>BSYR01000012.1:267500-5267500 GCA_030270665.1 Hibiscus trionum
AATTCATGCAATAGACCCAAGATGGCATTCAAGCATACAAGTTCATACGTCAACATTCAAACATGAAGGCAACATCAAGAGACACATGGCTAACATTCAGAATAAGCAATCTAGGCATGGACACAATTCAAGCTTGGCATCACAAGCCATACAAAAGCATGATAACATGGAGTCTAAACAAGCTCCTAAACAACCAACAATCATCCATCAAAAGACACATGTCCCATTGCTTAAACTATTACATGTCCAAACATTAAAATCCATACTTGATGTACTCAAGGCTAACAACCACACTTGGAGCCTTCCACTTGCGCAAGCAACCCACGAACTAAGGATCTGCAATGTTGAACAAAGAGAGCGTAAGCAATAATGCTTAGTGAGGGCGAGCTCTAAAAACAAACCTCAACATTGCAGGGTCCGAGCACGATCTAGCCAAGGCATTTCACAAACATACCAAGAATCCACAAGAGCCACAAGATAAGATGCATGAGCAATAAATACAAGTAAATGTCATGATCAGCAAGCTCTAAATTCCTCAACATAAGTAGCCACATCAAACATCCACATAAGGATCATTTATCACAACACATTGATACAATTAACAACCAACATTGGCACCTAGCTATGACTCAAATACGTGGATAACCGTTGGAACTTACATCCAACAACACAACCATTGCCTGACGGTGGGATTACACTCATCACCGGTCTCGCGGAGGGGATTCCACTCATCCTCACGCCCCGTCGATGGGATTCCACTCATCACCGACTATATTTAAATACAATTTTCGGGCGTACCCGTACTCCTCCTTGGTGACTCAACGCCACCAAGGCCACGCGCGACTTTTGACTCATGTGTACACACTAACATCCTAATGATCGATCATTTGTATTCAAGTATACTAGTGCCAATATTTACTCACTTCACATTACTCATTTCAATCAATTCCGTGCTTAGCACGTACTCACCAACAACCATCATCATGCATGTCTCAAGCATCACAATTCATGTCTCATCTCACATGTATAACACAATATACATAGCAATCATATTACATTTCATACGAGACATGCACAAACACACAAATGAGTTCATCCAAAGGCTCTAGATCAAGTTTAGGATTAGGCTACCACCCTAATCCTAACTCTAGGTGGGTCTACCAATCCCAACCTGGTCCATATACTCGAACCAACCGTTTTAAATCCATTTAAAACATTTAACCACTCACCTAAGCTTCCAAGCTCACAAACCAAGCAAGCGATCATCTTCAATTTCCCGGATTCACTTCTGATGCTTCACCGATGCCCAAACTCGATTCTAATCAATCCCAAACACAAACAAAACATCCACAATCAATATCTCATCATCGGAACTAACCCGGATTAACATTATCAAGCATTCAATACTCAAAATCAACCCCAAAAATAGAATTCCGAGCAGCCCCTAACACCCTCTAAAAACTTCCATTTCAAACATCCAAACAACCATCAAACACACCCAAAGTGATCCTCATATATCATACTAACACCAGCCCTCAAAAACCAACATTAAACAACCCCAAAAACCACTTTAAAACCCTCCAAAAACCCCTTGGAAACCCAATTTCGAAAATTGCTCAAAACCATTTGAAATTCACATATGTTATACCATTTGACCTCTATATATCATAACTAAACATGTTAAATCAAAACATTTACTTTAACAACATAAAGCTTTCATTTTTAATCCAAACTTCCCAAAATTCCATTTTCTAAAACCTACATGAAAATGAAAATAGAAGGTACTTTTAAAGAGGGGAAGATGAGGGGAAGTCAAAAACGTCCTTACCTTTCAAAATGGAGTTGAAATGAGGGAGCTTTTTGGATGGAATAGTGGCTTGAAGAGGGGAGCTCTTTTCACGTTAGAGAAGAAGGTGAATAGTGGAAGATGGTGAGAAAATGGGTGTTTTTAATTGTTTGTTTAAATTTAAAGGCTAAAGACCACATTGCCCTTAATGAAATGGGATATTCATAAGAGTATATGATCCATGGCCATTTGGGGTTTGATCCCATAGCATAGTCAACCCCATTAATTAATTTGAAAACAAAACTCGAACCATTATTTAAATCACAAAACCGAACCCAAAAATATTTAAAATATTACTTTCACCTAACCCCTAAACCCGGGTGTTACAACTCTCACCCACTTAAGGAATTTCGTCCCCGAAATTACCTGGTGGAAACAAATACGGAAACTGCTCAACCATATCTGCTTTTCTCTCCCACGTGGCCTCTTCCACTCCTCTATGCCTCCACAACACCTTGACCAACTCTATGGTCTTGCCACGCAATACCTTGCTATCAGAAGCAAGTATCTCAACGGGCTCTTCATTATAGGACAAATCCAGATTTAACTCTATCTCCTCAACGGGCATCACATGCGAAGGATATGATCTATATCTCCTAAGCATAGACACATGAAAGACATCATAGATCTTTTCTAACTCAGAAGGTAACCTCAAACGATAAGCTACAAGCCCAATCCGCTCAACTATCTCATACGGACCAATGAACCTTGGGCTCAACTTGCCCTTCCGGCCAAATCTCATTACCTTCTTCCACGGAGATACTTTCAGAAACACTTTCTCACCCACTGAGTACTAAATCTCTTTCCTCTTCAAATCTGCATAAGACTTCTGACGATCGGAAGCTGCTTTCAAGCGGTCACATATCAACTTCACTTTTTCTGTGGTTCCCTTAAGCAAGTCTGGCATAGGTAACAATCTCTGACCTGTTTCAGCCCAACAAATCGGAGTCCTACACCGTCTACCATACAAAGCCTCAAAAGGTGCCATCTGAATGCTAGACTGATAACTGTTGTTGTAAGCAAACTCGACCAACGGTAAGTGCTTCTCCCAAGAACCCTGAAAATCAATCACACAACAACGAAGCATATCCTCAAGAATCTGTATCACTCGCTCTGACTGCCCATCGGACTGAGGATGGTAAGATGTGCTGAAATGCAAACGGCTACCCAAAGCACTATGTAAGCAACCCCAAAACCTCGAAGTAAATCTAGGATCCCTATCTGAAACAATGGACTTCGGAACTCCATGAAGTCTCACAATCTCACGGATATACAAGTTCGCCAACTTGTCTAAGGAATCTGTAGTGTTCACTGCTAAGAAGTGAGCACACTTAGTGAACCTATCAACAATCACCCAAACTGAATTCTTCTTCGAAGGAGACAAAGGCAACCCCGATACAAAATCCATGGTGATCCTCTCCCATTTCCATTCCGGAATCTTCAAAGGCTGTAGCAAACCTGAAGGAACCTGATGTTCTGCCTTCACTCTCTGACAAACCATACAACGGCTCACATACTCGGCTACATCTCTTTTCAAACCAACCCAGAAGTAATCATTCTTCAAATCTCGGTACATTTTGGTACTACCCGGATGCATAGAAAATGGGCTCGAATGTGCTTCACTCAGAATCTGACGTCTCAACTCAACATCTTCGGGTACAACAATTCTATCTCTAAATCACAACAAGCTCTCACCACTGAAACTATACTCAGTCGGTCTTCCTTCGGCTATGTCCTGAACATGAGGAACTAAGCTCGCATCTTGCAACTGCTTCTCTCTAATCAACTGAATTAAGGAAGGCTTCACTTGCAACTCGGTGATCAAACCACCATCATCAGACACACTCAATCTAGCAAACATAGCTCTTAGCTCAACGACCACTTTTCTACTCAAAGCATCGGCTACTACATTTGCTTTACCCGGATGGTACTCAATGGTCAAATCGTAATCTTTTAGCAACTCTAACCACCTTCTCTGTCTCAAGTTCAACTCTTTCTGTGTCATCAGATACTTCAAGCTCTTGTGATCAGTGTAAACAATACACTTCTCACCATACAAATAGTGACGCCAAATCTTCACTGCAAACACAACTGCGGCTAGCTCTATGTCATGAGTAGGATAGTTCTTCTCATGCATCTTCAACTGTCTAGAAGCATAAGCAACAACTCTCCTATCTTGCATCAGAACACATCCTAAGCCTACGTAGGAAGCATCACTGTAAATCACAAATTCCTTACCTGAGACAGGTTGCACTAACACTGGTGCATTCGTCAAAGCTTCTTTCAATTTCTCAAAGGCCTTCTGTCTTGCATCTGACCATTCAAATTTGACTTCTTTTTGCAACAACTTTGTCAAAGGAGCAGCTACTCTAGAGAAGCCATCAACAAACCTCCTATAGTAACCGGCTAATCCTAGGAAACTCCTAATCTCAGTCACGGACTTAGGTTGTTTCCACTCAACAATAGCCTCAATCTTCGATGGATCAACACGGATACCATCGGCCGAAACAACATGGCCAATAAACACAACCTCTCGAATCCAGAACTCACACTTACTAAGCTTCGCATATAACTGATTGCTCAACAATCTCTGTAAAACAAATCTCAAGTGCTCATCATGCTCTTCTTCTGTCTTCGAGTACAGAAGTATATCATCAATGAAGACAACTACAAATCGGTCTAGATAGTCTCTAAAAATTATGTTCATCATGTCCATGAATGCTGCCGGTGCATTCGTGAGCCCAAATGGCATCACAAGAAACTCATAGTGGCCATACCTAGTCCTAAAAGCTGTCTTCGGAACATCACACTCTTTCACCTTCAACTGATAGTACCCGGATCTCAAATCTATCTTCGAGAACACTGAAGCACCTCTCAACTGGTCAAACAAATCGTCTATACGAGGCAACGGATACTTGTTCTTCACAGTCAACTGATTCAACTGTCTATAGTCAATACACATGCGCATGCTACCATCTTTCTTTTTCACAAACAACACGGGAGCACCCCACGGAGAACTACTAGGCCTAATGAAACCACGGTCTAATAATTCTTGCAACTGACTCTTCAATTCTTTCAACTCTTTCGGAGCCATGCGATACGGAGCTATCGAAACTAGATTAGACCCTGAAACTGTCTCAATCACAAACTCAACATCTCTGTCAGGAGGCAAACCCGGCAACTCTTCAGGAAACACATCTGGAAAGTCACACACTGTTCTGATATCTTTTGGTCTAGCTTCACTCATATCCGGATTCATAACATAAGCTAAATAGGCCCCACATCCAGAGTCCATCAACCTATGAGCCTCTAAAGCTGACACCACATTAGACAAGAACTTAATGTTCTCGCCTACTACTACTACCTCGTAGTCGTCAGAAAGCTTCAAAGAAATTCTCTTTGTCTCAAAGTCCACACTAGCCCGATGCTCAACCAACCAGTCCATACCCAAAATAATGTCAAAACCATAGAAAGGAAGTTCCATCATATCAACTGAGAACACATGACCCTGAATCTTCAGTGGACACCTCCTATACATACGTCTAACCACAACTGTCTCACCAAAAGAACTAGTAACATGCATACCTACATCTAAGATCTCAACAGGGATATCTAACTTCTGTGCATGCTTACTCAAAATGTAGGAATGCGTAGAACCCGAATCAACCAAAGAAAGCAAAGACATAGACTGTAACTCGAAATTACATGCTATCACATCTGTGTCGTTCCCGGCCTCTCTCTGAGCATAGACTCTCGCTGGTCCTCCCGCCTCTGGCTGCACAGCCACAACATGAGCAAGGTTCCTCTGAGCATCTCCCCTAGGTGCATCAGCCCTAGGCTAGAAGTAGCCACGACCGCTCCCACGGCCTCTCTGAAAATCATTCGCTCTCGCAGGAGCCTGAGCAATGTTCGGTGCCTGAGCCGCCTGATGCGGACAATCCCTCCTAAAGTGGTCCCTCGAACCACAGTTCCAACAAGCATGGAAGTTACCCCAACACTCACCAGTGTGTTGTCTCCCACAACGGGTACACTCGGGCAAACGCCCTCCTCTTCTATGGCCCTGATGGCCTCTACCATGGTGGCCACCGCCACGTCTATGGTCAAACTGATGTCCGCCACCTCTGTGCCTCTTGGCATCTCTACCATCAAAGTGGTTATGCCTCTTGCCAGAACTAGAACCACCAGCTCGTTTGGCCGAACCCAAACTATGCTCTAAATCCTTGGCCCTCGCGACCAATACATCAAAGTCCGAATAGTCAGAAGCTAGCGTGTACCTCTTAACCTCTTCATTCAATCCGTAGCGGAATCGGTTACAACGTTCCACTTCAGTAGGAACTAACTCTGGAGCATACTGACTCAAACGAACAAAACGGATCTCGTAATCAGTCACAGAAGCATCTCCCTGAGTAAGAGCCATGAACTCTCTGTTCTTCTCATCTAGGTACCTCGGTCCCAAGTACCTCTTCCTGAAAGCAAACTCAAAGAAGTCCCAATCTATCTCGGCCTCTGGAACCCCGGCAGTAATGGTGACCCACCACGTGTAGGCATCACCCTGAAGCAACGAGATCACACAACCCAATCTACGTGCGCCCGCACAACCCATCTGAGCCAAGATTCGGACTGTCTTCTCCAACCATAACTCCGACCTCTCCGGAGTAGATCCTCTAAACTCCTCGGCCCCCAAGCTACGGAGCCTCTCCAAAGGTAGACTAGCATCATCACACCTAGGCTGAGCTGCAGCCTGAGCTCCCGCAACTGCGGCCTGGAATGCTCCCGCTGTCGCTTGCACTAGTGGAGTCATATCAATTCCAGCTGGACCTTGGCCACCTTGGCCACCCTGAGGTCCATCTCCTTCAGCTCCATCCTCGCCTCCAGCTCCAGGCGGAGGAGGTGGTGGTGGTGGAGGTGGTGGAGGAGCGCCAACTCCCGCGGCCACTGGCCCTTCTAGGTGAGCCTCCACACCAACAGCCGGCTCAACAGGAGCCGCAACCCGTGGTTCCTGACGAACCACTCTCGGTCTACCTCTCGGTCTAGACATCGCTCTTACAGATATCAACTACAACCACAACAACAAAACATACAAGCTGGGTTAGCAAGGCAAGGCTTCCAAGTGTTCAAGTACGTTCTCTCACTTAAAATCATTTTTCCAATGTAAAAGTAGCAATGGGACTCTTACACACATGCTTTAAAATAAAACAATCAACATACTTGTCACACAAGCAATCATTCTTGCAAAACAAGCAAATACCGTGCAATTCAATTAAAAAACTTGAGCTTACCTCACTTACCTGCCCAAGGTCTCGGTAACCTTAGGCTCTGATACCAACAAGTGTAACCCCCTCGTCCCGGTCTGGCCGAATGACCGGTCCGAGTGGGCCACACGGGGAAAACCGAGTGAAAACCCCTAAGGATTCCCCCTCGGTTAACAACCCTAATTTTTTTTCATTTTAAAATCTTGTCTAAATGGATATTAAACCCTAAGTGATCATAAAGCGGAACAACATATACAAAGCAATCGAACGAACTCAAACAATCATGTTACAGCCCAATTTTAAGCTTAAACTGCAGGCGGTATCGATACACTTAAGGGGTGTATCGGTACCCCCTTGACTAGGTCAACTGGCCAAAGTCAACCCGTAGAGGCCGTATCGATACACCTATGGAGT
Organism: Hibiscus trionum; assembly: GCA_030270665.1. Classification (NCBI taxonomy): domain Eukaryota; kingdom Viridiplantae; phylum Streptophyta; class Magnoliopsida; order Malvales; family Malvaceae; genus Hibiscus; species Hibiscus trionum. The sequence continues at coordinate 275,013 of BSYR01000012.1, forward strand.
GTATCGATACCCTCCCCAACGTTTGACTTCCCACGGTCAAAGCTAAGATGACGGTATCGATACCCCAGAGACCGGTATCGATACCTAACTGGACAGTAGCACCAGAGACCAAAATGGTATCGATACACCTGAGGCCTGTATCGATACCAAGATGGATAGTAGCTCCAGTGGCCAAAATGGTATCGGTACGCCCCCTCGTGTATCGATACACTATGCCTGAAACAAGAAGGCGGTATCGATACCGTACTAACCGTATCGATACCCCTGCACGGCAAAGCCTTCCAAACTCAGCAAAAACAATCTAAACTCGACTCTAAAGGCAATTTAGGACTTTCCTAGACCCCAACAAGCATACATACAACATTCACGTACCATCAAACATCCATACAACACTCAACAACTATAAACATCAAGGAATTCATGCAATAGACCCAAGATGGCATTCAAGCATACAAGTTCATACGTCAACATTCAAACATGAAGGCAACATCAAGAGACACATGGCTAACATTCAGAATAAGCAATCTAGGCATGGACACAATTCAAGCTTGGCATCACAAGCCATACAAAAGCATGATAACATGGAGTCTAAACTAGCTCCTAAACAACCAACAATCATCCATCAAAAGACACATGTCCCATTGCTTAAACTATTACATGTCCAAACATTAAAATCCATACTTGATGTACTCAAGGCTAACAACCACACTTGGAGCCTTCCACTTGCGCAAGCAACCCACGAACTAAGGATCTGCAATGTTGAACAAAGAGAGCGTAAGCAATAATGCTTAGTGAGGGCGAGCTCTAAAAACAAACCTCAACATTGCAGGGTCCGAGCACGATCTAGCCAAGGCATTTCACAAACATACCAAGAATCCACAAGAGCCACAAGATAAGATGCATGAGCAATAAATACAAGTAAATGTCATGATCAGCAAGCTCTAAATTCCTCAACATAAGTAGCCACATCAAACATCCACATAAGGATCATTTATCACAACACATTGATACAATTAACAACCAACATTGGCACCTAAATATGACTCAAATATGCGGATAACCGTTGGAACTCACATCCAACAACACAACCATTGCCTGACGGTGGGATTACACTCATCACCGGTCTTGCGGAGGGGATTCCACTCATCCTCACGCCCCGTCGATGGGATTCCACTCATCACCGACTATATTTAAATACAATTTCCGGGCGTACCCGTACTCCTCCTTGGTGACTCAACGCCACCAAGGCCACGCGCGACTTTTGACTCATGTGTACACACTAACATCCTAATGATCGATCATTTGTATTCAAGTATACTAGTGCCAATATTTACTCACTTCACATTACTCATTTCAATCAATTCTGTGCTTAGCACGTACTCACCAACAACCATCATCATGCATGTCTCAAGCATCACAATTCATGTCTCATCTCACATGTATAACACAATATACATAGCAATCATATTACATTTCATACGAGACATGCACAAACACACAAATGAGTTCATCCAAAGGCTCTAGATCAAGTTTAGGATTAGGCTACCACCCTAATCCTAACTCTAGGTGGGTCTACCAATCCCAACCTAGTCCATATACTCGAACCAACCATTTTAAATCCATTTAAAACATTTAACCACTCACTTAAGCTTCCAAGCTCACAAACCAAGCAAGCGATCGTCTTCAATTTCCCGGATTCACTTCCGATGCTTCACCGATGCCCAAACTCGATTCTAATCAATCCCAAACACAAACAAAACATCCACAATCAATATCTCATCATCGGAACTAACCCGGATTAACATTATCAAGCATTCAATACTCAAAATCAACCCCAAAAACAGAATTCCGAGCAGCCCATAACACCCTCTGAAAACTTCCATTTCAAACATCCAAACAACCATCAAACACACCCAAAGTGATCCTCATATATCATACTAACACCAGCCCTCAAAAACCAACATTAAACAACCCCAAAAACCACTTTAAAACCCTCCAAAAACCCCTTGGAAACCCAATTCCGAAAATTGCTCAAAACCATTTGAAATTCACATCTGTTATACCATCTGACCTCTATATATCATAACTAAACATGTTAAATCAAAACATTTACTTTAACAACATAAAGCTTTCATTTTTAATCCAAACTTCCCAAAATTCCATTTTCTAAAACCTACATGAAAATGAAAATAGAAGGTACTTTTAAAGAGGGGAAGATGAGGGGAAGTCAAAAACGTCCTTACCTTTCAAAATGGAGTTGAAATGAGGGAGCTTTTTGGATGGAATAGTGGCTTGAAGAGGGGAGCTCTTTTCACGTTAGAGAAGAAGGTGAATAGTGGAAGATGGTGAGAAAATGGATGTTTTTAATTGTTTGTTTAAATTTAAAGGCTAAAGACCACATTGCCCTTAATGAAATGGGATATTCACAAGAGTATATGATCCATGGCCATTTGGGGTTTGATCCCATAGCATAGTCAACCCCATTAATTAATTTGAAAACAAAACTCGAACCATTATTTAAATCAAAAAACCGAACCCAAAATATTTAAAATATTACTTTCACCTAACCCCTAAACCCGGGTGTTACAGGTTTAGCTTTAAATCTAGGATTATGCCTTTATGCATACCATGAAATGTGATGCCATGGTAAATATCTACATTGTTGACTTGTGGTTGAACTTGTAGGCGTTGGCCTGTAGTTTTAAAGAAAGCTTTGAACCCTGCATTGTCGTTGTTATGTTTTCGAGCTCCGCTCACTAAGCTTTTATACTTACGCTTCTTTTTGTTCGACAATGCAGATCAGTAGCTTGTGGGTGGCAAGGGCAAGGAGGGTGTTGAGAAATATTTTGATATAACAATTTTGTGAAAAATGTTTTGGGACTTGTTTAAAGATTTCAAAAATAATTCAAAAGTCCTTAAAACGTGACAAAATGTTTTGAAAGAGTTCGACTTAATACCTATATCGAACTATACTTTTAAAAGTCGAAAAATGCCCGAAATACATGTTTTTAGATGAAAGTTTCGAAGCCTCAAACAAAGGTATCGAAACTTATCTGGGCAGTAGCTGATTTTTTAGAAACCTAAGCAAAGGTTTCGAAACTTTGGCTCAAAGGTTTCGAAACCTTGTAAAGGTTTCGAAACTTTAGCCCTGTAATGGCTACAAACGGCTATAAAACGGCTAGTTTTTTTAAACCCCTCTTAAGGTTTCGAAACCTTTATAAGGTTTCGAAACTATTGTGCAGGAGAGCATTTAATGCTCAACTTAAATGGCTTCCAACGGCTCCAAAACATCCCCAACGGCCATAAACGGCTAGATACTCATTCCACACTATAAATACACCCCAAGGACACTTGAAGAAAGCAAGAAACAAGATCCAAGCTTAATGTTCAAGAGAAATCGAGTTTAAGTCTTTATCTTCTTCATTTCTCTTGTAAATATTGTATAGAGAGTGTTTTGTTTTTCATTGTTTTTATTCTTTACACTCTTGTGAGCTCAATTCTCGTAAACACCCACCTTGTGAGGTATATTTGTTTACATCTTTTCTACCCTTGTATAAGGAGAGGTTCTAGTTTAGCCTTGAGAGAAAAACTAGAGTGGTTCTATCTTAGCCATTGAAAAGATAGGGTTGTAAGGTTACCCTTTGTCCTCAAAAGGAAGAATTCATTGTTGAGTGAATTGGGAAATCCTTAGTGGTGTGCTAAGGTAGTGGATGTAGACTCGGTTGAGTAGTCGAACCACTCTAAAATCATCGTGCAAATATTGTCTACTATTTTCGGTTTTAGCCAATTCAACCACCAAGCAATTACAACCCTCCTTGACGGTTTCGGTGATCGATTCGAGCGTGCAAAAAACCCAACAATTGGTATCAGAGACTCGTCTCCATCGAAGGACTAACATCCAGGAGCAAAGATCCAACGCTCGTAGTCCACCGTACAAGAAAATGGCAAGCGGTTCTACAATGATTTCATTTGAAGAAGGCCGCTCTATCATGTGTCATCCTCTCTTCAAAGGAGAAGGTTACTTCCAATGGAGCAACATTATGAAATATTTCATCCAAGGATTCAACCTTGACATTTGGAAGATTATCATAAATGGACATTCGGAAGCTCCTAAGAAGAAGAAGAAAAGGAGTGTCAATGACACAAAGAAGGACCATCTCAATGCAAAGGCTATGCACATTCTTCTCTGTGCCCTAAGTGAAGAGATTTCCAAGAAGGTCTCCCCATCCAAAAGTGCCAAAGAAATCTGGGAGAAGCTTGAGAAATTCTATGGGAAAGAATAGAAGAAAGATGATGCTTCATCATGTGCAATCCTCCCTTCAACACCTAAGGTGGATGGTGTTTTGGCTCTCGATGAGCCCGAGGTATCTTCTAACTCAGATGAATTAAATTCACATTCTTTTGATGAGTTACAAGATGCTTTTAATGAATTATATTTGGAATTTGAGACCATGAATTCCAAATTTAGGAAAATGATTTCAAAACTCGAAACTGAAAATGATTTTCTTTTAAAAACAAAAATGGATTTTGAAAATCAAAATGAAATTTTGAAAAATGATTTAGAATTTTCAAAAACAAGCAAAGATATTTTAGAAAAAGAAAATTTTGATTTAAAAGTTAAGCTTGAAAGCTTAACAAAAGAAAAAGAAATCATTTCTAATAATTCATCTCATCCCATAATGGCAAAATGCTCACATTGCCATTATCATGGTCATTCGTTGCATACTTGTCCTATAAAGAAAAGAAAAACTTATAGGATTAGACAAGTATGGGTTCCTAAGGGAACTAGAGACATCGAGATTAATGTTAATGGATCCAAAGCAATTTGGATACCAAAATCGAAGTAAATGTCTCTTGTAGGTGTGTTGGAGCAAAGGCAAGAAAAGCAAGAATCTTAAATGCTCTAGTCACACAAGTGAAGAAGATAGGTAACCTCTAAGCTTAATGCTTTTATTTTTTATTTTTTTGGTTATCTAATTTCTAATGTTCATGCATTTGAGCTTTTATTCAAATATCTAAACAAGCATGACATTATTTGAAAATTTTATGCATATGAGTCTAATGGTTTCATTCATATGTTAGCATAATTTTTTTAAGTCTTGGATAAATTGAATTTCATACGCTCTTAATTTGATTTTATTTTGAAATTCAATGCCTTTAAGTGTCAAGTTTTGAGCTAAAAATTTAATGGAATGCTTGAGTAAGGGGGGGCCAAATTTTAAAACAAAATTTTTAACTGAATCAAAATTTTTAAACCTCCATTGTTATTTCGAGCTTAAAGTATTTTAAATTCTTTTTGATATAACAAAAAGGGAGAGAATTTGGTTTGAAAAATTGTATTTTCAAAAGAATAAGAGGGAGCTACTTACTTTTCAGATTTTCATCTCTTATTCACATTTTTAAACGTTTTAAACTTAAAGGGGGAGAATCCCAAACAATTTTTCAAGTTGGTTTTATTATATCAAAAAGGGGGAGATTGAAGAACTAATGTTTTGATATAATAATTGAAAAATGTGTTGGACTGATTTAAAAAGAATTTAAAACATTTCCAAAAGTCCAAACAACTTGAAATTATGTTTAGGGAAGTTTTCAAACCGTTTCGATACTCCCACATAAACCCCATTGTTATTATGTACTATAAAGATTTGAATTATTTTTGATATAACAAAAAGGGGCGAAATTAGTGAAAAATTAAGGGGGAGCTTTTTGTCAAAAACAATTTTTCAAAGAAGTTTTGTTATATCAAAAAGGGGGAGATTGTTGAGAAATATTTTGATATAACAATTTTGTGAAAAATGTTTTGGGACTTGTTTAAAGATTTCAAAAATAATTCAAAAGTCCTTAAAACGTGACAAAATGTTTTGAAAGAGTTCGACTTAATACCTATATCGAACTATACTTTTAAAAGTCGAAAAATACCCGAAATACATGTTTTTAGATGAAAGTTTCGAAACCTCAAACAAAGGTATCGAAACTTATCTGGGCAGTAGCTGATTTTTTAGAAACCTAAGCAAAGGTTTCGAAACCTTCACAAGGTTTCGAAACTTTGGCTCAAAGGTTTCGAAACCTTGTAAAGGTTTCGAAACTTTAACCCTGTAACGGCTACAAACGGCTATAAAACGGCTAGTTTTTTTAAACCCCTCTTAAGGTTTCAAAACCTTTATAAGGTTTCGAAACTATTGTGCAGGAGAGCATTTAATGCTCAACTTAAATGGCTTCCAACGGCTCCAAAACATCCCCAACGGCCATAAACGGCTAGATACTCATTCCACACTATAAATACACCCCAAGGACACTTGAAGAAAGCAAGAAACAAGATCCAAACTTAATGTTCAAGAGAAATCGAGTTTAAGTCTTTATCTTCTTCATTTCTCTTGTAAATATTGTATAGAGAGTGTTTTGTTTTTCATTGTTTTTATTCTTTACACTCTTGTGAGCTCAATTCTCGTAAACACCCACCTTGTGAGGTATATTTGTTTACATCTTTTCTACCCTTGTATAAGGAGAGGTTCTAGTTTAGCCTTGAGAGAAAAACTAGAGTGGTTCTATCTTAGCCATTGAAAAGATAGGGTTGTAAGGTTACCCTTTGTCCTCAAAAGGAAGAATTCATTGTTGAGTGAATTGGGAAATCCTTAGTGGTGTGCTAAGGTAGTGGATGTAGACTCGGTTGAGTAGTCGAACCACTCTAAAATCATCGTGCAAATATTGTCTACTATTTTTGGTTTTAGCCAATTCAACCACCAAGCAATTACAACCCTCCTTGACGGTTTCGGTGATTGATTCGAGCGTGCAAAAAACCCAACAGAGGGCCTCCAAGTGTCGCTTTTGGTTAGCTCAAGTATGAACTTTAAATTGAAAGATTGTAATAGTCAAGCAATGAGATTTGAATGCTTTAGAGTTATGTTGATGTTGGTTTGGCTTGTGGATGCCATGTCTTGTTTTGTAAACCATGTCTAAATACTTATCTTGAATGCTTATGTGTATGTTGGTCTTGTGCCTTTTTATGGATGCTCTTATGTATGATTGTCTAAGCATGCAAACCTTGATGTTATGTATGAATCTTATGTGGTTGTGTTGATCTCTAAATGTATGGTCTTTATATTTTCGATGTGTGTTAAGCATGTTCGTATAGAATGCTTTGGATCTAGAGTTGATGCTTGTGTGTTGTGTGAGGTTTTAGTTGAGTTAGGGAAAGCCTTGTGCCTTAAACCAGTTAGAACCAATCTGCAGACAGAGGGCGTTTCGAAATGGTTGGTCCCGTTTCGATACGGCCTCTCGTTTCAGGCCTGGCATTTCGATACGCATAGGGGTCGTTTCGGTACAGTTTTGCCACTGGAAATCTGAGAAATTGCCGATAAATTGAGGTACCGAAACGGGTCTTGGTGTTTCGAAACGGTCAATGTGTCGTTGACCACGAGAAATTGACCGTTGGGGAAGTTTCGGAACGGTTGACCACCGTTTCAATACGGTTCTCTCGTGTTGACTTAGGCCCGTTGACCAAGTCAAGGCATTTCGATACACTTCTAGGGTGTTTCGAAACGGCCTACCTAATAAGCTAAAAATGGACTGTTTTGTCATGATGTTGAGTTGATTGCCTTGTTTGTTGCTTCCGTTGTTGACCCTTCGTGTAGGATTTAATAAAATCATTTAGACAAGATAATAATAAAAGAAATTTTATAGGGTTGCTAACTGAAGGGGAGCCTTAGCGGGTTTCACTTCAGTTTTTCTCGTGTAGCCTGCTCGGACCGGTCAGTCATCCAGACTGGGACGAGGGGGTTACATTTGTTGGTATCAGAGCCTAAGGTTTCCGAGACCTTGGGCAGGTAAGTGAGGTGAGTTAATTTCTTGTATTGAAATTGCACGGTGTTTGCTTGTCATGTAAGCATGTTTGCTTGTTTATCAAGTATGCTTGATGTACGCTTGCTTGATCGTATATGTATGTTGTTTGAAGCATGTTGAGTAGAGTCTCATTGCTTCTATTACATCGAAAAAAAGAGATTCTTAAGTGAGGGAATCATACTTGAGCCACTTGGACCCTTTCCTTTGCTAACCCAGTTTGTATGTTAATTTGTTGTTGTTGTTGATTTATTGCTTCTTGGTAAGTTTGAGGCCAAGGCGTGGGCCGTGAATCGGTAAGTAGAAACTGTGGTTTCTGAAAATGTGGATGGTGTTGAGGGAGTTCATCGCTATAGTCAGGGAGGTATGGTTGTACCGGAGTTGAGGTACAATTTGTTTGTTTGAGTCAGTGTGTATGTGGGTTGGTTCCTGTTGATAAGGAACGATGAGACCGATTCTGGTATTAGTTGGTAAAAAGAAGTGAAGACCTATGAGTGGGATTCAGAGTGGTATCGATGTTATAGTAGATAAGCCCTTAGTACAGTTTTGAGTTTGCTCCCTCCGGCTGATTCTGAATCTATACTTCTGTATATTGTTAGCAAGCATGCAAAGTTTGGATGTGCCCGGTGAGGTGTCAGATGTAGGTATGAGTACCTTAGTTCTTTTGGCGAGACCAAGGTAAGGGTCTCGTGTAAGTAATTTGAAACTCAGAAATGTTAGTTGGTGATCGTTGGGGTTCGGCCTATGGTTTTAATACAAGACAGCCGGTCAGTATCCGTGAGTGGGAATCGATTTGTGTGATTGGGCCAGTGTGCGTCTGAGTTGTCTTCCAGCCAGAAGGAGAGATGAAGTCACTTCCGATGTAGTTGAGCTGAAGAGGAAGTCTTGAGTTTTGACTCCAAATTGTTTGGTAGTGGGATATTTTGAGTCGTCAGGACCGATGTATAGAACGAGTTCAAGCATGATTGTTTGTGTGTGATCAGAACTGAATTTTGAGGTTTAGAGATACTCTAGGAACGGTTTTGAAGAGTTAGGTTATGTTGAAAGACCAACCTGAAAATAGGAGAACCGAAAACTATCAGCTGTGTACATGAGAAGTTGCAATTTCTGCGGATTCGTCCATTTTGTGTGAGCATGTAAGGAAGTTAGATATCTCTGTTGAGATCCTGGACGTAGGGACGCACGTGACTAGTCCTTTTTGGTGAGATAGTGGTGGTCAGTAAGATGTACGGAAGATGTTTGTTGATAGTTCAGGGTTACGTGTTTCCAATAGATGTGAAGTAATTGTCTTTTTACGGTTTCGATGTAACATTTGGCATGGTTTGGCTTGTAGAACACACAGAGTTAGGGTATACTTTGAGATAAAGAGAGAGTTGCCTTGAAGTTACAGATTACTGTGAGATTGTAGTGGTGGGTGAGAATGTGAACTTCTTATCGAATGTTGATCCAGCTTTAGAGGTCAAAGATTGATTGAGTTTGGTTGACAGGCTTGCCTAGCAAGTGTGATGGATTCGATTTTGAATGAGGTTAGACCGCAGAATGTTAGAACAGTTTGTGATTTTCCTAAAAGTGTTTGGAAGAGTTGCCCGGTTTGTCTCCTAACAGGGAAGAAGAGTTTGTTATTGAGACCGTCTTCGAGTTTGTTCCTACTTTTTTGCTCTGTATCCTATGGTTTCCGAAAGAATTGAGAGTGTTGAAGAATCAACTACGAGATTTGTTAGACCGTAGATCAATTAGGCCTAGTACATCATCTTAGAGTACGACAGTGTAATTTGTGAAGAAGAGAGATAGCAATACGAGAATGTGTTTAGATTATAGACAGTTGAAACAATTGACAGAGAGTAATTAGTATCTATTTTCGAACATCAGTGGTTTGTTGATCAGTTGAGGGGTGCTTCAGTCTTTTCAAGATTAATTTGAGATCCGACTACTACCAGTTGAAAGTGAGGGAGGTTGATGTACCGAAGATAGCTTTTGGGGCAAGATATGGTCACTTTGAGTTCTGGGTTATGTCGTTTTGTTTGACTAGTGTGTTAGCTACTTTTATAGAGATGTCGAGCAAAATACTTCCTGAGCTTCTTGATCAGTTTGTAGTAGTCCTCATAGACGATACATGGGTATATTCAAGTACCGAGGAAGATCATGACAAGCATTGGAGTTGGTGTTGTAGACCCTATTAGAGAATTAATTGTATGCCAAGTTGAGCAAACGTGAACTCCGAGTCAAGGAAGATGTTCTCCTAGAATATGTAGATCAGCCGAGAGTATTAGAGTAAATCCTAAGTAGGCAGGAGAAGATGTAAGTTGGAAGAAATCGAAGACAGTGTTAGGTATCTATAGTTCTTAGGTCTAGCATTGTTATTATAGGAGGTTTGTAAATGGTCTTTCGAAGTTAGCTGCTCCATTGACAAGTTGCTACAGAAGAATGTTCAGTTTGTGTAGTCAGATGCGAGACAACAAGCCCTTGAGAACCAAAAGAAACTTTGATGGAAGCTTCGACCTTGATCCAGCCAATATCAGAGAAAAAATTTGTGAACCATAGTGATGCGTCATATATAGGGTTAGGTTGTATGCTTATGCAAGACAGAAGATTTGTGGCCTATTCGTCGAGACAGTAGAAAGTACATGAAAAGAATTATCCGACACGAGACATAGAGTTAATTACAATTGTTTTTGGCTACGAAGATTTAGAGACAAAGCATGTATAGTAAGAAATGCACAAGTATATACTTATCATCAGAACTTGAAATATTTGACGACCTAGGAAGGGTTGAAACTTAAACACCATAAGTTGTTAGAGTTTCTTGAGGACCATAATCTCAAGATTGAGTACCATCCGAGGAGAGTCAACGCAGTAACCAATGTTTCAAGTTATATTTGTTGTTAGAATGGCAATTGAGTTGCAAGCTATATTTGCTGGATTCAGCTTATCAATGATAGTGGTTTTGTGGCCGAGTTTCGTGTTAAACCTACTTTGAGTCAAATACTTGAAGAGAAACAGTTGCAAGACAGATTCTTGGCACCCCATGTGCAAGACATAACAGAAGGAAGACCTTCAAAATACAGTTTCAGAGATAATAGAGTTTTGCATTTCAGAGACAGAATAGTTGTGCCGAATGACATAGTGTTTGAGACGTATTGTTTTGGCTGAAGCACACGGCAGTTCCTTTGTATTGCATCCGAGTAGTATGAATACGTATTGTGGAATGAAAGACGAGTACTTCTGGATTTAGTTGATGAATGATGTAGCTCAGTATGAGAGCAAGTGTGTAAAATTTCCAGCGTGTCAAGGCCGAGCATCAATTTTCTTCTAGTTTGTTACAGACGTGGAAGACTCTTAATGAAAGTGGGTAATAAATTCGAGGGACCTTGTGTCTGGTTCGCCTTTGATTTCCTCCGGGAGAACTTAGCCGAGTAAACAATGTTGGTTGCACTAAGTGTGCTCACTTTATACATGTTCACGTTACTTGTACTTCGTATAAGATGGCGGAGTCGTGCCTTAGCAAGAGTGTGAGTTGCACAGTGTCTTGAAATCGGTAGTGGCCGGTAGAGATTCGAGATTTCAACTAAATTTTTGAGGACGTTAGCGTAATGCTTGGATAGCTGTGGTAAGTCTATCGAGTTGGTTAGAATGTTGTGGTATGAGAAGGAAGGAAAGTGTGGAGGGGCAGTTTCCGTATCTCTTCCTGTCCGGTAAATTTCAGGGACGAAATTTCCTTAAGTGGGGGAGAGTTGTAACACCCGGGTTTGGGGGTCGGGTGAAAATAATATTAAAATAATGTTTTGAGTTTCAGTTTCATTATTAAAATAATAAAATATTTTTATGGGCTTCGTGTTGCAAATAATTAGAATCTATGTCGGGCCCATCTTCTAAGTCCAAATTCCATGGATTTTAGGAGATGTGTGTTTTTAGCCATTTCATTAATGACACTATGGTAATTAAGTAGACTTTCAATTTAAATCCTTTTTTTTATTAAAATAGTTTTCCTTGTCATCTTCTTCCCTCTTCACTTCTTCATTTTCACGACAAGAGAGCTCCTCCTCTCCATTTTACTATTCCATCACCATACAACTTCATCTTTGGTGCTTTTCAAAAGGTAATTACATTTTTTACTTGGCCTTATCTCCCTCTTCATTTTGGTACCATTAGTTTTCATTAAAACCATGTATTTTGTATTTTGGGTTTTTCAAAGAATTTGTCAAAGGTTGAAGCTTTATGAATTTCTAACAAAGCTTTTGATTATTTATTGTTAAATAAGTTGTTTATGAACCATAAGGTCCAACATATGTGAGTTTTAAAGAGTTTTATGGTAATTCTCGGATTTGGGTTTTGAGGGGTTTTTGGAAGGGTTTTAAGTTGAGTTTTGGGGTTGCTATGTGTTGGAAATTGAGGGCTGATGTTAATATGCTTGTTAGGGGTTGTTTTGGGAGCATTTAAGTGTGTTAAAAAGGTTGAACTCATGAGTTTTGGACTGAGCTAAAGGGCTGCTCGGGATTGAGGTTTTGGGGTTGTTCTTAGCTTGAGAATCTTGTGTTTTATGCTTGATTAGTGTTCCGGGTTTGCTACATTGAATTGTGAACTGATTTGAGGTTGTTTTGAATGTGTTGAGATGATTAGAAGCAAGAGTTTGTGTTGGTGAAGCATCGGGAACGAATCCGGAATCGTTTGAAGCGTGAGCGGCTAGTGTGTTGAGCTTGGAATAGTCGGTGAGTGGAAATGCTTTTAAGCAACGTTTTGGTTTAAAGATGGTTTTGAAAGAGTTTGGACTGAGCTTGGAAGGTCAATCTAAACTCAAGAGTACGTTGGTGTGTATCACCTCTTTAAATTCCCCTTTCATCGTTTGTTTTTCAATTACTTAAAATGATACCTTGTTGTGCATGAAATTTCAATACTTTGGGAGGAAGCATGTTGATTAGTATTATGTCGTTGATCATGTATGATGAAATCAATGATGTTGTTGATATGCCTTGTAAAATATATGTAAGTTGGTACAGGTTGTGCACGAAAATGGTAAGTAAGACCACTTGCGGTTAGTAAGATTGTAAGTAGTAAGTTTGTGTATAATTGTAGATATTGTTACAAATTGTTTTGGACGTGCATGTCATAGTATGTTCATGTCGCATGATGGTGATGGGTATATCGTGTTGCATGGTTGGTGTCGAACCTCATGTGATGGTTGTCGTTGCTACGGTGATGTGTGGTCCCACCGGTAGTGACTTGTATAAGACTACGGTGATGCGTGGTCCCACCAATAGTGACTAGTAGGAGAGTACAGTGATGTGTGGTCCCATCGAAAAACTACTAGTCGAACGGTGATGTGTGGTCCCACCGTGTGTGTTTTGGTTATGCTTGTACATACCATGTGTTGTACATGTATGTGTCTCACTACATCATTTCCTTTTAAAGGTTTTGCTTTAAATCTAGGATTATGCCTTTATGCATACCATGAAATGTGATGCCATGGTAAATATCTACATTGTTGACTTGTGGTTGAACTTGTAGGTGTTGGCCTGTAGTTTTAAAGAAAGCTTTGAACCCTGCATTGTCGTTGTTATGTTTTCAAGCTCCGCTCACTAAGCTTTTATGCTTACGCTTCTTTTTGTTCGAAAATACAGATCAGTAGCTTGTGGGTGGCAAGGGCAAGGAGGGCCTCCAAGTGTCGCTTTTGGTTAGCTCAATTATGAACTTTAAATTGAAAGATTGTAATAGTCAAGTAATGGGATTTGAATGCTTTGGAGTTATGTTGATGTTGGTTTGGCTTGTGGATGCCATGTCTTGTTTTGTAAACCATGTCTAAATGTTTATCTTGAATGCTTATGTGTATGTTGGTCTTTTGCCTTTTTATGGATGCTCTTATGTATGATTGTCTAAGCATGCAAACCTTGATGTTATGTATGAATCTTATGTGGTTGTGTTGATCTCTAAATGTATGGTCTTTATATGTTCGATGTGTGTTAAGCATGTTCATATAGGATGCCTTGGATCTAGAGTTGATGCTTGTGTGTTGTGTGAGGTTTTAGTTGAGTTGGGGAAAGCCTTGTGCCTTAAACCAACTAGAACCAATCTGCAGACAGAGGGCATTTCGAAACGGTTGGTCATGTTTCGATACGGCCTCTCGTTTCAGGCCTGGCATTTCGATACGCATAGGGGCCGTTTCGGTACAGTTTTGCCACTGGAAATCCGAGAAATTACCGATAAATTGAGGTACCGAAATGGGTCTTGGTGTTTCGAAACGGTCAATGTGTCGTTGACCATGAGAAATTGACCGTTGGGGAAGTTTCGGAACGGTTGACCACCGTTTTGATACGGTTCTCTCGTGTTGACTTAGGCCCGTTGACCAAGTCAAGGCATTTTGATACACTTCTAGGGTGTTTCGAAACGGACTGCCTAATAAGCTAAAAATGGACTGTTTTGTCATGATGTTGAGTTGATTGCCTTGTTTGTTGCTTCCGTTGTTGACCCTTCGTGTAGGATTTAATAAAACCATTTAGACAAGATAATAATAAAAAAAATTATAGGGTTGCTAACCGAAGGAGAGCCTTAGCGGGTTTCACTTCGATTTTCCCCGTGTAGCCTTCTCGGACCGGTCAGTCATCCAGACCAGGACGAGGGGGTTACATACATGGTGCTTAACATTATCTTGTAGGATTTAGGGTTAATATAATGCATGCTCTTTTGAATGAATAATATTGTATGCATGTATTTTGGTGTATACATAGTAGCATTATTTGAACAAAAATTGAACATATTTTAAACTGCTTTAATTAACAGGGGTCAATTCAGACATGTTCAGCATTGTAATACATCATGGTGATTTTATTGTTAGGAGGCCTAGGGTAAAATATTGTGAAAAAATAGTAGATTGTTTTGACTACTTAAATATTAATACAATGTCAATGTTTGAAGTTACTGATATGATTGAAATATTAAGAATTACTTGTGCAATTAAGGTCTTTTGGCAATTGACGGATAATTCACTAGAACTAAAACAACTGAAAACTGATATTGATGTGATGAAAATAGTTAATAATTTACCTTCAAATCATTATGTTTACATTTACTTAGAAGAAGTTGTAGAGCATGTTGAGCCTGAAATGAATTTTGTTGATAATGATATTTTTGAATCTAAGGCCAAGATAGAAATTGTGTCTGAGTTTGACTCAGAAGACGAGGAGTATGTTGCTCAATCTGAGTCAACCACTAATGTGTCTAAGTTTTCTAACAGTGAAAATAAATTTATCAACATAGGATGAAGTGTATAATGTGAATGTAGGGTTGAACACTGATGAAGTAAAGGTTAAAAGTGACAGTGAACATTCTGACTCACTACACAATGTAGATGAGTCAGATTCAGATGGTCCACAAAAGAAATATAGATTTCCTGAGTTTAATACTATGTTAGACATGTCTAATCCTACACTGAAGGTTGGTTTGATATTTGCAAGTAAGGTTGTACTGAAAGAAACAATTAAGATGTGTAGTATTAAAAATAGGTACAATGTGAAGTTGAAAAGAAATGGCAATAAAAGGATCCAAGTAACATGTAAGGGAGGGTGTCCATGAGTTTTATGGGCAACTCCAATTAATGGTGAAGATCCTTCTACAGGTACTTGGCAGATTAAATCATTACATGGTGAACATAATTGTCTTGGGGAGTTTTTGAATCCTAATGTAACTTCTAAACGGATAGCCGAGAAGTACTTCAACTATTTTTATGTTGATCCTACTTTTTTAATTAATTCTTTAAAACATGATGTTCACCAAGATTGGGAGATTACAGTACATAAGAGTAAGTGTGTTAGGGCAAAAAATTTGGCTCTTGAAAAACTGCATGAGAACTTTCATGACCAGTATGAAAAACTGTATGCTTACATTGGTGAATTGAAGTACTTAAATTCAGGGACATCGGTAGTTTGCAAGTTAGATGAGAGACATTTTGAGAGGGTTATTTTTGTATGCAAGCAATGAAGGATGGATTCAAGGCTGGTTGTAGGCATATTATTGGTTTGGATGGATACCACTTAAAGGGGTATTAGCAGGGTCATCTGCTGAAAGTTATTGGGACAGATGCAGATGTTTCAATTTATCCAAAAGCATTTGTTGTTGTGGAGAGTGAGTGTCAATTATCTTGGTGTTGATTTCTAAAAATATTAGCCACTGATTTAGAAATAAACAATTCTCATGGGTTTACCTTCATGACTGATAAACAGAAAGCATGGCTAATTTTATTTTATTTTTTTGTTAAGTAAATTTTGTAGTTTAATTTTGCTAATTAACTTTCTATTTTGTAATGTATAGGGGCTAATGGAAGCTGTGTCAGAACTATTCCCTTATTCTGAACACATAACATGTGTTAGGCATTTGTACTCTAACTCTAAAATCAATGGTTTTGTTGGAAAAGCACTTAAGGATCAGCTATGGAAAGCTGCAAAGGCAACATATCTTAGGAAGTTTGAATCTGCCATGGCTGAATTGAAGGTATATTATTTAAATTTTAAAATTACTTTTATATTTTACTGAATTATATATGACCTGTTGAGTTTTAAGGTGCTCGATTCCTTCAACCAATCTTGCTCACCAAGTGGCGGAGAAGTGGAATTTTGGGTGGATGTGGTGTGGAAGTTTAAAAGATTAAAGAAACAATGAATTATAGTGATTCAACCTTTTAACCAAGGTCTACATCCACTACCTTAGCTTCTCACTAAGGATTTCCAATCAATCCACTATTGATTTGTCCCCTTTTCTAGGCTTAGGAGGAAACCCTTATACATCGATCAAACTTTCTACCCAAAGCCTTGATCAAACCCTCTTTACAAGAGAAAAGATAAGCAAACACAAATTCCTCTAATAGGTGTTTGTTTGCACAATTTATCTTTCACCCAAAACCTAAAACACTTGAGCAAATCTAACAATTTTGGCTCACTAGTGTTTGTCTATACAAAGAAATGACAATTTAAGTATAAAGACAATTCTTTATCATTTGTTGATTGACAATTGAAGCATTAACCATTACTTGATGCTTGGAGGTCCATTTTATACTCCTTAATGAGTTTGTAGCCGTTACTAGCCGTTGGAGTTGAATTGGGGCCGTTGGAGACATAAATTCCCACCATAAATGTAGTTCTGCTGCTACCTGTATCGAAACGCTCGAACCCGTTTCGATACGCTCTTCAAGTAGAAAGAACTGTTGCAACACCCGTATCGAAACGTTGTTGGCCGTATCGAAACGCCAAGTACCGTATCGAAACGATCTGCATTTAAATGTTAGTTGGGAAATAGCCGTTGGGGTTTATAACCGTTGTGGTCGATGCCACATAGGCGTATCGAAACGGCATAGCTCGTATCGAAACGTTAGGCAAAAATCCTCTTATAGATAGGACTCGTTTCGAAACCCGTATCGAAACAGTTTGACACTAGAAGACCACGTATCGAAACACCTATGGGTGTTCCGAAACGCCTGGAAGGTTTTGTTTAGATTGGCTTTGAAAACATGTGAAAACCTTTAAAAACATCCCCTAAACATAGTTTCAAGTTGTTTGGACTTTAGAAATAGTTTTGAATTCTTTTTAACTTAGTCCAAGACATTTTTCAATTATTATATCATAACATTAGTTCTGCAATCTCCCCCTTTTTGATATAAAAAAAACTAACTTGAAAAATTGTTTGGTATTCTCCTCTTTTAAGTTTAAAAATGTGAATAAGAGATTAAAGATGTGAAATCAAATAAAACTCCCCCTTATTCATTTGAAAATTCAATTTTTCAAACTATTTCTCCCCATTTTGGTTATATCAAAAAGAATTCAAAATACTTTTAAGTTCAAAATAACAATAGAGGAAAAAGAATTGACAAAATAAGAATTTGGTTTTAAAATGCCCCCCCTTACTCAAAGCAACATAAGAATGTTAGTCCAACATTTATGATCATCTAGTTGAAATAAAAAGAAATAAATCAAATAAAATAAAATCAAAAACAACTAGATTTTTACCGACACTTGAACCCAAGGGAGGATGTGAAGCCTTCCTTCTTCAAGTGTTCTTCTTTTGTGTGCATGGAGCTCCCCCTCAAAGTTTGACTTGTTGATCACTCTCCATCACACCTAGCAAAAGACAATCAAGTAATTTTTGGTATCCAAATTGCTTTGGATTCATAGACGTTAGTAGCACACACTTTGGTCCCCTTAGGAATCCATTTTTCAATTTCATCCTTTTTAATTGAAGTATTAAGTCCTTTTGGGACCCCAAATACTTCTAAAACATTTTCCTTTTACAAATCTAAGGGCACTAGATTGTCTTACATAAAAATTTGATTTTCCAAAATTGTTTTCTTTTCTAGCTCTTGGGAAATCAACTCTTTTTCTTCTTGAACTTTAAGAAGCAAATTTTGTAAATCAAAACATTTTTGTTCAAAATCTTTCAATTTTGCTTCAAGTTCAAGATTGGTTTTAGAAATCAAATCATTTTGAATTTTGAACTTTGAAATCATTTTATTGTTTTTCAAAATGTGATTTTTAAACTCTAAAACCAAATCATCGTAGGCATCTTGTAATTCATCAAAAGAGTAAGAACATGAAGTAGATGAATTAGAAGATACCCTTGAATCTTCTTCGATGGCCATAAGGCAAAGGTTGGCTTGTTCATCGTCGGTGGAGTCCTCATCACTCCAAGTAGCCACATATGCCTTCTTCTTATGGCTTAAAGTGCTTGCCCTCTCCTTTTTCATGGATTCTCGTTCAAGCTCTCTCAAAGCTTTCTTCATGAATGGGGCACACTTCTTGAAGAGATGAACTATATCTTCTTCTTCATCCTCCTCTTCACTTGAATCAACATGATGGCAAGTGGAGGACTTGAGAGCAATGGCATTTGTGTTGATGCCAAGCCCTTTGAGTTTCTTCTCCCTCATAGCTCTAATTTCTTCCCTCTTCTTCTCATCTTCTTTGTTCTTCTTCATGATTTGATGAGTAAGGAGTGACCCCATGAGTTCATCAAGCTTCAAGGTCTTCAAATTCTTGGCTTCGATGATGGTGGTCCTCTTTGAGTCCCAAGACTCGGGAAGTAAGTAGATGAGCTTTCAGACAAGCTTCTCTTCCGGGATGGCCTCTCTATATCCTTTAAGACCATTGGTGATAGTGGAGAACCTATCAAACATCTTCTCGATGTTTTCTTCCGGATCCATCTTGAAGTTTTCATACTCTAAGGTGAGGAGCCCAATCTTGGTCTCCTTAACTTCATTGGTTCCCTCGTATGTGACTTCAAGCTTGTCTCATGCCTCCTTGGCACTCTCACAAGAATACATCTTCTCATAGATGGTTGGGCTAAATGCACAAAAGAGGATGTGAAAGGCTTTGCAATTTAGCTTCATCTTCTTGCAATCGTCGGCATTCCACTCCGCTTTGCTTCGTTGAGGCACGAACAGACCATCTTCAACTATGTCTCATAGCTTGTAGTCTCTAGACTTGATGAAGAACTTCATCTTTGTCTTCCAATGGGCATAGTGAGTTCCGTCGAAGAATGGTGGTTTGTCGATGGATTGCGCCATTGAGCCAGTTGTGTGAAATGATGATCGAGCTTGCCGGATCTTCTCAATAGAATGTTAATCCTCTTTGATTGAGCCAAGCTCTGATACCAATTGTTGAGTTTTAAGGTGCTCGATTCCTTCAACTGATCTTGCTCACCAAGTGGTGGAGAAGTGGAATTTTGGGTGGGTGTGGTGTGGAAGCTTAAAAGATTAAAGACACAGTGAATTATAGTGGTTCAACCTTCTAAACAAGGTCTACATCCACTACCTTAGCTTCTCACTAAGGATTTCCAATCAATCCACTATTGATTCGTCCCCTTTTCTAGGCTTAGGAGGAAACCCTTATACACCGATCAAGCTTTCTACCCAAAGCCTTGATCAAACCCTCTTTACAAGAGAAAAGATAAGCAAACACAAATCCCTCTAATAGGTGTTTGTTTGCACAATTTAGCTCTCACCCAAAACCTAAAACACTTGAGCAAATCTAACAATTTTGGCTCACTAGTGTTTGTCTATACAAAGAAATGACAAATTAAGTACAAAGACAATTCTTGATCATTTGTTGATTGACAATTGAAGCATTAACCATTACTTGATGCTTGGAGGTCCCTTTTATACTCCTTAATGAGTTTGTAGTCGTTACTAGTCGTTGGGGTTGAATTGGAGCCGTTGGAGACATAAATTCCCACCATAAATGCAGTTCTGCTGCTACCCATATCGAAACGCTCAAACCCGTTTCGATACGCTCTTCAAGTAGAAAGATTCGTTGCAACACCCGTATCGAAACGTTGTTGGCCGTATCGAAACGCCCGTATCGAAACGCCAAGTACCGTATCGAAACGATCTGCATTTAAATGTTATTTGGAAAATAGTTGTTGAGGTTTATGACCGTTGTGGTTGATGCCATGTAGGTGTATTGAAACAGCATAGCTCGTATCAAAATGCTAGGCAAAAATCCTCTTCCAGAAAGGACCCGTATTGAAACGATTTGACACTGGAAGACCCCGTATCGAAACACCTAGGGGTGTTCCGAAACGCCTGGAAGGTTTTGTTTAGTTTGGCTTTTGAAAACATGTGAAAACCTTTAAAAACATCCCCTAAACATAGTTTCAAGTTGTTTGGACTTTAGAAATAGTTTTGAATTCTTTTTAACTTAGTCCAAGACATTTTTCAATTATTATATCAAAACATTAGTTCTACATGACCACCAACTTTTACTTTTTGTAGGGTTTATCAGAAAAAGCTTAGAAGTGGTTGGCACCTAAAGACCTAAGGATGTGGTCCAAGTCACACTTTTCTATCACATGCAAGTCAGACATGCTTCTGAATAATAATTGTGAATGTTTCAATAAGGTATTTTTTCTTACAGTAAACTAGTTATTTACAAATATACAACTAAGTTGTACTATTATTATATGGTCAGTTAATTGTTGAAGCTAGAGACAAACCAATTATTACATTGGTGGAGGTAATCAGAACAAAACTGATGCAAAGGTTAGCTAAAAAAATCTGGCTAAAAAGTGGACTAGAATTCTATGCCCTAAAATTCAAAAGAAACTAGACCATGCAACATCACTAGCACATAGGTATAACTAGTTACTTAAAACAATAATTAGTTTTTGTTCAAGTTGTGCTAGCTGTTGATTTTTTATGCAGTTGTTGGCTCATTTATGATGGTGGACACATGTACCAAGTTTCATGTGGTCCTTCAACTCAACATTATGTTAACATTCAAGCTTGGACATGCTCTTGCAAAAAAAGGAACTAACAAGTTAAAATGTTTCTTGTTATACTTTATATTTTTACAGTGTGGTATCTATGGAGTTTATTACAATGTTTATATAATAGTATGAATATTTTCATGCTTTGGTGAAATATGAGAGTAAAATGTACTGTTTTTTATAAATGTTTATTTGGATTGTATAAGGTATGAAAAAATAACAATGTTTTAATATGTATAAGTATAAGTAGGTATAAGTAAAATGCCGTGATTTAAGAATGTTTTTTAATAGGTATAAGTAAAATGCCCTAAGGTAAGCATGTGTTTTATTTGGACTATTTTTTATAACTATTTTATTTAGATTGTATAAGGTATGAAAAAATAACAATGTTTTAATAGCTATAAATATAAGTTGGTACAAGTAAAACACCCTGATTTAAGCATGTGTTTTAATAGGTATAAGTAGAATGCCATAAGTTAAGCATGTGTTTTATTTGGATTGTTTTTATAACTGTTTTATTTGAATTGTATAAGGTATAAAAAAATATGAGTTTGCTAATTTAATATTTGTTCATATTTTTTTGTAACTGTTTGGACAGTTTTGTAATTGTTTTTTTAATTGTTTTAATAGTTTGCAAATTTAATATTTGCTCCATGCAGGCATTCTATGTGTGCATGTTATTTTTATCATTTTGTCACTTTCAGATAGGTCAGAAAACTATGTTCACCCTTGCTATTTCGTGTCAACTCAAAGGGCTATTTATTCTCATTTGATAAGTCTAGTGAGGTGTGAGAAACAATGGAGTAATGGAGAAACATTGGAGCCTATCCTACCACCTATATTTAGAAGACCTCCAGGAAGACCACACAAAAAACGAAGAAGAGAGACTGATGAACCAGCATCTCAGCCTGGTAAGCTGTCAAAGAGAGGTGTCAAAATTTACTGTAAAAAATATAAAGGAAGTGGACATAATATTAGAACTTGTAAAGGGAAGGTTGGTGACAATATCAGAAGACAAGCATCCTCATCTTCTGCGAGAGCTCCTAGAATTTCAAATTTGCCAGTAAAATTTATTTATTTTAATCAAATGCATAATTTCATTTTTTTTGTTACTTGGTTGAAGAGTTTGCCATTTTTTCAGATTAAAAGAGCTGGAATAACCCCAACAATAAGCCATGATAGAACCACCTCAACAACAAGCCATACTGGTACCTCAACTCCAAGATCAACTCCACAAGTCTATACAGTTAGATGGATGCCCACCCCCACTACACATATGAGTCAAGAAAGTAGTGCATGTCAACCATCTCCAAGGGTTGATCCTTGAATCTGTTCACAACAGATTTTTTTTGTTCTTTTTTGTGTATTGCAAACATTTGACCAAACTAGGTTGTATTGTTGTGAAAACAAGTATCACAGATGTTTGACTTGCTTTACTAGGTCAATTTTTTAGAGTGATGTATGGATTACATGCTCAAACACATGTATTGGTCAAAAATTATGTGATGTATGAATTACATCCAAACATAATGCTTTATGCAATTATGTATTCTTCTTTAAATTGTAGCAATTATTTGCATTATTTTTATTTTACATGTTTCATTTCAAACTTTAGATATTCATATATGAATGGTGAATATATTTGTTTCACTTACTTTATGTAATTATTAGTTATTACATTCTAAACTTGATAGCATTATGAAACCATTAGTTATTATACAAATTGTTTACAATTTGCTTTATGTAATTTTGTTTGTCTAATAGAATACATTTGTTTTATGTAATTTTGTTGTACACAATTAATAATGCATTCATCAAACTAATTTTTTCATTGCACAAATGGGATCATGTTACATTACAAAAGTTAGTAACACATTAGAAATAACCTAAACACAAACTACAAATACCCTAAATTCATACATAGTACCAAGATTTTCAAAAGAAAAAAAATCTAAATTCAATTACTATAATCTGGATTTGCATGGTACATAATATCAAGATTCCTAAAATAAACTCACAAAACACAGTACCAACAATTTTTCACCAATTATGAGAAGAGTGTTTCAAAAAAATTCAACAAAACACACAACACCAAGACCTAAAATTCCTAAAATTCTTCCTTCCTTCCTTTGTTTCTCCATAACAACAACCCTTCTACGAAGACCAACAATGACAACTTTCGACCTAGAATTCACTGATGGATCATACCAGCAAAAAAAACTTACAGCCCCTAACCTCTTTTTCATAATTTCCACAACCCCAAAATTTCTTACCTGAATTTTCATATGTCCAACATGTCGTTAGCGTAGAACGAGCTCCACAAAAGCATACCTAATTCATCTCTGCCTCTATTACCGTCTGCAACCTCGAAAGAATTTTTTTCTTGATGAAATCATAAGAATGAGTGAAAATTAAGAAATTAGAGATTAGGGTTTTTTTAAATAGACAAACTCCAATATCTATTTTATTAAAATTGTTTAGGTGGCATATAAATATTTAATTATATATCCAATGTGGAAAAAATAGGCAAAATTTTCCACATCAGCTGTGTCGTTTTTTTTAACGGCAGGTAGCTAGATTGGAACCAATTAAATAGTTATGTAGTATATTTAACACAATTAAAAATATAGTGGTCAAATCGATACCAACCACATAGTTCGGTGGTCATTAGTATAGTTTACCCTTTTTATCATGAGTGGATTTTTTTTTTATATTTTACATAACCAACATGTTTCTATCCAATTAAACTCTACAAAAAAATAATAGTCTTTTGACCAATATTGTCCTTTAAAAGAAGAATTAATTGTTGAGTATATATTTTTTAGGGTAAACTATACTAAAGACTATCGAACTATAGGGTTGGTGTCGATTTGACCACTATATTTTCAATTGTTTTAAATATACCACATAACTATTTAATTGGTTACAATGTAGCCACCTGCTGTTAAAAAAACGAAAAAGTTGATGGGACTGTTAAAATAATTGGTATAATTACAAATTTGGTCCATTTTATCTATACAATCTATAATTTGATCCTAATTTTAATCTATTAAAAATTTATTTATTTTAATTATGCGGTGACATATGTCACCACCTTATTAGGGGATTTTAATTATTTTTATTTAACTAAATTAATTAATTCCCCCCTCCAATCAGGTGGTGACACGTGTCACCCTGATTGGAGTAGGAAAAATGAAAACCAAGGAACTGCTCTTGGTAAGAATCAAACATGGGACCTTGGGGGAGTAGTGCGCGAGTTTACCACTGAGCCAAGCATATACTTGTGACATGCAATACTAATAATAATATATGTGTTATACGATTGGAGAAAAAAAAAGAAACAATATACTCGCCCTTGGTAGGATTCAAACCTAGGAATCCTTAAGGGTTGTGGCATGGGTTTGCCACTAGGCCAAATAAGTATTTTTAATATGAAATACTAACTATAATATATATCTTATTCGATTGTAATTTAGTTTAGAATATTATATATATAATAATAATAATTTAGTTAAATAAAAATAAGGGAAAACTACACCAGTGACCACCGAAGATATTGGGGATACCTATTTGAACCACCGAACTAAAAAAAACGTCAATCACACCACCAAACTTATTAAATCAACCTATTTTGACCACCGCCGTTAAAAAATTAACGGAGGGGTGACGGAAGTGCCACGTGGCAGTTAACAGGATATTTTTAAAATTACATGTTTAGTCCATGTTATTTACTTACTAAATCAATTTGATCCTAATTTTATTTTAATTAAATAAAAATTAATCAACCAATCAAATTATGACACGTGTCACCACCTGATTGAAGGAAATTTAAAGAAGAAAATGAAGATGGTGTTATGGTGGTTCGAACTTAGGACCAAAAGGATAAAACCCCAAGCTTTAACCATTGAACCAAATTACCTTTAGTGCTATAGTTTGCACCTTTTATATACATATCTTATAGTCTAGTCGTGATACAGTAGAAATATTCCAGCCATGAAACAGGAGAGCCTTATACGGCGGCTTCCTTAAAGCAGGGTAAGGATAGCACATTGTGTTTAAAAATTCCTCCATTTTCCCAGTAACCAAACAGATCAGAGGTAATCCCTTAAAGCAGAAATGCATCAATATAAGAAAACGCATATGAAAAAAGTCAAAAAAAAAAAGTGAAGATCAACTTAAAAGGATTTCGAATCGTGCAACCATCAACCAACCTTGAAAATAAATTATACAGAGAGAAAATGAAAAAGTCCCAAACTTTTAATCCTATTCTATTTGTTTTCTTTTGACTGAAATTCCCAGAAACCAAACAGATTTATCCTCTGTGACAAAACAGAGCAAGTTCATTCAAAAGGGAACAACACTCGAAACCCATTAGAATTTTCTCATGTCTTTTCCCAGGAACCAAACACAGTAACATTAACTTCAACAGTTACATCAAAAGGGAGAAACGTCAAAAAGGAAACTTATGGGAAGTTTTAAAGAAGTTGGTCGAGTGTCTGCATACCTTCAGATTCCGGCAAAAGCTGATCATTTGATCCAAACTCAGTGAAGCAATTCAAAGCCAAAACTCCCAGAAAAAGAACAGAAACCATCTTAAATACAGAAAAAAACAAGCCCAATTTTCTTCTTCTTGCTTCAATCACCCAAAATTCTCTCTTCTTTCACTTGAAAAACTCAAATGCTTCCATGTTATTCGTTGAACTAAGCTAAGTTCACTTGAGAAACAAAGTGGGGTAATTGTTATGGAGATTATAAGGAGGACCGTCGTTAATTTGATTGAAAGGGAAGCAAACGTGGGAAATGGGAACACGAGTTTTGAATGTCGGATTTTTTTTATTTGATATTTATGGTGTTTTAATGTTAAAGAAAAGAAAAGAAAATTTACAGAAGTGAAAGATTAAAGAGTGAGAAATAAGAATGGAGTAGGAAGCCGCCGTATAAGGCTCTCCGTTTCAACCGGGCGCTCTCCGTATAAGGCTCTCGTGTTTCATGGCTGGAATATTACTACTGTATCACGACTAGACTATAAGATATGTATATAAAAGGTGCAAACTATAGCACTAAAAGCAGTTTGGTTCAATGGTTAAAGCTTGGGGTTTTATCCCCTAGTCCCAAGTTCGAACCATCATAACACCATCTTCATTTTCTTCTTTAAATTAAATTAATCCAATTGGGTGATGACACGTGTCATAATTTGATTGGTTGATTAATTTTTATTTAATTAAAATAAAATTAGGATCAAATTGATTTAATAAGTAAATAACAGGGACTAAACATGTAATTTTAAAAATGTCCTGTTAACTGCCACGTGGCACTTCCGTCACCCCTCCGTTAATTTTTTAACGGCGGTGGTCAAAATAGGTTGATTTAATAAGTTTGGTGGTGTGATTGACGTTTTTTTTAGTTCGGTGGTTCAAATAGGTATCCCCAATATCTTCGGTGGTCACTGGTGTAGTTTTCCCTAAAAATAATTAAAATCCCCCAATAAGGTGGTAACACGTGTCACCACCTAATTAAAATAAATAAATTTTTATTAGATTAAAATTATGATCAAATTGATAGATTGTATAGATAAAGGGGACCAAATTTGTAATTATACCAATTATTTTAACAGCTCCGTCAACTTTTTCATTTTTTTAACGACGGGTGGCTACATTGGAACCAATTAAATAGTTATGTGGTATATTTAACACAATTGAAAATATAGTGGTCAAATCGACACCAACCTCATAGTTCGGTGGTCATTAGTATAGTTTACTCTATCTTTTATTTTAGTTGCCCTCCGATTTACAGGGTTTTATCCTGACTAATCCGGACCGACCCACGTCGCACACTTAATTTTTTGTGGGTGAGTCCCTCAGCGGGGATTTTCTACATACACAACACCTCGAACCCGAGACCTGCTTAAGCGATATCAAGCTGCTTACCACTTAGACCAACCCTCATTAGTAATTGTTGAGTATATTTTGATATAACAAAAATTTATAAATTATTTTAAATTAAATCGTATATTTCAAAAATAATTCAAAAGTCCACAAATTTTAAAAAAAATATGTTTTAAATTACTTTTTAAAGTTTGATATTCTTATAAGACTTTAAAACACTTTTTAAAAATAAAAATAAGTCAAAACTGTCATCTTTAACGGTAGGTTTCGATATCTCTTTAAAAGTTTCGATAACAAAGATTTACAAATTATTTTAGACTAAATCAAATATTTCAAAAATAATTCAAAAGTTCTTAAATCTTGAAAAATATATCTTAATTTACTTCCTAAGGTTTAATATTCTCATAAGACTTTAAAACACCTTTTGAAAGTAAAAATAAGTTAAAATTGGTCATTTTCAACAATAGGTTTCAATACTTTTGTGCATGTCAATATTTTTCGGATTGCTTATTGGTTTCGATACCTCTTTAGATGGTTCGAAACCTTCATTAAGATTTCGATACCTTTATTTTATAGTCAAATTTTGTGTTTAAAAATATTTAAGATTTCAATAGCTTTGAGTAAGGTATTGATACCTATGTGAAAGCAAAAACTTAATATTCACTTTTAATGGCTCCCAACGGCTATTTTTCATCTTCAACAGCCATAAACAACTATAAACTCATTCCACACAGTAAAAACAAGTTAAAGACATTTGAAAAAGATTAGACAACACATCAAAACTTAAAGATAAATAAATATATATATATATA
The DNA here is from genome assembly GCA_030270665.1 of Hibiscus trionum. NCBI lineage: Eukaryota > Viridiplantae > Streptophyta > Magnoliopsida > Malvales > Malvaceae > Hibiscus > Hibiscus trionum. Next base: position 302,782 of record BSYR01000012.1, read on the forward strand.
TATATATATATATATATATATATATATATATTTCAATCTTCATTCTTTCACTTTTCTTTTGTACATAGTGTATAAAGTATATTATTGTTTATCTTTTTACATTCTTAAATCTTGTAAAAGGAAGATGTTCTAGCCTTAGAAAAAATAGAAGAACGGTTCTATCTTAGTGATCAAAATGATAGGGGGTGTAAGGTTACACATTGTATCAACCACTATAAATCGATTGTGTAAAATTGTCCATATTAGGGATGGTGAAATTACTCGATCTCGACCCGACTCGGTGTACTCTGATCCTGTCGGGTTTTTAGTCGTGAATTTTGAGGATCGAGGAAGGGCGAGTTTTTAAAAGTGTCGAGTTGGGGCGGGGTGGGTTCGGGTATATGCTAGAAATTCACCGCCCCACCCCCAGTATATATATATATATATATATATATATATATATATATATATAGGGTTAGGATCAACTTACACTGTGTAAAACTCTTTAAGTTTTACACCTTTTTTGGATCGTTAGATGGGGGAAATGGATGGTTGAGATTAACTCCGTGTTTTTAATTCCCAAGTGATAATCTTCACATATTTTACTGTTAATCTATTTTTTGTACTTATCGTAAATTCTTTTTAGATGTTGTTCAAGTTTTAACATATCTAATTATGACGGTCAATGGTTCAAGTTTATTCTTTTAAATATGTAATTTTTAGTTTTATTTTATTTTATATAGGTTTAAAGTCATTTGAAACTATATTTCGTGGTTGTGATAGTGGATTGACCATATTTAACTTTTATCTTCGCGGAGATTAAATTTAAAAAAAAAATTGGGTCGGGTCGGGGCGAGTAAATTAATATTTTAATTTAGGGCGGGGCAAGGTTGGGTTTAAGGGTTTATAGATCGAGGCGCCCAAAACCTCACCTAGCTTTGCCCCGTTGCTATCCCTAATATTTTTTAATTTTCATCAATTTTTTCAAAAAAGTCAATTCACTCCCTCTTAACGATCTTTTGTTAATCTATTTGAGCCCAGCATTAATAATCAATGATTTTCATTTTAAAAATCTTTAAAATAATTCTAAAAAAGTAAAAAAAATTACCTTAAAAATATTAAAAAACATAGTTTCAAATTCTAAATTATTATAGATTTACTCTAACGATTCAAACACGTTTCAAACGATAAAAATATTTAATATATCAAATTAGATTACTAAGATGACCAAAAATTTAAAATTTATTTAAAATTTAAAATTCAAAGTTGTCACATCGATTTTCATAACAAATCAAACTAAAAACTTTTAAATCAAAATTAGAATTGTTACTTAAAAATTAATCACAAGGGGAAAAAACAAAGTTTTAAAAGAGTTGCATACTTGATTCATTAAGGTTTCGCACCACACATCAATTAAACAAGTGATTATTGAACTCATCAAGTAGTCTCAATAAAAAAAGTGTAATCCCTATGTAAGCCACACTTGATTGACAAAATTAATAATTTGATGATGAAAATTAAAAATATTTAATTATTTATTTTAATTGGACCGTAGCATTGGACAAAAGTGTAGCTAACATAGGGACGGGACAAGACCGACTTTTGGCCATCCCGACTCTAGCACAAAAAATATGAATCTAAACTCAACTGCCTCGATGATTAAACTCCGCCCCAAACTACAAATTAGCTCAAAACCAATTTTTTTACGGAAACAATCATATCTGAAATTTCATAAACATGCATTATTCGATAAAAATTGATACAAATTTCTGAAATCTACGGTAAATGACAAAAGATAGAGCATCTTTGATTTATTTTTATTTTTTCTTTATTTAAAAAGAAAAAAAAGGAGACATATAAATGCAAAAGAAGTGTTTCGAAAAGGAACCAAAAAATTAAAGGGTAAACTAATCCAATGACCACCATACTATGGTAAATGTATTAAAATGACCACATTAAAAAAATCGACTCAATTAAATCACCAAACTATTTAAATGGTATCAATGTGACCACCAGCCGTTAAAGGTTAACGGAAGGGTGATGTGGCAGTTAAAAAAATAAGGGTATAATTACACATTTGGTCCTTATTACTTATACACTCTATCAATTTAGTCCTAATTTTAATTTAATAAAATAAATAAATTATTTGGTGACACGTGTCACATGATTGGGGGAAAGAAAAATTAAAGGCAAAGAAATACTATTGTAGGGACTCAAACCTAGGTCTTTCAAGAGAAAATGAGACATACTTACCACTAGGCCAAACATGTTTTTGAGATGTATGATAGAACGTTTAGTATATGTATTAATCATATGCAGCATGAACGCCTGTAAAATTCTCCCTTGTTGGCAAATGGTAATCATACACCACAACATGTGCCCAATCAACATTTTTTTCTTATGGATTCGACTGGCATATATCCCAAAAACATTCTATCATATCTGGGTGAACTGGTATAGCTTCCGTGCTGCTGGTGACATGCCTTGGAAGAATACTTGTCTGCCTTCACCTGTTTTAAAGCATATCTTAATAACAGAAAACTTTATAATGGGTTCTATTTACTACTATGAAGCTAGCAGATACTACCAAATTCATTGCATTCACTTGAATAAAAAATGATTAAGACTTTCATTTGAAGAAAGTAGCAGAAATACATCATTATAAACAATATGCTATATAAAACGGCTCAATTTTCGAACATAGCATCAGTCTATATAATTCGATACTGAATGCTTTTAAAGAAGCGTTTGCCTCGGCAAGGCATTGGAGTTGGCCTGTGAGGGAAGTGACCTGCCTTTGGAGAGTAGGGATTAGTTGTTTGGCTTGCGTCAGCTCTGAACCTTGCTTTTCAACAAGGTCTTGAAGCTGAGAATTCATGACATCTGAAAATAGTATTGCACTCTTCAATGATTTAATCTCTTCCCGTTGTTTCAAGCACAAATCTTTCAGCTTCTCCACCTGCAAATACCATCACCATTAATATTTATGGCATTCATAAATAATAACAGTACACATTCCCTTGGAATTTAGACAGATGCATTTTTTACTGATTAAGATCGCAAAAAAAGATGATTTATTAATGTGATTTTTAGTCTAATTAGATCGCTAATTTTCACTAATTAAGATTGTTTACTAATCGTTAATGTTCACTGATTAAGATCGGGACGACTAATTTCAAAATTTCTGGGGAGATTGCGATTTAGGTTACCTCCCTTGTTTGCAAATGCTAAAGGTTCTATCATATATTCTAAAACCATGTTTGGTCTAGCGGTAAGTAGGGGTGTTCATTTCGGATACCCGATCCGATCCGATCCGAAAATTCGGATATCCGAAAATTTCGGATCACCTAAATAGCGATCCGTATCCGATCCGAAAAAACCGGATATCCAAAAATTCGGATATCCGAATTTTCGGATCGGATACTCGGATATCCGAATATCCGAAATTTATGAATTTATTTGATTATTTTTTAATTTAATGGTTTTATCCATGAAAAATTTAGGTTTTCGAATATAAAAATTAATAAATTATTGAATATAACAATATTGTATCCATAAAAATTTCAATTTTTCATATATAACAAGTAAAAATATCGAATATAATAAGTTTTATACCTATAAAAAAAATTGAATTTTCGGATACCGGATAATCGGATATCCGATCCGAATGTAAAACCACTATCCGTATCCGATCCGAAATTTTCGGATATCCGATCCGAATTATCCGAAAAATAAAAAACGGATCGGATATCCGAAATTTCGGATCGGATCAACGGATAATCGGATCGGATCAATCGGATCGAATTTTTTTGAACACCCCTAGCGGTAAGCATGTCTCATTTTCTCTTGAAAGACACAGGTTCGAGTCTCCAATCACGTGGGAAATTAATTAATTAAATCAAATAAAAACAATTAAAGTCCTCCAATAATTTGGTGACATGTGTCACCAAATAATTAATTTATTTTATTAAATTAAAATTAAGATTAAATTGATAGAATGTATAAGTAATAAGGACCAAATGTGTAATTATACCTTTATTTTTTAACTGCCACCTCACCCTTCCGTTAACCTTTAACGGCTGGTGGTCACATTGATACCGTTTAAATAGTTTGGTGGTTTAATTGAGTCGATTTTTTTAATGTGGTCATTTTAATACATTTTCCATAGTATGGTGGTCATTGGGTTAGTTTACCTAAAATTAAATCGGTAAAAAAAGAAAGCGACTCAGATTAACTAAGGATGGCAACAAGACGGGACGGATTTTTGATCGGCCCAACCCCGACCCGAAAAAAGAGGATTAAGACCCGATCCAGACTTGACTCGGATATTTTTAGTATTTCACCTGCCTCACTCAAAATTTAATCTTTAAACTCGTACTAGCTCCGCCCCGCCAGATTTACATCTGTCAAACCTTAAAACATCTAGCAAACCAAAAGTCAGATCTGGAACACCATGCAATCAAACAATAGTTTTGAATTTAAAATTTTGGAACAGCATTAAAAATGGTTATAAACACCCAATTGATATACTAAGATAAACACGTTAGGACTACCAGATTTGCTAGAGATAAGCAATCGAACGAAAAATTAGAGTTTGTAATTTATAAGAAAAATTTAAAAGCCCTAATTTATAAGAAGTAGAAGAAAAATCTAGCACTCCTCTTAAAATTCTTCGAATAACAGACGATTCATCTATAAAAAAAAGTATTGAAATCAAAAATGAAGGAAGAGGAACAACGCTGACAAACAAACAAAAAAAGAAGAAAAAAATGTTAAACTAAAAATCAGAAGGAAAAAATTAAAGTTGAAATTCATAAAATTGATAGAAAAGAAAAAGAGGAAGAGGGGGAGCAGTAGAGAGAACGGCTCATACAAACAAAATGAAATTTAAAACCCTAAATAAGTATATATGTGGAGTGGCATTTTCGTAATTATAATAATATTATTAAAATATATCCGATCGGGTCTGATAATTCAAAACTAGTTTTTCATAAAATTTAAGAGTATCTAATATGTAGAATGTGAAATTTATTAATATGATGACTAAATTTTAGAAGTGAAATAATTATAAGTATGATTAAGTATGTAAAAAGTTCTTGAACTTTTTAAAAAATTATTTAAGCTTTTGAACTTTTTTTTGTACTCAATTAAGTTTATGAACTAAGAAATTGAATCAATTAAGCACCTTGACCAATTTTGACCATTAAATCTTAACACTTTTTTAGATATGTTTGTTTAGTGCATCGTGTCACAGTGTTTCTACTTCGCATTTTCAAAATATTTCAAAATTATTTCAAAGTTTTAAAATTTTTTAAAACTTATAAAAAAATTTGTAAATGCAACATGATAAAAATATAATATATCACATGTCAGTAATATCTAAAGAAAATTTTGTCAAGATTTAAAGGGTCAAATAGTTTAATTGCTTTAATTTTTTGGTTCAAGTGCTTAATTGAATGCAAAAAAAATTCAAGGCTTAATTAAAAAAAAATTCTCCAAAAGTTTAAAGGCTTCTTATACCCTTAAGCCTATAAATATTAACTATTCAATTAACAAAAAAAAATCCTCCAATTTTTTTTCATTCTTCGTATCAATTCAAATAGTGGTGAACAAAGTTCGGCTAAATTTCAAAATAGTTTAATTATACACTCGGTACTTGAATTATGCATTTTCCCATGATGTACCTATAGAATAACTCGAAGTTTTTAGTATTTAGTGGATATGTTTTCAAGTTTGAGTCGAGTCTCTCAACTTTACCTGATATGTATGTATATATGTATATGTGTATATATATATATATCACGTATGAGAAAATATATATTTATATCGTATATGTCTATAAAAAGTTGTTTAAGTTAAAATCAATTAATATCATAATATTATAAATATTTACAATTAAATTTGAATAGAAATTTGAATAACTCGACTCGAAAATTTTCAAATAAAATTTAATTTACAAAATAAAATTTATCAACTCGGCTAACTAAAAAATGACTCAACTCGATCAAACTGTTGACCCTTAAATCCAAATCTATAAGTTAATATTCCCCGAACTATATCGGATAAGTAGATTTTGTTGGTAAACTATTTGGGTGACCACCCAACTATTGAGTTTTACCTATTTTAACCACCGAAATTTACAAAAATTCAAAATTTGACCATTGGATATATTTTGACCACCAATCGTTAAAATCTAACGGAGAGGTGATGTGGTTGTTAATGAAAATTTGTATAACTACGCATTTAGTGCATATTAGTTACTTATTCTATCAATTTGATCCTAATTTTAATTTAATTTAATAATTTTATTCTCCTCTTCTAATCAGGTGGTGACACGTGTCACATGATTGAATGAGAAAAACAAAACAAAGAGAATTATTAGCTTGGATGAGAATTGAACCCAGATCAATTGGGAGTAATTGGTGCAAGTTTACCACTAAATCAAATTGTCATTTATGATGTAAAATACACAATATAATATATATATATATATATATATAATATGTTTTAGTTTATTGTTAATGTAAGAAAAAAATATGGATTAAGGGGACTCGAACATGACACACTTGAGACACGTAAAAATATTTAAACCATTATAGAAATAAAATATTTAAATTAAAGTTGACAATATTTTTTATATATACATACACATGTATTAAATAATAGTTAATTCATGATTTTAAAAAATAAAATTATATTAAAAAAAATTTTAACGAATTCAAATTCATGAATATAACTCTAATCATAAGATAAGTTTTGTTTCGTTAAATGAATTTTTAATATTATTTTTTATTTTTTATTTAATTTATTTTAATTTTTTAAAAAATAAAAATATAATAATTAAATTAAAGTTAATACCACGAAAAAGAAAATAAATAGGGTTAACAACAAAATTAAAGTTGACTCGAATATAATTTTTATTTTTAATATAATTTAATATATATATATATAATATTGTCAACTTTAATTTAAATATTATATTTCTATAGTGGTTTAAATGTTTTTTATGCGTCTTAAGCGTGTCATGTTCAAGTCCTCTTAATCCATATTTATTTTCTTTTTTTTGAAAGACTGTTGATATTTTATTGCATATCCAAAATGTATATTGTTATAGGCTTCATTAAAAAACCTCTCTAAAACCTAGACGGAGGAAAAAGAGTGCACTATAACAATATGCCTGACTCGAATAGTTAGGGACCAACCCTGATTACAACACTGTGCCTCCGAAATCTTACAAACTAAAACATATATTATGTTGTGTCTTTTATATCACAAATGACAACTTGGTTCAGTAGCAAACCTACACATTTTACTCTTAGGGGTCGGGTTTGATTCCTATCCAAGCTAAAAATTCTCTTTGTTTTATTTTCCTCACCTGATTAGAGGAGAAAATAAAATTATTAAATAAAAATAAATAATTAAATTCCTCTAATAAGGTGTTGACATGTGTCGGCACCTAATTAAACGATTAATTTATTTAATTAAAATTAGAATCAAATTAATAGAACAAGTAACTAATAAGGACTAAATGTATAATTATATAAATTTCTATTAACAATCATATCACCTTCAATTAAATTTTAATAGTTGTGTGGTTCCTATATAGTTTACCCTTAATTTTTACTATCCATTTCTAGTCGTTAAATTGTTCTCTAATCTCTAAACTAGAGTTTGTTTATTCACGGCTTTTCAGGCCAAGAAAGGACACTTGAATAGTTGAATTGGTCCCCCGGACGCCGTGGCAGGGATAAATGGTTTTGTTATTTGACATCAATCATTAAATGAATTCTAACCCCACTCGAATCTATTAACATTATTTTATTGGATATATTCTTCTACAAATAACACCAACCGCCTAACCAATAAAAAAAAATAGACTCGATTTACGACATCATTTATGATCTCATCTAATAGTGTTATTTCATGTTATTTTTTTTAAGGTAAATTTCATTTCTTTCCTACACGTAACTAAGGAGTGAACAATTACTTCAAAGTTACACTAAAATTGATTAATGTTATTTAGGAGTGTTCATTACGGGTGCCCGAAGTCTCGGATGCTAGATTCTTCGACCCGTGTCCCGGCGCGCTTTAATCGGACAGTTACGAAACCCGAATACCCAAAAATTCGGGTAACGAGTGTTAGATTTAGAGAAAAAGAATAGAAAATGATTGAGAAAAGAGAGACGGTACTCTCATTGGCTTTTATTAATGAAAACTGTAATATCCTTAATTAAGGACCAGTTTATATAGTTACACCCTATAGTTAGTATGGAATCAATTAGACTAACGGCAATCTAACAATATTCCTAGCCGTTACTAACTGACTCTAACTAACCAAAGATAATGACACAACACAACCATTATTGCTGTGTTAATTGACTAGAGTATGAATTTCTAGAAACTACTCTAACATTCTCCCTGCAACAACAAGTCTTGACCATTCGAACTCTGAAATAATCCTGCAAACAAAGAAAAACAGCAAAGAAAACACAAACAAGAAAGCAAACAGATAAGACTAAGATGAAAGCATAGACATAACAGATAACTTGGCTCGATGTCGATGAAAAACAGGAGCAGATATGGGCTTAGTCATAACATCTGCAACTTGCTCGAAGGCTGGAACCTCATTAACTTCAAGCAACCCAGAAGCTACTTTCTCACGAACAAAATAAAGATCCAATTCCACATGCTTGAACTTGGAATGCATAACTGGATTAGCAGAAAGTGCTACAGCACTTGAATTATCACACCAAAGCACAGATTTTCTATCCACTCGTACGCCCAACTCATGCAACAATGACTCAAGCCAGATGATCTCAGTAGTTGCACATGCAACACTCCTATATTCAGCCTCAGCAGTTGAACGAGAAACTACTGACTGCTTTTTCGATCCCCAAGACACAGGATTATTCCCAAAATAAATGCAAAACCCTGAAGTAGACCGACGATCATCATAGTCAGATCCCCAATTTGCATCAGCATAACCAATTATGGACAAACAAGGAGAGGGTACAAACCGAAGACCAAAGTCTAGAGTACCACTAAGATACCTCAAAATACGTTTTACCAACTGTAAATGTGTGTCTAAAGGTGCCTGCATGAACTGACATGCCTTATTTACAGCAAATGCAATCTCAGGACGAGTAATTACAATGTATTGTAATGCTCCAACTATACTTCTATATTCAGTCACATTATCAATAGGAGTACCTTCAGTGCTAGACAGCTTACAACTTGTGAGCATGGGAGTAGGCAGCTCCTTGGATTGATTCAAACCACTCCTCTTAAGAAGATCAATGATGTATTTACGCTGACAAAGAAAAACAGCATCCGAAACATAATTGACTTCAATGCCCAGAAAATAATGCAGTCTACCTAAATCTTTCAATGAAAAAGTTTTATCCAAATCATTAATAACTTGTTGAACTTCATGATCATCATCACCTGTGAGAATAATGTCATCTACATACACCAATAGATAAACAGTATTCTGATTTGTTATCTTCACAAACAAGGAAGAATCAGATTTAGTTAAAACAAAACCAACAGATTGTAAATACCCTTTAAGCTTCTCAAACCAGGCTCTAGGGGCCTGTTTGAGACCATAAATGGCCTTGTGTAGCTTGCACACCAGTTGCTGACTTTTATCACCTTGCTCATACCCAGGGGGTTGACTCATGTAAACCTCTTCAGACAAGTCACCATTTAAAAATACATTATTTATGTCCACTTGTCGTAGACACCAGCCACGTGTCACAACAAGAGAAATAATGGTCCTTACTGTAACTGGCTTCACAACTGGACTAAAGACTTCATGAAAATCTATACCAGCCTCTTGAAGATACCCTTTTGCAACCAATCTTGCCTTATATCGTCCAATAGATCCATCAGTATTCCTTTTTAATTTGAATATCCACTTACAGTTGACAGCCTTTCGATTTGAAGGAAGGGGAACAAGAGACCAGGTTTTATTACTTATCAATGCATCATACTCAGCTTTTGCAGCAGCTGTCCAATTCTCATCTTTGAAAGCTTCTTGAATTGTTCGAGGCTCAACAACCAAATCAGAATGAACACATTCTGTCTGAAAAGCTTTAGGCTTCCGAATGCCATTTTTACTTCTTGTAACCATAGAGTGCACATTCCTAGCAGATTGATCTTCACAAGAAATCTGCTGAACACAACCTCTATCCTCAAAGCAAGAATGATCAACAAGAGTAGCTGATGAAGGTATACTAGGCATATGCAAATCATCACTATCAGTTCGAAAAGAAGAAGGTGCTACTGAAGAAACATGCTCTCTATCATCACTGATCACAGCAGTAACATGAACATTATGGTCAGTATCCTGAAAATGAGGGGAAGCAGAACTGACAAAGTCCTCCCTAAAAGGACTCTCAATTTGAGAATCAGCTGAAGCACCAAACTGATCTGAGACAGCAGCCTCAGTTGAAGGAAAATTAACTGTTGATTGAACTGCAGGACGAGAAACATCTTCTGAAGGAGGAATGTCTGGCATTACTTGTGGACTAGACAAGCCCCTAGGCTGATCAACGCTCAAGATAGAAGCTGGATGATCAGACTGAACTGGAGGCAAAACAGATTCCTCTGGAATCCTAACCACACCTTGAGAAGAAGAAATAATTAATTCTTCTTGAACATCAGTGGCAACACCAGGACCAGCAGATGTACCAGCAACAGCAGTAGACTGTGAACATGCTTGAGATGAAACAAAAGAAGAGGGAACCTCTTGAGAGGAAGAAACATCTTCATGATACAAAAAAGACTGGCTCACCAAGGTAAAATAACTTACTGTTGAATCATCAACAGAAGAATTTTGAAGAGATGCAAAAGGAAACAAAGACTCCACAAAAGTAACATGTCTTGAAATGAAAAGTCTCCCATTAGCATCTAAACACTTATATCCTTTATGTTGAGGACTATAACCCAAGAACACACACTGTTAAGACCTAAATTCCAGCTTATGTCGATTGAAAGGCCTTAGATAGGGGAAGCAAGCACAACCAAACACTCTAAGAGAGGAATAGTCAGGTGGCTTACAAAAAAGAACTTCATAAGGTGTTCTATCTTGCAAAACAGCTGTAGGGAGCCTATTTATAAGAAAAACAGCAGCAACAAAGGCATGACTCCAATATTTCATAGGCATAGAAGAGTGAGCAAGCAAAGTCAAACCAGTTTCAACAATATGCCTGTGTTTTCTTTCTGCAGTGCCATTTTGTTCAGAGGTTTTAGGACAAGAAACTCTATGTTGAATACCCTTAGAAACTAACCATGGTCTTAAGCCCAAAAATTCTCCCCCACCATCAGTTTGCAATGCTTTTATCTTACATCCAAATTGAACTTCAACAAGCTTATAAAAACTGATAAAACAATCCATCACTTCAGACTTCCTCTTAAGCAAATATAACCAAGTGTGTCGAGAAAAAACATCTATAAATGACACATAATAGCTAAAACCTTCAGAAGAAACATGAGGTGGACCCCAAACATCATAGACCACTAACTGAAAAGGACTATCATAGGTAGTTGAGGAAGCAACAAAAGGCAACTTATGAGCTTTTCCTTTTAAGCAAGCAGAACAAACTTCTGACATTTTATTCAAATCAAAAGGAACATTACATGAATTAAGAACAGTCTTTAGAACACGCAAAGATGGGTGTCCAAGACGTTTATGCCACAAATCACCATCACTACTATTCTTAGTTACACTACAAGCTTGATAAGAAACAGAGCAATCTGAATTTGAGAAACCAGGAGTAACTAACTTGTAGAGGCCTTCAGGTGTGAGGGCTCCCTCCAAAAGAGTAGCTTGTGTCTGAACATCCTTCACACAACACCGAGTAGGATGAAATTCAAAATAAACATCATTCTCCCTAGCTAACTGAGAAACAGACAGTAAGTTCTTCTTTATAGCAGGGACATGTAACAAATTCTTAAGAAGCAAGGGTCTAGACTGAGTAGAAAGACTGCCCTGACCAATATGAGAAATAGAAACACTACTACCATTACCCATCAATAAACTATCACTACCTTCATAAACCATACCTGACTGAAGAGCAGAACTGTCATTTGTGATGTGATGAGTAGCTCCCGAGTCAGGAAACCATGCCATATCTCCAGAGACAGCAAGCTTGGAGGAGGAACCAGATACAAAGTTAGCAGCTATAGGTGAGACATATTCCTTTGCATTGGAAGTTGCTGACAAGGTAGGTGAGGAGGGAAGAGAATTGTGAACTGACATCCCTGAAACTCCAGCTGGTGCAAAATGATGATCACCAAAATTCTGAACAGATGAAGGATTAAACTGAGAAGTATTCATGTGCAAGGGTGAAGAGGACATAAACTGATTCTGAAAACCAGAATTCTGCAGACCAGAAACTTGTACAACACCATGATTATAGGCTTGAACAGGTGTAGCTTGAGGATGAAACTGAGTTGGAACAGATGTACGCAGAGAGTGCTGTTGATAAGACTGAACAGGTGCACTTGGTCTATAATTTTGACCAGAAAAATCTGAACGTTGCTGAAAACCAACATTAGACAAACCTTGTTGCCCTTGACCATCACCATACTGACCATCAGTAAAGGAATCTTGAGATTGACCTTGAAAACTAAGATCAAAACGATAATAACACTTCTGAACAACATGTCCAAAACGACCACACAATTGACATTGAGGTCGATTATTATTAAAACGACCTCGACCTCGACCTCCTCGAAAATTATTTCCACCACGACCACCACGAAAGAAATTCTGACCTTGATCAGACAAATTTTGATTAACATTCAACCCTGACAAACTATTTTCAGAGGAAGGAGTAGAAGTAGGCAAATGTTGACGAGTAGCCAGATTAGCTTGAACAGACAGACTATCAGTAAGAAAACCCCTCTGTCGTGCCTCACAATCCAACAACATATCAGTCAAAGCATCTAAAGACAGAGTTTCACGAGAGGCAATTGCTAAAACAGATTCAAACTTAACTGATAAACTCGACAAAATCACACTAACTTGTTCAGATTCTGAAATAGGAATCCCAGACTGACTAAGCGAGTCACAAATCAATTTAACTTTAGCAAGAAATTCACTCACAGAGAGACAACCTTTCTTCTGAGAATGCAAGCTATGTCGAAGAGCAGAAATCTTAGCACTGGATCGAGCTCCATAGAGTCGAGACACAGTACGCCAAATTGCACGAGTGGAGGTGAGACCCGAGAGATGAGGTAGAACATCTGGATGAACTGTGGACAATAACCACGAGGCAAGAAGCTTATCCTGCTGATGACAAGCTAAAAACTCTGGATTCTCTTGAGTTTGACCTGTAGCAGTGGTAATAACTCGACTCGGAGGAACAAAAGAGTCAGAAATAAAGTCCATAAGACCATAGCCATCAATGATCAATAACACCTGCTGTTTCCAAAGAATATAGGAGGGTTCTGTCAATTTGACAGTGTCATGTTTGGGAAAATGTTGCACAAATGTGGTGCGAAAAGAGGAGGAAGGTTGAGAACCACCAGTAGAGTCAATAGGGGAGGACGGATGTGATCTAGTAGTCTCAAGTTGAGGCAGAACCGTAGCACCAGGATTAGACTCTTGAACCATGACTGATTGAGGAATTTCAACAAACAGGTTGCAGACAAACCAAAACACTCAAGCAAAAACACAGAATAAGAAGAAAACACCACCACAAGCAGGAATTCACACTGACGCAATGCCTCAAGATTCTTTAACCAACAAAATCAAGAGAGCTCAACACTAGATCTAAAGAATACACCAAACAGATCACTCGTTTGTTCTTCAGACTTGAGTCACCACGAAACAAACATCCTTACGACCTAGAGTATATTCTTGAAATTGAGATCTAAAAGTTGAAGCAAGAAACATACATTGATCCAGAAAATCATCCTTCGCTCAAATCTTGAAAACTCAACACAATCTCGAAAAGAAAGTAAACAATAGAAAGCTTACAGTGAAGAGAGACGAGGCGATAAATTCTGAATCTCCAGTTTAACAATCTCGCAAAAGCGTCAGAATCGAATTCCAAAGAACACAATACGAACGAAACAATATGCACAGCGGAACAACAATCTCCAGGAAAGAAAAATGGCGATTGATACCATGTTAGATTTAGAGAAAAGGAATAGAAAATGATTGAGAAAAGAGAGACGGTACTCTCATTGGCTTTTATTAATGAAAACTGTAATATCCTTAATTAAGGACCAGTTTATATAGTTACACCCTATAGTTAGTATGGAATCAATTAGACTAACGGCAATCTAACAATATTCCTAGCCGTTACTAACTGACTCTAACTAACCAAAGATAATGACACGGCACAACCATTATTGCTGTGTTCATTGACTAGAGTATGAATTTCTAGAAACTACTCTAACAACGGGTACCCGTATTTTTGCTTTTTTTTAATTATTTAATTTTATTAAAAAAACTCATAACTAATAAAAGTTTGAATTATATAATCTCATCATAGAGTTTAAGATCTAAAGTATCAAACTGAAACAACTTTAGAATATAAATTCCATAATTCTTAGAAATTACATACATAATTAGGTTGTTTGATTTGAGAATATAGTGAATATACGTGTATTTTATTTAAATAATAATTATATTTAAAATATAAAAAAATAGAGAACCGAGTAATCGGGTACTCGATTAAGACTAATATTATAGCCCGAGCCCGACCTGAAAAAATGTATATTTTAGCGGGCTGGGTACTCGACCTAAATAAAAAAATCGGATAAATACATGATTATTTATAGCCAGATAATTAAATTTAATATTTTTGAACTGCCCTAGTATTATTGAATGAATTATAGATAACGTGGTTGAGCAATTTCGATTTGATAATTTCTCCAACCTATCCATCTTTACAGCTTTTTTCTTTTCTTTCTAATTTTGCTTTTATATGTTTAACGTGGCTACTCATGATTGGACTATGCAAAATGCAACATCACATCAATTGGCACCCTCACATCAAACCCCAATCTTATCTATCACCACAACTTGTACTAATTCCCATTTCTATATTATTTCGATTTGGCACACCTGTCCGGCGACTTGAACAATTTTTTTTATTTTCCCCTTAATTATGATAACTTAAAAAACACAATAATATTTCGGAATTACATAAATACCCCAAAGCTTCCTCCGAATTTAAAGTAGCATGCCATTGTGCAACAACCATCAGAATTAGCAATAATTTCATCAAACTTGGATCTCAAACAAACAAACAAACCATCTCAACTAAATCACAATCACAACACTTTTTCATCTCTAGATTAATAATAATAATCGAGATTAAAAAAAAGAAACGATGGAATCTGAAATACAATAGATTTGATCCAACATGAAGAATCAGAGGAGAGAAATTATCTTCTTCATCCCCAGTTCTTGTCAAGATTTCCCTCTGAAACTCTTTTTTTCTTCTTTTTTTGAGATCAGGCATAGATCTCCACAACTTGCTTCAAGTTTCAGGTCGAAAAATGTTTACAATAGTTTATTTAATTGAATTTTAATTTAGATCCAATTGATAAAACTCAAAGTCTGATAATCTTGGCTGCTTTAACCACGGGATTTTCTCTAGCTATGGCCTCGCGTGCCGCTGTCTTGTAGTCGTAACTACAATCGTGTCGATCCGAGTACCTATGATCCGAACAAAAGAGCTCCCCACATCGACACCTGAATCCGGTCAACCCGACTCGTTTTCTGCAACCCGAACATCGGTTCACCGACTTCTTTTCCGCGAGATCGTTTCCTGGTAGATTTGATGCGGCCATCGGACTATTCTTCACCGTCGTCGTCGTTGTTGCAGCTGTTGTAGGCGGAGCAAAATCGGATCGGCTGTCCTGTGAATGAGACGGTGTAGATCTCGAGGATTTATCGTCGGGGAATTTGAGACTTGAGACTCCAGCGGCACTCGCATCACCGGCGGCGGTTGTAGTGGAAGAGGATGTAGCGGCGGTCATGGCGGTGAAACACTTCTGGCACATGTTGTTGGTGGCCGGATTCCCCGTAACACCGCAGTTGTTAACGCAGAGCGTTAAGATTTCGGGGACTTTGAACTCGGTCTCCTCTTTTTCGGTTCTTTGAGCCATATCTCCCTGTGTTTTTGATTCCGGGAAAGGAAATAAAACAAGGATTTCAAGGAGGAGAGAAAACACAAACGTGTTTGGTTGGAAAGGAGATTAGCGATGGAGAAAATTAGGGGGAAGAAGGGATTTGAAGGGATCGAGAGAGGTCGGTCAGTAATGGCGACGGAATATGGGCCTCATAGGGACGCGTATGAAACTAACATTTTTATTTTGTTTTTCTTTCACATGCTATTGCTTTTTTACAAAACTAACCTCCTCGCTTTTCTCCATTCCTGGCGTGCTTAAATCTTAATCGTCATCGTAATTTAATTTGGAATGCGCTGGCTGCTTAACCTTATTTTATTCTCGTTTCGTAGCACCGCGGTTTCAATCCCCGATTATGAAAAAATTGTAAAATGATCGTCCACTTAAAAAAGTTCATTATTTTTCATTTAAAATTTAATAATAAATAACATGACAGTTAATAAAATTAAGATGATAAAAATTTAACCTTCGGTTAATTTTATATTATTACAATTTGATCATAATTTTAAAATTTAACAGTAACATATTAAAATCACACCAATTTGATCCATATTCTAAGCCACATAAATATAAAAAATTGACCCGACCTGCAAAACTAACTTGAGCTAGAATTACTTGTGAGTTGTGACCAGAGGTGGTGGTAATTCGAAATCGATTCGAGTTTGGACTGGTGTTGACATGAACCCGAGTTAGACTTAGAACTTTTGGATCTGAACCCGACCTGCATCTAGGGGTGTTCAAAATTACCCGACCCGACTATACGAATATAAATAACCGGGTATTTACCCGGAATTTTTTTACCCGGGTCGGGCCCGGGTCAAAAAATATGATTTTTTCGGGTACCCGGTTCTTATTTTTTATTATTAGATTACTTAATATTTTTACTGAACTATATTTAAATCCCTAAATTCATTCTATATTTGTATTATATGCTTTCATGTTTTTAATTTTTCAATAAAATATATTAATTTGTGAATATGTAAGGTTCGATATGAAACAAACAACAAAGTTTCTCTATTGCATTTATGCATTAATAGATTTCTTTAAAAATATGAGATTCGAAAAAAATCACGATCGAGATTAATATTTTTAATGTCTTTCTTATGGTATAAATTTCAAATCATTATTATTTTTTTGTTTGGATCCTGTGTTATGAACTTTTAAGAATTTTTTAAATTTTTTTTTAAAAAAAGAGAATCGGATACCCGGTACTCGATTTTACGGGTACCCGATTATCAGGTACCCGGTATTCACGGGTCGGGACACGGGCCGACAATCTTAAGATTAGAATATTAAGTTTTAAAATTTAAACAGGCATGTTGTGTAAAAATATTTTTCATTGTCATTGCGTCAAATATTAACTCCACTATTAAAACAATTAAGCAACCAACAAAAATTGAGTGCAATAGCAAGGCGCATTCTCTCTTAAGGGGAGAACCCAGATTCAAACGTTAGAGATGCCCAGTTGCATTATTAAGATAAAGAGTCACGAATCTCTAACATAGACCATAAAATGAAAATAAAAAACCTAAAAATATAAATAAATTTGTCACCTTGATATGCCTAATGATGAACAAATTAAGTTGTTTCACATTCACCTTCAACGCAGCTTTTGCCATATTACAGTTTCCATCAGCTTCGAGTATCGTTGGGATCAAAAACCATAAATCAAAACTCAACAAATTTGGAAATCTACTTGTAAAAAAGTATTTTTTTTATTTGTGTCACATGGTATCCACCGTTAATAGCAGTGATTAATCACCTCGCCGTGGTTGTTCTCACTAAGAGATAAACGGTTCGCTATAAAATGCGCTCCATTCTAATTAGTGGGAATCAAACTCCTAACTTCATGGTTAAGAGATGAGGTGAACAACCATCACACCACATCTCATGGTTAAAAACTTTTTTTTTTTACTTTATCACAGTGAATTTGAGGGTTAATTGTATTAGTGAAGGGGATGTGCTTGATTTTAATTATTAGGTGTTTTTTTTCCTTTTCACTTCTCGTCTAGGTTTGGAGTAATGAGTTTGTTGCATTGTTGATAATTTGTTTGGAAACAACTGAGATGAGTTCGTGTAAGAAGATGACTTTGGTTAACGAACCTTCTCTTAAAGTTGTTGCTGCATAGCAATTTTGCTGCACAGAGTCAATCTGAGGGTTAAATTTATTTTTATGTTAATTTTATTAATTATCGTGTCACCTGTAGTTATATTTTGAAGCAAAAATAAATTAATTTTTTTACTTTCTAATTCAAATGATCATTTTGTTATTTTTTATAGTCGTGAATTAAAAATCGCCTATAATATGAAAGACTATTTACATATTTTACCCACGCTGCTTGCATGCACATAAATTAAATTTTTTACTTTCTAATTCAAATAAATTTAATTTTTTTAATATTTTATGTTCAATTGTAAAATAACAAAATGACTATAAACAATTGAATTAGAAAGTAACAAAATGATCATTTGAATTAGAAAGTAAAAAAATTAATAATAAATTTTTTTGAATGGTCGAGAATTGAACATGAAATATTAAAAAAAATTAAATTTATTTTTGACATATTAGCACAAATCACCCACGCTGCTTGCATGCACATATTTATTATTTGAAATACATACTTCAAATATTCTCGACCATTCAAAAAAATATTCTCGATGTTAAATAATATAAAAAGAAAACTCTAGAGTAAGAAACAAAAAAAAAAAAACATTATCATGGAAGTGTATCGTAAAGTAGTTAGGGGTGAGCGTTTCTATACCATATGCATTACACACATATATACAAATTTAATTGTATTTAATTATTTATTATTATTTTGATAAATTATAATTATTTATAATATCATAGTAATATTGATTTCAATTTTATCGATTTTCTATATCCATGTGCATCACACACATATATTTCTTCATATTTTTTCACATGTAATATATATATTTCAGTCAAAATTGAGTGACCCGACTCAAACTTAAAAACTAATATGCTAATTACTAAAATACTTTGAGTTATTTAAATTTTCATTTTACAATCTAAACTTTATTTTAAAAAAATTCGAGTCAATTCAAGATGAGCCGATTTATTTGCGTTGAATCGAGTAGAAAAAATACAGTTTTTTCAAGCGGAGTCTTGTTCACCCGAATAATGGAAGTGGGGCAAGCCATTGATTGTGGGCCAGGTAAGCATGGGAAAAAGGGAAAAGAGAAAGGAGGGTATAATGGGGAAAACGAGGAGAAAAGTCGCACCTCGCAGCCCACAGGCCACAGGCTGAGCAACGGTGACAAACATCTCTTGTGTTATTCTAAACTGTAAATTGGAATTGGAATTGGAATAGTAACAGAAGGTGGGCTTTCTATTAAGATAAACCGCCCTAATCTGCTGTGGCCCCACCACGACCTCGCTTTCGGCATGATATACGTGTCTCCATTCTCTACCTATATACACGTATGTATGTTTATGTGTATACGACTTTCCTTCTTGTATTCCTTTTTTACTACTAGTATTTATATATTTTTTTATTAAAACGAAGTACTACTATGTGCCTTATTAAATTTTTTATTAATTTAAGTTGAGGAAAAAGAGTGTACACGATAACAATTTACAGAAACGACGAGAATAACTCGACAAAACAAACCAAAAGGCTAATCCTAATCAACACCCTGCGGGGTGTTAATAGCAGAACGTTTTAAACGATAATAAGGGGGGCCGTCTCTATCGCGTAAGAGCAAAGGCCGAGCCTGCTCAAGTGCATCATCGAAAAGCGAGAGCCGGAACTAGTATTTATATATTTGTTTCCCGATATTTATTAAAAAAATAACAGAAAACAAAATCACAAGTCATAACAATAAATAAATAAACTTTTATTCCTTATGGTCATATCCATCCAATACCTTTTCTTCTCTGATATGGGTTGCAAAGGTCTATATTTCTTAATGATAATTTTGTGCCAACTTCATGAGTTTATAAGAGCGATTTGATGTCATCTTTTCTCATTCTTTGGTTACAGTTTTCGGGTCCATGGATGAACTCTTTTGGCCGATAACGGCAGCTTCTCAGACGACCATTGATGTCTTTAGTCTGGTGCTTCGGTCTGCTTTGCAAGATGCAGTTGGAACTTTGTGTCCAACTATTTCGGCCAAAGAGCCATTATTTAAGTGCCTTCCATTCATCTTTTGGAGATTCATCATTGTCAGATTATCCTAGGGGAATTCAGTCTGCTGCAAGAGTGCCAAATCCGACGACAACAGCGATCAAAACTATTGCATAAGTTGCTGGAAGTGTGTTTGACAGGCTAGGCCCCATTGCCCCAAATGGATTTCAAGATCTGTGACCAGCAGGATGAAGAAAATGGAGATCTATCCTATCTTAACCAGCTTCTGAAGAAAACCCAATCAGCATTCTATCAAAGAGATTATGATGGACAACTTGCTGGTAGCATAACAGCATTAGAAAGTGAGACAGGGTTTGTCTTAAAATTATGGATGTTAATGTTGTTTGCCCACGGAATTATGGATGTGTCCCAGACTGGTACATCAAGCGGGAAAAAAAGGGGGTGATAAACCAGTTATGGTGCAATCTTAAAACAGGTCAGCTTATATGGAGTTCATGTTCCGGTAAAATCACCTACATGAGATAAAAACGTAATGGTGTGGTCATATGGTCACACAAGGAAACACATTTTTGTTTGATGCGCTTGTTGCTCTGCATGAATACTTGTTACAGACTAGGACAATTTGGATCCAAAAAAGAAGAACCATTCATTCTGAATCGAATGCAATTGGCATCACAAAACAATAGACCAGTATGTTCTGTTCTGCTACTAACCAACAAAGCAATCATTCTATTCCTAGGCAATTCATAACTCATTTAATAGAAACAGGAAACAGGAAACTCAAATCTGAACTTTCAAATGCTCACTTAGACAACACATTGAACATCAAACCGATTGACGCCCCTGCAATGCACAACAAAGACACAACACGGAACCGAACAAACAAGACACTCAAGCTTTTAGCAACCTGAAGAGTAAGGGTCAGAATCTGCAGCCTACCTCGCTCCTCCATCATCTTGAAGAAGTACATAGGCTTCACGGACTGCCGCAACATAAACGCCAGCGTAAAAGGGAACCCGAATGCCATCACACTTTGAACCGTAACCTCATTTAATGGATGTGCTCCCGAACCATGAGCATAGGATATCCAAGCTCCAAGACCAAGGTGGAGCAGACCCAAAAGAGCCACCGCTTTGCTAAGTCCATATATGTTCTTCATCATTGTTTCAAGAACCTCTCGTGTCTCATTAGCCAGCGCCGATAAATCACGTTCCACGGTTGGTCCCTCGATTTCTTGGTGCTTGAAATCGGGGTTTTGACTCGGGTGGGATTCACTACTGCTGTTGTCTGATTTCTCATTGTCAGATTTTGGGGTTGGGGTAGAAGAAGCTGTTGAAAGATTTCTGGGACTTATACTAGCGTATGATGCTCTTCTGATGAAAACCAAATTCAAATCCTCTTCTAAGGATTTATGAAAGGGTAGTGTGCCTAGGGTTCGTTCAATTGAAGAGCAATAGCTTGGTGAGAATGATCTACCGGAACAGAGATGAGAGGTGAGTTGGTTTAGGGTTGAGGCGGAGGGAAAGGGATGGGGTTGGAGATTAGGGTTTGAGGGAGGAGATATGGAATTGCGGCGGATGGGAAGTTTCGAGATTAAAATACGACTACGAGAGATCATTGTTGTAATTTAAAATCACAAATAATGGGTGTGGTTGTTAAAGGCGTTTGTTGCTTGTTTCTAGCCGTCCATGTCGTCTGGCGTTTTAGAATATCTGCCGATTTATCCGACCGCCGAAGCTCTCATGTATAGCATATTTAAGTTGGCCACGACGATAATTCGACTTTTGTGCCTAGGATATTTTAGCTGCCTGTTTCGACTTTCTGTTTAAATTTTTCGGCCATCATATTTGACCATGATCTAAATTTTTTTCCTCATTTGGAGCTTGTTTTCTGGGCTTATAGTTAGGGGTGTTCAAAAAAATTCGAATCGATTATCCGTTGATTCGCTTCGAAATTTTGGATATCCAATCCGTTTTTTATTTTTCAGATAATTCGGATAGAATATCTAAAAATTTTGGATCAGATACGGATAGTGGTTTTACATTCGGATCGAATATCCGATTATCCGGTATCCAAAAATTCAAATTTTTTATAAGTATAAATCTTATTATATTCGATTTTTTACTTGTTATATATGAAAAATTGAAATTTCCATGGATACAAATATTGTTATATTCAATAATTTATTGATTTTTATATTCGAAAACCTAAAATTTTCATGGATAGAACCATTAAATTAAAAAAATAATCAAATAAATTCATAAATTTTGGATATTCGGATATCTGATTTTTTTTGGATCGGATATGGATCGCTATTTAAGTGATCCGAATTTTTCGATATCCAAATTTTCGGATCGAATCCGATCCGAAATGAACACCCCTACTTCTAGTGCATTTTGTTTGTTGTTTTGTAATTTTTTTATGAATAAATGGAAAGATAGTTCTTCTACGCTCGACGAGCTTTGACGAGCACCGATAAACTAATTTATAAAAATTTTAAATCCAAAGTACTTAATGCGTAATTATAATTTTTTAAAAAATTAAAAGTGTAACTTAATTAAAATATATATTTTTAATTTTAATTTTATTTTAAACATTATCAATTAAAATAATTTATCCCAAAATCAAAGAACTCTAGGTATTTTTCTTTGAAATTAACCCAATTGCCGTCGAGAACCACCGACGACCGAGGAAGGAGAACGGCGGCGGCAGCGATCGGCAGCGGCGGCGGTTGGCGACGGCGACAATTAAGTTAATTTCAAAGAAAAATACCTAGGATTTTTTGATTTGTGGATACGTTATTTTAATTAATAATGTTTAAAATAAAATAAAAAATAAAAAATATATTTTAATTAAATTATACTTTTAATTTTAAAAAAAATTATAATTATGCATTAAGTATTTTAAATTTAAAATATTATAAATTAATTTATCGATGTTCATCGGTGCTCGTCAATAGTGATGCTCGTCAAAGCTCGTCAACCGCTATAGAATTTTCCTAAATGAAATCATCCATTTGGTAAAAAAAATTGAGAGCTTAATGTCTCTAAATAAAAGTGGCCAAGATCCCAGACGGGATAAAGTATATTGTTTTTATAAATAAGAGGACAATACATGCATTCACATGTTATAATAATTTGTCCGGGCACCATCTAATTTTCATTTGCAAGTCAACTAGTAGCAGTTACAATTATTTTAAAAAATAACATGACATAGAGTGATAAAGATATTGTGATTATAATTATAATGAAGATTAGGACTAAAAAATACTTTGACTATAATTATATTAAATATTTTAATAATTAAATTTTATAAAAATATATCTTTAAAACTAATTTATTAGAGGTTTTTAAAATATTAATAATTTTATCAATAATAAATTTTAAATAATTATAAGTTAAAATTAAAAAAAGAATTAACTAAATAAAAGTGAAAGACAAACTTAGTGGGACAGAGGAAGTCTAATCCGCTCCGCTCAACACTCCAAAAAGAGATCTGTTCATATGAGAAGTGGTACGGCTATGATCCCAGTACCTTTTCGGGAAACATGTGCTCACCAGCACAGCCACCCTGGTCCCTTCCCTGCAACAATCTTTTGTATAGGGGTTTGCCGAATCCCCCCCCCCCCCCCCCCCCCCCCCCCAATTTTCTAATTTGCAGCTGCAAGGAAACTGCAGTGATTCATTTATATCATGTATTTATGTACAAGTCATACAAAGCATATTATATTACAAGATTCGTGAGACAAGAGGCTAGGTTGTTCAAACTTCAACCACAATCCATCAGCAATCTGTCCTCCCTCCTGAAATTCTCAATTCCCAGTTTCTGATTTCTATCCCATGGCTAAAGGAGCTTTGACGGTAGAAGTTGTAGGTCGCTACCGTGTGTCTCCGCCACCAAATACAGTCCCACCAACCTCTCTCCCTTTAACTTTTTTCGACATTCCATGGCTTTTCTTCTCCCCGACCCAACCTCTCTTCTTCTTCGACTACCCTTTCCCTTCTTCTCACTTTCTATCCACCACTCTTCCGCCGCTCATCCACTCCCTTTCCCTCACTCTCCAAAACTTCTTCCCTTTCGCCGCCACCCTTGTGTCCCCGCCCCTCATCATTTATAAGAAACCCGACTTTGTCTCCTTGCTTGTCGCCCAATCCAACGCCGATTTCTTCCACTTGTCCTCGAACAATCAGCGTTGTGTCAACGATTTTTACCCTCTACTCCCTCCCTTGCCAAGCGAGGAACAAGAGGATATCCCCTTGCTTGCAGCACAAGTCACCGTTTTCTCCAACGCTGGTATTTGTATCGGATTTTCATATCACAACGTGGTTGCCGACGGGAGGACTTTCAACAGCTTCATCAAGACCTGGGCATCGCTTTTCAGAGACCCTTCTTCTTTCTCAAGCAGCTCATCGTCGCTACTTCCCTTCTACGATAGAACGGTGATAAAAGATAGTTACGGGCTGCAGTCCATTTTCTTGAACCATTGGAGGAGAAGCGGAGGATCTTCGCAACGCATGGTCATAGGCGTTTCGGAGTCGGAGTCGGACTCGGTGTCAGCCATGGTTAGAGCCACTTTCCTTATGTGCCCTGCTGATATGGAGAAGATCAAACAGTGGATTGTTGGTCGATGCAAGGCGAAGAACATGGCTCAGCCTCCACGTTTATCACCTTCTAATTTAACATGCGCTTTTGTGTGGGTGTGTTTGATAAAATCTCATGAGAAAGTTCATGGGAAGTTAATCGGTAAGAACCCGAGTTACTTCGGGTTCAATGCGGGTTGTTTAACCAGGTTGGGTTACCCGGTCCCGAATACTTATTTCGGTAACTGCATCGGGTTTGCCCGAACAACGGCAACACAAAGTGAGCTTTGCGGCGAGGATGGGATAATCGTCGCAGCGAATGCAATCGGAAACAGAGTTAAGGATTTGGATGAAGCGGTTCTGGAAGGGGCGGAGAATTGGATATCGGATTGGGGAGTGTTTTACGGACCGGGTACGGATCCCCATGTGATGGTTTCCGGGTCACCGAAACTGGATTTCTACAAGACTGATTTCGGGTGGGGGAGAGCAAGGAAAATAGAGGAGATTTCAATCGATAATGCCAACGGCAATGCCGTTTGGTTCACACAAAGCAGAGACGTGAAAGGCGGCATCGAGGTGGGGTTAGCATTGGCAAAGGCTAAAATGGATGCTTTTGCATGTTTCTTCACCCAATTGCCTCACTAACCGCACCATTAAGCTGCTTAGTCTCAGCAAGTT
Organism: Hibiscus trionum; assembly: GCA_030270665.1. NCBI lineage: Eukaryota > Viridiplantae > Streptophyta > Magnoliopsida > Malvales > Malvaceae > Hibiscus > Hibiscus trionum. Next base: position 328,283 of record BSYR01000012.1, read on the forward strand.
TATACAATTTGACACCCCTTGTATTCTTTAGAAACGTTATTTATTAGGTGCTGGAATTGCAAACATAGCCGGTCTGAACCAGCATGTATCGACGTTCGTATTCGTATGTGTATTGTAGGAGACAGGGTACTTTTGAAGTGTTGCATTCTGTCAGTACTTTTATTTGTTGTTATGTGGTTAAAACGGTCGTGTCTGATTGTATGGAGTATGGACTACCCTGCTTGCTTCATAGGCCATGGAAATTAAATATCAAACATCACGCTCAGGCCTCGGCTCCACTAAGTTTGTACATCGAAAACATGGGTGAGCATTAGATCGAGTTGAGTAAAAAAAATTCAAGTTAATCGAGTTGATGTTCTTATTTTATAACTCAAATTTTATTTGATTTTTTAAAATGGAGTTGAGTTGTTCGAGGTTTTGTTCAAATTTAATGGTAAACATTTATAATGTTATGATATTAATTTGTTCCAATTTAAATGACTTTCTATAACCATACACAATATAAATATATTTCTTCATATGTGATGTATATATGTAGGGCAAAATTGATGGACTTGACTCGAATTTGAAAAATGATCTACTAATTACTAAAAATTTTAAGTTTTTCGAGTTTTAGGTGAATTTTAAATTTATATTTTATAACTCAAAATTTTATTTAAAAATTTTTCGAATCGAGTTTATAAAATTACGATTTGAATCAAAATGAATTAAATTTTTTTACATTGAGTCGAAACATTTGATTTTTTCGAGTCAGAGTTTTGTATACTACTAACAGTAGAGTAGGAAAAGAATAGAGGTGTTCATTAATCGTTATTCAAGGCTATCGGAATTAACTAACCTATTACTACAAGTCAATTTGATTCGGCTAATGTGTTAGAAAAAAAAGTTCAAGGCACTTGGCACTATGCAATTCTTTTTAAATTATTTTAGTGGTTTTATTATAAGATTATTATTTTATACACAAGAGTTTTTTGTTTTTACAAGTGCCTTAATTCTAGGGTCTATAGACTCTATTTAAGGTTTAGGCATTTTAGTGTAAGGGTTTGAAATTTAGTGTTCATGGTTAGAATTTAGGGTTTATAATTAGAATGTAAGGTTATGGTTTATGTTTTAGGGTAATGTGGTTAGGGATTTAGGGTTTAAACTATAAAGCTTAAATTTTAACCCTAAACCCCCTAAATTCAAAACTAATACACTTAAACCCCTAAACTTGTGCATGGAATAATCCATTATGGATTATTATCTCATACACTGGCGGTGGAAACTTTTTGTTTCCACAAATGCCTTAATTTTAGTGTTTAGGGTTTTAGTTTAGAGTTTAAGGATTTTAGTGTATGTGTTTAGAATTTATGGTTCATGGTTAGAATTTAGGGTTAAGGTTTAGGTTTTAGTGCAATGTGGTTAGAGATTTGGATTTTAACCTATAAACCCTAAATTTTATCAACCCTCAAATTCAAAACTACTACACTTGAACTCCTAAACTTTAAACCCTAAATAAATTCCCTAAACCCTAAAGCTAAGGCGCTTATGTAAACAAAGTTTCTACAAGCGTTTGGGCATGGAATAATTACCCTTCAAATTAGTAATATGGAGTAATAAAAATAAAGAGTATTTTTTGAATCCACTAATTAGCCTAGTGACTAAGGATGTTCATATTGCCCCATCTTGTATGTGTTTGAATCCTGGTATGGAAATGTAGAAGCTCCCTATTTAATCAAAAAAATAACAGATACGCGCGAACTCAAAGGAAATATGTCTGATTTCTTGAGGGTTGAAATTATGCTTGATGTATCCCGTCTTGTGACTCGATTCCTCTTTATTGAGAATGGAACTAATAAGAAGATGTGACGCTTGCAATACGAACGACTACCTTCATTGTGCCATGGTTGTGTGATTATCAGTCACACAATTAAAAACTGTCCAATCCAGTCCTCTCTCGACCTTTCCGAACTGCAATATGGGGAATTGCTACGCTACTTACCCCCGGCGACGTAACCAAGGCCCGCGGGGCAGGATTAGAACTGTTGGGATGGAATGTACTGATGTAAATCTGACTCCTTTGAGTATATTGAATTTTTCTTATATTTGTTTACTTTTAACTTCCTATTCTCAATTCTTTTCAATCTTTCTCTTAGTCACTCCCTCACTCGTATATAATCGAATTTTCTTTTCTTTTCCAAAACCATATCCGATTGCAACTGGGAAAGCTACTGCTGAGTTGAGCAACATAGGTCTCCCCTCCATCTCTTCTCGACTCTTTTCATTTGTCAATTGATTTCCAAATCTACACCTAACACTGATATTTTTTGATTTCTTAGGCAATCTGAATGATGGGGATGTTGCTTCCTTTTAGGAACAGCCCATTGAGGAGAACCCTCAAACTGATGCGGCCATGGGCGATGCTTCACCCTTGCCGAAAGAGCACAACGGCCCTGGCCCAAAGCCAAAAGATCCCTCTCCCCGCTCAAACCCACAAGTCACGCTACCCCCTAGAGCTATGGCCCCTCAGCCTCTGAATATAATTTTCCTCATTCCGGAAGGATCCACTGAGGGTGATTGGGATGTTCAGGACGACAGTGTTCCGAGTCCTACCGCCCAGCAAATCATAAACTTGGATGCCCAACTACGTAAGCCTTTCCTTCAAACTGATATTCCGCTTATTCATGAATTTGACCTTTGGCTACTTAAAACCTATCCAAATGATGCAGCTACTGCTCCAGCTCCCGCTCCAGCACCTCCCAATCGTGGTACCAAACGACGATCCCCTATTCAAGTGATCCTCCAGCCCAAGAAAGCTAAACCCTCCTCCTCGTCTACTCCAAAAGCTTGGATGAGCAGCTCTAAAAACTCTCCGGCGACGGTTGATTCTCAACCCGCCGAGAGAAATGATTGTGTTATGTTGGAACTGCCAGGGTCTTGGGAAGGTCCATGCAGTTCATCATCTCCAGCAATATGTTCGACATACCTCACCGAATATTTTATTTTTATGTGAAACTAAATTAAATAAAGAGGCATGTAGCCGCCTTAGTGTTTCTTTAGGCATGATTGAGGTTATTACTTTAGCTCCTAGTGACAATTGTTCTGGACTTGCTCTCTTTATCTCTAATAATATTAATATTTCCTTGTTTTCGTACTCAGATCGTTTTATTCACACCCAAATTCAACTTGAATCTTCTTCGATGTACTTCACTGGTATACATGGGTTTTCCGAAACTAGTCAAAAAATTAAAACATGGGATATAATCGACTCTTTAAACAATAATAATGACCTTCCTTGGCTTCTAGGCGGTGACTTTAACGAAATTTTATCTGATAATGAGAAACGAGGAGTTTGTCGTCGCGCAAGATCCCAAATCAATAATTTTCATAATTGTCTTTCACGTAATAATCTTTTTGACTGTAAGCCGACTACTGGATGGTTCACTTGGACAAAAATCGGGCCTAATACCCCAACAATCCTAGAACGTCTTGATCGTTTTGTAGGCAACTCGGCTTGGAAAGCTTCCAATCCCTTTTATCGTATAATCTTAGACTTCGATACCAAATCAGATCACTGTTTCATACTATTAGACACTGCCCCCCCCCCCACTTTACAAAATACTTCTCGACCACTAACTCCTAAATTTCGCTTTGAAAACTGTTGGGCAGCCAATGAAGAAGGCATCTCTCTGGTTAAACGAACTTGGGCTACTACCCAGGGCCATACTGTTGAGATGTGAGGGGCTCGATTCGTTCAACCGTTCTTGCTCACCAAGTGTGGAGAAGATGGATAATTTGGGTGTAATTGTGGGCAGGAAAAGAAAGACAAAATACACAAGGATTTATAGTGGTTCAACCTTCTAACCAAGGTCTACATCCACTACCTTAGCTTCCCACTAAGGATTTCCAAACAAATTCACTAAGAATTTCGTCCCCTTTTCCCGAATTAGGAGGAAACCGTTACAATGATCAAGCTTTCTACCCAAAGCTTGATCAAACACTCTCTTAAACAAGAAAGACTTAGAAAACTAGAAATCTCTCTAATAGGTATATGTTTGTACTATAAAGCTCTCACCCAAAACCTAAACACTTGAGCAAATTTAACAATATTTAGCTCACTAGTGTTGTCTAAGCAAAGAATGTACAATTAAAGCTCTAGACACAATTTGTCATCATAATGTTGTAACAATTGAAGCATTAACCATAACTAGATGCTTGGAGGTCCCTTTTATACTCCTCTTTGAGTTTGTAGCCGTTGAGGACCGTTGGAGATGAATTAGAGTCGTTGGAGCCTTTATTTCCCACCATAAATGCAGTTCTGCAACTTGGCGTATCGATACCCTTCACACCGTATCGATACGGTCCCGATAAGGAATTAACCGTTGTGCTTCTTTAGCTAATGCGTATCGATACGCTTACCTATCGTATCAGTACGGTCTTGCAAATTAAAAAACCGTTGGGAAATATGACCGTTGGGGTAGTTAGGCGTATCGGTACGCGATACAACCGTATCGGTACGTGACTAGCCGTTGGGCTGTTTCAAAACACACCGTATCGATACGGCTAAGCGTATCGGTACGAGTTTTGGCTATTGGAAAATTCCTATAGTTGAAACCCTAAGGCGTATCGGTACGGTACCAGACCGTATCGGTACGGGCACTTGAAATGCTTGGTTTTGACTACTTTAAATGCACTTTAAATCATTCCAAAGCCTTGTAAAACCCTTAAATATATTTTCAAGTTGTTTTTTTTACTAAAAACATATTTTAAATTCTTTTCAATTTAGTCCAAAACATTTTTCAAATATTATATCAAAACACTTAGTTCTACACATACTCTTGACAAAATTCGAGCTATTGGTTTCTGCTTAGGGGACTAGCAATCTCAACAACGTTATAATAGTACAGGGCGCATTCATCTTCTTACTAAGAAAATTAACAAGTATCTGAAGAGGCCTCTTACGCCTTCCACTGAGGAAGCTTACCTTACGGCAAGATCTGAACTTAATAAGTTGCTTGGTGAACAGGAAATCTATTGGGTACAAAGATCTCGCAACCTGTGGCTTACTCAAGGGGACAAGAATACTCATTTCTTTCATGCCTGTGCTAACAACAGACGGAAAAAGAACACTATAAATGGTTTATATGATACCAACAATAACTGGTGTGTTACCGAAAACGACCTTATGACTATAGCATCCACCTATTTCCAAACCTTATTCACTTCTTCGGACCTTCAATTATCAGATCAGATTCTCTCCAAAATAACTGCCTCCGTTACACCAGCTATGAATAAGTCTCTCACTAGGGCTTTCACTACTGATGAAATTCTTCAAGCTTTCCGAGATATTGATCCTCGGAAAGCCCCTAGAATTGATGGCCTCCCAAGTGGGTTCTTTAGACAACACTGGGACACGGTAGGTGCGGATGTCACCCAACTTTGTCTAAACCTCCTCAACGGATCGGCTGATATGGCATCGGTTAATCAAACCATTTTGGCGCTTATTCCAAAAATTAAGGATCCAACTACAATGAGGCATCTCCGACCTATTAGTCTCTGTACGGTGATTTACAAAATTATGGCTAAGGTCCTGGTTAACAGAATGAAGCAATCGATACCTTTTTGTATTAGTAACAACCAAGATGCGTTCGTTCAGGGGCGCAATATCACTGATAACATCCTTATTGCTCATGAAATTATACACTCTATTAATACTGGACAAACTAAATCTTCCTATGGTGTTGTTCTCAAGCTGGACATGGAAAAGGCTTTTGATAGAGTAGAATGGTCTTTTCTTGAGAATGTTATAAACCGAATGGGCTTTGCACCCTCTTGGGTCTCAATCATCATGAGATGTATCTCTTCGGTATCTTTCACTGTTAAGGTTAACAATTCCTTTTCTCCTTTCTTTAAACCCCAATGAGGTCTTCGACAAGGCGATCCCCTATGTAACCCCATCGTCCCGGTCTGGCCGGATGACCGGTCCGAGTAAGCTACACGGGGAAAACCGAGTGAAAACTCCCTAAGGAATTCCCCCTCGGTTAGCAACCCTATTTTTTTTTATTTTTTTCATTTTAAATCTTGTCTAGATGAGTATTTAATCCTATGTGATCATACAGCGGAACAACATTCACGAGGCAAACAAACGAACTCAGCCCAACATCTTACAGCCCAATTTTTAGCTTTAACTACAGGCGGTATCGATACCCTTAAGGGGTGTATGGATACCCCTTGACTAGGTTTAAGCTTTAACTGCATGCGGTATCGATACCCTTAAGGGGTGTATCGATACCCCCTTGACTAGGTCAACTGGTCAAAGTCAACCCGTAGAGACCCTTATCGATACACCCAAGGAGTGTATCGATACCCTCCCCAACGGTTGACCTCCCACGGTCAAACGCTAAGATGACGGTATCGATACACCAGAGGCCGGTATCGATACCGAAATGGACAGTAGCTCCAGTGACCAAAATGGTATCGATACACCCCCCAAGTGTATCGATACACGAGGCCTGAAACAAGAAGGTGGTATCGATACCGTACCAACCGTATCGATACCCCTGCCACGAACTTGCAGGTTTAAGCTGATTTAAGGCACAAGAAGGCCCTTAAATCCCTCTAAAACCCCAACCAACACACTAACATCAATCCTAAGGCAAAATCAAACATAAAAGCATTCTTTAACTTGAAATCAAAGGCACAAACCAACGCTAGATGATACACAAACCATACAAGCAACATAAGCTTTCAAGCATAGCATTCCAACAAAAGGCATTTCAACATTTAAGGTCATACATGGTGCTCAAAGGGCTTAAAAGGCACTTGATAAGCATAAAGAGGTTTGCACTATAACAAGGCAACCTAAACGTCTATAGACATGCCACCACACGCAAGCATACATCAAAGCATAACATGTTTTACAAACCAAGGCCAAATCAAAACATCAACATACACCCAAACTCAAACAACAATACCTATCCCATTGCTTAACTATTACATTCTATCACTTAAAATTCATACATTGAGCTCATCAAAGCAACACTTGGAGACCTTTCCTTGCCCTTGCCACCCTCGAGCTATTGATCTGCATTGTCGAACAAAAGAGAGCGTAAGCATAAAAGCTTAGTGAGGGTAAGCTCATAAAACAAACCTTCGACAATGCAGGGTCCAAGCACGAGCAATTTCCACGAGGGAATGCATGATCATACCTCTGATCCGCATAAGCCAAAATGAACATGATGCATGAACATATAATCAACATTATGCCATGCTCAACAACTCATAAGCTCAACGTACAATGATACATAACTCAGTGCATTAACCACAACATATATCAATTCATAAAGGGCATCACATTCAGTATCATATAAGCATATACACATGGTCTCATATTGGTATACACATACAACCTCATATTGGCACCTAGCTATGACTCGAATACGCGGATAACCCGTTGGAACGCATTTCCAACAACAACATTACCTCGGTGGGATTACACTCATCACCGGTCCTTGCATGGGCGGGATTCCACTCATCACCACATGCCCTACGGATGAGATTCCACTCATCATCACGTAGAATGAATATAAATTTCCGGTGGAATATTACATCACCGTACTCCTCCTTGGTGCCTTAACGCCACCAAGGCCACGTACGTTTTGACTCAATTTGTGTGCAAACTCATCCTAATGATCGATCATTGTACCCAAGCATACTAGTGCCAATATAAATCAAATTCCACAACCTTTCACAATATCAGTTTCAATATAAATTCCGTGCTTAGCACGTACTCACCATGATTCTCCGAAATCATGCAACTACCTCATTACCTCATTTCACAAACTAACACCACATGTATATCATCCAAACAATTATCACATCATATGTCCACATACGTGTATCCACATTATATTGGTTACCAACATACATATAACAACGCATCAAGCCATACCTTAACATAAATGTATATCACATTATACGCAATCATCACAACACAAATCATCACGAGGCATAGAATTGATTAAAGAGTTCATCCAAGGTCTCTAACTAAAGCTTAGGATTAGGCTACCACCCTAATCCTAACTCTAGGTGGGTCTACCAAGCCCAACCTAGTCCACATGCTTGAACCAACCACTTAAAAACCAATTTAAAAACATTAACCACTCACCGCCCTTCCTTAGCAACCGAAGCAAATCTCCTACGAACTCGGATTCGGTCCCGATGCCTCTCCAACGCTTCCTCTTGCTTCTAGCCAAGCAAAACACATTTATTACTTCACAATTCAATGCTAAAACTCAACCATCAACTCACTTTACAAACACAAGCTAATTTCCACAAATCCCCAAATCACACAATCATCCAAATTACCAATTTTCGTGCTCCCCTAAAACCTTGCTGAAACTTCCATTTCCAAACCTCTAAATGACTCTCAAATGATCCCAAAACATCCTCATAACATAGGTAGACCAACAGCCCTTCAATTTCAACCTTAAACCTCCCAAAAACCCAAGTTTTAATACCTTAAAATTTGCCCTAAGACCATACTACGGATTTTCATCCAAATTCAACCAAATTGATATATGTTACACCTTTTAACATTATTAACTAAAGCCCCAACTCAATTTGTGAAACGAAATGAAAAACCCCTTTAAAAACCCAAACTTTGAATCAAACCCTAATTTTCAAAACTTCATATCTTTGAAATCTAAAACCATGGGTAGATAGAGGATAAAGAGGAGAGTAAGAAAACATCATTACCTTTCAAAAACACCTTGAATTTGAGTTGTAATCCCATGGAATAGTGTTTGTAGTGTTGGGAGAGTTTGAAAATGGGAAATGGCTATTTGACGTTAGAAAAGGGGAATGGGGGAAAGAGAAGATGACTTTATTTTAAAGTTGTCTTACTTTTAAGAGTTTTGGGTCAAATTACAACATAGGTCCCTCTCCTTCATTTAAGGCCCAAATAGATCCCAATTAAGGTTGTATTGATTTTAATTAATTTTATTGACTCGGACTACAAACCCGACTAACTCTTAACCCTAAGACGCAGGTGTTACACCCTATCACCTTTCCTCTTCCTCTTCTGTACTCAAGGTCTCTCTGCGTACCTCTCTGAGGCTCAGCAACAAAATTCGCTTCCTGGCCTTGGAGCTAGTAGGTTGGGGCCTAATATCAATCACCTCATCTTTGTAGATGATTTATTGTATGGTCTTTATTAACAATAAACCGGAGGAAGCAGAACATTTTAAAACAACTCTACAAACCTATGCTTCCGCCTCTGGGCAAGTAGTCAACTTTGAAAAATCGACAATTTTCTACAATCCACGTACCCCCCACTCGATTCGAGAAACAATTAATAATTCCTTTGCAGGTACACGAGGTCAATAACCCAGCGGTCTACTTGGGTGTCCCACTTCTCAATGGTAAGAATAAAACAGAATCCCCAGGCTTCATTCGCGATAAAGTTCAAGATCGATTATCCAATTGGGATGAACAACTCCTGTCTTTTAGTGGCTGAGAAATTTTTATCAAAGCTGTTTTGTAGTCCTTGCCCCCGTATGTCATGTCGTGTTATCTGCTTCCCCAAAACATAATCGATGATATGACTTCCACTATTCGTCGTTACCGGTGGTCTGGTAAAAACAACAAAAAAGGTTGGCACATGCTCCATTGGGACCAGGTTTGTTTACCTAAATCCGCGAGAGGTATGGGCTTCCGGGACTTAAATAATTTCAATATTGCGCTTCTGGGAAAGCAGCTCTGGCGGCTTATTTGCGAACCGGAGTCTCTGCTGGGTCCAATTTACAAAGCCAAATATTTTCTATCTGGCAGCATCCTTGATGCTATTCAACCTCATCGTGGATCGTTTGCCTGGCAAGGGCTTTACAATGCTATGCAACATCTCTATGGCGGTTTTCTCTATCGCCCTAAGATTAATAGTGGTATTCGTATCCATAAGGATAATTGGGGAGGCTCTTCTCTTGTACATCTATATGGGGAATACGAGATCTCCGAAGAAGTGTATGTTCGTTGTCGAGATTTTATGATACGAAACCAAGCTGCTTGGGACCCTATCAAGGTCCGCAACTACTTTACTACGGAGGATGCCAATGCTATCTTGAATATTCCCATAATTAATGATAATCGTGACTCCATTCTTTGGAACCCCAATGATTCTAGTGTTTACTCGGTTCGATCCGGTTACCAATTTTTACAACGCCCACCGTAACCTAGAAATCGACCTACTCGGATCTGGAAAGTCCTGGCTAAATTAAAGGATCTTCCAAAGGTTAAGACCTTTGGCTGGCGCATGGGCTCTGAGGCTCTACCTGTTGGATCCCAGTTGCAAACTTGTTGAGTTGTGAGGAGCTCGATTCGTTCAACCGATGTTGCTCACCAAGTGGTGGAGAGGTGGAACTTTGGGTGGATTTGGCCTGAAAGCTTAAAAGTAAATAACACAATGATTTTAGAGTGGTTCAACCTTCTAACCAAAGTCTACATCCACTACCTTAGCTCCCCACTAAGGATTTCCAATCAATCCACTATTGATTTGTCCCCTTTTCTAGGCTTAAGAGGAAACCCTTATACACCGATCAAGCTTTCTACCCAAAGCCTTGATCAAACCCTCTTTACAAGAGAAAAGAAATAGCAAACACAAATCCCTCTAATAGGTGTTTGTTTGCACAATTAAAGCACTCACCCAAAACCTAAAACACTTGAGCAAATTTGACAATTTTGGCTCACTAGTGTTTGTCTATACAAGAATTGACAATTTAGGCAATAAGAGAATATTTGATCATTTGTTGATTGACAATTGAAGCATTGACCATATCTTGATGCTTGGAGGCCCCTTTTATACTTCTTGATGAGTTTATGGTCGTTACTAGCCGTTGGGGTTGAATTGGAGCCGCTGAGGACTTTAATTCCCACCATAAATGCAGTTATGCAGCTCATCGTTTCGAAACGCTCGAACCCGTTTCGAAACACCCTTTAAGTAGAAAGAGTCGTTGCAGTCTGACAAGGCACCCGTATCGGAACGCCCTTGGCCGTTTCGGAATGCGTATCGAAACGCCTAGACCCGTATCGAAACGCCCTGCATTTAAATGTTAGTTGGGAAATAGCCGTTGGGGTTTATGACCGTTGTGGTCGAAGCCACGTAGGCGTATCGAAACGGGCTATGCCATTTCGAAACGGTGGGAAAAATCCACATCCAGGGAAAGGCCCGTTTCGATACTCGTATCGAAACACTTTTGCTACTGGAGCATACCGTATCGAAACGCCCTAAGGTGTTTCGAAACGCCTGGAAGGTTTTGAGAAGTTTGACTTTGAAAAACATGCAAAACCCTTTTGAAAATATCCCTAAACATAGTTTCAAGTTATTTGAACTTTGGAAATTGTTTTAAATACTTTTTAAATCAGTCCAAAATATTTTTCAATTATTATATCAAAACATTAGTTCTACAATCTCCCCCCTTTTTGATATAATAAAACCAACTTGAAAAAATTGTTTGGGATTCTCCCCCTTTAACTTTAAAAATGTGAATAAGAGAATTAAAGATATAAATCAATTAAAGCTCCCCCTTATTCATTTGAAAATTCAATTTTTCAAACCATTTCTCCCTCTTTTTGTTATATAAAAAAGAATTTAAAACATTAAGTTCAAAATAACAATAGAGGTAAACATTTTGAAAAAAATAAGAGTTTGGTTTTAAAATGGCTCCCTCTTACTCAAAGCATCATCAAAATGTTAGTCCAACATATATGATCATCTAGTTGACATAAAAATAAATCAAATAAAAACAAAAGCAACTAGATTTTACCACACTTGAACTCAAGGGAGGATGTGAAGCCTTCATTCTTCAAGTGTTCTTCCTTAGTGTGCATGGAGCTCCCCCTCAAAGTTTGACTTGTTGAACATCTCCATCACACCTATCAAAAGACAATCAAGTAATTTTTGGTATCCAAATTTCTTTGGATCCATGAATATTAGTAGCACAAATTTTAGTCCCATTAGGAATCCATTTTTCAATGTCTTCCTTTTTAATTGAAGTACTAAGTCCTTTTGGGACCCAAATACTTCTAAAACATTTTCCTTTTACAAATCTAGGGGCACTAGATTGTCTAACGTAAAAATTTGATTTTCCAACATTGTTTTTCTTTTCAAGCTCTTTGGAAATCAATTCCTTTTCTTCTTGAACTTTTTGAAGCAAATTTTGTAAATCAAAACATTTTAATTCAAACTCTTTAAGTTTTGCTTCAAGTTCAAGTTTGGTTTTAGAAATAAAATCATTTTGAATTTTTAACTTTGAAATTAATTTATTGTTTTTCAAAATGCGATTTTTAAACTCTAAAACCAAATCATCATAGGCATCTTGTAATTCATCAAAGGAGTAAGAACATGAAGTAGATAAATTAGAAGTTACCCTTGAATCTTCTTCGATGGCCATAAGGCAAAGGTTGGCTTGTTCATCATCGGTGGAGTCTTCATCACTCGAAGTAGCCACACGTGCATTCTTCTTATGGCTTGAAGTGCTTGCCCTCTCATTTTTCTTGGATTCTCATTTAATCTCTCTCAAGGCTTTCTTCATGAATGAGGCACACTTCTTGAAGAGATGAACTATCTCTTCTTCTTCATCCTCCTCTTCACTTGAGTAGACATGATGGCAAGTGGAGGACTTAAGAGCCATGACATTGGTGTTGATGCCAAGCCCCTTGAGCTTCTTCTCTCCCATAGCTCTAATTTCTTCCCTCTTCTTCTCATCTTCTTTGTTCTTTTTCATTATTTGATGAGTGAGAAGAGACCCCATGAGCTCATCAAGCTTCAAAGTTTTCAAGTTCTTAGCTTCGATGATGGCGGTTCTTTTTGAGTCCCATGACTCGGGAAGTGAGTAGATGAGCTTTCGGACAATCTTTTCTTCCGAGATGGCTTCTCCATAACCTTTAAGACCATTGGTGATGGTGGAGAACCTATAAAAAATATTCTTGATGTTCTCTTCCGGATCCATCTTGAAGTTCTCATACTCTAAGGCGAGGAGCCCAATCTTGGTCTCCTTGACTTCATTGGTTCCCTCGTATGTGACTTCACGCTTGTCCCATACCTCATTGGCACTCTCACAAGAAGACATCTTCTCATAGATGGATGAGCCAAAAGCACAAAAGAGGATGTGCAAGGCTTTGCAATTTAGCTCCATCTTCTTGCGATCGTCAGCACTCCACTCCGCTTTGATTCGTTGAGGCACGAACGGACCATCTTCAACTATATCCCATAGCTTGTAGTCTCTTGATTTGATGAAGAACTTCATCTTTGTCTTTCAATGGGCATAGTGGGTTCCGTCAAAGAAAGGCGGTTTGTCAATTGATTGTGCCATTTGAGCCGGTTGATGAAATAGTGTACATTTATTCGGGGTTCACATGTGCTTTTCGATATTGTACGAGTGACTTAACACCAATGCCAGATCTTCTCAATAGGATGTGAATCCCCTTCGATTGAGCCAAACTTTGATACCAATTGTTGAGTTGTGAGGAGCTCGATTCGTTCAACCGATGTTGCTCACCAAGTGGTGGAGAGGTGGATTTTTGGGTGGATTTGGTGTGGAAGCTTAAAAGTAAATAACACAATGATTTTAGAGTGGTTCAACCTTCTAACCAAGGTCTACATCCACTACCTTAGCTCCTCACTAAGGATTTCCAATCAATCCACTATTGATTCGTCCCCTTTTCTAGGCTTAGGAGGAAACCCTTACACACCGATCAAGCTTTCTACCCAAAGCCTTGATCAAACCCTCTTTACAAGAGAAAAGAAATAGCAAACACAAATCCCTCTAATAGGTGTTTGTTTGCACAATTAAAGCACTCACCCAAAACCTAAAACACTTGAGCAAATTTGATAATTTTGGCTCACTAGTGTTTGTCTATACAAGAATTGACAATTTAGGCACTAAGACAATATTTGATCATTTTTTTATTGACAATTGAAGCATTGGCCATATCTTGATGCTTGGAGGTCCCTTTTATACTCCTTGATGAGTTTATGGTCGTTACTAGCCGTTGGGGTTGAATTGGAGTCGTTGAGGACTTTAATTCCCACCATAAATGCAGTTCTGTAGCTCACCATTTCGAAACGCTCGAACCCATTTCGAAACACCCTTTAAGTAGAAAGAGTCGTTGCAGTCTGACAAGGCACCCGTATCGGAACGACCTTGGCCGTTTCAGAACGCGTATCGAAACGCCTAGACCCGTATCAAAATGCCCTGCATTTAAATGTTAGTTGGGAAATTGCCGTTGGGGTTTATGACCGTTGTGGTCGAAGCCACGTAGGCGTATCGAAACGGCATAGCCCGTTTCGAAACGCTGGGCAAAATCCACATTCAAGGAAAGGCCCGTTTCGATACCCGTATCGAAACACTTTTGCTACTGGAGCATACCGTATTGAAACGCCCTAAGGTGTTTCGAAACGCCTAGAAGGTTTTGAGAAGTTTGACTTTGAAAAACATGCAAAACCCTTTTGAAAATATCCCTAAACATAGTTTCAAGTTATTTGGACTTTGGAAATTGTTTTAAATACTTTTTAAATCAGTCCAAAACATTTTTCAATTATTATATCAAAACATTAGTTCTATAAAGCTGTTGCGCCGGACTCGGGTCCTTGCCCCATTTGTCGATCAAGCTCGGAATCTATTCTTCATGCTCTTCGCGACTGTCCTGGTGCCTCGGAGGCACTCCGTTTGGTGGGCATTTTAACTCCTTTAATTAAGGGTGCTCGCCAATTATCTTCTAATCTCTTTGGGATTTTTCTTACCACTCTTTGGAATATTTGGAACCGACGCAATGACTGTGTCCATAATCGCCATCTGCAACCCCCTGGCTAATTGCCATCAACTCTCTAAGTCTACATCGCGACTACTCCAATGTTATCTCTTCTTCCTCTTCCCCAATGGGTCATCCGCCACTCTCTCCTCCTCGCTGGAGGCATCCCCCTCTTGGGTACCTTAAAGTTAATGTGGACGGGGCTTTTGACCCGACCACTCGCGCGGCAGCGGTTGGAGTTGTGGCCTGTGATGATTCGGGTGCAGCCGTTAGGGGTTTGGCTTACCCGTTGGGTAGCTGTCCGGATGCTGCTACTTCTGAAGGTATGAGCCTTCTAGCTGGCGTCACTTTTGCTCAGTCTTATTGATGGAACAACTTGTTTTTTGAGACAGACTGTGCATCCATTGCGAACAGACTCAACCGTCCGGGGTCTGATCTCTCCACCTTGGGTCCTACGCTTTTACCAGCACGAAATTCGCTTTCATCTTTTTCTTTTGCCCATGTTCATTATGTAAGCCGTGAGGCTAATCTAGTTGCTCATACTCTGGCTACCCATGCACTTAGAACCATGACATTTATGTCTTTTGGTTCCATTTATCCGGATTGTATCCGTAACTTTGTACTTGGCGAGATTTCTTCTTGATCTATCTAATAAAACTAGGGTACTCTTTTCCCCTTTTTAGGGATCTCCGGGACTTGTGCCTGGGATGTTAGTAGGGGTTTTTAATGAGGTCCACTTTCTTAAAAAAAATATATTTATATTTATACTTATTATATTTATAGTAAAAAAACGATAATGCTTTAGGAGCAGTTTTTGTGTAGGATGTTCAACATCCGATGTTCCATAACGATTAGCTGCATAAGGAAGATTAGCTGCATGGATAAGAAGCAACGGTTGCAAGTCATGTTACAAGAGTATATTCCCTGCCTAACTGTCTAAAATTAATTTGCTAGAAATTTAGCCGATTTTTCAATGAAATTATAATTTCCACTTCATCTTCTTACTCTTTTCTTCATCTATTTTTGTTGATGCAAAGAGAGAATTGGTAGTGGTTTATGGTATTAAATTTAGGGTTTGTGGTGATGGTGGTTTCATAGAATTGGGGAAAATCTGAAGAAGAGGGAGTAGTCGTCTTTGATTTAATTGAAGAAAGAAAACTGACTTTTATTATATTTGAGTTAATTGTACAAGTAAGCCTAAAGGTTTAATATATACTATAAAAGAAACTCAAGATTGAATCTTTACAATCTTGCCACCTCATCTAACTAACATATTAACAACCTAACTAACCTACTAACAACTCATAATTCTATTAGCCCCCCTCAAGGTGGAGCATACAAATCTTGTATGCCCAGCTTGGAAATAGAAGGTCGAAAAATATGTGCAGGAAGAGCTTTGGTGAAGCAATCTGCTAACTGATTTGGACTTGAGACTGGTAGAAGATTAATCAACTTGCTGTGAATCTTTTCCCGGATAAGATGACAGTCAATCTCCACGTGCTTTGTACGTTCATGATGCACAGGGTTTTCTGCAAGTTTAATGGCAGAAAGGTTGTCACAATACAGATTAGATGTGGAAAAAGAAATATGCAAATCTTGTAAAAGATAAGTGAGCCACTGTAATTCACAAGTGACAGAAGCAATTGCCCTATACTCTGCTTCACTGGATGATCTAGAAACAGTTTGATGTTTCTTAGATTTCCAGGAAATCAGGGAATGGCCAAGAAAAACACAAAACCCAGTTGTTGAACGTCTGGAATCTGGACATGATGCCCAGTCTGAATCTGAAAATGCATGAAGCTTGAAATCATTGGAAACAGGATAGAACAACCCTTGCCCAGGAGAGCCTTTCAAATATCTTAAAACTCTGTGTGCAGCTACAAGATGTAAAGAAGTAGGTGCTGAAATAAATTGAGAGAGCTGTTGAACAGCAAAAGAAATGTCAGGCCTTGTATTTGTCAAATAAAGCAATTTACCAACTAGCCTTCTAAAAGAAAGAATATCAGATAAAGGTTCTCCTTCAGTCTTAGATAATCTAGTTGTAGTAGCAATTGGGGTAGAAGCTGGTTTAGAACCTAAAAATCCAGTTTCCTTAAGGAGATCAAGAGTGTATTTTCGTTGACTAAGATTAATTCCTTTTTCTGATCTAGCAATCTCAAAACCTAAAAAATACTTTAGGTTACCAAGGTCTTTTATTTTAAAAGTGTCATGAAGATAAGTCTTTATAGATGTAATTTTTTTTAAATTAGGACTAGCAACTATTATATCATCAACATAGACATCCAGTGCTATAAAACTTTCTTCACAGCCTTTAACAAACAAAGAACAATCAGAATTAGCCCTTTTAAAACCTTGTAACAAAAGATCAGAAGTTAATCTTTCATTCCACTGCCTACTAGCCTGTTTTAAGCCATAGAGACTCTTATTAAGCTTACACACTAAACCTTGACTGTTAAAACCTTGAGGTGGTTCCATAAAAACCTCTTCATATAAATTGCCATGAAAAAAAGCATTATTTACATCTAATTGATGTAAAAACCACCCTTTAGCAGCAGCAATTGCAATAAGCATTCTAACAGTTGTAATTTTTGTAACTGGACTAAAAGTGTGCAAAAAATCTATCCCAGCTTGTTGAGTGTACCCTTTAGCTACTAATCTTGCTTTATATCGTTCTAGAGACCCATCAGATTTGAGTTTAGTCTTAAAAACCCACTTACAACCTATTGTAGTTTTATTTTTAGGCAAAAGAACAAGTTCCCATGTATTGTTTCTCTCCAAAGCAGCTATTTCTTCATTCATAGCAGTTTGCCAACAAGGATATAAAACAGCTTCTTTATAGTTCTTAGGTTCAGACAAAATTTCTACAGAATTTATAAAACTTTGATAAGCAGGAGATATATGATGGAAAGACATCACCTGAGAGATAGTGTGAGGAGTTTTCCTTGATCCAGGAAGATCTAGCTGATAGTCCTTAAACTTCTGGGGCAAGTTTTTAACTCTGGAAGGTCTACCTTGGGTAGTATGATCTGTAGAAATCTTGTTTTCTAAAACAAAAGCATCATTCACACTAGACTGTAAATTCACATCAGTTTGTATAAAAACAGGTTCATTACCCTCATTCTGACCATTAATAGAAGGAGACAAATGAGAATTATCAAAATCAGAATCATGACTAGCATTTCCAGAATTGCCATTATTAATATTATCAAAATGATCACCACTACAAGCAGAATTATTACCATTATCAACATTGTTGGAAATACTTTGAGAATTAGGATTCTGAGTATTAACATTATGATGCTTTTCAGAAAACTCTTCAAGAAAAACAGATCCATTGTGAGTAGGAAATATAAAATCAGTTTTAGAAGAAGTATTCTTCTGAAAAGGATAAACAGTTTCTGAAAAAACAACATCCCTAGAAACAAAAATGGATTTAGTTTCTAAGTCATACAATCTAAAACCTTTGATATTTTTAGGAAATCCTAAAAAAATACATCTTTTAGCCCTAGGATCCATTTTAGTAGGAGGCTTAGGCAACACAGATGCATAAGCTAAACAGCCAAAAACTTTTAACATTTCAATTTTAGGTGGCTTTTTAAACAAAATCTCATAAGGAGTTTTATTACCTAAAACAGGTGTTGGTGTAATGTTGATCAAAAAAGCAGCATGTAACACATAATCCACCCAAAATTGTAAGGGCAAACTAGATTCAATTCTCAAGGCTCTAGCAACATACAATAAATGTTGATGTTTTCGCTCTACTAAGCTGTTCTGCTGAGGGGTATAAACACATAAATTCTGATGAACAATCCCTTTGGAATTATAAAAACTAATCATGTCAAATTCTCTTGCATTGTCACTCCTTATGCATTTAATATTTTTAGAAAACTGAGTCTGAACAAACTGACAGAAATCAATTATTAATTGCCTAACTTCTGACTTAGTATGCATAGGAAAGATCCACACAAACCTGCTCCTATCATCTACAACAGTCAAGAAGTACAAATGGCCATAAACACTCTTGATAGGGAAATGACCCCAAACATCCATATGAACCAAGTCAAAAATACATTCAGTTTTAGAAATACTAATAGGAAAAGATAACCTTTTCTGTTTAGCTAAATGACAAGTTGCACAGTCAAAACAGTTCACAGAACCAGCAGGTATATTGCTATACAAATTGCTAAAGACCTTCATTCTCTGTTTAGAAGGGTGCCCTAGCCTTAAGTGCCAAAGCTGAAAATTACTAAATCTAGAAGGACCTATAGAAGCAGAATTACAGATCTGAGTAAGATCATACTCACTAACAACTGAATTACACACACTAGCAGATGAACCATAAACTTGAAGCTGATACAATCCTCTGATTCCTTTAGCTAAACCAATCGTTTTGTTCATCTTTGTATTCTGAATAAAACAAGAATCAGAAGAAAAACAAACAGAAATGTTAGTATCAGATGTTAACTGTGAAACAGAAATTAAATTAAAGTCAAATAAAGGTATATAAAGAACATCTAGTAAAACTAGATCAGAATTAATTCTAACAGTCCCTTTATGAGTAACTTTAATAATTTGTCCATTAGGCAACTTCACAGATTTATTACTAACAATTCTATACTCATCAAAGAGATCTAAAGACTTAACAATTCTATACTCACAGATTTAATAATTTGTCCATTAGGCAACTTCACAGGTTTATAGACTCGATCGGAATCGGAAGCGCGTGGCGTGGTTGAATCTACTGATACCATATTGAATTTAGGGTTTGTGGTGATGGTGGTTTCATAGAATTGGAGAAAATCTGAAGAAGAGGGAGTAGTCGTCTTTGATTTAATTGAAGAAAGAAAACTGACTTTTATTATATTTGAGTTAATTGTACAAGTAAGCCTAAAGGTTTAATATATACTATAAAAGAAACTCAAGATTGAATCTTTACAATCTTGCCACCTCATCTAACTAACATATTAACAACCTAACTAACCTACTAACAACTCATAATTCTATTATATGGCAGTTGACCCACTTCGATTTAGATTGAGAGCCGCATGCGGTGATTGGAGTAAGGAGTATGTGGAGAGAGAGAGAGAGTTGTGTCCTCGCTTATTTTCTCGGGTCAATCTGTGTATATATATGCCTCTAACATATTTACTGTGTCGTGGCCTTCGAAGTCTTCATTGGCGGTTAATGTCACGTTATGATGGTCTAAGTTGCACAGATACAGATACGGGGACGAGAACGGGGACAAAAAACAGCAATTTTCAAAATTAGAGGGTACGAGTACGGCGAGGGTACGACAAATATAAAATAAAATTTAATATATATAATAGAAATATTAAAATTTATAATACAATATGGACTAAAATTATAATTGTATTAAACAATAATTATAATTGTAGTTATTTAAATTCACTTCTAATAATTTTAAATTACTTTTTAACACTTAGATTAAGAGATTACTAAAATTAAATGACTAAATTGAACGAAAATTTAACTTTACATTTTAAATAAAGAGAAAATGAATGACTAAAATAATAAAATTAAAAGATGACATGGCTGAAATATATATTTATCCATTCCAATTTAAAGCTTGAGTGATTAAACATTAAAACAGGTTATAAATACAATACACAACTAATATCCCACATCCTTAAGATACATAAAGCAAGGATGTCCTCTAGCTGTCCCTGCATTTAAAGTTTAATGGTTTTTAAAACCTTGCTCACAAAGAAGATGAAGGTTTTATTTTTCATTTTTTTAAGTAAATATATTCGGATACGTCTTCGGATACGTCCCCAATCAACGTTGACCGTACCCGATATAAGTTTGACCATCCCTGGTAAAATTGGGACGTCCTCGGGATGTCCTCTAGCCGTCCCTGCATTGTCCCCGTCTTGGGGACGTATTGGGTACGCGGGATGCCACCTTAGGGCCGTCCCCGTGCTTCATAGATGATGGTTACTAATGGGTAGGCATGAGTAGGCTCCGGGGACTGGTCCGGAGGCATAGACATCTTTCCAGAGACATTAACATGTTTAGTCCAGGAGTTCCGAAAGCACAAGTATCTTTCCAGAGACAAGACTATGTTTAGTCCCCGAGATTCGAGAGGCATAAGCATCTTTCTCGAGACAAGACCGGATTTAGGGTTAGGACATAGGCGGAGATATAACAATTTTTTCCTAAAAATCTTACTTTCACAGCTGAGCTGTGAGCCTGTGACACTGACACACTCTTTGTCAGAAGCTATGGAAGACTTGCTCACCGGCACCAGCGCCAGCAACCCAGTCCTTGCCCTTCAACAAGGATCATATAATTTTGTAGGGTTTGCATTTTTGGCGAGCATTAATCAATGGTGATTTCTCTCCTTTCATATATTGCCACCCAGGACCACCACTACTACTACTATAGTCTATCTAGATTAGGCCAGAACAATATGCAAGGAACAAGAGGAAATCCCCCTGCTTGCAGCCCAAGTCACCCTTTTCTCTAACGCTGGTATGTTTGATAAAGTCCCATGAGAAAGTTAAAGGAAGTTAACTGCTAAGAACCCAAGTTACTTCGGGTTCAATGGGAGTGGTTTAACCCGATTGGACTACCCGGTTCTAACTACTTGTTTTGGTAACTGCATTGGGTTTGCTCGAACAATGGCAACTAAAAGTGAGCTTTGCGGAGAGGATGAGATAATTGTCGTGGCAAATGCAGTCGGAAGCAAAGTTAAGGATCTGGATTTCTACGAGACTGATTTCGGGTGGGGAGGGCAAGGAAAATAGAGGAAATTTCTATTGATAATGGCAAGGTAATGCCGTTTCATTAACTGAAAGCAGTGATGAGAAAGGCGGCATCGAGGTAGGGTTAGCATTGGCAAAGGTAAAATGGATGTTTCTTCACCCAATTGCCTCACTAAATTTAATTACAGCAGGTTTATATAATATTTTGGATGTCCCTCTCAGAGGTTGAATTGCAGTTAAAGAAATAGATACCTAAAAAGTGATAGAGATACATTTGATTTCTTTAAAGACAAGACATTTAAGATTTTAAAAAATAATTTTTTTATTGAAGTAGAATCATTATAGTACAAGGTATAGGGAGCTTGTATGTATTCATACCCAAAAGCCAATGTGTACACAATATTCAGCACAACTTTACAGATACAGGATCAAAGCACAAGAACCCTGAATATTTCAACAAACAACATTGCTGCTGCTGCTGCTACTGCTACTGCTCCCTTTCACTTTTCATCTGTATAGCTCTTCCAGAGAGACGAGACCCGATATACAGCTCCAAGCCTCCCACTTGATTAAGGGAAACATGCAGGCATTTTTCACTGCCACTCACGTCCATTATTCAAATTTAACCACCAATGGCTACTACATACATTCCATTCCCATTCCTTGCCTTCAACATATATTAGATTTATCCATCCATCATTGTAAGATAAGATTACACTTTATATTTGCATATCCCCGCACACCCCCATGATTCCAAGCTTGGCTTCTCTTATCAACAATCCTGAATTTTGTGAAAATCGATGTTTTACCGACCAGTGGATAGAAGAGACGTAAAATTATAACATAAAACTACCTCTTGTCCCCCCCCCCCCTCCCTAAAGATTGATTGGTTGATGATACATACCTTTTGATATGGAGAGCAACAGTAAAAACTGAAGAAATTACTTTTTTCATCAAAGTCACATATAGGTCCTTGCATTATTTAGATATCCTGCGTGCACGGTAAGTATTTTAGAATAAGATCGAAATATCTTGGAGATATATACTGCAATATTGGAGTAAAATTGGGGAATTTGCAATTATCAATCCGATGATAACTGTATTAGAACGATCAATACCTAGCCGTCTACCTTAAAACAATAACCAGACTAAAGGAGGAACTCACACTGGTAAATGTTGCAAACATTCACCTATTGTGCATAGTCACTAAGAATGTCTGACAACCTGCAAAAACCCTCATTTTGGTAAGCAAAATTGGAAAGAGAAAACTACTAACAAATGATGGAAGATATTGCTTTAGTTCCACTAGCAAAGTCCGCCGAAATAGGAACAGAGGATACCTTATATTTTTAGTTATGATGGTCTGCCCATCTTCGCCAAGATGACGTAAAGCCGCTTCCTCCAACTGACCATTTCGATATGCATGCTAGAAATACAGAATATCACAATAAAAATGATATAAGAACAGCTAGAAGAGAACACTAAAGATGCAGGGCTGAAAATGGAACAGACAATCTTCAATCATATTTGGGTGACATATATTGCAAACAAGGATATGCTAAAAGGAAAAATATGCCAGTTTTGAAGTCCACCATTTGAATCGTATGACTTCATACAACAACCTATTTGATCGACAGGATATTTCTTTAACCAGAGAAGCTTGGCTTGTGTTTTTCCAGTATTTTGTTTTCCAAGAACATAAGAAAACCTTTTGAACATACACATGCACCTTTTCAAAATTCCAGCAGAACATGAGACAATTTAAACTCTAGTAACTTAGTCTAGATTCCAATCACAATTAACAATGTCTCAAGTCTTAACATGAGACAATCTGCAATGATGAGTGACAACAAGAGAGAAAAGGGTGAGGAATCACCATAAAAAAATGGGATAGGAAAAATGGAGAAGCAGAAAATGATAATATAATTTCACATCTAAACAGCTTTGGGATGTTAAAATCCAAAAATGGACATTTAATACTAAGAAAAGAAATTTATGGGTTTTCCAGAGAGTTGAAGAATGAATAGAAAATCATCCACCTTGTAAAAACAACTATTCCCAAAAGGACAGTTCCCATTTCCAAAGTTGAAGTGCTTGCAATTTATTGACCTGCAAGGGTGAAGAAACAAAAGAACAAGAGATTTACTAATTAGAAAAGCAAAATTGCCATACAAATATACAAATCCTAACTTCAGCATCTTCTCTTATGTTATCTAGGTATTCAAGCCTGAAATCAGATTTGCTAAACTAAAATGATTTATGCTCATCATAGCAAAAAAAAAAAAAATCTACACTGTAATCTCTTTTTAAAAATCCAACAGATTCCGCCTAACTTTATGTATGTAGCGGAAATTACATGACCTGACTCACCCCATCATAAAATAGAGTTAACAACTCATCCAAACAATCCATCAATTATATATATACATATATACATACTTTTGACAACGTAAAATCATAATGCATGTAAGCAGGAAATGTAAGAAGCATTGAAACCGCAGTGACATTACCTTAATTTTGCCTTGTATCCATCTACAATTTGCTGTTTTTCTTCCGGACTCCAAAACCAAATGACACTTGGAATGACAAAATATGATAGCTTGCGGCAGATTGGGCAAGCCCTCAAGGCAGTATTGACATCCATTCCAGAGGAAGGAGAACTGCTTCGCCAACTTCTAATACAAGTTATGCAGAATGGATGATTACATTCCGAAAGAATTCCAAACTTTCGCTCAGCTGCTGTGGGCTTCGAGAGAACACGATCCAGGCACACACTACATTCTATTTCTTGACTAAGTTTCAATGCATCAAGGTATTTTTGCTTCTTCTTGCACATTTTTATATGTTCCTCCCTTTGTTCAGGTCTAAAAGGATGCAAACAATGTTTCTCACAGGTGGGACACAAGTCTCCATGAAGATGAGGACACTTTTCTCCACGGGGGCAATTACCAGCTGCAGCAAACGAGCAGATAGGACGTTCAACTGGATTATCGCTCCTAGGCCCAACAGTTTCACCATTATCTGATAGATCCTGAGATGCAGATTCCAAATTCCCTTCTTGTTTTGAGGGAGCAACAAAAGCTGTACTTGAATCAGGAGACTTGGTAGAAGCAGCTGAAGATACAATCGCCCCAACAAATGCGGTTTTTGAAGGAAGTAAAGGTACAGAATCAGGTGCTGTTGACGAAGATGAAGCTGATGGGTCTGATTGTGAAGCCTTGACATGTTCATATCTGCACCGGCTACCATAAAAGCAGCTTCCTTTCTGATAGTATGTGCATATCTGCAATGACCAAGTAAGAAAGGACAATAAAGTAACCTCATCAATAAGTAAATGCAAAGAATAATAATATGAAGAAGGAGAAGAAGAAGGGAATGGAAGGGAAACTTCGTACATTATTGGGAGGATGCTTCCATTGATGAGAAAACTCACAATGTTCCCCTTTGAGGCATGCTCCGTGAGCAAAGAACTTGCAAAGTACTCTAGAATCATAAGAAAAGCCAAAAGTTACAAAACCTGCAGTCTACATCCAGACATCATCCGCTAAACAATGGGAACCACTACCAGGATTGGAGTAATGGGGAGACAGCCAAATTAGGTCATTAAAATTCAAATGCGAATGAACCTAGCTAATCAAACAGTTAATATTTTCGAGGCTTCATTCATACAAGGAAGCTGAAAAAAAAAACACAAACAATTTCCAACATTTCATTTGAAAACCAAAGGACAAACAGTAAATAGAAGGCTCAAAGGAACATGAAGAGGATCAAAATCAAGGGAATATAATTATAAACAATTAAAACCAGATTAAAAAAAGAAGAGAATGGAAAGATTAGATCATCACCGTTTAGGCATGGCGAATGGCGATTGATTCAGAGAAAGCTGTGGGAATCAAAATTATAAGAAAGGGGGAGTGGGGAGGGGGTGGATTTGAAAGATGGCTGGAAAGAAAAGAAAGAGGATAAAAGAAAAGAAGAAAAGGAGGGGATCAGCGAAATTAAAGGTGGGATCTTTCAGAATTCAGAGTCTGGCCAAGCATACATACAACATGTCATCAACGTTTTCCACATTACATAAATAAGAAAAACAAGAAACATAGGATTGTTCTGTTTTTGGCCGTGACTTGGTTTTCCGTACAAGACAGGAGTCAAACCGTCAAATAGGAATTCGTTGTGTAATAACGGAAATCACCCTCTCCCTCCTTTACTATATTTGTGGCTTTGGTCCCTGCATTACATTATTTTTAGAGATTTTGTCACTATAACTAAAAAAATCTAAAATATAATTAAAAAAAAAGGATATTTGCGGTCTCTTTTATTGGTAGTACACCAAATAATAATCTTAATTTTGTTATTCTATTATTACTAATGTTGGCATTGATAGACTAATTTCAAATTTAAAAGGAAAAGCTCAAATCATGAGATTGAAATAATAAATTAATAGAGGATAACTATGTTAAGAACCATAATTTCGTATTAATAGGCATAATTTCACATAACAGTTTAATAATGAAATATTTTAACGGTCTTTGTTGGGTTTTTTTTCATTTAATGTTAGAGATATAAAGTAATATGTAACGTTAATAACAATTGAAGGGTTAAATTATATTCAAATAAAAACAAATGAATTAAATATCAATTGAGTATTATAATATACGAACGAAAACCACAACTTGATGTTACGATTATTAATATTAGCGATTAAATTAGGAATTAAGGAGGCCTCAAACTCCAAAGGGAAGTTCGGAAGCAAAGACAGCCTCAAGTGAAGGGAGAGGTAGCAAATAAGAAAAGTTTGCTTTTTGTTTAGAGAGAAATTTTGAGTTTACACGTACTTGTAAATTTTAGGGATTAAAAGTTTAATTTAAAGTTTAGAGGTTTAAATTGTAAAATTTATAATTTAAAATTTAGAGTTTAGTGTGTTAAAATTAGGGTTTTAGGTTTTAAATTTTAAAGAAATATTGTGTAAAAAAATTTACATTAAAATATAACTTTATTTATTTATTTACTTATTTCAATTAGGGCTGCCCTTGCTCTGTGTTTACGTGATAACCCTTTTCACTCGTGCATGGAGTTGCGGGATTATTTCAATATAATGATTTGTGAGCTTTTCAATTAGGGGCTGACGGTCAAGGAGTTGCAGGATTTCATCGCTTGGAGCTGGGACAGGATTTCATTGCAGGATTTCATAGCTTTTAGATGTTTTTGGATAATGTAAATAAATAATTTTATTTATTTTAAATAAAATTTTATTTTTAATATAGTAAATATTAGAGAGGCGGTTGAGAGTTTTATGATAACCGATTCTTTTAGTATTTATCGTTTTGTTTTTACTTTTGTCTTATAAATAGAGAGCTCTAAATCATTGTTTGACACGCTGAAAACATTTGATCTTTCATGTTTTCTTTAAAGAGAGCAACACCAAGCGAGTTCTACTTCCTCACTTCGGAACTTCCTCATTTTGGGTGTACGATGTTTGGAAGACTATGTTAACTTTGGGGGCGATGTCCATCATTGTAATTACACCATCCGGACGAAATTACTTCTTAGGCAATAATTTTTACCACGACACAGTAATCGATTTGTTTTATGTGTTTTATTTATTTATTAAATTTCGCTAGTCATTGCTAATATGTTTATTTTGCAGCAGTAGTTTTTTTTAATAATTTAGAAGTAATTTTCTTCTGCCGCTGTTACAACGCCTTACTTCCATATTTTGAAAGGTCATGGTTATTGCCTCTTATTTATAATATTTTAAGCTGTCACTTTTTGGAGAAATATTTTGAGCAGAAGAAAAGAATATTTATTTAAAATATATGAAGAATACAACGAAACTTGAAGAACCACGATGCGAATAGATGATACGTAAAGGATGTAGGTGAAGACTCGGCCCTTAGTATAATAATGCCTAGCAACCATGTGCTTCAAAGCTACAAAAATCATGGGAGATGGAGAAGATCAGATTTGGAGAGTCCTTTGGGGTTTGGCCCCTTGAATATCGGGTAGTTGGTTTGTTGCCAGCCTAGGAAGCACGAGTACAACATTCTTATGCCGTTTTAAGTACCCGAAACTTCTCAGAGACGGGTACAGCTAAGGTACATACTGGGGATGTTCCACGTTAACGGGTATGGCTGAAAGCGATCGAGGATGGTTGGGATATTTCTGGGGACGCTTCGAGGACGGGAGGTGACCTTTACGAGCATTCCCAAGTTCATTTTGCAGCTGAGAGACTAACGAGCTTCGATATAGATTTCGACGACAGTCTCACCGGCGAATTTAGAGCGATCAATGAAAAAAAATTCAAAAAAAAAAATAAGTGCAGAACAGAAAAGAAGAAGAAGAAGGGTTGAAGAAGAAGATGAGACGCGTGAAAATATCTTTTTTAGGACTATTCATCTTGTAGGGCCCAATAAATTGTTTATATATATATATATATATATGAACGCTTAATTACTTTGTTTTTGCTGCTTTATTTTCACGTGAAGAAAATCATACCATTCATTAATGTGCTTTATTATTATTATTATTATTATTATTATTATTATTATTATTATTATTATTATTATTTAATTATGAATAATTTATAAAAAAATATGATAATTTTTTATTTTAATTTTTATTAGCATTTTGTTTTTACTGGTTTTTTTAGATATTATTATTATTTTGAATAAATTACTATTTTATATTTGTGGTACCCTTGCCGTACCCGTACCCTATAATTTTAAAAATTGTCGTTTCTCGTCTCCGCCCCCATCCCCGTATCCATCCCCTCATTCGTATCAGTGCAACATAGTTGCCAACTTCTATTTCTTTGAGTCAATGTTTGCTAAGCATTGAGAGGTCGTGCTTTTAATATTTTAAATTTAAATGGTAATCAAATGGAGCACGTGATAAAGGTGATGGCTCACGAAAGGAAAGCTTAATAGCGAATGTAAAACCGAGACTTCAAAGGAAAACCGAAATTTCAAAGAAATTGTTTATAGGGAAAACTACACCAGTGACCACCGAAGATATTGGGGATACCTATTTGAACCACCGAACTAAAAAAAAGTCAATCACACCACCAAACTTATTAAATCAACCTATTTTGACCACCGCCGTTAAAAAATTAACGGAGGGGTGACGGAAGTGCCACGTGGCAGTTAACATGATATTTCTAAAATTACACATTTGATCCTTGTTATTTACACATTCTTTCAATTTAGTCCTAATTTTCAATTAATAAAATAATAAATTATTTAATTAAGTGGTGACACGTGTCAAGACCTTATTGGAGGATTTTAATTATTTATATTTAATTTTATTAATTTATTATTTCCCCCCTCCAATCAGGTGGTGACACGTGTCACCACCAATTTAGAGGAGAAAAACATTTTTTCCCTCAATGCATACTGGGGGATTCGAACCTGGGACACCCAGGTGTAAAGGCAACAGCTCTACCACTACACCAAGCACATCTTTGTGCTATAATTCTCCAGATATAATATATATCTCTTATTAGTTTCTACATTTATAAACCAAAAGCTCAAACCCTAAACACTAATTTCACATATATAAATCTTAAACCCTAAACCCTAACCCTGAATATTTCAAATTAATTTCACACTAAATATTTCAAATTAAACCTCAAACCCTAAAATTTTTAAATTAATTCAACACTAAATATTTTAAATTAAACCCTAAACTCAAACCCTAAAAATTTCAAATTAATTCCATATTAAATATTTTAAATTAAGCCTTAAACCCTAAATATTTCAAATTAAACCCCAAACACTAAACCTTAAACCCTAAATTTCAAATTAAACCCTAAATATTTCAAATGAAATATTTAGCGTGAAAATAATTTGAAATATTTAGGGTTTGGGGTTTAGGGTTTAATTTGAAATATTTAGGGTTTAGGGTTTAAGGCTTAATTTAAAATATTTAATGTGGAATTAATTTGAAATTTTTAGGGTTTGAGTTTAGGGTTTAATTTAAAATATTTAGCGTGGAATTAATTTGAAAATTTTAGGGTTTGAGGTTTAATTTGAAATATTTAGTGTGAAATTAATTTGAAATATTCAGGGTTAGAGTTTAGGGTTTAAGATTTATATATGTGAAATTAGTGTTTAGGGTTTGAGCTTTTGGTTTATAAATGTAGAAACTAATAAGAGATATATATTATATCTGGAGAATTATAGCACAAAGATGTGCTTGGTGCAGTGGTAGAGTTGTTGCCTTTACACCTGGGTGTCCCAGGTTCGAATCCCCCAGTACGCATTGAGGGAAAAAACGTTTTTCTCCTCTAAATTGGTGGTGACACGTGTCACCACCTGATTGGAGGGGGAAAATAAATTAATAAAATTAAATATAAATAATTAAAATCCTCCAATAAGGTCTTGACACGTGTCACCACTTAATTAAATAATTTATTATTTTATTAATTGAAAATTAGGACTAAATTGAAAGAATGTGTAAATAACAAGGACCAAATGTGTAATTTTAGAAATATCCTGTTAACTGCCACGTGGCACTTCCGTCACCCCTCCGTTAATTTTTTAACGGCGGTGGTCAAAATAGGTTGATTTAATAAGTTTGGTGGTGTGATTGACGTTTTTTAGTTTGGTGGTTCAAATAGGTATCCCCAATATCTTCGGTGGTCACTGGTGTAGTTTTCCCTTGTTTTTATGCTGAAATAAATATTAAAGATAAGTATCATGATCGTGAATTGTTATTATTATTTTTTAGATTACTTTGTTAGTAAATATTTTTTTGAGACTAATATGCTATAATTTTTCTCTTGTTCTAGAATCAACAGAAGTTGTCGGTTCAAATGAGGTGGTTGTCGAAATAAACTCTAGGGTCACTTTGGTTAAGGATTCGACGATGGTACAAATTAAGGCATGTCGAGGATAGATGACTCTACTTCTACCTATGAGTGCAAATTTATAAAGACACCTAGATGGTTAAAAATCAAGTTTATATGGTTAACAATTTCTTCGAGGTCAATCGATTGAGGATGAATGGATTGGACTCAAACATATGTATCCATCTTTTGGCCAATAAAAGGTAAACAAGTATACTTGAGCTTTGACTATGAGATTAGATTAAAATTTTAATCTATGTTATTGGTTATTAATTCATTATTTGACCATTGCATGAATCGTATGTCCTTTAAAATAAGTAAGCCTTTAAAATAGTCTTTAAAAGTAGAGAATAATACATCTTTAACTAAACCATAAGATTTAAAGACTAAAAAAATTATGCACAATTTATATTTTTTTAATTATATTTTACACTCAAAACATATTAAATGGCGGGGGAACTATATAGTGCAATTAATAGAAAGTAGTGTGATATTATGAAAATGCATGTCTATGATTGATTTTAGGAAAAATTTGGTATTTGAGAGTGCTTTCTGCACCACCTCTCTTTCTTAAAAATTTACCTGGTGCATTATTCGAAACTATACTCACTATCCCAATTTATAATAAAAGAGAAAGGGAATATAAAAAAGAAGATTATTAAAAATTTCTCATAATGTACTCCTTAATATTTGAAACTCTCTTGGTAATGAATACCAATTATTGGAAATTTGAAGCAATATAAAAAAATTCCCTTCATTTGTGACAAAGTTCTGATGGCCAAATAAAAATATATTGAATTTATGCAAGTCACACTTATTTAAAATCATGACATGATGCATGGAACATAGATTCTTTGTAAACAATATAATTCATGTCTATATTGATGTTTGAGTTTTAATGCCTATTATAGAATTTATTTCAGTTTATATGAGTAAAGTTGGCAAAAATCATGTTTACATATCTTTATACGAAAATAATTAGACACATTATTTTAACCCTTAAAATTATTGAAAATGTGGGGTAAACATGAGGTGTCTAAAATCATGTCATAAACTTGTATCATATGTGTCTTTTTTGTAGCATATAAATCTATATGCGTGAGTGTGATATTTTATGTGACTACTCGAAATATTTGATAAAGGTGAAGTACTCATTGTGAAGTACATGAGAACAAATAGAAACTTTGTTGATTCTGTTGAGAAATATTTTGATATAACAATTATGTGAAAAATGTTTTGGACTTGTTTAAAGATTTCAAAAATAATTCAAAAGTCCTTAAAACTTGAAAAATATGTTTAAAATGTTTTGACTTTGCACCAATATCGAATATACATTTAAAAGTTAAAATTTAGCCAAAATTGGGTTTTTAAGTGAAAGTTTCGAAACCATCCCTATAAGGTTTCGAAACCTTTCTGGGCAGAATGCCACTATTTTTGAAACATTAGCAAAGGTTTCGACACCTTCATAAAGGTTTCGAAACCTTGGCCTTCTAACGGCTAGTTTTCACAAATTCCCCCTTAAGGTTTCGAAACCTCTGGTAAAGGTTTCGAAACCTCTGTGCAGGTGAGAATTTAAAGCTCGACTTTATGACTTCTCAACGGCTCCAAAACATCTCCAATGGCCATAAACGGCTAGAATATCATTCCACACTATAAAAGCAACCTTGGGACACTTGAAGATTGTTGAGTTGTGTGGGCTCGATTCGTTCAACCGATATGGCTCACCAAGTGGTGGAGAGGTGGATTTTTGGGTGGAAGGGTTGTGGAAGCTAAAAAGATAATTGACACAATGATTTATAGTGGTTCAACCTTCTAACCAAGGTCTACATCCACTACCTTAGCTCCCCACTAAGAATTTCCAATCAATCCACTATTGATTCGTCCCCTTTTCTAGGCTTAGGAGGAAACTTTTTACACCGATCAAACTTTCTACCCAAAGCCTTGATCAAACCCTCTTTTACAAAGAGATAAGAAAAGCAAACACAAATCTCTCTAATAGGTATTTGTTTGCACAATTAAAGCACTCACCCAAAACCTAAAACACTTGAGCAAATTTGACAATTTTGGCTCACTAGTGTTTGTCTATACAATAAATGACAATTTAAGCTCTAAGACAATTCTTGATCATTTGTTAATTGACAATATGAGCATTAGCCTTTACTTGATGCTTGGAGGTCCCTTTTATACTCCTTGATGAGTTTATAGCCGTTGCTAGCCGTTGGGATTGAATTGGAGCCGTTGAGGACTTTAATTCCCACCATAAATGCAGTTATGCAGCTCTCCGTTTCGAAACGCTCGAACCCGTTTCGAAACACCCTTTAAGTAGAAAGAGCCGTTGCAGTCTGACGTGGACCCGTATCGAAACGCTTTTGTCCGTTTCGAAACACCTAGTCCCATATCGAAACGACCTGCATTTAAAAGTTAGTTGGGAAATAGCCGTTGGGGTTTATGACCGTTGTGGTCAATGCCACGTAGGCATATCGAAACGGCATAGCCCGTTTCGAAACGCTAGGCAAAAATCCTTATCCAGGGTAAGCCCGTTTCGATACTTGTATCGAAACACTTTTGCTACTAGAATGCACCGTATCGAAACGCCCTAAGGTGTTTCGAAACGCCTGGACAGTTTTGTGAAGTTTGGCTTTTAAAAACATGTAAAACCTTTTAAAAACATCCCTAAAAATTGTTTCAAGATATTTGGACTTTGGAAGTTTGTTTTAAATACTTTTTAAATCAGTCCAAAACATTTTTCAATTATTATATCAAAACATTAGTTCTACAATCTCCCCCTTTTTGATATAATAAAACTATCTTGAAATATTGTTTGGGATTCTCCCCCTTTAACTTTAAAAATGTGAATAAGAGAATTAAAGATATAAATCAAATAAAGCTCCCCCTTATTCATTTGAAAATTCAATTTTTCAAA
Source organism: Hibiscus trionum (assembly GCA_030270665.1). Classification (NCBI taxonomy): domain Eukaryota; kingdom Viridiplantae; phylum Streptophyta; class Magnoliopsida; order Malvales; family Malvaceae; genus Hibiscus; species Hibiscus trionum. Next base: position 361,560 of record BSYR01000012.1, read on the forward strand.
CCATTTCTCCCCCTTTTTGTTATATAAAAAAGAATATAAAATATTAAGTTCAAAAATAACAATAGAGGTAAAAATTTGACAAAAGTAAGAATTTGGTTTTAAAATGGCTCCCCCTTACTCAAAGCATCATTAAGAGTGTTAGTCCAACATATATGATCATCTAGTTGACATAAATGAAAATAAAACAAATAAACACAAAAGCAACTAGATTTTACCACAATTGAATTCAAAGGAGGATGTGAAGCCTTCCTTCTTCAAGTGTTCTTCCTTGTGTGCATGGAGCTCCCCCTCAATGTTTGACTTGTTGAACATCTCCATCACACCTAACAAAATAAAATCAAGTGACTTTTGGTATCCAAATTGCTTTGGATCCATGAACGTTAGTAGCACAAATTTTAGTCCCCTTAGGAATCCATTTTTCAATGTCATCCTTTTTAATTGAAGTACTAATTCCTTTTGGGACCCAAATAATTCTAAAAAATTTTCATTTTACAAATCTAGGGGCACTAGATTGTCTAACATAAAAATTTGATTTTCCAAAATTGTTTTTCTTTTCAAGTTCTTTGGAAATCAAATCTTTTTCTTCTTGAACATTTTGAAGCAATTTTTGTAAATCAAAACATTTTAGTTCAAACTCCTTGAGTTTTGCTTCAAGTTCAAGTTTGGTTTTAGAAATCAAATCATTTTGAATTTTTAACTTTGAAATCAACTTATTGTTTTTCAAAATCTGATTTTTAAAGTCTAAAACCAAATCATCATAGGCATATTGTAATTCATCAAAAGAGTAAGAACATGAAGTAGATGAATTAGAAGTTACCCTTGAATCTTCTTCGATGGCCATAAGGCAAAGGTTGACTTGTTCATCATCGGTGGAGTCCACATCACTCCAAGTAGCCACATATGCCTTCTTCTTATGGCTTGAAGTGCTTACCCTCTCATTTTTCTTGGAATCTCGTTCAAGCTCTCTCAAAGCTTTCTTCATGAACGGGGCACACTTCTTGAAGATATGAACTATCTATTCATCTTCATCCTCCTCTTCACTTGAGTAGACATGATGGCAAGTTGAGGATTTGAGAGCCATGACACTTGCATTGATGGCTAGCCCTTTGATTTTCTTCTCTCCCATAGCTATAATTTCTTCCCTCTTCTTCTCATATTCTTTATTCTTCTTCATGATTTGATGAGTAAGGAGTGACCCCATGAGTTCATCAAGCTTCAAAGTTTTCAAATTTTTGGCTTCGATGATGGCGGTCCTCTTTGAGTCCCAAGACTCGGGAAGTGAGTAGATGAGCTTTCGAACAAGCTTTTCTTCCGGGATGGCTTCTCCATAGCCTTTGAGACCATTGGTGATAGTGGAGAACCTATCAAACATCTTCTCGATGTTCTCTTCCGGATCCATTTTGAAGTTCTTATACTCTAAGGTTAGGAGCCCAATCTTGGTCTCCTTGACTTCATCGGTCCCCTCGTATGTGACTTCAAGCTTGTCCCATACCTCCTTGGCACTCTCACAAGAAGACATCTTCTCATAGATGGTTGGGCCAAAAGCACAAAACAAGATGTGCAAGGCTTTGCAATTAAGCTCCATCTTCTTGCGATCGTCGGCACTCCACTCCGCTTTGCTTCTTTGAGGCACGAACGGACCATCTTCAACTATATCCCATAGCTTGTAATCTCTAGATTTGACGAAGAACTTCATCTTTGTCTTCCAATGGGCATAGTGAGTTCCGTCAAAGAAAGGCAGTTTGTCGATAGATTGTGCCATTTGAGCTGGTTGATGAAAAAGTGATCTAGCTTGCCGGATCTTCTCAATAGGATGTGAATCCTCCTCAATTGAGCCAAGCTCTGATACCAATTGTTGAGTTGTGTGGGCTCGATTCGTTCAACCGATATGGCTCACCAAGTGGTAGAGAGGTGGATTTTTTGGTGGAAGGGTTGTGGAAGCTAAAAAGATAATTGACACAATGATTTATAGTGGTTCAACCTTATAACCAAGGTCTACATCCACTACCTTAGCTCCCCACTAAGGATTTCCAATCAATCCACTATTGATTCGTCCCCTTTTCTAGGCTTAGGAGGAAACCCTTTACACCTATCAAGCTTTCTACCCAAAGCCTTGATCAAACCCTCTTTTACAAAGAGATAAGAAAAGCAAACACAAATCCCTCTAATAGGTGTTTGTTTGCACAATTAACGCACTCACCCAAAACCTAAAACACTTGAGCAAATTTGACAATTTTGGCTCACTAGTGTTTGTCTATACAATAAATGACAATTTAAGCTCTAAGACAATTCTTGATCATTTGTTGATTGAAAATATGAGCATTAGCCTTTACTTGATGCTTGGAGGTCCCTATTATACTCCTTGATGAGTTTATAGCCGTTGCTAGCCGTTGGGATTGAATTGGAGCCATTGAGGACTTTAATTCCCACCATAAATGCAGTTCTGCAGCTCTCCGTTTCGAAATGCTTGAACCCGTTTCGAAACACCCTTTAAGTAGAAAGAGTCGTTGCAGTCTGACATGGACCCGTATCGAAACGCTTTTGTCCGTTTCGAAACACCCATTTCGAAACGCCTAGTCCTGTATCGAAACGACCTGCATTTAAAAGTTAGTTGGGAAATAGCCGTTGGGGTTTATGATCGTTGTGGTCAATGCCACGTAGGCGTATCGAAACGACATAGCCCGTTTCGAAACGCTGGGCAAAAATCCTTATCCAGAGTAAGCCTGTTTCGATACTTGTATCAAAACACTTTTGCTACTGGAATGCACCGTATCGAAACGCCTGGACATTTTTGTGAAGTTTGGCTTTTAAAAACATGTAAAACCTTTTAAAAACATCCCTAAAAATTGTTTCAAGATATTTGGACTTTGGAAGTTTGTTTTAAATACTTTTTAAATCAGTCCAAAACATTTTTCAATTATTATATCAAAACATTAGTTCTACAAAGATGGTTAGAGACAATATACAAGCTTCATGATCAAGAGAAATAGCATTTAAGTCTTTATTCTTCATTTCTCTTGTATATATTGTATATAAAGTGTTTTTTATTGTTTTATTCTTTACACTCTTGTGAGCTTAATTCTTGGAAACACACACCTTGTGAGGTTTTCATTGTTTACACAAACTATCTTGTAAAAGGGAGAGGTTCTAGTTTAGCCTAAGAAAAAAAAAACTAGAATAGTTCTATCTTAGCCATTGAAAAGATAGGGTTGTGAGGTTATCCCTTTGGCCTCAAAAGGAAGAATTCATAGTAGTGAATTGGAAAATCCTTAGTGGTGTGCTAAGGTAGTGGATGTAGACTTTGGTTAGAAAGTCGAACATCTCTAAAATCATCGTGCAAATTGTCTATCATTTTTATCGGTTTTAGTCAATTCTTTCGGGAGTTCAATTCAACCCTCTTGACGGTTTTTCAGAGATCGATTCGAGCATGTTTCAAGTCTAATAATTGGTATCAGAGCCTCGTCTCCATCGAAGGACTAACATCCGGGAGTAAAGATCCAACGCTCAAATTCCACCATTCAAGAAAATGGCAAGATTTGAAGAAGGTCGCTTTATCTCGTGTCCTCCACTCTTCGAAGGAGAATCATACTTCCAATAGGCAAATTTCATGAAATACTTCATCAAGTCTCAAGACTATGAGGTTTGGGGCATCATCGAAGATGGGTATTTGGAAGCTCCAAAGAAGAAGAAAAAGCAAAGGAGTGCCAACAACACGAAGGTAAAGCTAAACACTAAGGCGATGCACATTCTCTATTGTGGCCTTAACGAAGAAGTTTCCAAGAAGATCTTCACATGCAAAAGTGCCAAAGAATTATGGGAGAAACTTGAGAAGCTTTATGGCAACAAGAAAGGAGAAAAGAAAAATGATGATCAATTATGTGCAAACCTTCTCTCCAATCCAAAGGTGGATGATGTTTTGACTCTCGATGAGCCCGAGGTATCTTCTAACTCAAATAAATTAAATTCTTATACATTTGATGAGTTGCAAGATGCTTTCGATGAATTATTTTTGGAATTTGAGACCATGAATTCCGAATTTAAGAAAATGATTTCAAAACTCGAAATTGAAAATGATTTTCTTTTAAAAACAAAAGTAGATTTTGAAAACCAAAATGAAATTTTGAAAAATGATTTAGAATTTTCAAAAACATGCAAAGATGTTTTATAAAAATAAAATCTTGATTTAAAAGTTAAGCTTGAAAGCTTAACAAAAGAAAAGGAAATTATTTTCAATAATTCATCTTGTCACATAATGGCAAAATGCTCGCATTGCCATTATCATGGTCATTCCTTACATACTTGTCCTATTAGAAAGAAAAAATCTTATAGGATTAGACAAGTATGGGTTCCCAAGGGAACTAAAGACATTGTGACTAATGTAAATGAATCCAAAGCAATTTGGATACCAAAATCCAAGTAATTGTCTTTTGTAGGTGTGTTGGAGCAATAGCAAGAAAAGCAAAGATACGAAAATGCTCTAGTCAAACAAGTGAAGAAGATGGGTAACCTCTAATCTTAATGCATTGGATTATAAATCATTTGGTTACCTATTTTGATGATAAATATCCATGCATCATTGCTTATTTATATTTATAAGCGCATGGCATTTTATGGTGCTTTATGCATATGAATCATATTGTTTCATTCATATGTTTGCATAAAGTTTTAAAGTCTTGGATAAATTGAATTTCATGTGTTTTAAATTGATTTGATTCAATGGTGAAATTCAATCTCTTAAGTGTCAAGTTTTGTGCTAAAAATTTAATGGAATGCTTTAGTAAGGGGGTTTTATTTTTCAAATTTTTTGCACTTAAACTTTTTTTAACTTACTCTTCATTGTTATTATGTACTATAAAGATTTGAATTATTTTTGATATAGCAAAAAGGGGGAGAAGTAAGTGAAAAATTAAGGGGGAGTTTTTGTCAAAAATAATTTTTCAAAGAAGTTTTGTTATATCAAAAAGGGGGAGATTGTTGAGAAATATTTTGATATAACAATTATGTGAAAAATGTTTTGGACTTATTTAAAGATTTCAAAAATAATTCAAAAGTCCTTAAAACTTGAAAAATATGTTTAAAATGTTTTGACTTTGCACCTATATCGAATATACATTTAAAAGTAAAAAATTAGCCAAAATTGGGTTTTTGAGTGAAAGTTTCGAAACCATCCCTATAAGGTTTCGAAACCTTTCTAGGTAGAATGCCACTGTTTTCGAAACCTTGGCCTTGTAACGGCTAGTTTTTACAAATTCTCCCTTAAGGTTTCGAAACCTCTGGTAAAGGTTTCGAAACCTCCGTGCAAGTGAGAATTTAAAGCTCGACTTTATGACTTCCCAACGGCTCCAAAACATCTCCAACGGCCATAAACGACTAGAATATCATCCCACGCTATAAAAGCAACCTTGGGACACTTGAAGATGGTTAGAGACAATATACAAGCTTCATGATCAAGAGAAATAGCATTTAAGTCTTTATTCTTCATTTCTCTTGTATATATTGTATATATAGTGTTTTTTATTGTTTTATTCTTTACACCATTGTGAGCTTAATTCTTGTAAACACCCACCTTGTGAGGTTTTTATTGTTTACACAAACTACCTTGTAAAAGGGAGAGGTTCTAGTTTAGCCTAAGAAAAAAAACTAGAATCACTCTTAGCCATTGAAAAGATAGGGTTGTGAGGTTATCCCTTTGGCCTCAAAAGGAAGAATTCATAGTAGTGAATTGGAAAATCCTTAGTGGTGTGCTAAGGTAGTGGATGTAGACTTTGGTTAGAAAGTCGAACCACTCTAAATTCATCGTGCAAATTGTCTATATTTTTATCGGTTTTAGCCAATTCTTTCGGGAGTTCAATTCAACCCTCTTGACGGTTTTTCGGAGATCCTTCATGTTTTCTTCAAAGAGAGCAACACCAAGCGAGTTTCACTTCCTCACTTCGGGTGTACAATGTTGGGAAGACTGTGTTAACCTTGGGGGGCGACGTCCATCATCGTGATTACACCATCCGAGCGAAATTGCTTCTAAGGCAGTGGTTTTACCACGGCACAGTAATCGATTTGTTTTATGTGTTTTATTTATTTATTGAATTTCGCTAGTCATTGCTAATATGTTTGTTTTGCGGTAGTAGTTTTTTTTCTAACAGATGTTATTTATAATTGTCGTCTTGGACATTTTAAGACTTGAGCGAAAACTCAAAAATAAAAAATAAGCCCCTATAAAATGAAAATATATTATATTATTTTAAATAATTAATTTAATATTTCATTAATAAATTATTGTTTTGTTAAGAAAACACTTCAAATACAACTAAAACAATAAGAGGTGTCTGGTTCGCGAAAAAAATCATGTAATAATCTTTTTCGGAGTTCTATTATCATATTTGGTTTGAAGTGATTCACACAAGGGAAGAAAATATTATTACCAACAGTAACACTTTTTGGTCAAAATGATAGGAATATGATTCCTTTTATTTCCTTAAGTATTTGTCAATTCCCATTAAATTGAATAATATTGCCCCTAAAATAATGAGATTTCTTCATTTGGATCTTTTGTACCATATTTTTTTAACTAGATAACTAATTATTTGAGGGGTAAAATTATTAAATAATTTTGTTTAATATTAATTTAACATTTAAATGATGATACATATATTTAGATAGTACTTTAATATTTAGGGTAAATTATACCATTGACCACCATACTTTGGTTAATGTATTAAAATGACCACCTTAAAAAATCGACTCAATTGACCACCCAAACTATTGAAATTGGATCAATGTGACCACCAGCCGTTAATGGGCTAACAGAAGGTGACGTGGCAGTTAAAAAATTAAAGGTATAATCACACATTTGGTCCTTATTATTTACACATTCTTTCAATTTAGTCCTAATTTTAAACTAATAAAATAAATTAATTAGGTGGTTACAGGTGTCAACACCTTATTGGAGGAATTTAATTATTTATATTTGATTAATAAATAATTTTCCTCCTTCAATTAGGTGGTGACATGTGTCACCCAAACTGAAACTTGTTCATGAAATTATCTCGAGTGGCAATCACGATTCTGATCGGTTAGATACAAAATTCAATTGCCACTTGCCAAGGTAGTCTTCAACTTTGTTTCTCTATGCTACTGCTCTTTAGTATTTAAATGTGAATATGGGCATTTCCATGTGATTTTGTAGAATGGGATTCAATAATTTTAAGATCTTTTCAGCTTCTTATAACTAAGGTACTTACGTTGTTGCAATATCATGTGTTGTTCTTCTTCGTTGAACTCATTTTTTTGGTACAAAGATTCTCTTGTCCTTGGGGATGCAGATTTTGATGATCAATATGAGCAGAAGAAAGATGTTTTATGTTTGGTTAGGGGTTCAGAATGGTTGTAAACAGAAATAGAGATTCACCTCTAAATAATTAAAGGAGGAAAATTATTTATTAATCAAATATAAATAATTAAATTCCTCCAATAAGGTGTTGACACGTGTTACCACCTAATTAATTTATTTTATTAGTTTAAAATTAGGACTAAATTGAAAGAATGTGTAAATAATAAGGACCAAATGTGTGATTATACCTTTAATTTTTTAACTGCCACGTCACCTTCCGTTAGTCCATTAACGGCTGGTGGTCACATTGATCCAATTTCAATAGTTTGGGTGGTCAATTGAGTCGATTTTTTTAAGGTGATCATTTTAATACATTAACCAAAGTATGGTGGTCAATGGTATAGTTTACCCTAATATTTAATATGTTTATATTAATATTATATTTATGATATCTCTAATATTTTTTTAAATATATTATCTAATGGTTAGCTTTGTATTTTGTGTTGATTGATCTTAAGATGTCCGTTTATAATTATTTTGCTCCCATTGATCCTCTACTCATTCGGTCTAATAGAGACCACGAGATTAAAGCATATTTGAATCCATAATTTTTTATATATTGGGTAGAAGAATATAAACAAATTATACAAGCTATCAAACACTATATTTTTGTAGATGCATTTAAAATAAGGATAAATATTCTATACACAGGCGGTGGAAACTGAAAGTTTCCACAAGCGCCTTAGTTTTAGGGTATAGGGAGTTAGTTTAGGGATTTAGGTGTAGGAGGTTAGAATTTAGGGATAGTTGTTTCAATTTAAGGTTTAAGGTTATAAATTAGTGTTTATAGGTTAAAACCTAAATCCTCACCTTTTTACCCTAAAATCTAAACCCTAACCTATAAACCCTAAATTATAACACTAAACCTTAAATTGAAACAACCATCCCTAAATTCTAAACCCATACACATAAACCCCTAAACCATATAACATAAACTAACTCCATATACCCTAAAATTAAGGCACTTGTGGAAACTTTCAGTTTCCACCGCCAGTGTATAGGATATTAATCCTTAAAATAATATATATTATGGTGTCGTTTCCCATGGTGAAAATATGGTGTATTTGAACATCATTTAGTATACTAATTATCTTAATAATATGTTAAATATAATTCTTTTTGTAAAAAAAATAATAATAGTCTGACAGTAGCATGGCTGTCTTAACAAGTTAGCGTGTCTGTTGATTGAATGGAGCTAGGGCTAGATAGGCCTATGTGTAGGACTAAAGTTTCTGATTCATCATCGATGGTGGTCGAGGGTTCATTCGCTTCTTACATAATTGACGAGACGAGGAGATGATGAATCATGTTTGGGTGATTTGGAGTTGGAGCAGTTGTACCGAAAGAAGTGGAATGAGGGAGATTGGAAGGAAAAAGAAAAATCATAAAGTGGATTAGAGGACCTAGCCTTGATTGAATTACGAGGGAGCAATTTAATTATTTTTAAAATGAATAAAGTCTAAAAATCAATTGAATCGTAAAATTAAGTGGGTTAAGATTTAAATTTTAAATTTTTTTAAAAATTATAAAATAATATATTTAAGTTTTTTTTTTTAAAAAATATATTAAAAATCTGGAAAAATATATTTAAAATTATAAAAAAATTAAATTTAAAAATAAAAATATTATTTAAAAATTTAAGAAAAATCTAAAAAATATTTAAATGTGTAAAAAATTTAAAATTATGTATAAAATCATAAAAAATATTTTTACATAAAATAAAAAATAAAAAATAATTGTAATAATTATTAAAAAATTATATAAATATTTATAATGAATAATATTTAAAATTTGTATATTTTTTAAAAGGCTAAAGGGTCAAATTTGCCCCTGTAGTAATCCGAAATCAACAATGTTGCCCCTAACTTTTTTTCCCCGTAATTTTGCCCTCAAAGTCAGTCAATTGTAGCAATGTTGCCCTTTGACCGATTTTGACCGTTAAATGCTGATGTGGCAGTTAACGGTGCTGACGGGGCAATTTTACCCTCGAAGTCATTCATGCAATTTTGCCCTCGAAGTCATTAATTGCAGCACTTTTTCCCTTGGTTTATTTAGTTTTTGAATAAAATTGGATAAATAATTTAGTTTTTTCGAGTTGAACTTTAACAAACAGAATATATGAAAAATCGATTGACAAATTGATATAAATATCCTTTGAGTCCATAGTAATTTTAAAAATAAGCAAAATGAGAACTCTCACAAAAAATCAAAATATTATTCATTTTTTTAAATCTATAAACTTAATAAAAATAAATACGATATTTTAAAAAAATTATTGAAAATAAACCAACGAGAAGCGTGTTAATTGAGCGGTGAACGTGAAATAAACCACTAATGTTGTTTTCTGAGATCATCGTACATTTTTTTCTAACAACTCATCGTCGGTAAGTGTGTCAATCGAACGTCGTTCGAATAGAATAGTTCGCGTTTACCGTTCAATTAACACGCTTCTCGTTGATTTATTTTCAATAAATTTTTTTTGAATATCGTATTTAGTTTTATTAAGTTTATAGATTTTTTTTAAAAAATTGAATAATATTTTGATTTTTTGTGAGAGTTCTCATTTTGCTTATTTTTAAAATTACTAGGGACTCAAAGGATATTTACATCAATTTGTTAATCGATTTTTCATATATTCTGTTTGTTAAAGTTCAACTCGAAAAAACCAAATTATTTATCCAATTTTATTCAAAAACTAAATAAACCAAGAGTAAAAGTGTTGCAATTAATGACTTCGAGGGCAAAATTGCATGAATGACTTCGAGTGTAAAATTGCCCCGTCAGCACCGTTAACTGCCACGTCAGCATTTAACGGTCAAAATCGGTCAAAGGGCAACATTGCTACAATTGACTGACTTTGAGGGCAAAATTACGGAAAAAAAAAAGTTAGGGGCAACATTGCTGATTTCGGATTACTACAGGGGCAAATTTGGCCCTTTAGCCTTTTTAAAAAATATATTTTAATTATAAAATCCCAAAATTTCAAAATTTTTCAAAATGCCCAAAATTTTCAAATCCCAAACTCTAAACTTATATTCTCAAGTCCTCAAATCAGTTTAATCGATGGTGGAAGTTGTCGGTACTGTGGCAGACGACAATGCTGGTAAGAAGAAATATTGAAGGAGAACAAGAATTTTCATGCAACGGAGAGTGGCCAGTGGTTGATTCGATGCTACTTCTTGATTTAGGGATTTATAAAGTTTTTTTGAAAGAAATAAACTTTTGTTTTTTAAGAAGAAATATTAATTTTTGTTTTTTTGTAAAAAAATAAAGGAAAATAAGAAAAATATTAAATTAAATTAATATTTTTACATTTTTTATGATTTTTATAATTTTATATATTTTTTAGATTTTTTAAGAATTTTTTAGAATTTTTTTAAAAAATTGATTTTGATGACGTAAGCGTGCCACATGTTCTTTTATATGTTGACCATTAGAGAACAATAACGGTCAACGCGATCAAACTAAGGAGGGGCCAAATTGGGTGTAATTTGAATTATGAGGGCTAAATTAGGTACAAAATTTTCATAAGAACTTAATTGATTTTTTTATTTTTTTTATTGATGACCAATTTGACCTTTAAGCCTAAAAAATTTTAAAATAGTGAAAAATACAATGATTACACAATAAAAAATATAAAAATTTAAATAGAAATCCTTAACGGCAAAAGCCATATGCAAGAGGGATTTTTTTTCTTTCTAATATTAAAATAAGAAGAAATTTATGAGATTTTTTCAATTTCTAACATTCATTTATAAGAATATTTATTAATTTCATTAGAATATAAGTTGATGTTTCTTTTTTCAAAGAGTCATTACTCCTAATACTATTTTTATAAATCTATTAATGCTAACAATCTATATTCTTTCTCACCTAATGATTTTTCTTTAGATGATATTGTCAAGGACAAACTTCCCACGACCGAGCAAGCCACACCCATAGGTGTTTGTCTTGGTGCACCACGTCCTTCACCCGATCGAGGGACCCGAGTATATGCCAACACCACACGCCAATGGGCCATGCACAACACCCCGCGTGGTGTCCGCGTCCGAGAGAGCCGAGCCGGAGCACTTCCAGCGCACCATGGGGCCAAGTCAAGCACCCCATGTGCTGCCCACGAGAGTAGAACCCGAGGGGGCACGCTGCACGCACCCAAGGGGGCCTTGCCGAGCACCCTCCATGCTGCCCAAACCATAGAGCCCGAGTCTGCACCGACGTGCACACCAAGGGGCCTAGGGGAAGCCCATCCGAGTTGCTCACACCCCTGAGGCCCGTTTTAGCACCAAGCATGCTAAATAGGGGGTTTTGGACAAGCCAACTGGGACTAGCAATGCCCAATCCGCCCAAGAGACCAAGACCCATTATGAGTTGTCATCCTTTGACCAACACACAAGGAAAGTCTTCCTTGCCACCAAAGAGATGATGTCATAGCCAATGTATCTTAGGCAACTTTGTTTATATGATAGTGTTGCCATATTTAGGAGATGGGATTCAACCATAGCCCTTGGATTGAATCACCCTTAGCTGTTAGATCGAGGGAGCCAAGGCTATAAATTGAGCCTTCCTCCACCCTTTGTAAATCATTCCACACTTTCTGAGTTCTTGAGTAAGAGAGTTTAGTATTTTTCTCTTCAATCTTTGTCTTGCCATTCGTTCTAGTCTTGCCTAGCCATCATCACTTTTCCCACAAAGCTTCCGCCGCATCAAGTTCTATGCGCTCTAGCTTAGATATTCGAAGGCTGACTTGGTCCTCAACTTAAGATCGACGACTAAGGCTGCACGGGTTAGCGAGTCGAGACCTAGCCCCGTGAAAAGTGGTATCAGAGCGAAGTTCCGCATCCTAACCGAGTCAAGAGGTGGCGCAAGGAAGAAAGATCGTTGCGACAAAGATGAGCATGGAATCACCAAGCATCTCATTTAAAACCGAGGTGAGCAAATCACAATTTTGTGATCTTCTTGGTTATGAACCGTGGTTTTGTTGTCTTTGTAGGGACTATCATGGTTTAGGAGGCTGCCCAAGAGTGAGGCATGCAAAGTGTTGGATTTGTAGAGATCCACACAAGGCGGTCGATTGTCCATAGAGGAGTAGCTACACTGCCCACAAATTGAGAATCGGGAAGCTACACCGTTGTGGCGAAGCCCACCAGTTTTACGAATGCCCGCACCGAACCAAGCAGTCCAAGGTACAGGACGAGACCGAGGCTTTGAAGCTTGATTCGAGGTGCAAAGAGCTACCAATGGGTCCAGTAGATGCGTTCGAGGAGCAAGGCTTGCCCAATGAGACCGAGGCCACAAAGCTTGTTTCCTTGTTCGGGGAATCGCCAGTGAGTATAGTGGTTGGGGCATCAAACTTCGAGAGTGAAGTCTTGATGTGTGAAAGGTTGCCAAGGGGCAACGAGTCCACAAAGCCGTGGGAGAAGCCCGGATACGTGGAGTATTCTAGTGACGATGACGAGCCAACGAGTGACGTGCTTTCTGCCAACCATGAAGACGATGGTGCAGATGAGATCGAGCATGGGTCATTTTTAGGCTCAATCAAAGTCGAGAGCGACTACGAGGAAGAGGAACCTATGTTTGTAGACATAATGTTTCCCGACATGAAGCTAAGTGCACTAGTGGATCCAAGTGCATCTTCATTGCTCATATCCGAGCAAGTTGCCGAGTGGTTAAACCTTCAGGTTGAGAAGGTAAATGAACGAGTTGCGACAGTCAATTTCAAGAACGAGCCAATTGCGGGAATCGCAAGGGATGTGTACCATCAAATTGGCGATTGGCGAGGTACAACAACCATCAAGGTATCATTTTGTGATTTTCTTGATGAATATGAAATTGTTATTGGATTATCGTGTTTGGAACAAATTGATGCGCTTGCCTTGTCAGAAGTCGAGGAAGGGTGTGTTGCAGATCCACACCAACAAGGCGTGAGTCATTGAGCCACGATGAAGGAGACAAGGCCAAGGCATCATCAAGCATTCACGAAGGAGTGTGTGAATCCGAGATATCCAATGATGACGAGGCCATGGTAGAGTCCATGGAAGTCTTCGAGGCAACGGGACAAGTCCTTGAAGAGTTCGTGGACGTAGTGGCATTCGAAGTCCATACCTTCGCAAGTGTCAACACCATCGAAGGAATTCTCTTAGAGAAGGGAGTTTCGGTTGCTCGAGAGAGTCGAGTGCTTAACGAGTCCGAGAAGAGGTACTCGGATCTTGAGAAAGAAGTGATTGTCGTAGTGCACTTCCTACACACATGGAGACAACATTTACTTGGGTCAAGGTTTGCTGTCTATTCCAAGAATCCTTTGAATAATTATTTTCTAACCCAAGGAAAGTTGTCTCGTAAGTAGGTTCGTTGGTGAAGAATTCTTGCAAAGTTCAACTTCATTTGGAAGTGCAACCCAAGGTTGTCGAATGACGTAGCCAATGCCCTAAGCCGAGAGTACGAGGTGGGGCGTGCTAAGAACCCACCAAGGAGTAAGGTGGTTCGTGAGTTTGAGCCAAGTTCGAGTGTTGTGCCACCATCCAAAGGCCAACATCGGATAGCATCCTTTGAGTTTGATGAAGTGGATCGAGTTCCCAAGGAAGAAGGGCTAGCACTTTTCTACGAAGAGTTGCAAGCCGAGTTTGCCGAGTGGTCAAAGTCCATGGACGAGTGGTATGATCCCTTGGAACCGAGCCAAAGCACCGTGATGAAAAGAGCAAGCCGAAAGTCTCCAACCATTACGCAAGCCGAGGAGGTGATGCCCAAGAGCATTGACGAGGGGCCAATCCATGCCAACAACACTTGCCTTGGGTATCGACAAGGCAAAGTGGATCGAGCCGACAAGGACCTTGCGTCTGAGGTAAGTGATTCTTTATATGAGGAATCAAGCCTAACACATGGTCATTTGGTTGTTTGTAGGATGTCTACAAGATTGAACGAAGAGCCAAATCGAGCCATGGCGCAAGTAGGCAAGAATGCCTATGGATGGGAGAAGCCATCGAAGCCGAGGGAACACCTCACCCCAACTATCCTAGTCAAGCCGTGCGACAAGGATAACGAGGACATTGTGTCCAACCTTCATCCAAGCCAAGGGACAAGTGCTAGAGAGCACCGAAGTGGGGCTATTCCACGAATCCGCCATCATCACTTGCCTTGAGTATTAACAAGGCGTAATAAAGCCGCCTGACGAGGACATTGTGTCTGAGGTAAGCGAGCCAAATTCTTATGATTTGGGTCTAACTTGCTCTGTTTCCAACAACAGGTTGCTTGCAAGATCAAGCAAGGAGCCGAGTCGAGCCGTGGAGCAAGTAGGCGAGAAAGCCTACGAGATCGAGTTGCCATCAAGAGAGCAAGCAGACCTTGCCATCATTCCTAAGCCGTTGGATGAGGATGCCGATGGCTGAGAGTGGAGCAAGCCGAGCCAAGCACAAAGCAAGGCGAACGTCTCCTTTGACGAGGAGACACCACCCATCGAGACGGACCGAGAGCCAAAGCACGAAGGCCTTGCACTTTACACGAGAGTTCTCTTAGCCGAGCGGGAACATGACGAGGAGCCAAGGTCGTTCGAGGACGAGACGACCGAGACTCATCATCGCCTATCGACGAGGGCGTCGATAGATTCAATGGGGGAGAATGTCATGGACAAACTTCCCACGACCGAGCAAGCCGCACCCATAGGTGCTTGCCTTAGCGCACCACGTCTTTCACCCGACTGAGGGACCCGAGTAGATGCCAACACCACATGCCAAGGGGCCATGCACAACACCTCGCGTGGTGTCCGCGTCCGAGAGAGCCAAGCCGGAGCACTTCCAGCACACCATGGGGCCAAGTCAAGCACCCCATGTGTTGCCCACGAGGGTAGGACCCGAGGGGCACGCTGCACGCACCTAAGGGGGCCTTGCCGAGCACCCTCCATGCTGCCCAAACCATGGAGCCCGAGTCTTCACCCGACGTGCACACCAATGAGGTCGAGTTTGCACACGATGTGCACACCAAGGGGCCTAGGGGAAGCCCATCCGAGTTGCCCACAACCCTAGGGCCCGTTTTAGCACCAAGCATGCTAAAGAGGGGGTTTTGGACAAGCCAACCGGGCCTAGCAATGCCCAATCCGCCCAAGAGACCAAGACCCATTATGAGTTGTCATCCTTTGACCAACACACAAGGAAAGTCTTCCTTGCCACCAAAGAGATGATGTCATAGCCAATGTATCTTAGGCAACTTTGTTTATATGATAGTGTTGCCATATTTAGGAGATGGGATTCATCCATAGCCCTTGGATTGAATCACCCTTAGCCGTTAGATCGAGGGAGCCAAGGCTATAAATAGAGCCTTCCTCCACCCTTTGTAAATCATTCCACACTTTCTGAGTTCTTGAGTAAGAGAGTTCAATATTTTTCTCTTCAATCTTTGTCTTGCCATTCGTTCTTGTCTTGTCTAGCCATCATCACTTTTCCCACAAAGCTTCCGCCGCATCAAGTTCTAAGCGCTCTAGCTTAGATATTCAAAGGCTGACTTGGTCCTCGACTTAAGATCGACGACTAAGGCCGCACGGGTTAGCGAGTCGAGACCTAGCCCCGTGATAAGATGATTACGAATACTAATATTTATATCTTAAATTTTAATTAGTATATAACTTACAAAGCTTTAATTTTAGTGCTGGTAAAAACACATTAAATTTATTCATATTAAACTTTTATTTATGTGTGTTCGATAAGAGTTTTATTCACTTACATACGCATTGTAACAACTAAGTTTGTTATCATTGATTAAGAGAATGAAAGAAGTTTAATTACAAATAAAGGTGATGAACTTATATATACAAAGAGATAACTGCGATAACTGCTAACTAACCCTAATCCAGCTAAGCTGATGGCATTTTAACTAACCATAATCTAACTGACTATCCTTAAAATCCCTCCTCAAGATGGAGGTTAGTAAATGTCAACAAGACCCATATTGACAATAAAGGTATGAAAAGCAGGACCATGTAGATGAGTCTTGGTGAAGATACCCGCAAGCTGATTCACAGAACTAACATAGAACAACTTAAGAAAACCTTCTCGTACTTCGTCTCGGATGAAGTGGCAATCAACTTCGATGTGTTTAGTGCGTTCATGGAAGACTTGATTCGATGCCAAGTGAATGGCAGACTGGTTATTGCAGTAAAGAGAAACATTTGTGTCTGGAACTTGAAAGGATGAGAGGAGAGACACAAGCCATACAAGTTCACATGTTGCTGCAGCCATAGCACGATATTCAGATTCACAAGAAGACCGACTTATTGTTGTCTGCTTCTTTGATTTCCAAGAGACAATCTTGTTGTCAATGTACATACAATAGCCGAAAGTATAACGCCTTGTATTAGGACAAGAGCTGTAGTCAGAATCAACAAAGCCATGCAGCTGTAAATTTGATTCAGAAGGAAAAAACAATCCAAGAGCTGGCGTTTTCTTTATGTATGATAAAAGATGGTAAACGGCCATGAGGTGAGGATGTCGAGGTGAAGAAATGAATTGGCTGACCAGATGGACAACATACGTGATGTCAGGTTGAGTATGGGTGAGGTATAGAAGACGTCCTACCAATCGACGATACAACTGAGGATCTAGTAAAAGTTCACCATCTTGAAGACTGAGTTTGTGGGAAGCGCTTATTGGAGTGTCAGCAGGTTTTGTAGCAAGTGTGCCAGTATCTTCTAAGAGATTCAAGGCATACTTTCGCTGCGAAAGTGAGATCCCATAAGAGTTTCTAGCAATCTCGAAGCCTAAGAAGTACCTTAATGTTCCCAGATCTTTGATCTTAAAGTGCTGATGAAGAAACGAACGAACATTTGTAAGCTGTTCCATATTACAACCAACCAATATTATGTCATCGACATAAACGAGCAAGACTACCATGTCGTCACCTGAGCTAAGAACAAAAACAGAATGATCTGCAGGAGATTGTTGGAAACCAAAGGTGAGAACAACTTGATAGAAAGCATTAAACCATTGTCTTGAATCTTGTTTTAGCCCGTAGATTGATTTTTGTAATTTGCAAACCAAGTTAGAAGTAGAGGATTCAGGGAGATATCCATGTGGCAACTTCATATAAACCTCTTCATCAAGGCAACCATTCAAAAACGCATTGTTAACATCCAGTTGTAACAAATGCCAATTCTTAGAGGCAGCAAGGGCAATAAGAACCTTGAATGATGTCATCTTTGCTACTGGGGAAAAGGTGTCTGTGTAATCAATACCTTCCACCTGGGTGAAACCTTTGGCAACCAGATGGGCTTTGAATCTTTCAAGAGAGCCATCTGCCTTGTATTTCACTCGATAAACCCATTTTGATTCAATAACTTTCTTGCCTTCTGGGAGAGGAACAACCGTCCAAGTCTGAAGGGCTTTCATTGCCTTTAATTCTTCATCCCTGACAGCTTGCCATGCTGGGATCTTCGTGGCTTGATGGTAAAATGTAGGCTCATATATGGAAGAAACATTAGCATCAAAATGTTCATAGGATGATGAGAGCCTCGAAGTAGACAAGGAATCTTCAATCGGATATAAAACACTAGGACTGATTTCTCCTGAAATGTTGTTGCAATGATATTTCGCCAGGTAAGAAGGTTTATGATTCTGCATGGTTGAGCGAAGAACCACCGAAGGAACAATTTCAACTAGTACAACTGGAATATCATTCGCAATAGATGCAACTGGAGTATCATTTTCAACTGGTACATTGGAAATATCAACTTCAGTTGGTATATCTTGAGAAAGAAATGGTTCAACTGAAGAAATGTTTGGTGCAACTGAAGAATTCTCAGCTGAAGAATTCTCTGGTGCAGCAGCATCAAATGGAACTTGTTCACCAAGATTAGATACAATTGGGAAAATTATGTCAGCACTAGGAACCTGTGGCAAAGAGACAGAAGGAAAGGGATCAATGATAGCATTTTCAGTAGAAATTGTATGAAAAGAGAATATATCTTCATGAAATACAACATCACGAGAGACAACTATCGATTGAGATTGCAAAACATAAATTTTATAGCCTTTAACCCCTGGAGAATAACCAATAAAAATTCCAGGTAAAGCTCTCTCTGAAAACTTGTCCCCGTGACTTCAAAGAGTAGAAACAAAAGCTAAGCAACCAAAAGTTTTAAAAATAGAATAATCAAGACACTTAGAATGAATTAATTCAAAAGAAGATTTGTTATCTAAAAGTGGGGAAGGAATCATGTTGATAATATGAGTGGCTGTTAACAAGCAATCTCCCTAAAAATGAGCTGGAACTCTTGATTGAAAATATAAAGCTCGGGCCACAGCTAAGAGATGTTGATGCTTTCGTTCAACAATGGCATTCTGCCGGGGTGTCTCGACACAAGAGAATTGATGCAAGATTCCCAAATAAGAAAACAAATCTATGAACTTATATATACAAAGAGATGACCGTGATAACTGCTAACTAACCCTAATCCAACTAAGCTGCTGGCGTTTTAACTAACCCTAATCTAACTGACTATCCTTAATACGCATCTAATTATTATTAAAGTCTTAAATAATTTTTTAATATGCATAATTTAAAAAACATTTCTTAAATATCAAATTACGTCAACCAACACATCCATAATCTTAAATTTTTCTTAGACCACATGTTTTAAGTTAAAAGTTTTCTTAAAAAAAGATTTTTAATGTTGATTTACACATCCCCATTTTTTTCAATTTTCAAAAAATATTAAATTTAAAATTAGGTTAAACAATTTTATACGTAAATGAATTCTATCTAATAGTACTATCAATAATACTTGTAATCAACTAGGTTGGTACCCGCGACTCTACCTTCGCGAGTGTTGGTACATGCGAACCTCTAGCTTCGTGAACGTGTTGGAACCTATAGTCCGTGAACGTTGGCACACTTGGTCCCAATTTAATGACTGATTTAACTTAAAAACATTACTTCCTAGAGTGTCCAATCATAATGCCATGACAATTCCAGAGGACACATGTTCCAGTGACTATAAATAACCATACAACATAGAGCAAAGCACGACATCATTCTACCACCTAACCACCGTTTGCAGACGTTGTACACTTTACCAGTCAACAATTGGTGCGGTGAGCGTGGACGAAACACGCGACCCTCAGTTTTTTAGACCCCAACACAACCCTCTTTTAGAGAGGAAAAATGCCAGAAAATCAGCAAAACAAAACACAAGCAAGAAGCATGCATATGATGTAAATACAACTATAGGGGCAAGCTTCCCTACAATGGAGCATGTTATGCCCCGTGCCCACCAAACATACAACGAAGACAGCAGTTCTAGGTTTCACCCCTCAGGGTATATAGAGTCGAGGGAAAATATTCATCAGGTCAGCGAAGTTTACCTTTCAAAGGCTAGTAATTAACACTATGCCGACATGCAAGAGAAGCCGAGAGTTATAGAAGACTTCATGTTAGCTTCACAAAGACAACTTGAACAACAACAAAAATCTATTATGGAGCACATGAAATGAAAATGAATGACAGGTCGAAGAAAGGAATTGACGACAAAAGAAAGGTACAATTAGGGGCAGTGGAGACCCTACATGTAGAAGAAACTATCCAGATTTTAGAGCCATAAAATTTTCAGATGAACGGTTTTGAATAGGGTGAAGTTTATTACCCCGTGGAAATGAAAAAGAACAACATAAATAAAAGGATAATTCATGAGTTAATAGCAAAGAGGAATCGTGATCACAGCATGGTCGAGGGCATGCATGAAGACAATTGGGTAAGTAATGCAAAAGAAAGTAGGCAGAATCTAAAGCCCAAAGATTTTTAGGTGAATAGTTTTGATGAACATGAAACTTATAATTCTATGGAAACAACGAACAGAAGGCATGACCACAGACCCCAAGCTAAATTTCAAACGTACCATCAGTTAACAGACTTGTGTCGTAGATTTTAAGCCAAATCGAACACACTGGAATCTTAGAACCTCCACCATGCACGAGACCAAGTATTCACAAGGAGCGATCCAACAAAAGTTTTGAATTTCACAAACAACAAGGACATTGTACTGCTGACTACACTTATTTAAAGAATGTCATTGAGTCCATTGTTAGAAGAGGTCAATTGGAGAGGTTTGTTATTTCCTTTCGTAGTAGCCGAAAGGATCAAAATAGGATATCACGACCAAGAAATCGAGCCAAAGGAAGAAATAAACAAGTTTTCATAGGAACCCTTCATTGATGAGAGAAGTAAGAATGGTCACAGATGGATGCGGTCTACAAGTATCTTCAAATATACAAGTGGCATCAACCGGGGACAAGTCATTATTATTATTATTATTATTATTTCAACATATTTATTTTATATAGAAATAAGATATGTTTATTTTATATTGTTAACTACTAGGTCCTGGTAGAAAGGTTAGATAGAGACTATTAGATATTTGATAAGGTTTCATGTGATGAGCTCCAGGTTCACCTGCCATTTTCAAGAAAATACGCCAGAAACAAAGCATAATTGTGCATAGTAAAGTGTACGCTCGCCGAATCAAAACGTTGCTAGCTACCTCCAAATAAGTGTGCATAGTAAAGCGCATGCTCACCGAATCAAAGCGTCGCTAGCCACTTTCAAGTAAGTGTGCATAGTAAATCGTACGCTCTTCGAATTAAAGCGTCCGTAGCTACTTCCAAGTAAGTGTGCATTGTAAAGCGTCTGCTCGCCAAATCAAAGCGTTGCTAGCCACTTCAAAGTAAGGGTGCATAATAAAATGTCCGCTCTTCGAATCAAAGCGTCGCTAGCCAATTCCATGTAAGTGTGAATAGTAAAGAGTTCGCTCGTCGATGACACTTTTAAAAATTCTGCACACACAAACCACAGTTAAGAGTTTAATCATCTTCACAAAAGACAAAACATAAAGCTAAACAAAACAAAAAAACCAATATATAACCTACAACAATGATAAACTTCGTCAATTTTACCAAACATTTTGATTGATACTTAAAGGCAAGAAGCTTATATAAATTCGAATACCAATAATACTAAAGATAATAATGGTAGTGATTTAGAAAAACCAATAAACAAAAAGGACGCTTAAGAAAGAAAACAGAAGGATGAAAATTTTCAACCAAAGTCTTTTATATTCGCCAAAAGTCTAATGAAAACATAATCGTTCAAGCGTCCGCCACTTTTAAGAAGTGTGCTGAGAGGATTCAGCTTAACGATCGCCACTTCCAAGTACGCAAGCTAAGAAATATAAAGTATACCCAGCAAACAACAATATTTAGATGACTCATTGAAATAGGTTTTCAGAAATTTCAAAGATCTGTCATTTTTAAGAAGCGTGCTAATGAATTTATTATTTTTAATTAAACATTCAAATTTTTTCGCTAAGACAAGTACTTATTAGAAGATAAATTAACTTGCTACTGCATTCGAGGATAGTTACTCTAAATTTACGTAAAAGAAAGCGAGGAACAACCACCCTCGTTTACTTAAGCAAACAAAATACATTGCGAACATTTAACCATATATCAATGAAATCAATGTTATTCATGATAAAGATAAAATAGGCAATGTCAATTTTCATTCATTTGAACAAAATAAAGTACATGTGAGAATTTAAACACAACATAATAAATAAATCCTACTCATGTATAACCACATTCAACATCAGCCTCCTCCTCAGCTATTTTGTCATTCCCGCCTGAAGTTTTTGCTAGCGGTATGAGAGTATCGGGCTCGTGAAGGCGAAGAATAACAAATGATCTTTTCTCCAGTTAAAAAAAACTTTAAGGAGGGTCTGCTAGGGTTCAATATGTCGAAATACACACTTGTGCACTCTTCATACAGAGAATCAAAGTTGACAAACAAGACGTCAAAAGGTCCGCGGGCCACTAGGAAAGTTAAGACAACACTTTTTTGTCGTCTTACATAACCATCCAACTTTCCAAAAATAGCAGATGTCACATCTTTAACGGCCTTTGCAATTGTAGACGCTAGCTCATTTTTAAGGCCAGTCTTCATTTTCTCTATCTGCTCAATCAATTGTTTATTCGTCGAGTCAAGCTCAAGAGTAAAGGCTTTAAGCTCCTGAATGTGAGAAATACCACTAGCCTTTTCTGCCTCTATCCTCTCCACCTGCAGCTTGCTCGCATTTGTTACTTCTAGCTACAACTCCCCATTTACCTTAACAATGCATCATTCTCATCTTGAAGATTTTGTGCTGCCATAGCCACTTCCTTTTGAGAAAGAAGAAGCTCTTGTAGCAATCCTCAATTCCCAGCAATCGATTCAAACAGCCCAAACGCTGGCAATTTCTCGAACGACTTATTCTCCAAAAGACTAGAAATTTGTTTGGAGGCAACATTAGGATGAAATAAATTCCCTGCAGCTTTAACATATCTCCATGGATAGAAAGAATAAAAGGGTCTTAAAGAGATGGAGGAAGCATCGCCTAAAAAATTCATCCCGGAACCAACGTTCTTCGCAGAATCAGAAGGAGGAAAAGGAGCAACAATAGAAGATGATGCCAAGCCCAAGTCAAAAGGAGTCGAAATGACGGATGTCACGATAGCAATGGTGTTATGGATCGTAGGAAGAAATGCTACAAACAATCAACTAATTCAAATTTAATAATACTAGGAAGTAAGACAAACAAAAATAAATAGCTAAAATAAAGAAGAAAACTAAAAATGTTGAGATGTAGACACTAGAATGGAGACAACTGTGCTATATGCATTGGTATCAACTTTCTTAGACGAACTCTTACGCCTCTTCGCTTCTCGTTTGTCTTCACGTGGTAAAGGAGGCTTAGGAGCATTAAGCTTCTTCATTCCTCACGAAGAATTTGAGCTACCAAATTTGAAACACCAACGGGACTAACAGTCACAATAATAGATAGGTCCCTAAAGACAGTTATGAAAGAATTGTACGCGTATCCTCAAAAGAGCCCCCTACATTAGTGCTTGCAGAATGTTCATAAGTCTCCCTAGAACTTACTCTTATAAGCAAAAACATATAGAAAGAAAGGATTCACATCTTGAAGAAGTCATATAAGAGCACAATTAGGGATGTAAAAACAGGTAATCGGACAAGTTTTAGGTCGGGTTCTGTCAGGTCGGGTAAAATCGGATATAGGTCATTTCAGGTAAAAAAAAAATTGACTCGACTCGGGTCGGGTGCGGGTCCATTGCAGTCGGGTAATTTGCAGGTCGGGTCCATTTCAAATAAATGAGTGGTGGGATATGAGCCCAAGACCCAAACTATTACTAATTATTATTTATTATTAATTATTATATTATAAATACATTATATAAATTATAAGTTATAAGTTTATATATATATAATATATATATATATATACATTATAGGTTTTAGGGGTCCATCTCAAATAAATGGGTGGTGTGATATGAGCCCAAAGCCCCAAGGACCAAACTATTACTAATTATTATTTATTATTAATTATTATATTATAAATACATTATATAACTTATAAGTTATAAGTTTATATATATATATATATATATATATATATATATATATATATATTATATTTATACATTATAGGTTTTAGGGCCCATCTCAAATAAATGGGTGGTGGGATATGAGCCCAAGGCCCAAACTATTACTAATTATTATTTATTATTAATTATTATATTATAAATACATTATATAAATTATAAGTTATAAGTTTATATATATATATATATATATACATTATAGGTTTTAGGGGTCCATCTCAAATAAATGGGTGGTGTGATATGAGCCCAAAGCCCCAAGGACCAAACTATTACTAATTATTATTTATTATTAATTATTATATTATAAATACATTATATAACTTATAAGTTATAAGTTTATATATATATATTATATTTATACATTATAGGTTTTAGGGCCCATCTCAAGTAAATGGGTGGTGGGATATGAGCCCAAAGGCCCAAGGCCCAAACTATTACTAATTATTATTTATTAATAATTATTATATTATAAATACATTATATAAATTATAAGTTATAAGTTTATATATATATATATAATATTATATTTATACATTATAGGTTTTAGGGGCCCATCTCAAATAAATGGGTGGTGGGATATGAGCCCAAAGGCCCAAGGCCCAAACTATTACTAATTATTATTTATTATTAATTATTATATTATAAATACATTATATAAATTATAAGTTATAAGTTTATAATATATATATATATATAGGTTTTAGGGGTCCATCTCAAATAAATGGGTGGTGTGATATGAGCTCAAAGCCCCAAGGACCAAACTATTACTAATTATTATTTATTATTAATTATTATATTATAAATACATTATATAACTTATAAGTTATAAGTTTATATATATATATATTATATTTATACATTATAGGTTTTAGGGCCCATCTCAAATAAATGGGTGGTGGGATATGAGCCCAAAGGCCCAAGGCCCAAACTATTACTAATTATTATTTATTAATAATTATTATATTATAAATACATTATATAAATTATAAGTTATAAGTTATATATATATATATATATATAATATTATATTTATACATTATAGGTTTTAGGGGCCCATTTCAAATAAATGGGTGGTGGGATATGAGCCCAAAGCCCCAAGGCTCAAACTATTACTAATTATTATTTATTATTAATTATTATATTATAAATACATTATATAACTTATAAGTTATAAGTTTTAGGGGCCCATCTCAAATAAATGGGTGGTGGGATATGAGCCCAAGGCCCAAACTATTACTAATTATTATTTATTATTAATTATTATATTATAAATACATTATTGTTATGAATATTTATCTATGTGTCTATCATGATTAGAACTTTATCAAAGGAGTTTGATTTATTTATTATTAGGAATATTATCTCTATGAATTAGAGTTTAATGTATTATGTACTTCTTATGCCTATAAATAGATGATTCATTGAAGGCATTGTATACAATTCTATATTTAAGAATAATACAAATTTCTCTCTTTCTCTCATCTCTTTGTTCTTCTTGTTCTTATTCTTGTTCTTCTTTATTTTATTCACAACACGTTATCAGCACGATCTCGCTCGCTTAATTACTGTGATTATTGTTGGTGGTTCTCGAAAAGAATTTCAATTTGATATTGGTGACTACATCTATCATATATTCAGCTTACCTTGGAAAGTATGGTATGTTTTATTTATTTATATGCTAATATAATGATTGATTTATCATTCTCCAAAAGTTAGTATATTCATATCTATTATTTGGTTATTATTTTAATTTATTATTATTTTATTCATACTTGAAGTAACTCTTGAATTAACAAAAATTAAAATTATCGTCGTACTTCATTAGATGGATTGATAAAGCAAACCGAATTAAAGCCCTCAAGGA
Organism: Hibiscus trionum; assembly: GCA_030270665.1. Taxonomy (NCBI): domain Eukaryota; kingdom Viridiplantae; phylum Streptophyta; class Magnoliopsida; order Malvales; family Malvaceae; genus Hibiscus; species Hibiscus trionum. The sequence goes on from BSYR01000012.1 coordinate 387,280, forward strand.
TTTCGGCTAAATGCTATTGGGCGCACAAATTGGAACATTTTATTACACAGTATATTAGTTTTATTCAAAGTTTTTATTATTCCATTCTAATTTATAATTGATTCAATTCAAGGATTGTGTTGCCATGTGATTGTTATATATTTGTTTTATCATTATTATTATTATTATTATTATTATTATGATAATTTATATGAATAAATTCGAGATATAAAATAACTTTATTATTTGTATCAATTACTTTGTATGTGAATCAAAGGCAAAAGGAATACGTTACTTTGATGTGTTTATACATTCATCAAAATGTTGTTTGATTTTAACTATGGTTGTTTATAATTTGATCACATCACTTATAGTTATGTTTATTCAACTTGATCTATGACTACTTTTATACTTTTTGATCTAGTCTCAAATATTTTTTTTTATTCTATTGATAAAAGTCGATGCTTTTAACCGTGTTTTGAGTTTTACATGTATTCAAATGAGTTGGAAAGAGACATGGCGTAAAAAAAGATTATGAGAAGATGCATTGGTTCATTTGCTACGTCATCATTGAGACGAAATTCAATATCGGTAAACTCTATTTTTATTTTTATCTTTTAAAATACAATTTTAAAGTGCGATAAATCATGATGCTTTTGAATTTACAAGAAGATTATTATAAAGTCTATATTTGCTCGAAAGCAATATTTTTTCTTCGTCGAAAAACTCGACCATAGACTTCTCCCAATTTCAAGTTACGAAATTCGTCTTGATCTAAAAAGTTTTATGGGAGGTATTCCCTGAAGTGAATGCAAAGCATGATATTTATTCCATGCGATTATCAATGATGGGGCATTCCCTGAAGTGAATGCAAGCATGATGTTTATTCCATGCAATTATTGGAACCGTTTCATTCCCTGAAGTGAATGCAAACATGGTAAATCATTATTCAATTAGAGACATAATTTCGATATAATCCAAGTATAATTGGCTGGACATCCCGTTCTGCGAGGCTACTGGTCTCAAAGGAGGTTTTTAAAGGACCTTGTGGACAGGTTTAACAATGCCGCGTACGAGGATTAAATCTTTGTTCTCTGTGATAAGGATATGTAAAAAAGGTTTTAAAGGCCCACTGGCTCTACTCCATTCCCTGAAGTGAATGTGAGATTATATTATGGAAGGAATAAAAAATCACATTAAAAGTTGTGGTCGTGGTCGAGGCTATGAATATACACATGAAAAATATAGTCGTTTTAAGAATACTTCTACCCGCTGGTAGCAAAGTTATAAGGATGACAAGAGTGATAAAGATCATTCTAAGGAAGTGAAATCCTTTTATCAATGTGATGTTATAAACCATTGGTTTCGTACTTGTTAAACGCCAAAGTATTATGGACTTTATCCATAATCATGAATGATAAATGAAATAAAATATAAACAAAATTTGTTTATGGCGAAAATAATTATGGCGTTATTGGTCCAACTCAATTGGATATTGTTAATTTTCTCACAACCCTTAAAGGGAATAATTTACCATTTATTTTATTTCCCTTATAACCTCTAACAGGAATAATTGTGTTTTTTTTTATTATTTATTTTATGTTAATTCGTTTTATTTATTATTTATTATTTATTTATGTTAGTTTGCTTTATGTTTATTTATTTCACATATTATTTATTTACGCTTTATGTTAATTTATTATTTGAAGAATATGATTACTTCCGGAATAAAATATACAATGAATTGTGGCTATTTATGCCTAGAATTGTGGCTATTTATGCCTAGCAGATAATGCAAGTACTTATATTGTACTTAATCATAAGAAATATTTTTTCCATTTAAATGCAAGGGGAAATATGAGTAGTATTTCTCAAAGTACTAAAATATCAATACTTCGGAAGAGCACTTGAAAGTTTATCTCTGATAGATAATCGACTTGATATGATGTGCTATATTTTATATTTTTCATTCCTCGAAGTGAATGATACAAAGTACATATTTTCATTACCTGAAGTAAATGAAACAAAGCACATTTTGAAAAGTGCACAATTATGCATTTCTCGATTAAAATGCAAGGGAATAATGTGAGTACTATATCCGGAAGTACTAATATCACAAAAGGCTCTGGTTGAGAAAATATGTTATTGTCAAATGGAACTTTATTCCATATTCACATTGCGTTATACTCGTCAAAGTCATAAAGAGAGCAATATGAGTTCGCAAACTATCCCTTTGGGAATTATAAATAACATATGTTATCAATTGGCATTTGAAATAAGCCAATATGAATATAAGTTCTGGTAGCCAAAAAGTCAGTTGAAAGCCCTAGGAGAGCTATATATTGCTACCAAAAGATAATTTCAATTGAAAGCTCCGAAAGAGCTAAATATATTCCTATTTAAAGGAATAATTTTGATGGTCGTACTAGACATGTACGAGTGAGATTGAATTACTTGTTATGGTAAACAAGGAGTTTACGAATTCAGAGATATATACACACACACACACATATATATATAGTTGGCATGATCGGTTAGATCATCCTGATCAATAATGGTGCAGAAATTATTGAGATTTACATGCACGTGTATTAAAAGAACCTGTAGTTCTTGTGGTGCTTATTCTCAAAGGAATGGATTAAATTCCACTTATTAAAGAACGTGAAGTTCTTGTGTTGCTTAAAGGAATTGATTAAATTCCACTTACTAAAAGAACTTGAAGTTCTTGTGTTGTTTGTTCTCAAAGGATATAGATGATCCCACTTACCAAAAGAATTAGAACTTAAAGTTCTTGTACTGAAGTTAAGACTGTATGTCTTGCATATCTGAACGAAATATGGGCCCATATATCCACAAATGTGGAAAGTTTTATATGATTTTAGTAGATGCATCTACATTGTTTTATCGACTTACAACCAGAAGTTTGTGAGATTGATTCTAAAAGATTCAGATTATGCAGTTAGACTATTCGTCTTGAAAAGCTAGTGGGTTTATATTTTAGGCTATATCAGTTGTTACAAAGCCTATTGATTATGAAAAATATAGTTTAGCAAAATTTCAATTGGATGCCTCATATTTAATAGTTAAACTATGAGAACAAAAGAGTTATTATTTATATGGTGTTTCCATATAGCAACACTTATACGCATCAAGCCAACGAGTTATAATAAACTCCCCGTTATGATTGGTTTTTGGTCAGAAACCATACATTTCCCATTTTATGATTTTTGAATGTGCGATATGAATTGCTCCACCACAACGCACAAAATGGGTAAATAAAAAGGGTTGAGAATATATATTGAGTACGAGTCTCCCATTTTATGATTTATGACATGATTTTTCTCAACATCAGGGGGAGATAATAATCAGCTGGATAGATGAAAATGAATTATCGTTATCTAGATCCTCGTATATGAACTAGAAGTTCATAAGATAATTCATGTTATTACATGTCAACTGCCAGACATATTTACTGACCCAATGAGAGTAATTAAGTCTCATATACCAGCTGAAATGCTCTAAGTTTAAATTACATGTTAGAGCGAGAGAATGTAAATCATGCCTGAAGCATGATAGTTGAAATGGTTCCAATGATCAAAATTCTCGTAAATAGAAAGTAATATGAGATGGTCATATATTGGAGGCGAGTGCTCCTGAAGAGACCCAAGACATAACAAATAATAAAACTCTATAAGAGTTTCAGGTACCTGAAATAAAGATTGAAATCTTGAAGAGATCTCGATGAGTTATGTCATTACGAGAATGGAACTAGAAAATTGGAAAGTTGTCGACAACGATTTTACAAACAATTTTACATAAAATACTTCTATAGAAGTAAAGAAAGAAATCGAAGATCTTGTATAAAATCTATCCAGAAGTATAGATATTGAATTGGCCAATGTTGAAAGACGCTTTGAACTTCTAAAATAGAAGTATTTGGACCACCAGTCCAAACACCTAAAGGTGTAATGCAAGTGAGGCACAAATAAGTAGTCGTAAATACGACTTCAACTATGATTTATGAAAAGTTTTAATTACTTCATGGTGGATGCAATTACTTTGGCAGTTTTGAAAATTTTACATGCGTCTAATTATTTGTGGATCCATATTTATCCTTGAAGGATCTAAAATGCTATAAGCATTTGGAAATTTCTGAGGAAATTTATTTAGACATGTCTCATGAATATTTTGGCGTATTTGGTATAATCGCCTTAGTAAATACTAATTGAGAAAATACTATAAGAATGATCAGATTTCCTTATGTATTTTATAAAGGAGTTTGGATCAAGATCCATTATGATAATTTTAGAACTCCTAAAGAGCTTCAAATATGAAACTCATGAAGTACTTTCAATACAAGTACTTGAATCTTGACATCAAGTTTATCTCGACCTAAAGATCGAGCATTTTTATATATTTCTTTTGTCTATGAATAGACATAAGCTGAAAGAATCTTAAAGAAGATTCAAAATTAATAGAACATATCTATTGAGTATCCCAATAGTTGTAAGATTGTTGGATGTGAATAAAGATAATTATATCTTTTCTTGGTCTTGAAGCACTATATATTTGTTGGTCAAGAAATATCTATGAATATACAAAGATCATTACATTTAGATCTTCAAACATTCGTTGATGCCTCCTCAAATGTCGTAGAAATAATTGTTATGCACGAGGCAAGCTAAAAAAATGTGTTTGGTTAAGACTATTGACCCAACATATCCAAAAGATATGTGGATTTACTTTTACAAGATATGATAAAAGCTATCTTGTGTGAAGATAACGCAAGATGTATATCTCAGTTTGAAAGTGGATACATCATGGAACATATTTCTCCAAAGTTTTCATCCCTCACGATCTTTAGAAAAATGATATTCAAGATTAAATTATGAAGATTCAAAGATCTTCTATGATGTTTGCATGAGGGGGAGTAAATACGCGTTGCACTCTTTTTCCCTTAACCGAGGTTTTGTCCCAATGGGTTTTCCTGGTAAGGTTTTTAATGAGGCAACATGTTATGCGTATCAAAGATGTGTGTACTCTTTTTCCTTCACTAAAGAATTTTTTTTCCCACTGGGTTTTTATCTTAGTAAGGTTTTAACGAGGCACATTATCTTCATAGACATCCAAGGGGGAGTGTTATGAATATTTATCTATGTGGATGTCTATCATGATTAGAACTTTATGAAAGGAGTTTGATTTATTTATTATTAGGAATATTATCTCTATGAATTAGAGTTTAATGTATTATGTACTTCTTATGCCTATAAATAGATGATTCATTGAAGGCATTGTATACAATTCTATATTTAAGAATAATACAAATTTCTCTCTTTCTCTCATCTCTTTGTTCTTCTTGTTCTTATTCTTGTTCTTCTTTATTTTATTCACAACAATTATATAAATTATAAGTTATAAGTTTATATATATATATATACATTATAGGGTTTAAGGGCATATCTCAAATAAATGGGTGGTGGGATATGAGCCCAAAGGCCCAAGGCCCAAACTATTACTAATTATTATTTATTATTATATTATAAATACATTATATAAATTATAAGTTATAAGTTTATATATATATATAATATATATATATAATATATATATATATATATATTATATTTATACATTATAGGTTTTAGGGGCCCATCTCAAATAAATGGGTGGTGGGATATGAGCCCAAAGGCCCAAGGCCCAAACTATTACTAATTATTATTTATTATTAATTATTATATTATAAATACATTATATAAATTATAAGTTATGAGTTTATATATATATAATATATATATATATATTATATTTATACATTATAGGTTTTAGGGGTCCATCTCAAATAAATGGGTGGTGGGATATGAGCCCAAAGGCCCAAGGCCCAAACTATTACTAATTATTATTTATTAGGGTAAACTACTGCAGGGGTCACTTACGTTTAGCGTCTGTACAAAGTTAGTCACCACTTTTGAAAAGTGTCAATTAGTAGTCCTCTACGTTTTCGATGTGTAAATACTTGGTCACTCCGACGTTATACTCCGTTAGTCCCCTAACGGATTGCTGATGTGGCGAAATTAAAATAAGGATAAATTACTGCAATAGCCATTAAAATTTATCTCATGTATATTTTTTCTCCTCAATTTAAAATAGTAAACATTATAGTCACTAATAAAAATGTTTCTTTATAATTTCACCCTTAAATTTTTAAAAATTCATTTTTCAATCCTAAAACTTTACAATCAATTAACACAATAATATTATAAATGCTTAGATGAAAAATAGGTGCCCAAAGTATACCCTTTGAAACTTAGGTGCCCAAATTGCTCCTATTTAATAACTCAAACTTAAAAATTTAATCCACTAACTACTAAAAAATTCGAGTTATTGGAATTTCTATTTTATAATTCAAACTTTATTTTGAATTTTTGAGTCGAGTTTATGAAATTATGAGTCGAGTATTTTCACATCAAACCAAAAAATTTAATTTTTTCGAGTCAAGTCGAGTTATTGGAATTTCTATTTTATAATTCAAACTTTATTTTGAATTTTTGAGTCGAGTTTAAGAAATTATGAGTCGAGTATTTTCACATCAAACCTAAAAATTTAATTTTTTCGAATCAAGTCGAGTGTTGCACTTCCCTACATATAATTTTTAATTTTAATCCGTGTTTGTCCCAAGAGAAACTTCGAATCAAGTCAAGTCTACTGTTGCTTGTTCACCTTCCCGATCGGCCGTCGTCGATCTCCGTCACCGTCGGGCGGTGGTGGTCACCGCCTACATCGCTAGAGGCGCCACGTCGTCGCGATCTCATCCATGGCCACCACGCGCGTCATCGGGCCGCCTTCCGCCAGCAAATCTCGATTGAAGCTCTGGCAAGAAACCAATCGACGCCACTGTTTCTCGCATTTTCCGGCATCGGTTGCCGTCCATTCGCGAGACAGACACCAGATCAGGGCTCCTGACGTGGCGGCGAGCAAAACCCCTAAGGTTCCGAGTCAAACCGACGTCGGCGGAGCCTCTATCGGAGCTACGTAAGTTCCGACGACGACGACGGCGGCCAAAGTTTTTTATTTCGCTTAGATGAGCTCCTACGCCTCTTCGCTTCTCGTTTGTCTTCGCATGGTAAAGGAGGCTTAGGAACATTCAGCTTCTTTATTTCGTCACGAAGAATTTGAGCTACCAAATTCGAATCACCAACGGGACTGATAGTCATAATTGTAGTTAGGTCCCATTAACAACTATGGAAGGATCGTACATGTATCCTCAGAAGAGCCACTTACATTAGTGCTTGTAGAATGTTTAGAAGTCCCACAGTACTTACTCCTATAAGCAAAAACATATAGAAAGAACGGATTTACATCCTGAATAAGTCATATAATAGCACAACGAAATATTAAATCGAGATGAACAAAAGAGATGCAATTGATATAGGGATCATGCTCGCGTTTGACATTTTTCCGAGAAAAATAACCAATTAAGATCCTTCAACGAAGCAACATTACAATAAAATCAAAAGGAAAATATTACCTTCGCAAACATACCATGAACGAATAATAGGATCTCTTTTCCTCTTGGTTCTCATTTCTAAATGTGCAAAGGCACTTTATGCTTCTTCTAATAGTTGCAGACCATTACTGTTACCGATGCTCCCCCTTTCCCCCCACCTTTACGATGGCATCCATATAACTCCAGTTGTAAAAGGGACAACATCTATATGTTTGTAGGAAGTTCGCATGCATATCCTTAGAAGAGCCCCTTACATTAGTGCTTGCAGAATGTTCATAAGTCTTCCCAGCACTTACTCCTATAAGCAAAAACATATAGAAAGAAAGGATTCACATCCTGAATAAGTCTGGATTCACATCCTGAATAAGTCTTATAAGAGCACAACGAAATATTAAATAGAGATGAACAAACGAGATGCAACCGATAAAGGGATCATGCTCACGTTTGATCATTTTTCGAGAAAATAACCAATTAAGATCATGCAATGAAGTAACAATACTTTAAAATCAGAAGGAAAATATTACCTTCGCAAACATACTACGAATGAATAATAGGATCCATTTTCGTCTTGGTCTCATTTCTAAATTCGCAAAGGCATTTTCTACTTCTTCTAATAGTTTTAGACTACTACTGTTACTGATACTCCCCTCTCCCTTTCCCCCACCTTTACGATGTCATACCTATAACTCTAGTTGCGAAAGGGGTAACATGTATATGTTTGTAAGAAGTTCGCATGTTCTGTTATGATTCCTTGAAGTATCTTCGCAACATCATTTTGACGACAATCACCATAAGGCCATGTGTACTCAAAGTCAGGAACGCCCACTAGAAAACCCTCACGAACAATTCTTCTTTCAATGTTATCCCATCCATTAGGAATTAGAGAGGGTAAGCAAAGACGAAAGATATTCCTCATGGTAAAAATATCCTCGTGTCTAGTCTGAGGACCAACCTCCAATCTCTTAATTTGGGCAAGCTCCCTAGCCTCAAACTTTTTAGGATTCACATAGCTAACCTTATGGGGTTCACTCCAGCACATTTGAAAAGGAAAGTGACCGAACCTTCGCTGAATCCGTATGTATGTAGTCTTGTCCATGCAAATATTATTAGTAACATTACTCATGGTTAACGATCATGCATGAAATCCATATCGAAAGTGACCAAAATAACCGGAAATTTAGAAAATAATTCATCAACACCCATCAATTGCATCAAGTCAATTATCCTGGCGCGATCTCAAACCATTTCAATTATTCCACAAATAAAGGTTGGGGAGGTAGATAGAAACCCGCCTCGAAGGCATATAAGGACATGAAAAAAGGGCTCGACATCTTTATCGCCAAACTCACTCAGGCGATTTTTGTCTCTTTCGGGGCATCAAACCTGTATCGAAAATGCTCATAGCAACTTAAGCCCTGACACTCAAGTAACCTGAACAACTCATCCGTTGTAGTACTACATTCAAACGCATTGCTCATCGTTGAAGATAGTTTGCAGCCAGGCATCGGAGGAATAAGAGAATGAAAACAAAATGGAAAAAGAAAAGTAGAGCAAAAAAAGAATTACCTAAAAGGATGGAGAAAAGCAGGATAACACCGACTTAGTGAAAAGTGTTGTGAAAAATTAGGGCTGACAAAAGAAATACTTATAGACGTGCGAAACCAAGTAACGAACCGACCCATTACACGCTAAATTAATTAATCCCTCATTTTATGAGATATCATATCAATTAAGATTGCGTGTTCGATCGAGTCGAGTCGAATCAATAAATTTCTAGTTATTCGAGTTTGCAAGTCTTATTTTACGATTCAAATTTTATTTGATATTTTTTCGAATCAATTCGAGTTTATGAAATTCTAGTCGAGTTTATGAAATTCTAGTCGAGTCAAAATGAGTCAGTTGCTTTCACCTCGAGTCGAGTCGAATGATTTGGTTTTTTTTATTCGATTCGAATTTTGCCCACACCTAATATGAATCACGAACGTGCACACCACGATTCAAAGAGACAAGTGACTAACCACTTCTAAGTAATTAGTGTGCATAATAAAGCGTCCACTCGCCGAATCAAAGCGTCACTGGCCACTTCAAAATAAGTAGGCATAGTAAAGTGTCTGCTCACCGATGACACTCTTAAAAATTCTACAAGCACAAATTGCACTTAATAGATTAATCATCTTCACGGAAGACAAAACATAAAGCTAAACAAAGCAAAAAATCAATATATAAGCTACAACGATAACAAACCTCGTCAGCTTTACCAAATATTTCAATCGGTACTTAAAGGCAAGAAGCTTATGTAAATTCAAATACTAATAATAGTAAAGATAACAGTGGTGGTAATTCAGAAAAACCAATAAAAAAAGAGGATGCTTAAGAAAGAAAATAGAAGGATGGACTTTTTCAACCAATGTCTTTTATATTCGCCAAGAGTTTAATAAAAACAAAATCGTTCAAGCGTCCACTACTTTTAAAAAGTGTACTAAGAGGATTCATGATCGCCACTTTCATGTAAGAGAGCAAAGAAATAAAAAGTATACCCAACAAACGATAATATTTGGAAGACTCCTTAAAATAGGTTTTTATAAATCCTAAAGATCTGTCATTTTTAAGAAGTGTGCTAATGAAATTATTATTTTCAATTAAACATTCAAAAAAATTTCGCTGAGACAAGTACTTATTTGAAGAGAAATTAACTTGCTACAACGTTTGAGGACAATTACTCTAAATTTACTTAAAAGAAAGCGAGGAAAAACCACCCCTGTACACTTAAACAAATAAAATACATTGCGAAGAATTAAACATATATCATTGAAATCAATGTTATTCCAAATTCATGATCAAGATCAAATAGGCAATTTAATTTTCATTCATTTGAAAAAATTAAATACATGTGAGCATTTAAACACAAGATAATAAATAAAGCCAACTCATATACAACCACTTTCAATATCAGCCTCCTCCTTAGCTATTTCGTCATTCCCGCCTAAAGTTTCTGCTAACGGCATGGGTGTATCGAGCTCATGAAGGGGAAGAATATCAACTGATCTTTTCTCCAGTTAAAAAAACTCTTAGAAGGATCCGCTAGGATTTAGTATGTCAAAATTCACACTTGTGCACTCTTCATACAGAGAACCAAAGTTGACAAACGAGATGTCAAAAGGTCCGCGAGCCACTAAGAAATTTAAGACAATATTTTTTTGTCGTCTTACATAAGCAGCTAACTCTCTTAAAATAGCAGATGTCGCATCTTCAACAGCCTTTGCAATTGTAGACGCTAGCTTATTTACATGGCCAACCTTCATTTTCTCTATCTCCTATACATCAGTTTTTATTCCTCGAGTCAAGCTCAAGAGTAGAGGCTTCAAGCTCCCAAATGCGAGCAATACCACTAGCTTTTTCTGCCTCTACCCCCTTCATAAGAAGTCCGTTCGCTAATTCATTTTCATTAATAGCTTTTAGCTTCCTCACTAAGTTCACCTGCAACTTGCTCGCATTTGTTACTTCTAGCTACAACTCATCATTTACCTTTAACAGTGCATCGTTCGAATCTTGAAGATTCTGTGCAATCCCCAATTCCCAACAATCGATTCAAACAACCCTGACGCTGGCAATTTCTCGAACGACTCATCCGCTAAAAGAGTAGACATTTGTTTGGAGGCAACATCAAGATGAACAAAATTCCCTACAACTTTAACATATCTCCATGGATAGAAAGAATATGGGGTCTTAAAGAGGTGGAAGCATGGCCTAAAAAATTTATCACGAACCAACATTCGTCGCAGAATCAAAAGGTGGACAAAGAGAAACATCAGGAGATGATGTCAAGCCCAAGTCAATAGGAGTCGAAATGACTGATGTCGCGATAGTAATGGTGCTATGGCTCGTAAGAAGAAGTGCTACAAACAAACAACTAATTCAAATTTAATAATATTAGGATGTAAGATAAGCAAAAATAAAGAAGAAAACTACAAACGTTGAGATGTAGACACTAGAAGGAAGACAATTGTGTTATATGAAATGGTAGCAACTTTCTTAGACGAGCTTCTACACCTCTTTGCTTCTCGTTTGTCTTCGTGTGGTAAAGGAGGCTTAGGAACATTAAGCTTCTTCATTTCCTTACGAAGAATTTAAGCTACCAAATCTGAAGCACCAACGTGACTAATAGTCAAAACAGCAGCCAAGTCCCTATAAACAGTTATGGAATGATCGTACGCATATCCTCAGAAAATACCCATTATATTTGTGCTTGTAGAATGTTCAAAAGTCCCCCCAACACTTACTCGAATAAGAAAAAACATATAGAAAGAAATGATTCACATCTTGAAGAAGTCATATAAGAGCACAGTGAAATATTAAATAAAGATGAACGAACTAGATGCAACCGATATAGGGATCATGCTTGCGTTTGAGATTTTTCCGGGAAAAATAACCAATTAAGATCCTGCAACAAAGCAACAATACATTAAAATCAGAAGGAAAATTTTACCTTCATAAACATACTACGAATGAATAATAGGATACCTTTTTCTCTTGGTCCTTATTTCTATATTCGCATAGGCACATTCTGATTCTTCTAGTAGTTGCAGACCACTACTGTTATCGGCACTCCCTTCCCCCTTTCCCCCCACCTTTACGATGGAATCCCTATAACTCCAATTGTGAAAAGGACAACATCCATATGTTTGTATAAAGTTTGCATGTTCTGTTATGATTTCTCGAAGAATCTTCACAACATCATTTTGACGATGATCGCCATATGACCACGTGTGCTCAAAGTCAGGAACGCCTACCACAAAACCCTCACGAACAATTCTTCTTTCAACATTATCCCATCTATTAGGAATTCATGAGGGTAAGCAAATACGAAAGATATTCCTCATGGTACAAATATCCTCGTGTCTAGTCGGAGGCCTAGCCTCTAATCTTTTAATTTGGGCAAGCTCTCAAGCCTCAAACTTTTTAGGCTTCACATAGCTAACCTTACGGGGCTCGCTCCAGCACAATTGAAAAGGAAAGTGACCAAACCTTCGTTGAATTCATATGTATGTAGTCTTGTCCAGGTGAATGTTACTAGTAACATTGCTCATGGTGAGGGGAGCACTACTACGATTAGTAATCATCACGAACCTTAGCACTTTCGATTTGCTTGTAGGGATAACGATGTAAAAGCATCAGAAAACATTTATTGAGGCCTGCTCGTTCTGCAATTGGAAATTCAGAAAATAATTCATCAATACCCACCAACTGCTTCAAGTCAATTGTCCCGACGTGATCTCAAACTAGTTGAATTACTCCACAAAGAAATGTTGATGGAAACCCGCTTTGAAGGCATATAGGGACATAAAAAATATAAGGCTCGACATTCTCGTCACCAAACTCACTAAGGTGATGTTTTGTCCCTTTTGGGGCAGCAAACTTGTATCGAAAATGCTCATAGCAACTTAAGCCCCGACACACAAGTAACCTGAACATCTCATCTGTTGTAGTACTACATTCAAACTCATTCCTCATCATTAAATATAGTTTACAGCCAGCCATCGGAGGAATAATAAAAAGAAAACAAAATGGAAAAAGAAAAGTAGAGCACAAAAAGAATTACCTAAAAGAGTGGAGAAAAGTAGGATAACAACGACTTAGCGAAATGCATTGTGAAAAATTAGGGCTAATAAAAGAAATACCTGTAGACATGCAAAACCAAGTAATGAACCGACCCATTACACGATAAATTAACTAATCCATCCTTTTTATGAGATATTATATCAATTAGGGTTTAGCGTTTGATCGAGTCGAATAAATTTTTTTGAGTTATTCGAGTTTGCATGTCTTATTTTACTATTCAAACTTTATTTGAATTTTTTTCGAATCGAGTTGAGTTTATAAAATTCGAGTCGAGCTTTTTATACAAATTTAATTGTACATATATATTTCTATATGCATATACTTAGGGTTGGGCGGTGCACATATTGATTCTAATTTTAACGGCTTTCTATATGCATATATAATATACATATATATTTCTTCATATTTCCACATGTGATATATATAATATATAATGCAGAATTGACAAACTCGACTCGAATATGAAAACTTATCAACTAATTACTAAATTTTTTGAGTTATTTGAATTTCCATTTTAAAATTAAAACTTTATTTGGAATTTTTTCGAGTCGAAATGAGTCAGTTTCTTTCGCCTCGAGTCGAGTCGAATAATTTGGTTTTTTCGAGAAGAGTTTTACCCACCCCTAATATCAATCACAAACGTGCACACCACGATTCAAAGAGACACATTGCGAGCCACTTCTAAGTAAATGTGCGTAATAAAGCATCGGTTCGCCGAATCAAAGCGTCGCTAGCCACATCCAAATAAGTGTGCATAGTAAAGCGTCTGCTCCCCGATGACACTTAAAAATTCTACAAGCACAAATCACACTTAATAGATTAACCATCTTCACGGAAGACAAAACATAAAGCTAAACAAACAAAAAAAACCAATATATAACCTACAACGATGACAAACCTCGTCAGCTTTACCAAACATTTCGATCGGTACTTAAAAGGCAATAAATTTATATAAATTCAAAACTAATAATAGTAAAGATAACAGTGCTAGTGATTCAAAAAAACCAATAAACAAAGAGGGCGCTTAAGAAAGAAAACATAAAGATGGACTTTTTCAACCAAGGTATTTTATATTTGTCAAAATTCTCATAAAAAAAATCGTTCAAGCATCCGCAGCTTTTAAGACGTGTGCTAAGAGGATTCAGCTTAGCGATCGCCACTTCCAAGTAAGCGAGCTAAGAAATATAAAGTATACCCAACAAACGAAAATATTTGGAAGACTCCTTGAAATAGGTTTTCAGAAATACCAAAGAACTGCCATTTTTAATAACTATGCTAATGAAATTATTATTTTCAATTAAACATTCATAATATTTTCGCTGAAACAAGTACTTATTTGAAGAGAAATTAACTTGCTATAGAATTAGAGAACATTTACTCTAAATTTACGCAAAAGAAAGCAAGGAACAACCACCCCCGTTCGCTTAAGCAAACAAAATACATTGCAAACATGTGAGTATAGGGCTCTTGAAGGGAGAGAATAACAATTGATCTTTTATCCATGTAGAACTAAGTGTTTTGATATAATATTTGAAAAATGTTTTGGACTAAATTGAAAAGAATTTAAAATGTATCTTATTCAAAAACAACTTGAAAATATGTTTAAGAGTTTTACATGACTTTGGAATGATTTAAAGTGTATTTAAAGTAGTCAAAACTGTGCTTTTCAAGTACCCGTACCGATATAGTCTGGTACCATACCGATACGCCCTAGGGTTTCAACTACAATCATTTTTCAGTAGCCAAAACTCGTACCGATACGTCTTGCCATATCGATACAGTATGCCTTAAAATACCCAACGACTAGTTCGCGTACCGATACAGTTGTATCGCGTACCGATACGCCTAACTACCCCCAACAGTAAATTTCCCAACGGTCTTTTAAATTGCAGGACTATACCGATACGCTTACTAGGCGTATCGATACGCACCAGCTTGAAGCACTCAACGGCTACTTCTTTATCGGGACTGTATCGATATAGTTTGGGGAATATCGATACGTCAAACTGTAGAACTGCATTTATGGTGGGAAATAAAGGCTCCAACGGCTCCAAAACAACCCCAACGGTTATAAACTCAATTGGAGTATAAAAGGGACCTTCAAGCATCAAGAATAGGTTAATGCTTCAATTGTCAACAAGATAATGATCAAGAAATTGTCTTCGAGTCTAATTGTACATTTTCTTGTATAGACAACACTTTTAAGCTTAATTGTCAAATTTGCTCAAGTGTATAGGTTTTGGGTGAGAGCTTAAGATTGCAAACAAATACCTATTAGAAGGATTTCAAGTTTGCTTAGAATTTCTCTTGTAAGAGAGTGTTTGATCAAGCTAATGGTAGTTAGCTTAATCGTTGTAACGGTTTCCTCCTAAGCCGAGTTAAGGGGACGAAATTCTTAGTGAATTTGGTTGAAATCCTTAGTGGGAAGCTAAGGTAGTGGATGTAAGTGCTTGTTAGAAGGCCGAACCACTATAAATCCTTGTGTCCAATTCTTATTCTTTAGCTTCCACTTAAACACCCTAAAATTCAATCTCCTCCACACTTGGTGAAGGAAATCGAGCACATAAAAACCCAACCATTGGTATCAGAGTTTGACTCAATTGAAGAGGATTAACATCCTATTGAGGCGATCCGACAAGCTCGATCAACATTTCAAACAACCGGCTCAATGGCACAATCCATCGACAAGCCACCTTTCTTCGATGGGACAAATTATGCATATTGTAAGACGAGGATGATGTTCTTTGTCAAATCCAAAGACTACAAGCTTTGGGATATCATTGAAGATGGCTTGTTCGTACCAAAAGGAAGTAAGGCAGAGTGGAGTGCCGACGATCGTAAGAAGATAGAATTAAATTGTAAGGCTTTACACTTCATCTTTTGTGCACTTAGCCTCAACATCTATGAGAAGATGTCTTCTTGCGAGAGTGCCAAGGAAGTTTGGGACAAGCTCGAAGTTACATACGAGGGGACAAACGAAGTAAAAGAGACCAAGATCGGCCTCCTCAACCTAGAGTATGAAAACTTCAAAATGAATCCGAAAAAGGACATTGAGAAGATGTTCTATCGATTCTCCACCATCACCAATGGACTCAAGGGTTATAGAGAAGTCATTCCGGAAGAAAGCTTGTCCGAAAGCTTATCGATTCTCTTCCCGAGTCATGGGACTCAAAAAGGACCGTCATCATCGAAGCCAAGAATCTCAAGACCTTGAAGCTTGATGAACTCATGGGGTCACTTCTCACTCACCAAATCATGAAGAAAGACAAAGAAGAGGAGAAGAAGAAGGAAGAGATAAGAAAGAGAGGGAAGAAGAAGATCATGGAGCTAGGCATCTATGCGAATGTCATTGCTCTCAAAACCTCCAAGTGCAACCATGTTGATACAAGCGGGGAGGAGGATGAAGAATAAGAGATAGTTCATCTCTTCAAGAAGTGTTCCCCATTCATAAAGAAAGCATTGAAAGAATTCGATCGTGAATCAATGAAGAAGAAGAGGGCAAACACTTCAAGCCATAAGAAGAAGGCATATGTGGCTACATGGAGTGATCAAGATTCCACCGACGATGAACAAGCCAGCCTTTTCCTTATGGCCATCGAAGAAGATTCAAGGGTAACTTCTAATTCATCTACTTCATGTTCATATTGTTTTGATGAATTACAAGATGCCTACGATGATTTGGTTTTAGAATTTAAAAATCACATTTTGAAAAATAATAAAATTGTTTCAAATTTGAAAATTTAAAATGATTTGATTTCTAAAACAAAAATTGAACTTGAAGCAAAACTCAATGAGTTTGAACAAAAATATGTTGATTTACGAAATTTCTTCAAAAAGTTCAAGAAGAAAAGAGTTTGATTTCCAAAGAGCTTGAAAAGAAAAATAATTTTGGAAAATCAAAATTTTATGTTAGACAATCTAGTGCCCCTAGATTTGTAAATGGTAAAGTTTTTAGAAGTATTTGGGTCCCAAAAGAACTAAGTACTTCAACTAAAAATGATGAAATTGAAAAATGGATTCCTAAGGGGACTAAATTTTGTGCCACTAATGTTTATGGATCTTAAGCAATTTGGATACCAAAAATCACTTGATTGTCTTATGTTAGGTGTGATGGAGTTTGATCAACAAGTCCAAATTAGAGGGGGAGATCCATGCACACAAGGAAGAACACTTGAAGAAGGAAGGCTTCACATCCTCCCTTGAGTTCAAGTGTGGTAAAATCTAGTTGTTTTAGTTGTTTTATTTTTTTAATTTCAACTAGATTATCATATATGTTGTACTAACATTTTTTATGATGCTTTGAGTAAGGGAGAGTCAATTTTAAAACCAAAAGTTTTTAAGTGTGTCAATTTTTTTAAATCTCCTAAGTTATTTTGAGCCTAAAGTCTTCCTAAAGTCTTTTTGATATAACAAAAAGGGGGAGAAATGGTTTGAAAAATTGATTTTTCAAGCGAATAAGGGGGAGCTTTAATTTTCATTCAAACTTTAGATCTCTTATTCAACTTTTTAAAATACTAAGGGGGAGAATCTCAAACAATTTTTCAACTTGGTTTTATTTTATCAAAAAGGGGGAGATTGTAGAACTAAGTGTTTTGATATAATATTTGAAAAAAAAATTGGACTAAATTGAAAAGAATTTAAAATGTATCTTAGTCAAAAACAACTTGAAAACATGTTTAAGGGTTTTACGTAGCTTTGGAATGGTTTAAAGTGTATTTAAAGTAGTCAAAACTGTGCTTTTCAAGTACTTGTACCGATACAATCTGGTACCGTACTGATACGCCCTAGGGTTTCAACTACAGTCATTTTCCAGTAGCCAAAACTCGTACCGATACGCCTTCTCGTACTGATACGGTATGCCTTAAAATACCCAACGACTAGTTTGTATACCGATACAGTTTTATCGCGTACCGATACGCCTAACTACCCCCAACGGTAAATTTTCCAACGGTCTTTTAAATTGCAGGACCGTACCGATACGCTTATTAGGCGTATCGATACGCACTAGCTTGAAGCACTCAACGACTACTTCTTTATCGGGACCGTATCGATACAGTTTGAGGAGTATCGATACGCCAATCTGCAAAACTGCATTTATGGCGGGAAATAAAGGCTCCAACAGCTCCAAAACAACCCCAACGGTCCTCAACGGCTATAAACTCAATTGGGAGTATAAAAGAGACCTCTAAGCATCAAGAATAGGTTAATGCTTCAATTTTCAACAACATAATAATCAAGAAATTGTCTTAGAGCCTAATTGTACATTTTCTTGTATAGACAACACTTGTGGGCTTAATTGTCAAATTTGTTGTATAGGTTTTTGGTGAGAAGCTTAAGATTGCAAACAAATACCTATTAGAGGGATTTCAAGTTTGCTTAGAATTTTTCTTGTAAGAGAGTGTTTGATCAAGCTAAGGGTAGTTAGCTTAATCGTTGTAATAGTTTCCTCCTAAGCCGAGAAAAGGGGATTGAGTTCTTAGTGAATTTGTTTGAAATCTTTAGTGAGAAGCTAAGGTAGTGGATGTAGGTGCTTTTTAGAAGGCCGAACCACTATAAATCCTTGTGTCCAATTCTTATTCTTTAGCTTCCACTTAAACACCCAAAAATCCAATATTCTCCACACTTGGCGAGCTAAATCGGTTGAAAGAAATCGAGCACATAAAAACCCAACACTCTAGTACAAAAAAACTCTCAAGAGGGTCCCCTAAGGTTTAGTATGTCAAAATCCACACTTGTGGACTCTTCATAAAGAGAACCAAAGTTGACAAGCGAGACGTCAAAAGGTCTGCGAGCCACTTGGAAAGTTAACACAACACTTTTTTTCTATCGTCTTAAATAAGCAGCTAACTCTCTAGAAATAGAAGCTATCGCATCCTTAGCGACCTTTGTAATTGTAGATTCTAGCTCATTTAAATGATCAACCTTCATTTTCTCTATCTCCTCCATCAGTTGTTTATTCCTCGAGTCAAGCTCAATAGTAGAGGATTCAAGCTCTCGAATGCGAGCAATAACACTAGCCTATTCTGCCTCAACCCTCTCCACACGAAGCTCGTTAGCCAAATTATTTTCATTAATAACTTTTAGCTTCCTCACTAAGACCACTTGCACCTTGCTCGCATTTGTTACTTCCAGCTACAACACCCCATTTACCTTCAAAAGTGCATCGTTCGTATCTTGAAGATTCTGTGCTGCCATAGCCACTTGTTTTTTAGAAAGAAAAAGCTCATGTAGCAATCTCCAATTTCAAGCGTTCGATTCAAACAGCCCAGACGCTGGTAATTTCTCAAACGACTTATTCACCAAAAGACTAGACATTTGTTTGGAGGCAACATTAGGATGAACAAAATTCCCTGCGACTTTAATATATCTCCATGGATTGAAAGAAGAGGGGGTCTTAAAGAGATGGAAGCAGGGCTTATCAAATTCATCCCCGAACCATCATTCGTCGGAGAATCAAAAGGAGGACAAAGAGAAATAGCAAGAGATGATGCCAAGTCGAAGTAAAAAAGAGTAGAAATGACGGATGTCACGATAGCAATGGTGTTGTGGCTCACAGGAAAAAGTGCTACAAACAAACAACTAATTCAAATTTAATAATATTATAATGTAAGACAAGTAAAAATAAATAGCTAAAATAAAGAAGAAAACTACAAACGCTAAGATGTAGACACAAAATCTGAAGCACCAACGGGACTGACAGTCACAACAACAACTAGGTCCTCATAAACAATTATAAAAGGATCGTACGCGTATCCTCAGAAGATCCCCTTACATTAGTGCTTGTAAAATGTTTAGAAGGCTCCCCATCACTTACTCCTATAAGAAAAAACATATAGAATGAAAGGATTCACATCCTGAATAAGTCATATAAGAGCACAATGAAATATTAAATAAAGATGAACAAACTAGATGCAACTGATATAGGGATCATGCTCGCATATGACATTTTTTCGAAAAAAATAACCAATTAAGATCATGCAACAAAGAAACAATACATTAAAAATCAGAAGGAAAATATTACCTTCGCAAACATACTACGAACGAATAATAGGATCCCTTTTCCTCTTGGTTCTTATTTCTAAATTCGTAGAGGAACTTTCTGCTTCTTCTAATAGTTTCAGACCACTACTATTACCGACACTCCCCTCCCCTTTTCCCCACCTTTATGATGGCATCCTTATAACATCAGTTGCGAAAGGGGCAACATCCATATGTTTGTAGGAAGTTCGCATGTTATGTTATAATTCCTCGAAGAATCTTCGCAACCGCATTATGAAGACAATCGCCATGAGGCCACGTGTGCTCAGAGCCAAGAACATCCACCAGAAAACCCTCACGAACAATTATTATTTCAACATTATCTCATCCATTTGGGCTTCGAGAGCGTAAGAAAATATGGAAGATATTCCTCATATTAGAAATATCCTCGTGTCTATTCGGAGGCCCAACCTCTAATCTTTTAATTTGGGCAAGCTCCCAAGCCTCAAACTTTTTAGGCTTCACATAGATAACCTTAAAGGACTCGCTCCAGCACAATTGAAAAGGAAAGTGACCGAACCTTCATTGAATCTTTATGTATTTAGTCTTGTCCAGGTGAATGTTACTAGTAAAATTGCTCATGATGAGGAGAGCGCCACTACGATTAGTAATCATCATGATAAATTAACTTATCCGTCCTTTTTATGAGATTTCATCAATTTTGAGTTATTCAAGTTTGCAAGTCTTATTTTACAATTCAAACTTTATTTGAATTTTTTTTGAATCGAGTTTATGAAATTCGAGTCGTGTTTTTATACAAATTTATTTGTACATATATATTTCTTCATATATATTCCTATATGCATATACGTAACAGTGCACATATATATTTCAATATGTATACATTTAGGGTTGGGCAGTGCACATATTGATTCAAATTTAATGACTTTCTATATGCATAATATATATATATATATATATATATATATATATATATATATATATATATATATATATCTTCATATTTTCACATGTGATATAATTAATATATCATGCAAAATTGACAAACTCAACTTGAATATGAAAACTTATCAACTAATTACCAAAAATTTTGAGTTATTCGAATTTCCATTTTATAACTCAAACTTTATTTGAAATTTTTTCGAGTCGATTCGAGTTGATGAAATTACGGGTCAGTCGAAATAAGTCAGTTTTTTTCGTCTCGAGTCGAATAATTCGGTTTTTTCGAGTTGAGTCGAATTTTGCCCACTCCTAATGTCAATCACGAACGTGCACAACATGATACAAAGAGACACGTGGCGACCAAATATCTAAACAACAGATACATCGATAAGTTAACCTCATTATTGCTTAAAACATCGGCAATAAATGCAACAATTTCATGTTTTCAAGAGAAAGCCAATAAAAGCGTCAAAATTGCTCAAATTAAATCTAAAATTTAAAATTGAAGATTATCTCAACAAAAAGCATGTATCATCCACTAGCCCCCACCCATATCCAGGTTTGCGAAGGTCACTTTATAGCCTATTCTCACCTGGAGAAAAAATGTTGGTACATGCGAACCTCTAGCTTCGCGAGTGTAGATACCTGCGAACCTTTAGCTTTGCAAACGTGTTGGAATCTATGGTCCGCGAACCTATACCTCGCGAATGGCCACTAACTACCACATGTTAAAACACGTAGTCCTAATTTAATGATAGACCTAACCTAGAACATTACTTTCTAGAATGTCCAATCATAATACCGCGACAACCTAGAGGACATCTGTCCTAGTGACTATTGTTGAGTACATAAATGTTCTATATTTTAACCCTCTTTTACCCATATTATTGATACACTCAAGCATGTTTAGTTGTATTTTAGGATAGATTTTGCATAAACATCACAATTGGAAAATAGTGCACAGATACTGCTGATTTTAGTTTATTCTTGCAGGTACCTGTCGTGGCAGTAACCAGGGCAGCAGAGGAACAAAAGATAACAACAGAGCTGGAGTAAAGGATTGCATGAGACAGCTTATTTCAACATTGTCGTGACATCTGTCGTGGCAGAAGAGGCGGCAATAAAGACTATGGTGATAGAAAATGTGAAGTGGAGTTCGGCTGATAGAGCATTTAAAGCCTGATTTTTGTGGACCACTCGCATAACTGTCAGAGCCCAGAAGCACAAGGAAGGCCTTGCCCAAAGTTTGAGGAAAAAGTCAAAGCAAGAAGATAGGGCGAATTAAAAGACATCTACTTAGAGATTTAGTCTTAAATAGAGTTGTACTTTAATTCAAACTAGTATTCTTGACCATTAAGAAAAGTCAAGTCCAAGGCCTATATATATAATTGTAATTCGACAAGGCAAATGATATCTAGCTCCTAGCCATCTTCCCCCAAAACCCTAGTCGTTTTCCCTCTTCATCATGTTCTAAACTTCCCCTAGGGCTAAGGATTGATCTTGTAAGGTAGTTGTAAGGATTGTACTGTTTCTTAGGATTTTTTCTGTTCAATTAATAAAAGCTTCAAGTTTATTTACTCTGGTTTCAACATCTCATAAGAGTTTTGGGAGAGCATTGCGAGGTTATCCATTTACTTAATATCGGGTGAGTTAAATATACAAAAGGAGCAAATACGAGTTTTCCAGTTTATGGTTAAACCATCTTGTCCTAAGGATAGGTTCAAGGTTAAGTGGCTAAAGAAGAATTCACAAACATCGGTGTTCATCCTTCGATTCACGCCGGGAGGTATCATCCAAGACGTGTTCATCGACAGAACTTGGGGCTAGGGATAGGATAAGTCACAACAGGGATTCTTGCCAAACTTGAAGTACAGAGTTGTTGGTCGCTGCCGCGACAACAAAAGACCGCTGCCGCGATAGACGTAACGACAGAAGCAATAGAAGTTCCTTTGAACATCGCAATACCTGCACTACTGAGCAAATCAATATCAGCCTATTCTCTCAATCTGATTTCCTCGTTTACTTTAGTTTATCTTCAAGTTTTCCAAAATCACTTTATCAATATTATTTCTTTTCTTGTGCAGAGATTTAAGGATAGAAGTATTTCCAGTTCCTGTGGAGACGATATCCGATACTTAGTATCATTTTATTACTTGCGACGTGTATACTTGCACCCAATTGTGATAGACTCTTTTACACGCAACAAGTTTTTGGCGCCGTTGCCGGGGACTGACAACATACCTTTACCTTTAATTATTGCACCTTTTTATTATTGTTTTTATTTTTTTTTCTATTTTTAGTTGTTTTATTTCCCTTTGCTTTTCACAAGGTTCTCCTATTTCTTATGCGTAGATCGAGACGTAGTAAAGAACCTGAATACGAATTAGATCCAGAAATCGATCGAACATACCATCTGAGGGACCAAGCCCGACTCTTAATAGAAAGAAACAACTATCTTGAGGAAAGACTTAAAGCAATGGTGAACAAAAGACAACGCAATTGGGTAGATAACAACAACCTTAGGGTTGATGTTGATCCTCCTATTGATGCCCAAAACGATCGACAACCTTCTGCTGCCCCAGCAGCCCGACAGACTTGCCGAGATTACATGGACAACGATCACGTTGTACTGCAAACTACACTGCCAGATGTGGAAGCTGAGCACTTTGAACTTAAACCTGTGATGTTCAGCATGATAAATTCAGCTGGACAATTTGGTGGTTCTGCTACAGAGGATGCACGTGAACATCTAAAAACCTTCCAGGAGATCTGTGGATCATTCAGACAACCAGGAATAAGCCCGAAAGTACTGAGACTCCTACTATTTCCTCATTCATTGAGGGATAGAGCGAAAACCTGGTGGAACAAGTTAACTTCGGGTTCAATAAGAACTTGGGCGGATCTTTGTCATGAATTTCTTTCTCGTTTTAATCCTTCTCTTTTAACTGAAAGATTGCGTAACGAGATTGCTACTTTTCAACAGGAAGATGACGAACCAATGCATGAGGCGTGGGACCTCTTTACAACTCTATTACGAAACTGCCCGATGCATGGATTCCCTGTATGGAATCAGGTTGTCAAATTCTATAATGTTGTCAATGCACACACTCGGATGAGGATAGACTCAGCAGCGAATGGCTTGTTACTAGACAAGGAACCAGAAGATGCAATGTTGGTGTTGAAAAAGTTAGTAAAGAACGATGAACAGTTCCCCAACGCTTGAAGAGGAGGAAGGCGAGGAGCATCTGTCAAGGAGTACGAATCTGATAATTCGGTAAAAACTCAGTTAGCATACATCACCAAGGTGGTTGAAAACCTACAGCGAAAAGAATCTAAAGCTGTATTTTCTGCCGAGGAGATGTGTGAAAATTGTAGTAGAAACCATAGTACAGAAGAGTGCCCCATACAACTGGAAGAGGGAATATATGTTGAAAATTACAACAAGAACCTAAACTATGACTCCAACAACTACAACCCGAATTGAAGGAAGGACCCCAAATTTTTCTGGAGTAACCCAAACAATGCATTGAATCCTCCAGTCCAGAATAACCAGAACCAAGGAGGTCCCAGAATTCTGTCACGACAACAACCACAGCAGCCGGCAGCCACCACAAGCATACTGGAACAGACTTTAGCAACCTTCATATCTCAAACTGGAGCATATATGGCCAACATGGATCATTTTGTCAAGAAAACTGAAACCTTCATGGATAAGACAGAGATGAGAATGACAAACCATGAAGCTACCTTAATATCTCTAGAGATGCAGATGGGTCAGGTTTCACAGTTTATCAACACAAGGCGGAATGGATGATTCCCTAGTGATATTGAGGTCACTAGAAAACCCACACACGAGCAGTGTAAAACCATTACAACGAGAAGTGGGAAACATCTACAAGGGCCAATAATTAAAGAAACATCTGGTAAGGAATCAACCCTACAGACACCTGCCGAGAACACTGCCATGGTAGAAAAGAAGCAACATGCTGCCGTCACCCCTGCCACGACAGCAGAAAAAGTAGATGAGGCAACAGAAGAAGTTGAAGATTGTGAGCCTCCCCAGATCTGATTCCCATGTGAAGGACGCCTCGAAGATTACTGTCCTCCACCCCCTTTTCTACATCGGTTAAAGAAACAGAAACAAGAGCACCAGCTTAAAAAGATCTATGATGTTTTTAAGCAAGTGCACATCAACATTCCGTTGTTGGAGGCCATTAAGCAGATGCTTGGTTATGCAAAATTCCTAAAAGATGCAATGTCCAAGAAATCCAGACTAGGGGAGTTTGAAACTGTAATGATGACGGAAGGATGCATGGCAATCCTACATAAGCGTCCACCCCCAAAGAAGAAGGATCCTGGAAGTTTCATCATACCATGCATAATAGGTGATAAGTTTGTAGGTAAGGCACTTTGTGATCTTGGTGCTAGTATTAATCTAATGCCCAAATCTGTTTTTCAGAAGCTAGGTATTGGACAAGCTAGACCCACAATAGTCATGCTGCAACTGGCGGACCGCTCTTACGTACAGCCGGAAGGAAAGATTGAAGATATTTTGGTAAGAGTGGATAAATTTATATTCCCCGCTGACTTTCTTATTTTAGACTATGAAGAATATGAGAATGCACCGATCATCCTAGGGCGACACTTCCTAGCCACATGTACAACAGTGATCGATGTAGAGAAAGGAGAATTGACTATGAGAGTCAATGACCAGCAGATAAAGCTCAATGTTCTCCAAGCCATAAAACAAGCTGATGTAGAGGAAGAATGTAAGGCAATATCAGAAGTAATTGTAGACCAACCCTGCATCAGAACAAGCTGTCACGACAGACAATTTGGTCACTATCACCACAGTCACCTAGAAGACTGCCACGACAGCAACTCCTTAGACAATAATACATCTGATATTGAAGGTCTTGAGGAGGTAAATTGGATAGGCACGCGTCCAGGTAAGTTCTTTTAACCATTGAACTATACCTCTAATGAACATGTGATTCAAAAGCCTTCCATAGACAACCACTTGCCTTAGATCTTAAACCCCTGCCAGGGCAGCTTAAATATGTTTTTCTTGGTCTTAATGATATGTTACCCATAATAATCTCTTCTAATTGATATATGAACAGGAACACCAGCTGATTAGGGTGCTACAACAGCATAAGAAGGCGATTGGATGGACCATTGCCGACATCCAAGGCATCAGTCTGGCAATTTGTATGCATAAGATCCTCTTGGAAGATGACCATAAGCCAACGATTGATGCCCAAAGAAGACTAAATGAAGCTATGCGAGAAGTGGTACGAAAAGAAATTATCAAATGGCTTGACGCTGGAATTATTTATGCCATCTCGGATAGCAAGTGAGTGAGCCCTGTGCAATGCGTACCCAAGAAGGGATGCATAACTATGGTGACCAACAAGGACAACGAGCTAACCCAACCAGGACTGTGACCGGTTAGAGGGTTTTTATGGACTACTGGAAGCTTAATAAAGCTACCCGGAAGGACCACTTCCCATTACCCTTTATTGATCAAATGTTAGATAGATTAGCGGGAAAGCCTTACTATTGTTTCCTTGATGGTTACTCAGGTTACAATCAAATTCCAATTGCACCGGAGGACCAGAAGAAAACAACCTTCACATGCCCATACGAAACGTACGCCTTTCGAGGAATGCCATTTGGATTATGTAATGCACCAACAACTTTTCAGCGGTGTATGATGGCAATATTCTCGGATATGGTGGAAGATTTCCTGGAGATCTTCATGGATGACTTTTCTGTCTTTGGAAACAGTTTCAACGATTGCCTCGTCAATTTGAAGAAGGTGTTTGAAAGATTTGAAGAGGCAAACCTTGTACTGAACTGGGAGAAATGCCACTTTATGGTGGATGAGGGCATAGTGCTGGGACACAAGGTCTCCTGCCGCGGCATAGAAGTTGACAGAGCAAAAATCGAAGTTATCGAAAAACTGCCGCCACCCACCACAGTCAAGGGCATTAGAAGTTTCTTGGGACACGCAGGGTTTTATCGTAGATTTATTGCTAATTTTTCTAAAATCACTAAACCCTTGTGTCTCTTGTTGGAACAAAATAGAGCCTTTGTTGAGTGGATCGAAAGATCGATATGAACCAAGAGGGGGTGAATTGGATTTTTAAGGTTTGTGTGGTGGAAATTGCAAATTAAAAAGGTTGACAAGGAATTTTAGAGTGGTTCAAGTTCCAAATGAACTCTACATCCACTACCTTAGCTTCACTAAGGATTTGCAATAATTCCACTAATTGCTCTTCCCCTTTTCTAGGCTAAAGAGGGAACCCTTACAATTTTCGTTTAAATTTTCTACCCAAAATTTAACCCAATCCTCACACAAAGGTAACAAAGAATTTGATGGCTAAGATAGTATCTCTCAATACAATTTGTAGCCCAATTACAAGCACTCAACCCAATTGAAAAAGATAAGAATTAAAATTACAATTGGGGTTTCTAGACAATTTTGGGAATTTAGCACAAATGCTTGGATTTGATGTTTGGATGTTTGCTTTTGGATCAATAGTTGTTGCTGGTGCTTTTAGAGGTCCCTTTTATACCTTCTCATTGATTTCTAGCCGTTGTGGTTGTTGCATTCATCAATAGAGCCGTTGGGGGTGTTATCTCACCTCCATAAATGCAGTCTGCAACCACCCGTTTCGGAACGCGGGACCTGTTTTGAAACGGACCAAAATAGAAAGAGCCGTTGGGGTTGCATTTAAGAGCCCGTTTCGAAACGGATTGAACTCGTTTCGAAACACTTTTGCCACTGTCAAGGGTCGTTTCGAAACAGCTTGAGCCCGTTTCGAAACACCCTAACGGTTTCAGAAAAATCAGTTAAAAACTTTTGCAACGGTCATAATTTTCAAATCAAAATGAAGAACCGTTTCGAAACACTTGAAAACGTTTCGATACGGGTTCTTATGTTCTAAAGCCGTTTCGATACCCGTTTCGGAACATGGGTCGACAGTGGTGAAAACGTTTCGAAACGCCTTAGGCCGTTTCGAAACAGGGACTTGAAAAACACTGTCTAGGCTTTAAAACACTTAGAAAATATTTGAAAACTTTGGTTTTTAACTTTGGCATATTCTTAAAATTATATGGGGATGTTTGAGGACATAAAAATTCGTTTTGACATTTTCAATTTAGTCCTTAGGTTCTTTAGTTATATCAAAATTAAAATATATGTTTCACAATCTCCCCCTTTTTGATATAACAAAACCAAAGTTAGAATTTTTAAGAGTTTTGAAAATTTTGAACATATTCTAACTCCCCCTTAATTTAAGATAGGTTTTTAAAGTTTTAAAAATGTTTTAACTTTGAAATTCAAGTTTTAAAACTTAAAAACCTTTAAACATTTAAAACGAATTTTTGTGGCTCTTAAATTTCTTCTCCCCCTTTTTGTTAGATCAAAAAGAAAAAATAAGGCTCATAGAGAAGAGAAAGGGTTAGTACCAATAAGCATGAAGTAATAAGCAAGAATAATATTAATTCATAAAATTAAAATATCCAAAACATAAATCAACATTAAGTTCAAAAACATAATCCCAAATAAGATCAAAAGCATAGGTTCCTAAAACATAATGAAACATAAAGATGCAAACTTAAACCTAAAATGCATAGATAATATGATATGATATGATATGAATATCCTAGGCCTCGTCACCACCATCATCATCATCCGAAGTCTCATCATCGCTCTTGACTTGAGAACGGTGAAACTTCGTCCATTGGCCATAGAGAGTAGAGAAGGACAAATCCAAGTTTGAGTGGGAAACCTCAAGAGATTGGAGACGACCCTCCACATTTTGCAAGCGAGTGTTGATGGCACCAAAACCCGAAGCGATGTTAGTATCCATGGCATTGAACCGTTCGGTAATGAGAGCCGTAAGAGCTTCATTGTTTCCAACTTGAACTTGCGGTTGAGGTTCAACGGGAGGAGGAAGAGGTGCTTCTCTATCAACACGTTCCCAAACATCGTTCACATAACGAAAACCAGACTTGCGAAGAGAGGACTCACCAATCTTGGACTTGCGAGGTTCCGGGGAGTCATAGGTGCAATCGAGACCAATCTTGCTAAAGATGTGGCTTAAGATCGTGCCATAAGTAAAAGATTTCAAGCCATCGGTGTCAATAAGCTTGACATTATTAACCATCTCAGAAAAAATGATCTTAGCAACATTTGGGCGCTCACCACGACGGAAACATTCAAGCCAAAAGTAATCAACTTGACGGATATGAGAGTATTTACCTCCGGAGGGGCGAAGGAACCATGATACCATCAAGTGAAGAAAACGATCGTGCGCGTCCAAGGAAAGTACTTGACCGGTGTTAGTACCAAAGTGACGTTCATCCTCAATTCCTACATTCTTAAGGGAAAAGGTGGACTCCAAAAGAGCAATATCAACAGTAAACTTTTTCCCTAATATAAAAGATTCAATCCCTACAACCTCGGTATTGGTTTCATCATTAATAAGACGAGCATTGGAGTAGAAGATGAGTACCATATGTTTGTAGCGAATGTCCGGGATGCTCAACAAAGGAAGAAGATTCCATTCACTCAAACGCTCGATGTAGCGGAAAAGGAATCTCTCGGAGTTAAGGAAATTGAGATCAATGACACGTTCACGACGAACTTCGAAATCCTTGACATATGTGAAACAAGCTCGTATCTCCGTAGTTCGAAGGGATTTCTGAAAGAGCTGAGCGAGATTCGGACGCATGCTCGACTCACCGGTTTGAACGGACTTACGCTTTTTGTTAGCTTGTTCCGACATCCTAAAAAAACATAAAGCAAGCATGTTTTAAAAATTAAGTGTATGCATTGATTTTTAAATTTAATCCAATAATAAATCCCACTTAGGTTTTGAGAGAAAAAAAATTAAAACAAAGAAAAATTAAAAAAAACAGTAAAATAAAATACGACTGAAAATTTTTATATTCGAATCAAAAAATTTAAGATTTTGAAATTTTTTTACAAGATGTGGAAAACCCAAGCATAAAAACATATAATCTATACAAAAATAAAATTTTCTATCCTAAGATTCGAACATAAATTGAAAGAAAAAGAGGAAAAATACCTTAGTTTGGGATTTTGGATGAATTGATGAAAATCCTTGCACAATGTTGATGAAACTTGCTTAGACTAGAGTTTTTGAGAAAAATCCCTCAAGATTTGGTGAAAAACAAAGAGGTTTAGAGGGTTTTTATAGGGAGAAAGTTGGTTTAAGGTTTTTTAGGGTTTTGAAGAGTTTGAAGTTAAAGTGAATTTTAACATTAAAAGCCCTAAATAAAGCTGTCCGCGACACCGTTTCGGAACGGTCTAGACCGTTTCGAAACACGAGCACGAGGGTTTAACCGTTTTGAGACTTTCAGCTGACCGTTTCGATACAGTGTTGACTGTATTGAAGCCTCGTTGACCCGTATCGAAACTCGTTTCGATACACCCCTTGGCAGTAGCAAAAACGTTTCGTAACCCTTTTGAGGCGTTTCGAAACGCCCTTCTCTCAGACATGATTTTAAGGCATCCGTATCGAAACAGGTTCACCCGTTTCGATACACCTGGGCTTGGAAGTGCAGATGAGGCTCTAAAAGTGCAGAAAATTGAGTTTTTCTAAGGCCTAACATGCATGAATGGTATGAATGAGCAGGCAAAACATATGTAAACATTAACATATTCCCCCTAGCTATAAGCATGGATGAAATTAGGAGTCTAAACACATAAACATGGCATTTCAGTAGATCAAGCAAGTTTAAGCACAAAAAAGGTCCTAAAAGGTCAAGATATGCTAGCTAGACCTAACTCTCTCCTAAGGGACCAAAAACGCTCTTTGTCTAAAGGTTTTGTAAATATGTCTGCTAATTGATTTAAGGTGTCTACATACTCTATAATCACATCTTCTTTAAGAACATGATCTCTAATGAAATGATGTCTTATTTCTATGTGTTTGGTTCTAGAGTGTTGGATGGGATTTTTTGTTAAACATATAGCACTAGTGTTGTCACATTTTAGGGGTATGGTTTCAACTTTAATTCCATAATCTAAGAGTTGTTGCTTTATCCAAAGGACTTGAGCACAACAACTCCCTAAGGATATGTACTCGGCTTCGGTGGTAGATAAGGCTACACTATTTTGTTTCTTAGAGAACCAAGATATGAGCATACTACCTAGGAATTGACAAGTTCCCAAAGTACTTTTCCTATCGATTTTGCATCCCCCATAATCCGCATCCGAATAAGCATGAAGGTTGAAGGTGGAGTCTCTAGGGTACCAAAGACCTAAACAAGGAGTATCTCTAAGGTACCTAAAGATTCTCTTAATGGCTATAAGGTGAGACTCTCTAGGACTAGCTTGAAACCTAGCACACAAGCAAACACTAAACAAGATATTCAGTCTACTTGCGGTAAGGTAAAGCAATGATCCAATCATAGAACGGTAAAGTTTTGAGTCAACACACTTACCTCCTTCATCTTTGTCAAGCTTTGTAGATGAGCTCATAGGTGTGGCTTGAGGCTTTGCATTCTCCAAGCCAAACTTCTTGAGCATATCCTTTATGTACTTTGCTTGATTGATGAAGGTGCCATCCTTCTTTTGCTTGATTTGGAGTCCCAAAAAGAATGAGAGCTCCCCCATCATGCTCATCTCGAATTCACCTTGCATTAACTTAGCAAACTCTTGACAATGACATTCGTTAGTAGAACCAAAAATAATATCATCAACATAAATTTGAACTACTAAGATGTCATTTTTGTACATTTTTATAAAAAGTGTAGTGTCCACCTTACCTTTTTCAAAACCTTTTTCAATTAAAAAGTTTGAAAGTCTTTCATACCAAGCTCTAGGAGCTTGCTTTAAACCATAAAGAGCTTTAGTGAGTTTGAAAACATGATTTGGAAATTTTGAATCTTCAAAACCCGGTGGTTGTTCCACATACACTTCTTCATTTATAAAACCATTTAAAACGCGCTTTTAACATCCATTTGAAAAGGCTTGAAATTATGATAACATGCATATGCAAGCAACATCCTAATGGCTTCTATTCTAGCTACGGGTGCATATGTTTCATCAAAATCTATTCTCTCTTCTTGAGTGTAACCTTGTGCTACAAGTCTAGCTTTATTTCTCACAATATTACCACTCTCATCTAGCTTGTTCCTAAAGACCCATTTAGTTCATATGGTAGATTGATTACTAGGCCTATCAACTAATGTCCAAACTTTACTTCTCTCAAATTGATTTAACTCTTCTTGCATAGCCATAATCCAAAAGTCATCTTTCAATGCTTCTTTTATATTTTTAGGCTCTATGCATGAGATAAATGCAACATGATTCATTAATCTAAGAGAAGATAGAGTGGTTACCCCCTTGGATAGATCACCCAAGATTTCACCATCTTTGACATAGTTGAACTCCCTTGGGTAGCTCACTTCCTTTTCCTCAAGAGCCAAGTCCTTCAAGGCTTCAAGAGGTGGATCTTGTGTGTTCTCTTCTTTTGTTGGAATCTCATCCTCCTTTGAAGTTTGTCCTCCATCAAAGGCATTTATGATTCCTACATCATCATCATCATCACAAGAATCCTTCCTTGGAAGGAGGTTATCATCGAATACAACATGAATAGATTCTTCTACTACTAAAGTTCTTTTGTTAAATACTCGATAGGCTTTAGAGGTTAAAGAGTAACCTATGAAAACAGCTTCATCACTTTTTGCATCAAATTTACCTAAGTTGTCTTTTCCATTATTTAAAACAAAACACTTGCAACCAAAAGGGTGAAAATAGCTAACGTTAGGCTTTTTAGATTTTAAAATCTCATAAGGTGTTTTCTTTAAAATTGGCCTAATCATTACTCGATTAACAATATAGCAAGCGGTGTTTGTGGCTTCCGCCCAAAAATATTTAGGTAAATTGTTTTCACAAAGCATAGTTCTAGCCATTTCTTGCAAAGTTCTATTTTTCCTCTCAACTACCCCATTTTGTTGAGGAGTTCGAGGAGCCGAAAAATTGTGGCTAATACCATTTTCATTTAAAAAATCTTCAAACCCTAAATTTTGAAACTCGGTTCCATGATCACTTCTAATATGTGAAATTTTAAGTTCAAGATCATTTTGGGTTAGTTTTGAAAATGTGATGAATTTTTCCAAAGCCTCATCTTTAGTACTTAAAAATAGAACCCAAGTAAATCTAGAAAAATCATCAACAAGCACAAATGCATAAGACTTACCACCCAAGCTCATAGTCCTAATTGGCCCAAATAAATCCATATGGATAAGTTGTAAACATCTACTAGTAGAAACATCATTAATGGATTTAAAGGAAGACTTATGTTGTTTACCCTTAGAGCATGCATCACAAATTTTATCATTTGAAAATTTAATCTTGGGTAAACCTCTAACTAGATCAAGGGAAACTAGTTTTTTCTAAAACACCAATGCTAGCATGTCCTAGTTTCCTATGCCACAACCATGCATCATTTTCATTTTGTGCTACTAAGCATGCATGAGATGTATGAATGTCATCTAGATGCACCATGTATATGTTCCCTATGCGATGACCTATGAGCATAATATTATTAGATTTAATGTCTACAATTTTGCATCCATTTTTATCAAATAAAACATTAAATCCTTTATCACACAATTGACTTATGCTCAATAAGTTGTGTTTAAGACCATCGACATACAAGACATTTTCAATGAGAATAGTAGAGTGATTACCTATGGAGCCAATACCTTTAATGTGGCCTTTGGAGTTGTCACCAAATGTCACCACTCCTCCACTTTTTGGCTTTAGATCCATGAATCTACTCTTGTCCCCGGTCATATGCCTTGAGCATCCACTATCAAGGTACCATGAGTTTTGACTTTGTGCTTTGGCCTTGTAGCAATGCTCCCCCTACAAACAAAGATATTAAGCTTTTGTTTTTGGTACCCAAATCATTTTGGATCCATGAGTGTTAGCTCCCAAAACCTTGGTTCCCTTAGGAATCCAAGATGACATAGCAACAATATTATTAGATTTTACAAGTTTCTTAGGAACCCATACACTTCTAATTCTTTTAGTCCTACTATGTCTAGGAAAGCTACCTTGTTTGTAGTTATTAGTCCTTTTCTTAAGTTGGTTTGTTTTAGAAGATTCACCAATTTCATGCTTCATACTACCAACATTTTTGAAGGACTCCTTGAGCTTGTTAAGTTCATCTAACACCTTTTGGTGTTCACTATTGCATTGAGATAAAAGATTATTAAGATCAACATTTTCATCTTGAAAAAATTTAAGTTCATCTTTCAATCCTAATATATTTTTCTCAAATTTTGAATTAGCTTGAGAGAGTGAGTCATTTTTCTCATTTAGCTCCAAAATGATTTTCTTATTCCTAATGACCGACTCTTTATATTTCTCAACTAATTCATCATAGACCTCTTGCAACTCATCATATGCATCATTTAATTCATCATATATAAAATCAAAAGATGATGAGTTAGAGGTTACCATAGAGGAATCTTCCTCAAGTGCCACGAGGCAAAGGTTGGCAACTTCTTATTCGTCATCCTCCGATGACTCCTCATCACTCCAAGTAGCAAGCTTGGCTTTGAGCTTCTTCTTCTTCTCAAAGCCCTTCTTCTTGAGTTGAGGGCACTCTGAACGTATGTGGCCGGGTTTATTGCACTCGAAGCAAATGATTTGATCCCTTGCTTCCTCTTTGTTCTTGCCTTTGAAGTCCATCTTCCTTTGAATTTTTCTTCCACGATTGGACCTCATAAAGCGTGAGAATCGTTTGGCTATCATAGCCAATTCTTCTAGCTCATCCTCCTCACTAGAATAGCTCTCCTCAAGTAGTGAAGCTTTGAGAGCTATTCCCATCTTCTTCTTCTTTTCAACCTCTAGCTTTTCTACTCTCTTCTCTTCTTTCTTCTTCTCTTCTTCCCTTCCTTGCTTCATAATCTCATGTGTAAGGAGAGAACCCACTAGCTCATCAAGCTTTAAAGTCTTCAAATTCTTAGCTTCTATGATGGCGGTTCTCTTCCCATCCCATGATTCGGGAAGTGAATAGAGTAGCTTCCGGACAAGCTTGTCTTCCAGTATTATCTCTCCAAAACCTTTGAGCCCATTGACTATAGTGGAGAACCGATCAAACATCTTGGACACCGTCTCATCGGGCTCCATCTTGAAATTCTCATAACTAAGATTGAGAATTCCAATCTTAGTTTCTTTGACATCGTTGGTTCCCTCATAGATAGTCTCAAGAGTGTCCCACACTTCTTTGGCACTCTCGATGGATGACACTTTAGAATAGATGTCCGGACCGAATGAAAAAAAGAGCATGTGGAGAGCTTTGTCATTTACTTGAATCTTTTTCCTTTCTTCTTCACTCATCTCCACCTTTTTCTTCAAGACCATCTTGCCTTCACTATCTTGCTTCAATGGAATGTAAGGGCCATCTTCAATGACATCCCACACTAAGTAGTCATTGGACTTGATGAAGAGACGCATTCTATTCTTCTAAAAAGAATAGTTATCACCATTGAAGAAGGGAGGCTTTGTAGTGGATTGAGACTCATACATGCCCGAACCGGAGGTTGAAGCCATCTCTTGATATTTGATGATTACACTCTTCCAAGGAACTCCTCTTGTGGTTGTTAATTCTCAAAGAGGTAGGCTCTGATACCAATTGTTGAGCGGATCGAAAGATCGATATGAACCAAGAGGGGGTGAATTGGATTTTTAAGGTTTGTGTGGTGGAAATTGCAAATTAAAAAGGTTGACAAGGAATTTTAGAGTGGTTCAAGTTCCAAATGAACTCTACATCCACTACCTTAGCTTCACTAAGGATTTGCAACAATTGCACTAATTGCTCTTCCCCTTTTCTAGGCTAAGGAGGCAACCCTTACAATTTTCGGTTAAATTTTCTACCCAAAATTTAACTCAATCCTCACACAAAGGTAACAAAGAATTTGATGGCTAAGATAGTATCTCTCAATACAATTTGTAGCCCAATTACAAGCACTCAACCCAATTGAAAAAGATAAGAATTAAAATTACAATTGGGGTTTCTAGACAATTTTGGGAATTTAGCACAAATGCTTGGATTTGATGTTTGGATGTTTGCTTTTGGATCAATAGTTGTTGCTGGTGCTTTTAGAGGTCCCTTTTATACCTTCTCATTGATTTCTAGCCGTTGTGGTTGTTGCATTCATCAATAGAGCCGTTAGGGGTGTTATCTCACCTCCATAAATGCAGTCTGCAACCACCCGTTTCGAAACGGACCAAAATAGAAAGAGTTGTTGGGGTTGCATTTAAGAGCCCGTTTCGAAACGGATTGAACTCGTTTCGAAACACTTTTGCCACTGTCAAGGGTCGTTTCGAAACAGCTTGAGTCCGTTTCGAAACACCCTAACGGTTTCAAAAAAACCAGTTAAAAACTTTTGCAACGGTCATAATTTTCAAATCAAAATGAAGAACCGTTTCGAAACACTTGAAAACGTTTCGATACGGGTTCTTATGTTCTAAAGCCGTTTCGATACCCGTTTCAGAACATGGGTCGACAGTGGTGAAAACGTTTCGAAACGCCTTAGGCCGTTTCGAAACAGGGACTTGAAAAACACTGTCTAGGCTTTAAAACACTTAGAAAATATTTGAAAACTTTGGTTTTTAACTTTGGCATATTCTTAAAATTATATGGGGATGTTTGAGGACTTAAAAATTCGTTTTGACATTTTCAATTTAGTCCTTAGTTTCTTTAGTTATATCAAAATTAAAATATCGGTTTCACAGCCTTTGACTTCAATACTGAATGTACTGAAGCATTCAAGACGTTGAAGGAGAAGCTGGTAACAACCTCAATAGTGCAGCCACCAGACTGGAGTTTACCGTTCGAGATAATGTGTGACGCCGGTGACTATGCTGTCGAGGCAACACTAGGGCAGTGGAAGGAGAAACTCTTCCACGTTATATACTATGCCAACAAGACCCTAAATGATGCCCAGATAAACTACACCACAACAGAAAAGGAGTTGTTAGCGGTGGTGTTCGCCTTTGACAAGTTCAGACCATATATACTTGGAATAAAAGTGGTGGTCCATACATATCATTCAGCACTAAAATATATGTTCATAAAGAAGGATGCAAAACCACAATTGATACATTGGATTCTGCTATTGCAAGAATTCGATATAGATATCAAGGACAAAAAGGGGACAGAAAACCAAGTAGTTGGTCACTTGTCAAGACTGGAGATGGGAAAGGATCAAGACAAAAACAAAGTTAACATATATGAGACTTTCCCAGACGAACAATTATTCACTGCCACCAGCACTGCCGCGACAGCCATGGCGATAGGTAAACTTTCTGAAATCCCTTGGTATGCTAACATAGTAAATTACCTTGTTAATGGTTTATTACCTCTTGAACTTAACTACCAAGCAAGGAAAAGGTTTTAAAATGATGCAAAACATTATTATTGGGACGAACCTCTTCTATTAAGCATTGTGCAGATCAAAATATCAGGAGATGCATACCACAGGAAGAACAGGAAGAAGTGCTTCACCACTGCCATGCTGCTCCTTATGGAGGACACTTTGGAGGAAACAAAACTGCTGCCAAAGTTCTGCAATCTGGTTTCTTTTGGCCTACATTGTTTAAGGATGCATAAGCCTTTTACAAGCATTGTGACAAATGTCAAAGGACTGGAAACATCTTTAGAAGGCATGAGATGCCCCTGCAGAACATTTTCGAAGTTAAAATTTCGATGTTTGGGGAATCGACTTCATGGGACCATTTCCAACTTCTTGTGGGAATCTGTACATACTGTTGGCAGTAGACTACGTGTCCAAGTGGGTAGAAGCTATCGCCACACAAAAGAATGATGCCAAGATCGTGCAAAGATTTCTCCACAAACATATATTCACAAGGTTTGGCATCCCAAGGGCGATCATTAGTGATGAGGGTAGGCATTTTGACAACAAGGTAATTGCTAATGCGTTGAAGAAGTATGGAGTTAAGCACAGGATCGCAACAGCATATCACCCTCAAACCAATGGGCATGTTGAAATCTCAAATAGAGAAGTAAAGAACATCCTAGAAAAGATGGTTAAACCAACTAGGAATGATTGGTCTCTTCACCTGAATGATGCATTATGGGCCTACAGAACTGCATTTAAGACACCATTGGGAATGTCACCCTATCATCTACGGAAAAACTTGCCACCTACCTGTCGAGATAGAACATAAAGCATATTGGGATATCAAGATAGTTAACATGGACTAGGACAAAGCAGGGCAGAAAAGGCTACTGGACTTAAATGAAATTGAAGAAATTCAAGCCATGGCCTACGACAACACTAGAATTTATAAAGACAAAACAAAGAAGTGGCACGACAGAAAACTGCTGCCACGACAGTTCACCCCATAGCAGAAGGTGTTGTTGTTCAACTCTAGGTTGAAGCTCTTCCCAGGAAAGCTAAAGTCTAGGTGGTCTGGACCCGTCCAAGTAGTCTAGGTTTTTCCTCATGGTACCGTCACAATTAGATCAATTAAAGACGGGCACCAATTCAAAGTTAATGGACAAAGGCTAAAGCACTATCAGGAGACTGAAGCCCCAAGAAAGTAGGAAGTAGTTACTTTAGAAGATGCCCCTCAAGGTATCCCTAATTTAACTTAGTTTTATTTTATTTTATTTTTATTTATTTTTATTGCTTTAGGAAATAAGAATTTAATATTTTGTTTATTTTAGTTTTCAGGTAAATAAAAGAAGCAGAGTAAAGAGAAAGAATGAACCAGCCCACCACAATCACAACAACCCAAGAAGCCCAATGGTAACAAGGCTATCGTGATTGTCGGTTACCAGCTGTCGCGGCAGACGCGTAAATACAGCCTGTCACCACGCTGTCGCGACAGACACGCAGCAGATGCGCAACAGAAACAAAAACGCGTAACAGACGCGTCAGGAAACCGCGTGACAGTTGGCTCCATTTTTCACGCCACCCATTACGGCTTCAACGGACAGAACCCCGTTCTATATAAACCACCACCTCCATTTCATTTTTCACCTCATTCTCTTCTCTCTACTTTGTTTCCGAGCATTTTAGCTTTTTAAGTTGTTTTCTTTCATTGCTACAATATCCTTCCAACGACGACGAGATCGACCAGAAGAAGTGTTGCCTCTACATCTGCCGCGGCAGTCTCCACTCCTAGCCACAATAGAATTCATAGAAGGTTCGCCTCGGCAGATTTTGAGAAAAGATATTATGAATCTTTTCAGAAACGGGAAATGTGGGAGGAAAGAGGTTTCACCTACATAAAGAAGACATGAGATCTAGGCTTGAAGGTTTCATTGCCAAACGGATCATTGCATTAAAGTGGCAGATGTTCGCGGCACAACCCGAGGAGATGAATGTTACACTTGTCCGCAAATTTTATGTTGCCGTCACATCCAAGGATGCCATGACAGTCACTATTAGGGGTAAGGAAATCTCTCTCGAGCCAGCCTATCTCAATACTCTATATGCAATATATGTGGGAAGGAAAGAGGATGCACACAACAGGTTTATCAGCAATCTATCGCCGGCAGGCTATGACGGAATCATGGCAGACCTAACTGAAGAGGGCACCAACTGGAACAAAAATCCAAAACATAGATGGACGGTGCGAAGAACCCAACTCACACCTGCTGCCAAACTATGGAACCACTTTGTGAAAAAACGTCTCATGCCAACATCTCACAATACAACAGTGGACCGACAGAGGCTTGCCCTCGTGCACTCCATCATTAACGAACGACTGATAAACATGGGTAAATACATCCTCGACGGCATCCACGAGTG
The DNA here is from genome assembly GCA_030270665.1 of Hibiscus trionum. NCBI lineage: Eukaryota > Viridiplantae > Streptophyta > Magnoliopsida > Malvales > Malvaceae > Hibiscus > Hibiscus trionum. Next base: position 427,163 of record BSYR01000012.1, read on the forward strand.
TGCACTAAAGGATAAGGGCCCCATCTTCTTACCTTATTTGATCACATCCCTCTGCCGAGCCAACAATGTGCCCGAAATTGATGAAGACGTGAAGATCCAGGGCAAGGGGTGGACGCAGCAGAACATCTACAGCTTAATGGAACTAAAGGCAGCCACCCTAATGGCGTATGTTGATCCCTCTGCCGTGACAGAACCAACGACAGAACCAGATTCCACAGAACCTGTCATGGTAGAGCCCGAGCAGACAGAACCTGCACAACCAAAAGCCTCACCCTCTCCAACTCCAAAGCCAGCCTCTGTCATAAAAGCACCTGCCTGACAATAGCTCTGCATCGACAGCAGCAATGACGACAACTCTTCAACTTAAGTTCTTTTACTTTTCTGTCGTCGGTGTTTTATTTTCTATTTGGTGATGTTTTTTTTATTTTTCTGTTTGTGTCATGCATTGAGGACAATGCAACCCTCGAGTTTGGGGTTAGGCATTCCTCTTAATTATCATTAATGAACTTATTTTATTTTGTGTCAGTTTTTTGTGTTAATAATAATAATAATAATAATAATAATAATAATAATAATAATAATAATAATAATAATAATAATAATAATAATAATAATAATAATCATTTGGCTTAAGTCTTTGAACTGCTCTTACCTGTCGCGGCAGTCTCTGTCGTGACAGTATCTTTAGAGTGTTTTAGGAAGTGTTTAGAGCCTTACTATAGTTCTGAACTCTTAAAAACACTTTGTGACTTATATGTTGTTAAGACTCTGTTAGTAAACTTAGAATAAAAAGCTTAGCTACTTGAGTTAGAAAAAAACTTAGAATTAATTTACTCCTAGAGGTGCCTAACACTAGCTCTAGGAAATTAAACTAGAAGTACTCCTAGATGTGCCTAACACTGGCTCTAGGAAATTAAACTAGAAGTACTCCTAGAGGTTCCTAACACTGGCTCTAGGAAATTAAACTAGAGGTGCTCAAAAGCCCGCTCTAGTAAAAATAGAAAAACTTTACAAATCAAGCTAGAGGTGCTCGAAATTGGCTCTAGTTAAGAATTATTTTTGAAATAAAACTCAAGTAAGTTAAGTAACTATTATGGTTGCTAAAGAGTCTAGGCACATATTTGTTCACAAAACATGTACACACTTACACGAGAATTATAGCATTGCTCTGGATAAGTCTTTAAACATTCGAAAATGTACTAATCTAGATGGTGAGGTGTTGTAGGTAATAGTTGTTCACTGAGTTAAGCCAAAACCAAAAATGTTTCATTCTTAGTTAGGTTGCATTTGCTTGGGGACAAGCAATAACTTGAGTTTGGGGGTGTGTTGAGTGCATAAATGTTCTATATTTTAACCCTCTTTTACCCATATTATTGATGCACTCAAGCATGTTTAGTTGCATTTTAGGATAGATTTTGCATAAACATCACAATTGGAAAATATTGCACAGATACTGCTGATTTTAGTTTATTCTTGCAGGTACCTATCGTGGCAGTAACCAGGGCAGCAGAGGAACACAAGATAACAACAGAGCTAGAGTAAAGGATTGCATGAGACGACTTATTTCAACACTATCGTGACATCTGCCGTGGCAGAAGAGGCGGCAGTGAAAACTATGGTGATGGAAAATGTGAAGTGGAGTTCGACTGATAGAGCATTTAAAGCATGATTTTTTTGGACCACTCGCATAACTGTCGGAGCCTAGAAGCACAAGGAAGTCCTTACCCAAAGTTTGAGGAAAAAGTCAAAGCAAGAAGATAGGGCGAATTAAAAGACATCTACTTAGAGATTTAGTCTTAAATAGAGTTGTACTTTAATTCAAACTAGTATCTTGGCCATTAAGAAAAGTCAAGTCCAAGGCATATATATATATGATTGTAATTCGACAAGGCAAAGGATATCTAGCTCCTAGTCGTCTTCCCCCAAAACCCTAGTCGTTTTCCCTCTCCATCATGTTCTAAACTTCCCCTAGGGCTAAGGGTTGATCTTGTAAGGTAGTTGTAAGGATTGTACTGTTTCTTAGGATTTTTTCTGTTCAATTAATAAAAGCTTCAAGTTTATTTACTCTGGTTTCAACATCTCATAAGAGTTTCGGAAGAGCATTGTGAGGTTATCCATTTACTTAATATCGAGAGAGTTAAGTATACGAAAGGAGCAAATACGAGTTTTCCAGTTTATGGTTAAACCATCTTGGCCTAGGGATAGGTTCAAGGTTAAGTGGGTAAAGAAGAATTCACAAACATTGGTGTTCATCCTTCAATTCACGCCGGGAGGTATCATCCAAGATGTGTTCATCGACAGAACTTGAGCCTAGGGATAGGACAAGTCACAACAGGGATTCTTGCCAAACTTGAAGTACAGAGTTGTTGGTCGCTGCCGCGACAACAACAGACCGCTATCGCGACAGGTGCTGTCGCGACAAACGCAACGACATAAGCAACAGAAGTTCCTTTGAACAACACAATATATGCACTACTGAGAAAATCAATACCAGCCTATTCTCTCAATCTGATTTCCTCGTTTACTTTAGTTTATCTTCAAGTTTTCCAAAATCAGTTTATCAATATTATTTCTTTTCTTGTGCAGAGATTTATGGATAGAAGTATTTCCAGTCCCTGTGGAGACGATATCCGATACTTAGTATCACTTTATTACTTGCGACGTGTATACTTGCACCCAATTGCGATAGACTCTTTTACACGCAGCAACTATAAATAACCATGCAACATAGAGTAATGCATGACATCATTCTACCACCAGAAGACCAGGATTCACCAGAACCACCCAAAGCCACCACCAAAGCAACCACTTAACCACCATTTGCAGTCGTTGTACACTTTACCAATCAACAAACTATCTGAGATTTTTTTTAATTAATTAAATAACATATTAGTAATGCATAAAAAACAAAAGATATTTTAATCACTTAAAAGTTTCTCCCAACTCGTATTTTATATAGACTATAGATAGATATACATAGATTTTAGATTACAGATAAATATATGTTATAAACGTATACATTTGATTATCATCCGTATTTTCAAAATCAAATATTAAAAAAATTATTCCCAAAACAATAAATTTTGGGTAGAGTGCACACTAAATTAAGTAAAAGTGATATTTTTGGCTAGTGAAGTTTTAAAAATTACAATATAGTTACTAATAGACAGGTCAAAATAGTAAGCAGCTTGATATCGCTTAAGCAGGTCTCTAGTTCGAGGCGTTGTGTATGCAGAAAATCTCTGCTGAGAGGCTCACCCATCAAAGTCAGGTGTGCGATGCGAGTTGATCTGAATTAGTCAGGACGAAGCCTTAAAAACCAGAAGGACAATAAAAAAAATTACAATATAGTTGTTAAACTTATAAAATTGAAATAAAATAATTATTTAATTTATCAAATTATTATAAAAATATCTTAAAACTTATCTATATTCATCACTATTTTATAATATATAGTAATCATTTTGTAATAGTTATCACTAATTATTCAACTATTCATTAGCATTGCCAAAACCTTAGTTTTTCTTTCAAAATAACCAAAGGCGCATGCTTTTTTTTAGTTAGCTGATGATCGGCAATTATCTAGATGTTGGTTGTCTATCGTCGGTGTTCATTATTTATTTTGTTTTTATTTATTATATATTTTTTTTATTTTAATAAGAATCTTTGCTCTTGTGTTATGTTTTTCCTTTGTTTTTTGTGGCACGTTTTCTTTGTTTTTGTGGTTTCGTTGCATCTGTCGTTTTGGCATGATTTCAACATACCTTAGTGATCGTTTGGTGCTCGTACATAGATCTTCACGACGCTAGTTTTTTATTATGATTCTGTCAGTGGTCATAGAAAGATAGATCTTCACGACGCTAGTTTTGATTATGATACTGTCGGTGGTCATAAAAAGATAGATCCTCACTCGGTTGATAGTTGTTTGCCGATGTAATCAGTCCTGGGTGGAGCAATCTGCTTGATAGTTTCGCTCGCTTACCACTCTTTTTTCATCCCGTAATGCGTCTTGTTTGGATAGAGACAAGTAGATTTAAGAATGCTTCTGAATTTTGACTATGGAGGTATTTACTTTTCTTTACACTTTTAGATTTTTCTATGAAATTTTGATGGACTAGTCTTTATTATTCTCTCTTCTGAATGCATTGTATTTATAATATCTTCTACAATTTTTTAATAAAATTCAGTTGTTATTGTCAAAAAAATAATTATCACTAATTCTGTGTGTTCTGTTAGCCTATCTAAAATAAATGTTGACCATAAATTTACAAGTTGTTATATACTTAAGACGATAATCAAACTTTCAATCACCGATTATAATAAAATAAAAACCCTTACCATCTCATCTCACTATACTCGTGGTTTATTCTCGCTTAATTTACTGAAAATTTTGTTTATTTTACCCATTTTTAATACTTTTAACAAACCTGTTGAAATGGGAAAGCGCTCAGATCCAATGAACCGCTAACCGCAATGAATCATGGCTTACGCATATGGGGCCTGAGCTGGGCAGGCCGACGTAAAAAGCCCATAAAAGCCGAGAAAGGGACCTTAGCTCTTTCTTTGCCTACAAAAGGAGAAAGAAAATCGTTTTCTCTTCCTCTGGCCTTCCCTTTCCAAAGCAGAGCCAAACAAACGGCGGAGTCCTCCAACAATCTCTCTCGCAGTCTCCAATCACGCTCTCCTCTACGGTAAAACATCATCACGCTAAATGTATACCAACATATCAGATCTGATGTGCTTTCTTTTCAAGTTTGCCTATTATAGTTCTTCACTTATCTTCTAGATCTGTTCTGTTTTTTCATTCGTTTCCTTACTGTTCTCGTATCATCATTATTCGTAGATCTATAAACCGGTATGATTTTGTCTACGTTTGATCTGATCTGTCGTTAAACACAATTTTATCTGTAAAATTTAACCTTGATTCGTTAGATCTATTGGTACTTGCTGCTTTTGAATTCTAATCGTCGGATCTGTATCTAACCCTCATTTACAGTTGGATTCTTCAGACTTGTTGCTTTTGTTTATTGTTACTGCGTTCTGAAATGTATATTTCTGTTGGTTGTTGCTTTGCGTTATTTTTAAGCTAAACTCCATCTGACCTTTTAAAATGGATGGTTTCACTATCTGAGCTGCTGCGTCTTCCTTTTTCGAAGTTTAATAGGAGGCAGCGTATCATGTAATTACAGTTTAAACCTTTTCAAAATTGTTCTTCAGAAATTTGTTTAATCAATGGTAAAATACTTGCATTTAAAATACATAAATATAAGTATTGTTGGCATGGACTGACCTACAGATACCATGGGAGGGGCCCTCCCCCGAACTTTTTGATCCAGTGGCATTTTTCGTCCCTATTAGTTTGCTTTTTATTCAATTTTAAGCCTTGCCTACAGTTTTTGTTTTTAAATGCTTAATAGGTTCTTGATTTTTTGGTGCTGATCATGAGATGAAGATGATTCCAAATATTTTGGTTGTGTGAGACAAACCATATCCTATCCAGAGTCTGTCAACGAGTTCTCATATTTTTTGCCTAGCCAGCATCATAGAATCTAGCAATCTATGAATGCCATTCTCCATTATCTTTTTTTTTAATTTCTGGAATTCTTTTGGATGTTTTTTAAATGGCCATGTATTTCAATTGAATGTAACTTTTGTTACTTGTTAATTATTGTTTTATGCTTAATATTAATGTGAAGGTTAAGTTCCTGTTGCTGGGTTGTTTTTTGTTGTCATTTTGCTTTAGATTTTCTTCTAGATGAACTTAGTTCTTGCTTATGTGTTTTACTCCTGCAAAATATCCATATAGTTAACCTTGGTTCGCCTTTTGCTTGTGCTTGCTACAAAGCATTTTCGTTCTTCGTGATTTTTTCTGAGTTATGATGCTTTTCTTGGTTATTAGCATTTTTGTGTCCATGATTCCGACCTTGTTATCATTTTTCATTATAGATTCATTGATATGTTAGTAGATTATTTTGCCTCGTTCAGTAACAGACATTTCTTGTCTTTTTAGTTGTATTATCTTTGTTTGGTCATTTACTCGCCAGTTTTCTTTCAGGGAAGTCAGTATGGATCAGGTTCAACACCCAACTGTCATGCAGAAGGCAGCAAGCCAGCTCACTCGTTTTAGAAATTCCCAAGATTTTCAAGGGTCTGATGGGTCTTTCTGTAAGCCTGCTCTATACCAAAGGCATGCTGTATATCAGAATTACTCCAATGCCGCACTGCAGTATCCTACTGTCCGAGCTTCCAGTGGCCTATCGATGTTTCCATCAACAGCATCTGCTGTTTGTGTTCAAGCCCCTTCTGAGAAAGGGTTTACGAGTTTTGCTATTGATTTCCTGATGGGTGGTGTTTCAGCTGCTGTGTCCAAGACAGCAGCTGCTCCAATTGAGCGTGTTAAGCTTTTGATTCAGAACCAGGATGAAATGATTAAAAGTGGCAGACTTTCTGAACCCTACAAGGGTATTGGTGATTGTTTCCAGCGAACGATTAAAGATGAAGGATTTGGGTCCTTGTGGAGAGGAAACACTGCAAATGTTATTCGTTATTTCCCCACTCAGGTTAGCATAGTCATTTGAACTTTTGTTTTTATGTTTAGATTAAATTGATTGTTCTTGTGTTTTATGCCTATCACTTTGTTCTTTTGCAACAGGCCTTGAACTTTGCTTTCAAGGACTACTTCAAGAGGCTTTTCAACTTCAAGAAAGACAAAGATGGTTACTGGAAATGGTTTGCTGGGAACTTGGCATCAGGTGGTGCTGCTGGTGCTTCTTCCCTTCTGTTTGTCTACTCCTTGGACTATGCTCGTACCCGTCTTGCCAATGATGCTAAGGCTGCAAAGAAGGGAGGAGAGAGGCAATTCAATGGCCTTGTTGATGTCTACAGGAAGACCTTAAAATCTGATGGTATTGCTGGGCTTTACCGTGGTTTCAATATATCATGTGTTGGAATCATTGTTTACCGTGGTCTATACTTTGGAATGTACGACTCTCTGAAGCCGGTGCTTTTGACTGGAGATTTGCAGGTTAGTATGTAGTTTGATAGCCTGTGATTTTAAATGCTTTCATAACTGTGCTATTGATTATATAATTATGACCTAGGGTATTGTGATATGACAATTTTTTCTTGTTATATAGTTCCTTAATCAATTATATATTTCTAACTTTGGATATATTAGTTCCTTAATCAATTATATATTTTAAATGCTTTCATAGCCTGTGATTTTAAATGCTTTCATAACTGTGCTATTGATTATATAATTATGACCTAGGGTATTGTGATATGACAATTTTTTCTTGTTATATAGTTCCTTAATCAATTATATATTTCTAACTTTGGATATATTAGTTCCTTAATCAATTATATATTTTAAATGCTTTCATAGCCTGTGATTTTAAATGCTTTCATAACTGTGCTATTGATTATATAATTATGACCTAGGGTATTGTGATATGACAATTTTTTCTTGTTATATAGTTCCTTAATCAATTATATATTTCTAACTTTGGATATATTAGTTCCTTAATCAATTATATATTTCTAACTTTGGATATATTAGTTTCTTTCATGGACCTTGTAAATGTTACTTCTATAATTTAATGTTGTAGTGACATTGCTTTCTGTTTCCCCCTGATAATTGCAGGATAGTTTCTTTGCTAGCTTTGCCCTTGGTTGGCTCATCACTAACGGTGCTGGCCTTGCATCCTACCCGATCGACACTGTTCGTAGAAGAATGATGATGACCTCTGGTGAAGCAGTCAAGTACAAGAGCTCACTTGATGCATTCTCTCAGATCTTGAAAAATGAGGGTGGCAAGTCTCTATTTAAGGGTGCTGGAGCTAACATCCTTCGTGCCGTTGCCGGTGCTGGTGTGCTCGCCGGATATGACAAGTTGCAGCTGATTGTGTTCGGAAAGAAGTATGGATCGGGAGGTGCTTAAATTTTATGGGTATATTTCCCTTTTAGTTTCGTTTAGATTTAGATGGTGATGAAAAACTTCAGCCCCCAGAAGTTTATTCTGGCAAGTTTTCTTCAAATAATTCAGGTTTACTGGTGGAGAGTTACTCCAAACTTTCTTTTGTTTTGCGATGGAAGTTTTGGTTAAGAAAGGTCGTTAAGTTAATTGGTGGAAAATAATGCCACTGCCCCATCTCGGATTTGTTGGTTTTTATGAGTTGAGGGATATTATTATTATAGCAGTAATAATTGTTTCTGTTTCAAGATTTCTTCAAATAATTCAGTAATTATTATTATTATGAACCTCGTCTATGATTGAAATCGGAATATCATATGTTACGATGGTGCGGTGTTGAAAAGCAGGTAAGATTTATTTTATTCTTGACCAAATTCCATTTGGTTTAATATCATCGAAACTACATTAAGGATTTGTGTGATTTTTCCCCCATATTGTTTGAAGCGGAGCATAGTCATTTATCCATCTTAAATCCTGCTTTTTTGAGAGCAAAATTGGGTGCTAACTTTTAGAAAGTTTTAATTTTATTTGGATTAATATCAATAATTTTCAAAATACGATTCAAATTCAAAGTTCTATTTCTTTTTCTATTTTGTTATACCTATGGAGTATGGACTATGGTATATGAATGAAAGAAAAAAAATGTGAAAACACACATTAATAAAAACTTATTCAACAAATTACTACAGATGAAATTGGTACCCGATTTAGCTGTACCACCGACTTACAACAAAAAGATTTTGACTCAACTTCATTATTTTTTTTATAATTAATAATTATTTAAAATATAATTTATAAAATTAATAAGGAAATCTTACACTTAACTAAATATTATGATAAAATAAAACTTCAAGTAACAAAAAAAAAAACTATTGTCATTATAGTAATAAATCTCAAATTGCTGAATGAGCAAAGCGAAAGTATAATGATGACTTGATGAAAATTAAATAAAAATGATGAAAAAAAGGATTGAATCTAAATAAAGAAAAAGGCCGTTGATTCGGATCCAGGCACATGGCACGAAAAACTAAACAATACCGTATGAGTTATGATGACCAACAAAACTAAACGTACAATAGAAAGAAATAATATAATAAAGCTGAAATCCCCAACGGTCAGAAGAAATAATTGATATACTCCTACTACATAATAACGTTCACTTCAACTCCATCTCTTCTCAGTTCTCACTTTCTCATTCTGTGTGGAAATCTGATGGAAGCAGCCAAAATCGACTGGAACAGAATAGAGTCCCGCTTCATTGAGGACTGCGTTTATGAACACATCAACGCTCCTAAATGGGTTGATTTCTTGTCCCTTGATCAACATCCCATTGACGATGATGCCTGGTTCTGCACCCCCGGTACCATTTTCAGTCTTCTCTTTCTCCCAATTCTCTTCTTTTCTTCATCATTCTCATCTTCCTACTATACTATGCACTATGCAGGTTGTAACCATCCCAGGACTGCTGAGGATTTTCTTCGAGCCTCGCCTCTTTCCAAGGCTCCGCCAAGATCCGTTACTGACGGAGGAAGTCGAAGAGAATTGAATCAAGGGTATTAATCGGAACCTAATTGGATTTACCACATGTTGAATTTTATGTTATCATCCCAGCTTCACTTAGACACTTACTTTCTATTTCGGGGCTTGTTTTGTTTCAGAGATGCTAAACTGAAGAGAAGAGGACAAACCCAAACTCAACCTTCAGTTTTTTCAAAGATTGATGATGGCGAAAACCAGGACCCGAATTTGTCACCCCCTCCTCCGAACCAGCTAGCTAAGTCTCTGAAAGAAGCCATCAAGTCGAGCGGTGAAAGAAAGAAACCGATGGCGACGGACGATATCTCCCAGCCCCCAACTGACGAGATGCGGCAGCTGAAAAGTACTCTGTCGACTAGGAATTTGTTTGCGGGTAGGGATATAATGAGTCATATAACCGAGTTCTGCAGCGAGTTGAAGAAATTGGCAACCAGGGCAAGGGAGAGAGAAACAGAGGAAAATATGGGTGAGGGGAAGATTCAAGCCGAAGAGAGGAAGCCATTGCTTGAATTGGGTCAAGAGAAAGGAATCGGCAGTGCTAAAGAGAAGGAAAAGATTAAAAAGTAAGTTCAATCAAATTACTCAAAAGACCCTTTTGAGTTGTTGAATTTGATTTTGATTATGTTGAATGATATCGTGCAGAGGCAGAACACAGGAGGGAGATGCAGAGAACATGGCCCCTCCTCTCTCTCTTAATTTAGAGAATATAAGGCCTAAAAACAAAGAAGGGTTGCTGCAAATACGAACCAATCCACCTTCTCCACAGTGCTTTTCTGCCCCTACCAAAACCACTACCCCTTCTAAGGCTCCCAGATCCAGACTTATGGTATGTAACATACATAAACAATGCATTCCTATTCATACGTTTCTTTCGAACGATAACGATTGTAGTGTACTTACGATGCTTACAATGTATCCACAGGAGAGGGGGATCCTACAAGAAGTGAAGCAAAACAAGGATATCAAAACAGACAGACCAGGAAGCAGTGTTTCTACTTCGATTATTACGAATGGAAATGTTACGGATGGAAGACAAGCAAGAGCTTTGGATGTATTTTGGTTCCTCAAGCCTTGCACACTGTCTGAGTAAACAAATTGGTAAATCCAACAATAAACAAACACAGCATATGCCTTCATTCTTTGATTCTTATCCCTGAAGACTTCTCTTTCTGTATTAGTTGTAATTCCTTGATTCATTTATTGTTCATAGACGATAAACCGTAATCGATTCGTTTAATAATTGTATTGAAAACCCTTTTTCAGTGAAATATCAAGCATCTTCCCTGCTTATTGGCTATACTGTATGCATTTATCTATCCATCTGAATACTAAAGAAAACTCTACTGTACTTATGACAAGACACAGTAAGTTTGTCCTCCCCCATACTTGTTAGCAACACATACATACAGACAATTTCTCACATCATCTTTATCTATATCTAATTTCTTCATAGATAAGGTCAGGAATTACAAAACCCAAAGACAAAAACCGCCTCTCTTTTACCTCTTGGCAGGCAATAACAGTGGCTTCTAATTCTGGGGGCAGCTACAAAAATATATAGAGAGAGAGTTAGGATCAACTTACACCATGTAAAATTCTTTAAGTTTTACACCTTTTCTGGATCGTTAGATGGAGGAAATGGATGACTTAGATTAACTACTTACTCTTTCACTCATCCAACAATCCAAAAAATGTGTAAAATTTAGAGAGTTTTACATTGTGTAACCGGATCCTATCCCATATATAATTTGTTTCTTTGCTGTATTCTATATGAAAAAACAGGAAGTAAAAGTCTTCTAAAGCCTAATGTTTGAAGCGAGATTGATCGTTGAAGTTCATACAAGCATTGATTATAAGGGGAAATGCCCAAATACAGAATCAAATTTCTAAACCCCATCACCAAGAAATACAATAACATCAAAAACCCTAAACGTTGGGGGGATCAAAGTTACTGATCTCACAAGCATAAGATTCAAGAAACAACACTATCCCACAAAGATGTATACATATCCAAGAACACATATATGGAACTACCAAAAGAATGTTTTCGACTTTATTCCCTGCTAGAAGAAGAGCCTTATCATAATTCATATGAGCCGAGGCAAACAAAAAACTATACATGTACATTGAAAGAGACCCGATTCTTGAACATGAGGAACTCTAACCCTAATCTAAAGTCAAGTTGCAAAGCATGCAATCCAAGACCCTAGACCAGACGAGGCGTGCGCGTGGGTAGAGCCTGTGGGTATACACACGCGACTCCCTTACCAGATCCTCCATGGTCTCCACGAACAGATTCAAGCTTCTCACGGGGGGAACATACAGAATCAGAGGCGCCGCAGAGAAAGCAATCGTGAAGAACAGCTGCAACATGGCTTCTCCTACGTAAACCCCAAACTGATTTGGAAAGCAGAGATCGGAAGGAACAGATTTGCAGAAAGTTCTGGAGAAGGACCAGAGTGTTGAAAACTTAATTTACAGGTTTGGTTGAGGAGACAGAGGGAAGGAAGAAAGTAGGTGGCTTAAATTAGATGGGACATGGGCAACAAGTGTGTAAAAGTAAACGGGTAAAGATGGCAGGAAGATAAACAGCAACTTCTGGAAATATGAAGAAATTAGAACAAAAATAGTAATAAATTCAATGAAGAGTCAATTGCTCTACAAGTACTCAAATTATGACTCTGGATTCAAATTGGTTCTTAAACTTTAAATTAATCTATTCAATTCTTAAAGTATTAAATTTTTAATTAACAATCAATTGATCTGATGAGATAATATACTAGATCAAAGTCAGGAGTTTGAATCTTGACGTTGTGAATGAAGTACTTGAGTTGGGAGGGTCACCCATAGTGAACCTTTGTAGCATCTGATCCAAATTAGTCAGTCAATGAGTTGGATACCGGTGGTTAAACCCAAAAGTATTAGATCTTTATCAATTATATATTTTTGTTAAGGATTATTGTCTTATACACTAGCGGTGAATTTTTTTCCACAAGCGGTGTTGTTTAGAGGTTTATGTTTTAGTTTTAGGGTTTATGAATTTAGGTTGTATGATTTAGAATTTAAGATTCAATGTTAGAATTTAAGGTTTTAAAAATTTAGATTTTGGATTGAAAATAGACATGCTTGTGTAATTTTTTTACACCGAGAGTATATCAAATATTCACCCTTTTATTAATCTAATATTCAATTTTGTTATTAGATAGTAATTCGAATATAACATAATATGATTTCAAAACATGTGAATAAGATCTTAGATATTTTTTTTGACAAATTTTAAATCTAATCCTAATCCTACCTAGAGGGAAGGGAAGGAGAATTCTAGGGGAAGGAATGAAATACTCCTAATAGGTCTAAAACCCATGACCTAAAAAAAAATAAAGGAATAAAAATGAACAGTTTGGCTAACTAGCCAAATGCACTTGCTCAAGATCTTAGATACTTGTACCTAGAATATGAACAATAATGTATTAAAAAAAGTCTGTTTTTTTTTATCAAAATTTAGGATTATTTTTCAAGACATCATATTTTAATAGCTTAAGGGTATCATAATCTCATAAGTTTTTAAAAAAATAATCAATTAAGCCCTTAAATTTTTTTTACCTAATTAAGTCTTTATATTTTAAAATTTCATCAATTCACCTTTTGACCACCGTTGACTGTTAAATCTAACAGTTTTTTGGATTAGTTGATGCAACATGTCGTATTATAATGTTGTCACTTAACATTTTCAGAATTTTTTATTTTATTTAAAAAAATCTCTAAAAGTTCAAAAAAATTTAAAAAACTTATAAAATTTATAAAAAATAGTTTTCTAAAAAATCTGTAAACATCACATACAGAACTGTAGTGTATCACATGACAGTAATATCTCAAGAAAAAACCGTCAAAATTGATAGTCAAAGAGCTTAATTATGAAATTTTGAAATACAAAAATTTAATTGGGTGTAATTTTTTTAACAGCTTAATTAATTTTTTTTCAAAAATTCAAGGGTTTATGATACTTTTAAACCTATTTTAATTGTTTATACAGTGAGTACGTGTTTAAATTTTGATCCATATCTTTCAAATAGGCTCCATATTAGGTTTAAGTTAGCATTTAATTGTTTTGACAGATAAGTTAGCATTTAAAGCCTAAGTTGATGGCTATATTGATATAAAAATGTGATTCATGTGATAATAATAATAATTTTGAGTATTGAAGTGTAGTTTGATAAATTAAAATTAAGTGTTGAAAAATTAAGGAATAAATTCAAGTGGTAAAATCTGTTACTGTTAGGCGTATTATATAAAAATAAGTATTACATATAATTAGTTTGCTTGAAAAATACTACAAGTTTTGAAAGTTAATATAATCTTTTCCAAAAGAAAAATAATATAATTTTAAAAGAAATAAAATAAAATTTATTGAATTATCAAATTTTACTTATCATTTTCTACATTTTATAAAAAAAAATTTAAGATATTTTTTTATTTTAAACTATTAAATTATTTAAAAACTATTCATTGAAATTAAATTTGTAAAATTTATTATTTTCACTCGATTAAAATAGATTCTTAATTAAAAAGATTTGAAATTTGAGATCAAATCATAATTTAAGAATTATTGATGCAATTAATCCAGTTAAATTGAATTAAATGAGGTGACGTTATTTATCCATTCATTTATAAATAATAATAACATATCAAAATTTTAAGGATAGGAGTGTAGTCTTCCTATTTAACGTACCCTGAATAATTAGAAATCAAATTAGTCATGAACACAACAAGCAGTTAGAGTGAAAAAATTTGGATAAAAAAAATTAGAGTGAAAAAGTAGATGGTATTTATTTTAAGAAATTCAGATTCAATTATTTTATCTGTAATGTGTGTATTGTCAAATACTTAAAGATATGTATAAATAGATATAGATACTACCTTATAATCGTCTTTAGACTATTAACAAATTAAATTAGCATTGGTTAGAAAAGGAATAAGTCATTTTCCTCATTTATTAATTTATGTATTGAGTGATTTTCTTTTATTTGATTGGTTTTTCTAACTGTGACCATTCTAGTCATACTATATCGAATGGTGTGTATTGTTCCAATCATAAATCAATAACAATTAATTTTAGTTAAAATTTTGATATGTTTTGTGTGTTTAGGTCAGAAGTAATTATTTTTAATGGTCTAAAGGTGATTACAAGGTAATATCTGTTTATATATATTTTTAAGTCCTTAACAATTCGTATACACATTGTAGACAAAGCGATTTGAACCCGTATCTCCTAAGATGAACATCATCGCTTTTCCACTATGACACTAGTTGAGTTCACATGTAATTATTTGGTGTATCGCTACTGTAATTTTATTAAGAGAACCTTTTAAAGCTGTCACATATTTTTTAAAAAAGGGTAAACTACGACCGGTGTCACCAAACTATTGGGGTGACCCGTTTTTACCATTAACTTTTTAATTGGTCCAAATTTGCCACCAAACTTTATTTTTCGACTCGTTTATACCACTGCGCCATTAACTCCTTAACGACGTGATAACTTTGATGCTAGACCAAAACGATGTCGTTTTGATGTCGTTATTTTAATAATAAATGACCCAAAACGGCGTCGTTTGCTGAAGGAAAATATATAAAATTATGCACTCAATGGGATTTGAACCTAAAACCTTCAAAATTAAATACGAACTCTTAACCACTAAGCTAACTTAACATTTTTATTTGTTTCTAATAAAAATAATATATATTTCAAACTGCAGTTTATCATATAAATAATATTACTCTATATAAATAATATAAATATGTTATTTCTAATATAAATAATATAAATATGTTATTTCTAATATAAATATATTAGAAATATATTAGTATACATATATTAATATATAAATAATAAATAAAATAAAAATCTATAAATATTTTTTATATATTAGAAATAATATTAAATAGATGAATAGATAAATATATTATTATAAAAATTAAAAGACTAATTTTTGAAATCTCGAAATTAAAAAAAACTCTCAGAATCCAACAAAACCCTAAACTCTAACATTAAACTATAAACATTAAACCCTAAAAATTTATTTATAAACAAATAATATTAAAAAATATATATAAATAATATGTTGAGATTTAGGGGGCTAGATTCGATCAACTGTTCTTGCTCGTCAAGTGTGGAGAAGTTGGATAATTTGGTGTTTTAGGGGGAGGTGAAAATTTGGCAATTTGACACAATGATTTATAGTGGTTCAACCTTATAATCAAGGTCTACATCCACTACCTTAGCTCCCCACTAAGGATTTTCAAACAAATTCACTAAGAATTTCGTCCCCTTTTCTCAGATTAGGAGGAAACCGTTACAACGATCAAGCTTTCTACCCAAAGCTTGATCAACCACTCTCTTACAAGAGAAAGACTTAGCAAACTAGAAATCCCTCTAATAGGTATGTGTTTGCAATACTAAGCTCTCACCCAAAACCTAAACACTTGAGCAAATTTGTAACCCCCTTAGCCCGGCCTAGACGGTTGACCCGAACTACGAAGATTATACGGGGAAAACCAAAGTCAACCCAAAAGTCAACCTTGATTAACAACCCTTTTTTTCTTTTTAATCTTGTCTAGATACACGTTAACCCTAAGTGAGTACTCATGAAACATATATGAGAAAGGCACAGCGATCGAACAACAAAGAGGGACTCAACTGCTCTTATTACAAGTTTAGGGACCAAAATGTAATTTCTGTAAATTAGAAGGTCATAACTGATTTTAAAGTTATCAATATGAAATTAGTCTCATTTCGTGCTTCTCTGCCAAATTTCAACTTAATTGGACATCTCAAACTCAAGCAATTGCAACATCAATATTTGGGACTAAAATGTAAGGCTTGCAAACTTCAGCACCATTCAAATCAGTGCCCAACGGTCTCCTGTTTCGGAACGCCCACCTGCCGTATCGAAACGGAGGATCGAAACGGTGTTGACCGTTTCGATACGCGGGTTGGTTCTAAGACTAGTTCCGAAACGAGGCCTTCTAGTAGCCAAATCGTTTCGAAACAACCTCCAGTCGTTTCGATACGCCAGAGAGTGTTTCGATACGGTTTGCCCAGAAACTGCAGATTTTGCTGGTTTTTCATACATAAACCCATTCAAACTCATCCTAACGACTTCCCAAACATACCAACAAGTCATCAAACATATAAGGTGCATGTTTAGAACTCTTAAACACATTCATAGCATCAAACATGAAATTTCACATGTCTAGAGGCATGCTTCCTATTATCAAAAACCAAGTAGGCAAACAAACTCCAAATCAAGCATTAAAGGTTTAGATTTCCATTGCCAAATTATCAAAACTAATAGTGTACGAAAACTTCACCATACATGAGCTTGGATTCCCTTGGACACACTTAGCTTCCTTGTTGCCCTTAAACACCTCAATTATCTGCATTATTGGTAAAAGAGAGAGCGTAAGCACAAATGCTTAGCGAGGCATGCTCTAAGTAAAATCAACACAATAATGCATTTTTAGAAAACACTTTCAACAAAGCTTTTAAACCACATACTCATCTCTTTCTCATACAACCATGCATCATTTTCAAGTATCTCATGCTTCGTTACATTTAAATACATTATATTGGCTTTCAAGTGATAGTTCATAACCATTTCAACACAAAACACAATCGGATACGCAGATTAAAAGCGTTGTCCCACACACTTCATACACACTACCGGACTACACAAGGTTCACACTCAAGAGCAATCCCTCCATTGATGTGACACCTGTGGTGGAGTATATCGGTATAATCTCAACCCCTCAACACCACTCATCGGTAGTTGTATAATTCCACTAACGAGAGTAAGGGACACATAACACAAGATCCACACACGAAATTTACCACCACTGTTGTGATCTTACCTCAATTGTTAGGGTACTTGGATGGAGTTTACGGTACAATCACAACCCCTCAACATCCTAGGCGACTTTACTTACGGTGCACCCAATCCTATAGCCGGCTAACTATATCCGATTCAATTACTTAAAAACTATTTCATCACTTGCCAATATACATCAAATACCATCATCAATCCACTGTTTTAAGCATTAATCAAAGCCATTTAACATCATGCATCTCCATGCATTATTACCAAATTAATAACATGTCAAACCAAGGATCTCTTACCTTGAGCATCCTTCAATACATGGCTTTCAAAACCAACATTAATCATGCTAAAACATGCTTCCAAAACAGAAATTAAACATGCATTTTATAACTAATGCATCAAACCACATCTTAGCACATCCGAGGGAGTTTTTCCGAAAACTTACTCTTGAGCTTAGCTAAGTTGTTTAGACTTAAACTAAGCTCCCAAAACCTCCAAATAATCGTTTCAAAGCTGGAAAACCATCTCCACTCACCAATTACGTTTCGCTTGCTTGCCGAAACGCCAATTAAGCTTCCAAATCAACTCCAAAGGTGTCCGAAGATGTCTCCCGTGTTTTAGACACATCAAAGCAGAGGATTAGTGCATCATCATGCATTGAAATCTGCAGCCAACACTCCTAAACTCGCTGCTCTACCTAAAACCAACATTTCAGCTACCAAACACAACAAAAATCACCTCCAAACTCTTCCAAAACTTTACCCAGCCAAGATCCATCACTCCTAAACATCAATCACCATAAAAAACAATCCTAAACTCGACCTTATACCTCCAGCTATAACAGAACACCAAGAACACCTCAAAAACCACCATTTTCTTGAGCAAAAACTTAGGAAACACAACCTATTCGGGATTGGATTGATAAAACCTCATTTCTAACATCATTTAATATCCAAAATACATTAAAGAACCACCTCAAAACAGAGCCCAATCAATCACAACGAAATTCTTCAAGATCTCTTCCAAAATCTTGAGTTTTAAGCCAAAATCATGTTTCTAACATTAGAACCATTTATAAAACTTAAATTAAGGATTGAAAACTTGGGAATTTCAGTAAAGAACTGAGTATTTAGAGGAGAAGAACAATCTTACCTCTAAATGATGATTTCTCCTTGATTTGGGCCAAATTCCTTGAAAATTCAATGTGGAAATCAAAAGGATTTGATGCAAGATTGATTAGGAACCAATAGATGATAGAAATCTCATCAATTGAAGTGAAAATCTATGTGAAAGTTGCTGGAGAAAAAGTGTTTGGATGATGAGATTTTGAGAGAAAAAGGAATGAGAGAAAATTAGAGAAAAGGTAGTTATGAAAATCAAAAGGTAGTTTTCCTTTTCTTTTATTTAATTAATACATTAATTAAATCACCCAAATTAAGGAAAAATCTGGAGAAAAACATTTTGGGTAATTAGCTCCTTAAAGATTCAAAGTTTCAATCCTTTACAAAACAGTCACTACTAAACTTTGCAAAAATCGCATTTTGGTCACTACACCGAAATGTAGTATTTCCAAACCTTATTTTGTAAAATTGATTTCACCACTCTTTTATATATATTAAATGAGGGTTTTTAGATATTTTTCTATATTTTTAAAGCATCCCGAACTAGGCTTTCTCTAAAACCTCCTTTTATATTCGAACCGTTTCTCAGACCGGTCCGACCAAACCCTAAACTTCTAAGCCCAAAAATGGGGTGTTACAACTCTCCCCCTCTTAAGAAATTTCGTCCTCAAAATTTACCTAGAGAAAAAAGGTAAGGAAACTGCTTCTTCATGTCATCATTTCTTTCCCACGTGGCTTCCTCAACACCACGGTGCCTCCACAACACCTTAACCAAATCAATGGTCTTACCTCGAAGAACTTTACTGTCCGAATCCAAAATTTCAACCGGCTCTTAATCATAGGTCAAGTCTAGATTCAACTCCACTTCCCCCACATGCATAACATGCGAAGGATCCGATCTATACCTCCGAAGCATAGAGACATGAAACACATCATGTATCTTTTCCAACTCTTGCGGCAACCTCAGCTTGTACGAAACATGACCCACACGTTCAATCACCTCGTATGGTCCAATATACCTAGGGCTCAACTTACCCTTCCGAACAAACCTCATCACTTTCTTCCAAGGTGAAACCTTATAAAACACACATTCACCCACCGCAAACTCAATCTCCTTACGCTTCAAATCCGCGTAAGACTTCTGTCGATCAGAAGCTGCCTTCAACCGCTCACAAATGAGCTTCACCTTCTCGGTGGTTCCTCTCAACAAAGCCGGCATCGAGACTAACTTTTGACCTGTTTCAGCCCAGCAAAGAGGAGTTCTGCACTTCCTCCCATACAAGGCTTCATAAGGTGCCATTTGAATACTTGCCTGATAGCTATTGTTATAAGAAAACTCCACCAAAGGCAAATGCTTCTCCCAAGAACCTTGAAACTCAATCACACAACACCTCAACATATCTTCAAGCACTTGGATAACACGCTCAGACTGTCCATCCGACTGTGGATGATAAGAAGTACTGAAATTCAACCGCGTACCCAAAGCTTGGTGAAAACACTCCCAAAAACGCGATGTAAACCTCGGATCTCTATCCGACACTATAGATTTTGGTACACCATGCAAACATACAATTACGGCAATGTACAACTCTGCAAGCTTGTCCAAGGTATACGTAGTGTGCACAGGTAAGAAACGCGCACACTTCGTAAGGCGATCTACAATCACCCACACCGAGTTCTTCTTCGATGGCGACAGAGGCAAACCAGACACGAAGTCCATGGTAATCCTTTCCCACTTCCACTCAGGAATCCTCAACGGTTGCAACAACCCTGAAGGAAATTGATGCTCAGCCTTAACCCGCTGACAAACCATGCACTTACTCACGTACTCCGCAACATCTTTCATCAAACCCACCCAATAGTAATCATCCTTTAAATCACGATACATCTTCGTACTACCAGGGTGCATAGCAAAAGGACTACTATGAGCTTCAATCAGAATAGTACGCCTCAACTCCGCATCATTCGGCACAACTATCCGACTTCCAAAACATAGAACTCCATCATCATTAAAGCAGAAATCCGATGGTCTATCCTCAGCAATATCCTGAATATGTGGCACCAAAGAATCATCCAACAACTGCTTATCCTTTATCAACTGAACCAAATATGGTTTCACTTGCAATTCAGCCACAAGACCCCCATCTTGCGAAATACTCAAGCTGGCAAACATAGCCCTTAACTCCACTGCCACCTTCCTACTCAAGGAATCCGCTACAACATTAGCTTTTCCCGGATGGTACTTGATCGTCAAATCGTAATCCTTAAGCAACTCCACCCAACATTGTTGCCTAAGATTCAACTCTTTCTGAGACATCAGATACTTCAAGTTCTTGTGATCCGTGTACACCGTACATTTCTCACCATACAAATAATGTCTCCAAATCTTCAAAGCAAAAACCACCGCAGCTAACTCAATATCATACGTAGGATAATTGCACTCATGCACCTTCAACCGGCGCGATGCATAAGCCACCACCTTACCCTCTTGCATTAACACACACCCCAGACCAATATAGGATGCGTCACTGTACACCACAAACTCTTTTCCTGATTCAGGCTGAACCAAGATATGAGCTTGCGTCAAAGCTGCCTTAAGCTTCTCAAAAGCTTGTTTCCTTGCTTCCGTCCACTCATACTTGACATCTTTTTGCAACAACTTCGTCAAAGGGGCAGGAATCTTCGAGAATCCATCCACAAACCTCCGGTAATATCCTGCCAACCCAAGGAAACTACGGACTTCATGAACAGACTTAGGAGGCTTCCAATTCATCACCGCCTCAATCTTCTGAGGATCAACACGAATTCCCTCAGCCGAAACCACATGACCAAGGAACACATCTTCTTTTAGCCAAAACTCGCACTTGCTCAGCTTAGCATAAAGTTGATTTTCCAGAAGATCTTGCAAGACAACCCTCAAATGTCCTTCATGCTCCTCCTCAGTACGAGAGTACACAAGGATATCGTCAATGAACACTACAACAAACTTGTCTAAGTATTCATGGAACACTCTATTCATCATGTCCATGAAAGCTGCATGAGCATTCGTCAAGCCAAACGGCATTACAAGGAACTCATAATGCCCATACCTCGTCCTAAAGGCTGTTTTTGGCACATCCACATCTTTCACCTTAAGCTGGTAGTATCCTGACCTTAAGTCAATCTTGGAGAACACAACCGCTCCCCGAAATTGATCAAAAAGATCATCAATCCTCGGCAAAGGATACCGATTCTTGATAGTCAACTTGTTCAGCTGACGATAATCGATTCACATTCTCATAGTGCCATCCTTCTTCTTCACAAACAAGACCGGTGCACCCCAAGGTGACACACTCGGCCGAATGAAACCACGATCAAGCAACTCCTGAAGTTACGTCTTCAATTCCTTCAACTCCTTGGGTGCCATGCGATAGGGAGCAATGGACACTGGAGTTGTGTTTTCATACAGCTCAATTCCAAACTTCACCTCTCGACTAGGCGGCAATCCAGGTAACTCCTCCGGAAACACTCCAAGGAACTCACGAACAGTTCTTATATCCTGAACGCGCACCTCCTTCGAACTTGGATTCATAACAAAGGCTAGATAAGCCTCGCAACCTTGCCGCAACATCCGACTTGCTTCCAAGGTAGACACCACATTACTAAGAAACTTTACATTTCCACCCACCACCACTACCACATAATCATCCGCAAGTTTCAACGAAACTCGCTTGTTCTCAAAATCCACTACAGCTCGATGTTCAACAAGTCAATCCATACCAAGGATTACATCAAAACCATAGAATGGCAATTCTATGAGATCAACAAGAAAAACATGGTTTTGCACTTTCAAGGGACATCTTCTATACAACTTTCGTTTTACGACGGTCTCACCAAAGGAACTAGTCACACGCATACCAACATCCAAAGACTCAACAGGTAAACCAAGCATTTGAGCATGTTCACGCAATATGTATGAGTGTGTAGATCAAGAATCAATCAAGGAAAGTAATGAAAAGGATTGCAAAGTAAAGGTACCTGCGATCACATCCGTATCATTCCTTCCCTCACGCTGAGCATACACTCGAGCCTGGCCACCACCCTCAGGTTGAACAGCCACAACATGCGCCACATTCCTCCCACCATCATCTCTGCGCTGAAAGTTACCACGGCCGCGCCCACGACCTCTCTGTGGTGCAACTACCCCAAGAGCACGTCCCTGACCTCCACCGGCCAACAAAGGAAACTCCCCCCTCATATGGTCTACCGAACCACAATTCCAACATGAGTTACCTGTCACTGCAATAGGAGCCTGAACCTTCCTCGCTGCTCGAGGACAATCTCGCCTCAAATGGCCACGAGATCCACACGTCCAGCACGTGTTCTGATCAGCCCTCATTATATCTCCCTGAACAGGCGTACCATGTCCTCCATTACCTCGCCTAGCAGTAGACTGATACCTCTTATCTCGTCCTCTCTTGTTCTGTCCACCACCAGAACTATGATCAACAGCTCTTTTTCCCGATCTAGAACTAACGCCTTTGGAAGACAAACCCAAGTTCTGCTCGATGTCCTTCGCTCTACACACAAGCACATCAAAATCTGTATACTCAGCCACAAGCATAAAAGTCTTCACTCCGTTACTAATCCATAACAGAAACGTTCACACCTCTCTCGCTCATCAGGGATTAGCTCAGGTGCATATTGACTAAGGCGGACAAATTGGACCTCGTACTCAGCTACTGTCATGCTTCCTTGTACAAGAGACATAAATTCTCTTTTCTTCTCATCTAGGTATCGTACACCCAGATACTTCCGCTTGAACGCATTCAAGAAGAACGTCCAAGTCACATCATTATCCTCCATTCCAGAGACAGTGGTCGTCCACCACGTATAAGCATCATCATGCAGCCGTGACACCACACAACCCAACTTCTGCACATTATTGCATTTCATTTGCCCCAAAATCCTCTTGGTGCTTTCCAACCAAGACTCAGATCCTTCCGGAGATAAACCTCTGAACTCAGTCCCTCCCAGACTGCGAAGACGTTCCAAAGGCAATCTTACATTAGCATCATCCTGATGCGCAACTCCATGAGCTCCAGCTACTGCTGCCTGAAAGGCTCCAGGAATGGCCTGAATCAACACAGTCATGTCAGGAGCAGCTTGCCCCTGCATACCTTCAGGTCCAGCGACCCCAGCACCAGCACCAACACCAGCATTACCAGCTCCATCACCCTCACCACCGGGTGGTCCACCACCAGAAGGAGAAGGTAAATCCACAACATTCTCAGCATTCTCCTTATTCTCATTCTGAGCCATAGCTCTTGTATTCATTCTCATCTCTCTACGCGGCCCCATTTACAAGAAAACAATGCACTGGCACAAATGCAATAAACATAATTAGGCTCAACAAGGTAAGTAATCTAAGTACTCAAGCTCTTTTTCGAAAACAATTCCTTTCATTAGTTTTGATATGGCAATGGGATCCCCTAACACATTCCAACATAGCATAACATCACAATTGAAACCATGCATCACTATTCATACAACATTCTTTCACCCAAAAGGCATATCATGCAAATACACATACATCACCCACATAACTATTCCCATTTACAGGAGAACTAAGCTCTAATACCACAAAATGTAAGCCCTTAGCCCGACCTAGACGGTTGACCCGAATTACGAAGATTACACGGGGAAAACCAAAGTAAACCTGAAAGTCAACCTTGATTAACGACCCTTTTTTTCTTTTTAATCTTGTCTAGATACAAGTTAACCCTAAGTGAGTACTCATGAAACATATATGAGAAAGGCACAACGATCGAACAACAAAGAGGGACTCAATTGCTCTTATTACAAGTTTAGGGACCAAAATGTAATTTCTGTAAATTAGAAGGTCATAACTGATTTTAAAGTTATCAATATGAAATTAGTCCCATTTCATGCTTCTCTGCCAAATTTCAACTTAATTGGATATCTCAAACTCAAGCAATTGCAACATCAACATTTGGGACTAAAATGTAAGGCTTGCAAACTTCAACATCATTCAAATCAGTGCCCAACGGTCTCCTGTTTCGGAACGCCCACCTGTCGTACCGAAACGCAGGATCGAAACGGCGTTGACCGTTTCGATACGCGGGTTGGTTCCGAGACTGGTTCCGAAACGAGGCCTTCTAGTAGCCAAATCGTTTCGAAATAGCCTCCAGCCGTTTCAAAACACGAAGGCCATTACAGGCCCCCGTTTCGATACGCCAGAGAGTGTTTCGATACGGTTTGCCCAGAAACTGCAGATTTTGCTGGTTTTTCATACATAAACCCATTCAAACTCATCATAACGACTTCCCAAACATACCAACAAGTCATCAAACATATAAGGTGCATGTTTAGAACTCCTAAACACATTCATAGCATCAAACATGAAATTTCACATGTCTAGAGGCATGCTTCCTATTATCAAAAACCAAGTAGGCAAACAAACTTCAAATCAAGCATCAAAGGCCATTTACAATTCAAATCAACCAAGGCACACATGCCACAACCTTAGGGAGTTTAATACATCTCCCAAAACAAAGTTTAGATTCCCATTGCCAAATTATCAAAACTAATAGTGTACGAAAACTTCACCATACATGAGCTTGGATTCCCTTGGACACACTTAGCTTCCTTGTTGCCCTTAAACACCTCAATTATCTGCATTATTGGTAAAAGAGAGAGCGTAAGCACAAATGCTTAGTGAGGCATGCTCTAAGTAAAACCAACACAATAATGCATTTTTAGAAAACACTTTCAACAAAGCTTTTAAACCACATACTCATCTCTTTCTCATGCAACCATGCATCATTTTCAAGCATCTCATGCTTCGTTACATTTAAATACATTATATTGACTTTCAAGTGATAGTTCATAACCATTTCAACACAAAACACAATCGGATACGCGGATTACAAGCGTTGCCCCACACGCTTCATACACACTACCGGACTATACAATGTTCACACTCAAGAGCAATCCCTCCATTGATGTGACACCCGTGGTGGAGTATAACGGTACAATATCAACCCCTCAACACCACTCATCGGTAGTTGTATAATTCCACTAATGAGAGTAAGGGACACATAACACAAGATCCACACACGGAATTTACCACCACCATTGTGATCTTACCTCAATCGTTAGGGTACTTGGATGGAGTTTACGGTACAATCACAACCCCTCAACATCCAAGGCGACTTTACTTACGGTGCACCCAATTCTATAGCCGGCTAAGTATATCCGATTCAAGTACTTAAAAACCATTTCATCACTTGCCAATATACATCAAATACCATCATCAATCCACTGTTTAAGCATTAATCAAAGCCATTTAACATCATGCATCTCCATGCATTATTACCAAATTAATAATATGTCAAACCAAGGATCTCTTACCTTGAGCATCCTTCAATACATGGCTTTCAAAACCAGCATTAATCATGCTAAAACATGCTTCCAAAACAGAAATTAAACATGCATTTTATAACTAATGCATCAAACCACATCTTAGCACATCCGAGGGAGTTTTTCCGAAAACTTACTCTTGAGCTTAGCTAAGTTGTTTAGACTTAAACTAAGCTCCCAAAACCTCCAAATAATCGTTTCAAAGCTGGAAAACCATCTCCACTCACCAATTACGTTTCGCTTGCTTGCCGAAACGCCAATTAAGCTTCCAAATCAACTCCAAAGGTGTCCGAAGATGTCTCCCATGTTTTAGACATATTAAAGCATAGGATTAATGCATCATCATGCATTGAAATCTTCAGCCAACACTCCTAAACTCGCTACTCTACCTAAAACCAACATTTCGGCTACCAAACACAACCGAAATCACCTCCAAACTCTTCCAAAACTTTACCCAGCCAAGATCCATCACTCCTAAACATTTCTAAACATCAATCACCATAAAAAACAATCCTAAACTCGACCTTATACCTCCAGCTATAACAGAACACCAAGAACACCTCAAAAACCACCATTTTCTTGAGCAAAAACTTAGGAAACACAACCTATTCGGGATTGGATTGATAAAACCTCATTTCTAACGTCATTTAATATCCAAAATACATTAAAGAACCACCTCAAAACATAGCCCAATCAATCACAACGAAATTCTTCAAGATCTCTTCCAAAATCTTGAGTTTTAAGCCAAAATCATGTTTCTAAAATTAAAACCATTTATAAAACTTAAATTAAGGATTGAAAACTTGGGAATTTCAGTAAAGAACTGAGTATTTAGAGGAGAAGAACAATCTTACCTCTAAATGATGATTTCTCCTTGATTTGGGCCAAATTCCTTGAAAATTCAATGTGGAAATCAAAAGGATTTGATGCAAGATTGATTAGGAACCAATAGATGATGGAAATCTCATCAATAGAAGTGAAAATCTATGTGAAAGTTGTTGGAGAAAAAGTGTTTGGATGATGGGATTTTGAGAGAAAAAGGAATGAGAGAAAATTAGAGAAAAGGTAGTTATGAAAATCAAAAGGTAGTTTTCCTTTTCTTTTATTTAATTAATACATTAATTAAATCACCCAAATTAAGGAAAAATATGGAGAAAAACATTTTGGGTAATTAGCTCCTTAAAGATTCAAAGTTTCAATCTTTTACAAAACAATCACTACTAAACTTTGCAAAAATCGCATTTTGGTCACTACACCGAAATGTAGTATTTCCAAACCTTATTTTGTAAAATTGATTTCACCACTCTCTTATATATATTAAATGAGGATTTTTAGATATTTTTCTATATTTTTAAAGCATCCTGAACTAGGCTTTCCGTAAAACCTACTTTTATATTCGAACCGTTTCTCATACCGGTCCGACCAAACCCTAAACTTCTAAGCCCAAAAATGGGGTGTTACAAAATTTAACAATGTTTAGCTCACAAGTGTTATCTAAGCAAGAAATAAACAATTTAAGCTCTAGACAAATTTTGACAT
This sequence comes from Hibiscus trionum, assembly GCA_030270665.1. Classification (NCBI taxonomy): domain Eukaryota; kingdom Viridiplantae; phylum Streptophyta; class Magnoliopsida; order Malvales; family Malvaceae; genus Hibiscus; species Hibiscus trionum. The sequence goes on from BSYR01000012.1 coordinate 454,627, forward strand.
CATAATGTTGTAACAATTGAAACACTAACCATTACAAGATGCTTGGAGGTCCCTTTTATACTCTTTGATGAGTTTGTAGCCGTTACTAGCCGTTGGGATTGAATTGGAGCCGTTGGAGCCTTTATTTCCCATCATAAATGCAATTCTGTAGCTTGGCGTATCGATACTCGTCAAACCGTATCGATACAGTCTCAATGAGGAATTAGCCGTTGGGCTTCTTCAGCTGATGCGTATCGATACGCTTACCTAGCGTATCGGTACAGTCCTGCAATTAAAAGACCATTGGGAAAATGACCGTTGGGGTAGTTAGGCGTATCGGTGCGCGATACACCCATATCGGTACGCGACTAGCCGTTGGGCTATTTCAAAACACATCGTATCGATACGGCTAAGCGTATCGGTACAAGTTTTTGTTACTGGAAAGTTCAGGTAGTTGAAACCCTAAGGTGTATCGGTACGGTACCTGACCGTATCGGTACGGACACATGAAAAAACCTGGTTTTGACTACTTTAAATGTACTTCAAATCATTCCAAAGCCTTTTAAAACCCTTAAACATATTTTCAAGTTGTTTTTGACTAAAAACATATTTTAGTCTTTTCAATTTAGTCCAAAACATTTTTCAAATATTATATCAAAACATTAGTTCTACAATCTCCCCTTTTTTGATATAATAAAACCAACTTGAAAAATTGTTTGGGATTCCCCCCCTTTAACTTTAAAATTGTGAATAAGAGATTAAAGATATGAAATCAAATAAAGCTCCCCCTTATTCATTTGAAAATTCAATTTTTCAAACCATTTCTCCTCCTTTTTGTTATATCAAAAAGAATTTAAAATGACATTGAGTTCAAAATAACTTAGGAGGCAAAAAAATTGACACACTTAAAATTTTGGTTTAAAAATTGGCTCCCCCTTACTCAAAGCATCATAAGAATGTTAGTTCAACATATATGATTATCTAGTTGACATAAATGAAAATAAATCAAATAAAAACAAAAGCAACTAGATTATACCACACTTGAACTCAAGGGAGGATGTGAAGCCTTCATTCTTCAAGTGTTCTTTCTTTGTGTGCATGGAGCTCCCCCTCAATTTTTGACTTGATGATCACTCTTCATCACACGTAGCACAAGACAATCAAGTAATTTTTGGTATCCAAATTGCTTTGGATCCATATACATTAGTAGCACAAAATTTTGTCCCCTTAGGAATCCATTTTTCAATTTCATCCTTTTTAGTTGAAGTGGTTAGTCATTTTGGGACCCAAACACTTCTAAAACATTTTCCGTTCATAAATCTAGGGGCACTAGATTGTCTTACATAAAAATTTGATTTTCCAAAATTATTTTTCTTTTCAAGTTCATTGGAAATCAAATCTTTTTCTTTTTGAACTTTAAGAAGCAAATTTTGTAAATCAAAACACTTTTGTTCAAAATCTTTCAATTTTGCTTCAAGTTCAAGATTTGTTTTGGAAAGCAAATCATTTTCAATTTTTATTTTTGAAATCAACTTTTTGTTTTTGGAAAATGATACCTTGAATTCCAAAAGCAAATCATCATAGGCATCTTGCAACTCATCAAATGTATATGAATTTGAAATAGATGAGTTAGAAGTTACCTCTCCCTCATTGAGGGCCATCAAGCATAGGTGGGCTACTTCATCATCGGTGGAGTCTTTATCACTCTATGTGGCCACATATGCTTGTTTTGAAGATGATCCCTTCTTTTTGGATTTGTGGGAGTCCTTCATCTTCTTCCTCGATTCATGCTTGGATTTTTCCATTTTGCTCTTCATGAACCGGGCAAATTTGTTGAAGAGATAGGTCATCTCTTCATCTTCACATTTCTCCTCACTTGAATCTACATGATGGCATGTGGAGGATTTGAGAGCAACGACACTTGCATTGATGCCTAGCTCCATGATCTTCTTCTTCCCCATCGCTCTAATCTCTTCCTTCTTCTTCTCATCTTCTTTGTTTTTCTTCATTATTTGGTGAGTGAGAAGTGACCCCATTAGTTCATCAAGCTTCAAGGTTTTGAGATTCTTGGCTTCGATGATGGCAGTCCTCTTTGAGTCCTATGACTCGAGAAGGGAGCAGATGAGCTTTCAGACAAGCTTTTCTTCCGGGATGGCTTCTCCATAACCTTTGAGTCCATTTGTGATAGTGGAGAACCTATCAAACATCTTCTCGATGTTTTCTTCCGGATCCATCTTGAAGTTCTCATACTCTAAGGTGAGGAGCCCAATCTTGGTCTCCTTGACTTCATCGGTTCCTTCGTATGTGACTTCAAGCTTGTTCCATACCTCCTTGGCACTCTCACAAGAGGACATCTTCTCATAGATGGTTGGGCCAAATGCACAAAAGAGCATGTGCAAGGCTTTGCAATTTAGCTCCATCTTCTTGCGATCGTCGACACTCCATTATGCTTTGCTTCCTTGAGGCACGAACGGACCATCTTCAACTATGTCTCATAGCTTGTAGTCTCTTGACTTCAAGAAGAGTTTCATCTTTGTCTTCCAATGGGCATAATGATTTCTGTCGAAGAAAGGGGGTTTGTCGATTGATTGTGCCATTGAGCGGTTGAGTAAAATGTTGATCGAGCTTGCCGGATCTTCTCAATAGGATGTGAATCCCCTTCGATTGAGCCAAGCTCTGATACCAATTGTTGAGATTTAGGGGGCTCGATTCAATCAACCGTTCTTGCTCGCCAAGTGTGGAGAAGTTGGATAATTGGGTATTTTAGTGGGAGGTGCAAATTCGGCAATTTGACACAAGGATTTATAGTGGTTCAACATTCTAACCAAGGTCAGCATCCACTACCTTAGCTCCCCACTAAGGATTTCTAAACAAATTTACTAAGAATTTCGTCCCCTTTTCTCGGATTAGGAGGAAACCGTTACAACGATCAAGCTTTCTACCCAAAGCTTGATCAACCACTCTCTTACAAGAGAAAGACTTAGCAAACTAGAAATCCCTCTAATAGGTATGTGTTTGCAATACTAAGCTCTCACCCAAAACCTAAACACTTGAGCAAATTTAACAATGTTTAGCTCACAAGTGTTGTCTAAGCAAGAAATAAAAAATTAAGCCCTAGACAAATTTTGACATCATAATGTTGTAACAATTGAAGCATTGACCATTACAAGATGCTTGGAGGTCCCTTTTATACTCTTTGATGAGTTTGTAGCCGTTGGGATTGAATTGGAGCCTTTATTTCCCAACATAAATGCAGTTCTGCAGCTTGGCATATCGATACTCGTCAAACCGTATCGATACGGTCTCAATGAGGAATTAGCCATTGGGCTTCTTCAGCTGATGCGTATCGATACGCTTACCTAGCGTATCGGTACAGTCCTGCAATTAAAAGACCGTTGGGAAAATGACCGTTGGGGTAGTTAGGCGTATCGGTACGCGATACACCTGTATCGGTACGCGACTAGCCGTTGGGCTATTTCAAAACACACCGTATCGATACGGCTAAGTGTATCGGTACGAGTTTTGGCTACTGGAAAGTTCAGGTAGTTGAAACCCTAAGGCGTATCGGTACGATACCTGACCGTATCGGTACAGACACATGAAAACCTAGTTTTGACTACTTCAAATCATTCCAAAGCCTTTTAAAACCCTTAAACATATTTTCAAGTTGTTTTTGACTAAAAACATATTTTAAATTCTTTTCAATTTAGTCCAAATTTTTTTTCAAATATCATATCAAAACATTAGTTCTACATAATATATTAATAAAAATTAAAAAACTGATTTTAAAAAAATCTAAAATTTCTAAAATTAAAAAACCCAAAAATTCACCAAAAAACTTAAAACCTAAACCTCAAATCCATCCATTGTGGCTGCTAATGAGTTTATGGTTTTAGGGTTTATAGGTTAGTGTTTAATGCTTTGGTGGATTTTTTTTGTAAATTTTGAAATTTTTGAGGGTTTTTTCAAAAATTAGTTTTTTTAGTTTTTATAATACAATATTATTTATTTATATATTTAATATTATTAATAATATAATTTTGTATTTAATATAAATATTTTATTTATTAGTTATATATATTAATATATTATATGTATATTAATATTATTTATAATATATTTATATTATTTATATAGAGTAATATTATTTATATACAATAAAATGAATTGAATTAATCCCAATTGCAGTTTGGAATATATATTATTTCTGCCGAAAAGAAAAAAATTTAAGTTGGCTTAGTGGTTAAGAGGTTATCTTTGATTCTAAATGTTTTAATTTCAAATCCCATTGAGTGCATAATTTTTCATATTTTCCTCCAGTAAAATGACGTCGCTTTGGGCATTTTAGTATCAAAATAGCAGCACCAAAACTATGTCATTTTGGTCTAGCATCCAAGTCATCACGCTGTTAAGAAATTAACGGCGCGGTTGTATAAACGAGTTGAAAAATAAAGTTTGGTGGCAAATTTGAATCAATTGAAAGGTTGATAGTAAAAACGGGTCACCCCCAATAGTTTGGTGGTACTGATACCTGACATGGTTTACCCTTTTAAAAACCTTAAATACTATTCTATAAATTTTAAATCTTGAACTCTAAATTCTAGACTATAAAATTTATTTACAAACCTTAAGATCTAACCATAAACACTAAAACCTAGGGGCAGAACATAAGGGGTTTAAGGGCGGTTTGGTCCCGCCAATTTTTTCATTAAGAATTGGATAGATTTTTTTAAGAAAAAAGGTAAAATTACCTTTATAATTCCTTCAAAGTTTGTAAAATCATAGTACGATCCCCTCAAAAATTTTAATTTCATTTTGGCCCCTTTATAAATTTCTAATTTTTTTTAATTTCATTTTAGTCCCCTTATAAATTTCTAGTTCCGCCCCTAAAAACCCTAACCCTAAACTTAACTTATAAACCTTAAAAACAAGCCACTCGTCGAAAAAAATTCACCTGGATAAAAATTCTCAAGTCAATATCCATTTCTACCCTATGTCACTTTAAATCAATTCTAATAACTTTTTATCTTAATCACGTTTCTTTTCTAATTATATTTTAAATTATAACTGTTAAATTTAATTATTAGATCTGATTATTTCATCAAAAAAATTATTAGATCTGATTAATAATTCTTTGGGGAAAAATCAATCAAGGATTATGTTTAATTGTATATACGATATATAATTTATTAAAAATAAAAATAATGTTTGAAATGTATATTTCAATATAAAAAAAAACCGTACAGATACATTCATCGATACGAACAACTTTAATTGTCAATTCATGTGAGATGGATTAGACGGGATAACAAAAATAAGTGTAAAGTACATAAATGATCACTAAACTTTCTCCAAAAATATAAAATGGTCACTAAATTTTTAAAAATTACATAATGATCATTAATTTTAGTTTTTATTATAAAATGGTCACCGTGCTTTTAACCGTCGTTAACTAAAAGGTGTGGTAGTTACAAAAATTTGTATAATAATATATTTAATCCTCAATATTTACACATTCAATCAATTTAGACATCAATAATGAGGGTTAAATTATGAATATATTGATTAAATGTGTCAATATGGAGGATTAAATGTTATATTATTCAAAATTTTGTAATTGTCATGTCACCCAATTAATCAGTGACCATTTTGTAACAAAAATTAAAGTTTAATGTCTATTATGTAACATTTGAAAGTTTGATGAACATTTTGTACTTTTAGAGATAGTTTAGTGACCATTTGTAAACTTTACCCTAAAAATAAAATAACATTATAAGAAGGAATAGAAAATACGTAATTGAATTAAAATACTAAGAAAATACGCAAATGGACAAATATGGTGGTGCAGCTGAGTACACGTGTCTCCTTTCCCTCTGTTCTGTGTGTATATATCCATTCATTTAAGTGGTTGAAGATGCACTTGAAGGGCCGTCCCACATTTTAGAGTTCAAGTGAAATTTTATGAACTTGAAGGTCAGATTAGGTTATAAAATTCCGCTACGCTTATACTTTATTATCTCAACCAGAGGTCTCACTGAAAACAAATTGTATTCGTCCTAAAATATTTAGATTTAAATAATTTCATCCACAATGTATATTCCTTATCAAAAGATTAAAAAAAATGAACAAATATTAATTTGTGATCACCTTAAGATTATTAAAAACGATAAATTATGTAGAGCATGAGAAAAATTAATAAACAAGTTTTCATTGAATCTGTCAAACAACTCAAAGGATAAGGTGCCTGAACTTTGGAGGAAGAAAAGCCTGGTTGAAGCTTATACACAACCCTTTCTCTCTCATTTCCAAAGTAACTTCACTATAAACGCGCTCCACACGCTCCCCAAACCACCTTTATCTCCAAAACCCTCATCCCTCAGGCGGAGCTTTAACCTCTCCGTTCCGGCTTCAGGTTTCAGACCCTTCAAGGGCCCACAGTCGCCGGTGAAACAGAGGGCGATTCTGGTTGGTGGTTCGGACCAGCGGAAGGGAGGGATGCTGGTTTGGTTAACGCTGGGGTTTGCTGTCTCTAGGTGTGGTCTTGATTTGGTTACGCCGCCGCCGCCAAACGTCTCTTGCCGACGTGTCGTGAGGTGCTTCGAGTACGCCGTTCGTTGGTGGTTTCGAAAAGTTAAGGGAGGGGCTATAGTCGATCTCCGTTCAAGTGTTATCCCGTTCTGGTGGGTTTCTTCGGAATCCGTTCGCGAGCTTGACCAGGAGACGGTGGAGTTACGTGGAAGAGAGATATGGGGACGGGGCAACTGCGGTCCTGGTGTGGCAAAGCCATGGCGGCAAAGCCATAAAGTCACCGGTCTGGGGGCAAGAGCTGCTGGTTTTTTGCGACAAAGCTACGACGTAACCGATGCAGGCTCAAAAATTTTCTCTTGCCACGAAGTCAACCCCGAATTTCTAGGATCTCAACAGCTTTTTCGGATTTTCCTACGTTATGTTACCATCATGGCCAGCTATGAGAGCGCGCCTTTTGAGGTTTTATTGAGCTATTCATGGCTCCTTGTCTCTCGGAAAAGGGTATCTTGCTTTGTTTCCTTAAGAATTTCAAAGTTTTGGTGTGTGGGCCCAACCTTTTTTGGCTTTTTGCTCCCACCACAGTGGCAAGCTTTCATGATGAGTGAGATACAGCTCTGTGCAGGCAAGGGTGGGACTGCTGGTGATTATGGAAATTACCCCTTATGTTATTGTTCTAATTTTTATGTTCATAGCGGTGTCGTCTTTAAGATTGTGGATAACTCCGGTGGGAGTTATCCGCAGCAAGAATGATCCTTCCCCTCCCGCTACCAACTTGTGGAAGGTGTGGTTGGTGGCGGTGTATTTGCTTCCTTGCGTTCGTTGCAATATTGTTAATTTTCATTATCTTGGTTTATGTTTTCTCGAGTTTCGGTCCTGGATGGGTGATTTTCCCGATATCGTGTTCCCAAGCTATCTCTCAAAGCTCATGTCTACTATCGCCGTGACAAGGATCACAACCTATGGTGTGAAAGCCTGCCTCTGGATAGAGCTCTCCGATGGAGTTAGTCATGTTCGTGGTGGCCAAAGAATACGAGAGCGGGTGTTGGATCTTCCGTCCTTTCTGATGGACTATGATGTTGGTTTGATGCTACCCAGGGCTCTACCACTGGAATCATGGTGTCGGTGCGCTCTAAGCGTTGATGGTGTGTTACTATGTTTTGGCTTGCTTTTTCTTCTAAGGTCGAGGGCCTTGTTTGTTTTTCTTTGTTTCATGTTTGGTTGTAAGCATGGTTATCCATGCCTTTTATCGTGTTTTCCTTTTATCACCGTGCCTTGGCTTCTTCGGGATGATGGTCGGTTTGTTGCAAATCATGCCTTTTGTTCTCTGGCCTTGCATGGCCTTTGCATGGTTTCTTGCTTGTTTTGTACGTCCCTTTCGGCTGTGGGGCTCGTTGGTTGTTTTCTCGTGTTGTAATTTTCTTTGATCGGAATGGAAGTTAGCGTTTGAACAAAAAAATGGGACAAGTTAATAAACAATAAAAATATACCAACTATTAGTTTGTAACACCCAGGTTTGGGGGTCGGGTGAAAACAATATTAAAATAATATTTCGAGTTTCAGTTTTATAATTAAAATGATAAAATATTATTTTGGGCCTCGGGTTTTCGAAACAAATATTTTATGTTGGACTTAATTCGATTTAAACCAAAAATCCCTTGAATTTTAGAAGTTGGGAGATTGCCATCTCATTAATGGCATTATGGTAAATAAGTGGTCTTACAAATTTAAAACCCCTTTTTATTTAAAATAGCTTTTGTCATCTTCTTCCCCTCTCCTCCATTTTCATTTCCACGACCAAGAAGCTCTCCTTACCCAAATCACTATTCCATCACCATTCTTCTTCATCTTGGGTGATTTTTGAAAGGTAAAATCTTATTTGACTTGTCCTCCCTTTCCCCTACAAGTTGGTACCTTTAGTTTTCATTATTGTCCATGATTTTGAAATTTGAAGTTTTGGGGTTTTTGACTTCAAAGTGCCACCTTTATTGTCTTCAACTTAAGATTTCGATTTATTAATGTTAGATAAGATGTTTACAACCTAAAAGGTCTCTCATACTTGATTTTTACATAGTTTTATGAAGTTTCCCGAATTTGGGTTTTTGAAGGGTTTTTGGAGGGTTTTAGGTTGAGTTTTGGGGGTGTTTTATGTGGGAGAGTTTGGGCTGATGGTTAGACTATATATAAGGGTTGTTTTGGAAGCCTTAGGGAGTAATTTAAGGGTTGAAAACAAAGGATTTGGACTATGATTCATGGTTGCTCGGGAATGGGGAATTTGAGAGTTGTTCTTAGCTTGGATCATGTGTTTATGTGCTTGAATTGTGCTCCGGGTTGCTACTTTGATTTGTGAACTGATTTGAGGTTGTTTTGATTGTGTTGGGATGATTAGAAGCAAGGAATTTAGTTGGTGAAGCTTCGGGGACGAATCCGGAGATTTTGGAGACTTGAGCGTGGTTTTCGGCTCTCATTTGGATAGCAACGGTGAGTAGAAATATCAAACCTTAATTTATTTTCGAAATGGAACTCTTGGGGTTTGGGTGGGACCTTAAGGGTTCACCTAAACCCGAGTGTAAGTTACTACTCCTACATCCTTGTTATGTGTTGATGAATGATATATGTTGTGGTATCATGTGCATCTCGAGTTGTTTTACATCGTTGTTGTTGTGCAGTTGTGTAGATGTCGAGCCTCACGTGATGGTTGTCTTAACTACGGTGATGTGAAGTTCCACCGATAGTGACTAGTAGAAGAGTACTTTGATGTGTAGTCCCACTGAAAAACTACTAGTCGAAACGGTGATGTGTAGTCCCACCGTGTGAATGTTGGTTGTGCATGTGCAAGCCATGTGTAGTCTTGTCGTGATAATCATTCGTGCATCCATTGATTTTTTTCAATTATGAAAAGTGTTTTGAAAACTGCATGTCGTGATAATCATTTGTTAGAGTTCGGGAGGCAAGTGGGCAAGGGAGGAGCTTTTGGAGTTCTCAAAGTAGCTCAAGTATGATTTACGTGTTTCTAATAATGCCTAGACGATGGGGGTGTAGACTTGTAGGAGTTGGTGTCAAACTCCTTAGTTTGATTTTGTTGATGTTCTAGCATGTGGAGGTGTTGATGTTATGTTTGGATGTGTTATGCTTTATGTTGTGGATTGAAAACCATGCTTATTTTGTTGCTTAATTTCTTGTGTTTGTGAGTCTATGATCTCGATCCATGAATGCTCTATGTATGGTTGTTTAAAGCGTGAAACCTTATAAATGCTAAGTATGTCTCCTTTTGAGTAAATGCTTGAATCTTTTGAATGTATGGTCCTTGTTCGTTTCGAATGCCTCGTATGCTGAATCTTGGTTGATAAATGTCGTATGTATGCTTGCTTGTGCCTAGACGAGTCTTAATTTGCATCTAGAGTTGTGGTTTGGAGTCCTTAGCTGCAACTTTGAGTGTTGCAGTGCAGGGGGTATCGGTACGCCCAAGGGCCGTATCGGTACGCCCAAGGGCCGTATCGATACGGTCCTACACTTTGAGGGTCAGTTTAAGCCTAGCGTACCGATACGCGGAGGGTGAATCAATACGCCCAAGCCTCTCTGGAAATCTGAGAATTTGACGAGATTTTGGCGTATCGGTACGAGTCTAGTGTGTATCGGTACGGTCTTGTATCGTTGATCGTGAGAAGTTGACTAGTAAGGGCGTATCGGTACGGTCAACCAGTGTACCAATATGGTCTCCCTACGTTGACTATGGGTTGTTGACCTAGTCACGGCGTATCGATACCCTCTTTAATGGTATCGATACGGCCTGCTGAATAAACTAAAATAGACTCGTAAATTGTTTGCTTGGTTGTTCGCATCGTTCGATGTCCTTCCGTCGTCGTGTCATACATAGGATGTATGAATGCCTTTAGACAAGATAATAATTAAAATAAATTTTCTAGGGTTGCTAACCGAGGTGGGGTCCTAACGGGTTTTCATTTCAGTTTTCCCCGTGTAGCCTACTCGGACCGGCCAGTCGTCCAGACCGGGACGAGGGGGTTACATTTGGTGGTATCAAAGCCTCAGGTTTCCGAGACCTCGGGCAAGTAAGTGAGGTATGTTAATGTGTTATGTGTTGTTGTATCTCGGTGAGTGTTTTGCCATGTATGTTTTGGAAGTTTGTTGCTAGCACGGTGTACGAATGCATGCTTTAATGACCTTGTTGGTGTTTGAGGATTGGTCAAATGTCCCCATTGTTAGGTGTTGTTGTAAAAAAAGAAAATGGTTTTGGTTTGACGAGCTTGAGAACTTAAATCCTTGCCCTTTGCTAACCTAACATTTTCCTTGTTTGTTGTGTGTATATTGTTTTAGATCTTGTTTTGCTATGGTGAGACCAAGGGGGCGACCTAGAGCGGGTGACCAGGCACCCGGAGGTGAGCCTCCTGCTCCCCTGCTCCCGGTGGTAATGGAGTGGGTGGTGAAGGTGATGTGCCTCAGGCTGGTGCTCAAGTCGGAGGTGATGGTAATGGGCCTCAGGCCGGTGCTAATGTTGGAGGTGTTGGGGCTCATGAGGGTCAGGGTCCAGCGGGCGTGGACATGACCCATTTGATTCAGACTATAGTCGGGGCTTTTCAGACAACATTGGCCGGTATGCAAGCTGCAGCACTACCTCAGGGTGCGGGGACAGGTTTACCCCTAGAGAGGCTACGTAACTTGGGAGCAGTTGAGTTCCATGGATTGACTCCCGAGGGTTCGGAGGGGTGGCTTGAGAGTACTACTCGCATCTTGGGTCAGATGGAGTGTTCAGACGCCCGTAAGTTGGGTTGCATTGTCTCCTTGCTTTAGGGGGACGCTTATACTTGGTGGACCACTGTTACTTCGGGGATGGCCGAAGTAGATATCACGTGGGAGTTCTTCAAAAATGCTTTCAAGAGGAAGTATCTTGGGGTTCGGTACTTGGATGAGAAGAAGAGGGAGTTTATGGCCTTGGTTCAGGGTAACAGGATCGTGACTGAGTATGAGGTCCAGTTCGTGAGATTGAGCCAGTATGCGCCTAAGTTGGTCCTTAGTGAGAGGGAGCGGTGTGAGCGCTTTCGGTATGGGTTGACTAGAGATGTGAAGACCTACATGCTTACCTCTGACTACACTGAGTTTGATGTTTTGGTCTCTAGGGCAAGGGATATCGAGCAAAATTTGGGCTCTAGTGCGCGAGCTAGTGGATCCGATTCCGGAAAGAGACATGCGAACTGGGATAGAGATCATGCCAAGAGGCATAGGGATAAGAGGTACCAGCCCGATTCGAGACATAGGGGTGGTAACTATGGTCAGGGCCGTCAGGGCTGTTGTGCACACTCCGGAGTGCACTAAGTACGGGAGACGCCACCAGGGCAAGTGTATGGGTATCTATGGAGCGTGTTGGAACTGTAGCTTCCGAGGACCATTTGAGGCTTGACTGTCCACACCCGGTTAGGGGCGGACCGGATCCAGCTATGGGCTTTGAGCATCAGAGAGGTCGTGGGCGCGGTCGCGGAAACTTTCAGCCAAGGAATGAGAGTTATAGGAACTTGGCTCATGTAGTAGCAGTCCAGCCCGAGGGAGGAGGACCGACTATGGTGTATGCTCAGCGAGAGGCTGAAAATGACACTGATGTCATTGCAGGTAATTTCTCATTACAGTCTTTGAGTTTGCTTTCTTTGATAGATTCGGGGTCAACACATTCGTATATTTTGGGTGAGCATGCAAGGTCAATAGGGTTACCATGTGATTGGTTAGAGGTAGGTGTAAATGTTACTAGCTCTTTTGGTGATACGGTGGTAGTTAGAAAAGTGTATAGGAGGTGTCCCTTGATGGTTCAGGGCCACGTATTTCTGGTCGATATGATGGAGTTACCCTTTTACGATTTTGATGTGATTTTGGGCATGGATTGGCTCGTAGAGTATAGGGCTAGGGTTGACTTCGAGACCAAGAGAGTCTTCTTGAGGCTTGTCGATGACTTTGAGGTTGTGGTGGTTGGTGAGAACGTCAGGTTCTTGTCCAATGTGGTTTCGACTTTGGAAGCTCAGAGGTTGTTGAGTTCGAGGTGTCACGCTTAGTTGGCTTATGTAATGAATCCAAATATGGGTGAGGTGAGACCTCGGGACATCAGAACAGTATGTGATTTTCCGAGTGTTTTTCCAGAAGAGTTACCGGGTTTGCCTCCAGACGGAGCAGTTGAGTTTGCTTTTGAGACGTATTCTGATTTTGCACCAATGTCGATTGCTCCGTATAGAATGGCACCGAAAGAGTTGAAAGAGTTGAAGACACAGCTTCAGAAGTTGACTGATAGGGGCTTCATTAGGCCTAGTATTTTCCCGTGGGGTGCTCCGGTCTTGTTTGTGAAAAAGAATGATGGTAGCATGAGGATGTGTATAGATTGTAGGCAGTTGAACAAGGTGATAGTGAAGAACAAATACCCTTTGCCTAGGATAGATGACTTGCTAGACCAGTTGAGAGGTGCTTTTGTGTTTTCGAAGATTAACTTGAGGTTCGGGTACTACCAGTTGAAGGTAAAGGATGTGGACGTACCGAAGACGGCTTTTCGTACATGTTATGGGCATTATGAGTTTTTGGTGATGCCTTTTGGGTTGACTAACGCTCCAGCAGTCTTCATGGATATGATGAACCGTGTGTTTCATGAGTTCTTGGACAAGTTTGTGGTGGTATTTATAGATGACATCTTAGTATACTCTAGGACCGAGGAAGAGCATGATGAGCACTTGCAGTTAGTACTTCAACCCTACTAGAGAATCAGTTGTATGCCAAGCTAAGGAAATGCGAGTTTTGGATTAGGGAGGTTGTCTTCCTAGGTCACGTGATCTCAGCTAGTGGGATTAGTGTGGATCCCAAGAAGGTAGAAGCTATGTGAGTTGGAAACAACCGAAGTCAGTGACAGAAATCCGCGGTTTCCTAGGTTTGGCGGGGTACTGTAGAAGGTTTGTTGAGGGGTTCTCTAGGATAGTGGCTCCTCTGACTAAGTTGCTAAAGAAGAATGTTCCATATGAGTGGTCAGATGCAAGACAAGAAGCGTTTGAGAAATTGAAGAAAGCTTTGACCGAAGCTCCTATCTTGATTCAGCCCGAACCGGGGAGATAATTTGTGATTTATAGTGATGCATCCTACGTAGGGATAAGTTGTGTGCTTATGCAAGAAGGTAAGGTAGTAGCATATGCCTCGCGACAATTGAAAGTTCATGAGAAAATTTATCCCACCCATGATATAGAACTAGCCGCAGTGGTGTTCGCATTGAAGATTTGGAGACGTCATCTTTATGGTGAGAAGTGCACCGTGTACACCGACCACAAGAGTTTGAAGTATTTGATGTCTCAAAAGGAGTTGAACCTCACGCAACGTAGGTGGTTAGAGATTCTCAAGGATTATGACCTCACAATAGAGTACCATCCGAGTAAGGCAAACGTAGTGGCCGATGCCTTGTGCAGAAAAGTGGTCGTTGAGTTACGAGCTATGTTTGCGAGGTTGAGTGTGTATAAGAATGGTGGGTTGATAGCCGAGCTTCAGGTTAAGCCTTCGTTAGTTCAGTTAATTCGAGAGAAGCAGTTGCGAGATGAGTCTTTGGCACCTCACGTACAAGACATAGCCGAAGATAGGCCTAACGAGTATTGTTTTGGTGTGAATAGGATCCTATGTTACAAGGATAGGATAGTGGTTCCAGAGGATGCCGAGTTGAGGCGTATTATCTTGAATGAAGCTCATAATAGTCCTTTTGCTATGCATTCGGGTAGCACGAAGATGTATCGATGGTTAAAAGAAGAGTATTATTGGGTTGGGTTGAAGAAGGACATGGCCAAGTTTGTAAGCAGGTGTATGGTCTGTTAGAGGGTCAAGGCCGAGCATTAGTTTCCCTCAAGTTTGTTACAGCCGTTGAAGATTCTAGAATGGAAGTGGGAACGTATCACCATGGACTTTGTGTTAGGGCTACCGTTGACTCATTCGAAGAAGAATTTAGTGTGGGTGATTGTGGATAGGTTTACTAAGTGTGCCCACTTCATACCAGTCCATACCACCTATACTTTAGACATGTTGGTCGATTTGTATATCTGTGAGATAGTGAGACTACATGGGGTACCGAAATCGATTGTGTCAGACCGAGATCCGAGGTTTACAGCTAGATTTTGGGAGTGTTTACATCGAGCCTTGGGTACTTGGTTGAACTTCAGCACTTCGTATCATCCGCAGTCAGATGGTCAGTCTAAGAGAGTGATTTAGGTGTTGGAAGATATGTTGAGATGTTGTATCATTGATTTTCAGGGGTCGTGGGAGAAACATCTACCGTTAGTAGAGTTTGCGTATAACAACAGTTTTCAGTCGAGTATTCAGATGGCTCCGTATGAGGCCTTGTATGGTAGAAAGTGTAGAACTCCAGTTTTTTGGGCCGAAGCCGGACATAAACTTGTACCGATGCCCGATTTGGTTAAGGGCACCACCGAGAAGGTAAAGTTGATATGTGACCGTTTGAAGGCAGCTTCAGATCGACAGAAGTCCTATGCCGACTTAAAGAGGAAAGAGGTAGAGTTTTCCGTGGGGGATAAAATATTTTTGAAAGTCTCGCCTTGGAAGAAGGTGATGAGGTTTGGGAGGAAGGGCAAGTTGAGCCCAAGATTCATTGGACCTTACGAGGTAGTTGAGCGGATTGGGCCAGTAGCTTACCATTTGAGATTGCCTTCCGAGTTAGAGAAGATCCATGATGTCTTTCATTTGTCGATGCTTATGAGGTATAGATCGGATCCGTCCCATGTTATGCCAGTTGAGGATATAGAGTTGAATCCGGACTTGTCTTACAACGAAGAACTAGTTGAGATACTTGCTTCTGATAGCAAGGTGTTGCGTGGCAAGACCATAGAGTTGGTCAAGGTGTTATGGAGACATAGAAGTGTGGGAAATGAATGCTGATATGCTTGAGCAGTTTCCGTCAGGTAATTTCGGGGATGAAATTCCTTAAGTGGGGGAGAGTTGTAACACCCGAGTTTGGGGGTCGGGTGAAAACAATATTAAAATAATGTTTCGGGTTTCGTTTCATAATTAAAATAATAAAATATTATTTTGAGCCTCGAGTTTTCGAAACAATATTTTATGTTGGACTTAATTCGATTTAAACCAAAAATCCCTTGAAATTTAGAAGTTGGAAGATTGCCATCTCATTAATGGTATTATGGTAAATAAGTGGTCTTACAAATTTAAAACCCCATTTTATTTAAAATAACTTTTGTCATCTTCTTCCCCTCTCCTCCATTTTCATTTCCACGACCAAGAAGCTCTCCTTACCCAAATCACTATTCCATCACCATTCTTCTTCATCTTGGGTGATTTTTGAAAGGTAAAATCATATTTGACTTGTCCTCCCTTTCCCCTACAAGTTGGTACCTTTAGTTTTCATTATTGTCCATGATTTTGAAATTTGAAGTTTTGGGGTTTTTGACTTAAAAGTGCCACGTTTATTGTTTTCAACTTAAGATTTCGATTTATTAATGTTAGATATGATGTTTACAACCTAAAAGGTCCTTCATACTTGATTTTTACATAGTTTTATGAAGTTTCCCGAATTTGGGTTTTTGGAGGGTTTTAGGTTGAGTTTTGGGGGTGTTTTATGTGGGAGAGTGTGGGCTGATGGTTAGACTATATATAAGGGTTGTTTTGGAAGCCTTAGAGAGTAATTTAAGGGTTGAAAACAAAGGATTTGGACTATGCTTCATGGCTGCTCGGGAATAGGGAATTTGAGAGTTGTTCTTAGCTTAGATCATGTGTTTATGTGCTTGAATTGTGTTCCGGGTTGCTACTTTGATTTGTGAACTGATTTGAGGTTGTTTTGATTGTGTTGGAATGATTAGAAGCAAGGAATTTAGTTGGTGAAGCTTCGGGGATGAATCCAGAGATTTTGGAGACTTGAGCGTGGTTTTCGGCTCTCATTTGGGTAGCAACGGTGAGTAGAAATATCAAACCTTGATTTGTTTTCGAAATGGAACTCTTAGGGGTTTGGGTGGGACCTTAAGGGTTCACCTAAACCCGAGTGTAAGTTACTACTCCTACATCCTTGTTATGTGTTGATGAATGATATATGTTGTGGTATTATGTGCATCTCGAGTTGTTTTACATCGTTGTTGTTGTTTATTTGTGTAGATGTCGAGCCTTACGTGATGGTTGTCTTAACTACGGTGATGTGTAGTTCCACCGGTAGTGACTAGTATAAGAGTACTTTGATGTGTAGTCCCACTGGAAAACTACTAGTCAAAACAGTGATGTGTAATCCCACCGTGTGAATGTTGGTTGTGCATGTGCAAGCCATGTGTAGTCTTGTCGTGATAATCATTTGTGCATCCATTGATTTTTGTCAATTATGAAAAGTGTTTTGAAAACTGCATGTTTGTGAATTATAGAGCTTCTCTCACTAAGCTAGTTAGCTTACGCTCTCCTTTATTTCCAACATGCAGATCGTTAGAGTTCGGGAGGCAAGTGGGCAAGGGAAGAGCTTTTGGAGTTCTCAAAGTAGCTCAAGTATGATTTACGTATTTGTAATAATGCCTAGACGATGGGGGTGTAGACTTGTAGGAGTTGGTGTCAAACTCCTTAGTTTGATTTTGTTGATGTTCTAGCATGTGGAGGTGTTGATGTTATGTTTGGATGTGTTATGCTTTATATCGTGGATTGAAAACCATGCTTATTTTGTTGCTTAATTGCTTGTGTTTGTGAGTCTATGATCCCGATCCATGAATGCTCTATGTATGGTTGTTTAAAGCATGAAACCTTATAAATGCTAAGTATGTCTCCTTTTGAGTAAATGCTTGAATCTTTTGAATGTATGGTCCTTGTTCGTTTCGAATGCCTCGTATGCTGAATCTTGGTTGATAAATGGCGTATGTATGCTTGCTTGTGCCTAGACGAGTCTTAATTTGCATCTAGAGTTGTGGTTTGGAGTCCTTAGCTGCAAATTTGAGTGTTGCAGTGCAGGACGTATCGGTACGCCCAAGGGCCGTATCGATACAGTCTTACACTTTTTTGGGTCAGTTTAAGCCTAGCGTACCGATACGCGGGGGTGTATCGAGACGCCCAAGCCTCTCTGAAAATCTGAGAGATTGACGAGATTTTGGCGTATCGGTACGGGTCTAGTGTGTATCGGTACAGTCTTGTATCATTGACCGTGAGAAGTTGACTAGTAAGGGTGTATCGGTACGGTCAACCAGTGTACCGATACGGTCTCCCTACGTTGACTATGGGTTGTTGACCTAGTCAAGGCGTATCGATACCCTCTTCAAGAGTATCGATACGACCTGCTGAATAAACTAAAATGGACTCTTTTAAATTGTTTGCTTGATTGTTCGCATCGTTTGATGTCCTTCCGCCGTCGTGTCACACATAGGATGTATGAATGTCTTTAGACAAGATAATAATTAAAAGAAATTTTATAGGGTTGCTAACCGAGGTGGGGCCCTAATGGGTTTTCATTTCAGTATTCCGCGTGTAGCCTACTCGGACCGGCCAATCGTCCAGACCGGGACAAGGGGGTTACATAGTTAGTCTAGTGAGATGACACTTTAGGTCACTTAAGTAAGGTTCAAGGTTTTAATCCTCGCATTTTGTAAATGGAACAAACTGAGATAGGAAAATTACCCCATAATAAATCTATGTAGTACTTGATCGTGATTAGTCGGCCAATGAGTTGAATAACATTAGTTATAAAAAAATAAACAATAATATTATATAAGAAAATTAAATTATGAAACGATACAAAAATTAAATAAATACACGATTGATCCAACCCTTTCAATTAATACAAATCAATAGCTTAAAATAATTAATTTAAGAAAAAATATTTCATACATAGCAGTGAAAAACTTGTTTTTTATAAGCGGGCCCAATATAGAATTTAAATATTTAGTTTTGGTTTTAGTGACTTATGTTTTAGAATTCAGGGTTTAAGATTTAATATTTATGATTATCAATTAAGAGTTTAGAGTTAAATATATAGATTTTCATTTTTAAAATAAAATTAAACATGGTTGTGAAATATTTTTTCAACTATCAATGCATAGAATATTAATCCTTGATTAAAACGATACAAACGGACACACAGGCGTTTACACCTAGATACGCTTTGAATTAAATTTAAGTTTAATATGTTAAATAATTTTTATTTAAGTATTGTTAAGTTTTATATAATAAATAAATTTATAAATAAATTTTAATAATTTTGATAAAAGAATGTAAAATATTGAAATAAGAAAATTAAAACATGCACAAAATCTCATGAATATAAGGGTGTGTTTGGTTCGCGGAAAAGATGATTACCAGGGGTAATAATTTTTTCCAGACTTATATTCCCATGTTTGGTTTAGGAGGATTCCCACTAAGAGGTATTATTCTTTTCCCAAGAGTGACTCTTTTCCCCCAAAATGGTGGGAATGCTATTCCCCTCATTTTCTTAGGTATTACACAATTCCTTCCCCTTTGGACAATATTACCCTTATGATTATGAATTAGGTTCATGTTGATCCTTTATTGCATTTTTAATTAGGTAACTAATTATTTATGGTGTAAATTTATTAAATATTTATATTTAATATTAGTTTAATATATAAATGATGTTGTATATATTTAGATAATGTTGTAATATTTAATATTACATTTTACTAATATTGTATTTACGATGTTTCTAGAGTTATAGGATGAGATTGTATGTTGCTTGAGACTGAATGCGTTAAAACTTGATGTTATTAATTTTATTATTTGATTTATAAGATAATTTTTATCTTAAAAATCAGTAAGTTAATTTATTTTTATCATTTTTACTACTTTTAGATTTGTTTCATTATTTACTTTAATTTGTTTGATAAATGGTCGAAAGTAATAAAAAATTAAAAATCTAAGCATATTAAATGTTTAATATTTTGATGTTCAAAAAAATTAAAAAGGAATAAATGTATATAAATATAAAACATTTTTAAAAAATGATTTAATAATATTAATTATATTATATTTTTTTTTACAAATTTTAGGTAATGTAACGAAAATAGTTATATAAATTTTTATGTAAATATTTTTAATTTAATAATTAAAAATTAAACTTGTTAAAAAGAAAATATATCATAAGGACAAGTTAGTAAATTTTACTTCCAATTAATCTTATATTCCTCCAACCAAACACTACAATCTTATATTCCTACCAAATGAACCAAACAAGGTAATATAACATTCCCAGTAATGTGTCAGGTAATGTTACATTCCGGTAATCCTATTCCCAGAGGTAATCTTACATTCCGTGAACCAAACGCCCCCTAAAAGTAATATATTTTTCCAAAGTGTTTATTCCCACTTTCTCCACATTTTTTACTATGATGTTTTTGGCCGTTTTCAATAAATTTTTGATGAAACATTTTTTGTTGTTGTTTGTGGCGGCTTTAATCGTTTGTTGCGCTTTTATTTGTAAATAAATAAAAATTTATTCTCGTTGATGAATACTCTTTTTATATTTTTAAGTTTATTTTAGGGAAAACTATACCGGTGGTCCCTAAACTATTATCGTCTTCCTATTTTGGTCCTCAAACTATATTTTTTGGCAAAATCGTCCCTTCTGTTACATAGTTATCCTGTTTTGGTCCTCCGTCGTTAAAATCTAACGGAATTGCTGACGTGAAATTTTTTTCTTATTTTTTTATTATTTTCTCTCTCTTATATATGTATTATTTAATTTTTTTATTCAGACTAATGTGGCGGTGACACGTGTCACCACCATAACAAAGCAAATAAATAAAATGCAAAGGGGGAGCTAGGATTCAAACCCGCATCCCCAAGGTCCCCAAGCCAATGGGTTAACCATTGGGCTAAACTATAATTATTGATGTGTTTTAGCACAAATTACATTTAAAACAATCAAATGAACCCCCAATTATTGATGTGTCGGCCCCTCCCGTCGCTTCTGGTTTGGTTCCTTCATCTGCATCTTACCCTGTTTTCTTGAAATCTCCATTGCCTATCTCGAGCATTATTGATCTATTTCATCTGGGCAATGACATTTCTCTGTAAGATGCAGATGAAGGAATAGTCATCCTTTGCCTATCTCGAGATTAATTGTTCTTTTCTTATCATTCTATCTATAAACAGTCAGGAAGTGAAAAATCTTGCTGCCATTAAGAAAAAAGCAGTGCAGAGTCATCACAGGTAATATCCTTGCCTGTATATTATTCAATTTTATGTCAAACAGTCATCCTTTAATTTGAGCTGACCCCTCATTACATTAGCTTCTTGAAACACAGTACTGCCATAACGAAGTCGAGTAAGTTTTGCGGAAAGAATCCTGCTTCGACATCGAATCATACCAAGCTATTGGAGAGGAGATTTTAGAAGAATGTAAAAGTTTAAGAGTACAGCCCCTAAAAGGTTCTGCTACCTCCCTTCTTTTTATATTTGTAATGTTCAGAAAGTAATAACGGACCCGTCTGCGACTTCATAATAAACATTTTTTTTCATAATGCAATTATTTATAAGGTTTTTGTATTTTCCTTATAATAGAATCATAGCGAAAAAGACTTGTCGGCTTTACACAAAGGTCATTCACAGAGTCCGAATCGAACTTATCGTAGTGAAAACTGTCCTAGCAGAGAATTTGTTCCGGGTCATGTATAGTTTATCAATAGCAAGTCTTTGCAGATTAAGTCAAGCATTGCTCGAGATAGGCAATGGAGATTTCAAGAAAACAGGGTAAGATGCAGATGAAGGAACCAAACCAGAAGCGACGGGAGGGGCCGACACATCAATAATTGGGGGTTCATTTGATTGTTTTAAATGTAATTTGTGCTAAAACACATTAATAATTAGAGTTTAGCCTAATGGTTAACCCATTGGCTTGGGCACTTTGGGGATGTGGGTTCAAATCCCAGCTTTCCCCCTTTGCATTTTATTCATTTGCTTTGTTATGGTGGTGACACGTGTCACCACCACATTAGTCTGAATAAAAAATTTAAATAATACATATATAGGAGAGAGAAAATAAGAAAAAAATTCCACGTCAGCAATTCCGTTAGATTTTAACGACAGAGGACCAAAACAGGAGAACTATGTAACATAAGGGACGATTTTGTCAAAAAACATAATTTTGGGACCAAAATAGGAAGACGGTAATAGTTTGGGGACCACCGGTGTAGTTTTCCCTTTATTTTATTGTTTATTTTATTTACTTTGACAACTTTATATAATATCTGTTTTTTTTTTGCAGTTTTTCGTCTGCTTTTATGGCAGTTCATTCATATGTCTTTGTGACAGTGTTGTATGCTTTTTAGCAGTTTAACATTCGTATGATGAATATCAATCCAGCGTTCATACCAGAGTAGATCGATAATCAGTGATGGTTTTGATTTTCTTTTGTGGTTTTGCCGATATGTCAAGAACTAATAGCGAAAGAATTTACTTTCTTCTTAGAACATTGTGGTCAAAAGTAGTTGTTTGCTGGATTTTATTCAAAAGATTGTTCAAGTCCTTCTGAAAGTGATGAGTTTTGTATTTTAATGTCTTTTACACCTTTACAATTTTATGTATTTATTTTTACACATTGAATTTTCAATGTTTATGGTGTGATTCCATTCACTATATTTTAAAAAATAATTAATAAAGGGTACACTATGCTCATGGTTCTGGAATTTTAGAGCATGTTTCCTTTCTTATCCTCATCTCTTTAGAATAAAAATTATCTGTCTTTTTTGTTATCTTTTTCTATAATCCAACACAAAAAATTAAATTTTAAATCCTAACCTTAAATCTTAAAAAATATATCATACCCTCAATTCTCTAAACACCAATCATAAAATTTAACCCTGAACTCTAAACTTATTTTTTAGTATGAGAGCATAATAGTAATAAATTAAAAAAAAAGGAAAGAAGATTTCTATTCCTCTCTCTATCCCTCCCTTCACCTACTGAACGTGACATTCTTCTCCAAATCAAAGCTTCGTTGGACCAGAGAATTGGTTATTATAACAGGCAATAAATTGATTCCCCATTGAAGCATTATCACTTCTTGATTGGCTTCTGCTTTGTGTTAAAGAAAACAATAAAGCTATGTAGTGAGAATGATAAATGATAAATGATAAAGATGTTTATAGAAAAAATTTACCGTTCATTGTGAGATTGGTAATTGCACCTGTTGCTACCCTGCGAATACATAATTGGATGTTTCAATGGCACATAGTCCGGTGTTATTAGTGCTAGTTTAAGTAGTTCAACACCAAGCATTTGTTTGAAAAATGGTCCAACACAGACATGTATCATAGCTAGTGGCAGATTTAGAAGTTCAAGATAAGGTTCAAAATATATTTTTTCTCACATGGGTATGTTAAATTTTTTCCCTTTACAAACTAAACTATGTTACTTTTTTTAAAAAAATTATTAAATTAAACTTATTTTAAAAAAAAAATAGGATATAGACATTTCTTACCAAGACTGTATGTATCCGCCCCTTATCATAACTGCAATTACACAAAGGAGTGACAATGATATTGATCATGTTCTCAAGTTTGAGTGTGGGGTTATTTATGCAAAAACGAAAGAAACTAAATGAGACCTTCCAATACTGTTTTGACATATTTTGTTATTCCAACGCCTTCCCCTACTGTCAGTACCGATTATAAGGTAGCATCTTGAGCGACCGCTCAGGCCCCCAACTAGTTTAAGTCCCTCAATCAGTTTAGTACCCTTAAAATTTAATTATTTATATTTATATTTTTTATTTTTTTAGTTTATCAAATAAATAAATTAATTTAATGGTAAAAATAATTCTTTTTTCTAAATAAATAAATAAATTAATTTAACAATAAAAACAATGTGTTTGAAATATTAAATTAAATGAATAACTATTTCTTGTCCTTTTTCAATGCCCATTTATATGCCCAACAATAAAAAAATTAAATTCTAAGCCATAACCCTAACTTTTAAATACTAAATCCTAAACTCTACGCCCAATACTTTAAACCCTCATCCTAAATCATAACCTTAAACCATAACCCTAAACTTTAAACATAATTTTTTTACTGTTGGGGCATAAATAGCGGCAGATGATTTCTATTCGTAATGAGATATGCTTTCGTTACATAAGGGTCCATTTTTAGTATTCGCTCATGGCCTCGAAATTCTCCGAGACGGCATTGCCTAGTGCATGTTTGATCCAGTAGGCAAAGTTGATACGATGGTACAACTAGATTCAAATACAGTTCATCCACATGTATGGTTTGGTGTGCATGTGTCCACCCTGAACTTTTTAAAGCTTACACATTTGACTTTAATTTTTTAAATTTTTATAAATTAGTCCTTAAATTTTATGACTTGTGCCTACCTTGAAAATTTGAGATTTTTATGACTTGTGCCCACCATAAAAAATAAATTCTAAATTTGTCACTGCTCTCGCACAACAATTTTTTTAGGGAAAACTACACCAGTGGTCCCCAAACTATTACTATTTTCCTATTTTAGTCCCCAAACTATGTTTTTCAGCAAAATTGTCCCTTCTGTTACATAGTTCTCCTGTTTTGGTCCCCGACGTTAAATAGCTAACGATTTTGCTGACGTGGCATTTTTTTAAGAGGGGTGAGAAATGATTAAAAAATATTTAAAAATGCCACGTCAGCAAAACAGTTAGCTATTTAACGTCGGGGACCAAAACAGGAGAACTATGTAACAGAAGGGACGGTTTTGCCGAAAAACATAGTTTAGGGACCAAAATAGAAAAACGGTAATAGTTTGGGGACCATCAGTATAGTTTTCCCCTTTTTTACTCATATGGTAGCAAGTACATATATTGCCCTTTATGGGCCCTTTCTTGACCATATCACAGATAGAACCTATTGAGCAGGGACAATTTAAAGATTTAACAATCTATTTGCAGTTTATTAAAAGATGTTAGATTACTCTCTTTAGCAATATATAAATAACTTATAAACATTTAAAAAATCTAATTACAAATATTTAAAAAATCTAACATTTTTACTTAAAAAGTGTTTTTCTTTTTGTATGTTTTGAAGCAAAACCATCTACAACACTTTCAATATCAACTTTTTTCAAAAGACCACTCTCATTTTTCTGAGAAAATTGTTATATTATATACATTAGATAACTCATTTTGGGTCCTCTTTTTTCGGGAGCCTTATGAGGTCGCACCTATTGCATATGTCTAGTAGGGGTGTACAAAATAAACCGTAACCGTTAACCGGTATGATCGTTCATTTTATAGGTTAATTAACCTAACCTTTATGATTAAATAGTTTTGGTTAACCGAAAAAGATGGTTAATGGTTAAACTTTAGGTACTTTTTTTAACTAAGTATGAAGTTTGTGTTTAAAATCTCTATATTTAAGTTTTTTTTTTAAAAAAAATTAATACAATATTTATCGGAGTGATAAATTTATTATTCTAAAAAAATAATGAACATTTAAAAAGAAAACTGTAATAGATTTAACCAAATTGTTTCTTAACGGTTAACTACTATAATGGTTAACCATTGGAAAAAACTAACGGTTAACTATTTTTAATGCTCAGGTTACGGTTAATAACCGCTATAACGGTTAACCAAACGTTTAAGATAAACGGTACGATTAACTTACCATGGTCCATGAACACCCCTAAATTGTTGTAACACCCGGGTTTGGGGGTCGGGTGAAAATAATATTAAAATAATATTTCGGGTTTCGGTTTCGAAAATTAAAATAAAAAAAATATTATTTGGGCTTCGTATTTTCAAAACAAACATTTTATGTTGGACTTAAATTAATTTGAAACTCATTTTCCCATGGATTTTAGAGTTAATGAGATTGACATCTCATTAATGGCAAAGATGTAATTAAGTGGACTTTTAAATTAAAACCCCATTTTATTAAAATAAGCCTTTGTCATCTTCTTCCTCACTCCCATTTTCAGTTTTCACGACATTGAAGCCCTCTCCCCTCCATTTCACTATTCCATCACATCCTTTTACTCTTTGTTGGTGATTTTCGAAAGGTAATTTCGTTTTTGACTTGTCCTCTTTTCCCTCTACAAGCTAGTACTTTTATTTTTCTTAAAGCTCCTAGTTTTTTGGATTTTGGTGTTTTAAAAGTTTAGATTAAAAATGAGAACTTTATTGTCTTTAGCCAAAGCTTTTGATTATTTAATGTTAGATAAGTTGTTTATGACCCATAAGGTCCAACATATGTGAATTTTAAAGAGTTTTATGGTAATTCTTTGATTTGGGTTTAAGTGGGGTTTTAAGATTGAATTTGGGGTTGCTATGTGTTGGAATTTCAGGGTTGATGTTAGGGTGATAGTTATGGGTTAATTTGGGAGTATTTAAGTGTGTTAAAAAGGTTGAAATCAAGAGTTTTGGGCTGAGCTTCATGGCTGCCCGGGTTTGAAGTTTTGGGGTTGTTCTTAGCTTGAAAATCATGTGTTTTATGCTTGATTAGTGTTCTGGGTTTGCTACTTTGAATCGTGGACTGAATTTTGATTGTTTTGACTTGTGTTGGGATGATTAGAAGTAAGAAATCTTGTTGGTGAAGCCTCGGGGACGAATCCGAAGAATTCGGTGACTTGAGCTTGGATTTCGGCTCTCTTTTGGGTAGCAACGGTGAGTAGAAATGTCGAACTTTGATTTGTTTACGAATCGGAACTCTTGGGGGTTTGGGTGGGACCTTGAGGGTTCACCTAAACCCAAGTGTAAGTTAATCCTCCTACATCTTGTTATGTGTTGATGAATGGTTGTATGATGTGGTCTTGTGCATATCGAGTTGTTTGCATTGTTGTTGTTGTGTAGTCGTGTAGAAGTTGAGCCTCACGTGATGGTTGTCTAAACTACGGTGATGAGTGGTCCCACCGGTAGTGATGAGTGGTCCCATCGGAAAACTACTAGTCGAACGGTGATGCGTGGTCCCACCGTGTGTAAGTTGGTTGTGCTTGTGCAAGCCATGTGTAGTCTTGTTGTGATGATCATTCATGCATTCATTGATTTCATTGTGAATTGTGAAAAGTGTTTTGAAAACTGCATGCTTGTTGAATTGTAGAGCTTCTCTCACTAAGCTAGTTAGCTTACGCTCTTCTTTGTTTCCAACATGCAGATCGTTAGTGTTCGTGAGGCAAGCGGGCAAGGAAGGAGCTTTTGGAGTTCTCAATTTAGCTCAAGTATGATTTATGTATTATAATAATGCCTAGACGATGGGGGTGTAAACTTGTAGGAGTTGGTGTCAAACTCCTTAGTTGATGATGTGTTTGTTGAGCATATTGATTTGTTGAGTTTATGTTGGCTATGTGTATGCCTTTATGTTATGGATTGTAAACCATATTTACTTGATGCATGCTTGTCTTGTGGTTGAAACTTATATCCCTTTTATGAATTGCTATATGCATGTTTGTCTAAGGCTTGAATCTTGTATGTTATGTATGAATCTTATGTGGTTGTGTTGATCTCTAAATGTATGGTCTTTATGTGTTCGATGCGTGTTAAGCATGTTCGTATAGGATGTCTTGTATTTAGGGTTAATGCTTGTGTGTGTGGGGGGTTTTAGTTGTGTTTGGGGAAAGCCTTGTGCCTTAAACCAGCTAGAACCAATTTGCAGATAGAGGGAGTTTCAAAATGGTTGGTCCCGTTTTGATACGGCCTCTCGTTTCAGGCCTGGAGTTTTGATACGCATAGGGGCCGTTTCTTTACAATTTTGCCACTGGAGATCTGAGAATTTGCCGAAGAATTGAGGTACCGAAAATGGGTCTTGGTGTTTCGAAACGGTCAATATGTCGTTGACCACGAGAAGTTGACCGTTGGGGAAGTTCCGGAACGGTTGACTACCGTTTCGATACAGTTCTCTCGTGTTGACTTAGGCCCGTTGACCAAGTCAAGGCGTTTCGATACACTTCTTGGGTGTTTCGAAATGGCATGCCTAATAAGCTAAAATGGACTGTTTTGTTATGATGTTGAGTTGATTGCCTTGTTTGTTGCTTCCGTTGTTGACCCTTCATATAGGATTTAATAAAACCATTTAGACAAGATAATAATAAAAGAAATTTTATAGGGTTGTTAACCGAAGGGGAGCCTTAACGGGTTTCACTTCGGTTTTCCCCGTGTAGCCTACCCGGACCGGTCAGTCATCCAGACTGGGACAAGGAGGTTACATTTGGTGGTATCAGAGCCTGAGGTTTCCGAGACCTTGGGTAGGTAAGTGAGGTAAGTTGATGTGTTATGATGTTCCCTTGTAGTGATGAGTGTTTTATCATGTATGCTCGAATGTTTGCTTGCTAGTACGGTGTTTGTAAGCATGTTTCAGTGGCTTTTCTGGTTGGGTTAAGGGCTAGTCGAATGTCCCCATTGTTAGGTGTTGTTTGTCAAAATGAAAATTGTTTTGGTTTAACGAGCTTGAGAACCGGAGTCCTTGCCCTTTTGCTAACCTAACGTTTTCCTTGTTTGTTGTGTGTTTATTGTTTTAGATCTTGTTTTGCTATGGTGAGACCGAGGGGACGACCTAGAGCGGGTGACCAGGCACCCGAGGACGTGCCTCCTGCTTCTCATGCTCCCGATGGTAATGGGGAAAATGCTGGAGGTGATGGTAATGGGCCTCAGGTTGATGCTAATGTGGGAGGTAATGGGGCTCTAGTGGGCCAGGGTCAGGCAGGTGCAGATGTGGCCCATTTGATTCAGACCATAGCCGGAGCTTTTTAGACAACTTTGGCTGGTATGCAAGCTGCAGCACCACCTCAGGGTGCGGGGACAGGATTACCCTTAGAGAGGCTTCGTAACTTAGGAGCAGTTGAGTTTCATGGATTGACTCCCGAGGGTTTAGAGGGGTGGCTTGAGAGTACTACTCGCATCTTGGGTCAGATGGAGTGTTCAGACGCCCATAAGTTGGGTTGCATTGTCTCCTTGCTTCAGGGGGACGCTTATACTTGGTGGACCACTGTTACCTTTAGTATGGCGAGGCGGATATTACATGGGAGTTCTTCAGAAATGCTTTCAAGAGGAAGTATCTTGGAGTCTGGTACTTAGATGAGAATAAGAGAGAGTTTATGGCTTTGGTTCAAGGTAATAGGACCGTGTCTGAATACGAGGTTCAGTTTGTGAGATTGAGACAATGTGCACCTGAGTTGGTTCCTAGTGAGAAGGAACGGTGTGACCGCATCAGGTATGGGTTGACTACATATATGAAGACCTACATGCTTGCCTCCGACTACACTGAGTTCGATGTCTTAGTCTCTAGGGCCAAGGATATAGAGCAGAACCTAGGCTCTAGAGTACGTGCTAGTGGGTCCGATTCCGGAAAGAGACATGCAAATTGGGATAGAGACCAGGCCAAGAGGCATGGGGACATGAGGTACCAGCCAGATACGAGGTATAGGGGTGGTAACTATGGCCAGGGCCATCAGGACCAAGGAGTTGTTATGCACACACCAGAGTGCAATAGGTGTGGGAGATGCCATCAGGGCGAGTGTGCGGTTCCTTTGGGCCTTGTTGGAACTGTGGATCTCGAGACCACATGAGGCGTAACTGTCCACACCCAGCTAGGGGCGGACCGGCTCCAGCTAGGGGCTTTGAGCACCAGAGAGGCCGTGGGCGCGGTCGCAGGAACTTTCAGCCAAGGAATGAGGGTCAGAGGAACATGGCTCATGTTGTAGTAGTCCAGCCCGAGGGAGGAAGAGCGGCTAGGGTGTATGCTCAGCGAGAGGCTGGGAATGACACTGATGTCATTGCAGGTAATTTCTCATTATAGTCTTTGAGTTTGCTTTCTTTGATAGATTCAGGGTCGACACATTCGTATATTTTGGGTGAGAACGCAAGGTTTTTAGGGTTACCATGCGATTGGCTAGTGATAGGTGTAAATGTTACTAGCTCTTTTGGTGATATAATGGTAGTTAGGAAGGTGTGTAGGAGGTGTCCCTTGATGGTTCATGGCCACGTATTTCCTGTCGATATGATGGAGTTACCCTTCTACGTCTTTGATGTGATTTTGGGCATGGATTGGCTTGTAGAGCATAGAGTTAGGGTTGACTTCGAGACCAAGAGAGTCTCCTTGAGACTTACCGATGACTTTGAGGTTGTGGTAGTTGGTGAGAACGTCAGGTTCTTGTCCAATGTGGTTTCGGCTTTGGAAGCTCAGAGGTTGTTGAGTTCGGGGTGTCAGGTTTACTTGACTTACATAATGAATCCTAATATGAGCGAGGTGAGACCTCATGACATCAGAACAGTATGTGATTTCCCTAGTGTTTTTCCGGAAGGGTTACCGGGTTTGCCTCCAGACAGAGCAGTTGAGTTTGCTATTGAGACATATTCTGATTCAGCACCAGTGTCAATTGCTCCGTATAGAATGGCAGCGAAAGAGTTGAAAGAGTTGAAGACACAGCTTCAGGAGTTGACTGATAGAGGCTTCATTAGGTATAGTATTTCTCCGTGGGGTGCTCTGGTCTTGTTTGTGAAAAAGAAGGATGGTAGCATGAGGATGTGTATAGATTATAGGCAGTTGAATAAGGTAACAGTGAAGAACAAATATCCTTTGCCTAGGATAGATGACTTGCTAGACCAGTTGAAAGGTGCTTCTGTGTTTTCGAAGATTGACTTGAGGTCCGGATACTACCAGTTGAAGGTAAAGGATGTGGACATACCGAAGACGCCCTTTCGTACACGTTATGGGCACTATGAGTTTTTAGTGATACCTTTTGGGTTAACTAACGCTCCAGCAGCCTTCATGGATATGATGAACCGTGTGTTTCATGAGTTCTTGGACAGTTTTGTGCTAGTGTTCATAGATGACATCTTAGTATACTCTAGGACCGAAGAGGAGCATGATGAGCACTTGCGGTTAGTACTTCAGACCCTACTAGAGAATCAGTTGTATGCCAAGCTAAGCAAATGTGAGTTTTGGATTAGGGAGGTAGCCTTCCTAGGTCACGTGATCTCGGCTAGTGGGATTAGTGTAGATCCCAAGAAGATAGAAGCTATAGTGAATTGGAAACAACCGAAGTCAGTGATAGAAATCCGCAGTTTCTTAGGCTTGGCGGGATACTATAGAAGGTTTGTTGAGGGGTTTTCTAGAATAGCGGCTCCTTTGACTAAGTTGCTACAGAAGAATGTTCCGTATGAGTGGTCAAATGCAAGACAAGAAGCGTTTGAGAAACTGAAGAAAGCCTTGACCAAAGCTCCTATCTTGATTCAGCCTGAACTGGGGAGAGAATTTGTGATCTATAGTGATGCATCCTACGTAGGGCTAGGTTGTGTGCTTATGCAAGAGGGTAAGGTGGTAGCATATGCTTCGTGACAGTTGAAAGTTCATGAGAAGAATTTCCCCACCCATGACATAGAGCTAGCCGTAGTGGTGTTCGCATTGAAGATTTAGAGACACCATCTTTAT
Organism: Hibiscus trionum; assembly: GCA_030270665.1. Lineage (NCBI taxonomy): Eukaryota > Viridiplantae > Streptophyta > Magnoliopsida > Malvales > Malvaceae > Hibiscus > Hibiscus trionum. The sequence continues at coordinate 485,484 of BSYR01000012.1, forward strand.
GGTGAGAAGTGCACCGTGTATACCGACCACAAGAGTTTGAAATATTTGACGTCTCAGAGGGAATTGAACCTCAGGAAACGTAGGTGGTTAGAGCTCCTTAAGGATTATGACCTCACTATAGAGTACTATCCGGGCAAGGCGAACGTAGTGGTCGATGCCTCGAGTAGAAAAGTGGTCGTTGAGTTACGAGCTATGCTTGCAAGGTTGAGTGTGTCCAAGGATGGTGGGTTGATAACCGAGCTTCAGGTTAAGCCTTCATTAGTTCAGTTAATTCGAGAAAAGCAGTTGCGAGATGAGTCTTTGGCACCTCACGTGCAAGACATAGCCGAAGATAGGCCTACCGAGTATTGTTTTGGTGAGAATGGGATCCTATGTTACAAGGATAGGATAGTGGTTCCGGAGGATGCCGAGTTGAGGCGCACGATCTTGAATGAAGCTCATAATAGTCCTTTTGCTATGCATCCGGGTAGCACGAAGATGTATCGAGGGTTAAAAGAATAGTATTATTGGGTTAGTTTGAAAAAAGACGTGGCCGAGTTCGTAAGTAGATGTATGGTTTGTCAGAGAGTCAAGGCCGAGCATCAGTTTCCCTCAGGTTTGTTACAACCATTGAAGATTCCGGAATGGAAGTGGGAACATATTACCATGGACTTTGTGTCAGGGCTACCGTTGACTTCTTCGAGGAAGAACTCAGTGTGGGTGATAGTGGATAGGTTTACTAAGTGTGCCCACTTCATACCAGTTCATGCCACCTATACCCTGGATAAGTTGGCCGATCTGTATATCTGTGAGATAGTGAGACTATATGGGGTACCGAAGTCGATTGTGTCAGACCGAGATCTGAGATTTACAGCTAAATTTTAGGAGTGTTTGCATCGAGCTTTGGGTACTTGGTTGAACTTCAGCACTTCGTATCATCCGCAGTCAGATGGTCAGTCTGAGAGAGTGATTCAGGTGTTGGAAGATATGTTGAGATGATTTATCATTGATTTTCACGGGTCGTGGGAGAAACATCTACCGTTAGTGGAGTTTGCGTACAACAACAGTTTTCAGTCGAGTATTCAGATGGCTCCTTATGAGGCCTTGTATGGTAGGAAGTGTAGAACCCCGATTTGTTGGGCCGAAGCTGGACATAAGCTTATACCGATGCCTGAATTACTTAAGGGCACCACCGAGAAGGTAAAGTTGATATGTGATCGTCTGAAGGCAGCTTCAGATCGACATAAGTCCTGTTCTGACTTAAAGAGAAAAGAGGTAGAGTATTCCGTAGGAGATAAAGTGTTTTTTAAAGTCTCACCTTGGAAGAAAGTGATGAGGTTTGGGAGGAAGGGCAAGTTAAGCCCAAGATTCATTGGACCCTATGAGGTAGTTGAGAGGATTGGTCCCGTTACGTATAGATTGAGACTCCAGACTGAACTAGAGAAGATTCATGATGTGTTTCACGTATCGATGCTCCGAAAGTATAGGTCGGATTTGTCCCATGTAATGCCCGTTGGAGAGATAGAGTTGAATCCGGATTTGTCTTACAAAGAAGAACCAGTTGAGATACTTGCTTCTGATAGCAAGGTGTTGCGTGGCAAGACCATAGAGTTAGTCAAGGTGTTGTGGAGACCTAGAGGTGTGAAAGAGGCCACGTGAGAGAGGAAAGTTGATATGCTTAAGCAGTTTCCATACTTTTTTCCGTCAAGTAATTTCGGGGACGAAATTCCTTAAGTGGGGGAGAGTTGTAACACCCGAGTTTGGGGGTCGGGTGAAAATAATATTAAAATAATGTTTCGGGTTTCGATTTCGAAAATTAAAATAATAAAATATTATTTGGGCTTCGTATTTTCAAAGCAAACATTTTATGTTAGACTTAAATTAATTTGAAACTCATTTCCCATGGATTTTAGAGTTAATGAGATTGTCATCTCATTAATGGCAAAGATGTAATTAAGTGGACTTTTAAATTAAAACCCCTTTTATTAAAATAAGCCTTTGTCATCTTCTTCCTCACTCCCATTTTCATTTTTCACAACATTGAAGCCCTCTCCCCTCCATTTCACTATTCCATCACATCCTTTACTCTTTGTTGGTGATTTTCGAAAGGTAATTTCGTTTTTGACTTGTCCTCCTTTCCCTCTACAAGCTAGTACCTTTATTTTTCTTAAAGCTCATAGTTTTTGGATTTTGGTGTTTTGAAAGTTTAGATTAAAAATGAGAACTTTATTGTCTTTAGCCAAAGCTTTTGATTATTTAATGTTAGATAAGTTGTTTATGACCCATAAGGTCCAACATATGTGAATTTTAAAGAGTTTTATGGTAATTCTCGGATTTGGGTTTAAGTGGGGTTTTTTGAAGGGTTTTAAGATTGAATTTGGGGTTGCTATGTGTTAGAATTTGAGGGCTGATGTTAGGGTGATAGTTAGGGGTTGTTTTAGGAGTATTTAAGTGTGTTAAAAAGGTTGAAATCAAGAGTTTTGGGCTGAGCTTCATGGCTGCTCGAGTTTGAAGTTTTGGGGTTGTTCTTGGCTTGAAAATCATGTGTTTTATGCTTGATTAGTGTTCTGGGTTTGCTACTTTGAATCGTGGACTGAATTTGATTGTTTTGACTTGTGTTGGGATGATTAAAAGCAAGAAATCTTGTTGCTGAAGCCTCGAGGACGAATCCGGAGAATTCGGTGACATGAGCTTGGATTTCGGCTCTCTTTTGGGTAGCAACGGTGAGTAGAAATGTCGAACTTTGATTTGTTTAAGAATCAGAACTCTTAGGTGTTTGGGTGGGACCTTGAGGGTTCACCTAAACCCAAGTGTAAGTTAATCCTCCTACATCTTGTTATGTGTTGATGAATGCTTGTATGATGTGGTCTTGTGCATCTCGAGTTGTTTGCATTGTTGTTGTTGTGTAGTCGTGTAGAAGTTGAGCCTCACGTGATGGTTGTCTAAACTACGGTGATGAGTGGTCCCACCGATAGTGACTAGTAGTAGAGTAAGGTGATGAGTGGTCCCATCGGAAAACTACTAGTCGAATGGTGATGTGTGGTCCCACCGTGTGTAAGTTGGTTGTGCTTGTGCAAGCCATGTGTAGTCTTGTTGTGATGATCATTCGTGCATTCATTGATTTCATTGTGAATTGTGAAAAGTGTTTTGAAAACTGCATGCTTGTTGAATTGTAGAGCTTCTCTCACTAAGCTAGTTAGCTTACGCTCTCCTTTGTTTCCAACATGCTGATCGTTAGTGTTCGGGAGGCAAGCGGGCAAGGAAGGAGCTTTTGGAGTTCTCAATTTAGCTCCAGTATGATTTATGTATTGTAATAATGCCTAGACGATGGGGTGTAGACTTGTAGGAGTTGGTGTCAAACTTCTTAGTTGATGATGCGTTTGTTAAGCATGTTGATTTGTTGAGTTTATGTTGGCTATGTGTATGCCTTTATGTTATGGATTGTAAACAATATTTACTTGATGCATGCTTGTCTTGTGGTTGAAAAATATATCCCTTTTATGAATTGCTATATGCATATTTGTCTAAGGCTTGAATCTTGAATGTTATGTATGAATCTTATGTGGTTGTGTTGATCTCTAAATGTATGGTCTTTATGTGTTCGATGCGTGTTAAGCATGTTCGTATAGGATGTCTTGTATTTAGGGTTAATGCTTGTGTGTAGGGGGGTTTAGTTGTGTTTGGGGAAAGCCTTGTGCCTTAAATCAGCTAGAACCAATCTGCAGACAGAGGGTGTTTCGAAACGGTTGGTCTCATTTCGATACGGCCTCTCGTTTCAGGCCTAGCGTTTCGATACGCATAGGGGTCGTTTCGGTACAATTTTGCCACTGGAAATCTGAGAATTTGCCGATAAATTGAGGTACCAAAACGGGTCTTGGTGTTTCGAAACGGTCAATATGTCGTTGACCGCGAGAAGTTGACCGTTGGGGAAGTTCCAGAATGGTTGACCACCGTTTCGATACGGTTCTCTCGTGTTGACTTAGGCCCGTTGACCAAGTCAAGGCGTTTCGATACACTTCTTAGGTGTTTCGAAACGGCCTGCCTAATAAGCTAAAAATGGACTGTTTTGTTATGATGTTGAGTTGATTGCCTTGTTTGTTGCTTCCGTTGTTGACCCTTCATATAGGATTTAATAAAACCATTTAGACAAGATAATAATAAAAGAAATTTTATAGGGTTGCTAACCGAAGGGGAGCCTTAACGAGTTTCACTTCGATTTTCCCCGTGTAGCCTACTCAGACCAGTCAGTCATCCAAACCGGGACGAGGGGTTACAATTGTCCAGAACCACCGCTGCTGTTGAGAGAATCCGTTGATTATCGTGCAGACATTGTTTGTCTTCATGAGGGGATACTTATGTGCTGTTTGATGATAGTTCTTTCAGAACTTCCATTCTGAATTGAAACACAACTTTGAAGTTTAATGCATGGAAAAAAAAAATTGCATGTTTAATGTGTATATTACATTGTGGTTGGAAATATCCAACATGGTGCAATTTCATTGTTCTTAATTCAGATGATGGTTCAAACTGTTGTCATCTTTTTCGGGTGCAAAGCGACCATTTTGATATTTTTTGCCCCTTAGTTGGATAAACATGGGTATCGAGAAGATCACGTTCAAATGGTAAAGAGAGAGAGAAATAGAGGCCGAGAGGAGGAAGCTAAAGAACCTGGGCATGTTTGGATGGAAAAGAAATGAAAGAAAATGAGAGGAGAGGGAAAAAAAGCATGGGAAAACCAATTTCTTAAAGTTAACATGTTAGTTGTTAATTGTTATATCAGTTTTTTTTATTAAAAAAAGCTGACGGTAGTGACTATAACAAGAGCAAATTAAAGTTTAAGTGACTTTATTGTAAGTTTTAAAAGTTTAATGGCTAAAATGTAAATATCCTAAAAGTTCATGAACTATAATGTAGTTTACCCTTCAAATCGACACATTACACAAACGCAACATACACGAACAATTAATATACAACCTAAAAATAAAATAAATACAATACAAATAAATATTAAAAATATCCAAAAACAAATTATTAACTCATAAAAATTACAGATAATTTATATAATAATAATCTATAATAATTTTTCAAATGTAAAAATCAGTAGAGTGAAAATTATATTATGAGTTTGGTTTATCATATCAGTCATGGTTCCAAACAATAAAAATAATTTATTTCACATTTTTTTCTCCTATTATTTTTTTCCAACCAGTAAAATCTTCACTAATGTTATTTCATTTCATTTGAAAAACTGTTTTTTTTAAGTTATTTCTAACCACGACAAAGAAAAATAAAGAAAAGACAGACCTAAAACTATTAATCATGGAGTTTTCCAATATGGTGACATTTCGATACATGCGTATATCATGGGAAACGTTTCTTGTAAAAGACCAGAAAACATATGTAATTCACAATTGTTTTATTACACTTGTTCAATGGATGTATCCTTGACAATGAAATGGTATGTAAGATTTTCATTTATCCAAAAAAAAAAACATGGTCATGTAAGACAACATAAATTGCAAGCTTTTTGTTTTGGGTAGATATGTATATTTTGGTGTTTAAATTTAATTTCAAGGTTTAGCTTCGTACTTAATTTTTTTAATCTAATTAATAGGTGTTTGAATTTGATTGTAAGGTTCAATTTGATATTTAATGTTGGCTAAAGGGTCAAATTTTCCCCTGTAATAATCCGAAATCAGCAATGTTGCCCCTACTTTTTTTTCTTCGTAATTTTGCCTTCAAAGTCAGTCAATTGTAACAATTTTTTCCTTTGACCGACGTTGACCGTTAAAGTGCTGACGTGGCAGTTAACGGTGAAGTCAGTCATGCAATTTTGCCCTCAGAGTCATACAATTGCAGCAATTTTGCCCTCGGTTTATTTAGTTTTTCGAGTTGAACTTTTACAAATAGAATATATAAAAAAATCGATTAAAAAATTGGTGTAAATATCCTTTGGGTCCCTGCTAATTTTAAAAATAAACAAAGCGAGAACTCTCACAAAATATTCTTTAATTTTAAAAAAATATATAAACTTAATAAAAATAAATAAGATATTCAAAAATATTAAAAATAAAAACTAATATAAAAAATAAAATGTATTAGAAATTATAAAATAATAAAAATATAAATAAAAAAAATTAAAAGTATTTATAAAGTATTAAAAATGAACAATTTCATCAAATGATAAAATATAAACATAAAGTTATAAATAAAAAATAATCAAAATTAACGTAGAAAAACAGAAAAAATTAGTAAAATTCTTCAATTTTTTTATACTAAATACTTTTTAATTTTTTATATTTATAATTTCTAATATATTTTAATATTTATATTAGTTTTTGTTTTTAATATTTTTTTTGAATATTTTCTTTATTTTTATTAAGTTTATGGATTTTTTTTAAAAATTGAAGAATGTTTTGATTTTTTGTGAGAGTTCTCACTTTGCTTATTTTTAAAATTACCAGGACCCAAATGATATTTACGCCAATTTGTTAATCGATTTTTCATATATTCTATTTGTAAAAGTTCAACTCAAAAAACTAAATTCTTTATGCAATTTTATTCAAAAATTAAATAAACCGAGGGTAAAATTGCTGCAATTGTATGACTTTGAGGGCAATATTGCATGACTGGCTTCACCGTTAACTGCTACGTCAGCACTTTAACGGTCAACGTCGGTCAAAGGGCAAAATTGTTACAATTGACTGACTTTGAGGGCAAAATTACGAAGAAAAAAAACTAGTGGCAACATTGCTGATTTCGGATTACTACAGGGGCAAATTTGACCCTTTAGCCTTTAATGTTTTATTTGTCTATTTTAGTCTTTAAATTTGACTTAATAGTTTAAATTACTATCTGAATTTAATTTCTGATCAAAATATTTATTTATTGTAAATGACTTAACTGACTTAATTCGAACAATGAAGTTAAGTTTAGTTGTCAATATGAACAAAAAAATCAAATTTATATATCTAATTAGACTAAATTCAAGTTTTTAATCATATGAAAAATCTTAAATAAAATTAAATACCATAATAAAAATTTACTTCCTTTTCTTTTTTTTGGTCAATGAGAATAGTGAAGTGTTAGTTTTAGAATCAGCTTATGGCTGCCAAGGTGCTCGACTTTATTTTAAAAAGAAGACAATAAGAAAACGTAAAATCGTGGGATGAGACGCCAAGGTTGACCATATAGGCCACTTGTTTAAGTACATCAAGCGTCTACGGAAAACAATTGGCTTCAAGTTTTCCGGTTTCGACATTGATTTGTTCGGTAGAAGTCAACTACAAGTGATTTGGAAAAATTATTAGACAGACTTTACTCACCACGTCATTTGTGGTCCAGCTAATAAGGGTTATTTATTTTATTTTTTAAGGTGAATATCATCTCTTTTCTACATGTTAATAAAGAGTGAGTTATTATTAAGTACTTATTTTGAAGTGGATGAGACTTATTGACTGAGACCACAGATGATGTGGTGAGCCAAGTCTGTCTAATAATTTCTCAGTGCTTTGAGATTTATCAGGTAAAATATGAGATTGGGTAAGGGTTCATAGTATAATGTTATTATAGTAATTTGAAGTTTGTGGATTAAAACTTAATTTTTATTAAATAGAGATAAATTACGTTTATAATGTAATTGTCGGATTCGAACTCATAGATAATGAGATAATCTAAGCATTATTAACCACTCAGCCAATTAATGGATCTCAGATTAAAATTTAATTTAATAAAATAAGACGAGTTTAAAAAGTCGTCATGTAATTAAATTTTAGTGTAATTACATAGTTGTAGCGTGTTTGGACAATTACCGTAATTTACGGGTCTTGTTGAATTAGATGTAATTGGAGGCCTCAATCACAGTCTTCAATTCTTTGGAGGAGTCATCAGAATTGATGTAATTGCGTGTGTAATATTCTTTAATTTTACAATTAATATTATTTTAAAATTTAAAATTACGTAACTGTACAATTATAATTTGTACTGTCAATATAATATAGAGAAATCAAATGAAATGAATTAATATTAAAAAAAAACCCTCGTTAACCCCCTCCCCACATAACCCAAGTAGGAGAAAAATCTGATCCAGGACAACATAAGGGTAAAAGAGTACCCACATATTATTAACAAGGTGTAAACATTAGAGGGTTCATTACATACAATTGATTATTCTTATCTCAGAAATATTATATTACTTGTTATTTTCCTGATATAATAACATCTTAACAGTAACTTGTTATTTTATAGCAGGATAGTTATCCAACTATTAATTTGATTTGATGGACTCGCTTGCTTTGTTAGTATCACAAAAAAAAAGACTAGATTGATAGAATTTTTAAATATTAAAAGATTAAATTTATTGAATTGTTTCGAATTATGACAAATTAATGGAATGTATAAATTTTGGAGACTAAAATATTATTATACCAAAGAAAAGTGTCGTGTTTGTAAACGAAGTGACCTGTTTGTAACAATATATTAATTGAGTGATCTCTTTGTATTAATTGAATGACAAGTTTACAATGATATATTAATTAAATGGCGTGTTTATAATTTTTAGAAGAAAAATAACATATTTGTTATAAACATATAAGTAAATGATCTTGAGTGTAGTTTACCCTTATTAAAAATGCTCAGCTTATTTGATTGAGATCATTCTGTTCAATGTTATGCTCGTTGTGGCTGTGGGTTTCTTGCTGAATTTATTTGTTTAAGTAAGCTTCTTAAATGATAAATGTTGTGTTTGTTCCTTTTTGAAATCCCAGATGCAACTGTAGAACTAAACCACAATTTTTATATTTCTTTGAATCAAGCCCTAAGTGGCCCAAAAAATAGGGGTATTAAAGAAGGGTTCGCTTGTTTAAGTATCAGTAGCGAATTCATTTAACTAATTATAAAATTTTATATTAGAATCATATATAAAAAACAGGGAAGAAACATGATTTATTTTTATATTTTTAATCATTTGAATTAATACTCGATTAATCCGTGAATCTATAAAAAAGTATATAATTCTTTTAATTAATTATAGTATTACATTTCATTGTTTGAATTTTATAAAAGCTTAATCTAAATTGTCACAGCAATGGCTCAATAAATCCATCCTTGACCTTGAGAAGTGAAATAATACCCAGCCCAAATTGCTGCTAAAGTTAACTATTAGATTCGGCCCATAAAAACAAAAGAAGGGTGCAAAACCTCTTTAGTTCGTGTTATTTTTTCTTGATTCCTTTTTACAGTAATTTTTATACTTATCAGGGACAGCAAAAAAACAATGTTGACTGTCTTTTTTTTAATAGTTCTAGATTTTTTTGAATCAAATATAAAAAATCTTCATTGATAGGGTATTTTCATACAAACATGGTTATAAAAGCCAACAACAAACATCCGAAACATCACAAGCCATGGTACTAGATAAGCCTGAAATATAGAGTCGAAGATAAGAGCCGCCACACAATCAAACGGATGGAGGAGAAACAGGTTGCAGTGGCCATCAAGAGTGAGAGAGAAAAAACTGAACTTCAGCACCTATGAAGGGCATACGACCAGCTTGGCGACATGTATCGATGAAACCGAAGTTGAATCTAAATGCCAGGCTGACCAGGACGGCGGAGGGGCACCATTCGAATGCAAAGACCTCTTTAAGAAAAAAAATCCGACATAACAGTGGGATCCAAAGGCCACATACACAGAGAACACCGGAAGGAGGAGTTGCTATAGCCACCACCACCATTGACATCTATCTGCAAAAGCAAACGATGGAGAAAAGAATCAACAAAACTAAAGACACAAATGAAAAGGACTGGCGAAAATCGAATCTTTCCACCTAATCTTTCTCGTTTCGAGTCGACAGAGAGGACCGATCATTCCTCTTCTTAAAACAAAGTCTAAGCTTTAACCATGACGATTGGAGACGACTGAACCCATGTGTTTTGATGGATAAAATTTTAAAATTAGTTGTGTTTGTATTTAGAAAGAATCTGTCATATCTAGAAGTAATCACTAGACCTTAATTTTCTCTCTTTCAGCGCGCATGTTTTTTCTTTTTTTTATTACACTGACGGTGATATTAATCTTAGAGTAGATTATTTTTTATTACACTAACGGTGATAATTAGTCTTAGTGCTGGTCGTTGAGGAGAAATCCCGAGTTCCAGATACCTATATTGGTGTTTCCTAAAGAGGTAAAAAAGGGTTTGGACTGTTGAAAATTTTGTAATACTATCGAATGTAGAGTTTTGATTAATTTGTTCGTCCTTTTGTGTTGTTGTAATAGCTGAAAACAGAGGAACATAGTTACATGATTAACCAATGTTTGCCATCATGTCTGGCACCCAAATCAGTGAAAGAAAAATGAGAGAAAACTTGGAAATCTCTATAGAGCATAACAATATTTCTTCATTGAGCTTTCATGTTTGAAATTGATATTGAAGTACAAATCGAACAATTTTCTTGTTCAGCTTTAGACAATAACATTTGAACTGATGCTTGATGAGTGGAAAATGAGCTTCGTTTCGGAGGCGGGTGGGAGCGGCAATATTTTATTTCCGGTCATGGAAATCACATTTGACTGTTAAAAATAAAGAAGGGTGAAATAACTCAAAGAAGAGACAACTTGATAAATATTTTGGGATTACAATACTTTTCACTCTCTTACTTTCTTTCAATAACATATAGCTATTTATAATGACTTTATAACAACCAACTTAAAAACAACATTAAAGTAGAGTAAATTGTGACCCTTCACTACTAAATTATCACAACTTATTTTAGGTAACTCCAAATGTTATGAGACTTAAACCACCATAAACTAGACTTAAAAACATCCTAAATGCATGGGTTACACACCATAAATGGGTAACATATGCCCCTTCAACTTTACATTTAAAACAACCTTAAAAACTATCCATTAAAGACTAATTAAATTTATTCGTTAATACCTCTCTTTAAACTTAATTATTCTTTCTTCCATCTTTCATGCCAATGAGCTTTTTAAATTTTTCGAACAACTTGATTGGCAATGATTTGGTAAATATGTCGGCGACTTGATCTTCACTCTTAGCATGAATTAACTCAATATTTTTCTCCTTCACTTGCTCCCGAATAAAATAAAACCAGACATCAATATGTTTGCTCCTTTCATGATGCACTGGATTTTTCGCGAACTCGATTTCTGACTTGCTATCCAGATAAATTTGTGTCGCCTCATCTTGAATGAAGTTAATCTCCTTGAGTAACCTTCTTAGCCAAATCGCATGGCACACACATGTTGTTGCCGCAACATATTCCGCCTCACACGTTGAAAGTGTGACAATTGGTTGCTTCTTTGAAACTCACATAAAAGCTGCATCTCCTATTTAAAATGCAAATCCTGAGGTGCTATTTCTATCATTGATATCCCCACCCCAATCACTATTTGAATAGCCAAAGATTGCAAGCTTCTTAGTAGATGGACTATAGAATAAACCAAGGGATAGAGTACTTCAAACATAACAGAGAATCCGTTTGATTGTCTTTTAATGTGTTGCTTTCGGCTCCTCCATGAAACGACTTACCAAATCGACTGCATACAAAATATCTGGTCTAGTACACGTCAAGTACCTCAAACAACCAACTAGGCTCTTGTACAATGTCACATCAATCACCTTTCCCATGTCATGACGAGCCAGCTTAACAACACAATCAACCGATGTGCTTGCCGGCTTACAATCCTCCATCTTGAATCTTCTTAAAATTTCCTTAGCATATGCCTCTTGTGAAACAAAAATGCCTCCATCTCTTTGTTTGATCTCAAGGCCAAGAAAATAGGACATCAACCCTAAATATTTCATCTCAAATTCACCTATCATGGCCTTTTTAAACTCATCAATCATTTCACAATTACTACCCATAAAAATTAAATCATCAACATACAATGCTACCACCAACATGTCACCATTTTTTACCTTCACATATAATGTGTGTTCATACGGGCATTGAAAAAAATCGTGTGACTTGAAATATTGGTCAATCTAGGTGTTCCATGCTCTAGGAGCTTGCTTCAACCCATACAACGTCTTCTTCAATTTTAAAACTTTACCTTCAGCTCATTTTTTAACATACTCGGGTGGTTGCTCAACATAGACTTCTTCTTCCAGCACACCATTGAGAAATGCTGACTTCACATCCATTTGATAAATGTGTCATTTTGATTGAGCTGCAAGAGAAAACAAAAGTCGAATAGTCTTTATTCGAGCCACTGGTGCAAACACCTCCTCATAATCGATGTCGGCTTGTTTTTTGTAGCCTTTCGCCACCAATCTCGCTTTGTATTTCTCGATTTCGCCTTGAGGATTCATTTTCTTCTTATACACCCATTTGGCACCTATCGCCTTGTGATTTTTTGGGAGAGAAGTTAGTTCCCATGTCTCATTTCTTTCAATTGCTCGCATCTCATCATTCATCGCGGCTCGTACTTTTCATCTCCCATCGCCTCTTCAAAAGAGATATTTTCGCCTTGTGCCAAAAGACACACCAAGTGCAACTCGCTTGTCGCCTCGTACAAGTCACGTAGACTCCTTGTTTTTTATGTTCTTTGCTTGTCATCGGATGAAGTTGCTTCATTTGTTGTAATTGTTGGTGCCTCTCCATTTTTGTTGGATGTTGGTTTTGGCATGTACATCGGTATGTGCATCGCATCACTTGCCTTCTCATGAATTGTTTCCATCATTGCGATTCAATCCCACATGGCTTCTTCGTAGACCTGCACATCACGGCAAATATGCATCTTTTTGTTAATAGGATCAAAAAGGTATATGAGCATATGCCATGCTACCAAACACTTTCAAATGTGACACCGTCGGTTTTAGGTCGTTCCAAGCCTCTTGGGGTGTTATGTTCTCTAAGCTTGATGCCTTGCACCGATTTAGTAAATAAACGGCACAATCCACCGCTTCCACCCAAAATTCTTTCGGCACGTTCTTGCTCTTAAGCATACTATGAACCATATTGAGAATAGTTTGATATTTTCGATCCGCAACACCATTTTGTTGAGGTGAGTATGGCACTGTCAAATGCCATCGAATACTGTTGGGTTGTGTGGGGCTCGATTCGTTCAACCGATATGGCTCACCAAGTGGTGGAGAGGTGGATTTTTGGATGGAATGGTTGTGGAAGCTAAAAAGAAATGTGACACAATGATTTATAGTGGTTCAACCTTCTAACCAAGGTCTACATCCACTACCTTAGCTCCCTACTAAGGATTTCACAATCAATCCACTATTGATTCGTCCCCTTTTCTAGGATTAGGAGGAAACCCTTTACACCGATCAAGCTTTCTACCCAAAGCCTTGATCAAAACCCTCTTTTACAAAGAGATAAATAAGCAAACTTAAAACCCTTTAATAGGTGTTTGTTTGCACAATTAAGCACTCACCCAAAACCTAAAACACTTGAGCAAATTTGACAATTTTGGCTCACTAGTGTTTGTCTATACAATAATTGACAATTTAGGCACTAAGACAATCTTTGATCATTTGATGTTTGACAATATGAGCATTAGCCTTCTCTTGATGCTTGGAGGTCCCTTTTATACTCCCAAATGAGTTTGTAGCCGTTACTAGCCGTTGGGGATGAATTTGAGCCGTTGAGGACTTTATTTCCCTTCATTAATGTTGTTCTGCAGCTATCCGTATCGATACACGTGGAACCGTATCGGTACGGCCTTCATCAGAAACTAGCCGTTGGGCTCTTGCCAGCCTAGGCGTATCGATACGCTTGAGGGCGTATCGGTACCATATGACGTTTAAAAGTCCGTTGGGAAATAGCCGTTGGGGTGGTTGAAAGGGGATCGGTACGCTTACCTGGCGTATCAATACGGGTTTTGACAATGGCCAAACTAGGGCAAAAAGGTATCGATACGGGTAAGACCGTATCGGTACGGGTACTTTGAAAACACAAGTTTGGCTATTAAAAACATGAAAAATCTTTGCCAAAAACCTCTTAAAATACCTCAATCATAATTTCAAGTTGTTTGGACTTAAAAACAAGTTTTAAATTCTTTTCAAATTAGTCCAAAACATTTTTCGATTATTATATCAAAACATTAGTTCTACAATCTCCCCCTTTTTGATATAATAAAACTAACTTGAAAAATTGTTTGGGATTCTCCCCCTTTATCTTTAAAAATGTGAATAAGAGATTAAAGATATGAAATCAAATAAAACTCCCCCTTATTCATTTGAAAATGCAATTTTTCAAACCATTTCTCCCCCTTTTTGTTATATCAAAAAGAATTTAAAACATTAAGTTCAAAATAACAATAGAGGTAAAAACTTTGTCACAAATAAGAATTTGGTTTAAAAATGGCTCCCCCTTACTCAAAGCATCATCAAAATGTTAGTCCAACATTTATGATCATCTAGTTGAATAAACTAAAAATAAAACAAGTAAATGCAAAAACAACTAGAATTTTACCAACACTTGAACCCAATGGAGGATGTGAAGCCTTCCTTCTTCAAGTGTTCTTCCTTGTGTGCATGGAGCTCCCCCTCAATGTTTGACTTGTTGAACATCTCCATCACACCTAGCAATAGACAATCAAGTAATTTTTGGTATCCAAATTGCTTTGGATCCATGAACATTAGTAGCGCAAATTTTAGTCCCCTTAGGAATCCATTTTTCAATGTCATCCTTTTTAATTGAAGTGGTTAGTCCTTTTGGGACCCAAACACTTCTAAAACATTTTCCTTTAATAAATCTAGGGGCACTAGATTGTCTAACATAAAAATTTGATTTTCCAAAGTTGTTTTTCTTTTCAAGCTCTTTGGAAATCAAATATTTTTCTTCTTGAACATTTTGAAGCAATTTTTGTAAATCAAAACATTTTAATTCAAACTCTTCAAGTTTTGCTTCAAGTTCAAGTTTGGTTTTAGAAAGCAAATCATTTTGAATTTTTAACTTTGAAATCAATTTGTTGTTTTTCAAAATGTGGCTTTTAAAATCTAAAACCAAATCATCATAGGCATCTTGTAATTCATCAAAGGAATAGGAACATGAAGTAGATGAATTAGAAGTTACCCTTGAATCTTCTTCGATGGCCATAAGGCAAAGGTTGGCTTGTTCATCATCGGTGGAGTCCTCATCACTCCAAGTAGCCACATGTGCCTTCTTCTTATGGCTTGAAGTGCTTGCCCTCTCCTTTCTTTTAGGTTATCGTTCAAGTTCTCTCAAGGCTTTCTTCATGAACGGGGCACACTTCTTGAAGAGATGAACTATCTCTTCATCTTCATCCTCCTCTTCACTTGAGTAGACATGATGGCAAGTGGAGGATTTGAGAGCCATGGCACTTGCATTGATGCCAAGCCCTTTGATTTTCTTCTCTCCCATAGCTCTAATTTCTTTCCTCTTCTTCTTATCCTCTTTGTTCTTCTTCATGATTTGATGAGTGAGGAGTGACCCCATGAGTTCATCAAGCTTCAAAGTCTTCAAATTTTTTGCTTCGATGATGGCGGTCCTCTTTAAGTCTCATGACTCGGGAAGTGAGTAGATGAGCTTTCGAACAAGCTTTTCCTCCGGGATGGCTTCTCCATAGCCTTTGAGACCAATGGTGATGGTGGAGAACCTATCAAACATCTTCTCGATGTTCTCTTCCAGATCCATTTTGAAGTTCTCATACTCTAAGGTTAGGAGCCCAATCTTGGTCTCCTTGACTTCATCGGTTCCCTCGTATGTGACTTCAAGCTTGTCCCATACCTCCTTGGCACTCTCACAAGAAGACATTTTCTCATAGATGGTTGGGCCAAAAGCACAAAACAAGATGTGCAAGGCTTTGCAATTAAGCTCCATCTTCTTGCGATCGTCGGCACTCCACTCCGCTTTGCTTCTTTGAGGCACGAACGAACCATCTTCAACTATATCCCATAGCTTGTAATCTCTAGATTTGATGAAGAACTTCATCTTTGTCTTCCAATGGGCATAGTGGGTTCCGTCAAAGAAAGGCGGTTTGTCGATTGATTGTGCCATTTGAGCCGGTTGATGAAATAGTGATCGAGCTTGCCGGATCTTCTCAATAGGATGTGAATCCCCTTCGATTGAGCCAAGCTCTGATACCAATTGTTGGGTTGTGTGGGGCTCGATTCGTTCAACCGATATGGCTCACCAAGTGGTGGAGAGGTGGATTTTTGGATGGAAGGGTTGTGGAAGCTAAAAAGAAATGTGACACAATGATTTATAGTGGTTCAACCTTCTAACCAAGGTCTACATCCACTAACTTAGCTCCCTATTAAGGATTTCACAATCAATCCACTATTGATTCGTCCCCTTTTCTAGGATTAGGAGGAAACCCTTTACACCGATCAAGCTTTCTACACAAAGCCTTGATCAAAACCCTCTTTTACAAAGAGATAAATAAGCAAACTTAAAACCCTCTAATAGGTGTTTGTTTGCACAATTAAGCACTCACCCAAAACCTAAAACACTTGAGAAAATTTGACAATTTTGGCTCACTAGTGTTTGTCTATACAATAATTGACAATTTAGGCACTAAGACAATCTTTGATCATTTGATGTTTGACAATATGAGCATTAGCCTTCTCTTGATGCTTGGAGGTCCCTTTTATACTCCCAAATGAGTTTGTAGCCGTTACTAGCCGCTGGGGATGAATTTGAGCCGTTGAGGACTTTATTTCCCTTCATTAATGTTGTTCTGCAGCTATCCGTATCGATACGCGTGGAACCGTATCGGTACGGCCTTCATCAGAAACTAGATGTTGGGCTCTTGCCAGCCTAGGTGTATCGATACGCTTGAGGGCGTATCGGTACCGAATGACGTTTAAAAGTCCGTTGGGAAATAGCCGTTGGGGTGGTTGAAAGGGGATCGGTACGCTTACCTGGCGTATCGAAACGATCCCGATCCGTATCGATACGACAAAGGCCTGTATCGATACGGGTTTTGATAGTGGCCAAATTGGGGCAAAAAGGTATCGATACGGGTAAGACCGTATCGGTACGGGTACTTTGAAAACACAAGTTTGGCTATTAAAAACATGAAAAATATTTGCCAAAAACCTCTTAAAATACCTCAAACATAATTTCAAGTTGTTTGGACTTAAAAACAAGTTTTAAATTCTTTTCAAATTAGTCCAAAACATTTTTCAATTATTATATCAAAACATTGGTTCTACAAATACTATGTTCTTCACAAAAAGAGTTAAAAGCGGTCGAAGTAAATTCACCGCCTCGATCCGATCTCAAAACCTTGATATAAGAACTTTTTTGTTTCTCGACAATAACATTGAACATCTTAAAAACACCAAAAGCTTCTGATTTTTCTTTCAAGAAGTAAGTCCATGTTTTTTTGAGAAAAATCATTGATAAAGGTTATGAAATACCATTTTTCACCAATTGAGATCGGCTTGATCGGTCTGCAAATATCAGTATGCACAATTTCGAGAGGTTTTTTGCTCGATATTTTGCAGCTTTCAAAAAGCTACTCCTCGGATGTTTTCCAATCACACACCCTTCACAAAACTTGTCGAGAGAATCAATTGATGGCAAACCATGCACCATCTTCTTCCTTGCCATTTCTTTTAATCCTCCAAGATTCATGTGCCCAAACCTCAAATGGCATAACCAAAACTTGCCATTTTATAATAATGGGCTTTATTACTCTTTTATATATAAATGTCGAATAATTATATTATCACTACTATTTTATTATCATATATTGTTATTATCACTATTATTGCTATTACCATCTATTAGTACCATCATTATAATATTCGATTATTATTATTACTATATTTGTCACCGTATAACTATATTGTCGCTATAGTTGTTAATTTTTGTTACCGTTTTATTATTATTATTATTATTATTATTAAATCTGGAAAACAAAACATTAATATAAATAAGCTCAATCTATAATAAATAATAATGCCCAATTTATTTAATATAAGAATCCATTTACAATTAAAAGCCAAAAAAATATATATAAGTCTGAATTACATGGCCCAATTGACTAGGCCCGAATACTTAAGATAACAAAAACCCTAATCTGTTTCCTTTGTCTTTCAGTCGCCCAACCCAAGCCGTCAGATTTGGATGGAGATCTAACGGTCCAGATCGAGGCTCGAGAAGAAACCCTAGTTTCCATCCGTTTTGCCCTAGCGCCGCATCCGTTTGAGTCGTCGGATCGAGCTTGCCATCAACGGACCAGATCGAAGCATGGGAACTCTCCAGAATCTCCATACGCCCACGCGCGTCCCTCGGGCTCCTATACGCGCGCGTGCACGACGCTCCCCTACCCGCGTCAAGGCCACGCGCGTCCCTTCAGCTTCTGGCCATCCAGATCCCACACGATCGTCCCGAGCCTCTCTAGATCCCAGCGTCCACGTCTCAAGCTCTCCGGTCCCCTCCCTCGTACGAGCCCTCGCGCGCAACAAAACAAACCATATGTCAGGCAAAAAACGCACCGAAAAACATAAATATCAGAAGAAAAATGATAAACAAAGCCAGAGGTAAATACCAACAACCAACAGCATTATCAAAAATTTGATGTAATTCGAAAGAGAAAAATATGTAATATAGGGCTATATAAACCCGAGAGCATGCAATGTAAAGGAGGTTTTTTTTAGAGAGAACATAGTTGTAATCGAGCATTTCTTCAGTGAATACAAACAGAAACAGTTTAAGAAGTATCATCATCGTTTCTCATTTCAGTTTCTATACAAAAAAATATAATAAAAGTAGAAAACTTCTTTTTTTACCTTCGTTTCAGTTTCATCTCCTCTTTGCCTTCCGATCTCCTTCACTGGAGATAAGCCGCCAGGCCTCTTTCGGGGCCATGCATGGTGAGCCGTAGAAGTTGATAACCCCAAAAAGGGAATCGAGAGAGATTTTAGGAATCTGGATTTGGGTTTTAAAGCAAAAAAGAAGGGTTTTCGGTTTTTTGGTTTCACGATCAAATGATTTCGGTTTTGGGTTTTCGAATACTAAAAGAAAGAAAAGAAATTTGGGTTTTTTTAGGGTTCCGGCAACGGCAACCGGAACCCTGACGGCGTCGGATTTGCAGGGAGGGGGAGAGCCTCTCCGTTTTTAGGTTTAGGATTTGGTTTAAAGAAACAAAAAAAGAATTAAAGTGTTTTAGACTCGGTTTTATAAAGATTTTTTGGTTTTAAATTGGTTTAATGGCATTATAAGTCCCTCCGCGTTTTACTAATTACGCGAAAGGGGCTTCCGCGTCCTCAAATTCGTCCCGCAGTCCCTGTATGTTTTCCAATGTTTTCAATTTCGTCCTGATTTCCGTTCTAATCGATTTTCGGGGGGGGGGGGGGGGTTATTTCCTGTTTGGGTCCCTGGGGCTTCCCGTGTTTTTTTCAATTTGGCCTATTTTCGCACTTTAATTAATTCTGTAAATGGTTTATTTACAATTGTGGTCCCTGCCAGTTTGCATTTTAATTACTTAGCCTTTTTTGTAACCTTATGTTGTTATCTATGCATTTTGCCCCTTTAATTTATGTTGATATCGAATATGTGTTTTGCATATTGTCATGTTTGTTTAATGTACATAATGTATGTGACATGTGAATTTTATGTTGTAATATTTGATCATATGTTTTTCTTTATCCTTGTTTAATATGCGGTTTCCTAATATATTCGTGGCTTAGTTGCTTTATGGTTCAAATATATGTATATTTGGGACATGCATTTTAATTGTCATTCATGTGACTCTTTAATTTTGCTCGATAATTAATTAACTTAAAATATACCCAAAGAGAGGTATTAATTAACTCCGATATCCGAGATACGATAGCCCTAGCTTAATGGATGTCGATCGGATATTTGGGTTAATTTTCACCGTCTCTAGGTAAGCGGAAGCATAAAAACGAAAATGTCACGCATCATTCTTTATTTGCTTGCATCATGTATAAAGGTGATGTACGGGATCCAAACCCTAAACTAACACGACAGTCAGTCTTATATGATGTCGGTTTAGTCTATGGTTCGGTGTACCGTCATCCTTTTTAATTAAATCCTTAATTAATTCCAAAGTCACAATTTGAAAAGGCCCGCTCTATTTAAGTCATACTTTCATCCAAGAACGTTTTTATTAAATTCACTTTGGATCTTAAATAATTTCTATCGATTAAAGGCAACAAGTTATTTGGTACCGATTTTCGGGCGTTATGGGGGTGCTAACCCTTCCCCACACGTAACCAACTCCCGAACCCGTTTTAAAACGAATCTCTGGTTTTGTGGTGTCCGGCCTACCTTAGTGGCCGATGGCGACTCCAAATTTTTACCGTTTTCCCGAAATTTAAATTTTCCCCCTTTTTAATAAATCTTTTTCAAAAAGAAAGTGATAAGACCTAGTCGTTTTCAAAAAACCTTATCATAGTTTGGCGACTCCGCTGGGGACGAATTTTTGTTTTACAAACAAAAAAAGAGAGTTAAGCCAATAAAACGCTTGTTTCCTTTAATTGATAGAAACATTTAAAATTCAAAGTGAAGTTAATAAGGTTGTTCTTCCTTGAAAATATGACTTAAGTTGAATGGGCTTTTAAAATTTGTGGCATTCGAATTAATTCCTCATTTAATTTTGAAGGAGTCACCGACATGTGTTGTGTCATGATCATTTAAACTCTATACCCGAGCTATACCCTTAAGTGGGAGTGAAACGCCAATACCCACGTGAGTGTCCCTCCACGGGTCGGCAGTTCACTTCCAGAATCCACGCCTTTGACACGTGAGCAGCCCTTCACGTCATTAGGTTGTGCTTTCCCTCGAACCGAAACTAATTTGCAAGCCTGTAATGGGCCATAATTAGGGTTCTCGTTGCCTTAGTAGGTGATGAGATAGGTTTGGGTACCCTTGTTAGAACTGAACTCATATGTGAGAATATAAGAAGCCCACCCCATTAGAGCCATGCGGATAACCGTAGAGTTTAGAGTGGCTAGGTTCATCTTGTTAATTGTTTGCCTTCGTTGTTTTGTTTGTATTTAATTCCCCTTGTTTATCATGTAACTAATGCATTTTCTTTCCTTGTTCTTTCCTCTTTATTTTGCATATTTCATCATTGCATAAAGAGCGCATTGAGTTGGAAATAGTTCGAAATTAAAGCCTTGATCAGTGGGAAATCTGGTCCGCAACAATAGTGAGAAGGACCTCGACGAAAATGTAGCCACAAGGAGAACGACTATATGGCTGGGGTTCCGAGACAAGAAACGCTTTCAAAAACAAAAAAAAGGCCACCTCACATATTTGTTAGACGTTCCAGGCAAGTGACCAGTACTCCAAATCTTGGAGTTCAACCTACATTTGTTCTACGATTGCCAGCTTTGATTTGACTACAACAGTTAGGACATATCAAGTCTTGCAAGGAAAATAGCGAGAACCACAAGAACTAAGCTTTCCGGGGCAAGATCGGAAGTTTCTCGGGCATAGCGAGAACCACAATCAAGTCTCAACCTAGAACAAAAAAATACTTCAGGTCAGAGGGAATTCCGACCTCAGCTCCGATAAGCTTTGAAGGTTAGGCTCAGTGGGACACTTTCAAAGAGTAAGTCAAGAGTACCAAATATCGATAGTGGATCAATCGTAATTCGTCGCCTACACCACTTGGGGGTAGGACCGAGAGTTGGCCTATTTGTTAATGTGGATATGAGAGAACATCCGATTCCTAGCAAGTGATCATTCCAAGAAAGAAGAAGGGATTGAGTGAATCTTGAAGAAAATTGACGACCTAGATGCTAGCTTGAGAACCATATGTAGTGGGTTTTCGTCGATCGTTGTAACAATCCAAGGTTTCCATTGATATGATTTGTTTAACGAGGATATTTGCCGAACTCAGTGTTCCTCTTTGCATTTCAATTATGCGTTTTGATTGATTACCTTTAATCATGTGTTTCTGTTGTACATATGACACATTGCATTCATGAAATTACTATTCAATGCACCTTTGCAATCAATTATACATTTTGTTTGATTACCTTTAATCATATGTTGTACATATGACACATTGCATTTATAAAATTAATGTTCAATGCATCTTTGCACTCGATTATACCTTTTGATTGATTACCTTTAATCATGTGTTTCTGTTGTACATATGACACATTGCATTCATGAAATTAATGTTCAATGCACTTTTGCATTCAATTATACATTTTGATTGATTACTCTTAACCATATATTGTACATGTGCCACATTGCATTTATAAAATTAATGTTCAATGCACCTTTGCATTCAATTATACATTTTGATTGATTACCTTTAATCATATGTTTCTGTTGTACATACGACACATTCATTCATTCATTAAACAAATAAAATTAATGTCCATCAAATTAATGCATCTTTGCATTCAATTGTACATGTTTGTTTGATTACCTTTAATCATTTATCCTTGTTGTGCATACAACACAAACATTGTTCCTTGCATACTCGTTTTTAAGTTATCTCATTTTCATACATATGATACATTGCATACATTAATCAATCATGGAATTAATTGCGAGAAAATTCATGACAGAAAGTGAAAGTTTAATCTGCAATCATTCCTCATTCATACACCACCCATTTGCAAACCCGAGCAATGGAAGAGAGATTGGCCAAGGTAGAGAAGGGGCAGAAGGACCTCGAAACTCGGTTGGATGAGGTCAGTAAGAATATCAGCGATCAGGTTTCACAGTCGCAAGCTTCTATTATTGCTCAGATGGCCGACTTGTTGTTGAAGATGAAAAGTGAGGAAAGAGTTTCTACGAATATCTCAGACATTGAAGGGAACAGGGGTCCTGAATCCCATGTGAAGGATCAACCGGAAATGCCAAATCCTGGAAAAAGAGTCTATACGGGAATCTATGTCAAGACTGCTGTTGGAACACCTGTTAGCCACCACGGGGGAACCTCAACGAATCAGCTCATTGACTTAGGGGCAGGATATGAGGATGAAGTGGAGAGGATTAAGGCCGAGATGGAAAATAAGCACGAGGAGAGGTTACGCTTCTTTGAAGAAAGGTTCAAGACCTTACAAGGGACGGATAAGCAAGGGAATGATGCCAGTGATCTGAGCCTTGTAACGGATTTAGTCCTTCCACCGAAATTCAAAGTTCCCGATTTGAGAAGTATGATGGAACTACTTGCCCCTTAACGCACATTAATATGTATTGCCGGAGGATGGCAGATTTTATCAAAGACGAGAAGCTACTTACTCACTGTTTTCGAGACAGTTTAACTGGTTCTGCAACCCGTTGGTATACTTAACTTAGTCGAGTTGACATCAAGTCATGGAGAGATCTTTCAAAAGCATTTGTGGGTCAGTATAGGCATATAACTGACATGATTCCAAATCGACTCATGCTACAAGGTTTGGAACAAAAGCGCAATGAGAGTTTCCGTGAGTATGCCCAGCATTGGCGAGATGTGGAAGCTCAGGTCCAACCCCAACTGCCAGAAGGTGAAATCATCCTTATGTTTGTGAACACTCTGAATGGAGTATTGTTTGATCGCTTGATCAGCAACCCCGTCAATAGCTTTGCAGACATGGTCACGGCGGGAGAGCGTATTGAGGATGCTATTAAGAAAGGGAAGATAATGGATCCCTATAGCACAACCGCCCACAAGGGGCATGAATTCCAAGTTCATATGGTGGGTTCTCACCCAAACAACCAGTCTCATGGCCGCTACAATAATCAAGCATCCTGGTCTACAAAGCCTCCAAGGGTTCTTCACCCGGTTCCTATCTCGTACACCGATCTACTCCCAGTGCTTATTGAGAGGAAGCTTCTGACCCCAGTTCAGTCCAAACCAAAGGATCCTCCCTATCCTCAAGATTATGATGTTAGTGCCATATGTGACTACCATGTGGGAAGCACGGGCCACACCACGGAGAATTGTGGGGCACTGAAAAACAAAGTTCAGGGACTGATCGAGAACGATCTTTTGAAGTTTTGAAAAGAAAGAATGATGAGCACGACTTTTGGGGAAGTGTTGTTCCCTGGGTTGTTAGGACCTCGTGTGTTTGAGTCTTCTTTCATGTTGCATTTTCTCTTGAAGTAATGCATAGAACAAACATTGCTATCATTTGCCCGAAGATAGCAATAATCTTTTTAAGGGCACTTGTTATGTTTGCGGATTTTCTTTCTAATGAAAATGTATTTTTCTTAATATACAATGACCTTGAAATCATATATATGTATATCCCTCCTTACCTTCATAGGTCTTCGGATATCACATGCTTGATGTGGCATTAATTCTAGTAAAAGAGATCGATTGAATGTTGTGATAACGATGAAGTGAGATTTCCCGCTTTGCCCGCTCTGGTCGGTAAAACGAGAGAAGCAAGATTACTATTCCTTCGATGATGTTCGATGATAAGAAAATCTCTTAAGAAAGCCCAAATAGAGTTGCTTAAATATGTCTGAAAGAAAAAGAAAAAGAAAAAAAGAAAAAAGAGAAGAGAAAAGAAAAGAATAGAAAAATAGACTATTTCAAAATAAAATGTTTTTAACTTCAGAGCTTGGTAACAAACATTAACAAAAGGCACTCCAATGTTCGAAACCTGGTAATAGGAATTTTCGAACATGAGTGTGGAATTTTAGGGGCACTCCGCTGAAGCTCGAAACTCTTTGCTTCATGAGTGATGGTAATATTTTCAAATTGTGACTATGCCGAGTAGCTTGGGGTATCATTGTATGCTCCATCTTTATTCTCGAGCCAAAGGACTGTGACGAGTTGAATTCCCCTAAGAAAAAGAAATGAATGAACAAATTGAATAAGTCCTGAAAAGGAATCCTTGAGGACACTGACACAAATCAATGGTAATCATAAACGCACATGTTGAAACTTTAAACATATATATGAATGGAGAAACATGATGAGAACTAGAAGGAATGGTAATCGAGCTGATCCAGCAAGTACCATAATCATGAGGATGAACCGAGCGATTAGGGAGGAGTTTCATAACTTCAAATATCGCCGCAACATTTAAAGTCTTCATAGACGCAAGTGATCACCGAAAAGTTGAATCTAAGACGCTCTTGCATTTGATATCCGAGGCATCCTATTCTGTTTTACTTTTAATCATAATTTGGTTTCAAGGCTCTGTATATTAATCTAAAAATCCATTCTTCATTAGAATGACGACCAGCGAATTGACATATTTTAAAATAAAGAGATTTCCTTGTATTACTTCAGAGATAAATGCGCCGCCGTCAATGGAGACCAAAATTGAGAGGCACTATGATGAAGGACCATTGGGGCATCATTGTCCGTGGGACAACGAGAGCTTTGGCACATAGGATTTCAAATCAGAATAGATGGGAGATGGCACACGGCTTGAAAGTACTTGATTAAAGATTCTAATTACGACTAAGGTCACCAGACTCGAAGAACGAGCAGCACAATTTTGGGGGCAAGTTTTGTCAAGACACGAGATTGATGAGTGGTTGTAGTCCCAAGATGATGACCACCAAAATGGAGACGAGCTAAAGACTTGCATCTTTGCATTCTCACGACCATACGCATTTTTGCATCATACTCATGCATCATATTTAGTTAGATACCCCTAGGATTAGGAGCATGCTAACTCATAGCATCAGAGCATTTTTATTGATTTGACAGGCTTTGTAGACCACAAATGATATTGACTTGGAAATTCTCGATGATGAATCCCTAACGAGAAGAACTCGGCTAACGAAGATTTGAAGAAGTTTCCAAGGAGGGGGACTCGCTTAGTCGAGGAGAAGGAAAAGTTCGCCAGAAAAAAAGAGAAAAGGGAGAGAGAAAGTGTAACCCCCTCGTCCCGGTCCGGACGCATGACCGATCCGAGTGGGCTACACGGGGATAACCAAGGTAAAACCCGTTAAGGCTCCACTCCGGTTACCGACCCAAGGAAAATCTTTTCATTTATTATCTTGTCTAGATGCGTTAATTTACCCTATGTGTGAAGCGACAGTAGAAACAAGGCCCACGAGAAGTCTAACAACAAACGGGGCCTAAGCCCAAACCTTGAGACCCTCTGGAGATGTCAAAAAGCCCATTTACAGGCCTGTGTTTCGAAACAGACATCGCCCTTTTCGAAACACGGGCTCCAGTTTAAAAAGCTAGACACCCATACCGAAACGCATCCACCCTGTTTTGAAACAGGGTCCCATTTTGCCTAGGCGTTCCGATACCCGTTTCGGAACAGGCAATTCCAGTAGCCAAAGTGTTTCGAAACTTGTTTCAAAATAGGAGCTCACAGTAGCCAAACCGTACTGAAACGCATTTCGATACGGGGGCCCTGGAACCACACCCGTTCCGAAACGGCACAACCCGTTTCGAAACACCTGCTGTCTGTGAATTCCCAAAATCAGTTTTAAACATCTCTAAATGATCCCAAACGCCCTTAACGACCCCAAAGAGCATACACAACATACAAACACACTCTAGAGGCATGCACCCTATTGCAAACATACTCAAAACACATAAGGATACAAGATAAGGGCATCCATTTAAAAGATCATACAAGGCATACACTTAAGCATTCAAGATGACATGTTTACACAAGGTCAACACTAAGCCTTTAAGGTGGCAAAATATACATGGTTTACAAGCAATACAAGGCAACCACAAGCCAACCAACATAACATATAAAAGGAGTCTAGCATGCTCATAAACAAAACAACATCAACCAAACAAGTCCCCGTTGCTTGATCATTACATCATTAACATAAAATCCATACTTGATAGATTCAAAAGCCCAACTAGCACACTTGGAGGCCCCTTCTTGCACTAGCGACCCACGAACTACGGATCTGCATTGTCGAACAAACGAGAGCGTAAGCGTAAAGCTTAGTGAGGGTAAGCTCATTAAAAACAAACCTCAAAAATGCAGGGTCCAAACACGAGCACTACCAAGGTAGAATGCATGATCTTACCTTCAGTTCACATGAGCCAGAATACACATGATGCATGAACATTTATTCAACATTATGCCATGCTCAACAAGCTCAAATCCACATCATATGTAAACACATATAATAATCCATATAGGAATCACATTTCATATCATATTGGCACCTAGCTATAACTCGAATACACGGATAACATGTTGGAACTCACATCCAACACAACCATTACCTTACGGTGGGATTACACTCATCACCGTTCATGCGGAGGGGATTCCACTCATCCTCACGCCCCGTCGATGGGATTACACTCATCATCGACTAATATATATAAGAAGGTTTTCCGGGAGAATCCGTACTCCATCCTGATGACTACCATCATCAAGACCACGTGCGTATTTGACTCACGTGTGCACACTAACATCCTAATGATCGATCATTTGTACCCAAGCATACTAGTGCCAATATTAAACACAATCCACAATATCATTTCACATCCAATTCCGAGCTTAGCACGTACTCACCATGATTAACATCATGCACAAACCACATGCATATAACAATGCATCACAACCATGCCTCAACATATATGTATAACATTATATACATAGCCAACACAATCACGAATAAACATAAGGCATAAACAACAATTAGAGTTCAACCAATGTCTCTAACTAAAGCTTGGGATTAGGCTACCACTCTAATCCCAACTCTAGGTGGGTCTACCATGCCCAACCTAGTCCACATGCTTAAACCAACTCATTGAAAACCATTTAAAAGCATTTAACCACTCATCTTCACTTCCAAGCTCAACAACCAAGCAACCGAGACCTTCAAGCTTCCGGATTCACTCCCGATGCTTCACCAACACAATCTCTTGTTTCTAATCATCTCAACACAAACAAAACAACCTCGAATCAGTCCATACATCAATGTAGCAAACCCGGAACACTACTCAAGCATCAAACACAAGATTTCAAGCTATGAACAACCCCCAAAACATCAAACCCGAGCAGCCCTTAAACCCAATCCAAAACTCTTGATTTCAACCTTTTTAACACTCTTAAATGATTCCAAAACAACCCCCAACCATCATACTAACCTCAGCCCTCAATTCCCAACATTAAACACACCCAAAACTCATCCTAAAACCCTTCAAAAACCCCAACAAAAACCCAATTTCGGGAAATTTAATAAAACACTTTAAAAATCATATATGTTGGACCTCATGGTTCATAAACAACTCATATATCATTAACAAATCAAAATCTTTAATTAAAAACAATAAAGGTAGCATTTTAAATCAAAACTCCCAAAAACTCAAATTCCAAAATCATGGACAAAAATGAAAACTAATGGTACTTTCAAAGAGAGGAAGATGAGAGCAAGATGGGGATGTAATTACCTTTCAAAACCGACCAACAATGAAGAAGTAAAGAGATGGAATAGTGAAAATGGTGAAGGAGACTCTCCTTGTCGTTCAAAAATGAAAATTGGGCGAAGTGAGGAAGATGAAGACAAAGTTCACTTTTAATTAAAAAGGGGTTTTAAATGAAAGTTCACTTATTTACAGATTTTCCATTAATGAGATGGCAAATCTCAATATTTGCAAATTTCCATGGAAATTGAGAAACAATTCAATTTGGTCCAACATAAAAGGTTTGTTTTGGAAATATGAAGCCTTAAAATAATATATTATTATTTTAATTATAAACAAAAAATCTCCAAAACATTATTTTATTATTATTTTCACCCGACCCCTAAACTCGGGTGTTACAGAAAGAAAAAGAAAGAGAGCCAAAGAAAAAGAATGAAAAAGAAAAAAAGAGGAAAAGAAAAGAGAAGAAAGAAAAAAAGAGAAAAGAAAAAGAATGAGAGGAAATAAGAAGAGAGAAAGAGAAACAGAAGAAATGAGAGAGAGAGAGAGAGAGAGAGAAGAAAAAGAAAAGAGAAAAAAGGAGGAAAGGACAAAAGAAAAAAGAAAAAGAATGAAAAAGAAAAGGAGAGGAAAAGAGAAGAGAATAGATGAAAAGAAAAAAAAAGAGAAAAAAGAGAAAAGGAAAAAATAAGAGAAAAGAAAAAGAGCGAGAGAAAATAAGAAGAGAAATAAGAAGAAAGAAGAAAAGAAGAAGAAAGAAAGAAATGAGAGAAAAGAAGAAGAGAAAAGAGACTCACAGCTTTAGAAGTTTAGAGCAAAAGAGGCAGATACTCGTAGCTCAAAACTTCGGGCGAAGGATTTTAGACTCGCCACATTAGATTTTCCGAACAAAAAAGAGGCAGATACTCACAGCTCACAAGGTGAAGGATTACAAACTCACCAAAATCAGGATTTTCGAGCAAAAAGAGGCAAATACTCACAGCTCACAGGGTGAAGGATTACAAACTCACCAAAATCATGATTTCCGAGAAAGAAGAGGCAGATACTCACAGCTATAGGTGAAGGATTACAAACTCACCAAAATCAGGATTTCCGAGCAAGAAGAGGCAGATACTCACAGCTCACAAGGTGAAGGATTACAAACTCACCAAAAT
This sequence comes from Hibiscus trionum, assembly GCA_030270665.1. NCBI lineage: Eukaryota > Viridiplantae > Streptophyta > Magnoliopsida > Malvales > Malvaceae > Hibiscus > Hibiscus trionum. Next base: position 514,862 of record BSYR01000012.1, read on the forward strand.
CAGGATTTCTGAGCAAAAAGAGGTAGATACTCGTAGCTCAAGGTAAAGGATTACAAACTCACCAAAATCAGGATTTCCGAGCAAGAAGAGGCAGATACTCACTGCTCGAGGTGAAGAATTACAAACTCACCAAAATCAGGATTTCCGAGCAAAAAAGAGGCAGATACTCGCAGCTCAAGGCGAAGGATTACAAACTCACCAAAATCAAGATTTCCGAGCAAGAAGAGGCAGATACTCACAGCTCACAAGGTGAAGGATTACAAATTCACCAAAATCAAGATTTCCGAGCAAAAAAGGAAGATACTCACAGCTCACAAGGTGAAGGATTACAAACTCACCAAAATCAGGATTTCCGAGCAAAAAGAGGCAGATACTCACAGCTCACAGGGTGAAGGACTACAAACTCACCAAAATTAGGATTTCCGAGCAAGAAGAGGCAGATACTCAAAGCTCAAGGATTTCAGGCGAAGGATTTCGAACTCGCCGCGTCAGGATTTAAGAGCAAAGGAACTCAGGGGTTTTCGTGCAAAAAAACCGGAAGGCCTGCTCATTTTGTTTTTGCCGCATCGGGAAAATAAGTTATTTGGGTTTGTTCTCTACCGCTTCAGAAGAATGAATCATTTTTTGTCTAATTTGTCCCTTGCCGTTCCGGAAGGACATGCCAACACTACCCACTTTGTTTCTGGCGCTTCGGAGGAGCAAATCACCCAAATAGGAAAGTTGGACAAAATTAGTGCTTATGGTCTTTGCTTTATACTTGTTTCACATGTATATATAAGTCTGAATTACATGGCCCAATTAACTAGGCACGAATACTTAAGATAACAAAAATCCTAATCTGTTTCCTTTATCTTGCAGCCGCCCAACCCTAGCCGTCAGATCTGGATGGAGATATGACGATCCAGATCGAGGCTCGAGAAGAAACCCTAGTTTCCATCCGTTTTGCCCTAGCGTCGCATCCGTCTGAGTCGTCGAATCGAGCTTACCATCAACGGACCAGATCGAAGCATGGAAACTCTCCAGATCTCCACGCGCCCATGCGCATCCCTCGGGCTCCCATACGCAAACGTGCACGACGCTCCTCCACCCGCGTCAAGGCCACGCGCGTCCCTTCAGCTTCCGGCCGTCCAGATCTCACACGATCGTCCCGAGCCTCTCCAGATCCCAGCGTCCACGTCTCAAGCTCTCTGGTCCCCTCCCTCGTACGAGCCCTCACGCGAAACAAAACAAACCATATGTTAGAGGCCAAAAACGCACCGAAAAATAGAAATATCAAAAGAAAAATGACAAACAAAGCCAGATGTGAATACCAACAACCAACAGCATTATCAGCAATTTGATGTAATTTGAAAGAGAAAAATATGTAATATCGGGCTATATAAACCCAAGAGCATGCAATGTAAATGAGGTTTTTTTAGAGAGAGCACGGTTGTAATCGAGCATTTCTTCAGTGAATACAAACAGAAACAGTTTCAGAGGTATCATCATCGTTTCTCATTTCAGTTTCGATACAAAAAAATATAATAAAAGTAGAAAACTTCTTTTTTTACCTTCGTTTCGGTTTCATCTCCTCTTCGCCTTCCGATCTCCTTCACTGGCGATAAGCCGTCAGGCCCCTTTCGGGGCCATGCATGGTGAGCCGTAGAAGTTGATAACCCTAAAAAAGGAATCAGAAGAGATTTTGGGAATCTGGATTTGGGTTTTAAAGCAAAAAAAGAAAGGGTTTTCGGTTTTTTTGGTTTCACGATCAAAGGATTTCGGTGTTGGGTTTTCTAATACTAAAAGAAAGAAAAGAAATTTGGCTTTTTTTTAGTGTTTCAGCGCCGGCAACGGCGACCGGAACCCTGACGGCGCCGGATTTGAAGGGAGGGGAGAGAGCCTCTCTGTTTTTAGGTTTAGGATTTGGTTTAAAGAAACAAAAAAAGAATTAAAGTGTTTTAGACTCTGTTTTATAATGATTTTTTGGTTTTAAATTGGTTTAATGGCATTGTAAGTCCCTCCGCGTTTTACTAATTACGCAAAAGGGGCTTTCGCATCCTCAAATTCGTCCCGCAGTCCCTATATGTTTTCCAATGTTTTCAATTTCGTCCTGATTTCCGTTCTAATCGATTTTCGGGGGGTTATTTCCTGTTTGGATCCCTGGGGCTTCCCGTGTTTTTTCAATTTGGCTCATTTTTTCACTTTAATTAATTTTGTAAATGGTTTATTTACAATTGTGGTCCCTGTCAGTTTGCATTTTAATTACTTAGCCTTTTTTGTAACTTTATGTTGTTATCTATGCATTTTGCCCCTTTAATTTATGTTGATATCGAATATGTTTTTTGCATATTGTCATGTTTGTTTAATGTACATAATGTATGGTTTTATAGTATGTGACATGTGCATTTTATGTTGTAATATTTGATCATATGTTTTTCTTTAGCCTTGTTTAATATGTGGTTTCCTAATATATTCGTGGCTTAGTTGCTTTATGGTTCGAATATATGTATATTTGGGACATGCATTTTAATTGTCATTCATGTGACTCTTTAATTTTGCTCGATAATTAATTAACTTAAAATATACCCAAAGAGAGGTATTAATTAACTCCGGTATCCGAGATACGACAGTCCTAGCTTAATGGATGTCGATCGGATATTTGGGTTAATTTTCACCGTCTCTAGGTAAGCGGAAGCATAAAAAAGAAAATGCCACGCATTATTCTTTACTTGCTTGGATCATGCATAAAGGTGACGTACGGGAATCAAACCCTAAACTAACACGACAGTCAGTCTTATATGATGTCGGTTTAGTCTATGGTCCGGTGTACCGTCATCCTTTTTAATTAAATGCTTAATTAATTCCAAAGTCACAATTTGAAAAAGCCCGCGCTATTTAAGTCATATTTTCATCCAATAACGTTTTTATTAAATTCATTTTGGATCTTAAATAATTTCTATTGATTAAATGCAACAAGTTATTTGGTACCAATTTTCGGGCTTGATGGGGGTGCTAACCCTTCCCCACACGTAAACAACTCCCGCACCCGTTTTAAAACGAATCTCTAGTTTTGTGGTGTCCGACCTACCTTAGTTGCCGGTGGCGACTCCAATTTTTTACCGTTTTCCCAAAATTTAAATTTCCCCCCTTTTTAATAAATCTTTTTAAAAAAGAAAGTGATAAGACCTAGTCGTTTTCAAAAAACATTATCATAATCGTCAATAGTCATTTGTTTTAGATTTTTGGATTCTTCAATTGCATAAACGACATTCTCAAAATCATTTGTCAAAGATTGTAATATTTTCTCCACCACTCTCCCATCGATTAGAGTTTCGCCATTTCGTTTCAGTTGGTTGACAATGGTGTGCACCCTTGTAATGTACTTATATACGCCTTTGGTCTCCTTCATTTTCATCATCTCGAGCTCACCACGAAGAGTTTGTAATCGTACTTGCTTCACACGGTCGACACCTTTGTATGCTTTCTCCAAAGTCTCTCGTGCATCTTTTGATGTAGTAGCACCGACTATCTTCTCAAAACCGGCTTCATCAACCGATTGATAAATTATGTAGAGTGCGGTTTTTTCGAGCTTGTGATTATCCTTCAGCGCCTTCATTTGGGCTCTTGTGTATCCGGTCGTATTCTCCAGCTCGGTGTACCCGTTCTCAACAACTTCCCATGCTTCTTGCGACCCGAGCAAAGCCTTCATTTGGATACTCCAATTCTCATAGTTGTTTTTAGAAAGACGTGAAACTGACATTTGGCAACTCACCATACCCGTTGTCGACATGGCTCTGACACCAATTTGATAGAAATAAAGAATGGTGAAATAACTCAAAGAAGAGATAACTTGATAAATCTTTTGGGATTACAATACTTTTCACTCTTTTACTTTCTTTCAATAGCATATAGCTATTTATAATGACTTTATAACAATCAACTAAAAAGCAACACTAAAGTAGAGTAAATTGTGACCATTCACTACTAAATTATCATAACTTATTCTAGGTAACTACAAATGTTATGAGACTTGAACCACCATAAACTAGACTCAAAAGCACCCTAAATGCATGGTTACACACCTTAAATGGGTAACATATACCCCTTCAACTTCACATTTAAAACAACCTTAAAAACTATCCATTAAAGACTAATTAAGTTTATTCATTAATATCGACACAGTCAGTCTCTCTGTTGCAAACTCTTGCAGGCACAAGAGAAAAAAGTCTCACATGGACTCATCAACGATGTTTCAATTTCGTCGTCGATGATGGAGCCGTCGAGTAGCTCGAAGCTTCTTTCATATTTTCAAAGCTCCCAAGCCTAAGAAGAAGAAAAACATCGAATTCCTTACTATGTTTCGACAGCTTTTTCGTTTTAGTTTCGGATTCCTTTCACCCGAAAATTCTAACCATATTGTTGAAAGTTAATGCATTTTCGGTGCATTAATGCACCGCTTGGTGCAGGTGAAAAACTTCAACCTTGCTGCAGATTTGGTTGAAAATTTGGCATGGTATAATCATTCATTTGGTCTTTAATTTTAGGTTATTTACAAGTTGGTCCTTGGAGCTCAACTATAAATAGCTTAGTCATTTGCCATTTCTATCATCCCAAATCATTCTAACATCATCCCGATACTAGAGAAATTAGAGAGTTTTTATAGAGTTGTTTTCTCATTTTTTATCAAGAGAGAATTGTCATTGTTTTCTCCTTGTTAGATTGAGAGAAGTTGTAATTCCTATTTTCTCATAGTGAAATTCTTCTACCTTTGTCTGTGGTTTTTACCCTATATTATTTAGGGGTTTTCCACGTAAAATATGTGTCTCCTTTATTTTCATTATCATTTTCATAAATTATTAGTTGCGTTTTTGCTCTATCTGACGACCGTATTCCGCAACAATTGGTATCATAGCCTAATTTGGGTGTGTATATCTACTTATCGTATTCTCTGTTGGTTGCCACTAAAAAGTGGATCCTCCATCATAAGAAAGTAAGTTAGATATTACTCATTCATTGAAGGTGGTGGGCACTATTCACGTCAAAAAGGTGAAATAGTGGGAGCTATCTGAAATAGAAGCTATGGAAACAAAATTTGATATTGAAAAGTTCGATGGGAGAAATTTCTCACTGTGGAAATTAAAGATAAAGGTCATCCTAAGAAAAAATGGATGTCTAGCGGCTATCAGCAAAAAGCTGACAGATTTTACACATAACAAGAAATGGAACGAGATGGACGAGAATGATATTGCAGACCTTCATTTAGCATTAACAAATGAAGTACTAGCAAGCATCAAGGAGAAGAAGACAGCCAAGGATATTTGGAAACACCTCACAAAATTATATGAGGCCAAATCGTTACATAATGAAATTTTCCTTAAGAGGAAATTGTACACTCTTCGGATGTCAGAATCTACTTCAGTGGCAGAGCACTTAAACACGTTGAATACTCTATTTTCTCAACTTACATCTCTAAGCTATAAAATAGTCACAAGAACGTGCTGAACTTCGGCTTCAAAGTCTACCTGATTCGTATGATCAACTTGCTAAGTGCCCAAAAGTCCTATATTTTCACCCTTTTTACATGACAATTCTTGCTTAACCTACACCTATTCGAGTGGCATTATGGTCTTATATGCATGAATTACACTGCTTTCACTTCAACATTCTCTTCTACTGACTTAAATTCTCCATAGTTTAATACTTTATTTTACTCTCACACAACTATTTTTTAGATGGCTCTCAAACTAAACCAAGGTGAAGGCTTCCGAACGGCTGAGACCTCCTACAAACGCTTTGCACCTCCCAATGCTGAATGACGATTCAACAAGTACTTCATCTCTCACAAGGTGTGGGAAGAACAAGGGTTCCAAAGCTCCGCCAAACCGGATTTTGGTAACGATCATTACCTTTTCAACAAGGTGGCGCACCACAAATGGCACATCTTTTGCCTACAACCAGCAAGGGCCACCGTCACCATCGTGCGTGAATTCTATGCCCACAACCCAAGCGTCGATTCAATCTTTGTGGATGTTCGGGGAAAGGTGATCAAGGTTGATGCCGACGCCATAAACCATTTTTATGGCCTACACGCCGCAAGGGACCTACATGTAGGATTTTTGGAGCAACTGACAGAGGAAGATTACGAAAGGATCAAAGATGAACTCTTATAGGCCAGCACAACATGAGAGGCCGGGGCACACAAGGGGTTAGTGCAGCGACGGAAGCTTCTGCCCGAGGTGAAGCTGTGGAATATGTTTGTCAAGCGTCGCATCCTGCCCACCTCGCACAACAACACCGTCGATCGGCCCAAGCTTGCACTAATACATTCTATTATGAATAACCATGATATTAATTTTGGTAAAATCATTTGTCAGAAATTGTATCAGGGCGCGCAGAAGGAACAAGGCCTCTCTACCTCCCCTCACTCGTCACCGGCCTTTGCACCAAAAAAGAAGTTCCCATAAATGAGGCTGATGAATTTACGACTCCAAGGCAGGGATGGAACAGAAAGGCGTATTCCAAGCTGATGCAGATCACGAAGGGTGATCCATACCGAGAAACACCGATGTAGGATCCTACCGCGATAGCATATTCGAAAGATATCCCGGAGACCCCACAGTCCACTGCCCCAGTAGCCACTCTCCAACATATAGCCCGAAAGTTGGAGGACATGGATCGACAATAAAGTTTTTTCATGACTTACACGGGGGACATCAATGCAGCTATCGTCCAGCTGATCGAGGAGAAGTTCCCGGACCATACCGTCTAGTTCCCTATCGACGCCACTGCCACTGCCACAACCGTCCTGCGGCCTGAAGTCAAAGCTACGCATGCCACCGCCACTGCTCATGCCTCAACAGGGCACTATGCCGCAACATTACCCACTTCTTTTGTCGCAGCAAGAAAGGATAAGGGCAAGGCACCCCTCGAGACTCCAACTAGTTCGTCGTATGGGACAGAAAGCTTCGCCAATTGGAACAAAACTGCCCAATCCTTCCTCCGGACATTTGAAGCTGCAAAACGCAAGGCACCCACCTTGGAGGCCACAGAGGAGCTGTACATTAACACGGATAGAGAGGAGGAAGTAAACGCCCGGGCCAAGCCAAACCCAAAAAAGTCAACCCCCACGCACATCCAACCGCCAAGAGAAACCAAGAGAGTCAAGCATACGACCTGCAAAGGGAGAAAATTGATCCTACAAAGAGATGACTCATCTGAGTCCATCTACATTTCTCTCTTACCTTTATGCCCTTAATTGACATGCTTAATTTTTTTTATTATTGCATCTGTTGTTAATGCATTGAGGGCAATGCTTGTCTTAAGTTTGGGGGTGTAGGTTCTGCTGCCGAGAGGCATTATTCTGCTGCGGCATACTAATACCATTGTTATGCAGTTTTGTTTTATACTTGTCAATTTTTTTAACTGCACATATTGCCTTAGCCAAATAAAGTTTATGCTTCGGCAATGTTCTTCATCAATTGCCTTAGTTTAATTTAATTGAATTCTCTACCTTGGCCATAAATATCTTTATTCTTACCATAGCTTTGAACTGTTTAGAGCCTTTAATTTTAGGATGCATAAGGAAGATAACTTAGGATCATACTATGAGATTAGAACTTCAATACACCTTTGTGACTTGTATGATTTAAAAAGTTCTAGGGCACTTAATACATAGACTTACTTAGGAAGAAAATTTTGGGTAAAAAGTTAGAGGTGCCTAACACTGGCTCTAGCTTAAGGAAGCCCTAGAGGTGCCCGAAACTGGCTCTAGGCTAATCACTAGAGGTGCCCGAAATTGGCTCTAGTAGGTTAGATTGCTTAAAAAATAATTTACCCAAGTTAAGTAGGTTAATGCTTAAGTGTTTACCTTAGAACACGAATAATCATCTTGCTCACAAATCTTGCACACACTCACAAATCTTATAGTTTGATTCCAGGGAAATTCCTGAGGCATCTGAAGACTTAAAGGCTAAGCATTCATGGCCATGGTTTGGAGAGAAGAAGGAAAAGTAAGACCAAGGAGAATTTTCATGAAGATTAAGGTTTTGGCAATTGATGCTTTATATTGCTTGAGGATAAGCAATAGTTTGAGTTTGAGGGTGTGATAAGTGCCCAAAAGTCCTATATTTTCACCCTTTTTACATGGCAATTCTTGCTTAACCTACACCTATTCGAGTGGAATTATGGCCTTATATGCATTAATTACACTACTTTTACCTTTAATCTTGATATTTGATGTATTTAATGAAAAATATACTGTTTTGATGCATGTTTGGTATTTGCGCAAATTTACTCACTGTCGGGGCAGACGATACCGAGCGGACGATGAGAAAAAGGAAAGATGATGCAGACCGAGCTCGTAACAGATCCAGATCAAGCTAAGCCAAATATGACAGCTTCTACTGAAGGAAGCTGAATTATGAGGAGGAAGCCTTAGGGAGTAGTTCCAGTGATAGGCCCCTGCCGAGGCAGCAGATATTCTCTACTGAGGCAGTGCACAGACCAACCTGCCAGAGGGAAAAGCATGCAAAGTGGTAGCCGATTTGAAGAACATAAAACGCTGGATTTTTCTACATACTTTGCATGGCAGTCGGAGCACAAGAAGACGATGAAAACATAGAAGGGAGGTTAAAGATGAAATTTGGCAAAAGTGGATTAAGGCATTAAAATTAAAGAGATTCACCTCTTTAAAAAGACAAGTCCAAGTCCAACTTAACTTCTTATCCAAGAAGGACTTTTCCCTACTCCTTTGCCTATTTAAGCAAGGCTTAATGCAAAGAGAAAAGGAAAAACGGAAGGAGCCGAAGATTCGAGTATTGAGAGCTTGAGATTAGGGTTTAGTCGTGTGATCTCTACGTCTATCATGTTCTAATTTCTCTGAGGGTTAGGATTATTTTGCTTAGTAGTTGTGAGAGAACAATTATGCTTTGTTTAAGTTTTTAATGCAATTTAGTTCAAGGTTTGCTTATTCTTGGCATTGATCTTATTCTTGCAATCTCATCGAGAGAGAGTATTGTGAGGTTATCTATTTGTTTAATGTCGGAAAAGTTAAACTCAAGAAACGATTAAACATGGTTTTCACCCCAACGGTGGAAGCTAACTCGGCTTAGGAATAAGTTAGAGTTTCAATGGCTAAAAGAAGCGTGAGATTAGTTGGTGTTCATCATTGGTTTACGTTGAGAGGTATTATCAAACCTTGACATCATCTACCGACCAACAAGGGATTATCGAGGCAGCACATATTATTGTCGCGGCAGGGACTTAGGTCACTGTCGAGGCAGTTTGGTGATCTTTGTATTCAAAGACCGAGACAAGTCAATTGCTTTCCACACCACGACGCAATCTAATCTGGCCTATTCTCTCATCTTGATTTATCTATTTTTACTTGTTTGCTTTAGTTTAGGATCTTTAGTTTAGTTAAAACCCAAAACTCTTATCCTTGTGTTTTTACTTTTACTTTTCTTTTTCAATGCAAGAAGATAAACGAAGGAATCCATCCCAATCCATGTGGAGATGATACTCTAATACTTATCATTATATTACTTGAGACGTGTACACTTGCACTAATTGCAGAGCACCTTTTACACGCAACACAACTCATCATCAACTTGACAAACAACAACCTTACTAGTGATCTAGTTTCGATGATGTTGCAGTTGCTGTTCTAGAAGAAGAAAATCAGCACAAGAATATGGAAGACAGACAAGGAAATTTTCAACAAGCAGAAGCTTTAGTGGTGATGAGAGAAAGATCAACAGAACATGGCCAAAGTAGCAGTCATAATCATGGTAGATCAAAGTCAAGAAGTAAGAAGAATTTAAAGTGCTACAACTATGGAAAGAAGGTTCACTTGAAGAAGGATTGTTGGAGTTTACCTAAAAACTCCAATCCTCAAGGAAATATGGCAAACACTTCAGATGATGGAGATGCTTTTTGTTGTGAAGCATCAACAACCATGAATGGTAGAAAAAGAGTTGCAGATATATGGCTTATTGACTCGAGAGCCACATATCACATGACCTCAAGAAGAGAATGGTTCTATAATTACGAACCTATCTCAGGAGGATCTGTGTACAGCTGCAATGATCATGCCTTGGAGATTGTTGGCGTTGGAACCATCAAATTGAAGATGTATGACGGGACAATCAAAGTTGTTCGAGATGTACGGCACGTGAAAGGCTTGAAGAAAAACTTATTATCCTATGGATTGTTAGATAATAATGCAAGCAAGATTGAAACACAGAAAGGAATCATGAAGGTGTTCTATGGAGCGCTTCTGGCGATGAAAGGTGAAAAGATAGTGGCAAATTTGTACATGCTGAAGGGAGAGACATTGCTAGAAGCAGAAGCTTCTGTTGCCTCATGTAGTTCAGATTCTACTATGTTATGGCATCATAAACTTGGACACATGTCAGGACAAGGAATGAAAGTCCTTGTGGAGCAAAAGCTACTTCCGGGTTTAGCAAAGGTATCACTTTATTTTTGTGAACATTGTATTACAAGTAAGCAGCATCGTTTAAAATTCAACACATCAAATTCTAGAGGCATGGCTGTTCTAGAATTGGTTCATTCTGATGTATGGCAAGCACCAGTTACATCCTTATGCGGAGCAAAGTATTTTTTCTCGTTCATTGATGACTAATCTAGAAGATGTTGGGTGTATCCTATCAAGAGGAAGGAAGATGTGTTTCCAACCTTCAAAGTTTTCAAAGTGCGGGTGGAACTTGATTCTGGAAATAAAATCAAGTGTTTCAGAACAGATAATGGAGGTGAATATACAAGTGATGAGTTTGATGACTTTTGCAGAAAAAAGGCATCAAAAGATAGTTCACAGCAGTATACACTCCTCAACAAAATGGAGTGGCAGAGCGGATGAACAGAACTCTGTTAGAAAGAACACGAGAAATGTTGAGAGCTACAGGACTAGAGAAAACTTTCTGGGCAGAAGCAGTCAATATCGCATGTTATTTGGTGAATCGGGCTTCATCAACTGCAATTGAGTTGAAGACACCGATGGAGATGTTGACTGGTAAACCATTTGATTATTCAAACCTCCATATATTTGGAAGTATTGTGTTTGTGATGTACAATGCCCAAGAAATTTCAAAGATGGATCCAAAATTCAAAAATTGTAAATTCTTGGGGTATGCTGATGGAGTAAAGGGGTATCGCTTGTGGGATCCCACTGCCCGCAAAGTGATTATCAGCAAGGATGCTATCTTTGTAGAAGATAAGCTAAAAAGAAAAGAAGAAGATGATAGCACTGAAAAAGTAAAGCCACAGACTACACAGATTCATGTTGAAAATAAGTCTAAATAGAGAGATTGCTCTGAAGTAGAACTAGAGCACGAGGAACCAGAACCAGAGAATTCTAAAGCTCCAACAACTCGTCAATCAGGTCGTGTGAGAAGACGTCCCAATTGGCATTCAGATTATGTTATAGAAGGTAATATTGCATACTGCCTTTTAACGAAGGACGGTGAGCAATCAACATTTGAGGATGCAATGAACAACACAGATGCTTCACAATGGATGGCGACAATACAAGAAGAAACTAAAGCCCTTCATAAAAATAATATATGGGAACTTGTGCCACTACCACAAGGAAGGAATCCAATTGGTAACAAATGGGCCTTCAAAATCAAGAAAAATGGTGACGATCAAGTGGAGAGGTATCGTGCAAGACTGGTACTCAAAGGATATGTGTTGAGTGTGTAAAAGTTCTATTATTTACACCCTTTTTAACCCATATTTCTGCTGCATTCAAGCATTATTCATTGTATTTAGGTTAGTTTACAGCAAAACATCACAAATATATTCAAAGGCACAGATTCTACTAAAAATGGTTGTTTTTGCAGGTTGCTGTCATCGCGGACGGTGAGGGCAGGCTCTGGGCAAAGAAGCAGAAGAGCTGAACTGGACAAGCAGACAAAGAGGACGATGCTGCCATGGTGCTGCCGTGACAGCAGAGGACGACAGCAAGTTAGTGGAGAAAAAGCAAAGTGGACCTCGATAGATAGAGAAAATTCAGCCCGTCTGTCGTGTGAAAACCTCATATTTTTCCGAGCCCCAGATCAAAAGATATGTCAAACCCAAAGTTCAAGGAGAGAAAATCCCAAGAAACAAGGAGGACGGCTGTAAAGTAGATACCTTGAAGATTTAGTCTTTATTAGAATCATACTTTTAATTAAAGTTGTAATCCTTGTTAACTTAGAATACTTGAGCCCAAAGCTTATATAAGGGCATGTATTTTAACCTAGGACATACCTCATAACCCATAGCCGATTTCCCCTTAAACCGACAACCAAAAACCCTCCGCCGTTTACCCGCCGTCGACATGTTCTAAATCCCCCCTAGGGCCACGGGTTGATTTGTAAAGTAGTTGCAAGGGTTGTTTTGTTTTAGGTATTTTCAGTTCAATAAAATAAACTTCAAGTTCTCTTATTTTGGTTATTAATATCTTGCAAGAGCATCGGGAGAGCATTGTGAGGTTATCTATTTACTTAGCATCGGGAGAGTTAAGTATACGAAAGAAATAAGAGCAAGTTCTCTAGTTTATAGTTGAACTATCTCGTGCCTAGGGATAGGGCGAGGTTAAGTGGCTAAAGAAGAATTCATACACATCGGTGTTCACCCTTCGATTCACGTCGGGAGGTATCATCAAGACGTGATCATCGACAGACTTGGACCTAGGGATAGGCCAAGGCAGATCTGGGATTCTTGCCAAACTTGAAAGTACTGAGTTGGTGTGTTTGCTGCCGCGACGATCAACGGACTGCCGCCGTGACAGGTGCTGTCGCGACGGGTGACGACGACAGAACTGGATTTCCTAAACTCTGCAATACCTGCACTACTGAGCAATTCAATACCAGCCCATTCTCTCTATCTTGATTACTTTACTTCTATTTTCCAGTACTTTTTATTATTTTCGTGACAAACTATTAAATCTCTTCTTTTCCCCTTGTGCAGATAGCGAAGAAAAGGGTTAGCCCAGTCCCTGTGGAGACGATATCCGATACTCTAGTATCACTTTACTACTTGCGTCGTGTACACTTGCACTCAATTGTGATAGACACTTTTACACGCAATAATATGCTCAGAAAGAAGGTATTGATTTCAATGAAATCTTTTCTCCTGTGGTTCGACTAACAACGGTTCAAGTAGTCCTAGCGATGTGTGCTACATTGAATTTACATCTAGAGCAGCCATATGTTAAAACAATTTTTCTTCATGGAAATCTTGAAGAAAAGATTTACATGCTCCAGCCTGAAGGTTTTGAAGAAAAAGAAAAGAAAAACTTGATTTGTAAGTTGAACAAATCTTTGTATGGTTTAAAGTAGATGCTGAGGTGTTGGTACAAGAGATTTGACTCTTTCATCATGAGCCTTGGATACAATAGACTTAATGCAGACCCTTGTGCTTACTTCAAGGTTTGGTGAAAATGATTTTGTTATATTGTTGTTGTATGTAGATGACACGTTGGTTGTAGGCCCCAAAAAAGATTATATTGAAGAATTAAAGGCATGAATGGCTAGAGAATTTGAAATGAAGGACTTGGGGACTAGCAAACAAGACTCTAGGGATGCAAATTCACCGAGATAGAAGTAGTAAGAAGATTTGGCTTTCACAAAAGAATTACTTGAATAAGATCTTGTCACGATTCAGTATGCAAGATTGTAAGCCAATTTTTACCCCTCTTCCTATTAACTTCAAATTATCCTCCAGTGTGAGTCCTAGCAGTGAAGAAGAGATGATGGAGATGTCTCGAGTACCGTATGCATCAGTAGTGGGAAGCTTAATGTTCGTTATGATTTGTACAAGACCAGACATTGCATAAGCAATGGAAGTGGTTAGTCGGTACATGCCGAATCCAGGCAGAGGGCATTGGAATGCTGTGAAAAGAATCCTAAGATACATCAAAGGGACCTTAAATGTTGCATTATGTTACGAGGGATCAGACTTTCTTATCAGTAGGTATGTCGATTCTAACTATGCATGAGATTTGGATAAAAGCAAATCTACAACAAGGTATGTGTTTAGAGTTGTTGGTGGAGTTGTAAGTTGGGTTTCAAAACTGTAGTCGATTATGGCTACGTCAACAACGGAGGCAGAATATATAGCAGCTACACAAGCCAGTAAAGAAGCAATATGGCTGAAAATGCTATTGGAGGAGCTCGGGCACAAACAAGAGAATGTCTCTTTGTTTTGTGACAGTCAGATTGCCTTGCATCTTGCAAGAAATCATGTTTTTCACTCAAGAACAAAACACATTCAGGTCAAGTACCACTTCATCTGTGAGAAAGTGGAAGAAGTGACAGTAGATATGCAGAAGATTCATACCAACGACAACATAATAGATTTCATGACAAAGGCAATCAATACTGATAAGTTTTCTTGGTGTTGATCCTCTTGTGGCCTGTTAGAGATATAAGCAACATGAATGATACAAGGTACAAAGAATGAAGTGAAGATATGGTTGTTCCAATCAAATCTTCAAGTGGGAGATTGTTGAAAGTCAATGCATTTTCGGTGCATTAATGCACCGCCTGGTACAAGTGAAAAACTTCAACCTTGCTGTAGATTTTGGTTGAAAATTTGGCATGGTATAATCATTCATTTGGTCCGTAATTTTAGGTTATTTACAAGTTGGTCCTTGAAGCTCAACTATAAATAACTTAGTCATTTGTCATTTCTATCATCCCAAATCATTCTAACATCCTCCTGATACTAGAGAAATTAGAGAGTTTTTATAGAGTTGTTTTCTCCATTTTATCAAGAGAGAATTGCCATTGTTTTCTCATTGTTAGATTGAGAGAAGTTGTAATTCATATTTTCTCATAGTGAAATTCTTTTACTTTTGTCCGTGGTTTTTACCCTATACTATTTAGGGTTTTCCACGTAAAATTTGTGTATCCTTTATCTTCATTATCATTTTCTCAAATTATCAGTTGTGTTTTTGTTCTATCCGACGACCGTATTCTGCAACATGCCGAAATCTAAAATCATGGGATTCATATAGCCATCAAGCAAAATGTTAATAGCTTTTAAATCTTAATGGGTGATTCGGAATCCCTAAAATAGTATTGGATTTAATTATAAAAATTAAAAAAAAAGTTAATTTCGGATTAAATCAAAATGGGTAAACTATATAAGAGGTCACTCAATTATTAAAAATTACAATTGGATTAAAAGTTATAATTGAATCACTCAATTACAGTTTTAGTTATGATCTCACTCCTCCGTTAAAATACAAACAAACATCTAACAAGGTTTGGTATAATTATAAAATTTATATTTTATAATATGAACTATTAGATTCGAATGAAATGATAAAAAAATATTACTAAAAACATAATGATGATGATGATGATAAACATGTTAACGATTAATAAAAAAATATCAAATTTGGTATAACTCGTGTTACTGAGGTACCCTAGTAGGAATGATGGCAAACAGTGAAGAACAAACAATTTGAGAGAAGAAAATTGATATATATATATATATATATATATATATATATAAAATATGAAAGGTTAAATTTATTAAATTATTTTAAATTGTGACTAAATTGATAGAATATATAAGTTTTGAGGACTAAAATTATATCAAACCTTGTTAAATGTTCATTTATATTTTAACGAAGTTATAAAAATGGGGTAACTAAAATAACGTTTTAAAGTTAAGGAGCCAGTACGTCCTAAAATATACTTTAAAGGACAACTCTATAAAAGTGTATAATTTAGGAGAAATCGTGCCTTTAAACCCTTTAAATATAGGGAGATCGGTCATGGTACTTTACAGGAATGTCTATAATTATATAATAATAGACGGAGTGTAAGAACTTAATTACATATTACTTTAGTTCATATTGTATAAATTCATATGGTCTTCTACTAGCTCATTACAACTCTTAAAATGATATGTATGTTAGATTACGAACAATTATACACGTTATAATTGAGAATTAGATAGCAGAAAATTACTTAGTTAAGTAATTGCATTTAGAGGTCGCAATAAGGTCGTTCAGATTAGATATAGGGTGGGTTGATTTTTGATATATGTTGTTTTCGGTTTTATGTTCGATTTTTTTATTAGATCAGGTCTGATTTGAATTAAGTTCTAGTCTATGTTATTTCAGGTTGGTCGGGTATCAAGTCGAGTCAATTCAGATCGGTTAATTTTTAAGCCGAGTCAATATTGGATCGGTTGACTTTTTAGGTTGGATCGATCAATTTTTTGTTCGGGTCAATATTAGATCGATTGATTTTTTTTAAATAGAGATCGATTGAGTTTTTTATTTGAATCAATATATGAATATGGTATTTTAAAGGAGAAAAGATTATATTAAACCATTAAACTATTACTAAAGATGGTTGTTAATTAGTAATATAATACAAAAAAGAATAAAAGATACATATTTGAGCAAATTAAATTCTGGTTGCTTTCGGTCCGCGTTACTTTCTGTTCGAATTGTTTTCAGTTTTGGTTGTTTTTCAGTTCATGTTACTTTCGGTTCTGATTATTTTCGATTACTTTTAGTTCAATTAAAATTCGCTTCGATCTTGGTTTGATTCGATTTTGAGTCAAATTTAGACCATCATATTCGTGTCTATATTAGATCTCGAGTATCAGATCAAGTTTATCAAGTTTAATTACATTTTCTTAGTAAAGATAGAAACTATTTGAGAACTAATTTAATAATTATTTAAATAATTGAGTCCAAATAGAAATTTATCAAAATCAAAGAGTTAAAAAATTAAAATAGTAATCAATGCAATCATACCATTTTCACATATATTTTAATACATGTCACTATAATTTTAACAAAATTATAATTAGATTACGTAAAAAAATTAATGATCAAAAATAATTTTATCACAATTTTTTTTATGGAAATGGGAATGCTACCAAAATTTTATCACAATTTATTTTTATTACAAATTAACTTATTTTAGTTATTGTGTCTTAAATATAGTCATTTAATTAGAAAATTGAGCTTAATTTTTTTTTATAAAATAGAATAACTAAAATAAAACTCAAAATTACATAACCAAAGTACATGATTTATGTGCCGAAAACATGTAGCATGCGAAATTGGGATTACCATAGTTGCCGTTGAATTGCTTTGTCTCCGAGTAGGGAATTCTCGTATTTGAGTTGAATTCATACTTCAAATTATTTTTAGATTTTTTTATCTTCCACTGGTAGCCGGTAGGCTTGTAAACAAATTGTACGGACACGGATAAGAGTATGTTCATGTTTGTTCGTTTAACTTTAACTAAACAAACATGAACAACTAAACGAGCAGAATGTCTTATTTGTGTTCGTTCGTTAAAAATGTAGTTTGTTTGTGTTCGTTCATGTACGTTCGTTAAAATGATAAAAGAATGCAAACGAACAAAAATAAACGTAAACGAACATAAACCACAATAGTGATAGCTACATAAGTTCATTAATATAAGCTGCAACTTCAAAGCTAATTTAATAAAAAAATGATATTCGAGAGAAGAAT
Source organism: Hibiscus trionum (assembly GCA_030270665.1). Classification (NCBI taxonomy): domain Eukaryota; kingdom Viridiplantae; phylum Streptophyta; class Magnoliopsida; order Malvales; family Malvaceae; genus Hibiscus; species Hibiscus trionum. The sequence continues at coordinate 532,353 of BSYR01000012.1, forward strand.
GGTGATACGAAAAGAAAATAAAATAGAACATGATTGTATTAGAAAAACAAAAAAAAATAGTATTCGAAAAAACAGAACAAAGAGAGATTCGAGAGAAGAGAAGGAGAAAAGGAGAAAAGAACGATTCGATTAGAAAAATAAAACATATTTGATCATGAAAAAACAGTAAATATTCGAAATAAGCAAAACATGGAGAGATGAGATCCGATAATGGATTAATTGAACTGAGATTCAAGTTCAAGAGAACAACATTTAATATATAAGTATAGATTAATTGAATTAAAGATATTAAATTCAATAGTCAATACTGTTTAATAGAAGATTTTTGCTGTTTTTATAATTTGTAGTCTGACTCGACAGAATTAATTATTGTTTAAAGGTTAAACTACAAAATAAGTGTTGAAATCATGTCTCTTTTTTAATAATAGGTGCTTAAAATATTTTTTTAGCTGAAATATGTGTTATTTTTTTGCTGAAATAAGTGTCTAATATTTTATTTTTTAACTTGTTTTAAAGTCAAATGAGGAACTTACTTTGACACCTATTTCAACTAAAAATGAAACTTTAGGCACATCTTTCATCCAAAATATACTTTAGGCACCTATTTCAGCCAAAAATAAAATTTTAGGCACCTATTTCAATTAAAAAATACTTTAAGCACCTATAGCAAAAAAGAGACATAATTTGGACACATATTTTATAGTTAAGTCTTGTTTAAATTGCTAACTTGATAGACATAGGCATTTACCGTCTATAAAAAATCAATAGTAAATACTTAATATGGATAAAGATTTCTGCCTTTTTTATGCCCTAATACTAAAAAATAAATTTCAAGCCCTAACCCTAAATTCTAAATCCTAAGCTCTATACCCTAAAAATACACCTTATCTTAATCTTAAATTCTAAACTTTAAATTATTTTTTGATGTGAATCATAAATAAGAGCATCCAAAAGAAGTAGAGAATTTCTATTCACTTAATAGTTAATATACCCTCGAATAACAAATCGTTTTGCCCAATATACCCTCAAATAACAATTTGTTTTTTCCCACCTGCCTCCAAATCAATGCTTCAATTCAAAGTTCAGCAGTCATATATATATTAAAGCGGCCACTAGAATCATGTGAGAGTGATGCACATGCCGGAATAAGTGCCTTCCACTTCCACCCAGATTTAATTTTCAATGCCCCTCTTTAAGTCCCGTGAAAAATGTTTATGGCTTCACTCATAATAGATATAGCATGTCAAATTAATTGGATACAATTAATGTGATTGGATAACGGCCACGTTCGAGCTTTATACGACTATACTTACAAGTATAATCATATATATATACATACATACAAGTATAAAGTAGAAACATTAGGAGTAATTATTTACAGGAGATGTGAGAGCAGAGCAGGTAAATGAGGAAGAAGATAAATTATTAAAAAATAATGAAAAGCATTTGGATCGGCGGTGATGATGATGTATAATTGTATAGATAGTGAGAGCGAGAAAGGGGAGTGTAGCGTTTGCTTTTGGCATATGATCAAACCGAAAGCTGCCCGGATCCCATCGCCTTTACATAATTATCTTTCATCATGACTCTATATGCCAATTTGGCAACCCTACTTATGCTTCTATACCAATTCACCATCCCTTGCAAACCAAGCCATTTCCCATCCCTAATTCCCCCTATCTCTCTAATTAATATTTTCTTTCTCTTTATCTCCGTCTGTAGAAAACTTATGGGCAAAGATTTCGTGCACTTATGGTGAAAATCTGTTTTCTATATGCGAGTCAAATTCAAGATTTAGTAGTTTAGTTTAGGGTTTAAAGTTTAAGGGTTTATATATTTAAGTCGTAAGATTTAAAATTTAGAATTTATGATTTAGGAGTTTGAGTTTAGACTTAAATATTTTAATTTTAAGTTTTAAAATTAAATTAAACATATTTGTGAAAAAAAGGTTTTCTATTACCTGTGCATTGCCATTTAATATTAACCATATATGTAAGCAATAGATTAAGAGATAAGAATATGAGTGTTGAGGAGGCCCAAGCACCAAATTGTATACGACTATATATATATTAATAGACTTAAGGGGATTACAAGATAATATTTATTTATATATATTTTTAACTTTTACAGTCAAAGTAATTTGAACTAATTTTTTTTAAAATGAATATTATCTGTTTTTTACTGGGATCACTTGTTGAGTTATTATATGATTATATTTGAAGAGATGTGATGTCGAAGTGTACATTAATGGGCACGCAGACACATCATTATAACCATGTATTGTAATTATGAGTGTGTTGTGAACCCAAATTTTGTTGTTCTCGACAAATATAATATTCTTCAGCGTTGGTATTTTTATAATAATTTATTAATCATTTAATTCAAATTAAATATCACAAAAAATTAATATATAGAAATTTTTAGTCTAATTTATTTCATTTACTATATCAAAATTTGAGTATTAGGATAGGTTTAAACAAATATTAATTAATTCACTAATTAATTAAGAAGAAAAATGAAAGGCAATGCCAAAGCGTGCTTACTTTGCTATCATTCATAGGATTTAAAATGATTGAGATTTTCAGACATTTCGGTGTAAAGCAAATCCAAGGATATCTTGGACTACTCCCCCTCTCCCTCATTTTCGGATCATGTTTTCCTTTAATTGTCCTTTAAATCTCATTGTTTTTTTTATATATTAATTATGGTAAACTATATCGGAAGTCACTCAATTATGGGTAAAGTTATATTTGAATAATCTAATTATTAAAAGTTACACTTAAGTCACTCAATTATGGGTAAGGTTACATTTGAGTCCCCCAATTATTAAATGTTACATTTGGATCACTCATTTATAGATAATGTTATATTTGGGTCACCCTTCATATTAAAAAATATATATATCAATCTAGTCATTTTTTTCTTCTAAATCACTTTTATACCTCGTTAACACTAGAGTAATTCATTTGAAATCATTAGTTAATCTAATACATAAATTGATATATTTTTTAAATATGAATGGTGACCTAAATGTAACCTTAACCATAATTGAGTGACCCAAGTGTAACTTTTAATAATTGAGTGACTCAAATGTAAATTTACACATAATTGAGTGATCCAAATATATCTTTTAATAATTGAGTGACCCAAATATAACCTTACCCGTAATTAAGTGACATCTATTATAATTTACCCTATTAATTACAATTTCAATAAAATAACAAGGTTTGAAATTAAAACCATCTTTAAAAATAATATAAAAATAACTTAATTATTGTTATTAATGATTTGACTTAATTGTGAAAGAAGTGTTTTTAAAAAACTTATAATTTTCTCTCTAATTTGACTTTGTTTTTTAATGGTCTTAAGGTGATTACAAGATAATATCTGTTCGTACATATTTTTAATTTTTTAATAAAGGATAGTATCTATTCGTACATATTCTTAATCCTTTGACAAAGGATATACACTTTGTAGACAAAGCGATTCGAACTCGTATCTCATATTATGAACATCATCCGCTTTTCCACTTGGACACTTGTTGGGTTCATCGCAACTTTGTTTTTTCGTCTTATTTAGATGCTGCTGACGATATTGAGGTGGCGTCAGTTGTCTACCGCTAGTATTTTTTCTTCTCTGTATTATTATATTATATCTTTGATTTTTTAATATTTTATTAAGAATAACTCTTCTTTTGTGTCACGCTTTCTTCTTCCTTGTGATACGTCTTTCTTTGTCTTTTGGCACGTTTTTGGTATTTATTAACGGTTGTTTGACCGTTCTTTTCATTTTTTTCAAGGTTAGATTTGACATCGCCTCGACTGATCAAGTTGACATTTATTTGGTTATCCCGATAATCTTCCTTGCTCTGAATCTTCAGATTAGATCTGGATATACAATTTGTGTTGTGGATGGTTTCTTACAACGTTTGGCTCTGATTTGTAGTTGTCGGCGGTTTTTCAGTAGTTTAATCCCCTTTTATGGTTCGTTTGGCAATGCAGTCATATATGTTTGTATCTATCCTTTGTTCAAGTTTGTTGATTGAGTTTTTAACCTTTTCATAGTATGATCTTGTATTGATCTAAAGTGACTAGTTTCTTATGTTAATGGTTATTGAAAAATATCTAAATTATGTGTTTAGTTTACGTTCATGATAGTAAACTCTCATTGTAATTTGAATATTTTTTTATTTTTAATAAAATTAGCTACTTCTATAAAAAGTAGCAATAATATTGTATCTAGGGGCGAAGCCAGGAATTAAAAGTTAGGGTGCGAAAAAAATTTAAGGGTATAAAAAACCCTTGAACTTTTGACAAAAAAATCAATTAATTCCGCACTCAATTAAGCCATTGAACCAAAAAATTGAAAGGAATATGTCATTTAATCAAATTTGACCATTAAATCTTGATATTTTTTTTGATCTGTTGGTGTAGTGCGTTGTGTCATAGTGTCTCAACGACATGATATTTTCAAAAAAAATATTTTATTTAAAAAATTTTAAAAATGTATAAATATAAAAAATATTTTTTTGAAGAATTCTGTAAATGCAACATGATAGAACTGTAGTGTATCACATGTTAGTATTATCTCAAGAAAAAAATTCAAGATTTAATGGTTAAAATGATTAATTAATTTAATTTTTTGGTTCAAGAGCTTAATTGAGTGGAAAAAAAGGTTCAAGGACTTAATTGGTTTTTTTTTTCAAAAGTTCAAGGGCTTTTTACACATAATTCTAAAAAGAATAAAAGACTGAAAAATGTCATCAATCAGATTCGATTCACAAACTTCAAGTAAAATAAACTTAATTTATTGTACACATTACCACTAAGACAATACTCACTCTATAACATTAAAACAAGTAAAATAAAATATAATTTAAAATTTTACGACGATTAAATTAAAAAAAAAACAAACTGTAAAGGTGAACTACGAGTGCCTGCCCCTGCCCCTTGTGGCTTCGCCCTTGATTGTATCAAGCAAATTCCTTCGACGTGTAGCCATAAGCTTGAATTATAAATGTTCAAATATAATGTAAAACGCATTAAAACATTGTTATTTTATGTAAATTGTATTAACACTGTATATACTTTTTTCCCAAGACGTCGGGTTAAGTTTGATTTTAATTTCAAACCTTGTTATTTTATGTAAATTGTAATTAATATGTCGGTTACATGTTTAAAAAATAAAATATAAAAAATAAAGATATAATTGAATAAAGGCATAATGTTAAAAAAATTCTTTAATGTTTGATTGAATAATCACTTTAATTCTTTTTTTTTAATCACTTTAATCCTTAACGTTTTATTTTAATTTTTAAATCAAACGACTCATTCGTTGATAAACACTGCTAGTCCTAACGATAAAAAGCTTAAAATGATTTGACAATAACACGTCAGCATAATTTTTATATATTTTTTATATAGTATTATAAAATTATTTTTTGACTGATGTGTTATTATGTCAAGTCAACATCTTTGTTTATATGACACAATATGTCAACGTGCACTGCCATATAGATTAATCACATCGTTTTAAGTCATTTATAACAATTTTTATCCATTTTAACCTAAAATGAAAGGTTGGTACTGAAAAAAAAAACAATATCTATAAAAATGACTATTCAAATGGAAATATTTTTTTGGCATCACGCCTCCAACAAATCCAATACTAATTCCCTGACCATACTCTGATAAATAAAAATACTCATATCTCTCTCTATTTCCCATGCCCAGTTGGAGTGGTCTATCATCTCCGAATCCGATTCAAGCAATGGAAAGCTACAGTCATCATGAAGACCAAGAAGCTTTGATGTTCCACTCCTATCCATGTGCGTACTACGTCCAAAGCCCTTCCACCGTCTCCCATGCAAACAGCACCGATATCCGCAACACCCCCGTCGGAGACCCATCCGCCGTCACTCTGCATTTCCACTCCCCGACTCCCTCCGAATCAAACATCTTAAGCAAGAACCCCGACGTTGCTCGCTTCACCCTTTCGCGTTACTCCTCCTCTCGTGGATCCAACAACTCCTTCTTGCATGACAAAAGCATTGTTGCTGCCGCCGATCACAAAGGGGGGTTCAACCGTCTCATCATTATCGACAAGGTCGGTCATGGTGATGATCAAGACGATGATGAAGAAGATGAAGATAGAAAAGGGTGGTGGTGGAGGTATTGCTCTTTTAGAAGCTCTAATTCTTGTGCTTGGATTTCTTTGCAAATTTGTTGGAGGCTGGCGTTGAGCTTGGGGCTTGCATTGCTCGTCTTCTACATTGCTACCAACCCACCACCTCCTAACATATCTATCAAGGTATGTGCATTGCTCTCTCTTATTCCTCTACTTTTTCTTCAAAGCTCTAATTCTTCTTCTACATTACTCAACAATTTTCAAAGACTTGCATTTGTTAACCAAGGAAAAATCACTGATACAGAAGTTAATATTATAAGTTAAAGTTAGGGATGGACAGAAAAATGCTAAAGGACCGTCTCACCTTTAAAAATCTTACATTTTATTATACTTTTAAAAAAATTACAATTTTTTTAAATTCTCATTTAATTTTATTAAACGTAAAAATTCCTATCCGCACAAAAAATAATGCCTTCGGCCAAAGGAGAATGCAATTCAAGTTCTAAGTACGGACCGCCTCTTTCGGGGAAGTGCATGTACAGACCATAGTTTATAATGCTCCAATACCTTTTGTTTTGAATGAAACGAACAAAAGGAGGAAGCTCGCATTATTACCTAGGACGGAACCACGTTGATCTTGGGAGGGGGCTGCCCCAAAACTTTTGGTCTAATACCATTTAAAGCTCCCTCTCAATTTAAATATCATCTGAATTAAGTCTGACCATTCTAATTTTTGGTTTTAATTACTTAATAGGTAATTGTTCCTTTGGAGTTGCGCAAGTTTAGCCCTTATAATATTTGGTCATATTTTCATCCCAGATTATCAGAAGAGAATATAATTGCAGATTTACATTTCATGTGATCCTTTAAAAGGTCAAATTATGCTACTCAACTTCTAGTCCTTTTACTATATGTTAAAATTTAGGATTTAGTCCCTATATTATTTCCTAAAAACACCATTTTTAAATCATACCACGATAACCATGTTAACTAATTAATGTTAATATCAAAGTAAAGGGCTAAATTAGAGAATAGAGACTAAATTTAAAATTTATGTACAAAGAACCAAAACCATAATTTGACCCTATAAAATACACCTGGACAGACATCTCTGATGGGCTGCTAGAATTCATCCCAAATGACTGACGGGGTAAGGGTTCAATATTTCACAGTCGATGGCACGATCTACAAGGACTAGGCCCAAGAGCCCAAACTGAATCCATGCATATATGTATATAAGTAATCCGGACCGACCTGCGTCGTACACCTAGATTTGGTGGGTGAGTCTTTCGGCGGAAATTTTCTGCATACACAACGTCTCGAACTTGAAACTTACTTAAGTGATACCAAGTTGCTTACCACTTGGACAAACACCTCGATAGTAATAAAATCTTCAATTTTGACATAATGTCTGCCTTTGCAAATTGCAACGCAGGTGGTAAGAGTTGGTGAATTTGGATTAGGAGAAGGAGTAGATGGCTCAGGTGTTTCAACCAAGATTCTCACCTGCAACTGTTCCATCGGCCTGCTCGTAGAAAACAAATCTAAGCTCTTCGGTCTCCATATCCACCCTCCAACAATGGACATATTCTTCGGCCGCCTGCCTTTCGCTATATCACACGTACGTAAACAAGTGGACACGTTGATTTATGGGGTTTCATGTTCCATTCCTAATATACAGATCAAACTTGGCATTGCAGGGACAAAAGCTTTACGCTCAGAGCTCGGGTTCATCAAGATTTGAGGTCTACGTGGGAACAAGGAATAAACCAATGTACGGTGCTGGGAGGAGCATGCAGGACTTGCTAGAGTCGGGAATGGGGTTGCCGCTACTGATTCGTCTGAAGCTGAGATCGGATTATCGAGTTGTATGGGACCTTATCAAGCCTAGGTTCCATCACCAAGCTGAGTGTTTATTACTACTCGACAACAGATACGACGAGAAACACCATACTCAAAAATATAACAGCACCTGCACTATCACTTCATAGAACCATGCCTGCCCTGCTGCAGCTTGAATGAAAAGCAAGAAACAGCATTTCAACCCTTTTTCGTTTCCATTTCCAGGGTTTGATTTTGGTTATTAGAACTAAAAGCTAAGCATTCTATCAACTAGTTGTGTATTGACACACTGTTGAATCTTTTGTTATAAAAAATATATGGGTTAACTACCGCAATAATCACTTATGTTTTCTCACAGTACAGAGTTGGTCACCGATTTTGAAAAGCGATCAGTAATGTCACTTACGTTTTCGGGGCGTAAACTTTTGGTCACTCAGCTGTTTGTTGCCGTTAAACACTGACGGATTGCTGACTGGCAACGAAAAAATAAGGGTAAATTACTGCAATGGCCGTTAAAGTTTATCTCATGTACATTTTTGCTCCCCAATTTAAAAAAGTAAACATTATAGTCACTAATAAAAATGTTTCTTTATAATTTCACCCTTAAATTTTTAAAAATTCATTTTCAACCCTAAAACTTTACAATCAATTAGTACAATAATATTATAAATACTTAGATGAAAAATAGGTGCCCAAAGTATACCCTTTTTAAACTTAAGTGCCCAGATTGCTCCTATTTAATAACTAAATTTTCAAATTGCTCATATTTTTTCACTCTGAATTATTTTTATTTTTATTATTATTATTATTATTATAATATGTCATGTAATTTTTTTAAAATTAAAAATAATTTTAAAATAAAATTATTTTTATTATTATTAAATTTAAAATATTTTAAAAAAATGTTAGTTTTTAAAATAATTTAGGTGTCTAAAGTATTTTTTTGTAAAAATTGGTGCCCAAAGTTTCTATAGGTACAACTTTAAGTGCCCGGTTGTTAAATGGGTGTTAAAAAAAATTGTCAACCAATCAGTGCTTGACACGTGGCACTAATTTTATTTTTTAAATTTTTTTAATGGAAAATACTCAGAATTTTCAAATTATTATAAAATCTCAAAATTTTACAAGCTTCGCAAAACAATCCTTAAATCCCTAAAAATTCTCAAACTTTCGTCGTCGACTGCCGCCGCCAGTTGTCGTCGCTGACCGCACCCACTTGGTCGCCGGGCCAAGGCGACAATTTTCCCTAACACGGCGTCACCGGAAACGCCCAACGGTGTGCAGCCGAACGTCAAACGCGAACGTCGATTTCATGTTTGACGTTTGGCTGCACGCCGTTGGGCGTTTTTGACGACGATGTTTTGGGAAAAATGATCGCCTTGGTCCGGCGACCAAGTGGGTGCGGTCAGCGACGACAACTGGCGGCGAAAGCGGCGAAAGTTTGGGAATTTTTAGGGATTTAGAGATTATTTTGTGAAGCTTGTCAAATTTTGAGATTTTACAAAAATTTGAAAGTTCTAAGTATTTTCCATTAAAAATTAATAAAATTAATACCACGTGTCAAGTACCGATTGGTTGACAATTTTTCTAACACTCATTTAACAGTCGGACACCTAAAATTATAACTATGGTAAATTTGGGCACCTATTTTTACAAAAAAATACTTTAAACACCTAAATTATTTTAAGAAGTAATATTTTTAAAATATATTTTTTAAATATAATAATAATAAAAATGATTTTATTTTATTTCAAAATTATTTTTAATTTAACAATAATAAAAAAATGACATGACATATTACAATAATATTAAAAACAATCCAGAGTGAAAAAAATAGGAGCAATTTAAAAGTTTAGTTATTAAATAGGAGCAATTTGAGCACCTAAATTTAAAAAGGGTACACTTTGGGCACCTATTTTTCATTTAAGCCTTTATAATATTATTATACTAATTGATTGTAAAGTATTAGGGTTGAAAAATTAATTTTTAGAAATTCAAGGGTGAGATTATAAAGAAACATTTTCATTAGTGACTATAATGTTTATTTTTTAAAATTGGAGAGCAAAAATGTATATGAAATAAACTTTAGGGAAAACTACACCGGTGGTACCCTAACTATGCCTGTTTTCCTACTTTGGTCCCAAAACTATGTTTTTCGGCAAAAGAGTCCCTTCCGTTACATAGTTCTCCTGTTTTGGTCCCCCGACGTTAAATAACTAACGGTTTTGCTGATGTGGCATGTTTTAATATTTTTTAAGGCTGACGTGGCATTTTTTAATATTTTTTTAATCATTTCTCTCTCATCTTATCTATTATTTTTATTTAATTTTATTCACCCAATCATGTTGTGACACGTGTCACTACACTATTAGGTGAAACCCCCCCAAAAAAAAATCCTAAAAATCGGACTTGGTGCTGCTAGGATTCAAACCCAGGACACCAGCGCACCAAACATGCACTTGAACCAACTAGGCTAGGCTGGTTAACTGATTTAAATCTACTAACATTTATATTTATATATACAGAGCCCTTTACTTGCATAAACCCTCGTCGAAAGCTTCAATTTCTGCATCTGAATTTAGATCTAAGTCTGTTAGGAGAACCCGTCTTTCGGAATCCGAAAAGGATAAGAAATCGTCATCGTTGTGGGATTGGAAGAAGCCTTTGAAAGCATTAACTCATATTATGCAGCATCGGTTTCGTATTTGTTTCTTTCTCCATGTGCATTCTATTGAAGGCTTGCCTGCCTATTTGAATGACTTTAACTTATGTGTGCATTGGAAGAGGAAGGATGAGGTGCTGTCGACTCGTGCGGTGAGGGTCGTGGATGGAATTTCTGAGTTTGAAGAGACGTTGATGTGTAAATGTTTTGTGTATGGTAGTAGAAGCGGGCCTCATAATTCGGCGAAGTATGGGAACAAGCTTTTTCTAATCAGTGTTTCTGTTGTTGACATGTCGGGGGATGATATAGGACAGCATTGGATTGATCTCACGAGGATGTTGCCGCTTAGTTTGGATGATTTAGAACGGGAGAAAGGGTCGAGTAAATGGACAACAAGCTTTAACCTTTCTGGCAAGGCTAAGGGTGCTACTCTAAATGTCAGTTTCAGTTTCATGGCAATGAAGGAAAAATTAGTTGAATCAAGCAGCAATTTGAATGCATCACATCTCGTAAATCTAACAGAGAAGGGGTCAAGCGCAATGGGAGAGATTGGAGTTCTTCGTGCAGGCAAGGGGAATGAGATGCTTCGGCATGGTGGGACTGTTCCAAGCAATGTAAACCGCAGGTCTCTGTCTGTTGATGTAAAGTATGGTGCTGAAGTGTTGCCAAATTTGGGGGTGGAACTTTCCAAATCGATAAGCATTTTATATTTTGTACAGCTTAAATATAAGTGTTTGAAGATTTGAATCAAGTATCCAACCTAGCCTAGTTGGTTCAAGCGCATGTTTGGTGCATTGGTGTCTTGGGTTCGAATCCCAGTGGCACCAAGTCCGAATTTTAGGATTTTTGGGGGTTTTTCACCTAATAGTGTAGTGACACGTGTCACAACATGATTGGGTGAATAAAATTAAATAAAAATAATATATAAGAGGAGAGAGAAATGATTAAAAAAATATTAAAAAATGCCACGTCAGCCTTAAAAAATGCCACATCAGCAAAACCGTTAGTTATTTAACGTCGGGGGACCAAAACAGGAGAACTATGTAACGGAAGGGACTCTTTTGCCGAAAAACATAGTTTTGGGACCAAAGTAGGAAAACATGCATAGTTAGGGTACCACCGGTGTAGTTTTCCCTAAACTTTAATGGTCATTGCAGTAATTTACCCTTATTTTTTCGTTGCCAAGTCAGCAATCAGTCAGTGTTTAACAGCAATAAACGACTGAGTGACTAAAAGTTTACGCCCCGAAAACGTAAGTGACCTTACTGATTGTTTTTCAAAATTGGTGACCAACTATGTACTGGGGGAAAACATAAGTGACTATTCCAGTAGTTAACCCAAAATATATTAATACACTAATAGTGCTAAGAATACCTTTCTATATATGCTCTTGTGTCGGCACATAACTAGTGTAAAACTTTTTTTTCTCGGTAAATTTATTTTTTATTAAGAATGTAAAAACTGGTCGGTGTATCTTGTTAAAAATCTTTCTAAATTTAAATGGAGGATAAGAGTACAACACCACCAATAACGAAAGGAAAACGAACCGAAGTACAAAGGAGTAAACTGCACTCGAAATAGCACCGACATACACTAGTCTATACTCTCATGCTCATCAACGTTTCACAAAACTGAGAGCGTCCCTAATTGTAAAAGACTCCATTATGAGCTGTTAACATTTCAAACTAAAAAAAATGTGCTCTATCCTAAATTTTCGGATAAGTTTACGGTACAACAATATAATTTAAGGCTCGAAAACGGCATAATCAAAAAGTTAAAAAAATATGAAACTTAAAATGTTACCACACAACAAAAATATTATCAAAAGTATAACATTGTAGGTTGATGGCTTTTGGACAAGTTTCAAAACTTGATTTTTGGTTTCATGACAAGTTTAGAAACTCGTTGTGAAAACAAGAACCTAAAATGTTATCAAAAGGTATAACATTTTAGTTGTGTGGTAACATTTTAGGTTCTATATTTTCTAACATTTTGATTGTGCCTTTTTTAACCTTAAATTAAAGCGTTGCACCCTAGACTCATTCCAAATCGTTTTATCGTCAAAACTATTAAATTTAGTCGGTTTTCGGCGGCGAAATTTTGAGGTTAAACTATTAATTTATTTTCCATCTTTTTATATTCTTTATTTCACCTTTTCTTTTCATCCTTTTCTCTCATTTTTTATATATTTAATTTTAGACTTAACGTCAAAATAAGCACTAAAATTATCTGGTTTTTTCCTTTTTAGATGCCTAAATTTTTTTGTCCCTTTTAGTTACCCAAACTATTATTTTTACTCATTTTAAGGTCAAACTGAGGCACATACTTTGACCAAAAAAATAATTGTTTTGGCACCCATTTTGACAAAAAAAAAATGATAGTTTAGGCACCTAAAAGGTGCATAAAATATTAAGGTCCCTAAAAGGAAAAAGCGGATAGTTTGGAGACTTAAAAGAGACAAAAAAAAAAGTTTAAGCACCTAAAAGGAGAAAATGTGATTATTTAGACACTTATTTTAGTATTAAGCCTTTATTTTACATATATGAGTTTTTTTTTTTTATATTCTTCTGTTCAAAAAATAAATGGATGATTTTGTCTATATTGTTAGGATGTTCACGAGCCGTTAATTGAATCAGAACGACTTGTTGTTACGGTTAATAAAAGTCTCATTTTAACATTTTAGTAAATCATTATTGTACCGTTTACTTCCTAAACGATTAATTAGTTTATTAGGTGCCGTTGCTCGGTTAATCTTAAACCGTTTTACAATTAGTATTGCATATAATATATATACTTAATACTATTAATTTTAATAGCATAAAAAAATCAACCAAAAATGTAAATAAAGTCTTCAGTATTTATAATTAAAAAAAACTCTTTAAAGTTTAAAGTGGGTAAAAAGTTTAGGAAAATTAAAATAGAGTACAAGTTTAATAAAAACACATAGATGAATTAATTCTTCAAAGTTTATGCAATTTCATTAAACTAATTAGAATACATAGCAACTTCATTAATAATCGGAATATTAATATAACACAAATGTAAGGAACATGGCAAAATTAATTTTGTACAATTAATATTTGTCATACTTGATAATGTTGTATATATTTCATTTTATGTGTTGCATATGATTTTGACATATTTGTAATAATCGATAATTCAGTATTATCATAAAATTAATTTTAATTTTATTATCGATTTTTGATTAACTGTTTAACCAAATATTGTAACTTTAATCGTCCTGTTTAACTGCTAATTTTACCGATATTGTTACCGTACCATTTTAACTAAATTTTACCCGAAAGATTACCTACCATTTACTCTATTTTTTTGGATTTTTGGTACGATATATCAGTTGAGGTTTTGTGAACACTCCTAACTATTGTAGCACATTTTTGTCTTCCTTTTACAACTTTTTTTTAGGGTTAGATTTGTCGTCGTCCAACGATTATTTAGTTATTTTGTTGATCTAACTTACTTTCAACCATCGAGCTAATTGTCTCATATTGATATGTACTCACAATCATCTCAGATATGTGCTCGCAATCATTGACCCTGAATATATAGTTTTCGTTATATAAATTATATAATATATTGAAATAATAAATAAATTATAAACATAAAGAAAAAGTTGGGTTGGGCTAAGTTCAGGCCTTGAATGTTTAAGCCCGAACCTGACCCATATATTAAACAAACCATTTTTTTTTTTCATTCAAGTTCTTTTTTCATGCCTAATATTGTTTTTCCCAAATCTCCCAAGTTTCAAGTAGGCCTTCGAGCTAGGACAAATGGCTCAATCCTTAAACATGTCTATTGAATGCGTTGTAGCAGACGAGACTTGTGTTGCGAGGACCACACATTATTTAAATTTTTATGATCTTCATAACAAGACAATTTGTGTCTTTAAAGCCATAGCTTATGATTAGAACATTAATTAAGCCTCTTTCGAGTATTTGTCAAGAGAGACCGACACAAAAATGATATTAAGGGCTTTAAGATCCTACGATCCACCAGCTACCTTATAACATTTGCGCTGTCAGACCCAATAAGGGATGTAAAAAGTTGTCCCGACTTGGAAGACTGACTGAAACTGACTTGAGTCAAAACTGTTTGTAATTCGAGATGATGGTAATTCAAAATCAATTCGAGTCTGAACTGGTGTTGACCTGAATTCGGGTTGGACCTGAAAATTTTGAATCTGGACCCGATCTGCACTCGACCTAAGAACGATCTGAACCCGAACTCAACTTGATAATGTGATAATCGAACATGACATGTATCCGACCTGATATGAACCCGAACCCGAGATTAACCTGGTAAATAACTGATATTACCCGACCTGTTATCAACCTGACCTGTTATGAAGCTGATTTGTAACTGACTCAACCTGTAAATGATCTGACGTGTTATTGAACTGATAAGATATTTATTTGACTTGTAATAACTAATAAGTTACAATTGGTGAAGTTGTGAGATTGTGAATTTATTATATTACATTGTGACAAAATACATTCTTCACTATTTAAGGTACATGATTAACTATGATCATTAAATTAATATGTTTATTTTTATATTTATAAATTATGTAGTATATAAATTTTTTATTAAATATCTAAATGTTGCCAACATGATTCCTTATGATTTATGGTTTAATATTAATAGTTTATGATTTAATGTTTAGTTTAGGGTTATTGGTTTATGTGATTAATTTAGATTCCTTAAGGTTTATGGTTTAGTACCAATGATTTATGGTTTAGTATCAATGGTTTATGATTTATCTTATAATTATTGGTTTATGAGATTAATTCGATTCCTTAAGGTTTATGGTTTGGGGTTTAGTATTAACGGTTTATGGTTTAGTTTAGAGTTATTGATTTACAAGATTAATTTCGATTCAACTTGCTAATTTATGCATTTGAATTTGATTAAATATTTAAATCAAAGCTTGATGTGTACAGTTGAACTAAATTAAAGTTTCAACTTTCATGTGTCCAATTACATGTTTACATCAAAATCAAAATTTTGTGTATAATTATATTAAATCAAAGTTTATATTATAATAATAATAATAATAATAATAATAATAATAATAATAATAATAATAATAATAATAATAATAATAATATAATGTTGTCCGAAATTAATTAACTAATAAAATTTAGGATCTAATTGAGCTAAATTAAAACTTAGAAGCATAAATCACGGACATAATTAAAAGAATTCTAAAACTAAATGTAAAATTCAATTAAATTAAATTAACCTAAATCGAGACTCAATTGAATTAAATGAAAATCTAAAAGTGAAAATTTGAGACTTAAATAAAAATAATCTAAAGTCGGAAGGGCTAAAGAATAATTTCCCCTAATGTAAAATATTAGGCGATTTCTTTCCCTTCCATCCCACCGTTCAATTTAATTAAAAAAAGAAAAGTTATAATTGGTAAAAAAAATGGGGGAAAGGAAAAAACTCATTAATTAACTGATTCGGACCCGAACCGTTTTGGCCTGAACTGGAACTTACTCGACTCAAATCCGAACTCAATCTGATTTGAAATCAAATGATAATGACCCGAATCTGAGTTGACCCGGGCCTGACCTAATCTGAGTCGAACCATTAAATTGACTTGACCTGAATCCTGAATGATTACCTAATTTCACATCCCTAGACCCAACTACAACGTTTCGGTGGCCATGCTCTCATTTGACCAGGGATGATCAAATAATTCGAACGCGAAGGGTTCGATCGACTTGATCTCTATAATTTTTTTTTTAATTCTGATTTGAGTTGAGTTGAGACGAGTTTTGATTATGAAATAATTGGTTAGATCAATTTCATTTTCATTTTCTCCCTTTTACTTTTTTTCCTTTTAAGTTACATCTTTTGATTTATGTTTTTACAAACCTTTTTTTTTTGTCATACTTGTATCTAGTCTCAGTGCTCTTATGTTCCTGTTTGAGTTTTGGTAACTAAAGGCGGACGATAGTGGGAGTCAGGTCAGGGGATTTTGTCCCAAAATTTTTGGAAAATTAACATTCGGCCCCTTTAAAGCTTTCAAATTTTCATAAGATTTAATTTCTTTAAATACTTTTAATAAGTATCATTTTAATTTTTTTACGATTTCCTAGTAAGTCCTATTTTTCTGAATTTTTAGTGTTAAGTTTTTAAAATTTTAAAAGGTCCCAAAATTGTTTTGCCAAAACCCATCTCTATTGGCGATTGTTTGATGGTGAGAAAATGTGAAAAATATGAGATTAGTAAGAAAATATGAAAAGATCATGTGAAAGAACGTGATCCAATCAAGGTTAAGTATGCATTTTTTCCAACAAATCCTAACTAGGGAGAGGAGAAAGAGAAATTTGCTCTTACTCGGTCTAGAACTCACAATCTAAGTGAGGGGAGATGTCAATTGAGAGCTTTTAACCACTTGCTCTGTAAGTTGTTGACCAAATATACATTTAATTTTTCTATTTGAGGTTGAAACAAATATATTAATAATATTTTCAAATCATGTCTAAGTTAAATTAAATGGTAAATTACATCGTATGCCACTAAATTATTAGCTCTTACCTTGATTTCGATGGCTTTGGTGATGTTTCAGACGGCGGAGTGATTTTTTGGCGACGGTGTGGCTCCTGGCGGTTCGATTTCCGACGTTTTTCAGCTTTCCCGAGGTAGTATCCTTTCCTTCTCTTGCCTTTTATTTTATTATTATTATTAATTGTGAGTAATTATGGTACTCATTAATTTTGTCTGACTTTTCTCTCTCTTGCTTTGTATAGGCTGATGTAGAGGATGACGTCATCAGGAGCTTGATCCATGTGAAGCTTGAACGGGTCACTCCTAGGGCGACACATGGATAATTTGGCGGGCTGAAGAAATACAATTGTGTTTCTTTGGGCTTTTGTTATCAAATTTGGGCGGGAAACCCATTCCTACCCGACAATGGGTTGGAAATGAGCTGTAAACTAGGCCTTGGACTTGTACTTTGGGCTTTAGGTGTTTTTATGATGTAATTTGGACATTACAATGGATTTTATTTAATACGAGTTTTTTTATTGTTTATTTATTCATATATTTTAGGTTTTATTTATAGAGCAATTATACTATATATGGGTATACCTGAACAAAGTACGAGTATTACATCGGTTTCAATTGAAGTTCAAGTCGGGTCTTATAGTGTACAAATAGACTTCGGTATGATAATTGTTGGCAAATTTCGAATAAAAATAAAATTTTAGGGATTAATATAAACCAAAATATCCTTAGGATGTCGAAATATGTTACAATTTAAATATATATATATATATATATATATATATATATATAATTGTGACTAAATTGAATTAAACTAAAACTGAAAAGTAAATATTAAGACTAAAATGCAACATTTAAAATGCAACAGGACCTAAGGGTACTAAACAATTCCAAAAAAATATAAAATGGTCATTGAACTTTCAAAAGTTACATAATGGGCATTAAACTTTAGTTTTTGTTATAAAATGGTCATTGAGTCGTTAACAGTCGTTAAGTGAATGATGTGACAGTTACGAAAATTTGTATAACAACACATTTATCTTTAATATTTATACATTCAATCAATTTAGACATCAATAATGAACGTTAAATTAGGTCTAAATTGATTGAATGTGTAAATATGGAAGATTAAATGTGTTATAATTTAAATTTTCGTAATTGTCACGTCATTCACTTAACGATAGTTAAGGGATCAGTGATCATTTTGTAACAAAAACTAAAGTTAATGCCCATTATGTAAGTTTTGAAAGTTTGGTGACCATTTTATATTTTGTGGGATAGTTTAGTGACCATTTGTGTGATTTACCCAAGTGTTTATCTTTATTATTTTTATTTTAGGTGCTTAATTTTTTTTCAAAGTAGGTGTCTAATGTCTAATGTTCAATTCCATTTCCATTTTCAAACCACCGGTTAACTTTTTTGTCCAATGAATGAGTGACACTTGACATTTTTTCATCTTCCTCTTTTCCCTATTTTCTAGGGAAACCAACATAAAAACAAAAGAAAAATTGGTTCATTTTGATAAATAAATTACACTCATAAGTCCCAACCACTTTTATTTTGAGATCTCATCTATTCTCGGTGCATCGATTATGATTTAGGCCTCGTCATTCTTCTTGTTATAGTAAAATTGCTCTCTCAATCCTTAAATTTATAAAAAAATTTAATAAATAAAATAGTAACATTTCTTTTTGGCCTCTTATCTAATTTTGAAAAAAAAATTCTTAGTCTCAAAATTTGTAACTTTAGTTAGTAAAATAGTAAAATTACTCTTTTCTAGTTGGCCTTTTTGTAATGCCCAAGTTTAGAGTCCGAGAGATAACTGGGTTTGGTTAGACTGGTTCAGGTTAATTTAATTGAGAGAAAACATTTTTATTGAACTCAAAAATGAGTTTTAATGAATAAGGACAAAAGGGTAACTTTAGAATTTTTAAAAAGGGGTTTTAATCAAAATATCATCATCTTTTTCAAGCTTTCTTTTTCACGTTACTTTTGCAAAACACCACCATTGTTACTATTCCATTGCTCCAACTTTTCCTACAAACAAGTTTTCAAGGTAAGCTATCCTTTGTTTTGATTTTTCTTTTCTTAAGCTTGTTATTAGTTTAATTTTCCTTAAAACCCATTGTTTGAAATTTATTTCAAAATGCCTTAGAGTTTGAAAAAGAGGAAAATGAGGGAATTTTTGTTTGGGTAGTTTGATACCATGTTTAAGGGTGTTTTTAATCTTGTTTTGGTTTCTTAAAAATGCTAAAATAGTGGCTAAAAGTAGGAAACCCGAAACTAGTGAAAATGAGGGGTTTTTGGAGTTGAAAATGTGGGTTTTTGGGTTGTTCTTGTGAGGAACTTTGAGCTGATGGTTTTTGGACCTTGGGTAAGTGTTTTGGATGTCTATAGAAGTAGTTTTGATGATAAATTTGTTGGGTTTTGGCTGCTAGTTAGTTTGGGACGTTTTGATGGTGTTTCCAAGTGTTCCGGGTGTGAATTGATTCGGTTTTGATGATGAATGATGAGTTTTTGTGTTGCTGCAAGTTTGGGGGCTTGTTTTGGGTCTAATGCATCATTTTTGGATTGGATAGAAATAGGGGAAACGAGTTTGGGTCCTTTGGACGTGATATCCGATAGTTCAGAGGCTGGAATCGGTGTTACGACTATCGTTTAGGTCCTACCGGTGAGTGGAAATGTTTTTGAGAGTTTAGGTTGAGCTTGAAAGGCCAACCTAAGCTCGAGAGTAAGTATTTAAAGTTTACGATTTACTTTTCCGGAAATTCCTTTTAAGCTTGTTATGCTTTGTTGGTATGAGTTGATTGTATGAAATCGATTTATGAATGTGGTATTGTTATGTTGATTTATATGATGTTTGAGTATTGGCAAATATGAGAGTCTTACCGGGTATAATTGGTCGACCATAGGATTAGAGTGCACTTGTAAAATTCGCGCGTGGCACTAGTGATGCAAGATGCCATTAGGGAGGAGTACGATGATGTAAGATGCCACCGGAAGCTTATTTGTTAGACCTCGGTGATGTAAGATACCATCGTGAGTCTTGTTGTTCTTATTATATTTAGTGATGTAAGATGCCATCGAGTCCAATCCATGTATCCGAGTAATGTAACCATAATTGCCATAATACTCATGTGTTGGAAAGTTGAATGTTATCATGTTGGTCTTTGAGAATCATGCCATATTGTTATATGTTGTTGCATTGCTTGATGTAAGATGCCAAACATATGATAGCTTGTTGATAATCGTGTTGATGTAGTTCATATTTGTGGTTTTGCTTTTAATGTATAAATGATTTTATCTAAAAATTGCATTGTTGTTGTTGTGGTTTGAGCACCACTCACTAAGCTTTATGCTTACGCGCTCCTTTCCAAAAATGCAGATCGTTAGTGTTCCGGAAAGCAAAGGAAGGCGAGGGAAAGGCTCCGGTGAACTTAGCTTAAGCTCAAGTATGGCTTTTAAGTTGTAATAATGATTTAGCAATGAAAATACTTGTTTTGTGGTTAGGGAGGTGGTTGTAAACTTCCACGTGTGTTGAGTGTGTAAAAGTTCTATTATTTACACCCTTTTTAACCCATATTTCTGCTGCAATCAAGCATTATTTATTGCATTTAGGTCAGTTTACAGCAAAACATCACAATTATATTAAAAGGCACAGTTTCTACTAAAAATGGTTGTTTTTGCAGGTTGCGACTATAGCAGACGGAAAGGGCAGGCGCTGGGCAGTGAAGCAGAAAAGCTGGAACTGGACGAGCAGTCAAGGAGGATGATGCTGCCATGGTTGCCGCCGTGACAGCAGAGGACGACGATAGTTTTGTGGAGAAGATGCAAAGTGGACCTCGACAGATAGAGAAAATCCAGCCCGTCTGTCGTGTGAAATCACCATATTTTTCCAAGCCCTAGATCAGAAGATATTCCAAGCCCAAAGTTCAAGGAGAGATAATCCCAAGAAAGAAGGAGGACGACTTAAAGAGAGGTTCTCTAAAGATTTAGTCTTTATTAGAGTTGTACTTTAATTTAAAGTTGTAATCCTTGCTAAATTAGATAACTTGAGTCCAAAGCTTATATAAGGGCATATATCTTAACCTAGAGGCATGACCGATTACCCTAGCTTCCTTCCCAAAACTCTAGCCGTTTTCCTTCCCACAACATGTTCTAAATTCCCCCTAGGACCACAGGTCGATTTGTAAAGTAGTTGCAAGAGTTGTTTTGTTTTAGGAATTTTTCACTTCAATAAAATAAACTTCAAGTTCTCTTATTTTGGTTATTAATATCTTGCAAGAGCATCGGGAGAGCATTGTGAGGTTATCTATTTACTTAGCATCGGGAGAGTTAAGTATACGAAAGAAATAAGAGCAAGTTCTCTAGTTTATAGTTGAACTATCTCGGACCTAGGGATAGGACGAGGTTAAGTGGCTAAAGAAGAATTCATCCACATCGGTGTTCATCCTTCGATTCACGCCGGGAGGTATCATCAAGACGTGATCATCGACAGACTTGGACCTAGGGATAGGCCAAGGCACATCTGGGATTCTTGCCAAACTTGAAGTACTGAATTGATTGTTCGCTGCCGCGACAAGCAACGGACTGCTGCCGCGACAGGTGCTGCCGCGACGGGAACGACGACAGCACTGGATTTCCTAGACTCAGCAATACCTGCACTACTGAGCAATTCAATACCAGCCCATTCTCTCTATCTTGATTTTCCTTCTCTTTTATTTACATTTACTTTATTATTTTCGTGACAACTTCTCAAATATTTTCTTTACCTTCATGCAGTGAATTAAGGTAAAGCTATTAGCCCAATCCCTGTGGAGACGATATATGATACTTCGTATCACTTTACTACTTGTGTCGTGTATACTTGCACTACAATTGTGATAGACTATTTACACGCAACAAGTTTTTGGCGCCGTTGCCGGGGGATTGGCAACATAACTATACCTTTTCTTTTACTGCACTTTTCGTTTTTGTTTTTATTCTTATTTTTCTAGTTTACTTGGATTGTCCAACCTATACCTTTCACAAGGTCTTTTGTTTTCGTATGCGCAGATCTCAACGAGGGAAGGAACCGGAATACCAGTTAGATCCTGAACTAGAACGAATGTTCAATCTCAAGAAAAGAGTCCGCTACCTCGTTGAAAGGAACGAATACCTAGAGCAACAACTCGAAGCTATGGTAAACGAAAGACAAGAAGAAAGAAAGGACGACCCAAGAAATTTCCAGGATGCTGTAGATCTTGCCGGGAATGGAGGAAACGGTCATGCTGCCGACTTTCCTGCCGCTACCGCATGCCGGTCCTGTTGAGACTACATGCTGAATGACCATGTAGAACTAGAAACCACGCTGCCGGACATTGGTGTTGACAACTTTGAGCTGAAACCTGTCATGTTTAGCATGATCAACAATGTCGGTCAATTCAGTAGTGCTGTTATAGAGGATGCTAGGGAGCATCTAAAAACATTCCAAGAAATCTGTGGTTCGTTTAGACTACCAGGAGTTAATCCAGAGATACTGAGGCTTCGGTTATTTCCCCATTCATTGAGAGACAGAGCAAAGACTTGGTGGAATAAACTTACGTCGGGTTCAATTAGAACTTGGGCAGATTTGTCTCGTGAATTTTTATCTCGTTTTAATCCTTCACATTTATCTGAGCGATTACGTAACGAAATTGCTACTTTTCAACAGGAAGATGACGAGCCGATGCACGAGGCCTGGGACAGATTCACCACTCTTCTACGGAACTGCCCTATGCATGGATTCCCCGTCTGGAACCAGGTAACCAAGTTTTATAATGCTGCCAACTTACAAACTCGTATTCGAATTGATTCAGCAGCAAACAGACTATTATTGGATAAAGACCCGGACGAGGCAATGCAAGTATTGAAAAATCTGGCCAAGAATGAAGAGCAGTTTCCGACAGCAAGAAGAGGGGGTAAACGGGTCCTAGCTGTTAAGGATTATGAGGCCGACAGCACGATGAAATCACAGGTGGCATACCTTACTAAGATAATGAAAAAGCTCTTGAACGAGGATGCACAACATGGATTTGCTGTCGAGGAGGTATGTGACATTTGTGAGGGAAATCACAGTTCGGAGGAATGTCCAATACAGTTAGAGGAGGGAAAGTATGTTGGAAATTACAATAAGCCGAATTACAACTCCAACAACTATAATCCCAACTGGAGAAAGGATCCCAAGTTTTCTTGGAGTAATCCTAATAATGCCCTGAATCCTCAAGCACACAACAATCAGAATCAGGGAGGACCTAGATTGTTGACTCGATAGCAACCGCCGCAGCAGCAGCAACAGCCACCAGCTGCCACAAACAGTATACTAGAACAGACTCTGGCTACGTTTATGTCTCAGACAAGTACTTATATTGAGAATATGAATCAGTTTGTCAAGAAAACAGAGACATTCATGGATAAAACAGAGATGAGGATGACGAATCATGAAGCCACTCTGAAATCCTTGGAGACACAAATGGGTCAGGTTTCCCAGCATATCAACCCAAGGCAGACTGGAAGATTCCCTAGCAATACTGAAAATGCTAGACAGCCCACACATGAGCAGTGTAAAGCCATTACTACTAGGAGTGGGAAGAAACTACCAGGGCCAGAGAAAGAAGTGGAAACAGTGAAGAAACCAGCCTTGGACAAACCTGCCGAGGAAGCTGCCCCGACAGGTAACAAACAACCTGCTGCCGATGAGCCTGTCACGACAGCAGAAGCGACAGAGGAGAAAAATAATGAACCTAAACCTCCTCAGATTCGTATGCAGTGGGAAGGACGTATTGCTGATTATCGTCCCCCACCTCCTTTTCCTCAACGGTTACAGCAAGCGAAGCAAGAATCTCAGCTCAAAAAGATTTATGATATTTTTAAGCAGGTTCATATTAATATTCCGCTGTTAGATGCCGTAAGAGAGATGCCCGGTTACGCCAAATTTCTCAAGGATGTCATGTCAAAGAAATCTAAACTTGGGGAATTTGAAACGGTTAAGATGACAGAAGGATGCATGAGTATTCTTCATAGGCAGCCACCCCAGAAAAAGAAGGATCCGGGGAGCTTCATCATACCTTGTGTAATCGGAGATAAATATGTGGGTAAGGCACTTTGTGATCTTGGTGCTAGTATTAATTTAATGCCAAAATCTGTTTTTCAGAAATTAGGTATTGGAAAAGCTCGGCCCACGACAGTAATTCTGCAGCTGGCAGACCGCTCTTATGTTCATCCGGAAGGAAAAATCGAAGATATTCTGGTAAGAGTGGATAAATTTATATTTCCTGCTGACTTTCTTGAGTTAGATTGCGAAGCAGATGAAAATGCACCAATCATCCTTGGGCAACCCTTCTTAGCCACGGGAAGATCACTGATTGATGTGGAAAAAGGAGAACTCACCACGAGAGTGAACGATCAAGAAATTAAGTTGAATGTTCTCCAAGCTATGAAGTATGCTGATGCAAATGAGGAATGCAAGGTTATCACTGAAGTTACCTTTGATCAACCCTGCATCAGGTCAGGCTGTCACGACATAAAAATTGGTCACTGCCTCGGCAGCCACTTACAGGACTGTCACGACAGCATCGACGAAAGCAACTCTTCAGAATCCGACATATTAGATACTGAAGATCAGGAGGAGGTAAACTGGATAAGCGATCGTCCAGGTAAGTTATTCGAACCTTTAAATTATACTTCGGATAACCATGCAATCCAAAAGCCATCAACTGTTGAGCCCCCTGTTTTAGAACTGAAGCCCCTGTCAGGGCAGCTAAAATATGCTTTTCTTGGTTTAAATGATACGTTGCCCGTAATCATCTCTTCCAAGTTGATGCAGGAACAGGAACAACAGTTAATAGGGATGCTGCAGCAGCACAAAAAGGCAATTGGATGGACGATAGCTGATATTCAAGGCATTAGTCCGGCATTATGCATGCATAAAATCCTCTTAGAGGAGGATCATAAGCCGACTATAGATGCTCAAAGGCGGCTAAACCATGCGATGAAAGAGGTGGTGCGTAAAGAGATAATCAAATGGTTATATGCTGGTATTATTTACGCCATCTCCGACAGCAAATGGGTGAGCCCGGTGCAATGCGTTCCCAAGAAAGGAGGAATGACCGTGGTGACCAACGAAAACAATGAGCTAATCCCAACCAGGACTGTGACCGGTTGGAGGGTTTGTATGGACTATCGGAAGCTTAACAAAGCTACCCGAAAAGACCACTTTCCTTTACCCTTTATTGATCAAATGCTTGATAGATTAGCGGGTAAACCTTACTATTGTTTTCTTGATGGTTATTCAGGTTATAATCAAATAGCTATCGCACCGGAAGATCAAGAAAAGACGACTTTCACATGCCCGTATGGAACATATGCTTTTAGGAGGATGCCTTTCGGACTATGCAATGCACCCGCCACCTTCCAAAGGTGCATGATGGCCATATTCTCCGATATGGTGGAGGACTTCCTTGAAATTTTTATGGATGATTTTTCAGTATTTGGGGACATTTTTGAAAGCTGCCTAGGCAATTTACAAAAGGTACTTGAAAGATGTGAAAAAGCAAACCTAGTCTTGAATTGGGAAAAATGCCACTTCATGGTAGATGAAGGGATAGTCCTTGGCCATAAGATTAGCTGCCGCGGCATAGAAGTCGACAGAGCCAAAATAGAAGTAATCGAAAAGCTGCCGCCGCCGACTACAGTCAAGGGTATTAGAAGTTTCTTGGGACATGCTGATTTTTATCGGAGATTCATTGCAAATTTCTCAAAAATCACCAAGCCCTTATGCCATCTCTTGGAGCAGAACCGACCCTTTGAATTTAATGATGAATGTACTGAAGCATTCAAGGTTCTGAAGGAAAAACTGGTAACAGCCCCAATAGTACAGCCACCAGACTGGACACAGCCGTTTGAGATCATGTGTGATGCTAGTGACTATGCTGTCGGGGCAGCACTTGGGCAGCGGAGAGACAAATTGTTTCATGTCATATACTATGCCAGCAAGGCACTAAATGATGCCCAAGTGAACTACACCACCACATAAAAGGGGTTATTAGCTGTGGTATTCTCCATTGACAAGTTTCGTTCTTACATACTTGGAACGAAGGTCATAGTGCACACAGACCATTAGGCCCTCAAGTATCTGTTCACGAAAAAGGATGCAAAGCCTCGATTGATACGGTGGATCCTGCTACTGCAAGAATTCGACCTTGAAATCAAGGAAAAAAAGGGACAAAAAATCAGGTGGCAGATCACTTGTCAAGATTGGAGAAGGGAAAGAGTCTACCAATAGATGAGACAAACATACTGGAGACCTTCCCAGACGAGCAGCTCTTTGCTGCCGCAATCACTGCAGCGACAGCCATGGCGGCAGGTAAGTATTCTGAACTTCCCTGGTATGCAGATTTCGTTAATTTCTTAGTTAGCGGAATAATTCCTTCTGATCTTAATTATCAAGCCAGGAAGAGGTTCCAAAATGATGTTAAACATTATTATTGGGACGAACCTCTTCTTTTTAAAATCTGTGCAGATCAGGTTATAAGGAGATGTGTACCACAGGAGGAGCAGAAAGACATACTGCATCACTGCCATGCTTCACAGTATGGAGGTCACTTAGGAGGCAACAAAACTGCTGCCAAGGTGCTGCAGTCAGGGTTTTATTGGCCAACACTCTATAAAGATGCACAAATCTTCTACAAGAGCTGTGACAGGTGCCAAAGGACAGGAAACATCTCACGGAGAAACGAGATGCCGCTGCAGAACATTCTAGAAGTCGAGATCTTCGACGTTTGGGGGATTGATTTTATGGGACCTTTTCCATTTTCATGCGGGAATCTATACATCCTCCTGGCTGTAGATTATGTCTCAAAGTGGGTTGAAGCTATCGCCACTCAAAATAATGATGCCAAGACAGTTCAACGGTTTTTACACAAGAACATTTTTTCTAGGTTTGGCATCCCTAAGGCGATTATCAGTGATGAAGGGAGACATTTTGACAACAGGGTTATCGTTGCTGCCTTGAAGAAATACGGTGTCAAACATCGGATCGCAACAACATATCACCCACAAACCAATGGACAAGCTGAAATTTCCAACAGAGAAGTCAAGAACATTCTTGAGAAGATGGTTAAGACAACTAGGAAAGACTGGTCTTTACTCCTCAATGATGCGTTATGGGCATGTAGGACAGCTTTCAAAACTCCATTAGGAATGTCTCCATACCGGTTGATTTATGGGAAAACATGTCATCTACCTGTCGAGATAGAGCACAGAGCATACTGGGCGATCAAGGCAGTGAATATTGACTTCAACAGGGCAGGGCAGAAAAGGCTGTTAGATCTGAACGAAATTGAAGAAATCCGAACAATGGCCTATGACAATGCAAAAATTTACAAGGATAAAACGAAGAAGTGGCATGACAAAAAGTTGCTGCCACGACAGTTCTGCCCAGGGCAGCTTGTATTGCTATTCAATTCTAGACTGAAACTCTTCCCAGGGAAGTTAAAATCTAGATGGTCTGGCCCTTTCCAAGTCGTACAGGTTTTTCCCCATGGTGCCATCACAATCCGATCACTAAAAGACGGGCACCAATTCAAAGTCAACGGACAACGTCTCAAGCATTATCAGGGGACTGAAGCCCCAGGAATACAGGAAATGGTTACCTTAGGAGATGCCCCACCTGGCATCCCTAATTTAACCTAAATTTCATTTTATTTTATTTTATTATTATTATTATTTATTAGGAAATAAGATTTATTTTATTCGAATAATGTTTTTATTTTTATTGCTTTTAGGAAATAAAGGAGTCAAGAAGAACATGAGAAGTGAACTCAGCCCACCATCCATCCATCAGCCCAACAAATCCCAATTGTTGAAGCCTGTCGTTACAGCTGCCGCGACAGACGGGGAAAATACAGGCTGTCATCACGCTGCCGCGACAGACGCGTAACAGACGCGGAAACGTGTGTCAGACGCGTCAGACACGCTAGCGTATAACAGCTGGCCCCGTTATTCACGCCTGCCGTTAAAGCTTCAACGGGCAGCAACTTCCTCTCTATATAAACCCATTTCATTTTCATTTTCACTCACTTCTGCTTTTCTTACTTGCTCTCTCTCTTTAGTTTTTATTTACTTTAATTTGCTTTTCA
Source organism: Hibiscus trionum (assembly GCA_030270665.1). Classification (NCBI taxonomy): domain Eukaryota; kingdom Viridiplantae; phylum Streptophyta; class Magnoliopsida; order Malvales; family Malvaceae; genus Hibiscus; species Hibiscus trionum. Next base: position 560,673 of record BSYR01000012.1, read on the forward strand.
CAACCCTTGCACAAATATATCTTCTAGAAAAACCCGACGCAGTGCTGCCTCCAGCTCCACACCGGCAGCAACTCCCCCACATTCCTTTGCTAACAGAGACATGTGAGAAGAAAGAGGCTTTATCTACACATCAACGGAGGAACATCTAGGCCTCAAACCATTCATAGCCCGAAAGATCAGAGCTTTACATTGGCAAACCTTTGCAGAGCAGCCGGGGGAAATGAATGTTACGCTGGTTCGAGAATTTTATGCTGCCATCAGCAGTAGGACAGCGTCAGCGGTGTTCATTCGAGGGAAAGAGGTGCCATTTGAAGCAGAATACATTAATACCCTTTATGGCTTCTACATCGGTATCAATGACGACGCCCACCAGCAATTCCTGAATACATTAGATATTGCTGCCTACGACGCTGTCATGGCAGAATTGACAGAGGAGGGAACTGAATGGAACACCAGCAAGAAGAATCCAAGGACAGTACGGAGGACCCAGCTGCTGCCGGAGGCAAAGTTGTGGAATGCCTTCATAAAGAAGAGGATCATGTCGTCATCCCACAACACCACCGTCGACCAGCCAAGGTTAGCGTTGATACACTTAATTCTACATGAACGACCTATTAATGTGGGCAGCTTTATTCGAGAAAGTATTTTGGAGTGTGCGCATAGACCGACGGGTCCCCTCTACCTTCCATACCTCATCACCTCACTCTGCCGCGACCATAATGTTCCAGAGCTGCGCACTGATTCGATAGAAGAAGGAAGAGGTTGTACTGAAAAGAACATCCTCAGTCTTATGGAGCTGACTGTTGCTACCCCTCTGTCATCATTCGATCCTGCTACCGCCACAGCCGAAACGACAGAGCAGCAACACACTGAACCAGCCGCCGCAGCAGCTGCTCCGACAGACTCTTCCACCCGGATATTAGCTGCCATTCAGAAGCTGGAGGAAATACATCTGAGCTTAATGACTTTCATCAGGAACTTTGCTGCCTCTACGGTAACTTTTATTCAAAACTCCTTAAATTTCCCTGATGCTACATTCCCCACTTTTCCTGCCCATTATTTTACGTACCTACACCTGCCCACACACCTACATTCGCTGCCACCCCACGGATACCTTCTGCCGCTTCAACGCCAACACCTGCCCCAACAGCAGCGGGCAGCACCCATGCCGAGACTTCTGCCCGTGGGACAAAGAGAAAGATAGCAACGGAAGAACTTGATGCCTTTATTGTCGGTCTCTCTTCCTCCTCCGTTTGGGCCGCCAGTGACAATGAGCCCTCGATCAAGAGGAATTTGTCAAAAGAGTTCTCACCAATGAAGAGGGAAAAGTGGATGGCAGACAAAGGTAACATGCCAAAAGCCAGCAGCAACGGAGGTGACGGCAGCACCGGTGGTGACAGCAGCAGCAGCGGAGAAAGCAGCAATAGCTCTGAAATCCAGGTTGTGGAGCAACCACCTCACATCTTCCCGACTAGGATCCAGCCACCACGGGAGGCCAAAGCAAAGAACACATCTGCCTCCCCCGTGCCCCAACCAGCTCCGAAAGCCAGAGCCCGCCGCCAGATCAGACTCAGCAGCAGCATCGAAGATAGCGATTAAAATTTAAGTGTCTTATCTTATTATTGCTGCATGCTATATATTTTGTGATGTACTGCCTTATTATTATTTTTTTTCTTCTGTCATTTTGCATTGAGGGCAATGCAATCCTTGAGTTTGAGGGTGGCATCCCTCCATTAATGGAGTGCATCTTAGTCTTAAAACTTGTGTCTTTACCTAGTTTATTTTTCTCTTAAAAAATGAAAATATTGAAAACTTTGGCTGAAAACTGTGACTTGAACTTACCTGCTGTGACAGCCCTGTCGTGGCAGCGACTTTAGGATAATTTTTAGGAGAAGTTTAGAGCCTTTCTATAGTTCTGAAAAACTTAAACACCATTGTGACTGTTATATTGCTTAGACTTCTTTTAGCCAAACTAGAATAGAAAACTTAGCACTTATAGTAGAAAAGAGACTAGAATCTCAGGAAACCTAGAGGTGCCTACCACTGGCTCTAGGCAGATAACCAGAGAAAAAACTTCTAGAGGTGTCTATCACCGGCTCTAGACAGTTAACTAGAGGTGCCTGAAATACTGGCTCTAGTAGAAAAGAGGAGAAATTAGAAAAAGGGAAATAACTAGAGGTGCCCGATTCTGGCTCTAGTAAGAAAAAGAAAGAAATCAGTCTCGTAAGAAAAAAAACTCTAAACAAGCTAAAGTATAATATTCTAGTAAAACTAAGAGAGTCTTGGCATATAATGTTCACAAGCATGCACACACTGCACGAGGACTATAGAGAGATTCCGGACAGATCCTAGATTATCCGACAAGGTGCTGTCGTCACAGGGAACGAACGACGGGTAAGGGAAAGTTCACTGTTTGAAAGCCAAAACAAAAATATTTCATTTTTCTTTTAGGTCTTAGTTGCTTGAGGGCAAGCAAAAACTTGAGTTTGGGGGTGTGTTGAGTGTGTAAAAGTTCTATTATTTACACCCTTTTTAACCCATATTTCTACTGCATTCAAGCATTATTTATTGCATTTAGGTCAGTTTACAGCAAAACATCACAATTATATTAAAATGCACAGTTTCTACTAAAAATGGTTGTTTTTGCAGGTTGCGGCTATAGTAGACGGAAAGGGCAGGCGCTGGGTAGTGAAGCAGAAAAGTTGGAACTAGACGAGCAGTCAAGGAGGATGATGCTGCCATGGTTGCCGCCGTGACAGCAGAGGACGACAGCAGTTTTGTGGAGAAGATGCAAAGTGGACCTCGACAGATAGAGAAAATTCAGTCCGTCTGTCATGTGAAATCACCATATTTTTCCAAGCCCTAGATCAGAAGATATTCCAAGCCCAAAGTTCAAGGAGAGATAATCCCAAGAAAGAAGGAGGATGACTTAAAGAGAGATTCTCTAAAGATTTAGTCTTTATTAAAGTTGTAATCCTTGCTAAATTAGATAACTTGAGTCCAAAGCTTATATAAGGGCATATATCTTAACCTAGAGGCATGACCGATTACCCTAGCTTCCTTCCCAAAACACTAGCCGTTTTCCTTCCCACAACATGTTCTAAATTCACCCTAGGGCCACGATTTGATTTGTAAAGTAGTTGCAAGGGTTGTTTTGTTTTAGGAATTTTTCAGTTCAATAAAATAAACTTCAAGTTCTCTTATTTTGGTTATTAATATCTTGCAAGAGTATCGGGAGAGCATTGTGAGGTTATCTATTTACTTAGCATCGGGAGAGTTAAGTATACGAAAGAAATAAGAGCAAGTTCTCTAGTTTATAGTTGAACTATCTCGGACCTAGGGATAGGACGAGGTTAAATGGCTAAAGAAGAATTTACCCACATCGGTGTTCATCCTTCGATTCACGCCGGGAGGTATCATCAAGACGTGTCATCGACATACTTGGACCTAGGGATAGGCCAAGGCACATCTGGGATTCTTGCCAAACTTGAAGTACTTAGTTAATTGTTCGCTGCCGCGACAAGCAACGGACTGCTGCCGCGACGGGAACGACGACATCACTGGATTTCCTAGACTCAGCAATACCTGCACTACTGAGCAATTCAATACCAGCCCATTCTCTCTATCTTGATTTTCCTTCTCTTTTATTTACGTTTACTTTATTATTTTCGTGACAACTTCTCAAATATTTTCTTTACCTTCGTGCAGTGAATCAAGGTGAAGCTATTAGCCCAATCCCTGTGGAGACGATATCTGATACTTCATATCACTTTACTACTTGCGTCGTGTATACTTGCACTACAATTGCGATAGACTATTTATACGCAACAACATGTTAGACCTTTTGCTACATGTTTTAAACGTTGATACCATGCTATGTTGAGGCTTGTTATAGCTTTTGGTTAATTGACATATGTTTTTGCTTGTTGGTGTTTTTGAACTAAAGTGTTCTTATGAGATTTTGGGTTTGAGATTCATATTTTCGTGTATGCATGTTTGAAGCTTGTCTTTAGGGTATTGTGCCTCTAGATAGTTTGTTTAATATGTTTCCATGTGGTTTGTGGTCTTTCGGGATAAGTTTCAGAACGTTTGGGGATGCCAAAATGCATTTTCGAGCCAATTTGTGCCTAGGCGTTTCAGAACATCTGGTATGGTTTCGAAACGGCCAGGCTTTTGGGGCACCCGTATCGAAACGGGGGTGGTGCCGTTTCGGTATGTTTTGCCACTGGAGGCTCCCGTTTCGTAATCATGAGGATCCGTTTCGAAATAACCTAATATTGCTTTTTTCTGAGAGCCCGCGTTTCGAAACGGGTAGCCATGTTCCGAAACGCAGGTAGTTAAAGTGGTTAAAATGGCATCTTTGAAGGTTTCTAAACGTTACGCTTTAGTCCCTAATGCTTGTATGCTTCCTAAATGAGTTTATATGAATTGTTTGAGTTGGTTTTGCCTCGTGTGCTTGGAACTTGACTAATAAACTATTTGGTAAGGTTAAATTACCTTTTTGCCCCTTTTTAGTGTGGCTTTTTTGCGAAATGGGCCTTTGTGCCTGTTTGCCTCCAATTGGACATCCGATTGATGTTTGATTGAGACGTTGTTCTTCCGTTGTGACCCTTAACACCATAGGACCGTTAAACTGCATTTAGACAAGATAAATATTTAATCTAAGGTTGTTAATCAGAGGGAAATTCTCGGATTTTTCTCCAATTATCCCCGTGTAACTCTCCCGATTCGGTCTTGCGACTAGACCAGGCCGAGAGGGTTATATTTGGTGGTATCAAAGCCTCGGTTACGAGGTTTCCTCCAGAAGGTAAGTCAGGTAAGTTGATTCTATGTGTGTTTGACTGAATTGCACGGTGTTTGTGAGCACGACCTTGTATTTCTGTTGATGTTTGGAAGTTGGTTAAGCATTCCCATTGCTAGGTGTTATTATGGAAAAGAGATTTTGATTTAAAAGAGCTTAACACACAGATCCCTTCCTTTGCTGACCCAATGTTTATCTCGTGATTTGTGTTTGTTGTTTAGATTGTTTTATTGTTATGGTGAGACCGAGAGGACGGCCTAGAGCGAGTGACCAAGCACCCGAGAATGCGACCCTTCCTCCTCCTGCTCCCGATGGTAATGGGGCGAATGTCAGAGATAATGCACCTCAGGCTGGTGCCAATGTTGGAGGTGATGGTAATGGGCCTCAGGTTGGCCAGGGTCAGGCCAGTGTGGATATGGCCCAGTTGCCTTAAACTTTAGCCAGAGCTTTTCAAACGGTTGTTGCTGGTCTTCATGCTGCAGCACCACCTCAGGGTGCGGGGACGAGTTTTCCCCTTGAGCGACTTCGTACCCTAGGCGGAGTCGAGTTTCGTAGTATGTCTCCCGAGGGTTCGGAGGCAGTGCTTGAGAGTAGCAAACGTATCTTGGGTCAGATGGAGTGCTCGGACACTCGTAAGTTAGGTTGTATTGTCTCGTTGCTTCAGGGAGACACGTATGCTCGGTGGACCAAAGTTATCTCAGGTATGCCCGAGGCCGAGGTTACTTGGGAATTCTTCAGTAGTGCGTTCCACAAGAAATACCTTGGTGCTCATTATTAGGATGAGAAGAAGAGAGAATTCATGGCTTTAGTGCAAGGTAGTATGTCCGTATCCGAGTATGAGGTACAATTTGTACGCTTGAGTCAGTATGATTCAGAGTTGGTTCCCACTGAGAGGGAAAGGTGTGAACGGTTCCGTTACGGGTTGGTTACGGAGGTGAAGACCTACATGCTTGCTTCTGATTACACCGAGTTCGATGTTTTGGTCTCTAGGGCCAAGGACATTAGGCAAAGTCTAAGTTTGACTGCTCGATCGGGTGGCTCCAGTTTAGAGTAAAGGTTCGCCGAGTGGGAGCGAGACCGTAACAAGAGGCAAAAAGATAGAAGGCACAAACCGGACTTTAGGCGTGGAGGTGGTAACATGGGACGAGGCTATCAGGGTCAAGGTTTTGTTGCTCGCACACCCGAGTGTGCTAGATGTGGGAGGAACCATTCCAGAGAGTGTTGGGGTACTTTTTGCGCTTGTTGGAACTGTGGATCTCAGGCGCATTTGAGGCGTGGGCGCGACCAATGTAACTCCTAGTCGAGGAATGATGGTCAGAGAAATGCGGCTCATGTTGTCGCGGTACAGCCCGAGGGAGGTGGACCGGCTAGAGTTTATGCACAACGTGAGGCTGGGAATGAGAAAGATGTGATCGCAGGTAATTTTGTGTTACAGTCCTTATCTTTGCTTTCGTTGATTGATTCTGGCTCGATACATTCGTATATTTTGGGTGAGCATGCAAGATCTTTAGGTTTGCCTTTTGAGTTGTTAGATGTAGATATGAATGTTACGAGCTCTTTTGGTGAGACAGTTGTTGTTAGGAAAGTGTTCTGGAGATGTCCCTTGATGGTCTAGGGTAACATGTTTCCCGTTGATATGATGGAAATGTCGTTCTATGGTTTCAATGTGATTTTGGGTATGGATTGTCTTGTTGAGCATAGAGCTAGGATAGATTTTGAGACTAAAAGAGTTTCTTTGAGGCTTTCGGATGATTACGAGGTAGTTGTAGTTGGCGAGAACATTAAGTTCTTGTCTAATGTTGTTTCAGCCTTAGAAGCTCAGAGGATGATGGATTTGGGTTGTCAAGCTTACCTAGCCTATGTGATGAATCTGAATATGAGTGAGGTTAGACCACAAGATATCATAACAATTTGTGACTTTCCGAGTGTTTTCCCAGAAGAATTGCTTGGTTTGCCTCCATATAGGGATGTTGAGTTTGCTATTGAGACATATTCAGATTCTGCTCCCGTATAGAATGGCACCTAAAGAGTTGAAGGAGTTGAAGGCACAACTTCAGGAACTGTCAGATAGAGGTTTTATTAGGCCTAGCATTTCACCTTGGGGTGCTCCGGTTTTGTTTGTAAAGAAGAAGGATGGAAATATGAGGATGTGCATAGATTATAGACAATTGAACCATGTAACGGTGAAGAACAAGTATCTTTTGCCACGAATTGATGATTTTGTTGATCAGTTGAGAGGTGTTTTAGTGTTTTCGAAGATTGATTTGAGATCGGGTTACTATCAGTTGAAGGTAAAGGACATGGACATACCGAAGACAGCTTTCCGTACGCGATATGGGCACTATGAGTTCTTGGTAACGCCTTTCGGTTTAACTAATGCCCCAACCACATTTATGGACGTGATGAACCGAATGTTTCACGAGTTTTTGGATAGGTTTGTAGTAGTGTTCATAGATGACATTTTGGTGTACTCTAGGACCGAGGAAGAACATGATGAGCATTTGCGGTTAGTGCTTTAGACTTTGCTTGAAAATTAGTTGTATACCAAGTTGAGTAAATGTGAGTTTTGGATTAGAGAAGTAGTCTTCCTAGGTCATGTGATCTCAGCCGATGAGATTAGTGTAGATCCCAAGAAGATAGAAGCAATAATAAGTTGGAAGCAACCGAAGTCGGTGACCGAAATCCGTAATTTTCTAGGCTTAGCCAGATACTATCGAAGGTTTGTTGAGGGGTTCTTGAAGATTGCAGCACCTTTGACTAAACTGTTACAGAAAAGTGTTTCGTAAGAGTGGACAGATGCAAGGCAACAAGCGTTTGAGAAGTTGAAGAAACATTGACAGAAGCTCCTATTTTGATTCAGCTTGAACCAGGGAAATAGTTCGTAATGTACAATGATGCGTCATATATAGGTTTAGGTTGTGTGCTTATGCAAGAGGAAAGAATTGTAACTTATGCTTCGAGGCAGTTGAAGGTTCACGAGAAGAATTACCCTACCCATGACATACAGTTAGCGGCTGTAGTTTTTGCCTTGATGATTTGGAGACATCACCTTTATGGTGAGAAATGCACAATTTACACCGACCACAAAAGTTTGAAATACTTGATGACTCAGAGAGAGTTGAACCTTAGACAGCGCAGGTGGTTAGAACTTCTTAAAGACTATGACATCACAATAGAGTACCATCTGGGTAAAGCAAATGTAGTGGCTGATGCTTTGAGCAGAAAGGTGGCAGTTGAGTTGCGAGCTATGTTTGCCAGATTGAGTGTGTCACGAGATAGCGGTTTGATAGCCGAGCTACATGTTAAACCATCGTTAGTTTAGTTGATTTGAGAGAAACAATTGCAAGACCGATCTTTGGCACCTCATGTGCAAGATATAGCCGAGGGTAAACCCACATATTTCTGCTTTGGTGAGAGCAGGATCTTATGTTTTAAGAATAGGGTAGTTGTTCCAGAAGACGTCGAGTTGAGACATACTATTTTGAATGAAGCTCATAACAGTCCTTTTTCTATGCATCCAGGTAGTACGAAGATGTATTGGGGATTGAAAGATGAGTACTTCTGGATCGGGTTAAAGAAAGATATGGCTGAGTTTGTAAGTAAGTGTATGGTTTGTCAGCGAGTTAAGGCCGAACATCAGTTTTCTTCAGGTTTGTTACATCCGTTGAAGATTCCAGAGTGGAAGTGGGAATGAATTACCATGGATTTTGTGTCAGGTTTACCGTTGACTCCTTCGAAGAAGAATTCAGTATGGGTGATAGTTGACAGATTCACTAAGTGTGCTCATTTCATACCTGTTCATACTACCTACACCTTAGACAAGTTGGTCGAGTTATTTATCAGTGAGATTGTGAGGCTGCATAGTGTACCGAAGTCGATTGTGTCAGATAGAGATATGAGGTTTACAACTAGATTTTTGGAGTGTTTGCATCGTGCCTTGGGAACTTGGTTGAACTTCAGTACTTCGTATCACCCACAGTCAGATGGTCAGTCAGAGAGAGTGATTCAAGTGTTAGAGGACATGTTGAGGTGTTATATCATCGACTTTCAGGGTTCATGGGAGAAACATCTACCGCTAGTAGATTTTGCGTACAACAACAGTTAACATGCTAGTATTCAGATGGCACCGTATGAAGCTCTGTATGGTAGGAAATGTAGAACACTTATTTGTTGGGTCGAGGCCGGACAGAAGCTTGTACCCATGCCAGACTTGCTTAAGGGCACTACCAAGAAGGTAAAGTTGATTTGTGATCGCTTGAAGGCAGCTTCAGACCGACATAAATTGTATGCCGATTTGAAGAGAAAAGAGATTGAGTATGCCATCGGTGACAAAGTGTTCTTGAAGGTTTCCCTGTGGAAAAGGGTAATGAGGTTTGGTAAAAAGGGGAAGTTAAGTCCGAGATTCATTGGTCCTTACGAGGTAGTTGAGAGGATTGGTCCTGTTGCGTATAGGTTGAGATTGCCATCCGAGCTTGAGAAGATTCATGACGTGTTTCATGTTTCGATGCTCCGAAAGTATAGAAAAGATTTGTCTCATGTTATGCCAGTGGAAGAGATTGAATTGAATCCGGATTTGTCGTATGATGAAGAACCAGTTGAGATTCTTGCCACGGATAGTAAGGTTTTGCATGGGAGGACCATAGAGTTGCTGAAGGTCTTGTGGAGACATCGGAGTGTGAAAGAAGCCACTTGGGAGAGAAAAGCTGACATGGAAGAGCAGTTTTCATACCTCTTTCCATCAGGTAAATTTCGAGGACAAAATTCCTTAAGTGGGGGAGAGTTGTAACACCCCGGGTTTAGGGCCCGGGAGATAACCGGGTTTGGTTAGACTGTTTGGGTTAATTTAATTTAGAGAAAACATTTTTATTGAACTCAAAAGGGGGTTTTAATGAATAAGAGAAAAAGGGGAAATTTAGAATTTTTAAAAAGGGGTTTTTAATCAAAATATCATCATCTTCTTCAAGCTTTCTTTTTCAAGTTACTTTTGCAAAACACCACCATTGTTACTATTCCATTGCTCCAACCTTTCCTACAAACAAGTTTTCAAGGTAAGCTCTCTCTTGTTTTGATTTTTCTTTCCTTAAGCTTGTTATTAGTTTAATTTTCCTTAAAACTCATTGTTTGAAATTTATTTCAAAGTACCTTGAGTTTGAAAAAGAGGAAAATGAGGGGATTTTCGTTTGTGTAGTTTGATATCATGTTTAAGGGTGTTTTTAATCTTGTTTTGGTGTCTTAAAAATGCTAAAATAGTGGCTAAAAGTAGGAAACCCGAAACTAGTGAAAATGAGGGGTTTTTGGAGTTGAAAATGTGAGTTTTTGGGTTGTTCTTGTGAGGAACCTTGAGCTGATGTTTTTTGACCTTGGGTAAGTGTTTTGGATGTCTAAAGAAGTAGTTTTGATGATAAATTTGTTGGGTTTTGGCTGCTAGTTGGTTTGGGACGTTTTGATGGTGTTTCCAAGTGTTCCGGGTGTGAATTGATTCGGTTTTGATGATGAATGATGAGTTTTTGTGTTGCTGCAAGTTTGGGGGCTTGTTTTGGGTCTAATGCATCATTTTTGGATTGGCTAGAAACAGGGGAAACGAGTTTGGGTCCTTTGGACGCGAGACCGGATAGTTTAGAGGCTGGAGTCGTTGTTTCGGCTATCGTTTGGGTCCTATCGGTGAGTGGAAATGTTTTTGAGAGTTTAGGTTGAGCTTGAAAGGCCAAACTAAGCTCGAGAGTAAGTACTTAAAGTTTACGATTTACTTTTCTAGAAATTCCTTTTAAGCTTGTTATGCTTTGTTGGTATGAGTTGATTGTGTGAAATCGATTTATGAAGGTGGTGTTGTTATGTTGGTTTATATGATGTTTGAGTATTGGCAAATATGAGAGTCTTACCGGGCATAATTGGTCGACCATAGGATTAGAGTGCACTTGTAAAATTCGCGCGTGGCCTTAGTAATGTAAGATGCCATCGTGAGTCTTGTTGTTCTTATTATATTCGGTGATGTAAGATGTCATCGAGTTCAATCAGTGTATCCGAGTACTGTAACCATAATTGCCATAATACTCTTGTGTTGGAAAGTTGAATGTTATCATGTTTGTATTTGAGAATCATGCCATGTTGTTATATGTTGTTGCATTGCTTGATGTAAGATGCCAAGCATATGATAGTTTGTTGATAATCGTGTTGATGGAGTTCATATTTGTGGTTTTGCTTTTAATATATAAATGGTTTTTATCTAAAAACTACATTGTTGTTTTTGTGGTTTGAGCACCACTCATTAAGCTTTATGCTTGCGCGTTCCTTTCCAACAATGCATATCGTTAGTGTTCTGGGAAGCAAAGAAAGGCGAGGGAAAGGCTCCGGTGAATGTAGCTTAAGCTCAAGTATGGCTTTTAAGTTGTAATAATGATTTAGCAATGGGAATACTTGTTTTTGTGGTTAGGGAGGTGGTTGTAAACTCCCACGTGTTAGACCTTTTGCTACATGTTTTAAATGTTGATATCATGCTATGTTGAGGCTTGTTATGTCTTTTGGTTAATTGACATGTGTTTTGGCTTGTTGGTGTTTTTGAGCTAAAGTGTTCTTATAAGCTTTTGAGGTTGAGATTCATATTTGTGTGTATGCTTGTTTGAAGCCTGTTTTGCCTATAGAATGTTTGCTTGATATGTTGCCATGTGGTTTGTGGTCTTTCGGGGTACGTTTGGGAACGTTTGGGGATGCCAAAATGCATTTTTGGGCCAATCTGTGCCCAGGCGTTTCAGAACATCTGGTTTGGTTTCGGAACGGCCAGGCTTTTGGGGCACCCGTATTGGAACGGAGTTGGTGTCGTTTCGGTACGTTTTGCCACCGAAGGCTCCCGTTTCAGAACCATGAGGAGCCGTTTCGGGACAACCTAATATTACTTTTTGCTGAGAGCCCGCGTTTCGAAACGGGTAGCCCTATTCCAAAACGCATGTAGTTAAAGTGGTTAAAAGGGCAACTTTGAAGGTTTCCAAACGTTACGCTTTAGTCCCTAATGCTTGTATACTTCCTAAATGAGTTTATATGAATTGTTTGAGTTGGTTTTGCCTCGTGTGCTTGGAACTTGACTAATAAACTATTTGGTAAGGTTAAATTACCTTTTTGCCCCTTTTTAGTGTGGTTTTTCTGCGAAATGGTCCTTTGTGCCTGTTTGCCTCCAATTGGACATTCGATTGAGACGTTGTTCTTCCACTGTGACCCTTAACACCATAGGACCGTTAAATTGCATTTAGACAAGATAAATCTTTAATCTAGGGTTGTTAATCGGAGGGAAATTCTCGGATTTTTCTCCGGTTATCCCCGTGTAACTCTCCTGATTCGGTCTTGCGACTAGACTGGGTCGAGGGGGTTACACTTTCGGTTTTCAAGGCTTCGCCCTGACTAATCTGAATCGATCCACGTCCCAACCCTAGCTTTGGTGGGTGAGTCTCCCAAAGGGATTTTCTGCATACAAACGCCTCGAACTCGGGACATGCTTAAGCGATACCAAGTTGCTTACTACTTGGACCAACCCCGTCGGTTAGTAAAATTACTCTTGTTGAGCCTCTTAAAATTTTGCAACTCAATTTCGACCCCTAATAAAAAAAATTCCGGCTTCATTCTTGTTTACTTCAAAATTAAATGCACATGGACTAAATTGCTCACTTCTATCATTAAAAGACTAATTTAGTCCTTGCACCTATAGTACAAGGATCAATCAAGTAATTATACCAATACAAACCCTGAAAACAATAATTAGAGTGGGAAAAACACTTTCGTGTGGAAGACACGATATGGGCACGCTTAAATGGATTAAACAAATAGGATTGGATTTCAATGGGGTGTGGAAACCATATATTATATTCCCATGCATTCCAGCTCATGATATGAAAGCCGGCCTACTCCTCCACTCACCCACTTACCCACCTTCTTTTCTTCTTTTTGCTTAAACCGGTTTCCATTTTTTATAGTATAAAATAAGTATATTATATGTACACTACGTATAAGTTGGTAAAAGCAGATAAGTGCCGTTGATTAACAAACAAAAGGCAAGCCTAATGTGACAACATACATTGTTAATATCAAAATAAACATCTTTTTCGTCATATTACATATGCATTAATGCCTGATAGCTGCATGCTTTGCTTAGTGAACCCGTAGTGCTTGGAGTGGTACCCCACAAGTGTTGATCGCTCCATTTCACTTTAGATAAAGTATTACACAACCCAACATATGATATCTTAATACCCATTGGAACTCAAACATAACACTGATGATAATAAAAAAATGGCTATCTCGAACCCAACCAATGGTTTCAGTGGAAAAACGAATGATGTTCATCTTAAGAGACTTAAGTTTAAATCGTTTTATTTACATTGTCAAAGGGTTAAGAATATGCATGAACAGATACTATTTTATAATCAAAGAATGCTCTTTGATGCTTGCTCTAGTCATTGTGTCGATGTCGATGCTCCAACTTCAAATTCCACATATGAAACCAACTCGATCTTGTCATCATCGTTGTGATTTGCTTAAAAAATTTACTCTGAACTTCGAAGTGTTAAGTATTGACTCAAATTCTATTTGATAATTAAATTTAAATTTATTATAATTCTAATATTATATATGTATGTGTATTCAGTTTGGTAAATATATGTCATGGTCAGACGGATACTTATGTGGGTGTGTATAAAGTAAAAGAATGTTTAAGTGATCAACCAATGAATCCGATATAGGCCGGAATTCCGGTCTGTGTCAAGTGGGAATATTCAAAAGCCGGAGGCCAACTTTTGTTAGGATTTGCCAAATATAAATTCCCTATTTCTATTTCCCACCATATTCGTTCAATATGCTCATTAATTTACTGCTATTGCTAATATATAATCACTACTGTAACTATCCCCTTTACTGGAGATATTGCATGGATGTTTGTCTTGTCCATCAATTCGATCTCTCACAACGCATGAAGGATATATATATATTTTTATTATCGAAAGGGGATATAGATAGTTAATAATAAAATTATATATTATACAATTATTGTATATTTTAATATTTTTAGATACATAAATTTTATTTTGTATATAGATGGTTAATAATAAAATTTTAGATACCTAAATATATTCTCAAAACTGATTAGTATGATAAATTATGTCATAAATTAAGATACGACACAAACATAATGCGAACTCACAAAATGTTTTATGAGTAGAATAGCTATAACAAAATATTATATCATTAAAACATTACACAAATGTGTAATCATCTCTAGAGCAGATGGTTAAAGTTCTTAGTTGACACTCTCATCTTCCCTTAGGTTGTGGGTTCAAGACTCAATAGAAGCAAAATTTTCCTTCTCCTGTTTTAGATAAAATTGTTCAAAAACAAAACACATTACACAAAAATTACAAATAAAAATAAAATCATATTTATCGAGAAAAAAAAACATCACTAATGTTTGACGAATAGTGGCTTTGGTTTCTATTTTTTTTTGAAGCACTTTAGTGTTCAACGTTTCATTTTATGCTAAAATGGTCCCTCCATGAATAAAATTTTTTTAGTCAACTAATGTTAAATGACTGACATATATTATTTATATATTAATATTATTTATAGTATTGTTTATTTCATAAAATAATCTGAATCAATATCAATAAGTCACATTCTACAAAAAAGAAAATGGAAAAGATAAAAAGGGGGGAGGGGGGGAAGAACGAATGAACATATTATAAACATAATTACGACATAATGTCAAATTGTGGCAAAATATACATTAGGGAGTGGGGACCCTCCATTTTATTTTGTGGGGGGCTCGTGGTTTGTCACTACCAAAAAGCAGCAGACCAACAGAATAAGATGTGCGAGTTGCAAAATCCCCAGAAATCAAAGGCCCGTTGAAATTAACAATTGTACTTCTGGTACGTTCCAATTCCTCCTTAGTCCCCTGGTTCCCGGTGGTAGGGATGGGGATCTGGGTTATGACAATCTGCTATATCTAATAAGCAAATTAAGACATTGCAATAATAGCAAGTAATGAGTAAAAGATTGATTTTTTTTACGTTATAAAGATAAAAATTAATATTCGAATCCACACAAAATAAAATAATATGAATATTCTTGACCATCCAGTTAATTAATAGATACGAGTAAAAGGTTGCTTTTTTAAGATAAAGTTATGATATTGTTTTTGGTTATGCTATATATTGCCTACGAGTGGTCGTAATGGCGATTTCTTATGGCCGAAGCTAAGGGGTGGACAAAGACTTTGGTCTCTCCTATTAAATGATTAAATAGGAAATTTATATATATTTTTTTTACATTTTTAGCTTCTCAACTAAACGTGTTTTGAGCTACATATTTTAGAGTTTTCTGAACTTTGTAAGCTTTTGCTTCGTGATTCATAAAAGTATTGTCATTGCTTCAGAAAATAAAAGTGATTTAACGACAAGGTTTAAGTGCATTATTTTTTTGAAAGGTAATTTAAGTGTATTATTCAATTAGACTATTTTTTAGTTTCATCCATTTATAAGGACCAAATTTGAATAAACTAAAATACAGGGATTAATTCTCAATTTTAATGAAGTTGAGAGATGATTTCACGATTTAGCTGACATTGTTGTTAACTTGACGTGGATCAATTAAAACAAAGTATAGATGGCGCTTAAATTAACAAAATAGGGAGGCAAAACTCATTTTCAAGATAAAGTCTAGATGAACTTTGAAGCGAAATTATTCATCTAAAACAAGGCTAGAAGACCTTAAGATCAATATTTTTGACATAATTCCTACGAAGCAAAGAAAATTAATTCGTTTTTCAAGATCAAATCAAGACTGCTCTTAAAGCGAACTCATTTATTTAAAAACGAGTCCTGGTGATCTTTGGACCAATCTCTCTCCAATCCAGTCACATCAACATAAATGAGATCAAATTCTTTCTTCAAAGTCAAGTCTTGATGATCTTTGAAACAACCCTCTCAGACCTAAGATCAAGTCTCGAAGGAGATCAACATGATCTTCAATTCTTAGGCAAATCTCAAGCACAAGGACGGAGCTATATGAGGGTGGAGAGCGGCAATTTTACTTTTATTATTATTATATATATATATATTTAAAAATAATTTATTTCTGAATTTACCCCACACATTTTAAATATTTATGTTTTGCCTCCAACTCTAAATTCTTGTTTCGTCCCTGTTCAAGCAAACAACTCACTAAACCCATTCGTAAAAACAACCCTTGAAATAAACAATATCCATATATGATCAAGTCTAAATGACACTTGGATCTAACTTCTAAGCTCCATTGAATGAGATTGTAACTCAAATTTTGATAAACAAAGTTAATTTATTTGTTCCTATTCTTCTATGTCTTATATTTAATGCAAAATTCTTGTATATAGATCTCCTTCACACAAAAAAATATGGTTCCACTCCTACTTACACAAACTAAAAGTCATCTAATAAGAATTGATTGGTTTAACACTAACTAAAAATCATCTAATCAAAATTGATGTGTCTTATTCTTGTAGTAGTAATTTAACTTGAAAAAGTTTAGGTTGATAAGATCGTCCTTATATTAGACTTCTGTAAAATTTAATTCGGATTAATTAGTCAATCGGAAAAAGTTAGGTCAGTGGTGAAATTAAAGGAGATTAGTGAATTGGCATTTAACTATTTAAGCACGAGGTGTATATTGGGTTTCCTACGTAGCCCGCATTCTGCTACAATTAAACGTGGATAGTACCACTTTGGCAACTTTGAAACATCCGGCTACAAATTAACAACGTACAAATAACAAATTCCTTTCAATTTTTTAGTACGAAATCCTCTGCTATAATGCTCACGTCGCATTGTTATTGGCGAAGCTACAGGGATTAATTATTACAATTATGGTTATTGTTCGAATATCTTCGAAGCTTGTAAGATGTCACTATCATCACGAGTGGACGATAGACTCTTGAAAATATACATAAAAGTATACACATAAGTTAATAACAATTGGTGCGTGGAGGGAGCACACGAGCCTCTTGAAAGGTATATAAAGGGCAAAGCCAGGTGTAGGTTTAGCAATTGCTAAAAATAACTTGGCTTTGGCAAAGGCAAAGGCTGTGAACCAAACACAGGTCAGCTATTTCCTTCCAACATTGCTATATATTTCCCTTTTCCTTGGAGTATTTTTGGAAAATTTGTTTGTACTTTTTTAAGTGGTTTTTAATTTAGTATCAACATGTGATTCGTTGATTGATAGTGTATCAAATTCAAATCTTCTAATAAAAATAGAATCATAAAATATGGGCAACAAAACGTTTTGGAAACTGAATAGGAAGCCTGCATTTGTTTGCTTACAGGGAGTGTTTTCCTAGGGAATTATGCACTATCTAGACCAGAGATACACGGGACAGGTTTATTCACACACAGTTGATCCTACTTTTGTTTTTTCCAACGTATTTTGGTTTCTGTGCAGAATACGGTCGAGACTTAGCTTATAAGAACTCAGAAGTTTCACTCGTATCATGGCTGAGAATGGTATCATGCACCCACCTGAGAGCAAGTGGAGAGTGCCTGTTTTTGTCCTCTTCAAAGATGCAAGGTACGTGTGCCACCAAGTAAACTATTACTCAAATGGTTTATATTTCAGGAGCTGATTTTTGGTTCATAAATTTGTTTTAGGCTTGTTTTCAAATTGGATTCGCTTGGCCTGGAGATACTAAGGATCGCGTTGCCTGCTGCCTTGGCTTTGGCTGCTGATCCCATTGCTTCTCTGATTGACACTGCCTTCATTGGCCGTATAGGTCAGCTCTCATATCCTACATTTATATGCTCTTTCTATTGATTCCTCGGTGCCTGTTGTATGGTTTTGTTGAAGCAAATTTTGTGTGCTATATGTGTAGGACCGGTGGAGCTAGCTGCTGTAGGAGTTTCCATCGCTATATTCAATCAAGCATCAAGGATTACCATTTTCCCGCTTGTTAGCATTACAACTTCTTTTGTAGCTGAAGAAGATACTCTTGCCAAGATTATCCCTGAAGCTGTAAAATGTGAGGATTTGGAAAAGAATGGACAAAAAAACAAAGAATTGAAAGAATTGCCGGCAGCAGATGATGTAGAGGCTGCCAACTTGGAAAATGGTGCAGGTGCAGCTAGGAATACTGATACGAAGGAGCCTGAGAATGGTACAACTCTATCTTTCTCTGAGACAATCCTAGAGCATGCAGCTTCTCGTATGCTCTTGTAATAATAATACAAATTGACTAGGGATTTATTCGTCAGGTTCCAGCACAAGTACAAGCAGCAAAGCTGAAAATGCTGAAGTGAAAAAGGGGAAAAGACATATCCCTTCTGTGTCAACTGCATTGATTCTTGGTTTGATGCTCGGTCTCCTTCAAGCTATATGCCTTGTTTTTGGGGCAAAACCTCTCCTGAGTGTTATGGGTGTGAAACATGTAAGTGGCAGCATCAATAATACTGCTACCTTTCAATCTATTCACTATAATGTTTCTCGGTTATCACCTTACATGCTCTAAATTTCATTTTCTTAATGCTTGACCAGGGTTCCCCAATGTTAAGCCCAGCACTAAAGTACTTGACTTTGAGATCATTAGGCGCTCCTGCAGTTCTTCTCTCTTTAGCCATGCAAGGGGTTTTCCGAGGATTTAAGGACACAAAAACACCTTTATATGCAACAGTTGCAGGAGACCTAACAAATATCGTTTTGGACCCTATATTTATCTTTGTCTTACGACTCGGTGTCAGTGGTGCAGCCATAGCACATATCCTTTCTCAGTAAGTTAGTTGTGTCCTCTTTCTCATTTCACAATCTTATACCATCTCTAATGCAAAATGATGGCTGCAGGTACTTGATTTCACTCATCCTCTTGTTGCGGTTGATGAAACAAGTCAGTCTGTTGCCCCCAAACATGAAAGACCTGCAATTCGGACGATTTCTTAAAAACGGTAAGGGACTTTAGAGTTTAGAGTTTAGAGTTTAGAGATTGGTTATTGTTAAAACTTTACTAACAATATTTGTGATGCATGATATGACTACAGGCTTTCTTTTATTAGCAAGAGTGATAGCAGTCACATTCTGTGTAACGTTGGCAGCATCAATGGCTGCTCGGCTTGGTGCAACGCCTATGGCCGCATTTCAAATCTGCTTACAGGTCTGGATGACATCATCTCTTCTTGCAGATGGTTTAGCTGTCGCAGGACAGGTATATTTTATATTTAGATATATCTTTCACCTTTTGTTATGAAATTGCATATAAGTGGTTGATAATGGCCCTCATTGTAGGCAATCCTCGCCAGTGCATTTGCAGAGAAGGACTACAAGAAGGTGACCGCCACGACATCTCGTGTAATGCAGATGAGTTTCGTGCTCGGCGTGGGGCTTGCCGTTGTTGTTGGAGTTGGTTTATACTTTGGGTCGGGGATCTTTACCAAAGATGCTAGTGTTCTTCATCTCATCGCTATAGGAGTACCGGTACTCAATCCGTTGATTCAATCATCAACAACCTCAAGTTTTTAACTTATTTTTCAAGATAACATATTGACTGAAGTGTCCATTCGCCCTTATTCAGTTTGTAGCAGCAACACAGCCGATCAACTCGATTGCTTTCGTGTTCGATGGTGTCAACTTTGGAGCATCCGACTTCGCATTCACAGCATACTCCATGATCTTAGTGGCTGGAGCAAGCATAGCATCAGTATTCATTCTCTCAAAAAGCAACGGATTCATAGGGATATGGGTTGCATTAACAATTTACATGGCTCTCCGCAGCTTGGCTGGTGTTTGGAGGTAAAATCAGCACCTTCATATATTTGATCCTTCTCCGTTTCCACACATACATACATATTTATGATTGAAAGTGGTGTTCTGGGGCTATACATGCAGGATAGGGACTGGAACTGGTCCATGGCGCTTCCTAAGAAGTAGATCCATCGCAGGGAAGTACTCCGAGGAAAACAGTCTTTGAAAAAGTTTTCGGATATATATATATATATATATACACACATTACACACACGTATAGATATTGCTCGTGTGTAACGTGTCGTTTGCATAGTGGTTATTTGTTGTTTCTTACCACTTGCTTTCATTTTGTAAGGGTAGGAATTGATATCTATACCTTCGATATTGTGTTTTCGATTGTCACGTGTACTTAAATATGCAAAAATAAAAATGTGTTGTAGCTCTCGGTATATAAACTATATCTGCAGCATAGCAGTTGTTTGTTTCCACGGATTTTGGTTTTGCTTTTCACTTTCACCCATAATTTAAATTTGGAATAATTAAAACGTTTTTATGTTTTTATTCATGTCTCAATACTAATACTTCCAAGCTTCCGGCAGGTCACATACACGCATAACAGGTAGGATGCAAAAACAGCTAATCGGATGAGTTTCAGGTCGGGTCAAATCAGATACATGTCATTTCAGGTTGTTTTTTTTGTTTTGACTCGATTCGGGTCGGGTGCAGGTCAGTTTCAGGTCGGGTTCATTTCGGGTCGGGTTCATTTTAGGTCGAGTCAAAACGGTTAATTGACGGGTTAATTCAGGTTCGGGTAGACTTCAGGTCGGGTTCATTTCAGGTCGGGTTCGTTTCAGGTCGGGTTCATTTCAGGTCGGGTTAATTCGGGTTTTTAATTCGTATTAAGTTTGAATTTGGTACAAATAGTCGATAGACTTTAGGTTAGTCATCAAGTTCGAGCTAATTATTCAACGCCTTTCACGAACACGAATCACATTAAAAATAAATATTAAGCAATAGAATGAACAAAAATATCATCAAAGGATTCATTTCTAAAATATTAGAGTAAATTAAAAAATTAAAAAGGGTCAATTTTTGTGAAAAAATAAAATTTTAGGGACTAACATGAATAAAAATATCATCATATTAAAAACACTTGGCTAAATTACAAAAAAAAAAAAGAATAGGTGTCAATTTGGAATAAAAAAAGTTTTAGGGACTATAATGAACAAAGATATTAAATTAAAATTACAGATATTGGACTAAATTACAAACAAAAAATATGGCTTAATTTAGAATAAAAATAAAGTTTTAGGGACTACAATGAACAAAGATATTAAATTAAAATTATAAACATTGGACTAAATTACAAACAAAAAAAGGATAGGGGTCATTTTGGAATAAAATAAAGTTTTAGGGACTGTAATGAAGAAAGATATTAAATTAAAATTATAAACATTTGACTAAATTACAAACAAAAAAAGAATAGGGGTCAATTTAGAATAAAAATAAATTTTTAGGGACTATAATGAACAAAGATATTAAATTAAAATTATAAACATTTAACTAAATTACAAACAAAAAAAATATGGGTCAATTTGGAATAAAAATAAATTTTTAGGGACTATAATGAACAAATATATTAAATTAAAATTATAAACATTGAACTAAATTACAAACAAAAAAAGAATATGGGTCAATTTGGACTAAAAATAATATATATGTATGTAGATAAGTTTTACTATATGTATATATACATGTATATATTAATATATATGTGTATATGTATGTAGCATGTATGTATACATATATATATATATAAGTATGTATATACATACATTCATACATATATATATGTAAGTATGCATATACATACATACATATATATACATTAATATATATATATGTATGTTATGTATGTATACCCATAAACTATACCCATAAACCTCAAACTTTAACCCCTAAACTATATATATATATATGTATATGTATACTTATATACATTAATACATATATATATATATATATTCATTAATACATATATATACACATTAATATATATATTAATACACACTACACCAGACTTGTTCTATGGCGACGCTATTCGTGGCGTTTTCGAAACAAACGCCGCCAACATTTCACTTATAATGGCGTTTTTGAAACAAACGCCACAAAACGGTAATATTGGCGGCGATTTTACAAAAAACGCCGCCATAGGATGACATATAGTGGTGTTTGCTTCAATAAACGTCGCAATCAGTTTTGTGTTAGTGTCATTTTCTGCAGTAAACGTCGCTATATGTTTCATGTTAGTGGCGTTTTTTAGTAAACGCCGCAATAGGTGTAGGGTTAGTGGAGTTTGTTGCTAAAAACGCCGCCATAGGTATAGGGTTAGTGGCGTTTGTTGCTAAAAATGCCGCCATAGGTATAAGTTTAGTGGCGTTTGTTTCAGAAAATGCCGCCAGGTTAAAAACACTATTTTAATTAGATATGTCCCTCAATCTCTCAAACGTAAATATCGTGCAAATTAAAAATCTTCAAATTTGTGCCCTAGCCGCTCCTGGTCATCGTTCCTGGCCGGTCGTGCACCTCACCGTCGACCGTCGCTCCTCTCGCTCAAGCTTCTCGGTCGTGCTCCTCGTGGTATGTCATTCTTTTGTTTTCCAAATAACACGAGGGCCGTGTGGAATTTTGTCTTGACAAAACTTTAGTTCTTTGTTGCTTGCTTGATCGTTCAAGAATCTCTTTTAATTTGGGATGTCTTGGTTGCATTAAATGGTTCAATTCAACATGTAAACCACCATTATTGTCTCAGGTGGAAACCCTTCTTCCCTATTTTTTTCGGATGATGTCACTGCAATTATGCAGTATTATCATGTATTGTTGTCATAAAATTTTAGTTTTAATCTTCAATTGTTGATATTTTGTTCTAATGTGTATTCTTCATATTTTTATGCAAGAATACAGATTGCATGAACTTGCTCAAAACCAAAATACAGATTGCATGACTGCATTATCATTATTCTAATATTGAAAAAGAAGGCAATATACATTTTGTTGGCTCGATTGAAAGATTGAAATATTTGAAACTGTTTTCCTTGATTATTAAAGCCTGCTTTGGTCATATCATAAGAGTATCTCTTTATTTTTGGGAGCCAATAAAACACCATTTTCAGTATGTTATTGTTGTTTTTTCCTCATTTTTATCTTTTGTTGTTTAATCTGTAAGATTCTATGTAGTGAACCAGTATCGTGATGAACTAGACTTTGTTGTTGTTATTTTTGTGATAAGCAAGGACTGAGCTCATTAAATTTTGAACTAGAGAGAGGGGAGATATATAAAATTTTTATTTTTTTAAGAAATGAAATAATATATGTTAAGATAATAAATTTATTTTTCTTAATTTGTGAGCTTCCGACTATGTTTGATGAATTTTATACGTTGTTAATAAACTACACTCTCACATTTTATTAACAAGTAAAAAAATCTGTTGATATACATTTTGTGTAAATTTTAGTTTACACATGCTTGTTAAACTTAATTGTTGGAGTTTAGTTTAGGGGTTTAGAGTAAACACTATTAATTACATAACAGGTGCAAAGGCTTATAAACAATAAACACTTGTTTGTTATTACAGAAATGACTTGGTTAACGAGATAATTAGAATTATTTTTTTTGAGAGAAACAAGATAATTAGAATTAAAACTTATTTTTTTAAGTGGTTATGAATCGAACCCATTATTCGGTCATAATGGAAAAGAAAATAGTGTCTTTCCTTAGAGACTTGGGTACAAGCAACTTGTTTACATGGCATGTGTGTATTCTAATCATTCAAGTTGTCGTACATTCTTCAATTCCAGTATCACCGGGAAGTTCTTCACTAGGGTATATTATATTCAGAGGGGTTAGCATTTTATGATAATAAGACATGATAGAACATGAGAACACTATATCATCCCCCCACTAGTTTGCGACTTCAATTCTTCTTCAAGTTGTTCTTGAAACCTGTAATCTGGCTTTTGCTTTTTCATTTTGGAAACTAACCAATTTTCTTTCCTGTTATTTTTGTTGCCACTTTAGTAATGCTTATCATTATTTTTTTTCTTAACAGCTCATATTCCTCTCTTAATAGTTTGGAAATTTTTATCTCCATTATCTCAACTTTTCTTGAAGTAAACTAAAGAAGATAACTTTCCCCAACAAGTAATAGTTACATCTCTTTTCATCCTTCAAGTATGACTAATAGGTAGTTTATGTATTTGACTTATCTTTGACTTAATTGGTAATATAATACTTACATCTCTTTTCATCATTCAAGTATCACTGATAGGTAGTTTATATCTTTAAATTGGATATGACAGAAATTGAAAATGGATAGGAGTTGGATGAATTTGCCAAGGGTAAACGCCGACTATTGAAATGGAGTGGAATATTTTTTTAAATTTAGCTTTTGCAAATACAAGCAAAGAAAATATGATTCTTTTCCCCTGTAAGAAGCGTGTTAACATTAATTGGCACATTCATGAAGTTGTACACGAACATCTAGTCATTTTTGGCTTTGTTCTGAGTTATAGAAAATGGGTATTCCATGGAGAGTTGACATCTCATACAGCTTCTTCCACGAGTAATCCACCTTTTCATCATAATTCTCATCTTGGATCTCTTAAAGAAGATGACATGGAGGGTATGTTGCGAGATGCATTTAATATGCATGATTATCGTCAGTATGTTAGAGAAAATTGTGATATTGGTGTTACTGATTTCTCCGAGATGGGAAGAAGTGGATGTGATGAAGAGCCAAATGGAAAAGAATCAAAGTTTTACAATTTTCTTAATGAAATGAATGAACCACTTTATGAGGGATCAAAATATTCAAAGCTCTTCTTTTGCATTCGCCTTTTCCATTTAAAATGCTTGGGAGGGTGGACCGGTAACTCTTTTTCGCAATTATTAGAGTTTTTGAGTGAAATTTTTCCTTTTGCAAAAATTCCTCAATCCGGCAAAGATATGAAAAAAATGATAAACGACTTAGGGCTTGGTTATGAGAAATTCATAGTTGTTCGAAAGATTTCATGTTGTATTGGAGTGATAGAAAAAACCAAGAGTCATTTCATGTATGCGGTAAATCTCGGTGGATGAATGGGGACATAGAAAATGTGAGTGAAGACGAAGTTGCAACACGAGCGAGAAAGAAGCCAATAAAGATTCTATGATATTTTTCTCTAATACCCAGACTTCAAAGACTTTTTATGTCTTCAAAGACTTCTGAGTCTATGAGGTGGCATCACGATGGACGAATAGATGATGTATTATTAAGGCATCATGCAGATTCTTTAGCTTGGAAGACATTTGACCAAAAATTTCCAAGTTTTGCAGGAGATCCTCGT
The DNA here is from genome assembly GCA_030270665.1 of Hibiscus trionum. Taxonomy (NCBI): domain Eukaryota; kingdom Viridiplantae; phylum Streptophyta; class Magnoliopsida; order Malvales; family Malvaceae; genus Hibiscus; species Hibiscus trionum. The sequence continues at coordinate 585,593 of BSYR01000012.1, forward strand.
AATGTTAGGCTCGGTCTTGCATCTGATGGGTTTAATCCCTTTAAAATCATGAGTACTTCATACAATACTTGGCCTGCTATACTTGTTCCTTACAATTTGCCTCCATGGATTTGCATGAAACAATCATCATTTATTTTATCCATGATAATCCCATGTGAGAAAGGTTCAGGGAATGATATTGACATCTACATGCAACCTCTTATTGAGGAGTTGAAACAATTATGGGTGGTGTCGAAACATATGATGTGATGAAGAAGGAGAACTTTAATTTGCGTACAGCTTTATTGTGTATATTAATGATTTTCCCGCTTATACAAATTTATCTGGGTGGAGTACCAAAGGTTGTTATGCTTATCCTTGTTACGCTGCACAGACATGCTCGAAGTGGTTGTATAATGGAAAGAAGTTCTCTTACATGGGACATCGTCGGTGGTTAGATGAAAATCATAGATTTAAATATGAAAAGAATATGTTTGATGGTACTGAAGAGTTCAGAAAAGCTCCTGAGCAAACAATCGGGTCTGATATCTTGTCAATGCTGAAACATATCAAGTTCACTTATGGAAAAACGAACCAACCACCAAACCCACGATCAAAGAAGAAGACAAAAGAGGTGTATGACCGTGAGTTTGAGCAGCTTAGTGATGATGACTCTGATGAAGAGGATGATCCAAATGAGGCGGAGTTGTGAAAAAAGAGAAGTATTTTCTTCAAGTTGCCTTACTGGAAGCATAACATTTTGAGACATAATCTTAATGTAATGCACATTGAGAAGAATGTTTGTGAGAACATTATTGGGACCATTCTCAATGTCGATGGAAAATCTAAAGACAATCTAAAAAGTCGACTTGACTTAGTTGACATGGGAATTCGGCATGATCTTCATCCTCAAGAACTTCGTAATGAAAAATTTCTGTTACCGCATTCTATTTTTACGACGTCGGAGAAAGAAAAAGAAGTGTTTTTGCACGGTGTTGAAAGATATAAAGGTCCCAGATGAGCATGCATCAAATATATCTCGATGTGTCAGTGTTAAAGATCGAAGACTTTATTCTCTAAAGTCACACGATTATCACATATTGATGCAAGATTTAATGTCAGTTGCATTACGCGGTTGTATGTCAACTGAGGTGACATCTTGTATTATTAAACTTTCTAATGTAATGAAAGATATTTATGGGAAAGTTTTGATGGTTGAAGAACTTGAGAAATTACAAGATTGAGTCGCATTGACTTTATGCAACATGGAGAAAATATTTCCACCTTCATTCTTTACAATTATGGTGCATTTGTTGGTTCATCTCCCTCACGAAGCTAAAGTTGGTGGACCAGTTTTCTATCGGTAGGTGTATCTTATTGAGAGGTACAAATTGTTTAACATATATTCACACCATTGAAAATATCATTTAATTACCACTACTTATATAATGTTCTGTTTATTACGGTCTAGGTTCTTGTGCAAGTTGAAGTCTTACTGTCGTAATAAGCGTTATCCAGAATGATCAATTGCTAAAGGGTATTTAGCATAGGAATGTTTGACTTTTTGCTCTAGATATTTGGAAGATGTTGAAACGAGATTCAATAGACCAAATAGAAATGAAGTGTGCATCAATAATAACTTAGCTGAGACTGTAAAACTAAAATTGATTTTGATATAACACATAAACCTAAGGACCAATTTGCAAAACAATAAATTTTTAAGTACTCTTTAAAGTCTCACAAATTGACAAGTATTTTTGAACAAAATAATATTTAAAGACTGTCTCTTAAACATATATAATTCCCTAAGTCTTTTCCTATATTTTTCAAGCCTAAGTATGCAAAAACGCCCAGGCGTATCGATACCCTTATGCGTATCAATACCCTCTTTTACCACTGGAATTTTAATGGAGTAACCGTATCGATACGCCTTGCAACCGTATCGATACGATATTCATCTGGGCAACTGTTTTCGTGAAACCGTACCGATACGCCTTGCAACCGTATCGATACGATAAGCACATCTTTGAAAAATCTGAGCATTTATTTATTTGACCGTTACTTGTCAGTTGGTTGGTTTCCCAATTTTCAAAAGATCGTTATACCGTACCGATACGATTGGTATACGTATCGATACACTTTTTATGTAAACTTGGCTTGGGATTCCAGTGAGCAAAAACTGTATCGATACGGCCTTCCGTATTGATACGCCCATTGAAACCGTACCGGTACACCTTCTATGCGTATCGATACGCCCTGTTTTCAGGCACAACGGCTCTTTCCTCTTTGATGCAGGTATCGATACGCCCTTCCCGAGTACCGATACGGTAGGCTGCAGAGCTGCATTTAATGCGGGAAATTGCTCCCAACGGCTCTATTGATTAGGGCTGTAAACGAACCGAACGTTCAGCGAACTGTTCGGCGGGAAGTTCGTTTATGTTCGTTTATTTATTAAACGAACGAACATGAACAAGATTTTTTGTTCGTCTAATTAAATGAACAAACACGAACAAAAGGCTTGTTCGTTCATTTATGTTCATGAACGTTCGGTAATCCGTTCGTTTATGCTCGTTCATTTATGTTCATTTATGTTCGTTCGTTTATGTTCATTTATGTTCGTTCGTTTATGTTCGTTCAATTATGTTCGTTTATGTTCATTTAAATTTATTCACATATGTCTAGGGGTGTTCATTATTCGGTTAAACCGAACTTACCGACCGAACCAAAACAAAATTGGTGAATCTATTAGATAATTTTAAGTTTCGACTAATAGTTAAGAGTTTTTTCAAATTTTAATTATCGATTAATTCGGTTAATTAACTAAATTAATCGAACTAACCAAAAATATTAAATATTTAACAAATTATATATGTTCGTTCATGTTCGTTTATGTTCGTTTGTGTTCTTTAGTGTTCGTTTTTGTTCGTTTACCATTTAAAAGAACGAACATGAACGAACACGAACAAGCTACATTCCTTAATGAACGAACACGAACAAGAAATTTTGTGTTCGTTTATGTTCGTGTTCGTTCATTTGTTCGGTTAAAGTTAAACGAACGAACATGAACACACCCTCGTTCGTGTTCGTTCGGTTCGTTTACAGCCCTACTATTGATGATCCCAACTACCCAAACGACTAGAAATCAATGCAAGGGTATAAAAAAAGCTTCAATTGACCAGGCAAAAACTATTGAACCCACAAGCATCATCAAAGCAAAAATCCAAACCCTAGTGCTCTTCAAAGTCAAATTCTTGTACCCAACTCTAGTGTTTTTATTGTTATCTTGTATTGTGAGTTTAGGGTGATTGAAATTGTATTTGGGTAAACAATTTATCCTTTGTGAGGAATTATTTGAGTTTACCAAAACCTCTCTTTGTAGATTGAGTGGATTAAGCTTTGGGTAGAAAGCTTAATCAATTTGTAAGGTTACCTCCTCATCCAAGAAAAGGGGAAGAATTCAAGTAGTGAATTGTTTGAAAATCCTTAGTGGGAACTAAGGTAGTGGATGCAGAGTTCATTTGGAGAACTTGAACCACTCTAACTACTTGTGTCAACTTTTATTTTTTCACTAATTCTTCCCACCAAAATTTTTATTGCCAATTCACCCCCCTCTTGGCCATTTGCAATTGTTTGATCAACTCAATAATTGGTATCAGAGCTACACTCATTGGAAGGATTACAACCCTCTTGAGTCGATTCTAGGAGAGTTTGATCAACAACTAGTCAAGCAATGGCATCCACCTCCAACTATGAGTCCCAATCCACCACCAAGCCACCATTCTTCAATGGGGATAACTACCCATATTGGAAGAATAGGATGAGGCTTTTCATCAAGTCTACTGACTACATGGTGTGGGATGTGGTTGAAGAAGGTTCATACATTCCCATGAAGAGAGATGGAGAAAGACTCATCCCAAAGGTAAAAGCCGAGATGACGGATGATGAAAGAAGAAAGATGCAAGTGAATGACAAAGCTCTCCATGTGATATTTTGTGCACTTGGTCCGGATATCTACTCCAAGGTGTCTTCAATCGAAAATGCCAAGGAGGTTTGGGACACCCTCGAGACAACATATGAGGGAACTAGTGATGTCAAGGAGACAAAGATTGGGCTACTCAATCTAAGCTATGAAAACTTCAAGATGGATCCCGATGAAAGTGTCTCCAAGATGTTTGATCGATTCTCGGTCATTGTCAATGGATTGAAGGGGTTCGGCGAGATCATCCCCGAAGACAAACTAGTGAGGAAATTGTTGTACTCTCTTCTGGAGTCATGGGATGGCAAGAGAACGGCTATTATTGAAGCTAGAGATTTGAAGACTCTCAAGCTTGATGCTCTTGTTGGATCTCTACTCACCCATGAGATTATGAGGAAGGGAAGAGAAGAAGAGAAGAAAATAGTTGAGAAGAAGGAGGTTGAGAAGAAGAAAGTAGGAATCACTCTAAAAGCTTCACATCAAGAAAGCGATTCAAGTGAAGATGAAGATGAGGAGATGGCCATGTTGGCCAAACGGTTTACTCGGTTCATGAAGTCAAATCGTGGAAGAAAGTTTATTAGAAAGGGAGAATTCAAGAGTAAGAGCAAGGAAGAGGAGAAGGACCAAATCACTTGCTATGAATGCAAGAAGCCGGGTCACATCCGTTCCGAATGTCCTCAATTGAAGAGGAAGAGCTTTGGGAAGAAGAACAAGCTCAAAGCTCAAATAGAAACTTGGAGTGACGATGAGTCATCCGAGGAAGAGGAGGAAGTGGCCAATCTATGTCTCATGGCCATTGATGATGAACCAAAGGTAAGTTCTAACTTATCCAATTTCGATTTTACTTTTGATGAACTTCAAGATGCTTATGATGAATTGCAAGAGGTTTACAGTGAGTTAGTAGGAAAATACAAAGAGTCCATTTTGAAAAACAAGAAAACCATTTCCGATTTGAAAAATCAAAATGAGACATTTTCTAAAGCTAACTCCGAATTGGAAAAGAAAGTTTTGTTTTTAGTAAATCTTTCAAATGATCTTAAAACAAAAAATCTTGAACTTGAAATTTTTTTTCTCTGATTTTCAAGATTATCACACAAAGGAAGTGGATAATCTTAAAACATCCATTGCTATTGGGAAAAATAATTTTGAAAAAGGAAATCATTTTAAATCCCAATATGTGAAAAGAAAACCCTTTATTCCTAAACAAAGAAATTTTAATAAGCAATCTAGAGGTCAAAGAGTTAGGAGTGTTTGGGTTCCTAAGGAACTCATTATTTCTATTAATATGAATGCTATTGCTTCTTGGATTCCTAAGGGAACCAAAATTTTGAAGGCTAACACTCATGGACCCAAAATGATTTGGGTACCAAAAATCAAGGCCTAATTTCTTTGTTTGTAGGGGGAGCATTGCTACAAGGCTAAAGCTTCAAGCCAAAATTCTTGGTACCTTGATAGTGGATGCTCAAGACATATGACCGGTGACAAGAGTAGATTCGTGGAACTAAAGCCAAAGAGTGGTGGAGTGGTGACTTTCGGTGACAACTCCAAAGGCCACATTGAAGGAATAGGCCGCATTGGTAATCTCTCTTCTATTTTCATTGAAAATGTTTTGTATGTCAACGGTCTTAAACATAATTTGTTGATCATTAGTCAATTATGTGATAAGGGTTTTAATGTTTTATTTGATAAAAGTGGTTGCAAAATTGTAAACATTAAAACAAATCAACTAATGCTCATAGGACATAGAATAGGCAATATTTACATAGTGCATTTAGATGACATTCATTCATCTCATACATGCTTAGTTGCACATGATGAACATGACTCATGGCTTTGGCGTAGAAAATTAGGACATGCTAGCATGAGTGTCTTAGAGAAATTAATTTCCCTTAATCTAGTTAGAGGTTTATCCAAACTTAAATTTTCTAATGATAAAATTTGTGATGCATGTTCAAAGGGTAAACAACATAGAACTTCATTTAAATCCATTAATGATGTCTCCACTAGTAGATGTTTACAATTAATTCATATGGATCTTTTTGGGCCTATTAGAACAATGAGCTTGGGTGGTAAATCATATGCTTTTGTGCTTGTAGATGACTATTCTAGGTTTACTTGGGTTCTATTCTTAAGTACAAAAGATGAGGCTTTAGAAAAATTCATCACATTTTCTAAAATAACTCAAAATGATCTTGAACTTAAAATTTCTCACATTAGAAGTGATCATGGAACCGAATTTCAAAATCTAGGTTTCGATGAGTTTTTAAATGAAAATGGGATTAGCCACAATTTTTCCGCACCTCGCACTTCTCAACAAAATGGGGTAATTGAGAGGAAAAATCGAACTTTAGAAGAAATGGCTAGAACCATGCTTTGCGAAAATAATTTACCTAAATATTTTTGGGCGAAAGCCACAAACACCGCTTGCTATATTATAAATCGTGTTGGGATTTTAAGGGCTCGATTCGATCAATTGTTCTTGCTCGCCAAGTGTGGAGAAGTTGGATAATTGGGTGTTTTAGAGGGAGGTGAAAAATTGGCAATTTGACACAAGGATTTATAGTGGTTCAACCTTCTAACCAAGGTCTACATCCACTACCTTAGCTCCCCACTAAGGATTTCCAACAAATTCACTAAGAATTTCCTCCCCTTTTCTAGTATTAGGAGGAAACCGTTACAACCCTCAAAGCTTTCTACCCAAAGCTTGAAGGAACACTCTTTTTACAAAGAAAGACTTAGCAAACTAGAAATCCCTCTAAAAGGTATATGTTTGCAATTCTAAGCACTCACCCAAACTTAAACACTTGAGCAAATTTAACAATGTAAGCTCACAAGTGTTGTCTAAGCAAGAAATAAACAATTTAAGCTCTAGACAAAATTTGACATCATAATGTTGTTACAATAGAAGCATTAACCATTACAAGATGCTTGGAGGTCCCTTTTATACTCCCAATTGAGTTTGTAGCCGTTACTAGCCGTTGGGGATGATTTGGAGCCGTTGAGGACATTATTTCCCTTCATAAATGTTGTTCTGTAGCTATTCGTATCGATACTCATGGAACCGTATCGGTACGGCCTTCAACAGAAACTAGTCGTTGGGCTCTTGCTAGCCTGAGCGTATCGATACGCTTGAGGGCGTATCGGTACGGGTTCATTTTTAAAAGACCGTTGGGAAATAGCCGTTGGGGTTGGTTAAAAGTGGATCGGTACGCTGACTGGGCGTATCGAAACGATCCCGATCCGTATCGATACCGCCAAGCCTGTATCGATACGGGTTTTGGTAGTGACTAAACTGAGGCAAAATGGTATCAGTACGGGTACAACCGTATCGATACGGGTACTTTGAAAACACGAGTTTGGCTATTAAAAAACATGAAAAATCTTTGCCAAAAACCTCTTAAAATACCTCAAACATAATTCCAAGTTGTTTGGACTTAAAACTAAGTTTTAAATTCTTTTCAAATTAGTCCAACACATTTTTCAATTATTATATCAAAACATAGTTCTACAATCTCCCCCTTTTTGATATAATAAAATCAACTTGAAAAATTGTTTGGGATTCTCACCCTTTAACTTTAAAATATGAATAAGAGATTGAGGATATGAAATCAATTTAAAGCTCCCCCTCATTCATTTGAAAATGCAATTTTTCAAACCATTTCTCCCCCCATTTTGTTATATCAAAAAGAATTTAAAACATTAAGTTTCTAAATAACAATAGAGGTAAGGAAAATTTACACACTTAAAATTTTGGTTTAAAATTTGGCTCCCCCTTACTCAAATCATCATAAGAATGTTAGTTCAACATATATGATTAACTAGTTGACTTAAATGAAAATTAATCAAATAAAAGCAAAAGCAACTAGATTTTACCACACTTGAACTCAAGGGAGGATGTGAAGCCTTCCTTCTTCAAGTGTTCTTCCTATGTGTGCATGGAGCTCCCCCTCAATGTTTGACTTGTTGAACATCTCCATCACACCTAGCAAAAGACAATCAAGTAATTTTTGGTATCCAAATTGCTTTGTATCCATAGACATTAGTAGCACAAAATTTAGTCCCTCAGGAATCCATTTTTCAATTTCATCCTTTTTAGTTGAAGTGGTTAGTCCTTCTGGGACCCAAACACTTCTAAAACATTTTCCATTCACAAATCTAGGAGCACTAGATTGTCTTACATAAAAATTTGATTTTCCAAAATTATTTTTCTTTTCAAGTTCATTGGAAATCAAATCTTTTTCTTTTTGAACTTTAAGAAGCAAATTTTTTAAATCAAGACATTTTTGTTCAAAATCTTTCAACTTTGCTTCAAGTTCAAGATTTGTTTTGGAAAGCAAATCATTTTCAATCTTTATTTTTGAAATCAACTTTTTGTTCTTGGAAAATGATGCCTTGAATTCCAAAAGCAAATCATCATAGGCATCTTGTAACTCATCAAATGTATAAGAATTTGAAATAGATGAGTTAGAAGTTACCTCCCCCTCATTGAGGGCCATCAAGCATAGATGGGCTACTTCATCATCGGTGGAGTCTTCATCACTCCATATGGCCACATATGTTTGTTTTGAAGATGATCCATTCTTTTTGGATTTGTGGGAGTCCTTCATCTTCTTCATCGATTCATGCTTGGATTTTTCCATTTTACTCTTCATGAACCTGGCGAATTTGGTGAAGAGATAGGTCATCTCTTCATCTTCACTTTCCTCCTCACTTGAATCTACATGATGGCATGTGGAGGATTTGAGAGCTATGGCACTAGCATTGATGCCTAGCTCCATGATCTTCTTCTTCCCCATCGCTCTAATCTCTTCCTTCTTCTTCTCATCTTCTTTGTTTTTCTTCATTATTTGGTGAGTGAGAAGAGACCCCATGAGTTCATCAAGCTTCAAGGTTTTGAGATTCTTGGCTTCAATGATGGCGGTCATCGGTCCTCTTTGAGTCCCATGACTCGGGAAGGGAGTAGATGAGCTTTCGGACAAGCTTCTCTTCCGGGATGACTTCTCCATAACCTTTAAGACCATTTGTGATGGTGGAGAACCTATCAAACATCTTCTCGATGTTCTCTTCTGGATCCATCTTGAAGTTCTCATACTCTAAGGTTAGGAGCCCAATCTTGGTCTCCTTGACTTCATTGGTTCCTTCGTATGTGACTTCAAGCTTGTCCCATACCTCCTTGGCACTCTCACAAGAAGACATCTTCTCATAGATGGTTGGACCAAATGCACAAAAGAACATGTGCAAGGCTTTTCAATTTAGCTCCATCTTCTTGCGATCGTCGGCACTCCATTCCGCTTTGCTTCCTTGAGGCACGAATGGACCATCTTCAACTATGTCCCATAGCTTGTAATCTCTTGACTTCAAGAAGAATTTCATCTTTATCTTCCAATGGGCATAGTGATTTCCGTCGAAGAAGGGCGGTTTGTCGATTGATTGTGCCATTGAGCCGGTTGGTGAAATATTGATCGAGCTTGCCGGATCTTCTCAATAGGATGTGAATCCCCTTCGATTGAGCCAAGCTCTGATACCAATTGTTGGGATTCTAGGGGCACGATTCGATCAACCGTTCTTGCTCGCCAAGTGTGGAGAAGTTGGATAATTGGGTGTTTTAGAGGGAGGTGAACAATTGGCAATTTGACACAAGGATTTATAGTGGTTCAACCTTCTAACCAAGGTCTACATCCACTACCTTAGCTCCCCACTAAGGATTTCCAACAAATTCACTAAGAATTTCGTCCCCTTTTCTAGGATTAGGAGGAAACCGTTACAACCCTCAAAGCTTTCTACCCAAAGCTTGAAGGAACACTCTCTTTACAAAGAAAGACTTAGCAAACTAGAAATCCCTCTAAAAGGTATATGTTTGCAATTCTAAGCACTCACCCAAACTTAAACACTTGAGCAAATTTAACAATGTAAGCTCACAAGTGTTGTCTAAGCAAGAAATAAACAATTTAAGCTCTAGACAAAATTTGACATCATAATGTTGTTACAATAGAAGCATTAACCATTACAAGATGCTTGGAGGTCCCTTTTATACTCCCAATTGAGTTTGTAGCCGTTACTAGCCGTTGGGGATGATTTGGAGCCGTTGAGGACTTTATTTCCCTTCATAAATGCTGTTCTGCAGCTATTCGTATCGATACTCGTGGAACCGTATCGGTACGACCTTCAACAGAAACTAGCTGTTGGGCTCTTGCTAGCCTGGGCGTATCGATACGCTTGAGGGCGTATCGATACGGGTTCATTTTTAAAATACCGTTGGGAAATAGCCGTTGGGGTTGGTTGAAAGGATATCGGTACGCTGACTGGGCGTATCGAAACGATCCCGATCCGTATCGATACAGCCAAGCCTGTATCGATACGGGTTTTGCAGTGACTAAACTGAGGCAAAAAGGTATCGGTACGGGTACAACCGTATCGATACGGGTACTTTGAAAACACGAGTTTGGCTATTAAAAAACATGAAAAATCTTTGCCAAAAACCTCTTAAAATACCTCAAACATAATTCCAAGTTGTTTGGACTTAAAACCAAGTTTTAAATTCTTTTCAAATTAGTCCAACACATTTTTCAATTATTCTATCAAAACATAGTTCTACAAATCGAGTAATGATTAGGCCAATTTTGAAGAAAACACCTTATGAGATTTTGAAATCTAAGAAGCCTAACATTAGCTATTTTCATCCTTTTGGTTGCAAGTGTTTTGTTTTGAATAATGGTAAAGAAAACTTAGGTAAATTTGATGCTAAAAGTGATGAAGCTATTTTCTTAGGGTACTCTTTAAACTCTAAAGCCTATCGTGTGTTTAATAAAAGAACTCTAGTAGTTGAAGAGTCAATACATGTTGTTTTCGATGATAACCTCCTTCCGAGGAAGGAATCTTGTGATGATGATGATGTAGGAATCTTTGATGCCATTGATGGAGGACAAACGTCAAAGGTGGATGAGGTTCCAACTAAAGATGAGGATACACAAGATCCACCTCTTGAAGCCTTGAAGGACTTGGCTCTTGAGGAAAGGGAGGTGTCCTACCCAAGGGAGTTAAACTATGTCAAAGGTGGTGAAATCTTGGGTGATCCATCCAAGGGGTAACTACTAGATCCTCTCTCAAATTAATGAATCATGTTGCATTTCTTTCATGCATTGAGCCTAAAAATATTAAAGAAGCTTTAAAAGATGATTTTTGGATTTTGGCCATGCAAGAGGAATTAAATCAATTTGAGAGAAGTAAAGTTTGGACATTAGTTGAAAGGCCTAATAATCAATCTACTATAGGTACAAAATGGGTTTTTAGGAATAAATAAGGTGAAAGTGGTAATATAGTGAGAAACAAGGCTAGGCTTGTTGCTCAAGGCTATACCCTAGAAGAGGGAATTGATTTTGATGAGACTTATGCACCCGTAGCTAGAATGGAAGCTATTAGGATGTTGCTTGAATTTGCATGTTATCATAATTTCAAGCTTTTTCAAATGGATGTGAAAAGTGCCTTTTTAAATGGTTTTATAAATGAAGAAGTGTATGTTGAACAACCACCAGGTTTTGAGGATTCAAAATTTCCAAACCATGTGTTTAAACTTACAAAAGCTCTCTATGGTTTAAAACAAGCTCCTAGAGCTTGGTATGAGAGACTTTCAAATTTCTTAATTGAAAAGGGTTTTGAAAAAGGAAAGGTGGATACTACACTCTTCATAAAAAGATATAACAATGACATCTTAGTAGTACAACTCTATGTTGATGATATCATATTTGGTTCTCCTAATGAGTGTTATTGTAAAGAATTTTCTAAGCTAATGCAAGGTGAGTTCGAAATGAGCATGATGGGGGAGCTCTCATTCTTTTTGGGACTCCAAATCAAACAAAGGAAAGATGGCATCTTCATAAAGCAAGCTAAGTACGTGAATGATATGCTCAAAAAGTTCGGCTTGGAGAATGCAAAACCTCAAGCCACACCTATGAGTTCTTCCATAAAGCTTGACAATGATGAAGGAGGTAAGTGTGTTGATTCTAAGCTTTATAGATCCATGATAGGTTCTTTGCTTTACCTTACCGCAAGTAGACAGGATATTATGTTTAGTGTTTGCTTGTGTGCTAGGTTTCAAGCTAGTCCTAGAGAATCACACTTAGTTTCCATTAAGAGAATTTTTAGATACCTTAGAGACACACCTACTATAGGCCTTTGGTATCCTAAAAACTCTTCCTTTAGCCTTCATGATTATTCGGATGCGGATTATAGGGGGTGTAAGATAGATAGGAAAAGTACTTCCGGGACACGCCAATTCTTAGGTAGTATGCTCGTATCTTGGTTCTCTAAGAAACAAAATAGCGTAGCCTTATCTACCACCGAAGCGGAGTACATATCCTTAGGAAGTTGTTGTGCTCAAGTCCTTTGGATGAAGCAACAACTCTTAGATTATGGTGTTAAAATAGAAACCATACCCCTTAGGTGTGACAACACTAGTGCCATTTGTCTCACTAAGAATCCCATCCAACACTCTAGAACTAAACACATAGAAATTAGACATCATTTCATTAGAGGTCATGTTTTGAAAAATGATGTTGTTATAGAGTTTGTTGACACCTTGAAACAATTAGCGAATATATTTACAAAACCTTTAGATAAAGAGCGCTTTTGGACCCTTAGGAGAGAGTTAGGTTTAACTAGCCTTTCTTGACTTCTTTTAGGTCCCAAAATGTCAAAATTTGCTTGAAATTGTTTGTGATTCATGCTTGTGTTAATTTTGTTCTTTTTGCTTCTATGCATGTTGCTAGGGGGAGTATGTATTAAGTTTAGCCATTAAAACTTGTTCATATGACATGTACATGCATTTAGGAACGTTTCAAATTGGATTTTTGGACTTAAATCTATCAAAACTGCATAATCTGGTAAAGGAGTATCGATACGACTTCAAAGCGTATCGATACGGGTTGATAACTGGGAACTTTTGAGGATGAACAAGTATCGATATGACCCCGCGTATCGATACGGTACAAGTCAAGGGAAATAGTCAAAGCCAAGCGTACAGATACGGCCCCGCGTATCGATACGGTAGTAACGACGAATATAAAATTAGGGTTAAAGGGTATCGATACGCGTAGGGGTGAGCGTTCGAGCGAGTCGAGTCGAGTCGAGTCAAAAAAATTCGAGTTATTCGAGTTCAATCGTCATATTTTACAACTTGAACTTAAATTGAAATTTTTTCGATTCGAGTCGATTTTAGCGAGTTCGAGTCGAGTTCGAGTCGATTCGATTTTTCGAGTTTGGTTTTAATTTAAACATTTTTTTATTTATATCTACATATATATTTCTTCATATTATTTTTCACATGTGTAAAAAAAGATTTTGAATTATATCTACATACATATAAATTGACTTATGACTAAACAATACAATGATTCTAAAAGCACAAAAATAAGAACACATTTTTCATCAAACAAGGTAAACCTGTCCAAATTTCAATTGTAACAATCAAACCAACAAAAAGAAAACTCAACCTTCCATTATAAACTACGGGCCTCGTTAAAAACCTCCTTCTTATCTAGGTAACGCCAAGACGAGACCAAAGATAGCGGAAGGAGGAAAAGAGTACCCTAAAATATATTAATAACTAAAGCAAATAACACAGTAGAGTTTAGAAAATCCAACATCACATGTCAAAAGATACAAACCAATAAAAACAAAAACATAATAGTTCAAAAAAGAGAATTGCAACAAACTTTTTTCGAGTTCTGAATTATATTGTCGAGTTTTCGAGTTTCTATACAAATTTAATTGTAATTATTTACCATGTTATAGTACGATTTGATTCTAATTTAAACGACTTTCTCTATTCATATAAGATATGCATATATATATATATATATATATATATATATTTCTTCATATTATTTTTCACATGCATAAGTAAGATTTGTAATGTTATTTAATAAAAAGATTTGTAATGTTATTTAATAAAAAAATATCATCTAAACTTCTAAAATATATTTATAATATTATTTTTAAATAAGGAACTTTTAAGGATAAAGTACTGATGGGGTATAAATGAGTCAATGAATTGATGTAAAGAAAAAAATTACAAAAAATCGGTTGAATGATCAAATTGAATAAAATATAAAGTTAAAGGGCTAAATTAAAAAAAAGAATAATTTTTTAAAAATATGAATTGAAGTTATATAGATATTATATAGTGTTAGTGAATCATGTGGTTTAATTTTGGTAAAAAATAAACTTAAAAAGAAAGAGAAATTAAAGAAATGGGAAACATTCAAAGTTGAGGGGCTAAATAACAAAAGTAGAAAATTTAATTTAAAAATATGAATTGAAGCTAAATAGGTATTCTAGTTTCTACATTGGTTTAGGAGCATGTGGTTCAATTTTGGTCAAAATTGACTTAAAACGAAGGAGATATTGAAGAAATGAGGAAATCATACAAAGTTAAGGGGCTGAATTGAAAAAATATGAAATTTATTTTAAAAATATAAATTGAAGATAAATATGTATTCTACGCTGGTTTAGGAATATGTGGTTCAAATTTGGTCAAAAATGGACTTAAAATGAAGGAGGAATTGAAGAAAAATGAAATCAGTGACTAAATTGTAAAACTGTAAAATTCGGTTTTTCGATTTTTCAATTTTTCGAGTTGGGCAAATTCCAAACCGACTCGAAATCGAAATTTTTTCGAGTTAATCGAGTTGACTCGAATAACTCGAACAACTCGAATAACTCGACTCGAATAACTCGAAATTGAAAAAAAAAATCAATTTTTTCGAGTCGAGTCGAGTTTTGCTCACCCCTAGATACGCGTGTATAGCGTATCGATACAGCCTTGACCGAGAGGCTATTTAGGGCTGAAATTGTTAAATCACTTCAAAACTCAAAAACCCTAGCCGCGAAAGCCTATATAAACCCCCTCAATCCTTCAAATTTTACCATCAATCTTCAAAATTCCTTGAGGGTTTTTACTCTACAAATCAAGGCAAAGCTTTGGCATCAAATCTTGTGCATTCACGTCCCCTCTTTCATCCATTCTAAGATTCAAGGTATAAAACTTTTCTTTTCTATTTTCTTTAATTTTCGTTTGATTTTAATTATTGTTTCAACTGAATTATTGTACAAACCTTGTTTGATTGTTATGGGTTTCAAGTTTTTCATAAAAAAATTTCAAAAAAAATCAAATTTTTTCATTCGAATATATTTTCTATTCGAATTAAAAAAAAACTATTTTTTTATGTTTTGAAATTGTAAATATCTTTTTAAATTTAAAATTCTTTTTACAATTACCTTGAATTATTAGAATCTATTGGATTGAATAGGATGTTAATTGCATACATATTCGAATCTTTTTTTATGTATTTTCAAGATTATGGCACCGAAAAAGGGAACTAAGCGTCATCGTTCTACTTCCAATCCTCATGAGGATGTCGAGGGTAATCCTACACCTAACCTTCCTTATATCATCCAATTACGTTTTCCCGAACCTATTGATATAGAACGATATAAACTTTTTTAAGGGATGAACCTTAGGGAAGAACGTGTTGTGTCAATCCCATTCTTAAATTCTGCTCGTTTCAAATTTCAATACCTATCTTTAATTAAGCAATGGAAATTTTTACCCTTTTTGAGTATTCCTCCTATCCTATATAAGAACCTAGTCATTTTATTCTTTTCTAATGCCGAATGCATTCATGATGAACCTAGGGAGCATGTCATTGCTATTGAATCTTCTATTATGGGTAAAACCTTTCAAATTGATCAAAAAACTTTATGTAATGTCTTTGGTTTTGAAGATGTTGGTATTGATGATGAACAATCCTTGGGTACGGGTCCTTTAGGCTCAGCAAAAGTTTTAAATGCTCATGACCGTATCCTTCACCTTTTTATCTCTTGGTTTATCCGTCCGTCGGGTGGGAAATATTCAACTATTCGTCAAACTGATGATTTTTGGCTTAGGTGTTTTAGAGAAGGTAAACGTCCAAATTTGTGTCAAATTATGTTTGCCGACCTTGTCTTTTTAGTTCAACACCGTCACACCAAACAAGTCGCATCCTTTTACTACTCAACGGCTTTGAGTTTTCTATTTCATTCCCTTGGCATTGATTGTTCACATGATTTTCCCGAAACCCTTGGCCTACCCATCGATGAGCGTTCTCTAGCTCATTCCGGTTTCACTTATGTTGATAATGATTGGGTTCACAATGCTCAAGATCCTCCGCACGTTGCTCCAGTCGATGCCTCTCGTGCTTCTTCGAGCTCTCACCGTGCTCCACTTGATTCCTCCTCCATGGATACTCTCATGACCTTCCTAAATGAGAAGTTCACCGCGATGGATAATCGTTTCACATCCTTAGAAGATCGCGTCCAAGGCATGGAAAAGAAGATAGACACCATGGCTTCTCGCCAAAACTCCATGGATATCTCTCTTACCACCTTCTATGGTGCTTGGATCAATCAAAACAGAAGGAATCAACCCTCTCAAGAAGATGAAGAAGAAGATGACGAGGACGATGATGATGAAGAAGGGGACAAGTAGATCATGCATCTCATCATAGGGCATTTAGTCTTTTATCTTTGTTATTGCACTTTTGTTTTTATGATTTGAAGTTTTTGCCTATTATCTATGCTTTTCGGATTTTAAAGTTTGGATTATGATGTTTGCTTTGAAGTTTTATGCATTTGAACTCCTATGTTTAATTTAAAGTTTATGCATTTGAACTCATTTGATTGCTTTAAGTTTAATGAATTATTGTTGTTTTATGTTGCTATTATCCTTGTATTCTATTTTGATCTAACAAAAAGGGGGAGAAGGATCATAGAGTCAAATGTTTTTTATTTTTGAAAATCTATCTTAAAGTAAGGGGGAGAAAGCTTTTCAAAGTTTCAAAAACTTAAAAATTTATTTATAGTTTTGTTATATCAAAAAGGGGGAGATTGTAAAACTAAAATTGATTTTGATATAACACATAAACCTAAGAACCAATTTGCAAAACAATAAATTTTTAAGTACTCTTTAAAGTCTCACAAATTGACAAGTATTTTTGAACAAAATAATATTTAAAGACTGGCTCTTAAACATATATAATTCCCTAAGTCTTTTCCTATGTTTTTCAAGCCTAAGTATGCAAAAACGCCCAGGCGTATCGATACCCTTATGCGTATCGATACCCTCTTTTGCCACTAGAATTTTAATGGAGTAACCGTACCGATACGCCTTGCAACCGTATCGATACGATATTCATCTGGGCAACTGTTTTCGTGAAATCGTACTGATATGCCTTGCAACCGTATCGATACGATAAGCACATCTTTGAAAAATCTGAGCATTTAATTATTTGACCGTTACTTGTCAGTTGGTTGGTTTCCCAATTTTCAAAAGATCGTTATACCGTACCGATACGCTTGGTATACGTATCGATACACTTTTTATGTAAACTTGGCTTGGGATTCCAGTGAGCAAAAATTGTATCGATACGCCCATTGAAACCGTACCGGTACGCCTTCTATGCGTATCGATACGCCCTGTTTTCAGGCACAACGGCTCTTTCCTCTTTGATGCAAGTATCGATACGCCCTTCCCGAGTACCGATACGGTAGGCTGCAGAGCTGCATTTAATGCGGGAAAATTGCTCCCAACGGCTCTATTGATAATCCCAACTACCCAAACGGCTAGAAATCAATGCAAAGGTATAAAAACAAGCTTCAATTGACCAGGCAACAACTATTGAACCCACAAGTATCATCAAAGCAAAAATCCTAACCCTAGTGCTCTTCAAAGTCAAATTCTTGTACCCAACTCTAGTGTTTTTATTGTTATCTTGTATTGTGAGTTTGGGGTGATTGAAATTGTATTTGGGTAAACAATTTATCCTTTGTGAGGAATTATTTGAGTTTACCAAAACCTCTCTTTATAAATTGAGTGGATTAAGCTTTGGGTAGAAAGCTTAATCAATTTGTAAGGTTACCTCCTCATCCAAGAAAAGGGGAAGAATTCAAGTAGTGAATTGGTTGAAAATCCTTAGTGGGAACTAAGGTAGTGGATGTAGAGTTCATTTGGAGAACTTGAACCACTCTAACTACTTGTGTCAACTTTTATTTTTTCACTCATTCTTCCCACCAAAATTTTTATTGCCAATTCACCCCCTCTTGGCCATTTGCAATTGTTTGATCAACTCAACAGAGACTTATTTGTTTCAAAGTTTTGGTGAACCACTCGGCAATGTTGAAATTGTACAGTTAGATGACAAGTCTTGGGTACAAGCACATCAATATGTTATTTTCCATCATGACTTAACAGAGCCCTTACTTTGTAGTGAATTTAAAGAAGAACTACAATCTCAAGTACGCTCCCGAAGATTACATCAAAGAGAAATTCATAAGTTGTTCATAGAAAATTTCCATGATTGGTTAGCGAAGATGGTAAGCAACTGAATCTTTGTACTACATATACCTAATAACTTTTCTTCCTTTACTACATCAATATAAATGATAACTTATTCACCTTTTACATGTAATAGGTTTGGTGTGGGAGAGAAGTTAGTGAAGAGGTTAAGTGGCTTTCTCAAGGTCCAAATAGAATTGTTAAAAGATATCATGTCTTTCTTATTAACGAGTTTAGGTTCCACACGAAATCTCGAGAAAGATTAAGGAGGACACAAAATTGTGGAGTAGTTGTAACTTCTTCAACTGTAAGTTATGCTAGTGTTAGGGACAATCATCATGTGGTGGGAGATGTAGAATATTATGGAATTCTTACAGACATTATTGAGTTGGATTATTATGGTAAACAGAAAGTTGTGTTATTTCGTTGTGACTGGGCTGGTGTAAATATGACTCGAGGCATTAGAAGAGATCAATTTGGTTTTACAATGGTGAACTTCTCTCAGTTAATTCATACAGGTCATCAATTGATGGATGAACCATATGTATTTCCTTCTCAAGTCAAACAAGTTTTCTATTGCCCTAATCCAACGAAAGATGGTTGGTATGTTGTACTCCGTAACACTCCTAGAGACTTGATAGACATCGGGGATGGAAATAGAGATGACATTGAAACAAGATCAGAAACTCTGCCTTTTTCAGCACAAAATTTAAATAGAACAATCCCTAGTTATAGTTCACAATTCCAATGGGTTTGGGAGGACATGGATGAAGATTTTAATGAAAACTAACTGCATAACAATGTAGTAAGTTTTATATCTTAACTTATTAATTTATAATAGTATTGTTGTCTTTAGTTACTAAAATTTTATTTTGTTTGTTGTAGATACTATACCTAGGAGGAAATTAAGTGATCTGCAGATAGTTCAAGTACCGAGAGAGGAGGAAGAAACAAATGATGATGATTTTTCTGGTGTTGGATCCTTACAAGTTCCGGAGACATTTGAAAATATAGAGATTGATGGTTTCAACACTTTATTTAAATGCTAGTTGTTTGTTATTATTGACTTGATTTTAAAAATTTTATTGAATTATTTCTTATATAGATGGAAATGGTCGAAGTCGTAAGAGTAGAGGGCGCACGACATTGAATGAATTGTACAATCTTCCCAATTGTGAACGCGTGAAAGTTTCAAGAAACGGTGTCGGCCAACCCATTGAGGCAGAAGCAGGTGTTCTAGGCAGTTACTTAGGCATTGTTGCACGCAACTCTACAATTTTGTCGGTCAATTATGAGTCATGGCGTCAAATGCTGAACAATAACAAAAATCAGGCTCTGTATCTTATTAAGGTAATAATGCCATTGTAATAATAATCTATTACAGTTCAAAATAATATTTATATTTGCTTTGATTGTGTCATTTGTAGGATAAATTTTCTTTAGAGGTCTCAGACGATTATGTGACGCATGCATTAGGGGAAAATGGAGAGACAATAAGAGCTTCTTGAAAATGACATCTTTCAAGAATGATATCAGTTTTCAAGAGAAGCTGCAAAATGTCCTGTCGGGAATTCTCCGATATCAATGGGAAGATGCAGACAGGTTTTGGAGTTCAACAAAAAGAGAGGTATGATCTATGCACTTTAAAAAATAATAATGTCATTATAATATTGTCTTTATACATAATGCAAATTTTAAATTGTAGGATTGAGAGCGCGTTGGAGTTGCTAGCAGACAAAAGTAGAAGTTTACTCACACCGCCGGGTCGAAGAGCTTTGCTCCTATAGCTAATGACGAGTTATTATTATTTTTAATTATTGATTAGTTTTTAATGAATTATTTTTTGTGAGTATTAATTTCTATTATACGTTGTAACAAATTACAATTGGCACTAGCATTGGACGAATAAAGCTCTTTGACATTACACACACAAAAAAAGATGGCTCTCCTATAACTCCCGAAGCTGCAGAAATTATGGTATGTTCATTAGACAGAAAATCTGGATTATGTTATATTTAATATCAATATTATAACATTTTTAATTAATTCCCATGAGAAATTGAGGGAAAAAAGGACGGAGTATGAAGATATAGCTTCAACTAATGGTTTTGTTAATATGAAAGAGATCGAAAATCAAGTTATTGTTGACGTCTTGGGTCCTGAAAGATATGGTCGGGTTCGCTGCCAAGGATCATTTCTACCCCGACAAAATATTTTGGGCCTAACTCGTCTCAGTACATGTCATCACAGAGCCAATCCTCTCAAGCAGAAGTTAATCGGTTAAAACAACAGTTAACTCAATTTCAAGCTGAGGTACAAGCGAGAGAAGCTGAGAGAGAAAGGAGAGAAGCTGAGAGAGTAAGGAAGGAAGCTGAGAGAAAAGATGAGAGAGAAGCAGCATATCAAAAGCTTCAACGAGATTTTGAAGAAATGATGGCGATGTTAAGGCAGAACCAACCAAAAAATCTGTCATCTTAGTTCATTCATGTGTGAATTCAAATAAAAAATGTTGAACTACATTTTAATTCAACGTTTGAACTATATTTCACTTTAATGTTCTAGACTTGAATTTGTTTTTGTTGTTTTTACTTAATTTTTGGAGTTTTTTTAAAAATTTGATGTTATTATGGATTATTTTACAGGTTATTTAGGTAATTTACATTTTAAAAATGTATTTTATAGAGGCAGTGCGTGTAGCGGCGTTTGCCAAAAAACGCCGCTACAAATTCATAACATATCATGGCATTTACAAAAAAAACGCCTCCATAGAACAACCAATGTCGGCTTATAAGAACACAAACGTCGCTATAGAATCATCATTCTCGGCGTTTTAAAATAAAAACGCCACTATATACCATTAACCTTTTGCAGCGTTTTCTGTAAAAACGGCATTATAGAAGCATCATTCCCGATGTTTTAGAATAAAAACGCCACTATAGACCACTGACATTTTGCGGCGTTTTCTGTAAAAACGCCGCTAAAGAATGAGCTTTCCCAGCGTTTTAATATAAAAATGCCGCTATAGACCACTGACCTATAGCGGCGTTTATACGACTAAAACGCCGCTACCTTTCGCGACGCTGCTTCTTGCAGCTCTTTTGGCGGCGTTTTTCTTAGCGTCGGTAGTGTTTTTAGCGGCACTAAAAAACATCGCTATAGGGTTATAAAAACGCAGCTAAAAGTCTGTTTTGTTGTAGTGACACACACACACACACACACACACACACACATATATATATATATACACACACATTAATATATATATATATATATATATATATATTAATGTGCGCGCACACACACATATATTTATATATTAATACACACACACATATATATATACACATTAATATATATATATATATATATATATATATATTAATACATATGAATATACATTAATTCATATATATATGTAGTACGTACGTATTAGGGTTTTGGGTTTAGAATGTAAGTTTTAGTATGTATATATATATTAATATATGTAGGTGTATTAGGGTTTAGGGTTTAGTATGTATATGTACATGTATGTATATTCATTAATGCATATATATATATATATACATTAATACATATATATATATACACATTAATACGTATATATGTAATATGTACGTATTAAGGTTTAGGGTTTAGAATGTAAGTTTTAGTATGTATGTATATGTATATATATATGTGTGTGTGTATTAGGGTTTAGGGTTTAGTGTGTATATGTATATATATGTTAGGGTTTAGAGTTTACAATGTAAGTTTTAGTATGTATACAATCACTAATAATTAAAGACTTTACCCTTAAACGCTAACAATTAACTTGACAAATGTACACCTAAACCCTAAACATGAGCCCCTAAATCTTACAATCACTAATGATTAAAGACTTAAAGTACAAATCAAATCCCTATGCTTATAATTAAAGTGCAAGCATAATTTCCTAATCCCTAAACTAACCACATAATAATTAAAGCAAATCAAAATGCTTAATAATTAATTAATTTATGAAGCATGACCTAATTGAAAGAAATTTATAGAAATTAAACTAAAAGTTAGGGCTAAAAACATTAAAACCTAAACCTTAAGCGTCTAATTAAAGAAGGACCTAAAGGAAATTAACTCCTAAACAAAAAAAAAGCGGCAACTCCCCCCCCCCCCAAATTGCTTTGGCGGCAACTTTTCCCTATCAATTAAAAAAAAGCATTCCCCTATCAATTCAAAAAAAAAAAAGCTTTCCCCCTAAACTAAAAACTAAAGTATTTTTCATTAATTTAATGACTATAATTAAAAATTTTAATAAAATAATTTTTTAAATTTAATAAAATTTTGAATAATTTATTTTTAATTCATCCATCACAAGTTATTAATTTAATAAAACTTTTAAATTTTGAATAATTTTTTAATAAAATAAATTTAAGTGTGTCAATTCTTATTAACTTCACAAATAATTTATATTAAATGAGTTGGTACTAACCATATTAATTATTTAACAAAATTTAAAACTTAGTAGTGTGAAATGAATAATTAAATACAATCTTTCTTTTAGATATATATATATATATATATATATATATATATATATATATATATTAAATTGATTATATATGTATATATAACAGGAAGATTATTTAACACTTTAAATTGATTTAAAAAATTCAATAGTTAATACTTTACATTTATCAACACTTTAAATTCATCAAATCATATACTTCCTCAACTACATGTCAGGTAAATATCAAGTCAGATCAATATCAGTTCAGGTTAAAAACAAGTCGGGTTCAAAACTTGTAGGGTTCAAAATGAGTTGGATTCAAAACAAGTCGGGTTCAAAACAGGTCGGGTAATATCGGTTATCTGCCAAGTCGGTCTAGGGTTCAGGTCCGTTTCAGTCGGGTGCATGTCGAGTTTCGGGTCCACAGTAACAGGTCCAATTTGGGTTCGGGTCGTTCTCAGTCGGATGCAGGTCGGGTTCGATTACTACAGTAACAGGTCCAACTCGGGTTCGGGTCAACAACAGTCGGTTACAGATCAGGTTCGGATCATCCAATCCTCTGGTCAAACTAGGTTCTGACTCGAGCAGGTTACAGTCGAGTTTTTAGGCTGGGTCAGCTTTTTACATCCCTAATAACATGTGCAGTAGCGGTCGCACCACTGCCTTTCCTTGGCCATCCGATTCTTTCCTTTTTTATATCTCCTCTACAAGAATTCCATCAAACACAGTGCAATTGTGATCAAATAATTTAATCAACCACTCTACCATTCACTTCATTTAAGAACTCAAATTTAAATTTGATCAATCCAATTAATTTCGATATTAATTTTTATAAAATTAAAGTCAGATTTCATCTTACCCATAAATTAACTTTCAATCCAATTAAAACATCTTGATCTTATCTATCAAATCACAATCACTCTTTTATCATCCAAGAACAAAATAAATCAAATTAAATTTATTTTAATTCATAAACTCCAACAAAAATGATAGATAATCAATTAAAAATAATTAGAGAACCTTTAAAAATTAAAATATTGCCCAATTGATAGGAAAAATGGAAGTTGAAAATCTCCTTCTCCATTTGAACGTGAGTTTCAAGAAGAATTGATGAAGTCTACTAACTCTTGCTAGATTGTTGATTAGAAATTATTTACAATATAAAATAAATAAAAATCAAGAAGAAAAATCAATGTTTTCTAAAATATATTTGAGAAATTCTAGAGAAAAAATGATAGAAGAGCTTTTATATGTTTTTCTTATCTTTGAGAAAATAATAATTGTCATCTTCTTTTGTTAAAAAAACAGAGAAAAAAATATATTAATAATCCTGATAAAATATCAATTTAATTCCTTTTACAATATTGTGATCATTAATATTTCACAACTCTTGCAAAATAGTGACTATTTAATTTAATATTAAATCGACATACTTAAAATTACTCAAAACTTAATTTCATCCTTTAATAAACTCATTAAATATATTTCCAAAAATATTAGCCACTATAATTGATCAGAAATCAATTTAATCAACCTAAATTATTTTATGGAATTAATTAATTAGCTTAAAGCCTAACCAAAGTTTCAATATGAAATTGGTAACTCACTCGAATCTTCTTACTCGTTTTCTGAGATGTTATAGACTCCAACACGTAAGGTCCTATGAATACACAACCCACTAAATACAAGTATCGTACTCTGAAAAATCACCAAATGTTGAAATCCCGTACTGATAGTGCTCCTTGTCCCATGATCCGACGATCAACTTATGCACGGAAACAACGATTCCGAGCGCTGAGCTTACAAAGCTCAGTGGTACACATCTACTCTACTATACTTCATGCTAATCATAAACATAAGCATGCAAGCTAGTACTCGCAATAAGGAGATATAAATAAACATGTGACGTTACCACTAGCTGCCTAAACACATGCTATCTTCATGAAAAACATCATACATGGCACGCAAGGCCTAACCATACTCGGGATCTCAACAGATCATCTGAGCAAAAACACACAAAGTCATAACCACAAACCTGGAGTGAGGCTCGATGTCACACAGCTTCGGGAATATATACTCTGAGTGAGGCACAGTGTCACACAGCCTCGGGAACATACACTCTCTCTGGGTGAGGCCCGTGTCACACAGCCTCGGGAGCGTACTCCCATACTCGGTATTCTCCTCAAGTATCATCGAATGAGGCTCGGTGTCACATAGCGTCAGAAATGTACATTCGGCATCTCTAACCATGGTGCTACAACACGCTCTTTGGGTATCTGAATCCCATCAATCAAAGGTGACTCAACCAACCAAGTGTCCAAACTGTACACAACAATGACACGATTACCTTACAACACACAGCACTGACACAATTACCATGACTCTATGATTTCTATCAATTATCAAGTCACCTAATTAAGTTTATCAACTTGTTAATACATTATGGAAGTGTACATTAATCATCCTCATTAATAATCTCTACTAATTCATATTATCTCATTAATATCTCACGTCAATTTCTATCTTTTTATTATCATTATCGATTAATTCGTTCCGTGGGTACCGGTAATCGAACATGAGTATCGGTGCAAGACCCTTGGGTATCGGTACTGTTGGGAAACGCTGGTGCACCCCATGGCGCAACGAAAGATTATCCGACGAATTCCACCAGTGGTCCATGTACAAGGGACGAATTCTGGGTGAGTATGGAGGAAATATTACCTTAATAAATCTTGTATCTTGATATCCTTAGGGAGTTAGGATAAACCAAATCGAATTCGAGTCGTCACAATAGCGCTCCAACCTCTACGCAGTCCACCCAAACAAAACGAACAATATTTTCTCTTCTCTAACTGTTAGAGAGGTTTTTCAAAAAAGCATACTTTGACTGCTAGACCTTATGCCTTTATATAGCATTCAAAAACCTAATTCTAATTAAATATAAGGTATATTTAATCGAATATAATTAAATATGTAGAATCTAATTCTACTTTAATTCGAATTCATTAAATATACAATATATTTAACCAAATACAATTAAATATGTAGAATCTGATTTTACTTTAATTAGGTTTCTCTAGGGATATATATATTTTAATAGTGTTTGATAATTACAATAATTATCTAATTATTAATATATATATATAAACAAGATTATTGATAATTATAGTAATTATAATAATTTTGTCTTTAATAATTATTGCGTGTACAACAAGTTTATACACATGCTATCTAGTCGATATTTGTTCGTTTCAATCATAGGGTGTGACCCTTGTAGATTCATGTAACGTTAGTAGTAATATCTAGAACAATTCTAATATTACAAACAATGAGTGACATCTAGCAATACATCATTGCTACCTAAGTTACATGAAGTAGTGGTTCGACTTTACCTTTTTCTGTGATTAACTTCTTTTATGTATTACATCTTTTTGTCCTTATATCTAGATTGAACACAAGTCATGAATTAGTCACACTTGTATAGCCCATTAATATTTCTTGATATCTTGAGTAGACTATGATAAACAAATAACTATGATATCTCATATCAATTTATTCGAGCATGGCCATGCATTTTCTAGTCTCACTCAATCAAGTGGCCTACGATATTACTCCTATTATGTAGGAGGGACAAATCCTATCTTGATCAATCATATTTCTTTATATAGAGTGTGACATATCCAATATCAGTCTTTATAGTGTAGTCTGTTACAACACACGTTTGACTGCATCAAAATATGTCACTCTCGATATTGAAATAATAATGATCTCAAGTCTGAGGATCATACACTTAGTTATCACCATGAGCAATGTTGTGACTGTCACATAATAATCCAAAAAATATGCTCACAACGGGTCAATCTAGTATGTCATTCTCTAACACATACTTATGTATTGATTTTGACATCTCTATGTCAATAACAACACTTTGTTATCAATTAACTACTTATTAGTTTTAATATATTATTGTTGCCCACGCCCACAATAATTCTCGACTAAGGACATTCAAGAATAACTATATTATTCTAAGGACTTTATTATAATTCAATTTATTTATAGATGCACAAAATAAGACTGAAATAATAATAAAGGATTTATCAATAAACAAGATAAAATAAGTATGTCTTTTACAATCATCTCATGATTGGTCTTTGGGCATACTCCAACAAGTACTTACATGTATACCGATACTAATATAGCTTACCGGAAGTCCTCAATTTCCACAGGTACTGATACCTTACTCACAGGCTCGTACCATTTCCTCGGATTATGATATTATAAACACTTATTCGATCCCTAAAGCTTATGAAAGTCATTAGATTTGTATTCAGTCAATTAATATTAATTACTGACCTCATGATCATGTATTCGAATACTACCATTGTTTATCCCATACACACAATTTCCATCAAATACATCAATATCCATACTCTAGCACTCAATTATCACAACACACAATTCAAACAGTCATCACATATATATACGAATGTCCGAACAAACCTACACGATCTCCAAAGTCTATAAAAATCAAATCATATCCCTAACATCATCATGCATCTCATAATTACCAAGTCTCATAATATCGGTCTCAACACATACTTATTTATCATTAACCAATTTTGCGAACACTAACACGCAAAGCAGTCATATTTATGTTGCTTCTGAAGAATTAGGAGTTCGAAGTGTACTAACATTAAGCCAAAGCGATAAATCCCAATCCAAGCTCCTTCAATCATCTTTTTAATTCCAAAATTCAAGTCCACCAAATCCTCAGATAAAACAAATACGACTACATAAGCCATTTCACACTATCAGACTACTATAGAGGATAAAACGCATAAAAACAGCTTACCAAGTTTAAATCTGGAGAAATGAAATGTGCTATTGGACTCAGAACGTCGAGAAATCCCCGAGTAGGATCCCCCGAAAAAAGTCAACGCCGTTCAACAGCGACTCGACTAGCGGCTCAGTCCACATACAAGCCGGATCGTTGGGCCGCGGCTCAGCTCAACAGGCTGGCCCAGCAGTCGGACCCGATAAGCAGCTGCCTCAACCGCGGTTGGAGGTCGTCCACGCGTAGGCGGCGGCGTGTGTGGCGGTTTCCGGTGGCTGGACGGTTGCTGCAAGGCCATATTCTGACTTTCTGGACACCGGTAAGCACGATGGCGACCTCGGTTTTCCATTTTGAGCACTCTAACCCCCTCAACTCAACAACTAAAACTTCTTTTCTCTCACCCCCTCCGACGATGGCTCCGATGGCGACGTTGCTGGTACCGATGAACTCCTCTCGACGAGATGAACACAATGACGGTAGAGATGCTGACAAAGAAAAATTGAATCTTCGTAGATCAGAGTTTAAGTCTCCTTCTCTCTTAACTTTTTCTCTCCTTTCCTTTTCCCTCTCTCCATTCGCTTTTCACTTTTTATCTTTTTCTTCCCCCTTTATCTCTTTCCTCCACTATATAAAATTTAAACCTTCTCCCCAAATACAATAGGCCCAACTTAATAACCTTAACTTGGACTTCTTGTAACCCCCTCATCTCAGTCCGAACGTTTGACCGGTCCGAGTGGGTCACACGGGGAAAACCGAAGCGAAACCCGTTAAGGTTCCCCTTCGGTTAGCAACCCTAAAAATTTTCTTTCATTTTAATCTTGTCTAAGGGCATGTTAAATCTTAAGTGATCACGACAGCGGAAAACATCGATAAAAGAACACATTCGAACCTCAAACCATACATTAAACTGTCCATTTTTATCTTACAGGGCAGGCCGTATCGATACACCATTCAAGGGTATCAATACGCCTTGACCAGGTCAACCCAAACAGTCAACGAGGTAGGACAGTATCGATACACTTCAACCCAGTACCGATACGCCCTAAACTCACCAACTCCTCAGAATTCCAGAGAGTCGAGAGGGTATCGATACACCCCTATGTATCGATACGCCCAGCCAAAATTGAATTCCAGTGAGTTGGGACCGTATCGATACACCCCCGTGTATCGATACGCCCAGCCAAAATCGAGTCCTATAGGCAAGACCGTATCGATACGGCCCTTAGGCGTACCGATACGCCATGCTCTGCAATTCTCCAATTTCAGCACAAACACACAAGATTAAACTCTAGATGCATAATAAAACCTCCCTAGCCACATACGAACGTACATACAACATTTACAAACCAAGATCTAGCCATACAAGCACCCAACACGTACATACATCAAGGAAATCATGCATTTGATCAAAGATGACATATAAGCATTCAAGGTCTCATACTCCAACATTCAAACACAAAGGCAACCTCAAAAGGCACATTGCCAACATACTTGGTAAGCAAAATAGACATGGTTTACAATTCAAACATGGCATCAACAAGCCATACAAAAGCAACGTAATCAAGGAGTCTAAACATGCTCCTAAACAACCAACAAGGCACACATCCCATTGCTTAACTATTACATGTCCAAAACACTAAAACTCATACTTGATAAACTCAAGGTCAACAACCACACTTGGAGGCCCTCCACTTGCGCTAGCAACCCACGGACTAAGGATCTGCAATGTCGAACAAAGAGAGCGTAAGCAATAAAGCTTAGTGAGGGTAAGCTCTTTAAAAACAAACCTCGACATCGCAGGGTCCAAGCACGATCTCAACCAAGGCAAATGCATGATCTTACCTCCGGTTCTCAAGAGCCAAAATGTCAATGATGCATGAACAAATATCCAATAAGATGTCATGCTCAACAAGCCCATTTCCATAACATATGTAAACACATATAATCATCCAAATCACATTGATCCACATATCAATTTATATTGGCACCTAGCTATGACTCGAATACGCGGATAAACACGTTGGAACTCACATTCAACAACCACTTTACCTCACGGTGGGATTACACTCATCACCTGTCTCGCGGAGGGGATTCCACTCATCCTCACGCCCCGTCGATGGGATTCCACTCATCATCGACTAATATATATATCAATTTCCGGGCGAACCCGTACTCCTCCTTGGTGACTCAATGCCACCAAGGCCACGCTCGAATTTGACTCATGTGTGCACACTAACATCCTAATGATCGATCATTTGTACTCAAGCATACTAGTGCCAACATTTAACTCATTCCACAATATCAATTACAACCAATTCCGTGCTTAGCACGTACTCACCATGATCACAATCATGAACATACCACATGCATATCGCAATGCATCACAATCATGCCTCATCACACATGTATAACACATTATACATAGATCATCATATCATAAACATTACGAGGCATAAACATCAATTACAAGTACAACCAAAGTCTCTAGTTTAAGCTTAGGATTAGGCTACCACCCTAATCCTAACTCTAGGTAGGTCTACCAAGCCCAACCTAGTCCATATGCTCGGACCAAACACTTATAAAACACGTTGAAAACATTAACCACTCACCTTCACTTCCAAGCTCAATCTACCAAGCAAACAACCAACTTCAAGCTTCCGGATTCACTCACGATGCTTCACCAACACAAGCCCTTGCCTCTAAACAACCTCAACACAATCCAAACAACTTCAAATCAGCCCAAGCATCAAAGTAGCTAACCCGAAACACAATTCAAACACCAAACTCAACATTTCAAGCCATGAACAAACCCCAAATTTACCAAACTCGTACAGCCCACAAACCTTGTTCAAAACTCATGTTTCTAACACCTTTTACACCCACAAATGATCCCAAATCAACCCTCACCCATAGTACTAACATTAGCCCACCAATTCCAACCTAACACAACCCCCAAAACTCACCCAAAACCCTTCAAAACCCCCCTTTAAACCCCATTTCGGGAATGAGCTCAAAACCAAGTAAAATTCATATATATGGTACCATTTAGCTCCTAGACTCCATAACTAAAACAATTGAATCGAAATATTAAGTTAAACATAGTAAAGGTATCATTTTTAATCAAAACCCTTGAAAACTCCATTTCCAAAACTTCAATGAAAATAAAAACTAATTGTACTTTTGAAGAGAGGAGGTTGAGGAGAAGTCAAAAATAATGTTACCTTTCAAAAACGAGTTGAAATGGATGAGAAATGAGATGGAATAGTGGAGAGGATGAGCTCTCTCTTTTCACGTTGATTTTGAGTTGGAGAAGAGAATGAATAGTGAAATGTTGTAAAAAGGAGATTTAAAATTGAAACTTGTATTATTTACAAGTTTGTCATTAATGAATGGCTATTTCCCATTTTCTTTAAAATCCTCCAAAATTGTATTTCATTCATTTTAGTCCAACACAAAAATATTTGTTTTTGAAACCCGAGGCCCAAAAGATTATTTTAATTATTAAACCGAACCCCAAATAATACTAAAATATTATTTTCACCCGACCCCTAAACCCGGGTGTTACACTTCTAAAATAAATGTCCATAATTCGGGTTCGATACCTGATTCACTAACCCGAAAATTGGGTCGTTACACAACGCCTATACGTTGACTCAGAAATTCAGGTCGTTACACAACAAGTGCCCTAATTTTAGGGTTTAGGAACTTAGTTTAAGGGTTAGTTTTTAGGGGATTAGTTTTATGAGTTTATAATTTAGGAATTGTGGTTAGAATTTAGGTTTTATGGTTAGAATTTAGAGTTTTGAGGTTATGATTTAGCTTTTAGGGTAATATGTTAGGGATTTAGGTTTTAACCTACAAACCTTAAATTCTAATCCTAAACCATAAATTCAAACTGCATTCCTTAAATTCTAAGCATATAAACCTAATCCATAAACTAGAAACTATAAATTGGATCTTTAACTCTTAAAAATAGGGCACTCGTGAAAACAAAATGTTTTCAGCGGCAGTGCATGGTATAATTACTCTTATATTAATAATTTATTATTTCATAAAATATTTAACATATAATAATTACTAATATTATTATTAATATTTATTTAATTAATTTTAATATAATATTTTAGTTTTATTTTTGAAAAAAATATTTAAAATATATCTATTAATAAATTTTTAATACTTTCAATTATTAATACTAGAGAAAATATGTTACTTGTAATATATTTTATTAATATTTTTAATAATATAATTTTCAATAAAAATAATAAATATTATTTATTATATTATGTAATATTAAAATATTATTGAAAATATTAATAAACAATTTTATTATTAATAAATTTTTAATTATAAATGTTTGATAAAATATGTTATCAACATTTATCACGTAGAAGGAGTTAGCCAATATCGGTTGGAGTTTTGCTCTTACAAATTGTTTTTCTTCTATTCAAATCAATCAAATAATGATACATATTATTATCTAGTATTGGTTAAATATATTAAATTAAAATTTTAAAAAAATTAGACATGTGTTACCATCTAATTTTTGTGTTAAGTTTATTAATATAAATTAAAAATTAAACTAAATTAATAAAACGTGTAAGTAAGAATTAAATATGTAATTATAAACATTACATAAAATTCTAGGGTTTTCTCTTTTTTTCTTAGTGCCGCCGCTCTCTCTTTTTGATTCGAACATAAGTCGGTGGCGGCAATAGCTTTCGGGCTATTTGTCGACCGTCGGTCACCCTCTTTTATTTATTTGTTTCGGTCTTTTGATTTTCAGTCTTTTTAATTCAATAAATCTGTCTTTATGACACGCTTTTCTCTATCGTTTGGTACGCTTTTATGCTTTTTAGTATGTTTTTCTGTCTCTTAGCACGTTTTTCTATTATTTGTTTTCTATCAAGGTTGATTTGACGACGTCACGACTGATCAAGATGGCGATTATTTGTAATCATGTTGATCTTCCCTACTATGGACTTTCGGTTTGAATTTGGATACGCAGTTTGCGCTTGTGAAGAGTTTCTCAGGCGCTCGGCTCTGATTTGCGTTTTCTCGGTGGTCTATCAATAGCTTCATCCCCTTTTGTGGTTCGTTGTGCCGATGCAGTCAGGTTTCGTATTTATTTTCGATCGAGTATTTGGATGGGTTTATAACATTTTCATATATGGTTCATGTCTGATCTAAAATGGCTAGTTTTAGGAGGAAATCAAAATTATGTATTTAGTTTACAATGATAGTTTGTAAACCCTTATTGTAATTTTGGGTATTTTCTCATTAATAAAACTAGTGACTTATTTTCAAAAAAAAATATGTAATTATAAATTTATCTACCTAACACGTCACCACTTTCGTTAAAAGTTAACTGTCAACTTAATGCAAAGAGTCAAAAAAATACCTTTATCGTTTGACTGAATAGCCATTTTGGCCCCAATTCTTTTTGATCAATTCAACCTTCAACGTTTCATTTTGGGTCTAATGGCCCCTTTGAGAATGAAAATTATTAGAAAACTGACAATAAAAAATTGAAATGACTTAACAAAATGACTAGTTAACAAGAAAAAAAATATTTTATATAATTTTATAAAATTATATTTTAATTAATGTAACATTTTTGTGAAGTCAACGTGCACTGTCATATAGATTTATCACGCCATTTCAAGTCATTTACCGTCAATTGATTGACAGTTTTCATCCGTAGAAGGGCCATTTTAACTCAAAATAAAACGTTGAGGGTTGAAATGCTCTAAAAAAGAATATGAACTAAAATGACCATTTTAAAAGCTCAATTGTCTGATTGACAAAATTTATAATTCGATGATCAAAATAAGATCAAACCTATTATTGACTGGTCATGGATGTAGTTCACCCTAAAAGAAAATATCCCAAAATCGGAAGCACAACCACTCAAATATCAAAATTAACTGTGGGTAAGAAATAACCAAAGCAAGAATAAACTAAATTTTCGGACAAAGAATGATAGACGTGTTTGCTTTTAAACTCACAAAATATGTCTACTTCACAATCGTATTTTCCTCGGAAAGAATTACTTGATAAGTTACGTCCAAGTCCAAAATATTACATTAAAGTAAAAACAATATCAACAACGCACATGATGTGAACTGAAACCCACAAAATTACAACTAAATAAACCTTTGGCATTTGCAGCCTGGTGTCACCAAAACAAACCTTGAATCGTTTATCGGTTGTCCCTCCTTAACAGTTTATTCCGCACTCTTGTACATCCGGCCC
The DNA here is from genome assembly GCA_030270665.1 of Hibiscus trionum. Taxonomy (NCBI): domain Eukaryota; kingdom Viridiplantae; phylum Streptophyta; class Magnoliopsida; order Malvales; family Malvaceae; genus Hibiscus; species Hibiscus trionum. The sequence continues at coordinate 619,488 of BSYR01000012.1, forward strand.
AGTAACCCTTGTTGTAAAGGGATCGATGCGCACCCACAACAAAGAGAAAATGGAGGCAAGAAGAATTGACCATACGACAACGATGGTGGGTGTCCGGTTTTGGCGCCCCATCAAACCTTTCAAGAATGGGTAGAGATGGACGATCACCCAGAAGGCAAAGAATAGCTTACCAAAGAGGGGACCCCATGATTGATAGCCACTATTGATGGCATACGAGATTCCTGCAACAACTCCCACCAAGTTTATGATGAGGAGAGTGGTTGGTGGGATGAGAAGGGTTGTCCATTTGAACAAGTAAAGTTCTGCAAAATCCCCATCTTCATCTGATGCTTTTGAAGTGACCGTGAAGTTGGTGTCGATACCAGCAAGAACCTTGAGAAGCCCTTGGAAAACGGCAAAAAGATGTGCCGACACACCACCGATAACCCAAAATTGTTCATTTCTCCACCACTCATCAATTCCCACACCACTCCACCTCATTTCTAAAATACCAGTTGCAAAGATGGAAAGAAAGAGGGATATAAACCATATACTCGCAAGGTTACTAATCTGCAGTCACAGCAAACCAAGCAAAATAATTAAGAGCATACAATGTGCAATAATTTCTAGCTCTCCTATAGCAATACAATAAATAAAGCGATGCGGATTAGAAATAGTAATTCCGGATAGACTAACCTGTGGGATAATGAACTTGTTAGTGAGCAGACAGACGGCTGGCAGTGTGCAGTACATGAGAAGAGGAATAGCAGTGATTGGGTAGATGGTAGTGTTAACATATGCAAACCGTTCAAGCCACTTGAGCCTACCATTATAACCATACCAGATAGGGCAATGCCTACTGAAAAGAATTTCCACAGAACCAAGAGCCCATCGAAGCACTTGGTTCAGACGATCTGAAAGATTAATAGGAGCAGAACCTTTAAAGGCCGGGCGTTTTGGCATGCAGTAAATTGACCTCCAACCACGGGCATGCATTTTGAATCCAGTGAGAATATCTTCTGTAACAGAACCATAGATCCACCCAATCTGTAGGCAAAAGAAAACAAGGAAATTCAACTAAATTATGGCAGATGAAAGGGATGGGAAATGCAGAGTATAAGAGATCATCCTGCACAAGTAACAATTCAGTACATTGCTAACACAATTTCAATAGCCATGAAATTCACTAATCAACTTTCCATGTAGTGGAGTAACAGATTTTAAGGACGTGCCGCAATAAAACATTCTTACTTAAGAAGTAACATACCTCACTTCCCCATTCTGATTTATCCTCATATCCACAACTGATAACATGAATTGCTTCCTTAAGAAGTGTTTCAGGGGTAGCAGACTGGGGGACACCACCATTCTCCATAAGTGTAGAGGCAACAAAAACAGCAGACTGACCAAAACGTTTCTCCAAGCTCATTTGCGACATCAGTAGTGACTTTTCGTCATCAAACCCAGCCCCTGATATAAAAAATGCACAATGGAGGACTTTAGAAGGAGCTTTTCTTCATTAGACCAAATGGTATTAAGAATAATGACCACTAAGCTCAAAAGACAAGAAACCAAATAGTTACCTTCAACACCCTCTTCTATATCCTCTAGATTGAATACTGGTACAGTAGAATCAACATGTTTGCCAGATTTCTTCTTGTCTGATCCCTTCTTACTTGATTTTGAACTCTTCTTACGAGAACCTCCACACAGTGAAGATAGCAACCCTGCTTTTCTATGCTTGGGCTTAAGGGGAGGTTCATATCCATATAATGCTGTTCTATTGAAAACACATCCCGTACCGACATAAACAGGCCCTTGAATGCCATCCAGACCCCTCAAGTTTATCTGTAATTTCACACAAAAAAAATACATATCTCAAAAGGATTTCAATAGCCAGTACGGTCAATGAAAACTGACTCGCGCCAGTCATTCTACATCAGCAATAACACCATTTACAAGATGCAACTATTTTTCTTGGTACAAGATATGGAGCTTACATCAAAGAAAACAGTATTTCTGTTAGCATATCGATCATTCCGGTCAATACCATCAAACCTTTGTGGAAATTGAACATAACAAACTTGCTTCCCAAGGTTTGGATCCATCAGAAAACACATAGCTTCCCTTAAAGCCTTGCTATTATTTATGTAGTGATCACAATCAAGATTCAACATGAAAGGTCCATTAGTAAGAACAGCGGACACTCGAACCTGAAAGAAAGATTCATTGACAGCAACGTTAGATAAGATAGATAACAAGCACTGCAAAATAACAAGAGATTTAAGCAGCAACTTACAAGTGCATTCATAGCACCAGCTTTTTTGTGGTGTTGGAAGCCTGGACGCTTTTCACGAGAAACATAAACTAACCTCGGCAGCTCATTGCCCTCAGCATCAAGGCCACCACTCTGACCTAAGAAAACCTGCAAGTTTCACAAAACCTTAGTAACATTAATAATGTGTGTAAAATACTTATAGCTCAGGCAACTCACTAAACCTCTTTCAAAGTATTGAAAACAATGAATAGGATGATCACATAATACACATGAAAATGGAATGGATTAACTCAAGCAGATTTGTTCTTGTCTCGTGTGTTTGTTAATAAACTTCCTTATGTACGATTGAAAGGAAACATATAATCCCACTTGTTGAGTTTTTCCAGTCCAACATGAGTGTATAGAATTTCATATAATCTAGAAATACGGGAACAAAGGCTATCCTGCTCAATGAAGATGAACGAGTAGCATATCTATGAATGCAAAAAACAGGTCCTACCTGGATCATTCCTGGATGGTCTCTGGTGTTATTACCAGGCCATGGTGTACCATCCTGCATAATCCATCCTTCTTCAGGAACTTTTTGTGCCTTTGCAACAAGCCCATTAACTCTAACTTTAAATTCTTCATATTCTCTCTGCAATAGAAGCAAAGAAGTGAGCATAATGAAAATTTGAATATGGAGCAAGATTGCAACCAAGGATCTCCAAGCTAACCCTTACCTTCATAGCTCTACGCTCTTTAACAAATGATGTTTGAACTTTATCTTTCAGGTAATCAATCTTCTGTGCAAAATACCATTCCGGAGCCCGAGGCTCAATGTTATACTTCTTGCAGAAAGGTACCCATTTCCTAGCAAACTCTGATGTCTCAGACAATGCTTCAAATGTTAACATAGCAGCACCATCATCAGAAACATAGCAGGAGACCTTGTCGACTGGGTAGTCAACAGCAAGAATGGATAGCACAGTGTTCGCTGTCACAAGTGGAGGCTCCTTTAATGGATCGACAGTACTCACAAAAATGTCAACAGAAGCTAATTCTGATGGTTCCCCTTCACGGTCATATCTGTTATACAGCCAGGGAGTTGAAATAATAAAGCAAGATTAAAGACGGACTAAAATAACACAACTGCTAAAAATATATTTGCGCGGATTAATGAGATTGACAGGAAGAAATGTCTTACCTCAAGGCAAGTCTATCGAGATAGGTTTCACGGTTAACAGGAAGCCACTTAGGAAACTGATCCAATATCCATGATATTGCAAACCAAATCTCACATATAACAGATATCAGCCACAGAGCAAAGGCATTTGGAACAGGATTTGTTATTCGATAGTGCAAGAAAATGCAGAGAATAATGAGTCGAAGAATGATGACCATCCGATAAGGGTTTATTTTTGACGAGGGGACAGAAACCTTTCTTGATAGAGGCTGCCGAGCTTCATCATTCCTGCAAATTAAGAAGTGTATTGATAATTAAATTTGGGCTAGACAGATTTGTAGCAGGACTTAGCTCCCTTAGATATGGAACTTCAGAAGGATTGCTAAACGAGGTTCTCCAAATTCAGAAAATTATTCTAAATAGCAGGATTTAGAAACAACCCAGGCAAAGGAATAGAGAAGTGTGATAATGATTCTTAAAATATTTTAACTTGCCATTGACTAACATGAACAAAAACAAATAATCTCATAAAAGTTCCAGATATTAATCAAATGGGAACTCACAGTAAAGAGTCATCCACAAGCACATCGGTGCTGGCATCAATATCACCGGCACCCCTTTCAGATGCAGCGTGGCCTGTACTCATAGGAGCAACATTCTTGTCCTGCTTCATCTTCCAGCCATCAACTCTCTCCTTCCAAGCTACATTGCCCATTCCAGGTGAACCAAACTCCCTCACGGGATCCACAACCCTAATATTCGCTGCAAGGAATTTCAATATTTATATCAATTAGCCGTAAGAACCAATAGAGGGAAAGATAGGTTTCATCGTGTGCAATTAATTAATAACATCCATGTGACAAAGAGGATGCATACATTTTCCACCAACGGGCCCGGGAGATGCCATAGAAAGCCGCTCAGGTGATGCGGCAGATAACTCACCAGAAACCTAGAATATGTCAGTTGGGAAAGCAAGGTTCCAATCCATCATTCCATTAACAAACAATTACAAAGAACAATAGCTTTAAGACGGCTTATAGACTTACCTCCTGCCCATTCGTGAGCAGGGGAATATGGTTATGAGAAACCTCTTTATCATAACTTGGAGCACTAACATCCTCCCCTCTTCCATAAGTTGCATGCCAGCTCAACATTCTTTCTGTAATTTTCTGCTTCTGATTTTGGTTTTTGTTTTCTGAAGAGTAATTGTAATCACTAGCACCATCATCAGCATCACCATCCTCTTCTCTGTCTCCAAGGATAGCAGGACTACCTGGAACCATAGAAAGATGAAAAAATTAGTGATGAATATAATTGGAAAAGCACAATAATGGGAAAATCTGTTTGATACTTGGTGTTATAAGAAGCTCGTACTAATAAAAAAATCTCACAAATGTAAATGCAATACTATATATATATATGGACGTTCTGAAAACCATGTGAATACTAGTGATATACAAATTTTAAAATTACCTTTGTGTCTCTTGTATCTGGTTTTGCATTGAGGGCATGACTGATTCCCATCCTTCCTTTCATATTCATAGCAAGGGCGGCAGACAGGAAATGCACAAACATCACAAGCTATGAATGGATCGCCATCCACATTTTTCCCAACAGTATCACCACAGATTTGGCACACCTGGCCACCAAGATTCTTCGTGGGCTTTCCCTGATCAATCAAAGAGTAAAAAAAAGTCACATAGTCAGCGACAGACACCTCCAGCAATCCATGTATAAACATCGAGCAGTTTAGCCCATCTATAAGTAAGAACACGCATCAAAGTGTATAGATATCATTTTGAGCAGCGATAACTAGGTTATGAGTTCATAGAAAGTAAGTAAACAATTTGCAAACAAAGTACACTTGAACTATTTTTTTAATTATGGAACCCAATGCAATTAATCCAATATGTGGCTAAATTTTCTCTTATCATCAATTTTCCCATCAATAACGGAAACTGAAAATTAGAGAATTGTGAATAATTTTTCGAATACATACCCCAATATCTCCTGATTCCATTGTCACTTGCTTCTTTTGTCAATTGGGAACAATGGATCCAAATCGTTGCTCAATTATCAACAAGATGTGTGCATACCTTTATGTTCAAATGAAAGTCAAAATAAATCCTCCACTTCAAGAGAACGTTTTCCGCTCAAATCTGAAAAATAAATAAAAAACGAGAAACAAAACTTATCACTCACCAGCTAGAACTGCAAATAAATAAAAACGGTAACAAAAATCTTGTTGTTAGATAATGACTGTTTAAATTTTCTTATAATGCACTCCAACATTGAAACGTAATTGAATTAACGAAGTCGACTACTTCAGAACTCTAAGTAACCGAACCGACAAATAGCAAATCACTGTAGAGACGAATGCAATTGACAGGTCCAAATCCAAGAATCTTAAACAGAAAACCGACACATACAACGAGTTCTAAGTCAAAGAGATCACAACATTTCGATTCAAAATAAAACAGAGAAAATAGCAAGAGTCGAGCACTCCGGTTCTAAAATTCAGAGCAAAAATCATCCGATGAATGAGATTTGAAAGTGTTGAAACAAATCCGTTAATAATCCGTGAAAAGATTATCACAATTTTCAGGATGGAAACAGAAATGACCTTGAAGAAAAGAGTTGAACAGTTCAAAGCGAGATCGGAGTCGAAAACGAAACGATCGCTCCGATCTCATGGAAATGAGAGGAAATCCACATCAGATCTTGGCGGAAAGCAATGAGAGAAAGGGAAATCTGAGAGTGAGAACTGATCTACAATACGAACCTTGAAAATGAAGAATCCGATGTAGGAGGAAAGAGAGCAGGAATGCAAAAGCAGGCAGCAGCTAACTCCCTTTATCCCTCTCTGTCTGCGTACAAATGAAATGAAATGAAATGAATAATTAAGGGGTGGGGGTTTTATTTTTATTCTATTATATTATCTAACTAATTATGATAGCTGTCAGCAGAGAAATTTTACAAGAGACGAAAGCGACAGAGAAACTACGATACCAGCTCCTTCAAAACTCCACCACCGACAGTGCTCAAGGGTTAAAGGTTTATTAGAGAGAGAGGGGGGTTAAGTTTAAGATTTTAGCCTTTCAACGGACAGATCATTTACACCCAATTATTGCTTTATTTGTTTTTTCCTTTTTAAATTACTACTTGCACTAAAATCAAATTTATATAAAATAAAATAAAAATTACTACTACTATTTGTCTCTCTTTTTTCTTTCTATCTATATTTTGTTGCGGTTCATGCTCGGACGATAAAATTAGTGAAATAATGTAGTTAAAAATTAAGTAAAATGGTAATTTGAAATTTATTAAGAGATGTATTATGATTCTATAGTATCAACTATCAAGAGGCGTTGTTGTGTGTTTCCGATTCGATTACAAAAGTTATCGTACCTTTTCGGTTATTTTTTGGGTTTTATTTAATAAAAAATTATAAATTTAATCCTAATTCTATTTAGAGAATAAAAAAAGACTTTAGGATAAATAAAAGGAGTGCTCGTAGCAAGTCTATAACTCATGATCTTAGTGAATATAAGGAAATAAAAATGAGCAACTTGGCCAACCGACTTTTTTTTAAACTCATACTAAAGTAGTAAATTCGTCAAAAAAATAGGACGACTTTATTTTAATTTTGGATGGAAATGAAAAGAAAACAAACTTGAGAGGTTGATGTGAGAAACTAAAAAAGTTGGCGGCTTAAATTTTAATTTTAGGATAAAAATGAAAAGGAAGATACACTTAGAAAGTTGGAGTGAGAAATTGAAGAAATTGACAAATTGAATTCAAATAAAAATTCATGCGAACTATTTTAAAAGAAAATTTCAGTCTCCCACTCCCCCAAGTTTGTCACTCCAAACTCTCAAGTTCTTCTCTCTTTCATTTTAGTTCCAAAATCAAAACAAAAGTCGTCAACAGCTTTATTAAAAATAATATTAATCTTACAGCTCAAACCTTCACCATAGTATAAAATTCAGAGTGGAATGAAAAGGTTTGAATGTGATTTCTTTACAATTAAGATAAATTGAAGAAGATGAAAATGTTTATTTAGTATGATAACGTTGAATGTTGATGCGTTTTATCATAGAATTTACAAAATTTAAAGCTGAAACATGGGATCATTTTTGTTTTATATATCCAATAATTCTATTTTATTTTTAAAAAAATGTATTGTTATTAAAATCACTAGTTACTCATTCATTCACCTCTTCTACAAAAAAAAATTATACCACATGTTTTCGTATTATGACTTTCATTTTAAATTGGTCACAAATTTTTTGAATGTTTCGATTTTATCCTCAAACTATGACTATTGTTCTAAATTGGTTCTTAAACTTTTGAACGTTTTAATTTAATCCCAAATTATCAATATATGATAATCATATCCCATGTAATAAAATCGTTATAAAAATTGTTAATTTTCATGTAAACACCGATGCGTAATATGTATAATAATACAATGTGGCATAAACAATAGTTTTGATGATGAAATTAAAACGTTAAAAAGTTTGGAGACTAATTTAGAACGAAAGTTATAATTTAAAATATAATTAAAATATTTAAAATTTTGAAGACCAATTTAAAATAAAAATTATAGTTTAAAGAAAATAAAAACATTTAAAAATTTTAATGGTTATAATTTAGAGACTTGTAATACATATAACTACAAATTTCATTTACCCCACCGAATAAGCCCTTACCCCATTCAGTTAACAGAGAGAAATAGAAATTCATGTTTTTTTATAACAAATAGTAATTCGTGTTAGTTGGCGACTTGGAGTTTAATGGGTATTTTGATTTTATTTTATAAGTGTTTTAAATTATGATCCAACCGACAGGGCGTTGGCACTGATTATTTGTCACCATCGTGAGATATTTTTTTTCTTTTTTTATAATTGGTCCAAGGCAATGGTGGTGGGACCAATTGTGGGTCTTGCGAGGCCTTGTATTTAGCACACGGTCGGTAGCTTACTAGCTTATATTAAAAATTTAAGGTCCAATTTAGCAGGATGCTGGAAGAGAGCTTACAATAGAACTTCTCTCTAAAACAAACAGTGCAAGCATGTTTAATTAGTTGGTCGAAATATTTATTTTTGTTTTCTATTTTTTAAAATTATAGGTTCTAAACCCACTAAGAACACCTCATTTTTCCCCTATCATTTTTCTCTCCTCTAAGTAAAATTAGTATTATAGTTATGATTTGTAAAAAAAAGTTACATTAGCAAATGTTTGATTTAAATGTGTTAATTCATATTTTTTTGTATAAAGTTAAAAAAATACCTGCAACGTTTGACTGAATAGTCACCTGGTCCTTATTTTTTTTAGAACAATTTAACCCTCAACGTTTCATGTTTGGTCAAAATGGCCCCTCTGCGGATGAAAATTGTTAGAAAATTAACGGTAAACAGTTGAAATGACTTGACAGAATGATAAGTCAGCACAAAAAATTATTTTATATTTTATATAATTTTATAAAATTATTTTTTTGACTGGTGTAACATTTTTTCAAGTCAACACATTTGTATATATGATATTATCATGTTAGCGTGCACTACCATATAGATTTGTCACGTAATTTCAAACAATTTACCGTCAGCTGATTGACAGTTTTCATCCGCAAAGGGGTCATTTTGACCCAGAATTAAACGTTAAGAGTTAAATTGCTCCCCAAAAAAGAATAAAGGTCAAAGTGACTATTCAATAAAACGTTGAAAGCATCTTTTGTCTTTATGTTTTTTTAACAGGTATGTTGATCCATATTGTTAAATGTGTGAAGAATCGTTGAGACTAATGGTTTATATGGTGATTTACATCAAAGGTAAAGATGGTAGTTTATTTGTTCTTAGTTTACTCCAATCATCCATAATGATATTTATAGACAAGGGTCGACCTCGACTTTGTATGAGTCTCGATTCTTTATTGTTAATCATAAGGCTAGGAAGTAGAGTGACGAATATGTGTTAGCTTTATTTTTAATTTTGATATAATTAATTTGTTAAAGGACCTATTTGTAAAATTTTAAAAATATTGATTATATCTTAACTTTGTTAAAATATGTTTTAAATTTATAAAACTGTTTTTCAATAAAATTGATCTGAACCAAATATTTCTTTTTGGTTGCCCTCCCGATTCTAATGCTTTTCCCTGACTAATGCAGATCAACCTGCATCGCACATTTAATTTTAGTAGGCGAGTCTCCCAACATGAATTTTCTGCAACTTAAACAAAATATTGATAACGCATTTTAAAGTCAATTTTAAGTCAAAATTTCACATTTTGTACGGTGAGGTTTTGATACCTCTTTAGAGGTGTCGATGCTTATACAATGAATTTATTACACTTTTTTAATATAACATCCTCGACCTGGATGTCACAATTGGGCCTCAAGCCCAACCCAAAATCATAAAATTCTTAAACTAGTTTTAGCCTAAATAAAGTAATTTTTAAAAACATTTAAAGCCAATAGTTGAAAATATAGATAAATAATTAAAACGATACAAAGGAGCTTCAATTTAGATTTAAAACATTTGAACATTCGGTTTGATTAATACAATTCAAAATAATAAGAGTTACAGACTCCACCACATAAGGTTCAATGAATACATAGCCCACAAAACAGAAGTATCGTACTCTAAAAACCTCAACATGCTGGAATCCCGTACTAATAGCGCTCTTCGAACCCACGATCCGACAATCAACCTACGCACGAAAACAACGATTCTGAGCGCTGAGCTTACAAAACTCGGTGGTACATATCTACTCTACTATACTTCATGCTAATCATAAAAATAAGCAGGCAAACTAGTACGAGCAATAAAGAGAGATAAATAAACATGTGGCGCTACTACTAGTCGCCTAAACACATGTTATCATCATAGCAATCATCATACATGACCCACAAGGCCCAACCATACACGGGATCTCACCAGATCATCCGAGATAAAACGCACAAAGCCATAACCACAAACCTAGAGTGAGACTCAGTGTCACACAACTTCGGGAACGTACACTCTGAATGAGGTACGGGGCCATACAGCTTCAGGAACGTACACACTTTGGGTGAGACCCGGTGCCACACAACTTCGAGAACGTACATCCATACTCGAAATCTCTCGTCGAGCATCTTCGAATGAGACTTTGTGCCACACAGCTTCAGGAATGTACATTCAACATCTCTAACCATGGTGTTGCAACATTCTTCCTCTGGGTATCCGGATCCCATCAATCAAGAAAACCCAACCACACAAGTGCCCTTACTTGGCACATAACCACACATGATCCACTAAGGACCCATATGGTTGTTATTACAAAAAAGTCACCAAAAACCTAAAGGCAAGATCTCAAATCAAACCTACAATTTATGGAATGTAGTTTAAGTGGTTTCCTATCATTTTTAAACCTTATTAACACTAAATTAAGATTTGTCATAGATGAAGACTAGTAGGTTATAAGTATACACTTTGGTGTGATTAAACCCTCCATATTCTAGTTATAATATCTTCTTAATTGGGGAATTTATGTTTGTTTTGATTTAGGAGGTAAAATATGGATGAAAATGGTGAAAATCAACTCAAAAGCATGCATTTAGCTTCCCATATGAAAATTAAGTCGTTTGGAAGAATATAGAACTGGGCAGAAGCTCGTCTTCGATAAGTTGTGACCACGCCTTGTGACTGATGCGAATCTGGTTTTTGACATGAAGAATCTGACTTATTGAATCAAATCTGAGAATAAGCCCACTTTTATGTATATTTTGTTGGGATTTATGATGCTCGATTTTCTTCAACCGATGTGTTTGCTAAGTTCGGAGAAGTTAGATTTTTAGGTGTTTTAGTGGAAGCTAAAAGATTGGAATTGGACACAAGGATTTATAGTGGTTCGGCCTTCTAACAAGCACCTACATCCACTACCTTAGCTCCCCACTAAGGATTTCAACCAAATTCATTAAGAATTTCGTCCCCTTTTCTAGGCTTAGGAGGCAACCTTTACAACCCTCAAAGCTTTCTACCTAAAGCTTGAGTAAACCTTTTTTACAAGAGAAATTCTAAGCAAACTTGAAATCCTTCTAATAGGTGTTTGTTTGCACTATAAAGCTCTCACCCAAAACCTAAACACTTGAGCAAATTTAACAATGTTTAGCTCACTAGTGTTGTCTATACAAGAAATTGACAATTTAAGCTCTAAGATAATTTCTTGATCATAGTGTTGTTGACAATTGAAGCATTAGTCTTCTCTTGATGCTTGAAGGTCCCTTTTATACTCTCAAATGAGTTTGTAGCCGTTGAAGATGTTTTGGAGTTGTTAGGGTCTTTATTTCCCACATTAATTGCAGTTCTGGTGCCTATCGTATCAGTACACAAGGAACCATATCGGTACACCCTTCTTCAGAACTAGCCATTGGGCTCTTGCCAGCCTAAGCGTATTGATACGCTAGGAAGCGTATCTGTACGGTATGTATTTTAAAAGACCGTTGGGAAATAGCCGTTGAGGGTTGTTAAAGCAGGGATCGATATGCTTTAAAGGCGTATCGGTACGACCCCTCTCCGTATCGATACGGTCAAGCCTGTATCGGTACGGGTTTTGGCAGAATCAAAATTGGAGAAAAAAGGTATTGATATGGGGTATACCGTATCGGTACGGTAAAGCTGAAAAGTCAGTTTTGAGTACTTTAAAACATTCCAAACTTTGCCAAAAAACCTTTTTAAATACCTCAAACATATTTTCAAGTTGTTTGGACTCAAAGACATGTTTTAAATTCTTTTCAAATTAGTCCAATTTTTTTCAATTATTATATCAAAACACTTAGTTCTTCATATTTCCATTATTTTGGAAGTATTGGATCAAGAATCAATCTCTTTATTGATTAAGACTTTTTTTTATTTAGATTTCCCATTATCATATCTTTCCTTATTGGATTAAAACTCAAGGACTTAAGCATTCAAATAACCAATTTATCAATCTTGCTACAAGGCATCACAATTATTTCAATCAATCAAACAATCATCTAATAATCATACGAGCATCTCGAACGACCCTACACAGTCTCTAAAACCTCTACAAGTCACATCACATTCATGGCATCATCGTGCATTCCATACATACAAGTCTCATACTATCGGTAGACAACATGCATCTTTATCAACAACCTACTTTGCAGACATTAGCACACAAGGCAATCGCATTTATGATGCTCATAAAGTGATAGGAGTTCGAGGTGTACTAACCTTATTCAAAAATCTCAAAATGCCACTTTAGATAAGCTTTCTCCAACTTCCCATCTTTCTCTAATGAATGCGAAGTCACTCCAAGTCTCTTGCACATATCAATCGAGTGCAATAATGTATTACTATCCTCCCAAATATTTAATAAATGTAACTAAATAATTTGATTACCCATATTAAACTTGAACCCCTCTTTAAAATCAAATCGATCATTTTAAAACCCACAATTGGCTCTTTTAAAAAAATTCTATAGATCATTTTAGGGTTTAATTCAAAACCAACTCAAAAACTTATTTCCTTTCACCATTTATCCTCAATTTATATTTCTCTAACTAAACCCAAGATTTCTCACTATAAGGTTTCTATGGAATTTGGGGGTTTTCCAAATTAAACTAAAAATCTTCAATATTATACTCATCTTATAGAGAATGAAGAAATAAACAACTTTGTATTTCACACATGAAGCCAAAATCCAACTAAAGTGGATGGAAAATGAAGAAAAATATCTTACCTCATATTTCTTCCAACTCACATTGGAAATGAGAGAGGAAGATGACTAAAGCTCTCTCCTATTTTCTTCCTTTGTCCACATAAATATAAACCCACTTTTCCATTTAAAATAAATCCAAAAATTCACACATATTAATTGAATCCTATGGTCCATTTTAAAGATGCAATATCCATCAAAATCCAATGGCCCAAAACACTTGCTTATAAAAGCTTCCTTGACTATTTTGGGTAAATTTTTCATTAAAAAGTCTAACCCTTCTATTGTTTTTACTTTAGACTTATAAACTTCATTTCTTTAAATTTTCATCATTAATCTCCCTTAAACACAATTCCTATGAATTAATCATTAATATTAAAATACCCAAACACGGATCTAAGATTCGAATAACTAACTCAAATTTCGGGTCGTTACATCCAAACTACTCTTATTTTCGATACTCCTTTATGGTTTCGAAACCTTTCTCTCTCTTATGGTTTCGAAACCACCTCCCCAATGGTTATATTTGTATGAATTTTCTCTACATGATTTTGAAACTTTTTTAGAGGTTTTGATACCTTTGTGCAGGTGAACAATAAATGCTCGATTTTAATTGCTTCCAATGGCTCCAAACTCCCTCCAAAGTCCCATGACGATTAGAAAATGAATAGAACATATAAAAGGTACCTCCAAATATTATTGAAGTGTCAAGAAAGCTAATCCAATTTTTCAAGTGATCAAAATTCAATTTGTACTCAATTTTCATCTTTCTTGTGAACAATAGCTTTATTCTTTCATTGTAGTTCATTTACTAGTGTTTGTTGGTGTTTAAGAGAATTGTGCAAGGTTACTGATTATCCTATAAAGAAAGAAAATTAGTGGATTTGTGAAATCCTTAGTGTGGTAAGTAAGGTAGTAGGTGTAGACTCTATTTAAGGAGTTGAATCACTCTAAATCATTATTGCAATTTCTCATCCTTTACAATTAGTTTCCACAAATTGTCAATTTACCCCTCTTGATCATATTTGATTCATTGTTTCACTCATAAAAGATTTGATATGAGGTGACAGTTTGAATAGATATTTAATAAATTTAATCTTCAGATACCCTTCGTATATCTCAGGGTGTTGTATTGGTGTAAAGATCTGTAACCCCCTAAACTCGACCTAGAAGAAATGGGCCTAATCTAAGAAGTCACATTTGAAACCTTATCCCTCAAGAAACGTCGTTAGGTTTGAAAATTTATTATTAATATTAATTAGTAAAATCACATTAAACATATTATTATTTCAATTACATAAAACGTAGTTGTATAATAGTAACCTGAAAAGTTAATGAAAGATTTAGAAATAGTCATGCATGCTAAAAAATAAATCCCCAAATAAAAGTGTTCAAGTCTAAAATTACATATAAATCCAATGATAAAATAAAGTTCATAAATCGAAAATAGTTCATACTGATAATATGTAATAAGTGTAATAAACGAGGTCCTCTAAGTACCGTATGCCTAAGTTTGAGTATCTGAAATAGGAACTAAAGGGGAGTCAGCTATAAAGCTCAATGTGTCTTTAAAGTGCAAACAAAATCATACACTAAGATAATCTGATCATCAAGCTCAAAACCAAATAGACATTCTGACATACAAATATGTATGAAAATGATGTGTGAAACACAATGACATGCACCTATCTACATCACCGTTTGAAGAGTAAGGTTCCCCAAAACCACTCTTTACATCGTCATCATCCGAAGTAGAACTCAGCCTGAAGGGTAGAACCACTGATCCGAAGCAGGCTTCAATCCGAAGGATGAAACCGCTGAACTTCCCCGTAAAATTTCCCAACCCAATGATATGACATGTTATCCGATTTTCTGAATTTGAATGCATTCATGTTTATTAACAAAAATGCATGCACACATAGTTTGATATTAAATAGTTCGATTCTGATATATGTTGCATGGCATACCATCATACAAATCATGTCATACATGGAAAATCATCAGAACATATCATAATCATACATCAAACAGATCATGTCATAATCACAAATCATGCCAACAATCTTGTATACACACATAACACTGTAAAACATATAGCCCAAGCAGAGAACACACCTTAGGCAGCTAACAACTCAACGTCGAGAGTGACGTCTCCCACGCTCAGCCCTAGCATTAGGTCAGACAAGATCAACACCTACGATAATAAGCACTACATAAGTTCCACTACTAATATGCCATATCACTAATATATTAATACACAACAAAAAATATCAAACTAAACTCACGAGTAGATCTCGAAGATTGAGCAACAGGAGGTCACCTAGGTGGAGGAGGAGGAAGGATCTATGTATCCGAATCAACGTCACCTGAATACAATAATATTCGAATCAAATTCTGATGTTCACAATTTCATAAAATACTAAGTACAAATAAATGTAAGTAGTAAAATAGTCTTTCGGGTTCGAATTTAGGAAAACGGGCAACAGATTTGGAATCAGAACGTCAAAAAACGTAAAGTTGACTTTGACTGAAAAAGTCAACACCGGGAAGTCAATGGTCAACACTGGAAAGTCAACGGCGGCGGTCGACGGTCAACGGTGGCAGTCAACGGTCAAGTCAATCCTGAGGTCATTGTTGATGTCAACACTGACGTCATTTGGTACGGTCAACCAACAGGTCGGTCTGATCGGTCTGGTTCACGGGTTCAGCTTAGCATACTAGACTGGGTAGCCCATCACCGGTTCGGGCTCTTTCTCTCATGCTTGGGCTCACCAATTTGGGTTTAAACCCAATACACCAACACACACACCCAAGCCTGTACCCATATCCTCTTTTGTATAATCTGAAACCCTAAGGATTTTCCCCTTGACAGCGCCAGTCATCGGTGATGAAATTCGGTAACCACAAAGGCTCATTTTTCGGCCATGATACACACAACAAACACAAGATTAACTTAACCTAACATCAAAAGAAACCGAAACAAGGCCACAACACTTACCCACGAACCAAAATCGAACAGAAACGGAGGAGAACGGCGGAGAGATCGACGAAGCGAGGTTTCGAATGATTTTAAACCGTTTTTGAGTGAACGGATGACAACGAGGGCTATCGGACGAGTGGGTTAAGGTCGGGCGACGACGGGGAATCAAATGGTGATTTCGATTTGATGAACAACCGGTGTTAATCCCTTGGCCGAAGCTTGATCCGAGAACTTTATAGATTAAGGGTTGGTTAACGTGATGAGAGGTTGAGGGAGAGATGGTGTGGGGTGCGGCTGAACATGCAAAAGGAAGCTGAAAAAATGCTAGGGTTGCTATAATAGGGTTTAAATACCTTGGGAAAAAGGGTAAATTCAAAACAAGGATCTCAACTTTCACCCATTTTACAAAAAGGTCACCCAAGTTTCGAATTTCACAATTTAGCCACTGATTTAAATTAAACTCTATCAATTCCCAAATTAAATTTAGGTTTCAGAATTAGGGGTTTTCAGAAATTAGGGTTTACGAATTAGGGGAAATTTAGGGTGTTACAACTCTCCCCCTCTTAAAAGAAATTTCGACCTCAAAATTTAGATGGATCAAAGAGATGTGGATATTGAGCTCTGACAACGGCCTTGGGCTCCTATGTAGACTCATCATGACTACGACCACGCCATAAGACCTTGACCATTTTAATGGTTTTCCTCCTGAGAACCTTCGTATCCTGAGCAAGAATCTCAACAGGCTCCCACTCAAAACGCAAGTCAGGACAGATCTCAATTTTCTCCACAGGAATAATATGAGACGAATCAGTATGATAGCGTCTCAACACTGAGATGTGGAAGAAATCATGAATACGCTGAAGCTCTGGTGGTAACTCAAGCTAATAGGCAAATCGTCCAACTCGACAAATAATTCGATAAGGGCCAATAAAACGAGGACTCAGTTTGCCTTTCCGACTAAAATGCAGTACCTTCCTCCACTGAGATAATTTCAAGAAAACCTCATCTCCCACATCATACTCAATATTCTAACGTCTCAAATCAGCATAAGACTTTTGTCTATCAAAAGCAGTCTTAAGCCGATCTCGAATCAATCTGACAGTTTTCTCAGCCTCACGAACAATATCAGGTCCCAACAATATGTGCTCATTAAGCACAGTTCAGCCAATAGGTGTACGACACTTACGCCCATACAGAGCCTCATATGGTGTCATCTTGATACTGGCATGATAACTATTATTGTAGGCAAACTCTGCAAGCGATAAGAAATCCTCCCAACTGTCTTTGTAACCAAGAACACAACCCCTCAACATATCCTCAAGAATTTGAATCACGCGCTCGGACTGACCATCAGTCTGTGGATGATAAGATGTACTAAAGTTCAACTAAGTACCCAGAGCGGTATGAAGAGAATCCCAAAATTTCACTATAAAACTCGGATCTCTATTAGAAATAATAGGCAACGGTACCCCCATGAAGTCGAACAATCTCATAGATGTAAAACTGAGCCAACTTGCTCAAAGAATAATAAACTCGAATAGGAATGAAGTGCGCAGACTTACTCAGACGATCAACAATAACCCAGATGGAGTGCTTGTTTGACGGAGTCAAAGGAAGTCCACTAACAAAGTCCATAGTCACACGTTCTAACTTCCACTAAATAATCTCAATATACTGGAGTAACCCAGATGGACGCTGATGCTCTGCCTTGACCTTCTGACAGGTCAAACACTTTGATACAAATCCGACAACATCACGTTTGAGACTTTTCCACCAATACCTCTCACGAAAATTCTTATACATCTTGTCCCCACCAGGATGCATAGAATAAGGACTATCATAGGCCTCACGGAGAATAACCCATTTCAACCCAAAATTCCGTGGAATACAATACCGACCTCGGAAACACAAAACATTATCCTAATCGATAGAAAAATCCTGAGATGTACCATCTTTAACCTCTCTCATACGGTGCATCAAAAACGGATCACTAGGCTGTTCAGCTCGAATATCAGAAATCATGGTAGAAATAACCTCAAGTTCTGCCAAAAGACTGCCATCATCATAGAAACTCATCTGAGCAAATAGAGCTCTCAAATCTGAAATGGCATTACAACTCAAGGCGTCGACTATGACATTATCCTTGCCTGGATGATACTCAATCTCGCAATCATAGTCCTTGAGAAGTTCTAACCAACGTCATCGTCTTAGATCAAGTTCTTTTTGGGTGAGGAGATATTTTAGACTCTTATGGTCCGTGTAGATATAACACTTCTCTCCGTAGAGGTAGTGTTTCTAGATTTTGAGAGCAAAAATCACGGTAGCTGTTGAGTGTGTAAAAGTTCTATATTTTACCCCTATTTAACCCATATTTCTGCTGCATTCAAGCATAATTCATTGCATTTAGGATAGATTTCATTTATACATCACAATTATATCAAATGACACAATTTCTACTGAAATTGGTTGTTTTTGCAGGTAGCTGTTGTAGCAGATGGAGGGCAGTGGAGAAGTAGACGCTGGGCAGTGAAGAAGCAGAGCTAGAACTGGATTTGTAGACGAGGAGGACGACACTGCCATGGCCGCTGCCGTGGTAGCCAAGGACGACAACAATGGTGAAGAGAAGAAGTGAAGTGGGCCTCGACAGAAAGGGAAAATTAAGTCGGTCTATCGTGGAGCACCCTTATATTTTTCCAAGCCCTAGATCAGAATGAAGGCCAAGCCTAAAGTTCACGGAAGAAACTCCAAGCAAGAAGGAAGGACGAATTAAAGGCATATGCTCTGAAGATTTAGTCTTTAATAGAGTTGTACTTTAGTTTAAACTTGTATTCTTGCCATATTAGAAAACTTGAACCCAATGCCTATATAAAGGCATGTAATTCAACCTAGGGAAGGATATCTTACTCTCTAGCCTTCTCTTCTAAACCCTAGTCGTTTTCCTCTTCTCATCATGTTCTAAACTTCCCCTAGGGCTAAGGGTTGATTTGTAAAGTAGTTGCAAGGATTGCATTTGTTTTAGGAATTTTTCTGTTCAATAAAATAGACTTCAAGTTTGCTTATTCTGGTTTTCAACATCTTGCAAGAGTATCGGGAGAGCATTGTGAGATTACACATTTACTTAATATCGGGAGAGTTAAGTATACGAAAGGAATAAGTACGGGTTCTCCAGTTTATGGTTGAACTATCTCGGACCTAGGGATAGGACGAGGTTAAGTGGCTAAGGAAGAATTCCACAACATCGGTGTTCATCCTTCGATTCACGCCGGGAGGTATCATCAAAGATTTATTCATCGACAGACTTGGACCTAGGTATAGGCCAAGGCACAACAGGGATTCTTGCCAAGCTTGAAGTACAGAGTTGTGTGATCGCTGCCGCGACAAACAATAGACCGCTGCCGCGACAGGTGCTGTCGCGACAGGCACAACGACAGAACAGAGATCCTTAGACTTTGCAACACCTACACTACTGAGCAATTCAATACCGGCCCATTCTCTCTATCCTGATTTCTTTACTCTTTTATTTCAGTATTCTTTATTATCTCGTGACAACATTTAAACTATTTCTTTTCCCCTTCGTGCAGAAAACTAAGGTTGAAGTTATTAGCCCAGTCCCTATGGAGACGATATCCGATACTTACGTATCACTTTACTACTTGCGTCGTGTACACTTGCACTACATTGCGATAGACACTTTTACACGCAACAAGTTTTTGGCGTCGTTGCCGGGGACTGGCAACATATCTTTACCCTATCTTTTACTGCACTTTTTTTTTATTTTTCTGTTTTGTTTTACTTGGATTGTTCAACTTGTACTTTTCACAAGGTTTTTGGTTTATGCACAGATCGAAACGAAGAGAGGAACCTGAGTATCCACTAGACCCTGAAATCGAACGCTCATACAATCTTAGGAACCGACTTCGCTTCGTCTTAGCCAGAAACGAATACCTTGAAGAACAGTTAGAAGCCATGAACAATCAAAGGAATCCACAGGATGCTGAAGATCCTGCCGGAGATGGGAGGAACGAACAACCTGCCGATCCTCCTGCCGCTGCGCACGTCGGTCATGCCGAGACTACATTCTCAATGATCATGTGGAACTAGAAACAACCCTGCCAGACGTAGAAGTTGACAATTTTGAGCTGAAACATGTTATGTTCAGCATAATTAACAACGCTGACCAATTTAGTGGTGCTGCTACAGAAGATGCTAGGGAGCATCTGAAAACGTTCCAAGAAATCTGTGGTTCGTTTAGACTACCAGGAGTTAATCCGGAGATACTGAGGCTTCGGTTATTTCCTCATTCATTGAGGGACAGGGAGAAAACTTGGTGGAATAAACTAACGTCGGGTTCAATACGAACTTGGGCAGATTTAACTCGTGAATTCTTGTCTCATTTTAATCCTTCACATTTATCTGAGCGATTACATAACGAAATTGCTACTTTTCAAGAGGAAGATGACGAGCCGATGCACGAGGCTTGAGACAGATTTACCACTCTTCTAAGAAACTACCCTATGTATGGATTCCCCGTTTGGAACTAGGTAACTAAATTTTATAATGCTGCCAACTTACAGACTCGTATGAGAATTAATTCAGCAGTGAATGGATTGCTGTTGGACAAAGATCCAAAAGACACAATGGCAGTATTGAAAAATCTGGCGAAGAACGAGGAACAACTTCTTACAGCAAGAAGAGGGGGTAAACGAGTACTAGCTGTGAAAGATTATGAGGTCGACAGTTCTCTAAAAACACAGGTGGCATATCTCACAAAGGCAGTGAAAAAGCTCTTGAAAGAAGATTCACAACCTGTCTACTCCGCTGAAGAGGTATGTGAAACTTGTGATGGGAATCACAGTTCGGAAGATTGTCCACTATAGTTAGAGGAAGGGATGTACGTTGGGAACTATAATAAACAGAACTACAATTCCAACAACTAAAATCCCAACTGGAGAAAGGATCCCAAATTCTCTTGGAGCAACCCTAACAATGCCCTAAATCCTCAAGCACAGAACACTCAGAATCAGGGGGGACCTAGATTACTGACTCGGCAGCAACCACAGCAGCAGCAGCAACAGCCACCAGCTGCCACGACTAGTATACTGGAGCAGACCTTGGCTACATTCATGTCTCAAACAGGAACTTACATTGAGAATATGAATCACTCCGTCAAGAAGACTGAGTCATTCATGGATAAAACAGAGATGCGGATGACCAACCATGAAGCTACTCTGAAATCATTGGAGACGCAGATGAGTCAGGTTTCCCAGCATATTAAACCGAGGCAGAATGGAGGATTTCCTAGCGATACTGAAAACGCTAGACAACCCACACATGAGCAGTGTAAAGCCATCACGACAAGGAGCGGGAAGAAAGTACCAGGGCCAGAGAAGGAAGCTGAATTAGTTAAGGAACCAGCCTTGGAGTCGACTACCGAGAACGTTGCCCCGGCAGATGACAAACAGCCTGCTGCCGATGAACCTGTCACGATAGCAGAAGGGACAGAGGAGAAAGATGAAGAACCTAAACCTCCTCAGATCCGAATGCAGTGGGAAGGATGTATTGCTGATTATCATCCCCCACCTCCTTTTCCTCAACGGTTACAGAAGTTGAAACAGGAGTCCCAGCTTAAGAAGATCTATGATGTTTTTAAGCAGGTTCACATCAACATTCCGCTGTTAGATGCAATAAAGGAGATGCCTGGTTATGCCAAATTTCTCAAGGATGCCATGTCGAAGAAATCTAGACTTGGGGAATTTGAAACGGTCAAAATGACAGAGGGATGCATGAGTATTCTGCACAAGCATCCACCCCAGAAGAAGAAGGATCCTGGGAGCTTCATCATACCGTGCATAATCGGAGATAAATTTGTGGGTAAGGAACTTTGTGATCTTGGTGCTAGTATAAATTTAATGCCCAAATCTGTTTTTCAGAAATTAGGTATTGGAAAAGCTCGGCCCACAACAGTCGTACTGCAGCTGGCAAACCGCTCTTACGTTCATCCAAAAGGAAAAATTGAAGATATTCTGGTAAGAGTGGATAAATTTATTTTTCCTGCTGACTTTCTTGTTTTAGATTGTGAAGCAGATGAGAATGCACCAATCATTCTGGGGCGACCCTTCTTAGCCACAATAAGATCACTGGCTGATGTGGAAAAAGGAGAACTCACTATGAGAGTGAACGATCAAGAGATCAAGCTGAATGTTCTCCAGGCAATAAAACATGCTGATGCAAAAGAAGAATGCAAGGCTATCACTGAAGTTATCCTTGACCAACCCTGCATCAGGTCGGGCAGCCACGACATCAAAATTGGCCACTGCCCCAGCATCAATTTAGAAGACTGTCACGGCAGCGACGACGACAGCAGCTCCTCAGAATCTGATATATCTGATACTAAAGACCAAGAGGAGGTAAATTGGATAGGCAATCGTCCAGGTAAGTTATTCGAGCCTTTAAATTATACCTCGAATGAACATATAGTCCAAAAGCCAACAACTGTAGAGCCACATGTTCTAGATCTTAAGCCCCTGCCAGGGCAGCTTAAATATGTTTTCCTTGGTTTAAATGATACGTTGCTTGTAATCATCTCTTCCAAGTTGATGCAGGAACAGGAACAACAGCTGATAGGGATGCTGCAGCAGCACAAAAAGGCTATTGGATGGACGATAGCTGATATTCAAGGCATCAGCCCGGCACTATGCATGTATAAAATCCTCCTAGAGGATGGTCACAAGCCGACCATAGATGCCCAGAGACGTCTAAACGATGCTATGCGAGAGGTGGTTCGTAAGGAAATCATCAAATGGCTAGATGCTGGAATAATTTATGCCATCTCGGATAGCAAGTGGGTAAGCCCGATACAGTGCGTTCCTAAGAAATGAGGAATAACCGTGGTAACCAACGAAGAAAACGAGTTAATCCCAACCAGGACTGTGACCGGTTGGAGGGTTTGTATGGACTACCAGAAGCTTAACAAAGCTACTCGGAAGGACCACTTTCCCCTGCCTTTTATTGATCAAATGCTTGATAGATTAGCGGGAAAGCCTTACTACTGTTTTCTTGATGGATACTCAGGTTACAACCAAATAGCCATTGCTCCGGAGGACCAAGAGAAGCCAACATTCACTTGCCCATACGGTACTTACGCTTTTCGGAGGATGCCATTTGGACTTTGTAATGCACCAGCTACCTTTCAGAGGTGTATGATGGCAATCTTTTCTGACATGGTGGAGGATTTCCTGGAGATATTCATGGATGATTTCTCTGTCTTTGGAGATAACTTTGAGAGCTACCTAGGCAACCTAAAAAAAGTGCTCGAGAGATGTGAGAAAGCAAACTTGGTATTGAACTGGGAGAAATGTCACTTCATGGTGGATGAAGGGATAGTCCTAGGCCACAAAGTAAGCTGTTGTGGCATAGAAGTCGACAAAGCTAAGATCGAGGTAATTGAAAAGTTGCCGCCACCCACCACAGTCAAGGGAATCAGGAGTTTCTTAGGGCATGCTGGTTTTTATCGGAGGTTTATCGCGAACTTTTCGAAGATCACCAAACCCTTATGCCATCTTCTGGAGCAGAACCGTCCCTTCGACTTCAACACTGAATGTACTGAGGAATTTAAGGTTCTAAAAGAAAAGCTGGTAACAGCCCCAATAGTACAGCCACCAGATTGGAAACTGCCATTTGAGATCATGTGTGATGCTAGTGACTATGCTGTCGGGGCAGCACTTGGGCAAAGGAAAGACAAGCTCTTTCATGTTATATACTATGCCAGCAAAACACTGAACGACGCCCAAGTAAACTACACCACAACAGAGAAAGAACTATTAGCTGTGGTGTTTTCCATTCACAAGTTTCGTTCATACATACTTGGAACGAAGGTCATAGTCCACACAGACCACTCTGCATTAAAGTATCTGTTCGCCAAAAAGGATGCAAAGCCTTGACTGATACGTTGGATTCTGCTACTGCAAGAATTTGACCTTGAGATCAAGGATAAAAACGGGACAGAGAATCAAGTTACAGATCACTTGTCAAGACTGAAGAGGGGAAAGAGTCCCCCAACAGACGAGACACACATACTGGAGACCTTCCCTGACGAGCAGCTGTTCGCTGCCACAAGCACTGCCGCGACAGCCATGGCGGCAGGTAAGTTTTCTGAACTCCCCTGGTATGTTGATTTCGTTAATTATTTAGTTTGCGAAATAACTCCTCCTGACCTTAACTATCAAGCCAGGAAGAGGTTCCAAAATGATGTTAAGCATTATTATTGGGACGAACCTCTTTTTTTCAAATATTGTGCAGATCAGGTTATCAGGAGATACGTACCACAGGATGAACAAGAAGTTGTGCTTCATCACTGTCATGCTTCACAATATGGAGGACATTTAGGTGTAACAAAACTGCTGCCAAAGTTTTGCAGTCTGGATTCTATTGGCCGTCACTATTTAAGGATGCCTAGATATTCTACAAAAACTGTGACAAGTGTCAACGGACTGGCAATATCTCGAGAAGACATGAGATGCCGCTGCAAAACATTCTTGAAGTTGAGATCTTCGATGTTTGGGGGATTGATTTTATGGGACCATTCCCAACTTCATGTGGGAACTTATATATCCTCCTGGCAGTGAACTATGTGTCCAAATGGGTTGAAGCGATCGCTACTCAAAAGAACGATGCCAAGACGGTTCAGAGGTTTTTGCATAAAAACATATTTTCCAGATTTGGCATCCCCAAGGCGATCATCAGTGATGAAGGGAGGCATTTCGATAATAGGGTTATAACTGCTGCCTTAAAAAAGTATGGTGTCAAACATCGGATCGCAACAGCATACCACCATCAGACCAATGGACATGCTGAAATATCCAACAGAGAGGTTAAGAACATTCTTGAAAAGATGGTTAAGCCAACTCGGAAGGACTGGTCTCTACACCTCAATGATGCATTATGAGCTTACAGAACAGCATTCAAAACTCCATTGGGAATGTCACCCTACCGGCTAATTTATGGGAAAACATGCCATCTACATGTTGAGATTGAGCACAGAGCATACTGGGCCATCAAGGCAGTGAATATGGACTTGGAAAAAGCAGGACATAAAAGGCTACTTGATCTAAATGAGATTGAAGAAATTCGAGCAATGGCCTATGATAACGCAAGAATCTATAAAGACAAGACAAAGAAGTGGCATGACAAGAAGTTGCTGCCACGACAGTTCTGCCCAGGGCAGCTTGTGTTGTTGTTCAACTCTAGGTTGAAACTCTTCCTAGGGAAGCTGAAATCTAGATGGTCTGGCCCATTCCAAGTGGTGCAGGTTTTTCCCCATGATGCCATCACAATCAGATCTTTAAAAGACGGGCACCAATTTAAATTCAATGGACAAAGATTGAAGCATTATTAGGGGACTGAAGCCCCAAGAATGCAGGAAGTGGTTACTTTAGGAGATGCCCCTCCTGGCATCCCTAATTTAACCTAATTTTATTATTATTATTATTATTTTTTTTTTTTTTATATATTAGGTAATTAGAATTACTTTATTTTTAGGAACTAAAGTTTTTATTTTTATTATTTTCAGGAAATAAAGGAGATAAGGAGAAGAGGAGAAGTGAATTCAGCCCACCATCTTTCCATCAGCCCAAAAAGCCCAACTTTGGAGCCTGCCGTTACAGCTACCGCGACAGAAGCGGAAAATCCAGCCTGTCAACACGCTGTCGCGGTAGACACATAAATGCGTAACAGACGCGCAGCAGACACAGAAACGCGTCAGAAACCGCGTAACAGCTGGCCCCGTTATTCACGCCTGCCGTTACAGCTCCAACGGGCAGCAAACTTCCCCTCTATATAAACCCCGTTTTACTATTCATTTTTCACTAACTTTTACTCTCTCTACTTGTTTCCTCTAGAATTTTACTCGTTTTCATTTTCTTTCCACAGTCCTTGCAATATGAGTACCAGAAATACCCGCCGTAGTGCTGCCTCAGGATCTGCCCCAGCAGCATCCACTCCAAGCTCCTTCCAGGTCAGAGATATGTGGGAGGAGAAAGACTTCATTTACACCACCAGAACGGAGAACCTTGGGCTACAACCATTCATAGCCCGCAAAATCAGAGCCCTGTAGTGGCAGATTTTTGCCCAACAGCCGGAGGAGATGAACGTAACTCTAGTCCGAGAATTTTATGCTGCCATCGACATCAGGGTAGCGACAGCAGTAACGGTCCGAGGAAAAGAGGTACCTTTCGAGCCCGAATACATCAACACACTCTATGGGTTCTATGTTGGGAGAAAGGAAGATGGCCACCAAAGATTTATAGAAAGTTTAGAGCCGGCAGATTACGATGCTGTGATGGCAGAACTCACAGACGAGGGTACCGAGAGGAATACCGATCCTAAACATCCAAGGACGGTAAAACGATTTCAACTCACGCCGGAGGCAAAGCTTTGGAATGCATTTAACAAGAAGCGGATTATGCTCTCCTTGCACAACACAACGATAGACCAACCCAGGTTAGCCCTCATCCATTCAATTTTAAATGAGAGGCCAATTAATGTTGGGAGATATGTTCGGGAGGGAATATTGGATTGTGCATACCGGCCGTCAAGACCACTCTTCTACCCATACCTCATTACTGCCCTCTGCCGCAGCCACAATGTACCGGAAGCTGCCGAGGACTTAAGAGTTCGAGGAAAAGGCTGGACAGACAGGAACATCCTCAGCCTGATGGAACTCAAAGCTGCCACACCCATGTCGTCCTTTGACCTCACTGCCACGGCAGGTGAGCCAACAGAGCCCACCCAAACCGAGCCTGCCACCACAGAACCTAGGCAGCCCACCGCAGCAGCTCCTCCAGCAGACACCTCCACACAAATCCTTGTTGCCCTGCAGAAAATGGAGGAACGACAACTAGGCCTGGTGAGTTTCATCCGAGACTTCACCATCGCAACGGTACATTTCATCCACACCTCTCTTAATTTTCCTGATGTACTGTTCCCTGCCTTCCCCAACCATTATTTTACTGCCCCCACACCTGCCCACACCCCTACCCCTGCTGCCACACCAAGAACGCCATCTGCCGCGTCAACCCCGACCCCGGCCACAACAACTGCAGGCAGCAGCCGCATAGCCGAAACATCTGCCTGGGGAGCCAAGAAAAAAGAGCCTATGTCCAACCTCGACAGGTATATTGTTGGTTTCTCCTCCTCTGAAATTTGGGCGGCATCCGATGACGAGCCCTCTGTCAAGAGGAACTTGTCCAAGGAATTTGTTGAGATTTAGGGGGCTCGATTCGATCAACCGTTCTTGCTCGCCAAGTATGGAGAAGTTGGATAATTGGGTGTTTTAGTGGGAGGTGAAAAATTGGCAATGTGACACAAGGATTTATAGTGGTTCAACCTTCTAACCAAGGTTTACATCCACTACCTTAGCTCCCCACTAAGGATTTCCAACAAATTCACTAAGAATTTCGTCCCTTTTTCTCGGATTAGGAGGAAACCGTTACAACCCTCAAAGCTTTCTACCCAAAGCTTTAAGGAACACTCTCTTTACAAAGAAAGACATAGCAAACTAGAAATCCCTCTAAAAGGTGTTTGTTTGCAATTCTAAGCACTCACCCAAAACCTAAACACTTGAGCAAATTTAACAATGTAAGCTCACAAGTGTTGTCTAAGCAATAAATATACAATTAAAGCTCTAGACAAATTTTGACATCATAATGTTGTAACAATTGAAGCATTAACCATTACAAGATGCTTGGAGGTCCCTTTTATACTCCCAATTGAGTTTGTAGCCGTTACTAGCCGTTGGGATTGAATTGGAGCCGTTTGAGTCTTTATTTCCCACCATAAATGCAGTTCTGCAGCTTGGCGTATCGATACCCTCTCAACCCGTATCGATACGGTCTCGAAGAGGAATTAGCCGTTGTGCTCTTCAGCTGATGCGTATCGATACGCTTGTCTAGTGTATCGGTACGGTCCTGCAAATTCAAATGACCGTTGGGAAATGTCCGTTGGGGTGGTTATGCATATCGGTACGCGATACAACCGTATCGGTACACGACTAGCCGTTGGGCTATTTCAAAGCGCACCGTATCGATACGGCTAAGCGTATCGGTACGGGTTTTGGCTACTGGAATTCTGGTAGTTTGGAAACCCTAAGGCGTATCGGTACGGTTCAATACCGTATCGGTACGGTCACTTGAAAAGCATGGTTTTGACCACTTTAAATGTACTTTAAACCCATTCCAAAGCCTTTAAAACCCTTAAACATATTTTCAAGTTGTTTTTGACTAAAAACACATTTTAAATTCTTTTCAATTTAGTCCAAAACATTTTTCAAATATTATATCTAAACCTTAGTTCTACAATCTCCCCCTTTTTGATATAATAAAACCAACTTGAAAAATTGTTTGGGATTCTCCCCCTTTAACTTTAAAATTGTGAATAAGAGATTAAAGATATGAAATCAAATAAAGCTCCCCCTTATTCATTTGAAAATTCAATTTTTCAAACCATTTCTCCCCCTTTTTGTTATATCAAAAAGAATTTAAAATGACATTTAAGTTTAAGATAACATAGGAGGCAAAAAAATTGACACACTTAAAATTTTGGTTTTTGAAAATTGGCTCCCCCTTACTCAAAGCATCATAAGAATGTTAGTTCAACATATATGATTATCTAGTTGACATAAAAGAAAATAAATCAAATAAACACAAAAGCAACTAGATTTTACTTGAACTCAAGGGAGGATGTGAAGAATTCCTTCTTCAAGTGTTCTTCCTTTGTGTGCATGGAGCTCCCCCTCAATTTTTTACTTGTTGATCACTCTCCATCACACCTAGCAAAAGACAATCAAGTAATTTTTGGTATCCAAATTGCTTTGGATCCATAAACATTAGTAGCACAAAAGTAGTCCCCTTAGGAATCCATTTTTCAATTTCATCCTTTTTAGTTGAAGTGGTTAGTCCTTTTGGGACCCAAACACTTCTAAAACATTTTCCATTTACAAATCTAGGGGCACTAGATTGTCTTACATAAAAGTTTGATTTTCCAAAACTATTTTTCTTTTCAAGTTTATTGGAAATCAATTTTTTTTTCTTTTTGAACTTTAAGAAGCAAATTTTGTAAATCAAAACATTTTTGTTCAAAATCTTTCAACTTTGCTTCAAGTTCAAGATTTGTTTTGGAAAGCAAACCATTTTCAATTTTTATTTTTGAAATCAAATTTTTGTTCTTAGAAAATGATGCCTTGAATTCCAAAAGCAAATCATCATAGGCATCTTGTAACTCATCAAATGTATAAGAATTTGAAATGGATGAGTTAGAAGTTACCTCTCCCTCATTGAGGGACATCAAGCATATGTGGGCTACTTCATCATCAGTGGAGTCTTCATCATTCCAAGTGGCCACATATGCTTGTTTTGAAGATGATCCCTTCTTTTTAGATTTGTGGGAGTCCTTAATCTTCTCCATCGATTCATGCTTGGATTTTTCCATTTTGCTCTTCATGAACCGAGCAAATTTGTTGAAGAGATAGGCCATCTCTTCATCTTCACTTTCTTCCTCATTTGAATTTACATGATGGCATGTGGAGGATTTGAGAGCTACGACACTTACATTGATGCCTAGCTCCATGATCTTCTTCTTCCCCATTGCTCTAATCTCTTCCTTCTTATTCTCCTCTTCTTTGTTTTTCTTCATTATTTGATGAGTGAGAAGTGACCCCATGAGTTCATCAAGCTTCAAGGTTTTGAGATTCTTGGCTTCGATGATGGCGGTCCTCTTTGAGTCCCATGACTCGGGAAGGGAGTAGATGAGCTTTCGGACAAGCTTCTCTTCCGGGATGGCTTCTCCATAACCTTTAAGACCATTGGTGATGGTGGAGAACCTATCAAACATCTTCTCGATGTTCTCTTCCGGATCCATCTTGAAGTTCTCATACTCTAAGGTGAGGAGCCCAATCTTGGTCACCTTGACTTTATTGGTTCTTTCGTATGTGACTTCAAGCTTGTCCCATACTTCCATGGCACTCTCACAAGAAGACATCTTCTCATAGATGGTTGGGCCAAAAGCACAAAAGAGCATGTGCAATGCTTTGCAATTAAGCTCCACCTTCTTGCGATCGTCGGCACTCCATTCCGCTTTGCTTCTTTGAGGCACGAACGGACGATCTTCAACTATGTCCCATAGCTTGTAATCTCTTGACTTCAAGAAGAATTTCATCTTTGTCTTCCAATGGGCATAGTGATTTTCGTCTAAGAAGGGCGGTTTGTCAATGGATTGCGCCATTTTAGCCGGTTGGTGAAAATTCGATCGAGCTTGCCGGATCTTCTCAATAGGATGTGAATCCCCTTCGATTGAGCCAAGCTCTGATACCAATTGTTGAGATTTAGGGGGCTCGATTTGATCAACCGTTCTTGCTCGCCAAGTGTGGAGAAGTTGGATAATTGGGTGTTTTAGTGGGAGGTGAAAAATTGGCAATGTGACACAAGGATTTATAGTGGTTCAACCTTCTAGCCAAGGTTTACATCCACTACCTTAGCTCCCCACTAAGGATTTCCAACAAATTCACTAAGAATTTCGTCCCCTTTTCTCGGATTAAGAGGAAACCGTTACAACCCTCAAAGCTTTCTACCCAAAGCTTGAAGGAACACTCTCTTTACAAAGAAAGACTTAGCAAACTAGAAATCCCTCTAAAAGGTGTTTGTTTGCAATTCTAAGCACTCACCCAAAACCTAAACACTTGAGCAAATTTAACAATGTAAGCTCACAAGTGTTGTGTAAGCAAGAAATATACAATTAAAGCTCTAGACAAATTTTGACATCATAATGTTGTAACAATTAAAGCATTAACCATTACAAGATGCTTGGAGGTCCCTTTTATACTCCCAATTGAGTTTCTAGCCGTTACTAGCCGTTGGGATTGAATTGGAGTCGTTTGAGTCTTTATTTCCCACCATAAATGCAGTTATGCAGCTTGGCGTATCGATACCCTCTCAACCCGTATCGATACGGTCTCGAAGAGGAATTAGCCGTTGTGCTCTTCAGCTGATGCATATCGATACGCTTGTATAGCGTATCGGTACGGTCCTGCAAATTCAAATGACCGTTGGGAAATGACCGTTAGGGTGGTTAGACGTATCGGTACGCGATACAACCGTATCGGTATGCGACTAGCCGTTGGGCTATTTCAAAGCACACCGTATCGATACGGCTAAGCGTATCGGTACGGGTTTTGGCTACTAGAATTTTGGTAGTTTGAAAACCCTAAGGCGTATCGGTACGGTTCAATACCGTATCGGTATGGTCACTTAAAAAGCATGGTTTTGACCACTTTAAATGTACTTTAAACCCATTCCAAAGCCTTTAAAACCCTTAAACATATTTTCAAGTTGTTTTTGACTAAAAACACATTTTAAATTCTTTTTAATTTAGTCCAAAACATTTTTAAAATATTATATCAAAACCTTAATTCTACAGAATTTACCCCAGAGAAACGGCAGAAAACAGGCCCCGGAGTTGACCCATCCGACCAGGAAAAATCCGGCAGCAGCAGCAGTAGCAGCTCCGAGGAGGTTTAGGTATTGGAGAAACCACCTCATATCTCCCCTACCCGCATCCAACCTCCACGGGAAGCCAAGACCAAGAACACTTCGGCCTCTCCCATCCGTCTGTCGGTACCGACAAGGAAAGTCACTGCCCGTCGGCAGATTCAACTCAGCAGCAGCAGCAGCGACGACGACATCGCTTGAAAATTTAAGTTTCTTATCTTATATTGTTGTCTGCCTTTTTTTTATATTTTGTGATGTTGTTTTTATTTTCCTTTTTTCATTACTGTCATTTGCATTGAGGGCAATGCAACCTTTGAGTTTGGGGGTGGCATCCCTCCATTAATGAAGTATCTTTAAGTTTAAAATTGTGTATTTTACTTAGTTTATTTTTGCCTAAAAATGATAAAAATTTGGCTTAAGTCTGTGAACAGAACTTACCTGCCGTGACAGCCTCTGTCGTGGCAGTGCCGTTAGGATAATTTTAGGAGCAGTTTAGAGCCTTACTATAGTTCTAAATCTTAAACAGCATTTGTGACTTTTATACTGTCTAGAACTCTGCTAGTAAACTAGAATAGAAATCTTAACACTTGAGTTGCCCCTAAAGGTGCCTAACACTGGCTCTAGGAAAAGAAGTTAAGAAAAATAGACTCAATACACCTAGATGTGCCCGAAACCGGCTCTAGTCAAACTTAAGCTTGAGAAAATAGAATCGAGTCTGAATAAAAACTAAAAGAGCCTAAGAATTGCCTCCAAAAAGATGAAAATTGGCATAAAAATTCAAGTTAGAAGCTTAACTATTCTAGTAAACTAAGGGAGTCTTGGCATATAATTGTTCACAACCATGCACACACTACACGAGAATTATAGCAAGGTTTCGAATGAATCCTGAATTATCCAACAAGGTGTTGCTCACAATAGGGAATGAATGGTAAGTAAGGGAAAGTTCACTGTTTTAAGCCAAACAAAAAAATTTATTTCTTTTTTTAGGTCTGAATTGCTTGAGGGCAAGCAAAAACTTGAGTTTGGGGGTGTGTTGAGTGTGTAAAAGTTCTATATTTTACCCCCTATTTAACCCATATTTCTGCTGCATTCAAGCACAATTCATTGCATTTAGGATAGATTTCATTTATACATCACAATTATATCAAATGGCACAGTTTCTACTGAAATTGGTTGTTTTTGCAGGTAGCTGTTGTAGCAGATAGAGGGCAGTGGAGAAGTAGACACTGAGCAGTGAAGAAGGAACTGGATTTGCTGACGAGGAGGATGACGCTGCCATGGCCGCTGCCGTGGCAGCCAAGGACGACAGTAATGGTGAAGAGAAGAAGTGAAGTGGGCCTCGACAGAAAGATAAAATTAAGCCGGTCTGTCGTGGAGCACCCTTATATTTTTCCAAGCCCTAGATCAGAATGAAGGCCAAGCCCAAAGTTCAAGGAAGAAACTCCAAGCAAGAAGGAAGGACGAATTAAAGACATATGCTCTGAAGATTTAGTCTTCAATAGAGTTGTACTTTAGTTTAAACTTGTATTCTTGCCATATTAGAAAACTTGAACCCAAGGCCTATATAAAGGCATGTAATTCGACTACTCTCTAGCCTTCTCTTCTAAACCCTAGTCGTTTTCCTCTTCTCATCATGTTCTAAACTTCCCCTGGGGCTAAGGGTTGATTTGTAAAGTAGTTGCAAAGATTGCATTTGTTTTAGGAATTTTTCTATTCAATAAAATAGACTTCAAGTTTGCTTATTCTGGTTTTCAACATCTTGCAAAAGTATCGGGAGAGCATTGTGAGATTACACATTTACTTAATATCAAGAGAGTTAAGTATACGAAAGAAATAAGTACGGGTTCTCCAGTTTATGGTTGAACTATCTCGGACCTAGGGATAGGACGAGGTTAAGTGGCTAAGGAAGAATTCAACAACATCGGTGTTCATCCTTCGGTTCAAGCCGGGAGGTATCATCAAAGACGTATCCATCGACAAACTTGGACCTAAGGATAGGCCAAGGCACAGCAGGGATTCTTGCCAAGCTTGAAGTATAGAGTTGTGTGATCGCTGCCGCGACAAACAACAGACCGCTGCCGCGACAGGTGCTGCCGCGACAGGCGCAACGACAGAACAGAGATTCCTAGACTTTGCAACACCTACACTACTGAGCAATTCAATACCGGCCCATTCTCTCTATCTTGATTTCTTTACTCTTTTATTTCAGTATTATTTATTATCTCGTGACAACATTTAAACTATCTCTTTTCCCCTTCGTGCAGAAAACTAAGGTTGAAGCTATTAGCCCAGTCCTTGTGGAGACGATATCTGATACTTACGTATCATTTTACTACTTGCGTCGTGTACACTTGCACTACATTGCGATAGACACTTTTACACGCAACAGCAACAAGCTCAAGATCATGGGTAAGATAGTTACACTCATGCAGTTTCAACTGTCGGGACGCATAAGCCACTACCTTCCCATCCTGCATAAAAATATGTCCCAATCCAGTGTAAGAAACATCACTATAAACGGTATAAGCCTTACCAGGATTAGGCTGGATCAAAACTGGTGCTTCAGTCAAAATGATCTTAAGCTTCTCAAAACTAGACTGTTGGGCCTCAGTCCAAACAAAGGGAACATCTTTCCTAAGAAGCTTAGTAACAGAGCTGCAATAGTAGAAAAACCCTCAACAAAACTCCGCTAATAGGCAGCTAAACCCAAGAAGCTTCGAACCTCATGAACATTCTTGGGCTGTTTCCAGCTCATAATAGCTTCAATTTTCTTCGGATCAACCTGAATACCCTCGGCAGAAACTATATGCCCAAAAAACATAACCTCAAAAAGGCAGAAGTCACACTTGCTAAATTTTGCATATAACTATTTCTCTCGCTGAGTCTGTAATTCAATTTAGAGATGTTTCTCATGTTCAGCCTCAGATTTGGAATATACCAGAATATCATCTATAAATACTACAACAAATTTGTCAAGATAAGGTTGAAACACCCTGTTCATCATGTCCATAAACGAGACAGGGGCATTAGTCAATCTGAAAGGCATTACAAGAAACTCGTAGTTACCGTTACGTGTTTGGAAAGCTATTTTGAACACATTATAATCCTTAACCTTGAGTTGGTAGTAACCATATCTCAATTCTATCTTAGAAAACATCGTAGCTCCCCGGAACTGATGGAAGAGATCATTAATGCAAGGAAGGGGATACTTGTTCTTGATCGTCAGCTTATTCATCTTCTAATAGTCGATACAGAGTCGAAATGTTCCATTCTTCTTCTTAACAAACAGAACAGAAGCTCCCCAAGGTGAAACACTAGGTCAAATGAAACCCTGATCTAGCAGTTCTTGCAACTGTATTTTCAACTCTTTAAGTTCTTTCGGCGCCATCTAGTAAGGAGCCATAGACACAGGAGCTGTACTCGGATAAACCTCGATGCCAAACTCAACTGCATCACGTTTCAGCGATACTCCTGACAATTCTTCTAGAAAAACATCTAGAAAGTCTCTCACAATACAAATCTTATCTAACCCAGAATCAGACTCTCTCGGATCAAGAATATAAGAAAGATAAGCAATGGACCATTTTCTAATCATTTTCTCGGCTTTGAGAGCCGATATAACATTAGACAGAAAGCCTCTATGCTCCCCAATAAGATCGAACTCTCTAAAGGGTAACTCCATCAAATTAGCTGGAAAGATCTCTCATTGAATCTCAAGAGGACAATTCTTGTACACTTTAGTGACCTCAACATGATTACCCACTAGACTGTGTACGGTAACAACATTAACAGTGTCCTCAATAGAAATTTCACGTCCCCTAGACACAGAACTCAAACCATACGAATGGGTCGAACCATTTTCAAGAAATACAAAATAAGAGATAAAATGAGTAGAAAAGTACCAACAATAATGCATGGCTCATCACGATACTCATGCCTCATGGTAGGGTAAACTAACCCTGGTTGTCTTACCCCTAATCCAGCTGATCCTCTACTCAGAGCAGGCCTACCCCTACTAGCAGAACCCGAAGTAACATATCTACCCTGTCCTCTCCCCCTAGCGGGAGTCTGTAAGGATGCCTAAGACTGGCTCGAAGTATAAGCTGATGGAGGTGAAAGCAGACAGTCTCTAAAAAGATGCTCAAAAGAACCACATTTGAAACAAGCCCCAGTCTGTCTCCTACACTCGCTCGGATGTCATTTCCTGCAAAAGGAACAATGTGACACCCCACGAGTACTAGTAAAACCCCCCAACACTATCGGTCGAAACAGTAGAAGTCATTGGTCTAGCCCTGGAATAACTCTGATGATTTGACTCGTCTCTGGTTCTCTTCCTAGACTAATTCCTCTGACTGTGCTAAACTACCACGGTCGCTGGCCTCTTACCTCGATCAGTACATTGAGACTCAATTTGTTTCATCTTTGCTCATTTCTTTCAACAATCCTAGCCCGTCGAGTAATCTCCTTATACTCTTTATCCATATGCAAAGCAACACCCGCTTTAATCGTAGGACACAACCCTTTAAGAAACCAATCACATTTATCCTTTTCAGTGGTCACTAATCACGGAACATACTGAATCAGCCTCAAGAACTCAATCTCATAATCATTCACGGACATGTCATTCTGCTTCAAATTCATGAAATCATACCGACACTTTGCTAAATACTCAACCCCAACATAACAATCACGAAATGCCTGTCCAAAATGGTCCCAAGAGATTTGACTGGCTAGAATAACATGTTCCTCAGCCTCCCACCAATTCTGGGCTTCACCCTGCAACAATGATACAATAGCCATAAGTTTTCGACCGGTAGGATAATCCATCTTAACAAACAATCGCTGAAGCTTCTTCAAGCAGTACTCTGCATCAACCAGATGTGTACTCGTCTTCTCGTCAAACATAGTCATCCCGGAAGCTAAAAACTCGATAGATATGGGTCTTCTAACACCCTCATACTGACGAAGATATCGTAGCAACTCTCTATGCACTGTAGCAGAATCTATGCCCACAGTCTCACTATCCCTAGAATCATGTGGACCACCACTCTAAGCATATTGAACTTGTGGATCCCCACCACCAGTCTTATGAGCTTCAGTCTGTTGAGCTGGTTGTTCCTCCACATTAGCACCATGAATATCATCCTAATTCTGCATTGGATCCTCAGGGGGTGGAACATCACTCTCTGCAGCCACGGTACGACCTCGACCACGATTGGCCGCTAATCTAGAGCTTCTACAAGGTGGCATAGTAGTATATCTGCAACAGGAAAGAATCCTACGATTGGAGTCGGTACTTGAGTTCCTATTCAAAATATATATCTTATTCTTTAAAGATAACAAATTTTCTGAAATTCCCATTTTACCCGAAAACATTTAATAATGCATGTAAAGTTCATTTCCGGTTTAAAATTGATTTGAGCCACTCAGTCCGAGGGTTGAACCTGACTCTGATCCCACTAAATGTAACCTTCTAAACTCAACCCAAAAGAAATGGGCCAAATCTAAGAAGTCGCGTTTGAAACCTTATCCCTCAAGAAACATCGTTAGGTTTGAAAATTTAGAATAAAGTTCATGCATAAAAGGTAATAATATTTCAATTACATAAAACGTAGTCGTATAACAGTAACCTGAAAAGTTAATGAAATATTTAGAAATAGTCATGCATGCTAAAAACAACAAATCCCCAAATAAAAGTGTCTGAGTCCAAAATTACATATAAATCCAACAATAAAATAAAGTTCATAAATTGGAAATAGTTCATACTGATAATATGTAATAAGTCTGATAAACGAGGTCCTCCAAGTACCGTATGCCTAAGTTTGAATATCTGAGATAGGAACTAAAGGGGAATCAGTTGGAAAGCTCATTGTGTCTCTAAAGTGCAAACAGAATCATACAATAAGATAATCTGATCATCATGCTCAAAACCAAATAGACATTTCAACATACAGATATGTATGAAAATGATGTGTGAGACACAATGACATGCACCCATCTACATCACCTTCCGAAGAGTAAGGTTCCCCAGAACTACTCTTTACATCATCATCATCCGAAGTGGAACATAGCCCAACGGATAGAACCACTGATCCGAAGCAGGCTTTGAACCGAAAGATGGAACCGTTGAACTTCCCTGTACAATTTCCCAACCCAATGATATGACATGTTATTCGATTTTCTGAATCTGGATGCATTCATGTTTATTAAAGAAAATGCATGCACACATAGTCTGATATTAAATAGTTCGATTCTGATATATGTTGCATGACATACCATCATACAAATCATGTCATACATGGCAAATCATCAGAACAGATCATGTCATAATCACAAATCATGCTAATAATCATGTATACACACATAACACTGTAAAACATATAGCACAAGCAGAGAACACACCTTAAGCAGCTAATAACTCAATGTCGAGAGTGACGTCTCCCACGCATAGCCCTAGCACTAGGTCGGATAGAATCAACACCTATGATAATAAGCACTACATAAGTTCCACTACTACTATGCCATATCACTAATATAATAATACCCACCAAAAAAATATCAAACTAAACTCACGAGTAGATCTCGAAGATTGAGCAACAGGAGGTCGCCCAA
The DNA here is from genome assembly GCA_030270665.1 of Hibiscus trionum. Taxonomy (NCBI): domain Eukaryota; kingdom Viridiplantae; phylum Streptophyta; class Magnoliopsida; order Malvales; family Malvaceae; genus Hibiscus; species Hibiscus trionum. The sequence goes on from BSYR01000012.1 coordinate 657,758, forward strand.
GTGGAGGAGGAGGAGGAAGGATCTATGTATTCTAATCAACGTCACATGAATACAATAATATTCGAATCAAATTCTGATGTTCACAAATTCATAAAATACTAAGTACAAATAAATGTAAGTAGTAAAACAGTCTTCTGGGTTTGAATTTGGGAAAACGGGCAGCATATTTGGAATCAGAATGTGAGAAAACATAGATTTAACTTTGACTGAAAAAGTCAACGACGGAAAGTCAATGGTCAACGCCAAAAAGTTGTCGGTCAACGAAGGGGGGTCAAAGTCAACAACGGCGGTCAACGTAGTGGTCAATGGTTAGGTCAACACTGGCGTCATTTGGTTCGGTCAACCAACGGGTCGGTCTGATGGGTCCGATTCACGGGTTCGGCTCGGTTTGGCTTAACACACTAGACCGTGTAGCCTATCATCGGTTCGGGCTCAGTCTCTCTTGCTTGAGCTCACCGATTTGGGTTTAAACCCAATACACCAACACACACACCCAAGCCCGAACCCCTATCCCCTTTTGCATAATCCAAAACCCTAATGATTTTCCCCTTGACGGTGTCGGTCACCGGTGATGAAATCCGGTGACCCCGGCCAAGACACACACAACGAACACAAGATTAAATTAACCCAACATCAAAAGAAACCCGAAACAAGTCCACAACACTTACCCACGAACCAAAATCGAACAGAAACGGAGGAGAACAACGGAGAGATCGACGGATCAAGGTTTTGAATGATTTTAAACCGTTTTCTAGCGAACGAATGGCAACGAGGGCTATCGGACGAGTGGGTTAGGGTCGAGCGACGACGGGGAATCGAATGGTGGTTTTGATTTGATGAACAGCCGGCATTAAGCTATTGGCTGAAGCTTGATCGGAGAACTTTATGGGTTGAGGGTTGGTTAACGTGATGAGAGGTTGAGGGAGAGATGGTGTAGGGTGCGGCTGAACATGGAAAATGAAGCTGAAAAAAATGCTAGGGTCGCTATAATAGGGTTTAAATACCTTGGGAAAAATAGTAAATTTAAAACAAGGATCTCAACTTTCACCCATTTTATAAAAAGGTCACCCAAGTTCCGAATTTCACAATTTAGCCACTAATTTAAATTAAGCTCTATTAATTCCCAAGTTAAATTTAGGTGTCAGAATTAAGGATTTTCAGAAATTAGGGTTTACAAATTAGGGTGTTACAAGATCCTTGTTTGGTAATCCTAATTGTTAGGGGTGCTCAAACGGTTAATTCGGTCGGTGGCCGAACCGAATTACCCAAAACTGAATAAACCAAAATTTTTAAATATTTAACCGTTAACCGAACAAAAAAAATCGAAAAAAAATAACTGAACCTAACAAATTTTGGCTAATTCGGTCGGTTTTCAAATTAACCAAAATTTATCATTAGCTTTTCTAATTAAAATTACTAAACAATAAAGATCCTTAGAAATACTTTTTACTTCACAATAATAATTTGTATTTAATTTAAACAATATCAAGACATAGATAAAACATTAGAATTTTAGATTAAACATTAGATTTTTTTCATTTGGGTTAGAAGTAGGTTTTAAAATTTTAATGGGCATGGGCCTAATAAGTATAATATATTTATTTTTTGTTATATTTCGGTTAATTAACCGATTTCGAAGCGAATTAATCCATAACCGAACTTTGAAAAATTATTTAACCGTTCACCGACCGAAAAAAGTTTGGTGGCCGGTCATTTAAGCAAACTATTTCGGTTTGGTCGGTTAATTCGATTTAACCGACCGTTTGAACACCCATACTCATTGTTGATGTTTTGCCATGTTGTCACTTGGTTTGTTGAACTTTCTACACAAGGGGTGGTTCTAGACATGTGCAATAAGAGCAGTCGCGCAAAGCCCCAAAAAGGGAGGGCCCAAAATGAATTAAGTTAATTACTTATAAGGAAAAACAAATTATTAGTTATGGACTATTGGTAAAATACTTGGAGAAAACAAAAATGTTCTACTGCATATATTTTGAGTCATATTATACTCATTTTTTTATTCAAAATTCATACTACCACGCATACAACAAGTCAACAAACATTCATTTATATTTTTAAATTAAGGATCACATTTTAATAAAATACATAGAATCTCCTAAATCTTTGAATTGCTCATGTTTCTAAGGGTAAGCATTCGATTGAGTCGAGTAAAATTTTTTCAAGTTATTCGAGTTGACGAGCCATATTTTATGACTCTACCTTTATTTGAAAATTTTCCGAATCAATTCGAGTTTCTATAATATTTAATAGTAATTATTTATAATGCTATATTTCTCTAATCTTATATATTAAAATGAATATCTCTAATCATATAACATATACATATATATTTCTTCATATTGTTTTTCACTTTTGTGGGTAAGATTTGTAATGTTATTTAATAAAATAATATCATCTATAATTCTAAAATATATTTATAATGTTGTTTTTAAGGAATGAACTTTTGAGGATAAAATATTGATGTGAATATAAAGAAGTCAAGAAATTGATGAGAATAAACAATTTATAAAATATTATAGTTGAAGGACCAAATTGAATAAAATGTAAAGTTAAGAGGCTAAATTATAAAAGAATATTTTTTGTTAAAAATATGAATTGAAGCTAAGTAGGTATTCTACAATGTTTTAAGAGCATTTGGTTTAAATTTGGTCAAAATAGACTTAAAATGATGAAGAAATTGAAGAAATGAGTAAATCATACAAAGTAAAGGGGCTAAATTGCAAAAATAGAAAAAATATTTTTGAAAATATGAATTGAAGCTATATATATATATATATATATATATATATATATATATATTGTAGTGGTTTAGGAACATTTGGTTTAAATTTGGTTAAATGAACTTAAAACGAAGGATGAATTGAAGGAACGAGGAAACCATACAAAGTTGAGAGGCTAAATTGTAAAAAGAGAAAATTTATTTTCAAAATTATGAATTGATGCTAAGAGGGTATTCTAAAATGGTTTAGGAACACGTGGTTCATGTAACCCCCTCGTCCCGGTCCGGACGTTTGACCAATCGGAGTGGGCTACACGGGGATAACCGAGATGAAGCCCGTTAAGGCTCCACTTTGGTTACCGACCCTCGGTAAAACTTTTCATTTTATCTTATCTAGATGCATTAATTAAACCTAAGCGGAAGCCCAACAACCAACCGGGCCTGAGCCCAACCCTTGAAACACCTTAGAGATGTCAAAAAGCCCAAAAACAGGTCTGTGTTTCGAAACAGTCAAAGCCCGTTTCGAAACACCAGCTCCAGTTTAAAAAGTCAGACACCCGTTTCGAAATGCATCCACCCCGTTTCGGAACAGGGTCTCATTTTGCCTTGTCGTTTCGATACCAGCTTCGAAACTGCAATTCCAGTAGCCAAAGTGTTCCGAAACTGGTTTCGAAACAGGGGTTCACAGTAGCCAAAACGTATCGAAACAAGTTCAGATACAGGGGCCCTGGAACCACACCCGTTTCGAAACAGGACAGCCCGTTTCGAAACACATGCTGTCTGCAAATTCCTAAAATCAATTTTAGTCATCTCCAATGGATCCCAAACGTCCGAAACGACTACACGAAGCATACAAATCATACAAGAACATCCTAGAGGCACGCACCCTATAGCCCCGTACGAAAAAACACAAGGATACATGGTAGAACATTCAAACACCAATTCATACATAGCATTCAAGGTTCATATTTCAAAGGTCAAACACTTAGCCAAACGAAGGTAGGCAAAATAGGCATGGTTTACAAGCAAGGCGTACATCCAAAAACCAAAATCAACATAACATATAAAATGAGTCTAGCATGCTCCTAAACAACCACATCAACATACTTCAAAGGCATCAAGCCAAAAATACATATCCCATTGCTTGACCATTACATCATAACTAAAAATACCCATACTTGATAGCTAAGCTAGCACCACAAGCACACACTTGGAGGCCCCTTCTTGCACTAGCAACCCGCGAACTAAGGATCTGCATTGTCAAACAAAAGAGAGCGTAAGCAATAAGCTTAGTGAGGGTAAGCTCATTAAAAACAAACCTCGACAATGCAGGGTCCAAGCACGATCTCAACCAAGGTAAATGCATGTTCTTACCTTCGATCCTCAAGAGCCAAAATGTCAATGATGCATGAACAAATATCCAATAATATGTCATGCTCAACAAGCTCATTTCCACAACATATGTAAACGCATATAATCATCCAAAAGGAAACACATTCCACATCACATTGATACACATATCAATTTATATTGGCACCCAGCTATGACTCGAATACGCGGATAAACACGTTGGAACTCACATCCAACAACCACTTTACCTCACGGTGGGATTACACTCATCACCGGTCTCGCGGAGGGGATTCCACTCATCCTCACGCCCCGTCGATGGGATTACACTCATCACCGACTATCATAATATAAAGAAGAATTTTCGGGCGAACCCGTACTCCATCTTGAAGACTACCATCATCAAGACCACGCGCGTATTTGACTCTCGTATGCACACTAACATCCTAATGATCGATCATTTGTACCCAAGCATACTAGTGCCAATACTAACACAATCCATAATTTCAATTACAACCAATTCCGTGCTTAGAATGTACTCACCATGATCACAATCATAAACGATCCACATGCATATCACAATGCATCACCACAATGCCTCATCACACATGTATAGCACATTATACATAATCATCATAAAAACACATCACCATGAGGCATAAACAACAAGTTAAGAGTTCAACCAATGTCTCTAATTTAAGCTTAGGATTAGGCTACCACCCTAATCCTAACTCTAGGTGGGTCTACCAAGCCCAACCTAGTCCACATGCTTGAACCAACACTTAGAAAACACTTTGAAAACATTAACCACTCACATTCACTTCCAAGCTCAACCACTAAGCAAGCAACACCTTCAAGCTTCCGGATTCACTCCCGATGCTTCACCAACACAAGCTCTTGCCTCTAAACAACCTCAACACAATCCAAACAACTTCAAATCAGCCCAAGCATCAAAGTAGCTAACCCGGAATACAATTCAAACATCTAACACAACATTTCAAGCCATGAACAACCCCCAAACTCGAGCAGCCCATAAAACTCATCCAAAACCCTTCAAAAACCTCCATTAAACCCAAATTCGGGAATGAGCATAAAACCATGTAAAAATTATATATGTTGGACCATTTGACTCATAAACTTCATATCTAACACTATTAAATCAAAACTTTAAGTTAAACACAATAAAGCTACCATTTTTATTCAAATCCTTCAAAAACTCAAATTTCCAAAACTTGAACCAAAATGAAAACTATTTGTACTTTTGAAGAGAGGAAGTTGAGAGCAAGTAAAAAATGTAATTACCTTTCAAAACCGAGTTGAAATGGAGATGAGATGAAATGGAATAGTGAAAGAGGGAGGGGGAGGTCTCTTGTCGTTGGTTTTGGTATTTTGAAGAAGATGAATAGTGAAACTATTTGTTAAAAGGGGATTTAAATTGAAAGTTGAGTTATTTACAAGATTGCCATTAATGAATGGTCATTTCTCCTTTACTTTAAAATCCATGAAATTTGAGTTTCATTTCAAATTAGTCCAAACAATAAAATATTTGTTTTGAAAAACACGAAGTCCAAATAATATATAATATTATTTAAATATTATTTTTGCCCGACCTCTAAACCCGGGTGTTACAACTCTCCCCCACTTAAAGAATTTCGTCCCCGAAATTACATGACGAAAACAAGTACGGAAACTGCTCAAGCATATCAGCTTTCCTCTCCCACGTTGCCTCTTCCACACCTCTATGTCTCCACAACACCTTGACCAACTCTATGGTCTTGCCACGCAACTCCTTGCTATCAGAAGCAAGTATCTCAACAGGCTCTTCATTGTAAGACAAATCCGGATTCAACTCTATCTCCTCAACAGGCATAACATGAGAAGGATCTGACCTATATCTCCTAAGCATCGACACATGAAATACATCATGGATCTTTTCGAACTTAGAAGGCAATCTCAAACGGTAAGCTACAGGCCCAATCCGCTCAACTATCTCATACGGACCAATGAACCTCGGACTCAACTTGCCTTTCCGGCCAAATCTCATCACCTTCTTCCATGGAGATACTTTCAGAAACACTTTCTCACCCACGAAGAACTCAATCTCTTTTCTCTTCAAATCTGCATATGACTTCTGACGATCAGAAGCTGCTTTCAAACGGTCACAAATCAACTCCACTTTGTCGGTAGTCCTCTTAAGCAAATCCGGCATAGGTAACAACCTTTGACCAGTCTCGGCCCAACAAATCGGAGTCCTACATCGTGTACCATACAAAGCCTCATAGGGAGCCATCTGAATACTAGACTGATAACTGTTGTTGTAAGCAAATTCAACTAAAGGCAAGTGTTTCTCCCAAGAACCCTGGAAGTCAATCACACAACAACGGAGCATATCTTCTAGAATCTGTATCACTTGCTCTGACTGCCCATCGGACTGCGGATGATAAGAAGTACTGAAATGCAAAGGGCTGCCTAGAGCACTATGCAAACAACCCCAGAACCTCGAAGTAAATCTAGGATCTCTGTCTGAAATAATAGACTTCGGAACTCCATGAAGCCTCACAATCTCACGGATGTACAAGTTCGCCAACTTGTCTAACGAATCTGTAGTGTTCACTACTAAGAAGTGAGCACACTTAGTGAATCTATCGACAATCACCCAAACAGAATTCTTCTTCGAAGGAGACAACGGTAACCCTAACACGAAATCCATGGTGATCCTCTCTCATTTCCATTCCGGAATCTTCAAAGGTTGTAACAAACCTGAAGGAACCTGATGTTCTGCCTTCACTCTCTGACATACCATACAACGGCTCACATACTCGGCTACATCCTTCTTCAAACCAACCCAGAAGTAATCATTCTTCAAGTCACGGTACATTTTGATACTACCCGGATGCATAGAAAAAGGACTCGAATGTGCCTCACTCAGAATCTAACGTCTCAACTCAACATCTTCCGGTACCACAACTCTATCTCTAAAGCACAACAAGTTCTCACCACTGAAACTATACTCGATCGGTCTACCTTCGGCTATGTCCTGAACATGAGGAACTAAAGACACATATTGCAACTGCTTCTCTCTAATCAACTGAATCAAAGAAGGCTTCACTTGCAACTCGGTGATCAAACCACCATCATCGGACACACTCAATCTAGCAAACATAGCTCTCAACTCAACTGCAACTTTTCTACTCAAAGCATCGGCTACTACATTTGCCTTACCCGGATGGTATTCAATGGTAAAATCATAGTCTTTTAACAACTCAAGCCATCTTCTCTGTCTCAAGTTCAACTCTCTCTGTGTCATCAAATACTTCAAGATCTTATGATCGGTGTAAACTATACACTTCTCACCATACAAGTAATGACGCCAAATCTCCAATGCAAACACAACCGCGGCTAACTCTATATCGTGAGTAGGATAGTTCTTCTCATGAACTTTCAACTGTCTAGAAGCATAGGCAACAACTCTTCTTTCTTGCATCAAAACACAACCTAAACCTATATAGGAAGCATCATTATAGATCACAAATTCCTTACCTGAAACAGGCTGCACTAACACTGGAGCATTTGTCAAAGCTTCTTTCAATTTCTCAAAGGCCTTCTGTCTTGCATCTGACCATTCAAACTTAACTCCTTTTTGCAACAATTTAGTCAAAGGAGCAGCTACCCTAGAGAAACCATCAACAAATCTCCTATAGTAACCGGCTAATCCTAGGAAACTCATAATCTCAGTCACAGACTTAGGTTGTTTCCACTCAACAATAGCCTCAATCTTCGACGGATCAACACGGATACCATCGGCCGAAACAACATGGCCAAGAAATACAACCTCTCGAATCCAGAACTCACACTTGCTAAGCTTCGCATACAACTGGTTGCTCAACAATCTCTGTAACACAAATCCCAAATGCTCATCATGCTCTTCTTCTGTCTTCGAGTACACAAGGATATCATCTATGAAAACAACTACAAAACGGTCTAGATAGTCCCTAAAAATTCTGTTCATCATGTCCATAAATGCTGCAGGTGCATTCGTGAGCCCAAACAGCATCACAAGGAACTCATAGTGACCATATCTAGTCCTAAAAGCTGTCTTCGGAACATCACACTCTTTCACTTTCAACTGATAGTACCCTGATCTCAAGTCTATCTTCGAGAACACTGAGGCACCTCTCAACTGATCAAACAAATCATCTATACGAGGCAACGGATACTTGTTCTTCACAGTCAACTGATTCAATTGCCTGTAGTCAGTACACATACGCATACTGCCATCTTTCTTCTTTACAAACAACACATGAGCACCCCAAGGAGAACTACTAGGCCTAATGAAACCACTGTCTAATAACTCTTGCAACTGACTCTTCAATTCTTTCAACTCTTTCGGAGCCATACGATACGGAGCTATAGAAACTGGAGTAGACCCTGAAACAGTCTCAATCACAAACTCAACATCTCTGTCAGGAGGCAAACCAGGCAACTCCTCAGGAAACACATCCGAAAAGTCACAAACTATTCTAATATCTTTCGGTCTAGACTCACTCATATTCGGATTCATCAAATAAGCTAAGTAAGCCCCACACCCGAAATCCAACAACCTGTGAGCCTATAAAGCTGACACAACATTAGACAAGAACTTAATGTTCTCGCCTACTACTACTATCTCGTAATCATCAGAAAGCTTCAAGGAAATTCTCTTTGTTTCAAAATCCACACTAGCTCGGTGCTCAACTAACCAATCCATACCCAGAATAATATCAAAACCATAAAAAGGAAGCTTCATCATATCAACAGGAAACACATGACCCTGAATCTTCAGTGGACATCTCCTATACATACGTCTAACTACAACTGTCTCACCAAAAGAACTAGTCACATGCATACCTACATCTAAGATCTCAACAGGTATATCTAACTTCCGTGCATGCTCACTCAAAATGTAGGAATGTGTAGAACCCAAATCAACCAAAGAAAGAAAAGACATAGACTGTAACTCAAAATTACTTGCTATCACATCAGTGTCGTTCCCGGCCTCACTCTGAGCATAGACCCTCGTTGGTCCTCCTACCTCTGGCTGCACTGCCACAACATGAGCAAGGTTTCTCTGAGCATCTACCCTAGGTGCATCAGCCCTAGGCTGGAAGTAGCCACGACCGCGCCCACGGCCTCTCTGATAATCATTGGCCCTCGCATGAGCTTGAGCTAAGTTCGGTGCCTGTGCCGCCTGATGCGGGCACTCCCTCCTAAAGTGGTCCCTCGAACCACAGTTCCAACAAGCATAGAAGTTACCCCAACACTCACCAGTGTGATGTCTCCCAAAACGTGTACACTCGGGCACTCGCCCTCCACATCTGTGGCCCTGGTGGCCTCTACCGCGGTGGCCACCGCCACGCCTATGGTCAAACTGCTGTCAATCGCCTTTATGCCTCTTGGCATCTCCACGGTCGAAGTTGTTATGCCTCTTACCAGAACTAGAACCTCCAGAACGCTTGGTCAGCCCCAAGCTATGCTCAATATCCTTGGCACTAGCAACCAAAACATCAAAATCGGAGTAATCTGAAGCTAAGGTGTACCTCTTAACTTCCTCATGCAGCCCATATCTGAAACTGTTATAACGCTCCCTCTCATTGGGAACTAACTCTGGAGCATACTGACTCAAACGAACGAAACGAATCTCATAGTCAGTCACAGTAGCATCTCCCTGAACAAGGGCCATAAACTCTCGCTTCTTCTCATCTAGATACCTCGGACCTAAGTATCTCTTTCTGAAAGCCGACTCAAAGAAATCCCAACCTATCTCAGCATCTGGAACTCCGGCAGTAATGGTGACCCACCAAGTGTAGGAATCACCCTGAAGCAAAGATATCACACAGCCCAATCTGCGAGCACCCACACAGCCCATCTAAGCTAAGATGCGGTCGGTCTTCTCTAGCCACAACTCAGAACTCTCCAGAGTAGACCCTCTGAACTCTTCAGCCCCTAAGCTACGGAGCCTCTCCAACGGTAAACTAGCATCGTCACACCTAGGCTGAGCTGCAGCCTGAGCTCCCGCAACTGCGGCCTGAAATGCTCCCGCTATTGCTTGCACAAGCGGAGTCATATCTATTCCAGCTGGACCTTGGCCACCCTGAGGTCCCTCTCCCTCAACTCCGGCCTCGTCCCCCTCACCAGGCGGAGGAGGTGGTGGTGGTGGAGGTGGTGGAGGAGCTCCAACTCCAGCAGCAGCAGACCCTTCTATATGAGCCTCAACTCCAACCACCGGCTCAACAGGAGCCGCAACGCATGGTTCCTGACGAACCACTCTCGGCCTACCCCTCGGCCTCGACATCGCTCACAACAATAACTACACAAAACAACAAAAACAAAAGAAAAGGGTTAGCAAGGCAAGGCTTCCAAGTGCTCAAGTATGTTCCCTCACTTAAAAATCATTTTTCGATGTAATAGTAGCAATGGGACTCTAAACAACATGATTTAAATAAAACAACGAACATAACTTGATACTTAAGCAATCATGCTTACAAGGCAAGAAAACACTGTGCATCTCAATCATAAAACACGACTTACCTCACTTACCTGCCCAAGGTCTCGGTAACCTTAGGCTCTGATACCAACAAGTGTAACCCCCTCGTCCCGGTCCAGACGTTTAACCGATCCGAGTGGGCTACACGGGGATAATTGAGATGAAACCCGTTAAGGCTCCACTTCGGTTACCGACCCTCGGAAAAACTTTTCATTTTATCTTATCTAGATGCATTAATTAAACCTAAGCGGAAGCCCAACAACCAACCGGGCCTGAGCCCAACCCTTGAAACCCCTTAGAGATGTCAAAAAGCCCAAAAACGGGTCTGTGTTTCGAAACAGTCAAAGCCCGTTTCGAAACACCAGCTACAGTTTAAAAAGTCAGACACCCGTTTCGAAATGCATCCACCCCGTTTCGGAACAGGGTCTCATTTTGCCTTGCCGTTTCGATACCAGCTTCGAAACTGCAATTCCAGCAGCCAAAGTGTTCCGAAATTGGTTTCGAAACAGCGGTTCACAGTAGCCAAAACGTATCGAAACAAGTTTCGATACGGGGGCCCTGGAACCACACCCGTTTCAAAACAGGACAGCCCGTTTCAAAACACTTGCTATCTGCAAATTCCTAAAATCAGTTTTAGTCATCTCCAATAGATCCCAAACGTCTGAAACGACTACACGAAGCATACAAATCATACAAGAACATCCTAGAGGCACGCACCCTATAGCCCCGTACGAAAAAACACAAGGATACATGGTAGAACATTCAAACACCAATTCATACATAGCATTCAAGGTTCATATTTCAAAGGTCAAACACTTAGCCAAAAGAAGGTAGGCAAAATAGGCATGGTTTACAAGCAAGGCGTACATCCAAAAACCAAAATCAACATAACATATAAAAGGAGTCTAGCATGCTCCTAAACAACCACGTCAACATACTTCAAAGGAATCAAGCCACAAATACATATCCCATTGCTTGACCATTACATCATAACTAAAAATACCCATACTTGATAGCTAAGCTAGCACCACAAGCACACACTTGGAGGCCCCTTCTTGCACTAGCAACCCGCGAACTAAGGATCTGCATTGTCGAACAAAAGAGAGCGTAAGCAATAAGCTTAGTGAGGGTAAGCTCATTAAAAACAAACCTCGACAATGCAGGGTCCAAGCACGATCTCAACCAAGGTAAATGCATGTTCTTACCTTCGATCCTCAAGAGCCAAAATGTCAATGATGCATGAACAAAAATCCAATAATATGTCATGTTCAACAAGCTCATTTCCACAACATATGTAAACACATATAATCATCCAAAAGGAAACACATTCCACATCACATTGATACACATATCAATTTATATTGGCACCTATCTATGACTCGAATACGCGGATAAACACGTTGGAACTCACATCCAACAACCACTTTACCTCACGGTGGGATTACACTTATCACCGGTCTCGCAGAGGGGATTCCACTCATCCTCACGCCCCGTCGATGGGATTACACTTATCACCGACTATCACAATATAAAGAAGAATTTTCGAGCAAACTCGTACTCCATCTTGATGACTACCATCATCAAGACCACGCGCGCATTTGACTCTCGTGTGCACACTAACATCCTAATGATCGATCATTTGTACCCAAGCATACTAGTGCCAATACTAACACAATCCATAATTTCACTTACAACCAATTCCGTGCTTAGCACGTACTCACCATGATCACAATCATAAACGATCCACATGCATATCACAATGCATCACCACAATGCCTCATCACACATGTATAGCACATTATACATAATCATCATAAAAACACATCACCATGAGGCATAAACAACAAGTTAAGAGTTCAACCAATGTCTCTAATTTAAGCTTAGGATTAGGCTACCACCCTAATCCTAACTCTAGGTGGGTCTACCAAGCCCAACCTAGTCCACATGCTTGAACCAACACTTAGAAAACACTTTGAAAACATTAACCACTCACCTTCACTTCCAAGCTCAACCACTAAGCAAGCAACACCTTCAAGCTTCCGGATTCACTCCCGATGCTTCACCAACACAAGCTCTTGCCTCTAAACAACCTCAACACAATCCAAACAACTTCAAATCATCCCAAGCATCAAAGTAGCTAACCCGGAATACAATTCAAACATCTAACACAACATTTCAAGTCATGAACAACCCCCAAACTCGAGCAGCCCATAAACCTCAATTAAAATTCATGTTTCCAACAATTTTAATACCCCCCAAATGATTCCAAAACAACCCCAAAAACTCATCCAAAACCCGTCAAAAACCTCCATTAAACCCAAACTTGGGAATGAGCATAAAACCATGTAAAAATTATATATGTTGGACCATTTGACTCATAAACTTCATATCTAACACTATTAAATCAAAACTTTAAGTTAAACACAATAAAGCTACCATTTTTATTCAAATCCTTCAAAAACTCAATTTCCAAAACTTGAACCAAAATGAAAACTATTTGTACTTTTGAAGAGAGGAAGTTGAGAGCAAGTCAAAAATGTAATTACCTTTCAAAACCGAGTTGAAATGGAGATGGGATGAAATGGAATAGTGAAAGAGGGAGGGGGAGGTCTCTTGTCGTTGGTTTTGGTATTTTGAAGAAGGTGAATAGTGAAACTATTTGTTAAAAGGGGATTTAAATTGAAAGTTGAGTTATTTACAAGATTGCCATTAATGAATGGTCATTTCTCCTTTACTTTAAAATCCATGATATTTGAGTTTCATTTCAAATTAGTCTAACAATAAAATATTTGTTTTGAAAAACACGAAGTCCAAATAATATATAATATTATTTTCGCCCGACCCTTAAACTCGGGTGTTAAAGTTCAAATGTGGTCAAAATAGACTTAAACTAAAGGATGAATTGAAGAAAACGGAAATCAGGGACTAAACCGTAAAATTCATTTTTTATTTTATTTTTCGAGTTGGGAAAACTTGAACTCGAGTTGAACTAGAAATTTTTATTAGTTATTCTAGTAGGCTTGATTAACTCGAATAACTCAATTTGACTAACTTGAAATTGAAAAAAAACCCGAGTTGAGTAGGGTTTTACTCACCCCCTACGTGTTTCTATCCGAGATAAAGTCGTATTTCTTTTTTTAGTTGAGGACATCGCCCGATGAACGATGTAGAAATCTTATTCTGTAGTTAGGTTAAGGTTCTCTATCTTTGAGTATAACATGAAGTATGAGTTTAAAAGGCATTAAATTGTTTGATGATGTTGTAGATTCGAGGAGTAAAAATTTAATTTGACAATAAATTTAATTATAAATATTTAGAGACGTGACGAAAATAATTTCATAAAAATAGTATAAAAACTTCATTATTATTTTTATAATAAGAGGAATTGTTAACTAAGGTCTTTAATTACATCAATCATGGTGTAAAATAGTTAAAATCATATCAGAAAATAAAAATCGACAATCAAACTCTCTATCACGAGCCATCTTCGCTATCCCATCGATAAGGTTATTAGTCTTACGCAAAACATTTACCATTTGAATATCCCGGTCTTGCCTGATAAAATCTGAAATATAAACTAACAAGGTTGAAAAGGCTTCGTGTCTATCCCCCCTTACAATAACGGATAAAAATCATATGTTCCTTTTCGGTGTCCCATTCTATGTCCTAGCACTAAAAACACTAAAAAATTGAATTCCACACTACATATCCACTTCTACAGCGACTTTACGTGCATCATAGTTCTATGCCACAAATAGTCCTTTATAGTTTCCCAAAAATTATGTCTTTAAAGGTGAACACATCCCTATGAATTTCGAGAATCCAATCAACCAACTACCTCTATCATCACGAAGAATCTTACCACATGAAGTCATTCGTGAAATCTCGGATCTAGCACCATCAATATTTAGTTTGAGACAACTATTCTACGTTGGAATCTATTTACTTTTCATGAAATTTGCTATAGTGGAGCTCTCACCATGCGGTTTAATGCACAAACTCTTACTGCTTCTACTTGCAATCTATGACTCCAAGCAAGGACCGACTTCTACTATGTGATACTCGAATCGAAAACAATCTTATTAGTTTGTAACCATAAACTCCATATCACCGCACCAACAAATAGATCAAAAATCTGTTTTATCTTTAACAAAACATGATGGTTTAGCTAAGTTCATGTATACCGAATCTTTTATACTTAACGACAAGAATTCTACAAATCTTTCTGGTTCGATAAGAACTGCCCAAACAGAAGATATAGTGTTACACTGACCCGATACATGATCTACATCTTCCCATACTGCCCCACATGCAACACAGCCAACATCCATCACAAGATGGTGATGAACTCGTTCACAGTTAGTCATTAGTTTCTCTTTACCAACAAACCATAAAAAGATCATGATCCTTTTGATAAGTGCCCAAAAGTCTTATGTTTTCACCCTTTTTACATGACAATTATTGCTTAACATATACCCATTTGAGTGGCATTATGACCTTATATGCATTAATAACACTGCCTTTACCTTTGATCTTGATATTTGGTATATTTAATGAAAATGTACTGTTTTAGTGCATGTTTGGTATTTGCGCAGATTTACCCTGCCAGCGCAGGCGATGCCGAGCGGGCAATGAAGAAAATTGAAGATGGTGCAAAATAAGCTCGTGACAGATCCAGATCAAGTTAAGCCAAAGATGACAGCTTCTACTGAATGAAGCTGAATTATGAAGAGGAAGCCTTACGGGGTAGATCTAGTGACAAACTCGTGCCGAGGCAGCAGATATTCTCTACCGAGGCAGTGCACAGACCAACCTGCCGAAGGGCAAAGCTTGCAAAGTAATATCCGATTTGAAAAGCATAAAATGCTGGATTTTCTACATATTTTACATGACAATTGGAGCACGAGAAGACGATGAAAGCATGGAAGGAAGGTTAAAGATGGAATATGGCCAAAGTGGATAAAGGTATTAAAATTAAAGAGATTCACCTCTTTAATGAAGACAAGTCCAAAGTCCAACTTAATTTTCTATCCAAGAAGGACTTTGCCCTACTCATCTTCCTATTTAAGCAAGGCTAAATGCACACATCGGGGAAGTCGAGAGAATAGTCGAAGAGTCAAGGATTTAGAGCTTGAGATTAGGCTTAGTCGTGTATTCTCCACGTTCATCATGTTCTAAGTTTTCTTAGGGTTAGGATTATTTTGCTTAGTAGTTGTGAGAAAACAATTGTATTTTGTTTAAGTTTTTAATGCAAATCAATTCAAGGTTTGCTTATTCTTGGCATTGATTTTATTCTTGCAATCTCATCAAGAGAGAGTATTGTGAGGTCATCTATTTGTTTAATATCGAGAGAGTTAAACTCAAGAAACGAATAAGCATGGTTTTCATCCAACGGTGGAATCTAACTCGAATTAGAGATAAGTTAGAGTTTCAACGGCTAAGAGAAGCGTGAGATTGGTTGGTGTTCATCCTTGGTTCACGCTGAGAGGTATTATCAAGGCCTACACATCAGCACGGTTTTGACTTAGATATAAGAAGGAGCCATCGAAGGACGCTTTACCGAACCTTGACATTCTCTGCCGACCAGCAAGGGATTACCGAGGCAGTACATCTAATTGCCGTAAAAGGGACGAAGGGAGGCAACACTGAAATCTCAAGAGACTCAAGTTGGGAAAATCGCACAGATCCTAAACACAAGGCCGACGGGAGGCTTGCCTAGCGATATTGAAGTCACTAAGGGAAAATCATATGAGCAATGCAATGCAATAACCACTCGAAGTGGTATTCAACTCAAGGAGCCCCAAGCTAAGGAAATAGAGCAAACAAAGCCAAAGGAGACCATTGTCGCCACAATGCCCAGCAATACTGCTGCAACAACAACCCTTGAAGGCACTGCCATGACGGCACATGTGGCAGCACCCACGGTAGAACTAGAAGTCGATGCGCTGGTAATCCCTCAAATCAAATTTCCATGTAAAGAAGGAATAAAAGATATTCGACTACCTCCACCGTTCCCCCAAAGACTGAAACAACATAAACAAGAATACCAATTTAAGAAGTTCCTAGACATCTTAAAGCAAGTACATATCAATCTGCCCTTGGTGGAAGCGATCAATCAGATCCCGAATTATGCCAAATTCCTCAAGGACATTATCTCAAAGCGAAAAAAAGATTGGAGAATTTGATACTGTGGTTGTGAGCCTGTGACAGAAGAATGTATGGCGATACTACACAATTGGACACCACCCAAGCTCAAAGACCAGACAGTTTTCTCATACCATGTGCAATCAGAAACCACTATGCCGGGAGGGCATTGTGTGATCTAGAAGCAAGCATAAACTTGATGCCTAAGTCAATTTTCCAGAAATTAGGAATTGGAAAAGCCATACCGACCACCGTAATGTTGCATCTTGCCGATAGATCCTATGTGCAACTAGAAGGGAAAATTGAGGATATTTTGGTAAAAATTGATAAATTTATTTTTCCTGCTGACTTTCTTATCTTGGATTACAATGCAGATGAGAATGTACCAATTATCCTTGGGAGACCATTCCTAGCTACAGGGAGAACTCTGATTGATATCGAAAAAGGAGAGCTGACAATGAGAGTAAACGATAGGCACGTGAAACTCAATGTACTAAACACCATGAAACATGCTGATGACCCAGAAAAATGCCAGGCAATCCAGGCCCTAATTGAGTCAGACATCGACGTAGAACTACACTACTTCGGCAAGGAAACTGAACACTGCCTCGGAAGCAACATTGGCCACTGCCTGGGCAACTGTCGCAACAGTATGATGACAAGACCTGGAGATACATAGGAAAAAGCACAGGGTGATCATGAATTCGAAAATGCTGGATAGAGATTAAAGCATCACTCTGGGCTACATGTCGTGAGGGATAAGGAAGTAATCACTTTATGAGATGCATGCACATGCACTCCTTTAGTGTCTTAACCTTTCTCTCTATCTTTTTATGTTTATTTTTATTTTTAGTTTTAGTTTTTATTTTCCACATTTTAATCTTTCTTTTAGAAATAAAGTTTTATTTTTATCTATTATTTTTTTTTCAGATTGGAGATCAAGAAAGAATGAAGAGATGAACCAACAGCTAAGTGAGGAGAAACCGTTGCCGCAACGGCATAATATGCCAACAGGCATAAAAATGCAACAGCACAATCTGCCAACGGACCGAAAAAGTCACAACAACAATATTTGTAACGGGTAGAAGACCGTAAGGGCTAGTAACGGCTAGCGATGCCGCACCGGCATTTAATGCCGCACGGCATGGCTTGCCAAGCTCTATATAAAGGCCATTATTCTCTAAACTATTCATCACTCAATATTCTCTTCTACTCTCTTGCACTCTCCAAAGTTTAGAATTTTCTTTTGCTCTCTCACAACTCACTCACATTTTCTAGATGGCCCTCAAATTAAAGAAAGGAGAAACCTCGCGCTCGGCCGAGGCATCAACGTACAATGCTTCGCACCGCCGGAAGTAGAGAGGCGCTTCAACAAGCACTTCATAGCCCGCCAAGTATGGGAGGAACAAGGATTTCAATGCTCTAATGAGCCAGATTTCGGCCTCGATCACTATCTCTTCAACAAAGTAGATCACCAAAAGTGGCAGATATTTTGCCTCCAACCCGAACGAGCCAACATAATAGTAGTGGAAAAGCGATCAAGGTGGATGCTGACGCCATTAATCTCTTTTATTGCATCCACGTAGAGAGGGACGAGCATGCAGAATTCGTCGAGTCCTTGACGGAGGAAGCCTACGAACACATCAAGGGGGAACTCTGCTATGCTGGCACGGCATGGAATGTCGGGGCACACAAGGGTTCGGTCAACCGGCGTCAGTTGCGGCCTGAAGCTAAACTATGGAACACATTCGTCAAACGTCACCATGCCCACCTTGCACAACAACACTGCTGACCGGCCCAGGCTTGCACTCATTCACTATATTTTAAATAATCATATCATTAATGTGGGTGACATTATATGTCAGGAGATTCACCATTGCAGCCAAAAGGAACGCGGCCCCCTCTACTTCCCATCACTCATCACCGGCCTATGCACCAGATAGGAGGTACCAACCGATGAAGTCGATGAGTACACACCTCCAAGGAAAGGATGTTCCAGAGACGCCACAATCCACTACCCCGACAGCCACCCTCCAGCAAACTGTCGAGAAATTGGATGACATAGATACACGGAAAAGACCATTTATGGCCTTCACAAGGGACTTCATCTCTTCTATTGTCCAAGTGATTCAAGAGAAGTTCCCTAACCACACCATCCAGTTCCTTTAGTTCTATGTCGTCGTCTCTACTGCAGCCACCCTAGAACTGCATGTCGTAGCCGCCCCAGCGCCCCATGTCGAAACCACACCTGCCACAGCTACTGCCCAGACCTCACCAAGGCACTCTGTCAGGGCACGACTAGACACTCTTATGGGTTCACCGGTCGGGGCAGAAGGCTTCTCTAATTGGACTGAAACCGCCCAATCCGTCCTTCGAACATTCAAAACTGGCAAACGCAAGGCATCCGCCTTGGAGGCCACCGGGGAACTCCACATTGACACAGATGGGGAGAAGGAAGTAAACGCCCTGGCCAAGCCAAGTCCAGCCAAGCCACCCCCCCCACGCGCATCCAACCGCCAAGAGAAACAAAGAAAGTCAAGCATACGACCTGCAAAGGGAGAAGATTGATCCTCCAAAGAGATGATGATGACTCATCCGAGTCCATTTGAATTTTTTCTCTCTTGCCTTTATTTTTATACCCTTATTTTTTGTGATTAATTTTTTCGATTATTGCATATGTTGTTAATGCATTGGGGGTAATGCTTGTCTTGAGTTTGGAGGTGTAGGTTCTTCTGCCGAGAGGCATTGTTCTTTCGCGGCATATTAATACCATTGCTATGCAGTTATGTTCTATACTTGTCAAAAAAATCTACTGCACATATTGCCTTAGCCGAAAGAAGCTTATGCCTCGGCAATGTTCTTCATCAATTGTCTTAGTTTAATTTAATTGAATTTTCTACCTTGGCCATAGATATCTCTCTTCTTACTATAGCTTTGAATTGTTTAGAGTCTTTAATTTTAGGATGCATAAGGAAGATAACTTAGGATCATACTATGAGATTAGAATTCAATACACCTTTGTGACTTGCATGATTTAATGAGTTCTAGGACATTTAGGATGTAGACTTGCTTAGAAATAAAATTTTGGGTAAAAAGTTAGAGGTGCCTAACACTGGCTCTAGCTTAAGAAGGACCTAGAGGTGCCCGAAACTGACTCTAGGCGAATCACTAAAGGTGCCCGAAATCGGCTCTAGTAGGTTAGATTGCTTGGGAAAAAATTTACCCAAGTTAAGTAGGTTAATGCTTAAGTGTTTACTCCCACCTCCATTCTCCCTCATTATTCCCCACTAGTAGGGTTCTGGACAGGCGCGATAGGAGCGAACGCATAGAGACCCCAAGAGAGAGGCCCTAAAAGTAGAGAACATAAGTTAAATATTTGTAAAAAAATTATAAATTTATATATATAATCATGTGTGTGTGTATATATAACAATAATCTAAAACTTAAAACATGCAAAAAGAATGAATTTTTTATGTGAAAATGTTTAATTTGTATATGTTTATAATTTAATTTTTTGTTTCTCAAGAGGATAATCTAATAATATTTTTTGTATTAAGGTAATTTTTTTAGAAAAAAATGTATATCTCTTACTAATTATAAATTAAGGGCCCCATTTTAATAAATTAAACAGGCCCCCAAAATCTTCGAACCGCCCATGTTCCCCAGAGATGTAACTAGAATCAATCTCCCTGGAATAGTTGTTGGATCCAATACATAATCTCGCAAGGGCCCCGTTTCTCCTACCCAAGGATCATGCTCGTCGGTTATTTCTTAGACTCCAAACTAGACTTTGTTTCACATATTCTCAAACCATCCAAATAAAAAATAGATTTGGTTTTGAAATGTTTTCACTGATTGGTGTGGATTAGGAGCTGATTGGTGTGGCTGAATGTGAACTGGCCTGGATGGATGAAAGGTTGGAGTTCGTGGGTTGGAGCAGGTATTGATGAGGTGTGCAGAAGCTGGTAATGTTAAGGAGGGTGAGAACCGTGAGATGTTGTGCAGAGATAGTTCATTTGAATGAGCTTCTCATGGAGTTCATCAAAGGTGATTGAAGTATCTCTACTACTAACTGCATCAATAACGGATTGGTAGATGTCGTCAAGGCATTCCAATAATTTTTTAATTAAATCTTCATCATCAAATGACTTTTCAAGAGCGGCAAGTTCATCAGCTTTGATTTTGATGTCTTGCATATAGTCAGTGACAGGTTGTGACCCTTTGGTGATGTTCTTCAAGTTGTCTTTGAGTTGTTTGATATGGCCACGTGAGGGACGAGCATAGGTGTTGGCAAGGATACGTCAAGCATCACGAGATGTTGTGGACTGGGTAATAAGCGGCCAAGATTAGTTGAGAATGTGCCGACAAGTGCTCCAAATAAAAGCTTGTCCTGCCTTAGCCACGTTTGATATACAGAACTGGGAGAGGTTGTATTGTTGGCGGTGGTGGTGGCAGGAGGAAATGGATAAGAACCATCAATAAATTTGTAAAGATCAAAGCCAATGAGGATGGATTCTATTTGAGTTTTCCAAGAGAGATAATTGGTAGAGTTAAGTTTCATGGAGTTGTGGCACCTCTAACTTGAATGTTTCTAGTGGCCATTTGTTGAACTGTGATCATAAATTGAGAGAGGGTGAATGAGGGTTTTTTGTTTAAAAAAATCAGGAAACTAAGTCTCGTATGAGAATGGCTCTGATACCATAAAGAATAGATTTGGTTTTGAAATGTTTTCACTGATACTTTTCCATTGATTAGTATGAGTTTATATATAAAATACATGTTGGAAAATCTACTAAAAGAGCTGATATGATCCAACCAAAAAGTAACAACTTGGACCTATTCTTAAGGGAAACAAATTACTACAAATCATGAATGTAAACAACATAATCCTTAAGAAATAAAAACATGTGCTTTATGGATTCTTATCACCAAACACCTCTCTACAAATTTGAGTAATTCACATGTCGCAATATTTCGGGAGTTCCTTCACCCATCTTGTACTTAGATTGGAGAAGTTTTACCCACAGTTGATCTGTTTTAGGCATAATACCGAAAAATGTCCCACAATGTTTGATTGAATAGTCACTTTATCCCTTATTCTTTTTAGAGCACTTTGACCCTCAATGTTTTATTTTGAGTCAGAATGATCCTTCAATGGATAAAAATCGTTAGTTCACTAACGGTAAACACCTTTATATGGCGGGACAATGCTACACGATTTCATACACTAACATAACAATGTCACATTTACAAAGATTTTGCAATTTGACCGTGAGAAGGAACAAACTCAAGCCTTTATTAGGGATAACTCACGCCTTAATCACTTAATGTATGATGCCATGTAGAATCTCCAACATTTCAAGGTGTTTACTGTTAGTTAACTAATGATTTTCATCCATTGATGGGTCATTTTAAACCAAAACAAAACGTTGAGGGTCAAAATGCTCCAAAAAAAATAAAGACCAAAGTGACTATTCAGTCAAACGTTGAAGACATTTTTTGACATTATACATGATTACATGTATTAAAAATAGTTTTCATAAGAAACGCCTCATTTTGCAAGGCTACATACTTGAACTCAAGACCACCATTAGAAATCGTTTACATATCTCTCCTCACTTGACCAAATATATTCCTTCACCTTCTTTCACGCGACCAAATAAAAATCTTAATCAATCTTTCAATCTCATTACACATACCCTTCGGTAATATAGAAGTCTGTATAATATAAGAAGGGGTCGTTGCTAATATTGTTTATAGTTATTCTATCGGCTAGTGACAGGCTCTTAGCCATCCACCCAGTTAAACGGTCTTGCACTTTCTATACAATATAAAAAATTAACAATATGTTTTTTAATGACTAGAGAGAATGACACGTTAGTAGAAAAAATAATCTTATATTTTATATAATTTTATAAAATTATTTTTTGGCTGATGTGTCATTTTGTAAAGTCAACACATTTGTCTATATGACACTGCCATGTCAGCGTGCACTGCCATGTAGGTTTGCCATGTCATTTTGAGCCATTTTTCGTTAGTTGACTAACAGTTTTCATTTGCAGATAGGCCATTTGACCTAAAATAAAACGTTGAGGGTTAAATTACTTAAAAAGAATAGGGGTCAAAATGACTATTCAGTCAAACGTTATGAGCATTTTTTTACCTTTATGCCATTGCACGTACCCTTCGATAATATAGAAGTCTGTATAATATAAGAAGGGATCGTTGCTAATACTGTTTTTGTCAGAGTTATTCTATCGGCTAGTGACAGGCTCTTAGCCATTCACCCAGTTAAACGGTCTTGCACTTTCTATACAACATAACAATATATTTTTTTAATGACTAGACAGAATGACACGTCAATAGAAAGAAAATAATTTTATATTTATATAATTTTATAAATTTATTTTTGACTGATGTGTCATTCTATAAAGTCAACACATTTGTCTATATAACATTGTCATGTCAGCGTGCACTGCTAGTAGGTTTGCCACGTCATTTATTGTTAGTTGAATAAGAGTTTTCATTCGCATATAGGCCATTTGACCCAAAATGAAACGTTGAGGATTAAGTTGCTTAAAAAGAATAAGGGTCAAAATAACTATTTAGTAAAAGGTTATGAGCATTTTTTTTGCTTTATGCCTAAATATAAAGGGTTAAGTTTATTGAACTATTTTGAATTATTTATTATACCAAGCCCTCGTTTCAATTTTAATGATATGTTTGTCGCAAAATTATTGTAAAAATTATACAACTTTTAATGAAAATACATAAACTTGCAAAGAACTTAAAAATCTGTTTTATAATAAAAATTCAGTGACTTATGTAGCAGCAATAACTAAAACCTGAAGGCTTTCATAAATAATTTTAAATAGATTTTAATGGGTTTAATTTTAATGCAGATACCAATTATGTATCTAACATTAAAAATAATTATAAATATCTCTAAGTTTTTAAATTTGTGTATTAGATTAATTAATGATTTTAAATGAAGTACTCTAGTGTTAACAAGGGTATACAAGTGATTTGAAAAAAATGTCAAAATTGATATATTTTTTAAATATTAATGGTTAAATTTATTGAATTATTTTGATTCAGGACTAAATTAATAGAATATAAAAGTTTCAAAGACTAAAACTATCAATATATGTATTAAACGACATCATTTAACGCCACAAATGTTTGCAGTTCGACGTTCGAGTGACCTAAATATAACCATAATATTAATTGAGTGACTCAAATATAATCTTTAATAATTGAATAATCTAAATGTAACCTTATTCATAATTAAATGACCCGTTATAATTTATGGAAAAAGAATTAAAATGCTAACATTTTATATTAATCTTGTCACGATGAGAGATGCTAAACGTTAACAATGCCTAAAAATTGACTATTTTTGTAATGATTTTTTATCAAGTTTTATTATAATAATATTTTTCAAGATAAATGTTATAATTTAAATTCACATGAAAGATAAAACGGATAAGGTTAAGCTTATTAATGTATCTCGACCATTAACGATTTAATCATTTAGGCAGTGTTTGATTCGCAAAAATGATTATTATTAGGAATGATAATCTTTTTCGGAATGACATTCCTCCCCTTAAAGGGTAATAATTTTTTCCCAATAGTGTTCCTTTCCCCACTAAATGATGGTAATGTCATTTCCACCAATTTCTTAGGTATTTGTCAATTCTCATACCTTTGGACTATATTGCTCCTAAATTAATGATTTTTGTTCATATTAACCCTTTATTTGAATTTTTAATTAGATGATTAATTATTTTTGGTGTAAATTAATTAAATAATTTTTCTCAATATTAATTTAACATTTAAACGGTGTTAGACTTAATTCACAAAATTATTTTAACAGAGAGTAACGAAGATATGCAAATATAAAAAATATATTTAATTTTTTAATCTAATAATTATATTAATAATATGATAAATATATAATTTTTGTAAAATTTAGATAATATAACAAAAAATAGTTCTATAATTTTTATGTAGATATTTTTAACTTAGTATTGAAAGTTTAACATGTTAAAAATAAAACATAACATATAAGCCCTGTTTGGCAATTAGCGGATAGCTGATAGCGGATTACATTAGCTGATAGCTGATTGCTTTAGCTAATTTGACTAGCGGATTGTATTAGCTGATTGTATAAAAGTGTTTGATAAAATTAGCTGATAGATGTTTGATTATTTAAACAAGCAAAATGACATATAAGGATATGATTATATTCAATATTTGTTTGAATAATTTATCAGTTATGAATATTTTGTATCTAATAAATATTAATTAGATTTGTAAAAATTATTTTTAATATAAATTTTTTAAACATATTCGAAAGATTTATGTATTAATTTATTATTTATATAATTATTAAAAGAAATTTATATGCACATATAAATATGTGATAATAAAAAAATAGAATTAACTTACAAATGTCACCATATAAATTAGTAGTAACAACAAATAAGTCCAATATTTAATATGTTATTATTTATATTTAAAAAATATTATTATTTAATTTAGGTTATTTGGAGATTTTTGGTAATTGTTAAGGGTAAAAACTTATTACAACTCTAATATCAAACCTCTAATCTCAAAAAGCTCATATTAAGAACTTTTTCACAATTAGTTTTTTCCCCAATCGGCTCTTTCAATCCGCTATTTACCAAACATCAATATTAGCAAATTTGACTAGTCAAATCTCTAATTTTTGCTCAAATCGATGTTTACCAAACAAGACCATAGATACTTTGATAAATTTTATTTTTAAATAATCTTATATTTCTTTAACCAAACACAATAATTTTATATTGCTGTCAAATAAATCAAACAAGATAATGTAAGATTCTTGAGATAATATTACATTTCTAAAAGAGATTACATTACGTGAACCGAAACCACCATTAGTGACCAAATATATAAAACTAAAATCTAATGCTGAATTGCAGCATTTAGAATTTATCGACCAAGTCGATGCATAACCACATAACCTCAAGTCCGGTGACCCAATTCTTTTCGTGCCATTTTAGGCCCAGCCAGCCGGGTAATCGAAACAGCTCGAAACTGCCGTTAGGGTTTCTACGTCTGAAACACGAAAACAATGGCGTCCTTCGGGTCCATCAAGTCCGCAATATTCGATAGGGAAGAGAAAAAACAGTTCCGTCTCTCTTCCAAATTCACTATTCTTATTATTGTTACGATTGAATCTAACAAAACACTTACGCATCATTTGAGCTCACTTCATTTTAAATTCTCAATCTGAATCCCAGACAGTACCAAGCTCACATCAGCGGCCTCAACGCCTACGATCGCCACAAGAAGTTCTTGAACGATTACGGTAAAGTTTCCTTAATTGAGTTTCTTGTAGTGGTTAATGCTTTGGTAATATATCATGTATAATCTTTGCATTTCCTTGATCTGTTGTACTCGTCAAAAATACTGGCTGCACTATTTATTGCTTCGTTATTTGGGAATTGGACACGAAAGGAATTATGCAAATAGTAAGCGATTTATTTGTTACATCCTTGTTTGTGTCCTAAAACAAGTGGATGATGAACAGTCTTCTCCTTTGAGATTGGAAGGAGGCTACAGTCAGCCACACATTTTAGTTTCAATGCTAAAACTAGTGGATGATGAACAGTCTTGATTGTTATAGTTGATTTTTCCCCCTTCTCTTTTGGGTGTCATATGTTTGCTTTTGCTCACTGTTTTGCAGTTGGCTTCTATGGAAAAGAAAATTCTACAGATGTGAAGTTGCCAGTTAAAACAGATCATGATACCCTGAGGGAGGGATATCGGTATGCTTTTGTTGTTTGTATTATTGGACTTGCACGTCTGTATGGCACTTCATTATTAGTGCTTTCATTCTTCCATCTATTTTCTATGTTTGTTTTTTATACATTCTCTTCGAGGGTTCCAGTATTCGATGTGGGTTATAATAGTGTTACTTGTATAAGTTTAGATTGCCTACGACTCTTCAAAGTTTGTTCTTAATATGTGGAACTAGTGCACTACCCTCTATTTGCATTG
This sequence comes from Hibiscus trionum, assembly GCA_030270665.1. Lineage (NCBI taxonomy): Eukaryota > Viridiplantae > Streptophyta > Magnoliopsida > Malvales > Malvaceae > Hibiscus > Hibiscus trionum. The sequence goes on from BSYR01000012.1 coordinate 684,562, forward strand.
AATTGAAGAGAACAGACACGATAAAGTCTATTTGTTTTGCTTTGTTATAGTTTCCGTTTCAGGCACAAATGGCGAAGTATGACTAGGTAACTTTAGATGTAGATGGGTGCCTTTATTATCAGATATTAAACATTTAATTATATGACGCTAGAAGACAAGTGGATTCAGAGCTGATTGAGTAACTTGATAAATACTCATGAAGTAGATTTATGATCAATACATGTCAATCTAAATCTGCTTTGTGATGAGGATGAATGGTTGTTTAGCATATTCAGGATGATCTTAGATGGGGAATGGTGGTTGGCCACCGTAAAAAGTGTAGGATCAAGAAGAATTACATAAAATATTGTTAGTATCAGTTTTATATTGCTTTATTGCCTTCTGAAAATCAATATGGAGATTATTTTGGATGTTGTGTTTTTTCTCAACTGAATTCATGTTCTCGACAAAGCTCTTTTTTCAAACGCGGGACATACTGTTAAATGGTACTAAGATTTGAGCTTTTTTTTCTCTCTTCTCATTTAACAATCACTGAAGCTTTATACGTTCCGAGGAAGATGATATAAATCCATCCTGGGAGCAGAAGCTGGTGAAGCGTTACTATGATAAGCTTTTTAAGGAGTATCCTTAGCTATTTTCATTTCTTGCTTATTTTGGGGGTATTGAAAATCTAAAATCTCGATATATGTATGAATGCTCTGTGTCTTCTTATTTCCTAATGGCTTTCTTCTTCATAAATCTCAATTGGGAAAAAGTTGGGTCAGGCAGTGGCGGATCTATCTACTAAGGAATTCATGCATTACTATGGTCTCTGTAGAATTTAGACAGCCAGTGGATCAATGAACGAATTGTTGAGTTTCTTCAGCTTTAATTTCAATAAAAAAAAATTAGCCGTGACTTGTTATTTGTTCCCTTAAGCTCATTTAAGATACTGCATAGCTGACATGTCACAGTATAAGAGCGGTAAGGTATGTTGCTACATTTATTTGTTAGATAGATGTTTAATAAACTTGTCTATTTCATGATAGTTGTTTCATACTCATTATGGAAAAACTTTCATGTCTAATGCTTTGAGACTTGCATAATAATTGGAATCAATCTGAAAAAGAGAGAGCAGGGAATTGTCTCTGGTTTGGTCTACCTCTAAATTTATTGTAATAGTGTCAAGCGCAATCTGATGCTGAAAATGAAAAAGCAGATCCAAAGTTATCTTCTGTTCCATCTCTTTATTCTTTGTTACTTACATACAATTGTCCATATTTATCCTCTTTAGAGTGTTTTTTTTTTCTATGAGGAGTTTGTTACAATTCAAGTTATTTTTCAATTTTAAGCCTTTTCCTTTTTGATGTTGTAGATTGGTTTGAGGTGGCGAACAGAGAAGGAAGTTATATCTGGTAAAGGTAAATAGGTTTTTTCTTCATTTTTGACTGCTTTGATTAATACAAATCGGTATAATAAATACATTTCATTTTGGTTGACACTTGACTGTAATTTATAACTAGTTTTTGTTTTGGAATCTTATCTTTTGCATTGTTCCAGAATTACATTCATATTCCAGTCTGCCATGTGCATATCAGAAAGCTATGCAGTGTCATTAATTTGATAATATATAGCAAAACTTCTTGGGCAATGGATTTACAAAGATTAAGTGGGGAAATTGGTAAAATTCAGGCACTATCATTTACACCAAAAGTGGTTGAAAATTTGAGGGCTAGAGGCACCAAAATCTGTTTTGGCAATTGCTAAACTTGTCTCACTGAAATTTTCAGTTGCACAAGTAATTGATCAAGAAGATGGATTAGAGGTGTGTAGTAGACATGTCCTAAAAGCAGCAAGGAAATCTTTACGGCCTTAACCACCACTTATTTTCATTGATTCTTGTCTATATAAATTTAGCTTAACAATTGTCTTCAATCATATGATGCTCATTAAGTGGCAATGGTACGTAAGTATGTAATTTATACATTACTCTTTTATATCAGGACAGTTTATATGTGGTAATAAGCACTGCAATGAGAAAGATGGCTTAGCAAGCTATGAGGCAAGTGTTTGTACTTTGTAATAACCATTTGTCATTTTACGAGAAATCATCTTTTACTAGGGATATGAATTTTTGCATGGTTAGGTAATATTTTTACGTGGAACTGCTACCTCGTCTATTAATAGAACTAAGGATGATGCGGAGGGATGCTGAGTTCCTTTTAAATACTGAAATATTTTGTCATGAAGAGACTTATCTTCTTGTGCAAATATTAAGGTAACTTGGACTATTCATTTTTCTTGGATAAAATTTTCAGGTAAACTTTTCCTATTTTGAGGCCGGAGAAAACAAGCAAGCCCTTGTGAAGTTGGTAACTTGTGAAAGGTATTTAGTGATATCTTATTTGCCTGATTCTGCAATTTGCTCTTTCTCTCTCTTTCAATCTCTTCTGCTCTCTGTTGGGCCAGAACTTTCTTTTGTCACCTAGCAAATTTTTGCCCAAATCTTTGTTAACTTGTCACTTGTCAATATTCTATGATTTATTTTCTATGTTTTGTCTTGTACTAAAGTTTAAGTTCTAGGGAAAAAACTTGCTGAAAAACCGTTGAATGCATTGACCATTGCTGTTTATTTACGTTTGTTTCATCATTCCCATTTACCTAGTCGGAATATAAAAGGTTTTAAAAACATTACCGGCATGTGAAGTGAGGCAAAGTTGTTTCCCGCTTGAAATGGATGCATGGATGTGTGGGTTGAGAGTTTAGAGGATGACCTGTACCAATGCGTAAATCTTAGTCAATGGGAATCGTAGATGACCTGGAAGAACGTTTGCTTTCTTTTTGTTGTAAATTCCCGTCTGCAGCTTTGTTTATCATATAAGGACTAAACCTATTTGAATAGGTTACTATAATTTATCTTAGGATGCACTACCATATTGTTTGGAGAAGGCACAGCTTTCATAATAGAGTAGTATAATATCACATCTCATCATCTTGCTCTGTAGAAAGATGTTCCAGTTTTTGCACGGGAAAAAGCTCTTATTTGATCAGAAATTTTTGTTCTTGGGTTAGTATAATTTTTGTGTTCTGTCTATGGTTTTTCGATTTGTCAGTTCATTAATTTGATAATAAAACATTTTCTAACATTTTGTTTGATATATATGAACTCATGCTCAAGCCTTAGGTCCTTGACTGCTTTCCTTTTGTTGACTGTTTGAAATAGATGTGCTGAGAAGCTTCATTACAAAAAACGGAAGGAGGAGGAATTAGACAGAAAGCAGAAAAAAGAATACAAAAGAAAAAGGTGTCAACTTGAGTCCAAAAATCTTTTCACTAGGAATTTGTTGATGGTGTGAAGTCTCAGTTCACCTTTCCATATTTGTTAGTTGACTCTTGCACTATGTTCAGGGATCAGTCAAAAGACAAAGATGACACGGATGAGGAGTATGAGAGGAGCAGGGAGAAGAGAAAAGGTTTGGAGTTGCAATCCATGGTCCTCCATCATTCATTTTCATAAGTTATTGCTTACCTTGTACAGCAGCATACCATTGTTGTTACTCTAATTCCCCCACACCCCAGAGCAAGTCATCCCCTCCCAAGATATACCCAATTGGTTGGGAATAAGAGTCTAGAACTTCAACTGTCAGGAGTCAAGCCACATCCAGGGCTAGGAGGGTTGCATATAATTAGTTATCTTTATGTTCAATCCTTACTAGTAGTAATGTTTTATATCAAGAAAATGAGTAGTAAACTGATTGAAATAATTTAGATGAAGTTTGGTGGATGTGGTTGTTGGCAAACATGCCTTGGCAAGTTTTGAGAACAGTGTTTTTTGCTTAGGCAAAAATCCATACCCCGGATTAGCTTAGGTTCATTAAGCTAAAAAGGATCCAATCAGGTATGATGAGTGTTGTGATTACTTATAATTTGGCTCTGCCAATCTGAGCCTAGCTGGGGCAATCGATGGAACCCTTAGGCCATCTATTTGACCATTTGATTTTTACATTTTAATGTACACCTTTAGAATTAAGATATATTTATCATTATTATTACTAGTAGTTTCTCCTCTTTTTTCAGGTAAAAGGGCTTCATCATCAGCTGTCAATCAGGAAAGTGACGTTGACGATGAAGACTTCGATAAGTACCTTGAGGGCATGTTTCCATGATTGTTGGTGAGACTGGGCTGAATAAGTGAAGCCTTTTAGAATATTTCTTTTCTGTGCTGACACCATATTGACCTAGGGAGATGTTGAACTATCAAATTGAGCTGAAACTTGTAAATTAGTCCTTGTTCATTCTGCTACTGAGCCTGTAAATTGTGCTTTTGTTGCCTGTCAACACCAATCAGAGGAAGAGTGGTTTATATACAGCCTGATGGGAAGAAAAAGAAATTATCGGGACTGCTTATCTATCTACGCAATAGGAAAGACTGGTGATCATGATTCGTATTTTGTATTTGGGTAAACTACTTTGGTGGTCCCTGAACTTTTAGGACGCTTTCAGTATGGGAACTTTTAAAACTTTCAGTGCAGTTATTGAACTTTTGATTCTATTTCATTACGGTCATTTTAACTTTATTTATTTTCCTTTTCCTCTTCATCTGACGTTTTGGAAAGCCCCCACTACCTTCTTTGTAACGAGAAATCTCAGCAAAAAATATTTGTCAAATTAGAAGATTCATTGATTTCTTCTCTTCTTTCCCCTTTTGCTTTGAATCCATTGAACATTGTCATGTTGGGTTTCTTTCTATTTGTCGATTTCTTCGCCTAATCCATGAGACTATCCCATTGAATGTTGCGAGCAACGAAAGGAAAATGAAAATACTGTGAGTATATGACCCTCAAAATGTTTGATGATTTGCTGCAACAGTGAGAAAAAAAAATGGAGAAAGGTGGTAACCAATATAACCAAGCCTCACTCGACTCGTAATGTTTTATGGCTAGTAATTATCATTGAGTTCTCGTTACTTTTTTTTCTGTTGAAATCCCTGCATACTCTTTTTCTCTATTGAAATTCCAACTAAATTTCTTCTTCCACACATGTTTTGATCTTGTTTTTGTTTTGCGTAATGAAATTTGAAAAAAACCGCTTCCATATTCGGATATAACCTTCGAAATTACTTGAATAAATCGAATTGAGTTAAACTTCATGTTCAATTCTTTATGACTTTATTATTTTTTGTTGTATGTTATTTTCTTTCAACTATCTTTCTCGGTGTACTAGTTTTGGACACCATGACTTTTTCAGACTTATCCTACTATACATTGCACAAGACTCAAATTGTTAAACCAGGCAGTAACTTCTATGTTTGTACCGTAGAAAAAGCAAGGATAAAATTAAAAAGGTTTGTGAAGTCATGCTCCAAAAAAATAAAGCAAAATGAGAAAAGAAACCAAATCTGTTTTTTGTTTAGAAAACTTTACAGATGGAGAAAGAAAAGAAACAGATAGAGAGAGGGAGGAGAGTAAATTTGGGGGGGGGGGGGGGGAAGTTAACTTACACGTCAAAAATTTTAAAAGTCGGTTGATAACAGTGACTATAATGAATTAAAATTAAAAATTTAGTGATTGTATTAAAAATTTTAAATTTTTGGTGATTATATTTAAAGTACTCTAAATGTTCAAGGACTACCACTGTAGCTTATCCTTTGTGTTTTTGTTAGATGAGGGAGACTGGAGATTTTTCTTAATGCATGCAATTTAGGTATAATAATTGGACTTGATGTAAACGCAAATGAGGTGGTGGTTGGCTTAATCTTCCTTAATTCTTCAATAGAAGAAATAAAATAAAAAGAGAAACACAAGTCTTTCTATTTAGGGTAAACTACTTAGGTGCCACCGTACTTTGGGGCGGTTCTATTTTGATCACTCAATTATGCAACTCGTCAATTAGGCTATCAAATTTTTAAATTAGTCATATTTTAATTATTGTTGTTAAAAAACTAACGGACGAAGTGATGTGGTAGTTAACAGAAATTTGTATAATTAAACATTTAGTTCCTGTTAATTATCTATTATATCAATTTGGTCCTATGTTTAATTAAATTAAATTAAATTAAATAAAATTAATTAACTAATCAAATAATGATAAGTATCGTTATTGGATTGGTTAAATTTACTCTAATTGTTAATTTATTTTATTTAAGATAGTAAAAATATTGACTTGAGCCAGTATCAGCCTTGACTGTTTTAGACATTCCTGCAGGCTGCAGCTTTTCTTGGTTTGTTGAATTGAAATTTTCGGAGCAATCTTTGCAGCGGTAGGTGACTAGTGACTAGGTGGTAGCGCTATTCTGGAACAGAATTTTATTAGTAGGCAGCCACTCCGTTGACAGCTGAGCAGAAATTAAAAAAAAGGAGGTGGCGAGATCTAAATAACGTGGACATCAGGAGACGTAGTGCGTACATCACATGTGTCACCGCTGGGCGCTGCCCATCATTCCCGTTTCCACTGTCCACGCCACGCCACTCTTCTCTCTTTTCTGCTTTCTTTCTTTATCTTTAATAAAAAGAAGTATATATGTTTGAAATCCCATTCCCCATTGCCTGCTTACTCCCATTACCATTATTAGTTATTACCACACACCCATTTATTTATCATTATCATTATCATTATCATTACAACTAGTTAACTTCATCCCCATCCCACTACCTTTTCTATTTTAGTTCTACCCGATAACATTGTTACATTTAACTATTTCCCACTGCCCAACCTTTCTTTATATCAATCTTAATCACTGTTATCAGGAGTATGTATTTCTGATATCTGGCTCGATCCGAAATTTTAAATATTCAAAAAAACTTTAAATCGAAAATTTAGTAATTCATATTCGATTTAAAAAAAATTAAATATCGGATTTTTGAATCGGATAATATATGAAATTATGACTTGATTTAAGTTTTTTTTTTTTAAATTTGTCGGTCTTATCCATGAACATTTTGGATTTTCAAATATAACAATCAACAAATTATTGAATATAACAATATTTGTATCCATGAAAATTTCATTTTTTTCATATATAACAAGTAAAAATATCGAATATAACAAGATTCATATCTATAAAAAAATTGAATTTTTGTATTTCAGATCCTCGAGTGTGAAATAACTATCCTTATCCGATCCAAAATCTTCAGATATTCAATCCAAATTATCCGAAAAATAAAAAACAAATCGGATATCTAAAATTTCGAATTGGATCAACGGATAAACAAATCAAATTTTTTGCACACCCCTAATTGTTACTATGTTTTATGCTATATTTTCTCTGTCGTTTAACATAATTTTCACATCTCATAGTAGTCGTTTGGTGTTCGTTCAAAAATACTTACGGTATTTTTTCATTTGAGTTTGTCGGTGGTCATATATTATTTGATTTCTTTTTATAATTGTTTGTTAATATAATCAAAACTGTGCAGCGAAGCATTCTACTTGACCGTTTAGTTCACTTATTATTTTTTTCACTTCATTAAGTATTTTGTTCGGATAGAAATAAAAAAGTCCATGAATGTTTCTGAATTTTTGATGATGTACATTGATCTTAAGAGAAGAGTTGTTTTTTCTTTGCACCTTTAAACTTTATAGTTTATTTTTGTATGAATTTTTTCTGGTGCGTTCTAAAATCAAAAGCAAAACATGATTAGTAAATTAAAATTTATGCAAATTTATTAAATTTAGAGTTAAAATTGTATAATCTAAAATTCAAAGTTAAAATTTAGATTTTAGCTTTTTAGAATTTAAATTATATATATTTATTTTTGAACAAAAGAAGGGGAGCTACTCCTGCTGGAAACTAATTCTAAGACCTAAAGGAGAGAAGGGAGGGGAGCTGCTCCTGCTGAAAACTAATTTCAAGATTTAAGGGAAAGAAGGGAGGGGAATGCTCTTGTTAAGTATAGAACTCAGAATTTAAAAGAAAGAGAGAAAGCAGGTGAGAAAGCTCTAGCCACCAAGCCATCATTGTTTTCTTCAAATTATATATATATATATATATATATATTACAAGTTAATACATGTCATATATATATTACAAGTTAATACATGTCGATACAAATTTTTAACCCTTTAATAATATATACACCTTGTAGACAAAACGACTTGAACTTAAATCTCTTAAACGAATATAATCTGTTTTTTTTTATTCAGACCACTTGCTGAATTTTAAATTGTATATTTTAAATGTAAACAAAAACTTAGTACGTATCAAAATATAATTCTACGTTTACAAATAATAATTAACAGGGTTTGCATGGTTAGGTTATACTTATCCCTAATATATTTTTTATATTTTAAAGGTCCTATCCTTTTTAATATGTACAGATTTTTAACAGTATAATTTTATCTTCTGTTTTGGTTTGTATAGAGAGTGAACACTGTTAACAAATTCGCTCAAAATATTACGATTCGGGTTCCTCGTTTGCTACTTTGTCAAATTTCGACCTTTAAAAGGACCAGAAAGGAAAGGAAATTCGACATTTGGGTCAACTGATACAAACATCATAAATTATTTAAGTTGGAATACTCTTGTCTTTCTCTGTGTCTCTGTTATGGTTGCAGAGAGAGGGAGAGCAAAACTCCACCACCCTTTGCTTCTTCCAATCCAATCCTTTCACTGTAAGTCCTCCTCGCACTAAAGATCTTTACTTTAACCCCTTTTTTACTCAATGATTTCGAGATACCTTAGGGTTTTAATTTACCATCTTTTCATTTATGGGAGTTTGTTCTTTGGCTGATGTTAGTAGGAATTATGGGGTGGAATTAGAGATGCCCAGATATGCAAATTTCGAAATTGAATTACTCTGTTTGTGTTGAGTCCCGCTGGATGTTAATTCATGCTTTCTGAATTTTGAACGACATCTTTTGGGTGCATTTGTTGAGCTTCTAACTTTGAGTGTTGACTTTTGAAATCATGGAATGACCTCTCTTCCGCCTTCTTTTCTACATGATTTTAATTTTTTTTCCTCCCCAGAATTTCTAATGTTGTTTGTACTATTATGCATATGATTCAAGTTTAATCTCTCTCTCTCTCTCTTTGTGTGTGTGTGAAGGTTGATGATAGTGAGTGACAAGTTGAGATCATTGTTGATTTTGCTGTTTCTTTCTGTTTTTATCTCATAAGGAAAATTCTATCTTTAGGCTCTCTCTTAATTGCAATTTCAGAATTCCAGAATAAGGTGCGAGCAATGCCGGCAAAACTGGGGAGTGATGAGCAGATAAACCATGGTGCTCAAAGTGTGTTGCAGTCAGCTCCCTACTCTGAACCCTGGTGGAAAGGAGTAGGGACTAACCCCTTTGGTGAAACTGCCTCTAAGTCACCTTCCGTAGAACAACTAAATGGTTCAATGGAAAATGGAGCTGTGCATTTGCAGGCTCATGGTGGCTTGGACAATGAAGGTAATTCCGGTAAAGAGGATCTGATCAATGTAGGATCAGAATCACTGATTTCTCATATTATTTTAAAGATGGAATACTGCTTTTTTATGTTAAAAGACCACAAGGCATCAGTTTTTGGACTCGACAAACATTGTGATTTGGTATGGGACTGATGTTTTCCTTTTATCTTAATCCCTTCATTGGATCCATGAATCAGCCTTCATTCTTTACACGCTGGTAATAGGTTACGGTTCTACAAATGGAAGAAAATATGCATTGTTTTCTTCAAACTAATGTCTTTTTCTTTTGGTTCTCTTTCATTCATAATTCATTTACCTATTAAGTCTCACAAGAGAGCAGATTTTAGGGCTAAAAAGTGATTTTTCTAAGTACAATCTGGATATAACTAGGAGGAATGATGTTTCATGTTAATAGACCTTCTTATGTTTTTTACTATGATCTCTAGTAATGCGTCATTACTATTAGGTTACTGCCCTGGTATAGGCTCTTGGCTTGCTGTTTTCTTCCAACTTGTGTGAATTCTATAAACTTACTAGATATACCGGAGGCCTTTTAACCGCTCTTTTTTCCCCTGGATGCTCAACAGGGTTAGTGTTTTGGGTAGGAAGATATGTCCTTAGTGTTGATTTTAGATCACATGTGCAGTCTTAGGCTGTTGAGGACAGCAAAAGCCATTTAATCTAGGTTACAATAACTGCCATATGGGAATGATAACTAGTGTCATATAACATATCTGGTCCTTGCTTGAAATTGAGGCATATAAACCGTTGTTTTGTATTCATTGGATATTGATGCTATCTTAGTTTTTTTTATCAGATGGGAGAAATGGACAAGATCACCAACATCTCAAGCATGTTCCTTCAGCAACACCACTTACTTTGGGTGAACACCATGAACCTAATTCTCAAATGGAACTAGTTGGTCACTCAATTGTAAGGCCTCTCTCTCTCTCTCACACACACACATGCGCGCTCGCGCATGCGCAGACATCAACCCCCCCCCCCCCCCACCCACCCCCACACACACACACACACATTTATGTACAAACCAACGTTTCATGAATGCATCAGCACACATCTATCTGTGTGTTTTAGCACTCAACCTACACTTTTTCTGCTCTTTGAATATCTATGAATTTACAGTGATTCTCTCTTTGACTGGAAAAAATCTTGCTTCATACTTTCAGGTCTTGACATCATATCCTTATTCAGATCCTCAGTATGGTGGAATAGTGACTCCTTATGGACCACAAATGATGGTATGATCCGAGTTTTATGTTATGTGGCAAATATATTTGAGAACGGGAAAAGAAAAAAATATAGTGATTATTATTTTGCAGTAGATGGATATCTGGTTGCTATAAAATAGATTCTTTTGAGCTCTATTTTGAATAAGACAATCTCTGTTGTCTCCTTCTGCCTGTTATGAATCATCTCACTTTAAAAATAGGTTACTAGAAAATAGATTCTCTTGAGCTATAATTTGGATAAGACAATGTGTCTTGTCTCCTTTTGCCTGTTATGAATCGTACTACTGTAAAAATATACAACTTTGACAAAAGCTATTGCAATGGTGATGCTTGTAAATAGGATTGTGGTTCATTTGGTTTGTATAATGCTATGCTATACCATGGGCACAAGTAGTGCTTACAAAGTTCATAGAATATAAGCTTATCCTTTCTTTCTTTCCTTGAGATCAAAATGTTGTTAGTAATTTAAACTTTATTTGCTAATTATTCACAGTTCGTTTACAAATAGCTGAAGAGCAATTTTACCATGTGATTGATCCAACCACCATCTAACCTTTTTCCTTTACTTCCAATTTACCAGAAGTATTAAGTATTTTTTGGCATGATAGTTGTTGGTCACTGTTTGCAACTCTTATTTTAGGAAATTATTTCATCTACACGAGCTTCATGTGTTTTCACTAATGGGGATACAGGTTATGAACATGCTATTTTAAAGGTTTAGGAGATGTCCATATTAATATGCCACACAGAACTAATGAACTTTATGCATTCTATTGCTAACCATATTCAGGTGTCACCACATCTATACGGAATGCATCATGCTAGAATGCCTTTGCCTCTTCAAATGGAAGAGGAGCCTGTCTATGTAAATGCGAAGCAGTATCATGGCATTTTGAGGCGAAGACAGATACGTGCCAAGGCTGAGCTTGAAAAGAAAGCCATTAAAGTTAGAAAGGTAGATTTGGTATTGTTTTAGGTTTTTCCCCCTTTTCTTTTAGTGGTGCCTGGAAGAAATGTATAACATAGGAAGGTTTAGGACTCAATTCTGTTGCCATTGACTACAGCCATACCTTCATGAGTCCCGGCATCTACATGCTATGAGAAGGGCTAGGGGTTGTGGAGGTCGTTTTCTTAATACGAAGAAGCTGGCTGATGATGTTACTAGTCCCACCTCAGGAAAGGGCATCTTTTCTGGGTCCGAGCGTGTATCTGCAAATGGTGCTGGAAATATGAATTCCTTCTATGGTCAGCAAGAAGGAAATTGCGCAAGGGATATTGCGAATGGGAACGGGGCACAACATGGGTTCCCTTCTATCAAATGAAATTCCTCCTTGAGGTGGGTGATTCTCGCCAGCAGGTTTGGCGATTGTTATTTGTCATTGTATTAAATGAAAGAATGGGTCATTATTTGTGTCTGCATCTAATGGGGGTCTTGTTGTATATAGGCAGCGCCGGAGGTATTTGGCCCTTCGATCTTGGGTGGTGGCGAAATCCCTCTCAGGCAATTCATTCTTGGCTTTGGTTACTCATGGTTAAGGGGTTATTATATGAGAAGATATGTGGTGTTTAGTTTCATCTTCACTTTGGTAAGAATGGTTTGAACTTTAGCATGCCTCCGTTCGACCCTTTTGTAAAATGATAAAAAAAGGGTGTTGTATCTCTAGCGAGAAGCAAACAGTTCTGGATGTGCAAAATATCAAACAAAGTAACATTAATATGAGTGTGTCAAAAGGCGTGGAGACTTGTGTAAGAGCTTTAAACATCTCCAGCAGTGTGGCCTTAAATAATGCAAATGGTGTGTCTCTTTTGCTGTCATATCATATGTGTTTCTTGGTTGGCTGGTGACTAACTGACTATGATTACTTGGTAGTGGTGGAGAGTGGAATTGTGCATTTTTTATGGCTATTGTTGTTGACACCACACTTGGGCTAAAGCCCAAACCAAATGTAAGCCCTTGGCCTATAAAAGGGCAGCCGAAAACCCTACATACAAGAATGAGGAAACCCCATCGCCTATCGCTCTGTTTAGCCACTCTTTCCATCGGAATCCATTGCTGTCCAAATTCTTTCCTTTTACTCATCTCCTTTGGGTTTGTAGTTTGTACAAGAGAGAGAGAGAGAGAGGGAGTAATGTTTGGGGGCGGGGCGGGGTGGGGATATGATATGATCCCGGTGATGAAATATTTAGTAATCAGAAAGTGAGGGTGAAACAGAGGTGGTGAGATTGGTTTGGCGCTCCCTTTCAATGGTAGAGAGGTTGAGGAACCAACGAAACCCACCCCTTGTATTTCACTTGCATGCTGGGTTGATGCTTTGGCAACTCCTGAGGGATCATTCTTCTTCTTATTCTTCCTCCTTTCTGGGTTTTGCTCCTTTGATAAAATAACTTCTATCTTCATCTGTTTTACGTATAATATATAAACCCTGCAAATTTCAAAGCTTTACTTATCGTCGTCCGTTTTACATTCTCTGTATTACTGAATCATTTATTCGGGTTATATGATGATAGCACAAGCTTACATTGCATCCATCGGTCTGTCACCGTTTGTACATTTCCCTGGCCTTTCTCCACCCACACCTTCCGTATACGACTTCTTTTCTACGGTACAAGCATTTTTGCAACGGAGCGGGGGACTGGCAACACCCTCCTATGCCAATTCCGTTGGTATTTACCACGAACACGATGCCAGTCTAGGGATGGCAATTTTTCCTGATCCCCACAGGTCCCAACTCTGTCGAAATCATGGTCTAGTTTATATGAGCTTGTCCGATATATTTGCTAAAATTTTCTTTTTTCTTATTTTATGATTATTTTTTTACTACAATAGAGTAATATTAATGTTTTCAATACATGTTCGGATTCCACACAAAATGAAAGCAACCAGTATTCTCGGCCAATGAGTCAATTAAAAGATTTCAATTTTATGATTAATTTTATAGTGTATTTGATATTTTTATTATTATTTTTTGGCTTAGGCGGAGTTTTTATTAAAATTTTATAGTTATCGAGTTATGTTTCTGTTACGTTGGGTCGAGTTAAATTGTTATAAATTCGTAATTGAATTGAGATCAGATTAGGATGCTTAAATTTTGGATCCGAGTAAATGACCTGTTACCGCTTTCTTCTACTGATTGTACAACCGTGGTAATTCCGTGTTTTGTAACTTTTTTTGTGGCACCGTGTTTTGTAACATTTTTTGTGGTGCCACACTGTAACCGTACAGCACCATAGACCTACCCATGGATAGTATGATTTTGAAGGAAAGATAAGAAAAGCAGCTGCAAAACGATGACGGATGGCCCTGTCTCATCATTATCCCCAGAATTGTTTTTTCTTCTTAGTTTTCAATTACAACAGAATTGTTGCGACTATAAGCTAATCAAGGCACAGAGAAAAGAAAGTAGGCAGAATGAGTTTCCTACAGTGATATAAGTAACATAAAGTTACAACTTTGTTTCTTTTCAGTTAAACCCAATTCTGAATTTCAGGTCCTATACCGACGCTACCAGCATTCCTAAGATAATACAGACAGAAAGCTCATTCAAGTAAAAACTAATCAAAAGCACTTTCTATGAACAACAGAAGGCCCGGTCTCATCATAATCTCCCTTCGTTACATGCTGATTTTGTGGAAACACCACTTTAGCCAGAATTGCACCTCCCACCCATGCCGAGTACAGTGCCAAATTCTCTGGCATGTATTCTGGAGGCTGCAATTAGAAGGAAAAAAGCTCAGAATGCTTTAGACAATCAACAAGAAAGCTAGATCACACAATTAGCCTGATATATTTATTACCTTCACTAGACAGGGACATATAGCTGACGAGCAGAGGCTTGCTTCTTTCTGGAACCTAGATTCAAAACCTGGATTAAGCATCGCAAAAACGTTAACAGTTGTGAAGCAACGAAAATAGTATCATCATAGGAACTACACCCAAATTCCTAATAGAACACTTGTGTTGTAGCTATGAGTGTAGAGTTAATGTACCATTTGGTACTTTCCAATTAAATACTTGTGTTTGGTTTCTGTTACACAATTTGGTACCTAGAACGGCGTCAGCTTTGTGGATGCGGCTCAATGTATCGGACACAAGTTCTCCAATGAATAATTGAAGGATCATTTTTAATTGGGTTAATATACTATTTGGTACCTGAGTTTGGCTTCAATGTTTACCCGAGGTTTTTTTTTTACCCCAGTCAAGTACCTATATTTTTTACAAGAGCACACATGTCAAATATTTATTGGGCCACATTGACAAAGTTGTGTAGCAGAAACCAAACATAGGTACTTGTCGGGGCAAAACAAAACTCAGGTACTAAATTGACCATTGAAGCCAAACTCGGATATCAAATAGTACATTAACCCTTTTAACATATTATTGATAACTGCCTTGTAAGAATCCAGAAATAACCCTCTTCATCATATGAAGTAAAGGATCATAGGATATGATTCTCACCTGTCATAGATGTAGTCCCCCCACAAAGAACGGTATTTTCTAACAGCTGCTTCTGGTTCTCAGAAGAAACTGTTGCAACACTACGAACAAGCTGCTCAACAATTCCATGAGCTTCTAGACCCAATATAGATGGTTGGAACAATGCCTCACCAACAGTATATTTTTCTCTTCCAATTCTTATCACCTGAACGGTCATTTGAAGAGTCTTACAATCAGAAACATAACTAAAGAGATCTTAACTGCAGAATACATGCCTAAAATAAGCTAGTGGGATAAATTAATAGCCAGGTTATCAGTAAAAGCAAAGAATACCAAGAGTACATGTAAATAAGATAAGTAAATATACCCATGAAACTGGCATGATTGCTTGTTTCTTGGTGAACTGTCATGTTAATTTTAAATTCCAAAAATCCAAATTGGAAGTAGCAAGATTATAAAAAATCTTTTAAGATGTGGGGCACAATACTAAAATGACCTAATATAGAACCAGAAGAGCAGCTAAGAAAGAGGCGTTTCCACATTCACTTTGATAAGCTCATTGCATAATAGTACTCTTACCATGTTCTAACAATTCAAATTTGTATTATCTTTTGGAATTTAGCAGCCAAATTCAATAGAAACCGACGTAATTATTAGTACATGTGATACATGCATGAGAGGGGTGAAATTACTCATCTTTGACAAGAAGTTGAAGTTGTTCGATGCATCGTTTGGGCCTTGTTGCTTGCATCGAACGACTTTAACTTCTTGTCAAAGATGAGTAATTTCACCCCTCTCATGCATGTATCAACATGCATATATAAGACAAAGAACTGATGATAATAGATCATGAACTACTCATCTCTCACAAAATCCAAAGACATACACATCTCACATATCATTTTTAGTCAGTTTCTCTTATCTATCTCTATATCCCCTGGCCTTTCATTTTGTATTATTACATCGTATAAAGAATACTCCACTTCTTTTTCTCAAGTATAATATGCAAATTTCTTATATCCATAACTCTTTATGTCAATCCTCTCCACACAGGTCTACAATTAGATTTAAGGAGTTAGGTCAAAATCAGAAAACTAAACAAGGGAGGGCAGAGAGCATAAAAGGAAAAGGACAAACCTGTCCATCAGGAAGGGTATGTTCCTCTGTCTCACATGTTCTAAGCATTCTGTCATAAGCAATTTCATCCTCAGCACAACATGCAAATTGCTCTTTTAGTTTCTCAGCATCAGAGATGCTTAGGTTCACCATAGGATTTGATTTACCCAGCTCTTGAGCGAGTACCTTTGTCAAATCACTGCCTCCAACTTCAAATCTTCTAGAGGCAATGTGTTGGACAGCACCTTCAAGTACTGCAGCTATGTCTGTTGATAAAAGTGCAATTCAAATGGCAGTACAAATCAATTAAATAACTATTCAAAAAAACACAATCAATTAAATAAACAAAAAAGCCTTTGCAGCTTAAATCCAATTGAAGGTGATTCCTGACATATCAGTCACAACTAACTTCCAACTCTATGAGGTAAATAATCGCTTGACCAGTTAAGTTCTTATGCATTTGAGAAGGAACTGGAAAGACAGCTTCACACTGGTCATATTTCCAATGCTATCAGCCAAAAGACTAATGATGCCCACAACAAACATGAACCAAGCAGCCAAAAGCTTAAACAGCACATTCTTAAAAGGCATACAGGTACATACCTATCTTCCCATGACCAATATCAACAGTACAACCTGAGATACGCCCAACAGCATAGAGAGATAATACTGCTTGCTCCGACGCATAAAATCCCGAGACATTAAAAGTTTCAAACAGCAATTGCACCAGTTGTTCTCTGACAGCCTGGAGATGGATCACATTTAAGGAGAAACAAAAAGTATTTTGATTTTGCACCATTTATTCGGATGGTAATCAACCTCAAACAGTAATAAAGTTGGCTAAAATGTTAGAAGAGGTTGTAACAGAATTGTTGACAGCCTTAATCTTAGGTTGACAGTAAGCAATATCCAACATAGGTGCAAGAGTACAACAAAATATATCCACAACAGCGGCAATGCATGGTTCATAGTGCATGTTTGACCCAACTTCTGGAGCAGCTTATTACAAAAAAAAAAAAAAAAAAAAAAAAAAAACCTGAAGATGGCCAAAAAGGGTTCACAATTTTATAAACAAATTTAAGTTGACAGCACTCGGAAGAAAGAGAATACCATGTAAAACACCTCCTCTTGCAGCTACAAACTGGGTCAAACAGGCTTCAATTCTTTAAAATACCTCATTAGAACTCAATAAAATGGGGATGGCTGGGAATATGGGGAGGTACAAAATGATTTAATAGTTGCTAAATCCCTTGTACAATTAAAAGCCATGACTACAGCAGATGCCTGATCTACATTTGGCAAAAACCTGGCATAGTCTGTTTTTATCATGAATATGCAAAAGCAACCTTAGAACTGCATAATGTGCATATCAAGATTAGCAAGAATAGATAAAGGCAACAAACCTTGGGAGTACAAAGTGGTTCGGTAAACAAAATTTGTCCTTCATTCCCAACTTCCCATTCAAGACCAGTGTATAGAATATGGTGCAACAAATCTTCCATTGCATCCCAGTCGTTAATGCATCCTCGCACAACCGGATCAACAGTGACCTCTTCAGACATTGAATTATCAACAGAGGATCCATCGTCCAGCATGCGTTTCATTTGAGTAGGAATTATCTGACCACAATTCAAAGAATGCAAATTGCCAAACCTCAAACCCATGGAAGCAAATTCAACCAAAATGAAAGAAAGAAAACAACAAAATTCAGAGGGAAAAAATGCCTCTTACTCAAACCTTGTAAAGAAAGAGATTAGTAAAGGAATAGAGAAAGAGAGAGACATTTCAAGCTGTCCCCAAATCAAAACCATTATTTTGCTGGGCTGATGTTTCTTTAGCTATTATCGTT
The DNA here is from genome assembly GCA_030270665.1 of Hibiscus trionum. NCBI lineage: Eukaryota > Viridiplantae > Streptophyta > Magnoliopsida > Malvales > Malvaceae > Hibiscus > Hibiscus trionum. Next base: position 702,580 of record BSYR01000012.1, read on the forward strand.
GAGGGGGTTTCGAAATAAACAAACATACCAAGGATGGAGCCTGATCTGGGATAGCGAATCCCGCCTTGAGAATCTTGGAGCCAGCATCGACCACTGCTGCCTCCATTAGGCCACAAAGAAACCAGCCCCCCTAATTGTCAATCGATGGATGGGATAAACCCTAGATTTGACGTCTAGGGTTTCAATCAGAGCGCTAATGTTGAAGTTCTTTCAGTTCAGTTCAATTCAATTCAATTCAAAATGGGTCATTTATTTTCAAAAAGGCACTTCATCTGTTACAGCCATTGTTACTATTAAGGTTAAAGTAACTAAATGTTCTACTCCCCTCTATCCCTCTATCCCACTTATATTGTCATATATTAATTTTTCAGAGTTTCAAGATAAAAAATTATACGATATAAAATAATTTAAATAACAAATTTACCCTTAAAAATTAATTTTTAATTTTATTGAAAAATTAGTAAATTTATCTCATAAAAGTTGTTTAATTTTTTAAAGTGATAATTTAAGTGAGATAATTTTAAATTACAAAAGTGACAATTTTATTAGAACACAAGGAGTATTATTTTTTACGATATTCTCTACTTAATTAAAAAAAAATTATAATTAAATTAATCAATTTTTAAAACGATATCAATTTAGTCACTTTGTCAACAAAAAACTATCAATATAAGTTACTATTATTAAAATTTCTAACAAGGCGGCATATATCATTATTTGATTAGTCACAAAATTAGAAAAATATTTTAAATCGTGAAAATGTACATTGCACTCCTAAGGAAAGAATTCAAGTTCAAACTTTAGAGACGATACTATTAAGAGAAATGGCCACAAATCTAAAATATAGGCTATAAAATGGACATGAACTATACAAAAATGTAAAGTATTTATTATATAATTGAGAATAAATAATTTTAAGGTTGAAATTAATTATTTTTTAACTTATTGCTGTTATAATTTATATAATAATTAATATATTAATATTATAATATCAATTACCATATAAATAATATTATTTAAACTATATTAATTAATATTATAATTATTTATAAAATTAATTAAAATAGATATAATTAAATTTAGCGTGATTTTTTAACTTGAAAATTATTTTTCAATAATATGTAATAATTAATTAATTTAGGTCTAGCAGTTAAGCTAGTAAGGTATGGATTTTTCTCTTAGAGTGTGTTTGGTTCACGAAATGTAACATTACTTGTAGTATTACTGAGAATGTTTATATTGTTTGGTTTATTTTATAGGAATGTAAGATAATAGTGTTTGGTTGAAGGAATATAGTATTACTTGGATGTATATTTTATCAAGTTATCTTTATGATTTTTTTTCTTCTAATAAGTTAAATTTCGCATTCTTATATTAAAATTTACCGAAAAACTAAATCAAATTTATGAAAATAATAAAAATTAAAATGCATAACAAAAATTATTTATACTAAAAATGTTTAAGAAAAAGGATAATTTTTTATAATAAACTTTGCGGTTAAAGCTTTAGTGAGTTAAGAACAATTTAATTAATTGAAATGATAAAATTAAAATATGTGGAAATTATTTATAAATAATAAGGTTTAAAGATTTTTTTATATTATAAACTTTTGCAATCATATATTAAAACGGAAATTTACTAGCACCATTGTCTTGTTCAAAAAGACGCCAAACAGAAATCTTAAACTGATTCAATTTGTAATAAAATTTAATTGAGACCCAACACCAATCTACTAACACCACTGTCCTCAGCTCAAAGAGACACCAAACACCCTTAGAGTGTATATTTTTTGTTCAGCAATAAATTATTTTATTATTAATAATAAAACTACAATATCGACGCTTTAAGAATACACCATGGTCACCTGTATTGAGTTTTGGCAGAACTGTTAGCGATCCAACATCACTGTCTAGAATAATTCATAATCAGAACTTGCTTAGAGACTCTATTAAAATATAGGCAGTTTCAAACCTCAGAAACATGTACTGTCACGGGCAGATAAGTGATTCTACTGAGTAAAATTGGGAAGCTTAATTTCTCATGGTCTACTCCTACTTTAACAACAGATAACTTTTGCACTAGAAAGATTTTAGAACCAAATTAGGTCAATATGTTTGGATCTCTTAATTTTTTGGGGGGTTGAGAATAAAAATTCTAAATGACGTTCATATATTATACATACATAACTCGGTTGCAACGGCTCTTAATGACGTTCAAAACATCCTTCTTCAACGAAACTTACAAAATAAAATTCTATCATGCTCTACAGAATTTAAAAACAAGATCACCTAAATTCATTAAAGAACGCTTTTTCTATCACACCACTAAAATATTAATCATTGTTGCCGTGCTCAACACTGGAAATTATCTGTAAAGTTCAACCTGAATCTGCATTTTGTGTTGCGGAATACGATCGTCGGATAGAGCAAAAACGCAACTGATAATTTGAGAAAATAATAATGAAGATAAAAGAGACACAGATTTTACGTGGAAAACCCCTAAATAATATAGGGTAAAAACCACGGACAAGGTAGAAGAATTTCACTATGAGAAAATAGGAATTACAACTTCTCTCAATCTAACAAGGAGAAAACAATGACAATTCTCTCTTGATAAGAAAGGAGAAAACAACTCTATGAAAACTCTCTAATTTCTCTAGTATTGGGAGGATGTTAGAATGATTTGGGATGGTTTCAAATGGCAAAGGTTAGGCCTATTTATAGTTGAGCTTTAAGGACTAAACTTGTAAATAGCCTAAAGTTTAGGGACTAAAATTGTGATTTTCCCATGCCATTTTTCAACCTTGGCTGCAGGAGCATTTTTCTCCATTCCGTGCAGCCAAACTTGACAAATTCATTTTGTCAATTGGTGCCTACTTTGTTGACATTTTTGCTTTGAAATTTCAAAGCCATTTTCTACAATCTCCCACTTGAAGATTTGATTGGAACAATCATATCTTCACATCATTCTTTCTACCTCGTACTTTCCATGTTGCTTACGTCTCTAACAAGCCACAAGAGGATCGACACCAAGTAAACTTATCAGTGTTGATTGCTTTTGTCATGAAATCTGCTATGTTGTCATCGGTATGGATCTTCTGCATATCTATCGTCCCTTCTTCCACTTTCTCACGAATGAAGTGGTATTGGACCCGAATGTGTTTTGTTCTTGAGTGAAAAGCAGGATTCCTTGCAAGATGCAAGGCGCTCTGACTGCCACAAAATAAAGAGACATTCTCTTGTTTGTGCCCGAGCTCCTCCAATAGCATTTTCAACCATATTGCTTCTTTACTGGCTTGTGTAGCTGCTACATATTCTGCCTCCGTTGTTGACGTAGCTACAACCGATTGCAGTTTTGAAACCCAGCTTACAGCTCCACCAGCAACTGTAAACACATACCCTGTTGTAGATTTGCTTTTATCCAAATCTCCTGCATAGTCATAATCGACATACCCGCTGATAAGAAAGTCTGATCCTCCGTAACATAATGCAACATTTAAGGTCCCTTTGATGTATCTTAGGATCCTTTTCAGCGCATTCCAATGCTCTCTGCCTGGATTCGCCATGTACCGACTAACCACTCCCACTGCTTGTGCAATGTCTGGTCTTGTACAAATCATAGCGAACATTAAACTTCCCACTGCTGATGCATACGGTACTCGAGACATCTCCATCCTCTCTTCTTCACTGCTAGGACTCATACTGGAGGATAATTTAAAGTTAATAGGAAGATGGGTATAAATTGGCTTACAATCTTGCATGTTGAATCGTGACAAGATCTTTTTCAAGTAATTCTTTTGTGAAAGTCAAATCTTCCTACTACTTCTGTCTCGGTGAATTTGCATCCCTAGAATCTTGTTTGCTGGTCCCAAGTCCTTCATTTCAAATTCCCTAGCCAGTCGTGCCTTTAATTCTTTAATATGATCTTTGTTGGGGCTTGCAACCAACATGTCATCTACATACAACAGCAATATAACAAAGTCGTTTTCACCAAACCTCTTGAAGTAAGCACAAGGGTCTGCATTAAGTCTGTTGTATCCAAGGCTCATGATGAAGGAGTCAAATCTCTTGTACCAACACCTCGGCGCCTGCTTTAAACCGTACAGAGATTTGTTCAACCTGCAAACCAAGTTCTTCTTTTCTTTTTCTTCAAAACCTTCATGCTGGAGCATGTAAATCTCTTCTTCAAGATCTCCATGAAGAAAAGCTGTTTTAACATCTAGCTGCTCTAGATGTAAATTCAATGTAGCACACATTGCCAGGACAACTCGAACCGTTGTTAGTCGAACCACAGGAGAAAAGATTTCATTGAAATCAATACCTTCTTTCTGAGCATATCCTTTGACCACCAGTCTTGCACGATACCTCTCCACTTGATCGTCACCATTTCTCTTGATTTTGAAGACCCATTTGTTACCAATTGGCTTCCTTCCTTGTGGTAGTGGCACAAGTTCCCATGTATTATTTTTATGAAGGGCTTCGATTTCTTCTTGCATTGCCGCCATCCACTGTGAAGCATCTGAGTTGTTCATTGCCTCATCGAGTGATGATGGCTCACCGTCCTCCGTTAAAAGACAGTATGCAACATTACCTTCTATAACATAATCTGAGTGCCAATTGGGGCGTCTTCTCACACGATCTGATTGACGATTTGTTGGAGCTTCAGAATTCTCTGGTTCTGATTCCTCGAGCTCTGGTTCTGCTTCAGAACAATCTCTCTGTTCAAACTCATTTTCAACATGTATCTGTGTAGTCTCTGGCTTTTCTTTATCAGTGCTATCATCTTCTTCTTTTCTTTGTAGCTTATCTTCTACAAAGATAACATCCCTGCTGATAATCACTTTGCGGGCAGTGGGATCCCACAAGCGATACCCCTTTACTCCATCAGCATACCCCAAGAATTTACATTTTCTGGATTTTGGATCCAACTTTGAAATTTCTTGGGCATTGTACATCACGTACACAATACTTCCAAATATATGGAGGTTTGAATAATCAACTGGTTTACCAGTCCACATTTCCATCGGTGTCTTCAACTCAATTGCAGTTGATGGAGCCCGATTCACCAAATAACAGGCGGTATTGACTGCTTCTGCCCAGAAAGCTTTTTCTAGCCCTGCAGCTCTCAACATTGCTCGTGTTCTTTCTAACAGAGTTCTGTTCATCCGCTCTGCCACTCCATTTTGTTGAGGAGTGTATACTGTTGTGAACTGTCTTTTGATGCATTCTTTTCTGCAAAAGTCATCAAATTCATCACTTGTATATTCACCTCCATTATCTGATCTGAAACACTTGATCTTATTTCCAGAATCAAGTTCCACCCGCGCTTTGAAAACTTTGAAGGTTGAAAACACATCTGCCTTCCTCTTGATAGGATACACCCAACATCTCCTAGAGTAGTCATCAATGAAGGAGACAAAATACTTTGCTCCGCCTAGGGATGTAACCGGTGCTTGCCATACATCAGAATGAACCAATTCTAGAACAGCCTTGCCTCTAGAATTTGATGTGTTGAATTTTAATCGATGCTGCTTACTTGTAATACAATGTTCACACAAAGGAAGTGATACCTTTGTTAAACCCTGAAGTAGCTTTTGCTCCACAAGGACTTTCATTCCCTGTTCTGACATGTGTCCAAGTTTTCGATGCCATAACATGGTAGAATCTGAACTACATGAGGCAACAGAGGCTTCAGCTTCTAGCAAAGTCTCTCCCTTCAGCATGTACAAATTTGCAGCTATCTTTTCACCTTTCATTACCACAAGCGCTCCATGAAACACCTTCATGATTCCTTTCCGTGTTTCAATCTTGCTTGCATTATTATCCAACAATCCGTAGGATAATAAGTTTTTCTTCAAGCCTTTCACGTGTTGCACATCTCGAACAACTTTGGTTGTCCCGTCATACATCTTCAATTTGATGGTTCCAACGCCAACAATTTCCAAGGCATGATTATTGCAGCTGTACACAGATCCTACTGAGATAGGTTCATAATTATAGAACCATTCTCTTCTTGAGGTCATGTGATATGTGGCTCCCGAGTCAATAAGCCATATGTCTGCAAATCTTTTTCTGCCTTCCATGGCTGTTGCTGCTTCACAACAGAGAGCATCTCCATCATCTGAAGTGTTTGCCATATTTCCTTGAGGATTGGAGTTTTTAGGTAAACTCCAACAATCCTTCTTCATGTGACCCTTCTTTCCACAGTTGTAGCACTTTAAATTCTTCTTAGTCCTTGACTTTGATCTACCATGATTGTGACTGCTACTTTGGCCACGTTCTGTTGATCTTCCTCTCATCACCGTTAAGGCCTCTGCTTGTTGCAGATTTCCTTGTCTGTCTTCCTTGTTCTTGTGCCGATTTTCTTCTTCCAGAACAGCAGCTGCAACGTCATCGAAGACTAGATCACTTGTAAGGTTGTTGTTTGTCAAGTTGATGATGAGTTGATCATACGAATCAGGTAGACTTTGAAGTAGAAGTTCAGCACGTTCTTGTGACTCTATTTTATAGCTTAGGGATGTAAGCTGAGAAAATAGAGTATTCAACGTGTTTAAGTGCTCTGTCACTGAAGTAGATTCTGACATCCGAAGAGTGTACAATTTCCTCCTAAGGAAAATTTTATTGTGCAACGATTTGACCTCGTATAATTTTGCGAGGTGATCCCAAATCTCCTTGGCTGTCTTCTTCTCCTCGATGCTTGATAGTACTTCATCTGCTAATGCTAAATGAAGGTCTGCAATAGCATTCTCGTTCATCTCATTCCATTTCTTGTTATCCGTAAAATCTGCTGGCATTTCGCTGATAGCCGCTAGACATCCGTTTTTTCTTAGGATAGCCTTTATCTTCAATTTCCACAGTGAGAAATTTCTCCCATTGAACTTTTCAATATCAAATTTCGTTGCCATAGCTTCTATTTCAGATAGCTCCCACTATTTCACCTTTTTGACGTGAATAGTGTCCACCACCTTCAATGAATAAGTAATATCTAACTTACTTTCTTATGATGGAGGATCCACTTTTCAGTGGCAACCAACAGAGAATACGGTAAGTAGATATACGCACTCAAATTAGGCTCTGATACCAATTGTTGCGGAATACGATCGTCGGATAGAGCAAAAACGCAACTGATAATTTGAGAAAATAATAATGAAGATAAAAGAGACACAGATTTTACGTGGAAAACCCCTAAATAATATAGGGTAAAAACCACGGACAAGGTAGAAGAATTTCACTATGAGAAAATAGGAATTACAACTTCTCTCAATCTAACAAGGAGAAAACAATGACAATTCTCTCTTGATAAGAAAGGAGAAAACAACTCTATGAAAACTCTCTAATTTCTCTAGTATTGGGAGGATGTTAGAATGATTTGGGATGGTTTCAAATGGCAAAGGTTAGGCCTATTTATAGTTGAGCTTTAAGGACTAAACTTGTAAATAGCCTAAAGTTTAGGGACTAAAATTGTGATTTTCCCATGCCATTTTTCAACCTTGGCTGCAGGAGCATTTTTCTCCATTCGGTGCAGCCAAACTTGACAAATTCATTTTGTCAATTGGTGCCTACTTTGTTGACATTTTTGCTTTGAAATTTCAAAGCCATTTTCTACATTTTGGACTAACTTTCCCTTATCCATCTCCCCTACAAAGCCTTAAACTACTCTAAACGATTCTAATTTCACCCAAAACAAAGACATCTACTTGTCATCAAATCACGAACTAGGCAAGTAACTCCACTATAATCATGAAATGTAGTTCATAGTAAAATTCTCTTCATAATACAAAATAAATAAATCATTCAACCAAAACACTCGATCATCAATTTTTTTTTACAATTCATGCGCTTATTATTGGGTAATGAAACCGATGAAATTTCAATAGAAAATTTTCATTTAGAAACTAAAACCCCAAGCAAGAACACACAAAAAAAAAAAACTATAAATGCCTTACGTAATTGTCGGTTAGAGTAGAACCAAAAGAAAGTTCATCTTTTCTCTTCAATGGGCATTAGTGTCCAAAGCCACGGGAATTACAAAATACTTAAGAAATGAAAGAGAATGTCATTCTCATCCTAAACCCAAAAACACACTACTGTTGGTAATGTTATATTACTCCTTATTGGGAATCTTTCCAATTCAAACATAGGTATTATATTCTAAAAAAGTTTTTCTCTCCGATAATCTTTTTTTCTTTCATCCAAACAGCCCCTTAAGGTCTTCGGTTCAAATTTTAATAGATCTCATTTCTTTTATTAGTCAGATGGCGACACATGTCACCATCTTATTAGAGGTGATGTTTCCTCAGGGATTTTAACGGTGGTGAGTGGAATTGAGAGATTTGTTAATTGAGTGACTAAATTGATAATATTCTAAAAGTTGGATGTTTCAACTGTAATTTTTTGATTAGTTAGATGGTGACAATATGTAATAATGTTTTTAAAAAACGAACATCGTAATCTGATCGAGTGAGCCTAGTAGGTAGCATTGGGGTGCACAATAGGATTGAACATTATTTGGTAGTCATAATATGATTTCTAATCAAATATATTTTCCTTTGTACGGTTTCTTGCAAGTTTCAGTTCTTGTTTAAATTTTAACGACCTGGCAGCAACTCAACTTATTCTTTGTGATTTCTCCACACTTCGAATTGTTAAAGTTTTAGTTGGAGTTTTGTGGTTATCTCTGTTAATTCAATCAAGAGTGATTTGGGCATGATCCATCTTCAACCATTCAGTTTTTAAAACATGTTTCTGTTTTTCATTCAAATCTTTGAATGTTCTGACCCTCAAATTAACTAAGTGTGCAAATCTATCCACATTTTGTAAAATCTTTCTCGATATGTTCAGTTCAAATTAATTTGAACTGAATCATGCAAAGCCGGCTCCCCATCTCCTACAGAAACTTCTTGGTTGCTCCAAGCATGATAATCCTCCAGGTTCAAAGGAATACCGTCCAAATCCACCGGAAAATTACCAGTTATGGGTCATGCTGGCTCTCTTTCCTTGCAGTCTTCAACAACTTCCTTAGCTGTTTGCTTAGAATCTTATGGGTCATGCTGGCTCTCTTTCCTTGCAGTCTTCAACAACTTCCTTAGCTGTTTGCTTAGAATCATCGTCATTAGGAGAGCACGTCACCTCCCTGACCCTCTCTAAAGAACAGTCGGAGGGCAACGATGCTGTCATTGAATCCTTTCCATCTCTGGAATCAAGACCGCAAGGTTCAGATGTTACTCGAAAATGTGATTCTGGTGACACCATTTTATCAATGCTACCATCTTCTTCAAGTGAAAATTCAGGAGCTTTTACAGCTAGAGCTTGAGTATAATTATCTGGCACTATGGATGTTGAAGAAAGGAAGTTGGCAAGGGCAGATGCTAATGCAACATCAATTGACACAGATTTCTTTGGAGAACCTGTTTCTGATGCATGAGTATCTTCATCGTCATCGTCATCATCATTAGAAAAATCAGGGGCAGTGACAACAATACTTGGGAATGTCCGAGTACCATTTATAGAACAAATGGTTTCATCAAGTTGGTTAGTTGATGAAATATCCTTCTCATGTGATGCATATATCTCGTGGACTGAAGATTCATTTCCAATGTTACAAGAAGAGTAATTTTCTGAACTGTGGCATGAAAATTCAGGCGCATAGAATCTTGTGCAAGTTGGCAATTCAGAATTCTTAGGGTTCTTAGTGAGTTCTCCAAGCTGCTGCTCTACATGCGTGAGCCTTGCATCAATGCTGCTTATGGGCTTTAGTATGTTCTCTTCAAACTTCAATAGGAGATCTTCTACTCTGCTGATTCGAGAAACAAGCTCATTCAGGAATCTCTCGGTATGTCCACATGCTACTTCAGCCTGGGGTACTCCATGTTTACGTGGGGGTATCTCATGTTGATTCAGTTGAATAGTTGCTGCAAGCTCTTCCTGCAAGTTCTTGTCCTGCTGATTTGCAAAACTGGGTTTTACTTCTTGCAGGGTTTCATTTCTAAAATTTAAATTTTCAATGGCCTTTTGCCTATTTTCTTGTTTCTTATCTTTTTTCTTTGTGCCAAAAACCTCTTCATTCTCTATGTGGCGAAGACCTGCTGTTTTAGATAATTGCAGAAGTGTGGGAGCAAGCATGGCCATAAGAGAATTTCCTCCATTTCCCATCTGACCGACTTCAGTTTCAGAATCAGCTATATCAACAGGATCAGCAAACACATAGATTTCATCAACACAAACGCAGCCTTTATTCTGAAGCGAAAGCAAGCGGAGAGTAATAGACATGCAAGGGTTGGCATCATTGATCTCAGCAGTAGCCTCATATAAATCCTGAAAACTTTCATCAATCAGCAATGGATTAAAATTAAGACAACTATTACTCTATGCAAGTGTTACACTGTTAATCTTGTGTTGGCATCTTGTCTGGAAATGATAAAAATAGAAAAGGGGAAAGAAAGGGCTATCTTAGGTTCCTGTTTTACCCTTAAAACTAAGCTATGCTGCAACTATGTTCTAAACCAACTTAATGGGAATTTTAAATTGCCTCGTTAATTATTTACATATCTTCGACCAATTTCTGTACTACTTTTGCATTCCATTATTGTTTCCCTAATCTAACATTTTGAACATGCATAACAACATAAGCTCTTTTTTTGTTTTCTCTCCAATTTCTCTGGTAGTCCACTCCCACGAACCACAGTTGCACCAATTGCATGGAAATAGATTAAGGTAACCCTTTTATCTTTTGAAAATACCAAGAACAGTTAATACTATAGATACAAAGAAAATGGTAAATAATGAAGCCATGCTTGGATGAATCTGCTATTAATACTTAAAGGGGGATGGGTAACTCACCTGTGTGCTACTAGAGTTCACAGTTAAATTTGATGGCACATTGCTTCCACTATCAAGCAGAGGAGTATCAGGAGCTTTCACATCAACCCAATCATCTTCGGTGGAGGTGGAATTGCTATCACTCTTCAGTCTCTTTTCATCCAACTTTGTATTACCGCCTTTTAGACGAGCCAATGCAGATTCATCAAAATTGGCTGCTTGAAGTACCTCTTCATCTCTGCAAGCAACACCACAGCGAACAGTACAGAAATACTCATTGCTGCTTCGAGGTTTAGGGGCACAGTATATTTCATATACTCGAGCAGTACTTCGGACATAAACCTGTCTTACTTCATGGCTTTGTGCAAAAGCAACTGCAATCATGAGATGATTTACACAAGGCAAGTCAGAAAGACTACAAGCATTTGGATTGGAGGGGAAGGATAATTAGTGGAAATTCTTCACCTTGCTTGATTTCATTCTATGTCAAAATAAACTCTTACCAGTCAAATTTGGATGGAATTTGATAAACACTAACAAATATTGCACATAAAATTCACGTCGTAAAGAATAAGTAGTTTCCCTGATCAAAAGGCTGAATATTTCATCAAAAGAATGAAAACCCAATTACCCAGTACGATCAACCAACAACGTAAGATTATTTTCGGCATGTTAAATCATATCAGAGCATGTTACTTACTCGTAATCTCGCAGGGGCCGGAATCGGGTGAAGTAGGGCACAAGATAAGGGGGAAATTGGGAGCGGAATCGACGGCGTTTGAGTCATCGACGCCGGGGTCATGTTGATCGCATCCGGCGATTGACGCAAATGTTGATTCGAAGATGACGGAATTATGGAGAGAACCGACGGCGGCAGACCAGTTGCTGGAGGACTTCCAAGAATCCATGGCTGTACCGTCTTTGAGGAATTCCTTGGATTTGAATCAGTATCGCTAGGGACAATCAATTTTAAGGGTGAAACGTAGATAGGGTGGTAGACTCGTAAATTAAGGTTATGTTTAAGTAAAAATCGAAAAAGATTAAAAAAAAAAACTATATGCGGTTGAGGAGTTTTAAACCAAGACCTTTAGGAAAAAAAAATTAAACCTTAACCACTAAATCAATATAACATTAACTAATATTTTACCACAAATATTATATATCTCAAACTACTTAAGATTAATTTAAATTATTTTATAAAATAAATAATATTATAAGTAATATTAACATATAAATATATAAATATATATTATTCGCATATATATAAATAAAAAATACTAAACTCTAAACTTTAAAATTTAAGTTAAAAAGTTAGGGTTTGTGGGTTAACACTTTAGGATTTAGGGTTTGTATATATTATTAATAATATAAATATATTATTTTTATAAATATTTTTAAAAATAATATATTTATATTATTAATAATATATACAAACCCTAAATCCTAAAGTGTTAACCCACAAACCCTAACCCTTTAACTTAAATTTTAAAGTTGTTAACCCACATGGGTCGGCAACAACTATTACTGGACGTTTCAGCAGTTGTTACTGCAGATTAATTCTGCTGTTATGGAGAGCTGTTGCTGCAAATTAATTATGCAATTATGGAGATTAATATTAGAGCAAATGGACGGTTCTGTCCATGGTTTTCAGCCTATAAATAGAGGTGTTTCATGCAGTCTAAGTGTGCAACAAACACATACAAAATATTCTAAGCTCTCTGCTTTCCTCCATCGCCAGTAGCAACAATACCACCGTTGTTCACTCCGGTGTCGAGTGTACGACTCTCGGAACGTCCGTGTTCACCTCGGGGGACAATCTGCCTGTGAAACGACTACACTTATCGGGGCAGAATTATTTCTAAGGCAATGTGGCCTACATACCACGACACAGTTTAAACTTGTTTATTTACAACATTCATTATTTTCCCAGTCAATACTAACTAGGTCATTTTGCAACATTTCGTTCCTACAATTTAGAAACAATTCTTGATACTCTGATTTTGCAAAATGGCATCTTCATCTACACTGCTTAGCAAGCTCATCCCGGACCTGTCAAAGCTTGATGCATTGGATGGTGGAAACTATCGAAGGTGGTTCTAACGCATCCTGATTTTCTTTGAGCAGTTGGACCTTGATTACGTGCTGCTTATTGAACCACCATCCGTGCCTGCCACTACCGTTGATGTCCCTACCGACAACCAAGGGCAGAATGATGCTGCCACCGAAGCTATCGCTGCCGCCACACTTGCCATGTATGAGAAGGACAATAAGACGGTTTGTGGTCATCTCCTAAGTCACATGTCCAACAAACTTTTCGACATGTACCTTAAGGAGAGGAGTGCAAAGGTGATCTGGGATTCGTTGGAAACGAAGTACGGTACCGATGACGCGGGGATTAAAAAATATATCGTCAGCGAGTGGTTGAAATTCCAGATGACCGACAATAAGCCGATCATGGACTAGGTCCATGATTATGAGAATCTTGTCTCGGATATCCTCGCGGAAAGCATGTATATGTGTGAGGTTCTGCAAGCGAATGTCCTGATCGAGAAGTTGCCAAAGTTCTGGTCCGACTATCGCAACTCCCTAAAGCACAAGAAAAGGGACATACCACAATAAATTTAGTCACTTATCTTTTAAATATAATTTAGTTGAGTCTAGTGGTGCTTCAGGGTCCAAAAAACCCTTTAAGAAGGGCCCCCAGAACAAAAAACCCAAACCACAGAAGACTATCAACTTCAAGAAACCGATCAAGGCCAAGCTGGACGCGAAAACCCTTAAGTGTTACGTGTGCGGGCAAGCTGGTCACAAGGCGTACCAATGTCAGCACTGTGTGGACCGCCAGAACGAGACTAGACCACGCATGCATGTGGCGGAGGACATGGATGATGACGTTATTGCCGCGGTGGTTTCGGAGGTCAACCTTGTAGAGAAGAACACCGAGTGGGTCGTGGACACCAGAGCTTCTCGACATTTCTGCGTAAGGAAGGAGTTCTTCACCGAGTTCGAGGACGTGAACAATGGTGAACGTGTGTACATGGGGAACTCCAGTAGCTCTTAGGTGATGGGCAAAGGCAAGGTTTTACTCAAGCTGACTTTCGGTAAAAGTTTGGCCCTTAACAATGTCCTATATATGTCTACCCTGCGTAGAAATCTGATCAGTGGTGGCCTCTTAAATAAGGCAAGCATTAAGTTAGTTTTTGAGGCAAATAAACTTGTACTTTCCCGAAATGGTGATTATGTCGGGAAAGGTTTTTTATGTGAAGGTTTATTTGTCATAGAAACTCAACTTAATGAAAATAAAGCTACCACTTCTGCTTATATTGTTGAATCTGTTGATATGTGGCATGCTAGACTAGGACACGTAAATATTCAATCTTTAAATAAAATGATGAGTATGGATATTCTGCCTAAAATAGACATAACGAACTTTAATAAATGTGAAGTTTGTGTAGAAGCTAAGCATGCTAAACCTACCTTTAAAACTGTATCTAAGAGAAAGACTAAACTGTTAGAACTTATACATACTGATCTAGCAGACTTTAGAAACACTAAAAGTAAAGAAGGAAAACACTACTACATAACTTTTGTAGATGATTACTCAAGATATACAAAAGTTTATCTCCTAAGAACTAAAGATGAAGCTGAAAACTTCTTCCTTATTTATAAGGCAGAAGTTGAAAATCAGTTAGATAGGAGAATAAAACGTGTTAGGTCTGATAGAGGTGGTGAATATGGATCTAATTTTCTAAAAGAGGTTTGTGAGACGAATGGTATAATACACGAGACCTCAGCCCCATATTTTCCTCAACAAAATGGTATAGCCGAGAGGAAAAATAGAACTTTAAAAGAGATGATGAACTCATTATTGATAAGTTATGGGTTGCCCGACAACATGTGAGGGGAAGCCATTCTATCGGCTAATCACATATTAAACCGAGTGCCTCATAAGAAAATTGATTCTACCCCATACGAATTATGGAAATGGTATTCCCCAAATTTGAAATACCTGAAAGTGTGGGGGTGTTTGGACAAAGTGGGGTTGCCAGACTTTAAGAAGTCCACCATTGGACCTAAGATCGTTGATGTAGTGTTTATAGACTATGCTTCTAACAATGCTGCATATAGATTCATGACTTTACAAGACTCTTCTATTTGTGAATCTAGGGATGTTGTTTTCTTTGAGGATATCTTTCCACTCAAGAAACCTAGATTAAGTGATGAAACACAAATAGAAAACATGCCATCCACTTCTTCTAGTATGCCTGCTAGGTCTTCTCAAGAGATTGAATTTGAGCCTAGAAGAAGTAAGAGACAAAGAGTTGAAACCTCTTTTGGACCAAACTTCATAACTTCCTTTATTTATGAGATAAATGATTTAGACACCCTATCTGATCCTATAGCTCAAGCTTATTTGTTAGATGAGGATCCTAAAATATACGAAGAAGCTATACGATCTATTGATGCTAGTTTCTGGAAAAGCGCTATAAAAGATGAACTAGAATCAATAATGTCTAATCATACTTAGGAATTAGTTGACTTGCCTAGAGGATTTAAAACCATCAACAGTAAATGGGTCTTTCGAAAGAAACTTAGACCAGATGGTTCTATCTAGAGGTATAAGGCAAGGCTAGTAGTCAAAGGATTCACTCAAAGATTTGGTCAAGACTTCTTTGATACCTATTCTCCCATCACTAAAATCTCAACGATCCGTGCATTGTTTTCACTAGCCACCGTTCACAAGTTGCAAGTACATCAAATGGATGTAAAGACTGCATTTTTGAATGAGGATCTAGATGAGGAGATCTATATGGAGCAACTTCTTGGCTTCGAGGCGCCTGGTATGGAAGGCAAACTTTTTAAACTTTAAAAGTCACTTTATGGCCTGAAGCAAGCTCCTAAACAGTGGTATGAGAAATTTCATAAAACTATCCTTAGTTTTGGTTTGTTGTGAATGGTTCGGATGCATGTGTGTATTCGAGGATGTTTGGTACTGATTGTGTCATCATAAGCATGTATGTTGACAACATGTTGATTTTCAGTACTAACATTGAGTCCATTAACAAAACAAAGAGTTTCTTGTCCACTAAGTTTGAGATGACTGACTTGGGAGAAGTCGATGTAATCTTAGGAGTCAAAGTAACCAAAACTGAAAATGGATTTTCTTTAAGTCAGACACACTATATCGAGAAAGTCTTAAAGAAATTTGACAGTTTTGATGTCATCCCTGTTTGAACTTTTTATGACCCTAGCATTCATCTCTTTAAGAATAAAGGAAATAACGTTTTTCAAACGGAACATGCCAAGATAATTGGAAGTCTGATGTTCTTAATGAACTATACTCGACATGATATTGCTTATGTTGTAAGCAGACTTAGTAGATATACTCACAACCCTAGTGGTAAGCATTGGGTTGCTCTTAGACGCTTACTTAAGTACCTTAAGAGTACGATGGACTGGAGACTTGAGTTTGTTGGCTTTCCTTCTACTTTAGAAAGATATTGTGATGCGAATTGGGTCTCTGATAGTGATGAAGTAAGCTCTACGAGTGGGTATGTTTTTACTTTGGGAGGAGCAACAATTTCTTGGAAGTCTTCAAAACAGACTTGTATTGCTCACTCCACTATGGAGTTAAAGTTTATAGCTCTTGACTTAGCTGGGCAGGAAGCTGAGTGGCTAAGGAGTTTGTTATCCGATATTCCATTGTGGGGAAGTCCGACTCCTCTTGTTTCCTTGTGTGTGATTCACAAGCTGCGATTTGTGTTGCCAAGAGTCAAGTTTACAATGGTAAAAAGAGACACATTCGCATAAGACATGAATCTGTTAGACACTTAATAAGGAATGAAGTACTTTCTTTAGAGTATGTGAAGTCAGAAAGAAACCTAGCAGATCCGCTTACCAGAGGGTTAAGCCAGAAGTTGGTCCTAGATTCGTCGAGGGGATGGGTTTAAAGCCCATTAGTTGAGGAATTCATGGTGGATACCCAACTTAGTTATCTAAGTTCAATGTGGTCAAACGAAACCATGGAAAGATTCATAGTGTACATTTCTCACTACCTATCCCTATGACGAATAATGTACATGCCCAAGTTGAGTATTATTACTCTTAATAAATTCATAGCCCAGGTTTTGGATGGTCTTAGTGAGAAAGACTTGATGAATTTACCGAATCATGGTTGAATACTTATTATTAATAAGTTCATAACACAAGTCTGTTTGTGTTGTCCTATTGAGAAGGACAAGATGAACTTATCGTCAGAAGAGGTTGAGTTTCAAGAAACTCTTAATGAATTCAAAGTTTGAATTGTCCTATTGAGAAGGACATATTGAATTCACCGATAATGAGGATGAATATTTATTCTTAATGATTTCTTATCCCAAGATTGGGTGGTTCATTTCAAATGAACTTGAAGAAATCACCATATTTTTAAGAGGTTGAGCCATTACAAATGGTTCTTAATTATTTCATTGCCCGATTTTAGGGTGGTTTATGTCGAGATAAACTTGATGAAATAACCTATGTAAGTGAGAAGGATTAGCCACCTTCTGTGAAAAACGTTGGGTTGTTTTTCTAATACACTTACTAGAATCTTAAGGTAAGATGGTCAAATATACACTCGTGTATATATATCTTACACATCGAGAACTTCGATGGATGAAGGAGTTAGTTGTGTGTTATGAGTTTACCCCTATCTTAGAAAGTTCAAGACTTATTTCACTTATCTAAGAGAAGGATCGCTCATCATCACTATGTACTAGTTTAAGATACGTTCACTAGTGCTTAAGCAACTAATTCTGCTATTGCTCTTCTGAGGAGGTTTGTGTTTGAGATTCAGATGAATTCTTTCGCATTAGTGGGGGAATGTTGGTAATGCTTAAGGTGAAAACCAACGCAAAAGCCTATATCCCACATGGGTTGGAAAAAAGGCTTGTGGAGGGTATTTATACCCAAGTTTCCCCCTCCCTTGTTGAGTGGGAAAGAACAAGGGACATCCTCACGCACCGTCGCCGTCGTCCGGCCGGCTCGAGTTCGGGTAACACATGTCTTTGACACGTCCGTGCGCGGATATTACCTTTTTGGAGAAAATTCGTAAGGAATTTTTCTTAAGAATAAAAGATAATCTGAAAGAATTTTTCTACTTATTTATAGGCTATTCGAATTCAGATTTTATTTTTCAGTTAAATTCAAATCAAAACGTTTTATTATTCCAGCAGAGCAGTCTGCTGAATTTGGACTGTTTTCTCAGTCAAATTTATTTGTTTAAAGCAGCTGTTACTGGACGTTTCAGCAACTGTTACTACAGATTAATTCTACTATTATGGAGACTTGTTACTGCAGATTGATTCTGCAATTATGGAGATTAATATCAGAGCAAATAGACGGTTTTGTCCATGGTTTTCAGCCTATAAATAAAGGTGTTTCATGCAGTCTAAGTGTGCAACAAACACATACAAAATATTCTAAGCTCTATGATTTCCTCAATCGTCAATAGCAGCAATACCACTGTTGTTCACTCTGGTGTTGAGTGTACGACTCCCAGAGTGTCCGTGTTCACCCCGGGGGACAATCTGCCTGTGAAGCGACTACACTTATCGGGGCAGAATTGTTTATAAGGCAGTGGCCTACATACCATGACACGATTTAAACTTGTTTATTTACAACATTCATTATTTTCCCAGTCAGTGCTAACCATGTTATTTTGCATCATTTCATTCCTACATATTATAGTTCTTCAGCATCACTTTTAATTTATTCAGTGTCGAATTATCATCTCCGGCTCTCAATCATCTTTCTTGGAAACTTTGGTCTATGGTAGCTCGATTCATTTAAATGTCTCTCTTTGTGGCATTATTTTCTCCATCTCGTTACTGGTATCTATTTCCCTTGAGTTGTCTTAGGAGATTTCAACGCAGCCATTTCACATGTTGATCACAAGGGATGCTCTATCTAAGGGCTTCTAGAAGTTTCTCTTGAACATGGGGCTACGTGATATGGGATTTCAGGGTCTTGCGTTTACCTGGTATAGAGGGATTGCCCATGTTGGTCCTAGTAGAGTACTCTGTAACACTTACTAGGATGAATCCTTCCATGTGTCTATGGTGGAGTATCTCCTTCGTATGCACTTTGATCATCGGCCCATCCTCTTACAAATTGGTGATGATGGTAAACGAGTCGCTAAATCGCACTCTGTTATTTTTTTGGCTGGCTCAAGTATGGAGACTTTTCCATGATGGTATGCGACAATTGAACTCCATCTTCTATATTTTCCGAAAACAGTTTTTGGCTATATCAGCACAAAGAAAAAATTGTAATAGTGCGCTTTTGCAGTATTCAAAAGGCCCTTGCTTGACAATGCTATATATTTTTAGTTTCGCTCAAATCTAAACCCCTCCTAGAGCTCAAGCAACTCCTTGATGAGGAGAAACAACTTTGGAAATAAAAATCTTGCTTTGACTGTGTTATCTCTAATGATCGTAATACCAAATATTTCCACCGCAAAACTAATCCAGAAATAACACAACAAAATTTTACTCTTAAATTGAGCGATGGTACTTGATGTCGTGATAACTTGAAGCTGCATGAGGAAGCAGTTCATTTTTACAGTCCCATATTCGACTCTGACATTCTCCGATAGGTTTTTTATCTGCCCCAAACTGATTTCAAGCATTTCTCCCTCCATCATGTCGGTCTTGGAAGGTATTCCATCAGACACCGAAATTCATGTGGCTCTTCTGGACATGGCACCTCTCAAGGCCCCAGTCCTTGACGGTCTCCATGCTAAGTTATTTTAAATACAATGACCCTATGTCGGTAAGGCCGTCTGCTCCACTATTAAAAAGGTCTTTGTGGGTGGTAATCTCGACCCGAAGCTCAACTATAACGACCCAGATTTTAAAATTCGTGGGTTGGTTTAACCCAAGCTATAGGCCTCCTATGTTTGGGCTGAGATGTTGGGCTTGATGGAGGCTCAAGGCTCTCTAGTGGGCTTGTTATGTTGATGGGCTTGAGCTTTGGGTTTGTGGATGAGGTGGGAAGAGGATGAAGGGGGTAATAAAGTAAATTTCTACCAATTCAAAAGAGTTGGCTCAATTTCATTTATTCTTCTATAGAAAAATGGAGGGATGACCTCATCCTTGTCCATTTTCTTCCTCCACCGCTCTTCTTCATCTTAGACTAGAGGCACAAGGTAAAGGTTGGATCTTTGCTCTTTTAAGTGGTATTTTCGGAGTGGTTATTGAGAGAATTTTAATATCCATCCAAGGATCTACATCTCAAGGTATGTTTTGTTAGAAATGGTGAATGGTGGAAGCTTTGGGTTTCAGTGGAATAGGTTGTGAGGAGATTTAACCCCGCTTTTCCAGTCTTAAGTTGATGTTATAATTGTCTTTCAACCCCTGCAAAGTTGTAACTTGATTTACAACTCTTTGTGTACTAAAAGAAGTTGGAGATCTTCCAAAGAGCTTAGGAAGAAGAAGGCTTGAAGAGTTTAGCTTAGGAGCTTTGTTTCTAGCTTTAGGATGAAGGTTAGCAGTACACTTCTAACTCATATGCCTTCATGGGCATCATAAGTTTGATTGCTTTGTTGCTTAAATATGATGTTTGTGGTTGAGTTTGGGTGTTATAGGTTAGAGACCCCTTTTAATGGCATAATCCGGATTTCATGTTGATAACTTGTAAAAATGGTAGTAAACCACCTTAAACACTCTCGTAAGATGTAAGATCGAGTTTGGAGGTTAATGATTGTGAATTGAAGGCTTGGGAAGCGACTTCCCGAGCCTATGAAGCCATTTCTGGGCTTCGATATCGGTACAAGGTAAGGTAGTAGCGATACCCTAGTGTTCTGAGTTTAAGAACAATGTTCATCGAGGATGAACTATTAGTGGGGTACCAGTGTCGTGTTCAATCCGTACTAGTATGCCCTTCAAGCCAGTATTGGTACGAGTCGACCCGTACCGATACATATAAGCTTTGTGAAATTCCAATGAGCTCAATTTGTACCGGTACGCATGTGTGTACCGGTACCCAAATGGTACCGTATCAGTACATGAAGGTCAGTAGTACCGGTACTTACTGGGCAATCTGCTCGGAAATTACGTTTTGAGTTTAAGGGGTTTATAATTTGAGGATTATGACCAAATGAGCTTCTAATGTGATAAAACAATAAACTGAGAAATCGAGATTTAAACCTCAAATATGAGCATAATGTATAACAATATGGTAAAACCTTGAGTGGCTTGATTGTAATAGTAACAATAAGGATCCTTGGTAGAGTCACCTTGGTTGTTGGGATCCAGATACCTCGAGAAAGTGTTGCAGCACCATGAGATGAAATGTCGGGTGTACGTTCCCCAGGCTGTGTGACACCGAGCCTCATCTAATGATACTCAATGAGAGATTTCAAGTACGAGTGTATGTTCCCAAGGCTATGTGACATCGGGCCTCACTCCGATTGTATGTTCCCGAGGTTGTGTGACATCGGACCTCACTCTAGGTTTGTTTGACATGACGCGTATGTGCGGTGTGAGATTAATGCATCCTTTGTTATTTGCTATGTATTTAGGCGGCTAGAGGTAGAACCAATGTTATTATATTGACATGATTTGCATGAAGCATGGTTGAGTAGAAATATATCCATTGAGCTTCGTTAGCTCAGTGTTCAAAATTGTTGTTTTTGTTCACAAGTTACTAGGTGGACGTGAATTGTTGGAGCACCATAGGAGTAAGACTTCAGCATCGACTTGTGTCCAAGTACAATACTAATTATATTATATTGGACTATGTATTCGTAGGACCCTATGTTGGTATTGTAACTCTATTTTGGATTTTAAATTATGAGTCGAATGCTTTAAAATCATGTTTTTTAAGTGGAGCTCCCATGCAACTTTTTTAAACTATTTATCTATGTTGAAATGTTTGAACTTAATAGATTTTATGAAATAGATGTGGTTTGGGCTAAACTTGGTTGGAAATTTTATTTTAATGGGGTGGGCTTAAGGCCCAAATGTGACATTCAGGCTGAGGGTGTTACATCAACAAACTATTCTAGTTTTTATCCCGAAGGTTGAAGCTCCTTAAAAATTTTTGGGCTTTCGAACCATTAGTCTATGCTCTGTCATCTACAAGCTCTTTATAAAGATTATTGTATATCGCCTCAAAAGTATTATGCTCATGCTCGTCAAGGCCAACCAAACAAGCTTTGTTTTCGACCACTCCATCACTGAGAACATCATTATCAACCATGAATGAGTTGGTCTATGTTGAGTTGATCAAACGATTGCAAATGGCCAAGATGGAGGTGAATTGGCGATTAAAAATTTGAGGGTGGAAATTGGATGGAAGAAAATTTGACACAAGACAATTTATAGTGGTTCAAGTTCCTAAATGAACTCTACATCCACTACCTTAGCTCCCACTAAGGATTTTCAACCAATCCACTAATTGATTCTTCCCCTTTTCTTGGATGAGGAGGAAACCTTACAAAACCGATTAATCTTTCTACCCAAAGCTTAATCTAACACATTCTTTTTAAAGAACACTCCCTAAACTCTTAATAAAAATTACAATGAAGAACACACTTGAGTTGGGTACAAGATTTGACTCTAAAAGGTCAAGGTTTGGATTTGAATGCTTTGATGTTGCTTGAAATCTCAAAAGTTGTTGATGTAGCTTTTGAGACTTGTTATTATATCTTCTCATTGATTTCTAGCCATTTGGGTGGTTGAGATCATCAATAGAGCCGTTGGGGCTCTCTCTTCCCTCCATAAATGTAGTTATGCAACTACTCGTATCGGAACACGAGACCCATGTATCAAAACGAACACTAAAAAAAGTCTTTATGTGTAAAATAGGGCCCGTATCGAAACGACTAGAGGTCGTATCGAAATAGCAAGTGCAAAAGGAAGGTCGTATCGAAACGGATAAGAGCTGTATCGAAACATTTTGAAACTGTAATTTGGTGTTTCGAAACATCTTAGGGGTGTATCGAAACACTTAACCAAAACTTTAAAATTCAGTTTCTGACAAGTAACAACTAGTTCATTTAATGCCCAATTTTAAAATTACTTAACCCTTGTATCGAAACGGGTGTTAGCTATTTCAAAATGATGATTAAAAATTAAAGGCCCAGATGAAGGCCGTATCAAACCGGGTGTGAGCCGTTTCGAAACATGTGCTTCCAGTGGCAAAACATATCGAAACACTTTGAGGGTGTTTCGAAATGCCTGGGCGATTTTGTATATTTTGGCCTGAAAAGACTTAGAAAATTTTATGGGGTTTAAGTTTTGACTTGAAAACATTTTAAGTATAATTTGTACTTGTCAAAATCGAATATTTTTGTTGAGTGGATCGATCGATTGGAAAATGCCAAGAGGAGGGGTGAATTGGAATTTTAAGAGTTGTGAGATGAAATTGGAAAATTGAAAATCAAGAGTAGAGGATTTATAGTGGTTCAAGCTTAGAGCAAGCTCTACATCCACCACCTTAGTCATCACTAAGGATTTTCAACCAATTTCACTATGAAATCTTCCTCTTTTCTAGGTTTAGGAGGAAACCTTTTACAAAGATCAATCTTTCTACCCAAAGATTGATCTTGAGACCCTCACAAGAACAAAGATTTACAAAGGCAATAAAATATATCTCTCAATAGACAAATATGCCCAAAATACACTCAACCACACACCCAATTTGAGAATAAAAGGTTTACAATAAAAGGATTACAAATTGGGGTACAAGATATGAAATTTGAGCACAAGGGTTTGGATTAATTGCTTGTGTAACCCCCTCGTCCCGGTCTGGCCGGATGACCGGTCCGAGAGAGCCACACGGGGAAAACCGAAGCGAAACCCGTTAAGGTTCCCCCTCGGTTAGCAACCCTATTTTTTTTCTTTAATTATTCTTGTCTAGATGCCTTATTAAGTCCTATGTGGAACATGACAGCGGGAACACAGACACCATAGCAACGACCAACCCAAACAGCCCCTTAATACAGCCCATTTACCCTTTTTAAACAGGGCGTATCGATACGCCTTCAGAGGGTATCGATACGCCTTGACCGTGGTCAACACCCTATGGTCAACGCCGTTGGACCGTATCGATACGCTTGGACACCGTATCGATACGCCAAGCACTCTACAACTCCCCAAGATTTCAGAGAGTTAAGAGGGTATCGATACACCCTTGTGTATCGATACGCCCAGCCTAACCTGAATTACAGAGAGTTTGGACCGTATCGATACACCCCACGTATCGATACGCCCAGCCAAAACTGTTTTCTCAGAGCAAGGCCGTATCGATACAGCCCTTGGGCGTATCGATACGCCCTGCACTGTAAGACCACATAACTTAGCTAAAAGACCTCAAACACGACTCTAGATGCAACCCTCGACTCACCTAAGCATATACAAACACGTAGGCACACATATTTAAGCCAAGGGAAACATTTAAACATGGATTTAAGCAATCATACATAGTATTCAATTCAATGAGCAATATAGGCATTAATAAGCATACTTGAAGGCTCAAATGGTCTTAAAAGCACAAGACAACCACAAGAGGTTTGCATCCATACATAAGGCAACCTAAACACCCTAAGGCATGCCATCATACACACCAACAATCATCAAGGTATTACATGCATACAATCCATAATCACCCAAAAACAACATCCATCAAATGAGTCACACATGCTCATACAAAGACACTTGCCACACTGCTAGCTATTACAAAATCGGTAACCATACTTGAGCTACAAACTTGGATGCCCTTCTTGCCTTGCCTCGAGCTAACACCACGCTAATGATCTGCATTGTTGAACATTGAGAGCGTAAGCTATAAGCTTAGTGAGGGAGCTCTAAAGTGAAAAACAACAACAATGCAGGGTCCAAGCATGTTAATCCTAGTCTACATACATCAAACATAGGCATAATATCAAGTAGACTTAGCTAGGCTTTCAAGTGGCATATATGGTCTCTCAATCCTAGCAAGATTTCACATCATTATCAATTATCATATACAATACCATATATCAAACCACATATCACCATCATATATCACATTACATAAACAAGTTTAATTGGCCACTTTAATTACCCCGATTGTGCGGATATAAACCTTGACAACACTTTACCTCGGTGGGATTCCACTCATCACCGGACCTTGCATGTGCGGGATTCCACTCATCGCCACATGCCCTACGGATGGGATTCCACTCATCATCCCGTAGAAATATAATAAGCTTCCGGTGGAATACTACATCACCGTACTCCTCCTTGATGACTTAACGCCATCAAGGCCACGTACGTTTTGACTCAATTTGTGTGCACACTATCCTAATGATCGATCATTTACAACCGGTAATTTTTAGTGCCAATTATTATAACCACAACATATATCACCAACCACATATCATCAACACATTCATGCTCAACACGTATATCCACAACATGATATACATATACATGCACCATCTAATCACAAGCATTTGAGCATAGTCATCGAGCACATAGCATTCATAGAAAATTAGACTAAGTTAACTACTTGGATTAAAAGGAAGTGGCCTACCAAGCACACTTGCACACACACACACTACTCATGCTCGAACCAACTTCAAAACAAGTTTAGACTACTCACCGTCCTTCCTTAGCAAATTCGAACCGAACTCCCTACGAACCCGGATTCGGTCCCAAAGCCTCTTCCGCGCTTCCACTTGCTTCTAACCAAACAAAACATACATATTACTTCCCAATTCAATGCTAAACTCAAACATCAACGTACTTGCTAACACAACCCAAATTCCACGATTTCCAAACCACATAACATCTCTAAAAATCCCATTTTCGTGCTCCCCTAAAGACTTGCTGAAAAACCATTTTCCAAACATCCAAATGACTTCCAAAACATCCCAAAACACCCCCATATCATAGGTATATCAACAGCCCTTCAATTTCAACACAAAACCCACCAAAAACCCAAGTTTTACAACCTTAAAACTAGCCTTAAGACCATACTACGAAAATTTACCCAAAATCAACCAAATTAAGATATGTTGTGTATTTCATAGTACTTAAACAAACCCCCAAAACAATTTATCAAAACAAGTTGAAAAACCCCATCAAAACCCCAAATTTCCATATGAACCCTAATTTCCAAAACTCACTATTTTTGAAATCTAAAACAAGGGATAGATAGAGAATAGAGAGGAGGTTAAGAAAATGTAATTACCTCTTAAAATGGGGTTGAAATCGGGTGTTAAAATAGATGGAATAGTAACTAGTGTAGTTGGGAGAGTTTGGGGAAGAGGGGTGGTTTCTAACGTGAAATGAGATGGGAGAAAGGGAGGAAGACAACTTTTTATTAAAGTGGTCTAGCTTTTTAAAAGTTTCTGGTAAAATTGTCACATAGGTCCCTCCCCTTTTTGTTAAAGCTCAATTTGGTCGTTATCTGAAGTTGGTTTATTTTAATTTAATTTTATTAGACTCGAACTGAACCCGGCTAACTCCTAAGCCCAAAACACGGGTGTTACAACTCTCTCCCACTTAAGGAATTTCGTCCCCGAAATTACCTGTCTGAAAGAGATACGGAAACTGCCTTTCCATATCCTCCTTCCTCTCCCAAGTGGCCTCGTCCACACCTCTACGTCGCCACCGCACCTTTACTAACTCAATCGATCTACCCCTTAACACCTTTCTGTCAGAAGCTAAGATCTCTACTGGCTCTTCTTCATAAGTCAAATCCGGATTCAATTCAATTTCTTCTACGGGCATAACATGTGATGGGTCGGACCTATACTTGCGAAGCATCGACACATGGAACACATCATGTATCTTCTCAAGCTCGGATGGCAAACGCAACTGATAAGCAACGGGACCAACTCTCTTCACAATCTCATACGGTCCTATGTACCTCGGACTCAACTTCCCCTTTCGGCCAAATCTCATCACTTTCTTCCACGGAGACACTTTCAAGAACACCTTCTCACCCACCGAGAATTCAACTTCCTTCCTCTTCAAATCGGCATAGGACTTCTGCCTATCCGAAGCAGCCTTCAAGCGATCACAAATCAATTTTACCTTGTCGGTTGTACCTTTTAGCAAATCCGGCATAGGTAACAGTTTCTGTCCTACCTCGGCCCAACACACTGGAGTTCTACACTTCCGACCATACAAGGCCTCATACGGAGCCATCTGAATGCTCGACTGAAAACTGTTATTGTATGCAAACTCTACTAGAGGCAGATGCTTCTCCCAAGTACCCTGAAAGTCTATGATACAACAACGCAACATATCCTCTAAGATCTGAATAACTCTCTCTGACTGACCATCTGACTGAGGATGGTAAGAAGTGCTGAAGTTCAAACGGGTACCCAAAGCGGTATGCAGACTCTCCCAAAATCTAGAAGTAAACCGCGGATCTCTATCTGATACAATGGACTTCGGCACACCATGTAACCTCACAATCTCACCAATGTACAAATCGGCCAATCTATCTAAGGTGTAGGTTGTGTTGACTGCCAAGAAGTGAGCACACTTCGTGAAACGATCTACTATTACCCAAACTGAGTTCTTCTTCGTAGGAGTCAAAGGCAAACCCGAAACAAAATCCATGGTGATGTTCTCCCATTTCCATTCCGGAATTCTCAACGGCTGTAACAAACCTGAGGGAACCTGATGTTCCGCCTTCACTCTCTGACACACTAGGCACTTACTCACAAAGTCGGCTACATCTCTCTTCAAGCCAACCCAAAAGTACTCATTCTTCAAATCGCGGTACATCTTCGTACTTCCAGGATGCATAGCAAACGGACTACTGTGGGCTTCAGTCAAAATTGTACGTCTCAGATCACTATCTTCTGGCACAACTATTCTGTCTTTGAAACACAAAACCCCATCGGAACTGAAACTGTAGTCTGAAGATCTACCCTCGGCTATATCTTGCACGTGAGGTGCCAAAGATCTGTCTAAGAGCTGTTTCTCCCTAATCATCTGACCTAGAGTAGGTCTAACCTGAAGCTCGGCTATCAAGCCACCATCTCCAGACAAACTCAATCTAGCAAACATAGCTCTCAAGTCCACGGCCATCTTCCTACTCAAAGCGTCGGCCACTACATTGGCCTTACCCGGATGGTACTCAATAGTAAGATCATAGTCCTTTAGTAGCTCTAACCACCTACGCTGTCTGAGATTCAAATCTCGCTGAGTCATAATGTACTTCAAACTCTTGTGGTCGGTGTATACTGTGCATTTCTCACCATACAAATAGTGCCTCCAAATCTTCAGAGCAAATACAACTGCAGCTAACTCTATGTCATGGGTCGGATAGTTGCGCTCATGGGTCTTCAACTGTCTTGAGGCATAAGCCACTACTCTTCGGTCTTGCATCAAAACACAGCCTAACCCTACATACGAGGCGTCACTATAAATCACATAGTCCTTCCCGGACTCAGGCTGAATCAAAATCGGAGCTTGAGTCAAAGCTTCTTTCAATTTCTCGAAAGCTCTCTGTCTTGCATCTGTCCACTCAAACTGAACACTCTTCTGAAGTAACTGTGTCAATGGAGCGGCTAGCTTAGAGAAACCCTCTACAAACCTCCTATAGTATCCGGCTAAACCTAGGAAGCTACGTACCTCTGTCACGGACTTCGGTTGCTTCCACTCAACAATGGCTTCAATCTTCTTCGGATCAACTCTAATGCCTTCAGCTGACACTACATGTCCTAAGAAGACTACCTCACGGATCCAGAATTCACACTTGCTGAGCTTCGCATACAACTGACGGTCTAGCAAAGTCTTTAAAACAAGTCTCAAATGTCGGTCATGGTCTTCTTCAGTTCGCGAGTACACCAAAATGTCATCAATAAACACAACTACAAACTGATCTAGATACTGGTGGAAGATTCTATTCATCATGTCCATGAAAGCTGCCGGTGCATTAGTCAACCCAAATGGCATGACTAAAAACTCATAATGACCGTATCTAGTCCTAAAGGCCGTCTTCGGTACATCAACCTCCCTAACCTTTAGCTGGTAGTAACCTGATCTCAAATCAATCTTCGAAAAGACTGATGCTCCTCTCAACTGATCAAACAAGTCATCGATTCTAGGCAACGGATATTTGTTCTTCACTGTCAACTGATTTAACTGTCTATAATCTATGCACATTCTCATACTTCCATCCTTCTTCTTCACGAACAATACTGGTGCACCCCAAGGTGAAGAACTAGGTCGAATAAAACCTCTATCTGTCAATTCTTGCAACTGAGTCTTCAACTCCTTCAATTCTTTCGGTGCCATACGATACAGAGCAATCGAAACAGGAGCTGAATCAGAATAAGTCTCAATGCTGAACTCTACCTCTCTGTCCGGTGGTAACCCTGGCAACTCTTCTGGAAACACACTAGGAAAATCACATACTGTCCGGATGTCCTGAGGTCTAACCTCACACATGTTAGGGTTCATCACATACGCTAAGTATGCTTCACACCCTAACTCAACTAATCTCTTAGCCTCTAACACTGAAACCACATTGGATAAGAACTTCACATTCTCACCCACCACAACAATCTCATAATCATCTGTGAGCTTCAAAGAAATCCGCTTAGTTTCAAAATCTATCCTAGCCCTATGCTCCGTGAGCCAATCCATACCCAGAATCACATCGAAACCGTAGAAAGGAAGTTCCATCATATCCACTGGAAACACATGCCCTTGAACCATCAACGGACACCTTCGATACATCTTCCTAACCACTACCGTGTCCCCAAAGGAACTAGTAACACTAACTCCTACCTCTAACAGCTCACAAGGCAAATTCAAAGACTGTGCATGCTCACTCAATATGTACGAATGTGTAGACCCAGAGTCAATCAAAGAAAGCAAACCCAAGGACTGTATCGAGAAGTTACCTGCGATCACATCGGTGTCATGCTGCTCCCCGCGCTGAGCGTAAACCCTAGCCTGTCCTCCGCCCTCCGGCTGGACTGCAACTACATGAGCTAAGTTTCTCTGACCATCGTTCCTCGGCTGGAAATTACCTCTACCGCGCCCGCGGCCTCTCTGAAAGTCGTTGGCTCTAGCAGGAGCCTGAGCTGGTGCCTGTCCCACCTGATGTGGACAGTCACGTCTAATGTGGTCTCTAGCACCACAACTCCAACAAGAATGGTAGTTCCCCCAACACTCACCGGTGTGGTTCCTCCCGCAAGTAGCACATGTGGGCAACTTCCCTCCAGCTCTCTGACCCTGATGGCCCCTACCGTGGTTACCGCCACCACGCCTATGATCAAACTGATGCCGGTTGTCCCGATGCCTCTTGGCATCACCTCTATCGAAGTTGCTGGACCTCTTACCCGAACTAGATCCACCTGACCGCCTGGTCAAACTCAAACTGTGCTCTAAGTCCTTGGCCCTCGAGACCAAGACATCAAAATCAGTGTAGTCTGAAGCTAGAGTATAAGTCTTGATTTCTTCATTCAGCCCATAACGGGAACGGTTACAACGCTCCACCTCAGTAGGTACAAGCTCGGGTGCATACTGACTCAGTCTAACAAATCTGATCTCATAATCGGTCACCGACATACTCCCCTGAAGTAGAGCCATAAACTCTCTCTTCCTCTCGTCGAGGTATCGCGGACCCAAATACTTCTTCCGGAACGCTGCCTCAAAGAACTCCCAAGTAACCTCAGCGTCATCCATCCCCGAAGTAACGGTGACCCACCAGGTGTAGGCATCACCCTGAAGCAAAGACTCCACACAACCTAACTTGCGATCACCAGTACATCCCATCTGAGCAAGAATACGGACGGTCTTCTCAAACCACATCTCTGACCTCTCCGGAGTAGCACCTCTAAACTCTTCGGCCCCAAGGCCCCGAAGTCTCTCTAATGGCAATCCAGTGCCCTCACCCTGATGATGAGCTGCCTGACCTCCAGCTACTGCAGCCTGGAATGCTCCGGCTATTTCCTGAACCAACGGAGCTAAGTCGATTCCGGCCGGTCCTTGGCCACCTTGGCCACCCTGGCCTCCTTGTGGTCCCATTCCTTCGGGCCCGGCCTCGCCTCCCACTCCCGGTGGAGGAGGTGGTGGTGGTGGAGGTGGTGGAGGAGCTCCAACTCCAACCACTGGCTCTCCCACTTGAGCCTCAACTCTCACAACTGGCTCGACTCTCGGAGCCTCTGCCCGTGGTTCCGGTCGAACCATCCTAGGCCTCCCACGTGGTCTCATGGTTCAACTAGCAAGGTAAACTACAACAAGAAACAGATAAGGATTACGTTAGTCAAAGCAAGGGTCCAACAGTGCTCAAGTATTCCTCTTTTCAAAAATCCTTTTAAATTAAGTAGTAGTAGCAATGGGCACAACTCACACCAGACACGACAATTCATGCTTCAAAACAGCATACTATCAAGCAAGCATCAAGGATTCATGGCAAAGTATGCATCGAACATCATAAGCACTTAACACATTAAGCTTACCTCACTTACCTGCCCGAGGTCTCGGTAACCTCAGGCTCTGATACCAACAAATGTAACCCCCTCGTCCCGGTCTGGCCGGATGACCGGTCCGAGAGAGCCACACGGGGAAAACCGAAGCGAAACCCGTTAAGGTTCCCCCTCGGTTAGCAACCCTATTTTTTTTTCTTTAATTATTCTTGTCTAGATGCCTTATTAAGTCCTATGTGGAACATGACAGCGGGAACACAGACACCATAGCAACGACCAACCCAAACAGCCCCTTAATACAGCCCATTTACCCTTTTTAAACAGGGCGTATCGATACGCCTTCAGAGGGTATCGATATGCCTTGACCGTGGTCAACACCCTATGGTCAACGCCGTTGGACCGTATCGATACGCTTGGACACCGTATCGATACGCCAAGCACTCTACAACTCCCCAAGATTTCAGAGAGTTAAGAGGGTATCGATACACCCTTGTGTATCGATACGCCCAGCCTAACCTGAATTACAGAGAGTTTGGACCGTATCGATACACCCCACGTATCGATACGCCCAGCCAAAACTGTTTTCTCAGAGCAAGGCCGTATCGATACAGCCCTTGGGCGTATCGATACGCCCTGCACTGTAAGACCATATAACTTAGCTAAAAGACCTCAAACACGACTCTAGATGCAACCCTCGACTCACCTAAGCATATACAAACACGTAGGCACACATATTTAAGCCAAGGGAAACATTTAAACATGGATTTAAGCAATCATACATAGTATTCAATTCAATGAGCAATATAGGCATTAATAAGCATACTTGAAGGCTCAAATGGTCTTAAAAGCACAAGACAACCACAAGAGGTTTGCATCCATACATAAGGCAACCTAAACACCCTAAGGCATGCCATCATACACACCAACAATCATCAAGGTATTACATGCATACAATCCATAATCACCCAAAAACAACATCCATCAAATGAGTCACACATGCTCATACAAAGACACTTGCCACACTGCTAGCTATTACAAAATCGGTAACCATACTTGAGCTACAAACTTGGATGCCCTTCTTGCCTTGCCTCGAGCTAACACCACGCTAATGATCTGCATTGTTGAACATTGAGAGCGTAAGCTATAAGCTTAGTGAGGGAGCTCTAAAGTGAAAAACAACAACAATGCAGGGTCCAAGCATGTTAATCCTAGTCTACATACATCAAACATAGGCATAATATCAAGTAGACTTAGCTAGGCTTTCAAGTGGCATATATGGTCTCTCAATCCTAGCAAGATTTCACATCATTATCAATTATCATATACAATACCATATATCAAACCACATATCACCATCATATATCACATTACATAAACAAGTTTAATTGGCCACTTTAATTACCCCGATTGTGCGGATATAAACCTTGACAACACTTTACCTCGGTGGGATTCCACTCATCACCGGACCTTGCATGTGCGGGATTCCACTCATCGCCACATGCCCTACGGATGGGATTCCACTCATCATCCCGTAGAAATATAATAAGCTTCCGGTGGAATACTACATCACCGTACTCCTCCTTGATGACTTAACGCCATCAAGGCCACGTACGTTTTGACTCAATTTGTGTGCACACTATCCTAATGATCGATCATTTACAACCGGTAATTTTTAGTGCCAATTATTATAACCACAACATATATCACCAACCACATATCATCAACACATTCATGCTCAACACGTATATCCACAACATGATATACATATACATGCACCATCTAATCACAAGCATTTGAGCATAGTCATCGAGCACATAGCATTCAAAGAAAATTAGACTAAGTTAACTACTTGGATTAAAAGGAAGTGGCCTACCAAGCACACTTGCACACACACACACTACTCATGCTCGAACCAACTTCAAAACAAGTTTAGACTACTCACCGTCCTTCCTTAGCAAATTCGAACCGAACTCCCTACGAACCCGGATTCGGTCCCAAAGCCTCTTCCGCGCTTCCACTTGCTTCTAACCAAACAAAACATACATATTACTTCCCAATTCAATGCTAAACTCAAACATCAACGTACTTGCTAACACAACCCAAATTCCACGATTTCCAAACCACATAACATCTCTAAAAATCCCATTTTCGTGCTCCCCTAAAGACTTGCTGAAAAACCATTTTCCAAACATCCAAATGACTTCCAAAACATCCCAAAACACCCCCATATCATAGGTATATCAACAGCCCTTCAATTTCAACACAAAACCCACCAAAAACCCAAGTTTTACAACCTTAAAACTAGCCTTAAGACCATACTACGAAAATTTACCCAAAATCAACCAAATTAAGATATGTTGTGTATTTCATAGTACTTAAACAAACCCCCAAAACAATTTATCAAAACAAGTTGAAAAACCCCATCAAAACCCCAAATTTCCATATGAACCCTAATTTCCAAACTCACTATTTTTGAAATCTAAAACAAGGGATAGATAGAGAATAGAGAGGAGGTTAAGAAAATGTAATTACCTCTTAAAATGGGGTTGAAATCGGGTGTTAAAATAGATGGAATAGTAACTAGTGTAGTTGGGAGAGTTTGGGGAAGAGGGGTGGTTTCTAACGTGAAATGAGATGGGAGAAAGGGAGGAAGACAACTTTTTATTAAAGTGGTCTAGCTTTTTAAAAGTTTCTGGTAAAATTGTCACATAGGTCCCTCCCCTTTTTGTTAAAGCTCAATTTGGTCGTTATCTGAAGTTGGTTTATTTTAATTTAATTTTATTAGACTCGAACTGAACCCGGCTAACTCCTAAGCCCAAAACACGGGTGTTACAGCTTGGATGTTGCTTTGATGATCAATAGTTGTTGCTGGTGCTTAAAATGCTTCTTTTTATACCTTTTTCATTGATTTCTAGCCGTTTGGGTGGTTGACATCATAAATATAGCCGTTGAGACTTCATCTTCCCACCATAAATGCAGTTCTGCAACTGCCCGTATCAAAACGGTACCTACATATTTCGAAACACGACTAAAAAAAGAAAGAGTCGTTATATACATTAAAGAGGCCATATCAAAACGTTCGAAAGCGTTTTGAAACAATAGGGGGCCGTTTCGAGACCTGTATCGAAACGGTTGAGCTCATAAAATTCCAGTAGCAAAACGTTTCGAGGCCACGCTAGGCCGTATCGAAACGAGTACTTTACTTTAAAAAAATTGGTTATGACAAGCAACGATCGAAAACATTAAATGCCCAATTTGAAAAATTTTAACCCCCGTATCGAAACGGTTAACTGCCGTTTCGAAATAAAGTCAAAGTATGACTCGCCCAGATGAAGGTCGTATCGAAACGGTTTTAAGGTAGTTTCGAGACCTATTCGATATGAAAAATTCAAGTAGCAAAATGTTTCGAAACAAGCCTAAGCCGTATCGAAACGCCTGGGCAAAATCTACAGATTTAGCTTGAAAACACTTAGAATAATTTATGGGGATTATTTTTAAACCTTAAAATATTTTGGGTTAAACTTTTACTTGTCAAATTTTGAGCTTTTAGAAAACTTAAAAATTTATTTACTTTCCAAAGTAGTCCTTAAAATGTTTGTTATATCAAAATCAAGTTAATTCAAATTAGGGGTTTTACAATCTCCCCATTTTGATATAACAAAACCAAAGTAAAATTTTTAAGTGAGACCCCTTAGTTTAAGATACATTTTGAAAACTTTAAAAATTTGCTTAAACACTTTTCTCCCCCTTTTTGTTAGACCAAAATTATAACAAGCATAATTCAATGAGAAATAAAAAGATAGGCAAAATTAAACCAAATAACATAAATCATAATTCATAAAGCATAAGTTCCAAGAGCAAAATAACATCAATCCAACATTAAAACCTAAAAAGCATAATCCAAAACAATAAACCAAAGCATAGGTTCAAAAACATAAAATGTGCATAATAATAAAATCCTAGATGATATGAGACGAATGCAAGCTAGACTAGGGCTCATCATTGTCTTCATCCTCATCTATGTCATCTTCATCTTTCTCTTGACTTCTTTAAAAGTGTCTCTACTCACTATAGAAGGCGGTGAAGGAGATATCCGATGAAGATTGTTGATTCTCGATAGCGGTAATGCGATTTTCCATACCATGAAAGCGTTCCTCCAAAGCTTTGAAACGATTTTCCATGTGAGTACACAAGCCAATGAATTGCTCGGTGAGGAAAACTGTTGAGTTGATCACACAATTGCAAATGGCCAAGAGAGGGGTGAATTGACGATAAAAACTTTGGTAGGTGATAATAGGGAAAAATAAAATGTGACACAAGCAATTAGAGTGGTTCAAGTTCTCCAAATGAACTCTACATCCACTACCTTAGTTCCCACTAAGGATTTTCAACCAATTCACTACTTGAATTCTTCCCATTTTCTTGGATAAGGAGGGAAACTTACAATTTGATTAAGCTTTCTACCCAAAGCTTAATCCACTCACTTTTACAAGAGATGTATTTGGTAAACTCTAAAAATTCCTCTCAAAAGATGAATGTTTACCCAATTACAATTTCACACTCCCCAAACTCACAATACAAGATTACAATGAGTACACAAGAGATGGGTACAAGAATTTGACAATAAAAGGCACTAGGGTTTAGTTTGGATGCTTGGATGTTGTTTGTAGGTTCAATAGTTGTTGCTGAAGCTTTTAGAGGTCCCTTTTATACCTTCTCATTGAATTCTAGCCGTTGGGGTTGTTGCATTCATCAATAGAGCCGTTGATATGTTATCTTGCCTCCATAAATGCAGTCTGCAACTACTCGTTTCGAAACGCCCGACTATGTTTCGAAACATACCAAAAAAGAGAGAGCTGTTGGGGTGTATTAAATAGACTGTACCGAAATGGGTACGAATGTTACGATACTCTAAGAGCCGTTTCGAAACTCGTTTCGGAACAGTTTGCCACTGTCAAGGCCTGTATCGAAACGGATTGGAAGTGTTTCGATACGCCTTAACGACAAGTCAAAAATCAGTTGAAAACTTCAACGGTCATATTTTTAAAACCAGGGTTGAATGTCGTTTCGAAACGTATGAGGTCGTTTCGATACTACCATATCGAAACAAGTCAAACCGTTTCGATGTTCTTCATCCGTTTTGAAACCCGTTTCGAAACAGAGGTTAACAGTTTCAAAAGTGTTCCAGAACGCCCAATGGCCGTTCCGAAATGGTGACTCGAAAAAATCACTATTTTGGCTTCAAAAACACTTAGAAAACTTTTGACAAGTTGATGTTTTGACTTAGACATTTTCCTTTAAATATATAGAGAGATTTTGAGGACTTAAAAATTCGTTTTCTCTTTTTCAATTTAGTCCTTAAATTATTTAGTTATATCAAAATCAATATCGGTTTTACAATCTCCCCCTTTTGATATAACAAAACCAAAGTTAGAATTTTTTAAGAGTTTTGAAATCTTGAATACATTCTAACTCCCCCTCAATTTAAGATGGGTTTTAAAGTTTTGAAAAGATTTAAAATTCAAGTTTTAAAACTCAAAACCACTCAAAACGAATTTTGGCTATTAGATTACTTCTCCCCCTTTTTGTTAGATCAAAAAGAATAATAAACAATGCTCAAAGAGAAGAAGCAAAGTTAAAAGCAATAAGTAACATAATATAGATTCATAGAATTCAAATATCCAAACATAAAACTTAAATAATAAGAGTCAAAGCTCAATCCCAAACAAAGTAATCAAGGAATAGGTTCATAAAAATATAAATAGAATAGAGGTGCAAAATTAATCCTAATATGATAATCTAATATGCGATGCAATAAAAAAGACCCTAAGCCTCGTCATCGTCACCATCAACATCCGAGGAATCATCGTCGTTCCTAGCTTGAGAGCGACGAAAGGTCATCCATTAACCATAAAAGGTAGAGAATGACAAGTTCATTGATTGATGTTGATTCTCAAGGGAGGTGAGACGATTCTCCACGGATTGCAAACGATTATTAATAGCACCAAGACCCGACTCCATTGTGTTGAATCTCTCGGTTAGGAAAGCCATAAGAGATTCATTGTTGGGACCCGGAGCTTGAGGTTTTGGTTCAACTTGTGGTGGAGGGGCATGCCTATCAACTAGTTCCCATTGGCCAAGATTGTTGTAATTGAACCCGGCTTTGTGGAGAGAAGATTCACCAATCTTTTGCTTACGGGGTTCCGGAGAGTCATATGAGCAATCAAAATTGAGCATGCCAAAGATATAGCTCAAAATAGTCTCATAGGTGAAGGATTTTAGAGCATCGGTTTCACGAAGCTTCACATTGTTAACCATTTCGGCGAACATAATCTTAACAAGATTTGGACATTCACCACGGCGAAAACACTCAAGCAAAAAATAATCAACTTGACGAATATGAGAGAATTTACCTCCGGAGGGGCGAATAAACCACGAGATCATCAAGTGAAGGAAACAGTCATGAGCATCCAAGGAAAGCACGGAACAGGTGTGAGCACCAAAATGTGTCTCATTTTCGATGCCTTCATTCTTAAGGCCAAGAGTAGTCTCTAAAAAGGGTATGTCGATGACGAACCTCTTTCCCAAGAGAAAAGACTCAATGCCAATAACTTCAGAGTGATCTTCATTATCAACAAGGTGGGAATTTGAGTAGAAGATGAGAACCATGTGCTTGTAGACAATATATGGTATGTTCAAGAAGGCCATGAAGTTTCATTCTTGCAAAAGCTCTAGATAGCGGAAAGCAAAACGTTCAGAATCAAAGAATGGGACGTCAAAAACACGCTCACGTCGAACGGCAATATCCTTTACATAAGTGAAACACTCCTTCATCTTTGGATTCCGAAGACTTTTGAGAAAAAGCTGGGTGAGATTTGGAAGGATAGAGGATTGACTAGCAAGCAATTTTAAAATTAAGATGTATGCATGAATATCCTCAATTCAATCCAATAACAAATCTCATTTAGGTTTTAAAAAATTAAGAGAAAAACAAATTTTGAAAAACTGAAAAAATATACGAGT
Source organism: Hibiscus trionum (assembly GCA_030270665.1). Taxonomy (NCBI): domain Eukaryota; kingdom Viridiplantae; phylum Streptophyta; class Magnoliopsida; order Malvales; family Malvaceae; genus Hibiscus; species Hibiscus trionum. The sequence continues at coordinate 740,848 of BSYR01000012.1, forward strand.
AAAAAATAATATATTCGAACCAAAAATTTTAAGATTTTGAATTTTTTTTACAAGTTTTGAAAAACCCAAGAGGTAAAATATATAAACTATACAAAATTGAGATGTTCTAATCTAAAAATCGAATTAAATCAAAGGAAAAAGAAAAAAAATAGAAAATATACCTTAGATGGGGATTTAGGATGAATGAATGGAAAATCTTGCACAATATTGATGAGGCTTGCTTAGACTTGAGTTTGTGTGTAAAAACCCTCAAGATTTGATGAAAAACAATGAGGTTTAGAGGGTTTTTATAGGGAAAATCGGGTTAGGGTTTTTAGGGTTTTTGAAGAGGTTTAAATTAAAGTGAATTTTATCATTAAAAGCCCTCTTTGAAGCTGTCCGCATACCCGTTTCGGAACAGGCACGCGCGTTCCGAAACGTGGGTATCGAAACGCTGATTGTCATTTCGAGACTAGTGGACCGTTCCGATACGGCATTGACCGTATCGAATCACATGTGTTGACCTGTATCGAAACTCGTTTCGATACCCCCCTTGGCAGTGGCAAAAACGTTTCGAAACCTTTTGAAGGCGTTTCGAAACATCCTACTCTCAGATTGATCTTTTAAGGCTCCCGTATCGAAACAATTGGACCCGTTTCGATACACCTAGGCCTGAAAGTGCAGATGAGGCTCTAATATTGCAGAAAAATAGATTTCATGAAGTCCTAAATGCATATGAATGATATATGAACATGTTTTAATGGTTAAACTTAATACATACTCCCCCTAGCAACATGCATAGAAGAAAAAGGAGACAAATTAACAGAAGCATGAATAACAACCGATTTCAAGCAAATTTCTGACAATTTGGGACCTAAGAGGGGTCAAGAAAGGCTAGTTAAACCTAACTCTCTCCTAAGGGTCCAAAAACGCTCTTTGTCTAAGGGCTTCATGAATATATCCGCTAATTGGTTCAAGGTATCAACATACTCTAGAACAACATCATTTTTCAACACATGGTCTCTAATGAAATGATGTCTAATTTCTATGTGTTTGGTTCTAGAGTGTTGGATGGGATTCTTAGTGAGACAAATGGCACTAGTGTTGTTACACTTAAGGGGTATAGTTTCTACTTCAACACCATAATCTAAGAGTTGTTGTTTCATCCAAAGGACTTGAGCACAACAACTCCCTAAGGATATGTACTCCGCTTTGGTGGTAGATAAGGCTACGCTATTTTGTTTTTTAGAGAACCAAGATACGAGCATACTACCTAAGAATTGGCATGTCCCGGAGGTACTTTTCCTATCTATTTTACATCCCCCATAATCCGCATCCGAATAAGAATGAAGGCTAAAAGAGGAATCTTTAGGATACCAATGGCCTAAGTTAGGTGTGTCTCTAAGGTATCTAAAAATTCTCTTAATGACAAATAAGTGTGATTCTCTAGGACTAGCTTGAAACCTAGCACACAAGCAAACACTAAACATGATATACGGTCTACTTGCGGTAAGGTAAAGCAAAGAACCTATCACGGATCTATAAAGCTTAGAATCAATACACTTACCTCTTTCATCTTTGTCAAGCTTTATGGAAGAGCTCATAGGTGTGGCTTGAGGCTTAGCATTCTCCAAGCCGAACTTTTTGAGCATATCGTTCACGTATTTAGCTTGATTTATGAAGGTGTCATCTTTCCTTTGTTTGATTTGGAGTCCCAAAAAAATGAGAGCTCCCCCATCATGCTCATCTCGAACTCACCTTGCATTAGCTTAGAAAATTCTTTGCAATAACATTCATTAGTAGAACCAAAAAATGATATCATCAACATAGTTTTGTACTACTAAGATTTCATTATTATATCTTTTTATGAAAAGTGTAGTGTCCACCTTGCCTTTTTCAAAACTTTTTTCAATTAAAAAGTTTTAAAGTCTCTCATACCAAGCTCCAGGAGCTTGTTTTAAACCATAAAGAGCTTTAGTTAGTTTGAACACATGATTTGGAAATTTTGAATCCTCAAAACCCGGTGGTTGTTCAGTATACACTTCTTCATTTATAAAACCGTTTAGAAAAGCACTTTTCACATCCATTTGAAAAAGCTTGAAATCATTGTAACATGCAAATGCCAGAAGCATCCTAATGGCTTCCATCCTAGCTACGGGTGCATATGTTTCATCAAAATCAATTCCCTCTTCTTGGGTATAGCCTTGAGCAACAAGCCTAGCCTTGTTTCTCACTATATTACCATTTTCGTCTAGTTTATTCCTAAAAACCCATTTAGTTCCTACAGTAGATTGATTTCTAGGCCTTTCAACTAATGTCCAAACTTTACTTCTCTCAAATTGATTTAATTCCTCTTGCATGGCCAAAATCCAAAAATCATCTTTTAATGCTTCTTTGATATTTTTAGGCTCAATGCATGAAAGAAATGCAACATGATTCATTAATTTGAGAGAGGATCTAGTAGTTACCCCCTTGGATGGATCACCCAAGATTTCACCACCTTTGACATAGTTGAACTCCCTTGGGTAAGATACCTCATTTTCCTCAAGAGCCAAATCCTTCAAGGCTTCAAGAGGTGAATCTTGTGCATCTTCATCTTTAGTTGGAGTCTTATCTACCTTTGACGTTTGTCCTCCATCAATGGCATCAAGAATCCCTATATCATCTTCATCACAAGATTTCGTCCTCGGAAGGAGGTTATTATCGAAAACAACATGTATAGACTCTTCAACTACTAAAGTTCTTTTATTAAATACACGATAGGCTTTAGAATTTAAAGAATACCCTAAGAAAATAACTTCATCACTTTTAGCATCAAATTTACCTAAGTTGTCTTTTCCATTATGTAAAACAAAACACTTGCAACCAAATGGATGAAAATAGCTAATGTTAGGCTTTTGGGATTTTAAGATCTCATATGGTGTTTTATTCAAAATTGGCCTAATCATTACACGATTTATACTGTAGCAAGTGGTATTTGTGGCTTCCGCCCAAAAATATTTAGGTAAATTATTTTCGCAAAGCATGGTTCTAGCCATTTCTTCTAAAGTTCGATTTTTCCTCTCAACTACCCCAATTTTGTTGAGGAGTGCGAGGAGCGGAAAAATTATGGCTAATTCCATTTTCATTTAAAAACTCTTCAAAACCTATATTTTGAAATTCGGTTCCATGATCACTTCTAATGTGAGAAATTTTAAGTTCAAGATCATTTTGAGTTATTTTAGAAAATGTGATGAATTTTTATAAAGCAGCATCTTTTGTACTTAAGAATAGAACCCAAGTAAACCTAGAATAGTCATCTACAAGTACAAAGGCATATGATTTACCACCCAAGCTCATAGTTCTAATAGGCCCAAAAAGATCCATATGAATCAATTGTAAGCATCTACTAGTAGAGACATCATTAATGGATTTAAATGAAGTTCTATGTTGTTTACCCTTAGAGCATGCATCACAAATTTTATCATTAGAGAACTTAAGTTTGGGTAAACCTCTAACTAGATTAAGGGAAATCAATTTTTCTAAAACACTCATGCTAGCATGTCCTAATTTTCTATGCCAAAGCCATGAGTCATGTTCATCATGTGCAACTAAACATGTATGAGGTGTATGGATGTCATCTAAGTGCACCATGTAAACATTGCCTATTCTATGTCCTATGAGCATCAATTGATTTGTTTTAATGTTTACAATTTTGCATCCACTTTTATCAAATAAAACATTAAAACCCTTATCACATAATTGACTAATGCTTAACAAGTTGTGTTTAAGACCATTGACATACAAGACATTTTCAATGAAAATAAAAGAGTGATTACCAATAGAGCATATTCCTTCAATGTGGCCTTTGGAGTTGTCACCGAAAGTTACCACTCCACCACTCTTTGGCTTTAGTTCCATGAATCTACTCTTGTCACCGGTCATATGTCTTGAGCATCCATTATCAAGGTACCATGAGTTTTGGCTTGAAGCTTTGGCCTTGTAGCAATGCTCCCCCTACAAACAAAGAAATTAGGCCTTGATTTTTAGTACCCAAATCATTTTGGGTCCATGTGTGTTAGCCCTCAAAATCTTGGTTCCCTTAGGGATCCAAGAAGCAATAACATTCATATTATTAGAAATAATAAGTTCCTTAGGTACCCAAACACTCCTAATCCTTTGACCTCTAGATTGCTTAGGAAAATTTCTTTGTTTAGGAATAAAAGGTTTTCTTTTTACATATTGGGATTTAGAAACATTTCCTTTTTCAAAATGATTTTTCCCAATAGAAGTAGATGTTTTAAGATTATCCACTTTCTTTGTGTGATAATCTTGAAAATCGGAAAGAAGTTTTTCAAGTTCAAGGTTTTTCTTTTTAAGATCATTCGAAAGATTTACTAAGTGCAAAACCTTCTTTTCCAATTTGGAGTTAGTTTTTGAAATAGATTCATTTTGAGTTTTCAAATCGGAAATGTTTTTCTTGTTTCTCAAAATAGACTCCTTATATTTTCCAACTAACTTATCATAAACTTCTTGCAATTCATCGTAAGCATCTTGAAGTTCATCAAAGGTAAAATCAAAATTAGATGAGTTAAGGTTTACCTTTGGTTCATCATCAATGGCCATGAGACAAAGATTAGCCACTTCCTCCTCCTCCTCGGATGACTCCTCGTCACTCCAAGTTGCTACTTGAGCTTTGAGCTTGTTCTTCTTCCCAAAGCTCTTCCTCTTCAATTGAGGACATTCGGAATGGATATGGCCGGATTTTTTGCACTCATAGAAAATGATTTAGTCCTTCTACTCTTCTTTACTCTTACTCTTGAAGTCTCCTTTTTTAAAGAACTTTCTCCCACGGTTGGACTTCATAAAGCGAATGAATCCTTTGGCCAACATGGCCATCTCCTCATCTTTATCTTCGCTAGAATCGCTTTCATGGTATGAAGCTTTAAGAGCGATTCCAATTTTCTTCTTCTCGACATCCTTCTTCTCAACCTTCTTCTCCTCCATTTTCTTTTCTTCTTCTCTCCCCTTCTTCATGATCTCATGGGTGAGTAGAGATCCAACAAGAGCATCTAGCTTGAGAGTCTTCAAATCTTGAGCTTCAATAATAGTCGTTCTCTTGCTATCCCATGATTCCAGAAGAGAGTACAACAATTTCCTCACTAGCTTGTCTTCGGGGATGATCTCACCGAAACCCTTCAATCCATTGACAATGACCGAGAATCGATCAAACATCTTGGAAACACTCTCATTAGGATCCATTTTGAAATTTCCGTAGCTTAGATTTAGTAGCCCGATTTTTGTTTCCCTAACGTCACTAGTTCCCTCATATGTTGTCTCGAGGGTGTCCCAAACTTCCTTGGCAATCTCGATCGAAGACACCTTGGAGTAGATGTCCGGGCCAAGTGCACAAAAGATGACATGAAGAGCTTTATCATTTACTTGCATTCTTCTTCGATCATCTTCGGTTATTTCGGCCTTGACCTTTGGAACAAGTCATCCTTCACCTTCTCTCTTCATTGGAATGAATGGACCTTCTTCAACCACATCCCACACCATGTAGTCGGTAGATTTGATAAAGAGTCTCATCCTATTCTTCCAATATGGGTAGTTATCCCCATTGAAGAATGGTGGCTTGGTGGTAGATTGTGACTCGTGGAGGTTGGAATTTGTGGTGGATGCCATTGCTTGACAAGTTGTTGATCAAAATCTCCAATAATCGACTCAAGAGGGTTGTAATCCTTCCAATGAGTGTAGCTCTGATACCAATTGTTGAGTTGATCACAAAATTGCAAATGGCCAAGAGGGGGTGAATTGGCGATAAAAATTTTGGTAGGAGATAATAGGGAAAAATAAAATGTGACACAAGCAATTAGAGTGGTTCAAGTTCTCCAAATGAACTCTACATCCACTACCTTAGTTCCCACTAAGGATTTTCAACCAATTCACTACTTGAATTCTTCCCCTTTTCTTGGATAAGGAGAGAACCTTACAATTTGATTAAGCTTTCTACCCAAAGCTTAACCCACTCACTTTTACAAGAGATGTATTTGGTAAACTCTAAAAATTCCTCTCAAAGGATGAATGTTTACCCAATTACAATTTCACACTCCTCAAACTCACAAAACAAGATTACAATGAGAACACAAGAGTTGGGTACAAGAATTTGACAATAAAAGGCACTAGGGTTTGGATTGGATGCTTGGATGTTGCTTGTAGGTTCAATAGTTGTTGCTGAAGCTTTTAGAGGTCCCTTTTATACCTTATCATTGAATTCTAGCCGTTGGGGTTGTTGCATTCATCAATAGAGCCGTTGAGATGTTATCTTGTCTCCATAAATGCAGTCTGCAACTACCCGTTTCGAAACGCCCGACCTTGTTTCGAAACAGACCAAAAAAGAAAGAGCCGTTGGGGTGTATTAAATAGACCGTACCGAAACGGGTACAAAAGTTTCGATACGCTAAGAGCCGTTTCGAAACTCGTTTCGAAACACTTTGCTACTGTCAAGGCCTGTATCGAAACGGATTGGAAGTGTTTCGATACGCCTTAACGACAAGTCAAAAATCAGTTGAAAACTTCAACGGTCATATTTTTAAAACCAGGGTTGAATGTCGTTTCGAAACGTATGAGGTCGTTTCGATACTACCGTATCGAAACGGGTCAAACCGTTTTGATGTTCTTCATCTGTTTCGAAACTCATTTCGAAACAAATGTTAACAGTTTCAAAAGTGTTCTGGAACGCCCAATGGCCGTTCCGAAACGGTGACTCGAAAATCACTATTTTGGCTTCAAAAACACTTAGAAAACTTTTGACAAGTTGATGTTTTGACTTAGACATTTTCCTTTAAATATATAAAAGTGTTTTGAGGACATAAAAATTCGTTTTCTCTTTTTCAATTTAGTCCTTAAATTATTTAGTTATATCAAAATCAATATCGGTTTTACAAAAACCGTCATCGCATCATTGTTAGGAGCTTGTGGAGCAGCTTGAGCTTGAAGAGGAGCTTGATATTCTTAGGCTCAATGCATGAAATAAATGCAACATTATTAAAGAATTTAAGAGATGACCGAGTGGTTACCCCATTAGATGGATCACCCAAGATTTCACCATCTTTGACATAGTTGTACTCCCTTAGGTAGCTCACTTCCTTTTCCTCAAGAGTCATGTCTTGCAAAGCTTCTAGAGGTGGTTCTTGTGCTTCTTCCTCTTTATTTAGAACCTCATTCACCTTTGATGATTGACCACCCTCATTGGCTTCAATGATTCCTACATCATCATCATCACAAGAATCCTTCCTCGGAAGGAGGTTATCATCGAAAACCACATATATTGACTCTTCTACAACTAAGGTTCTCTTGTTAAAAACTCGATAGGCTTTAGAGTTTAAAGAATAATCTAGAAAAATAGCTTCATCACTTTTTGCATCAAATTTACCTAAATTATCTTTTCCATTGTTTAAAACAAAACACTTGCAACCAAAAGGGTGAAAATAGATAATGTTAGGCTTTTTAGATTTTAAAATCTCGTAAGGTGTTTTCTTTTAAATTGGCCTAATCATTACTCGATTTATAATGTAGCAAACGGTATTTGTGGCTTCCGCCCAAAAATACTTAGGTAAATTATTTTCACAAAGCATGGTCCTAGCCATTTCTTCTAAAGTTCAATTTTTCCTCTCAACCACCCCATTTTTTTAGGAGTGCGAGGTGATGAAAAATTATGGCTAATCCCATTAGAATTACAAAAATCCCCAAAACCTAGATTTTGAAATTCGGTTCCATGGTCACTTCTAATGTGGGAATTATTTTGACCACGGTCATTTTGAGTTATTTTTGAAAATGTGGTGAATTTTTCTAAAGCATCATCCTTAGTGCTTAAAAATAGAACCCAAGTATATATAGAATAGTCATCAACAAGAACAAATGCATATGATTTTCCACCCAAGCTAGTTGTCTTAATAGGCCCAAATAGATCCATATGGATTAGTTGTAATGTTCTACTTGTTGAGACATCATTAATAGGTTTAAATGAAACACATTTTTATTTGCCCCTAGCACATGCATCACAAATTTTATCTAATGAGAATTTAAGCTTAGGCAAACCTCTTACTAGATTTTGGGAAACTAATTTCTCTAAAACACTAATGCTAGCATGTCCTAGTTTCCAATGCCACAACCATGCATCATTTTCATCATGAGCAACCAAACATGCATGGGATGTGTGAATGTTATCTAAATGCACCATATAGATGTTTCTTATGCAATGACCTATGAGCATTATCTTATTTGTTTTAATGTCCACTATTTTACAACCATTAACATCAAAAAGAACATTAAACCCTTTATCATATAATTGACTAATGCTCAATAAATTATGCTTAAGACCCTTGACATATAACATATTTTCGATAAGAATATGTTGAGTTTTATGTGCTCGATTTCCTTCAACCGTTCTAGCTCGCCAAGTGGTGGAAAAGTTGGATATTTGGGTGATTTTGTGGGAGTTGAAAAATATACAATAGACACAAGGATTTATAGTGGCCCGTCCTTCTAACAAGCACCTACATCCACTACTTTAGCTCCCCACTAAGGATTTCAAACAAATTCACTAAGAATTTCGTCCCATTTTCTTGGCTTAGGAGGAAACCGTTACAACGATCAAGCTTTCTAACCAAAGCTTGATCAAGCACTCACTCACAAGAGAAATTATAAACAAACTTAGAATCCCTCTAATAGGTATTTGTTTGCACTATTAAGCTCTCACCCAAAACCTAAATACTTGAGAAAATTTGACAATTAAGCTCACAAATGTTGTCTATACAAGAAAGTGTACAATTAAGCTCTAAGACAATTTCTTTATCATGATGTTGTTGACAATTGAAGCAATAACCTATCCTTGATGCTTGAAGGTCCCTTTTATACTCCCAAATGAGTTTGTAGCCGTTGAGGACCGTTGGGGTTGTTTTGGAGCCGTTGGAGACTTTATTTCCCACCATAAATGCAGTTCTAGTGATGTCCGTTTCGGAACAGGCGACCCCGTTTCAGAATGACCTTCTTCAGAACTAGTCGTTGAAGTCTGATGCAACAAGTCATATCAAAACGCCTCAGGCTGTTTTGAAACGCTCTTGATCTTGTATCGAAATGGTTACAAACTGTTTCAGAACGAGTGACAGTTGAGCTGGAATTTAAAATACCGTTGGGAAACTAGCCGTTGGGGAGATTTTAACCGTTGGCCGTATCAAAACACCAAAGGGGTGTTTCGAAACCGAAACCCTCCGTATCGAAACGGGCAAGCCCTGTTTTGGTACAGTTTTGGCAGTTTCAAACTGTTTCGAAACATGTTACCCTGTATCGAAACGTGTACCTTGAAAACCATGGTTTGGCTACTTAAAAACGTTTCAAACCTTGCCAAAACCATTTAAACATCCACAAACTTATTTTCAAGTTGTTTGGACTTAAAGGCATTTTTGAAATCTTTTCAATTTAGTCCAAAACTATTTTTCAATTATTATATCAAAACATTAGTTCTTCAGAATAGAATAGTGATTACCAATGGAGCCAATTCCTTCAACGTGGCCTTTGGAGTTGTCAACGAAAGTTACTACTCCACCACTCTTTGGCTTGAGTTCCATGAATCTACTCTTGTCATCGGTCATGTGTCTTGAGCATTCACTATCAAGGTACCATGAGTTTTGGCTTGATGCTTTGGCCTTGTAGCAATGCTCCCCATACAAACAAAGAATTAAACTTTGATTTTTGGTACCCAAATCATTTTGGGTCTATGTGTGTTAGCTTCCAAAACCTTGGTTCCTTTAGGAATCCAAGGAGACATAGCAACATAATTTTTAAAAGATACAAGTTCCTTAGGAACCCACAAACTTCTAACCTTTTTAGCTCTAGGATGCCTTTGAGAGCTACTTTGCTTGTAGTTGTAAAGTGTCTAAAAGTCTTATTTTATTTACCCTTTTTACTCATATTATTGTTAGACTTAGGCACATTTTAGTTACATAATTAGGCATTAATACATATTCTCATAATTTCCTTCACCATTAAGCTTGTTACATATTTTAGTGTATTTTGTGAAAAAGGTGTTGTTTTGGTATGTATTTTGGTACATGTAGGAAAATTGCCGCTAGAACCCACCACGATAGTAGGGTGCCGCCAGAATCTGTCGCGACAGCAAGGTGCCGCCAAAACCCGCCACGACAGTAGGGTGCCGCCAGAACCCACCGCGATAGCAGGAGGAGGATAGACCAGAGGAGAGGATGCAGAGGTAGCAGACTAGGGAGCTGTACTGATGTAGTTCCAGATAGAGACAACAGCTGCCGAGTAGCCGCCGCCACCATACATGCCACCCAGGGCAGCAAGTTGAGGAACTGGAGAATTGGAGTGCGATCTGTAGAGCAGAAAGCCTGATTCTAACGTTGCCATCCATTCTATTTTATGATGTCTGTAGCAACGGACAGAGCCGCCAAATGAGGAGTTCGAGATTACTTGCGGAGCAAGGCAACGACAAGGAGTCTACATTCAACTCAAAGAAGTCATAATTAAAGGTTGCATTTAATGCAAAAGGTACTTTGAAGACTTCTATTCCAAGGAGGACTTGACCTAGCTAATGCCTATATATACTTGATCATATTTTGTAACTTAGAACAACTAAGGTTTTCCCTTAGGCAAAGTTTAGGTTTTCTTGCCACCATTATGTTCTAAAATTCCCTTTAGGTTTAGATTATGTTGTAATTAGTGTGAGAACGGTTGTTTAGGATTTTAAGGTTGTTTTTGCAATAAAGCTTTAAGGTTTGCTAATTCCATGTTCTTCATAGTTTTCAATTAAGGTGAAAGATTAGTTGATTGCCATCCATTTGTTCGGTATCGAGTGAGTCGAACTCATTAAAGGAGTAAGTACGATCTCATCTATAGACGATGTTGATCAATCCAGCCTAGACATAGGTTAGGGTTTAAGGCGGCTAAAAGAGGACGAACAAACTTTGTTGTCTTTGCAAGATTCACACCGCGATTGATATTATCTGTAGTGGGAATCAACAGCATTCTGACTTAGACATAAGCGGGATCACTTTTGAAGCGTTCTGTCGAGCCTTGTAGTTCTGCCGAGTTTGCCGCGGAGACACAAGTCTATTCCCCTGCTGAGGCAGCGAGAGCGTCTCAGCAGCCTTACTGCCATCCCCCACCGAGGCAGCAGAGTCTGGCAGCGCACATCAACTTGTCCTATTCAACGCAGTTTCACACTAAGCAGCAACATAACCCTGCCCATTCTATCAACCTGATCTCTTCCCTTTTATTTACTTGTGTTTTTATTTTATTTTCCTCTTAAACAAACCAACTTATTTATGCATTTACTTTTCTTGTGCAGGAACAATGAATCGAGTCAAGTTGTCCAATCCATATGGGAGACGATATCTTTTATACTATTACTTGAAAGGAGTGTGCACTTGCGCTTATATTTAGAAAACACTAAAACGCTCTATAGTAGTGAAATGACTTTCTCTTTACATATTGGGTTTTTGAAGAACATCCTTTCTCAAAATTGTTTTTCCCAATAGTAAGAGAAGTTTTAAGATTATTCACTTCCTTTGTGTGATAATCTTGAAAATCAGAAAGAAGTTTTTCAACATCAAGATTTTTCTTTTTAAAATCATTTGAAAGATTGATCAAATACAAAACCTTCTTTTCCAATTCAGATTTGGTTTTTGAAAGAGAACCGTTTTGAGTTTGTAAATCGAAAATTATTTTCTTGTTTTTCAAAACTGATTCCTTGAATTTTTCTACTAACTCATTGTAAACTTCTTGCAACTCATCATAAGCATCATCGAGTTCATCATAAGTGAAGTCAAAATTAGATGAGTTAGAGTTTACCTTAGGATCATCCTCAATAGCCATGAGGCAAAGATTGGCCACTTCATGTTCTTCGTCGGATGATGACTCCCCATCACTCTAAGTGGCAATGTTGGCCCTCTTGCTCTTTTTCTTGTCAAATCCCTTCTTCTTGAGTTGAGGACAATCTGATCTTATATGCTCAGGCTTCTTGCACTCATAGTATATTATTTGATCCTTTTCTTCTTCCTTGCTCTTGTTCTTGAAATCCTTCTTTCTTTGGAACTTTCTCCCTCGGTTGGATTTCATGAACCTTGAGAATCTCTTGACTATCATAGCCAATTCGTCGAATTCATCATCTTCACTTGAATTGTTTTCCTCATGAGGTAGAGAGGCATTGAGAGCAATTTCTTGTTTTTTTTCTTTTCAACTTCATGTTTTTCCATTTTTCTTTTCTTCTCTTCTTCTCTCCCATGCTTCACAATCTCATATGTGAGGAGAGAGCCAACTAGTTCATCGAGCTTCAACGTCTTCAAGTTTTTAGCTTCGATGATGGACGTTCTCTTCCCATCCCATGATTCGGGAAGAGAGTACAATAACTTTCGGACAAGCTTGTCTTCGGGAATCTCCTCTCTGAATCCTTTGAGACCATTTACAATCACCGAGAATCGATCAAACATTTTGGAGACGGTCTCATCCGGCTCTATCTTGAAATTCTCGTAGCTAAGATTGAGGATTACAATCTTGGTCTCTTTGACTTTATTAGTCCTTTCATATGTGGTCTCTAGCTTGTCTCACACCTCCTTTGCGCTCGTACATGAAGACATCTTTGAGTAGATGTCCGGACCAAGTGCATAAAAGATTATATGAAGAGCCTTGTCATTGATTTGAAGCTTTCTTCTTTCTTCGTCCGTCATCTCATACTTGATCTTTGGCACAAGCCTTCCTTCATCGCTCCTCTTCAATGGGATTGTTGGGCCATCTTCCACAACATCCCACACCATGTAGTCATTGGACTTGATGAATAGATTCATCATATTCTTCCAATAGGGATAGTTATCCCCATTGAAATAAGGTGGCTTGGTGGTGGATTGAGCTTCATAGAGGTTGGGGCTGGAAGTAGAAGCCATGGCAATGGTTGAAGTAGATGATCACACTCTTCTAGGATCTTCTCTTGAGGATGTGAAGCCTTCCAAGAGTCTAGCTCTGATACCAATTTTTGAGTGGATCGATCGATTGGAAAATGCCAAGAGAGGGTGAACTGGAATTTTAAGAGTTGTGAGATGAAATTAGAAAATTGAAAAATCAAGACTAGAGGATTTATAGTGGTTCAAGCTTAGAATAAGCTTTACATCCACCACCTTATTCACCACTAAGGATTTTCATCCAATTTCACTATGAAATCTTCCTCTTTTCTAGGCTTAAAAGGAAACCTTTTACAAAGATCAATCTTTCTACCCAAAGATTGATCTTGAGACCCTCACAAGAACAAAGATTTACAAAGGCAATACAATGTATCTCTCAATAGACAAATATGCCTAAAATACACTCAACCACACACCCAATTTCTGAATAAAAGGTTTACAATAAAAGGATTACAAATTGGGGTACAAGATATGAAATTTGAGCATAAGGGTTTGGATTAATTCTTGGATGTTGCTTTGATGATAAATAGTTGTTGCTGGTGCTTAAAATGCTTCCTTTTATACCTTTTTATTGATTTCTAGCCGTTTGGGTGGTTGATATCATAAATATATCTGTTAAGACTTTATCTTCTCACCATAAATGCAGTTCTGCAACTGCTCATATCAAAACGGTACCTACCTATTCCGAAACACGACTAAAAAAGAAAGAGTTGTTATATGCATTAAAGAGGCTGCATCGAAACGTTCAAAAGCGTTTCGAAACAAAAGGGGGTCGTTTTGAGACCTGTATCGAAACGGTTGAGCTCATAAAATTCCAGTAGAAAAACGTTTCGAGACCACGCTAGGCCGTACCGAAACGAGTACTTTACTTTAAAAATTTTGGTTTTGACAAGCAACAGTCGAAAACATTAAATGCCCAATTTGAACATTTTTAACCCCCGTATCGAAACGGTTAACTGTCGTTTCGAAACAAAGTCAAAGTATGACTCGCCCAGATGAAGGTCGTATCGAAACGGTGTTAGGGTCGTTTCGAGACCTATTCGATATGAAAAGTTTAACTAGCAAAATGTTTCGAAACAAGCCTAAGCCATATCAAAATGCCAGGGCATAATCTACAGATTTAGCTTGAAAACTCTTAGAAGAATTTATGGGGGTTGTTTTTAAATCTTAAAACATTTTGGGTTAAACTTTTACTTGTCAATTTTTTAGCTTTTTGAGAACTTAAAAATTTATTTACTTTCAAAAGTAGTCCTTAAAATGTTTGTTATATCAAAATCAAGTTAATTCAAATTAGGGGTTTTACAATTTTGATTACTTAAAAATTTATTTAGTTTGCAAATTAGTCCTTGAATTACTTGTTATATCAAAATCAAATATTAGTTTTACAATCTCCCCTTTTTTGATATAACAAAACCGAAGTAAATTTTTAAGTAAACTCCCCTAAGTTTAAGCTAGGTTTTGAAAAAGAGTTTAGAATTTTAGCTTAACCCTTCTCCTCTTTTTGTTAGATCAAAATCAATGAGGAAATATAATATCCAAACCACAAGCCAAACCACAAGTAGATCAACATAGTGCATTAAGCATTAAAACTAAAGCAAATTTAGTTCATAAATTCAAAATATAATATCCAAACCAAACCAAAGAAATTTAGGGTTGATCCGGAAGTTTTGTGCAATGTGTTTGGGTTTGAAGAAGAGGGAATATCGGATGAAAACTCATTGGGTCATACCCTTGGTGGCTCCGTCACGGTCCTATGAGATAGGACTCAATAGCAACCACTTGACCGACAATGGAGATGCAACAAGCATTGGCATAAAAGAGAAGTATCATGTTACGGTACAAGGTACCTGGTAAGTTCAAGAAGGTCATAAAGTTCCAACGCCTCAACAGATCAAGATATCGGAATTGAAAATGCTCGGAATCCAAAAGTGAAGAGAAACGATATGCTCACATCGAATGGCATGATCTTGGAATAGCTTAAAATTTGTGTAGGCATCTTTGTTGCGAAGAGACTTTTGGTAGAGCGAATTGAGATTTGGACGAGTAGAATCGTCATCAACGTTGGAGCTCCCACCAGCCTCATTAGTTCTAACTCTCTTTCTAGAAGTCATGTTTGAAATCTAGAATGAAATCAAAACAAAAACATGTGTATGCGTAAATCAACCAAATCCAATCCAATATACATTCCTATAATCAAGGTATTAATAAAAACTAAACAAAAATAATTTTTGGCGAAAAGAATTTGTAAAAAAAACATACTAAAAATTATACGGTATAAAATATATATTCGAAAAAAAATAGATTTTGATTTTTTTTTTTGCAAAAACTTGAAAACTATACTATATGTTATGTTTTATACAAAGAGACATTGAAAACAACCTATAAATTTAAACGAAAAAGGAAAATAAAGAGAAAAAAAGGTTTTATACTTTGATATTGGATAAGGATGAATGAAGGAAGATTGATGCACCAAATTACTTCCAAAGCGCTAGCCTTGATGCGTAGATTGAAACCCCTCAAAAAAATTTAGGTTTTGATGTGAAAAATAAAGTGATTGGAAGGGTTTTTATAAGGGTTTTGTGGCAAGGGTTTTGATGGAAAAAGATTTGGTGTTTGAATTAAAGTTTGATGCCTATTTAAAGATGTCTTTGCACTCGTGTTTCGATAAGCCACTTGGCGTATCGGAATGCCCGTTTCGAAACGCTATCGAGCCGTTTCGGTACCAGACTCGTTTCGATATAGGTTGACCCTGTTTCGAAAGGACGACTTGTAACGCCCTGGTTTTGGGCCTAGATGTTTTAGATATCGGATCGGACCGGTCGAGAACGGTTCGAATCGCGTAAGGTGATTTAAGGAAATCAAGGATCAGGATAGGATAAAATTGTGATAAAAAATTCTAAAATCCTATAAAAATATGTTCAAGAGGTTGGTCAAGTCAATTTTATAAAATGGATTTCGGAAATGGGACATTTTGAGTAGTGACCAAATTGTAAAGTTTCAAAACTGGGAAAAATGTGATTTTTAATGTGGAAGCCAAAATCTTAGAATCTTTAGGGGGCTTTAAGTCAATTTGACATTTTCTCAATATGACATGTGTTTTAAAAGGCTTTTAATTAAATGGATTTAATTATATTTATATTAATTAATATAGTTAGTTAAAGTGAGATTTCTAATTACGTAACTACCAACTCTTTCTCATTTTCAGCCAAACACTAATTCTCTCATCTTTTCTCAGAATTCTTTCTTCCAAAAACTCTCTCAACATTTTCTAAACCATTTTCAAGAGATCTTTTCTAATTCTTCAAGATTTTGCTAAGGAAAACTTGTCATTCATTGAGAGAAGCAAGGATTGGAGGTAAATCTCGTTCTCAACCTCTAATATAAGTTCTTTATTGAAATTCCCAATATATTTGGCTTCTAAATACTATTTTTGGTTGAGCTTTCATTATAGTTTTGATTGGAGATCAAAATCTTGTAAAAACATGGTTGAAATCTTGATTTTCGGACTTGTTGAATTAGGCTCTGTTTTGTGTTGATTTTAATTGAGTTTAAAGTTGATTAATATGTTAAAATGATGTGTTGTTAACATAGATCCCGAAATCCTTGAGATCCTTGAGTTTCTTGGTTGTTTAAAGTGAGTTTTTGAGGTGAAATGGTGGAATCTTGCTTGTTGGAGGTATAAGGTTGGGTTAGGTTGTTTTTTAGATGTGTTTTGATGTTTATAATGCTTTGGAAGTGATGTATGTTGGCTGGGCTTGGTTTAGGAAGCAATCGATTGAGTTTTTGGTTGTTTTAGATGGGTATTTTGGTATAGTTTGGGTGAGCAACGAGTTTTTGAATTGTTTCTGGTGTTAGAATGCATTTTAATGCATTTAGATCTCTGTTTTGATGATGTGAAAACAAGGGATCTTGATCCGAAAGCAAACGAGGTGATTTTGGAGGCTCCAGAGAGGTAATTTTCGTGTCGGCAAGCAAGGCTTCGCGTATCGGTGGGTAGAAATGCAATTTTCTGCTTTGTAACGCTTTGAGTGTGGTCTTGGGAGCTTAGTGTAAGTTTGATACACTTAGCTAAGCTCAAGAGTAAGTGATTCGGAAATCCCTCTCTTGGAAGTGTGCTTTGTTGATGTAATTTCACTTGAGTTGAGTGTGGATTGTTTACTGTTTTAAGCATGTTTAAGCATGGTTTAATGCTGGATTTTAATGCCATTATGTTAAGGATACACTAGGTAAGTGATCTTTAGTTTGCATGTGTTGAATGCATATGATATTAAGCATGTGATGCTTGTGGAAATGGCATTGCGGTTATGCTTGTAAAATAGTGGATTAATGTGGTTAAATGATTATATTGGCAAGTGATGAAAATGGTTTTTGGTTACTTTAATCGGATATAGTTAGTCAGCTATAGGATTGGGTGCACCGTGAATAAAGTCGCATTGGATGTCGAGGGGTTGTGATTGTGTCGTAATCTCCATCCAAGTAACCTAACGATTGAGGTTAAGATCACAACGGTGAATGGTTAGTCCCGTGTGTGAGTCTTGTGTATGTGTCCCATACTCTCGTTAGAGGAATTATACAACTACCAATGAGTGATGTTGAGGGGTTGTGATTGTGCCATTAATCTCCATCACTGGTGTTGAGGGGTTGTGATTGTGCCATTAATCTCCACCTTGTGTAGTCTGGTAGTTTGTATGAAGCGTGAGGGACAACGCTTGTAATCCGCGTATCCGATTATGTCTTGTGTTGAAATGGTTTATGGATTATCACTTGCGAGCCAATATAATGTAAATGAATAATGTGAAGCATGAGATGCTTGTGAATGATGCAAGGATGCATGAAATGCTTGATAAAGTATGAGCAATGGTTTATTTGCTGTTTTAGAGTGATGCATATGAACGTGTTTATAAAGTGCATTGATGTCTTGTGAAGGCATGTTTTATGAAAAGGCATGAGTTGTAAAATGGTGGTTTTGCCAATAATGTGAAGTGTATTGATGAATGTTGCATAGTGGTCCTTACTAAGCTTTGTGCTTACGCTTTTTTGTTTCATCAATGCAGAAAACTAGGCATTCAAGGCAGCAAGTAAGCAAGAAGAATCCAAGCTCTTGATCTTGCATAGTATGTGGCTTTACTCCGGTGTAATAAAAGGCAATGGGTGGGTTTTATACTTTGGATTGATTGAGGATGTTTCCCTTTACTTCGAGCATGTTAGATTGCTTAAACTTGAGTTGTAAATGGCCTTTGATGTTTGGATTTTGGTTTGATTGATGTTATGGCTTGTTGTGGTTTTGGTGGACTAGGAAGCATGCCTTTAGTCCCTATGATTGCATGAGTGATGCTATGTTCTAGTTTTTTATTCATAGACATGGTCCTTGATGCATATGTGAGCTGTGTGTATGTTGTGGCATGTCTTGGAAATGTTTCGGATACGAAAAGACATGAAAAACTAGCAAAATCTGCTGTTGCATGGCAAGGCGTATCGGAACGCCCTTGCCTGTTTCGAAACAGAGGCCTGAAATGGCTAAGAGGTTTCGAAACGGGTGGGGTCGTATCGAAACAGTTTTGCTGCTAGAGGAAGGTGTTTCCATACGGGTCTCGGAACGTACCCGAGCATCGAAACGGTCAACCCTATTTCGAAACGACCGTTTCGGTACAGGGCCATCCGTATCGAAATGTCTGACCGTTGGGTTTGAATTTTGAACTGTTTCAAGTTTCTATTTCTTACGTTTTGGTCCCTGAATTAGGAATGCTTAATTGAATGAGTTGGGTTGGTCCGTTTGAGTTGAAATTTGTTCGGTTGGCATGTTACATGACTAATTAAAGTTTGGTAACTTTCAAATATTGGAAGTCCCTGTATTTTATGGAAATTATAGTTTAGTCCCTAAAAGTCAAATGTATGCAACTGAGCCATTAATTGAACTCCGATCGCTGAGCCGTTTTCTTCTGAGTGTCTTGCTGAACACATAGGATAATAATGAGCATCTAGATAAGACAAAAAGGAAAAAAAAGAGGGGTCGTAAATCAAGGTTGACTTTCGGGTTGACTTTGGTTTTCCCCGTGTAATCTTCGTAGTTCGGGTTAAACGTTTAGACCGGGCTAAGGGGGTTACACGACTCGAACTCGTATTGAAATGCGAAAATCCCATTCTGATATGTTTCACTACTGGAATCTCGCAAATTAAGCACGTATCAAAACAGATTAAGTTGTTTCGATACACCCTTACTAGAAAATGCAGTTTCGGCAGTTTTATGCTCAAGGAATCAACTTAGATCGAGCCTAAATGCATGTGAATGATATATGAGCAAGATTTAATGGCTAAAATTGATGCATACTCCCCCTAAAACATGCATAGAAGCAAAATGATACAAATTAACATAAGCATTAATATCAACCAATTTCAAGCAAAAATTTTACCATTTGGGACCTAAAAGGGTCAAGGAAGGCTGGTTAAACCTAACTCTCTCATAAGGGCCCAAAATCGCTCTTTATCTAAAGGTTTGGTAAATATATCCGCTAATTGGTTCAAGGTATCAACATATTCTAAAATGACATCATTTTTCAAAACATGGTCTCTAATGAAATGATGTCTAATTTCTATATGTTTGGTTCTAAAGTGTTGGATGAGATTCTTAGTGAAACAAATGGCACTAGTGTTGTCACACCTAAGGGGTATAGCTTCTACTTGAACACCATAATCTAAGAGTTGTTGCTTCATCCAAAGGACTTGAGCACAATAACTCCCTAAGGATATGTACTCCGCTTCGGTGGTAGATAAGGCTACGCTATTTTGTTTCTTAGAGAACCAAGATACGAGCATACTACCTAAGAATTGGCATGTTCCGGAGGTACTTTTCCTATCTATCTTGCATCCCCCATGATCTGCATCTGAATAAGCATGAAGGCTAAAAGAAGAATCCTTAGGATACCAAAGACCTAAGTTAGGTGTGTCTCTAATGTATCTAAAAAATCTCTTAATGGCTACTAAGTGTGATTCTCTAGGACTAGCTTGGAACCTAGCACACAAGCAAACACTAAACTAATATCTGGTCTACTTGCAATAAGGTAAAGCAAAGAACCTATCATAGATCTATAAAGCTTAGAATCGACACACTTACCTCCTTCATCTTTGTCAAGCCTTATAGAATAGCTCATATGAGTGGCTTGAGGCTTTGCATTCTCCAAGCTGAACTTTTTGAGCATATCATTCACGTACTTTGCTTAATTGATGAAGGTGTCTTCCTTCCTTTGTTTGATTTGGAGCCCCAAGAAGAATGAGAGCTCCCTCATCATGCTCATCTCGAACTCACCTTGCATTAGCTTAGAAAATTCTTTGCAATAACATTCATTAGTAGAACCAAAAATAATATCATCAACATAAATTTGTAATACTAAGATGTCATTACAATATCTTTTTATGAAAAGTGTAGTGTCCATCTTGCCTTTTTCAAAACTTTTTTCAATTAAAAAGTTTGAAAGTCTTTCATACCAAGATCTAGGAGCTTATTTTAAACCATAAAGAGATTTGGTTAGTTTAAAAACATGATTTGGAAATTTTGGATCCTCAAAACTTGGTGGTTGTTCAACATACACTTTTTCATTTATAAAACCATTTAGAAAAGCATTTTTTACATCCATTTGAAAAAGCTTGAAATCATTGTAACATGCAAATGTGTTAGGCTTGTAGCACGCTCGAATCAATCACTGAAACTGTCAAGGAGGGTTGTATTTGTTTAGTGGTTGAACTGACTAAAATCAAAATAAAAGTAGACAAGTGACACAGTGATTTTAGAGTGGTTCAGCTTCTAACTAAGCTTACATCCACTACCTTAGCACACCACTAAGGA
Source organism: Hibiscus trionum (assembly GCA_030270665.1). Taxonomy (NCBI): domain Eukaryota; kingdom Viridiplantae; phylum Streptophyta; class Magnoliopsida; order Malvales; family Malvaceae; genus Hibiscus; species Hibiscus trionum. Next base: position 761,620 of record BSYR01000012.1, read on the forward strand.
TTTCCCAATTCACTCAACAATAAATTCATCCCTTTTTCCCGGTTTAGGAGGAAACCGTTACAACCCTATCATTTAGACTTGGCTAAGATAGAACCAACTCTAGCTTTCTCTCAAGGCTAAACTAGAACCTTTCCTTTTTCAAGGGATTTATTTGGTAAACTTAATACCTCACAAGATGGGTGTTTACACAAATTTAAGCTCACAAGAGTACAAGGATTTACAATAAAGCTCACTCTCTAAAGACTATTTACAAGAGAAATGAAGAGATGAGAATTTGACTCAATTTCGCTTAAACATGTTTCTTGAGTGTTGTCTCTAAACTTGTTCAATTGTTCCAACCTTCAATTTATAGTCCCAAATGAACTTGTGGCCATTGCTAGCCGTTGGGGCCTTTATTTCCCCCAATAAATGATGTTCTAGAGCTGTCCGTATCGGAACACACGAGCCCGTATCAGAACGACCTTCTCCAGAACTAGCCGTTGAAGCTTGATGCAGCAAGCCGCATCGAAACGCATCTGGCCGTATTGAAATAGTATTAAGCTGTATCAAAACGGTTACAAACAGTTTCGGTACGAGTGATAGTTGATCTGTAATTTAAAATACCGTTGGGAAATAGTCGTTGGGGGTTTTGACCGTTGAGATCTTTTCCACATAGGCGTATCGAAATGGTGAAGCCCGTATCGAAACGCTATGTAAAAACCCTCACCCAGATTAAGCCCGTTTCAAAACAGACAAAGTTGTATCAAAACGTTTTAACACTATAAATGGTCGTATCGAAACACCTAGGTGTGTTTCGAAACACCTATGTGATTTTGTAAAATTTGGCTTTAGAAAACGCATTAAAACCCCTTTAAGAATTCCTCAAACATATTTTCCAAGTTGTTTGGACTTAAAAGCATTTTGAAATCTTTTCAATTTAGTCCAAAACTAATTTTCAATTATTATATCAAAACACATATTTCTACAATCTCCCCCTTTTTGATATAATAAAACTAATCTTGAAAAATTGTTTGGGATTCTCCCCTTAGTGAAATAAATTTTGAATAAGAGAATTAAAATTCAAAATCAATTAAAGCTCTCACTTATTCATTTGAAAATTCAATTTTTCAAAACATTCTCCCCCTTTTTATTATATCAAAAATGGTTCAAACTACGTTTGAAAACTTTGAAGTCCATAACAATGGAGAGTTTTTAAAACAAATTTGACAAAAATGATAATTTTTAAAATTAGGTCCCCCTTACTCAAAGCATCATTATTAGGCTTAACAAATAATCCAAGACTTTATAACGAAAATTAGATAACCAAAGAAGAAACAAAATAAAAGCTTTAAGCTTAGAGGTTACCCAATTTCTTCACTTGTGACACTACAGCATTTCCATGATTTTGCTTTACTTGTCATTTGCTCCAACACACCTACAAAAGACATTTACTTGATTTTTGGTATCCAAATTGCTTTGGATCCATTTACGTTAGTCACAATGTCTTTAGTTACCTTAGGAGCCCATACTTGTCTAATCCTATAAGATTTTCTCTTCTTTATAGGACAAGTATGTGAGGAATGACCATGATAATGGCAATGTGAGCATTTTGCCATTATGTGACAAGATGAATTATTAAAAATGATTTCTTTTTCTTTTGTTTAGCTTTCAAGCTTAACTTTCAAATCAAGATTTTCTTTTTTTAAAAACCACATTGCTTGTTTTTGAAAACTCTAAATAATTTCTCAAACTTTCATTTTGGTTTTCAAAATCCAATTTTGTTTTCAAAAGAAAATCATTTTCAAATTCAATTTTTGAAATAAATTTCTTAAATTTGGAATTCATGGTCTCAAATTCCAAAAATAATTCATCGAAAGCATCTTGTAACTCGTAAAATGTATATGAATTTAATTCACTTGAGTTGGAAGATACCTCGAGCTCATCGAGAGCCAAAACACCATCCACCTTTGGATTGGAGAGAAGGTTTGCACATGATTGGGCATCATCTTTCTTTTCTCCCTTCTTGTTGCCATAGAGCTTCTCAAGTTTCTCCCATATATCTTTGGCACTTTTGCATGTGGAAACGTCTTCATTAAGGCCACAAAAAAGATTGTGCATTTCCTTTGCATTTAGCTTGGCCTTCATGTCATTTGCACTCCTTTGCTTTTTCTTCTTCTTAGGAGCTTCGAAGTAACCATCTTCGATGATATCCCAAATCTCAAAATCAAGAGATTTAATGAAATACTTCATGGCATTGCTCCATTGGAAGTATGCTTCTTATTCAAAGAGTGGAGGACACGAGATAGAGCGGCCTTCTTCAAATCTTGCCATTTTCTTGAACGGTGGACTTCGAGCAAATGATCTTTACTCCCGGATGTTAGTTCTTCGATGGAGACGAGGCTCTGATACCAATTGTTGGGGTTTTAGCATGCTCGTATCGATCACCGAAACTGTCAAGGAAGGTTGTAAATGTTTGGTGGTTGAATTTGCTAAAATCGAAATAAAGGTAGACAAGTGACACAATGATTTTAGAGTGGTTCGGCCTTCTAATAAGAACCTACATCCACTACCTTAGCACACCAATAAGTATTTCCCAATTCACTCAACAATGAATTCGTCCCATTTTCCCAGTTTAGGAGGAAACCGTTACAACCCTATCTTTTGGACTTGGCTAAGATAGAACCAACTTAAGTTTTTCTCTCAAGGCTAAACAAGAACCTCTCCTTTTTCAAGGGATTTGTTTGGTAAACTTAATACCTCACAAGGTGGGTGTTTACACAAATTTAAGCTCACAAGATTATAAGGATTTACAATAAAGCTCACTCTCTAAAGACTATTTACAAGAGAAATGAAGAGATAAGAATTTGACTCAATTTCTCTTAAACATGTTTCTTGGGTGTTGTCTCTAAACTACTTCAAGTGTTCCAGCCTTCAATTTATAGTCCTAAATGATCTTGTGGCCGTTGCTAGCCGTTAGAGATGTTTTGGAGCCGTTAGGGCCTTTATTTCCCGCAGTAAATGTTGTTCTAGAGCTGTCCGTATCTGAACACGCGAACTCGTATCAGAACGACCTTCTTCAAAACTAGCCGTTGAAGCCTGATGCAGCAAGCCGTATCGAAACGCCTCTGGCCGTATCGAAACGGTATTGAGCTGTATCGAAACGGTTACAAACCGTTTCGGTACGAGTGATAGTTGAGCTGCAATTTAAAATACCATTGGGAAATAGCCGTTGGGGGTTTTCACCGTTGAGGTCTTTGCCAGATAGGCGTATCAAAACGGTGAAGCCCGTATCGAAACGCTATGTAAAAACCCTCACCCAGATTAAGCCCGTTTCGAAACAGACAGAGATGTATCGAAACATTTTGAAATTGTAAATGGTCGTATCGAAACACCTAAGGGTGTTTTGAAACACCTTGGTGGTTTTGTAAAATTTGACTTTAGAAAACGCATTAAAACCCCTTTAAGAATTCTTCAAACATATTTTCAAGTTGTTTGGACTTAAAAGCATTTTGAATTCTTTTCAATTTAGTCCAAAACTATTTTTCAATTATTATATCAAAACACGTATTTCTACAAAATGCTAGAAGCATCCTAATAACTTTCATTCTAGCTACGGGTGCATATCTTTCATCAAAATTAATTCCCTCTTCTTGAGTGTAACCTTCAGCAACAAGCCTAGCCTTGTTTCTCACTATGTTACCACTCTCATCTAGTTTATTCCTAAAGACACGTTTAGTTCCTATAGTAGATTGATTACAAGGCCTTTCAACTAATGTTCATACTTTACTTCTCTCAAATTGATTTAATTCTTCTTGCATGGCCAAAATCCAAAAATCATCTTTTAATGCTTATTTGATATTTTTAGGCTCAATGCATGAAAGAAATTGTAACACCCGTGATTTGGGGTTAGGAGTTAGTCGTGTGAGTGGGTTCGAGTCGGTAAAATCAATTTTAATTAATTTGACCTTAGTCTTGATTAATTGGAATTTAAAATAAAATGAGTGGCATTTTTGTAATTAAAAGGAAAAAGTGGAAGACCACCTTTTTGATTCAAAAAGGAACAAAAAAATGTTGTCTTTCTCCCTATCTCCTTCTCTCCAACGTGAAAAGCAAACAAAACCCACCCAAACCCCTAACTACTATTCCATTTGATTTCTTCCTCTACTCAAGGGCATTTTCAAAGGTAATTATATATTTACACTCTCCTCATCATCCTCTACCTTTGCATAGTCTTAGATTTGAAAACCAACATCTTTTTGAAATTTCAAGTTTAGAGAAAGTTTGAATTTTTAATGGGTTTTACATTTGATTTTGGTTTGTTGAGTTGGGTTTTAGTTTAATCTCATCTTAATACACATAATATCTTGAAATGGTTGATTTTGGGTGAAAACCCGAAGTGGGTCTTTGGGGCCATTTTTGAGGTGTCTAAAATTGAGTTTTTGGTGAGTTTTAGGCTTGGGTTGAAGGGCTGATGGTTTAAGGATGTTAGGAAAGTGTTTTGGAACCTTTTAGATGTCTTTTGGGTGCTTGAAATCATGGTTTTCTGCTGGGTAATAAGGGAGCACGAAAATTGGAAATTTGTTGAGAAAATGGGTTTGAAATTGGGTGAAGTTTGGCTTGTGTTGTAAGTGGGGTTTGTGACTGAAATTTAGCATTGATTTGTGAGTGATGGTTGTGTTTTATTTGGCTAGAAACAAGAGGAGATATCGGAGAAGCAACGGGATCGAATCCGGACATTTAGGAGGCTTGCTTGCTTGCTTGCGTGGGTTGCTAAGGAAGGGTGGTGAGTAAAACTTTAAATTTGTTTTAAAGTTGGTTCAAGTGTGTGTAGTGGATGTGTTGGGATGAGCTTGGTAGGCCATTCCTAGGTGGGAGTTAAGTTGGTAGTTTAACTCCTTGATTTCTATTGATGCTTACTATGTCATTGCCTATTTGATCTTGTGAAATATGAATTGCTACATATGTTTATGCCTTGATATGTGTATGCGATGAATATGTGTTATAATTGGTGGATGTGTGTTTTGGTTAAAGAAATTGGCACTAATTAACTTACCGGGTGTAAATGATCAATCATTAGGATTAGTGTGCACACAATTGAGTCAAAACGTGCGTGGCCTTGATGGCGTTGAGTCATCAAGGAGGAGTACGGTGATGTAATATTCCACCAGAAATTTATTTATATTCTACGTGATGATGAGTGGAATCTCATCCGTAGGGCATGTGGTGATGAGTGGAATCCCACCCATGCAAGTTCCGGTGATGAGTGTAATCCCACCGAGATAATGTTGTTGTTGAGTGTAAATCCGCACATCCGGGTAAACTAATAGTGGCCATTGAACTTGATATTATAATTATGATGTTGTGATGTTGAATACATTGTTGAGCTTAGTATGATGTGAGATTCCATATTATGACTCTTGAAGACTAGCTAAGTTGACTCGTCGATACCTATGTATGTTGCATGTGAGGTTAAGGATTTGCATACTTGGACCCTGCATTGTTGTTGCTTTTGATTTTAGAGCATCCTCACTAAGCTTCTAGCTTACGCTCTCATTTTTCAACAATGCAGATCATTAGCGTGGTGTTAGCAAGGAGCAAGGCGGATGGGCTTTCCAAGTGTAGTTGCTCAAGTATGATTTTGAATTAAAGTGGTAGATTAGCAATGGGGCTAGTGTGTGTTGTATGAGCGATGTATGACTCATAAATGTGGTTGATGTTCATGTTTTGACTTGGTTTGTAAAACATGTTATACCTTGTTGCATGCTTGTGTGTGATGGCATGCCTTTTGGATGTTTAGGTTGCTTTGGTTGTATATGCAAACCTTGTATGTGATAACTTGAGCCTTAGGGCCTTTTGAACTCTTAAGTATGCCATTTTTATGAAATATTCCCCTTTGTGTGAATGCCATGTATGGATGCCTCATCTTGTGCTTTGTGTGATTTGGGTATGTCTTGCCATAGGATCCATGCCTCTAGATGATGCTTGTAAGTGATGTATGTTTGGTTGGAGTTGTTTAGGGCCTTTGGGATCGATTAGAGATGTTTAAAGATGGTTTTGGAAAATTGCAGACAGCCAGTGTTTCGAAACGGGCTAAGCTATTTTGGAACGGGTATGGCTCCAAGGACCCCGTATCGGAACTCGTTTCGATATGGTTTGGCCACTGTGAACTCATGTTTCGAAACAAGTTTCGAAACACTTTGGCTACTGGAGGTGCCTGTTTCGAAACAAGTATCAAAACGCCTAGGCAGAATTAGGGCCCTGTTCCGAAACGAGGTGGATGCGTCTCGGTACGGGTAGCTGGCCTTTTTTAACTAAGCTCGTGTTTCGAAACGGGTGACGACTGTTTCGAAACGGGTAGCTGGAAATGGGTTTTTGGACATCTCTAATGGGTCTCAAGGGTTGGGCTTAGGCCCAGTTTGTGGTAGGGTTTTTGTGGGCCTTGTTTTCCGCTATCGTGATCACTTAGGTAATTAAATGCCTCTAGACAAGACGTAAAATAAACAAAAAAATTAGGGTCGCTAACCGAGGTGGAACCTTCACGGGTTTCATGTCGTTTTTCCCCGTGTAGCCTACTCGAACTGGTCAGCCGACCAGACCGGGGCGAGGGGGTTACAGAAATGCAACATGGTTCATTAATTTGAGAGAGGATCTAGTAGTTACCCCCTTGGATGGATCACCCAAGATTTCATCACCTTTAACATAGTTGAACTCCCTTGGGTATGTCACCTCCTTTTCCTCAAGAGCCAAGTTCTTCAAGGATTCAAGAGGTGGATCTTGTGCATCTTCTTCTTTCGTTGGAATCTCATCCACCTTTGGTGTTTGTTCTCCATCAATGGCTTCAATGATCCCTACATCATCATCATCACAAGAATCTTTCCTCGGAAGGATGTTATCATCGAAAACAACATGTATAGACTCTTCAACAACTAAAGTTGTTTTATTAAATATACGGCGGGCTTTAGAGTTTAGGGAATAACCCAAAAATATTGCTTCATCACTTTTAGCATCAAATTTACCTAAGTTGTCTTTTCTATTGTTTAAAATAAAACATTTACAACTAAATGGGTGAAAACAGCTAATGTTAGGCTTTTTGGATTTTAAAATCTCATAAGGTGTTTTCTTTAAAAATGGCCTAATCATTACTCTATTAATAATATAACGAGCCATATTAGTGGCTTCCGCCCAAAAATACTTAGGTAAGTTGTTTTCACAAAGCATAGTCCTACCCATTTCTTCTAAAGTTCTATTTTTCCTCCCAACTACCTCATTTTGTTGAAGAGTTCGAGGGGGCGAAAAATTATGGCTAATACCATTTTCATTACAAAAATCTTTAAAACCCATATTTTGAAATTCGGTTCCATGATCACTTCTAATGTGTGAAATTTTATGATCAAGATCATTTTGGGTAATTTTTGTAAAAGTAATAAAATTGTCTAAAGCCGCATCCTTGGTATTTAAGAATAGAACCCAAGTGTATCTAGAAAAGTCATCTACCAATACAAATGTATATGACTTACCACCCAAGCTCATAGTTCTAGTAGGCCCAAATAAATCCATGTGGATTAGTTGTAATACCCTACTAGTTGAAACATCATTAATGGGTTTAAATGAAGTTATCTTTTGTTTACCCTTAGCACATGCATCATAAATTTTATCTAATGAAAATTTTAGTTTGGGTAAACCTCTAACTAGATTTTGGGAAGCTAATTTTTCTAAAACACTTATGCTAGCATGCCCAAGTTTCCTATGCCATAATTATGCATCATTCTCATCATGTGCAACTAAACATGCATGGGATGAATGTATGTCATCTAAATGCACCATATAAATATTTCCTATGCGATGACCAATGAGCATTATTTTATTTGTTTTAATGTTCACAATTTTACACCCATTTTTATCAAAATGAACATTAAAGCCTTTATCAAAAAGTTGACTAATGCTCAAAAGATTATGCTTTAGACCATTGACATATATCACATTTTCAATGAATGTAGATGAGAGATTACCAATGGAGCCTATGCCTTCAATGTGTCCTTTGGAGTTGTCACCAAATGTCACACATCCTCCACTTTTTTGGTTTAAGCTCCAAGAATCTACTCTTGTCTCCGGTCATGTGTCTCGAGCATCCACTATCAAGGTAGCATGTGTTTTGACTTGAAGCTTTGGCCTTGTAGCAATGCTCCCCCTACAAACAAAGATTAGTTTCTTGATTTCGGTACCCCAAATTATTTTGGATCGATGAGTGTTAGCTCCCCAAAAGCTTGGTTCCCTTAGGAATCCAAGAAGCAATATCATTCACATTATTAGAAACAATGAGTTCCTTAGGAACCTATACACTTCTAATTCTTTTAACTTTGGATTCCTTAAGAATCCCAAAAGCTTTTAAAGAACTTCCTTTTTCAAAGACATGTTTCCCAAATAGTAAGAGAAGTTTTGAGATTATCCACCTCTTTGGTGTCATAATCTTGAAAATCAGAAAGAAGTTTTTCTAAATCAACATTTTTCTTTTTGAGATCATTTGAAAGATTAATCAAATATAAAACCTTCTTTTCCAATTCTGAATTGGTTTTTGAAAGAGACTCATTTTGATTTTTCAAATCAGAAATGTTTTTTCTTATTTTTCAAAATAAACTCTTTGTACTTTTCAACCAACTCATCATAAAAATCTTGTAACTCATCATAAGCATCATATAATTCATTGTAAGTAAAAGATAATGAGTTAGGGTTTATCATTGATTCCTCTTCAAATGCCATGAGACAAAGGTTGGCCGCTTCCTCCTCCTCTTCGGATGACTCCTCGTCACTCCAAGTTGCCACTTGAGCTTTGAGCTTGTTCTTCTTCCCAAAGATTTTCTTTATCAATTGAGGGCACTCGGATCAGATATGGTCGGTTTTCTTGCACTCATAGCAAGTGATTTGGTCATTCTCTTCTTCTTTACTTCTATTCTTGAAGTCCCCCTTTCTATTGAATTTTCTTCCCCGGTTGGACTTCATGAATTGTGTGAATCTTTTAGCCAACACGGTCATCTCCTCATCTTCCTCTTCACTCAAATCGCTATCAATGTATGAAGCTTTTAGTGTGATTTCAATCTTCTTTTTCTCAACCTCCTTCTTCTCAACTTTCTTCTCTTATTCACTTCCTTGTTTCATGATCTCATGAGTGAGTAGAGATCCAACAAGGGCATCAAGCTTAAGAGTCTTCAAATCTCTAGCTTCAATGATGATTTTTTTCATCCCAAGATTCCGGAAGAGAATATAGAAGTTTCTGGACTAGCTTGTCTTCAAAAATGACTTCATCGAAGCTCTTTAAATCGTTGATGATGACCGAGAACCGATCAAACATCTTGGAGACGCTTTCATCGGGATCCATCTTGACATTCTCATAGCTTAAATTGAGCAACCCGATCTTTGTCTCTTTAACACCGCTAGTTAGGGGTGTTCAAAAAAATCTAATTCGATTGATCCGATCTGATTATCCGTTGGTCCGATCTTAAATTTTGGATATCCGATCCGTTTTTTTATTTTTCAGATAATTCGGATCGGATATCCAAAAATTTCGAATCGGATACGAATAGTGATTTTACATTCGGATCGGATATCCGATTATCTGATATCTGAAAATTCAAATTTTTTATAGGTATAAATCTAGTTATATTCGATATTTTTACTTATTATATATGAAAAATTGAAATTTCTATGGATACAAATATTTTTATATTCAATAATTTATTGGTTTTTATATTAAAAACCTAAAATTTTCATGGATAGAGCCATTAAATTAAAAAATAATCAAATAAATTCATAAATTTCGGATATTTGGATATCCAAGTATCTGATCTAAAAATTCGAATATCCGGATTCTCGAATATCCGATTTTTTCGGATCGGATCACTATTTAGGTGATCCAAATTTTTTGGATTGGATCTGATCTGATATCCGAAAATGAACACCCCTATCGCTAGTTCTCTCATATGTCGTCTCAAGGGTATCCCAAACTTCCTTGGCGCTTTCGATGGAAGACACCTTTGAGTAGATATCGGGACTGAGAGCACAAAAGATCATGTGCAAGGCTTTTTCATTGACTTGCAATCGTCTTCTATCTTTATCGATCATCTCAGCTTTGACCTTTGGGACTAGTCTTCCTTCACCATCTCTCTTCATAGGAATGCTTGGTTTGTCTTCTACAACGTCCCATACTATGTAGTCATTGGATTTGATGAAGAGACGCATTCGATTCTTCAAATATGGGTAGTTATCTCATTGAAGAATGGTGGTTTGGTGGTGGATTGAGACTCATAGAGGTTGGGGTCGGGGGTAAATGTCATTGCTTGAAGTTGTTGATCAAACTCTCATAGAATCGACTCGAGAAGGTTGTAATCCTTCCAATGAGTGTAGCTCTGATACCAATTGTTGAGTTGATCAAACGATTGCAAATGGTCAAGAGGGGGTAAATTGGCGATTAAAAATTTGAGGGTGGAAATTGGATGAAAAAAAAATTGACATAATGCAATTTATAGTGGTTCAAGTTTCTTAGCTCCTTCTAACACACTCTTTTCAAAGAAGGAATTTTGGTAAACTTTACAAGTACCTCTCAAAGGATAATATTTACCCAAATACAATCAAACACTCCTCAAACTCTTAATCAACTAATCAGATAACGACATGTGTCATCACCCAATTGGATAAATTTATTTTATTTTTTAATCACCACCTTGTTGGATGAAAATTCAAGAGAAAAATAGAAATGTCTTTGGTGGGGTTTGAACCCATAGCCTTTATGAATAAAAATCAAGGCTTGACCACTACACCAAGTACTCATTTAGTGATGTAAACTGCACCATTATGTATATATCTTATAATGAAGTAAGTGCTAGGAAAAAAAAGAAAAACTGTTTGAGAGGAGACTCGAAAATGGGTCACATGAGATATATAAAAACACGCACTAAATCAAATATATTCGATTTAAAAGAAAATAAATTCGATTTAAAATATTCGAATATTTTTTCTTTTTCATATTTAAATTAAATTGAATATTTATTAAAATATTAAATCTTTGATTTAAAAAAGTATTCGAATATTTTAAAAATTCAATTTAATATTTTTAAATCAAATGTTCGAATATTTTTAAAAATATTTAATACTTTTTGAAATCAAATTTCTTTTCATTTAAATCTAATACTTTTTAAATTGAATATTTTGCTTTGTTTTTTTTAAAATATTTGATTTAAAGAGTATTCAATTTAAATGAAAAGAAATTTGATTTTAAAAAGTATTCAAATATTTAAAAAACATTCTAATATTTGATTTAAAATATTAAATTGAATTTTTAAAATATTCGAATACTTTTTTAAATCGAAGATTTAATATTTTAATAAATATTCGATTTAATTTAAATATGAAAATGAAAAAATATTCGAATATTTTAAATCGAATTTCTTTTCTTTTAAATCGAATATTTTTTAAAATTGAATATTTAATAATTTCATATTTTAATTAAATCGAATATGTTTGATTTAGTGTGTGTTTTTATATAGCTCATGTGACCCATATTCGAGTCTCGTCTCAAACAGTTTTTCTTTTTTCCCAACACTTACTTCATTATACGATATATACATAATGGTGCAATTTACATCACTAAAGGAGTACTTGGTGTAGTGGTTAAGCCTTGGCTTTTATTCATAGAGGTTATAGGTTCAAACCTTATCAAAGCCATTTTCACCTTTTTCTTGAAATTTCCTTCAACCAGGTAGTGACACATGTCACCACCTGATTGGAGGAAAATATATATATATATTATTAAATAAATAAAAATAAAAAATAAAATAAATTCATCCAATTGGATGATGACACGTGTCATTATCTATTTAGTTGATTAATTTTATTTAATTAAATTAAAATTAGGACCAAATTGATATAATAGGTAATTAACAGGGACTAAAAGTGTAATTATACAAATTTTATTTTAATTCCCACGTCACCTTTCTGTTACATTTTAACGGTCGGTGGTCAAAATAGGTCTATTTAAATAGTTGGGTGGTCAAATTTTAATTTTTTTTTAGTTTGGTGGTTAAAACAGGTCGGGCCAATAGTTGGGTGGTCACTAGAGTAGTTTACCCTAAAAATTACAATGAAGAACACACTTGAGTTGGGTACCAGATTTGACTCTAAAAGATCAAAGTTTGGATTTGAATGCTTTGATGTTGCTTGAAAGCTCAATAGTTTTTGTTGTAACTTTTGAGACTTGTTTTTATATCTTCTCATTGATTTCTAGCCGTTTGGGTGGTTGAGATCATCAATAGAGCCGCTGGGGCTCTCTCTTCCCTCCATAAATGCAGCTCTGCAACTACCCGTATCGAAACACGGGACCCCTGTATCGAAACGGACACTCAAAAAAGAAAGAGTCGTTATGTGTAAAATAGGGCCGGTATCGAAACGGCTACAAGCCGTATCGAAACAACAAGTGCAAAAGGAAGGGCATATAGAAACGGATAAGGGATATATCGAAACATTTTGAAACGGTAATTTGGTGTTTCGAAACAGCTTAGTGGTGTATCAAAATACTTAACCAAAACTTTAAAATTCAGTTTCTGACAAGTGTCATATGCTAACTTTTTGCGACCAAGCCAGCCGCACCCATAGGTGCTAAGCCTTGCACCTCACGCCCTTGACATGACCGAGGGGCCCGAGTAGTTGACATCGCCACACACCAAGGGGCCATGCACAACGCCCTTGGTGGTGTCCGCGACCAAGACAACCGAGGTGGGCCTGTTCCAGCGCACCATGGGGCCTTGCCAAGCACCCCATGTGCTGCCCATAAGACATGGACCCAAGGGGGCCCAAGACACGCACCCGAGGGGGCCTTGCCACGCACCCTCCATGCCGGCCAAGACATGGAGCCCGAGCCCGCACCCGACGTGCACACTAAGGAGGCCAAGTCCACACACGAGGGGGCCTTGCCTTGCACCCTCCATGCCGCCCAAGCCATGGAGCCCGAGCCCGAACCCAACGTGTACGCCAAGGAGCCCGAGCCTGCACCCGATGTGCACGCCAATAGGCCTAGGGGATGCCCATCCGAGTTGCCCACACCCCTAGGGCTCGATTCAGCCAAAGGCATCCAAGAGAGGGGATTTTAGACACCAAGATCAGGCCATGAGAGGCCCAATCCGCCCAAGCATCCAAATCCCATGCCAAGTTGTCATCCTTGGAGAAATACATATGGAAACCTATCCATCCATAGGGGAAGTATTTCAATCCAACCAAGCAATGATGTAATAGGCTATCTATTGTGGGCAAGAGTGATTGTAATCAGGGCAAGTCTATTTGAATATGACAAGCTTGCCTTGAATAGGAGATTCTTTTGTGAGACTCATCCAAGGCCCTTGGATCGAGTCATTCCTAGCCATTGGATCGAGGAGGATTAGACTATAAATAGAGCCCTCCTCCACCCATCCTAGGCATTCCACCATTCTCTATCTTTTCTCTTCCTTTGTAATATTTTCCTTTCTTTGTTAATAAAGAAGCTTTGGTACTCTTTTCTCCCCATCTAGGCTTAGGGGGAGTTTTTAACGAGGCCTTAGCTTTCTTAAACGAGTGTGCATCCTCTTCCTTTCTTTGCTTTGTGAGCCATCACCCCTTTTGTTTTCCAAGAGAGCTTCCGCAATCCGAGACTAAGCCTTCCAAGCTTAGTGAGTAAGGCTGACTTGGCCGCTTTTCAAGCCTTTCCAAGTGCTTCGCGACCAAGGCCGCACGAGGCTAGACCCGCCTAGACCTAGCCCCGTGACACAAGTAACGACTAGTTTATTTAATGTCCAATTTTAAAATTACTTAACCCCTGTATCGAAACGGGTGTTAACTATTTCTAAACGATGCTTAAAAATCAAAGGCTCATATGAAGGACGTATTGAAACGGGTGTGAGCCGTTTCGAAACACGTGATTCCACTGGCAAAACGTATCAAAACACTTTGAGGGTGTTTCGGAACGTCTGAGCGGTTTTGTATATTTTGGCCTGAAAACACTTAGAAAAATTTATGGGGTTTAAGTTTTACTTGAAAACATTTTAAGTATAATTTGTATTTGTCAAAATCGAATATTTTGATTACTTAAAAATTTATTTACTTTACAAATTAGTCCTTGAATTACTTATTATACCAAAATCAAATATTAGTTTTACAGTCTAAAAACAAATCTAGTTGGATGGCGTTAAAAATTAATCTTGAGAAGGCCTTTGATCGTCTTCACTAGAATTTTATCGACGATTCCATTCTCCTTGGGAGTTTCTCGTCGATCACTATTTGTCTCATCGTGCATTGTATCTCATATTCGTCAATGGTTGTTCAATGGAATGATGAGTTTCCGTTTACCTTTACACCTACGAGAGAGTACATCAAGGAGACCCTGTTTTTCCCTATCTTTTTGTCCTTGCCATGGAAAGACTTGACCAGTGTATTAACCATGCAGTGGAGACTAGTGCATGGATACCCTCTAATTTACTCACAATGGTACTCGATATCACATCTTTTCTTCATGATGATTTAATTCTTTATGTTAAAGATGATGTAGCGTAAGTCGATATTATTGATTATACCCTTTCCGAATTTGGAGTATATTCAAGTCACAAAGTGAGAAAAAGAAAATCGATAGTTTTCTTCTCCCCAATAGTCTTGTAAGTTTGCAGTTCATCTCTTAACTCCTGGTTTAACTATCAAATTGTGGACTCTTTGGGATCGTATGTTGGTGGGATTTGTCTAAAAAAACCTTTAATTTAAGGCTAATATAAGACCAATTATTTTAAACCGTTAGATTCAGATAGTAGAATAATAATCGTTGAATTAAAAAAGAAAAAAAGGGTGAACAGGTCAACCAAAAATTGAAGGCACAAATTAAAAGTGGTTGGTGATCTTGTGTAGTAAAATCGGTACATACCTTTTTCATTACAAATTCTGTAACAACTTACGTACAACCTGTAATAAATTAAGTACATACTTAATTTGTCATACTTTTTGTAACAAATTAGGTTTTCGTGCAAGAAACTATGTATGTACATAGTTTCTTACCTATGGTTGAGTACTTTTGGGGTTGGTGATCTCCTATAATAATTTCGGTACATACCTTTTCCATTACAGATTATGTAACAAATTACGTACAACGTATAATAAATTAAGTACATACTTAATTTCTCATGCTTTTTGTAACAAATTAGATTTTGGTGTAAGAAACTATGTATGTACATAGTTTATTACCCTTGATTGAGGTACTTTTGAGGTTGGTGATCTCGTGTAATAATTTCGGTACATATCTTTTTAATTATAAATTCTGTAACAAATTACGTACAACGTGTAATAAATTAACTACATACTTAATTTCTCATGCTTTTTGTAACAAAATACGTTTTCGTGTAAGAAACTTTGTATGTACATAATTTATTACCTTTGGTTGTATACTTTTGGGGTTGGTGATCTCGTGTAATAATTTCGGTGCATACATTTTTAATTACAAATTCTGTAACAAATTACGTGCAACGTGTAATAAATTAAGTACATACTTAATTTATCATACTTTTTGTAACAAATTAGGTTTTCGTGTAAGTAACTATGTATGTACATAGTTTATTACCCTTGGTTGAGGTACTTTTGGGATTGGTGATCTAGTGTAATAATTTAGGTACATACCTTTTTCCTTACAGATTCTGTAACAAATTACGTACAACGTGTAATAAATTAAGTACATACTTAATTTCTCATACTTTTTGTAACAAATTAAGTTTTCGTGTAAGAAACTATGTATGCACATAGTTTATTACCCTTAGTTGAGGTACTTTTGAGGTTGGTGATCTCGTGTAATAATTTCGGTACATATCTTTTTAATTACAAATTCTGTAACAAATTACATACAATGTGTAATAAATTAAGTACATACTTAATTTCTCATGCTTTTTGTAACAAAATACGTTTTCGTGTAAAAAACTTTGTATGTACATAGTTTATTATCTTTGGTTGAGTACATTTGGGGTTGGTGATCTCGTGTAATAATTTTGGTACATACCTTTTTAATTACAAATTTTGTAACAAATTACGTACAACGTGTAATAAATTAAGTACATACTTAATTTATCATACTTTTTGTAACAAATTAGGTTTTGTGTAAGAAACTATGTATGTACATAGTTTATTACCCTTGATTGAGGTACTTTTGAGATTGGTGATCTAGTGTAATAATTTAGGTACATACCTTATTTTCTTACAGATTCTGTAACAAATTACGTACAACGTGTAATAAATTAAGTACATACTTAATTTCTCATGCTTTTTGTAACAAATTAGGTTTTCGTGTAAGAAACTATGTATGTACATAGTTTATTACCATTGGTTGAGGTACTTTTGGGGTTGGTGATCTCTTGTAATAATTTTGGTACATACATTTTTCATTACAAATTCTGTAACAACTTACGTACAAGCTGTAATAAATTAAGCACATACTTCATTTCTCATGATTTTTGTAACAAAATACGTTTTTTGCAAGAAACTTTGTATGTACATATTTTTTACCTTTGGTTGAGTACTTTTGGGATTGGTGATCTCCTGTAATAATTTTTGTACATACCTTTTCCATTACAAATTCGGTAACGAATTACGTACAACGTGTAATAAATTAAGTACATACTTAATTTCTCATGCCTTTTGTAACAAATTAGGTTTTCCTGTAAGAAACTGTGTATGTACATAGTTTATTACCCTTGGTTGAGGTACTTTTGGGGTTGGTGATGTCGTGTAATAATTTAAGTACATATCTTTTTCATTACAGATTTTGTAACAAATTACGTACAAGATGTAATAATTTAAGTACATACATAATTTATCATACTTTTTGTAACAAATTAGGTTTTCGTGTAAGAAACTAGGTATGTACATAGTTTATTACCCTTGGTTGAGTTGGTTTAGGTTTTGGTGATGTCGTGTAATAATTTAAGTACATATCGTTTTCATTACAGATTGTGTAACAAATTACGTACAACGTGTAATAAATTAAGTACATACTTAATTTACCATACTTTTTGTAACAAATTAGGTTTTCGTGTAAGGAACTATGTATGTACATAGTTTATTACCCTTGGTTGAGGTACTTTTGGGATTGGTGATCTCGTGTAATAATTTAGGTACATACCCTTTTCATTACAGATTATGTAACAAATTACATAAAATGTGTAATAAATTAAGTACATACTTAATTTCTCATGCTTTTTGTAACAAATTAGGTTTTCGTGTAATAAACTATGTATGTACATAGTTTATTACCCTTGGTTGAGGTACTTTTGGGGTTGGTGATCTCTTGTAATAATTTCGGTACATACCTTTTTAATTACAAATTCTGTAACAAATTACGTATAACGTGTAATAAATTAAGTACATACTTAATTTCTCATGCTTTTTGTAACAAAATACGTTTTCGTGTAAGAAACTTTGTATGTACATAGTTTATTACCTTTGGTTTAGCACTTTTGGGGTTGGTGATCTCGTGTAATAATTTCGGCACATACTTTTTTAATTACAAATTCTGTAACAAATTACGTACAACGTGTAATAAATTAAATACATACTTAATTTATCATACTTTTTGTAACAAATTAGGTTTTCGTGTAAGAAACTATGTATGTACATAATTTATTACCTTGGTTGAGGTACTTTTGAGATTGGTGATCTCGTGTAATAATTTAGGTACATACCCTTTTCATTACATATTCTGTAACAAATTACGTACAACATGTAATGAATTAAGCACATACTTAATTTCTCATGCTTTTTGTAACAAATTAGGTTTTCGTGTAAGAAACTATGTATGTACATAGGTTTTGGGGGTTTTTGTAACAATGCTCGTGAGCTACTCGAAAATATAATATATTATATTACATTGGTTAATTAGGATTTAATTTGGGAGTTTTGAGGTTAATTTAAGGTTTAGAGTATTGATTGAGATTTATGGTTAGGTTAGGTTAATAATGGATGATAGGTTTTGGGGGAATAAAGGTTAGAAAATTAGGGTTTAGATCGAGCTCGAGCTCCAATTTTTTTCGAGATCAATTCGAGCGTAATAACTTTGAGCTCGGAAGTTTTCTAGTCGAGCTCGAGCTTCAATCGAGCTTGATAATTTTAAACTTGCGAGCTTTCAAATCGAGTCAAGTTTAGCCTTGAGCATTTCGAGTACGAGTCGAACTTAACGATACTCGAAGACGACTAGACTCGTTTACACCCCTACTCATGAGGACATGGGTTTAAATCCTTTTCCCTAATCTCATTTTATGTTGGTTACTTCGTATAACAAAAATAAAGTTTTTATTGAAAATTTTATAAGACTTAGGCTTACCTTGGTGGTTAAGTGTTTGTATCCTCATGCAGGAGGTTTAAAGATCTAACCCTACTAAGGCTATTTGAGATTTGTTATATTTTTTTTTTTTTGCTTTTTCTCTTATTAAATAATATGATGACATGTGTCATCATTTTATTGGTTAAATAAATTTTAAAAAAATAACATGGAGATAGAAAATTTCAAAAAATTAATAAAAATAAATCCACATCAGTATCGCCGTTAGTTTTTTAACGGTCGGTGACCAACACAAAAAAATATAATAACATTGGTGATGATTTTGTAAAAAAAACAATTTGGTGAGTAAAACTTGAAAGAAACAATAATTCAGTGACCACTGTAGTTTACCCTTAAAAATTTGAGAGACCTAATGGCCTCGAACCCAAGTCTGTCTTGGGAAGAAGTTTGCCCTCAACCACAGCAGGGCTATGAAACCGGGTTCTTTCTAGGTACCAATTAGAATTTTAAAGAAACGAGATATTAAAATTCTCTGAACATAATGTATGGAAACATCAAGAGCAAGCTATTTTGAATGTCTTTGTTTGGAAATATGAGGGAGCTTCAGTTTAGGAACCAAACCAGAATGATGAAAAATGAAACAAATAAACACATCGAACATGATAAAAAGCACAAAATCAAATTAAGTTCATTATTAAAAATTACAAGCACGGATAAATTACATCCTTCATCCCCATAGCCCATTCCCAGACTACTCGAGCAACGAGCAATGCAGTACCCTCAGTTGCGACAGATTTTTGCGGTTGGCATGGTGACACAAACAGGAGCATATGCCTTCTTGGCCTCTGCGCTGCCAGGTTTAGGCTCCGCCATTGCGACCCCCGCAACCGAGCAAAGAGCAGCAGCTGCACCTGCAAACATCAACTCCCTCCTGCCATTGCTGGACTCTCTTTTGGTCTCACCACTCAACTGCACACTCTCCACTTCACCTCCTTTGGCAGCATTAGCCACCACAACAAGCCTCCGCTGCCCCATTCTGGGGGAACCTTTTGCGAGGTTAGTGGCGCCGAGCAATGATGCTGTCATGGTTATAGAAGCCATTTCCCTTTTTGTTTTTCTGCAGATGCCAAAGGATTTCTGATATGGAGGGCTAAGTCTAGGAATACGGCGAATATGAAATGAGGAGGTGGGAAGAGCATCTAAATACCAATCTTATCGGAGGAAGATTTTGGACCAATCTTGGAATGCCACATCATTCCTATTATCCAAGTCAAATGGTAGCCATTAAAATCCCATGGATTGGGGACCAACAATTAAGAGAAAGCCTACCTCTCCCTCTAGATAACCCTTTGCTACTACAGGTGAAGAAAGGATAAAAGATAATAATAAAACAAAAATGACTGAAAATGGAAATATTCAAGTGGATCAAATTGAAATAAGCAAAATTTTGTAGATTAACTTATGATATAATTAGAATTCTCCATACATGGGACCAATTAGGTTTGTATTCCTAAAAAATATTGTAATGGAACTGAGGGATTCAGGACATTATAAATCTAAGCATACAATGCTTCCTCTTCTCTTGCGTGATATGGGGGTGGCATTAAGTCATGCACATTGGCAAAAAGATCTTCACGACCAGATGGTACCCCCCCAGCAATAGGTGCATCCAAGACGGAATCAGGTATTGCCACCAGCGTTTCCTCAAAGAAGGATTTCATTGTCTGCAATAACAAAAACTGTGTTAGGCAGACATTAAGACAAGTTTGCAAGGGTGCTATAAGAATTTAAGGATTCCAATCATAAATTTACGGATCCATGGTTTCAGGAAGCTACTTTGTTTAATGTAATTAACTGCATTCCCTTAAATGATAAAAGCTAAAGATAATTTATCTGTGCATTGAGTGGTTACGTTCTGTAGATTCCAAACTATCCAGAAATAATTTTCGTACCGTGCAATGCATGAAAGCAGAGTCGGATTTGCGCTTCCACAGACTATTTCCAGGCTCCGCGTGGAAAAGGTTGATTAGAGGCTGCAGATATTATAGCAGATTTGCTAAGATACATTATGGCTTATGGTAAAGTGGTAAAAAGGCTAAATATTAAAATAAAGATGAACCTTAAATAAACACGACCAAACCATCAATCAGATAATAATAACATTAGTACATTTTTGAAGGTTTTGAAAACCACCTGCAACTACCACTAACAGTCCCTGTAATAAACAAGGAGAATTGTAATTATTCTGTGAAGCTGACAAAACTGCCTACCTTCGCCACTTCTCGAACATTAGGTCTATTATTTCCATCTTTCCCCAGAACAGAGTCTCCATATTCTTGATAACGTTGAAGGATCTAAAAGTAGAAATAAAAACAATAAGGGGATATTAACTTAATAACAATTGAGCAAAATGCATGAATTAAGGGCAGCAGTCTTCCATCAACCTCGCGGCGTGTAATACCACTACTTGGTGCACCATATATTTCAGTATCAACATGTCCCAACGTTTGCCAAGGGCTGTTTAAGAACCATTAACTTTTAGTCAGCTAATACAGAAAAAAATGCTCAATAGCAAGCAAAAAGTAAGAGATGCATTACACATACTTGTGATATGCAGCTCGTCCAACCATAACACCATGAGCTCCTTCTCTTAGAGCTGCACTTGCCTACAATTTTAAATGTCCATAAATAATAAGACACAGATTTCATATGTCAGCACACTGACAAGTGTTAGGAGAGCAATGCCAAACAGAAGGCAGAGGTAGTTAAAGACCCCAAGCAAATAAAATTCTAAGCCATTTCTCTTTTCTGCAGAAGTTTACTGTTCCCTATCTGTTTTCCAAAGGGTAAAGCAATTAGCAGAAGTCAAGTTCAATTTTCCAGCACAAAACATCTGTTATTTAATGGTAATTACTAACTGCCGAATGAAATAGCAATAAGAACCACAAAAGAAATATTGCAAAACTCCTTCAATTTGAAGCCATGTAGTTAAATATTCTCATCATAGCGTGTAAGAAGTAACAGAATATGATCCTACCATGACATTTATGGCATCACCAAATAACAATATAGGAGTATAGGACACTAATTATTATTAAGGAATTAAGGTTTTGACAAAGGTTTACCTCAACAACAGAATTAATGCCGCCATTTATGGTAAACGTCAAGTCCGGAAAGTCACGCAAGAGTGCATAATAGAGCTCATATCTGAATTCAAAGAAAAGCAAGTTATCAACAGCTCTTCTTGTATATGGCGGTTTATCAATTTATATGAACAGGTAAGGTAACTGAACTCTATAATATATAAATAAATATGAAAGCATACTTTAGTGGGGGAATTCTTCGGTTATCAGCTGGGCTAATGCCATTTAGTAGAGCCTTCCGTGAATGTATGATGAAATGCCTAGTTGGTGACAGCGAAGAAACCTTGTAGATAAAATCACCTGAAACGGAGAAAGAAAAATATAGCATCCGATGAAGCCATCAGCCAGGGACGGAACCGTGATGAAATATTGGGGGTGAAATAAAAATAAATTAGGGGTCAAGGTCTAATTGTTAAGCCACCAATTTAAAGTTAAAAAATGTGTGGGAGTTCTAATTTGCCTAATTTCAAAATTAATAGAAACCTAAGAAGTATTTAAACCGAAAATTGGGACTTAATTTGCCTACTTTCAAAACTAATAGGGACCTAAGAAGTAATTGAACCTTTTTTTGTGTGGGGGGGAGGGGAGGGACAATGCTCCTCCCACCATACACGTGTACAATGATGTGAACAAACCTTCCCTAACTAAGAAAATAAAAAGGCAACAATAATCATTTGATTTTGTTTCAGTTAAACAGGTAATACTGGCAAAAGAACTTACAGAGCTCATTATATGAATCATGATCATCAACACCAATCCGGCATTTAACACTGACAGGAACATTTGTATTGGCAGCAATGACTGACATAGCCTCTCCAACAAACTTTCCTTGTAAGTATAAAATGAACATGTAAGTGCACATTGGAAAAGAAAAACGTTATCTAATCAGCTTGTTATATTGAATTTTACAAGCACAGCTATCAAACCTTTGGATCAAGCATAAGCCGAACACCAAAGCACCCATGCCCTGCAACTCTTGGGCTAGGACATCCGCAGCTAGTTTCAGGGCAGGAACAATAATGAAAAACAAAGAAAAGAAAATGCATCAGTTGAGAAAAATTGTAAAGCAAAAAGGAAATGAATAAATCATGTAAAGAAATGGTACAAACTTGAAATTAATCTCATCATAGTTGTACGCAGTAGCAAGTTCAGTGGCCTTTGCCAAGTTCTCTAGTTTACTCCCACCAATTTGAAGGACGATAGGATGCTGTTCAGGAGAATATGCCAAAAACTTGTCCTGGGCATGCAAAAAAAAAGAAGCCAAAATCAAGAGAATCAACAATTATTAACAGTTTACAGTCTAACACCAGCTAGCATTAGTTCAACAATCAAAATATGTTCACCAAATACAGCCAGAGAAATCCAATATACACCTACGATTTCCACTGCTTTTTTTCTGTCTTTATATGTGTTCTAAATTTATCTAAGGGGTTTCAATTTGAGATTCCCCAGCGTGCAACATGCAATAAAGTAAATGTTTCCCTCACTAACTTACCAGATTCCCTTGCTGATAAACAATAGTTTCAGCAGCAAGCATCTCTGTGTAAAGCCACGCATGTTTTGACATGAGGCGTGCAAGTGTCCTATAATGATTATCAGTCCATTCCATCATGGGAGCTACGCTGCAAACCCATACAATAAAGATACATTATCATTCATAGAGTTCTTGGAGAAAGAAAAAAGGAGGGGGAGCCATAGCTTTATTACGTACCTAAACAGAGGAGGACGATATCGGCTCGCACCCATCACGTCTTCTGAATGTATTTGAACGTTTTGAGAATAAGAAATGGTCCTTGATTTAGTTGAATGGTTGAAAGGTATATTTATAGAAAATCTGCGAGGTTTTTTAAGGATAATAGAATGAAAAGGTGTAAATGACGAAATCATCAAACAATAAGCTGAAAGCTTCACCATCCTTTTAACAAGACAAAGCCTGCTCCTTTAAGTACCTATCCATTAAAAGGAAGCTATATCATACGTTCAAATTATACCTGCAATGGCTACAAAATTTTGCTACTCCTCATTTAACGACAAACATGATGTTAAATTTTTTATAAAAAAAAACTCCGAATTAAGAAAATAGACTAAGCAACATATATAGACACGTTATTTTTGAAGGAAACAATTGATGTGTATGGAAACATACGTAACTTTTGAAGACAAGGGCTTTTCAGAGACATTTAATCAAACAGTTGAAGAACGCGCGCAAGTATTATCCACATCAAAAAATTGAAAGAAGTGAAAGTATTGAAAGACAAAAGCTTACATTCATTACATAGAGGAGATAGGGGTTTTGTTGTTTTGGCAACGACCGGCTGCTGGATGGCGGTGCAGGGAGGAGCCGAGGAAAAAGATAATATGTCCTAACTCCAGATCTCCTCAGTTCAATCCTCCCAAAATTTAAGCAGCGGCTTCTTAAAGCTCTTTTCTTTCTTTTTACTTTTAGTTGGCTTATTTCCTTTATATGACCTTAAACTATGGTTCAAATTTTAAACTAGTATCTAAATTTTAAAATATTTTAATTAAATCCTTAAAGTATCAATTTCGTATCAATGGCAATCTATCCATCAACTTAAAAGCTAAATTTCAGGTCGGATCGTAACGTAGAAAAACACCATTTTAAACTTGATGTTTGAACTTTTTAAATTGATGTTCAAATTTGAAAACTTTTCGATTGAATTTTTAAGTATTATATTATATCAATCCGATTCCTTCATTAGTCTACATGTTAATGTTAGTTTAGACATTCTTTTGTAGGTATATCTCTTTCTTTCTCTAATATATTAGATTTAAGTTGTCCAAACAATAGATACATATATATTTAAAATTTGATCATTTGACAAAAAAAATTAATTAATACGTCATTAATACTTCCACAACTGAATTAGAAAATTTTGAATTTCAGAATGCATTTAGAACTTTTCTTCAATAGTTTGAGGGTTTTCAATGAAATCAAGCCTTAAAACTTCAAAGGTAAAGTACACAGACAGTCATTAAACTATACTCGAAAAATAAAATGGTAACTAAACTTTTCAAAAATGACAAAATAACAATTAAACTTTATGTTTGTTACGAAATGGTAATTGTGTCGTTAACCTCCGTTAAAGAAGTGACATAGCTGTTAATTTTTTGTATAATAGCACATTTAGTCCTTCATAGTTACACATCCAATCAATTTAGTCATAATTCGAAAAAAATTAATAAACCTAACCCTCAAATTTTACACTTTGTTATAATTGAGTCCTAATTCTAAAAAAATTATAGTTAAGAACACATGAGCATACGTGTAATTAGGACTAAATTTAACCCTCAATTTTTACACTTTGTTATAAATTTAACGTTGTTCTTAGTTATAAATTTTGTAGAATTAGGACTAGATTATAACAATGTGTAAAAAATGAGGGTTAAATTTAGGCTTAAATGAAAAACAGGTGCCTAAACTATACCACTTTTGAATTTTAAGTGCCTAAAGTATTTTTTTGTAAAAATAGGTGCCCAAAGTTTCAACCGTTATAATTTTAGGTGCCTCGTGTTAACTACAGTTAACTTTTTAAAAAAATATATTTTTATTTTATTTAATTTTAATTTCTTTTATTTTTAAACTTATTTTTTAAAAAAATCTCTAAATTTCCAAAATTCACAAAATAGCCCTCAAATTCGAAATTCCTAACTCACCAAAACTCAAATCACAATTTGAATCGATTCTGTCGTCGATGGCCACGCCGCCGCTTGCCAATCCGTTGCCGGACCACCACGGTCGTCTACCCTATTATCTCGTCGCCGAAAATAGACCGAAGTCGTGCAAAACGTCAGACAAAGGCCGAAATATTCGAAAAAATCATTCGAATGATTTGCGACGAGCGGCGGCTGAACGACGACGATTGGTGCATGGGTGCTTGGGAGAGGGAAGTACGCTCCATTCTATCACGGAATCGTGGCCAACGATGGTGGGAGTGGCCGAATTGAGGGGTTTAGGTATTTTAGGATATAGGAAATTATGAAATTGGGGTTTTTCTGAAATTTCTGAAATTTAGGGGATTTTTTGAAAATTTTATTTTTTTTTTATTTTTTTTAAAATAATTTAAAAAATAAAAACATGTAGCGTGTTACATTATAATTGGGTAACAAGATTTTTTAATGGTCATTAGCACCGAGGCACCTAAAATTGTAACGGTTGAAACTTTAGGTACCTATTTTTACAAAAAAAGTACTTTAAACACCTAAAGTTCAAAAAATTATACTTTAAGCATTTATTTTCCTTAAATTTATTGAATTTCTTCAAATTATGACTAGATTAATTAAATGTGTAACTATTGAGGATTAAATGTGATATTATACAAAAAAAAAATTATATGTCACTATTTTAATGGAGGTTAACGGCACAATTATCATTTTGTAACAAAATATAAAATTTAATTATCATTTTATCATTTTTTAAAAGTTTAATTACTATTTTATTTTTACAGATATAATTTAGTGACCGTATGTGTATTTTACCGGAAAGAATTCTTTTCGGAATGGCAAAGTTTAAAGGCATAACAGGCCGCTCTATCCAAAAAAGAACTCAGTCCATCTCTGCCAACAGATACGTGTGGTTCAGGTTCTTTCAATAACTGAAAACCCGCCATCATCTTCCATTCCTTGATTGTTTTTTCACAGTTCTTTCCATGGCAACTCTAAGCTTCAATTCCGCAAGAATCAATACCCCATCACTCCAATCTCAAAAATCAATCTCAAAACCTCAGTTTTCCACGAAACCCAACAACCTATCATTCCTTTCTTCATCCAAAAACAACCAAAATCTGCACCGTTTTAAACAAAACTCTGTATCCGAAAGCTCAGTATCAGTACCGAAAGAAGCTTTTGATGAGAGTGAAGACGATGACCCAACTTCAGAATTGAGCTATCTTGACCCGGAGACCGATCCCGCCGGTGTTACAGAGTGGGAGCTGGATTTTTGCTCCAGGCCAATCCTAGATATCAGAGGCAAGAAGATATGGGAGCTCCTAGTATGTGACAGTTCGCTTTCACTTCAATATACCAAGTATTTCCCCAACAATGTTATCAATAGTATCACTTTGAAAGATGCTCTTGTTACCATAAGTGAGGATTTAGGTGTCCCTTTGCCAGAAAAAGTTCGGTTCTTCAGGTAAACTTTTACAATTTTTCTTGTAACATATGCAAATACCTCTATATTGTCTTAACTGGCTCATGTTTTGTTGGGTTTATAGGTCACAAATGCAAACCATAATTACAAAGGCATGTAAAGAGCTTGGCATAAAGCCAGTTCCAAGTAAACGGGTGAGTTTCTGAATCTTTTCCAGGGTGTGGAAATAAATGTTTGTTTTCATCTACATATATGTAGGATTTGAGTTTTGCATCTTGTGGTTTCTTACAAGTTACAGATTGTAGCTATAAAGTTCAGTTTTCAGCTTCTAATTACAAACATGAAAATCTATATGTTTATGTTCGATGGTTATCGTCTTTTTTCAGTGTCTGTCGCTGCTACTTTGGTTGGAAGAACGTTGTGAGAGTGTATATATGCGCCATCCTGGTTTTCAAAAGGGTTCCAAGCCACTTTTGGCCTTAGATAACCCTTTCCCAATGGAACTTCCAGAGAACTTATTTGGAGAAAAATGGGCATTTGTTCAGTTACCTTTTTCGGGTATATCTTACTGCAATATATTTCAGACCCTGGATTTGTCTTCATTTCTCAACTGAAATGTTAGTAGTATTCTGTTCAATATGCTCTCTTTTGACATCATTCTCTCATTTCCGTTATAGCTGTTCGAGAGGAGATTTCATCCTTGGACGAAAGGTTCGTGTTTGGTGCCGGTTTAGATTTGGATTTACTGGGAATTGAAGTAGATGACAATACATTGATTCCGGGACTTGCAGTGGCTTCTTCACGTGCAAAACCATTAGCAGGCAGGTTTAGTATCTCTTTAGATATTGCAGTAGCATGTTTAATCAATTTCTTTCAATGAAACCAATTATTAGCTCTTGAAAGTTTGTTCCTCAATCATTACCTTCACAATGAGGATTTCTTGAAAACTAAATTTAAGGGTCAATGGAAATGTGTTGGTGCAGCTTGGATGAATGGTTTGGAAGTGTGTTCGGTAGAGGCCGACACCGGTCGCGGTGGCTTGATCCTATCTGTTGGGATATCGACTCGTTATGTTTATGCAACATATAAGAAAACTCCAACAACCACAAGTGAAGCCGAAGCTTGGGAAGCAGCAAAGAAGGCATGCGGAGGATTACATTTCCTCGCCATCCAAGAGGACTTGGATTCAGATGATTGTGTCGGTTTCTGGCTCCTGTTGGACTTGCCGCCACCCCCTATATAATTAAGAATCAATATATGTCATGGTACTTGTATTGATTCCAAGTAATATAACCAATTAGATTTTGCTGTCAATTTTTCATAACTCGAAAGGTGTATAAGCCTCAAGTATGTTACAAATTATTTTGGATAATTTCAAATATGTTGAGTTTATTCAGATATTTTTAACATTTTCAATTTCTTTTGGCATCAAATCTATTTTAGTATAATGAGCATTAAGATAGTAGAAAGATGGAAGTTATAGTTTGATCAGGAGGCAAATAAAAAACGCTGAATACCTGTTTTCTGACTTGGATTGTAAGTAACCTGGACATGGTTACAATTAGACCAACCCAAAAAGTCCGAAAATCTGTGCCAACTCGAACCCGAATTGACCGAAAGGTCAATATAACCTGAATTTTAAATGATTCAAGACCGAAATGGTCGAAACTGAAAAAGTCAAAACTTTAAAAGATCTTAACTCCAAAATGCTTGGAATTAACCCGAGATGTGGGAATCAAGCATGAATCCAAAAATGCAGAATTGGAATGAGATGTGTAAGAGAAAATCGGACAGTATTCCATTCCAACCACTACAACAAAAAGCGTCATTGGACAGCCTTGTATTCTTCTTCACTAGAAAAATTAACTGCCTGAAAACAAAATGCCTATGCTATCAAGTATCATGAGTACAAAATAAGAGAACTGCCAGATTAGAAAAATGGGGGAACAAAAAATCTCTACAAATCCACTCACTAAAAATAAATTCGGGTTCCAGCTTCAAATTTTCGATCTCTTTTGTTTTTGAAGAACAAACCGAACGCCTTGCTTCCCAAGTTCCAAAGGCTTCACTCTACCATCATCTAACCTGACCGATAATGTGGATGTGCCCTCAACACTGTCCGTAACAACTCCCTTATGCCTGCTTGTTCAATTCCAAAACAAAGGGATTAAATTCTGGGAACATGCCTCAAAACTCTAAAATCTACAGCTATTAAAGCAATACTCAGGAGGAGATAAACTATGAAAATGAAAACATCACCATTCCATTTTTTCTAATTCTAGAGCTCAAATTCAGAAGTGAACATGTGCAAAAGATCTAGAAAGCCATAGGCCAATAATTTACATCTTGCCTTGTGTTTTTTTTCAGTGGTAAAGAGAAAGCCAAATCTTACCACGAATTGTCAGAGGCCTGATGAATTTCAACTTTCTTTCCAACTGCATCTTTACCCAACTTCTTTAAAATCCAACTAGCATCCATCATACCATCCATTAAACTGTCTTGATGAGATTGTGTGACATTAGCATCATCATCCTCATTAAAAAATGATTTTTCCATGAAGGGCGATGGTCTCTTTCTTTTCGACCTTTGGCCCTTTATAGAAGAACTCTTTTCTTCATCATAATGAGCCTGAGAATTCTGATTGTCAAGAACAGGTTTCTTCAATTTAAACTTAAGAGATGGTTTGGGATCTTTTGGAAAAGAATTCAAGATAGGTGTGCGCCCATAATCTTCACTACTTTCACCATACATATCATCTCTGTCTTCCAACCGGTTTCCTGACACCGCCTTACCCCCTCTTAGGGTGGAGACATCACCAGAAGGTGCAGCAGAGAGCCTATTTCCATCTATGCTTTCTTTTCCTGAGGGAATACGTGTGTGTTCTAGAGGAGCAATTCCATATCCATCAGAACTGTTTGCTGCACCGGCTTTGGACCTTGGTTCAGGAATTTCTGACCTAATTTTGCCCAACTTTATCAAGTTCCCTTCTCTTCCCATAATTTTCACACTTCTTGACTTGGTGGAGCGATCAACTCCATCTCCTGCAAACAGAAAACATTTGCACTGTCACAATGAAGAACACTGAAAGATAAAACCTCCCATACAGTCACCAATTCCAGCACAAAAAGGGAACTTTTTAACACCAAAGCAATGGGTCCAAGATAGATATATTACCATCACCAGATTTAGCAGTACCGTCATGCCGACCCAGAAACTTGTCACCAATTCTATGTTGATTTGCATCTTGAACACCTAATATCAATCAGACGAGAAGGCAGATCAGTTTTCAGATTAACGCTCGAACCAGAGACAATAACAAACCATTTTATTGCATGTCATCTACTATCTTGTTCATTCTATAAATAGAATCTTAACAATAGAAGGGGCCACAGAAAAAGGACCTAAAGTTAATTCGGTGCAGCTACAAATATTAAGTTGCAATCTAGGAGTATGCACTGACAGCACATCAGAGGACATGATTGATGTCTGACTGTAAGAAAATATGATCATCATAATATGTGAACCCATGCAAATGCAAGATATATCATAAACAGGGTAAGTGAAACCATACCATTGTAAGACGTCACATCTTGATCTCTTTGAAAGCTTGAAGCATCAGACATTGGGGAGTTGGTAACATTTATTTTTTGTGCACCAAGATTTATGACTAATTTCTTAGCTTTCACAGTCTTTGACTTGCTACTATATCTTCCGTTGTCATCTCCATGAACTAAATCGTGTGGTTTATTGCTTTTGATTTTAATAACACGAGATGTCCTATCTTCATCACTAACCATCACCTCATCTACCAGCTTGTGTTTCAAAAACCCTGGCTGATTGGTAGAACAAATTCCAGCAACAGGAGAAGAAATATCTCGTCCTTCATTTCTCTGAGATGCAACTTCATTGTTCCTGTCCTCACCCAAGCTGCACCCTTGAGATTGTATATCCTGATTCCCCTCAAAACTCAGCTGTGATTCTCCCTTGCTAATCAAAGATGCCTGGTATGACTTTTTCTTAGGATGTTTTTTACTTGAAGATTTTTTTCCATGTTCCTTGTTCTTCTTTGGTGATTTCTCAGCAAGCCCTTTAAGTGAGAACTTCAGTGAACGTCCAAATTCATTTTTTGGCATTACAGGGCCATTTTCCTCATCATCTGAATATGGAGAGATAGAAAATATTTCTTCTTGAGTTGGCAGCCCGGCAGCAGCCCTCAGGCTAGCTATCAAATCTCGATCAGCTATGTCCCTTCTCTTCCAAAGCTCTCGAACAGCATCCTCGAGATCTGCAACCTGGTAAAACATTTATGACAGCAATCGTAAGTTGAAAGAATCCTTTGCCTATCTCCCTTCTGTGAAAGAGAGAAGTGAAAGGAAGGTACACTGCAATTCAGAGCTACCTGGTAGCACTCTCCACGACAAGTTGCACATTTATACTGGAGATTGCCATCCACTTGAAACTGCAGATATTTTTCATCACTGCAAAACATTTCCCTCATAAATAAAAATTCCCAAAACTTGCGTGACAGTTGTAAGGGTGAAACAAGGCACACTTGTTTCTTTCACTAGAGTACAAGAACTTTTGCAAGGAAACAGCTCTTGCAGAGGATTTTACAAAAATCTTGAGAAACCCAATCATTTGTTTTGACACTATATATTTACAAGGAACAAGCCCATTGGACTTTATGCATGATGAACAACAATCACCCAAATTCATAGACCTCTATGTGTGTCAAACTCAACATCATAATGACAGAAACTGCCCTCTTCATAAACATGCAATAGACAATAAAATAGAGCAGAATTAGATCGGTGGTTCTTTATAAGTAAAAAGGTAGCAAGAAACCTGATGCCATCACAGTGGCAGTGCACCCAACGCTGGCAAACATCACAGCAGACCATGGGTGTTGATTCAGAGTCCCTGTAAACCTGTAAGGTTGTACCAAAATGCATAGTAAGTTCATTTTTTTTAGAAAATCATGAAGCGTGATAGAATTCACACAGTTTCTATAATCAATAAATAAAAGTAATTCAGAATACCAGTATTTCTTTTCCTTCCGTTTGAAGGAACATTTTTTAGGGAATGGGATTCTTTCAAAACTCTCTAAGCTAACCTTAAACTGGACCACACAAACACCGTTGATAATCACAAAAATTGGATTTACCTTCAAACATACGGGGCAATAATTTCCCTTCACAAACAACCTTCCACAAGCATCACAACAAGTGTATCCCAAGAACCACCTGTGAGATATATAAAAAAATCAATTCAGAATTTCATATATTAATACTAAAGAAATGCTTCAGCAGGTCAAGGAAAAATCATTAGCTATCGGTTATCAAGCACTAAAAACACAACATATTAAAGAGTTTCAGTAGTTGAAAAGAAAAATGAAGCATTAATCTACACAGAAAGGAGAAATTTTCAGTGCAAAAGCTTTGTTTCTATTGGTTACTAATCGTACCGCACACTTAAACCATTTCCAGGGACATTGGATCCACAGCTGTGACACCTTGTATGTTTTGGGCACAAATATGGCCCAGAAGAAACATTCTGCATAATCCAGGGGGTTATGTGAGCATTCTATTCCTAATCAAGGTATAAAACTAAGCACAAGCAATGCAAATCTAACCTTATGTGACGGATGTTGGCAGTAGCAATGGTATGCACCGTCACACCTTTTGCAGAACATGAGTCTAGTTGGGTCTCCAGTACTTCGGCACACCTAAAAAAGGGCAATGAGTGCAACAAAAAAATTGAACATAATTTAGTGAAAACATGTATTAATATGAATAGTAAATTACCTCACAGTTTCGACAGTAAGGGCATGTCCAGGAACTCCAATGAAACAGATCTGCAATCATGCCAAATGTATAAGACTGCACTAGTATAAGATAACAGTACAATAAATTATCTGCCTCTACGTCTAATACCTCTATGTTTAGCCCAAGATTTCAAGCAGCTCCTGTGGTACTTTTTGCCACAATTTCGGCAAGAAAGCATCCTTCTTGCCCTCTCACTTCCTTCATTCTCACCCAAAAAGCACATGCGGCACATCACATTTGTGTTGGACTGTCCTTGCTCATCTACAGCAGAACTTTTTGATGCAACCTGGAAAGGAAAAGGGCAAAGTCAGTAGTCACTACATAAAAAAATAACCACTCCCAGTCCCAGCATAGGACTCTTCCTTTTCACTTTCCTGTTTTGAGTTTACAAAGTTCTATTTCCAGTCAAAATGAATCTGAACAACCCAACACAATCAAAATCAACTAAAATATCCAACCATTGAATCTTTCTTTCCAATTTAGCTCAAACTCAATAACAGTATTCTCGAGCTCACTACAGAATTCACTTGTAGAGTATCAAAATCAAAGATCAATCAGATTAAACATGGAGACATCAACACAAGACAAATTTATGTAAAGTAAAACTTAAATAAGGCATAAAAATTGCACACTACATATGGCCAAAAGTGAATTTACTAATATAAACAAACGCATATAGCTGAAATTGAACATCACAACATTAAATGAAAACAAAATTCAAACTTCAACATAACTAACCGAAAACCCAAAACAAAAATCAAGAAACAAATGCAAGAACGTTACCGTAACATCACCCGACTCAACCCTCCTAGCATAATCCTCAGCCGCCACCATTGCAGCAGCGGCCTTCCTCTGAAGGGCGAGACGCTTGGCCTGGGCCGACTCGTCCACGGCATCAGCGCCAGCGCCACCGCCGCCGCCCACATCTCCGGCAGGAACCGGGGAGACTTTAGGCACGGGGACCTGAACGGTCCCCTCTCGAGAAACCCTAACGCCCCAGGGGTCTTTCAAAAAGCCTTGGACTTGGATCAGTTCCTGCAAGAAGCCATTCTTGGAGTTGGTGGAGTGGAGATTCCGAGGAAACCCTAGCGAACAGAAGCAAATCCGGCGACTACAAAACAAAGAGAAACCACAAAAAACATTAATACAGGGAGCTTTGGAGAGCAAGTTAAAAAGGGGAGAAGGCTTTTTTTTTTTTTGTTAGTGTGTAATTGTACCATGTAATTGGGCAAGCTACGTGAAAGGCCATTGTGAGGGATTTTGAATTTTTTTTGAGTTTTTGAGAGATTTAGCGATCTCGCTCCCAAAAATTATTAAAATTAAAAATAATAAAAATATAGATTCTTATTTCTTATATGGACAACTGGGATGGACTAGGCTTCTGTACTTCTGTATTGCTATGAGGCGCTGCCTCTATGTATAAGATGTTGGTTAAACTGCAGTTCTGGTCCCTCTCTTATATTTTGTTTTCAAATTCAGTCATGTAATCCTCTGCGTTTTATAATGTTGGTAGTTAGTCCCAATAGTTGAATATTTCTGTTAAAATAATGACACGAATTTCCAGTAAAACTACCTTTCTAACACTAAAAAATCTATTTCAAAATAATGAACCCTTACAAACAGTTAATCTTTCTACCCAAAGATTAACCGAACACTCTTTACAATAGAAAGAAAATAAGTAAACTAAAATTCCTCTCACAAGGTATTTGTTTGCACTCTTTAAGCTCTTACTCAAACCTAAACACTTGAGTAAATATGACAATTTTGGCTCACAAGTGTTGTCTATACAAAAGAATGAACAATTAAAGCCCTAAGACACAATTTCTCATCATAGTTGTTGACATTTGAAGCATTAATCTTTCATGGATGCTTGAAGGTCCATTTTATATTCTCAATTGAGTTTGTAGTCGTTGAGGACCGTTGGGATTGAATTAGAGCCTTTATTTCTCACCATAAATGTAGTTTTGGAGTTGTCTGTATCGATACGCGTGTAACTGTATCGATACGGCCTTCTTTAGAAATAGCAGTTGGAGGTCTAATCCAGCTCTACGTATCGAAACATATTGAGGTGTATCGAAACGCCTTGTAACGTACCGAAACGTGATTGTCCGTATCAGTACGGTCTGCACTTTAAGAGACAGTTGGAAAAATAGTTGTTGGGGGGTTTTTCATAAAGTCGTTGGCATTAAATGTTTGGTGTATCGAAACGCATTGGAGCGTATCGAAATGACATTTTTCGTATTGAAACGGGCAAGTCCTATTTCGGTATGGATTTTGACAGTTTCAATTCTAGTAGTTGAAACCCTTAATGTGTATCGAAACAGGGTATACCATTTCGGTACGAACAAGTTAGAATTACTTTAAAACATTTCAAAAACATTTTAAAACCTTTTGAAAACTCCTCAAACTTATTTTCAAATTGTTTGGACTTAAACTCATTTTGAAATCTTTTCAATTTAGTCCAAATCAAATTTTTAATTATTATATCAAAACATAAATCTCAACAATCTCTCCCTTTTTGATACAATAAAACCAACTTAAAAATTTGTGTTTAGGATTCTTCCCCTCAGTAAAAGAAATTTTGAATAAGAGATTAAAGATTGAGAAATACTTAAAGCTCTCCCTTATTCACTAAAAATTATTTTTTTCAAAAAACACTAACTCTTCCCTTTTTGTTATATCAAAAATGGTGCAAACAAAGTATGAAAATTTTTAAGTCCATAACAATAGAGAGTTAATTTAACAAAAATAAGAATTTTGTTCAGAAATGGCTCCCCCTTACTCAAGCATCAACAAACAGTTATTCCAACAAATATGATAATCTAGTTGAAAATAAAAAATAAATCAAATTGAACAAAAGAAGATCAACTAGATTTTACCACACTTGAACCCAATGGAGGATGTGGAGCCTTCCTTCTTTAAGTGTCTTTCCTTGTGTGTATGAAGCTCCCCCTCAATATTTGACTTGTTTATCATTCTTCATCACACCTAAAACAAGACAATCAAGTAATTTTCGGTATCCAACTTGCTTTGGATCCATAAGCGTTGGTAGCACACAATTTAGTCCCCTTAAGAATTCATTTTTCAATTTCATTCTTTTTAGTTGAAGTACTTAGTTCTTTTGAGACCCAAATACTTCTAAAAACTTTGCCATTCAAAAATCTAGGGACTCTAGATTGTCTAACATAAAAATTTGATTTTTCCCAAATTGTTTTTCTTTTGAAGTTCATTGGAAATCAAATATTTTTTCTCTTGAACTTTATGAAGCAAATTTTGTAAATCAACACATTTTTGTTCAAACTCCTTGAGTTTTGCTTCAAGTTCAATTTTGGTTTTAGAAATCAAGTTATTTTCAAATTTGAAACCACTTTCTTGTTTTTCAAAATGTGATTTTTAAATTCTAAAACCAAATTATCATAGGCATCTTGTAATTCATCAAAATAATAAGAAGTTAAAGTAGATGAATTAGAAGTTGCCCTTGAATCTTCTTAGATGATCATAAGGCAAAGGTTGACTTGTTCATTGTCGGTGGAGTCATCATCACTCCAAGTAGCCACATATGATTTCTTCTTATGGCTTGAAGAGCTTGTCCTCTTCTTCTTTCTCGATTCATACTTAAATTCTTCCATTTTGTTCTTCATGAATCAGGTAAGCTTTTCGAAGAGATAGGTCATCTCTTCTTCTTCACTTTCTTCCTCACTTGGATCTACATGTGGGCATGTGTAGGAATTGAGAGCAACGTCATTTGTGTTAATGCCTAGCTCTATGATTTTCATCTTTCCCATATTCTTTATCTTTTTCTTCTCCTCATCCTCTTCTTTTCCTTTCTTCATGATTTCATGAGTGAGAAGAGACTTCAAGAGTTTATCTAGCTTTAAAGTCTTAAGATTCTTGGCTTCGATGATGGCGGTCTTCTTTGATTCTCATGACTCGAGAAAAGAATAGAGAAGTTTTTGGACAAGCTTGTCTTCCAGAATGATTTCTCCATAGTCTTTGAGTTCATTTGTGATGGTGGAGAATCTATCGAACATCTTCGTGATATTTTCATCTAGTTTCATCTTGAAGTTCTCATATTTGAGGTTGAGAAGACCGATCTTGGTCTCTTTTACTTCGTTGGTTTCTTCGTATGTGACTTCAAGCTTGTCTCATACCTCCTTGACATCTTCAGAAGAAGACATTTTCTCATAAATGTTGGGGCTAAATGCACAAAAAAATGTGCAAAGCCTTGCAATTTAGCTTCATCTTCTTGCGATCATTCGCACTCCATTCTTCCTTGCTTCGTTGTGGCACGAACGAACCATCCTCAATTATGTCTCAAAGCTTGTAATCTTTGGCCTTGATGAAGAACATCATTATTGTCCTCCAATAGGCATAGTTGGTCCCGTCAAAGAAATGTGGTTTGTCGATGGATTGCGCCATTTCGCCGGTTGATTGTATTGTAGGTCGAGCTAGCTGGATTGCCTTAATAGGATGTTAATCTCTTTCGATTGAGCCTCGCTCTGATACCAATTGTTAGGCTTGATGATCACCTTCAACCGATGCTTACCAAGTGGTAGAGAAGATAGTTTTTGGGTGATTGATTTGAGGAAGCCGAAAATTGAATGACACGATAAATTTATAGTGGTTCAGGCTTCGAAAAAGCACCTACATCCACTACCTTAGATCTCACTAAAGATTTTCCAACCAATTCACTAATTGATTCGTCTCCTTTTCTAGGATTAGGAGGAAATTCTTACAAACGGTTAATCTTTCTAACCAAAGATTAACCAAACACTCTTTACAAGAGAAAGAAAATAAGCAAACTAAAATTCCTCTCACAAGGTATTTGTTTGCACTCTTTAAGATCTCACGCAAATCTAAACACTTGAGAAAATATGACAACTTTGGCTCACAAGTGTTGTCTACACAACGGATGAACAATTAAAGCTCTAAGACACAATTTCTCATCATATAGTTATTGACATTTGAAGCATTAGTCTTCCATGGATGCTTGGAGGTCCATTTTATACTCCCAATTGAGTTTGTAGCCATTGAGGACCATTGAGGACCGTTGAGATTGAATTGAAGTCGTTAAAGCCTTTATTTCCCACCATAAATGCAGTTTTGGAGCTATCCGTATCGATACGCGTGTAACCGTATCGGTACAACCTTCTTTAGAAGTAGTTGTTGGAGGTCTGGTCCAGCTTTGCATATCAAAACACATTAAGGTGTATCGAAACGCCTTGTAGTGTACCGAAACGTGATTGTCCGTATCGGTACGGTCTGCACTTTAAGAGACGGTTGGAAAAATAGTCGTTGGGGGTTTTTCATAAAGTCGTTGGGTATTAAATGTTGGGCGTATCGAAACACATATGAGCGTATCGAAACGACCTTTTCCGTATCGAAACGGACAAGCCCTGTTTCGGTATGGATTTTGGCAATTTCAATTCCAGTAGCTGAAATCCTTAAAGTGTATCGAAACGGGGTATATCGTTTCGGTACGAACAATCTGGAATTCTGGTTTTGGCTACTTTAAAACATTTCAAAGCATTTTAAAACCTTTTGAAAATTCCTCAAACTTAATTTCAAGTTGTTTGGACTTAAACTCATTTTAAAATATTTTCAATTTAGTCCAAATCAATTTTTCAATTATTATATCAAAACATAAATCTCAACAAAATGATACATTCGATATTTCAATTTTTTTATGTAAATTCAAATTACTTCGAAGGAAAATTTTACTACGCTCAACGAACACCGTCGAACACCACTAACGTTGAACATCGTTGAACACCGTTAAATTAATTAATAAAGATTAAAAACCTCAAACACTTAACATATAATTATAAATTATTTAAAGTAAAATTTCAATTAAATTATTTTCCACAAATATATTATATTTTTTAATCTTCTTCTAATAAT
Organism: Hibiscus trionum; assembly: GCA_030270665.1. Taxonomy (NCBI): domain Eukaryota; kingdom Viridiplantae; phylum Streptophyta; class Magnoliopsida; order Malvales; family Malvaceae; genus Hibiscus; species Hibiscus trionum. The sequence continues at coordinate 799,894 of BSYR01000012.1, forward strand.
TGGATCAAATATCAATCTTAGTCAATTTAAAAAAATAAAAACTTGAAACCCTAAATTATAAACCCTAAACTAGAAACCATACGACAAAAACCTTGAACTATAAACCCTAAACCCTAAATTTGAACATTGTATTTGTGATTTAGGGTTTAGGGTTTCATGTTTAAGGTTTTGGATTTAGGGTTTTAGGCTTCATGTTTGTGGTTTAGGGTTTTGGGATTTAGGTTTAGGGTTTTTTAATTTTTAAATTGACTAAAGTTGATATTTGATCTAATTATTTAAAAAAATTAAAAATATAATATATATAAAAAATAATTTAATTGAAGTTTCATTTTAAATAATTTATAATTATATGTTGAATCTTTAAAAATTTTAATTTATATTAATCAATTTAATAATGTTCAGCGATATTCAACGTTAGTAGTGTTCAGCGTGTTCGTCGAGCGTTGTAGACTCATTCTTACTTCGAAACATCCTCTATCCGTTCTGAATTTAATCGGATAAGAAATGCTACAGACATTCAATTGTCGGAGCAAAACATAGTTAGAATTCGACAGAATTAAATACTTTTGTTCCATAATAACAGATTTTACACATGTACTAGATCATATCGCAACAATTCAAAATATATAAGTATAACCACAAGAGGTGTATATGGTTCGGTAAAATTTTCTGGTAATCCATCGATTTTCAGTTTTATTAATTTCTATTATCATTTTTTCGTATTAATCTTAAATTTTAAGATTTTATATTTTATTTTAACTAAAATAATTTTATTTAATGACTTCAAAACATTAGTTATTAAAAGTTTTAAAATATTTTTCATAAATATTTATTAAAAAAATAATTTTTCAAGTAAATAAAAAATTAACAATTTATACATAATATTTTTAAGTTATTTTACTGTCTTTAAGTATAAAATACATATATTTACATTATAAAATATTCAAAATTAATCATAAATTAAATAAAAATTCAAATTTGATTCAGTTCGATTAGATTTAATTTGAACCATAAATTGTCCAAATATTTTGGTTCGGATCGATTTTTAGTTTGACATGCTCATCTTTTTTTGACAAATAAAATCAAGCCTTGCTCCCAATTTCGACATTTTCAAAATCGAAGCAAACATAACGTTAATTCAAATTTAGAGATAATGGCGGTTTTAGAAATTAAAAATAAAAGTCTAAAATATATTTTTCTAAATGGGTATGTAAATTTCATTTCTCTCCTTTACGCACTAAACTGAATCTTTTTCTCTCTTGAAAATACACACTAAACTAAACTTGTTTTTCCAAAAAAAAAAAGAGAGAGAGAAAGATGCAGTTGCTCATTTTGGGATTTTATGCCAAAAGATGCTAAACTAAACAATTATTGAGGCCACTCAACAAATCGACACCCTCTATATCATGTGTCGACACCAAATGAAGGTATCGACATTATCAACACCTTTACTCAAGACATCGGTATTTATGCACCATATTGCAAATTTTAGGTGATCAGATGAGTGTATAGAAAGAAAGAAAGAATTATGGACGGCAATGTTTTATTTAAGGAGGATAAGCATTTAGAGGAGGCTATACCAGTAGTCCAGTACAACAGTATGAGATGGGTAAAGGAACCAAAACCCAGATCTGAATTCAACTTCATAATAACAACAGAAATCAAAGTTGATTATTTTCTACCATGATGCTTTGGGCATGGCCGTCCAAGAACAGTAGGCACACACCAGCATTTGAGACATATAAACATACACAGCGAACGATAAACTCATCAACATCACATCCTTCCAATCCCCCTTTTGTTTCGGACTCATCTTTTCCTTCAACCCTCTGCACACACACCCGACAAAACTTCACAAAACCACACCCGATGCCTCTTCTCCTTCTCCTTCTCCTTTGTCTTCGAATTCGATGTCGATCTCTCTCTCGGTTCATTGCTTTCACAAGACGCAACAACGAGGATTCTGTGTCGACGGTTCATGCTCCGGCTTTTCGGATGCTGAAATGGGACATTTTTGTAGTGAAAAGTAGGGTTTACACAGAGAGCTGCCATTGATGTTCAAAGAGAAGTTTGAATGAAGAAGTGTACAGGACTGGATTTTGATCATTGGGTGTTTTTGAGAAGGGGGAGAAGTGTTGGACTCAACTTTAAGGAAAAGATAAGCGCGGTCGGTGTCATTGTAATGCAGGTTTGCAAGAAAATATCTGAAGGTGAATGTTTACCTTAGAAATTGGGAAGTCTAACTCTAAGGGAATGGATAAGACTGGCCCAGTGGGACAAGCAAGCAACAGCCAACAGTGTTGACTGTTGTATTATATTCCATATATGTTATGTGCTTACTAGACTAGGTTTGCTCTGGGTTTCAAGCCCTTTTCAATGTTCTTGGCCCATCCAATGGGAACTTTAAAGGGCAGGGCTTGCTCAAAGAAGGAAGGTTTTTGTAGCTTGTATGTGTCTTGCGTGTTCAGAATTTGACGTGGACTCCGATCTATATTTTCCAGCTTGTATATTTGAATTTATCAAATTATCAATAGTTTTTTTTTTAAAAGAACGTCAGATTTATTCATAAAGAAAAAAAAGCAGGAAGAAAGTTTATAACTTGATCTAGATAAATTCCTAAAAATAAAACTAAGTCTCAAGATTAAACGGGACCGGAAAAGAAGGTAAAAAAACTTAATTCAAAGATTTGAAACAAACTACATACAAAAAATCACCAAAGCTCAACGATGAAGGTAAAAACATCAACAACATTAAAAATAGATATTGCAGAATTGGGGTACGTTGACAACACGTTTATTACCAAACCTCAATCGCGAACAATAGCGGTGATCAATCTTGCATCTAAATCCAAATCGAGGGTCCAAAGCAGGGAGATTAATAGGGTAACCAAAGTAGCGTCATCTTAATCAGTTGTGGCGGCGACAGATCAAACCCTAATAGAAAAACAAAACAAAACAAAAACAAGCCAAAAGGCTGAATAACGTGCTAATAAGCAGATTTATTGAAATAAAACTAAAATCAAAAGAAACGAGATAAATAAATAAAAGAAGGTGACCGACGGTCGACAACTAGCACTAAGACTGATGTCGCCGCCAGCCATGAAATATACATGAATTAAAAAAATGGATGGCGGCTCTAGAGAAGAAAGTTTAGGGAAAAACCCTAGTATCAAATTATCAATAGTTGAATCAATTTCACAGTGACTAGATTTATATTATATAGAGTTGAATTTTGATTCATTGATTTATAAACTATACATTTGCAATCCTTATTGATAATTTGACAAAATTAATCATTGTCTCACTAAAGTTAATATTTAATAAAATATAAATAAAAAAATTAATTTTAAATACATGGATACTTATTTACAACGGTATAAATAAATTAACATCGATGTAAGTATGCATTGATCACTGGTTTACACTGTTGTAAAAAGGTATTGATAACTCATTTATAATGTTGTCAATAAGTATTGTTAACTTATTTACACTTAGTCGTTTAAATTAACTAACATATAAATGGATATGTTCACGAAGTTAAACGAACATATTCGCAAACAATAAATGAACCGAGCCCAAACACACTAAATAATAAACGATCTGAATTCGAACACGATGCTAATATATATGTATGTCTACCCTAAAAAATATTTATGGATCCGTCGCAGCTAGGAATGTACATATTGCAGTTGTTGAGAATACTTGAGATGCAGTTTCATTTGTTGCCTACAATCATCCATCCTAGATGTTTGGCTTTGTAAAGGAGGTTTTTCAGGATTTCGCAGATGAATGCGCGCAAGGAACTTGAAAATGTCAAAAGGATCTTTTCCCGACAAGAATGGAAGCTGCCATTATAATGCTTTCACTTAGAATTGTTATTGTAGGTAACTTCAACTTGGTGTGGTGGTTGCTCACCTCGTCCCTTAATCATGAGGTTAGGGGTTTAATCCTTATCAATAGGAATGAAGTACAATTTACGGTCAACCGTATACCTCTTAGTGAGAGCACACGCGGCAAGAGAATTAGTCACCGCTATAACAATTAATCATTGTAACGGTTAACCAACCATTTATGCTAAATAGTACGGTTAACTTACCATGAACACTACGTTTAGGTGTCTTGCAATCAAATTTCAGCTATCTTAGAGTGATTATAGATCAAGTTTCACTGCTAGAAAGTGCAAGGATTGAATAGTGTAAGCCTGCTTGTTTTGCTTACAGGATTGAATAGTGTAGAAAGTTCAGTGATTGTATCGTAAGTGGTGACTATTTATGTAGTTTACCCGAATGCATATTTAAACTGTTCAATTTCATCGCACACTGTTGTTCAATTTCCACCATTGACGCTGCACATTGCAAAGAGATTTTCTCTCGTTATTTACCTTCGACAGAGATGACTATACCTAGGATACTTGGCACATTTACAAGCACCTATGTTGGTCTTGAGGATAATCAAACCACATTTTCAACGTACAAAAAACAGAGAACACATTGCAAAGAGTTCACGCCAGCTTTGTTGGATCAATGCTTCATCATCCCTTCAAACACTGCCCTGGAATCCTGCTTCTTGGGATGGCTCATGTTAATGTACATGTCCACTTTATCACATACAAATATATATATATATAACAATTCGAACACATCAAGTGGTATCGGTTGAAAAAATATTGTTTACCTTAAGTGATCTAAATTTTAAGCAGTTTGTCTATATAATATATATAAACTGTTAAAAGGTTAGAATTAATCAACAAATACTCTATTATAATCGCACAAAACATTTAAAAAAAAACATACATCAATTCAATAGTGAGGGAGTTGGATTGGAATTGTTTCAATTTCAAAAAAGGAAAAGGGGGAGGGACAAGGCCATGTGTAAAACTGAGGAGAAAAGGGATGGCCAGAAGTCAAAGTTATGGCCCATGAAATCTTATATTTTCTCTCTTTTTGTAATGTCCCTTCTTTTCTTCATGTCACAATCACCTGGGCCAATGGCACATGCCCACATGGTCATGCACATGCGCTCCTCGATCTCTGTGTGGCCTTATTGGATTCAACTTGTTTTGAATTACAAAAGTGAGTCTTACGAAAATTACTTTTTTAACATAATCATGAGTTTTATGATTCCTTTTCTGTGTGTTTATGGCTTGAACCTCGAAGTCGACCTCCAAGATTAATGGCATAAAAATAGATATAAAAAAATACAAGATTAATGGCATAACAATAGATATAAAAATACTACTATTAGTTGGCTTCACTTATACTTAGCGACCAAGTCAGTATTAAACTATCTATTTAATCATTAAATTTTGAGATCGATTTTATTATAATTATTGAATAAAATAATTATCAATTACGTTATAAACGTTTTATTTGGTGTCAATAATTTCATTTGTCGTTAAATCAGTAACGACGAGATTAACAAAACTTTATATTTACATATTTTTTAATTTGGTAAAATTTTAAATAATTCAACAAAATTAATCTTCACGTTTATAAATTTATCAATTTAAACCAAAAAAACCCTCTCCATGTCAGCTAACCCAGAACACTTCACCCATAACCCACCACCACCTCATTTATCACAAGATTCACAACCCCTAAACTAAATCGGATAATCCCTTCACCACCTTCAATCCCTACAATGCCAAATCAAAACCCCATTCAACTCAAATCGAGTCATATTTCCGCTTTCATTTGAACCGACGTGAGTGCAACGCTTCCATGTCCAACATGAACAACCAAGCAAAAGTATACACTCGACACCGAATGTTCCGATGATCAAAGTCTCCTTTTAAAGATCTTAACAATGAAAATGTCATTCTTAGTAAGGGAAACAACATACTTTGACATCAACTTCATCCACCATAGGAAGAGAGAGATCGAAAAGACAGAAGTCCGAACATTAAAGGGTTATTTTCGGTAGTTTAATGTAGATTTAGGAGAAACATATGTCAAATTTGAACTCAAAGGGGTTAGAAAATGGTGAATCAAAAAGTTTTGGTGGCTGGCACGACGAACGATATGGTGTTCAGTGATATTTTTTTGTCGAATTTTGAGTTTAGGGAAAGAAAAAAAGATATGGGGAGGAGAGAGGAGATAAGAAAGTTTAAATAAATATGTAAAATAAAATATTTTGAGTATTTAAATGAGGATAAAATTGATATAACTTTTGAATTTAGAAGATTTAATTTAGATTTATGACTAAATTAATAGAATATTTAAATAGAAAGGACTAAATATGTTATCATACAAATTTTAACACCATCACATCAATAATTTTGTTAACCAGTTAACAATCATTGACTTAATTGGTACCAAAATAAAACTTTAGTGATCTAAATGATAAAAAATTTAGGGTTAACTACTGGAATAGTCACTTATGTTTCTCCTCAATACATAGTTGGTCACCGGTTTTGAAAAACGACCAGTAAGGTCACTTACGTTTTCGGGGCGCAAACTTTTGGTCACTCAGCCGTTTGTTTTCGTTAAACATTGACGAATTGCTGATCTAGCAGTAAAAAATAAGGGTAAACTACTGCAATGGCCACTAAAGTTTATCCCATGTACATTTCTGCTCCCCAATTTTAAAAAATAAACATTATGGTCACTGCTGAAAAAGTTTCTTTATAACTTCACCCTTGAATTTTTAAAAATTCATTTTTCAACCCTAAAATTTTACAATCAATTAGCACAATAGTATTATAAAGGCTTAAATGAAAAATAGGTGCCCAAAATATACCATTTTTAAATTTTAGGTGCCCAAATTGCTCCGATTTAATAACTAAACTTTCAAATTGCTCTTATTTTTCACTTTGAATTATTTTATTGTTATTATAACATGACATATCATTTTTTATTATTGTTAAATCAAAATAATTTAAAAATAAAATAAAATCAATTTTATTATTATTAAATTTAAAATATTTAAAAAATATATTACTTCTTAAAATAATATTATTGTACTAATTGATTGTAAAGTTTTAGGGTTGAAAAATGAATTTTTAAAAATTCAAGGGTGAAATTATAAAGAAACATTTTCAGTAGTGACCATAATATTTATTTTTTAAAATTGGGGAGCAGAAATGTACATGAGATAAACTTTAGTGGCCATTGTAGTAGTTTACCCTTATTTTTCGCTGCCAGGTCAACAAGCCGTCAATGTTTAACGGTAACAAACGGCTGAGTGACCAAAAGTTTACGCCCCGTAAACATAAGTGGCCTTACTAGTCGTTTTTCAAAATCGGTGACCAACTCTATACTGGGGAAAAACATAAGTGACTATTCCAATCGTTAACCCAAATTTTTATTCAATCCTAAGAATAAAAATTTCCTTGTAATTTAGTGATTAAATATATATAGCTTATTATTTTTACGGGGGATAATTTGTCCTTGTTTTTTCTCTCGAAACTAGCCATTATTATACTAGTATAATATAACATAGTGATGGTGCACAAAATTGAGTTCGATTAACAACTAGCAAATTATTTTAGTTAACGGTTAAATTTGGGTTGTTCAATTCTCGATCCTAAATTATACCTATGGTTGTAAATGAATCGAGCTCGAATGTACAAGGATTTGATCATGTTCTTTTATTTATTTTTGAAGGTGTTCGTATTTGATTCATGTTGATTTATATTTTTAATTTCATGTTCGTTTGTTTATTTTTAAAGGTGTTAGTGTTATATTGTTTAGCGTTCACAAACATTTCGTTTATATGTTCGTGAACATGTTTATCTTGTAACACCCCTCACCCGGTTTAAGAGTAAACCAGCTAAGGAGTGTTTACAAACACAAAAAAACACAAGCTAATTAATTTTTTCCTAACTCATCACTAATAGATGAGTTAAGCAACTATCAATACATAGTAAATTAACTTTCAAGCATGTGAACATGAACATGTATCAATACATTTTAAAGTTACCACTTAAGGTCATATCCTTCCAAATATCAATCAAGGAAGTGTAAACATAATCAACTACACATATATAGCATTCAAATGAGGTCATGATCATATAAGGATCAAACAAACTTATTTACATTATACAAGAATGTTACATGTTTTTACATTTCATAGGTCATCACTTTAGATCATTTACTTACAAGTTACATTCAAGGATTAATTATACTTGTCTAATTGAGCAAGTATGCCTTCGAACAAGTAACTAGTTCAAGACATATTCATTTCTTTAATCTCATATCATGTATATACAGTCTAGATTCCTTATGGAATCAACAACCAACGTGTTTACTAATGGCTATTCATTTCGATCAAGGCTAAAAATGGTCATGCAACAATCACATTGATTTTAGTCAAGCATACCCTACCAAGCATGCATTCGAATCATAGTTCAATGAGCCTAAAACCAGCAAACATTCAAATCTCATTCTTACTCACACTAAGCATTCATACTACTACTCGGTTATCAATACACATTCATCACAAGCATGATCAAGCATATGAAGCATTATTGCACATATCCTTCAAGACATAAGCATCAAACCATGATTATACAAAATTTTGAAGATAACCAAAATGCATGATCAAGAATTATCTGTATATATGACTAGGTGCCACCAACTAGGAGTATACAAAAAAGAAGTATTGAATCATACTTGTGCTTGTGCTTGTCTTGCTTTGCTTCAACTCTAGAGATTAGCCTTGGTATCACTCGAACCTGTAGGTTGGGAAGAATGGAATCAAGAGTGATAAGTACATTATGTACTTAGCGAGGTAGCAACCTATTTCTAACCAATTATCAAGATAAGTAACCTTTAGTCAAGTATAAACCTAGCTAAGGTTTATGACATTTGAAATCAAGTCTAGCTTATGGTTTTCAAATGATTCTAGTCAAGTTTTCATAACTCAAATATAATCAATAGTCATTCCATGTTTATCTTTCAAGTAATATTCACAAGTTTAACATTTCAAGTATAGTCACTTTTCATTTCAAGTAATCATTCAAGTATCATGTAAAGCAAGCTTGTAAAATAGCCAATTCAAGGTATCATGTCAAATAACAAATAAGCTTTATGCCATATTTCTTTCTTGCTTATTTACTTTAGATTAGGCCTTGGTATTTAATTGACTAGGTAATCGAGTCACCAACTAAACTGTCGTCAAAACAAGAAATTGGTCATATCCCTTCTACTGTCGCCAGTGACCATAACACACATCCCTCCTACTGTCGCCAAATAAGGGCCTTGACCCAGGACTGTAATCCACCCAACACAAGAGAGCTCTAGACTCTATGGCATGCCATCCTACCTAAGACCAACTAGCAACCAAGACATTGTTTGATTACTTATCATTTACTCAAGCTTCAAGTGATCAAGACAAGGTAAGTACACATATCATGATCAAGACAAGTTAATGGCTTATTCAAGGCATCATCTTTAAGTGATGTTTATCAAGATCAAGCTAGCCCTTAGGCTAATTTAACCTTAGCTCATTATGTCATGAATCCATTGTCATTTAAGCAAGTATATAAGTTAAGCCATCACTAGGCATCAAGTAATGTCTTAATTCAAGCCTTTCTATCATGTTATAAAGTATTAACATTTTCTAGGCATACATGAGTCATTCGAATAGGTTATTTCAAGGCATAGAGGATCAATCATTTGTTTTCATAATCCATTTCAACCATTAAGTCATATATCAGGCTAATGATTAATGTCAAGTTTCCATTTAGACCATTCTTCCCTTAATATATTATCAAGCATAACTTAGGTTCATTTATCATAACATAAGTATATCAAATGAAATGTAGACATACATATTTGGTTAGGACTTAATTCCTAACCCTATAAGAGCTACACTCACAAGTATTTTGAGCTAATTTTGTTCCCGAATGGCTATCCCCTTTGCTTTCCACTAGCTTGACCAACTCTTTCTTCTTCAACAAGATCCACTCGTTGCTCTATGATTCATTCAATACAATGGAATCAAAATTCAGCAACCAAACAATACATTCAAACATCCAATTCACAAAGAAGTTGGAGTCAAACGATGTGCATTCAAACATTCATTTCAAGACAAATTTCAAGGTAACTTGTTAAGCATTTGCATACAAAATTTGCCTAACATATGTATACATATTTCAAACAACGTTTTAGCAACTAAAACAGGACATCAAACTTCATTTTCATTTGTTCATTTCAAAAATAGTCCATCCCTATTTTTATTAAGCCAAAACAGTCTTTTAATTATCCATTATCTCAAATTTAGTCCCAAGCTTATAAACATGCCAACAAGCACTCCAAAACAGTCCAATAGACGTTTACACATACAATTCAGTCCAACAAGCTATTAAATTAGTCTTCCCATATTTTTAATTTACAATTTTTTAGCCCTTAATTCATTCAATACAGTCCTAAAATTATCAATTCTTTCAAAATAGTCCCTAGTTAGCCATTAAGCAATCAAATGTAACTAGATTCATTCCAAGCTCAAATTTCACCATCTAAACATTATTTTCAATTGATCAACACTTCAAATCATTTTATAACTTAATTTTCAGCAAGCTTCTAATTCAATTTATGTCTTGATTCATAGGAAATTCGAATTACACTCTCAATTACATGATCTTATAAACGATAGTTTTCATCCGTATTAATAGATCATTCGATCAAGCATGAATACATTCTATATTCAATAAAGATTCAACCACCTATCAAGCTGCAATCAAGGTTCGATTTGTGTGCAAACATTCAACAAACAAGTTCTATGAATTCAAGCTTCAAACATTAACATCTAGGAGTTCATTCGAACTACAAGGAGAGATTCACTTACAATTTCTTTAACATATAGGATGCATGAACATGTGTATCTTATGCAAGCTTTCCAAATGCTTCAATGAAGGATTTCTCTTTGATTTCTCTCTCTCTCGTTTTCTCTCTTTATTTCTTTCTAAAGGTTCGGCTAGGGGAGAAAGGTTGAAGATGATGATTCATCATCCATCTCCTTAGTTTAGCCGAGTGGACCACTAAGGGTTTCATCCTTCATGACACATGTTATAGTCCTTAATTTTTCATTTTATTTACATACAATTATATGGTTTTATATTATAAATATTTCACTCTTATTAATTTGGTTAGCAATGCTTCATATCTTACGTTTTGGTCCTTAATTCAATCAATTCTCCTTATTTGTAGGATGTTTGCACAATTGATTTCTAGTTACTTTTGTAACATGCTACTAGGCCTTGGTTTGGGGTATTACAATGCTTCATATCTAACGTTCACGAACATGTTTGTTTAACAATGCTTCATATCTAACGTTCACGAACATGTTCGTTTAACGTTCGTGAACATATTCGTTTATACGTTTGCCAAAATAGTGAAATTACACCACTAGTCCTTAAGCTCCTTAGACTTCACAGTTTGAACTCCAAAGTTCACCACATGTTAAATTTAGTCCCTACCTTCTCCGTTATTTAAAATGTAAAAAAATAAAAGGAAAATAGAAATAAGGTAAATGAGCTTATAAACAAGTCGATCAAATGTAAAAAAAGGAAAATGGGAACTAGGTAAACAAGTCGGTAAACGAGCTTGTTCGTGAACATAAATGAACATAAAAATTTTGTCCATACTCGTTTATTTAGATTAATATACAAACATTGGTTATGTTCGGTTCGAGTAATGGTTTTTATACATAGCTTATTAAAAATATTAAATTTAATAATTGTTTGGTTGCCATAAAAGTACAAAACAACTAAAAAGTTAAAAATCGAGAGTTCACGCTTCCTAGTAATAAACTCGGGACCAAAAAGTCTTCAAAGAATTGAAGAGACATCAAAACACTAGACTACATGATAATCTAATACATAAAATCTAAAAACATTCTAGATTATCAGTCGGATCAGTTAATCAATATTGCTTAAAATTATAAACTCTAACCAAATTGAAATATTAAAAATATTGTATCAAAACCAAAATTTTCAGTTAAGTTAATTAAATTTTTGGATCAATTTTTCTAATATCAAATTTGAGTTCGGTTTGCAGATTTTTTGCACAACCCTTAGAGTGCTTATCGAGCGATTCGATCGCGAGTTGAGTAGTGCTCAACTCGTGCTCGTTAAAAAATTTCTTTGTTCGACTCAACTCGTTGCTCGTTAAGCTCGTTAAAATTTTGCTCGACTCATGCTCGTTAAAAAATCTCGTTGCTCGTTAAGCTCGCCAAAATATTTACCTTATTTTTTAAAATATAGGTAAAATCTACTGATACTATTAGAGCTTAATATAAACATACAAATTTAGAAGAAAAAAATCTGTGAGGACTAAGGAGATAAATAAAAGAAGATGTCATGACTGAGTTAGAGATCAAGTCGATATTCAAGTGTGAGACTCTTTTTAGTTTCTCAACAATCTTCGATGAACAAAAGAGGAGATAGTGTGTTATGGATTTTTTGGTGTTTTGACTTTCAATCCTATTTTTAATGAGAACTAAAGATTTTTTTCCTTTTCTAATTTTATACATAAAATAATATTATAAAAATGCTTTAATAAAAAGGACTAATTAATATAATTTGATTTCTTATTAATACTAATTAACTTTTGAAATTCTTGAGGAATACAAAACTTTTTGAAAATTTGAAACCAAATATTTTATTGGGTAATTATGTAGCAAGTCATTAAACTTTTCTAGAGTTTTCAATTAGCATTTAAACTTTTTGGAACATAATTTTTAAGGTAGCACCAAACATCATTAAAAATTTATCAAAAAATATAACGAGCTACTCGCGAACTTATCAAGTCGAGTTCGGCCTTGATTAACGCAACTTATTAAGATCTTGAGTCAAGTTCGAGTTGAGTCAACTCGAGTCGAGCATTAATTGATTTTTGATCGAGTCGATCTTAAGTTGTTTGCGAGTTGCTCAACTCAATAAGCACCCATACACAACCCTATAATATAACATAACATAAATGAACATCGCAGTAAAAGAGAATAACGGGACAAGATTAGGTCCCCACCTCAAGGTGTTGGGCGAACAATTTTTTTCGGTGGCCATTTCTATTCCTCAATACTAAAAATTTAAATTTTAAGTCATAACCTAAAATTTTAAATTCTAAATCATAAACCCTAAACCTTAAAAATACATTTTACCCATAATTCTCTAAACACTAGTCATAAATCATAGCCTTAACCATAAACTTAATCTTTTACTATAGGACATAAATAGGGACATCGGAAAATAGCAGATGATTTATATTCGTGCAGCTAACCTAAAAATACAACATTTTAACCTAAATAATACTCATTTTTTTAAAAATAAATAATATCATAATTTTAAAAATAAAAACAACACCTAAAAATTTTATTTATGAAAATAACATTTTTTATATGTAGGGTACTAAATGTATGGTAGTTGGGTTTTTTTTGAAAAGGTCTAACATTCAAATAAAGTGGTCAAACTATACATTTTTTCTAGATAGGTGCATGGACTATATTTTGGGTCAAATATGTGCCTAATTTCTTCTGTGATCCATTTAAGGTTTTTTCGTCAATGGCCGTTAAAAAAATCGGTCATCCAATCAGAACATGACATGTGGCCTATTTTTTAATTTCTGAATTCCTTTTAAAAAAATCCTAAAGTTTTAATTTCTTTCAATCAAACCCCCAAATCACATCTCCCTCACCGTCCGGAATCCCCCACACGTCCATGGTTCACCGTTCGCCGCCCAAGTGTCGGGTACCTCACTGTTTGACATTCCTCACCCTCTAGTCGTTGATTGATACTCAATCGACCGCTTTTTTCTTCATTGTTGGATGTTCATCGATGGTGCAATAAACGGTTCATTCGTCGGTTTTAGACGATGGGATGATAGGGTTTTTGTAACCCCCTCGTCCCAGCCTAGCCACCAGACCGAACCAAACGGGTTACACGGGGAAAACCAAAGCGAAACCCGTTAAGGCCTCACCCTGATTAGCAACCCTATTTTCTTCATTTTATTAATCTTGTCTATGTGGCATGTTTAAACCTATGTGTGAAGGCAAACAACGGAAAAGCGAACACATGTATGAACCAAGCAGAGGGCATGAAGGTAACTTAACCTTACCAACTAGTTTATTAGTCAAATTACAAGCACCCGAGACAAAACATACTCGAACGATACATATAAACTCATTTAGGAAGCATACAAGCATTAGGGACTAATACGTAACATTTGGAAACCTTCAAAGATGCCCTTTAACCACTTTAACTACCCGTGTTTCGAAACAGGGCTGCTCGTTTCGAAACACGGGTTCTCAGCAAAAAGCAAAACATAGGTCGTTCCGGAACGGTTCCTCAGGGTTCCGAAACGGGAGCCTCCAGTGAAAAAATGTACCGAAACGACACCACCCCCGTTCCGATACAGGTGCCCCAAAAGCCTGGCCATTTCGAGACCATACCAGACGTTCTGAAACGCCTAGGCACATATTGGCCCGAAAATGCATTTTGGCATCCACAAACGTTCCCAAACTTCCCCCGAAAGGTCATAAACCACATGACAACATATTAAGCAAACATACTAGAGGCATTACACCCTAAAATAAAGCTTCAAAACATGCATACACATAAACAAGGATCATAACCTCATACGCTCATAAGAACACTTTAGTTCAAAAACGCCATCAAGCCAAAACACATGTCAAATAACCAAGAGCCATAACAAGCCTCAACATAGCATGGTATCGACATTTAAAACATGTTAGCAACAATAACAACTACAAAAGAGTTTGGACACCAACTCCCAAGCACAAAAGTCTAGCATTCCCATTGCCTAATTATTATTATTATTACAACCATGAAAACCATATTTGAGCTAGCAAATGAAACTCCAAGGTTCCTCCTTTGCCCCACTTGCCTCCCGAAGCCACTAACGATATGCATTGTTGGAAAAGAGAGCGTAAGCTTAAAAGCTTAGTGAGCGGAGCTCAAAGTCACAACAACAACAATGCAGTTCAAAACATATATTTAGTTTAAAGTCAAAACCATTTAGAATGGAAATATACTAAGCCGAAAACACAAGACAAAACCATGGTGTGCACATGAACACCCATTCCCGGTGGGACTACACATCACCGTTCACATCAACTAGCATATTTCCAGCGGGACTACACATCACCGTACTCATCTACTAGTCACTTCTGGTAGGACTACACATCACCGTATTCAACAACACACTTCTCACTAACCATCACGTGAGGCTTTGACCACAACTACGACAACATGACAATCATTTAAAAGGAGGTAAACACAATCCGTATTTCACACAACAACACATATAACACACATACACCATCAATTAACGAAACAAGGCAAAATTAGACAAACTTACACTTGGATTTAGGTTGGCACCTAAGGCTCCACCCAAACCCCAAGAAACATTCTTTAAACATTTTAAAGCTTCAAAACAATTTCCACTCACCGGCTCAATACCCAAAACAAGCTAACGGCTCTCCCTCAAGCTTCCGCAACTCTCGGTGTAGCGTCCAAAGATTCCAAATCCTTATCCACTACTTCTATCCAAATCAAAGCAAAGAATTAATACGCTTTTCGATAATCAAACTCACTAAAATCAATCCCATCAAAATCTGGCAGCAACAAGTTTCAGATTTCTATCCGAAACTAACCAAAATCAATCACATTCCTCTCTAAACTAAAACCAGTCAAAAACTCATCAATTAAACATCCAAAACATACCCAAAAGCTTTAAAATCTTCAACACACTTCCACAAACCCCTTAGGAACCATCTCCAACCACAAACAACCCAAAAACCCATTTTTCCCCAACTTAAAATTTACCCATTTATCCCATTTCAGGATTCCTTGATAAACCCATTATCTTAACCTTATTTTATACTCAAAACATCATTTAAAACTCACCCAAACCATTGTTTTCAATATATTGCTTAAACCCTTCAAAAACCCATTTTACCCAAAATGAGAGAACTTGAGAAATCTTCAAGTTTTTAGAAAGAAAATGCTACAAGTAAGATATAAATGAAAAGAGTAAAAATCAAGTGGTTTACCTCTTTGAAACCTCCAAAATGGTGAAGCTTGGTGAAAAGGGATGGTGGCTATGGCTTTGGGAGTTTTAACGTGAAATGAGAAAATGAGAAGGAATAAGATAGAAAGTGGGTTCCCTTTTCTTTCTTTCTTGTTTGAAATAATATATTTTATTCCACTTTTATTTTAAAACTCTTTTTGTAACCAAAAATCCCTTTTGCCTTAATTTACTTTCATTTATCCCTAAGAACTCAATTAACATTTTAAAACTCTTTTACGAAAACATTTTTATTCAAAGACAACTCGAACCCTACTACTAGGATATCAAACCTTTCTCGGGTTCCGATCTGAACTCCCAGACCCTAAACCGGGGCATTCCAACTCTCCCTCACTTAAGGAATTTCGTCCTCGAAATTTTACATGATGGGAAGAGGTACTGAAACTGTTTCTCCATGTCATCCTTTCTCTCCCAAGTGGCCTCTTCCACATCTCGGTGTCTCCACAAAACCATGACTAACTCGATAGTCCTCACACGCAACACTTTACTATCCGTAGCAAGAATCTCAACCGGTTATTCGTCATACAACAAATCTGGGTTCAACTCGATCTCTTCCACTGGCATCACATTGGACGGATCTGATCTATACTTTCGAAGCATCAAGACATGGAACACATCATGAATCTTTTCTAACTCGGTCGGCAATCTCAATATATAAGCAACAGGACCAATTCTCTCAACTACCTCGTAAGGACCAATGAATCTCGGACATAGCTTACCTTTCCTACCAAACCTCATAACCTTCTTCCAAGGTGAGACTTTCAGAAATACTTTGTCGCCCACCACATACTCTATCTTTTTTCTCTTCAAATTGGCATACGATTTCTGTTTATCTGAAACTGCCTTCAAGCGATCACAAATCAGTTTTACCTTCTCGGTAGTGCCCTTAAGCAAGTCTGGCATATGTACAAGCTTCTGTCTGGCCTCAGCCCAACAAAAAGGTGTTCTACATTTCCTACCATACAGAGCTTCATACGGTGCCATCTGAATACTAGCTTGATAGATGTTATTGTACGCAAACTCTACTAGTGGTAGATGTTTTTCCCACAAACCCTGAAAATCGATGATGCAACACCTCAACATGTCCTCTAACACCTGAATAACCCTCTATGATTGTTCATCTGACTGTGGGTGATATGAAGTATTAAAGTTCAACCAAGTTCCCAAAGCTCGATGCAAACACTCCCAAAATCTAGCTATAAACCTCGGATCTCGGTCTGACACAATCGATTTCGGTACCCCGTGCAATCTCACTATCTCACTGATGTACAGATCGGCCAACCTGTCTAAGGTGTAAGTAGTATAAACATGTATGAAATGAGCACACTTAGTGAATCTGTCGACTATCACCCATACTGAATTTTTCTTTGAAGGGGTTAACGGTAAACCTGACACAAAATCCATAGTAATACGTTCCCACTTCCATTTTGGAATCTTCAACGGCTGTAACAAACCTGAGGGAAATTGATGCTCGGCCTTAACTCGCTGACAAACCATACACTTACTCACAAACTCGGCCACATCTTTCTTCAACCCAATCCAGTAGTATTCATATTTCAACCCACGGTACATCTTCGTACTACCTGGATGCATGGCAAAAGGATTGTTATGAGCTTCGTTCAAGATAGTACGCCGTAACTCGACATCTTCTGGAACAACTACCCTTTCCTTGAAGCATAGGATCTCATTCTCAACAAAGTAGAAATCCGTGGGTTTACCCTCGGCTTTATCTTGCACGTGAGGTGCCAAAGATTTGTCTTGCAATTATTTCTCTCGAATCAACTGAACTAACAAAGGTTTAACCTGTAGCTTGGCTATCAAACCGCTATATCGTGACACACTCAATCTCACAAACATAGCTCGCAAATCAACTACCACTTTCCTACTCAAGGCATCGGCCACTACGTTCGCCTTACCCGGATGGTACTCTATTGTGAGGTCATAGTTCTTAAGAAGCTCTAACCACCTACGTTGTCTAAGGTTCAACTCTCTACGAGTCATCAGGTATTTCAAACTCTTGTGGTCGGTGTAGACTGTGCATTTCTCACCATAAAGGTGGTGTCTCCAAATCCTCAAAACAAACACTACAACAACTAACTCTATGTCACAAGTGAGGTAATTCTTCTCGTGAACCTTTAACTGTCTCGAAGCATAAGCTACAACTTTTCCCTCTTGCATAAGCACACAACCTAAACCTACATACGATGCATCACTGTAGATCACAAACTCTTTCCCTGGTTCAGGCTGAATCAAAATAGGAGCTTCTGTCAATGCTTTCTTCAACCTTTCGAACGCTTGTTGCCTTGCATCTGTCCACTCATACGGAACATTTTTCTGAAGCAATTTAGTCAAAGGTGCCACAAACTTCGAGAATCCCTCAACAAACCTTCGGTAATACCCCGCCAAGCCTAGGAAACTACAGATTTTGGTCACTGACTTCGGTTGTTTCCAATTCACTATTACTTCTATATTCTTGGGATCTACATTGATCCCATCAACTGAGATCACATGACCTAAAAAGACCACCTCCCTAATCCAAAACTCGCATTTACTCAACTTGACATACAACTAATTTTCAAGCAAGGTTTGAAGCACTAGTCGCAAATGCCCATCATGTTCTTCCTCGGTTCTAGAGTACACTAGAATGTCATCTATGAACACTACTACAAATCTATCCAAAAAATCGTGAAACACTCTGTTCATCATGTCCATAAATGCAGCTGGAGCATTAGTCAAACCGAAAGGCATTATCAAAAACTCGTAGTGCCCATACCGTGTACGGAAGGCTGTCTTCGGTATATCCACATCCTTTACCTTCAACTAATAGTAACCCGATCTTAAATCAATCTTTGAAAACACCGAAGCACCTCTCAATAGATTAAGCAAATCATCTATACGCGGCAAGAGATACTTGTTTTTTACCGTTACCTTGTTCAACTGCCTATAGTCTATACACTTCCTCATATTGCCGTCTTTTTTCTTCACAAACAAGACCGAAGCACCCCACGGGGAAATACTAGGCCTAATAAACCCTCTATCTGAGAGTTCCTGAAGCTGTGTCTTCAACTCTTTCAACTCTTTAGGTGCCATTCTGTATGGCGCAACAGATACGAGAGCAGAATCTGAATACGTCTTAATGGAAAACTCAACATCCTATCTAGAGGAAAACTCGACAACTATTCTAGAAAGACGCTCATAAAATCACAAATTGTTCTGATGTCTTGTGTTCTAACCACTCATATTCGGATTCATCATGTAGGCCAAATACACTTGACTACCCAAATCCATCAATCTTTGAGCTTCTAAAGCAGAAACAACATTGGACAAGAACTTAATGTTCTCGCCAACTACTACAACCTCAAAATCATCCGCAAGTCTCAAGGAAACTCTCTTGGTCTCAAAGTCTACCCCAGCTCTATGCTCTACAAGCTAGTCCATGCCCAAAATCACATCAAAACTATAGAACGACAATTCCATCATTTCGACCGGAAACACATGGCCCTAAATCGTCAAAGGACACCTCCTATACATTTTCCTAACTACCACGGTTTCAACAAAAGAACTAGTAACATTCACACCTACCTCTAAACACTCATACGGTAAACCTAACGATCTTACATACTCACCCAAAATGTAGGAATGTGTCGAACCCGAATCTATCAACGAAAGCAAGGATGAAGATCGTAACAAGAAATTACTTGCGATGACATCCATGTCATTCCTAGCCTCTCGCTGTGCATACACCCTAGCTGGTCCTCCACCCTCGGGCTGAACTGCCACCACATGAGCTATGTTTCTCTGACCATCATTCCTTGGCTGAAAATTACCTCGACCGCGCCCACGGCCTCTCTGGTGCTCAAAACCTCTAACTGGAGCATGTCTGCCCCGAGCCGGGTGAGGACAGTTATGCCTCAAGTGATCTCGGGAACCACAGTTCCAGCATACCCCAAAGGTACCCATACACTCGCCCGGATGGCGTCTCCCACACCTAGTGCACTCAGAAGTGTGAACAACAGCTCCCTGGCCCTGATGGCCACATCCATGGTTACCACCCCTATGTCTCGAGTTGGGCTGATATCTTCTATCTCTATGCCTCTTGGCATGCTCTTTGTCCAAATTTGTATGTCTTTCCCCTGAATCGGACCCACTAGCACGAGTGTTCGAGCCTAAACTCTGCTCAATATCTTTGGCCCTATAGACCAAAACATCAAACTCGGTGTAATCCGAAACGAGCATATAAGTCTTCACATCCCTAGTCAAACCATAATGGAAACGCTCACACCGTTCTCTTCTATTGGGAACCGACTCGGGAGCACATTCGCTCAACCTCACAAATTGTACCTCGTATTCTGACACCGTCTTACCACCCTGAACCAAAGTCATAAATTCCCTCTTTTTTTCATCATGATATCGGGCTCCAAGGTATTTCTTTCTAAAAGCTATTCGGAAGAATTCTCAAGTGACATCCGCCTCTGGCATACCTGAAGTAACTGTAGTCCACTAAGCATACGCATCTCCCTAAAGCAAGGAGACAACACAACCCAACTTACGAGTTTCTGAGCACTCCATCTGGCCTAAGATTCGCGTAGTGCTCTCGAGCCAAGCCTCTGAACCCTCGGGAGTCAAACCACGGAACTCAACTCCACCCAAACTACAAAGTCTCTCAAGGGGTAAACCAGTCCCCGCACCTTGAGCTGGTGCTGCAGCATGTATATCGGCTAAAGCTGTCTGAAAAGCCCCGACTATGGTCTAAATCAAATTAGTCATGTCCGCACCCGCCTGACCCTGACCAGCCTGAGCTCTATCACCTCCAACATTCGCCCCAGCCTGAGGTACATTATCTCTGACATCCGCCCAATTACCATCGGGAACAGGAGAAGGAGGATGAGGCACAACCCTGGGTGCCTGGTCACCCACTCTAGGCCTTCCCCCTGGTCTCACCATAACGTAGATACAATCTAAAACAACAACCATAACACACAAGAAAACATTCGGTGAGCAAGGGCTAGGATCCAAGTGCTCAAGCTCTTTTAACCAAAACCATTTTCTAATAACAATACTTAGTAATGGGGAAGCTCGACTAAACTTCAACCAACAACAAGAACGAGAAATCATGCTTTCACACACCGTACAATGGCAAACAAACCAAACAAACCAACTTACCTGACTTACCTTCCCGGGAAACCTCGGAACTGAGGCTCAGATACCACCAAATGTAACCCCTCGTCCCGACCTAGCCACTAGACCGAACGGGTTACATGGAGAAAACTGAAGCAAAACCCGTTAAGGCCTCACCCCGATTAGCAAGCAGAGGTCATGGAGGTAACTTAACCTTACCAACTAGTTTATTAGTCAAGTTACAAGCACCCGAGACAAAACCAACTCAAACGATACATATAAACTCATTTAGGAAGCATACAAGCATTATGGACTAATACATAACACTTGGAAGCCTTCAAAGATGCCCTTTAACCACTTTAACTACATGTGTTTCGAAATAGGGCTGCCCATTTCGAAACGCGGGTTCTCAGCAAAAAGCAAAACATAGGCTGTTTCGAAACGACTCCTCAAGGTTCCGAAACGGGAGCCTCTAGTGGCAAAACGTACCGAAACGACACCACTCCCGTTCCGATACGGGTGCCCTAAAAGCTTGGCCATTCCGAGACCATACCATACGTTCCGAAACGCTTGGGCACATATTGGCCCGAAAATGTATTTTGGCATCCCCAAACTTCCATTGAAAGGTTACAAACCACATGACAACATATTATACAAACATACTAGAGACATTACACCCTAAAATCAGGCTTCAAAACATGCATACACATAAACAAGGATCTTAACCTCATAAGCTCATCAGAACACTTTAGTTCAAAAACACCATCAAGCCAAAACACATGTCAAATAACCAAGAGCCATAACAAGCCTCAACATAGCATGATATCGACATTTAAAATATGTTAGCAACAATAACAACTACAGAGGAGTTTGGACACCAGCTCCCAAGCACAAAAGTCTAGCATTCCCATTGCCTAAGTATTATTATTACAACCATGAAAACCATACTTGAGCTAGCAAATGAAACTCCAAGGTTCCTCCTTTGCCTCATTTGCCTCCTGAAGCCACTAACGATCTGCATTGTTGGAAAAGAGAGCGTAAGCTTAAAAGCTTATTGAGCGGTGCTCAAAGTCCCAACAACAACAATGCAGTTCAAAACATATATTTAGTTTAAAGTCAAAACCATTTAGAAGGGAAATATACTAAGCCGAAAACACAAGACAAAACAATGGTGTGCACATGTACAACCATTCCCGGTGGGACTACACATCACCGTTCACATCAACTAGCATATTTCCGGCGGGACTACACATCACCGTACTCATCTACTAGTCACTTCCGGTGGGACTACACATCACCGTATTCAACAACACACTTCCCACTAACCATCACGTGAGGCTTTGACCACAACTACGACAACATGACAATCATTAAAAAGAAGGTAAACATAATCTATATTTCACACAAAAACACGTATAACACACATACACCATCAATCAACGAAACAAGGAAAATTAGATAAACTTACACTTGGGTTTAGGTTGGCCCCTAAGGCTCCACCCAAACCCCGAGAAACCTTCTTTGAACATTTTAAAGCTTCAAAACAATTTCCATTCACCGACTCAATACCCAAAACAAGCTAACGGCCCTCCCTCAAGCTTCTGCAACTCCCGGTGTAGCTTTCGAAGAATCCAAATCCTTATCCACTACTTCTATCCAAATCAAAGCAAAGAATTAATACACTTTTCAATAATCAAACTCACTAAAATCAATCCCATCAAAATCCGGCAATAACAAGTTTCTGATTTCTATCCGAAACTAACCGAAATTAAACATGTTTCTTCTCTAAACTAAAATTAGTCAAAACCTCATCAATTTTGTAACATCCTAAAAATTAGCCTAGAAGATTAGGGGATTTAATTACGCAATTAGATAAATTATTGAGATTTAATTATTAATTGGGCTTAATTGGAATTAGGCTCATAAGGACCAAATTGAATTTTGAAACAAATGTTCAAGGAAATTCGGTCAATATGCTCAGTGACCAATTCGAATAAGAGGGAAAATATGAGGCTTGCATGCTAAAGTAGAAATGCATGGGTTAACACTTATAATAAGATGAAATCATAGTATAATTAAGACTTTATATATGATTAAGTGGAATTGTTAAGGGAGATAATTAGGGGAATTAGTTGGGACATGACTTAGTGTCATATCTCATTTAATTTGTCCCCTCCCCTTTCTCACTTCCTTAGCCGGCTACCCAAACCAACTCACCAAACTCATTGTTCTTTCACACACTAAAATTATAAACACAAAAACTAGAGAGAGTTGGGAGCTTTCGGTGAAGAAGAAGGAGGGCTTGCATGGTGGTGAAGTCTACTTAGGAAATTCAAAAGAAAATTAAAAGTAAGTAGCTTACTCCTTTCCTAGTTCGGTCATGGTAAAAATTGAACTAGATCATATGTTATAATATGTCTAGAAAATCATGAAGATGGTGTCTTTAAAGGTAGTTGCTGGAAAATGTAAAGATCCATATGAATCCTTAAGGATTAAGAGTCATAAAAGATTAAGAACATGCATGTAGGTTATGTTGGCAGATTTGTAAAGTTCATGACATGCATCTTTGAAAATTCATAGAAAATTCTATAATGAAAGTCTAATGCTGAATTTTGGATATGTATCACTTTGACATGTTTAGAATAGTAGAAAAATGATAAAATAGGGTTCTAATGGCTGTGTTAAAATCTGGAAGCATGAAATTGAGTAACATGCAAAACTGTCCAGCACTGATTCGAGCTGGACAGTGAACTTTGAAAAATCGTAGAAATAAATCTACTAAGGGTTTTGATCTGAATTTTTGATATGTTAAAATTGGATATGTAAACTGAATTTAGGAACAAACGGTGTCTGATTTGGAGCTGTATACAGGAAATACGAAGTGAATCAATATAGGTGGTCAGAAATGAGTATAATTGAAAATATGTGAAATTAGAACTTGAGAATTATAAAATTAGTAAAATTGGATTATATGAAGTATTGTTAATTTGAGTTATAAACTGTAAGATATGAAATTCATTAATTTTTGTGGTCAATTTGAAGGATTAAAGGGCTAATTAAAGAAATTAGAAAAAATGGGACGAGTCGAATTAAACCAAAATAGTTAAGGGACTGTTTTGAATAAAAATGCAAAAATTCAGTCTCTAATTGCGTAAATTGAATTCTAAAAATTGTTATTTGCTTGGCTTGAATGCCTTAGATCCTAGAAGCGAAAGGGTAGAAGAAGAAATTGCACCGGGATCGGCTTCGGATCGAGCGAAGGGCATACGGATACAAAACTAGCTCGGCGAATTGTGAGTGAAACGATTCTTAGAGTAAGGATTAGAGTCCCAACTGCCTTAATTTGATTTTAAGTTATAATAAGCATGCAATTTGGACAAATTAATTATTCGATTTAGTAAGGGAAGAAGGAATAATGGAATTCGGATTTTTATGCTTGTGATATGCGATTGTGATGCGTATGTGATTGAAATTAAATTGATGATTGATATGTTTGATTCCGAAACTGATTTTTGGTTAATTGTACTGTTTTGGATAAATTTGGTAATGCTGATTATTGGATTGTTGTGATATTGATTTTGTGTGGATATAATGACATTGAATTATGATATGTGAATATATGATGATCTTACATGTATGATTAAGCTTGATAGGTTCAATTGAGTATTGAACTATGAAATGTGATTCTGATTTATATGATATGAGTTTGGATTTGTATGAAGCTGATCTGAAAAATGCGAATTGAGCATGTAAATTATTATATGACCATGTGTGATAACATGTTATTGGAATTGGAATTATAAGCAATTAATCGAAAGGATTAATTAAGAATTTCTGAAAATTTGATTGATTATGTATCTGATTAAATTAAAGATTTAAATGCAAAGCCCTTGGTGTGTACAGTCTGTTTAGGTAGTACGACTAGCCTAGAGTCTGAGCTCAATAAGAAAATCGGTACGTTAGTGTACTCGATATTGTGGTACGTAAGTGTACCTTCTTGCTTAATGTCTGCGGACATTATGATATGTTATATGTGATACGATTTTGGTACGTGGTACCTATTACATGGTGAATTTTGATTCACAACCTCTGTTACACGTGACTTGATTACCTATCATACTCTACTATCCAAGGCATTGCTAAATGAATAAAATGAATAATTAAAGTATTGAAATCTGAAAATTTAAAGTAAATTCATGAAATTGGTTGTTGAAACATTCGAATAAAAGATTGAATTTCATGATTTGCCATTCTTGATTTGCTATGAAACTTTAATTATGATAAGTTAATATTTGGAGGTTAAATTAGGTTTCATGGCTTGTATGTGTATCAAGAATATGAATGCTATGAAATTATTTGCATGTATTCGAATAGAATTACATGACTACATTGTGCATATATTCGAATGATTGCTATAGTGCATTATTAATTGTGGATTGATTATATTGCTTGATCCAATTGAATGAGCTAATGTGCAAAGTGAAATTAAATTATTTGATCATAATGTTTAAATTGGAAACCGAATAGAATAGGGTTTCCTCACTAAGTACGAGAAGTACTTACCACTCGAACCTTCCTTCATTCCCTTAAATTTCAGGTTCTAGCATCGTTGACCTCTACCCGTATCCTACTCGTACGAAGCATAAGTATGATTTTCCCTGTCTTTGTCGTACTCATGATGGGTGGCCTAGCGTTCAGCATGTTAGTTCAATTTGGTCTGATGGTTATGTTCATGAATTACTACTTTGGTTCGATATAAACTTTTAATATGTTTCCCTATATTTTGATATGTATGTAAGGGGTAAATATTTGGGGTATAGATCGCCCACGTATATGTTTAGGGCTTGATTCTTTTTGTTGGAAGTCACTTTTTGTATAGGCAACCGATAGGTTTAGCCGATTTAGTACCCCGGTTTATTTTGTAAAAAGAGAAACTAAAAACGTTATGGATATATGAAACGGATGATGCATTATATATATATATAAGTATGATGAATGCTTCGGCTATGTATGGATTGAATTAATCTTGTAATGTAAGGTAGATTAAATTACTTGAAATGAATCATATGTATGTTATTCGAATGGATTAAAATAAGGAATTAGTAATTTGAAATTGTATAAACCAAATGGAATTGACTATGTCATTCGAATGAAAATATAAATTGTAAATGTTCACCAACTTGGATGAATTAAATGATGTTCGAATAGAATAGGAATTTGAATTGACTCCTTTCGAATGCAGTATAGTTAATAACTTAGAAATTAAATGTATGGTTCTTATATACATGTATATAATCCCACATTAGAATCGATAGAATTGTGAACATTTACAACATGTATACTCAACAATACACATGTATAACATTTACAACATGTATGTATATTGTATTCGAATATAAAAAAAAATATTACACGAATTAGCAAACCCTTCCGCTGCCTAATCCGATTTCTGTTTAAGTTAATATAACGCTCCTTGCCCCTAATCCGGGTGAGGGGTGTTATAAATTTAACATCCAAAACATACCCAAAAGCTTCAAAATCTTCAACACACTTCCACAAACCCCTTAGGAACCATCTCCAACCACAAACAACCCAAAAACCGATTTCCCCAACTCAAAATTTACCCATTCATCCCATTTCGGGATTTCTTGATAATCCCATCATCTTAACCTTATTTTATACTCAAAACATCATTTAAAACTCACCAAAACCACTATTTTCAATACATTGCTTAAACTCTTCAAAAACCCATTTTACCCAAAATGAGAGAATTTGAGAAACTTTCATGTTTTTGGAAAGAAAATGCTACAAGTAAGATATAAATGAAAAAAGGAGTAAAAATCAAGTGGTTTACCTCTTTGAAACCTCCAAAATGGTGAAGCTTGGTGAAAAAAGATGGTGGCTATGGCTTTGGGAGTTTTAACGTGATATGAGAAAAATGGGAAGGAAGAAGATGGAAAGTGAGTTTCCTTTTCTTTCTTTTTTTTTGTTTTTGAAATAATCTATTTTATTTCACTTTTATTTTAAAAATATTTTTGAACCCAAAAATCCTCTTTTGCCTTAATTTACTTTCATTTATCCCTAAGAACTCAATTAACATTTTAAAACTCTTTCACGAAACCATTTTTATTTAAAGACAACCCGAACCCTACAACTCGGATATCAAACCTTTTCCGAGTTTTGGTCCGAACTCCCAGACTTTAAACCCGAGGTGTTACTGTTTTCAGTATTGGGGGTCCGATGAAGACAATGGTGGCTGGTGGTGGTTGAATTGGTGGTCAGAGTGGTAGAATTTAGGGATTTATGATTTGAATTTGGATTTTTTAGAGAGATTAAAGATTATGGGTTAATTAATATATTTTTTAAATTTTTTTAATTTTTTCCATTTTCAAATTTTAATTTCAAAAATGTGAAACTATGCCACGTGTTCGTATTTCATTGGATAATGGGAGAAAATAACGTGTGTCATGAAAATCTTAAATGGGCCACGAAAGACAACGTTAGACACTTATTTGGCCCAAAATATAATTCAGACACCTATCTAAAAAAGATATAATTTGAACAATTATTTGACGGTTAAGCCTTTTGAAAACGTGCACCGTTGAACACACTTTTGCCTACGTGAAAACATGATTGTAAGAGTTTATAAAAGAATGACAAAAAATGAAAGAAAGGAAAAAAATAAAATGTACAAAGTTGTACAAATTAATATTAATAAATAAAAAATACTAATAATTAATAAATTATTCAAACAAATATTAAATATAATTATGTTATTTGTCATCTTGCTTATAAAAATAATCAAACATCTATAAGTTAATTTTACCATACACTTTTATACATCAATTTAATGCAATCCATTATTCAAATCAACTTGTTGAGTGGATCACACGATTGATAATAACCAAGAGGAGGGTGAATTGGAATTTTAACGATGTTGTAATGGAAATTGCAACTCAAAAATAATTGACACGGGATTTAGAGTGGTTCAAGTTCACCAACCGAACTCTACATCCACTACCTTAGTCTCACCAAGGATTTGCAACAATTCCACTAATTGCTCGTCCCCTTTTTCTTAGGACAAGGAGGCAACCTTTACAATTTCGGTTAATTTTTCTACCCAAAAATTAACCCAATTCTCACACAAGTGAACAAAGAAATTTGGTGGCTAATAAGGTATCTCTCAATAAAAATGATAGCCCAATATCAAGCACTCAACCCAATTGAACAAAATAGAAATGAAGAATACAATTGGGGTTTCTAGACAAAATGGGATTTTTAACACAAATGCTTGGATTTGATGATAGGATGTATTCTTGAGGTTCAATGTTGATTGCTGGAGCTTCTTGGGGTCTTTTTATAGCCTCTTGTTGATTTCTAACCGTTGTGGGTGTTGGGCTCGAGAATAGAGCCGTTGGGGATGTTTTTCTCACTCCTTTAAAGCAGTCTGCAGCCTACCGTTTCGGAACGGGTCAACCTGTTTCGGAACGGCTTTTCAAATAATATAGCCGTTGGAGCGTCTTATGAGAGCCCGTTTCGAAATGCCTTAGGGCTGTTTCGGAACGTTTTGCCACTGCCAAAGGGGTGTTTCGAAACGGCCTTAGCCCGTTTCGGAACGCCCTGTTTATCCTTCAAAAATCAGTTAAAAACCGTTGCCCTTGTTCATGTGAATGAAGAACAGTTTCGAAACGAGTGATACCGTTTCGAAACACCTTAACCCGTTCCGATACGTGTTTCGGAACAGGTGCACATCGAACTGAAAGTGTTTCGAAACGCCTGGGGCCGTTTCGAAACGGGGCTTGAAAATCCACTGTTTTGACTTTGAAATACTTAAAAAATATTTTGAAAGTCTTTGGTTTTAACTATGAAGAGGTCTTATCAATATATAGGAAATTTTAAGGACTTTAAAATTTGTTTTGACATTTTTATTTTAGTCCTTAGGTTTTTAGTTATATCAAAATTAAAACATATGTTTCACAATCTCCCCCTTTTTGATATAACAAAACCAAAGTTAGAATTTTTTAAGGATTTTGAAAGTTTTGAAGATATTCTAACTCCCCCTTAATTTAAGATAGGTTTTGAAGTTTAAGAGTTTTGAATTGTAAAGATTAACAAAACCTTTTAACAAAAATTAAAAAATTGAAAACGAATTTAAAACGAATTTTTGTTTTGTGGCAAGGCAAGGCAAGGCATCGCTTTTAAATTTCTTCTCCCCCTTTTTGTTAGATCAAAAAGAAACAAAGAAAGCTCGTAAAGAAGATTAGTACCAATAAACAATAATAAGCAATCATAATTAATATCATCAAAATATTCAAAGCATAAACAATAGATTCATAATAAAATCCCAAATAAAAGATCAAAAGCATAGGTTCCTAAAACATGAGAAAACATAAAGATGCAAACTTAATCCTAAAATGCATAGATAATATAATATGATATGATATGGAGTCCCTAAGCCTCGTCATCATCATCCGAAATATCATCATCGCTCTTGGCTTGAGAACGGTGAAACTTTGACCATTGCCCATAAAGAGTAGAGAAGGAAAGATCAAGGTTTGCATTGGAAGTCTCAAGAGTGTGAAGACGATCCTCAACGTTCTTCAACCGATTGCCCATAGATTCAAAGCCCGAAGCAATGCGAGTGTCCATAGTATCGAGTCGAGAATCCAAGGCATTGAATCGTTCGGTAAGGAAAGCCGTGAGAGCATCATTGTTTCCCATTTGGACTTGCGGTGGAGGAGCAACGGGAGGAGGAACCGCTTCTCTATCAACTCTTTCCCAAAAACCATTCACATATGTGAACCCGGACTTGCGAAGAGAGGACTCACCAATTTTGGTCTTGCGAGGTTCCGGGGAGTCGTAGGTGCAATCAATACCAAGATTACTAAAGAGGTAGCTTAAGACAATACCATAGGTGAACGACGTCAACTCATTTGTGTAAATAAGCTTAATGTTATTGACTATCTCGGCAAAGATAATTTTAGGTACATTAGGGCGCTCACCTCTACGGAAACACTCAAGCCAAAAATGATCTGTTTGACGGATGTGTGAATATTTACCTCCAGAGGGTCGAATAAACCAAGAAACTATCAAATGAAGAATACGATCGTGCACATCCAAATTAAGAGCTTTTCCGGTGAAAGTGCCAAAGTGGCGTTCATCTTCAAGACCCTCATTCTTAAGTTTAAGGGCAGACTCCAAAAGAGCAACATTAACAACAAACTTCTGGCCCAATAAGGATGACTTTATTCCTACAATCTCGGTTTTGGTCTCATCATAAATAAAACGAGCATTAGAGTAGAAAAGGAGTACCATGTTTTTGTAGCAAACATCCTCAATGCCCAAGAAAAAGAGAAGATTCCACTCGTCCAAACGTTCAAGATAACGAAAAAGGAATCGCTCGGAGTTGAGGAACTCAAGATCAATGACTCGTTCTTTACGAACCGCGAGATCTTTGACATAAGAGAAGCGAGCACGTTGCTGCGGAGTTTTGAGTGTTTTCTTAAAGAGCATAGTAATATTCGAACGAATGCTCGATTCATTGGTTTGAACGGCTTTGTGTTTCTTGTTAGATTGACCCGCCATCTAAAAACATTAAGCAAGTGTTTTAAAATTAAGTGTATGCATTGATAATTAAAATCAGTCCAATAAGAAATCCCACTTAGGTTTTTGAAAACAAAAATTAAAATAAAAAAAAATACGACTAAAAATTTTTATATTCGAATAAAAAATTTTGAGATTTTGAAAATTTTTTACAAGATATTGAAAACCCACAACTAAAAACATATAATGTATACAAAAATAAAATTTTCTATCCTAAGATTCAAACAAAAATTGAAAGAGAAAAAAAATTGGAAAAATTACCTTAGTTTGGGATTTTGGATGATTTGAGTAAAATCCTTGCACAAGATTGATGAAGCTTGCTTAGACTTGAGTTTTAGAGTAAAACCCCTCACAATTTTGTGAAAAACAAAGAGTTTGAGAGGGTATTTATAGAGAGGGATTCGGTTAGGGTTTTTAGGGTTTTAAGAGTTTGAATGAAAAGAGAATTTTGAGTCATTAAAGGCTCTAAATAAGACATTCCGCGAGGCCGTTTCGGAACGGTCAAGACCGTTCCGGAACGGGGCGGCTAGGGTTTTGACCCTTCTTAAAACCATTGACTAATCGTTTCGAAACGGGGTTGACCGTTTCGAAACTTGTTTGACCCGTATCGGAATGCGTTGCGATACACCCATTCATCGAATCAAAAACGTTTCGAAACGCCTGGGCCGTTTCGAAACGCCCTTCTCTCAGGACGGATTTTAAGGTATCCGTATCGAAACAGGGGGACCCGTTTCGATACACCTGGGCCTGGAAGTGCAGATGAGGCTCTAAAAGTGCAGAAAAATGAAATTTTAAGAGGCCTAACATGCATAAATGTTGTGAATGAGCAGGCAAAACATATTTAAGCATAAACATACTCCCCCTAACTATAGGCATGGATGAAATTAGGAGTTTAAACATACAAACATGGTATTTCACAAAATCAAGTATATTTAAGTTTAAAAAGAGGTCTTAAAAGGTCAAGATAGGCTAGTTAGACCTAACTCTCTCCTAAGGGACCAAAAACGCTCTTTATCTAATGGTTTTGTAAAAATATCTGCTAATTGATTCAAGGTGTCTACATACTCTATAACCACATCTTTCTTAAGGACATGATCTCTAATGAAATGATGCCTTATTTCTATATGTTTGGTTCTAGAGTGTTGGATGGGATTTTTTGTTAAACATATTTCACTAGTATTATCACACTTTAGGGGTATGGTTTCTATCTTTACACCATAATCTAAGAGTTGTTGTTTCATCCAAAGGACTTGAGCACAACAACTCCCTAAGGATATGTACTCGGCTTCGGTGGTAGATAAGGCTACACTATTTTGTTTCTTAGAGAACCAAGATATGAGCATACTACCTAGAAATTGACAAGTTCCCGAAGTACTTTTCCTATCGATTTTGCAACCCCCATAATCTGCATCCGAATAAGCATGAAGATTAAAGGTAGAGACTCTAGGGTACCAAAGACCTAAACAAGGAGTGTCTCTAAGATACCTAAAGATCCTCTTAACGGCTATAAGGTGAGACTCTCTAGGACTAGCTTGAAACCTAGCACACAAGAAAACACTAAACAATATATTCGGTCTACTTGCGGTAAGGTAAAGCAAAGATCCAATCATAGAACGATAAAGCTTAGAGTCAACACACTTACCTCCTTCATCTTTGTCAAGCTTTGTAGATGAGCTCATAGGAGTGGCTTGAGGCTTTGTATTCTCCAAGCCAAACTTATTGAGCATATCCTTTATGTATTTTGCTTGATTTATGAAGGTGCCATCCTTCTTTTGCTTGATTTGGAGTCCCAAAAAGAATGAGAGCTCCCCCATCATGCTCATCTCAAATTCACCTTGCATTAACTTAGCAAACTCTTGACAATGACATTCATTAGTAGAACCAAAAATAATATCATCAACATAGATTTGAACTACTAAGATGTCATTTTTATACATTTTTATAAAGAGTGTAGTGTCCACCTTACCTTTTTCAAATCCTTTTTCAATCAAAAAATTTGAAAGCCTTTCATACCAAGCTCTAGGAGCTTGTTTTAAACCATAAAGTGCTTTGGTAAGTTTGAAAACATGATTTGGAAATTTTGAATCTTCAAATCCCGGTGGTTGTTCCACATACACTTCTTCATTTATAAAACCATTTAAAAATGCGCTTTTAACATCCATTTGAAAAAGCTTGAAATTATGATAACATGCATATGCAAGTAACATCCTAATGGCTTCCATTCTAGCTACGGGTGCATAGGTTTCATCAAAATCTATTCCCTCTTCTTGAGTGTAACCTTGTGCTACAAGTCTAGCTTTATTTCTCACAATGTTACCACTCTCATCTAGTTTGTTCCTAAAGACCCATTTAGTTCCTATTGTAGATTGATTACTAGGCCTATCAACTAATGTCCAAA
Source organism: Hibiscus trionum (assembly GCA_030270665.1). Taxonomy (NCBI): domain Eukaryota; kingdom Viridiplantae; phylum Streptophyta; class Magnoliopsida; order Malvales; family Malvaceae; genus Hibiscus; species Hibiscus trionum. Next base: position 833,058 of record BSYR01000012.1, read on the forward strand.
CATTACTTCTCTCAAATTGATTTAACTCTTCTTGCATAGCCATAATCCAAAAATCATCTTCCAATGCTTCTTTTATATTTTTAGGCTCTATGCATGAGATAAATGCAACATGATTCATTAATCTAAGAGAAGAACGAGTGGTTACCCCCTTGGATGGATCACCCAAGATTTCACCATCTTTGACATAGTTCAACTCCCTTGGATAGCTAACTTCCTTTTCCTCACTAGTCATGTCCTTCAAGGTTTCGAGAGGTGGTTCTTGTGTGTCTTCTTCTTTTGGTTGAATCTCATCCTTCTTTGAAGTTTGACCTCCATCAAAGGTATTTATGATTCCTACATTATCATCATCACAAGAATCCTTCCTAGGAAGGGGATTATCATCGAATACAACATGAATAGATTCTTCTACTACTAAAGTTCTTTTGTTAAATACTCGATAGGCTTTAGAGGTTAAAGAGTAACCTATAAAAATTGCTTCATCACTTTTTGCATCAAATTTACCTAAATTATCTTTTCCATTATTTAAAACAAAACATTTGCATCCAAAAGGGTGGAAGTAGCTAATATTAGGCTTTTTAGATTTTATAATCTCATAAGGTGTTTTCTTTAAAATTGGCCTAATAGTTACTCGATTTATAATATAACAAGCTGTGTTTGTGGCTTCCGCCCAAAAATATTTTGGTAAATTATTTTCACAAAGCATAGTTCTAGCCATTTCTTGTAAAGTTCTATTTTTCCTCTCAACTACCCCATTTTGTTGAGGAGTTCGAGGAGCTGAAAAATTATGGCTAATACCATTTTCATTTAAAAAATCTTCAAATCCTAAATTTTGAAATTCGGTTCCATGATCACTTCTAATATGTGAAATTTTAAGTTCAAGATCATTTTGAATTAATTTTGAAAATGTGATGAATTTTTCCAAAGCCTCATCCTTAGTACTTAAAAAGAGAACCCAAGTGAATCTAGAAAAATCATCAACTAGTACAAAAGCATATGATTTGCCACCCAAGCTCATAGTCCTAATTGGCCCAAATAAATCCATGTGGATTAGTTGTAAACATCTACTAGTAGAAATGTCATTAATGGATTTAAAAGAAGATCTATGTTGTTTACCCTTTGAGCATGCATCACAAATTTTATCATTCGAAAATTTTATCTTGGGTAAACCTTTAACTAGGTTTAGAGAGACTAGTTTTTCTAAAACACTTGTGCTAGCATGTCCTAGCTTCCTATGCCACAACCATGCATCATTTTCATTTTCAGCAACTAAGCATGCATGAGATGTATGAATGTCATCTAAATGCACCATGTATATATTCCCTATGCGATGGCCTATGAGCATAATATTATTAGATTTAATGTCTATGATTTTACAACCATTTTTATCAAACAAAACATTAAATCCTTTATCACATAGTTGACTTATGCTCAATAAATTGTGTTTAAGACCATTGACATATAAAACATTTTCAATGAGAATAGTAGAGTGATTACCAATGGAGCCAATACCTTCAATGTGGCCTTTGGAGTTGTCACCAAATGTTACTACTCTTCCACTTTTTGGCTTTAGATCCATGAGTCGACTCTTGTCTCCGGTCATGTGCCTTGAGCATCCACTATCAAGGTACCATGAGTTTTGACTTTGTGCTTTGGCCTTGTAGCAATGCTCCCCCTACAAACAAAGATATTAAACCTAGGTTTTTGGTACCCAAATCATTTTGGGTCCATGTGTGTTAGCTCCCAAAACCTTAGTTCCCTTAGGAATCCAAGGTGACATAGCAATAATATTATTAGATTTAACAAGTTCCTTAGGAACCCATACACTTCTAATTCTTTTAGCTTTATTATGTCTAGGATAGCTACCTTGTTTGTAGTAGTTAGTCTTTTTCTTAGGTTGATGTGTTCTAGAGGATTCTCCTATTTCATGCTTGACACTATCAATATTTTTTAAAGACTTTTTGAGCTTATTTAGCTCACTCAACACCTTTTGGTGTTCACAATTACATTGAGACAAAAGATTATTAAGATCAATATTTTCTTTTTGAAAAAATTTAAGTTCATCTTCTAATCCTAATACCTTTTTCTCAAATTTAGAATTAGTCTGAGTAAGTGAGTCATTTTTCTCTTTTAATTCTAGAATAATATTTTTATTCCTAATGACCGACTCCTTATATTTCTCAACTAATTCATCATATACCTCTTGTAACTCATCATATGCATCATTTAATTCTTCATATGAAAAATCTAAAGTAGATGAGTTAGAGGTTACCAAGGAGGAATCTTCCTCAAGTGCCATGAGGCAAAGGTTAGCCACTTCTTGTTCGTCATCCTCCGATGACTCCTCATCACTCCAAGTAGCAAGCTTGGCTTTGAGCTTTTTCTTCTTCTCAAAGCCCTTCTTCTTGAGTTGAGGGCACTCCGAACGTATGTGGCCGGATTGTTTGCACTCAAAGCAAGTGATTGGATCATTTCCTTCTTCTTTGTTTTTGCTTTTGAAGTCCATTTTCCTTTGGATTTTTCTTCCTCGGTTGGACTTCATAAAGCGTGAGAATCGTTTGGCTATCATAGCCAATTCTTCAAGCTCATCCTCATCACTAGATGAACTTTCATCAAGTTGGGAAGCTTTAGCCTTGAGAGCTATTCCCATTTTCTTCTTTTTCTCCACTTCAAGCTTCTCCATTCTTTTTTCTTCTTTCTTTTTCTCATCTTCCCTTCCTTGTTTCATGATCTCGTGAGTAAGGAGAGATTCCACAAGTTCATCAAGCTTTAAAGTTTTTAAATTCTTTGCTTCGATGATAGCGGTTCTCTTCCCATCCCAAGATTCGGGAAGTGAATAGAGTAGCTTTCGGACAAGTTTGTCTTCCGGTATAACTTCTCCATAGCCCTTTAGACCATTTACAATAGTGGAGAATCGATCAAACATCTTTGACACCGTCTCATCGAATTCCATCTTGAAATTTTCATAACTAAGATTGAGAATTCCAATCTTAGTTTCTTTCACATCGTTGGTGCCTTCATAAGTGGTTTCAAGAGTGTCCCACACTTCTTTGGCACTTTCAATTGATGATACCTTTGAATAGATGTCCGGACCGAAAGCACAAAATAACATGTGAAGAGCTTTGTCATTTACTTGAATCTTTTTCCTCTCCTCTTCACTCATTTCCATTCTCCTTTTTAGCACCATCTTGCCTTCATCATCTTGCTTCAATGGAATATATGGTCCATCCTCAATGACATCCCACACAAGATAGTCACTTGATTTAATGAATAGACGCATTTTGTTTTTCCAAAAAGAGTAGTTCTCACCATTGAAGAAAGGAGGCTTTGTAGTAGATTGTGAGTCGTACATGCCGGGAGCGGAGGTTGAAGACATCTCTTGATATTTTGATGATCACACTTCTTCCAAGGATCTCCTCTTGTGGTTGTTAATCCTCAAAGAGTTAAGCTCTGATACCAATTGTTGAGTGGATCACACGATTGATAATAACCAAGAGGGGGTGAATTGGAATTTTAACGATGTTGTAATGGAAATTGCAACTCAAAAATAATTGACACGGGATTTAGAGTGGTTCAAGTTCACCAACCGAACTCTACATCCACTACCTTAGTCTCACCAAGGATTTGCAACAATTCCACTAATTGCTCGTCCCCTTTTTCTTAGGACAAGGAGGCAACCTTTACAATTTCGGTTAATTTTTCTACCCAAAAATTAACCCAATTCTCACACAAGTGAACAAAGAAATTTGGTGGTTAATAAGGTATCTCTCAATACAAATGATAGCCCAATATCAAGCACTCAACCCAATTGAACAAAATAGAAATGAAGAATACAATTGGGGTTTCTAGACAAAATGGGATTTTTAACACAAATGCTTGGATTTGATGATAGGATGTATTCTTGGGGTTCAATGTTGATTGCTGGAGCTTCTTGGGGTCTTTTTATAGCCTCTTGTTGATTTCTAACCGTTGTGGGTGTTGGGCTCGAGAATAGAGCCGTTGGGGATGTTTTTCTCACTCCTTTAAAGCAGTCTGCAGCCTACCGTTTCAGAACGGGTCAACCTGTTTCGGAACGGCTTTTCAAATAATATAGCCGTTGGAGCGTCTTATGAGAGCCCGTTTCGAAACGCCTTAGGGCTGTTTCGGAACGTTTTGCCACTGCCAAAGGGGTGTTTCGAAACGGCCTTAGCCCGTTTCGGAACGCCCTGTTTATCCTTCAAAAATCAGTTAAAAACCGTTGCCCTTGTTCATGTGAATGAAGAATAGTTTCGAAACGAGTGATACCGTTTCGAAACACCTTAACCCGTTCCGATACGTGTTTCGGAACAGGTGCACATCGAACTGAAAGTGTTTCGAAACGCCTGGGGCCGTTTCGAAACGGGGCTTGAAAATCCACTGTTTTGACTTTGAAATACTTAAAAAATATTTTGAAAGTCTTTGGTTTTAACTATGAAGAGGTCTTATCAATATATAGGAAATTTTAAGGACTTTAAAATTTGTTTTGACATTTTTATTTTAGTCCTTAGGTTTTTAGTTATATCAAAATTAAAACATATGTTTCACACAACTAATGCAATCCACTACCAGCTAATGTTATTCGCTATCAACTATCAGCTAATTAACAAACAAAGCCTTAGGCCCTATTTGGTAAACAACTTTTTGAGCTAAAATTAGACGTGTGAACCATTTTTAGAGGTTTAACTAGTCAAATCCGCTAATTTAGATGTTTTATAAATATAGGACTGTAATAGCGGATTTGGGTGAAACATCTCAATTATAAAAAATTCTCTAAATAACATAAATTTGAATAACTAATAAAATTAAAAAGATAATTTCATATTAAGAAATTAATATATATAAATTAATATTTAATAATTAATAAAAATTTATTTAAAATATAAATTTATAAAAAATTAAGATATACATCTAAATTTAATAATTATTAAAAAATTATTTGAAAATAAGAAATTAATATATACATTTTCATATATTCTTAGTAATGATATTAAAAATTAATTTTCATAATCTAATTAATTTTAATAGATACAAAATATTAGTAATTAATAAATTATTCAAATAAGTATTAAATATACTTTATATGCCATTTTGTTTGTTCAAATAATCAAACAACTATCAGTTAATTTTACTAAACATTTTTTCTACATCCTACTAATATAATCCGTTAATCAAATCAACTAATTCTATCAGCTAAAATTACCGAACATGCCATAATCTTTCAAAATTTTGTATTATAATTAAATTTGAAAGAGCACAAATTTAAAACATTGTTTCCCTCGTTTTCTAGCACACAATTTTTCTTTAGTTTTATTTTGATTCTTATCTCTTTAAAAATCTGAACTGATTTCATGTTATGTAAATAAAGACACATGTCAAACACACATTTTGAAAAACATGATTGGCATAACTTGTTTTTATAGATATTATTTCAGTAAATAATTTTTAACCTTATTTTAATAAATAAATAAATAGATAAAAATGCTAAAAAAATAGGTCCACCAATATAATACTATAAGATATTAGTTTTCTTGGATTTTGGTTTTTGGGTATTATAAACTTTAAAATATTTGTTTCAGTTCATTTTATTTGTCAGTAAGTTCTGACATGTGCACATGGGAGTTTATCATGTAGCTGGAACAGTCAGCTTGCAGTTCAGACATATCAAGTATCCATACATCCAGATGGAATAAGTAACACACCTACTGTTCCTAGGACAACACTTTCTACTTTTATCGTTCACCTATACCGTCTATGTTTTTCTAAAAAAAAAACAAACTATACTATATATGTTTTATTTTTATCAAAACTGTTCTCCTTAGGAGGGGCACCAGCCAGAGGATTTAATTGTAAAAAAATAATTTTAGGAGTTTAATTGTAAAAAATTAAGTTTAAAGATCATATTGTAAATAAAAAATTTAATTTTAAGGACCTAATTATAAAAATATATATAAAAAGGGGTATTATAACAAATATTCCTAAAAAAATAATTATACTATTAGTCGTGGGTCGGGTCGGATTTTTCATCATAAACCTAGACTCGACCCGACTCAAACCTGAATTTTCAAAAAAAAAATCTGATCGACCAGATCAGGTAAAATGTGTATCCCTACTACTCCTTATGTTATGTGTGAAATTATTCGTAACTTCAAAATTCAAATTTAAACTTTTTCTTTCCCTCAAATTTAAACCTTTTCTTTTGGCTGAAACTTTTGTTCCATGGTTACCCTTATATGTCGTAAAAAGACGAAGCGGAGAGTTGTTGGATTTGGCAGACAAAACCTAACCATTTTGATTGCAAAGACATATATCTTGAGGGCCTGTTTTTGGTTGCGTTTCGCAACCAAAAATCACTTTTTTAAGTGTTTTTAGTTAATACAGGCTGTTTTTGGTTGCTTTTAAAACTAGCTTTTCCACCCAAACCAAGAAGCTAAATTTTATAGCTTCTTGGGTGGAAAAGCTAGTTTGAAAATAAAATTAGTTTTTTACCCTTATTATTTAATTATAATTTATTGTTAGAATAATGTTTATGCATACATAATTTTAAAATAATATATATTTTATAATATTTATATTGAGAATAAAATTGTTTTATTTGTACTTTATTTTATATTTGTTATTAATGTTTAAGTGATATGTCCTGTAATTTATATTTTCAAATTAAATTTTATAAAAAATATTTTTTTATTATGGTTGAAATTGATTTATTTCATAAATCATAACATTAATTAAATTGAACAATCACCTAAATTTACTTTTATTTTTTAATATCATGTCTAAAATAGACTTTTTATCTCATGAAAATCACTTTTTGACTTCAATGACAAACACTAACTAATTTTTCAAAACTACTTTTCAACATCTAGTTTGAAAATCACTTTTTTCACCACACTTTTTAAAAGCAACCACAAAATAAGTCTGAGTCTTGGATAAGGACTCCGTTAATTTTAATTTAATTAAATCATATGTAATCGGATGTGGATCTTCAGTTCGCTAGAAGATAAAAATATGGATCCTATCAGGTTACCTTTTCCCATATTCTCAGTAGCCGCACCGACAATTTCCTCAATCATATTTTATCATGGAAAAATACGTTTTCCTTTTTCTCTTTCGAATATTTCCATTTAAAATCTAATTATTCTTCCTTTTAATTTACTGAAAATATTTATTAAAATTTAGAAACTATTACTTATATTTAAAGTAAGACACCATGAACCAATAACCAATTGATCCATTAATATAAGAAATTAGATCTTTTAAGTAAGATAAAAATTTCAAATACTGACGTTGTGAGTAAAATAAATAAGATTGAGAGAGTCGTCTGACCTCTATAGTACCAGATCTAAATTAATTAGTTAAAGAATTTGATATCGGTGATTAAAAAAGGATAGTTCTTCTGCGCTCGACGAGCAACGACAAGCACCACTATTGACGAGCACCGATGAGTACTGATAGGTTAATTTATAAATTTTTTAAATCCAAAGTACTTTATGCGTAATTATAATTTTTTTAAAAAATTAAAAGTGTAATTTAATTAAAGTAACTTTTTGGTTTTAAATTTATTTTTATTAATATAAACTATCCGAAATAAAAAAATCTTACGTTTTTTTTTGTTTTGAAATTAACCCAATTGCCGCCTCACCCACCGCCAACCGCTGCCGTCGTTGACAACTTTTATCGCTGTTGTCGCCGACAGCCACCGTCACTTTCGTCAACAGTCGCCGCCAGTCCTAATCCTTCGTTGTAATTAGGTCATTTATCCTCAATTTTTGAAACCCTAATTATCTTAAATTTGATTCGATTTAAATATTTTTCACTTAAATTTCATTCAATTTATCGCCAAATCCCAAAATTAGTTGCAACAATCCAATTTTTTTGATTGATTCGAAAAAATAACGGCCGATTTGAACCCTAAAAAGTACAGTTCGTCGCGCGTACCGGTACTGTAAGAATACCGTATCGGTATGCGGGGGCTAACTGTACTGGTACATCACGCGTAACGGTACAGTTTTTGGTCACTGGATTTTTTTGTTTTGTAAGCGTACCGGTACGATAGACCTGAAAATTTTGTACGCTGCATGCTTCTTGATGTTTTATTTTTACCTTTTTATTAAGTTTCATTAGATTAAATTTTGCTTTCATTTACTTGTATTAAATTGCAGGTTTTTTTGTGATGGTTGATATCGTAGACATCGAAGATATTGAAGATCTAGAAAAAAATTGAAGCTACGGAGTTCGAGCCCTATATCGAGGACAGAGAACGTGGACTTAATTTTTAAGAAAAAGAACCCCATCCCGATGTTGACGATGCAAAACAAATAGATGGTGAGAAGACCCTTGACTATTTCATCGACGAAAGCATATGTGATAAGATTGGTAAAGAATTAAAGGATTATGAAGAGAATGATATGAGCATGCTAAAGTGGAAAACTTTAGACGATTGTGTTGAATTTTACTATCCACATTGGTATTATTTGTTAGTAAAATGGTGGTAGTAAAACAATTATTGATAAAATTCATCGTATGAAATAATGGTGATTTATATTTTGGCACAAAAATAGTGGTAGAAAAATGGTGATATATATTTTGGCCCAAAAATTTTGAATGTTACGTTAGGGTGATTTGGTAGGTTATTTAAGTATTTAATGTGGTTAAATGATAGTAGTAAAATGTTATTACTAGTTTGCACAAATTTTGTTGAGTTAAGTTAGATTTTATTGGTTAGTAAAATGGTAGTTTACACAAATTTAAGTTGGTTAAATGGTAATAGTAAAATGCTATTACTTGTTTGCACAAATTTTATTTTTTTGTTTATATACATTGTGCGTAATATTTTTGCAGGATTTTTAGTTTGAAATGGCATCAAAGTTTAAACATGGTACAAAACGTCAACGCATTGATGTATCTTCTTCAAGTCAACCTAGAAACAACCCTGAACCTGAATCTCAACCCATTTTACCTACCATATTTGATTCATGTTTTGATAAACCCCGAATACAAAACCAAAGGGCAAACTTTAAATTGTTCAAAAATTTTAATCTTAGGGATGAGCGTATTGTAGATTTTAACTTTATGTCTGACCTTACTTTTAAATTCCTTTACATGAAGTATATGAGGCGATGGAAATTTATGTAAATGCTCCAACTCAGTCCTGAAATTTATCCCACTTTATTTTGAATTTTTTTCAACGCTCGGTGTATTGTTGATGAAACCGGTAAGAGTGTTATTCTCATAGAGTCTTATCTTATGGGGAAGTCCTTTCTGCTATACATCGAAATCATTTGTTCTCATCTAGATCTAGAAAACACCGATCTAGATAATGAGGATGTATACATAGATGGTGCTCCAGACACTGGCTCTGTTACTTTCCTAAATGCCCATGACCGCTATCTACAGCTCATCGTCACTTTGTGATTTCGGCCATCAGGAGGTAAGTATTCAACCATTAGGAATGTCGATTCTTGGTGGATTCAGTGCGAAAGCACTGGCCAGCAAAACAATCTTGGCCAGATAATTTTTTTCGACCTAGTATACATCGTCAACAATCTTAGAACCGGTCGTGTAATCTTTTTTTACTATAATATTGTCCTTAGTCATATCTTTGAGAAGGAGAACATCAATTGTTCCATAGATATTCCTTTCCCTTTAAAAAATATTATTGGTGTTGCATCTCTTCGAAAGGCCAGTTTTCAACTCATCAATGGCGAGTGGATTCATGCTCAACGAACAAATCAACCACTTCGACCCGCTCATCGTCAGGAAGTTGCTCGAGCACATGAGGGAGAGGTTTCTTTAGCCTCACTTTCGGAGATGATCGCTTAGATGGAGGGTCGCATTATTAGTCATTTTGATGCAGTTGAGGAGTGTATAGAGTGGTTGGAGTATTCAGTTGACCTCCTTTATGATGATGGCGATGGCGGCGACGATGCACACGAGGCTTAATTTTTTGTTATTTGAATTATACTCTTTATGGATTATGATGAAACTTTTTCTAGATTATGATAGAACTTTTATATGGATTATGCTTGCTCTTCTTTTATGATAGTTACTTTTTTTTATGGATTATGTTGGAACTAATGAAACTTTTTAAGTTGGAGTATTCACTTGTTATTATTTTATGTATGGATTATGGATTGAAAAATTCTATATTATGCTAGAACTTATGTTGGAGTATTCACTTGTTATTCTTTTATGGATTATGTCAGAGTATCCACTTGTTATTCACTTGTATTATTCTTTTTGTTATCAAATATGTTATGGAGTTTATGAATTATTGTATGGATTATATGAATTTCTGAATTTTTATGTATGTAACGTAAAAGGTAAAAATAACGTAATTGTTGTATAAATGAAAAAATTTTCTTCAAAAAAGTACTAACATGAATCGAAATAATAAAAAACATAAAACATAAAGTGTTCAAATTAGTCAAAAGGAAAATGAAATGACCTAAAAAATGTTTCACCACAATTTAAAATTTCTTAATCCTCGACTACTTCATCTTTTGTGGGCAATTTAAACAGATCAACTTCATTGTGATTGTTACAAACAAATTTGACCAAAATTCTCAATCGTTCAACTCCCATTTCTTCTATCTACACAATAGAAATATAACGTTAGTCAACACACTTTTTCAAAACGAAACTACATGGTATACTTTACCGTGATTTTTTTCCCGACCAATCACTTTTGTTATCGGCTTCTATATACTTTAATGTATACATGTCACAATCATCCCTAAATTAAATATGAAATAAATTAATCTATTAACAAAGAAAAATTTAGAGAAAAAAACATAATATATTTAAACTTATATTACTTACGAATTTGGCTGCTTCGATACTTGTACGCAATTGCATGAAAATTCTACGACATCTTTAAATAATCGACCCAAATGAGCATGACCCGCAAACTAAACTAGAGCTTTAGTCAATTGTATAAATCATGAAAAAAAACATTAAGATATCGATAGTTAAACACTATTCATATATTAGTTCCCATAAATGAGTTAAGGACTTACTATATTTTCTACAATCTTTTTACGCGCTCTAGTAGCACCAAGAGAGTCCAAAACATAATTATGTCTCTCAGCAACATCAACAACTAATAAAAACCAAGTGACCTTTAGCATCATATAAAGGCACATATACCTGCGAAATCATGTAAGTTCAAAATCACTGCCAACTACATAAAAACAAACTACAAACTGTAAATATACCTGCTCAACATTACTACTATCAGTAGGTATAAAGACATCTATCCAGCGAGTATGAAATTTGAAAAGATTATGATGTGATCCCGCCTTCTTATCAGGTGAAAAATCTTGAATCAAAGTCTGCGACAAACAAAAAAATGGATAATATCATCAAATCATCAACTGAAAATAATGTTATTTCTAGGTAGTCCATAAATATATATTTTTTTACCTGAAAGGACAAAGGGAGATATAACTTTTTTGGCATTGGTTCTTGTCTCAAATCCAAATCGTAGACATAGATATCGATGAACTATTAAATATTAAAAACAAAAAATTAGTAATGTTAACAACAAACAAAACAAAAAAACTTTATTATAACATGTTACATTACCCAATCAGATAACTAATTTTCTGGAAAAACAATGCGAGCGTTACCAACGTCCAACTGATTATTTTTTGCCATGTAAAGAGTCCTGACTGTATCATCCCAAGTAGCAATATTCATGTAAACTCTAGTTTCTTCAGGCGTTAAGTACTTCAAATATTGCTTATACGCATCGCTTATCCTCAGATTTTTCTTACGTCCTTATGCTAACGTATCACCTGGCTTAGAACAACACTGCATGAAATACATTAATTAAACTCTTACAAATGATAATAACCAGAAAATTACATGTCTATATTTATAAATAATTTTTTTCCTTAAAATTTTTAAGCATGTATGATCAAATCTTTCAATTCTTCTTCACTATCAACATCATAGACATTGTTCTTGTTCCCAACCTGCGCAATTAAAGAGTAATTGATCACATATGTAATTCAAATGACATATCTGTACATTATTTATTTCGAATTTACACCTACAAAGAAAATAATTTTTTTCTCATTACCACCTCATTTTTTCCGGGAGCATCAACCTTTCATGTTTCTCCACTATCTTGTAAAGTAGTGTTTTTTGCCTGTTATCATATGTCAAATATTAGTTTTAAGTAAAATATGCTAAATAGCAAATAAAGAATTATTACATACCTTTGTATTCACTCCAGAAGTTTGAGCTCTCTTTTTTGATGTCATATCTTTCGACTTCAGATCATCTGTAACATCAGAACGTGCAGTCGAACTTCTCTTTGACAATGACTTATGTTCGTTAGACATTTTATGCCACATTTTTTTACTTATTGGAATTTCCTTCAACGTAACTAGTTGACTAGGAAATCGCTAGGGACTAAATTCAAATTTAAATAAATCGCTCGAAATTTTTGGAAAATCATCCCAATCAGTCTTGATTTTGTCTTCTGAAATAGCTTCAACTTTACTTTTATCACTACGTTCTAACGAGGGAGAAAAATTCATACCACAATTAATAAATTGAGACATAATCGGTATTTTAATACCACTCACGGTTTCTTCTTTCATTACCCCGGCAATTAGTTCTTCTTCCCCATGAGATTTATTTTCTAAACCATCAGCATTCAATGGCTCGCTGTATAAATTCATATCTTCAGGTATACTCTTTATATCATCTCCCTCTAATGATTTATTATGTACAACCTCTTCTTTTAGTGAATCACCATCTTATTTTGAGCATTTTACATTGCTCGCTGCTAATATGGACACTAATTTCTCAAATTGACCATTTAATTTCTTAAATTGGGAATTCATTTTCACAAACTCCTTTTCAATATTTTGCACAAATTGAATGGGTGTCTCGAACTTCTGATCACTCTGATAAGGAGTGGTTATGTTTTCCTCAAGTACAACTCTACACTTTTCCTATAAGTACATAAAACACTAATCTCAACAAAAACTATTTAAGACAAGCATTGAAAGTTCAAGTAATTATTAATAAATGTACCTCAGTGTTTGTCTTCTTCGAACACGTGTCGATATGACGCTTGCACTTCATCATTGTTGTACCTTATTTTGAAGGCGTTAAATCTAGATCCATCATCTAAATCAAAGAGGTTAATTTTAAGTAAGAACAATTTGCAACATTTGAAGCTAGCGTACCGGTACGCCATCAGTACCGTACCGATACTGGTTTGGTACTAGTAACGTACCAGTATGGTAAAATTATCGTACCGGTACTACACGATATCGCTGAAAATTCAGTGACCAAAAACTGTATCGGTACACATACCATACCGATACAATAATATTCAGCGTACCGGTACGTGTGAGAGTACCGTACCGGTACGGTAAGTTATCACTGATTTTTCAGTGGCTAAAAACTGTATCGGTACACATAGCGTACCTGTACGGTATTTTCATGCGTACTGGTACGCGAATAATACCGTACCGATACGCGCGATGAACAACAAAATTGGGGGTTTCGGATCGGCCATTAATTTTACGAATCAATCAAAAAAATTGGCTTGCTGAAACTGATTTTGGGGTCTTAGCAAGGCGTTGGGGTTCTCGATTTTGAATTACATAAGCCAATTAACATAATTTTGGTTAGGGTGATGATTAAGGTTTCAAAAATTAGGGATAAATTACCTAATTGCAACAAAGAATTAGGACTGGCGACGACTGTCGGAGGCGGCGGCAATTGGGTTAATTTTAAAGCAAAAAAACCTAAGATTTTTTGATTTGAGATAATTTATATTAATTTAAAATAAATTTAAAACTAAAAAAGTACTTTAATTAAATTACACTTTTAATTTTTAAAAAAATTATAATTACGCATAAAATACTTTAGATTTAAATTTTTTATAAATTAACCTATCAGTGCTTATCGATGCTAGTTAATAGTAGTGCTCGTCTTTGCTCGACAAGTGCTATAAAATTTTCCTTAAAAAAAATAAGACACTGCAACAGTTTTTGGCCAATACTTGTCTGGAATAAGGACGTGCAGGATGCAGCACGTTTAAATACATATGTCTAAATTATAATTCTTGTTTAATTTTTTTTGTATAGATAAATCTTGTTTAATTATTACTATTAACCTTATACACAAAGTTACAAAACTCAATTCATCGAAAAAGAGTGTCTTACAAACTGTGAAACTGATGTTCACCTGTGTTTTCCGTTAGTAATTCTTATGTTGATGGAGGCAGTAAGTTTCCCAATCTGATCCTATGTGAAAAATGAAATGTCTTTCCCGTTAATTATGGAGAAGAAGACGGTCAGACTCGGAACATAGAAATAATTGAGATTTCCACCCCCATTACTGATGCTGCTCGCTTGCTGTAAAGCATCAGTTTGTCTCATTAATTAAACACGCCATTTATGCTAATTAATTTCACTCTTTCTCTCTATAAAAGTATTCAAACCCTCCTCTGTCCTCTCTCACCTCTTTCACTCCTCTGTTTGCAAGAAAAATGACCATGTATGCTTCATTATTGCTTGCATTCGCCCTGCTGCTCTCCGGGTGTGCTTTAGGCCCTAACACTCTTGTTTCAGCTAAACGAGGTGGTCGGCGTTATGCTCATGCCAAAGTCGCTTCTAAGCCTTTTGAAGGTAAGTTTAAACCTGGGTTTTCTTCATTTTTTCAAGATCAGCTGAAATATTTCTACTTTATGCAATCTTCTTGCTTGTTCTGCTTCAGGATACCTGGAAAATGGCAACTTTGAAGAACAGCCAAAACCAACATCCATGAAGAAAACAGTGCTCATAGGTCCACACGCCCTTCCCAAATGGACTATCAAAGGGTTAGTGGAGTACATCTCCGGCGGGCCTCAACCTGGTGGGATGTATTACGCCGTGGCTCACGGCGTCCATGCCGTGAAGCTCGGAAACGAGGCCTCCATTTCCCAAACCATACCAGTAAAACCGGGCGTACTCTATGCGCTGACCTTTGGTGCGTCGAGAACCTGTGCGCAAGAGGAGGTGCTGAGAGTCTCGGTGGGGACTCAGTCAGGGGACCTCCCATTGCAGACCCTGTACAGCAGCTTCGGTGATGATGTTTATGCCTGGGGTTTCATTGCCAAAGCCAAGTATGCCACCGTTGTGTTCCACAATCCCGGGGTTCAAGAAGATCCAACCTGTGGTCCTTTGTTGGATGCGGTTGCTATTAAGGAGCTTGCCCCTCCAATGCCTACCAGAGGTAATGGACCAATGCCCAAATCTTATGATGGTTTTTATTGCAAACTTACATTGAATTACTTTCATGTCTCATTTCTGGTTCGGATCGTTTTGGGTTTGGATTACAGATTTGTTAGTATGGTAATTTAGGGTTGGGGAATGTTTATGATTTCGAATTTGAATATTTGACACTTAGGTTGGTTTATTTGTTCGGATTCGGGTTACTTCGGATTTGGTTTGAGCTGTTCATATTGTTGACCTTTTGGTTTGAGTGGGTTCATATCTTTATTTGCTTGTATGTTCAAACCTCTGTTAAACATTGCAGATAACCTGGTAAAGAACCATGGCTTTGAAGAGGGTCCTCATCGCCTGGTAAACTCCACAAACGGTGTCTTGCTCCCTCCCCGACAAGAGGATCTCACATCCCCACTCCCAGGCTGGATCATTGAATCACTTAAAGCAGTGAAGTTCATTGATTCGAAGCACTTCAATGTCCCGGTCGGATACGCCGCAGTTGAGCTGGTTGCAGGGAGAGAAAGTGCCATTGCTCAGATTCTCAGGACCATCCCCAACAAAACCTACAACATGACATTCATCATCGGAGATGCTCGGAACGGTTGTCATGGAGAAATGATGGTGGAGGCATTCGCTGCCAAGCATACTGTCAAAGTTCCCTTCACATCTAGAGGAAAGGGTGAATTCAAGGCTGCAAGCTTGATGTTCAAAGCAGATTCAGCCAGGACAAGGATCACATTCTACAGCTCTTACTACCACACTAGGAGCAATGATTTCGGGTCTCTTTGCGGTCCTGTATTGGATGAAGTTCGGGTTTATCCCATTGCTTAGATGCCAAACTTTTTTTTTTATCAGCACTAGAGCAGTTAATACAAGAAATGTGTTGCCTTTGTTCACTCTCCAGGTCATGATGGATAATAGATTAAAAAACATTTGATGCTTTTTACTTGATGTTTCAGTAACATTCAGAATCAAAGAACCAACAAGTAGCCAATGCGAATAAAAAACCATAAATTTGAGTTTAACCAGTAGGAGAATTAATGGAATTTATCATATGGTTTAAATTCTTAAGTCCCATTCTTTTATTCCTCCCGTTAGCACCACTACAGAATAGACTTACACTAGGAAATCATATCTACTGCAACTGCAGTTTCAAGCACATTTGACAGCAAGTTTAGGAATGCACATCTTGTTCTTACTAATTAACCAAATTGCATCCTGTTCGCCAGCTTCCTCATGTCCATTATATCATACCTCTCTATCATCTTCCTTAAGCGACGACCACCCCTCTTTTTCTTAGGTTCAAAATCGGGAAGAGGAGGCGGGTTAGGCCGCTTTGCAGGCCAGGAGGTGGTTATTTCCATTTTTCAATTTTATTGTGAATCTCTCTCCCTTTAATGTTTTTCCAGCATTACCTGATGGATCCCCTCTGGTAGAATCGATATGCGTCTCAAGTGTTCCTTTCCAAGCCAAGAGATGGTACGGCATGCACGGTGTCACGTCCTTAGCCTTTAGTCACTCGGTTATTAAGCCGTGCGGCACTTGAACAAGATTCTTCTCGATCAAGCCAGCCTTTTCCTTCGATAGAACTGCTCAAAGATGAGCAAACAACACTATAGTCTCATGCCACAACATGATCCTTCAGGCAAGGGGTCAAGACCGTGGGGCATAGCGGATGCACACGGTCGACCCCTTACTTCTCCGTACAAAAAGAAAATTATTTATTTTATTAAGATGGAGAAAAAGAGTAATAGGTTACACAAAGAGACGATTCACGCACATCATCGACTCGGGCGGTAGGGGCCGCCTCGATGGAGTGTAGGACAACCCGTGGCCAATCCAACTGCTGACTGTACACCCCCTACATATATGCGAAATAAACATAATGAAAACGCCCCGAGTAGACATTATTTTTTTTGAGGAAACCCTGAGTAGACATTACTTTGCTTGAAAACATGACACTTTTTCCCTAACCAAAGAAACACTTATTCTTTTACCAAGCCTTGAGCCCACGCCCATGGTTGATCCCGACGCAACTACTCGGTTGTGGCCGAAGAAAGGGGGTGGCCACAACATCCTCCCCCACCCAATTTGTCGACGCCCTCGTCGACTGTGTAAACTTGGATTCCTTGTTCAACCTGGATTGCCGCTAAAGTTCTCCCTTTAGCCCTAGGAAGAACAGTAACTGCAACCACCCCGAGATGATCTCCTTGAAACAACAAACAACCAAGTGAAGAGCTAGAACAACTTGAGCCGATACCATGAAGTCCAAACCTAAGACAACATCATAGTCATCCACAGTGGCCACCGTGTAGTCGATGTTTCCCTCCCATAGTCTGACCTTTGTCATCACATTCTTAGCACTTCCACACGTCACCGAGGCTGCCGAATTCACAGTCTTCATCAACTTTCCATCCTTGGTCACATTCAGGTTGCATCTTTTTGCTTCTTCGGGAGAAATGAAGGTATCTGTTGCACCTGTATCCACTAAAGCCTTTGTGGGTCTGCCATTTAGGACAATGTCTACGTACATCAAGCCCCTATTTGATTTTGTCCTTTTCCTTTCCAGTTGTGGAGTCAATGCACATAGAAAACGGATAGAGCCCACTCTAGCTTGTTCCCCCTCTTGATTCTCAGTTTGGTGGTCTGACCCATCCCCACCTTGTGTAATGGTTTTCAAAACATTAAGTGCGCCTTTGTGCGGGCAAGATGCCATGCGGTGAGGCCTTCTACAAAGGAAGCAACGTAAGGTTTGCTTGGATGCATCATTGTCTAGTCCCGTCTTGAGGTTTGCTCCCTCCTGTGAGGTGTCGCCATCCTGGCGCCTTCCATTGTTTCCCCAAAATGAAGATTTGTCCGACCTTTCAACTCTCTTGTGACTACCCTCACCATTTCATGTATCTTTACCATTCCAATACCCATTACTAGTGCCGTGGCCATTCCCATGGCTCCTATTGATGCCATTCATATTACCTCGGTGGGCACCACTATCGTTTCCAATTGGGGCCTTACGCTTCAGAGAATTATCAGTGTAATCGCTAAGACGTTCAGCTGCAGCCATTGGCGCAGCCACCGTAACTGGCCTCTCTCTCTGGATCTCAGTTCTCGCCCACTGCTGGAGCCCCTCAAGAAAGTAAAATATTTTGTCGTTCTCAGACATATCCTTGATGTCCAACATCAAAGAAACAAAATCTCTTATATAGTCACGCACAGATGTTGTGTGACGTAGTTCTCTCAATTTCTTCCGCGCAACATATTCCACATTCTCAGGGAAAAACGAATACATCAATTCCTTCTTCAGCTCGTCCCAAATCTTTATGGAGCACACCCCACCATTAAACTTGGAGCGCCACCATAACTTCGCATCGCCAGCCAAATACATTGAAGCCATGGAGATTTTGTCATCTTCAGATGAGTTACCCATTGCTTGGAAGTATTGTTCCATGTCAAACAAGAAATTCTCAAGTTCTTTGTCATCCCTATTCCCTTCAAACCGTTGAGGCTCTAGGACTTTAGCTCTTTGGCTCCTGCCACTTGTGGATGAATTTCCCATAGCTACTTTGACCAGATTCACAACACACGTCAGCTCTTCCAACCCGTCCTTTACTTCCTCAATGGCTGTAACCCCCTTAACCCGGCCTAGACGGTTGACCCGAATTAAGAAAGTCACACGGGGAAAACCAAAGTCAACCCGAAAGTCAACCTTGATTAACGACCCTTTTTTTTCTTTTAAAACTTGTCTAGATGCATATTAAGCCTTAGATATGATCATACAACAGCATACTCAAAGATCATAAACATCAGAGATCAAACAGGGACCCAATTGAACAATTTACAACTTTAGGGACCAAATTGTAAATTCTGATAATTATAAGGACTTAACCCAAATTGAAGTTACCAACTTGAAATTAATCATGTTTCATGCTTCTCTGTGAAATTTCAGTTCAAAAGGACTTCCCAAACTCATACAATTGCACAAACAAGATTCAGGACCAAAATGCAAACATTTCAAAACATTTAACTGCCAATGTCAGCCCCCAACGGTCACCCGTTCCGAAACGGGAGACAGTCCGTTTCGAAACACGGGGCCGTTCCGCAATGCGTATCGAAACGGGGGTCGGGCAGTAGCCTTTCCGTTTCGGAACGGTCCCTCCCGTTTCGGACGCCTGGGCTTGTTTAAGGCACCCGTTCCGAAACGGTAGGTGCTGTTCCGAAACACCCTGCACAGATTGCCCAAAAATGCATACTTAAACATGCAATTAACCAACCAATCATGCTCCAAATGCCACCAAACTTTGCCAACATGCAATTCAACATATATGAGACATACTTGCATCAACAATTCATCAAAACATCCACATATATGAAAAGCCCCAAATCTATAGACATGCTTCCTACACAAGCAACCATTCAAGCATAAACTTCCAATTCAAGCATATAAAGGCCAACCACAAAAACTAGCATTCTCAACAACATTCAACATACTTAGGGAGTTCAAAACATCTCCCAAAACATACACATAGGTCCCCCATTGCCAAATTACCAAAAGCTAAATGTACTTAAGAAAACCTTCCATACTTTGAGCTTTACTACCACTTGAATGCTTGCCTTCCTTGCTGCCCTCAAAGTACTTTAATGCTCTGCAATATTGATTTGAGAAAACAAAGAGAGCGTAAGCAAAAGCTTAGTGAGGAATGCTCAATAAAACCATCCAATAATGCATTTATAAAACACTTTAAAAATCATGCTTCAAATCATCATTTACACATGCTCAAAAGCATACTTTAACAAGCATCTCATGCTTCATTTCATTACATGTCATATTGGCCACAAGTGATACATTTCATTTCTTTGAAAACAAGTTCATCAACTTTCACCCCAAGGACTTTTAAACACCTTGGACCCCAAGGACTTTTAAACACCTTGGCCATGGACTTTTAAACACCATGATATAAATTACCTCAAGGACTTTTAAACACCTTGACCCCAAGGACTTTTAAACACCTTGGCCTATGGACTTTTAAACACCATAGAAAGGACCACACAAGGACTTTTAAACACCTTTGTGTCCGTAACAAGAATCATCCAAGGACTTTTAACCACCTTGATGTTCTTAAGTAACAAGGCTCACTCAAGGACTTTTAACCACCTTAGTGACCTCAACCTTTTCAAAACACCACTTGCCAATATACATCATTATCATCAATTTATCCACTGTTCTAAAGCATTAAACCAAGCCATATTCATCATGCATTTAAAAGCATCAAACCACATTTAATCAATGTTCAAAAACAAGGAGCTCTTACCTTGAGCTTCCTTCAACATATGGCTTACAAAAACAACATTAACCATGCTAAATCATGCTTTCAAAACAGAATTTAAAACATGCAATAAACCACATTGCACAACAAACAAATCATGGCCACCACTAGAGAGTATTTCCGAAAACTTACACTTGAGCTTAGCAAAGTTGTTTAGACTTAAACTAAGCTCCCAAGACATTGGTTTCAAAGCCGAAAACCCAATTTCACTCACCGATTCCACTTCGCCTCTTGCCGAAGCACCAAATCAAGCCTCCGGATCACCACCACTTGGATCCAAAGATGACTCCCCTGTTTTAACACATTAAAACAGTAGATTAATGCATCATCATGCATTAATAGCTTCAATGAAAGCACCTAAACTCGCTGCTCTCATCCACACTCCATTTTCGGCCACCAAACACAACCGAAAATGCATCCAAACCACTTCTCAACTAAGCCCAGCCATTAACCATCAAAACCTAACATCCTTTAACATCTTTTAACATCTAAAAAGAACCTAACAACATCCTTATACCTCCAGCAACACCAGATCCACAAGATCACCTCAAAAACAACCAAGAATCATAAGCTAAACTTAGGAAATTCAACCTATCCGGGATTGCATTAATCAAAACTCAATTCCTTATCAAATTAACATTCATTAATCATCATTTTAACACCTTAAAACACTGCTTAAACAGATCCAACGAAATTTCATCAAAAACACACCAAATCTTGCATTTTAAGCCAAGATCCATTAAACAATCTTAAAAGCCATTTATAAAACATCAATTAAGGATTGAGAACTTAGGAATTTCATTAAAGAACTTGAAGTTCAGAGGAGAAGGACGTTCTTACCTCCAAACTTGAGTTTCTCCTCTTTTGGAACCAAAAAGCTTGATGAATCAAGTAGCATATACAAAGGTTTTGATGATGAGATGATTAGGAATCAAAAGAGGATTGAAAAGAAGTATTTAGGTGATAAAAATCAGAGGGAAAGATCTGGAGAGAATGTGTTTGGTTTGAGAGAAAAGATGAGAGAAAATGGGAAATGGAAAATTTAGAAAGTTAGTTAAAAATGACTAAAATATCTTTCCCTCCTTTTACTTTTATTTTAAACCATTATTAAATCATTTAATATTCTAGAAAATCTGGAGAAACTCCCTTTGGGTAAATAGCTCCTTAAAGATTCAAAGTTTCAATCCTTTTTAAAACAATCACAAAACTTTCAAAAATTACATTTTGGTCACTAGCCAAAATGTCACCCTTCCGAAACTCATTTTCCAAAATTGATTTCACAGTTCACTTAAATATATTAAAAGATGATTTTAGAACATTTTTCCATATTTTTAATGCAACCCGAACTAAGCTTTCCTAAATTCACTCTCTTAGATTCGAACAGCACTTTGACCAAACCGGTCAACGCCCAAAACTTCTAAGCCCAAAACCGGGGCATTACAACTCTCCTCCCCTTAAGAAATTTCATCCCCGAAATTTACCTGAAGGAAAGAGATAAGGAAACTGCTTCAGCATGTCTTCCTTCCGCTCCCACGTGGCTTCCTCAACACCTCGATGCTTCCACAGCACCTTCACCAACTCAATGGTCTTGCCACGAAGAACCTTGCTATCCGAATCCAGAACCTTCACCGGTTCCTCATCATAGGTCAAATCCGGATTCAAAACCACTTCTTCCACAGGCATCACATGCGAAGGATCAGATCTATACCTCCGGAGCATAGAGACATGGAACACATCATGAATCTTCTCCAACTCCTGAGGTAACCTCAACCGATACGCAACAGGACCCACACGCTCAACCACCTCATATGGTCCAATGTACCTAGGGCTCAACTTGCCCTTCCGGCCAAACCGCATCACCTTCTTCCAAGGCGAAACCTTCAAGAACACACGGTCACCCACCGCATACTCTATCTCCTCACGCTTCAAATCCGCATAAGACTTCTGCCGATCAGAAGCAGCCTTCAACCGCTCACAAATGAGCTTTACCTTCTCTGTGGTCCCTTTCAACAAAGCCGGCATCGAAACCAACTTTTGACCAGTTTCAGCCCAACAAAGAGGAGTCCTAAACTTCCTCCCGTACAAAGCCTCATAAGGTGCCATCTGTATACTTGCCTGATAACTATTGTTATAAGCAAACTCAACCAAAGGCAGATGCTTCTCCCAAGAACCTTGGAACTCAATCACGCAGCACCTCAACATATCCTCCAAAATCTGGATAACTCGCTCAGACTGACCATCCGACTGGGGATGATAGGATGTACTGAAATGCAACCTTGTACCCAGAGCTTGATGCAAACACTGCCAGAACCGCGATGTGAACCTCGGATCCCTATCCGACACAATCGACTTAGGCACACCATGCAGCCGCACAATCTCAGCAATGTACAGCTCTGCCAACTTATCCAATGAAAACGTGGAATGCACAGGCAAGAAATGTGCACACTTCGTTAGGCGATCCACAATCACCCACACCGAATTCTTCTTCGAGGGAGACAAAGGTAAACCAGATACAAAATCCATGGTAACCCGTTCCCACTTCCACTCAGGGATTTTCAACGGTTGCAACAACCCTGAAGGAAACTGATGCTCAGCCTTAACTCGCTGACATACCAAACACTTGCTAACAAACTCCGCAACATCTTTCTTCAAACCCACCCAGTAGTACTCATCACGAAGATCACGGTACATCTTAGTACTACCAGGGTGCATAGCAAAAGGACTACTATGACCTTCAGTCAGAATAGCACGCCTCAACTCAGCATCAGCAGGCACTACTATCCGACTCCCAAAACACAACACACCATCATCATTAAAACAGAAATCCGAAGGTCTACCCTCCGCGATATCCTGAACATGCGGCACCAAGGAATCATCCAGCAACTGCTTATCCTTGATCAACTGAACCAAAGAGGGTTTCACTTGCAACTCAGCAACAAGACCACCATCTTGCGATATGCTCAAGCTAGCAAACATAGCCCTCAGCTCAACAGCTACTTTCCTACTCAAGGCATCCGCTACAACATTAGCTTTTCCAGGATGATACTCAATCGTCAGATCATAATCCTTGAGCAACTCCAACCAACGCCGCTGCCTAAGATTCAACTCCTTCTGAGACATCAGATACCTCAAACTCTTGTGATCTGTGTACACAGTACACTTCTCACCATACAGATAATGTCTCCAGATCTTCAGAGCAAAAACCACTGCAGCCAGCTCAATATCATGCGTAGGGTAATTGCGCTCATGCACTTTCAACTGCCGCGATGCATAAGCCACCACCTTACCCTCCTGCATCAGCACACACCCCAAACCAACATAGGATGCATCACTGTAAACCACAAACTCTTTCCCTGATTCAGGCTGAATCAAGATAGGAGCTTGCGTCAAAGCCGCCTTAAGCTTCTCAAAAGCCTGCTGTCTCGCTTCCGTCCACTCATACTTAACATCTTTTTGCAACAGCTTCGTCAAAGGAGCAGCAATCTTGGAAAAACCATCCACAAACCTTCGGTAGTATCCCGCCAAACCAAGGAAACTACGGACCTCATGAACAGACTTAGGAACTTTCCAATTCATCACCGCCTCAATCTTCTGAGGATCAACACGAATCCCCTCAGCTGAGACCACATGCCCAAGAAACACCACCTCCCTTAACCAGAACTCACACTTGCTCAGCTTAGCATAAAGCTGATTCTCCAACAAAGCTTGCAAAACAATCCTCAAATGCTCTTCATGCTCCTCCTCAGTACGCGAGTACACGAGGATATCATCAATGAACACCACAACAAACTTGTCCAGGTATTCATGAAACACACGATTCATCATGTCCATGAAAGCAACAGGAGCATTTGTCAACCCAAACGGCATCACAAGGAACTCATAATGCCCATACCTTGTCCTGAAAGCTGTCTTAGGCACATCCACATCCTTCACCTTCAACTGATAATACCCTGACCTCAAGTCAATCTTAGAGAACACAACAGCTCCCCGAAATTGATCAAAGAGATCATCAATCCTCGGCAAAGGATACCGATTCTTGACAGTCAACTTGTTCAGCTGACGGTAATCAATGCACATTCTCATAGTGCCATCCTTCTTCTTCACAAACAAGACCGGTGCTCCCCAAGGTGACACACTCGGCCGGATAAAACCACGATCAAGCAACTCTTGCAACTGCGTCTTCAGCTCCTTCAGCTCCTTAGGTGCCATTCTATAGGGAGTAATGGACACAAGAGTTGTATTCTCATACAGCTCAATTCCAAACTCCACCTCGCGGTTAGGAGGTAAACCAGGCAACTCCTCAGGAAAAACACCAGGAAACTCCTTCACAACTCTGATATCTTGCACCCTCAACTCTTTAGAGCTAGGATTCATCACAAAAGCTAGATAGGCTTCGCAACCTTGCCTCAGCATCCTGCTCGCCTCCAAGGTAGACACCACATTGGCAAGAAACTTCACATTCTCACCAACCACAACAACTTCATAATCATCCGCAAGCTTAAGCGAAACTCGCTTGTTTTCACAATCCACAACAGCGCGATGCTCAGCAAGCCAATCCATACCAAGGATTACATCAAAACCATAAAAGGGCAACTCCATAAGATCAACATGAAAAACATGTTCTTGAACAACCAAGGGACACCTTCTATAAAGCTTACGAGTCACAACAGTCTCACCAAAAGAACTAGTGACACGAACACCAACATCCAAAGACTCAACATGCAAACCAAGCAATTCAGCATGCTCACGCAAAATGTATGAATGCGTAGATCCAGAATCTATCAAAGAAAGCAATGACAAGGATTGCAAAGTAAAGGTACCTGCAATCACATCCGCATCATTCCTTCCCTCACGCTGAGCATACACCCTCGCTTGGCCTCCACCTTCAGGCTGAATAGCCACAACATGGGCCACTCCACGACCACCTTCCTCTCTCCTCTGGAAATTACCACGGCCGCGCCCACGACCTCTCTGCGGTGCAGCAACAACAGGAGCACGCACCTGATCACCAGCCAACCTAGGACAATCACGCCTCAAATGGTCTGCGGATCCACAATTCCAGCACCCATTACCAGATGCCGCAACAGGAGCTTGCACCTCTCTCACAGCACGGGGACAGTCACGTTTCATGTGACCACGTGAACCACAGATCCAACAAGCACTCAGATCAGCTCTAGCATTGCCTCCTCTAGCAGGTGCACCACCACCTCTCTTAGCTGAAGACTGATACTTCTGATCACGTCCCCTCTTGTTCCGTCCACCTCCAGAACTATACTCAGCAGCTCGTTTGCCAGCACCCTTAGCAGATAAACTCAAGTTCATCTCAACGTCCTTGGCTCGGCCCACCAACACATCAAAATCATCATACTCGGTGGCCAGCAAATACATTTTCACATCCGTCTCTAAGCCATAACGGAACCTCTCGCACCTTGCCCGCTCATCAGGTACCAGCTCAGGTGCATACTGACTGAGTCGCACAAACTGCACTTCATACTCAGCCACACTCATGCTCCCTTGGGTAAGAGACATGAATTCATGCTTCTTCTCATCAAGATATCTCACACCAAGATATCTCCGCTTGAACACATTCTGAAAGAATGTCCAAGTCACGTCAGCTTCTGCCATCCCAGCAATAGTGGTTGTCCACCACGTATACGCATCCTTCTGCAGCAAGGACACAACACAACCCAGCTTTTGCACATCCGTGCAGCTCATCTGACCCAAGATTCGCTTGGTACTCTCTAGCCAAGCTTCAGAACTCTCAGCAGACATACCCCTGAACTCAGTCCCACCAAGACTGCGCAGACGCTCCAAAGGTAGTCTGACTCCAGCATCTTCCTGATGCCCCGCTCCACGAGCCCCAGCTACTGCTGCTTGAAAAGCACCAGCAATAGCTTGCACTAACATCGTCATATCAGGCATAGCTTGCCCCTGACCAGCCCCAGGTCCAGCAGCTCCAGCACCAGCTGCAGCTCCAGCTTCCTCAGCCCCAACACCACCACCACCAGGTGGAGGAGGAGGTAACACCGCACTACCCGTGTTTTCCTCATTCTCGTTCTCATTAGGAGCCGTAGCTCGCACATTACCTCGTAACTCTCTACGTGGTGCCATACTTTTACCATGCAATCACAACACAAATAAAACAAAGTCAGGCCCAGCAAGGTAAGCAATCCAAGTATTCAAGCTCAATTTCATTCAAAATCAACACCATTTCATTAGCTTTTATTTGGCAATGGGTACCCACAACATGCTACATCACAACATACATCTCAAATGCAACATACATGCAATTCACTCAACATGCTTCCACTCAACAAGCATACAAAGCATACACTCTGTGAAACATATGTTTTAATTTTGATATAACTAAAAACCTAAGGACTAAAATGAAAATGTCAAAACGAACTTTAAAGTCCTCAAAATTTCCTATATATTGATAAGACCACTTCATAGTTAAAACCAAAGACCTTCAAAATATTTTTTAAGTATTTTAAAGTCAAAATAGTGGATTTTCAAGCCCTGTTTCGAAACGACCATAAGGCGTTTCGAAACACTTTCAGTTCGATGTACACCTGTTCTGAAACGAGTATCGGAACGGGTTAAGGTGTTTCGAAACGGTATCACTCGTTTCGAAACTGTTCTTCATTCACATGAACAAGGGCAACGGTTTTTAACTGATTTTTGAAGGATAAACAGGGCGTTCCGAAACGGGATAAGGCCGTTTCGAAACACCCCTTTGGCAGTGGAAAAACGTTCCGAAACGGCCCTAAGGCGTTTCGAAATGGGCTCTTAAATGCACCCCAACGGCTCTTTCTATTTTAGTCTGTTCCGAAACAGGTTCCCCGTGTTCCGAAACGGGTTGATGCAGACTGCATTTATGGTGGCAAGAGAGGGTTCCAACGGCTCCATTTATGTTCCCAACCACCCAAACGGCTAGAAATCAATGAGAAGGTATAAAAGAGACATCCAAAAGCATCAGCAACAACTATTGATCCTAAAGCAAACATCCAAACATCAAATTCAAGCATTTGAGCAAAAATCCCACTTTGTGTAAAAATCCCAATTTGTGTTCTTCATTCATATTTTGTAAAATTGGGTTGAGTGCTTGTATTGGGGCTATCATTTGTATTGAGAGATACCTAATTAGCCTACAAATTTCTTTGTTCTCTTGTGTGAGGGTTGGTTGATTTTTGGGTAGAAAAATCAACCGAAATTGTAAAGGGTTGCCTCCTTGTCCTAGAAAAGGGGAAGATCAATTTAGTGAAATTGTTGCAAATCCTTAGTGAGGCTAAGGTAGTGGATGTAGAGTTCATTTGGAACTTGAACCACTCTAAATCCCTTGTCCATCAATTTTTAATTTGCCAATTTCCACTACAAACCTTTAAATTTCCAATTCACCCCCCCTCTTGGTAAATATCGATCTTTCGATCCACTCAACAATTGGTATCAGAGCTTAACTCTTTGAGGATTAACAACCACAAGAGGAGATCCTTGGAAGAGTGTGATCATCAAATTATCAAGAGATGGCTTCAACCTCCGGTTCCGGCATGTACGAGTCACAATCAACCACCAAGCCTCCTTTCTTCAATGGTGACAACTATTCCTTTTGGAAGAACAAAATGAGGCTATTCATCAAGTCAAGTGACTATCTTGTATGGGATCTCATTGAGGATGGGCCATACATTCCATTGAAGCAAGATGGTGAAGGTAAGATGGTGTTGAAGAAGAAAGCCGAAATGAGTGAAGAGGAGAGGAAGAAGATTCAAGTCAACAATAAAGCTCTCCACATGCTATTTTGTGCTTTCGGTCCGGACATCTACTCGAAGGTTTCATCAATAGAAAGTGCCAAGGAAGTGTGGGACACTCTTGAGATCACCTATGAAGGCACCAATGATGTCAAAGAAACTAAGATTGGACTTCTCAATCTTAGTTATGAAAACTTCAAGATGGAGCCCGATGAGACGGTGTCAAAGATGTTTGATCGATTCTCCACAATCGTCAACGGTCTAAAGGGATATGGAGAAATCATACCGGAAGACAAGCTTGTCCGGAAGCTACTCTATTCACTTCCCGAAGCTTGGGATGGGAAGAGAACCGCTATCATCGAAGCAAAGAACTTGAAGACATTAAAGCTTGATGAGCTTGTGGGTTCTCTCCTTACTCATGAGATCATGAAGCAAGGAAGGGAAGATGAGAAAAAGAAGGAAGAGAAAAGAGTAGAGAAGCTTGAGGTTGAAAAGAAGAAGAAGATGGGAATAGCTCTCAAGGCTAAAGCTTCACAACTTGATGAGAGCTCATCTAGTGATGAGGACGAACTTGAAGAATTGGCTATGATAGCCAAACGGTTCTCACGATTCATGAGGTCCAACCGAGGAAGAAAAATCCAAAGAAAGATGGACTTCAAAGGGAAGAACAAAGAAGATGGAAAGGATCCCATCATTTGCTATGAGTGCAAACAACCCGGCCACATCCGTTCGGAGTGCCCTCAACTCAAGAAGAAGGGTTTTGAGAAGAAGAAGAAACTCAGAGCCAAACTTGCTACTTGGAGTGATGAGGAGTCATCAGAGGATGACGAACAAGAAGTGGCTAACCTTTGTCTCATGGCACTTGAGGAAGATTCCTCCATGGTAACCTCTAACTCATCTACTTTAGATTTTTCATATGAAGAATTAAATGATGCATATGATGAGTTACAAGAGGTATATGATGAATTAGTTGAGAAGTTTAAGGAGTCGGTCATTAAAAACAAGAAAATCATTTTAGAGCTAAATGAGAAAAATGACTCACTCACTCAAGCTAATTCTAAATTTGAGAAAAAGATTTTAGGATTAAAAGATGAACTTAAATTCTTTCAAGATGAAAATGTTGATCTTAATAATCTTTTGTCTCAATGCAATAGTGAACACCAAAAGGTGTTAGGTGAGCTAAATGAGCTCAAAAAGTCCTTAAAAAATGTTGGAAGTGTCAAGCATGAAGTAGGAGAATCATCTAGAACACACAACCTAAGAAAAGGACTAATTACTACAAACAAAGTAGCTACACTAGACATAGTAGAGCTAAAAGAATTAGAAGTGTATGGGTTCCTAAGGAACTTGTAAAATCTAATAATATTATTGCTATGTCATCTTGGATTCCTAAGGGAACCAAGGTTTTGGGAGCTAACACTCATGGACCCAAAATGATTTAGGTACCAAAAACCAAGGTTTAATATCTTTGTTTGTAGGGGGAGCATTGCTTCAAGGCCAAAGCAGAAAGTCAAAACTCATGGTACCTTGATAGTGGATGCTCGAGACACATGACCGGAGACAAGAGTCGATTCATGGATTTAAAGCCAAAAAGTGGAGGAGTAGTAACATTTGGTGACAACTCCAAAGGCCACATTAAAGGTATTGGCTCCATAGGTAATCACTCTACCATTCTCATTGAAAATGTCTTATATGTCGATGGTCTTAAACACAATTTATTGAGCATAAGTCAATTATGTGATAAGGGATTTAATGTTCTTTTTGATAAAAATGGATGCAAAATTGTAGACATTAAATCTAATAGTATTATGCTCATAGGTCATCGCATAGGAAACATATACATGGTGCATTTAGATGACATTCATACATCTCATGCATGTTTAGTTGCTCAAAATGAAAATGATGCATGGTTGTGGCATAGGAAGCTAGGACATGTTAGCATAAGTGTTTTAGAAAAACTAGTCTCTCTAAACCTAGTTAGAGGTTTACCCAAAATAAAGTTCTCAAATGATAAAATTTGTGATGCATGCTCAAAGGGTAAACAACATAGGTCTTTCTTTAAATCTATTAATGATGTTTCTACTAGTAGATGCTTACAATTAATTCACATGGATTTATTTGGGCCAATTAGGACTATGAGCTTGGGTGGTAAATCTTATGCTTTTGTGCTTGTTGATGATTTTTCTAGATATACTTGGGTTTTATTTTTAAGTACTAAAGATGAGGCTTTAGATAAATTCATCACATTTTCAAAAACAGCCCAAAATGATCTTGAACTTAGAATTTCACACATTAGAAGTGATCATGGAACCGAGTTTCAAAATTTAGGGTTTGAAGACTTTTTAAACGAAAATGGTATTAGCCATAATTTTTCGGCTCCTCGAACTCCTCAACAAAATGGGGTAGTTGAGAGGAAAAATAGAACTTTGCAAGAAATGGCTAGGACTATGCTTTGTGAAAACAATTTACCTAAATATTTTTGGGCGGAAGCCACAAATACTGCTTGTTATATTATAAATCGAGTAATGATTAGGCCAATTTTAAAGAAAACACCTTATGAGATTTTAAATCTAAAAAGCCTAACATTAGCTATTTTCACCCTTTTGGGTGCAAGTGTTTTGTTTTAAATAATGGAAAAGATAACTTAGGTAAATTTGATGCAAAAAGTGATGAAGCCATTTTTATAGGTTACTCTTTAACCTCTAAAGCCTATCGAGTATTTAACAAAAGAACTTTAGTAGTAGAAGAATCTATTCATGTTGTATTCGATGATAACCTCCTTCCTAGGAAGGATTCTTGTGATGATGATGATGTAGGAATCATAAATGCCTTTGATGGAGGTCAAACTTCAAAGGAGGATGAGATTTCAAAAAAAGAAGAGGACTCACAAGATCCACCTCTTGAAGCCTTAAAGGACTTGGCTATTGAGGAAAAGGAAGTGAGCTACCCAAGGGAGTTGAACAATGTCAAAGATGGTGAAATCTTGGGTGATCCATCCAAGGGGGTAACCACTCGTTCTTCTCTTAAATTAATGAACCATGTTGCATTTATCTCATGCATAGAGCCTAAAAATATAAAAGAAGCATTGAAAGATGATTTTTGGATTATGGCTATGCAAGAAGAGTTAAATCAATTTGAGAGAAGTAATGTATGGACATTAGTTGATAGGCCTAGTAATCAATCTAAAATAGGAACTAAATGGGTCTTTAGGAACAAACTAGATGAGAGTGGTAACATTGTGAGAAATAAAGCTAGACTTGTTGCACAAGGTTACACTCAAGAAGAGGGAATAGATTTTGATGAAACCTATGCACCCGTAGCTAGAATGGAAGCCATTAGGATGTTGCTTGCATATGCATGTTATCATAATTTCAAGCCTTTTCAAATGGATGTTAAAAGCGCCTTTTTAAATGGTTTTATAAATGAAGAAGTGTATGTGGAACAACCACCGGGTTTTGAAGATTCAAAATTTCCAAATCATGTTTTCAAACTTACCAAAGCCCTTTATGGTTTAAAACAAGCTCCTAGAGCTTGGTATGAAAGACTTTCACATTTCTTGATTGAAAAAGGATTTGAAAAAGGTAAGGTGGACACTACACTTTTTATAAAAATGTATAAAAATGACATCTTAGTAGTTCAAATTTATGTTGATGATATAATTTTTGGTTCTACTAATGAATGTCATTGTCAAGAGTTTGCTAAGTTAATGCAAGGTGAATTTGAGATGAGCATGATGAGGGAGCTCTCATTCTTTTTGGGACTCCAAATCAAGCAAAAGAAGGATGGCACCTTCATCAACCAAGCAAAATACATAAAGGATATGCTCAAGAAGTTTGGCTTGGAGAATGCAAAGCCTCAAGCCACTCCTATGAGCTCATCTACAAAGCTTGACAAAGATGAAGGAGGTAAGTGTGTTGACTCTAAGCTTTACCGTTCAATGATTGGGTCTTTGCTTTACCTTACCGCAAGTAGACCGGATATCTTGTTTAGTGTTTGCTTGTGTGCTAGGTTTCAAGCTAGTCCTAGAGAGTCTCACCTTATAGCCGTTAAAAGAATCTTTAGGTATCTTAGAGACACTCCTTGTTTAGGTCTTTGGTACCCTAGAGACTCTACCTTTAACCTTCATGCTTACTCGGATGCGGATTATGGGGGTTGCAAAATTGATAGGAAAAGTACTTCGGGAACTTGCCAATTCTTAGGTAGTATGCTCATATCTTGGTTCTCTAAGAAACAAAATAGTGTAGCCTTATCTACCACCGAAGCCGAGTACATATCCTTAGGGAGTTGTTGTGCTCAAGTCCTTTGGATGAAACAACTCTTAGATTATGGAATTAAAGTTGGAACCATACCCCTAAAATGTGACAACACTAGTGCAATATGCTTAACTAAAAATCCCATCCAACACTCTAGAACCAAACATATAGAAATAAGGCATCATTTCATTAGAGATCATGTCCTTAAGGAAGATGTGGTTATAGAGTATGTAGACACCTTGAATCAATTAGCGGACATATTTACAAAACCTTTAGACAAAGAGCGTTTTTGGTCCCTTAGGAGAGAGTTAGGTCTAGCTAGCCTATCTTGACTTTTTAGGACCTCTTTTGTGCTTAAATATGCTTGATTTTGTGAAATGCCATGTTGATGTGTTTAAACTCCTAATTTCATCCATGCTTATAGTTAGGGGGAGTATGTTTATGCCTAAATATGTTTTGCCTGCTCATTCATAACATTTATGCATGTTTGGCCTCTTAAAATTTCATTTTTCTGCACTTTTAGAGCCTCATCTGCACTTCCAGGCCCAGGTGTATCGAAACGGGTCACCCTGTTTCGATACGGATACCTTAAAATCCGTCCTGCGAGAAGGGCGTTTCGAAACGCCTCCAGAGTGTTTCGAAACGGTTTTGATTCGATGAATGGGTGTATCGCAACGCGTTCCGATACGGGTCAAACGGGTTTCGAAACGGTCAACACCGTTTCGAAACGTCCAGTCAATGGTTTTAAGAAGGGTCAAAACCCTAGCCGCCCCGTTCCGAAACGGTCCTGACCGTTCCGAAACGGCCTCGCGGTATGCCTTATTTAGGGCTTTTAATGACTCAAATTCTATTTTTACTCAAACTCTTAAAACCCTAAAAACCCTAACCGAATCCCTCTCTATAAATACCCTCTCAAACCCTTTGTTTTTCACAAAATTGTGAGGGATTTCTCTCTTCAACTTAAGTCTAAGCAAGTTTCATCAATCTTGTGCAAGGAGTTCTTCAAAATCATCCAAAATCCCAAACTAAGGTAAATTTTCTATTTTTTCTTTTTCTTTCAATTTTTGTTCGAATCTTAGGTTAGAAAATTTTATTTTTGTATAAATTATATGTTTTTTGTTGTGGGTTTTCAAAATCTTGTAAAAAAATTTTAAATCTCAAATTTTTTTGATTTGAATATAAATTTTTTCAATCGTATTTTTTTTAAAACTGTTTTTTTATTTTATTTTAATTTTGTTTTCAAAAACCTAAGTGGGATTTATTATTGGATTGATTATAAATATCAATGCATACACTCAATTTTAAAACACTTGCTTATTGTTTTTAGATGGCGGATCAATCGAACAAAAAGCGCAAGGCCGTTCAATCCGGTGATTCGAGCATTCGTCCGAATATCACTATGCTTTTTCAGAAATCTCTTAAAAATCCGGACGCGCGTGCTCGCTTTGCTTATGTCAAGGATTTCACGGTTCGTAAGGAACGTGTCGTTGATCTTGAGTTCCTCAATTCCGAGCGATTCCTTTTTCGTTATCTCCCTCGTTTGGATGAGTGGAATCTCATGGATTTCTTGAGCCTTCCGGATGTTTGCTACAAAAACATGGTACTCCTCTTTTACTCAAATGCTCGTTTTCTTTATGATGAGACCAAAACCGAGATCATAGGAATTGAATCATCCTTATTAGGCAGAAAGTTTGTTGTTAATGTTGCACTTTTAGAATCTGCTCTTAAGCTTAAGAATGAGGGTCTTGAGGATGAACGCCACTTTGGCTCTTTCACCGGTAAGGCACTTTATTTGGATGTGCACGATCGAGTTCTTCACTTGATGGTGTCTTGGTTTATTCGTCCTTCCGGAGGCAAATACTCTCATATCCGTCACACTGATCACTTTTGGCTAGAGTGTTTCCGTAGGGGTGAGCGCCCAAATGTGCCTAAGATTATTTTTGCCGAGATAGTCAATAATATCAAGCTTATTGACACGAATGAGTTGAAGTCTTTCACATATGGCATTGTCTTGAGCGCCCTATTTGATAATCTTGGCATTGATTGTACCTACGACTCTCCGATCCCTCGCAAGACCAAGATTGGTGAGTCATCCCTTCGAAAGTCCGGGTTCCAATATGTGAATGGTTTTTGGGAAAGAGTTGATAGAGAAGCGGATCCTGCTCCCGTTGCTCCTCCACCGCAAGTTCCAGTTGTAAACAATGAAGCCCTCACGGCTTTCCTCACCGAGCGGTTCAATGCTTTGGACACTCGGATGAATGCTTTGGACACTAGCATTGTTTCGGGCTTTGAAACAATGGGAAATCGTTTGAAGAATGTCGAGGATCGCCTTCTTTCTCTTGAGACTTCTCATTCCAACTTAGACCTTTCCTTCTCCACTCTTTATGGGCAATGGACGAAGTTTCACCGCTCTCAAGCCAAGAGCGATGATGATGATGACGAGGATGATGATGACGAGGCCTAGGAACTTCATATCATATCATATTATTTATGCTTTTAGGATTAAGATTGCATCTTTATGTTTTTCTCATGTTTTTAGGACCTATGTTTATGGCTATTTTATTTGGGATTTTATGTTTGAACTTAATGTTTGATTTATGTTTTGGATATTTTGATATTATGAATTAATATTATGGTTGCTTATTATTGCTTATTGGTACTAATCCTTTATCTTCTCTATGAGCTTTTATCGTTCTTTTTGATCTAACAAAAAGGGGGAGAAGAAATTTAAGAGAGCCAAGCCACACTAAAATTCGTTTTAAATTTTTAAAAGTTTTTTTTTTTAAAAAGGTTTTGTTAATCTTTACAAATCAAAACTCTTAAACTTCAAAACCTATCTTAAATTAAGGGGGAGTTAGAATTTCTTCAAAACTTTCAAAATTCTTAAAAATTCTAACTTTGGTTTTGTTATATCAAAAAGGGGGAGATTGTGAAACATATGTTTTAATTTTGATATAACTAAAAACCTAAGGACTAAAATGAAAATGTCAAAACGAACTTTAAAGTCCTCAAAATTTCCTATATATTGATAAGACCACTTCATAGTTAAAACCAAAGACCTTCAAAATATTTTTTAAGTATTTCAAAGTCAAAATAGTGGATTTTCAAGCCCTGTTTCGAAACGACCATAAGGCGTTTCGAAACACTTTCAGTTCAATGTACACCTGTTCCGAAACGAGTATCGGAACGGGTTAAGGTGTTTCGAAACGGTATCACTCGTTTCGAAACTGTTCTTCATTCACATGAACAAGGGCAACGGTTTTGAAACACCCCTTTGGCAGTGGCAAAATGTTCCGAAACGGGATAAGTCCGTTTCGAAACACCCCTTTGGCAGTGGCAAAACGTTCCGAAACGGCCCTAAGGCGTTTCGAAACGGGCTCTTAAATGCACCCCAACGGCTCTTTCTATTTTAGTCCGTTCCGAAACAGGTTCCCCGTGTTCCGAAACGGGTTGGTGCAGACTGCATTTATGGTGGCAAGAGAGGGTTCCAACGGCTCCATTTATGTTCCCAACCACCCAAACGACTAGAAATCAATGAGAAGGTATAAAAGAGACATCCAAAAGCATCAGCAACAACTATTGATCCTAAAGCAAACATCCAAACATCAAATTCAAGCATTTGAGCAAAAATCCCACTTTGTGTAAAAATCCCAATTTGTGTTCTTCATTCATATTTTGTAAAATTGGGTTGAGTGCTTGTATTGGGGCTATCATTTGTATTGAGAGATACCTAATTAGCCTACAAATTTCTTTGTTCTCTTGTGTGAGGGTTGGTTGATTTTTGGGTAGAAAAATCAACCGAAATTGTAAAGGGTTGCCTCCTTGTCCTAGAAAAGGGGAAGATCAATTTAGTGAAATTGTTGCAAATCCTTAGTGAGGCTAAGGTAGTGGATGTAGAGTTCATTTGGAACTTGAACCACTCTAAATCCCTTGTCCATCAATTTTTAATTTGCCAATTTCCACTACAAACCTTTAAATTTCCAATTCACCCCCCTATTGGTAAATATCGATCTTTCGATCCACTCAACACACTCTTCAATCATGCACACATTCATTCCCAATTACTCGAAAACTCAGCTCTGATACCACCAAATGTAACCCCCTTAACCCGGCCTAGACGGTTGACCCGAATTAAGAAAGTCACACGGGGAAAACCAAAGTCAACCCGAAAGTCAACCTTGATTAACGACCCTTTTTTTTCTTTTAAAACTTGTCTAGATGCATATTAAGCCTTAGATATGATCATACAACAGCATACTCAAAGATCATAAACATCAGAGATCAAACAGGGACCCAATTGAACAATTTACAACTTTAGGGACCAAATTGTAAATTCTGATAATTATAAGGACTTAACCCAAATTGAAGTTACCAACTTGAAATTAATCATGTTTCATGCTTCTTTGTGAAATTTCAGTTCAAAAGGACTTCCCAAACTCATACAATTGCACAAACAAGATTCAGGACCAAAATGCAAACATTTCAAAACATTTAACTGCCAATTTCAGCCTCCAACGGTCACCCGTTCCGAAACGGGAGACAGTCCGTTTCGAAACACGGGGCCGTTCCGCAACGCGTATCGAAACGGGGGTCGGGCAGTAGCCTTTCCGTTTCGGAACGGTCCCTCCCGTTTCGGACGCCTGGGCTTGTTTAAGGCACCCGTTCCGAAACGGTAGGTGCTGTTCCGAAACACCCTGCACAGATTGCCCAAAAATGCATACTTAAACATGCAATTGACCAACCAATCATGCTCCAAATGCCACCAAACTTTGCCAACATGCAATTCAACATATATGAGACATACTTGCATCAACAATTCATCAAAACATCCACATATATGAAAAGCCCCAAATCTATAGGCATGCTTCCTACACAAGCAACCATTCAAGCATAAACTTCCAATTCAAGCATATAAAGGCCAACCACAAAAACTAGCATTCTCAACAACATTCAACATACTTAGGGAGTTCAAAACATCTCCCAAAACATACACATAGGTCCCACATTGCCAAATTACCAAAAGCTAAATGTACTTAAGAAAACCTTCCATACTTTGAGCTTTACTACCACTTGAATGCTTGCCTTCCTTGCTGCCCTCAAAGTACTTTAATGCTCTGCAATATTGATTTGAGAAAACAAAGAGAGCGTAAGCAAAAGCTTAGTGAGGAATGCTCAATAAAACCATCCAATAATGCATTTATAAAACACTTTAAAAATCATGCTTCAAATCATCATTTACACATGCTCAAAAGCATACTTTAACAAGCATCTCATGCTTCATTTCATTACATGTCATATTGGCCACAAGTGATACATTTCATTTCTTTGAAAACAAGTTCATCAACTTTCACCCTAAGGACTTTTAAACACCTTGGACCCCAAGGACTTTTAAACACCTTGGCCATGGACTTTTAAACACCATGATATAAATTACCTCAAGGACTTTTAAACACCTTGACCCCAAGGACTTTTAAACACCTTGGCCTATGGACTTTTAAACACCATAGAAAGGACCACACAAGGACTTTTAAACACCTTTGTGTCCGTAACAAGAATCATCCAAGGACTTTTAACCACCTTGATGTTCTTAAGTAACAAGGCTCACTCAAGGACTTTTAACCACCTTAGTGACCTCAACCTTTTCAAAACACCACTTGCCAATATACATCATTATCATCAATTTATCCACTGTTCTAAA
This sequence comes from Hibiscus trionum, assembly GCA_030270665.1. Lineage (NCBI taxonomy): Eukaryota > Viridiplantae > Streptophyta > Magnoliopsida > Malvales > Malvaceae > Hibiscus > Hibiscus trionum. The sequence continues at coordinate 871,323 of BSYR01000012.1, forward strand.
GCATTAAACCAAGCCATATTCATCATGCATTTAAAAGCATCAAACCACATTTAATCAATGTTCAAAAACAAGGAGCTCTTACCTTGAGCTTCCTTCAACATATGGCTTACAAAAACAGCATTAACCATGCTAAATCATGCTTTCAAAACAGAATTTAAAACATGCAATAAACCACATTGCACAACAAACAAATCATGGCCACCACTAGAGAGTATTTCCGAAAACTTACACTTGAGCTTAGCAAAGTTGTTTAGACTTAAACTAAGCTCCCAAGACATTGGTTTCAAAGCCGAAAACCCAATTTCACTCACCGATTCCACTTCGCCTCTTGCCGAAGCACCAAATCAAGCCTCCGGATCACCACCACTTGGATCCAAAGATGACTCCCCTGTTTTAACACATTAAAACAGTAGATTAATGCATCATCATGCATTAATAGCTTCAATGAAAGCACCTAAACTCGCTGCTCTCATCCACACTCCATTTTCGGCAACCAAACACAACCGAAAATGCATCCAAACCACTTCTCAACTAAGCCCAGCCATTAACCATCAAAACCTAACATCCTTTAACATCTTTTAACATCTAAAAAGAACCTAACAACATCCTTATACCTCCAGCAACACCAGATCCACAAGATCACCTCAAAAACAACCAAGAATCATAAGCTAAACTTAGGAAATTCAACCTATCTGGGATTGCATTAATCAAAACTCAATTCCTTATCAAATTAACATTCATTAATCATCATTTTAACACCTTAAAACACTGCTTAAACAGATCCAACGAAATTTCATCAAAAACACACCAAATCTTGCATTTTAAGCCAAGATCCATTAAACAATCTTAAAAGCCATTTATAAAACATCAATTAAGGATTGAGAACTTAGGAATTTCATTAAAGAACTTGAAGTTCAGAGGAGAAGGACGTTCTTACCTCCAAACTTGAGTTTCTCCTCTTTTGGAACCAAAAAGCTTGATGAATCAAGTAGCATATACAAAGGTTTTGATGATGAGATGATTAGGAATCAAAAGAGGATTGAAAAGAAGTATTTAGGTGATAAAAATCAGAGGGAAAGATCTGGAGAGAATGTGTTTGGTTTGAGAGAAAAGATGAGAGAAAATGGGAAATGGAAAATTTAGAAAGTTAGTTAAAAATGACTAAAATATCTTTCCCTCCTTTTACTTTTATTTTAAACCATTATTAAATCATTTAATATTCTAGAAAATCTGGAGAAACTCCCTTTGGGTAAATAGCTCCTTAAAGATTCAAAGTTTCAATCCTTTTTAAAACAGTCACAAAACTTTCAAAAATTACATTTTGGTCACTAGCCAAAATGTCACCCTTCCGAAACTCATTTTCCAAAATTGATTTCACAGTTCACTTAAATATATTAAAAGATGATTTTAGAACATTTTTCCATATTTTTAATGCAACCCGAACTAAGCTTTCCTAAATTCACTCTCTTAGATTCGAACAGCACTTTGACCAAACCGGTCAACGCCCAAAACTTCTAAGCCCAAAACCGGGGCGTTACAATGGCTTTCTTGGCATTATTATTGAGTTCCTTCAAATCGTCCCCTAATTCTCGTTGAGCTTTCTCAATTACTCGAATGCGGTTGTTCGAGATCATATGAGCCCTCATGGTAGCAACGACAGCTTCAAGCTCCTCAAATTTCGCAGGATCTACCGACTCACGGTGACTGCGATCTAGCGACTCATGGCGACTGCGATCTGCCAACTCGCGACGATGATGTCTAGCCATTCCAGAAATTATTCAAGCAACGTTGTATCCTGAGAATACAAACAAGCACCAGCGTCACGATATGATTTCAATAGCATCATTCTTAACAAAGAACAAGACACCAACATGTCTCAATCAACAAACAATCATGCACTTCAAGAAGGCAAACAACTCAAATTCACAAATCACATGCGCCACCGCGCCAAAGAAACAAGCAACCATTGCTAAACACAAGTAAACCATAAGCACCACTGTGCAACACATCACAAGCGCCGCTGTGCAAAGTAGCAAGCAAGCACTACTATGCCACAAATAACAATGAGCACCACTGTGCTTTAAATCACAAACTCCACTGTGTTAAATCGCAAGAGAGAAACACTATGCTCTAAATTGTAATTTAGACACCTTTAAGCCAATTACAAATGGGGCACCGTTGTGCCTTAAATCCCAAACGTCACTGCATTAGGATAATTATCGAGGTTAACGACAGGCACCACTTGTGCACTGATTCCACGATAATTAACTAATAAGTACTTCTATGCTATCAAGACCGAGCACCGCGTATGCTTCGACCGCTGTAGTGGTTAACGACAGGCACCTCGTGTGCATTGATTCCACTATAATTAACCAATAAGCACCCTCATGCCAACACGCGCCACTGTGCTACGACACAAATGAGCACCTCTGTGTTTTTGAAAGAATCAGGCACCTCTGTGCACTGATTATCAAGGGAGCACCACTATGCTGTATTTGAAAGGCACCTCTGTGCCAAAACCCACCATCGAGCACACCTGTGCTCTGACAAAGTCTCGACCAAACATCATCATTGTTAGTCACCCTACCTACTCCACATCCGGAAGCGCTTGGTGTAGCTTCTAGCCACCCTGCCTACCCTCACGTGGGCGCTTGGTGTGAAACTAGGCCACCCTGCCTACTTCTCTTGTAAAAGCGCTTGGCATAACATTACACCACCCTGCCTACTCTATGAATGGAAGCGCTTGGCGTGATATGACACCATTCTGCCTACTCCATGACTGGAAGCGCTTGGCGTAGGATTTGACCACCTTGCCTACTCCCCACATGAGAGCGCTTGGCGTGAAGTCTTCCCACCTTGCCTACTCTAACCCAAAGAGCGCTTGGCCTGCCGTCATTCGACCTTGCCTACTCCACGCATAGTAACGCTTGGTGTGGAGTCAACATGATGCACAATGTTCGAATCGAAAATCCTGACCAGGCTTCACCAGCCTTGCTCTGATACCACGTGTCACGGCCTTAGCCTTTAGTCACTCGGTTACTAAGCCGTGCGACACTTGAACAAGACTCTTCTCGATCAAGTCAGCCTTTTTCCCTCAATAGAACTGCTCAAAGATGAGCAAGCAACACTATAGTCTCACGCCACAATATGATCCTTTAAGCAAGGGGTCGAGACCGTGGGGCATAGCGGATGCACACGGTCAACCCCCTACTTCTCCGTACAAAAAGAAAATCATTTATTTTACTAAGATAGAGAAAAAGAGTATCAGGTTACACAAAGAGACGACTAACGCACACCATCGACTCAGGCGGTAGGGGCCTCCTCGATGGAGTGTAGGACAACCCGTTGCTAGTCCAACTACTGACTGTCCACCCCCTATATATATACGAAATAAACATAATGGAAACGCCCCGAGTAGATATTACTTTTCTTGAAAACATGACACTTTTTCCCTAACCAAGGAAACACTTATTCTTTTACCAAGCCTTGAGCCCACGCCCAGGGTTGATCCCGACACAACTACTCGGTTGTGGCCGAAGAAAGGGGATGGCCACAACACATGGCTCCTCAAAGCGAGGGGCGTAGTTTGAAAGATCTCAACCTGTTCGATATAACCAACACGAAACTACAATGTCGCAGTGGAAAACCCTGCAAGGTTCATTTTCTTTGCACCAAGTAGTTGAGCATTACAAGCAAGCATCTTAACTAATGCCGAAAGGCCACCAACGGTGCCTATAAGTTTAGCAGCAACAACAGTCATGGCAACCGTAGAAAGATTCGATACAATATATCCCATTATGCTCTCTACAAAATCAAGAACCCTCTTCTTTGTTGCATCCGGAGCAAGAGCGCAATCACATGCATCGTTGGGAAAAGGCTTGCCACTAGGATTCGATGTTGTAACTAAAAAAACCATAATGATAGACGAAGGGAGAAGTCCTTCCAAATAAACCGGGGTTAAATCCATCTCATTCCCAATCTTTTTCACCACACGAGAGAGAGAGAGAGAGGGAGGGGAGAGAGAGAGGGGAGGGGGAGAGAGAGAGATGTAGGAGGAGAGAGGGAGAGAGAGGGGGGGGGGGGAGAGGGAGAGTGAGGGAGAGAGAGGGAGAGAGAGATAGATAGAGAGAGAGGGGAGAGGGAGGGAGGGAGAGAGAGGTATGGTATTTATATATAAGTAAAGAAATATTAATATATGTAAACTAATACATAACATATTAAGGAATGTAAAAATAAAAATTATATATATATGTATATATATATGTATGCAATATATGTTATTGTATCCAATGTCATTTGAGTAGTTATGGTGGTTAAAAAGTGGTTAGGATTTATTGTTAGGAAACCACTCCAATAACTAACCAATAACTATCAAACTCTTGTATATATATCAACTGGTCTCTATTTATAGATATTACAATCTTTTAATAAAAACATACGAAAGTACCGTCTCTCATTCCCCCATTCCTCTACATTCTTAGCATGGTATCAGTCGTTGTTCGTCCTGGAGATTTTACTTTTGTGTTCTTGCAATCTGCTTACTTCTATTGCCGTTCGATCTGTAGTCTATTTGGGAAGAATCAGCTAACAACGCAAATCAAAGGTGACTCAAAAATCAAATCCTAAACTAATATTTCTTTGATTTTCTTCTGTTTGGCGATAGATCGGTTATGGTCAGATTACTGTACTTATTCTTTGATTTATGCTGCATCAATTGCTTAGATATGTTGTCAAATATTATCGTTAAAAAATCGTTAAAAAATTTGTTTTGTGGTGATATTGGTTCAAAAAACTGATTAGTGATCTATCAGGTGTCTGTGGTTCTAAGAATTGTATCTTTCTTTCTTGTTTTTTTATTATTCTGAGATATGTTAGCGCTTGTTTCTTCACGTGATCTGTTTGTTGGTAACAAATCTATGGTTTAGCGTGTTCTTCTTGCTGTCCGCTCTCTGTTGCCTCGTTTTTCCTACAATCTGTTTGTTTAATTGTCTAAATCAGTTCCTAGCTGGTGATCTGGGTGGTTGTTGTTAAGCAATCTTTTTCTTTGGTTGAGAGATCTACGCTATTTTTTTCTTTCGTAATGTCTGGTGATTCCTCAGTTATTCTTGAGAGTCATTATGGTTCTCCTAATGCTAATGTCACGGTGAATACTTCGTCGAGCTCTCATGTTGTGTCTGTTTCAAGCTCTTCTTCTACTATTGTTCATCATCTTTCAAAGCTTGATACTATCAAGCTCACTGAGAGCACTTATGTTCTTTGGAAGCATCAGATTTTGTTGATAGATGATGGTTATGGTTTGCTGGATTTCATCTCTGATAAGTATAAGCCACCAACTCAATTTGTCATTACTGAAGGAGGTGCTTTGGTTGAGAATCAAGCGTTTCTTATGCATCGACAATAAGATAAGCTTCTTGCTCCTTGTCTTTTGTCCACCGTTACATCTGATATCTTGCCCTATCTTATTGGACTTAATACCACATGTGCTATCTAGAGTACGATAGCTCGTATGTTTGGAGCTCGAACAAGTGCCGAATTTAGTTCTCTACGTCATAGTCTTCATTCTTAGAAGAAGCGTGATTGCTCGGTTAATGAATATCTTGCTAAGATCAAGCTTATTTGTGATACTTTTAATGCTGCTGGTAGCCATGTTTCTGAACAAGAACGGAACAATGATATTCTAGCTGGGTTGATTGTTGAATTTGAGTCAGTTATTGCGATAGCTTCTCGTTAGTACATATCTCTTGATACCTTGACTGACATGTTGTTCGATTGTGAGATAAGATAGAAAAAATTTCTGTTTGAAACGCTATCTTCTCAAGCCAATCTTGCTGTACAACATGGCCTTCAACAGCGCACTGAGTCCGGACCTAAAAATTTTGTTAGTGGGCTTCAGTCAAATTCTCAAAATTCCCAGTCTTATTTTAGAGGTCATAAGGGTGGTAATCATGGTCGTGGTGGTCGTTACTCAAATCATAGGCCACAATGTCAATTATGTGGCAAAGTTGGTCATGTCGTGCAATAGTGCTTGTATCACTTTGATCAGGATTTTCATGGTTATTCTGATAATACTGATGATGGACATGAAGATATTAGCAAGATACAAGAAAGTAAGGTTGGTTATAATTCTCGTGTTGAGAGTCAGGCTCAAGCTTTCTTAGTCACAACTAACCAGAAGCATACTTATCTTTCTCAGTCACAACTAACCCATAAGCATACTTAGCCAACCTCCGAAACTCTATCTCATAATCATTCACTGACATATTGTTCTGTTTTAGATTCATAAAATCATCGCGACACTTCGCTAAGAACTCAGCTCCCACATATCGATCCTGAAAAGCTTGTCGGAAAAACTCCTATGTGACCTAACTAGATGGAACAATATCTAATACAAAGACCCACCAATTTTGAGCTTCACCTTCTAACAAAGATACAACGACCCTCAGTTTCTGATTGGCAGGGTAATTCATTTCAACAAATAATTGTTGTAACTTCTTTAGCCAATACTCTACATCAGCTGGATGTGTATTGGTTTTACCCTCAAACAATTTCATCCCAGCAGCTATAAATTCTGTAGAAATGAGTTTCCTCGAACCCTCTAACTGAAGAAGATAACGAAGCAACTCACGGTGAACCGTGGCACTGTCCAGCTGAAATGTCTCAGTGTCCTCAATATCAAGTGAGTTATCACTCCCATCTGATGTCCTCTCAAAGGTTCATTCTCATTATTTGATATCTCATTCTGATTTTCTGTTTGCTCAACAGAAGGAAGATAACCACCACCAGAAACGACGGTACGGCCTCGGCCACGACCTCGACCTCAACCTATCACAAATCTAGAGCTCATACTTGGTGGCTTAGAAGACTATCTACAAAAGGTAATAACCTAGAGTCATATTCGGTACCGGAGTCTCGGATTTAAGACACATTGGAAAGAGTGAAGTCAAAATCACATAGTACCATAGTATATTTTTCAGAAAATTCCCATTTATCTCAAAATATTTCAGATGCATTCAAAAGTCGAAAACATTTTAAAAACAACTTTTGTGAGCCTCACAGTCCAAGGGTTGAAACTGGCTCTGATACTACTAAATGTAACCCCCTAAACCTGGCCTAGAAGAAATGAGTCGAATCTAGGAAGTCGTACTTGAAAACTTGTCCCTCAAGTAATAAATATTAAGTTTAATAGTTTTATAAAACCAAAAATAATTATCAATTAAAAATCATTATCATAAATGCCATATCATTTACAAAACTCAAATGTTATAAAAATATTCTGATAACATAATAAAATATTCAAATCAGAGTCCGTAGATGCATGTATTAAAGTAATCCCAAAATATAAAAGTCCCAAAGTCTAATTACATAAATGTTTCAAAACATAAAGTAATAATCTGAAAGTTTAATTAAAATAGTTCATACTGATATGATATCCGAGTAAAACACGAGATGCTCCAAGTACCGAGTAACCTAAAGAGTCTGAGTATTTGATAGAGAACTAAAGGGGTGTAAGATAAAGAGCTTAGTGTGTCTCTGTAGTGCAAACAAACACAAACAAAATCGAGTTTATTTTTCTAATAAAGTCTTTCTTTAAAAACACTGTAAATCCGATAAATCCAAATCATAATATATGATGCCCGATGCATGACTCAACACCCGACTATCCGATATCATACAGAGTGGAGGTTGCCCTCGCCAGAGTGGAGGTTTCCCTCTTTTTTTCCAAATACAGTTCTGATCCCATGAAACAATGATATGATTTGAAAATCATAAATAAAAACTCTTACATGTAACTCGTTTTCGAAAATTTGATGCTTGATTTAAAAACACATTTTATTTTGCTATGCATGATATTTTAAAAATATTATCAAATCACAATCATATAATAAAATCAAGTAGAGTATAAAACATAAGTTACAAAAATATATAGCACGGTAAGAAACACACCTTAAGCAATAGTAGCTCTAATACCGAGAAGAAAACGACTCATGCTCAGATCTAGATGAATCAGAACCTACGAGGTATGAATACTATATTAGTATTTATTACTATCGCTAAGCCACCAACGATAAAATATAAGGCTAATCCGAAGGTATACTCATGGAAAGATCTCGAAGAACGTGCCCGATCAGACTGAACAACTGGAGATAACTCGTCAGCCTCAGAGTCGATACCTGAACACGAGAATATTCCGAATCAGATTCTAAAATCCACAACTTATTAGATATTAAGTACTAAGAAATTTAAAATAGCAAAACTTATTTTCTGGTTCGAATTAGACAAAACGGGCATCGGATTAGGATTCAGGACGTCAAGAAAGTTCAAGAGGAAGGATGTCTAAAAAACTCAACTCTTGGTCAACGGTCAAAGTCAAAGTCAAACTAGTCAAAAAGTCAAAGTCAACTATTGGGTCGGTCCAGTCAACTGTCCATAGGTCAATGGGTCAAACCAGTTCAGGTTAACGGTTCACGGTTCAATTCGATTATCTGATCTGGTTCAGGTCAAAGCTTAATTCGGTTTAAATGACATGTCAAGTTCATTAGTTCGGTTCAGCCGGTTCACACAATTCGGTTTAGCTTACACGGCTAGTTCAGATTGGTTCACAAATAGGTGCAATCGGTTCTAGGCTTCCTCTCACAATACAAACACTTGGGCTTCACACCAAAAAATAACAATGTTTCCCAATTGTGCTAAACCCAATCACATGCATGACCCACTCAATCAAGCCCAACCAACTTTTGCTACAACAAAAGGCTAGGGTTCAGAGAACCCAAACGACAGTGGAGGAGATGCACGAACGGCAGCGACGCGGCTTGCGAGGACGGCGGCGGCTCAACCGACGACTTTCAAGAAGACCAATTTGGTCATTAAGAGCCGAAAACAAAGGGAAATAAAATGAGATCAACAACAACCCATTCGAAAAATGCAAATAAAGGCAACGATGTAGAGATACTTACCCAACTCGAAATTGAAATTTGAAAGCAGAGAAGAGACGGCGACGCACAAACACTAAGAGTATACAAAAAATTTTCGACGGATTTTCTCCCACACATGAAAAGAGGAGAGAACAAAGGATGGTGACACGGATTCAACGGCAGCAGAACACAGTCTACATACGAACGAAGATCAGGCAGCGACACAAACAAAATGGAGAAACCGAACGATTTCTCTTTGCCATCTCAGAAACGGTGGCCGATAGGGGTGAGCCGATGGTTGGGTTTTGCAGACAAAGGTACAAGGATGACAATGGTGGTGGCCGATTGCGAAAAGGACGGCGACACGGTGCTGATCAGAGCTTCGCCAGAACAAGAGAGAGGGGGTGAAAGAGAGAAGACGAGAAAGTGAGGTGAGGGAGTGCGGCTGCCAATGTTTCAAAATAGGAGACGAATAGTTTTTTAAGGATTTTTACTTTTACCCTAACGAGTGGGTTAATCACGACACAAGGTTCCAAGTTATACTCATCTCTATAAAAAACCCATTGATTTCCTATTTACTTCAATTAGGTCACTAAAATAAATCAACGTTAAATCTTATCCTTGATTCAATTAAGGTTTTCACGAATTAAAATCCCAAATTTTAGGGTTTTTGATTTGGGGATTTTCCAAATTAGGAAAATTTAGGGTGTTACAAGTTTTCCCTCTTTGACTGGATCTTCGATTGGGGTTCCTTCTTCTGGTAGTTTCTCTGCCGCCATGTCTTCTACTTCTTTTCCAACTCGAGTGCTCTTCCAAGTGTTGTTCCTTCTACCAGTTAGTTTCCTTCCTCTTCGAATGCTGTTTTACAACGAGAAGTGTTATGGTTTCCAGATTTGGGGGCTACACATCACATAACCAACGATCGATCAAATTTGCAGTCTGAGACGACTTTTTCAGGTAATAAATCTTTCCTTATGGGTAATGGTGATGTGGTCAAAATAACTCATTGTGGTTAAGGTTCCTTGCTTACTTCTTCTTCTAAGCCTCTTGTCTTGCACAATTTGTTACACATACCTCGTATATAGAAAAATTTGCTTTCAATTTCTCAGTTCTCGCGATAATAATGTCTTTCTTGAGTTTCATCCTCATGGATGTTTTGTCAAGGATTCCCATACTCAAGCTACTCTACTGAGTGGGAAGCACACACCTGAAGGGCTTTATGAGCTACTGCCACCTGATTCATTTCAATGAGGTTTTTCATCTATGGGACAAGGCGCGGTTTACAATGTTACGAAGGGTTTTTCTTCTCTTTTCAAGTGGCATCAATGACTTGGTCACCCATCTTTGAATATTCTCAGATCTGATTTACATAGTAGTAGTATACATATAACTGATAATAAGATGCCCGATGTTTGTTCTGCTTGTCTTCAAGGGAAAGCTCACAAGCTTTTGTTTTCTTTATCTTTGAATAAATATGAGAAACCTTTTTCAACTTGTGGTTTTTGGATGTATGGGGACAAGCCCCTATTGTCTTTGAGGGTTTTCTTTATTATGTTACGTTTATTGATGTTTTTAGTCGACATACGTGGCTATATCTGTTGAAACGTAAATATGAAGTATTTTAATGTTTTGTAGATTTTTAAAAACTTGTTGAAGTGCAGTTTGGGTGCCAAATTCAAGCACTACAAAAGAATGGTGGTGGGGAGTATCAAGCCCTAGCTAGGTGGCTTGCTTCGAAGGGAGTCCAACATAGGCTTTCCTATCCAAGTACTTCTGAACATAATGGCGAGGTAGAGCAGAAACATCGTCATATGGTTGAGATGGGTTTGACTTTACTTTCTCAAGCTCATCTGCCTTTGCATTTTTGGAGTTATGCTTTTGTTACGGCTATGTTTCTGATAAATAAGTTACCCACTCATGTTTTACAAAACAAGGCTATGTGTCAAGTTCTTTCTCGCCAAACTCTTGATTATTCTTTTCTTAGGATTTTTGGTTTCACGTGTTATCCTTATATTAGACCCTTCAATAAGCATAAACTAGAGTTTAGGTCTAAGAGGTGTGTTTTTTCTTGGATATAGTACTAAACACAAGGGATACAAATGTATGGATGATAGTGGTCGTGTCTTTATTTCTCTCCATGTTATTTTTGATAAGATAATTCTTCCATTTGAAGACATGGTTGCTTCTAAGGGAAAAGACTCTGAAGATGTGCACTCTAATGGGTTTTTTTTACAGTTTTTCCATTTGTTGTGCCTACAGTGCGTAATGCTCAAATGACTACTACCTTTGCTTGTAACACCCGGTTAAATAATAAAAAAAAGAAAAGAAAGGTGAGGGTTTGGAGGCTCGAACCTGAGACCTCAACCCTCACCACCGAGCATGCTAACCATTTGAGCCAAGTGCTCTCTTCTGTCAAGTATTACCAAGATTAATATTTTGTAAAACCTATGTTTGATTTTGATATAACAAAGTATGTTAAGGATTAAATTGAAAACTTGAAATAGATTTTTAAGTCCCTCAAATGATTTATAAACCATCAAGGCTTTAATCTGATTTGAAAAACTCAAACTCCAAATATTTTCTAATTGTTCCAACACTAAAGTATTGAAAAAAGTCCAGGCGTATTGATACGCTTCCAGCCGTATCGATACCTTTTTTACAAAGTTGGCTACTAGAAAGACGCGTTTTGATACGCCCCTCACCGTATCGAAACAGATTGAATCTGTATCGATACTCTCCCTCTGTAAAAACTGAAGGAGTTTAAATGGCGTACCGATACGGTGTCCCCCGTATCGATACGGATTTTATGGAATTTTAAAATCGAAAGCCTTTAATGTTTTCGACCGTTGGTGTCAGTTGTTAGGTAACTGAAATTTAAAGTGGTGGTTGTCCCGTACCGATACGCTTCTTTCCGTATCGATACAGAAACTTCCAGTGAGCTCTGTTGAATTAATTGCATCGACACAGATGTTCCCCGTATCGAAACGGTCCCTGTCCCGTACCGATACGCTTACACGCGTATCGATACACCCTCTTGTTGTTGTGCAACATCTCTTTCTGTTTTGAGACAAGTATCGATATGGGTCCTCGTGTACCGATACGGTAAGTTGCAGAAATGCATTTATGGTGGAAAGAGAGGGTCCCAACGGCTATAATCAATACCCTAACCATCCAAACGGATAGAATTAATAGAGAAGGTATAAATTGAAGCTAATTGAAGACCAACAACAACTATTGCATCAAAGACAAACATCCTTACAAAAATCCAAGCTCAAAGTACTTATTTTCATATCTCTTGTAAAACCCCAAATTGTGTAGTGTTCAATTCCGATCTTGTAATCAAATTTTGGTTGAGTGTTTGTACTTAAATGGGCAATCTTGTATTGAGAGATATCTTTCTTGCCTTTATTTCTTCTTTGTTCTCTTGTCAGGGTTTGGTCAAATTTTGGGTAGAAAATTTGACCGGTTTTGTAAAGGTTACCTCCTAAGCCTTGAAAAGGGGAAGAACAATTAGTGGATTGTTGGAAAATCCTTAGGGGTAGCTAAGGTAGTGGATGTAGAGTTCTTTTGGAACTTGAACCACTTTAAAATTCCTTGTTCTTCATTTTTAGCCATTCTATTTGATCAATTCATTGATCCACTCAACAATTGGTATCAGAGCCTACCTCTTTGAAGGATTAACAACCACAAGAGGAGTTCCTAGGAAGAGTGTGATCAACCACAAATCAAGCCATGACATCTACCTCCGGGTCAAACATGTACGAATCTCAATCAACAACCAAACCGACTTTCTTCAACGATGATAACTACCCCTTTTGGAAGAACCGAATGCGTTTCTTCATTAAATCCAACGGTTATCTAGTTTGGGATGTCATTGAAGATGGTCCCTATATTCCGATGAAGAAAGATGACGAAGGAAAATTAGTGCTAAAGAAGAAACATGAGATAAGTGAAGAAGAGAGAAAGAAGATTCAAATCAATGATAAAGCTCTTAACATGTTTTTTTGCTCTTTCGGTCTTGACATCTACTCCAAAGTTTTGTAACCCCCTCGTCCCGGTCTGGAAGACTGACCAGTCTGAGTAAGTTACACGGGGAAAACCGTAGCGAAACCCGTTAAGGCTCCACTTCGATTAGCAACCCTAGAAAACTTTTCATTAATTATCTTGTCTAGATGTATCATTTAATCCTATGTGAGAAGCGACAACGGAAAAGACAAAGAAGAACATTCAAACAGACGTAAGGTAATTTAAATTTACCAAGTGACATGTTGATACGATTACATGCTCATGAAGCCAAGACCCAACAAAAATGATACACACGAGGCTCACAAGAAAGCTTACGACAAACGGAACCAAAGCCCAACATTTGAGAATCTTTAAAGATGCCAAAAGCCAAACTTTCAGGCCGGTGTTTCGAAACAGGCTTGCCCGTTTCGATACACGGGCCCCAGTTTAAAAGCCAGACCAGCCGTACCAATACGGTCCACCTCGTTTCGGTACGGGGGTCCATTTTGTCAAGGCATTTCGGAACTCGTTCCGAAACAGGCCTTTGTAGTGGCAAACCGTTTTGGTACGTGTATAAGAAAGGAGCTCACAGTGTCAAACCGTATCGAAAAGCGTTCCAATACGGGTATCCCTGGAGCTACACCCGTTCTAAAACCACTTCACGTATTTCGAAACTCCTGCAATCTATGTGACCCTAAAGACATTTTTCTGCATCTCCAAAAGTTCCCAACATGCCTCAAAACAACAAGAAACAAGAAACAACAGAAAGCATACAATCTATAGGCATTTCTCCCTACTTCGAGCATGATCAAACATATAACATACATGACAAGGCCATTCATTTAAAGAAATAAGCATCCACCAAATACACTGCATAACAAGTTTTACATGCCTTTAAAACAAAACACGTAAGCATTCATGAAACATGGTTTACAAATCCACATCAAAGGCATTAACAACAAAAGCCAACACATAGGAGTCTAGATACGCGCTCCTACAACACGTAGCATTTCCCATTGCTAAACTACTACATTATTTACTAAACCATACTTGAGCAACTACCACACGCTGGGACGCCCTTTCCTTGCTCCTTGCTAACTCCACACTAGCGATCTGTATTGTCGAAAATGAGAGCGTAAGCTAGAAGCTTAGTGAGGGAGCTCTAAAACAAAGACAACAACAATGCAAGCTTCAAGCATGTTATCCTTAAGGCATTTACAAAACATACATACGCATCAACATAGCAACATAGCTAATAGTCACAAGAATGCATGAACATGGCATCTTACCTCATGTTATGCTAAACAAGATATAACAAATACCTTATCACAACCACCACAGATAGAGAAGTATATTGGCAACTATTAGCTTACTCGGATATGCGGATAACTTCCGTTGGGATTTTCACCCCCAACGTACTCAACAACAACGTTACCTTCCGGTGGGATTACACTCATCACCGTTCCTTGCATGGATGAGATTACACTCATCATCACATGCCCTTACGAGTGGGATTCCACTCATCATCACGTAATAACATTTTCCGGTGGAATATTACCTCAAAGTAGTCATTGATGACTACACGTCACCAAGGCCACGCGCGAATTTGACTCAACCGCGTGCACACTCATCCTAATGATCGATCATTTATACGCGATAATTAACTAGTGCCAATCATACTAACAAGGCTCACCATGATATTACCATCATGCATTTCAACACATCAATCACCATATACATCAACATGTATATCAACATACATAAACAACACATACTTCACAAGTCCACATTATGCACATTAAGCAAAACTCATAAAGCACACAAGAGATTAAGCTACCAACTTAATCTCTACCTTGGATTGGCCTACCAAGCACAATCCAACACCACAACCACACACTTGAACCAATTTAAAACCATTTTAAATGATCCACTCACCGAACTCCCTTAAGAAAACCGAGAAAAGCCGAATCAAGTCTCCACACTTTCCGTAATCGAGCCCAAAGCTTCTCCAACGGTTTCCCTTGATTCTCATTGAAAACACTTGAAACGGTGAAGGGAATGGATGGAATAGTAACCAAAGGTTTGGGGAGGTTTTAACGTGAAAAACTTTGAGGAAGAAGATGGTGAAAAGCATTTCAAAAGTCTCCTTTTTCTCATCTTAATTCCTTTACTTTAAAAATTACCAAATTGCCATTAATGAAATCCAACCCCTTTTTAATTTTAAAGCAAAACCCATTTTAATTAAAACGAGTCCAACAACTCGAACCCGATTCACACACGCAACTCCCAATCCCTAAACCCGAGTGTTACAACTCTCCCCCACTTAAGGAATTTCGTCCTCGAAATTACCTGACTGAAAGAGATACGAAAACTGCCTTTCCATATCTTCCTTTCTCTCCCAAGTGGCCTCGTCCACACCTCGACGTTGCCACCTCACTTTGACCAACTCAATCGATCTACCACGCAAAACCTTACTGTCTGAGGCTAAAATCTCAACTGGTTTCTCATCATACGTCAAATCCGGATTCAATTCAATCTCTTCCACAAACATCACATGCGACGGATCTGATCTATACTTACGGAGCATCGAAACATGGAACACATTGTGAATCCTCTCTAACTCGGATGGCAAACGTAACTGATAAGCAACCGAATCAACTTGCTTCACAATCTTATACGACCCAATGTACCTCAGACTCAATTTCCCTTTTTTGCCAAATCTCATAACTTTCTTCCACGGAGAGACTTTCAAGAACACTCTATCTCCCACGGAATACTCAACTTCTTTCTTCTTCAAGTCGACATAAGACTTTTGCCTATCCGAAGCGGCCTTCAAACGATCACAAATCAAATTCACCTTATCGGTAGTCCCCTTAAGCAAATCTGGCATCGGTAACAGCTTCTAACCAGCTTCGGCCCAACAAACCAGAGTTTTACACTTTCTACCATACAATGCCTCATACGGAGCCATCTGAATGCTCGACTGAAAACTGTTATTATACGCGAACTCGACCAACATCAAGTGTTTCTCCCAAGTACCCTGAAAATCAATAATGCAACAACGCAACATGTCCTCTCAAATCTGTATAACCCTCTCCGACTGACCATTTGACTGAGGATGATACGACGTGCTGAAATTCAATCGGATACCCAAAGTTGTATGCAAACACTCCCAAAATCTGCCTGTGAATCTTAGATCTCTGTCAGACACAATCGACTTCGGCACACCGTGCAGTCTCACAATCTCACTGATGTACAAATCGGCCAACCTATCTAAGGAGTAAGTCGTATTAATAGCTAAAAAGTGAGCACACTTTGTGAAACGGTCAACTATCACCCAAACTGAGTTCTTCTTTGTAGGAGTCAAAGGCAAACCCGAAACGAAGTCCATGCTGATATTTTCCCACTTCCATTCCGAAATTCTCAACGGTTGCAACAAACCTGAAGGAACCTGATGTTCTGCCTTAACTCTCTGGCATACCATACACTTACTCACATAATCGGCTACGTCTTTCTTCAAACCAACCTAATAATATTCATTCTTCAAATCACGATACATCTTCGTACTACCAGGATGCATAGCAAACGGGCTACTGTGTGATTCAGTCAAGATAGTACGTCTCAAATCTCTATCATCCAGCACAACTATTCTATCTCTGAAACACAAGACCTCATCAACACTGAAACTATAGTCCGATGGTCTACCCTCGGCTATGTCTTGCGCGTGAGGTGCCAAAGATCTATCTAAGATCTGTTTCTCTCTAATCAACTGACCTAAGGTAGGTCTAACCTGAAGCTCGGCCACTAGGCCACCATCACCAGACAAACTCAAACTAGCAAACATGGCTCTCAACTCAACGACTACCTTCCTACTCAAAGCATCTGCCACTACATTGGCTTTACCCGGATGGTACTCAATCGTGAGATCATAGTCCTTGAGCAACTCTAGCCACCTACGATGTCTAATGTTCAACTCTCGTTGGGTCATTATATACTTCAGACTCTTGTGATCCGTATACACTGTGCATTTCTCACCGTACAAAATAATGTCTCCAAATCTTCAAAGTAAACACAACTGCGATTAGCTCTATGTCGTGTGTCGGATAGTTACGCTCGTGAGTCTTCAACTGTCTCGAGGCATAAGCCACCACTCTTCTGTCTTGCATGAGAACACAACGTAACCCTACATACGAAGCATCACTGTAGACTACATACTCTTTCCCCGACTCTGGCTGAATCAAAATTGGTGCATTGGTCAAAGCTTCTTTCAATTTCTCAAAGGCTTGTTGTCTCGCATCTGACCACTCAAACTGAACATTCTTCTGAAGCAACTTCGTCAAAAGAGCAGCTATCTTAGAAAATCCTTCCACAAACCTCCTATAGTATCCAGCTAAGCCTAGGAAACTATTAATCTCTGTCACATACTTCGGTTGCTTCCACTCAACAATGGTCTCTATCTTCTTCGGATCAACTCTAATCCCCTCGGTCGACACTACATGTCCTAGGAAGACCACTTCTCGGATCCATAACCCACATTTACTCAACTTAGCGTTCAACTGGTTGTCTAGCAAAGTCTGCAAAACTAACCTCAAATGCCGGTCATGATCTTCCTCGGTACGCGAATACACCAAAATGTCATCTATGAAAACAACCACAAACTGGTCTAAGTACTGATGGAAGATTATATTCATCATATCCATGAAAGCATCCGGTGCATTTGTCAACCCAAACGGCATAACCAAGAACTCGTAGTGACCATATCTAGTCCTAAAAGCTGTCTTCGGTACATCAACCTCTTTAACTTTCAACTGGTAATAACCGGATCTCAAGTCAATCTTCGAAAAAATTGATGCCCCTCTCAACTGATCGAACAAGTCATCAATACGCGGCAAAGGATACTTGTTCTTCACTGTCAACTGATTCAACTGTCTATAATCGATGCACATTCTCATACTACCGTCTTTCTTCTTCACAAACAAAACTGAAGCGCCCCAAGGCGAAGAACTCAGATGGATAAAACCTCTATCTGACAACTTTTGTAATTGAGTCTTCAACTCTTTCAGTTCTTTCGGTGCCATACGGTACGGAACAATCGAAACAGGAGAAGAGTCTGAATACGTCTCTATAGCAAACTCTACCTCTCTATCAGGCGGTAAACCCAACAATTCTTCCGGAAACACACTCGGAAAATCACACACTATTTGATATCCTGAGGTCTAACTTCACTCATGTTCGGATTCATCACGTAGGACAAGTACGCCTCACAACCCAACTCAACTAATCTCTGAGCCTCTAAAGCTGAAACAACATTCGATAAGAACTTCACGTTCTCACCTACTACCACAATCTCATAATCATCCGCAAGCTTCAAGAAAACCCTCTTAGTCTAAAAATCTATCCTAGCTCTATGTTCTGTAAGCCAGTCCATACCCAAAATCACATCGAAACCATAAAACGGTAACTCCATCATATCCACTGGAAATACATGCCCCAGAACCATTAACAAACACCTTCTGTACATCTTCCTAACCACTACTGTATCCTCGAAGGAACTAGTAACACTAACACCTACCTCTAGTACCTCACAATGCAAATTCAACATCCTTGCATGCTCACTCAAAATATATGAATACGTAGACCCGGAGTCAATCAAGGAAAGCAAACTCAGAGTCTGTATTGAGAAATTACCTGCGATCATATCCGTGTCGTTCTGTCCCTCTCACTGAGCATAAACTCTAGCCTGACCTCCGCCCTCTAGCTGTACTGCAACCACATGTGCTATGTTCCTCTGGCCATTATTTCTCGGCTGGAAGTTACCTCAATCGTGCCCATGGCCTCTCGGATAATCAATAGCTCTAGCAGGAGCCTGAACTTGAACCGGTGCATACCCAACCTGATGTGGACAATCACGCCTAAGGTGATCTCTAGCTCCACAATTCCAACAATAATGAAAGTTTCCCCAACACTCACCGGTGTGATTCCTCCCGCATCGAGCACACTCGGGCATACGCCCACCAGCTCTTTGGCCCTGATGGCCTCTACCATGGTTACCACCACCACGTCTATGATCATAATGATGCCTATTGTCCCGATGTCTCTTGGAATCACATGTATCAAAGTCGCCCAAGTGATCTCGGCATCTGGCATGCCCGTAGTAGTGGTGACCCACCAAGTGTAGGCATCACCCTAAAGCAACAAAACAATGCACCCAAGCCTGCGTGCTCCAGTACAACCCATCTGCGACAAAATACAGACAGTCTTGTCAAACCAAGTCTCGGATCTCTCGGGTGCCAACCCTCGGAACTCTTCGCCTCCCAAACTGCGAAGCCTCTCAAGTGGCAAACCGGTGCCCTCACCCTGAGGTTGTGCCACCGCCTGTCCCCCAGCCACTGCTGCCTGAAAAGCCCCAGCTATCGCTTGAACTAATGGAGTCAAATCTATACCGGTTGGTCATTGGCCAACCTGAGGTCCTACACCCTCGGCTCTCGCCTCACCTTCCTCTTGACGAGGAGGAGAAGGAAGAGGTGAAGGAGCCTGCGCCTCAACCACCGGCTCGACTCTCGGAGCTTCTGCTCGTGGTTCCAGATGAACCATCCTAGGTATCCCTCTAGGTCTCATCTCACAGCTAGCAAGATAACAACTACAACAAACAAACACATAAGGATTAAGTTAGCAAAGGCAAGGGTCCAACGTGCTCAAGTACATTCCTTTACAAAATCTTTTTAAAAAGAAATAGTAGTAATGGGAACTCGACACTACGCCTCAACACAACCATCATGCTAACACATGCTTTCAAACACCGTACTAGCAAGCAAACATCAAGCATACATGGCAAAACATTCACCGAGACATAGCAACAACATAACACTTCAAACTTACCTTACTTACCTTCCCAAGGTCGCGTAAACATCAGGCTCTGATACCAACAAATATAACCCCCTCGTCCTGGTATGGATGACTGACCAGTCCGAGTAGGTTACACGGGGAAAACCAAAGCGAAACCCGTTAAGGCTCCACTTCGATTAACAACCCTAGAAAACTTTTCATTAATTATCTTGTCTAGATGTATCATTTAATCCTATGTGAGAAGCGACAGCAGAAAAGACAAAGAAGAACATTCAAACAGACGTAAGGTAATTTAAATTTACCAAGTGACATGTTGATACGATTACATGCTCACGAAGCCAAGACCCAACAAAAACGATACACACGAGGCTCACAGGAAAGCTTACGAAAAACGGAACAAAAGGCCAACATTTGAGAATCTTTAAAGATGCCAAAAGCCAAATTTTCAGGTCGGTGTTTTGAAACAGGCTTGCCCGTTTCGATACACGGGCCCCAGTTTAAAAGCCAGACCAGCCGTACCGATATGGTCCACCTCGTTTCGGTACGGGGGTCCATTTTGTCAAGGCGTTTCGAAACTCGTTCCGAAACAGGCCTTCGCAGTGGCAAACCATTTTGGTACGCGTATCAGAACATGAGCTCAAAATGTCAAACCGTATCGAAAAGCGTTCCGATACGGGTATCCCCGGAGCTACACCCGTTCCAAAACCACTTCACGTGTTTCGAAACGCCTGCAATATGTGTGACCCTAAAGACAATTTTCTACATCTTCAAAAGTTCCCAACATGCCTCAAAACCACAAGAAACAAGAAACAACAGCAAGCATACAGTCTATAGGCATTTCTCTCTACTTCGAGCATGATCAAACATATAGCATACATGACAAGGTCATTCATTTAAAGAAATAAGCATCCACCAAATACATTGCATAACAAGTTTTACATGCCTTTAAAACACAACACGTAAGCATTCATGAAACATTGTTTACAAATCCACCTCAAAGGCATTAACAACAAAAGCCAACACATAGGATTCTAGATACGTGCTCCTACAACATGTATCATTTCCCATTGCTAAACTACTACATTATTTACTAAACCATACTTGAGCAACTACCACATGCTGGGACGCCCTTTCCTTGCTCCTTGCTAACTCCACACTAGCGATCTGCATTGTCGAAAACGAGAGCGTAAGCTAGAAGCTTAGCGAGGGAGCTCTAAAACAAAGACAACGAAAATGCAGGGTTCAAGCATGTTATCCTTAAGGCATTTACAAAACATACATACGCACCAACATAGCAACATAGCTAATCGTCACAAGAATGCATGAACATGGCATCTTACCTCATGTTATGCTAAACAAGATATAACAAATACCTTATCACAACCACCACGCATAGACAAGTATATTGGCAACTATTAGCTTACTCGGATATGCAGATAACTTCCGTTTGGATTTTCACCCCCAACGTACTCAACAACAACGTTACCTTCCGGTGGGATTACACTCATCACCGTTCCTTGCATGGATGGGATTACACTCATCATCACATGCCCTTACGGATGGGATTCCACTCATCATCACGTAATAACATTTTCCGGTGGAATATTACCTCACCGTACTCTTCCTTGATGACTACACGTCACCAAGGCCACGCGCGAATTTTACTCAATCGTGTGCACACTCATCCTAATGATCGATCATTTATACCCAGTAATTAACTAGTGCCAATTATACTAACAAGTCTCACAATGATATTACCATCATGCATTTTAACACATCAACCACCACATACATCAATATGTATATCAACATGCATAAACAACACATACTTCACAAGTCCACATTATGCACATTAAGCAAAACTCATAAAGCACACAAGAGATTAAGCTACCAACTTAATCTCTACTTTGGATTGGCTTACCAAGCACAATCCAACACCACAACCATACACTTGAACTAATTTAAAACCATTTTAAATGATCCACTCACCGAACTCCCTTAAGCAAACCGAGAAAAGCCGAATCAAGTCTCCACACTTTTCGGAATCGAGCCCGAAGCTTCTCCAACGGTTTCCCTTGATTCTCGTTGAAAACACTTGAAATGGTGAAAGAAATGGATGGAATAGTAACCAAAGGTTTGGGGAGGTTTTGACGTGAAAAACTTGGAGGAAGAAGATGGTGAAAAGCATTTCAAAAGTCTCTTTTTTCTCATCTTATTTCCTTTACTTTAAAAGTTACCAAATTGCCATTAATGAAATCCAACTCCTTTTTAATTTTAAAGAAAAGCCATTTTAATTAAAACGAGTCCAACGACTCGAACCTGATTCACACACGCAACTCCCGACCCCTAAACCCGGGTGTTACAAGTTTCCTCCATCGAAAGTGCTAAGGAAGCGTGGGATACACTTGAGACTACTTATGAAGGAATAAGTGATGTGAAGGAGACAAAAATTGGAATTCTCAATCTTAGCTATGAGAATTTCAAAATGGAGCCCGACGAAACCGTGTCAAAGATGTTCGATCGTTTCTCAACAATCATCAACGGGCTAAAAGATTTTGGAGAGATAATCCCGGAAGACAAACTAGTCCGGAAGCTACTCTACTCACTTTCTGAGTCTTGGGATGGGAAGAGAACCGCCATCATTGAGGCAAAAAATTTGAAGACACTCAAGCTTGATGAGCTAGTGGGTTCTCTCCTAACTCATGAGATAATGAAGCAAGGAAGGGAAGATGAAAGGAAGAAGGAAGAGAGAATAGTGGAGAAGTTTGAAGTAGATAAGAAGAAGAAGATATGAGTGGCTCTCAAAGCTTCACTACATGAGGAGAGCATTTCTAGAGAGGAGGAAGACCTAGAAGAATTGGCTATGATAGCCAAAAGGTTCTCACGGTTTATGAGGTCCAACCGAGGAAGGAAGATTCAAAGAAAAATGGACTTCAAAATCAAAAACAAAGAAGAAGAGAAGGATCAAATCATTTGCTTTGAGTGCAAAAAACCGAGTCATATTCGTTCGGAGTGCCCTCAACTCAAGAAGAAGGGCTTTGAGAAGAAGAAGCTCAAATCCAAGCTTGCTACTTGGAGTGACAAGGAGTCATCCGAGGATGAGGAACACGAAGTGGCCAACCTTTGCCTCGTGGCTCTTGAGGACGATTCCTCCTTGGTAACCTCTAACTCATCATCTTTTGATTTTACATTTGATGAATTGCATGATGCTTATGATGAGTTACAAGAGGTATATGATGAGTTAGTTGAGAAGTATAAAGAGTCGGTCATAAGAAATAAAAAGATTATTTCGGAATTAAATGCTAAAAATGACTCACTTTCTCAAGCTAACTTAAAATTTGAGAAAAAGATATCAGGTTTACAAGATGAACTTAAATTCTTTCAAGATGAAAATGTAGACTTAAACAATCTTATTTCTCAATGCAATAGTGAACACCAAAGGGTGTTAGATGAGCTTAACAAGCTCAAGGAGTCTTTCAAAAATGTTGGTAATGTGAAAATGAGATAGGTGAATCCTCTAAAACTAACCAACCTAAGAGAAAGACATATAACTACAAACAAAGTGG
This sequence comes from Hibiscus trionum, assembly GCA_030270665.1. Lineage (NCBI taxonomy): Eukaryota > Viridiplantae > Streptophyta > Magnoliopsida > Malvales > Malvaceae > Hibiscus > Hibiscus trionum. Next base: position 894,652 of record BSYR01000012.1, read on the forward strand.
CTTCCATAGGCATAATAAGACAAAAGGAGTTAGAAGTGTATGGGTTCCTAAGGAACTCGTCAAGTCTAATAATGTTGTTGCTATGTCACCTTGGATTCCTAAGGGAACCAAGCTTTTGGGAGCTAACACTCGTGGACACAAAATGATTTGGGTACCAAAAACCAAAGCTTAATATCTTTTTTTGTAGGGGGCATTGCTACAAGGCCAAAGCACAAAGTCAAAATTCATGGTACCTTGATAGTGGATGCTCGAGGCACATAACCGAAGAGAATAGTCGATTCATGGACTTAAAGCCAAAAAGTGGAGGAGTAGTGACATTTGGTGACAACTCCAAAGGCCACATTAAAGGTATTGGATCCATAGGTAATCACTCTACTATTCTCATTGAAAATGTTGTATATGTCGATGGTCTAAAACATAATTTATTGAGCATTATTCAATTATGTGACAAAGGGTTTAATGTCTTATTTGATAAAAATGGGTGCAAAATTGTTGACATTAAAACAAATAATACAATGCTCATTGGTCATCGCATAGGTAGTATATACATGGTACATTTAGATGACATTCATACATCCCATGCATGCTTTGTTGCACAAAATGAAAATGATGCATGGCTATGGCATAGGAAACTAGAACATGCCAGCATTAGTATTTTAGAAAAATTAGTTTCCCTAAATCTAGTTAGAGGTTTGCCCAAAATTAAGTTCTCAAATGACAAAATTTATGATGCATGCTCTAAGGGTAAACAACATATATCATCCTTTAAATCCATTAATGATGTTTCTACAAGTAGGTGTTTACAACTTATTCACATGGATTTATTTGGGCCTATTAGAACTATGAGCTTGGGTGGTAAATCATATGCATTTGTACTTGTTGATGACTATTCTAGATTTACTTGGGTTCTATTCTTAAGTACTAAAGATGATGCTTTAGAAAAATTAATCACATTTTCAAAATTAACTCAAAATGATCTTGAACTTAAAATTTCTCATATTAGAAGTGATCATGGAACCGAATTTCAAAATGTAGGTTTTGAAGAGTTTTTAAATGAAAATGGTATTAGCCACAATTTTTCGGCTCCCCGAACTCCTCAACAAAATAGGGTAGTTGAAAGGAAAAATAGAACTTTACAAGAAATGGCTAGAACCATGCTTTGTGAAAAACAATTTACCTAAATATTTTTGGGCGGAAGCCACAAACATCGCTTGCTACATTGTAAACCGAGTAATGATTATGCCACTTTTAAAGAAAACACTATATGAGATTTTAAAATCTAAAAAGCCTAACATTAGCTATTTTCACCCATTTGGTTGCATGTTTTTTGTTTTAAACAATGGAAAAGATAACTTAGGTAAATTTGATGCTAAAAGTGATGAAGCTATTTTCTTAGGTTATTCCTTAAACTCTGAAGCCTATCGTGTATTTAATAAGAGAACTTTAGTTGTAGAAGAGTTTATTCATGTTGTATTCTATGATAACCTCCTTCTGAGGAAGGATTCTTGTGATGATGATGATGTAGGAATCCTTTATTCCTTTAATGGAGGACAAACTTCAAAGGAGGATGAGGTTCCAACGAATTAAAAGGATACACAAGATCCACCTCTTGAAGCCTTAAAGGACTTGGCTCTTGAGGAAAAGGAAGTGAGCTACCCAAGGGAGTACAACTATATCAAAGGTGGTGAAATCTTGGGTGATCCATCCAAGGGGGTAACTACTAGATCTTCTCTTAAACTCATGAACCATATTGCCTTTATCTCATGCATAGAGCCTAAGAACATTAAAGAAGCATTAAATGATGATTTTTGGATTATGGCTATGCAAGAAGAGTTAAACCAATTTGAGAGAAGTAATGTATGGACATTAGTTGAAAGGCGTAGTAATCAATCTACTATAGGAACTAAATGGGTATTTAGGAACAAACTAGATGAGAGTGGTAACATTGTGAGAAATAAAGCTAGATTAGTTGCTCAAAGTTACACTCAAGAAGAGGGAATAGATTTTGATGAAACCTATGCACTCGTAGCTAGAATGAAGGCTATTAGGATGTTGCTTACATATGCATGTTATCATGATTTCAAGCTTTCTAAAATGGATGTTAAAAGCTCATTTCTAAATGGTTTTATAAATGAGGAAGTGTATGTGGAACAACCACCGGGTTTTGAAGACTCAAAATTTCCAAATCATGTTTTCAAACTAACCAAAGCACTTTATGGTTTAAAACAAGCTCCTAGAGCTTGGTATGAAAGACTTTCAAACTTTTTAATTGAAAAAGGTTTTGAAAAAGGTAAGGTGGACACTACACTTTTCATAAAAAGGTATAAAAATGACATCTTAGTAGTACAAATATATGTTGATGATATTATTTTTGGATCTACTAATGAGTGTCATTGCAAAAAGTTTGCTAAGTTAATGCAAGGTGAATTTGAGATGAGCATAATGGGGGAGCTCTCATTCTTTTTGGGACTCCAAATCAATCAAAGGAAGGATGGCACCTTCATCAATCAAGAAAAGTACATCAAGGATATGCTCAAGAAGTTTGGCTTGGAGAATGCAAAGCCTCAAGCCACACCAATGAGCTCATCTACAAAGCTTGTCAAAGATGAAGGAGATAAGTGTGTTGACTCTAAGCTTTATCGCTCTATGATTGGATCTTTGCTTTACCTTACCGCAAGTAGACCGGATATTTTGTTTAGTGTTTGCTTGTGTGCTAGGTTTCAAGCTAGTCTTAGAGAGTCTCACCTTATAGCCGTTAAGAGAATCTTTAGGTACCTTAGAGATACTCCTTGTCTAGGTCTTTGGTACCCTAGAGATTCAACCTTCATGCTTATTCGGATGCGGATTATGGGGGTGTAAAATCGATAGGAAGAGTACTTCGGGAACATGTCAATTCTTAGGTAGTATGCTCATATCTTGGTTCTCTAAGAAACAAAATAGTGTATCTCTATCTACCACTGAAGCCGAGTACATATCCTTAGGGAGTTGTTGTGCTCAAGTCCTTTGGATGAAACAACAACTCTTAGATTATGGTATTAAAGTTGAAACCATACCCCTTAAGTGTGACAACACTAGTGCCATATGCTTAACTAAAAATCCAATCCAACACTCTAGAACCAAACATATAGAGATAAGGAATCATTTCATTAGAGATCATGTCTTTAAGGAAGATGTTGTTATAGAGTATGTTGACACCTTGAACCAACTAGCGGACATTTTTACTAAACCTCTAGACAAAGAGCGTTTTTGGTCCCTTAGGAGAGAGTTAGGTCTAACTAGCCTTCCTTGACCCTTTAGGACTCTTTTTGAGGTTAAAATTGATTGAATTTGTGAAATTTCATGTTTATGTGTTGTTGCTCTTGAAAATATCCATGCTTATAGCTAGGGAGAGTATGCTTCTGTTAGAATATGCTTAGAACTGCTCATTCATCAATTGCATTCATTTAGGAGGTGCTAAAATCGAGCCTTTGGTTGTTCTTAAAGCCTAAAATGCATTTCTGGGCATAGGGTATCGATACGGCCTTACGTTTATCGATACGAGTACTGTATTAGCTTTCCATACTGCATTTTACCTAAAACGGGTATCGATACGGTTAAACCTGTTTCGATACGAGCTAAAAATGATTCGATACGGATTGCATCCGTTTCGATATGGACCTTCGACTAGCGTTTCAAGGGAATTATGGTTTTACCCCCGTATCGTTACACCCTCAGGCGTATCGATACGCGATTACGCAGACAACTTCTTTAAGGCATTTAAGGAGTTCTACTTTTACCAAAATTGCTTTTACAAAACCCTAGTTGTTTTTCACTCTATAAAAAGCCTCTCAATCCCTCATATTTTCACACCACAACTCAAAATCTCTTGAGGGTTTTCAACATCAAGCAAAGCTTTTCAAGCTTTTCTTCAATTTGGTGCAAAGTTCTTCTCCCATTCCTCTCTATCAATATCAAGGTATAAATCTTTTTTTTTCTCTTTTGATTTTCGTTTTAAATTTTCTTTTGTTTTTGTTTTGTTTTTCTCAACAACAATCTTTTTTAAACCTTTTGTTTTTTGTTTTGTTTCTAAATTTTTTTAACAAAAACCTTGATTATTGATTTTCAATGGGTTGAATGAGAAAGTTAATGCATACACTGTTATTGATCTTTTCTCTAGTCAATGGCACTTAAAAAGAGAGCACGTACTAGTGAAGTCGGTGAAGGTTCTAATGCCGGAGATGGTACTCGCCCGAACCTCACTCTTATCTATCAACAGTGCTTCAAGACTTCCGGAGATCTCACATATTTCCGACAATTTCAAAACTACAAAATCCGTCCAGAAAGGGTAATTTCTGTTCCTTTTCTCAACTCGGAGCGCTTCAAATTTGTTTACTTACTATTGCTCCAAGAATGGAAATTTATGGATTTTATTCAAATTCCAGGCTTTTTCTATCGCAATTTGGTATTGATTTTCTATGTTAATGCCAAGTGTGTCGCCAATACATCGGGTGTTGTTACGGTTGTTAATTCCTATCTAATGGGTAAAAAGGTCACCATCAATGTTCAATCTCTTTGTGATGTGTTCAAGTTAGAGGATGAAGGTCTTGATGATGAGAATGCTCTTGTCCATGTCTTGGGAGGTTCCGCCACTGCTCTTAATGCTCAAGATCAAATCTTACATTTGATGGTTTCTTGGTGGTTTAGGCCCTCGGAAGGCAAGTATTCCACTATCCGCCAAGTTGATGATTTTTGGATTTGTTGCTTCCGTCAAAGACAACAACCAAACCTTGCTCGGATTATGTTTGCGGAGATTGTCTATCTCGAGAAACATCGCCACACTACTCTTGTCACTTCATTCACTTATGGAACGGTCTTGAGTTATTTCTTCACACAAAAGGAGATAGATTGTTCACATGACTACCCGACTCCCCTCACCAATCCTATCGATGAAAGATCTCTTTCAAGAGGTAAGTTCATGTACTTCAATGGAAATTGGCTTCGTCTATCCGAACTCCCTAGTGATGCTATTCCGAAAGAAATTGCTAATCCTCAAGCCGCTCAAGCTCCTCCTCCTCCACCTTCCATGGATGCCCTCATGACCTTTCTCAACGAGCAATTCACGGGCTTGCGCACATGAATTGCTTCCATGGATCAAGCGATGAGTTCAGGATTTGCTGTTATAGACACACGTTTTACAAGTCTTGAAGATCGTGTGAAGAATGTGGAGACGCATCTCACTTCCCTTGAAGGCGGTCACAACTCGATGAACATATCCCTTACCGCTTTCCATGACGAGTGGCGTCAATCTCGGAGGAATGATGATGCACATGATGAGGACGATGAAGATGGCGATGGAGATGCGTAGTAGTTCATCTTTGCATATAATTCATGCCATTTAGGATATTTATGCACTTTCGATTATGTTTTTAGGACTAAGTTTCCATTCTAAAACCTATGCTTTGATTTTCTGTTATTTGGATTTTATGTTGATGTTATCTTTCTTTTGAACTTAATGGTTAACTATATTATGTTGCTTGGTTATTATTTATGCCTTTTGCCTATGTTTATCAATGTCTCTATTTTTGATCTAATAAAAAGGGGGAGAGGGAACAAGCTCACACTTAAAATTTTGATTTTCAACTTAAAGTTTACCTAGCTAATATTAAGGGGGAGTTATTTTGCAAAGTTTTTCAAAGTGTCAAAAATTTCAAGTTTTGGTTTTGTTATATCAAAAAGGGGGAGATTGTAAAACCTATGTTTGATTTTGATATAACAAAGTATGTTAAGGATTAAATTGAAAACTTGAAATAGATTTTTAAGTCCCTCAAATGATTTATAAATCATCAAGGCTTTAATCTGATTTGAAAAAAAATCAAACTCCAAATATTTTCTAAGTGTTCCAAGGCCAAAGTATTGAAAAACATCCAGGCGTATCGATACGCTTCCAGCCGTATCGATACCTTTTTTACAAAGTTGGCTACTGGAAAGACGCGTTTCGAGACGCCCCTCACCGTATCGAAACAGCGTATCGAAACATATTGAATTTGTATCGATACGCTCCCTCTGTAAAAACTGAAGGAGTTTGAATGGCGTACCGATACAGTGTCCCCCGTATCGATACGTATTTTATGGAATTTTAAAATCGAAAGCCTATAATGTTTTCGACTGTTGGTGTCAGTTGTTAGGTAACTGAAATTTAAAGTGGTGGTTGTCCCGTACCGATACGCTCATTGCCGTATCGATACGGAAACTTCCAGTGAGCTCTGTTGAATTAATTGCATCGATACGGATGTTCCCCGTATCGAAACGGTCCTTGTCTTGTACCGATACGCTTACACGCGTATCGATACACCCTCTTGTTATTGTGTAACGACTCTTTCTGTTTTGAGACAGGTATCGATACGAGTCCTCGTGTACCGATACGGTAAGCTGCAGAAGTGCATTTATAGTGGAAAGAGAGGGTCCCAACGGCTATAATCAATACCCTAACCACCCAAACGGCTAGAATTAATAGAGAAGGTATAAATTGAAGCTAATTGAAGATTAGCAACAACTATTGCATCAAAGACAACATTCCTTACAAAAATCCAAGCTTAAAGTGCTTATTTTCCTATCTTTTGTAAAACCCCAAATTGTGTAGTATTCAATTATGATCTTGTAATCAAATTTGGGTTGAGTATTTGTACTTAAAAGGGCAATCTTGTATTGAGAGATATCTTTCTTGCCTTTATTTCTTCTTTGTTCTCTTGTGAGAGTTTGGTCAAATTTTGGGTAGAAAATTTGACCGGTTTTGTAAAGGTTACCTCCTAAGCCTTGAAAAGGGGAAGAACAATTAGTGGATTGTTGGAAAATTCTTAGTGGTAGCTAAGGTAGTGGATGTAGAGTTAATTTGGAACTTGAACCACTCTAAAATTCCTTGTTCTTCATTTTTAGCCATTCTATTTACTCCAACAATTTTAAAAAGCCCAATTCACCCCCTTCTTAGCTTTGATCAATCCATTGATCCACTCAACATATTTGTTTGTTAATCAAGGAGTTAGTTTGAGTTAGCTTTAATATAACTGACTTTTCACCTACCCAACTTTAATGCAATCGTCCCCCCGCTTTCGAAAACCATATCTCCATGCACTTGCCATTTCTGTCCGGCCACCCTCGATTTTCAGTCACCGCCGCGCCGTGAGCTTCACTGCTGGTGTCACCGTCTTCCTCACGTCGGCCTGAGCTCGCCCCCGTTAGCCACTCGCTCTCCCCCGCCGCCATCGTCGATGTTTGAAGGTTGAAGGTTCGATGAACCTAGGGCGTTGTTTCTCTTGTTTTCTAGCCACCGTGGCCGTCCTATCGCGACGCCAACTTCATCGGCGTTATCCCCGAGCCAAGGTGAGGAAAACCCTCCCGGCCGTTTGTCGTTCCGACACCGGGAAAGGCTACATTGGAGCACCGTACTTTCCGACGAATTCGAACCTTAAAGGTTAGATTCATCGACATTCCGGCCTACTTCCGATCTAGTTTTGTAACGTTAATATTGTGGGATTAATTTTCGTTCTATTTAAGGCCAGGTGGTGCCCAAATCGTCTCCAGTGACCGGCCGACGAAGTTTGATCCAAGATTGTAACCCCCTTAACCCGGCCTAGACGGTTGACCCGAATTAAGAAAGTCACACGGGGAAAACCAAAGTCAACCCGAAAGTCAACCTTGATTAACGACCCTTTTTTTTTCTTTTAATCTTGTCTAGATGCACTTTAGACCTAATTGTGATCACACAACCATCATACCAAAAGATCACAAACATCAGAGATCAAACAGGGACTTAATTGAACAATTTACAACTTTAGGGACCAAATTGTAAATTCTGATAATTATAAGAACTTAACCCAAATTGAAGTTACCATCTTCAATTTAATCATGTTTCATGCTTCTCTGTAAAATTTCAGCTCAAAAAGACTTCCCAAACTCATACAATTGCACAAACAAGTTTCAGGACCAAAACGCAAACATTCCAAAACATATAACTGCCAATGTCAGCCCCCAACGGTCACCCGTTCCGAAACAGGCATAGCCCGTTTCGAAACTCGGGGCCGTTCCGCAACGCGTACCGAAACGGGGGTCTGGCAGTGGCCTTTCCGTTTCGGAACGGCCCCTCCCGTTTCGGACGCCTGGGCACAATTAAGGCACCCGTTCCGAAACGGTAGGTGCTGTTCCGAAACACCCTGCACAGATTGCCTAAAAATGCATACTTAAACATGCAATTGACCAACCAATCATGCTCCAAATGCCACCAAACTTTGCCAACATGCAATTCAACATAGAAGGGACATACTTGCATCAACAATTCATCAAAACATCCACATATATGAAAAGCCCCAAATCTATAGGCATGCTTCCTACACAAGTAAGCCATTCAAGCATAAACTTCCAATTCAAGCATATAAAGGCCAACCACAAAAAAAACCAGCATTCTCAACAACATTCAACATACTTAGGGAGTTCAAAACATCTCCCAAAACATACACATAGGTCCCCCATTGCCAAATTACCAAAAGCTAAAATGTACTTAGAAAACCTTCCATACTTAGAGCTTTGTTTCCACTTGGATGCTTGCCCTCCTTGCTGCCCTCAAGTACTCTAATGCTCTGCATTATTGAATTAAGAAAACAAAGAGAGCGTAAGCAAAAGCTTAGTGAGGAATGCTCGATAAAACCATCCAATAATGCATTTATAAAACCCTTATAAAACATGCTTCAAACATCATTTACACATGCTCAAAAGCATACTTAAAACAAGCATCTCATGCTTCATTTCATTACATGTCATATTGGCCACAAGTGATACAATTCATTTCTTTGAAAACAAGTTCATCAACTTTCACCCCAAGGACTTTTAAACACCTTGGACCCCAAGGACTTTTAAACACCTTGGCCATGGACTTTTAAACACCATGAATTAGATCACCTCAAGGACTTTTAAACACCTTGACCCCAAGGACTTTTAAACACCTTGGCCATGGACTTTTAAACACCATGAATTGAATCACCTCAAGGACTTTTAAACACCTTGAGCCCCAAGGACTTTTAAACACCTTGGCCTATGGACTTTTAAACACCATAGAATGGACCACACAAGGACTTTTAAACACCTTTGTGTCCGTAACAAGAATCATCCAAGGACTTTTAACCACCTTGATGTTCTTAAGTAACAAGGCTCACTCAAGGACTTTTAACCACCTTAGTGACCTCAACCTTTTCAAAACATCACTTGCCAATATACATCATTATCATCAATTTATCCACTGTTTTAAAGCATTAAACCAAGCCATATTCATCATGCATTTAAAAGCATCAAACCACATTTAATCAATGTTCAAAAACAAGGAACTCTTACCATGAGCTTCCTTTAACATATGGCTTACAAAAACAGCATTAACCATGCTAAATCATGCTTTCAAAACAGTAATCAAAACATGCAAATAACCACATTGCATCATAACAAAATCATGGCCACCACTAGAGAGAATTTCCGAAAACTTACACTAGAGCTTAGCAAAGTTGTTTAGACTTAAACTAAGCTCCCAAGATATTGGTTTCAAAGCCGAAAACCCAATTTCACTCACCGATTCCACTTCGCCTCAAGCCAAAGCACCAAAACAAGCCTCCGGATCAACAACTCTTGGATCCAAAGATGCCTCCCCTGATTAAACACATTAAAGCAGAGATTTAATGCATCATCATGCATCAAAAGCTTCAATGAAAGCACTCAAACTCGCTGCTCTCATTCACACTCCAATTTCGGCCACCAAACACAACCGAAATGGCATCAAAACCACTTCTCAACAAAGCCCAGCCATAAACCAGCAGAACCTAACATCCATTAACACCATTTAACATCTAAAAACAACCTATAAACATCCTTATACCTCCAGCAACATCAGATCCACAAGATCACCACAAAAACATCCAAGAATCACAAGCTAAACTTAGGAAACACAACCTATCCGGGATTGCATTAATCAAAACTCATTTCCTTATCAATTTAGAGTTCATTTAACATCAAAAACACACATCAAATCACAGATTAATCATATCTAACGAAAATCACCAAAAATCACCAAATCTTGCATTATAAGCCAAGATCCATTTCACCACTTAAAATCCTTTAATAAAACTTCAATTAAGAGTTGAGAACTTGGGAATTTCAGTAAAGAACTGATAGTTTAGAGGAGAAGGACGTTCTTACCTCCAAACTTGTGTTTCTCCACTTTTTGGAATCAAAAACCTTGTTGAATCAACTAGCAAATGATGAGGTTTTGAAGATATGTTGATTAGGAATCAAAAGAATATTGAAAGGAGGATTTCAGGTGAGAAAATCAGAAACAACTCTCTGGAAAACAAGTGTTTGGATTGAGAGAAAATGAGAGAAAGAAAATAGAGAAGTTAGTTAAGAAAATAGCCAAATGGCCTTTCCTTCCACTTTTGATATGTTTTAAAATCAGAATAAATCTCAAAATATCTTAGAAAAATCTGGAGAAACTACTTTTGGAATAATAGCTCCTTAAAGATTCAAAGTTTCAACTCTTTATAAAACAGTCACAAAACTTTCAAAAATTACATTTTGGTCACTAGCCAAAATGTCACTCTTCCAAAACCCATTTTTCAAAATTGATTTCACAGTTCACTTAATTATATTAAAAGATGATTTTAGAACATTTTTCCATATTTTTAATGCAACCCGAACTAGGCTTTCCTAATTTCACCTCTTTAGATTCGAACAGCACTTTGACCAAACCGGTCAACGCCCAAAACTTCTAAGCCCAAAACCGGGGCGTTACAAAGATGGTAAGTGAACCAGCTCGACCCAAAACCCAATCAACCCGAGCCGAAACCCGACCGGCCTATTAGCTCTAACCCGACCCGTCTTTGACCCGAACCCGACCTGAGACTGTGTCAACTCACTGAGTCAACTCAGCGAGTCAACTTGCTTGAGTTGACTCAGGCTGCTGACATCATCATGACGTCATTGTTGACTCTGACTCCGTTGACCTGCTGACGTCAGCGTTGACTTTGACCAAAAAGTCAAAATTTTCGAAAAAGCCCTATTTTATGTTTTTTGATGTCTTGAGTCCGAATTTGAAGCCCGTTTTGCGAAATTCTGACTCTAAGACCCCGAATCTAACCTTAAACCCAAATCATGCATATGTACTTAATTATTTAATTCAAATAATAGTAAAACGAATAAGTGACTAAAATAGTGTATTATTTGTGGAAAGGTACTCGAGACGTGTGTGACCACTCTCCAGCTCAGCCTAGCTCCTCTCGATCCACTCACCCTCACGCTCCAGTAAATATCAGTATGAATTTGAACTTTGTGTATAAGAACAAGTTTATTACTTATTTCACATTATGACTGTTACTCTTTCATGATCTAGGATCCGACCCTGTATCCGAGCGTATTGAGGCAGGTGTCCGTTAGACCCATCTCTGACCAGCTTTTGAGGTGTGTTCCATGTGTGCTATATTCTATTGAATGAATTGTATAATTATTACATTTTAGTAAACAATCTAACGATTTAATCATGAACAATGCTATATTTAATGAATGTTCAGTTGTTATTGAGATGTCAACACTATGTTAGAAAATGAGATGAAATGATGAACTGGACATATGATGACATTCTCTGCCTACCTAATGTATGTCTGCTCAATCTGTATACTTTGTTTGTGATTGCTTGATCTGTGATGGTATTGCTTGGCTGTCTGATGAATTTGATAGCATGATCTGTTAGCTTGACCTATGATGGTATAATCTGTTTTCATGATGAATGATGAAAATGTCTGCTCTGCTCAATTGTATGCCTATTCATCTGTCAAAAGCATGAATCTTCCGTTTCTGATACTCTGAATAGAATATGTATATCGCATGTATTCTGTTACTCATGTCTGGAATCTGAACACCGATTATTATCTGGGGTATACTGTTGGGTTATGTTATGAAGTTTCTACAGGTGCAGCCCTGATCCAGCTGGTAAATCCTTATGGACCCAAGGTCTCCCCTTGGGTAGGTTCCAATGCTTTAGCATGGGTAAATCCTTGTGGACCTAAGGCAGCCCCTTAGGTGGCACCTATGCCCATCGGGCCTAGGGTAAGTCCCTATGGATGCAGTTCTGGGGGACTGCATTTGGTGTGAGGTTGGAGGGTAGTCACTAGTAAACCTTTGCATGCACTCGAGCATTTGTATTGATCTGTTATGTGTTCTTATGATATATTGATATGTATTTATTCTTGTTGATCTGCACTTATTGGAACACACTGAGCTCCCTAGCTCATGCCCTCCTCTTCTCCCATTTCAGATACTTGTGATAGGCTACCCTTTTGGACCCGACAACTGGAGGATCGACACATTTAGCATTTATCCGTTGTAATGTTCTTATCTTCCAAACTGTCTGTATTTGGGTGACTTATGCCTATATTTTGATACGACTTATCTTTTGATTTTTGCCGAATGTTGGCTTTAGTTTATAACTAAACACTTTATGCTTTCATATCACCTATTTTGTAACCGCATGTTACTAAACTATTACTTGCTATTTTGAGATGGATTTGAAAGCAATACTGATAGATTTTATAATCGTTCTGAGAATACTATTGATATATCTTCGTTAACAAGTTTTAAGGTATGGATCGTAAATCTCCCGTAGGGGGAAATTATATTAGTTTTGATATTTTGACTGGGATATTTTACAGGAAGTTTGATTATAGGTTGTGACCGCCCGAAGTTAGGTGAAACGCATAAGCGGGTCCGGGTGGTTACATTTAGTGGTATCAGAGCTTTTGGTTTTAAAAACCTCAGATTGTGTATGAGTCCATTTGACGCAATGTTTGAAAAGTTTTACAAAATATGCTTTGAAATGAGCTAAGTCACCCAATTTTGTCCGCTTAATTGTGTTCGATTCTCCATTGCTATGAACTGACCCTGAGCTTATTCCTTGTAGAGATCCTCTGCCATGAGTGTTGTAGGAGTATGTCGACCTATTCAGAGACGCGATAGACTTGTCCGGTTTGCCGACGCTATGAATGAACAGGTGGTTGAGCCACCTACTTCGACTCCTGTCCATGGTCCTACCGAGCCTTCCGTACCATCTGGCCCTACTGTAGTGACTGCTCTTCAGTCTGCCTCTGGGATTGATCTGTCTACTCCGGTTAGAGGAGCACCGTCTTCTTCTGAGCCTCCCACACATGTTTCTGACGAAGCCCTTAGTAGGCGGTTTCTGCAGTTGATCACTGGTGCGGTTAGAGCGGCTGGTATTGTCCCTGAGGTTCCCATCTTTTAGACTTTGATCACGAATGGGGCGAGATCTTTTGATGGCCCTACTGGTGGATCCCCGACCGAGGCAGAGGAATGGCTCCACGATCTGGAGAGGCGTATGGATTTTTTGGGTCTTGAGTCACCCAAGAGATATTTGGGAGTCGTCTCTATGTTGTATGGGAATGCTCGTACTTGGTGGGAATCTGTGGTTAGTAGTGTTCCTGCGGCCCGATTGACTTGGGACTTCTTCAAGGAGCACTTCAAGAGCCGCTTTGTTGGTGAGCACTACATGAGGCAGATGCAAGAACGATTCAGGACCTTGACTCAAGGAGATATGTCTGTATCCGAGTATGAGACAAAATTCTTGGGCTTGCTCAGATTTGGGACTAGTTTGGTGCCTACCGAGAGGGAAATTATCGTAAATTTGTGATGGGGATGAGATATGAGCTATGTGTACATGTTGTTGGTCATCTGGATAAGGACTTCGATACTATAGTTGAGAAAGCTAAAGACCTGGAAGAAGTTGAGCTAGCAGCCACTGGTGGAGGTAGAGTTGACCGAGAGCGGTCTAAGAGGCCTCCTAATCCTGAGCCTTCCCCATGTCCTGGTAAGAGGAATCGCACTTCTGGTCATCAGAGAGGTAATTTTGGATCCAAGCGTGATGCTTCTTCGACCCCAGCTGCTAGTAGAGGTGATTCGTCCGGTTTCACCACTGTACCCCTTTGTGTGCACTGTGACAAGCGACATGGGGGCGAGTGTAGAAGGAAGACCGATACATGTTTTCTATGTGGGTCCAGAGACCATTTTCTAAAGAATTGCCCTGTTCCATCTTCTGCACCTCGGGCATCCTCCCAGACCCCTGCACGCTCAAAGACTTTCGTACAGACTCCGGCCAGGGGTCATAGTCAGAGTAGACCCTCTGCATCTGCTGCTAGGACAGACTCTAGAGCACGATCCTATCAGAGTGGGGGACCAGTTTTGTCTGAGGCTAGGCAGCCAGCACTTGTATATGCTACCAGGCGACGTGATGATAGAGATGAGCCGGATGTTATAGCATGTACATTTACCATTTTCTATGTTCCATACTTTGCATTGCTCAATAATGGTTCTACCCACTCCTACATTTCAAGATTTGTTTCCCGAGGCCTTCCATTTTCGATTGAAGCCACAGAGAATGTTGTTACAGTTATGAGCCCAGTGGGCCAGTCAATGACCGTGGATAAGGTATTTAGGCGTTGTCCTCTTGAGGATCTAGGGGAGATCTTTCTGGTTGATCTTATGGAGCTTCTAATGGAGGAGTTCGACCTGATCTTGGGTATGGATTGGTTGACCGATCACCGGGTTAACCTTGATTATGAATTGAAAAGGGCAACCTTAAAGACTTCTGATGGTCAGTCAGTGGTTCTAATCGGTGAACGTCGAGGTTATCTGTCTAATGTAGTATCTGCACTGACCATCAACAGAATGATTCGGAAAGGATACGAGACCTTCATCGCTTGTCTCCTGAATACGAAGGGTTCTCTATCTAAGATTGAAGAAATTTGCATTGTCAGTGAATTTCCTGATGTCTTTCCCGAAGAGTTGCCCGAGTTACCTCCAGATAGGGATGTTGAGTTTGAGCTTAATGAGTTGAAAATTCAGTTGCAAGAGCTGCTTGATCGAGGTTTCATTCGACCTAGCTCTTCACCTTGGGGAGCTCCAGTCCTCTTTGTTAAGAAGAAAGATGGTTCACTCCGATTATGCATTGATTATCGGAAGTTGAACAAACTGACAATTAAGAACAAATACCCGTTACCCAGAATCGACGATTTGTTTGATCAATTTCGGGGAGCCACAGTTTTCTCAAAGATTGATCTTCGGTCTGGATACTATCAACTAAAGATAAAGGGATCTGGTGTTACAAAGACGGCTATCCACACTAGATATGGGCACTATGAGTTTCTTGTGATGCCTTTTGGTCTTACCAATGCACCAGTTGCCTTCATGGACATGATGAACTGTGTGTTCTGACCCTATATACACCAGTTTGTTATGGTGTTTATTGATGATATCTTGGTTTATTCTCGGACTGAATCTGAGCATGTTGAGCATTTGAAGATTGTTCTGCAAACTTTGAGAGAGCATCGTCAGTACGCTAAGTTGAGCAAGTGTGAATTTTGGCTCAAAGAAGTGACATTTCTGGGGCATGTTGTATCACCTCGAGGTATCCAGGTTGATCCCAGTAAGATCGAGGCTATCACTAGTTGGAAGCAACCCAAGAATGTCTCTGAGATCCGTAGCTTTCTGGGTTTAGCTGGTTACTACCGCCGCTTTATCGAGGGTTTCTCCATCATTGCTTCCCCTTTGACGAAGCTTTTGAGGAAGAATGTTCCTTTTTCTTGGTCTGAAGCCCAGCAAGCTAGTTTTGAGAAACTGAAGGCAGCTTTGACTCAAGCCTCGATTCTTTCACAACCCAAGTCTGGGAAGGACTTCTCATTGTATAGTGATGCTTCACACTCCAGGCTTGGTTGTGTACTGATGCAGGATGGGAAGGTTATCGCTTACGCATCACGTTAGTTACGACCACATATCCGACCCATGACCTCGAGTTAGCTACGGTGATCTTTGCTCTGAAAATCTGGAGGCACTATCTCTACGAAGAGAAGTGCTATATATTTACTGATCACAAGAGCTTGAAGTATATCCTCACTCTGAGGGATTTAAATATGAGGCAACGTCGTTGGGTTGAGCTTCTAAATGACTATGATTGTGTGATTGAGTATCACCCGGGAAAAGCCAATGTTGTTGCCGATGCCTTGACTCATAAGACCATATCCGACCTGAGATCCCTGTTTGCCAGGATCAGCCTTTATAGTGATGGCAGTTTTCTAGCGGAGTTGCAAGTTAAACCAACTTTGGCCGAAGAGATTAAGGCCAAGCAACTCTTAGACAGTTATTTACTTCCAGTCATGCAGCAAGTTGAGCAGGGATCCACATCTATTTATGCCTTCGACCAGGATGACGTTTTGTGCTTCAGGGGTCGTTATTGTGTCCCCGATGATGCCGATCTGAAGCGAGCCATACTTAGTGAGGCTCATAGCAGCCCTTATGCTATGCATTCTGGTGGAGACAAGAAGTACCAGAATCTGAAGCAAAGGTACCATTGGGAGGGTATGAAGAAGGATATATCAGATTATGTATCGAAGTGTATGACTTGTCAGCAAGTCAAAGCGGAACATCAGCATCTTTCTGGTTTATTACATCCCATTAAGATTCCCGAGTGGAAATAAAAGTGTATCACGATGTATTTCGTTATCGGGTTGCCTCTAACTCCTTCTAAAAAGGATTATGTCTGGGTTATTGTTGATTGACTCACCAAGTCAGCTCACTTTATTCCTGTACGAGTTACTTATTCTCTAGAGAAGCTGGCTAGGCTGTATATCTCAGAGATCATCAGATTGCATGGGGTACCCTTATCTATCATATCAGATCGAGATCCGAGGTTCACTTCTCATTTCTGGTCTGCCTTACATAATGCTTTGGGTACACGTTTGAATTTCAGCACATCCTTTCATCCATAGACTGACGGACGGTCCGAGAGAGTAATTCAGATTCTGGAGGATATGTTGAGGGGATGCGTGATCGACTTTCGCGGTAGTTGGGAGGATTTCTTGCCCTTGGCTGAGTTTGCTTATAATAACAGCTATCAGGCTAGTATTCGCATGGCCCCTTATGAAGCTCCGTATGGTCGTAAGTGCCGAACTCCTATCTGTTGGACCGAGTTGTATGATAAGAAGACTTTGGGTCTGGAGTTGATCCAAGAGACTGAAGAGACCGTCAGATTAATCTGTGATCGTCTGAAAGAGGCCTTTGACAGACATAAATCTTATGCTAATCAGAGAAGAAAGGATATTAAGGTTGAGGTCGGTGATCAAGTCTTTCTGAAAGTATCTCCATGGAAGAAAGTTCTGAGATTTGGGCGAAAGGGTAAGCTGAGTCCGAGATTCATTGGGCCGTACCGTATTGTAAGCCCCTTAGCCCGGCCTAGACGGTTGACCCGAACTACGAAGATCACACGGGGAAAACCAAAGTCAACCCGAAAGTCAACCTTGATTCGCGACCCTTTTTTTTCTTTTTACTCTTGTCTATATGATTGTTAACCCTAAGTGAGTACTCACGAGATACGATAGAGAAAGGCACAACGATCAGATTTCAAAAAGGGACTCAATTGCACAATATACAAATTTGGGGACCAAAATGTAATTTCTGAAAATTAGAAGGTCCTTACTGATTTTAAAGTTACCAATATGAAATTAGTCACGTTACATGCTTCTCTGCCAAATTTCAACTTAATTGGACATCCCAAGCTCAAGCAATTGCAATCTCAACATTTAGGACTAAAATGTAAAACATGCAAACTTCAGAACAATTCAAATCTGTGATCAACGGTCACCTGTTTCGGAACACCTACCAGTCGTATCGAAACTCTAGGGCAAAACAGTCCCCTGTTTCGAAACTTGTTCCGAAACACGACTCTCTAGTGACCAAAACGTTTCGAAATAGCCTCCAACCGTTCCGAAACACGAATACAGGCCCCCGTTTCGAAACGCCGGAGGGTGTTTCGATACGGTTTGCCCAGAAACTGCAGAAATTGCTGGTTTTTCACCCAAAAACCCATTCATACTCATCCTAATGACTCTCTAACCATACCAACAAATCAACATACATACAAGGTACATATTTAGAACTCCTAAACACATTCATAGCATCAAACATGAAATCTCACAAGTCTACAGGCATGCTTCCTATTATCAAATCACAAAATGACAATCCAACCTCAAAACAAGTAATTAATGCCATTTACAATTCAAACCAACCAAGGCAAACATGCCACAACCTTAGGGAGTTTAACACATCTCCCAAAACAAAACTTGGTTTCCCATTGCCAATTTATCAAAACTAAAGTGTATGAAAACTTCACCATACATGAGCTTGGACTTCCTTGGATGGACTTAGCTTCCTTGATGCCCGAAAACACCTCAATTATCTGCATTATTGGTAAAAGAGAGCGTAAGCACAAATGCTTAGTGAGGCATGCTCTAAAGAAAATCAACACAATAATGCACATTTAGAAAACACTTCCATCGAAGCTTTAAAACCACATGCTCATCTCTTTCTTATG
Source organism: Hibiscus trionum (assembly GCA_030270665.1). Taxonomy (NCBI): domain Eukaryota; kingdom Viridiplantae; phylum Streptophyta; class Magnoliopsida; order Malvales; family Malvaceae; genus Hibiscus; species Hibiscus trionum. The sequence continues at coordinate 913,088 of BSYR01000012.1, forward strand.
CTTGGAAAACTTTCAAAGCAAAACTCATTGAAACCACATGTACCTCCATTCTATCTCATGCATTAAAACCAATGCAAATCCCATGGCAAGGCCATTTACATGCTTGTATTGCCAAAGTATTTCTAAACAAAGCACATATGCATATCTCATAGCATAAATCATCTCATCAAGGGTACATGTGTAACAAAAACCATTTCATCAATTATATTGGCATTTAACAACTCATTAATACTCGGATATGCGGACACATTTCTACACTATACTCTTCCGGTGGAATCTCGCATCACCATACTCACTTGTCTTGCAACATAGCTTCCGGTGGAATCTCTCATCACCGTACTCACATGGCGGAATCTCTCATCGCCACAAAGCTTGGGTATTTCACCAAGTCCTACCCAATGGATTGCCCATCATCGGAATATCTCCCTTTGGCTTAACCAAAGAGCACGTACGAATTTTTAGTTTATAGTGCACTCTCATCCTATTGATCGATCAATTATATCCGGTAAGTTTCTCAACATCTATGCCAATATAATGTGTTAAAACATCACCATACCTACTGTTTTTCATGCAATATAACACAAAGGTTTTCTCACCATATTTCAAAATATAAATCATACTTTGCTTCAAACCAAAAGCTCAAATCTATTCAATGCAACATGCCATCTCATGACATCTCTACAAGCATAATCCCATGCTCTAAATCATGCATAAAAATAGTAGGAATTTATCAAAATCAACTATGATCATGTAAAAGCATTTTAGGGGCAAACACCACTTTAGAGAGACCAAATCAAACCATACTTACTTCCGGATTTAGGAAGGTGTTTCAAACCTCTCCTAAACCCCCAAACCTTGTATTTTTGTCCTCATGGACTTCTAAACCAATCGCACTCACCAATTTCGTTTCGCTTGCTTGCCGAAACGCCAATTAAGCTTCCGGATCAACTCCAAAAGTGTCCGAAGACGTCTCCCATGTTTTAGACACATAAAAGCAGAGGATTAATGCATCATCGTGCATTGAAATCTTCAGCCAACACTCCAAAACTCGTTGCTCTACCTAAACCCAACATTTCGGCTACTAAACACAATCGAAATCACCTCCAAACTCTTCCAAAACATAACCCAGCCAAGACCCAGCACTTCTAAACATTTCTAAACATCAATTATCATCAAAAACAACCCTAAACTCGTCCTTATACCTCCAGCTATAACAGAACACCAAAAACACCTCAAAAACCACCATTTTCATAAGCAAAAACTTAGGAAACACAACTTATTCGGGATTGAATTGATAAAACCTCATTTCTAACATCATTTAACATCCAAAATACATTAGAAAACCATCTCAAAACAGAGCCCAATCAATTACAACGAAAATCTTCAAGATCTCTTCCAAAATCTTGAGTTTTAAGCCAAAATCTTGTTTCTAACATTAAAACCATTCATAAATCTTTAATAAAGGATTGACAACTTGGGAATTTCAGTAAAGAACTGAGTATTCAGAGGAGAAGAACAATCTTACCTCTAAAAGATGATTTCTCCTTGATTTGGGCAAATTTCTATGAAAATACAATGTAGAAATCACAAGGATTTGTTGTAAGATTGATTAGGAATCATTGAGTAATGAAGATCTCATCAAATGAAGTGGAAATCAAAGTGAATTTTTCTGGAGAAAGAGTGTTTGGATGATAGGATTTTGAGAGAAAGAATTGAGAGAAAATTTGAGAAAAGTAGTTATAAAAGTAAAATGTAGTTAAACACCTTTCTTTTATTTAATTAAATCATTAATTAAATCACCCAAATTAAGGAAAAATCTGGAGAAAACATTTTGGGTAAATTAGCTCCTTAAAGATTCAAAGTTTCAATCCTTTACAAAACAGTCACTACTAAACTTTTCAAAAATTGCAATTTGGTCACTACACCGAAATGTAGTATTTCCAAACCTTATTTTGTAAAATTGATTTCACCACTCTCTTACACATATTAAATGAGGATTTTTAAATATTTTTCTATATTTTTAAAGCATCCCGAACTAGGCTTTCCCTAAAACTCCCTTTTATATTCGAACCGTTTCTCAGATCGGTCCGGTTCAAACCCTAAACTTCTAAGCCCAAAATTGGGGTGTTACAACTCTCCCCCTCTTAAGAAATTTCGTCCTTAAAATTTACCTGGAGGAAAAAGATAAGGAAACTGATTCTTCATGTCTTCCTTCCTTTCCCACGTGGCTTCCTCAACACCACGATGCCTCCACAACACCTTAACCAACTCAATGGTCTTACCACGAAGAACTTTACTGTCCGAATCCAGAATCTCAACCAGCTCCTCATCATAGGTCAAGTCTGGATTCAAATCAACTTCCTCTATAGGCATAACATGTGAGGGGTCCGATCTATACCTCCGAAGCATAGAGACATGAAACACATCATGAATCTTTTCCAACTCTTGTGGTAACCTCAGCTTATAAGCAACATGACCCACACGTTCAATCACCTCGTATGGTCCAATATACCTAGGGCTCAACTTACCCTTCCGGCCAAACCTCATCACCTTCTTCCAAGGTGAAACCTTCAAGAATACACGGTCACCCACCGCAAACTCAATTTCCTTACGCTTCAAATCCGCGTAAGACTTATGTCGATCAGAAGCTGCCTTCAACCACTCACAAATGAGCTTCACCTTCTCCGTGGTTCCCTTCAATAAAGTCCGCATTGAGACCAACTTCTGACCCGTTTCAGACCAGCAAAGAGGAGTCCTACACTTCCTCCCATACAAGGCTTCATAAGGTGCCATTTGAATACTTGCCTGGTAGCTATTATTATAAGCAAACTCCACCAAAGGAAAATGCTTCTCCCAAGAGCCTTGAAACACAATCACGCAGCACCTCAACATATCCTCAAGCACTTGGATAACACGCTCAAACTGTCTATCCGATTGCGGATGATAAGAAGTACTGAAATTCAGCCGCGTACCCAAAGTTGATGCAAACACTCCCAAAAACGCGATGTGAACCTCGGACCCTATCCGACACTATGGACTTTGTTACACCATGCAAACGCACAATCTCAACAATGTACAACTCAGCAAGCTTATACAAGGTATACGTAGTATGCACAGGCAAGAAATGCGCACACTTCGTAAGGCGATCCACAATCACCCACACCGAATTCTTCCTCGATAGCAACAAAGGTAAACCAGACACAAAGTCCATGGTGATCCTTTCCCCACTTCCATTCAGGTATCCTCAATGGTTGCAACAACCCTGAAGGAAACTGATTCTCAGCTTTAACCCGCTGACAAACCATGCACTTACCCACATATTCTGCAACATCTTTCTTCAAACCCACCCAATAGTACTCATCCCTCAGATCACGATACATCTTTGTACTACCATGGTGCATAGCAAAAGGACTACTATGAGCCTCGGTCAGAATAGTACGCCTCAACTCTACATCATTCGGCACTACTATCCGTCTTCCGAAACATAGAACTCCATCATCGTTAAAACAGAAATCTGATGGTCTTCCCTCAGCAATATCCTGAACATGTGGCACCAAAGAATCATCCAACAACTGCTTATCCTTTATCAACTGAACCAGAGACGGTTTCACTTGTAATTCGGCCACAAGACCTCCATCTCGCGAAATGCTCAAGCTAGCAAACATAGCCCTTAACTCAACCGCCACCTTCCTGCTCAAGGCATCCGCCACAACATTAGTTTTTCCCGGATGGTACTCGATCGTCAGATCGTAATCCTTAAGCAACTCCACCCAACGTCGTTGCCTAAGATTTAGCTCTTTCTGAGACATCAAATACTTCAAACTTTTGTGATCCGTGTACACAGTATACTTCTCACCATAAAGATAATGTCTCCAGATCTTCAAAGCAAAAACCACTGCAGCTAATTCAATATCATGCGTAGGGTAATTGCGCTCATGCACTTTCAACTGTCGCGATGCATAAGCCACCACCTTACCTTCTTGCATTAGCACACACCCCAAACCAACGTAGGATGCGTCGCTATACACTACAAACTCTTTTCCTGATTCAGGTTGAACCAAGATAGGAGCTTGCGTCAAAGTTGCCTTAAGCTTCTTAAAAGCTTGTTGTCTCGCTTCCGTCCACTCATACTTAACATCCTTTTGCAACAACTTCGTCAAAGGGGCGGCAATCTTTGAAAATCCATCCACAAACCTCCGGTAGTATCCTGCCAACCCAAGGAAACGACGGACTTCATGAACAGACTTAGGAGGCTTCCAATTCATCACCGCCTCAATCTTCTCAGGATCAACACGAATCCCTTCAGCCGAAACCACATGACCTAGGAACACAACTTCTTTCAACCAAAACTCGCACTTGCTCAACTTAGCATAAAGCTGATTTTCCAAAAGCACTTGCAAGACAACCCTCAAATGACATTCATGCTCCTCCTCAGTACGAGAGTACACAAGGATATCGTCAATGAACACCACAACAAACTTGTCCAAGTATTCATGGAACACTCTATTCATCATGTCCATGAAAGCTGCATGAGCATTCGTCAAGCCAAACGGCATTAAAAGGAACTCATAATGCCCATACCTCGTTCTAAAGGCTGTTTTTGGCACATCCACATCTTTCACCTTAAGCTGATAGTACCCAGACCTTAAGTCAATCTTGGAGAACACAGCCGCTCCCCGAAACTGATCAAAAAGATCATCAACCCTCAGCAAAGGATACCTATTCTTGATGGTCAACTTGTTCAGCTGACGATAATCAATGCACATTCTCATAGTGCCATCCTTCTTCTTCACAAACAAGACCGATGCACCCCAAGGTGACACACTTGGCCGAATGAACCCACGGTCTAGCAACTCCTGCAGTTGCGTCTTTAACTCCTTTAATTCCTTAGGTTCCATGCGACAGGGAGCAATGGACACCGGAGTTATATTTTCATACAGCTCAATTCCAAACTCCACCTCTAGTGATGTGAGCACATCTTCACCAGCACATGTTGCTGATCCGGAGGTCTTACCGTTAGGACCAATTACTCGATCTAAGGCGCAGCGTTTCAGGGAAGCTCTTTTCCTTACTTGTGCTAATATTTCTGAATCATTTGATAATACTTGTGCCTTAGACGATAGGACATTTAATGTGTTACATATAATTATGTGACATGTTTAGGTTATATTACGTATTAGGTATATTTAAGTATGTGTTTAAAAATGTTTGGAATAATGTTTATTTTCTTAAGGACTGTGCAGCCCACTTACGTATGTTCATGCCTTTAATAATGTTTCTTTATATATGTGTGCAGTCATACATTTCGGCATTGTGGATAAACTCCATTTGAATTTCAAAATCAATTGGCCAACTCAAATTGTCCACTCACACGGCTATGAAATGGAAACACAATGGCCGGCCAATCCACCAACCAACAACCACTTGCCGTCCCCATGCTCCCACCCACCATTTGACTATTGAATTTTAAAATTCAATCCTCATTTTCATGCCTGAATTTATAAATCAAATGTTGGACATTGAAGACCAATTGCACGGCTAGTGGAGGAATCCAAATTGCCATCCCATGTTGATTATAAAATAATACCCACTCAAGTCTCCAATTGCTGCCGAATCATCCATGAACTTTTACTATAAATATGTGATGTAATTTCATTTAAAAATAAGACTTTGATGAATGAAAATTTGTGAGATTTTATCTCAATTTTAGTTCTTTTCAGAACTATTTTTCCTTGATACTTCGGGTTCCCAATTGTTAGATAATTGACGGGTCCAAGTACTTTATTCGAATAAATTCAAGATAAGGTTCGGGTTCGTTCAACAGATTGTTCGAGTTCTTCCTTGGAGTTTGTTCATCTATCGACTACGAAGAACAGATTCGATTCGGGTTTGTATAACAGATTATGCAGGTTCTTTCGAGTTCAACGTGTCAAGTCCAAGAACGTTGTTGCTATTGTTGAATGTTTGAAGATATCATCTTCATCCTTAAATTATTTCAGCAACTTTCTTCTTTTTCTCATTTCTGATTTATTTTCTTATTTTCTTTATTTTTGACACCTATATAAAAATCTAGGTTTGTTTCTATTGCAGAGAAAATACGTGCTATTATCCTAGATCCGTGAATGAACGAGGAAAGTTGATTTCTTCAACAACACCCTTGTATCATATGGTATCAGAGCTTTGGTCGGATTCTAGCACCTTCTGCACTACCAGACAAAATATATATATATATCCAAAAGACAAAAAAAAGTCAAAAAAAAACAATTCAGAATTATATATATATATATATATATATATATATATCCAAAAGACAAAAAAAAGTCAAAAAAAAATTCAGAATTATATATATATATACGAAAATTCAAAAAAAAAGAAAAGAAAAAAGAGTGATGAGTTGTGAAGAATAAAAAAAAATTGTTGAAAGGTTTTGATATGTTGAAGGATGTATCTATCTTACCTTGAAATGCTTTGAAATCACCCGAAATCAACTTTTCTTGTTTGTTCCGGAGATAAGATGGTGGTAAGCATTTCTACTGCGTAAGTTGCTAAATTCTTGTTCTTTTAGCATCCTTTCTTTCATTTCATATTGTTATTTTTTTCTCAACTTTCATTTTTTTATTATTATTATTTTTTTTTCTCTCCTAACCCTTATCTTTGTTCTAACAATATTCACCTGTCACCCATTGTTTTCTTTCAATTTGATAACACTTGAAGAATCTGAACATCGGAATTAGTTTCCTTTAAAGAACTAAATACGAGAGATCGAGGGAAAAGGCAAACAGAGCGTGTGAGAACAGAAGGGGAGACAAAAAGAGCCATTCAAGTATTCTCCCGAGTGAAACACGAGTGCTGAGTGTTAATTCCTTATTTTCTTGAGTGCAAATTCTTAGGAGTGACTAGTGAGGATTTTTGTTGTGTGATTGGTGAGGACTATTTTTTTTTAACCTTTAACCAGTTTGTTTTTTTTGTTGTTGTTGTTAATTATGTCAGGTTCCGATGATCACACGGTTGAGCAGGGTCCACTGATTCCTCAAATGCAAGCCTTAGAGAGAATGATGCAACGAGTAGTGGCTACCGCCTTAGAGCCATTACAGTCGAGGATGGATAGGTTTGACGGAGGATCCAACTCTGTTAACGATGTATTGAACGAAAATGAAGACGAACGGTCACCGAGGCAGCATATTTCTAGACAAGGACGTGTGCAACAAGTAGACGATAATTTGACTAACATTAAGATTGCTATTCCTTCTTTTCAGGGACGCTCAGATCCTGATGCATACTTGGCTTGGGAAAGCAAAGTGGAGCACATTTTTTAGTGTTATAATTATTCGGAGCAAAAGAAGGTTCGATTAGTAGCAACAGAGTTTGTTGATTATGCCTTGATATGGTGGGACCAGTTACTATTTAGTCGTAGACGTACTGGTGATGATCCAGTTGCAACATGGATCGAGATGAAGCGACTAATGCGTAAAAGGTTTGTTCCTATTCACTATCATCGTGATTTGTTTCAAAAGTTGCAAAATTTGAAACAGGGAAATAGGAGCGTTGAGGATTATTTCAAGGATATGGAAATGGCTATGATGCGTGCAAATATCGAGGAAGATCGAGAAGCTACCATGGCACGTTTTCTAGCAGGGTTGAACATCGAGATTGCCAACGCTGTTGAATTACAGCATTATGTCGAGGTTGATGACATGGTACATATGGCAATAAAGATTGAACGACAGCAGCGCAGGAAGTCTTCAAATCGAGGTAACCTTTCCTTTAAACCTTTTTCAAATCCGTTATATACTCCTAACAATTCTAGGAAACAAGCACCGCAAACGCCACTTCGGATTCGAGAGCAAGGCGAATCCAGCACACCAAAGCCTCCCGTTGCTGATAATGGGCGTGGCAAACAGCAAGTGGTGGTAAAAGAACGATCGCGAGATATCCAGTGTTTCAAGTGCCTTGGAAGAGGACATGTTGCTAGTCAATGTCCTAACCGGAGGGTTATGTTGATGCGATATGATGGTGAGATTGAGTCAGATTTCGAGGAGGAAGTGCATGATGTCCCTACTGAAGAGGAAGACGAGACCGACCTAGAGGTTCCTGAATCTGGTAAGGTAATGGAACTTTTGGTTATTAAAAGAAGTCTGAATGTGCAACAGGTAACAGATGATCTACAGCGCGAGAATATCTTTCACACACGATGCAAGGTGCAAGACAAGGTATGTGTTGTGATTATTGATAGCGGTAGTTGTACTAATGTTGCCAGTTCAGTGATTGTTGACAGGTTAGGTCTGAAGACGACAAAGCATCCTCATCCATATAAGTTACAATGGTTGAATGATGGTGGCGAGCTTAAAGTGACCAGACAGGCTATTATACCATTTTCAATTGGAAACTACAAGGACGAGGTCCTTTGTGATGTTGTGACGATGGATGCTACTCACCTTCTTTTGGGACGCCCTTGGCAATATGACAAGAAGGTAATGCATGATGGTTATACAAACCGTTACTCTTTTATGCATGCAGGTAAGAAGATCACTTTGGCTCCTTTGACACCGAGTCAAGTGTTTGAAGATCAGGCAAGCTTGAAAAAAAGTAAAGAGACTGCAAAAGAGAAGAAGAAGATGTCTGTGTATGCGAGCAGTAGCGAAATCAGGAAATGTCTTTCCTCTCAACAATCTGTTCTTATTTTGATGTTTAAAGATTATTGTTTATTGACAGATTTTCCTACTGATCTACCTTCATCGATTTTAACACTTTTGCAGGAGTTTGAGGACGTATTTCCAGCTGAAACACCGAAGGGATTGCCACCTCTTCGTGGCATAGAGCACCAGATTGATTTCATTCCAGGTGCTACTATTCCGAACCGCCTAGCTTATCGAACCAACCCTGAAGAGACTAAAGAGCTTCAACGCCAAGTTACTGAGTTAATGGACAAAGGTTACATTCGAGAGAGCTTGAGTCCGTGTGCTGTTCCGGTGCTGTTAGTACCGAAGAAAGATGGTTCTTGGAGGATGTATGTAGATTGTCGAGCTGTGAACCAGATTACAATTAAGTATCGTCATCCCATTCCAAGACTTGATGACATGTTGGACGAGCTTTGCGGAGCCGTCATCTTCTCCAAAATTGACTTAAGGAGCGGCTATCATCAGATCCGCATGCGAGAAGGCGATGAGTGGAAAACAGCCTTCAAGACAAAGCTAGGTTTGTACGAATGGTTAGTAATGCCTTTTGGTTTAACTAATGCACCTAGTACTTTTATGCGTTTGATGAATCATGTTCTGCGATCTTTCATTGGTAAATTCTGTGTTGTATACTTTGATGATATCTTGGTCTATAGCAAGTCTTTACAGGATCATGTAGGACATTTGCGAGCTGTTTTGCAGGTTTTGCGAGAAGAAAGATTGTTTGGTAACATGGAGAAGTGTGTATTTTGTACTAACAAACTCACATTTCTTGGTTACATTGTTAGTTCTCAGGGAGTTGAAGTTGATCCTGAGAAGATAAAGGCAATTCAGGAATGGCCACGACCGACATCGATTACTCAGGTTAGATCGTTTCATGGTTTAGCTAGTTTTTATCGACGATTTGTTCCTAATTTCAGTTACATTACCGCCCCCTTAACTGGTATTATTAAGAAGAATTCTAGCTTCTCTTGGGGTAAGGAACAAGAAGATGCCTTTTTGAAAATTAAAGATTATTTGACTAGAGCACCTGTGTTAGCATTACCTGATTTTGATAAAATGTTTGAAATCGAATGTGATGCTTCTGGAATTGGTATAGGTGCTGTTTTGATGCAGGAAAAGAAACATGTTGCTTACTTTAGCTAGAAATTGAGTGGTGCTACATTAAATTATCCGGTTTATGATAAAGAGATGTATGCACTGATTCGGTCATTGGAGACATGGCAGCATTATTTGTTGCCTAAGGAGTTTGTGATCCACACTGACCACGAGGTTTTACGTTACATCACAGGTCAACATAAATTGAATAAACGACATGCTAAGTGGGTTGAATTCTTAGAATCTTTTCCTTATGTCATTCATTACAAGAAAGGGAAAGAAAATGTCGTTGCTGATGCATTGTCACGTAGTTATGCACTTTTGAGTTATCTTGATTCACATCTGATTGGTTTTGCATATATTCGTGATTTATACCCTGATGATCATGATTTTAGAGATAAGTTTAATGCTTGTTCGAAAGGTGCAGATGGAAAGTTTTACAGGCATGATGGCTATCTTTTCAAGGAAAACAGGATTTGCATTCCACAGGGTTCGATGCGTGATATTCTGATTCGTGAGGCACATGAAGGTGGATTAATGGGTCATTTTGGTGTCACTAAAACGTTACATACATTAAAAGAGCATCTGTTTTGGCCAAAGATGCGCAGGGACGTTGAAAGGTATTGTGAACGTTGTGTGACATGTAGGAAGGCAAAGTCGAAGGTTTCACCACATGGTATGTACTTACCTCTACCTATTCCTGATTCCCCTTGGACTGATATTTCGATGGATTTTGTTTTGGGATTGCCTCGAACTAGAAATGGTAGAGATAGTGTATTTGTTGTGGTTGATAGGTTCTCTAAGATGGCACATTTCATTGCATGCCATAAGACTGATGATGCTGTTAATGTGGCTAATTTGTTCTTTAGAGAAATTGTTCGTTTGCATGGTATTCCTAGGTCAATTGTTTTTGACAGGGATGTAAAGTTTTTGAGTCACTTCTGGAGGACTCTTTGGAGCAAACTAGGTACGAAACTTATGTTTTCTACTACTTGCCATCCCCAAACTGATGGACAAACTGAGGTTGTTAATCGTGTTTTATCTACTTTACTTCGTTCCATCATTAAAAAGAACATTAGAACTTGGGAGGATTGTTTGCCACATGTTGAATTTGCATATAATCACGCCATTCATTCTGCTACTAAGATGTCACCATTTGAGGTTGTTTATGGTTTTAACCCCATTACGCCTCTAGATTTGTTACCTCTGCCACAGGAACAGGTGACGAACAGGGACGGTCAAGCGAAAGCAGAATATGTCAAGAAGTTGCATCAGCAAGTAAAGGAGAATCTTGAGCGAAGGACTCAGCAATATGAAAAGCAAGCAAACAAGGGAAGAAAGCGAGTCACCTTCGAAGTTGGAGACTGGGTTTGGGTTCATTTCCGGAAGGAAAGATTTCCAGCCCAAAGGCGGTCCAAGCTGTTACCGCGAGGAGATGGTCCTTTTCAGGTGTTGGAGAAAGTAAATGACAACGCCTACAAGTTAGATCTACCTGGAGAATACAATGTAAGTGCCACATTTAATGTTTTTGACTTAACCCTTATGGTGATTTTACAGATTTGAGGACAAATCCTTTTCAAGAAGGGCGGGATGATGTGAGCACATCTTCACCAGCCCATGTTGCTGATCCGGAGGTCTTACCGTTAGGACCAATTACTCGATCTAAGGCGCAACGTTTCAGGGAAGCTCTTTTCCTTACTTGTGCTAATATTTCTGAATCATTTGATAATACTTGTGCCTTAGACGATAGGACATTTAATGTGTTACATATAATTATGTGACATGTTTAGGTTATATTACGTATTAGGTATATTTAAGTATGTGTTTAAAAATGTTTGGAATAATGTTTATTTTCTTAAGGACTGTGCAGCCCACTTACGTATGTTCATGCCTTTAATAATGTTTCTTTATATATGTGTGCAGTCATACATTTCGGCATTGTGGATAAACTCCATTTGAATTTCAAAATCAATTGGCCAACTCAAATTGTCCACTCACACGGCTATGAAATGGAAACACAATGGCCGGCCAATCCACCAACCAACAACCACTTGCCGTCCCCATGCTCCCACCCACCATTTGACTATTGAATTTTAAAATTCAATCCTCATTTTCATGCCTGAATTTATAAATCAAATGCTGCACGTTGAAGACCAATTGCACGGCTAGTGGAGGAATCCAAATTGCCATCCCATGTTGATTATAAAATAATACCCACTCAAGTCTCCAATTGCTGTCGAATCATCCATGAACTTTTACTATAAATATGTGATGTAATTTCATTTAAAAATAAGACTTTGATGAATGAAAATTTGTGAGATTTTATCTCAATTTTAGTTCTTTTCAGAACTATTTTTCCTTGATACTTCGGGTTCCCAATTGTTAGATAATTGACGGGTCCAAGTACTTTATTCGAATAAATTCAAGATAAGGTTCGGGTTCGTTCAACAGATTGTTCGAGTTCTTCCTTGGAGTTTGTTCATCTATCGACTACGAAGAACAGATTCGATTCGGGTTTGCATAACAAATTATGCAGGTTCTTTCGAGTTCAACGTGTCAAGTCCAAGAACGTTGTTGCTATTGTTGAATGTTTGAAGATATCATCTTCATCCTTAAATTATTTCAGCAACTTTCTTCTTTTTCTCATTTCTGATTTATTTTCTTATTTTCTTTATTTTTGACACCTATATAAAAATCTAGGTTTGTTTCTATTGCAGAGAAAATACGTGCTATTATCCTAGATCCGTGAATGAACGAGGAAAGTTGATTTCTTCAACAACACCCTTGTATCATCTAGACTAGGCGGAAAACTAGGTAACTCCTCCGGAAACACTCCAGGAAACTCTCGTACAGTTCTGATATCTTGAACGCGCAACTCCTTTGAACTAGGATTCATCACAAAGGCCATGTAAGTCTCGCAACCTTGCCTCAACATTCGACTCTCTTCTAATGTAGACACCACATTGGCAAGAAACTTCACATTCTCACCTACCACCACCACTTCATAATCATCCGCAAGTTTCAACGAAACTTGCTTACTCTCAAAATCCACTACAGCTCGATGCTCAACAAGCCAATCCATACCAAGGACTACATCAAAGCCATAAAATGGTAATTCCATGAGATCAACAAGAAAAACGTGGTTTTGAACTTTCAAGGGACACCTTCTATACAACTTTCATGTTACAACCGTCTCACCAAAGGAACTAGTCACACGCATACCAACATCCAAAGACTCGACAGGTAAACCAAGCATTTGAGCATGTTCACGCAATATGTATGAGTGTGTAGATCCAGAATCAATCAAAGAAAGTAATGATAAGGATTGCAAAGTGAAGGTACCTGCGATCACATCCGTATCATTCCTTCCCTCACGATGGGCATACACTCGAGCCTGACCGCCACCCTCAGGTTGAACGGCCACAACATGTGCTACATTCCTGCCACCATCATCTATGCGCTGGAAATTACCATGGCCGCGCCCACGACCTCTCTGTGGCTCAGCTGCTCTCACCGGAGCCTGTCCCTCTCTCAGAGGCTGAGGACAATCATTCTTCAGATGTCCACTGTTCCTACAATTCCAGCATGTCCCAAGGTTACCCCAACATTCGCCACCATGCTGTCTACCACAACGGTTACACTCAAGAGTCCTCTGAACAACATTAGGTCCTTGTTGACCTCTCCCAGGGTTACCACCCCCATACCTAGCATCATACTGTGGCCTCCGATCCTTATGCCTCTTGTTGCGATCTCTATCATAATCGCGTTCAGCTGCTTGCTTCCCAGAGCTAGATCCTCCCGCTCGACTAGTCAGACCAAGATTTGACTCAATGTCCTTGGCTCTAGTGACCAAGACATCGAAATCTGTATAATTAGCCGCAAGCATGAAAGTCTTCACATCCGTTACCAACCCATAACGGAATCGTTCGCACCTCTCCTGCTCATTAGGGATTAGCTCAGGTGCATATTGACTAAGGCGGACAAATTGAACCTCATACTCAGCTAAAGACATGTTACCTTGCATAAGAGACGTAAACTCCCTTTTCTTCTCATCTAGGTAACGCACACCCAGATACTTCCACTTGAACGCATTCAGGAAGAACGTCCAAGTCACCTCATCATCCTCCATCCCAGAGATAGTGGTCGTCCACCACGTATAAGCATCACCATGCAGCAGTGATACTACACAACCCAGCTTCTGCACATTATTGCAGTTCATCTGACCCAAAATCCTCTTGGTGCTCTCTAACCAAGACTCAGATCCTTCCGGAGATAAACCTCTGAGCTCAGTCCCTCCCAGACTGCAGAGACGTTCCAAAGGCAACCTCCCATTAGCATCATCCTGATGTGTAGCTCCATGAGCTCCAGCTACTGCTGCCTGGAAAGCTCCAGTAATAGCCTGAATCAATATGGTCATGTCAGAAGCAGCTTGCCCCTGAGCTCCCTCGGGTCCAACAACCCCAGCACCAGCACCATCATTACCAGCTCCATCACCACCACCACCGGGTGGTCCACCACCAGGAGAAGGAGGAAGATTCTCAACATTCTCCGTATTCTCCTCATTCTCATTTCGAGCCATAGCTCTCGTATTTATCCTCATCTCTCTACGTGGCCCCATTAAATGGAAAACAATGTACTGAACAAAAATGCAATAAACACGATTAGGCACAATAAGGTAAGTAATCCAAGTACTCAAGCTCATTTTCTAAAATAATTCCTCTCATTAGTTTTGACTTGGCAATGGGATCCCCTATCACACTCCAACATAGCACAATATCACAAAAACATCACAATTGAAGTCATACATCACCATTCACACAACATTCTTTCACCCAAAGGGCACATCATGCAATCACACATACGTCACCCACATAACAAACCCCAATCATACGAGAACCAAGCTCTGATACCACCAAATGTAACCCCCTTAGCTCGGCCTAGACGGTTGACCCGAACTACGAAGATCACACGGGGAAAACCAAAGTCAACCCAAAAGTCAACCTTGATTCATGACCCTTTTTTTTCTTTTTAATCTTGTCTAGATGCTTGATAACCCTAATTGAGTACTCACGAGATACGATAGAGAAAGGCACAGCGATCGGATTTCAAAAAGTGACTCAATTGCACAATATATAAATTTGGGGACCAAAATGTAATTTCTGAAAATTAGAAGGTCCTTACTGATTTTAAAGTTACCAATATGAAATTAGTCATGTTACATGCTTCTCTGCCAAATTTCAACTTAATTGGACATCCAAAGCTCAAGCAATTGCAATCTCAACATTTAGGACTAAAATGTAAAACATGCAAACTTCAGAACAATTCAAATCTGTGACCAACGGTCACCTGTTTCGGAACACCTACCAGCCTTATCGAAATGCTAGGGCAAAACACTCCCCCGTTTCGAAACTTGTTCCGAAACACGGCTCTTTAGTGACCAAAACGTTTCGAAACAACCTCCAACCGTTCCGAAACACGAAGGCCATTACAGGCCCCCGTTTCGAAACGCCAGAGGGTGTTTCGATACGGTTTGCCTAGAAATTGCTGGGTTTTCACCCAAAAACCCATTCATACTCATCCTAATGAGTCTCTAACCATACCAACAAATCAACATACATACAAGGTACATATTTAGAACACCTAAACACATTCATAGCATCAAACATGAAATCTCACAAGTCTAGAGGCATGCTTCCTATTATCAAATCACAAAATGACAATCCAACCTCAAAACAAGTAATTAAGGCCATTTACAATTCAAACCAACCAAGGCAAACATGCCACAACCTTAGGGAGTTTAACACATCTCCCAAAACAAAACTTGGTTTCCCATTGCCAATTTATCAAAACTAAAGTGTATGAAAACTTCACCATACATGAGCTTGGACTTCCTTGGATGGACTTAGCTTCCTTGATGCCCGAAAACACCTCAATTATCTGCATTATTGGTAAAAGAGAGCGTAAGCACAAATGCTTAGTGAGGCATGCTCTAAAGAAAATCAACACAATAATGCTCATTTAGAAAACACTTCCATCAAAGCTTTAAAACCACATGCTCATCTCTTTCTCATGCTTGGAAAACTTTCAAAGCAAAACTCATTGAAACCACATGTACCTCCATTCTATCTCATGCATTAAAACCAATGCAAATCCCATGCCAAGGCCATTTACATGCTTGTATTGCCAAAGCATTTCTATACAAATCACATATGCATATCTCATAGCATAAATCATCTCATCAAGGGTACATGTGTAAAAAAAACCATTTCATCATTTATATTGGCATTTAACATCTCATTAATACTCGGATATGCGGACACATTTCTACACTAGACTCTTCCGGTGGAATCTCATATCACCGTACTTACTTGTCTAGCAACATAGCTTCCGGTGGAATCTCTCATCACCGTACTCACATGGCGAAATCTCTCATCGCCACAAAGCTTGGGTATTTCACCAAGTCCTACCCGATGGAATGCCCATCATCGGAATATCTCCCTTTGGCTTAACCAAAGAGCACGTACGAATTTTTAGTTTATAGTGCACTCTCATCCTATTGATCGATCAATTATATCCGGTAAGTTTCTCAACATCTATGCCAATATAATGTGTTAAAACATCACCACACCTACTTTTTTTCATGCAATATAACACAAAGGTTTTCTCACCATATTTCAAAATATAAATCATACTTTGCTTCAAACCAAAAGCTCAAATCTATTCAATGCAACATGTCATCTCATGACATCTCTACAAGCATAATCCCATGCTCTAAATCATGCATAAAAATAGTAGGAATTTATCAAAATCAACCATGAGCATGTAAAAGCATTTTAGGGGCAAACACCACTTTAGAGAGACCAAATCAAACCATACTTACTTCCGGATTTAGGAAGGTGTTTCAAACCTCTTCTAAACCCCCAAACCTTGTATTTTTGTCCTCGTGGACTTCTAAACCAATCGCACTCACCAATTTCGTTTCGCTTGCTTGCCGAAACGCCAATTAAGCTTCCGGATCAACTCCAAAAGTGTCCGAAGATGTCTCCCCTGTTTTAGACACATAAAAGTAGAGGATTAATGCATCATCATGCATTGAAATCTTCAGCCAACACTCCAAAACTCGCTTCTCTACCTAAACCCAACATTTCAACTACCAAACACAACCAAAATCACCTCCAAACTCTTCCAAAACATAACCCAGCCAAGATCTCTTCCTTATACCTCCAGCTATAACAGAACACCAAAAACACCTCAAAAACCACCATTTTCATAAGCAAAAACTTAGGAAACACAACTTATTCAGGATTGGATTGATAAAACCTCATTTCTAACATCATTTAACATCCAAAATACATTAGAAAACCATCTCAAAGCAGAGCCCAATCAATTACAACGAAAATCCTCAAGATCTCTTCCAAAATCTTGAGTTTTAAGCCAAAATCTTGTTTCTAACATTAAAACTATTCATGAATCTTTAATAAAGGATTGACAACTTGGGAATTTCAGTAAAGAACTGAGTATTTAGAGGAGAAGAACAATCTTACCTCTAAAAGATGATTTCTCCTTGATTTGGGCAAATTTCCATGAAAATACAATGTAGAAATCACAAGGATTTGTTGCAAGATTGATTAGGAATCATTGAGTAATGAAGATCTCATCAAATGAAGTGGAAATCAAAGTGAATTTTGCTGGAGAAAGAGTGTTTGGATGATAGGATTTTGAGAGAAAAAGAATTGAGAGAAAAGTTGTTATAAAAGTAAAAAGTAGTTAAACACCTTTCTTTTATTTAATTAAATCATTAATTAAATCACCCAAATTAAGGGAAAATATGGAGAAAACATTTTGGGTAAATTAGCTCCTTAAAGATTCAAAGTTTCAATCCTTTACAAAACAGTCACTACTAAACTTTGCAAAAATCGCAATTTGGTCACTACATCGAAATGTAGTATTTCCAAACCTTATTTTGTAAAATTGATTTCACCACTCTCTTATACATATTAAATGAGGATTTTTAAATATTTTTCTATATTTTTAAAGCATCTCGAACTAGGCTTTCCCTAAAACTCCTTTTTATATTCGAACTATTTCTCAGACCGGTCCGGTTCAAACCCTAAACTTCTAAGCCCAAAATTGGGGTGTTACACGTATCGTGAAGAGAGTTGGGCCAGTTGCCTATCAGCTTGAGTTACCTCCTCAGCTCAGTCGTATCCATAATGTCTTCCATCCAGATCTGAGTCACATCATTCAGGTTCAGGATGTAGAGTTGAGATCAGACTTGTCCTATGAGGAGGAACCAATTCAGATCTTAGATTTTGATGAGAGAGTTCTGAGGAACCGACACATTCTGATGGTAAAGGTATAATGGAGAAATCGGAGTCCTAGTGAGGCTACTTGGGAGATCGAAGGATCCATGAGAAAGCAGTTTTCACATCTGTTTGATTCAGGTTAATTTCGAGGACAAAATTTTTCCTAAGGAGGGGAGAGTTGTAACACCCGGTTATTTAATAAAAAAAGAAGAACGGTGAAGGTGTGGTGGCTCGAACCCGAGACCTCAGCCCTCACCACCCAGCATGCTAACCATTTGAGCCAAGTGCTCTCTTCTGTCAAGTATTACCAAGATTAATATTTGTTTGTTAATCAAGGAGTTAGTTTGAGTTAGCTTTAATTTAACTCTGACTTTACACCTACCCAACTTTAATGCAATCGTCCCCCCTCTTTCGAGAACCATCTCTCCATGCCCTTGCCATTTCCGTCTGGCCACCCTCGATTTTCAATCACCGTCGTGCCGTGAGATTCACCGCCGGTGCCACCGTCTTCCTCACATCGGCCTGAGATCGTCCCCGTTAGTCACTCGCTCACCCCTCGTTGCCATCGTCGATGTTTGAAGGTTGAAGGTTCGATGAACCTAGGGTGTTGTTTCTCTTTTTTTTTCAGCCACCGTGATCGTCCTATCGCGACGCCAACTTCATCGGCGTTATCCTCGAGCCAAGGTGAGCAAAACCCTCTTGGCCGTTCATCGTTCCGACATTGGGAAGGGCTACATCGGAGCACCGTACTTTCCGAAAAATTCGAACCTTAAAGGTTAGATTCATCGACATTCCGGCCTACTTTCGATCTAGTTTTGTATTGTTAATATTGTGGGATTAATTTCCGTTTTGTTTACGGCCAAGTGGTGCCCAAATCGTCTCCGGCGACAAATTCTGGTGACCGGCCGGCGAAGTTTGATCCAAGAGGGTAAGTGAACCGGCTCGGCCCAAAACCCAGTCAACCCGAGCCTAAACCCGACCGGCCCATTAGCTCTGATCTGAACCCGACCCGAGACTGTGTCAACTCACTGAGTCAACTCAGTTGACCTCCTGTTGGCTGCTGACGTCATCATGACGTCAGCGTTGACTCTGACTCCGTTGACCGTTGTCCTGCTGACGTCAGCGTTGACTTTGACCAAAAAGTTAAAATTTCCGAAAAAGCCCTATTTTATATTTTTCGACGTCCTGAGTCCGATTTTGAAGCCCTTTTTGCGAAATTCCGACTCTAAGACCCCGAATCTGACCTTAAACCCAAATCATGCATATGTACTTAATTATTTAATTCAGATAATAGTAAAACGAATAAGTGACTAAAATAGTGTATTATTTGTGGAAAGGTACTCGAGACGCGTGTGACCACTCTCCAGCTCAGCCTAGCTCCTCTCGATCTGCTCACCCTCACGCTCTAGTTTATAACTAAACTGTCTGTATTTGGTTGACTTATGCCTATATTTTGATACGACTTATCTTTTGGTTTTTGTCGGATGTTGGCTTTAGTTTATAACTAAACACTTTATGCTTTCATATCACCTATCATGTAACCACATGTTACTAAACTATTACTTGCTATTTTGAGATGGATTTGAAAGCAATACTGATAGATTTTATAATCGTTATGAGAATAGTATTGATATATCTTCGTTAACAGGTTTTAAGGTATGGATCGTAAATCTCCCGTAGAGGAAATTATATTAGTTTTGATATTTTGTGTAACACCCCAATTTTGGGCTTGGAAGTTTAGGGTCTGAACCGGACCGGTCTGATTTTCGGTTCGAATATAAAAGGTGGTTTTAAGGAAAGCCTAGTTCGGGATGCATTAAAAATATGGAAAAAAATATCTAAAAATCCTCTTTTAATATATATAAGAGAGTGGTAAGATCAATTTTACAAAATAAGGCTTGGAAATATGACATTTCGAATTAGTGACTAAAATGTAATTTTTGAAAAGTTCGTGACTGTTTTGTAAGGATTGAAACTTTGAATCTTTAAGGAGCTAATTTACCCAAGATTGATTTCTCCAGATTTTTCTTAGTTTTTAATGATTCATTTAATGATTAATTAATTAAAAGGAGATGGGAAAAACCAATTTTGTGATTTCATAACTAACTTTCTTGAAAACTTTCTCATCTCATTTTCTCTCAAAATTCTTTTAGCCAAACACATTTCTACAACAACTTTTCTTTTGATTTTCACACCAAATGATGAGATTTCAATCCTCAAATGATTCCAAATCAATTCTACATCAAATCCTCTTCATTTGCTTATTGAATTTTCAAGGATTTTGGCTCTAAACAAGGAGAAATCTACATTTAGAGGTATGAAAGTCCTTCTCCTATAAATACTCAGTTCTTTACTGAAATTCCCAAGTTCTCAATCCTTAAATTGAGTTTTATTAAAGGTTTTAATGTTGTGATCTTGATTTTGGCTTAGAATCCAAGATTTGGATTTAATTTTGAGGAAATTCGTATTGGATGTTTGGGCTCTGTTTTGAGATGTCTTTTTAATGTATTTTGGATGTTTAAATGACGTGAAATGGAGGTTTAATCAATGCAATCCCGAATAGGTTGATTTTTCTAAGTTTTTACTTGTGAAAATGGTGGTTTTTGGGGTGATTTTGGTGTTCTGTTAATGCTGGAGGTATAAGGACGTGTTTGGGTTCATTTTGGATGTTAATTGATGTTTAGGAATGGTTAGAAGTGATGGATCTTGGCTCGGTTATGTTTTGGAAGAGTTTGGAGGTGATTTCAATTGTGTTTGGTAGCCGAAATGTTAGATTTATGTAGAGCAGCGAGTTGTGTTGTGTTGCTGGTGTTTTTAATGCATGATGATGCATTAATCCTCTGTTATTATGTGTTAAAAACAGGGGAGAATGATCCGGAAGCAATAAAGGTGGTGTTGGAGGTTTCGGATGCTTGGAAGGTTTGTCGGCTAGCTTAGTTTTGCGTACCGGTGAGTGAAGTTGGGTTTTCAGCTTTGAAACCAATGTTTGAAGGTTATGGGAGCTTAGTTTAAGTCTAAGCAACTTAACTAAGCTCAAGAGTAAGTTTTCGGGAAAACTCTCACTCTTGGATGAACCATGGAATGGTTGGATGCAATGTATTTGATTTGCATGTTTAAATTCTGTTTTGAAAGCATGTTTTAGCATGATTAATGCTGGTTTTGAAAGTCATGTGTTGAAGGATACTCTAGTTAAGAGATCCTTGGTTTTGTACATTAGAAATGTGGAATTGATGCATAGTGTTGCATGTTGTTTAATGGCTTTGTTTAATGCTTTAAAACAGTGAATTGATGATGGTAATTGATGTGTGTTGGCAAGTGATGTAAGTGGTTGTTGGTTACTTTAATCGGATATAGTTAGCCGGCTATAGGATTGGGTGCACCGTGAATTGAGTCGCCTTGGATGTTGAGGGGTTGTAATTGTACCGTAGACTCCATCCAAGTACCCTAGCGGTTGAGAGAGTGGGTGTCACCACGATGGAGGATGGCTCTCGTGGGTGGACCTTGTTAAGTGCCACCACGATGGAGGATGGCTCTCGTGGGTGAACCTTGTTAATGTCACCACGATGGAGGACGGCTCTCGTGGGTGGACTTTGTTAAGCGTCACAACGGTGGATGGTTGCTCCTGTGTGTGAGCTTGGTTAAGGTGATTACAATGGTTAAGGTAGCTTCCATGTGTAAGCCTTGTGGTGTGTCCCGTCTCTCGCTAGTGAGTTATACAACTTCCGATGAGTGATGTTGAGGGGTTGTGATTGTACCGTTAAACTCCATCACGGGTGTTGAGGGGTTGTGATTGTACCGGTAAACTCCACCTTGTGTTGTTCGGTAGTGTGTATGAAGTGTGTGGGACAACGCTTGTAATCCGCGTATCCGATTATGTCTTGAGTTGAAAGAAGTTGTGAATTATCACTTGAAAACCAATTTAATGTTCTTGAATGTAATGAAGCAAGAGATGCTTGAAATGATGCAAGGATGCATGGGAAGTGTGTAATGGTTTGAGAGTGCATGTATTACTTGTTAAGCTTGAACTAGTGTTTATCTTCTTTTGTGAATGTTGCATGAGTGCATGGAATCTCTTTAGTGCATTGAAGTCTTGTGAAGACTTGTCTAAAAAGGCATGAAGTGTAAATGTGCTTTTGGTAGTTCATGTGTTTTGCATTTGTTGAATGCATGAGATTGTTAGAAGGAACAAATGGTTTTCCAAAGGTTTTGCTTTGAAATGATCATCAAGCATGAGGAAGTATGATGTGAGGTGGAATTGTTTTCCAAGATAGTTGAGTTTGACCTTGCATGTAGTGTTCATGCATGGAAGGGTTTAGTTAATGGTTTTACAAGAATGTGTTTTGGGAAAGTGGTTTAGCCATTCTAAGCTAAAGGTTGGATTTCATGTTGTGCGTGGCATGGTTTAAAGCATGTTGTTCAAAAGAGGTTTTTCAACCAATGCTTTGGTTTATTGGATTGCATCTACTTTTTAAGAAGGTTTTTATGATTCGCTGCATTGATGGTGTTTTGGTTTTGAGCATTCCTCACTAAGCATTAAGTGCTTACGCTTCTTTTTGTCCATCAATGCAGATATTTGAAGTTGGGACAACAAGAAGCAAGGGATTCAAGAAAAGCTCCACTTGAGAAGTATGTCTTGGTTTATAGCTATAGATAATAAAGGCAATGGGTGGGGAAGTCTTTTATATTGTTATGTAATGAGATTGTGTATGTTGAACAAGTTCGGTTTATGGTTTGGACTTGGTTGTTGATTGCTTTGCCATATTTGAATCTTCTTCATAAGTTGTTATGCTATGCTTCTTGTTTTAAAAGCATGATAAAGTGTTGATGAGTTGAATGAGTTGGTGCGCCTATGGTTTGATTGTATCTAGTTGTTAATGTAAATTGGTGGTTATGATGCTTGGCATGTTATTGTTATGTTGGGAAATGGTTTAAAGTATGTTGATGGTGTTTTGATGGTTGGTTGGTTTTGGATGCTAGGGTGCATGCCTTTAGACTTGTGGTCTTTCCTAATTGATGCCATGAATGTGTTTTGATGATACAAATATGTATCTTGTATGTATGATGGCTTGTTGGCATGATTAGGGGGGTCATAGGGATGTGTTTGACGGGTCGAAAGTGTGTTAAACCAGAAAATTTCTGCAATTCTGGGCAGCCCGTATCGGAACGGGTGCTACTGTTTCGAAACAGGGGGCCTGAAATGGCCTTGGCGTTTCGAAACGGGTAGAGCCGTTCCGAAACGTTTTTGCTACTGCCAAGCCCTGTTTCGGAACAGGTTTCGAAACGGTCCCGCGTTTCGGAACGGTCATCCCCCGTTTCGGAACACTCGACCGTTGGGCACTGAATTCTATGGTTTTATGTTTTGAAACCTTTACGTTTTAGTCTTGAACTTTGTTTATGCAATTTTTTGAGTTTGGGATGTCCGTTTGAGATGAAATTTGGCAGAGAAGCATGAAACATGACTAATTTCATAATGGTAACTTAAAAATTGGCGAAGTCCTCTTATTTTCCAGAATTTACATTTTGGTCCCTAAATTCGTATGTTGTGCAATTGAGTCCCTTATTGTTTTCCGGTTGCTGTGATTTTTGAGTATGCTTATCTCAAGAGTACGCCTAGGGTTAATGTGCATCTAGACAAGTTTAAAAAGAAAAAAAGGGTCGTTAATCAAGGTTGACCTTCGGGTTGACTTTGGTTTTCCCCGTGTAATCTTCGTAGTTCGGGTCAACCGTCTAGGCCGGGCTAAGGGGGTTACATTTTGACTAGGATATTTTACATAAAGTTTGATTATAGGTTGTGACCGCCCAGAGTTAGGTGAAACGCATAAGCGGGTCCAGGTGGTTACACTGCTGGTGTTTCTCCTAATCGAACTGTGCATTTGCAGCCTGATTTGCAGTCTCAATCTCCAGTAGCTTCTCCTGAAGAAGTTGTACCTTCTCTTGAAGCAGGCACTTCACTCACTACTCTTGATGTTATGCCCAGTTGTTCACACTTACCAACTGAGGACACTATCATTTCATCTCCTCCACGGTTCTCACCTCAGTATGCTTATGTTGATCTCCCAATGTCGCAACAATCTCCTCTAAGTGGAGCTAGATCCCTCCCTACATCTTCAACTCCTGACCAGCATACTAGTGCTTATTCTTCTGATTTCTCTGACCCAGATCAACATGTTTTTTCTCCTAATTTTGCAACATCTGAACTTACTGGTCCATCTATACCTAGCTCTTCACCTATAGTTCCTCCTAGTTTTGAGGTGTCTACCTCTTTTTTTTCGCAACCCTTTCCTCCACCTACTGAAGTTGGTGTTGCTTGTGATCACAATAATTTGGATATTTCAGCAGTAGTTGTACGTCCTTTCAAGGATGCTGTAAATGTTCACCTTATGATGACTAGAGGGAAGAGTGGGATACGTACACCTAAGATTTACTTTACCAGCACAACATTTGAGAATGTAAGCTTGTTCTCTGAACCACATACTATTGAAGAGGCTATGCGTACCCTTGAATAGAAGGCATCAACCCGAGTTGAGTTTGATGCTTTGGTTAAAAATAATACCTGGACCCTTGTCGAGCTTCCAGTGGATAAAAGGGTTGTAGGTTGCAAGTGGATATTTAAGCTTAAGAAAAATGTTGACGAGTCTATTGCACGATATAAGACTCGGCTCGTTGCGAAAAGTTATCTACAACAGGCTGGGTGTGGCTATCACGAGACTTTTAGTCCTGTAGTTAAACTGACTACCATAAGGACTATTTTGTCTATTGTTGTCTTTAAAAATTGGTGCTTACGACAAATTGATGTCAACGACGTCTTTTCAAATGCGACAGAGTATCGTAGTATTATTGGGGCATTACAATACATCGTTATCACTCAGCTTGGCATAGGATTTGTTGTTAATCGAGTTTATCAGTTCATGCAAACTCCAACTGTTGAGCACTATAATGATGTCAAAAGGATCTTGAGGTACCTTCAAGGATCTTGAGTATGGCCTGAAATTTTCCAGGTCGTCTCGGTTGTCTATCACTGGTTTGCAGATTCAGACTGGGGGTTTGATGTTGATGATCGAAGGTCCACCACAGGTTTCTATCTTTATTTTGGAAGGAATCTTGTCTCATGGGCTTCACAAAAGCAACATGTGGTGTCTCGTTCGACTGCAGAAGTAGAGTATCAAAGTGTTGCCTGTGCAACTACACTAATATGGTTACAATCCTTACTTTATGAACTAGGCACTTTTGTTGATGGCAAACCAACCTTGTGGTGTGACAATTCTAGTGTTGTAGTTGTATCTGCTAATCTTGTGATGCATTTTAAGTTCAAACATGTAGAGTTAGATTTATACTTTGTCCAGAAAAAAATGGCAGCTGATAAGATGGATGTAAATGAAGTTCCGACGTGCGACCAAATGACAAATATTATGACCAAGCCATTGTCTATTCTTTCGTTTAACAGGTTTCAAGATAAATTGCTGGTTCTACTAATATCTTTCATAGCTAATGGAAAACAGGTAACATAAGTATAAGTTTTGTTCTTAATTTTTGCTTACCTTTTGTGTTTTGGTTGTTGTTGTTTTGCAGGTAATTTTTTCTTCTTTTTAGTTTGAAATCTAGAGGAAACATGGTGAATGTTATTGTATCTAATGTCATTTGAGTAGTTATGGTGGTTAAAGAGTGGTTAAAATTTATTGTTAGAAAACCACTCCAATAACTAACCAATAACTATCAACCTCTTATATATATATATATATATATATATATATATATATATATATCTCGATTGGTCTCTATTTAGAGATATTAGAGTCTTTTAATAAAAATCACCGTACCGTCTCTCGTTCCCCATTCCTCTACATTCTTAGCAATATATACGTTGTATATATATGTATAGATAAATATGTACATAAAATTAAATATGGCATAATATAAACAAGGATAAAATAAGTAATTTAAATAAAACATAAAGAAGGGAAAATAAATATAAAAGCATATAAGTAAATAAAATACTAATACTTTACATATATATTATGATGGTAAAATTATACTTTAAATAACATATAGTAATATCAAAACTATAATAATAATAATAATAATAATAATAATAATAACAACAACAACAACAACAACAACAACAACAACAACAACAACAACAACAACAGTACATAGGGTTAATTATAAAACAGTAATGATATATTAACAAAGTTAATAATAATATAATAATGATAATGCCTAAAATGGAAAAACCGTGACTGAAATTAAATAAAACGAGAATCAAAATGTAAAAGTATAAGGATACAAAGGTTGAAGGACCAAAAGTGTGATTTTCCCATTGTCAGAAATGCGCGGATCCTCCGTCCGGGTCGTGTCTACACGCGGGTCATTTTGTTCCAAAAAAAAAAATCATTCTTTACATTTGATAACACAAAAAATGAGAATTCTCCCAACTTCTCTCTGCCTATCCAGAATCCGGTCAATCGTCCGCCTCAAGCCGCCGTGGGCTGCCGTTCGCCGGCGAAGGGAAACCGCCGCAAACGGCGACCGGAGTTCATGGAAGAAGGGTTAAATGTCTGGTTTCGGGTCCTAAACACGGATCTAAGGTTAGTTTCCTTTAAATCTAATCCCATTTTTCTAGATCTGAAGAAACCGAAAAGGTTTTATAATATTTCTACCTTTTTATTTTAGATTTCTCCTTTTTCTTGATTATTTTATTTTGTTGTTTTTGTTTTGTTTTGTTTTGTTTTTTTTGGGTTCGGATCTCTCCCCCTTTTTTCACTCAAAAATTGGTCTCTAATCCACCCTCTTTTTTGTTGCAGAATGGTGAATTTAAAAGGCAAGGGAGAGGCTCTCATCCGGCCACGTAGAGGGTGACGAGGATGATTATGGGCGGTGGCCGCAAAGCAGGGAAATGGTGGCAGACGGCTCGGCGGCAGCTTGCGGCTTGACGGCGGCGGGGCTGCAAAGGTGGCTGGCGGCTAGGGCTTTAGAGTTAGGTTTAGGTTAGAGTTTAGTTTAGGTTTGGGCCATATCCGATTTTTGGGCCGGATATAATGGGTATTAATTTTAAAATGAGTTATATGTTTGGATATGGGTGATTAGGTATGGGTTAAATTGGGTTGTTGGCTTTATCCGGTATTTTGGGCCTGGGTTATGGATTATAAAGTGGGCTATGTGTATTTAATGTAATGGATCTGGATATTTGGAAATAGTAATAATAAAAGGATTTTGTTTTAAATTTTGGTTTAATTTGGACTATTGGGTTATTGGCCTGTACAAAAATGGGCATCTACAACAATAAAATAAAATATTTATCTAAAAATAAAATTTATAGATTATTCAATAATTAAATAATATTATCACAATAATATTTGAATTAAAAGATAATATCTTATCATTCATGTCACCCATGTCATATCAACTAAAGTCATTTAATAACTATTAAGTTGAGTCAAAGTCATTTAATAACTATTAAATTGAGTCTTGTATATATATAGGGATGACAAAAAATTTCGGGCTCGACGGGTGCCGACCTAACTTTATAGGTGCAGGATTTTCTTTAAAAATTCGGGTTTGAGGCGAGGCGGGTTTTGAGAATTTATAATTCGGGGCGGGCGGGTTCGGATTTAGGTTATAGAAACCCGTCCCGACATAATTAGACTAAATTTTCAAAATATTTACAAAAATACCATATATATATATGGATGAGTTCAAGTTACCTGATGCAAAACTCATTTAGTTTTACA
This sequence comes from Hibiscus trionum, assembly GCA_030270665.1. Taxonomy (NCBI): domain Eukaryota; kingdom Viridiplantae; phylum Streptophyta; class Magnoliopsida; order Malvales; family Malvaceae; genus Hibiscus; species Hibiscus trionum. The sequence continues at coordinate 940,895 of BSYR01000012.1, forward strand.
CTAATTTAGGACCATTGGATGAGTGAAATGTATGCATGAAATTAACAATAAAAATGTGAATATTATCACTTGGGAAAAAAGATAAGGAAATAATCTGGGTTATTAATTACTATTATCCAATAGTCCAAAAACTGTGTAAGTATATATATATATGGTTAGGATCAACTTACACAATGTAAAATTCTACAGTTAATCTCATCAACCCGTTTCACTCATCTAATTTTACATTGTGTAACTGGATCCTATACCTATATATAAACACACGTTATTTAGTTTTTTTTTTATCATTTCATTTTTCTTCTGCACACAGCCATTCTCTCCTCTCAATCTCCCATTTTCCAAATTTTATTTCTTTATTTTTATTATTATCTTCTTCAAATCTTTTAGTTTTATGCTTTCATTTTCTTTAAACTCCCAAATTCTTTTTTCCATCATTGATGATACTCGACTCTAAAATTTCATGGCTATCTTTAGTAATACTTTTAATTTTTAAGGTTCAACTACGGCAAAACTTTCAAAGCCTCAATTCTTTCTTTTTATAGAAATACTGAGTTGGGTTTTAGATTTATTAATTTGTACAAATTATATGATTTGGGTTTATATTTGTATATTTTATATTTCCAGATTTACGCTTGGACATGTATTCTTAATTTTTGGTCATTCATTTGTAATTTTTTATTCTTTGAATATGTTTTTTTCTTTCTAATTTTTAATTACTTGATTCTATTTTTTTATGTTGAATCTGTTTTTCTTTTTACTTGTTTGCTTTTTTTATTTGCTGTTTTTTGTCTTTCGTTTTTGTTCTTTGAATCTGTTTTGCATGTTTATCTTACTTGATTCTGGTGTTTTCCTTAAGTATAATCTTCTATATTTTTATTGGAATCTGCATTTTGTATGTTTTGAGTTGCTTCTATTGAGTTAGAAATAAAATAAATTTGATTTTGTCAATTTAACATGAAAAACAAAAGTAACCGGGTCGGATCGAGGTCGAGTATGTGTATCTAACTTCGGATCGGGGTGGTTTAGACATAAAAAGTACTCAGGGCGAGGTGGGACCAGGTTTTAATCCTTACTTTTTGGATCTGGGTCGGGTCGGTCAAAAACCCGCCCCGCCTCACCCTTTTGACATACCTATGTATATACACATGTCTTACAATTGGTACCCATCAATACGAGGTATAAGCTTTCCTTTTTTTCCCTTTAACCCAATTCACTAGTAACTTACTTTAAACATTAAATTTTCATTCATTACTCAACTGTTTTGAGCATACGAGATATCGTTATAAAGTTTGCATGGAGTATAATATGAAATCATAATTTCATGATACAAATTTCTGTATTCAAATAATCAAACAACTATCGGCTAATAGATATCGTAAAATTAACTGATAGCTGATAATTGTTTGATTATTTGAACACGCAAAATAATAGGTAAGAACGTTATTATATTTAATACTTGTTTGAATAATTTATTAATTATCAATATTCAATATCTATTGATTCTAATTAGATTATGAAATTTATTTTTTAATACAATTTGATTACTTATTAAATTTAAATGACATTTGAAACATGTGTATTTATCTCATATATTTAAAAGAAAACAATTATTTAAATTATACATGAGTATATGTTTTACTTCAAAAGAAAATCTCAGTTTTAGAGATACACTAATTGACCAAGTGGGCCAAAATGTTCATGTTTTCTCATCTTGTATGAGTTTGAATCCCAACATTTGTCTTGGGAATACAAACATCTCTCTACTTAATAATAAGGCTTAATAGCCAAATAGGTGCATAAACTATACTTGTGGCTCACTTTTGGTGCCTAAACTATTTTGGGATCATAATAGATGCTTAAAATTTTTTTCGTTACTAATTTAAATGCCCAGCCTTTAACCGTTGTTATCTTATAACTGTTAACCATATAGAGTCTGACACATGTCATTAATTATATTATTTAAATATTTACTTTAAAACTCAGATATTAAGTAAATAATTATAATAATAATGATGGTGATGATGATGATGATGATAAATAATTTAACTGTAACTTTAATTCTCAAGAGGTGAATTAAAAAATTTACCGTAATCCTTTCTAACCTTTTTCCTTCCGTCTCCCCTCTACTCATCTTTTCGCCTAAAACTCTCGACACTCACTGATATTTTTGAAAAAAATCTTAATTTTTGTCTTGTGAGATTAGGGTGTTAAAAGTTCTGATTTTCATCCTTTGACCCACAATCGCGTTTCAATTTGTTTTCAAACGAACCCTAAATCACTGCAAATCTCAAAGTCTTGAAGAACTATAATAGTAGTAGAAGAAGAAGAAGCGTCAAACCAACAAATTTTAAAGGTAAAGCTTAAAAGTTATGCTTTTTTTTATCCAAAGCTTAAAAGTTATGCTTGAGTTGTCATTTACAATAGTTTTCTATTTCTAACTTAAACCAGAATCTAATATATTAATTTTGACAGATTTTGTGTAGAGTTTAGACATAAAGTGAAAGTATTGTTTTGCCGTTGAGAATTATTTGACCAAAAAAAAAAAAAAAGTGAAGGTATACTTTTATTTTTTGTTGTAGATTTGTTATTGAAAAATGGTAAAAACATATTATATGTGTATATGTATTGGTGTGATTATATAAAGTAATAAGTAAATGACAAATTAGAAATTATAAAAAAATTGATGTTGTTGCTTGCTAGATTTGTTTGTCAAAAAGTAAAGAAGTTAAATTCATAAAGGTGGATATTAAAATATTAGTGTATTCCTTGCTATAACATTTAAAATATTAGTGTACCTACCATACCATTTGCTGTTGTTTCTAGACTGTGGAGTTCGAAAGTAATATACGTATATATGTCCTTACTTTAAGGATGACATGGACGACCACAAACATATATTTTAATAGCAAATGATGTGAGAATATATTCTGAATTTACAAGGGCTAGATCAATGTCCATATCTTTATTTGCATGACAGTAAAAAATGACATAAAAAGTCATATTCTACTTTGAATATTATCCATTCTCATGCAATCTGCAAGGTCCTTTTAATAGCAAACGATGTGAGAATATATTCTGAATTTACAAGGGCTAGATCAATGGTCATGTTTACTACAAGTTTGTTGGTTTTTGCATTAAATGTGTGGTATAGTTATTGTTTTGTAGTGAAAATAAGTAAGTTTGTGTGTTGCACTAAATGCATGTTGTAGTTATTGTTTTGATCTTTTTAATTGTGTATAGTATTTATTTATTTGTTTGGTGATCCACTTTAAAAAATGACTTTGGAGCATGGTGAAAACAGTGGGTCTAATGACTTTGACGAAGGTCCTGGTGAAGACAATTTTCGTATACAGTCTAATGGGATTGATGAAGGTGCTGATGAGATTGTATGTGAGGATAATAATGATATTGAGGATGATATCTGTGAATCAGATTGGGTAGATAGAGACAATATACTATCTGATGATGATGCTGATGAGTTAGCTTCGCTTAAGAACAAGCACATTGTAGTAAACAATAAGATTAAAAACAAAACTAGCAGTATGGAAGACTTAGAACCCGATGTTGTATTGGAGTCCACTGGGATAACTGAAGAATATTTAGGAGGTTAGGGTAGTGGAGAGGATATTAAATACTTAGACTCTTCTGATATTGGTAGCCACGAGACAGATTCAGATGGTGATGTTGTTTGTAAGAAAAGTGGCAAGGTTTTTTTTATTCTTCAGCTGTTGATCCCATATTTCAGTTGGGAATGATATTTGAATCGCAACAACAGTTGAAGGATGCCCTTTGTGCTTATGCAGTAGCTCATAGTTTTGATTTTAGGTATGTTTTAAATAAAAAAGAGAAAATGAGGGCTGTTTGTAAGGCAAATAGGTGTCCATTTTTTATACATGCATCTTGAGATAAATCCGATGGATGTTTTAAAATCAAAACACTAGTGACTTAGCATCAATGTTCTGTCACTTATAAGAACAAAAGAGTAGATTTTAAGCTGGTAGGGAAACACTTTCTTCCTAAAATTAGGATCTGTTTAAAAGGTTTTGTAGGCATGTCATTTTATTGGATGGATGCTACTTGAAAGGCTCATTTAAAGGTGAAATTCTCTCGGTTGTAGGTAGAGATGGCAACATTCAGATTTTCCCTATAGCTTGGGAAGTGGTTGAGGTGGAAAACAGAGAAACTTAGGCATGGTTTTTGGAACATATTTAAAGTGATTTCAACTTAGGAGATGGCTCTAAGTTCACTTTGATTAGTGATATATAGAAGGTAAACTAATTCTTACCAAGTTTATTACTTTTAATTTATAAATTATTATTTGTGTGTATCTAATGTTAGTTTGTTTTTCTGTTATTTTGAAGGGATTGGTTGAAGAGGTTCAACTATGCTTACCAAAAGTAGAGCACATATTTTGTGCTAGGCATATGTATGCCAATTGGAAAAAATTGCATAAAGGTGGCGATCTTCAGTTGTTGTTCTGGTCATGTTGTAAGGCAACAACTCAGCCTCAACTTGAACAATATGCTTCAAGAATATTCAAGTTGAAGAATAAAGCATTCAATGATCTTATGGAAAACGACCCACAACATTGTTCCAAATCCTTCTTCTCTATTGGGTTCAAATGTGATGCTATAGACAATAATCAGTCAGATGCATTTAATTCTGCCATTTTAGGGGCTAGGTTTAAGTATGTTATCTCAATGTTTGAGGATATCCGACATTATATTATGAGTAGGTTAGTCGAACACATGAATCAATCAATTAGTTGAAAAGGTGAATTATGCCCTCGAATTGAAAAAAAAACTTGAAGTGCATAAAGTTAGTAGTGCTTTTTGCCATGTAATTTGGAATGGGGCTGAAGGATATGTGGTCATGTTTCATCAAGACAGGAGTTGCACTTGCAGGGTGTGAGATCTAACAGGTATTCGATTTCTCCATGTTGTATGTGTCATATTATATAGGGAGGAAAGATTGAAAGACTATGTAGTTGTTTCATACAACAAACATGTATATATTGACTTGTATAATGCTACCATGCCCACCATCTCAAGTGAGAAATTTTTGAAAACACTAAAATGGGTAGCCTTAATCCACTATTGAAGAGAAAGTTGCCTAGAAGACCAAAGCATAAAAAAAGAAGAGAAAAAAGTGAAGTGCGTAGTGGAAACAAATGGACAAAATGAAGAGTAAAGATGACCTGCAAACTATGGACTTAATGGACATAACATAAGAACATGTCCAAACAAAAAACAAACCAATGTAAGTTTAATTGTTTTTAAATTAGTTTCTGTGGAATATATGTCTCTTATTAACTAATATTTACTTGTAATTGATAGGTTGAGACTGAAGATATCTAAACAGAATCTGCTCAATCAGTGCAAAATGAATCTTCTTCACCAATGCCAACACTTGTTCCACCTACTCAATCTCTAACTGCTGGCCAAACAAGGCCTACACTTGCAACACAGATAACATCAAATAGGACACCAGGATTGTGCAAGGCATTAAGATACAATGTAAGTTTTTGTTTACTAAATAATAAAGCATTGTAATAATTTGTGATTTCACTATTGTTTTTTCATATGTGACGCGCTTCTTTTACAGCTTCAAAACAAGGCTTCTCGATTTGCTTCTACAACATCTCAACCAATTGCATCATCTTGACAATAATCTGTTGTCTCTAAGCCTCCTGCAGCATTTTCTCAACAACATATTACTGCCTATGAACCTTTTGCAGCAAGGGCTCCAAAGCTGATCATAAGGAGGCCTGTCCTTAACCCAAACATATGGAAACTTTAAAAAATCATCAAACTGTTGTTTTTCTAGAATTTATGTTTTGATATTGTAGTTAATGTAAAAGGGTGACTCTTTGTATATTTTGACTATTTAGGCAGAAGGCATAAAATTTAAACTCTTTCTTTTTGTTTCGAAGCAAGAACTGTTTAGACAGTATTTTGACTGCGAAACATTTATTTTTTCTTTTTATAAATTTTTTGTGGGGAGTTCCTTTTGTGTATCAAACAAGTTAGTGCAGATTATGAATGTGAAAGTTGGTTCATTTCAGTTGTGAGAATAATATTTCCCAAAGTTTGCAAGTTGTAGACAATTTGCCTAATTTACATATTATATTAGAAATTGGTTATGGTTATGAGAAGAGAATGGCATCGGTTATAAATGGCTGTTACAAGCCTACAATTTGATGCTAATAACCATTTTCTAAATATTAGGGTCTATATGTATTTGAGTGTTTGGATTATTTTCTCTAGCTTATATAGACAATTTCTTTTGAACCTTATAGCGAAATAAAAACAATAAGATTAACTTACCAATACTGAAACAAATAGGTACTGAAATAGAAACCCCAAAGACTAATGATCATTCATGCTAACAAAGGAGCAACATGGTACATCTCCTTATGATATGAAGTCTTTCCCCCTGCTCTTTAATTTGCTTCCAATACCTTTGCCATAGAAATTGGTTATGGTTATGTCATAGACTTTACTACTAAATGAAGCAAGTTGTACGATTCTTGAACAAATATTTTACATACATTAATACTCCATAAATGAAAACATTTGATAAAGGAAAAAGCTATATAAATAAAACTCATCTTTCATACTAATAATTCATAACATTTGATAGAAATAAAAGGATGTTACTTTCACATGCAATAGTCTCATCACATTTAACAATTTGTGCTCTCTAAAGACTAAATTTTATCAAAACATACATTATCCATGAAGTAAAAAACTATCTTATACGATCTAATCTTCTCTTTTTGATCTTCCACCATTTTCCTCGGTCTTTTAACTTCATCGATCTTAATCATCTTGACAAGCGTCGTAATTGTCAAATAAATTATCTTTGATCTCAAATTAAATAGATAAATAATGTAGTAATAGAGAAGAAGGGTCGATCCGCAAGGACTAAGGAGCTTCTGATAGCTAGAGGTTTTGATTCTGACTGTAGCGAGAAAATAAAGTAAATGAGGGGTTTCTGATCAAGAGAGTAGAAAATAAATATAGAATAATAAAAGCAAACATGAAGAAAGTAAATTTTGAAAATAAAATCAATTAAATGGTATAGCCTCATGCTTCGCTTTGCCTCAATCCGACTGATCATTGAAAAAGATTTTACTCCAGATAAATGCCGGTTACAGTCTACAATGCCCAACCCTTGTAACTTGTTTTTATCTCCGGTAAACTGATAATCCAAAATCAATTTTTGAATTTCATTTTTATGGCTAAACTAACCACGACTATCGCTGTTAGAATAAAACAATTCAAAATCTAGAAAAACCTCACTCGGACTATGTTGTCTCAATGAGAATCAAATTCGATATCAATTTCCCTTAGCAGACCGCCGTTAAGTGTGTTCACAGGAAGTCGAATGTGCTACAAGCCGATCCTTCCTTCCAACTATAAATTGAAGCAACATTCAAACCAACATGCCCTTTTTGAATTTGAAAGTGTAAGGATTTTAAAAGGAAATGTCAATTGTCAATCCAAGTTTGCAGAAAATTAAGAAATATATTCGAAGATATTAAGTGCTTTTCAATTCTCACGATCGAAATTGAGTTATTGCTTTAGCCTTTGGCTTGTTGGAAAATTAGCCAAGCATGATTATGGTAGAAACCATACTCAGTATTTTAAAAAAATAAAATGAAAACCTAAAAATAAGAACGTAAAGAAAAAGAGAATTTAATAAAACTTAGAAAGCAAGAACAAAACTAAGAATAAGATATAATTTTCTAGCTTACCCTGAGGGGGTATTTATATTATTCTAAAACCCTAAAAATAACCTAAAATGATAAAAGATAAAGCTTTAAAATATTCAAATTAAATCCTAAAAACAAAAGATAATTCAAAGTTTAAAATTTAAAACACAATTGATCCTGCTTATCCGCTCTTGCTGACTAGACCTTCTAGAAGCTATTGACCGGATCTTCTAAAAGTTGCTGACTGGATGCCACGTCAGACTTCATACCCAGAGTCATGCCCACTGCCACTAACCCAACCTTGATTCCAGAAAATAAAATTGCAGAACTTTGCCTTTTAATTGTAATTTTCAGAATTGAAGTCATGCATAGAAAACGCACAAAAACATCTAAATCAGCAACATGAACTAATAATTTAAGGCAAAATTAAAGATAAAATAGTAACCAAATAAACTACTTATCACAACTCCTTCAATTCAATATTTTTGGCTTTGATTTTTCTGTTTTCGACCATCACCATTTCAAGTTGAGCTCTTAATTCTTCAATAGAATCATTGGCATCTTCCTTGTCGTACCACTAAAAAAATTTACAATAAATCTAAAAAAAATTCAAGTCAAACACAATGTACTATAAACATAACCAATTTTTTGAACACCCTAAATTTACCACTACAGTATATAAGAAAGACTTTGAAAACTAAGAACCCCAAATAAACATTGCATATTATAGGAAGATTTTTAAAAAGAAATCTAAATTTACAAATGTAATTATAGAAATTTTTTTTTGAAATGGAAGAACCTTACATTCAGAAAACTAAAATTATCTCTTTCACTTGCGAACACCCATAGAATTTTCTTCCTATGCATATTTGAACTGTAAATTGAGGATTTTATTCCGCAATAACAGTAAACGACCCTTGAACCATGAAACGATTTTGAAGATTTACTCGACATCTTTCACAGCTTAACAACTCACACAAAGTGTCGTTTCTCACAAGACTTTGAGATTTGCAGTGATTTAGAGTTCGTTCGAAAACAAATAAAAACAAGATCGTGAGTTAAAGGATAAAAATTAGAAAATTTTCCACACTAAACCCTAATCTCACAAGACAAAATTTAAGATTTTTCCCACAAATATCAATGAGTGGTGAGAGTTTTAGAGGAAAATATGAGAAGAGGGGAGACGTGAGGGAAAGGGTTAGAAAGGGTTATGATAAATTTTGTAATTCAACTCTTGGGAATTAAAGTTACAATTAAATTATTTATAATTATTATTATTATTTATGTACTTAATATCCAAGTTTTAAAGTAAATGTTTAAATAATATAATTAATGCTATGTGTCAGACTCTAAATGGTTAACGATTATTGTCGCGACCATTTTTAAAATCGAGTGTAAAAATAGCCCGACGATTAGGGTTTCACCATTTTTAATTTAGTCTTAAAATTAGGATTTTTCCATATTAAATTGATTTTCCTTTATTTATTCTTGAAAATCAATTTGGAGTCGTCGCCGATCACTTTGGTAGACCGGACACCATAAAACGAATCAGAGATTCTTTTCTTTAAAATTTGGGTTCGAGAATCGGTTACGTGCAGGGAAGGATTAGCACCCCTACAAATGCCCGTTATCGGTACCTTATTAATTTCACGTGTCATTTTGGCATTTCGAACAATAATTAGAATTTAATTAAATCTTTAATTATTAATTGAATTTCATTTTAAATAGAAATATCCTTTTGTAAGAAAATATATCTTAAACGAATATAAGTTTTGAAACATCCAATTACCTTAGGACACTTCAATTTATATTCAAAATGTATCTCAACACAAAAGGTTTAATGCATTTCCAATTATTTTCTTGTCATTTTTAAGATCAAACCTAATTATTGCTCCATTGATTTAATTAATTAAGGAAACTATAAATATTACCAAGTTTAGGGTTTATGAAATAACACCCAAACAATCGGGCACTATCCATGTTAGGCCTTAAATTAATAATATTCGTAATTATTTTATGAATCTAACTATTTTCTTAATCCTAATTTTATTTTAATTGAACTAACTATGTGATTTTATCATTCTAGGTTTAAATGAAATATTAAATATTCAACTAAAATATTCTCTTGATTAACATCTCATTGCAATGGGACACTAATCAACTTAAAATATTAAAGTTTCCACTTAATATTCATTTATTTTCTACAATTATCCCACATATTTAGATTATTTAATTAATTAAAGAACCTAAGATACTAAGGCTCTAATTACTTAACTAAATGAATTAATCTCCTAAACATTTAGATACTATATGCTTAATTTTAAATTTATGCAATTAAATATATAAATTAAACAATTGGAATTAAAGCTGAAACAATGATCAAATTGCATTAAAAATAAAATTACACAACTCAATTATGGGGAAAAAGGTGAATGAATTGAAATACAAAGCAAAGGTGCAAGGACGAAATACTGAAATAGCACAAAAACTCTAAAATCACGCAGATCTCCTGCCCGACCCGAATGCAGGCACGCAGATCATTCTCATACCCGGCTCAAAACGATAGTTTAGGGGAAGCTATAAAAGCCCCTTTTGCCCATAATTTCCCTCTTTACCCCTCATTTGCTAAACTTCCCTCTCTCTCTAACTTGCTCCTCTCTCTAAAAACTCTCTAAAGACACAAACACCAAATGCCTAGTAAAAACTAATCCAAATGGATCAAAACACATGTTCTTCGCTATAACCATTCACGTTCTTCACATTTCCCACATTTGATCCAAAACCACACCTCATCGGTCGTGCAATTATGTTATCCGACCACCGCCAAGCCCCTCTAGCCACCGTCCACCTTCAATCGGCCGTCGTGCCACCCGACGACCGAAACCTTAAAATAAAAAAAATCCCCTTTTTAAACCTAAAACCCCAGATTTAACCCCAGTTCATCAGAACAACCCTTCTTCACCCCTAAGACTATCTACTCGAAGCCCTACCTCTTCAATTCCTCCATGCAAAGCACTCCAGCAACACTCCGGCCACACTCAAGGACTCCGATCACCCTATTCTTTTTCGTTTATGTTTTCCCTCATTTTTTTCTTAAAACCTAATGCTTTTAATGTTATAGTGCAAGAAAATAAACAGATCAAGGAAGATATACCTTCCGACATTGTTCACGGTATCTTCGGCGGCGTTCGGTCGTCCTCTCTGGCGGCAGATTCAGCTTCTTCAGTAGCGATTTGGCTTCACTAGGGTGAATCGGTTCTTCGGCCGTGAAACAACGCTCTATTCTCCAATTCCGACGGCGTTCGGCAACTCCGACGTTTCCTCGGCCTCCAGTGACGATTGGGCTTTGGCGGCTCTTCGATTACCGCGGCGGTTCGTTTTCTCAAGGTGTTTATTCTCTTTCTACTTTATTATTATATTAATTATTATTATTATTGTTGTTGTTGTTGTTGTTGTTTTTAATAGTCACCATTAATGCCCTGACATAATCTCTCTCCTCTATTTATAGTAAGTGGATCATGACATCATCCATGACATCATAAGGAAGCACAATCCCCGTGAAAGGAAACGAACCAATGAATGAGTGCCACGTGTCTATTGGGTCATCAAATTTGAGCGGGAAAACAAAGGCTTTGGGTCAAGTTGTGTTTGTTTGGGTTATAATATGAAAAATGAATTGGAAATGAGTTGGCAGATGTAAATAGAACGAGACTTGGGCCTTTATTGGGCTTTTTGTATTGTAATGGGATTTTTATGATGTAAACTTGGACATTTATCTATGGACATTATTTATTTAATATGAGCTTTGAATATCTATTTATTTACTATTTATTTTTAGGTTTTATTTATAGAGAAAATATAGTATATATATGTATACCTGGACAAAATATGGGTGTTACAGCTGCCCCTCTTTGCTCATTGCTGTGGAACAAGAATAGGGCAAAGACTGAAAAAGACACGAATTTTGTCCGAACCGTCTGACCATCGAAACTTGAAGCCGTTCTTCTAATTATGAAATGCTTCAATCTTCCCTTTTGCTAATTTGTCTCTTTGTAAAGACGTTGAACGAGAAAGCTCTTCTCATTGTGGACTTCCTCATTCTTCAAAAGGATGGGCTATTCTCATTTAGAACCTCAGAACGAACTCTTCTCATTGAGAATTCTATCTTTGCTAGGAGAACTCTTCGTATTTGAAGTTCTTTCTTTGCTGGGGATGAAATCTTCTCATTTGAAGTTCTTTTTTTGTTGGGGATGAAATCTTCTCATTAGGAATTCTTTCTTCGCTGGACGAACTCTTCACATTAGGAGCCCTTTCTTCGCTGGACGAAATCTTCACATTAGGAGCCCTTTTTCTTTGCTGGGCGAACTCTTCACATTAGGAGTTCTGTCTTTGCTGAATGAACTCTTCACACTAAGAGTTCTATCTTTGCTAAACGAACTCTTCATATTAGGAGCTCTATCTTTGCTGGCGAACTCTTTACATTAGGAGCTCTATCCTTGCTGACGAACTCTTCTTATAAGGAGTTCTATTCTTGCTGGTGAACCCTTCTTATTAAGAGCTCTAGAATGCTGGTTCACCTCATCTTTGGGGAAAATTGAACTTTTCTGACTAAGGTATCTTAATCTTTTAGTCTAAAGCTCATATCAGCTCTTTTGTTTTTCTTCCTATGTTGATCTATCTCTTTCTTCTCTCAGAAATTACATGACCTGCAAAAGTCAAATCTATCATTAATCTTCCAACATAACTGTAAAGCAAATGTACAACTTGGGTATATCATTAAGAAACTTCAAGTGTTTCAATGAGAAACGTTGAAACTTTTAACCAATTAAACTGCGAATCCTCTTCATTTGAGCTCAAAGTCGATCTATCTTGTTTCCCATTCTCTCTCTTTTTAATTGGTAACCCAAAAGGTTAATGTCTTTATCGATACTGTGCCCCAACTGTCTTACTGTGACGTCATCTAAAAAGTTCTCATCATTTCTGGAGGTGTCGGTCTGAAAGATTTAAAATCACGCCCCGAAGGACTTACTGATGACCCGAAGGATTTAGAATTGTAATACACTTTCTTTCCTGTGAAAATAATCGAATATCTTTGCAGAGATCTGCCTCTTCAAACGGATTGAAATCTTTGCTGAGATCTGCCTCTTCAAACAGAATATCTCTGCTTCTGTAAATAGAGTGTCTTGAGATTCGTCTTTGTAAACGGATTGTCTTGAGATCCGCCTCTGTAAATGGAATGTCTTGAGATCCGCCTCTGTAAAAGGAATGTCTTGAGATCCGCCTCTATAAACGGAATGTCTTGAGATCCGCCTCTGTAAACGGAATGTCTTGAGATCTACCTCTATAAACGAAATGTCTTTGCACTTCTTTGTTGGATCCTCTTCCCAAATCTTGAAGCTGTAGACTAAAATCTAGCTCATTTCTTACTGATTCTTGTAAATTCCAAACCTTTCTTTGCTTGATCTTCTTGAGTATGGTTTCAAACTCATGTTGTCTTCATGCTCTGATAAAATTTACCCCAAAACCTTGTTGTTGAGCTCTTATTCTTCTAGAGCAAATCTTGACTTCTTTAATGATCAAATTCTTTTTAGGCTCTGCATTCTTTCTTTTCTATTTTGATCTGCACTCTTATGCACAGTGATACCCCACTAATCTCTTTGTTTATGGCCCCGACACGTAGAATTTATCCATCTTTCATCATTTTGGGCGAGCAAATGCCTCAAGTCCCCAAATTTTCTTCAAGTCCCTAAACTTTCTCGACGTCATAAGGAAGCACAATACCCGTGAAAGGAAACGAACCAATGAATGAGTGTCACATGTCTATTGGGTCAAGTTGTGTTTGTTTGGGTTATAATCTGAAAAATGAATTGGAAATGAGTTGGCAGATGTAAAGAGAATGAGACTTGGGCCTTTATTAGGCTTTTTATATTGTAATGGGATTTTTATGATGTAAACTTGGACATTTATCTATGGGCATTATTTATTTAATATGGGCTTTTAATATCTATCTATTTATTTACTATTTATTTTTAGGTTTTATTTATAGAGAAAATATAATATATATAGGTATACCTGGACAAAATATGTGTATTAAAGTTATAAGATAACGACAGTTAAAGGCTGGGCACTTAAATTAGTAATAGAAAAAACTTTAGGCACCTATTGTGAGCTAAAAATGGTTTAGACACCAAAAGTGAGCCACAAATATAATTTGGGCACCTATTTGCCTATTAAGCTTAATAAAAAAACATATGTTTGTTATTTTAATACAATATAAATGTATGAAAATAAAAAAATGGGCAACTAAGAGTTAAATTTAGGTTACATGGAGACTTTTTGTAATTGTTAAGGATTAAAGAGTGTTATAACTTTTATGTCAAATCCTAAAACCCAACATACTCCTTTTAGAGTTTTTTCAACATGAGAGGATTCACTTCAATCCACTAGGGATGACAATTTAATTCGAATCCGAAAAAAATCCAATCCAAATCTAATTGGAAAAAGCTTGAATATGAATTAGAAAAAGGGTCTGAGTCCTAATAGGAGGAGGATCAGATATGGATATTGTCATGATCCAAATCTGATCCAAGTCCATGTCTAATCCGAATTTGATCCGAGTCTGATCCATATCTGAGTTCGAATCAAAACATTTATAACTTTTAATTCTTCAAAACAAAATATCATTTATAATATTTACATTAAAATAATGACCCTGTTTGGTAAAGAGATGTTTGAGCCAATGTTATAGGTTTGAGCTAAAATTAGAGGTTTGACCGATCAAATCCGCTAATTTGGATGTTTGGTAAAGAGCAGATTGAAATAGCGGATTGCGGTGAAACCTCTAATTTTGAAAAAGCTGCTAATAGGAGTTTTTGAAATTAGATGTTTTGACATAAGAGTTATAAAGACCATTTTACCCTTAACAATTAACAAAAATCTCCAAATAACCTAATTTAACTATTTTTACTTTAATTCTTCAACATCGTGTATTTACATTGTGACATTTGTAAACTAATATTTTCTGTTTTTTCTTTTTATTCTCACACATTTATATTTGTATTTAAATTTAATATTTAATTAAATTGTATTAAAAATAATTATATAAATAATAAATTAATATATAGATCCTTCAAATATGCTTAGTAATGTTATATTAAAAAATAATTTTCATAATCTAATTAATATTAACAGATATAAAATATTGATAATTAATAAACTTTCAAATAATTATCGAATATAATCATGTTCTTATATGTCATTTTACTTGTTTAAATAATCAAACATCTATAAGCTACCAGTTAATTAATAAACTTTCAAATACAGTTTAGGACTGTTTTGTTAGCATAAACAACAAAACCCAATAACGTCACATTACTCGATCAAACAATATTTCTAAACTTCAAATGATCCACACGACAGTTAATCCCATATTTAGCTAGTTTATCCGCGATAAAATTCTGACTCCTATCGATATGATTGATTTCCCAACTTAGCTCAATACAAGACTACACCAAGATTTTGAAAGGGGAAGAAGCACAAAGCCGACTTCAAATCCAGCACACAACGCTGATAGAATCGGATTCAAGGACTAAATGACTCACCTTTAACCACTTCAAGTTTGCAAAGATTGAGAGGGCTTCTTTTATCGCTAGCAGAAGCTGGATTTGAAACCCCGATTGATCTGAAAAATTCAACAAGTGTCTCGTCCAAATGGTTTCTTAAGACTCCTCCGATACCTGCCTGGCCGTGAGCCCTATACACTACTCCATCAGTATTGAACTTCAACTGTCCAGATATATGAGCCGACCAATTAGCCTCCTTCAACACTATTTTGTTAGCCGAAGGGAGAGACCAACCCGAAGGATTCAAGATAAAGCCATTGATGCACACATTAGCTTCAGGCCATTTAGCACGAGACCACCACCCAATTCTCAGAAGAAAAGTGTCGAAAACATTATTTTCCTATATTGATTTTCCCGAAAATTACCTCCATTCCTGAATAACCACAAAGACCAAACTATGGCGCAGAACGCCATTAGCTACATCTGTTGAATATTTGAAGATGGGCAAACCTCAATCCAAGAGTCAAAGAAATCTTTTACACCCATAGGAAGTACAGTAGGAACCTTCCAAATACTACACCATCTTCTCCAGATTTTCCATGCAAAGATGCAAGAGAAAAATAAGTGATTTTAAACCTCTCCCTCTATAGATCACATAGCACAATTGGTATTTCCACTTCTTACAACTCCCCTACTGTAAACCCCTTAGCCCGACCTAGAAGCTTGACCCGAACTACGAAGATTACACGGGGAAAACCAAAGTCAACCCGAAAGTCAACCTTGATTAACGACCTTTTTTTCTTTTTATCTTTTCTACATGCAACATTAATCCTATGTGATCACCCAAGATCATGGGAAGATAAGGCACATCGATCGGAATTCAATTAGGGGTTTAATTGCACAAATTAGACATTTGGGGACCAAAATGCAAAACTTGCAAATTACGAGGGCCTTGCAGATTTTAAGTTTACCAATACTTAATTAGTCCTATTTCATGCCTCTCAGTCAAGTATCAACTTAATCAGACTTTCCAAACTCATCCAATTGCATCCATAAACATCAGGGACTAAAATGCAAGAAAGAAGAACTTGAAGCAGTTCAAAATCCAAACCAACGGTCGGGCATTTCAAAACGCTAAGCCCTGTATCGAAACGGCCGTATCGAAATTGGGTTGACCGTCGGGTGCGTTCCGAGACCCGTATCGAAACATGGCTTTCTAGTAGTCAAAGCGTTCCGAAACACTCTCACCCGTTTCGAAACCTTATGGCCATTTTTGGCCCCTGTTCCGGAACAGATAAGGGCATTTCGATACGCCCAGCCCTGCAACTACATTCTTAGCTGGTTTTTCACACTTAAACATGTCCAGGAATTTCCCAAAGCATACCACATCATACAAGCAACATATCTAAGCATCAGAGGTTATCACTAAGAAGCATAAACCAAAGCATGGCATCAATCATGCAATCAATGGAACTATAGGCATGCTTCCTAGCCATGAAAACCATATGATAGCCACAAGCCACAAACCAAACCATAGAGAACATTTACAATCCACAAATACCATAATAAACTTGCACAGCCACAATGAGTTCAAAATACATCTCCCAAAATCAACCAAAGATCCCTCATTGCCAATTATCATTACTAGAGTATATGCAAAAGTCACCATACTTGAGCTTTTCACTTCCTTGGATATCCTTAGCCTCTTTGCTGCCCAAAAACGTCTCAAATATCTGCATTGTTGGTAAAAGAGAGCGTAAGCACATTTGCTTAGTGAGGCAAGCTCTAAGAAAAACCAACACAACAATGCAACTTTAAAACTCTATCTCAAAAACCATTTTCTACAACATGCTCTTTCTATCTCTTGCTTGAAAACCATTTCAAAGCAATTCTCTATTTGAAAATCACATGTACCTTCAATCTAACTCGTGCATTTAACCAACACAAATCTCATGGCAAAGCCATACACATGCTTAATGAAAACAAAAGCATTTCATAAACCACAATTCTCATATGCATTTCCCATAGCATAAAACATCTAAACATTTGGTACATGTGAATCAAATACAAACTCATATATTGGCATTTCATATTACATCTTTACTCGGATATGAAATTAGCTTGACTTAAAGTCAAGTCCTACCTTGGTGGAATCTCACATCACCAGATTTTCATGGCGGTATCTCTCTTCGCCACAAAGCTTGGGTATTTCACCAAGACCTACCCCGATTGTATCTCTCATCATCAGATTCTCACTTTGGATCGGGATGGCACTACCCCCATTGCCCTACTCCAAAGAGCACGTACAAATTTTTAGTTTATAGTGCACTTTCATCCTATTGGTCGACCAATTATATCCGGTAATTATCTCATCATTTATGCCAATATATTACATTAAAATCATCATCTCACCTACTGTTTTGATGCAACTTTTCTCAAATCTTTCTCATCTCATTTCAAAGCCACAATTCATGCATTTCATCTAATCAAAATCTCAAAACTCTTTCCATAGACATGCTATCACATGGAATCAACTCATAACATCTTTTCATGTTTTAAATCATGCATAAAACAGTAGGATTTTGTCTAACACAAATCAAAAGCATGTTAAAAGCATTTAGGGGCATCAACCACATATTGAGAGCAAATATAGCCATACTTACTTCTGGATTTAGGTTGGTGTTTCAAACCAATCTTAAATCCCCAAACCTTGTTTCTTTGTCCCTCAAGGACTTCTAAAACCATTCGCACTCACCGATTACGTTTCGCTTGCTTGTCGAAACGATATCTAAGCTTCTGACACCTCCGAATCAACACCAAAAGCGTCCAAAGATGTCTCCCCTGTTTATAACACATAAGAGCAGATGATTAATGCATCATCATGCATTGAAATCACCAGCCACTCATTCAAACTCTCTGCACTACTCAAAAGCACCATTTCAGCTATCCGAAATAACCGAAATCACCTCCAAACTTTCTCAAAACAAAACCCAGCCAAGATCTATCAATTCTAATCATTTCTAAACCTCAATCAACAACAAAAATCACCACAAACATGTTCTTATATCTCTAGCAACAACAGAACACAAGAACACTCCAAAAACCACAAATCTAGCATCTAAAACATAGGAATCCAAACCTATTCGGGAATCATTTGATAAAACCTCATTCATAACATCAATTATCATCCAAAACACATTAGATATCAACCTCAAAACAGAACTTAACAAAGAGTTACGAAAATCATCAAGATCTCACCAAGAATCTTGAATTTTACAATAATTTCATGCTTCTAACATTAAAACAACTCAAGAATCATTAACAAATGATTGATAACTTGAGAATTTTAGTAAAGAACTGATCATTAGAGGAGAAGGACGAAGCTTACCTCTAATGGCTGATTTCTCCTCAATTTGGGCAAAATTTCTTGAAAATCCAAAGTAAAAACAAAAGGATTTGATGAGGTAAAGATTAGAAATCCTTAGAAGAATGAAATCTCAGCAAAAGAGATGAAAATCAGAGATTATTTGGTGAGGAAAATGTGTTTGGCTGAGTGAAAGTTGAGAGAAAATGAAAAGAGGGAAAAAGATCGTAAAGTAGTTATGAAAAGTCAAAATAGAATTTCTCTCTTAATTCCTTTAATTAAATCATTATTAAAACTCCCAAATTAAAGAGAAATCTGATGAAAAAAATTTGGTAAAATTAGCTCCTTAAAGATTCAAAGTTTCAATCTTTTACAAAACAGTCACTAGTCAACTTTTGCAAAAACTGCAATTTGGTCACTACATCGAAATGTAGTATTTCCAAATTACATTTTGTAAAATTGTTTTCACCATAACCATTTATATAATAAATGAGTATTTTTAGATATTTTTCCATATTTTTAAAGCATCCCGAACTAGGTGTTCCCTAAACCACCCCTAAAGGATTCGAACCATTCTCGACCGGCCCGATTCAACCTCTAAAACATCTAGGCCCAAAACCAGTGCGTTACACCTCCCCTCTTTGCCAGTACACAACTTTGGAGGAGTTTCCAAATAAAAGATTCAATATCGAAGGGAACCAAACTAGACCACACACATTTCCAACGATAATCTACCATATTGTCTCGGCAGCATCTATATGAAGTAAAATATTTTGTGGAAAAAAGTCCAGATGAGGACTTCGAAATATAATGCTATTAGAAGGTATACAACCCAATCTGCACGCCTCAATGTTTCTAAGAAAAGAGACCCACACCTCTAATTCCTAATCAAATAGAGATCTACGTAACTGAATCTCTCAGCGTCATTCATTATTTTCCCAGAAACCAAATTTAATGAATTTACCAGACTTTTTCAAGGCAAGAGAAAATATACAGGGAAAAAGAACTTTAAGGTAGGAATTACAAACTCATTTGGATTCTTAGAAGTCCAGAATTTTCTCATCACCTACACGAGAAAGAATGTTTGATGCGAAGGGATCAGATTCAGCATTAGACATTTTTAGGGGTTTGATTATGTCTTTTCACATCCACAATTTATTATGGATGAAAACGTTTTGTTGGCAGTAAACTTACACATCCACGGTCATACTTCGCTTTAATAACCTTCCTCCAAAAGCTCCTCAATTCAGTCTTGTACCTCTAGATCCATTTATACAACATTACACTGTTTTTTAATCTAAAATCTACCAGCCCCAATCTTCCAAGGTGTTTTGGGAGACATAAAATTTCCTAAAGAATCCAATGAATTTTCTTTCCTTTCATTGCACCCCAAATGAAATTACAGACCATTTTATTAAGATTATGGGATATGGAAGCCGACATAAAAAATAGCGACAAGTAATAGGTAGGTCAACCCGCCAACACCAACTTCACTAGGGTCACAATACCTCCAAAGGACAGAAATTTAGTTTTCCAAGGGAAAATCTTACTATTATATGATCATAATACTAACAAATTTAACCGATCAAACCTATAAAAATGATTCAGTATTCTAATTTTGACTTAAAATATTGTTCATCAAACATGGTCATAATACTTACTCTCTGCTCTTAGTGGAACGTTCTCTCTCTGCTCTTAGTGGCATGTTTCATTCTCCCTTTTCTTGGCTTTGTTCCACTTTCTTTTTTGATTTTTCAGTATTATGGCTGAGGTAGAAGATGGTATTGCGAATCTCTCCATTGCGGGTGCGGAAGATGATGTAGTTCAAATCAACCTGGAGGAGACTGAACCCCATTGTCGTTTGATTTCTGTTTTGTTGGTACTTTTCTTACTACGAGTATCATTAATTTCCAGTAAATGAAAACAACCATGGCAACCGTATGGCATCCTTCGGGCGACATTTCCATTTCAGATATAGGGGAAGGCATGTTTCTTTTTCGCCTATAACATGTTTTAGATGTTGAACGAATTGAGAATGGGGGACCATGGTTCTTCAAGAATCATCTTCTCATATTGCATCGGTTGAAAAAGGGGAGGATCCCCTACTGGTCCCACTCATCTTTGTGGATTATTGGGTTTATATTCATGACGTCCCTTTGAGGTTCATGTCCGAGAAAGTTGCTAAAGTCCTGGGCAATTTTATTGGCACTTATCTTAAATATGAATCAAAGGCAATCTCACTTGGCTACAAACGTATTATGAATATTCGTACAAGGGTCGACATCAGGGATCCTTTGAAGAGGCGAAAGAAGTTGATTCCAGCAAACAGACAACATCATTATGTCCACTTCCAATATGAGAAATTGACACTGTTTTGCTTTCTATGTGGGATTCTTGGTCATGGTGAAAGCTTTTGCCCACTAAGATTTGCAAAGGGTGTCATGGACCTTGTTCCGGGCTGGGATGCCTCCCTCTATGCTCTATCTCGTCGTGCATCTTCGACGCCATGCAAGTGGTTAATTGAGGAGGGTATGGAGAGACCCCAATTTCCTCCCGTAATTCCTGTAAAATCCAGACAAGGTGAGACTTTTATGCCTAATTTTGGTTCCTCTATTTTGGGGTCAATCAAGCTCAACAAATAAGGAATCTCCCTCATTGGGGGGTCTAATCTGCCAGCTCCTATGAATCAACAATATCCTACATATTTGGAAACTTTTGATTCTACGCTAATGCAATTAAATAAAAAAAATGATATGGTAGCAGCCCAAGCCCCCAGGCTTTGACCGAGTGGGATATAATGCAATCTTTGATACAGTGATGGGCTCTTTTGAGAAGGATAGCCCAATTGGAAATTGTGAGTCTACCAAACTTCCTCGGGTTCAGGCAATTTCACAATTTGTTTCTTCTAAAAAGGATTTGACTAGTGACACGACTCCTATATCGGCATGTCTCGAACATGAGGTCAGTCGGGCGCAATGAAAATCATCAGTTGGAACGTTAGGGGTTTGGGGATTCCCTGGAAAGTTTAGCGTTTTCATGCTATGATGCACGATCTTTGTCCCTCTGTTCTCTTTCTTATGGAAACAAAATTACAAGCTTTCAAGATGGAGAGAATTAGAAAGCTGTGTGGTTTTCCTAATGGTATTAAAGTTAGTTCTAATGGTAGGAGTGAAGGTCTCTCTTTTAGCTAGAAAGATGGAATCTTGGTCTCTTTAGGCTCTTTATCAACTCACCATATTGGTGTTCTGATTTCTGAGAATAATGGATCGCAACAATGGAGGCTGACTGAGTTTTATGGTGCCCCTGAAGTGCAGAATAGAATCTGTTCGTGGCAGCTTCTGCGTCGGTTAAATGATAGGCCTAATATTCCATGGTGTGTGATTGGCGACTTCAACGAAATTATGAAATCTAATGAAAAATAAGGGGGCCTATTACGAAATGAATGGACAATTACGAACTTCAGTAATACACTTGTTGATTGCAACCTGTCGGACCTGGGGTACAAAGAAAGTTGGTTTACATGGGAATGGGGTCGAACAATGGCAAATAATATTCGTGTCCGCCTTGACTGGGGTGTTGCTACAACGGCTTGGGGGGGGGTTTATTCCCAAATTATCAGATTGACGATCTACCCTATTCATTTTCCGACCACTGCCCACGTATGCTTACTACTGATCTCAATCTACACCGACAACATAAACTATGTGTAAAGTGTCCAAAAGTCGTATAATTCATACACTTTTCAACTCTTATTATTACTGTTTTTAAGCTCATTTTAGGCATAATTAGGCTCATGCATAGCATTTTATAGTATTTCATTGTTCTACCTTGCTTTTATAACTTATCATTTATTTGGTGAACAAGAGATACTGTTTTAGTGCATTCTTTCTTGTAGGTACTAACAGCTGAACAAAGGAACCAAGGAACGGAGGAAAAAATGTTGAGAAGCAAATCCAGGAACTGTACTAAAGCAGTTCCAACAAAAGTAAGTTGCTGCCAAGCACCTGCCGAGCAAAGCTGCTGCCGACCTTGTTGCCCGCGGTAGCTGACTATAAAAGTTAGGAGAACCGGAGCACGATCTGTAGAGCTAAAACTCCTAAATCTATCGTCGTTGGTCATATGAGTTTCTGACGTTTGTAGCAGCGGCTAGGGCTGCCGAAGCAAAATTCCCAAGCTTACTTGCGGGCTAAGGCAAACAAGGAAGAGTCCATATTCCAAGCAAAGAAGTCATAATTTAAAGCTACATTAAAGAAGGAAAGCTACTTTAAAGGACTTCTACTTTAAGGAGGACTTAACCTATTTTTGAGTCTATAAATACCCATTGTACTTCTAGTTTAAATTATTGTAGACCGTTTAGGTGTTCTCCTTTTATGAGCGCAAGTGCACACTCTTGTCAAGTTATAGTATAAAATATATCGTCTCCCACAAAGATTTAGCAAATGCAACATTAAATCTCATGATGTGGAAATATAAAAACACAAGTAAAGATAAAGATAGTAATGAGAAGAGTGATGGGGAGAGATTGGGCGATAAGCTGGGTAAGATAGATACAGTTTAGTAGCATGTGGACTGCATTGTGAAGCCTTGAGTATGTTTTGCGCTGCCATGAATTGCTGCTTCGGTGGGTATGGCGGGCGGCAAAATACGACATTGTCACACGATCACAACAGGTCACTGCCACTACAGGGGTGTGTACTGTATCGGCAGGTGGAATGGAAAGAAGTCCTGGCGGCAAGTCTGGCAGACATTCTGAGTTCGGCAGGATAGTCGACAGTGATCCCTCCTATTTCTAGGTTAGGATGCTCGAGATTGCTTAACTTGAGGACTAGTGTGGAACCAAATTAAACAACTCGGTTGGTAATCCCTTTTAGCTGCTGAAACTTGAGGACTAGCGTGGAACCAAGTTAGTCACGCCTTGTGAGTTGTGACTGTGCTTAAACCTTTTGTGAGCCTTGCACTTCCGTGCTCGACAAATAGATTTTCTCTTCAATTGATTGGTGTAGACTAATTGAACGAGCAAGAAGCATAGATTAAACAAGCTCAAAACTTTATTGAAAACAACTCAAAACTATACAATCGTTTCCCTCAAACTACTTTACATACACGCGCCCAAACCCTAGGAGAGTCGGGCCGCGACCCTAACACTCCAACTTATCTAGATAACCCCCAATCCTCACTCTCATCAGTAGATGTCGTTGGTCTCTCACGACAAGCCCCAATCCCTCTATGAGATATACCCATATACCCTTACATATATTGGGTATATATAGGGCTCTTGACCTAAGTTGAGTCGTCCTTGAAGTAGGAGTTCTAAAAGTAAATTACATTAAATACAGACTCCTTTATGCTTTAAATACAAACTCTTTGGATGTTGCCTTTTTCAGCAAGTAAGGATAAGTGCTCCTACTTATCGATCTTGAATTAACTCTACCGACCGCTACAGGCTTCAGGAAGTTGCAAGACTGGGCTCATTGGGCTTAGGAAATTGTTCTCTTGAAATTGCAACCTATCTTGGCTAAGTCGGTGTAACTCCTGCCCGAGCGGCTCTTGGCGGCAATGCTGCTTCGGTAGTGACCTTGGCGGTAACTTGAGCTGCTTCAGTACAACTTCTTCTGGTTCCAGCTTTCTTTTTTGTCTTGTCCCGTCTTCTCCTCTCCTAGCTATAGCACCTGAAAGTATAAACTAAACTAAAACAGTAACTTTTCTCAACCAAACATAAAATATTCAATAAAAGTATAGTATAAGAGAAGATATTGTTATAATGCATGCAATGCACCTAAATATGCCTAAATGAGCTTAAGAACATCAATAATAAGGGCAGGAATGTGTACAAAATATAGAACTCCTGGACACTCTACAATTATCCTAGGTTTTCTATAGACTTTACTTGTGTTTTTCTCTGCCGCCATGTTCTAAATTCTCTTTGGGTTAGGGTTATGTTGTAACTAGAGTGAAACAGTTGTTTTAAGGTTTTTGAGTTATTTCTTCAATAAAATATTCCAATTTTACTTAATCCATTGTTCTTCATTCTTTCAATCTTTCAACACCAGTTGTTTGAGAGAATCTATTTGTCGAGCACGAAAGTGCAAGGCTTACAAAAGGGTTAAGTACGGTCACAACGGGATGCGTGACTAACTTGGTTCCACACTAGTCCACAAGTTTTAGCGGCTAAAAGGGATCACTAACCGAGTTGACTGACTTGGTTCCACACTAGTCCTCAAGTTATCAATCTCGAGCATCCTAACCTAGAAATAGGAGGGATCACTGTCGACTACCCTGTCGAACTTGGAGTATCTGACAGACTTGCCGCCAGGACATCTTTCCATTCCACCTACCGAGACAGTACACACCCCTGCAGTGGCAGTGACCTGCTGCGGCCATGTGACAGGGTCGTAGTTTGTCGCCCGCCGTACCCGCCGAGGCAGCATATCGTGGCAGCAAAGGATAACTCATACCTATTACAACGCAGTTTTCACACTAGGTGGCAGCATAACCCTGCCTGCTCTATCAACCTGATTCTTTACTTCTTTTTTACTTGTGTTTTATTTACTCTTCAATCTTAACCAATCATTCACTTGTGTTTTTACTTTACCATTGTGCAGGAACAACGAAACGAGACAAGTTGTCCAATCCTCGTGGGATTCGACATCTTATATACTATAACTTGACAGGAGTGTGCACTTGCACTCTCACAAAAAGGGAACACCTACACGCTCTACAAGTTTTTGGCGCCGTTGCCGGAGATTGGTAACAGCGAATTTCGTTTTTCAATTTCTGCACCTTTTTACTTTTTCTTTTATTTTTATTTTTAATCGAAAAAAATTTACCGTGTCCTTTGCAAGTGTATGACCAGGGCTAACCCTAAAGGAAACTTCATTATTTGTGACGATCTTGAGCGTGAAACTAGACGAATCAAGAGGGAACTCAGGGAAGCCTTAAAGAACAAAGACATGGGAAAATCAAAGGAAGAGACCATGGTAAACGAGGACCCCCCAATTGATGCCATCAATGGCAGGGGCAAGCAGCCAGATTTGCAGCCCAGAGGACCACAAATACAACAGAGGCATGATCCCCCCGATCCACCCCAAAGGCAGATAACTAGAGACTACCTTGAACATGACTTCCAAAGGTTCGAGCCAATAGTGACGGAACCGGAGGTAGGAGCATATCATTTTGAACTAAAGCCCGACATGTTCAACATGATAAACACATTAGGGCATTTCGGAGGGACTGCCACAGAAGATGCTTGGCAGCATTTACGAGGATTCCTGGACATTTGCTGAGAACTCAAGATTCACGGGGTACACCAGGATGTACTGCGGCTGAGGTTATTTCCCTATTCACTGAGGGATAAGGCAAAATAGTGGTTAGACAACAAGCTAGCCGGATCTTTTAGTTCATGGGCAGAGCTCTGCAAAGACTTCCTAGATCGCTTTGTCCGTCCAACGTCACTGATAGGCTGGGGAATGAGATTACAACCTTTAGACAAGAGATGATGAGCAATTATATGAGCCATGGGAGCGATATCAACAAATGCTAAATAACTACCCGCTGCATGGCCTACCGGCTTGGACACAGGTGTCTATATTCTACAATGAGGTGAACTACCCAACGCGGATGGTGATAAATGCCTCGGTCAACGGGATCATCCTAGACAGATCTCAAGAGGAAGCACTGCGGCTGTTGAACATAGCCACCAAAAATGATTATAAATATCCGACAGCCCGCCGAGGCGGCACAAGGCGGCCAACCACATCAAATGAGATGGAAGCCTTAAAATCCGTTAACGACCGCCTCGATCAATCAACGGAGCTGGTGATGCAGAGAGTGCAAACCCCTGGGAAGACCCATGAAGTCAAGGTTATGGAGCCATTCTATGACGAATGCGGAGGTAACCATGATTCCTCTAATTGCACTGCATCTGCAAACTACATAGGAGGATATGAGAGGAATAACAGGCCAGCCTAGAACTCATACAATCCTAACTGGAGAAACCATCCCAACTTATCCTGGAGCAACCCAAAGATAGCTGCAAATCCATAACAGCTACAGGAAGGCTACCAGTAGAATCAGTCTCGGCAGCAGACTCAGCAGCCACAACACAATAATTCACTAGAAGCAACTCTAAATACCTTTATGAAACAAACTATTGAATTTATTGTTTATACAAATAAATTTATTGAAAAAACTGAGTCTTTTATGGATAGGACGGAGATGGAGATGAACAACCAGAAGGCTGCTATTAAGAACCTAGAGACCCAATTTGGGAAGTTCACCGAAATCTACCATAGCCGGACCATGGGAGCATCATCCAGCAGCCCGCCAGAAACAGCCAAGCCCACTTTTGAACATTGCAAGGCCATAACAACAAGAAGTGGGAAGCATCTGGATGAACCTAGGATGGTAGAACAGCTAGGAACTCAGCCGGAACAGACAAGTAAACCTGGCCCAGCTGTCCCAATATTAGCCGCCCCAGCAGCAACACAGACTCCAGTCGCCCCAGCAGCAGAACATAAAAGCAGCGCTGACAAGGATGATCCTCCCCGGACTAAGCCCCCAAGCAAGGAGAAAATAGAGGACATCCGCCAGCCAGCACCATTCTCCCAAAAGCTCAAGCAACAACATCAGGAGCACTAGTTCAGAAAATTCTTAGATATTCTGAAACAGGTGCATATTAACATACCTCTGATAGAAGCTATACAAAGCATGCCCAACTACGCCAAGTATCTCAGAGATATAGTTTCTAAGAAGAGACAGATAGGAGAATTCGAGACAGTGGTTGTAACCGAAGAATGCATGGCTATGCTACATAACAAGCTGCCGCCCAAGCAGACAGATCCAGACAGATTTGTTATACCATGCAGATTGGGCAGCAAGCACGAGACCAGGGCCCTGTGTGACTTGGGAGCCAGTATAAACCTGATGCCTAAGGCCGTCTTCGACAAACTAGGTATTGGACCTGCCAAACCAACCTCTGTAATGCTTAAACTTGCCGATCACTCGTTCGTGCAACCGGAGGGAAAGATTGAAGACATACTGGTCAAGGTTGGCAGCCTAATTCTCCCTGCCGATTTCCTCATCTTGGATTGTGAAGCCGATGAGAAAGCCCCCATAATTCTCGGGTGACCCTTCATGGCCACGAGCAGAACGCTGATAGATGTGGAGCTCGGTGAGCTTACAATGAGGGTAGAGGACCAAAGCATAAGGATGAATGTGCTACAACCCTCAGAGGAGGGAAAGGAATGCCGGATGAAAGAGCTGCCAAGATAAGTGGGGAAATAGGACAGGGCAGCAGCTGCCGCGACCAACCTAGGGGCAGATTGAAGGACCCCATTACACAACATCTGAAAGAACAGGAGGACCCCCCAGGAGGGGAGAAAAAGCTAAACCACCTCAGGAAGTGGTTATGTCTGCGAGATGCACCCAAATGCACTCCCAACATAACTTAATCTTTATTTTAATTTTATTATTTTTATTTTTACGCATTAGGATTAGAGTTTATTTTGTTTTAGGATTAGATTAATTTTCAGCATTTTATTTATCAGCAGTCATTTAATTATTTCTGTTTTATTTTCATTTTAGGATCAAGAATAAAAGAGCAGGATTACAAAGGAGGACCAGCAAAAAGCCCGCCCACCATCCTGCCGAGTCAGCAGCCAGCGCGACAAAGCGTAATGGCTAGTTGGCCGCCAACAGATAGTTGCCAACGGCTCCAAAAATAACGAGCAGAAAAATCTGTAACGTGCACAAAGAAATCGGACCGTTGATCATTTAATGCCGCCCCGACACTTCTCGGCAGATGCTATATAAACCACTCACTCACTTCATTTTACTTCACTTCCATCTTTTTGCTAGCTTCTATCTTATTCTTCTAATCTCTCATAATAATTCCTTTCTATTTTTAGTTAGAATACAACCGTTTACATGGCTTCAACATCAACCCAAAAGCCCATCTACAGCAGGTTTTGCTTCAAAGCGGACGAATAGAGATATAGAGCCCAATTCTCCAAGCAGGCCGTCTGGGAGGAACAAGGCTTCCATTACACGAAGCAAACGGGAGACCATGGTCTAGAGCCCACCTTGTTTCGAACCATCCACTACAAGAGATGGGAGATGTTCGCTCAGCAGCCTGATATATCGAACATCACTATAGTCAGGGAATTCTACTCCCATCAGCCCTACCCAGACAAGCCATTCGTTTACGTCCGTGGGGAGGCGGTCAAACTCAACCATGTTGTCATCAACAGCTATTACGGCCTTGATATGAACGACAACTCGTACGAGGAATGGAGGCAGTCACTGATGGATGCCCACTATGAGGAGATCAAGGCCAGAATCTGCAAGCCCAATACACCATGGCTGGGGGGCAAACATGTGGGAACTGTCTAGTGCCGCCACCTGCTACCTGAGGCTATGTTATGGAACACGTTTGTGAAAAGGCGCATGCTGCCCACATCCCACAACTCAACAATTGACCGGCCGCGCCTAGCCTTAATTCACAGTATCTTGATGAACCGGCCGATTAACGTATGGGAAATCATCTGAAAGGAAATATACAACTGCTTCAAGAAGAAGAAAGGCAGGCTGTACTTCCCATCCCTCATCACAGCTCTCTGCACCAATTTCTGAGTCCCGGTAGAGCCCACAGATGAGCTCTGATGAGTGTTTAAAAGTTCTATTATTTACACCTTTTTTAACCCATATTTCTGCTGCATTCAAGCATTATTCATTGCATTTAGGTCAGTTTACAGCAAAACATCACAAATATAGTAAAAGGCACAGATTCTACTAAAAATGGCTGTTTTTGTAGGTATCTGCCATAGAAGACGGAGAAGGCAGGCGCAGGGCAGATAAGCAGAAGAGCTGAACTGGACAAGCAGCCGAAGAAGACGAACCTGTCATGGACCTGTCGTGACAGCAAGGTGACAGCAGACTTATGAAGAGGAAAAGTAAAGTTGATCTCGATAGATAGAGAAAAATCTGCTCGTCTGTCGTGTGGAAGCCAAATATTTTTCCAAGCCCCGGATCAAAAGATATGTCAAGCCAAAGCTCAAGGAGAAGAAATTCCTAGAAACAAGGATGCGGCTGGAAAGTAGGAGACTTTAGAGATTTAGTCTTTATTAGAATCTTACTTTTAATTAAAGTTGTAATCCTTGTTACCTTAGATAACTTGAGCCCAAAGCTTATATAAGGGCATAGATTAAACCTAGAGCAAAACCGATTACCCCATAACCGAAACCAAACCCCTGCCGTCCACCCGTCACCGACATGTTCTAAATTCCCTCTAGGGCTACGGGTTGTTTTGTAAAGTAGTTGCAAGGGTTGCTTTGTTTTAGGATTTTTCAAGTTCAATAAAATAAACTTCAAGTTCTTTTATCTTGGTTTTAATATCTTGCAAGAGCATCGGGAGAGCATTGTGAGGTTATCCATTTACTTAGCATCGGGAGAGTTAAGTATACGAAAGAGATAAGAGCGCATTCTCTAGTTATAGTTGAACCATCTCGTGCCTAGGGATAGGGCGAGGTTAAGTGGCTAAGGAAGAATTTGTACACATCGGTGTTCATCCTTCGATTCACGCCGGGAGGTATCATCAAAGACGTGATCATCGACAGACTTGTGCCTAGGGATAGGGCAAGGCAGATCTGGGATTCTTGCCAAGCTTGAAGTACGGAGTTAGTGTTCGCTGCCGCGACAGCTAACGGACAGCCGCCGCGACAGGTGCTGTCGGCGACGGGCGCGACGACAGAATTGGAGATCCTAAGCAATTCAATACCTGCACTACTGAGCAACTCAATACCAGCCCATTCTTTCTATCTTGATTTCTCTACTCTTTTATTTAAGTTTACTTTATATTTCTCGTGACAAAATCTTAAATCATTCTTTTTCCCCTTGTGCAGATAGCAAAGGAAAGGGTTAGCCCAGTCCCTGTGGAGACGATATCCGATACTTCGTATCACTTTACTACTTGCGTCGTGTACACTTGCACTACAATTGCGATAGACACTTTTACACGCAACAAGTTTTTGGCGCCGTTGCCGGGGACTGGCAACACACTCTTACCCTAGCTTCTGCACTTTTCTTTTATTTTTATTTTTTTATTATTATTTTTTTAACAAAAAAAAAACTCAGGTGAAAATACAGGTTCAAGGGCATCAACATGCCAGGAAAAACCATTCGAGAATTGATGTGGGAAAGTTCTTGCAATCACCGTAAAGATATGCTGCCAGGGCAGCAGCCGTAGCAGCAACAGGGGCAGCAGCCGTGGCAGCAACAGGGGCAGCAACAGGGGCAGCAAATGTCGATGCCACAGCAGCAAAATTTTTTATGGTACGATCAAAACCCACAAAATTTTTTATACCATAACAGTTTTGCTACAGAACCCGACCTGCCCTGGCAATGTCATCATCCTCAAGAGCAGTCAAAATCCTTAGAAGACACACTGCAAGCCTTCTTGGCAATCGCTCAAAAAGTGTCAGCCTCTACGAACGCAAGTATCGCCAAGATGGATGAACTCTTGAGCAGACCAGTCCTCATTCATGCCACAGATGAACCTGAAATCCTGAGGCAAGACGACGAGGATGCCCATGTGAAGGAATACCCAACATATGATGAGTCTGAGCAACAACCTGCCATGGCAATGACCGAGGAGCCGGAATGGAGCAACACCGCGACAATGCTTAGTGAAATTCAAGAGAATGTCACGGCAGCAACAACTTTTGAGGCAGAAACTCCAGTCAAAGCGGAAACTGCCGCCTCGACAGAAACTGCCGCCACGACAGCAACTGCCGCCTCGACAGCAACTGCCGCCTCGGCAGCAACTGATGATGCAGCAGCAACCACGTCAGAGGCAAATTCTCAACCCACGACCTCGATTATGCCTAACCAAGATTGCACACATCCATCCCTGTCATGGCACTCGCACGACCACCTAGAAGAGCTACCCAATGACAATGCCTCGCCGATGGAATATGAGCAGGTAATAAACGAACCTTTTGAATTATATGAAAACTCACCAATTCCATTGCAGGTATTAGAGGAACCAAAGCCGGTGGACATAGAATCATCAAAGTCTCTACTGATGGAGATTTACGAGTGGTCAACAGAATTTAGTATAGAGAGCGATGGCACTTACCAATGTCCCATTGACCTGCAAAGTAACCTGCCAACGGACTGTCAAAATAACTGCCTGCCACAGCAGCAGGCACGACAGCAAGGGCTACATTCAACCACAACAATATTCAATAGAAACAAGGTAAGTTTGTGGCCGAATGTCAATTTGATTTGTTCTAATCATATATTCATGCCCTCAGAAACATTACCGAGAAGGGAGGACTTCATGGACTACAAAGGGAAGAGAAAGAAAGGAGCCCCCACCATGAGAAAAATCACCAGATGGAGGGTACAGATGGACTTCAAGAAGTACCGGAAACGACCCCTCAAGCATCGATAGAACAGGGAGTATTTTTCTTACTTATTTATTATTAGGAAATAAGGTTATTTTATTCGAATAATGTTTTTCTATTTTTATGTTTTTAGGAAATAAAGGAGTCAAGAAGAAAAGGAGAAGTGACCCAAGCCCACCGCTCATCCATCAGCCCATTTATGGAGACCTGTCGTTTCGGCTGCCGCCACGGACGGATATGACAGGCTGTCAACAGACTGACACGGCAGACGCAGAAGCGTGCGGCAGACGCGTAACAGACGAATAAATGCGTGTCAGACGCGTCAGACACGCTAAATCCAATCTGCCGCTCCGTTATTCACGCCTGCCGTTACAGCATTAAACGGGCAGCAACTCGACCGCTATAAAACCCCGTTTCATTTTCATTTTCACTCACTTCTGTCTTTCTTACTTGTTCTCCCTTTTTAGTTTTCATTTGCTTTCATTTTACTCTTCACAACCCTTGCACTAATATGTCTTATAGGAAAACCCGACGCAATGCTGCTTCCACTTTCTCAGCGGCAGCAGCTCCGACATCCAGGTCGTGGAGCAACCTGCCCCTGAACCTGCCTAGCCTCCTCCACAGCCCAGACGCCGCCATCAGATCCGTGTCAGCAGCAGCAGCGAGGCAGCGACTAAAATTTAAGTTTTTACCTCTTATTGCTGCATGCCTTTATATTTTGTGATGTAGTTTTTCTTTATTTTATTTTTCATGTCATTTTGCATTGAGGGCAATGCAACCCTCGAGTTTGGGGGTGGCAACCCTCCATCATTAATGGAGTCTTAAGTACATTTTTTTTATTTATTATTGTGTCTTTTATTTATTTAAGTTCTGTAAAAAAAATCAGAAAATATAAAACTGTTGGCTTAAAACTGTGAAGTAAACTTACCTGTCATGACAGCTCTGTCGTGGCAGCATCTTTAGGACAGTTTAAGGAGAAGTTTAGAGCCTTTCTATAGTTCTGAAAATTTAAACACCTTTGTGACTGTTATATTGCTTAGATTTCTTTTAGCCAAACTAGAATAGGATGCTTAAAACTTGAATAGCCCCTAGAGGTGCCTAACACTGGCTCTAGGAAAGAAGTTTAGCAAAAGAAAAACAAAAACCTAGAGGTGCCCGAAACCGGCTCTAGGAAGCTAACTAGAGGTGCCCAAAACCGGCTCTAGAAAAATTTAGCTTGAAAATAGAAGAAAAAGAAGCATGAAAATGTGCCTTCTAAAAAAAAAGTAAGCTTTGGCATAAAAATTTGAGTTGAGGAGTTGAATATTCTAGTGAAACTAAGAGAGTCTTAGCATATAACTGTTCACAAGCATGCACACACTGCACAAGGACTATAGGGAGATTCCGGACAGATCCTAATCTTTCCGACAGGTTGCTGCCGCCATAGAGAATGAGCGACGGGTAAGGGACAGTTCACTGTTTGAAGGCCAACACAAAAATTTTCATTTTTCTTTTAAGTCTTAATTGCTTGAGGACAAGCAAAAACTTGAGTTTGGGGGTGTGATGAGTGTTTAAAAGTTCTATTATTTACACCTTTTTTAACCCATATTTCTGCTGCATCCAAGCATTATTCATTGCATTTAGGTCAGTTTACAGCAAAACATCACAAATATAGTAAAAGGCACAGATTCTACTAAAAATGGCTGTTTTTGTAGGTATCTGCCATAGAAGACGGAGAAGGCAGGCGCAGGGCAGATAAGCAGAAGAGCTGAACTGGACAAGCAGCCAAAGAAGACGAACCTGTCATGGACCTGTCGTGACAGCAAGGTGACAGCAGACTTATGAAGAGGAAAAGTAAAGTTGATCTCGATAGATAGAGAAAAATCTGCTCGTCTGTCGTGTGGAAGCCAAATATTTTTCCAAGCCCCGGATCAAAAGATATGTCAAGCCAAAGCTCAAGGAGAAGAAATTCCTAGAAACAAGGATGCGGCTGGAAAGTAGGAGACTTTAGAGATTTAGTCTTTATTAGAATCTTACTTTTAATTAAAGTTGTAATCCTTGTTACCTTAGATAACTTGAGCCCAAAGCTTATATAAGGGCATAGATTAAACCTAGAGCAAAACCGATTACCCCATAACCGAAACCAAACCCCTGCCGTCCACCCGTCACCGACATGTTCTAAATTCCCTCTAGGGCTACGGGTTGTTTTGTAAAGTAGTTGCAAGGGTTGCTTTGTTTTAGGATTTTTCAAGTTCAATAAAATAAACTTCAAGTTCTTTTATCTTGGTTTTAATATCTTGCAAGAGCATCGGGAGAGCATTGTGAGGTTATCCATTTACTTAGCATCGGGAGAGTTAAGTATACGAAAGAGATAAGAGCGCGTTCTCTAGTTATAGTTGAACCATCTCGTGCCTAGGGATAGGGCGAGGTTAAGTGGCTAAGGAAGAATTCGTACACATCGGTGTTCATCCTTCGATTCACGCCGGGAGGTATCATCAAAGACGTGATCATCGACAGACTTGTGCCTAGGGATAGGGCAAGGCAGATCTGGGATTCTTGCCAAGCTTGAAGTACGGAGTTAGTGTTCGCTGCCGCGACAGCTAACGGACAGCCGCCGCGACAGGTGCTGTCGGCGACGGGCGCGACGACAGAATTGGAGATCCTAAGCAATTCAATACCTGCACTACTGAGCAACTCAATACCAGCCCATTCTTTCTATCTTGATTTCTCTACTCTTTTATTTAAGTTTACTTTATATTTCTCGTGACAAAATCTTAAATCATTCTTTTTCCCCTTGTGCAGATAGCAAAGGAAAGGGTTAGCCCAGTCCCTGTGGAGACGATATCCGATACTTCGTATCACTTTACTACTTGCGTCGTGTACACTTGCACTACAATTGCGATAGACACTTTTACACGCAACAAGCTCACAACTGCCAAAGAGGGCTGGACCAAAAAGGTCTGCATTCAGATAATGTAGGATGTGGAGAAAGAACTAGCAACACCCAGTCAGCCCTCCGCCATAGAGTTTGAAATGCCAGCCGCCCCTGGCAGTACTAATGCTGCCCCAGACAGAGAAGTCCTCCCGCTACTCCACACACTCCTCGAACACACAAAACGGATCGAGCAGCAGCAGTTGGCCTTCATGAACTACGTGGGGGAGGCCCAAGAATCCCTGCTGACTTATTTCCTGCAGAAATTTCCTGGTGATGTGCCCACCATGCCACCCTTTTCTGAAGAGCTTGCAGCACCAGTAAGAGCACAAAGAACTTCACCAGCCGCCACTGCCCACTAGAAAGACCGCTAGGTGCCCTCTTTTATACATTCTCCCCACCACTCAGATGCCGCCCCATCAAACACAGTGGCAGACTCACCTGAGAGGCACCAGCTGAATCTCTCCCCAGCCTGCACAACCAACACAGTGGCAGACTTCTCCTCATCATAGGAGATCGAGCAGCCGCCGCCGGAACCATAAACAACAGTAGTAGCGGCAACATCAGCCATCCCAATGGCATTCATCCCTCCGGTAACACTCACATAGGAAGGAACAAGGAAGAGGAAGCGGCACATAATAGCAGAAGAACATGTGGACATCGAGACCGAGTCAAAAGGAAGCAATGCATCTCTCGCCGTTCCCCATGCCGAGCCTCCAGAAGAGCCGTAACTTACGCCAAAGAGAATCCAGCCGCCACAGAAAAAAAAGACCTCACCTGCTAGAACTGCCACCAAGGCATCTGCCAGCCGCCGCTTCGTCGTCCAAACATCTTCCTCCTCCTCAGCTAACTAGAATCCAGCCTCCTCTCAACCCTCAGCAAACTTTTAACTTATTTTCTTTTCTTTTATTTCCTGTTTTCTTTTTATTATCTTTAACATGTATATTTTCTTAACTTTTCTGTTTTGTGCATTGATGGCAATGCCCATCTCGAGTTTGGGGGGATAGCTCTCGCATCATTTGTAGGCATTCTTAGTGCATTTAGATTGCATTGTACTTTCCTTAGTAATGACCAGAAAAGAAAAGTTTGTTATGACTTGTGCCTATGATAGGATAGCCGATTAACTTATTTTCGCTCTTAATTAAAAATTAAACTTAATCTTGAGAAAAAGCATGAAATATGACTTAGATTTTTTTCTTTTTGCCTAGAAATGTTAAATATCTCTGTTACTTGCTGAATGTGTTAGAATATTTGATGAACACTGCCTGTCTGTTTTTTAGAATTCTTTGCAAAATTCTAACAATAATTGTAGGTAGCCGCCGAGGTAGGCAAAAGAGAAAGAAAAATGCAGAACTGCCAAGGCAGCAAAATAAAAAACAAAGAAAAACATTGCATTACCCTGGAGGTGTCCGCAACAGGCTCTAGGGAGAATCATGTGCGAGGACACTCCGCTGCTATCAAAGTCCATGAATTTGAAAGCCTAAAGTGACGGATAAATTAGCATGAGTGAATGAATGTCTTTACGGGATAAGCTGAAGCCCTCACTGTCATGATTAAAAATAATATGCTTAATTGTGTTGCCTCGGCAACAACCTTTAAATTACATCAATATCTTTGTTTAATCCTTTATTTTGCGTATTCAGCTTGTTTACAAATTTGCAAACATCACTCTGGCATTAGGAATTTAATTATGAGTTGTTTTCTTGTTTATTTCCCTTCATTAAGTTTTATATATGTATAGGTGCCACGACCTTGAGGTAGAATATCAGGTTAAAAACATGCTTTTCTTTCTGACTATTATTAGAGCAAGTACTTTAGGTTGCATTGCTTGAGGACAAGCAATAGTTTGAGTTTTGAGGTATGTAAAGTGTCCAAAAGTCCTATAGTTCATACACTTTCCAACTCTTATTATTATTGTTTTTAAGCTCATTTTAGGCATAATTAGGCTCATGCATAACATTTTATAGTATTTCATTGTTCTATCTTGCTTTTATAACTTATCATTTATTTGGTGAACAATAGATATTGTTTTAGTGTATTCTTGCTTGTAGGTACTAACAGCTGAACAAGGGAATCGAGGAATGGAGGAAACAACGCTGAGAAGCAAACCTAGGAACTGTACTGAAGCAGTTCCAACAAAAGTAAGTTGCAACCAAGCACCTGCCGAGCAAAGTTGCTGCCGACCTTGCTGCCTGCGACAGCTGACTATGGAAGTTAGGAGACCCGGAGCGCGATCTGTAGAGCTAAAACTCTTGAATCTATCGTTGGTGGTCATGTGAGTTTCTGACGTCTGTAGCAGCGGCTAGGGCTGCCGAAGCGAAATTCCCAAGCTTACTTATGGGCTAAGGCAAACGAGAAAGAGACCATATTCCAAGCAAAAAAGTCAGCATTTAAAGCTACATTAAAGAAGGAAAGCTACTTTACTTGTGTTTTTCTCTGCCACCATGTTCTAAATTCTCTTTGGGTTAGGGATATGTTGTAACTAGAGTGAAACGGTTGTTTTAGAGTTTTTGAGTTATTTCTTCAATAAAATATTCCAAGTTTACTTAATCAACTGTTCTTCATTCTTTCAATCTCTCTACACCAGTTGTTTGAGAGAATCTATTTGTCGGGCACAAAAGTGCAAGGCTCACGAAAGGGTTAAGTACGGTCACAACGGGAGGCGTGACTAACTTGATTCCACACTAGTCCACAAGTTTCAGCGGCTAAAAGGGATAACTAACCGAGTTGACCGACTTGGTTCCACACTAGTCCTCAAGTTATCAATCTCGAGCATCCTAACCTAGAAATAAGAGGGATCACTGTCGACTATCCTGCCGAACTTGGAGTATCTGTCAGACTTGCCGCTAGGACATCTTTCAATTCCACCTGCCGAGACAGTACACACCCCTGCAGTGGCAGTGACCTGCTGCGGCGGCGTGACAGGGTCGTAGTTTTCCGCCCGCCGAGACAGCATATCATGGTAGCAAAGGATAACTCATACCTATTACAACGCAGTTTTCACACTAAGTAGCAGTATAACCCTGCCTGCTCTATCAACCTGATTCTTTACTTCTCTTTTACTTGTGTTTTATTTACTCTTTAATCTCAACCAATCATTCACTTGTGCTTTTACTTTACCATTATGCAGGAACAACGAAACGAGACAAGTTATCCAATCCTCGTGGGATTCGACATCTTATATACTATAACTTGACAGGAGTGTGCACTTGCGCTCCCACAAAAAGGGAACACCTACACGCCCTACAATATGGCACTTTCGATTTGAAGTCGCCTGGTTACTAGAGGATTCTTGTAAAGATGAAGTTCGTCAGCTATGACAATCTGTAACAGGACTGTCCCGGAGAAATTGCTTATTGTTAGTAATGGTCTTGATCGGTGGTTCAAGAAAATAAAGAAGGAGAAAAAGATTAGTATAAAAGCCCTCAAGCAGCGCATAGATAATCTAAATTCACATTATCCCAGTGATGAAATTCTGGGCGATCTATTAGATACTAAACTGGAACTGAAATTGGAGTTAGATAAGGAAGAAATTTATTGGGAACAACAAGCTAGAGCTAACTGGCTGTGGAACAGTGATCACAACACGAGTTTTTTCCACAGATTTGCCAGCCAAAGACGGAGATAGAATCACATTGAGGGGTTTATTTCTGACGATGGAGCTTTTCGTGATGACAATAAAGAAGTTCAAGAACTTGCGATTAATTCTTTTGCTAATCTCCTTACCTCAGCTGGACTGGTGACCCGAGAATTGTCCTGGATGGTATTAATTGTGTTATTAATGAAGAGATGAACCAGTTGCAATAACATTTTTTAAACTAAATTTTAAAGTATCCCACATTTTTAGAGAGTTGATTAAATGCGGAATCTCCTTTTAAGAATTCAAATTTTGGAAAACGATAAAAACTTGGAGTCACCACCAGCCACTAAGGTAGGCCGGACACCATAAAAACCAGATATTCGTTTGAAATGGTTATGGAGTTGGTTACGTATGGGGAAGGGTTAGCACCCCCATCAAGCCTGGAAATCGGTACCAAAATACTTGTTGCTTTTAATTGATGGAAATTGTTGAAATTTAAAATAAATTTAATTAGGGGTTCTTGATTGAAGATTAATCGGACATTTAATTAATAAGAATGACGGTACTTCGAACCATAGATTAAACCGACATCATATAAGTCTGACTGTCGTGTTAATTTATGGTTCGAATTTCATTTGTCACCTTTATGCATGATGCGAACATATGATGCCATGATATTATCGAATTTTAATTATCATTTACCTTTAGACGGTAATGATTAACCCAAATATTTGATCAACATCCGTTGAGTTAAGACTGTTACGAAACGAATATCAGGAATAATATGTACCTCCTTTTTATGGTTTAAATTAATTAATGTGCAATCAAAATATTAAGTCATATGATGCCAACTATAAATGCATGTCACGTGTAAACATTACATTAAAACATAAGCAATCTATACTATGCACGCATAAATAAACCCCCCCCCCACACACACACACACACATATATATATATATATATATATATATATATATATATATATATATATATTTACATATACTTATACATAAATATTTTTTATTTAAACTATCTATTATATAATACGTAAACATATAACATATAAGTTTAAAACTTTATATTATATACACATGTATTCTAAAAAAGTATATTATACATATTACATTAAAACTGTATATCACATATATTAACTGTAACGCCATGGTTTTGGACCTAGATGTTTTAGATGTTGAATCGGGCCGGTCGGGAACGGTTCGAACCCTTTTAGGTTGGTTTAGGGAACACCTAGTTTGGGATGCTTTAAAAATATGGAAAAATAACTAAAATCCTCATTTAATATATAAACAATTATGGTGAAAACAATTTTACAAAATGTGATTTGGAAATATTACATTTTCGTACAGTGACCAAAATGCTGTTTTTCCAAAAGTTGACTAGTGACTATTTTGTAAAGGATTGGAACTTTGAATCTTTAAGGAGCTAATTTTACCAAATATTTTTATCAGATTTCTCTTTAATTTGGGATCTTTTAATAATGACTTAATTAAAGAAATAAAAGAGAATTAAAAAGGAAATCAAAGTTGATTTTTTCATAACTACCTTACGTTAGTTTTCTCTCATTTCATTTTCTCTCAACTTCCCATGAGCCAGACACTTTTCCCTCACCAAAGAACCTCTGATTTTCATCTCATTTGTTGAGATTTCATCTTCCAAAGGATTTCCTATCTTTACTTCATCAAATCCTTCTTGTTTTTGCTTTGGATTTTCAAGAAATCTTGCCCAAATTAAGGAGAAATCAGCCATTAGAGGTAAGCTTCGTCCTTCTCCTCTAATGATCAGTTCTTTACTGAAATTCCCAAGTTATCAATCCTTTGTTGATGGTTTTTAAGTTGTTTTAATGTTATAAACATGAAATGATTGTTAATTTCAAGATTCTTGATGAGATCTCGGTGATTTTCGTATTTCTATGTTAAGCTCAATTTTGAGGTTGATTTCTAATATATTTTGGATGATATTTGATGTTAAAAATGAGGTTTTAACAAATAAATCCCGAATAGGTTTGGATTCCTAAGTTTGAGATGTTAGATTTGTGGCTTTTGAGGTGTTGTTGGTGATCTGCTGTTGCTGGAGATATAAGGTTGTGTTTATGCTGATTTTTGATGTTGAGTGAGGTTTAAAAAGGGTTAAAATTGTTAGATCTTGGCTGGGCTTTGATTTGAGAAAGTTTAGAGGTGATTTCGGTTATTTCGGATAGCCGAAATGTCGGTTTTGAGTAGTGCAGCGAGTTAGAATGAGTGGCTGGTGATTTTAATGCATAATGATGCATTAATCCTCTGCTCTTATGTGTAATGAATAGGGGAGACATCTTCAGACGCATTTGGTGTTGATCCGGAAGTGCCGAAAGCCTAGAAATCGTTTCGGCAAGCAAGTGAAACGTAATCGGTGAGTGCAAATGATTTTAGAGGTCATTGAGGGACAAGGAAACGAGGTTTGGGGATTTAGGATTGGTTTGAAACACCATCCTAAGTCCGGAAGTAAGTATGTTTAGATTGCTCTCGAAACGTGGTTGATGCCCCTAAATGCTTTTAACATGCTCTTGGTTTGAGATAGACAAATTCCTACTGTTTTATGCATGATTTATAACATGAAATGATGTTATGTGTTGATCCCATAAGATATCATGACTTTGTAAAGTGTTTTGAGATTTTGATTAAATGCTATGCATGCATTGTGGTTTTGAAATGGGATGAGATAGATTTGAGAAATGTTGCATCAAAACAGTAGGTGAGATGATGATTTTAATGTAATATATTGGCA
Organism: Hibiscus trionum; assembly: GCA_030270665.1. Taxonomy (NCBI): domain Eukaryota; kingdom Viridiplantae; phylum Streptophyta; class Magnoliopsida; order Malvales; family Malvaceae; genus Hibiscus; species Hibiscus trionum. Next base: position 982,213 of record BSYR01000012.1, read on the forward strand.
TAAATGATGAGATGATTATCGGATATAATTGGTCGACCAATAGGATGAAAGTGCACTATAAACTAAAATTCGTATGTGCTCTTTAGAGTCGGGCAATGGGGGTAGTGCCATCCCGATCCAAAGTGAGAATCCGATGATGAGAGATACCATCGGGGTAGGTCTTGGTGAAACACCCAAGCTTTGTGACAAAGAGAGATACCGTCATGAGAGTATGGTGATGTGAGATTCCACCGGGGTAGGACTTGGCTTTATGTCAAGCTAATCCGCATATCCGAGTTAAGATAATATATGAAATGCCAATATATGAGAATGTATTTGATTCACATGTACCAATGTTGAAATGATATTTATGCTATGAGAAATGCATATGAGATTTTGAGATTTATGAAATGCTTTTGTGTATCAAGCATGTGTATGGCTTTGCCGTGAGATTTGCATTGGTTGAATGCATGAGATAGATAGATAGATGGTACATGTGATTTTCAAATGGTGATTTGCTTTGAAATAGTTTTCAAGCATGAGATAGAAAGAGCATGTTGTAGAAATGGTTTTCGAGAAAGAGTTTTAAAAGCTTGCATTGTTGTGTTGGTGTTTTTAGAGCATGCCTCACTAAGTTATCATGCTTACGCTCTCTTTTACCAACAATGCAGATAATTGAGTCACTTTGGGGCAGCAAGGAGGCTTAAGAAGATCCAAGGAATAGTAAAGCTCAAGTATGGTGATGTTTTACATTTACTTTAGTAATGATATTTAGCAATGACATTTAATGGTTTGCTTTGGGAGATGTGTTTTGAACTCCCTGCTTTTGATGCAAGTTTTATGTGGTTTTTGTGGTTTGTAAAAAGGCCTTTAATTTGGTTTTGATGGTTTTCTTTGCTTTTGGGATGTTTTTGGTCATTTGGTTTCCTTGACTCTTAGAAAGCATGCTTTAGATTTCAAATGTTGATATTGATGATGCTTGATGCTTTCCATGGCTTGTATCTCTGTGTATTGATGCATATTGGTGTACAAGCATGTTAACTATATGTTGGAGTGGTATAGCTTGGTTGTTGAGGTTCAAAAGTTGCATATTTGGCAATTGCAGACCGCAGCGTATCGGTACACTTCATAGTGTATCGATACGGCCTTCTTGAATTGCGAGGGCGTACCGGTACACGGGGTCGTATCGATACCCTCTTTAGTCACTAGACGAGAGCGTACCGATACGGTACCCTAGCGTACCGATACGGTACCCTAGCGTACCGATACGGTCATGTGGCACGTGTTTGGGAAGTTTGACCATCAAGAGCGTATCAATACCCTTCTTAGGTGTATCGATATGCGGGTCGTTAAGTTGGTTAAATCTCAGCTGGAAAAGGTTTTGAAACGTTGTGTTTTAGTCATTGTTTTTCATGAGTGCAATGGGATGTGTTTGTTTGGTCGGATTGTAATTAAAATTCACAGAGAAGCATGAAATATGACTGATTAAATAGAGGTAACCTTAAAATCGGCGAAGTCCTCGTAATTTGCAGAAATTACATTTTGGTCCCTAAATGTCTAATTTGCGCAATTAAACCCCTAATCGAAATGCGATCGCTGCGTCATTTCTTCCTATGCTTCTTGGTGGTCACATAAGACTTAAGTTGCATTTAAAAAAGATAAAAAGAGAAAAAAAAAGGTCTTCAATCGGAGTTGGCTTTAACAAGTTGACTTTGATTTTCCCCGTGTAATCACCTCGGTTTGGGTCAATCGTCTAGACCAGGCCAAGGGGGTTACTATTGGTATCAAAGTCAGGTTTGCGAAAAATTAGGGCGTTGGTAAGTGGTTGGTAAGTGTAAATGTGAATAGCTATGACCTTTGTGAAAGCATGTTTTGTGATTGTGCAATGTTTTAGCTTTAATGAGATGAAATGCGTGCTAGTTGTTTGATTGAGAAAAATTTGTGTTGTTATGCTATGATTGGGGTATAGATGGGGAACTCATTGCCATATCATTACTATTGGAAAGAATTGTTTTGAAAATGAACTTGAGCACCTTGGATTTCTTGCCTTATGTAGCCTAACTGAGATTTATTGTATTTTGCTAGTTGCATTATTTTGAAATGGGGCCACGTAGAGAGCATATAATAAACACGCGTAATGCGGTCGAGAATGAAATGAATTAGAATGATGAACGTGTCGAGAATCTACCGCCTCCTCCTCCTGGTGGACCACCTGGTGGTGGTGGAGCGGGGGCTGGTGTTGCGGGAGCTGGAATAGGGGTTGCTAAACCTGAGGGAGCACGAGGGCAAGCTGCTCCTGATATGACAGTGTTGATCCATGCTATTGTTGGAGCCTTTCGGGCGGTAGTAGCTGGAGCTCATGTGGCTGCACCTCAGGCTGGTGCAGGTGCGAGTTTGCCTCTGGAGCGACTCCGTAGTCTGGGAGGGACTAAGTTTAAGGGGTTGACCCCTGAGGGTTCCGAGTCTTGGTTGGAGAGCACCAAGAGGATCCTTGGACAGATGCATTGTAATGATGTCCAGAAGTTGGGGTGCATCGTATCTCTGTTGCATGGTGATGCCTACACGTGGTGGACGACCACTATAGCTGGGTTGGAAGATGATGAGGTGTCTTGGACGTTCTTCCTGAATGCGTTCAAGAGGAAATACATGGGAGTCTGTTATTTTGACGAGAAAAGGAGGGAGTTTATGTCCCTAGTACAAGGTAGCATGTCGGTGGCGAAATATGAGGTACAGTTCGTACGCCTTAGCCAATATGTATCGGAGTTGATCCCGAGTGAACGGGAAAGATGCGAGCGGTTCAGATATGGTCTGGTGGTTGATGTGAAAACATATATGCTTGCATCGGATTATACTGATTTTGATGTCTTGGTCACTTGAGCCAAGGACATTGAGTTGAACCTTGGTCTGGCAAGTCGAGCAGAAGGATCTAGCTCGGGGAAGCGAGCTGCGGATCGTGATATTGGAAGGGATCGATTCAAGAGACCTAAAGATAGAAGGTCACACATGGATACTAGACGTGGGGGAGGTAATCATGGGAGAGGTCAGCAAGGGCTGAATGCTTTTATCCGTACCCCTGAATGTAACCCGTGTGGTAGGAGGCATACGGGATAGTGCTGAGGCAACGTTGGTACATGCTGGAATTGTGGTTCCTGGAGGCACATGAAACTGGATTTTCCTTAGCCGATGCGAGAGGGGCAGGCTCCGGTGAGAGCAGTTGAGCCATAGAGAGGTCGTAGGCGCGACCGTTGCAATTTTCAGCGTAGAGATGATGGAGCGAGGAATGTCGCCCATGTTGTAGCTGTTCAGCCCGAATGAGGTGGCCAAGTCAGAGTGTATGCCCATCGTGAAGGGAGGAATGACACTGACGTGATCGCAGGTACCTTTACTTTGCAGTCTTTGTCATTACTTTCTCTGATTGATTCTAGATCTACACAATCATACATATTGCGTGAGCATGCTCAAATGCTTAGTTTGCCTGTTGAGTCTTTGGATGTTGGTATGCGTGTGACTAGTTCTTTCGGTGAAACAGTAGTAACAAGGAGGTTGTATAGGAGATGTCCCTTAAGGTGCAAGGACGTGTTCTTAGGGGATCTTATGGAATTGCCTTTCTATGGATTCAATGTAATCCTTGGTATGGATTGGCTCGTTGAGCATAGGGCTGTTGTGGATTTTGAGAATAAGCGAGTTTCACTGAAACTTGCTCATGATTATAAAGTTGTGGTGGTGGGAGAAAACATGAAGTTCTTATATAATGTGGTTTCGGCGCTTGAAGCAAGCCGGTTGATGCGTCAAGGATGCGAAGCTTATCTAGCTTTCGTAACGAATCCTAACACGAAGGAGGCGCGGGTGCAAGATATAAGGACTGTGCGTGAATTTCCTGGGGTGTTTCCGGAGAAGCTACCTGGTTTACCGCCTAGTCGGGAGGTTGAGTTCGGAATTGAGTTGTATGAGAACACATCTCCGGTGTCCATTGCTCCCTACCGAATGGCACCTAAGGAGTTGAAGGAGCTGAAGATGCAACTTCAGGAGTTGCTTGATTGAGGCTTTATTCGGCCTAGCATGTCACCTTTGGGTGCACCGATCTTGTTTGTTAAGAAGAAAGATGGCACGATGAGGATGTGCATTGATTACCGTCAGCTGAATAAGTTGACTATCAAGAATAAGTATACTCTGTCAAGGATTGATAATCTTTTCGATCAGTTTTGTGGAGCGGATGTGTTCTCAAAGATTAATTTACGGTCGGGGTATTATCAATTGAAGGTTAAGGATGTGGATGTGCCAAAAATTGTTTTCGAACGAGATATGGGCATTATGAATTTCTGGTGATGTCATTCGGTTTGACGAATGCTCCTGCTGCATTCATGGATATGATGAACCGGGTGTTTCATGAGTTCTTGGATAAGTTCGTTGTGGTGTTCATCGATGACATCTTTGTGTACTCTCGTACTGAGGAGGAGCACGAGGAACATTTGAGAATTGTTTTGCAAGTGTTGCTAGAGAATCAGCTTTATGTTAATCTAAGTAAATGTGAGTTTTGGTTGAAAAAGGTTGTTTTCCTTGGTCATGTGGTTTTGACCGAGGGGATTCATGTTGATCCTCAGAAGATTGAGGCGGTAGTGAATTGGAAGCCTCCTAGGTCTGTTCATGAAGTTCGTAGTTTCCTTGGTTTGGCGGGTTACTATCGGAGGTTCGTGGATGGATTTCCCAAGATTATTGCTCCTTTGACAAAGTTATTGTAGAAGGATGTTAAGTTCGAGTGGACGGAAGCGAGACAACAAGCTTTTGAGAAGCTATAGGAAGCTTTGACGCAAGCTCCTATCTTGATTCAACCTGAGTCTGGAAAAGAGTTTGTGGTGTATAGTGACGCATCCTATGCTGGTTTGGGGTGTGTGCTGATGCAAGAAGGTAAGGTAGTAGCTTATGCATCATGACAATTGAAGGTGCATGAGCGTAACTATCCCATGCATGACATTGAGTTAGCGGCAGTGGTGTTCTTTTTAAAGATTTGGAGACATTATCTATATGGTGAGAAGTGTACGGGGTACACGGATCACAAGAGTTTGAAGTATCTTATGTCTCAGAATGAGCTAAATCTCAGGCAACGACGTTGGGTGGAGTTGCTTAAGGATTACGACCTAACGATCGAGTATCATCCAGGAAAGGCAAATGTTGTGGCCGATGCCTTGAGCAGAAAAGTGGCGGTGGAGTTGAGAGCGATGTTTGCTTGTTTGAGCATATCGTGAGATGGTGGCCTTGTTGCTGAGTTGCAAGTGAAGTCATCTTTAGTTCAGTTAATAAAGGATAAGCAGTTGCTTGATGATTCTCTTGTACCACATGTTCAGGATATTGCGAAAGGAAGGCCTTCAGACTTCAGTTTCAATGATGATAGTGTTCTATGCTTTGGGAGTCGGATAGTGGTGCCGAGTGATGTGGAGTTGAGGCGCACTATTCTGACGGAAGCTCATAGTAGTCCTTTCGCTATGCACCCTAGTAGTACGAAGATGTATCGTGATTTGAGGGATGAGTACTACTAGGTGGGGTTGAAGAAGGATGTTGCCGAGTTCGTTAGCAAATGTATGGTTTGTCAGCGGGTTAAGGCTGAACATCAGGTTCCTTCTGGGTTGTTGCAGCCGTTGAGAATCCCAGAATGGAAGTGGGAAAGGATTTCCATAGACTTCGTGTCTGGTTTACCCTTATCACCGTCGAAGAAGAATTCTGTTTGGGTTATTGTGGATCGCCTTACGAAGTGTGCACATTTCTTGCCTGTGCATACTACGTATACCTTGGATAAGCTAGCTGAGCTGTACATCGCTAAAATTGTGCGTTTGCACGGGGTGCCGAAATCTATAGTATTGGATAGAGATCCGAGGTTCACATCGAGGTTTTGGGATTGTTTGCATCAAGCTTTGCGTACGCGGCTGAATTTTAGTACTTCTTATCATCTGCAGACGGATGGGAAGTCAGAGCGTGTTATCCAAGTGCTTGAAGATATATTGATGTGCTGTGTCATTGAGTTTCAAGGATCTTGGGAGAAGCACTTGCCTTTGGTTGAATTTTCTTATAATAATAGTTACCATGCAAGTATTCAAATGGCACCGTATGAGGCTTTGTACGGGAGAAAGTGTAGAATTCCCCTTTGTTGGGCTGAAACAGGTCAAAAGTTGATTTCGACACCAGCTTTGTTGAAAGGAACCACCGAGGAGGTGAAGCTCATTTGTGAGCATTTGAAGGCAGCGTCGGACCGGCAAAAGTCTTACGTGGATTTGATGCGTAAGGAGATAGAGTTCGCAGTTGGTGAACGTGTGTTTCTGAAAGTTTCACCTTGGAAGAAGGTGATGAGATTTGACCGGAAGGGCAAATTGAGTCTGAGGTTCATTGGACCATACGAGGTGATAGAACGTGTGGGTCCTGTCGCTTACAAGTTGAGACTGCCTTCAGATTTGGAAAAGATACATAATGTATTTCATGTATCCATGCTTCGGAGTTATAGATCGGATCCGTCACATGTTATGCTTGTAGAAGAGGTTGAGCTGAATCCGTACTTAACATATGATGAGGAGCCCGTTGAGATTTTGGATACGGATAGTAAGGTTCTCCGAGGTAAGACCATCGAGCTAGTTAAAGTCTTGTGGAGACATCGTGGGGTTGAGGAAGCCGTGTGGGAAAGGAAGGATGACATGAAGAAGCAGTTTCCTTACCTTTTTCCACCAGGTAAATTTCGAGGACGAAATTTCTTAAGTGGGGGAGGGGGGAGTTGTAACGCCCTGGTTTTGGGCCTAGATGTTTTAGATGTTGAATCGGGTCGGTCAGGAACGGTTTGAACCCTTTTGGGTTGGTTTAGGGAACACCTAGTTCGGGATGCTTTAAAAATAAGGGAAAATATCTAAAAATTCTCATTTAATATATAAACGATTATGGCGAAAACAATTTTACAAAATGTGATTTGGAAATATTACATTTTGGTACAGTGACCAAAATGCAGTTTTTGCAAAAGTTGACTAGTGACTATTTTGTAAAGGATTGGAACTTTGAATTTTTAAGGATCTAATTTTAACAAATTTTTTTTATCAGATTTCTCTTTAATTTGGGAGCTTTTAATAATGACTTAATTAAAGAAATAAAAGAGAATTAAAAAGGAAATCAAAGTTGACTTTTTCATAACTACCTTACATTAGTTTTCTCTCATTTCATTTTCTCTCAACTTCCCATCAGCCAAAAACTTTTCCCTCACCAAAGAAACTCTGATTTTCATCTCATTTTCTTATATTTCATCTTCCAAAGGATTTCCTATCTTTACTTCATCAAATTCTTCTTGTTTTTGCTTTGGATTTTCAAGAAATCTTGCACAAATTATGGAGAAATCAGCCATTAGAGGTAAGCTTCGTCCTTCTCCTCTAATGATCAGTTCTTTACTGAAATTCCCAAGTTATCAATCCTTTGTTGATGGTTTTTAAGTTGTTTTAATGTTATAAACATGAAATGGTTGTTAATTTCAAGATTCTTGATGAGATCTTGGTGATTTCCGTATTTCTATGTTAAGCTCAATTTTGAGGTTGATTTCTAATATATTTTGGATGATATTTGATGTTAAAAATGAGGTTTTAACCAATAAATCCCGAATAGGTTTGGATTCCTAAGTTTGAGATGCTTGATTTGTGGCTTTTGAGGTGTTGTTGGTGCTCTGCTGTTGCTGGAGATATAAGGTTGTGTTTATGTTGATTTTTTATGTTGAGTGAGGTTTAGAAAGGGTTAGAATTGTTAGATCTTGACTGAGTTTTGATTTGAGAAAGTTTGGAGGTGATTTCGGTTATTTCGGATAGCTGAAATGTCGTTTTGAGTAGTGCACCGAGTTAGAATGAGTGGCTGGTGATTTTAATGCATAATGATGCATTAATCCTCTGCTCTTATGTGTAATGAACAGGGGAGACATCTTCGGACGCATTTGGTGTTGATCCGGAAGTGCCGGAAGCCTAGAAATCGTTTCGGCAAGCAAGCGAAACGTAATTGGTGAGTGCAAATGGTTTTAGAGGTCCTTGAGGGACAAGAAAACGAGGTTTGGGGATTTAGGATTGGTTTGAAAAACCATCCTATGTTCGGAAGTAAGTATGTTTAGATTGCTCTCGAAACGTGGTTGATGCCCTTAAATGCTTTTAACATGCTCTTGGTTTGAGATAGACAAATTCCTATTGTTTTATGCTTGATTTGTAACATGAAATGATGTTATGTGTTGATCTCATAAGATAGCATGACTTTGTAAAGCGTTTTGAGATTTTGATTAAATGCTATGCATGCATTGTAGTTTTGAAATGGGATGAGATAGATTTGATAAATGTTGCATCAAAACAGTAGGTGAAATGATGATTTTAATGTAATATATTGGCATAAATGATGAGATGATTACCGGATATAATTGGTCGACCAATAGGATGAAAGTGCACTATAAACTAAAATTTGTATGTGCTCTTTGGAGTTGAGCAATGGGGGTAGTGCCATCCCAATCCAAAGTGAGAATCCGATGATGAGAGATACCATCGAGGTTGGTCTTGGTGAAACACCCAAGCTTTGTGGCGAAGAGAGATACCGCCATAAGAGTCCGGTGATGTGAGATTCCACCCGGGTAGGACTTGGCTTTATGTCAAGCTAATTCGCATATCCGAGTAAAGATAATATATTAAATGCCAATATATGAGAAAGTATTTGATTCATATGTACCAATGTTGAAATGATGTTTATGCTATGAGAAATGCATATGAGATTTTGAGATTTATGAAATGCTTTTGTGTATCAAGCATGTGTATGGCTTTGCCATGAGATTTGCATTGGTTGAATGCATGAGATAGATAGATAGATGGTACATGTGATTTTCAAATGGTGATTTGCTTTGATATAGTTTTCAAGCATGAGATAGAAAGAGCATGTTGTAGAAATGGTTTTCGAGAAAGAGTTTTAAAAGCTTGCATTGTTGTGTTGGTGTTTTTAGAGTAGGCCTCACTAAGCTATCGTGCTTACGCTCTCTTTTACCAACAATGCAGATAATTAAGTCACTTTGGGGCAGCAAGGAGGCTTAAGAAGATCCAAGGAATAGTAAAGCTCAAGTATGGTGATGTTTTACATTTACTTTAGTAATGATATTTGGCAATGAGATTTAATGGTTTGCTTTGGGAGATGTGTTTTGAACTCCCTGCTTTTGATGCAAGTTTTATGTGGTTTTTGTGGTTTGTAAAAAGGCCTTTAATTTGGTTTTGATGGTTTACTTTGCTTTTGGGATGTTTTTGGTCATTTGGTGTCCTTGACTCTTAGAAAGCATGCTTTAGATTTCAAATGTTTATATTGATGATGCTTTATGCTTTCCTTGCCTTGTATCTCTGTGTATTGATGCATATTGGTGTGCAAGCATGTTAACTATATGTTGGAGTGGTATAGCTTGGTTGTTGAGGTTCAAAAGTTGCATATTTGGCAATTGCAGACTGCAGCGTATCGGTACACTTCATAGCGTATCGATACGGCCTGCTTGAATTGCGAGGGCGTACCGGTACACGGGGTCGTATCGATACCCTCTTTAGTCACTGGACGAGAGTGTACCGATACGGTCATGTGGCACGTGTCTGGGAAGTTTGACCATCAAGAGCGTATCAATACCCTTCTTAGGTGTATCGATACGCGGGTTGTTAAGTTGGTTAAATCTCAGCTGGAAAAGGTTTTGAAACGTTGTGTTTTAGTCCCTGTTTTTCATGAGTGCAATTGGATGTGTTTGTTTGGTCGGATTGTAATGAAAATTCACAAAGAAGCATAAAATATGACTGATTAATTAGAGGTAACCTTAAAATCGGCTAAGTCCTCATAATTTGCATAAATTATATTTTGGTCCCTAAATGTCTAATTTGTGTTATTAAACCCCTAATCGAAATCCGATCGTTGCGTCGTTTCTTCCTATGCTCCTTGGTGGTCACATAGGACTTAAGTTTCATTTAGAAAAGATAAAAAGAGAAAAAAAAGGTCGTCAAATGGAGTCGGCTTTAACGAGTTGACTTCGGTTTTCCCTTGTAATCACCTCGGTTCCGGTCAACCGTCTAGACCGGGCCAAAGGGGTTACATTAACTATAGGTTATAAGGAAAACCATCTTTATATATAAAATTACATATTATATAAAAACTATATTATATAAAAAACTTTATATTATATACATATAATATATATTATATTAAAACCAGATTTATATGTATCAACATATATTATACTAATATATATATATATATATATATATATATATAAACGGCTACATAATATCTACATGTATACCATATACTATATACTACATATAAATTATGTATTATACTATATACTATACATTATATTCCACATGATAGCATATATCAAACCACATCACAAATATATTTACAGCATAACAAGGCAAGAAAACTAAATAACAGTAAAAAGGACTTAAAAAATAAATATGCATGAACAAGGGTAAACAAAAGGGGTTTGAACACTGGTTTTATGACCAAAATTAAAAAGGAACAAAATTTTGAGGAGTAAAATAGCATTAAACCATTTGAAATTCGACTAAAATCAAAGCAATGAAGAGATTTAAAACTTTTGAAAAGCTAAAGGGACCGCGAAGAGGGTTTTGAAATGCGAAAGGGCCGAAGGGTGATTAGCCAAAGGCGGAGGGGTTTAAACCATTTTTAAAAATGGGGGTGAGTATAAAACACACTATGATAACATTTAAACCCTTTTTTCTCATATCATGAAATCAAACCAGAGGGGAAGCCCTCGCCTTTCCCTGAAATCCCGCGAGCACTGCTGCGCGTCGCCATTTTGGCCGTCGTTAGCTGGTGCCGAAAACCTACAAAAATACCTTTCGAAACCTATTTTCTTTGTAAACCCAAATTCGGAACAAAACTTTAAAACAACCCCTCTTTTTTCTTATCTTTCAAAAACCGAGACCAAAAAACAGTTTTAAAACCCTTTTCAACATTTGCTTCCCCACCAATTCACCATGAATGGTCTTAGGAGAGACCAAAAGGCTTGTCACCGGCGAGGGGATGCGAATCGACGCACCAGAAGGCCAAACGCCAAAGGTAAAATGCAAAACCCTAGCTCTATGTGTACGATTCGAAAACGAAAAAAGGAGCGAAGATACCTCGGAAACTTAAGGCTTTTGTTACTTCTATTGCTCTCTGAAATTTCCCCCGTTCTAAAACTTAGGGTTACAAATGTTCGTTTCGGTTTTTATAAGCTGAATATTACAATTTTTTGAATTACATAGAAATTTTTTCGAAATATCCTATTGGCTGCTGCTATTATTTGTTTTCATTCCTATGAAATCCTTGAAATGTTTGTTGGGATATGTCGTCCCTATTCTGATATTCTCTATTTTTGTTTTCTTGCATGTGCTGGCCGTTTGGAACCGATGAGGGGAGCATGAGAGCTGCTGTCGTGGTTAAACAGAAGGAGGAGGGGACCGATCGAACGACGTGAAGTGATCTCAGCCGCTGATGAGGGGATATGGAAGGTTGTGACGGATCTGAAAAGGCACGCGTGAGGGAGCTTGAGTGTCGTGCGCGAGCTCTACGCGCTCATTGGGAAGCTGAGAAGGTGGGCGCGCAGATTGAACGCGCGCGTGAGCAACTCCAAGGGTCGCGCGTGGGTGCGTGGGGGATCTGGAAGCTTCCCTGCCTCGATCCTGGGCCGTTGATGGCGATCTTGATCTAACAGCTCAGATGTGGCGGCTGTACAAAGAAAGAAAACCAGATTAGGCTTAGGGTTTCTAAGGTTTTAATAATTCGGGCTTATTGGGCCATGCAACATAATATGTATTATTTTTTGTCTTATGTAATGGACTCTGTTTTAATAATCTGGGCTTTAATTTATTTAATTGGGCATATATATTTTTCTTTATTTCTTTTTCAGCCTAATAATAATAATGCGCCTAATATAGTATTAACAATAATAATAATAATAATAATAATAAGATGACGTAAGAGAAGTGATATAATATACTAATAGTATTTAGTGGTTTTTCAAATGGATGATAATAATCATAGCTACCTCTCACTAATATGTACGAATAATACTAATAATATTTTATTTGTTCTAGTTTTAATCATATTCTTTAGTTAAAGTAGATAAACAAAGCCCATTATTGTAAAATGTAGAACGGGTTAACACCCCAGACAAAATTAGTGATTACACCAGTCTCTTATACATGTGTTCACAAATGATGAAGTTTTTGCTGCACTTCACTCTATGAGCCCTCTTAAAGCTTGTGGGGCTGACGAGTTGGGGGCTGTTTTCTACCAGAGATTTTGGGGTATTATTGGAGATGAGGTCGCAACTTATTGTATTGGACTTCTTGAAGGGAAATTTCCAATTGTTGAAATAAATAATACACATATTGTGTTGATTCCAAAGGTATCTACAACTCAGTCAATGAGCCAATTTCGTCCTATATCTTTATGTAATGTTCTCTTCAAAATCATCTTTAAAATGTTGGCCAATAGACTAAAATTGTTCATTGATGGATGTATTGATGAGGTCAAAAGTGCTTTTGTTTCGGGCCGTCTTATAATGGACAATATTATTTTTCCTTATGAGATTCTCTATCATTACAAAAAGAAGAAGGTGGGTCGAACAAGTTCCTTTGCTCTCAAGATTGACATGAGTAAAGCTTACGATCGGATCGAGTGGTGTTTTCTTCAGAGTATAATGACTAGAATGGGTTTTTTTGAGCCCTGGATAAACATGCTAATGAGTTGCGTCAACTCAGTTTTCTACTCGGTCATAGTTAATGGAAGTGCAAGTGAGTCCTTTGTTCCTACTAGAGGCCTACGCCATGGCGACCCTCTTAGCTCTTACCTTTTTCTTATATGTGGTGAAGGTCTCTCTTCCTTGATTCAATGTGCCATCGAGAATCACTCCCTTAGAAGTGAAAGAATTGCTCGTGGCGCACCTCTGATCAATCATCTTCTTTTTGCAGATGGTTGTTTAATTTTTGGCGAGGTTTTGGCTAGTAGTGCTAACAGTTTAAAAGACCTACTCAATTACTATGAGATTTGCTCGAGTTAATTGATCAACTACGATAAGTCACATGTCTTTTTTAGCTCAAATGTAATTGTTGAAAACAGATTAAATGTGTGCAGAATTTTAAACGTAAATGAAGTTGACAATTCAGAGACTTTATTTAGGACTGCCAGCGATTGTAGGTCAAAACAAGAAGCAAGCTTTCCTTTATTTAAAGGAGAGATTTAACAATCGAACTGAATCTGAAAGTTCGAGAACACTCTCTCAAGGTGGAAAAGAGGTGTTTATCAAAGTTATTTTGCAATCGATTCCTCTCTTTTCCATATTTTTTACTACCAACATCCTTTTGCAAAAAATTAGAGGCGATTGTCGCTCTTTATTGATGGCATAAATCCACTACTGAAAGAGGGATTCAGTGGTGCACGTTAAATGAACTATGTAAGCTCAAGGAGGAAGGAGGGATGGGTTTCTGTGACTGGAAAATTCAATATAGCTCTTTTGGAAAAGCAAGGGTGGCGTCTAATATTGAATCTTGGATCCCTTGTTGCTCGTCTCCTAAACGCCAAATACTTTCCACATGGATCTTTCCTTCAAGCTCGGCTTGGTTCCTCACCATATCTGATTTGGCGCAGTATCTGGTGCTCTAGGGGTTTAATTGAAATGGGAATTGGCTGGCAAAACGGATATGGCCAAAGTGTGTTAATCTGGAATGATTTTTGCTACCCATAATTCCCTCTAGAAGAGTATCTTCGGATTGGAATAGCCAATTAAATTGAGTTTTTGATTTATTAATCCCAGGAGAACAACGATGGGATTCTAATCTTATAAGACCAGCGTTTACAGATGAGGAGACTAACTACATCTTAAATATTCCACTTCCGTAATTCAGGCAACAAGATTTACTAAGATGAAAAGGAGAAGGATCTGGTATGTATTCTGTACGAAGTGGCTACAAGATCTTTATTGGATCTCGTTCTACTAGATTGTCTACTCCTACAGTCTACAATTATATATGGAGAATCGCGTGTACTACCAAGATAAAGATTTTGAACTGGAGATTGGTAAGAAATTTCGTTCCTACAGTGCAAAATTTGATTATTAGAGGAGTGGCTACAGACTCAATTTTCCAAAAAAATGTTATTTGGCTACTGAAAACTCATTTCATGTTATACGAGATTGTTTCTTTGCCTGGGAAGCGTGGCATCAACTAGGGTTTGATTTTTCAAATCTTCCCCTTCTAAACAATATGTTAGATTGGTTATAGGGTGTTTTTCAAGCTTTTAATCAGTCCACTCATTGCAAGATTATTGTAGTAATCTAGGCACTTTGGCATTCACGGAACAAGGTAATGTACGAAGGCATCATTTAGAGGATAGAGGATGTGCATACCTTCATTTTGAGCTATTGTCAAGAACTTGTTGTGTTGTCCACCTCATACGAGCACCCTCGTTGGCACGATCAGGATCGTTGGCAGGCTCCCCTCCTTTAACCTACAAAATTAACGTGGATTCTTATTATAATTGCTCAAGGAAATCATCTTGCTCTGGCTTCATAATTCGAGACAGTGAAGGTTTTATTATTAGTGTAGGTTATAAAACAAATATGAATGTCACCTCGGTCTTTGCGGCAGAAGCTTTGGCGATGTTTCAGGGTCTTCAATTCGCCAAGGAGCTGGGCCTTCAAAGGGTTATCGTGGAAGGAGACAATAAATCGGTTATCACAAAGATTAATTCTTTAGCTCTTGATTATTCAAATATTGGCCAGATTGTAAGGGATATAAAGCTCTATACCTTGAATTTTCCTTCGTGTCGCTTCAATTTCATAGGCCAAAATGGTAACAAAACAACTCATGCACTCACTGCCGAAGGTTCGTCTTTCTTCGGTGATCGTTTTTGGGTGGAGGAAGCACCAGATCTGATTCAGAATCTTGCAGACCAAGACCGGCGTCTTTCTGATCTGCCGTGAGCCTCCTTTTTGTTGTATTTTTTTATGAAAACTTTGTTTCTGTCTTTGGAGACGTCCCTGATTATTTTGATCTTCTACCGTTTGCCTTCAGAGTTATCTCCTTGGGTGTAATATTATTCGGTTGAGCTTCCTCTGGTGTACAGCTTCCAGAGGGTTCGTCTTTATTTTTTTCCTGTTTTATGGTCTTGTTTGTGTTATTGTTTTGTGGACATTGCTTTCCTTTCAGCTTTTGTTTTATTCCCTACTTAATAAATCCAACCGGCTTTACATAAAAAAATTATATGATGTGAATGTTTATAAGAAAAAAGAATTTAAAACACCCGATTCATTGTGATTTTGCAGGAGGGTGGGCCTTTCAGAAGATTTTCACACATATTAGGGCTCGTTTCCTTTGTTCTTTAAAATTTTGGGTCATGACCTTATTTCAATATTCTATATGCCCTGTCACACTCTCCCCTTTTAGTCTTTGAAAATTTTCAATGATAGGTCAATTTTACTTTTATGTTTAAAAGAATAGGTCAATTTTTTTATTGATTTCGTAATATGTGAAAGTTATGTATTTAGTTTTTATATTATAATTTTGTCATCAGAGTCCATGTTTTATTTTTGAAATATGAAATTTCAATCATACCCAAATAATACATGAACAATTCAACTAAATTAAAAACACTAGAAAAGATTAAAGGCTTAATGACTCTATTGTCCCCAAAAGTATACACATTTTACCGAGTTGGATCCAAAAAAATTCAAGACGTTAATTGTCGTTAAAAAAAATTATGGACCAATCAAAATGCGCCATGTGTCACAAATAAACAAAAAAATCAGCTGGGTTTAATAAAAGGGGCAAATTGCACGCTAAGTCTGTCAAATTTTTAATTTTGTTTAATTTAGTCCTAAAAATCTTAATTTAACCTAAAATTAACCCAAATTTCTTTCTAATTTTTATAATTTAGTCCAATATTTTTAATATTATGATATTTTTGTTCAATTTAGTCGTCAAAATATTCAAGTAACCCACAATTGACTCATACTACTTTATAATTTTTATAATTTAGTCCAATATTTTAAATATAATTATATTTTTGTTCAATTTAGTCCTAAAAATCTATATTTAAACCAAAATTGACCCCTATTTTTTTATAATTTTTATAATTTAGTCTAAAATTTTAAATATAATAATAATTTTGTTCAATATAGTCCTAAAAATCATTATTTAACCCGAAATTAACCTCAATTTCTTTCTAATTTTGATACTTTAGTCAAATATTTTAAATGTAATTATATTTTTGTTCAATTTAGTCATAAAAATCTTTATTGAACCTAAAATTGACACCTATTTCTTTATAATTTTTATAATTTAGCCCAATATTTTAAATGTAATCATATTTTTGTTCAATTTAGTCTTAAAAATATTATTTAAACCAAAATTAACCCTAATTTCTTTCTAATTTTGTCAAATATTTTAAAATATAATTATATTTTTATTCAATTCAGTCATAAAATTCTTTATTTAAACCGAAATTAACCTCGGTTTCATTCTAATTTTTTAATTTAGTCCAATATTTTAAATATGATGACTCTGATTTCTTTCTAATTTTTATAATTTAGTCCAATATTTATAATATGATGATATTTTTGTTTATTTAGTCCTCAATATCTTTATTTAACCCGAAATACACCCATATTTCTTTATAATTTTTATAATTTTGTAACACCGCAAAATAATAAATGATGCAAAAAATGAGAAATGCTATCAATGAGATTTGAACACACGACCTCTTGAAAGGAGAACTCGTGACTTAGCCATTTGAGCTAAGGCAATCCTTAGGCATTGCTTACTCCAGTTTAATAATAAGATATCTTTTGTTCCCTCACAGAATAAAATAGAGTAAAATATTATTCACATATACCGCATGGAATTTACCTTTTGGATCTGAATCGACATGAGAAGGGTAATAGAGTCCAGAACGTTCTAAATTTTCCCCAACCCCTTCGTCTCCCTCCCTGATCTAAGCCATCGCTCGGCGGTGGCTGTCACTGCCGGTATCAATGACAGAACCGTCGCAACCTGGTCTCGTTTCCATTAGCCATGCGCACATCAGCCTCCCCATTCGTCGAGGAGTGCGGGATTAAGTTCAGCGAGAACCCAAATGTCACCCCACTGTTTTCTTTCGTTTTCCAACTGCCTCTGTTGCTGGTGGGGCGCGTTGTCGGTCCGGGCGTGTTCTTCGTGGTGGGGTGAACAAAACATGACCGACCGATCGTGTGTCCGACGCCAGTAAGATGCTCATTGGTGCTTCGAGCTTTCTGGCACGATTTTGGCATTTTGGGTAAATTTTTGGCTCGATTTCGGCTTTATTTCAAGATGTTATGTATGGGTTGAATTGATAGTCATTTTCTCTCTGTTTTTCAGTTCAGATCGAAGATTTTGGGGTCTCCGGCGGCATTCCGGTGAGGTTTTCACGAAGTTCCGGTGCATTTTCGATCTTAGTGAGTGAACCGGTCTGAACCCACCAAACCAAATCGGTCCAATTAATAACCCGGTCTGAACCAGCCCAACTCAATTTGAGCCCAAACCGAACCGAGCTCAGACCCGTCTGTTCGACCCGACGCATGACTCGTTTGCCAGACCCGTTAACCCGTTGAATGAGTCAATTTGCCCGAGTCAACTCAGTGAGTCAACTCGCCCGAGTTGACTCAACTGAGTCAACCCAGTTGACCAATGACATTAGCATTGATCTGACCGCTGATGTCAGCATGACATCAGCGTTGACTTTGACCAAAAAGTTAAATTTTCAGAAAAGTTACATTTTGTGTTTTACGACGTCCTACGTCTGTTTTTGAAGCCCGTTTCTTCAAATTCGAATCCAAAAGCCTCTGAATCTAACTTTGAACCCGAACTTGTATATGTATTTAGTTATGCAGTTAAGGGTATTGTGAATAAGGACTAAAATGGGAATTTGTGTAATTGAAGGTACTCACAGTTCCTTGAATACAAATTGTTGAGGGACGTCAAATCTGGGTTCAAGAGTGTTTGAATGTCATTCATGGATCGACTGATATAGCTCGGAGCCAAGATAATACTTTTCTACCACTTGTATGATTTATGAACATGTCGGTATGCGGTTGTAGCATTCATGCTTATGATGAAGTATATTGTTAATCTACCTAAGTCAAATCAGATACGAAAAATAAGTATGAAAATTCATATAAGTATGACATATTCGATTTAAAAAATGAATAAATCGAAAAGATCTAAAGTTCTATAATTATTTTGAATAAGATTTGATTGATGCAAATAAGGAATTGATGATCGATGAATGATCCAAGTTAGTGCACTTCGAAACATCCAATTCAGACTATTTCTTGATTAAAGGTCTATTGCTCAAAATGTTTGGTTGTGAAGTGAAAATCACCCCTTGATGTATAAGAAAGACTAAAAATTACCTCTGTTAATGGAAGCGATCTAGAAATCTTCACTAGATCTGGTAACACAATCGATTCATCTAAAAACCTCGGTTTTGCTTCGGCCGTTATGTTAACGAAGCCTAAACCTTCAAAATGCAAAGTGTTAAGATATTCCCGAGTTCTGAATAAATCTATGAAGATAAGACTACGGAAAATTATTCGTATGTCTAGATTAATCCAAGTGGTGTAAAATTCGAATTGATTTGAAATGACTAAAAGGATTGAAAATGATGATAAGGCTGAACTAGTCGGAATGTGTATAATGACCAAAAGGATGAAAATACCCTCGGGAACTAGATGCCGAATTAACCATAATGATGGACGTACCCTCGAGACTCGAATCGAATGAATATTTAGAAGGATTCGAAAGGCTCATAATAATTGGAAAACCTTTGAACACTGAAATGACTGAAAAAACCTTAAGACTCGGATTATGAAATACCGATAAAGCTAAACAAGTGTGAGGCTCTGAAAGCGGTAATGCACGACTCGTGGTTGTTGGCCGTTCTTTATATATATATATACATATGTGAATTTGGATGAATACCATATGAAGGCATATTTGATCTATTTGGGGGAAATAAATGGTTAACGGTAAGAGAAATCTATTTAAGTGTACGTTCAGTCTTATGGATCGAGTTTGGGTGTATTGCTCATGTTCAAATACTTGGTATATATCGCTCAAATATACATTTGAATGCTCGTTGTAAGTTCAACGGATGGTTGGTGAAGGCGAGCTTTTCGGTCATACATTTTAGTCAGTTTTGAGAAATGAATGTTTAAGGTGTACCCACCCGGTTAAATAATAACATTGTGTTAATGAGTTTTGATCGTTTCGAAGGGACTCGAAAACTAGATGAACAAATAGAATTTTTGATTCTTGCACATCACTCTCCTTACCTTGTTGGTTTAAATTACCAAATTACCCTTGAAGGTTCGAATGACCATTTCACCCTCGTAAGCTGTAATGTTTGAATTCCTCGCGATATATCTAAAATCTCAATGATCTCGATACACAAACCCTTGACGTTTAGGTTCGATCCGTTATCACCGAACTTCCCTTTTTGTAGGGACCCCATTCTGCAATCAGTCCCAAATTGTCGAATGATCTCCTTCTGATAATTACCAGTGTCTCTGAAAAATGAGCTGAACCATAGAATGTTTATTGCATAGGTATATCCTTTCCGATCATGAATTCTGTTTGGCTAAATTATATACATATGTATCTGATCTGTAATGTATGCTCTCTGATTTCTGATACTCTGAAAATTTCATGTACGACTACTACTCAGCATGTATTCACTAAATTATTCTAATTTGGGGTACTTTTGGGTTATGTTATGAAGTCTCTTCAGGTTTAGCGCTGGTAATTCCTTATGGACCCGAGGTCTCCCCTTGGGTTGGTTTCGATGCTTCGGCACGGGTAATGCCTTATGGACCTAAGGCAGCCCCTTCGGTTGGCTCCTATGCTCATTGGGCCTAGGGTAAGTCCTTATGGATGAAGTTCTGGGGAACTGCATATCGGTGTACAGTTATAGGGTAGTTATGTCGATACTTAGTTTTCCATGTTCCCTCTCTAGCCTCAGTCAAACTCTATTGTTTTCTGAAATATCCCGTCTATCATTCTTGATATGTAACTGTTGGAACACCCTGAACTCTCTGGCTGGATTTTCATAATCTATGTCCCTTCTGATTACCTGAGTTAGACATCGTGTCTGGTGATCAGGTAATTAATCAGAAATGAATATGTTACTTTCATGCGTAACAACTAAACGGATTGTATTCTATATATATGAAACCTGATAATGCATGCTCTTCCATTTTGTTCTGATACATTTGATACTTACGTGTGGCATGAAACTTCTTTTGGTAGTTTCGTATTATTGAGCTTTCCCAAGCTCATGTTGTTCATACCACCGCAGGTTAGGAGATCTATCATGGTAATGATCGACATCAGTGGTTGGAGTTCTCTCGGCGTCACTTTTGGAGTACGGTACCGGTACAGTTAGTGGGCATGCATGTCATGTATTATTTTATGACAGTGTGTAGAACTAAGTGTTTTGATATAATAATTGAAAAATGTTTTGGACAAATTTGAAAAGAATTTAAAACATGTCTTTAAGTCCAAACAACTTGAAAATATGTTTGAGGTATTTAAAAAGGATTTTTGCAAAGTTTTTAATGTTTTAAAGAGTCAAACTTAACTTTTCAGCAAACCCGTACTGATACGGTATACCCCATATTGATACCTTTTTCATCTAAGTTTGTTTCTGCCAAAACCCGTACCGATACAGGCTTGCCCGTATCGATACGGATAGGGGTCGTTTTGATACGCCTCTTAAGCGTACCGATCCCTGCTTTAACAAACCCCAACGGCTATTTCCCAATGGTCTTTTAAATTGCAGACTGTATCGATACGCATAGGTTGATAAAGAGCCCAACGGCTAGTTCTGAAGAAGGGCATACCGATACGCCTCCACGTGTACCAATACGGTAGGCTGCAGAACTACATTTATGGTGGGAAGTAAAGTCTCCAATGACTCCAATTCAAACCTAACGGCTAGTAACGGCTACAAACTTATTAAGGAGTATAAAAGGGACCTTCAAGCATCAAGGGAAGGCTAATGCTTCAATTGTTACAACATTATGATGAGAAATTATGTCTAGAGCTTTAATTGTAAATTCCTTGCTTAGACAACATTAATGAGCTTAATATTGTTAAATTTGCTCAAGTTTTTAGGTTTTGGGTGAGAGCTAAATAGTGCAAACAAACACCTATTAGAGGGATTTCAAGTTTGCCTAGAATTTCTCTTGTAAAGAGGGTTTACTCAAGCTTTGGGTATAAAGCTTTGAGGATTGTAAAGGTTACCTCCTAAGCCTAGAAAAGGGGATGAAATTCTTAGTGAACTTGGTTGAAATCCTTAGTGGGGAGCTAAGGTAGTGGATGTAGGTGCTTATTAGAAGGTCGAACCACTATAAATCCATGTGTCCAATTCCAATCTTCTCCTAACTTGGCAAACACATCGGTTGAAGGAATCGGGCACCATAAAACCCAAAAATTGGTATCAGAGCAAGGCACAATCGAAGAGGATTAACATCCTATTGAGGTGATTCGGGAAGCTCGATACAACATATCAACCAATCGATCAAATGGCGCAATCCATCGACAAGCCACCATTCTTCGATGGAACACACTATGCCCATTGAAAGACAAGAATGAAGTTTTTCATAAAGTCCAAGGATTACAAGCTTTGGGACATAGTAGAAGATGGTCCGTTTGTGCCACAACGAAGCAAGGCAGATTGGAGTGCCAATGATCGCAAGAAGATGGAGCTCAATTGCAAAGCCTTGCACATCATCTTTTGTGCATTGAGCCCCAACATCTACGAGAATATGTCTTCTTGTGAAGAAGCCAATGAGGTATGGGACAAGCTTGAAGTTACATACGAGGGTACAAACGAAGTAAAAGAGACCAAGATCGGGCTTCTCAACCTAGAGCATGAAAACTTCAAGATGGAACCGGATGAGGACATTATGAAGATGTTCGATAGATTCTCCACCATCACCAATGGACTGAAAGGCTATGGATAAGCAATTCTGGAAGAGAAGCTTGGCCGAAAGGTCATCTACTCCCTTCCCGAGTCATGGGACTCAAAAAGGACTGCCATCATCGAAGTTAAGAATCTCAATACTTTGAAGCTTGATGAGCTCATGGGGTCACTTCTCACTCACCAAATAATGAAGAAAAACAAAGAAAAGGAGAAGAAGAAGGAAAAGATTAGAGCTATGAGGGAAGAAGCTCAAAGGGCTTGGCATTAACACAAATGTCATTGCTCTCAAATCCTCCACATGCAACCATGTTGATACAAGTGAGGAAGAGGATGAAGAATAAGAGATAATTCATCTTTTCAAGAAGTGTGCCCCTTTCATGAAGAAAGCCTTGAAAGAACTCGAACGAGAATCTATAAAGAAGAAGAGGGCAAGCACTTCAAGCCATGAGAAAAAGGCATATGTGGCTACATGGAGTGATGAAGACTCCACTGATGATGAACAAGACAACCTTTGCCTTATAGCCATCAAAGAAGATTCAATGGTAACTTTTAATTCATCTACTTCATGTTCATATTCATTTGATGAATTACAAGATGCCTATGACGATTTGGTTTTAGAATTTAAAAATCACATTTTGAAAAACAAGAAAGTGATTTCAAATTTTAAAATTCAAAATGACTTGGTTTCTAAAACCAAATTGAACTTGAAGCAAAACTCGAAGAGTTTGAACAAAAATGTTTTGATTTACAAAATTTGCTTCATAAAGTTCAAGAAGAAAAAGATTTGATTTCCAAAGAGCTTAAAAAAATAATGTTGGAAAATCAAATTTTTATGTAAGATAATCTAGTGCCCCTAGATTTGTAAATGGTAAAATTTTTAGAAGTATTTGGGTCCCAAAAGGACTAAGTACTTCAACTAAAAATGATGAAATTGAAAAATGGATTCCTAAGGGGACTAAATTTTGTGCTACTAACGTCTATGGATCCAAAGCAATTTGGATACCAAAAATTACTTGATTGTCTTACGATAGGTGTGATGGAGATTGATCAACAAGTCAAATATTGAGGGGGAGCTCCATGCACACAAAGAAGAACACTTGAAGAGGAAGGTTTCACATCCTCCCTTGGATTCAGGTGTTGGTAAAATTAGTTGAATTCCTTTTATTTAGTTTTTTTTTTAATTCAACTAGTTTAATCATATATGTTGAACTAACTTTTGCTTGATGATGCTTTGAGTAAGGGGGAGCCACTTTCAAAACCAAACATTTTAATAATTTCAAAATTTAAACCTCCATTGTTATTTTGAGCTTAAAAGTGTTTTAAATTCTTTTTGATATAACAAAGAAAGGGAGAAATGGTTTGAAAAATTGAATTTTCAAATGAATAAGGGGGAGATTTAATTGGTTATATATCTTAATTCTCTTATTCAAAATTTATTTCACAAAGGGGGAGAAATCCCAAAAAAAAATTTTAAGTTGATTTTATTATATCAAAAAGGGGGAGATTGTAGAACTAAGTGTTTTGATATAATAATTGAAAAATGTTTTGGACAAATTTGAAAAGAATTTAAAACATGTCTTTAAGTCCAAACAACTTGAAAATATGTTTGAGGTATTTAAAAAGGATTTTAGCAAAGTTTTTAATGTTTTAAATGAGTCAAACTTAACTTTTCAGCAAGCCCGTACCGATACAGTATACCCCGTATCGATACCTTTTTCATCCAAGTTTGTTTCTGCCAAAACCTGTACCGATACAGGCTTGCCCGTATCGATACGGATATGGGTCGTTTCGGTACGCCTCTTAAGCATACTGATCCCTGCTTTAACAACCCCCAACGACTATTTCCCAACGGTCTTTTAAATTGCAGATGGTACCGATGTGCTCTCAAGAGTATCGATACGCATAGGCTGACAAAGAGCCCAACGGCTAGTTCTGAAGAAGGGCGTACCGATACGCCTCTACATGTACCGATACGGTAGGCTGCAGAACTGCATTTATGGTGGGAAATAAAGTCTCCAACGGCTCTAATTCAACCCTAATGGCTAGTAACGATTACAAACTCATTAAGGATTATAAAAGGGAACTCCAAACATCAAGGGAAGGCTAATGCTTCAATTATTGCAACATTATGATGAGAAATTGTGTCTAGAGCTTTAATTGTAAATTCCTTGCTTAGACAACACTAGTGAGCTTAATATTGTTAAATTTGCTCAAGTGTTTAGGTTTTGGGTGAGAGCTAAATAGTGCAAACAAACACCTATTAGAGGGATTTCATGTTTGCCTAGAATTTCTCTTGTAAAGAGGGTTTACACAAGCTTTGGGTAGAAAGCTTTGAGGATTGTAAAGGTTACCTCCTAAGCCTAGAAAAGGGGACGAAATTCTTAGTGAACTTGGTTGAAATCCTTAGTGGGGAGCTAAGGTAGTGGATGTAGGTGCTTGTTAGAAGGTCGAACCACTATAAATCCTTGTGTCCAATTCCAATCTTCTCCTAACTTGGAAAACACATCGGTTGAAGGAATCGAGCACCATAAAACCCAACACAGTGTCTGTAAAATGTTTTCTAGAATTATTGTTATATGTTTAAATGATTTTCTAGAAGTGTATTTTAAAACAATAATCAATGTTGTGGTTCAATTAAATGTTTAAAGGAAAAATGTTTTTATGCGGATTATTACTATGGGATGCTCTTGTGACCCTAATGTGACTCTCTAGGATTTGTGGTAACGCATAGGCGGGTCTAGGGGGTTACAAATTTAGTCCAACATTTTAAATATAATTATATTTTTGTTCAATTTAGTCCTAAATATTTAACATGAAATTGAAGCAATGACGCCCAAATCGGCATTTTTGTGAATTCAAGAAGCACCAAGAAGGGCGCCCCAAACTGACGCATCGGATTTTACTGACATGTTTTTTTTATAAAATTATATGCCATTTCGATATGCCCAACTCGACCAAACATATCTACCATGCAACCATAATGCTTCAAAATAGGCTCAATCATGTAGTCTCCCTTCATCATATTAAAGCAACACTGACCCTCTTTGACCAAACCTGAATGGCTACAAGCTTTCTAATTTTCAACCCAAAATATAATTATATTTAAAATATTTAGGACTAAATTGAACAAAATTACAAAGAAATTGGGATTAATTTCTGGTTAAATAAAGATATTTAGGACTAAATTAAAAATATATAATTATATTTAAAATGTTGGACTTAAATATAAAAATTATAAGGAAATAAGGGTCTATTTCAGGTTAAGTATAGATTTTTAGAACTAAAATAAACAAAAAAGATCATCATATTAAAAATATTGGACTAGATTAAAAAAATTAGAAACAAATTGGGGTTAATTTCGGGTTAAATAATGATTTTTAGGACTAAATTGAACAAAATGTGATTATATTTAAGATTTTTAGGACTAAATTGAAAAAAATAAAAATTGAAAGAATTAGCGTTCAATTTACCCCTTTTATTAAAATCAGCTGATTTTTTGTTTATTAGTGACATGTGGCACGTTCTGATTGGTCCGTAAAAAAATTTAATGGCAGTTAACACTTAACAGTAAGGGGCAACTGAGGTCATGATTTATAGTTTAGGGGGCAAAACGTCCCGAAAAAATCTTTAAGGGCCAATTCAATAAAAAAAAGTGTATACTTTAGGGGGCAATGGAGTCATTATGCCAAGATCAAATTTGAAAACATAAAAAAATTTAGGGTAAAGTTCACAAACGGTCACTGAACTTTGTTTAAAAAAATAAAACGGTAACCAAACTTTTAAATGTTACAAAATGACAATTAAATTTTTTGTTTTGTAACAAAATGGTAACTGAGACGTTAAACCCCGTTAAAAACTTAACGTGTCTGTTATAAAATTTTGTATAATAACATTTAATCATTCATATTTACACATTCAATTAACTTAGTCCTAAATCAAAATAATTCACTAAGTTTGGCCCTCGTCATTTACGCATTCTTTCAATTTGATCCTTAAAGCAAAATTTCAAAGTTGCTTGGTTGGCAATATCACAGAGGAGCCATTGTTTACTGTTTCCATTAACTTGTACACTTATAAAATCAAGCAAAAAAAAAAACTTTAAACTTTTTAAATCAAAGATTAAACTTTACCAATCCATGCGGGACTACATTCGGGGATCCTTGCGATTAGAGAAACCTTCTTGAACGCTGTTGCATAGGAACTGTGTGCGTGTGTGTGTGTGTGTTTTTTTTTTTTTTTTGTGTGTGGTGGGAAAGTGTAAGAAAGTTGAGCAGCAGCGAAGAAGAACACCTAAGAACTGATTCAATTTCAATCCATAGCTAGCTTTAAAGCTATACCGATAGAGTCAATCACTAATGAATTCTTTAAACAAGAAATGAAATTCACTTCTTTTACCCTTAAACCATTCAAATATTATTCAAAACAAAAATTGCTTCTTTTAGCCAAACTAAGAATTAAGGTAATGTTTCATTGAAATCACTGATCACTCCATTATAACAACACCTTCCATGGATCTGCTCATCTCTGATAAAAACGTCATTTTCCCCCTTGAAACTCACAAAAGATGATTTAAATCACATGATATATTCCTAGAAAATAGGCTCGATGAACTGCATCAAAATAAGAAAACCAGTGAGCGTTTGTAGTGACAAATTGAAAACAAGCAACTACTTAGACTTAAATGTACATCTAAAGAGGAGGATGTAGAAGAATTGTTAAATGGGGTTTTGAATTTACCATTTTTTGAACCTTCTTCCAAGCTTCTGTAATTAAACCGGGACAAAAATATACGAAGCAACAAAGGGTCATATAAGAACATGAACAACGCTTGAGCCAGTGTCTATTGCAACTAAAAATGTCAGTGTCGTACATCAAACTACAACTCTATAGATCTTTTTGCTCTTAAACATTAAACTTTTGAAACTTATGTGTTAGGAAATACTCAGGGTAAAGTTTACTTTTTGATTTAAAAAGTTTAAAGTGTTTTGCTTGATTTTATAAGTGCATAAGTGAATGGAAACAGTAAACAACGGCTCCTCTATTATATTGCCAACCAAGCAACTTTAGAATTTTGCTTTAAGGACCAAATTGAAAGAATGTGTAAATAACAAGGGTTAAATTTAGTAAATTGTTTCAAATTAGGATTAAATTGATTGAATGTGTAAATATAAAGAATTAAATGTGCTATTATACAAAATTGTATAACAAACACGTTAAGTTTTTTCAGTTACCATTTTGTTGCAAAACATAAAGTTTAATTGTCATTTTGTAACATTTGAAAGTTTGGTTACTGTTTTATTTTTTTAACAAAATTTAGTGACTGTTTGTGAACTTTACCCAAAAATTTACAACTTACATCTATCACGGAAACTAATAGTAGAATTTGACTCAACATATTTAACACATGAGGTTTAAACTTAAGTTTTAAATTTTTAAAATTTGAAACGTATGAGAACTAGAAATATCAAATTAGAATACATGGTTTGAATCCATAACTTATTCATAGTTCGTGTAATAAAATCCAGCCTTAATGACATTTTTACCCTCAAACTTAAAAAATCATTTTAGCCTGTTTTTTTTTTTACATTTTTTTGGATAAATTTTGTTTTATTATCCGGTAGAGCATGGAGAACCTGCTACAAAAAGAACAAAAAGTATCCTATTAGGGATTTAAATCAAACCTCTAGCTGTACAAAGATTGACATTAGCCGTATCAATTCTATATATACATTTATGGTGTAACCGCAAACGAACAATGTCTATAATGCTTAAAATAATATTCTCACATGAACGATAACTATTTATAAAATGCCTAGCATTGCGCTCCAACCAGATACTATAGATAAAAGCATTCCAAGAGAGTTTCAAAATAACCACAATCAAGGATTTTCCTTTAGACAAGATATAGCCCATGCGAGCTCTTCGTGCCATCCATACACGATCCTATTTACCTGACAAAGCCTTAAGACATTCTCTCAAATGCCCTTCGAGAAGGGGCAGTCAAAGAAGAGATGATTCCTTGACTCAGCGGCTGCCCCACAAAGATGACAACAATTGACCACAGGTAACCCCATCCTTTACAAACGATCATAAATAGGGAGTCTATCCAGGATCAACATCTACACTATAATGGCATGTTTAGGTATGTGCAAGGGGAACCAAACCAGTTTTTGCTACACCACTTTATCGTTCTTTTTCTCGAATTTCCTCTCATATCCTTCTAGTTTTCACAGGCCAATCATTAATAGAGGAGAAAATCTCAGTTACTTCAGCTCGCAGCCTCATAAGCTTTTGTATAATCCAGCTAAAACCAGTTTTATACTCAATCTACCAAATATTCGAGCCCTTGAGAATGTATTCACGCACCCAAGCCACCCAAAGGGAACCTTGATTCGCCAAGATGTTTCTCATCAGGGTTATGAGACATGTTTTATTCCAACACTCCAGGATTCTCAGTCCCAGACCTCCCACGAATATAAGAGAGTAATTTTTTCCATCCTACCCTTGCCCTTTTTGCCGAGATATCACACCCCTTCTAAAAGAAACGTGAGCAGAGCTGCTCGATCCTATAGATCACAGCCTTAGGGAGAGAGACTTGCCTACACCAGTAATTAGTCACACTGTAAAGAACAGATTGAATGAGTGTAAGTCTACCACCATAACTGAGATGTTTTGTGAACCAGTTTTTTAACTTATCAGCAACTTTATCAAGTAAGGGAGTACAATCTTTCACATATAACTTTTTTGTCA
Organism: Hibiscus trionum; assembly: GCA_030270665.1. Classification (NCBI taxonomy): domain Eukaryota; kingdom Viridiplantae; phylum Streptophyta; class Magnoliopsida; order Malvales; family Malvaceae; genus Hibiscus; species Hibiscus trionum. Next base: position 1,010,950 of record BSYR01000012.1, read on the forward strand.
CCAAAGGGAGACCTAGATAGCGAACTGGAAGTTTCCCAATTTGGAACCTTGTGTTGTCAGTCACATCCTGGATGCAAGCCCTTGCCGTACCAGTAAGAAAAAGTTCTAATTTAGAAGCATTTAGTTTGAGGCCAAAGATACCATAAAATACTTCAAGGACACTAAGGACCCCCAAGATGGAATCAAGCTCCCCTTTACAAAATATTAAAAGATTTCCACAAAACATAAATGGGTCAGAGCTACCCTTTTACATTTAGGGTGAAACTTGAACACTCCTTGTATGGTAGCTGAATTTAGCATAGAGGACGGAAAGTTCATTACCAGAGCAAAGAGATAGGGAGATAATGAGTTGCCCTTTCTGACACCTGCCTGCCCTTTGAAGAACCCCACAAGGCTGTCGTTGAATGATATGGACAAGCGAGAGGATGTTAAACAAGCTCATATCCAATCCCGAAACTCTTCAGGCAATCACACAGCCTCCAATACTGTAAGGAAAAAATCTCAGTCAATGGAGTCAAAGGCTTTTTGAAGATCAAACTTTAGAGCAAAACTTGGGGATAATGAATTCCTAGAGTAACCACGAACTAACACCTACACTAGGAGAGTGTTGTCATCAATGCTTCTTCCCTTTATAAATGCATATTGGTTTGGAGATATCGGGGAAAAAAACCAACCATTCAAGCCACTAGCACTTTTGTAATTATCTTGTAGATTACTGAGAAGCATGAGATTGGTCGAAAGTTCTTAGGCTTGGAGGAATTAGGCACCTTAGGAACCAAGGCAATCGATGCAGCATTAAATATTGGTAGCAGATTGAAGGACTGAAAAAAGAAATGTATTGCCCTGAGGAAATTGCGCCCAACAGTGGCCCTAGTGGCTCTAAAAAATATGGTTGTGAAATCGTCAGGACCAGGACTTTTATCTTTCCCGAGCTTGAACAAACCCTCTTTGATTTCAGCATTGGTAATAGGTCGACACATATTTTCTATGGTTGTTGCAGGGAGCTTGTACTAAATTAGAGCTGACAGGGCCTCCACTGAGCAAAACTTTACTACCATATCCTCAGAAGATTCAAGCCTTTCCTCTGCATCATTAATCAATAGTCTTATGGTTCTCTTCTTGGTTTTAGAGTTGAAAACTGTAGAGCATTTGGTTGTACTCCAATTATGAGCACAAGTGCACACTCTTGTCAAGTTATAATATAAAAGATATCGTCTCCCATGAAGATTGGACAACTAATTCGAATATAAATTCCTAAACAAAAAAATTAAATGCACAAGTCAATTTCAGTTTATAAGAGATTCTAAATTAAAGAAACACAAGTAATTAAGAGAAGAGATCAGGTTGATAGAATGGGTCAAGTTATGTTGCTTCGTAGTGTGAAACTGCGTTGAATGAGTCAAGTTGTATTGCGCTGCCGAACTTTGCTGCCTCATCAAAAGATGGCAGATTAGTGCTTCAACAACTTTCGTTGCCTCGGCAGGTGGAACGTATGATTGGCTTAGCGGAAAACTCGGCAGACCTTCAAGGCTCGGTAGAGCGCTTCAAGATTGATTCAGCTTATGTCTAAGTCGGAATATTTTTTATGCTCGCTGCAAATAATACCCGTCGGTGTGAATCTTGCAATGAACAGCAACCTTTGGTTCGTCCTCTTTTAGCCGCTTTAAACCCTAACCTATGTCTAGGATGGATTGATCAACAAATGGTATGAATGAGATCGTGCTTACTTCTTTCGCGAGTTTGACTCTCTCGATGCCAAACAAATAGATTGCTCACAATCGATCTTTCGAACTCAATTGAAAACAATGAAGAACATGAAATAAGCTAACCTTGAATTTATTGCAATAACAAACTTAAACTTAAACAATCGTTCTTACAACTACTTTACAACACAACCCAAACCCTAGAGAATTTAGAACATAGCGGCTGCAAGAAAACATAAGAGAAACCTAAGCTATGCCGACTATCGTTTCTTTAAGATACAAAATATGATCAAGTATATATAGGGCATGGCCTAGGTTAAGTCCTCCTTGGAGTAAAAGTCTTCCTCATGATAAAGTAGCTTTTGCATTGAATGCATCCTTTAATTCTGACTTTTTTTACTTGAATTTGGACTCCCTTTGATGTTGCCTTGTACCGCAAGTAAGGCTTAGGTTGCCTTGATTTTCTCCTTTGACGGGCTCTATCCGCTGTTTCTGGCATCAGTAAATTTCATGGATTGGCTCATTAGACTCAGGAAATTATGCTCTATCAATCGCACTCCAATTTGCCAATTCCCTAAGTTGCTGCCTTGGGCGGCATATAAGGCGGCGGCAACATCTCTCTCTGTGTTGAACTATTTCAGTACAGCTCCTTGGTTTGCTGCCTCAGCATCCAATCCTCTGATTTCTCCTCCTCTTAAAACTTCTAACATCTGAAACTAAAACTAAACTAAAACAATATCTTTTCTTACCAAAACAAAGATATTCAATAGAAACATGGTAAAATAAAGAATATTGTAAATAATGCATGCACCTAAATATGCCTAAAATGCACTTGATAATAGCAATAATATGAGATGGAATGCATACAAAATATAAGACTTATGAGCACTTTACACACCCCCAAACTCAAACTATTGCTTGTCCTCAAGCAATGCAATCCTAAACATACTTGCCCTTGCACTAATCAGAAAGAAAAAACATGTTTTAAACTTAGTTCCGCACCTCAAGGTTGTGGCACCTATCATTAGATTAGTGAAAGGAGAATAACATGAATTACCTTAGAATTAGACTATAATGCTAGTGCGGTATGTGCAGAAACTGTATACAGGCTGAATCTGAAGAATATTCTAAGTAAACAAAGATGATGTTAAGTTAATATAAGGTTGTTGCTGAGGCTGCATAATTAAGCACAATTTATAATCATGGCAGTAAGGGCTTCAGCTCATCAAAACTACTCTTTAGGTCTGAAATTAAGATAGGAGCAAACTACAAAACTCTGAACCCATTGAGTAGAGTCATCCTGTGAAGACTTTCATTCACTCATGCTAATTTGTTCGTCACTTCAAAAAATTTCAGATACATGGACTTTGATAGCAGCGGAGTGTCCTTGGCACATGATTCTTCCTAGAGCCTGTTTCGGGCACCTCTAGGGTAACACAATATATATTCTTTTATGTTCCTGCCGTGGCAGTGCTTTTCTTTTTCTGTTTGTTATCTGTTGCGGAAGCTACCTGCAACCATGTCAGAATTTTAAAAATAATTCAAACATGCAGTGTTTATTAGAAATTCACTAAAATTCAGCAAGTAACAGTAGTGTTTATGGTTTTTGGCAATTATAGAAAAATTCTAAGTTTTCTTCATGCTTTCCCCAAAATTAAGTTCTTTTTTATGGTGCAAAAAAATTAAAATGGCTATCCTATCATAAGCACAAGTTCTAACAATTTTTTTCTTTTGATTAATTTAAAGGCAAGTACATATACAACTAAATGATCTAAGTGATGCCTAAATAATAAATAAGTGCTAACCCCCCCCCCCCCAAACTCGAGATGAGCATTGCCCTCAATGCACAAAATAAAAAATAGAAAAAAATAAAAGACAAGAAAAATAATTAAAATAGAAAAACAAGAAAGAAAACGAAAGAAAAGATCACAACGCTAGAAGTTGTCTGATTGTGGAGATGTTGCTGGAGTTTCTGAGGCAGAGGAGGAAGATGATGATTGGATGCTCAGGCGGGGGCTGACAGAGGTCCTGGCAGCAGGATTGGCAGGTAAAATCTTTGTTGTGTGCGGCGGCTGGACTCTCTTGGGCGTAGGGCGAGGGGATTCAATGTGGGTAAGTTCAGTTTCTGAGTCCTCATCCTCCGGCTCGTTCGAGATTATATGTCACTTCCTTTTCATGGCTGGTTCTGCCATGGGTTCTGTTGTGGCCATTGGTTCCCTAGTTTCTGCCATCTGCTGCCCAGAATCCTTGGAAGGGGAGGTGTCTGCCATTGTTGCTGCTGTGATAGCTGGAGAGAATTGTTGGTGATGCCTTTCAAGAGTGTCTGCCACCGTGTGGGAAGAGAAGGTGGCTGAGGAAGGTGGCATGGCATCTTGCGGGAGAAGGCATCTGGCGGCGGAAGGCAGCATGGCGGGCAGTAGCTTCTGGGAGTGTAGCCTCTCTTGGTTCAGCTACGGCGGCCAAGTCCTCTGGAAATCTTGGCAGTGAGGGGTCGTCATTGGGAAACTTCTGCAACTAATAGGCCATAAAGGCCTCTTGAACTTCCCTCACGTACTTCATGAAGGTCAGCTGCTGTAGCTCAATTCTCTTGTTGCTTTCCATCAGTGTGTGGAGCAGCTGGATGACCTCATGGTTTTGGACAGCCTCAGTGCTGCCTCTTGCTGCTGGTGTGGCTGTGTAGATGGAAGATGGCTGGGATGGTGTGATTGGCTCTGTTTCAGGCGCCTGCATCATCTGAAGCCTGATTTTTCTGGTCTAGCCCTCCCTTGATGGTGTCATCACATCCTTGGAGTTGGTGGGGACATTGAAGTTCGCACACAATCCTGTGATGAGGGAGGGGAAATAGAGTATACCCTTCGACTTTCGGTAGCAGTTGTAGATCTCTTTGCAGATTATGTCTCCCACGTTGATCAGCCGGTTGTTCATAATCGAGTGAATCAGGGTGAGACGAGGTCGATTAATTTTTGTGTTGTGGAAGGTGGACAGCAGACGTCTTTTGATAAAGGTGTTCCATAACATTGCCTTCGGCAACAGACGGCGGCACTGAACAGACCCGATGTGTTTCCTTGCAAGCCACGGGGTGTTTGGTTCACAAAGTCTATCCTTCATTCTATCGTAGTCCCCTGCTGTCAATGTCTGTCACCATTCCTCATGGGGGTTATCGTCCATCTCCAGCCCGTAGAATTTGTTGATGGTGGCGGCGTTGAGTTTTACTGCCTCCTCTCAGACAAAGACAATCGGTATTTCTGGGCAGGGTTGGTGGGCGTAGAACTCTCGGACGAGGGTGATATTGGCTTCCTCGAGCTGCTTTGCAAAAATCTCCCATCCTTTGCGATGTATCTTCTCAAAGAGGGCAGGCTCGAGACCTAAATCTCCCGTCTGTTACGAGTAGTGAAACCCTTGCTCCTTCCATACTGATCGATTGGCGAATTGCGTTCTATGCCTCTTTTGATATAACTCAAAGAAGGATCGTTGGAAAGAGGGCTTAGATTGTGATGGTGCCATGGTGAGACGGTTGTCGTCTGAAAGTAAAGCTTAAAATAGAAAATAGTAAGAAAGCAGGTTGACGAATAAGAGGTTAAACAAGGAGATGAAGTGAAGAAAATGAATGAAATAGTGAGGTATATATAGGGGTTTCCGAGAGATTCTGTGGCAGCATTAAATTCCCAACGGGCAGAGTTTTCGGCGCACGTTACGAGATTAAATAATCATTACACTGTAGCCGTTGGCGGCTAGCCGTTAGCGGTATTCTAGCCGTTACACGTTTTGGTGTTTGGGCTGCCCTTGGCTGTTTCGGCGGTATGGTGGGCGGGCTCCTTGTTGGACCTTCTTCTTGGTCCTGCTTATTTATTCCTAAACCTGAAATAATAATTAAATAAATAAAGAAAACTTAAAATCTAAAAAATAAAAATATGGAAAATAAATTGCAATAAATTAAAATATAATCCTAAAACATAAAAATAAAAAGAATGATATTAAAAATAAATTAAGTTATGTTGGGAGTGCATTGAGATGCATCTCCCAAACATAACCACTTCCTTGAGTTGGTTGTGTTTTGCTTTTCGTCCAGGTGGGTCATCTTGCTCATCGGTGTCTTTGTTGCTGCCCTGGCGGCTGTTGCCTTGCTCTGTTTCTGTGCTGACCTCGGAGGCATGTGTGTCTTGGCATACCTCTTTTTCCTTGGCTAGTTTAATGGGCTGTAAAACATGTATCTTTATGTTTTGATTGTCAACCCTCATTATGAGTTTCCCATTCTCTACATCTATTAATGTTCTGCCTGTAACTAAGAATGATCGCCCAAGAATGATGTGGGCATTCTCGTCTGCCTCACAGTCCAAGATAAGGAAACCGGCTGGAAAAGTGAAGTTGCCACTTGTACAAGGATATCTTCAACTTTTCCTTCCTGTTGCACAAAGGAATGGTCAGCTAATTGGAGCATGATGGAGGTTGGTTTTGCTTTTCCAATTCCTAATTTTTTGAAGACGGCCTTGGGCATCAGATTAATACTTGCTCCTAGGTCACATAGAGCTCTTATGTCACAGTTTCTGTCTATCTTGCATGGAATGATAAAGCTGTCTGGATCTATCCTTTTGGGCAGCACCTTATTATGCAGCATTGCCATGCATTCTTCAGTGACAGCTACCGTCTCGAATTCCCCAATTCTCCTTCTCTTGGAAACCATATCTTTCAAATACTTTGAATAATTCGGCATTTGTTGTATGGCTTCCACGAGTGGAATATTGATGTGCACTTGTTTGAGAATAGCCAGAAATTTCTTGAACTGGTGCTCTTGCGTTTTCTGTTCGAGTCTTTGGGGGAAGGGCGACAGGCAGATGTCCTGGATGCGTTCCTTACAGGGAAATCTGATTTGTGGGGGTTCAGGATCATCTGTCTCAGGCTGATGTCATCTGCTCAGGCCTCAGTTTGTGGTGCTACCGTGGCGGGCTATTCTGGTTGTTGTTCCATTGGCTGCTCAACTCTGGGATCATCCAATTGTTTCCCACTTCTTGCTGTTATTGCTTTACACTGCTCATAAGTGGGTTTTGTTGTGGCCTCTGTGTTACTGGATGATGCACTCATTGACATGTTGCTTATAATCTGAATGAACTGCCCAAACTGGGTTTCCAAGTTCTTGATTGCTGCCTCCTGATTTTGCAACCGCATCTCGGTCCTGTCCATGAAAGATTCAGTATTGTCAATAAATTTATTAATATGAAAAATAAAATCACTAGTACGAGATATAAATGTATGTAAAGTATATTAGAGTGAATTATTGTTCGTATTTTGTTGCTACTGAGGCTGCTATCGGGACAGGTTCTGCTGGTATCCTCATGGTTGCTGGGTTAGATTTGCAGTCGTGTTAGGGTTACTCCAAGATAAATTTGGATGCTTTCTCCAGCTCGGATTGTACGTGTTGGTGTTGGGCATGTTGTTCCTCTCATATGTCCCTATGAAATTGGCAGATTCGTTACATTCGGAGGAATCATGGTTACCCCCACACTCATCACAGAAGGGCTCCACGGCCTTAGCCTCATATGTTTTCCCAGTGGGTTTAGCCATATTCATCACCAACTGTGTCAGTTTATCCAGGCGGCCAGTGACAGATTCGGTTACTTCTACTTCATTCACAACAGTTGGCCACCTTATGCTGCCGCGGCGGGCAGTAGGGAACTTGTAGTAATTCTTTGCAATTCTATTCAGAATCTATAGTGCCTCATCAGGTGGTCTGTCTGGGATGATTCCATTGGCTGAAGCATCAAGCATCATTCTCGTCGGTTGATTGACTCTATTGTAGAACATCGACACTTGAGTTCAGGTGGGGAAACCGTGAAGTGGGCAGTTGTTTAACATCTGTTGGTATCTCTCCCAAGCTTCATACATCGGTTCATCATTCCCTTGGCGAAAGGCAGTGATTTCGTTTCTTAATCTGTCGGTCACATTTGAAGGGCTGAAACGGTCAAGTAAGTCCTTGCACAACTCCGTCCAAGTGTTAAACGATCATGTCGGTTGGTTATTCAGCCACTGTTTTGCCCTATCAGTTAGTGAATATGGAAATAGTCTTGGCTTAACACATCTTGATGGACTCCATGTATCTTAAAAGCTCTGCAAATGTCAAGGAACCCCCTCAAGTGCTAACGAGCATCTTCCGTGATAGTTCCTTTAAATTGCCCCAAGGTGTTTATCATGTTGAACATCACTGGTTTCAGCTTGAAGTGATCTGCATCAATTTCAGGTTCTGCCACAGTGGGATCAAATCCTTTGAATTAGTGCTCCAAGTAGTTCCTAGTGGTGCGCACATACTGTTGCTGCCTGGGCTGAATTGGGGGCTGCCGCCCGTCAATGTCGTTTCGGGCATTGTTGGCAGGGTTATCGTCTTAGCCGTTCATGGCTGCCTCTGCTTTTCCTTTTTCCTTGGCTTTTCTGAGGGCTTCTCTTGCTTCTTTCTTTAGTTTTCTTGCTCTTCGTTCGATCTCGTCTATGTAAACGATTTCGGACGACGGGTTGGCTCTGATCATACACTAGACAAGAAAACTGTAAAATTCTCTTTTTTTCAAATAATAAGGAAAAATAAAAACCTGAATTAAATGCAATAAAATAAAAGTGCAGAAAAGTGAAGACGAATTTATTGTTGCCAATCCCCAACAACGGCGCCAAAAACTTGTAGAGCGTTTGGGTGTTCTTCAATTATGAGCGCAAGTGCACACTCGTGTCAAGTTATAATATAAAAGATATTGTCTCCCATGAGGATTGGACAGCTAATTCTAATATAAATTCTTGCACATAATATTAAATGCACAAGTCAATTTCAGTTTATAAGAGATTCTAAATTAAAGAAACACAAGTAATTAAGAGAAGAGATCATGTTGATAGAGTGGGTCAGGTTATGCTGCTTCATAGTGTGAAACTGCGTTGAAAAAGTCAAGTTGTATTGCGCTGCCAGACTTTGTTGCCTCAGCAGAAGATGGCAGATTGGTGCTTCAACAACTTTTGCTACCTCGGCAGGTGGAATGGATGATTGGCTCGGTGGCAAACTCAGCAGAACTTCAAGGATCGGCAGAGCGCTTCGAGATTAATTCAGCTTATTTCTAAGTCAGAATATTGATGATACTCGCTGCAGATAATACCCGTCAGCGTGAATCTTGCAATGAACAGCAACCTTTGGTTCGTCCTCTTTTAGCCGTTTTAAACCCTAACCTATGTCTAGGCTGGATTGATCAGCACCTAGTATGGATGAAATCATGCTTACTTCTTTCGTGAGTTTGACTCTCTCAATGCCAAACAAATGGATTGCTCACAATCGATCTTTCGAACTCAATTGAAAACAATAAAGAACATGAAATAAGCAAATCTTGAATTTATTGCAATAACAAACTTAAACCTAAACAACCGTTCTCACAACTACTTTACAACACAACCCAAACCCTAGAGAATTTAGAATATAGCGGCTGCAAGAAAACAGAAGAGAAACCTAAGCTATGCCGACTATCGTTTCTTTAAGATACAAAATATGATCAAGTATATATAGGGCATGGCCTAGGTTAAGTCCTCCTTGGAGTAGAAGTCTTTCTCATGATAAAGTAGCTTTGGCATTGAATGCATCCTTTAATTCTGACTTCTTTAACTTGAATTTGGACTCCCTTTAACGTTGCCTTGTATCGCAAGTAAGGCTTAGGCCGCCTTGATTTTCTCCTTTGGCGGGCTCTGTCTGCTGTTTTCGGCATCAGTAAATTGCATGGATGGGCTCATTGGACTCAGGAAATTATGCTCTATCAATCGCACTCCAATTTGCCAATTTCCTAAGTTGTTGCCCTGGGCAGCAGATATGGAGGCGGCAGCTACTCGGCAGCATCTCTCTTTGTGTTGAACTACTTCAGTACAGCTCCTTGGTTTGCTGCCTCAACATCTGATCCTCTGATTTCTCCTCCTCATGACAGCTTCTAGCATCTGAAACTAAAACTAAACTAAAACAGTATCTTTTCTTACCAAATCAAAGATATTCAATAGAAACATGGTAAAGTAAAGAATATTGTAAATAATGTGTGCATGCACCTAAATATGCCTAAAATGCACTTGAGAATAGCAATAATATGAGATGGAATGCATACAAAATATAAGACTTATGAGCACTTTACAACAACATTGTGGAAAAATTTGGAACCCTGGTCCCCCTCCTGGATCCATTGCACTCGACTCTTTTGTTTCAGGAAGGATATCTCAGTTGCTTCCAAATCGACCAGTTCTGACTGCAAGATTGCTTCTATATGAAGATCTCGTATAGGGCCATGCGGATTTGCAAGTTGTTGTGTTTCTAATTGCTTTCTTTTCAAGAAAACCCTCTCAGGCAAGTCATCAAAATGAGTCTTATTAAAGTCCCTGATCTGAAGCTTCAATCTTTTAAGTTTTGTAAAGAGAACCTACATAGGATTACCATCAACCTCCTATTCCCAAGATTCAGCAACAATTGTCTCAAATTCAGGGTGCTCGATCCAGAAATTAAAGAATTTGAAAGGTTTAGGCTTGTTCACTAGATTCTCCTTTATAGGCCAGATCACTCCAGGGAAATGATCATATATTCATGGGGCAAGAAATTCAACATAAAAGCTCGGGAACTCATGAATCCAAGAAGAGTTGACAAGGATCCTATCAATTTTCCGAGCCAAAAAACCTTCATCCTGCTTGTTAGTCCAAGTGTAAATTGGGGCATTGAAAGAGTGATCATCAAGTTCAAGCTCCTTCAAGCAGTTTCGAAGATCCAGCATATCAGATGTAATGTAAGGCCCTAATCTCTCATAATATGAACTTTCCTCAGCTTTTAGAAAAATGATGTAGTCACAGCAACAATCCAAGGTAGATCCTTAACAACAGTTTCCATGTCCCTGAGTTGACCCCATAAAAGCTTCGTGATTAGACCATCGTTGTGACCATAGACCGCAGTAATAACAACCTCACAACCATACAAGGTTCTTTTAATAGTAACAGATTGATCAACAATTTGTAAAAAAGAAAAAAACCAGCCTTTTTTTCCATAATATCCATATTCTTCCATTTTCTACAGCAGAATAGTTAAGGAAAAAATCCTAGTCAACAGAGAATCGATAGATAACATCAGAAGACTTGGCCTGTCGCACTCTAGTTTCCAGTAAGCAAACAACATCGAATTTCTTTAGTCTATAAAACACTTTCTTTTGTTTCTGGGGATTTTTAAATCCTCTTACGTTCCAAAAGCACAAGGTCATTTAGAGGGGATAGAAGAGTTACCTCCTGTAGCACACATAGCTTTAGTCTTATTCATTTTTTCTTTTTTTTTTGTTTTGAATCTCTTGCACTAGAGAAGCAGAACTCACGGGAGTCACCCCGCACCAGCAAAAGTAGAAAGAACCGAAGTAGAAGCCGTGAGGGATTTCTCTTTCGGAGGTCTCCCCCTTCCTTTCTTCTTTTTTAGAGACACAAATTCTTGAAGAGTAGAAATTTCCTTGTCATTTGCATCAATAATCTCTTGTCGTTCAACATCATTTCTCAATTCAGTTGATTACTCCTCCATTGCAAGTTGCAAAACAGAATCAACCAAGTGAACAATATGATTATAAATCTCAGCATAATCTATATCTATCCCATCATTAACTGACAACGTATCATTCATAGGAGCAGCTAGTAATTTATCTGCAACAGCTTGATCTATTTCAGTAGGTTGTTCATATGATTCTCCAAGCTCGGAGGGAGACAATGAGACGTCTTTATCCACGATAGGACCCTTTTTCCTCCAAACTTTAACCTCCTTAGCAATACCCACCCAAAAGGTTTTATCGATATGCCCAAAAATATGACATTTAGAACAACATGGGGGCATCCATGGAACAACTACCCTAACTGGGACTAGACTTTCATCTCGCATCATAACATCAATAACCATTGGAATAGTAGAACATGTTGCTAATTCAATACACACTTTGGCATATTCAAGACGTTCCATCTTAGCAGTTACTAAATCCATATAGAGGGGATTTCCTAAAGCATTAGCTATGTAACTTAAAAATTGTTTAGAGTATAATTCAAGATGTGTATTAAACAATTGGACTCATATTGTCACCTTTATCAAATTAAAATCAAGCTTCTTGAGATTCGGTTCCCATTTGCATAAGATTAATAGCTTGTGTTGGATATGCCAAGGACCTCCTTCAAGGATCCTATCCCTCGAAGCGGCATCCGCAAATCAAAACACGTATAAATTGAAACTCGCAAGACTGATTTCAACAGTGGACGACTTACCCTAAAGCATCTCCACAATTCGCTGCATTGCACTGAAATTGGGAGCCGACCCAACAAGTTGACCCACCAAAGCATACTTCCAGTTGGAGACATCAGAGTCAAAAACTTCAGGGGCGGTTTAACAAAAGAATTCCCCTCTTGGGAATGAATAGGACGAAACTCCAATCTCTGCTCTTCAACTTCGTCAAAGAGCTTCAACCAGTCCACAATCGATGGAGAAACCATGAGAAATAACAAAGAGGATAACTAGAATAGTGACTGAAATCAACCCAAATCGGAAAAACAAACACAACAATAAGAATCTCAGGCAACATTAGTCCGGCTAATGTGCACCGGGAGAGAAAGAGTATCGTGCGCCATTTTTTAGAATCTATTTTTTTAACATTAGCTATTATGTATTTTTGCATTTTTTTTCTTTTCTTAGTAATTTTATATAAATGTATTTTTGAATGTTTTTAAATATATTTAAAATTTTGTTTTTTACCATAATTTTTAAAATATTTTTAAATTTAAGAATAAGCAAAATTGTGAGTGAGATGAATTGCTTGCAATTTAGATTGTCATAGTCGCACTCAGAGAAAAAAAGGAATATTTTATGGTATGAACATATTTTTATATTTTTAAAATCTCATAAATGTGAAATTAAATTATTATTATAAAAAATCTAAAATATATAAGAATTTGAAAAAAAAAAATCAAGAATACGACCCCCACTAACACTGGCTCGGTCCATCCAGGCCGCACCTACTCTTTCTTTATTTCCAATACACTAGTACCAGCCTACTTTTGGTTTCAACTTTGTAGACCTTAGAATCAAAACAAGTTGACGCGTAGTTGAGTTTATAGCCTCATAAGATTGACTTTTATGGGTTTGGCAACAATAAATACCCACCCTTGCTTGAACTTGAACTGGTCAGAATCAAATGGTTGTCTTTTAAATATCCCAACTTGCAATTTAAAGATGCTTACCAAAGAAATCCAATAATTAATTATTGTTGTTAGGCTACGGTCAATTTGGTCATGTTGGGAAAACAAAGACGTCCATCCATTTTGGTTGGATCATCTTCCTTCTATTACTCCCAACTTCAACCGACTGCCTACACGGCTGAGGCACCAACTCCACAACTCTTTCAATTAATTATATCATACGTCTTTAATTACGAGTTATTTTAATTTAAAAATACAATTAATTATTTTCTCAAAACATCAGTTAGATGCTTCTATTGTTTTAATATCAACGTTGGTGCTAGCTAGGATTTGATGTTATTATAAATATTTATTGATCCAAATTATGTCAAATTCAATTTCACATTTATTGTCAAACACTAACGAGTTGGTTTAATTGAAATAAATTTTAATTTGGGGATTCAATTGATTTTTTTTATATTTGGAGATCAATTTAGAGCTTGTTCCATTGTTTGAGGATTTTTTTGTATGATAAGAACATTTGTCAATTTATTTATAAGGTTTAACATTAACTATCAATTTAAACTTGAGATGTTTAAAAATAATTATTACTCGTTTATGTATGTGTATGTTAAAAAATAAATAATCTATTTTTTCTCCTTTTACTTATAATTATTTTTGAACAGTTATGAGGTAAAGGAGGAACGATGAGTATTGAACCTACAATCTAGAAAAGTAGACGGTGTTATTTAAGTGCTTTTAACCAAATGTTCTAGAGATTGTTGACCACTTTGTTAGAAAATAAGTGTTAATCCAAGAATAAATAATAAGATAAAATAATATTATTTAAACGAACAGTGCAAAATTAAGAACAATACAACAATATATCAATCAAACCGATTTGGAACCAAAAGAAATGTGTTGAGGCCTGCACGAACGCAGTTTTCTTAAGCCAAATTTTCGGCCACTCCTATGGTGCTCGAGTTCATTGGTCGTCTGTCTCCCATGATACAACAACATAAGATCAGCCACAGTTGCACTACTATGGAGATCACAAACCGACCATTGCCTTCGCCTATCACCGAAAACCACTTGTAAAATCCACAGAGTAAAACAATAAAAAATTTTCGTGGTTTTTGTTGGTTGTAAACCTAGAAACTTTACTCCCTGTTTATAGGATTGTCATGAGGGTATAAGTGGAAATTTTGACCTAATGGAGCATTTAATATTGAGAATCAATTGATTCTCCTATAAAGCAATTTCCAAAATTATTATCTGAATTAAAGGTAACTTTCAATATTTAGCCTTTTAATTCCAAGATAAAATTTGGTAAATTTATGCTTTTATGTGAGGAAAATTCATTTCAAATTTGGGTCAAAATATCTGCAAGCCCACGAAGGACCAGACCGGTTCAGACATTTGTGTTACCCACGTCGTGCACGTATGCACATTTACGAACCAACAATTGGTTCCACATTTTCCTCAACAACATTTGAATCAATTTCTTATTCAAAGCTCCAAAATTATCAAATTTTTCTAACAATCCCCCACATGAATGAAATTGATTTAATCAAAAACATTTTGACTCGATGTGGTGATAGATTCTACGATCGATAGCTACATAGGATAGATAGGTGTCCACCCTTGAACCTTCCCTTGTGAAAGTATATTTACTTTACTAGCTGACCAGTAGACGTAATGTCCTTGAACTGTTCTGTCGTTTGTGTAAACGATGATATATTTCACACAACTACCTCTCTGACAAGAGTATTAGTTCTCATAGGTATGTCCATATGGCCGTGAACATCGCCTGGTTCTGCAAGAGTTTGAAAGAACTATGCCCAATAGTCTCATTGAAGCGGCCCCACTTCACTCTCACATAGGTGACTTATGTTGCTTGACTTACAAAAGCACACAATGGTCATTAAAAGCATTGCTTAGCCTAAACCACTTTGATCACTGTTTACATCATAAGAATGGACTTGGGGATAAGAGCCCCTACAGTGACCGCACATGTCTATGCAATTAGGTTGTCCCTTTGAACCTAGATCTTGGGATCTCCAGTCAACTAGGTAGGGTTTTCCTTCACATAGCACCTTAAATTTACATGGGCTTTAGTCTCATTCCTTTCGGGGTTTTTTTTAAACTTGATCTCGACTTAACCCTTTGGTTAGTGGATCCGTAATGTTATCCTTTGATTTCAAAAAATCAATAGAGATTACTTCATTTGAGATCAGTTGTCTAACGGTATTATGTCGACGACGTATATGTCTCGACTTACCCATTATACACAAAGCTCTGTGCTCTACCAATTGTGGGCATTGGCTTTGGTCGTTCAGAAATATCCTTCAAGAAATTTCTGAAGCCATTCGACTTCTTTTCTAGACTTGTCTAGAACTACAACTCAAATTCTATTATGGATTTGATTATAACCATTTTCTTAAGGATTTTCATGACACGATTCCTCCTCCCAAAGTGAAGACATATCCATTTGTGCCTTTGATATCTTGAATATCAGATATCCAATCGTATCGGAGTATCCTTCTAAATAGTAGGATCTCTGGAATAATGCAATTCATAATCTCGAGTATATCTAAGATATCTCAATACCCTCACAATTGCTTTCCAGTGATTTTCACTTGAATTGCTTGTGAATCTACTTAAACTGCTCACAGTAGAAACAATATATGGTCTATTGAGTCTACTTGGTCAACACTTTGGTCTTTGTTCTTGGACAAAAGTTGGCATGTATTTATTGGAGTTCAGGCGATGCCGGAAACATCCTTGCCAAACTTCTCTTGCCCCCGTAGTGTGACTACGTCAATATAAGATCTTCAAGTGACCGTTTGATTTGGATACCCAAAATCAAATATGTTTGTAACCCCCTCATCCCGGTCTGGCCGGATGACCGGTCCGAGTGGGCCACATGGGGAAAACCGAAGCGAAACCCGTTAAGGCTTCCCCTCGGTTAGCAACCCTAGAAATCTTCTTTCATTTTAATCTTGTCTAAAGGCGTATTAAATCCTAAATGATTTACAACAGCGGAAACATCAGTAAAGAGACGCATGCGATCCACAACCACACTTACAAACAATTCATTTTTAGCTTTCAGGGCAGGCCGTATCGATACACCAGTCAAGGGTATCGATACGCCATGACCAGGTCAACACGATCAGTCAACGCAGAGGAGACCGTATCGATACAGCCCTTGAGCGTATCGATACGCCCCTCTCGGTCAACATCTCGTGGTCAACGAGATAAACCTGTACCGATACGCCCCAACACTGTACCGATACGCCAAAAACTCCCCAAAATCTCAGAATTCCAATGAGCAAAAACCGTATCGATACGCCCCTATGTATCGATACGCCCAGCCACAACTGAATTCCAGAGAGCAAAAACTGTATCGATACGAGCCCGTGTATCGATACGCCCAGCCTAAAATGAGCTCTGCAAGCAAGACCGTATCGATACGGCCCTTAGGCGTATCGATACGCCCTGCACTGCAACCCTCTAAAACCAGCAAAACCATACAAGACTCAACTCAATATGCATTTTGGGACTTCCCTAGACTCATTCAAGCATACATACATCTAAGCTACAACCAAAATTTAGCATACGAGGCATTTAATCTAACAAGGAGGCATACAAACAAAGGTCTCATACAATTCCACAAAGAGAGCATACTTAACCATTATAAGGTCCCATACACAAGCCAAATAAACATAGATCATGCATAGACTAGCACATACACCTTTAGGCACATAAAATCAAGCAACAAGATAAGCATGGTCCTCAATCCATGAAACAAAAGCATACACAACCATAATTTAACATGCTCAAATAACGCAATCACCTAAGGAGTTTGACACCAACTCCTACAAGTCTATACCCCATCGTTTAGGCATTATTACAAAACGCAAACCATACTTGAACTAGCTTGAGAACTCCAAAAGCTCCTCCCTTGCCCGCTTGCCTTCCGAACTCTAACGATCTGCATGTTGGAAACAAAGAGGGCGTAAGCTAACTAGCTTAGTGAGAAAAGCCCTACAAATCCACAACATGCAGTTTTCCAAAACACTTTTCATATGCAAGTAAAACGACGGATGCACGAGATGACTATCTCAACAACAACACATGGTTTCCACAAGCACAACCAACATACACACGGTGGGACTACACATCACCGTTTCGACTAGTAGATTTCCAATGGGACTACACATCAAAGTACTTTCCTACTAGTCACTACTAGTGGGACTACACATCACCGTAGTTTAGACCACCATCACGTAAGGCACAACTTCAACTCGACTACACATTAACAAATGTATGAACAACTCATGATGCACGAGATAATCACAACACATAACTATTCATTCATTCACAACAACATAGGAGTAGAGAGGCTTACACTCGGGTTTAGGGGAACCCACAAGGTCCCACCCAAACCCCAAAGGTTCCATAATGTGCATAATCCAAGGATTAAAAAATCTACTCACCGTTGTTACCCAAGAGAAGACCGAAGACTAAGCTCAAGACTTTGAAATTCCCGGATTTGTCCCCGAAGCTTCACCAACCAAGTCACTTGCTTCTAAACATCCCAACACAATTAAAACAATCTCAAATCAGTCCATATTCCAATGTAGTTAACCCGGATCACAAACCAAGCACAAACATCAAATTCCAACTAAAATCAAACCCAAAAATCCATATTCCCGAGCAGCCCCTAAGCACGCCCTAAAACCAATGATTCCAACCCTCAAGTTACTCCTTAACACCTCTAAAACAACCCTTACATGTAGTCTATCCATCAGCCCTCATATTTCCCCAATAAACACCCCCATAACTCAACTTAAAACCTCCCCAAAACCCAAATCCAGGAAATTTAGCAAAACTCTTTAAAAATCATACAAGTTGGGCCATAGGCTTCATAAACAACATATCTAACATAAATCAATCAAAATCTTTAGCTAAGAGCAATAAAGGTACCATTTTTAAATCAAAAATCTCTAAAACTCATATTTCAAAAACATGGGTAGAAATGAAAAATAGTGGTACTTCCAAAGAGAGGAAGATGAGAGCAAGTCAAAAATGACCTTACCTTTGTAAAAGCTCCAACAAAAAGCAAGGTATGGAATGGAATAGTATCAATGGGAAGGGGGCTCCTTTTGACGTCAAAAAAAGAAATGGTGAGAGGAAGAAGATGAGCCAAGGCATTTTTTTATGTTTGTTTAAAATTGGGGAGCTAAAGACCAAAGTACCCTTAATGAATTAAGGAAATCTCAATAGGTGACACCCATGACTATTTGGGCTTGCTTTGAAAATGGTCCAACTCAACTTATTCGTTTTTAAAACCCGAGAACCAAAACATTATTTTATTATTAAAAATTAGGAACCAAAACCCGAACCACTATTAAATTATTATTTTCACCCAGCACTCGAACCCGGGTGTTACAATGTTAATCTCATATTTTTCATGTCAATCTTGAATTTGACAAGTCTTTAGTACTTTTACCATTTTATTGTTGCTTCCAACAATGAAAATGTTATTAACATACAAACATAGAATAATATATCCAATGTTAGTAGTTTTGACATATACACATTTGTCACACTCATTTATCTTGAAGTCGTTTGTCATCATGACATTATCGAACTTCTCATGTCTTTACTTTGGTTCTTGTTTAAGTCTATACAAGGACTTCACCAATCTACATACTTTTCTCTCTTGACTTGAAACTACATAACCATCAGGTTGTTTCATGTATATTTCTTCATCAAGATCTCCATTTAGAAAAGCTCTTTTAACATCTATTTGATGTACGTCTAGATTCCGCAAAGCGACAATTGTAAGTATCATACTTATGGAGGTTATCCTTGATACATGAGAGTATGTATCGAAATAGTCAAGACATTCGGTAACCTTTTTATTACCAATCTGGCCTTATACTTATCAATTGTTCCATCTGCTTTCATTTTCCGTTTGAAAATCCATTCAAAACTTAGTGGTTTAATTCACGGATGAAGATCCACTAATTCCCCACGTATGGTTTTGCATGATGGAATCAATTTCACTCTTAATGGCATCCTTCCATAAGATTCCTTCAGATGAATGTATAACATCATTATACGTTTGAGATTCAACCTCTGGCATAAAGTTTAGAAAATGATCCAAAGAATTTTTCTACCCTTGCTCGTTTATTTCTTTGTGGCTCAATTTCAAGCTCAAACCCTTGTTGATCATTTAAGTCATCTTTATTGATAATCTCCGATGTTCGTTTCATTGAACTTTGACCAACTTTCCTAGCTTTACAAGGGAATACATTTTCAAAGAAAATGCATCATTTGCTTCCATTATCGTATGCTTGTGAATCTCAGGGTTCTTTCATTCATACACAAGAAATCGATATACATTGTTATGTTCTATATAGCCAATGAAAATACAATCCACCATTTTTAGGGATCTATTCTTAGTTGCTTTAGTAATGAGGTCATTACCTTTGCAAGACACCCCCACATTTTCAAGTAGTTGTAGGAAGGTTTAATTACCTTCCATAACTTATATGGTGTCTAGTCTCTTTAATTATGGGAAATCTTGTTTAAAAGTTAATTAGCTTATAGAACAGCTTTCCCCACATGTTAGGCATATTATAGTACCAACGTTACTCATATAGACCTTCTCTTCATCTTAAACCTTTAATTAAGTTTGGGATTCAACATCATGCTCATAGAGAACAATTTTTACTATAGCTTCATCTTTACATTATTTTTGTGCTATCATCAATGAAGGTAATAAACATATTCCTTCAACCAATATGTTGCCATATCAATTGTTATGGCAATAACATTGCCCTCGTTTGGAAGTCTATAGTCTGAATACTTGTTCCCATCTTATGGCAATTGAAGCATTTTTTTTCATGAAATTTTCTTCTTGAACACACCGTCTAATTTACGGTTTGAAGTCCATTTTGACTTCCACTATGTTTGTCGTGATAATATTTGTCTTAGCAATATTTACCTTAGTAACATTTGAAGATGGTAACAAAATTTATCTTATCCTCTCTAATAATAGAAGGATTATCCTTCAGATATTTAACTAGGTTTATCACGGTCAATTATGCAACATCTTTTGTTGCCATGTATGAAATTCTTTCCAATAAATTTCACTGATTTTTCCAATGTGTCACGTAGACACAATTCAAAACCAAGCATTATGAATCTGTTAAACGTCAAAAATTTAGTCAAAGACTAAAACTAGAAACATAAACATAATTTCTAACATTTGTTAGACGACGGTAATTTAGTAAACTAAACCCTAAATAAAAGTTCACACGGTATTAATAGAAAAAACAATAATAAACAATGCAACAGGTAGGTAACTTATGAAAGAGAGGTGGTGCACTAGGCACGCTTAAATATCAAGTCTCTCAAAGAACCAATTCTAGACATGCATTTTTAAATTTTCTTTCAATCACCGTTTATGGATTCTATTCTTGAAATTATTCCAAGCATGGATGATCAATCGAAATCACTACCTTTGATTCACAACAATTTGAAATCTTCGATTTATGGTCCAACGACCTTCTCGATTCTTTAGCCACTTTTAAACACTGCGCACTTCATAGCATGCATCAGAATAGGCTTTAAGAATTTAATTTTAACATAGAGAACCAAATTCTTCTATGCTTTGATTCAAGACCTTATTCGGAATTTAGTAACCAATATTATTTCCAAAATAAATTCACCGAATTATTTCTAAAATAGAATTATAATTGATTCTTTAAGAAATAATAACTTTAAGTTATTTCTCTTTCCAAATTAAATTCACCAATTTATTTCAAGGTTGAATCATTCTAGATTCTCACAAAATTAAATCCAACGTTTTATTTCCCTTAACAAGTTAGAATCAACACATGATTCTAGTACAGAAATAAATTTAATGATTTATTTCCTTTTACACAAATTGAATCATATTTGATTCTTACGAAAATAAATTCAATGATTTATTTTTCTTAACAAGTTCGAATCAACGCATGATTCTAGTACATAAATAAATTTAATGATTTATTTCTTTTTACACAAATTTAATCATATTTGATTCTTACGGAAATAAATTCGATGATTTATTTTTCTTAACAAGTTAGAATCAACGCATGATTCTAGCATAGAAATAAATTTAATGATTTATTTCTTTTTACAAAAATTGAATCATACTTGATTATTATGGAAATAAATTCAATGATTTATTTTCCTTGCAACGTTAGAATCATACAAGATTCTCTTGAAAATAAATTCAATGATTTATTTTCTTTTCTAAAATTAGAATCAACACAAGATTCTAATTTAGTAGTTTATTTCCATTATATCTTCTGTTAAACAACAGAGATATCAATCCAACTTAGTTCTGTTTAACCAACAGAAATCAAAAGGAATTAATCATTTGATTTTAATTCCATTTCTTGTTTGGAAGATTAAGTAAACCCGTTAAAATGGCAAGAATTAAATTCCTAAAACGAATTGTTTACGAGATCTTTTATTTCCAAAACAAAACACGACTTCGCCTGGATATCATATTTCTCTCTACAAATTTTCTCAAAAGAAATTGTTAGTACGAAATAAAATCAACATAATTTTCAAAAATACAAAGAATCACAATTAAGACCAAAAATGTGACAAAGTATAATTTATATACATGTCATATTTAAAATGTCCACATTATAAGGTAACACTATCATAATAATATTACCAAAAATATTACCAAATTTAAAACTTTATCTTAACAATACATGCAAATATGTATTTAAAGTTTTTATTTCCATTCCAAGAAAAGTTGGCATATAAGGTTATAAAATTACCATATTTTCATATTAAATGACATATTTATTATTTAATATTAATGTCAAAAATGTTTAAGGAATATTTCATTATTACCTTAACAATGTCATAAAAAGTTTAATTATGACATAAATCATATCATATTAAAAGTCAAATTTTAATATGGAATATTACCTTAATAATACCATAATTTATGGTTTTAAAAATGTCATATTTACAAGAAAACTTATTAAGGAATATTTAAATTACCTTACTAATCGAATATCCAAATGTTCTATCTCAAGAAAACCGCTTGTATCGTGTTGAATCTTTGGTGTTGGTGATCTCAACGTTTCTTGTCTTTGGGCATTCATTGCCATGAAAATCGTTGAGATGTCTTTGAGCATTTACGGGCACCAAAAACTTTGAAGACAAGAAAAAATGGTCAAATGCCAAATATGAAATAATTGGCCACTTTAGTTTAAAGCCATATAAAGGTTATGGAAAAAGCACGCATGTAAATCACAAATAACAACATTAGGCTTTCCTTCTTTTTATGCGTGAAAATTTTCTTATCGTGTGAATCATTGTTTTAGATACAATAATTTGTTCGTCTTGCATTAAAACTGAGAATCTATCTTAAGATTGTTAGAAAATAAGCGTTAATCCAAGAATAAATAATAAGATAAAATAATATTATTTAAACGAACAGTACAAAATTAAGAACAATACAACAATATATAAATCAAACCGATTTGGAACCAAAAGAAACGTGTTGAGGCCTGCACGAACGCAGTTTCCTTAAGATAGATTTTCGGCCACTTCTATGGTGCTCGAGTTCATTGGTCGTCTGTCTCCCAGGATACAACAACATAAGATCAGCCACAGTTGCACTACTATGGAGATCACGAACCGACCCTTGCCCTCACCTATCACTGAAAACTACTTGTAAAATCCACAGAGTAAAACAATAAAAATTTTCTGTGATTTTTGTTGGTTGTAAACCTAGAGCTTTACTCCCTATTTATAGGATTGGTGGAAATTTTGACCTAATGGAGCATTTAATATTGAGAATCAATTGATTCTCCTATAAAGCAATTTCCAAAATTATTATCTGAGTTAAAGGTAACTTCCAATATTTAGCCTTTTAATTCCAAGATAAAATTTGGCAAATTTATGCTTTTATTTGAGGAAAATTCATTTTAAATTTGGGTTAAAATATCTGCAAGCCCACGAAGGACCAGGCCGGTTCAGACATTTGCGTTACCCACGTCGTGCACGTCTGCACATTTACGAACCAACAATTGGTTCCACATTTTCCTCAACAACATTTGAATCAATTTCTTATTCAAAGCTCCAAAATTATCAAATTTTTCCAACACTCTTTTTATTCATTTTCTTTTGATTAGATCTAAATAAATATAATCTATGTTTTGGTTTCTTTTCTTTTCACTTATATTGAAAATATTTTGTTTTTGTCTTTCTTTGTGGCACGTCTTTGTGAGTCTTTTGGCACGTCTTTCGTCTGTCATTTGGTACAGTTTCTTTTTATTGTGAAGACAGTTTGGCCTTTTGTGTTGCATTCATCACGGTGCACCCCTGATCAAGAAAAATCGTCTCTTATGATTGGATCTCATTTTGTGGTAGTTTGTCGATGCATTTAGAACCATTCGTAGGGCAATTTGTATTGACTTACTTGATCTTCACTCATACATCAATATTTGAATAGAGACATGAAGATTATTGACAGATGCTAGATTTTTTTATAGAAGATGAATATTGTATTCAATAGAAGGTTTTTAGTGTTGTTTCTTCATATATGTTAGATTTTTATGTTAGGGATGTGTTATCTTTATTTGTATTTTTTTAATGAAAATTTTAGCTTCTAATTTTTGTCAAAAAAAATCACATCACGCTTAAATTGACATTCAATTTTAAATTTGATTATTTTAATATAATAATTCATTAATCAAAGCCTGGTATATAAAAACAAGAAAAATATTATCAAAAGTCCACATTAAGAATATTAAAAACGAAATTGTTGAGATATTTGATTTTAATATAACAAGATGAAAAATATTTTTAGACTTAAACAATATTGTAAAAATGATTCTAATCCCATTAAACTTGAAAAATGTGTTTGAAAGGCTTTTTGAAGTGTTTTTGACATGAATAACTGCTTTCAAAATTGTCTAAGTGTCAAAAATGTCCCTTGAGTACCGATATCCTAACCCCAGTATCGGTACCCAACAGCCCGTACAGATACGGCATATCGAGTACCGATATGCAGTAGTTTCCAAAACTCTATATTGGAGTTTCAGTACCGGTACCCAAAGCCTCATACCGATACTCAACCTTTGAGTACTGGTACATAGAGCCTTCAACGGCTAGTTTCGTTTAAATTTATTGCAGGTACTAATACCCACTGAACAGAATTACTTTTTATGAAGGAAAAACACCCTCCAACAGCTTCAGACATTCCTCAATGGTCATAAATGGTCACAAATTGATTAGAGAATTTAAAAGACACCTTCAATTATTCATGGAAGTATAAAAAATACATTGCCAACATTCATGTATAGAGAAAGTGTTTTTTGTACTTAAAAGTTTATTTTTCATTAAAAAACACTTAATGAGTTTCATTGTCAATATTGTTAAGTGTTTAGGGTTTGGGTGAATGCTTAAATTTGCAAACATATTTGTCAAAAGAGGTTTTCTTGTTTTTTCAATTTGTAATTTCTCTTTATAAGCGACCTCTTCTGTACTTGGTGTTCTAACGCGCCACACGCGTCAAACCTAAAGTTCTCTCCCAAATTATCCCAAGGCTCCGTTTGGGCTGGTTAGATTCCACGCCCGATAAGTGTTTTGGACAGATTTCGATTGGGGTCGTTTCACCGGTAATCGTCTGACGGTGTCGGTATCGTGCATGCTCCCGTAGGTGGTGGTTTCCCGGTGGATCTAGTTCGTTGTTGGTTTAAATTTTTTGAGGTTTTGGGGTTGTGAGGCTCGTGGGTTGCTGATCTGTCTTCACCGGCGTCGGAGCAAGCTATTAACGCCTTCATCTTTGCTTCTGCAAGCCTTGAAGTCTCCCTGGGATACCAAACGGCCCGTCTACCTCACCTGGTCCGAAGGATCGCTGTTTCTCCAGACTGGTCCTTCCGTTTTCGGCGCTTAGTCATGCTCTCTCCCTGGAATCAGGCGTTTCCCTCGCCGGAGAAGGTTTCAAGTCTGCCGGAGAAGCCATGGAGGCTGGATCAATCTTTGTGGAGGTTAGGGATGAGGGTATTATCGTCTTTTAATCGGTTGCTTACTTTAAATACTCATATCCAGCCTTTCAGTCCAAAACTTTCCATAAAAAGCCAAACAATCCCTTGATTCAAGGGATTTGGAAATCCTGTTGGGATTTAGGTTTGTAATAGGATCAGGAAATTAAATAGTTTTAATTTTAGATGAGATTCGGGTGGTTCTACCCTTCCTGTTGAGATTTGATTGATGCGGTTCCGCTACTCGGAAAATCTTAGTTTCAGTTTTTTCGCGACTTCGGCTCAGGACTGGTTTTCTACTGCCGATGCGTTCCTTACCAACTTGACGTGGCCACAACGTAGGGCTTACGTTCCGCTTGCCTTGACAAGGCCCATCTCGATTGGAGTGGGAGCATGTTTCCGGATGGAGCTCTCAGGCGAGTTTCGAGCGTTTCTCTATTGTCTCAAGCTTCGACTGATCGTTGTTGTGTTTACCGACGTTCGGTTGGTGGTTAAAGCTATCCCTGGATGAACCAGTGGACGTTGTCTCAACTTCAGCATATTACAATTGCTGGCTTTCTTTTGTCGTTTGTTGGCTTCCACCGTTGCCTACGGCTGGTGGATCTGTTTTCTTATGTTCTTTCTTGTTCGTTACCCTCGAATGAGGCTTGTTTTACTGTTGTATGTGTCGGATCCTCTTCCAGTTTTAATCGAACGTTTTCTTCTTGATCAAAACTTTAAGTGTCTTTGTAAGGTTATTTATTTTTTCTTAAAAGAAAGACAAATTTAGGGGATTTGTAGAAAATCCTTAGTGTAAGAGCTAAGGTAGTGGGTGTAAGCTTAGTTGAGAAGTTGAACCACTGTAAATTATTGTGTTAAATTTTTATTCTTAGCTTTTTGTCAACTTTTCTTCAAAAACTAATTCACCCTCTCTTGGCGTATTTAATTGATCGTATTCGAGCTCAACAGAAATGTTTACGAAGAAATCATTATAAAAAGGTTAAAAGACATATTATCGGGGACAATGTATGTAGGTGGTGGTATGGAGGGTAAAGCGGTGAAAGCTTTTAAGGGAATAGGGGGTCATAACTCCAAAAAAATATATATTGAAATTTTACAAAATTTTAATTAGTGAAAATGGTAAAATTATTTTTCCCTCTAAAAACATATATTTATATAATTTCCTCTAAAAATTTAAATATTTTAAAATGACCCATCCAATAAATAACGTTGAGTTCCACCACAAAAAATTCGGTTGCACAAGAAATGGATGGTGGAAAGTAGTTAGGACTAGGGGCTATGACCCCAAAGTGTTGGAAAATTAGAATTTGAGCCATAATTAAAATAATAATAATTTAGTCATGTCAAGATTTTAAAAATTTATAATAAGCTTCAAATTCTTGAATATTTTTAATTAAATATTCTTTCATAATATTTAAAAGTGCTTATTAAATCTCTTAAAATTATTAAAAGAATTTAGTGAAACCCTCAAAAATTTTAAAACTTTTAGTTTAATACTCTAAATTTAAAAAATTAAGTTACCTTCAAACTCTTATCTCGAGTCATGTCATTGGTTTGAAACTAGTGGGAAAGGAAAATAAGACGAAGAGCAGGAAGTGGGCCGATAACAGTAAGGTCAATCAGTCCTAACAACGATAAGATTTTAAGTGAATATTCAATTGAGTGGTTTCTAGTTAAAAAATTGAATTAATTGAATTTTAGAGTCATAATTTATAATTTAAATATTTAATTGTTTTCGAGTCTGGTAGAAAAATCTGAATTTTTCAAATCGGTCAAGCTTTGTTCACCTTTTCAACAAGATCTATTTGAGTTAGGGTTTTTTAGTTGTTTTTGGGGAGAGAGTTGTCTTTCTACATTAACACGACCTCTGATCTTCACCAAACTTAAACCCTTTGTTTTGTTTAAAATTCAACAGCTCTCCTTGAATACACGGTTAATCATGGTGGTGGCCAACTACGCCTACCAGATTAAAACATTTTGGTTTTCCATGTCTACAAGACAACTAACTGTCAAGTGTGTTGTTTTATTTGAAAGTGAAAAAAAAAACATTTATAGATAGTATTAGTAACGAAAATATAAATATCATTAATGCAAACTCAACGTTTATTTCCAGAAACAAATATCCAGCGCAAAAGAAAATCAATACGAGAATTGTTAACTTCGTTTCTTTTGTTACACCATATGGTATACCCCTTTCATTACAGGGAAAAAATAATGATCTCTTTCACGTCAGCACCAGCTGTTGCCTTGGGGCCGTAAAACCACATATGCGCTGATACTTCTCTTGTAATGTTGCCAGCGCAGCCGCGACGGTGGTCGGAGTTAGTCGGTGGGTGGTAATAGAGACGAGCAGTCTGGGGACAGTGAGAATGGAATCTTGCGACTATTCTCACCCCTGCATCCAATATCTCCGTGTACTTCGTCATTTCACCCTCTTATTACAAAAATCAATTTCTAGTATTTTCTTCAAAGTTCGAAAAAAAATTGAAGAAAAAATTGAAAGAAAAAATTGAATATGTTGTGCTAAAAAATGTCCCAGAGTAAATTTCCCATGTAAATAGGAAATGGAATTTGATGTTGGGACTAGAAGGGGAGAGGGATTGATATTTATATACAGAAATACGGCAGCCAGGGGGTCTCTTTCCTTTCAGTTTCGACTCAGCTCACATTTTCCATGTTTCCAAGTTAGGTGGAATGTATTTGAATTTTGAACATGTGCAGTGCCCCTACATTAAAAAAAAGTAGAAGAGAAATAAAAGGTTTAAAACTTAAAATAACGTTTACTGAAAGACTTGAGGTCCGAAAGTTTGACTTAGAAAATTATTGTCAAAGACATAAAAGAACGTGGACGGTTGATTGCGGTCATTTTGGGATGAATTGGCTGCAATCTAGATCACCAGAGCCTCTTTTCAATGTTTTTATTTATATTCCAATATTAAAAAAATTAAATCTTAACCCTAAAATTTAAATACTAAAACCTAAATATAAAGCCCTAACAATATATACATCCTACACTCTATCTTTAAATCTTAATTTTAAACTTTAATCATAAGCTCTAAATCTATTTTTTTTAGTGTTGGACATATGGGCGGAGCTATAAGACATCCAAATTTTTTTAAAAAACTTTTTTTTATATAATTTGTATATAAAAAATAAAAAATATATAAATGATACCCCTTTATAAATAAAATGGCATCTCTTTATAAATAATTAATCTTCCAAATACTAATAAAAATAATATTCTTTAAATAAATTTCTGACTCCGCCCTTAATTGGACATAAATGGGAACACTAAAGAGGAATGGTTTCAACTTTCTAGACCTCAGAATCAAAACAAGTTGATGTATAGTTGAATTTATAGCCTCAGAAGATTGACTTTTATGGGGTTGAGATAATTTCAATGGCAACAATACCCCCCTTCACCCTTGCCTGAACTGGTCAGAAATAAATGGTTGTCTTTCAAATATCTCAACTTGCAAACTAAAGATGCTTACCAAAGCGATCCAATAATTAATAATTGTTGTTAGGCTATGATTGTCAATTGGTCATGCTGGGAAAACAAAGACGTCATGAGGCACCAAGTCCACAACTCTTTCAATTAACTACTATGTTATATGCCTCTACTTAATTCTCAAACCATCAATTACATTCTTCTATTGTTTTAATGGTATTATTTAACTATTAGCCGATAGTGGATTATATTAGTTTTATTTGATTATTTGATTGTATTAACTGATCGTATAAAAATGTTTGGTAAAATTAATTAATAGTTGATTGCTTATTTAGATTCAATACATATCGATATTTGGTATCTATTAATATGTATTAGATTATGAAAAAAATAGTTTTTAATATGACATTACTAAGTATATTTGAAGGACGAATATATTAATTTCTTATTGATGAATAGAAATCATTTGCTCCTTTTCAGCGTACCTTTCTATGCCTCTATTAAAAAATAGGTTTAGGGATTATAGTTAATGTTCAAGGTTAGGGTTTAAGAAATTATTGTTAGAGTGTATTTTTAGGATTTAAGGTCTATGATTTAAGATGTAGAATTTAAGTTTATGACTTAGAATTTATTTTTTAGTATTATAGCATAAAAAGGGGACAAAGGATTTTTATCCCTTTGTAATACACTTTTATTAATTATTAAATTTATATGACTTTTCAAGCATATATGTTAATCTTATATATTTGGAGATGGGGCGGATAGTTGAAGGGACTAGTGGAGGCCACAACCCCTAAAATTTTAGAAAATTTGAATATTATTCTTAAATTTTTTGACAATTATAATTTGGCCCCTCAAGATTTAAAAAAACATATTAAGTTTTGAAATTTTGAATATTTTTTAATTAAATTTCCTTTATTATTTTTATTTTTTGTTTGTTAAATTTCTCAAAATTATTAAAAAATTAGTTAAATCCTATTTTTTGAAAATTTCCGTTTAAGCCTCTAATTTAAAAAAAACATTAAGTTGGCCCCCTCAAACTTTTACTCCAAGTTCCGTCACTGATTTTGAGCAAAATAATTATTTAAATTATATTTGAAAATGTCTTACTTCAAAAGCATACACAAGTTATTTAAATTTAGGTTATTTATAGAATACTATTTGTAATTGTCAAGGAAAAAAAAGTCTTTACAATTATTATATTCAATCCTCTAAACCTAAAGAACAACTTTTCAGAGGATTCATTCCAATCAGTTGTTACAATTCGTTGTTTACCAAATAACCAAATTAAAGAATTTGACTCGTCAATTATCTATAAATGATTTAACCTTTTAATTTTAACTCAAAACTCTTTTTATCGAACCCGACTAATATCAACGTTGATGTTAAATGCTAGCTGAGATTTGATGTTATTATAAGTATTTATTGACCCAAATTATGTCCAATTCAATTTGATATTTATAGTCAAATACAAACAGATTGGTTTAATTAAAAAAATTAATTTGGGGATTCAATTGAACTGTTTTTATATTTAGATACTAACTTAAAATTTGTTTGAGGGTTTTTTGTATGATAAAATTAATTGTAAATTTATTTATAATTTATGTTTAAGGTTTAACATTAAATATCGGTTGACTTGATGTATGCAAAATAATATTTATTATTAATTTATGCATGTTCAAAAAATAAAGAATCACGCTGCTTAAATTGATATTTAATTTTAAATGTGACTATTTTGTTTGTTTAACTATAGGTAATTGTTCCTTAAAAATGTATTTAATTCATTAGTCCACTAATTTCGAATTCAATTTTGTAGAGGTCCATTATGAGGAGACCATCTCAACCCATTTTTTCTAATTCACAGCGTTAAGATTCAAACTACTGACATTGCTTAACGAACCTAACACCTTATCCTGCTAGACGAACTGATTGTTAGTCAAATTTGACTATTTTTGTTGATTAAATAGAGATAGTTACATTCTCAAATAAAATGCCGTGATACAAATTTATACTAGATAAGAATATGAGTATATTTGATCACTATAACCAATTCATAGATCTCAAATTTGGCTATTTTTTATTATAACAATTCATTAACCGAAGATGAAGATATAAAAACAGAAAATATAATCATAAAATCACATTAAAAAGTTAAAAATAGAGATAAATTAATTGGTTTAGTGGCTAAAGATGTTTATGTTGCTCCGTCTTGTATGGTTTGAATTTCGGTATGAGAATATAATATCTCCCTATTTAATAAAAAAATTAAAAATAAAATATTCCAAAAAAATTATAAAAAATAAAAAGATAAATAATCAGGAAAAGAGGTATGTAGGTGTCTGTAGGGAGGATACAAGACGAAAGTTTTAAGGGATTAGTGGGGCAATGACCCCAAGAAGTATTGAAAACTTTGAAGATGAGAGAATGCTAAAATTATTTTTGCTGTCTCCATAATATATATATATAATTCTATTATTGCTCCCATAAATAAAAACATTTTTAAATAGTCTCTCCAACAAATGATATTGAGTTTCACCAGTGAGAGGATGACCATCAAAAAAGGAAAATTGAAAAAAAATGGTGTGCAGAAAGGTCTGAAAGTAGTAGGACTATAACAAAAATTTATCCGAAACGTGTTATTGGGACGGTAATTCACGTCTCCAAACTGTAAATTCAACCAAATTTGATTTTTTATTTAATTTATAATTAATTTTAGGGTAAACTATCTGTTTGACCACCAATTTATTGGGAAAGTTTTAAAATGACCACCATAGAAAAAAAACGCGTCATTTGACTACCCAAACTATTAAAATGGGATCAATTTGGCCACCTGCCGTTAAGAGGCTAACGGAAGGTGACATGGCAGTTAAAAAATTAAAGGTATAATTACACATTTCGTCCTTATTATTTACACATTCTTTCAATTTAGTCCTAATTTTAATCTAATAAAATAAATTAATTAGGTGGTGACACGTGTCACCACCTGATTGGAGGAGAAAAACAAAGTTAAGCACAAATGCCATCTAGGGGAATCAAACCTGGGTGGTGTAGGTGCAAAAACAGTGGCTAAGCCACTGCACCAAGTACAATTTTGTGCTTTAAAACACCAAATTCAATATATATCTTTTTCCCTGGGTTCGATATATGGCTACAACAGCATTCCACATGCCCTATTTGCCGAATATCACTGCGTGAATTCCCTGAGAAGAAACGGTCGATGCAACCGTTGTTCAGTTCTGCAATTCGATCCCATTTCGGCAGGGAGTCTTTCGACACGCATGCATACAACTGTTTGTTGAGAGGACGGCTTTACATTGCGAACACGTGACGACCCTGCAATGGAACCGATTCAAGAGAATTCTTTTGCAAGTGTGGGAAGAAATGGAAATCCAGAGGCAGGGAAAACTGTGTCCCGTACAGTTGAAGACGATGAAAATGCCATTAAAGAGTCGAGAAAGAAGCTTGTGGAATGCCCATCAAACCCATGAATTGTCTTTGTTTGTTGATTGTAAAGATCTCCTGGTTGTGAAATGGATCAGTTTCCCTTTGTTAGTTTTTTGGTGGATTATTGTAAGTATGTCAAAAGTTTGGTTGTTTCTGTGTAATTCTAATCCTCAATATTAGCTGGTTTCTGGCAGTTTTGTTTAACTCAGCTGTAAGACCAGCATTAATCTATGAATTTATGTTCGCGGTTAAAACTTTAGTTTCAAAACGAGTGTATTAATTTTAGAACCCAGGGAAAAAGATATATATTGAATTTGGTGTTTTAAAGCACAAAATTGTGCTTGGTGCAGTGGCTTAGCCATTGCTTTTGCACCTACATCACCCAAGTTCGATTCCCCTGGATGGCATTTGTGCTCAACTTTGTTTTTCTCCTCTAATTAGGTGGTGACACGTGTCACCACCTGATTGGAGGAGAAAAATAATTTATTAATCAAATATAAATAATTAAATTCCTCCAATAAGGTGTTGACACGTGTCACCACCTAATTAATTTATTTTATTAGATTAAAATTAGGACTAAATTGAAAGAATGTGTAAATAGTAAGGACGAAATGTGTAATTATACCTTTAATTTTTTAACTGTCACGTCACCTTCCGTTAGCCTCTTAACGGCAGGTGGCCAAATTGATCTCATTTTAATAGTTTGGGTAGTCAAATGATGCGTTTTTTTCTATGGTGGTCATTTTAAAACTTTCTCAATAGATTGGTGGTCAAACAGATAGTTTACCCTTAATTTTAATTGTTCTATAATATAACAAATAATATTTAAAATTCATAGAATAAAATTATTTTACAAAGAATAAAATTTCAAAACTCAAAATTAGTACTATAAAAAATCGATTTTAGTTAAATTGAAAATCGAACTGAATCAAACTATATACCCACAGAGTAGTGGGAAAAGGACAACAATATGAAGAGAGGGAAGCGGGCCGACAGCACTAAGGTCTAGGGGTGTGCAAAAAAACGAAAAACCGAAATCGATTCTGAAACCCGAAAAAACCGAACCGAAAAATTGGTTAACCGAATCGAAAAATTCGGTTTCGGTTCGGGTTTTTATTTTTTAAAAGAAACCGGTTCGGTTATCCGGTTTATCCGAATATATAATATATATTATTATATTATATGTTATTTTATTATTTTATATTAAAAAAATTAAATTAAATTTTATTTTCTCATTCCCCAAAAGTAAAACCATAATTTTATTTTATCAAGTTTAAGTGTTTAACTCGCTAGTATTAGAAAAGATAATAATATCATGTGCGATTTTAAAAAGTATGTACTTTTTTCTAACATATTATTAAAATTTATATTTTTAATAAACAAAATAAAAAACCGTTACCCGAACCGAACCGAAGTTTTCGGTTAACCGACTAAACGGTTAATCGGTTGAATAGATACGGTTTAAGGTCGAGAATTTAGTGACCCAAACTTATCGGTTAACCGAAATAATTTGTTAATGGTTAACCGAACCTGGTTTTGCACACCCATACTAAAGTCGACCGGGCATAAGTTATAACGACGGCAAGATCTATTTGGAATTTTTTTTTTTTTTGAAGTGAGTTGGATTTCTAATTATTACATGACCAGTTGACCACTGATCGTCAGCCATGTCATACCCTTTATTTTGTTTAAAATTCAATAGCTCCCAGTTGAATTCACCGTCTAATCACGGTGATGGCCAACTACCCCTGCCAGATTAAAACAGGGTGTTCATTCCGTTGACATATCGGTTTTCCATGTTTACAGCCAACTGCCAGTTCCGAGTGTGTTGTTTTATTTCATTATTTGGAAGTGAAAAAAAAAACATTTATAGATGGTAATGAAAACATAAATATCAATATATCATTAATTCAAATCTATTGTTTATTTCCAGAAACAAATACTCAACGTAAAACATCATGTGTACCAGGATCATTAACTTTGTTTCCTTTGTATTATCATATGGTAAATCTCTCTCATCAGAGGGAAAAAATAATGACCTCTTTCACGTCAGCACCAGCCGTTGCCTTGGGACCGCAAAACCCCATATGCGCCGAGACTTCTCTTGTGATGTTTCCAGCGCCGCCGCGACGGTGGTCGGAGTTAGCAGGTGGGTGGTAATAGAGGCGAGCAGTCTGGGGGCAGTGAGAATGGAATCTTGCGACTATTCTCACCCCTGCATCCAATATCTCCGCGTACTTCCCCATTTCACCCTCTTTTTGCAGAAATCAATCTCTAGAAATTTCTTCAAAGTTTGAAAAAAGAATCGAAGAAAATTTAAAGAAAAAAAAAGGAAAGAAAGAAAGGGAAAATGTTGTGCTAAAAAACGTCCCAGAGTAAATCTCCCATGTAAACAGGGAATGGAATTTGATGTTGGGACTGCAAGGGGAGAGGGATTGGTATTTATATTCAGAAATACGGCAGCCAGCGCCCAGCGGGGTCTCTTTCCTTTCAGTTTCGGCCCAGCTCACATTTTCCATGTTTCCAAGTTAGGTGGAATGTATTTGCACATGTACCCCTACATTTTACTCTTTTAGTCATGCTAATCCCTAATAATTCATTATTTTTTCATTAGGTACAGACTTGGTTAAACATTTGTTGTATCTTGTGAGCTTATGAAGTGGTAGAGCCCGCTAGGAAATTGGGGTAAACCAATTTACAAAATATAATCTAAAAAATTTTAAATTAAAATTGAAACCACGTTAAAATAATAGTAAACGTCCATTATTTGGGATTGGCCGTGACACTAAATGCATTTTTAGGTATTTTACTAATAAAAATAAAGAATCAAGATCTTTGTTCTTTTGGATATACCGTAGGTAACATGTTATTCTGGATGACATGCCATTATTTGGGAGCTGCAAAGTAACACATGTCTTTAAATTGAATGTAGATTAAATGTTGAGGACATTAAAGGAAAAAAGAAAAGAAAAATGCAAGGGATTCACTGCAATAACATTTTATGTTTTTGTCATTTTCCCCGCCTAAAGCGTACGGGGTCAGACACTTACAACAAAAGTGGGGACAGAGACAGATTCTGCGAATCGTATGAAAATAATAAGTGGAATTAGGCAAACCGCGTCAGGGGATAAAGTCTGAAATTGAATGTGCGCGGCTTAGGTTGTTCGCGGCGTGATTTGCTTTTTTTTTTCCTTTCAATTTTGCCCCTTTGCATTTTCATAATTACACAATCGCCCTTCGTTTTTCTATATTTATTTATTTGTAATTTTATGATTACTGACCAGTAAAATCACGTGGCTGCCTAGATCTACCGTGGATGGCTACTACCTAATTTAAAAAAATCTAGTAATAAAAGGGTAAACTACATAAACAGTCAATTAATTTTTAGACCGCTTTCATTTAAGTCATCTAACTTTTAAAAATATAAATATTAATTAATATTTAATAGATTAATCGTATATTATTTGTCTACTTATACATTGTTAAAATGAGACGGAGAAGGGTTTAATCGAATTTAGGATGGTATCAATTTTATTATATAAGGATTGGTATCAATTGAAAATTTGATATCGAATTTCGCCATCATTTATGATTCAATCGATAATTTAATAAACTGTTATTTGTTCATTTATTTATTTATTCTTTATTTTAATATTCTAATTCAATTACAAAGTAGTATTTTAGTCCAATTTTAAATATAAATAAATTCATGCATATATGCGGATTATGTTGCTCGAATTAGATCACCTAAGAGGAATAACACCATCATTTATCACCGGAATCATCTAACGAGTTCTTTATTTTATTTTTATTTTTAAATAACATTTAAAAATATATAATGAGCTTCTTATATATAATTAATTAATTTCATAAAATAAGACCATAGGAAAAAGGTTACAAATATAACTAAACAACTCGAAGAAAAATAAAATATACAAACAAACACCGTGAAATATGAAAACATCAACACTAACATAATAATTGATCATGGCAATATGTTGACAACTAGATTTATCACAATTAAGCATGATATATCAAGGTGACTTTGAGCACCTACTAAGACTAGATAACCAATATGTATAGAAATAACAAGTTAAACAAATAACCATCAACTGAAGAAGCGGTAAAAAAAATTAAACTCTAAAAAAAATAAAAAACCAAAAATAAAATATGTTATAATAACAAACAAAAACCTCCACTACTTTCATAAAAATAAGTTATTAAACAAAAAGAAAAAACCCCTCAAATATGCATAGTATATTTGAGAAACAAATTCTATGGAGGTGCGAAATAGAAGAGAGAGAAGAAAGGGTTGAGAAAAGTGTACAAAGAGATGCAAGCGATCAATAACAACCGATTAAATTTACTAGTTTTGACTAATAAAAATAATTTAAAACGAAAGAAAATTAAAAATGATATATAATGAGTGTTTAACCTATTTATGAAATTAAAATAACTCAATTATCAATATATTAAATAAGTACTCCTATTAAGTATCCATTAACAACTTGCATTAAAAAAATTAACTTTCAAACACAATTCGTGACTTTGGAAAAAGGAACAATTAAATGACCAAGTTGTGAATTGTGATTATTGGAGAGTTAAAAGTTTGAACTAATTAAAGGACCCAACAAATGGTCATAGTAGAAAAGCGGATGATGTTTATCCTGCGAATTTCGAGTTTAATTGATTTGTCTACAAAATATGTGTGCATTGTCAAAAAGTATAGAATATCTATGAACAAATACTACATTGTAATCATCTTTAGACTATTCAAAAAAGTTTACACTAACACTGATATTTATCTAATTTTACTCTATTTTTTTTATAATTCACATTCGAGAGTTTTAACTTTTCCTCCCAATAATATTATTTTTGAGGTTCAAACCTTAATTCTCTCCTTAAGAATGTAATGTATCTTGTATTTTCACCCAATACTTGTCGGTGAATTGTACACTATCCTTAAGAGCTATAAAGTTTAACTTTATAATTTAGGTAGAAGAAAGTAAACTTGTTATTAATGATTCATTAATGGTACAAACTTATTTATTTTCTTTGGGATGGCGAAAGCAAAACCTTAATTGTACGTTCATGGTAGATAGAGTTTTTAAATTGTCTGACATATTTATAAAGTTTTAAATATGTTTAATATTTATGAATTATTTAAAAAATTAAAAATTAACTATATAACAAAATAAAGTTTTGTATTATTTTTTCTATATTTATTTATTTGTAATTTTATGATTACTACCCAGCAAAATCATGTGGCTGACTAGATCTATCGTGGATGGCTACTACCTAAATTTTTAAAAAATAAATCTAGAAAATTAAAAGGATAAATTACACAAATAGTCATCAAAGTTTTAGTCCGCTCTCAATAAGGTCCAACCCGTTAAAGTTAAAAACGTTGACGTTGTACGTTAGTTTTCCTTCTTCCTCCCCTGTTTTTTTTTTCTTCTACCCCGTTTTTCTTCCATGAATATGTTTGGAAGATTTGAAACGTACGAGGCTAGCAACTCCGCATGTATTTTCACCATTGATGTTCCATCAGCACATGCAAGAGACCTTACTCATACTAAGATCTCTAAATCAATGAAATCAAAACACCTACAAGACTGAACAAATTAAACTAGGAACAGAAGCAGCATAGATTTTGGGATGAATTGGCTGCAATTTAGATTGCCAGAGCCGCACCTACAGGAACAAAAACCTTCTGTTCCATTTAGTGTCTATGTCTCAACACTAAAAAAATTAAACCATAACCCTAAATTCTAAACACTAAACCCTAAACCCTAAATCCTAAAAATAAACCTTATATCATACACTCTAACTCTAAACTCTAAAGTTTAATCATAAACTTTAAATTTAACTTTTTAGTGTTGGACGTAGATAAGAATACCAAAATGGACAGAAAATTTATGTTCCACCTACTCTTTCTTTCTTTTCAATGCACTATTTATTAGGCTACTTTTGGTTTCTAACTTTCTAGACCTCAGAATCAACACAAGTTGATATGTTTTAGGCTCAGAAATCAGAATAAAAAACAATGGCAACAAATACAATACCCAACCTTGCCTGAACTGGTCGGACAACCATTTGAGTTGTCTCGTTTAAATATCCCAACTTGCAATCTTAAGATGCTTACCAAAGCAATCCAATAATTAATGATTGTTGTTAGGTTATGATTGTCAATTGGTCATGCTGGGAAAACAAAGACGTCCATCCATTTTAGTTGGTAATGTTCCACCAAACATTCAGCTGATCGTCCTTCTATTACTCCCGACCTCAGCCGACTGTCTAGACGGCTGAGGCACCGAGTCCACAACTCTTTCAATTAGCTACTGCCTACTATGTAATATGTCTCTACTTAATTTTCAAACGATTAATTATATTCTTCTATTGTTTTAATGGTCTTGTTTGACAATTAGTTGATAGCGGATTATATTTTTCTACTAAATGTTTGGTTATTTAAATTTAATACTTTGTTGAATAGTTTATTGGTTATCGATATTTGGTATCTATTACTATGTATTAGATTATGAAAATAGTTTTTTTATATAATATTACTAAACATTTTGGAAGGACGTGTATATTAATTTCTTAATGATGAATTCATCTTTTTAATACACTTTTATTAATTATTAAATTTATATGACTTTTGAAGCATATATGTTAATCTTATATATTTGGAGCAAAACAATTATTTAAATTATATATGAGAATATGTCTTACTTCAAAAGCATATACAAGTTATTCAAATTTAGATCATTTGGAGAACACTATTCAAATTTAGATCATTTGGAGAACACTATTTAATTGTTAAGGATAAAAAAATATTTATAACTCTTATGTCTAATCCTCTAAAACCAAAATCAGTTGTTACAATTAATCGTTTACCAAAGAACCAAATTAAAAAAATTGACAGATCAATTATCTATAAATAATTTAATCCTCTAATTTTCACTCAAAACTATGTTTATCATACTTAAATAATATCAAGGTTGCTGCTAAATGCTAGCTGAGATTTGATGTTATTATAAATATCTATTGATCCAAATTATGTCCAATTTAATTTGACATTTAGTGTCAAAGAGTAACAGACTTATTTAATTGAAATAGAATTTTAATTTGGGGTTTCAATTGAATTATTTTTATATTTAGAGATTAATTTAAAATTTGTTTCATAGTTAGATGATTTTTTTGTATAATAAGGTCAACTGCCAATTTATTTATAAAGTTTAACATTAAATATCATCTTAGACTTGATGTATTTAAAAAATTATTGTGATTAATTTCTGCACCATAATCCAAGCGACCCACCTCCTTATTTCCTTTGTTTCTTTCACTGGTGGTGGATAATCAGTTTTAGTACTGCTGTCGATTATCATGTTTATTATTTTCTGTTTTTTTATATTTTAATAAAAATTTCTGTCTTTGTGGCATGTTTTTTTATCTACTTTTATGGCACGTTTTTTCTCTACCTCCATGGCATGCTTTTTCTTTGTTTCTGTGGTTT
Source organism: Hibiscus trionum (assembly GCA_030270665.1). Taxonomy (NCBI): domain Eukaryota; kingdom Viridiplantae; phylum Streptophyta; class Magnoliopsida; order Malvales; family Malvaceae; genus Hibiscus; species Hibiscus trionum. Next base: position 1,050,313 of record BSYR01000012.1, read on the forward strand.
TGTTTCATCTGTCGTTTTGGCATGATTTCAGCATATTTTAATGGTCATTTAGTGTCCATACAAAGATCTTCACAACACTAGTTTCTGATTATGATTCTGTCAGTGATCATATAAAGATAGATTTTCACTCGGTTGATGATTTTTTACTGATGTAATCCGTACTGGGTAGCAGAGCAATTTGCGTGATAGTTTGACTCACTCACCACTTATTTTTCACCCCGTAATGCGTCTTGTTTGGATAGAGACAGAGATTCAAGAAGGCTTTTGAATTTTGACGGTATACTAATCTCTATGGAAGTATTTACTTTTCTTTGCACTTTTGAATTTTTTGTATGAAATTTTGGTAGACTAGTCTCTATTATTCTCCCTTTTGCATACATTGTATTTGTTATATTTTTATAAGTTTTTAATAAAATTTAGTTGCCATTGATAAAATAATAATAATAATTATTAATTTATGCATGTTCAAAAAATAAAGAATCACGCCACTTTAAATTGATATTTGAGTTCAAATTCGACTATTTTCCAGTTTAACCATTGATATCTAATTTATTGGTCCACTAATTTGGATTGAGTTTTATAGAGGTCCATTATGGGAAGACCCTCCATACTCAATTTTTTCCGCTCACAACGTTAGGATTCAAGCCCCTGATCCTCCTTACCCAATTTTAATTATTCTGTAATGTAACAATTAATATTTAAAATTCATAAAACAAAATCATTTCATAAAATATAAAATCTCAAAACTTAAAATTAACATAAAAAGGTTTAAAATTGATATTTATTGAATTGAATCAAACTGTATACCCACATAAAATAGTGGAAAAAGGACAACAACGTGAAGAGAGGTAAGCGGGCCGACAACACTACGGTCGACCGGACATAACGACGGCAAGTTCTATTTGGGTTAGTTTTTTTTTTTTTGAAGTGAGTTGTCTTTCTACATTATTACACGACCTTTGATCTTCACCAATATTAAACCCTTTACTTTGTTTAAAATTCAATAGCTCCCGTCCCCGCTGAATTCTTCGTTGGCGGTGGGCAGAGCCTGCAATGCATAAGTGGGGTGTCCGTTGAGACTCAAATTTTTTTAAAAATTATAATTTTTTATATAATTTATATATAAAATTAAAAATACATACAATTAACATTTTTTATAAATAAATTAAATAATCAATTCCTCTTAAATATAATTAAAAAAGATAACACCCTCAAAATAAATTTTTAACCCTGCCCCTAATGGTGGTATTTTGGTTTTGCATATCTACAGCAAACCTTTCTCATCATAGGGAAAAAATAATGATCTCTTTCACGTTAGCACCAGCCGCCGCCTTGGGACCGTTAAACCCCATATGCGCCGAGGCTTCTCTTGTGATGTTGATAGCGCCGCCGCGACGGTGGTCGGAGTTAGCAGGTGGATGGTAATAGAGGCGAGCAGTCTGGGGGCAGTGAGAATGGAATCTTGCGACTATTCTCACCCCTGCATCCAATATCTCCGTGTACTTCCCCATCCCACCCTGTTCCTGTTATTACAGAAATCAATCTCTAGAAATTTCTTCAAAGTTTAAAAAACTGAAGAAAAAAAGAAAAAAGATGGAAAGAAAGAAATGGAATATGTTGTGCTAAAAAAACGTCCCAAGTAAATCTCCCATGTAAACAGGGAATGGAATTTGATGTTGGGACTGGAAGGGGAGAGCGATTGGTATTTATACACAGAAATACGGCAGCCAGCGGGGTCTCTTTCCTTTCAGTTTCGGCCCAGCTCAATTTTTCTATGTTTCCAAGTTAGGTGGAATATATTTGGACATGTGCCCCTACATTTTACTCCTTTATTCATGTTAATCCCTAATAACTTTTTTTTTCATTAGGTACATACTTGGTTAAACATTTGTTGTATCCTGTGAACTTATGAAGTGGTAGAGTCGTGTTAGGAATTTGTACGCGAAAAATAAATAAAGTGAAAATGGCATGAAATAAGATCGTTCAAGAGATGAAATTTAATGTGGTTCGACATTGCCTATTTCTACAAATGAGAGAAACAAATAATTCACTATAAACATAGAGATCACAAAGAGTATAAATATACATGATATCTCATGTATATCATAACTTGACAAATATATATCTCAAAACTCAATGTATCACAAACACTCTTCCAGCATCTCTATAATACTCACCTTTGCAACACAGTCACAATAGTTGCAGAGATCATAAAAACGATTACTTCCCACCACTAGAATTACAATAAAATCTAACTTAATTGTAAATTAGGATTCGAGTCATTACTTGACAATCATATGATAGATTAGGTTGTTGATTTTTTAAAATAAAAGTTAATATAAAATATTAAAAATAAAATCCACATCACCTCACAAAACATTAATATCCCTTTAAAAATAATTGACAACGTAATATAGATTTTCTGAATCCATTAACTTATGAACTATGATATTTTTTTAATTTTAGCGGTGACACTAAATGTATTTACGTTATTAATAAAATTAACGAACCAAGATCGTTATTCTTTTGGATTGAACGTAGATAACATGTTAATCTGAATGACATGCCATTATCTGGGAGCTGCAAAGTAACACACGTCTTTAGGTTAAATGTAGATAAAATGTGGTGGACATTAAAGGAAAAACAGGAAAATGCAAGGGCTTCACTGCAATAACATTTTATGTTTTTGTCATTTTCCCCCACCTAAAGCGCACAGGGTCAGCCGGTCAGCCACTTATAACAAAAGTGGGGACAGAGACAGATTCTGCGATTGTATGAAAATAATAAGTCAAATTAGGCAAAACCGCGTCTGAAATTAAATGTGCGCTGCATCGGTTAATCGCCGCGTGATTTGCTCATTTGTTTTTCAATTTTGCCCCTTTCTTTTTCACAATCACAGAATTGCCCTTCATTTTTCCATGTTTATTACTAACCAGCAAAATCACGTGGATAGCTACCACCATAATTTTTTTTTTTAAATCTAGTAATAAAATTAGTTAATACTTAATAGATTAAATGTACTGGTATTTGTCTACTTGTACATTTTTATAATGAAACGTGAAAGGGTTCAATCGAATTTAAAATTAGAACCTGTTTTTTATATAAGTGTTGATATCAATTGTTTTTTTTTCTTTTTTATAAATGGTTGTTTTTATTTATCAAAGGAAGCAGAATATGTTACAAACAACGTAAGTAATCAAAAAGATATCGAAATTCAGTACTATTAAATCTTCCAATTCCCAAACAATACACACGTATCTAATAAATCTATCAAACTTGTCTATACGAAATCTGTATAGTTTAATGCTAACTGTGTTCTGTATGTAACTAAAAATATCGTCACTCGAATGAGTGGAACTCTTGTATAATTTTTGAGTTCGTTCTTGTCATATGTAATATAGTAGTCCCGCCTAAGAGAATCTCACTATATGAACTAGTAAACATTTCCCCTTCATGTGTCCACAATCCATCGCATCATCCTAGCATTGGAAATCCTAGTTATGAAGTCCGCACGTTGTGTAACTTTCCTTCACAACCTGTAAGTAAATGATCAGTTAGAGAATAAATAATTTTTGTTTTCAAGCTTGATCCAACGGAGCAAGCAAGTACCATCGGTACCCAATTTCTATTGGCTCAATAGATCCCTTGTTGGCAACTTATCTAAAACTACCATCCAAGAAATGATGGAGAGTTTTGAAACATGTTTAGGAAATCAATTTTTTTTCCTCATGGCACTTTAGTACGTTTTCTCTTACATTATCCCAAATCTATCTAGTATTCACATGTGGCCAACTAATTGAGTCAAAAAGGGCTAATGAACTTGATGAGCTTTCTCAAAGTCAAACTGAATTGGGGTTTGATTGTAATCTATCTTAAATTCTTTTTGTCCATGTAACTCATAATGATTCTTCATTTGTTAATATATGTTTCGTGAGTAAAAGACCATAAATTTTATTCCAAATATGAAGATTTTTTAGCCCAATTCTCCCTCTAATTTAAGGAGGCAGATTTGTTGCCATCCAACTCTAGCTCCAGTGGCCGAGACATTACCTTATTTCCAAAAAAGTGCATACATAGTTATTTAATCTTTGTAACAATTGAAAATTTGATATAGAATGTTTTGTCATCATTTATGATTTAATTGATAATTTAATTATACATTTGATGTATAATAGTAAATTAATTTAACTTAACAAGCGAGATTGGTAAATTGTCATGACTTCATTTATTCTATTTTTCCTTTTATTTTTAGCATTTCAATACAATTATAACGTACCATTTTTTTTTGAAAAGTATGATAGGCTCATTAAAAACCCTCTTCCTAGTGAAGAGGGAAAAGAGTGCCCCACTAAACTTTTATTCAAATTCAAAGATAATTACATCGTTTGAGACCGCGCAATTACAATCAAACACACCCTTACAAAATCATACTCATTTAGGCCGCCCCTGACCACTCCCCCCTCTACGAACCATCAACCTATCCCCTGTTTCGCTAATGTATCCGCTTCAACATTAAGAAATCTGGGAATGTGAAATATTGTCATGCCAAATCTTTCCATTACCATTACCAAATCCTTGACCCGGTTGTTCACCATCGGAGGAGGCTGTTTTCTTCCCTTGATCCAGTCCACCAACATCAAACTGTCCGTCTCAATCACTAGTCTTGACGTCTTAGCCCATGGTGACTCCAAGAACAGCTGTACCCCTTTTATTGCTGCCAATAGCTCCGTAATGGCAGGGGGATTGTTCCCAGTGGCTTCAGAGAATTGCCAAAGCACCTTCTTCTTCGAATCCCGTAGAACTCCTCCTATACCACCTTTCCCAGTCAACCTCGACTGAGCCCCATCCACATTGAGTCTTACAAATCCGTCCGGAATAATTCTCTCCATTCTGCTACACTTTGATGCTTTCCTTTTTTTTGCGATTGTCGAACCCAAACGAGGATCCGCGACCAGCGCTTCCATCCCTGTTTTGCTGTCCGGAAATTTTGCAGTCAACCAAAATGCCAATCTATGTTTAATAATCAATTCCAACTGAAGTTCATCAACTATTTTCCTATTGAAGAGAATTTCATTCCGAAACAGCCATAACGACCAAATGACCACACTTGGGATGATAGCCCACCAAGCAGCATCATGACTATCAGACAATCCAATCCAATCCTCCAGGAACAGCTCGGGCACCTCCTGCAGAACAACATAAATCCCAATCCATCTACACACTACATTCCATAAATTCCAAGCAATAACACAAGAAAAGAAAAGGTGATTGATCGATTCCGGTTCTTTAAGACATAATGGGCACAGCATATTGTTGTTTACCGGTACCCCTTTTTTCACAAGTTCTACCTTAACCGGTATTCTCCCCCTCACAAGTTTCCACATAAATATTTCCACTTTCGGTGGCGCGACCCCCACCCATACCACTTTCTTCCACAATTTCTTCTTGACCAAGGACGTGTCTATTAGCTCCCTGACAGACTTCACCGAAAATCTTCTATCACTAGTACCTAGCCACCCGATCCAATCACCATTCGACCCATTGGTTTTGAAATTGCCTAACACAGCTAATAAGTCACTCCACTGGGATTTTTCCCAATCAAAACACTCTCTTCTTAATGGAATATCCCAAGTCCACACTCCATTCTCTTCCCTCCCAACATCTCCCACCAGCGCTGATTTCACCAAACAGAGGGCAAAGATCCGTGGAAATTGAATACGCAAAGGTCCTATTCCCAGCCAATCGTCACTCCAGAATTTGGTATACGCTCCATCGCCAACCTCTATTTTCAAATTCTTCCTTACAAGTTCCCCTAAGAGATCATTGTAGTATAAAGAATTGGATATGTCGAACCAAATCCAAGATGAATCCTTCCTATCAGCTTTAACCGGCAGTAATGCATTAGAGCTTCCCCGAACTTTAACGGCAATCACCCTCCTCCACAAGCTTTGTAATTCATTCCCATATCGCCAACTCCACTTACATAGGAGCGATCGATTAAGAAGCTTGAAGTCCACCATACCAAGGCCACCGGCAGATTTCGACACGCAAACATCCTCCCATTTTACCCAATGTATCCTGCGATGATTATCAACCCTACCCCACATGAAATTCGCTACAAGGCTATTGAGTTTTTTAGCCACCGCCTCCGGAATTTTGAATATTGACAGGTAATATATCGGTAAGCTAGATAATACGGACTTAATCAACGTTAATCTGCCCCCAATCGATAAAAATTTTGGTTTCCAACCTGACAATCTATCCCCCACTTTTTTCAATACGGGATCCCAAAGTATAATAGAGTTTCTAGTTGCTCCGAGAGGGAGCCCCAAGTACTGAGTTGGGAATGAACCTACCTTACATCCCACTGCATCCGCCCATCCTTTTACCTCCACTTCGTCCGTATTGATCCCGTAAACACTGCTTTTTTTCATGTTCAACTTGAGTCCCGACGCCAATTCAAACACTCTTAAAACTCTTTTCACATTCCTGACTTGCCAGGCTGACCCGCTGCAAAAAATCAACAAATCGCCCGTGAACTGTAGATGAGTCACCGACAATTCTTGGGACTGACTGCCCAATCTGAAACCCTCAAATAAATTCCTGCTTACCGCTTTCTTAAGCATCAGATTCAGCGCTTCCCCAACCAAATTAAACAACATAGGGGAAAGTGAGCACCCCTGTCTCAAACCTCTTGAAATGTTGAACGCTTCTGTAGGTGTTCCGTTAACCAGAACCGATATCGAAGCCGATGCTATACAACCATAAATCCATTTACACCATCTCTCCGGGAAACCAATCTTCCTAAGGATAATCAACAAGAAATCCCAGCTTATTGTATCATAAGCTTTTTGAAAATCAATTTTAAAAGCAACTCCACCCTCCCCCGACCTCCTTTTTGCATCGATTACCTCATTCGCCACAAGGGAACAATCCAAAAATTGCCTTCCTTGAATGAAGGCAAATTGAGATTCTCCTACCACCGAATCACACACACTTATATATTACACTGCTCGAACCGAATCACATAGGACAAACAACACCATCATTTACCACTAGAACTATCTAATAAGTTCTTCATTTTATTTTCATTTAAAAAACATTTCAAGATTTATAACAAACTTTGTATATATAATCAATTAATTTCATAAAATAAGATCATAAGAAAATGACTAAAAAATAGAACCAAATAACTTGAGGAAATAAATGATACAAGCAAACACCAGTATTGGTTGTGAAATATAAACACCATCAACATTAACATAATAATAAAACATGGCAATATATTGACAACTAGATGTTAGACCCAAGACATATAATACACAAATATAATTGAGTAGAATAACAATGTACGTAAAATAATTAACTGTAAATTAATTTGAAAATAAATAGAAATTTTACGTTATACTTCGGGATGAAGTAGAATTGAAAGATGTCGAGGCTTGTATAAATAGTCTTCTTAAGACAGATTTGTCCTCTCTCTCAGGGGTGGTTCTGAACATGTTCAATAGATTCGACCGCACAAGCCCCCGAAAGCATGCCCCTAAGTGAGTTCTCTAATATATATATATATATATATATATATATATATATATATATATTCTAAACAAATACTGTAAAATATATAATAATTTTAAAAAAATCTTAACCCAAACATTAATTGTGACTAGGGTCGCTCAATTCTATTAACTTTTCAAATGTGACAATTGCATATAGAGTCTTATTGACTATTCCTATAATTGTTGCTTCTGTAGAACGAAGCTTTTCAAAATTCACTACAGCAAAATAGGTTTTTAGCGGCGTTTTTTGAGCAAACGTCTCTATAGACTGATATATGGTGGTGTTTTTGAAGAAACACCGCTACAGACGTGTATTTTAGTGGCGTTTGTTAGACAAATGCCGCAATAAGATTTAAATGTTTAAATCCCACATTGACTCCATTTATATCTTTTTGAAACTTTATAAAGAAGTGAATTACAAGTATAGATCGCTGAGCTAAGCAATAAGGTGATGGACGAAGATACATAGCCAATAGCGGCGTTTGGAGGAACAAATGTCACTAAAGACAAGGTATTTAGTGGCGTTTGGTGGAACAAACGTCACTAAAACAAAGATATTTAGCGACGTTTGCGACGCTATATAACTCGACCTTTTGCGATATTTTTTGTTCACAAACGCCGCTAACTGTTGCGACGTTTGATTTAGTGATGCTTCTTACGACGCTCTTTCAAGCGTCGGAAGAGTTTTTTTTACTCGGCAACATGTATGTTTTATTAAAGAATAGGAACATACATGACCTTCACGCCCATAAGCCTCGTTAAAAACCTCTCTAAATCCTACAGAGGAAAAGAGTGCTCATGGACGTGTGGAACAAAAATTCAAACACCAAATAGGTCCAAACAAACTCAAGTTGTGAACAAACACTTATGCAAATTGTTTAAACCAACCCATTCGATCCACACCACTCTTCGCCAACGCATCCGCAAGCCTATTCGCCTCCCTATAGACATGCTGAAAACACACATCACTCAACGCCTCACATGCCTCATCAATTCTCCGCAACCAACGCCAAAATTTCCACGGCCTTTTTTCCAAGTGCAAGACCCATGCAATGGCCGTTGTAGAATCCGATTCGACCACCAACGGGCATTGGCGACCTTTCAATTCTAACATATACTCCAACACAAAGCATATGGCTTGGAGTTCCGCTACATTTGAATCCGTTACCCCTATCGGCCCCGAAAACAAAGCCAATATATGCCCAAACTCGTCACGTAGAACACCTCCACACCCAGCTTTACCTGGTTTTCCCCTAACCGATCCAACGGCATTGAATTTAAGCACTCCCTTGGGTGGTCGTTCCCACTTCACATTAACTCGTATCGATACGTCATGGGGCTGAATCTCACACTGCCATGGACATTTCCACCAAGTCGACTCCAAAATAACACCTGGAGGACATCCCATCCGTACCCAATACATCGACCTCATCTTTATCAAGAAACGGATTTCACCCGATGTCGCCCGTGTACCATTAAAAAAACAATTGTTTCTTGCCAACCACAACGACCATAACGTCGCTGCACACCCTGCCATCCACCATCCGCGCATCTATCCAACAAACAAACAATCAAAGCAAATTGCCAGCAACTCCCTCACCCCACACGGCTGCACCATGTCTACTTGCCACCACCGAAAAAAGCATAGCCAAATCTCCTAAACGACCGGACACTGGACCATATTATGGTCCATCGATTCCTCCACCGCTCGACACCAAACACAACGAGCAGCCTCCCCTGCAATGCTCACACCCCCGACCAATCAATATCGCCATTGTCGACAACCTGTTCAACCATGCAAACCATATAAAAAACTGTATTTTGGCGGGATGGGCAGCCTCCAAATCATGGCCAATTCAACGTCCACCTCAAGGCCAAAAGATTGCATTAATTTGTAAAGACCCGCCATGGAAAACTCGCTTGTAGCTGAATGCAACCACACAAGCCTATCAACTTGCTTCGGAAAAAGGCGGAGGTCCCAACACATAGCACAAATATCCTTGAGTTGAGATACCTCAAAGGATCGTAAGGTTCTGCCAAAGAATTGTCCCCATTCCTCATGCTCGAACTTCCCCTCCCTCGTATACTCTTTGACCGTCACTCTCTTATCAATCGCAAGATGATATAGTCTTAGGAACAACACTGCCAAGGGCTCTTCACTACACCACACGTCCTGCCAAAAGAGAATTTTCTCAACAACGCCTAATTGCCAAACAAAAGTTTCCCGACTCATAAATCAATTCACATCCCCATCATCTTGAACTTCAACAATTTGTCGCCAAACTGTCGACATTTTCCGTATCCCCACTTCATTCGGCCACCATCTAATAGAATTACAACCATATTTCGCATCAATAATTGCACGCCACAGCGAATCCTCATTCATAACGTAGCGCCACCTCCATTTAGCTAATAGCGCTAAATTTCTTGCGCGCAAATTAACCACACCCAATCCCCCATGCCGACGCGGTCTACAAGCAACAGTCCAATTCACTCTAATCAATTTAATTTTTGTGTCCGATCCTCCCCACAAAAATCTACGCCTAATGCGATCAATTCTAGCTATAATGCTCCTCGGTATCAAAAATAAACCCATGTAATATAACGGTAAAGCTGATAAAACCGAATTAATCAAAACTAACCTCCCTGCAAATGATAATGTGTCACATTTCCAACTAGCCAAACATTTCCTAAACCGCTGAATTAAAGGATCCCACATTTGTAAACTCCTCGGATTGAAACCCAATGGCAATCCCAAGTATGTTATCGACAATTGATCACACTCGCACCCCAAAATAGAAGCAATCTGCACCATTAAAACGTCATCCACTCCCAGTCCATACAACTTCGATTTGGCATAATTAATCTTCAATCCAGAGGCGTATTGAAAACACGTCAAAAGGCGCTTCAAATCTCTAGCAAAACATACCTTCGCCTGGAAAAAAAGTATCGTGTCATCCGCAAATTGCAAATGTGACACCTCACACCCTTCGGCCACTGTCACACCTCTAATTCCGTTGCATTACGCAGAAATTGATGTAACAATTCTGCCACTATTACAAAGAGCAAAGGCGATAATGGATCACCCTGTCGCAGCCCCCTTTGCATTTCAAATTCGCCCGTTGGCGAACCATTAACTAGGATAGACAATCTCGCTGTACGGACACATTCCATCACCCACTTACGCCATATCGATCCAAAGCCCATTTTGCTCAAAATTCGATCAAGACACTCCCACTTAATGCATTCGTATGCTTTCGCAAAGTCTAATTTCAGAATTAATCCCCCTCACCTCCTTGTCTCTTTTGCATCGAGTGTATCGTCTCATTTGCTAGCAAAATGCCATCCAAAATTTGTCGCCCACGAACGAAAGCTGATTGCATATCGCTAATAAGTCTTGGCAACACCAATTGTAAACGTCTCGCTAAACATTTAGCCAAGATTTTATATAAAGAATTAAGTAGGCATATCGGTCGATAATCTCCTATTACCTTCGGATTCTCTTTCTTGGGTATCATCACCACGAAAGCCGAATTCACACCTTGTGGTAACTTACATGATGCAGCAAAATCCCGTACAAACTTCAGCACATCCTCCTTTAAAAAGGACCAACCTCTTTTATAAAACTCAAAAGTAAACCCATCGGGACCGGGTGCTTTCGAACCCTTACAACTCCACAACACATCACGTATTTCCTCTTCAGTAAAATCAATCTCCAAACTTGTCGCGTCATACTCACTTAGGCAATGAAAGTCGACCAATGCCTCCATCGAACCAGCCATCTCAACCCGTTCAAAATGTTTCCGAAACGCATAGAAGAAATATGCCTTCAAATGGTTTGGCTCCGTAACCCATCTGCCTCGCCACATCGCCCCCATAATTGTATTTCGCAGCATTCGGATCCGCGCAGCTCGGTGGAAGAAGGTTGTATTCTGATCACCCTCCTTTAGCCATGTCATACACGACTTTTATCGCCAATACGCCTCACGAAATTTTGATAGCCTCCATAATTCCGCGTATAACTTCCAACATTCCTCTATGTCCCCCACCTAACCGATTCATCCTCCACTTTGCTATCAATACCATCCAATTGCCTCGTAGCCACTTTAATATGGTTATCAATATTCCCAAACGATTGCACATTCCATTTCTTGAGATAGGATTTCAGCCCACGTAACTTCGCCAACATTCCCAATTCCCTCCAACCCATATCCAATGTACCCAACCTCAACCATTCATGCTCCATCAATGCCACCGAGCTATTGGATAACAACCATGCGTTCAAGAATCTAAAAGGCTTTGGTCCACTGTCCCTCGGATCACTTGCCAGCAGCAAAGGCACATGATCGGACATTCCCCGCAATAAGGCAACCTGTTGAACTTATTTTGATTTTGATATAACTTAAAAGAAATTTTCAAAGGACTAATTTGTAAAAATTTGTAAAGTAATTTTTTAAAAATAAATTTGTCAAAAACTCGATTTAAAACTTGATAAAATGTTTTGAAAAAGTTTGACTTAATACCTATATCGAACTATACTTTTAAAAGTCGACAAATGCCTAAAACACATGTTTTTAGAGGAAAGTTTCGAAACCTCAACAAAGGTTTCGAAACCTCTCTGGGCAGATGGCCAAAAATTAAATATTTAAAGAAAAGTTTCGAAACCTTCATTAAGGTTTCGAAACCTTTCTGAGCAGTTGGCCAAAACTTAAGAACAGTTTCGAAACCTTCATTAAGGTTTCGAAACCTCTCTGGGCAGTAAGCTACTTTTTTGAAACCCTAGCAAAAGTTTCGAAACCTTTATGAAGGTTTCGAAACCTTGGCCCTGTAACGGCTAGTTTTTACAAATCCCTTCTTAAGGTTTCGAAACCTCTGGTAAAGGTTTCGAAACCTCTGTGCAGGTGAGCATTTATTGCTTGGTTTTAATGGCTCCCAACGGCTCCAAACTCCCTCCAAAGTCTCCCAACGGTTAGAAAAGATCAAGAGCATATAAAAGGGGTCTCCAAACAGTAATGAAGAAACAAGAAAGTCAATCCAAACTTCCAAACAATCAAATTCCAATTTGTACTCAATTTTCAATCTTTCTTGTAAAACACTAGAGTGTTCTTCATTGTAATTCTTGTGCTAGTGTTTCTTTGGGTGTGTGAGAGAGCTTAAACTTTGCAAACACATTCCTAGTGAGGATTTCCTAGTTTGCTTATTTGTATTTGTTCTTTGGGAAAGGATTCAATAGACTTTGGGGTATAAGTCTATTGAATTGTGTAAGGTTACTCCTTATCCTTAAAGGAAAGACAAATTAGTGAATTTGTGGAAAATCCTTAGTGTGGTCACTAAGGTAGTGGATGTAGACTCCAATTAGGGGAGTTGAACCACTCTAAATCTCTTTGCAATTTTTACCTTTGCAATTAGTGTCCACCATTCCTTCAAAAATCCAATTCACCCCCCTCTTGGTGTTGTTCGATCGATTGCCACTCTCATCACAACCATCTGCAATTCCTTAAATTTTTCCAACCACTCCGATGCCAAAAGGAATCGATCAATACGGCTGCACTGCTTACCCGGACCAAACCAAGTGTAGCACTTATCCTGCATCGGCATATCAATCAACGCATTCACTTCTAAAAATTCATGGAAATTAACCATACCTCTCGACCTTGTGACACAGTCGCGCCTCTCCTTCGGATGCAAAACCACGTTGAAATCCCCTCCTACACACCATGGTACCTCCCTATCTGATATCTCTACCGTCACCAATACCCACAAATCCGCTTGTTCACCTACTGCACAAGGTGCATATAGCCCGATCACACCACATCTCCATTCCTCCAAAATCCATGTTCCTTCAACCTTCACAAAACACTCACCAATCTGAATAGATGCTGCCCAAAAGCGTTTCGTATCCCATACAACTAAAATGCCTCATGATCGTCCCTTTGATGGAGAAAAAGCAAATTCAAACACATCGGAAATCCACATCCTACTCACCATATCGCCCGTTATCTCTTCCAATTTTGTTTCCTGCAAAATAATCAATTCACACCTATGTTGTCGCACCAAATTATGCATTGTTCGCCTCTTCACACCGGAGCCCAATCCTCTCACGTTCCACGACAACATTCGCATCTCGTGATGCTATTGATTCCCCTCTCGATCCGCAGCCAAACGCGCAATATCCTGAACTATATTTTCCTCGTTTCCAATCACCTCTGCACCAATGTATTTTCCCAAGGCTAAAGTCTCCCTTGCTTCCTTTATTATCGATCGTTTCCTATTCTCAAAATCAGAATCCGAAAGAGAAACGTTTGTAAAGTCCTGTGGAGTAATTGTTTTCTTCTTTGGTCGTCCCCTCCCCCTCTTCGCCAATTTTTTCTCTGTTTCTTGCCTTTTTTCAGGGGATAATTCACTCAAAAGAATTTCAGAAATATGTTTTACCCTTTGCAGTTCCCCATTCGATTCAACCACTGTTGCTTTACCAGCTCTATCAATTTCGGATCGTGGCCCATCCACCAACGATTGATACTTCGCACCATTTTCCATAGGTGTATCCCGTGCCTTTTCACTCAAAGTCCTCTCATACTCCACACCAACCAGCTGCACTTGTTCTTCAATAGGTCGTGGCACTAGCCCCACGTTTTCATCGGCCAACCAACTCACTTCCCTCGTCGAAGCCTCCAAAGTTTTCTCCTCACCACCCTGATGTTCCTTCCATAAACCATTCCAATGTATCACCTTATTAGTTGCCCCTGACAAAGAATCCGGGACAATCGTGTCTTTCGCTTCACAGTTTCTATCCCCCATCTCACGACACTTTAACGTTACTGCACTCGATCCCTCTTTGCTGTCTGTCTTCCCATCCCCATCGTCCTCCTCAATCCCACAGCAACAATCACATTTCACCCCCAATATCTCATCCGTCTCCGAGACATGCACTCGGAACGAATTCACACCCACATTCACAGTAATTACAGCGTCAATCGTATCAAGCCAATCTGTTTCGATTAAAAATCGACATCGTTCAAATGATGACAGTGCTATTGTTTCGCCATCCAATTGGATGAATTCACCCTACAAATCAGCAATGTTCCGGCATGTGCCTTCGGACCATGCATGTATTGGAATTCCACTTGCGGACAACCAAACTCTCCTATTTGGCATTCCCAATGTCGCGTCCCAAATCATCATATTCTCTAGCCACTTCGCAAATGCATGTTCTTCTATCAATCGCGGTCGAGTTTCAATATCATCAAACATCAAGAGGACCATTGATCCCGCCACTCTCATGATTGAAAACCCCTTCAAATTTTCTTTTCTGAATTCCAAGGCGAGCTCTCAGATTCGGTAGGCTGATCTGCAAAATCCCACTGCACATTTACTTAGGATCTCCATTTTGTCCTTATCCACCACACCTTCCACAATTCGAGTATCCCCTATTTTGTCCGTCTCCTCCTTTCGCTCTTGAGAAGCATGATTAGCCTTCAAATTAAGCCTTGCCGATTCCAATTGCTTCTCAATTGGCTTCTTTCTCCAATATTCTTTTCGCGCCTCCCGCTGTGCAAAAGACACCCGAATCCAAGCCCTATATAATCGAAATCCATTCAATCTTTCGATAACCCTATCTGCATCAGCCTTTGATTTCATTCTCACAAACCTAAATATTTTTCCCTCTTTTGATTTCTTCTTAGGGATAAAGACATCTACCACTACTCCATGCCTATCGAATACATGTCAGACACCTTTCCAATGTAATTGCATCGGAAGATTCATTACGAAGAACATCCATACCTTGCCCTGTGATCGCTCTTGGGAGTTCTCCGACGCCATTCTTTAGGTTTCGGAAGAGTTTTTATTGGCGCTTAAAAACGTCGTTACAGGGCTAAAAACGCTGTTAAAGTCCTTTTTTGATGTAGTGATTGAAGCTTGTGAAGCCATACTTACGGACAACTATGTTGCAAGAAAGACTTAATGGACTCGTTTTGATGGCAATCGAGAGCGATCTTTTGGAAGAAGTTGATATTGAAAGCGTTGTAGACCATTTTGCTTTAAAACATGCAATAAGAACAACATTTTTAAGTGCAAATGTTATATTTTTTATTTTTGTAAATCGTTTTTATGTTGATCAAGAGAGTAATCTAATATTTTTGTATTAAGAAAACTTTATTTGAAAAAAATTATAATTTTTTCATATTATAAATTAAGGGCCCCAATTTAATAGATTGAACATGACCCCTTAAATTTTGAACTTTTTTGCTCTCTCCGGTTCTAGAGAATTGTTAGACATTTGTCTTCCATAATACAACAACAACCGTTCATTGTAAACATCACAACTACAAAAAAAAAATTAAATGTCAATAATAGACGCTAAATAAGTATAAAAAATGAATAGTCACAGCTCAATTATGCCACATAGTCTAGAACAGTTTGTTGAGGAAAAATATATTTACATGAGCTAAAATTTTAACAAACTATTTAAACTCAACCAATCCAAACATTAAACGTTACCCACATTATGCAACTTTGGCTTTCAACTTTTGCTTATTAATAAATTATTTATAGCTTATAAACATCTTTCCGTACACCATATAGAAAGATTATTGTTTTAAGCAACCATTTTTTCTTAACAACATTTTAAAGTAGCTTACTTTTAGCATTAATTTTTCATTTACCGTTCAACTATTTTGAGCATATTATATATCGTTTTAAGGTCTTATAGAGTAGAATATAAAATATAATAGTTACTATTATTTAAATATCCAATTTTACTAATAAATAATATGCCTCAAAGTCATTAGTTATCCATTATTTTTCCAACACTAGATTTATCACTATTCAAGCATAATGTATATAAGTGACTTTGAGCACCTACCAAAATGAGAGAACCAACATGAGGGTCCAAAGCATGTATGAAATAACAAGATAACCGAATCACCACAAACTAAAGAGATGGGCAAAATCCAACCCTGAAAATAAAAAAGGAACTTGTAAAATCAAGTCTAAAACATGCTATAATAGCATACAAAAGCATCAACTATTTCACAAAAAATAAGAGTAATTAAACAAAAGAAGGAACCTCCCCCCCCCTCCAAATATGCATATATTTGAGAAACAAATTTGAGAAATAAAAACGAAGGAAGAAATAGTAGAGAAAAGAGTATGAAGAGATGGAAGTGATGAATAACAATCAATTAAATTTTCTAGCATTGGTCAATAAAAATAATTCTTTTTTTATCAAAACTAGTAAAAATAATTCAGAGAGAAAAAAACTGAAATTATATATAATAAGTTCTTAACCGTTATGAAATTAAAATAACTCCATTATCATTATATTAAATAAGTACTCCTATTGAACGTTTTAAAAAATGGTAGACGGATTCTAGCTGCTTTTTCCTAAAAAAAAAACTATCCGCTTGTTCTTTCCTAACTCAGCCGTTTTGTATTTTTTTATCTTGTTTTAGTCGGTGATTGGTGACATCAATCTTGATGTTGGTCGATGATCGTCGGTGTTTAATTTTTTTCATATTTTTTTATATCTCGCTTTAGTTTTCTTTTTTTAACTTTTAATAAAATTTTATGTGATTTGATTATCTTCTTCTCGCAAATTTTGTTGCGTGCCTTTGTGGCACGTCTTTTCTCTGTCTTTATGGCACGTCTTTGTCTTGTGACGTGTTTTTCTGAATACCTTTGCGGCCGCTTGATGCTCGTGTAGGGTTCCTCATGACGTTTGTTCTTGATTTGGGTTTGTCGGTGGTCTTGAATAGCTTGATCCCTTTTATGGTTGTTTGCTGATGTAATCAGAACTATGTAGCAAATCGGCTATGAAACCGACGTAAAATATATTTACAGTTTTTTTATTGAGGGTTTCATTTAGTTCATGTTTTGACAACTCCCCAGAGGACTCTTCCTACAACAGACTTCAGAGATTTGCTGTAGTACAAAGAAAAAGTGTCTAATTTGGCCGGAGCAGCCCTTTAATTTTTTTTTTTGAATCTATCTTCTTTTTCATGTTTAAAACCTTTGAAAGATTATATTCTTAATTTTCTTTTGTTTATTAATAAAGCCGCATAGTTTCAAGTTTTAAAAAAAATACTCCTATTGAATATCAATTAACACCCTTCAAAGTTCAAACTCAACTTGTGACTGATAAAAGAAAAACTTAAATTATCAAGTTGTGATTATGGAGGAGTTAAAAGTATGAATTAATACCGGTATTCATCTCATTATACACTATTAATTAAGAGCTATAACGTTTAACTTTATAATTTAGGTAGAAGAAAGTAAACTTGTTATTATAAATGATTCAATGATACAAACTTATTTTTTTACCCGGCAATATGTATGTTTTATTAAAGAATAGGAACTTACATGACCTTCACGCCCATAAGCCTCGTTAAAAACTTCCCTAAATCCTACAGAGGAAAAGAGTACTCATGGACGTGTGGAACAAAAAATCAAACACCGAATAGGTCCAAACAAACTCAAGTTGTGAACAAACACTTATGCAAATTGTTTAAACCAACCCGACCGATCCACACCACTCTTCGCCAACGCATCCGCAAGCCTATTCGCCTCCCTATAGACATGCTGAAAACACACATCACTCAACGCCTCACATGCCTCATCAATCTTCCGCAACCAACGCCAAAATTTCCAAGACCTTTTTTTCCAAGTACAAGACCCATGCAATGGCCGTTGTAGAATTCGATTCGACCACCAACGGGCATTGGCGACCTTTCGATTCTAACATATACTCTAACACAAAGCATATGGCTCGGAGTTCCGCTTCATTTGAATCCGCTACCCCTATCGGCCCCGAAAACAAAGCCAATATATGCCCAAACTCGTCACGTAGAACACCTCCACACCTAGCTTTACCTGGTTTTCCCCTAGCCGATCCATCGACATTGAATTTAAGCACTCCCTTGGGTGGTCGTTCCCACTTCACATTAACCCGTACCGATACGTCATGGGGCTGAATCTCACACTGCCATGGACATTCCTACCAAGCCGACTCCAAAATAACACCTGGAGGACATCCCATCCGTACCCAATACATCGACCTCATCTTTATCAAGAAAAGGATTTCACCCGATGTCGCCCGTGTACCATTAAACAAACAATTGTTTCTTGCCAACCACAGCGACCATAACGCCGCTGCACACCCCGCCATCCACCATCCGCGCATCTGTCCGACAAACAAACAATCAAAGCAAATTGCCAGCAACTCCCTCACCCCACACGGCTGCACCATGTCTACTTGCTACCACCGAAAAAAACATAGCCAAATCTCCCAAACGATCGGACACTGGACCATAATATGGTCCAGCGATTCCTCCACCGCCCAACACCAAACACAACAAACTTATTAATGTTCTTTAGGATGTCCATAACAAAATCGACAGAATTGACACCTTCTTTTTTTTCTTGAGTTGTGAATTCAATACTCATTATGAGTAAGTTTTTTCTTACCCTTCTCATAAATAAGAATTGTTCAAAAAAATATATTAAATATCTAACTACTATTTAAAAATTTAAAATTTAAATATATACTTTATTTTTGTAAAAATAAGTTTTTATATTATTTTTATTTAAAAATGTTGGTCTCTCCCTTACCTTCTATTCAATTTTACTATTAATTAATAATCTAACAACTATAACACCTTTTATCAATTTGATCCTTAAACGTATAAACATAAATGATTGAAAAATTATAATCGTACAAGAAATGATAACTTTTTTTTATCTACTTTAAAATATTAATATTTAAATTGATAAAGATTACAGGTGTAAGAAACTAAAAAAAAGTTATTTTGTATTTTTTATCGGGTCAATAACATTTAGCATGCGTTAGTGGAGAAATTAATTTTTTTAATAAAAATAGTACAATAACTCGATATAACAAAAATAAAGTATAAAGCCTAAATTATAATTTTTAAAATAATACAAATAACTTGAAATATTTAAACCATTTATAAATAGTGGAGTTGCAAAACTCCATTTATATATAGTAGTGGGTTGGGCCTAATATGAATATAGCAGTAGTAATATGGACTTACCAGAGCTGGACGCGGATAACATATCTGGGCCGAGCTTGAACTACTTGAAGCCTTCAACATAACACAATCGAACCACCTCAAAATAATAGAAATCCTCTACTTTTTTGTGTCTTTATTTATATCTCATATTAAAAATTTAGAGTTTGTAGTTTAAGGTTTAAGGAATTGGGGTAAGGTTTATTTTTTAGAGTATAGGGTTTAGAATTTAAAATTTAGGTTAGGGGCTGGAATTTAAAATTTTTAATAATTTTTAGTATTAAGACATAAAAAGAGCCAAAGAGGCAAGGGTTGTCCACCTCAAATTTTAGCCAAATTGATTAGCATGCAGCAAAATATTAGGTATGAGCATTGCGTTAATTTGAGTATGGGTTGATTCGGTTTGGAATGGTCTGGGTTCGGTTGATTCAGGTATTGATAATTCAGTTTAGTGGGTTTGCATTTTTTCAGATCATATTCTTTTTGTGTTCGAGTTTTTTATTTTATAGGATTTGGAATTTTTTTTGAACAATATAGGATTTGGAATTTGAATGCACTTTATTTATGGAAGTATTTTTCTATAGGTGTTCGAAGTATTTTTCAAGCCAAAACAGGTGTTTAACGTTTTTAAAATTTCTATTTAGGTGCCTTTACGTTAACATCCATTAAAAAAATTCTGTTAGCCAATAAAAACATGACGGGGACAATATTAAACATTTTTAGAATTTTATGTTTGTTTTAAATAAATTAGAATTTTTAAAATATCTTAAAATTTTCAAATAATCCCAAAATAGTCCACAAATCCCTAAACCCCTAAATTCGGTAACTCCCACCAGAATTGATCGTGTTTTCGGCAACAGAATGAAGCGTTCTCTCTTCGCCGAACGGCCCACACATCGTTCATTGTCCGTTATGTTGTCGTTCGTTGCGGATAATTCGAATGAACCATTCAACGATTTCGGCATTTCGCATGGCGTTGGTCGATTTTCGGAGACGAGGTGGTGGGGTAAATGGTCGTGATGGTCCGGCGACGGATGTGATGGGCGACGACGTGGCAATCGGCAGCGAAGTCATATCAAATCGAGATTTGAGTTTTTGGGTGATAGGGATTTCAAAATTCGGGGCTATTTTGTGAAATTTGAGGATATTTTGTTTTATTAATTTTTATTTGTTTTTAAATATAATTTTAGAAATTTAAGAAGCTGACACATGCCAGATAATGAAAGTTAACGATGAAAATTAATAGACAATAACGACGGGACACCTATTTGAGTAATGTTGAAAACGTTAGATACCTATTTGACACGAAAAATGCTTTGGGCACCTATCTCGAAAAAAAGTATAGTTTGGGCATTTATTTGCCATTTAAGTCTATATATTTATGTGATATACAAATTGGGTGAAATATTAAATTAAGGGTAATTATACCATGCACCGACGGTGGAAACATTTTATTTCCACAAGTGCCCTAATTTTAGGGGTTAGAGATTTAGTTTATGGTTCATATTTTAGGGTTTAAGTTTATGTGCTTAGAATTTAAGGACTGTGGTTTAAATTTAAAGTTCAAGTTTAGAATTTAGGGGTTATAGGCAAAAACCTAAATCTATAATATATTAGCCAAAAACCTAAACCCTAAATTCTAAACCCACAAAT
Organism: Hibiscus trionum; assembly: GCA_030270665.1. Taxonomy (NCBI): domain Eukaryota; kingdom Viridiplantae; phylum Streptophyta; class Magnoliopsida; order Malvales; family Malvaceae; genus Hibiscus; species Hibiscus trionum. The sequence continues at coordinate 1,071,551 of BSYR01000012.1, forward strand.
CTTAACCTATAAATCCTAAATTTGATCTCTAACCCTTAAAATTAGGGCGCTTGTGAAAACAAAATGTTTCTACCGCCAGTGCATCATATATTTTCCCTTGACACTGGTGGCACTATGGTAAATTCTGGAGTGCGACCGTTTCGATATATTGCATCATGGAACGAGCACCCAGATTTTAAAAATATGTTGGCGAGTGTGTGGGCTCCGGATCGACCGATACGAGATAATGTGCTAAAATTTCAAGAGACGAGTCAGATATGGAACATAGAGGTTTTCGAGCATATAGGGCGACATAAGGCAATTTTGATGGCACGATTAAAAGGAATTGAGAGAGTGTTGCGTGTAAAAGTGTCTATCGCAATGTAGTGCAAGTGTACACGACGCAAGTAGTAAAGTGATACTAGAGTATCAGATATCGTCTCCACAGGGACTGGGCTAATAGCTTCACCTTAATTCACTGCACGAAAGTAAAGGAAATAATTGAGAGTTGTCACAAAAATAATAAAGAAAAGGTAAATAAAGAGTAGAGATATCAAGATAGAGAGAATGGGCTGGTATTGAATTGCTCAGTAATGCAGGTATTGTAATGCCTAGGAAATCCAGTTCTGTCGTCGCGCCCGTCGCGGCAGCACCTGTCGCGGCAGCAGTCCGTTGATCGTCGCGGCAGCAAACACACCAACTCAGTACTTCAAGTTTGGCAAGAATCCCAGATCTGCCTTGGCCTATCCCTAGGTCCAAGTCTGTCGATGATCACGTCTTGATGATACCTCCCGGCGTGAATCGAAGGATGAACACCGATGTGTATGAATTCTTCTTTAGCCACTTAACCTCGCCCTATCCCTAGGCACGATATAGTTCAACTATAAACTAGAGAACTTGCTCTTATTTCTTTCGTATACTTAACTCTCCCGATGCTAAGTAAATAGATAACCTCACAATGCTCTCCCGATGCTCTTGCAAGATATTAATAACCAAAATAAGAGAACTTGAAGTTTATTTTATTGAACTGAAAATTCCTAAAACAAAATCAACCCTTGCAACTACTTTACAAATCAACCCGTGGCCCTAGGGGGTTTTTAGAACATATCGACGGCGGGTAAACGGCGGAGGGGTTTTTTGGTTGTCGGTTATGGGGTAATCGGCTATGGGATATGATATCTCTCTCCTAGGTTAAAATACATGCCCTTATATAAGCTTTGGGCTCAAGTATTCTAAGTTAACAAGGATTACAACTTTAATTAAAAGTATGATTCTAATAAAGACTTAATCTTCAAGGAATCTACTTTCCAGCCGTCCTCCTTGTTTCTTGGGATTTTCTCTCCTTGAACTTTGGGCTTGACATATCTTTTGATCCGGGGCTTGGAAAAATATATGGTTTTCACACGACAGACGAGCAGAATTTTCTCTATCTATCAAGGTCCACTTTGTTTTTTCTCTCCACAAAACTACTGTCACCTTGCTGTCACGGTGGCACCATGGCAGCATCGTCCTCTTTGTCTGCTTGTCCAGTTCAGCTCTTCTGCTTCTCTGCCCAGCGCCTGCCTTCTCCGTCAGCTATGGCGGATACCTGCAAAAACAACCATTTTTAGTAGAATCTGTGCCTTTAATATATTTGTGATGTTTTGTTGTAAACTGACCTAAATGTAATGAATAATGCTTGAATGCAGCAGAAATATGGGTTAAAAAGGGTGCAAATAATAGAACTTTTACACACTCAACAGAGAGCTTTAGAGATTTCTTGTGTGCCTTATCTTGAAAAACTAGAGGACAAGTTAAAAAATGAGTTAGATGTAGTTTTTGTGTAAGAGGAGAGTTTATGGGAAAAAAGAGCACGTAGCAATTAGATCGCTAACGGGGATCAAAACACTTCTTTCTTTCATATGGCGGCAATGGCTCGGCAAAAGAGAAATATGGCCCGCACGTTGCATCTTGAGGGGGTAAGTGGTGCAATGATCCTATCATTCTAAGGCAGCATGCTACACAAATTTTCAAAGCTTTGTTCACTAGTGAATGTCGGCAACTGAAGGTTATGGACTTGACTGGAAGTTTCCATCAGTTTCAGGATTTTGAATTACATCCTCTTGTGGCAGATATTACCATGGAGAAAGTGCGCAAGGTAGTATTTTCGATGGATCCTTTAAAGGCCCCAGGAATTGACGGGTTACATGTGGCTTTCTATCAAAATAACTGGGATACAATTGGTCGTTCGGTGTTTCAATTTGTTCAGTGGTTCATTGTTGATGGTTACTTGGATGAGTAGGTGAACCAAGCACTTTTACACACTCAACACACCCCCAAACTCAAGTTTTTGCTTGCCCTCAAGCAACTAAGACCTAAAAGAAAAATGAAATATTTTTGTTTTGGCTTTCAAACAGTGGACTTTCCCTTACCCGTCGTTCTTTCCCTATGGCGGCAGCAACCTGTCGGATAATTTAGAATCTGTCCGGAATCTCCCTATAGTCCTCGTGTAGTGTGTGCAGGCTTGTGAACAGTTATATGCCAAGACTCTCTTAGTTTCACTAGAATATTCAACTCTTAACTTGAATTTTTATGCCAAAGTTTATCTTCTTGAAGGCACATTTTCATGCTTCTTTGATTTTTTTGTTTTGACTTGATTTCTCTATTTTTCAAGCTAAAGTTTCACTAGAGCCGGTTTCGGGCACCTCTAGCTAACTTCCTAGAGCCGATTTCGGGCACCTCTAGGGCTGTTGAGTCTATTTTGCTAAACTTCTTTCCTAAAGCCAGTGTTAGGCACCTCTAGGGGCTATTCAAGTGCTAAGCTTCCTATTCTAGTTTGGCTAAAAGAAATCTAAGCAGTATAACAGTCACAATGGTGTTTAAGATTTTCAGAACTATAGAAAGGCTCTAAACTTCTCCTTAAACTGTCCTAAAGATGCTGCCACGACAGTGCTGTCGCGACAGGTAAGTTCAAATCACAGTTTTAAGCCAAAATTTTCAGTCTTTTCTGATTTTTTTTAAGAGAAGTTTAAATAAAGACACAACAATTAATTAAAAAGATGTACTTAGACTCCATTAAAATGGAGGGTTGCCACCCCCAAACTCAAGGGTTGCATTGCCCTCAATGCAAATGACAGAAAAAAATGAAGGCAGTACATCACAAAATATAGATAAAGCAGGCAGCAATAAGAAGAAAATAAAAGACTTAAATTTTAAGCACTGTCTTCACTGCTGCTGCTGACACGAATTTGGCGGCGGATTCTGGGCTGTGGGGCAGGCTGGACTGGTTGCTCTACGACCTGGATGTCAGAGCTGCTGCCGCTGTCCCAAGTGCTGCTGCTGGTGGTGGTGGTGCTGGCCTTTGCCATAAGCTTTTTGTTGGCCATTCTTTTCTGCCTCTTGACAGGCGTTGATTCTTTTTCCAAATTCCTCCGAATAGAGGGTTCTGCCTCGCTTTCTGCCTAGACAGAGGAAGAAGAAAAACCAGCGACGAAGGCAGCAATGTCATCTGAGGGTGGTCGCTTCGTCCCTCGGGCGGATGTGTCGGCCTGAGGGCTGCCGGCTGCCGTCGGGGCAGGTGATGGGGTGTTGGCAGCAGATTGTGTATGAGGTGTGGCAGCAGGTGTAGGTGTATGGGAAGGGGTAGGGACAGTGAAATAGTGGGTGGGGAAGGTGGGAAAGACAACATCGAGATAATTTAAAGTATGGTTAATGAAATGTACCGTGGAGTTGGCAAAATCCCTGATGAATGTCATCAGACCCAGCTGTCTGTCTCCCACCCTCTGAATGGCAGCAAGGATTTGAGTGTATGTGTCTATCGGAGTAGCTGCTGTGGCAGGTTCAGTGTTGGGCTCCTCAGATGATTCTGCTGGGGCGACATTAGGGTTGACGGAAGAGATGGGGGTTGCTACTGTCAGCTCCACGAGGCTGATAATATTCTTGTCTGTCCAGCCCCGTCCCTTCACTAGTCGATCGGTGGTGGCTTCTGGTACGGCAGAGCGGCGGCAGAGGGATGTAATCAGGAAGGGCAGGCAGAGGAGGGCTGTTGATCTGTGCGTGCAGTCCAAGATACTCTCCCTCATGTAGCGTCCCACATTTATGGGCTGGTTGTTCATGATTGAGTGAATTAGGGCTAGCCTCTGCTAGTCCACTGTGGTGTGATGGGAGCACGACAGAATCCGCTTCTTGATGAAAGCGTTCCATAATTTGGCTTCTGGAAGCAGCTGCCCCCTTCTTACGGTGTTGGGATTTTTCTTGCTCGTGTTCCATTCAGTTCCTTCTTCTGTCACTTCTGCCATGACAGCATCGAAGGCCACGGTGTCGAGGGTGTCCAGGAACTGCTGGCGGGCATCATCGTTGGGGCCGAAATGAAGGCCATAGAAAGAGTTTATGCCCTCGGCTGTGAACTGCACTTCTGTCCCTCAGACAGTCACTGCTGTTGTCGTCCTGCTGCCGATGGCAGCATAGAATTCCCTTACCAGTGTCTCATTCATCTCTGCTGGTTGCTCTGCGAATGTTTCCCACAAGAGGGCTCTAATCGTCCTTGCGATGAAAGGCTTGAGGCCCATATTGACTGCTTTTGGAGCGTAGATGAAACCCCGTTCTTCCCATATATCTCTTGTTGCAAAGGACGGTGGAGGAGTTGCTGTCGGTGGAGAATTTGAAGCAGCACTGCGGCGGGTTCTTCTAGAAGACATGTTAGTTGCAAGGGTTGTTGAAAGTAAAAGAAAGCAAATGAAAACTAAAGGGGGAGAGCAAGTAAGAAAAGCAGAAGTGGATGAAAATGAAAATGAAACGGGGTTTTATAGAAGAATAATTGCTGCTCGTTTAATGCTGTAACGGCAGGCGTGAATAACGGAGTGACTGTTGAGCTTTAGCGTGTCTGACGCGTCTGACACGCATTTATGCGTCTGTTACGCGTCTGTCACACGTTTCTGCGTCTGCCGTGACAGTCTGATGACAGCCTGTCTTATCCGTGTCTGCAGCGGCAGCTGGAACGACAAGCTTCAATATTGGGCTTTGTTGGGCTGATGGATGGATAGTGGGCTTGGGTCACTTCTCCTATTCTTCTTGACTCCTTTATTTCCTAAAAACAGAAAACATAAAAACATTATAAAATAAACCTAATTTCCTAATTTCCTAATAAATAATAGAAATAAATAAAATTAAAATTTAGGTTAAATTAGGGATGCCTTGTGGGGCATCTCCTAAGGTAACCACTTCCTGTATTCCTGGGGCTTCAGTCCCCTGATAATGCTTGAGGCGTTGTCCGTTGACTTTGAATTGGTGCCCGTCTTTTAATGATCGGATTGTGATGGCACCATGAGGAAAAACTTGTACGACTTGGAATGGGCCAGACCATCTAGATTTTAGCTTCCCTAGGAAGAGTTTTAGTCTAGAATTGAACAACAATACAAGCTGCCCTGGGCAGAACTGTCGTGGCAGCAACTTTCTATCATGCCACTTCTTAGTTTTCTCCTTGTAAATTCTTGCATTGTCGTAGGCCATTGTTCTTATTTCGTCAATCTCGTTCAGATCTAACAGCCTTTTCTGGCCTGCCTTGTCCAAGTCCATATTCACTACCTTGATTGCCCAGTATGCCCTGTGCTCTATCTCGACAGGAAGATGGCAGGTTTTCCCATAAATCAATCGGTATGGAGACATGCCCAATGGAGTCTTAAAAGCTGTCCTATATGCCCATAATGCATCATTGAGGAGTAAAGACCAGTCTTTCCTAGTTGGCTTAACCATCTTCTCAAGAATGTTCTTAACTTCCCTATTGGATATCTCAGCTTGTCCATTGGTCTGTGGGTGGTATGCTGTCGCGATTCGATGCTTGACACCATATTTCTTCAGGGCGGCAGCAATATCCCTATTGTCAAAATGTCTCCATTCATCACTGATTATCGCCTTAGGGATGCCGAACCTAGAAAAGATGTTTTTGTGTAGAAATTTTTGGACTGTCTTGGCATCATTCCTTTGTGTAGCGATAGCTTCAACCCACTTAGAGACATAATCCACTGCTAGGAGGATGTATAGATTTCCACATGAAGATGGAAAAGGTCCCATAAAATCAATCCCCCAAACATCGAAGATCTCGACTTCTAGAATGTTCTGCAGTGGCATCTCGTTTCTCCTCGAGATGTTACCTGTCCGCTGGCACCTGTCACAGTTCTTGTAGAAGTCCTGTGCATCTTTATACAGTGTCGGCCAGTAGAACCCTGACTGCAGCACCTTGGCAGCAGTTTTGTTGCCTCCTAAGTGACCTCCATATTGTGAAGCATGGCAGTGATGGAGAATGTCTTCTTGCTCTTCTTGTGGTACACACCTCCTTATAACTTGATCTGCACATAGTTTGAAAAGAAGAGGTTCGTCCCAATAATAATGCCTAACATCATTTTGGAACCTCTTCCTAGCTTGATAATTAAGATTAGAAGGAAGTATTCCGCTAACTATAAAATTAACGAAATCAGCATACCAGGGAAGTTCAGAAGACTTACCTGCCGCCATGGCCGTTGCGGCAGCGACTGCGGCAGCAAAGAGCTGCTCATCTGGGAAGGTTTCCAATATGTTTGTCTCATCTATTGGCAGACTTTGTCCCTTCTCCAATCTTGACAAGTGATCTGCCACCTGATTTTCTGTCCCTTTTTTGTCTTTGATTTCAAGGTCAAACTCTTGCAATAGCAGGATCCACCGTATAAATCTAGGCTTTGCATCCTTCTTTGCGAACAAATATTTCAGGGCAGAATGGTCTGTGTGCACTATTACTTTCGTCCCAAGGATGTAAGAACGAAACTTGTCGATAGAGAACACCACAGCTAATAACTCCTTTTCTGTGGTGGTGTAGTTCACTTGGGCGTCATTCAGTGTCTTGCTGGCATAGTATATGACATGAAATAGCTCATCTCTGCGCTGCTCGAGTGCTGCCCCGACAGCATAGTCACTAGCATCACACATAATCTCAAATGGCTGTGTCCAGTCGGGTGGCTGTACTATTGAGGCTGTTACCAGCTTTTCCTTCAAAACCTTGAATGCTTCAGTACATTCATCATTAAAGTCAAAGGGTCGGTTCTGCTCCAAAAGATGACATAAGGGCTTGGTGATTTTTGAGAAATTTGCAATGAATCTTCTATAAAAACCAGCATACCCTAAGAAACTTCTAATGCCCTTGACTGTGGTCGGCGGCGGCAGTTTTTCAATCACTTCTATTTTGGCCCTGTCGACTTCTATGCCACGGCAGCTAATCTTATGGCCAAGGACTATCCATTCACCCACCATAAAGTGGCATTTTTCCCAATTCAATACGAGGTTTGCTTTTTCACATCTTTCAAGTACCTTTTGTAGATTGCCGAGGCAGCTCTCAAAATCGTCTCCAAAGACTGAAAAATCATCCATAAATATCTCAAGGAAGTCCTCCACCATATCGGAGAATATAGCCATCATGCACCTTTGGAAGGTGGCGGGTGCATTGCATAATCCAAACGGCATTCTCCTAAAAGCATACGTTCCATAGGGGCATGTGAAGGTCGTTTTTTCTTGATCCTCCGGTGCGATAGCAATTTGATTATAACCTGAATAACCATCAAGAAAACAATAGTAAGGTTTACCCGCTAATCTATCAAGCATTTGATCAATAAAAGGTAAAGGAAAGTGGTCCTTTCGGGTAGCTTTGTTAAGCTTCCGATAGTCCATACAAACCCTCCAACCGGTCACAGTCCTGGTTGGGATTAACTCGTTGTTTTCATTGGTCACCACGGCCATTCCTCCTTTCTTGGGAACGCATTACACCGGGCTCACCCATTTGCTGTCAGAGATGGCGTAAATAATACCAACATCTAACCATTTGATTATCTCTTTTCGGACCACCTCTTTCATCGCATGGTTTAGCCGCCTTTGGGCATCAATAGTCGGCTTATGATCTTTCTCTAGAAGGATTTTGTGCATGCATAACGCCGGACTAATGCCTTGAATGTCAGCAATCGTCCATCCAATTGCCTTCTTGTGCTGCCGCATCATGCCTACTAGCTGTCGTTCCTGTTCCTGTGGCAGCTTAGAAGAGATGATTACGGGCAACGTATCATTTGAACCAAGAAAAACATATTTTAGCTGCCCTGACAGGGGCTTTAGTTCTAAGGCAGGTGGTTCAACAGTAGATGGCTTTTGGATTGCATGGTTATCCGAAGTGTAATTCAAAGGTTCGAATAACTTACCTGGACAATCGCCTATCCAGTTTACCTTCTTCTGATCTTCAGTATCAGATGTATCGGAGTCAGAGGAGTTGGTGTCGTTAGTGCTGTCGTCAATGCTGTCGTGACAGCCCTGTAGGTGGCTGCCGCGGTAGTGCCCGAGTTTTATGTCGTGACAGCCCGACCAGATGCAGGGTTGATCACGGATAACTTCAGTGATAGCCTTGCATTCCTCGTCTGCATCAGCATGCTTCATTGCTTGGAGAACATTCAACTTAATCTCTTGGTCATTCACTCTCATGGTGAGTTCTCCTTTTTCCACATCAATCAGTGATCTTCCCGTGGCTAAGAAGGGTCGCCCAAGGATGATTGGTGTGTTTTCGTCTGCTTCACAATCTAAAACAAGAAAGTCAGCAGGAAAAATAAATTTATCCACTCTTACCAGAATATCTTCGATTTTTCCTTCTGGATGAACGTAAGAGCGGTCTGCAAGCTGCAGGATTACTGTCGTGGGCCGCGCCTTTCCAATATCTAATTTCTGAAAAACAGATTTTGGCATTAAATTAATACTAGCACCAAGATCACAAAGTGCCTTACCCACGTATTTATCTCCGATTACACAAGGTATGATGAAGCTCCCCAGATCCTTCTTTTTCTGGGGTGGCTGCCGATGAAGAATACTCATGCAACCATCTTCCATCCTTACCGTTTCAAATTCCCCCAGTTTATATTTCTTTGACATGACATCCTTGAGAAATTTGGCGTAACCGGGCATTTCCCTAACGGCATCTAACAGCGGAATATTAATATGAACCTGCTTAAAAATATCATAAATCTTTTTAAGTTGAGATTCTTGCTTAGCTTGCTGTATCCGTTGAGGAAATGGAGGTGGGGGACGATAATCAGCAATACGTCCTTCCCACTGTATACGAATCTGAGGAGGTTTGGGTTCATCATTTTTCTCCTCTGTCGCTTCTGCTGTCGTGACAGGCTCATCGGCAGCAGTCTGTTTGTTACCTGTCGGGGCAGCTTCCTCGGCAGGTCCATCCAAGGCTGGTTCCTTTACTTTTTCAGCTTCCTTTTCAAGCCCTGGTAGTTTCTTCCCACTCCTAGTAGTTATGGCCTTACATTGCTCATGTGTGGGCTGCCTAGCATTTTCAGTATTACTAGGGAATCCTCCAGTCTGCCTCGGCTTAATATGCTGGGAAACCTGACCCATTTGTGTCTCCAAAGATTTCAGAGTAGCTTCATGATTTGTCATCTGCATCTCTGTTTTGTCCATGAATGTCTCTGTTTTCTTGACGAACTGATTCATATTCTCAATATAAGTACCTGTCTGAGACATAAAAGTGGCCAGAGTCTGTTCCAGTATACTGCTCGTGGCAGCTGGTGGCTGCTGTTGCTGCTGCGGCGTCAGTTGCTGCGGCAGTTGCTGTCGCGTCAGCAATCTAGGTTCTCCCTGATTCTGATTGTGTGCTTGAGGATTCAGGGCATTATTAGGATTACTCCAAGAAAACTTAGGATCCTTCCTCCAATTGGGATTATAGTTGTTAGAGTTGTAGTTCGGCTTGTTGTAATTTCCAACATACTTTCCCTCTTCTACTGTATTGGACATTCCTCCGAACTATGATTTCCCTCAAAGATGTCACATACCTCCTCGACAGCAAATCCATGTTGTGTATCATCATTCAATAACCTTTTCATTGCTTTAGTAAGGAATGCTACCTGTGATTTCATCGTGCTTTCGGCCTCATAGTCCTTGACAGCTAGTACCCGTTTACCCCCTCTTCTTGTTGTCGGAAACTGCTCCTCATTCTTAGCCAGATTTTTCAAAACTTGTATTGCCTCGTCTGGATCTTTATCCAATAATAGTCCATTTGCTGCTGAACCAATTCGAATACGAGTTTGTAAGTTGGCAGCATTATAGAACTTTGTTACCTGATTCCAGACGGGGAATCCATGCATAGGGTAGTTCCGTAGAAGAGTAGTAAATCTGTCCCAGGCCTCGTGCATTGGCTCGTCGTCTTCCTGTTGAAAAGTAGCAATTTCATTACGTAATCGCTCAGATAAATGCGAAGGATTAAAACGAGATAAAAATTCATGAGATAAATCTGCCCAAGTTCTAATTGAACCCGGCGTAAGTTTATTCCACCAAGTTTTTGCTCTATCCCTCAATGAATGGGGAAATAACCGAAGCCTCAGTATCTCCGGATTGACTCCTGGCAGTCTAAACGAACCACAGATCTCCTGGAATGTTTTTAGATGCTCCCTAGCATCATCTGTAACAGCACCACTAAACTGCCCGGCATTGTTGATCATACTAAACATGACAGGTTTCAGCTCGAAGTTATCAACATCTATGTCCGGCAGCGTAGTTTCCAGCTCTACATGATCGTTCAACATGTAGTCACGACAGGACCGTCGGCCGGCAGCGGCGGGCGGGTTGCCGACAGGCGGTATAACAGCTCCATCTCTAGCAGCAGGATTATCTCCTTGGTATGCCATTGTCTCTAACTGTTCTTCAAGGTACTCGTTCCTGGCTAGCACGTAACGAAGTCGGTTCCTAAGATTGAATGAGCGTTCGATTTCTGGGTCTAATGGATACTCAGGATCTTCACCTCGTTTCGATTTGCGCATAAACAAGGAACCTTGTGAAAAGCAAGAGTTGAATGCACCAAAGAAAAACAGAAAAATAAAAATAAAAACGAAAAGTGCAATAAAAGAAAAGGTAGAGTTATGTTGCCAATCCCCGGCAACGGCGCCAAAAACTTGTTGCGTGTAAAAGTGTCTATCGCAATGTAGTGCAAGTGTACACGACGCAAGCAGTAAAGTGATACTAGAGTATCGGATATCGTCTCCATAGGGACTGGGCTAATAGCTTCACCTTAATTCACTGCACGAAAGTAAAGGAAATAATTGAGAGTTGTCACGAAAATAATAAAGAAAACGTAAATAAAGAGTAGAGATATCAAGATAGAGAGAATGGGTTGGTATTGAATTGCTCAGTAATGCAGGTATTGTAATGCCTAGGAAATCCAGTTCTATCGTCGCGCCCGTCGCGGCAGCACCTGTCGCGGCAGCAGTCCGTTGATCGTCGCGGCAGCAAACACACCAACTCAGTACTTCAAGTTTGGCAAGAATCCCAGATCTGCCTTGGCCTATCCCTAGGTCCAAGTCTGTCGATGATCACGTCTTGATGATACCTCCCGGCGTGAATCGAAGGATGAACACCGATGTGTATGAATTCTTCTTTAGCCACTTAACCTCGCCCTATCCCTAGGCACGAGATAGTTCAACTATAAACTAGAGAACTTGCTCTTATTTCTTTCGTATACTTAACTCTCCCGATGCTAAGTAAATAGATAACCTCACAATGCTCTCCCGATGCTCTTGCAAGATATTAATAACCAAAATAAGAGAACTTGAAGTTTATTTTATTGAACTGAAAATTTCTAAAACAAAAGTAACCCTTGCAACTACTTTACAAATCAACCCGTGGCCCTAGGGGGTTTTAGAACATATCGACGGCGGGTAAACGGCGGAGGGGTTTTTTGGTTGTCGGTTATGGGGTAATCGGCTATGGGATATGATATCTCTCTCCTAGGTTAAAATACATGCCCTTATATAAGCTTTGGGCTCAAGTATTCTAAGTTAACAAGGATTACAACTTTAATTAAAAGTATGATTCTAATAAAGACTTAATATTCAAGGAATCTACTTTTCAGCCGTCCTCATTGTTTCTTGGGATTTTCTCTCCTTGAACTTTGGGCTTGACATATCTTTTGATCCGGGGCTTGGAAAAATATATGGTTTTCACACGACAGACGAGCAGAATTTTCTCTATCTATCGGGGTCCACTTTGCTTTTTCTCTCCACAAAACTACTGTCACGGCGGCACCATGGCAGCATCGTCCTCTTTGTCTGCTTGTCCAATTCAGCTCTTCTGCTTATCTGCCCAGCGCCTGCCTTCTCCGTCAGCTATGGCGGATACCTGCAAAAACAACCATTTTTAGTAGAATCTTTGCCTTTAATATATTTGTGATGTTTTGTTGTAAACTGACCTAAATGTAATGAATAATGCTTGAATGCAGCAGAAATATAGGTTAAAAAGGGTGTAAATAATAGAACTTTTACACACTCAACAGAGAGCTTTAGAGATTTCTTGTGTGCCTTATCTTGAAAAACTAGAGGACAAGTTAAAAAAGGAGTTAGATGTAGTTTTTGTGTAAGAGGAGAGTTTATGGGAAAAAAGAGCACGTAGCAATTAGATCGCTAACGGGGATCAAAACACTTCTTTCTTTCATATGGCGGCAATGGCTCGGCAAAAGAGAAATATGGTCCGCACGTTGCATCTTGAGGGGGTAAGTGGTGCAATGATCCTATCATTCTAAGGCAGCATGCTACACAAATTTTCAAAGCTTTGTTCACTAGTGAATGTCGGCAACTGAAGGTTATGGACTTGACTGGAAGTTTCCATCAGTTTCAGGATTTTGAATTACGTCCTCTTGTGGCAGATATTACCATGGAGAAAGTGCGCAAGGTAGTATTTTCGATGAATCCTTTAAAGGCCCCAGGAATTGACGGGTTACATGTGGCTTTCTATCAAAATAACTGGGATACAATTGGTCGTTTGGTGTTTCAATTTGTTCAGTGGTTCATTGTTGATGGTTACTTGGATGAGTAGGTGAACCAAGCACTACTTGTTTTAATTCCGGAAGTAGCAGCCCCGTAATACATTAGTCAGTTTCGGCCAATTAATCTCTGTACTGTGCTTTATAAAATAATTAATTACCAAGCTCTTTGTATGTAGGTTGAAACCTTATCTGCCTAAATGGGTGGCTAATACACATGCGAGTTTTTTTCTTGGTCGACACATTATGGATAATATCGTTATTACACATGAGGTAATGCACTCAATGTCTTGTGAAGTGGGGAAGAAAGCTTGGATGACTATTAAGATAGATTTGGAGAAAGCCTATGATCGATTAGAGTGGGATTATATAGAAAAGACTTTGTATGCGACATGGTTACCGGTTCATATTATTAACCTCATTATACAATGTGTACGCTCGGTCTCAACTCAAATCCTATGGAATGGTGAAATAACGGATTCTTTTCAGCTAACTAGATGCATTCGACGGGGTGATCCTCTCTCGCCCTATCTTTTTGTGCTTTGTATGGATCAACTTTCTCAAGCTATCGAAGTGAAGGTTAGAATTGGCAGGTGGCATTCGATTCACCTTGCGTGGCAAGGACCAGGTTAGTCTCATTTTTTTTTTGCTGATGATATGGTTATTTTTGCGGAGGCATCTATGGAACAAGTGTTGGTGCTTCAGGAGACTATAGAGTTTTTTTGTATAACGTTTGGGCATAAGATCAATGTGGCTAAAACTCAAACTTGTTTTTTGCGAAATTGCATACTATCTTCTCGTTCTCAAATTGCTACTAGATAATCGTGCCACTAAAGCTATATATGATTATTTAATTGAGAAGATACGAGCGCGCCTACCAGAACCCTGACTCTAGCTGGGAGAATCACATTGGGCAAAGCGGTTCTTCAGGCAATTTTAATTTATGTAATGCAATAGTCGTGGTTGCCGAAGGGTACGTGCGAAGAGATGGAAAAACTAATTTGGCATTTTGTGTGGGGTTCTGGAGATGGAAAACTGGTATTAGCTTGGTGACGTGGATAAAGGTTCAGGAACCCCTTGTAGAAGGGGATTTAGGCATCAAAGACTTACATCAACAGAATAGAGCCTTTTTAATGAAAATAGGATTCCAATTGCTATCTGATACGTACAATAATAAATTATGGGTCAAAGTGCTGAAGTCAAAGTATAAATTGGATGAGTAGTTGATAATCTCAATTTATTGGAGTAATTGTTCCCAGTTATAGAAGGGGTTGAGTAGTGTGTGGGATGAGATCAAAGAGAGCGTGAGTTGGAATATTCGTAATGGCACTAAGACGGATTTTTGGTACAATAATCGGCTCGGTAGTATAGGTCAATTGGTTTTTACTTGGACGTTTCCCTAGACCGATAATGGTGTCAAACATGGTCACTCCGACTGGAGCTTTGGATTTGGATCAATTGTCATCATGCTTACCAATGAATGTTATGGAAAACATTATGGCGGTTAAACCACCACAATCACATTTAGGAGATGATATGCTAGGGTGGAGGTGGGACGACAAGCGTACATTTATAACACGATCGACGTATGATTTTCTGGATGAGGAAGGGTTTTTAAATAAGGATCCTAAATGGAAGAAAATTTGGAATCTACGTGTTCCACAATGCATACGAGTTTGTTTGTGGTTGGTTGCTAAGCAGTGGCTTCTAACGAAGGCAGAATGGGTGAGGCGTCATTTGGCTTCTTTAGACGAGTGTGCAATATGTCGAGGAGGCTCGGAAACTATTGATCATATTCTACGAGGGTGTAAAGTGGCTCACGAACTATGGGCAAGAGTGATACCAGTGGATCAAATGATTGGCTTCATACAACTGTCGTTTGAGACTTGGTTGGTTAGAAATGTGACACAGTCATAGTGTGGAAGGGTAAATGATGAGGACTTGAACATCCGATTTTTCGTTTACTGTTGGTTATTGTGGAAACAAAGATGCAGTGTAATATTTGATGAAAACTTCGCAAAACATGAGGATATCTTGGTGCGGGGTGATAAATTGGTTGATGAATGTAGGTGTGCTTTTCCTGGACAATCACATATGAGAGAAGGAGCAACGACGAACTCGTTTTCTTGGATGGGACCGCTAGTGGGGTGGGTGAGAGTCAACGTGGATGCTGCGGTGAATACTTCGAATCGAAGAGCTGCGATCATGGTGTTTTTAGAGATGATAAAGGGGATTGGATATTTGGATTTTCGAGGTTCGCCCCAGTGGTGCTCAGTTTTAGTTGTTGAGTTATGGGCAATTCACGATGCTTTGGTTCACGCTTGGTCTCGCGGATTTTTCCGTGTTGAGCTCGAGACAAATTGCTTGGAGGCGGTTAGAATTGTTAATATGGAATGAACGACATTGGCAGGAAGTGTGTTAGTTGATTCGATTGTGGAGATGTCGTAGAGAAATTGGAGTTTGGTGCTGCGACATATTCGATAGGAGCTTAACAGGATTGTGAATGCTTTCGCCGCGATGAGTCGAGAAGGGCAAATGGAGAATTTGGAAATGTCGAGCCCACCACATAGTGTGCTGCATTTGGTCTAGCGGGATTAGAATCGGCTGAATGAGATTGATGTTGGGGAGAATAACTGGTCTAAGCCACAAATTCTGGTTGGTTTCGTCTAGCTATTTTTAGTAGTTGTTTTTGGTATTGTTTCTTGTTTAGTTCGAGTTGAATTGATGACTTGGTTTTAGACCTAGTAAACTTGACCCGAGACCCGAGACCCGAAACTCGAACCGAGACACGATTTTGACCCGAAAATGATGATCCGAAGTTGACCCGAAATAACCGAATCGAAACCGACCCAAATTTTTTTGTTGAACAGAAATGGACCCGAACCGAATATCGGCTCGATTTTAACCTGAAAATTAAGGTAAAATAAATGTAATTTTTAATATTATTTATTTTTAACAATACAATAAATAATAAAAAAAGTATGTTTTATTATCTTTTTGTACTATACCATGGAAGAGACCGTTGCTCTTGTAAAAGTTTAAAAAATTGGTGGCTTATTTCCCTCCAAAATTTTGTCTTTTCCCTCTCTATTTTTACCAATTGTCTTTTTTTTTCAATCTAGCTTAAAAAATTAGTGGCTTATTTCCCTCTAAAATTTTGTCTTTTCCCTCCTCTATTTTTACCAATTGTCTTTTTTTTTAATTTAATTGAGTTTTAATTTAGATTAATTTAATTGAAATTTCACATTTAGTTTTAGAATTATTTTAATTATGTTCGTGATTTATGCTTCTAGATTTTAGTTAGCTCAATTAGATCCTAAGTTTAATAAATTAATTCATTTTAAACATTATTATTATTATTATTATTATTATTATTATTATTATTATTATTATTATTATTATTATTATTATTATTGTTGTTGTTGTTGTTGTTGTTGTTACATATAATAAACTTTGATTTAATATAATTATACACAAAATTTTGATATGAATACATGAAGCTTTGATTTAAATATTTAATCAAATTCAAATACATAGATTAACAAGTTGAATCAGAATTAATCTCATACACCAATAACTCTAAACTAAACCATAAATACTAAACCTCAAACCCTAAACCCAACTCAAAACGAATTGATCCGAAAATTCAAATATTGACATGACTCGAAATTGACCCGAACCGAAAGCAACTCGAACGACCCAATTTTAACCCGAACCGAAAGCAACCGATCCGATATTGACCTGGCCCGAAAACAATCGATCTGATTTTGACCCGATCCAATACTCGAACCGGATCCGACTTATCACAGACCCGAATTAGACCCGAACCAGACCCGAACCGAATCTAAATTAATTCTAGATAAGCTCGAAACGACCCAAACCGAAACAACCCGAACCGAACGACCCGATTGTCACCTCTGCTTGGTTTCTATAAGTATTCTATAGGTACTCTCGGAGGCGGCTGGCCTCCACATCCCTTCGTCTCACTTTATTTTCTTGCTCTTTTGTCTGCTTTGTCCCTTCTTTTTTTATTTTTAATTTTTTTCTTCGACGTTGTCTTCTTCGATCATCCTTGGTTATTTTGTTGCGGGTCTGACACCCCTGGTGGCTGGGGCCTTGTTCGAATTTTCGCCTAGTGAGATGAAGCTGGGATCTCTTAAGAGATGTAGGGTCGGTGCCTTGCCCCTTGGTCTGCCGGGTTCTTTGGGCAGTGGCCCTTCGAGTCGCCTCCACCTTTCGATGATTTTCTGACTTAACGTGATGATTTCGATGGTTTATCCCAAGAAAAACTTCGGACTCTACTGTTGCTTGTTCACCTTCCCGATCGGTCGTCGTCGATCTCCGTCACCGTCGGGCGGTGGTGGTCACCGCCTACATCGCTAGAGGCGCCACGTCGTCGCGATCTCATCCATGGCCACCACGCGCGTCGTCGGGCCGCCTTCCGCCAGCAAATCTCGATTGAAGCTCTGGCAAGAAACCAATCGACGCCACTGTTTCTCGCATTTTCCGGCATCTGTTGTCGTCCATTCGCGAGACGGACACCAGATCCGGGCTCCTGACGTGGCGGCGAGCAAAACCCCTAAGGTTCCGAGTCCAACCGACGTCTGCGGAGCCTCTATCGGAGCTACGTAAGTTCCGACGACCTTTTATTTTTTCGCACGGATTAAAATTAAAAATTATATGTAGGGAAGTGCAACACTCGACTTGATTCGAAAAAATTAAATTTTTAAGTTTGATGTGAAAATACCCGACTCATAATTTCATAAACTCGACTCAAAAATTCAAAATAAAGTTTGAGTTATAAAATAGAAATTCCAATAACTCGACTTGACTCGAAAAAATTAATTTTTTTGGTTTGATGTGAAAATACTCGACTCATAATTTCATAAACTCGACTCAAAAATTCAAAATAAAGTTTGAATGATAAAATAGAAATTCCAATAACTCGAATTTTTTAGTAGTTAGTGGACTAAATTTTTAAGTTTGAGTTATTAAATAGGAGCAATTTGGGCACCTAAGTTTCAAAGGGTATACTTTGGGCACCTATTTTTCATCTAAGCATTTATAATATTATTGTGTTAATTGATTGTAAAGTTTTAGGATTGAAAAATGAATTTTTAAAAATTTAAGGGTGAAATTATAAAGAAACATTTTTATTAGTGACTATAATGTTTACTTTTTTAAATTGAGGAGAAAAAATGTATATGAGATAAATTTTAATGGCTATTGCAGTAATTTATCCTTATTTTAATTCCGCCACATCAGCAATCCGTTAGGGGACTAACGGAGTATAACGTCGGAGTGGCCAAGTCTTTACACATCGAAAACGTAGAGGACTACTAATTGACACTTTTCAAAAGTGGTGACTAACTTTGTACAGACGCTAAACGAAAGTGACCTCTGCAGTAGTTTACCCTAAAATAAAATATTAAAAAGTATGGGGGGAAACTCCTTTATAAACGGACTCCCGCTACCCCTGCCTCTCTCGCTAACACTAGTTAGGGGTGAGCAAAACTCGACTCGACTCGAAAAAATCGAATAACTCGACTCGACTCGAGGCAAAAATACTCGACTCGTCTTGAATCGACTCGAAATTTCATAAACTCGAATAACTCGAAAAAATTTCAAATAAAGTTTGAGTTGTGAAATGGAAATTCGAATAACTCGAATAACTCGAAATTTTTAGTAATTAGTGGATTTATTTTTAAGTTCGAGACGAGTCCCTCTATTTTTTATGATATATACATACTTATATATAAAAATATGAAGAAATATATATGTGCATATCTTATATGATTAGAGAAATGAGTTTAAATTGGAATCAAACCTTACTATAACATGATAAATAATTACAATTAAATTTTTATAGAAACTCGAAAACTCGACTCGACTCGACTCGACTCGAATTTCTTAAACTCGACTCGAATCGAAAAAATTTCAAATAAAGTTTGAGTTGTAAAATATGACTCGTCAACTCGAGTAACTCGAAATTTTTTGACTCGACTCGACTCGACTCGATCGAACGCTCACCCCTAACACTAGTACACTACACAAGACTCATAAGGCAAAGACCACCTTCAATTACCTTTCCCTTTTTCTCTTCACATCTTTATTATTTATCCACTCCCTCACTTTCTGTAATGGAGAACTCTCCTCGGTCACCTGTCATTATCATCGGCGCCGGCGTTTCCGGCGTCTCCGGTCGGTAACATTTAACAATTGTACCGAACAATACATTTACTTCTTTTTTTTTGAAACGAACAAACATGTGTATATTACATGTTATTATGAGATAATGATCTGAGAAAAGATTGAGACCGTTCTCTTATAGTTGATTTTTTTTATAAAAAATTATGGATAGGTTTATCGGCGGCGAAGGTTTTGGCTGAGAATGGAATTGGCGATTTTTTGATCTTGGAAGCGTCTGATAGAATTGGCGGTAGGATCCGGAAAGAGAAGTTCGGAGACGTCTCGGTGGAGCTCGGTGCGGGTTGGATTGCCGGTGTAGGTGGCAAAGAGTCCAACCCGGTTTGGGAGATAGCCGCGAAATTAGGCATCCGAACCTGCTTCTCCGACTACAGCTATGCTCGCTATAACATCTACGATCGGAGGTCCGAATCTGAAATTTTAACCGCTTTCTTTGGCGGTGAATAGTTGAGATTTGAAAATTACTACGGTATATGTTAAAAATAAAGCCACATTGACATGGACATTTTGATTCGTCTGCGTAAATTGTTATTACTATTTTATTATTATATGCTGAGTTTCTGTTTTTAATGAAATGAAATTCTGCGCTTGGATGAATTAAACTGAATACTTTCTTTTTATGAATGAATTGCAGCGGGAAGATATTTCCGAGTGGAATCGCCGCCGACTCGTACAAGAAAGCGGTGGACTCGGCGATTCAGAAACTAAAGGGCCTCGAGTCAAACAATGTAGAAGATTCCACCAATCGAACCGAGTGTTCTTTGTAAGAACTTATAATAACATCATATAATTATTAATTTACTTATTACTAGCATTGGATTAATCTTTCCTTTTTCATTTGTGGATTTTTTTAGAGCACCGAAGACACCAGTAGAGCTCGCAATTGACTTTATCTTGCACGATTTTGAGATGGCAGGCAAGTTTCACAACTCATTTTTGCTTTTCCTTGCTTGGATTCTAAGAAAAGCATTTTAGTTTTTCGTTCATGCTTTTGGAATTTTGGATTTGTTTTTTACTTCGTGAAAAATATGCTCCAAAAATTTCTATTACACAAATTCTTTTTCCCACTCTCACATTGAAATGCATTTGTTTTTGCTCTTTTAGGCTGATGCTTGTTCTAGCATACAGAGTTAATTAACCAAATTACTAAAAAGTTTAACAAAAATTTTAAAAACAGAATTTTGTAGTTATACTGATAAACAAGATCAATACGGTCAAATTAATTATATTTTATCAAAAATAAAGTTATGTGATATTAGGTACTTAGAATTTTTTTTTAAGAAATTCCTTCATGAGTATCAAAAGTTAATAAAGGATAAGGTAGAATTCTGAAGAAAAAAAAATATTCTCATAAACTACAACCACCATTGGATGAGATTTGTATAAACAAATACGATTCCTATCTTGAAAAGCATAGTAGCCTAGCAGGAATTGAAGTAAAATTTATAGATTCTATAGGCAATAGAATCATCTTTGCAAAAGAAAGAATAACAAATCATTGTCTTTAAACAAAAGCCTCTAAACAAGTAAAGCACAAGCTAAGTGATAGACATTGTACAAAAATTAAAAATCTTACAAAATGAGTGGGAATTTTGGTGTAAACAAATACGTTCAAATCTTAAAAAGTACCCAAAAAAAATATAAGCTATATATATAGAAATCTTAGAAACAATCTAGGTATCCTTATAATAATAATAAAAAAGATTCGTTAGAAGAAAAACTACTAACAACTCTAAAACCAATAAAAACAAATGTAAGTGTTTTATCTATGATGAAGAAGGTCATTTAACATTCGATTGTCCTAACAAAGAAAAAAATACTAAGAAAATGATTAAAACTCTTGAAGAACAAGACTTAAAGACATAAAAAATATTATACGAATTAATATCAGAATTAAAGACAGATACAGATAGCAATAGTGAATACTACATATTCATGTTAAAAGTAAAGGATAATTCTAAAACTTACATGGAAGAAATCCCTAATAATGAACAATAAGAACTAAAACTAAAAAATATTATAGGAGAAGAAAAAATCTCTTCAATGATATATTAGAAAAAATTAATAAAAATTATATTTCTAAGGAAGAAATTTATAAGATATCAAAATTTAAAATCTGGACTCAATGACATAAAAAAATTAGAGACAATACCGTAGTTAAGGATACTAGAAGGGGATTAACATAAATTCCTTTGTTTACTAAAGAAAAAATTAAAAGAATATGACATAAATATCCTCAAGTTAAATATATACATTTAGGAGTAATAATGATAACAATAAAACCTTTATTTAGGAGAGGACGTGATATACCAATCATAGCCGTAATCTTAAATAAAAAAATTAAAAATTCAGTAAAATCACTTATTGGAGGAATTCGATCAAATCTGCATGTAGGAATAGTAGGATTTAAAGTTAAACCAAACTACTTTATATCCATAACAGATCCTTTAATAGAAGAATGTTTATGTTTAAGAATTCAGACAAAAAATTCTAATATTAAAGACCTAGCCGAAGACTTAGTAGCCGAAGACTTGGCAATTAGTTGGACATCTTTCAATGAATATACAAATACAACTGAGGTAGACATAAAAGAAGTCAATAATAAAATTATTAAACTTTTTGAAGCGAATAAATTCACTACGGAAATACAACCAACTTTATTATATTTAAAATATCTATCCATTCCTAAAGATTGGATGATAGAAAAGATTACTGATACAAGTAGTTCTAAACCGACAGTCACAATAGAATATGTTGCGTCAGGTGATAAATTATACTTTAGGAATACACCTATTGATAATGATAATAAAAATTTACTATTACCATCGACCTCTAATAAAGAACCAATAGAGGAAACCGAAGAAAATACTTTGACATCAATATGAATGAAAACAATTCATATTTCTATTTTCCCTACAGAACCAAGTATAAGTTCTGTTAATTTTAGAAACACTATAATTGAGAAAATGTAAACTTTTAAAATAATACAACAATTAAAATTAGGAAGCGGTATAATTACTTTTTTTAATTCTCAACATAGAAAATATTGTACATATGTAAAAATTATATTTCATTTTAAAGAATATAAAAAATATTCTTTACATGCCTTACTTGACACTGGAGCTACAACAAGTAGCTGTACAAAAAATGCAATCTCTAGCCAAAAATGACAATTAATGAAAAATTCAGTTAAAGCCATAGAAATAAATGGAAATGAAACCATTATTGAGTATAAAGTCAAAAATGTAGACTATACAAAATTTATTATACTTATTAAAGATTGAGTCCATCCATCTATAAAATATCTGTGGTGCATTACATAATCTAAAAGGCACATTTTTGGCTTTATACTCAATAATGGTTTCATTTTCATTTATTTCTATGGTTTTAATTGAATTTTTCATTAACTGCCATTTTTTGCTAGGGATTGTATTTTTTGTACAGCTACTTGTTGTAGCTCCAATGTCAAGTATGGCATGTGAAGAATATTTTTTATATTCTTTAAAATGAAATATAATTTCTACATATGTATAATATTTTTTATGCTGAGAATTAGAAAAAGTAATTATATCGCTTCCTAATTTTAATTGTTGTATTATTGTAGAAGTTTGCATTTCTTCCATTCTAGTGTTTCTAGAATTTGTACTTGGTTCTGTAGGAAAAATAAGAATATGAACTGTTGTAACTCCCTCGTCCCGGTCTGGTCGGATGACCGATCCAAGTGGGCCACACGGGGAAAACCGAAGCGAAACCCGTTAAGGCTTCCCCTCGGTTAACGACCCAGGAAAATTCTTTTTATTTTATCTTGTCTATAGGCATAATTAAACCCTATGTGAAGTACAACAGCGGAAGATACAAACAATGTAACATACTTCGACCAACCATAACATTAAACAGCTCATTTTAATTCCTTACAGCAGGCCGTTTCGAAACGCCCTTAGGGTGTTCCAAAACGCCTTGACTTAGTCAACAGGCCAAGGTCAACCTTAGGGTGACCGTTTCGAAACAGGGGTGACCCGTATCGGAACGGCCCTAACGGCCAACTTCTCGTGGTCAACGAGATTTGACCGTTTCAAAACATAAAAGGCCCGTTTCGGAACGCCTTCATCTCGCCAATTTCTCAAAATTCCAGTAGCAAAAATGTTCCAAAACAACCCCCATCCGTTTCGAAACGGCAGGCCAAATGCAAAGGGACCGTTCCGAAACAGGATGGCCCGTTCCGAAACGCCCCCTGTCTGCAGACTCGTTTTGGCTGTTTAAGGGCACTAGGGTGCCCCAAAACACCACCAAAACACACTACAACACCATCACATTTAAACTTAAGGCAACCTAGCTATTCTAGCATGCTTCAACAAGATTAAAACAAGTCCAAACACTAAGGCAAGACATCACAAGGCATGCATTCATGTAACATCATTCAACACAAGGATAACCTCTTAGGCAAATGGCTAACATTCAAACTGAGCAATTCGGGCATGAGTTACAAATCAACATGGCAATACAAACCATACAAAAGCATGATATCAAGGAGTCTAAACAAGCTCCTAAACAACTAGAACAAACCAATAAAACAACACATGTCCCATTGCTCAAACTATTACATGTTCAACATTAAAAACTCATACTTGAAGTACCCAAGGCTAATAACCACACTTGGAGGCCCTCCACTTGCTCGAGCAACCCGCGAACTAAGGATCTGCAATGTTGAACAAAGAGAGCGTAAGCAATATTGCTTAGTGAGGGTAAGCTCTAAAAACAAACCTCAACATTGCAGGGTCCGAGCACGATCTAGCCAAGGTATTACACAAAATACCAAGGGTCCACAAGATAAAGATGCATGAGCAATAGACAATATAAATGCCATGATCATAAGCTCAAATCCACATTACATGTAATCACATTTAAGCATCCAATTAAAGCTCATATATCTCAACACATTGATACACATATCAATCAACATTGGCACCTAGCTATGACTCAAATACGCGGATAAACATGTTGGAAACTCACATCCAACAACCACATTACCTCACGGTGGGATTACACTCATCACCGGTCTCGCGGAGGGGATTCCACTCATCCTCACGCCCCGTCGATGGGATTCCACTCATCACCGACTATATTTAAATACAATTTCCGGGCGTACCCATACTCCTCCTTGGTGACTCAACGCCACCAAGGCCACGCGCGACTTTTGACTCATGTGTACACACTAACATCCTAATGATCGATCATTTGTATTCAAGTATACTAGTGTCAATATTTACTCATTTCACATTACTCATTTCAATCAATTCCGTGCTTGGCACGTACTCACCAACAACCATCATCATGCATGTCTCAAGCATCATAATTCATGTCCCATCTCACATGTATAACACAATATACATAAGTATCCATATCACATTTCATACGAGACATACACAACCATATACATGAGTTCATCCAAAGGCTCTAGATCAAGTTTAGGATTAGGCTACCACCCCAATCCTAACTCTAGGTGGGTCTACCAAGCCCAACCTAGTCCATGTACTCGAACCAACCATTTTAAAACCATTTAAAACAATTAACCACTCACCTAAGCTTCCAAGCCCAAAGACCAAGCAAGCAACCACCTTCAACTTTCCGGATTTCTTCCCGAAGCTTCTCCGACGCCAAACCTCGATTCTAATCAATCCCAAACACAACAAAACAACTTCAAATCAGCCCAAGCATCAAGGTAGCTAACCCGGAACACAATTCAAACATTAAGCTCAACATTTCAAGCCAAGAACCCTCTCAAACTCCCCATTTTCGTGCAGCCACAAAACCCAGTAAATAACTCCCATTTCCAAAATCCAACTTGCCATCTAATACACTCAAAACAACCCTCAAACATCACCTAATCATCAGCCCTCAAGATTCCACCCAAAACAGCCCCAAAACCCATTTTAAGGCACTTTAAAACTCACTTAAACCCAAATCCGAGTTTCTTTATAAAACTTCATGAAATTCGACTATGTTGGACCATTTAGGCTACCAATAACATATTTAGTAGTAAGGAATCAAAAGCTTCAACAATAGACTATAAAGTTTGGATTTTTATCTTAGAACTTGAAAAACTCTAAACACAAAATAATGAGTTTCCTTGGAAACTAAGAGCATGGAGGGAAAGAGGAAGATGGGGACAACTTAAAAATGTCATTACCTTTTAAAAATCTTCAAAGATGAAGCAAGGAGATGATGGAATAGTAACCTTTCATGGAGAGGGGAAGGTGTCGTGAGTTTTTGAAAGAGAGAGGGGAGGAAGATGAGTAAAAAGTGAAATTTTATTTGTTTTGTTTTATTTTAAGAGCCAAAAGTCCTTTGTACCCCTAATGAGATGGGGTATTCTCAATAGTATGAAAACCATGGCTAATCGGGGTTTAAATCTTAAAACATGGTCAACTCAATTAATAAATTTGAAAACAAAACCCGAAACATTATTTAAATTATAAAACCGAGCCCAAGTAATATTAAAATATTATTTTCACCTAACCCCTAAACCCGGGTGTTACAACTCTCCCCCACTTAAAGAATTTCGTCCCCGAAATTACCTGGTGGAAACAAATACGGAAACTGATCAACCATATCCGCTTTTCTCTCCCACGTGGCCTCTTCCACACCTCTATGCCTCCACAACACTTTGACCAACTCTATGGTCTTGCCACGCAACACCTTGCTATCTGAAGCACAACGGGCTCTTCATTATATGACAAATCCGGATTTAACTCTATCTCCTCAACGGGCATCACATGTGAAGGATCCGATCTATATCTCCTAAGCATAGACACATGAAAGACATCATGGATCTTCTCTAACTCAGAAGGTAACCTCAAACGATAAGCTACGGGTCCAATCCACTCAACTATCTCATACGGACCAATGAACCTCGGACTCAACTTGCCCTTTCGACCAAATCTCATTTCCTTCTTCCACGGTGATACTTTCAGAAACACCTTCTTACCCACTGTGTACTCAACCTCTTTCCTCTTCAAATCTGCATAAGACTTCTGACGATCGGAAGCTGCTTTCAAGCGGTCACATATCAACTTTACTTTGTCGGTGGTCCCCTTAAGCAAGTCTGGCATAGGTAACAATCTCTGACCTGTCTCGGCCCAACAAATCGGAGTCCTACACCGTCTACCATACAAAGCCTCATAAGGTGCCATCTGAATGCTAGACTGATAACTGTTGTTGTAAGCAAACTCAACCAACGGTAAGTGTTTCTCCCAAGAACCCTGGAAGTCAATCACACAACAACGAAGCATATCTTCTAGAATCTGTATCACTCGCTCTGACTGCCCATCGGACTGCGGATGATAAGATGTGCTGAAATGCAAACGGCTACCTAAAGCACTATGCAAGCAACCCCAGAATCTCGAAGTAAACCTAGGATCCCTATCTGAAACAATAGACTTCGGAACCCCATGAAGTCTCACAAGCTCACGGATATACAAGTTTGCCAACTTGTCTAAGGAATCCGTAGTGTTCACTGCTAAGAAGTGAGCACACTTAGTGAACCTATCAACAATCACCCAAACTAAATTCTTCTTCGAAGGAGACAAAGGCAACCCCGATACAAAATCCATGGTGATCCTCTCCCATTTCCATTCCGGAATCTTCAAAGGCTGTAGCAAACCTGAAGGAACCTGATGTTCTGCCTTCACTCTCTGACAAACCATACAACGGCTCACATACTCGGCTACATCTCTCTTCAAGCCAACCCAAAAGTAATCATTCTTCAAATCTCTGTACATTTTGGTACTACCCGGAAGCATAGAAAAGGGACTCGAATGTGCTTCGCTCAGAATCTGACGTCTCAACTCAACATCTTCTGGTACAACAATTCTATCTCTAAAGCACAACAAGCTCTCACCACTGAAACTGTAATCGGTCGGTCTTCCTTCGGCTATGTCCTGAACATGAGGAACTAAACTCACATCTTGCAACTGCTTCTCTCTAATCAACTGAATCAAAGAAGGCTTCACTTGTAACTCGGTGATCAAACCACCATCATCGGACACACTCAATCTAGCAAACATAGCTCTCAACTCAACGGTCACTTTTCTACTCAAAGCATCGACTACTACATTTGCTTTACCCGGATGGTACTCGATGGTCAAATCATAATCTTTTAGCAACTCTAGCCATCTTCTCTGTCTCAAATTCAACTCTTTCTGTGTCATCAAATACTTCAAGCTCTTGTGATCGGTGTAAACAATACACTTCTCACCGTACAAGTAATGACGCCAAATCTTCAATGCAAACACAACTGCGGCTAGCTCTATATCATGAGTAGGATAGTTCTTCTCATGAGTCTTCAACTGTCTAGAAGCATAAGCAACAACTCTCCTATCTTGCATCAAAACACATCCTAAGCCTACGTAGGAAGCATCAGTGAAAATCACAAACTCTTTACCTGAAACAGGTTGCACTAACACTGGTGCATTCGTCAAGGCTTCTTTCAATTTCTCAAAGGCCTTCTGTCTTGCATCTGACCATTCAAATTTGACTCCTTTTTGCAACAATTTAGTCAAAGGAGCAGCTACCCTAGAGAAACCATCAACAAATCTCCTATAGTAACCGGCTAATCCTAGGAAACTCCTAATCTCTGTCACAGACTTAGGTTGTTTCCACTCAACAATAGCCTCAATCTTCGATGGATCAACACGGATACCTTCGGCCGAAACAACATGGCCAAGAAACACAACCTTTCGAATCCAGAACTCACATTTACTAAGCTTCCCATACAACTGATTGCTCAACAATCTCTATAAAACAAATCTCAAGTGTTCATCATGCTCTTCTTCTGTCTTCAAGTACACAAATATATCATCAATGAAGACAACTATAAAACGGTCTAGATAGTCTCTAAAAATTCTGTTCATCATGTCCATGAATGCTGCTGGTGCATTCGTGAGCCCAAATGGCATCACAAGAAACTCATAGTGACCATATCTAGTCCTGAAAGCTGTCTTCGGAACATCACACTCCTTTACCTTCAACTGGTAGTACCCGAATCTCATAGTGACCATATCTAGTCCTGAAATCTATCTTTGAGAACACTGAAGCACCTCTCAACTGATCAAACAAATCATCTATACGAGGCAACGAATACTTGTTCTTCACAGTCAACTGATTCAACTGTCTATAGTCAATGCACATACGCATGCTACCATCCTTCTTCTTCACAAATAATATTGGTGCACCCCACGGAGAATTACTAGGCCTAATGAAACCACGGTCTAATAACTCTTGCAACTGACTCTTCAATTCTTTCAACTCTTTCGGAGCCATGCGGTATGGAGCTATCAAAACTTGATTAGACCCTGAAACTGTCTCAATCACAAACTCAACATCTCTGTCAGGAGGCAAACCCGGCAACTCTTCAGGAAACACATCTGGAAAGTCACACACTGTTCTGATATCTTTCGGTCTAGCTTCACTCATATCCGGATTCATAACATAAGCTAAATAAGCCCCACATCCAGAGTCCATCAACCTATGAGCCTCTAAAGTTGACACCACATTAGACAAGAACTTAATGTTCTCGCCTACTACTACTACCTCGTAGTCATCAGAAAGCTTCAAAGAAATTCTCTTTGTCTCGAAATCCACACTAGCCCGATGCTCAACCAACCAGTCCATACCCAGAATAATGTCAAAACCATAGAAAGGAAGTTCCATCATATCAACAGAGAACACATGACCCTGAATTTTCAGTGGACACCTCCTATACATACGTCTAACCACAACTGTCTCACCAAAAGAATTAGTAACATGCATACCTACATCTAAGATCTCAACAGGGATATCTAACTTCTGTGCATGCTCAATCAAAATGTAGGAATGCGTAGAACTCGAATCAACCAAAGAAAGCAAAGACATAGACTGTAACTCGAAATTACCTGCTATCACATCGGTGTTGTTCTCGGCCTCTCTCTGAGCATAAACTCTCGCTGGTCCTCCCGCCTCTGGCTGCACAGCCACAACATGAGCAAGGTTCCTCTGAGCATCTCCCCTAGGTGCATCAGCCCTAGGCTGGAAGTAGCCACGACCGCGCCCACGGCCTCTCTGAAAATCATTCGCTCTCGCAGGAGCCTGAGCAATGTTCGGTGCCTGAGCCGCCTGATGCGGACAATCCCTCCTAAAGTGGTCCCTCGAACCACAGTTCCAACAAGCATGAAAATTACCCCAACACTCACCAGTGTGCTGTCTCCCACATCGTGTACACTCGGGCAAGCGCCCTCCTCCTCTATGGCCCTGATGGCCCCTACCATGGTGGCCACCGCCACGTCTCTGATCAAACTGATGTCCGCCACCCCTATGTCTCTTGGCATCTCTACCATCAAAGTGGTTATGCCTCTTGCCAGAACTAGAACCACCAGATCGTTTGGCCGAACCCAAACTATGTTCCAAATCCTTGGCCCTCGCGACCAATACATCAAAGTCCGAGTAGTCAGAAGCTAGCGTGTACCTCTTAACCTCTTCATTCAATCCGTAGCGGAATCGGTTACAGCGTTCCACTTCAGTAGGAACCAACTCTAGGGCATACTGACTCAAGCGAACAAAGCGGATCTCATAATCAGTCACAGAAGCATCTCCCTGAGTAAGAGCCATAAACTCTCGCTTCTTCTCATCTAAGTACCTCGGTCCCAAATACCTCTTTCTGAAAGCAAACTCAAAGAAATCCCAATCTATCTCGGCCTCTGGAACCCCGGTAGTAATGGTGACCCACCAGGTGTAGGCATCACCCTGAAGCAACGATACACACAACCCAATCTACGTGCGCCCGCACAACCCATCTGAGCCAAGATACGAACTGTCTTCTCCAACCATAACTCCGATCTCTCTGGAGTAGATCCTCTAAACTCCTCGGCCCCCAAGCTACGGAGCCTCTCCAAAGGTAGACTAGCATCGTCACACCTAGGCTGAGCTGCAGCCTGAGCTCCCGCAACTGCGGCCTGGAATGCTCCCGCTATCGCTTGCACTAGCGGAGTCATATCAATTCCAGCCGGAACTTGGCCACCTTGGCCACCTTGAGGTCCATCTCCTCCGGCTTCATCTTCACCTCCAGCTCCAGGTGGAGGAGGTGGTGGTGGTGGAGGTGGTGGTGGAGCGCCAACTCTCGCGGCCACCGACCCTTCCAGGTGAGCCTCCACACCAACAGCCGGCTCAACAGGAGCCGCAACCCGTGGTTCCTGACGAACCACTCTCGGCCTACCTCTCGGTCTAGACATCGCTCTCACAGATATCAACTACAACCACAACAATAAAACATACAAGCTAGGTTAGCAAGGCAAGGCTTCCAAGTGTTCAAGTACGTTCCTTCACTTAAAATCATTTTCCAATGTAATAGTAGCAATGGGACTCACACACACATGCTTTGGAACAGAAGCAATCAACATACTTGTCAAACAAGCGACCATCCTTATAAAGCAAGCAAACACCGTGCATATTAGTCAAAAACTTGAACTTACCTCACTTACCTGCCCAAGGTCTCGGTAACCTTAGGCTCTGATACCAACAAGTGTAACCCCCTCGTCCCGGTCTGGTCGGATGACCGATCCGAGTGGGCCACACGGGGAAAACCGAAGCGAAACCCATTAAGGCTTCCCCTCGGTTAACGACCCAGGAAAATTCTTTTTATTTTATCTTGTCTATAGGCATAATTAAACCCTATGTGAAGTACAACAGCGGAAGATACAAACAATGTAACATACTTCGACCAACCATAACATTAAACAGCTCATTTTAATCCTTTACAGCAGGCCGTTTCGAAACGCAATTAGGGTGTTCCGAAATGCCTTGACTTAGTCAACAGGCCAGGGTCAACCTTAGGGTGACCGTTTCGAAACAGGGGTGACCCGTATCGGAACGGCCCTAACGGTCAACTTCTCATGGTCAACGAGATTTGACCGTTTCGAAACATCAAAGGCCCGTTTCGGAACGCCTTCATCTCGCCAATTTCTCAAAATTCCAGTAGCAAAAATGTTCCGAAACAACCCCCATCCGTTTCGAAACGGCAGGCCAAATGCAAAGGGACCGTTCCGAAACGCCCCCTGTCTGCAGACTCGTTTTGGCTATTTAAGGGCACTAGGGTGCCCCAAAACACCACCAAAACACACTACAACACCATCACATTTAAACTTAAGGCAACCTAGCTATTCTAGCATGCTTCAACAAGATTAAAACAAGTCCAAACACTAAGGCAAGACATCACAAGGCATGCATTCATGGAACATCATTCAACACAAGGATAACCTCTTAGGCAAATGGCTAACATTCAAACTGAGCAATTCGGGCATGAGTTACAAATCAACATGGCAATACAAACCATACAAAAGCATGATATCAAGGAGTCTAAACAAGCTCCTAAACAACTAGAACAAACCAATAAAACAACACATGTCCCATTGCTCAAACTATTACATGTTCAACATTAAAAACTCATACTTGAAGTACCCAAGGCTAATAACCACACTTGGAGGCCCTCCACTTGCTCGAGCAACCCGCGAACTAAGGATCTGCAATGTTGAACAAAGAGAGCGTAAGCAATATTGCTTAGTGAGGGTAAGCTCTAAAAACAAACCTCAACATTGCAGGGTCCGAGCACGATCTAGCCAAGGTATTACACAAAATACCAAGGGTCCACAAGATAAAGATGCATGAGCAATAGACAATATAAATGCCATGATCATAAGCTCAAATCCACAATACATGCAATCACATTTAAGCATCCAATTAAAGCTCATATATCTCAACACATTGATACACATATCAATCAACATTGGCACCTAGCTATGACTCAAATACGCGGATAAACATGTTGGAAACTCACATCCAACAACCACATTACCTCACGGTGGGATTACACTCATTATCGGTCTCGCGGAGGGGATTCCACTCATCCTCACGCCCCGTCGATGGGATTCCACTCATCACTGACTATATTTAAATACAATTTCCGGGCGTACCCGTACTCCTCCTTGGTGACTCAACGCCACCAAGGCCACGCGCGACTTTTGACTCATGTGTACACACTAACATCCTAATGATCGATCATTTGTATTCAAGTATACTAGTGCCAATATTTACTCATTTCACATTACTCATTTCAATCAATTTCGTGCTTGGCACGTCCTCACCAACAACCATCATCATGCATGTCTCAAGCATCACAATTCATGTCCTATCTCACATGTATAACACAATATACATAAGCATTCATATCACATTTCATACGAGACATACAAAACCATATACATGAGTTCATCCAAAGGCTCTAGATCAAGTTTAGGATTAGGCTACCACCCCAATCCTAACTCTAGGTGGGTCTACCAAGCCCAACCTAGTCCATGTACTCGAACCAACCATTTTAAAACCATTTAAAACAATTAACCACTCACCTAAGCTTCCAAGCCCAAAGACCAAGCAAGCAACCACCTTCAACTTTCCGGATTTCTTCCCGAAGCTTCTCCGACGCCAAACCTCGATTCTAATCAATCCCAAACACAACAAAACAACTTCAAATCAGCCCAAGCATCAAGGTAGCTAACCCGGAACACAATTCAAACATTAAGCTCAACATTTCAAGCCAAGAACCCTTTCAAACTCCCCATTTTCGTGCAGCCACAAAACCCAGTAAATAACTCTCATTTCCAAAATCCAACTTGCCATCTAATACACTCAAAACAACCCTCAAACATCACCTAATCATCAGCCCTCAAGATTCCACCCAAAACAGCCCCAAAACCCATTTTAAGGCACTTTAAAACTCACTTAAACCCAAATCCGAGTTTCTTTATAAAACTTCATGAAATTCGACTATGTTGGACCATTTAGGCTACCAATAACATATTTAGTAGTAAGGAATCAAAAGCTTCAACAATAGACTATAAAGTTTGGATTTTTATCTTAGAACTTGAAAAACTCTAAACACAAAATAATGAGTTTCCTTGGAAACTAAGAGCATGGAGGGAAAGAGGAAGATGGGGACAACTTAAAAATGTCATTACCTTTTAAAAATCTTCAAAGATGAAGCAAGGTGATGATGGAATAGTAACCTTTCATGGAGAGGGGAAGGTGTCGTGAGTTTTTGAAAGAGAGAGGGGAGGAAGATGAGTAAAAAGTGAAATTTTATTTGTTTTGTTTTATTTTAAGAGCCAAAAGTCCTTTGTACCCCTAATGAGATGGGGTATTCTCAATAGTATGAAAACCATGGCTAATCGGGGTTTAAATCTTAAAACATGGTCAACTCAATTAATAAATTTGAAAACAAAACCCGAAACATTATTTAAATTATAAAACCGAGCCCAAGTAATATTAAAATATTATTTTCACCTAACCCCTAAACCCGGGTGTTACAACTGTTTTCATTCTTATTGGTATCAAAGTATTTTCTTCGGTTTCCTCTATTGGTTCTTCATTAGAGGTAGATGGTAATAGTAAATTTTTACTATCATTATTAATAGAGTATTCCTAAAGTATAATTTATTGTGAGTGGCGGTTTGGAACTACTTGCATTAGTAATCTTTTCTATCATCCAATCTTTAGGAATATATAGATCTTTTAAATGTAGTAAAGTTGGTTGTATTTCCATAGTGAACTTATTCGGTTCAATAATTTTGTTATTGACTTCTTTTATGTCTGCCTCAGTCGTATTTGTATATTCATTGAAAGAGGTCTAACTAATTGCTAAGTCTTTAATATCAGAATTTTTTGTCTGGATTCTTAAACATAAACATTCTTCTATTAAAGGATCTGTTATGAATATAAAGTAGTTTGGTTTAACTTTAAATCCTACTCCTCCAGCATGCAGATTTAATTGAATTCCTTCAATAAGTGATTTTATTGGGTTTTCAAATATTTTATCTAAGAGTACGGCTATGATTAGTATATCATGTCCTCTCCTAAATAAAGGTTTTATTGGTATCATTATTACTCCTAAATGTATGTATCTAGCTTAAAGATATTTATGTTTTATTCTTTTAATTTTTTCTTTAATGAATAAAGGAATTTCTGCTAATCTCTCTCTAGTATCCTTAGTTACGGTATTGCCATTAATTTTTTCTATATGTCTTTGAGTCTATATTTTAAATTTTGATATCTTATAAATTTCTTCCTTAGAAATATGATTTTTATTAATTTTTTCTAATATATCATTGGAGAGATCTTTTTCTTCTCCTACAATATTTCCTACTTTTATTTCTTGTTGTTTATTATTTGAGATTTCTTTCATCTGAGTTTTGGAATTATCCTTTACTTTTAATATGAATATGTAGTCTTCACTATTGCTATCTGTATCTGTCTCTGATTCTGATATTAATTCGTATAATATTTCTTCAGGATTTATTTCCTCTTCAAAACATACTTCTAATTCTTGTTCTTCAAGAGTTTTAATTATTTTTCTAGCATTTTTCATTTGTTAGGATATTCGAATGCTAAATGACCTTCTTCATCACAGATAAAACACATACATTTATTTTTATTGGTTTTAGAGTTGTTAGTAGTTTTTCTTCTAACAAATCTTTTTCTTTTATTATTACTATAAGGATACCTAGATTGTTTCCAAAGTTTCTATCTATATAGCATATATCTTTTGTTTTTCTTTTTGGGTACTTTTTAAGATTTGAACGTATTTGTTTACACCAAAATTCTCACTCATTTTGTAAGATTTTTGTACAATGCCTATCACTTAGCTTGTGCTTTACTTGTTTAGAGGCTTTTGTTTGAAGGCAATGCTTTGTTATTCTTTCTTTTGCAAAGCTGATTCTATTGCCTATAGAATCTATAATTTTTTCTTCAATTCCTGCTAGACTACTATGCTTTTCAAGATAGGAATCGTATTTGTTTATACAAATCTCATCCCATGGTGGTGGTAGTTTATGAAAATATTGTTTTTTTTCCAGAATTCTACCTTATCATTTTTTAACTTTTGATACTCATGAAGGAATTTTTTAAAAAATTCTTCTAAGTACCTAATATCACATAATTTTATTTTTGATAAAATATAATTAGCTTGACTGCCTTGATCTTGATTATCAGTATAACCATAAAATTCTGTTTTTAGAATTTTTGTTAAACCTTTTAGTACATCTTTGGGCATTTGAATTTGGTTAATTAACTGCCCCTTTTGCTCTCTACCTATATCAGGAATTGTAAGATATCTTCTTGAAAAGTTCCAACAAAGTAAAACAAAAGATATAGGCTATATAGATGGAAACCTTGGAAATAATCTAAAAAGAGGTGATCTATTATTTAAGATGATGGAAATTTTACAAAGGTTATGAGTTTGGGGAAAAAGAGTTTTTGGTGGCAGATGAAAGAGGTTATGAGTATTTACTGTATAAAATGGCTGAGGAATTTCTATTTACCTCGGACGGTAAAATCTTGGACAATCGCCTCAAACTCAAGAAGGTATGAATCTAATCCTTTGATATCTTTTTGCTTTTCTCCCCCTCTTTTAATCAGATTTTTTAGTCCATATGATATAATGTTTTGTTTATTTTGTAACTCGGTCATGGGATGGAAACAAAGGAAACAGGGCGGGTGCGACCTGAAGCCCGGTTTTATATGCATGAACTGTTTACAAGCTAACATAGGGACATGCAAATAGAGTGTTGTCAGTTTCTCCTTTTTAATATGTTGTTGTATTCACCATCGTTTCTATAAATCAGACATCGATCACCTTTTTCTTTTTTCTTTCTTCTTCCTACTGTTTACGATGCCTTATAGAAACCTCCCGTAAGTGCTTAATGAGTGCATGGGCTCCATGTACCAACTTGGCTCCTTCAATAAATCTTTCCCTTTCTGCTAGACCGGCTCTGGTATCTGAACTGCATGGGCTTTCCTGTATAATTAAGAGGGTAATAGTAAGATGCTGAATATGTTTTACTTATTTGTGCACGGACTTGGGATAGGTTGTCAGGGAATTATAGCACTCGAGAAACGGCGTCACAGTAAAAACAGAGGATGATTGCGTTTACGAAGCTGACTACGTGATTTTGTCTGCTAGCATTGGTGTTCTCCAAAGCGACCTCATTTCCTTTAGGCCACCCTTGCCCATAAGTATTCTCTTTCTCCTGCATGTCCACAAACACTTGTCCATCAACATCTTGTGATTTATGAAGATCTTAGCCGTTGAATCAATAGAATGAGAACCCTATGCTATAGGTCCCCATAGATGTGAGTTGCCAAATTGTTTTCCTGATCTTTTTTTTAAGGTGTGGACCACAATTAAATATCACAAAGTTAGAAGAAAGAGTCAAAATTCATGGTTCTACCTACATGCTTTTCCTCGGTCACTTTTGACTTAATAGTTGACTTTCTTAAAAACTTAATTACTTAGGGTGACTATAGGTCATGCCATGATTTAAGCAATTTTCTGAGCAGGTTAGCCAAGTCTAGATCTAGCCTTAGAAGCCAGCGACATCATATATTCACCTTAATGATTGATGGTGATATGTATTAGAACTGGAGCTGGTTTGAGAAAGTGACATAATACATGAAAAAGTATTAGGGTTTGTTTGTGAGGGTTAGAATGAAGTTCATGTCTTCATTAAATATGTAGGGTTCAAGTGTTGCTACAGTCAAATATGTAACTTGGCTATTTATGTAGACCACTTAAAAAGAAATTCGAAGGGAAAATATCTCACATAATGAAATTATAAAAATCTTCTTATAGATGTCTTGAAAGTTGAAATGTGACTTTTATGGTGGTCCCCTGGGTTAAGATTGCTTAATCATGTAAAATTTGCTTTGATTAGATTCTAACTTGAAGATAATGTTTAATGATAACAGAGGTGGAAAACAGAAGCCATTGAGAAATGTGAAGTGATGGTGTATACAATACAAAGATCTTCCTCAAGTTTCCATATAAGTTCTGGCCTTGTGGGTCTGGAAAAGAGTTCTTCATATATGCTCACGAGAGAAGAGGCTATTACACGTTTTGGCAGGTTAGTTTAATGATATTATTTCGTTTATAAGATTGTTGCCAGCTAACTTTGATGTTTCTATCTGGCCAATCCTCTTGCCACTACCTGGTATTTTAAAAATTCAATCTTCAATTTTTTTTATTACCTTAAAAGAATTATGTGGCGTATGATGTCCTTGATCCTAGGCTGCTCTATTAATTTAGTAGAGAAATCCGCTAAATACAGATACAATAATTATTGGTATTTAATGTTATTTTTTTGATG
The DNA here is from genome assembly GCA_030270665.1 of Hibiscus trionum. Classification (NCBI taxonomy): domain Eukaryota; kingdom Viridiplantae; phylum Streptophyta; class Magnoliopsida; order Malvales; family Malvaceae; genus Hibiscus; species Hibiscus trionum. The sequence continues at coordinate 1,108,754 of BSYR01000012.1, forward strand.
AAGTTGGTAGTTGTCTGTTGCTCATCTAAATTGGCTGCTGATATGTTGCAATATCATCAGCACATGGAGAACGCATACCCAGGTTCGAATATTTTGGTCGTAACATTGACGAATGATGAATCGAAACGTGTGGAATCTCAATCCGATGAAGAGACACGAAAGGAAGCTATGGTTGTGCTTAGAGACATGTATGGGCCTGAAATACCCGATGCCACAGATATACTTGTTCCGCGCTGGTGGAATAACAACTTCCAGCAACTACCCTATCATCTCTAATAACCAAGTCATTAATGATATCAAGGTAATTACTAGTAAATGCATGAACCTCATAATGCAAGCAATATTAGAGTATTCAATCATGATTTTCTTTCTTTATTATTTTTTTAAATGTTACATTCAGGCCCCGGTTGGACGCATATTCTTTACTGGTGAACACACAAGTGAAAGATTTAATGGTTATGTGCACGGTGGACAGCTTGCAGGTAAGGATAGATGTCATTTAAAACCGATTCGAGAACTTGGTGAATTGATCTCATCGTGTCCCCGGTTTAAAACGTTTTTAAGAGTAAACAATTGTTACAGGTATTGACACGGGAAAAAGTGTCTTGGGAGAAAAGAGAAAGGATGAAAGACAAAACGATAAACAGAGCCAAAAATTTTACTGGAGCCTAGGGTGGCATTAACTTTAACTCAGGCGGATGCAGTCTCAAGTCTCCACAAATGTGATGTTCCAACACAATTGTATCTCACCGGCAAGCTCAGCATTCCAGAAACGATATTATAACTACATCTTATATGGGCTGAGACACTGCGAGATTCACTCATTGGCTGAGTGCAATCTCAATATTTATCTTGGGAATGTAATATTTAGACACTTTGGGACCTACCATGGTTGAATTTTTACTGATACAAGCATCCAAAACGAATTAATAAAAAGGAGAGATTTTAAAAAGTAAACATCTTGCTAATGGTTATGGAGTGCCATGAAATTTCAGGAGACAATGAGCAGACATAACCATTAGCTGTTGAGAAGTTAGGAAGTTATTTTTACTGTTAGAGTTGTTATTAATTTGTTAGGAGCAGTTAAGTTGTTATCATTGAATACTGGGTAGCATATGTGTATATATATTAGTTGTACAATTGTTTTAATTAATAAGAATCATCAAAATGTATTCGATTCCTTTTATCCCCTTTTCAACATGGTATCAGATTTAGGATTTTGATACGCTCATTACTCTTCGTTTTCCCCTTTTTTTGCTCTCAATTGTTTTCTAGGGTTTTTTTTCCTTTTTTGTTTCCTTTCTCTTCTCCGTTCATCATGCCTCCTGCCCTCGAGACGATTGATTCCAACCATCTTTAGTATCTCCATCCTTCGGATACCCCTGGTATGATGCTTGTCTCTCAGTCGTTGCTTGGTTTGGAGAACTACGGCGTCTGGAGTCGCTCGATGTAGATTGCTTTGCTTGCCCAGAACAAGCTTGGCTTTGTCGATGACACTTGTCGCCGGAGCAATTACGTGGACGCCTTGCATCCTCAGTGGGACAGATGCAACGCAGTCGTGTTGTCCTGGATTTTGAACGGTTTCTTGAGATCTTTCGGCTGGGATTATTTTCGCTTCCAGTGCTGCGTCAGTTTGGGCCGATTTGAAGAAGCGGTTTGACAAATTCGATGGGTTGCGGATTTTTTTCCTCCGTCGGGAGATTGTTACTTTGTCAAAAGGAGTTTTTCGTTTTTTACTATTTTCGCGTTTGAAATTGCTCTGGGCTGAGTATGAAACATTAATTCCTTTTACTTCTTGTGAATGTGAGGTTTCTCAACAGAATTTGAAACATTTGGTTCGACAGAAGCTTTTTCAGTTTCTCATGGGATTGACTGAGTCCTATGCTGCGGTTAGGAGTCAGATTTTGCTTATGCAACCTCTATCGAGTGTCAATCAGGCTTATTCTATACTCCCCCAAGAAGAATCTCAACGATCTCAGTTCTCTGTTATTTCTGGCCAAGATTCTTCTGTGATGTTTTCCAAATCGGTTGATGCTCCTGCTCATCGTTGTTTTTCGGGCTTCTGTGACTATTGCAAGATCAAAGGGCACAAGAGGGAGCAATTTTATCGGTTAATTGGGTTTCCTCCTGACTTCAAGTTCAATAAAAAGCGAGGTGCTCAAGCTGTTGTTGCCATCAATTCTGCTCCTAGTGCATCTGTTGGTTTTGAGGATACTCTTGTTTCTGGAGGTCCACCTTCGGTTTCTTCTACTCCCACATTCACGCGTGAGCAATATTCTCAGATTTTGAGTCTTTTGAACTCTGCTCCTCTTGTCGATTCTGTTGTGAATCTTGTAGGTACAACTGATAAAGATTCTTTTGCTTCTAATGCTTCCCTTACTTAGATTGTAGACATATGGGCGACAGACCACATCCTATCTGACTTTAAGAGTTTGAATCATCATGTACCCGATGGTAAAACTGTTCCTGTTACTTATGTTGGCTCTTATACCCTTGGTTCTTCCTACACTCTTTTTAATGTTCTTTTTGTTCCTAATTTTCAACATAATTTGCTTTCGGTTTCTAGGTTAACCTATGATCTTCATTGTTCTCTCACATTTTATCCTGATTTTTGTCTTCTACAGGAACTCTCCAATGGAAGGACAAAGGGGATTGGTAGGGTGTTCAAAGGATTATATTACTTTGTGTCCTCAGATTTTAGGTCTGATCTCTTTGCCTCTGTTTCGCGATTAACATCTTATTTTCATGTTCATAGTTCTTGTATGGCTTCTGTTGTTTCATCCACTTGTACTTGGCATGCTCGTTTAGGGCATGCCTCTTTTGGAAAGCTGAATAAAATGGATTTTTTGAGTTCTGTTAAGCTAGATTCTAATTCTGTGACTAAATGTGCCATATGCCCCTTAGTTAAACAGACACGTTTACCTTTCCCTTCTAGTTCTTCTAGGTCCACTGATCCTTTCTATTTGATTCACATTGACCAATGGGGTCCTTATAGGACTTCAAATCATTCTGGTTGTCATTTCTTTCTAACTATTGTCGATGATTATTCTCGGATGTGTTGGGTTTACCTGTTGAAGCATAAAAATGATGCTCTTTCTTCTCTTAAACAATTTTTCATTCTTGTTCACAATCAATTTTCCATATCTATTAAGATTGTTCGCAGTGAAATTGGGTCAGAATTTTTTAATTCTGAGTGTAACATTTTTTTCTCTTCTCATAGTATTATACACCAAAGTTCGTGTGTGCGTACCCCTCAGCAAAATGGTGTTGCTGAGAGGAAGCATCGACACATCTTAGAGGTTGTCCATGCTTTGCGTTTCTATTCTCAAGTCCCTCTCAAATTTTGGGGTGAGTGTATTGTTACTGCATGTTACCTCATTAATCGTTTATCTACTGTTGTGCTTCAGTGGAAATCTCCTTTTGAAATACTTTACAAAAATCTCCTAATTTGTCACACCTTAGGATCTTTGGTTGCTTGTGTTTTGCCACGAAACCAAATTTTTCTGATAAGTTTGCTTCGAAGTCTATTCCTGCTGTTTTTGTTTGGTATTCTTCCACTCAAAAAGGGTATATTCTTTTTTATATTGAGTCTAAACGTTTTTTTGTTAATTGTGATGTTATTTTCCATGAGGATGTCTTTCCTTTTCATGATGTTTCTTCTACTTCACCCTGTTTTTTTCCTTCTCAATCTTTGGATTTTGATTTTGATTTTCTTGTTCTCACTCCTTTGAATTTCTCTCATGATGTTTCAAATCCTTTTCATGATGTTCCAAACCCTTCTCCTGATGTTCCAAATCCTTCTCATAATGTTCCACTTTCTTCTCATGATGTTTCTCCTTCACCTCCATGTGGTTCTGTTTCCAGTGTTAGTGGTTCTGCTCTTCCTTTGTCATCTACTGTTCATGATTATGCTTCAATAGGGACGCCTGATGTCCCATCTTCATCTTCATTTCCACCTTCACCACCCCCACAACCCATGCGTCGTGTCTCTTCTCGAATTTCTAAACCCCTTATTGGTTAAACGATTTTGCTTGCACCTGCCAATCACCTTCCCTTCCAAGTCCGTATCCTATTTCCAATTATGTTGCTTATTCTCATTTGCCTTCCCCAACTCAATCATATATTTTTCTACTTCTCAAGTTTTTGAATCTCGTACCTATGAAGAAGCTAAAACTGACCATGTCTGGATAAAAGCCGTGCAAGATGAAATTCATGCTCTAGAGTTGAATCGAACTTGGTCTATTGTGTCACTACCTCCTGGGAAGGTTTGTATTGGGTGTAAGTGGGTCTTTAAGGTCAAGTTTCATGCCTCGGGTGAAGTTGAGAGGTATAAAGCTCGGCTCGTTTCCAAGGGTTACAACCAAAAGGAATGAGTTGATTTGGTGGAAACCTTCTCTCAGTTGTTAAAATTACCATTGTTCATTTTGTGTTGGCTCTTGCCTTCATCTTTTCTTGGCCTCTTTGGCAGATGGATGTTCATAATGCATTCTTACAAGGTAATCTCCTTGAAGAGGTGTACATGAAATTACTACAAGGCTTTTATAGTCATGGGGAGAACTTAATTTGTAGAGTACAAAAGTCGCTCTATGGTTTGAAACAAGCGTCTCGACAGTGGAATGCTAAATTAACAGAAGCATTGCTTGTTGCAGGATTTGTGCAAAGCAAGTTCGATTACTCATTGTTCACTAAAAAGGATGAGTCTAAGATTGTAGTGCTTCTGGTTTATGTAGATGACCTGATGATCACAGGAAATGATGATGACATGATCAATGATCTCAAGTGTGTCCTACATAAGAATTTTAAAATGAAGGATTTAGGGGAATTGAAGTACTTCTTTAGACTTGAAGTGTTACGGTCTAAAGAAAAAATCATTTTGAATCAGCGAAAATATGCACTTGAGTTGATACAAGATTCAGGTGTAGGGGCAGCTCAACATGCGTCGACACCATTAGAGCAAAACAACAAACTTACCACAGTGGAGTATGATAAGTTTGTTCAACAAGGAAATGATGATGGTGAACTGCTAATTGATAAAACGAGTTATCATATACTTATATGCAGGCTATTGTACCTCACTCACACAAGGCCTGACATTGCATACTCCATTCAACACCTCAGTCAATTCATGCATCAACCAAAGAAAGAACATATGGATGCTGCTTTAAGGGTAGTCAGATATGTAAAAAGAAGTCCTGGCTTGGGTATTTTTTTTGAAGGCTTCCAGTAGCTGCCAGATTGTTGCAAGTTGTGATTCAGACTGGACAACTTGTCCAATGAGCAAAAAATCAGTAACAGATTATTGTATCAAGTTGGGTGAATCACTTGTCTCATGGAAATCAAAGAAGCAGTCTACGATGGCACACTCTTCAGCGGAAGTAGAATATAGAAGTATGGCCATGGCGACATCAGAAATTGTTTGGTTGAAAGGGCTATTGTCAGAACTTGGAGTGAATGCTAAACAACCAGTAATGCTATATTGTGACAGTAAATCAGCTCTACAGATAGCAGCCAACCTTGTGTTTCATGAGAGAACGAAACACATAGAGATTGACTGCCATTTCATCAGGAAGAAAATACAAGAAAGGCTGATGTAGACTGAATATGTGCCCACTGCAGAACAACCAGCAGACATTTTGACTAAAGTACTTGGAATATCAAATCATGACTATCTCTTATCCAAGTTGGGGGTTAAAGAAGTGTTTAGCCCACCAACTTGAGGAGTGTTGAGAAGTTAGAAAGTTATTTTTACTGTTAGAGTTGTTATTAATTTGTTAGGAGCAGTTAAGTTGTTATCATTGAATACCGGGTAGCTGATGTGTATATATATTAGTTGTACAATTGTTTTAATTAATAAGAATCATCAGAACGTATTCAATTCCTTTTATCCCCTTTTCAACATTAGCCACTTTCATAGCCCCGTCCATGTGATTTAACCATAACCAGCTGCACAGCGAGACGATCATTGAAGCAGGAGGTATTGTTAGACAAGTTGTGGTTTGCACATAAGTCATAACCCTGCTGCTGCTAGGCAAACCTACCCCACGAGGCAATAGAAAGAACATGTAGAAAGCGATTTTAGAAATGAGAACACACAACCTGATTGAATGAAATATTGAAAGAAAGCTATTTTAGAAGCTCAATTCTGAAAACCAAGTGTTTTACAGTATAAATTACTCGAACCAATATATCAGACCAAATTCAGCAGCCAATAACAATTTTGGAAACGTAATATATAGCATTTGAATTGTCATCAGATAAATAAATATATTTGCAGAAAACAATACTATTCAATCACAGAAATTAGCATGTAACATGTACTACAGCTTTATGATTCTTGATATTGGGAGGTAAAATTCTCAACCCTTAGGCATAAGTCGGGTTTTTGGTTGTCCTAACTCCGATCCGAAAAGTTTGAAATTTGTACTAACATGATGTTTTGATGATGTTTCACACAATCTGAACTTAACCTTAATTTTGGGTAAAAATCCTCCTCTAACATGATAGGACATATATTTTTTTCATTTTTATTTGACAAAAATAAGAAAATAATTGAAAAAAGTATAGAGATCACTATAACAAATATCCTAAGTATAGAGGGGAATTATACTAATAATTTCGGGTTAAGTCGAGAATTTTTTACCCTAAATCTAAATATGATTTTATCCTTCACATACATCAACCTAAATCCATTTTTTTAAATCGTCTCTATAAAATTAAACTAGATTGAAACCTGGCATATTCAAATAATTTAATCATCTTTTATTAAGATCTCTAACATAAGTCTCCCATGTTCATTATAATGAGACACCATGTAGGATTGCATACAATAAACCATTCAACCATTAAAATATGATAGTTATATGTGGGGGATGAGGATGATGTATTTGAAAATCAAACTAACATGCTTAATATACGTAAATGATTAAATTTACTGAATTGTTTAAAAATAAAATAAAATAAATAGAATATATAAGTGTTAATGACAATAATATTATTTTTACCAGTTAAAAATTGCGATGACAACATTCCATAAACTATTTAATAATAACATGTGAAAAATATCAAAATTTACAATTTTAGTGATTAAATTTAAAAATAATTTAACTTGATAGCCAAAATAAAACATAAACTATCAATCAAACGATGGCCAAAAAAGCATCTCTTGTGGAGTTCAATCAAAGGGCAAATCCCGTGGCCACATAGGTCAGCCGCAGCCATTTCCAGTGGATCTCACCACGGCCCACCACCGCACTTTAAACCTACGACAGAAAAACCCTCAACCCTAAAAATTCCCCGATCTCCATTTTCTTTCTATTCGGCGTTAACCAAAAACCCTAAATCATTAAAACCAACAAATCCCCCTTCTGAAGTCTCCATTTTTATCACAGCAGCAAACAAAAAAGAAAAGAGAAAATGGAGGTGGAAAGAGAGGAAACGGAGACGGGGAAAAGCGTTATGTGCGTATTAACAGACCCAGAAGGGACCACTCTCGGAGGCACCATGTACCTTCCCCAGAACGTTGGTCCTCTTCAGCTTCAGCAGATCGTCAATACGCTTCTAAAAAATGTAACCTTTTGCTGCTCTGCTTCATTGCATTATATTTTGTTGTAACTAGTTCCAATTTGTTAATTTTCTGTTCTTTTTTTTCGTTTAATTTACATTCGATGCATTTTATTCCAAGTTTTATGCATTTTCTTGTATATTTTTGGTTGAATTATTCAAAATTTGATTTTTTTTACATAATAAATTGCTTCTAGAGACTGATATGAGTCATGAACTTTGGTATTTGGGTTTCTTCAGGAGGAGAAGCTGCCATATGCATTTTATATATCTAATCAAGAGCTTCTTGTGCCACTTGGAAATTACTTGGAGAAAAATAAAGGTTTGTTGGGGAACTGTCGAAAGTGAATTATGTGATATTTCTACTTCTATTACTTGATTCTTTTACATTTCTCATTATGCTTTTGGTTGGCTAATTTGAATCAACAAAATCTCAGTTTCCATGGAGAAAACACTATCGATAGTTTATCAACCGCAAGCAGTTTTCAGGATTCGTTCAATTAATCGATGTTCAGCTACAATTGCTGGTATGGGATATTGAGATTGATATATTTTTGTTATCAAAAACTTAATTGCATTGGACTCCGTATGCTATTCTTCGTGAAAGAAACAAATTGCATCTTGCATGAGCTCTGGATATGATGATATTATTCAACTTTGAAAAGGAATATTTTTTCAGTTCAGGCTCAGCTAATTTTATTTTTAAAAAGGAACTTCCATTAACATGTTCATATTTTTTTCTTTATATGGATTAATTAGATATAAACTGTTTACTAGCATTCCGTTAGCATAATTGGATTGCTTATCCTAAATCTTTATTGTTACTTTGTCACAAATCACAATAGGTCATACTGAAGCAGTACTTTCTGTTGCCTTTAGTCCTGATGGACGACAGTTGGCAAGTGGCTCAGGTGATACCACTGTCCGACTATGGGACCTAAATACTCAGACACCAATGTTTACATGCACAGGTTAGAAAATTTGTACTTGATACTGTTTTCTTCGTCAGTTCGACTGAAAAACTATTTTAGCAATGGAGAAGTATTTAAGCATACAAATGGAGTTAGAAAAGAGTTGTCATATAACATAAATTCATGATGTTATTGTAATTCTTGGCACTCATTGCATTTCTTTTTTATGTTAATCATTTGTCTTCTGATATTCTTTCAGGACACAAAAACTGGGTTCTTTGTATTGCATGGTCGCCCGATGGTAAATATCTGATCAGTGGAAGCAAGTCTGGAGAACTAATATGTTGGGACCCACAAACAGGGAAGCCTGCTGGCAATCCGATGACCGTAAAGTCTTTATTCTTGAATAACTACATTATTTTTTTTTAATAATTCGGTATAGTTTTTTTACCTCTTTAAACTGAAACTGTCTCATGAATTTGGTAAAAAAGCAATGGAATACATTCTTTTTACTTGATTGCCTTATTCATATAAAACATGGTGCCGATTTCTTGGATTCTGCTATAGGGCCACAAGAAATGGATCACCGGTATCTCATGGGAACCTGTCCATCTAAATGCTCCATGCCGTCGCTTTGTAAGTGCTAGCAAAGATGGTGATGCCCGCATATGGGATGTTTCCTTAAAGAAATGTGTTATTTGTCTCAGTGGCCACACACTTGCTGTAACTTGTGTGAAATGGGGTGGAGATGGAGTCATATATACAGGGTACAATTTTGTTCTCTTTCTATGATTCTGATCAGATTTTCTATTGGTATTTCACTCTCTTCTATGAAAGTAGAATCTCTGTTTTCCTTGGAAATGGAATAGAAGCAATAAGCACTTTGTACCCATCTAGTCATCTCGTCAATTAACAGCCTTTATTTAATCTCTTAACTGGTTAGTACTAACGAGCTCCCTTTATCAAACTGGCTGAAGATCCCAGGATTGTACTATCAAAGTATGGGAAACTTCACAAGGGAAGCTAATTCGTGAATTGAAGGTGATTTATTGCATTTTCTAGAACATCTCTTTGTCAATTGTCATATGTATACATTAAACTGCTCTTTTGCATGTCTATGCATGAATTGTTTCTGTATATGCCCTGAATTTTATATTACAGACATTCATTTGCTTGTGCTACTTGTTTTAGGGTCATGGGCATTGGGTTAATTCCCTTGCTTTGAGCACAGAATATGTTCTTCGCACTGGGGCTTTTGATCATACTGGTAAACAATATTCGTCTACAGAAGAAATGAAGAAGGTAATGTGACTTATTTGGTGTCATTAGTTCTTCTTCCAATGAAACTCATATTTGTAATTCTACTGTATATATATACCTCTCTTTACAACAACATTTTTCTTTTCTTTTTTCCCTTGATATATTGAAGCTTCCTACTCTCCTTCTGTAGAAAAGTAATTAGATTTCCTTATATAATTTAGGTTGCTCTAGAAAGGTACAACAAAATGAAAGGCAATGCCCCTGAGAGATTGGTATCAGGATCTGATGATTTTACTATGTTCCTATGGGAACCTGCTGTCAGCAAACATCATAAAGTTCGCATGACTGGTCATCAACAGGTACAATGTTATACCCTGCTCACTCACTCGGATTGCGATCCAAATTGTTGATTTCTTCATGCTTAGTAGTAAGTTCGTACATTTTGTTGGTTGTTTGCAGCTTGTAAACCATGTTTATTTCTCACCTGATGGGCTATGGGTGGCCAGTGCATCATTTGATAAGTCAGTCAAACTATGGAATGGTACTACCGGAGAATTTGTCGCTGCATTCCGAGGTCATGTTGGGCCTGTTTACCAAATAAGGTTTGAGCTGTTTCTATAGTTTATTTCCATGTCACTTCTCTATTTATTTCTCAGGATTAATGATTATCTTGTATGTTGCCCTTCAGCTGGTCTGCAGATAGTAGGCTTCTTTTAAGTGGAAGCAAAGACTCCACCTTGAAGGTAAGTCCCAGTAACTTTTTATAGACATACTCACATGCTCTAGTTTTGATGTATTGTAGAATTGAACCAAACTGAAGTTAGATTTCATTTGTACTTTCTGACTCAGTTGAGTTGTGTTATTGTTCTGCCGTGGCCTCAATGTTAGTATCTCATTATCCTTCTCTTGTTCAGCCTCTGCTACACATATGTCCTTCCTGCCTTACTCTCCCTTAGATTCCCCTCGCCCTATGCCGCCACCCCCATCTTCGATCCTCCCCTAAAAGTCCCGATTCTTTAATCGAGGCCTTGGATGGAATGCTAATGTTTTTTTTAACAAGCCGGTTATTGTTGTTGCAAGGTATGGGATATCAGAACAAAAAAGTTGAAACAAGACCTCCCAGGCCATGCGGATGAGGTAAGCTCTCCATGCTACTAGCAAAGAATCATTGATATTGATTTGCCGACGTACTGGAGACTGATCTTCATCCTCATTCGAACAGGTTTTTGCCGTGGATTGGAGTCCGGATGGTGAGAAAGTTGCCTCTGGTGGTAAGGATAGGGTGTTGAAGTTGTGGATGGGCTAAATTCATATTGCAGCATGGCAGTGAGTGATATGTGCAACTGCAATGAACCAAGAACTTCAGAATCAGTCCAGATTGATCATTGTTTTCAGGATTGCTTGCTGTATACTATATACATTGCAACTGATGTAATATATTTTTTGAAGTGTAATAGCAAATTTTATTTATTTAGGATCAAAACTACTTTTTAAGTTGAATCGGGGAAAATGTGATCCCCGCATCAAATTCACTTTCCAATTTGTTTGAGTTTGAACGAACAAATTTCTTTTCATGTTTGTTTATATTCGTTAAGAATTTTAAAATTATGTTGATATTTGTTTAATTAAAATTGCGTGTTTAATATCTACAATCGTGTTGGTTTAGTTTTGCAAACGTATATACATAGTATTTAATATGTTTTTAAACACTAAACAAACATATAATTTAATCATGGACGTAAAATAAATAATTTACAATTTATTTGTAAATAATAAATAAATTATAATTGAACATATTTATTATTTTTGGATATAAAATTATTTAATATAAATAATTGTATTATAAATAATGCAATAATAAAAAAGAAAATATTTCATACACTGTTATGGAAATAAATTTTTTTTACAATTCCTTAATTTTAGGGTTGTGTTTAAATATAGGAACTTAGATTTTAAAGTTTATATTTAAAATTTATGATTTAGGGTTAAAATTTAGGGTTTAGAGCTTAGGATGTATGTTTTAAGGTAATATAGTTAGGGATTTAAGTTTTAATTTATAAATCCTAGAATTTAACCTTGAATCTAAATTTTAACATCACCCCATAAATTCAAAACTTTTACACTTAAATCCTGTTGAGTGGATCAATGAAACAATATAAGCTAAGAGGGGTGAATTGGATTTTTAGAACTGTGAGTGGAATGGAAAATTAAAAATAGTAGACAAGAGAATTTAGAGTGGTTCAAGTTCCAATCGAACTCTACATCATCCACTACCTTAGTTTTACTAAGAATTTTTCAACAATCCACTAATTGTTCTTCCCCTTTTCTAGGCTAAGGAGGTAACCTTTACAATTCCGGTCAAATTTTTTACCCAAAATTTGACTTAATCCTCACACAAAAAATACAAGAAAATGATGGCTAAAACAAGTATCTCTCAATACAAAATGTAGCCCTTTTACAAGCACTCAACCCAATTGAATAGATAAGAATGGAAATTACAATTTTACAATTGTTGTTTACAAAAAATGTTGAGAATTTTGCACAAATGCTTGGCTTTGATGTTTGGATAATGCTTTTGAGATCAATAGTTGTTGCTGAAGCTTTTAGAGGTCCATTTTATACATTCTCATTGAATTCTAGACATTGGGGTTGTTGCATTCATCAATAGAGTCGTTGGGATGATATCTTCCCTCCATAAATGCAGTCTGCAACCACCCATTCCGAAACGCACGATCTTGTTTCGAAACAGACCAAAATAGAAAGAGCCGTTGGGGTGTAATAAATAAACCGTGCCGAAACGGGCACGATCGTTTCGATACGCTCGTTTCGAAACACTTTGCCACTTACAAAGCCTGTATCGAAACGGCTTGAAAGCGTTTCGATACGCCTTAACGATAAGTATAAATTCAGTTGAAAACTTCAACGATCATATTTTTAAAACAAGTTTGAATTCAGTTTTGAAACGGGTCAAACCGTTTCGATGTTCTTCATCCGTTTCGAAACTCGTTTCGAAACAGAGGTTAACAGTTTTAAAATTGTTTCGGAACGGCCAAAGGCCGTTCCAAAACGGTAACTCGAAAATCACTGTTTTGGCTTGATAAACACTTAGAAAATATATATCAAGTTGAAGTTTTGACTTAAACATTTTTCTTTAAATATATAGAGAGGTTTTGAGGACTTAAAAATTTATTTTCTCTTTTTCAATTTAATCCTTAAATTTTTTAGTTATATCAAAATTAATTTATCGATTTCACAAATCCCAAATAAAATCTATAAACCCTAAAACTAAGACACTTTGTCGTTTTATAGAAACTTGTTAACAAACTAATGAAGTAGTCGTAAATCAATATAAACGAATTAGAACACTTCTATTCAAACTCGTTTAATAAATGCATAATAATTTCGGAATTTTTTAAAATAAATTTTACTGAAACTAGCCTACAATTTTAGATGTGCATGCTTTCATTGTATCTTCTGACCAAGTCAAATTGCATATTAATCATCCTTTCTGATCAGAAAACCTTGGACTGAGAAGTAAAAAGAAATAAAATTGATGCTATTAGTCATATGATGATGATGATGATGATGATACAGGTCCCAGTCTGTATACAAAATGATAATCTGGTAATGCACAAACCCCAACTAGGATTCCATCCAAACATCCCCATTGAGCACTGCATGTTCCCACATGGAATGCCCACATAGGTAATTAAAAGGTTGAAGACATTTTCAACTGTTAGTAATCATTCTTCTTCAAATGTTTGATGGAGGCTTGTAATCAAGCATCTCCCTTATATTTAGCTTGATCGAAGGACCCATCGATGTGCATATATGTGCACTTTTCCAGTATACTCCTTTCGCACCTTTTGGCTTGTTTGTTTCGATCGATTTCTGTCCAATTAACAACAAAACCAAATAAACATCAGAGTTCAAGTCTGGTTTCCGTATCACAAATTGTGTTCGAAAGAAAGAAACGGAGAGCAAGAAGGCAACAGGGTTTGACATACAACTGCTGCAAGAAAATTCACAAGGAGGTCGTCTTCGGAGAAGTCTACTTTGCCGAAAGGTATGTGGACGATCCCGGTTTTATCAGCTCTGTATTCAACTTTACCCTTTTTGAATTCTTCGATAGCCTGCGAAAGAAAAATGATTCAATAAACATTATAGCTAATATCACCATTGCTAGCTACCACGCATCTTCAGTTGCAAATTCATTAAAACTAAAATGATCAACAAGAACTCATCAAAGCATAACAATCAGATCGTACCTGAGGTATATTTGGGGTAACAGTACCGGCTTTCGGATTTGGCATGAGCCCACGTGGTCCTAGAATCTTTCCAAGGCTTGCAACCTAATTTAGAAGTAGAAGATGTTAAAATAAAGCCCATAGTAAAAAAATTATTGCCATTTCGACCAAAAAGGGATATCTCATTAATTGAAATAAGAGCAGTAAAGCAGCACCTTAACCATCATATCTGGGGAAGCAATTAACTTGTCGAAGTCCATGAATCCTCCTTTTATTTGTTCAATCAAGTCCTCACCACCAACAATATCCGCTCCAGCATTTTTTGCTTCGTCAAACTTTTCACCTGCAAAGATATTACAGAAAAGCAATTAATTTGTGTTGCTAAGCCTCAGAAAAGAAAACTTTATCCTAATAGGATTCCATTTGAGATCTTTAACTATTATCACTGGCCTAGAGTACACCATTCTAAAACGATTACTGTTTATATTTACTAGTTCAGAACCTACTCAATCTTGGGACATGAACCATAACATGATTCAGCTATGTTTCCTTGTTGGAAATGTTTGAGATATTTCAAAAGAATCTTATCTATCATGACACTCACTTCACTATATTCATAACTTCTAAAAGTTTGATGGATTTGTCCCCTGCTTTTTCGCCCAAAAGTTCAGTATGCCTGCCCTTGTTCTATGAAAAGACAAGTTTCTTAGAGTATTCTTTGGTTTTTCCTTGTTTTAGATCTTGCCTTGCTCTTCGAATAGATGAGCTTATTTAATCCTGGGCGATACATGTCAAGCTTTAATCTTGGGCGATACACCTCAACTCGTCAAGCTTGACAACATTGTTCTATACACCAAAAAACGCATCTCTCCTCTCATTCTTTCTTGTTTTTCTATCCCAACCTTTGCACACAAGCCTATAAATACCAAGCCTCTGATAACATTGTTTTACAACTAAAAAATACGCATGTCTCCGCTCAGTCTCTCTTGTTTTTCTAGCCTAACCTTTGTTTACAATTCTATAAATACCAAGCCTGACAACATCGTTTTATACACCAAAATACGCATATCTCCTATCATTCTTTCTTCCATTCTATTGAGTATTTTTCTTAGAGTATTCTTTTTTGTTCCTGCCCCTATTCTTCGAATAGACAAACTTGTTAATCTTGAGGATACACTATACGACGAATTATTCTTAAGAATATTATCCAATTCGCCCTGAGCTTTATAATTCAGAATTCAATAAGTTCAATTTAGCCCAAAATACCCCACACATTTATCCAATAGCTTTCTCACAATTTCATGCAAGAATTTCTAGACATAAAAACAAATTCCAGTACAAATGAAAATGAAAACAAGTTACGGCAGAAAAGATATGAATGCATCAAAGTGTGGTAACTACCTTGAGTAAGAACGGCAACCTTAACCTTTTGTCCTGTTCCCTTAGGCAAATTCACCTATAAGATAAAGAGTCCAAAGGAAAAGTAGTAGGAAATTAGGCAAAACACCAAAGGTCGGTCAAATCATGGCCATGATGAGTTTATATACAAAGCACGGAAAACCTTACGGTTGCTCTCAGTTGTTGATCATTATACTTGGGGTCGATGTTAAGGCGGAAATGAGCTTCAGCTGTCTCTACAAACTTTGAACATGACATTTCCTTTAGCAAAGATATTGCTGTATTTACATCATATTCCTTTTTGTTTTCCCTTAATTTTTGAATTTCCAAGAATCTCTTGGACCTAGTCTGCAGTTTGAGCAGGAAAAATAAATGGAATTAAATAACTGAATGTAAGTAAACATCACAATCATATGTATTAACTTCATATTTAAGAAAGTAACCATTTCAGACAGACGATGGCTCCATATATCAAAATTCTTGAACTTAAATTCGATTCAATTGTAAAACCCTTTACTGCATTAGAAACTGCATATTTAACAAAGTAACCATTTCAGATAGACAATGGTTCCATATATCAAAATTCTTGAACTTAAACTCGATTCAATTGTAAAACCCTTCACTGCAATAGAAATTCAAAACTAAAGGATTGCAGTGGGGAGAAGAAAGTCCTTTATTTGGAATTTTGGATAGATTTTTTACTCAAGGCAAGTAAAAGTAAGGGAGATTGACTAGTCTTTCCTTTCGGCTTGAAATCTCAAATCTTTTATTTAAGACAACACAACAAACACTGTTTTCTCTAAGCTAAGCAAAAACCCAGACGCAAAATTATCTAACATACTTAATAAACAAAGCCACAGCAGGTAAAAATTTCGACAACCACATACTCTGTCTCTCTTAAGAGGCAACGCGGCCTTCCCTTTCTTGGGCTTGGACGGGGCAGTAACAGTAACAGTAGCAGTAGCAGAGCCACCGTCCTCTTCCTCCGCGGCCTCAGCCACCTCGGCCTCCGTAGCCACGGCAGCCACCATGACGTTCTTGGAGCCTCTCCGGGCACAGATATCAGCCCATCTGACGCCGGATTTTCCGTCTATAGAAGTCTTGAGAGAAAAGGCGGGGCTTTTGGACTTGAAGGACAGAACCGAAAGGGTGAGGTCTTGGGGGTGTACGGTGGAGGCGGCGTACGTTAGCATCAGGGAGGAGGAAGGTGCGGTGCAAGTAGCCATTGTTTCTGAAGGAGAGCTTCTTTTTCAGAGTTGTTTTTGGGCAATTCTTATCTATCCATCCATAATCGAAATGAAGAGGATAAGAGATGTTTTTTTATGGTGCAGTGAAATTTCTCTATTCTACACCCCAAGTCCGTAACAACATAATGGCTTCTTTTTTCAGGGAAATGACAAAGTAGCTTTTTTTTAATAATTTTATACACTACTTAGGTAAACTAATTTAAATTCGAGTTTTTTAAAATAAATTTTTTATCCATATAATTGAATCATCTGTTGAATTTAATTTTTTAAGCCATGAGTAGATATTTTAGTGGCCTCAACAATATTTATTTATTATGTCATATATGGAGCTCAAAAAATAAGTATTTTTGTTATCGAATATTGTTTGGGCAAAATACTGGATGCTATTTAATTATAGGTTTAGTAATAAAAATGTTATTTTTTTTTAAAAATAATAATTTAATCACTTAATTATAGGTTTAGGAACAAATATGTTACTCAAATAATTTTTTTGTGACAAACATTGCCATTAAATTAAAACAATGACATGGTATAATAACAATTTTAATCCCCAAAATTTATGCATTCTATTAATTTGTTCTCAATTCAAAATAATTCAATAAAACCATCCTTTCATATTTTAAAATTTCTACACTACACCATCACCCTGACATTACCTTCGACCACTTACCACACTCCATGATTTTGCTTCGATAATCAATAAATGTGATAGCTCGACAGACATGGTCACTTCACTATTAGACAGTTGACAGACTAATAGAATAGATTGGTCTTAATGTCTACTGCTAGTAGATACATTCACTTCACTAACGAAAATTTTAAATATGAGGGATTAAGTTTATTGAATTATTTCAAATTACGACCAACTTAATATAATGCATAGGTTTTGTGGATTAAACTTGTTAGTATACCAAGCCTTGTTTCAAATTTAATGACAGAGTGACTTGTTTGTCACAAAATGTTTGCGTGATTTGTTTGTTCCTAAACTTATAATTAAGTGGTTGAATTATTACTTTTAGAAGAAAAGTGACTTGTTTGTTCCTAAACATATAATCACGTGACTCAATTGCTACTTTTAAAAGAAGAGTGACATGCTTGTTACTAAATCTATAACTAAGAGACTTCTACTGTAATTTATCCATGTTGTTTATAAAAAAAATAAAAATATATATATATTTTTTTTAAAAATACTAATTATTTAGTTTATAGATGTAAAAAGGATTGATGACATCGATAACCAATGAGGGTTTTGGATATGTACGAGCTGAGCGACTGCACAGGACTCCAAGAAAAGAGGGCCCTAAATGAGTTGATTTAAATATTTATACAGAAAAATAAAAAAATTTTAGTTTATTAAATTATAAGGAAAATAGAAAAAACTTTAAAAAGAGCTCATTATATATTTTTTTATTAAAACAAAAAAATATATTTTTAAAAGATTTATATATCTTTAGGATTATAAATCAAAGTGCCTCATTTTAATAAACTACACAGTGCCCTATAAACCTTTAAACCGCCATGTCGATTAGTAAGGATAAATTTGATCGTATTTTTAAAAAAGTATGAGGTGGCATGAAAATGTAAATTATGCGGCTGAAAATTGCATTTAACGAATTAAATTAGATGAATAACCTAATTCTTTCGCAAAATTTTTTGAGTTATAATCATTTTATTAAGGAGAAAAGGAAAAAGTTGACAAATCAAACTGGAAATGTAATTACAACTCTACATGATATAGGTAGAAACTCGAACAATTACAATTAATTTAATTCGACTTAAATTTTATAAATTTGACTCAATTAAACAAATAAAATTCATTAATTCAATTGATTTTAACTTGATTTAATTCAATCGAACGTTAACTCTACGAGAAAGAACAAGCACATTGGAGCAAGCAATGGCGAAGTGTTGTGGATCACAAATTAAAAAGAGCCGTCGATTTTAAGTTAAAAGTCTGTGGTTGGAAGAGAGCAAGGAGCCTGGATCAGGTGGGCCCAAAAACCCGTGGCCTTTGTGCAACACGACTCACTCAAAAGTCTTCTTTGGAGCACTAAGGAAAGGAAAAGAATGAGTTTGATAAATTTATTATATCAAATGATTAATTTAATTAAATTATAGTAACAGTTATAAATATTATATATTATAATTATTTTTTGTGAAATTTAATTGAATAATTAGTAATTTAATTATTAATTTAACTCAAAATAATCTAACTAGTTAATCTACATATAATTTATACAAAATTGATAATAGTTGAGGTTTAAAATTATATAAAATAAAAAAGTTTGTTTGTGAACATAAATAAACCAAATATACTTATGTTGGAATTCGTTTGTTTAATTAGAAAAATTAATTTTTCTGTTCATATTCGTTTATTTAGTTTAACTAATGAGCATAAATGAACAATATACGAAAGATTCACGAGTAAGTTTATTATACTCTTTGTTCATATGTAAATTTTAGACTAAAGGGGTTATTTTGCCCCCGAGTTCGACCCAAATTAGCGATGTTGCCCCTCGCGCGAAAACGCGTTCAATTAGGTCTTCCAGTTCGCACATTGTAACAAATTAGCCCCTTGACCAACATTGATCGTTACGGTGCTGACGTGACAGTTAACTATGCTGACATGACAGTGCATGTGTGATGATGACGTGGCAAAAGGGCTGAATTGATTTTTTTAAACCGAATTCGAGGACATAATTAAATTTTTTATCGAGTTCAAGGGCATAATTCATTTTACTTGAAAGTCTTTACTTAATCTTTAAGCTAAAAAATAATAAATTATTAAAAATTTAAAAATATTTAAATACTCATAAAATATTAAAAAAATAAAAATGCTATAATGAATTTAAAAAATTAAGTAAAAACATAAAATTAAAAATATGAAAATTTATAAATATAAAATATAAAATTTTAAAATATTTATAAACCATCGAAAAAGTCTTCAACTGTTTCTGGCTATGCTAAGCCTAATGATATTCTTTGAGCATATTTCAATGGAATCATCTTTGTGTTAAAGTGGAAAAAAATTCCTTCATTTTTTCTACATCAAATATTAACGAGCATCAATTTGATGAAGAAAAGCGAGAGAAAAATGAGTTTAATTGTTACTTTAATACAATGTTGATTCCACTGAAAATTTGTTTAACGAATGGTAATACTTAGACTGAAGAAGTTAAAGACTTTTTCGAAGAAAGTGTTCGATTTTTAATACTTTATAAATATTTTTTAATTTTTATATTTATATTTTATCATTTTTAATCTCAAATACATTTTAATTTTTTATATTAGTTTTTATTTTCAGCAATTTTTAAAATTTTTTATTTATTTTTATGGATTTTTTAAAAACTCAAGAATATTTTGATTTTATGTGAGAGTTCACACTTTGCTTATTTTAAAATTATCATGAACCTAAATAATATTTACATCAATCTGATAATCGACTTTTTGTATATTTCATTTGTAAAAGTTCAACTTGAAAAGTTAAATTATTTATCTAATTTTATTCAAAAAAGTAAATAAATCGATTAAATTAATTTAAAATTTAAACAAATTATTTATCCATTTTTAAATTTTGATAATTTCCTAAATTATTATTTTTAGCTTAAATATTAAATAAGTTGTTAAACTTTCAATTAAAATGAATTATGCCCCTGAACTCGGCAAAAATCTCAATTGTGCCCTCAAATTCGATTTAAAAAATCAATTTAGCCCCTTTGCCACGTCATCATCACACATACACTGCCACATCAGCACAATTGATTGCCATGTCAGCACAATTGACTACCATGTCAGTAACGTTAACTGCCACGTCAACACCGTAACGGTTAACGTTGGTCAAGTGACTAATTTGCTACAATGTGCGAACTGGAAGACCTAATTGAACGCGTTTTCGCGCAAGGAACAACATTGCTAATTTGGATCGATTTCAGGGACAAAATAATCTCTTTAGCCTAAATTTTAAATAAACAAACATGAAAACATACAATTTTAAATGAACATGAACATGCTTAAAAATAAACAAATGAACATAAACAAATGTTTGTTATTTTAAGCTCGATTCATTTATAACATCGCCTAAAACTAGGCATAATCACCTAAACCAAGGAAAATGCACACTTGAAACCAATCCCTTTAAGTTGTTGTAAGAGCCACAATGATGATCAAACTATGAGTCAATCGACAATTCCAATTTTTTGTAACTTTCTAAATTTGTCAAATAATTTGATTTGATTTATATTTTCAACATACTAGATTTTATATAAAAAATATACTTTTTAAAACGTAATAAACAATAATCATAGGTGAAGTAGTAAAAAAATTATATATGGAAATTATTAAATATAAATTTGATAGTTATGCCTTAATTTTATGACTTTTAGTTGTTTTATTGAAAGATTATGTGAAAATATCATTATTTGTTTTGATGAAAAAAATGAGATACTACTATTTGTCTCACTAAAGTCTCTTAAATTTAATCGAAAAAAAGTACACATGATAATAATTACAAAGAGATTAATGGGTTAAACCTGACAATAACGAAACCTCAACTAAAGGAGAAATTATTAGATGGATCTGGCTCATCACGTCATCTATAGCCCATCCAATAATATTCATCCATTTCAGTGTAACTTGCAAGTAACTATTCACTCCTTAGTTACATGTAGAAAATAAGTGAAAATTTACCTTGAAAACTAATGACATTAAAAAAATATTTTTGGATGAGACCATAAATAACGTGATGAGCCAAGTTAATCTAATAATTTTTCAACTAAGGACTAGTAACCAAAAGACCAAAACCCTAAGAACCACAATATGCACCGTCTCCCGCGTGCTTAAACATGTCCACCTCTGGTGGCGGCCCGTGGAAGAACAACACGTCAAAACTCGTAGGTGATGCCCTTTTAGTTTTAGCATAGCATCAGCCACTTTGTTCCCGCCACACAACACATGCCGCTGTTGAACATTCCGATCCCGATATAGCACCTCCCCAATGTGTAAAAGTAAAGAGCAAGACCCTGTACCGTTGGAACCACCCTGTAATAAGCGAAACGCTTCTGAACTGTCCATTTCAAGAATAATCTGCCAATAGCCAATAGCCAATAGCCAATATCCCGTACAATTGTTAAACCAACTAGAATTCCTCATAGTTCAACTTCAAAGTCTAACAAATACCAATGAACTTCGAAAAACCTTATAACCAAAGACTTATGTGTAGGGCGGTTCAAAGATTTATGAGGCTCTGTTCAATTTATTAAAATATGAGCCTTAATTTATATAGTCCAAATAAATTCTTTCAATTTTTTTTTTATCTTAATACAAAATATTGTTTAATTACTCTTTTGAACAACAAAAATTCACACACAAACAACTAAAAATCTAATATTTTCAGTTAAAAAGTGCCACTCTTTTTGCATGTTTTGAGCAAAATTATTTACAACATTTTCAATATCAACTTCTTCCAGAAGACCACTCTCAGTTGCCATCAAAGCAAGTTCATTTAACATTTTTTTATGACATAATTGTTTGTAAGTATGGCTTCAACATCTTCGATTTGAAATTTTTGTTATGTAAAAGCAACAATAATAAGAATTGTCAATAAGATTCTATGAAAAATTGTCGCATTTGTGTAACAATTAAATCGTTTTAAAAATTTTAATAACCATTGCTCTCATTTTTCTCCTTAGGTAAAAGTTTTTTTTAAATAATTTCAGCCCATTATATGTTTGTAAGTATGGCTTCAACATCTCCGATTTGAAATTTTTGTTATGTAGAAGCAACAATAATAAGAATTGTTAATAAGATTCTATGAGAAATTGTCGCATTTGTGTAACAATTAAATCATTTTAAAAATCTTAATAAATCTATTGCTCTCATTTTTCTCTTTACGTAAAGGTTTTTTAAATAATTTTAGCCCATTATATGATGTATTTCCATCAACATCAGATAACTCATCCTTTTTAAGAGTATTTTTAAAATTATTAATAAAAGTGATTTATCATAATGAAACAAGAAGACAAAAATATTCTCATATAATTGATGTTGTTCGAATGTCTTATCCAAAGAAATAATGGCTTGATTGACAATATACAAGAAACATTCAGTTCTAAACTTAAGAGATATTAATGTTCGTATTTTACAATTAATTTGAAGGGCGATGTAAGTTTTTCGAAAGTTGTTAATTATCAAATACAAAAATTTATAATTATCTTTGTTAAAAAAATGTATAACTATCTAATTTATATCTAATCCTTATTTTTGAGGCCCCTGTTTTTCAAGGGCCTTGTGCGGTCGCTCCACTTGCACATGTCCACTACTTGTGTGATTCCATAACACTACTCAACAATATTATTGATCACGCTTATTTAAAAAAAATTATATTTTATTTATTTCTTAACTGAGTTGGCATACAATTGACCAATAACAGCTTAATCAAAAACATTATTGATCACGCTTATTTAAAAAAATTATATTTTATTTATTTCTTAACTGAGTTGGCATACAATTGACCAATAACAGCTTAATCAAAAACATTATAATACTGTAAATATTACATGATACATGCACATTAATATTTTTATCTTTGAATAATTTTTTAACTTAAAGGTATAAAAGTACCTAAATTAGTTAAAAATTACTAATTAACTTCCTAATTTTTTTTTACATTCAATTAAACCATCAAGCTCACAAATAGCATTAATTAGACTCTCAGACTAACATTGACCATTAAAAATTAACTGCTCCACCTATACGGTAGTTAACTCTCTATTTACGTAAAAGAATTATATTTTGTACCCTTATCACATCAATCATGGTTCCAATTAATAAAAACTATTCATTTTATCATTTTTTATATCATTAATCCACTTAAAAAGTAATTTTTATTTTTTTTAAAAAATTGACGCAAAAAAGTATGAATGAAAAATAGCTAGTTAAAAATGATTTGAAAAAAAAGTGAAATGAATAATTACTATTTATTGAAATCATGATTGATGTGAGCGTTCATATATGTTTAGGCGTATGTCTCCGCCACGTGACATGTCACGTGACTCTTTCTTTTATTAACGCCAGCAAACTTAAATTTTTACGACATTGAATATTAGTTTTATGTTGTTAAAAAAATTAAAACATATAAAATGAAAATTTCTGTTTAAGGTGTTTTTTAACTTACAAATATCGGTCATCAGAATCATCATCACTTGTAAGAAGATTCAAATATTCTTTCAAATCCTAACCAAAGTCTCAAATTCTTATAATTTCAAAAAGCCAAGAGTTTTCGATTCTATTCGATACTGTCTGAGACCATAATAGATTTAAAATTTTAAAAATGAAGTATAAAATAATATATTTTTAAAATGGGTATATAATTTTTTACCTTTACAAATTAAATTAAAATATTTTAACGAAGAATGTCACACTGAATATTTAAACTTGTTTATGAAAAAACGTGAATGTAGCTGTTCCTCTAGAGACTGCATGCATCCGTCACTGACCAAAATCAACATCGTCAATTCGCGGGCTAAAAAGTGTATTTAGTTTTTCTTCTTCCATTCTATAGCAAGATTACAACATGAATCAAGCCAAAATCTCCGGAGACTTTTTTCACGGTTTTCTTATATGGTTTGATTTAAAGCTAAGAAATATTTGGTTCTGGGTTTGTTTGTTTGTTTTTTTAATTTGGTTGAATAGTGATGGATTGGTAGTATTGGATGGTTGTGAGGATGTAGGAAATTCAGAATAAGAATTGTTGTTATGGGGTGGTTGAAAAGAAAATGGAAATTGAGAATCAAAGTTTGAAGATAGCATGGAGAATTGAAGGATCGATTAGAAGAATTTCAAATTTTTAACACGTTTACATAGATTTTTTGAGATTTTTCTTTCGATTTTTATACGTTTTACATACATGACATAAAATAAAATAATGTTATATATGTTAGTACTTTATATTTTTTAATATTCAATCTGAAAATTTGTATATTTGAATTTTCAGTTCAAATATATAGATTTGAATATATGATCACTTAATTTGAGTAAACTATGTATAAATGTTGCTCTCCTTTTTCTTTATAAGTATGACACAACTTAGTTTATTTGTAAAAATATTGCAATTGCCGCAGTATTCTTAAAGTCGGTGGGAGTTGAATTCGACTTCAATAGTATTTGGATTTTTTTCGATTAAAAAATCTTCCTTTGATACCAGTAAATCCAATAAAAATCTGCCACGTGGTGAAGGCAGAATGTAAGCCCACTGTCTTCAATATTTTTTTAATGAAAAAAACTAAATTAATATTTAAAGTCGGTTTCTAAGCCCACCATCTTCAAGAACACTGCAAATGTTATATTTATGAAATAATCTGAAATTTATTATAATTGTGAAAATAAAAAAAGTTATTGTTATATTCATACAATTTCACGCTTGATTGGATGATACTTTTTAAATTTAAATTTAAATTTTATATTTCAACGACATTATACAACTTCCTAGACTCTACATATTCACACAAAAAAGTCAAATAAACAAAAAAATTGTCAAATATAATAAAATTCAAGATGAGTTAGTGTATAACTTTACTTGACTAGTGAGCACTAGTGTTTAGAGGCTTAAAATAAAGCAAAATGTCGACAACACAATAAAATAAATAGTCTAAAGGTCAATTATTTTTTTTTCAAAATTTTAAATTATTTAAAATTAAAATATTATAATATGTATTCGTTCTGATTATTTGATTTTTTTCATATATTTATTTTAAATTATTTACAAAATAACAAGCGGAGAAAATATCTGAGTTTAATTAGTAAAATTTATAAATTCAAGGATTCAATTGTACGAAAAAAATAAGTGTTTAATTAGTAATTTTATTTTTACTAATTTAAAGATATTTTTTTCTAGAAAAAAATATATTTGTTAACTGCTACTTCAACCGTTGAGACTTGAGAGTTGCATTGTATTATTATATATTTGTGTCTCCACCTCAGATGAAGCAAAAGCAACCCTTCAACTTCAATTTGCCCTCTCTGGTCCTCTGTAAGGCCAGAGACAGCAAACGCATAAAACCCTATTTTTGTCTTCAGTCTCAGTTCCCACAAACACTCTCTCTTCTCTGCAATGGCAACCGCTACCATCTCCACGCGCTCCTTCCTTCTCCACTCCCACGCTCACCACCACAGACAGCAGAGCTTCGCCATCACTTCCTGCCGTATAAGCACCGCCAGCATTAACAGCCCCCTCACTCACTCTCTTTTACTGACCGTCTCCGCCAGGCCCCGCAATAATTTCCACCCCGCCACCGTAGTTTTCTCCTCGGGAAATGGCGGTACTGGCGGAACTGGTGGCGCTGGAAGTGGAGGTGGCGGAGGAGGACATGATGGTCATGACGATCAGGACCGGTCACGAAATCGATCCGAAGCAATCCTGGCTCTCGCCGAGGTATATAAGTATAACCATTCATAAACACTGTTTTATACATGCTTTTGTTTCTTTTTTACGTGCGAATTGTGGTGTGTGTGTATATATATATATACACAGGCAGGGAGAACGATGGAGAGTTTGCCCAAGGACATAGCGGCAGCAATCGAAGCGGGGAAGTTGCCGGGATCCATTATTCATAGGTACTTTGAGTTTGAGAAGTCGCCTGTATTCAGCTGGTTGCTTAATTTCGGAGGGTTTAAGGAGCGGTTGCTTGCCGATGATTTGTTTTTGACTAAAGTTGGCATCGAGTGCGGTGTCGGTATTTTCACCAAGGTTAGTCTTTTCTTGTTGCAAAATCATTGCTCTTACGACCCTTTCTGGGATTTTCTCTTATCGTCTTCTTTTTCTTTTTCTTTCAGTGTGCTGCAGAGTTAGAAAAGCGAAGAGAAAGGATAACGAAAGAGCTGGATTTTGTTTTTGCCGA
Organism: Hibiscus trionum; assembly: GCA_030270665.1. NCBI lineage: Eukaryota > Viridiplantae > Streptophyta > Magnoliopsida > Malvales > Malvaceae > Hibiscus > Hibiscus trionum. Next base: position 1,135,270 of record BSYR01000012.1, read on the forward strand.
TGTGGTATGCCTGGCTGCATGAGAATAAAAACAAAACAAATTTCATCTTCTATATACGTTCATAACAATAATGATTCCACGATTTTCAGGTAATGGCTCTCGTTGCAGATTTCATGCTTGTGTGGCTTCCGGCTCCGACGGTTTCTCTCCGGCCACCTGTAGCACTCAGTGCCGGGGCTATTTCCAAGTTCTTTTATAATTGTCCCGACAATGCTTTCCAGGTTTATTGACTTTATTTGTTGTCACATGTATCTAAGTTTTATCTGTTAGGGGTATGTAAGCCACACATATGGGTTTATCTTATCTTGAGAATCCTGAATGCAGGTGGCTTTGGCAGGAACATCTTATTCATTGTTACAGAGAGTTGCTGCAATTGTGGTATATATTTTACAAACTTCACCCTGGACCAACACCAGTATTTTATTAATTTCTACATGGTTTGAAACTCATTATGGAGTATAACATTATCTCCCATGCAGCGTAACGGGGCCAAACTCTTTGCTGTTGGAACCGGTGCATCCCTGGTTAGCGCATAACCCTAGATTCATCTACTACTCTCATGCTTAGTGTCATGGTCATTGGTAGAAATTGGAAGTATGAATCTCATTCCGTGTATTTGAATTGATATTAATATAATTGTGACAACAACCAATTGGTTTAGCGGGATGAGACACTAGATTCTTTAAGCAATGTTAGAGGTTTAAGTCCTTGCGTTGTGAAGGTCGCCCCATAATAGAGCTATGAAGTACATGATCTAGATTAGCCGACCAATAGATTGATACCAGTGGTTATACCAAAAAAAACATACAATTGTTCATTGTCATCTTCGATACTTGCCGCTTACTTCTTTGTTGTTTCAGGTTGGTGTAGGGGTGACAAATACGTTGATCAATGCACGAAAGGTTCTCGATAAATCGTTTGCTGAAGAAGCAGACGACAGTCTGCCTGTGTTAACAACAAGTTTCCAGTACGGTGTATACATGTCGGTGTCTAGCAACCTAAGGTAATTATATTCATCTCCAGCTTTAACCATGAGTTTTACATCATTGGGCTTGATTTGATAAAAATAAATGAAACAGGTACCAAATAATTGCGGGAGTTATTGAACAACGAATACTGGAGCCCTTACTGCACCGCCACAAGCTCATTCTGGGTGCAATCTGCTTCGCCGTTCGAACCGGGAACACTTTCTTGGGATCTTTGATGTAAGATACGGCATCACTTTTAAATATATTCCGGTGTTTGATCTTGAGAATCTGTAACAAGTGCTTGCATTATGTTAACAGGTGGGTGGATTATGCACGGTGGATTGGAGTTCAGAGGACGAGGGAATGAGTGAAGTATATGTACTATGTAGAGGTGCAGTAATGGCGAGAGTTTTCTCAATGGAGAGGGTTTCCGTTTTTCATTTCCATTATATTCGAAGATTTTCTTTTTACTATTATTAATTTATAACCTCTTGTTTAATGTGCACCAGTTTCAAGTGCATAATCTATTGCAAGTGCAGTTTCACCAGATTAACTAAACATAAACTCCGGTCCTGGCAGTCTCGGAGATTTTTAAGGCCATAAACGAAAATTAAAAATGTATCTTTATATAACCAAAACATATCTTATTATAAATAAAAATTCCCTGTTTTTTTAGTATTCTTAGTTATACCTCAACAATAAAAAAAATTAAATTTAGAATTTAGAGTTATAGTTAAAAAACCGTTTAAGATTAAAAAATTAAACTTATGATTTAAAATTAAATTTAGAGTTTAGGCCAGTTTTCTCGTTTTATTGATTAGAAATTCGTTTTTTGTCTCTATTTAGGTCTCACGTTAAAAAATAAAATTTATGATTTAAAATTAAAATTTAAGGTTAGAGATTAAGATTTAAGGATTAAAGAATGTGTATTTTTTAAAATTTAAAATATAGAATTATGACAGAATTTATTTATTTTGGTGTTGGGCATAAAAATGACCGAAAAAGGACAAATGATTTTTATTTTGTTTAATTAATGTTGACAAAACAATTTTAGTTATATTTAAAAATTTTACAAGTTTATATTGTTTTATTAAATAAAGATTATAATTTATTTTTTAATAAATAGTTTTTTAAAATGAGATTTAATAGAATTTATATAAAAAAATAACAAGGACGTGTTTTTTTAATAGTCTAAGGTGTTTACAATGTAGTATATGTTCTTAGATATTCTTAATCTGTTGATAATGGACACACACTTTGCATAGAAAGTGATTTGAACTCGGGTCTCTTAGGATGAACATCATTCGTTTTTCACTAAGACCACTTGTTGAGTTCAACAAGAACATGTTAAAAATATTAAATAAATATTTTTTTTAATATGGCCACTGAATTTTTATTATAACCATAGAAGATATCACAATTATAATGCATTCACGAAGAAAAATAATAGGACTAATCTACCTAAATTTCTTACAACCCAAAAACAAAGAAAAGTGAAAACTTTTTATGGATATAAGCATACCATCAAAATTTAAGAACTTCCTGAATCTCCTTGTCTCTATCCAATATGGACTTATAACCGATGAAAAAAAGAGTGGTGAGCGATCCAAACTATCATGCAGAATGTTTCGCTACTCAAGATTGATTACGTCGGCAAACAACCATCAACCAAGTGAGGATATACCTTTGCGTGACCACCGACAAAATCATAATCAGGAACTAACTATGATTAAAAACTCTATGCGAGCAACGATCGGCCGCTAGGGTGCGCTGAATCATGCCATAAAGACAGATGAAACAAATCAACAGAAACAAAGAAAAAAATGTCACAAAGACAGAAAAAACGCGTGTCACAAGGACAAAGAAAACACGTTCCATAAGGACAGAGATTCTTATTAGAAAATAAGAAAGAGAAAAACAAAAAACAAGAAAATTAATAAACACCGACAATTGACAACCAATAGCTAGGTGATTGCAGATCGCCGGCTAACGTAAAAAAATAAAAATAATTTACAGGCGACGCAAGATTATTAGAAAGAAAACTAAGGTTGAACGGCTATATTAAATAAATATTTAAACATAAGATATCAGTTTAAATATACTTTTGTATGAATATATGAATAACATGGCTGTAGGAGTGGCAGTCGGTATACGATGTTACTCTATTCATGAATAATATGTAAAAATAAAATTCAACTCAAAATATTATTTTTTTAATTTCAAGTTATTGAAGGTCGAGGTCGATTTTGCCAACTCAAATTTTGCTATTTTACAATTTAATCACTGTTTTTTATTTATTCAATTCTTCTTTCATTTTAAGTTATTTTATCAAATTTGAACCATATTCTTCGAAACCATTATAGAATATATATTTAGCTTCAATTTATACTTTTAAAACAAATTTCTCTTTTTTTGATTTAGTCCCCCAACTTTGTATGATTTAATCATTTCTGATTATTCCTTCATTTTAAGTTCATTTTAACCTAAATTAAACCACACGCTCCACTATCACTATATAATATCTATGTAACTTCATATCATTTTTTTAACAAAATAAATTATTTTTTTCAATTTAGTCCATTAACTTATCATTTTATTCAATTTGGTCCTTCAACTGGAATTTTCTTGTAAATTCTTTCTTTTCATCAATTCTTTGTCCTCGGAACCCCTTTTTTAATAACATTATAAATATATATTTTAAAATTTTGAATGATACTTGTTTATTAAATAACATTAAAAAATTTACTCACGCATGTGAAAAAAGTAGAGTTATATTTTGATACACAAGCTGTGTAAAAAAATTACACAAACCTTCTATAAAATTTAGAACTTAAATCTCAAACCCTAGCACCCTAAAACATAAACCCTAAACTCTAAACTCTAAATTTTAATCATAAAACTTAAATTATATACCCTACACACTAAACCCCTAAACCCTAAAATTGAAAGGTTTGTGTAAACTACACAAGCTTGTGTATCTAAATATTTTTCAAAAAAAGAATATGAATATATATATATATATATCTTATATGATTATAGAAAATCATTTAAATTGAAATAAATACGTATTATAACAATATAAATAATTAAAATTAAATGTGTACAAAACTTGACAACTCGACTTAACTCAAGTTTCATAAACTCAACTTGAATCGAGAAATTTTCAAAAAAAATTAAATCATACAATCGGACTTATTAACTAGACTAACTTAAAAAAAATTTATTCGATCCGATCGAATGCTCACCCCTAATTCCGGGTATTGCACTACCAACGGTATCTGATATACTCCCTCTATCCCACTAAACTGTCACATTTGAGTCAAATCTTTTTAAGTTTGACTTTTTAAAACTTAAAATTTATTATTGATAAAAATATAAAAAAATATATTTTAAAAACCTTAAATCAAGTAGTTTTTAAATATATATTTTATAAATTTTAATTAATTAAAAATTTTACATAAATTATAGTCAAAGTTAAAATATTTTGACCAACAGTTTAGTGGGACGGAGGGAGTACCAATTACCAACACATTGTGCACTAATTTCAAGGGTATAACCTAATGCAAGCAGAGTCTCTGCAGTTTCACCTGATTAACGACACAAAAAGTGCAGCATATATATAATCTCTATAGATCGGACCCTGCTGGTTCAACTGATCAATTGCAAACTCCAGAGTATTAGCAGGGACACCTGAATTTCTCATATGAAGTTTATTTTGGTTTCTTATAAAGCTAATTGTTTTGTATAGTTGGAATGATCGGTGGAGCATCTATACAGCCGCCGTTGCTAACAATGGTGGAGGCTAACTGAGGATTGTGAACCCCCAGAATGTTCTAGTGTTTTCAAAGGAATAATAATGATGCTTTGTGGAGAATGCTCTTACCCCCAGAACCTTCGGCAAGGATTGAATGAAGGTTTCATTTTCCAACAATACAACCTAAGCCAACCTTTTTGCAACAAATATAACCTATTTCTTGTAGTTGGGGATGACTGACGGATATAATCAGCGACGAAATAGGGATTTTCAAATGGTGAGGTTAGAATAAATTTTGAGGTACGAGATTATTCTCGGGTGTGAGTTATAAGAGCGACTACCCAAAGTCTACCTCTATCCAAGGCTCATAGTCATAATTGTTAGTAGTATTTAATTCAAATGATAATTTAATTTTTTTATATTTATTATTATGGTCTAATTTTTTAACACTTGTAATTAGGGATTTGTTATTAAATTTTTTTTAATATTTGTTATTAGGAGTCATTTTTTTCAATAATTGTTATTAGATACCCAATATTTTCAATATTTGTTTTTAGGCATATTATTAAAATTCATTCTTTTTCAATATTTGTTATTATGAGTCCATTTTTTTGCAATACTTATTATTAAGGGCCCAATTTTTTCTAATGCTTGTTATTAAGAGTATACTCTTAAAATGTAATTTTTGTCAATATTTTTTATTATGAGTCTAATTTTTTCTCCAATACTTGTTACTAGAGCCCAATTTTTTCTCAATATTTATTAATAGGTACAAACTATTAAAATTTATTGTTTTCCATTACTTTTTTAGAGTCTCGTTTTTTGTAATACTTTTTATTAAGAGTTTACTCTCAAAACTCAAAATTTTCAATACTTATTATTAGGGCATAATTTTTAGGTTCGCTCGCGAGCCACCAAAATTTCAGGAACGGGCCTGATTACAATATAAATATTGTTGACCCTATATTTCAAACAAATCAAGTGGGGTCAATTCTAATATTTTTATGAAAAATTTTATACTAGCTCTTTGAAAATTCCATTTAACTCTTTAAAAATTTCATATCACAACAAATCAAGTGGGGTCAATTGACCCCCCTAAACTATATGTGGCTACACCACTGGATATAATTTCGTAAATTCCGCACCGCACCTATTCCAATTGGGACAAAATGGGTATGAGTTTTCTTGGTAGTAGGGTGAGTGTGGATGTAAAAAGTTATACTCGTGTGAGTAGTGAGTAAGTGGTGGATTTAAAATCTCACTCGTCCTGTATCACCTTGCCCTGCATCAATCCATCTCACACCCGCCCGCTCCGCATCCGCCAACCCACTATCTACCATATGAATAAGATTAATTCATTGAAGTAAGTAGCGTGGGTGGATGATTATATTTGTTATCATTCATGTAAAAAAGTATATGTTTGTAAGCATTTAGAATAATTTTGAAATGCTTAATGAAGTTAAAAATTAAATTTATGAAATATGTTCAGGATTTTATTTATAAGCAGTGAGATCGAAAAATCATCAAAAAATTTATATAAATAATTAGGAAGTGGTCAATAAATCGATGTAACTGTAAGTAAGTCTAGTTTCGTTTAAAATAAATGGAGATCGATTTCAATATGTATTTTAAAAGACACAAAATTTTAAGAGATCAAAGGTCAGAAAAACAAAGCAGCAGACTACTCCAAAAACTAGTTCAACAGTGACTTTAAAAATTCGTCATAAATTGTACAAGTTGAATTAAAATTACCACTTCATATAGTTAAAAAGACAATTGAGTCTAGTTTCTTTTGGAGTAAACGAAATAAAATTTTGAGTCATATATTATGAGATTAATGGATATTTTTAAAGGTAATATATGCGGGTATGGTCGAGTACGGACGGGGTGGTGGGTGCGGAATGAATTTCAAAATGTACCCGCACGTAGGCGTGTGAATTTAAAAATTGTACCCGTCACAAGTAATGAGTAGATGGTAAATATATAAATTTTAGATAAATATATGGATGCAGATGGGGAGGGAATATCCACACCCCAACCCGTTTTGCGATCCCTACTTGTGGTATAGGTTAGTTAAACCCTTTCCTGTCCTTTGTGGCAAGGTTAGATAATTCCTTATTTAAACTTAATAATTTTTTAAAAAGAAAGAATTGACAGGTCAAATTATTATTTTTTACATTTTGTAATATTAAATGCCAATTTTTCAAAAGTTTAGACCAGCCCTCTAGCCCGTTAACGTCTCAGCCTAATTAAGCATGAATAGCATCATCATTATATCGATCGTTATACATTCTCGCGATAATGTTTTTATTTAATTTATTGTCAACTTAATTGAAAAATTATTAAAATATTATTTTTTAAAATAATAATTTTAATAACACTTTTGTTTCATACTTTTATATATATGTATATATTAAAATAGAAGAGGATTGTTTTATATATATATATATATATTGTTTAATCATTGTTAGACAAATTTTAAAAAATATAATTTTACATAAAATGTTATCTTTCACCCACAATGTGTTTATGGAACAAACTCTAGTTTTTATTTATTTTCTTAATTTTTAAAATATTATTTAGTACCAATAAAATGTTGGAAGTGGTAGCAAGACACAATGAAAAAAAAAATTGTTTACTCATTGGGTCATTTACCCAGTTTACATGGCAACTAAGGTAGAAAATCTCATTAAATTACATACTTAATAAACTACTGAAAAATATATCGGATCACAATGACCCAATGAGTTTTCTGGCAACCTTAAGCAAAGGTTGATGCCGAAAAATATATCGGATTACAATCCAGTAAATCTCACGATAGCTAAAAAAAACTGGGGCCCCAAGTCATTTCGTTGGTTCGATCATTGGACAGAAGAAGAGTTGGTAGGCTGCATTACCAAAACGTGCCAGAGTTTAAATTGTGCCGGAATAAGTGATACTCTTAGAAGGTGTAAACAATAGGCTAAAGTTTGGCTCGCTCGTAAAGGCGATTCCAATAAACCTTCTATTGCAGCGCTAGAGAACAAAATTACTGAACTAGAGGCTAAATTTTCTGGGGAAAAATCAGATTCATCACTCAAGCAAGAGATACTTTCCACCAGATCTCAATTGTGGAAAAAAGTTAGAATGAAAGGGAATGGTTACAGAAATCGAGATTAAAGTGGTTTCAGGCAGGCGATCGAAATTCAAAATTCTTTCACATTTTTGCATCATCCAGAAGAAACAAAAATTCGATTTGCAAGCTGAAAGTTGGGAGCTCATTTATATCGGAACCAAGTCTTATTAAGATGGTTGTGTACTCGCATTTTAAACAGATTTACAATGAATCCCACACACTTCAGGTAGAATGCCTTGACAGTAACCTTAGCACGATTGACTCAGATGCAGTTTCTAAATTAGAAGAACCATTCACAGTGGAAGAAATTTTCTATGCTCTCTCCACCACAGACGGCTCAAGAGCCCCAGGCCCGAATGGCTTCAACTTCAACTTTCTCAAAAAGTTCTGACACAACCTTAAAGATGACATTGTTTCCTTCTTTGATAACTTTTACGATGGGAAGATTAGAGACAGAAACTACAATCATTCGTTCATTGTACTCATCCCAAAAGTTAAAAGTACGGCATCTATGGAAGACATCGCCCTATTAGTCTGGTGGGATGAATTTATAAACTTCTAGCCAAAGTACTAGCTATACGATCTAGACGGGTTGCCTATATGGTCATTGGCGACACGTAATTCGCCTTCAGCCCCGGTAAGCAGATTATTGATTGCTCTCTAATTGCTAATGAACTAATAGACTATAAAAGAAGAAAAGGCTTGCCGGGAGTGGTATTCAAAGTTGACTTTCGGAAAGCTTACGATTCTGTTGATTGGCAATTCCTGCTCTTGGTCTTGAAGAAGATGGGGTTCGGTTTCAGATGGTGTAGTTGGATTAAAGAGTGCCTCGAGTAAGCAAGGATTTCAGTGCTTGTCAATGGCTCTCATACCAAGTCGTTTTCGATCTCTAGGGGATTAAGGCAAGGGTGTTCGTTGTCCCCTTTTTTGTTCAACTTGGTGGCTGAGGCTTTAAGTTCGTTGCTAAGCAAAGGTGTTCAGAAAGGATTATTCTCCGATTTTCGTTTGGGGTCTGATTTTAGGGAATTATCTCACCTACGGTTCGCAGATGATCTCATCATCTTCTGCGGTGATAGTGAATCTCAAATCAGGAATGTGGTACGTATTTTGAAAGGGTTTGAGCTGGTATCCGGTCTAAGTATCAATTTAAACAAGTCTAAACTACTTGGGATCAATGTTGCTGACACCTTAATTGATCAGTGGGCTTCTATTTTTCATTGCAAAAGCGAGAAATTCCCAACTACATACCTCGGTCTTCCTTTGGGAATTTAGAGGAATTCCAAAGCGCTGTGGTCTCCAATAGTTGATAAGTTTAATAAGAAGTTTGTTGGATGGAAGTCAAAATCCTTGTCTCTAGGGGGAAGAATCACACTCATCAAATCGGTCTTGAGTAATCTTCCTACTTACTACATGTCATTATATCCGATGCCAGTTTCCATTTGCAACTATCTTTCAAAATTGACAACCAAATTCTTGTGGGGATCATTGAACAGTCGCGCGATTCATTGGGTAAAAAAAGAAATTTTGAGCTTACCTAAGTCAAAGGGGGGGCTTGGATTTGTGGACTTCAAAACTCGCAACTCGGCTCTCTGAAACAAGTGGCTTTGGAGATATGGAACCGATCCGAATAGTCTGTGGCGTCAAACTATTTCCACTATCTACAGTCCAAATTTGAACTCGATTCTTCCTGGCACAAGAAAAGCTTCTAATATGTCTTGGCTATGGAGAAGCATCTCTGGTCAGTTATCAAAGCCTAACTCCCTCTTCTTGGCTAATACTCGATACAAAGTGGGTGATGTGAAACTAATTCAATTTTGGACGAACAAATGGGTCAGGAACAATGTGCTAAAAGAGGCTTTCCTCCGTATTTTCATACTTGCTATTAAGAAAAAAATGAGCCTTAGTAGAATTTGGCTTTTTTCAGTCTCAATCTTGGCATTGGAAAGTTGATTTGTGCAGGATTATACATGAAGAGGAAAAATTAGAGTGGAAGGATTTTCTTTCTCTCATTAGAGGCATCAAGTTAAACCCTACTGTGTCGGACAACATTGCTTGGTTAGCCGATTCAAGTGGGGCGTTTAGTGTCATATCCTTTTTCAAATTGCGCGTCAATGAAAATGGAACGAATGATGCAGTTTGGAACCTGGTCTGGAGAGGCCTATCTCCCCAAACGTTGAAGCATTTATTTGGAAAGTTCTTCACGACAAAATCCCTATGAAACATGTTCTATCGAAAAAGGGTATTATAAACCAAAATTCTGATCGCTGCCCTTTCTGCCAGATTTTTCCTGAGTCAATTTCGCACCTTTTTTGCCACTGTTATATAGTATGGGCTCTGTGGAACAAGTGGTGCAAATTATGGCATGTGCACCTCATTATGCCTGCCAGTGTTCGTAGTCTATTGATCCAATGGTGCAGTTTGAAACCTAATTACCTCTCCACCCAGGTATGGAATCTCAACTTCTTTAGTTTCAATTGGACAATCTAGAAATTCAGAAATGAACTAGCTTTCAAGGGCTGCAAATTCGATTCAAATCATCTTTTCGATTTGTGTATATTGAGATTAACTTGGTGGTGCAAAGCTAAATTGTGAAACCTATGTTTGATTTTGATATAATTAAATCGTTAAGGATCAAATTGAAAAACTTGAAATTGTTTTCTAAGTCCCTTAATAAGTTTTAAATCACCAACACTTTAAAACTGATTTGAAAAACTCAAAATCCAAATATTTTCTAAGTGTTCCAAGGCCAAAGTGTTCAAAACCGTCCAGGTGTATCGATACGCTTCCAGCCGTATCGATACCTTCTTTACAAAGTTGACTACTAGAAGGACGCGTTTCGATACGCTATTTACTGTATCGAAACAACGTATCAAAACAGATTCCATCTGTATCGATACACCCCTCTGTAAAAAGTGAAGGAGTTTGAATGGTGTACCGATACGGCTTCACCCGTATCGATACTGTTTTAATTGAATTTTTAATTCGAATTGTTTTAAATGCTTTCGACCGTTGGTGTCAGTTATTAGGTAACCAATATTTAAAATGACAGTTGACTCGTATCGATACGGTAAACCCTCGTATCGAAACAGAAACTTTCAGTGAGCTAAGTTGAGAAAAAGGTATCGATACGGTCTTATCCGTTTCGATACACTCCCTGTCCCGTACCGATACGCCTTCGTGCGTTTCGATACTCCCTCTTTATTATGTACAACGGCTCTTTCTTTTTTGAGACAAGTATCGATACGGCTCCCCGTGTACCGATACGGATAGCTGCAGAAGTGCATTTATGGTGGAAAGAGAGGGTCCCAACGGCTCTATTCAATTCCCCAACCACCCAAATGGCTAGAATTGATAGATGAGGTATAAATTGAAGCTCTTTGAAGACCAGCTACAACTATTGCATTAAAGACAAACATTCAAGCAAAAATCCAACCTCAAGTGTGCCAAATTTCCAATCTCTTGTAATTCCCAAATTGTGTTGTATCCAATTCTTATTCTATCTTCAAATTTGGGTTGAGTGTTGTATTTCAAAGGACAAATCTGTATTTGAGAGATATACTTCTTGTCCAATTTCTTCTTTGATTATTTGTGAGGGTTTGGTCAAATTTTGGGTAGAAAATTTGACCGGTTGTGTAAAGGTTACCTCCTAAGCCTTGAAAAGGGGAAGAACAAATAGTGAATTGTTGAAATTCTTAGTGGTAGCTAAGGTAGTGGATGTAGAGTTCATTTGGAACTTGAACCACTCTAAAATCCTTTGTTCTTCATTTTTAAATTGCCCTTTCACTCCACAAAGTTTTTAAATCCCAATTCACCCCCTCTTGGTCTTGATTATTCAATCGATCCACTCAACAATTGGTATCAGAGCCTACCTCTTTGAAGGATTCACAACCACACGAGGAGTTCCTAGGAAGAGTGAGATCAACAAAAAATCAAGCCATGGCTTCTACCTCCGGTTCAAGTATGTATGAGTCACAATCCACCACAAAGCCACCATTCTTCAATGGTGACAACTATCCCTTTTGGAAGAATAGGATGCGCCTCTCCATCAAGTCCAATGATTACTTGGTGTGAGATGTCATTGAAGATGGTCCTTACATTCCATTGAAGCAAACAATGAAGGAAAGATGGTGTTGAAGAAAAAGATAGAGATGAGTGAAGATGAAAGAAAAAAGATTCAAATAAATGACAAAGCTCTTCACATGCTTTTTTGCTCTTTTAGACCCGACATCTATTCCAAAGTCTCATCCATTGAGAGTGCCAAGGAAGTATGAGATACTCTTGAGACCACCTATGAGGGAACCAACGATGTCAAGGAAACTAAGATTGGAATTCTCAATCTTAGTTATGAGAATTTCAAGATAGAGCCCGATGAGACGGTGTCCAAGATGTTTGATCGCTTCTCTACCATAGTTAGTGGGCTCAAAGGATTTGGAGAGACTATACCGGAAGACAAGCTTGTCCGGAAGCTACTTTACTCACTTCCCGAATCTTGGGATAGGAAGAGAACCGCCATCATAGAGGCCAAAAACTTGAAGACTCTAAAGCTTGATGAGCTAGTGGGTTCTCTCCCCACTCATGAGATTATGAAGCAAGGAAGAGAAGAAGAGAAGAAGAAGGAAGAGAAGATAGTAGAGAAGCTAGAAGTTGAAAAGAAGAAGAAAATGAGAATAGCTCTCAAAGCTTCACTACTTGAGGAAAGCTCTTCTAGTGAGGAGGATGACCTTGAAGAATTGGCTATGATAGCCAAGAAGTTCTCTCGATTCATGAGGTCCAACCGTGGAAGAAAAATTCAAATAAAGATAGACTTCAAAGGTAAAAACAAAAAAGAAGCAAGGGATCAAATCATTTGCTTCGAGTGCAATAAACCCGACCACATACGTTCGGAGTGCCCTCAACTCAAGAAAAAGGGCTTTGAGAAGAAAAAGAAGCTCAAAGCCAAGCTTGCTACTTGGAGTGATGAGGAGTCATCCGAGGATGACGAACAAGAAGTGGCCAACCGTTGCCTCATGGCACTTGAGGAAGATTCCTCCATGGTAACCTCTAACTCATCATCTTTAGATTTTACATATGATGAATTAAATGATGCATATGATGAGTTGCAAGAGGTCTATGATGAATTAGTTGAGAAATATAAAGAGTCGGTCATTAAGAATAAGAAAATCATTTTGGAATTAAAAGATAAAAATGACCCTCTTTCTCAAGCTAATTTAAAATTTGAGAAAAAGATTTTAGGGTTGAAAGATGAACTAAAATTCTTCCAAGATGAAAATGTTGACCTTAATAATCTTATTTCTCAATGCAATAGTGAACACCAAAAGGTGTTAGATGAGCTTAACAAGCTCAAAGAGTTTTTTAAAAATGTTGGTAGTGTGAAGCATGAAATAGGTGAATCTTCAAAAACAAACCAACCTAAGAAAAAGACTAATTACTACAAACAAGGTAGCTTTCCTAGACATAGTAGAACCAAAAGGATTAGAAGTGTATGGGTTCCTAAGGAACTTGTAAAAGCTAATAACATTGTTGCTATGTCATCTTGGATTCCTAAGGGAACCAAGTTATTGGGAGCTAACACTCATGGACCCAAAATGATTTGGGTACCAAAAACAAAAGTTTAATATCTTTGTTTGTAGGGGGAGCATTGCTACAAGGCCAAAGCACAAAGTCAAAACTCATGGTACCTTGATAGTGGATGCTCAAGGCATATGACCAGAGACAAGAGTAGATTTATGGATCTAAAGCCAAAAAGTTGAGGAGTGGTGACATTTGGTGACAACTCCAAAGGCCACATTAAAGGTATTGGCTCCATAGGTAATCACTTTACTATTCTTATCGAAAATGTCTTGTATGTCGATGGTCTTAAACACAACTTGTTGAGCATAAGTCAATTGTGTGATAAATGATTTAATGTTTTGTTTGATAAAAATGGGTGCAAAATTGTTGACATTAAATCTAATAGTATTATGCTCATAGGTCATCGCATAGGTAACATATACATAGTGCATCTAGATGACATACATACATCTCATGCATGTTTGGTAGCACAAAATGAAAATGATGCATGGTTGTGGCATAGGAAACTAGGACATGCTAGCATTAGTGTTTTAGAAAAACTAGTTTCCCTTGATCTAGTTAGAGGTTTACCCAAGATTAAGTTCTCAAATGATAAAATTTGTGATGCATGCTCTAAGGGTAAACAACATAAGTCTTCCTTTAAATCCATTAATGATGTTTCTACAAGTAGATGTTTACAACTTATCCATATGGATTTATTTGGGCCAATTAGGACTATGAGTTTGGGTGGTAAATCTTATGCATTTGTTCTTGTTGATGATTTTTCTAGATTTACTTGGGTTATATTTTTAAGTACTAAAGATGAGGCTTTAGAAAAATTCATCACATTTTCAAAACTAACCCAAAATGATCTTGAACTTAGAATCTCTCATATTAGAAGTGATCATGGAACCGAGTTTCAAAATTTAGGGTTTGAAGAGTTTTTGAATAAAAATGGTATTAGCCACAATTTTTCGGCTCCTCGAACTCCTCAACAAAATGAGGTAGTTGAGAGGAAAAATAGAACTTTATAAGAAATGGCTAGAACCATGCTTTGTGAAAATAATTTACCTAAATATTTTTGGGCGGAAGCCACAAACACCGCTTGCTATATTGTTAACCGAGTAATGATTAGGCTAATTTGAAAGAAAACACCTTATGAGATTTTAAAATCTAAAAAGCCTAACATTAGCTGTTTTCATCATTTTGGTTGCAAGTGTTTTGTTTTAAATAATGGAAAAGACAACTTAGGTAAATTTGATGCAAAAAGTGATGAAGCTATTTTCATAGGATACTCTTTAACCTCTAAAGCCTATCGTTTATTTAACAAGAGAACTTTAGTAGTAGAAGAATCTATACATGTTGTATTCGATGATAACCTCCTTCCAAGGAAGGATTATTGTGATGATGATGATGTAGGAATCATAAATGCCTTTGATGGAGGACAAACTTCAAAGAAGGATGAGATTCCAACAAAAGAAGAGGACACACAAGATCCACCTCTTGAAGCCTTGAAGGACTTGGCTCTTGAGGAAAAGGAAGTAAGCTACCCAAGGGAGTTCAACTATGTCAAAGATGGTGAAATCTTGGGTGATCCATCCAAGGGGGTAACCACTCGATCTTCTCTTAGATTAATGAATCATGTTGCATTTATCTCATGCATAGAGCCTAAGAATATAAAAGAAGCATTGAAAGATGATTTTTGGATTATGGATATTCAAGAAGAGTTAAATCAATTTTAGAGAAGTAATGTTTGGACATTAGTTGATACACCTAGTAATCAATCTACCATAGGAACTAAATGGGTCTTTAGGAACAAACTACATGAGAGTGGTAACATTGTGAGAAATAAAGCTAGACTAGTAGCACAAGGTTACACTCAAGAAGAGGGAATAAATTTTGATGAAATCTATGCACCCGTAGCTAGAATGGAAGTCATTAGGATGTTGCTTGCATATGCATGTTATCATGATTTCAAGCTCTTTCAAATGGATGTTAAAAGCACGTTTTTAAATGGTTTTATAAATGAGGAAGTGTATGTGGAACAACCACCGGGTTTTGAAGACTCAAAATTTCCAAATCATGTTTTCAAACTCACTAAAGCTCTTTATGGTTTAAAACAAGCTCCTAGAGCTTGGTATGAAATACTTTCAAACTTTTTAATTGAAAAAAGTTTTGAAAAAGGTAAGGTGAAAACTACACTTTTTATAAAAAGGTATAAAAATGACATCTTAGTAGTACAAATTTATGTTGATGACATTATTTTTGATTCTACTAACGAATGTCATTGCAAAGAGTTTGCTAAGCTAATGCAAGGTGAATTCGAGATGAGCATGATGGGGGAGCTCTCATTCTTTTTGAGACTCCAAATCAAACAAAGGAAGGATGGCACCTTCATCAATCAAGCAAAGTACATAAAGGATATGCTCAAGAAGTTTGGCTTGGAGAATGCAAAGCCTCAAGCCACACCTATGAGCTCATCTACAAAGCTTGACAAAGATGAAGGAGGTAAGTGTGTTGACTCTAAGCTTTACCGTTCTATGATTGGATCATTGATTTACCTTACCGTAAGTAGACCAAATATCTTGTTTAGTGTTTGCTTGTGTGTTAGGTTTCAAGCTAGTCCTAGAGAGTCTCACCTTATAGCTGTTAAGAGAATCTTTAGGTACCTTAGAGATACTCATTGTTTAGGTCTTTGGTACCCTAGAGACTCCACCTTCAACCTTCATGCTTATTCGAATGCGGATTATGGGGGGTGTAAAATCGATAGGAAAAGTACTTCGGGAACTTGTCAATTCCTAGGTAGTATGCTCATATCTTGGTTCTCTAAGAAACAAAATAGTGTAGCCTTATCTACCACCGAAGCCAAGTACATATCCTTAGGGAGTTGTTGTGCTCAAGTCCTTTGGATGAAGCGACAACTCTTAGATTATGGTATTAAAGTTGAAACCATACCCCTTAAGTGTGATAACACTAGTGCCATATGTTTGACAAAAAATCCCATCCAACACTCTAGAACCAAACACATAGAAATAAGGCATCATTTCATTAGAGATCATGTCCTTAAAGAAGATGTTGTTATAGAGTATGTTGACACCTTAAATCAATTAGCGGACATATTTACAAAACCTTTAGACAAATAGCGTTTTTGGTCCCTTAGGAGAGAGTTAGGTCTAACTAGCCTATATTGACCTTTTAGGACCTCTTGTGTGCTTAAAATTGCTTGATCTTGTGAAATTGCATGTTTGTGTGTTGTAACTCTTGAAAATATCCATGCCTATAGCTAGGGGGAGTATGATTCTATTAAAATATGCTTAGAACTACTCATTCATCATTTGCATTCCTTTAGGAGGTGTTAGAATCGGGCTTATGGTTGTTCTTTAGGCCTAAAATGTACTTCTGGGCTTAGGGTATCGATGCGGCCCTACGCGTATCGATACGCGTACTTCATTAGTTTCCCAGAATACATTTTTCCTTAAACGGGTAACGATACGATTAAAATCGTTTCGATACAAGCTTCAATCGTTTCGATACGGATTGCATCCATTTCGATACGATCCTTCAACGGGCATTTTTATGGGAATTACGTTTTTACCCCTGTATCGATACACCCTCAGGCGTATCGATACGTGATTGCGCAGACTGCTTTAATTTTGGCATTTAAAGTCTTCAACTTTTACCAAAACTAAAATTCTTAAAACCCTAAAAACCATACCCGTTTTCAGCCTATAAATAGCCTCTTCCTCCCTCATATTTTCACACCACAACTCAAAAACATCAAGAGGGTTTCAAATCAAGCAAAGCTCTAAGGCTTTTTCATCAATTTGGTGCTAGGCTTTTCTTCCATTCTTCTCTAATCACTATCAAGGTAAAACCCTTTCTTTTTTCTTTTAATTTTTTTTTGTTTTCAAATTTATTTGTTTTGTTTTTATGTTTGTCTTCTTAACAAAACTTGTTTTTCAAAAAAATTCTTTTTCCAAATTTTCTTTTGCAATTTTTTTTACCTTGATCTTTGATTTCTTAATGACTTGAATGAAGAAATCTAAATGCATACACTTGTTTTCTAGTTCATGGCTCCATCTAGGAAGAGATCTCGTCTAAATGAAACCGGTGAATCATCCAATACCGGAGAGGGTGCTTGTCCGAATCTCACTGAAATCTATCAACACTCTTTCCAAACCCAAGGAGCTCTCAACTATTTTTGTCAATTCCAAAACTACAAGATCTGTCCGGAAAGGGTAATCTCTATCCCTTTTCTTGACTCGGAGCGATTCAAGTTTGAATATCTACCTTTGCTCCAACGTTGGAAGTTTATGGATTTTCTCTCCATTCCTGAGTTTTATTTTTGTATTTTGGTTTTAATCTTTTATGCTAATGCTAAATGTTTTGCTAATCGTGATGGAGTTGTTACCGCAGTTAATTCCTATCTCATGGGCAAGAAAATCACTATAGACGTCAAATCTATTTGTGAGATTTTTAAGTTGGAGGATGAAGGCCTTGATGATGAGAATGCTTTAGGCCATGTTCTTAGTGGTTCCGTCACCGCCTTAAATGCTCAAGATCGGATCCTCCATTTGATGGTTTCTTGGTGGCTTAGACCTTCCGTAGGAAAGTACTCTACTATCCGTCAAGTGGATGACTTTTGGATTCGATGCTTCCGTGAGAGAAAATGTCCAAACCTTGCTCGTATCATGTTTGCGGAGATCGTTTATCTTGTGCAACATCGCCACACCACTCTTGTCACTTCCTTCACCTATGGTACCACCCTAAGCTATTTCTTTTTACAAAAGGATATTGATTGCTCGCATGACTTCCCAACTCCCCTCACCGATCCCATTGATGAACACTCTCTTGCACGAGGTAAGTTCCATTATTTTAATGGTAGTTGGTTACGTCTATCCGAGCTTCCAACCGAGGCCGCAGCACAATTGGAAAATCCTCAAGGTGAACAAGCTCCTCCACCTCCTCCTCAACCTTCCATGGATGCTCTTATGACCTTTCTTAATGAGCAATTCACGGGATTGCGTACGGAGATGGCTTCGGGGTTTACAACGATTGATACTCGTTTGACGAATGTGGAGAACCGTCTCACAACTCTTGAAAGCGATCACAATTCTATGAACATCTCTCTCACCGCTTTCCATGATGAGTGGCGTAATAGCATGAGGAATGATGATCCAATTGTGGATGAAGATGAAGATGATGAAGAAGGCGATGATGATGCCTAGTAGCTTCTCCTTGCATTCCATGCATATCATCTAGGATATTTTTATTTATGCACCTTTGTTTCATGTATTTAGGATTAAGTTTGCTTTATTTTAAACCTATGCTTTGATTTTCTGTTATGTTGGATTTTTAAGTTGATGTTATGCTTTATTTTGAACTTAATGATATTTATGTTGCTTGCCTATTTATACCTTTGCCTATGTTATGCACTTTACTTTGTCTCAATTATTTTCGATCTAACAAAAAGGGGGAGAGGGAAGCTCACAACACTTAAAAATTTTGATTTTCAACTTAAAAGTTACCTAGCTCATATTAAGGGGGAGTTAATTTTGCAAAGTTTTTCAAAGTGTCAAAAATTTCAAGTTTTGGTTTTGTTATATCAAAAAGGGGGAGATTGTGAAACCTATGTTTGATTTTGATATAATTAAATCGTTAAAGATCAAATTGAAAAACTTGAAATTGTTTTCTAAGTCCCTTAATAAGTTTTAAATCACCAACACTTTAAAACTGATTTGAAAAACTCAAACTCCAAATATTTTCTAAGTGTTCCAAGGCCAAAGTGTTCAAAACGGTCCAGATGTATCGATACACTTCCAGCCGTATCGATACCTTTTTTACAAAGTTGGCTACTGGAAGGATGTGTTTCGATACGCTCTTTACCGTATCGAAACAACGTATCGAAACAGATTCCATCTGTATCGATACGCCCCTCTGTAAAAACTGAAGGAGTTTGAATGGTGTACCGATACGGCTTCACCTATATCGATACGGTTTTAATTGAATTTTTAATTCAAATTGTTTTAAATGCTTTCGACCGTTGGTGTCGGTTATTAGGTAACCAATATTTAAAATGGCAGTTAACCCGTATCGATACGGTAAACCCTCGTATCGAAACAGAAACTTTCAGTGAGCTAAGTTGAGAAAAAGGTATCGATACGGTCTTATCCGTTTCGATACACTCCCTGTCCCGTACCGATATGCCTTCGTGCGTTTCGATACTCCCTCTTTATTATGTACAACGACTCTTTCTTTTTTGAGACAAGTATCGATACGGCTCCCCGTGTACCGATACGGATAGCTGCAGAAGTGCATTTATGGTGGAAAGAGAGGGTCCCAACGGCTCTATTCAATTCCTCAACCACCCAAACGGCTAGAATTGATAGAGGAGGTATAAATTGAAGCTCTTTGAAGACCAGCAACAACTATTGCATTAAAGACAAACATTCAAGCAAAAATCCAACCTCAAGTGTGCCAAATTTCCAATCTCTTGTAATTCCCAAATTGTGTTGTATCCAATTCTTATTCTATCTTCAAATTTGGGTTGAGTGTTGTATTTCAAAGGACAAATCTGTATTTGAGAGATATACTTCTTGTCCAATTTCTTCTTTGATTATTTGTGAGGGTTTGGTCAAATTTTGGGTAGAAAATTTGACCGGTTGTGTAAAGGTTACCTCCTAAGCCTTGAAAAGGGGAAGAACAAATAGTGAATTGTTGAAATCCTTAGTGGTAGCTATGGTAGTGGATGTAGAGTTCATTTGGAACTTGAACCACTCTAAAATCTTTTGTTCTTCATTTTTAAATTGCCCTTTTACTCCACAAAGTTTTTAAATCCCAATTCACCCCATCTTGGTCTTAATCATTCAATCGATCCACTCAACATAAATGGTCGGACGGAAAATGGGTGGTTAACGACCTTGTTGCAGACCCTTCCAAATTCAAATTTTCTTGTCCTCAAACCGAACGAGCAACACAAGCTACTTGGATTGCTCCAGTAATGGGAAATCTCAAGTTTAACACTGATGGGGCTGTCCGTGGTAGCTATGGTAAGGCGGGTATTGGAGGTGTACATAGAAATGAGTTTTCAAAAATTCTCTTATATTTCTCTAAAGATGCCGGTTACTGTGATGTTGTTTCTTCTGAATTAATGGTTGTTTCAGAAGCTATCAGGTTGTTTGGAAAATTAAAGTGGCAGTATTCGCACCATGTTACAATCAAAAGCGATAGTCAATTGGCTATACAATGGCTGAATGACCCTCAAAATGTCCCGGCAAATCACGAGGAAGTGGTTGATTATTGTGTGAAGGAAAGCAAGTCTATAGGCTGCAGTTTCAGTTTTGCCCCGAGAGAATGCAACACTTTTGCCGATAGTCTAGCTAAAAAAGGAATTGGAAGAGCAGAAGAATTAATGGTATTTGATCCACCGTAAAACATAGGGGAGGTGCTTTGTTTCCTAAGTGCAGCTTCATCCTTGTTGTTTGTCTGAGTTGTGCTATGCTCATTTTCCCTTGTAATTCTAATATGGTTGTACTGTAATCTTATTGTAGTTATACTGTGCACTATTTTTTCTCCAAATAGGTTTAGGGAGTTTTTTAACGTGGCCAGTATAACCGCTATTCCATTTATTAATAAAATCCTCTTTCAAAAAAAAAAAAAAACTGCTGACCACTTAAAATGAATTTTTTAAAATCAGTCCTAATGAATGTTGACCATAATTTAGCGGTTTCACTTATTATTTATTTAAGTCTAGCGCAACATTTTTGTGTTAATTACCTTTTAAGTCTAGCGGTTTCACTTATTATTTATTTAAGTCTCAGTTTCTCCTTTTTTAAGTTTAAATTTAATTCAATTTAACCATAATTTAGTTTGGTTAGTTACAATTCGGCCTTTAGATTTTGATTCCTTTTAATTTAACTATTAGGAATTAGGTTGCTATAATTTTTATGTTTTATTCGTTTCATCCTTTAATTTACAATTAAACTACTACTTTGATTTATTAATTTTTAATTATATTAATTATGTAATTAAATCCTTTAATAAAACACTTTAGCAAAAAATAACAAGAGAGTGACATGTAAACTAGAACATTAACCAACAAAACAAACAAAACATAAAAATTGGTTGTTATGTTAGCTTTACAATCGGTAATTTGAGTACGCGATGGCTTTAATGGGTCCTTTCCTTTAGGAATAATCTTTCTTTCTTTTGTGCAATCATTGACATTATCACCTTCAACTTCTTTTGCATTTTGTAATCCTCTAATTTTTACTTGGAACCCATTTTGTCTTCCAAATTCATGATAGTAATCAATTACATCATCATAAGTCACAATTGTCATCCCTACCTTCGGACTAGCAAGTGGCTCTCTATGTGTGATAGGTGTAGGTTGATCCGTTACAACTTCACAATTTTCATTTATATTTGTTGGAGAATGATTCAAAGTTGTCCTTCTATTTTTAGTGTTGGCTGTTGCGTTGATCCTTGTTTTTCTAATTTTCTTGTTAATTACGTGCAATAGTGGTGCACTTTCTTTTTTACTAGTTTGTTGTGTTGTCAAGCCTATATATAGGTTTATGTTTGTTCTATTCTCAGCATTGAATAAAATACAACCAATTCAGTCTTCTAAGTTCTTCTTTTCTTCTTAATACTCCAGTATAATTTGATAATAGTCCTCTGCAGCTATTTCGTTTCTCTACATTTTTGGTATCAGAGCAAGGTTCGTTTGTAGTTGGGCGTGTAACAAATGACGACTAACGGTAATGTCGCGAATGTATCCCAATGGTCGATTACAATCTTTAATGGAGAAAGTTATGAGTTTTGGAGCATCAAAATGAAGACCTTGTTCAAGTCTCAGGATCTTTGGGACTTAGTTGAGAATGGCTATACTGAACTAGATGAGGAGGGGAGATTGAGAGAAAACAAGAGGAAGAAATCAAAGGCATTATTCTTTATCCAGCAAGCTGTTCATGAGACCGTTTTTTTAAAATTGCTGCAGCAAATACAACGAAAGAAGCTTGGGAAATCTTGCAAACATCATTTCAAGGCTTCTCTAAAGTAATGAGGATAAAACTTCAATCACTTCGTCGGGATTTTGAAACCTTGCAAATGAAAGGTGGAGAGTCGGTGCAGGATTTTTTATTCAGAGTTGCTGAAATTGTCACAAAATGCGGTCTTATGGGGAGAATATTGAAGATCAAACGATTGTTGAAAAAATTCTAAGGAGTCTCACTCCTAAGTTTGATCATGTTGTGGCTGCCATAGAAAAATCCAAAGACCTGGAAACATTCACATTTGATGAGTTGATGGGATCATTGCAGTCCCATGAGGCGAAGCTGAACAGAACGGAAGAGAAGACCGAGGACAAGGCTTTCCATGTGAAAAGGGAGGCACTACCCAGAAAAATGAACAGAAATGGCGAGGTCATGTTGGATCTCGTGGGCGAGGAGGTCGTGGAAGAGGACGATGCCGGAGCGATGGACACCAAAATCAAACACAACATCGAGATAACAAAAGGTTTGTCCAATGCTTTTACTGTAAAAAAATTGGGCATGTGAAGGCAAATTGCTGGAAAAGATCAAGGCATGAACAAGCAAGTTATGTAGAGCAAGAAGATGATGAGACTAAATTATTTATGGCGTATCAAGAAAATGTAGTAAGCCATAGTAACATTTGATTTCTAGACAGTGGGTGCTCGAATCATATGACAGGTGTGAAATCATTGTTCAACGAGATTGATGAAACCTTCAAACAAAAAGTAACACTTGGAGACAACAAGCAAATTCAAGTGGAAGGGAAAGGCAATGTGGCAGTCAAAAGTAGTTCTGGTAATGTTAAACTTATCTATGATGTTTATTACATCCCAAGTCTGTCACAAAATCTGTTGAGTGTAGGGCAACTCATGGCTACCGGATATTCTATCATGTTCGATGATGCCTCATGTGCGATCAAAGACAAAAAGTCAGATCAAACTATAGTTGATGTTCGTATGACGCCGAACAAGTTATTTCCACTTATTATTTCTGATGTTCAAAACCATGCACTTGCTGTCAAAGAAACTAGTGAATCGAGATTATGGCATTTGAGGTATGGGCATTTAAATGTCAAAGGATTAAAATTGTTGTGTCAAAAGAAAATGATTTTTGGATTGCCTAAAATTGAGTCTTTAGACACGTGTGAAGGGTGCATATATGGAAAACAATGTAAAAAGCCATTTCCTGTGGGGAAGTCTAGAAGGGCGATGAGGTGCCTTGAACTTGTACATGCTGATGTTGTTGGTCCCATGAAAACTCAATCATTTGGTGGAAGTAGATATTTTTTATTATTTACAGATGACTGTAGCCGAATGAGTTGGGTGTACTTCTTACAGTCCAAGTCAGAAACATTTGAAAATTTCAAAAGATTCAAGGCACTTGTGGAGAAGCAAACTGGAAGATGTATCAAAGCTCTGCGTATAGATAGAGGCAGTGAATTTGTATCACATGAGTTTAATAGTTTCTGTGAAAAACATGGCCTGAGAAGAGAGCTGACTGCTCCATACACACCAGAGCAAAACGGTGTCGCTGAACGGAAGAATCGAACGGTTGTGGAAATGGCAAGAATCATGTTGAAAGCTAAAGGACTTCCGAATCAAATATGGGCAGAAGCTGTTGCAACTGCAGTCTACTTGCTGAATTTATCACCAACAAGGGTTGTTCTTAATCAAACTCCCTATGAGGCCTGGTACGGGAAAAGACCTTGGGTAAGCCACTTAAAGGTTTTCGGTTGTGTTGCTTATACTTTAGTTGACTCACATAAACATAGAAAACTTGATGAAAAATCAACAAAATGCATTTTTGTTAGTTATTGTTCTGAGTCCAAAGCTTACAGGTTGTATAGTCCTATTGATGGGAAAATAATAATTAGTAGAAATGTGATTTTCAATGAAGATGCAAGCTGGTCTTGGGAAGCAAATGCAGGTGATGTCAAGTTTGAAGTTGCAAGTGAAGAAGCAGCTCCACAGATTGAAGTGTTACAACCTCTTCTCCAAATCTGCCATCTCCTCCAAATTCATCGAGTGCATCTTCAAATAGTAGCACTTCCTCTGATAAAGAGACTCCTCCAAATAAATTCAGAACTTTGGCGGAGATTTATGCGTCTACACATGCTTTGTTTGTTGTTGATCCTACAACTTACGAAGAAGCGGCAGACAAAGAGGAATGGCAAATTGCAATGAAAGATGAAATTGCAGCAATAGAACGTAATGAGACATGGGAGCTTGTAGATCTACCTAAAGACAGAAGAGTCGTTGGTGTAAAATGGGTCTTTAGAACCAAGTTCAATGCAGATGGAAACATTCAAAAACACAAAGCACGTCTGGTGGCGAAAGGGTATTCACAACAACCAGGTGTAGATTTTGATGATACTTTCTCTCCGGTGGCACGGTTCGAAACCATCAGAATTGTTTTGGCATTGGCTGCACATTTGAAAAAGACTGTGTATCAGTTTGATGTTAAGTCAGCCTTTTTGAATGGCGACTTACAAGAGGAGGTCTATGTTGCTCAACCTGACGGATTCACGATCAAAGGCAAAGAAGAAAAAGTGTACAAGCTTCGAAAAGCTCTATATGAGCTGAAGCAAGCTCCGCGCGCATGATACAGCAGAATCAATGCATACTTTCTCCAAAACTGTTTTGAAAGAAGCAAGTATGAGCCCTATCTTTATTTTAAACAGCAAGGTACCCATGATTTTCTCTTTATTTGTCTTTATGTTGATGACATGATTTACATGGGCTCCTCAAGTCTTATAAATGAGTTCAAAGCTTGTATGAAAAAGGAGTTTGAAATGACGGATTTTGGACCACTGCAATTTTTTCTTGGACTTGAGGTGAAGCAAGTTGAAGATGGAATTTTTGCGTCGCAAAAGAAATATGCGGCTGATTTACTTAAAAAATTCAACATGATGGGGTGCAAAACTGCAGCAACATATGCAAGGAGCTTTAGAAGTCTAGTTGGAGGCTTGATTTACTTGACTAATACGCGGCCGGATATTTCTTTTGCTGTTGGAGTTATTTCAAGAGTCATGCACTGTCCATCAAGGCATCATTTTAGCGCTGCAAAAAGAGTCTTAAGGTATATTGCCGGGACTCTTAATTTTGGGCTATGGTATGATAACATTTCAAAGTTCAATTTGAGTGGTTATACAAATAGTGATTAGGCTGGATGTTTGGAGGATAGAAGAAGCATGTCAGGTTATGTCTTTGGCTTTGGATCAGGTACTGTTTGTTGGAGTTCTAAAAAACAAGCTACAATAGCTCTGTCTTCATCGGAAGCTGAATATACAGCTGCAACTTCATCAGCTTGTCAAGCCTTATGGATAAGAAGGATCCTAACCGATATCAATATGAAGTAGAAGAAAGCAACTGTGATCTACTGTGACAATCAAGCAGCGATTTTCATGTCCAAAAATCCATCCTTTCATGGAAGAACAAAGCATATAGATATTCGAGTACACTTCATTCGTGATCTTGTGTCTGATGGATCAATTAATCTGAAATATTGCAATACAAATGAGCAAATGACAGATATTCTAACGAAGTCTCTCCCTAAAGAAAAGCATGCTTACTTCAGATCGCAGCTTGGCGTTTGCAACTTTGAATCAAGAGGGAGTGTTGGAGAATGATTCAAAGTTGTCCTTCTATTTTTAGTGTTGGCTGTTGCGTTGATCCTTGTTTTTCTGATTTTCTTGTTAATTACGTGCAATAGTGGTGCACTTTCTTTTATACTAGTTTGTTGTGTTGTCAAGCCTATATATAGGCTTATGTTTGTTCTATTCTCAGCATTGGATAAAATACAGCCAATTCAGTCTTCCAAGTTCTTCTTTTCTTCTTAATACTCCAGTATAATTTGATAATAGTCCTCTGCAGCTATTTCGTTTCTCTACAATATTGTCATCTTCTACTGTCAAATAGTCATCTTCTTCGATCTCATTTCTTATCATATTCGAATCTGAGTCAAAGCTAAAGTCTGTAAAAGAATTGTCATCATTACCACTTTGAATAGTATATTCGATATTTAGATCTATTATTGCACTTTTCCTAAATATAATAAAAAAAAATTAAAATCAAAACACAATAATAAATATATAATATCATAATATCTACGTAATTAAAAAATAATAAATAAGATGAAATGAGTTTTGTTCATGAACTAATATATTCACCTAAAAAATATTCAAAAAAATCACCACAAATAATTTCATTAAATGTTAATTAAATTAAAAGTAAACATTTCAAACCCATTTTTTATGGATTTGGGACGTTAATTCTCATTTTCAAATCAAGGACTAATTAGTTAAATATTAATCAATTTCCAAACACCGAAAATATGCTTAAATTCTATATAAAAAAAAACACCATATTAACCGCTACTGGAATGTTTTGTTGAAGATGAACCGATCAGGCTATAAAGGCTTAGAAAAACACTTTCAAATACTGCAGTTTTTAGAGGGGGGTGCTGTAATTTTGGAGATTACGACGACAAATTTTTAGAGGGGTGCTTTTACAACGACAAGTTTCTCTTATTATATTTAAGGGTAAACTACATAAATGACCACCATATTATTAGAAAAGTCGTGATTTGACCACCTTACTTTTTTTCGAAGTAATTAAACCATCATACTATTAAATTGGGTGCAATGTGACCACCAGCCGTTAGAGGTTAACGGTAGGGTGACATGGCAGTTAAAAAATTAAGGGTATAATTACACATTTGGTCCATATTATTTACACATTCTTTCAATTTACTCCTAATTTTAAACTAATAAAATAAATTAGTTAGGTGGTTACACATGTCAACACCTTATTGGAGGAATTATTCCCTACCTTTTATATTCATTAACCATGTGTCGTTTCGAATATTTATAGGTTAAATATAAATGTTAGAAGATTTAATTCAAATAATTAGCCTAGCACAGTTGGTTTGTACATTGGCCTTGCATGTTGGTTGCCTGGGTTTGAATCCTGGCGGCCCCAATTTGTGTTTTTAAGGTTTTTTGGGTTAATATGTATAGCTTATATATAATTGTTAGTAGATTTGAATCAAGTAATTAGCTTAGCACATGTGGTTCATGTGCATGGCTTATGTGTTGGAGGTCTTGGGTTTGAATCCTAGTAGCACTAAATGTGGCTTTTGAAGGTTTTTGGGGATTTTTTCAACCAATAGAGTAATGCCACGTGGCACCATATGATTGGGTGAATAAAGTTAAATAAAAATAATATAGGAGGAGAGAGAAATGATTGAAAAATATTAAAAATATTTTTAAAATGCCACGTCAACAAAATCGTTAGCTATTTAACGTTGGGGACCAAAATAGGAGAACTATGTAACAGAAGGGACGATTTTGCCGAAAAAAATAGTTTTGAGACTAAAATAAGAAAATGATAATAGTTTAGGGACCAATCAACGTAGTTTTCCCTAATTTTAACTCGACAAATAACATAGGAGAAGGTTGAACCCTTGACCAATTTTACTATTCTAGTCGTTGAACTTAATAAAAGAATCCTTAAAACAAAATTAATGAGCAACCATATTCTACATCTTTTAAGTTTTAAAGTTGTGATATCTATTTTTCGTCCGAATCCACTATCCTATTAAATAAAATCAATTAAAATTTAAAAAAATGCATTCAATGCATTAGGATCTTCACGCCACCCCCGTGACCTGCCAACAACTTCACTGCCACCAGTTTTTTTGGTTCAATATAAGCAATTAAAAACACACCAAACCACCAGTTTGTATTACGATTTCTAAATGAAATTAAGTTACTTTTTCTTCCTTATTTAGTTTACTTTTTTATATATATAGCTTTTAAACCTTTTTAATTCGTTTCCTTTTCTGCCGTATAAGCATGAAATGCTTTGTTGTTTCTTAACATTAGTTTTGCTTGTCATCTTTTGGGTTAATCCATGTTTCAACCTTCCATCTTTACATTCACACATTTTAGTCACTAGTTGTGGGCATATTTATCTATTTTTATCTTATGCTATATTATAGTATGCGCATAAGATATATTAGGTTAATTGTGTTGTACATACATTATCATCTATTATATATGTTTTTATGTGCATCATGCATGATTATTTATATGTTCATATTTATTTATGGGTAAACTACATAAATGGTCCCCCGACTATGCTCTAATTATCTTTTATGTCCTCCGACTATCAGAAGTTACAAACTGGTCCCCCGACTTAAAAAAAGTAACAAATAGGTCCGATGACGTTAAAAACTTAACGGCTGATGACGTGGCAGTTAATATAAATTGATATAATTACATAATTAG
Organism: Hibiscus trionum; assembly: GCA_030270665.1. Taxonomy (NCBI): domain Eukaryota; kingdom Viridiplantae; phylum Streptophyta; class Magnoliopsida; order Malvales; family Malvaceae; genus Hibiscus; species Hibiscus trionum. The sequence goes on from BSYR01000012.1 coordinate 1,163,978, forward strand.
CCCTCAAGTTTTACATTTATTTTAATTTGACCATAATTCTAAAAAATTAACCCACATAATTTTAATAATTTATCAACTTAGTCCATCTTCTTTTCTTAAAAAAATAATTCATTTTCTTCTTTATTTGGTGTCAAATTGAAATCCATTTTCCTATTTTTTTAGCTTGTTTTCTGCAGTTGGTAAATTTCCTTTTTGGTCCGAAGCACGGCCTTGAAGGCTTGTTTTTTCTCTTTTAACTCAACACAAACTTCAGGCACAATGGTTGTGGTGAAGCAAGCATTTACTTTGTTTGACAATTGTTCAAATCTCTAAAAGAAAAACCCAAAAAGATTTGTTCTTGAACCACTATTAAAAGCTTTGCAAAATGCCCATCGAGTATAATTTTATGTTGGGTTCAATTTTCTATTGTAATACGTGAATATCGAGTTAACAATTCAAGGTATTCGGAATGTGGCCACGAACCTTGCGGTTTAGCCAAAGGGGCGATTCTGAAAGAAGCAACATGAGAAAGAACTGCACAAGTGCCGGAAGACCTGCAATTCCGAGCATCTATCGCTATGTCCTTGGCTCCTGGAGAAAACAAAAATGCCATCAAAGTTCAACACTTTAACCTTTACATGTTCATTTGGTAGGTTACCTTTGTAAATGCCAAGCTGATGAGGCAAGAGAGGAACTGGCCACCGTTGATAAAAAAATCGTTCGTACTAAGCAAACACCCAAACGCTAAATTCAGTAGATCTTAAGTAAAATTGAGATAAGGCAGATGTAGAAGTCGAAATTATAACAAAATAAATAAGAATTGAGATATGGGTATTGATCTAAGTAATTAATAGGAATAAAAAATAGATTTAAAAGTTAAAAGAAGATAAATACATTTCGAAACAGAGTAGTCACCGACAAGATGAACAAGGAGATCTTGGGGAAGCAGAGATGGAAATGAATGATTGTGAAAGAGCCAAAGCAAAACCTCACGTGTTTGATTTGGTGAAATTGGTGAGAGGGGCAGCGATGGAGCTATTGATTTTTCACGGCTATACGTTTTTGCAATATAAAAAGGGAAGGGAAGGAATTAAGAAAGATGGACTAAGTTGATAAATTATTAAAATTATATGGGTTAATTTTTTAGAATTATGGTCAAATTAAAATAAGTGTAGAACTTGAGGGCTAATTATGTAATTATATCAATTTATATTAACTGCCACGTCATCAGCCGTTAAGTTTTTAACGTCATCAGACCTATTTGTTACTTTTTTTAAGTCGGGGGACCAGTTTGTAACTTCTGATAGTCAGAGGACGCAAAAAATAATTAGAGCATAGCAGAGGACCATTTATGTAGTTTACTTTTTATTTATTTATGCTTTGTCTTTATTTCGTACATATGCCATGTTTATTTGTTTATATTCTTGCATTCGATATATAAACTGTCAATGCAGTGTTATTTTATTTGAGGATAAACTTAGCTAGTACCAAGTGTAGTGGTGGTGGTTTTCGTTTATTCTTGAATAACAGGGCCTTTAAAATCAACCCGTATTTATAAACGGATCTTAAATTAAATTTGAACTCTCAATTTCCGATATTAAGTCAACTTGTAATCGAATAGGTACCGATTTCTGGCGTGCTGGGAGTGCGAAACCTTCTCCACACGAAATCGACTCCTGAACCTATTTTTCTCTGGTTACCTTTCTGTGTTCGGTCTACCCTTTTAAAAATCATATGTGGCTACTCCAGGTTTATTCCAAAAGTATGATTTTTAATAAATTCCCCCTAAATTCAAACTTTTCAAGAAAAGTAAAAAAAAAATTGCCTTATCGAATGATCGGTGGTGACTCTACCATTTCCCCCACCAAATTTTCCAAACACATTTTAATCAAAATAAAAAACTGGTTCTTCCAAGTCACATCGGAAATGTGAAAATTTTCAAATTTTATTCGCTACAAAGGTTATTTTTTAATTGACATATTCTACTTTTAATTAAACCGTTAAAAAATTAATGAACAATTATATTCTGCAAAGGTTAATTTTCAATTGACATATCCATCTCTTATTTAATCCTACCGATAAGAATGGAGTACATTTCATGACTAACCGTTTATTTTTTTGTGAGAGTACTCGCGGCAAGAGGATTAGTCACTGTTATCGGCGATGGATACCTTAGTTCAAACCAAAATGAAATTGAGCCGTCCTTGACCACAATTAAAACTTTGTATTAAGAAAAATTTTAGAATATATATTAGATAATTGATTTTGAGTCTTTTTTTAGGGACTTTATATTATCGTTACTATTAAACATGTCTAGAATCAACCGTGCAAACAACATTTTTTAATTTATCTGAAAATAACTTTGCGTTCAAACCCTAAAAATAATTATAGGTTGAGTGACAAAAAATTATATACAATATAAGAACGGTTTATCAATCTAAGTGATTTTTAACTTTTACTTAAATATAATATTAAAGTATGAAAAAGAGAAAATTGTTATTATAATATATTAGTTATTATTTAAATGAATATATTTTAGTGATTTTCTAGTAGGATTAGCATCTGTTAATCAATGGCACCAACTACGTTAGGGTTTAATATAGTATAGACAGAAAGGCGATCATAATAATATTAATTATTATTTAAATGAAAAACATTTTAATATTTTTAATAATTTTAAAGGGATTACAAGGTAATATTTGTTTATGTATTTTCTTAAGCATGTGTTAAGGCACACACACTTTGCAAATAAAGCTGATTGAACCCGAATCTCATAGAATAACCATCATTCTCATTTTCACCGAAATCACTCTTTGGAATCACATTTTAATAAACTTGATAATAGGCTTAATTCACAATTTGCCCTCTAACGTTTATCACTTTTCTCATCTTGGTACCTAATGTATTTTTGAGCTCATGTGCCCCTAATGTTTGTACAGTTACCTATTTTGCCTCACGTCGTTACCTTTGCCATTAAAAAAAATCCAGCTAATACATTGTGCCACGTCATCTCCTCTTTGACTAAGCCAACCCGTCTGGATTATTTAAAAAGTAAATGCCATGTCATGTCAAGTCTGTCATGTTTGTTTTTTGTTTAATTTAGTCACTGATAAGTCTATTTTTACCTAAAATTAACCCCTATTTGTTTTTAAATTTTATAATTTAGTCCAATATTTGTTACCATTAATTATATTGTTTTATTTAAATGTTAATATTTAATAAAAATAAAATAAAATAAATATTTTAATATTAAATTATTAATTTTTATATCAATTAAATTACTTAAAATTGACCCCAACAATTATTTATTCGAATTATATTATATGTTTTTTAGAAATCATAAATAGAATCTTCTCCTAAAGTCCCCTTCATTTTCTCCTAAAATATCATTTGTTAAAAATTTAAGATATTATTTATAGATTTTAAAATTTTGAATTGATACAAATTTAATTCACACTTAATGATAAAAATATTTTTATTTAAGTTTAATTATAAAATGTTTGATATTTATGTTCACAATGGGCAAAGGTTTTTATTATAATGAAACAAAATATTTTAAGAAAAAAATAGTTTGAATAAGTAAATATTGGGGTCGATTTTATGTAATTTAATTTATCTAAAAATTACTAATTTAATATTAAAATATTCAATTTAATTTATTTTTATTAAATATTAATATTTAAATAAAATAATATTATTAATAATAACAAATATTCAACTAAATTATAAATTTTAGAAACAAATAGAGGTTAATTTTAGGTAAAAATAAACTTTTCAATGATTAATTGAACAAAAAACAAACTTGACAGACTTAACATGTCATTCACTCTTTAAATAAAACTAGACGAGCTGACCTAATCAAAGAGGATATGACGTGATGTGATGTCATTGGCTAAATTTTTTTTAACAATAAAAGTAACTGCCATGGTGCAAAATGAGAAATAGTACAAACGTTAAAGGGCACATGAGCCTCAAAAAATATGTTAGATAGTAAAAAAAAGGCTTAATGCACAGAATAGCCCTTAAAATTTACCACTTTTCCCAACTTGGTACTTAACGTTTTATTTGGGACGTTAAGCCCCCTAACGTTTTCACCGTTACCCATTTTGCCCGAAACCGTTACTTTTGCCGTTACAAAAAAGTTTTCAACCGTTAAAAAAATTTTCAACCAATAAGATCGCGCCACGTCAACTCCTCTTTGATAGAGTAACACGCCTGATTTTATTAAAAGGGTAAATGCCATGTCAAGTCTCCTACGTTTATTTTTTTATTCAATTTAGTCATTGAAAAATCTATTTTTACCTAAAATTGACCCCTATTTGTTTCTATTTTTTAATTTAGCCCAATATTTGTTATTAATAATAATATTGTTTTATTTAAATGTTACTATTTAATAAAAAATAAATTAAATATTTTAATATTAAATTAGTAATTTTTGATAAATTAATCCTTACTAATTTAATATTATATTTGTAACCCCCTCGTCCCGGTCTGGCCGGATGACCGGTCCGAGTGGGCCACACGGGGAAAACCGAAGCGAAACCCAAAGGGTTCCCCCTCGGTTAGCAACCCTATAAATTTTTTTTTATTTAAAACTTGTCACATTCGAACCCCAAACCACATGTATACAGCCAAATTTTAATCTTGACTAAAGGTATCTTAAATCCTATGTGTCTTTCTCTTTAAAAAGGCCAACAAGTCAAAACCGTGCAGTCTTAAGCAAAGGTTTCGAAACCTCCCCAAAAGGTTTCGAAACTTAGACTGACAGTAAGGTCTGGAACCCAAATTTCTGCAAAGGTTTCGAAACCTTACCCATGGTTTCGAAACCCTCTTCCATGGTTTCGAAACCTCCCTCAAAGGTTTCGAAACTTAGGCCGGCAGTGAGGTCTGGAATCCCAGATTTTGCAAAGGTTTCGAAACTTAGGCTGGCAGTAAGGTCTGGAAGCCCAGATTTCTGCAAAGGTTTCGAAACCTTACCCATGGTTTCGAAACCATAGTGCAGGGGATCACTTACTGCCCAACTCTAAGACTTCCTAACTATGAAGAACACTAAGATCATGCATAGACACATATAAAAGCTTAAAAAGGACCAAAGGCATGAATTAACACTCATAAGACTTGCACATACTATCATTTAAGCAACTATACATGAACCATAGATAGCAACCAAGCAATTAACAAGGCATCCATACATAGCATTCATACAAAGGGCAACTTATGCATATATGGTCATACAAGCACATAAGTTTTCATGCTTTAGCAACCAAACAAATAGACATTCAAGGCATACAACAACAACGATATTTATAGCTCAAACAAGGCATCCAAGAATCAAACCAATATCGACATACATCAAAACTCAATCATCAAAATCTATCCCATTGCTTAACTATTACATTTATTTACTCAAAACTCATACATTGAGCTCACCAAAAGCAACACTTGAAGACCTTTCCTTACCCTTGCCACCCACAAGCTATTTATCTGCATTGTCGAACAAAAGAGAGCGTAAGCATAAAAGCTTAGTGAGGGTAAGCTCATAAAACAAACCTTCGACAATGCAGGGTCCAAGCACGAGCAATTTCCATACTGAAATGCATGTTCTTACCTCCGATCCGCACAAGTCAAAATGATCATGATGCATGGACATATATTCAACATTATGTCATGCTCAACATCTTGTAACACAACTTACTACGATACATAAATCAATGCGTTAATCACATTATACATCAATACACAAAGGACGTCACATTTCGTAACATATAAGCATATTTGCATAATCTCATATTGGTAAATACACATAACCTCATATTGGCACCTAGCTATGACCCGAATACGCGGATAACCCGTTGGAACGCATTTCCAACAACAACATTACCTCGGTGGGATTCCACTCATCACCGGTCCTTGCATGTGCGGGATTCCACTCATCGCCACATGCCCTACGGATGGGATTCCACTCATCATCACGTAGAAATATATAAAAGCTTCCGGTGGAATATTACATCACCGTACTCCTCCTTGGTACCTTAACGCCACCAAGGCCACGCACGTTTTGACTCAATTTGTGTGCACACTCATCCTAATGATCGATCATTGTACCCAAGCATACTAGTGCCAATATAAATCAAACTACACAACTTTTTACAATATCAAATTCAATATAAATTCCATGCCTAGCACGTACTCACCATGATTCTCCAAAATCATACAATCCACAACACAACCTCATTTCACAAACCAACACCACATGTATGTCAACCGAACAATCATCTCATCATATATCCACATTTTATTTGTCATCAACATGCATATAAAATCAATACATTAAGCCATACTTTCACATACATGTGTATCACATTATACATATTCATCATGAGGCATATCAACGATTAAAGAGTACATCCAATGTCTCTAACTAAAGCTTAGGATTAGGCTACCACCCTAATCCTAACTCTAGGTGGGTCTACCAAGCCCAACCTAGTTCACATGCTTGAACCAACCACTTAAAAACCAATTTAAAAACATTAACCACTCACCTCTACCTCCAAGCTCAACTACCAAGCAAACATCACCTTCAAGTTTCCGGATTTCTTCCCGATGCTTCGCCGACCCAAATTCTTGCTTCTAAACAACCTCCATACAATTCAAACAACCTCAAATTAGCCCAACCTCAAAATACCAATCCGGAACACAATTCAAATATAATTTACAACACCGCAAGACATGACCAAACCCCAAACTTAGCAATTTCGGACAGCCCCAATACCTCTTCCAAAATCCATGTTTCCAACATCCATTGCACCCACAAATGATCTCAAATCAATCCCTAATCATAGTACTACCATTGGGCTATCAATTCCCACCTTAAACAACCCCCAAAACTCACCCAAAACCCTCCAAAACCCCATTTTCGTACTCACATTTTACCCAGCAGAAAATCATGTTTTTAAACACCCAAATGACACCCAAATGGTCCCAAATCATCCCCATAGCATACATATACCATCAGCCCTCTAATTATACCATAAAACCCACCAAAAATCAATTTTTTGACACCTCAAAAATGAGTTTAAGAACCCACTTCGGAAATTCATCAAAATCCAACCAAATCAACATATAATGTGTATTTTGACATGATTAAACAAAACCCCAATACAATTTATCAAAACAAATTGAAAAACCCCATTAAAAACCCAAATTTCCATATGAACCCTAATTCCCAAAACTCAATATTTTCGAAATCTAAGACTATAGATAAATAGAGGATAGAGAGGATGTTAAGAAAATATATTTACCTCTTAATTTGGTGTTGAAATCGAATGGCAATATAATGGAATAGTAGCTAAGGTTTTAGGAGAGTTTGAAAATATGAAAGAGGGGTTTGACATGGGAAATGGGTGTTGGGAGGAAGATGACAACTTTTTGCTAAAAGTTGTCTTGCTTTATTTAAAAATTTGGGCAAATTACAACATTGGTCCCTCCCTCCTTATTAAAGCTCAATTTGGTCATTATTTATAGTTGATTTATTTTAATTAGATTTTATTTGACTCGAACTATAACCCGGCTAACTCCTAGCCCCAAAACACGGGTGTTACAATATTACTTTTTGCAATTCCAAAATAATTTAGACCCATCAAAATAAATTAAATGTTAATCTTAAATAGTTTCCAATTATGTCCCAAAATAAATTAATTTTATAATTTAGTCTCATTACGTCCTAAATTAATAATTTGATATTAATTTAATATTAAATTAGTCTCTTAATTTATCTAATTTAACATTAAACAATTTTTTATATAAATTACATTTTACTAATTTAAAATTAAAATATTTTTAATAAAGATAAATTAAATTAATTTTTTAAGATTAGTATTATTTTTTTTAAAATTACTAAAGAGCAACTACAACATCAAATAAATTGCAGGAGACACCATATATATACCATGAAATACGACGCATGCAATTCACATAAATTGATTCTTTTGTTGGAGATTTGCATGAAGATTCGTTGAAATTGAAAGTGAACAAACTAATAGAAAATTATAGTTCAAATTTTGCTCAAAAAATAATACAATTTGAATAAGTAATTATTTAGGGTCAATTTCAAGTAATTTAATTTATCTAAAAAATTAAAAATTTAATAATAAAATATTTATTTTATTTTATTAAACATTTTATTAAATATTAACATTTAAATAAAATAATATTATAAATAATAATAAATATTGGACTAAAAAGAATATAATTCGAATAAGTAATACTAAAAACGAATAAGGTTCAATTTTCTATTATTTTGAGACGTAATTGGAAACTATTTAAGATTAACATTTAATTTATTTTGATGGGTCTAAATTATAAATCTAATTTATTTTGGAATTACAAAAAATAATAAAATATTAAATTAGTAAGGATTAATTTATCAAAAATTACTAATTTAATATTAAAATATTTAATTTATTTTTTATTAAATAGTAACATTTAAATAAAACAATATTATTATTAATAACAAATATTGGGCTAAATTAAAAAAATAGAAACAAATAGGGGTCAATTTTAGGTAAAAATAGATTTTTCAGTGACTAAATTGAATAAAAAATAAACATAGGAGACTTGACATGACATTTACCCTTTTAATAAAATCAGGCGGGTTACTCTATCAAAGAGGAGTTGACGTGGCGCGATCTTATTGGTTGAAATTTTTTTTAACGGTTGAAAACTTTTTTGTAGCGACAAAAGTAACGGTTTCGGGCAAAATGAGTAACGGTGAAAACATTAGGGGGCTTAACGTCCCAAATAAAACGTTAAGTACCAAGTTGGGAAAAGTGGTAAACTTTAGGGGGTATTCAGTGCATTAAGCCTAAAAAAAAGAGTAAACGTTAAAGGGTAAATTGTGCATTAAGCCTTGATAATAATATAGATTTAACTTTCAAATGAAATTATTACAAATAATATAAAGCACTATATTAATAAGATTAAAAAGTTAAAAACGATGAAATAAAGATGATCACTATTATAAAAACAACATAACTATATTTGATATTAACGTTTTTATTAATATATCAAATAATTTTATAATATAACTTCCAATTGAAGAGTATAGAAGCCATAGGCTACTTTCTATCTATTCTTTCCCTTTAACGGAAACTTGAGGTGGATCCAAGTCATCCAATCTTGACCTACTCCACTGTTGTCAACATCCCATTCCCCTAAATCTAACAGCAACAAATGCACGCGCCAACTTTCTGTTAAGTTGTACACTTTTTTTTTTTACCTTTGTAACCTATATTTTTAACCTATAACTAGTAGTCTACTACTCCTTAAAAAGTAAAAAACAAAATACTTTCCATCAAAAAAGAAAAATATTATTAAAAAGAAAAAAATATATTCGATGCATTGTTAGTGTAAATTTTAATTTTTAGCAGTAATTTTATATTAGGGAATAGAGTTTAGTTTAGGATTTATAATTTAGAGAATTACTCCTATTTTATGTTTTGAATTTAAAATTTTAGACTATAATTTAAAATTTAGAGTTAGGGTGTTTACATATTTTGATAAAATATTAAAGATTTGGGTTTGATAACATATTTTGGATCAAGTATCAAATATAATACTAAAACATCTAAAAGAACATCAAAATTGTTATATATATATATATATATATATATTGATTGATTGCCCATATATATATATATTGATTGCCCATCTATCTTTATTTTACACTATCGAACTGAGATGTTCACAATCACTGAAGATAAGTGAATTGAGATGTTGTTATGTTAGTTTGCCAATATGTTGTTATTGTTATATGTAGTTTTTTATGTACGTGTTGATGATGTTTATCTTTCATCATCGATAATGGTGTTTGTTTTCTATCTATCGTTGTTCGAGTTGTTTAGTTGTGTTTTTAACTCTTTCTGTAACGCCCGAGTTTAGGGCCCGGGAGATAATCAGGTTTGGTTAACCGGTTCAGAATAAATAAATTTTTGGAGAAATATTTTTAATAAACAATTTTTAAGGCTTTTAAGGAAAGAGGGTAAAAAAGAAATTTTGGAATTTAAAAGGGTTTTTGAAAATACCATCATCTTCTTCAAACTCTTTTCACGTTATTTCATCCAAAAGTACCATTTCTACTATTCCATTAATTTCACCACTTCATCCAAGAAAGTTTTCAAGGTAATCTTTCTCTTATTTTGATTTCCTCTTTCTTAAACCTTGTTGTTGATGAAATCCTTCCTTAAACTCATTGATCAAATTGTTTCCAAAATGCTTTGCATTGGAAAAAGAGAAAAATAAGGAATTTTCATTTGGGTTATTTGATGCTATGTTTAAAAGTGTTTTAAACCTTGCTTTGATGTTCTAAAAATGTTAGGATAGTGGCTTAATGATGGGAAACCCGAAACTAGTAAAAATGAGGGGTTTTGGAGTTAAAATTTTAGATTTTTGGTTTGTTCTTGTGAAGAACTTCGGGCTAATGGTTTCTAGACCTTGGGTAAGTGTTTTGGATGTTGAAATGTGTAAATTTGATGATAATTTTGTTAGGTTTTGGCTGCCAATTGGTTTGGGTCGTTTTGACGATGTTTCCAAGTGTTTACGGGTGTGAATTGATTAGTTTTGATGATAGATGATGAGTTTTTGTGTTACTGCAAGTTTGGGGGCTTGATTTAGGTCTAATGCACCATTTTTGAATTGGTTAGAAATATGGGAAACAAATTTGAGCTCTTCGGACGCGAGACCGAGTAGTTTGGAGGCTTGAATCGGTGTTTCGGCTTTAGCTTGTGCATTGGCTGGTGAGTGGAATTGTTTTCTAAGCCTTAGCTTTGCTAAGAATGTGTTTTGTGAGTATAGATTGAGCTTGGTAAGCCAATCTAAGCTCAAGAGTAAGTTTTAATGTGTTTTAGTCTTATTTTCGATAAATTCTAATATGCGTTGAATGATTTTCCATAATGTTGTTGCCATGATTATCCGTGTGATATGCATATGATTGCTTAAATTGTTTTCATGGTGGTTATGGTTGTGGCCATGAGAACACAAGGTAAGTTTTTTTTTGTGGGTATTGACATGTGAAATCTTATTACCGGATATAGTTGGTCGACCAATAGGATGTGAGTGCACTCGAGGTAAAAGTCGCGCGTGGCCTTAGTGATATTAGATTTCACTAAGGAGAAGTATGGTGATGTGAGATTCCATCGGAAGCTATGTTTTACTAGACGAGTGAGTACGGTGATGTGAGATTCCACCGGAAGTGTCTAGTGGGTTTGAGAACTATTCGCATATCCGAGTAAAAATAATGAATGTCAATATACCCATGGTGCTCTAATTTCTCATGTTAAGCCTGTTATATTGTTCTTTTCCCATTTATGCTTATTCATGTAGTTGGTTACTTGCTTGTGTGTTGAGAATGAGCATGAGGTAAGCTTGTGGCTTGTGGATGCATTCGGTAAATGTAACCCCGTCGTCCCAATCCGGACGCTTGACCGATCCGAGTGGGCTACACGGGGATAACCGAGATGAAACCCGTTAAGGCTCCACTTCGGTTACCGACCCTAGAGAATTTTTTTTTCACTTTTAACTTATCTAAATGCATTGATTAAACCTAAGAGGAAGCCCAACAACAAACCGGGCCTAAGCCCAACCTTTGGAACCCTTTAGAGATGTCAAAAAGCCCAAAAACATGCATGTGTTTCGAAACGATCAAGGCCCGTTTCAAAACACCGGCTTCAATTTAAAAAGTCAGACACCCGTTTCGAAACGCATCCACCCCGTTTCGGAACAGGGTCTCGATTTGCCTTGCCGTTTCGATACCAGTTTCGAAACAGGCACCTCTAGTAGCAAAAGTGTTTCGAAACTGGTTTCGAAACAGGGGCTCACAGTGGCCAAAACGTATCGAAACAAGTTCCGATACGGGGGCCCTGGAACCATACCCGTTTCGAAACAGGACAGCCCGTTTCGAAACACCTGCTGCCTGCAATTTTCCAAAGTCAATTTTAGACATCCCCAATTGATTCCAAATGTCCGAAATGACTACTCGAAGCATACAAATCATACAAGTACATTCTATAGGCATGCATCATATAGCAACAAGCTCAACATACACGAGGATACAAGAGGAACATCCATCCAAAGATCAGGCATCTCAAAGACTTAAACATCCAAGGTTCATGCTTACACAAAGGCATACAATTAGGCAAGTTTAAGGTAAGCAAATACCAACATGGGTTATAAGCAAGACATACATCCAAAAGCTAAATTAACAAACACATAAGAGGAGTCTAATATGCTCCTAAACAACCACATCATACTTCAAAGCATCATAGCACGAATACATGTTCCATTGCTTGACCATTACATCATAACTAAAAACCATACTTGATAGCTAGGCTAGCACCACAAAGCACACTCACTTGGAGGCCTCTTCTTGCACTTAGCAACCCACAAGCTACTGATCTGCATTGTCGAACAAAGAGAACGTAAGCAATAAAGCTTAGTGAGGGTAAGCTCTTTAAAAACAAACCTCGACAATGCAGGGTCCAAACACGATCCCAACCAAGGTAAATGCATGATCATACCTTCGATCCTCAAGAGCCAAAATGTCAAAGATGCATGAACAAATATCCAATAATATGTCATGCTCAACAAGCTCATTTCTACAACATATGTAAGCACATATAATCATCCAAATAGGAAACACATTTCCACATCACATTGATACACATATCAATTTATATTGGCACCTAGCTATGACTCGAATACGCGGATAAACACGTTGGAACTCACATCCAACAACCACTTTACCTCACGGTGGGATTACACTCATCACCGGTCTCGCGGAGGGGATTCCACTCATTCTCGCGTAGGGGTGAGAAAAACTCGACTCGACTTGAAAAAATCGAATAACTCGACTCGAGGCAAAAATACTCGACTCGTCTTGACTCGACTCAAAATTTCATAAACTCGAATAACTCGAAAAAATTTCAAATAAAGTTTGAGTTGTAAAATGCAAATTCGAATAACTCGAATAACTCGAAATTTTTAGTAATTAGTAGATTTATTTTTAAGTTCGAGACGAGTCCCTCTATTTTTTATGATATATACATATTGATATAAAAAATATGAAGAAATATTGTCAAATGTGAAAAATATATATGTGCATATCATACATGATTAGAGAAAGAGTTTAAATTGGAATCAAACCCTACTATAACATGATAAATAATTACAGTTAAATTTTTATAGGAACTCGAAAACTCGACTCGACTCGATTCGAATTTCTTAAACTCGACTCGAATCGAAAGAATTTCAAATAAAGTTTGAGTTGTAAAATATGACTCGTCAACTCGAATAACTCGAAATTTTTTGACTCGACTCGACTCGATCGAACGCTCACCCCTATCCTCATGCCCCGTCGATGGGATTCCACTCATCATCGACTAATATATAAAACAATTTCTGGGTGAACCCGTACTCCTCCTTGGTGACTCAACGCCACCAAGGCCACGCGCGAATTTGACTCATGTGTGCACACTAACATCCTAATGATCGATCATTTGTACTCAAGCATGCTAGTGCCAACATTTAACTCAATCCACATTATCATTTACGACCAATTCCGTGCTTAGCACGTACTCACCATGATCACAATCATGAACAATCCGCATGTATAACACAATGCATCACAACCATGCCTCATCACACATGTATAACACATTATACATAAATCATCATATCATAAACATCATGAGGCATAAACATCAAGTACAAGTTCAACTAATGTCTCTAGTTTAAGCTTAGGATTAGGCTACCACCCCAATCCTAACTCTAGATGGGTCAACCAAGCCCGACCTAGTCCACATGATCGAACCAAACACTTAGAAAACACTTTGAAAACATTAACCACTCACCTTCACTTCCAAGCTCAATTTACCAAGCAAGCAACCAACTTCAAGCTTCCGGATTCACCCCCGATGCTTCACCAACACAAGCTCTTGCTTCTAAACAACCTCAACACAATCCAAACAACTTCAAATCAGCCCAAGCATCAAAGTAACTAACCCGGAATACAACTCAAACATTAAACACAACATTTCAAGCCATGAACAAACCCCAAATTTACCCAACTCGTGCAGCCCACAAACCTCAATCAAAACCCATGTTTCCAACACTTTTTATACCCCCAAATGATCCCAAAGCAACCCCCAACCATAGTACTAACATTAGCCCACCAATTCCAACCTAAAACAACCCTAAAACTCATCCAAAACCCTTCAAAAACCCCCCTTTAAACCCAATTTCGGGAATGTGTTCAAAACCTTGTAAAATTCATATATGTTGCATCATTTGACTCATAGACTTCATAACTAACAACATTAAATCGAAATTTTAAGTTAAACATAATAAAGTTATCATTTTTAATCAAAATCTCTAAAAACTCAATTTCCAAAACATTGAGGAAAATGAAAACCATTTGTACTTTTGAAGAGAGGAAGTTGAGGACAAGTCAAAAATGATATTACCTTTCAAAAACGAGTTGAAATGAAGAAGCAATGTGATGGAATAGTGGAGGGGATGAGAGAGCTCTTCTTCACGTTGGTTTTTGTTTTGGAGAAGAGAATGAATAGCAAAAAGATGATAAAAGGGGTTTTAAATTGAAACTTGTATTATTTACAAGTTTGCCATTAATGAATGGCTATTTTCCATTTTCTTTAAAATCTCTCCAAATTGTATTTCATTCATCTTAGTCCAACACAAAAATATTTGTTTTTGAAACCTGAGGCCCAAAAGATTATTTTAATTATAGAACCGAACCCAAAATAATATTAAAATATTATTTTCACCCGACCCTTAAACCCGGGTGTTACAACTCTCCCCCACTTAAAGAATTTTGTCCCTGAAATTACCTGACGGAAACAAATACGGAAACTGCTCAAGCATATAAGCTTTCCTCTCCTACGTGGCCTCTTCCACACCTCTATGTCTCCACAACACCTTGACCAATTCTATGGTCTTGCCACGCAACACCTTGCTATCAGAAGCAAGTATCTCAACAGGCTCTTCATTATATGACAAATCCAGATTCAACTCTATCTCCTCAACGGGCATAACATGAGAAGGATCCGATCTATATCTCCTAAGCATCGACACATGAAAGACGTCATGGATCTTCTCTAACTCAGAAGGTAATCTCAAACGGTAAGCTACAGGCCCAATCCGCTCAATTATCTCATACGGACCAATGAACCTCGGACTCAACTTACCTTTCCGGCCAAATCTCATCACCTTCTTCCACGGAGATACTTTCAAAAACACTTTCTCACCCACGGAGAACTCAATTTCTTTCCTCTTCAATTCTGCATAAGACTTCTGACGATCGGAAGCTGCTTTCAAATGGTCACAAATCAACTTCACTTTGTCGGTAGTCCCCTTAAGCAAATCTGGCATAGGTAACAATCTCTGACCCGTTTCAGCCCAACAAATCGGAGTCCTACATCGTCTACCATACAAGGCCTCATAGGGAGCCATCTGAATACTAGACTGATAATTGTTGTTGTAAGCAAACTCAACCAAAGGCAAGTGCTTCTCCCAGGAACCCTGGAAGTCAATCACACAACAACGAAGCATATCCTCTAAAATCTGTATCACTCGCTCTGACTGCCCATCGGACTGCGGATGATAAGACGTACTGAAATGCAAACGGCTACATAGAGCACTATGCAAGCAACCCCGGAACCTCAAAGTGAATCTAGGATCCCTATCTGAAACAATAAACTTCGGAACTCTATGAAGTCTCACAATCTCACGGATGTACAAGTTTGCCAACTTGTATAAAGAATATGTAGTGTTCACTGCTAAGAAGTGAGCACACTTAGTGAATCTGTCAACAATCACCCAAACAGAATTCTTCTTCGAAGGAGACAATGGTAACCCCGACACAAAATCCATGGTGATCCTCTCTCATTTCCATTCCGGAATCTTCAAAGGCTGTAACAAACCTGAAGGAACTTGATGTTCTGCCTTCACTCTCTAACAAACAATACAACGGCTCACAAACTCGGCTACATTCTTCTTCAAACCAACCCAGAAGTAATCATTCTTCAAGTCACGGTACATCTTGGTACTACCCGGATGCATAGAAAAAGGAATCGAATGTGCTTCACTCAGAATCTGACGTCTCAAATCAACATCTTCTGGTACAAAAATTCTATCTCTAAAGCACAACAAGTTCTCACCACTGAAACTATACTCGGTCGGTCTTCCTTCGGCTATGTCCTAAACATGGGGAACTAGTGTCACATCTTGCAACTGCTTCTCTCTAATCAACTGAATCAAG
Organism: Hibiscus trionum; assembly: GCA_030270665.1. Taxonomy (NCBI): domain Eukaryota; kingdom Viridiplantae; phylum Streptophyta; class Magnoliopsida; order Malvales; family Malvaceae; genus Hibiscus; species Hibiscus trionum. The sequence continues at coordinate 1,180,287 of BSYR01000012.1, forward strand.
GAAGGCTTCACTTGCAACTCGGTGATCAAACCACCATCATCGGACACACTCAGTCTAGCAAACATAGCTCTAAACTCAACGGCAACTTTTCTAATCAAAGCATCAGCTACTACATTTGCCTTACCCAGATGGTACTCAATGGTCAAATCATAGTCTTTTATCAACTCAAGCCATCTTCTCTGCCTCAAATTCAACTCTTTCAGTGTCATCAAATACTTCAAGCTCTTATGATCGGTGTAAACTATACACTTCTCACCATACTAGTAATGACGCCAAATCTTCAATGCAAATACAACCGCGGCTAACTTTATATCATGGGTAGGATAGTTCTTCTCGTGGATCTTCAACTGCCTAGAAGCATAGGCAACAACCCTTCTTTCTTGCATCAAACACAACCTAAACCTACATAGGAAGCATCACTATAAATCACAAATTCTTTACCTGAAACAGGTTGCACTAACACTGGAGCATTTGTCAACGCTTCTTTCAATTTCTCAAAGGCCTTCTGTCTTGGATCTGACCATTCAAACTTAACTCCCTTTTGCAACAATTTAGTCAAAGGAGCAGCTACCCTAGAGAAACCATAAAAAAATCTCCTATAGTATCCGGCTAATCCTAGGAAACTCCTAATCTCAGTCACGGACTTAGGTTGTTTCCACTCAACAATGGCTTCAATCTTCGATGGATCAACACGGATACCTGCGGCCGAAACAATATGGCTAAGAAATACAACCTCTCGAATCTAGAACTCACATTTACTAAGCTTCGCATACAACTGATTGCTCAACAATCTCTGTAACACAAATCTCAAGTGCTCATCATGCTCTTCTTCTGTCTTCGAGTACACAAGAATATCATCAATACAAACAACTACAAAACGATCTAGATAGTCTCTAAAAATTATGTTCATCATATCCATGAATGCTGCAGGTGCATTAGTGAGCCCAAACGGCATCACAAGAAACTCATAGTGATCATATCTAGTCCTAAAAGTTGTATTCGGAACATCACACTCTTTCACTTTTAACTGATAGTACCCCGATATCAAGTCTATCTTTGAGAACACTGAAGCACCTCTCAACTGATCAAACAAATCATCTATGCGAGGCAACGGATACTTGTTCTTCACGGTTAACTGATTCAACTGCAGGTAGTCAATACACATACGCATGCTGCCATCTTTCTTCTTTACAAACAACACAGGAGCACCCCAAGGAGAACTACTAGGCCTAATGAAACCACGGTTTAATAATTCTTGCAACTGACTCTTCAATTCTTTCAACTCTTTAGGAGCCATACGATACGGAGCTATCGAAACTGGATTAGACCCTGAAACAGTCTCAATCACAAACTCAACATCTCTGTCAGGAGGCAACCCTGACAACTCTTCAGGAAACACATCCAGAAAGTCACAAACTGCTCTAATATCTTTCGGTCTAGCTTCACTCATATTCGGATTCATAACATAAGCTAAGTAGGCCCCACATCCAGAATCCATCAACCTATGAGCCTCTAAAGCTGACACAACATTAGACAAGAACTTAATGTTCTCGCCTACTACTACTACCTTGTAGTCATCAGTAAGTTTCAAGGAAATCATCTTCGTCTCAAAATCCACACTAGTTCGGTGCTCAACTAACCAGTCCATACCCAAAATGATATCAAAACCATAAAAAGGAAGTTCCATCATATCAATAGAGAACACATGACCCTGAATCTTCAATGGACATCTCCTATACATACGTCTAACCACAACTGTCTCACCAAAGGAACTAGTCACATGCATACCTACATCTAAGATCTCAACAGGTATATCTAACTTCCGTGCATGCTCACTCAAAATGTAGGAATGTGTAGAACCCGAATCAACCAAAGAAAGCAAAGACATAGACTGTAACTCAAAATTACCTGCTATCACATCAGTGTCATTCCCGGCCTCTCTCTGAGCATAAACTCTCGCTGGTCCTCCTACCTCTGGCTGCACTGCCACAACATGAGCAAGGTTCCTCTGAGCATCTACCCTAGGTGCATCAGCCCTAGGCTGGAAGTAGCCACGACCGCGCCCACGGCCTCTCTGAAAATCATTCACTCTCGCAGGAGCCTGAGCTATGTTCGGTGCATGTGCCGCCTGATGCGGGCACTCCCTCCTAAAGTGGTCCCTCGAGCCACAATTCCAACAAGCATGGAAGTTACCCCAACACTTACCAGTGTGCTGCCTCCCACAACGCGGACACTCGGGCAAACGCCCTCCACCTCTATGGCCCTGATGGCCCCTACCATAGTTGCCACCGCCACGTCTATGGTCAAACTGCTGTCCGCCACCTCTATGCCTCTTGGCATCTCTACTGTCAAAGTTGTTATGCCTCTTACCAGAACTAGAACCTCCAGAACGCTTGGCCAGCTCCAAGCTGTGCTCATTGTCCTTGGCTCTAGCAACCAAGACATCAAAGTCAGTGTAATCCGAAGCTAAGGTATACCTCTTAACTTCCTCATGAAGCCCATATCTGAAGCGGTTACAACGCTCCCTCTCAGAAGGCACCAACTCTGGAGCATACTGACTCATACGAACAAAGCGGATCTCGTAGTCAGTCACAGTAGCATCTCCCTGAACAAGAGCCATAAACTCTCGCTTCTTCTCATCTAGATACCTCGGCCCCAAGTACCTCTTTCTGAAAGCAGACTCAAAGAAATCCCAATCAACCTCTGCCTCTGGTACTCTAGTAGTAATGGTGACCCACCAGGTGTAGGCATCACCCTAAAGCAAGGAGATCACACAGCTCAATCTACGTGCACCTACACAACCCATCTGAGCTAAGATGCGAACGGTCTTCTCTAACCACAATTCAGACCTCTCCGAAGTAGACCTTCTGAACTCTTCAGCCCCTAAGCTACGGAGCCTCTCCAACGGTAGACTAGCATCATCACCCCTAGGCTGAGCTGCAGCCTGAGCTCCCGCAACTGCGGCCTGAAATGCTCCTGCTATTGCTTGCACAAGCGGAGTCATATCAATTCCGGCCGGACCTTGGCCACCCTGAGGTCCTACTCCTTCGGATCCATCCTCGCCTCCAAATCCAGGTGGTGGTGGTGGAGGTGGTGAAGGAGCTCTCACTCCAGCAGCAGGCTCTAATACGTGAGCCTCAATTCCAGCCACCGGCTCATTAACATGAGCCACAACCCGTGGTTCCTAACGAACCACCTCGGCCTACCTCTCAGCCTAGACATCGTTCACAAACAATAACTACAACCACAACAAACATACAAAATTTGAGTTAGCAAGGCAAGGCTTCTAAGTGCTCAAGTACGTTTCCCTCACTTAAAAATTCTTTTCCGATGTAATAGTAGCAATGGGACTCTAAACAACATGCTTTTAAACAAAACAATCAGCATACTTGTCACACAAGCAATCATGCTTACAATACAAGCAAACACCGTGCATATCAATACAAAACTTAAACTTACCTCACTTACCTGCCCAAGGTCTCGGTAACCTTAGGCTCTGATACCAACAAGTGTAACCCCCTCGTCCCGGTCCGGACGCTTGACCGATCCGAGTGGGCTACACGGGGATAACCGAGATGAAACCCGTTAAGGCTCCACTTCGGTTACCGACACTAGATAATTTTTTTTTAATTTTTAACTTGTCTAAATGCATTGATTAAACCTAAGCAGAAACCCAACAACAAACTGGGCCTAAGCCCAACCTTTGGAACCCTTTAGAGATGTCAAAAAGCCCAAAAACATGCATGTGTTTCGAAACGGTCAAGGCCTGTTTCGAAACACTAGCTTCAATTTAAAAAGTCAGACACCCGTTTCGAAACGCATCCACCCCGTTTCAGAACAAGGTCTCGATTTGCCTTGCCGTTTCGATACTAGTTTCGAAACAGGCACCTCCAGTAGCAAAAGTGTTTCGAAATTGGTTTCGAAGCAGGGGCTCACAGTGGCCAAAACGTATCGAAACGAGTTCCGATACGGGGGCACTGGAACCATACACGTTTCGAAACAGGACAGCCCGTTTCGAAACATCTGCTGCCTGCAATTTTCCAAAGTCAGTTTTAGACATCCCCAATTGATTCCAAACGTCCGAAACGACTACCCGAAGCATACAAATCATACAAGTACATTCTAGGGGCATGCATCCTATAGCAACAAGCTCAACATACACGAGGATACAAGAGGAACATCCATCCAAAGATCATGCATCTCAAAGACTTAAACATCCAAGGTTCATGCTTACACAAAGTCATACATTTAGGCAAGTTTAAGGTAGGCAAATACCAACATGGGTTACAAGCAAGGCATACATCCAAAAGCCAAATTAACAAACACATAAGAGGAGTCTAACATGCTCCTAAACAACCACATCATACTTCAAAGCATCATAGCACGAATACATGTCTCATTGCTTGACCATTACATCATAACTAAAAACCATACTTGATAGCTAGGCTAACACCACAAAGCACACTCACTTGGAGGCCTCTTCTTGCACTTAGCAACCCACTAGCTACTGATCTGCATTGTCGAACAAAGAGAGCGTAAGCAATAAAGCTTAGTAAGGGTAAGCTCTTTAAAAACAAACCTCGACAATGCAGGGTCCAAGCACGATCCCAACCAAGGTACATGCATGATCATACCTTCGATCCTCAAGAGCCAAAATGTCAATGATGCATGAACAAATATCCAATAATATGTCATGCTCAACAAGCTCATTTCCACAACATATGTAAGCACATATAATCATCCAAATAGGAAACACATTTCCACATCACATTGATACACATCAATTTATATTGACACCTAGCTATGACTCGAATACGCGGATAAACACGTTGGAACTCACATCCAACAACCACTTTACCTCACGGTGGGATTACTGTTGAGTGTGTAAAAGTTCTATTATTTACACCCTTTTTAACCCATATTTTTGCTGCATTCAAGCACCATTGCATTGCATTTAGGTTAGTTTACAACAAAACATCACAAATATATTAAAGGCACAGATTCTGCTAAAAGATGGTTGATTTTGCAGGTTTCTGCCATAGTAGATGGAGAATGTAACCCCCGTAGCCCGGCCTAAACGGCTGACCCGAACTACGAAGATTACACAGGGAAAACCAAAGTCAACCCGAAAGTCAACCTTGATTAACGACCCTTTTTTTCTTTTTAAACTTGTCTAGATGCACATTAAACCTAGGCATACTCTTGAGATAAGCATACTCAAAAATCACAGCAATCGGAAAACAATAAGGGACTCAATTGCACAAAATACGAATTTAGGGACCAATTTGTAAATTCTGGAAATTAAGAGGACTTTACCAAATTTTAAGTTACCATTATGATATTAATCATGTTTCATACCTCTCTGCCAAATTTCAACTCAAACGGACATCTCAAACTCAAGCAATTGCACATACGAGAATCAGGACTAAAACGTAAAGCTTGCAAACCTCAAATTTTATGCCCAATCGAAACTTTTGACCATAGTTTCGAAACCTTTCCCAAAGGTTTCGAAACTTTGGCTGGCAGTGACCTCTGGAATCCCAAAATTTGCAAAGGTTTCGAAACTTTACCCCTAGTTTCGAAACCTAGGTGTAGGGGAGCATATTTTGCTTATCTCTAATGACTTCCTATGGTAAAAACACCTCATGTTCATGTACAACCATACATAAGAGCTTAAAGAGGCTAAAAGCATCCAACACCAACCACCCAAGTCTAGAGGCATACGTCATAGATTAAACGTACTCCAACATACTCAAAGCATGAATATGAACCATCATATATACATGGTAAATTATACATTAAGAACCCTTCATACATGATACTCAACATGAGCATTCCTAAATCAACCAAGGAAAATCATGCATTCGATCAAAAGAAGGCAAACAAGCACATAAGGTCTCATGCTTCAACATCCATACACTTAGGCATTCTCACAAGACATATGACCAACACACATGATAAGCAATTTAAACATCTACCAGACATACATCACTCAAGCATTCATCAAGGCATGCATCATAAGTGATATTTACAAATCGAACAAGGCATCTAAGTGCCAAACCAAATCAACACACATCAAAGCATCAAGAACAACAACACCTATCCCATTGCTTTACTATTACAATCTTTTAATTTATAAATCATACATTGAACTCACCAAAGCAACACTTGAAGACCTTTCCTTTCTCTTGCCACCCACAAGCTATTTATCTGCATTGTCGAACAAAAGAGAGCGTAAGCATAAAAGCTTTGTGAGGGTAAGCTCATAAAACAAACCTTCGACAATACAGGGTCCAAGCTCGAGCAATTATCATGATGAAATACATGACTTTATCTTCGATCCACATGAACCAAAATGAACATGATGCATGAACATATAATCAACATTATGTCATGCTCAACATCTCATAAGCTCAACTTACAACGATATATATATACCTCAATGCATTAACCAAATCATATATCACTTCACATTTGAAATTCACATTTCATATCACATTGATACACATATCAATTCATATTAGCATGTATGCATAATCTCATATTGGCATAAACATACTTTCTCATATTGGCACCTAGCTATGACTCGAATACGTGGATAACATGTTGGAACGCATTTTCCAACATCAACCTTACCTCGGTGGGATTACACTCATCACCGGCCTTGCATGGACGGGATTCCACTCATCGCCACATGCCCTACAGATGGGATTCCACTCATCATCACGTAGAATATATATAAATTTCCGGTGGAATATTACATCACCGTACTCCTCCTTGGTGCCTTAACGCCACCAAGGCCACGTACGTTTTGACTCAATTTGTGTGCACACTCATCCTAATGATCGATCATTGTACCCAAGCATACTAGTGCCAATTAATAATCAAATTTCACAACATTTGATGTTCAAGAGTCATAATATGGCATCTTACATCATATTAAGCTCAACATCAAATATCTCAACAACATAATATCATAATGTCATTTTCAAGAGTCATAATATGGCATCTTACATCATATTAAGCTCAACATCATCATGCACAATTTACAATCCAAACCACATGCATAGCAATGCATCAAACCATGCCTCAACAACATGTATAACACATTATACATAATCATCATAACACAAATCATCATGAGGCATAACATCAATTAAAGAGATCATCCAATGTCTCTAACTAAAGCTTAGGATTAGGCTACCACCCTAATCCTAACTCTAGGTGAGTCTACCAATCTCAACCTAGTCCACATGCTCGAACCAATTGCTCAAAACCATTTAAAATATTTTAACCACTCACCGACTACTTCATTAGCACAAGCCGACAAGCCTACCAAGCATCCAAGTTTCCGGATTCGAGCCCGAAGCTTCACCATTGATTTCTCTTGCTTCTAACCATTCAAAAACAATATATTAACCTCAAAATCAGTCACAAACCCAAAGTTTAGCATCAACACACAAATCCACTTCAATTCTCACAATTCAAAGCCAAGTTCATTCTTCAATTTCTCATTTTCGTACTTCCACAAAAACCCGTCAAAAATCAGAATTGTAGTCATCCAAAACACTCTTAAACATGTTCAAAACACTGCCCAACTATAGTATAACCATCAACCCCCAATTTCCAACATTAAACACACAATTTAAGCCATGAACAATCCCCAAAATCACCAAATCCGAGCAGCCATGAAAAACAGTCCAAAACTTGTGATTTCAACATTTTTAACACATTCAAACACTTTCAAAACAACCCCCAACTATTACTCTAACATCAACCCTCAAATTCCAACATTAATCATACCCAAACTCATCTAAAAACCTTCCTAAAAATCCACCAAAGCCCAATTTCGGATTTTTACCCAAAATTACTCATTTTAACATATTATGTGTATTTTAACATGATTAAACAAAGCCCCAACTCAATTTATCAAAACAAGATGAAAAACCCCTTAAAAACCCAAACTTTGATATAAACCCTAATTTTCAAAACTCCATAACTTTGAAATCTAAGACTATAGATAGATAGAGGATGAAGAGGAGATTAAGAAAACATAATTACCTTTCAAAAACCCCTTGAATTGATGAAGAAATTTGATGAATTATCAAATTTGGGTTTGGGAGAGTTTGGGATGTTTTACACGGTGGGGAGGGGAGGAAATGAGAAAGATGATAGCTTTATCTTATGATAAGGTTGTCATTATTTTTATTTTGGTTAAATTACCAAAATGATCCCTCCCTTTCTTTCTAAACTCAATTTGCTCACACTAAGGTCAATTTGATTAAAATAAATTTTACCGACTCGAACCAACTAACCCGACTAACTTCTAGCCCCAAAACACGGGTGTTACAGAGAAGGTGGGCGCAGGGCAGAGAAGCAGAAGAGCTGAACTGGACAAGCAGACGATGAGGACGATGCTGCCATGGATCTGCCGTGACAGCAGAGGACGACAGCAAGTCAGTGGAGGAAAAGCAAAGTGGACCTCGATAGACAGAAAATTATGCTCGTCTATCGTGTGAAAACAATATATTTTTCTAAGCTCCGGATCAAAAGATATGTCAAGCCAAAGCTCAAGAAGAGGAAATCCCAAGAAACAAGGATGGCGGCTGAAAAGTAGGATACTTGAAGATTAAGTCTTTATTAGAATCTTACTTTTAATTAAAGTTGTAATCCTTGTTAACTTAGAATACTTGAGCCCAAAGCTTATATAAGGGCATAGATTTTAACCTAGGAAAACCTCATAACCCATAGCCGATTTCCCTTCAAACCGACAACCAAACCCCTCCGCCATTTACCCGCCGTCGATATGTTCTAAAACCCCCTTAGGGCCACGGGTTGATTTGTAAAGTAGTTGCAAGGGTTGCTTTTGTTTTAGGAATTTTCAGTTCAATAAAATAAACTTCAAGTTCTCTTATTTTGGTTATTAATATCTTGCAAGAGCATCGGGAGAGCATTGTGAGGTTATCTATTTACTTAGCATCGGGAGAGTTAAGTATACGAAAGAAATAAGAGCAAGTTCTCTAGTTTATAGTTGAACTATCTCGTGCCTAGGGATAGGGCGAGGTTAAGTGGCTAAAGAAGAATTCATACACATCGGTGTTCATCCTTCGATTCACGCCGGGAGGTATCATTAAGACGTGATCATCGACAGACTTGGACCTAGGGATAGGCCAAGGCAGATCTGGGATTCTTGCCAAACTTGAAGTACTGAGTTGGTGTGTTTGCTGCCGCGACGATCAACGGACCGCTGCCGCGACAGGTGCTGCAAGCGACAGGCGCGCGACAGAACTGGAGTTCCTAAGCAATACAATACCTGCACTACTGAGCAATTCAATAACAGCCCATTCTCTCTATCTTGATTACTCTACTCTTTTATTTACGTTTTCTTTATTATTCTCGTGACAAACTTCTCAATTATTTCCTTTACTTTCGTGCAGTCAACTAAGGTGAAGCTATTAGCCCAATCCCTATGGAGACGATATCCGATACTTCGTATCACTTTACTACTTGCGTCGTGTACACTTGCACTACCATTGCGATAGACTATTTTACACGCAACAAGTTTTTGGCGTCGTTGCCGGGGATTGGCAACATAACTCTACCTTTCTTTTATTGCATTTTTTATTTTTATTTTTATTTTGTTTTTATTTTTCTTTTTCTTTTTTTCTTTGGTGCTTTCAACTCTTGCTTTTCACGAGGTTTTCTTGTTTATGCGCAGATCTAAAAGAGGTGAAGATCCTGAGTATCCATTAGATCCGGAAGTTGAACGTTCCTTCAATCTCAAGAAACAACTTCGTCACCTTTTAGCCAGGAACGAATACCTTGAGGTGCAGCTAGAGAAGATGGCCCGTAACCCGCCCGCTGGAGATGGTATACCGCCTGTCGGTGACCCACCTGCAGCAGCCGGACGACGGTCCTGTCGTGACTACATGTTGAATGATCATGTAGAGTTGGAGACCACGCTGCCGGATATTGATGTTGATAACTTCGAGCTTAAACCTGTCATGTTTAGTATGATCAACAATGTCGGGCAGTTTAGTGGTGCTGTGACAGAGGATGCTAGGGAGCATCTCAAAACGTTCCAGGAAATCTGTGGTTCGTTTAGACTACCAGGAGTTAATCCGGAGATACTGAGGCTTCGGTTATTTCCCCATTCACTGAGGGACAGAGCTAAAACTTGGTGGAATAAACTTACGCCGGGTTCAATCATAACTTGGGCAGATTTATCTCGTGAATTTTTATCTCGTTTTAATCCTTCGCATTTATCTGAGCGATTACGTAATGAAATTGCTACTTTTCAGCAGGAAGATGACGAGCCGATGCACGAGGCCTGGGACAGATTCACTACTCTTCTTCGGAACTGCCCAATGCATGGATTCCCCGTCTGGAATCAGGTAACAAAGTTCTATAATGCTGCTAACTTACAAACTCGCATTCGAATTGATTCTGCAGCAAATGGACTATTATTGGATAAAGAACCGGACGAGGCATTACAAGTTTTGAAAAATCTGGCCAAGAAAGAGGAGCAGTTTCCAAATACAAGAAGAGGGGGTAAGCGAGTACTTGCTGTCAAGGATTATGAGGCCGACATCACCATGAAATCACAAGTAGCATTCCTTACTAAAGCAATGAAAAGGTTATTAAATGATGATGGATCACAAGGATTTGCTGTTGAGGAGGTATGTGATATCTGTGAGGGAAATCATAGTCGGGATGAGTGTCCAATACAGTTAGAAGAGGGAAAGTATGTTGGAAATTACAACAAGCCGAATTACAACTCCAACAATTATAATCCCAATTGGAGGAAGGATCCCAAATTTTCTTGGAGTAATCCTAATAATGCCCTGAATCCTCAAGCACACAATCAGAATCAGGGAGGACCTAGATTGCTGACGCGACAGCAACTGCCGCCGCACCTGCCGCCGCAGCAGCAACAGCAGCCACCAGCTACCACGAGCAGTATACTGGAACAGACTCTGGCCACCTTTATGTCTCAGACAGGTACTTATATTGAGAATATGAATCAGTTTGTCAAGAAAACAGAGACGTTCATGGATAAAACAGAGATGATGATGACAAATCATGAGGCCATTTTGAAATCTCTGGAGACACAAATGGGTCAGGTTTCCCAACATATTAAGCCGAGGCAGACTGGAGGATTCCCTAGTAATACTGAAAATGCTAGGCAGCCCACACATGAGCAATGTAAAGCCATAACTACTAGGAGTGGGAAGAAACTACCAGGGCCAGAAAAGGAAGCTGAAACAGTAAAGGAACCAGCCTTAGACAAACCTGCCGAGGAAGCTACCACGACAGGTAACAAACAGACTGCTGCCGATGAGCCTGTCACGACAGCAGAAGCGACAGAGGAGAAAATTGATGAGCCTAAACCTCCTCAGATTCGTATGCAGTGGGAAGGACGTATTGCTGATTATCGTCCCCCACCTCCTTTTCCTCAACGGATACAGCAAGCTAAGCAAGAATCTTAACTTAAAAAGATTTATGATATTTTTAAGCAGGTTCATATTAATATTCCGCTGTTAGATGCCGTTAGGGAGATGCCCGGTTACGCCAAATTTCTCAAGGATGTCATGCCAAAGAAATATAAACTGGGGGAATTTGAAACGGTAAGGATGGCAGATGGTTGCATGAGTATTCTTCATCGGCAGCCACCCTAGAAAAAGAAGGATCCGGGGAGCTTCATCATACCTTGTGTAATCGGAGACAAATATGTGGGTAAGGCACTTTGTGATCTTGGTGCTAGTATCAATTTAATGCCAAAATCTGTTTTTCAGAAATTAGGTATTGGAAAGGCGCGGCCCACGACAGTAATTCTGCAGCTTGCAGACCGCTCTTACGTTCATCTAGAAGGAAAAATCGAAGATATTCTGGTAAGAGTGGATAAATTTATTTTTCCTGTTGAATTTCTTGTTTTAGATTGTGAGGCAGACAAAAATGCACCAATCATCCTTATGCGACCCTTCTTAGCCACGGGAAGATCACTGATTGATCTGGAAAAAGGAGAACTCACCATGAGAGTGAATGACCAAGAGATTAAGTTGAATGTTCTTCAAGCAATGAAGCATGCTGATGCAGACGAGGAATGCAAGGCTATCACTGAAGTTATCCTTGATCAACCTTGTATCTGGTCGGGCTGTCACGACATAAAAATCGGGCACTGCCGCGGCAGCCACCTATAGGGCTGTCACGACAGCACTGACGACAGCAACTCCTCTGACTCCGATACATCTAATACTGAAGATCAGGAGGAGGCAAACTGGTTAGGCAATCGTCCAGGTAAGTTATTCGAACCTTTAAATTATACTTCGGATAACCATTTAATCCAAAAGCCATCTACTGTTGAACCACCTGCCTTAGAACTGAAGCCCCTGCCAGGGCAGCTAAAATATGCTTTTCTTGGTTCAAATGATACGTTGCCCGTAATCATCTCTTCTAAGCTGCCGCAGAAACAGGAACGGCAGCTAATCGGCAGCACAAAAAGGCAATTGGATGGACGATCGCTGACATTCAAGGCATTAGTCCGGCGTTATGCATGCACAAAATCCTCCTCGAGGAAGATCATAAGCCGACTATAGATGCCCAAAGACGGCTAAACCATGCGATGAAAGAGGTGGTGCGTAAAGAGATAATTAAGTGGTTAGATGGTGGTATTATTTACGCCATCTCCGACAGCAAATGGGTGAGCCCGGTGCAATGCGTTCCAAAGAAAGGAGGAATAACCGTGGTGACCAATGAAAACAATGAGTTAATCCCAACCGGGACTGTGACCGGTTGGAGGGTTTGTATGGACTATCAGAAGCTTAACAAAGCTACCCGAAAGGACCACTTTCCTTTACCCTTTATTGATCAAATGCTTGATAGATTAGCGGGTAAACCTTACTACTGTTTTCTTGATGGTTATTCAGGGTACAATCAAATTGCTATCGCACCGGAGGATCAAGAAAAGACGACTTTCACATGCCCCTACGGAACGTATGCTTTTAGGAGAATGCCGTTTGGACTATGCAATGCACCCGCCACCTTCCAAAGGTGCATGATGGCCATATTCTCCGATATGGTAGAGGACTTCCTTGAGATTTTTATGGATGATTTTTCTGTCTTTGGAGACAATTTTGAGAGCTGCCTCGGCAATCTAAAAAAGGTACTTGAAAGATGTGAAAAAGCCAATGTAGTCTTGAATTGGGAAAAATGCCACTTTATGGTGGATGAAGGGATAGTCCTTGGCCATGAGATTAGCTGCCGTGGCATAGAAGTCGACAGGGCCAAAATAGAAGTGATTGAAAAACTGCCGCCGCCGACCACAGTCAAGGGCATTAGAAGTTTCTTAGGGCATGCTGGTTTTTATAGAAGATTCATTGCAAATTTCTCAAAAATCACCAAGCCCTTATGCCATCTTTTGGAGCAGAACCGACCCTTTGACTTTAATGTTGAATGTACTGAAGCATTCAAGGTTCTAAAGGAAAAACTGGTAACAACCCCAATAGTATAGCCACCAGACTGGACACAGCCATTTGAGATTATGTGTGATGCTAGTGACTACGCTGTCGGGGCAGCACTTGGGCAGCGCAGAGATAAGCTATTTCATGTCATATACTATGCCAGGAAGACACTGAATGACGCCCAAGTGAACTACACCACCACAGAAAAGGAGCTATTAGCTGTGGTGTTCTCCATTGACAAGTTTCGTTCTTACATACTTGGGACGAAAGTAATAGTGCACACAGACCACTCTGCCCTGAAATATCTGTTCGCGAAAAAGGATGCAAAGCCTAGATTTATAAGATGGATCTTGCTACTGCAAGAATTCGACCTTGAAATCAAGGACAAAAAAGGGACAGAAAATCAGGTGGCAGATCACTTGTCAAGATTGGAGATGGGACAGAGTCTACCAATAGACGAGACAAACATAATGGAGACCTTCCCAGATGAGCAGCTCTTTGCTGCCGCAGTCACTGTCGCAACAGCCATGGCGGCAGGTAAGTCTTCTGAACTTCCCTGGTATGCTGATTTCGTTAATTTTATAGTTAGCGGAATACTTCCTTATGATCTTAATTATCAAGCCAGGAAGAGGTTCCAAAATGATGTTAGGCATTATTATTGGGACGAACCTCTTCTTTTCAAACTATGTGCAGATCAAGTTATAAGGAGGTGTGTACCACAAGAAGAGCAAGAAGACATTCTCCATCACTGCCATGCTTCACAATATGGAGGTCACTTAGGAGGCAACAAAACTGCTGCCAAGGTGCTGCAGTCAGGGTTCTACTGGCCGACACTGTATAAAGATGCACAGGACTTCTACAAGAACTGTGACAGGTGCCAGCGGACATGTAACATCTCAAGGAGAAACGAGATGCCACTGCAGAACATTCTAGAAGTCGAGATCTTCGACGTTTGGGGGATTGATTTTATGGGACCTTTTCCATCTTCATGTGGAAATCTATACATCCTCCTAGCAGTGGATTATATCTCTAAGTGGGTTGAAGCTATCGCTACACAAAGGAATGATGCCAAGACAGTCCAAAAATTTCTACACAAAAACATCTTTTCTAGATTTGGCATTCCTAAGGCGATTATCAGTGATGAAGGGAGACATTTTGACAATAGGGTTATTGCTGCCGCCTTGAAGAAATATGGTGTCAAGCACAGGATTGCGACAACATACCACCCACAGACCAATGGACAAGCTGAGATATCCAATAGGGAAGTTAAGAACATTCTTGAGAAGATGGTTAAGCCAACTAGGAAAGACTGGTCTTTACTCCTCAATGATGCATTATGGGCATATAGGACAGCTTATAAGACTCCATTGGGCATGTCTCCATACCGATTGATTTATGGGAAAACCTGTCATCTGCCTGTCGAGATAGAGCACATGGCATACTGGGCAATCAAGGCAGTGAATATGGACTTGGACAAGGCAGGCCAGAAAAGGCTGTTAGATCTGAACGAGATTGACAAAATAAGAACAATGGCCTACGACAATGCAAGAATTTACAAGGAGAAAACTAAGAAGTGGCATGATAGGAAATTGCTGCCACGACAGTTCTGCCCAGGGCAGCTTGTATTGTTGTTCAATTCTAGACTGAAACTCTTCCCAGGGAAGCTAAAATCTAGATGGTCTGGCCCGTTCCAAGTTGTACAAGTTTTTCCCCATGGTGCCATCACAATCTGATCATTAAAAGACGGGCACCAATTCAAAGTCAATGGACAGCGCCTTAAGCATTATCAGGGGACTGAAGCCCCAGGAATACAGGAAGTGGTTACTTTAGGAGATGCCCCACAAGGCATCCCTAATTTAACCTAAATTTTATTTTTATTTTTTTATTATTTATTAGGAAATTAGGTTTATTGTATTTGAATAATGTTTTCATATTTTCTGTTTTTAGGAAATAAAGGAGTCAAGAAGAAAAGGAGAAGTGACCCAAGCCCACCATCCATCCATCAGCCCAACAGAGCCCATTTATTGATGCATGTCGTTCCAGCTACCGCCGCAGACAAGGATAAGACAGGCTATCAACAGACTGACACGGCAGACGCAGAAGCGTGTGACAGACGCGTAACAGACGCATAAATGCGTGTCAGACGCGTCAGACACGCCAAAACTCAACAGTCGCCCCGTTATTCACGCCTGCCGTTACAGCATTAAACAGGCAGCAACTCTACCTCTATAAAACCCCGTTTCATTTTCATTTTCCTCACTTCTGCTTATTCTTACTTGCTCTCCCCTTTCATTTTTCTTTGTTTTCTTTACTTTCAAAACCCTTGCAACTAACATGTCTTCCAGACGTACTCGCCGCAGTGCTGCTTCAACCTCTTCAGCGGCAGCACCCACCCCGCAATCCTTCGCAACTAAGGAAATCTGGGAAGAACGAGGCTTCATATACATCCGAAAGGCAAAGAACATGGGGCCTAGACCATTCATCGCAATGGCGATAAAGGCTCAGCTATGGGAGCAGTTTGCCGAGCAGCCAGCTGAAATGAATGACACGCTGGTAAGGGAGTTCTACGCTGCCATCGACAGCAGGACAGCAACATCAGTAATTGTCCGAGGGACAGAGGTACCATTCACAGCCGATAGCATCAACCATATGTATGGCCTCTATTTTAGTCCCAACGACGATGCCCATCAGCAGTTTTTGAACACCCTCGACTCTACCGCTTTCGGTGCTGTCATGGCAGAGGTGACAAAAGAAGGGACGGAGTGGAATACGAGCAAAAAGAACCCCAACACTGTAAAACGAGGGCAGCTGCTTCCAGAAGCCAGGTTATGGAATGCTTTCATCAAGAAGCGCATCCTGCCGTCCTCCCATCACACGACGGTGGACCAGCAGAGGCTAGCCCTCATTCATTCGATCATGAACAACCGGCCTATCAACGTGGGCCGCTATATGAGGGAGAGCGTCTTGGACTGCACCAATCGATCAACCGCCCTCCTCTGCCTACCATTCATGATCACATCCATCTGCCGCTGCGCTGATGTACCATTAGCCACCACCGATAAACTGGTCAAGGGACGAGGCTGGACCGATAACAATATTATCAGCCTCATGGAGCTGACAGTCGCAACCCCTCTCTCCTCCTTCAACCCAGCTGTCACCCCAGCAGAATCATCCGAGGAACCTGCCCATGAACCTGCCGCAGCAGCCGCTCCGACAGACCAATCTGCTCAGATCCTTGCTGCCATACAACGAGTGGAAGACAGATAGATGGGGCTGATGACATTCATCAGGGATTTCGCCAACTCAACGGTAAATTTCATTACCAATAATTTAAATTATCCCGATGTTGTTTTCCCCACCTTCCCTGCCCACTATTTCACCATCCCCACCCCTGTCCACACACCTACACCACCTACTTCCCCACACACACATTCTGCTGCTTCCACCCCATCACCTGCAGCTGGCAGTCCTCAAGCAGACACCTCCGTCCGAGGAACGAAGCGACAGCCCTCGGATGACATCGATGCCTATGTTGTTGGTTTCTCCCCTTCCTCTGTCTGGGCTGACAACGAGGCAGAACCTCCTATTCGGAGGAATTTGGAGAAGGAATTCACGCCTGTCAAGAGGCAGAAACGAATGGCCGACAGAAAGCTAATGCCCAAGGCCAGCACCACCACCAGCAGCAGCAGCACTTGGGATAGCGGCAGCAGCTCTGACATCCAAGTCGTAGAGCAAACCACCCAGCCTGCCCCGAGGACCAGAACCCGCCGCCAAATCCGTGTCAGCAGCAGCAGTGAAGACAACGCTTAAAAACTTAAGTTTCTTATTTTCTTATTTGCTGCCTGCCATTTATATATTTTGTGATGTACTGTCTTCATTTATTTTTGCTTTTTATTTTGTCATTTGCATTGAGGGCAATGCAACCCTTGAGTTTGGGGGTGGCAACCCTCCATTTTAATGGAGTCTTAGTACATCTTTAATTAATTGTTGTGTCTTTTAAGCTCTCTAAAAAAACTGTTGGCTTAAAACTGTGAAGTAAACTTTCCTGTCTTGACAGCTCTGTCGTGGCAGCATCTTTAGGACAGTTTAAGGAGAAGTTTAGAGCCTTTCTATAGTTCTGAAAAACTTAAACACCATTGTGACTGTTATACTGCTTAGATTTCTTTTAGCCAAACTAGAATAGGAAGCTTAGCACTTGAATAGCCCCTAGAGGTGCCTAACACGGGCTCTAGGAAAGAAGTTTAGCAAAATAGACTCAACAGCCCTAGAGGTGCCTGAAACCGGCTCTAGGAAGTTAGCTAGAGGTGCCCGAAACCGGCTCTAGTGAAACTTTAGCTTGAAAAATAGAGAAATAAAGTCAAAACAAAGAAAATCAAAGAAGCATGAAAATGTGCCTTCAAAAAGATAAACTTTGGCATAAAAATTCGAGTTAAGAGTTGAATATTCTAGTAAAACTAAGAGAGTCTTGGCATATAACTGTTCACAAGCATGCACACACTGCACGAGGACTATAGGGAGATTCCGGACAGATCCTAATCTTTCCGACAGGTTGCTGCCGTTACAGAGAATGAGCGACGGGTAAGGGACAGTTCACTGTTTGAAGGCCAACAAAAAAAATATATATATATTCATTTTTCTTTTAGGTCTTAATTGCTTGAGGGCAAGCAAAAACTTGAGTTTGGGGGTGTGTTGAGTGTGTAAAAGTTCTATTATTTACACCCTTTTTAACCCATATTTCTGCTGCATTCAAGCATCATTGCATTGCATTTAGGTTAGTTTACAGCAAAACATCACAAATATATTAAAGGCACGGATTCTACTAAAAGATGGTTGATTTTACAGGTTGCTGCCATAGTAGATGGAGAAGGCGGGCGCAGGGCAGAGAAGCAGAAGAGCTGAACTGGACAAGCAGACGATGAGGACGATGCTGCCATGGATCTGTCGTGACAGCAGAGGACGACAGCAAGTCAGTGGAGGAAAAGCAAAGTGGACCTCGATAGACAGAGAAAATTATGCTCGTCTGTCGTGTGAAAACAATATATTTTTCTAAGCCCCGGATCAAAAGATATGTCAAGCCAAAGCTCAAGAAGAGGAAATCCCAAGAAACAAGGATGGCGGCTGAAAAGTAGGATACTTGAAGATTAAGTCTTTATTAGAATCTTACTTTTAATTAAAGTTGTAATCCTTGTTAACTTAGAATACTTGAGCCCAAAGCTTATATAAGGGCATAGATTTTAACCTAGGAAAACCTCATAACCCATAGCCGATTTCCCTTCAAACCGACAACCAAACCCCTCAGCCGTTTACCCGCCGTCGATATGTTCTAAAACCCCCTTAGGGCCACGGGTTGATTTGTAAAGTAGTTGCAAGGATTGCTTTTGTTTTAGGAATTTTCAGTTCAATAAAATAAACTTCAAGTTCTCTTATTTTGGTTATTAATATCTTGCAAGAGCATCGGGAGAGCATTGTGAGGTTATCTATTTACTTAGCATCGGGAGAGTTAAGTATACGAAAGAAATAAGAGCAAGTTCTCTAGTTTATAGTTGAACTATCTCGTGCCTAGGGATATGGCGAGGTTAAGTGGCTAAAGAAGAATTCATACACATCGGTGTTCATCCTTCGATTCACGCCGGGAGGTATCATCAAGACGTGATCATCGACAGACTTGGACCTAGGGATAGGCCAAGGCAGATCTGGGATTCTTGCCAAACTTGAAGTACTGAGTTGGTGTGTTTGCTGCCGCGACGATCAACGGACCGCTGCCGCGACAGGTGCTGCCAGCGACAGGCGCGCGACAGAACTGGAGTTCCTAAGCAATACAATACCTGCACTACTGAGCAATTCAATACCAGCCCATTCTCTCTATCTTGATTACTCTACTCTTTTATTTACGTTTTCTTTATTATTCTCGTGACAAACTTCTCAATTATTTCCTTTACTTTCGTGCAGTCAACTAAGGTGAAGCTATTAGCCCAATCCCTGTGGAGACGATATCCGATACTTCGTATCACTTTACTACTTGCGTCGTGTACACTTGCACTACCATTGCGATAGACTATTTTACACGCAACAATTACACTCATCACCGGTCTCGCGGAGGGGATTCCACTCATCCTCACGCCCCGTCGATGGGATTCCACTCATCATCGACTAATATATAAAACAATTTTCAGGCGAACCCGTACTCCTCCTTGGTGACTCAATGCCACCAAGGCCACGCGCGAATTTGACTCATGTGTGCACACTAAAATCCTAATGATCGATCATTTGTACTCAAGTATACTAGTGCCAACATTTAACTCAATCCACATTATCATTTACGACCAATTTCGTGCTTAGCACGTACTCACCATGATCACAATCATGAACAATCCACATGCATAACACAATGCATCACAATCATGCCTCATCACACATGTATAACACATTATACATAAATCATCATATCATAAACATCACGAGGCATAAACATCAAGTAAGAGTTCAACCAATGTCTCTAGTTTAAGCTTAGGATTAGGCTACCACCCCAATCCTAACTCTAGGTGGGTCTACCAAGCCCGACCTGGTCCACATGCTCGAACCAAACACTTAGAAAACACTTTGAAAACATTAATCACTCACATTCACTTCCAAGCTCAATTTACCAAGCAAGCAACCAACTTCAAGCTTCCGGATTCACCCCCGATGCTTCACCAACACAAGCTCTTGCTTCTAAACAACCTCAACACAATCCAAACAACTTCAAATCAGCCCAAGCATCAAAGTAACTAACCCGGAATACAACTCAACCATCAAACACAACATTTCAAGCCATGAACAAACCCCAAATTTACCCAACTCGTGCAGCCCACAAACTTCAATCAAAACCCATGTTTCCAACACTTTTTATACCCTCAAATGATCCCAAAGCAACCCCCAACCATAGTACTAACATTAGCCCACCAATTCCAACCTAAAACAACCCCCAAAACTCATCCAAAACCCTTCAAAAAACCCCCCTTTAAACCCAATTTCGGGAATATGTTCAAAACCATGTAAAATTCATATATGTTGTATCATTTGACTCATAGACTTCATAACTAACAACATTAAATCGAAATTTTAAGTTAAACATAATAAACTTATCATTTTTAATCAAAATCTCTAAAATCTCAATTTCCAAAACATTGAGGAAAATGAAAACCATTTGTACTTTTGAAGAGAGGAAGTTGAGGACAAGTCAAAAATGATATTACCTTTCAAAAACGAGTTGAAATGAAGAAGCAATGTGATGGAATAGTGGAGGGGATGAGAGAGCTCTTCTTCACGTTGGTTTTTGTTTTGGAGAAGAGAATGAATAGTAAAAAGATGATAAAAGGGGTTTTAAATTGGAACTTGTATTATTTACAAGTTTGCCATTAATGAATGGCTATTTTCCATTTTCTTTAAAATCTCTCCAAATTGTATTTCATTCATCTTAGTCCAACACAAAAATATTTGTTTTTGAAACCCGAGGCCCAAAAGATTATTTTAATTATAGAACCGAACCCAAAATAATATTAAAATATTATTTTCACCCGACCCCTAAACCCGGGTGTTATAGTAAATACACGAGATGTTAAATACATGTTTGTTATGTGTTCATGCATGAAGGAAATGATTTGGAAATGTTTTTGGTTTCAAGAAAATTATGATATTAAAACTGCATTGTTGTAGTTATCGTTTTGAGCACCGCTCACTAAGCTTAAATGCTTGCGTTCCTTTTTTCAACAATGCAGGCCCTTAGACCTATGGAACAGCTCAGGGAACAAGGGAGAATCCAAGGGAGCTTGTTTTGCTCAAGTATGGTTTTAGACTTCAATAATTAGTATTAAGCAATGGGATATGACTTTTTTAAGGGATTATTGATATGTCTCTTTGCTTTAGACAAATTTATTTGGTTATGTTAGGCTTGTAATGCCTCTTAACATATTGAAGTATGCTATGGTTTGGCTTTTGACCTTTTGGTGAATGTTAAGAATGAATGTTTTCCTTTAATAAATCTTACCATGTTGAATCTTGCTTCATTGATTGTTTATCATGTTTAAAACGTATGCTCATGGTTGCCTTAAGTTGTATGTGTGTTTAGGAGTTCATTAAATGCTTGTTAGTGAGCTTGTGTTGGTTTTCCTTGTGCTTAAAACTGCAGAAATATGTCTTTCTGGGTAGGGCGTATCGATACGCTCAAGGGTAGTATCGATACGGTCCCCCTGTTTTAAGCCTATCGTATCGATACGCGGGGGCGTACCGATACCGGTTTGGGTCTCTGAAAATTTGAGATTTTGGCGAGAAATTGGGGTATCGGTACAGGCCTTAGGTGTATCGATATTATCCTTGAAGTTGACTTTGGGAGTTTGACCATTAAAGGCGTATCGATACTAGCCTTAAAGGGTATCGATACGGCCTCTTGAAGTTGACCTTGGGCAGTTTAACCGTTGAAGGCGTATCGATACGGGCCCTGGGTGTATCGATACGACCTGTAGAAAAATCATTAAAATAACCTCTAATGTTCGTCTTGCTTGGTTCATGTTCGTGTTTGCTTTTCCGTTGCATGTCACCTCACATAGGTTAAAAATGACATTTAAATAAGATTAATTTAAAAGAAAAAAATTAGGATTGCTAATCGGAGTGAAGCCTTAACAGGTTTCTTTTCAGTTTTTCCCGTATAACTCGTTCGATTCGTCTGGTAGCTAGACCGGGTCAAGGGAGTTACACTTTCTGTATTTTGTCATATTTTAGTTCTAAGTGATTAGTGTGCACTATAATAGTTTGAAGAGGAATATATATATACCAATTAGTTTATTATTATTTTATAAACTCTTCTTTTAAGTTTAAGATATTTTCTCTTTATTTAATAAAACCAACATCTATTATTTGTGGAAGAGAATTACTATATATATTTTGCATGATTTTTTTAAATGTATTAAAAATTTAAGGCAAAAAGTCAAAATTAGCCCCCAACGTTTGACTGTTTGGTCATTTTGGCCCCTATTCTATTTTTTTGGAGCATTTATGCCTCCTAACATTTTAATTTATGTCAAAATAGCCTTATTTAGATGGAAACCGTTAGTCAACTAACGATCAACATTTTTTGTCGATGTGGTGTGCCATGTGGACTAGATTGATGACATGGCATTCCCACGCGTAATTGGATGATGATGTGGCATTATAAATGTTTTTAAATTAATTATAAATATTTTTATTAAATTAATTATAACCGATCAGATGATGATATATGGCATCATCCGATTGGTTTAAGGACAAAGGAAAAAAGCAAATTTTGGATATATGTTCATTAGGAATTGAACCTAGGGTCCTAGGCCTTATGCATAAAATGATAAATACCTAACCACTAGGCTCGTATATTACTTTGTAATTTAATTACCATTTATTATATTTATTCATTATCTCATATTTTTAAAAGTGGAGAAGTAAAAAATAATGGATAAGGGGAATTGAACTTAAGACTTTTGGATGAATGGAAAAAACAACTTACAATTAAACTAGCTAATAATATTGATTCATTATTACCAAGCATTAAATTTAATTAGTTTATATTGTGATCATCTTTAATTATAACATAAATTAAAATATATTTATGAGATGAATTTTGTGTTTTGTTTCTAATGTAATATTTTTAAATTATTGAAATTAATATTTTTCTAATTTTTAATTTTTAAAATTTCTATTTTTAACTAATTATTTGACAACAATATAAAATAAAAATTTAACATTTATAAAAAATAAATTTAACTTTTAATTTATTGATAATGATAATTTTTATTTATATGTTTTATTAATGTTATTTTTATTTTTAATTATTTTTTATATTGTTGCCAAATATTTAATTAAAATTAGAAAGAAAAAATTATAAATTATAATTAAATTTAAAAAAATATATTTTCAATAATTTAAAAGTATTATATTAGAAAAATTAAAGTTTATCTAATAAATATACTTTCATTTATGTTATAATTAAATATAATCACAATTTAACATAGTTAAATTTAATCTTTCATAATAACAAATTGAAGAAACTTAATTAGTTTGGCGGCAAGATGTTGGTTTTATTTCCAAAAGTTATAGATTTGATTCCCCTTGTCCACTATCTTTTACTTCTTCACTTTTAAAAATATGATATAATGAATAAATATAATAAGTGGTAATTAAACTTCAAAATAGTATTTTAGCCTGGTGGCTAGGTATTTAACTTGTCATGCATAAGGCCTAAGTTTAATTCCCACTAAACACATGTTTGAATTTTGCTTCTTTCCTTTGTCTTTAAATCAATCGGGTGATGCGCATGTCATCATCAGATCAGTTGTAATTAATTTAATAAGAAATATTTATAATTAATTTAAAAATATTGTAATGTCATATCATCAATCTAGTACACATGGAGCACCACATCAGCAAAAAAAATATGAATATTAGTCAACTAACGGATTTCATCCAAATAAAATTATTTTGACATAAATTAAAATATTAGGAACTTAAATGCTCTAAAAAATAAAACACAAGTCAAAGTGACCAAACGGTCAAACATTGGGGGTAGTTTGGCCTTTATGCCAAACTTTAACGGATACCAAAATTTGAAATGAATACCGTTTTAAACTTTGATAATTTTCGCAAAATGTTAGTTTTGATGTAGCTTTGAATTTTTTGGGGAAACGTTAGAAATTTTAATGTATCATAAAAATTGTGGTATTATAAATAGGATAATTATTTGATACACTAGTGGTGGAAACTAAAAGTTTCCACAAGCGCCTTAATTTTATGGTTTAGTGACTCAATTTAGGGTGTATGGTTTAGGGGTTTAAGTTTAGTAGTTTAGAATTTAAGGATTGTGAATAGAATTTAGGGTTTATACGTTAAAACCTAAGCCCTCAACATATTACACTAAAACTTAAACCTTAACCTTTAAACCCTAACCCCTAAATTCTAAACCCCTACACCCAAGTCCCTAAACCCTACACCCTAAACTAAATTCTTAAACCCTAAAACTAAGGCGCTTGTGAAAACTAAAAGTTTTCACCGTCAGTTTATTAAATATAAATCCTTGTAAATATCAATAATTTTAATACTTTACCGAAATTTATGAAACTCTATAAAAATGTTATTCTTAACCGATTTGAAATTTCGTTTTATGAAGGAATGTTTGAGAAGAACGTACTATGGAATATACTTTAGACATTTTGTGTAGATCAGATGAAGTTATTAATAAGGTTAAATTTTTTTTAATAGAAGTCATTAGTTTTATAAAAAGAAAAAATATTTAAAATTATAATGAGTGTTTATGATTATGAGAGTGAACTAAACATTTAATCCAGACAATTTTTTATAATCATTGAAACAAAACTAATTACTTAAGATCATAAAAGGGCCATACAAGAAAAAATAATAATAAACTCAACCAAAAAGACTTGAACAGAAGAGAGATATGAACAATATCATTAATCGACGATGAATGATAAAACCATCAACACTAACATAGAGATGCATATAATGATGAGACACATTTACAAAATGGTCAATACCACAAGTCATTCGCGAATAAGAAAGGCTGATTGTGAGTCGTATTTAAATACAACTCGAGTGCCCGAAACAAGGTAGATCTGTAGGATAACCAAATAAAAGTCATATTGATCAATTGATGAGACATCAAATTCAACATTGAAAATAAACAATACAAAAGAAGACTTATAACGTACCATGAGACAGAGGAAAACATATCACAAAAATAAATTTATTTTTAATAAAAACTAAAAAGGACACAAAAAAATAAAGATAAAATATAATAAAATAAGAAAAGATAAAAGATCACCGATGATTGACGAACGACAACAATATTAATATCGTCACCGATCAAACAAAACAGAGTTAATCTTTTTATCTATATGCTAACGAGTGTTCAAGTAACTAAATCAACTAATATTGACCACAATTTAGAATTTTTAAAAGAAGAAAAATAAATAAATAAGGAAAGGGATGGAAGAGTAAAAAAATAAAAGAGAAAAAACTAAAAGAAAAAGAAGATGAAAGGAAACAAATATTAGGGCCGTATGGTTTTAAAAAATACTTTTTATTTTTTTTTATTTTTAATTTTTTAAAAATTAAAAAACATGTTTGGTTAATAGGGATAAACTTGTTTTTAAAAAAAATAGTAAAAATGTATTTGACATCTAACTTTTTCAAAATAGAAATAAAAAATATTAAATAATTAAAATAAAATATATTCATAAAATATTATAATAATAGAAATAAATAAAATATAAGTAAATAAACTAAAATTTTAAAAACTGACATTAGAAGGATTCGAACCCCAATTAAAATGAAGAAACCTTTGTTTTTATATTTTTCACTTTTCTAAAATATTTTCAAAGAAAATAATAAAAATATCTTTTATGTTTTCAAATTTTCATTTATTTTTTTTAAATTTATTTTTTAATTTTACAATCAAACACGTTTTCTTCCTCATTTTCCATTTTTCAAGAAAATAAAAATGAAGATGGACTTTATTCTCTAGAACTAAACGAACCTTATTTTCCTTCTAGTTTTCTATCATATCAACAAGCACGCCGATAAAAAATATATATTTTTCATCCTTCTATTTTTTCATTACTTTAACTTTTAGCAATTCTATTTTTTTTCTCTACCAAACAAAGCCTAAGATCGTTTACAAAATTATTTTTCACTAACAATATATTAAATAATAAATTTGTATACAATATAATATGTACTTACATGTCAATTTAGTTTTTATATTATTGAGCAAGTACATTTGGCCGTTGGTCAAGCTGCTTATTTTTGTTCCCTCATATTCTCTTAAGTTTAGAACTATTAGGAGCACTCCTCTTCTTTCCCGTAAAATTCTCTTCACCTCCCTTTTAGATAGGACTAAAATTAAATTTAAGATTTGTCAAAAAAAATTCACATTGTTTAGTTAAAAAAAATGTTATTTTTCGGCTTTATCTTTAAATGATGTATTTAAATCGGTGGTGGCCGTGGTGGGTCCAACAAAAATAAATTCTACTCTTGAAAATGCATTTATTTATTGAATAATAAATAAATAAAAAGTAAAATGGAGATTTTTTAATTAAAAACTAAAACCACTAAAAAACAACTAAAATAATATGATTAGGATCTAATTAGAGATAAAAAAATAAATATATTTGACCGGTTGACCAAATTGTTTATTTTGTTCTGTCGTATTACTTTAAGTCATATGTTCTAGGCTACTCTCTTTTCTTTCTTTAGAGTCTCTTATTCCCCTCTTTTCTAAGTAGATTAAGATTAGATTTAAAATTTATTAAAAATTAGTGACAAAGTTACAATTTGTCATTACCTTTAATAAATTGATGCAAAAATAAATATCGTTACCCTTTAATAAACTGATTATAATTAGTATTTCCGTAATACGTCTAACATCCAATTTCTCATTACCTTCTTGATAATTAAAATTATCGGTAACCAAAATAAAACTTGTTTATTATTTATCTTATTAACAAACAACTTTAAAATAAAGCACCTAGAGTTAATTTATCTAAAAACATTAAAAATGAATAGAAAAACATAATTTATTGGAAATGTGAACATAAATTGTGAAATTAATTAAAATATTATGAAGTTATGCTAAATTACTTAAAAAAGAATCTATGCGAATAAAATATAAAATCTGGCTGGTAGGTGAGTCGGTTCTTCTTAGTTTTATTATTATTTTTATTGTTTCACTCGAACTTTAATAATGTCAGCATGTTTGGTGGGGTTAGCGCTGTGAAAAAATCCAAATAAAAATTTGATTCGTTTATCTGAAGATTCAGTCTGAGAATTCAGATACACAATCTGTTTTTTTTTTAATTTTTAATAATTTAGATTGAATATTTAAGAAAAAATATAATCAAACGGTACAAATCTCAATATTTAAGTTTTAGATTATCTGAAAATCCAGAAATAAATAATAAATCGTTTATTATATTGGGTTAATTGCTTGCTCATAGCTCTTTTAACTAGGGGTGGGCATACAATTAAGTCGAGTTAAAAAATTTGAGTTAGTCTATTTGAAGAGTCTTATTTTATAACTCAAACTTTTTTTTTTAATTTTTTCGAGTCAAGTTCAAGTTTCTGTTTAAATTTAATTGTAAACATTTGTAATGTTATAATACTAATTAGTTTCAATTTAAATGATTTTCTATAACCATATACAACATCCATTTATATTTAAATATATTTTTTCATATGTGATATATATGTCAGACATAATTGAGAGACTTGACTCAAACTTGAAAACTGATCCACTAATTAATAAAATTTTGAGTTATTCGAATTTCTATTTTATGAATCAAACTTTATTTAAAAAAATTTCGAGTCGAATCAAATAATTCGTTCTTTTAAGTCGAGTTTTCCCCGCCCCTACTTTTGACTGTAGGTTTATCTAACATAATTGCTTATTATTTTGAGCATTTCCAGTTTTATTTTTATTTAATTTGACCTCTTTAGGGACAAAAATTTACTTTTTCGGTGTCTCTTTCTATGCTTCAACGTTAAAAAAATAAAATTTAAATCATAACCTTAAATCCTAAACCTTAAAAAATATATCATACCCTAAAATCTATAAACTCTAATCATAAACTGTAACCTTAACCCATAAACTCTAAACCTAACATTTTAGTGTGATGCGTGAATAAACGTACCAGAAAGTGACAAAAGATTTCTATTTTCTCTCAACATGTTTTTTTTATTATTTTTGTCATTCATTTATCGAATTATATATATATATATATTATTTTATATTTATTTTATTATTGTAAAACACTATTGTATTATTATTATTATTATTGTTTTTTAAAATTTTCTGTTTACTACTATTGTTTTATCCAACTTTTCAGATGAGACATAAATCTCTATTGGGTAATCTTCACCAGTGGTCTCTTTCGTTTAGGGTGTGTTCTATTTTGGTCACCAAAATTTAAAAACGATTATTCTGGTCACTTACGTTTAGAATCGTTTCTATTTTGGTCCATTGGCCGTTAGTCTCCGTTACTTAAAAAAATTAATTTCTAATTTAACCCCCAAACTTTTAAAATTTTATTTTTCACCATCTTCCCCAAAAATTATAAAACTAAAACCCCAAAAAAATAATTCAAAACCATAACGATGAATACAACTGGGTCAATTTTTGGATTACGATGAAGTTTGGAGTACAGATAAGAGGGTTGGATACAATTTTACCTCCAAATCCCCTCGGATTTGAAATGCCATCAAAACCATAGCGAAACTATAATGAAATGCACTTAATTGCATCACACCCTGTAATCGGTTGCCTCGAGAATGTTTTCTACTTTTATTCGATCATAGCAACCACTAATTAACAATGAAAAAAATTTTAATTTGCATTTATACCGGTAAACGGAGTGCAACAAATACGTCAAGCATCAACATTTTCCAAGGAACTGGAATGGAACAAATAGAGTACAAACTAGAATGTTGAGTTGATCACACAATTTGCAAATGGCCAAGAGGGGGGTGAATTGACAATTAAAATTTTGGTGGGAGGAATGGGTGAAAAATAAAAGATGACACAAGTAGTTAGAGTGGTTCAAGTTCTCCAAATGAACTCTACATCCACTACCTTAGTTCCCACTAAGGATTTTCAACCAATTCACTACTTGAATTCTTCCCCTTTTCTTGGATGAGGAGGTAACCTTACAAATTTGATTAAGCTTTCTACCCAAAGCTTAATCCACTCAATTTACAAAGAGAAGGATTTGATAAACTCAAATAATTCCTCGCAAAGGATAAATGTTTACCCAAATACAATTTCAATCACCCCAAACTCACAATACAAGATAACAATGAAAACACTAGAGTTGGGTACAAGAATTTGACTTTGAAGAGCACTAGGGTTTGGATTTTTGCTTTGATGATGCTTGTAGGTTGAATAGTTGTTGATGACCTTCAAAGAGCTTCAATTTATACCTTCTCTATTAATTTTAGCCGTTTGGGTGGTTGGGGAAGTGAATAGAGCCGTTGGAACCCTCTCTTACCACCATAAATGCTCTTCTGCAGCTATCCGTATCGGTACTCAGGGAGCCGTATCGATACCTGTCTCAAAAAAGAAAGAGCCGTTGTACAAAATAAATAGGGGGTATCGAAACGCACGTAGGCGTATCGATACGGGGTATCGAAACGGATGAGATCGTATCGATACCTTTTTCTCAACTTAGCTCACTGGAAGTTTCCGTTTCGATACGAGGGTTTACCGTATCGATACGGGTCAACTGCCAATTTGAAATTTGGTTACCTAACAACTGACACCAACGGTCGAAAGCATTTAAAACGATCTGAATTAAAAATTCGTTAAAATCGTATCGATACGGATGAAGCCGTATCGGTACACCATTCAAACTCTTTTAGACTTTACAAAGGAGCGTATCGATACATATTGAATCTGTTTCGATACGGTGTTTCGATACGGTTAAGGGCGTATCGAAACGAATTCCTCTAGTAGCCAACTTTGTAAAAAAGGTATCGATACGACTGGAAGCGTATCGATACACCTGGACGGTTTTCAATAGTTTGGCCTTGGAACACTTAGAAAATATTTTGAGTTTGAGTTTTTCAAATCAGTTTTAAAGTGTTGGTGATTTAAAACTTATTAAGGGACTTATAAAACAATTTTAAGTTTTTCAATTTGATCCTTATAGATTTAATTATATCAAAATCAAACATAGGTTTCACAATCTCCCCCTTTTTGATATAACAAAACTAAAACTTAAAATTTTTGACACTTTGAAAAACTTTGCAAAATTGACTCCCCCTTAATATGAGCTAGGTAACTTTTAAGTTGAAAATCAAAATTTTTAAGTGTTGTGAGCTTCCCTCTTCCCCTTTTTGTTAGATCAAAAAAAATTGAGACAAAGTAAAGTGCATAACATAGGCAAAGGTATAAATATGCAACATAAATATCATTAAGTTCAAAATAAAGCATAACATCAACTTAAAAATCCAACAAAACAGAAAATCAATGCATATGTCTAAAATAAAGCAAACTTAGTCCTAAGAACATGAAACAAAGGTGCATAAATAAACATATCCTAGATGATATGCATGAAATGCAAGGAGAAGCTACTAGGCATCATCATCGCCTTTGTCATCATCTTCATCTTCATCAATAATTGGATCATCATTCCTCATGCTATCACGCCACTCATCATGGAAGGCGGAGAGGGAAATATTCAAGGAGTTATGACCGCCTTCAAGAGAAGTTAGACAATTCTCCACGTTCATCATCCTTGTTTCAAAGCTTGTTTCAAGAGCGGTTAGACGATTCCCCATATCTGTGCGCA
The DNA here is from genome assembly GCA_030270665.1 of Hibiscus trionum. Classification (NCBI taxonomy): domain Eukaryota; kingdom Viridiplantae; phylum Streptophyta; class Magnoliopsida; order Malvales; family Malvaceae; genus Hibiscus; species Hibiscus trionum. Next base: position 1,211,110 of record BSYR01000012.1, read on the forward strand.
ACCCCGTGAATTGCTCATTAAGGAAGGTCATAAGAGCATCCATGGAAGGTTGAGGAGGAGGTGGAGGAGCTTGAGGAACTTGATCACCTTGATTTTCCAATTGTGTCGCGGCCTCGGGTGGTAGCTCGGAAAGACATAACCAACTACTATTAAAATAATGGAACTTACCCCGTGCAAGAGAGTGTTCATCAATAGGATCGGTGAGGGGAGTTGGGAAGTCAAACGAGCAATCAATATCCTTTTTCAAAAAGAAATAGCTTAGGGCCGTACTATAGGTGAAGGAGGTGACAAGAGAGGTGTGGCGATGTTGCACAAGATAAACAATCTCCGCAAACATGATACGAGCAAAGTTTGAACGTTTTCTCTCACGGAAGCAACGAATCCAAAAGTCATCCACTTGACGGATGGTAGAGTACTTTCCTCCGGAAGGCCTAAACCACCAAGAGACCACCAAATGGAGGATCCGATCTTGAGCATTGAGGGCGGTGACGGAACCACTAAGAACATGGCCTAAAACATTCTCATCATCAAGGCCTTCATCCTCCAACTTAAAAACTTCACATATAGATTTTACATCAAGGAGGATTTTCTTGCCCATGAGATAGGAACTAACTCCAGTAACAACCCCATTACGTTTTGCACAACATTTGGCATTAGTATAAAAGATCAAAACCAAAAGACGGAAATAAAACCCGGGAATGGAGAGAAAATCCATAAAATTCCAAAGTTGAAGCAAAGGGAGATATTCAAATTTGAATCGATCCGAGTTAAGAAAAAGAATAGATATTACCCTTTCCGGACGAATCTTGTAGTTTTCGAATTGACAAAAATATGTGAGAGCTCCGGGGGTTTCAAAGGAATGTTCATAGATTTGGGTGTAATTTGGACGAGCACCCTCTCCGGGATTAGATGATTCACCGGTTTGAGTAACACGAGATCTCTTCCTAGATTTCTTGGGTGCCATGAACTAGAAAAACAAGTGTATGCATTTAGATTCCTTCATTCAAGTCATTGAGAAATCAAAGATCAAGGTAAAAAAAATCTTGCAAAATAAAATTTGAAGAATAAATTTTGAAAAACAAAATTTTGTTAAGAAGACAAATATAAAAACAAAACAAAAATAAAAGAAAAGAAAAGAAGGGGTTTTACCTTGATAGTGATTAGAGAGGAATGAAGAAAAGCCTAGCACCAAATTTGATGAGAAAAACCCTTAGAGCTTTGCTTGATTTGAAACCCTTTTGAAGTTTTTGAGTTGTGGTGTGAAAATATGAGGGAGGAAGAGCCTATTTATAGGCTAAAAACGGCTAGGGTTTTTAGGGTTTTGAGAATTTTAGTTTTGGTAAAAGTTGAAGACTTTAAATGCCAAATTTAAAGCTGTCTGCGCAATCACGTATCGATACGCCTGAGGGTGTATCGATACGGGGGTAAAAGAGTAATTCCCATAAAAATTCCTGTTGAAGAATCGTATCGAAACGGATGAAAACCGTATCGAAACGATTGAAGCTCGTATCGAAACGGGTTTAACCGTATCGATACCCGTTTAAGGCAAAATGAAGTCTGGGAAACTAATGAAGTACTTGTATCGATGCGCGTAGGGCCGTATCGATACCCTATGCCCAGAAATACATTTTAGGCCTAAAGAACAACCATAGACTCGATTTTAACACCTCCTAAAGGAATGCAAATGATGAATGAACAGTTCTAAGCATATTTGAAAAGAATCATACTCCCCCTAGCAACATGCATAGAAGCAAAAAGAACAAAATTAACATAAACATGAATCACAAACAATTTCAAGCAAATTTTGGGACCTAAAAGGGGTCAAGTAAGGCTAGTTAAACCTAACTCTCTCATAAGGGTCCAAAAGCGCTCTTTATCTAAAGGTTTTGTAAATATATCCGCTAATTGGTTTAAGGTGTCAACAAACTCTATAACAACATCATTTTTCAAGACATGATCTCTAATGAAATGATGTCTAATTTCTATGTGTTTAGTTCTAGAGTGTTGGATGGGATTCTTAGTGAGACAAATGGCACTAGTGTTGTCACACCTAAGGGGTATGGTTTCTATTTCAACACCATAATCTAAGAGTTGTTGCTTCATCCAAAGGACTTGAGCACAACAACTCCCTAAGGATATGTACTCCGCTTCGGTGGTAGATAAGGCTACGCTATTTTGTTTCTTAGAGAACCAAGATACGAGCATACTACCTAAGAATTGGTATGTCCCGGAAGTACTTTTCATATCTATCTTACATCCCCCATAATCCGCATCCGAATAAGCATGAAGGCTAAAGGAAGAATCTTTAGGATATCAAAGGCCTAAGGTAGGTGTGTCTCTAAGGTATCTAAAAATTCTCTTAATGGCAACTAAGTGTGATTCTCTAGGACTAGCTTGAAACCTAGCACACAAGCAAACACTAAACATAATATTCAGTCTACTTGCGGTAAGGTAAAGCAAAGAACCTATCATGGATCTATAAAGCTTAGAATCAACACACTTACCTCCTTCATCTTTGTCCAGCTTTATGGAAGAACTCATAGGTGTGGCTTGAGGTTTTGCATTCTCCAAGCTGAACTTTTTGAGCATATCATTCACGTACTTAGCTTGATTTATGAAGGTGCCATCTTTCCTTTGTTTGATTTGGAGTCCCAAAAAGAATGAGAGCTCCCCCATCATGCTCATCTCGAACTCACCTTGCATTAACTTAGAAAATTCTTTACAATAACACTCATTAGTAGAACCAAAAATGATATCATCAACATAGATTTGTACTACTAAGATGTCATTGTTATATCTTTTTATGAAGAGTGTAGTATCCATCTTTCCATATTTAAAACCCTTTTCAATTAAGAAATTTGAAAGTCTCTCATACCAAGCTCTAGGAGCTTGTTTTAAACCATAGAGAGCTTTTGTAAGTTTAAACACATGGTTTGGAAATTTTGAATCCTCAAAACTCGGTGGTTGTTCAACATACACTTCTTCATTTATAAAACTATTTAAAAAGGCACTTTTCACATCCATTTGAAAAAGCTTGAAATTATTATAACATGCAAATGCTAAAAGCATCCTAATGGCTTCCATCCTAGCTACGAGTGCATATGTCTCATCAAAATCAATTCCCTCTTCTTGGGTATAGCCTTGAGCAACAAGCCTAGCCTTGTTTCTCACTATATTACAACTTTCATCTAATTTATTCCTAAATACCCATTTAGTTCCTATAGTAGATTGATTATTAGGCCTTTCAACTAATGTCCAAACTTTACTTCTCTCAAATTGATTTAATTCCTCTTGCATGGCCAAAATCCAAAAATCATTTTTTAAAGCTTCTTTAATATTTTTAGGCTCAATGCATGAAAGAAATGCAACATGGTTCATTAATTTGAGAGAGGATCTAGTAGTTACCCCCTTGGATGGATCACCCAACATTTCACCACCTTTGACATAGTTGAACTCCCTTGGGTAAGACACCTCCTTTTCCTCAAGAGCCAAGTCCTTCAAGAGGTGGATCTTGTGTATCCTCATCTTTAGTTGGAACCTCATCCACCTTTGACGTTTGTCCTCCATCAATGACATCAAGGATTCCTACATCATCATCATCACAAGATTCCTTTCTCGGAAGGAGGTTATCATCGAAAACAACATGTATAGACTCTTCAACTTCTAGAGTTCTTTTATTAAATACACGATAGGCTTTAGAGTTTAAAGAGTACCCTAAGAAAATAGCTTCATCACTTTTAGCATCAAATTTACCTAAGTTTTCTTTACCATTATTCAAAACAAAACACTTGCAACCAAAAGGATGAAAATAGCTAATGTTAGGCTTCTTAGATTTTAAAATCTCATAAGGTGTTTTCTTCAAAATCGGTCTAATCATTACTCGATTTATAATATAGCAAGCGGTATTTGTGGCTCTGCCCAAAAATATTTAGGTAAATTATTTTCGCAAAGCATGGTTCTAGCCATTTCTTCTAAAGTTCAATTTTTCCTCTCAACTACCCCATTTTGTTGAGGAGTGCGAGGTGCGGAAAAATTGTGGCTAATCCCATTTTCATTTAAAAACTCATCGAAACCTAGATTTTGAAATTCGGTTCCATGATCACTTCTAGTGTGAGAAATTTTAAGTTCAAAATCATTTTGAGTTATTTTAGAAAATGTGATGAATTTTTCTAAAGCCTCATCTTTTGTACTTAAGAATAGAACCCAAGTAAACCTAGAAAAGTCATCTACAAGCACAAAAGCATATGATTTTCCACCCAAGCTCATTGTTCTAATTGGCCAAAAAAGATCCATATGAATCAATTGTAAACATCTACTAGTAGAGACATCATTAATGGATTTATATGAAGTTCTATGTTGTTTACCCTTTGAACATGCATCACAAATTTTATCATTAGAAAATTTAAGTTTGGGTAAACCTCTAACTAGATTAAGGGAAATTAATTTCTCTAAGACACTCATGCTAGCATGTCCTAATTTTCTATGCCAAAGTCATGAGTCATGTTCATCATGTGCAACTAAGCATGTATGAGAAGAATGAATGTCATCTAGATGCACCATGTATATGTTTCCTATGCGATGACCAATGAGCATTAGTTGATTTGTTTTAATGTTTACAATTTTGCAACCACTTTTATTAAATAAAACATTAAAACCCTTATCACATAATTGACTAATTCTCAATAAATTATGTTTAAGACCGTTGACATACAAGACATTTTCAATGAAAATAGAAGAGTGATTACTAATGGAGCCTATTCCTTCAATGTGGCCTTTGGAGTTGTCACCGAAATTTACCACTCCACCACTCTTTGGCTTTAGTTCCACAAATATACTCTTGTCACCGGTCATATGTCTTGAGCATCCGCTATCAAGGTACCAAGAATTTTGGCTTGAAGCTTTAGCCTTGTAGCAATGCTCCCCCTACAAACAAAGAAATTAGGCCTTGATTTTTGGTACCCAAATCATTTTGGGTCCATGTGTGTTAGCCTTCAAAATTTTGGTTCCCTTGGGAATCCAAGAAGCAATAACACTCATATTATTAGAAATAATGAGTTCCTTAGGAACCCAAACACTCCTAACTCTTTGACCTCTAGATTGCTTATTAAAATTTCTTTGTTTAGGAATAAAGAGTTTTCTTTTTACATATTGAGATTTAGAATGATTTCCTTTTTCAAAATTGTTTTTCCCAATAGCAATTGTTGTTTTAAGAGTATTCACTTCCTTTGTGTGATAATCTTGAAAATCGGAAAGAAGTTTTTCAAGTTCAAGATTTTTTGTTTTAAGATCATTTGAAAGATTTACTATAAACAAAACTTTATTTTCCAATTCGGAGTTAGTTTTTGAAAATGTCTCATTTTGATTTTTCAAATCGGAAATGGTTTTCTTGTTTTTCAAAATGGATTCTTTATATTTTCCTACTAACTCATCGTAAACCTCTTGTAATTCATCATAAGCATCTTGAAGCTCATCAAAAGTAAAATCAAAATTAGATAAGTTAGAATTTACCTTTGGTTCATCATCAATGGCCATGAGACATAGATTGGCCACTTCCTCCTCTTCCTCGGATGACTCATCGTCACTCCAAGTTGCTATTTGAGCTTTGAGCTTGTTCTTCTTCCCAAAGCTCTTCCTCTTCAATTGAGGACATTCGGAACGGATGTGACCGGGCCTTTTGCATTCATAGCAAGTGATTTGGTCCTTCTCCTCTTCCTTACTCTTGCTCTTGAAGTTTCCCTTTCTAATAAACTTTCTCCCACGGTTGGACTTCATGAAACGAGTGAACCGTTTGGCCAACATGGCCATCTCCTCATCTTCATCTTCACTTGAATCGCTTTCTTGACATGAAGCTTTAAGAGCGATTCCAACCTTCTTCTTCTCAACCATTTTCTTCTCTTCTTCTCTTCCCTTCCTCATGATCTCATGGGTGAGTAGAGATCCAACAAGAGCATCAAGCTTGAGAGTCTTCAAATCTCGAGCTTCAATAATAGCCATTCTCTTGCCATCTCATGACTCCGGAAGAGAGTACAACAATTTCCTCACTAGTTTGTCTTCGGGGATGATCTCGCCGAACCCCTTCAATCCGTTGACAATGACCGAGAATCGATCAAACATCTTGGAGACACTTTCATCAGGATCCATCTTGAAATTTTCATAGCTTAGATTGAGTAGCCCAATCTTTGTCTCCTTGACATCACTAGTTCCCTCATATGTTGTCTCGAGGGTATCCCAAACCTCATTGGCATTTTCGATTGAAGACACCTTGGAGTAGATATCCGGACCAAGTGCACAATATATCACATGTAGAGCTTTATCATTCACTTGCATCCTTCTTCTTTCATCATCCGTCATCTCGGGTTTTACTTTTGGGACAAGTCTTTCTCTATCTCTCTTTATAGGAATGTATGGACCTTCTTCAACCACATCCCACACCAAGTAGTCGGTAGACTTGATGAAGAGCCTCATCCTATTCTTCCAATATGGGTAGTTATCCCCATTGAAGAATGGTGGCTTGGTGGTAGATTGGGACTCATAGAGGTTGGAGTTGGAGTTGGATGCCATTGCTTGACTAGTTGTTGATCAAACTCTCCTATAATCGACTCAAGAGGGTTGTAATCCTTCCAATGAGTGTAGCTCTGATACCAATTGTTGAGTTGATCACACAATTGCAAATGGCCAAGAGGGGGTGAATTGGCAATTAAAATTTTGGTGGGAGGAATGAGTGAAAAATAAAAGATGACACAAGTAGTTAGAGTGGTTCAAGTTCTCCAAATGAACTTTACATCCACTACCTTAGTTCCCACTAAGGATTTTCAACCAATTCACTACTTGAATTCTTCCCCTTTTCTTGGATGATGAGGTAACCTTACAAATTTGATTAAGCTTTCTACCCAAAGCTTAATTCACTTAATTTACAAAGAGAAGGATTTGGTAAACTCAAATAATTTTTCACAAAGGATAAATGTTTACTCAAATACAATTTCAATCACCACAAACTCACAATACAAGATAACAATGAAAACACTAGAGTTGGGTACAAGAATTTGACTTTGAAGAGACTAGGGTTTGGATTTTTGCTTTGATGATGCTTGTAGGTTGAATAGTTGTTGCTGGCCTTCAAAGAGCTTCAATTTATACCTCATCTATTAATTCTAGTCGTTTGGGTGGTTGGGGAAGTGAATAGAGCCGTTGGAACCCTCTCTTACCACCATAAATGCACTTCTGCAGCTATCCGTATCGGTACTCGGGGAGCCGTATTGATACCTGTCTCAAAAAACAAAGAGTCGTTGTACACAATAAATAGGGGGTATCGAAACGCACGTAGGCGTATTGATACAGGGTATCGAAACGGATGAGACCGTATCGATACCTTTTTCTCAACTTAGCTCACTGGAAGTTTCCATTTCGATACGAGGGTTTACCGTATCGATACGGGTCAACTGCCAATTTGAAATTTGGTTACCTAACAACTGACACCAACGGTCGAAAGCATTTAAAACGATCTGAATTAAAAATTCGTTAAAACTGTATCGATACGGGTGGAGCCGTATCGGTACACCATTCAAACTCTTTCAGACTTTACAAAGGAGCGTATCGATACAGATTGAATCTGTTTCGATACGGTGTTTCGATACGGTTAAGGGCGTATCGAAACGAATTCCTCTAGTAGCCAACTTTGTAAAAAAGGTATCGATACAGCTGGAAGCGTATCGATACACCTGGACAGTATTCAATAGTTTGGCCTTGGAACACTTAGAAAATATTTTGAGTTTGAGTTTTTCAAATCAGTTTTAAAGTGTTGGTGATTTAAAACTTATTAAGGGACTTATAAAACAATTTTAAGTTTTTCAATTTGATCCTTATAGATTTAATTATATCAAAATCAAACATAGGTTTCACATAGAAGCTTCACTTCACAATGGAAAGGACAAACCAGTTTTGAGTTTGGACTCTGTAATCAATTATTGTATTCTTTTCACTTCTTCACGATCACAACATCCTGCTAAGAGACTTGATCAGTGATTTTAGATTCTTTCTTGTAGACTCATCACCTGTGAATCCCAGTATATCGGAACTTATATTCTGCAATGGTAAATGAAGAGAGAGACAAGACGGATGTGAACATAAGATTTAAATAAACAATTGAGAGGAATCGTAGTAGCCGGTAGCCTGGTAAGTAAATTTTTACCTCGATATTCTTCAAAGTGAAAATCAGAGTATAAATTGATTTTTGAATCAATTCAGTATTCTTAGGGGTCATAATGGATGAATGCACCCTTCTGCACAAAAAGGAACTGTAGTTGTAAGCCCACACATTAAAGATGAAGAAGAGGGCAACCAACGCAAAGAATTAAAGGGTGAAATCTTGTTTACACATAAAGCGTCTTTCTTCCTCTCACATCATAATCAGAAAATTACATCTTAGTATAGATGAAATTCAGTGTCCAAATACAAGGGTTTCCTATACGACGCACATCCGATAGGTAACCAAATATTTCATCTCCTTGCACTTGACTTGTATTTATTTTCTGACACTCCATTTTCCAGACATGATTATGAGCACATTGAAGATGTGGTTCAATGGGTCATACAAGAGTTGAATCGCAAATCCAGACACGTTTATGATGGTTTGGTTGGAGATGATCAGAAAGAAACGATGTTGCGGTTGATTAAGAAAAAAGACAGTCATATAATAAGACTTTGGGAAATGGGTGGTATGGGTAAAACTACCCTTGCTGAAGCTGTCTATAACGAAATCTCCTCAGAGATTCAAAGTCGTGCTTTGTTCGTAATCCAAAAAGTGACCCATTTGTATTCATCGTTAGGGTTTTGAATTAATTTTATGGGGTTTTAGTTTTATAATTTTTGGGGAAGATGGTGAAAAATAAAATTTTGAAAGTTTGGGGGTTAAATTAGAAATTAATTTTTTTAAGTAAAGGAGACTAACGGCCAAGGGACCAAAATAGAAACGATTCTAAATGTAAGTGACCAGAATAATCATTTTTGAATTTTGGTGACCGAAATAGAATACACCCTAAACGAAAGGAACCACTGGTGAAAATTACATATCTCTATTTTATGGTCAAATTAATATTTTATGATAAAAATAGATATACAAGAATACACTACTCTAGGTGGGTGGCTATGGGTTTGCCAATTTGAATACCATAAAAAACAGAACTAGGGTTGAGAATAAGTTGGAGACGATTTTATATTACCCACTCAGTTTTTAATATTTATGGGTACGATTTTAAAAAATCATCATGAAATGTATAAAGAAATTTGTCACCCTCATACCCACACTGCTCGGATCCCCACAAATTTTGAAAAAAATTCATCACAAAAAAAAACACGTGCCTTGAAAGAGCTATCATATAAAAATTCTTAACATCATCTATTGATGTTGCAGAACTTTAGTTGGCGCCTGGCGGTGCGCATTAGACTAAGAAATTAGTTGCAGAACTTTTGGATTGTGTTAAACATCCATAAACGATATGTAAAATAGAGACATGCAATTGATTACCGCGTGATTAAAATGATTTTTTTCCAATTATTATAAGAATAAGTTTATCACGTGCGACGAACATTACTGAACACCATTAATGATGAACACAAATGATCATCATTAATTTTTTAAAAATTTTAAAAATCGGACTAAAATTATAGTTAAAATTATTTCTTAAAAAAATAAAAATCAAATTTAATAAATACTTCATAATATTTTTTTAATAAGTTAGAATCAAATATACTCAATTCTCCTAAACCCTAACAAAATTAATCTCTTAAAAAATAGAAATCAGTTTATAATTTTTTAATAGATTCGAATCAAATATGACCAAATCTCCTAAACCTAAACTGTAACACCCGGGTTTAGGGGTTAGGTGAAAATAATATTTTAATATTATTTTGGGTTCGGTTTTATGATTTAAATAATGGTTCGGGTTTGGTTTTCAAATTTATTTAATTTGATGATAGACTATGCTTTGGAATTAAACCCCAAATAGCCATGGATTATATGTCCTTGTGAATATTTCATTTCATTAAGGGCAAAAGGGTCATTGGGCTTTTAACTAAAACAAAACAAATAAAAAACCCAAAATTTCACTCATCTTCTCCCTCTCTCCACAAAAACTCACGACAAACTCTCCCCACCATTGAAGAACACTGTTCCATCACCTCTCTTCTTCATTTCAACTCCGTTTTGAAAGGTAAAAGTATTTTTGACTTCCCCTCATCTTCCCCTTCATAAAAGTACCATTCATTTTCGTTTTCATGAAGTTTTTAGAAAATGGAGGTTTTGAATATTTTGATTTTAAAATGAGATTTTTATGTTGAGAAATGAAGCATTTTGATTTGTTATGCTTAGTTATGGTATATAGAAGTCAAAGGGTATATCATATGTGAATTTCAAATGATTTGGAACAAATTTCGGATTTGGGTGAAAATGGGGTTTTTGGGAGGTTTTGGGTGAGTTTTGGGGGTTGTTTTAGGTGGGTTTTGATAGGCTTTTGATAGTGCTATAGGTAGGGGTTGAATTGGGATCATTGGTGGGTGTAATGGAAGTTGAAAGCATGGTTTTTGGACAAGGTTTTGGGGCCATCCGAATTGGTGAAAAATGAATATTATTCATGCTTGCAACATAGTAGTTTGTGGTTGAATTGCATTCCGGGTTAGTTTCGATGACAAGATATTGATTGTGGATGTTTTGTTTGTGTTTGGGATTGATTAGAATCAAGTTTGGGCATCGGTGAAGCATCGGAAGTGAATCCGGGGATTTGAAGGTGGTTGCTTGCTTGGTCCTTGAGCTTGGGAGCTTAGGTGAGTGGTTAAATGTTTTACTTGGTTTTAAAATAGTTGGTTCGAGTATATGGACTAAGTTGGGCTTGGTAGACCCACCTAGAGTTAGGATTGGGGTGGTAGCCTAATCCTAAACTTGATCTAGAGCCTTTGGATGAACTCATTTATATGGTTGTGTATGTCTCGTATGAAATGTGATATGAGTGCTTATGTATATTGTGTTATACATGTGAGATGAGACATGAATTGTGATGCTTGAGACATGCATGATGATTGTTGTTGGTGAGTACGTGCTAAGCACGGAATTGATTGAAATGAGTAATGTGAAATGAGTAAATGTTGACACTAGTATACTTGAATACAAATGATCGATCATTAGGATGTTAGTGTGTACACATGAGTCAAAAGTTGCGCGTGGCCTTGGTGGCGTTGAGTCACCAAGGAGGAGTACGGGTACGCCCGGAAATTGTATTAAATATAGTCGGTGATGAGTGGAATCCCATCGACGGGGCGTGAGGATGAGTGGAATCCCCTCCGCGAGACCGGTGATGAGTGTAATCCCACCGTCAGGTAATGGTTTTGTTGTTGGATGTGAGTTCCAACGGTTATCCGCGTATTTGAGTCATAGATAGGTGCCAATGTTGATTGATAATCGTATCAATGTGTTGTGATAAATGATCCTTATTTGGATGTTTGATGTGGCTACTTATGTTGAGGAATTTAGAGCTTGTTGATCATGACACTTACTTGTATATATTGCTCATGCATCTTATCTTGTGGCTCTTGTGGATCCTTGGTATGTTTGTAAAATGCCTTGGCTAGATCGTGCTCGGACCCTGCAATGTTGAGGTTTGTTTTTAGAGCTTACCCTCACTAAGCATCATTGCTTACGCTCTCTTTGTTCAACATTGCAGATCCTTAGTTCGTGGGTTGCTTGCGCAAGTGGAAGGCTCCAAGTGTGGTTGTTAGCCTTGAGTGCTTCAAGTATGGATTTTTAATGTTTGGACATGTAATAGTTTGAGCAATGGGACATGTATTGTTGTTGGGTAGTCGTTGGTTGTTAGGAGCATGTGTAGACTCCTTAGTACCTTGTTTTTGTATGGTTCATGTTGCCATGTTGGTTTGTATCTCATGCCTAAATTGCTCTTGTTGAATGTTAGCCATATGCCTAAGAGGTTACCTTTATGCTTGAATGATGTTGTGTGAATGCATGCCTATGATGTCTTGCCTTAGTGTTTAGACTTGTTTTAATCTTGTCGAAGCATGTTAAAATAGCTGGGTTGCCTTAAGTTTATATGTGATGGTGTTGTAGTGTGTTTTGGTGGTGTTTTGGGCACCCTAGTGCCTTAAAACAGCCAAAACGAGTCTGCAGACAGGGGGCGTTTCGGAATGGGCCATCCTGTTTCGGAACGGTCCCTTTGCATTTGGCCTGCCGTTTCGAAACGGATGGGGGTCGTTTCGGAATAGTTTTTCTACTGGAATTTTGAGAAATTGGCGAGATGAAGGCGTTCCGAAACGGGCCTTTGAAGTTTCGAAACGGTCAAATCTCGTTGACCACGAGAAGTTGACCGTTAGGGCCGTTCCGATACGGGTCACCCCTGTTTCGAAACGGTCACCCTAAGGTTGACCCTGGCCTGTTGACTGAGTCAAGGCGTTTCGGAACACCCTAAGGGCGTTTCGAAACGGCCTGCTGTAAAGGTGTAAAATGAGCTGTTTAATGTTTTGGTTGGTCGGTGTATGTTGCATTGTTTGTATCTTCCGCTGTTGTGCTCCATATAGGATTTAACTATGCCTATAGACAAGATAAAATAAAAAGAAATTTTCCGGGTCGTTAACCGAGGGGAAACCTTAACGGGTTTCGCTTCGGTTTTCCCCGTGTGGCCCACTCGGATCGGTCATCCGACCAGACCGGGACGAGGGGGTTACATAAACTATTAAAAAAATTATAAACTGATTTCTATTTTTTAAGAGATTAATTTTGTTAGGCTTTAGGAGAATTGGGTATATTTGATTCTAACCTATTAAAAAATATTATAAAATACTTATTAAATTTGATTTTTATTTTTTAAGAGATAATTTTGATTATAATTTTAGTCCTTTAGGTTTTTAAATTTTTTTTAAAAAATTAATAATGTTCATCGATGTTCATCGTTAATGTTGTTCATCAATATTCGTCGTCCGTTGTAGAATTTTTCATTATTATAATGGTGAAGTTCAGGCGGAAGCATGTTGGTAATATTTCATAAATAAGCAAATGAATTTTTTTTAAAAATAAATCCTTTTTTAATGGACTACAAATAATGAAATCATTGAAATTCTTTATTTTTTTGGTAATAAATAAAATGTCTTTTATTGAAACAAGTCAAATGACATTGCTGGTGGAAAATGGCCCGCACATGTCTCTTAATTAATTGCGTTACATACATTGATGCTAATCGTCTTGTCCTAGTGGTAAAAGTAAATATTTATTATTCTTTAGTATCTGAATTCGATCACCAGTAATATATATTGTTTATGTCATCTTTAAAAGAAAAAAATTGTATACATTGATCGTGAAAGTTTTGTAGTTAGTTGATGAGTTTTTTATTATATATTTTTAATTATTAAAAGATTTTTTAAAAAAAAAAATTGTGAGTTCACGCCTGGGAATTACTTTGATGATTCCTTTTTGCATATGGGATTTAATGCCAGCAATGCAAACCAACCTCCTGCCGGAGGATTCAATTCCTGCTGATGGTCCACAACCTTCCTGCAATCATGATTATCAAAAATCAAACCAACATTGCAATTTCGAGTTATTCGAATTGAGTTAATTGAATTATTCGAGTCAACTCGAGTAATTTGAAAAAGTTTCGAGTTCGAGTCGAGTTGAAATTTGCCAACTTGAAAAATTAAATTTTACTGTTTTGTGATTTAGTCTCTGATTTTATTTTTTTAGGGTCTGTTTGGTTCTAGAGAATGATGCCCGTTTTTATTTTCAATTTTTTAGAAAATAAAAACGGCGAAGAAAACGTGTTTGGCTGAAAAATTAGAAAATATTTTTTAGAAAATAAAAATAAAAATAAGTGAAAATTTGAAAATATATTAAAAGATGTTTTCATTGAAAATATTTTAAAAAATTGGAAAATATGAAAAATAAAAATTTCTTAATTTTAACTCGAGTTCGAATACTTCTAATATCATTTTTAAATCTTTGATTTATTTACTCATATATTTATTTATTTATTATTATACTAATATTTTTTTCTAATTATATTATATTTTAATTATTTAATGATTAATTTGTATTTCTATTTTGAAAAGTTACATACCAAACATATTTTCATTTTTGAAAAAAAATTATTCCTATTAACCAAGCACATTTTTTAATTTTTAGAAAATTGAAAATGAAAATTATTTTGTGAAAATAAAAATAAAAATATTTTCTAAAACTAAACGAACCCTTAATTTCTCCTTCATTTTAAGTTTATGTTTGACCAAATTTGAACCACATGTTTCTAAACCAAGGTAAAATACCTATTTAGCTTCAATTCATATTTTTTAAAATAAATTTTATCATTTTGCAATTTAGCCCCTCAATTTTGTATGATTTCCTCATTTCTTAACCCTCGTTCGTTTTAAGTCTATTTTTGACCAAATTTGAACCACATGCTCCTAAACCATTGTAGAGTATCTATTTAGCTTCAATTCACATTTTTCAAATACATTTCTTATTTTTTTAATTTAGCCCCTCAATTTTGAATGATTTCTCGTTTCTTCAATTCATCTTTCGTTTTAAGTATATTTTTGACCAAAATTAAACCACATGATTCACTAACACTGTATAATATATATGTAACTTCAATTCATTTTTTAATAAAGTATTTTTGTAATTTAGTCCTTTAACTTCATATTTTATTCAATTTGATCATTCAACTGATTTTTTTTGTGAAGTTTTTCTTCACATCAAATTATCAACTCATTTATACTCCCATCAATTAGGGGTGAACATTCGATCGAGTAGAGTCAAAAAAATTTCGAGTTATTCGAGTTGACGCCTCATATTTTACAACTCAAACTTTATTTGAAATTTTTTCAATTCGAGTCGAGTTTTCGAGTTCCTATAGAAATTTAATTGTAATTAATTTTCATATTATAATACAGTTTGATTCTAATTTAAACGACTTTCTCTAATCATAAAAGATGTGCATATATATTTCTTCATATTTTTTCATATGTGGTATATATTTCTTCATATTTTTTCATATCAGTATATATATCAGGAAAATTTGAGGGACTCGACTCAAACTTAAAAAACAATATATTAATTACTAAAAATTTCGAGTTATTCGAGTTTCTATTTTACAACTCAAAACTTTATTTGAAATTTTTACGAATCGAGTCGAGTTTATGAACTTTTGAGTTGAGTCAAGATGAGTCGAGTTTTTTTGTCTCTAGTTGAGTTGAAAATTTCGATTTTTTCGAGTCGAGTTTTGCTTAATTAATACTTTATCTCCAAAAGTTCATTATTTCAAAATAACATTATAAACATATTTTAGAAGTTTAGATGATATTTTTATTAAATAACATTTAAAATTTTATTTATACTTGCGAAAAATAATATGAAGAAATATTATGTATATGTTATATGGTTAGAGAAAGTCATTTAAATTGAAATTAAACCGTACTATAACGTCATAAATAATTACAATTAAATTTATATAAAAACTCGAAAATTCGACTCGAATCGAAAAAAAATTTAAATTAAATTTGAATTGTAAAATATAATACGTCAACTCAAATAATTTAAATTTTTGGGTAAAGTACACAGACGGTCACTGAACTTTGATAAAAAAACAAAATGGTAACTAAACTTTCAAAAATCAACAAATTACAATTAAACTTTATATTTTGTAACAAAATGGTAACTAGACGTTAAGTGACTGTTATAAAATTGGGTATAATAACACATTTAGTCCTTCATATTTATATATTCAATCAATTTAATCCTAATTTGAAACAATTCACTAAATTTAGCCCTCGTTATTTACACATTTTTCAATTTGGTCCTTAAAGCAAAATTCCAAAGTATGGTAACATGATAAATAATTACAATTAAATTTTATAGGAACTCAAAAACTCGACTAGACTCGAATCGAAAAAAGTTTGAATTGTAAAATATGACGCGTCAACTCGAATAACTCGAATTTTTTTTACTCGACTCGATCGAATGCTCATCTCTATCTTAAGATATGACGCGTCAACTCGAATAACTCAAAATATTCGAATATTTTAAATCATTTTTCCTTTTAAATAGAATATTTTTTAAAATAGAATATTTAATATTTACATATTTAAATCACATCGAATATTTAATAACTACTTTAAATATTCGATTTAATTTAAAAATATTCGATTTAAAAGAAAAAATGATTTAAAATATTCAAATATTTAATAACTATTTTAAATATTTTTCTTTTAAATATTTGAATATTTAATAACTACTTTAAATATTCGAATATTTTAAATCAATTTTTTTCTTGTAAATCGAATATTTTTAAATTAAATCGAATATTTAAAGTAGTTATTAAATATTCGATGTGATTGAAAAGAAAATGATTTAAAATATTCGAATATTTCAAGTTATTCGAGTTGACGCGTCATATCTTAAGATAGAGGTAAGCGTTCGATCGAGTCGAGTTAAATTTTTTTGAGTTATTCGAGTTGACGTGTCATATTTTACAACTCAAACTTTATTTGAAATTTTTTCGATTCGAGTCGAGCTTTCGAGTTCCTATAAAATTTTAATTAAATATTTGAATATTTTAAATCAATTTTTTTTCTTTTAAATCCAATATTTAAAGTTGTTATTAAATAATCGATGTGATTTAAATATGAAAATATTAAATATTCTATTTTAAAAAAATGATTTAAAAGAAAAAATGATTTAAAATATTCGAATATTTTGAGTTATTCAAGTTGACGCGTCATATCCTAAGATAGAGATGAGCGTTCGATCGAGTCAAGTCAAAAAATTTCGAGTTATTCGAGTTGACGCGTCATATTTTACAACTCAAACTTTATTTGAATTATTTTCGATTTGAGTCGAGTCAAGTGTTTGAGTTCCTATAAAAAATTAATTGTAATTATTTATCATGTTACCATACTTTAGAATTTTTCTTTAAGGACCAAATTGAAAGAATGCATAAATAATGAGGGCTAAATTTAGTGAATTGTTTCGAATTAGGACTAAATTGATTGAATGTATAAATATGAAGGACTAAATGTGTTATTATACCAAATTTTATAACAGTCACTTAACGACATTTAACATCTAGTTACCATTTTGTTATAAAACATAAAATTTAATTGTCATTTTGTGATTTTTAAAAGTTTGGTTATCATTTTATTTTTTAACTAAAGTTCAGTGACCGTTTGTGTACTTTATCCTAAATTTTTTTAACTCGACCTGATTTCTAATTATGGCTATGGCTAATTGGCTATGCCTATTGTTGTTACTTGCACGGCCTGGGAACTTAACACCGACAATTGCCCTTTTCACTTCTCAGTTCAAATCATCCACTTTTCTTTGTATTCTTTCTGCCACTTGTCTACTTTATATTCTGATTGCTTTTCCGATTCATTTTCCTTTATAAAATACACATCTGTTTTTACAAATATAAAATATAAATTCATTACCGGAGAATAAACCACAACGGTCAATCTAACATCGGGTGCTACCCACGCTCTAGAGCAGAGCGTCGGCGGTTATTAAACAGAAACCAAAGAGGGACAGTGGGGCACGCCTAAATTGAAGCATGTGGCAATAACAACAAGGGGAAAGGCAGTAATGGCTGCAAAGTAACATTCAGAAACAATAACAGTCAAACCACATCATCAACCCCAGAAATAAAAAAGCCATCACCAACCACATCAGTATACCAGCAAAAAAAATCCAACCTTTCTCCTCCCCCGCCGTCTCCTGAATTTGACGTCATCGCCGCCGCCGCCATGGGTGCCACCGAGCATGTAAAACTGTTTCCCCCCAGATATTTTTTTCCTTTTTTTAATAATAATTTTACTTCCAAGTTTGAAGCTTTTTTAGCGGCTGCTTTTTGATGCAGGTTGTGTTGGAAGGGGAAAGTGAAGAAGAAAGGAGAGAAGAGAAGAAAGAAGAGAAAGAAGATGGAAAAGGAGTGGACTTGGAGGAAGGACAAGTGGGAGCTTTTGTTGAAGACAGGGGTTTAGAGAGAAATGAAGACCAAAGAGACCATTTTCATGTTTCAATGTTGCAAACATTGAACCCGACAAACCCTTTAAGGATTGTCATCAATGGTGGCACCAGAGTGGCTACTCCTTCTCCTTCCCAGTCTTCTCGGTTTCAGACGCCGCCGCCTCCTCGTTCTCAGCCTCGTTCTACTCCAACCCCACAAGTAAGCCCTTTCAAAACAATTCCAGCTGCTATTTAATGTCGAATTTATGTCATGTTTGGAAGTTACAGACAAACATCTTAAAATCATTACATTAATGAGAAAGAAAGAAAAAATCAGCTTATATTGTAATAATTTCTTAAGATTTCTGCAGGAAAATTTCAGTGATTAACTTGAATTTTCTTGGTTTTTTGTCCCTTGTGCCAGCCATCGGTGACAACATTGAACTCGAGAAGATTCACCAACAAAATAGCCCTGTTATTATTCTTGGTGCACAAGGTTGCGGCTATTGGTCTAGTTGGTTTCCTTATATTCAAGGGGATTCAAGGGCTAATCGATGCATTGAACCCTGCAAAACGGAAAGAGGAAAGGGTTCTTAAATATTTCTTGCCACAAGTTGAAGTTGCATCTCTTTTGAGCATCACTCTTGCGTTTGCTTGGCAAAAGGCTTTGCGGGAATGGCCTCGGATCATGGTTTACTTCATCATATGGTGCACTTTCTTCATGTCTCTATCGGCCGGGATCCTTCTGATTTGCTTCCAAAAGCCTGCCACGGACGGTGTTGGAGTCTGCTTCATTGCGTTTGCGATCGGTAATGGCTTGTATGCTTGTTGGGTCTCTCAACGAGTCAATTTTTGTTTCAAGGTGTTGCTCAAAGCACTAGAACCGGTCGGCAAATTCCCCGACTTGAACCAACCTGCTTATTGGATGCTTGGGTCTGGGTTCTTGTGGATGTCCCTATGGATCTTGGCTGTGGTTGGAGCCTTGAATTTCTACTACCCACCATTGGTTATAATTGCATTAGTCTTGAGCTTGGCTTGGACAACTGAAGTGATGAGGAATGTAGTTAACTTGACTGTGAGCAGAGTGATTGCTTTGTATTATCTAAGAGGAATGCAGTCCAACACTCAGTTTTGCTTCCAAAGAGCCTTGACCCGGAATCTCGGTAGTGCTTGTCTCGGTTCTTTATTCGTGCCGGCAATCGAAGCCTTGAGAATTGTCGCCAGAGGCTTGAATTTGCTCGAAGGAGAAGATGAATTTATGTTCTCGTGTGCTCATTGCTGTCTCAATGTTATGCAGTCCATCTTCAGATATGGAAATGGGTGGGCATATGTACAGGTAGTCGAACAACCCATTGATTTCCCTTCAATTGTTAAGATGAATTTGGAGTGTTTGGATTATTTGTGCTACTTTTTCCCCTTTTAGTTTATCTTTTACTATTAAGAACTAAGGTTGAGTTTTGTTTATTCATTCATTCATAGATTTCTCAACCACTTATTCCTTATGTTTTTATAATGTGAACCTTTCCGGATTTTGAATTACTTGCAGTTCAATCAACATCTGGATTCTGGTTTTTTGCTTGTGGATGTGGTCCATGCATGAGGATTAAACTATTTTAACTATTTTAAACTGATCCTGTTACTGCAGATAGCTGCTTATGGAAAAGGTTTCGTTAAGGCATCGCAAGATACTTGGGCACTTTTCGAGAGGGAAGAAATGGTACCCATCGTAGATTCCGACATGACGAGCGCGATTTGCTTCCTCACCGGCGTTTGCAGTGGCTCAATTTGTGTTATTGTTGTGGCTGCTTGGACGGCAACAGTCCACGAACCTTTCACCGCCACCATCTCCCTCCTGGCCTTCTTCGTTGGATACCTCATGGTTAGCCTCTCGTATTGTATTCTGTTTGTATTTTTTTAATCAAGAAAATCTGATTGTGTGATCAACTTGGATTTTATATATGGGTGTTTGTTTAATATATGACTCAGCTCCATGATTGATCTAATTCAAAATGCATTTTAAAATTGGCATTTGACAGACGAGGATCGCCATGGCTTTGCCGCATGCATGTGTGAGCTGTTACTACGTCTGCTATGCTGAAAATCCCGAGAACCGGCTGTTCGATAAAACGATAAAGGAACGCCTAGAACTGATAAAGACCGGTCGGGATGCAGTGGCGCCGACACCTCGTGTACCCCGTCGATTTACGAGATAGCCGCTGCCTGTGAGTAAAAAAAAACGGAAATAGGGATTCTCCTACACTTGTACATAGAGAAATTATGTAGGAAAATCTCGGGGGCATAAATTCCAAAATTTAACAGGCATCGGTGAGTTTCAATGGAGAGTCAAATAAGGCCAACTACTCTTCTGATGCAAAAGTAATCCAGAGTGGCCTTTTGATGGCTGGCTGGTGACGAAAGACGAATTTTGAATGTAAAAAGGTTTTAACCATTATTGGATTGTGGAGAGCCCCACTGAGATTCCAATCAACAAGCCAACAATGACAATTCCACTTTTCATTTTACTCCTTTTCTTGCTTCTATCTGTATCTGTAATGTAGTTATTATTTTACATATACGTTAAAAGTACTTCCATTATTAGTATTATATTTTATTACTTTCCCAATTCCCACCCCCACACATTATTTAATTGAATTTTATTACTACTTCTAGTTCCTTCCTTTATGTCTTCAATTTATTAGAGTCTGGATGTGAAGTATAGATCATATCACAAGGACATTACCTATTCTCAAAAAACATGTATGATAAAATGTACGTCGCTATTTTTATATTTCATGACATTTTTTTTCTTTTCGATGTGGGATTAATATACCCGCTTCTTCTCAAGTGTGATGATAGGTATAAAGCAAAGAGAAACCATTCCAAAATAAGTAGCTTCATCACATTAATTACCATTTCCAAGAACCACATAACATGGGAACTCAAAATCAACTAAAAGATTCAAGACAATGAGATTCTTGTGGTTGTGGAATGTTGAAAAGTTTGATTTCTTCAAGAGAATAAACATCTTTCTTTTGGGTTGGGGATGCATCAATGGATGGCACTGTCAATGTTTTTCTTGTGAAAGGAAAGGAGGGGCAGCAATGAAAAGTTCCTAGTGTTTTCATTAATATCTGCCCTATTTATCCAAGGTGGTCCCACAGCTCTCACCCGCTAGTGCTAGTGCTAGTGCTAGTGCTAGGGAGTAATATTCTTTCTTTCTAATGCTGCATCTTATACTGAAAATACTACTACCTTAATCCATTCAACAGTTTCGGACTGAGACGATGAGTTTGTTCGGTAAAGTCATGTGTTGTAGGGTTAAAAAGTAACAAAAAGAAGAAGTACATGTATTCTTGATCTCTTAAAAATTCTTTCATCACAGGGAAAGAAATTAAAAATACATGTACATATACTTTTCCACAAGTACTTCATACATGATCAAACTGAGAAGCAGTAGATTCTAAGTCAATTTTGTATGGTGGACTAAGGAGCCATAACATTAACAGTCAACTTTGGCTAACATAACTCTTCTGGAAGAAGCAAAATAGACCTTACCCTTAGCCCCATTCATTGGACATGACCCATGAGGACGAGGCTCCTGTCGTTTCTGGCTCATTGATCCCTCCCACAAGGGTTGTATAAGCCCCATGTTGTTTGAAGATCCTTCCAGATAACAAAGGAACTGCATGGTTAGAATGAAGACTATCTTAATCCTGATGGGATAATAGAGATACAATTATGGTTGACAAAAGCAACCTCTCAGTTACATGTTGAATTTCCACAGTCTAATGTACTTGCTATTATGTGCGGTGACAACTTTTTTCATCCCAACTGCCAAGCATGTTATGGGAGGTCGACAAGTTCTAGGTATCTGGTCAAGTTCAGCCTCATCCAAGAGCCTTATTCCTTTCTTTTTCTCAACAGAAGAATGCATGTTTCTGGAGGAACTTATCAGCTTCTCATCATCAATGACACATCTTGAAAGAACTTTGCCTGTGTTCTGATTTAAAACTCGAAGCACGCCATCTATTCCACCAACAACTAACGTTGAGTTATCACTCTGCAAGTGATTCAAGGAATACACAACATTTGAACTTATTCGTGTCCCCCACAAAGATTTCATGGTCCTGCATATTCAAGAGCAAGGTGATTTAAACACTCATTTGTTGTAGATATACTATTACCACTGCCAGTTAACACAGATTCATAGATCCCATCCGACCTTTTCTTCCTTAAACAATAGAGTTGCAGTTTCATCACTCCTTTGCAGGAAGGAAACTTACACTAATACTAACAAAGAACTACATACATAAAAAGAGAGAAGAAAGAAGAAGAAGAAATTCTCATTTAACTAACATACCTAAGGTCCCAACAGTATGTATATCCAACTGTTGTCCCTGCAAACACTAAATGAGAACTAGGGTTGAAACACAGGGTCCTTATGCCTGTAGGAATAAGAATAAATTAGGTTCAGGTTTCAGATGTAAAATACCAACAAGATTTAATAGTGGTGCTAAATGCAAGATGTGCACGAGTTTTTAATTTTATAACCTGCCGAGTCAGTTGACCTCAGTGTAGCTACCCGCTGATCAGATGAGAGGCTGGATATTGAAACACTGCCAAGGGAGCTCCCGCTGACAATCAACTGATCATCACTCAGAGCTAAGCATGTTACAGGGCCAGAATGCATCCTGTAATGGAGGGATCAATAAGCAGCAGCATTAAACAGATTATTTCTAACATCAGAAGAGAAAAAATAACAAAACATATAACATTCAACAGGCAGAGTGCATACTTTATAATTCGTGAACATGTTCGGCTGTACATGTCAAATACACGAGCAGTTCCATCTTCACATCCAATGACAGCCTCTGGATCAATGTACCTAAGGCAGAAAGCTGTTAATTTCTCTTTGATACCAATTTATTAATGTGTTTTAAGAGTAAGGTTTTAGACTAGAATATGTTGCCAGACACTTCGGTCAATCAATATAAACTAAGAATCTATTCATACCGCAGACATAAACCTTTTGAGAATGTTCCTTCACGCGAGGGAAATATACTTCTTTTTCCATTACGTCTCCATATGGCTACACGGGTACCAAGCAAGCCAACAATCTGGAAGAAAAAAAAAAGCATAGAAATTATTCAGAAGAATTTATGCAACTAAATCCTCTGACTACTTACAACATAACCAGAAATTAATTCTTAATAGAGCAGTAGATGTTTAAGGCCACTTGCATGCTGATCTAGGAGACACGGTTGTGGAAAAAGAGAAGCTAGTGATGAGCAAACAAGGAGAATTAGAGACTGGGAGAGAGAGAGAGGTTAAGCAGCTAATAACCAACTGTCAAGAAGAGAATGAAGTTACCTTGCTCTCGTCAAAATCAAAGTCAACTAGGGGAGCAGTATCAGGAACGTAATATTCTTCCTCACATTTGTAGCTGTCCAACGACCAAAGGCGCATGACCTGGTTAAGTTTCCATGCAAAAGCATGAGAAGACTTAAGGGTAGAGTAAAAACCTTCCATACAAAAGAAGGATGAAGTTTACTACAAAAACAAAGGTATCCATGATTCATGAAAAACTTGGAGGAGCATTTAACTTTTTATTTTGATTCAGCCTTATCATGGAAAACTAAACCTTTCCTCAACTCAAGGTTGGGGTTCCAAGCATAACTTGAGTTTGGGGAATCTAATTACTATAAATAGCATCATCAAGGATGAAGGAAAATTCCAAAAAGAAGTAGATGTATGTCCATAACCATATGCTTCCAGTATACCCAATAGAATCAAATTCTGACATCCACAGTCAATTACCCAAAATGTGTATTTGACTCAAGAAAAGCATGGGGAATTCTCTTTCTGGCAGTAGCTTTCAAATATGAGTAGAATAGATAGCATCCGCATCGGATGGACTTGCGCACATGAAAATGGTGGGAACAATGCCTTGTCTTTTGATGCATCAACGAAGGCAAGGTATGCAGGCGTGATTAAATTAAGAGAATTGACATTCAAAGGCTCAGGGAACAAAAATATACCTTGTCACCAACACCAGTGAGAAGTAAGCCCATCTTCATCCGGCACTGATCGACCCTAACAGAACACAAGTTTAGAAACACTCAACGGCTCAGTTTCAACTATCTTTTGTAATAATATAAGTAGCAAGTTTTGGTTAATTGTTATTGTAGAGCGAATTGGATATTTAAAGACATGAATTTCAACAAGAGCAATGAAATGTTACCCCACTGAGTGAGCTTTCCATTGATGAATATCGAGGCGACCTCGTTGTAAACATAGGCTATGATAATTCATGGCTACTTCTTGAAGACCTAATTCAAATGATTTCCGTTGTCCGGAAGAACTAGACTCGACAGAATCTCGCCGCAGCTTGAAATACAATGCTTGCAGTAACTCAGACTTCTTAATGACTACATTCCTTAATTAAAAGTAGATAAAAAAGAAGAAATTATAAGGCAAATCCTTGAATAATATAAGAAAAAGGATAAAATTGAGGGAGTACCAAGATTTGCAGACGGCGGTGCAGCGAACGAGGTCGAAGACGTCGAGGTAGGAGAAGATGATACAAAGGATATCATGTTCGAGCAATTCTATCATTGTTCCACCTCTTACGCCGCCTCTCCTCCTCATCGCCGTCAAACCGGCCGACGGTCGGTGTTCCATATTTCTGCCTCGCTTAAGCCATAAGTGATAAGACAGAGATAATGAAAGAATGATTTTTTCGGGTTTATTAGAAAAATGGCCACTAAATTATACTCTTCCGTCGCAATGTTGATTTTTTTTCTTCAATTTTTTAAGGATAAAGTACACAGACGGTCACTGAACTTTGGTAAAAAAAATAAAATAGTAACCCAAACTTTTAAAAATCACAATATGGTAATTAAACTTTATGTTTTATAACAAAATGGTAACTAGACGTTAAATGGCGTTAAGTGACTGTTATAAAATTTGGTATAATAACACATTTAGTCCTTCATATTTATACATTCAATTAATTTAGTCCTAATTCGAAACAATTCACTAAATTTAGCCCTCGTTATTTACAAATTCTTTCAATTTGGTCCTTAAAGCAAAATTCTAAAGTATGGTAACATCATAAATAATTACAATTAAATTTTTATAGGAACTCGAAAACTCGACTCGAATCGAATCGAAAAAATTCAAATAAAGTTTGAGTTGTAAAATATGACGCGTCAACTCGAATAACTCGAAATTTTTTGACTCGACTCGATCGAACGCTCATCTCTATCTTAAGATATGACGCGTCAACTCGAATAACTCAAAATATTCGAATATTTTAAATCATTTTTCTTTTAAATCGAATATTTTTTAAAATAGAATATTTAATATTTTCATATTTAAATCACATCAATTATTTAATAACAACTTTAAATATTCGATTTAAAATAAAAAATGATTTAAAATATTAGAATATTTAATTAAATTTTTATAGGAACTTGAAAACTCGACTCGAAAAAAATTCAAATAAAGTTTGAGTTGTAAAACATGATGCGTAAACTCGAATAACTCGAAATTTTTTGACTCGACTCGATCGAACGCTCACTTGTATCTTAAGATATGACGCGTCAACTCGAATAACTCGAAATATTCGAATATTTTAAATCATTTTTTCTTTTAAATCATTTTTTAAATAGAATATTTAATATTTTCATATTTAATCACATCGAATATTTAATAATTAATTTAAATATTTGACTTAATTTAAAAATATTCGATTCAAAAGAAAAACAATTGATTTAAAATATTCGAATATTTAATTAAAATATTCAAAAGAAAAAAATGATTTAAAATATTCGAATATTTAATAACTATTTTAAAATTTTAATTAAATATTCGAATATTTTAAATTAATTGTTTTTCTTTTGAATCGAATATTTTTAAATTAAGTCGAATATTTAAAGTAATTATTAAATATTCGATGTGATTAAATATGAAAATATTAAATATTCTATTTTAAAAAATATTTGATTTAAAAGAAAAAATGATTTAAAATATTCGAATATTTCGAGTTGACGCGTCATATCTTAAGATACATGTGAGCGTTCGATCGAGTCGAGTCAAAAATTTTTGAGTTATTCGAGTTTACGCATCATATTTTATAACTCAAACTTTATTTGAATTTTTTTCGATTCGAGACGAGTTTTCGAGTTCCTATAAAAATTTAATTAAATATTCGAATATTTTAAATCATTTTTCTTTTAAATCGAATATTTAAAGTTGTTATTAAATAATCGATGTGAATTAAATATCAAAATATTAAATATTCTATTTTAAAAATATTCGATTTAAAAGAAAAACAATTTAAAATATTCGAATATTTTGAGTTATTCGAGTTGACGCGTCATATCTTAAGATAGAGATGAGCGTTCGATCGAGTCGAGTCAAAAAATTTCGAGTTATTCGAGTTGACACGTCATATTTTACAACTCAAACTTTATTTGATTTTTTTCGATTCGATTCGAGTTTTCGAGTTTCTATAAAAATTTAATTGTAATTATTTATGATGTTACCATACTTTAGAATTTTGCTTTAAAGACCAAATTGAAAGAATTTGTAAATAACGTGGGCTAAATTTAGTGAATTGTTTCGAATTAGGACTAAATTAATTAAATGTATAAATATGAAGGACTAAATGTGTTATTATACTAAATTTTATAACAATCACTTAACTGCATTTAACGTCTAGTTACCATTTTGTTATAAAACATAAAGTTTAATTATCATTTTGTGATTTTTAAAAGTTTGGTTACCATTTTGTTCTTTTTACCAAAGTTCAGTGACCGTCTGTGTACTTTACCCTTTTTTTAATTTTAATAGATTATTATTTTAAATTTATTATTAATAAAAATATATATAAAATAAATTTTAAAAACCATCAATCAAGTAGCTTAAAAATGTATTTTTTTTATAAAATTTAATTAATTAAAATGTTCAAAATAATTATAGTTAAAGTTAAAAAATTTAACACTTAAAAAGTTAATATTAAAATTATTTAGTGTCTGAGCATACTCAATTTTTATATCGGTCTTCAAAAGATTTTTTAGATTTTGTTTACTATTTACTCTTTAATAATTTTTCTCTCTCGCCTTGTTATCTAATTTTTAGGTAATTACACTATATATTATTTAGTTATAGGTTTACATAACATGTCATTTTTTCTTCCTAAAATAACAATTGAGTCATTTGTAAGTTATAAATTTAAGAGCAAACAAGTTACTTTTCTTCTTCTTTTTTGTCAAAAAATGCTTAATAGTAAAAAACGAGCCCAACTTATACTTTTTTTTTTTTCAGTTTGGTGTCTAACGTTTTTTTCGGGCCACTTTGGTGCCTAACGTTTCATTCTGTAATTCAAATTGGGGTTTTTCGCGACGGACGTAAAAAAAATTTCGTTATCCAATAAAAACACGACATGTGGCATATTCTGGTATTTTTTTTAATTTTTATTTTTTTAAATCAAAAAATATTTAATTTTATATAAAAAAACCCAAAATCTTTAATTTCTCAAAAACCTCAAACACAAC
The DNA here is from genome assembly GCA_030270665.1 of Hibiscus trionum. NCBI lineage: Eukaryota > Viridiplantae > Streptophyta > Magnoliopsida > Malvales > Malvaceae > Hibiscus > Hibiscus trionum. The sequence goes on from BSYR01000012.1 coordinate 1,238,659, forward strand.
CCTAGATCCCTAAATTCCTCCCCTCCCACCACTGATTCAACTACCACCGGCCACCCTTGTCTTCGTCGCCCCCCCACGATTGAAAGCTCATGATCTTGTTGTCGAAAATCGGCGAATGAACGTCGACTGTTCCGTCGACGAGCATCTAAAAATGAAGAAAAAAGAGACCGATTGGGCTTCTAACCGATGGGTAGAGGGTGGGGGTGTTGAATGGTGAGGTACTCGACGCTTGAGTGGTGAACGGTGAACCGCCGGCGTGTGAGGGATGTCAGACGACGAGGGAGATGTGATTTGAGGGTTTGTTTAAAAGAAATTAAAACTTTGGGTTTTTTAAGAAATACATGATTTTAAAGTAATTTAGAAATTAAATAAATATATAAATCAAATCATGTGTCATGTTATAATTGGTTAACGAAAAATTTTAATGGCTGTCGACGGAAAAATTCAATTTGAGTTATGGAATGAAACGTTAGGCACCAAAATGGCCCGAAAAAAAAACGTTAGGCACCAAACTGGAAAAAAGGATATAGGTTGGGCGCCTTTTTTACTATTAAGCCTAAAAGAATAACAATTCAATCATTCAATTATAGGTTTAGGAACAAATATGTCACTCAATTAAAATTGTGTGACAAATAAATCACTCTGTCATTAAATTTGAAACAAGAGTTTGGTATAATAACAATTTAGTCCTTGAAACTTATGCATATTAATTTGGTAATAATTCGAAATAAAAATTCAGTCATTCAATTATAGGTTTAGGAACCTAATCCTTTATATTTAAAATTTTCATTAGTGAAGTGATCGTGTCTACTAGTAGACGACGATAAGGTTATAATGCGTCTATTCCATTAGTCCGTCAATTGTTCGGTGGTGAAGTGATTGTGTCTGTCGAGCTATCACATATGTCGATTATCAGACTGATAGGAAATAACATGAAGTGTGGTAAGTGGTCGAAGGATGTGTCAAGATGGTGCAATGTTGACATTTTTTGTAACACCCGTATTTTGGGGTTGGGAGTTGTGTATGTGTGTTGGGTTCGAGTCGTCAGTTTCGATTTAATTTAATTAGACCTTGGTTTTATTTTAAATGAGACTAAAATCCTAGTTATGGCATTTTCGTAAATAGTTCAAAACAAGGAGAATATGAGTCTTTTTCAACAAAAAAAGAGTCTTCTTCTTCATTTTTCACTTCCACGTGAGAAACCCAAACCCTCCCCAAATCACCGTTCCATCTCTTTTCTTCATCATTTCAAGAGCTCCTTTCAAGGTAACTTTGTTTTTGATTTCTTCTCCTAATTCCAAGCATTTCCATGGTTTTAGATTTCAAAAAGCTTCACCTTTTAGTTTTTCAAATTTTCAAAGTTTGAAGAAAGCATGAAACTTTATTTGGTTTTTGACTTGTTTTTGGATTTTCTAGTTGAGTTTTGAGTTAACCTTACCTTAATACACCTTATATCTTGAAATGGAGGGATTTTGTTAAAAATCCCGAAATGGGTCTTGGGGGCATTTTTGAAAGTGTCAAAACTTAAAATTTTGATGTGGTTTTGTGTTGGGTTGAAGGGCTAATGGTGTAGGGTTGTTAGGAAAGTGTTTTGGAAGTCTTTAAAGGTAATTTGGGTGTTGGAAATGGTAGATTTCAGTTGGGTATAAATGGAGTACGAAAATATGGTTTTGGTGGTTAACTTGAGTTTGAAATTATGAAGTTTTGGCTTAGGATTCTGGGTTGAGATTGTGGCTGAGTTTGGCAATGTTTTGGTTGAGTAATACCTTGTCTTTTGATTGGTTAGAAGCAAAGGGAAACATCGGAGAAGATTCGGGATCGATTTCGGAAATTGTGGAGGCTTGGGTGGCTTTGCTTGGTTTGCTTAAGAAAGGGTGGTAAGTGAAACTTTCAAACTTATTTAAAATTGGTTCAAGTGTGTAGTTGAGGTTTTGGAATGTGCTTGGTAGGCCATCCCAAGGTAGAAGTTAAGTTGGTAGCTTAACTTTTTGTATGTTTATAAGTTTTAAATGTTTATGCCTATTATGATCTTGTGGAGCATGAATTGTTTGTGTATGAGTATACATTGATGTGTGTGGTGATGGATACGTGATATGCATGATGGTTGACATGATGTGGTTTTAATAGTATGATTGATACTAGTTAACTTACCGGGTATAAATGATCGATCATTAGGATTAGTGTGCACACGGTTGAGTCGAATTCACGCGTGGCCTTGGTGGCGTTAAGCCATCAAGGAGGAGTATGGTGATGTAATATTCCACCGGAAATGTTTATATTATACGTGATGATGAGTGGAATCCCATCCGTAGGGCATGCGATGATGAGTGTAATCCCGTCCATGCGAGGTCCGGTGATGAGTGTAATCCCACCGAGGTAATATTGTGGTTGAGTGTAATCCGCATATCCGAGTAAACTAATAGTGGCCAATGTACTTGTTCTTATGGTTATGTTGCTTAGATAATTGCTTTATCTTGATGAGCTTAGCATGAAGTGAGATGCCATGTTATTGTCTTATTGTGTTGCAAGCTAGGTTGCTAGTGATGCTTATGTATGCTTGTGCGTGATGTTAAGGATGATATGCTTGAACCCTGCATTATCGTTGTTTTTGGTTTTAGAGCATCCTCACTAAGCTTCTAGCTTATGCTCTCGTTTTCGACAATGCAGATCATTAGCGTAGAGTTAGCAAGGAGCAAGGAGGGGCATTCCAAGCTTTTGTGGTTGCTCAAGTATGGTTTAGTAAATAAAGTAGTAGTTTAGCAATAGGGCTGCTATGTGTTTGTGTGAGCGTTGTATGACTCATGAATGTTGAATGTTGTTTATGCTATGCTTTGGATTTGTAAACCATGTCATGTTTTGGTCAAATGGTTGTGATGTAAGGTTATGCCTTTGGAAGCTATATGTTGTTTAGGTGAGCATGAAAACCTTGTGAGTGTTAACATGTGCCTTGTTGGCCTTTGAGCTTTTTAAGTATGCCTTGAAATGCACAATCCTTCTTTGTATGAATGCCATGTTGTAAATGCTTTGTTGTTCACCTAAATTGTTTCATATGTTAGTTCTTGGTTGTTAAGTGATGCATGATTGGTTGTTTGTGATTAGGAGAGTCAAAAATTACATTTAAAGTCGAGTCTCGTATCGTTTTGCTGCAAATTAGAGTCTTGCAGTGCAGGGCGTATCGGTACGCCTGAGGGCCGTATCGATATGGTCCTACACCTTGGGACTCCGATTTGGCTTAGCGTACCGATACACGGGGGTGTATCGATACGCCCAAAACTCACTGGAAATCTGAGATTTTGGTGAGACTTTGGCGTATCGGTACGGGCTCTAGGCGTATCGATACAGTTTCGTATCGTTGACCACGAGATGTTGACCGAGGAGGGTGTATTGATACGCCCAAGGGCTGTATCGATACGGTCTTCCTGGGTTGACTTGGGGCAGTTGACTTGGTCAAGGCGTATCGATACCCTTGTATGATGTATCTATACGGCCTGCAGAGTAAGTTTAAAATGGGTTGTTTAAAGTGTTGTTTTGGATTGGTCACTTTTATTTTCGTGGTGTTTCCGCTGTCGTGATCACATAGGTATTAAATATGCCTTTAGACAAGATATAATTAAAAGAAATTTTCTAGGGTTGCTAACTGAGGTGGGACCTTAACGGGTTTCACATCGGTTTTTCCCGTGTAGCCTACTCGGACCGGTCAGCCGACCAGACCGGGACGAGGGGGTTACATTTGTTGGTATCAGAGACTGAGGTTACCGAGACCTCGGGCAGGTAAGTGAGGTAAGTTTGAAGTGTTAAGTGATTGTTATGTCTTGGTGAATGTTTTGCCATGTATGCTTGTTGTTTGTTCATTCGTATGGTGTTTGGAAGCATGATTGTTGTGTCTGGTGTAGTGTCGAGCTCCCATTGCTACTATTACTTAATTTGAAAAAGTTTTGTAAAGGAAGATACTTGAGCACGACTGGACCCTTGCCTTTGCTAACTTAATCCTTATGTGTTTGGTCGTTGTAGTTGTTATCTTGCTAGCTGTGAAATGAGACCAAGAGGGAGGCCTAGGATGGTTCAACCGGAACCACGGGCAGCAACTCCGGGAGTTGAGCCAGTTGGTGAGGTGCAGGCTCCTCCATCTCCTCCTCGTCAAGAGGGAGGTGAGGCAAGAGCCGAGGGCGTAGAACCTCAGGTTGGCCAAGGACCGACCGAGATAGATTTAGCTCCTCTAGTTCAGGCGATAGCCGGGGCTTTTCAGGCTACAGTGGCACAACCCCATGGAGAGGGTACTGGTTTACCATTAGAGAGACTCCGCAGTTTGAGAGGTGAAGAGTTCAGAGGGTCGACACCCGAGAGGTTCGAGACTTGGTTTGAGAAGAGCGTTCGTATTCTGGCACAAATGGGATGTACCGGGGAACGCAAGCTAGGGTGTGTTGTATCTCTACTTCAGGGTGATGCCTACACTTGGTGGGTCACCATCGCTACAGGTATGGCAGAGGCTGAGATCACTTGGGAGTTTTTCGAGTCAGCTTTCCGTATGAAATATTTGGGTCCCCATTATCTCGATGAGAAGAAGAGGGAATTTATGGCTTTGCTTCAGGGGAATATGACAGTGACAGACTATGAGATTCGATTTGTCAGGTTGAGCCAGTATGCATCCGAGCTTGTTCCTACTGAGGTGGAACGTTGTAACCGTTTCCACTATGAGTTGAGAGAAGAGATCAAGAGGTACACTTTAGCTTCTGACTACACAGATTTCGATGTCTTGGTCGCGAGGGCCAAGGACATAGAGCATAGTTTAGGCTTGACCAAACGATCTGGTGGTTCTAGTTCTGGGAAGAGATCTAGCAACTTTGATAGAGGTGATGCCAAGAGGCATCGGGACAACAGGCACCACTATGACTATAGACGTGGTGGTGGTAACCACAGTAGGGGCCATCAGGGCCAGAGGGCTGGTGGGCGTTTGCCCGAGTGTGCTCGTTGCGGGAGGAATCATACCGGTGAGTGTTGGGGGAACTTTCACTCGTGTTGGAGCTGTGGAGCTAGGGATCATATTAGGCGTGACTGTCCACATCAGGTGGGGCAGGCACCAGTTCAGGCTCAGGCTCCTGCTAGAGCTAATGACTTACAGAGAGGCCGTGGGCGCAGTAGAGGTAACTTCCAACCGAGAAATGATGGCCAGAGGAACATAGCGCATGTAGTTGCAGTCCAGCCAGAGGGCGGAGGCCAGGCCAGAGTTTACGCTCAGCGTGAGGGTCAGCATGACATAGATGTGATTGCAGGTAACTTTTCGATACAGTCTTTGGGTTTGCTTTCTTTGATTGACTCGGGTCTACACATTCATATATACTGAGTGAGCATGCAAAGTTGTTGAAATTGCCTTGTGAGGTATTAGAGGTAGGAGTTAGTGTTACTAGTTCTTTTGGGGATACAATAGTAGTTAGGAAGATGTACAGAAGATGTCTGCTAATGGTTCAAGGGCATGTGTTCCCAGTGGATATGATGGAGCTACCGTTTTATGGCTTTGATGTGATTTTAGGTATGGACTGGCTCACTGAGCATAGAGCTAGGATAGACTTTGAGACTAAGAGGATTTCCTTGAAACTCTCGGATGATTATGAGATAATGGTGGTAGGTGAGAACGTGAAGTTCTTATCGAATGTAGTTTCAATTTTAGAGGCTTAAGAGGCTAGTTGAGTTGGGCTGCGAGGCCTGTTTGGCCTATGTGATAAATCCGAACATGAGTGAGGTTAGACCTCAAGACATCCGGACAGTGTGTGACTTTCCAAGTGTGTTTCCGGAAGAATTGTCGGGTTTACCACCTGATAGAGAGGTAGAGTTTGCTATAGAAACTTATTCAGATTCAGCTCCTATTTCGATTGCTCCGTATCGTATGGCACCGAAAGAACTGAAAGAGTTGAAGACTCAGTTGCAAGAGTTGACAGATAGAGGCTTCATCCGAACGAGTTCTTCGCCTTGGGGCGCTCCAGTTTTGTTTGTGAAGAAGAAAGACGGAAGTGTTGCGTGTAAAAGTGTCTATCGCAATGTAGTGCAAGTGTACACGACGCAAGTAGTAAAGTGATACGGAAGTATCGGATATCGTCTCCACAGGGACTGAGCTAATAGCTTTAACCTTAGATTGCTGCACAAGAGAGAAAAGAAATAGTTTAATTGTTGTCACGAGATAATAAAGAATACTGGAAATAAAAGAGTAAATAAATTAGGATAGAGAGAATGGGCCGGTATTGATTTGCTCAGTAGTGTAGGTGTTGAAAAGTCTAGGAATCTCTGTTCTGTCGTTGCGCCTGTCGCGGCAGCGAGCACACAACTCTGTACTTCAAGCTTGGCAAGAATCCCTGCTGTTCCTTGGCCTATCCCTAGGTCCAAGTCTGTCGATGAACACGTCTTTGATGATACCTCCCGACGTGAATCGAAGGATGAACACCGATGTTGTTGAATTCTTCCTTATCCACTTAACCTCGTCCCATCCCTAGGTCCGAGATAGTTCAACCATAAACAGGAGAACCCGTACTTATTCCTTTCGTATACTTAACTCTCCCAATATTAAGTAAATGTATAATCTCACAATGCTCTCCCGATACTCTTGCAAGATGTTGAAAACCAGAATAAGCAAACTTGAAGTTTATTTTATTGAACAAAGAAAATCCTAAAACAATGCAATCCTTGCATATACTTTACAGAATCAACCCTTAGCCCTAGGGGAAGTTTAGAACATGATGAGAAGGGGAAAACGACTAGGGTTTTGGGAAGAAGGCTAGAGAATAATATCTTTTTCCCTAGGTCGAAATACATGCCTTTATATAGGCCTTGGGTTCAAGTTTTCTAATATGGCAAGAATACAAGTGTAAAATAAAGTACAACTCTATTAAAGACTAAATCTTCAGAGAATATATCTTTAATTCGTCCTTCCTTCTTGCTTGGAGTTTCTTCCTTGAACTTTGGGCTTGACCTTCATTCTGATCTAGGGCTTGGAAAAATATAAGAGTGCTCCACGACAGACCGACTTAATTTTCTCTTTCTGTCGAGGCCCACTTCACTTCTTCTCTTCACCATTGCTGTCGTCCTTGGCTGCCACGGCAGCGGCCATGGCAGCATTGTCCTTCTAGTCTGCAAATCCAGTTCCAACTCTGCTTCCTCACTGCCCAGCGTCTGCTTCTCCACTGCCTTCCATCTGTTACAGCAGCTACCTATAAAAACAACCAATTTCAGTAGAAACTGTGCCATTTGATATAATTGTGATGTATAAATGAAATCTATCCTAAATGCAATGAATTATGCTTAAATGCAGCAAAAATATGGGTTAAATAGGGGGTAATATATATAACTTTTACACACTCAACACACCCACAAACTCAAGTTTTTGCTTGCCCTCAAGCAATTCAACCCTAAAAAAGAAATACAAAATTTTTGTTTGGCTTAAAACAGTGAACTTCTCCTTACCTACCATTCATTCCCTATTGTGAGCAACACCCTGTTGGATAATTCAGGATTCATCCGGAACCTTCCTATAATTCTCGTGTAGTGTGTGCATGCTTGTGAACAATTATATGCCAAGACTCCCTTAGTTTACTATAATAGCTAAGCTTCTAACTTGAATTTTTATGCCAATTTTCATCTTTTTGGAGGCAATTCTTAGGCTCCTTTAGTTTTTTTTATTTAGACTCGATTCTACTTTTCTCAAGCTTAAGTTTGACTAGAGCCGGTTTTGGGCACCTCTAGCTAACTTCCTAGAGCCGGTTTCGGGCACCTCTAGGTGTATTGAGTCTATTTTTCTTAACTTCTTTTCCTAGAGCCAGTGTTGGGCACCTCTAGGGGCAACTCAAGTGTTAAGCTTTCTATTCTAGTTTACTAGCAGAGTTCTAGACAATATAAAAGTCACAAATAGTGTTTAAGATTTAGAACTATAGTAAGACTCTAAACTACTCCTAAAACTATCCTAAAGGCACTGCCACGACAGAGGCTGTCACAGCAGGTAAGTTCAGTTCAAAGACTTAAGCCAAATTTTCATTTTTTAAGCAAAAATAAACTAAGTAAAAGACACAATTTTTAAACTCAAAGACACTTCATTAATGGAGGGATGCCACCCCCAAACTCAAGGGTTGCATTGCCCTCAATGCAAATGACAGAAATGAAAAAGAAAAATAAAACAACATCACAAAATATAACAAAATGGCAGAAAACAAGAATAAAAGAAGAAACTTAAATTTTCAAGTGTTGTCGACGCCGCTACTGCTGCTGCTGCTGATACGAACCTGCTGACGGGCAGTGACTTTCCTTGCTGGTGCCCGTAGATGGATGAGAGAGGTAGAGGTGGTCTTGGTCTTGGCTTCCCGTGGAGGTTGGATGCGGGTAGGGGAGATATATGGTTGTTTCTCCAATACCTGAACCTCCTCGGAGCTACTGCTACTGTTGCCGCCGGAGCTGCTACTGCTGCTGCTACCATCAGATTTTTCTTTGTCGGACAGATCGACTCTCGAGCCTGGTTTCTGCCTTTTGATCGGGGTGAACTCCTTGTACAGATTCCTCTTGACAAAGGGCTCGTCATCGGATGCCGCCCAAATTTTAGAGGAGGAGAAACCAACTATATACTTGTCGAGGTCTGACATGGGTTATTTTCTCTTGGTTCCCCTGGCAGAGACTGGTGTGGTGTGGCTGCCGCCTGCAGCTGTCGTGGCCGGGGTCGGAGTGGACGCGACAGACGATGTTGTCGGTGTGGCAGCAGGGGTATGGGTATGGGCAGGTGTGGGTGCAGCAAAATAATGGTCGGGGAAGGCAAGGAACAATATATCAGGAAAATTAAGATAAGTTTTAATAAATTGTACCGTTGCTGTGGTGAAATATTAGATGAAGCTCATCAGGCCCAACTGTCCTTCTTCCATTTTCTGCAGGGCAGCAAGTATTTGTGTTGAGGAGTCTACTGGGGGAGCTGCTGCGGTGGGCTGCCTGGGTTCTGTGACGGTAGGCTCGGTCTGGGTGGGCTCTGTCGGCTCACCTGCCGTGGCAGTGGGGTCGAAGGATGACAGAGGCGTGGCAGCTTTCAGCTCCATCAGGCTGAAGATGTTCCTTTCCGTCAACCCTTTCCTTCGAACTCTCAAATGTTGTGGCCACGACAGAGGGCAGTTATGAGGTATGGGAAGAAGAGTGGTCCTGATGGCCGGTACGCACAATCCAATATGCCCTGCACCGGGTAGCTTTGTTAAGCTTCCGGTAGTCCATACAAACCCTCAAACCGGTCACAGTCCTGGTTGAGATCAGCTCGTTTTCTTCGTTGGTTACCACGGTTATTCCTCATTTCTTAGGAACGCACTGCACCGGGCTCACCCACTTGCTATCCGAAATGGCATAAATTATTCCAGCATCTAGCCATTTGATGATCTCTTTACGGACCACCTCTCACATAGCATCATTTAGACGTCTCTGGGCATCAATGGTCGGCTTGTGATCATCCTCTAAGAGGATTTTATGCATGCATAGTGCCGGGCTGATGCCTTTGATATCAGCTATCGTCCATCCAATAGCCCTTTTGTGCTGCTGCAGCATCCCTATCAGCTGTTGTTCCTGTTCCTGCATCAACTTGAAAGAGATGATTACGGGCAACGTATCATTTAATCCAAGGAAAACATATTTGAGCTGCCCTGGCAGGGGCTTAAGATCTAGAACATGTGGCTCTACAGTTGATGGCTTTTGGACTATATGTTCATTCGAGGTATAGTTTAAGGGCTCGAATAACTTACCTGGATGATTGCCTATCCAGTTTACCTCTTCAGTATCAGATACGTCAGAGTCTGAGGAGCTGCTATCGTCGTCGCTGCCGTGACAATCGTCTAAATGGCTGCTGGGGCAGTGGCAAATATTGATGTCATGGCAGCCCGACCTGATGCAGGGTTGGTCAAGGATAACTTCAGTGATAGCCTTGCATTCTTCTTCTGCATCAGCATGTTTTATTGCCTAGAGAACATTCAGCTTGATCTCTTGATCGTTCACTCTCATAGTGAGTTCTCCTTTTCCCACATCAATCATTAATCTTCCTGTGGCTAAGAAGGGTCACCCCAGGATGATTGGTGCATTCTCATCTGCTTCACAATCTAAAACAAGAAAGTCAGCAGGAAAAATAAATTTATCCACTCTTACCAGAATATCTTCAATTTTCCCTTTTGGATGAACATAAGAGCGTTCTGCCAGCTGCAGTACGACTGTTGTGGGCTGAACTTTTCCAATAACTAATTTCTGAAAAACAGATTTGGGCATTAAATTTATACTAGTACCAAGATCTCAAAGGGCCTTACCCACAAATTTATCTCCGATTATGCACGGTATGATGAAGCTCCCAGGATCCTTCTTCTTTTGGGGTGGATGCTTGTGCAGAATACTCATGCATCCCTCTGTCATTTTAATCGTTTCAAATTCCACAAGCCTGGATTTCTTCGACATGGCCTCCTTGAGAAATTTGGCATAACCGGGCATTTCCCTAACAACATCTAACAGTGGAATATTGATGTGAACCTGCTTAAAAATATCATAGATTTTCTTAAGCTAGGATTCATGTTTCAACTTCTGTAGCCGCTGTGGAAAAGGAGGTGGGGGACGATAATCAACAATATGTCCTTCCCACTGCATTCGTATCTGAGGAGGCTTAGGTTCTTCATCCTTCTCCTCTGTCCCTTCTGTTGTTGTGACAGGTTCATCGGCAGCAGGCTGTTTGTCGTCTACCGGGGCAGCTTTCTCGGCAGTCGACTCCAAGGCTGGTTCTTTCACTGATTCAGCTTCCTTCTCTGGCCCTGGTAATTTCTTCTCACTCATTGTCGTGATGGCTTTACACTGCTCATGTGTGGGTTGTCTAGCGTTTTCAGTATCGATAGGAAATCCTCCATTCTGCCTCGGTTTAATATGCTGGGAAACCTGACCCATCTGTGTCTCCAGTGATTTCAGAGTAGCTTCATGGTTAGTCATCCACATCTCTGTTTTATCCATGAATGACTCAATCTTCTTGACGAAGTGATTCATGTTCTCAATGTAAGTTCCTGTTTGAGACATAAACGTAGCCAAGGTCTGCTCCAATATACTAGTCGTGGCAGCTGGTGGTTGTTGATGCTGCTGCTGTGGTTGCTGTCGAGTCAGTAATCTAGGTCCCCCTGATTCTGAGTGTTCTGTGCTTGAGGATTCAGGGCATTGTTAGGGTTTCTCCAAGAGAACTTAGGATCCTTTCTCCAGTTGGGATTGTATTTGTTGGAATTGTAGTTCTGTTTGTTGTAATTCCTAACGTACATCCCTTCCTCTAACTGTAGTGGACAATCTTCCGAACTGTGATTCCCATCACAAGTTTCACATACCTCTTCAGCAGAGTAGACAGGTTTTGAATCTTTCTTCAAGAGCTTTTCCACTGCCTTTGTGAGATATTCCACCTGTGTTTTTAGGGAATTATCGGCCTCATAGTCTTTCATAGCTAGTACTTGTTTACCCCCTCTTCTTGCTGTAGGAAACTGTTCCTCGTTCTTTGCCAGGTTTTTCAATACTACCATTGCTTCATCTAGATCTTTGTCCAACAACAATCCATTCGCTGCTGAATCAATTCTCATACGAGTCTGTAAGTTGGCAGCATTATAAAACTTAATTACCTGGTTCCAAACGGGGAATCCATGCATTGGGCAGTTCCTTAGTAGAGTGGTAAATCTGTCCCATGCCTCGTGCATTGGCTCGTCGTCTTCTTGTTGAAAAGTAGCAATTTCGTTACATAATCGCTCGGATAAATGTGAAGGATTAAAACGAGACAAAAATTCACGAGTTAAATCTGCCCAAGTTCGTATTGAACCCTGCGTTAGTTTATTCCACCAAGTTTTCGCCATGTCCCTCAATGAATTAGGAAATAACCGAAGCCTCAGTATCTCCGGATTTACTCCTGTTAGTCTAAACGAACCACAGATTTCCTAGAACATTTTCAGATGCTCCCTAGCATCCTCTGTAGCAGCGCCACTAAATTGGCCAGCGTTATTAATCATGCTGAACATGACCGGTTTTAGCTCGAAATTTTCAGCTTCTACATCTGGAAGGGTGGTTTCTAGTTCCACATGATCATTGATCATGTAGTCTCGGCATGACTGGCGTGCGGCAGCGGCAGGAGGATCGGCAGGTTATTCGTTCCTCCCATCTCCGAGGGGATCTTCAGGTCCTCGGGGATTTCCTTGGTTGTTCATGGCCTCTAACTGCTCTTCAAGGTACTCGTTTCTAGCTAATACGAGTCGGAGTCGGTTCCTAAGATTGCACGGACGTTCGATTTCAGGATCTATCTTATACTCAGGTTCCTTTCCTCGTCTCGATCTGCGCATAAACAGAAAATCTTGTGAAAAGCACAGATTGAACAATCCAAGTAAAAACAGAAAAATAAAAGAAGTGCAGTAAAAGGTAGGGTAAAGATATGTTGCCAGTCCCCGGCAACGGCGCCAAAAACTTGTTGCGTGTAAAAGTGTCTATCGCAATATAGCACAAGTGTACACGACGCAAGTAGTAAAGTGATACAGAAGTATCAGATATCGTCTCCACAGGGACTGGGCTAATAGCTTTAACCTTAGATTGCTGCACAAGCGAGAAAAGAAATAGTTTAATTGTTGTCACGAGATAATAAAGAATATTGGAAATAAAAGAGTAAAGAAATCAGGATAGAGAGAATGGGCCGGTATTGATTTGCTCAGTAGTGTAGGTGTTGCAAAGTCTAGGAATCTCTGTTCTGTCGTTGCGCCTGTCGCGGCAGCACCTGTCGCGGCAGCGGTCTGTTGTTTGTCGCGGCAACGAGCACACAACTCTGTACTTCAAGCTTGGCAAGAATCCCTACTGTGCATTGGCCTATCCCTAGGTCCAAGTCTGTCGATGAACACGTCTTTGATGATACCTCCCGACGTGAATCGAAGGATGAACACCGATGTTGTTGAATTCTTCCTTAGCCACTTAACCTCGTCCTATCCCTAGGTCCGAGATAGTTCAACCATAAACTGGAGAACCCGTACTTATTTCTTTTGTATACTTAACTCTCCCGATATTAAGTAAATGTATAATCTCACAATGCTCTCCCAATACTCTTGCAAGATGTTGAAAACCAGAATAAGCAAACTTGAAGTTTATTTTATTGAACAAAGAAAATCCTAAAACAATGCAATCCTTGCAACTACTTTACAGAATCAACCCTTAGCCCTAGGGGAAGTTTAAAACATGATGAGAAGGGGAAAACGACTAGGGTTTTGGGAAGAAGGCTAGAGAATAGGATCTCTTTCCCTAGGTCGAAATACATGCCTTTATATAGGCCTTGGGTTCAAGTTTTTTTAATATGGCAAGAATACAAGTTTAAACTAAAGTACAACTCTATTAAAGACTAAATCTTCAGAGCATATATCTTTAATTCGTCCTTCCTTCTTGCTTGGAGTTTCTTCCTTGAACTTTGGGCTTGGCCTTCATTCTGATCTAGGGCTTGGAAAAATATAAGGGTGCTCCACGACAGACCGACTTAATTTTCTCTTTCTGTCGAGGCCCACTTCACTTCTTCTCTTCACCATTGCTGTCGTCCTTGGCCGCCACGGCAGGGGCCATGGCAGCATCGTCCTTCTAGTTTGCAAATCCAGTTCCAACTTTGCTTCCTCACTGCCCATCGTCTGCTTCTCCACTACCTTCCATCTGTTACAGCAACTACCTGTAAAAACAACCAATTTCAGTAGAAACTATGCCATTTGATATAATTGTGATGTATAAATGAAATCTATCCTAAATGTAATGAATTATGCTTAAATGCAGCAAAAATATGGGTTAAATAGGGGGTAATATATAGAACTTTTACACACTCAATAGGAAGCATGAGAATGTGTATAGATTACAGACAATTAAATCAGTTACCGGTGAAGAACAAGTATCCATTGCCGAGAATTGATGACTTATTTGACCAGTTGAGAGGGGCATCAGTCTTTTCGAAGATCGACTTGAGATCCGGTTACTACCAGCTGAAGGTAAGAGAGGTTGATGTACCGAAGACGGCCTTTAGAACTAGATATGGTCACTATGAGTTCTTAGTTATGCCTTTTGGGTTGACTAACGCACCGGCTGCTTTCATGGATATGATGAATAAGATCTTTCATCAGTACCTAGACCAGTTTGTAGTTGTCTTTATAGATGACATTTTGGTGTATTCGCGTACCGAGGAAGACCACGACTGACACTTGAGACTAGTTTTGTAGACTTTGTTAGACAATCAGTTGTATGCAAAGTTGAGTAAGTGTGAGTTCTGGATCCGAGAAGTAGTCTTCCTAGGGCACGTAGTGTCAGCCGATGGGATTAGAGTTGATCCGAAGAAAATAGAAGCTATCGTTGAGTGGAAGCAACCGAAGTCAGTAACAGAGGTTCGTAGCTTTCTAGGCTTAGCTGGATACTATAGAAGGTTCGTATAAGGTTTCTCGAAAATAGCCGCCTCTTTGACACAATTACTTCAGAAGAGTGTTCAGTTTGAGTGGTCAGATGCAAGACAGCGAGCCTTTAAGAAATTGAAAGAAGCTTTGACCCAAGCACCGATCTTGATTCAGCCAGAGTCGGGGAAGGAATATGTAGTTACAGTGATGCTTCCTATGTAGGCCTAGGTTGTGTTCTCATGCAAGACAAGAGAGTGGTGGCTTATGCCTCAAGACAGTTGAAGACTCACGAGCGTAACTATCCGATCCACGACATAGAGTTAGCTGCAGTTGTGTTTGCTCTAAAGATTTGGAGGCATTATTTGTACGGTGAGAAGTGCACAATGTACACAGATCACAAGAGTTTTAAGTATATCATGACTCAGCGAGAATTGAATCTCAGACAGCGTAGGTGGCTAGAGTTGCTAAAGGACTATGATCTTACGATTGAGTACCATCCAAGTAAGGCAAATGTAGTGGCTGATGCTTTGAGTAGAAAGGTAGCTGTAGATTTGAGAGCCATGTTTGCTAGATTGAGCTTGTCCGGAGATGGTGGCTTAGTGGCCGAGCTTTAGGTTAGACCTACTCTAGGTCAGTTGATTAGGGAGAAACAGCTCTTAGACAGATCTTTGGCACCTCACGTGCAAGACATAGCCGAGGGTAGACCTTCAGACTACATTTTCAGTATCGATGGGGTCTTGTGTTTCAGAAATAGGATAGTTGTGCCAGAAGACAGTGACTTGAGACATACGATCTTGACTGAAGCGCACAATAGTCCGTTTGCCATGCATCCTGGAAGTACGAAGATGTATCGAGATTTGAAGAATGAGTACTTTTGGGTTGGGTTGAAGAGAGACGTAGCCGACTTCGTGAGTAAGTGTATGGTGTGTCAGAGAGTGAAGGCGGAACATCAGGTTCCCTCAGGTTTGTTGCAACTGTTGAGAATTACGGAATGGAAATGAGAGAATATCACCATGGATTTTGTGTCGGGCTTGCCTTTGACTCATACGAAGAAGAACCCAGTTTGGGTTATTTTTTTTTTGATAGGAATTGGTGACCTCATTAAAAACCCCCTTCGTATCAGCATTCACACCGAAGGGCAAACGCTAACAGCGGAAGGAGGAAAAGAGTGTCACATAATATTATTAAATCGAAACTTGTCCTCGGAAAATATAACAACCTAGAGAAAAAGATCCATACAAGGGCAACACCGCCAAAGCCAAAAAGAAACAAAGAGATCAACCCCGAAAACATTACCCAATTCCCCTCTTTGCTAATGCGTCTGCCTCTACATTGCATACACGCAGGATGTTCCTGAAAATGCAGTGACGCCGCGAACCCAAGTCAATGATGTCATCCACCAAATTCCTAAAAATCTGCGGGCACATCGAAGGATCCAAAATAAACTTCACCGCTACTGTACTGTCGCACTCAACAATGATGCTAACATGCATGTTGGCAACACACTGCAACGTCTTCCCCAGCCCAACTTTTATTGCTATAAGTTCTGCAACCAATGGGGGACCAGGGCCAATGGACTTTGAAAATGACAGCAAGATCTCGCGTTCATGGTCTCTCACAATGCCCCCAATGCCCCCGGTTTCCCATGATCTTGAAACAGCACCATCCGAGTTAAGTTTAACAAAGCCAGCTGGGGGGGGATGCCAACGAACCTCCAATTCCGACCTGTTAGAGAGACAACACAATTTTTCTGCAATGCAAGGGTTAGAAATAATATCCTCCGTCGAGGACAACGAACCTGGAAAATTTGCTTTGAACCACGATGCCAACCTGCACTTCATCAGAAACAACAGCTGCCATTTATCGAAAATGCAATTTTTAAAAACAATATCATTACGCATCAACCATATTGACCATAAGACACAGGAGGGAATAAGAGACCAAATGTCATTCGACGACCTCACCGGTTTAAGATCCGACCAAGATTCAAGAAGAGAGCCGACGGAGATAGGCATCACCCAATTCAAATTCCACAAACCTACAAAATAAGACCAAAGATCCCAGACCCTATTGCAGTGGATGAAGAGGTGATTAACCGACTCCTCCATTTCATTACACAAGGGACAAAGAGTCGATGGGATCGACGAACACCTCCTCTTGGCAAGTTCCACCCTAACCGCAATTTTGTTGTTAACAACTTGCCACAGAAAAAAAACAACTCTCGGAGGAGCCAATCCCGACCAAACTAATTTTTTCCAATCAAAGCCAGAAATGGTCTTAGGAAGCAGGCTATCGTAGCCCGATTTAACCGAATAAACGCCAGTCCCGTTGCCTTTCCAGACAAGACAGTCGAAAGAGAAACCACCAGGCTTGACAGTTGACAGCTCGTGCAAGAGACGGGACCATTGGTCCCGCTCCCAATCAAAGAGATCTCGACGAAGATTTATCTGCCACTGCCATTCCCCGTTAACGATCTTACCGAACTCACTGATTCTCCCGCTTTTATTGCCAGATAGTGCATAAATGCGAGGGAAACGGGAAAGCAAGGGTTCCTCACCAAACCAACAGTCAGACCAGAATAGGAAGGAATTCCCATCTCCGATCTGAAGACGACAATTCTTTCTAAAGGCTTCCCCAGGGTCATCATTCTTTAAAAAAGAATTTTTGATACCCCGCCAAATCCAAGAATCCATATTATTCTTCGAATTCTCTAGGAGGATGGAATTAGGATCCAGATTAAGTTTACTGCAAAGCACCTTACGCCATTCCCCCTCCTTATCATTCGCAAACTTCCACACCCATTTACCAAGGAGGGCCCTATTAAATCTAGAGATATCACGAATTCCCAACCCTCCTAGCTCAAAAGGCAGACAGACCGTAGGCCACTTAACCCAATGAACTTTTTTCCTAACCTCGTCCTCGCCCCAAAGAAATTTAGAAACAATACTGTTGATCTTCCTAGCCACTTCCTTAGGGATTTGGAACAGAGAGAGAAAATAAGTAGGCAGCGAGGAGAGAACCGATCGAATTAAAGTAAGTCTACCGCTAGGAGAGAGATGTTTGCCTTTCCATTTTGCCAGATTATGGTAGAACTTCTCTAAAATTGGATCCCAAAGGGATAAGGAATTCCTCTTTGCCCCTAACGGGAGCCCAAGGTACTCAGAAGGTAAATTCCCTTTCATGCAACCTACCTTGGAGGCCCAGTTATCAACAGACCCATCGTCCGAGTTGATCCCAAAGAGCCTACTCTTGACTAGATTAAGTTGAAGCCCTGAAGAAATCTCGAAGATCCTTAAAACCCTTTTAACGTTCAGAACTTCCCTGAGAGACGCTCCACAGAAAATCATGAGATCGTCTGCGAATTGGAGATGAGACAAATGAAAAGTGTTATCACCCCTCCCAATAACAAAACCATTGAAAAGACCTCGACTTGTGGCTTTCTCGATCATGAGATGGAGGGCTTCCCCAACTAAGTTGAAAAGGAGAGGGGACAATGAACAACCCTGACGTAATCCTCGCGCGAGAGGGAAACAGTCAGTCGGGGCTCCATTCACCAAAATCGAGATGGAAGCAGTTGAAATACATTTAAAAATCCATTTCTTCCAAAGATTCCCAAACCCCATTTCACCCAAAATGCGAATTAAAAAAGCCCAATCAACCGTATCGTAGGCTTTCTTGAAGTCTATCTTGAAAACTGCCCCTTTTAAACCAGACCTACGCATAAAGTCGATCCCTTCATTCGCGATCAATGAGCAATCTAAGATTTGCCTCCCCGGAATGAAGGCAAACTGAGATTTACTCACCACCGAATCCAAGCAGCACCTAAGCCGTCTTGCCAAGACTTTAGATAAAATCTTATAAATACCTCCCACCAGACTTATGGGCCTAAAGTCATCAAGAGAGGAGGCCCCCAACTTTTTAGGAATGAGGGTGATGAAGGAATGATTCACCCCACTTTCCTAGTCGCGACCATGGAAAAAATCCAAGAAGAATCTCATTACATCCTCATTGATTACCTTCCAATACCTCTTGAAAAAACCCATATTAAAACCATCTGGGCCCGGAGCCTTAGAACTTTCCATCGAACTAATAGCAGCCCACACCTCCGATTCACTAAATTGGCTTTCAAGAGCTGCACTCTCTCTCGGGCTAATTTTCCTGAAATCTAAAGAAAGTTGATCCACTTCTAATGTACTCTTGGAATTATACGCTCTATAGAAGTGGTCGAAAATGCTGCGCTTAACCAGAGTCGGCTCAGAAATGATTTCACCCTCGCACTGAATAAAGGGGATTGAGTTGGTCCTTCTACGATTGGAGGCGGTAAGATGAAAGAAACGGGTGTTCCTATCACCTTCCTTGAACCATTTTAGCCTAGAATTCTGCAACCAAATCCTCTCTTCTCTCCTGAGGAGAGACCAAAGATCCTTCCTGAACTTGGCAAGGGAGAGATTTGCTGCCGGAGAAGCTACACCAGAAGCAATATCCTTCTCAAGAGCAGCGATTTTGTCTTCCAGCATGGAGATCTCCCTCTTCGGATCACCCGTTTTCCCTTTTGACCATGCTTTAATAGCTAACTTAGTACCCCTAAGAAGACTAAAAATTCCCAACCTATTGTTATAGTGGACCATTTCACGAAGTGTGCTCACTTCTTGGCAGTCAATACGACTTACACCTTAGATAGATTGGCCGATCTGTACATTGGTGAGATTGTTAGACTACATGGTGTGCCGAAGTCGATTGTGTCTGATAGAGATCCGAGGTTTACAGCTCGATTTTGAGAGTGTCTGCATACAGCTTTAGGGACCCGTTTGAATTTCAGCACGTCATATCATCCTCAGACAGACAGTCAGTCAGAGAGGGTTATACAGATTTTAGAGGATATGTTGTGTTGTTGCATCATTGATTTCCAGGGTACATGGGAGAAACACTTGCCTTTAGTCGAGTTTGCTTACAATAACAGTTTTCAGTCGAGTATTCATATGGCTCCGTATGAGGCCTTGTATGGCAGAAAGTGTAGAACTCCAGTCTGTTGGGCTGAAGCGGGACAAAAGTTGTTGTCTATGCTGGATTTGCTTAAGAGGACTACCGATAAAGTGAAATTGATTTGCGATCGCTTGAATGCAGCTTCGGATAGACATAAGTCCTATGCCGACTTGAAGAGGAAGGAAGTTGAGTTTTCAGTGGGTGAGAGGGTAATCCTAAAAGTGTCTCCATGGAAGAAGGTAATGAGATTTGGCAGTAAAGGGAAGTTGAGTCCGAGGTACATAGGATCGTATGAGATTGTGAAAAGGGTTGGCCTAGTTGCTTATCAGTTGCGTTTGCCATCCGAGCTAGAGAAGATACACGATGTGTTTCATGTTTCGATGCTCCGTAAGTATAGATCAGATCCGTCACATGTTATGCATGTAGAAGAACTGAATCCGGATTTGACTTATGACAAAGAACCAGTTGAGATCTTGGCTTCAGATAGCAAGGTGTTGCGGGGTAGATCGATTGAGTTAGTAAAACTGCAGTGGCAACGTCGAGGGGTGGACGAGGCCACTTGAGAGAGGAAGGAGGATATGGAAAGGCAGTTTCCCTATCTCTTTCAGTCAGGTAATTTCGAGGACGAAATTCCTTAAGTAGGGGAGAGTTGTAACACCCGTGTTTTAGGGTCGGGAGTTGTGTATGTGTGTTGGGTTCGAGTCGTCAGTTTCGGTTTAATTTAATTAGACCTTGGTTTTATTTTAAATGAGACTAAAATCCTAGTTATGGCATTTTTGTAAATAGTTCAAAACAAGGAAAAGATGAGCCTTTTTCAACAAAAAAAGAGAGTCTTCTTCTTCATTTTTCACTTTCACGTGAGAAACCCAAACCCTCCCCAAATCACTGTTCCATCTCTTTTCTTCATCATTTCAAGAGCTCCTTTCAAGGTAACTTCGTTTTTGATTTCTTCTCCTAATTCCAAGCATTTCCATGGTTTTAGATTTCAAAAAGCTTCACCTTTTAGTTTTTCAAATTTTCAAAGTTTGAAGAAAGCATGAAACTTTATTTGGTTTTTGACTTGTTTTTGGATTGTCTAGTTGAGTTTTGAGTTAACCTTACCTTAATACACGTTATATCTTGAAATGGAGGGATTTTGTTAAAAATCCTAAAATGGGTCTTAGGGGCATTTTTGAAAGTGTCAAAACTTAAAATTTTGATGTGGTTTTGTGTTGGGTTGAAGGGCTGATGGTGTAGGGTTGTTAGGAAAGTGTTTTGGAAGTCTTTAAAGGTAATTTGGGTGTTGGAAATGGTAGATTTCAGCTGGGTATAAATGGAGTACGAAAATGTGGTTTTGGTGGTTAACTTGAGTTTGAAATTATGAAATTTTGGCTTAGGATTATGGGTTGAGATTTTGGCTGAGTTTGGCAATGTTTTGGTTGAGTAATACCTTGTCTTTTGATTGGTTAGAAGCAAAGGGAAACATCGGAGAAGATTCGGGATCGATTCTGGAAATTGTGGAGGCTTGAGTGGCTTTGCTTGGTTTGCTTAAGAAAGGGTGGTGAGTGAAACTTTCAAACTTATTTAAAATTGGTTCAAGTGTGTAGTTGAGGTTTTGGAATGTGCTTGGTAGGCCATCCCAAGGTAGAAGTTAAGTTGGTAGCTTAACTTCTTGTATGTTTATAAGCTTTAAATGTTTATGCCTATTATGATCTTGTGGAGCATGAATTGTTTGTGTATGAGTATACATTGGCGTGTGTGGTGATGGATGCGTGATATGCATGATGGTTGACATGATGTGGTTTTAATAGTATGATTGGCATTAGTTAACTTACCGGGTATAAATGATCGATCATTAGGATTAGTGTGCACACGGTTGAGTCAAATTCGTGCCTGGCCTTGGTGGCGTTAAGCCATCAAGGAGGAGTTCGGTGATGTAATATTCCACCGGAAATGTTTGTATTGTACGTGATGATGAGTGGAATCCCATCCGTAGGGCATGAGATGATGAGTGTAATCCCGTCCATGCGAGGTCCGGTGATGAGTGTAATCCCTCCGAGGTAATATTGTGGTTGAGTGTAATCCGCATATTCGAGTAAACTAATAGTGGCCAATGTACTTGTTCTTGTGGTTATGTTGCTTAGATAATTGCTTTATCTTGATGAGCTTAGCATGAAGTGAGATGCCATGTTATTGTCTTATTGTGTTGCAAGCTAGGTTGCTAATGATGCTTATGTATGCTTGTGCGCGATGTTAAGGATGATATGCTTGAACCCTGCATTGTCGTTGTTTTTGGTTTTAGAGCATCCTCACTAAGCTTCTAGCTTACGCTCTCGTTTTCGACAATGCAAATCATTAGCGTGGAGTTAGCAAGGAGCAAGGAGGGGCATTCCAAGCTTTTGTGGTTGCTCAAGTATGGTTTAGTAAATAAAGTAGTAATTTAGCAATGGGGCTGCTATGTGTTTGTATGAGCGTTGTATGACTCATGAATGTTGAATGTTGTTAATGCTATGCTTTGGTTTTGTAAACCACGTCATGTTTTGGTCAAATGCTTGTGATGTAAGGTTATGCATTTGGAAGCTATATGTTGTTTTGGTGAGCATGAAAACCTTGTGAGTGTTAACATGTGCCTTTTTGGCCTTTGAGCTTTTTAAGTATGCCTTAAAATGCATGATCCTTCTTTGTATGAATGCCATGTTGTAAATTCTTTGTTGTTCACCTAAATTGTTTCATATGTTAGTTCTTGGTTGTTAAGTGATGCATGATTGGTTGTTTGTGATTAGGAGAGTCAAAAATTGCATTTAGAGTCGAGTCTCATATCGTTTTGCTGCAAATTGGAGTCTTGCAGTGCAGGGCGTATCGGTACGCCTGAGGGCCGTATCGATATTGTCCTACACCTTGGGACTCAGATTTGGCTTAGCGTACCGATACACGGGGGTGTATCGATACGCCCAAAACTCACTGGAAATATGAGATTTTGGTGAGACTTTGGCGTATCGGTACGGGCTCTAGGCGTATAGATACAGTTTCGTATCGTTGACCGCGAGATGTTGACCGAGGACGGTGTATCGATACGCCCAAGGGCTGTATCGATACGGTCTTCCTGGGTTGACTTGGGACAGTTGACTTGGTCAAGGCGTATCGATACCCTTGTATGGTGTATCGATACGGCCTGCAGAGTAAGTTTAAAATGGGCTGTTTAAAGTGTTGTTTTGGATTGGTCGCTTTTATTTTCGTGGTGTTTCCGCTGTCGTGATCACATAGGTATTAAATATGCCTTTAGACAAGATATAATTAAAAGAAATTTTCTAGGGTTGCTAACCGAGGTGGGACCTTAACGGGTTTCACATCGGTTTTCCCCGTGTAGCCTACTCGGACCGGTCAGCCGACCAGACCGGGACGAGGGGGTTACATTTTTAAATATGATGAGTTAAGTTTATTGAATTATTTTGAATTAGGACCAAAGTAATAGAATGCATAAGTTTTGGGACTAAAATTGTTATTATATCATGCCCTTGTTTCAATTTAATGATATAGTGACTTGTTTGTCACAAAAATTTAATTTTGACATGTTTGTTCCTAAACTTATAGTTATGATTAATTGACTGAATTGTTATTTTTAAAAGAAGGGTGACATGTTTTTAGAAGAAGTGTGATCTATTTGTTTCTAAACTTATAATTAAGTGGCTCAATTATTTTTTTAAAAAAAATATGTTTATTACTAGACCTATAACTAAATACCACAAATATATTTTACTCATATATAATTAAAACCAAACCTAATAATATTATTCATCCAAGCCCATCCAAATCCAAACCCAAACAAAATAATAAAAGAAACCCAACCTAAATGAAGTGATAAATAAATATATACTAATGAATATACCTAATATATTTTTTACATTATATAAAAAAATCAATTAAAGTAAATTAAATTATTTTTAATTTTTTATATCAAATCGATCGACCTAACCAATAACTTAGCCCTAGATATTGTAAAGAAGAAAAAAAACAATTGTCAAACACATTCAATTACATTACAAATCTTAACCTCTATTTTCATTTACATCAGAAAATTTTAATTTAATCAAATTAAATCATTCGATTTTTATTATTTATAAACTAATTCACTTATGTTGGTGCCATTTCTAATGGAAAAAAAATTAAACTTGACATTTTTATTCAACATAGTTTCCACATGTCATCAATAAATAATGTTTTATTGACAATCTAATTTTTTGTTAAGATTTATAGAAAGAATAGTTATTTTCTTTGAGTTTATTTAAATGAATATTTTATAAAATTTTTACAGAAAATTATTAAAATGATCAATTAAACATTATTTGATGATGATATGCGAAAATTATGTTAAGTAGAATTGTCAATTTTAATTTTTTTCGTTAGCATTATTTAAAGATATTAGTACAAATGATTTAGTTTATTAACAATAAAAGTTTAATGATGTAATTTGATTAAATTAAATGTTTATATGTAAATGAGTGTAAATGTTAAGTTTAATGATTTGAAAGGTAAATTACTCAATTGTTGTTTACCATAAAATTGAATTGGCTTCCGAGGCATAACATATTTTTCTTTTGGGTAAACTACTTCAATGAAGTGTCGAAATAACCATTTAACTATAGGGTTGCTGTCGAAAAAACCATTATACTTTCAATTGTGTCATTATGATCACTTAACTATTTGAGTGGTATCAATCAAGTCACTCTCCGTTAAAACCTAACTGAGAGGGTGACGTGGCTGTTAAAGAAAATTGATATAATTTCACATTTGGCCATCAATATTTACATATTTTACCAATTTGGTCCTAAATTGAATTGAATTTAATAAATTTATCCCCCAGTTAAATAATGACACATGTTACCACATGGTTAGAAGAGTATTTTTTCTTAATTTTATTTTATTTAACTAATATTTTCTCATCCAATCAAAAAGTGTTACATGTCACCATTAGATTGGATGAGAAACATTTTAAACCTAACTTACCTCCAATAGGATTCAATCCTGGGTTGGGTGGATAGACTAAGGTGGACACAACCACTAAACCTACTACTTATTTACTTAAATTTTACAACTTTTTTAATTTAAAGTTAGGTTTTGAGTGCTAATTAAAGAGCTTCTTGAAATGGCTCTTCTCAAAATACAAGCATTAGATTTGATATCTGAGCTACTTTAAATGATTCCTCTTGTAATCTCTACCGAATTCTAAGGACTCTATCACTGCATTCTTGAAATTTACAGCTTCTTGAGCATGCCATGAATTCACTCATTTCATATTAGATCGTTTTGGCTCACCACATTATCCATGGTCTCATCTAATAATATTCAGTCATGTCATTTTTTTGCAAGGTGAATCTTCACATTTTCTTACATGTAACTAAAGAGTGGGTGGTTATTTGGAAGTTACACTAACATGTGTAAATATTATTGGATGGACCATAGATGACGTGGTGAGCCAAGTCCATCTAATGATTTCTCCTGGTGGAGTAATGGACTATAACATGGACGAAGCTACTAAGGGGTGGGGAGAGGCAATCACCTCTCACCCCCGATTTTTTTTTTCACCTTTGTCCCCCAATAAATTTTTAAAAAAATTAGTTTATTTATGAATTTACCCTTCCACTTTCAAACATTTATAATTTGCCCCAGCTTTAAATCTTAGCTCCGTCCCTAGATTATAAAGAAGATCGAAACCGACCCAAGAGGTGATTCCTTTATCTGCTTCATTTGGTTTCATTCGATATGCTCAAATATGATGTTTACTGGGGAGGTGTGTTGGTTTCCATGGTATCAACTTTAATGTTTTCAAGTCATCCACAACTTCATTTGGTACCATCTTTTATGCCGTAGGTATTTGGTTGTGTCCACCTTACTCCATCCACCCAACCCAATATCAAATCCTGATGGAGGCAAGTACGGCTTAAAATTCTTCTCTCCAATCAGATAACGAATCAAATAATGACATGTTATCATCTCGGTTAGATTTTAACGGTGAATAGCTTGATTAATATCACATAAATGATTAAGTAGTCATAATGACACAATTAAAAATATAATAATCATATCGATTGTCGACGGCGTTTTTGGTCCGAGTCGAAATTGGTTGGGCCTTCAAAGGCTCGTCGTGGATTGGAGTCGCCATCGGTCGTTTTGGGATTGGGTACGACCGAAAACCTGTAGAACCGGTCTGCGTCTGAACTAGAGTCATGATTGAGCTCGGGAGTCGGTTACGTGTGAGGAAGGTTATAGCACCCCCACAACGCCCAAAATTGGTACCTAAAGGGGTTATGTTGTCTAAAATGCTACAAAAATGCACGGCTCGGTTAATAACACTATTTAAAAAATGTAAAATGGTACAAAAATTAAATTACATGCTTGAACATTAGATCATGCAAATAAAAACATGGAAGGTTAAGATAAGAATAAAAGATCATAAAATTTAAGTTAATTTGTAAAAAAATTATAAATTATGTAAATTATTAATCAAATTCAATTTTAAGGTTGAATTCAAAAATATTCACAAAATTTAAAGATCAATTTCTAATTAAACTCCAAATTAAATGACCAATTTAAACAACTTAAAATTCCATTGAAAATAATTAATCTAAAAAAAATTAAGTTAACCATAGTTAAATTAAATGTGTGCACTTAATGGACTCATAAACTAACTAATTAACTAAGGACTTAATTGAAAGAACCTAAATATTAAGACTCATATCAAAAGAAACAAACTAAGCCTAAAGTCTAAAAGAATCTAAGACAAAGGAGGGACCTAACATGCAATTTACCCTAAAAATAGAAGAATCAAACAAAATTTCCCCTTTACCATTTTAAACCCACGCACAAATTAGGGGGAAATGAGCTGGTTCCACATTTCCCCTTACCATTTTAAATCCACGCGCAAATTTAGTGGAAGTGAGCTGGTTCCACATTTCACACGCCCCAAGACCACTCCACTTTCCCATGCACATTAAATGAAGTTTTTATTGCTTTTTTATTCATTTTTTTTTACAAGGAAATAGTGCCGATAGACGTTCTATTTTTTCTTTATTCATATATTATCTGCTAAAAAAACCATATATCCTCTTGCCTAAGAAAAACAAATTTTTCTTTGCGTTTCATCATCTTTTCTCTGTATTTCAAGATAACTGTTGTCGTCGTCGACGGAGCTCCGACAACATCAAATATTTATAAGATGTGGCTTTTTCTTTTCCCTTTTTTAGCTCAACCCCATGTTAGTTTTTTTTTTAAATCGAGTATATTCAGGTAGATCTAAAAAAGTTTCAAAACTTTGAAGGGTTTTACCTATTGGTTTCGAAATCCCACCGTTGGATCACGTCGATTTTCGAGTATGTTGGTCTACTTCTGGCCGCGAATCTCTTCACCCTTCGGATCTCTCAGTCGTTACTTCGATCGCCGGAAATCCAAGGTAAACGGTTCAACTTCTATCTCTTTTTCCGATTTCAATCGAATTGCTCTTTTTACTTCCTTTATGCTGATAGATTCGAATCCTTATCTTCGGTTTTCAACTCCCTTTGTTTTTTGGTGCACTCGGTATTTAAAAGGGAATACAAACGGTTCTCCAAGCCGTTTGCAAGTCCGACGAATCCGGAGTCTCGTGGCATGCGGCGCAAAGAGCGGGCCGTTGGGTGAGTGACGTGCAAGGCTGCCAAGAACATTCTCGAAGAAGTAGAGATAGCGGCAGTGTAGTAGAGTTTCATTAGATTAGGGTTTCTTCGACTTTTTTATTTTTTTTATTTTTTTGGGCTTTTGTATCATTTATTATTATTTTGATATCCATTGGGGTTTGGACTCAGAATGTGGCCCAACACAAAATTGCTGCGTACAACTGCCCCTCTTTGCTCATTGCTTGAACGAGAGAAATAGAGCAAAGACTATAAGCACCAATTTTGTCTTATGAATTTTGAGCTTATGATAACGACGCTCCGTCTTTGAGGTTTGGTAGCACTCCATCTTGGAGGCGAATCGTGGCACTCCATCTTGGAAGTAAATTGTGGCACTCCATCTTGGAGGCAAATAGTGACTCTTCATCTTGAAGGAAAATCATGGCACTCCCCTTTTCGAGGAGATTAACATTATTACTTCTTGAAAGGATATAGCGGCACTTCATCTTGAAGGCAATGTGGCAGCACTTCATTTTGAAGGAGATTGGTGGCACTTCATCTTAAAAACAATTGATGGCACTTCATCTTGAAGGCGATTGGTGGCACTTTATCTTGAAGGCGATTGGTGGCACTTCATCTTGAAGGCAATTGGTGGCACTTCATTTTGAAGGCAATTGACGGCACTTCATCTTGTAGACGATTGGTGGCACTTCATCTTAAAGGCAATTGGTGGCACTTCATCTTGAAGGCAATTGGTGGCACTTCATTTTGAAGGCAATTGATGGCACTTCATCTTGAAGACGATTCCTATCAATCTGTCCTGACAAAAAATGCACATGTTTCTAATGTAAATATCTTACATGCAAAATGCTCCACTATTCTAAATGCATGGAAATTGAATGTATTTTAAGTTCTGGATTTTATTTCATTGAGATCAAAGTCCTTGTACTTTTTCTGTCTGCCTCGTATCGTGCCTCTTGAATTCAGTCTTTTCCATTTATCAAATAATAGTGTTCGTGAGCATTTTCTAGCCTTATTGTGTTCTAAAATCTCTTTTTGAGTAATACCTCGAACATCAAAATATATTGTAAACCCCCTTAGGTAAAGCAACGAAATTACCAATTAACTAAAGAATGCACAAATGCCCAAATGACGAGTACAAGGAAATGCAAGGTAGCAAGAAAATTGATAATTTCTTTTTATTGAACGAAAATGGTCTAAGCCTTGACAGTTGATAATCAAATGTCTAAGACAATAAAGGTCAAAGGAAAACAAAAACAAAAAAATGCCCCTAAATATCAATTTCGAAGACTCCATTGCTACTATGCTCAAGGATCTTTTTTGAATATGACATCTTCCCAGTAAAGTTTAAGTTCTTGGACAACATCTGAAGGCATGTAGATTTTCCCTTGATCATACTTGGACTATTCTTGAGCTTCTGACCCTTAAATCTTCTATTGATTCTCAGACGCCCTTTCGGGTTTTCACCTCTTGGTATGTCATGAATTCAAGCATAATATTTCTTCACCGAGTCAGAATTCACAGGATTGGATAACTCGTTCCCATTCATCTCGGTTAGGATTAATACCCCACCGGAAAAAGCTTTTTTTTCACAACAAACGGCCCTTCCCAATTTGGCATCCATTTTCCTCGAAAATCCCTCTACGTAGGCAACCTTTTTTTTAGAATCAAATCCCCTTTTCGAAACGTTCTTGGTTGGACTTTCTTATCGTGATCTCGAATCATTCGTTTTTGGTACATCTGCCCATGACAAATTGCTTTCAATCTTTTTTCTTCTATCATATTCAACTGGTCATATCTAACTCGAATCCATTCAGCTTCGCCCAACTTAAGTTCTATTAAGAACCGAAGAGATGGAATCTCAACCTCAATATTGCCTCCGTTCCGTAAACTAAAGAATATGAAGTTGCCCACGTAGACGTTCGCACTGATGTACGATACACTAGCAAGGCAAAAGGTAATTTCTCATGCCAATCCTTATATGTTATTGCCATTTTCTCCACAATTTGTTTGATATTTTTATTGGCTGCTTCGACGGCCCCATTCATTTTTGGGCGATAAGGTGCTGATTTATGTTGCTTTATCATAACTTGCTCACACACTTCCTTCATCATTTGGTTATTCAGATTTAAAGCATTGTCAGAGATAATTCTGTCTGGTAGACCATATCGACAAATGATTTCTTTTTTTAGGAACTTGCATTCTTTCGATCTGGTTACATTGGCATACGAAGCAACTTCCACCCACTTGGTAAAATAATCAATCATCACAAAAATAAAACGATGTCCATTTGATGCTTTTGGCGTAATCGGTCCGATCACATCCATGCCCCACGCTGCAAATGGCCACAGAGCCGTTATAACATGAAGAGGTGAAGATGCCGCATGAATTTTATCTCATAAAATCTGACATTTATGGCATCTCTGAGCGAAGTTGACACAATCTTCTACCATAGACAGCCAGTAATAACCCAACATCATAATCTGCCTAGACATACTAAGGCCATTTGCATGAATTCCGCAAATTCCCTCGTGAACTTCCTCAATTATCTTTTTTGTCTCATGATTTTCTACACATCTGAGCAGTGTTTGATCGCTCCATTTTTTATATAGAATTTCTCCGTCAAGGACGTACCCTGCAACCATTCTTCGAATTGTTCTTTTATTCACATCATTTGCCCCATCAGGATATTTTTTATGCTTGATATATTGTAGAATATCGTAATACCAAGGGTGATCATCTACCTCATCTTCGATGGTATAACAACTAGCGAGTGAATCATAAATACTCATTTGTATGGGCATTATATCATCTTCTTTATTCGCTTTAAACATAGAAGCCAAAGTTGCCAATGCATCAACCATTTGGTTATCATCCCGGGGAAGGTAATGGAAAGATATCTCCTCGAACACTTTTATTAATTCAAGGACGAGTTTTCGGTACTCAATCAATTTTGCATCTTTAGTTTCCCAGTCTCTCGAAGTTGATAAACCACTAACGGCGAATCGCCGTATGCTTTTAGGACTTTAATTTTTCACTGGATTGCCGCACGAAGTCCCATTATACACGCTTCATATTCCGCCATATTATTGGTACATTCAAAATTCAGTCGACCCGTAAATGGATAATGATTCCCTTTGGGAGACATTAAAACTGCCCCAATTCCATGCCCAAATGCATTTGAAGCTCCGTCAAAATTCATTTTCCAAGGTTTCCTACTAGTTGGTTCCTCTTCACTAGCAGTTAAGCACATTAGGTCTTCGTCAGGAAACTCAAAACTCAAAGGTTCATACTTAGAAGAAGCACGACTAGCTAAAAAGTCCGCAATGGCGTTACCTTTGATGGCTTTCCGATTTACATACTCAATATCGTATTCAGAAAGTAAAATTTGCCATCGAGCCATCCTTCCTGATAAGCCTGGCGATTCCATCATGCATTTTATTGGATCTAGTTTTGCAATCAACCATGTTGTGTGGCATATCATGTATTGACGAAGCCTGCGAGCTATCCAGACTAATGCGCAACATAATTTCTCGATAGAAGAGTATCTCGATTCACAATCGGTAAATTTTTTGCTGAGGTAGTAGATAGCTCGCTCTTTTCTCCCAGTTTCACCGTGTTGGCCCAATACACAACCCATAGAGTTCTCAAATACAGCTAGATACAAAATCAAAGGCTTGCTTGATACATGAGGAACTAATACCAGAAGATTTGACAAATATTGCTTAATTTTATCAAAGGCCTCCTGACATGCTTAGTCCCATACGCCTGTATTATGCTTCCTTAAGAGTCGGAAAATGGGATCACATTTATCGGTTAATTGAGGGATGGACCGAGAAATATAATTTAAACGTCCTAAGAAGCCTCGAATTTCCTTTTGAGTACGTGGAGGCGGAAGCTCTTGGATACCCTTGATTTTATCAGGATCTACCTCAATACCTCGCTTGCTAACGATAAAACCCAACAATTTGCCTGAAGCAACTCCAAAGGTGCATTTTGCCGGATTTAGCTTCAATTGAAATTTCCTCAAACGTTCAAATAGTTTTCTTAGATTTGTGATGTGTTCTTCTTCTGTTCGAGACTTGGAAATCATATCATCCACATAAACTTCTATTTCTTTATGCATCATGTTATGGAACAATGTCACCATGGCCCTCTGATATGTTGCCCCTGCATTTTTCAGACCGAAAGGCATCACTTTGTAGCAAAATGTGCCCCATTCTGTTACAAATGTAGTTTTCTCCATGTCATCGGGACACATTTTGATTTGATTATAGCCCGAGAAACCATCCATGAATGAGAACAAGTGATGTTTTGCTGTATTGTCTACTAACGTGTCTATATGTGGTAGAGGAAAATTATCCTTAGGACTAGGAAGATTAAGATCACGGTAGTCAACACACATTCGCACCTTTCCATTTTTCTTTGGTACCGGAACAATGTTGGCTACCCATTCTGGATATTTGGCCACTTGCAAAAATCCAGCATCATATTGTTTCTTTACTTCTTCTCCTATCTGAAGTAACATTTCTGGCTTCATTCTTCTAAGCTTTTGTTGTACAGGCTTGCATTCTGGCTTCAACGGAAGTTCGTGCGTTACAATATCTGTGTTTAATCCGGGCATATCTTGGTAGGTCCAGGTGAACTCATCTTTAAATTCTTGAAGTAGGGAGATGAGTTTGTCTCTTGTATCTGAAGATATGAAAGTACCGATCTTTATCTGTCTCTCGTCGTTCTGAGTTCCCAAATTCACTGTGTCCATTGGTTCTTGGTGAGGAAGAATTTGTTTATTCTCATGCTCAATTAGTCTAAGTAGATCAGAAGACAATTCATGTTCCTCATAGTTGTCGTCGGACTCATGCTCTCCTAAGCATATAGTCTGTTCAAAGTCGACTTTTGAGCTTGAAGCAATATCATTCGTGCAATTGATATCTAAAGGCTTGCAAATGTGTAAGAGGAAATATATATATATACAAGACACAAGAAAGGGAAGTGTAGAATGTTTTAATGAAATGGAACAAGTGAACAAAAGAAAAGAATGGACAAACAATGAGACCAGATTGAAAGGGAAAATGCATTCATTTATTGAATTGATAAACTAATGCCTAAATGGGGGGCCTTACAATAAATCCCCACTGCTTTCGGGCTTAAGTAGCGGGGCAAGTTTCGAGCATTACTCTGATAAAGATTTAAAAACAATAGGGAGTTCAACAGCGGTTCAGTTATTCAAGACACAACCCGGAAGACACGAGTGAATCTCTGACTAATTTTCTGCAATTTCTTCCTCTTCCCCTATAGCATTTATGCTCAGTTCTTCGAACCTCTCCGGAGGTACTAGTAGGATTTCTTTTTTCCTTTTTAGAATGAATGTGTCCCCCAAACACGAAGGTTTCAGAAATATGGGGAAATACCATCAATTCCCCTTCGATACTCTGGCCAATTAGTCTGGCTTTTCTCTTTGCTCTCATTTTCAAAATTTGTTTCATCTTTTGACGTGGATTTTGCTGGAATCCAACACCACTTCGATCATATTTCAGAAATGGTTGTATCATCGTATGAATCCCTTGCAAATATTTCCCAAGTCCTTTTCCTGATTTGGCTCATTTTCCAACAGTGAACCTTATTCCCATCATAGTATTCTTTGAGAGTTTGGGTTTTGGGATCTTATTTCCTTCAGCAAAAAAAGTAGCATTCACGAATTCG
Source organism: Hibiscus trionum (assembly GCA_030270665.1). Classification (NCBI taxonomy): domain Eukaryota; kingdom Viridiplantae; phylum Streptophyta; class Magnoliopsida; order Malvales; family Malvaceae; genus Hibiscus; species Hibiscus trionum. Next base: position 1,271,378 of record BSYR01000012.1, read on the forward strand.
AGTGATCGAAATGTACACTCAACTGCATTTTCATCGACATCAATGTATGGATCTTTTGTTGATGCAGATGCAATGATATCGTCCTCAGCGTTAACACTTACAAGGCGCCAGTCAATTGCAAACTTAACTTTCTGGTGGAGCGTTGAAGGTACTACTCCAGCTGTGTGAATCCAGGGTCGTCCCAACAGACAATTATAAGCAGGTGTGATGTCCATAACAGTAAATTCTATGTTATACGTAGCTGGACCAATCAGAAGTGGGATGTCAATCTTCCCTACGACTTCTCTCCTGGTTCCTTCAAATGCCCTTACGGTTGTATGACAAGGTCTCATGCGAGCCTTATCCACTGGAAGCCTATTTAATGTGGTCATGGACATGACATTCAAAGCAGATCCATTGTCGACCAGAACATGAGGTAGTATATGTCCATTGCAATAGGTAGTTATGTGCAATGCTTTGACGGACCCCGTACCTTCAAGAGGAATTTCATCCTCACTAAAAGATATGAAACTGTCGGCATGTAAATTATTTACCAATCTATCCAACTTATCCATTGAAACATCATTTGGGACAAATGTTTGGTTCAACACTTTTAGCAAAGCATTTCTGTGGGGCTCCGAACTCAGCAACAAAGATAACACAAATATACGACCTGGTTCTTTGTGTAATTGTTCAACCGCACTGTATTCACTATGTTTGATGAACTTCAGGAATTCACGTGCTTCTTCCTCTTTTACAAGTTCATTAATTTCTTGCTTTTCTCCAATCAGTGGGAACTTGCCCTTTTGCTCAACATCTCTTATCTCCACCGATTTTGCAATTTCAGGGGAGTAACATCTTCCATTTCGAGTGAAGTTCCCAATTTCACTAATTTCTGCAGCCGCAATTTCAGAATCCTCTTTCCCCGTAACAGTCATGTTACAACCATACATCCATGGCACCTGTTGATTACTCTTGTATGGGAAAGGAGAAGGAGTCTCGATCACCAATCGAGGTAGAGGTTTCTCTGATTCCTCTTTGTGCATTCTAGGCCAATTAATCACAAAAGCTCGTCTAACCTCACCACCCTTTTTGGACGATTGTCCATCCACTGTAAAAACATCCTTAACTTCTTGACATTTTTCAAAGAACTCTATTTCTTCATTGTCCATCAGTTTCTGGACAATCTTTCTGAACTCATCACAATGTTGAATGTCATGATCCACATCACCGTGAAATCCACAGAAATCACCCTTACTAGTCACAACAGCTCCATGGTTAGAACTCACCAATCCTCTTTCCGCCATTTTCTTCCAAACCCACTTTAAAGGTGATTGAACTTCAGATAAGCGTGTCTTAATCTTAAAATTACCATCTCCCATCACAGTGTTAACATTTGGTTCATCATGTGTTGGCAAAGGGTTATTAGCGACATTAGGCCCCTCTGGTGTGTTGAATTGAAGGATATTTTGATTAACCAAGCTCTGAACCCTTCTTTTGAGAGATGGACAATTTTCGATTGTATGACCAGGGATTCTAGGATGGAACTCACAATGTGCAGAAGGATCGTACCATTTTGCGTATGGTGGTTGCAATGGTGTGAGAAAGACGGGGGATATCAATCGTTCTTCTAATAATTTAGCATACAACTCTTTGTAAGAAATTGGAATAGGCGTGAAAGATTGTCTTTCCGTATTAGTCCTTGATGGCTTGGGCCCTCCTTGCGGTTGTTTTTCTTGATTTGGAGAGGTTGTAGTGGGTTTCGAATATCCCGTATGATACACAAATTGTGGTGATGATTGATATCTAGGGTATGGATGCCCATTATCTCCCACAACATTAATTTCATTCTCTTTCTTTTTGGTATACGATTTTTTTGAAGTCTCAAAACTGTTAAGTTTCCCGCTTTTAATAGCACGCCCAATTGTCTCACCTGCTGTCACTAGATCAGCAAAGTCTCTAGTAGTACTACCGACAAGCTTCTCATAGTATGTTGACTCTAAGGAATTAATGAAGAGGGTTGTCGTCTCTTTCTCAAGTAATGGTGGTTGGACTTGTGCAACCATGTCCCTCCACCGTTGGGTGTATTGTCGGAATGTTTCCTTGTGCTTTTTTTTCCATGTTTTGGAGTGTCAAAAGATCAGGTACCATGTATAGGACATGCTTGTATTGTTCTTTGAAAGCACGTGCTAAGTCCTTCCATGTGCTTATTTGGGCCCTATTCAACTGATTATACCACCGCATGGCGGACCCAGCTAAACTTTCCTGAAAGCAATGAATTAACACTTATCATCATTCCCGTACCCCGTCATTTTACGGCAAAACATGGTAAGGTGGGCATTAGGACAGCTCGTGCCATCAAATTTCTCGAATTCTGACACTTTGAATTTTGGGGGTAAAATCAGATCAGGGACCAAGCTCAGCTCCATTACATATGTCCCAATGAAGGCATCAATACCTTCCATAGCTTTGATTCTTTCTTCCAAGCACTTGAACTTCTCATCATTTATACCAAAAAGTTTGGGTTGCACTTTCTTCATTTTTTCCAACTCATCAGGGTCATCAAAATTTGGGATTTCTGGTTTGATTGGGCTTGCCCACATGTTTGAACCAGAAGCGCCATGAATATTTGTTTGGTTATGGACATTTGATTTTAGTCCGCCAGCAGAGAACACAAATCGAGGATGTGTTTCTTTTGATCCAAAAGGTAAAGATGATGAATCTTTCTCGTGAACTTTGTGAGTTTTTCCTTTTTCAGCGCTTGTTGCTTTGGATAACAACTGTGACAGCTTATCCTCTAATTTTCTTAGAAGAGTCTCTTGACTTTTTCCTATGTCATCCCTCAAGCCCTTTATATCCTGAATAACTTGTTCTTGAAATTTTTCTAGCTTCCGAAGTCTCTCGTCCATTTTTCTAGCCTTGAATCGCGTGTAGTGAGGATGGTTGCTTTGATCGTCCTTCGTTTCCAGTATCACTAATATTGAACTCCCATGGATTAGTGTTTTATTTAATGTTAATGCATATAAAACACATTGTATAAATGTAATGTGTAATGATGAATGCAAGAATGAATGCAACTAGGTGTTGGTTAGAAAATTAGTAGGATAGAAAAATATTCGCACAAACCGAGAAATAAACTTTTATTAAATAACTGAAAAGAAAAATCTAATCCATCCACCAAAATAAGAGAAAAAAACATCCACTAACATCCACATAAAATATAATATCCCAAAAAAACATAAAGAAAAATAAAATAACAAATCTCCAATCAACGTTTTTAATGACGAGAAAAAATAAATTAACACCAAACTCGACGGTATGACTTAGCTTGATCTCCCAACTTCTCAACTTTTCCCAAAAACTCATTCCATTCATTTGCAAAGTGTGTCGAGGGATTGATCCAAAACTTCAACCACTCTGCTTCCTTGGCCAAATCGGTAATGTACTCAGCTATCTTCTGGATCTGAGTGAGTGCTTCCCTCATCAAGTCTTCTATCACCTTGATATCACCCCTTGCAAACCGAAGTCGTAGGTCCCATTGTTCCTTGCTAAGTTTAGAATCCCTTTGAATATCATCTATCAAGTCTCTATGTTGTTGCAGTGAACTCTCTAATGCTGTTACCAGTTCCTTCAAATTCTCATTTTCAACTCGCGCCTTTTCAAGCTCAATCATTGAGTCTTGTTGTTAATAGATTTGAAGAATCCCTTGCAGAGATGCTAGATGTTCTTGCAATTCTTGGTTCTGAGCGCGACTAGCCATGAGATCATTAAGGGTTGTCGTATTTGTCCGTTGGGCTGCTTGCAAATTAGCTGTAAGTTCTTCCACTCGATTTTCTTTGGCTTTTAATAACTTCATACAGCGCTTCGTATCGTTCTCCCGATCACGAATCTCTTTCTCCCATTCTTGTGGAGTTTTGTGCAAGTTGGCATTCCTTATCTTCTCTTGAAGTCCCCTATAGTCCCATTGTAAGTCTTTTAAATCTGCACTCACAATGTTCAACTACTTCTCAAACCCCTTTGATTGATTTTTAAAATATGTAGCATTGTAGTCTAGCTCTTCGTTTTTGGCTTCTAGCTCAGAGATCCTTTTGTTCAGTGCCTTCTTCTCCTCCTCACACCTTTCTAACAATATCAGCTTCAGTCAGCATTTCTCTGAATCGTTCCTCTAAAGTTGGATCATTCCCTTGGCTAGGTGGTGGGATGTTGCAATTTTTCCTCCTTTTCCTCCAAATTTGGTAATCCGAAATAAGCCTTTGAGGTCCAAACCTGGCTTGATATGGGTGAGCCCAAGCTCTGGCTATCTCAAGAATTTGCTTTTTAGACTTCTCACCCTTGAAGACGAACTCACACAACCCCAATCCCCTCCTGGCTGGGACAAACTGTAATGACCCATATTGCCTCGATACCAATAGAGGAGCATATCCAGTTGCACCCCAGATACCAAGAAGTGGGACCCAATCAAAGGCACCACACTTGTACAAGATATAATTGTAGTCCAACCAATAAACCCACCAAGTAATGTCCTCCAACCTTAGGTCTCGCAAGATTGATTCCCATTCTCCCGACGTTTTTTCCTTTTTTGTCTCCTCTGTTAAGAACTCTCGTAATGGTGAATATTGTGGAGTATGTACGCGTCTGGACAACTTTCTCTTGGCCCCCAAGTGACTGTGCATCCATATGGCGAGGAGTTGTGCACACCCTATAAAATATACGCCTTCATGCCTTTTGAGGAAATTAAGGGATCGAAAGGTCTCCGCCAAGATAGCTGAAACTGGATTAAGGCCTGACTCAAGCTCCCCAAATAAATCTATCATTGACGCTTCAATGTGTCCGGCTACTTTAGGAAAAATGATCAAGCCATAAATCACTAAGGCAAAGATATCAACCTGCTTTCTCGGATCAGGATGAGAATGGATCAATCCTCGAAGTCTATCTCAGGCGATGGCTTCGCTTCCCACTTTACCTTGAAACTGGGCTTCCACCCATGTCATGCTAGTCCCAGTCAAAGTCATAAGCTTCTCTTCGTATGTCTTAGGTTGAGCCCCTTTCACATAAATTTCGAACTCATGCACTTTCCTTAGATGGAGCAGTGCCACATACTCTTCTATCGTCAGGGTCATGTCTTCCCCATTGAATGTGAAGTAGTTGTATAAAGGGTTCCAAAATTGCGCCATAGCCCGTATCAACCCTTTATCTGCGTGTACTTGTAGCAAATAGGCTATGTCTCCATATGCGTCATACAACATCTGTCTCTGATCAGTTTTCCACTGGCCCCAAATCTCTGCTAATTCTTTAGTGTCATTCTGCTTAAGCTAAAGGTGAACGTATCCTGAGAATTGTTCATCTGGTCTTGCTAGTATACTACCGCCTCTCATTCTCTGGGTGTTTTCTGAACATTTTCGAACATCATCATTTTTTTCTGATAAGCACTGGACTCTTTTGGCCATGACGAAGGTTTTTCTATCAAATTAATTTAATAACCAACACGCCTCTATGATGATGATGATGCATGTGTACATAAACAATAAACAACCCAAAGAAATTTGATTAGTGTCGCACAAATATAACAAATAATTAAATACAAAAAAGAAAAAAAAAACATAATATGAAGAGTTAAAAAAACAAAACGAAACAAAACACATGTCCATATATCAATGGGTGACACCTTAAGGTTTGAATTCAGCATGGCTCTAACATGGGTGGGTTTCTACGGTTTGTTATATGAGGTTACGGTTCTAGACAAGGTACCCGAATTGTCCTCACTGACGCCTGCTAAGGCTAGTAAAGTCCCTGGTCCTCCCCTATTATAGGTTCTCAGGACCAAGTTCAACTCGAGGGGATGCACTTCCCTATGACCATACTGAGGTTACCCTCACGAAGCCATAGATCATATGCATCCCGAAGGTGACTACTATCCCATACGGAGGTTAACCTCACGAAGGAGTAGCGTTTTGCCCCCACTTAAACGGGACCGAGCTCGGGTAGAAAGCATATATTATCTGCTAAAAAAAATCATATATCCTCTTGCTAAAAAATCATATATCCTCTTGCTTAAGAAAAACAAATTTTTCTCTGCGTTTCATCATCTTTTCTCTATATTTCAAGATCACTGTTGTCGTCGTCGACAGAGCTTCGACAACAGCGAATATTTATAAGACTTGGCTTTTTCTTTTCTCTTTTTTAGCTCAACCCCATGTTAGTTTTTTTTATAAATCGAATATATTCAGGTAGATCTAAAAAAAGTTTCAAAACTTTGAAGGGTTTTATATCTTGGATTCGAAATCCCACCGTTGGATCACGTCGATTTTTGAGTATGTTAGTCTACTTCTGGCCGCGAATCTCTTCACCGTTCGGATCTCTCAGTCGTTACTTCGATCACCGGAAATCCAAGGTAAACGGTTCAACTTCTATCTCTTTTTCCGATTTCAATCGAACTACTCTTTTTACTTCCTTTATACTGATAGATTCGAATCCTTATCTCCGATTTTCCTCCCCCTTTGTTGTTTGGTATACTCGGTATTTATAAGGAAATACGAACGGTTCTCCAAGCCGTTTGCAAGTCCGAAGAATCCAGAGTCTCGTGGCGTGCGGCGCAAAGAGCGGGCCGTTGGGTGAGTGACGTGCAAGGCTGCCAAGAACATTCCTGAAGAAGTAGAGATAGTGGCAGTGCAGTAGAGTTTCATTAGATTAGGGTTTCTTCGACTTTTTTATTTTTTTTTTATTTTTTTGGGCTTTTGTATCATTTATTATTATTTTAGTATCCATTGGGGTTTGGACTCCGAATGTGGCCCAACACAAAATTGATGCGTACATCGACACTAGCCTCATAATTAGGTGGTCATTTAAGTAGTTCACCCTTTTTATTTTTCCATGTCATTTGGGCGAAGAATGCAATTCCCGTTCTTTTAAGTTCGGTTTAATATTGCCTTTGAAAAATATTTTTGACTTGAAATAAAATATTTCGAAGTCTTACTCTAAGAGTATTTTTTAATAGTCTAAAAGTGATTAAAGGTAGTATCTGTTCATATATATTATTAACCTTTTGACAAAGTACACACACCTTGCATACAAAGCGATTGAACCCGAATCTCCTATAATGAACATCATCTCTTTTTCATTGGGACCACTTGTTGAGTTCTTAGTCAATGAGTATTAAATGGATATATTTTTTTAAAAGAATATACTTAAAAAATATTTTTCAACTCAAATGTAAAAATTAAACTTTGTAGCTTTTGTGTATTTTTTGAACATAAATAGTAGCTTTTGCGTATAAAAAGTGATTTTAGAGTTAAAGGTATATTCTTCGTTATAGTAAATTTATTGATGTAATTGATATTTTTTTTATATTTTTTTATTAAGACACAAACTTTATTTGGTAAACAACTTTTTAGTTAAATTTAGATATTTGAATATTTTTAGGTGTTTGACCAGTTAAATCTATTAATTTAGATGTTTGATAAATAGATGCTTGTGATAACAGATTGAAGTGAAACTTCTTAATTTGAAAAAACTCCTCTTAGGTAGGGGTGAGAATTGGGTGGGAAATATTCGAAAATCGTGGGGATTCGAACCGACGGGGTATGAGGAATAACCGAAATCTTTACCCACGGAGACGGGGACGGGGAAGTTTTATCACCGAAGCTCAAATGGGGATGGAGACGGGGATTGCTATTTCTGAACCGTGAGGATAACTGAACCGTAACCGTATAAATAACCGTGAGGAACCCAGAAAACATCCGCAAGGATCCCGATATTTTACAAGTTTTTTTTAAATATATATACTTATTTATTTATATACCCCTAATATATATCTTAATAAAAAATCTAACTATATTATTATCACTTTAACTCTCTCTCAAACCTAGCCACACTAAAGTTTCTTAACATGTTTCTACCTTAGTTTTTAGATATAAGCTAAAACCCTTATCTAAATCTTCCCCAACACAACACCCTTTCAATCTTCATGATCTCGTAACTGCTTCCAAACAAAGTATCCAAACTTTATATTTTAAACTGAATTGGTCATTTATTTTGATCAGTAAAATAATGATTTTGTTTAATATTTTTAGGCATGAGGATTCTCCGTAAATCGTGGGGATCCGTTCGAGAAGGGTATGTGGACGAAAAAATCCTCGAAGCATTTAATGGTGATTCCCCGAAACCGTAACCACAAGTGTTGGGGACGAATGAGGAATGTAAAACCGTACCTGCCCCACCCAATTCCCACCCCTACTCTTAGGAGCTTTTGAGTTATAGGTTTAAAAAATAGAATTGTGAACACTCTTTTGTCATTGACAATTAAAAAAAGACAATTACAACAAATTTCTCTAAATAACATACTTAAATAATTAATAAAATTAAAAAAATCATAAAAAAATAATATGTAAGTTAATATATAAATCTAAATTTAATAATTAATAAAAAATTATATTTAAAATATAATTTTATAAATAAGAAATTAATATATACATCTAAATTTAATAATTATTAAAATTATATTAAAAATATAATTTCACACTTAACAAATTATATATACATCATTCATATATGCTTAGTAATAATATTAAAAAATAATTTTCATAATCTATACAAAATATTAATAATTAATAAATTGTTCAAACAAATATTGAATATAATCATGTCCTTATATGTCATTTTGTTTGTTCAAATAACCAAATTACTATCAATTTTCGATTAATTTTACCAAACACTTTTATACAATCGGCTAATGATGTCTACTAATCAAATCAGTTAATGTAATCTGTTATCTGCTAATTGCCAAACAAAACCATAATTATGTGTTTGATAAATTAATTGTAAATTTAAAAATTTTATTTATATCTTGCCAAATTTTATTTTTAATTCTTAGAGAAAAATATTTAAAATTATATATATGTGTGTAGGGATGTCAGTCGGGCAAGTTTTGCAGGTTGTGAGGTGGCGATGAAGATAAAAATTAGATTCGCCATGGGTAGTGGGGAAGACATGAATATGTCTTTGTACCTGTCCCATCCCCACCCGCCCCAACATATCTTCTAACATGTTTTTGTAAATATTATTACAAATATAATATCAGTTTGGATCATAGTCAAATTTAAGGTAATTTATATTAGGGTAAATTAGACAGACGGTCACTGAACTTTGTTAAAAAAAATAAAATGGTAACCAAACTTTCAAAAATCACAAAATGACAATTAAACTTTATGTTTTATAACAAAATGGTAACTGGACGTTAAATTCCGTTAAGTGACTGTTATAAAATTTGGTATAATAACACATTTAGTCCTTTATATTTATACATTCAATTAATTTAGTCCTAATTCGAAACAATTCACTAAATTTAGCCCTCGTTATTTACACATTCTTTCAATTTGGTCCTTAAAGCAAAATTCCAAAGTATGGTAACATGATAAATAATTACAATTAAATTTTTATAGGAATCGAAAACTCGACTCGACTTGAATCGAAAATATTTCAAATAAAGTTTGAGTTGTAAAATATGACGCGCCAACTCGAATAACTCAAAATTTTTTGACTCGACTCGATCGAACGCTCACCTCTATCTTAAGATATCACGCGTCAACTCAAATAACTCGAAATATTCGAATATTTTAAATCAATTTTTTTCTTTTAAATCGAATATTTTTTAAAATAGAATATTTAATATTTTCATATTTAAACCACATCGATTATTTAATAACTACTTTAAATATTTGATTTAATTTAAAAATATTCGATTTAAAAGAAAAAAATGATTTAAAATATTCGAATATTTAATTAAATTTTTAGAGGAACTCGAAAACTCGAAACGAAAAATTTCAAATAAAGTTTGAGTTGTAAAATATGACGCGTCAACTCGAATGAATCGAAATTTTTTGACTCGGCTCGATCGAATGCTCACCTCTATCTTAAGATGTGACGCGCCAACTCGAATAACTTGAAATATTCGAATATTTTAAATAATTTTTCTTTCAAATCACATCAAATATTTAATAACTACTTTAAATATTCGATTTAATTTAAAAATATTCAATTTACAAGAAAAAAGAAAAATTGATTTAAAATATTCAAATATTTAAAGTAGTTAATAAATATTCGAATATTTAAAATAAAAATATTTAAAGTAGTTATTAAATTTCGAGGTGAGCGTTCGATCGAGTTGAGTCAAAAAATTTCGATTTATTCGAGTTGACGCGTCATATTTTACAACTCAAACTTTATTTGAAATTTGTTCGCTTCGAGTCGAGTCAAGTCGAGCCGAGTTTTAGAGTTCCTATAAAAATTTAATTAAATATTTAAATACTTTAAATCATTTCTTTTCTTTTAAATCGAATATTTTTAAATTAAATCGAATATTTAAAGTTGTTATTAAATAATCGATGTGATTTAAATATGAAAATATTAAATATTCTGTTTTAAAAAATATTCGATTTAAAAGAAAAAATTGATTTAAAATATTCAAATATTTCGAGTTATTTGAGTTGACGCGTCATATCTTAAGATAGAGGTGGGTGTTCGATCGAGTCGAGTCAAAAAATTTCGAGTTATTCGAGTTGACACGTCATATTTTAAAACTCAAAACTTTATTTGAAATTTTTTCGATTCGAGTCGAGTCGAGTTTTCGAGTTCCTATAAAAATTTAATTGTAATTATTTATCGTGTTTCCATACTTTGGAATTTTGCTTTAAGGACCAAATTGAAAGAATGCGTAAATAACGAGGGCTAAATTTAGTGAATTGTTTCGAATTAGGACTAAATTAATTGAATGTATAAATATAAAAGGCTAAATGTGTTATTATACCAAATTTTATAACAGTCACTTAACGGGATTTAACGTCCAATTACCATTTTGTTATAAAACATAAAGTTTAATTGCCATTTTGTGATTTTTGAAAATTTGGTTACCATTTTATTTTTTTCACCAAAGTTCAGTGACCGGCTGTGTACTTTACCCTTTATATTAACTTGTCTTGTGAATTAATGAAAAGTTCATTATATATACATATTTGAGTTTAAGATTGATCAGATCAAATATATAAATATTTTTTAAACTGTCAGCTTAAATCAGAGTAAATTTAAGATAATATATATATATATATATATATATATATATATATATATATATATATATATAAAGGTTATATTTTGATACACAAGTTGTGTAAGCTATAAAATCTAAAAACTAAATCACTAGCTCTAGCACCTTAAACCCTAAACTCTAAACTCTAAGCACAAACTTTAAATTGTACACTCTACAACCTAAACCCCTAAATCTTAAACCATAACATAAATCTCTAAGCCCTAAAATTGAAAAGCTTGTGTATCAAAGTATTTTTCTTAGTTATGATATTTATGTTTATTAATTTCTTCTTTACTGTTGCATGTCACACTTTCTTTATAAGGTTTGTTTTCTTCTCCCCTATTCTGGCCATAGGTAATGTTATTCTTGTAACCCCCTTGTCCCGGCCTAGCCAGCAGACCGAACCGAACGTGTTACGTGGAGAAAATCGAAGCGAAACCCGCTAAGGCCTCACTCCGATTAGCAACCCTATTTTTTTAATTTTATTAATCTTGTCTAAATGTCACGTTTAGCCCTATGTGTAATGGAAACCAGCAGAAAAGCGAACACGGATACGAACCAAGCAGAGGCATAAAGGTAACTTAGCCTTACCAAGTAGTTATTAGTCAAGTTCCATGCACACGAGGCAAAACCATCACAAAGGATACGTATAAACTCAACTAGGAAGAATACAAGCATTAGGAACTAAACGTAACATTTAGAAACCTCCAAAGATGCTCCTTAACCGTTTTAACTACACGCGTTTCAAAATAGGGCTACCCGTTCCGAAACGCGGGCTTCATTCAAAAAGTAACATCAGGCCGTTCCGAAACAGCCCCTCATGGTTCCGAAACAAGAACCTTTAGTGGTAAATCGTACCGGAACGGCTCCTCATGGTTTCGAAATAGGAACCTCTAGTGGCATATCGTACCAGAATGGCTCCTTAAGGTTCCGAAACGGGAACCTCCAATGGCAAATCGTACCAAAACGGCACCACTCCTATTCCGATACGGGTGCCCCTGGAGCTTGGTCGTTCCAAAATCATATTAGACGTTCTGAAATGCCTAGACACAGTTTGGCCCAAAAATACATTTTGGCATCTCCAAACTTACCCCGATACATCACAAACCACATGACAACTTATTATACAAACAATTTAGAGGCAAAACACCCTAAAGACAAGCATCAAACATGCATACACACAAAAATAGATCTCAAACCCAAAAGCTCATAAGATCACCTTAGCTAAAAAACACAAACATGTCAAAACACAAAATAATCAACCCAAAGGCATGCCAATCCTCAACATAGCATGATATCAACATTTAAAACATGTTAGCAACTTTAACAAAATCCAAACATAGGAGTTTGAACACCAACTCCCTAACAACAAGCCTAGCATCCCCATTGCATAAGTATTATTACAACTAAGAAAACCATACTTTGAACTAGCAAGGAACTCCAAGAATTCCTCCCTTGCCCACTTGCCTCTTGGAGCCCCTAACGGTCTGCATTGTTGGAAAAAGAGAGCGTAAGCTTACAAGCTTAGTTTTAAAAATGAAACCACTTAAGAAAGAGATACAATGAAATGGAAGCATAAACGAAACATGGTTTGCACATGCACAACCATCCCCGGTGGGACTACACATCACCATACACAACAACTAAATTTTTTTTGTGGGACTACACATCACCGTACACAACGACTAACCATCACGTGAGGCTTGACATCAACTACAACAACACAACAACATTAAAACAGGGAGTAAAAGCAATCTGTATTTCACACAACAACACGAATATTCGCATACACCAACAATTAACGAAATAAGGCAAATTAGACAAACTTACACTTGGGGTTTAGGTTAGCCCTTAAGGCTCCACCCAAACCCCTAAGAAAACCTCTTTGAATTATTTTAAAGCTTCAAACATTACCACTCACCAGCTCAAAACCCAAACACGCTAACGATCCTCCTTCAAGCTTCCTCAACTTCACAGATTCTCGTCCGGAACTCCCAAATTGATTTTCCCTGTTTCTAATCAACCAAAAACAAAGTATTACTCCCCTACTATTCCATAAATTCACCGTCAAACATCAGTTCACAAATCTACAACATTCTCTCAACGATTCAAGGCCGAAATCCACCAAAATATCATCAAATCCGTTCTTAAGCATAGCCCAGCAATAACCCATCAATTTAAACATCCAAAACACTCCTAAATATACCTAAAAGCATCAATTCAAAGCTGGTAAACCATAAGGTCTCATTTCCCCACATATTCAAACCGAAAACTTAAGAAATTTCACTCCAAACACCACTCCTAAGCATAGTTTCGGGTTTAGTTGATTAGAACCTCATTTCAACACTTTATCAACACCAAAATATAATTTACTACTAACCCAAAATGTTTTTTTCACCAAAAAGCTTAAACCTTTAAAAAAAAACCCCTTTTACCCAAATGTTGAAACTTGAGAAAATCTCCAAAACTTGAAAGAATAATGCTAAAAACAAGACTAGAATGAAGAGGGGAGTAAAACCAAGTGCTTACCTCTTTGAAATCTTAAAAATGATGAAGCTTGGTGGAAAAGTTAGTTTGGCTATGGTGTTGAAAGGTTTAACGTCAAAATGGGGTTTTGGGGAAGAAGATAGGATGATGACCCTTTTTGAAATGTGTTATTTTATTAAATTCAAAAATCATCTCAAAACTCACTTTTTTCCATTTACTAAAAGACCCCTTTTTTAATATCCCCATTTTCTCTTAAAGCCTTTAAAATAGGTAATTTAAATTGTTTTCCCTAAATTTGCTTAACCCGAACCGACCTATCTAACCCGAGTATCTCCCGGGCCCTAAACCCGGGCGTTACAACTCTCCCCCGCTTAAGGAACTTTGTCCTCGAAACTACCTGATGGAAAGAGATACGAAAATTGTTTCTCCATGTCTTCCTTCCTCTCCCAGGTAGCCTCTTCCACACCTCGGTGTCTCCACAAAACTTTGACTAACTCGATAGATCTCTCACGAAAACTTTCCTATCCGTAGCAAGAATTTCATCCGGCTCTTCATCATATGACAGGTCTGGGTTCAACTCGATCTCTTCCACTGGCATTATATGAGACGGATCCGACCTATACTTCTGAAGCATCGAAACGTGGAACACATCATGAATCTTCTCTAACTCTGTCGGCAGTCGCAATCTATAAGCAACGGGACCAACCCTCTCAACTACCTCGTAAGGACAAATGAACTTCAGGCTTAACTTACCCTTCTTCCCAAACCTCATCACCTTCTTCCAAGGTGAGACTTTCAAGAACACTTTGTCGTCCACGACATACTCTATCTCCTTTCTTTTCAAAACGGCATACGATTTTTGTCAGTCCGAAGCCGCCTTCAAGCGATCATAGATCAGTTTTACCTTCTCGGTAGTGCCCTTGAGCAAGTCTGGCATCGGTACAAGCTTCTGTCTGGCCTCAGAAAAACAAATAGGTGTTTTACACTTCCTACCATACAGAGCCTCATACGATGCCATCTGAATACTAGCTTGATAACTGTTGTTGTATGCAAACTCCACTAACGGTAGGTGTTTCTCCCAAGAACCCTAAAAGTCGATGATGCAACACCTCAACATGTCCTCCAACACCTGAATAACTCCCTCTGACTGACCATCTATGTGTAGGTGATACGAAGTGCTGAAGTTCAACCAAGTACCCAAGGCACGATGCAAACACTCCCAAAATCTGGCTGTAAACCTTGGATCTCGGTCTGATACAATCGACTTCGGTACCCCATGCAACCTCACAATCTCACTAATGTACAGATCGGCCAACTTATCTAAGGTGTAGGTAGTATAAACAAGTATGAAATGGGCACACTTAGTGAATTTGTCGACTATCACACACACTGACTTCTTCTTCGAAGGAGTCAATGGTAAACTCGTCACAAAGTCCATGGTAATATGTTCCCACTTCCATTCCGGAATCTTCAACGGCTGTAACAAACCTGAAGGAAACTGATGCTCGGCCTTAACTCGCTGACATATCATACACTTACTCACAAACTCGACCACATCTTTCTTCAACCCAATCTAGTAGTACTCTTCCTTTAACCCGCGATACATCTTCGTACTACCCGGATGCATAGCAAAAGGATTGTTATGTGCTTCATTCAAGATAGTACGCCTTAACTCGGCATCTTCTGGAACTACTATCCTATCCTTGAAACATAGGATCCCATTCTCGCCAAAACAGAAAACTGTAGGCCTACCCTCGGCTATATCTTTCACGTGAGGTGCCAAAGACTCGTCTTGCAACTGTTTCTCTCGAATCAACTGAACCAACAAAGGTTTAACCTGTAGCTCGGCTATCAAACCGCCATCCCGCGACACACTCAATCTCGCAAACATAGCTCGCAACTCAACAACCACTTTTCTACTCAAAGCATCGGCCACTACGTTTGACTTACCCGGATGGTACCCTATCGTAAGGTCATAGTCCTTAAGAAGCTCTATTCACCTACGTTGTCTAAGTTTCAGCTCTCTCTGAGTCATCAAGTATTTCAAACTCTTGTGGTCAGTGTAAACTTTGCATTTCTCACCGTAAAGGTGGTGTCTCCAAATCTTCGAAGCAAACACTACATCAGCTAATTCTAAGTCATGAGTGGGGTACTTCTTCTCGTGAACCTTCAACTGTCTCGAAGAATAAGCTACAACCTTACCCTATTGCATAAGCACACAACCTAAACCTACATACGATGCATCACTGTAAATCACAAACTCTTTCCCTTGTTCATGCTGAATCAAAATAGGAGCTTCGGTCAAAGCTTTCTTCAACTTCTCAAACTCTTGTTGTCTTACATCTGACCACTCATACAGAACATTCTTCTGAAACAATTTAGTCAAGGGTACTGCAATCTTCGAAAATCCATCGACAAATCTTCGATAATACCCCGCCAAGCCTAGGAAACTACGAATTTCGGTCACCGACTTCGGTTGCTTCCAATTCACTATGGCTTCTATCTTCTTGGGGTCCACACTAATTTCATTGGCTTCGATCACATGACCTAAGAAGACTACCTCCCTAATCCAAAACTCGTATTTACTCAACTTGGCATACAACTGATTTTCAAGCAGGGTCTAAAGCACTAGTCGCAAATGCTCATCATGCTCTTCCTCGGTCCAAGAGTACACTAAGATATCATCTATGAACATTAATGCAAACCTATCCAAAAACTCGTGGAACACTTGATTCATCATATCCATAAATGTAGCTGGAGCATTAGTCAAACTGAAAGACATTACCAAGAACTCATAGTGCCCATAACATGTACGGAAGGCTGTCTTCGGTATGTCCACATCCTTTAACATCAACTGATAGTAACCCGATCTCAAATCAATCTTCGAAAACACTGAAGCACCTCTCAACTGATCAAGCAAGTCATCTATCCGTGGCAAAGGGTACTTGTTCTTCACTGTTACCTTGTTCAACTGCCTATAGTCTATACACATCCTCATATCGCCGTCCTTTTTCTTCACAAACAAGACCGAAGCACCCCACGGAGAAATACTAGGCCTAATGAAACCTCTATCTGACAGTTCTTGAATTTGTGTCTTCAATTCTTTCAACTCTTTCGGTGTCATTCTATTCGGAGCAATAGACACGGGTGCAAAATCGGAATACGTCTCAATAGCAAACTTAACTTCCCTATCTGGAGGCAAACCCGACAACTCTTCTGGAAAGACACTCGAAAAATCACAAACTATTATGATGTCTTGCGCTCTAACCTCACTCATATTCGGATTCATCTCATAAGCCAAATACGACTGACAACCCAAATCCATCAATCACTGAGCTTCTAAAGCAGAAACAACATTAGACAAAAACTTAATGTTCTCGCCCACCACTACAACTTCAAAATCATCCGTAAGCCTCAAGGAGTCTCTCTTGGTCTCAAAGTCTACCCTAGCTCTATGCTTTACGAGCCAATCCATGCCCAAAATCACATCAAAACCATAGAACGGCAATTCCATCATGTCAACCGAAAACACATGACCCTAAATCATCAAATGACACCTCCTATACATCTTCCTAACTACCACGGTCTCACCGAAAGAACTAGTAACATTCACACCTACTTCTAACCACTCATACGGTAAACCTAGAGACCTTGCATGTTCACCCAAAATGTACGAATGCGTCGAACCCGAATCTATCAAAGAAAGCAAAGTCAAAGACTGTAACGAGAAATTACATGTGATGACATCCGTGTCATTCCCAGCCCCTCGCTGTGCATACACCTTAGATGGTCCTCCACCCTCGGGCTGAACTGCCACCACATGAGCTAAGTTCCTCTGACCATCGTTCCTCGGTTGAAAATTACCTCGACCGCGCCCACAACCTCTCTGATGCTCAAACCCCCTAGCTGGAGTCGGTCCGCCCCTAGCTGGGTGCGGACAGTTACGCCTCAAATGATCTCGGGAACCACAGTTCCAACATACCCCAAAGGTACCCATACACTCGTCCGGATGGCGCCTTCCGCATCTAGTGCACTCAAGAGTGTGAACAACAGCCCCTTGGCCCTGATGGCCCCGTCCATGATTACCGCCCCTATGTCTCGAATCGGGCTGATACCTCCTATCTCTGTGCCTCTTGGCATGATCTTTTTCCCAATTCGCATCTCTCTTCCCAGAATCAGACCCACTAGCACGAGTACTCGAGCCTAAGTTCTGCTCAATATCTTTGGCCTAAAGACCAAAACATTAAACTCGGTGTAATCAGAAGCGAGTATATAAGTCTTCACATCCCTAGTCAAACCATAACAGAAACGCTCACACTGTTCCCTCTCACTGGGAACCAACTCGGGTGCATACTGGCTCAACCTCACAAACTAAACCTCATACTCTGACACCGTCTTACTACCCTAAACCAAGGCCATAAATTCTCTCTTATTTTCATCCTGATATCGGACTCTAAGATACTTCTTCTTAAAGGCTGTTCTAAAGAATTTCCAAGTGACATCCGCTTCTGTCATACCCGAAGTAACGATAGTCCACCAAGCATACGCATCTCCCTGAAGCAAGGAGACGACACAACCCAATTTACGAGTGTCTGAGCACTCCATCTGGCCTAAGATTCATGTAGTGCTCTCGAGCCAAGCCTCTGAACCCTCGGGAGTCAAACCACGGAACTCAACTCCACCCAAGCTACAAAGCCTCTCAAGGGGTAAACATGTCCCTGCACCCTGAGGTGGTGCTGCAGCATGTATACCGGCCAAAGCTGTCTGAAAGGCCCCAGCTATAGTCTGAATCAAATGGGTCATGTCCGCACTTGCCTGACCTTGACCAGTCTGAGCTCCATTACCCCCAACATTTGCACCGGCCTGAGGTCCATTACCATCACCTCCAACATTCGCATCGGCCTGAGGCACATTACCTCCTACATCCACCCATTATCATCGGGGGCAGGAGGAACATGAGGCACATCCCTAGGTGCCTGGTCACCCGCTCTAGGCCATCCTCTCGGTCTTACCATAACGAAGATAAAATTTAAACAATAAACACATCACGCACAAGAAAACATTAGGTTAGCAAAGGCAAGGATCCAAGTTCTCAAGCTCTTTAAACCAAAACCATTTACCAATAACAACACCTAGCAATAGGAACACTCGACTAAACTTCAACCAACAACAAGAACGAGAAAACATGCTTCCACACACCGTGCAATGGCAAACAAACCAAACAAACCAACTTACCTGACTTACCTTCCCGGGAGACCTTGTAATCGAGGCTCTAATACCACCAAATGTAACCCCCTCGTCCCAGCCTAGCCAGCAGACCGAACCGAACGTGTTACATGGAGAAAACCGAAGCAAAACCTGCTAAGGCATCACTCCGATTAGCAACCCTATTTTTTTTATTAATCTTGTCTAAATGTCACGTTTAGCCCTATGTGTAATGGCAACCAGCAGAAAAGTGAACACGAATACGAACCGAGGAGAGGCATAAAGGTAACTTAGCCTTACCAAGTAGTTATTAGTCAAGTTCCATGCACACGAGGCAAAACCATCACAAAGGATACGTATAAACTCAACTAGGAAGTATACAAGCATTAGGGACTAAACCGTAACATTTGGAAACCTCCAAAGATGCTCCTTAATCGTTTTAACTACCTGCATTTCGAAACAGGGCTACTCGTTCCGAAACGCGGGCTTCATTCAAAAAACAACATCAGGCCGTTCCGGAACTGCTCCTCATGGTTCTGAAACAGGAACCTCTAGTGGCAAATTGTACCGGAATGGCTCCACATGGTTCCGAAACAGGAACATCCAGTGGCAAATCGTACCGGAACGACTCCTTATGGTTCCGGAACGGGAACCTCCAGTGGCAAATCGTACTGAAATGGCACCACCCCCGTTCCAATACGGGTGCCCCTGGAGCTTGGCCGTTCCGAAACCATATCAGACGTTCCGAAATGCCTGGACATAGTTTGGCCTGAAAATACATTTTGGCATCTCCAAACGTTCCCAAACTTACCCCGAAACATCACAAACCACATGACAACTTATTATACAAACAATCTAGAGGCAAAACACCCTAAAGACAAGCTTCAAACATGCATACACACAAAAATGGATCTCAAACCCAAAATCTCATAAGATCACCTTAGCTCAAAAACACCAACATGTCAAAACACAAAACAATCAACCCAAAGCCATAACAATCCTCAACATAGCATGATATCAACATTTAAAACATGTTAGCAATTTTAACAAAAGCCAAACATAGGAGTTTGAACACCAACTCCCTAACAACAAGCCTAACATTCTCATTGCATAAGTATTATTACAACTAAGAAAACCATACTTTGAACTAGCAAGGAACTCCTCCCTTGTCCACTTGCCTCCCGGAGCCTCTAACGATCTGCATTGTTGGAAAAAGAGAGTGTAAGCTTAAAAGCTTAGTGAGCGGAGCTCTAAAACACAACAACAATGCAGTTCAAAACATATATCCTAGTTTTAAAAACGAAACCACTTAAGAAAGAGATACAATGAAATGGAAGCATAAGCGAAACATGGTTTGCACATGCACAACCATCCCTGGTGGGACTACACATCACCGTACACAACAACTAGCATTTTTTGGTGGGATTACACATCACCGTACTCATCCACTAGTCACTACCGGTGGGACTACACATCACCATACAAAACGACTAACCATCACGTGAGGCTTGACATCAACTACAACAACACAACAACATTAAAAGGGGGAGTAAAAGCAATTTGTATTTCACACAACAACACGAATATCTGCATACACCAACAATTAACGAAACAAGGCAAATTAGACAAACTTACACTTGGGTTTAGGTTAGCCCATAAGGCTCTACCCAAACCCCCAAGAAAACCTCTTTGAATTATTTTAAAGCTTCAAACATTACCACTCACCAGCTCAAAACCCAAACACGCTAACGATCCTCCTTCAAGCTTCCGCAACTTTACGGATTCTCGTCCGGAACTTCCAAATTGATTTCCCCTGTTTCTAATCAACCAAAAACAAATTATTACTCCTCTACTCTTCCATAAATTCACCGTCAAACATCAGTTCACAGATCTACAACATTCTCTCAACGATTCAAGGCCGAAATCCACCAAAATATCATCAAATCCGTTCTTAAGCATAGCCCAGCAATAACCCATCAATTTAAACATCCAAAACAATCCTAAATATACCTAAAAGCAGCAATTTGAAGCTGGTAAACCATCAGGTCTCATTTCCCCACATATTCAAACACAAAACTTAAGAAATTTCACTCCAAACACCACTCCTAAGCACAGTTTCGGGTTTGGTTAATTAAAACCTCATTTCAACACTTTATCAACACTAAAATATGATTTAATACTAACCCAAAACGTTGTTTTCACCAAAAATCTTAAACCTTTCAAAAAACCTTTTTTACCCAAATATTGAAACTTGAGAAAATCTCCAAAACTTAAAAGAATAATGTTAAAAACAAGACTAGAATAAACCAAGTAATCACCTCTTTGAAATCTTCAAAAATGATGATTCTTGGTGGAAAAGTGAGTTTGGCTATGGTGTTGAAGGGTTTAACGTGAAAATGAGGTTTTGGGGAAGAAGATGTGATGATGATCCTTTTTGAAATGTGTTATTTTGTTAAATTCAAAAACCATCTCAAAACTCACTTTTTCCCATTTACTAAAAGACTAATTTTTTAAAATTCCCATTTTCTCTTAAAGCCTTTAAAATAGGTAATTTAAATTGTTTTCCCCAAATTTGCTTAACCCGAACCGACCTATCTAACCCGAATATCTCCCGGGCCCCAAACCCGGGCGTTACAACTCTTCTATTTTTTAATTTTATTTTCATAATATTGTATGTTATTTAGATTCTAATTGTATTGTTCTTATTTTTAAAGGTTATTTTTCATTGTTATTTTCTTTTTAATTCTTTCAATATTATTTATTTGTTTCAACAATTGAAAAATTATTTTACATGTTATTTGTGTTATTTCTCGGTCCTTTACAATAAACTTTAGTATCTTTTTAGTCCTAACTTTTGCGTTGTATAAAATTTAATTTCATATATATTATTATTTTTTAAAATGGTGACAGTTGAAATGATGTCACATATGTGGTGGGAGAAATGACAGGTATTTCATACTTTTTATAACAAATTTGATTTATATTTATTTAAATAATATTTATTAATATATTATATGAATGAGTCATGAGTCGAGTAAAGAGGAGATTATGTGAGTCTTAGGACCCACGTAGGTGATGGGGGCAAGCCCGTTTCGAAAACCTTGTCTCGAAACAGATTAGTCCGTATCGAAATGGACGTTTCTAGTGGCAAAACGTATCGAAACACTTTGGGGTGTTTCGAAATGCCTGAGAAATTTTGAGTATTTTAGCTTTAAAACAATCATAAAAATTTATGGGGTTTAAGTTTTGACTTTAAAACATTTTAAGTATACATTTTACTTGTCAAGTGTGAGTATTTTGAGGACATTTTTAAATCAAAAACCCTTTTTATTCATTATTTAGAAATATGACCCCTGTCGTCTTTTATTTGAAAAAATGACCCCCAAATCTGCCACGTATGAAGAAATCGCTTTCTGGAAAATGCGAGACGCAATATCGCTTTCTGCAGAAAGCGAGTTCTGCATACGTGTTAAAACTTTTCAAAATAACGAATTTAACAGGAACTCACTTTCTGCAAAACGCGAGTTCCCCGAGAATTTGAAAAGTCGACTGAATTTATCGCGGGGAACTCGCTTTCTATAGAAAGAAAGTTCTTTGTAAATCGGGCTCCCAGACCAAGCGTCCATAGACATGTTCGAGCAATATTTCAGGCTTATTAATCGTATATTTTTAGTGAACATTGAGTTTGGGTTCGTATTACTAGAACTTGTCTTTCATTTGACACCAATATGGGAAAGTTCGGTCTATTCTAAATTGACTAAAATTCGCGTCGGAAACAGTTACATAGCTTGTTTTTTGAATGAATGAAAATATAAAATGGCCTGATAGACTTGTTCTGTCAAAATTTCCGAGTTTATAATCCGAGAATTATCGCAATTTTTGACCTTAGAGGCATTGTACTGGAACTTGTCTTCAATCTGAGACTGATATTGAGACGCGCGATGCATGGAGAAGGGTATAAAATTTGCATTGAAAATAGTTTCATATCGTGCTTTTGTGCAGGAACGACAAGCCAGAAAGAGAATTTTTTTAAAAAAAAAAATAGACCTTATTATTTAAACCGAAACTTAAGGAACACAGACATTAAGAAATTACAATCACTTAGTTGATACGAGGGCCCGAGCGATTAGGACACTTGTTACGTGGTGTCCGAGATTTTTACATATAGTGCAATGTTTCTTTTGTCCGGTTTTTTTTTCTATGTTTGACCATATCCTCTGCACAGCAAATTCGTGTCGATCGCGGACGTCTCTTTTGTCTTAGTAGTACACGATCTGGGCGTATGGTCTGTTTAGCGTCAACGGCATACGGATCAATTTCATTTCCAATGAGAGGAAACTCTTTTTCGTAAACCTTGAATAACATTTCTAGTAAGTATACTGGATCAAGCACTCTCATATAGTGAATCCGCCGGGAAGAACAAGCAGCAATGGCGTGTGCGCACGGATATTTGAATGTTTGGAATACTCCACACTCGCAGGTTATTTGCCAAAGATCTACCACGTACGCGTTGTGCTGTATGCCTTCCAACGACCTCGAAAATTTTGAAACACAGAACAAATGGCCTTCTCGAGAGAAGAGAGTTGCAATCATCGCATTTGAATGGCACACATAAGTTTGTAATTGTTCGGGGAGGTCTGGGTAGACTCTGTGGCCACCTGCCATGTACTCAGTTGCTTGCCTTCCCAGGGTTGCAAATAGAGTAGCCAAACGATAGTAAGTCGCTTTGACAACGTAAGTGATAGGCAATTGCCGCACTCCATTGAGTGCTGAATTGACCACTTCAGCCAAGTTCGTTGTCATGTGACCATATCGTTTACCCCCGTCATATGATCGAAGCCATTTTCCCTTGGGATTTTGGCAAGGTAGTCTGCGCCATCTTTATTTTTGGCTCTCAATTCTTCGAACAGCTAGTCTACCTCATGTACATAATGCGAGTTGCCTAGGAAATGACAGTTGAATAGTTAGGTGCGATCAACACATGCAAAGATATCGTAATGCAAATGACTTAAAAGACGTACCCATTCGAAGCACTAGAGCACGTTCATCTTGGTTCTTGTAGTTCTGCAAGTAGTTGGCCAAAATGTTTCGTAAGCAGTAACGATAGTAAATGTGGGGAGGCTCCCAAGACTAGCCCAAACGTTCTATTTCCCACTTGATCGATGTGCCTCTGTCAGAAATAACACATATCCCATCATCCCTTGCCCGCATTACAGGATAAAGAACGTGTCTCCGTAGGTTCTTAAAGAAGAACAACCAAGACTTGAGATCCTCCTTTTCAACTATTGCAAAGGCTACAGTAATGGTTTTCCGATTGCCATCTTGTGCAACTGCCAAAAGTAAGACCTGTGTATATTTCTCGTACAACTAAGTACCGTCGATCTGAACCATCAGCTTGCAGTGCATAAATGCATTAATGCACTGCGGAAATGTCCAAAATAGCTGTTTAAATTGACAAACACCTTGTACGACATGATCATTTTCGTATGCCAGAACCGTCTCAAGTTTCACAACCATTTTGGGTATGTGTTTCTGCATCAGGTTTAGCCACGGGCGCAACTGGTTGTAAGATTCCTCCCATTGGCCAAACACTTTTTGTACGGCCCGCCACCTTGCATACCATGCTTTATAGTATTCAGGAATGTAGCCGTGATGTTTTTGAGCTGCAGCGATACATGTGGCAACTGTGACACACGGATTTACTTTGACCATTGCCATGAAGGTATCACATAAGATGTGCACATCCAAGTTCTTGTGATCCTGACTAAGGTTGCTCACGGTGCATGTATGAGCTCCCTCCAGTTTCGTGATTCTCCAGAGCTCGCTCGCATTCATCAAGGATGATACACGAACCCTCCACTTACATATCCCTGGTTCTTGTGGGTGCATTCCACAATGTAGAAATCCGGTTGGGTTTTCTTCACAGTCGTCGTAACTGCCCGGCGAATGTTGTAGTGCTTAATAGCGGCCACAACCAGTTCTTTTGTCAAGAATGTCATCCCAATGGCCAGTTCACCATCAGCACGGTGGTTATAACCGTCAATTGTTTGGAATTGTAAAAATTCCGGAACAATCAAGGCATCCATATCAACCATTGTGAAGTGGGATGGTGGCTGGTAATAAGAAATATGTGCAGCCAATACTGGAACGTTGCTTTCTGTCAGATGTTCTTCGTTGCCTTCTAAATATTCGATACAACCTGCTAGAATGTTCACGTCTGTTGGTGGTTCATAGAAGGGCCCTTGCTCGTCTCCATCAGATCTGGGTTCCCTAACTGCTTCTTTGTCAGAAGTATCCCCCTCAAACTAGAATAGTTCTGCGTCGTCGACTGCTACCCTTTTAGGCGAGCAGATTAGTCGTCGATCGCGAGACCGCTCACGAGATCGTTCACGGACCGTATTACCAAGATCAAAGTCGAGCACATCAACACAAGAATGTCTCCCCATAGATGGTTGAACGTACTCTATACTAGGGACATAGGGTGAGTATCGTCCATGTGAGAAATCATCGAAGTGGTTGAATGCTTCATGGTTGGATGACCTCATGTAGTTATGGGATGATGAAGCTGCCTCCCCCATACTATACAGATTCCACGTTGCATGTCTTCGCATTAGAGAGGATGGTGCATCGAATTCATCGTTCGGGCGCTAGTTCAAGTCGAACTCGAAACTAGCTACGCACAAATGTCTTGGCACAAAAGACGACGATGCACCGAACGCGTTGAGTGGATTGTATGTAGTTAGTAGGTTGAAATCATTTCTTAAATCGGACGTCGGGCTATCAACATTGGCATTAGGGTCGAAGTCGAAATTTTCCCATCTCCAGCCTGGGATTTTGATAGAAGCATCAGAATCAGAAAACGACGCATACAGATCAAGGAGCCCTCCTAAAGAATACTCCAAGTGGATAGCCATCATCAACTCCACATAACCATTGTCCCCAATGCGACATACTGAGTAGGTTAACGATTCTAAAGAGATCTGCAGACGATACTTCAACTCGTCTAGCTTTTCCCCAAGGCCATGCATCATAAGATTTCACCATCTTTGACATAGTTGAGTTCCCTTGGGTAGCTCACTTCCTTTTCGCCAAGGTTCATGTCCTTCAAGGCTTCTATGGGAGGATCTTTTGCTTCTTCCTCTTTGGTTGGAACTTCATCCACCGTTGATGATTGTTCACCATCATAAGCTTCAATGATTCCTACATCATCATTATCACAAGAATCCTTCCGCGGAATGAGGTTATCATCGAAAACCACATGAATTGACTTTTCTACAACTAAAGTTCTTTTTTTAAAGACTCGATAAGCTTTAGAATTTGAAGAGTATCCTAAGAAAGTAGCTTCATCACTTTTTACATCAAATTTACCCAAATTATCTTTTTCATTGTTTAAAACAAAACACTTACATCCAAAAGGATGGAAATAACTAATGTTAGGCTTTTTAGATTTTAAAATCTCATATGGGGTTTTCTTTAAAAATGGCCTAACCATTACTCTATTTATAATATAGCAAGAAGTGTTTGTGGCTTCCGCCCAAAAATACTTAGGTAAATTGTTTTCACAAAGCATGGTTCTAGCCATTTCTTCTAAAGTTCGATTTTTCCTCTCAACAACCCCATTTTGTTGAGGAGTGCGAGGTACCAAAAAATTGTGGCTTATACCATTTTCATTACAAAAATCATAAAAACCTAGATTTTGAAATTCGGTTCCATGGTCACTTCTAATATGGGAAATATTTTTACCAAGGTCATTTTGAGTGATTTTTGAAAAAGTGATGAATTTTTCTAAAGCCTCATCTTTAGCGCTTAAAAAAAGAACCTAAGTGTATCTAGAGAAATCATCAACAAGCACAAAAACATATGATTTTCCACCCAAGCTAATTGTCCTAATTGGCCCAAAGAGATCTATATGGATCAATTATAATACCATACTAGTTGAAACATCATTAATAGGTTTAAATGAGGTTCTTTTATGTTTACCCTTGGCACATGCATCACAAATTTTATCCAATGAAAATTTTATCTTGGGTAAACCTCTAACTAGATCTTGGGAAACCAATTTCTCTAACACACTCATGCTAGCATTGTAGAACCGGATTTTTTGTCCGGGCTTATATATATAAGATGATAATAATAATAATAAGTAAAACAGATAATAATAATAAAAAAACCCAAATATATATAGAGTCCAAATGTTTTACAAAGCCCGAAATATATACAAATGGCCCAAAAACAATATAGAGCCCAAACCAATTAACCAAAAACCCATTACAGTTGTTAGTGACCCACTACCAACCCATTACAACCCATAAATAGCCCAACAAACACAAAAAGCCTCCATGTGTTTCTTTTTCCCGCTCAAACTCGAGCCCCAATGGACACGTGTCGAGATGTCATTGGCCTCTCCTTTCTCACTCGGATTCCTATCAACTTGGGACCAGCTGGCATCGCCAGCCGTGCAAAGATGATGTCACGCCTGACAGCAAGTATAAATACATGCGAAGAGAGAGAAAAGCATCAATTAATGTAGTAATAATTACACTAATAATTACCAAAAAAGAAAAAATGAAAGGTCAGAAAGGTTGAGAGGTTACCTGAAGAGTCTAAGTCGATCGAGGAAGACAACCGGACAAAGAAACCTTGCCGGAAGCTCACCGGAACCACCGAAACACCGAACCGAGGTATTTTACCTTTGTTCCCTTCTTTTCTCCACTTTACCTGTTCGAAACGTTAAAATACGTTAAATCTCAAAAAAACCGAAGCATAATCTGTCTAAAAAACCATATCTCAAGCATAAAACACACTTTAAACCAAAACTCAAACATAAATCAGATCCATAACACACATTAAAACCTAGATCTAGGATAATATAAAACAAATCTAAATCCTAAAGTCTGATCTAGTTTGAAGCTTAAAAACATAAAAAATTAAATAAAAATATAAAAAGATGAGAGTTCGAGGGCTTATCTTGCTTTGCCGTTGCCGGAAATTCCGTCAGAGTGGGGGTTTGAGTGCTAGGACCGTTGTCGGAGTTGAAAACCATAGAGGAGAGGTCACTGGTTTCGGGTAGGTAGCCTAGTATCAAGAGAAGCGGGGTGTTTCTGATGAAACGGGACTCAGATCTAGGATTAGGGTTAAAAAATAAGCTTTTTGGGTAGAATTAGGGTTCTAACGACGGCGGAGGTAGTGGTCGGAGTTTCAGACGGTGGCCGGAAAAGACAAGTCTGGCCGGAGAAGATGACCGGAGAAGGTCCAGTCATCGGAAAGAGGAAGGAGGAGACCAGAGATGATATCCGGTGATCGATATCATCCCGGCGGCCAAGAAACACATCGGAGAAGTGTTAGGGGGTGAAGAGGATTAAAACAATAGTTTTTGAAAAGTTCTTGGTATGATCTTAAAAAAAGGGGGTTTTGATCTTTAAAAACTAGGTTTGGGGAGAATTTGAATGTTTGTGAGGATCAAACCAAGGAATTTCGAAGGGTTCTTGGTTTGTTCTTGAGGAAAAATGGTTTTTGATCTTCAAAAACAGTTTTGGGGAAGGTTTTTGTTGTTTGAGAAGATTCAACGAGGGAATTTTCGAAGAACAAGGGATGAACAGAGGTGAGAAGTTGGGTTTTGATCGAAAAGGGTTAAGGTTTCTAAGGTTTGGGGTGTTCAAATTTAGAGAGTTTGGTAAGAGAAAGAAATGAGGAGAGAGAAAGGAGAGTGGTCAAATGACCGTTCCAACTCGGTCTGGGGTTATTAATACTGAGTTGGGACTACGTCATTTTGAAGGCCGGGTCACAGAGGATCTGCGTGTTTTCACACGGGTTTGGATACGGGTCTGTGACCCGGTCGACTTAGAAAACATTGGGTTTGGGTTTTAATTCAAATGGGTCGTGGTTTGGGTTTAGGCTTGATGGTTTGGGTTCGGTTAGACGGGTCTGGGCTAGTCTTTTAAGGTTTTTTAGGCTTGGGCTCTTGCGTTTTAGTTTCTTTACAGATCAGTCACTATTTGTTTGTAATCTGGTCACCTAAAATTCAATTTAATTCAATCTGATCCCTTTTTTAGAATTTAATTGCTTTAATTAATTATTTTATTTAATTGCCTTAATTGTTTTAATTAATTTGTATGCTTGAATGTTTTTAAAACATCATACCATATAATGTTTGGACAATTAATCACATGGTATAATAGGATTAAGGTCATTAGTGTAGTTCACTTAATCATAATTGAATAGGGAGATCATTTGTAGAAAATAAGTGGATATTTGAAACAATGTTAGACTACTCAATATTGGCTAGTGTCACAATGTAGAGTGATGTTAACCAATGAGTATTCTGACAAAGGCTTCAATTTTTCACTTTAACTTAAAAATGAAAATAAATCATTAATTAGGTAAATTTAAAAGTTAAGATATTGATAATGATTAATTAGGAATGTTGTTACTTTTGGGCTTGTTAAAGAAAGTGCCCAATATTATTTTGGGTGTTTTCTTTTATGTCCAAAATTAATAACATTCATAGAATTTGAATTGAACTAATTAATGGATCCTAATTAGGGTACACTTAAAAATGGCAAGACAATAATTAATCATGCATTAAACCTTTTGATTTGAGGTACATTTTTCGAATATAAGTTGAAGTTTCCTAATGTAATTGGATGTTTCATAATTATTTTCGATCGAAATGTATTTTCTTACAAAAGGATACTCTCATTCGGAATAAAATTCATTTTACATTTAAAGGTTTAATTAAATCTAAATTAATGTTCGAAATGCCAAAATGCCACATGTAATTAATAAGGTACCGATAACGGGCGTTCGTAGGGGTGCTAACCCTTCCCTACACGTAACCGACTCCTGAACCTGAATTTTTCAAAAAGAATCTCTGGTGCGTTTTTATGGTGTCCGACCTACCAAAGTGGCCAGTGGCGACTCCAAAATAATTTTTCATCAATTAAAAAGGAATTTTGATTAAAATTGAAAATTAAGATAAAATTGGCTAAAACCCCGATTTCCAAAATTTAAACGTCATGCTATTTTTATTCCAAACTTTAAAAAACGGGCTTCCAAAAAAACGGTCGCGACAGCTTGGCGACTCTGCTAGGGATATAATTGAGTGTCAGGCCTATTAATTAATTACACGTGGCATTTTGGCATTTTTAACATTAATCTGGATTTAATTTTTTCTAGAAAACTGTTCGATGGATTTTAGGGAAAATAGGGGTAGTTTTTGTGTATGCTATATCTGTCATTCATGCATAAATCCTAAACCCGAGTTTTTCACCTTTAAGTGGGAGTAAGACAATACCCGACGTGATTCTCTTCAGCTCCGAGTTCAGATTTTTGTCTTCTTCCGGTATACTAACCTTACGCATCATGGGGCCTACGCCTCCGTTGTAAGGGAGATATACTACTGAATCAATGTCTTGCTTCCGTAGTAGGTAGTAACGACAGTTCGGGAACCGAGAGTCTAGAACAAAGCCCACATTCTGTTTTAGAAGCCCACCACATTAGAGCCAGACAGGGACCTAGGACAGGTGTTGCCGGTTTAAATTCATTTCCCTGTTTATCTTGTTGCATTAAATATTGTCATTTAAATTCAAATGATTATTAATCTCGAAGTTTGTTTACTTGCCTTCAATATTAATTCAAGATACTAACACAAGTTTTTGTTTTGTTTTGTTTGTTTTGTTTATTTTTGTCATCAACTGCATTTTTATTTTTAACATCGAATTTGGAGTCAGTAAAATTTATAAGTACTCGATGTGTCACGAGGATTTAAAGTAGGAGAGGATAACACTGTTGTATGGATATGGTCTGAGCAGACACATCACGAAAAGGGGGATAGCCTTAGAAGAGGAGAAATATCCAAGATGAAAGGATATGCAAAGCTAAACACTAATCAGAAGGCATGTTTATAAGATTTTAAACATATCTGGGATCAATGGGATAATGAGATGAAAAAGCTATTTCGAGATGAATTTGGGGACATAGCCCTATTGCTAGAATTAAAGGTCGATCAAGAGTTATTAAGGGCAATGGCACAATTCTAGAACCTGGCCTATAACTGCTTCACCTTTGGGTAAGTAGATATGACACCGACATTGGAGGAATACGAGGTACTAATTAATTGCCCGAAAATAGAAAGTGAAAAGATCTACACTAGGTCCCTTAATAGTACATGGCATTCAGGGTTCATCAAAAAGCTGGTAGCATTAACAAGAAAGACCAAGGAGTGGCGGGATCAAAGATTGGCCAAAAATGACAGCACCGACCAAAATGAAGATAGGCAACAAGTTAACTGGAGGATTCTCAAAGAATTGGTGCATACAAGTCATGACGAACCGGTTAGAATGAGAAGCTTGTTTGCCTTATGTATCTATGGCCTGGTAATCTTCCCTAGAACTCGTGAACATGTTGATTCATCGACTATTGGATTATTCGAACGACTGAGTAAAGTAGTTAACCCTGTGCCGGCAATTCTGACAGAAACCTATAGGTCACTCACCAACTGCAAGAAGACGGGGGAAGCAAAATTTTGGGGGTGTGCACAACTGCTAGAAATATGGTTCAGAGGCCACAGATGGAACGTACCTTATAGAGGGGCTAGATACTGTGATACCTATTCACCGATCAGGGAACATCTAACTGACTGTGTCCTGGAAAAGAAAACTGAAAAACACTGGATTGAATATCTCAAAGACTTGAAGGATACAGATATAGTATGGAAAGCTCCTTGGCTAAATACGGGTACAACCATTCTATACTGCTGTAGAAACATGGACTGGGTTCCTTACTGAGAATTTGGGAAGGAACAGCCTATTGCCCATTGTTAGTCTCAAGACAATTCGGATCAAGGCAGTTTGTGCATGCCACTGCTGGAATGGCTAATTTCGAATATGCTCAAGAGACCAATGACTACAAGGGGTTGATTCTGCAAACCTCAAAGGCTTGGGAAACAACAAGAAGGGTTCATCCTTATCCAAGATCAGAAGTAATAGCAGGGTACGACGAGTGGAGAGCTCAAAGAGTCAATGACACTACGTTTCAAGAAATGCCCTCAAGAGCTGGAACTTCAACTCAGGTAATCCAAGAGTCACCTTCA
This sequence comes from Hibiscus trionum, assembly GCA_030270665.1. Taxonomy (NCBI): domain Eukaryota; kingdom Viridiplantae; phylum Streptophyta; class Magnoliopsida; order Malvales; family Malvaceae; genus Hibiscus; species Hibiscus trionum. Next base: position 1,303,219 of record BSYR01000012.1, read on the forward strand.
GCTTTAGAAAAACTCAGACATGACCGGGAGCAAGATTTGAAAAAGTATGAAAAAGGAATCCATGACCTTAAGGAGGAATTGGCAATGGCACAATTACAAGTAGAGATTCACAAAGGAAAAGAGAAGGAGCTATTGGAGCAGAACAAGAAAGTGAATCAAGAACTAAAAGAGTTGCGGGAAGTGCACAATGACTACAAAGCCAAACAAAAGGGTGGAACAAGCAAGATAATAAAGAATCTATCAGAGGAATTGGATGCAATGACCCGAGACAGAGATGATTATAAAAAGATGTACGACAGAAAGACACGAGCAAGCAAGGAATCGAACGACAAAGCCAAAAAGAGGCTAGAAGAAGAACATGCTCGAAATTTCGACTTAACTAGCCAGGTGACACAGCTTGAAGAATTAATCACCAAGTATCAAAACAAGGATAAGGTCGAAGCAGAGATAGAAAAAGAAAGAATGCAGAAAAGAATAACTGAGTTAGAAAACATTGTTCAAGACCTAAAAGACAAGTTGGCTGTATATGAAGGGGAAATAATTGAAGAGAGCGGAGCATAGAAGGATAAATATGAGACAGCTCGGTGAACGGTCCAGTATCAAAACGATGAACTAGTGAGATTCAAAGCCCAAGTCAAAAGCATCGCTTCGTATGTCCAAATCCTGTCAAGGCAAGCTACAAGCCTATTGGAGCAGCCCAACATTGAAGAGGAGCACGGGGAGGCTATTGTGTGTCTGTTGCACGAATTAGTCAACCTAAGAGTTAGAGCTGGCGTTTTCATGTAGCAAGTTTATCCCCTTTATGTAATTAAATTTTCAGACGAATGTGGTATTTCTAACAACGACTGGTTCCTAAATCCGATGTCCTTTTATTGCATTCATGCATACATGCATACATTTATTCATTTTGAAATCTTATGATAAATAAAGAATTTAATAAGAAAAAGGTTTAATGAAAGAATCTGCTATTAAGTCGTAATCATTCCATATTCACACGGAACTCGCCTGCGTTCACGATCCATGGCTTTTGTGGATCGACTTGCCAGCCTCGAAAATGAACGCATGGAAACGCAAAATCGTTTCGACAGATCAAACAATCAATTAAAGACTGCTTTACACAAACTCAAGCAGAAATCATCAATCAGCTGACTGCTCTATTGGACCCCAAGGAATTTGGGAAGGCCAAAGCAGCCGAAAGAGCTTCCAACGAGGTGAATGATCAAGCAGAAACAACCTCCCACATGAGGATGCAACCAGAAAAACCTCCAACAGCGAAGAAGGTCCATATCAACCTAGTTGGAGCAACACCAAATCACCCAGTACACATTGGTGAAAACTTTGGGAATGCTGAAGAGGTGCCAGATTTGAATGCTCTTGACGAGATCGGAAAAATACGTGCTTAAATTGAGCGCAAGTACGAGGAGCGCGGCAAAGCTCTAGAGGATCGTTTGCTGGAACTACAGAAAGCCAATGAGATGGGGCCAGGAGTTGTTGAAATGAGCCTGGTAGTTGATTTAGTACTTCCTCCCAAGTTCAAAGCTCCAGACTTTGAGAAATACGATGGAACTTCTTATCACAATGCCCATCTTATGATGTATTGTAGAAAAATGGTTGCTTATTTGAAAGATGAAAAGTTGATGATACACTGCTTTCAGGACAATTTAACTAGTTCAACTGCTCGCCGGTATACCCAAATAAGTCGGGTGAATATCCGATCCTGGAAGGACCTGTCAGGAGCTTTTGTGGAGCACTATAAGCATGTCACAGAAATGATCCCGAGTCGGGTAATGCTGCAGGGAATGGAGCAAAGAAGTGATGAAAAGCTCCAACAATATGCTCAAAGATGGAGAGATATTACAGCACAAGTACAACCCCCGCTAATGGAAAGTGAAATTGCCTATATGTTCGTACAGACTTTGAGAGGACCGCTCTTTGAAAGGCTTATCAACAATGCCACCCAGAACTTTGCTGACATTGTGATGACAGGAGAGTTGATAGAAACCGCGATAAAGAGCGGAAAAATTGAGAGTGGAGAGAGCTCTCACAGGAACTATAAGAGGAAAGATAACGAAGTGAATAATGCAAGCACTTATGAGGCACCGAAAAACGTGACCATTACATCACCCAGAACCTCGTCTGGAAACTCTCAAAAATCAAATAAGAGGGATTCTCGAGGACCGAGAAATGATATAATGAACTTTACACCCATCCCAATGTCATATGTTGAATTATACCCACAGTTGCATGAGGCGGATCTGGTGAGGCCATATCATCTGACACCTCTGCAACCTTCTTACCCTCCATGGTACAAAGCTGATGCTCATTGTGAATTCCATGCTAGAATACCGGGACATTCGATTAAAACATGCACAACGTTCAAGAAGGTGGTGCAGAATTCGATCAACACTGGGATTTTGAAGTTTGATGAACCCAGTATTGCGGCTAATCCCCTTCCGAGTCATGGAGGACACGGGGTGAACATGATAGAAGAATATGATGAGGCAAAGAGGCGAAAGACTGATGTTTCAGAGATTCAGTCTCCGTTGAGATGGGTGTTTGAACAATTATATAACACCAAGATGATTGAAATTGGCATGAAAGTTGAGATGGAAGTACCTGCTGAGATGTATTATGAATATCATCAGGAATGTGGTCACGAAATTCAGCATTGTCAGGAGTTCAGGGAGTTAGTTCAAAAGATGATGGATAACAAAGAAATTGAGTTCTTTGAGAATGCTGGAACGAGGGAAGAAGTTGAGGTGTGCGCATCAGAAAGCTCTGGAGTGAAATATGGGGTGCACAAACCCTTGGTTGTATCCGTCAAGCCAAGGGCTGCAAGCACAAAGCCAGTGGTGACGCCAAAGATAGTAATCTCAACTCCCGCTCCGTTTTCTTTCAAAAGTACTAATGCGGTCCCTTGGAATTATACGGCCAATGTGTCAATACCAGAAAAAGAGAAGTTGCAAGAGACAAAACCAAATGAAGAAACAAAGGAGGAACCGGAGAAAGAAAAGTAGACGAATGAGGAGGCAGTAAACGAAGTAGGCCATTTCACTCGAAGTGGCAGATGTTACTCGTCTCCAGAAGTGATGAAAAAAGCTGAGAAGGCTAAAGGGAAGGTATCTGCTGTCCCTAAATTTTTTTTTAAAGAAGACCCTGCTCCAAAAATAAATGAACCAGTGACAGAGGAGCAAGCCCGAAATTTCTGAGGTTCTTAAAACACAGTGAATACAGTATAGTGGAACAATTGAAGCGGCAATAGGCGGGGATTTCAGTCCTGGAGTTTTTACTGAATTCTGAGGGGCACCGAAATGCTTTGATGAAGGTGCTAAATCAGACGTTTGTGCCAAACAACATCTTAGTGGATAAGCTGGAAATCACATTGCTGCTGACAATTACATAACATTTACCGATGATGAAATTTCGGAAGGAGGAATGGGTTCAGTGAAAGCTTTGAATATCACCACGCATTGTAAAGGATATGTGCTTCCAGGTGTCCTAATTGACAATGGGTCTGCCTTGAATGTTATGCCAATGACGACTCTGCAAAGGTTGTCTATTGATGACTCCCATATAAAGGCATATCAGAACACTATGAGAGCCTTTGATGAAACAATCCGGGATGTGCTTGGGAGGATAGAAGTACCGTTGTTGATAGGACCGACAGTTTACAATATTGATTTTGTGGTGATGGATATTAAGCCTACTAAAAATTACTTGCATAGACGACCCTGGATTCACTCAGCAGGGGCAGTCCCATCGTCTCTACACCAAAAACTCAAGTTTGTCATAGAAGGAAAGTTGGTTAGTGTTGGAGCAGAGGAAGACATCATTGCCTCTGTAACAAATGATGTGCCTTATATTCAGACAGATGAGAATGCCTTGGAGTGCTCTTTCCGGGCGTTGGAATTCGTGAATGCTACCTTCGTAGCTGAAGGAAAGCCATTTCCACGGCCAAGACTGTTAAACTACACCAAGATGACTGTACGAGAGACACTTGGAAGGGGTGCGAAGACAGGGAAAGGGCTCGGAAAACACCTACAGGGAAGTTTGCGACCAATGCCTATTTTGATAAAGAAGGATCATTTTGGATTGGGGTTTGCTCCTACTATAAAAGACCGATTGAGAGAGTTAAAGAAGCAGAGGGAACAAAGGAAAGCCTGTATGCAAGGAAAAGAGACGTCCTCCCGCCTGGTGACATCTTTTGACATGACAAAAATTTTCAAATCGCGTGGGTTCACCAATGTTGAAAAGCAGCTAGAGGAAGTCAAACAAGAAACGATAAAACTGCATGAAGAAGAAATCTTTGGCAATAATCTAGATGGGCTTTTTGTTGTTGGAATCTTTGAGGATGCTCGACCTGGAGAATATATAAGAATGATCTGTCCCTGTGCCCCAGGCGAGACATTGAAGAATTGGACAGCTGAAGACACTTCCCTTGTAACCAATATTAAAACAGAGTAAATACTGGGACCACTTTATACCTTTGCTCGCGGGTATAAGGCGATTATCTATAAAGGGCCATTATACAATCATTTTAATAAAGATGCTTTCCATGCTGATTCACAAATGGAAAACGAGTTTTTTTTTCATCCTTTTCAAAATATATTATTATTTTCTTTGCAGGTATTCAACTATCGATTGCATGAATGATCCTAAACCCGATCCTAGGGTAGGACCTGAACAACTAGTATGTCTAACGGAAATCAATGAAGTTGAGGATGAATTAGAATGTGAAATCCCTGAAGAATTATTGAGGTTGATGGAAAAAGAAGATAAACAGATCCTGCCCCACAAAGAAGAATTGGAGATTCTCAATATGGGAATAGAAGAAACCAAAAGAGAAGTGAAAATAGGGCCAACATTTTCGCCCAGAAAGAAGCAGGAATTGATTGATCTGCTTCGCGATTTCAAAGATGTCTTCGCCTGGTCCTATCAAGACATTCCAGGATTGAACACTGACATAGTGGTACACAAATTACCCATCAGACCTGAATGCAGACCGGTTCAACAGAAACTTAGAAGGTTGAGGCCGGAAATGGTGATAAAGATAAATGAAGAGGTATAGAAACAGATTGATGCTGGTTTCCTCGTGGTATCTTAGTATCCAGAATGGGTGGCTAATATAGTTCATGTACCAAAGGAAGACGGGAAAGTACGAATGTGTGTTGACTACATGGACCTAAACCGGGCCAGTCCGGAAGATAATTTTCTTTTGCCACTTATAGACATTCTGGTTGACAATACATCAGGGCATTCTTAGTTTTTCCTTTATGGATGGCTTCTCGGGATATAATCAGATAAAGATGAGTCCAGAAGATATGGTCAATACCACCTTTATAACCTTATGGGGCACCTATTGTTACAAGGTGATACCCTTTGGACAAGAATACTGGGGCAACATACCAGAGGGCGATGGTGACTTTGTCTCATGACATGATGCATAAAGAAGTCGAAGTATATGTAGATGATATGATTGCCAAGTCCCATACTGAGGAGGAGCACATCCAAAATCTGAGAAAGTTATTCTTGAGATTGGAAAGTACCAACTAAAAATCAATCCTAATAAATGCACCTTTGGAGTAACATCTGGAAAACTTCTTGGGTTCGTTGTTAGTAGAATGGGAATCGAGATAGACCCCGATAAAGTGAAGGCTATCCAGAACCTGCCGCCACCCAGCTCACAGAAAGAAGTTTGGGGGTTCCTTGGCAGATTGAATTATGTTTCTCGGTTCATATCACAATTGACCGATAAATGTGATCCAATCTTCAGGATGTTGAAAAAGAATAACCCTGGAGAATGGAATAAAGAGTGTCAAGAGGCATTTGACAAAATCAAGAAATATCTTACCAATGCTCCCATATTAGTAGCACCGGTTCCTGGTAGGCCACTAATCCTTTACCTGACGATCTACGAGAACTCAATGGGGGTGCATATTGGGGCAACATGATGACACAGGAAAGAAAGAAACAGTCATCTATTACTTGAGCAAGAAGTTTACTAAATGCGAAGTGTGGTATCCACCTATTCAAAAGCTATGTTGTGCTCTGGTTTGGGTAACCCGAAGGCTCAGGCAATATATGTTATACCACACAACAGGTTGATCTCTCGTCTTGACCCATTGAAATTCATGATGGAAATACCAGCATTGACTGGAAGACTGGCACGCTGGCAAATGCTGTTGTCAGAGTTTGAAATTGTGTATGTGAGTCAAAAGGCAATAAAAGGAAGTGCTATAACAGATTTCCTAGCCAGTCGTGCAATGGAGGATTATGAACCCCTGAACTTTGATTTCCCAGATGAAGATGTGATGAATGTCTCCACGATAGAAGCCAGAATTCCAAAAAGAAAAACTTGGAAATTGTATTTTGATGGAGCGGTTAATGCTCTTGGACGGGGAATTGGAGCAGTATTGATCTCACCAGATGATGTACACTATCCGTCCACAAGCAGGCTAGAATTTCTTTGTACCAATAACATGGCAGAATATGAAGCTTGTGTGATGGGCCTACGAGCTGCTATCGAAAGAAAAATATGTCTTAAAAGTGTATGGAGATTCAACGTTGGTGATTTACCAACTCCGTGGAGAATGGGAAACAAAAGATGTAAAATTAATTGAGTACCGAAAATTGATCCTGGAGCTAATAAAAGAGTTCGAGGAAATAACCTTTATATACATCCCCATGGAAGATAACCAAATGGTGGATGCCTTAGCTAAATTGGCTTCAGTATTCCTAGCAAACAGATCAGGAGATATGGTGCCTATCTGAATGCAGAGCTATGAAACCTATGCTCACTGTTGCAGCATAGAAGAGGAAATTGATCAACAATCCTTGGTACCATGATATTTTGCAATACCTAAAGTATCAGACTTATCCTCTGGGGAAAATGATAATGAAAAAGAACTATCGGAAGAATGGCTTCAGGATATGTACTCGATAGGGAAATCCTATACAAAAGGAGCAAAGATTAGATTTTGCTGAGATTTGTTGATGCCAACAAAGCAAAGGCTATAATGGTAGAAGTGAACGACGAGATATGTGGCACACATGCAAATGGACTCTCAATAGTCAGGAAGATTATGAGATACAACTATTATTGGACGACCATAGAAGGAGATTGCATTGAATATGCAAAGAAGTGCCATAAGTGCCAGATATACGCTGACAAGATTAATTCTCCACTAGTCCCTCTACATACCATGAACTCACCATGGCCTTTTGTTGCTTGGGGCATGGATGTTATTAGACAAATTAATCCCAAAGCTTCAAACGGACACCGTTTTATCCTTGTGGCAATAGATTATTTTACCAAGTGAGTGGAAGCAGCTTCTTATGCTAATATCACAAGATTCACAGTCAGTAAGTTCCTGAAGAAAGAGATAATTTGCCGATATGGACTACCAGAAAGAATCGTTACTGATAATGCTACAAATTTCAACAACAAAGTGATAATGGAGGTGTGTGAACAATTCAAGATCATTCACCACAATTCAGTAACCTACCACCCAAAGATAAATGGGGCAGTGGAAGCGGCAAACAAGAATATAAAGAAGATCATATCGAAGACAACAAAAACTTACAAGGACTGGCATGAGAAGCTACCGTTCGCCCTGTTTGCATATCAAACATCAATACGGACCTCGACCCGGGCAACACCTTATTCCTTGGTCTATGGGACAGAGGCAGTGCTTCCCATTGAAGTTGAGATTCCGTCTCTCCGGGTATTGTCAGAAACAAAGTTAGATGATGCGGAATGGCTGCAGGTTCGATTTGATCAATTAAATCTTATCGAGGAAAAGAGGCTAAGGGCAATTTGTCACAGCCAGATGTACCAAAAGAGGATAATGCGGGCATATGATAAAAAAGTGCGCCTGAGAGAATTCCGAGAGGGGGATCTTGTGTTAAGAAAAGTCCTGCAAATACACTGAGACGACCGCGGGAAATGGATGCCTAACTGGGAAGGGCCATATGTTGTCAAGAAAGCCTTCTCCGGAGGGGCATTAATACTGGCTGAAATGGACGAAAAAGAGCTACATAAGCCGATGAATTCGGATTCAGTCAAAAAGTATTATGCTTGAAGAATAAAAAAAGAGATTGAAAAAAGAAAATAAAAAGTGGAGTGAAAACCCGAAAGGGTGCTCTTGCAAAAAGAAAATATTTATGGTGAAAACCCCAAAAGGCGCGCCTTAGATATTAAAAAAAGAAAAATAAAATAAGGGGGTTCAAGATGAAAACCCGCAAAGGGCATCTTGAAACCAAAGGAGGATCTGAGTTGAAAACCTGAAAAGGCGGCTCAGATAAGTGAAGTTAGGCATCTGATAATCAAGACCTCTCAGACACCGAGTATTTCGGAAGGGGTTTCACATTCGAAAGCATTCCAGAAACATTTGAAGATTGTCCGACATGAGTGCAAACTCAGCCCTACTTCTAGTTGACAGGGTGGTTGTATCCTTCATGCCTTGGATGCCCGGAGATCTGTTTTTGTTTCTCGATTTTTTTGTTTGCCATGACTATTTCAAAATCTTTTGTATTCCAATTTATAAGCTTCAATAAAATTCATGAATTCACTTCCGAACTTTCTTTTTCTATCATTCCAAAGCATCTTAAAATGGTTGATATAATGAAAAAACAGATAATTTCCTGGTATCACTTTGTTTTAGAAATTCAGGTAAACCTTGTCACTCTAGGAATTGAAGAAGATTGTATAAGATGAGGTGTTGCAAAGCTGAAGGTTGATTAGGAATGTCGCAACGGAGATTGTCACCCAAAGAACAATGATTTACCTATAATGAGATGATCAGAAATATGAGGACAAAGCATTACAAGGTTCCTCTGAGTCGATTTTTCATATACTGAGAAGAGAAATGTTTGCAGTTCAGTAGAAACTCTTGGGTTCAGCAAAGTTTCATCATTGATCGAAGCAGTATCTAGCTGATCAAAGCAGAATTTCATTGATCGTAATACTTTCAAAAAAACAAACAAAAAAACAAAAAAGATAAAAGAAAGAAGATGGAGGTGAAAACCGGAAAAGGCGCCTTTCGAAAAAGAAAAAAGAGAAAAAGAAAAGGGAAACCTAAAGTGAAAACCCGAAAGGGCGCTTTGAGAAAAGCAAAGTAAAGTGAAAACCCGAAAGGGTGCTTTAGAGAAAAGGACCAGAAACGCAGAAAGGAGGTTGCAATGGCGAAGTCTTGGTGTGGGATGGAGTTAGACGAGGAGCATCCAGAAAGGGATCTAAATAAGTATAGGCTGATTGATGGATCTAAGTAAACCATGGTTCATTCATCATATAGGACATTAGGGTCATGTTAACCTACATATTTCATCTGTTTTAACAGGAAAATGATAAAGAAGGATTCATAATGAGAAGAGTCTGCCCAGAGAACAAGGATTCATAATGAGAAGAGTCCGCCTAGTAAAGAATGATTCATAATGAGAAGAGTCCACCCAGCGAAGAAGGATTCATAATGAGAAGAGTCTGCCCACCAAGGAAGAGTTCGTTCGTTGAAGAATGGGAAGTTCCAGATGAGAAGAGCTTGCTTATTCAGTGCCGCCGCAAAATGCAGACCAATGAAAGAGTGGGGAACGAAGAATTTCATAATGAGAATAATAGCTTCAAACCTCAGAAGATGGAGCATGCTATAAGCGATGCCAGATTATCAAAGATTGAAGAATTTCATAATAAGAAGAACAACTTCAACCTTTGACGAGCGGATGATTCAGACAAAATCTGTGTCTTTTCAGTCTTTGCTCTATTCTTGTTCCACAACAATGAGCAAAGAGGGGCAGTTGTAGAACCAGATTTTTGTCTGGGCTTATATATATAAGATAATAATAATAATAATAAGTAAAAAAGTTAATAATAATAAAAAACCCAAAATATATATAGAGTCCAAATGTTTTACAAAGCCCGAAATGTATACAAAAGGCCCAAAAACAATATAAAGCCCAAACCAATTAACCAAAACCAATTACAGCTGTTAGTGACCCACTACCAACCCATTACAACCTATAAACAACCCAACAAACACAAAAAGCCTCTCTGTGTTTCTTTTTCCCGCTCAAACTCGAGCCCCAATGGACACGTGTCGAGATGGCATTGGCCCCTCCCTTCTCACTCGGATTCCTATTGACCTGGGACCAGCTGGCATCGCCAGCCGTGCAAAGATGACGTCACGTCTGACAGCATGTATAAATACCTGCGAAGAGAGAGAAATGCATCAATTAATGCAGTAATAATTACACTAATAATTACCAAAAAAGAAAAAACGAAAGGTCAGAAAGGTTGAGAGGTTACCTGAAGAGTCTGAGTCGATCGAGGAAGACAACCAGACAAAGAAACCTTGCCAAAAGCTCATCGAAACCACCAAAACACCGAACCGAGGTACTTTTTACCTATGTTCCATTCTTTTCTCCACTTTACCTGTTCAAAACGTTAAAACACGTTAAATCTAAAAAAAAAACTCGAAGCATAATCTGTCTAAAAAACCAGATCTCAAGCATAAAACACACTTTAAACCAAAACTCAAACATAAATCAGATCCATAACACACATTAAAACCTATATCTAGGATAATATAAAACAGATCTAAATCCTAAAGTCAGATCTAGTTCGAAGCTTAAAAACATAAAAAATAAATAAAAATATAAAAGAGGAGAGTTCGAGGGCTTATCTTGCTTTTCCGTTGCCGGAAATTCCGTCAGAGTGAGGGTTTGAGTTCTAGAACCGTTGTCGGAGTTGAAAAACATAGAGGAGAGGTCATTGGTTTCAGGTAGATAGCCTAGGATCGGGAGAAGCGGGGTGTTTCTGACGAAACGAGGCTCAGATATAGGATTAGGGTTAAAAAATAAGCTTTTGTGTAGAATTAGGGTTCCGGCGACGGCGGAGGCGGTGGTCGAAGTTGCAGACGGTGGCTGGAAAAGCCAGGTCTGGCCGGAGAAGGTCCGGTCATTAGAAAAACGTAGAAGAAGGTCAGACAGTGGTTGGAGTTTGTAGGGATGCCGAAGAAGATGACCGGAGAAGGTCCGGTCATTAGAAAAATGTAGAAGAAGGTCAGATGGTGGTTGGAGTTTGTAGGGATGCCGAAGAAGATGACTGGAGAAGGTCCGGTCATCGGAAAGAGGAAGGAGGAGACCGGAGATGATATCCAATGATCGATATCTTCCCGGCAGCCAAGAAACACATCAGAAGTGTTAGGGGGTGAATGAGGATTAAAACAATGGTTTTTGAAAAGTTCTTGGTATGATCTTAAAAAAAGGGTTTTGATCTTTAAAAAATAGGTTTGGGGAGAATTTGAATGTTTGTGAGGATCAAACCAAGGAATTTCGAAGAGTTCTTGGTTTGTTCTTAAGGAAAAAAGGGTTTTTGATCTTCAAAAATAGTTTTGGGAAGGTTTTTGGTGTTTGAGAAGATTGAACAAGGGTATTTTCGAAGAACAAGGGATGAACAGAGGTGAGAAGTTGGGTTTTGATCGGAAAGGGTTAGGGTTTCTAAGGTTTGGGTGTTAGAATTCAGAGAGTTTGGTGAGAGAAAGAAATGAGGAGAGAGATGATAGTGGTCAAATGACCGTTCCAACTCGGTCTGGGGTTATTTATACTGAGTTGGGACGGCGTCGTTTTGAAGGCCGGGTCACAGAGGATCCGTGTGTTTTCACACGGGCTTGGATACGGGTCCGTGACCCGGTCGACTTAAAAAACATTGGGTTTGGGTTTTAATTTAAATGGGTCGTGGTTTGGGTTTAGGCTTGATGGTTTGGACTCGGTTAGATGGGTCTGGGCTAGTCTTTTAAGGTTTTTTAGGCTTGGGCTCTTGGGTTTTAGTTTCTTTACAGATCATTCACTATTTGTTTGTAATATGGTCACCTAAATTTCAATTTAATTCAATCTGGTCCTTTTTTTAGATTTTAATTGCTTTAATTAATTATTTTATTTAATTGCCTTAATTGTTTTAATTAATTTGTATGCTTGAATGTTTTTAAAACATCATACCATATATTGTTTGGACAATTAACCACATGCTAAAATAGGATTAAGGCCATTAGTGTAGTTCACTTAATCATAATTGAATAGGGAGATCATTTGTAGAAAATAAGTGGATATTTGAATCAATGTTAGACTACTCAATATTGGCTAGTGTCACAATGTAGAGTGATGTTAACCAATGAGTATTCTGACAAAGGCTTCAATTTTTCACTTTAACTTAAAAATGAAAATAAATCATTAATTAGGTAAATTTAAAAGTTAAGATAGGGATAATGATTAGAAACATCTTAATTAGGAATGTTGTTACTTTTGGGCTTGTTAAAGAAAGTGCCCAATATTATTTTGGGTGTTTTCTTTTATGTCCAAAATTAATAACATTCATAGAATTTGAATTGAACTAATTAATGGAGCCTAATTAGGGTACACTTAAAAATGGCAAGACAATAATTAATCATTCATTAAACCTTTTGCGTTGAGGTATATTTTTCGAATATAAGTTGAAGTGTCCTAATGTAATTGGATGTTTCATAATTATATTCGATCGAAATGTATTTTCTTACAAAAGGATACTCTCATTCGGAATAAAATTCATTTTACAGTTAAAAGATTTAATTAAATCTAAATTAATGTTCGAAATGCCAAAATGCCACGTGTAATTAATAAAGGTACAGATAACGGGCGTTCGTAGGGGTGCTAACCCTTCCCTACACGTAACCGACTCCCGAACCTGAATTTTTCAAAAAGAATCTTTGGTGTTTTTTTATGGTGTTCGGCCTACCAAAGTGGCCGGTGGCGACTCCAAAATGATTTTTCATCAATTAAAAAGGGATTTTGATTAAAAATGGAAAATTAAGATAAAATTGGCCAAAACCCCGATTTCCAAAATTTAAACGTCGGGCTGTTTTTATTCCAAACTTTAAAAAAACGGGCTTAAAAACGGTCGCGACAAACATGTCCTAGTTTCCTATGCCATAATCATGCATCATGTTCATCTTTAGCTACAAAACATGCATTTGAAATGTTTATGTCATCTAAATACACCATATATATATTACCTATGCAATGACCTATGAGCATAGTCCTATTAGTTTCAATGTTCATTATCTTGCAACCATTAACATAAAAAAGAACATTAAACCTTTATCACAAAATTGACTAATGCTCAACAAATTATGTTTTAGACCGTTGACATAAAGAACATTTTCAATTAAGATTGAAGAGTGATTACCAATGGAGCCTATTCCTTCAATATGACCTTTGGAGTTGTCACCGAAAGTCACCACTCCACCACTTTTAGGCTTTAGATCCAAGAATCTACTCTTGTCACCGGTCATGTGTCGTGAGCATCCACTATCAAGGTACCATGTGTTTTGACATGAAGCTTTGGACTTGTAGCAATGATCCCCCTACAAACAAAGATTAGTTCTTGATTTGTGGTACCCAAATCATTTTGGGTCCATGTGAGTTAGCTCCCAAATACTTGGTTCCCTTAGGAATCCAAGAAGAAATAACATCAATATTGTTAGAAATTACAAGTTCCTTAGGAACCCACATACTCCTAACTTTTTTACCTCTAGGGTGCCTATGAGAGCTTCTTTGTTTGTAGTTATTAAAATTTATCTTTACATATTGGGTTTTTGAAGAATCCCTTTTTTCAAAACTATTTTCCCAATAGTGTTAAAAGAAGCTTTTAGTTTATCCATCTCCTCATGGTGATAAACGTGGTATTTTTCAAGAAGGTTATTCAAATCAATGGATTTTTTTTCAAATTCATTTGAGGAATTTTGTAAAAGCAAAACCATTTTTTCAAGTTCCGAGTTGGTCTTGGAAAGTGAATCATTTTGAGCTCTTAAAACCGAAATCATTTGTTTGTTTTTCAAAACCGATTTTTTTTGTATTTCTCAACCAACTCATCATACACCTCTTGTAACTCATCATATGCATCATGAAGTTCATCAAAAGTGAAATCTAAAGTAGATGAGTTAGAGGTAACCTTTGGATCCTCCTCAAACACCATGAGACAAAGGTTGGCAACTTTCTGCTCCTCTTCGGATGACTCCTCATCACTCCAAGTAGCAACGTTTGCCATGAGCTTCTTCTTCTTCCTGAAACTCTTCATTTTGAGTTGAGGACAATCAGATCAAATATGCGACGGCTTCTTGCACTCATAGCATATGAGTTGGCCATTTCTTCCTCTTTGTTCTTGTTCTTGAAGTCTTCTCTTCTATGGAACTTTCTTCCCCGATTGGACTTCATGAACTGAGCGAATTTCCTGGCTATCATAGCCAATTCTTCTTCCTCCTCATCTAAGCTAGAGCCACTCTCTTCATGTGAAGCTTTGAGAGCAATTCCTTGCTTCTTCTCCTTTACCTTCTTCTTATCTACTCTTCTCTTTTCTTTTCTTCTTCTCTTCCTTTCTTCACGATCTCATGAGTGAGGAGAGATCCCACCAACTCGTCGAGCTTTAGTGTCTTCAAGTTTTTGGCCTCGATGATTGCAGTTCTTTTTCCTTCTCATGAATCCGGGAGAAAATAGAGGAGCTTCCAAACTAGCTTGTCTTCGGGAATGGTCTCACTGAATCCCTTGAGACCATTGACGATGACCGAGAAACGATCGAACATTTGAGTGACGTTTTCCTCAGGCTCCATCTTGAAACTCTTGTAGCTATAGTTAAGGATCCCAATCTTGGTCTCCTTGACGTCGTTGGTTCCTTCATATGTGGTCTTTAGCTTGTCCCACACCTCCTTATCACTTGTACACAAAGACATCTTCGAGTACATATCCGGTCCAAGAGCACAAAAGATCATGTGTAGAGCTTTTTTATTGATTTAAAGCTTCTTTCGTTCTTCATTGGTCATTTCGTGCTTGGACTTTGGAACGAGTCTTCCTTCATCGGTTCTCTTCAAGGGAATGGTTGGGCCATCTTCCAAAACTTCCCATATGAGGTAATCATTAGATTTGATGAAGATCTTCATCCTATTATTTCAATAAGGATAGTTATCTCCATTGAAGTAAGGAGGCTTAGTGATGGATTGTGACTCGTAGTTGTTGCTGGAGGTAGATGTCATTGCTTCTAGTTTTTGTTGATCAAACTCTTCAAGAATCGACTCAAGAGGGTTGTAATCCTTCCAATGAGTGTAGTTCTGATACCAATTGTTGAGTTGATCACACAATTGCAAATGGCCAAGAGGGGGTGAATTGACAATTAAAAATTAAAAGGGGACGAAAGGAGTAAGTAAAAAGATGAGACAAGACAAATTAGAGTGGTTCAAGCTTCTAACAAGCTCTACATCCACTACCTTAGTTCCCACTAAGGATTTTCAACTAATCCACTAATTGATTCTTTCTCTTTTCTCGGATTAGGAGGAAACCTTACAAACCGATTAAGCTTTCTACCCAAAGCTAAATCAAATTCACTCACAATTACAAAGAAAGAAAGTCAATCTGAAATGTAGCTTGGAATAATTGCTTGAAAGAAAGATAAACAATGAAGATTTTTACAAGTTGGGTACACAAATTTGACTATATAAGCTCAAGGGTTTGGAATAATTTCTTGGATGTTGCTTAAAGGTTCAATAGTTATTGATGTAGCTTTGGAGACTTGTTTTTATACCATCTCATTAATTTCTAGTCGTTTGGGTGGTTGAGATCATCAATAGAGTCGTTGGGGCTCTCTCTTTCCTTTATAAATGTTGTTATGCAACTACCCGTATCAGAACACGAGGCCCTTTATCGAGACAGATACCCAAAAAAGAAAGAGTCGTTGTGTGTAAAAAGGGACCTGTATCGAAACGGCTATAGGCCGCATCGAAATAGTTTGTAACTGTAAAATGCCTTTAAGTGTAAAAAGGGAGTCGTATCGAAACGACTATAGGCTGTATCAAAACGTTTTGAAACTGTAAATTGGTGTTTCGAAACAACAAAGGGGCGTATCGAAACACTTAACCAATTTTTTTTCAAAAGTTCGGTTCTGACAAGTAACAGCTAGTTTATTTAATGCTCGATTTTGAAAATACTTAACCCCTAAATCGAAACGGGTATGAGCCGTTTCGAAACAACACTTAAAAATCAAAAGCCCAGGTTAAGGTTGTATAAAAATGGGCAAGCCCGTTTTGAAACCCTTGTCTCGAAATAGATTAGTCCGCATCGAAACGGACGTTTCCAGTGACAAAACGTATCGAAACATTTTGGGGGTGTTTCGAAACGCCTGGGCAATTTTGAGTATTTTAGCTTTGAAACACTTAGAAAATTTTAGGAAAAACTACACCGGTGGTCCCCTAACTATTACCGTTTTCCTATTTTGGTCCAAAAACTATTTTTTCGACAAAACCGTCCCTTCTGTTACATAGTTTTCCTGTTTTGGTCCCCCGACGTTAAATAGCTAACGGTTTTGCTGACGTGGCATTTTTTAAATATTTTTTAATATTTTTTTAATCATTTCTCTCTCTTCTTTCCCTTATTCTTCATCTTCTTTATTTTACCCACCATTTTCAGGCCAAGTGCTCTATCTTCTTCATCTTTTTAAATCGTCTACCAAGTGCTCCAGCAACAAGAATGCAGAGCTACCATGAAACCAAGAAAAATGAGGGGATTACCTAGTCAGCACAATCTTCATTTTTCTCCAAAATACCTATGTTTAGCTTACCTTAGATTTATTCGAAACTAGAGCAAAGTCGTGAATGCATGCTATACATTTATGTAGATCTGTAGAGTCTTGATCATCAGTTCTATCAACAATCCTTGTTCCCTACAACACATCAGCATTAACACATTTATGAACCAGAGAGAGCTAGAACCTGAAATGGAATGAAAATGAGCCAAATACTCATAAAAACAGAGGAACACACGGCACAGACATAGGAAACAAGATTGGCAACACATATCAGCATTAACACATTTATGAACCAGAGAGAGCTAGCACCTGAAATGGAATGAAAATGAGCCTAATACTCATAAGAACAGAGAAACACACAGCACATACATACAAAACAGTATCACTGCACTTTATCCCCTTCTCTTTTAAAAACCCAACCATTCCATCTGTATAAATGGAAAATGATGGATAATCAGTAATTTCAGTATAAGCAATTTGGTACCCTTTCAAACTACAATGGGTCGCTTAGAAATCTAGTGTATGCAGAAGCAGATTTGCTCTACAGTTGCAAATATTCTCTCTCAATCTGGGTTTTTTTAGTAGGAATTATTGTTTGTCAGTTTATTGGAGATTCGAAGCAGAAGCAGATGACGTAACAACAACAACAACAACAAAAGAGAAATGTGCAAGAATCTTACTATGGTGCTTGAAACAAACAACGGTTACCAGAAGTAGATGACATAACAGTAGATTCCACACACAGCAACAGAGTTTCTTCTTCTTCGTCATCATCATCATCATCCGTCAACAGCCAACAGTTGGAAAAAGGGAAACCCTAGCTCCAGTTGGAAAAAAGGTTTCTTCTTTTCGATAACAAAATAAATGTTTTAGCTTTAAGTGTGAACTGAAAGGTAATCCGTGAACAGGAATGAAAGAAATTTGCGGGAAAAACTAGAAGTGAAAAGAGAAGGGGATTAAGTGCAGTGAGATTGCAGAGATTAAGGAGAAAAGTTGGGAGAGGTGGGTCCCAAGTGCTTCAGTAGCCGTTGATTTATACAGATGGAACGGTGGGTAAAATAAAGAGGGAGAAATGATTAAAAAATATTAAAAAATATTTAAAAAAATGTCACGTCAGCAAAACCGTTAGCTATTTAACGCTGGGGGACCAAAACAGGAAAACTATGTAACAGAAGGGACGATTTTGCCGAAAAAAAGAGTTTTGGGACCAAAATAGGAAAACGGTAATAGTTAGGGGACCACCGGTGTAGTTTTCCCAAAATTTTATGGGGTTTAAGTTTTGACTTCAAAACATTTTAAGTATACATTTTACTTGTCAAATGTGAGTATTTGAGTACTTAAAAAATTATTTACTTTGCAATTTAGTCCTTAAATTATTTGTTATATCAAAATCAAACATTGGTTTTACAATAGGGATGGTCATGGGTCGGGTTTTTGGTCAATCCGTGCCCAACTCGAAAAATTTTAACACCTTCACTCAAACCCGACCCAACATTTTATGATGTTCCACCCGACCCGAATCCGACCTGAATTCTAGAGTAAAAATCCGAACCTAACCCGACCCGGTATAAATAAAAAAATTTATTCAATAAAATATAGAGTTAATTAAAAAAACTACAAATAGAAAGGGGGCATGATAATAATTATTTCATTTTTATTAAACAAAATAGGGAAATAATTAATATATATATATATAAAAAGAGGGACATTATAGCAATTATACCTAAATATTTAAAATAAAATTAAACTATTATTTCGGGTAGGGTAGGGTAAGGTAGGGTATTTTTCACCTTATATTCAAATCCGACCCGACCCGACCTCATCCTCATAAAATCATAGTCGAACCCGACCCGAATCCAAAATTTTCTTTTAAAAAACCCGACCCTATAAAATCGGATCGGGTCGGAACACGTTAGGTTTGGGTCAAATGGCCATCCCTAATGTGAGATGAATACTATGTTAGGAAAAATAATTTATTATAATAATTGAATATTTTTACAAATAAAAATCATATTAAAACTTTAGCCTAATTTTTCCAAACCTACTTTATATATCATCTTAGCAATATCGTGCATGCCCACCCATACTCTAGGTTGTCTTCTTCCTTGGGATTTTCCTTCCATGGTTTCTATTAAAAAAATTCTTCAAACAAATTGATTCCACCAGCTGCATTATTAAACTTTTACTTATCAATCAATCAATTAAGGTGACTTATCAGTTGATGTAAATTTTCGTCAACATAGGAAAATGCGAGGAAACTGCAAGAAATCTCCCACCAAATGCAGAGGGGACGGGTCTTGTAATAAACAAGGTTAAAACTTTGACCCACATGGGATTGGGCTCACGTCTACAATGAGATATTTCAAAGATTTAAGATCAAAACGATAATCGCGGGTAGAGATGATTCTAGACATGTGTAATAAGAGCGATCATACATAATTTTTAGTAAAAGAAGAGTAAAAAATGAGTTAGGTTAAATGCACTCATTTTTTATTCGGATATCAATCTATCACGCACACAACATGTACCTACGACCGATAGAGCAAAGTTGTAATATATGGCTTCATTCCGTTTTCCTCCACTGAAATTTCTTTGCTCTATCTTGTAACCAGAAGGAATTTCTGCAAATGCATGCACTAGACGTACTATAGCAACTTTGCATACTTTTTCCACACGGAAAGGCCGTCCTTTTTAGCTTTAATTATAGCTATTTATTCTCTGGTAAGCATGAAAGCCACCAGTCATTTTCTTCTAATAAAACCAAAGGATGGAAAGAGAAAGAACGACCAAGCATGGAGTTTTACTTTTGTTTTGTCGTCCATTAAGTGACGCACTCCCATGTTTCTTAACTGCAACTGCTACCCCGCGTCCATTTCAACCACAAGATATAGAAAGACTTTTAAAATCTTCTAGTCATCCACGAAATTTCCTTCCAATTCCAGCCGTGGGACCTTTCGAGCTTTCCTTCCAGACAAGATGTAAATGATGAGGAAGGAAAAGAAATAGTGTTGGAAACTTAGTGCTTGACTTAATACAGTGTCATGACATCAACATTGAACATATCTCGAGTCTTGTTCTGTTTCTGATGATAATTCTCTTCCCGTTCGTCTTTAGTTTCCAACTCTTCCTGCTCTTTGTTTCCTCAAAGGACTAATAATGGAAACTGTTACTGCAGTTGGAGAAGCTCTTTTCTCTAGCATATTCGAGGCCTTACTCGACAATTTAAACGCTTCGGACTTGATAAAATTCACTCCGAAGAAGAAAGTTTATAATGAACTCAAAAGGTGGGAGAAAAAATTGCGGGGGATCAATGCGGTTCGCGCCGATGCAGAAGAGAAGCAAGCGATGAGGAATGTTAAAATATGGTTGGAAGATCTAAAAGTCTTGGCTGACGATGTGGAGAACGTATTAGATGAGTTCGCCTATGAAGATTTGCGGCGCAGGTTCACTGCAAAAAACAATTGCTTGAGAGGTTTGACATGGTGTGGGGCGGCGTTTAATGTGAAGATGGGGTCAAAGATAAAGCTGATCACCAAAAGGCTGCAGGAGATTGCAAGTGAAAAGAACAACCTCGAACTCGGAGAGAATGTCGGAGGAAAGGCCTACAATGCAGGGGATCAGAAAAGGCTGCCCACAACATCTTTAGTGAGTGAAGTCAATGTTTTCGGCAGGGGAAATGAGAAGGAAGAAATACTTAAATGGTTGCTTGTTGAGCAAACAAGTGATGATGCTCAAGTCCCTGTGATTAACATAACTGGCATGCCAGGAATTGGCAAGACCACTCTTGCTCAGCTGGTTTACAATGATCGAGAAGTCGAAGATTTTTTTGACTTGCGAGCATGGATCTATGTCTCGGAAGATTTCGATGTCGTAAAGATCACGAAAGCCATTTTACATGCTGCCAATCCTAAAATTTGTTGTACAGATGACTTGAATTTGCTTCAGCATAAGCTAATGGTGGAGCTATCAGGGAAGAAATTTTTACTAGTCTTGGACGACGTATGGCACCAAAACTACGATGATTGGAGTCGCCTTATCAGTCCTTTTGAAGTTAAGAACTCGGGATGCAAAATCATCGTCACCACTCAGAATCAAAACGTTTCACAAATAACAAGTCTCTTGCATCCTCCTTTTCCTTTAAAAGAGTTGGCAGGCGATGATTGTTTGTCAATTCTAGCCTGCCATACTTTGGGAAGCAAAAACTTCGAAGGGCGTCGACATCTGAAAGAAATCGGCAATGATATAGTGAAGAAATGCAAGGGATTACCTTTGGCAGTAAAAGCTTTGGCAAGCATCTTGCGAAACAAGCCGACTGAAGAATGGGAAGCCGTATCCAGGAGCAAGCTGTGGGATCTAATAGGAGAGCAAGGAAGCATTGTTTCATCTCTAGGATTCAGTTACCATCACCTCTCTTCTCATTTGAAGCCATGTTTTGCTTATTGCTCTTTGATTCCAAAGGGCTATGAATTCGATAGAGATGAGTTGGTTCTCTTATGGATAGCGGAGGGTTTCGTGCAACCGAAAGGGGGCAAGCAACCAGAAGACTTGGGTCGCGAGTACTTCTACGATCTGCTATCAAGGTCATTTTTTCAGCAGTCAAATAATAACAGATCACTGTTTGTAATGCCTGACCTATTCATTGATCTTGCTCAATCTGTTGCTGGGGACTTCTGCTTTAATATGGAGCACGAACGGCACATCACCGATGGCCAGAGTTATTCTGAAATGGCTCGTCATGTGTCATTCATTCCCCACCAATACGATGTCTCGCAAAGGTTTGAAACCTTCAAGAATATGAAGCCTGTGCGGTCTGTCCTAGCGCTGCCAACTTCGTACTACCAGAGAGGATACTGCTATTTAAGTAGCAAGGTATCACAGGAATTGCTGCCAAAATTAAAATACTTAAGAGTGTTATCCTTGAGTGGCTATTTCATCGAAGAGTTATCGAGTTCAATTGGTGAACTGAAGCATTTGAGGTCCCTTAATTTGTCTAAAACCGCAATAAGATTGCTGCCCCAGTCAATTGGTTCTCTTCTCCTCTTACAGATGTTAATATTAAACCAGTGCAAAGAACTAACTGCTTTGCCTGTTGAAATCTGTAAATTGAGCAGATTGAGTCGTCTTGACATCAAAGATACTCCCAAGCTACAAGAGCTGCCACCAGGACTCGGAAACTTGACCAGTCTCCGGATATTGCCCAAATTCATTATCGGGAAAGCTGGAGGTCTGGCATTAAGGGAGTTAAAGGATTTGTCTCTTCAAGGTCAGCTTTCCATTATAGGGCTGCATAACGTGGTGGATATTCAAGATGCAAGGATTGCCAACCTAAGGCACAAGCATGACCTGAAGGAGTTAGCCCTGGAATGGAGCAACGATTGTAAAAAGAGAGACAACCAAATGAAGGTCCTTGAGTCACTGCAACCTTCAAAAGATCTCCAACATCTGTCGATTTCATATTACGGAGCTACAAAGTTCCCATCCTGGGTAGGGAATCCTTACTTTGCTAAAATAGAGCAGCTGGACCTCATTGACTGTATAAATTGCAAAACATTGCCAGCACTCGGGCAACTACTGTCACTCCGAAGCTTAAACGTAAGAGGCATGCATGCAGTGACAAAGTTGGACCCTGAATTTTTCGGGAACGGTTTTCCATCTTTGGAGATCTTGAGGTTTGAGAACATGACAGAATGGAAAGAATGGATCTCATCTGTTGGCAACATAGAAGGTTTCCCTCGTCTTCGTGAGCTCATACTGCACAACTGTCCAAGATTAACCGGAATGTTACCAAGAACCCTTGGTTCTCTGGTAAAACTAGATGTTCGAAACTGCCCACGGTTAACAAATTCACCTTTAAGCTTCCCATTCATAGGCGAATTAACCATGGAGGATAGTAGTAGCGTGGTTCTTAGAAGTCTAGGACAAAACATCACCAGCTTGAAAATTAAGGGAATATCAGACCTTACCTGCATAATCGAGGAGCTCTCAAAGGCCTTAACGAAACTCGAAGTTCTAGAGATCGATGATTGCAGTGAACTAACATGTTTGTGGCGGAATGGAGCAGAATTGCAAAACCTGCCACGGCTAAAGAGTTTGGTAGTAAAGAAATGTCCCAAGCTTGTATCCTTGGTCGGAGAAGAGCAAGGACAAGGACTATGCTTCCTCTCGTCTCTTACAGATCTCCGAATCGATAGCTGCCAAAACTTTGTGTCCTTCTCAGCAAAAGGATTGCCTTGTACGCTGAAGTGCCTCACAATCCTTGACTGCAAGGCTCTGGAGTCATTACCAGACATGAATGTCTGCAACAGCCAACGTTGCCTTCTTGAAGAGTTGGAGATCGCAGGATGTCCTCTCGTATCCTTCCCCAAAGGCAACTTTCCCTCAACACTTAAGAGCTTGAGAATCGAAAACTGCAGAAATCTGAAGTGTCTTCTCGATGGAATGGCGGATGGTGTGTTGCCATTGCACAATCTTAAAGTTCTTAGAATATCAGATTGTATGAATATCAATGCCCTGCCAAACCCGATGTGGAGCCTCACCTCCCTTCAAGAACTGAGTTTATCATACTGTGTGGCTCTGACATCGATTCCAGAGGGCGGTTTGCCGCCCAACATAACTTCACTCGAGCTCAGCAATTGTGAAAACCTGAAGCAGCCAATGTCAGAGTGGGGACTGGAAAAACTCAATTGTCTTACAGGAATTAAAATTGTTGGCACATGTCCTGCTACAGATATTGTTTCGTTTACATACGAGGGTGTAATGCTTCCTTCGACTTTAACCAGTCTTTGCCTGGAAAACCTCGAGAACTTGGAATCTCTGTCCAGTGAACTCGAGAACCTCGTAGCTCTCCAGGAATTGCAAGTTAAAGGGTGCTGCAAGCTCCGGTTTCTACCGAAGACAGGACTGCCGGTCTCGCTGGGACGGCTATGCATCTCCGGTTGCCCCGTCCTAAGAGACAAGTGCAGAAAAGGGAAAGGAGAGTACTGGTCCATCATTTGCGACATTCCTTGCCTTGAAATTCATTGAATATTTCACGGTCCATCTGATATTCTGCAGTCAATTGTTCATGTTTTTGTATTTTGATATTTTATGCTTTTCATTTGTTCATTTGGAATCTAAATGACTAGTATTAAGTTGTGAATTATTTGGAGTTTATTTCAATTGTGATTTTTATTTGTACACTGTTAAATTAAAAACTTACTAATTATACATTGCACATTTTCTTTTTCTTAAAAAGTCAAATTGGGTTCAACGAAAAATTAAAAAATTAATTAAATTTTTTATAAAAATTTTGTACTCAATTTAGTCCTCATAATTTAAATTAGACCCAATTTGGCCCCTTTGTTAGTTTGACTACGTTGACCGCCAATACCCTCTAACGGTCAAAATATAGACGGACACGTGACACGCTCTGGGCGTGCCACGTAATCAAAATCAATTTTTAAAAAATAAATTCTTAAAAAATCTACAAAATTATAAAAAAATTATACAAATTCATAAAAAATGTAAAAATATTAAATATAAAAAATATTAAATTAATTTAACTTTTTTTCTTATTTTCCTTTATTTTTATAAAAAACATAAAATAATAATTTTTTTTCTAAAAACTCCAAAGTTTTATTTCTTAAATGTAACCCCCTCGTCCCGGTCTGGTCGGATGACCGGTCCGAGTGGGCCACACGGGGAAAACCGAGTGAAAACCCCTAAGGATTCCCCCTCGGTTAGCAACCCTATTTTTTTTTCTTTTCATTAAAATCTTGTCTAAATGGACATTAAACCCTATATGATCATACAGCGGGACAGCATATACAAAACAGTCAAACGAACTCAAACAATCATGTTACAGCCCAATTTTAAACTTAAACTGCAGGTGGTATCGATACACCTAAGGGGTGTATCGATACCCCTTGACTAGGTCGACTGGTCAGAGTCAACCAGTAGAGACCGTATCGATACGCCCAAGGAGTGTATCGATACCCTCCCCAACGGTTGACTTTCCACGGTCAACGCTAAGATGACGGTATCGATACCCTAGAGGCCCGTATCGATACCGAAATGGACAGTAGCTCCAGTGACCAAAAAGGTATCGATACGCCTCCCTCGCGTATCGATACACGAGGCCTGAAATAAGAAGGCGGTATCGATACTGGACCAACCGTATCGATACCCCTACACAGCCAAAACTCCCAAACTCAGCCAAAACATACAAGACTCGAACCTAGATGCAATTTAAGACTTCCCTAACCCCAACCCATCATTCATACAACATTTACAGATCACTATTTAGCCATACAAGCACCCAACATGTACATTCATCAAGGGAACATGCAATTGAACCAAAGATGACATTCAAGCATCCAAAGACTCATACATCAACATTCAACATGAAGGCAACCTCTTAGGCATAAGGCTAACATTCAACAAGAGCAATTTAGGCATGAGTTAACATTCATCAAGGCAATACTAACCAAACAAAAGCAAGGCATCAAGGAGTCTAAACATGCTCCTAACAACCTACAACTATCCAACAAAACATTACACATCCCATTGCTTAAACTATTACATGTCTTAGCATTAAAATTCACTTGGTGAACTCAAGTCCAAAACCACACTTGGAGCCTTCCACTTGCGCAAGCAACCCACGAACTATGGATCTGCAATGTTGAACAAGGAGAGCGTAAGCAATGATGCTTAGTGAGGGTAAGTTCTAAAAACAAACCTCAACATTGCAGGGTCCGAGCACGATCTAGCCAAGGCATTACACAACATACCAAGGATCCACAAGAGCCACAATATAAGATGCATGAACAATATATACAAGTACATATCATGAATCATTAAGCTCTACTTTCACAACATAAATAGCCACATCAAACATCCTCACAAGGATCATTAGTCTCAACACATTGATACATATATCAAACAACATTGGCACCTAGATATGACTCAAATACGCGGATAACCGTTGGAACTCACATCCAACAACACAACCATTACCTGACGGTGGGATTACACTCATCACCGGTCTCGCGGAGGGAATTCCACTCATCCTCACGCCCCGTCGATGGGATTCCACTCATCACCGACTATATTTAAATACAATTTCCGGGCGTACCCGTACTCCTCCTTGGTGACTCAACGCCACCAAGGCCACGCACGACTTTTGACTCATGTGTACACACTAACATCCTAATGATCGATCATTTGTATTTAAGTATACTAGTGCCAATATTTTACTCATTCCACAATACTCATTTCAATCATTTCCGTGCTTAGCACGTACTCACCATGAACACAATCATGAACCAACACCATGCATGCTTTAAGCAATACAAATCATGCCTCATCTCACATGTATAATACAATATACATAAGCATTCATATCACAACAAATACGAGGCATATACATTCATACATTCAAGTTCATCCAAAGGCTCTAGATCAAGTTTAGGATTAGGTTACCACCCTAATCCTAACTCTAGGTGGGTCTACCAAGCCCAACCTAGTCCATCTACTCGAACCAATCATTTTAAAGCCAAGTAAAACAATTAACCACTCACCTAAGCTTCCAAGCTCAAGACCAAGCAAGCAACAACCTTCAATTCTCCGGATTCACTTCTGATGCTTCACCGATGCCCAAACTTGATTCTAATCAATCCCAAACACAAACAAAACATCCACAATCAAAAATCTTGTCATCGAAATTAACCCGGATTATCATTACCAAGCATTCAACACTCAAAACAAGACCGAAAACAGGATTTTCGAGCAGCCCACTTGACCCACTGAAAACTCTCATTTCAAGCACCCAAACAAGCATCAATTTCACCCAAAATGATCCTCATATATCATACTACCCACAGCCCCCAAATTCCAACCTTTAACAGCCCCCAAACCCACATTAAAACCCTCCAAAAACCCCTTGGAAACCCAAATCCGAAAATTGTTCCAAATCATTCAAAATTCATATATGTAGTATCATTTGGCATCTTTACATCATTACTAAACATATTAATTCAAAACATTTAACTTAGCATCATAAAGACACCATTTTTAAATCAAAACATTCGAAACCTCTACTTTCCAAAAACTTCATGGAAATGAAAAAGAATGGTACTTTTATGAAGGGGAGGATGAGGGGAAGTCAAAAATACTCTTACCTTTCAAAACGGAGTTGAAACGATGAAGGGAGGTGATGGAACAGTAACTTCAATGGCTTTGGGAGGTTTTGTCGTGATATTTGGGAGAGAGGGAGAAGATGAGTGAAATTTGGGGGGTTTTATTTGTTTTGTTTTAATTTAAAAGCCCAATGACCTTTTTGCCCTTAATGAAATGGATTATTCACAAGGACATAAGTTCCATGGCCATTTGGGGTTTAATTCCAAAACTTAGTCCATCATCAATTTAATTAGTTTGAAAACCAACCCGGACCATTAGTTAAATTATAAAGCCGAACCCAGAATAATATTAAAATATTATTTTTCACCTAACCCCTAAACCCGGGTGTTACAACTCTCCCCCACTTAAGGAAATTTCGTCCTCGAAATTACCTGGTGGAAACAAATACGGAAACTGCTCAACCATATCTGCTTTTCTCTCCCACGTGGCCTCTTCCACACCTCTATGTCTCCACAACACCTTGACCAACTCTATGGTCTTGCCACGCAACACCTTGCTATCAGAAGCAAGTATCTCAACGGGCTCTTCATTATAAGACAAATCCAGATTTAACTCTATCTGTTCAACGGGCATCACATGCGAAGGATCGGATCTATATTTCCTAAGCATAGACACATGAAAGACATCATGGATCTTTTCTAACTCAGAAGGTAACCTCAAACGATAAGCTACCGGCTCGACCCGCTCAACTATCTCATACGGACCAATGAACCTCGGACTCAACTTGCCCTTCCGGCCAAATCTCATTACCTTCTTCCACGGAGATACCTTCAGAAATACTTTCTCACCCACTGAGTACTCAACCTCTTTCCTCTTCAAGTCTGCATAAGATTTCTGACGATCGGAAGCTGCTTTCAAGCGGTCACATATCAACTTCACTTTATCGGTAGTTCCCTTAAGCAAGTCTGGCATAGGTAACAATCTCTGACCTGTCTCAGCCCAACAAATCGGAGTCCTACACCGTCTACCATACAAAGCTTCATAAGGTGCCATCTGAATACTAGACTGATAACTGTTGTTGTAGGCAAACTCGACCAACGGTAAGTGCTTCTCCCAAGAACCCTGGAAGTCAATCACACAACAACGAAGCATATCTTCTAGGATCTGTATCACTCGCTCTGACTGCCCATCGGACTGAGGATGATACGATATGCTGAAATGCAAACGGCTACCCAAAGCACTATGCAAGCAACCCCAGAACCTCGAAGTAAACCTAGGATCCCTATCTGAAACAATAGACTTCGGAACTCCGTGAAGTCTCACAATCTCGCGGATGTACAAGTTCGCCAACTTGTCTAAGGAATCCGTAGTGTTCACTGCTAAGAAGTGAGCACACTTAGTGAACCTATCAACAATCACCCAAACTGAGTTCTTCTTCGAAGGAGACAAAGGCAACCCCGATACAAAGTCCATGGTGATCCTCTCCCATTTCCATTCCGGAATCTTCAAAGGCTGTAGCAAACCTGAAGGAACCTGATGTTCTGCCTTCACTCTCTGACAAACCATACAACGGCTCACATACTCGGCTACATCTCTCTTCAAACCAACCCAGAAGTAATCATTCTTCAAATCTCGGTACATTTTGGTACTACCCGGATGCATAGAAAAGGGACTCGAATGTGCTTCACTCAGAATCTGACGTCTCAACTCAACATCTTCTGGTACAACAATTCTATCTCTAAAGCACAACAAACTCTCACCACTGAAACTATACTCAGTCGGTCTTCCTTCGGCTATGTCTTGAACATGAGGAACTAGGCTCGCATCTTGCAACTGTTTCTCTCTAATCAACTGAATCAAAGAAGGCTTCACTTGCAACTCGGTGATCAGACCACCATCATCGGACACACTCAACCTAGCAAACATAGCTCTCAACTCAACGGCCACTTTTCTACTCAAAGCATCGGCTACTACATTCGCTTTACCCGGATGGTACTCAATGGTCAAATCGTAATCTTTTAGCAACTCTAACCACCTTCTCTGTCTCAAGTTCAACTCTTTCTGTGTCATCAGGTACTTCAAGCTCTTGTGATCAGTGTAAACAATACACTTCTCACCATACAAATAGTGACGCCAAATCTTCAATGCAAACACTACTGCGGCTAGCTCTATGTCATGAGTAGGACAGTTCTTCTCATGAATCTTCAACTGTCTAGAAGCATAAGCAACAACTCTCCTATCTTGCATCAGAACACATCCTAAGCCTACGTAGGAAGCATCACTGTAGATCACAAACTCCTTACCTGAAACAGGTTGCACTAACACTGGAGCATTCGTCAAAGCTTCTTTCAATTTCTCAAAAGCCTTCTGTCTTGCATCTGACCATTCAAACTTAACTCCTTTTTGCAACAATTTAGTCAAAGGAGCAGCTACTCTAGAGAAGTCATCAACAAACCTCCTATAGTAACCGGCTAATCCTAGGAAACTCCTAATCTCAGTCACGGACTTAGGTTGTTTCCACTCAACAATAGCCTCAATCTTCGATGGATCAACACGGATACCTTCGGCCGAAACAACATGGCCAAGAAACACAACCTCTCGAATCCAGAACTCACACTTACTAAGCTTCGCATACAACTGATTGCTCAACAATCTCTGTAAAACAAATCTCAAGTGCTCATCATGCTCTTCTTCTGTCTTCGAGAACACAAGTATATCATCAATGAAGACAACTACAAAGCGATCTAGATAGTCCCTAAAAATTCTGTTCATCATGTCCATGAATGCTGCTGGTGCATTCGTGAGCCCAAATGGCATCACAAGAAACTCATAGTGACCATACTTAGTCCTAAAAGCTATCTTCGGAACATCACACTCTTTCACCTTCAACTGATAGTACTCGGATCTCAGATCTATCTTCGAGAACACTGAAGCACCTCTCAACTGATCAAACAAATCATCTATACGAGGCAACGAATACTTGTTCTTCACAGTCAACTGATTCAGCTGTCTATAGTCAATACACATACGCATGCTACCATCCTTCTTTTTCACAAACAACACTGGAGCACCCCACGGAGAACTACTAGGCCTAATGAAACCACGGTCTAATAACTCTTGCAACTGACTCTTCAATTCTTTCAACTCTTTCGGAGCCATACGGTACGGAGCTATCGAAACTGGGTTAGACCCTGAAACTGTCTCAATCACAAACTCAACATCTCTGTCAGGAGGCAAACCCGGCAACTCTTCAGGAAACACATCTAGAAAGTCACACACTGTCTTGATATCTCTCGGTCTAGCTTCACTCATATCCGGATTCATAACATAAGCTAAATAAGCCCCACATCCCGAGTCCATCAACCTATGAGCCTCTAAAGCGGACACTATATTGGACAAGAACTTAATGTTCTCGCCCACTACCACTACCTCGTAGTCATCAGAGAGCTTCAAGGAAATTCTCTTTGTTTCAAAGTCTACACTAGCATGATGCTCAACCAACCAATCCATACCCAATATAATATCAAAACCGTAGAAAGGAAGTTCCATCATATCAACTGAAAACACATGACCCTGAATCTTCAGTGGACACCTCCTATACATACGTCTAACCACAACTGTCTCACCAAAAGAGCTAGTAACATGCATACCTACATCTAAGATCTCAACAGGAATATCTAACTTCTGTGCATGCTCACTCAAAATGTAGGAATGCGTAGAACCCGAATCAACCAAAGAAAGCAAAGACATAGACTGTAACTCGAAATTACCTGCTATCACATCGGTGTCGTTCCCGGCCTCTCTCTGAGCATAAACTCTCGCTGGTCCTCCCGCCTCTGGCTGCACAGCCACAACATGAGCAAGGTTCCTCTGAGCATCTCCCCTAGGTGCATCAGCCCTAGGCTGGAAGTAGCCACGACCGCGCCCACGGCCTCTCTGAAAATCATTACCTCTCGCAGGAGTCTGAGCAATGTTCGGTGCCTGAGCTGCCTGACGTGGACAGTCCCTCCTAAAGTGGTCCCTCGAACCACAGTTCCAACAAGCATGGAAGTTACCCCAACACTCACCAGTGTGCTGCCTCTCACACTGTGCACACTCGGGCAAACGCCCTCCTCCTCTATGGCCCTGATGGCCTCTACCATGGTGGCCACTGCCACGTCTCTGATCAAACTGATGTCCGCCACCTCTGTGCCTCTTAGCATCTCTACCATCAAAGTTGTTGTGCCTCTTACCAGAACTAGATCCCCCAGAACGCTTGGCCAGCCCCAAGCTATGCTCAATGTCCTTGGCTCTAGCAACCAAGACATCAAAGTCAGAATAATCTGAAGCTAAGGTATACCTCTTAACTTCCTCATGAAGCCCGTATCTGAAACGATCACATCGAGCCCTCTCAGTATGCACTAACTCTGGAGCATACTGACTCAGACGGACGAAACGAATCTCATAATCAGTCACAGAAGCATCTTCCTGAGTAAGAGCCATGAACTCTCGCTTCTTCTCGTCCAAGTACCTCGGTCCCAAGTACCTCTTTCGGAAAGCAAACTCAAAGAATTCCCAATCTATCTCGGCCTCTGGAACTCCGGTAGTAATGGTGACCCACCAGGTGTAGGCATCACCCTGAAGCAATGAGATCACACAACCCAATCTACGTGCGCCCGCACAACCCATCTGAGCTAAGATACGAACCGTCTTCTCCAACCATAACTCCGATCTCTCCGGAGTAGATCCTCTAAACTCCTCGGCTCCCAAGCTACGGAGCCTCTCCAAAGGGAGACTAGCATCATCACACCTAGGCTGAGCTGCAGCCTGAGCTCCCGCAACTGCGGCCTGGAAAGCTCCCGCTATCGCTTGCACTAGCGGACTCATATCAATTCCAGCTGGACCTTGGCCACCTTGGCAACCTTGAGGTCCATCTCCTCCGGCTCCATCCTCGCCTCCAGCTCCAGGTGGAGGAGGTGGTGGCGGTGGAGGTGATGGCGGAGCGCCAACTCCTGCAGCCACCGGCCCTTCTAGATGAGCCTCCACACCAACAGCCGGCTCAACAGGAGCCGCAACCCGTGGTTCCTGACGAACCACTCTCGGTCTACCCCTCGGTCTAGACATTGCTCTCACAAATATTAACTACAACCACAACAACAAAACATACAAGTTGGGTTAGCAAGGCAAGGCTTCCAAGTGTTCAAGTACGTTCCCTCACTAAAACAAAACCATTTTCCAATGTAATAGTAGCAATGGGACTCACACACACATGCTTTGAATAAAACAAGCAACATACTCGTCAAACAAGCAACCATTCTTACAAGCAAGCAAACACCGTGCATATCAAGCAAAAACTTGAACTTACCTCACTTACCTGCCCAAGGTCTCGGTAACCTTAGGCTCTGATACCAACAAGTGTAACCCTCTCGTCCCGGTCTGGTCGGATGACCGGTCCGAGTGGGCCACACGGGGAAAACCGAGTGAAAACCCCTAAGGATTCCCCCTCGGTTAGCAACCCTATTTTTTTTCTTTTCATTAAAATCTTGTCTAAATGGACATTAAACCCTATATGATCATACAGCGGGACAGCATATACAAAACAGTCAAACGAACTCAAACAATTATGTTACAGCCCAATTTTAAACTTAAACTGCAGGTGGTATCGATACACCTAAGGGGTGTATTGATACCCCTTGACTAGGTCGACTGGTCAGAGTCAACCAGTAGAGACCGTATCGATACGCCCAAGGAGTGTATCGATACCCTCCCCAACGGTTGACTTTCCACGATCAACGCTAAGATGACGGTATCGATACCCTAGAGGCCCGTATCGATACCGAAATGGACAGTAGCTCCAGTGACCAAAAAGGTATCGATACGCCTCCCTCGCGTATCGATACACGAGGCCTGAAATAAGAAGGCGGTATCGATACTGGACCAACCGTATCGATACCCCTACACAGCCAAAACTCCCAAACTCAGCCAAAACATACAAGACTCGAACCTAGATGCAATTTAAGACTTCCCTAACCCCAACCCATCATTCATACAACATTTACAGATCACTATTTAGCCATACAAGCACCCAACATGTACATTCATCAAGGGAACATGCAATTGAACCAAAGATGACATTCAAGCATCCAAAGACTCATACATCAACATTCAACATGAAGGCAACCTCTTAGGCATAAGGCTAACATTCAACAAGAGCAATTTAGGCATGAGTTAACATTCATCAAGGCAATACTAACCAAACAAAAGCAAGGCATCAAGGAGTCTAAACATGCTCCTAACAACCTACAACTATCCAACAAAACATTACACATCTCATTGCTTAAACTATTACATGTCTTAGTATTAAAATCCATACTTGGTGAACTCAAGTCCAAAACCACACTTGGAGCCTTCCACTTGCGCAAGCAACCCACGAACTATGGATCTGCAATGTTGAACAAGGAGAGCGTAAGCAATGATGCTTAGTGAGGGTAAGCTCTAAAAACAAACCTCAACATTGCAGGGTCCGAGCACGATCTAGCCAAGGCATTACAAAACATACCAAGGATCCACAAGAGCCACAATATAAGATGCATGAACAATATATACAAGTACATATCATGAATCATTAAGCTCTACTTTCACAACATAAATAGCCACATCAAACATCCTCACAAGGATCATTAGTCTCAACACATTGATACATATATCAAACAACATTGGCACCTAGATATGACTTAAATACGCGGATAACCGTTGGAACTCACATCCAACAACACAACCATTACCTGACGATGGGATTACACTCATCACCGGTCTCGCGGAGGGGATTCCACTCATCCTCACGCCCCGTCGATGGGATTCCACTCATCACCGACTATATTTAAATACAATTTCCGGGTGTACCCGTACTCCTCCTTGGTGACTCAACGCCACCAAGGCCACGCGCGACTTTTGACTCATGTGTACACACTAACATCCTAATGATCGATCATTTGTATTTAAGTATACTAGTGCCAATATTTTACTCATTCCACAATACTCATTTCAATCATTTCCGTGCTTAGCACGTACTCACCATGAACACAATCATGAACCAACACCATGCATGCTTTAAGCAATACAAATCATGCCTCATCTCACATGTATAATACAATATACATAAGCATTCATATCACAGCACATACGAGGCATATACATTCATACATTCAAGTTCATCCAAAGGCTCTAGATCAAGTTTAGGATTAGGTTACCACCCTAATCCTAACTCTAGGTGGGTCTACCAAGCCCAACCTAGTCCATCTACTCGAACCAACCATTTTAAAGCCAAGTAAAACAATTAACCACTCACCTAAGCTTCCAAGCTCAAGACCAAGCAAGCAACAACCTTCAATTCTCCGGATTCACTTCTGATGCTTCACCGATGCCCAAACTTGATTCTAATCAATCCCAAACACAAACAAAACATCCACAATCAAAAATCTTGTCATCGAAATTAACCCGGATTATCATTACCAAGCATTCAACACTCAAAACAAGACCGAAAACAGGATTTTCGAGCAGCCCACTTGACCCACTGAAAACTCTCATTTCAAGCACCCAAACAAGCATCAATTTCACCCAAAATGATCCTCATATATCATACTACCCACAGCCCCCAAATTCCAACCTTTAACAGCCCCCAAACCCACATTAAAACCCTCCAAAAACCCCTTGGAAACCCAAATCCGAAAATTGTTCCAAATCATTCAAAATTCATATATGTAGTATCATTTGGCCTCTTTACATCATTACTAAACATATTAATTCAAAACATTTAACGTAGCATCATAAAGACACCATTTTTAAATCAAAACATTCGAAACCTCTACTTTCCAAAAACTTCATGGAAATGAAAAAGAAGGGTACTTTTATGAAGGGGAGGATGAGGGGAAGTCAAAAATACTCTTACCTTTCAAAACGGAGTTGAAACGATGAAGGGAGGTGATGGAACAGTAACTTCAATGGCTTTGGGAGGTTTTGTCGTGATATTTGGGAGAGAGGGAGAAGATGAGTGAAATTTGGGGGATTTTATTTGTTTTGTTTTAATTTAAAAGCCCAATGACCTTTTTGCCCTTAATGAAATGGATTATTCACAAGGACATAAGTTCCATGGCCATTTGGGGTTTAATTCCAAAACTTAGCCCATCATCAATTTAATTAGTTTGAAAACCAACCCGGACCATTAGTTAAATTATAAAGCCGAACCCAGAATAATATTAAAATATTATTTTCACCTAACCCCTAAACTCGGGTGTTACATTAAAAAACCATCATAAATCCCTAAATCAAGCGTTAGCACCAATTCAACCACTAGTCACTTCCCATCGCAGGAAAACCATCGTTCTCCCTCAATATTTCTTCTCACCAGTACCGTCGTCTACCACAGTACCAACAAATTTTACCGGCAATTAAACTGATTTGAGGACTTGAGAATGTAGGTTAAAGGTTAGGGATTTAAAAAATTTGGACATTTTGAAAGTTTTTGAAATTTTATAATTAAAAATATATTTTTTAAAAATTATACAAATTTTAAATATTATTTCATTATAAGTATTTATATACTTTTTAATAATTATTACAATTATTTATATTTTTGATTTTAAGTAAAAATGTTTTTATGATTTTCTACATAATTTTAATTTTTTACACATTTAAACATTTTTTAGATTTTTCTTGAATTTTTAAATAATTATTTATATTTTTAATTTTTAATTTTTTTTATAATTTTAAATATTTTTTTAGATTTTTTTAATTTTTTAAATATATTATTTTACTTTTTAAAAATTTTAAATGATTGTTTACGGTTTTGATGACGTGGCATGTCCAGAGTGTGTCACGCGTCACCATCATAATAACTACTTTTGAGTTAACGGTCAACTTAACAGAATGGTTAAATTGATTGTAATTTGAATTTTGAAGGCCTAATTGATCATAATTTAAATTTTGATGGCTCAATTGGGTGCAAAATTTTTATAAGGGCTTAATTGAATTTTTTTAATCTTTCGTTAAGGACTAATTGACCTTTAAGCCTATTTTTTTAACATACAATTTGATATAATGTCTATATTATCTAACAATAACAAAAATCAACCATATTTGTTGGAGGGACGATATTTAAAAAGTTATAAATTTAAGAGACCAACATTTAATTTTACCATTGTTTTAAAAAATCAAAAAATAAAAATATTAACATAGAGGTTTGAACATGTGCCATAAGGGTTAAAAACTCATTACCTAACCATTGAACTAAACTTCAATGCTGATTCAGCGTAGCAAGCTTTTTATACAACTTATCTATTGGAAAAAACTAAAATAGAAAAAAAAAAGGTTACAAATTACAATAGAATTTGAAGTTGGGTCATTAATGGAGTTACTGGGAAGCTCATTCTTTGAGCTGCGATTGACTTGAATTAAGGCTTAAACTTTCACGAGTGCTTCTTCTAAAACTAAAAATGAGACAGAATTGGTAAATGAACCGACCTGAGAAAGCATAATCAGAAGTTATAAAACAAGAGATTTGCTCATATAACTCAACTCCATGTTCATAATAGTTTTCATTTCCATTATATTTTTGCTTTCGCTCCATGTTATTTTCCTCGTTCAAGGCGGGGCTGACATCAATTTAACATTGCTTTTGGAAAATGCTTATAAAAGTTATGTTAGAAAATAATTATTAAAAGTTAATTATAAAATTTTAGTATTTGATATTGTTATTAAAAAGTGCTTTTAAAAAGATAAAATGTTCGTTTTAAACATAATATTGTAAAGTAAAAATAAATTAACGTAAATAATGTTTAAATTTGTTATCATAAAATTTATTAACATTATTATATATGAAATAAATCAACCTAAATAATAAAAATATAAAAAACATGAAAATTCATTAGTAATTTTTATATAAAAAATATAAATTTTAAATATTTTTAAATAATTAATATAAAATTTTAAATTAAATATAAAAATTTAGCCTCTAAACTATGCATTTTTATATTAATATAATATATTAATAATTATTATACTTAATATTATTTTATAATATTAATTTTATTTAAAACATTAAAAATTTAATATTATTATCAAAATTAGTCTATTTAATATATTTAATAATTATTGTATTTAATATTAAAATATAATTTAATATAATAATTATTATATGTAATATTATTTTAATATATTAATATTAATGTTAATAATTAAGGGTAAAAAATAACTTCACGCCCAAAAGTGATTTTTCACCCCAAAAGCTAGAAATCTTAGCATTTGAGGTTGGGTGTAAAGATTTTTCACTCGGAAGTGTTTGGCATTGCTTTATGGGTGAAAAATTATTTTTTTGAGTAAAAACTTTTTTATTATTAATTAGAGAGGTATTATATTCTAATACCGAGATTCGGACTCATACAAGATGAGACAATATGAACATCTTTAAGCACTAGGCCAATTAGTGAATATCATAAAAGTTCTTTTTTAGGCCAATTAGTGGATATCATAAAAGCTCTTTTTTAAGCAATGCCAAAGGGTACAACATGTTTTTTTAATATTTTAAAAGAGTAAATATTTGAGATACGGTCAGTGTAAAATGATTTTTTAACACAAACATGTTAAAAAACTACACAATATACAATGCAAATCTCTAACCTCTAAACTTTAAACCGTAAATTCTAACCTTAAAATCTAAATTTGAAACCTTAAAATCTAAACAAAACCTTTGAGCCTTAAATTAAATATGCTAGTGAAAAACAAATTTTCTGCCACCGTGTATAAAATATTTTCTCATTTAAAAACATCATTGGAGAGGAGATCGAACTATTGAAGCCATCAATGGAATCGGTTAAATAAGTTAGATCAACTGAATTTGTCTAACTGAACTGAACTAAATTAGAATATAACAAATATTTAATAAAAATATGCATTTTCATAGAATATGAATTTAAGGATTATATCACATTCAAGAATGGAGGTTGCCTCCTGACAAGAATGGAGATCAAATTCACACCAACCAGTTTAAAACTGTTTTTTTTTTCTACAATTTTTACCAGTTTAATTTATGTTCTTACCAAATGACTAAGAATGGAGGTTGCACCGAAACATTTCTAGATTCAGACCTACCGTTTCTTTCACGTGTTAGTAGTAGTACAAACTACAAACCTTCATGTTTTCAACATTTCCTTTATAATTTCTTTATTTTTGGTTATTACAGGACATAGAATTCTTTGAACAGAATCCAGGGTTTTCAAACATGGCGACCGAATTCGGGAGAATTTAACTCAAAACAGAAAATAATGTCACAAACTGTTGCACCAACTGCCAACGATATTATTTTCCTGGGAGATCTCTCAATAAGTGATTGGACAAAGAAACTTAAATCTAATCTTCAGAAAGTAAGTGCGCCAAATGCAGCCAATCCAACAGATAAGATCAAAGTGATGAGAAGCTGCGAGGAAAGTGCATGCATATGTGTAGATCAATATATTAAAGTCGGATCTCGGAAAGGGCAGGCCGAAGTAACATGCACTGCCGACCAGATTCCTCGACCTATGTGCGGAGCTAGTTGGCATGCGGACCTATGTAGAGCATAAGTAGAAGCACCAAAAAAGGTAGAAAATTTTCATCCCGTACTTTACTATCTGTATATTAGATCCAACAAGTAAATTTTTTGCCCTTTGGATCCAAAAATATTTTTTATGGTGTCCACATGTAGATTCAGAAATTTTAGGGTGCGCACGTGGCGGAGGTGTGAAGCTCCTGTTAAAAAATATAAATACTTAATTATTTTAATTTAATAAATAATTTGTCATATGTAAAAAGTAATTATTTAAAGTAAAAAATATAAGGGTTTATAAAATATACAATCAATGGTTGAACTAGGAATGTAAATGAGCCGAGATTGAATGAATAAGTTTTTGTTCATATTTGTTTATTTAAATTTGAAGGTATTCATGTTTGGTTCGTTTAAATTTTTAATATCATGTTTGTGTTTGTTTATTTATTTTTGATGGTGTTCGTGTTCGTTTGTTTAACGTTCACGAACATGTTCATTTAACGTTCGTGAACATATTTGTGTGATGTTCACGAACTTGTTCATTTTTATGACCGCTAACATGTTCATTTCATGTTCGCCAAGATGGTAAAATTACACAACTAGTCTTTAAGCTCATTAGGCTTCACAGTTTGAACTCAAAAAATCATCACATGTTCAATTTAGTTCATACATTCACCAATATTTAAAATGTAAAAAATAAAATGAAAAGATAAACCAAGTAAATGAGCTTATAAACGAGCCAATAAACGAGCTTGTTAATGAACATAGGTGAACGAAATACAACTATGTTCGTGTTCGTTCATTAAACGGACATCAAAATTTGTTCATACTCGTTTGTTTAGTTGAATAAATGAATGATATACGAATGGTTCACTAACAATTTTTGTTGAACGCTCTATTCATTTATACTTTTTGGTTGAAATAAAAAAGAATGAGCATGTATCCTCAAAATTTTTGGTCCGATAACAATTTTGGTCCTTATAAATTTAATATTAGACAAATTAGGTCTTGCCCCATGAATTTTGAGTTTAAATACTTAATAAGCCCTTGCATTTTTAAAATTCAATAATTTGGCCCCTACCAACAGGGATGGAACTATGTGCCCCTATTTAATTTTTTTTAAATTAGTTTGTTTATGAATTTGCCCTCACTTTCAAACATTTATAGTTTGCCTCCCAACCTCAAATCTTGACTCCGTCCTTACCTGTTAATATTGGATCTTGGCCCCGCTTTTAGGAGCGCACAATCAATAAAATAAATAATTAACATAAAAAAATTGAGATTTCAAATGCATACAATCAATAAAATAGATCTTAGATGTCCACCCTTCACTACACAGATCCGCCAGTGTTTTCTTGTATGGATGCTTAAAACTTAAAAGTTGAGTTTGAAGAAATCTAAAAGTAAAATAAAAAAAGGAATAAAATTATTCCAGAGAATAATTAAAGAAGTAGAGGATAGCTTTTACTTTTTTTTCACGCTATTATTTAGTCTAAAAAGTTAAAAATGTAATGGAATATATTCTGTTCGTAGTAGTAGGGTTTTCTTCTCCAAACTATTCATTATAACGATTAATCTTTTGCGTTCTGTGTTATGTGTATATGTCATTTAATTTGATTACTCAAGAGTTAATTAATCATAGTATCTGGGTGACACTAATCCGATTCGAATCGAATCGAATCAAATCAAACCAAACGCCAAATTTCTGTGACGGTGATGCGTGCAATGTGCATGGTAGCTGAAAGCAGACGCAAACGAGTGCTCTCCATTAATATAACTTTCTTTCGTTTTTCCCGTTGGTGATAATTAGGTAGGACAAACAAAGTAGGGTGAATTGCCGGTAAGTAGTATATACATTCAACTTTCAATAATAGCTCCACTGATCTTGTACTGCTATCGTATATAAAATAATAAGTTTTAACAATTAGTTAGTTTAACGAGGTAAAATATTATATTTTTTATATCAAAATTTCAAATCATAATGTTGTAAATAGAGAAAGTCAGATTAGAAGGATCATTACATATCGAAAAATTAATTTAATTAAGAACATTAAAAAGACTTGTTTAACACAAGAAGCTCCCATGTAGAGTAGTGACTAGTGAGAATGAAAGATGAGGACCCAAAATTTGTATGGATACCAATCTTTTAAACGTTTGAGTCCACATTGCACGTTGAATTGAGATTGAAAGAACATTTAACAGTTGGTTGAATGAAGTGATTCAGTGACGGATTTTAAAATTTAAAAATAAAAGTTTAAAATAATTTTTTTTTAAAAATGGGTATACAAAAATATTTTTTTACCTCTACCCATTGAATTAAAAAAAATAAGGAAGAAATTTACTCCAATTTAAATGTATTTAAAAAAAATGGAAATACAGCTGCTCTAGGGGCTGCATGCATCCTGCACGCATTCAATCAATGGACCTATCCACCGATAAAACCAAAGTTGGGATAAAAAAGCAAGATTCAATTGATTGAGCTTATTATAATTCTTTAAATAATGTTTTAATTATTATTTTTTAAATTTTTTATTTTGATATAAAAATAATTTAATGACCATTTTATAACAATTAAATAGTAAATTTATTATTTTATAACAATTAAATAGTTCAATGATTATTTTGTAATAATTAATATATTACTTTAATTGCTCAGTTAATAAACTATTAGGTTGTTAACGGCTTGTGTTTATTTTATAACAAAATTTAAAATTTAAGTCCATTTATAATATTTAGAAAATTAATGACAAAAATAATCAAATAATTCGTGATCATTTGTAAAATTTACCATGATTATTATTAAACCCAAAAATTCAAAGGATTGGATTATCACTTCTATTCTTACCACATATACGGAGGTATTAAATTTTGGTTTTTCCTTTTTTAAATTTAACTTTTTAATAATACGTCGACTAAATTTATAAGAAAATAAAATCAAAATCAAAATGAAAATATAATAAAAATATAACAAACAAACTAAACAAATTAGAAGACGAAATATTAGATCAACAAAATATGTCAGATGAACTGTAACAACATGAATGTAATGAAATAGAACTGGAAAAAGGAAGTAGAAAACAGAACTCTTTTGTCTTTATCCTCTATATATTTTAAGATTAAAGTAGGAGTGATGAACAAAATCAATAATCTTGCAGGTTGATTCGCAAAATAGATCTGACTGCATCAACGAATAAACAAGAAGAAAAAATCAAACTATTTAAAGACAATAAATCAGAGTTGAGCGTCGTGACAAAACCATCCACGACATAAAATCAGATAAAAATTAAAAAAATCAAAACATAAAAAAACAAGAACTAAATATATAAATCAATGAAAAAATATATCGACAATCGAAGATCAATACTAAAATTGGCGTAGTCCTCGATTAGTTAATAATAAAGAAAATTAGTAAAAAAAGAGAAAAGGGTCTTTTTCGATTGTCAACTCTATAAATTCTACACTGCTACATAATAAACTAATAAATTAGTAGATTAGATTAGATTGCCAACTTTTTTCATTGTTTATTAATTTCAATTTCTTACCTGTGGACGCTCCACGTAGACTTTTTTGACTTCTAGTCTCAAACTTCAACTTCAATTCGGCTTACGAAACAGAAGAGACCGTTGTTTTGTGTCCGAACGTGGATTAGACAACATGATTAATGGCACTAAATATCCCTAAATTAATATAAATTTTTTTATTTTTTTTAATAGTCTAAAAGTAATTACAAGATAATATATGATGATATATATTTTTAATCGTTTGATAATGCGAATATACAGACAAAGCGATCTGAACTTGTGTTTCTTAGAATAAATATTATCCACTTAAAAAATTTTAAATTTTAAAATATGTTAGTTGAGTTCTCAAAATATTAATATTATATTAGTTAGATCATTTTAACTACTAGTTTAGACATTAAATGCCAAATCGATCCAATATAATAGAAAAATAAATTGTCACTAAATGACTCAATATGATTAATTTTTAATACATCGAATCCAAATATTTATGTGTGTATAAGTGTATAAAATTTGATATATGTTTTAGATATGCATTATCTTAATCTTAAGGACTAATTTTAAAGTTAGATAATAGTTTAAGGACATATAGTACACTCACCCAAAACATAAAATTCAAAGGAGATTTGAGTGCAAACGAGAATCAATTTCCATGTTAATACAAATAAAATCATAAAAGGAAAAGTTTTTTTTTTCTTAAAAAGGAAAATTAACATCAGCCTGTGAATCTTCATTCTTCCCATATACTGCAAGTTCGAAGACGGGATTTCTTTGAGTGTCAAGTTAGAGTTTTTAGAGTTTAATTATCCCCCCTGTTTTCTATTAATGGAAGTTGTGGTGGCTTCTCTGGGTGACGCCGTCGTTTCTGCTTTGTTTACTTCGCTGGTGGACTTCATCTCCTCGAACCACTTCTTGAAATTTGCGCACAAAGATAAAATTTCATCGGAGCTCAAGAAATGGAAGAAGCTGCTGCTCAATATCAAGGCTTCGCTCGAAGATGCAGAAGAAAAGCAAACAACGAGCCGCTCAGTGAAGCTGTGGCTCAGCGAGTTAAGAGACATTGCTTATGATGCCGAAGATATCATCGACGAGCTCGCTTTTGAATCTCTCCGCCGCCAAATGATGGAAGAACAGAACCCCTATTCGCCCACTAGCAAGGTAAAGAGATATATTTCGACTTGTTGTCTAAGTTGTAATCCTTCAAAATTTGTTCAG
Organism: Hibiscus trionum; assembly: GCA_030270665.1. NCBI lineage: Eukaryota > Viridiplantae > Streptophyta > Magnoliopsida > Malvales > Malvaceae > Hibiscus > Hibiscus trionum. The sequence continues at coordinate 1,346,222 of BSYR01000012.1, forward strand.
TTTAGCACCAAAATGGAATCCAGATTAAAGGGTCTTACTGTTAAACTGGAGGAGGCTGTTGCAATGAAGAATCAATTGAGCTTAGTAGAGTATGATAGAGGGAGGGTTGAAAGGGTGAGAGAGAGGCTAAGAACCAGTTCTCTTGTCGATGAGTCTCGTGTTTACGGCAGGGAAAGCGATAAGGAGGCTGTTCTTGATTTGTTGATGAACGGTTGTGATGACGGTGTTGCTGATGTTGGTGTGGTTTCCATTGTGGGTATGGGAGGTGTGGGTAAAACCACTCTAGCTCAGTTAGTGTACAATGATGCCAAAGTTGAAAGCTTCTTTGATTTGAGAGTCTGGGTTTGTGTGTCTGAAGATTTTGATGTTGCTAAGGTGACGGCCACGGTGCTTCAGGCTGTTACTTTGGAGAGTTGCGATTTAAATGATCTGAACTTACTCCAAGTTAGAGTAAAGGAGGAGTTGTTTGGGAAGAAGATTTTAGTTGTTTTAGATGATGTTTGGAATGAGAACTATGAGAAATGGGAAATCTTTCGTAGGCCCTTCATCGCAGGGGAAGCTGGAAGCAGAATACTTGTGACAACTCGAAATGAAGGCGTTGCATCGATCATGGCTACTTGCGGGACTTATCATTTGAAAGAATTGACAAATGATGATTGTCTCTCATTGTTTGCCCGGCATGCCCTTGGGACTTCAGATTTCGAAGGACACCCAAACCTAAAAGTAGTCGGTGAGGAAATAGTGAAGAAGTGCAAAGGGTTGCCGTTGGCAGCCAAGACCCTTGGAGGACTCCTGCGTACTAAAGGGAACTGTCAAGAATGGGAAGATGTATTAAAGAGCAAGATGTGGGACTTGCCTGAAGAAAGAAGCGGCATCCTTCCGGCTCTAAGATTGAGCTACCATCACCTTCCTTTCCATCTGAAGCGCTGTTTTTCTTATTGTGCTTTATTTCCAAAGGATTATGAATTTGAGAAGGATGAGTTGGTTTTGTTGTGGATGGCAGAGGGTTTCTTGCAACAGGCAAAAGGAAAGAAGCAAATGAAGGATATAGGAAAAGAATATTTTCACGATTTGTGGACAAGATCTTTTTTCCAACAGTCAACTAGTAACAAAGCTCGTTATGTGATGCATGATCTCATAAATGACCTAGCTCAATTTGTTTCCAGAGAAACATGCTTCAATTTCGATGGAGACGAATTATATGCAAGAGTCGATAAGTTTCGCCATTTTTCATTCCTCCATCACCAGTATGACATTCCAAAAAGATTTGAAATTTTGTTTCAGATGAAAAGTTTAAGAACTTTCTTAGTATTACCAATTCAACCATTGCCTTGGGCAGCAAATTCCTATTTAAGTAACAAAGTCTTACAGGAGTTGCTGCCGAGGTTAATTCGTCTAAGAGTTGTGTGTCTAAGTGGTTATTGCATTGATGAGCTACCACATCAAATTGGTGGTTTGATTCATCTAAGGTACTTTAATTTATCTCACACAAGAATCAAATCATTGCCTGATTCTGTGGGTTCTCTTTTCAACTTGCAGACATTGATATTGCATGGGTGCAAGAACCTTATTAAGCTTCCTCAAGCTTTCGAGAACCTTCTTAATCTTCATGTTCTTGATCTTACTGATACTGATAATTTGACAGAGATGCCTATGCATATAGGTAATCTGAAAAATCTACAGATTTTGTCCAAATTCATTGTGCAGACCGATGGGAGGCCTAAAATTGGAGAATTTAAGGGCTTGTTGCATTTGCGAAAGGAGCTTTCTATTAGTGGACTGGAAAATGTGGTTGGTACTCGAGATGCTAGGGAGTTCATTCTGAAAGATAAGCAGGGGCTTGACAGCTTAGAGTTACAATGGAGTGATGTTGGAAATGATGAAAATGCAATGCCTGTTTTCAGCATGCTACAACCACATGAAAATCTCAAAAAAATTAGAATTACGTTTTATGGTGGTACACAATTTCCATCCTGGTTCGGTGGTCCTTCATTGGTTAATATTGTGGATATATACCTCTCTAACTGTCGAAACATTAAATCCTTTCCAGCACTTGGGAGACTACCTTCTCTGAAGATGTTGTCAATTGAAGGCTTGAATGGAATCAAAAGATTGGATTTTGAGTTTTACGGAGGTAGCGAACCTACTTTTAAGCCTTTCCCTGTTTTGGAAGTTCTACAGTTACAGAATATGATGGAATGGAAAGATTGGTATTATCCTAATGAAGATAATAATGGAGATGGAGAATTCCCTAGTCTACGTGAGGTTATGATTCATAATTGTCCAAAGTTGCTTCAGTTACCCAGGTACCTGCCTTCTCTACTGAAGCTTACAGTCAAAGGATGCCCGAACGTGGCTGATTCAGTCATGACTATGAGCTTACCATCTCTTCATGAACTAAATATTGAAGATTGCAATAAAATGCTTCCAATGAGACTGGTTGACCTTACCTCTGTAACTACACTGAGAGTCAGGAGTCTGCCAGACCTTACATGTTTTCCTGATGGGTTTGAACAGTTTTCAGGAGCACTACAGCATCCTTTCATTTCCAATTGCACTGGATTGACATCCTTGCAGCAGCAGGTTACGGAATGTGAGGATGTTGTTTTTATTGAGCCTGTAAAGATTAATGGAAGTTCTCCCTCTTTATCACTAGCTGGGAATGAAAAAAATCAAGTGCATAATAGGGCGCATTTCCCCGTGTCTCTTGAACGATTACATATCGAATCATGCCCAAAACTTGTATCCTTTTCAGAGACAAGTTTCTTGTCCAGACTTCGGCATCTGAAGCTCAGAGAATGTCTAGTGCTTAAGAACCTGCCCATTTGGGTAATGAGTGGATGTCTTCTTGAAGACTTCGAAATCGAAGAATGTCCTTTGCTCGAACACTTTCCAAGTGAGAGTTTGCCTCCTAAATTGAAAAGGTTAAAAATCCAAGGTTGCATCAACCTATGTTTTCTACCTGAGGGATTGATGCAGGCTGACAACAACAAATATACATCTTATCTTGAGAAATTGGAGATCATTGGTTGCCCATCTCTTGGTAACTTTCCAGAAGGTAAATTACCAACTACCCTTAAAGTGCTTAAGATTTGGGATTGCTTGAAGCTGGAGCCCCTTTCAGATAGGATGCTTCCTAACAATTCATCACTTGAATACATTGATATTTGGAAGTTTTCAACTCTAATAAGCTCTACGGAGTCACTATACAAGCTCATGTCACTGGTAGAATTAAATATAAACAATTGTCAAAATCTGGAATGCTTCCCAGAGATAGGTTTACCCCTTCCCAACCTGAGAACTTTAAATATCTGCAACTGTGTGGAACTCAAGTCTCTACCTGATCAGATGCCAAATCTCACTTCCCTTCAATATTTAACAATTTGTGATTGCCCTAGTCTTGTTTCTTTACCTAGAGGGGGTTTTCCTCCTAACCTATTGTCACTTGAGATCTGGTATTGTAAAAAACTCAAGGGACCAGTCTCAAAATGGAACCTACACACATTAATCTCTCTTCAAGACTTCAGCATTGCTGGTGGACCAGAGATGATCTCCTTTCCAGATGAGAAGTGTCTGCTTCCCACAACTTTAGTTTCAATATATATAGCAAAACTCCAGAATCTAGAATCCCTGACCAAGGGGATTCAAAATCTACCCTCACTTGAAGAGCTAGAGGTTGCTGAATGTCCTAAGCTTCAACGCTTGCCAAGGGAAGGATTGCCTGCAACACTTGGAAGACTTTGTATCAGGAACTGTCCACTTCTGGAAAACCTATGTTCAAGAAATAAGGGGGGATATTGGCCATTGATAGCCCACATCCCCTGTGTTGAGATAGAAGCCACAGATATTTAGTGGCCTTTGGCAGATCAGCTTGTGGCTTTTTGGGAGAAGTGAGAACTGCATAGGGATGTCATCCCCTTTATTTCTTTGGTAATTTCTTCAGATGCCATCAATTCTCATCGGCTTAGTATCAGAAAAATCATTTTAACAATAACAATGTACTTTCTCGTTTGTTTCGTAGAGGGAAATGGAGAAGAAGCATGTTACATCGAAAAAGGTTCCAGCCATCAATCAGTCAACTAAGGTAAATATAAATAATTTGATTTTAGTTCAACTTGCACAAACTGATAAAAAAAATATGGGAACTTGACTATTTCCATAGATTTTCTAAAATTATCTATGTCTTTACTTTCAGACGATGTATTTACTTTCAACTTTGTTATGCGGATATCACGACGACAAACCTGACCATTTCCATGGATTTTCTAAAATTATCTATTGGAATTGAGGTATTCTCTATGAACTCAACATGCTTATTAAATTGTTAAGGGTTATCTTTCTACTAGGAGACTACTTGCAGTGTATTTAATTTCATGTTCCTAAAGACTGAATCATCTGTCATTGACGACAGGTTGTGTGATCTTGCTCATTATTTAAGCCGTTGATATTGAGTCAAGAGAAAGTTAAACTTCTGATGTATTCATGTTTTTTGGATCCATCGCAGAGAAGGGGATATCTTCCCGTGTGCAACTCGCTAGGGCTCTAGTTGTGCCTATGAAAACTTTTGCCTTGTGTATCTTGACTGTATCAATGTATTGTCTGGTTAGAGCTTAAAATTGAAGATTCTCCCTGTAGGACTATAGACATGAGCTAAAGTTTGTGTATAAATGAGGATTATGTTTTGGAGTGTTGATATGTGACCCGAAGCCTAGGTGTCTTGTATTTGTGCAGGTCAATGAGACCTTTAACTAAACTGGATCGATTTGACTTATTATTGTGTACCAATTGTCAACTTTGTCATTTTTTATTTTGTTGATTAATAGGATTGAACTTTACATAACATGCTGCTGCTGTCCTTATTAAGCTGACGGTAGGCCGTTGGCCCCTTTTAAAGTGATTACAGGCTGTTGGGGAATAAAAAAAGAGTCAGCTTTGTTTGATGAAAGAACCCACCTTGATGAGTACAAAGATTTGTTTTCTCTTATTTCTGTTTCCTTTTATAAGTTTTTGGGTTAAAAATTATGACAAAGTCCTTGTTAAACTTGATTGAGACACTCTGGTATTATTAAATTTTCAGCCTTTTCTTGTTGTTGTTGCTGAATTATTGGACTACCAGTTGTTTGTGGCCCTTCCGAGAACATGGGAATGAACGAGTCTTAACCACTCTTTAGAAATATCTGAGAGAAATCCTTTTCTTGGTTCAATTATGTTGATCATGAAGCTTATTAACTACGGAGACATGATTAATGAAACCTTGTTTCAAATTTTGTCTGTTTCGGTCTATCAGACCAAATAGTTTTGTCAACAAAGGTAACCCAAGACCAATTCTAGTACACAGTTAATGTGAGATTCATAGAAGATATTGTCCGTTTCGACTCATTTGAGTTCCGTAGATTTGTCCGCAAAGGGTCATTCTAATACACAATCAACATAAGATCATATCAGATAGCCTCGCGCCTTGTATTTGCATGTCTCGTAGTTCTGCAATTTGATAGACGAATCCGAAAAACCAAATGCATTTCATTGAATAATTTAGAATCACTATTTGTATATTTATTTCCCTTGTCCAATAATTCCAATCAGAGAAGAATATGGGGATATGATATGATATGATACACAAATTTCCTGAAATCGAAACGTATTGAAGACGATTGATTGAAACAATGAAAGAAATCAGTCATAGCGGGAGGTATCCGGGAGAGGCGTGCCGGCAAGGAAGTGCTTGATCAATGAAAGTGCCCTCTTCGGTTGAAAGCTTGGCACCTGGTGCCCCGCCCCTCTTACGGTAGCAAACGTTAAATCTCCCTTGTACATCTCCGTATAACCTCCGACCTGCCATACAAATAATGGTCGGTCCATATCTGAAATAACTCGAAACAACCTAAACCGAAACTGTCGAAAGTCTTACCTCCCCATCAAGGTACCATGGATGCCACTTAGTTTTAACAGGAAGCTTCATTTTCTTAATGGAGTACTTAGTTGAAGTAACGGGTACTCTCCCATCAGTATCGCCACTGCATTACGTCGAATAAAATACATACTATCACATATCTTAACGACACGACGATGACATGTATAAAAAATGATATGGCAATACCTGAAAATCCACACTCTGAGTCCATCAGCCATTATTTCTTGTAAAAGGGGAATGATTGTGGAAGGGCTATCTCCCCATCTGCTGATGATGTCGCTGCAGGGTTCCCAATCATGGTCGAGTTTTGTTACATTGGCATGCATGGCCTCTTGAACATCAGCTCTGTTAAGATAAGCATACACGTAATAATCGCTGCACGGATCGAAATTCACCACCTACACCGTTGTTAATGGAACATCAAAGAATCAGATTACCGGACTCATCATCGTTTGAATGTTCGATGTTTAACCGTTGTTTAGGTTGACTTACGGAAGGCTTCCTGGGAATGACTGTGAGACTGGAATTGTGGCATAAAGGAGCATAGATATTGTAAATATCAAGGTAGTAAATATCCCTAGCTATCTCCTCATTGACCGCTTCGCACTCGGTACTGGTCTCCTCGGACGAAAAGCTACAGTATTTGTTAATCCCATCTGCAGTTTCATCTGAAATGAGAGCATGGCTCCCCAAATAATCATACATTCCTTTGGTATCAGTTTCATCATTGATCACAGCATTCCCAATCTGCAACATTTTTTGTAAAAAAAATAAGGTTAAACAATGACAGCTGCACCATAATGTCCTAAGCTTCAATCATGTTGGCAAAAAAACAGAAACATTGATTAGAAGACAGAGAGACAGAGAGGGAAGTACTAGGATTCCTTTGAGATTGATGTGGGTTTGGTTAGCTTTGTTGTTGTGTTGGAGAATGGTGTGAGCAAGTTGAGGGACATAATGCCCCGCGTAGCTTTCTCCAGCGATGTAAAACTCCCTGTCCTTGTACTCAGGAAATCTCTCCAACCAGTTTAACAGGAAGACATAATTGTCAACAGCTGTTTTACTATCACCACTCTTGTCATAATCTGATGTTGTGTTGGAGTATGAAAATCCTACCCCAGCTGGCGACTCCACAAACAAAACATTTGCAGCTGCAATTCAAACAAAAAATATTCAACTGATTCGAATGTTGGTCTCTGCAGTATATGATCCGAATTGATCGACCACTAGAGATTCGGTGAATGTACCAAAAAAACATTAGAAGGTAATGTTATATGATGTTACCATAGTTCCATGAGTATCTATTTTTGTAAAGTGTTTTTCCATTGCTATGAACCCTGAAGGCTCCAAGCTCTACCATTGCTCCATAAGCTAGAGATGAACAGCCAGGCCCTGCAAGCAAAATCAGACCATCAAATCACTGTTTTCACTGTGGCATTTCATCAAACACCAGTTACATTTGGGAATAAAGTCAAAGTGTGACAGTTTTTATTCTTTTATTTCTGAACATTGTAGCAAACATGAACAAAAGAGAAGCTAGAACAGTAAAACCCAATAATTTAATCATAACAAAATTGACATCACTCATTCAGCCAACTTGGGATTCTCCAAAACATAATGATTGTAATAAAAAAATAATTGCAGTAATAATATGACAGACAATAGGCTTCTTAGACAATTGCATTTTTTATTTTTTAAAAAATATTAAATTGGTAGAGGAACATGCCAAGAAATCCTCCACATGAGTGAATTATGGGATTTCAAACATGCCATCCCCGTAAAATGTGGTAGCTAATAGGTCAAAAAGATAAATACAAACATGATTAAAATATGTTTCATGTTCTTGGACTCAAATAATTTGAGGATACTGAACACTTAAACATGCTTAATCCCACATCATCATGTGTATAATACTAGCGACATATCAACTGAGTTAAACTCAATCAGTAGATTTTTCTTAAACATACATTATTCATCTTTTTGTGTTATAATAGGAACCATAGAATTTACTGCATTTCACATAATTAAAAATTGTCTGCACGTCACAAGGTGTGGCCTCATTATAGGAAAGAGAGTGACACATGAGAAGTAGCCAAGCAACCACTTGAGCAATAATGGAGATATTAAAATTTTCCAGATAAGAATCCTGTGACTTGAAAGATCATCTTCATCATATTACAACAACAAAAAAACCCAGATTGCATATCAATGAAAAGAGAACAATCAATCAATCAATCAAACGTACCTCCATTAAGCCAAAGAAGAAGAGGCAGAGACTCCTTGGAATAATGCTGAGCCTCCACGAAATAATAATAAAGTGCACGGCCCGCCGATTGATCGACCGTTACGTAGCCGCCGTACTGATTGAACGAGACACGAGGTTGTCCCGGCAACATTCGGATTCTGTCCTTTTCTTTCATCCCTTGCTGTGGATGTACACTGGTTCTGCTTATGTGATGAATTGGCTTGAAATGACTCTTGTCAATTGCAGAACTTCCCTTCACCTTGTTCTGGTAAAGACGGCTTAGAGCTAGTGCTTGCTTCTGGGAATGAATTGGAGCCACCATGGATGAAACAATGAAGAAGAAAGTAAGAAGGAAAAAAGGGTATCTCCCCATTGTGTTTTGTGTGGGACACAGAGAGAGAAAGAGAAGAATAGATTTTATAGATCCAAAAGTTTGTTTTATATCAAAGCCCGACCAGACCATGCATGTAGAAAGAACATGTTATATAGTTGCTATAAACTTATAATATTTAATATGAGGGTTATGATGTACTGCAAAGGTAAACACATGATATGGAGGTGGAAGAAAATGGTAATAATAATTGATATGGATGCATGGCTTATCCAGATCAATGGAGTAATCAATCATTCATTGATATTTTATTATCAATAATTAATAATGAAACACTCCTTGAATGGGAATAGGGACCCTTTTTAGTTTTTACTATGACAAATTTGGTTTAGTTGAAATGAAAGAATTGAAAAGATGGCCACCTTGCCTGCCTGTTTTTATTCTGTTTTATAGAAAGAGCTTGTTTTTTAATGTTGTATTATTGGCCAAATTTTATGACAGTAGCCGGCGGTAGGGGACTACCGCCCTGAACGACAACAATAGAAGCAGAATATCTACGGGCAGTAGCGGATCCATAATTTTTTTTGAGGGTGGGCACAAGTCATAAAAATCTCAAAATTTTAGGGTGAACACGAATCATAAAATTTAAGGACCAGTTCATAAAAATTAAAAAAATTAAAACCAAATGTGTAAACTTTGAAAAATATGTGACACCCAATCACAAATGTTGCTCAGCCACTGTCTACAGGGCCAACTCTGTCCTCAAAGTCTATTCTTTGCGGTAATAGAGATTTCGTATAATTATAAATTTAACCTTCATTTTTCATTATTAGAAAATTTGGTCCCAATTCTTTTTTTTTTCCAGTTGAATGTGGTTCTAAATATTTCACTTTTTAACCATTTTTTTTTGTATAAACACCAATATGAATATTTAATTTATTAATTGATTACTTCAGATCAAATACTACAAAATTCTATTATGAGAGTGGTCGTCCAATCCAATATGCTTCATTCATAACACAAATTTTAATTCTAATCGCAATCCTACTTAGAGGGGAAGAGAAGAGGACTCTAGAGGAGGAGGGGCTACTCCTAGTGGATCTAGGACCTATAATCTAAAAAATATGAGAGAACAAAAATGAACAGTTTAACCAACTGACCAAATGTGTTTGCTCCGTAACATCGAGATATTAACAAAAATAACAATTTAGTCGTTAATATTTTTCATAATGCTAATGTAGTTATTTTATGGCAGTTGACATGTATTTTTTTTATAATATGCATGTTCATCTTATAGTCCATATTTAGGGTGCGAGGTTGTCTCTCCTAACAATGTCGTCTTTAAAGTTCGAACTTACATACTCACATTGAGAGTGCAATGTGTCTTATCAATACACTCAACACTTATTGGTGACGTGTATTTAATTATTAGCGTAGCAAAAGTGTCATATTAGTGGATAATTTTAAAATTATGAAAAAAAATGTTTTTAAAAGTTAATTTATTATAAAATAATACAATGTGATATATGATATCGTATAAATAAAATGGTGTCGTATTAGTAATAAATGAAGATTACCATGTAACCTATTATATAGTGTCGTAAAAAAAATTAATCGTTAGACATCATTTTCTTTAAAAAGAAAATAATTTGGCTAAAAAATATTAAGAAAAGCATAAATAAATAAATAAATAAGATGAAATTGACAAAAATATAAATATTAATAACTAAATTTATTATAACATCAAAAGAATTTGATGATAAATATTTTAAATTTTAATTCGTATTTAAAATTATTGGATTCAAATCTCATTTAATTCCATTATGTCTAAGAAAACGTTTTACATACTTAACATCTAGAGCGGTCCATTTTAGAACGGTCCAAAACGATAGCCTTTTGACTTGGATTTAAATTTTATTATGTAAACTTTGAATTTTTTTTTGAAAGTGTTAAATTTCGGGTTTAAATTTTAAACTCTTTAATTTTATGATATTATTAATAGGCTTAATTAATAAAGTCTTTAGGAAGTATTGTTATGTGACGATGTAGATTTTTTTTATTGTTATTTGATCACATAATCAAAATTACATGAAAATTTAACCAATAACATACATGTTCTTCTAATGCTTAAAGTTATTTATCTTAGAAAATAAAATATTTTTTTTCGTAATATACATATTCGTCTTACGATTTATGTTCGAGGTGTGAGGCAGTCTCTTCTAACAATGTCTTCTCCAAAATTTGAACTTGTGTCCTCTTCTTGGAAGTGCAACGTACCATACCAATGCACTCAACACTTATTGGTAGAAAAATAAATCAATTTTGAAAAATCTATATCATCAGTTTAACAACATCAATCAATGATACAATCAATTTTTTTATTAAATAAAGAGGTATTATATTCTCATATCATGATTAAAACTCATACAAGATGGCACTAGGGATGATAATGGGGCGAGGTGAGTTTTTGGTGGCCCCGACCCTGACCCGAAATTTAAATCACCCGTCCAGACCCGCCCTGACTCTAATATATTGTATACTTCCCTGATATAATAAAAGTATAACTCAATCCTGATATTTTAATAAAAAATTAGACTAAACCCGACTCGTCCTGAAAAAATTAATAAAAATATTAAAGGTAAACTACAATAGTGGTCACCCAACTATCAGTGTTTTAGTCTTTCAACTAATTTTTTCGTTAAAATTATCTCTTCCGTTACAAAATTTTTATTCAGGCCAATGAGTTTGTGACACATGTCACCACTTCAACTAAAAAAAATGAATTAATTTTGCTCCCTTGCAGGTTCGATTCCCTACTCACCTTGCAAAACCAACTTATTTTTATCACTTCATTGGTCTGAATAAAGTTTTATAAAACAGTGTAGTTTATCCAAATATTAAATATAAATTTTCATCTTAAACCGTCCCGCCCTTACTTTTTTTCATAACCCGTCCCGCACCAAACCCGATTTTTAATATAAAAAATGGCCCTTATCGAGTCGGAATCCAACAGAGACAAGTTATTTTACCGCTCTTAAACAGAACAATATAAACATTTTTAGCCATTAGACTAATTAGTGAATCTCTTAATGATACAATCAATATAAATATACAAATAACATTATAAATGTAACGCTCTGAGTCTTAATTATCTAATTAAATAATTTTGTTGGTCGTTAAGTGAGTGTAGATTAGGGGTGCTTATTGATTTGAGCAGCTCGCAAACAACTCGAGCTTGACTCAATCAAAACTCGGTTAACACTTGACTCGAGTTGACTCGGCTCGAAACCGAGCTCGACTCGAGATCTTAACGAGTCAAGTCGAGCAAGGCCCATCTTGACTCGTTAAGTTCGTGAGCAGCTCGTTATTTTTTATAAAGTCTTTTATGATTTTTTGGTGGTTACCTTAAAAAAATTTAGTTTCAAATTGCTAAAATATTTTGTATTTTCCGAGAATTAAAAAAAGTTAATTTGTATTAATAAAAACTTGAGTCTTTCCTTTGTCTTTAATTATTACTTTATGTATAAAGTAGAAAAGGGGAAAAGTCTTTAGTTTTTAATTTTTAAATAGAAAAATAAGATTAAAAATTAAAACCTCGAAATTCCCTAAGTCATTCTCTTTTTTGTTGTCATCGAAGATTGTTGAGAAACAAAAAATTCTCACACTCGAATATCAACTTCATCTCTAACTCAGATATGATAAGTTCATTTATTTATCTCCTCAGACCTCAAATTTCCCCCCTAAATTTCTATGTTTATATTATGCTCTAAAAATATCACTAGATTTTACCTATACTTAAAAAATAAGGTAAACATTTTGGCGAGCTTAACGAGCAACGAGATTTTTTAATGAGCATGAGTCAAGCAAAATTTCATCGAGCTTAACGAGAAACGAGTCGAATTGAGCATCGATATATTTTAACGAGCACGAATCGAACACTACTCAACTCACGATCGACTTGGTCGATAAGTACCCTAGTGTAGATGTCTATTAAAAAAATGAGTGTAGATGTAGGATGGAGTGGAAGGTAATCTTAACCGAGCTGTTGTGGATTAAATGGCATTATAGATGAGTGAGAGGAACTAAATTGCACAAAGGGTAAAGTTCTAAACTGAAAATGGAATTTTTAGAATTGAGTATCAATATATGTTCACAGCTTGTCTATACTCAATTGTTCCTAATGTCTGGAAACCGAGAAATTCAAATTTTAAAAAAATAAAATTTGAGGCGTCTGAATCATATTTTTCCATTGGGTGATCCAACCTTCATTTTTCACCCTTGGATTTCTTTAGAATCGGTGAGACTCGATATTGGCCCTTCATTTTTGTAGTAGAGGTAGAGGATAAGATTTCAACAAAAGCTGAAATTTTCTTGGATTTATACGTGAAAAAAACTTAGAGTTTACACCGCCCTCGTAGTAGGTTAATCATATTATTTAATTTAAATGTTTAATTAATCGTTATAATTGTAATTTAATTATTATATTGTTAAAAAATTTAACAGTTAACCGTTTTTAAGGTTCAGCTACATGTTAATCTATAATTTATTTCAATTTTTTTAAAAAATCACTATTAAAAATAACGAAATTATCTCTTCGATAAATATTATATTAAAATTTTCAAAAGAGAACATTAACTCAAGTAATGTGGGGAGAATTAAAGAGAAGTGTTTGGTGCTAAGAACCTCGGTAAGTAGAAAGGAGTGAACTTTAGGTTCATTTCCTTACAATCATGCTTCATTTGTATTGTCTTAACTCTTTTGGATGTCATGTCTTTTATGTAATGAAGCCATCAAAGATCATCAAGGGGGAGACAGGCACTTTCAAAGAAAAGTAGAAAGTGGTGGAGTGAGAGTTTGATCGAGTCTTTGAGTGATTAAGGTTAAAAATTGAAGTGATAGAAAAATGAAAAGATGAAAAATGTTTTTTTTTTCTGTTAATGTGCTTTGTTAAAAAGATGAAAAACTAAAAAGAAAATAAGTTTTTTTCCTCTCTTTTGCTTGGTCGATGAAAAAGTGAGAAAAAAATTAAGCTTTAAAAACTATATTTTTTTATGATTTAGTCTAATATTTTTAAAATGATTATTTTTATTCATTTTAGTCTCTACAATTTTTACTTAATCTAAAATTGACCCTTATTTGTTTCTAATTTTTATAATGTAATCTAATATTTTTAATATAGTTTTATTTTTGTTCAATTTAATTCTTAAAATTTTTCTTTAATTCAAAATTGGCCCATATGTATTTCTATTTTTTTATAATTGAGTTCAATATTTTTAATTTAGTTTTATTTTTGTCCAATTTGGTCCATAAAATTTTTATTTAATCCAAAATCGACCTTTATTTATTTCTAATTTTTACAAGTTAGTCTAATATTTGTATAATTTAATCCTGAAAGTTTGACTGTCGATGTAACACCTAATACTCAGTTCAGACGAATCTAGCTCGAATATCGGATGTTACAAATGGCCCATTGTGGCCTAATTTTTTTTATATAAAAAACAAGCATATTCGATTACGTGAAAGTAAGCAACCAACATGAAAATAAAATGAAAACAATAAACTAAAGTCACCCAATAAAATAAACCTTTAAAAACTTTAAAAAATAAACGATTTAACAAAAAGACATTTTGGTAATTTTATAAAATTTAAATCTAAAAAATATTCAAAACTTAAATACAAGTTTAATATAATTAGAAACATCTTATGCCTATGTTTGGCTAAAAAAGTTCAAATCGAAGTAAATTTAACCGAACCGAAGTTTAGAGACTAAAATGTAAATAAATCATAAGTTGGATTTTAAGTTAAAAACTCAGTTTCATGCCCATTTTAGACTCATTAATTCTAATTAGACTTAATGGTAAAAATCATATTTAAAATAGAGTGTTAACTGCAAAAATAAGTAGTTTATTAACCATTTTGAAAATATTCATAAAATACAGGGAAAAGTTTTTAAAAAGTGAAGTTAAACCTTTCAAGTTGATCCGGGATAAAACGAGTCTTTAATTAAAATTATAAAATTAGTGATAAAATATAAAATTTACAATTATAATATATTTACTTACTTTGATATCATAAAATAGTTTTTGCGTTAGTGGTAAAATATATAAGTGAAAATAAACTTGTTTTACTTGAAGTCAATAGATCAAATCCTAGTATTGTTATTTTTAGTCTTGTTTTTTTAAAAATTTTCTATAACTCTTACAATAATATTTTATTAACAGTCCCGTTAACCTTTAAATTTTGGCTATGCCCCTGGCTGCACACCATTAATTTTTTAATAATCTTTAAATAAATATTAAAATTCTTTCATATTTTTGTCTTCAATCCTTCCCATCCCATATCTTATAGAAAGAATAAAAAATCAAAATAATTTTAAAACTGAAAAAATAATATAAATTTTAAAAAAATTCAAAAAATATATAAAATTTTAACAATAAAAAAGATAAGCATGAGGTTTAAGGCATGTTTTATATCATTTCAATTTCACTCAAACAAATTTATTTGACTCTATTCATTTCGAATTTTATTTCACTCGATATGCAACAAAAACCAAATTGAATTTGGTTAATACATTAAGACTCATTGAATTAATTAGTTTAATTTTTTTATTTAATTTGACTTGATTCGATAAAAACACTAAGCCTTCTAAAGAAAATAATACATCTAAAAATATATTAGGGAAATGAGACTCATGAGGCTTTAATTTAGTTTCTACGATAAATACTACAATGTTTGATTGTGTCGTCACCTACAGATGACGACACTAAATATTTTATAATTTTTTTTAATCTTTTATCTCGCCATTTGCACATGGAGACATTATTATTATTATTATTATTATTTATGTAATAGCATTAGGCATGGTGACTTTCCACCAAGACGTGCAAGAGATTTGAATAATATAGTTTTAGGAAATCAATTCTAAAATGTGTTGGAAGTGAGGAGTTTGTAAAGCTTGTGACAATACTGATTGCCGAGTAGAATGCTCTTTTTAGGGCATTTGTCATTTGTGTGTTGAATCCTATTGGTCAACGAGGTTGTTCAATCCATCACTTTGCTTAACGTGTAAGAACAGATATATACATACATACAGCTAAGCCCCATTTGTTCTTTAATCAACTATATATCTGTGGACACTATTATTACATCTTACGAGACTTCAATTCGAACAACTTTTATTTATAAGATGTGTATTTTTTATTAAAATATTTCTAAAAAATGATGATGTTTATTTTAGAAAATTCGAGTTCAAAAATGATTATCTCAAGACTATTAAAAAATAATTGAATCACCTTTTATATGGTTTAACTGTAAAATAAATGCCCAAACTATATCTTTTTCTTCTAGTTAGAAGTCTGAATTATTTTTTTGGCCAAGTAGGTGCCTAACATTTCATTCTGCTACTCAAATAAGGTTTTTTCGTCAACAGCCGTTAAAAAATTCTGTCATACAATCAAAATATGAGACGTGGCCTATTTTATTTTTTTAATTTATGAATTTCTTTAAACATCTGAATTTCTTAAAAAACCTCAAACTTCTAATTTCTTTCAATTAAACCTTCAAATCGCATTCCTTATCGTCTGACATCCCCACATGTCGGTGGTTCAATGTTCACCGCTTCAAGCGCCGTGCATCTCACCGTTCGACATCCCCCACCCTCTAGCGGTCGATCAGAATCCAATTGTCCTTTTCTTTCTTCATTGTTGGATATTCGTCGGCGGTGCAATCAATAGTTCATTCGTTGATTTTCGACGATGGGATGATGGGGTTTTCAGTCGTGGTGGCACGATGAAGGTAAGGGTGGCTGGTGGTGGTTGAATCAGTGGTGGGAGGGGAAGAATTTAGGGTTTGGGTTTCGATTTTTTTAGAAAAATTAAATATTTTGGGTTTTCTTTATAAAATTAAAAATTTAAAAAAAATAACATAAATATGCCATGTTTTATGTTCAGACTGGATAACAAAATGTTTTTAATTGTCGTAACAGAAATACTTTTTTAAATAACAAAATGAAACAATCGGTAACTATTATAACTTAAAAAATAATTTAAACACATAACTAAATATATATATATATATATATATATATAATTTAATTTTTTTCCCGACGGTTAAACTTTTTATATCTAGGACATAAAAATTGGATGTATTATTGAGTTAAATCAAGATGAATCTTTGAATTGAAAATGAAAATTTTCAATATCACTTTTTTATCCCGAGAACTCAAATTTAAAATTTATCTATAAATGTGATTGCCAGAACTGAACTAAGTGGTCAGTTAAATCGGTTTGAAAATCGTACAAATCATTAAAATCAATTATTGAATCGCGAGTCGATTATTTTATCAATTTAACCATACTTTTTTTTATCAAAATCAATTTTACCATACTTACATGTAGAGGTGGCAATCGGGTCATTCGGTTCGGTTTCAGTTCGGGTCTATCTAGAATCGGTTTAGATTCGGTTCGGGTCGGTTCGGTTTGGGTTCGGGTCTGTGATGAGTCGGATTCGGTTCGGGTATTGGATCGGGTCAAAATCGGATCGGTTGTTTTCGGGTCGGGTCAATATCGGATCGGTCGCTTTCGGTTCGGGTCAAAATCGGGTCGTTCGGGTTGCTTTCGGTTCGGGTTAAAATCGAGTCAATTTCGGGTCAATTTCGGGTCGGGTCAACATTTAAATTTTCGGGTCAATTCGATTTGAGTTGGGTTAAAGGTTTGAGGTTTAGTATTTATGGTTTAGTTTAGAGTTATTGGTGTATGAGATTAATTCTGATTCAACTTGTTAATCTATGCATTTGAATTTGATTAAATATTTAAATCAAAGCTTCATGTATCCATATAAATTTTTTTTTGTATAATTATATTAAATCAAAGTTTATAATAATAATAATAATAATAATAATAATAATAATAATGTCTGAAATGAATTAATTTATTAAACTTAGGATCTAATTGAACTAACTAAAATCTAAAAGCATAAATCACGGACATAATTAAAATAATTTTAAAACTAAATGTGAAATTTCAATTAAATTAATCTAAATTGAAACTCAATTAAATTAAGAAAAAGAGAAAGACAATTGGTAAAAATAGAGAGGGAAAAAACAAAATTTTGGAGGGAAATAAGCCACCAATTTTTTAAGCTAGATTGAAAAAAAAAAGACAATTGAAAAAAATAGAGAGAGAAAAGACAAAATTTTAGAGGAAAATAAGCCACCAATTTTTTAAGCTAGAGATTATTTACTTTTTAGGTCATGTTGCATTTAAAATGTTACATTTTAGTCAACTTTAAGTTTTAGTTTAATTTAATGTATTCCCACGATTTAGACTTCGGATATAGAAATCCCCTCCCCGTAGTGATATTTAGTCTCTAAAAATTTACTTTTAGTTGAAATGAACTAATCTTTGTAATTTAGTCTATTAATTTAATATATTGATATTTTCGTTCATTTTAATTTCAAAGATTTAATTTTTAGCCAAAATTGACCCATATTTATTTATATGGTATTATTACAAAATTGATCGTTGGACTCTCAAATTTCTCCACTTCCAAATTGTCAATTTAGTCTACAATTTAAATTTTATGCTATATTTTATAAAATTGATCACCAAGATCTCAAATTTCTATACTTCATTTTATTATTTATTATATTGTTAAAAATAGACATTCGGGTTAAAATCGGGTCAAAATCGGGTTAAAATCGGGTCGATATTCGGTTCAGCTTTCGGTTCGGGTAGCATTCGGTTCGGGTCCATTTCGGTTCAACAAAAAATTTCGGTTCGGTTCGGTTCGATTCGGGTTTCGGGTCAACTTCAAATCATCATGTTCGGGTCAAAATCGGGTTTCGGTTCGGGTAATTCGGTTCGGGTTTCGGGTCTCGGGTCAAGTTTGCCAGGTCTACTTACATGACATCTAAACGGATTAGTTTATTTTATGTTGATTCTCCTGCATTCTCAATTATATATAGTCTCAGTTAATAAAATTTATTTATTTTAAAATAATTTTTAAATAATTATACACTTTTCATTTATATGTAAAAATAAGATAAAAATTCACCTTAAAAAAATACGAGATGAATAAATCTTATTGATTAGACCACATATGACGTAATATATCGGATCCATCTAATATTTTTCCGGTATTTGCTTGCAAACTACTGTAAGACCCCAAATTGTGCTTACAAAACCGTGTTCCGAGTGCACTAAAAAGAACATGATAAGAACATTTGACCACAGCTAACATGTCACCTGTTTTTCAATTTTAAAGTGGCCAATTGTTTTGCAACATTTGCTCCTGTTTTTCATCACCTCAAACAACACCTTCCTCTTGACTTTCCTTCTCTCCTATATAAAAAACCCCCAGATTTCAACGCATCTTACTCATAAACAAACTAAAACTTCGTCATCAAAACTAAACCCAAAAGCTTCTCTTTTCTTGTCGATGGTACTCTTGGTACAAAAGCTTAGCAAATTCTACTCCAAGCTGGAAAACCACCACCACCACCGTGCAGAGGTTGATGTTCTATCGGCTTCTTTACAGGCTTTCAGGTCCGATGTTTCGAATTATATGAACCAGTTGTTGTCGTTGAATCCGAAACCCAGATCAGAAACCTTGTCCTTTCCATGGATCCAACGATGTTTCGAGCTCCTTCCTCTAATCAACAAGGCGTTTCTAAAGCTAGTCCAGGACATAGACTACCCCACGACCAGCTGGGAAGCTGCTTCTCTCGACCGGTATCTCAACTTCGGCTTGCATCTGCTGGAGCTTCTCAATTCCGTCAGCTCCTCTCTTGCTCACCTGTCGCAGGCTCGGCTTTCATTGGCTCATGGCCTCACCCTCGTTGAGAATTCACCTTCCACGGCTCTAAAGCATCTCAAACCAATCCAGCCCCAAAGTTCAAGCAAGGACATCAGGGAATTGTTACAGAACGAAGATTGGGAGGAGAAATTTGGTTCTTGCAAGGAAAGGGTAATCAATGAAGTTATGATAGAGATGAAGAGTGTTGGGTTTTGGGTGTTTGGGGTTGTTCTGGCTTCCTTGTCGGGAGAGACCAAACCATACTTGGAGATGAAACAAGTGATTTCCAGGTTCAATGGTGCTTTGTTGGTTGACGTTATGGATTCATGTGTTTTTGATGTTATAGTGGAGAAAGCTGAGACATTGAAAGAGGTTAAGGAGCTTAACAATGCAGTAGATTCACTAGTATCAGCAATCGTCTCCGGGGAAACCAGTGATGCTGCCATGGATTTGGAGGGGAAATTGGGTGTTTTCGAGAAGGAGATGGAAATCCTGGAAAAGCAAGCGGATACCTTGTTTTCAAAAGTATTGGCAACCAGAAATGATCTGCTTCATGGTGTTAGACGACGCAAGCAATGATAACGACATCGAATTCACAGTTTCTTGTGTAAATAGAGAATACAGACAGACATTTGTTGTCTTGTTTTTTATATTGTATCTTCAAAAATTATTAATGGAAATGGAACAGTTTTACTTGCAACTTTTACTTGCAGGGGAGATTTAGAACTCTGGAAATATGAAATGCAAAAATGGAAGAAAACTAGGTCCATTTTGATACAAAAGGAACTCTTTCCCCAATAACTGTTAGTACTAAAAGTTTATCCAATATACTGATATGAAACATCTATAACTTCACTGTGTTGGACTCCTTTGATTTGAACAAAGGGTTCTTTAAAAAACACTACCAACTAGACTCAATTGTGCCATACCCAGATCTAAGTTTTGTCATCTCTGTTAGGGGACGAGGAGACTCCGTTAAGGAAAGAATTATACTGGCCCCAATTGTCTCTCTGAGTCATCGGAACGGCTTTCTCTTTCGGGTTTCTTTCTTTTGGGATAATCACTTGGCAACCTGATATCGCAGAGAGAACGAGAGTTAGTCTATGAGAATGAACACTGGCCGTGATAAGGGCAATGACTTCATTTTGGTCAGCAAGGGAGTAGATTTCATAGGCAACAGTAGATTCGATTGAAGTATTGACATTATTGTCAGAGTTAATCTCAAGAACAAACTACTCGAATATAAGAAATACTTACCCTAAATGCAAGGTTGTGTCTGAATCTCCCTTTTCAACAGTGCAAGCACAGGTGCCATCTGGACTGGGAATACTATGGCTCACGAGAGAATTTTTCCTTTCGACGGGATAGTATTCAAGATAGGATCGGACCAGGCGATCAGCTGATGGAAAGAAACCTCTTAGCTCCTCAACCTGCATTGGTGGGCACAAGTAAAAATAGGTTACGTGCAACCCAAACCATAATGAATGGTTTTCACTTTTCACTTTCGTCAACAAAAATACAACTTGCCTGTCTGCGTAAAGTTTCATTCTCAAGCAATGCCCGCTGCTCCTGGAAACAGAAATTCAAATGAACTAATTAAATGGAATGGTTTGTTCTCACTTTTTAAAAAAAAATCTTTTATACGCATATAGATATTAATCCACTTCATTGACAGATACACAACAGGAAAGTTGCATGGAACTGTAACTTTTAGCCCTTTTCATTTGTGTTATTTCAGAAATTAAATTACTTTCAATAAACTTTCCATTTCCCACTTTCCTCCCATCCTTCTGGTTCCCACTTTAGAGTAACTTCAAGTGTTTATAACTAAGGTGTTGCATGTTCCATGAGACCTTGCCTCCACACAAGTATGATCAAGCATTCTCCGGATTAAGATCGAATTTTCTTTTCAAAATGAGCCTATAATTGGAGATAACCATAGGCGTAGCATCCATCTTTATTGTTCCAAAATATGGCTTTTAGAATAAGCAAAGACATGCAGAATGGGATCCGGCGTACCTGTACTCTCGATTGCTCTATTTGTTCCATGAGCACTTGCTCCTGAAATGGTAGAATTTGTATTAAGGCCTCTCGAGTTAACAGATTGTTTCTATAAATATGTAATTAACCTAATAGATCTAACGAATTTGGAGAAAATGTCATACAACCTTCTTCTCCTTGACAGATAACAACCCTTCACTAAGCTGCTGCTCCAGGACATCAAGCTCTTTCAAGCTCATGTTGGTCAAGTTCTTACCCAACAGCTGTCTATAAAATCAGAAAAATCATTATTTTAAGCGAAAGTAATATCTCTGTATACTAAACACAAAACAGAGAATTAAGATGACATACAATTGTTTCATTTGCAGCTTTGCAACTTCATCCTTCAGATTATCTGCCTCCTTAGAGTCTTGTTTCTGCAAACAAATGTATACTTGAAATCATCCATGTGTATACTTTCAGCATACAACTATTGTAAGGAAGAATAAATGAAACAGAAACATATTTGGAAAAGAAAATTTAGTCAACTTATTTCAATTGGTAGTAACCCCATGCCATACACAATTAATCTTAGATTCCAACTTCCAATTATCATCTCAAGATACAACACAAACATACACATGATGAAATTGAAATATGTTGTTTCGAGACAAAAGGAAACGGGACTTCTGTTTGTAAGCATAAAATGCAGATTACCTCTGCTTTATGTTCCACTAGAGGGGTCTCTGGAGAACCTTGCAAACTCTTGTTGTATCTGGAAAATGTTTTCTTCATGCTGCACAAATGAACAAATGAATAAGACGATACCTTTTTTCTAGAAAGAAATTAGACACATATTCTCTATAGTAGAACATTCAGCCTTCCCAATACATAAAATTAAACTATGAACACAATCAACACAATGAAACAAACAATCCTTAAGAGAGCAAAGCATTTTACGAACTCCGATAGCAAGCTGCCTTCGCTATCTCACTAATCTGCGATAATCGGGACATAGATTAACATGTCCCAATGCTTCAAAGAAGGTACCATCTAAAATAAAACAAAATCAATCATTTGGCATACCAAGTTTCTATTGAAATTTCAATTAGAAACTCAGTTGGGACGTGAAAGGCATGTAGCTTTTCACATTATGTAGGTATAAAAGCAAGAAAGCAAAGAGAAATTGAAAATATCATCACAATCCTATGCTTGCAATTCAAAGCAAAACCTCTAATATGTATCATCAGAAGAAAGTATGTTGGTTATGACCCCCCCCCCCCCCAAATAAAATAAAAAATCCATACCTACATTAACACTTACAATCCCAAAATCACATGCAATGCAACAATTAAGAAACAAACAGGTAACACAGTTTCACAAAAGTTATTTCTTCCTCAAAAATCAAATTTTCCCAGCTAAAAAGCTTAAATGATAATAAACGTGCTGCCGGTCATAAATTGCAACAATTCTGAAAAGGGAAAATAAGTGGCAGGAGAACTGAAGTTCATAACGAAATTGAGAGAAATCAATAGAAAGCCAAAACTATCAGCAGAAACAAATCTAAACAAACATGCAAGAATTGAAACAAATTAAAACCCCCAAAACCCACTGAACTTCTTAATCGGTGACCCCTGGTAAACACCATGCAATGATAAAAAAGTAACATTTTTTTAAAAAAAAGAAGAAATTTCATTTTTTATATATAATGCATACCCAGAGCTGGAATACTCGAATAGTTTGCCGGTGTTGGAGAAAATGATGACAGCAACCTCAGCATCACAGAGAATGGCGAGTTCCTTAGCCTTCTTAAGCAAACCCGCACGCCGCTTGGAGAAGGTGACTTGCCTGCTGTTAGCATTCTCTATTCTCTTTATCTCTATCTTCCCCCTACCCATTTTTTCTCTCTTTCTCTGCTCTGTTTCTGTTTCTTCTCAAAAACCCAGAAAAAAAAACAGGAAAAAGAAATGATTTTTCCGATTCAATCTCTGTTAGAACAAGATTAAAAATGACCAACCACTTCTCTCTTTGGATATAAATATCCTGCTTTGATTACTAAGAGAAGAGAAAGCTTAATTTGGAGGAAGGATTGCTAAATTTAGAGAACGGGGAAGATAGAAAAAATGAAAAAGGCAAGGCGTTTTGAAACTGGAAACGACAAGTTTCTTCTTGCATGTCTATCTCTCTCTGCAATTCTATTTAGAGTGTGGTTTGCATGATATATTCCTTTGCCACATTTGGAGAGATGTTACATTTTCTCAGGTCTGATGCTGGACCCCACCTTCTTCTTTCCTGTGGTCCCCACTTAAGAGGAGTAGAATTACCAGAGATTAATGGTTAAATCTGCTTGATTTGCTGAATCTGGGTTCCTATATTTGTTGCTATTTATGATGGAGGGTTTCTGAGAGGGGGATTTGCAGTTTGCTGGCTATAAATGCATCTTTTGGGTTTTCCAAATATGGTAAATTCTAGCACTAGATAATAGATATAGGGGATTTGGTGGAATCTATTGCCAAATTTGGAGAGGAGTGGCAAAGTTTTCATTCCCATTTTTGCACTACTATTACTAATTTAGAACAATGCCTTTTTAAGCTTTATTTCCTTGTTTTTCCTTCTCCCTATGTCATCTCCCTAAAAGATAACTTTATTTCCTAATTGCCAATAATGGTTGGAGCTTTTTTTTAAGGCTTTAACTCTAGGGATGTAAAAACTGACTCGGTCCGTAAAATTGACTGAAACCGATTTGAGTCATAACTGTTTGTGACTTGAAGGATTAGTGATCTGAAACCGATCTGAGTCTGAACTGGTGTTGACCTAAACCCGAGTTGGACTTGGAAATTTTGGACCTGAACCCGACTTGCACCCGACCTAAACCCGAATTCAACCTGATAATGTGATAACCGAACCCGACTTGCATCCGACCTGATATGAACCCGAACCCGAGATTAACTTGGGAAATAACTGATATTATCCGACCTGTTATGGACATGATCTGTAATTGACTCAACCTATTAATAACCCGACTTGTTACTCAACCGATCTGCTATTTACCTGACTTGGTATTTACCTGTCTTATAAGTTGTAAGTTACAAATTTACAATTGATGAACTTGTAAATATAAATTTACTATATTAAAATGTGTGAAAATATATTTTTCTCAATTTAAAATGCATAATCATTAAATTTAATAAATTTGTTTAGGATAATTAATTAATTTATTATTGAAATTATTAATTACGACCACTAAATTAATAAATTTGTTTCTAAGACAAATTATGATCATTATATTAGAGTTTTAATTATAAGTTTTGTAACCCCTCGTTTCGGTCCGGGCGACTGACCGATCTGAGTGGGTCACACGCGGAGGAAACCGAGGCGAAACCCGTTAAGGCTCCACTTCGGTTAACGACCCTAGAAAACTTTCTTTTAGTATTATCTTGTCTAGATATTTAGTCAGTCCTATGTGTGACTAACGGCAGCGGGAAACAAGGATAGGACGAGACAAGAGCATAAGTTAATTTAAATTTACCAAATGTCAAGTTAGTCCGATTTATTGCAACGCGACCCAAACACACATAAACGATCACGAACAAGGCTCTCAAGAAAGCTAACATCAAACAGGGCCTAAGCCCAACACTTGAGAACCTTTAGAGATGTCAAAAGCCCATATTTCAGGCCTGTGTTTCGAAACAGGCTTGCCCGTTTCGATACACGGGCCCCAGTTTAAAAAGCTAGACCATCCGTTTCGATACGCTCCACCCCGTTTCAGAACAGAGGTCCATTTTGCCTAGGAGTTCCGAAACACGTTCCGGAACAGGCCCTCACAGTAGCAAAAACGTTTCGATACTCGTATCAGAACAGAGGTTCACAGTAGCCAAACCGTACCGGAACGCGTTTCGGTACGGGTGTCCCTGGAACCACACCCGTATCGAAACAACCTTACCCGTTCTGAAACGTCTACAATCTGTGTGTTTCTAAAATCCAGATTTTTGCATCTTCAAAAGCTCCCAACAAGCCTCAAACATCAAGAAACAAGATATAACATGCAACCACATACTCTAGAGGCATTCACCCTACTACAAACATGTTCATCTAACAACATACATGAAAAGGCCATACATTCTAAGGATTCAAGCATTCACCAAAAGAGACATACATTGCATATCAAAGTTTCATGCCTTAGAACAAACCATACACGAAAGCATAAAGATAAGGGCACAAGGCCAACATACATGGCATAAGCAAGCCACAACCAAAACACCAACATACTAAAGGGGTCTTAACACGCTCTTAAACACCAAACAACATACTCAAATCCCCATTGCTTATCTATTACATCTTTAGCTTAAAAGTTCATACTTGTTGATAGCAAAAAGCACACTTGGAGTCCCTTCTCCTCGCACAAGCAACCCACGAACTAAGGATCTGCATTGTCGAACAAAGGAGAACGTAAGCGTAAAGCTTAGTGAGGGTAAGCTCATAAAACAAACCTCGGCAATGCAGGGTCCAAGCACGAGCAACAAAACCAAGGATGAATGCATGTTCCCTTACCTTCGGAACCACATGAAACAATTATATGGAATGCATGATCATAACCTCAATCATCATGTCATGCTCAACATGTCCATAATACAACCATATGAATCACATTTAACAAACCGTATTTGCACCTAGCTATGACCCGAATACGCGGATAACAACCGTTGGAACTCACATCCAACAACTCAACCATTACATTACCTTACGGTGGGATTACACTCATCACCGTTTCATGCGGAGGGGTTTCCACTCATCCTCAACCCCCATCGATGGGATTCCACTCATCACCGACTAACATATAAATGAAGATTTTCGGGCGTACCCGTACTCCATCTTGATGACTACCATCACCAAGACCGCGCGCGCATTTCGACACTTGTATGCACACTAACATCCTAATGATCGATCATTTGTACCCAAGCATACTAGTGCCAATACTAACTTATCACAAGATCATCATAATACAATATTCTTACCATTTCCCGTTCCTAGCACGTAGCCACCACGATTTACCATCATGCACCCACATTTCATCGAACACATGCATATCACAATGCATAAATGAATCATCATGCCTCATCACAACATATATGCACAAAATGCATAGCAACATCATTCACATTTAATACATGAGGCATAACTCAACATTTAGAAGTTCAACCAAAGTCTTCTAAACTACAGCTTGAGATTAGACTACCAATCTAATCCCAATTCTAGGTGGGTTTACCAAGCCCGACCTAGGTCTACATGCTCGAACCAACATTTGAAAACCAATTTAAAATCGAAGAACCACTCACCGACTACTCCAAGCTCAACAAACTCTAACCGATCAAACTTCTAAGCTTCCCGGATTGATTCCCGAAGATTCTCCAACACCAAATCCCGATATTAGTCAATCAAAGCCAACAAAACAAACACAAATCAGCCCACTAATCACTGTAGCAACCTCGGGGCACAAAACAAGCATTTAGCCAACTAAGAACACCCTTAAACATATATTTTTGAGCAGCTCATTTGCACAACAAATAACCATTGATTACAACCCCTTATTCACTCTCATAAGCTTCCAAAATAACCCCTAACCATCATACAATCATCACCCATCAATTCCCACTCATAAACAGCCCCAAAACCCATCTTTTGAACCACCTAAAACCTCCCTAAAACCCACATCCGAAAATCATTATAAAACCATGTAAAAATTAGATATGTTGGACCATTTGGGTTACTAAACACTTATCTAACTTCAAAGAATCAAAAGCTTACTTAAAGGTTAATAAAGTTTATATTTTTAACTTAAAACCCAAAAATCTCAAAGTACAAAATAATGGGTTTCAATGAAAACTAAAAACATGGGTAGCAAGGGGAAGATGTGGACAACATGAGAGTGTGCTTACCTTTTGAAAATCACCAAGAATGAAGGAGGTTGGTGATGGAATAGTGACTTCCAATGGAGGGGAGGAGTTTCATGTTGGAAATGTTTTTGGAGGCAGAAGATGATAGAAATTTGGGTATTTGAAATAAAAGTGGTTTTATTTTGCAAAGACCATGTAATTGCAAAACTGCCATTAATGAAAAATGGCCATCATCCAAGACTCTAAAATCCATGGAAATTCGGGCTTTAAATCAAAATCGGGTCCAACATATTAAATAAATTTTAAAAAGAAAAGGGAAAACCTGAAACATTATTTTAATATTTTATTTCCACTCGACCCCCAAACCCGGGTGTTACAACTCTCCCCCACTTAAGGAATTTCGTCCCCGAAATTACCTGACGGAAACAAGTACGGAAACTGCTCAAGCATATCAACTTTCCTCTCCCACGTGGCCTCTTCCACACCTCTATGTCGCCACAACACCTTGACCAACTCTATGGTCTTGCCACACAACACCTTGCTATCAAAAGCATGTATCTCAACTGGTTCTTCATTGTAAGACAAATCCGGATTCAGTTCTATCTCCTCAACGGGCATAACATGAGACAAATTCGATCTATATCTCCTAAGCATCGATACATGGAAGACATCGTGGATCTTCTCTAACTCTGAAGGCAATCTCAAACGGTAAGCTACCGGCCCAATCCACTTAACTATCTCATACGGACCGATAAACCTTGGACTCAACTTGCCTTTCTGGCCAAACCACATTACCTTCTTCCACGGAGACACTTTCAGAAACACTTTCTCACCCACCGAAAACTCAATCTCTTTTCTCTTCAAATCTGCGTAAGATTTCTGACGATCGGAAGCTGCCTTCAAACGGTCACAAATCAACTTCACTTTATAGGTAGTCCCCTTAAGCAAATCCGGCATAGGTAACAACTTCTGATCCGCTTCGGCCCAACAGATCGGAGTCCTACATCGCATACCATACAATGCCTCATAAGGAGCCATCTGGATACTAGCCCGGTAACTGTTGTTGTAAGCAAACTCGACTAAGGGTAAATGCTTCTCCCACGATCCCTGGAAATCGATCACACAACAACAGAGCATATCCTCTAATACTTGTATCACTCGCTCTGACTAACCATCTGACTGCGAATAATATGAAGTACTGAAATGCAAACGACTACCTAGGGCACTATGCAAACAACTCCAGAACCTCGATGTGAATCTCAGATCTCTGTCTGATACAATAGACTTCGGAACTCCATGCAATCTCACAATCTCGCGGATGTACAAATCTGCCAATTTATCTAGAGAATCTGTGGTGTTCACTGCTAAGAAATGAGCACACTTAGTGAATCTATCAACTATCACCCAAACAGAATTCTTCTTCGAAGGAGACAACGGCAACCCTGATACAAAATCCATAGTGATTCTTTCCCACTTCCATTCCGGAATTTTCAAAGGCTGTAACAAACCTGAAGGAACCTGATGTTCTGCCTTTACTCTCTGACATACCATGCAACGACTCACATACTCGGCCACATCCTTCTTCAAACCAACCCAGAAATAATCACTCTTCAGATCTCGGTACATCTTAGTACTGCCCGGATGCATAGAAAAAAGGACTCGAATGTGCTTCGCTCAAAATCATACGTCTCAACTCAACATCTGCAGGTACTACCACTCTGCCTCTGAAACACAACACATTCTCATCACTGAAACTGTACTCTGTCGGTCTACCTTCTGCAATGTCCTGAACATGTGAAGCTAAAGATGCATCCTGCAACTGTTTCTCACTGATCATCTGAATCAACGAAGGCTTCACTTGCAACTCTGTAATCAAACCACTGTCCCCTAACACACTCAGCCTAGCAAACTTAGCTCGCAACTCAACTGCAACTTTTTTGCTCAACGCATCAGCCACTACATTTGCCTTACCTGGATGGTACTCAATAGTCAAATCATAGTCTTTCAACAGTTCAAGCCATCTTCTTTGTCTCAAGTTCAACTCTCTCTGAGTTATCAGATACTTCAAGCTTTTATGATCAGTGTAAACCGTGCACTTCTCACCATACAAGTAGTGTCACCAAATCTTCAACGTAAACACGACTGCTACCAACTCAATGTCGTACGTAGGGTAGTTCTTCTCGTGCACCTTCAACTGTCTCGAAGCATAAGCGATAACTCTCCTTTCTTGCATCAGAACACAACCTAAACCTACGTAGGAAGCATCGCTATAGATTATGAACTATTTCCCTGAAACTGGTTGTACCAACACTGGAGCATTCATCAAAGCTTCTTTTAATTTCTCAAATGCCTTTTGTCTCGCATCTAACCACTCAAACTTCACTCTTTTTTGCAACAATTTAGTCAACGGAGCAGCTACCCTAGAGAAACCATCAACGAACCTCCTATAGTAACCAACTAGCCCTAGGAAACTCCTAATCTCTGTCACTGACTTAGGTTGTTTCCACTCGACAATGGCTTCAATCTTTTTCGGATCAACACAGATACCTTCAGCTGATACCACATGGCCAAGAAACACAACCTCTTTGATCCAGAACTCGCATTTACTCAGCTTAGCATACAACTGATTGCTCATCAATCTCTGCAAAACAAGTCTCAAGTGCTCATCATGCTCTTCTTCTGATCTCGAGTACACACGGATGTTGTTGCGTGTAAAAGTGTCTATCGCAATGTAGTGCAAGTGTACACGACGCAAGTAGTAAAGTGATACGTAAGTATCAGATATCGTCTCCACAGGGACTGGGCTAATAGCTTTAACCTGGAATTGCTGCACAAGAGGGAAAAGAAACAGTTTAATTGTTGTCACGAGAGAATAAAGAAGTTTGAAAATAAAGGATGAAAATATTCAGAGTAAAGAATGGGCCGGTATTGATTTGCTCCGTAGTGCAGGTGTTTGCAATGTCTAAGACTTCTCTATTCTGTCGTAGCGCCTGTCGCGGCAGCACCTGCTGCGGCAGCGGTCTGTTGTTATCGCGGCAGCGAACACACAACTCAGCACTTCAAGCTTGGCAAGAATCCATGCTATGCCTTGGCCTATCCCTAGGTCCAAGTCTGTCGATGAACACGTCTTTGATGATACCTCCCGGCGTGAATCGAAGGATGAACACCGAAGTTGTTGAATTCTTCCTTAGCCACTTAACCTCGTCCTATCCCTAGGTCCGAGATAGTTCAACCATAAACTGGAGAACCCGTACTTATTCCTTTCGTATACTTAACTCTCCCAATATTAAGTAAATAGATAATCTCATAATGCTCTCCCGATACTCTTGCAAGATGTTGAAAACCAGAATAAGCAAACTTGAAGTCTATTTTATTGAACAGAAGAAAAATCCTAAAACAATTCAATCCTTGCAACTACTTTACAGAATCAACCCTTAGCCCTAGGGGAAGTTTAGAACATGATGAGAATGGGGGAAAACGACTAGGGTTTAGGGGAAGACGGCTAGAGATTAAAATATCCTTCCCTAGGTTAAATTACATGCCTTTATATAGGCCTTGGGTTCAAGTTTTCTAATATGGCAAGAATACAAGTTTAAATTAATGTACAACTCTATTAAAGACTAAATCTTCAGAGCATATGTCTTTAATTCGTCCTTCCTTCTTGCTTGGAGTTTCTTCCTTGAACTTTGGGCTTGGCCTTCATTCTGATCCAGGGCTCATAAACATATAAAAGTGCTACACGACAGTCCGGCTTAATTTCCTCTTTCTGTCGAGGTCCACTTCACTTCTTCCTTTCATTATTGTTGTCGTCCTTAGATGCCACGGAAGCGACTGTGGCAGCATCGCCCTTCTCGTCTGCAGTCCAGTGTTCCAGCTCTGCTTCTCCACTGCCCAGTGTCTACTTCAGCAGCTACCTGCAAAAGTGACCAATTTCAGTAGAAACTGTCCCATTTAATATAAGTGTGATGTATGAATGAAATCTATCCTAAATGCAATGAATCATGTTTGAATGCAGCAGAAATATGGGTTAAATGGGGGGTAAAATATAAAACTTTTACACACTCAACACACCCCCAAACTCAAGTTTTTGCTTGCCCTCAAGCAATTAAGACCTAAAAAAGAAATAATAAATTTTGTTTGGCTTAAAACAGTGAACTTTTCCTTACCTACCATTCATTCTCTATTGTGAGCAACACCCTGTTGGATAATTCAGGATTCATCCAGAACCTTGCTATAAGTCTCGTGTAGTGTGTGCATGTTTTGTGAACAATTATATGCCTAGACTCCCTTAGTTTACTAGAATAGCTAAGCTTCTAACTTGAATTTTATGCCAACTTTCATCTTTTTGGAGGCAGTTCTTAGGCTCCTTTAGTTTTTAATTAGACTCGATTCTCTTTTCTTAGTTTAAGTTTGACTAGAGCCGGTTTCGGGCACCTCTAGGTGTATTGAGTGTATTTTTCTTTAACTTCTTTTCCTAGAGCCAGTGTTAGGCACCTCTAGGGGCGATTCAAGTATTAAGCTTTTCCTTATTCTAGTTTACCAGTAGAGTTCTAGACAATATAAAAGTCACAAAGGGTGTTTGAGAATCAGAACTATAGTAAGGCTCTAAACTGCTCCTAAACTTATCCTAAAGGCACTGCCACGACAGAGGTTGTCACGACAAGTAAGTTCAGTTCAAAGACTTAAGCCAATTTTTTAAGCAAAAATAAACTAAATAATAGACACGATTTTTAAACTTAAAGACACTTCATTAATGGAGGGATGCCACCCCCAAACTCAAGGGTTGCATTGCCCTCAATGCAAATGATAGAATGATAAAAAAGAAAATAAAAAAAGACATCATAATTATAACAAAATAGCATACAACAAATATAAGAAAAGAAACTTAAATTTTAAGAGTTGTCGTCGCTGCTGCTACTGATCCGAATCTGCCGGCGGGCAGTGACTTTCCTTGTCGGTGCCGGCAGATGGCTGGGAGAGGCAGAGGTGGTCTTGTTCTTGGCTTCCCTCGGAGGCTGGATTCGGGTAGGTGAGATATGGGGTGGTTTCTCCAACACATGAACCTCCTCGGAGAAGCTGATACTGCTGCTACTTCTGCTGCCGCTATCAGATTTTCCTTGGTCGAATGGTCCGACTCTGGTGTTTGGTTTCTACCGTTTCACCGGAGTGAACTTCTTGGACAGGTTCCTCTTGACCGAGGGCTCGTCATCAGATTCCCCCCAAAATTCGGAGGAGGAGAAACCAGCTATATACCTGTCGAGGTCGGACATGGGCTCTTTCCTCTTCTCTCCCCTGGCAGATGTTGTGGCATTGTGGCTGCCGCCTGCAGCTGTTGTGGCTGGGGTCGGGGTGGACGCGGCAGATGGTGTTCTCGGTGTGGCAGCGGGGGTAGGGGTATGGGCAGGTGTGGGGGCAGCAAAATAATGGTCGGGGAAGGCAGGAAACAGTACATCAGGAAAATTAAGATTGGTTTTAATGAAATGTACCGTTGCTGTTGTGAAGTCCCGAATGAAGCTCATCAGGCCCAGCTGTCGTTCCTCCATTTTCTGCAGGGCAACAAGGATTTGGGTTGAGAAGTCTGCTGAGGGAGCTGCTGCAGTGGGCTGCCTTTGTTCTGTGGCGGCAGGTTCTGTCTGGGTGGGCTCTTTCGGCTCACCTGCCGTGGCAGAAGGGTTGAAGCTGGATATAGGCGTTACAGCTTTCAGCTCCATCAAGCTGAGGATGTTCCTCTCCGTCCATCCTTTTCCTCGGATTCTCAAATCCTCGGCAGCTTCAAGTACGTTGTTGCCACGACAGAGGGCTGTTATGAGGTAGGGGAAGACGAGTGGTCCCGATGGCCGGTACGCGCAATCCAAAATTCCCTCCCGAGCATATCTACCAACATTGATAGGCCTCTCGTTTAAAATTGAATGGATGAGAGCTAACCTTGGTTGGTCTACCGTGCTGTTGTGCGAGGAGGGCATAATCCTCTTTTTGACGAATGCGTTCCACAGCTTGGCTTCAGGGGTGAGTTGAATTCGTTTCACCGTCCTTGGATGTTTGAGATCGGTATTCCATTCGGTGCCTTCATCTGTGAGTTATGCCATGACAGCATCATAATCTTCTGGCTCCAAGCTCTCCACAAATCTTTGGTGGCCGTCTTCCCTTCTACCAACATAGAACCCATAAAGGGATTTGATGTATTCTGGCTCAAAGGGTACTTCCTTCCCACGAACCGTCACTGTTGTCGCCTCCTTGCTGTTGATGGCAACATAAAATTCTCGGACTAATGTGACGTTCATCTCTTCCGGCTGCTCGGCAAACATCTGCCACTGTAGAGTTCTGCTTTTACGGGCTATGAATGGTTTGAGCCCGAGATTCTCCGTTCTTTGGGTGTAAATGAACCCTTTCTCCTCCCACATATCTCTGCCTTGGAAGGAGCTGGGAGTGGCTGCTGCTGGGGTAGATCCTGAGGCAGCACTGCGTCGGGTGTTTCTAGTACTCATAGTTGCAAGGGGACTGTAGAAAAAACTGAAAGCAAATGAAATTCTAAAGAGGAAACAAGTAGAGAGAGTAAAAGTGAGTGAAAAATGAATAGTAAAATGGGGTTTATATAGATGAGGGGTTTGCTGCCCGTTGGAGCTGTAACGGCAGGTGCGAATAACGGGGCCAGCTGTTACGCGGTTTCTGAAGCGTCTGTCACGCGTTTCTGTGTCTGCTGCGCGTCTGTTACGCGTTTGCGTGTCTGTCGCGACAACGTGTTGACAGGCTGGATTTTCCGCGTCTGTCACGGCAGCTGTAACGACAGGTTCCTATTTTGGGCTTTTTGGGCTGATGGAAAGATGGTGGGCTGAATTCACTTCTCCTCTTCTCCGTGTCTCCTTTATTTCCTGAAAATAATAAAAATAAAAACTTAGTTCCTAAAAATAAAATAATTCTAATTAACTAATATATATATATATATATATATAATAATTAATAAATAAAATTAGGTTAAATTAGGGATGCCAAGAGGGGCATCTCCTAAAGTAACCACTTCCTGCATTCTTGGGGCTTCAGTCCCCTGATAATGCTTCAATCTCTGTCTGTTGACTTCAAATTGGTGCTCGTCCTTTAAAGATTTGATCGTGATGGCACCATGAGGAAAAACTTGCACTACTTGGAATGGGCCGAACCATCTAGATTTCAGCTTCCCTGGGAAGAGTTTCAACCTAGAGTTGAACAACAACACAAGCTGCCCTGGGCAGAACTGTCGTGACAGCAGCTTCTTGTCATGTCACTTCTTCGTCTTGTCTTTGTAAATCCTTGCGTTGTCATAGGCCATTGCTCGAATTTCTTCAATCTCATTCAAGTCAAGTAGCCTTTTCTGTCCTGCCTTTTCTAAGTCTATATTCACTGCCTTGATGGCCCAGTATGCTCTGTGCTCAATCTCAACAGGTAGATGACATGTTTTTCCATAAATCAGCCGGTAGGGTGACATTCCCAATGGAGTTTTAAATGATGTTCTGTAGGCCCATAGTGCATCGTTGAGGTGTAGAGACCAGTCCTTTCGAGTTGGTTTAACCATCTTCTCAAGAATGTTCTTTACCTCTCTGTTGGATATTTCAGCCTGTCCATTGGTCTGGGGGTGGTAAGCTGTTGCGATCTGATGTTTGACACCATACTTTTTTAAGGCAGCAGCTATAACCCTATTATCGAAATGCCTCCCTTCATCACTGATGATCGCCTTGGGGATGCTAAATCTGGAAAATATGTTCTTGTGCAAAAACCTCTGAACAATCTTGGCATCATTTTTCTACGTAGCGATCACTTCAACCCATTTGGACACGTAGTCCACTGCCAGGAGGATATAAAGGTTCCCACATGATGCTGGGAAGGGTCCCATGAAATCAATCCCCCAAACGTCGAAGATTTCGACTTCCAGAATGTTTTGCAGCAACATCTCATGTCTCCTTGAGATGTTTCCAGTCCGTTGACATTTGTCACAATTTTTGTAGAATGTCTGGGCATCCTTGAACAGTGACAGCCAATAAAATCCAGACTGCAAAACTTTGGCAGCAGTTTTGTTACCACCTAAGTGTCCTCCATATTGTGAAGCATGACAGTGATGAAGCACAGTTTCCTGCTCATCCTGTGGTATACATCTCCTGATGACCTGATCTGCACACATTTTGAAAAGAAGAGGTTCGTCCCAATAATAATGTTTAACATCATTTTGGAACCTCTTCCTAGCTTGATAGTTAAGGTCAGGAGGAAATATTCCGCTAACTAAATAATTAACGAAATCAGCATACCAGGGGAGTTCAGAAAACTTACCTGCCGTCGTGGCTGTCGCGGCAGTGCTTATGGCAGCGAACAGCTGCTCGTCAGGGAAGGTCTCTAGTATGTGTGTCTCGTCTGTTGGGAAACTCTTTCCGTTCTCCAATCTTGACAAGTGATCTGCAACTTGGTTCTCTGTCCCCTTTTTGTCCTTGATTTCAAGGTCGAACTCTTGCAGTAGCAGAATCCAACGTATCAGTCTAGGCTTCGCATCCTTTTTGGCGAACATATACTTTAATGCAGAGTGGTCTGTGTAGACTATGACCTTCGTTCCAAGTATGTATGAACGAAACTTATCAATTGAGAACACCACAACTAACATTTCCTTCTCCGTTGTGGTGTAGTTTACTTGGGCGTCGTTTAGTGTTTTGCTGGCATAGTATATAACATGAAAGAGCTTGTTCTTCCTCTGCCCAAGTGCTGCCCCAACAGCATAGTCACTAGCATCACACATGATCTCAAATGGTAGTTTCCAGTCTGGTGGCTGTACTATCGGGGCTGTTACCAGCTTTTCTTTAAGAATTTTGAATGCCTCAGTACATTCAGTGTTGAAGTCGAATGGACGATTCTGCTCTAAAAGATGGCATAATGGCTTGGTGATCTTCGAAAAATTGGCTATAAACCTTCGATAGAAACCAGCATGCCCTAAAAAACTTCTAATTCCCTTGACTGTGGTGGGTGGTGGCAACTTTTCAATTACCTCAATTTTTGCCCTGTCGACCTCTATGCCGCGACAACTTACTTTGTGGCCTAGGACTATCCCTTCATCCACCATGAAGTGACATTTCCCCCAGTTTAATACCAAGTGCGCCTTCTCGCATCTCTCGAGTACTTTCTGCAAGTTGCCTAGGCAACTTTCGAAATTGTCTCCAAAGACAGAGAAGTCGTCCATGAATATCTCCAGGAAGTCCTCCACCATGTCGGAGAATATTGCCATCATACACCTCTGAAAAGTTGCTGGTGCGTTGCAAAGTCCAAATGGCATCCTTCTAAAAGCGTAAGTACCGCACCGGGCTCACCCACTTACTATCCGAGATGGCATAAATTATCGCAGCATCTAGCCATTTGATAATTTCTTTTCGGACCACTTCTCGCATAACATCGTTCAAACGTCTCTGGGCATCAATAATCGGCTTGTGATCATCCTCTAAGAGGATTTTATGCATGCATAGTGCCGGACTGATGCCTTGGATATCAGCTATTGTCCATCCAATAGCCTTTTTGTGATGCTGCAGCATCCCTATCAGATGCTGTTTCTGTTCCTGCATCAGCTTGGAAGAGATGATTACGGGCAACGTATCATTTAATCCAAGAGAAACATATTTAAGCTACCCTGGCAGGGGCTTAAGATCTAGAACAGGTGGCTCTACGATTGATGGCTTTTGGACTATATGTTCATTCGAGGTATAGTTTAAGGGCTCGAATAACTTACCTGGACGATTGCCTATCCAGTTTACCTTCTCATGATCTTCAGTATCAGATATACCAGTGTATGAGGAGCTGTTGTCGTTGTCGCTGCCGTGACAGTCTTCTAAATGGCTGCCGGGGCAGTGGCCAAATTTGATGTCATGGCAGTCCGACTTGATGCAGGGTTGGTAAAGGATAACTTCAGTGATAGCCTTGCATTCTTCTTCTACATCAGCGTGCTTAATTGCTTACAGAACATTCAGTTTGATCTCTTGATCATTCACTCTCATAGTGAGTTCTCCTTTTTCTACATCAATCAGTGATCTTCCTGTGGCTAAGAAGGGTCGCCCCAAGATGATTGGTGCATTCTCATCTGCTTCACAATCTAAAAAAAGAAAGTCAGCAGGAAAAATAAATTTATCCACTCTTACCAGAATATCTTCAATATTTCCTTCCGGTTGCACGTAAGAGCAGTC
This sequence comes from Hibiscus trionum, assembly GCA_030270665.1. Taxonomy (NCBI): domain Eukaryota; kingdom Viridiplantae; phylum Streptophyta; class Magnoliopsida; order Malvales; family Malvaceae; genus Hibiscus; species Hibiscus trionum. The sequence continues at coordinate 1,383,558 of BSYR01000012.1, forward strand.
TGCCAGCTGCAGCATAATTGTTGTGGGTCGTGCTCGTCCAATACCTAATTTCTAAAATACAGATTTTGGCATTAAATTAATACTAGCACCTAGATCACAAAGTGCCTTACCCACAAATTTATCTCCGATTATACAAGGTATTATGAAACTTCCAGGATCCTTCTTTTTTCTGGGGTGGATGCTTGTGCAGAATAGTCATGCATCCTTCCGTCAGTTTAACCGTCTCAAATTCCCCAAGTCTGGATTTCTTCGACATAGCATCCTTGAGAAATTTGGCATAACCAGGCATCTCCTTGATAGCATCTAAGAGCGGAATATTGATGTGAACCTGCTTAAAAATATTATAGATCTTCTTAAGCTGGGATTCCTGTTTCAATTTCTGTAACCGCTGAGGAAAAGGAGGTGGAGGACGATAATCTGCAATGCATCATTCCCACTACATTCGGATCTGAGGAGGCTTAGGTTCGTCATCCTTCTCCTCTGTCCCTTCTACTGTCGTGACATGTTCATCGGCAACAGGCTGTTTATCGTCTGCCGGGGTAGCATTCTCGGCAGTTGATTCTAGGGCTGGTTCCTTAACTGGTTCAGCTTCCTTCTCTGGCCCTGGTAACTTCTTCCCACTCCTAGTTGTGATGGCTTTACACTGCTCATGTGTGGGTTGTCTAGCGTTTTTAGTATCGCTAGGGAATCCTCCATTCTGCCTCGGTTTAATATGCTGGGAAACCTGCCCATCTGTGTCTCAAGTGATTCAGAGTAGCTTCATGGTTAGTCATCCGCATCTCTGTTTTATCCATGAATGACTCAGTTTTCTTGACGAAGTGATTCATGTTTTCAATGTAAGTTCCCGTTGGAGACATAAACGTAGCCAAGGTCTGCTCCAATATACTAGTCGTGGCTGCTGGTGGCTGTTGCGGCTGCTGTTGTGGTTGCTGCCGAGTCAGTAATCTAGGTCCCCCTGATTTTGAGTGTTCTGTGCTTGAGGATTTAGGGCATTGTTAGGGTTGCTCCAAGAGAATTTGGGATCCTTTCTCCAGTGGGGATTGTAGTTGTTGGAATTGTAGTTCTACTTGTTGTAGTTCCCAACATACATCCCTTCCTCTAACTGTAGTGGACAATCTTCCGAACTGTGATTCCCATCGCAAGTTTCACATACCTCTTCAGCAGAGTAGACAGGTTTTGAATCTTTCTTCAATAGCTTTTCCACTGCCTTTGTGAGATATTCCACCTGTGTTTTTAGGGAATTGTCGGCCTCATAATCTTTCACAGCTAGTACTCGTTTACCCCCTCTTCTTACTGTAGGAAACTGTTCCTCGTTCTTTGCCAGGTTTTCAATACTACCATTGCTTCATCTGGATCTTTGTCCAACATCAATCCATTCGCTGCTGAATCAATTCTCATACGAGTCTGTAAGTTGGCAGCATTATAAAACTTAATTACCTGGTTCCAAACGGGGAATCCATGCATCGGGCAGTTCCTCAATAGAGTGGTAAATCTGTCCCATGCCTCGTGCATTGGCTCGTCATCTTCTTGTTGAAAAGTAGCAATTTCGTTACGTAATCGCTCAGATAAATGTGAAGGATTAAAACGAGACAAAAATTCACGAGTTAAATTTACCCAAGTTCGTATTGAACCCGACGTTAGTTTATTCCACCAAGTTTTCGCCCTGTCCCTCAATGAATGAGGAAATAATCGAAGCCTCAATATCTCCGGATTTACTCCTGGTAGTCTAAACGAACCACAGATTTCCTGGAACGTTTTCAGATGTTCCCTAGCATCCTCTGTAGCAGCACCACTAAATTGGCCAGCGTTATTAATCATGCTGAACATGATAGGTTTCAGCTCGAAATTTTCAGCTTCCACGTCTGGCAGGGTGGTCTCTAATTCCACATGATCATTGATCATGTAGTCTCGGCATGATCGGCGTGCGGCCACGACAGGAGGATCGGCAGGTTGTCCGTTCCTTCCATCTCCGATAGGATATTCAGGACCTTGGGGTTTCCCTTGGTTGTTCATAGCCTCTAACTATTCTTCAAGGTATTCGTTTCTGGCTAATACGAGTCGGAGTCGGTTCTTAAGATTGCACGAGCGTTCGATTTCAGGATCTATCTGATACTCAGGTTCCTTTCCTCGTCTCGATCTGCGCATAAACAGAAAACCTTGTGAAAAGCACAGGTTGAACAATCCAAGAAAAAGTAGAAAAATAAAAAGAATGTGCAGTAAAAAGGTAGGGTAAAGATATGTTGCCAGTCCCCGGCAACGGCGCCAAAAACTTGTTGCGTGTAAAAGTGTCCATCGCAATGTAGTGCAAGTGTACACGACGCAAGTAGTAAAGTGATATGTAAGTATCGGATATCGTCTCCACAGGGACTGGGCTAATAGCTTTAACCTGGAATTGCTGCACAAGAGAGAAAAGAAATAGTTTAATTGTTGTCACGAGAGAATAAAGAAGTTTGAAAATAAAGGATGAAAATATTCAGAGTAAAGAATGGGCCGGTATTGATTTGCTCCGTAGTGCAGGTGTTTGCAATGTCTAAGACTTCTCTGTTCTGTCGCAGCGCCTGTCGTGGCAGCACCTGCTGCGGCAGCGGTCTGTTGTTGTCGCGGCAGCGAACACACAACTCAGCACTTCAAGCTTGGCAAGAATCCTTGCTATGCCTTGGCCTATCCCTAGGTCCAAGTCTGTCGATGAACACGTCTTTGATGATACCTCCCGACGTGAATCGAATGATGAACACCGAAGTTGTTGAATTCTTCCTTAGCCACTTAACCTCGTCCTATCCCTAGGTCCGAGATAGTTCAACCATAAACTGGAGAACCCGTACTTATTCCTTTCGTATACTTAACTCTCCCGATATTAAGTAAATAGATAATTTCACAATGCTCTCCCGATACTCTTGCAAGATGTTGAAAACCAGAATAAGCAAACTCGAAGTCTATTTTATTGAACAGAAGAAAATCCTAAAACAATGCAATCCTTGCAACTACTTTACAGAATCAACCCTTAGCCCTAGGGGAAGTTTAGAACATGATGAGGAGGGGGAAAACAACTAGGGTTTAGAGGAAGACGGCTAGAGATTAAGATATCCTTCCCTAGGTCGAATTACATACCTTTATATAGGCCTTGGGTTCAAGTTTTCTAATATGGCAAGAATACAAGTTTAAATTAAAGTACAACTCTATTAAAGACTAAATCTTCAGAGCATATGTCTTTAATTCGTCCTTCCTTCTTGCTTGGAGTTTCTTCTTTGAACTTTGGGCTTGGCCTTCATTCTGATCTAGGGCTCAGAAAAATATAAAAGTGCTCCACGACAGTCCGGCTTAATTTCCTTTTTCTGTCGAGGTCCACTTCACTTCTTCCCTTCATTATTGCTGTCGTCCTTAGCTGCCACGGCAGCGGCTGTGGCAGCATCGTCCATCTCGTCTGTAGTCCAGTGTTCCAGCTCTGCTTCTCCACTGCCCAGCGTCTGCTTCAGCAGCTACCTGCAAAAGTGACCAATTTCAGTAGAAACTGTGTCATTTAATATAATTGTGATGTATGAATGAAATCTATCCTAAATGCAATGAATCATGCTTGAATGCAGCAGAAATATGGGTTAAATAGGGGGTAAAATATAGAACTTTTACACACTCAACAGATGTCGTCTATGAAAACAACTACAAATCGGTCTAGATAGTCTCGGAAAACTATGTTCATCATGTCCATGAAAGTTTCCGGTGCATTCGTGAGCCCAAACGGCATCACAAGGAACTCATAATGACCGTATCTAGTCCTAAAGGCTGTCTTCGGAACATCACACTCCTTTACCTTCAACTGATAGTACCCTGATCTCAAATCTATCTTCGAAAACACTGAGGCACCTCTCAACTGATCAAACAGGTCATCTATATGTGGCAACGGATACTTGTTCTGCACTGTCAGCTGGTTCAACTGCCTATAGTCGATACACATCCTCATATTGCCATCCTTCTTCTTCACAAACAACACGGGAGCACCCCAAGGCGAACTACTAGGCCTAATAAAACCTCGGTCTAACAACTCATGAAGCTGACTTTTCAACTCTTTCAACTCTTTCGGAGCCATACGGTACGAAGCAATAGAAACTAGAGTAGACTCTGAAATAGTCTCAATCACAAACTCTACATCTCTGTCAGGAGGCAAACCCGATAACTCTTCTGGAAACACATCCGGATAATCACAAACTGTCTTGATATCTTTCGGCCTAACCTCACTCATATTCGGATTCATCACGTACGCTAAATAAGCCTCACAACCGGAGTCGATCAATCTATGAGCCTCAAAGCCGACACAACGTTTGAAAAGAACTTAACGTTCTCGCCTACTACCACTACCTCGTAGTCATCGGAAAGCTTCAACAAAATTCTCTTTGTCTCAAAATCTACAATAGCTCTGTGCTCAACCAACCAATTCATACGCAAAATGATATCAAAACCGTAAAACGGAAGCTCCATCATATCAACAGGAAACACATGACCCTGAATCTTCAATGGACACCTCCTATACATTCGTCTAACTACAACTGTCTCACCGAAGGGACTAGTCACATGCATCCCTATGTCTAAAATCTCAACATGTATGTCTAACTTCTTTGCATTCTCACTCAAAATATAAGAATGCGTGGAACCCGAATCGACTAAGGAAAAAAAAGACATGGACTGTAACTCAAAATTATCTGCTATCACATCTATGTCATTCCCTGCCTCTCTCTGTGCGTAGACTCTAGCTGGTCCACCGGCCTCTAGCTGAACTGCCACTACATGAGCAAGATTCCTCGGTGCCTCTATCCTAGGTGCATCAGCCCTCTGCTGGAAGTAACCACGACCGCACCCACGGCCTCTCGGATAGTCGATCGCTCTCGCAGGAGCCTGTGCCTGAATTGGTGCCTGTGCCGCCTGATGTAGACACTCTCTCTTGAAGTGGTCTCTCGATCCACAATTCCAGCAAGCATGATAGTTTCCCCAACACTCTCCAGAATGTTGTCTCCCACATCGGGCACACTCGGGCAACCGCCCTCCAGCTCTCTGGCCCTGGTGGCCTCTACCATGGTGGCCACCGCCACGCCTATGATCATACTGATGTCCATTGCCCCGATGCCTCTTGGCATCACCACTATCAAAGTTGTTGTGCCTCTTCCCTGAACTGGATCCTCCCGAACGCTTGGTCAGCCCCAAGCTATGCTCGATTTCCTTGGCCCTAACGACCAAGACATCAAAATCAGAATAATCTGTAGCCAAGGTGTACCTCTTGACCTCCTCATGAAGTCCATACCTGAACCGATCACAACGGTCCCTCTCAGTAGGAACCAACTCCGGAGCATACTGACTCAATCGAACGAAACGGATATCGTAGTCTGTCACTGATGTGTCTCCCTGAACAAGGGCCATGAACTCCCTCTTCTTCTCATCTAAATATCTCGGGCCTAAATACCTCTTTCTGAAAGAAGTCTCAAAGAAATTCCAACTGATCTCGGCCTCAGGCACGTCGGAAGTAATGGTAACCCACCAGGTGTAGGCATCACTCTGAAGCAACGAGACTACACAGCCTAACTTACGAGCCCCAACACATCCCATCTGATCCAAAATACGAATTGTCTTCTCTAGCCATAACTCTGATCTCTCAGGCGTAGATCCCCTGAACTCATCTGCTTCGAGGCTACGAAGCCTCTCTAAGGGTAAGCTAACATCACCCCCTCTCGGCTGTACTGCAGCCTGAGCTCCAGAAACTGCAACCTGAAACGCTCTCGCTATAGCTTGAACTACCGGAGCCATGTCTATCCCTGCAGGACCTTGGCCACCCTGGCCAACTTGAGGTCCCGCTTCCTCAACTCCAGCCTCGCCTTCCACATCAGGCTGAGGGGGTGGTGGTGGAGGAGCTCTGACTCCAACAACAAGCTCTTCCACAGGAGCCTCTACCCCAACCACCGGCTCACCAGCAAGAGCCGCAACACGAGGTTCCTAACAAACCAGCCTAGGTCTACCTCTAGGCCTCGACATAACATCTCACAGATAACAACTACAACAACAACATACAAAATAAGGTTAGCAAGGGCAAGGGTCCAAGTGGCTGAAGTATGTTTCCTTCACTTAAAAATCTCTTTTTCCGATGTAATAGAAGCAATGAGACTCTACTCAACATTTAACGGACAAATCGTATATTAACATGCTTCAAACAACACACACATACGATCAATCAAACAAGCATCAAAGCATACTTGGTAAGCAAGCAAACACCCTGCAATTGCAATACAAGAATTTAACTTACCTTACTTACCTGCAAGAGGTCTCGGAAACCTCAGGCTCTCATACCAACAAGTGTAACCCCCTCGTTCCGGTCCGGAGTACTGACCGGTCCGGGTGGGTCACACGCGGGGAAAATCGAGGCGAAACCCGTTAAGGCTCCACTTCAGTTAACGACCCTAGAAAACTTTCTTTTAGTATTATCTTGTCTAGATATTTAGTGAATCCTATGTGTGACTAACGGCAGCGGGAAACAATGATAGGACGAGATAAGAGCATAAGTTAATTTAAATTTACCAAATGTCAAGTTAGTCCGATTTCTTGCAATGCGACCCAAACACACATAAACGATCACGAACAAGGCTCTCAAGAAAGCTAACATCAAACAGGGCCTAAGCCCAACACTTGAGAACCTTTAGAGATGTCAAAAGCCCACATTTCAGGCCTGTGTTTCGAAATAGACTTGCCCGTTTCGATACACGGGCCCCGGTTTAAAAAGCTAGACCATCCGTTCCGATACGCTCCACCCCGTTTCGGAACATGGGTCCATTTCGCCTAGGCGTTCCGAAACACGTTCCGAAACATGCCCTCACAGTAGCAAAAACGTTTCGATACTCGTATCAGAACATGGGTTCACAGTAGCCAAACCGTACCGAAACGCGTTCCGATACGGGTGTCCCTGGAACCACACCCGTTCTGAAATAGCCTTACCCGTTCCGAAACGCCTGCAGTCTGTGTGTTTCTAAAAACAAGATTTTTGCATCTTCAAAAGCTCCCAACAAGCCTCAAACATCAAGAAACAAGATATAACATGCAACCACATACTCTAGAGGCATTCACCCTACTACCACCCCGTTTCGGAACAGGGGTCCATTTCGCCTAGGCGTTCTGAAACACGTTCCGAAACATGCCCTCACAGTAGCAAAAACGTTTCGATACTCGTATCAGAACATGGGTTCACAGTAGCCAAACCGTACCGAAACGCGTTCCGATACGGGTGTCCCTGGAACCACACCCGTTCTGAAATAGCCTTACCCGTTCCGAAACGCCTGCAGTCTGTGTGTTTCTAAAAACAAGATTTTTGCATCTTCAAAAGCTCCCAACAAGCCTCAAACATCAAGAAACAAGATATAACATGCAACCACATACTCTAGAGGCATTCACCCTACTACAAACATGTTCACCGCACAATATACATGAAAAGGCCATACATTCTAAGGATTCAAGCATTCACCAAAAGAGACATACATTGCATATCAAGGTTTAAAGATAAGGGCACAAGGTCAACATACATGGCATAAGCAAGCCACAACCAAAACACCAACATACTAAAGGAGTCTTAACACGCTCTTAAACACCAAACAACATACTTAAATCCCCATTGCTTATCTATTACATCTTTAGCTTAAAAGTTCATACTTGATGATAGTAAAAAGCACACTTGGAGGCCCTTCTCCTCGCACAAGCAACCCACGAACTAAGGATTTGCATTGTCGAACAAAGGAGAGCGTACGCGTAAATCTTAGTGAGGGTAAGCTCATAAAACAAACCTCGACAATGCAGGGTCCAAGCACGAGCAACAAAACCAAGGATGAATGCATGTTCCCTTACCTTCGGAACCACATGAAACAATTATATGAAATGCATGATCATAACCTCAATCATCATGTCATGCTCAACATGTCCATAATACAACCATATGAATCACATTTAACAAATCGTATTGGCACCTAGCTATGACCCGAATACGCGGATAACAACCGTTGGAACTCACATCCAACAACTCAACCATTACATTACCTTACGGTGGGATTACACTCATCACTGTTTCACGCGGAGGGGATTCCACTCATCCTCACGCCCCGTCGATGGGATTCCACTCATCACCGACTAACATATAAATGAATATTTCCGGGCGTACTCGTACTCCATCTTGATGACTACCATCACCAAGACCACGCGCGCATTTCGACACTCGTGTGCACACTAACATCCTAATGGTCGCCCAAGCATACTAGTGCCAATACTAACTCATCACAAGATCATCATAATACAATATTCTTACCATTTCCCGTGCCTAGCACGTAGCCACCACGATTTACCATCATGCACCCACATTTCATCGAACACATGCATATCACAATGCATAAATGAATCATCATGCCTCATCACAACACATATGCACAAAATGCATAGCAACATCATTCACATTTAATACATGATGCATAACTCAACATTTAGAAGTTCAACCAAAGTCTTCTAAACTACAGCTTGAGATTAGACTACCAATCTAATCCCAACTCTAGGTGGGTATACCAAGCCCGACCTAGGTCTACATGCTCGAGCCAACATTTGAAAACCAATTTAAAATCGAAGAACCACTCACCGACTACTCCAAGCTCAACAAACTATAACCGATCAAACTTCCAAGCTTCCCGAAGATTCTTCAACACCAAATCCCGATGCTAGTCAATCAAAGCCAACAAAACAAACACAAATCAGCCCACAAATCACTGTAGCAACCTCGGGGCACAAAACAAGCATTTAACCAACTAAGAACACCCTTAAACATATATTTTCGAGCAGCCCATTTGCACAGCTAATAACCATTGATTCCAACCCCTTATTCACTCTCATAAGCTTCCAAAATAACCCCTAACCATCATACAATCATCACCCATCAATTCCCACTCATAAACAGCCCCAAAACCCATCTTTTGAACCACCTAAAACCTCCCTAAAACCCATATCCGAAAATCATTATAAAACCATGTAAAAATTAGATATGTTGGACTATTTGAGTTACTAAACACTTATCTAACTTCAAAGAATCAAAAGCTTACTTAAAGGTTAATAAAGTTTAGATTTTTAACTTAAAACCCAAAAATATCAAAGTACAAAATAATAGGTTTCAATGAAAACTAAAAACATGGGTAGCAATGGGAAGATGAGGACAATATGGGAGTGTGCTTACCTTTTGAAAATCACCAAGGATGAAGTAGGTTGGTGATGGAATAGTGACTTCCAATGGAGGGGAGGAGTTTCACGTTGGAAATGTTTTTGGAGGTAGAAGATGATAGAAATTTGGGTATTTGAAATAAAAGGGGTTTTATTTTGCAAAGACCATGTAATTACAAAACTGCCATTAATGAAAAATGGCCATCATCCAAGACTCTAAAATCGATAGAAATTCGGGCTTTAAATCAAAATCGGGTCCAACATATTAAATAAATTTTTTTTAAAAAGGGAAAACCCGAAACATTATTTTAATATTTTATTTCCACCCGACCCCCAAACCCGGGTGTTACAAGTTATAACCATTAAATTAATAAGTTTAATTCATAATTATTAAAAATAGATTATATAAAACAACTTTAAATATCAATAAGTTTAATTTATGATTTTACTTGTTGTGAACTTGTAAATTGTGACAATAATAATATGGGATATCAACCTTATTAATATCAAAACATGAGAAACTTTATAAATGAGATAGAAACTTCACAAATTCTGAAACTATAAAATTTTATAATTGCACAAATTAAAATTATTACAATTTAGTACACTTAAATTACAATTAAATAAATTCATGTTAAAATTTAAGCTCTTGGATCTTATAGCAAAAGTTTTACAAGTCTAAAAGCACGACTTTGCTACCATAATTTTCTTCATCAAGCTTTTATTTAGGATGCTAACATGATTAAATTATGCGCAACTTTTCAGCTTTAAAAGGATGAAATGCCACCAGTCTAATTCAATCATGAGCAACTAACAACTACTTAGACGACAATTTACATTGTAAATTCAGCATCCAGACCAGTCCAGAGCCAGAGGCAACAAGCAACATCAATTCAACGTTCAAATTTCAGTTCAGACCACTGTAGGCAGTAAGGAACAATTCAGCATTCAGATCAATAAATATTCTAATGGTAAACATATCAGACCAGGCCAAACAACAAGAATAAATTCAACATTCAGACCAATTCAGGCAGCAACTAGCAAGCACCAAACATAAATTCAGTGGTAAAGTTATGGGAAAGTTACTTTTAAAGGGAAGAATCAAGACATACTTATTCACAAACCAATTCAAATCTAATTGTTGTAGAGGCAACCTACAAAAGCAAACATACTATCATTATCATTAATAAACACAATGTACCTTTCAAAATAATAAAAATATTATCATTATGAACCGTTTTAAAATTTTTACCATTCAAAATCATACACCCAATTTCACTCATTTGGGCAAATGTGACTCGAAAAAATTCTCAGGGTCACTTATACCCATAAGATCCATAAATGCTCCTAGATCATTAGAAAAGGTACTGTTAGACGAACCTTCTCAGTTTTGATCATAAAATCTATTTTTTTGTCTTTCTGTAGGGGATCCTCTTGTGCATAGAAATAACTCTTGGTTTATGCCAAAGTTTTTTGGCACAAATCTGACAGTGTACTTGTTGATTGGATTACATCTGGTCCAAATTGAATCTCTGCAAAGACTGTCAAATAGTAAAGGTTTATATTTTTTTCCATGAGAGTCAATTTTCCAGGCATCTCTAAGCTCATTAAGACAAATCTTAGAAAATTCTAAGTAGAATAAATACTTGTCACCTTCAGCGTTAATTTTAATGTATGTCCGTATTTTTCTATCATGTTCAGATAATTCAATAATCCCATACTGCCTCATAACTGCAATATCTACTAAACAATTACATGTATTTTGAACAATATATGAAAGACAAACATTTAAGTATAGGTTTTGCCTTAAACCATGATACCATATTTTTAGTCTATGGACTTGAGATTGACTATCCATCACTGAAAAAATAGATACGATATTAGAAATTTTAATTATTAATTAGTAATAACAAGCAAATCACATCATTTTGAAACTATCATGTCACAAAAAATAGAAAGCAAAACACTATCATGTGCATAAAAACTAAGTTCACAACAAACATGCAACAAATTATATCATTTTGAAAGAACATAAATAAAAATATGAATTTCAGAATGAAAGCACATGTACTTTACTGTAAGCAAGACACTTAATATTGACAGCCAACAAAAAGCAAGACATTTTGTTGAGTGTGTAAAAGTTCTATATTTTACCCCATATTTCTGCTGCATTCAAGCATAATTCATTGCATTTAGGTTAGATTTCATTTATACATCACAATTATATCAAATGGCACAATTTCTACTGAAATTAGTTGCTTTTGCAGGTAGCTGCTGTAGCAGATGGAGGGCAGTGGAGAAGCAGACGCTGGACAGTGAAGAAGCAGAGCTGGAAATGGATGTGCAGACGAGGAAGACGATGCTGCCATGGCCGCTGCCGTGGCAACCAAGGACGACAACAATGGTGAAGAGAAGAAGTAAAGTGGGCCTCGACAGAAAGAGAAAATTAGGCCGGTCTGTCGTGGAGCACCCTTATATTTTTCCAAGCCCTAGATCAGAATGAAGGCTAAGCCCAAAGTTCAAGGAAGAAACTCCAAGCAAGAAGGAAGGACGAATTAAAGATATATGCTCTGAAGATTTAGTCTTTAATAGAGTTGTACTTTAGTTTAAACTTGTATTCTTGCCATATTAGAAAACTTGAACCCAAGGCCTATATAAAGGCATGTAATTCGACCTAGGGAAGGATATCTTACTCTCTAGCCTTCTTTTCTAAACCCTAGTCGTTTTCCCCTTCTCATCATGTTCTAAATTTCCCCTAGGGCTAAGGGTTGATTTGTAAAGTAGTTGCAAGGATTGCATTTGTTTTAGGAATTTTTCTGTTCAATAAAATAGACTTCAAGTTTGCTTATTCTGGTTTTCAACATCTTGCAAGAGTATCAGGAGAGCATTGTGAGATTATACATTTACTTAATATCGGGAGAGTTAAGTATACGAAAGGAATAAGTACGGGTTCTCCAGTTTATGGTTGAACTATCTCGGACCTAGGGATAGGACGAGGTTAAGTGGCTAAGGAAGAATTCAACAACATCGGTGTTCATCCTTCGATTCACGCCGGGAGGTATCATCAAAGACGTGTTCATCGATAGACTTGGACCTAGGGATAGGCCAAGGCACTGTAGGGATTCTTGCCAAGCTTGAAGTACAGAGTTGTGTGATCGCTTCCGCGACTAGCAATAGACCGCTGCCGTGACATGCGCATCGACAGAACATAGATTCCTAGACTTTGCAACACCTACACTACTGAGCAATTCAATACCGGCCCATTCTCTCTATCCTGAATTCTTTACTCTTTTTTATCAGTATTCTTTATTATCTCGTGAAAAACATTTAAACTATTTCTTTTTCCTCTTGTGCAGTAATTCCAGGTTGAAGCTATTAGCCCAGTCCCTGTGGAGACGATATCCGATACTTACGTATCACTTTACTACTTGCGTCGTGTACACTTGCACTACATTGCGATAGACACTTTTACACGCAAAAAGTTTTTGGCGCCGTTGCCGGGGACTGGCAACATATCTTTACCCTACCTTTTACTGCACTTCTTTTATTTTTCTGTTTTGTTTTACTTGGATTGTTCAACTTGTGCTTTTCACAAGGTTTTCTGTTTATGCGCAGATCGAAACAAGGAGAGGAACCTGAGTATCCATTAGGTCCTGAAATCGAACGCTCGTACAATCTTAGGAACCGACTTCGCTTTGTGTTAGCCAGAAACGAATACCTTGAAGAACAGTTAGAAGCTATGAACAACCAAAGGAATCCCCAGGATGATGAAGATCCTGCCGGAGATGGGAGGAACGAACAACCTGCCGATCCTCCTGCCGCTGCCGCACGCCGGTCATGCCGAGACTACATGCTCAATGATCATGTGGAATTAGAAACAACCCTGCCAGACGTAGAAGTTGACAATTTTGAGCTGAAAACTGTTATGTTCAGCATGATTAACAACGCTGGGCAATTTAGTGGTGCTGTTACAGAGGATGCTGGGGAGCATCTGAAAACGTTCCAGGAAATCTGTGGTTCGTTTAGACTACCAGGAGTAAATCTGGAGATACTGAGGCTTCGGTTATTTCCTCATTCATTGAGGGACAGGGCGAAAACCTGGTGGAATAAACTAACGTCGGGTTCAATATGAACTTGGGCAGATTTAACTCGTGAATTCTTGTCTCATTTTAATCCTTCACATTTATCTGAGCGATTACGTAACGAAATTGCTACTTTTCAACAGGAAGATGACAAGCCAATGCACGAGGCATGAGACAGATTTACCACTCTTCTGAGAAACTGCCCTATACACGGATTCCCCGTTTGGAACCAGGTAACTAAATTTTATAATGCTGCCAACTTACAGACTCGTATGAGAATTGATTCAGCAGCGAATGGATTGTTGTTGGACAAAGATCCATAAGATGTAATGGCAGTATTGAAAAATCTGGCGAAGAACAAGGAACAGTTTCCCACAGCAAGAAGAGGGGGTAAACGAGTACTAGCTGTAAAAGATTATGAGGCCGGTAGTTCTCTAAAATCACAGGTGGCGTATCTCACTAAGGCAATGAAAAAGCTTCTGAAAGAAGATTCACAACCTGTCTACTCAGCTGAAGAGGTATGCGAAACTTGCGATGGGAATCACAGTTCGGAAGATTGTCCGCTACAGTTAGAAGAAGGGATGTATGTTGGGAACTATAATAAACAGAACTACAATTCCAACAACTACAACCCCAATTGGAGAAAGGATCCCAAGTTCTCTTGGAGCAACCCTAACAATGCCCTGAATCCTCAAGCACAGAACAATCAGAATCAGGGGAAACGTAGATTACTAACTCGGCAGCAACCGCAGCAATAGCCACCAGCTGCCACGACTAGTATACTGGAGCAGACTTTGGCTACATTCATGTCTCAAACAGGAACTTACATTGAGAATATGAATCACTTCGTCAAGAAGCTGAGTCATTCATGGATAAAATAGAGATGCGGATGACCAACCATGAAGCTACTCTGAAATCACTAGAGACACAGATGGGTCAGGTTTCCCAGTATATTAAACCGAGGCAGAATGAAGGATTTCCTAGCGATACTGAAAACGCTAGACAACCCACACATGAGCAGTTGTAGAACTAAGTTTTGATATAATATTTGAAAAATGTTTTGGACTAAATTGCAAAGAATTTAAAATGAGTTTTTAGTCAAAAACAACTTGAAAATATGTTTAGGGGTTTTAAAGGCTTTGGAATGGACTTAAAATACATTTAAAGTGGTCAAAACCTGTATTTTTATGTACCCGTATCGATACGGTATAGAAGGGTACCGATACGTTTTAGGGTTTCAAGCCACCAGATTTTCCAGTAGCCAAAACCCGTACCGATACGCTTAGACGTATCGATACGGTGAGCTTTGAAATAGCCCAACGGCTAGTCGCGTACCGATACGGTTGTATCGCGTACCGATACGCCTAACTACCCCAACGGTCATTTTCACAACGGTCTTTTAAATTGCAGGACCGTACCGATACGCTAGGTAAGCGTATCGATACGCATCAGCTGAAGAAGCCCAACGGCTCTTTCCTCATTGAGACCGTATCGATACGGGTTGAGAGGGTATCGATACGCCAAGCTGCAGAACTGCATTTATGGTGGGAAATAAAGACTCAAATGGCTCCAAATTGATCCCAACGGCTAGCAACGGCTACAAACTCAATTGGGAGTATAAAAGGGACCTCCTAGCATCTTGTAATGGTTAATGCTTCAATTGTTACAACATTATGATGTCAAAATTTTTCTAGAGCTTAAATTGTTTATTTCTTGCTTAGACAACACTTGTGAGCTTACATTGTTAAATTTGCTCAAGTGTCTAGGTTTTGGGTGAGTGCTTAGAATTGCAAACAAACACCTTTTAGAGGGATTTCTAGTTTGCTAAGTCTTTCTTTGTAAAGAGAGTGTTCCTTCAAGCTTTGGGTAGAAAGCTTTGAGGGTTGTAACGGTTTCCTCCTAATCCGAGAAAAGGGGACGAAATTCTTAGTGAATTTGTTGGAAATCCTTAGTGGAGAGCTAAGGTAGTGGATGTAGACCTTGGTTAGAAGGTTGAACCACTATAAATCCTTGTGTCAAATTGCCAATTTTTCACCTCCCACTAAAACACCTAATTATCCAACTTCTCCACACTTGGCGAGCAAGAACGGTTGATCGAATCGAGCACCTTAAATCTCAACAATTGGTATCAGAGCTTGGCTCAATCGAAGGGGATTCACATCCTATTGAGAAGATCCAGCAAGCTCGATCAACATTTCACAAACCGGCTCAAATGGCACAATCAATCGACAAACCGCCCTTCTTCGACGGAAGTCACTATGCCCATTGGAAGACAAAGATGAAATTCTTCTTGAAGTCAAGAGACTACAAGCTATGGGACATAGTTGAAGATGGTCCGTTCGTGCCTCAAGGAAGCAAAGCGGAATGGAGTGCCGACGATCGCAAGAAGATGGATCTTAATTGCAAAGCCTTGCACATGCTCTTTTGTGCTTTTGGCCCAACCATCTATGAGAAGATGTCTTCTTGTGAGAGTGCCAAAGAAGTATGGGACAAGCTTGAAGTCACATACGAAGGAACCAATGAAGTCAAGGAGACCAAGATTGGGCTTTTCACCTTAGAGTATGAGAACTTCAAGATGGATCCGGAAGAGAACATCGAGAAGATGTTTGATAGGTTCTCCACCATCACTAATGGTCTTAAAGGTTATGGAGAAGCCATCCCGGAAGAGAAGCTTGTCCGAAAGCTCATCTACTCCCTTCCCGAGTCATGGGACTCAAAGAGGACCGCCATCATTGAAGCCAAGAATCTCAAAACCTTGAAGCTTGATGAACTCATGGGGTCACTTCTCACTCACCAAATAATGAAGAAAAACAAAGAAGAGGAGAAGAAGAAGGAAGAGATTAGAGCGATGGGGAAGAAGAAGATCATGGAGCTAGGCATCAATGCAAGTGCCGTAGCTCTCAAATCCTCCACATGTCACCATGTAGACTTAAGTGAGGAGGAAAGTGAGGATGAAGAGATGGCCTATCTCTTCACCAAATTCGCCCGGTTCATGAAGAGCAAAATGGAAAAATCCAAGCATGAATCGATGAAGAAGATGAAGGACTCCCACAAATCCAAAAAGAAGGGATCATCTTCAAAACAAGCATATGTGGCCACATGGAGTGATGAAGACTCCACCGATGATGAAGTAGCCCACCTATGCTTGATGGCCCTCAATGAGGGGGAGGTAACTTCTAACTCATCCATTTCAAATTCTTATACATTTGATGAGTTACAAGATGCCTATGATGATTTGCTTTTGGAATTCAAGGCATCATTTTCTAAAAACAAAAGGTTGATTTCAAAAATAAAAATTGAAAATGATTTGCTTTCCAAAACAAATCTTGAACTTGAAGCAAGATTAAAAGATTTTGAACAAAAATGTTTTGATTTACAAAATTTGCTTCTCAAAGTTCAAAAAGAAAAAGATTTGATTTCCAATGAACTTGAAAAGAAAAATAGTTTTGAAAATCAAACTTTTATGTAAGACAATCTAGTGCCCCTAGATTTGTGAATGGAAAATGTTTTAGAAGTGTTTGGGTCCCAAAAGGACTAACCACTTCAACTAAAAACGATGAAATTGAAAAATGGATTCCTAAGGGGACTAAATTTTGTGCTACTAATGTCTATGGATCCAAAGCAATTTGGATACCAAAAATTACTTGATTGTCTTTTGCTAGGTGTGATGGAGGGTGATCAACAAGTCAAAAATTGAGGGTGAGCTCCATGCACACAAAGGAAGAACACTTGAAGAAGGAAGGCTTCATATCCTCCCTTGAGTTCAAGTGTGGTAAAATCTAGTTGCTTTAGTGTTTATTTGATTTATTTTCTTTTATGTCAACTAGATATTCATATATGTTGAACTAACATTCTCATGATGCTTTGAGTAAGGGGGAGCCAATTTTAAACCAAAATTTTAAGTGTGTCAAATTTTTTTTTTGCCTCATATGTTATCTTGAACTTAAATGTCATTTTAAATTCTTTTTGATATAACAAAAAGGGGGAGAAATGGTTTGAAAAATTGAATTTTCAAATGAATAAGGGGGAGCTTTACTTGTTTTCATTTGTAATCTCTTATTCACAATTTTAAAGTCAAAGGGGGAGAATTCCAAACAATTTTTCAAGTTGGTTTTATTATATCAAAAAGGGGGAGATTGTAGAACTAAGTTTTGATATAATATTTGAAAAATGTTTTGGACTAAATTGCAAAGAATTTAAAATGAGTTTTTAGTCAAAAACAACTTGAAAATATGTTTAAGGGTTTTAAAGGCTTTGGAATGGACTTAAAATACATTTAAAGTGGTCAAAACCTGTATTTTTATGTACCCGTATCGATACGGTATAGAAGGGTACTGATACGTTTTAGGGTTTCAAGCCACCAGATTTTCCAGTAGCCAAAACCCGTACCGATACGCTTAGACGTATCGATACGGTGAGCTTTGAAATAGCCCAACGGCTAGTCGCGTACCGATACGGTTGTATCGCGTACCGATACGCCTAACTACCCCAACGGTCATTTTCCCAACGGTCTTTTAAATTGCAGGACCGTACCGATACGCTAGGTAAGTGTATCGATACGCATCAGCTGAAGAAGCCCAACGGCTCTTTCCTCATTGAGACCGTATCGATACGGGTTGAGAGGGTATCGATACGCCAAGCTGCAGAACTGCATTTATGGTGGGAAATAAAGACTCAAACGGCTCCAAATTGATCCCAACGGCTACAAACTCAATTGGGAGTATAAAAGGGACCTCCTAGCATCTTGTAAAGGTTAATGCTTCAATTGTTACAACATTATGATGTCAAAATTTGTCTAGAGCTTAAATTGTTTATTTCTTGCTTAGACAACACTTGTGAGCTTACATTGTTAAATTTGCTCAAGTGTCTAGGTTTTGGGTGAATGCTTAGAATTGCAAACAAACACCTTTTAGAGGGATTTCTAGTTTGCTAAGTCTTTCTTTGTAAAGAGAGTGTTCCTTCAAGCTTTGGGTAGAAAGCTTTGAGGGTTGTAACGGTTTCCTCCTAATCCGAGAAAAGGGGACGAAATTCTTAGTGAATTTGTTGGAAATCCTTAGTGGGGAGCTAAGGTAGTGGATGTAGACCTTGGTTAGAAGGTTGAACCACTATAAATCCTTGTGTCAAATTGCCAATTTTTCACCTCCCACTAAAACACCCAATTATCCAACTTCTCCACACTTGGCGAGCAAGAACGGTTGATCGAATCGAGCACCTTAAATCTCAACAGCAGTGTAAAGCCATCACGGCAAGGAGTGGGAAGAAATTACCAGGGCTAGAGAAAGAAGCTGAATCAGTTAAGGAACCAGCCTTGGAGTCGACTGCCGAGAACGCTGCCCCGGCAGACGACAAACAGCCTGCTGCCGATGAACCTGTCACGGCAGCAGAAGGGACAGAGGAGAAAGATGAAGAACCTAAACCTCCTCAGATCCGAATGCAGTGGGAAGGACGTATTGCTGATTATCGTCCCCCGCCTTATTTTCATCAGCGGTTACAGAAGTTGAAACAGGAGTCCCAGCTTAAGAAGATCTACGATATTTTTAAGAAGGTTCACATCAATATTCCGCTGTTAGATGCAATAAAGGAGATGTCAGGTTATGTCAAATTTCTCAAAGATGCCATGTCGAAGAAATACAGACTTGGGGAATTTGAAACGGTTAAAATGAAAGAGGGATGCATGAGTATTCTGCACAAGCATCCACCCTAGAAGAAGAAGGATCATGGGAGCTTCATCATACCATGCATAATCGGAGATAAATTTGTGGGTAAGGCACTTTGTGATCTTGGTGCTAGTATATATTTAATGCCCAAATCTGTTTTTCAGAAATTAGGTATTGGAAAAGCTCGGCCCACAACAGTCGTACTGCAGCTGGCAGACCGCTCTTACGTTCATCCAGAGGGAAAAATTGAAGATATTCTGGTAAGAGTGGATAAATTCATTTTTCATGCTGACTTTCTTGTCTTAGATTTTGAAGCAGATGAGAATGCACCAATCATCCTGGGGCGACCCTTCTTAGCCACAGGAAGATCACTGATTGATGTGGAAAAAGGAGAACTCACTATGAGAGTGAACGATCAAGAGATCAAGCTGAATGTTCTCCAGGCAATAAAACATGTCGATGCAGAAGAAGAATGCAAGGCTATCACTGAAGTTATCCTTGACCAACCCTGCATCAGGTCGGGCTGCCATGACATCAAAATTGGCCACAGCCCCAACAGCCATTTAGAAGACTGTCACGGCAGCGACGACGACAGCAGCTCCTCAGAATCTGATACTAAAGATCAAAAGGAGGTAAACTGGATAGGCAATCGTCCAAGTAAGTTATTCGAGCCTTTAAATTATACCTCGAATGAACATATAGTCCAAAAGCCATCAACTGTAGAGCCACCTGTTCTAGATCTTAAGCCCCTGCCAGGGCAGCTTAAATATGTTTTCCTTGGTTTAAATGATACGTTGCCCGTAATCATCTCTTCCAAGTTGATGCAGGAACAGGAACATCAACTGATAGGGATGCTACAGCAGTACAAAAAGGCTATTGGATGGACGATAGCTGATATCCAAGGCATCAGTCCGGCACTATGCATGCATAAAATCCTCTTAGAGGATGATCACAAGCCAACCATTGATGCCCAGAGACGTCTAAACGATGCTATGCGAGAGGTGGTTCGTAAAGAGATCATAAAATGGCTAGATGCTAGAATCTATGCCATCTCGGATAGCAAGTGGGTGAGCCCGGTGCAGTGCGTTCCCAAGAAAGGAGGAATAACCGTGGTAACCAACGAAGAAAACGAGTTAATCCCAACCAGGACTGTGACCGGTTGGAGGGTTTGTATGGACTACCGGAAGCTTAACAAAGCTACCTGGAAGGACCACTTTCCCCTGCCTTTTATTGATCAAATGCTTGATAGATTAGCGGGAAAGCCTTACTATTGTTTTCTTGATGGATACTCAGGTTATAATCAAATAGCCATAGCACCGGAGGATCAAGAGAAGACGACGTTCACTTGCCCATACGGTACTTACGCTTTTCGGAGGATGCCATTTGGACTTTGCAATGCACCAGCAACCTTTCAGAGGTGTATGATGGCAACATTCTCCGATATGGTGGAGGATTTCCTGGAGATATTCATGGATGATTTCTCTGTCTTTGGAGACAATTTTGAAAGCTGCCTAGGTAACCTACAGAAAGTGTTCGAGAGATGTGAGAAAGCGAACTTGGTATTGAACTGGGAGAAATGTCACTTCATGGTGGATGAAGGGATAGTCCTAGGCCATAAAGTAAGCTGCTGCGACATAGAAGTCGACAGAGCTAAGATCAAGGTAATTGAAAAGCTGCCGCCACCCACCACAGTCAAGGGAATCAGGAGTTTCTTAGGACATGCTGGTTTTTATCGGAGGTTTATCGCGAACTTCTCGAAGATCACCAAACCCTTATGCCATCTTCTGGAGCAGAACTGTCCCTTCGACTTCAACACTGAATGTACTGAGGCATTCAAGGTTCTAAAAGAAAAGCTGGTAACAGCCCCAATAGTACAGCCACCAGATTGGAAACTGCCATTTGAGATCATGTGTGATGCTAGTGACTATGCTGTCGGGGCAGCTCTTGGGCAGAGGAAAGACAAGCTCTTTCATGTTATATACTATGCCAGCAAAACACTGAATGATGCCCAAGTAAATTACACCATAATAGAGAAGGAACTGTTAGCTGTGGTGTTCTCTATTGACAAGTTTCGTTCATATATACTTGGAACGAAAGTTATTGTCCACATAGACCACTCTGCATTAAAGTATCTGTTCGCCAAAAAGGATGCAAAGCCTAGACTGATACGTTGGATTCTGCTACTGCAAGAGTTCGACCTTGAGATCAAGGACAAAAAGGGGACAAAGAATCAAGTTGCAGATCACTTGTCAAGGTTAGAGAAGGGAAAGAGTCTCCTAGTAGACGAGACACACATACTGGAGACCTTCCCTGACGAGCAGTTGTTCGCTGCCACAAGCACTGCCGCGATAGCCATGGCGGCAGGTAAGTTTTCTGAACTCCCCTGGTATGCTGATTTCGTTAATTATTTAGTTAGCGGAATAACTCCTCCTGACCTTAACAATCAAGCTAGGAAGATGTTCCAAAATGATGTTAAGCATTATTATTGGGACGAACCTCTTCCTTTCAAATATTGTGCAGATCAGGTTATCAGGAGATGTGTACCACATGATGAACAGGAAGCTGTTCTTCATCACTGCCATGCTTCACAATACGGAGGACACTTAGGTGGTAACAAAACTGTTGCCAAAGTTTTTCAGTCTGGATTCTATTGGCCGTCACTATTCAAGGATGCTCAGACATTCTAAAAAAACTGTGACAAATGTCAACGGACTGGAAATATCTCAAGAAGACATGAGATGCCGCTATAAAACATTCTTGAAGTCGAGATCTTCGATGTTTGGGGGATTGATTTTATGGGACCATTCCCAACTTCATGTGGGAACTTATATATCCTCCTGGCAGTGGACTATGTGTCCAAATGGGTTGAAGCGGTCGCTACTCAGAAAAACGATGCCAAGACGGTTCAGAGGTTTTTACATAAAAACGTATTTTCTAGATTTGGCATCCCTAGAGCGATCATCAGTGATGAAGGGAGGCATTTCGATAATAGGGTTATAGCTGATGCCTTAAAAAAGTATGGTGTCAAACATCGGATCGCAACAACATACCACCCTCAGACCAATGGACATGCTGAAATATCCAACAGAGAGGTTAAGAACATTCTTGAAAAGATGGTTAAGCCAACTCGGAAGGATTGGTCTCTACACCTCAATGATGCATTATGGGCCTACTGAACAGCATTCAAAACTCCATTGGGAATGTCACCCTACCGGCTGATTTATGGGAAGACATGCCATCTACCTGTTGAGATTGAGCACAGAGCATACTGGGCCATCAAGGCAGTGAATATGAACTTGGAAAAAGCAGGACAGAAAAGGCTGCTTGACTTGAATGAGATAGAAGAAATTCGAGCAATGGCCTATGACAACGCAAGGATCTACAAAGACAAGACAAAGAAGTGGCATGATAGGAAGTTGCTGCCACGACAGTTCTGCCCAGGGCAGCTTGTGTTGTTGTTCAATTCTAGGTTGAAACTCTTCCCAGGGAAGCTGAAATCTAGATGGTCTGGCCCATTCCAAGTGGTGCAGGTTTTTCCCCATGGTGCCATCACAATCAGATCTTTAAAAGACGGGCACCAATTTAAAGTCAATGGACAAAGATTGAAGCATTATCAGGGGACTGAAGCCCCAAGAATGCAGGAAGTGGTTACTTTAGGAGATGCCCCTCATGGCATCCCTAATTTAACCTAATTTTATTATTATTATTATTATTATTATTATTATTATTATTATTTATATATATATTAGGTAATTAGAATTATTTTATCTTTAGGAACTAAGTTTTTGTTTTTATTATTTTCAGGAAATAAAGGAGACAAGGAGAAGAGGAGAAGTGAATTCAGCCCACCATCTGTCCATCAGCCCAAAAAGCCAACTTAGGAGCCTGCCGTTACAGCTGCCGCGACAGACGCGGAAAATCCAGCCTGTCAACACGCTGTCACGGCAGACACGCAAACGCGTAACAGACGCGCAACTGACACGGAAACGCGTGACAGACGCGTCAGAAACCGCGTAACGGCTGGCCCCGTTATTTGTGCCTGCCGTTACAGCTCCAACGGGCAGCAAACTCCCCCTCTATATAAACCTTGTTTTACTATTCATTTTTCACTCACTTTTACTCTCTCTACTTGTTTCCTCTAGAATTTTATTTGCTTTCATTTTCTTTCCACAATCATTGCAACATGAGTACCAGAAATACCCGCCGAAGCGCTGCCTCAGGATCTTCCCCAGCAACATCCACTCCAAGCTCCTTCCAGATCCGAGATATGTGGGAGGATAAAGGTTTCATTTACACCACCAGAACGGACAACCTTGGGCTGCAACCGTTCATAGCCCGCAAAATCAGAGCCATGCAGTGGCAGATATTTGCCGAGCAGCCAGAGGAAATGAACGTGACCCTCGTACGGGAATTTTTTGATGCCATCGACAGCAGGGAAGCGACAGCAGTTACAGTCCGAGGAAAAAAGGTACCTTTCGAGCCCGAATACATCAACACACTCTACGGGTTCTATGTTGGGATAAAGGAATATGACCACCAAAGATTTATCGAAAGTTTAGAGCCTGCAGACTACGATGCTGTGATGGCAGAACTCATAGAAGAGGGTACCGAGTGGAATACCGATCCTAAACATCCAAGGACGGTAAAACGAGTTCAACTCACTCCGGAGGCAAAACTTTGGAATGCATTCATCAAGAAACGGATTATGCCCTCCTCGCACAACACAACAGTCGACCAACCAAGGTTAGCCCTCATCCATTCTATTTTAAATGAGAGGCCAATTAACGTTGGCAGATACGTTCGGGAGGGAATATTGGACTGTGCATACCGGCCATCAGGACCACTCTTCTACCCTTACCTCATGACTGCACTCTGCCGCGACCACAATGTACCGGAAGCTGCCGAAGACTTAAGAGTCCGAGGAAAAGGCTGGACAGACAGGAACAGCCTCAGACTAATGGAACTCAAAGCTGCCACACCCCTGTCGTCCTTTGACCCCACTGCCACGGCAGGTGAGACGAAAGAGCCCACCAACACCGAACCTGCCGCCACAGAAATCAGGCAGCCAACTGCAGCAGCTCCTCCAGCAGACACCTCAACACAAATACTCGCTGTCAAACAGAAAATAGAGGAACGATAGCTAGGCATGATGAGTTTCATCCAAGACTTCACCACCGCCACGGTACATTTTATCCACACCTCTCTTAATTTCCATGATGCACTGTTCCCTGTATTCCCCAACCATTATTTTGCTGCCCCCACCCCTGCCCATACCCCTACCCCCGCTGCCACACCAAAAACGCCATCTGCTGCGTCCACTCCGACCCCTGCCACAACAGCTACAGGCGGCAGCCGCAGAGCAGAAACTTCTGCAAGGGGAGCCAAGCGAAAGGAGCCTATGTCCGACCTCGACAGGTATATTGCTGGCTTCTCCTCCTCTGAAATTTGGGTGGCATCCGATGACGAGCCCTCAGTCAAGAGGAACTTGTCCAAGGAATTTACCCCGGAGAAACGACAGAAAAATCCGGCAGCAGCAGCAGTAACAGCAGCAGCAGTAGTGGTAGCACCAGCAGTAGCAGCTCCGAGGAGGTTCAGGTATTGGAGAAACCACCTCATATCTCCCATACCCGCATCCAACCTCTACGGGAAGCCAAAACCAAGAACACTTCTGCCTCTCCCATCCGTCTGCCGACACCGACAAGGAAGGTCACTGCCCGTTGGCAGATTCAACTCAGCAGCAGCAGCAGCAGCGGCGACGACAACGCTTGAAATTTTAAGTTTCTTATCTTATATTATTGCCTGCCTTTTTGTTATATTTTGTGATGTTGTTTTTATTTTTATTTTTCATTTCTGTCATTTGCATTGAGGGCAATGCAACCCTCGAGTTTGGGGGTGGCATCCCTCCATTAATGAAGTCTTTTTAAAATCGTGTCTTTTACTTAGTTTATTTTTGCTTAAAAAAATGATGAAAATTTGGCTTAAGTTTTTGAACTGAACTTACCTGCCGTGACAGCCTCTGTCGTGGCAGTGCCTTTAGGATAATTTTAGGAGCAGTTTAGAGCCTTACTATAGTTCTAAATCTTAAACACCATTTGTGACTTTTATACTGTCTAGAACTCTGCTAGTAAACTAGAATAGAAAGCTTAACACTTGAGTTGCCCCTAGAGGTGCCTAACACTGGCTCTATGAAAAGAAGTTAAGAAATATAGATCCAATACACCTAGAGGTGCCCGAAACCGACTCTAGGAAGTTAGCTAGAGGTGCCCGAAACCGGCTCTAGTCAAACTTAAGCTTGAGAAAATAGAATCGAGTCTGAATAAAAACTAAAGGAGCCTAAGAATTGCCTCCAAAAAGATGAAAATTGGCATAAAAATTCAAGTTAGAAGCTTAGCTATTCTAGTAAACTAAGGGAGTCTTGGCATATAATTGTTCACAAGCATGCACACACTACACGAGAATTATAGCAAGGTTCCGGATGAATCCTGAATTATCCAACAAGGTGTTGCTCACAATAGGGAATAAATGGTAGGTAAGGAAAAGTTCACTGTTTTAAGCCAAACAAAAATTTGTTTTCTTTTTTAGGTCTGAATTGCTTGAGGGCAAGCAAAAACTTGAGTTTGGGGGTGTGTTGAGTGTGTAAAAGTTCTATATTTTACCCCCTATTTAACTCATATTTCTGCTGCATTCAAGCATAATTCATTGCATTTAGGTTAGATTTCATTTATACATCACAATTATATCAATTGGCACAGTTTCTACTGAAATTAGTTGCTTTTGCAAGTAGCTGCTGTAGCAGATGGAGGGCAGTGGAGAAGCAAACGCTGGGCAGTGAAGAAGCAGAGCTGGAATTAGATGTGCAGACGAGGAGGACGATGCTGCCATGGCCGCTGCCGTGGCAGCCAAGGACGACAGTAATGGTGAAGAGAAGAAGTAAAGTGGGCCTCGACAGAAAGAAAAAATTAGGCCGGTCTGTCGTGGAGCACCCTTATATTTTTCCAAGCCCTAGATCAGAATGAAGGCCAAGCCCAAAGTTCAAGGAAGAAACTCCAAGCAAGAAGGAAGGACGAATTAAAGATATATGCTCTGAAGATTTAGTCTTTAATAGAGTTGTACTTTAGTTTAAACTTGTATTCTTGCCATATTAGAAAACTTGAACCCAAGGCCTATATAAAGGCATGTAATTCGACCTAGGGAAGGATATCTTACTCTCTAGCCTTCTTTTCTAAACCCTAGTCATTTTCCCCTTCTCATCATGTTCTAAATTTCCCCTAGGGCTAAGGGTTGATTTGTAAAGTAGTTGCAAGGATTGCATTTGTTTTAGGAATTTTATGTTCAATAAAATAGACTTCAAGTTTGCTTATTCTGGTTTTCAACATCTTGCAAGAGTATCAGGAGAGCATTGTGAGATTATACATTTACTTAATATCGGGAGAGTTAAGTATACGAAAGGAATAAGTACGGGTTCTCCAGTTTATGGTTGAACTATCTCGGACCTAGGGATAGGACGAGGTTAAGTGGCTAAGGAAGAATTCAACAACATCGGTGTTCATCCTTCGATTCATGCCGGGAGGTATCATCAAAGACGTGTTCATCGACAGACTTGGACCTAGGGATAGGCCAAGGCACTGCAGGGATTCTTGCCAAGCTTGAAGTACAGAGTTGTGTGATCGCTGCCGCGACAGGCGCATCGACAGAACAGAGATTCCTAGACTTTGCAACACCTACACTACTTTGCAATTCAATACCGTCCCATTCTCTCTATCCTGAATTCTTTACTCTTTTATTATCAGTATTCTTTATTATCTCGTGACAAACATTTAAACTATTTCTTTTTCCTCTCGTGCAGTAATTCCAGGTTGAAGCTATTAGCCCAGTCCCTGTGGATACGATATATGATACTTACGTATCACTTTACTACTTGCGTCGTGTACACTTGCACTACATTGCGATAGACACTTTTACACGCAACACATTTAACTAGTATGATTTTTAGAAAGCAAGACAGTCAACAAAAGCATATAATTGAAATAGAACATAACATACAATTAAAACAAAACAGTCAACAAAGTCAGTACATATATAAAATGGAATCACTGAAATAAAAATTGAAAGATTGAAACACAATTTACCTTTTTCGAAAAGTTAATCATTCTGGCCTTTTTCTACATGTCCTACACAATACAAAAAATAGAAACATAAGTCTAAACCAACATATCACAAAAAAATAAAAACATAAATACAAACATGAAAAGCTGATCATTTTCACCTGAAAAGCTCATCTCAAAAGACTGGCTATCCATTGAACCCCGAAAATAAATTAGAAAAGATAAATTTAGGGTTTTGTTTCAATGGTTTAATCCTTGCACGTGACATTGTTAAACCAGCCCACAAGGTCCTTTAATATAAAGGACCTCTTTTGACACTAGTAGCATCGCAGGACAGGATGTCCAGCCGACATACTGAATTTTAACCATTGAAACATAACATACAATTGAAACAAAACAGTAAACAAAAACAATCAACAAAGGCATATAATACAGTCAACAAAGTTAACCCTTTTTTGAGATCGAACAACTTACAGAGTAAACCCTTGTTAGAGATCAAACGAATGTGAGATAGAACAAATATGAACAAAGAATAAGTTATAAAATTTGTTTAAAAATGAAACAAAACAGTAAACAAAATTAATCAACAAAATCAGTCAACAAAGGCATATAATACAGTCAATAAAGTCAACACTTGTTAGAGATCGAACACTTGTTAGAGATCGAACAACATACAGAGTAAACCCTTGTTAGAGATTGAACAAATCTGAGATCGAATAAATATGAACAGAAAATAAGTTATAAAATTTGTTTAAAATGAACAGAGAATAAGTTAGCAAAAATGAACAAATTTGAGATCGAACAAATATGAGATCATAGATAAAAAATGAACAAAATGATAACAGTAAAAGATTGTTATTTTCGCAACCCGCAACTAGAACCCTAAATCGCAACCAAAGGTCTAAAACCCATGACCTGTCTGAGAGAGACCAGTGAGAGATGTACCTAAAAAATTTAGAGAGATTAAAATTAGCAACAGCAAAATAAATGATTAAAGAGAAAATGCATAAATGGAAAAAATGAGGGATCTACTTAACTTACCCAATTTAGCTCTCAGATTCAAAGAAATGAAACAGATAGAATGAGAGATTGATAGATCAAAAAGGCGCAAAAAGGCAAACGATGGAAGATTTATCATTTATGAACCCTAAATCGCAACCAAACATCTAAAACTCAGACAATGAAAGTTCGAAACGGCGCAAAATGGAGCGGCTGATAGATCAAAGATCAGAGATTAGAGACGAGAGAGATGAATGAGAGATGAATGAGAGTTGAATCTAAAAGATCATAGATCGAATGAGATGAGAGTTGAAATATTTGCTCGAGAGAGAAAATGAAGGCAAAACGACGCAACCCTAAAATGAAAACTAAGATTTTTTCTGGTATAAGGGGTATATATAGCTAGGGTTTTATTGGTTTAGTAATTAAATTAAATTAATTAATATTTAATATTTAAATAATATATTTTAATTAATATTTAAATTAATCTTTAATATTTAATTCATAATTAAATTATAATTATAATTATAATTATAATATATTTATTAATATCTAATTTAATATTTCATTAAAATAAATAAAATTCATAATTTAATTAATATTTAATTAAAATAATAATTTTAATATATTTAAATTAATATTTAACCTAATATTTAATTAATAATATTATAATAATAATTTTAGTATATTAAAAATATTATTTAATTTATTTTTCAAATTTTTGTAATTTTAATTATAATATATTTAATTAAAAAATAAATTTATAATTTGTGTTATGACTTATGAGACTAAATTAAGGGTTTAGGGGTTAGGAACTTAAAAATATATGTTTCAAGTTGAGTGATTGGTTTATAGGTTTAGTTTAGGGATTCATAGTTTAGGGGTATATCTTTCAAGTTGCATTGCATGTTTGAGGTTATGGCCTACATATTTAGTTAGGGATTTGGGATTTAGGGGAATATGCTTATATTTATTAGGGTTTGAGGTTTGCGGTATATGGTTCGATTTAAATGTTTAGGATTATGTGTTTAGTTTTTGGGATTCAACTTACACTTATTATTTTTTGCAACATTTAGGGTTTAAGGTTTGGGGTTATGGGTATATGTTTTCAAGTTAAATGTTTAGGATTATGGGTTTAGTTTAGGGGATTAAGCTTACACTTATTAGTTTTTACAAAGTTTAGGGTTTAATGTTTGGGGTTAGTGGTATATGTTTTAAGTTAAATGTTTAGGGTTATGGGTATAGTTTAAGGGATTATGCTTATACTTATTAGTATTTGCAAGATTTAGTGTTTGAGGTTTAGGGTTAGTGGTATATGTTTCAAGTTAAATGTTTAGGGGCATGGGTCTAGTTTAAGAGATTATGCTTACACTTATTAGTATTTGTAAGATTTAGGGTTTGATGTTTGAGGTTAGTGTTATATGTTTCATGTTAAATGTTTAGGGTTATGGGTCTAGTTTAAGGGATTATGCTTACACTTATTAGTATTTGCAAGATTTAGGGTTTGAGGTTTGGGGTTAGTGGTATATGTTTCAAGTTAAATATTTAGGGTTATGAGTCTAGTTTAGGGATTTAGGATTTAGTGGATCATGTTTGCACTTTAATTATCAATGATTGTAAGGTTAAGTGGTTGGGGTTTAGGGTTTAGGGGTATATGTATCATGTTTTAAGTCTAATGTTTAGGGTTATGGATTTAGTTTATGGATTTTGGGTTTAGGGAATTAGGTTTGCACTTTAATTATAAACGATCGTAAGATTTAGGGGTTAACCTAAATAAAACTTTATTTTTCGTCCAAATTTACTCGTATATATTTCTATTTTTGTTAATTTAGTCAAATTATATTTTTTGTTTATTCTAGTCCCTACAATTTAATTTTTACTCAAAATTGCCCCATATTTATTTATATTTTTTTTATAATTTAGTCTAATTTATTCTAGTCCCTAAAATTAAATTTGTAGTCCAAATTGATCCCTATTTATTTTTTTGGTAATTTATTCCAAAGTTAAAAATACTCGCCCAAATCCAATTTCAAAAATCAAAACAAAATTACTACACCAAACGGCATTTTAAATTTTTAGGGGTTATTTGAACTTTAGGTCCTTACTAGTTTAGGAGTTTTACACTTAGGTCTTTTTTATTATTATTTAGTTTTAGTTTGATTCATTTTAGTCCTAATTTTTGGGTTTATAGTTTAGTCCCAATATTAGTGAACTATTGATTCATTTTATGGTTTAGGGTTTATAAATTAGGTTTATAGTTTAGGGTTTAGGGTTTTTGGTTTATGGTCTAGGGTTTACGGTTTGATTCATTTTTGTCCCAATTTTAGTTTAGTTTTAGTTTGATTCATTTTAGTCCCAATTTTTATTATTTAGTTTTAATTTAATTCATTTTAGTCCCAATTTTAATTTAATATGATTAAGTTTAGTTTTAATTTGATTCATTTTAGTCCCAAAGATTAATGTAATTCAATTTAATCACAATTACTTTTAAATTTGATCCAATAATTAATTGCCCATTTGGCATTTGCTGCCTAATTTTTTGCTTAGTGATTAATTTCCTTTTAGGTCCTCACTTGTTTAATTTTTTTCATTTTAGTCCTCACATTCACTTTTAAATTTTAGTTTAATTCAATTGAGTCATAATTATATATATATATATATATATATATATATATATATTAAAATTGTAAGATATTACGACACCCTAAGGGATATTTTGGTTCATATTAATCCCTAAAAATTTATTTTTATCCAAAATTTACCCACATTTATCATACCGAAGTCTATTTATACACGTAAGACCTGACTTGAACTTCAACTGAAACTGATATTACCAGACCTGAATTTTATCCGTCAACGGCTTGACCCGACCTAAAGTCCACCCGAACCTGAATTAACCCATTAATTAACTGATTCGGACCTGAACCGTTTTGGAATGAACAGAAACTTATCCGACCTAAAATTAACCCGACCCGAATCCGAACTCAATCTGATTTGAAATCAACCTGACAATGACCCGAACCTGAGTCGACCCGAACCCGACCTGATCCGAGTCGAACCACTAAATTGACCTGGCATAACTCGTATCCGACTTGACCTGACCTAAAACCTGAACGATTACCCGATTTCACATCCCTACTTAACTTATAAATAGGTACTCAAATTATATACCTTTTTTGAGATAGGTGTCTAATGTTCTTTCTAGCTGAAATATGTGCTAAAGTTTCATTCCTTTAGTGTTTTAAGGTAATACCGTTAAAAAATCATCACTAATTAGAATTTAACATATGCCTTTATTTTTATTTTTATTTTTATAAAAAATTGAAAGTAAGAAAATATTTTTTTAAATCTAAAAGTTATTAAAATCTCCAAAATAAAGTTTCAAATCCTTAAAATCTCAAACTACAATATCTCAAAATTGATGCCACTGTCATCGTTGATAGTCTTTTCGGAGCCGCCATTGTCGTCGCCTGAGGCCACTGCCCTTTTCTCCCGACCTCCCATCGCCGCCAACTAGCGAGAGGCGAGTCAATCGGACGTTGAATGACTAGAGCCTTTCGCTTTCGCCGTTCGACTAACATCCCTCCCGCCAATTACTGGCGATGGATAGTTGGGGGAAATGGACGGTGGCCTTAAACAAAGGTGGGTCCCACGAGGCTATCAATGACGGTAGTGGCGTCAATTTTGAGTTTAAGGATTTGGAATTTTAGATATTTTGGGACTATTTTGTGATTTTTGAAATTTTTGGGATATTGTTTAATTTATTTTATTTTCGGTTTATTTTTAAAAAAAAAAAAAAAAAACAAAGCCACATGTCAATCTATTTAGGGATGGCAACGGGGCGGGTGGGTTTTTAGCCACCCCAAACTCGGCCTGAAAATATAAAATTTCAACCTGACCCGAGTGCAATATATTTTTATCTCCGACCCGATATAATAAAAATATAACCCCGACTCTGACTCCGACCCCGAAATTTTAGTAAAAAATTTGATTAAACCCGACTAGACCCGAAAAAAATAAAAACATATTAAATATAATATATAAAATATAATAAATATAAATATATTTATAAATAAATCGGGTTGGAGTGAGGAATTTTCACCCTAAACCCTACCCCGACCCAAATCAAACCTTTTAAAAACCCGACCCGACCCAAAAGCTAAAAATTCAAAAGAAAAATTCGACCCTTCCGAAACGGGTTGGGTCAGAACCTGCCGGATTTGTTTTTTTTTTCCATCCCTAAATCTATTATTGGATGATGAAGTTTTTTTAACGGTGCTACCTTAAAACACTAACAGAAAAAAACTTTATTTTAACCAAAAGAAAAATTCGACCCTTCCGGATCGGGTTGGATCAGAACCTGCCGGATTTGGTTTTTTTTGCCATCCCTAAATCTATTATTGGATGATGAAGTTTTTTTAACGGTGCTACCTTAAAACACTAACAGAAAAAAATTTTAAGCACTTATTTTAACCAAAAAAACATTAAGCACCTATCTCAGAAAAGGTGTATAGTTTAGGCACCTATTTTTGAGTTAATACTTATTTTACCGTTTTAAAAAAATTCTCTCAAAATATCAGTTATTCAAAATGTCAAATTAGTGAGATTCATTAAGTGATTTAGTTATAAAATATGTTCATTTTATCCCATTTTATATGGTTCAAATCTCGACTTTTACCTTGAGAATGTAATTATTTCTTCACTTCATCAAAAAAGAAAATGTCAAATTAGTAATATAATGAAAAATAAGGGATGTTTATTTTTTGTATAATCAAGTATTCAGAGGCGCATTATGGGGGCGATACTCCCAACCCAATTTACTTCATTCAAAACATCGAGATTCGGACCCCTAACATTGCTTTATGGATCTAATGTCTCATCCTACCAGACCAAACTACTTGTTGGTAAATAAAAGGTCTTTTAATAAATTAAAAAGTAGAATTATATTATCATCATCATCCTAATAAGTGCCTAAAGTATCATATATTTTTGATTTAGCTACTTAAAGGTATTTTTCAGTCTAAATAGGTGCCCAAAGTTTTTATTTGGTCTAAATAAGTGCCTAGAGTATAAAAATATTCAATCAATGAATGTATGACACATGAATTTTTCTTTATTTTCCATTATATTTTAATAAAAAATAAAATCTTGAATTAAAAACCTCAAAAATCTTAAAATTAAGAAAAACCCAAATGCCTAAATCCTCGTTGTTGTTTGCTAAATTGTCGACGATAGAATAAAACCTCCTACTCTCGTTGCAAAACCCGCACATCATTCGACGTTTAGCCAGTCATCGTTCGTCGTACAGTCAGTCGTTTTTTGCCGCTCATCGTTTCTGTTTATCCTTTTGCGATGACGTTTTTTATGTTAGGCACACTACCCATAGACTTTCGACAATAAAAGGGTGGGGGTAAATGGTTGTGGGTCCCGTGAAAAATTGTGGCTGAATGAGTGACAATCAGCGGTGAGAATGGTTGGAATCAAGATTTGAAGATTTTAGGGATTTGAGTTTTTTTTTGTTTGAAATTTTGGAGGGCTTTTTTTAATTCGAAGTTTTATTTTGTTTTTGGGAAAAATAAAGAAAAATCCACGTGGCATGCATTCATTTGTTGAATATATATTTTTATACCCTAGGCACCTATTTGGATAAAAACAATAACTTTGGGTATCAATTTGAGCTGAAAAGTACTTTAGGTACTTAAAAGTAAAAAAGATAATACTTTGGGCACTTATTTAGACATTAAACCTAATTATTATTATTATTATTATTATTATTATTATTATTATTATTAATGTATGTGACCGTTTTTAAGTTCATGTATCAAGTAAGTAAAAAATTAGGTGCCAAATAGGTCCAAAAAAATCTTAAATCCCAATTAGGTACTAACTGAGTATTTAAACAAAGTTTGGGTACTAGAGGAATCTAAAAAAAATAGAACTATCAACTAAGTGTCTAATGTCAAGTTTACGAGCAAAATATGCATTAATCCTTAATTTTTCAACGATCTTGACATGACAACGTAAAAAAAAAACATGTGTATTTCAAGTCGAATTTTAAATCTTTTAAATTTATTTTATTATTTTTGAATACTTTAAAATTTATGATTATTTTTATAATTTTAAAATTATTTATCAACATATAACAAACTTTTCTAGTGAAAAGCCTCGAATTTAACAATCGATGGATGCTCTGAATATTCAGGAAAACTCTAACGGTAGTTTTATCGATGGATCTCTTATCGGACATAACGGAAGACCACCGAATGACATTAGACAGATTCAGTCACAGATGGCATTAGAAAGGCCAGGATTTCCACTTGTTGGCGATAGGAATCCTAAGAAATCACGTAACTATCATGATCTTGGATGAAAATCTTGAGAATTTCGGGTTTCATTCGAGGAAATTCCCAGAGAAACACGGTGAAATTGAAAATTCAAAAAATGGCTTGTTTGATAAGGAGAAAAGGACACGCGAAAATTAAAGATAAGTGAAAGGGAGGAACTAAAAAGTGCCGTTTCGCAAAAGACCATTGGACTGTGGGTAGATGGAGGCAGGCCGGCGCGCGACCAAGTTCCAGATGGGTCACATATTGACACAACCCAAGTTGCAATTAAACCAGAAAGAGATGCCGTTGCTTAGCTAGCATGTGGGACATATATTACCCTTTTTGTTAAGAGTTAGTTATATTGCATTGCCAGCTACAAAAAATAATTTGTAAATAGTACAACACTAGCTATATGAGGGAGTGTACTGTGATGAGCATATCATCCTGATGAAATGAACAATTTAGAAATTCTCTTCTGAAATCTAAATCATCTATTTCTAAAATCCCCATTCTCTTTTATTCTTTTATATGCAACCATTACATTTGGTATCAGAGTTGGTTCTAAAATCTAACAAGCACACTGGAAAATACAAGAAAACAAAACAAATGAGTGACAACGTGGACTTAACTGCCTTGCAACGCCAGATGGATGAGATGAAGGTAGATAAGAATACCATGAAGGATAGAATGGACAAGTTTGACACCATATTGGATGAAGTCCAAGAAGATCTGAGGAAGATTATTGCAGCTGTGACAAGGGAGGTTGAAAGCCCTACACCAGTGACACCTGAGAAAAACAGACAATCAGCAACCAACATTCATCCGAAACAATATGGTAAGAAACATGTGCAAGTTACTTTTATTGATGATAAGGAAAAATATTCCATGAATCTAGATAAACCTGGTCTTTTAGCATCTAAACCACAACTCACTTCCCCAACTGATGAAAAATGGAAGTTTGAAGGACAATGGGCTAAAAAAGCGAATACTTCAATGCTCCAAGAGAACTCTAAAGTAAAAAGGGGTAGTCCAGATAATTGGTGGAACTCCCTAAATTTAAAACATAAGATTGAGCCGGACATGTTTGATGAGGAAAATCCTAGGGGCTGGATAAGAAAGTGTGAGAAGTACTTTACTATTTTTAACATTCCTGAGAATCATAAGATGGAAATAGCAGCTATGTACTTGAGTGAAAAAGCTGAAATATGATTTGATAGTTACATGATGCAAAAACACAGAATACATTAGCATGAATTTATAGCTGACCTATGCCATAGGTTTTGTAACAAAACTATTAGTGATGTAATTGAGGAGTTTAATAAACTGACACAAAAGTCATCAGTAGAAGAATATCAGGATAAGTTTGAAGAACTGAAACCGTATATGTTACAAGTGAATGCTTCTCTAAATGAAAACTACTTTGTCTCTAGTTTTCTGAGTGGATTAAAGGAAGAACTTAGGCACAAAATTAGGGTCCACCCGCCAAAAGACCTCTCAGAAGACAGAAAACAAAAGTATTTGGCTAAGAGCTTTTCCCCTGCTGGGAAATAAGGAAACCACAGAACTCCAGGATCTCTGCCAACCTCTAAAAACACTCTTCCAATACAGAAAAACAAACAATCACTCATGAAATACATAAGGTCCCATAATCTCTGTTTCAGATGTGGAGAGAAATACAATCATAGACATTAGTGCAAGATTAAACAAATGAATGTGATGGAAGAAGATGAGATATGAGAGGTAGAGGAAAAGGAAGGGGAAGAAAATCCAGAAGGGAAGGACAGTGATGAGGAAAAGTAGAAGGAAGCTGAGTTAGAAATTTCCATGAATGCCTTGACTGACAGCATTGGCTTTAACACCCTCAGAATCCCATGATCGATTAGAGGAATGATGCTCACTATACTTGTGGACTATGGGAGTACACATAGTTTCATCACTTCTAGTTGGGCTAAAGAGGGAGTGGAGTTAGTACAGACACCACCCTGGCCATCACTGTAGCCAATGGAGAGAAATTATACAGCACTGCCAGATGTAACCAGTTAACTTAGAAGATGCAATGTCAAGAATTTGAGCATGATTTTAGAGTTCTGAGGATGGGAGGAAGTGACATGGTATTGGAGGTGAACTGGATGAGCAGGTACAACCCCATACTCATGGATTTTAAAAAATGACTCTGAGCTTTGAAAGGGAAGGCAAGAATATTATATTACAAGTAGGGAAAAAGGCAAGTAATGTCAAATTGATCTCTGAGAAAAGAATGTTGAAGTTAACATAAAGAGAACTAGACTGTTTTAGAGAGGTGTATTTGTTAACTCTGGAAGGGGAGGAGATAGAGGTGCTAGCTTCCTTGAGACCCATTCTAACAGAGTTTTCTGATGTATTTGAAGAACCAAAAAGACTTCCCCCTCAGAGGGCTCATGACCATGCAATTGTGCTCAAACCTGGAACTTTTCCTATCAACTTAAGACCCTACAGGTACCCTTACCACCAGAAGACAGAGATTGAAAGGCAAGTTGCTGAGATGTTAGCCAATTCTGTAATTTAGACCAGCAAAAGTCCTTTTGCTGCTCCTTGCTTAATGGTTAGGAAAAAAGATGGGAGCTGAAGGTTTTGTATTGACTACAGGCAGTTGAATTCAGCTACTGAAAAGAACAAATTTCCAATTCCTATTGTGGAGGACCTATTGGATGAGCTAAGAGGTGCTGGATATTTTCTAAGATTGATTTTAGATCAGGCTACTGGCATATTAGAGTGAAGAAAGAAGATATTCCCAAGACCTCCTTCAGAACACACCAAGGGCAATATGAGTTCAGAGTGATGCCTTTTGGGCTAACCAATACCCCAGCAACCTTCCAAGAATTGATGAATAGCTTGTTTGAGCCTTACTTGAGAAAGTTTGTACTTGTATTTTTTGATGACATCCTAGTTTACAGTAAGGATCTAGAAGAGCACAATAGACATGTCAGAAATGTTTTGAAAGTATTGAGAAGAAATCAATTGTTTGCTAAGAGGAAGAAATGCTTCTTTGGACAAAAACATGTGGACTATTTGGGACATATAATCACAGAACAAGAGGTGGTTACTTACCCATCAAAGGTTGAAGAAATGAAGAAATGACCCTTGCTAAAAATTCTTAAATCTCTGAGAGGGTTTCTAGGCTTGACAGGCTATTACATGAAATTTATAAAGAGATATGGAGAAATTAGTAAGCCCATCACTAATATGTTGAAGAAAGAAGAATTCATATGGTTTGATGAGACCAAGAAGGCCATTGAAGTACTAAAATAAGCCATGTGCAATGCCCCTGTGCTAGTCTTACCAAACTTCAACAAGGCTTTCTGTTTGGAAATAGATGCAAGTGCTAGGGGGATTGCAGTTGTGCTGTCTCAAGAAGAAAGGCCTATTGCCTACTTGAGCAAAGCTCTAGGCCCTAAGGATGATGTCTTGTCCATTTATGAAAAGAGTACCTTGCCATCCTCATGGCAGTAACCAAACGGAGGCACTACCTAGAAAGAAACTCTTTCATCATTAAAACAGATCATGAATCTCTCAAGCATCTGTTGGAGAAAAAATTAACAACCACTATACAGAAGAATGGACTCAAAAAGCTTTTGGGATTGTATTATACAATCCAGTATAGAAATGGGAGAACTAATATGGTGGCAGATGCCTTATCTAGGCAAGAGGAAGATAATACAGGATTAATGAGTATAACAACCACATCCCTTGTTCCAGGATGGGTGAAGGATGTGAAAAAAAAGAGTTATGAGCAAGATGCATTGGCTTAGGAGGCTATCACAGCTTTGACTGTGAGTAAACAATACAAACCAGGGTGGAATTTCTCAAAATGGATACTGAGATATTTGAAAATATAGTCTACATTGAGGAGACAAGAGGATTGAGGTTACAGTTAGTGAAGAAACTACATAACTCCCCTCAAGGAGGGCACTCGAGCATCCAAGCCACTCATCAAAGGCTTAAGAGTATCTTCTATTGGCCAGGGATGAAGAACATAGTTAAACTGCATGTTCAACAGTGTGAGATGTGTTAGAGAACTAAAAAGAAGCACATTGCAAAGCTATGGCTATTGCAACCTATTCCCATTCCCACTCAAGCATGGGAAGTGATAACTATGGACTTCATATAAGGGCTTCCCACTTCTTTGAAGTACAACTGTAAAATGGTGATCATAGACAAATACACCAAGTATGCCCATTTTCTAGGCCCATCCCACCCCTACACTGCTATAAAAGTTGCTAGAACTTATCTAGACTAGGTTTACAAATTGCATGGTCCACCCTAAGTCGTTATTTCAGACAGGGATAAGGTTTTCACAAGCTTATTCTGGAAGGAAATGATGAAACAAGCAGGGACATTTACTCATTTTAGTATAACCTATCACCCTGAGACTGATGGTAAGAGTGAAAGATTGAATCAATGTCTGGAGCAGTATCTCAGGAGTATGTGTTTCCTAAAGCCTAATGGTTGGGCAAAGTACTTACCCCAAGCATAATGGTGGTACAACACCAACTATCACACTGCTATTGGGGTAACCTCGTTTGAGGCGCTGTACAGGTACAAGCCCTCTACTCTAATGTGGAATTAGGGTTTCCAAGTCAACAATGTGCAGGAAGAAAGAATTGCGAGGGAACAACTGAACAAGCTACTTAAAGAACAATTGGAAAAAGCACTGTAGAGAATGAAACACTATGCAGATCAGAGAAGAACAAAAAGGCATTTCGATGTGGGAGATGAGGTGTACCTGAAGCTGCAACCATGCCGACAGACTTTCTTGGCTCTGAGAAAAAACTTGAAGCTGACTGCGAAGTTCTATGGACCCTATAAGGTTACACGGCGTATTGGATTAGTGGCATACATATTAAATCTGCCTGAGCATTCTAAGCTACATCCTATAGTTCATGTTAGCTTATTGAAAAAGAAGTTGGGAAACAGAAATTTCACCTCTATAGAACCGCATGAAATGACTGAAGATGGTTGAATAAAGGTTTATCCCACCATAGTTCAGGACAAGAGGATGGTCAAATGGCATAATCGAGTTGTGACTCAGTTTTTGATACAGTGGTCGAATCTCGGTGCTAAAAACACCACATGGGAAGATTACAGTGTGCTCAAGTCCTTGTTTCCAGACTTTGATCTTTGGGGACAAGGATCCGCTGAAGAAGAGGGAAATATCATGATCTCGGATGGAAATCTTCAGAATTTCGGGTTTCAATCGAGGGAATTGGGAATTTTAGAGAAACACGGCGAAGTTGAAAATTCAAAAAAGGGCTTGTTTGATAAGGAGAAAAGGGCATGTGAGAAATTAGAGATAAGTGGAAAGGAGGAACTAAACAATGTCGTTTCGCAAAAGACCATTAGACTGTGCGTAGATGGAGGCTGGCCAGCGCATAACCAAGTTCCAGATGGGCCACATGTTGACACAACCCAAGTTGCAATTAAACCAGAAGGAGATGTCGTTGCTTAGCTAGCATGTGGGGAAAAATATTACCCTTTTTGTTAAGAGTTAGTTATATTGCATTGCTAGTTGTAGAAAAATAATTTGTAAATAGTACAACACCAGCTATATGAGGGAGTGTACTATCTAAGCATACCATCCTAATGAATGAACAATTTGGAAATTCTCTTTTGAAATCTAAATCCTCTATTTCTGAAATCCCCATTCTCTTTTATTCTTTTATCGTAACCATTACAGTAACCTTAATCAGTAGGGAAGTTTGGATACCCCTGAGGGTACTGTTGACATGGAGGCGGATGGAGAAGGAGCAACAGGTGTTGTGAATGATGGAATGGATGGTTCTAGGGGGTGTTGCGGCCCACATATACTAACATGGTTCCTAGTTCTAAAAAACCTATCGTAAGGGACCATGGTCTTAATAAGAAAGATGACATGGAAGTGTTGGACGAGGACTGCATAATAGATAATAAGGGTTCATATTCATCTATCAGATTTTCTGATCGGGTACATGAGGAAATCGATTTATGTATGCGTTAGGTTCTCATCATGAGATTGCTTGGGCGTTCGATTGGTTATAAGATGTTGTTGTCTCGGATTACCATGCTTTGGAAACCAGTGGGTGATTTTTCGTTGATTGATTTGGAAAATAACTATTTTCTAGTTAAATTAAGGCGTTAACACAAGGATCATGCACAATATATGGAAATTATCTAACGGTTCAACCATGGAGTCGTTCGTTTTCTACTTCAGAAAAACACTCTTTGCGTGTCTTGGTTTGGGTTCGTCTTCCAGACCTCCCTTATAGAAATTATTCAAAGAACTTTTTCTGTCGAATTGCTGCCATGATAGGAAGGGTTGTCAAGATTGATTATAATACACTAACACGTGACATGGGAAAGTTTGCTAGATTAGTTATACTGGTGGATTTGAACAAGCCCTTATTACCTTGTATTGGGATTGATATTCTCGTTCAAAAATTAGAATACGAAGGACTCAACAATATTTTCTTTGCATGTGGAGTATATGGACATTTATTGGAAAATTGTAGTGCTTCAAAAGATAACAAAGACATGAAGGAGAAAGACCTTACAGTAATGGAAGTTTGGGCTAACAAGGCTCCGTCTAAGGATGCTAAAAGAGCTTATTTGTACGACCATTGATGATGGTGGAAAATCGTAGGCGCAAATCGTGTGTTTAGGAATCAAATCGCAACACTAGTTCAAGGATAGAAAGAAGCTGTAGAACTAAGTTTTTTGATATAATAATTGAAAAATGTTTTGGACTAATTTGAAAAGAATTTAAAACATGTCTTTAAGTCCAAACAACTTGAAAATATGTTTGAGGTATTTAAATAGGTTTTTGGCAAAGTTTTAAATGCTTTAAAGTAGTCAAAACTGGAATTTCAACAAGCCCGTACCGATACGGTATACCCCGTATCAATACCCTTTTGCCCAAGTTTTGAATCTGCCAAAAATCGTACCAATATGGGTGAGATCGTATCGATACGGATAGGGTTCGTTTTGATACACATATTAGGCGTATTGATCCCTGTTTTAACAACCCCAACGACTATTTCCCAATGGTCTTTTAAATGACACACCGTACCAATACGCCCTCAAGCATATCGATACGCATAGACTGACAAAGAGCCCAACGACTAGTTCTGAAGAAGGGCGTACCGATACGCCTCCACGTGTACCGATACGGTAGGCTGCAGAACTGCAATTAATGTGGGAAATAAAGTCTCCAATAGCTCCAAAACATCCCCAACGGCTAGTAACGACCAAAAACTCAATTGAGACTATAAATTGAAGGCTGGAACACTTGAACAATGTTAGAGACTACATCCAAGCAACATGATCAAGAGAATTAGAGTCTAAATCTTTATTTTACTATTCTCTTGTACATAGTCTTTAGAGAGAGTGCTAAATTGTAAATCCTTGTACTCTTGTGACCTTAAGTTGTGTAAAAACCCACCTTGTGAGGTATTAAGTTTACCCAAATTAATCCCTTGTAAAAGGAGAGGTTCTAGTTTAGCCTTGAGAAAAAACTAGAGTTGGTTCTATCTTAGCCAAGTCCAAAAGATAGGGTTGTAACGGTTTCCTCCTAAACCGAGAAAAGGGGACGAATTCATTGTTGAGTGAATTGTGTCACTTGTCTACCTTTATTTCGATTTTAGCCAATTCAACCACCAAACATTTACAACACTCCTTGACGGTTTTGGTGATCGATTCGAGCGTGCTACAAACCCAACAATTGGTATCAGAGTCTCATCTCTATCGAAGGACTAACATTCGTGAGTAAAGATCATTTGCTCGAAGTCCACCGTTCAAGAAAATGACAAGATTTGAAGAAGGCCGTTCTATCTCGTGTCATTCACTCTTCGAAGGAGAAGCATACTTCCAATAGGCAAGTATCATGAAATTCTTCATCAAGTCTCAAGACTATGAGGTTTGGGACTTAATTGAAGATGGGTATTTGGAAGCTCCAAAGAAGAAGAAAAAGCAAAGGAGTGCCAATGACACGAAGGCAAAGCTAAACACCAAGGCGATGCACATTCTCTATTGTGGCCTTAACGAAGAAGTTTCCAAGAAGATCTCTACATGCAAAAGTTCCAAAGAGTTATGGGAGAAACTTGAGAAGCTTTATGGCAACAAGAATGGAGAAAAGAAAGATGATGATCAATCATATGCAAACCTTCTCTCTAATCCAAAGGTCGATGGTGTTTTGGCTCTCGATGAGCCTAAGGTATCTTCTAACTCAAGTGAGCTTAATTCTTACTCTTTCGATGAGTTGCAAGATGATTTCGATGAATTATTTTTGGAATTTGAGGCTGTGATAAGGTGTTTTCTTAGGAAACCAAAAAGTTTTTAAGTGTTCCCAAATTTTCAAACATTTAAGTAAAAGGGCATTTCTAAAATTTCAGGTTTCAAAAAACAACCTTAAAAAAATCTTTTTGGAGTCGCCACCGGCCATTGAGGTAGGCCGAACACCGTAAAAACTAAACCAGAGATTCATTTGAAAGGGTTCGGGAGTTGGTTACGTGTGGGGAAGGGTTAGCACCCCCATCACGCCCGAAAATCGGTACATAAACAGTTGTTGCTTTTAATTGATGGAAATTATTCGAAATTTAAAATGAATTTAATTAGATGTTCTTAATTGAAAAATGAACTTTAATCGCACGAGCTTTATCAAATTGGCGGTTTCGAATTAATTCACCATCTAATTAAAAAAGGATGACGGTACACTAGACCAAATACTAAACCGACAACATATAAGACTGACTGCTGTGTTAATTTAAAGTTCGGATCTCGTACGTCACCTTTATGCATGATGTAAACAAATAAAATATGATGTCATGGTCTTGTTCGTTTTAATCACAAATTTACCTTTAGACAATGCGAATTAATCCGAATATTTGAGGTATATCCAATAAGCTATGATATTTCGACCTGAATACGTGAATTAATAAGTACCTCCTTTTTATAATTAAAATTAATTAACATGCAAGTTAGGGCATTAAAGTTCACATGAATGACCATTTAAAAATGCATGTCACAAATATACATACTCGAACAATAAAAAAAGACAAAATATGCACATATTAAAAACCGCATATAACATACCTAATAAAACTATATTATGCATCATAAATACATGCTTAAACAAGATTATAAAAAAACATACAATCACATATTGTAAAATAAATAACATATG
Organism: Hibiscus trionum; assembly: GCA_030270665.1. Classification (NCBI taxonomy): domain Eukaryota; kingdom Viridiplantae; phylum Streptophyta; class Magnoliopsida; order Malvales; family Malvaceae; genus Hibiscus; species Hibiscus trionum. The sequence continues at coordinate 1,427,133 of BSYR01000012.1, forward strand.
CCACATATTAAAAACCATATATTATATGCATAATATATAAAATTTAGAACCATATATACAAATTAAACAAATACAACCAATATGGAAAAAACATATATTCGATGTAAACATATATTAAAAAAAGGCAAGATGCATGAATAACAAGATATGATGTAACAAAAATAAAATGCAAATTAAATGAACGAAGTGCATAAAGACAGGGACCAGAATAGTAATAAAACCATTAAAAACTAATTAAAATGCAAAACAGGGACCCAATTAAAAAGAAACAGAAACCAAAAAGGACCAAAATAGTTATTAAACCATTCAAAAATTAGCCAAAATTAAAACAATGACGAGATTGAATTTTTTGGAAAAACTGAAGGGACTGGGGAAAGGATTTTAAAACGAGGAAGCCCCTTGTGCGTGATTAAAGCGACACCGAGGTCCTTAAAACGTAATTAGACCAATTTTAATGTTTTCATACTATAAAAACCGAGTAAAAACATTTTGCCCCTTTTCTTTGTTTTTTAACCTAGACCTAAAAGCAGAGAATCTCCCAATCCCTCTCTCGTCCGGAAACCCCAACACCGACGTCGTCGTTCCGGTCGCCGCTAGCCGGCGCCGAAACCCTAAAAAACTATTTTTTTGACTTTTTAGAAACCCAAAAACTCGAAAAACCCTTTTTCCTTCCTTCGTCTCACAGAACCCAAACGACCCCTTTTTTGTTTTGAAAATCGAAACCAACCTGTTTAAAAAGAAAAAAAGACCTCTTTTTGGTTACCGATCCCTCTGACTCACCATGCACAGCCGCTGGACGGCCATGAGGTTAATCTTCGATGAAGGAAAGCCAACCTACGCGAAGGTAAAACAAAATGAAACCCCAACTTTTTCCCTTTTTTACTTCAAAATGAAACTGAAAAAAACAAGATTGTGATACCTCTGAATGCTTGAGGCCTTTTTTATTGCTCTGAAATTCTCCGATTACAACTTGCTCTCCTTCCTCTTTCTCCTTGGGGTTACATTGTGTTTCGGCTTTTATAGCCCGAAGAAATTACATTTTTTTAATTACATGAAATCGAAGGAAATCCCTATTGGTTGCTGCCATTGTTTGTCTACATTCGTCTGTGGTTTGTTGATTTTTTTGCCTCGTACGATTCTGGTATTGTTGCATTCCTCTGATATTTTCGGTTTTCCTTGCATGTGAGGCTCGTACGAGGGGGAGGGGACCAGAGAAGATTGGGACATGGACGGTCACTCTGTGCCATCGATGGGGATCTAGACGGCCGCGAAGGATTTGAAGGGGCACGCAGTGGATTGCACGTGCGCGTCTGGGCAGTGGAGACTCGCGCGTGGATCACACGCGCTTTGGGGAATCGATCTGGGCCATTCGATGTCCCAAGCCCGATCCGACGGTTGAGAGGGATGCGGCGCTAGGGCAAAGGCATACGGCTTCTAGGGTTTTCTTCATCAGGGGCCATCTGGACCGTTCGATCAGATGCCCTTGATCTGACGGTCCAGATGCGGCTGTGTAAAACACAAGAGAGGATGTTAGGGTTTTTTTCTTATCATATTAGGGCTAGTCAATTGGGCCAACATGCCTTGTGTAATATTTTTTGGGGTTTTTTTAATCGTAATGGACATTGTTAATATAAAGAACTTGGGCTTTATTTTATTATAGTTGGGCTTTTATATATATATTAGTCTCTTTTTTTTAGATTTTTAAATGATAATAATAATAATAATAATAATAATAATAATAATAATAATAATAATAATAATAATAATAACATAGTAAATAATAATAATGGTAATAATAGACAGTAATAGCAATAATAATATATGATAATAATGATAGTACTAATAATATAATAAATATGTATACAACACTAATAATAATATATATATTGTTTGTTTGTTTTTCTCTTTTTTATGTTCTTATTGTTAATTATTTGATATACATATAAAGCTCGTTGTTTAAAAATAAAAATTGGGTGACACCCCGAACAAAATAGGTGATTACAGCTGTCCCCCTTTGCTTATACTTGTGGAACAAGAATAAAGCAAAGGCCATAAGCACCAATTTTTTCCAACTTCCCTGTTTGGATCCCGAGTCACCATGCACTTGAACTACTAGCGGTTCGGAAGTCAGTACGGGAAAATGTAACGGTCGCAGAGGCTTGAAGCTGTCCTTCTCATTTCAACATTCTTCAACCCTTCGAGGTCCGAACATATAGACAAAAAGTAAAAGCTCCATTCTCCAAGTTCCCGAACGGATAGGCGGATTCCATTCTCCTCAAGCCTGAACGGATAGGCGGGTTACATTCTCCTCATGACCGAACGAATAGGCGGGTTCCATTCTTCTCATGCCTGAACGGATAGGCGGGTTTCCATTCTAAAAAAGCTCGAACATATAGGCGGGTTCCATTCTCCTCATGTCTGAACGGATAGGCGGGTTCCATTCTCCAAATGCCCGAACGGATAGGCGGGTTCCATTCTCCTCATGCCTGAACAGATAGGCGGGTTCCATTCTCCTCATGCCTGAACGGATAGGCGGGTTCCATTCTCCTCATGCCTGAATGGATAGGCGGGTTCCATTCTCCTCATGCCTGAACAGATAGGCGGATTCCATTCTCCTCATGCCTGAACGGATAGGCGGGTTCTATTATCCTCATGCCTGAACGGGTAGGTGGGTTCCATTCTCCTCATGCCTGAACGGACAGGCGGGTTCCATTCTCCTCATGCCTAAACGGATAGGCGGATTCCATTCTCAAAAAGCTCGAACGGATAGGCGGACTTCCTTTAACTGGAAGAGCTTTAATATACATGTCAAAAGCAGAAAGAAATGATATGATGATGTGAGTTAGCATGCCCCTAATCCTAGGGATGCCTAACTAAAAATGATGCATGAATTATGACATCAAAATTGCTCGGGCGCTTCCACTCTTCGAATCGGTCATTCTTTACCCTCTTATTGTTTTCTTCTTTTTCTCTTTTGGCCTTCTCATCTCTGCCAAATCTCCATCTTTGGTCTCTTCTCGAAAGATGACTACTGACTTCCACTAGTCAGAATAGACATAACACTTCTCGTAGTGCTCGTTCTCAAAACATTACCCCCTATTCAAACTGGGTGCTCAACTATTCTTTTCGTCTTAACTTAACATGATGACTTTTCTCTCTTCTCAACATTGGGGGAAGCAGATGCCCTCAAGCCCCTGAACATTTCTCTTAAGTTCATTAAGGCCCGCTTTCATTTTCTGAACCGATCAAGGTATTTCGACAGAAACTCGCTTCAAGTCCCTGAACTATAGCATGTAAAATCTTACTATTGTCCTCATCATGGTCATTGATGAGCCATCATTTGTATTCATGTCATTGCATTCTAAACTTTATCCCTGAAGCAATGGGAGGAAAAAATTGTGTGCCCTAAAAAATTTTAGACTGCATCTTCTAATTTCAAAATGAGATGCATTTTCGAAAACTAGACTTCCTTTTCAAATTATGGATATATCAGACTAGATTAAATACCCCGAACATCAAGTGCATGAACGATACTATCATGGCTTACCAAGGATTGCCTCAAGCATCATGTGTCTAGGAGACCTCGAAAACTGAGCTGATGTTTGAAGATGTGAAATACTCTCCGAGATATTTTAGCTTTTTAATCAATTAGCCTTATCTTCTATAGGCTTCGCCTTTATCATTATTACTTCATCTCAATTCTTTATAATTTTGGGGAAGTCAACTCATCACATTCCTTTGGCTCGAAATAAATGATGGAGCAAACAACAAAACTCCGAGCTACTCGGCATTGTCATGATTTGAAAATATTACCATCACTCGTGTAGCTAAAGTTTTTTATTCGAATGGTGCATATCAACCTTATTGGTCTTTTTGCTACAGCGGAGTGCCCCAAAAATTCCACACTCGTATCCAAAAATGCCTATTACCAGGCTTCAAACATTGGAGTGCTTTTGTTATGCTTCTCTTTTTTCCTCTTGTCTTTTTCTTTCTTTCTTCTTCTCTTTTTCTTTTTCTTTTTCTTTCTTCTTCTTCTTTGTTTTTAGCACGGAAGATTTCCGGTTATTCTCCCGAAGGTCCTAATACTATGTGTACTCAATAGATGACCAAATTAACTTGGAGTGTAAGCCACATATTCATCTTCTTCACAGCTTTCGATTTCTGCTAGACACCGGTTGCTCGAAATCAACCTTTGGGGTCAAGGTCAATGTCCCTTGTGCAATTGATATACGGGGACTCAATAAACAAATATATACACAAAATGAAGAGATAATTGAAACACAAAACACAATGCATCCTTTCATTAAAATTTTAAAACATGCAATCTTAGGCCCTTACCAAAAGATCTTTGCTACCTTTGGGCAAAGGGTAGCAGAGTTGATTTCACACATCACTTCAAGGAAAAGATTAAAATGCAATGAAATGAAGACAAGCAAACTTGGATGCATAAACCCTTGACTACTGCTTGGCTGGCCATCCATCCCAACACTTAAGCTTCCTTGAGGAACTTGATCTCCTTATTGTCCATCAGTTCCTGAACCAACTACTTAAATTCCAGACAACTCTGAATCTCATGCTCTGTAGTCTGATGGTACTCACAGAAGGATTCATGGCCATCATATGCTCCCTTCGTACCACCCTCAATTAAGCCTGCCACGCACAGCTGTTCGTACACCCAACTCAGAGGGGACTTGATTTCCGACACTTCCCTCCTTACTTCCTTTGCGTCTACCTCTTCGAGGGCATTCACGCCTCGTCCTCCATGGTTTGGAAGTGGGTTGGTCGCCACATTGGGCCTCTCTAACTCGAGGACCCCGGTGTAGATCATTTTTTGCACGAGCTTCTTGAATGTTGTGCAATTTTCTATCGTGTGCCCCGATACTCTACCGTGGTACTCACAATTTCCTTTCTCGTCATACCATGAAGGGTAAGGCGGCTGGAAGGGAGTAACATGATATGGACGAATCAAATCAGCCTCGTATAGGTGTTTCTACACCTCTTTGTATGGCATGGGTAGAGGGGTGAAGGACATCCTCTCTTGTTCCTTCTTGGGAGCCCTACTATCTCTTCTATTCAAGCTTTGCACATTTCTGATTGCAGCTTGAGGTGGCGAGATTGTAAGGTGCTTGGAAGGCTCAAAGATACTAGTGTTGTTCACCTCGTGATCTTTCTTCTTGAATTGCTTTCGAGCACTCTCTCCTCCATCAATTCTACCACTATTGATAGCTGCCTCGATACGTTCACCGGTTATAACCATATCTGAGAAATTACCGATAGGGTTGCTTATCATGCGGTCATAGAGGGTCCCTTTCAAAGTATCGACAAACATAGGGGGGATCTCATTCTCGCGGAGTGGGGGCTGGACTTGTGCCGCCACATCCCGCCAACGCTGGGCGTATTCACGGAGGCTCTCATTGTGCCTTTGCTCCAAACCTTGTAGCATGAGTCGGTTTGGGACCATATCGGTTATGTGCCTATACTGATCCGTGAAAGCCTTGTCCAAATCCTTACATGACCTAATCTGAGCACGGGTTAATTGATTGTACCACCTCACCGCGGGCCCCGCAAAGCTGTCTTGAAAGCAGTGAATTAGCAATTTCTTGTTGTCGATGAAACCCGTCATCTTTCTACAGAACATGGTTACGTGGGCCGTAGGGCAAGTTGTCCCGTCAAACTTCTCAAACTCCAGCGTCTTAAACTTGGGCGGGATTATCAGATCTGGAACCAAACTGAGGTCTCTAGCATTCATCTCGTATGACCCTTCTTCTTCCTTCTTTGTCCGGAATTTCTCCTCGAGGTCCTTCCGGGTCTCTTCTAGTTGCTTTGAGAACTCCGCCTTGACCTTGTTCAAATTCTCAATCTCATCCAAGTCCGGGACACTATCTCTGACATTCTCCACATGGTTAAAGACCAGACCTGAGGGAGCATGGGTAGAGGCGCCCGCCTGATGCGATGTTGTCCGATCTCCTTGAGTAGTCGCTCCTTGTGAAGGCTTAGGGGTATCGGTGACAAAACCGGGGGAATACGAGGGGTACTTCTCCTGACTAAGGTTTCCAACAACACCGTTTCCTCGTAGCAACTGAGATATCTCTTTCATCATATCTTGTTGGGACTTGATGATGGTGTCCCTCAATTCTTGTTGGGCTCGCTCCAACTGACCCCTCAAATCAGCTTCTAACTTAGCAAAACTCTCCTTCATTTGATTCCTTTGAAGGCGAGTAAAGTGTGGATGCGGAATCTTCGATAGTTAAAAATACTGTCATGACCCCGAACAATTAATCTCATGACTTTACGATTTAATGCATGCAATGTGTTGTATGTATAATGGAAACATATGATTGAAGGGAATAAAAATAAAAAACAGAATCGAATGCAAGGAAATGTTGATTCGACGAACATCCTCAGCAAACAACTTTCATAACGGAGATCAAGTCTTGTTACAACGAGGTGAGAAAATGAATACATAGGGTACGATTTTCAATAAATTTTGCTCGTCTCCTCTCTTTAAATTAGGGTGTTCTGGAAACTTCGTCGCTATGGAATCTTTTCTCCCGTTGTGAAAGTTTTCAATTTTAGACTGTTCTCGAATCAACACTTCGTATGAAAATGCGATGTATATGCAAAAATAGTTAAGCAAAACAAGACAAAAAAGCCAACTAGATTAGTAACAACAATGATGAATACTGAATACAACAAATGAAAACACACCAAAGCAGATTAACAATGCAAAACCTACTAGCGTGAATTCTAATTCTACGGTTATCCACATGGCTTTAATCGGAGTGGGCTTCTTAAATTCTCACACATGTGGGTTCAGTTCTAAGAAAGGGTACCCGAACCTATCTTATCACCTACTAAGGTGACAAGAGCCCCAATTCTGGCCCATTACAAGCTTGCAAATTGGTTTCGGTTCGAGGCAAAGCACGACCTAGTGACATGGAGGGATGCTTACGTGTCAAAGGCGTGGATTCCGGAAGTGAATTACCGACCCGTTGAGGGATGCTCACGTGGGTATGGCCGTTTCACTCCCACTTAAGGGACAAAGCTCGGGTATAGAGCTTAATGATCGTGATGCAACACATGTTGGTGATTCCTTTGAAATTAAATGAAAAATTAATTCAAAGACCACCAATTATCGAAGCTCGTATAATTCAAGTCTCATTTTCAAGGAAGAACCACCTTGCTAAAGTCAAATTAAATTTCAAAAATTTCCATCATTAAAAACAACAAATTGTTATTTTTTTTTGGCTTAACACTCTTTTTATTTTGTCAAACAAAATTAATCCCCAGCGGAGTCGCCACGCTGTGATAAGGTTTTTTCTTTGGAAACCAAAAAGTTTTTAAGTGTCCCCACATTTTCAAACATTTAAGTAAAAGGAGATTTCTAAAATTTCAGGTTTCGGAAAACAACCTTAAAAAATCTTTTTGGAGTCGCCACCAACCACTGAGGTAGGGCGGACACTGTAAAAAATAAACTAGAGATTCATTTGAAAGGGTTCAGGAGTTGGTTACGTGTGGGGAAGGGTTAGCACCCCCATCACGCCCGGAAATCGGTACCAAAACAATTGTTGCTTTTAATTGATGGAAAATATTCGAAATTTAAAATGAATTTAATTAGGGGTTCTTAATTGAAAAATGAACTTTAATCGCACGAGCTTTGTCAAATTGACAGTTTCGAATTAATTCGTCATCTAATTAAAAAGGATGACGGTACACCGGACCAAAGACTAAATCGACATCATATAAGATTGACTGCCGTGTTAGTTTAGGGTTCGGATCTCGTACGTCACCTTTATGCATGATGCAAACAGATAAAATATGATGTCATGGTCTTGTTCGTTTTAATCACGAATTTACCTTTAGACGATGCGAATTAATCCGAATATTCGAGGTGTATCCAATAAACTAGGATATTTCGACCTGAATACGTGAATTAATAAGTACCTGCTTTTTATAATTAAAATTAATTAACATGCAAGTTAGGGCATTAAAGTTCACATGAATGACCATTTAAAAATGAATGTCACAAATATACATACTCGAACAATAAAAAAAGGACAAAATATGCACATATTAAAAACCGCATATAACGTACCTAATAAAACTATTCTATGCATCATAAATACATGCTTAAACAAGATTATAAAAAAAACATACAATCACATATTCTAAAATAAATAACATATGCCACATATTAAGAAACATATATTATATGCATAATATATATAATTTAGAACCATATATACACATTAAATAAATACAACTAATATGGAAAAAACATATATTCGATGTAAACATATATTAAAAAAGGCAAGATGCATGAATAACAAGATATGATGTAACAAAAATAAAATGCAAATTAAACGAACAAAGTGCATAAAGACGAGGACCAGAATGGTAATAAAACCATTAAAAACTAATTAAAATGCAAAACAGTGACCCAATTAAAAAGAAACAGAAACTAGAAAGGACCAAAATAGTTATTAAACCATTCGAAAATCAGCCAAAATTAAAACAATGACGAGATTGAAAATTTTGGAAAAACTGAAGGAACTGGGGAAAGGATTTTAAAACGCGGAAGCCCCTTGTGCATGATTAAAGGGACACGAAGGTCCTTAAAACGTAATTAGACCAATTTTAATGTTTTAATACCATAAAAACCGAGTAAAAACATTTTTGCCCCTTTTCTTTGTTTTTTAACCTAGACCTAAAACCAAAGACTTTCCCAACCCATCTCTCGTCCGGAAACCCCAACACTGACGCCGTCGTTCTGGTCGCCGCTAGCCGGCGCCGAAACCCTAAAAAACTATTTTTTCCGACTTTTCCGAAACCCAAAAACTCGAAAAACCCTTTTCCTTCCTTCGTCTCACAGAACCCAAACGACCTTTTTTTGTTTTGAAAATCGAAACCAACATGTTTAAAAAAGAAAAAAGACCTCTTTTTGGTTACCGATCCCTCTGACTCACCATGCACAGCCGCTGGACGGTCGGGAGGTTTATCGTCGATGTAGGAAAGCCAACCGACTCGAAGGTAAAACAAAATGAAACCCTAACTCTTTCCTTTTTTTTACTTCAAAATGAAACTGAAAAAAACAAGACAGTGATACCTCTGAATGCTTGAGGCCTTTTTTATTGCTCTGAAATTCTTTGATTACAACTTGCTCTCCTTCCTCTTTGTCCTTGGGGTTACATTGTGTTTCGGCTTTTATAGCCTGAAGAAATTATATTTTTTTTAATTACATGAAATCGAAGGAAATCCCTATTGGTTGCTGTCGTTGTTTGTTTGCATTCGTCTGTGGTTTGTTGATTTTTTTGCCTCGTAGGACTATGGTATTGTTGCATTCCTCTGATATTTTTGGTTTTCTTTGCATGTGAGGCTTGTACGAAGGGGAGGGGACCAGAGAAGGCTGGGACGTGGACGGTCGCTCCGTGCCGTCGATGGGGATCTTGACGGTCGCGAAGGATCTGAAAGGGCACGCGCGCGTCTGGGTAGTGGAGAGTCGCGCGTGGATCACACGTGCTTGGGGGAATCGATCTTGGCCGTTCGATGTCCCAAGCCCGATCTGACGGTTGAGAGGGATGCGGTACTAGGGCAAAGGCATACAGCTTCTAGGGTTTTCTTCATCAGGGGCCATCTCGACCGTTCGATCAGATGCCCTTGATCTGACGGTCCAGATGTGGCTGTGCAAAACACAAGAGAGGATGTTAGGGTTTTTTTCTTATCAGATTAGGGCTAGTCAATTGGGCTAACAGGCCTTGTGTAAAATTTTTTGGGGTTTTTTAATTGTAATGGACATTGTTAATATAAAGAACTTGGGCTTTATTTTATTATAGTTGGACTTATATATATATATATATATATATATATATATATATTAGTCTTTTTTTAGATTTTCAGATGATAATAATAATAATAATAATAATAATAATAATAATAATAATAATAATAATAATAATAAACATACAATAATAATAGCATAGTAAATAATAATAACGGTAATAATAGATAGTAATAGCAATAATAATATATGATAATATGATAGTACTAATAATATAATAAATATGTATACAACATTAATAATATATATATATTGTTTGTTTGTTTTTCTCTTTTTTTATGTTCTTATTTTTAATTATTTGATATACATATAAAGCAGTTGTTTAAAATAAAAATGGGGTGACACCCTGGACAAAATAGGTGATTACAGAGACCATGAATTCCAAATTTAAGAAAATGATTTCAAAACTTGAATTTGAAAAGATTTTCTTTTGAAAACCAAAATAAAATTTTGAAAAATGATTTAGAGTTTTCAAAAACAAGTAAAGATGTTTTAGAAAAAGAAAATCTTGATTTGAAAGTTAAACTTGAAAGCTTAACAAAAGAAAAGGAAATCATTTTTAATAATTCATCTTGTCACATAATGGCAAAATACTCACATTGCCATTATCATGGTCATTCCTTACATACTTGTCCTATTAAGAAGAGAAAATCTTATAGGATTAGACAAGTATGAGTTCCTAAGGGAACTTAAACATTGTGACTAACGTAAATGGATCCAAAGCAATTTGGATACCAAAAATCAAGTGAATGTCTTTTGTAAGTGTGTTGGAGCAATGGCAAGCGAAGCAAAATCAAAGAATGCTCAAATCAAACATGAAAAGAAGATTGGGTAACCTCTAAGCTTAATGCTTTTATTTTATACATTTGGTTATCTAACTTTTGTTTAAAGTCTTGGGTTATTTGTTAAGCCTAATATGATGCTTTGAGTAAAGGGAAGCCACTTTTAAAACCAAACATTTTAATAGTTTCAAAATTTAAACCTCCATTGTTATTTTGAGCCTAGAACTATTTTAAATTCTTTTTGATATAACAAAAAGGGGAGAAATGGTTTGAAAAATTGAATTTTCAAATGAATAAGGGGGAGCTTTAATTGATTTTAAATCTTAATTCTCTTATTCAAAATTTATTTCACAAAGGGGGAGAAATCCCAAACAATTTTTCAAGTTGGTTTTATTATATAAAAAAAGGGGAGATTGTAGAACTAAGTGTTTTGATATAATAATTGAAAAATGTTTTGGACTAATTTGTAAAGAATTTAAAACATGTCTTTAAGTTCAAACAACTTAAAAATATATTTGAGGTATTTAAAAAGGTTTTTGGCAAAGTTTTAAATGCTTTAAAGTAGTCAAAACTGGAATTTCAACAAGCCCGTACCGATACGGTATACCTCGTATCGATACCTTTTTGCCCAAGTTTTGAATCTGCCAAAACTCGTACTGATACGGGTGAGGCCGTATCGATACGGATATGGGTTGTTTCGATACACATATTAGGCGTACCGATCACTATTTTAACAACCCCAACAGCTATTTCCCAACGGTCTTTTAAATGACATACTGTACCGATACACCCTCAAGCGTATCAATACGCATAGGCTGACAAAGAGCCCAACGACTAAGTCTGAAGAAGGGCGTATTTATATGACTCCACGTGTACTGATACAGTAGGCTGCAGAACTGCAATTAATGTGGGAAATAAAGTCTCCAACGGCTCCAAAACATCCCCAACGGCTAATAACGACTACAAACTCAATTGGGACTATAAATTGAAGGCTGGAACACTTGAAGAATGTTAGAGACTACATCCAAGCAACATGATCAAGAGAATTAGAGTCTAAATCTTTATTTTACTATTCTCTTGTACATAGTCTTTAGAGAGAGTGCTAAATTGTAAATCCTTGTACTCTTGTGACCTTAAGTTGTGTAAACACCCACCTTGTGAGGTATTAAGTTTACCCAAATTAATCTCTTGTAAAAGGAGAGGTTCTAGTTTAGCCTTGAGAGAAAAACTAGAGTTGGTTCTATCTTAGCCAAGTCCAAAAGATAGGGTTGTAACGGTTTCCTCCTAAACCAGGAAAATGGGACGAATTCATTGTTGAGTGAATTGGGAAATCCTTAGTGGTGTGCTAAGGTAGTGGATGTAGGTGCTTGTTAGAAGGCCAAACCACTCTAAAATCATTGTGTCACTTGTCTACCTTTATTTCGATTTTAGCTAATTCAACCACCAAACATTTACAACCCACCTTGACGGTTTCGGTGATCGATTCGAGCGTGCTACAAACCCAACAAAAGCGAAGGTTCTCGTTTCATTATTTTAGATGAGGAAGAGAATGAGATCAGACCTGAAAAGGGAAAACTCAATCATAGAACCTACGGTTGCTGCTGTGTGACATGTGTCGAAGGAAAAAGGGTTCGGCTTCAAAAACTCAAGGTGAAGAATCTAGGGGTACGTTCGTCTACAATGCAACATACAAAACTTCAAATACGGAGAGAAAATAGAAAAAATCAGTACAAAAATATGATGGATTCATGGTTATCCCTTTGTAGGAGGGCCATGAAACACGATTGAGAACACGTGTGACAGGGAAAAATAAAGGTTCACATATGGCAGCCACAATTCTAGAAAAGGGTCATGGTCCAAAAGGCGGTTCATGGGTGAGAATAGCGAAAGGACCTGGAGTGACTACTAAATCATTTAAGGAGTCTGCTAGATGACTTGATAAGGGACAAAAACTTTGTGGTAACTCGGATGCTGACTAAATTGTTCTTGCAGACTGGGTACAATCCACTTCGAACCAGGTGGATGCAATGAAGGAAATTAATGTATGGGGATAGGAGATTCCTTCATACTCGGACATTGAACCTTCAGATGAAGACTATATGGAGGGATATGACGGCCTTGGGCATTTTAAGGATGATGGTCGTGCCATGGTTCAATAAGTTTAGCTTTCTCTTGATGATTTAATTATGACGAGTGTTATGTTTTGGAATTTTCATATAGCGGCTAGCTCTACTTTTAGAAATTATTTTAAGGAATATGTTCGAGAGTTTTGACCAAAAATAGTTGCATTATTTGAGCCATGTATGAGTGGTATTCGAGCGGATAGGACGATCCATACACTTTTCTTTCCAAGTTCCTTCTGGGCTGAAGCTCAAGGTTTCAGTGGAGGAGTTTGGCTTCTATGGGATGACTCCGTGAACGTAAAATTTTTACATATAGCTAATCAGTTTATCAATGGACAGTTTCAGTTGGTGAATAGTTCAGAGTGGATACAATTTATGGCCGTATATGCTAGTCTAAAAAGGAGAATTCGGGATAACCTTTGGGAGATGTTAATGAAACTTAGTCCTAATGATGGAACCCCTTGGATCATAAGAGGGGATTTCAATGCCATAGTGAGCCATGATAAATGAAAAGGGGGCTCGGCGAGATCTTCTGGAATAAGTTACGCTTTCGTTGATTTTATATTTGCATTATGATTGGTGGATGTGGGATTTAATGGTCCCCTATATACATGGTCGAGAGGTGATTTGTATGAGTGACTTGATCGTTTTCTTGTTAACCAGGAGTGGGTAAATCGGTTCCCGAATTCTCATGTTTATCATCTCAACAAGCTAGGTTCCGACCATAGGTCTATTTTATTTTTTCATTAGTTTGTGGAATGAGAGGTGGTGTCAAGACATTTCCGTTACATTACCGCGTGCAATGACCATAATCTTTTTCCTGATTTTCTATACGGAGTTTGGCATAATGATATTATTTTGGTGGCTAATTTAAAGAAGTTCAGGGAAGAGGTAGTTGCGTGGAACTCTGATGTGTTCGGCTATATTGGGAAAAGGAAGAAAAGACCTATCGCTCGCCTGAGAGGGATTGATAGAGCTCTGCAAATAAATTATTCTGAGTTCCTGATTAAATTGGAAAATGAATTAATGGTGGAATTAGAAGAGGTTTTGAATTATGAAGAAAGTTTGTGGAGGCAAAAGACAAATGCTCAATGGTTAGCTCAGGGGGGTCGTAATACAAAATTTTATCATGCCTCGACTATGGTCAGGAGACGTCGAAACAAAATCTTAGCTCTCAACTCGAAGGAGGACGTTTGGTGTACTGAGTCTTCAGAGCTGGAAGAAATGGCGGTTAGATTTTATCATAAATTGTTTTTTGGTTCGTTAGAGGCAATTCCTTGTTATGAAGTTAGAGGCAGATTTACCAAACCAATGTTAAATAGCAGGGCTATGTTAGAATCACTAGTGGAGGACGAAGAGATTAGGAATGCAATATTTGGTATGGCATCCTTAAAATCTCTAGGGCCCGATGGGACCCATTTACTATTCTATTAGAGAAATTGGCAAGTTGTAATTTTCTTCGAGGGATTTTTTCGGATAATTTATGGCATGAAGATTTGAATAACACCATCCTTGTTCTTTTGCACAAGGTAAAAAATCTTGAATATATAAGTCAATTTCAGCCCATAAGTCTTTGTAACGCGATTTATAAAGCCATTACAAAAATAATTGTGAATCGATTAAAGCCTTTTCTCTCGGATTGGATCTAGGAGAACCAAACAAGCTTTGTACTGGGAAAATCGATAATTGATAATATTATGATGACGCAAGAAGTGATCCATTCCATGAATAGAAAAATAGGGCGAAAAGGTTGGATGGCTTTTAAAACTGATTTGGAGAAAGCTTACGATATGCTAGAGTGGAGTTTCATTGATGATACTTTGGGTGAAATTAGAATTCCAGAAAATTGTGGAATATTATTATGTGTTGTGCCCGTTTGGTGAGAACACAAATCCTTTGGAACGGTTCATTGATGAAATAATTTTCTCCTTCTTGTGGTATTCGACAAGGGGATCCATTATCACCATACCTTTTTTTACTTTGTATGGAATGTCTCACCCATGCAATCGAACAAGCGGTGAATGAGGGAGTTTGGAAGCCTTTCCGGGCGTCTAACACAAGCCCGGGTATTTCTCTTCTTTTCTTTGCAGATGATATGATACTTTTTGTTAAGGCTACGATTGAACAAACATTGGTAATTCAAACTATTCTTAGTCGCTACTGTGCTATTTCCAAACACAAGGTAAGTATAGCTAAATCTACAATGTTTTTCTCTAAGAATATGCCATCTGAAATACTTGAGCAGATTAGCAATTTGATTGGTTATCGAGAAGTAGAGAACTTGGGAAAGTACTTGGGTGTTTCACTCTTACATTCTAGAGTTGATCTGTCCACATATCTATATCTAGTCACTGTGATTCAGGATAGATTGTCTGGTTAGAAAGTCAAAACTTTATCTTTTGCAGGAAGAGTTACACTTGCTAAAGTTGTAATTGCGACAATTCCAATTCACACAATGCAATCGACAATGATTCCGATGAGGATTTGTGTGCAAATGGAGAGGCTTATCGAGAAGTTCGTATAGGGAATTTCATCTGAAAAGGGTAGGGTACACAAAGTTAAATGCACCGACGTTCGTAAACCAATTGAGGTGGGTGGCCTCGACTTTCGGGATATGGAAAAACATAACCATGTCTTCTTAATGAAAATTGCGTTCCAATTGCTCGCTAAGACGGATAAACTTTGGGTACGTTTCATCCAAGCCAAGTATCGTTGCGAGAATGGTATCCTGGAGATCCTCTGATTTACAAACTGCTCACATATTTGGAAGTATCTCAAAGTTGTGGTCTCATGTTAAAAGCAATATTATTTAGTTTATTGGAAGTGGTACAGATGTTGACTTTTGGTTTGATGAATGGGTAGTGGAAGTTGGTCCCCTAATTAATCATGTGGTGGCTGCTGGAGCTATTGGCATGGATAGAGTAATCATAGCAGAGATGATGGATCCAAATGGAGTATGGTGTTGGGGCTTGTTTGATCATTTATTACCGACGAACATTTTGCTTCTCATCACTGCAATCAAAGGTCCATGATTAGCGTATGGAGCGAACAAAGTGGGTTGGAAACTAAATCCTGATTTGGGTTTTACAGTAAGATCAGCTTATAAAAAGTTAACTTGCAATGTTTATGATATTGCACAGTCAGACCTTGTTTGAAAAATAATCCATAAATATCATGGTCCTCAACGAATTAAGATGTTCTTATGGCTTTTTTGTTGTGATAGGGCGATAACTAACGCGAAAAGGAAACGTCATCATTTTACAGGCGATAGCGGCTGTCCACGGTGTTCATGGCCAAGAGAGGATGTTAACCATCTCGTTCGTTTGTGCCCTATGACGGCTGTCTACTGGTCGAGACTTACTAAATCAGAACATAGGCAGGAATTTTTATCCATGGATATTAAATCATGGATAAGGATGAATCTCACAAATCCTAGGCGTTTTGTCCGCGAGTTAAAGGATTGGGATATTCTATTTGGTGTGATCTTGTGGAATCTTTGGCTTGATCGTAATTTCATAGTTTTTGAGGCTCCATTAGAGGATTCTCGTCCGTTTCTTACCCGGTGCTATAATCTCCAGAAGAATATAATTAAGGCATTGCTTGTTGGTAGACGTATGAATCATGTAGTGGAGACAAATATTGGGGTTCTTACTACCTCTCAAGGTTGGTCGCCACCGCAGGCTGGTTGTGTGAAGTTGAATTCAGATGGGGCAAGATAGGAGAATCGAAGTCATGCTTCATGTGAAGGATTAATTCGGGATTCGAGTGGTACGTGGATTGTGAGGTTTGCCAAGTAAGTTGGTATATGCCCAGTTCTTGAAGCTGAGCTATGGGGTGTTTACTTGGGACTCATGAAAGCTTGGAGTTTAGGTTACCGAAAATTAATCGTGGAAGTAGATTGTGTAGATGTGATTCATCATATTCGGCGTAGACATGACCATTATCCTCGAGTACTAATTTTGGTGCATATCCTATCCTTTATGGAGAGGGAATGAGAATTTAAGGTTCAACACGTGTCTCATACGGTAATCAAGTTGCAGATGGGATGGTCAAATTGGCTCGGCATGGAAGTCTGGAACTGTTGCGATTCAAATCACCCCCTGGAACGATTGTGCATCTATTGGGTGAGAAAGTTTGAGTGCTGCTAGTCACAGTGTAGCGTTTATTCTAGTGTATTTTGTTATTTGACTAAGCAAGTCTAGTTTACTATTTCTTTCGGTAATTATGATATTCATCATGGTACTCTTTTCTTCCATTTATGTTTAGAGAGGTTTTTAATGAGGCCCTGGTAATATCGAACTATTTATTTCCCCTTTTACAAACAAAATAATTTATTAACATAATAATATGTAAAGCAAATAGTATCATATAAACATAAGGATTATTATCTCATACACAGGTGGTGAAATTTTTTGTTTCCACAAGTGTTAGGATATTTGTTTTTATATAATAATTTGAAAAATGTTTTGGATGTGTTTAATATTTCAAAAATAATTCAAAAGTACACAAAACTTGAAAAATATGTTTTAGAATGTTTTGACTTTGCATTTATATCGAATATATTTTTTAAAAGTCAACATTTAGCCAAAACATGAGTTTTTAAGGAAAAGTTTCAAAACCTTCCTTTAAGGTTTCGAAACCTTTCGGGCAGAATGGCCTGAAATTGAAACCTTAGCAAAGATTTCGAAACCTTTATAAAGGTTTCGAAACCATGGATCTATAACGGCTGTATTTTTCAAATCCTCCTTAAGGTTTCGAAATCTCTGGTAAAGGTTTCGAAACCTCTGTGTAGGTGGGAATTTAAAGCTCGACTTTATGACTTCTCAACCGCTCCAAAATATTCCCAATGACCATAAACGGCTAGAATAACATTTCACACTATTAAAGCAAGCTTGGGACACTTGAAGGTGGTTAGAGAACATATCCAAGCAAGACGATCAAGAGAATTTGAGTCTAAATCTTATTTCTTCATTTCTCTTGTACATAGTTTAGAGAATGCTTAAATTGTAAATCATTCACTCTTTATTGTGAGCTTAATTTGTGTAAACACCCACCTTGTGAGGTATTTAGTCTACCATACAAACCTTGTAAAAGGGAGAGGTTCTAGTTTAGCCTTAGAAAAACTAGAGTGGTTCTATCTTAGCCATATAAAAGATAGGGTTGTAAAGGTTGCCTCCTAAACCTTGAAAAGGTGAATAATTCATAGTGAATTGGGAAATTCTTAGTGGTGTGCTAAGGTAGTGGATGTAGACTCGGTTGGATAGCCAAACCACTCTAAAATTCTTATGCAATTTGTCTACCTTTCTTTTGATTTTTAGCCAATCCATCCAAGGACCAAATACAACCCACTTGATGGTTTTCAGAGATCGATTCGAGCGTGCTCCAAACCTAACAATTGGTATCAGAGCCTCGTCTCCATCGTAGTTCTCACAATCGAGAGTAAAGATCGATTTCTCGAAGTTCACCAATTCAAGAAAATGGCTAGATTTGAAGAAGGCCAATTTATCTTGTGTCCTCCGCTCTTCGAAGGAGAAGCATACTTTCAATGGAGCAATGTCATGAAATATTTCATCAAATCTCTTGATTTTTAGGTTTGGGATATCATTGAAGATGGTTATTTGGAAGCTCCCAAGAAGAAGAAGAAGAAGTAAAGGAGTGCAAATGAAATGAAGGCGATGCACACTTTTCTTTGTGGCCTCAATAAAGACTTTTTTAAGAAAGTCTCCACATGCAAAAATGCCAAAGAAATATGGGAGAAACTTGAGATACTCTATGGCAACAAGAAGGGAGAGAAGAAGGATGATGTTTCATCTTGTGCAAACCTCCTCTCAATTCTTAAGGTGGATGATGTTTTGGCTCTCGATGAGCCTGAGGTATCTTCTAACTCAAGTAAATTAAATTCATATACATTTGACGAGTTACAAGATGCTTTCAATGAATTATTTTTGGAATTTGAGACCATGAATTTCAAATTTAAGAAAACGATTTCTAAACTTGAATTTGAAAACGATTTTCTTTTGAAAACAAAATTGGATTTTGAAAACCAAAATGAAATTTTAAAAAATGATTTAGAGTTTTCAAAAACAAGCAATGGAGTTTTAAAAAAAGAAAATCTTGATTTGAAAGTTAAGCTTGAAAGATTAACAAAAGAAAAAGAAATTATATTTCATAATATTACAGGATTAGACAAGTATGAATTCCTAAGGGAACTAGAGACTTTGAGATTAATGGTAATGGATACAAAACAATTTGGATACCAAAATCCATGTAATTGTCTCTTGTAGGTGTGTTGGAGCAATGAAAAGAAATGCAAAGACATGAAAATGCTCTAGTCACACAAGTAAAGAAAATGGGTAACCTCTAAGCTAAATGCTTTCAATCCTATTTTTTGGTTATCTATTTTTGATTGATTATTGTTCATGCTTTTATGTATTTTTAATAGCATGCCATTATTTGAGTGCTTTATGCATATGAGTCTAACTTTTTCATTCATATGTTTGCATAAAGATTTTTTTGTCTTGGATAAATTTAATTTCATATGCTTCTAATTTGATGTTGTCTTGAAATTCAAATTTCTTAAGTGTCAAGCCTTTCAGTCTTAAATTGATTTAAAATGGAATGATTTGAGTACGGGGAGCCATTTTAAAAACAAAGTTTTTATGTTTGTCAAATTTTTAACTCCCCATTGTTATTGTACTTCATGTCTTTTCAAACTTTGTTTTGAATAATTTTTGATATAACAAAAAGGGGAGAATGTTTTGAAAAATTGAATTTTCAAATGAATAGGGGGAACTTTTAACTCTTCTGAATCTATATTCTCTTATTCAAAAATTATTTTACTAAGGGGGAGAATCACTTAAACAATTTTCAAGTTAGTTTTATTATATCAAAAATGGGAGATTGTTATGATACTTGTTTGATATAATTATTTGAAAAATGTTTTGGACGTGTTTAACATTTCAAAAATAATTCAAAAGCCCACAAAACTTGAAAATATGTTTAGAATGTTTTGACTTTGGATTTATATCGAATATATTTTTTTAAAGTCAGCATTTAGCCAAAACATGAGTTTTTAAGGAGAAGTTTCGAAACCTTCCTTTAAGGTTTCGAAACCTTTCGGGCAGAATGGCTTGGAATTGAAACCTTAGCAAAGGATTCGAAACCTTTATAAAGGTTTCAAAACCATGGCTCTATAATGGATGTATTTTTCAAATCCTCCTTAAGGTTTCAAAATCTCTGGTAAAGGTTTCGAAACCTCTGTGCAGGTGGGAATTTAAAGCTCGATTTTATGACTTCCCAATTGCTCCAAAACATTCATAACGGCCATAAACGGCTAAAATATCATTCCACACTATTAAATCAAGCTTGGGACACTTGAAGATGGTTAGAGAACATACCCAAGCAAGATGATCAAGAGAATTTGAGTCTAAATCTTATTTCTTCATTTCTCTTGTACATAGTTTAGAGAGTGTTTAAATTGTAAATCTTTCCCTCTTTATTGTGAGCTTAATTTGTGTAAACACCCACCTTGTGAGGTATTTAGTTTACCATACAAACCTTGTAAAAGGGAGAGGTTCTAGTTTAGCCTTAAAAAAACTTGAGTGGTTCTATCTTAGCCATATAAAAGATAGGGTTGTAAAGGTTGCCTCCTAAACCTTGAAAAGGGGAAGAATTCATAGTGAATTGGGAAATCCTTAGTGGTGTGCTAAGGTAGTGGATGTAGACTCGGTTGGATAGTCAAACCACTCTAAAATCTTTGTGCAATTTGTCTACCTTTCTTTTTTATTTTTAGCCAATTCATTCAAGAACCAAATACAACCCACTCAACGGTTTCCGGAGATCGATTCGAGCGTGCTTCAAGCATAACAATAAGCGCCTTAATTTTAGGGTTTAGGATTTTAGTTTAGGAATTAGAGTTTATGGGGTTTAGTATATATGGTTAGAATTTAGGGTTAGAAGTTTAGGTTTTAGGGTAATATGGTTGGGGATTTATATTTTAACCTATAAACTCTAAATTTTAACTATAAACCCAAAATTCTATCAACAACCTCTAAATTTAAGACTACTACACTTAAACCTCTAACCCCTCAACCCTAAATAGAGTCTCTAAACCCTAAAACTAAAATGTTTGTGTAAACAATATTTTTACAAGCGTTTGTGCATAGAACCATTAAAAATAAAGGATTTTCCTTTTCTAAGAGGTTAAGGCGAAAGGTAGAAAAAAATAAAGTTAACCAAAGTTACAAACATCGAGTGCTAGAACAATGTAATTTTTAAAAGAAAATTTATTAACAAGATAAATTTCCAAATCTTATTAAATAGGAAAAAATCATAAAAAAAATAATAAGTTTTAACTGAGTTTTCCATTTTTTCTCAATTTGTTACCAATTCTTAAGCAATCTTAAGGTTTCTCAGTTGGATGATATATTTCAAACCGTATGCACAACTGGCTAGCCAATCCAATTTTTACAACACTATCATATATCTCTTCATTCATTCACTGTCTTTGCTTCTTGTTGGTTTTTTAACTAAAATTCAGTTTCATTGAAACAAGAAAAAAAATACGGTGGAAACATGAAAAAGGGTTTCAAAAATAAATTAAACAACAGAAACTTAGCAGAAATTATGAACAAACCACGCGAAAAAAAACACAAACAAAAACAACAACATAAATAAAGACTCAACACGTGTTCGGGACCGACAAGAGGAATCGAGACAAAAACAAAGCCAACAAATCAATCTTCAACTACATAACTTTTCTTTGGTCACATAGGGATAGAACATTTGGAGAAATACGTCGGAAAAAGCCATCAGAATACCATCGCGTCAAGATTCATGAAATCACCAATGACTGATGGACTCTAAAAAAGGAAACAGAGCCAAATAGCCTAGTTGTCGATTTTATTCCAGTGAAAAAAGTGAGATCCTATACCACCACTGAAAGGAGTTGAAATCTAAAAAAAAGGATACCAAACGATAAAAACCAACAAAATCGAGAGAGAGAGAGAGAAGGGAAGAATCAAAAGGAAAAAAGATAAAATTCTCCTTCACACCCGCACCCATGCTTTCACCTCGCAAAAGAAGGTCCAAACAAGAGACCTTGGTCACTAGAGAAAAAATCTTATTGCTCAAGCAAATGGAGTGCAACGGAACACCAAAAATAGAAAAATAGAGGATAGCAAAAGTAGAGAAGGAGACAGAAAGGATGAAGAGAACAAGGAAAAAAACCAAAGTGATTGGGAGGTCGATCGTCAAAGGCAATAACAATCGATTATCCTTAAAAGAAAAATTAGGGTTGGAGATTCAGAGAGAAGACATGGAAAGTAGTTTGAGAAAAAAATAATTTTTAAGATACAAAGTACGAATTTGTTTTTTTTCAATATGCTTATTAATTGAGAAAAATGAGATAAAGAACCAAAAACATAATTATAAGTCGGTTGTAGGTAATTATTTTTGTCCATCACTTGACGTATAGCATGCAAAACAAAAACAAAATTCCAGTTCCTTTTTCCGTGGGAGGGCACAAACAATAGTTGTCCTAGTAAAATGTCCTAATTGGTGGGGTGAGCTAGTAATTATTATAAAAAATGCAAATTGAAATGTGATTTTGAAGCTTGTAAGCAGTATAATGCAGCCATAGCCTTTCAATCTTTACTCGATTCTCTATAAAACCTCAAATGATAATGGATAGGTAGGGGTGTGAAAAACTGACCCGACCTGGTAATCTGCCTGAAACCCGATCGAGTCAGAACCTGGTTTAACCCGAGAATTCAAAGACCGAACCCGACCTGCACCCGACCGAAACGAACCCGAACCCGAATTTGACCTGTAACTGTATAAACCGAACCCGAACTGCACCCGACCGAAGTGAACCCGAACCCAAAATTTACCTGTTACTGTAGTAACCGAACCCGACCTGCACCCGACCGAAACGAACCCGAACCCGAGACTAACCTGCCAGATAACCGATTTAACCCGACCTGTTTGGACCCGACCTGAAATGAACCCGACCTGTTTTGGACCCGACCTGAAATGAACCCGACCTGTTTTGAACCCGACCTGTTTTGAACCCGACCTGTTTTGAACCTGAACTGTTATTGACCTGAACTGTTCTTGACCTGAACTGATATTGACCTGAACTATTATTGACCTGAACTGTTCTTGACCTGAACTGATATTGACCTGAACTAATACTATTATTTGATTTGCTAATAATGATAATTATCTGACATTTAAAGAAGTTATATTTAATGAATATAAAATAATGTCAAGTATTGAAAAATTTTAAAATTAATAATAATTTCAAGTATTAATAAATTAACTAACTTAACTTCAATTAAAAGATAAATTGAATTAATAATAATTCCAAGTATTAATAAATTGTATTTCTAATTAACTTGACTATTATTTTAAAATAACTTCAAAGATAAACTATTATACTTAATTAACTTAAGTGGAATGAATAACCGTTATTAAATTAAAATTTTATACTTAATAAAATTAAGTTAAATGAATAAAAATTATTAAATTAAATCTATATTCTTAATTAAAATAAGATGACTTAATTTTTTTATTATAGGAATAAATTAATGCTAAATAATTAACTTGCATTCATTTTAATTGAAATTAAGTTAGTTATTAAATTAACTTAACTTAAGATTAAAAATAAATTTAATTAACTTGCATTCGTTTTAAGTTAAATAATTAAACATTATTAAATCAAATTGTCTTTCTAAATTCTGATAAACTATTTAATCTACTTAAGTTGAATGAATAACCAATATAAAATTAATTTTTTATACTTAACTAAATTTAGTTAAAAGTTATTAAACTAAATCTGTATACTAAATTAATATAAGATAACGAAATTTTTTAATTAACATTACATACTTAAACGACTTTGGATGGAATATATTAAAACATTAACTTTGGATGGAATCAGGGATACTTCCAAATTTTTTTATAAGTAAAAAACAGAATAAGGTAAAACTTAAGAAGAATAACTTTGAACAGAATAATTAAAACTTATATTCAATAATTTAAGTGGTTAAACTTACAAAACTTTATTGAATAATACAAAAGTTTAAAGTTACAATCTGAAACTTATAACAAACTAAATAATCTTTACAAACTTACAAACTTTAACTTTCACACTACAAACTTTACAAATAGGCTTAATACAACTTTTCCCCCTAAACTATACCCGATTTCCCAACTTGCCCCCTAAACTTCATTTTGCCCACTTTTTATTTTTAAAAATAAAACCAGTCCATCCAAATAAATCAATGTCTATTACAATACTTAAAGCCCAATGTTTGAAATAAATGTAAAGTCCATCAGATTTAAACCCAAAGGACCCGTGACCTTTCAAAATTCTAAGATTCTAGGCTCTTCTATTTCGCCACCTGGTAAATAGTGATTGGTTAATTGATGGTTCACATGGATTGACCTCTCAAATCCCTAATCATTCTGAATCGTCTATTGAAGATCGAATCTAATGGAGGAAAATAATTGCTTCCAAGGAACGCTTGGCATATCCTGGCTGATAATCAATGAACCATGTATCTTAAACCCTAAATCTTAAACTCTAAAATCCTAAAAACCCTAAACCCTAAGTCCTAAACATGAATCCCTAAAAATAAAAACCTTATTCCACCAATATTTATATATATATAAATATAATGCATGTAAGTTGTGGTTTAGGGTTTTAGGATTATTTTAATTAATTTAGGGTTTATGATTTAATAAACCTTATATCCTAAACCATAAATCTTAAACCCTAGAATATTAAAAACCCTAAGCCCTAGACATAGTCCCTAATCCTAAACCCTAATATTTAATCAATGAACCATAGTCCATAATCTTTAATCAATGAATCATAGTCCCTAATCCTAAACCCTAAACAATAACCACTACCCTCTGAACCATAAAACCCTAATATTTAATCTATAGCTCATAGTCTGTAATCCTAGATCGAGGGTTTAGTGGTTAGGGTTAATTACTTATGCTTTAGGGTTTAATGCTTAGGGTCGATAATTACACAATAGGGGTTTAAACCCTAAACCCTAATATTTAATCAATGAACCATAGTCCTTAATCCTAAACCCTAAACAATAACCACTACCCTCTAAACCATAAAACCCTAATATTTAATCTATAGCTCATAGTCAGTAATCCTAGATCGAGGGTTTGGTGGTTAGGGTTAATTACTTATGCTTTAAGGTTTAATGCCTAGGGTCGATAATTAGACATTAGGGGTTTAAACACCAAACCCTAATCTTTAATCAATGAGCCATAGTCCATAATCCTAAACCCTAAACAATAACCACTACCCTCTAAACCATAAAACCCTAATATTTAATCTATAGCTCATAATCCGTAATCCTAGATCGAGGGTTTACTGGTTAGGGTTAATTACTTATGCTTCAGGGTTTAATGCTTAGGTTCGATAATTAGACATTAGGGGTTTAAACCATAATCTTTAATCAATGAACCATAGTCCATAATCCTAAACCCTAAACTCTATACATTTAATTACAAATAATAATAATAATAATAATAATAATAATAATAATAATAATAATAATAATAATAAAACTAATAATAATAATAAGGACAGTAAATATATAATAATAATAATAATTGTATTTAAGTATATAATAATAATAATAATAATAATAATAGTAGTAATAATAATAATAATATTAATAATCATAGTAATAATAATAATAATAATAACTAATAATAATAATAAGCATAGTAAATATATAATAATAATAATAATAATTGTATTTAAGTATATAATAATAATAATAATAATAATAATAATAATAATAATAATCCCTAAAGCACTAACCACTAAACCCTAAACCCTAGACCATAAATCCTAAACGCTAAACACTAAACACTAAAATAAAAATAATAATCCATCAATATATATATATTACATGTACGTATGTACGTATCATTTTATGAAAAGTAAACCCTAAACCCTAAAAATCATAATCCATCAATATATATATATATATATAATACATGTAGGTATGTTTGTATTAATTTAACATCACTAAACCCTAAACCCTAAACCCTAAAAACTATAATCCATCATATATATATATAATTAATGTAGGCATGTTTGTATTAATTTAAGATCAGTAAACCCTAAACCATAAACCCTAAACCCTAAATCCTAAACATCATAATCCATCAATATATATATATAATTAATGTAGGCATGTTTGTATTACTTTAAGATTAATAAACCCTAAACCCTAAACCCTAAAAATCATAATCCATCAATATATATATATAATTAATGTAGGCATGTTTGTATTAATTTAAGATCATTAAACCCTAAACCCTAAACCCTAAAAATCATAATCCATCAATATATATATATATAATTAATGTAGGCATGTTTGTATTAATTTAAGATCAGTAAACCATAAACCCCAAACCCTAAACCCTAAACCCTAAAAATAAATCCAATAGTCCCGACTACTTATATATATATATATCACATATACGTAATCCCCTAACCATAAACCATAAACCCTAAACCCAAAACCCTAATCCATAAACCCTAAACCATAAAAATAAAAATCATAATCCGTCAATATATAATACACATAACACAATAAACCATAAACCCGAAGGAACCCGACCTGAAATGAACCCGACCTGAAACAAAATCGACCTGAAAAGAACCCGACCTGAAACGAAACCGACCTGAAACGAACCCGACCTGAAACGAAACCGACCTGAAATGAACCCGACCTGAAACGAAACTGACCTGAAATGAACCCGACCTGAAACGAAACCGACCTGAAATCAACCTGTCAATTAACCGTTTTGGCCCGACCTGAAATGAACCGACCTGAAATGAACCCGACCTGAAATGAACCCGACCCGAAATGAATTTGAACCGAAATAAACCCGAACTGAATCGAGTCAAAACAAAAAATGACCCGAAATGACCTGTAACCGATTTGACCCGACCTGACAGAGCCCGACCTGAAACCCAACTGTTGACCTGTTTTTACATCCCTATGGATAGGTACTAGGTATGTATGTTACTTAGCCTTGTGTCATCCATCTTTTTGCATACATATATGAAGTGAGGATTTGGGTTTTTCAAAACAAAATCGGCTGGGAATTGGCTCCATGTACGACTTTGTTGATGAACCACCTTCAGGCCTCTTAAAATCCAGTCTAGCTGCAAACAAAACTAAAAGATCGTTGTGAAAATAGTTTAAAACACGACAAGACCTGTATTTCGTCTTGTTTATGACCAATGGAATTACAATGGGGGAATTTACTAAAATAACGAATATGGTGAAGATGCAGCAATTGCATAACATTTTGAAACTAAACTTTTTGGATGCTAGAAAATAAATGAATAGAGATACACGATAGTCACTCAACAAGGAAATATGCTTTAAAATGGACAAATGATAATAATCAATGCACTGTTCTCTGCTATATATACAAGTACGTCATAGAATGTTAAGGATGATCTTATAATACAACAAGTATTCTCGATCCCACGCCTCGGGGGAGGGATCTGTAGTTTGGTAATGGGCTAACGACATACCCTAACTAGCCCTACCTCACTTTTTAAGACTGGAAATGAGATTTATCAGGTTAAAACTTTTGAGAAACAAATAGTTTTCTTCGATTTATTCTTACAAATTGAGGGTCTTTTAAAATGTAATAGAATTGCATCTGATCTATAGCTTTTCTGTTGAGAGTTTGTTAATTATTTAGATAGATTAGTTAGTAAATAACTAATTAGTTAGAAGGTTAGAAGAGCATTTAATTATCTTTGTATATATATGTTAACAGTCAGCTTGTATACACACGAGGAATGCATTTTCTCATAATTCTCTTAACTTCCTTCTTCAACCTATATATTGTTTTCATACAAATCAACCATTACTATCACATCATTCCTTCTCCTAACATGGTATCAGAGCTTTTTTCGGTGATCTAACTTCAAGCGGTCGTCAGCTTCGTTCATCTAGTCTTCATGCAATTTTTTCGATTGTGCAGCTCTAGTTTGGTTCGTTATTTCTTCTTGATTTTTTTTGTTTGATTTATTTGGTTTTCTGAAAATCTTAGTGGTTTGTAATCATGGTGAGTTCTCAAGATTCTCAGATCAATCCCTCTAATCAGCTTTACTTACATCACTCGGATACTCTAGGAACTTTACTTGATTCATATCAACTAACTGGAATTGAGAATTACATTCTCTGGAGTAGATCTATGCGTATAGCTTTGCTTGCCAAGAATAAGATTGGCTTCATCGATGGTTCTTGCTCGCGAGATGATACAACATCATATTTGCAACCGCAATGGGATCGTTGCAATGCTCTTGTGCTATCCTGGATTATGACTCTGTTAGCCAAGAGTTATCAGCTGGAATCGTCTTTGCATCAAGTGCAACATTGGTATGGACAAATTTAAAACAACGATTCGAAAAGGTAGATGGATCGAGGATCTATTTTTTCATCGTGAAATTGTGACACAAGCTCAAGGTACGTCTTCAATTTCAGTTTATCATACAAGGCTTTGATTATTGGTATGGACAAATTTAAAACAATGATTCGAAAAGGTAGATGGATAGAGGATCTATTTTTTTCATCGTGAAATTGTGACACAAGCTCAAGGTACGTCTTCAATTTCAGTTTATCATACAAGGCTTTGATTATTGTGGGATGAGTATGATGACATGTCACATTTTTCCTTGTGTAATTGCGATGCAACAAGGAGGAACACCGAACATTTAAAACATCAAAGATTATTTTAATTTCTTATGGGATTGAATGAATCTTATTCAACGGTTCAAAGTCAAATCTTGTTAATGAAATCCTTGCCATCAGTTAATCAAGCTTATTCTATGCTTTTTCAAGAATAAGGTTAGCGTCAAAATTTAGGGAGGACATTGTTGGTTTCTGAGCCAACATCTTTATACTCAAGCTTGTCTAATGCTAATCCTTAGTCTCGAATGAGGTTTAATGGAATTTGTGACTATTGTCACATCAAAGGTCACAAAAATGAAACATGCTAGAAACTGATTGGTTATCCAGCTGATTTTAAGTTTACCAAGAAGAGAGGAACTTTTGCCAATAGTGCAGATGTAGTAGATGCGGGCTTGGAAGGGCCTACTGCTAACAGTGTACATTTGAGCTCAACACAAGCACTTGTTTTCACACCTGAGCAATACCAACAGTTTCTGGACATGCTAGGAAAAGAATATGAAGTTTATGCATCTGTGCACATGGTAGGTACTGGTATTGATCCTTTGAGTCAAGACTAGATTCTTGATACGGGAGCCACGAACCACATGACATATAATCTGGGGTGTTTAGATTGACCTGTAGTGTGTGATTCCACATCGTTCGTTTAGTTCCCAAATGATAAAATCACCCAAATTTCTCATATAGGAACACATGTGTTTTCTCCTACACAAAAATTATTCAAAGTATAATGTCACGGGACAATTTTTTCGACCCGATCAAGCCACGCATCAAGGGGCCAAGGGGCCCGATTCTAACAATCATCTCCCCAAAACCGAAGCACCAGGCCACACCAGGGCGTTGGGCTCACCGAAGGAACAGAGCAACACATCGGGAAGCCAAGTGTGTGCTCACCAAGGGACAACAACCGAAGAGCATAGCCCGGGGCAGACTGAGAGGGACACGCCCACACATCGTGCGGACATGCAGCCGCACCCAAAGACATATTCGCGCCACGGGAGAACCGAGCCCACACACCGACGGGACGTGTCCGCAACCCATGGGGCTGGGTGTGCGGACCTAGAGGCTAGACGTGCGCGCCAAAGAGCCGAGCAGGCCGAGCCCGCCACACCCCAAGTGTCCGACAACAGCACACACCAATGAGTCGAGCCGGCTGAGCCCGCCGCACCCCAAGTTTCCGACAACAGCACACGCCAAGAAGCCGAGACGGCCAAGCCCAATGCACCCCAAGAGCCCGACAATAGCGCACACCAAGGGACCGAGCAGGACAACGCACCCCAGGGGGCTAGCACCGAGGGGCCTAAGGGCCGGCACCAAGGGTGCACACCGAGGGGCCTAAGGGTCGGCACCAAAGGTGCACACCGAGGGGCCTAAGGGCCGACACCAAGGGTGCACACCATGAGGCCCTAGAGCCGGCACCCTAGGGTGCACACCGAGGGTCTGGACAGGCCCTCCTCACCGAACTGGGCTTAAAACCTAACTTAAAGGAGCCTTAGAGGTTAAGGAGTACAAATCCTTCTAGGATAAGGAATACTACTCCCCGAGGGATTAGAACAAGTGTAATCCTAGTTAAAGTAGGATTAAGTATAGTTATCCTTGTTAAAATAGGATTAGGATTGAGGGGGCTATTTAAAGAGGCTTACCCCCACCGCATTATTCATCTTTCAGTTGTTCTTTGGCCTTGAGCCTTGTTTTTCGCTAAGCATCAATAATAAAGGTGTCGGGCATCCACCCGGCTTTTCCCCAAATTATTTTTCGGCCATCACCTCGATACTTGTTAATCCATTTCCGCGTGGATCTTAGGCTCTCTCGCCTAGATCGTCAGGCTCACTTAGGCTCCGCAGACACTAGAAGGCACCTAAGGCTGCACGTCCGTCTAGTCGAGACTCTAGGGACGTGACAATAACATGTACCTAATTTTTACTACAATCTCCTATATGTTTCGCAGCTTACCAAAGAACTTAACTGTTGTGTTCTTTTTCACCCACATTTTTGTCTTCTTCAGGACCTTTGCAATGTAGAGACGAAGGGGGTTGGTAGGTCAAATGCAACTTATATGTTTTCCAGACAAACATTATGTCTTCACCAAAGTCAACCTCACATTCTCAGTTTGTCAATTTTTATTCTTGTTTATCTTTTGCTATTACTCAACATCCTTCTAATTTTAGTATTTTGTGGCATGCCAGACTCGAGCATTCTTCCTTAAGTACTATGCATAAAACGTCTCAATTGAATTATAATCTTTCTTATTGTGATCATATAAAGAATTGTGGTGTTTTTCCTTTTGCAAAACAATCTCGTTTTCCATTTCTTGTTAGCAATTCTCATGAGGATAAACCTTTTTCACCTATACATATTGATTTGTGGGAGGGCATATCGTGTTTCCACACAGAGTGAACACAAATATTTCTTGACTATAGTTGATGATTTTACTAGGATGACGTGGGTTTACCTTCTCGGATTCAAGAGTGATGTTATGGTCGTCCTTAAATAGTTTGTTTCTTACATTCAAAATCATTTTACTACTCTCATTAAAACCATAAAGAGTGACATTGGTACGAAATTCTTTAATCATGAGGGAAAAGAGTTTTTTTCTTCTAAGGACATTTCATCAAAGTTCATGTGTGCACACTGACCCCATAACAAAATGGGGTGACAGAACGTAAATATAGACATTTGCTTAATATAGCTCGTGCCCTTAAGTTTCAATCTCATGTACCTATCAAATTTGGGGGCGAGTGTGTCTTGACAACAAGTTATATAATCAATAGATTACCTAGTTTGATCTTAGGATGGAAATCACCTTTCGAAATGCTCCGCAATAAATTTCCAAATTTTTCACACCTTAAGGTGTTCGGGTGTCTTTTCCATGTCATAGTGCTTCATAATCACGACAAATTTACTCCTAAAGTTATCCTTTCAGTTTTCATGGGGTACTCTACTGTCCAAAAGGGTTATTTGTTGTTCAATATTTACTCTAAGACTTTCTTTTTTAGTCGAGATGTTGTCTTTCATGAAAACTTTTTTCCTTTCCAATCCCTTGCTAAAGAGTCACCTTTATTTTCTGTTACTTCTTTATCTGACCTTGATCATGATTTCTGGCATCTTCCCATTCTTCCTGTCCAAGAAAGTTTTGAGGAACCTTTCATTCCTCAAAATAGTTCACCTTGTGGTAAATGAGTTACATGTTGAAACTTCCTTGCTTGAGTCACCTTCTAATAGTACGTTGTATGCCACCCCTACCAATATTTTACATGAGACATTGTAGAACTAATGTTTTGATATAATAATTGAAAAATATTTTGGACTGATTTAAAAAGTATTTAAAACAATTTCCAAAAGTCCAAATAACTTGAAACTATGTTTAGGGATGTTTTAAAAGGGTTTTATATGTTTTCAAAGGCCAATTTTCACAAAACTGTCCTAGTGTTTCGAAACACCTTAGGGCGTTTCGAAACAGGTGCCTCCAGTAGCCAAAACGTTTCGAAACGTGTTTCGAAACGGGCTCTCTATGGACAGCATTTTTGCCCAGCGTTTCGAAACGGGCTAGGCCGTTTCGATACGCCCACGTGGCACTGACCACAACGGTCATAAACCCCAACGGCTCTTTCCCAACTAACTTTTAAATGCAGGTCGTTTCGAAACGGGCTTATAGCGTTCCGAAACGCGTTCCGAAACGGTAAGAGGGTTTTCCGAAACGGGTACCCTGACAGACTGCAACGGCTCTTTCTATATTGAGGGTGTTTCGAAACAGGCTCAAGTGTTTCGAAACGGGGAGCAGCAGAACTGCATTTATGGAGGGAATTAAAGGCTCAAACGACTCTATTTCAACCCCAACGGTCCTAAACGGCTACAAACTCAATTGGGAGTATAAAAGGGACCTCCAAGCATCAAGAGAAGGCTAATGCTTCAATTGTCAATCAACAAATGATCAAAGATTGTCTTAGAGCTTAAATTGTCATTTATTGTATAGACAAACACTAGTGAGCCAAAATTGTCAAATTTGCTCAAGTGTTTTAGGCTTTGGGTGAGTGATTCATTGTGCAAACAAACACCTATTAGAGGGTTTAAGTTTGCTTTATTTATCTCTTTGTAAAAGAGGGTTTTGATCAAGGCTTTGGGTAGAAGCTTGATCGGTTGTAAGGGTTTCCTCCTAATCCTAGAAAAGGGGACGAATCAATTAGTGGATTGATTGTGAAATCCTTAGTGGGGAGCTAAGGTAGTGAATGTAGGTGCTTGTTAGAAGACCGAACCACTATAAATCTTTGTGTCACATTTCTTTTTAGCTTCCTTTACCCTTCCACCCAAAAATCCACCTCTCCACCACTTGGTGAGCATAATCGGTTGAACGAATCGAGCACCACACAACTCAACAATTGGTATCAGAGCTTGGCTCAATCAAAGAGGATTCACATCCTATTGAGAAGATCCGGCAAGCTCGATCACTAGTTCATCAACCGGCTCAAATGGCACAATCAATCGACAAACCGCCTTTCTTTGACGGAGACCACTATGCCCATTGGAAGACAAAGATGAAATTCTTCTTGAAGTCAAGAGATTACAAGCTATGGGACATAGTTGAAGATGGTCCGTTCGTGCCTCAAAGAAGTAAAGCGGAGTGGAGTGCCGACGATCGCAAGAAGATGGAGCTCAATTGCAAGGCCTTGCACATCTTGTTTTGTGCTTTTGGCCCATCCATCTATGAGAAGATGTCTTCTTGTGAGAGTGCCAAGGAGGTATGGGACAAGCTTGAAGTCACATACGAGGGAACCAATGAAGTCAAGGAGACCAAGATTGGGCTCCTAACCTTAGAGTATGAGAACTTCAAAATGGATCCGGAAGAGAACATCGAGAAGATGTTTGATAGGTTCTCCACCATCACCAACGGTCTTAAAGGTTATGGAGAAGCCATCCCGGAAGAGAAGCTTGTCCGAAAGCTCATCTACTCACTTCCCGAGTCTTGGGACTCAAAGAGGACCGCCATCATCGAAGCCAAAAATTTGAAAACTTTGAAGCTTGATGAACTCATGGGGTCACTCCTTACTCATCAAATCATGAAGAAGAATAAAGAGGATGAGAAGAAGAGGGAAGAAATTCGAGCTATGGGAGAGAAGAAAATCAAAGGGCTTGGCATCAATGCTAGTGCCATGGCTCTCAAATCCTCCACTTGCCATCATGTCTACTCAAGTGAAGAGGAGGATGAAGAAGAAGAGATAGTTCATCTCTTCAAGAAGTGTGCCCCGTTCATGAAGAAAGCCTTGAGAGAGCTTGAACGAGAACCTAAGAGAAAGGAGAGGGCAAGCACTTCAAGCCATAAGAAGAAGGCACATTTGGCTACTTGGAGTGATGAAGACTCCACCGACGATGAACAAGCCAACCTTTGCCTTATGGCCATCGAAGAAGATTCAAGGGTAACTTCTAATTCATCTACTTCATGTTCTTATTCCTTTGATGAATTACAAGATGCTTATGATGATTTGGTTTTAGATTTTAAAAGCCACATTTTGAAAAACAAAAAATTGGTTTCAAAGTTAACAATTCAAAATGATTTGCTTTCTAAAACCAAACTTGAACTTGAAGCAAAACTTGAAGAGTTTGAATTAAAATGTTTTGATTTACAAAAATTGCTTCAAAATGTTCAAGAAGAAAAAGATTTGATTTCCAAAGAGCTTGAAAAGAAAAACAATCTTGGAAAATCAAATTTTTATGTTAGACAATCTAGTTCCCCTAGATTTGTGAATGGAAAATGTTTTAGAAGTGTTTGGGTCCCAAAAGGACTAACCACTTCAACTAAAAAGGATGAAATTGAAAAATGGATTCCTAAGGGGACTAAATTTTGTGCAACTAACGTTTATGGATCCAAAGCAATTTGGATACCAAAAGTTACTTGATTGTCTATTGTAGGTGTGATGGAGATGTTCAACAAGTCAAACATTGAGGGGGAGCTCCATACACACAAGGAAGAACACTTGAAGAAGGAAGACTTCACATCCTACCTTTGGGTTCAAGTGTTGGTAAAAATCTAGTTGTTTTGCTTTTATTTATTTTATTTTTTAGTTTATTCAACTAGATGATCATATATGTTGGACTAACATTTCAATGATGCTTTGAGTAAGGGGGAGCCATTTTAAAACCAAATTCTCATTTTTTTTGTCAAATTTTTACCTCTATTGTTATTTTTGAACTTAATGTTTTAAATCTTTTTGATATAACAAAAAGGGGGAGAAATGGTTTGAAAAATTGAATTTTCAAATGAATAAGGGGGAGCCTTATTTGAAATTAAAATTTTTAATCTCTTATTCACTTTTTTTTAAGTTAAAGGGGGAGAATCCCAAACAATTTTTCAAGTGATTTTATTATATCAAAAAGGGGGAGATTGTAGAACTAATGTTTTGATATAATAATTGAAAAATATTTTGGACTGATTTAAAAAGTATTTAAAACAATTTCCAAAAGTCCAAATAACTTGAAACTATGTTTAGGGATGTTTTAAAAGGGTTTTATATGTTTTTAAAGGCAATTTTCACAAAACTGTCCTAGTGTTTCGAAACACCTTAGGGCGTTTCGAAACAAGTGCCTCCAGTAGCCAAAACGTTTCGAAACGTGTTTCGAAACGGGCTCTCTATGGACAACATTTTTGCCCAGCGTTTCGAAACGGGCTAGGCCGTTTCGATACGCCCACGTGGCACTGACCACAACGGTCATAAACCCCAACGGCTCTTTCCCAACTAACTTTTAAATGCAGGTCGTTTCGAAACGGGCTTATAGCGTTCCGAAACGCGTTCCGAAACGGCAAGGGGGTGTTCCGAAACGGGTACCCTGACAGACTGCAACGGCTCTTTCTATATTGAGGGTGTTTCGAAACAGGCTCAAGTGTTTCGAAACGGGGAGCAGCAGAACTGCATTTATGGAGGGAATTAAAGGCTCAAACGACTCTATTTCAACCCCAACGGTCCTAAACGGCTACAAACTCAATTGGGAGTATAAAAGGGACCTCCAAGCATCAAGAGAAGGCTAATGCTTCAATTGTCAATCAACAAATGATCAAAGATTGTCTTAGAGCTTAAATTGTCATTTATTGTATAGACAAACACTAGTGAGCCAAAATTGTCAAATTTGCTCAAGTGTTTTAGGCTTTGGGTGAGTGCTTCATTGTGCAAACAAACACCTATTAGAGGGTTTAAGTTTGCTTTATTTATCTCTTTGTAAAAGAGGGTTTTGATCAAGGCTTTGGGTAGAAGCTTGATCGGTTGTAAGGGTTTCCTCCTAATCCTAGAAAAGGGGACGAATCAATTAGTGGATTGATTGTGAAATCCTTAGTGGGGAGCTAAGGTAGTGGATGTAGGTGCTTGTTAGAAGACCGAACCACTATAAATCTTTGTGTCACATTTCTTTTTAGCTTTCTTTACCCTTCCACCCAAAAATCCACCTCTCCACCACTTGGTGAGCATAATCGGTTGAACGAATCGAGCACCACACAACTCAACAGACATTGTCTCCTGACAATATACCTTTTGAGTCACCTTGCGTTTCCTTGCCATTGTCTTCACCTTCTTTACCAACTCTTGTGTCTCAACCTCCGCCCTTGCATAAATCCTCTAGAGTCACTAAACCACCATCTTGGTTGACTGGTTTTGTTTGTCCAACCAATCATGCTTCCTCTACTTTATTGCTTACAGGTATATATTCGTGTTTCTTATAGTCATCTACCCACTCATACTCGTATGCTTGTTATTTCTTTATCCTCTATAGTTGAACCCAAATATACCAAATGACAATTGCTGATGAACGGTGAGTTGAAGCCATGCAACAGGAGGTTCAGGCACTCGAGGCTAATGGCACGTGGGAAGTGGTGGATTTACCCTATGGCAAAACACCAATTGGCTGCAAGTGGATGTATAAAGTCAAATGGCTCGGTTGAGAGGTTTAAAGCCCATTTGGTTGCTAAAGGGTATAATTAACGTGAATGTATTGGTTTTCATGATGCTTTTTCTCCTGTGGCAAAACAAGTTACCGTTCGCACTGTTATTTTTTTGTGAGCCATGTTCGATTGGCCTTTGTTTCATTGGACGTGTTTAATGCCTTTCTTCAAGGCGGTTTGCATGAAGAAGTTTACATGACACTCCCTGAGGGTTTTTGCAGTCAGAGGGAGTCCAATTCTCGGGTTTATAGATTGCTCAAATCATTGTATGGTTTGAAGCAAGCATCTCATCAATGGAACTTAAAATTGATCGAAGCACTTGTTGATAATGGCTACATGCAAAGTCTGCATGATTATTTACGAAGGCTAAATGTGACAAGTTGGTGATAATGTCGATCTATGTTGATGATCTTTTGATTACGGGAAATGATAAGGAATTGGTAGAGAAACTCAAGGGTATATTGTATCATAATTTCAAAATGAAGGATCTTGGAACTCTCAAATTTTTTTGGCATTAAAGTGGTGCAATATAAATCAACGAAAATATTACTTGAAATTTATAGATAATATAGGTTTAGGGAGAGCACGTTGTGCCTCGACTCCTCTTGAACAAAACATAAAGCTCCTCTCGGCAGATTATGATAAAGAAGTGTAAGGATCTTTAGTATGAGAAATGTTGGAAGATGTCATTGTATATCAACGATTGATTGGTAGATTATTCTATTTGACAACACATGTCCTGATATTACGTATGTAGTCCAACATTTAAGTCAATTCATGCAGGCTCCAAAAAAGGTTCACTATGAAGCGACTTTACGAGTTATTAAATATGTTCGAAAGCATCCACACTAGGGAATATTGCTTTCAGCTAATACAAAACCAGAATCAAATGCATATTTTAATATGACTGGGCAAGTTGTCTTATGAAACAAAGATCAATTACTGGTTACTGTATTAAGTTAAGAGATTTCTTAATCTGTTGGAAATCTAAAAAACATAATACAGTATCGTGTTCTACAACAGAAGCATAATATAGATGCATGTCTTTTACTGTTGCATAGCTGGTTTGGCTAAAAGGATTGATTGAAAAACTAGTGTTAAAACATGACACACATGTAGTATTGTTTTGTGACAGACAAGCAACGTTACAGATTGCGGCTAATCCAGTGTTTCACGAGAGAACGAAACATATTGAAATTGATTGTCATTTTGTACGCGAGAAGATTCAAAAGAGTATTGTGCAAACGTTTCATATATCGACCAAAGAGCAGCAGGCATATGTGTTAACCAAAGGTTTAGGAATAAGTCAACATGACTATCTAATAGATAAGTTGGGAATGAAAGATAAATATCATTCCCCAACTTGAGGGAGAGTGTTGATAGTCTATTAATTGATTAAATAAATTAGTTAATAAATAATTAATTAGTTAGAAGGTTAGAAGAGCAATTAATTATCTTTGTATATACATATTAACAACCAGCTTGTATACACACATGAGGAATGTAATTTTTTTAGAATTTTCTTAACTTCTTTCTTCAACCTCTATATCGTTTTCATACAAATTTATCATTACTATCACATTATTGACACTTTTCGCAATGGAATGACTTGATGTCTCTAAAATTAAAGCTTTGACTATGTTGAAGTAGAAGAGGGCATATAATGCTCTCTTTTTTTTACTTATAATAATTCAAATGAAGTATATTTTTGTCTTTTAGAAATTAAATTTTATATTTTTACATATTTTTATAGTTTTTTATTATTTTATATTATAGAGATTTTATAAGTTTAATATATAATATATTGTAGAGTTTCTGGTGAAGGAGAATTAAGAAATTTTTAAAAATTTACACATATTATATAAAATATATTTTATGTTTTTATAATTTTAAGGATTTTATAGATATTTTAAAAATTATATACATTTTATTTTATAAATATTAAAATCTTATGCAATATTTTAGATTTCGTGAATGTTTTTTTACTAGAATTGTAGTTAGAAAATGTAAAAAGTATTAAAGTCATAGTTTGGTTAAAGATTATGGTCAAATTAGAAATTAATTATTTATGTGTTACATCATCAATATAACAAGAGTTAACATTTAATTGACCATTTAGTGACTAAACATTAACATAAGTGACCGAAATATAATATCTAAAAACAAAGTGATCAAACTAGAAAAAAACGAAACAAAAAAAATATTTTGCGTAATTTACCTACTATTAATTAGGTTTTGAACTCTTAAGTGAATGTTTATTTTAAGATTATAATCTAATTGATTCACGAGAATATATTAAAAATGTTAATTTATAATGTTTGATTAATATTGTTTAAACTGTTGAAAATTTTATATTATCACATTTAGTTCATTAAACTAATTTATTAAATTATCTTTATTTAAAAAAATACTAATATTGAATTGGTTTCATGGCCCAAAAATAGTAGTCTTACTACCTTTTGGATTCTAACTAAGCCCAATACACAGCCCAGCAAAAGTCATAGTATCATATTATGCGTGGATCCATGTGTCACTTCCTGATTCGACATGCTTACAAAACATAACGTCCTTTTCCTTTTACTTTTAGGGATAATTCCAAAAGTATGCATAAACTTTGATTTATTGTGCAATTTGATACGTAGACTTTGTTCTTGTACAATTTTATACATAGTTTATTTTAGAAAGGGTGCAAGTACAATTCATGCTGATTGAAAATTATAAGGATAATGCATCTAACAATTATAAGTAAAATTAATCATTACAAAATATAAAAAATACAACCTAAATAAAAAATAAAATTAAATAGAATCCTTACGTAATAAACTCAAAATATTAAATAAATCTAGACAAACCCACATATGATTTCTATGCACAATTTCCTATGGTGAGATGGAATATGTTGAATATATTCGCATTTAAATTAATATATATTTTGAACTCGATGACTAATACTTAACATTATGTTAATTCATATAAGAATAGACACTAGCCACAAATTTTAAAATTACTATATATTTAGGGTGAAAATCGAACCTTCGACTAATGGTTAAAGTAGGGGAGAATATTATCGTCTCTAGTAGTAAATTTTAGCATTTAACTTGTAAAAGAAACTTACAAAATGTTGAGCAAATGAGCATGAATTTGTCTCTAAAATGTTTAATATATTTATTTTTTTAATATTAACCAATTTAAAATTTTAGTGGGTAGATAGATTTATTTTATTTGAAAAATATTATAAACATTAGAGGAAAACAAAAGAATTTTTTATTTGAGAAATAAGAATAAAAATAATATTAAAACAAAAAAATCTAAGAAATGACAAAATTTGTGTGTATCAACTATATCTCATAAGCTCTACTTTCACTTGTATACTAACTAATCACATTACAAGATAAGAGATATTAAGTCGAGTATAAGGACTAAATCTCAAATTTTAGTATGGTAAAGAGATCAAAATCAAAATTTGACCAAATAAAAAATTCTAAAGAGAGAAATATAAATATCATCGTAAAAAAGAAAAGAAAAGGAGAAACCACTCACTGTGTTCCGCTCATAAAATCTTCATTGCCCCGTTAATCCTTTCTCTCTCTTCTCGTTCCGAATTCCCAAAATCAGATCAAATTCTCATCGTTTTCATCCAAATCAGACCACTTATCAATTCGTAATTGTTATACGATCTTTGTTTATTTCTCACTGTATCTACAGATAAAAATTGATAGGGAACCGTATAACTTGCGTTTAATCTAATGGCGTGTATAAAAGGGGTGAATAGATCGGCGTCAGTGGCACTGGCGCCGGATGCGCCGTACATGGCGGCCGGGACGATGGCTGGGGCGGTGGATCTATCCTTCAGTTCATCGGCGAATCTCGAGATCTTCAAGTTTGATTTCCAGAGTGACGATCGCGAGCTTCCCCTCGTAGGCGAGTGCCCAAGCTCAGAGCGGTTTAACCGCCTAGCTTGGGGCAAGAACGGATCCGGTTCAGATGAGTTCTCGCTTGGACTCATTGCTGGTGGCCTTGTTGATGGTAGCATCGATCTTTGGAATCCCCTAAACCTGATCCGGTAAATTGGATTTCTTGTGCTTACATTTCATTTATCTAACTTCAAATTCGATTCAATTGGAAATGTTTCAATTAATTGTGCATTTTTTTATTCCTATAAGTTAATTGGATAAGTGTAAAAAAATTGCGTGGGTGGGAATATGTTTTGCCTTTGTAGCTACTTGGGATTAAATTGTGCTGTTATCTAATCGGCATTGATTCATTTCGAGTGTGGGCTTTCTCTAATTTTGTAGCTTCTTCGAGGCTACAGCTTTTCAGGTTTAATTTAGTAATAACGTGCCCACCATTTGTGAGTTTTAGATTCTTATTGTAATAGTTTTTGATGAATGGTTGGTTGCAACTTGGAAATGATCTGGATGAATTATTATTTGAAATATACTTCCATGTTAAGTTTTTTCTGCTTTCTTTGTTCCTGGAGCTGGGTAGGTGGATAAAATGGACGTTAGTTTGTTGTGCTGGATCTTTTCTGCAATTCCTTTTCAGTAGGCTACAGGCATGATTTGCATTTCTTTCACGTGTCAATGGTGTTCTTGGGCTGTTAGGAATCAGGAATGATGATTAAGGAATTGATAATTGAAGGTTCATAGTTTAGAGCAAAATACTGATGTTGGCATATTTGTTGTATTACATTCCGTTTTGTTCAGTATTTGAATTATAAGTCCGATTGATTATTTTGTCTTGGGTTATGATTGAATGAGTTAGAGAATGTGGTTAAAGAGAAGTAAACATTTTTATTTCTTGGTATCTGCTTCTGGTTACGTTAGGGTACCATGCTGTATTTTGCTAGGGTCTTACGTGTCAGAAAGTAAAAGATAAACTTTAATTTTTGGGAGTTCTTTTAAATTAGCTGGTTTTTATTGGGGACTTTTCTTATGGCAGTGACAACTTTTTTACCTGTTCTTTTAGGGTCTTTGTGTTCTAGATGTTTGGACTTGATTCCTTTCATATTTTCTTTTCATAAGCCTTTTGCTAATTATTACTAGATTTTCCTTCGGGTGCTATATATGAT
Organism: Hibiscus trionum; assembly: GCA_030270665.1. Classification (NCBI taxonomy): domain Eukaryota; kingdom Viridiplantae; phylum Streptophyta; class Magnoliopsida; order Malvales; family Malvaceae; genus Hibiscus; species Hibiscus trionum. The sequence continues at coordinate 1,468,626 of BSYR01000012.1, forward strand.
TAAAGTAGTAATTTGTTTTTGCTTCGTTTCCCCAGCACCGAGGCAAAAGAACAACCCCTTGTTGGACATCTTTCAAGGCACAAAGGGCCTGTGAGTTTCTTTTTTCTGTAATAAGTGCTTGATCCAAATACATGTTATTTTTCGTCAAGCATTTGAAGATTGCATGGTATGTTTACTTCTTTTCCTTTCCCATATTTCAGGTTCGTGGCCTTGAGTTCAATGGAATTGCTCCAAACTTATTAGCATCTGGGGCAGATGATGGTGAAATCTGCATCTGGGATTTGGCAGCACCTACACAACCCTCTCATTTTCCGCCTCTTAAGGTATGTGTCTCCTTCTGTGTATTCATTGCATGCCTTTTAAATATACTTTTTGCTCTGCTGGATATTAGTCTAACCCCCCCCCCCCCAAAAAAAAAAAAAGAAGAAGGAAAAACGCCTGATGCATCTGAAAGATTTTTTGGTGATCGTGCAGGGTAGTGGTTCGGCCACTCAAGGTGAAATCTCATTTCTGTCTTGGAATAGCAAGGTTCAGCATATATTGGCATCAACTTCATATAATGGAACAACCGGTGAGTAAATGAATGGACACGAGACTTTTTTGTCTTGTTATTTAAGCTTTATCCGGGAAGATAATATTTATGGTTTTATCTTTCCAGTTGTTTGGGACTTGAAGAAGCAAAAACCAGTTATAAGGTAAATTTCATGTTCTACCAAGTAAATCTTCTGTGTCCACATGTTACTTCCATTTTGACCTGGCACAACGTTTGACCCAATCTGTTTCCCCCCTTTTTACTTGCAGTTTTGCAGATTCCATAAGAAGACGATGTTCTGTTTTGCAGTGGCATCCTGATGTTGCCACTCAACTTTTTGTTGCATCTGATGAAGATGGCTCTCCTGCACTTAGGGTAATGGTCTTGTTTAAGATATTACTTCTGTTGAGGATTCCTATTTGTTGGGAATTTGTTAATTTTTGGTATTTTTTGCAAACAGCTTTGGGACATGCGGAATATAATGTCACCAGTGAAGGAGTTCGTAGGGCACACAAAAGGTAACTATGCTTGACAAGTTGATGCATTGTTTTAAACTTGCTGATAGTGTTACCTTCTTTACTTAGGATGTTTGTTTCTGTAGTTGATACAAAAATTATACGCTATTGAGTATTTTCTATTTTGCTTTTCACACATTCCCTAGTTGTTGATTAACTAGGAAGGGTTAAATTATTGATTAACTGTTTTCTTTTAAGCTGATTGCAGACCATAGAATATGAATTGTTTGTAATTAGCTTCTTAAAGTTGGACTGATAATTAGATATTAAGGCCTTGTTTTTGGTTGCTTTTACCAACCCAAACACACTTTTTTAAGCAAAAGCAACCAAAAACACTCTACTTTTGAGTGTCAAAACTTTGGTTTTCCCACCATTTTAACTTCTCAAACCTTGGTTTGCCCACCACAACCAAAAACAAAGCCTAAGACTGAATAGATGCCTTAGTTGGAAGTGATCCATGATACATTAGGATATTGTCTCTTTTCTTGTATATGCATTATTTTCTTTATAGTTATCCATCTCCCCTTTCTGTTTATGCATTATTTTCTAGGTCTTTTGTTGTCTAAAGTCAAATAGGAATTATTTTATTTTTGGTTCTGATATTTGATTACTTGTCTGTATCTATTGTTCCAGGTGTAATTGCAATGGCGTGGTGTCCCTCTGACAGCTCTTATTTACTCACATGTGCCAAAGACAATCGGACTATTTGTTGGGATACAGTTACTGGGGAGGTGAACGAGCTAATTATTGATATGTACTTCAGTTTTTCCTTCTGACGATCTGTCTGTTCTTTTTATCAGACACATATATTCTGAATTGTGATTTTCTTTTCTTTTGGCTAATAGGTTGTGTGTGAATTGCCTGCTGGTACCAACTGGAACTTTGATGTGCACTGGTATCCAAAGATACCGGGAATAATATCAGCATCTTCATTTGATGGAAAAATTGGCATTTACAATATTGAGGTGTGACCTTGTTTAAGTTATCTTTCCTATGATAATTACGTTTTTGTTAAACAAAAAGTTCTTAGCATTTGGACATATGTATGACAGATCAATTGGAATCTGTTTATCGTTATCATGCATTTAGGGATGGCATGTTATGTATCTTGTTGGGACTAGTTCTTTTGTAATTTAATGTGGCAAATTCTTATAAGCTTATTGTTCTTGCTTGTTTGTTTAAGAAAACAGTACTTTTCCAGTACCAACAATTATCTTTTTCCTCCAACTAGGTGTAGGGAGCTTTTTTAATGAGGCGCGTATCAATGTGTTATCTTGTATGATTTTTGTTATTAATCATACCATATCCTTTAAAAAAACAATTATGCCTCTCAGAACTCTTTCCACCTTGCACCCTAGATTTAACACTTTTGGGTAATTTTTTACCTTTATTCTGCAGGGTTGTAGTCGATATGGTGTTGGGGAGGGTGATTTTGGTCCAGGTAATTCATCTATTTATTTCTGGTATTTTTATTTTTAACCGCAGGGTTGGTTTGGACTGTTTGGTAGCCTTCAATTTGATTCTGGTTGAAATATTTATGTTCTCCATCTATGATTGTAGACTGGATTTTGGTAGGCCTGTATTGAACTTAGAATGCATGCTACATGTATGTATATTATTGTATATATTTCATCTTTATCAATATTTGACCTTATTACTATTAAGCTTTGGTAGTCAAGGAGAAACGAATTGATGACCGCCAATATAAGTTGGGGATGATCGGTGGACATGCATCAATGCTGCTTATTAGTCATCATTCTTGATCTCTGTTAAACAAACATCGTGTTTATATTAAAATATATTTTCTTGGTATTTCCTTCTTATGCAGTGTCTTTGAGAGCTCCAAAATGGTACAAGCGTCCTGTTGGGGCATCTTTTGGTTTTGGAGGAAAAGTTGTATCTTTTCGCCCTCAGTTATCTGGTTCAGGTGGTTCTGCATCTTCGGAGGTAAATATTGCCAGCACCGCCCCCCCCCCCCACCAATTATATTTAAATGCCACTGACATTCTTCTTTATGGGAACTTGTCCTATATGTTATTTTCAGGTGTTTTTGCACAATTTAGATGCTGAAGAAAGTCTGGTCAGCCGTTCATCTGAATTTGAATCAGTGATGCAGAATGGGGAGAGGTCTTCACTAAGGGTTTTATGCGAAAAGAAAGCTCAAGAGTCTGAGTATGTCATCTGAATTAATGAATTGTAGTCATTTTTGTTCTTGTCTTTTGTCAAATAATTTGCTGCTTCTACCAGTTAATACTTTTGATGATTCATTTGGATCTCTATACAGATCTCCGGATGATCGAGAAACGTGGGGATTCTTAAAGGTGATGTTTGAAGATGATGGGACGGCCAGGACAAAGTTGCTCATGCATCTTGGTTTTAGTCTACCTGAAGAAAAGGTTGCTGTACAAGATGACCTCTCTCAGACTGTAAGTGATGTTACGCTTGAGGATAAAGTGGCAGATAAGGTGGGATCTGAGGGTGAGAAAGAGGCTGCTCCATTTGCAGTTGATAATGGGGAAGATTTCTTCAACAATCTTCCGAGTCCCAAAGCTGACACCCCTGTTTCAACTTCTGAAAATAGCTTTGCTGTTGAGAGCACAGTTCCTTGCACAGATTTAATACCTCAAGAATCTGACGGACTGGAGGAAAGCTCAGATCCATCATTTGATGATGCTGTACAACGTGCGTTGGTGGTGGGCGACTATAAGGGTGCAGTTTCTCAATGCATTGCTACAAATAAAATGGCTGATGCTTTAGTTATTGCTCATGTTGGTGGTCCCTCCTTATGGGCAAGCACACGTGATCAATATCTTAAGATGAGCCGTTCACCATACCTGAAGGTGAAATAACTTTTTATTTTTGCTCACACTGAATGGTTTAATTATATGCATCTTTGTAGAAATAGGAATTCAGGTTCTAATTATTTAATGAGTTATATTTTCCATTGGCTACAAGTTTGCTCGTGTGTGTGTGTGTAAATCATGTGTTAATTCTTCTGTTTTAGGTTGTTTCTGCAATGGTGAACAATGATCTCATGAGCCTTGTCAACACCAGGCCTTTGAAATTCTGGAAAGAAACATTAGCGCTCCTCTGTACAGTAAGTTTCTATTTTGGAAGTATAGTGGTTTATCAACATATTATAGAACTTGTTATTGTTATTATTATAGACTTATTAATCATATTTGATGAACAGTTTGCACAGAAAGAGGAGTGGACTGTACTCTGTGATACGCTTGCTTCGAAACTAATGGTCAGTGGGAATACTCTGGCAGCAACTCTCTGTTATATGTGTGCAGGAAATATTGATAAGACAATAGAGATTTGGTCAAGGCGCCTGTCAACTGCACATGATGGGAAATCTTATGTTGATCTTCTCCAAGTAAGTCAGCAATGTATAGAAAACAACAAATTCAAATTTAAGTTTGTCTGGGCAGAAATCTGACAATTGATGATTTTCTAGGACTTGATGGAAAAGACCATTGTCCTTGCTTTGGCAACTGGCCAGAAGCGATTTAGTGCATCCCTATGCAAGCTCGTTGAGAAATATGCTGAAATTTTGGCAAGTCAAGGACTTTTAACAACAGCAATGGAATACTTAAAACTATTGGGTTCTGATGAACTGTCACCCGAACTAGTGATCTTAAAAGATCGTATTGCGCTTTCTACTGAACATGGTATGTGCTTTACATGATGGACAATGGTTTCTGCTTTGGTGGTTTTACATATGTGTTTTTGATCTACTCATGCTGATTTATTTTTATTCAAATAACTCATATGAAAATGGTTGTGCTAGTGGCATGTCAAAATACATTGACTTGGTAGAGAACTTTATTGAGTGCTTAAGCTTGGTGCTCTAGATTAAGTCAAGAACTATTAGATACATTTTTCTGGTGTCCAATTTTCTTTTGTTCTATTTTACTGACTACTGACTAGCAATATTTATGAGGACATAAAATTAGCTTCCTGACGCAAGCTTAATTTGTAGCCATGAATATGTGCTTGTTGAAGATCTCTATTTTTTATCTTGCAGTGGAAGAAACTAAATCTGCAGTTTTTGAGAACTCTCATCCAACAGGGGGACCAACCTTTGAGCCTTCACAACACTTATATCCGGTGCTTTATCTTGCACTTTTCTTTTATATGATTTGTTTTTGATTGAATTCTCCTCGATAATCTGTTCTGATACTGCCGATGGCTTTTTTGGCGGTTACTTTTCATCATTGCTTAGGATTCAGCTGCATCACAAATTCAGCCAAGTGTTCCTGGTAGTGCTTATGATGAAAATTATCAGCGTTCTTTTTCCTCATATGGAGGATATGCTCCTCCCTCGTATATGCCTCAAGCACCGCCTGCCAACATGTTTGTTCCAACCCAAGCTCCTCATATTTCTCAGGTATAGTGTATTTGATTTCTTCTTGTGCAAAGCACTCTATATGATGGTAGACACTAAGCAGTGGCTAAGTTGCAATAATATTTGTTTTTCCTTCTGGTTTTACTTTTAATCTGGCATGCTATCTCAGCACCTAGATACAGGTTAGCTCAATGAAAATTTTCATTCATTCTCTATGAATCATACCATCCATTTGGATGTATTCTCAGGAAAATAGTGTGTTTGTCTTGAGATCGTTTGACTGAAAGATTGGATTTAATTAAGATAGCAATACCAGGCTAAAACTAGCATTGGATAATTATATGTTTGCAAATGCTGCACCTAAAATGGTTGTGATCTTGATTGATTTGATAGTTTTTCAACTGAGAAACAGCTTTTTACCACCAATGTCTTTCTCTGAGATCCACTAGCTTAGGGCAAAACTAGAGAAATTGAAGCTTAGGGCAAAACTAGAGAAATTGAAAATCTGAACCAAACCAGCATCATATGTTTGTTTGGATTTGTTGATATTTTGGATATCTTGTTTTGAAGAAATGACTTGAGTATCTACAGAAAGAAAATTAGCTATTGCATTGAAAAGGCTCTGTGCTATCCAAAATGAGCACTATATCTCTGGACTCTGGCTTACTAGTTATTTCTAGCTTTTATTTTATTTTAATGCTTGATTTTCTTTGAACTTAGTATATCACGTTGATGCTTGACTAAAAGTTTCTTGTTCTTCCAGACAAATTTTGCTTCTCCACCCGAGACCACTCAGCCTACTATTAGACCCTTCGTTCCTTCAAATCCTCCTGTTCTAAGAAATGCAGATCAATACCAACAGCCAACTACCTTGGGTTCTCAGTTATATCCTGTGCGTATAGCTACATTTAATTTATGGTCAATACCATAGTTATTACTCCAAGACTGGTATACTGAATTATTTTTGCATGGCTTTCAGGGTGCTGCCAATCCTTCTTATCCTGCTCCCCCTGGGGCTGGTTCATTTGCACCTGTTCCATCACAAATGGGATCAGTTCCTGGCCCCAAAATGCCACAAGTTGTAGCTCCCACCTCATCACCTAGGGGATTCATGCCAGTTACTAACACATCTGTTCAAAGACCTGGAATGGGCCCAATGCAACCAGCCAGCACTATACAGTCAGCACCTACACAGCCAGCTGCAGCACCTGCTGCTCCTCCACCAACAGTGCAGACCGCTGATACGTCAAATGTACCTGGTAATTAGTAGTCTCTTGGTTGCTAATGCTATAGATGTTTATTGGATTATGGAGATAATCTACACACATGGTCTGTCCACTTCTCTTCTGGATTACTCCAGAATGAGTGTTTAATTATGCAGAAAAAAAGTAATATTTATCTTTAAATTCTCAAAAATGGTAACTGAAATTTCTTATATATCCTTTGCACTAGTTATTCCTCTTGAATTTGCATAGTCCACAATAAATAAGATTGAAGGAATAATCTGTGGCTTAGGAACTCCCCAAATCAATCAAATTTGTTCATGGATATCAGCAAGCTAATAGATGATATATGTGTATGTATTTATATATGTTGATATAAATACTCTTGGTAATGACTTTTACCTTGTTTCCTATTTTCAGCCCACCAAAAACCTGTAATCGCTACCTTAACTAGACTTTTTAACGAGGCATCTCAAGCACTGGGAGGCGCACGTGCAAACCCAGCAAAGAAGCGTGAAATAGAAGACAATTCAAAGAAAATTGGTGCCTTGTTCACCAAACTCAACAGTGGAGACATTTCAAAAAATGCTTCTGATAAACTTATTCAGCTCTGCCAGGCTTTGGACAATAATGATTTTGGTACAGCTCTGCAAATCCAGGTATGGTGGGGAAGGAATGTTTATTCTGATTTCTTCATGACGGCAACTAAAAGTGCTTCAATTTTTGTTCACTTTTTGTCTCTTCCCTGAAACAGGTTCTTCTTACTACGAGTGAGTGGGATGAGTGCAACTTTTGGCTTGCAACTCTGAAGCGGATGATTAAGACAAGGCAGAACGTAAGATAAGTTATGAATAATGCACGAAATCTCTGAGGATGGAATCCGAAGTCTCGTTAATGTTTTATTCCTCATGCGGTCAGTGATAAATCCTTTGATGTGCACAAGAATGGCTTCTTGCTTGTTGCGGGATTTCGGTTCTTTTGGTCCATTACATGCTTCCTGCTAAAATACTTACCTTCACATTAATACTCTTTTTCTTTTCAAAGCAGTTAGTGGGAATAGTTTTCAGGACATAATGTTGATTGTTTTCTGATTAGACATTTTGTAGTATTGAGAAAGTAGAGTTGGCTCCTTTAGCTCAGATTTGACTTTTCCCCCCAGAATTTCCATTAGTGATCAAATTGGATTGACATGCTGTTGTTGCATTGTTTGGTTTCTGCATGGACCATTATTACTTGTACAACCCATATGCTTTTCTCTCCCTTTTTTCTTTTATCAATTAGTATGAAAACAGAATGTTTTTAATAAGATGCTTGTTTGTTTCCATTCCATCAATTTCTTTGTGAGCTGTAGACTGTAGTTTAGAGGATCTTTTGAACAACTATACTGAGGGTTGGGATTTGATCTCCAGAGGAATAGAAAAGATTTTTCATTTTTTTTCTGAAAGACTTTAATAGGGTTGACATTAGATAAAAGGAAGTAAATGGGCCCACACCCTTCAACTCGGAATAAAAGTGTTGGTCGTCCATCTAATTCTAATCCGAAAGCAAGAAAGAAATGGGAATCTTAAAATTTAAGCCATTCAATTCGTCGGGAAAAAAGGTTTAATTTCAAACATTCCACCGCAAATAGTTTGATATGAAAAAGAAGAATCCCAATGGAATTGACATTTGGTTTTCCATGGACCATTGCGATGGGTTGGCTTCCCCAATAATTAGGCAGAGGTGGGCAGTGGGCACAATCAACAGTGTTGCATCTAATGAAACTGCAAGTGCCTGAGCCTTTTGAATTTTGATATTTGGGAGATGACTCTTCCTGCTAACAACTAAACACAAGTCTCGACAGCTGCAACTTTTGATACGATTTTTGCTTTGCCTCATCGTTTTCTGCTTGTCGTAATGCTGGGCTGTTATTATTTATTGCGATACACTCTTGACACAATGGAGCCAAGTGGGTGCTTGTGCTGTCTTTTTCTTGGACACCCAAACTTCAATGCAACGCCAACTATTTCGTGTTTTTCATTATTTTCTACTTCATATTTTCCCCATGTTCTGACTTCTCAATTCTCATTGTCATTGTGCTGGTGATGACATGAATTACGCGAGTGCTTAAACAAGTCCAAGATTCATTCTACCAACGGGTTGATCCAAGTGGTAAGTAATTTGGTATTACTTAAGCAGGTCTCTAGTTCAAGACTACCCGCTAAAATCAGGTGTGCAACGCTAGCCAGTCCGAATTAATCAGGACAAAACCATAGGGAATCGGAAGAGCGACCATAAAAAAGTCAACATTATACATTAATCCCACATGAAGAAAAAAAATTGGTATTTTGTGAGAAGGGTAAAATCCCACATTGGCATTCATTCACACAATTCCTGGCTTGCATTTACAGATTGGAAGCCTTGAAGGTGAGAACTTCTTTGATGAAAATTCCAGGAAAAAGTAAAAGTACCAATCTGGCAATTATTCAATTATTGTAGCAGCAGGTTCAAATTACAAGTTTTGGAATCTGCTCACGTATGGATTCAATAACATTTTCATCAAATATATTGACTTGGATTAACAAAAATATGGACATTAGCATTGTCCTAATCAAACATATACATTGAAAATGAACACCGACCATTGCAAAGTAACAATCTTAAAGAACCTTGAAATTGTTGATTGGTTGAAATCACCAAAACAAATCTCAAATGTACATTGATGAGTTTCACTCTCCATTGCCAATCATTTCAATGTAAAACCATTTTTCATAATGAACTAAATGTCACTTACAGCCTGAGAAGTGAAACTCGGTCGAGGAAACATATCGTCTTTCACCGAAAAGAGATCACAACTTTCCCCGGCTGAATGATTCCTCCTCAAACCGAAAACACCATTCTCGTTTCCGACATTCGTTGGTTGACCTCTCCCTTGGTTACCATCAGCCTCCCCCTCATCAATACTAGTGATGCCCATAAGTTCCATCAAGTTGCTCCTAAAGCCTAAATCAGAATACACTCTGCGAGAGTCCTTGGCGGGGTATGTACCGTTGGCTGCATCCGAACTCTCTTTTGATTCAACCGGACGCCCCATCGTTTCCACCATCATACACGGATTGTTGAAACCATTCCATGTATGCAAAGGAACCAATTTGCTAAACCCGGTTAACCAACCAACCACCTCTTTCATCGCGGGGCGACGCTCCCTGCAGGACCTCACACATTTAGCCGCTACCACGGCCAGCTGCTTCCTAACTAAAGGATCCTTGGGAGGTGCAATCCTCGGATCATAAACAGCAACAATATTCCCTTTCTTTACGAGAGGAATCGCCCAATCGACGATAGAAGGCGGGGAATGCGCAACATCGATAGCTTTTCTACAACTTATAATCTCTAACAACAAGATCCCAAAGCTGAAAACATCAGTTTTTGTACTCAAATTATCAGGGGTCACATAACATGGATCAAGATACCCCATAGTACCAGCTGGTGGTGTTGATCTAAGCCTATAATCATCAACACCGCACCGGAGTGCCAACCCGAAATCACCCAACCTTGCATTGAAATTCCCATCGATCAACACATTTGCAGATTTAACATCTCTGTGGATAATCGGAGGTTTTTGTGAGTGCAGTATCTCTAAGGCTTTGGCAACTTGCAAAGCCAATCGAATTCTTCGACCCCAATTCAAGGGCCTCGAAGAATTGGAGTGAAGAACATCATATAATGTGCCGTTACTCATGAATTCGACGACCAATAACCGATCTTTAGCGTCATTAGAAAAGCCAAGGAGATTGACCAATCTTGGACTCCGAATCTTCGACAAGATTTCAATCTCGTTATCGGCTTCTTGACTGGTTTCTTGGTTCCTCGAAGACGGTCTCTTGATGGCAACGTGGCGTCCCCTGAGAACGGCCTTGTAGACGGCGCCATGGCTACCTTTGCCTAGAAGTCTTTGGTCGGAGAATCCCTTGGTGGCTGCTTCAAGGTCACGGTAATCGAACTGTTGGATCTTGATGGGTTTTTCTTGCTTGCCGGCGGCGACTTTCGAAGATGAATTCTGGGTCGTTGTGGAGGCGGAGATTACAGAGACTGCCGCTTCTGCTTTGCAAGAAAGGTACCCCATCAAAAAAAGTTGGATTTTTTCAAGCAAAAGTAGAAGTTGAAGACTTTTTCAACATCTGGGACTGGGCTTTTGGGGTTTGGAAAAATGTAGAATTTTTTTTATTAGGAAGAAAGAACCCGCCAAATTGGAATCCCAAAGTTTTTTTAAGCTATAATTATGGCACGGATTGCGTGTGCTTTACTTGACATGTTCGGTAATATCATAATCTTATGCTGATTAGGTTAGCTGTATCCTTCATATGCTACTTATTTAGTGAATATTGAGATTATTCTAACATACTATCTTTTTACCCAGATTTGTTCTAATAGACGATGCCTGTGCTATAAAGATAAAGACAAATATGTAAATGTGGACTAAGATATTATCTTGTAATCGAATTAATGTTCATAAAGTCGTTTTCAATGCACGTTTTGTGCATGTATGCCGAGCAGGGGATAAGATTTTATCAACCATCACTCATATATCAAATCATTCATCATACATTCAACTACGTCGGTATAAACACACTGAAATTTACATCATCTGGCTATGTTGGTTTGGTTTCTAGCTTGCCAAAGCCAGATTTAAAGTAGGATGTTATCAGGTTCCAGAGTGAGAATTTGGATCCTAAGAATCGCACCATCACTGATTTTTTTGATCCTTCCCTCACAAATTCCAAGTCCTTGCTGATGCTGCTCTGAATGTTTTCCATTTCCAAATCATCAAGCAACGGCAACGCAACCGCACCCTTGGATTCCAGGTTTCTGATCCATCCTCGTAGCAAATAATTCACAACCTGCATGAACATACCGCAACATAACATAACAAGCGTGAGAAAATTAAGTTCCGATCCAACGGATTCGTTAACATTTGCAATCATATTGTCTTTATAAGTTGCAATACTTAACCGGTTTCTTTGTCGTAATAATATGTTACAATACTAAAGCCTATGGCCAAAGAATAATAAAGGATCCTAGTAAAACAAATTCATAATCAAGATCTTACGTGCCAAGAGGAATGGTTGTCGGTATAAAATGTGAAAAGAAAGCCTATCAGTGATAACATACCTCAGGAACTTCATCATGAGGGCAGTGACCGGCTGGGCTGATCTGGTAGTACGGTGCTTCAGGAACTTGCTTTTTCACCTGAAGACCCCAGACAGGCTTTACCCAGGGGTCTTCTTTTCCATACACGAGACAAATAGGCACATCGTTCATATGACACCTAAAAGTAACAAAAAAACACAAGAAGTCGACAACTTGAAGCAGATAGGTATATTTTCCACATAGAAATCATGGATTTGGTTATACAAGTTTAAAAAAATTCATACTACCCACCTCGATAAAGCCTCCCTGAAAGACATCTCTCCTTGAGGAGCAAGCATAATTGAAGCAAACGATGCAGCAGCAGCAGGGTGTTGTGTTGTCTCGAGAATACGAGAAAAGACTTTGTCAACGTTTATAGAATGATCCGCATAAACCTGTCTAAGTACATCCGCAATACTTTCAGGATCACTTATTTTTTGCCAACTGAAATCAAAAGGCGAAAAAGAAGTTAAGAGCGAGCAAGAAGAGATTTAAAATAAAGTGAAGAAAACAATTGCACAGTCACTTCATCTCTTTCCCAATTAGAAACCTCAATACGATAATTATTAGTACATGACATCTATGGGTTTAAATTGCACAATGTTTCACGGTAATGGACCATTAATTTACATGGTGAGAAGGCCATATCATGAAATAAAAAGGAGAAAGAACTTACACAAATTCTGTCAGCTTCCTAACGTTTTCCGGTAGAGGAAATGTTCCGGACCATGAAAATATCCTCGCTAGCCTTGGAGATTTTATAGGATTAGGAGAAAATCCCCAAAAAGGAGTAGCATTAAGCAGTGTAACACCCTTCACTAATTGAGGATTGCATGCTGCAAAGTACAGAGCAACAAATCCTCCGAGTGAGTTCCCTACAATGTAAACTGGTTCCCCAATGACCTGAGAGAGAAAGAGGTTAGGTTTATATTGCTGCCTTTACATTTCATTTATCTGAAACTAATGAGTTATACGATTACGAATTCATAATCCTGAAGCCAAGTTAGCTAGAGTACTAGATTTTCTCACTAAACCATCTTTTTGTTGAAGGGCAAAAGCAAGTTGGAAGGTGGTCAAGTGTAAATGCAGATTGCTTACAACCTTAAGAGATCGATGCTTGGATGTCAATCTCTTCCCGCAATTAATGTTATCCTTAACTAGTAGTATTCTTTCTTCAACCAGAAATATGTTCTCTTGAAAGTGAGAGAGTAGAAAAACTTGAACCCCATCCAAATAAGTCAGCAAACACATAGATTAAAAACGATATTATGCTGGAAAGATTAGCGACCGCACAAATTAAAACTACATTAAGATGAAACAAGTTTTCACCTACAAATAGGACTTTCCTAACATGAAGTCATGTATGTGAGCCATTAAGTTCTGGATAAAAATGTATAAAGTATTCTGGATAAATAAATGTAAATTAGAGCATATTAGAGTTGATATGTAATTGTACCTCTTCTACGAAATGGCGAACCTGGTCCTGCCATAAATCTATCGAGTAAACCAGACCGGTTGCCCATGGTTCAGTTTTATCCCCAAATCCCCACAGTGAATCCTTCCCTTCAGTGAGACCCTCCTCCTTAGAGGAGGAAGTGGGATCTTCGAAAGGCAATGACATGCCTTGCCCAAGAAAGTCAATCGCCCAAACCCGATAATCTCGGCCTAGATCCTTCAGTTGATTTTCATAATGAAAAGAACCAACACCAAAACCAGGAAGGAAGAGCACCGGCGGGGAATTCAAATTTTCGGAACCCGATTTCTCATAATGCACATTGAATTTGGGTTTCCACTCCCAGAAACAACTGCTTATTTGAGCACTGCATCCGCCATTGGACTCGTCCGGCAACCCCGGAATCAAAACCTTAGTCACCGATTCCCCGGACTTTGACATTCCCCCAACCTCATCTTCACCACCAATCACATAACTATCATAATTCCCACTCAACACCTTTGAATCAACATTGTTAACCCCTTCAAGAGCCTTGAATGGCCTTGAACCTTTCCCATGATAAACATTCTTCGAAAAGAGTTGATGTTTATCAGATAATCCCAGTGACCCACTTCTAAATTGAACCCTAGAGCATAAAATTCTGTGTTTTCTACACAAAGGGATCTTTACTTTCTGTCTACTTGAGCTTTTCTTAGCTAGTAATCTCCGATTTAAATTACAACATGGAGGGGAATTGTATGAGATGACTTCCATGCTTAGAAACTTGGCTCTGTGATTATCAGCAAAACAAAATATCTTAGAGAAAAAAAAGCTAACTTTACTCCAGAAAAAAAACGCTAACTTTAAAAAACTGTTCTTTCCGTCCCTAAATTAGGAGTTTAAAATCATGAAAAAAAATGTAACAAAACAGAACCCAAAGCCAAGCTTTTCTGGGCAGGATTTCTTCTTAAAGAATCCCAAAAAAACAATAAAAAAAGAGAGATAGCTTCTGAACTTATTAAAGAAAGAAAAACTAACGAAGCAGGCAAAGCAAAAAGATTTGTTTATTCTTAAAATAATATATAAAAAAGAAGCGGCGAGATTAAACGATTTGTTTACCTCTAATTCTGGAAAACAAGTATCATTAGGCTTTGGTAGTGTTTTTTTTAAGGGAAAGTTGCAATCTTTTTGTCCAAGAACAGAGGAGATTCCAGCACAATCAATAAAGAAATTTGAGGAAAGTAGGTTGCTTCAAAGCTTCACCTTCCTATAAAAAGCCAAGAAATATTATTTCAACTGTCTTAGTTTCATTTTTTTTTTATTTTAAACATGTTTAATTAAAATAAAAATCATACATAAATCTATTAATCGATTGAGTGATCAAGAAGGCTCATAGTATACTATTTTATATGAGTCTAAAAATGAAACAAATTAGATTAAGATGTACATGTTTATAACGAATTTTTACAATATTCGATCTGAATTAATCTGCTAATAATAAAAAAACTTTAAATTTTAATTTTCTACTGATAAAAGATATAACAAAAGAATTGGCAAGTGTTATTTTCCATTCATAAAAAAATCTTTGAAAAAAACAATGAAACAAACAAGGGTTGGGCCTTGGGGTTGGGGTGATGTAGAAAATTGAAGAAAACGAGAGAAGCAAGCAAAAACAAAAGGGGTTTAGATTTGTCTAATTTCAACGTTTTCAACCAAATGAATGAATTTGCCAGCTCTTTACTTTTTCACTGGGTTGCAATTTTCTCCCACCACAATAAATAAATAAATAAATAAAAACACAGAAATTGGGCAAACAAAGCAAGTCTTTCACGTTTTCAACATTGCGCTGTCCAACACGCCAAAGCTCTGCCGTCTTGGATTATGTTTTGGATTCCCTGTCTCCAGATTAAGCTCATATTTTATATTCTTTAATATTCTTCAAAAATATTGTTTGATTCTAAAATTATTTATGGATCAAAATTAATGCATAACAAATAATATTTTAGATTAAAATTATTTCCCAGCAATTTTTTTAAAATTCTTTCTAAAAAACTGAAATTTCTAACTTTATAATTTTTTAATAATAATTTTGAACAGAATGATTCAGCTGTCCTCATTTATACGATCAATTCTTTTATTTTTAAAATTAATATTTAAAAAAGACATTTTATAAACTTAAAAACACTTTTTCACAACAACCTCACACGCACTCACATTTTAATAAAATAGCCTAAAAATATTTTTTTTAAAGTACTTTTCAAATTTCAACCGACATATTTTGATACGATAAAGTCGAGTTCTTTTATGAAGTATGGTTCTCAAGTTGGGTTAAATTGAGCTATTTTTTTAAATATTGATTTGATCATATTCAAATTTAAGAAAAAAATAGTATGACCTGAAATAATTACAAAAATATCATTTTTATATTTATACATTATTAATTAAGTTCTAATAAAATACATGTAAGAAATTAACATATAAAGCAATGAGAGTGTTGTCGGTGTAACAAAAGGTTCTTTTTAAAACAATGAAATAATGATATTGGAAAATATATTGAGAATGGAAAATGGAAAATTGGAGAAATAGGTTTTGGAGTCGCCATCGGTTATTATGGTAGGCCAGGCATCGTTAAAAAATAATCAAGAATTCGGGGTTCGGGAGTCGGTTACGAATAGGGAAGAATTAGCACCCCATCACGCCCAAAATTGGTACCTAAGGGTTCGTATTATATTTACCAAGAAAATTAAAATTCGATTCTAAATTAATAATTAATCCCTAAAATACATGTATGCATGGTCATATTGTAACGCACCAGTTTTGGGCCTAGGTGTTTTGCAAGTCGGGTTAGACCGATGAAATCGGTATCGGTTGTTCGAGCCGTTAAGAGGTGGTTTAGGGAAATCAAGGTTCGGGATGGGATAAAAATTCCTAAAATCCTCTAAAATTATATTTAAGAGGTTGGTTAAAGCAATTTTGCAAAATGGGTTTTTGAAAGTGTACATTTTGGGCAATGATCAAAATGTAAAGATTTAAAAGTTCGGAAAAATGTGTTTTTCAAAAAGAGTCAAAAATCTTAGAATCTGTAGGGATTTATTTGGAAATTATGTCTTTTCCCTAATTTGGCATGTGTTTTAAATGTTTATTTAAAAATATAAAAAAAAAACTTTTAATTGATTAAATTAGAAAGTTAGTTAATCGGTTAAATTTTTTTTGATGATCTTTTCAATTCTCTTTTTCACTTCAGCCAAACACTCTCTATTTTCTCTCAAATTTCTAGATTTTCTTCACTCTCAAATTCTCTTTTGATTTCCAACTCTTCCTTGGTGATTTCTCTTATTTTCATTCAGGTTCTTTTAAGCTAGTCTTGCCAAATTAGAGGAGAAGCAAGGATTGGAGGTAAATTTCGTGTTAACCCTCTAATCAAGGTTCTTTATTCCAAAGATATTTGACTCTTTATTAATGATTTTGATTGAGGTTTTGTTGTTAGTTTGATAAACTAATGAAATCTTGATGGAAAAGTGGTTTAAAATGTGATTTTCAGAGTTTGATTGATTTGGCTAGTTTGAGATTGTTTCTAAATGAGTTTTGAAAGGTTTTTGGTGTTGAAGTGGAGTCTTAATCATAGAGATCCCGAAATCCTTGAGATCCTTGGTTTTTGAAGTGTTTTTGGTTGAGTTTTGGGGTGTTTTTGAGGAATCTGAATTGCTGGGAGTATAAGGATGATTTTAGGATGTTTTTGGATGTTGATTGATGCTTAAAATGTGTTGGAGGTGTTGGATAATGGTTGGGCGGAGGTTAGAGGTCAATTGATTGAGTTTTCGGTTGTTTCAAATGGGTGATTTGGTGCTTTAAAGCAGGGCTGCGGGAATTCTTTTGAGTGTTGGTGTTTTGGATGCATTTTAATGCATTGAACCTCTGTTTTAATGTGTTGAAAATAGGGGATAATATTTCGGAATCAAACAAAGTGGTTTTGGAGGCTTCAGACGATCGATAGTTACGTCGGCAAGTGTGGTTTCGCGAGTCGGTGAGTGGAACTTGGTTTTCCAGCGTGGAAACGTTTTAGAAAAGGTTTTGGGAACTTAGTAAGAGCTTGAAACGCTTTACTATGTTCGAAAGTAAGTAAAGTGAATTTCTCTCTCGGATTGTGCTAGTTTTGAACCTTTAGTTGCACTTGATTTTAATTGCATTTACTTATTGTTTTAAAGCATGTTTTGAATATATGAAATGAGGTTGATGAAGCCATGTGGTTTAAGGATGCATTAGGTAAGTGATCCTTGTATGCATGTGTTGATGCATGAAGTTTGAAGCATGGTTTAATGCTTGATTTATGGCTTATCATGAATGCTTTGTAAACACAGTGAGGTATGCATGAGATATGAATTATATTGGCAAGTGATGTTGAATAAAGTGTTTTATAAATGAAATCAGATATAGTTAGCCGGCTATAAGATTGAGTGCACTATAAACAAGTCGTCTTGGATGTTGAGGGGTTGTATTTATGGGTGGGAATTGTCGGGTACCCGGGATTCGGGTACCCAGAAAATCGGGTACCCGGTTCATCCGGGTACCTCATTAAACGGCCTGTGTCCCGGCCCATTATATCCGGGTACCCGGGATTCGGGTACCCGTAAAATTCGGGTACCCGGTTCCTATTTTTTTATTTTTTTTTATTTTAAAATTAAAAAAAAATCACATGTTAAACACAAAAATATTTAAAAAAAATTAAACTTAAAAGAATATATAATACAAACATAGAAAAAATGTAGGGATTTAAACTTAATTTTAGAGTGAAAATATTAAGAAACATAAAATAAAAATATAATTTTAAATAAAAAATATATATTAAATTTTATCGGGTCGGGTCGGGTACCCGGTAAGGGAAAACTTTCAGCCCGTGTCCCGGGAAATTTACCGGGTCGGGTACTCGGCCCGGTCGGGTAATTTTTTTTCGGGAATTACCCGGTATTTTTGTTTCGGGTCGTCGGGTTTTCGGGTCGGGTCAATCGGGTCGGGTATTTTCTCCCACCCCTAGTTGTATTTGTACCAAAAACTCCATCCAAGTACCCTAACGATTGAGGATTGTTTAAGATTGCAACGGTTGATGGTAGCTCTAGGGTGCGAACCTTGTGTGTGTCCCGTCTCTCGTTAGTGGGTTATACATCTACCGATGAGTGGTGTTGAGGGGTTATGATTGTACCGAATTCTCCACCACGGGTGTCACAACGATGGAGGGTTGCTCTCGTGTGTGAACCTTGAGATGCCGGTAGAGTGTATGAAGGGCGTGGGACAACCCTTGGTAATCCGTGTATCCAATATATGTTTTGAGAATGTTGTTTATCACTTGTGAGCCAATATAAAGGATTTGAATGTTATGGAAAATGTTGTTGATGCATATTTTGAAAGATGCCTATTTTGGTTTAAGCTTAGCATAAGGGTGTTATGCTTGGAAGGCTTAGAATTTGAGTAGCAATGGTTTAATTGCTGGAATTTTATGAATCATGTTGCATGATGCTTAATACAATGGTTTTGATGATAAAGTGCATGTTTTGTCAAAGGAAGCATGATGGTCTTGAAAAGAATGAAAAGTGGTTTTGTGCATTGATGATGTGTTTGTTTTTGAGCAATCCTCACTAAGCTTGTATACTTATGCTCTCTTTGTTCATCAATGCAGTCAATTTGATCTTTGGAGGTAGCACTTGCAAGGGATCGGTGGAAGACTTTGATTGAAGGTAAGTTTTGGTTTTTGGACTAGTGTGATCAAGGCAATGGGGCGTCTGATGCTATGAATGTTAGTTGCTTTAGTATTTACAGAGTTTGTGCATGTTTGATATGCATATTTGGATATGTAAATGGCCTCTAAGCTTTGGTTTATGCTTGAAATTGGATTTTGGCCTTTTGGTGCTTTTAACTCTTAGGAAGCATGCCTTCAGTGTTTTTGATATTGTGAATGATGCTATGTTGATGCCTTTGCTTCGTATACTTGGTGGTTGATGTAATTTTGAGTTGCTAATATGTTTAGTCATGTATCGGGATAGTTTCAGATGGTTCAAATTGAGTTAAAACAACATTTTCAAACATTGCAGGCCCAAGTGTTTCGAAACACCCTTGCCTGTTTCAAAATGGTGGCTTGAAATAGCCTTTGTGTTTCGAAACGGTGAGGCATGTTCCGAAACATTTTGCCTCTGTGAACCATCATTCTGAAACGAGCCTAAGGGGTTTCGAAACGGTTAGCTGTTTTTCGAAACGGTCGTTCCGATATGGGGCTCGCTGTTCCGAAACGTTCGACCGTTAATTCAGTTTTTGAATTGGTCTAAATTTCTGTTTCTTATGTTTTGGTCCTTGTTTGCCTTGTATGCAATTGGATGGGTTCTAGAGGTCGTTTAGAGCTGAGATTTCACCGAGAAACATGTAATGAACCTAATTAAAGGTTGGTAACCCGAATATGGTAATAACACTTATAATTTATCAAAATTACAAAATGGTACCCAAACCTTATTTGGTTATAATCGGAGGGGCGATGGTGATGTTGTTTTATCCGTTGCTTGTGTGCGTACACATAGGAACCTAAGTTGCATTTAGAAAAGCCAAAAAGAAGAAAAAAAGGTCATTTATTGTGGTAAACCTTCCCGATTTACTTCAATATTCCCCGTATAATCTGTTCGGTCTGGTCTATCGGCCAGGCCGGGTCGAGGGGGTTACATTTGGTGGTATCAGAGCCAGGTTACAAAAGGTTGGGATGATGGTAAGTTGTTGGTAAGTGATGTTATTGTAATCATGTGTGTTTTGGTGATGTTTGCTTTGATCGGTGATTGTTAAAGCATGTTAATGTTAAGTATGTGATGGTGATGTGAAATATAATGGTGATGTGAAATACATGATGAATGAATATGAATGAGAGTTGCTCTATGATGATAGATTGGGCTGGATTTTAATGCTTGTAATGCATGATGGTTGTGACATACATATCGTATGCCTTATGCTATGTTGGGGGAAAATTGGATTGTCCATTGCCTTATTACCAGTGGAATGTTTTAAGTTGAAATCAAAGTCTTGGATCCTTGCTTGGAGCTGGCCTGAGCAATTTGTTTTGATAGTTGTTATCATGCCCTTAATAATAATAGCACAATAAACCGAGGAGAGAGTAGTGATCTAGAATGATTGCTATTGCCTTTGGGCAAGGAATAAAAGAGTGTGTAAAGTCTCTTGGGGGCTAAATGCCTTGTTGAGATTTAAGGGGCTCGATTCGATCAACCGTTCTTGCTCGCCAAGTGTGGAGAAGTTGGATAAATGGGTGTTTTAGTGGGAGGTGAAAATTTGGCAAATTGACACAAGGATTTATAGTGGTTCAACCTTTTAACCAAGGTCTACATCCACTACCTTAGTTTCCCACTAAGGATTTCCAACAAATTCACTAAGAATTTCGTCCCCTTTTCTCGGATTAGGAGGAAACCGTTACAACCCTCAAAGCTTTCTACCCAAAGCTTGAAGGAACATTCTCTTTACAAAGAAAGACTTAGCAAACTAGAAATCCCTCTAAAAGGTGTTTGTTTGCAATTCTAAGCACTCACCCAAAACCTAAACACTTGAGAAAATTTAATAATGTAAGCTCACAAGTGTTGTCTAAGCAAGAAATGTACAATTAAAGCTCTAGACAAATTTTGACATCATAATGTTGTAACAATTGAAGCATTTTGTTTTACTTGATGCTTGGAGGTCCCTTTTATACTCCTTGATGAGTTTATAGCCGTTGGGGATGATTTGAAGCCGTTGAGGACTATATTTCTCTTCATTAATGCTGTTCTGCGGCCTTCCGTATTGATACGCTTGGACCCATATCGGTACGGCCTTCATTAGAAACTAGCCGTTGGGCTCTTGCCAGCTTAGGCGTATCGGTACGGTTTCACATTTGAATAGCCGTTGGGGTTGTTGGAAAGGGGATCAGTACGCTTACCAGGCGTATCGAAATGATCTCGATCCGTATCGAAACGGCCAAGCCTGTTTTGATACGGGTTTTGGCAGTGACCAAACTAAGGCAAAAAGGTATCGGTACGGGTACAACCGTATCGATACGGGTAGCTTGAAAAGTCAAGTTTGGCTATATAAAAGCATGAAAAGTCTTGCCAAAAACCTCTTAAAATCCTTCAAACATAAATTCAAGTTGTTTGGACTTAAAACCAAGTTTTAAATTCTTTTCAAATTGGTCCAAAACATTTTTCAATTATTATATCAAAACATTAGTTCTACAATCTCCCCCTTTTTGATATAATAAAACTCACTTGAAAAATTGTTTGGGATTCTCCCCCTTTAACTTTAAAAATGTGAATAAGAGACTAAAGATATGAAATCAAATAAAGCTCCCCCTTATTCATTTGAAAATTCAATTTTTCAAACCATTTCTCCCTCTTTTTGTTATATCAAAAAGAATTTTAGAACATTAAGTTCAAAATAACAATAGAGGTAAACATTGACACAAATTAGAATTTTGGTTTTTAAAATGGCTCCCCCTTACTCAAAGCATCATCAAAAATGTTAGTCCAACATATATGATCATCTAGTTGAATAAAAATATAAATAAGACAAATAAATGCAAAAACAACTAGATATTACCACACTTGAACTCAAGGTAGGATGTGAAGCCTTCCTTCTTCAAGTGTTCTTCCTATGTGTGCATGGAGCTCCCCCTCAATTTTTGACTTGTTGATCACTCTCCATCACACCTAGTAAAAGACAATCAAGTAATTTTTGGTATCCAAATTGCTTTGGATCCATAGACATTAGTAGCACAAAACTTAGTCCCCTTAGGAATCCATTTTTCAATTTCATCCTTTTTAGTTGAAGTGGTTAGTCCTTTTGGAACCCAAACACTTCTAAAACATTTTCCATTCACAAATCTAGGGGCACTAGATTGTCTTACATAAAAGTTTGATTTTCCAAAACTATTTTTCTTTTCAAGTTCATTGGAAATCAAATCTTTTTCTTTTTGAACTTTAAGAAGCAAATTTTGTAAATCAAAACATTTTTGTTCAAAATTTTTCAATCTTGCTTCAAGTTCAAGATTTGTTTTGGAAAGCAAATCATTTTCAATTTTTATTTTTGAAATCAAGTTTTTGTTCTTGGAAAATGATGTCTTGAATTCCAAACGCAAATCATCATAGGCATCTTGCAACTCATCAAATGTATAAGAATTTGAAATAGATGAGTTAGAAGTTACCTCTCCCTCATTGAGGGCCATCAAGAATAGGTGGGATACTTCATCATCGGTGGAGTCTTCATCACTCCAAATGGCCACATATGCTTGTTTTGAAGATGATCCCTCCTTTTTGGATTTGTGGGAGTCCTTCATCTTCTTCATCGATTCATGCTTGGATTTTTCCATTTTTCTCTTCATGAACCGGGAAAATTTGTTGAAGAGATAGGCCATCTCTTCATCTTCACTTTCCTCCCCACTTGAATCTACATGATGGCATATGGAGGATTTGAGAGCTACGACACTAGCATTGATGCCTAGCTCCATGATCTTCTTCTTCCACATCGCTCCAATCTCTTCCTTCTTCTTCTCCTCTTCTTTGTTTTTCTTCATTATTTGGTGAGTGAGAAGTGACCCCATGAGTTCATCAAGCTTCAAGGTTTTGAGATTCTTGGCTTCGATGATGGCGGTCCTCTTTGAGTCTCATGACTCAAGAAGGGAGTAGATGAGCTTTCGGACAAGCTTCTCTTCCGGGATGGCTTCTCCATAACCTTTAAGTCCATTTGTGATAGTGGAGAACCTATCAAACATCTTCTTGATGTTCTCTTCCGGATCCATCTTGAAGTTCTCATACTCTAAGGTGAGGAGCCCAATCTTGGTCTCCTTGACTTCATCGGTTCCCTCGTATGTGACTTCAAGCTTGTCCCATACCTCCTTGGCACTCTCACAAGAAGACATCTTCTCATAGATGGTTGGGCCAAAAGCACAAAAGAGTATGTGCAAGGCTTTGCAATTAAGCTCCATCTTCTTGCGATCGTCGGCACTTCATTCCACTTTGCTTCCTTGAGGCACGAATGGACCATCTTCAACTATGTCACATAGCTTGTAATCTCTTGACTTCAAGAAGAATTTCATCTTTATCTTCCAATGGGCATAGTGATTTCCGTCGAAGAAAGGCGGTTTGTCGATTGATTGTGTCATTGAGCCGGTTGGTGAAATGTTGATCAAGCTTGTCGGATCTTCTTAATAGGATGTGAATCCCCTTCGATTGAGCCAAGCTCTGATACCAATTGTTGAGATTTAAGGGGCTCGATTCGATCAACCGTTCTTGCTCGCCAAGTGTGGAGAAGTTGGATAAATGGGTGTTTTAGTGGGAGGTGAAAATTTGGCAAATTGACACAAGGATTTATAGTGGTTCAACCTTCTAACCAAGGTCTACATCCACTACCTTAGCTTCCCACTAAGGATTTCCAACAAATTCACTAAGAATTTCGTCCCCTTTTCTCATATTAGAAAGAAACCGTTACAACCCTCAAAGCTTTCTACCCAAAGCTTGAAGGAACACTCTCTTTACAAAGAAAGACTTAGCAAACTAGAAATCCCTCTAAAAGGTGTTTGTTTGCAATTCTAAGCACTCACCCAAAACCTAAACACTTGAGCAAATTTAACAATGTAAGCTCACAAGTGTTGTCTAAGCAAGAAATGTACAATTAAAGCTCTAGACAAATTTTGACATCATAATGTTGTAACAATTGAAGCATTTTGTTTTACTTGATGCTTGGAGGTCCCTTTTATACTCCTTGATGAGTTTATAGCCGTTGGGGATGATTTGGAGCCGTTGAGGACTTTATTTCCCTTCATTAATGTTGTTATGTGGCCTTCCGTATCGATACGCTTGGACCCGTATCGGTACGGCCTTCATTAGAAACTAGCCGTTGGGCTCTTGCCAGTATAGGCATATCGATACGCTTGAGGGCGTATCGGTACGGTTTCACATTTGAATAGCCGTTGGGAAATAGCCGTTGGGGTTGTTGGAAAGGGGATCGGTACGCTTACCAGGCGTATCGAAACGATCCCGATCCGTATCACAACGGCCAAGCCTGTTTTGATACGGGTTTTGGTAGTGACCAAACTAAGGCAAAAAGGTATCGGTACGGGTACAACCGTATCAATACGGGTAGCTTGAAAAGTCAAGTTTGGCTATATAAAAGCATGAAAAGTCTTGCCAAAAACCTCTTAAAATCCTTCAAACATAAATTCAAGTTGTTTGGACTTAAAACCAAGTTTTAAATTCTTTTCAAATTGGTCCAAAACATTTTTCAATTATTATATCAAAACATTAGTTCTACATGCCTCGATGTGCCTCGATCTAGCTACAACCTGGGTCGGTTGGGTAAGTGTTGGAAGGCATAGTGCCTGGAATATAGGCGATGTTTAGAGCTTGTGAAGCTGTTAATGCTGAAGTGTATGTGACTGCACTAGCTGGTGGATCTTTGTGAGCCGCGGTTAGCACTTACGTAATTCGAGTAGAAGTTGAACTAGAGGGTTGTCATCGGAGGTATCCATGGAGTGGATGACCTGTATGAATGAGATTATGGAATAAATGGATTATAGTGATGCCCATAGTGTAAAGATGAGTTTATACCATGGTTATATAGAGATGTGTATAGTTGGTGGAAAACTGTGAATGCTGGCATAGAACCTGATGATGTGTTATAAGAGTTCTTTTGAACTGTTTAAAGGAGAAGTATCTAGGGGTTAGATACTTGAATGACGATCAAATGTGAATTTGTGGTTTGGGTTCGAAATCGTAAGTTGTACTTGAGTTAAGGTACAAATTGTATAGTTGAGCATATGTGCTCCTGGATTGGAATTGGATGTGAGACATTGATGTGTTGGCACTTCAGGAGTTGCTTGATCGGGGATTCATAAAGTCGAGTATTTCACCTTGGGGTGCGCCGGTCTTGTTTGTGAAGAAGAAGGATGGTACAATGTGTATGTGCATAGATTATCAGCAACTGAACAAGTTGACGATTAAGAACAAGTACCCTTTGCCGAGGATCGATTTTTTGTTTGACCAGTTTCGTGATGCTTCGGTGTTTTCGAAGATAGATTTGAGGTCTGGGTACTATCAGCTAAAGGTTTGATCTTTGGAGGCAACACTTGCAAGAGATCGGTGGAAGACTTTGATTGAAGGTAAGTTTTGGTTTTTGGACTAGTGTGATAAAGGCAATGGGGCATCCGATGCTATGAATGTTAGTTGCTTTAGTATTTACTGAGTTTGTGTGCAAGTTTGATATGCATATTTGGATGTGTAAATGGCCTCTAAGCTTTGGTTTATGCTTGAAATTGGATTTTGGCCTTTTGGTGCTTTTAACCCTTAGGAAGCATGCCTTTAGTATTTTTGATATTGTGAATGATGCTATGTTGATGCCTTTGCTTCTTATACTTGGTGGTTGATGTATTTTTGAGTTGCTAATATGTTTGGTCATGTATCGAGATGGTTTCAGATGGTTCAAATTGAGTTAAAACAGCATTTTCAAACATAGCAGGCCTAGGTGTTTCGAAACACCCTTGCCTGTTTCGAAACGGTGGCTTGAAATGGCCTTGGTGTTTCGAAATGGTGAGGCCTATTCTGAAACATTTTGCCTCTGTGAACCATCATTCCGAAACGAGCCTGAGGGGTTTCGAAACAAACCTGCGTATCGAAACGGTCAGCTGTGTTTCGAAATGGCCGTTTCGATACGGGGCTTGCTGTTCCGAAACGTTCGATCGTTAATTTAGTTTTTGAATTGTTCTAAGTTTCTGTTTCTTACGTTTTCATCCCTGTTTGCCTTGTATGCAATTGGATGGGTTCTAGAGGTCGTTTAGAGATGAGATTTCACCAAGAAGCATGTAATGAACCTAATTAAAGGTTGGTAACCCAAATTTGGTAATAACACTTATAATTTATCAAAATTATAAAATGGTCCCCAAACTTTAGTTGGTTATAATCGGAGGGGCGATTGTGATGTTGTTTTATCCGCTGCTTGTGTGTGTACACATAGGAACCTAAGTTGCATTTAGAAAAGACAAAAAGAAAAAAATGGTCGTTTATTGTGGTAAACCTTCTCAGTTTACTTCAATATTCCCCGTGTGATCTGTTCGGTTCAGTCTATCAGCCAGGCCGGGTCGAGGGAGTTACACATATATTTCAAAAATACCTAACCTGCAACCTACGATACCAAAGGAGATGACGCTCGTAGACTCGGGACGACACTCCCACTAAGATATCGAGACCTCGAGTACTAAACGATGAAAAACAAATAAACATATGCATGAATAATATGAATACGCCAACAAAAAATGTGAAATAAAATAAAGCATAAAAAACAAATACATGAACATGGTATATTGAATTAAATGGCAGCGGTCAAAGACTAAAAATAAATATACAAATCTGGAAACGACCAGATTGAAATAAAAGAAATAATAACATAATAAGATGCACAAAATTAAATGGGACCATATTTAAAAAAAAATAAAGTAAAATGCGAGAATTTAAAAAAAAAATCTAGAAAGGACCAGATCGAATAGAAATTAAAGTGTAGAAAATTAAAAGCTAAAATTAAATGTTAGTAGGTCATATTAGATGTTAGTAAGTGAATCGGGTCGTAAGTGAATCATGTTCGAACCAAAAATAAAGGTGCTATAAATTAAAGACAATAAATAAATTCCCAACGGGCTTCACCGTTTGTTTCGAAACGGCCTTTAATCTTGGTGAGGATTTTTACATAGCATTTCGATACGGGCTTCACCGTTTCGATACGCCTATGTAGCAAAGACTTCAACGATTAAAATCCCCAACGGCTTTTTAATTTGCAGCTCAACTATCACTCGTTCCGAAATGAGGTTGCTACTGTTTCAATACGGATCAAGGTGTTTCGAAACAGACAGAGGTGTTTCGAAATGAATTCCTGCATCAGACTTCAACGACTAGTTCTGAAGAAGGGCGTTCCGAAATGGGCTCGATTGTTTCAAAACGGACGTCTGCAGAACAGCATTTATGGTGGGAAATAAAATCTCCAACGGCTCCAAAACAACCCCAACGGTCTTCAACAGCTACAAACTCAATTAAGAGTATAAAAGAAACCTCCTAGCATCAAGAGAAGACTAATGCTTCAATTGTCAACAACACTATGATCAAGAAATTGTCTTAGAGCTTAAATTGTCCATTTCTTGTATAAACTACACTAGTGAGCTAAATATTATTAAATTTGGTCAAGTGTTTAGGTTTTAGGTGAGAGCTTTATAGTGCAAACAAATACCTATTAGAGGGATTTCAAGTTTACTTAAGAATTTCTCTTGTAAGATAGTGTTTGATTAAGCTAAGGGTAGTTAGCTTAATCGTTGTAACAGTTTCCTCCTAAGCCGAGAAAATGGGACGAAATTCAAGAGTGAATTTGTTGAAATCCTTAGTGGGGAGCTAAGGTAGTGGATGTAGACCTTGGTTAGAAGGTCGAACCACTATAATTCCTTGTTCCATTTGCCTATTTTTCACCTCCCACTAAAACAACCAAAATCCAACTTCTCCACACTTGGCGAGCAAGAATGGTTAAAAGAAATCGAGCACATAAAACTCAACAATATATATATACCAAATTGAAAAGAAGAGCAAAGACACGACATTAAATAGGGGTTTTAATAAAGGGAAATAAAAATGGAGAAAAAAACAGTGGCTTTCCATTTTCATTTTTCAAATTGCATTACGAACTGAAACCAAAATAAACGAGCAAGTGCTCTGATTTTCTAAACCTTTTCCCCAAACAACCATGGGCTCCGATGGCGGCCACCATTCATCGGCGACGACAATAGCCATTGTAGGGCGTGTAGGTGTTCCTTTTTTTTAGAGCGCAAGTGCACACTCCTGCCAAGTTATAGTATAAAAGATGTCGAATCCCACGAGGATTGGACAACTTGGTTCGTTTTGTAGTCCCTGCACAAGGTAAAATAAAAACACAAGTGAGTTGACAGTTGAGATGAAAAATAAATGAAAACACAAGTAATAAAGGAAGTGATTCAGGTTGATAGAGCAGGCAGGGTTATGCTGCTACTTAGTGTGAAACTACGTTGTAAAAGGACTGAGTTGTTTCGTGCTGCCACGATATGCTGCCTCGACGGGTATGACGGGCGGCAGGCTACGACCCTGTCACGCGGCCGCAGCGGGTCACTGCTTTTGCAACTTTCGCTGTCTCGGCAGGTGAAATGGAAATAAGTCTTGGCGGCACATCTGGCAGATACTCCAAGTCCGGCGGGATAGTCGACATTGATCCTCCCTATTTCTAGGCAAGGATGCTCGAAAAGCTAGCGTGACATAGGCAATACCTAGCAATCTCAGCGTGAACCTAACACAAGCTAGTAAACTCAGTTGGTGATCCCTCTTAGCCGCTGAAACTTGTGAACTTGTGGGAACCAAGTTAGTCACGCCCCAACATGTTGTGACCGTGCTTAACCCTTTCACGAGCTTTACACTTTTGTGCCCGACAAATGGATTCTCTCAACTGACTGGTTAGGACTAATTGAAAGAATGAAGTGCATAGATTAAGCAAACTTGAAATTTTTTATTTAAATAAAACAACTTAAAACCTAATACAACCGTTTCACAACTAATTTACAACATAACCCTAACCCAAATAACGTTTAGAACATGGCGGCGGCAAAGAACACTAGCTAAGTCTATAGAAAAGCTCAGATGATTTGAACTAGGAGTACAATGGGTATTTATAGACTAATAACTAGGTTAAGTCCTCCTTAAAGTAGAAGTCCTCAAAAGTAGCTTTCCATCTTTAATGTGACTTTAAACTCTTGACTTATTTACGTGGAATATAGACTTTTATCTCATTTGCCTTAGCCCGCAAGTAACCTTGAGATTTTTCTTCGGCGGCTCTGGCTGTTGCTACAGAAGTTGGAAAATCAAGTGGACGGTGGCAATAGACTCAGAATTTTAAGCTCTAGAAATCGCACTTCGGTTCTCCAACTCCATAGTCAGCTGACGTGGGCAGCAAGGTCGGCAGCAACTTTACTCGGCAGCTACTCGGAAACAACTGTCTTCAGCTAGAACTACGTCAGTACAGCTCCTAGGTTTGCTCCCTCAGCCTTGCATACTCAGCTCCCCAGTTCTCTTTTTCAGCCTTTAGTACCTAAATACAAAAATACACTAAAATAGTATCTCTTGTTTACCAAATAAACGATAATCTATAAAAGCAAGGTAGAACAAAGAAATATTGTAAAATGCCATGCATGAACCTTCTTATGCCTAAAAATGAGCTTAAAAACAATAATAATAAGAGGTGGAATGTGCATGCAATATGGGACTTGTTGACACTTTACACACCCCCAAACTCGAACTATTGCTTGTCCTCAAGCAATGCAACCTAAAATACTTGCTCTAATAATAATAAAAAAGAATAACT
Source organism: Hibiscus trionum (assembly GCA_030270665.1). Lineage (NCBI taxonomy): Eukaryota > Viridiplantae > Streptophyta > Magnoliopsida > Malvales > Malvaceae > Hibiscus > Hibiscus trionum. Next base: position 1,498,267 of record BSYR01000012.1, read on the forward strand.
TGTTTTTAACTTGATTTTATACCTCAAGGCCGTGGCACCTATATTAATTTAGTGAAAGGGAATAAGCAAGAAAATAACTCAGAATTAAATTTCTCATGCCAGTATGGTGTATGCGTGTCTGTAAATAGACTGAATATGCAGAATAAATAATTAAACAAAGATGCTGCTGTGATTTAAAGGTTGCTACCGAGGCAGCACAATTAAGCACATATTTTTAATCATGGCAGTGAAGGCTTCAGCTTATCACAACTACTCTTCTAGGTCTGAAGTTGAGATAGGAGCAAACTACAAAACCCCGAACACTTGGAGTAGAGTCATCCCGTGAAGGCTTTCATTCACTCATGTTAATTTGTTCGTCACTTCAAGGCTTTTGGATTCATGGACTTTGATATCAGCATAGTGTCCTCGCACATGATTCTTCCTAGAGCCTGTTGCAGGCACCTCTAGGGTAAAACAACATTATTCTTTGTTTTTGATACTGTTGTCGTGGCAGTGCTATATTTTTATGTTTCTTTTGCCTACCTCGGTGGTTACCTTTAGTCATCGTTAGAATTTTGCAAAGAATTCTAAAAATAAACAGGCAAGTAACAGATGTGTTTGACAATTTTAGGCAAAAAGAAAAAAAAATTATAAGTCATATTTCATGCTTTTCCCAAGTTTAAGTTCAATTTTTAGTTAGGTGCGAAAATAAATTGATCGGCTATCCTATCATAGGCGCAAGTCATAACACAATTTTCTTTTCCGGTTATTACTAGGGTAAGTACAATGGAACCTATATGCAACTAAAGATGCCTAGACAAATGATGCGAGAGCTATCCCCCCCCCCAAACTCGATATGGACATTTCCCTCAATGCACAAAATAGAAAAATAAATACAAGTTAAAAATAAAAATAAAAGAAAATAGAAAAAGAAAAAGAAAAAGAAAAGAAAAAATAAAAGAAAAGAAAATAAACTAAAAGTTTGATGAGGGTTAAGAGGAGGCTGGAGTCTTTTCAATTGAGGAGGAGGAAGATGTTTGGATGACGAAGCGGCGGCCGGAAGATGTCTTGGCGGCGGTTTTAGCCGGTGAGGTTTTTGCTTTCTGTGACGACTGGACTCTTTTCGGCGTATGGTGTGGCTCTTCTTGAGTTTCGGAAGGGGAGCGGCAAGAGATGCGCCGCGCTCTTCTAAATCCGTCTTGAAATCCACAGGTTCGACAGCGATGATGTGTCGTTTCGTCTTCCTAGTTTCTTCCTACGTGGATGCTGTTGGAGGGATAAATGCCATTGGGATAGTTGTTGTTGCTTCTACCACTGCTGCTTCTGGCTCCTACGACTGCTGCTCAATTTCCTTCGATGAGGAGGTGTTTGCCACTGTCTTTACTATGTAGACAGGGGGAAGTGCTGCTGGTGCCTCTCGGGGGATTCTGCCACTATGTTGGATGGGGTGGTGGCTGAGTAAGTTGGATAGTGCGTCGGAGAGAGCACCTTGTGGTCAGTCTGGTGGGCAGCGGCGATTGGTGGCGTCCCTTGTGCTTGGGCTGCTGCTACAAGCTCTACAGGGTATGGCGGTAGGGTGGGTGCATCACCAGGAATTTTCTGCAGAAAATAAGCTACTAAAGCTTCTTGGGCCTCCCCCACGTATTTCATGAAGGCTGACTCATGCTGCTCGATACACTTTGTGCTGTCTAGAAGGATGTGCAGCAGTGTGGGGACTTTCTTGTCTGGGGTAGCTTCAGCACTGCCAGGGGAGGTTGGAGTTTCAGGCTTTGTGGCTGAAGGCTGGCTAGGCGTTGCTAGCTCTTTTTCCGCATCCTGCATCATTTGGATGCAAATCTTTTTGGTCCAGCCTTCTTTGGCAGTCGTTAACTCATCTATAGGCACTGCCGGAACACCAAAGTTGATGCAGAGACCTGTGATGAGGTACGGGAAGTACAACCTGCTTTTCTTCTTTTTGAAGCAGTTGTGGATTTCTGTGCAGATGATTTCCCCTACGTTTATCGGCTGGTTCATCAGGATACTGTGAATTAGGGAGAGGCACGGCTGATCGACGATTGAGTTGTGGGATGTGGGCATCAGCCGCCTTTTTACAAAGGTGTTCCATAGCATGGCCTCGGGCAGTAGGTGGCGGCGCTGGACAGATCCCACATGTTTTTCTCCCAGCCATAGTGTGTTGGGCTTACTGAGTTTGGCCTTGATTTTCTCATAGTCGACAGTCGTTAGTGACTACCTCCACTCCTCGTGAGGGTTGTCTTCCATATCAAGGCCATAATACTTGTTGATGACAGCATCATTTAGTTTGACCGGCTCCCCACGGACATAGACAAATGGTTTCTCCGAGCAGGATTGATGGGAGTAGAATTCTTTGACTATGGTGATGTTGGGTATCTCTGGCTACTGAGTGAACATCTCACATCCCTTATTGTGGATGGTTTCGAACATGGCAAGCTCTAAGTTGCGGTCTCCCGTTTGTCGTGTGTAATGGAAGCCTTGCTCCTCCCATACTGCCTGCTTAGAGAATTTGTTTATGTATCTCTCATCGTCCTCCTTGTAGCAAAATCTCATGTATGTGGGTTTTTTTTATGTTGATGTCATGTGAACGGTTGTATGTAGCTGAAACTAGGAAGAAAAATAATGAGAGAGCGGGGGAATCAGATAGAAGATAGCTAAAGGTGAAAGTAAAGTAAAATGAAGTGAGTAAGGTATAAATATGAGTTGTCGAGAGATGACGTGACAGCATTAAATGCCCAACTGTCTGATTTTCTTGCGTACGTTACGGGATTTTCTACCCGTTATTCTCGGAGCCGTTGGCAGCTAACCGTTGACGGCAAACTAGCCGTTACGCGTTGCCGCGATGGCTGTTGTCTCGGCGAGAAGGTGGGCGGGCTCCTTTCTGGGCCTTCTTTTTGTTCCTACTCTTTTATTCCCTAACTTGAAGTAAGAATAAAAATGTCAATAAAAATAATTAAATAATTTCTAAAAAATAAAATTCTGAAAACTAATCTAATCCTAAAATAAAATAAATTTTAATTCTAATGCATAAAAATAAGTAATAAAATAAAAATTAATTTATGTTGGGAGTGCATTTGGGTGCATCTCCAAGACATAACCACTTCTTGAGGTGGTTTGACTTTTTCTTCCCTCTTGGGGGTTCTCTTGTTCCTTCAAGTGATGCGTGCCTGGGTCCTCAAGTCTGCCATTTGGTTTGTCGCGGCAGCTGCTGCCCTAGTCTGTTTCCACGCTTATTTTGGTAGCTCTTGCATCTGGGCTTCCTTTTCCTTCTTCTGAGGGTTGTAGCACATTCATCTTGATGCTCTGGTCCTCTACCCTCATTGTCAGCTCCCCGAGTTCCACATCTATAAGCGTTCTGCCCGTGGCCAAGAATGGTCGCCCAAGGATGATATGGGCTTTTTCGTCGGTCTTGCAATCTAGGATGAAGAAGTCAGCAGGGAGAATCAGGTTGCCCACCTTTACCAGAATGTCTTCGATCTTTCCCTCCGGTCGTACGAATGAATGGTCAGCAAGTTCAAGCATTATGGAGGTTGGTTTGGCGGGCCCAATACCTAGTTTATCGAAGACAGCTTTGGGCATAAGGTTGATTCTGGCTCCCAAGTCGCACAGGGCTCTGGTTTCATGTTTGCTACCTATTCTGCATGGGATAACAAAGATGCTTGGATCTATCTGCTTAGGCGGCAGCTTGTTGTGTAGCATTGCCATGCACTCTTCAGTGACAACCATTGTCTCGAATTTCCTAATCCTCTTTTTCTTAGAAACCATGTCCCTGATATGTTTAGCATAGTTTGGCATACTTTGAATGGCTTTTATCAGAGGTATGTTGATATGCACATGTTTCAGAATATCCATGAATTTTCTGAACTGGTGCTCTTGTTGCTGTTGCTTGAGCTTTTGGGGGAATGGTGCTGGCAGACGGATGTCCTCTATGTGCTCCTTTCTTGGGGGCTTAGTCTGGGGAGAATCATCCGTTTCAGGCCTGCTGTCGTGCTCTGCCGCTGGGGCGGCTGGTGTTGGCGCTGGGGCAGCTAGTGTTGGTTTTGCTATGGCAGGCTTATTTTTCTAGTCGGGTTGAACTTCCGGCTGTTCCACCATCCTGGGTTCATCCAACTGCTTCCCTATTCTTGTAGATATAACATTGCATTGTTCATAAGTGGGTTTGGCTGCTTCTTGTGCGCTGCTGGATGGTGCACCCATTGTCCGGCTGCTGTAGATTTCAGTGAACTGCCCAAATTGGGTCTCCAGGTTCTTAATGGCAGCCTCCTGGTTGTTCATCTTCATCTCTATCATGTCCATAAAAGACTCAGTTTTTCAATAAATTTATTGGTATGAACAATAAATTCACTAGTTCTAGTCAAAAATTTTTGTAGAGTTGATTCTAGTGAATTATTGTTTTGTGGCTGCTGAGTCTACTGCCGAGACTGGTTCTGCTGGTAGCCTCTCTATAGCTGTTGTGGGTTTGTAGCTGTCTTTGGGTTGCTCCAGGAGAAGTTGGGATGGTTCTTCCATTCAGGATTGTAGGTGTTCTGGGCAGGCCTGCTTTTCCTCTCGTATCCTCTCATGTAATTTGTAGATACAGTGCATATAGAGAAATCATGGTTGCCTCCATATTCACCACAGAATGGCTCTACAACTTTTACTTCATATACCTTCCCAACAGGTTGGACAATCTTCATGACTAGTTCCGTCAGTGTGTCTAGGCGGGCGTTAACAGATTCTGAGGCCTCTACCTCATTTGCAGTGGTTGGCCGCCTTGTGCCGCCTCGGTGGGCTGTCGGGTACTTGTAGTCATTTTTAGTGGCTATGTTCAACAGCCGCAATGCTTCCTCTGGAGGTCTGTCTAGAATGATACCATTGATCGAGGCATCTATTATCATTTGAGTTGGGTATTTAACCCCGTTATAGAATATGGGTACATGCGTCTAAGCCGAAAGACCATGTAGCGGGCAGTTATTCAGCATTTGTTGGTACCGCTCCCATACTTTGTACATCGGCTCATCATTCCCTTGTCTAAAGGTTGTGATCTCATTTCGCAGCCTATCAGTAACGTTGGACGGGCTGAAACGGTCTAAGAAACCTTTGCAGAGTTTTGTCCATGTATTAAAAGATCCGACTGGCTAGTTATTCAAACACTGTTTCGCCTTGTCCCTCAGTGAATAGGGGAACAACCTCAGCCTCAATACATCCTGGTGGACCTCATGTATCTTGAATGCCCGAAAAATGTCCAGAAATCCTCGTAAATGCTAACGAACATCTCTTGTGGCAGTCCCTTCAAAGTGTCCTAGTGTGTTTATCATGTTGAACATGACGAGCTTTAATTCAAAATGGTCCGCCCTTATGTCAGGTTCTGTCACTATTGGGTTGAACCCTCGGAAGTCGTGCTCGAGATATTCTCTGGTAGTTCGAGCGGGTTGGGGTTGCCTGGGCAGATCAGGGGGTCCTGCCGTGGTAGGTCTTGCGGACCTCTGGGCGGCAAGTCCTGCTGCCTGCCCCCACCATGTGCGGCATCGTTTGGTGGGTCCTCGTTTACCATGTTTACCCTTGCTTTTCCCTTGTCTTCTTTGTTTTGCTTTAGGACTTCCCTGAGCTCCTTCTTAATCCTTCTTGTTTCACGTTCGAGATCGTCGTAAATAAGAAGATTTCCTTTAGGGTTTTCCCTAGTCATACACTAGCAAAGGGAGGTAAAATATTTTTTCGATTAAAAATAAAAATAAAATAAAAAGTAAATAAAAGGTGCAGAAATTGAAAAACGAAATTTGATGTTACCAATCCCCGGCAACGGCGCCAAAAACTTGTAGGGTGTGTAGGTGTTCCCTTTTTGTGAGAGCGCAAGTGCAAACTCCTACAAAGTTATAGTATAAAAGATGTCGAATCCTACGAGGATTGGAGAGCTTGGTTCATTTTGTAGTCCTTGCACAAGGTAAAATAAAAACACAAGTGCATTGATTGTTGAGATGAAAAATAAATGAAAACACAAGTAATAAAGGAGGTGATTCAGGTTGATAGAGCAAGCGGTGTTATGCTACCTGTCGCGACCGTTTTTTGAAAACCCGCTTTTTAAGTTTGGAAAAACAGCCTGACGATTGAAATTTTGGAAATCGGGATTTTAACTAATTTTATCTTGTAATTAATTAATTTTTCCATTTTCAGTCAAAATACCTTTTATTTGCTTAAAAATCATTTTGGAGTCGCCATCGGCCACTTTGGTAGGCCGTACACCATAAAAACGTACTAGAGATTCTTTTTAAAAAGTTCAGGTTCAGGATTCGGTTACGTGTAGGGAAGGATTAGCACCCCTACAAACGCCCGTTATCGGTACCTTATTAATTACACGTGGCATTTTGGCATTTAGAACATTAATCTAGATTTAATTAAATCTTTTAACTGTAAAACGAATATTATTCCGAATGGGGGTATCCTTTGGTAAGAAAATACATTTTGGACGAATATAATTATGAAACGTCTAGTTACATTAGGACACTTCAATTTATATTCAAAATGTACCTCAACACCAAAAGTTTAATGCATGGCCAATTATTGTCTTGTCATTTTTAAGTAAACCCTAATTAGACTCCGTTAATTAATTTAATTAAACAATATATGAATATTATTAATTTTTGGACATAAAGGATAACGTCCAAAATAATATTAGGCACTATCTTTAACGAACCCAAAAGTAATAATATTCCTAATTAATGTGACTCTAATCATTAATCATATTTTAATTTTTAATTAGTCTAATTATAAATCATTTCCATTTTTTAAATTAAAATGAAACATTGAAACTTTCATCGGAACATTCATTGGTTAACATCACTCTTCAATGTGATACTAACCAATATTGAACATTCTGACATTGTTTCAAATATTCATTTATTTGCTACAATGGTTTTTCCTATTTAATTATTTAATTAAGAGAACTAGGCTAAAGGCTCTAATTATTAGTATTAATTAGGTGGCCAAATTGTCTAAGTAATAAAGCTGCATGCTCAATTTAAAATATGCAAACAAATACATGAATAATTAAATAAATCATTTAATTAAAGTTGGAAAGGGACTAAATTGAATTAAATTGAAAATTGAAGAGTCAAAATATAAGAAATTGGTGACTAAAATGTAAAGTAAACAAAACAAAATAGCCAGAAGTATGAAAGATGAGGAGTAGGGCGCGGGTTAGACCCGACCCGTCTGCAACGCGCGGGTCATCCCTCTTAGTCCAAAACTCTGCGATTTGATATGGGTATTTAAACCCATTTTTTTCTAAAATTCTCCCCTCTTATTCCATTCATTCTCAGCCCTCTCTCTCACTATATACTCATTCTCTACCTTCTCTATCACAACAAACACCTTATGCCCGAAAAACAAGATCCAAAAGGGATCAAAATCACTATTTTCATCAACATTCAAACAATGTTCTTCATTTTTTGTACGTTTGATCCAAATCCGACATTCACCGGTCACCAAATGTGTTATCCGACCACTACCCCTGACATCCGACCACCGTTTGAGCCCTTCGATCACTGTCAACCTCCGCCCGCCCGCCGTGAGGTGAGTTCTGACCGGCGGCCGACACCCTATATTTCCCCAAAAATTCAATTTTTCGAACCCTAAAGCCCTAAATCTACCCCGATTCATCATAATCTAGCCCGAACTTCACCCGATCTAACCTAATCAACCCAAAACACTCATTTTCGACTCCTCCTTTGCTCGGAAAATGGCTCCAGCTAACAGAGATGAGTTCCGATCGAGCTTTTCTTTGAATTTCCTCCTTATTTTCTCATTTATTTCGCTTCGATCTAACTCTTAATATATATGTTTTGAAGGAAATTAAAACGAGAGAAAGATTACCTTGATTTTAGCGATTTCAACAGTCTCAGCGTTATTCCCGACGGCGATGTAATCTTCCGGTAACAATGCGACTTTTGACAATTTGCTTTTCGGCGTTCTTTCGGCTTCTCGGCGATGCTCCGGTGACCGCTTCCTCTTCTCCGGCGACGGTGTAGGCTTCCGAGGTCTCTAGATCCGATGACTGATCGGATTCCTAGGTATATCTCTCTATATTAATTATTATTTATTACTATTTTATTATTATAATTATAACACCCCTCACCCCGGATTAGGGGCAAGGAGCGTTATGTAGACATGTAACGGAATCGTATTAGGCAGCGGAAGTGGGTTAACAATTTTTTTCGTGTGATATTTTTTTTTTCGAATACAATATATTTTAATTTCTTATCACATTCGATTATCCCATGGACATACTTCATCATATACATATATATATATATATATCATATCCTATAATATCATCCATAGTGTTTTAGTTTCCCTTAATTACATATCAAGATGTAAGGTAACTTCTTATAAGTTTATACAATACTAAAGAAATAGTTCATGAACATAACCATTATGCCAAATTGATCTAACATGCTGAACACTAGGCCACCCATCACGAGTATGACAAAGACAGGGAAAATCATACTTAAGCTTCGTACGAGTAGAATACGGGTAGAGGTCAACGATGCTAGAACCTGAAATTTAGGGGAAGGAAGGAAGGTTCGAGTGGTAAGTACTTCTCGTACTTAGTGAGGAAACCCTATTCTATTCGGTTTCCAATTTAAACATTATGATCAAACAATTTAATTTCACTTTGCACATTAGCTCATTCGAATGATTCAAGCAATATAATCAATCCACAATTAATAGTGCACCATAGAAATCATTCGAATATATACACCAAGGAGTCATGTAATTCTATTCTAATACATGCAAGTGATTACATATCATTCATATCATGAATACACATACAAGCTATGAAACTTGAATTAACTTCCAATTATCAATTATCACAATTAAAGTTTCATAGCATATCAAGAATAGCAAATCATGAAATTCAATATTTCATTCTAATGATCCAACAACCAATTTCATGAATTTACTTTAAATCTTCAAATTTCATTCCTTAAATTGTTCATTTAATTTATTTAGCAATGCCTTGGATAGTATAGTATGATAGGTAATCAAGTCACGTATAACAGAGGTTGTGAATCAAAATTCACCATGTAATAGGTACCACGTACCAAATCGTATCACATATAACATATCATAATGTCCGCAGACATTAAGCAAGAAGGTACACTTACGTACCACAATATCGAGTACACTAACGTACCGATTTTCTTATTGAGCTCAGACTCTAGGCTAGCCGTACTACCTAAACAGACTGTACACACCAAGGGCTTTGCATTTAAATCTTTAATTTAATCAGATACTTAATCAATCAAATTTTCAGAAATCCTTAATTATTCCTTTCGATTAATTGCTTATAATTCCAATTCCAATAACATGTTATCACACATGGTCATATAATAATTTACATGCTCAATTCGCATTTTTCAGATCAACTTTCATACAAATCCAAATTCATATCATATAAATCAGAATCACATTTCATAGTTCAATACTCAATTGAACTTGTCAAACATAATTATAACATGTAAGAGCATTGCATACTCACATACTATATCACAACTTCATTGTTTCCATAAGAAATCAATATCACAATAATTTTCCAATAATCAGCATGATTAATTCATCCAAAACAGTAAGATTAACCAAAAATCAGATTCGGAATCAAACATATCAATCATCAATTTAATTTCAATCACATATGCAACAAAATCGCATAACACAAGCATAAAATCCAGATTCCATTATTCCTTCTTCCCTTACTAAAATCGAATAATTAATTAGTCCAAATTGCATGCTTATCATAACTTAAAAATCAAATTAAGGCAGTTGGGACTCTAATCCCAACTCTAAAAATCGTTTCACTCACAGTTCGCCGAGCTAGTTTTAGATCCGAACACCCTTCGCTCGATCCGAAGCCGATCCCGGTGCAATTTCTTCTTCTACCCTTTCGCTTCTAGGATCTAAGGCATTCAAGCCAAGCAAATAACAATTTTTCAGAATTTAATTTATGCAATTAGAGACTGAATTTTGCATTTTTATTCAAAACAGTCCCTATACTTTTACGGTTCGATAAGACTAATTTCTATTTTCCTAATTTCTTTAATTAATCACTTAAACTTTCAAATTGATCATTAAAATTGGTGGATTTCACATCCTACAGATTGTTAATCAATTTATTAACACTCCATTTAATCAAATTTTACATCTTTAATAATTCACAAATTCTTAATTTTTCTTCTTTTCATTTATACACATTTCTGACCACCTAATTTAATTAATTTCTTATTTCCTGTACACAACTCCAAATCGAACACCGTTTGTTCCTAAATTCAATTAACATACCCAATTTTAACATATCAAAAATTCAGGTCGAAAAACCTAGTAGATTATTTTCTACAATTTTACAAAGTTCACTGTCCATCTAAGAACAGTGCAGGACAGTTTTACATGTTGTTCGTATTAAGCTTCCAGATTTCACTAAAATGATCAAAACTCAGATTTATAATTTTTATACCACTTTATACATGTCAAAGTAGTACATATCAAAAATTCATCACGAATTTCCTATTAATTAATTTTCTATAATTTTTCAAAGTTCACTGTCCAGCTAGAAGCATTGCTGGACAGTTTTACATGTTACTCCATTTCACACTTCCAGATTTTAACACAGCCTTTAAAACCTTGTTTTATTATTTTTCTATGATTCTAGACATATTAAAGTGAAACATATCAAAAATTCAGATCCAAACTTCTATCATAACATTTTCTAAAATTTTTCAAAGGTGCATGTTATGAATCTTAACAAATCTGTCAACACACTTTGTATGTATGTTATTAATGTTTTATGACTCTTAATCCTTAAGGATTCATATGGATCTTTACATTTTCCAGCAACCATACTCAAGAACATCAGATTTATGAATTTCTAGACACCTTAGAACACATGATTTAATAAACCTTTTACCATAATCGAATTGAGAAGAGGATGATCTACTTACTTCCGATTTTTCCTTGATTTTTCTAAGTGTTTTTCACCACCATACATGCTCTTCTTCTTCTTCCTCAAGCTCTCAACTTTCTCTCAAGTTTTCTAGGTTGTATTATTGGTGTGAAAAAGCAAATGGAATGAGTAATTTGGGTGGTGATAGCCGGCTATGTAGTGTGAAAATGGGGGGCAAAACTAATTGGGATATGGCTTTATGTCAAATCTCCAATAATTACTCATTTTAATAACACCACTAAAACTTAATAAATCATATATATATATCCTATAATTATACAATGATTTTATCCTATTAATAATGTAAATACATGTATTTCCATTTTAGCATGCAAATCCTCAACTTTTCCAACTTATTCAGTTTGGTCATTAATGAACCAAATTTTAAATTCGAAAGTTTGGAAAAATCAATCTAATTATTCACTTCATCATTTAATTTGACCTCTAATCTTCTAGGCTAATTTTTGGGATGTTACATTTCTCCCCCCCTTAAAGAAAGAATTCGTCCCCGAATTCTTACCTGAATCGAACAATTGAGGATATTGGTTTCGCATCGTTTCCTCGGGTTCCCATGTTGCCTCTTCCATCTTGTGATTTCTCCACAAGACTTTAACTAGTGCAACATTTTTGTTCCGGAGTCTTTTAATTTCCTTATCTAGTATCTGAACTGGTTCCTCTTCATAGGACAAATCAGGATTCAGTTCTACTCCTTCCGGCTCTAAGATGTGAGAAGGATCAGATCTATACTTTCTAAGCATTGACACATGGAAGACATTGTGGATTTTATCGAACTCACTAGGGAGTGCAAGTCGATAAGCCACTGGGCCAATTCTTTCAGTGATTTCAAAAGGTCCAATAAAGCGAGGACTAAGCTTTCCTCTCTTTCCGAACCGAAATACTTTCTTCCATGGAGAGACCTTAAGAAAGACTTTGTCTCCCACATTATGCTGAATATCTCTTCGTTTCAGATCAGCATAGGCTTTCTGTCTATCAAAGGCTTGTTTTAAACGAGAATGGATGATTTGAACTTTCTCTTCTGTTTCTCTGAGCAGTTGTGGTCCCAAAACCTTATTTTCACCAAGTTCGGACCAACACAGAGGTGTTCTGCATTTTCTGCCATACAATGCTTCAAAAGGAGTCATCTGAATAGACGAATGATAGCTATTGTTGTAGGCAAATTCAACTAAGGGTAGGGATTTCTCCCAATTCTTCCCAAAGTCAATTATGCAAGCTCTAAGCATGTCTTCGAGAATCTGAATTACTCGTTCAGACTGACCATTAGTTTGCGGATGGAAAGCTGTGCTTAGATTCAATTTCGTTCCCATAGCTCTCTGTAATGTTTTCCAAAATCTAGAAGTAAATCTTGGATCACGATCAGAGACAATGGAGATAGGAATTCCATGTAGACGGATTATTTCTTGAATATACAGATTGGCCAAGGTCTCCAAACTATAATTGATACGAATAGGAATAAAATGTGCCGATTTGGTGAATCGGTCAATAATCACCCAAATAGCATCATATTTTCTGGGAGAACAAGGAAGACCAGTCACGAAATCCATAGTAATTCGTTCCCATTTCCACTGTGGTAGTACAAGTGGTTGGAGTAGTCCGGTGGGAACTCTATGTTCAGCTTTGACTTTCTGACAGTTTAGACATTTGGATACGAAATCATTGATAGCCGCTTTCATACCAGACCACCAATACAAAGATTTGAGATCTTTATACATCTTAACCGATCCAGGGTGGACCGAGAAAGAACTCTGGTGTGCTTCTTCCAGAAGATCTCTTTTCAAACTTTCATCATTTGGAACACAGATTCTATCTTTGAAGTAAAGGAGACCGTTTGTATGAATACAGAATCCTTCACCAGACTTTGTATCCAGTTTGGAAATAATATCCTGAAGTTCTGGATCAGCTTTCTGAAGATTTTCAATCCTTGAGATTAGACTGGATTGAATTTGAAGTTCGGACAGAAATCCTTGCTTCTGATATACTCGAAGATGAGCATTGATAGCAGTTGGAGCTACAAGAATAAATACCACTTTTTAATCAAAACTCTTATTATAGACACATTATTATTTATATTTTTTTAAGATTCAGAGATTAGAGATTTTACCCAATGTCGGTTTACGACTTAAGGCATCTGCAACCACATTGGCTTTTCCTGGATGATAGTCAATGACTAAATCATAGTCTTTCAATAACTCCATCCATCTGCGTTGTCTCAAATTCAGATCTTTCTGAGTCAGGAGATACTTTAGGCTCTTATGATCGGTGAACAGGTAACATTTCTCACCGTACAAGTAGTGTCTCCATATTTTGAGAGCAAATACAATTGCAGCAAGTTCGAGATCATGCGTTGGATAGTTCAATTCATGAGATTTCAGTTGGCGTGAAGCATAAGCTATCACATTATCACCCTGCATTAAAACACATCCAAGACCCGCATGTGAAGCATCACTGTATACAATATAATCTTTGCCCGGTTCTGGTTGGATCAAAACTGGGGCATGAGTCAAGGCTGCTTTGAGTTGGTCAAAGCTTCTCTGTTGCTTGTCAGACCATTCAAACAGTTGATCTTTACGAAGAAGTTTAGTCAAAGGTAAGGCTATAGAGGAAAACCCTTTGACAAATCTTCTGTAATAACCAGCAAGACCAAGGAAACTCCTTATTTCACTTACATTTCTGGGAGGTCGCCAATCCATGATTGACTGAATTTTCTTTGGATCAACTTTAATTCCTTCTGCAGAAATTACATGTCCAAGGAAAGAGACTTCCGATAACCAGAACTCGCACTTGGAAAATTTTGCGAATAACTGGCGTTCCCGGAGAGTTTGCAAAACAATACGGAGATGATCAGCATGTTCTTCTTTGTTGCGAGAATAAATGAGAATGTCATCAATGAAGACAACCACAAATTTATCAAGATAGGGCTTGAATACTCTGTTCATAAGATCCATGAATGCCGCCGGAGCATTTGTTAATCCGAAAGGCATTACCAGAAATTCATAGTGGCCATAACGAGTTCGGAAGGCTGTTTTGGACACATCCTCCTCTTTGACTCTCATTTGATAGTATCCAGATCGCAGATCGATCTTTGAGAATACCGAAGCATCCCTAAGTTGATCAAACAGATCTTCTATTCTTGGGAGCGAATATCGGTTCTTGATTGTGATCTTGTTCAATTGACGGTAGTCAATGCAAAGACGCATTGCTCCATCTTTCTTCTTTACAAACAGAACAGGTGCACCCCAAGGAGAAGTGCTAGGTCGAATGAAACCCTTGTCCTGAAGTTCTTGAAGTTGTTTTTGCAATTCTTTTAACTCAAGAGGTGCCATCCGGTACGGAGTGATAGACACCGGATTTGAGCCAGGCTGTACATCAATCCCGAATTCAACTTCTCTAGTCGGAGGGAGACCAGGTAGTTCCTCGGGAAATACATCAATGAATTCAGAAACAACAGGTATTTCAGACATTCCAATTTCAATTTGATCTCGTAAGACCATGGATGCAAAAATGGAAGTAGGCTTTTTATCAATTAGAAGTATGGATTCCTTTCCTAAACCCTGAAGATACAGTCTTTTGTTTTGACAATCTACCCAAGCCTCATGTTTACTTAACCAATCTAAACCCAGAATTAGATCGAACTCACATGAGGGTAATATGTAGAGATCAATAAGGAATGGCATATTGCTAATATGCAATGAACAATTTCTACATATTAGGTTTATATTCGAAGTTCCTCCTAAAGGGTTTGAGACTATCAGACTTGTTTTCACATTTTCAGGTTCTAATTTCAACCTTTTTACAACAGATAGACATATGAATGAATGAGTGGATCCCGAATCTATTAAAGCATAAACATGATGTGAGTTTAGCTCAACGGTACCTGCAATCACTTCAGGAGACTCTTCATCATCTCTACCACGAATGTGGAAAACTCTAGCAGGTGCTCGAGATTCCTGATGAGTAGTAGCATTGGAATAAGTACCCTTGCCTTTCTTCTGATAACTCGGCTGGGCTGACTTGGCATTCCTAATCCGATTAGAGGATATCGGTCTAGGAACTACAGTGTTACGAGCTGGCATAGATTCATGCTTTTGAGGACAGTCTTTGATGTAGTGATCATCACCACCACAAGCATAACAGAGATTTGCCTGAAGTCTGCACTGACCTCGATGTGGTTTCTGACAGAACTTGCAAGGAGGAATCTTTTCAGAATTTCCCGAACTATTAACAGACATAGTAGGTACTGAGGATCTGATAATTGTGGCTGGTTTAGAAGTATAATTGCTCCTCGGAGCAGAAGTGAAATTAGAAGACCCTTCTTTCTGAAATTTGGGCTTCTTGAACTGCCATTGAGACTTGTCATCTCGTTTCTGCTTTTTGTCAGGTCTATTGCCCCCTTTTCGCTTTTCAGCAGCTTTCATTCTAGCTTCGGTTGCAATAGCCCGATTAACAAGATTCTGGAAATCATTGATTCCCAAAGCAGTGAAGATTGGACTCAGTTCATCATTCATGCCTTCAATGAACATTCGGCATTTATCAGCTTCAGTTTTGATGTATTCTGTACCATATTTGCAATACTTGCAAAAGTCTGCAACGTACTGCTCAATAGGACGGTTGGCTTGTTTAAGGTGCAAGAACTTCTTTCTTCTTTCAGCTAAGTATTGTTCACTGATGTACTTCTTTTTGAACTCTTCGAGGAAGAATTCCCATGTCACCAGTTCATTCGGAACAGTGAGAGTAGTGGTTTCCCACCAATTCATAGCCTCATCAGCTAACAGAGCCACAGCACACTCCAATTTGTGGTCATCGGAGCACTGTAATTGTCTGGTTACCACCTTGGTGGTGTTTTCAAGCCAGTACTCTGCATCTTCTGGTCTTTCTTCATTAGTACCAGTAAAAGTGTAGGCTCGATGCTGAGAAAGCTTATCTATCGGAGCTCTGCTAGGTGCATTAGGGACAGAAACAGCAGGTTGCTCTTGTTTCAGATTTGTCAGAAGTTGATTGAACATCTCCTTCATGCTGAGGAGACATTCCCTTTGGGCAGACTGAACCATAGGATTTTCAGGTGGAAGTTGTTCTGTGTTCTGAACATGCTCTGTAGGGATCCGTTCAGTGACTTGAACAGGCTTTTTGGGAATTTGCTCGGAAGTCTGAGCATGCTCTTTGTTTCTCTCCTTTCTCGGAGTTTCAGTTTGAGCAGGAGAATTATCACCCAATCTCACACTTTCACCTTCGCTCGAAGATTCGTGCGAGCTCCCATTCTTTGGGTCTTTTGGGTCCGTCATATTCTATCATTCAGTAAAATAACAGAAGATCAGAAAGCTCAGTATAGATATCTTATCATACAATACATGGGTGGCATACCTAAACAATGCAGATGCATATAGACTCGATTAAAATTTTTAGGACTTAACCTAAAAAGCTCTGATTACCACTTTATATAACACCCCTCACCCCGGATTAGGGGCAAGGAGCGTTTTGTTAACATGTGACGGAATCGTATTAAGCAGCAGAAGTGGGTTAACAATTTTTTTCGTGTGATATTTTTTTTTTCGAATACAATATATTTTAATTTCTTATCACATTCGATTATCCCATGGACATACTTCATCATATACATATATATATATATATATCATATCCTATAATATCATCCATAGTGTTTTAGTTTCCCTTAATTACATATCAAGATGTAAGGTAACTTCTTATAAGTTTATACAATACTAAAGAAATAGTTCATGAACATAACCATTATGCCAAATTGATCTAACATGCTGAACACTAGGCCACCCATCACGAGTATGACAAAGACAGGGAAAATCATACTTAAGCTTCGTACGAGTAGAATACGGGTAGAGGTCAACGATGCTAGAACCTGAAATTTAGGGGAAGGAAGGAAGGTTCGAGTGGTAAGTACTTCTCGTACTTAGTGAGGAAACCCTATTCTATTCGGTTTCCAATTTAAACATTATGATCAAACAATTTAATTTCACTTTGCACATTAGCTCATTCGAATGATTCAAGCAATATAATCAATCCACAATTAATAGTGCACCATAGAAATCATTCGAATATATACACCAAGGAGTCATGTAATTCTATTCTAATACATGCAAGTGATTACATATCATTCATATCATGAATACACATACAAGCTATGAAACTTGAATTAACTTCCAATTATCAATTATCACAATTAAAGTTTCATAGCATATCAAGAATAGCAAATCATGAAATTCAATATTTCATTCTAATGATCCAACAACCAATTTCATGAATTTACTTTAAATCTTCAAATTTCATTCCTTAAATTGTTCATTTAATTTATTTAGCAATGCCTTGGATAGTATAGTATGATAGGTAATCAAGTCACGTATAACAGAGGTTGTGAATCAAAATTCACCATGTAATAGGTACCACGTACCAAATCGTATCACATATAACATATCATAATGTCCGCAGACATTAAGCAAGAAGGTACACTTACGTACCACAATATCGAGTACACTAACGTACCGATTTTCTTATTGAGCTCAGACTCTAGGCTAGCCGTACTACCTAAACAGACTGTACACACCAAGGGCTTTGCATTTAAATCTTTAATTTAATCAGATACTTAATCAATCAAATTTTCAGAAATCCTTAATTATTCCTTTCGATTAATTGCTTATAATTCCAATTCCAATAACATGTTATCACACATGGTCATATAATAATTTACATGCTCAATTCGCATTTTTCAGATCAACTTTCATACAAATCCAAATTCATATCATATAAATCAGAATCACATTTCATAGTTCAATACTCAATTGAACTTGTCAAACATAATTATAACATGTAAGAGCATTGCATACTCACATACTATATCACAACTTCATTGTTTCCATAAGAAATCAATATCACAATAATTTTCCAATAATCAGCATGATTAATTCATCCAAAACAGTAAGATTAACCAAAAATCAGATTCGGAATCAAACATATCAATCATCAATTTAATTTCAATCACATATGCAACAAAATCGCATAACACAAGCATAAAATCCAGATTCCATTATTCCTTCTTCCCTTACTAAAATCGAATAATTAATTAGTCCAAATTGCATGCTTATCATAACTTAAAAATCAAATTAAGGCAGTTGGGACTCTAATCCCAACTCTAAAAATCGTTTCACTCACAGTTCGCCGAGCTAGTTTTAGATCCGAACACCCTTCGCTCGATCCGAAGCCGATCCCGGTGCAATTTCTTCTTCTACCCTTTCGCTTCTAGGATCTAAGGCATTCAAGCCAAGCAAATAACAATTTTTCAGAATTTAATTTATGCAATTAGAGACTGAATTTTGCATTTTTATTCAAAACAGTCCCTATACTTTTACGGTTCGATAAGACTAATTTCTATTTTCCTAATTTCTTTAATTAATCACTTAAACTTTCAAATTGATCATTAAAATTGGTGGATTTCACATCCTACAGATTGTTAATCAATTTATTAACACTCCATTTAATCAAATTTTACATCTTTAATAATTCACAAATTCTTAATTTTTCTTCTTTTCATTTATACACATTTCTGACCACCTAATTTAATTAATTTCTTATTTCCTGTACACAACTCCAAATCGAACACCGTTTGTTCCTAAATTCAATTAACATACCCAATTTTAACATATCAAAAATTCAGGTCGAAAAACCTAGTAGATTATTTTCTACAATTTTACAAAGTTCACTGTCCATCTAAGAACAGTGCAGGACAGTTTTACATGTTGTTCGTATTAAGCTTCCAGATTTCACTAAAATGATCAAAACTCAGATTTATAATTTTTATACCACTTTATACATGTCAAAGTAGTACATATCAAAAATTCATCACGAATTTCCTATTAATTAATTTTCTATAATTTTTCAAAGTTCACTGTCCAGCTAGAAGCATTGCTGGACAGTTTTACATGTTACTCCATTTCACACTTCCAGATTTTAACACAGCCTTTAAAACCTTGTTTTATTATTTTTCTATGATTCTAGACATATTAAAGTGAAACATATCAAAAATTCAGATCCAAACTTCTATCATAACATTTTCTAAAATTTTTCAAAGGTGCATGTTATGAATCTTAACAAATCTGTCAACACACTTTGTATGTATGTTATTAATGTTTTATGACTCTTAATCCTTAAGGATTCATATGGATCTTTACATTTTCCAGCAACCATACTCAAGAACATCAGATTTATGAATTTCTAGACACCTTAGAACACATGATTTAATAAACCTTTTACCATAATCGAATTGAGAAGAGGATGATCTACTTACTTCCGATTTTTCCTTGATTTTTCTAAGTGTTTTTCACCACCATACATGCTCTTCTTCTTCTTCCTCAAGCTCTCAACTTTCTCTCAAGTTTTCTAGGTTGTATTATTGGTGTGAAAAAGCAAATGGAATGAGTAATTTGGGTGGTGATAGCCGGCTATGTAGTGTGAAAATGGGGGGCAAAACTAATTGGGATATGGCTTTATGTCAAATCTCCAATAATTACTCATTTTAATAACACCACTAAAACTTAATAAATCATATATATATATCCTATAATTATACAATGATTTTATCCTATTAATAATGTAAATACATGTATTTCCATTTTAGCATGCAAATCCTCAACTTTTCCAACTTATTCAGTTTGGTCATTAATGAACCAAATTTTAAATTCGAAAGTTTGGAAAAATCAATCTAATTATTCACTTCATCATTTAATTTGACCTCTAATCTTCTAGGCTAATTTTTGGGATGTTACAATAATGGTTTGTAATTATGGCTTCATTAATGGGATCTGGCATTTTTCTCTCTCCCTATTTATAGGGGTCAGACTCGCTGACGTCAGCGTGCCAGCTGTGGCCAACTAAGCACAGATCTGTGTGATCTCTCATTGGGCGAATGAGACGTCGCCACGTGGACCAGTTTTAGCGGGCTAAAGAAGCACAAAATGTGTTTTGTGTTTGTTTGGTTGGTTTTTACCCGAAATGGGTTGTATGTGAGCTGTCGTTGGGTCTTGTAATTTTAAAATGGGCTTTGCATTGTAAAAGGGTCATTTTATATGTAAAGGACTGAATTGTTTCGTGCTGCCACGATATTCTGCCTTGGTGGGTATGGCGGGCGGCAAGGCTACGACCCTGTCACGCGGCCGCAGCGGGTCACTACTTTTGCAACTTTCGATGTCTCGGCAGGTGAAATGGAAATAAGTCTTGGCGGTAAATCTGGCAGATACTCCAAGTTCGGCGGGAGAGCCGACAATGATCCTCCCTATTTCTAGGCAAGGATGCTCGAAAAGCTAGCGTGACGTAGGCAATACCTAGCAATCTCAGCGTGAACCTAACACAGACTATTAAACTCGGTTGGTGATCCCTCTTAGCCGCTGAAACTTGTGAACTTGTGGGAACCAAGTTAGTCATGCCCCAACATGTTGTGACCGTGCTTAACCCTTTCGTGAGCCTTACACTTTCGTGCCCGACAAATGAATTCTCTCAACTGACTGGTTAGGACTAATTGAAAGAATGAAGTGCATAGATTAAGCAAACTTGGAATATTTTATTAAAAGAAAACAACTTAAAACTTAATACAACCGTTTCACAACTAATTTACAACATAACCCTAACACAAATGACGTTTAGAACATGGCAGCGGCAAAGAACACTAGCTAAGTCTATAGAAAAGCTCAGATGATTTGAACTAGGAGTACAATGGGTATTTATAGACTAATAACTAGGTTAAGTCCTCCTTAAAGTAGAAGTCCTCGAAAGTAGCTTTCCATCTTTAATATGACTTTAAACTCTTGACTTCTTTGCGTAGAATATGGATTTTTATCTCGTTTGCCTTAGTCCGCAAGTAACCTTGAGATTTTGCTTCGGCGGCTCTGGCTGCTGCTACAGACGTTGAAAAATCAAGTGGACGGTGGCGATAGACTCATGATTTTAAGCTCTACAAATCGCACTCCAGCTCTCCAACTCCATAGTCAGCTGCCGTGGGCAGCAAGGTCGACAACAACTTTACTCGACAGCTACTCAGTAGCAACTGTCTTTATCTGGAATTGCATCAGTACAGCTCCTAGGTTTGCTCCTTCAACCTTGCATACTCAGTTCCTCGGTTCCCTCTTTCAGCCTTTAGTACCTAAATACAAAATTACACTAAAATGGTATCTCTTGTTTACCAAATAAACGATAATATATAAAAGCAAGGTAGAACAAAGAAATACTGTAAAATGCCATGCATGAACCTACTTATGCGTAAAAATAAACTTAAACTAGTAATAATAAAAGATGAAATGTGCTTGAAATATAGAACTTGTGGATACTTTACCGCCGCCTCCGGTGGCCAGAGGTAATTCAATCCCCTTTTACAAGTCTCGATTTATCCTTGTTCCATTAAAAAAAAAAAGAAGAAAATTTTAGATCTAAACTCACTGATTCAGTTTCTGCGTTTTACCGAAACAAGCATCGATTAGAGGGCCTTTAAACACGCAAGGTGAGCCTCTCTCTCCAGATGGTGTAAGCTTCAAAGCCATTTCTTTTTCAAAATCTTAGGTTTTCTAGTAATTGAATGCCTTTTTTTAGTTTTTAGTTTCTGATTTCGAAATCATAAAAAATCATTTTTTTTTGCTTTTTTAAAATCACGATGAAGAACAAGACCCCTCTTGTAGCACTGGAAAATCAAGTAAAAAAAGAACTCTAATTGTAAAAAAAAAAAAAAAAAAAAACTTGCTTTCGTTTCTATTTCAGAATATTTCAAAAAAAATTACCCATTTTACATTTGGTTTCATTCGACTTTATAGCCAGAAATTACATGTGAAAGAAAATGAAAAATAGGGCATAAAAATGTGATTGGTTGCCGAACTGTCCTTCATTCTCTTTATTTTAATTTGGCTTAATATAACTTTTCCCCCTTAAACTATACCCGATTTCTCAACTTGCCCCCTAAACTTCATTTTGCCCACTTTTTCCCCTTAAACAATTTGTCGTTTCCCATTTTGCCCCATTCCGTTACTTTTTCCGTTAAAAATAATTTCGGCCAATAACATGCTGCCACGTCATCAACGGGTTGACTAAGTCAATCCGTCTGGTTTTATTTAAAGGGTAAATTACATGTCAAGTCTGTCAGGTTTGTTTTTTGTTCAATTTAGTCACTGAAAAGTCTATTTTTACCTTAAATTGACCCCTATTTGTTTCTAATTTTTATAATTTAGTCCATTATTTATTATTATTAATAATATTATTTTATTAAAATGTTAATATTTAATAAAAATAAATAAAAACAAATATTTTAATACTAAATTAGTAATTTTTTAGATTCGAATTCCAATTAAATTCTAATTATTAATTCTAATTTCACTATATTTGAATTATAGTTTTTGAGTAAAATTTAAATTATACTCGATCATGTTCGTATTATATTCGAATCATATTCAAATATATTAGAAATATATTTTTTTGAGAAAAATTCAAATTATATTAGAATTATATTTGAACCATGTCTATATTATATTCGAATCATATTAAAATTATTTTCGAAATATAATTTGAATATGATATTTCGAATGTAATTCGAATATGATTCGAATATAATATGAACATGATTCGAATATAATTCTAATATAATTACATGTTTTTTCAACTATTATATTCGGAACATGTTCATACTATATTCGAATCATGTTTAACATGTAATTATATTCGAATCTTGTTTAGCAGGTAATTATATACGTATTATGTTCATATTATATTCGAATCATATTAAAATTATTTTCGAAATATAATTTGAATATGATATTTTGAATGTAACTTGAATATGATTCGAATATAATATGAACATGATTCGAATATAATTCTAATATAATTACATGTTTTTTGAACTATTATATTCGAATCATGTTTAACAGGTAATTATATTCGAATCATATTTGACAGGTAATTATATTCGAATCATGTTTAACATGTAATCATATTCGTATCATGTTCATATTATATTCGAATCATTTTCAAATTATATTCTAAATATAATTTGAATATAATATGAGCATGATTCGAATATAATACGAACATGATACGAATATAATTACATGTTAAACATGATTCAAATATAATTTGAATATGATTCTAATATAATGCGAACATGATTCAAATATAATTTGAATTTTACTCAAAAACTATAATTCAAATATAGTGAAATTAGAATTAATAATTAGAATTTAATTGGAATTCGAATCTAAAAAATTACTAATTTGGTATTAAAATATTTGTTTTTATTTATTTTTATTAAATATTAACATTTTAATAAAATAATATTTTTAATTATAACAAATAATGGACTAAATTATAAAAATTAGAAACAAATAGGGGTCAATTTAAGGTAAAAATAGACTTTTCAGTGACTAAATTGAACAAAAAAACAAAACCGACAGGCTTGACATGTCATTTATCCTTTAAATATAACCAGGTGGATTGACTTAGTCAACCCGTTGATGACGTGGCAGCATGTTATTGGCCGAATTTTTTTTTTAACGGAAAAAGTAACGGAATGGGACAAAATAGGAAACGACGAATTGTTTAAGGGGAAAAAGTGGGCAAAATGAAGTTTATGGGGCAAGTTGGGAAATCGGGTATAGTTTAAGGGGAAAAAGTTGTATTAAGCCTTTTAATTTTGTTTGTTTTCATCCCATTTTACTGAAATGCCCTCTGCTTGCAGTGTTCGCATGTGATGAGGAGGCTCAAAATGAGGGGACTAGTAGCCACGAGGCTCTTTGCGAACGCGTTCATAAATGATGTCTGATGGATGCAAACTGGGGTTTAGGGTTGTGGGTTTGTATTTGTAAATGGGTAATGGGTAATGGGTTTTGATGAGTATTTTATGTAATTGGGTAAATGGTGTAATGGATATGGAATTTGAATTTTAATCGGTTATTGGCCATTTTACATGCAAACTTGATGGTGTCGTTGGGGGTTAAGAAGGTGAGCTTTGATACCTTTTTGATTTGGAGCATTGAGGTGCCTCCAAAATTTTAATGCTTCATAGGGGGTGTGGCATTGGGCGACATGTCTTTTGTTTGTGTGTGGTGCGGAGTTGGAGCATATCTTCTTTTCTTGTCGACTTGGGGACGAAATTTGAAATTTATTTTTACAATGATGGGGTGTGTTGTTCGTCCTACCGCGAACAATGCAGGAGTTTATTCTCCAATGTTATTTCGGTCCCTTCTATGAAATTGCTCGATAATAGTGGATTGCGGGATGTGTTGCAGACATGTGATCGTTATGGCTCGCGCATAATGATATCATGTTTAAGGGTAAATGGTTAACTGTGGGGAAATTTTTATTCTTGATAAAGATGCGCTATTGAGTAAAGGCGACAATAGGCGATACTTGTATTTTCTTCGGAATGGTGGACATGTCCGCGAGCTTGTATTCTGACGAGGGTTGTTAGTGCGCCTCGTATGGGGATTGCGTGGGAGCTGCCTTTGGCGGGGGCGATTAAATTAAATGTGGATAGGTTGGCGAGAGGTAAGCCAAGGCCTGCGGGATATGGTGGCGTGTTACGTGACGCAAAAGGTCGGATTTTAGCTCTATTTTCATGGTCGTTGGGAGTGATGGAGTCCAAAGAGGCGGAAGTGAGGGCTATTGCTTATGCACTCGACATGTTGATTTAATTTTCTTGTCCTTCGGCTCAATTTATCATTATAAAGTGACTCAAAGGTGGTTGTAACATATGTATTACACTTTGATCACCATGGAAGTTGTGGAAGTGTTTTCGTAATATTGATGACGCATGTCAGATGCTTTCTAATGTTTGTTTTCATAATATTTATTGTGAGGCTAATAGAATGGTCGATACACTTGCAAAGGGGAGTGTGAGGCTGTGAGCCGATCGTCTTAGTTTCACGTGAGTGGGGTGTGCTTGTGCGCTGTGTTGGTTGTAGAAATATGTTGTTAGGGTTGTTGGTTTTGTTGGTGCCTGGTGGCGTGTGGTAGTTTGGTTTTGGGGCTTTGTTGCCTTGATGTTTTTGTGGTTTGTTTGCTTTCTTTAGAATTATCGTATTGTACTTTTATTTATTTAAGATTAAGGAGGTTTTTAACAAGGGACACAATAATTTTGTATAATTTTTAATGCAGTAAAATTGCAAAAAAAAAAAACATATAAAGCAATGATATTAAACAAAATTTGCTTTGATTTTATGTTATTAAATTGAATAAATTATGGGTAAAATACTTAAATCATCACTTAACTTTGTTTTGTGACCTATTTTAATCACTCATTTTTAAAACGCTCAATTTTATCACTGAACTATAAACATTGACATATTTTGGTCACTCCACCGTTAAATCACTAACACTGTTATGACGTGAAAATAAAAAATAATATTTATTGAGGTGTTGGATTTAAAATAAAAAAATAAAAAAATCTTACTTCAAATTATCAGGAAACCTATCCAAATTCCAAATGTACCAACCCAAAACAGAAACCAAAATTTCAAACATATTAAATACTTCTTTAACATCACAATAATCGCTTCCATGACCCCACGCTTCCCATTTTTATTAGGTGGCGCGTTTGAAGGGGGGACTCCTAGAGTTGGGCAGAAGCACGATTTTTGAAGGCAATACAAAGAGAACAGAAGAGAGAAAGAAAAGAAATGGGAATGAAAAAAGTAAAGACAAAAGAATTTAAGAAAAGGAGAAGAGATAGGTTAACTGTAGAAGTTAAAAGATAATAAGAAGGATAAGAATTCATTGTGAAAGATAAGAAGACAGTGAGTGAAAAAGGGAAGAAGCTTTTGGAATTGGAGGGGAGGTCATCGATGAATTAAGAAATGAGGTTTAAGTTGTCGGCGGATAAAAGGGATAAGAAGGATTCTTACTATGGTCTCTTTCATGGTTGAATCTCTCTGTGAAATTATTTTGTTTTGTTTGGATGGTTTTCTCTATTTTGGGGAGAATGGTTTGTCAGGGATGATAGCTTCAAACTTATAAAATTAAAATATTATAAATCATATAAAATGACGTCGTTTTAATGTAAATTAAGTTTTCTCAAAACGACGTCATTTTGATTTTGTGTGCCATGTCATAACAGTGTTAGTGATTTAACGTTGGTGTGACCAAAATAGGTCAATGTTTAAAGTTCAGTGATAAAATTGAGCGTTTTAAAAGTTGAGTGACCAAAATAGGCCATGGAGTAAAGTTGAGTGATGATTTAAGTATTTTACCCATAAATTATTATCTAATTAATATTTATATGACCTAGAATTATGTTAAATTGTACCGAATTAAATAAAAATCGTATTTGTAATTAAATTTTTAGGTCGAATTCATAACAAATAAAATTATATTTAAAATTTAAATCACTTTAATATCGAATTTTATTATAATCATGTCTAGCGCTGTAAATAAGACGAGAATAATCGTGAACTACTCAAGTTCGACTCGTCCAACATTCAACTTGATTGAAATCGTCTCGAGTTCTTAACGAGCCAAGTAGAGCTACTTGATACTCGCGAGCTACTCTAAAATATAATATAGTAATTTTTAATTTTTTTAATTTAAAATCTCAATTCCTAACTCTAAAACCCTAAACATAAGTCATATACCCTAAAATCTAAATCCTAAAATCTAAACCCAACAACCTAAACCTCTAAACCCTAAACTAAAGTCTTAAACCCTAAAATTAATAAGCATGTCTAAACTAAAGTTTACACAACTTATGTATCAAATTTTTTTTCCTATTAGGGCTTTAAATGAGACGAGACATATTGCGAGCTACTCGAGTCCGACTCGGTCAAAGCTCAGTCAACACTCGAGTCGATTGAACTCGACTCAAGCTCGAACACGGCTAGGGGTGAGCAAAACTCGACTCGACTCGAAAAAACCGAATAACTCGACTCGAGGCAAAAATACTCGACTCGTCTTGACTCAACTCGAAATTTCATAAACTCGAATAACTCGGAAAAATTTCAAATAAAGTTTGAGTTGTGAAATGGAAATTCGAATAACTCAAAATTTTTAGTAATTAGTGGATTTATTTTTAAGTTCGAGACGAATCCCTCTATTTTTTATGATATATACATACTGATATATAAAAATATGAAGAAATATTGTCATATGTGAAAAAAATATATATGTGCATATCTTATATGATTAGAGAAAGGAGTTTAAATTGGAATCAAACCCTACTATAACATGATAAATAATTACAATTAAATTTTTATAGAAACTCGAAAACTCGACTCGACTCGACTCGACTCGAATTTCTTAAACTCGACTCGAATCGAAAAAATTTCAAATAAAGTTTGAGTGGTAAAATATGACTCGTCAACTCGAATAACTCAAAATTTTTTGACTCGACTCGACTCGACTCGACTCGATCGAACGCTCACCCCTAAACATGGCTCGAGTTTTTAACGAGCCGAGTTGAACTCAAATTATTCAAGCTCGTTAAAAACTAACTAAAATTTAAATTCGAATTGAATTCTTAACGAGCCGAGTCGAACTCAACACTACTCAAGCTCGACTCGCTTACACCTCCAATCATGTCCAAAAAGGTTCGAGTCAACCAAAAATCTATCGTGATGCAATTCTTACTAGAGATGTCGCTATGATTCCAATGCTCGCTATCACATTAGAATTTTTTTTATTTAAATTAAAAACTTATTACAATATAATTAATTATAAGGGTAAATTACATCAGTAATCATTAAATTATTTTTTTTGTTTTGGTCACCGGCCGTTAACAAACTAACAACGATTATATCAAAATAAAGAAATATAAAATCATATTTATATTTATAGATAAATATTCTATCATAATAAATATTATAAATTCTAAAAATCTATTGTTTTATTTTTAAATGTAAATAAATAATTTATAAATATTAAAAATTCTAAAAACTAAACATTTTAGAAATCTAATTTAGCTTAGTGGTAAAGTATTTTAATCATGACCACGAAGACATGGGTTTGAATCCTTTTTATGCATAATTCCACTTTTATTTTGGCCCTGTTTGGCAATTAGTGGATAGCTGATAGCTGATAGCGGATTACATTAGCTGATAGCTGATAGCTGATTGCATTAGTTGATTTGACTAGCGGATTGTATTAGCTGATTGTATAAAAGTGTTTGGTAAAATTAACTGATAGCTGATAGCTGTTTGATTATTTAAACAAGCAAAATGACTTATAAGGACATGGTTATATTTAATACTTATTTGAATAATTTATCAGTTATTAATATTTTGTATCTAATAAATATTAATTAGATTTGTAAAAATTATTTTTTAATATAAATTTCCTAAACAAATTTGAAAGATTTATATATTAATTTATTATTTATATAATTATTAAATTTTGTATATGCACATATAAATATGTGATAATAAAAAAATAGAATTAACTTACAAATGTCACCATATAAATTAGTAGTAACAACAAATAAGTCCAATATTTAATATGTTATTATTTATATTAAAAAATATTATTATTTAATTTAGGTTATTTTGTGATTTTTGATAATTGTTAAGGGTAAAAGAGTCATTACAACTATAATATCAAACCTTTAATCTCAAAAAGCTCATATTAGGAGCTTTTTCAAAATTAGTTTTTTCACCCCAATCCGCTCTTTCAATCCTCTATTTACCAAACATCAATATTAGCGGATTTGACTAGTCAAACCTCTAATTATACCTCAAACCTCTAATTTTTGCCCAAACCGCTATTTACCAAACAGGGCCTTTGTGTTAGTAACTCGGTATAAATTAAGTATAGTTTTTGTTGATAATTTTACAAGAATTGGGCCTAGCTTAGTGGCTAAGTGCTTGGACTTTTATTTGGCCTTTGATATATTTCTTTGCTTTTTTTGTTATATAAGGTGGTGACACATGTCACCATCTTACTAGTTGAATAAATTTAAAGAAAGTGGAGGAGAGAGAAAAATATAAATAAAAAAAAATAAATTCACGTTTCCCATTATGTTAAGGACAATTTTGTAAAAAAATAATTTCGTGATCAAAATAAAAAAAATAATAGTTTTAATAACCACTAGTGTAGTTTACTCTAATTTTAAAATACAATAAAATTACAAAGCTATTGCTATAGTGTTAGTTTTTGATAAAGGGTGGTAATATGCGTTTTTTAGTTTCAAAATTATAAATAATTTGATCAAATTTATTACTTTTTTAAATTTTTATTTATAGTTAAAAAAATATTTAAAATAGGAAACCACAATGTAAAATATTGAATCAACCCTACACATAGCTTTGTTAGAATGAATTTCATCATTGCATGGAAAGGTCACTTGAACTGCCACCAAAACTCAAAGCATTTACAAGAGTAAAAAAGAATAAAGTTTCTCTTACTCTATCTACAAACCCTAGCTTACAGGGAAGAACTAAAAATATTTTTTTATGCTAAAGTTAAAAAATGTTTATAGAAAGAAGTACTCAAGAATGAGAGCAAGTTTCGTTTGGAACATTTTTTTTCTTAAATATTCTAATATGATTACAAATTAATATTTTAATTCGATTTTATATCTAGATAAATTCACGTACACCTATAACATATATTACTCAAATTCGGGTCACCTATAAAAAACATCTCAACCTTTACCTGGACCACTCAATGAGTTTACATTTGGAACATTCTAGCTTGTATGTATATTTTAAATTTATATAAAATTAATTGTAAATTTTTTTTCCTATAATAATATTTTTTAATAATATACAAGTTCGTCTTATAATCTATGTTCAAAGTGCGAAAGTATCCTTTTAAAAATATCATCTCCAAAATTTTATCTATAATAATACTTTTTAGTAATATTTATTTTAGTATGGTAGGTTTGGTATTTTTGAACATCAAGATATAGAGTATTATTGACAAACGACAACTGAATTAAATGTTTTATATATTGATATAATTTCTTTGTCTTTATTAGTTTTCTAGTTGGAATGAATTTCATCATTAAATGTTTTATCTTTTTTCCCGCAAATTTTTTTTACTATAGGCTTTAGTTTTATAATTTATTTTTACCAATAGTTATGAACTTAGATGTTTTTTTTATAGAACTTAAAACAAAGATTTAGGTGAAAAACTCTAGCCGATCAACCTTGGTTTTTTTTTTTAACAATCATACGTCGTTTGCAAGTTCTTTTAAATTTTTTGTGTTAGTTGGTAATCGACAATCACTTAATTATTGATTGTTGATTTTAGGTGTTTATTATTATTTTTTGTTTTCTTTTTTTATTTTCTAATTAGAATCTCTGTTTTTATGGCACGCGTTTTCTCTGTCCTTGTGATACGCGTTTTTTTTGTCCTTGTGACATGTTTTCTTTATTTTTGTAGTTTTGTTTCATCTGTCCGCGTTTTTTTTGTCCTTGTGACATGTTTTCTTTGTTTTTGTGGTTTTGTTTCATCTGTCTTTGTGGCCTGATTCAGCATACCCTTGCGGTCGATTGTTGCTCACATAGAGTTTTTAATCGGCGCTACTTCCTGATTATGGTTTTGTCGGTGGTCACGCAAAGGTAGATCCCCACTCGGTTGATGGTTGTTTGTCGATGTAATCAGTCTTGGGTAGCGGAACATTTTGTTTGATAGTTTAGATCGCTCACCACTCCTTTTTCACCAGTTATGAGTCTCGATTGGATAGAGACAAGAAGATTCAGGAAGCTTCTAAATTTTGATGGTATGCTTATCTCCTTAGAAGGTTTTTTTTTTCATTTTTCTTTATTTTTAGGTTGTAAGGAATTTAGATAGATTAGTCTCATTATTTTCCTTCATAGATACGTTGTAATTGTGATATTTTTATGGTTATAATAAAAATTCAATGTCCATATTAAAAAGATATTTTTTGATAAATATATATTTCTTATGCATGGATATTTAAACTAGGAATTAAATTATCAAATGTAAACTTAGTTCCATGAATCAAAAGTTAAAATAATATGAATGAAATTCAATGGAAAAATAGGAATAACTCAATGGATGAGTCTACCATAGGCGTCGTACACCACTGAACATCACTAATACAATTCACTGCTGAACATCATTAATATTTTTAATAAATATTAAAAATCTTAAGGACTAGACTTATAATTAAAATTTTTTCAAAAAAATTAAAAGTAAAGTTTAAAAACTTTTTATATTTTTTTATAGTATTTTTAATTGATATATTGAATCAAATATTCCAAAATCCCCTTAATATCAAAAACTCTAAACTCAATATCCATTTATTTCCTTTCTGCCGCCGTTGCCGATAGGGCTTGTTGACTTTACCAAAGGCTTGCATCAGATAATTCATTAAGTTTGGTTTCTCGGCGTACCAAAGAAATTCCATTTGGGTCTCCACCCCATTCCTCAAATACAAGCAACAAATCCCTTGTTGGGTTAACGGCGGCGGCAGCAAAAGGAAAATAAAAGAGTTGGGTTTAAAATTTTTAATATTAAGAAAATTTTGAGATATTTAATTTTAATATATCAATTTAAAATGTTATAAAAAATATAAAAGGTTTATTAAATTTTATTTTTAACTTTCTTATAAAATAATTTTAATTATAATTCTAGTCCTTAAGATTTTTAATCTTTATTAAAAAATTTAATAGTTGCGTTAGTGATATTCAACGGTGTACGACTAGAGATGGGCACTGGTCGGGTCGGGTTTTTGGCCCACCCGAACCCGACCTGAAAATATATACTACAAATTCGGATCCGACCCGACCTCACACTTGAAAAAAATCCAACCCGACCCGAAAACTATATACTCAAACCCGTCTCGACCCGAACTATTAAAAATAATAAATTTTAGGGACTTAATTGTAAAAAAATTTAGGGACCTAATTAAAAAAAATTAAATTTTAAGAACCTAATTGTAAAAAATAATTTTAATGACCTTATTGTAAAAAATATATATATAAAGAGTGAGCATTATTGTGAATACCCTTAAAAAATTTAAGGAAAAATTACACTATTAGTCTGGGTCGAGTCGGATTTTCTCCACCCTAAAATTGAACCCGACCCGACTCGATTTTACCCTATAAAAAAAACCCTTACTCAAATTATAGGTACTAAACTTGGATTCCGTTCAGTTTCAAGTTAATTTTTTTTAAAAAAAAAGAGTTCTTGATTTTTTGAATTTGAGCTTTTTATATTTAAGATTTTTCAAGTTTAACCTTTTTTTAAGTTTGGGTTTAAATCCGACTCAGGCTTATTTTGCCACCTCTAACGACCACCAGGAGCCGCCACACCTGGCCAGCATGAGCACCAAGTTGAGAAGGACAAAAAGAAAAGTGTGATGGAGGAGATGAAGGAAAATTTTCTTGGCCATCATGTTCATAACCATGTAAAGTAGCTTTATAAATTATTTATTGTACTTTTATTTAGGGTAAAATCCGTAAAATTTATTTAGTTTTATATTTTGAGTAAATTATGCAGTTTTTTTTTTCAATCTATTTTATTTTGATCACCGATTATGTAAAAAATAATTTTGATCACTTGTGTTACCGATTCATTCTATTTTAGTCCCTGAACAATTAATTTCCCGTTAATTTGTTGACGTTGCAATAAAAGTATTTAATTTATAACTTGATCTTTGAATTTTAGACAAAGTACTAGTTTGACCCTAAACTTTATATACTAGTTTCACACTGAACTTTAGATAAAATATGGATTTGACTTCTTGATATGATGAAAGTCTCCGACCACCCGTTGCCGCTCACCACTGTTGGCCATCATCACCACTACCGGCATTGAAAACAATCTTATTCATGGTTTTTTTTTACACTAAACCAATTTGCAGTACATTTTTACATGGAGAACAGTCAGACTGCTGTTGAGGAAGATTGTTGCTGCAAGAAAATATTCGAGCTTCGATGCCGCCTTTATGACAGGTGGTTTGTCGGAGAACATCTCCGGAATATCATGTTTGGTTGCAATAAGAACCACCATAAAAGTAACTTCGATTACAAAAGATGTCAAAACAGTCACCACGATCGAGAATTTTGCTGCTTTTGGACGCCCGATTCCGAAATCGTTTGCCACTCGAACACTGAGAGACAATAATTTGAAAAGATTAGACGAACATAATAATGGAGATGATATTGATACCAGATTTTGTATATAGGGCTTGAGCAATGGACCTTGCTAGTTGAATTCTATGTCAACCTCCACATCTCTCTTTTCTCCCCCTATGAATATAGCCCCAAAGCATGCTTGTTTGGGCCGAGCTAACCACCCCACTGACTCTTCCTAAATCAAATTGCAATTTACTATACAGATATACTTTGGCCAGCTTTTTGAGCTAAAATTAGAGGTTTGACCAGTTAAATCCGTTAATTTGGATGCTTGGTAAATAGATGATTGTAATAGCGGATTGAGGTGAAACCTCTTATTTTGAAAATGTTCCTTTTAGGAGCATTTTGAGTTAGAAGTTTAAATAAAAGACTTGTAAAAATTATTTTGTCCTTGATAATTATAATTTTTTCTAAATAACATAAATTTAATTAACTAATAAAATTAAAAAAATAATTTCATAAATAAGAAATTAATAAATACATGTAAATTTAATAATTAATAAAATTATATTCAAAATATAATTTCATAGATAAGAAATTAAATTATACATCTAAATTTAATAATTATTAAAATTAAATTAAAAAGATAATTTCACAAATAAAAAATTAATATGTACATCTTCATATATGCTCAACAATAATATTAAAAAAATTAATTTTCATAATCTAATTAATATTAATAGGTACAAAATGTTAATAACTAATAAATTATTCAAAGAAGTATCAAATATAATCATGTCCTTTATATGTCATTTTGCTTGTTCAAATGATCAAACAACTATCAACTATCGGTTAATTTTACCAAACACTTTTATACAATTAGCTAATGTAATCTGCTAGTCAAATCAGCTATCTGCTATAAGCTAATGTAATCCGCTATCAGCTAATGTAATCCGCTATCATCTATCCGCTAATTGCCAAACAGGGCCTTTGATATTTGAATTGAATTCGTTTTTTAATTTACGTATTCGACTCATTGGTCGGCTAATTCGAATTAAATTTTATAAAATTTTATATAAGGGTGACTTGATCTTGCTTAAGGGACTTAATGTCTCATCCCGCTAAATCAATATGTGAATTTGATTTATTGATATTTACAAATTATTTATATAAATTAGATACTTAAATTTGGATGATGTCATATCAGTTTCCCTAAAGTAGTAACGATTATTTTTTGGGTTAATATTCATTTTGGTACCTAAACTTAGCTTTATGTTATACAAAATTTCCAAAGCAGCAACTGTATTAAAAAAAATAGTTAATATTTTATTTTAGTACATGAACATAGTTTACTGGCTCAAATTAATACTTAACCTTAGATTTTTTTTCTCAAAAGAATATATATATATATATATATTGTATAATTAACTATTACATTCAAAATAAAAATATTTAATATGAAATTCCAAAATTATTTAATTTCATCTAAGCCCGTTGCCCCAAACTGATTTTTTTAATAGTTTAATTTAAACACATTTGAATAAACTAAATTTACGTACCAATATACATATTTTATTATCCCTTAAATTTTTCTGCGGAGTACATTTTTTTTTACTAAGAAGAGAGACATTTAGATACTTATATTTTCAAGATAAATGTTAACTCATACAAGATAAAATAATATGAATATCTTTACCCATTCGATTAATTAGTAGGTCTTTACGAACAGAAATATTGTTAAATTATATTAAATCAACAAATTAAATTCGAATAACAAAATATATATTTCCACCGTCGTATGTGATTGAAGAATAAAGAAAGCTGCACATAAGTCTTAGTTATTGTCTTATTGAATATCGACAATTGATTTTTTAAGCTAATCCAACTTCTTAATATGAAATTATTTCCATGTTGACCTTCCTTTTCTTAAAACGCACTTACCATCAAATAAACCCTAATTAAGCCTGTTGTAGTTGGATCTTTGTTTCTTGTGGGATTATTAAGATCCACTTGGAAGTTAGTATTACCCTTTTTATTAACTTTTTAAATGCATTTGGAAGATTACCATGAACCATAAACCAAAAGGAAAACACTTTGCAACATAAAGTTGTAAGATTTATAAAAAATGTTGGAAAGGGAGATCATGTAATCCAAGAATCTGATCTGATCTGGTCTATTTGACTTCGTCCAGAAAAGTCAACAATTCATATTCACTTATTAAAAATCATCCTAATTCAAAAGTCGAAACAACTAAAAACGACATGGATTTAAAATCATTATAATTAAAATTACCCTAATCCTTGCTAATTTAACTTGAACAACTTAAACTATATTCATGAACGAAGTTAGAAATAGGGATGGTAAAATTACCCCGCTTTGATGGGTCTCGGCCTGATAGGGACGAGTATTTTTTTAAAATTAGAGTTCGAGTCAGGTCAGGTTCGTGTTTAGGGTCAAAATTTTCCAACTCGACTCGATTTATTTATAATTATATATATTATTTAATATTTTTATTATTTTTTCGAGAAGAGTTGAATTTAGTTGGACTTTTTTGTTAAAATTTTAGGGCTAGATCGGGATCAGATTATACTTTTATTATGTTAGATCAAGTTAAGAATAAAATATATTAAAATCGGGTCAAATCGGGTCGAATCGAAATACATAGTGATTGACATCAAGTTCGGCATACCATTAGCCTCGCGATGTATATTGCTAAAGAGCACACATGTTAATCTTCGACAAGCAGCATAGTGATTGACATCATTATGCCATTCCG
This sequence comes from Hibiscus trionum, assembly GCA_030270665.1. NCBI lineage: Eukaryota > Viridiplantae > Streptophyta > Magnoliopsida > Malvales > Malvaceae > Hibiscus > Hibiscus trionum. Next base: position 1,534,046 of record BSYR01000012.1, read on the forward strand.
AAAGCACCAACCTGTCTACTTTAGTATATCACACATCGTCTTTCTGTTTGTTAACACTCGTCTGTTATTATTCTAGTTATCGCCTCTCTATTAATTTCGCAATATCCTTTATAATTGCCTCCTCATTTCCTATGGTTGTAGCACCAAAATATTTTGTCAATTCCACTGTCTCACGAGCCTCCTTTATTAACACTATTTTCGAATGTTGTTGATTCTTCTTCTTATGACGTCCACACCCCTTCTTCTTTTGTATATTTTTTTTAACCCCCTTAACCCGGCCTAGACGGTTGACCCGAACTACAAAGATTACACGGGGAAAACTAAAGTCAACCCGAAAGTCAACCTTGGTTAACGACTCTTTTTTTTTTCTTTTTAATCTTGTCTAGATGCTCAATAACCCTAAGCGTATTCTTGAGAAACATTTATATGAAAAGCACATCGATCGGATATCGATAAGGGACTCAATTGCACAAATCACAACTATTAGGGACCAATTTGTAAATTCTGGAAATTAGGAGATCTTAACTGATTTTTAAGTTACCAATATTAAATTAGTCATATTACATGCTTCCCCGTCAAATTTCACCTTAATCGGACATCTCAAACTCATGCAATTGCAATTACAATTTTCAAGACTAAAACGTAAAGCTTGCAAACCTTAAAACCATTCAAACCAGTGCCCAACGGTCTCCTGTTTCGAAACGGGGTTGACTGTTCCGAAACACAGGCTCGTTTCGAGACTTGTTTCAAAACAGGGCCTTCTAGTGGCCAAACCGTTTCGATACGGTCACCAGCCGTTTCGAAACACCAAGGCCATTACAGGCCCCCGTTTCGAAACGTCTATGAGTGTATCGATACGGGTTGCCAGAAGCTGCAGATTTTGCTGGTTTAACATGCACAAAACCACTCAAACACATCCTAATAACTTCCTAATCATGCCAACAAGTCACCATACATAGAAGGTACATGTTTGCATCTTCAAAACACGTTCAAGGCATCAATCATGGAATTCCACAAGCCTATAGGTATGCATCCTAGTATCCAAAACCAAGCAACCAACAAAACACCAAATCAAGCATCAAAATGGCCATTTACAAATCCAAATCATCAAAGGCATCATACCACAACTAGGGAGTCCAAAACATCTCCCAAAACACAACCTAGGTTCCCATTGCCAAAATATCAAAAACTAATAGTGTTATGAAAACATCACCATACATGAGCTTAGTTTTCCCTTGGACCCTTAGCCTCCTTGTTGCCCTCAAACACTTCAATTATCTGCATTATTGGTTCAAGAGAGAGAGCGTAAGCACAATTGCTTAGTGAGACATGCTCTAAAGAAACAACACATTAATGCTTTTTATAAAACACTTTTAGCAAAACCTTCCATCACATAACCACCATTATTCATGCAACCTTGCATACACAAACAAGCTTCTCATGCTTCATTAAAATCAACATGTCATATTGGCTTTCAAGTGATAATCTATAACCATTTACAACACAAAACACAATCGGATACGCGGATTACAAGCGTTGTCCCATATGCTTCATACACACTACCGGACACACAAGGTGGAGTTTACCGGTACAATCATAACACCTCAACACCCGTGATGGAGTTTAACGGTACAATCACAACCCCTCAACATCACTCATCGGTAGTTGTATAACTTCACTAACGAGAACACGGGACACACAACACAAGATCCACACACGGACTTTTAACCACCGTTGTGATCTTACCTTTCTCGTTAGTGTACTTGGATGGAGTTTACGGTACAATTACAACCCCTCAACATCTAAGGCGACTTTATTCACGGTGCACCCAATCCTATAGCCGGCTAACTATATCCGATTCAAGTACTTTAAAACCAACACATCACTTGCCAATATACATCATTTATCATCAACAATTCACTGTTTTAAAGCATTAAACAAAGCCATTTAACATCATGCATCACTATGCATCAAATCCACATTTACAACATATCAACCAAGGATCTCTTACCTTGAGCATCCTTCAACATATGGCTTTCAAAACCAGCATTAACCATGCTAAAACATGCTTTCAAAACAGAATTTAAACATGCAATTTTATAACAAATGCATCGAACCACTCCATGGCACATCCAAGAGAGTTTTTCCGAAAACTTACTCTTGAGCTTAGTTAAGTTGCTTAGACTTAAACTAAGCTCCCAAAACCTTCAAACATTTGTTTCAAAGCTGGAAACCCAACTTCACTCACCAATTCCATTTTGCAAGCTTGCCGAAACGCCGATCAAGCCTCCGAATCAACACCACAAGTATCCGAAGATGTCTCCCCTGTTTTAAACACATCAAAGCAGAGGATTAATGCATCATCATGCATTAAAATCTTCAGCCATCACACCTAAACTCGTTGCTCTAACCAAAACTAACATTTCGGCTACCAAACACAACCGAAATCACCTCCAAACTCTTCCAAAACATAACCCAGCCAAAATCCATCACTTCTAACCATTTCTAAACATCAATTAACATCCAAAAAGAACCTAAACCCGTCCTTACACCTCCAGCTATAACAGAACACCAAGATCACCCCAAAAACCACCATTTTCATAAGCAAAAACTTAGGAAACACAACCTATTCGGGATTGCACTGATAAAACCTCATTTACACATCATTAGACATCCAAAATACACTTAAGAATCATCTCAAAACAGAGCCCAAACATTCACAACGAAATTCTTCAAGATTTCCTCCAAATCTTGAGTTTTAAGCCAAAATCAAGTTCATATCATTAAAACCATTTATAAAACTTAAATTAAGGATTGATAAGTTGGGAATTTCAGTAAAGAACTGAGTATTTAGAGGAGAAGAACAACCTTACCTCTAAATGTTGATTTCTCCTTGATTTGAGCCAATTTTCTTGAAATTCCAAGGAGCAAATCAAAAGGATTTGATGTAAGATGAACTAGGAATTAATTGATGATTGAAACCTCATCAATTGGAGTAAAAATCAATGGATAAGTTGCTGGAGAAAAGTGTTTGGATGAGGGAATTTTGAGAGAAAAAGAGATGAGAAAGTTTTAAGAAAAGTTAGTTATGAAAATCTAAAAAGTGGTTTCCCCCTTTTCATTTAATTAATTAAACATTAATTAAATCACTTAAATTTAAGAAAAATCTGGAGAAATCATTCTTGGGTAAATTAGCTCCTTAAAGATTCAAAGTTTCAATCCTTACAAAACAGTCACGACTGAACTTTTCAAAAATCGTATTTTAGTCACTATTCCAAAATGTTGTATTTCCAAACCTTATTTTGTAAAATTGATTTCACCACTCTCTTATATATATTAAAAGAGGATTTTTAGATATTTTTCCATATTTTTAAAGCATCACGAACTAGGCTTTCCCTAAAACCTCCTTTTATATTCGAACCGAAAATCAGACCGGCCCGGTTCAGACCCTAAACTTCTAAGCCCAAAATTGGGGTGTTACAACTCTCCCCCCCTTAAGAAATTTCGTCCTCGAAATTTACCTGGAGGAAAGAGATACAGAAACTGCTTCTTCATGTCATCCTTTCTTTCCCACGTGGCTTCCTCAACACCACGATGCTTCCACAACACCTTTACCAAATCAATGGTCTTGCCTCGAAGAACTTTACTGTCCGAATCCAAAATTTCCACCGGCTCCTCATCATAGGTCAAGTCTGGATTCAACTCCACTTCCTCCACAGGCATAACATGCGAAGGATTCGATCTATACCTCCCAAGCATAGAGACATGAAACACATCATGAATCTTTTCCAATTCTTGCGGCAATCTCATCTTGTACGCAACAGGACCCACACGTTCAATCACCTCGTATGGTCCAATGTACCTAGGGCTCAACTTACCCTTATGACCAAACCGCATCACCTTTTTCCAAGGCGAAACCTTCAAAAACACACGGTCACCTACCGCAAACTCAATCTCCTTACGCTTCAAATTCGCGTAAGACTTTTGTCGATCAGAAGCTGCCTTCAATCGCTCACAAATGAGCTTCACCTTCTCGGTGGTTCCTTTCAACAAAGCTGGCATTGGAACCAACTTCTGACCTGTTTTAGCCCAACAAAGAGGAGTTCTGCATTTCCTCCCGTACAAGGCTTCATAAGGTGCCATTTGAATACTTGTCTGGTAGCTATTGTTATAAGCAAACTCCACCAAAGGCAAATGCTTCTCCCAAGAGCCTTGAAACTCAATCACACAGCACCGCAACATATCTTCCAACACTTGGATAACACGCTCAGACTGTCCATCCGACTGTGGATGATAAGAAGTACTGAAATTCAGCCGTGTACCCAAAGCTTGATGCAAACATTCCCAGAAACGCGACGTAAACCTCGGATCTCTATCCGACACTATAGACTTTGGCACACCATGCAGCCGCACAATCTCAACAATGTACAGCTCTGCAAGCTTATCCAAGGTGTACGTAGTATTCACAGGTAAGAAATGAGCACACTTCGTAAGGCGATCCACTATCACCCACACCGAATTCCTCTTCGATGGCGACAAAGGCAAACCAGACACAAAGTCCATGGTAATCCTTTCCCACTTCCACTCAGGAATCCTCAACGGTTGCAACAACCCAGAAGGAAACTGATGCTCAGCCTTAACTCGCTGACAAACCATGCACTTACTCACATACTCAGCAACATCTTTCTTCAAACCCACCCAATAGTACTCATCCTTAAGATCACGATACATTTTTATACTACCTGGGTGCATAGTAAAAGGACTACTATGAGCTTCAGTCAGAATAGCACGCCTCAACTCAGCATCATTCGACACTACTATCCGACTCCCAAAAAATAGAACTCCATCATCATTAAAACATAAATCCGATGGCCTATCCTCAACAATATCCTGAACATGTGGCACCAAGGAATCATCCAACAGCTGTTTATCCTTTATCAACTAAACCAAAGATGGTTTCACTTGCAATTCAGCCACAAGACCTCCATCTCGCGAAATACTCAAACTGGCAAACATAGCCCCCAACTCCACTGCCACTTTCCTACTCAAGGCATCCGCTACAACATTAGCTTTTCCCGGATGGTACTCGATCGTCAGATCGTAATCTTTAAGCAACTCCACCCAACGTCGTTGCCTAAGATTCAACTCTTTCTGAGACATCAGATACTTCAAACTTTTGTGATCCGTGTACACAGTACACTTCTCACCATACAGGTAATGTCTCCAAATTTTCAAAGCAAAGACCACCGCAGCTAACTCAATATCATGCGTAGGATAATTTCACTCATGCACCTTCAACTGACGCGATGCATAAGCCACCACCTTACCCTCTTGCATCAACACACACCCCAAACCGACATAGGATGCGTCACTGTACACCACAAACTCTTTCCCTGATTAAGGTTGAACCAAGATAGGAGCTTGCGTCAAAGCTGCCTTAAGCTTCTCAAAAGCCTGCTGTCTCGCTTCTGTCCACTCATACTTGACATCCTTCTGCAACAACTTCGTCAAAGGTGCATCAATCTTTGAAAATCCATCCACGAACCTCCAGTAGTATCCCGCCAACCCAAGGAAACTACGGACTTCATGAATAGACTTAGGAGGCTTCCAATTCATCACTGCCTCAATCTTCTGAGGATCAACATGAATCCCCTCAGCAGAAACCACATGACCAAGGAACACAACTTCCCTAAGCCAAAATTCACACTTGCTCAGCTTAGCATAAAGTTGATTCTCCAACAAAGCCTGCAACACAATCCTCAAATGCCCCTCATGCTCCTCCTCAGTACGAGAGTACATAAGGATATTATCAATGAACACCACAACAAACTTGTCCAAATACTCATGGAACACTCTATTCATCATGTTCATAAAAGCTGCAGGAGCATTCGTCAAACCAAACGGCATCACAGGGAACTCATAATGCCCATACCTCGTTCTGAAGGCTGTTTTTAGCACATCCACGTCCTTCACCTTCAGCTGGTAATAACCTGACCTTAAGTCAATCTTAGAGAACACAGCCGCTCCCTGAAATTGATCAAAAAGATCATCAATCCTCAGCAATGGATACCGATTCTTGATAGTCAACTTGTTCAGCTGACAATAGTCGATGCACATTCTCATAGTGCCATCCTTTTTCTTCACAAACAAGATCGGTGCACCCCAAGGTGACACACTCGGCCGAATGAAACCACGATCAAGCAACTCCTGAAGTTGCGTCTTCAGCTCCTTCAACTCCTTAGGTGCCATTCGGTAAGGAGTAATGGACACTGGAGTTGTGTTTTCATACAGCTCAATTCCAAACTCCACCTCTCGACTAAGAGGCAATCCAGGTAATTCCTCCGAAAACACACCAGGAAACTCTCGCACAGTCTTGATATCTTGAACCCGCAACTCCTTAGAGCTAGGATTCATCACAAAGGCCAGATAAGCCTCACATCCTTGTCTCAGCATCCGGCTTGCTTCCAATGTAGACACCACATTGGTAAGAAACTTCACATTCTCACCAACCACCACTACCTCATAATCATCCGCAAGTTTCAACGAAACCCGCTTGTTCTCAAAATCCACCACAGCTTGATGTTCAACAAGCCAATCCATACCAAGGATTACATCAAAACCATAGAATGGCAATTCCATGAGATCAATAAGAAAAGCATGGTTTTGCACTACCAATGGACATCTTCTATATAACTTCCGTGTCACAACGGTCTTACCAAAGGAACTAGTTACACGCATACCAACATCCAAAGACTCAACAGGTAAACCAAGCAATTGAGCATGTTCACGCAAAATGTATGAGTGTGTAGATCCAGAATCAATCAAGGAAAGTAATGACAAGGATTGCAAAGTAAAGGTACTTGCGATCACATCCGTGTCATTTCTCCCCTCTCGCTGAGCATACACTCGAGCCTGGCCACCACCCTCAGGTTGGACAGCCACCACATGCGCCACATTCCTCCCACCATCATCTCCGCGCTGGAAGTTACCACGGTCGCGCCCACGACCTCTCTGTGGTGCAACAACAGCATGAGCACGTCCTTGACCACCACCGGCCAACAAAGGACACTCCCTCCTCATGTGGTCTGTCGAACCACAATTCCAGCACGAATTACCGGTCACTGCCACAGGAGCCTGAACCTCCCTCGCTGCTCGAGGAAAATCACGCCTCAAATGGCCACGCGATCCACACGTCCAACACGTGTTCTGTACAGCTCTCATCCTGTCTCCCTGAACAGGCGCACCATGCCCTCCATTACCACGCCTAGCAGAAGACTGATACCTCTTATCTCGTCCTCTCTTGTTCTGTCCACCACCGGAACTATACTCAGCAGCTCTTTTACCCGAGCTAGAGCTAACACCTCTGGAAGACAGACCCAAGTTCTGCTCAATGTCGTTCGCCCTACTCACCAGCACATCAAAATCCGTGTACTCAGCTGCAAGCATAAAGGTCTTCACATCCGACATCAAACCATATTGGAAACGCTCACATCTCTCCCGCTCATCAAGGATAAGCTCAGGTGCGTACTGGCTAAGGCGGACAAACTGGATCTCGTACTCAGCCACCGTCATGCTTCCTTGCACAAGAGACATGATTTCTCTTTTCTTCTCATCCAGGTATCGCACACCTAGATACTTTCACTTGAACGCATTCAGAAAGAACGTCCAAGTCACATCAACCTCCTCCATTCCGGAGACAGTGGTCGTCCACCACGTATACGTATCATCATGTAACAGCGATACTACACAACCTAACTTCTGCACATCGTTGCAGTTCATTTTCCCCAATATCCTCTTGGTGCTTTCCAACCAAGATTCAGAACCCTCAGGAGATAAACCTCTGAACTCAGTCCCTCCAAGACTGCGAAGACGTTCCAAAGGTAATCTCACGTTAGCATCACCTTGATGCACAGCTCCGTGAGCTCCAACTACTGCTGCTTGAAAGGCTCCAGCAATAGCCTGTATCAATACAGTCATTTCAGGAGCAGCTTGCCCCTGCACAGCTTCAGATCCAGCGACCCCAGCACCAGCACCAACACCAGCATTTTCACCTCCAGCACCATCACCGCCGGGTGGTCCACCACCAGGAGGAGGAGGTATATCCACAACATTCTCAATGTTTTCTTCGTTCTCATTCTGAGCCATAGCTCTCGTATTCATCCTCATTTCTCTACGAGGCCCCATTTACAAGAAAAACAATGCACTGACACAAATGTAATAAACATAATTAGGCTCAACAAGGTAAGTAATTCAAGTACTCAAGCTCATTTTCCAAAAACAATTCCTTTCATTAGTTTTGATATGGCAATGAGTTCCTCTAGCATGCTTCAACATAGCATAGCATCACAATTGCAACATACTTTACAATTCATACATCATACTTTCATTTAAAAGGCATATCATGCAATCACACATACTTCACCCCCAAAACCATTCATATTTACACGAGAACTCAGCTCTGATACCACCAAATGTAACCCCCTTAGCCCGGCCTAGACGGTTGACCCGAACTACGAAGATTACACGGGGAAAACCAAAGTCAACCCGAAAGTCAACCTTGGTTAACGACTTTTTTTTCTTCTTTTTAATCTTGTCTAGATGCTCAATAACCCTAAGCGTATTCTTGAGAAACATTTATATGAAAAGCACAGCGATCAGATATCGATATGGGACTCAATTGCACAAATCACAACTACTAGGGACCAATTTGTAAATTCTGGAAATTAGGAGATCTTAACTGATTTTTAAGTTACCAATATTAAATTAGTCATATTACATGCTTCCCTATCAAATTTCACCTTAATCGGACATCTCAAACTCATGCAATTGCAATTACAATTTTCAGGACTAAAACGTAAAGCTTGCAAACCTTAAAACCATTCAAACCAGTGCCCAACGGTCTCCTGTTTTGAAACGGTGTTGACTGTTCCGAAACACGGGTTCATTTCGAGACTTGTTTCGAAACAGGGCCTTCCAGTGGCCAAACTGTTTCGATACGGTCACCAGCCGTTTCGAAACACCAAGGCCATTACAGGCCCCCGTTTCGAAACGCCTATGAGTGTATCGATACGGGTTGCCCAGAAGCTGCAGATTTTGCTGGTTTAACATGCACAAAACCACTCAAACACATCCTAATGACTTCTAATCATGCCAAAAAGTCATCATACGTAGAAGGTACATGTTTGTATCTTCAAAACACGTTCAAGGCATCAATCATGGAATTCCACAAGTCTATATACATGCATCCTAGTATCCAAAACCAAGCAACCAACAAAACACCAAATCAAGCATCAAAATGGCCATTTACAAATCCAAATCATCAAAGGCATCATGCCACAACTAGGGAGTCCAAAACATCTCCCAAAACACAACCTAGGTTCCCATTGCCAAAATATCAAAAACTAATAGTGTTATGAAAACATCACCATACATGAGCTTAGTTTTCCCTTGGACCCTTAGCCTCCTTGTTGCCTTCAAACACTTCAATTATCTGCATTATTGGTTCAAGAGAGAGAGCGTAAGCACAATTGCTTAGTGAGGCATGCTCTAAAGAAACAACACATTAATGCTTTTTATAAAACACTTTTGGCAAAACCTTCCATCACATAACCACCATTATTCATGCAACCTTGCATACATAAACAAGCATCTCATGCTTCATTAAAATCAACATGTCATATTGGCTTTCAAGTGATAATCCATAACCATTTACAACACAAAACACAATCGGATACGCGGATTACAAGCGTTGTCCCATACGCTTCATACACACTACCGAACACACAAGGTGGAGTTTACCGGTACAATCACAACCCCTCAACACCCGTGATGGAGTTTAACGGTACAATCACAACCCCTCAACATCACTCATCGGTAGTTGTATAACTTCAGTAACGAGAACACGGGACACACAACACAAGATCTATACACGGACTTTTAACCACCGTTGTGATCTTACCTTTCTCGTTAGTGTACTTGGATGGAGTTTACGGTACAATTACAACCCCTCAACATCCAAGGCAACTTTATTCACGGTGCACCCAATCCTATAGCCGGCTAACTATATCCGATTCAAGTACTTTAAAACCAACACATCACTTGCCAATATACATCATTTATCATCAACAATTCACTGTTTTAAAGCATTAAACAAAGCCATTTAACATCATGCATCACTATGCATCAAATCCACATTTACAACATATCAACCAAGGATCTCTTACCTTGAGCATCCTTCAACATATGGCTTTCAAAACCAGCATTAACCATGCTAAAACATGCTTTCAAAACAAAATTTAAACATGCAATTTTATAACAAATGCATCGAACCACTCCATGGCTCATCCAAGAGAGTTTTTCCGAAAACTTACTCTTAAGCTTAGTTAAGTTTCTTAGACTTAAACTAAGCTCCCAAAACCTTCAAACATTTGTTTCAAAGCTGGAAACCCAACTTCACTCACCAATTCCGTTTCGCAAGCTTGCTGAAACGCCGATCAAGCCTCCGGATCAACACCACAAGTATCCGAATATGTCTCCCTTGTTTTAAACACATCAAAGCATAGGATTAATGCATCGTCATGCATTAAAATCTTCAGCCATCACACCTAAACTCGCTGCTCTAACCAAAACTAACATTTCGGCTACCAAATACAACCGAAATCACCTCCAAACTCTTCCAAAACATAACCCAGCCAAGATCCATCACTTCTAACCATTTCTAAACATCAATTAACATCCAAAAAGAACCTAAACCCGTCCTTACACCTCCAGCTATAACAGAACACCAAGATCACCCAAAAAACCACCATTTTAATAAGCAAAAACTTAGGAAACACAACCTATTCGGGATTGCACTGATAAAACCTTATTTACACATCATTAGACATCCAAAATACACTTAAGAATCATCTCAAAACAGAGCCCAAACATTCACAACGAAATTCTTCAAGATTTCCTCCAAATCTTGAGTTTTAAGCCAAAATCAAGTTCATATTATTAAAACCATTTATAAAACTTAAATTAAGGATCGATAACTTGGGAATTTCAGTAAAGAACTGAGTATTTAGAGGAGAAGAACAACCGTACCTCTAAATGTTGATTTCTCCTTGATTTGAACCAATTTTCTTGAAATTCCAAGGAGCAAATCAAAAGGATTTGATGTAAGATGAACTAGGAATTAATTGATGATTGAAACCTCATCAATTGGAGTAAAAATAAATGGATAAGTTGCTGGAGAAAAGTGTTTGGATGAGGGAATTTTGAGAGAAAAATAGATGAGAAAGTTTTAAGAAAAGTTAGTTATGAAAATCTAAAAAGTGGTTTCCTCTTTTCATTTAATTAATTAAACATTAATTAAATCACTTAAATTTAAGAAAAATCTGGAGAAATCATTCTTGGGTAAATTAGCTCCTTAAAGATTCAAAGTTTCAATCCTTACAAAACAGTCACCACTGAAATTTTCAAAAATCGCATTTTAGTCACTATTCCAAAATGTTGCATTTCCAAACCTAATTTTGTAAAATTGATTTCACCGCTCTCTTATATATATTAAAAGAGGATTTTTAGATATTTTTCCATATTTTTAAAGCATCCCAAACTAGGCTTTCCCTAAAACCTCCTTTTATATTCGAACCAAAAATCAGACCGGCCCGGTTCAGACCCTAAACTTCTAAGCCCAAAATTGGGATGTTACAGTTTTCAGTCTCCTCTCAATCAGATGATGATACTACATTTAAAATAGTCTTCGTTACATTGCTAACCTTTTTAGTGACCCCCTTACATGTGACACTATCAATTATCAGCTCCATCGCTTCCTTAACTTGTATCCCTACTCCCTAAATCTCTAATGAAAAGCTCACCGGATAATCCACAAGTCTCTTTGTATTTAATTCATTCCATAGACTCAACCGTTGATGATGACAATCCTTATTACGCGGAATAATACCAACGTCCTCATCCGTCATCCAACCCCCTAAACCCATCGATGTGTCAATCACTCAATCATCCGGTCATCTCAACTCTCCCCCTAACTAATTTTGGTGCCACACTCTATTGTCACTCGTATTTTTGTCTTGTTCCATATCTAGTCTCTCCTTAACCCCTACCTTCACTATTTGAGTCTCACCTATGTTCACTTCACCTTCAGTTGTCCCTAATAAATTCAATGTTGATTGAGCACATTCCTTGTTCCCCACATGACATTCTTCAGTTGATTGTGTATCCATAGACACTCTTTCCGCATCATCATTACAATCACAATGATGTTCTATCATCGGCTCAAACTCTATAATTCGAATACGAAAATTGTGTTCTGCAACAGTCATATCCAAGCATTCATCAATTCGTTTCATAGTATCAGTCTTGATTAATATATGCCCCCGCTCAAATGATTTTGGTGCCAACATTACCTCATCACAACGCATCAATAACCCCCATATCACAGCCACATCTGAGAAGGACTCCCTCGACCATGGATGCATCGGTATTCCACTAATCGACAACCAAACACGTCGCGTATTTGAAACATTAGTAGGATTCCAATTTTGAACTTTAACAAACCATTTACCCAACTCTTCCTTCTTCAAAATTTCTTGCCTATCTTCCTCATTTGTGAACATTAGTAATACTTTCGCACCCGCAATGCGCATTACCGAGAATCCAACAAGATTGGCTACATGTAACTCCTTCGCTAACATTGTCATTCCAATGGGCTACCGACACAATTCAATCGCACAATTGCGAAGAATCTTGACCTTAACCGCATCAATAACACCTTGTACTATTCTTCTTTGGTGTTCACTATTTGGACTCCCACCGCTTGCATCAATCCCCTTCGATTTCTTTCCTTGAAAACCACTCACCATAATTTGTAAAACAAATGTTTGATTTTGATATAAAAAATAATCTAAGAACCAAATTGCAAAGTAAATAAATTTTTAAGTACTCAAAAGACTCACATTTGACAAGTAAATTTTAGACTTAAAATGTTTTGAAGTCAAAACTTAAACACCATAAAGTTTTCTAAGTGTTTCAAAGCCAAAATACTCAAAATTGCCCAAACATTTCGAAACACCCCCAAAATATTTTGATACGTTTTGCCACTAGAAACGTTCGTTTCGATATAGACTAATCTGTTTCAAGACAACGGTTTCGAAGTGGGCTTGCCCGTTTCGATCCAGCCTTCATCTAGGCTTTTATTTTTTAAGTATCATTTCGAAACGGCTTATACCTGTTTCGATACAGGGGTTAAGTATTTTCAAAATAGAACATTAAATGAACTAGCCGTTACTTGTCAGAACTGAATTTTTGAAAATTGGTTACCTGTTTCGATACACCCCCTTGGTGTTTCAAAACACCATTTTACAATTTCAAAATGTTTCGATACGACCTATAGTCATTTCAATACGGTCCGTTTTTTACACTTAAAGGCATTTTACAGTTTCAAACTGATTCGATATGGTCGATATTCGTTTCGATACAGTCCCCTTTTTACACACAATGGCTCTTTCTTTTTTGGTGTCCGTTTTGATATAGGGCCTCGTGTTCCAATGTGGGTAGTTGCAAAATTGCATTTATGGAGGGAAGACAGAGCCCAACGACTCTATTGATGACCTCAACCACCCAAACGGCTAGAAATCAATGAGAAGGTATAAAAGCAAGCCTCAAAAGCACCACCAACAACTATTGAACCTCAAAGCAACATCCAAGCAATCATATCCAAACCCTAAGCACTTATTGTCAAATTCTTGTACCTAACTTTTAGAGTTCTTAGTGTAAATCAAATTTGAGACTTTGTGGAGTATTTATAATCTATTTGGGCTATATTTATCTTGTGAGAGATCAATTGTAATAGCCAACATCTTCTTTGTAAAGTGAGAGTCTTGTGGTTCAATCTTTGGGTAGAAATATTGAATATTTGTAAAGGTTGCCTCCTTAGCCAAGAAAAGAAGAAGAACAAATTAGTGGAGAGTTTGTTGAAAATCCTTAGTAGGTGCTAAAGTAGTGGATGTAGAGCTTGTTTAGAAGCTTGAACCATTACAATTGCCTTGTCTATCTTTTTAATTGTTCTTTTTGCTCTCTTCTTTTTTTGAAGTGTTAATTCACCCTCTATTGGCCATATTAGTTAATTCGATCCACTCAACAATTGGTATCAGAGCCTACCTCTTTGAAGGCTTTACAACCACAATAGGAGATCCTAAAAGAGTGCTGATCAATTTCCAAGTCAAGCCATGACATCTACCTCTGGGCCAAGCATGTACAAGTCACAATCTATCACCAAATCACCCTTCTTAAATGGGGATAACTATCCTTATTGGAATAACTGAATGCGCCTCTTCATTAATTCAAATGATTACACCATTTGGGATGTGGTAGAAGATGGACCAATCATTCCCATGAAAAGAGATGAAGAAGGAAGGCTTGTTCCAAAGAAGAAGGTGGAGATGAGTGAAAACATAGGAAGAGATTGCAATTGAATGACAAAGCCTTACACATGCTATTTTGCTCACTCGAACCGGACATCTATTCCAAAGTGTTCTCGATCACAAGTGCCAAAGAAGTGTGGGACACTCTTGAGACCACTTACGAAGGAACAAACGATGTAAAGGAGACGAAGATCAAGATCTTCAATCTTAGTTATGAGAACTTCAAGATGGAGGCCGTTGAGACCGTAACGAAGATGTTTGATCGCTTCTCCGTCATCGTGAATGAATTAAAGGGCTTCAGAGAGATCATCCCCGAAGACAAGCTAGTTTAGAAGCTACTCTATTCACTTCCCGAATTATGGGATGGGAAGAGAACCGCAATCATCGAGGTAAAGAATTTAAAGACCTTGAAGCTTGATGAGTTAGTAGGATCTCTCCTTACTCATGAGATCATGAAACAAGGGAGAGAAGAAGAGAAGAGAAAAGAAGAGAGAAGAGTAGTCAAACAAGAGGTAGAAAAAAAGAAACAATGAGTTGCTCTTAAAGCCTCTCTACCACAAGAAGAGAGCACTTCTAGTGTGGAATACACATTTGAAGAATTGGCAATGATAGCCAAAAGATTCTCAAGGTTCATAAAGTCCAACCGTGGTAGAAAGTTTTTAAGAAGAAAAGACTTCAAGAACAAGAACAAAGAAGAATAAAAAGACCAACTCATTTGCTATGAGTGCAAGAAGTCGGGTCACATTCGCATTGATTGCCCTCAACTCAAGAAGAAGAGCTTTGAGAAGAAGAAGAAGCTCAAGGATCAAGTAGCAACTTGGAGTGATGAGGAGGCATCATCCGAGGATGAGGAGCATGAAGTGGTCAACCTTTGCCTCATGGCCCTTGAGGAGGAATATATGGTAAACTCTAACTCGTCATCTCTTACTTATGATTATATGATGCCTATGATGAGTTTCAATAAGTTTACGATAAATTGGTTGAAAAATATAAAGAGTCTATTTTGAAAAACAAGAAAAATATTTCTAATTTAAAATCTCAAAATGAGTCTCTTTCAAAAACCAATTGCGAATTGGAAAAAAAGGTTTTATACTTGATAAATCTTTCAAATGAGCTTAAAAAGAAAATTCTTGATGTTGAAAAACTTCTTTTTGATTTCCAAGATTATCACACTAAGGAAATGAATAATCTTAAAACTTCTCTTGCTATTGGGAAAATGGTTTTGACAAGGGTAGTTTTTCAATAACCCAATATGTAAAGAGAAATAATTTTAACTACAAACAAAGTGGCTCTCAAAGGCATTATAGAGCTAATAGGATTAGAAGTGTATGGGTTCCTAAGGAACTTGTAGCTTCTAATAATATTGTTGCTATTTCATCTTAGATTCCTAAGGGAACCAAGTTTTGGGGAGCTAACACTTGTGGACCCAAAATGGTTTGGGTACCAAAATCAAAGAACTAATCTTTGTTTGTAGGGGGAGCATTGCTACAAAGCTAAAGCTTCAAGTCAAAACGCATAGTACCTTGATAGTGGATGCTCAAGACATATGACCGGAGACAAGAGTAGATTCATAGAGCCTAAGCCAAAGCATGGTGGAGTGGTAACTTTCGCTGACAACTCCAAAGGTCATATTGAGGGCATTGGCTCTATTGGTAATCTCTTATCTATTCTTATTGAAAATTTATTACTTGTCAATGGTCTTAAACATAATTTATTGAGCATTAGTCAACTTTGTGACAGGTTTTAATGTTCATTTTGATAAAAATAGGTGTAAAATTGTGAACATTAAAACAAATAAAATAATGCTCATTGGTCATCGCATATGAAACATTTATATGGTGCATTTAGATGACATACATTCATCTCATACATGTTTAGTTACACATGATGAGAATGATGCATGGTTGTGGCATAGGAAACTAGGGCATGCTAGCATAAGTGTTTTAGAAAAGTTGGTTTCCCAAAATCTATTTAGAGGTTTACCCAAACTAAAATTTTCATTAGATAAAATATGTGATCCTTGTTCTAAGGGTAAACAAAAGAGAACCTCATTTAAACCCATTAATGATGTTTCAACTAGTAGGGTGTTACAATTAATCCACATGGATTTATTTGGGCCTATTAGAACTATGAGCTTGGGTGGTAAGTCATATACATTTGTTTTGGTAGATGACTTTTCTAGATACACTTGGGTTCTATTCTTAAGTACTAAGAATGATGCTTTAGAAAATTTTATCACATTTACAAAACTTACCCAAAATGATCTTGATCTTAAAAACTTACATATTAGAAGTGATCATGGAACCGAGTTTCAAAATATGGATTTTAAAGATTTTGTAATAAAAATGGTATTAGTCATAATTTTTCGGCTCTTCGCACTCCTAAAAAAAATGGGGTAGTTTAGAGGAAAAATAGAACTTTAGAAGAGATGGCTAGGATCATGCTTTGTGAAAACAATTTACCTAAGTATTTTTGGGCGGAAGCCACTAATGCGGCTTGTTATATTATTAATAGAGTAATGATTAGGATTATTTTAAAGAAAACACCTTATGAGATTTTGAAATTTAAAAAGCTTAACATTAGCTATTTCCATCCTTTTGGTTGTAAATGTTTTGTTTTAAACAATGGAAAAGACAACTTAGGTAAATTTGATGCTAAAAGTGATGAAGCAATATTTTTGGGTTATTCCCTAAATTCTAAAGTCTACACGGTATTTAATAAAAGAAATTTGGTTGTTGAAGAGTCTATACATGTTGTTTTCGATGATAACCTCCTTCCGAGGAAGGAATCTTGTGATGATAATGATGTAGGGATCATTGAAGTCATTGGTGGAGGACAAACATCAAAGGTGGATGAGATTCCAACTAAAGAAGAGGATGCATAAGATCCACCTCTTGAAGCCTTGAAGGACTTGGCTTTTAAGGAAAAGAAGGTGACCGACTCAAAGGATTTCAACTATGTCAAAGGTGGTGAAATCTTGGGTGTTCCATCCAATGGGGTAACTACAAATATCAAAGAAGCATTAAAAGATGATTTTTGGATATTGGCTATGCAAGAGAAACTTAATCAATTTGAGATAAGTAGAGTATGAACATTAGTTGATAGGCCTAGTAATCAATCTACTATAGGAACTAAGTGGGTTTTTAGAAACAAACTAGATGAGAGTGGTAACATAGTGGGGAACAAGGCTAGACTTGTTGCTCAAGGTTACACTCAAGAAGAGGGAATTGAATTTGATGAAACATATGCACCTGTAGCTAGATGGATGTGAAAAGTGCTTTTCTAAATGGTTTTATAAATGAAGAAGTGTATGTTGAACAACCATCGGGTTTTGAAGATCCATAATTTTCAAATCATATTGTCAAACTAACAAAAGCTCTTTATGGTTTAAAACAAGCTCCAAGAGCTTGGTATGAAAGGCTTTCAAACTTTTTTGATTCAAAAAGGTTTTGAAAAAAGCACGGAGGATACTACACTTTTCATTAAAAGATATGGCAATGACATCTTAGTAGTTCAAATATATGTTGATGATATTATTTTTGGTTCTACTAATGAATTTTATTGCCAAGAATTTTCCAAGCTAATGCAAGGTGAATTTGAGATGAGCATGATAGGAGAGCTCTCATTTTTCTTGGGGCTCCAAATCAAGCAAATGAAAGATGACACTTTCATCAATCAAGCAAAATACATAAATGACATGCTTAAGAAGTTTGGCTTGGAGAACGTAAAGCCTCAAGCCACTTCAATGAGCTCATCAATAAAGCTTGACAAAGATGAGGGAGGTAAGTGTGTCGATTCTAAGCTTTATAGATCTATGATTGAATATTTGCTTTACCTTACCGCAAGTAGACTAGATATTATGTTTAGTGTTTGCTTGTGTGCTAGGTTTCAAGCTATCCCAAGAGAATCACACCTAGTTGCCATTAAGAGAATTTTTAGATACCTTAGAGATACATCTAATTTAGGTCTTTGGTATCCTAGGGATTCCTCTTTTGATCTTCATGCTTTCTCCGATGCGGAATATGGGGGATGTAAGATAGATAGGAAAATTACCTCCGGAACATGTCAATTCTTAAGTAGTATGCTCGTATCTTGGTTCTCTAAGAATCAAAATAGCGTAGTAGCCTTATCTACCACTGAAGCGGAGTACATATCCTTAGGGAGTTGTTGTGCTCAAGTTCTTTGGATGAAGCAACAACTCTTAGATTATGGTGTTCAAGTAGATACCATACCCCTTAAGTGTGACAACACTAGTGCCATTTTTCTCACTAAGAATCCCACTCAACACTCTAGAACCAAACATATAGAAATTAGACATCATTTCATTAGAGATCATGTCTTGAAAAATGATGTAGTTCTAGAATATGTTGATACCTTGAACCAATTAGCGGACATATTTACCAAACCATTAGATAAAGAACGTTTTTGAACCCTTAGGAGAGAGTTAGGTTTAACCAGTCTTCCTTGACCCTTTTAGGTCCCAAATGACCAAAAATGTGCTTGAAATTATTTGATGATCATGCTTGTGTTGATTTGCCTTCTTTTGCATCTATGCTTGTTGTTAGGAGGAGTGTGCAACTATTTTAGTTCATATAACATGCTCATATATCATTTACATGCATTTAGGCTCGATCTAAGTTGGCCTTTTGGACTTAAAACTACCCAAAATGCATTTTCTGACAAATGTGTATCGAAACAGTAATTGGTTACAGTAGTTGGCCGTATCGAAACATGCTATTCGTGTTTCGATACGGGTTTGTGGTGTTGTTATGAAACAAGGTCTACCTGTATCGAAATAGGTCTCGTACTGAAACAACTCGAAAGCGTTTCGATCCCTCCATTTCGATACGCTAAGTGGCGTATTGATACGCTTCTACGCAGATTGTTTTAAATAGCCTTAAATGAGTATCCAACTTTAATTAAAACACAAACTCTCTTTTTTCTTTCAAACCCTAGCCGAAAACCCCTATAAAAACTCTTCAAATCTCTTGATTTTTCACACCAAAACCTAATTTTTATTAGGGTTTTGAATCTACACATCAAGGCTAAGGCTTTGCAAGCAATTTGGTGCATTAATCATCCTTTATTCATCCAATTTCTTATATCAATGTATAAACCCTTTTCTTTTCTTCTTAAATTTTCGTTTGATTTTCTTCAATGTTTTTACTCAATTTTTGTATATAATATATACTTATAGTATGTGTTTTGAAGTTTTTGCAAAAATTCTTTAAAACTTAGAAATTTTTGGTTCGAATATAAAATTTATATCGTATATTTTTCTTTACTATTTTTCAAAAAAAATTACCAAAAATTCGTTTTATACTTATATATGTTTTTAAACTATATTGTATATATTTTTATCAACACCTTGACTATTGGATTGAATTGGTTGATTTACGCATACATGTGTTTTGTATCTTGAATTGTTTTTATATTTCAAATATGGGTTCTAAGAAGAGAGTACGATATGATGAAGCTGGGGAAGTACAAAAATTGATGACGATTCCTCTTGTCCCAACCTCACTCTACTCTATCAAAAGAGTCTTCGAAACAAAGACACTCATACCAACTTCAAGCTCTTTCAAGATCATGCAATCTGTCGTGAGCATGTTGTCTCTATACCTCTTTTTGGATTCTGAACGTTTTCAATTTCGTTATCTCACTTTAGGGTATGTTTGTTTCACTGAAATCTGTTTCCGAAAAATGAATTCGGGAAAATGAACTATAGTTTTTGGAAAACTAATTGCAGAAACCATTTTCCGGTGTTTGGATGATGTTGTACAATTTATTTTATACTGTTTGGTAGAATTTCATGAAAATTTCATGAATAGTCCACAAACAAGCATCGATAATGCTAAAAACAAGTTCCAACCAAAACATGGTTTAAGGTTTAGGTTAGTGTTTAGGGTTTAGGTTAGTATTTATAGTTTATGGTTTAGATCAATATTTAGGGTTTAGTGTAGCATTTAGGGGTTAATATTTAAAGCTTAGGGTTTAGGGTTTAGATTAGTGTTTATGGTTTAAGGTTTAGGGTTTATGGTAGTATTTAAGGTTAATATTAGTGTTTAAGGTTTAAGGTTTAGGTTGATGGTTAGGGTTTAGGATTTAGGATTTACTAGTTTATGGTAACATTTAGGGTTTATGGTTTAGCTATTATGGTTTATGGTTTACAATTTAGGGTTTCTAGTAACATTTAGGGTTTAGGGTTTAGTTATTAGGGTTCATTGTTGTATTTAGGGTCTATGGTTTAGGGTTAGAGTTTATGGTTTATCATTTAAGGTTTAGGGTTTATGTTAGTGTTTATAGTTTAAGGTTTAGTGTTTAGCTTTTAGTGTTTAGGGTTTAAGGTATCATTTAGGGTTTAAGGTTTATGTTAATGCTCAATGTTTAGGGTTTAAGGTTTATGTTAGAATTTAAGGTCTACGAGTTAGTGGTTATTGTTTAGGGTTTATGTTAGTGTTTAATATTTAGCCTTTAGGTTTTATGGTTCATATGTTATGCTAAGGTTTATGGTTTAAGTCAGTGTTTAGGTTTTATGGTTTAATGTTTATATTAGTATTTAGGTTTAGGGTTTATGTTAGTGTTTATTATTTATGGTTTAGTGTTTATGTTAGCATTTAAGCTTTATGAGTTAGTGTTTAGGTTAAGGGTCTATGTTAGTGTTTGGGGTTTAACATTTAGGGTTTACGGTTTATGTTAGTGTTTGGGGTTTAACATTTAGGGTTTAAGGTTTATGTTAGCATTTAATGTTTATGGTTTAACATTTATGGTTTAGGGGTTTGTTTTAGGGTTTAGGATTTATGTTTATGATATATCATTTAAGGTTTTATGTTTTAGGGGTTTGTGTTTATGATTTAGGGTTATGTTAGTGTTTATGGTTTAGCATATATGGTTTAGGGTTTAGCATTTAGTGTTTAAGATTTATGTTAGTGTTTAGGGTTTAAGTTCTCATTTAAGGTTTAAGATTTATGTTAGTGTTTAATGTTTAGGGTTTATTGTTAATGTTTAGTGTTTATGTTAGTATATATGGTTTAGGGTTTATGTTAGTATTTAGCGTTCATGTTAACATTTAAGGTTTAGAGGTTAGTGTTTAGAGTTAGGGTTTTTGTTAATGTTTAGGGTTTAACATTTAGTACTTATTGTTTAGGTTTTAGGATTTAAGGTTTAGAGTTTAGTTTTTATGTTAGTATTTATGGTTTAGGTTTCAAGGTTTAGGGTTTAGGTTAGTATTTGTATAGAGAATGGGAGGAAGGAAAGCGACTTACCGAAAATCAATGGGTAAGTCGTTTTACACTGAAACAAGGTCTGTTTTCCATTGACCGTAGCTGGTTTTACTTTGACTTTTTCATTTTCTATGAACCAAACAGCGGAAAGTTATGAAAACGTTTTCAGGAAAACCAATTACAGTGAAACAAACAGACCCTTATTAAGGCGTTGGTGTTTCTTAAAAATTTTGTGCTTACCCGGTACTTTGTACCATAACATGGTTTTCCTCTTTTACGCCAATGCCTGATGTATTCACAATGCCAACCATTCTCAAGTGATTGCCATTGAATCCTACCTCATAGGGAAGAAGTTTCGGGTTGATCCTCAAACTTTAGTCAATGTTTTTGGGTTTGAAGATGAGGGTATTTTGGATGAAAACTCTTTGGGACACACTCTTGATGGATCCGTTACGGCCCTTGATGCTCATGGTCGAATCCTTCATCTCATGGTCTCTTGTTAGTTTCTTCCATCCAGAGGAAAGTTCTCCTACATTCGCCAAGTCGACGACTTTTGGATTCGTTGCTTTCGTGAGGAACGTCGACCAAATCTTTATCAAATCATGTTTTCCGAGATGGTGCATCTTGTCCAAAACCGTAACTCAGATCTTGTCACTTCCTTCACTTATGGCACCGCCTTGAGTTACTTGTTCTCAAAGTTGTGGATCGATTGCTCTCTTGACTTTCCGGAATCTCTCAAGGATCATCGATGAGCGCACTCTTCTCTGCTGCAAATTTCATTTTATTGATGGGGAGTGAATTCGTGTTGAGCATCCTTCTCAAATTGCGGCCCCCGAACCTCAACCTCATATTGCTCCACCAAACAATAAAGCTCTCTTGACTTTTCTCACCGAGCAATTTAATGGCTTGCGAACCCACATGGACTCTGATTTTGCCGTTATTGACACTCGCTTCACTTCTTTGGAAGGATGTGTCTAAAGTGTTGAGAATCGACTTACTTCGGTTGAAACTCAACAAGCATCGATGGACATGTCTTTTACCGGTTTTTATGGCGAGTAGAGACAATTTAGAAGGAGCACCGCCAATGATGAAATTATGTTTTGTTTTAAGACCTAAGCTTTGATCTATTGTTTTTAAGTATTATGTTTGGATATTTTGAAACTTTTGCTTTGGTTTATTATGATTAATGAAATTATGTTGCTTTAAATATACTTTGTCTTGTGCTATATTGCTTTATATCTTGATTATACTCTTTATTCTTTCATTAATTTTGATCTAAAAATAAGGGGGAGAAGAGGGTTAAGCTAAATTTTCTACAAATCTTTTTTAAAACCTAGCTTCAATTTAGGGGGAGTTTACTTAAAAGTTTACTTTGGTTTTGTTATATCAAAAAGGGGAGATTGTAAAACCAATGTTTGATTTTGATATAACAAATAATCTAAGGACCAAATTGTAAAGTAAATAAAATTTTAAATACTCAAAAGACTCACATTTGACAAGTAAATTTTAGACTTAAAATGTTTTGAACTCAAAACTTAAACCCCATAAAATTTTCTAAGTGTTTCAAAGCCAAAATACACAAAATTGTCTAAGCATTTCGAAACACGCCCAAAGTGTTTTGATATGTTTTGCCACTGGAAACGTCCGTTTCGATACAGACTAATCTGTTTCTAGACAAGGGTTTCGAAACGGGCAAGCCCGTTTCGATACAGCCTTCATCTGGGCTTTTATTTTTTAAGTATCGTTTCGAAACGGCTTATACCCGTTTCGATACAAGGGTTAAGTATTTTTAAAATAGAGCATTAAATGAACTAGCCGTTACTTGTCAAAACTGAATTTTTGAAAATTGGTTACATGTTTCGATACACCCCTTTGGTGTTTCGAAACACTATTTTTACAGTTTCAAAATATTTCGATACGGCCTATAGTCATTTCGATGCAGTCCCCTTTTTCACATAAAGGCATTTTACAGTTTCAAACTATTTCGATACGGTCCCCTTTTTACACACAACGTTTATTTCTTTTTTTGGTGTACGTTTCGATACAGGACTTCGTGTTTCGATACGAATAGTTGCAAAATTGCATTTATGGAGAGAAGAGAGAGCCCCAATGACTTTATTGATGACCTCAACCACCCAAACGGCTAGAAATCAATGAGAAGATATAAAAGCAAGACTCAAAAGCACCAGCAACAACTATTGAACCTCAAAGCAACATCCAAGCAATCAAATCCAAACCCTAAGCACTTATTGTCAAATTCATGTACCCAACTCTTAGAGTTCTTAGTGTAAATCAAATTTGAGAGTTTGGGAAGTGTTTATAATTTATTTGAGCTATATTTATCTTGTGAGAGATAAATTGTAATAACCAACATCTTCTTTGTAAAATGAGATTCTTGTGATTCAAACTTTAGGTAAAAAGATTGAACATTTGTAAAGGTTGTCTCCTTAGCCTAGAAAAGGGGAAGAACAAATTAGTGGAGAGTTTGTTGAAAATTCTTAGCGGGAGCTAAGGTAATGGATGTAGAGCTTGTTTAGAAGCTTGAACCACTATGATTGTCTTGTCTATCTTTTTAATTGTTCCTGTTGCCCCCTTCATTTTTTGAAGTGCCAATTCACCCCCTCTTGGTCATATCGGTTAATTTAACCCACTCAACATAATCTCTTCTCGCCTCCAAAAATGATCGTGCACATTTCGCTATGCAAAAGAAACTCGCATTCGGGATCCATAAATCCAGCACCTATGTAATATTTCCATCACCAACCTTGCATCTTGTTCCGAATTCATTCGAACAAATTCAAATCTCAATCCATCTCGAGTCTTTTTTTGTGGGATGAAGACATCCACTAATTTTCCATGCCTATCAAACACTTGCCACAAACTCTTCCAATGAATATGTTCCGAAAGATTTGTCACGAAAAGAGTTCAACAACGCCGTTGGCTGTCCACCGTTCTTTTTCCCCTTCAAACATTTTTGTCGTTGCCTTCCTAGATTTTAAGAAAAATTATTATGCTCCTAGTTGTATTTCATGAATTTTGAGTTATGTAATTAACTATATTCATGAACAAAGTTAGAATTAAGGACGGTGAAATTACACGGCTTCAACAGGTCTCGATCTGATAGAGATGAATATTTTTTTAAAAATAGGGTTCGAGTCAGGTCAGGTTCATGTTTAGAGTCAAAATTGTCCAACTCGACTCGATTTATTTATAATTATATATATATTATTTAATATTTTTATTATTTTTTCGAGATGAGTTGAATTTAGTTGGATTTTTTGTTAAAATTTTGGGGTTGAATCGGGACCGGATTATGCTTTTATTATGTCAGATCGGGTCAAGAATAAAATATTTTAAAATCAGGTCAGGTCGAATCGAAAGTTTAAAATTTTGTGTTTAAGTTGGGGAAGTTAAAATTTGCCATGTCCCATTGTCATCCCAAGCTAGGATAAAGCAGTGGAAGGAGTAAGAATTTATTAAACATTTAAATCTAAAGTATCGATACTTACAAAATAAGTATAAAAAACTAAAAAAAAACAATTGCAAATGGTATCAAGCAGTCTAATATTTTTAATTTGTTTTAAAATTTACTGTCTTTTAACTGCATTTTTAGTCCTCAATTACCATCCACTAAATGATTTAGTGGATTAGTGCCTGCTCAGAATTAACCGAAACTCTTAACTCGAGCAGATCAAAACTCGAAATTGACCTAATTTGAAATGGACATCAATTTTTTAATCCTCCAGTTAATTGGATCCAAATTGAAGTAAATGAAAGGTATTTCCAGGTTCAGACTTCAGAGAGGTAGAAAATATTTAAGTTTGAGCAGGCATATGCATTATGCAATTACTCCATGAAGACATCGTCTGCAAGACAAAATGGCCGTCGGTACATTTGGCAACACCCACCATAATTCCATTTTCTACTAAATCTAAATTAATATATATATATATCCCTCTCTTGCCCAGCACTCGCCCTATCTTCTATTTCCCTTTTCTTTCTTCATTCCAACTATGAGTACGTGCACTCTTTTTGTACTTGCTTAACAACTAAGAAGCAAAGGGGTTTTCTGCAACATTTACATGATTTAACAGAGTAGAAGAACATCATAATCAAAGGCTTTCTTTTTCTTTTTCTTTTTTTAAGTAAATGAGGTGCAAGGAACATTTAACCGACCTCACCAGCGCCGTCGGCGTCTGCGCCACTTGTCTCCGGCAGCGTCTTCTTGCGCTCCTCGCCGCCCAAGCCCAATTAGCACGCGCCGCCGAGAGTCGTCGGAAGCCTGAACCCCCGCCGCTTATTTTCCCTCGCTCTGTTTCTCCTTACGTCAGTCGACGGAAATCTGAAGACGACGGTTCCAACTGGATCCACAACCAGCGATTCTACAGCACTCCTCAGGTGGGGCCTACCCACGGCACCGCGACCACCGGCGATTTCGAACCGGCCAGGTCTTTCAAAAAGAAAAACAGGTTCTCGCTTTTTTCGGATCTGTTCAGGTCGAGATCCGGGAAGTTGAATGCGGATCCTAGTGTCCATTATCATCGGGACTCGTCTGGTGAACCGTCCTCATCCTCGTCATCCCCATCTTTGTTCTCGGCAATCTTTGCTGTTCGTCGGAAAAAGAACCAATCTTCGAGGACAGCTCTTGTAGAAGAATTTGGCCAATTCGATGCAGGGGATCGTAAACCGTGCAGGATCACGGATCGGGGAATGTCGCCCGCAATTGAAGCAGATTCGGGAGACGAGTGTGATAGATTACCATCGGGAATCTCGCTGGAGGCTTCCCCACAGTGGAAGAGGACACCGAAGGCGGCGAGGAGAGCAAGGAACCCATCATCGGGCATGACCTTCTGCTTGAGCCCACTGGTGAGGGCGAGTCCCAACCGGCACTGGAATCAGAAGGGCGGGTTGCCTCCTGACATGTCATTTACCGGCGATTCTAGATCGCCAATGAAGCCCCAGCTTGGCAGTGCGGCGGGGTTTCCCGCGAACAGGTCCAGGAAGCTTGCTGATATGGGTACAGTCAATTACAAGTGCTAATCGCGGTAAACCGTTGACATTTTTGACTGCAGATATTGTGATTTGTGAGGTTAATAAAGTATTGCTTACTTTCTTTTGCATTTGGCCAAGAACAATCACGCTTTTCTGCAGTTTTTACGCTTCGATTCCGAAATTCTATCATTCTATTCAAATAAATAATATCAAACTAAATCCAAATTGATCAAACATAAAATAATTCAAATGTGAAAATCTAGTTGAAATCCTAATAATCCGAACACAAAATCTAAAGTTAATTTAAAAATTCTAGAACTCAGATGAATTGGTACGGGTAAATTGAGTGAATCCGGTGCATAGTTCTAGTTCCAGTTCCAGGGAGGAAAAGCTACCGTACAAGTACAACTGAATCTATGGAGTGAGTTTGAGCTTCTTATGGTACAGTATGTGTTTAGTTAACGGAAAGCAAAGGGGGTGAATTTCTTGAAAATGCGATGACGGTGATGAAGGTGGTTAGGCCGGGTGGACCAGCATTAATGAGGTGGCATAATGCTGTGCAGTTGACGGTGGGGCTATCGTCTTTAATGGCGGCGACTCCAAGGCTTAGAAAAAGCATAGTCTCAGGCAGCACGACACATTTATGAGGGCGCACTTAATGTTTTTTCATCTCTTTAGATTCAGTAATAAAATACTGGAAAGGCACGTGTAAAACGCCTCACCATCTCCTTCTTCAACAGATAACTCTAGTCTCTATTCATGTTTCACTTTTAGTCCACAACTATTTTTCCGAGCTTATGAATAATGCAGTCCAACGGTATAAACCTGTTTCCAAGGAGAGAAATCAGTTTCTATCATCGGAAACCTATAAGAAAACATCTTAACTACGTAAAGAATTTAAAAAATTTATTAAACTACAACGGATGTAACTCAATTATTGGTAAGTTACATTTGGGTCACCCAATTATTTATAGTTACTTTTGAATCACTCTATTATGAGTGAGATTATATTTGAGTCACTCAATATAGGTAATGTTATATTTGTGTCACCCAATTATTAAAGGTTATATTTGGGTCACTCAATTATGGCTAAGGTTGTATTTGGGTCACCCTTCATATTTAAAAAATATTTTAATTTGTGTATTAGATTAATTAATGGCTTCAAATAAAGTACTCTAGTGTTAACGAGGTTATATAAGTGACCCAAATATAACATTTAATAATTAGGTGACACAAATATAATCTTACTCATAATTAAGTGACCCTAAAATAATTTTTAATAATTAAGTGACTCAAATATAATTTTACCCATAATTGAATGATTTCCGTTATAATTTACCTTTAAAAAATTTTATGGATACGACTCCACACTATCAGTCCATCCCTTCTCTAACTCCCACCCGTTCGATACAATTGGCCCGGTCTACTTCAAATTTAGATCGACTTAAACTACCCGCATTTAAAATGACATTAACTTGAAGGGGTTAAAACTTAAAATAATCTAATTTGGAAAGGGCATAAAACTAACAAAATGTCCATAATATTTAATTAAATAATTATTTTAGTTCATAATTTTTAAATTAATTTAACACTCAACGTTTTATTTTAGTTAAAATGACTCCACTGCGGATAAAAATCGTTAGTCAACTGACATAAATAACTTAAAATAACTTGACATAACGACATGCCAGAAGAAAAAAATATTTTATACAATTTTATAAAAATATTTTTTTGACTAAAGTCAACATATTTTTCTATATGACACTGCTATCACGGTGTGCACTGCCATGTAGGTTTGTCACGTCATTTTAAGCTGTTTATCGTCGGTTGACTTATATTTTTTATCTGCAGAAGGGTTATTTTGACCCAAAATAAAACATTAGGCCATAATAACTAATCAATCAAACGTTAGGAATATTTTTTTAGTATTATGCCATTCGAGAAACAAAACCTTCACCAAGAAGTATTCAAATTTTAAAACAACTGAACCGGAAATGATTTGTAATCATCATCACGAAATTGATAATTAGAGTATTAATTTAAACCTCAAGACAAAGATAAATTACAAGTTACTCTTCAACGAAAGCTTCCCCAGAAAATCATATCAACTTTGTTTCAGAACACAAAGGAAATATCAAAACATACGAACAAATTCAATCATCATTCAAGCGAATCATGTTGATAATGGAAAGCGAAATAGCAGACAACAGGAAAGTATCGTTATTCCTCTTCGTCAATGGCGAAACCACGCCTTCTTTTTCCTTGAACCCGTCTTCACAAGTTGTGGAGGCATCCATGATCGAGCTCACGTCGATGTTAGAATCGTCGTATCGCTTGGCCTTGTAATCTTGGATGGCCTGTTTCGCCGTAAGGCTCGCATCCGAATAAAGTTGGAGGCAATCACGCAAGCATGATCTTACGAAAGGGTCCATCATTTTCTTCTTCAAGAACTCCTTAATGTAAGACCTCGAATTCGTTAAGTTGCGGCCGAGCAGCTTGATCGATATCTTGCCGAGTTGGCGAAGATCATTGGCGAGGTGGCTGTTGGGAGCTGCCTGTAGAGAGGTGACGCAGAAATTGTAGCTGAGATTTGGGTCGCTCTGTGCGCATTTCTTGCATGTTTTGCGTATGAAACTGATGTCGTCGGGGCCGGGGGATAAGCAACGGGAGGTTGAAGTGGAAATCAAGAGGAAGAAGGAGAGGAAGAGAGGGATGCCAAAGGAAGAAAACGACCTTAGCTTCATCATTTCTTTTTGTAAATTTGGTTGCACTTGGTCTTTGGATATCACAAGGGCCTATTTATATGTTTAGGAAAGGGTGTACCGTCTACTCTTCCAATTCAAATCTAATATTATAAACTTACATTACGAGAATAACTCTTCTAATTTAGTGTGTTTCGTGCACAATACATAATTCAAATATTAATATGCTTGTGTTATTATATCAATTTTGAAAATAAATTGTTATAAACTCAATAAACATAAGTGATAATAAAAAATTACTATAGAAAATACTAACAATGTCAACAATTAAACAAAAATTTCTAAGTAAAAAAAAAAACATTTAATTCTGAACTTTTTTTAATAGAAAGAGTTAATCTCAAACTTTAACAAAGAACACTATGGATTCAAAAAATTCAATTTGAGATATCAAAATTTATAATATTTAGTGAGTGTTTTAAATCAAAGATGGAAATGGGAAAGAGTAAAGTAAGCTTTCCCATATCCGGAAGAAGAGATTGTTGATTTTGGTTACAAAGATTGATTTGGTACGTCACTTGTATTATTTGTTGGTCTTTGGATTCCTTTCTAAGAATGGTTACCGAAGATTAAAGAATGAGATTGCTCCAACATGATTCATGTAACCCTCCAAATTGATTGCTGCTCCTTCGCCACCATTGAACATAAAATCCACATCTTTGCGTACAAGTAATTAAACTAAAATGGTGTGCAGTTAAGTATGAGAAAATATTCTATGTACCGGAAACATAAAGCTTTAGTTTTAAGATTTAGAGATTTAATTTAGGCTTAAAATTTTAAGGGTTTAAAATTTATAGTTGCTTTCCCTTACCATTTTTTCCTATTATTATGAATGGATGGGGAGGTTTGAAATTTTTACGAGTTGAATCCGGGTTTTCATATCTCATTAATATTATCATTGAAATAATAGTTGATGTAGGTGTTAAAAAAAATGTAAACTACACTATATATCACTCAATTATGACCTTTGAGTCAAAAATTATTTAAACCATGTGCTTGGAGAGGTTTGAACTCAAAACCTTTAAATGTAAAAGTTAAGCCTTAACCACTAAACCAACTTAATATTATATGATGTTTTACCAAAATAATATATATCTCAAACTACATGAAATTAATTCAAATTATTTTATGAAATGAGTAACACTATAAATAATATTAATATATAAATATATTATTTTTAAAAACTTAAAATATTCATAAAAATAATATGTAACACCCCCTTTCCGGCCTGGTAGAGAACCGGGTCGGAGAGCGCTACCGGAAAATAATGCGGTGATCGGAGACAAATTCAAAGTTCAAAAATCATTTCATAACATTTTATTAATCTCTTTTAAGACTTAACACTTAACTTATTAACAACTTACTCAAATTGGGGTCAATTTCAAACTTTTTCAAACTTAGGGATTAAATTGTAATTTTCACAAATTAAAGGTCTTTATTTGAAATTCGTGAAAATATACTGAAAATAAACTTACTAGTTATTAGCCTGTAAAACCTCATTACTATCGGAGGTCATTTATCTACCTGATTAGACGATGCAATATTTAGTGGCTATTTTGTAAAATATTCAAATCTATTTCTTTTTATTATCTTACTAAAATTATTTACAAATTTAAATGAGTCTAACAACTCACAAAAATCTTAAAGATCTTTCTAATCATTTTTTTAGATTATTATTCGTATCTATCATTACTATTATTCCAACATTTATTTAATAGGACTTTTCTAGATTACTAAAATAAAACCATATTATTAAATTATAAAATACAATTTATTCAAAAGTTGGTTCATATGCCACTTTACTAGGAGTTCATGAAAGATATCATACATATATGGTAGAGATGTGACTTGCAACTGCACCACACGATCAAAGGTTGGAAATCTATCAGGGTCCTGAAAATGCATGAGACACGTATGTTAGGCTTACATAGCCTAGTGAGGTAGTCATGATAGTAAATTGACAATAATATGAATGTCATGATTAAATATAAATTTAATCTAACTTATTTGCATGCTTCTATAACAGTATAAGCATAACATGATCAGATATCCATATCACTAACATAACATAATATAATCATATATCTTATCATAAACATGTCATAGTATAACATATCGAACACATATTATATTGGTACCATTGGATACGCGGATTCCCTGTACACCATATCATGAATCAATAATGAGCCGTAGCCCTGAGCCGTAGCTCCATATATCCCTTACACTTCCATCCTTTTATCTCCCACATATAGGCCGTAGCCCTGGACCGTAGTCCTCCCTTACATGGTGAGCTCGAATATTCCTATGGCATGCCAATTGTATCCAACGTCCATAAATACACATAATTTCACATAGTCCATGATTTTCAGATCATATCATATCAAATAGCAAGATGAGCCGTAGCTCCATATCAGATAATATTTCATATTATTTTCATATACATGTAGCATATTATAATCATTTTTAAGCATATCAAAATAATGCAGGGTACTTACCAGATGCAGATAAATTCATAATTAATGCAACGGGGCAGCACCGAGCCTACCCCTGACACGACTATACTCACATATCAAGACATAAAAATATCGGAATGACACCGTGTCACCCGAGACAAATGCATCTACACTCACCTTGACAGACCGGTGCTTTATTTTTATTTATTGGGCTTGAAAGTTGATCTGAATCTACCTCGAGTACTACGATAAAAATTAATTAAAATCGATAAGACAGTATCGAATATATATATAAAAATATTAATCAAAGCCGATACCGAAACTTAAACTAACTAGAGATTTGAGCTTACCCCGTCGTCGGCAGAAATTCGATATTACTATATCGAAAATATCAGACTACCAATCAAACATTGGGTCGTATCCTACTAATCTTTTCCTTCAATTTTGCCGTGTAATTTCACTCATCCATCCCCCCTTTTTATACTAGTTTTTGATGTCACTATTCCCCCCACTACCCCTTTGTTTATTCAATAATTGTACTAGTTGATTTAGTGGCCAATTTGCCTAATATTATATACACCAATTTGTCAAGTGGTATGCCTTACACGACAATCCACCAACTTTTCAATCTTTTTATATATATATATATAATAATAATAATAATAATAATAATAATAATAATAATAAACTAACTATTTAATCTATTTTGGATACCCAATCGAACCAACCTTTAATCGAAATGAAAATATTAATTTGCTGGAACTTGACCTTGATTTATAAATTATCTCGAATAATCTAAATAAGATCGAACAAATTATTTAATCGATAAAAAAAATATTCGGTCACCGGAACTTAATTCCGACTAGACCGGTTTTTGGGATGTGACAACTCACCCTCCCTTAAGAAAATTCGTCCTCGAATTTTTTACCTGAATCGAATAGATGAGGATATTGCTTTTTCACCGTGTCCTCAGGTTCCCATGTTGCCTCTTCCCTCATGTGATTTCTCCACAAGACTTTAACCAATGTAACATTTTTGTTTCTGAGCCTTTTGATTTCTCTATCCAGAATCTGGATTGGTTCCTCTTCGTAAGACAAGTCAGGATTCAGCTCTAATTCTTCCGGCTCTAAGATATGAGATGGATCAGATCTATACTTTCTGAGCATTGACACGTGGAAGACATTGTGGATTTTATCGAACTCGCTGGGAAGTGCAAGTCGATAAGCCACTGGGCCAATTCTTTCAGTAATTTCAAAAGGTCCAATGAAGCGAGGACTGAGCTTTCCCCTCTTTCCAAACCGAAATACTTTCTTCCATGGAGAGACTTTAAGAAAGACTTTGTCTCCCACATTATGCTGAATGTCTCTTCGTTTCAGATCAGCGTAAGCTTTCTACCTATCAAAAGCTTGTTTCAATCGAGAGTGGATGATTTGAACTTTCTCTTCTGTTTCTCTGAGCAGTTGTGGTCCCAACACCTTGTTTTCACCAAGTTCGGACCAACACAGAGGAGTTCTGCATTTTCTGCCATACAACGCTTCAAAAGGAGCCATCTGAATAGACGACTGATAGCTATTGTTGTAGGAAAATTCCACTAAGGGTAGGGATTTCTCCCAATTTTTCCCAAAATCAATAATGCAGGCTCGGAGCATATCTTCCAGAATCTACAAGGAAGATCGTAATTGATATAGGATACCTAGCTTATGTTTAAAGAAAGAAACTAACGAGGTTACCTGAATAACCCTTTCAGATTGGCCATCGGTTTGGGGATGGAATGCAGTACTGAGATGTACTCTAGTTCCCAGTGCCTCCTGTAAGGTTCTCCAAAATCGGGATGCAAACCGTGGGTCTCGATCAGAAATTATTGATGTTGGAACTCCGTGCAAGCGTATAACTTCGCTGATATACAACTCTGCTAGCTTGGATAAGCTGAAGTCCTTTCTTACAGGAAGAAAGTGAGCTGACTTGGTAAATCGATCTACGATGACCCAGATTGCGTTGTTTTTCTTTGGAGTCGGAGGTAATCCGCTTACAAAATCCATAGTGATACGTTCCCACTTCCACTGTGGCAGTTCAATGGGTTGAAGAAGTCCCGTCGGTACTTTATGTTCGGCTTTAACCCGTTGACAAGTCAAACACCTTGCTACAAAATCTGTGATTTTACTTTTCATACCGGACCACCAGTAGATCTCTTTTAGATCCTTGTACATCTTAACAGCTCCGGAGTGAATAGAAAAAGGGCTAGCATGTGCTTCACGCAGGATCTGGTTCCGAAGATCATCATTGTTTGGAACACATATACGATTACGAAAGCATAACAAGCCGTCAGAATTTATGGAAAAATCAGGGTCCGGTTCATCCTTGATTCGGGCTAAAATAGGTTGCAACTCCTCATCATCTTCTTGAAGTGCTTTAATCAGGGACACAATGGTCGATTGTA
Organism: Hibiscus trionum; assembly: GCA_030270665.1. Lineage (NCBI taxonomy): Eukaryota > Viridiplantae > Streptophyta > Magnoliopsida > Malvales > Malvaceae > Hibiscus > Hibiscus trionum. Next base: position 1,568,333 of record BSYR01000012.1, read on the forward strand.
CCCTGAGCTCGGCTAATAACTTGCCACGCTTCATGAGCCGAAAGTGAGCGTTTAAACATCTAAGAGAAGAAGTGGGCTTCCGGCTAAGAGCGTCCGCCACCACATTTGCTTTACCGGGATGGTAATCAATTACCAAATCATAATCTTTCAAAAGCTCCATCCAACGACGCTGACGAAGGTTTAATTCTTTTTGGGTCAAAAGGTATTTCAGGCTTTTGTGGTCAGTAAAAAGATAACACTTTTCACCATAGAGGTAATGTCACCAGATCTTTAGTGCGAACACAACCGCAGCTAGCTCAAGGTCATGAGTTGGATAATTAAGCTCATGCGGTTTGAGTTGACGTGAGGCATAGGCTATAACTTTACCTTCTTGCATCAAGACACAACCCAGTCCTTGATGGGATGCATCGCTGTATACTGTGAAATCTTTTCCTGGTTCCGGTTGTACTAGGACAGGAGCGTGGGTGAGGATTTGTTTAAGCTGGTCAAAACTCCGTTGTTGGTCCACTGTCCACATGAAAGGAATGTCTTTGCGGAGAAGCTTCGTTGGGGGTGAAGCAATCAAGGAGAACCCCTTAACGAACCTACGATAGTATCCTGCAAGACCCAGGAAACTACGAATTTCTCCCACGTTTTTCGGGGGTATCCATTCGAGAATGGCTTGAATCTTCTTTGGGTCCACTTGAATTCCCGCGGAAGATATCACATGACCGAGAAAAGATACTTCGGTCAGCCAAAACTCACATTTATTAAATTTGGCATAGAGCTGTTTTTCACGGAGGGTTTGGAGTACAATCCGAAGATGTTCTTCGTGAGTAACAGAATCTTTCGAATAGATCAAAATGTCGTCTATGAAGACAACGACAAATTTATCAAGATAAGGTCGAAATATTCGGTTCATCAGATCCATAAAGGCTGCAGGAGCATTGGTGAGCCCAAAAGGCATCACCAAGAATTCGTAATGACCATATCTGGTTCGAAAGGTTGTTTTTGAAACATCTGGTTCCTTCACGAGCATTTGATAGTAACCAGATCGGAGGTCTATCTTAGAAAAGACAGAAGCACCCTTTAGTTGATCAAATAGGTCGTCTATTCTAGGAAGCGGGTACTTATTTTTTATTGTTACTTTATTCAGTTGTCGATAGTCGATGCATAAGCGCATCGATCCATCTTTCTTCTTCACAAATAAAACCGGTGCTCCCCAGGGTGAGGAACTCGGTCGAATAAACCCCTTACTTTCAAGGTCTTGGATTTGGGCCTTCAATTCCTTTAACTCCATTGGAGCCATTCTGTATGGAGCGATAGAAATTGGAGTAGTTCCAGGTTGAACTTCTATCCCAAACTCAACTTCACGTATAGGAGGGAGTCCCGGAAGTTCTTCAGGGAATACGTCAGGAAAATCTCTTATTATGGGTATATCTTCAGGCTTTAGTTCCTTCGTAGATTCTAAGGCACACATAAGACTACTCTGACATTTAGATTTCATTAAGGTGATGCTTTCTCTACCTAGTCCACGGAGATATAATTTCTTTTTAGAACAATCTACCCATGCTTGATGTTCAGCTAGCCAATCTAGGCCAAGGATAAGGTCGAACTCATTAAAGGGTAAGACCATCAAATTGGCCGGAAAAGGAATTCCTTGGATTTTTAGGGGACAAGATCTACAGATCTTTTGGATTGCTACACTATCTCCTAATGGGTTTGACACAAGTATTTCGGAAGCAATATGATCACATTTTAAGGCGTATTTTTCAATCAAAGGTTCACTAATAAAGGAATGCGTGGAGCCTGGATCTATTAAAGCATAAACAAATTCAGAACCTAACTCCACCGTACCTGCAATAACATCAGGGTCGTCATCTTGTTCGCAGCCTCGAACATGGTACATCTGGGCTGAGGTCTTTGGATTTCGGCTTCCTGAAGGAGCATTATTGTTGTGGGGCCTTCCGGAAGAACCAGACGGTGCTTGATTTATTCCCCTCCCTTTTACTGGAACGTTCTGGGAGGCTATAGAGGTAGGGGCTTGTGGATTTTGGGGACATTGTCGGATGAAATGACCAGATTCTCCGCACATGTAACAAGAACCTGACTGTTTATGACACTGTCCCAAATGTCTCTTTTGACAAAAATTACACAGAGGGATCTGAGAACTTTTGGCAGAGCCTCCTGTACTGTTTATTGAGGTCGTACGCGTAACAGTGGTCCCACCAGATGGAAATTGAGAGACATAATTAGAGTTAGGTAGCTGTTGATTGGCAGATGACCTTTGGTCCCACTGTCTTCCTCTTTTTTGAGATAGAGGAGGTTTGGAATCTTCTCGGAATCTTTTATCAGGTCGAGCTTGGTTTCCCTTCCTTCTTTCCGAGGCTCTTTGAGAAGCTTCAGTTGCAATGGCTTGATTCACCAGTATTTGAAAATCCTCGATTTCCAGAGCAACAAAAAGAGGACGTAATTCATCGCAGAGGCCATCTATGAACATTCTACATTTTTCTTTTTCAGTGTGGATGATATCAGTACCATATCTAGCGTATTTGCAGAAGTCATGAATGTACTGTTCTACTGGCCTTCCTCCTTGCTTCAAATGGAGGAACTTTTTACGTATTTCAGCGAGGTAATGCTCACTAATATACTTTTTACGAAACTCCTGGAGGAAAAATTCCCAGGTTACTTTATGTTCGGGTACAGTGAGAGTTACAGTGTGCCACCAGCTTTGTGTTTCATCTGCAATCAGGGCTAAGGCACACTCCAACTTATGCTCCTCGGGGCACTTTAGTTGCTTGTTGATTACTTTCAAAGTATTTTCTAGCCAATATTCTGCGATTTCAGGATTATCCAGATCTTGGCCAGTAAATGTATAAACTTGATAACGTTTTAGCTTATCTATTGGAGCTCGAGAGATCTGCTGAGCATCTTCAGCAGATGAGGAAGGTGCTTCTTGTCGAAGAGACACCACTACTTGTTTTATCATGTCGGTCATAGACATCAAATAGTCTTGTTGAGCCGATAACATAGGTGGAAGATGGGGTGGATCATTCTGAGCCACTTGTTCGGTACTTGGCTCTAGCCTCACATTTTCCCCTCGAGTGGAAGAGGAATCATGATCGGGCTCATTTGTTTCTTTCCTAATAGTAGGAGCGGTCATTCTGGGTCTAGACACACATAAGAATTAAATCGTGTAAGTTGCAAGTCAAAAAATACATAATTAATCAACTCCTAAGTGGCATATGAGACATAGACTCGTTAACGAATGCCTGGTTAGTCCTAGAATCGACTAAACTCTAGCTCTGATACCACAAATGTAACACCCCCTTTCCGGCCTGGTAGAGAACCGGGTCGGAGAGCGCTACCGGAAAACAATGCGGTGATCGGAGACAAATTCAAAGTTCAAAAATCATTTCATAACATTTTATTAATCTCTTTTAAGACTTAACACTTAACTTATTAACAACTTACTCAAATTGGGGTCAATTTCAAACTTTTTCAAACTTAGGGATTAAATTGTAATTTTCACAAATTAAAGGTCTTTATTTGAAATTCGTGAAAATATACTGAAAATAAACTTACTAGTTATTAGCCTGTAAAACCTCATTACTATCGGAGGTCATTTATCTACCTGATTAGACGATGCAATATTTAGTGGCTATTTTGTAAAATATTCAAATCTATTTCTTTTTATTATCTTACTAAAATTATTTACAAATTTAAATGAGTCTAACAACTCACAAAAATCTTAAAGATCTTTCTAATCATTTTTTTAGATTATTATTCGTATCTATCATTACTATTATTCCAACATTTATTTAATAGGACTTTTCTAGATTACTAAAATAAAACCATATTATTAAATTATAAAATACAATTTATTCAAAAGTTGGTTCATATGCCACTTTACTAGGAGTTCATGAAAGATATCATACATATATGGTAGAGATGTGACTTGCAACTGCACCACACGATCAAAGGTTGGAAATCTATCAGGGTCCTGAAAATGCATGAGACACGTATGTTAGGCTTACATAGCCTAGTGAGGTAGTCATGATAGTAAATTGACAATAATATGAATGTCATGATTAAATATAAATTTAATCTAACTTATTTGCATGCTTCTATAACAGTATAAGCATAACATGATCAGATATCCATATCACTAACATAACATAATATAATCATATATCTTATCATAAACATGTCATAGTATAACATATCGAACACATATTATATTGGTACCATTGGATACGCGGATTCCCTGTACACCATATCATGAATCAATAATGAGCCGTAGCCCTGAGCCGTAGCTCCATATATCCCTTACACTTCCATCCTTTTATCTCCCACATATAGGCCGTAGCCCTGGACCGTAGTCCTCCCTTACATGGTGAGCTCGAATATTCCTATGGCATGCCAATTGTATCCAACGTCCATAAATACACATAATTTCACATAGTCCATGATTTTCAGATCATATCATATCAAATAGCAAGATGAGCCGTAGCTCCATATCAGATAATATTTCATATTATTTTCATATACATGTAGCATATTATAATCATTTTTAAGCATATCAAAATAATGCAGGGTACTTACCAGATGCAGATAAATTCATAATTAATGCAACGGGGCAGCACCGAGCCTACCCCTGACACGACTATACTCACATATCAAGACATAAAAATATCGGAATGACACCGTGTCACCCGAGACAAATGCATCTACACTCACCTTGACAGACCGGTGCTTTATTTTTATTTATTGGGCTTGAAAGTTGATCTGAATCTACCTCGAGTACTACGATAAAAATTAATTAAAATCGATAAGACAGTATCGAATATATATATAAAAATATTAATCAAAGCCGATACCGAAACTTAAACTAACTAGAGATTTGAGCTTACCCCGTCGTCGGCAGAAATTCGATATTACTATATCGAAAATATCAGACTACCAATCAAACATTGGGTCGTATCCTACTAATCTTTTCCTTCAATTTTGCCGTGTAATTTCACTCATCCATCCCCCCTTTTTATACTAGTTTTTGATGTCACTATTCCCCCCACTACCCCTTTGTTTATTCAATAATTGTACTAGTTGATTTAGTGGCCAATTTGCCTAATATTATATACACCAATTTGTCAAGTGGTATGCCTTACACGACAATCCACCAACTTTTCAATCTTTTTATATATATATATATATAATAATAATAATAATAATAATAATAATAAACTAACTATTTAATCTATTTTGGATACCCAATCGAACCAACCTTTAATCGAAATGAAAATATTAATTTGCTGGAACTTGACCTTGATTTATAAATTATCTCGAATAATCTAAATAAGATCGAACAAATTATTTAATCGATAAAAAAAAATATTCGGTCACCGGAACTTAATTCCGACTAGACCGGTTTTTGGGATGTGACATAATATATTTATATTATCAATAATATATAAAACCTTAAACCATAAACTATTAACCCACACACCTCAACCCTCAAACTTAAAACCTAAACCTTAGAGTTTACGATTTAGAGTTTTTTATATATTACCATTATGAATATTTCGGATTTTTTTAAAATAATATATTTATATTATAAATAATATTTATATATAAAAAATAAAAAAAAATATTATTTAAATTATATAATCTTATCCATTTGATTCAACTAAATTATTTTATTAAAAAATATTAATATATAAATAATATAAAATATATGATTTACATATATATATATATCAATAAAATTATAATATTTTTATAGTATTTTTACATATTATTTATAATATAAATATATTGTTCTTAAAAAATATTCATTAAAACAATATCTTTATTAAAATAATATATTTATATTATAAATAATATATAAAGACCTTAATCCCTAAACTTCAAACCATAAGGTTTACGGTTTGAGGTTTGGACTTTGTAGTTTAAGGTTTAGGATTTAGAGTTTAAAGTTTTTATATATTATTTATAATATATATTATTTTTATGAATATTTTGAATTTTTTTAAATAATATATTTATATTATAAATATTATATAAAAATAAAAACGATGCACTTTTATTTATATATATTGATATATATATAATATTTTATATTATTTATATATTAATATTATTTATAGTATTATTTATTTCATAAAATAATTTGAATTAATCTCATGTAGTTTGAGATATATACTATTTCTGATAAAATATTATATAATATCAAGTTGGTTTAGTGGTTAAGGCTTAGCCCTTACATTTGAAGGCCCAAAACGACGTCGTTTTGACTTAACGGCGTGTTAGGAGTTAACATCGAAGTGATGTTTTCGAGTCACATATTAAAGCTCGGTAATAGTTTTGAGCAATTTTAAAGTTTGGTGACATGTTCGACTCATGAGCCATAGTTAAGTGGTATATGATGTACTTTACCCTAAAAGAATAAGATGGTTGTATAAATAAATTGAATTAAAAAAAACAGTATATTGATTATTAAATTTGATCATTTTTCTTAGGGAAAATATTTTTGTATTAGGATGAAAAATTTATTTTTCACAAGCGGGGCTAATTTAAAATTTAAAAGTTTAGTTAGGATTTAAAAGTTTAGGTTATAAGTTTAAAATTTAGGGTTTATGGTTTAAGGGTTAGAGTTTAAAATTTAGGGTTTTAGAGTTATAAATTTGAATTTTAGTTTTGAGAATGAAATTAGACACATTTGTAAAAAAAAATATTCCACTCTCTATTTATATTTTTTTTTTGAACAATGACATCTAAATTTTATTAATTATCATAAAAGATATTACAAATATAATACATCAAAAAGAGAGAGAAAAGAGAACTAACCCACTAAAAATCTCATACATTTCTGATTACATCGACTAACAAACCATCAAACGAGTGGGGATTAATTTTTTTATGACCACTGACAGAATCAAATTAAAAAGCTAGCGCCGTGCAAATTCTTATATGAGCATCAAACGGTCGCTACGATATGTTAAAATCGTGACAAACGACAGATGAAACGAACCACAAAAGCTAATGAAAAGAGTGACACAAAAGCAAAAGAAACACAAGCCACAAGAGTAGAGATTTCTATTAAAAATAAAAAAAAATAAAACATAAAAGAGCAAGAAAAATAATGAATACCAATGGTCGACAACTAATACTAAGATTAATTGTTGTCACCAATTAAGTAAAAAAAATTAAAAAAAAACACTTGTGGCGGCTATGAAAAGAAAATTGGGTTTAGAAGAAAAATAAAATTTTAACAATTTTACAATAACTAGGTTATGATTCAATAAACGTAAAAATAACAATTTAACATTTATATATGATACGGGAATAACATTTTAACAATCAACTAAGTTATGATTGCTCATCCCCTTGTGTCCTGGTGGCAAAAATAGATGTTCATCATCCTTTGAGACCCAGGTTTGAGCACCAGTAATACATGCTGTGTGTGCCGTCTTTGAAAAGACTAAAAAAGTTGAACAGATGCTACTCTTACGTTACACCAGCATATTAAAAAAAACTAAGTTATAATTCAATAAATGTCTCAGTGGTTAAGGGAACGGTTGTTGTTCCTAGAGGTTACGGGTTCGAGCACCAGCAGCTGCAGCAGGTTGATTGAGCGTTCATTGTCAAATGGTTGAAAGAATATTTAAAACAAATACTACTTGTAATCATTCTAGCTTTCATAAAAAAAATGTCAAAATAACATTGTATTTATTGTTGTTGAAATGTCTTGTCAACACAAAATATTAAAAGCTTGAGTGGCATAGTGATGAAAAATAAATCAAATACCATTTTTTTTTTAAAATGACAAAGTAAGGTTCAATATAGCATTACATAACTCATGTTCTTGTCATATAATAATTCCTATGATTGTTTTTGTTAAGAACCTTAATGCTTTGTAAACCAATAATCCAAGTTTCTTAAAATTTAACAATTATTATCATCTCCAACAAGTTACCAACATAAATGTACCAGGAAGAACTGACAAAACTATTTAATTGCAAACAACTGAAATATACATTGATTCTTCAGCTAAAACAAAAAGACCAGAACAAACTTCAATCAACTTCAGCTAACAAGTCACTCTCTTTGCAAAAGACATGCCTAGTTTCTGTTCCCAAATCCACCTGCATGCAACACAACGATTATGTTACCCAAAGAAACACCTATGGCCATGATTGAATCAGAGATTATGCCTAAAAACATTCTTCACCATAACAGATACCATCATTTTGGTAGTTTGGTCATGGTCTTACTGCTAAAATTTGCTGGTTGCCACAATTTATTTTCCAACTACATCCAATATCGACAGATACGGCAAACGAAATAAGACGAGAAGTTATTTTTGCCAAAAGAAATGCTAACTAACCTCATAAGCATTTACATCAGAGAAGAGAACCTGCAATTGCAAAAACATAAGCAATGTTTTAGATGGTATTAGAAGAATAACTGCATAAGTAAATGGCAGCATTTTTTGACAATGGGCAAAAAATGGCATCACATAGTATGAGATTGCTCAGCAAATTTAAAATACAGGGCCATGAATTTATTACCTTCTTTCCCGGCTCCACTTGTCCTACTTCGGTACCAACTGAAACAATCTGAAGTGGAAAGATTGTAGAATTAATCAAAGACATCACAAGCATTCATTTTCAAAGGGGAAAATTTTACGGAAGGATTCTCATCGTACCTCCCCCATTAGGTACCTCTCAAACTTGACAGCTGATTTGGGCAACAAAATTCCACCAGCTGATTTCTGTGGTATAAAATGGCCAATTCAATAGCTTGACAATTTGAGGGGGGGGGGGGGGATTCATCACAAAAGATAACCAGAAAGTAGATAATCCATACAAGAGAGCCGAACGATTTACAAATTCACACACGACGGCCAAGAAAAGGCCATTCATCCACCAATAAGATAGTTTCCCTTTCCTTAACCACATTCCCCCACCATGTATATATCAGGGCACCAGGCATGTACTCAGTATGTTAAAAGAACCTACCACACATCTAAAAGACTTTACCCCTTCTTCCTAATCAAACTATTTGCATACTGGCCACACACATTTCTAGCACTTATCAAATTGCTTTATTCGAATATACCAATAAGAATAGCAAACTTATGCAAGCCAGTTTTCATTTCATATAAATTCAGAGAACATGATAACAAACAAGTCCCACAATTGCATTTAAGTAACAAAATTGATACCAAAGAAACCCAGATTTCGGTGGACACGCTCAGGCAACTTCAGTTCAGTACTAAAAATAAAACATGAAAAAGCAGCCAATCAAACCTCGGGTAATTCTTGGAGGCGGATAAGAACTCTGTCAGCTTGCGGAACAACCTGGAAAAACCAGATTTACATTTAGAACATCTGCTTACAAATACGCATTGAATCGATTTTAGCTAACCCATATTATGAAATTAAACAAAAATACCTTGGAGGGTTCCCATTTACTGGCAACTGCGTTGATTCTAAGACAATTTCTTCGGGACCCTGCCGGAAACACACAATCAGAAAGAGAAAGCTATTAGGAATATATTAGAAAATTGGGGGAAAGGCAAAACTAACCGGGAAGATTGTTGGTTGAAAGAGAAGGGAAGGTGGAGTTGTTTAGAGTGAAGGTGTTTGGGAGTGCCAGAAATGTAGAAGCCATGGATAAGACTGCGTTTGGCAAAACAAAGTAAGTATTGGCTTCTCAGGTTTTTATAGGCTTAAATGTCATTTTTCTCTACATCATCGATTTTGGCCAAGTTCTAGAGTCTTCCCCGCTTTTTCTTTCTTTCTCAGTTAAACACAAAGATCAGTTCGGGTGAGTATACGATGTAATAGTATAATTTAATGTAAAAAATGGTAAATTTTTCAAAATTGTCCAAACAACTTAAAATATTTTTAGGTTATATTTCTATAAATTTTTAAATTTGTAAATTAAATTTTGAAACTTGTCATTTTTAGCCTTAAATTAGCCTAATATACCGTAGACTTCCTTGATTACTTTTGTATTATCTTATTTTGATAACTAGAATTTAAAATATATATATATATTTAAGTCATTTATATTATTGATTTGTTGTAATTTGATTACTAAATTTTTAATTTCAGTTGCTTTGATGATATGACATGTTAGTAAAAAAGATTAATTTTAATTTGGTCTCTGAATATTTTATTTATTCATTTTTATCTTCCTAGAAAACTCTAAAAACTCTCTCCATCTTGGATTGTGAGTAGCCATTTTTCTTTTAATGTCCTTTCCACTCAATTAAGCATTAGACTCATGCAATGCAACATATGGTGGATGTGAACAAAACTAAAACAATCAGTGACCAAAATAGAAAGATAATAATAATTGGATGACCAATTATGTAGTTTATGAAAAAGAAACAATGGGATCGGTCGAAACGCAACGGTTCGGATATTTTACCTTAGAGATTGTTGCACAACATTTTTCACTTCACAAATACGAAGAAAGAGACTGAAAGACCCCCTCTTCTCAGCCTCCGTCTCCGACCCTGCCAGAGCCGAGCGATCAGCCCCCAAACCCCTCCGAGAATGTTGCGTCAAGCATCGAGGCTATTGGCCCGCCGATCCATTTTAGCAGCAAGGGCTCGACCATTCTCCACTGATCTGTCGGCGGCTGATCAGACCGCCGATGCCACGTTCACGGAGGCGTGGAATAAAGTGATCCCCAATATCGACCCTCCTAAAACTCCTCTCTCTTTCATGAAACCTCGTCCTCCTACTCCTTCCTCCATTCCTTCCAAGCTCACTGTCAATTTCGTCCTTCCTTATGCTTCTGCGTTGGCAACCAAAGAGGTAAATTTTGGGTTTTATTTTTAGGACTTTTTTATTTGTTTTAGATTATGTTTTCTGGGATTAGGAGTGTGGAAATTGATATTTTATGATATTCGCTGATTAAATGCAAAGGTTAAACCTTTATGTTAGTTATTTTCGGGGGGTTCAATGCCAATGCATCTTTACATCGGATTACAGATTCTGAGGCAAATTAAAATCCCTAAAAGACAGCCAATTGTAGTATCGCATTGCAATTTAGAGTGTATTCATATTGCCTTTGCTGATTTTCATAGAGTTTTCAGAAACTGAGAGAATAGGATGTCTTTTAGGCTTTTAGCTGCCTCTCCTTTATCCCAAAAGAAACGTTTTTGAGATTATCTTTTAGTATTTGTTGTCTCTCTTGTTCATGCCAGTTCCGCCACTCCTTTTAGATAAAGAAGTTTATGGTCATATCAGGCTTAATCGATTTTGATTTCGATAGGAATGGCACTTAGGAGTGCAGTGACATTCATAACTGTTGTCCTCAAATCCTTGAGTAGACAAATAGAGAGTGAGGGGTTGTATTTTTATTACAATTTGTTTTGTACTTTAACTCGCACATTTCCGGACATTGTTGTTAAGATATTTCTAGGCATCCACTCCACTCGTATAGGTGAGAGCATTTGTGTTTGGAAAGCCGGATTTGCTGTTACTTGGATTGTTTCAAGTAATTCAGAGACAACAGTAACTGATAAATTTCAGTTATTATTACTCTATGATAATGATAAAGCCTATCGGTTCACATTTTCAGTTCCACTATTCCTTATTATGCCATAGATATTTCATTTTATTTTCAAAAGCATTTGCCTTTCTCTGAAATTTTGTTCATTGAATGGACTCTTTCATAAGTTGCACCAAAGATAATTGATTTCAGCTCATAAATATAGATTGGTTACAGTGGGAAGTGTAATTCTAAAGGATTGCTCCTAACTACTGAAACAATTGTGTATCTATCACTCATTTTTGTGATAATGCTGATGCTTGATCAAGTTTCCTAATCCTTGCTGTGATTTTATTTCAATATTCCGAACATTTTCTGCCATTCCATCTTTTAAACTTGGTCATATCTAGCACTTCTTTTAAACTTGAGTCACTCAAGCAACAAAGTTTACTATTAAAAGAATTTTTTTGTATATATATACTACCTTTTCGTGCATAGGATTAGGTGATTATTATTATTGCTGTTTTGTGAGATTTGAGCAATGGTGAAATAATGAATTAACCACTAGTTGAGAGATAACTAAAATGGAAACAGAGAGAGAGGTATAGTGTTATTTATATTCTACTCTTTTTTGGTTTTGGTGTGGGTTTGGCAGGGAGATGATAGATTGTTCCATGAAACGTTAAGTTTATGAAAATTGAAATGCATATCTTCATGGTGCCTTTGCCATTAGCATGGTCTAATACTTGAGCAAGAAAAACAGTGAATGTATGAAGGAAAATAATGGCTAAACTCATAGACAAACTCTTGCAAGTTAGCTGGATTCTTGCCTAATAAATTCTTGGTTTCCAGGTTGACATGGTTATAGTACCAGCCACAACTGGGCAGATGGGTGTTCTTCCGGGACATGTAGCAACAATTGCAGAACTGAAACCCGGAGTTTTATCAGTGCACGAAGGAAATGAAGTGACAAAGTATTTTGTCAGTAGCGGTTTCGTTTTTATCCATGCCAACTCCTTTGCAGATATAATAGCTGTTGAGGCCGTGCCACTTGATCAACTTGATGCAAATCTTGTTCAGAAAGGGCTTGCAGAGTTCACCTCGAAGCTGAGCTCTGCCACAACCGACTTGGAGAAAGCTGAAGCCCAAATTGGAATCGATGTGCACAGTGCACTCAACTCCGCCCTCACAGGCTAGTGTCGTTTGCCATTATGTTCATTGATTAGTTGTTTGTCCGATTTATCATCCTTAAACTAGCCCCATTGATCCAGAGATTTATCTCATGAATCCGGATATTGTCCTGAGTATTTTTTTTTTCCTTCTATTTCTACGTTTGCACATGTAACCAATATGAAATAATCTTCAATGGATTTCACCTGGTTTGCAATGGAGGAAACTTTAAGAAAAAACTGGTTCATGAACATTAGATGTTTTTATAGATGATGCAAAATTACACGGTTAAAATGGCAAATAGATAATGCAGTGTGGTTAAATTCTTGGCGGTGTAATACATCAACAAAATGCTAATTCAAATAACAAGCTTAGTTGCATTTGTTGACACATTAATGATATGAAGCCAATAAATCAAACAGAAAAAAAATGGAATTTACTCGGTCTACCAGGTGAATGAAGGGGAAACGGAGAGCTAACAATATTTGGAGTCAAATTATGTTTGAATAAGTGTTAAAATTGCAGAAAAAGATAAGTGTGGTTCACTGTGCAATATGATAAATAGACGGTAGTTTTGTACAATTGTTATTTGAAATTTTGATTTAATTCAGTTTTAATATCACTGTTATTTTTCTTAAATTATAAGCTGAATTTTATGGCGTGATTATGTGTTGTTTGGGAGTGAATTAGTTGAAGTTTAATGTTATTATTATTATTTAAACGATAAGGAATTTATGGTGGAAACTCAATTTAGTTTGTCCAAATTCAATGCGAAAACGAAACCACAGATCATAGCCTAAGATTAGGGTGGTTTTAGTGAGAAAGACTCAATTAATTTACTGTTTTGGTTGAATAATTACGCTTAACGATTTTATAGCTTGTTTTTGGGTGGTCCCAGTAAAGACTAGATGAACTTACCGCAAGAAATGATGATTTTTTTTCTAACTCTTAATGAATTTAATCTCAAAAGTTTGTGTGATCTTATGTGGGAAGGACTTATTAATTCATCAATAAAACATGTTGAGTTTTTATTATTAATGAATTCTTTTTTTTATTTTTAATGAATTCTTATCACATAGTTTGTATCATCTTGTGAGGTTGAGTTTATTAAAAAACTCTTAATAATTGATAGCTTTGATTCGAGTAGTTTATATTGAGATGTCTTAATAAAATTATCTAAGTAAGTAAGATGGATTAGTCAACTTTTATGAATGATGTTGGATCGTCTTTTTAATACAATTATTAGGATCTTAAGATATAATGGCTTTATATATATATATTGTCACGTCTCTAGAATCTCGACCAGTCGGACGTGCGGCCTTAGGCACCTTTGTGCGTGCGTGGAGCCTAAATCAACCTGACGATCTAGGCGAGAGTGTCTAGATCCGCGCGAAAACGATTTAACACAAAAGGGTGACGGCCAAAAAAAAGTGATGTGGGGAAAAGTCGGGCGAATGCACGACACCTTTTATTAGAGTGCTTAACGAAAATATGGCTCTTGGCCAAAGAACAATTGAAAGATGAATAATGGGGTAGGGGTAAGCCTCTTTAAATATCCCCTCTCTGTCCTAATCCTACTCTAACTAGGATAAACTAATGCCCTACTCCCTCAAGGAGAAGTAATCCTTGTCCCAAAAGAATTCGTGGCCCCTAACCTCAAGGAAGGCCTGGTTTGCGTGGAGGCTAGGCCCAAAGTCGTGTGCAGACCCATGGGGTGCGTCCGGCTAGCCCTGTCCAGTCCTTCCGTGCGCGCTGTCGTCGGGCCCCTGGTGTGCGGCCTGATCGGCCTGCTCGATCCTTGAGCGTCGGCCGTTGTCGGGACCCTGGGGTGCGTCGGACTCGGTCTGCTCGGTTCCTGGGCACGTGCTGCTGCCGGCACCCTGGTGTGCTGTGGGATCGGACCCTAGGGTGCGGCCCTAGGCCCCCACGGTGTGCACCTTCGGTGTCGGCCCTTAGGCCCCTCGGTGTGCACCCGTGGTGCCGGCCCTTAGGCTCCTCGGTGTGCGCCCTTGGTGCTGGCCCTTAGGCCCCTCGGTGTGCCCCTCTGTCGGACCCTTGGGGTGCGGCGGGCTCGCCTTGCTCGGTTCCATGGCCCGTGCGTCTAGTCCCTTGGTCCGCACACTCGGCCCCGTGGGTTGCGGACGCTTTCCGTCGGTGTGGTGGAATGTACGCACAAGATGTGGCCCTCTCGGTTTTCCCCGTGCTACACCCCTCGGTTGTCATCCCTTGGTGAGTACACACTCGGCCTCTCGATGTGTTACTCCGTCCCTTTGGTGAGCCCAGCGCCCTGGTGTGGCCTGGTGCTTCAGGTTTGAAGAGGTGTTTGTCGGAATCGAGCCCTTTGGCCCCTTTATGCGTAGTTTGATCGGGTCGAAAAAATTAGACCGTGACAATATATATATATTATTAGCCGTAAGATCGTCACCAAAACATTCACATCTCATCCCTTGATCTTCTTGAATTGATTTTCCATAAAACCACTCAAATTTGACCAAGAATCATCTAAAGGTATGGCGATGGTTCGATAAATAATTTTGAAGTATGTTATTCGTCTTCTCAAAATGTCACCTTCGAGTTTTCAAACAAACACTCAATACTCTTCAAATCCTAGAGATTTTTTTATGTTAATGATTTAACCGTCCAACATCAACCTTAAACTGCAACGTCATCCAACTGTTAATGATTTAACTGTCCGGCGACCAAAAAAAAAAATCAATGTTGACAGTTTAGTAACAAAGTTGATACAAAGACAAACGGGACAGTTTATCTTAACCAAATGTGTATTTATTAATCACAGGTAACAACAAAATCCTCAGCTTGTAAATTGCGAGAACCAGTAAATTCTTGCTTAACCAATATGCTTTTAGAATACAAATTACATCCAACCCCTTCTCCAGAGATATATAAAAAATTTATGAAAAAGAAAAAGAAAAATCAAAGGACGAAAGGTTTTGTATACACATCAAACGGCTGGCACGATGTCAGCTGGGGTTCCTGTCAACCCATAAAAACACAAAAACAAAGGTCAGAAACTCCCAACACATATTATCTTCATTTTAGCTTTTTCACTTGATATTATAGAACAGTAGAGACACCATCAGATCAATGTTTCGGTTGTTAACAATCGATCAAAGCACTTTGTTTTTTGGGGAATGGAAAATGAACTGATAAGTCGGAGAAACGGAGAGGTTTTCCGTTTTCATTAATTGAACTAAACATCGAAATATTACCTGCCTCAACCCACCACCAAGTCCCGTAGTACTACCTCCTGTCAAAAGCATGGTGACGAGGGATGTAACAGCACCACCAACAAGGTCACCGCCACCGCCACCCGCACTTCGAATTGCATTGCGCATTGCAGTGAGAATGCTCCCATATGTAGCCCCATGCCCCCGCTCGATGGCTTGGATGAAGCAGAATGTCATGGCACCGGTTGATGTAATCTTTGATAGGGCCTGCTCGCCAAAGCATTGCAACATTATTTTTTAGTCTTTGAAATCTAAAGTGCCATCAGAAGAACTAAAGTTTCTAGACATGCAATCGGTTTTCAGGAATCTTACAGATGTATCAGCAGAGGTTTGATGATCATCACAACCGCTGAAGGAAACTACTTCTCCACCACTTGTTCCCTTCCATAAACCTGATGCAGGACGATGATCCTCCCACGTATACTGTCCAACCCTGGACCAAGACAAGGCATCAACTTCCATTCTTCAAAGTAATTAAAACAGCATAATTAACCATAAACTAAAAGGCCAAAGGGTACGGAAAGTTTATGGATCAACCCCAGGCCATAAATAGGTCCTTTCAAGCACCTTTTCCCCCTCTTCATCGAACACGCATAACATGAAACACACTTTTCTTCCCCACATGTAAACTAAATTTCTTCTCTATGTAATAGATGTTCTGTTTCTAACAAAATTAGTCAATTAAAAAGTTAACGGCACGCAAATATGTTCAGAAGCAGCAAACCTGTTCATTCTACAAAGGAATGGTAAATCCAACACGGTTCCACTATGGCAAGCATCGACGATCGCGTGAAGCTTAACCCCATGAGGTAGTGGTCGAACAATAGTTGCATTTATCTCATCATCAACAATCATCCCTTGAGTTTCGAAATCCAAAGGACAAAGGGTCTCATCGTAGCCGTCAATTTCGTCACCATTGTAATTTCGTTGTCGTGAACCATGACCGGAATAGTGAAACAACAGAGAATCACCAGGTTGACAACCTTGTACTAGCCAATATAAAGCCATCCTCATATTATGCTTCGTTGGAAGCCTGTAGGGATCGGTTTCTTCTTCTGCACAAGGAAAAATAAAATTACACTTTTAATTATTTAATTCTCATACACAATTAAGAAAACCGAGTCAGAACCATAAAATTCACATACACAATTAGGAAAACTTGAGTCAAAACCGTAAAATAAATGCATTACACAGAAACGAAAGATTTTCTGAGGTAGCTATCACCTTTATGGTCAAAATTCGATCTTTAAACCCCTAGAATTTACTGCCCATTCAAATATTATTGATAGAATTGATTCCAATTCGTTCAAAAAATACGAAATTTAATGATAAAAAAAGGAAAGATTACCGGTAAGCATGAGAATTGAATCTTCGGGAAACTTAAACCTATTGACGAGAAGGTAACGCATGCACTTGGCGTCGTTAATGCAACCCTTGAGCTCGTGCCTCGAGTATCTATACGATATCCCACAGATCACCGCCCTTCTCCGACCGTGCGCGTGGGGAGGCGCACCTGGAGGCGCGTGGTTGTAGGGGGAAGGGGAAGAAGTAGAAGAAGGCGCGTGGGCGGAAGGAGCAGGTGGCTGGGAGGGAGGAGGAGGAGGGGCGGATCGAGGGTCGGCGATGTTGGTAATGGCTTTGCAGATGGCGCAACGGATGGATTGCGCGCCGTGCGGGAGTTGTAAAGGGGTGCGGCAGCCGGAACAGTCGACCAGCATCGGCGGAGGGTAATTGTAGTAAATGCCTGGCCCTGGCGGCGGATACATTCCTCAAAATCTCAAGGTAAATTCTAAAAACAAAAACACTTACAAATTTCGGGGGGAGAGAAGAATTTATAAGGAATAAGAAATTAGCAAGCCGGTTGGAAGAGGGGAATGATTAAAAAAGGCGTATATATTCGTTGAAAAAATAAAAATAAAAATCGCGTTTTGACTTTCTTCGTTTGGCATTCAACCTTTCTTTTTCGTCTTTTTTGTTGATCAAATGCATTTAAATTGTTAAAGAAATGAGTATGCGGTTGACAACATTGGAATTGGATTCTTATATTCTCCTTTTACTTCTTTGGTTTGAACGGCAGATAATAGATATTCGATTTGGTTTCTTAGTTTTTGTTATAAATCACAAAACCAAAGCATTTTCTGTTCATTTGCTTTTGGTTTGGGACTTGTGTTTCCAGACCACGACCGGGATCCTTGCCTTGGTAACGTTACAGTTCTAATTTCGACACGATTTTTTATTAGTATCTTAATCGTTATTTCTTAAAGGTTACATTCTACCCTAAACTATGTATTTTACATTAGATTGTCTCTTAAAATATTTTTTTTTGGATTTTTTTTCCTTTCAACTTTAAAATTTTACAACCAATCAGAATTTAGATCACGTCATGTGATACTTTTTAATAAAAAAACTAGTTGACTTAAATAAAAAGGTAAATTGTATGTTAAATATGTTAAATTATATTTTTATTTATTTTAGTCCTTCAATTTTTTTTATTTAACCCGAAATTTATCCTAATTTATTTTTAATTTTTATAATTTAGTCTAATATTTTTTTAAAATTAAACATGTTTAAACTAAAATCTGAAAACACTAAAATTAAACACGATTAAACTAAAATCTAAAAATAAACATTATTGAAATTAAACACACTAAATTTAAACTGAAATCTGCATTGAACTTAAATTGAACATCTAATCATTGTCACAAGCCTGCTCATTGTACGTTACAATGAGAATCATGCTCACCGTACCAGCCTTACTCGATAGATGCTTCATAAGAAGGCTGCTCGTCGAACTCTTGCTCAGTAAATGCTTTATAAGGAGGTTGCTCGTCGTACGAATGAGTAGGCTGATAAGAAGGCTGCTCGTCGTACCATTGAGGAAGTTGCTTGTTGTATTAGTGAGAAGGCTGATATGAAAGTTGTTCGTCGTACAAGTGAGGGGGCTGCTCGTTGTACTAGTAAAAAGCCTCCTCACCATAATAGTGGGAAGCATGCTCGTCGTATCCTTCCTGAGCAGACACATCACTAGAAACCTGCTCATCATATCCTCCCGCAACAGACAATTCATGTAAAGTGGTTTCGATATTATTCATATTCATTGTGCCGCCCTTAGATGATATTATTGTTCATTTTAGTCCAAAATTTTATTTAACCCAAAATTGACTCTTATTTCTATCTAATTTTTATATTTTAGTCCAGTATTTTTAATATGATGATATACGTTTTAGCCTAATTTTTTTTATTTAACCCAAAATTCACTCATATTTCTTGACAATTTTTAAAATTTAGTCTAATATTTTTAATATGATAATATTTTTTTCACTTTAGTCCCTAAAAATTTATTATAGCCAAAATTAATCCATGTTTCTTTCAAATTATTTCTTAAAATAGCACTCTTACAGTTAACTCGCCCGACATGCGTGACCAGTTTCATTTTGGTAATTTTTTAATGTAAGTAATGGGACCTATAAACGTTAAAGGAAACAAATTTCGATAGAACTCGTCATGCATGTCTAGCAAGTTTTATTAAAAATTTACCAAAAATGCCATACATAACTAACGAGTTCTATTATATAATTAAAATAATAATAAAACTCGTCATTCATGTCTATCAAATTCACTGTAAAAGTGTTATGCTGGAAAATAATTTTTTTCATGTGCTATTTTGGGAAATTTGAGTGATAATTTATAGGGAAGTGTCATATATTACTGAAGATGGTGATATCTGTTGTTGCATGTAGTGGCGGAAGCTTTAAGAGACCGGTGGGGGTTATGGCCTCTCTAAAATTTTGGAAAATTCGAATTTTGTCCTTAAAATTTTTAATTTGGCTTCTTAAAATTTTAAAAATTTAAGCTTCAAAACTTTGAATATTTTTAATTAAATTTTCTCTTAAAATTTTTAATGTTTTCTTAAATCTCTTTAAATTATTAAAAAATTTAGTTAAACCCTCTATTTTTTTATACAATCCTCCAATTTCTTTTAAAAAAAATTAAGTTAGCCCCCTTAAACATTTAGTCCATGTTTCGCCACTGGCTGCATGGATCACATCACAAAATGACATATTAGGAAGCTGCTCGGTCTCTCTTTCTTAATTTGGATAGGCAAAAGGCATGGGCCAACGCTTGCGTGTGGGTTAATGTCGGGGACAAACAGCTTCCGAGGCAGACAGCAGCAAGCAATGGTGCCTGAAGTTAAGGCTCGGCAAAGAAAGTTTGTCCACACGGTTAAGGAAAACCAGACCCCCAGTACACATGAGATTCGATCAAAATAGATGTTGGTTGCATTTAAATTGCAGAAATAAACATTAATATAATCAAATACATTACATAAAACTCTAGATATAAGTTTTTGTTCAGCTACTAACAAGTCATGTTTCGAAATGGGACATTTCTATATCGGCAAGTCGATTGTGACAATTGTTCCGGTGGGAACCCTGTTTCACCTTACACTGCAGGGCATCCCACTGCACTGTAAGCACCAAAGCCTAAGCCAAAATCGAAGCTGCAGACCAGACAATACGAAGGATGATCTCTCGACGAAACTTACATCGGGTCAGGGCTTGTGGATCTTGAAGCCGAAAACTCTGGGGATGTATTTTTGCATTGGCTTTTGTGGCTTTAGGTGCAGATAGGTCATCAGGAATAGATGTGGAAATGTCGTCCCAAAGTAAGCTCCATCGTTATCTTGTTAAAAACGTCAAAGAAAACGAAGCTGTGAATCAAAGTAATACAGCCATGATTTTCTAACATGAAATACGAAGAACTAGTAAGCCATGCCGAAGTTCAACACCACCATATCCGAGACACATAATGCAATACTTCTTACATGCCGAAAGACACTACATATGTATATACGATGAAGAGACAACGGAAACGGATAGCACGTCTCCCACTAAAGAATATGCAGACTGAACCCTCCAAACCCATCATCTTATATTGGGTGAAGAATGCGATAAAAAAGATAAAACTGACTTTGGAAGGAATGTAGTGAAATACATACAACCAAATAATGAAAATTCTTATTGTTATGATAAAATGTAAAAGGGAATTCAAATCACCGTATTGATTCTAGGATAGAACATTTATTACCAATGCAAGTTCCGATACGATCTTAGAGATCCTACTGATTAGATTATCTTTTCAAAGAATTAAGTAATCTTATAAGCCATGGTAGGGATGGCTTAATATGCAAGGAGAGGGTAGTGAAAAACACAGAAAAATAGTACATGAAATATAAAGGATACTGCCTTGATATTTGGATCGAGGGTAATATATATCTTCACACTTTGGACAGTAGATTTTCACGGTACTTGAACGAGGAATATCGGATTGACCAACTGGAAGGCAGGATTGTCCACAGCAATAAACTTTAGGGCATCTTCCAAAATCATAGTTTCTGTATTTCTCCAACTGAGATAGAAGTTACGAGTAGAACTTTGAGAACGACATACGACAAAGTCAATAGAAAGCAAAGAGAAAACAGGAAAAATGGCAGCAATATTTACCATGGCAGACATTCCCTTGCTAGTTAATATGTAACGTACGTGTATAAGACCATACAACATCTCAGCAGCCGATTCAACCAATTCATTTTGTTCTTCAGTGAACATATCACCTATAAAGAGTCCAAAAGACGTTACTTAATAGCAAGAACGAATCAACATTATGACCAAAAACTATAAGGTTGAAAATGCCATAAAAAGCAAGGTTTAAAACAATTGCAACAACATAGTTCCTCAATACACTACGCGTCAAATTTCTGATGTCAACATTTTGCCGCAAAAGCAAAAACTCAAAAGTAAAAAGAAAATGTTCTTCAAAACAACAAAGCATTGCCTGAAGCAAGAGGAGTTCCATGTTAATGGCAGATAGAGAAGACAGTAGTTCAGCATTATGAATCCGCAAGATCATTGAACAAGTCTCAATCACTACAAAAGGAAGGTGCATAACTAGTTTGGCAACTGCAACATGATCAGATTGTCATCCTGCGAGTTATTGAGTCGGTGAAGAGTCGTCTATGCGGGAGTACCAATTAACCGAACTACCAAATTAAGTAGGATGTCTTGCACCTTACTTCCCAGAAATTTTTTATCTACTCTTTTAAATTCTTTCTTGGCCAGAATTCTCATGAAGATCCAAAAACAAAACCATCAAACTTTAGACCCCTCACCCCAGAGAAAGATTGAAGGGCGAAGGAGGCAAAAACATCAAGTAAACAACGGCCTAAATTTTGGAATTCAATAGCAGCTCCTCAAATAAAAATCAAATCATCCAAAATGTATACACAAAAACCAAGTCAGTGAAATGCTTACTATGTGAAGATTCAACATCCAATATTAAATCAAGCGCGTAATCATAATACGGAACTTGACTGCTCAACCCGCAAAGATTAAATTCATCTTGGATGTATTCTTCATCAACTTCACAAAAGAACTCATTGCCTCTCAAACCGCAAAACCACGAGATCCAAGACGTGTCATCTTCATCGGAACCACTAATATCCGACTCTTCATTCTCAGTTTCAGATTCCTCTGCAATCAAGGGCAGGAATTAGCAGGTAATAGAAAAGAACCCCACATTTTATGTTACCTGCTTATATCAATAATGACTAATGATCTGAGATTCTCAATAGAGACATGACCAGAAAAATGTAAGATTTACCATATAAATTTAAAACCATATCCTAGCTGAACATGGCAATTAAAACTTCAAATTTATGACATCAAACAAGCAAATATAACATATAACCTCAAGGGAAGGTTCTAACATACAAAATTTTCAAACTTCAAAACAAGGAAATACAAATATATTTAAACGCCGTTATCCTACCATATCAAATTGGACAAGCAAGTGCATTTGAAGGAACAGAAACAAAGAAGGAAAGTGACTGAAAAGTAACTAACCATCGGCTTTGGAACGTGACTGGGAAAGCTGGGATTTACCGGCGGGAGCTGAAGGAACAGGGGGTCTTCCTTTGTCTTTGCTGTTCCTCAATCCCCTCGAAGTGGATGGGGTAGACTTGTCTAGATGTTTGTCGAGCGCATCGTTTATGCGCTTCCGATCCGACGGTCCTCCCCCTCCTCCTCGATCTCTATGACCATGCATAATATTTCCACAACCCCAAATTCCAAAAGCTCCCGACTTTTTCTCCAATATCAATGCAGGGACAAAGATTCAAGCTTTTTTTTTTTTGGATGAATCGTAAGACCAAAAAGAATCCCCAGAATTGTGAAAATAAGGGTTTTTGCAGGGTGGGATGAACAAGTTCGAGGTTGAAGGAAGTGTGGATGAAGATGGAAATGAGATACGGAAACAGATGAAGAACAAGGATTTGATTTTAAATTATTGGATTCCCATGGACAGGCTCCAAGTCTCAGGCACATAGAGAATCAAGCTTTACCTCTAAATTGTTATATTAAATAATGCATGTGTCACTTGTAATGTTCTTTTTTTAGCCAGAAGAAAATGAATTGAAAACGAAAACATCGGCAAGGAAAGGGTCGTTTTCAAGCTTGATTGAAAAAAATATTAATTGAATTGAATTGGGTGGATTTCTATTTATTTAAAGAGGAGTGGATGGAGAGCTAAGTCTGCTGTCTGCTGTCTGCTGATGTTGAAGTTGATTTTACCATTACTGTTAGTGTGGATTTGAGGCCAAAAAAGCTGAGATTGAACCTTCAAGACCAAGGAATCAAGCTGTGATGCATGCAAGTTGCAGTCATCTAGGTCTTTCAAAAATATTTATGTGTTAGCAAATGCAATTTGGGTCCGTGTTTTACCATAATGCTTAGAAGCTCTTCATTGCCGCATGTTGGCGGACAATCCATAGCCGTTTCAGACATTTTTTTGAGCTTTGAATAAAAATTTAACAATGACTTTGTCGAAACCATATGAACAATTAATTTACTATTTCATTAATAAATTTT
Source organism: Hibiscus trionum (assembly GCA_030270665.1). NCBI lineage: Eukaryota > Viridiplantae > Streptophyta > Magnoliopsida > Malvales > Malvaceae > Hibiscus > Hibiscus trionum. Next base: position 1,592,166 of record BSYR01000012.1, read on the forward strand.
TATTTTTATTTTTATGTTTGAAGTTGTAAAAGTAAAAGATGAGATCATGAGCGGTCATTTATGGTGTTCCCCCATCTAAGACGATTTTGGGACAATCCAACCAACAATGTTGAATAGCAAGGGAACATTAAGGGTCGACGTTATTGTCACGGGGCTAGGTCTAGGCGGGTCTAGTCTCGTGCGGCCTTGGTCGCGAAGCACTTGGAATGGGCTTGAAAAGCGGCCAAGTCAGCCTTACTCACTAAGCTTAGAAGGCTTAGTCTCGGATTGCGGAAGCTCTCTTGGAAAATGAAAGGGGTAATGGCTCACAAAGCAAAGAAATGAAGAGGATGCACACTCGTTTAAGAAAGCTAAGGCCTCGTTAAAAACTCCCCCTAAGCCTAGATGGGGAGAAAAGAGTACCAAAGCTTCTTTATTAACAAAGAAGGGAAAAGCTTACAAGAAAGAAATGAAGCAAACGTGGAATGCCTAAGATGGATGGAGGAGGGCTCTATTTATAGCCTAATCCCCCTCGATCCAATGGCTAGCAATGACTCCATCCAAAGGCCTTGGATGAGTCTCACAAAAGAATCTCCTATTCAAGGCAAGCTTGTCATATTCATATAGACTTGCCTTGATTACAAACACTATTGCCCACAATAGATATCGTATTACATCATAGCTTGGTTGGCTTGAAATACTTTCCCCATTGATGGATAGCTTTCCATATGTATTTCTCCAAGGATGACAACTTGGCATGGGATTTGGATGCTTGGGCGGATTGGGCTTCTTATGGTCCAATCTTGGTGTCCAAAGTCCCCTCTCTTGGATGCCTTTGGTTGAATCGGGCCCTAGGGGTGTGGACAACTCGGCTAGGCTCCCCCTAGGCCCTTGTGTGCGCACATCGGGTGCGGGCTCGGCTCCTTGGGCGTGCACGTCGGGTGCAGGCCCGGGCTCCATGCCTTGGCCGGCATGGAGGGTGCAAGGCCAAGGCCCCTCGGGTGCGTGTGTTGGGCCCCCTCGGGTGCAAGACTCATGGGCAGCACATGGGGTGCTTGACAAGGCCCCATGGTGCGGACGAAATGGCCCAGGTCGGATCTCTTGGGCGCGGACACCACCAAGGGCGTTGTGCATGGCCCCTTGGTGTGTGAACTCGGCAACTACTCGGGCCCCTCGGTCGGGTGGGAGGTATGGTGCGCAAGGGTCCGCACCTATGGGTGCGGCGGGCTCGGTCGCAAAAAGTTCCCCTGTGACATTATGATTAAATTATGAGGGGTAAGTTGTTTAACTTTGGAATAACTGAGATCTTAAAAAGTAATTAACCTATAAATATTACAAGAGTTATTATTTAATTTCACTAATTTTAAAATTAAAAGATTGTAAAAAATAATTAAAACGAGAAAATACGGTGAATACTTAATTTAATTAATTTTAAAACTGACAATATTAAAAAGAATAATAATTAAATTGAAATGATTTCAAATTTATCCAACACATAAAAGAGAGTTAGAATAGGAAATTGAGGTCTTTGAAAAAGAGAGTTAGCAATCAGCATGTGCAGGGCAGAAAGTTAAGAACTCTAATGGAAACCTTCAACAAAATGAAACAGCTTATAAAGAGGAGATACATATACATATAGGATTCTTCAATAAAGCCAAAAAAACAAATGGTGCTTAAACAAAGGACTTTTCTAGTATGCGGCCGCCTAATATACGGCTAAGAAACGGCGTTACTGGAAACATTATAAGATATATAATGTATTCGGTAAAGCGCTACCGGATATGTTGATATGAAATAATGTATCCGGTAAAAAACATAAAAAAAATGAAAAAAATGGTAACCGAAAAATTTAAGTTATCGGTCAAAGATAACAAAATCGGTAAAATTACTTATTTTGTTGATCCGAATATCAATATATTCGGTAAAATTACCTATTTTGTTATTAAAGTTTAAGCTGATGGGGCATTCAAAAGTATCCATACTTCTTTAAAAGTATCCATACTTTTTTAAAAAATATAACAAAATCGGTAAAATTACCTATTTTATTGATCCAAATATCAATATATTCGGTAGCGCTTTACCTATTTTGTTATTAAAGTTTAAGCTGATGGGGCCTTCGAAAGTATCCATACTTTTTTAAAAGTATCCATACTTTTTTAAAAAAGTATAGTATAACAAAATAGGTAAAATTTTACTTATTTTATTGATAAGAGTATCAACATATTCGGTAGTATTAAAGTATCGATACTTTTTGTTGAACCTATTTTAAAAGTATCGATACTTTCGAGCCACATTGCAACCGGTTACATTGCTTTTTAAAAAAGTATCGATACTTTTAAAAAAGTATGGATACTTTCGAAGTATCAACAAAATAGGTAATTTTACCGAATATGTTGATACTCTTATCAACAAAATAGGTAATTTTACCGAATATGTTGATACTCTTATCAATAAAATAGGTAATTTTACCGAATATGTTATGTTTACCGGTCATCTTTCTAACCGGTTACGCCGTATATTAACTGCCTTACCGCAGAACTACCCTTAAACAAATGAAGCCGAGGGTTTGCCGTTTGCCTTCTTCCTGACTTGTAAATGCATGATTAGACGTAAAGTTTAAACATAACGTAATAAAATAAATATGAAAAAATTAAGATTTCAATCGTTTAAGCGCGGGATAAGCGTGATTGAGTGTTTTAATGTTTATGTTTATTCCTTAAAGTTGACTTCTCATGGTCCAAATCCGACAATTATTCCACTGTCATCTTCTTTAACCCCTAAAGAGTGCTTTGTCCACGCGCTATCGCTTCTCGTGCTACACACTAATCAGTATTACGGGTGAGCTCTAAATTCTGTTAGGATTAGGGGCAAATGTTCAATTGAGTCGATTTAAGTTAAAAAAATTTAAATTAAATGAGTTGAATTTTATTTTACAACATAAATTTTAAAAAAATTCAATTCAAGTTGAGTCGAGTTGTAGAATTTTGTAAAAGTTTAATTTTAATTATTTATAATGTTATAATACAAATCGATTTCATTTTAAACAATTTACTATAATCATAATATATATTTCTTTATATTCTTTTTTCACATGAGTAAGATTTGTAATGTTATTTAATAAAATATATCATTTAAAATTTTAAAATATATTTTTATTTTTAAAGAATTAAGTTTTTGAGTCAAGAATTTGTTGAAAACAAAGAATTTACAAAAAAAAATTACAGTTAAAGTACCAAATTGAATAAAATAAAAAGTTAATAAATTAAATTAAAAAAAATTGTTAAAAAATATGAATTAAAGTTACATAGATATTATATAGTGATACTAATACTATAGCATGTTGTTTAATTTTGGTCAAAATGGACTTAAAATAAAGGACGGATTGAAGAAATGAGTAAATCATACAAAGTTAAGGGATTAAATTGCAAAAATAAGAAATTACTTTCAAAATTATAAGTAAAAGCTAAATAAGTATTCTACCGTGGTTTAGGAGCATGTGGTTCAAATTTGGTAAAAAAACTTAAAATGAAGAGGAATTGAAGAAAAATGAAATCATGGACTAAATCGCAAAATAAAATTAGAGTTGACAAAATTGAAGTTGATTCAAAATAAAAAATTGTACCGGTTATTCAAATCAACTCGAATAATTTAAAATTAAAAAAAAATATTTTTCAAATCGAATCAAATTTTGATTGCCCCTAATTATGATAATCAATTCAGTGGAGCCAACGTTTATTTTTTTTAATCAAATAATGAACCAATAGATAAACACATTCCAAAAAACACGAAAACATACAGGCTAAAAGGCAAAAACAATGGAGAGCTAAATAGACTAAAACCCTAACAAAACCTTAAAAAGAAGGTGGAACAACGTTGATTACGAAAAACAACAATAGAATGAAAAATTAGGAGGTTGTCACAAGCCAAACGGATGACATAAGCAGTTCCGGAGGCATGAGGAACTTATTCGAGAGAGCTACTTGATCGGAGACGACATCATAAATTAGTTGATTAACAGTCCATATCAATGGAGGATCCACGTTCATTGTTGGGTGAACACAAGCCCACCCTGAACTTTTAAGTTTATACATTTAGCTTTATTTGTTTTTAATTTTTATTAATTAGTCTTTAATTTTTATAACGTGTGCCTACCTTAAAATTTTGAAATCTTTTTTATTGGTTCCTATTTTTAAAAATATTTTCCTTAAAAAAAATTTAAATCTACCACTGGTCCACGTCAATGGAGGATCAACAAAGGAGTCGACAAAGACATCTGAAAGGCGAGGCAACAACACGCCAAGAGCAACAATCATATTTTTTCTCTTCATGGAAGAAGGGTCAGAATCGCTGACAAACAAAAAGACAAAGAGGCAAGCAGGGAAATAACATCAATATCTGAAGAACAGGGGACGAAACAATAACCATCAATCTCTGCCATCAGAAGCTGTCAAAAAAACTACAAAGAAGGAAAACCTGCAAAAAACAAAAACCTTCCTTTAAGACCTCCAAAGAGCTTTGTCGGCAGCAGTAGGGCTCTAACTCTCAGCACTACAAGACATTCGAACAAGTATCAAAAGATGTGGGAAAGACTTGTCTCCTTATATCTTATACAAGCAACACTTTTCCAACGGTATGTTAATGTTATGACATCCCCCTTTTCTTTATCTACTATGAATTTGATCCTACATTTTCATCTTTCTTTTTGTTTGCTTGCGTTGAATTTATTTGTTAAATTGTAGTAATGGGGTTTTGGGTGCTTTACAGGATTATGTTCCTACTGTTTTTGATAACTTTAGCGTCAATGTAATGTTAGTATTAAATTACGGTTAAGGTAGCGGTTGAGGTTGCGATCTTGCCCATATAATTTTTATCTAAAAAGTAACTATAATTTTAAATTGCGGTTGTAATTTACGGTGTTACATCGACCTTCAAAATAGTTACAATGAACGTGGACAGACTGTGAATTTGGGTCAATGGGATACCGCTGGTATATGCTTCTTTGCTTCTCTCATGATAAATTAATTCTACAGCTCTAATTGTTGAGTGTGGTGAACTTAAATAATGTTAGCCTAGCTGTTTCAAATTTTGAAATGGTCATGGGATTTGCTGAATGTTATCAGTTCATTGTTTACGCTTTACGGGATAAAAATGATAATAACTAAGATGATTATAAATGCTAATATTTGATATTTTTGTATTGTTGATCACTTATATGAACAACCCTTTCGAATAGTGGTTTTTGGGTCGTCTTTGATAATATTAATATTGGCTCTATGAAGTCAGGTTCTTGCCCTTCTAGAACTTGTCCTTGTTTGAGGATGCATGATTTCTTATAAAGGACTAGATAAGATGAGGATACATGTCAATCGAGGAGGACAGATGCTTTAGTGAGTTGATTATGTCGTGACTTGGGTGCTGGCGCGAATCACATACATCGTCACGTGATCTACGTAGTATTCGCATGTCTAGTCCTCAACAGAATAATTTTGATCTGCTCGTATGTTCATAAAATATCGTAATTGAGTATTTACGTGGCTGTGGTTCGCTGGTCCTAACATATATATTTAATTTTGATTAAAAAAAGTTAAAAGGAAATGGAAAATTTGCTTTGTTTTATCCACCCTCACATACCATCGGTTCTTACTCAATATATCCTTCAACTTACATCTGTCTTTTTTTACCCATCCATTTGCCTGACAATTTAAGAAACCACTCCCTAATTTTCCAATCTCCACAACACCTGAACATCAAATCCAATGGCTTTCCACTCACATCAACCGCCATGAACCACCACCTCCCATCTGAAACATCAACAAGCATTTTATACCACAAAATTGTTTGAGATCTCAAATTTTCGTTTCTACTTATGGCATTGGCAACTCGACGGTTGATAAGTATTTAGTAGGAAACTACTTTAACTTCTAAACAGTTTAATGTTGCATAAAGAGGAAGTTTCTGGTGTAGAAAAGGCATGATGTAAAATAAAACTTTAATATTTGATTAAATAGTAATTTTGGCTCTTAATCTTTTTTGAAGCAAATTAATTATCAACATTTTATTTTGGGTTCTCTCTACAGATAAAAATTGTTATTCAACTAACAATAAATGACTTGATGACGTGACAAACTTACATGACAGTGCATACTGACATGACAGTGCATACTGACATGACATTGTCATATAGGTAACGATGCTGACTTGAAAGAATGTCGCATAGTCAAAAAATAATTTTATAAAATTATATAAAATATAAAATAATTCTTTCCACTAACGTGTTATTCTGTCAAGTAATTTCAAGTTGTTTATCGTTAGTTGACAAACAATTTTCATTCGCAAATAGACTATTTTAACTATACCAAAATAAAGCATTTAAAGTTAAATTACTTAAAAAATAGAGACTAAAATAATTATTCAATTAAAATATGATATTTTTGTTTGGCTTTTATACCTGTAAAAAAATAGCTTTAGCGCGATAAATATTAGGAATATTGGTTAGTTGGTTAGTTAGAAAGTTAGTTTTATACAGCTATGCATTTCTTTAATAGGTTCTTTATTTTTTACCTTGTATAAAAGTCTGACTTCGGGTCAAACTATTGACATTGACTTTTCCTATATTCTAAATGAAAATTCCCAATTTGCTTTCACTTCTATTTTCATCAGAAACCCTAGTCTAACCGAAAGCCACAAATTCCAAATCACGAAATCTAATCTTGATATGGTATCAGTTGATTCTTTGCATCCGCGTTCCTCTGAGACGTTGGACGGCCGTTCTGTTCGCACCGATGATCCGAACAACGAGTTTTATGTCCATCCCAACGAGAATCCTTCTCTCGTTTTGGCGTCAGCTCTTCTCACCGGCAACAATTATCATGGTTGGGCTCGATCGATGAAGATGACCCTCATCTCGAAGAACAAGTTTCAATTTGTAGACGGGACGATTCAAAAACCCAGTAAAAACGATTCCTCGTATGGTGCCTGGGTCAAATGCAACAATCTGGTTTTATCCTGGTTGCAGCGCGCGTTGAGTGTTGAGATCGCGCAGAGTGTTATTTGGATCGACAACGCCAGTGAGTTGTGGTCTGATTTATTCGACCGGTTTAGCCAAGGGGATCTTGTTCGTGTTTCGGACTTATTGCAAGATTTTTATTCTCATCAGCAAGGCTCCTCTTCTGTCACGGCTTACCACACTCAACTCAAGGTATTGTGGGATGAAATCTCGAACCTTCGTCCTTTAATTTCATGTTCTTGTGATGCTAGCAAGTATAGGAAACAGAATTTCATTCTTAGGTTTTTAAGAGGGTTGAATGAAAATTTTTCAGTTCAAAAATCCCAAATCTTAATGATGAAGCCCTTACCTTCGATAAATGAAATCTTTGCTTTAGTTTTTCAACATGAGCGAACCCTAGGATCTGTTTCTAATTCTGATTTTGCGGTTTTCTTGGCTGGAAGGGTTAATTCCCAGAATTTTTCTAGGTTTTCCTCACAAAAACCTCCTGCTTCCAGTTCTAATTTTGATAGTAAGAAATTCTATAATAATCCTGCTTCTAAGAAACTTGTTTGTTCCTTTTGTGGGATTTCTGGTCATTCAGTAGATAAATGTTATCGTAAACACGGGTTTCCTCCTGATTATAAAACCAGATATCAGTCATCTAAGTCTAATCAACTTAGTTCTCATGAGTCTGCCCCTCCTAGTGATTCCTCTAGGAATCAATATGTTGTTTCTTCTCATGTTTTTACTAAAGAGCAATATGAAAGCATTGTCTCCATGCTTCAAGAGAGAAATTCTGCTCCTGAAAATGTTGTGCATACATCTCAAATCAATGCCCTTTCTTCTAGCTTTGTTCCTGAGAGCACTGTTCCAGACACAAGTATGGTTCTTTCTGCTTTTCATGGTTTCAGTGACACCTGGATCATTGATTCAGGTGCCACTGACCACATAACTAATGATTCAAGTTTATTTCAAAATAGTAGAATTATTCATAATAAATTTGTTAAATTGCCAAATAATGAACTTGTGCAAGTATCTAGTGTTGGTGATATCTTTTTAAACTCTGTTTTGTTTTTAAAAGATGTCCTTTATATCCCTAATTTTAGTTTTAATCTCATATTTGTTTCTCAGTTAGTTAAAGATGATAAGTATGCCTTGCTTTTCTCACAGCATTCTTGTTGTATACAGGATATTGCTCTTTCGAAGATGATTGGTACAGCTAGCCAAATTGGTGGACTTTATCATCTTCAGCTTTTAAATCCGGTTTCTTTCTTAAACTCTGTGTCTAAATCTTCTTCTTTGATTGTTTGGCATGCTAGATTAGGCCATCCTTCTGTAAAGAGGATGAAGTTTTTTTTCTGAAATCTGTGCTGATATTCCTGTTGGTTGTGTTTCTAATTGTGAAATCTGTCCTTTAGCTAAACATAGAAGACCCTCCTTTCCTATTAGTACTTCTGTTAGCAGTAATGTGTTTGACCTTGTTCATGTAGATGTTTGGGGTCCATTCCCAATTAAGAGTCTATATGGTCACTCCTATTTTCTTACTGTCATTGATGATAAAAGCAGATTTTTATGGATTTTTCCATTAAAATTAAAAGCTGAAGTAAGAGATGTTATTGCTAAATTCTATGTTTATGTTGAGGTTCAATTCTCTAAGAAGATAAAATGTATAAGAAGTGATAATGCTAAGGAGTTTGACATGTTTGATTTTTTCAAAGAGAAAGGCATTGTACATCAAACTTCATGTACCTACACACCTCAACAGAATAGTACTGTTGAGCGTAAACATCAACATATCTTATCTGTTGCTAGGTCTCTTAGATTTCAGGCTAATCTTTCTTTGATTTTTTGGATTGACTGTGTTCTTCATGCAACTTACCTTATCAATGTTACACCTACACCTGTTCTTGAAAACAGAACACCTTATGAGTTGTTATATGGTTCTAAACCTGTCCTAAGTCAGTTAAAAGTGTTTGGTTGTCTCACATATGCTTCTGTTTTGCCTAAACCCAAAACAAAAATGCATCATCGTGCCTACAAGTGTGTTTTTCTAGGGTACCCTAAAAATACTAAGGGTTGTAGGGTGTATGACTTAGAGACTAAATCTATCTTTATTTCTAGGGATGTCAAATTCTGTGAAAATGAATTTCCCTTCCAATCTTCTAAGACTACTCAGAATGGTGTTGTTCTTCCTAATTTAGAAAACAATGTTGAAGATATTGTTTTTAAAGATAGGAGTATTTTAAGAACTACTGAAAATGTTTCTGCTAGTTCTAGTTCTGAAAATTGTCTTGCATCTGATAGAATTGTTTCTGCTGAAGGTGTTTCTGATAATTCTCATGAAGATGTTCTTGAAGTTAATTCTAAAAATTCACGTAATCATAATGTTAATTCTGATAATGTGACTAGTGGCAGTTTTGAGTTAAATAAAAATCAAAACTCTACTATTTCTGTTGATTCTTTAAATGAACAGCAAAGTTCTTTAGCCTCTTCTAAAGAACAAAGAGTTGTTTCTTCAAGGCCTGTTAGACAAAAGCAGTTTCCAGAAAAATTTAAAGATTTTGATGTCTCTATGCCCAAAGTAAGATCTTCTTCTCATACTCTTGATAAGGTTGATTCCTCTGCTAATATTTCTGACATTCATAAGTCCTTCATTAATAATGTTTCTGTTTTAAGTGAGCCTAAAACTTATAATCAGGCCATTAAGCATGAGTGTTAGAAAATAGCTATGCAAGAAGAAATTAACGCCTTAGAGTTAAATCACACCTGGAAATTAGTTCCTCTTCCACCAGGGAAACAAACTATAGGCTGTAAATGGGTATATAGGACAAAATTGAAATCTGATGGCTCTTTAGAAAGGTATAAGGCACGTTTAGTTACAAAAGGATTCACTCAGCAATATGGTATAGACTATTTTGACACATTTAGCCCTGTTGCTAAGTTAAACACCATTAGAACTTTACTAGCTGTTTCTGCTACTAATAAATGACACTTACATTAACTTGACATTAACAATGCTTTTCTGCATGGTTTTCTGCAAGAGGAAGTTTATATGGAACTTCCACCTGGCTTTAATCCTCCTACTTCTGGCTTAGTTTGCAAATTAAAAAAGAGCTTATATGGTTTAAAACAAGCCAGCAGAAAGTGGAATGAAAGGCTAACTGAGTTTCTTTTGTCCTTGAATTTTAAGCAAGCAAGTTCTGACTCTTCTTTATTTATTAAAGGTGTTGGTACTTCATTTATAGCTCTTGCAATATATGTTGATGACATCATTGTTGCTAGTTCTAACATGGATGAAATTGTTCATATCAAGTCTGTTCTGGATAATGTCTTTAAAATTAAAGATTTAGGAGTTCTCAAGTATTTTTTAGGATTGGAAGTAACTATGTCTCATTCAGGAATTAATCTTTGTCAGATGAAATATACTCTGGATTTATTAAGAGATTATGATTTTTTAAGTTCCAAACCTGTTGTCACTCCTATGGCAGTTAATTCTAAAACTGTTGCTACCTCAGAACAAACTTTAGTGGACATTACAGAATATAGAAGACTTGTGGGAAAATTATTGTATTTAACTCATACAAGGCATGATATTTGTTTTGCTGTTCAGCAATTATCTCAACATATGTCTGCTCCTACTTCTATTCATCTTGTTGCTGCACATAGGACGCTTAGATACTTAAAGAATAGTCCAGGACAGGGCATTTTCTTTCCCACTGATAATGGTTTTACATTAAAGGCCTTTTCTGATTCTGATTGGGCTTCATGTCCAGAATCTAGAAAATCAACAACTGGTTATTGTATATTTTTGGGTCAGTCTCTAATTTCCTGGAAATCAAAGAAACAGAATACTGTTTTTAGATCATCAACTGAAGCAGAATATAGGGCTATTGCTGTTGTTACATGTGAATTACAATGGCTTAATTTTCTTCTTTCTGATTTGCAGGTTAAAATACAAACAACTCATCTATATTGTGATAATCAGTCTGCCATCAAGATTGCTGAAAACCCTGTGCAACACGAGCGTACGAAACATATAAAAATTGATTGCCATTTGATCAGAGAGAAGATCCAACAAGGAACAATAAAGCTCTTTCCTGTCTCTTCGAAGAATCAATTAGCTGATTGCTTTACTAAAGCCCTGCCTTCTGATGATTTTACTCGGTTTATTTCCAAGCTGGGCATACATAATGTGTATGCTCCACCTTGAGGGGGGGGGGGGGTATTAGGAATATTGGTTAGTTGGTTAGTTAGAAAGTTAGTTTTATACAGCTATGCATTTCTTTAATAGGTTCTTTATTTTTTACCTTGTATAAAAGTCTAACTTCGGGTCAAACTATTGACATTGACTTTTCCTATATTCTAAATGAAAATTCCCAATTTGCTTTCACTTCTATTTTCATCAGAAACCTTAGTCTAACCGAAAGCCACAAATTCCAAATCACGAAATCTAATCTTGATAATAAAGACAAGAAATAATCCAATAGAGTGAAGAAAGTGACATGTTTTGCAGAAAGTTGTAAGGCCAATTTCACCGTACTTTGAACGAAACTCTGCCTTCTCTGTTTGGTTGTGTATAATTATAACTAGGATAAACTACCAAAGTGACCACCGAATTATAGGGGTGTATTTATTTTAAACATCGAATTATTAAACTCGTTAATCAGACCATTAAATTTATTAAATTGTATTTTAATTACCGCCGTTAAAAAATTAAAGGAAGGGTAACGCCGCAATTAACAAAAAATTTATAAAGTTATACATTTAGTCCTTGTTATTTACTTATTAAATCAATTTGATCCTAATTTTATTTAATTAATTTTATTTTAATTAAATGAAATTAATCAACCAATTAAATGACACATGTCATCGCCCAATTGGATTAATTTATTGAAAATTTAAATTATTTTATTTAATATTTAATATATTTTCCCTCCAATCAGGTGGTACCTTGTTAAAGGGAAATTAAAGAAGCATAAAAAATGACAATAGAGAGGTTTAAACATGGGACCTTAGACCAGGATAAATTTCAACTCATTTACCACTAAGCCAAGCTACTCTTTGTGTCATAAACTGCACCCTTTTATATACATTTCTTATAAAGCGGTAAATGTTAGAGAAAATTAAAGAAGCATGAAAAATGATAATGGGGTTGTTCAAACCTTGGACTAAGAGAGTAAATTCCAATGCCTTTATCACTAAGCCAAGTCGCTCTTAGTAGGGGTGGGAGAAAATACCCGACCCGATTGACCCGACCCGAAAACCCGAAACAAAAATACCGGGTAATTCCTGGAAAAAAAAATTACCCGACCGGGCCGGGTACCCGAACCGACCCGATAAAATTTAATATATATTTTTTTATATTTAAAATTATATTTTTATTTTATGTTTCTTAATATTTTCACTCTAAAATTAAGTTTAAATCCCTACATTTTTTCTATGTTTGTATTATATTCTTTTAAGTTTTAAGTTTAATTTTTTATAAATATTTTTGTGTTTAACATGTGATTTTTTTAATTTTAAAATAAAAAAAATAAAAAAAAGGAACCGGGTACCCGGTACCCGATTATCCGGATACCCGAATTTTACGGGTACCCGAATATAATGGGCCGGGACACGGGCCGTTTAATGAGGTACCCGGATGAACCGGGTACCCGGTTTTCCGGGTACCAGACAATTCCCACCCCTAGCTCTTAGTGACATAAATTGCATCATTTTATATACATATCGTTTAAAGCAATAAATATTAGGGGAAAAAATGGAAATGGTTGAAAGGGGACTCGAACTTAGATCACTTGGAATGTGCATAATCACACAAACACTCGATTTAATTTAAGTCTAAAAATTATTAAATATTCGATTTAAAAGAAAAAATCGATTTAAAATAGGTCACCCCTCCGCCACCCCTTGTAATTTTACAAGATTTTGTTAACTGCCACGTCACCCTTCCGTTAATTTTTTAACGGCGGTGGTCAAAATAGGTCAATTTAATAAATTTAGTGATCTGATTGACGAGTTTTATAGTTCAGTGGTCAAAATAAGTACGCTCTTATAGTTCAGTGGTCACTGGGTTAGTTTACCCTTATTAACTATTTATTGTTTCTTTATTGGCTATATACATTGAAATTTATAACACACCAATGGGTGAAATCGTTTTCATTTGAGATCCATACTTGTCTTGTTCAAGATCTTTCAGTGGCCTTTTAGTATCAATTATTTGTGAAATCATGCATCATGAAGTGAATAGTGGTCTTTCTAGTTAAATACATTCAGCAACTTAATTATATGTAGGACAGAACGGTTTTCGTAATCTTGATATTATATATAATATTGTCACGGGCTATTCTTTTTCTTTCTGATGTAAGATTAATGTCCTCATCTTTTCTCATGCGTGACAATATGTTCAGGTCATAATTTTCCTTTGCTTCTTAATTTGGTCCAACTCCAACCAAATGCTGTCCAATTATAACCACATTTCCATCAAAAGCTTTCCAATCTTAGCTTACATAGATAATAATAGCGTGTACCACCATGGAGAAAACTAATTGACAAAGAGACATTGATGGCCAGAAACTGTAAATAACAAAGAGATCCAAAATCCCAAGAGTAGAAACCAAAAGAAAAACAGAGAGAGAACATTTGGGTTTTCAGTGCACAAGGGATGCATTCAATCTGCCAGCCCAGAAAATGCTTGAACAACTCACTATCTCTACATCTAACTACAATTCAGAGCTAACATTATATATATTATATATGTGTGTATTAAACAGCTAGTTGTTGGTTTTGGTGGGAGGGTTCTTCTTCATTGAAACACAAATGGGCTGCTTTTATTGAGCCAAGGCTTAAAGAGGATTCTGCAGTAATACTTGGTGGAGGCTGCTGCACCATCATCTTCCTTTGCAGGTGAGAGCAGTAGGCGTGGAAGGTATTTGGGGTTACATTCAAGTTGAAACCCAACCCGAATAGGAAATCCAGTTCCAGGAAGTTCATTTCTATGGTGCTGATTCCTCCTACTTTTGCGTAGTAAGCATTGTTGTAATACCTGAAATCATGTTCCAAAATAATATAGGTAACGTTTTTATTGGGCGGAGGACTGTATTTTAATCCTTATATTTTTAAGATGAACTCAGGTCTCCTAGGACGAAGGTTATCGGGATCACTTAAAATGATAACTCATTATAGAGACCAAAATACGGTGTAAAACGAGGTTCTATACAGTACTTTTTACCGAATTCGGCATAATAGAATCTTATACATACTATCCATTTTTTTTTACCTTTTCCAAAATAATTGAAACACATGGTAATAGAAAAAACAAATGAAAGCAAGGTAGTTAGGCCTATGTCATGGATGCTTAGTTGTCTGAACACAGCTCGGATTCACATGCCTTCAATCGGTTGAAACTTTGAATCAATATCAAACATATTTTCCGGGAAATTCAATGGCTTCACAATTCTAACAACTCTAAACCCAGATTCTAATTTAAATCAAAAAAAAAAAAAACTAATGAATGTTTAAGAACTTACATATCATCCATGAACTTAGCAGCAACCATGACACTTGTAATAAGCAGCCGATGAACGTTGAAAGAATTGATGGGCAACGAGGGCTGCCGCTGAGCAAACCGATCAAGATAAACATACGCAACAATAAAGCAAGACGGGCTACAATTCGCATACTTGTGAATCCTGTCCAGGTAGCTCTGAATCGAGATTGTCGGCCGAGTTAGCCCGTGGAACACCGAGATCTTCTGAACCTTGAAACCAGAGTTCACATCATTGGATTCAGCCACTTCTTCCAGCAGAGAAGATAGAAACGTTAGCAGGTTTGGCATCATGTTTGGGTTCTCTAACTCTGCCATTCGGACCAAAAGTGTTGAATGTGTAGGAATTTTCAATGAATTCGAATCCCCATCTTGTGGGGTTTATAAGGTTCCTTTTTTTGGATATAAAAAAGTGTGGGGTTTTGAGTTGGCGAATATGATTATTAAATTTAAAAACTTAACTTGTTGAAGAGGGAAAAAAATTGAAAGTTTGGTTGGTTCATTGGTGGATAAAAGGCATTTTCCAGTGATGAAACTTGTGGCTGATGGGCATGTGATTACATGTGGGAAATTCTTTTATTGTAATTTGTCGGATCCTGGTTGGAAGATCTTGCATGTCTTGTAAATCTACACAAAATGTTTTTGTTTTGGGACGGAACATGTACTTGTGCCCTTCTTCTTCTTTATTTATATTTCGAGTTGTTTGGCATCAAATATATTAGAGATGTTGCATAAGATTTTCCAAGACAAACAACAACTTTGAACATGAACAACACCCATGCCTCCTGTCTTGTTTGCTTGTCTTTGGATTCACGTGTTACTATCTCCTGCTTATTACGAGTCAAATTAATTCACACATATAAGTAAACTTTTATCGGTAACCAGTTATTTTAGTGAGATGAAATACTAAATCTTTTGATTATGTTAAAAGTTTGAATTTGAATCGTTTCATAACAAATCTTTTCAATGCTCGACCCAGATTAATCAACCAATGAATTAGTACAGCAATATGAATGACCCTATGTTAACTTTCACCCAGTTTTGTCTTTTGCCCCCATTTCCCATCAATGATTAAGCTTCGAGTATTAAAATGATTTGACCCTAAAATCCACTTTTTGAGTATAACTTTCACTATGCAAACTGAATAATTACTTTCACTTTCATAGTTTTGAAATCATAAGCATTATTGCAATTCATTTTAAACTGATGGTTTCGAGTATAACATTTGTCGAAACAAAAGAAAAAGAGGCTAAGTTAAGGTGGAAGCATGTTTTGGTTAACTCTCAAAACGTATTGAGATTAATAACAACTCAAAAGGCTTGTTTGTCCATGGTGAAATTCTCATCCCATGTGCTGTCCATGTGAGCCACCTCCTTGCATATGCCAATTGCCAACCAACATAATTCATCTATTTTCTTATTTTTATACTGTATACTTGTCGGGCCTCAATATAAGAAATCAACATTTGAACCCAACAATTGTCCAAATAGAAAAGCATATGATGTTTATCTTAAAAAGCACGAGTTCAAACCGTTTTGTCTACAAGGCATATGTACATTGTCAAAAAGTTAAGAATATATATGAATAGATACTACCTTATAATAACTTTTTTTATATAAAAAACCTTATAATCACTTTTAGACCATTTAAAAAAATCAAAAAAAAAATCAACATTTTAAGAGGCAAAAACTCCCTTTCAGTCATGGCCATCAATTCTTTAATCACCTATTCTTCTTCTCTCAAAATTAATAAATCTCTCAACACGAAGTATTTATTAATATCCAAACTTAATTCTTTCATTAAAAACTACAATATATCTTATCATTACACTAAATATTTATTAACCATGCAATAAAATAAATCTGACTCTATATTTAATTTTCTTAACGTATTTTAAACATTTCAATTAAGGTTAAAAAATATGCATTTTATTTTGAGAAAAACTTTGATACACAGATTTGTGTAATTTTTAGTTTACACATGCTTGTTAAATTCAAGGGTTAGATGTTTAATTGAGAGATTTAGGCTGTAGGATTTAAAATTTATGATTTAAATGTTTAAAGTTTAGGGTTTAAAATGTTAGAGTTAAAGATTTAGGTTTTATATTTTAAAAAAGGATTGTGTAATATTTTACATAATTTTGTATCATACCATAACACTTTTATCTTTAATCTATATTTTACAATTGAGTAAATTACAACGGAGGTCACTCAATTATGGACAAGGTTACATTTGGGTCATCCAATTATTAAAAGTTACACTTGGGTTACTCAATTATGGGTAAGGTTATATTTGGGTCACCTAATTATTAAAGGTTACATTTGGGTCACTCAATTATGGGTAAGGTTACATTTGGGTCACCCTTCATATTTAAAATATATATATGTATATGTATATACAATTTAATCATTTTTCTTCTAAATTATTTTTATACCCTCGTTAACACTAGAATACTTCATTTGAAATCATTACTAATTTAACACACAAATTGATATATATATATTTTATATATGAAGGGTGACCCAAATGTAACCTTATCTATTATTGAGTAACTCAAGTGTAACTTTTAATAATTAGGAGACCTAAATGTAACCTTACGCATAATTGAGTTACTTTTGTTATAGTTTACCCTTTACAATTTCATCAAAAAAAATCGTACTATTTAATCGAAATTTAAACGGATATATTTAAATGGACTCAATTAATCTTTTATAGGTATAACGTATTTAATCGAAATTTATTAGAAATGCCAGCTGGCTCATATTAGGATAATATTATTTTATTTATATTTTAAAGAAACATTTTCTTTATTTTCTTTAGTTACTTAAATAAGAGGAAAGTCAAACTTCCTCAGGTCATTGTACTTTACCCTTTATATTAGTAAAACCTAAATTCCCAATTCTCTCTTTTCCTCTCGATTCACAATATCGTGAAAATCCCCAATCTCGTAAACCCTCGATTTATAATTTTGATATGGTATCAGAAGATAGAGCTTCCGCTTCCTCTCGTTCCACTTGTGCTGATGATCCTAATAGTGAATATTACATTCACCCGAATGAAAATCCGGCGCTCGTGTTAACGTCGTCCTTACTCACCGGCGAAAATTATCATGGTTGGGCTAGGTCGATGAAGATGTCCCTCATATCGAAGAACAAATTTCAATTTGTAGATGGTTCTATCAAAGCGTCGAAAGAAGACAATTCTTTGTACCATTCTTGGGTGAAGTGTAATAACCTGGTACTTTCTTGGCTCCAGCGTGCTCTCAGTCTTGAAATCGCCCAGAGAGTTATTTGGATCGATAACGCTTACGAGCTGTGGTCGGATCTGTTCGATCATTTCAACAAAGGGAATTTGGTTCGTGTTTCTGATCTTATGCAAGATTTTTACTCCCTTCAACAAGAATCTTTGTCTGTTACGACTTATCATACCCAGTTGAAGGTATTATGGGATGGGATTTCTAACCTTTGTCCTTTAACTTCCTGTGATTGTGCTGCGGTTAAATACAGAAAGCAAGGTTTTATTCTTATATTTTTAAGAGGCTTGAATGATTCTTTTTCTGTTCAGAAAGCATCAGCATATTTTAGCTGTAGCAAGAACTTTAAGGATTCAAGCTAGTTTATCTTTAAGTTTTTGGATTGACTGTGTCATTCATGCTACTTTTTTAATAAATTTGACTCCTACTCCTGTCTTAAATAATAAATCTCCTTTTGAATTGCTTTATGAGTCTAAACCAGATATTAAGAACTTGAAAGTGTTTGGATGCTTAGCTTATGCATCTGTTTTACCTAAACCAAAAACAAAAATGCATCAAAGAGCTGTTAAGTGTATTTTCCTAGGATATCCTAAAAATGTTAAAGGTTTTCGGTTATATAATTTAGAAACTAAAACCATTTTCATTTCAAGGGATGTTTTTTTTTCTGAAACTGTTTTTCCTTTTTCAGAACCTAAAATGTTACTAAAGATGTTATATTTCCTACTTATAATGGTGACATTTTTCTTGATGATTATGTTTATCAGAATAATGAATCTTCACTGCCTGTTGATGTGTTTATTCCAAGTTTAAGTTCTGCAGATTGTCATTTTTCAGAGACTGATTCTTCAGTTCAACCTCAACCTGTTGATGTACCTCAGCCTCAGTCTTTGGATGTTTCTCAACCTCAACAACAAGTTAATCAGTCCAGGCCTTCTAGAAGCAGACAACTTCCACAGAAATTTAAAGATTTTTCTATTTCCTTACCAAAAGTAAGATCTACTCCTCACACTATTAGTCAAGTTCTTTCATATGAAAACATTTCTGCTGGCTATCAGTCTTATCTTAACAATGTTACCATTTTGTCTGAACTTAAAACCTATAACCAGGCTATTAAAAATGAGTTTTGGACAAAGGAAATGTAAGATGAGATTAATGCTTTAGAGCTTAATAAAACCTGGGAGTTAGTCCCTCTTCCACCTGATAAAAAGACCATAGGTTATAAGTGGGTCTATAAAATTAAATTGAAGTCAAATGGCACATTAGAGAGGTATAAAGCTAGACTAGTTGCTAAGGGCTACACTCAACATTCTGGCATTGATTTCTTTGATACTTTTAGTCCAGTAACTAAAATAAATACTATTAGAGCTCTTCTTGCTATAGTTGCTGCTAAACAATGGCATTTGCATCAACTTGATATCAATAATGCATTTTTACACGGTTATTTGCAAGAAGAAGTTTACATGAATTTACCTCCTGGTTTTTCCTCTCCTAAACCTGGATTAGTTTGCAAATTAAAAAAAGGTTGTATGGTTTAAAACAAGCAAGTAGGAAATAGAATGAAAGACTCACTGAATCTTTAATTCCACTTGGTTTTAAGCAAGCAAGTTCTGATATTTCATTGTTTGTCAAAGGTGTTGGTTCTACTTTTATTGCCCTTGCTGTATATGTAAATGATATCATCCTTGCAAGTCCAAGTTTGTCTGAAATTTCTGATGTTAAAACTGTTTTGCATGATACTTTTAAAATTAAGGATTTAGGAGAACTTAATTTTTTTTTGGGATTGGAAGTTGCTCGATCAAAAGAAGGTATTAATTTGTGTCAACGTAAATATACTTTAGACCTCTTAGAAGACACTAGTTTTTTAGGGTCTAAGGTTGTGTCCACTCCTATTGCTTATTCAACCAAATTAACTAAAACTGATGGCACTCTTCTAAGTGATATAACAGAATATATGAGATTAATAGGCAAACTATTATATTTGACCAACACTAGGCCAGATATTACCTATGCTGTGCAACAGTTATCCCAATTTCTTGATACTCCTACCACTGCTTATCTTGTTGCTGCTCAGAGTGTCCTACGATATTTAAAGGGTAGTCCAGGACAAGGCCTATTCTTTCCTACTGCTAATAATCTTAAACTCAGTGCCTTTTCAGACTCGGATTGGGCCTCTTGCCCTGATTCAAGGAAGTCTCTCACTGGTTTTTGTATTTTCTTAAGAGAAGCATTGATTTCATGGAAGACAAAGAAACATCAAACTGTTTCTAGATCCTCCACTGAAGCCGAATATCGAGCTTTGGCTGCTGTCACTTGTGAACTTCAATGGCTAACATATTTGTTTTCTGATTTGCAGGTACAAGTTGATTCAGCTAATGTATTTTGTGATAATCAATCCGCGATAAAGATTGTTGAGAATCCAGTACAACACGAGCGTACCAAGCACATTGAGATTGATGGTCATCTCATACGGGAGAAGATTCAAAAAGGCTTGATCAAGCTATTTCCAGTTGCATCTCAGAATCAACTAGCCGATTGTTTCACTAAAGCACTCCTTCCAGCTATTTTTTCCAAGTCCATACACAAGCTGGGCATACAAAATTTGTATGCTCCACCTTGAGGGGGGCTATTAGAAATGCCAGCTGGCTCATATTAGGATAATATTATTTTATTTGTATTTTAAAGAAACATTTTCTTTATTTTCTTTAGTTACTTAAATAAGAGGAAAGTCAAACTTCCTCAGGTCATTGTACTTTACCCTTTGTATTAGTAAAACCTAAATTCCCAATTCTCTCTTTTCCTCTCGATTCACAATATCGTGAAAATCCCCAATCTCGCAAACCCTCAATTTATAATTCTGATAAAATATAAACTCCATAATAAACTGTGTTTGGATACATGTGTATGATACCATACTTTTCAAACAGTTAATGATTCTACATTTACAATCAATAATCTAAACCAAAAATCCAAAACATTAAATGATTTAAAAGTTTTAAAATCAAACTCTGATTGAATACACTAAAATGACCCAAAATCAAATCAATCGATAAAAACATCATGAGAATAACTAATAAAAAAAATCAACAAAGCTAATTTAATAGCAAGAAAAAAAACGGATGATGTTCATCTTAGGAGACATGAATTTAAATTATTTTGTCTACATGATGCATGCGTATTGTCAAAAAGTTAAGAATATCTATAAACAAATATTACCTTAATCACCTTTAGACTATTTAAAAAATATATCAACAAAGCATCTTTTGAAATGTATTTGAATGAAGAATTTAAAAAATCAAAAAAAGTTTAAGGTAAACTATTCTAGGTACCATCAAATTATTGGGGGTGACTCGTTTATACCACCAACCTTTCAATTGGTCTAAATTTGTCACCAAGCTTTATTTTTCGACTCGTTTATACCACTGCGTCGTTTACTCTTAAATGGTGTGATGGCTTGAATGCTATACCAAAACGACGTCATTTTGCTGCCATTATTTTGATACTAAATTGCCCAAAACGGCGTCGTTTTGCTGGAGAAAATATAAAAAATTATACACTCAATGGGACATTTAGAATCAAAGGCAACCTCCTAACCACTAAGCCAACTTAATATTTTTATTTTGTTTCTAGCACAAATAATATATATTCCAAATTGCAGTTGAGATTAATCTAATTTATTTTATTATATAAATCATATTACTCTATATAAATAATATAGGGCAAACTACACTAGTAGTCACCGAACTTTTAAGGTACTTTCATTATGGTCACTGAACTTTTCAAACTTTTAATACGATCACTCAACTTTTATATTATTTTCATTAGAGTCACTATCGTTAGCCGCTGTTAAAAAACGCTGATGTGACATGTTATTTCTCTATTTTTCTTTCTTTTCTCTCTTTCCTTCATGGATCTAATATCTGCCAACATTTGAAAAAGTAACAGCATTCCAATCATAAAAGAGAAGCATTCTATGGAGCATGTTTGCCAACATACGTAAAAACAACCCAAAAAACCCCACCTATGTTCACTGACAATTTTATCACCTCCACGCCTTAAAAAATGATTCTGAAGCATTTTATCCTTCGCAAGACATCAAACCATATGGTTGTTACCCCGATCAGTGTATACTAACTGAGCACCCTGTCCACCTCTACAAAAAAATATAACCTATTCCAAGGCATATGTAGAACATTTTGGAACCAATTTAACACCATTTGAGAGCTTGTTTCAATGATTAGAGCTAACTTCCCGATCCACTTAGCCTCTATGAAAACTTTCAATGTGATCTTGATTGCAGTAATTACAGCACAATCCTCACCAGCCCCCTCCATAGGACCAAAAAATAGGGCTCGTATTACATTGTCTTCGGACCTCAACACACCTCCACAACCTGCCATTTCACCCCTTGTTAAATCTCTAATATTGAACTTTATAAAACCAGATTCAGGAGGTAACCAGACTCTAGCACCCACATTATTTACTTGAATTTATGTTAAGATCTTAGAAGAATCTGAGTTAAAAATCTTGACAATGAAAATGAGGAAGGAGAGACGATACTCTCGATAAATTTTATTGATAACTGCCGTAATATTCTCAATAGAGAACCAACCATTTTATACAAAGACTGTGAAGAGAGGATGAAAAACGGTACTAACAACTTCCTAACCGTTTCTCTACCAAACTTTCAGCAGTCACAGTTATAGAGATGGTGTAGCACATGTGGCTCAAGCTACACTCATCACAAACTAATTTAGCTAAACCTTAGTAGCTAAACTAAACAACTCGCCTTTACTCTTGACATTCCCCCAACTTCTCTGACTAGAGCAACCTCGAAAAAATTTCTTCTTCATTCTTCACTCTTCATTCCCCTGGCAAACTGCACTTGAAACAAGTTTTCAAAAAGAACAACAAACTAAAAAAAATTCGTTCTTCACTCTTCATCAGACTGGAACTGTGCTTGAAATCTGTACAAGAGAGCACAAAAAACACAACAAGAATTTAACCGAAAATGCTGGTGTATACAACTAATGCAAAGGTACCACAGCTAATTTAAGTCGATGTATATAGAAAGCAGGAGCAGACAACGACTTTGTGAGGATATCAACTACTTGTTCATAAGCAGGGACTTCATTGCCCTGCAACTTTCCTGCAACAACTTGCTCACGAACAAAGTATAAATCCAGCTCAACATGTTTAAACTTGGAGTGCATTACGGGATTGGCTGATACAGCCACAGCACTTGAATTGTCACACCATAACACATGCAACCCATCTGCTGTAACGTGCAGCTCATGGAGCAAGGACTGAAGCCACATTATTTCAATAGTGGCACAAGCAACACTCTTGTATTCAGCTTCAGCCGTTGACCTAGAGACAACCTGTTGCTTTCTTGAGCCCCAAGATACTGGATTACCCTCAAAGTAGATACAAAAGCCAGAAGTAGACCTCCTATCATCAGCATCAGATCCCTAGTTAGCATCTACAAATCCCTCAATATTCAAACGAAAATGAGCTGAGAACATTAAACCATAGTCCACAGTTCCCTGCAGGTACCGCAATATCCTTTTCACAACATTAAAATGAACATCACTGAGATTCTGCATAAATTGACACACCCTGTTCACAACAAAAGCAATTTCTAGTCTGGTGATCACTATATATTGAAGAGCTCCCACAATGCTTTTGTACTCAGTGGCATTCTCAAATGGACTGCCATCATGAGTGGACAACTTACAATTAGATATCATAGAAGTAGGAAGGCCCTTAGCATTATCAAACCCATACTTTTGCAAGAGATCCAAAATATATTTCCTCTGACTAACAATCAAACCATCTGGGAGATAAGTAATTTCAAATCCTAAAAAATAGTTCAACACGCCAAGGTCTTTTAGGGAAAAAGTTTGATTTAGCCTATCCACAACCCTTTGTACTTCAACTGTGTCAGATCCAGTCAGGATGATATCATCTACATAAACAAGTAGATATATCACATATGTGTTTAAGGCTTTTACAAATAAAGAGGCATCAAATTTGGTCAAGGTAAAACCACCAGACACTAGATACTCCTTTAGTCTCTCAAACCAGGCCCTTGGAGCTTGCTTGAGCCCATATATTGCTTTGTTCAATTTGCATACTAAATTCAAACCAGGGTCACCCTGTTCATAACCTAGAGGTTGAGCCATATTGTAACACCCATATTTCCGTCCTAGAATTTAAAGCCGTTAAAATTAGAATTATTTATTTATTCTTAGAAGCAAGCTCGGTTGCAAAATTTGTGAATTATGCAATTTGGTCCCTAAAGTTCTTAATTGGGCAATTAGTGCACCAATTTGGATTAGAAAGAAAATTAGTTTTGAATTAAGGAATTTAGCCGATTGGTAAATTAGTGAATTCGAGTTAGTGATAACAAGATCTAAAGTATGATATTAAAAGAATAAAAAGAAATTGAGTAATGTTGCATTTCCTTGAGGAAACCAGATTAAATTGAGAAAATTCAAGAAAGCATGGAACAAGGGAAATTGATGACCAAATTAAAATGTTTACAAAGATTGAAATTTGCATGATAAAAATAAAATGTCCTTAGGGCTGTGTGAAACCTATGTTTGATTTTGATATAATTAAATCTTTAAGGATCAATTTGAAAAACTTAAAATTGTTTTATAAGTCCCTTAATAAGTTTAAATCACCAACACTTTAAAACTGATTTGAAAAACTCAAACTCAAAATATTTTCTAAGTGTTCCAAGGACAAACTATTGAAAACCGTCCAGGTGTATCGATACGCTTCCAGCCGTATCGATACCTTTTTTACAAAGTTGGTCACTGCCGGAACTCGTTTCGATACGCACTTAACCGTATCGAAACAGATTCAATCTGTATCGATACGCTCCTTTGTAAAAGTCTAAAAGAGTTTGAATGACGTACTGATATGACTTCACCCGTATCGATACAATTTTAACGAATTTTAAATTCAAAGTCGTTTTAAATATTTCGACCGTTGGTGTCAGTTGTTAGGTAACCAAATTTTAAATTGGTAGTTGACCCGTATCGATACGGTAAACCCCCGTATCGAAACGGAAACTGACAGTGAGCTAAGTCGAGAAAAAGGTATCGATACGATCTTAGCCGTTTCGATACCCCATATCGATACGCCTACGTGCGTTTCGATACCCCCTATTTATTGTGCACAACGACTCTTTCTTTTCTGAGACAGGTATCGATACGGCTCCCTGAGTACCGATACGGGTAGCTGCAGAAGTGCATTTATGGTGGTGAGAGAGGGTTCCAACGGCTCTATTCAAGTTCCCAACCACCCAAACGGCTAGAATTAATAGAAGAGGTATAAATTGAAGTCCTTTGAGGTTCAGCAACAACCATTCAACCTACAAGCATCATCAAAGCAAAAATCCAAAACCCTTGTGCTATTCAAAGTCAAATTCTTGTACCCAACTCTAGTGTTTTCAATTGTCATTTTGTATTGTGAGTTTGGGGTGATTGAAATTGTAATTGGGTAGACATTTATCCTTTGAGAGGAATCATTTGAGTTTACCAAAACTTCTCTTTGTAAATTGAGTGGATTAAGCTTTGGGTAGAAAGCTTAATCGAATTTGTAAGGTTACCTCCTCATCCAAGAAAAGGGGAAGAATTCAAGTAGTGAATTGGTTGAAAATCCTTAGTGGGAGCTAAGGTAGTGGATGTAGAGTTCATTTGGAGAACTTGAACCACTCTAACTACTTGTGTCAATTTTTATTTTTCACTCATTCTTTCCAACAAAATTTTTATTGCCAATTCACCCCCTCTTGGCCATTTGCAATTGTTTGATCAACTCAACAGGCTGCCCTTAGTAAAATAAAGATAACAGAGATAGACAAAAGGACACTAAGGTAATTACTAAGGCCATCAAATCACTTAGATTATGGAAGTTTGTCTTCCTTCCTCATTTTCTTCTCCTTTGCCGTGAAGTAGAGAGAAACTGGGGGGGGGGGGAAGAGAAGCTCAAAAGTCTGAAAAATTGAGAGCTAAAATGGTGAGATTTTTGCTTGCATGGTGAAAGAATTAAGCTAGGAAATTAAAGAGATAGCTAGTGTTGTCAAGAAGATCAAAAAGTAAGTTTCCTACTCCTCGTAAGTATTCAGTTGAGTTAAAAAAAAACCATGCATGCAAACCTAAAATTTGTATGAACATGAAACCATGAGAGTCTTGAAGGAAATAACAAGATGAACTAATGAAATCCTTGAAAAATTCTTGAGAAAAATATGAATAGAGTCATAGGGGGACTGTTTTGAAAGAAAATGTAAAGTCTTGAATATTTGGAAAATTTCTATACTTAGGGATTAAAATCAGAAAATTCTCACTAGGAGAAAGTTGTGAAGAAATAAAGATTTAGTTATAAATGACTATTGGTTTCTGGAAAATGAGTTAAAAAGATGAAATTTCGATTAGAACTAAAAATGGACATGTATTCGAATTAATGGAGATTAGGGACTGATCTGGAAAAATCGGTGAAATTGAGTACTTAATGGTTGAAATTGAAAGTTAATATGGACTGTAAAATGCCATGGAAGAATATTATAAGCCATGCCATGAAGGAATTTTTACATTTAAGAATGTGATTAGGTGAATTTTAAGTTTAAAGTGTAAGTTAAGAAAGTTGTCCAGTGGTATGTGACTTAAAAACAGTAACTTTAGAAATTCACCAAAAATTGGATATAAGTTATTTCAAGTTGAAATTTTTACTGTATAAACTTTGATATGTCTAGAATCATTGAGAGGAAACGGAACTCAATTTCAGTATGTAAATTAGGAGATATGAATTTTTAAAGTTGGACAGCCTATTCTGCCCAGATTTACCGAAAGGGGTGTAATTAAACAATAAAATGTATTGATTCCAATAAGATAAAAATATGAGGTTCATATGAGTATAAAATTGAGTTTAATACCTTTCTAACGGTATATGATAAGTTAATTTTGGGTTAGTAATTAAAAAGATACGATCAAAACACTAACTAGTCCTCCAACTAGTTTAATAAAAAGTCAGATTTGAAAATATGAATTCATGCTTGAAATTGAGGAGTAATTATGATTGAATTGCTTCCTGATATAGTATGTATTCGTTTTGTGTTGAGAATTAAGATCGGAATTGTGAAGAAACTTTGGAAGAAGCTAGGATTGATCACTCGAAGGGAAGAAACAAGGGCATCTCAATTCGAGATCAAGCTTAAGGAGTTTGTGAGTGTAATTTTGTGAATGTAATTTTGTGTTAGGGTTGGGACTAGTGTCCGAACCACCTTATTATTTGTAATTTATGATTTCTATGCATGAAATTGGACTAATTGATATTCAGTAATGTGTTTAGTAAGGGAAGGGGATCAAAGGAAAATTGGATGCATGATTTGAGATTGTGGTTAATATGTGATTGTGTGAAAATGTGGGTTGCTTTATATGATGTTAATTGCCATGAATTATGAGTTCGATTTGGATTTTGATAATGTTTGGATATGTGCAAATGTGAACTGCCCATGTGATTATTTGTATGTTGATCATGTGTGAATTTCAATTCATGATAATGTATGTTTATGCGAAAATGCGGACTGCCCTATGGTATATTTATGCTATGTTTAAAATGCATGTGATTATGTATGTATGAAGTTGCTGCCATGCATGATGATATGATCGAATGAGCATGCAAATTGAATTATGAAAAATGTATATGTTAAATGAAATAACAAATTAATTAATTAACAAGAATACGCCCTCGGTCGATTAGAAGTTTTAGATAAGAACGACATGCCTAGAGTCTGAGCTCACCGTTTGATGTTGCTTTGTGCAACCTTTGATAGTACTTTGTGTACTCTTGATTATAAGATATGTGTTCTTGATTGCTGTTCGAGACACATGATGCTATGGACATCCTTTGTTCGTTGCTTTGTGCAACTCTTGATGTTGCCTCGTGCAACTATTATACATCACATGTTACCCTTTTAATGGCTTGAATATCTGATACAACTACTCTACCTTGGGCAATGAAATTAAATTAAGGACAATGAAATTAAAAAAAGTGCAATGCAATGAATTACAATGCAATATGATTTACGTGAATTGAATGGAATTTGCTAAGTTAAATATAGCTTATGAAGTGGATAAATGATGGTGTGACTGAGCATGTTATGATGTGATATGAAATGTTATGCTATGTGGACATTGGTCCTTTCGAATATGATATGAAGCATATGAATTGCTTATAAGTCCGATTATGTGAAATTTGGGTAATGACCCTATTCGAATATATGAAATTAAGAAATGGAAAATTCTGATTTTTGGATGATGTTTTGAAATCATTTTTATTCCATGCTTATGATGATGTCATGATTTTGTTTGATAAGTTGATAATGCTATGTATGGATTAGCATGAAATTTTGGTTAATTCAATTGTTAAGCATGAGATTGAGTATGCTGAAATTGAATTGAGTTATGATATTGAATGAATTATATGCAAGCATGTGATAAACTAAAATGTTATGTTATGTATTCGAGCATGTGCTATGAATGTTGATATGATATGTATGATGCTATGTGTATGAATTTTACATGAGCTTAGTTGGGTACAATTCGATTGTTAATAAACCTAGCTAAGTAACTCAATGCTTGATCACATTAAAGCTCAAGAATGAATTAGATTTAGCATTACCTCGCTAAGTACTATTTGTACTTATCGCTCCGTTGTTTTCTTCTTCCCAACCTTAGCAGGATAGCTCGGACCTTAAAGCTAGCATTCGTTTGGATCAAGTTCACAAGTTCTGAAATATGTACGATCTTAGTCTTATCTTTAGACTCTTAGATGGTGGCTTTGAAGTCTGTCTAAGGATTCGTTTTGTTGTGTTCGGTCGTATTTTAAGTCTGAAATGGTGTTTGAAGTTATATTCTCTGTGATGCTTGGTTAGGAGGCTAGAATCATGTTTTGTATTTAAGTAGGTAGCCTCATTATTTTGTTGTATAAAAATGTAAGTCGAGCTAGTGGTTATGCTGATTCTTTTTGTTGTCCATAGTCGATAGCTTGACATGGTTTAGGGGGCATATAAATCATGATATTTTGTAATAATTTAAGTAAAGGAAATCGAATGCCATGGAATTGAAATCCATTATGTCTTGCAAGAAAATTGAAGTGATTAATTATTGGTAATTTGGATTAATTCGAAAATCACCTAGACCATTTAACCAAGGTTTCGAATGGCATGAAATTGAATAGCTTAAGTACTCGGCATGTTCGATCTAATTGTACTAGTAAATTGATAAAGATAATAAAGCTTTAAATTGGCTTGTAATTTGGTAACAAGATTAAAAGAAATTGTGTCTAAGCTTATGTATGATCATAAGAAGTTAAGAAAAGTTTTTGTTAGCCCATTTTTCGCGTGCGCATTATTATGAATATCTAATTAAAAATGATATCTTGTTTTTCGAAATGCTTCCGCTATTTTCCGATATGTTCCGTTTGTCCGTGTTTTCGACCTCCGGTAACGCTCTCGACTCCCGGCCCGGGTTGGGGGTGTTACATTTTGTGGCATCAGAGCTTTTTAGGTAACATGTCCTATAGACCTCGAATGTGTTCTGTGTGCATCATTAGTTGAGTCAAGCCACCTAGGGATCATACATATTATTACTTGTAACTTTGTTCCTAACTTTGATTTTGTTTGATCTGAACTAGAATGAAAGAGACACATTTAGCTCGAGACGATGAAAGTCCTCGAGGATCCTCTAGTGAAGGGGATAGTGTCCGTATGAAGGAAAACCCTCCGGTTAAGGAGAACCCTCCTGTGCAAGATAGCACTCGACAACAATCTCCTGTTCAGCCTCGAACAAATACTGACAATCAGAATGTTCAGAATGTTCAAAGAGATTGTCTTCTGAGCATGAAAGAAATGTTCGATCAGCTTTTGACGAACATGAGACATGAACAACCTGCTCCGGTAGCTGCTGCCCCTAGCAGAGCTCCTATTGAAAAGCTTGCTCAGCATCGAGCCTATACTTTTGCAGGCTCTATCGAAGAGAAACCTGAAGAAGCTGAGTATTGGTTAGAAAGAACTACTCAGATATTAACTAAGCAACTTCAGTGCTCAGATGAGCATAAGCTCGAATGCATTGTTGCCTTACTTACTAATGAAGCCTTGAACTTGTGGGAAACTACAACACTAACTGCTCCAGTTGAATCTGTGAACTGGAAATTCTTTGTAGAAGAATTCAAGAAGAAATACATCAGTGAACAGTACTTGGCCGATCGAAGAAAGCGTTTCTTGCATCTAAAGCAAGCGGGTCGACCAATAGAGCAGTACGTGGCTGATTTCTGTAAGCACTGCAAGTATGGTTCTGAGTACCTCAAGTCAGAGAAAGAAAAGTGTCGTATGTTCATTGACGGTCTGAACGATGAGTTGAGTCAGATGTTTACCGCTCTAGATATCACGGACTTTCAAACTCTCGTAAATCGAGCTATTGCTACGGAATCCAAGTTTCGGGCCGCAGAAAAGAGGAAAAGCGGTTACCGTCACGATAAGAAGCGCAAGAGTGATGAAAAGTCTCACTGGAAATCAAAGAAGTCTAAAAGCCATAAAGAAGGTACTTCTTCGTATAATCCAGCACCTCGTAGTAACTTCACACCGAAGCCTCAGTCAGTGAGTAGACTTTCTGTCCCGGTTATATATGTTAATAGCCCGGGGAATTCAGAAAAGGCTGTCGTTTGTCAGCATTGCCAGAAACCACATTCTGGTCAGTGCCGAAAGCAGGCTAACTTATGTTTTGCTTGTGGCGGAAGTGACCACTATATCAGAGACTGTCCAGTGATGAGAGATCAAGCTCCTGCTCAAAACTCTGCTAATCCGAGTCATGTGCAATCTAATCGGAACAAAAATACTAGACAAGCTCAGTCTGGGAATCAGGGCAGAGGCAGAAGCAATCAGTCGAAAGCCACCACACATCAGGAATCACGAGCTCCAGCTCGAGTTTATCATATCTGTGGCAAGGATGCAGAAGAATCTCTGGATGTTATCGCGGGTACAGTTGAACTAAACCTTACTCCTATTTATGCTTTAATTGATTCAGGATCAACTCATTCTTTTGTGTGTTCTCACCTGATTGACAAGTTGCAGTTAAAGCCTGAAATTGTTAAAACTGGGTTGATTGTTTCAAACCCTATAGGAGGTGACTTACCTATCAACCTGATCTGTAAGAATAACCTTGTGTCTATTCGGAACGTACCTTTTCCCTGTGACCTGTATGTTCTACCTAAATGTGAGTTTGACCTAGTATTAGGGTTAGACTGGTTGGGTAGACATGAAGCATGGATTGACTGTCAGAATAAAAGACTATACTTAAGGGGATTAGGAAAAGAGTCGATTCTGCTAATTGATAAGAAACCGACATCTATTTTTGTTGCTATGGCTTTGCAAGATGAGTTAGATTTTGGCTTAACAGAAATGCCTGTTGTATCTGAATTTGTTGATATTTTTCCTGAGGAACTCACTGGACTCCCTCCAATCCGAGAAGTTGAGTTCAAAATTGAAGTTCATCCTGGAACTAATCCCGTGTCCATTACGCCCTATCGTATGGCACCTATTGAATTGCAAGAATTGAAGAAACATATTCAAGAATTAGAAGATAAGGGTTTCATCTGACCCAGCACTTCTCCCTGGGGTGCTCCAGTTCTCTTTGTGAAAAAGAAAGACAGAACGATGCGACTTTGTATTGATTACCGGCAATTAAACAGAGTCATTATCAAGAACAACTATCCATTGCCCCGAATTGAAGATCTCTTTGATCAGTTGAAGGATGCTGGTGTATTCTCTAAAATTGACCTTCGATCCGGTTATTATCAAATGAGGGTAAAAGATGAAGATATACCCAAAACTGCCTTCAGAACTCGTTATGGTCATTACGAATTTCTGGTGATGCCATTTGGGTTAACGAATGCCCCTACTGCATTCATGGATCTGATGAACCGAGTATTCAAGCCACATCTTGACAAGTTTGTTGTCGTATTCATAAACGATATTCTGGTCTATTCTCGTAACAGAGAAGAACATGCTCAACATCTTCGGATTGTACTCCAGACACTCCGAGAAAATCAGCTATTTGCTAAGTTCACTAAATGTGAATTCTGGCTTTCAGAAGTGTCCTTCCTTGGACATGTTATTTCAGCCGAAGGAATCAAGGTTGATTCTAAAAAAATTCAGACAATTCTTGAATGGCGACCTCCGAGCAATGTAAGCGAGGTCTGCAAGAAGCACACCAAATTTCTTTTTCAATCCACCCTGGATCTGTTAAGATGTACAAGGATCTCAAGCCCTTATATTGGTGGTCTGGAATGAAATCGGCTATCAATGACTTTGTATCAAGATGTCTGAATTGTCAACGAGTCAAAGCTGAACATCGTGCTCCTACTGGATTACTTCAACTTCTTGAATTTCCGCAATGGAAATGGGAACGGATTACGATGGATTTCGTGACCGATCTTCCTGACTCTCCAAGAAAGTGTGATGCTATCTGGGTGATCGTTGATCGTTTTACTAAATCAGCACATTTCATTCCTGTACGGATGAATTATAGTCTTGAGACCTTAGCAGAACTGTATGTTCGAGAAGTTATCCGTTTATATGGAGTTCCAACTTCTATTGTTTCAGATCGAGATCCTCGATTTACAGCCCGATTTTGGAAAACTTTACATAAGGCTCTTGGAACTAAGCTGAATGTTAGCACATCTTTTCATCCTCAAAGCGATGGACAATCTGAAAGAGTAATTCAGATTCTTGAAGATATTCTTAGAGCTTGTATTATCGATTTCGATAAGAACTGGGAGGAATCACTGCCGTTAATCGAGTTCGCTTATAATAATAGCTATCAGTCTTCTATTCAGATGGCTCCTTTTGAAGCACTGTATGGAAGAAAATGCCGAACTCCTTTTTGTTGGTCTGAACTCGGAGACAATAAAGTTTTAGGACCTCAACTGCTTCAGGAAACTGAAGAACATGTTCAGATTATTCATTCCCGATTGAAACAAGCTTTTGATAGGCAGAAGTCATACGCTGATCTGAAGCGTAGAGACATCCAATATGAGATCAGAGATAAAGTATTTCTCAAAGTTTCTCCGTGGAAGAAAGTTTTCCGCTTTGGCAAGAAAGGAAAGCTTAGTCCGCGTTTTATTGGACCGTTCGAAGTAATTGAGAGAATTGGTCATGTAGCTTATCGCCTCGCACTTCCTTCTGAATTCGATAAGATTCATAATGTCTTTCATGTTTCTATGTTAAGGCGTTATCGATCTGATCTGTCTCACATTCTCGAACCAGAAGAAGTTGAACTTAATCCTGACCTCTCCTATGAGGAGGAACCTATTCAGATTCTAGATCGGGAAATTAAAAGGCTTCGTAACAAGAGCGTCCCTCTTGTTAAAATTCTCTGGAAGAATCATAACGTTACAGAAGCAACGTGGTAACCCGAGGATACGATGCGAAAGCAATATCCTCATTTATTCAGTTCAGGTAAGAATTCGAGGACAAATTCTTTCTTTAAGGAGGAGGGAATTGTAACACCCACATTTCCGTCCTAGAATTTAAAGCCGATAAAATTAGAATTGTTTATTTATTCTTAGAAGCAAGCTCGGTTGCAAAATTTGTGAATTATGCAATTTGGTCCCTAAAGTTCTTAATTGGGCAATTAGTGCACCAATTCGGATTAGAAAGAAAATTAGTTTTGAATTAAGGAATTTAGCCGATTGGTAAATTAGTGAATTCGAGTTAGTAATAACAAGATCTAAAGTATGATATTAAAAGAATAAAAAGAAATTGAGTAATGTTGCATTTCCTTGAGGAAACCAGATTAAATTGAGAAAATTCAAGAAAGCATGGAACAAGGGAAATTGATGACCAAACTAAAATGTTTACAAAGATTGAAATTTGCATGATAAAAATAAAATGTCCTTAGGGCTGCCCTTAGTAAAATGAAGATAAAAGAGATAGACAAAAGGACACTAAGGTAATTACTAAGGCCATCAAATCACTTAGATTATGGAAGCTTGTCTTCCTTCATAATTTTCTTCTCCTTTGCCGTGAAGTAGAGAGAAAATGGGGGGAAAGAGAAGCTCAAAAGTCTGAAAAATTGAGAGCTAAAATTGTGAGATTTTTGCTTGGATGGTGAAAGAATTAAGCTAGGAAATTGAAGAGATAGCTAGTGTTGTCAAGAAGATCAAAAAGTAAGTTTCCTACTCCTTGTAACTATTCGGTTGAGTTAAAAAAAACCATGCATGCAAACCTAAAACTTGTATGAACATGAAACCATGAGAGTCTTGAAGGAAATAACAAGATGAACTAATGAAATCCTTGAAAAATTCTTGAGAAAAATATGAATAGAGTCATAAGGGGATTGTTTTGAAAGAAAATGTAAAGTCTTGAATATTTGGAAAATTTCTATACTTAGGGATTAAAATCAGAAAATTCTCACTAAGATAAAGTTGTGAAGAAATAAAGATTTTGTTATAAATGACTATTGGTTGCTGGAAAAATGAGTTAAAAGATGAAATTTCTATTAGAACTAAAAATGGACATGTATTCGAATTAATGGAGATTAGGGACTGATTTGGAAAAATCGGTGAAATTGAGTACTTAATGGTTGAAATTGAAAGTTAATATGGACTGTAAAATGCCATGGAAGAATAGTATAAGCCATGCCATGAAGGAATTTTTATATTTAAGAATGTGATTAGGTGAATTTTAAGTTTAAAGTGTAAGTTAAGAAAGTTGTCCAGTGGTATGTGACTTAAAAACAGTAATTTTAGAAATTCACCAAAAATTGGATATAAAGTATTTCAAGTTGAAATTTTTACTGTATAAACTTTGATATGTCTAGAATCATTGAGAGAAAACGGAACTCAATTTCAGTATGTAAATTAGGAGATATGAATTTTTAAAGTTGGACAGCCTATTCTTCCCATATTTACCGAAAGGGGTGTAATTAAACAATAAACTATATTGATTCGAATAAGATAAAAATATGAGGTTCATATGAGAATAAAATTGAGTTTAATACATTTATAACGGTATATGATAAGTTAATTTTGGGTTAGTAATTAAAAAGATACGATCAAAACACTAACTAGTCCTCCAACTAGTTTAATAAAAAGTCAGATTTGAAAATATGAATTCATGCTTGAAATTGAGGAGTAATTATGATTGAATTGCTTCCTGATATAGTATGTATTCGTTTTGTGTTGAGAATTAAGATCGGAATTGTGAAGAAACTTTGGAAGAAGCTAGGATTGATCACTCGAAGGGAAGAAACAAGGGCATCTCAATTCGAGATCAAGCTTAAGGAGTTTGTGAGTGTAATTTTGTGAATGTAATTTTGTGTTAGGGTTGGGACTAGTGTCCGAACCACCTTATTATTTGTAATTTATGATTTCTATGCATGAAATTGGACTAATTGATATTCGTAATGTGTTTAGTAAGGGAAAGAGATCAAAGGAAAATTGGATGCATGATTTGAGATTGTGGTTAATATGTGATTGTGTGAAAATGTGGGCTGCTTTATATGATGTTAATTGCCATGAATTATGAGTTCGATTTGGATTTTGATAATGTTTGGATATGTGCAAATGTGAACTGCCCATGTGATTATTTGTATGTTGATCATGTGTGAATTTCAATTCTTGATAATGTATGTTTATGCGAAAATGTGGACTGCCCTATGGTATATTTATGCTATGTTTAAAATACATGTGATTATGTATGTATGAAGTTGTTGCCATGCATGATGATATGATCGAATGAGCATGCAAATTGAATTATGAAAAATGTATATGTTAAATGAAATAACGAATTAATTAATTAACAAGAATACGTCCTCGGTCGATTAGAAGTTTTAGATAAGAACGGCATGCCTAGAGTCTGAGCTCATCGTTTGATGTTGCTTTGTGCAACCTTTGATAGTACTTTGTGTACTCTTGATTATAAGATATGTGTTCTTGATTCCTGTTCGAGACACATGATGCTATGGGCATCCTTTGTTCGTTGCTTTGTGCAACTCTTGATGTTGCCTCGTGCAACTATTATACGTCACATGTTATCCTTTTGATGGCTTGAATATCTTATACGACTACTCTACCTTGAGCAATGAAATTAAATTAAGGACAATGAAATTAAAAAAAATGCAATGCAATATGATTTACGTGAATTGAATGGAATTTGCTAAGTTAAATATAGCTTATGAAGTGGATAAATGATGGTGTGACTGAGCATGTTATGATGTGATATGAAATGTTATGCTATGTGGACATTGGTCCTTTCGAATATGATATGAAGCATATGAATTGCTTATAAGTCCGATTATGTGAAATTTGGGTAATGACCCTATTCAAATATATGAAATTAAGAAATGGAAAATTCTAATTTTTGGATGATGTTTTGAAATCATTCGAATGACATGCTTTTGAAGATGTCATGATTTTGTTTGATAAGTTGATAATGCTATGTATGGATTAGCATGAAATTTTGGTTAATTCAATTGTTAAGCATGAGATTGAGTATGCTGAAATTGAATTGAGTTATGATATTGGATGAATTATATGCAAGCATGTGATAAACTAAAATGTTATGTTATGTATTCGAGCATGTGCTATGAATGTTGATATGATATGTATGATGCTATGTGTATGAATTTTACATGAGCTTAGTTGGGTACAATTCGATTGTTAATAAACCTAGCTAAGTAACTCAATGCTTGATCACATTAAAGCTCAAGAATGAATTAGATTTAGCATTACCTCGCTAAGTACTATTTGTACTTATCGCTCCGTTGTTTTCTTCTTCCCAACCTTAGTAGGATCGCTCGGACCTTAAAGCTAGCATTCGTTTGGATCAAGTTCACAAGTTCTGAAATATGTACGATCTTAGTCTTATCTTTAGACTCCTAGATGGTGGCTTTGAAGTCTGTCTAAGGATTCGTTTTGTTGTGTTCGGTCGTAATTTAAGTCTGAAATGGTGTTTGAAGTTATATGCTCTGTGATGCTTGGTTAGGAGGCTAGAATCATGTTTTGTATTTAAGTAGGTAGCCTCATTATTTTGTTTTATAAAAATGTAAGTCGAGCTAGTGGTTATGCCGATTCTTTTTGTTGTCCATAGTTGATAGCTTGACATGGTTTAAGGGGCATATAAATCATGATATTTTGTAATGATTTAAGTAAAGGAAATCGAATGCCATGGAATTGAAATCCATTATGTCTTGCATGAAAATTGAAGTGATTAATTATTGGTAATTTGGATTAATTCGAAAATCACCTAGACCATTTAACCAAGGTTTCGAATGGCATGAAATTGAATAGCTTAAGTACTCGGCATGTTCGATCTAATTGTACTAGTAAATTGATAAAGATAATAAAGCTTTAAATTGGCTTGTAATTTGGTAACAAGATTAAAAGAAATTGTGTCTAAGCTTATGTATGATCATAAGAAGTTAAGAAAAGTATTTGTTAGCCCATTTTCTGCGTGCGCATTATTATGAATATCTAATTAAAAATGATATCTTGTTTTCCGAAATGCTTCCGCTATTGTCCGATATATTCTGTTTGTCCATTTCTGACCTCCGGTAACGCTCCCGACTCCCGGCCCGGGTTGGGGGTGTTACACATATATACCTCTTCTTTTAAAAAACCATTTAGGAATGCATTGTTAATGTCTACTTGTTTCAATATCCAGCCACGAGTAACAGCCAAAGAAAGAATTGTGCGTACAGTTACTGGTTTAACCACAGGGCTAAACACATCATGATAGTCTATGCCTGCTTCTTGAAGATACCCCTTGGCTACAAGCCTAGCTTTGTAACGATCTACTGACCCATCAGGCTTCCTCTTTATCCTAAATAGCCATTTGCAATTCACAGCCTTCCTATTTAAAGGTAAAGGAACTAATTTCCAAGTGTCATTCTTGACTAATGCATCATATTCAGGTTGAACAGCTGTCTTCCTGTGAGGATTCATAACAGCTTCTTTGATGTTCTTTGGTTCAATCTCAGAAACTAAAGAGGAAGAGGAAACTTGATAAATTTTAAGTTTATATATGCCATTCTTGCTTCTTGTTACCATACGATGTCCCTCAAAACTTGGTTGATTCCCTAATTTTTCATTAACTTCATTTGTACCATCTTGGACAAAACTTGAAGGATAGCACTGTTGATCTAATAAATCCATTATCATAGCTTCACATGGTGAATCATGTGAGTCTGTATGCATTTCAGAAGGAGACTGATGAGCAGGAGAATTAGAACATTCAACTACAGTATTAAACTCCAAACTCTCAACAACATTTGTTGTGGGATGACTATCCTCGGATGGAACACTAGGATGAACATTATCAGGCTCAACAACATTCTCACAAGCTCGAGTAGTGTTGTCAATTTCAACATTAAGATGAACATCTGCACTACCAACTTGAGCAGCATCTTCAGCTCCATCTTGAGTAACAGTACCAACTCCAGCTTAAGCAATATTATCAGCACCAGCTTGATCAGTGGATCCAGGCTCAAAACTTTCAGGGACAGAAACACCATCTTGATTATGAACAGTCTGAACAGAGGACTCATGCTCATTTTGATATACATTTCCAGAGGTAGCAACATTCTCTTGACTATTAACATGTTGAACAGTAGTCAGAGGAACAATAGTCTGAGTGGGTTCAAGTAAGATAGGTAAGCTAGTGTTACTCATTTCAGCTCTAGCCCTAGAGTCCTCATGTTTACTCACGAATGGAAATAGAGATTCATCAAATACAACATGCCTAGAAACAATAACCTTTCCAGTTGCATACATACACTTATAACCTTTTTGAGAAGAACTATATCCTAGAAACACACAACTAGAAGTTCTGAAATTAAATTTATGATGATTATATGGTCTCATACAAGGATAGTAAGTACATCCAAAAACCCTAATAAATGTATAGTCAGGACTCTTTCCATACAGTTTCTCGAAATGTGACTTGCCATATAAAACCTCAGTTGGCATCCTATTAATTAAGAATACATCTGTTGTGAAAGCATAACTCCAAATTCTTAGAGGTAAACCAGCTTGGGCTAGTAAAGTGAGACCAGTATCAACAACGTGTCTATATTTTCTCTCAGCCTTAACATTATGCTCAGAGGTATGAGGACAAGAGAACCTATGTTGAATGCCATTAGAAACTAACCAATTTCTTAGGGCTAAGTACTCTGTCCCACAATCAGTTTGCAACACTTTAATCTTTTTACCAAACCGAACCTCAATTAATGTGTGAAAATTGATAAAACATTGAGCAACATCAGATTTTTTCACTAAGTATAGCCAAGTATGCCTACTACAAACATCAATGAAGGAAACATAATAGAGATAACCATCAAAACTAACAGAAGCAGGGCCCCAAAGATCAGACACAACAAGTTCAAAAGGTTTATTATATTCTGTCAAAGAATTGGAAAAAGGAAGCTTATGAGCTTTCCCTTGCAAACAGGCAGAGCATACATGAGAGAGATTGTTTGACCTTGAATCAATATAACACTTATGTAAAACAGTACTAACAACACGACTAGAGGGATGACCTAGTCTTTTATGCCACAAATCAAAGACATCTGAAGACTTAGAAACATTATTAACCTGAGCATCATGCTTTATTGAACATCAACCATTTTCAGATGGAGCAGACAACTGATACAGTCCTTCACGAGTGAGCTTCCCTTCTAGAAGGGTCCTCTGAGTCTGTGTGTCCTTAACACAACAACCATTAGCATAGAATTCAAAATAGACATTGTTATCTCAAGCTAGCTGTGAAACAAATAATAAATTTTTCTTGATTGCAGGAACATGCAACAAATTTCTTAAAACTAAAGGTCTAGTCTGAGTTGAGATGTATCCTTGACCAACATGCTTAATTGCCACACTATCTCAATTTCCCATAAGTAAAGAAGTATTACCTGTATATTGCACTCTAAATTGCATGTTGGACTGATCAAATGTAACATGATGAGAAGCTCCAAAATCAGGGCAACATACACCATGTGTCAAAGTTGACCCACTGGGTGTGAACATCACAGGAACTTGAGAAAATTTGCTAGAAGGTTGAAACATTGGAGTATTAGGATCACCAGAAAAATCAGACATTGCATCAGCTCCTGCTACACAAGAAGCCTGCTTTCCACCAGCATGTGAAAGAGACACTGGATGACTGGAAAACCTCCCTTGAACACCAGAAAAACCAATCCAAGGAGAAACTGAGTTATAGGAACTAGAGGCATAAGAGTTTGATGCATATCCAATTGTGTGAGTATAAGCTTGAGCTGAATGATTCACAGACCTAGAACTAACCCCTCCAGAGGCAAAGTTTGTATTCTGAATGGATCCCTCATTCTGATTGTCATTATCAGCTGTAGTGTACCCAATATAGCTGAGATCAAACCTATAGTAACACTTTTGCACAGTGTGTCCCATACGACCACACAACTAACATTAAGGTATGTTGGATCCATTTCTACCACGGCCTCGTCCTCTACTATTATTATATCCACCACGACGGCCTCTTGAGTAAAACTGAACTCCACCTCCTGGTTAAAACTATTTAGAAGGATGAGACACATGTTGAGGACCACCTCGAGCCTCATCATAGGAAGACACATGTTGAGCACCACAGTTAGCTTCATCACTTTGAACTACAATATTAGCATGAACATGTAGACTATCTTGCTGAAACAACTGCATTCGAGCTTCACAATCTAGTAACATCTCAGTTAATTTTTCAAGAGATAAAAGTTCCTTAGAGGCCACAGCTATGACAGACTCAAATTCTAATGATAATCCTGCAAGAATAACACTCACATGCTCTTGTTCAGAGACCACACTTCCTGAAGCATTGAGTGTATCACAGATCACCTTAATCTTGGCTATTTATTCAGTGATAGACAGTCCTAGTTTTTTCTGTGTATGTAAACTATGCCTTAGAGATGAAGTTTTAGTTGTAGAACATGCTCTAAACATACAAGTTACTGTATTATATATAGTACGGGTAGTATTACATCCAGTTAACTGAAGCAAAACATCAGAACTAGTCGTAGACAACATCCAAGAAGCAAGAAGCTTATCTTATTTGTAATATGCAAGATACTCTGGATTTTCACTAGTTTAACCTGATTCATTTGTTAGAGTGCGACATGGAGCAGTGGTGTCATCGGAGAGAAAATACAGGAGACCATAGCCATCAATTATTAGCGATACTTGTTGTTTCCAAAGAACATAAGTACTAGCAGACAATTTTACAACATCAATCTTAGGTATTTGTTGAACAGTTGACACACTCATCACATTAGTCACCTGACCAGAATTGGAATTAGAGTTGACTGACGCTCCTTGAGTCATGTTGACACAGACAATATCACAAACAGATTATAGGCACATAATAGGAACAAAGTCTCCAAACAGAAATCACACCAAAAGAAAGGAAAGAAAGAAAAGAAGATCCAGAGTCACAATGATGTCTTCAGAGAACATAGAAATTCAAAGAAAACTAAATCAACGTTCTCCAGGATATCACAACAACAGTCACTAAATTTACTCTACAATCTATGAGTCATTTCGAGTAAACATGCTTATGACCAAACAGGATAATCCTATTTTAGAGAGGCAAAGATTGAAGCAACACAATCAACAATCAGAAAACAGATCTGAACCACTAGACGAATCGCAATCACGTGACAATGAATCAGTAGAGAGAGGAAAGGAACAATGGAACCAGAGCAAGCGTAGATTTGGGAACGAGAGCTCCATACGGTAAGAAAGCACCGACAACGCACGCGGAAGACGAAACGCTAGGCTAAAATACAAAACGAAGACGAATTGGCACCAGAAACGACGACGAATGATACCATGTTAAGATCTTAGAAGAATCTGAGTTAAGAATCTTGAGAATGAAAAGGAGGAAGGAGAGACGGTACTCTCGTTAAGTTTTATTGACAACTGCCGTAATATTCTTAATAGAGAACCGGCCCTTTTATACAAAGGCTGTGAAGAGAGGATGAGAAACGGTACTAACAACTTCCTAATTGTTTCTCTACTAAATTTCCAGTAGTTACAGTTATAGAGATGGTGTTGCACACGTGGCTCAAGCTACACTCATCACAAACTAATTTAGCTAAACCTTAGCTAAACTAAACAACTCACCTTTACTCTTGACAATTTACAATCAAACCACATATCGATGATTCCCACCAACCTTCCAAATTGAACAACCAATCATTTTTTCATATCATATCAAAATCAAATTCAGGGCCTCAAAGTTCATATTAGAAATTAATTCGAGAGAGTTTTAACCGAGAACTGACCTAACATATCGTGAGTCCTTACCCGTTGATCTGTCGAACCAGGAATCAAAGCAACTTTTTCAATGGTTGAAGCAATCCTTTTTACCAAGGTGACTTCTCGTTTCAGTAAAGGTTGAACAAAAAAGGTGCTCCATTGCTCATCCCTAAATTCTCCTTGATTCACCATGTCTTTCAACGTAACTTATTTGGTTCTCACCAGTCTATACAACATTGGATGCAGTTTGTGAATTATAGAGACACATTGAAACCAATACGGGCAAAGAGGTTGCCATTGTGGGACAATCATCGACAAGAAATTCAAATGAAATGAAAATTTGAATTCGTTAACCGACGAGGTGAAAGATATGGTTGTTCAATCAATGCTTAAATGGAAAATTAAGCTAAATGAATGATAGTATCATAAGAAAATATTGATGAAGATGTACGAACTTTACTGGAAAATATGGCAAAAAAGAGGGGGGGGGGGGGAGTTGAAAATGAGATAACAACACAAACATAAAAGAATCAGCATAAAATGGTTCCACAAATACATACTATTATTCCCTGTTACCATGTCACAATCGTCAAAATCAGAAATACATGAAAGAAAATAATCAAGAACATAACATGCTCTGTTTTTAGTTTCCATCTAGACAATAACAAAGACTACAGTGGCTAAAATCAGGAGTACCTCTAAATGAAACTTGTATTTGGGACTAGAAGATTTAAATTTCTGAACCAGGTCATAAAAGCATGTTAGAATCCAATAAAACTCGTGCCATGTTTTTACAGTTCTTATATCCATGGAGGAAAGAGTGAGAAGAGGAAGAAAAAGAGAGAAATAATGTGCCACGACAGCATTTTTAACGGCAGTGACTGTAATGAAAGCGATATAAAAGTTGGGTGACCATATTAAAAGTTTAAAAAGTTCGGTGACCGTAATGAAAGCGCCCTAAAAGTTCGGTGACTATCAGTGTAGTTTACCCAATAATATAAATATAATAATAAATAAAATATTTATATTAAATAAAAATTTATATTATCAATAATATTAAATATATAAATAAATAATATATTATTATAAAACTAA
Organism: Hibiscus trionum; assembly: GCA_030270665.1. Classification (NCBI taxonomy): domain Eukaryota; kingdom Viridiplantae; phylum Streptophyta; class Magnoliopsida; order Malvales; family Malvaceae; genus Hibiscus; species Hibiscus trionum. Next base: position 1,635,366 of record BSYR01000012.1, read on the forward strand.
AAAACTAATTTTCAAAAAACCCCCAAATTTTAAAAATTTACAAAAAAAAAACTCAAAATCCACCAAAACATTAAATTCTAACCTATAAACCCTAAATCATAAACCATATACCCTAAAACCATAAACCCATTAGCAGCCAAAATGAATGGATTTGGGGTTTAAGCTTTAGGGTTTTAGTGAATTTTTTAATTTTTTGTAAAGTTTGGAAATTTCAAATTTTTTAAAAAATATTTTTTTAGTTTTTATAATAATATATTATTTGTTTATATATTTTAATATTATTTGTTTATGAATAAAATTTTAGGATTTAAATTTTATAGTTTAGGGTTAGGGTTAATGGGTTTAAGATTTTGTTGGATTTTGAGTTTTTGAAAATTTTGGGTTTTAAGAATTAGTCTTTTAATTTTTATAATAATATATTTATCTATTTAATATTATTTATAATATAAAAAATATTTATATATTTTTATTTTATTTATTATATATATTAATATATGTATACTAATATATTTATATTATTTATATAGAATAATGTTATTTATATGATAAATTGCAGTTTGAAATATATATTTTTTGTACTGAAAACAAAACAAAGATGTTAAGTTCACTTAGTGGTTAATAAGTTGCCTTTGATTCTAAAGGTTTTAGGTTTAAATCCCATTGAGTGCATAATTTTTTATATTTTCTTCCAATATGATGCCATTTTGAGCAATTCAGTATCAAAATAATGTCGTTTTAGTCTAGCATCTAACTCCTCACATCGTTAAGAAATTAACGGCACAGTAATATAAACGAGTTAAAAATAAAATTTGGTGGCAAATTTAGACCAATTTAAAAAGTTAGTGATAAAAACAGATTATCCCCAATAATTTGATGGTACCTGCCATAACAATACATTTCAAATGTTTAGAAATTATAATTATTTTTTAAAATATTTCGAGTAATAAAACCTTGAGTTTGGAAATTAATTATGAAAATATGCTATTTGAAATGAATTGATTAGACTTAATTGGATTTGTAAAAATATCTATTAAAAAGGATTTGTAAAAAAATATAAATAATTTTATTAATACAAAAATATAGATTAAATTTTTTTAATAATCTTAACCATCCGACAATACACACAACAACAAACTAAAGTCTTCTAAGTTCTAAGATGAACATCAACCTCTTTTTCACTGAAACAACTCATTGCGTCCATATAAATTTAAAATTAAATAAAAATAATACTGTAAAATTTAAATTTTATTTTATAATAAGATCAGGTGAACTAAATGAAATATAATTACTAGAATCACTGTTTTGGGATGCTAAAATCCACTTTAAAATTGTTGACTAACCATAAAACTCAAACATGTAACCAACTGAAACTCTACTCATACAAACCAAATTCTATTAAAATATGTTAATGCTAGTGCAGGCATCAATCAAACAAACATCTTAAACGGTAACCAAAGGTAATTAACTTAGTAAAAAGTTGTAGTCTTTGTCAACAAAAAAAACTTAGTAAAAAGTTGATAAAAAGCACACTAACGCAAACATGATCTGCAACAGCTCAGTCTAAAAATCTACTCATAGATCCAGGGGTGGACACTGCTCTGCCAGTTAACAGGGCTTTCTGGGAACCACAATGCAATCTCCTTCCTTGCACTCTCAACCGCATCACTTCCATGAATCACGTTCCTGCGAAAAAACACAACCAAAATCAACACATTTATATGAATCATAGCCAGATAAATGGAAGGGAAAAAGAACTTTCTGTACCTGCCAATGTCAATTGCAAAGTCGCCACGGATTGTTCCGGGAGCAGACTCAGCAGGGTTTGTGGCTCCGATGATCTTGCGACCGGTGGTAACAACATTCTTACCCTCCCAAATCATGGCAACAACGGGACCAGAGATAATATACTCTACGAGTCCATTAAAGAAGGGCTTTGCAGAGAGGTCTGCATAGTGCTTCTCAGCAAACGATTGATCCACGGTGATGAGTTTCAAACCTAAATTCAGCACATCCAAAATGAATAAGTAACATTCCACCAAAAAGCATATAGTGCTACTGCTAATAATTCCAATAACCTGTAAGATACTTTCGAGTCAATTCTAACAATACTCGGGAATCAACGCCAAAGTAAAAACAGAGGAAGTTATAAGAAAATTGATGGTTTTACCTTTCAAATAGAAACCTTTCTTCTCGAATCTACCAATAATTTCACCAACCTGAAAAACATAACAAGCACGATTTATCAAGGTTCTTGATTTCATATAGTGAGTTACAAACAGAGTTCAAAAAGGTCAAATCTTTAATGATTCCATCATACACGTTTGAGTTGCGAAAACTTTTGGGGTGAATTCTTCTCTTTCTAGTTGCTCTGAAACGATTAAGAGATTCTCTAAAAGAAATTCTAGATTTTGCTTTTGACGGCAACATGATGGTGGTCCCATTTATAGGGTCAAATCAATAAATTTTAAGAAAGTAAAATATTTGAATATCATTCCATCAATCTCACAAGTGTTTATAAATCATTCCCATCAAACAAATTATTTTTTCAAAAAATTTGAGACATCTAAATCATACAAGTAAAGAGATCTATTCATCGATAAGAAAAAAAAAACTATGAGCAGTGATTAGATTGATGATAAAATAGAATCCGAGTCAGGAACAAACAGAGAGAGTGGAAGAAGAAGTATTACCAAACCCCTTTGAACGCCGTCAGGCTTGATCATGATGAATGTTTGCTCCATGTCTTCTCTCTTTCTTTTCCGCTGGGTGCTGGATGTTTATGATGTATAAAAAGGGAGTTTAAGGTGTTTATATAGAATCGTACTACGCGGCCGTAACCCTAGTTCAGCGGCGTTTTGCAATACAATATCCCAGCCCTAAACCTAGATTTGGGGTATGCTGTCTCAAAGTGCTGATGTCAGCCTTTAAGACTTTTTCACGTTTTAAATCTATTATGTTTTTTATTACTACTAAATATATTTTTATTTTTAAAAATAAAATCAATCACAGCAGTTATTTACTAGTAAAAATATTATTTTAATTCTGATTGATTAAATTTTGATTCGATTTTATCAACTACTCTTCTCACTTATAAAGCAGTTAGGATATAAGGATTATTTTTAGAAATAAAAATTAAAAATAAAATAAAAATCAAACAGAGTTTACATGTGTGATGTGAAAAATGATAGATTGCTTATTTATAATGAGAGTGATTTCTTATGTTTTATTAAATTATTTCTACTCAACTTTCATTTTTTGGTAATTTTTTTTGAAAGCTAAGATGATTACAACTAGTATATGTTTTGAATATACTTTCAATTATTTGACAATATATATTCAATCACCCTATTGCAGATGCGGGTAAATATTGACATAAAAACTTTAATTCAATTAAAATATTGACAACAAAAATAAATTAACAATAGTAATTAGTTTTAAAAATACTTAATTCTTAAAATTTTCCAATAAAAAATAAACAATTAATTAATTTAGTGGGATACGTTACTAAACCTCTTAAATAAGGTTAGAGGTAATTCTCACATTGTCTTCTGAAGTTATCAATGAAAAAATATATTAAAAAAGTCTTCAATCTCAATAGTATTTGACCTAAATTAATCAAACAATTCAAAAAAATAAATTTTACCGGTCGTTATCTAAAAAATTAAGATATTCTTAAATTATTTTTAACAAAATTAATCAAGGGCTATTTTAAACCAAAAACTCATTTTAAATAATTATCTTGAAAATTGCCCTCACAGACTATTATTTAGAAAAATGACATCAAATCTGCCACGTATGAAGAACTCGCGTTTCGGAGGTCGCGAGATACGAACTCGCGCTACGCAGAAAGCGAGTTCCGCATACGTTGCAACACTTTTTAAAATAACGAACTTTACGGAAAAATGACCCCCAAATCTGCCATGTATAAAGAATTCTCTTTCATTTGACACCAATATGGGCAATTTTCGGTATAGCCGATGGTCACTGGCCAACCCTATGTCAAGATCTATTGGGAGCAGAGCCGGACACGTTTGACGGTGGCAAAATCTACAATACTTTTTTGGACCAACGGTTTTTTGTCCTCCCCCGATGCGGATGACGAAACAAAACAGGTAAATATTTTTTATTATATATTTCGTATTTTTTTAATAATTGAAATATTTTATATATTTTTTGTGCCTTTTTTATTAAAATATTTTTATTATTATATATTTTCAAAGCGGTTTGCTCGTGCACACATACTACGCATTATTGGAGGGATTTTGATGCCTGATAAATCCCGCAACAAAGTGCATGTCATGTGGTTGTATCATCTAATTAATTTTGCGGAATCAAGAGCAATATGTTGGGGAGCAGTGGTCTTGGGCTTTCTGTTCAAGGAGCTTTGCAGAACCGTCGACCCTGACAGACAAGCAATCGGAGAGTGTCTTTTGCTCCTTCAGTCATGTGCTTGGTTTCGTATGTCATTTTTAAGCCCGCAGCCTAGACAGCCCACACCTTACATATTTTCACTTCTTCGGAGGTACTATTAAAATTATTTAATTGAATATATATTTTTTCAATAGTTTCTTTTACGATTTTATTTATTTTCCATTAATAACAAGTGGGCCGGTGCACTCACCCACCAGGGACTGCCAACCAATCAGCGAGACTACAGGCTTGTGATCGACAAGATGTGGCATGATATGGTAATCCAAAATTTTATTTGTAGTTCTTAATATTATTTCTCTAATCAAATTTCATATAATTAACGTTCAAATAAATTTTTTAAGTTCGTGTGGACTCCGTATGCTAGTCTTGCGATTCGCCAGATTACTCTACCAGACATTGCGCAGTCCTATCACGTATGGTTGCTGCGAGTGCCACTCATCAACTATGAAATTGTCGAGTGGCATCCTACAGACCGGATTCTGCGACAATTTGGGTACAACCAAGGGGTTTTGCATCTGCCGCCTAATTTGGACGAATTACCTAGGTTGACGCGGCAGGGGAAGACAGAAATTTATTGGGGCCATCATCACGCTGACTAGGTGACACGCGTCGTATAGTGTCAAAAATAAAACCTTAAACTCAAATAAAATAAGATTTAAAATAATATAGCGAGAGTAAGGGTCGATCCGCATGGAATAGGAACTCTAACACCTTTCTTCTGATTTAGACCAATAACCTGTAGAAAATAAAGGGGGATTTTAGAATAGTGATTTGAATGGGAAAAATAGTAAAAACGTAAAAAATAAATGTTGAGAAATAATTATGGATAGAAATAGCCTCAAGCCACGCTTTGCCACGACATCTTTGATCACTGAAGTTGATTTTTCTTCGACTTTCCTGCAGGTTACAGTCTACAAGGCCCAACCCTTGTAACTTACTTCTCGTTGGTAGATTCGACTCCCAGGGCAATCCTTGAAGTCAAACTTTAGTGAATTAGCCACGGCAATCGATGCTAATCCGGATCTGAGTTAGTGCTGGAGAAGCCCGTGCTCGGATATTCGTCTCGATGAGAATTGTTTCCGATTTTGATTCCCCTTAGTGGACTGCACTAAGTTTGTTCTTAGGGAGTTGAATTGGCTACAAGCTTTTCCTCGTCCCCAACGATAGATCTAAACCACTTCAAGCCGATGCGCGCTCTCGGAATGAAACAATTGCGATGCCTAAAGATTAGGCCGATTGCCTAATCAATTTTGCAGAGAATCTAAAAAGGAGTTGTCGAAGGATTGAAGTATTTTCCTAATCTCACGAGGTTTGTCGGGTTTGACGTTGCTTTTGGCTAAAAGGGATTTAGTTAAGCATGGTTTGTGAAAAAACCATACTTAATAAAATAAATAAAGAAAATGGAATAAAGAAAATGGAGAAAAATGGAGAGCTTTATTACTCAAGGAAGAAGAGAACAATGGAAAATGTTTGATGAATAATTCACCCCCAAAGTGGGGTATTTATAGTAGTTGAAAAACCCTAAAAACCTAAGATGATAAATCCTAAATTTAAATAAAATTACATAAGATAAATATCCAAGTTTTGAATTTAAAGATAAAAATCGGATGATAAGCTATCTTGATAAGTGGACTGATAAGTTATCAGAGTTGCTGACGTCATCTTCTAGAAGGTGCTGACGTGGCGCCCAGTCAGCATTCATGCCCCGGTTTATGCCCATGAATCTGCCCACGACTTCAGTATTTTCTGCAGCACTTCAACTCATTTCCAGCATTACGTAACCTGCACGAGAACAACATAAAAACAGCCCAATTAAGTCCTTCAAACATATATATTCGATCAAAATAAGGACTAAAAACATAACCAAAATAAATACTTATCAAATTCCCCCTCACTTATCCGATGCTTGTCCTCAAGTATCTCAAAATTAAATAAACTTAAGTTCAAGTTTTCATCATTAATTTCACGAAGTCTCAAAAGGTTTCAATATGATTAAGTATTTAAATATGAAAGAAAACTAAGGAGCAAAAATAGATAAATGGCAAGATTAACAATTTAAAGCAAAAACGACATTCTAAAACCCTACTAACATCAATGATGCAAACCAAGTACCCTCACAAGGAATCGCTCGTGTCACTCAAAGTGTTTAAGGGTAGAGAAAAATCACTCGAGCCAAAGCTAATTAGAGCATAACCATAGGCTCGTGTTTAAATCTAATCTCCACTACTAACATGAATATGATGCAAAAATCAAGAGGTCTTAAAGAAGGGTTGTAATGGGGCTAAGGTAAGGGTAGGATAAAGGCTGAAAATAAGGGCTAAAATTCAAGACAAAAAATCATCCCAAAAAATATATTCGAAAAGGTTTTTTTTCTTTTTTTTCTTTTTTTTCATTCGAACCAAAACTGTTCGGCAGTGTACCTTTTTTTTTCTTTTCGAACTGCACTATTTTTTTTTCTGCACTGTATATTCGAATCAATTCTGCACTGTATATTCGAATCAATTATGCACAGTTTTTTTTAGCTGCTGCACTGCACTTATTCGAATCTTTTTTTTGAAGACGATTTTTGTCTTGAAAAAGGGAACAAAAGCGATGGGTTTGAGAAGAAAATTGGATTAGGCTTAAAATGTGGTAATTTTCAAGAAAAAGGCTAAGGCTCAAAGATTGTTTCACTAGGGGAAATTAATTAAAGGGTAGGTGATTTATTTGGGAAGAGAAATGGTTAAAACCTAGTGCCTCTATCATATTAAAGCATCATAATCAATCAATGTAATCTCAAAAAGAATTTAAAAACAAGTTCTAGAATGCAACTAATTTAGCTAGGCACACTCAAAGAAACAAAGAGCAAATATCATGCATGCTCATTAGGCTCAAAAACTCACAAATATGTCTTGTGTACTTAGGTAAGCATCATGTGGATTAATAGAGAAATAGAATGTCATATAAAAGATTAAAAATTAATCATGCCAAAAAAATCTACCATGCAACCTAGAATTTTCTAACAAGATAGATACAAAGTCATATGAAAACAGTGAGACACGGCAAAACTAAGGATTAAACGAAGAACTTAAATTAATAAAATCAAGATTTCAAGCGAACAATCAAACGGATAAGCAAGATAAAAATTGATAAGCATATATCCCTCCCCCTCACTTAATGCATTTTGTCCCAAAATGATAATTTAAAAGTAAAAAGAGAGAAGGAGGAAAACTCCCCGAATGATGGTGGCTGCTGCCGCGGGTCTGCACCCTGGTGCGTGGCATGGTTGTCGGTGGTGTAGGGTTTTATTTTCTTTGTTGCTGCTGAATGAATGAAGAAAGAAAACAAGGGTTGCGGCTGGTTAAAGTTGTAATGGGTGGTTGGGGGTGTATAGGTCAAAGTTGTGGGTTTGGGTGGGGTCCACGAATTTCATGGTGATTGGGTTGAGGTGGCTGGTAAAAATAGCAAAAGTAGGAAAGAAAAGCTGCGGCTAGGGAGAGAAATAAAAGGAAAAAAAATTAAAGTGGGTGATTGGCTGTTTGACCGGGTAGGAAATTGTGTAGGTGGGGTCCACGGGTATTTAAATTTGGTTTGGAGTCTGGTGGTTGACCGGGTAGATAAGGTTGGAATATGTTTAAAATATGGGTTTGATTGGGTGGAAAAGGGATAAAATCCGAATATTAAATTAAAAATTCAGCCCACAAAATCCTGATAGCTTCTCATCTCTTTATTCGATCTAAATTATCTACAAATAAAATAAAAAAAAAATCAAATAAAAATAGAATTCAAAATAAAAAAGATAAAATGATGAGATAAAATAAATTTAAAAGTAGATAAGAAAATATTCAAAAATAAATATGAAAAATAATGAAGATAAATTTGAAAAAAGATAAAATCAAAATTAAAAGTCTTTAAACAGATTAGATAATTTCGATTCTTTACTCTTTTTTTGTTTTTTTTTTGTTTTTTTTAATTAAAAAGAGAATTTATTTAACATTAAATTATGGCAGTTTAAAATGGAATAAAATAAAATAAAGAAAAATAAAAATAATTAAAATAAAAAGAAATGAGTTGCCTCCCATCTAACGCTTGTTTATCGTCGCTAGCTTGACGACCTGGTTCAGACTACAGGCATTGCGACAAATACTTCTTCCAATTCTTGCGCTTTATCCAACTGAGTATTTCCCTACGAGAAATTTTGCGATTATGGAGTTTTTTTACTAGAAAATTTTCTCTTTCATTCTTCAATTTTTCTGGAGGTAATTTTAACTCCAAATTCAATTCCTGCAAAATAAAAGAAAACATTTTAGATCTCAATGGAGTTAGGCGTAAATCAGAAGGAACAGAAGAAACAATTTTCAACTCCTTAATTCCTTTGTCGTGATCCTTCAAATCCCTGCACGAATCATCAACAGATTTAGATTCTATAAATTCTTCAACGGCGGGCTTAATAACATCTATAAAATTTATACTAGCAACATTATCAAGATGTCGCATCGCTTTGTAAACATCAAATTTTACCACCTCGCCATCGAACTCCATTGTAAGGATCCCGCTTCTCACATCGATTTTCGTATTTGCAGTACTTAAAAATGGACGACCAATGAGGATTTCGGAAGAATTATTAGTCCGATCGTTTTCCATGTCTATGACATAGAAATCTGCCGGAAAGATTAAATCTTTTACCTTTACCAGGACATTCTCTAGTAATCCTTCTGGGTAAATTATGGATCTGTCCGCCAACTGTATGGTTACCTTCGTATCCTTCAAAGGCTCAGCAGAAAGTGAGTTATAAAATGAAAGAGTCATAACATTAATAGAGGCCCCTAAGTCACACATTGCTCGTTTAATACCCACTTTACCGATTTTGCAGGGAATGGCGAACATACCTTGGTCCTTCAATTTCGGCGGTAACTTTCGCTGGAAGACCGCCGATACATGCTCTCCTAGATTAACCTTCTCAATTCCAATTAGACGACGTTTATTAGTACATAAATCTTTAAGGAACTTAGCATACCTTGGGATTTTTCGGATTACGTCGAGGAGTGGAATATTGATCTCTACTTTTTGAAACACATCTAGGATCTCCTTTTCTTCTACTTGTTTGTCTCTTTTCATTAATCTCGACGGGAAGGGAGGTGGCACTTCATAGGGGGACGGTTTGGGGGTCGAGTTCAGTATATCTTTTTCAACGGGAGATGTTGTCTTTTCTTTACCTTTCTTTTGAACGCCTTCCTCTGTGGTTTTTGGTTCGATGATGGTACCGCTTCTTAGAGTGATGGCATTCACATTCTCTCTTGGATTGGGCTCCGTTTGAGAAGGTAATTTTCCTTTGGATTCTAAGCGACTTACCGCTAAGGTCAATTGACTTATCTGTTTGTCAATTGCTTCAAAGTGAGCTTCGGTTCTTAGTTGAAATTTTTCTTGGGCTAGCGCTAACTTTTCAACAATTGACTCCAACGATGGCTTCTGCGGTTGATATTGTTGTGGTGTAATTGGTTGATAAGCTTGATTTGGCCTCTGGTTTTGCGCGTAACAGAAGTTTGATTGGTTTCTCCATCCCTGATTATATGCATTTCCTATGGCATTGGCTTGGGCGACATCATCTTCTTGAATCACCGGACAACAGTCTGTCGGATGTTCTGGGCTGGTACAGATTCCATAAAGTCTAGCTATTTTTCTCTTATCTGCAACAAGAGTTTGCACTATTTCAGCTAATTTATCGATTTTGTTTTCTAATGAAACTGTACTTACCTCGTGAACCCTTCGAGATGGTTCGTTAGACTGATTGAATCTTTGAGAGTTGGCGGCCATGGTTGATATCAGTGTTTTAGCCGCTGTTGGTGTCATGTTGACTAGAGCTCCGCCACTTGCTGCATCTATCACTTTCATGTCCATAGGCGTTAATCCTTCATAAAAATACTGGAGGAGGGTTTGTTCCGACAACCCATGTTGTGGACAATTTGCTCACAACTTTTTAAATCTCTCCCAGTATTCATATAAAGATTCAGCTTCTTTTTGTTGAATGCTCAGGATGCTGCGCCTAATTTCGCTTGCTTTTGCTGCAGGGAAGAACCTGTCAAGAAAAAATTTAGCCATGTCAGTCCATGTTGTAACAGAATTAGGGGGTAAATCAAATAACCAATCTTTTGCTATATCTGCTAAGGAAAATGGAAAAGCTCTAAGTTTGATTTGGTCATCGGATACTCCCTGTGGTTTTGTGCTTAGACAAACCATGTGAAATTCCTTCAAATGTTTGTGAGGATTTTCTGTTGGCAAGCCGTGAAAGGTAGGTAGGAGGTGGATTAAACCCGTTTTTAGCACGAACGGTGTTTCGCCATTTGGGAAGGTAATACACATCGGTTGTTGGCCATCGGGCGCCGCATTTAGTTGGCGAATGGTTTGATTTTCGTCTCCCATCGGATTGGGCTCGTAACTCGATTCTGCTTCGGATGTGATTTCTAGATCACGTTCGAATCTCTGTTGGCGTCTTTTGTTTTTCTTTTCCCAAAGTGTCTGTGCGTTCAATTTTCGGGCTAGTGCTTCGATTTCCGGGATGAGATCAAATTGTTCTCCCGGATTGCTCCTGGTCATAAATCAAATAAAACAATATTAGTACTTTGCCGTATTCCCCGGCAACGGCGCCAATTTTGACACGCGTCGTATAGTGTCAAAAATAAAACCTTAAACTCAAATAAAATAAGATTTAAAATAATATAGCGAGAGTAAGGGTCAATCCGCGGGGAATAGGAACTCTAACACCTTTCTTCTGATTTAGACCAATAACCTGTAGAAAATAAAGGGGGATTTTAGAATAGTGATTTGAATGGGAAAAATAGTAAAAACGTAAAAAATAAATGTTGAGAAATAATTATGGATAGAAATAGCCTCAAGCCACGCTTTGCCACGACATCTTTGATCACTGAAGTTGATTTTTCTTCGACTTTCCTGCAGGTTACAGTCTACAAGGCCCAACCCTTGTAACTTACTTCTCGTTGGTAGATTCGACTCCCAGGGCAATCCTTGAAGTCAAACTTTAGTGAATTAGCCACGACAATCGATGCTAATCCGGATCTGAGTTAGTGCTGGAGAAGCCCGTGCTCGGATATTCGTCTCGATGAGAATTGTTTCCGATTTTGACTCCCCTTAGTGGACCGCCACTAAGTTTGTTCTTAGGGAGTTGAATTGGCTACAAGCTTTTCCTCGTCCACAACGATGGATCTAAACCACTTCAAGCCGATGCGCGCTCTCGGAATGAAACAATTGCGATGCCTAAAGATTAGGCCGATTGCCTAATCAATTTTGCAGAGAATCTAAAAAGGAGTTGTCGAAGGATTGAAGTATTTTCCTAATCTCACGAGGTTTGTCGGGTTTGGCGTTGCTTTTGGCTAAAAGGGATTTAGTTAAGCATGGTTTGTGAAAAAAACATACTTAATAAAATAAATAAAGAAAATGGAATAAAGAAAATGGAGAAAAATGGAGAGCTTTATTACTCAAGGAAGAAGAGAACAATGGAAAATGTTTGATGAATAATTCACCCCCAAAGTGGGGTATTTATAGTAGTTGAAAAACCCTAAAAACCTAAGATGATAAATCCTAAATTTAAATAAAATTACATAAAATAAATATCCAAGTTTTGAATTTAAAGATAAAAATCGGATGATAAGCTATCTTGATAAGTGGACTGATAAGTTATCAGAGTTGCTGACGTCATCTTCTAGAAAGTGCTGACGTGGCGCCCAGTCAGCATTCATGCCCTGGTTCATGCCCATGAATCTGCCCACGACTTCAGTATTTTCTGCAGCACTTCAACTCATTTCCAGCATTACGTAACCTGCACGATAACAACATAAAAACAGCCCAATTAAGTCCTTCAAACATATATATTCGATCAAAATAAGGACTAAAAACATAACTAAAATAAATACTTATCACTAGGTCCAGCAATGGATGGACCGATATGCCAGTCGACCGCCCATCCTCGCACTCATTGTGGATTGGGCTATGTCCGTCACTTTCGACTATTTTCAGTGGTACCTCCATAATGGGAAGCCACATATACTTACTCCGAAGGAGCGCAAGCGAAAAATTGAGATGCCTCCCCAAAACCGCCCACGCCCTCAACGTCGACCCAGACAGAGCTAGAGCCAGTCGAGGCAGCACGATCAGAGACCGCGAACTTAGACTGCAGAGGCATCATCTTCTAGAACAACGTTTCAGAATTTCACTGGTCTTTCCACGTTTCAGCAGATGAGGCCTCCACCCGAGTTCGGCTTCTCAGATGCCTATCGTCCCTCCATGCCGATGAGTGGTTCTCCGGTGATCGATGTTCCACCGTTGACATCACAGTTCGACTACAACATTGTCTAGTATACGCCGCATGGCAGTTTGTTCTCCACCCGCCCTGGGCCCAGCAGGAGTCCGCATTTCGAGGACATCTTTGGAGCCGATGATGCTGATGCTGCTGCTGCTAATGATGATGATGAGAACGATCCCGTAGCACATGACATTCGGAGGAATCCGCCACGGGATCGTCGTGCACCCCGCTGCGGAACGGGTGGACATAGACATCATTAAGGCCTTTTTCATATTTAATTATGTTTAATTATATTTACGAAAGACATTGTTTTTTTATTTTGTAATTACGCAATTTTAATTTTTTTAGTAATTTTTTATATTTTTTCTAATTTATATTTAATTTCGTTTTTAATTACTGTTATTCGATTAAAGGCAAATTCAATAAAAAAACAAACTAGTATACCGTTTTCTAAGTGAATTTAGGTCGGTTTAGAATGGACGAAAATTTCTCATATTGGTGCCATATGAAAGAAAATTTCTAATATTACGAACCCAAACTGAATGATTACAAAAAATATTTGATTAACAAGCCCGAAATAATGCTCGAACATGCCTATCGAAGCTTTTTCTTCCACCCAGATAAATTCAGCCGCCTCTTGAAATTTTCGGGGAACTCGCGTTTTGCAGAACGCGAGTTTCCGTAAAGTTCGTTATTCTGAAAAATATTGCCACGTATGCGGAACTCACTTTCTGCGTAGCGCGAGTTCGTTTCTCACGACCTCTGAAACACGAGTTCTTCATACGTGGCAAATTTAAGGGTCATTTTTCTACATAATAATCCGTGGGGCCATTTTTCTACGTAATTAATCAAAATAGATTTTTGGAGTAAAATAGCCTTAATCAAGTCTCATACACGCCCTTCTGCAATCAATCGAATTTTTCAATCGTCAAATTTAATTAAATAAACTTTTTGACGATTAAACCTATTGATGTAGAAGTTAATAATAGGTGATGATATCAATAGCTTTTGTCCGCAAGACTGTTTTTACCGATGTGATTATCTAATATTATATTTCATATCAATAAGTAATTAAAAAGCCTTCAAATATTCAACGATTTCTATGGTTAAAATTTTCTGTTAACACTTTTTCTTCTCTATTAAGTTGTTTTTTTTTGAATTGATTCTAATTTAAACGACTTTCTCTAATCAAGTTGTTGATTTAAAATTCACTAAGAGTAAATTCTCTCAACCATTCCCTTTAAATAGAAATTGTAAAAAATAAAGCCTCCAGACAAATATTAACATTTTGACAAGATTTTAAGTAATTTATCACTTTTTACCTCAATCATATCAAGATTAAGATCATGGGTGACTATTCGATCGAGTAAAGTTAAAAAAATTTGAGTTATTTAAGTTGACTAGTCTTATATTATGACTTAAACTTTATTTGAAAATTACCTGATTCGAGTCGTCTAGACTCTATACAAACTCAATTGTAATTATTTATAACGTTATAGTATGAATTGATTCTAATTTAAACGACTTTCTCTAATCATATATATATATTCTTTTAACATGTTTGAGCAAGATTTGTAATATTATTTAATAAAATTAAAATATATTTATAATATTATTTTTAAAGAAGAAACTTTTGAGGTTAAATTATTGATAGAATATAAAGAGTCAATGAATTGATGAGAATAAAATAGTTTTAAAAAAACTACAATTAAATGATTAAATTGAATAAAATATAAAGTTGAAAGACTAAATTGTAAACAAAAATTTTGTTAAACATATATATTGAAGTTACATAGACATTATATACTGAATCAAATAAATGAGAAAATTAAACAAAGTTGAAGGGTTGAATTGCGCTAAATAGGTATATAGCGACTTAGGGTTAAATGAACCTAAAACAAAAGTAGAAATGAGAAAATTATACAAAATCAATGAGCTAAATTAAAAAACAGATAAAATATTTCTAAATTATTAATAAAAACTAAATAGATAATCTACAATGATTTAGGACTAAGTCGTTCAAATTTGATAAAAAATAGACTTAAAATAAAGAAAGTATTAAAGAAAGAAAGGAAATCGGGAACAAAATTGTAAAATTGTAATTATCAGTTGATCGATTTTTCAAGTTCGAAAAACCGAACTCAACTCGAACTCGAAATTAACTCGAGTTATTCGATTTGACTCAAATAAGAAACTGAAGAAAAAAAATAATTTTTTCAAGTCAAGTCTTACTCACCCCTAGTTAAACCCGTCATGTTTAGGATTGGTGAAACAGAAATCACGTCTCAAAGTTCAAATCCTAAAAGTGGTTGTGCTATCAAAGGCCAATTGTTAGCACACTTCCTAAGTGTAGCCAACAGACGATGTAACTTGAGAAATAATAATAACAATATAATTTAACCAACAATATTGTACAACCCTTTCACATTAACATTGAGTGTAGAAATGAATGAGATCCTCTAATGAGGATTTGATCCATAAGTAATAAGTTTGCAACTGATTAGTTAAGAAATATGTAACCTAACACACCGCGTATGCAGCATACTGCTTCCTGCAGAAGAAATACAACTTGACTTTTTAGGAAGAGCAGCAGCCACTCTTTTGTTCAACAGGCTGTCCTCGGATCTGTACCGTCGGAGGCCTTGCATTGTTCGTGGCCGGTTGGCTTGCCATTCTGCATTCAGAGCCAATTTTAAGGACCAAATATATCACACTAAAGTAGTTGTCAATCAATAGGTACCACGACCACTTTGTGCTAACTTGGTCTAGAATGTTGTGTGCAACAACGTTTTATTACAAACACTCTTTTTTTAGCATAATTGTCTTAGTATCTGATATTCCTAAAACTATTTAGGAAAATAGAATATGGGTGTACCTATCCTTGATGGAAGCAGCCATGGCCATGAAAGCCTGTTCCACATTCATGGAATCTTTTGCACTGGTCTCCATAAAAGGTATGCCGACTTCATCTGCAAACGCCTGTGTAAAAAGGGATGGGAGAACAATGCAGGATAACATCAATAATTAGAATTCATAAATCATGGGGATACTAATATAAACAATCCGACTGCAAAGATTCTCCTCAAAAGAAAATGATTTATGCTTAACATGTAAAACTAGCAAAATACCTTGGCGGTCTCATATGACACGGCTCTGTTTTCTGTAAGATCACATTTGTTTCCAACCAGTAGTTTGTTAACATTATCACTAGCATAGCGATCGATTTCACTCAGCCACTGCTTGACATTGTTGAAGCTTTCCTGGTCCGTCACATCATAAACAATCTAATAGGGGAACCAACAGTAAATGGGGTATAAGAAAAAAATGTTTATGAGAAGCTTAAATAAATAGCAGAAACCACAGAAAAGGAACTAAAAGGAGGAAAACTAGAAACGAAAAGATCACCCACGATTATGCCATGAGCCCCACGGTAGTAGCTGCTAGTGATTGTCCTAAACCGCTCTTGTCCAGCAGTGTCCCACTATACATTCAACCAAGAGAAAACTAACTGGTAAAATACAAAGAAGTTAAACTGAAAATACAAAGGAATTAAACAAAAAAAGAAGAAAAAAAAAACAGTACAATTTGCTAAAACATACTATCTGAAGTTTAAGGGTCTTCCCATCCTGCTCCACAGTGCGGATTTTCTACCCAAAAAGAAAACCAGAAGACAAGAAATTAGAATAATTTCCATAAACTCGGCATTCAGAAGTTAACACCGGGGACTGGTTTACTCACAAAATCAACCCCAATGGTGCTTATGTAACTATCTATGTACGAATCATCCTGCATCAAAGAAATTACATAATGATCAGGTTCAAGACTTCATCCTGCATAACCATCTGAAAATATCCAGATATGCAACTAACAATCATAACAAGATTCCAATGCCAAAAAGTACTCTGTCAAATCGAAAAACATGATACGGAGTGAAGGGATAAATTTTACTCTCAACATACAAGTCATATATGCAATGAAACCTTTTAATCAAATCACTAATGTAATCTAAACAACGCAAACGAATATTAACATCTACAAACGAGCAATAAGGTAAATGTATCTATTAAAAGTAAAGGCATTTACTTTTCAAATGCCAAATTGAGTCAAGAAACTTACAGCAAATCTCAAAAGAAGACAAGATTTCCCAACACCGGAATCTCCGATAAGCAAAAGTTTGAACAGATAGTCACTGAAAGAGAGTGCAACCAGATTATATTAAAATATATTTTTGAATGATGCAATAACATAACATCTCCGAAGTAATTTCCCAAAGATTAAGCTTTACGATCTCAAGTCATATATGTTTGATCATCATAAATAACAGATTTTACATGTTAAAAGCACAGCATATTCTTTTCTATAAAGAAAACATAAAGGCAACAATAAGAAAAAACATAATTAAATTCCATAAAGTGGCAAATTGGTCAACAATAGGAGCAACAACGGGAGAGAAAACAGTATCGGAATTCCATCAACAGATCTAAAACAAAACCCCGCGGATTACAGGGTTTACTTTTAACACCGACAATTTTTATACACACAAAATTTATGTATTTTTAACGTGATCAAAAATTATAAAAAGAAGAAAAATAAAATGAACAAATAGATTAAGGCTTAATCTGGACATCATAGCATACGAATAAAAAATAATAATTAAATACAAATGAAGAGAAAACTTACTATTCGGGATTCATAGTGGACTGAAGAGAGAATAGGATGGAAGGATGGGGACGCCGGAATCCGAATGAAAAGTCCGGCGATAGACCACGGAGATCTAGCACCGATTAACCCAAAAAGTCAGCGGTAAGACGATGGAAACAAGGGAGACAAATGAAGAGGGAAAAAAACAAAAAACCGGAGATTGAGATGACACGCAAGAATGAGAGCTGGACCGGAGAGAGAGAATAAATAAACAGTTCAAACGTCAGCAGTCGTTACCGATCCATTTCGTTTTATTTAAATTAATCAACTAAAATGGGCCTTTGGAATTTTGATGATGGGTCAGACTTAGGCTGATCAAACCCCCAATATAGAACTTAAACGGGTCTTTGAAGTATGGATTATATGGCCCTTTATGTTACTGAAGCAACAACAAAGATTTTTTTATAAGGGTAAAATATATTAGGTCAATTAATTATAGGTTTAGGTAGACTATTATTATTCTAAAATGTATAATTTTTTTTTAAAGTATAAATTAAATCACAGATTTAGGAACAAAATAAATATGCCACTCAACTAAAATTTTGTGACAAACAAATCATTTTGTCATTAAAATTAAAACAATTTGGTATTATAACAATTTTAGTCTCAAAATTTATATATTCGATTAGTTTGGTAATAATTCGAAATAATATAAATATATCTTTTCATATTTAAAAGTTATGACACTGCATCATACCGACACACCCTTCGACCACTTACCAAACTTTATGATATTATCAATCAGTCTCGACAAACACAGTCACTTCACTATTGGAAGCTATCAGACTAATGTGATACACTTATTATTACCTTAACATTGCTTGCTAGTAGACACATCAGTTCACTAATAGAGTTTCTAAATGTAAACTGGAATATTTCGAATCAAGACAAAAATAATACAACGAATAAGTTTTAAAGACTAAAATTGTTAATAATAATAATGTTTGTTTCAATTTTAATGACAAGACAAATGTTTGTTTTTAAACTTATAATTGAATAACTAGATTATTATATTTAGAAAAAGAGTGACACGTTTGTTAATAAACCGAAAACCTAAAATCATAATTGCCACTAAATTCCAATGCACATGCCCTTCCCTTCATTATCACTAAACATATGAAGCAAACAGTTTATTACATATTTGATTTCAGTTACAGACATCTACGAACATATAGTGCTTATGTGAAAAGAACGTATTGGTTTCCTGATTTACTATGAATTTTTTCGTTATGAAAAAATCTATACAAATAAGGTTTTATCTATTCTGCTTCTTAGGATACCCCATTTCTTTTAACTGTGCTTTTAATGCAGAATGCTCATGCCACATCCTCTCTAACCGAGATTCCACCATCGTCATCTCTTCTTTAAGGTGATGCATCCGCTTCTCCAACCAAGCCACTGCCTCAGCTCTGCTTTCTCCTCCTCCACCACCACCCATCATGCTACCCATGTACTCTACTGGGTAACTCACATGAACGTGTTGCGGTCGGTTTAATAGCACAACAATGCTTACCTGCAGTTAAAAACCGAGTTGTAAGGACCCAACAAAATCCGTATTGGACTGACTAGTTACTACGGACAAGCTTGTGGAGTGCAACTATTAAAATCACTTAATCGATGAATTAAAATTAAGTTAATAAGTTAACAGGGAACGGCGAACCTGCATCAGGAAGATCACAGCAAAGGCAATGGCTAAGACTAGTGAAATATGGCCCTGGCGTTTCAAGTACGAGCAGGATTTCCTCACAAACTCTATTAACAAAGATGCGATGGATGAAGCGCTAGTCAAACTTTCTTGCAAAAGATTCCCAATTTGTTGGTTAACATCCTGAGAATCGGACATCCGCAATGTCCTTGCTGGATCAATTGTACTATGAGATCTTTCTGAAGGTTCCGTGGTAGCCACTTGACTTTCAACTTGGACTTCACCGTTTTCAGTTGAGCTTCCAGAAGGATCTTCCCCTGCTTGAAACAAAGGAGCTTAGGTCAGTAAATCTGATCTCTGCATCACTGCCCAGATCATAAACTTAGATGAAATTCTTCAAAAAAAATCTGATGGTCAGAGTTCGAACCTCCTTGTTTATCAGTGTTATGCTTCAACAATTCATGTGCCTGAAACATTAATGATAATAAAATCTTTCGATCAATGTTCAAACAAACTTTACAAAATAAACATAAAATTCGGGAGAAATATAATACCATGTCTATCCATGTTGCATAAGCTTCTCGACACTCTTCCAGAGTAGACTGCACTATTTTCCCTGTACCATGTGCATGGCATCAGATGAAGGAAACATATACGAAATATAATCATTATTCATTAATATAAAATCAAAAGGTCTACTACTTAAGCTATTCGAGAAAAGGAACACCATAAATCTTTTGGAGCTCATCTTCAAAGAATAAAAAGACTGCCAAATTCACAAGTTCAAAACAATTTAGAAGCAACACATGGTTTTGCAACTACAGAAAATTCTCTCTATTTCTTGTCAAATAATTCCTTCCTCTACAAACCATAAATAATGTATTTGGGAAATATCTTTTGGCACTTCTGCAATAATTATTTCAGACAATTAAAATACGAGACATGTAATGGAAGTCTTTGTAAATGGAGTCACAATAATAGAAACTCGGCAAATCACAATACAAGGATGCGGCAAAAGAAATGCGTAACCATAAAAACACCCCATAAACAAGAGATTCATCATCATTCAGCAGATGCAAACCTTTCCAAACAGTTCTCTTACTAAAAGCCACATTAACATAAACCCGTAAAATGCAGCCTTCTTGTGGGCCATCACCGTCTCTTTCTACATCCCAAAGCCCCTGATAGAATACAGGGCGATATCAAGCACATATCAGAAACAGTATTGACTGAGCTAGAAGTGTCACAAACAAAACAGAAACAGACTATGCACAAAACAAGGAATCTTTCTGAACAACTAAAAGCAGAACAGTTGTTCACTACCTTTTTCCACGGCTTAGAAATATACACATTCGGCATCTTCATAAGTTTTATCATGTTACAGAAACTCAAACAGAGAAAGTGGAGCTCCAATACCTCTCTTCCACTCTCCATGATATATATCCCATTATGAAGAATTCTAAAGGAGATTAATATTTTAAAAAATGCCCATTTAAGTTGGCTCAAAATCTTACATTCCAAGTTCTGGTATACTTAATACCATGATATAATTTAGCACATTGACCAAACCAGGACAAGCAAAGAGTTGGATCAAGAAAGATTACCAACCTAAACATCTTGAAATGCAATGGACAGATTGTCTCCAATATATTTGCATAAACATAGACCAATAAGGTGTAGACACATCATCATGCTTTTGTTTTTGAGTTCCCAATTTGAAGAGCTAGAGTACAATTTTCCTCTATGTCTGAAATTCTGGCCCATAATCTTCTCAGGAAATGACAGGATAATTCATGCCTAAAAGTGACAAACTAGGGAATGGAGAACAGTAGAACAATTCACACATTAAAGCATGTTTAAGGGAGATTTGGTCTAGCTTGTACCTCTACACGGAAATAATCTCCATATGGTACATCACTGATCTCTTGTGAAGTCTCCAAAACCAAATGACTGTCCAAAGAGTGATATTGTCATTTGTCAGTATATATACAAGGATAAAATGAATATAAAAGATCCAAAGGAAAAAAACACAAGGCAGACAATCAAAGAATGAGAACTGAGAAGTTAATGCCTATTCCTAGTTTGAGCATTGTGTTCAATGCATGGAAGAATAAACTAGTTGGTGAAATGTAAGGGTAGAAAAATAATAGGATAAAATTTTGGTTTTAGCATAAGAACCAGAAACGGCAATATTTTAATCATTCAGTGTATCAACAACTGCAACTTCAATAATATTGGGCAATAACTAAAACTATAGACAGACTAATGGCTCTAGTTTTAGAATATACTTACACCTTCAGAGATAATATTTTATATGCTGTTTTATGAGTTGTTTTTGACTATCAAACATTTCAAGAGAAAAAGGTCCATTTCAATGATGCATCCTTTCAGAGAACTATTAAGTATTAATAATAAGTAAACAGTGTCTTCAACTATATAATAGCATATAATGCGCCACAAAATATAATCAACCTGTTTCTGTAAATTCGAAATTTCTGGGCCTCCTGGCAGCTACCAAATTTCGCACCTTGAACAAAACAAAAGCCGTCAACACCGAGAGAAAGGCAGCATTAAACCGACTTGATACTTAAACCAGTACACAATCAGTCAAAAGAACAAAGAAAAAGGTTTCTTATGCCATTAAGA
Source organism: Hibiscus trionum (assembly GCA_030270665.1). Classification (NCBI taxonomy): domain Eukaryota; kingdom Viridiplantae; phylum Streptophyta; class Magnoliopsida; order Malvales; family Malvaceae; genus Hibiscus; species Hibiscus trionum. The sequence continues at coordinate 1,657,085 of BSYR01000012.1, forward strand.
TTTTCCTTATCCTCATTTCAATATAATAATAATAATAATAAGAAGAAGAAGAAGAAGAAGAAATGGTGCTAATCTCAGAATAAATAATAATTCTAGGACAAAAGGGATGGCATAAAAAGGACTAATACCAAAGTATATTTTTATTGGATGTTGAAATGACACATCACGGACATGTCCAAATTCTTCATGAGGGCACCATGAAGAGCACCTAAATTCTGTAAAAATAACCATTTATTAAATATAAAGGCATATATGCAATAAGTGAACACTTTTACGATATGATATAATAAAAAAGTAACCACAATTCCACGAACATAAAATAAAATGCATATTTGGGAACTATATCATTCTTGAAATTTCAGAGCAGAATACCTTTATCTCCACACCTTCTATGAAAAGATTCAATGAAACTAACAGCATTATCTGAAAAAAACAAATTGAAGAACTCCTCTACCTTAATCTGCAGACAAGACACATTACTTATTTCAGACTAAAAATGAACATACCAATGTTAACAAATATTTTGCAATATGGTAGAACTTTAGGAAAATGAGTTCATAATTTATTACCGGGAACTTTGTCTCAGCAACCTTGGTAAAACACTCAGCAACTGCATGACAAAAAAGCATAGATTGCAATGACATTTACAAAACGAAAGTGAAGTATCATATATAAAAATGAGACAAACTAGATGTTGATTGGTGTAGATTGCGGAAAATTAGTGAATTGTATTCCCAAATATCTAGCTGCTGATATTGAGGAATTTATCAATAAATAGGTGCACAAATTTGTAGCTGCTGATTTTGTGTAGTTTTCCCTAGATTAGGCTCTCTTTGTGACCTATAAATAGGTGTTATTTTATCAATAATCATTAGGATATAGAGAACAGTTTTCTATACCTCAAAATCTATTTTTCTACATGGTATCCGAGCTAGGAAAGTCTGGAAAATCCCAGCAAGATGCATGGTAGTGTTCTTTTTAATGGTTCTATCTTAGCCAGTGTAAAAAGTAGGGAAAGGTTATAGTTTAGCCTTTAAAAAAACTAAGTGGTTCTATCTTAGACATCTCAGATTAGAAGATGCATAAACCAGAAAAAGAAAATCACTAGAAGAGGAAAGCTGGAAGACATCTCAGGAGGGTGCAGAAAGCAGCCACAACAGCTGCAAATTATCAACAATGACTGTGGGAGAACTCAACGGCTCCCGAAATAAGGGAGGATTTTTTACTTTTTGAGCACAATTGCTACCAAAGAGATGAGAACACATCCAAGATCCAAGCTATTAGTCTCACTACGTTTACTCACCAGCTTGAGGGGGAGTGTTGATTGGTGTAGATTGCGGAAAATTAGAGAATTATATTCCCTAATATCTAGCCGTTGATATTTAGGAATTTATCAATAAATATGTGCACAAATTTGTAGCTGCTGATTTTGTGTAGTTCCCTAGATTATGCTCTCTTTGTAACCTATAAATAGGTGTTATTTTATCAATAATCATCAGGATATAGAGAACAGTTTTCTCTACCTCAAAATCTCTATTTTTCTAAACTAGATGCAATGTATTATACCTCAGCACATAGGAAGAGAACTAGGGCTGTAAATGATACGAGACAGATCGCAAGCTACTCGAGATCGACTCGGTCAAAGCTCGGTCAAAGCTCGACTCGATTGGACTCGACTCGAACTCGAACTCGACTCGAGTTCTTAACGAGCCGAGTCGAGCTACTCGATACTCGACTCGAAAAGCTCATGAGCTACTCGAAAAAATAATATTTAAATATATATTTTTTATTTTTAAAAATAATTTATTAATAAAATTTAGTTTTAAGTTATTTAATCTTTTTTTAAAAAATATTCTAGTAATAATAGACAATATTTGAGATTTTGAATCTTGAATCGAGCTCCTACATAAGTTTGAGAATATTTCGAGTTCGAGCTTTTCGAGTTCGAGCTTTTCGAGCTTTTGGAATTCGAGCTTTTCGAGCTTTTGGAATTCGAGCCTTTCGATTTTTCGAGTTCGAGCTTTTCGAGTTCGAGTTCGAGTTTCATTTTTGATTTCGAGTTCGAGCTTGAGCTCAATAATTTTGAGCTCGCGAGCTTTCGAGTCGAGTCGAGCTCAGCTTCGAGCTTTTCGAGCTCGAGTCGAGCTCAGCACTACTCGAGCTCGACTCGGCTCGTTTACACCCCTAAAGAGAACAAGGAATCTATGGCCTCATGTCTGTAACTGTATAAGAATGCCGGTTTAGTTTCCTCACACACTTAAACATTTCTATCACCAAAGGCCACAAATGCTTTTAAATAAGCCTTTACGGTACAAAACTAAACACATCTACTTTCTATTGCCACATATACTGTCATTTGCCAACAAAAAGATGATGATTCTTCCCATTTCTACAAGAAATGATGAGCTTCCATAGTCTTTCCATTAGGTTTACTTCTTCTACCCCTTCAGATGATGATTCTTCCCATTTCTATTGCCACATATACTCTCATTTGCCAACAAAAAGATGATGATTCTGCCCATTTCTACAAACAGTGTCTTCTGCCCATTTCTAGTTTAGTCTCCTCTACCTTAATCTAAGTCGCGACTTCCCTTAGCCTTCTAATAAGTTGATTTGGAACCACCTTTGCAGATTTACATTTATATTCGGTATTTTGCATTGATATCGAGTTTATTTAGTTTAGGGCACAAAACATTAAGTTGTAATAAATGTTGTAAGAACCAAACTAGAGGTCAAACTCATAAGACCACCAGCTTCCGGTTCAATAATTAAATAAAATATGAAAATCAATTAAATAATAAATACAAAAAAAAACCATTAAAAAATATAACCAGCTCAACCGGTTGAATCGTCAGTTTTTTGCTCCCGGTTTCCATTTTTTTATCGATTCATAATGGTTTGCTTTGTTTCCGGTTTTATATCACCGCTCAGACCAACAATTCCTGGTTCAACTGTCCGGTACTATCCTAACAACAATGGTAGCAGTCTTCTAAGGAGCTTTTGGAATTACTGATACTTTGGGCTAATCTAGATTTGGCAATTCAACCCAACTTTTTCTCTCTCAAGCGTCTTTCTTCCTCTATTGTTCTCCTTGATCCCCCTGGTTCTTTGTTTTTTCTTATTTCAGCCTATTACTCACTCTATTTATCTATTTCTATTTCTCTTCTCCCATCCATGGTACATCGTAGTCCTATATCAAGATCATTCAGATCACTTGTCTAGTGTAGAGCCAGAAGTGAAACCCAATCAAATAGGAGTAGGGTGCACACACAACATTAAATACACAATTAATAAACTGGCTATGTAGTATGTGTGAAATTAGACAGCCACAACTCGAAATGATGAACTCAAAATGAGATAATATGTAGAACATGAGAAAGTTACAATTTAGAACAGCAGTAACTAACCCTTTGGCGCGTCACAATCCTCTAGTTTCCATGAATAAGTATCTCCAGATGCCGAAATTCCAGCATTTATAACTGGTTCAGGACTTACTTCTGCATTAGTTTCAGACGTGGATGCAACCTTGGAGCCACTAGAAGTGGGAACGTCCTCTTTCCTGTATGGAAAATCCGCTTATATAAATAATCACACATTTACATCCATAAAATAAATAAATAACGCCTCCAAGTATTCACAAGAAGGTTCCCAAACGATTCTGTTCATAAAGAATACCTGTATGCAGATTCCATGTCAATTACTGGGTTGTTAGAGCTACTGATATTTTCAATTGCAACAAAGCCATTCTCTTGGGTGGTGGACTCAGACATGGATTCCTAAAAACAAATGGAATTAGAAAGTAACCACTGGAGATAAATACACAATTAGCTATTACATACAGATAGAGAACAAGAGTAAGAAATCAGCATGTGATACAAACTGCCTCTAAAAGAAACACAAGCAGTGAAAAATCAGCTGTTCACATTTAAGATATGCATGTGTGCTGCATCAAAAAGGAGTATTAAATTATCTGGTTAACATTTACTGCATAACCAATGAATTGCTTATAGTAAGAAGTAGAAAAATCCTCTTCATCGGTACTTGTAAGCTGTGATCTTTATTTCTAATTTTTCAATAGACAAGTTGTGAAATAAAAGATACCTGTTTTTCTGTAATTTCTTGGACTCCATTACCATACTTCAACCATCCATCGTTAATGAGATTGAAAGCTTCATCACGTGATAGGAATGATGCAAAAAAGTACTGCCAAATCAAAAAGTGAGTCAGATTGAAGAATTAATGCATGTCTATTAAAAAAATGCATGCACACTTAAACAAGCACATAGAAGAAAAATGCATGGCAAGTACTAGTACCCTCCTTCCTCCAGCAAAAATTTCTATTGCACTAGGAAAGATTCCGGCAATCTTTGCTCTGTTAACACTTGTAATTTCATTGAAGGCAATTATTTTCTGCAGAAGGAACTCATGAGATAATCCAAGATCATGTCATTGTTACATAAACGTTAAAAGGGTTGTCAGGGAAATAAGAAACTGGAAAACAAACTAAGAACAAAAACCAACTTCTGAGGAATACCTTTGTTTCAAATCCAAATATATTGGAATAAAAGCAAATGTAACGAACAAACAGGTACATATGACCCTGCAGAAGAGTAAAGAAATCATCTAAGTAAAGCATGCAACTTCAAGGCAGTAAAGGTCATTGTAAAGATGAAGATTACCTGAAGAAGAATGCTCTCCTGGAATGCACAGTTGAAGTCCTGAACAAGGAACTGCAGCAGAGGACAAAAGAAAATGTTTAAAAACTACTTTTTTTATATAGAACTCAAAAATGCAAGAGGGTGAGAAATTTCAAATAAAAAGCAATTCAATTGGCAAGTATTTTCAAACCTACCGCAAAAAGAAAACTAAAAAAGATTGGATATAGCATCCATGCTATATGAATGTTTAGGTATCAGGCATTACAATACTTGTATGCAATGTGTTATTGTTTCTGTCACACTAATCATGAGAAAGAATGCATGCAGTTACAGAACAAAGACTTCAAACAAGGAGACTATCAGAGATATGATGACCCAACCTAATCATGAATAGACTAAAGATACGAAATCACATTTGTTTTGGATCTTAAAAAAAGAGCTTCAAAAGATGTTAAATGATTACAATAATAGATACAATTTAGACCTAAAGTAGAACAGAAAGCATGAACAACAGAACAAGCATTTAAAATACAAAAAAAATGGCAATATCTTTTCGAACAGTCACAAGAATCATTTTTCGTAATTACAAGCCAAAGAATATCAAAAACGAAAGACAGAGGAGACAAGAGGAGAATTGCTAACAGCCAGTGATTCTGACTTATTAGAGACGCTCACCTCTTCAGGTGGAAGCCTAAACAGTTGGCGGTATTCTTCACTCCTCAATGCTGAGGGAGACTGAAATTCAAAATAATCAGATTTAGCCCATAGTGCTAGAAGTTTTCAGTCCTCTAAAACTAAATTCTCAACATTATCTAATTAGTCCGAGTTCAACAACATTGAACTCAACAAAATATTTTCAAACCACATTTCTCAATTCTCGGTGGCTAATTAACGAATTTGACCATGAAAACAACAAAACTTCAACAGATTTCTAATAATAGAAAGTTTGGTGAGAGCAACCTTCAAAGGAAAAAAGTTCGGTGAAAGTAAATATCACTAAATAACGATGTAATTACTTCGGAAGGTGGGCATAATAATAATCAAGAATTAGCAAAATTGAATTCAAAACATAATCCTAATATACTTACTCGCCTTTTTCTCAGGACAATTGTAAAGGAAGCGGAGAAATGAATTAAGCTATTAGAGAGAGTGAAAGAAAAGGGACCTGAGTTTCAACATCTTTGTAGCTAGAGTTGGGCGAATAATTGGAAGGATCGTTGCGATCGGGCGTGTCGGTGAGAGACACATCGTTTGGCGGAGCTAAAGAATCAGAAACGTCGCCGGATGATGATTTAGAAAGCGAACTATCCATAGAAGACCTCGGAAGATCGATCCTCTCTGCGGCAGCAGAGGTCACCGCCATAGCTGGGGGAAGAGCCGACTGAGATTGCGGAGATCTGAGTTTCCAATTTTTGGTGGGGAGGGGGAGTTGAGAAACTACGTCGTTTGACAAGCAGGGAAGCCAACACAAGCTTGCAGTTTTGCAGTCTATTTCACTGCCACGCCAAGTCTTTCAAGGAGAGACGTTGACTACTTGACACGTGGCGTTATTATTTTGAGTGGATAAAAACGACAACCGACGGTTCTCGGTGGACTCTACCACGTGCTGTAGTAAAAACATCCGGTCAAGTTCTTTTCTTGTTGGGAATTTTTTTCTCTTGGGCCTGTTTAAACCGGGTTTTTGTTTTGGGCTTTCGACTACTATTATTTATCTCTAAGGATGGGCAGGGGTCGGGTTTTTGGCCCACCCGCACCCGACCCATAAATAAACAACATAAATCCGCACCCGACCCGAAAATAAACACCATAAACTTGTACCAGATTCGACCCGACAATATTTTAAAAAAAAAAAAATTTTGACTCGACCCGAAAATAAATATACTAAATCTAACCCCGACCCGACCCGAACTATATAAAATAAATTAATTTTAGGGACCTAATTGTAAAAAAATAATTTTAAGGGATTTAATTGTAAAAAATATAATTTAAAGGACTAAATTATAAATAAAAATTCAATTTTAAGGACTTAATTATAATATATATATATATATATATATATATATATATATATATATATATATATAAAGAGGGGTATTATTATAAATATCCCTAAAAAATTAGGGGAAAATTACACTATTAATCCCGGGTCGGGTCGGATATTTTCCACCCTAACCCGACCCGAACCCGATTTTTTCATTAAAAAATCTGACCCAATCAGGCCGGGTCGGGACGGAACTCGTCGAATCCGGGTAAAATGCCCATCTGTTGAGATTTAGGGGGCTCGATTCGATCAAACGTTCTTGCTCGCCAAGTGTGGAGAAGTTGGATAATTGGGTGTTTTAATGGGAGGTGAAAATTTGACAATTTGACACAAGAATTTATAGTGGTTCAACCTTCTAACAAGGTCTACATCCACTACCTTAGCTCCCCGCTAAGGATTTTCAACAAATTCACTAAGAATTATGTCCTCTTTTCTCGGATTAGGAGGAAACCGTTACAGCCCTCAAAGCTTTCTACCCAAAGCTTGAGGGAACACTCTCTTTACAAAGAAAGACTTAGCAAACTAGAATCCCTCTAATAGGTGTTTGTTTGCAATTCTAAGCACTCACCCAAAACCTAAACACTTGAGCAAATTTAACAATGTAAGCTCACAAGTGTTGTCTAAGCAAGAAATGTACAATTAAAGCTTTAGACAAATTTTGACATCATAATGTTGTAACAATTGAAGCATTAACCATTACAAGATGCTAGGAGGTCACTTTTATACTCCTAATTGAGTTTGTAGCCGTTACTAGCCGTTGGGATTGAATTGGAGTCGTTGGAGCCTTTATTTCCCACCATAAATGCAGTTCTGCAGCTGGGCGTATCGATACTCGTGAAATGGTATCGATACGGTCTCAATGAGGAAAGAGTCGTTGGCTTCTTCAGCTGATGCGTATCGATACGCTTATCTGGCGTATCGGTACGGTCCTGCAATTTAAAAGACCGTTGGGAAAATGACCGTTGGGGTAGTTAGGCGTATCGGTACACGATACAACCGTATCGGTACGCGACTAGCCGTTAGGCTATTTCAAAGCATACCGTATCGATACGGCTAAGCGTATCGGTACGGGTTTTGGCTACTGGAATTATGGTAGTTTGAAAACCCTAAGGCGTATCGGTACGGTTCAATACCGTATCGGTACGGTCACTTGAAAAGCATGGTTTTGACCACTTTAAATGTACTTTAAACCCATTCCAAAGCCTTTAAAACCCTTAAACATATTTTCAAGTTGTTTTTGACTAAAAACACATTTTAAATTCTTTTCAATTTAGTCCAAAATATTTTTCAAATATTATATCAAAACCTTAGTTCTACACCATCCCTTTTATCTCCTATTTACTCTTTTAAAAAAATTATACTAATTGAGCAAGTATATTTGATCGGTTGGTCAAGTTGTTCATCTTTATTTCTTTATTTTTCTTAGGTCATAGGTTATAGACCTATCGGTAGCATCTTCTTCCTTTTTTTTAAAATCTCCTATTCCCTCATTCTAAATAAGATTAAAATTAAATTATGATTTGTAAAAAAAAAATCTATACCAATTGGTATATTCCTATGGTTTCAATGGAAAGCGATTCTCTGTGTCAAAAAAATGGAAAGCGAATCTATGAATATAATTATTGAAATGTGATTATTGGGTGATGTACATCGAAAAGTGATGATTAAAATCATGTTTGATTCTATCCCCTATCTATAAGAATGAAAAATATTTTATGATTAGTTGTTTATTTCTTAGTGAGTGAGAGCATATTATTATTATTATTATTATTATTATTATTATATTATTGTATTTGTTTTAAATAATAACTATAAACTATCAACTTGGTATTCGAATGTTGTCAATAAGTTTCATATTATCATTATTATTGTTCAAATTTAATTTAAAATGATGTTTATTTATTTTTTAAACAATGATGGCACTAACGAAAAAATAGTTGATAATGTACAGACGGGTAAACAACACCATTGATCATTAAACTATTTTTGGTTTCTTATTTTGGTCACAAAATTATTATTTTTAGCAAAATCGTCACTACTATTATGTTTTTTTTTTCTTTCTATTTTGATTACCCGCTGTTAAAGAACTCGCGGAAAAACAATAGTGTAAAACATATGTTTAATTTTGATATAACAAATTATTCAAGGACCAATTTGCAAAAGTAAATAAATTTTAAAGTACTCAAAAGTATCACAAATGACAAGGATTTTAAACCTAAAAAAATTGTTTCAAAGTCAAAACTTAAACCCCAAAGAATTTTCTAAGTGTTTCAAAGCCAAACTTAACCAAATCGCCCAGGCGTATCGATACACATATAGCGTTTCAATACGGCTTTTGGCTACTGGAATTTCAAATGGACATACTGTTTTGGTACGACTTAGCCCATTTCGATACGGGGTTCCGATACAGACTTGTCCGTTTCGATACGACCTTCAACTAGGTTTAAGGTTTTAGTTAAGCGTACCGATACAGATCTAATCGTTTTGATACGGAATTAAGATTTTTCAAATCTTTGCATTTATTATTGTTACAGTTACCTTGTCAGTTATTGGAATCATGAATTTTAAAATATGGTTTACTCGTACCGATACGCCCCTAGAGGCGTACCGATGCAATTTTTGCAATCAGATTCCAGTGAGCAAATATCGTATTGATACGACCTAGCCTTTTCGATATGCCCTTCTCGCGTATCGATATGCCCCTACATTTACTCTACAACGGCTCTTTCTATTTTGAGACAGGTATCAAAACAGGTCATCGTGTACCGGTACAATAGGTTGTAGAAGTGCATTTATGGTGGAAAATTTGCAGCCCAATGACTATATTTAATATCTCAACAACCCAAACGATTAGAAATTAATGAGAAGGTCTTTAAGCAAGCCTCCATAGCTACAACAACAACTAATGATCAAGTGAAAAGCATTCAAGCAAAAATTCAATCTCTTTGAGCCTTTAGAGTCAAACCCTAATACCCAACTTGTGTAATCTTTATTGTAATCCTTTATTTCAAGTTTGGGGAGAGTGAACTTGTAATTGGGCAAATTATTCACCTATTGAGAGGTTATTTCTCATTTGCCAAACATTTCTTGTAAAAAAGTGAGTTTGATTAAGCTTTCGGTAGAAAGCTTAATCGGTTTGTAACGGTTTCCTCCCAAGCCTAGAAAAGAGGACGAATTCCTTAGTGAATTGTTTGAAGTCCTTAGTGGGGAGCTAAAGCAGTGGATGTAGAGCTTGTTAGAAGCTTGAATCGCTCTAATTCTCTTGTCCATCAATTTTAATCTTTACAATTTGCTTCCCTCCAAAATTTTAATCACCAATTCACCCCTTCTTTGTCATATTGTTCTATTGATTATCTCAACAATTGGTATCAGAGCTACACTTATTGGAAGGATTAATATCCTCTTGAGTCGATTCTAGGAGATATACTTCAAGCCATGACATCTACCTCCGGCAATCACTTGTACGAGTTGCAATCAATCACCAAACTACATTTCTTCAATGGGGACAACTATCTATAATGGAAGAATCAGATGAAGCTATTCATCAAATCAAATGATTATGTCATTTGAGATGTAATCGAAGATGAACCATCGATTCCTTTGAAGTAAGAAGGAGATAGACAAATTCCCAAGTCAAAGCAAGAAATGACAGATGAAGAAAGAAATAAGCTACAAGTAAATGACAAGGCCTTGCACACGCTTTTTTGTGTACTTGGACCGAATATGTACTCGAAGATGTCTCTATGTACAAGTGCAAAAGAGGTGTGGGACACGCTCGAGACCACCTATGAGAGCACCGATGATGTAAAGGATACCAAGAATTGACTCACCAACTTAAGCTATGAGAATTTTAAGATGGACCCGATGAGAATGTCACAAAGATGTTCGATCGCTTCTCCGTCATTGTCAATGATTTCAAAGGCTTCAGAGAGGTAATCTCCGAAGACAAGCTTATCCGAAAACTCCTATATTCTCTTCCCAAGTCATAGGATGGGAAGAGAACCGCAATCATCGAGGTAAAATATTTGAAGACTTTGAAGCTCGATGCTCTCATGGGTTCTCTTCTTACTCATGAGATCATGAAGCAAGAAAGAGAAGAAGAAAATAAAAGAAAAAAGAAGAAGATGAAGAAAAAAGAGGTAGAAAAAAAGAAACTCGAAATCGCTCTCAAAGCTTCTCTTGAAGAGAGTGATTCGAGTAAGGAAAAAGACAAGAAGATGGCTATACTAGCCAAAAGATTCACTCGGTTCATGAAGTCCAACTAAGGAAGAAAGTTCAATAGAAAAGGAGACTTCAAGGAAAAAAACAAGGAGGAGAAAAAGATCCAACTCATATGCTTTGAGTGCAAAAAGTCGGGGCACATTCAAACCGATTGCTCTCAACTCAAAAGGAAGAGCTTCGGGAAGAAGAAAAGGCTTAAGGCAAACATTGCTACTTGGAGTGATGAAGAACCATCCAATGAAGAGGAGCAAGAAGTTGCCAACCTTTGCCTCATGGCTTTTGAGGAGGATCCTAAGGTAACCTCTAACTCATCATCTTTTGACTTTACCTTTGATGAGTTTCAAGAAGCTTAAGATGAGTTGCAAGAGGTGTATGGCGAATTGGTTGAGAAGTATAAGGAATCAATTTTGAAAAACAAGAAAATCATTTTTGATTTGAAAACACAAAACGATTCCTTATCTAAAACCAATTCAGAACTCGAAAAGAATGTTGTTGATTTACAAGAAAATCAAAAGTATTTTGAAAAGGAAAATGTTGATTTAAACAACCTTCTTTCCGAATTCCATGATCTTCACCACAAAGAGTTGAATGAGCTCAAAGCTTCCTTGAGCAAAGTTGGGACAATTAGTTTTGAGAAAGGACAATCTTCAAAACCGAACTATGTAAAAAGGAACTTTGTTAACCACAAACAAAGAGGCTTCCAAAGGCACTCTAAAGGTAAAAAGATTAGAAGTGTATGGGTTCCTAAGGAACTAATTACTTTTAATAATGTAAATGTTGTTGCTTCTTGGATTCCCAAGGGAACCAAGATTTTGGGAGCTAATGTACATGGACCCAAAATGATTTGGGTACTAAAAACCAAGACTTAATTTTTGTTTGTAGGGGGATTTGCTACAAGGCCAAAGCTACATGTCAAAACTCATGGTACCTTGATAGTGGATGATCAAGACACATGACCGGTGACAATAGTGAATTCTTAGAGCTAAAGCCTAAAAGTAGAGGAGTAGTGACATTTGGTGACAACTCCAAAGGCCACATTGAAGGAATTAGTTCCATTGGTAATCAATTTCTTATTCTCATTGACAATGTTTTGTATGTCAACAGTCTTAAGCATAATTTATTGAGCATTAATCAATTGTGCGATACAGGTTTTAATGTTCTTTTTTATTTAAATGCTTGCAAAATATTGAACATTGAAACAAATCAAATAGTGCTCAGCGGTCATCGCATAAAAAATATTTATATGGTGCATTTAGATAACATACACATTTCAAATGCATGTTTTGTTGCAAAAGATGAACTTGACTCGTGGCTATGACATAGAAAACTAGGGCATGCAAGCATGAATGTTTTAGAAAAAATAGTTTCAAAAGATCTAGTTAGAGGTTTTCCTAAATAAAGGTTTTCTCTTGACAAAATTTGTGATGCATGTGCAAAAGGCAAACATAAAAAAAACTTCTTTCAAAATAGGCAAAAGGCAAACATAAAAAAAACTCTAGATACACTTAGGTTCTATTTTTAAGTACTAAGGATGAGGATTTAGAAAAATTCATCACATTTTCAAAAATTTCTCAAAATGATATTGGTCAAATTATTTCTCATATTAGAAGTTATCATGGTACCGAATTTCAAAATTTGGGTTTTGAGGATTTTTGTAACTCTAATAGTATAAGAAATAATTTTTCTGCTCCTCGCACTCCTCAACAAAATAGGGTTATTGAGAGGAAAATTCGAACGTTAGAAGAAATAGCTAGAACCATGCTTTGTGAAAACAACTTGTCAAAATATTTTTGGGCAAAAGCCACTAATCGGCTTGCTATATTATTAATAGAGTAATGATTAGGCCTATTTTGAAGAAAACTTCTTATGAGATTTTAAAATCTAAAAGCCTAACATTAGCTATTTTCATCCATTTTATTCTAAATATTTTGTTTTAAACAATGGAAAAGATAGTTTGGGCAAGTTTGATGCTAAAAGTGATGGAGCTATTTTCTTAGGGTATTCTTTAAACTCTAAAGCCTACCGTATATTTAACAAGAGAACTTTAGTTGTAGAAGAGTCTATTCATGTGATTTTTGATGATAACCTCTTTTCGAGGAAGGATTCTTGTGATGGTGTTGATGTGGGGATTTTTGAAGCCAATGATGATGGACAACTATCAAAGGTGGATGAGGTTCCAACCAAAGAGGAAGAAGCACAAGATCCACCTCTAGAAGCATTGAAGGACATGACTCTAGAGGAAAAAGAAGTGAGCTACCCAAGGGAGTTCAACTATGTCAAAGGTGGTGAGGTTTTGGGTGATCCATCTAAAGGTGTAACCACTAGGCTCTCTTTTAACAGTGCTTGCAATGTTGAATTTATTTCATGCATTGAGCCTAAAAATATCAAAGAAGCATTAAAGATGACTATTGGATATTAGCCATACAAGAGGAACTAAATCAAATTGAGAGAAGTCAAGTTTGGACATTAGTTGATAGGCCTAGTAATAAGTCTACTATAGAAACTAAATGAGTTTTTAGAAATGAACTAGATGAGAGTGGTAACATAGTGAGGATCAAGGCTAGACTTGTTGCTCAAGGTTACACTCAAGAAGAGAGATTCGATTTTGATAAAACCTATGCACACGTAGCTAGGATAGAAGCTACTAGGATGCTTCTTGCATTTGCATGTTATCATGAATTCAAGCTTTTTCAAATGGACGTTAAAAGTGCATTTTTAAATGGTTTTATTAATGAAGAAGTGTATGTAGAAAAACCACTCAGTTTCGAAGATCCTAAATACCTAAACCATGTTTTTAAACTTTCTAAAGCTTTATATGGTTTGAAACAAGCTCCTAGAGCTTGGTATGAAAGGTTGTCAAGTTTTATAATTGAAAAAGATTTTAACAAAGGAAAGGTGGATACTACACTCTTTATTAAAAAAATGGAAAAGACATATTAGTAGTCTAAATCTATGTTGATGATATAATTTTCGGTTCTACTAATGAAATATTTTGCCATGATTTTGCTAAGTTGATGCAAGGTGAATTTGAGACGAGCATGATGAGGGAGATCTCATTCTTTTTGGGACTCTAAATTAAACAAGGGAAGGATGTAATCTTCATCAATCAAGCTAAGTATGTCAAGGATATGCTCAAGAAGTTTCGCTTGGAGAATGTGAAACCTCAAGCCACACCAATGAGCTCTTCTATAAAGCTTGACAAAGATGAAGGAGGTAAGTGTGTTTGATCTTAAACTTTATTGATCTATGATTGGTTCTTTGCTTTATCTTACCACAAGTAGACCCGGCATTATGTTTAGTGTTTGCTTGTGTGCTAGATTTCAAGCTAGTCCTAGAGAATCACACCTTATAGCCGTTAAGAGAATCTTTAGATACCTTAGAGACACACCTTGTTTAGGTCTTTGGTGTCCTAGAGATTCATCTTTTGATTTACATGCTTACTCGGATGCGAATTATGGAGGTTGTAAGATAGATAGAAAGAGTACCTATAGTACTTGTCAATTCTTAGGTAGTATGCTTATATTTTGGTTCTCTAAGAAACAAAATAGTGCATCACTCTCTACTACCGAAGCAGAATACATATCGGCCGGAAGTTGTTGTGCTCAAGTCCTTTGGATGAAGCAACAACTTTTAGACTATGGAATTGATGTAGGTATCATACCCCTTAAGTGTGACAATACTAGTGCAATTTATTTCACTAATAATCTCATCCAACATTCTATAACCAAACACATAGAGATAAGACATCATTTCATTAGAGATCATGTCTTGAAAAATGATGTAGTTCAAGAGTATATAGACGCCTTGAACCAATTAGCAGATATTTTTACCAAACCATTAGACAAAGAATGCTTTTGGACTCTTAGGAGAGAGTTAGGTTTGACTAGCCTTTCTTGAGCCTTAGAGCCTTTTTTGTGTCAAAATTTGCTTGTATTTGATTGATTGTCATACTCTTGTGATTTTGCTTCTTTATGCATCTATGCTTGTTGCTAGGGGAGCTTGCATCTGTTTTAGTCCATACATGTAGTTCATATGTCATATACATGCATTTCAATTTGATTAAAATCAAATTTTTGAGCTCTTTGTTCCCTCAAATGCATATTCTGGCACAAATGTATCGAAACGACCCTTCGTTGTTCGATACGAGTTCTTGGATGTGTTCCGGTACATGCAAGTATGTACTAGTACGGTCATGTGTTTCGGTACGACTTAAATAGCATACCGATACACGGTTTTGATACGTCACGTGGTGTATCGGTACTCGTAGTTGCTGGTTCTTAAACGAGTCATTGAAAGTGGTTTCTTACTTTTATTCAAACTAAACTTTCTCTAAAAACCCTAAATTTGATTTTACCCTATAAATACCCATCAAAACCCTTTGTTTTTGATACAATCTTTTGAGGGTTTATGTTTTTCAAATCAAGACTAAGCTATATCATCAAGTTTGGTGCATCATCATCCCTTCATTAATCCATAATTCCATAACTCAATGTATTAAACCCTTTTTCTTTTTTTCTTTCAAATTCGTTTTGCTTTCAATACTGTTTTTGAATCAAAATTATATATATCATGTGTTTAAAATATTTGGTAAAAACTTTTTCATAACTGTTTTTTATTCGGATATAAAATTATATCGTATATTTTTTAAACTATTTTTCAAAATTCGTTTTACCAGAGATTCTTTTTATACTTGTATATGTTTTTAAACTACATTGTATATGTTTTTACAATTCCTTGATCATTAGATTAATTATTTGGATCAAATGTGAAGATTTATGCATATATGTTGTTTTTTGTTTGATTTTAATTTTAGGTTTTTACCATGACACTTAAATAGAGATAAAGAACTAGTGAAATTGGTCAATCTTCAAATCCCAATTCGAAAAATGATGGCACAACACCAAATCTTGCCCTTATTCTTCAAAAGTGTTTTAACGAACCAAGGTATCCCGGAGCTCTAGCTCATTTCAAACAATACCAAAATTATAAAATCTGTCGTGAGCGAATTACTTACATTCCATTTTTATCCTCCGAACGTTTTCGATTCAAATATCTTGGTTTATTACAGCAATGGAAATTCATGCAATTTTTTTAGTATACTCGAATTTTTATATCGCTACCTTGTCCTTATCTTTTATGCCAATGCCCGGTGTATCTACAATCCCGAAAGAATTGAAGTTATTGCCATTGAATCATATCTCATGGGAAAGAAATTTTGGATTGATTAAACTGTTTTAACAAATGTTTTTGGGTTTGAGAATATTGGGATGGATGATGAAAACTCTTTAGGACATGTTCTTGGTGGCTCCGTAACCGTCCTCGATGCACATGATCGTATCCTCCACCTCATGATTACTTGGTGGTTTCGTCCATCCGGTAGGAAGTTCTCAACGATTCGACAAGTCGATGATTTTTGGATTCGATGCTTTCGTGAGGGTAAGCACCTGAATCTTGCTCAAATTATGTTTGCTGAAATTGTATACCTCTTGCAACATCGCCACACCACCCTTGTCTCATCCTTCACATATGGCACCGCTTTGAGCTATTTGTTTCCCAAGTTGGAGATTGATTGTTCACAAGACTATCCCAAGCCCCTCACCGATCCTATTGACGAGCACTCTCTCACTCGTGCTAAATTCCATTAAATTGATGAGAATGGGTTCGTCTCATGGATCCTCCTCAAGGAGTTGAACCCAATCTGGTGGCTCCTAAAGCTCCGGTAGCCCAACCTTCTATGGATGCTCTCGTGGCCTATCTATCTCAATGAGCAATTTACTTCTTTAGGCACTAATATTGCATCTTTGGATACAACTATAAATTCTGATTTTGTCGCTATCAACACTCGTTTCACATCCTTGGAGAAAAGAATGACTATCATTGAGAATCGAGTTACTTCCATTGAAAATCAATAAACCTCAATGGACATCTCTCTCACCGCTTTTCATGGTGCATGGCTACAATCTCAAGCAAAACGTGTTGATGATGAAGATGAGGATGGAGACGATGGGGATGAGTCTTAGGCTTGTGCATCTCATGACATATCATATCATATTAAGATTTTAATTTTATGCACCTATGTTATTTGCTTATGAACCTATACTTTGATTTATGTTTTGTTTTTAGGATTTGAGTTTGAATTTATGTTTATTTGAATTTTATGCTTTAAGTGCTTAATAATATTTATGTTGTTTGCTTTATATTACTTATCTTATCTTGCTTATTCCATTGATGTTGATCTAACAAAAAAGGGGAGAATAATTAAAGAAGCTAAATTTTTAATTTTTCAAAACCTAGCTTAAAATAAGAGGGAGTTTTTTTTTTCAAACTACTTAAAAATTTACTTTGGTTTTGTTATATCAAAAAGGGGAGATTGTAAAACCTTTGTTTGATTTTGATATAACAAATTATTCAATGACCAATTTGAAAAAGTAAATAAAATTTTAAGTACTCAAAAGTCTCACACATGAAAAGGATTTTAAACCTAAAAAATTGTTTCAAAGTCAAAACTTAAACCCCAGAGAATTTTCTAAGTGTTTCAAAGCCAAACTTAACCAAATCGCCCAAGCGTATTGATACACATATAGCATTTTGATACGACTTTTAGCTACTGAAATTTCAAGTGGACATACCGTTTCGATACAGCTTAGCCCATTTCGATAAAGGGTTCCGATACGGCCTTGTCCATTTCGATACGATCTTCATCTGGGTTTAAAGTTTTAGTTAAGCGTACCGATACGGATCTAACGGTTTTGATATGAGGTTAAGCTTTTCAAATCTTTGCATTTATTATCGTTACTGTTACATTGTCAGTTATTGTAATTAGGAATTTAAAATATGGTTTACCCGTACCGATACGCTCTAAAGGCGTACCGATGCAAATTTTGCAATCAGATTCCAGTGAGCAAATATCGTATCGATACGACCTAGCTATTTCGATATGCCCATCCCGCGTATCGATGCGCCCCTACATTTACTCTATAACGACTCTTTCTATTTTGAGACAAGTATCAAAACAGGTCCTCGTGTACCGGTACAGTAGGTTGCAGAAGTGCACTTATGGTGGGAATTTGTAGCCCAACGACTATATTTAATACCTCATCAACTCAAACGGTTAGAAATCAATGAGAAGGTATTTAAGCAAGCCTCCAAAGCTACAACAACAACTAATGATCAAGTGAAAAACATTCAAGCAAAAATCAAATCTCTTTGAGCCTTTAGAGTCAAACCCTAATACCCAACTTGTGTAATCTTTATTGTAATCTTTTATTTTATGTTCGGGGAGAGTGCACTTGTAATTGGGAAAATTATTCACCCATTGAGAGGTTATTTTTCATTTGCCAAACACTTCTTGTAAAAGAGTGGGTTTGATTAAGCTTTGGGTAGAAAGCTTAATCGGTTTATAACGGTTTACTCATAAGCCTAGAAAAGGGGACAAATTTCTTAGTGAATTGTTTGAAATACTTAGTGGGGAGCTAAGGTAGTGGATGTGGAGCTTGTTAGAAGCTTGAACCACTATAAATCTCTTATCCATCAATTTTTATCTTTACACTTTGCTTCCTTCCAAAATTTTAATCACCAATTCACCCCTCTTGGTCATATTGTTCGATTGATTATCTCAACAAATAGTTTGGTAACCAAAACAGGAAAGAAACAAGAGATTGGTTACCAAAATAGAAAAGGTAATATTAGTGACAAAATTGGGAAAAAACCGTAATGTTAAGGACGATTTTGTTCAAAATAATAGTTAGATGACCAAAATAGAAAAGCAGAAATAATTTAGTGACCAGTAGTGTTGTTTACCATATACGAACAAACCACCAATCCAAGTCTGAAGGGCCTTTCAGTCTTTTCCTCTATTGGGTTCTCAATGGTTTACATCTTCTTTTTTTTGTTCAAAGAAGAAACTTTCATTACTAGAACGATAAAAAAACAGACTCGATCAACCCACAAACTGACACACCTGAACCTAGCACACAAGGCCTATGGGCAGGGATTACAAACAACAGACAGGAAAACATAAAAGATAGAACAAGAGCACAAGTGCTGCCAATAGACTGCCCTTCAAGGCAAGGGAAATAACGACCGTCTCCTCCAACAGCAGTGAGGAACCAACGGCAATACGAGTCGTGCTCGAGAGACTTACTCTGATGCCAAAACATGTCTTCCACGGAGCGTAGACGAACAACACCACCATTACTTCGCCTGAGAGCTCTATCTAGAGGCAGGCTTCCGTTCCATCGGTAACGGTCCTTATCAAAGCAAGCAGCACGATGATTATCACCCAAACTCCAATCAGAAAACCAGGACAACAGTTGCTCCCAAAGAGCATCTTCCGCGATCACAAACCAAAATAAAATAACAAGCTCAGCAAACCTAATAGAAGGACTTAAACGAAACTTAAAAAAGACCATAAAAGGTGGAGGTGAGCCAAGCTTAAGGCACCAATGCACCTCCCCATCCATGGTGCCACAGCCTAAGAGAATCATGGTGCGATCGGATAACCCTCGCAGGAGTTATCTGAGACTTTAAACCAGGCTTTAGAAGCACTTGAAGCACAGATGGAGCCTATACTCAAAGCAAAGGCACGGCAAAAAGAGGAGTGTGGCAGAAATTTGGTTTCTAAATAGGGAAAGATAGGTGAGCCCTAGAGATCCTTTGAAAGCCAAAAAAGGATGACTTTGAGAGCAGACACCATCCTCTCATCCAGCCTGTAAAACCCAGAAACTGATAAACGTGAACATCTAGTTTTCTTTTTGGTTTGCCCAAAAAAGGAAATTGCACCAACCGACAAAGTCCAAAACCCCTTCTCCTCCGGCAGCGATGAAGCCAGTTTCCGAACAGTTTCCGTCAATGGAGGTGAAGCTTGGTTCCAAGGGTGCACCGGCTACCGCGAAACAGAAAACTTCAACACCTTTACTCCGGCATATCCAGAAGGGGAAAGCGATACGCCCGTAGAGAATGAACCTAAACAGCGCCGCGGGTAAGCTGATGGTCTGGCTCCGACGTGGTGAGAGCCAACTCTGAGAACAGATCGGACGGCGGCACTGGTGGAGAGACAGATCATTACTGGGCCAAATCCGAAGAAGAGATGGTTGAGACAACCTGGTATAGGTTTCTGGCAGGATCATTTCATTAAATCGGGACCACTAACGGCCGACAACTCCTTTTCTCTCGCTGGTGCTCCGGAAAAAAGCAGAGTGCGGCAGCGTTGAGGGACTCAAGTCGCGCATGGGGACGACAAACCGAGACGTTACCCCGCCCATCCTCGCTCCATTCCACTGGTCCAAACCACCAATTAGAGTCGCTCCCCGCTGCACCGGCGATCGCCGGACCTTTTAGGGTGAGATCCACCCTCGCTCGGCGCCGAGCGCGAAGACCGGGACGGGCAAGTCAAAACATCGTCTGAGGGACGAGGAAAATAAAAAAAGGAAGGTTTGGGAGGCGCGTAGAGCGCGTTCCTGAGCATTTCGACTAAGAGGGGGGCCCTCAATGGTTTACATCATATGCTTTGATACTTCCCCTTTTAATCATTAACATACCCTTAAGTCTTCGCCCGATGCTTGTCCTTCACCATTACTTTTTGTTCTCTTTATGAAAAATAATTGAGTTTTGAAAGCAAACATACAAACAAGCCACCAATCCATGTATAAAGGGCCAAAGGATTGAGTTTATTAATTAGTTTTTCATTCTTTTGAACATTTTAGGTATTGGGTCTAGGGGCAGAGTTAGTATCCACTAATGGGCTAAAATATTGAATTTTAAAAATATAAAAGTTTATTACGTATTTTAACTTTATATGCCAAAGCCTAATTTGTTTAATATTTAAATTTATAAGGAGTTAAATTTTTATTGGACCAAAAATATTGAAGATACATGCTCATTCTTCTTTAATTAAACCTTAAGATGTAAATGAACATAGCGTTCAACGAATTATTAGGGAATCGTTTGTATAACGTTCGTTTATTAAGTTAAATAAACGAATATGAACAAATGTTTATGTTCTTTTAATAAATGAACAAACACAAACATAGGTGTATTTTGTTCGTTTATGTTCACGAACAAGCTCTCTTGTTGGCTTGTTTATAAGCTCATTTACTTGGTTTCCCTTTTTCTTTTTCTTTTTTACATTTTAAATATTGATGAATGTATGAACTAACTTGAACACATGGTGAACTTCTAAGTTCAAGATGTGAAGCCTAATGAGCTTAAAGACTAGTGGTGTAATTCTACCATTTTGGCGAACATATAAATGACCATGTTCGCGAAAATTACACGGATATGTTCATGAACGTTAAACAAATGGACATAAACACCATCAAACATAAATAAACGAACACAAACATAGTATTAAAAATTTAAACGAACCGAACATGAACACCTTCGAATATAAATAAATGAACACACACATGAGCAAAACCTTATTTGTTTAAACTCAGTTCATTTAAAACCCCTACTTAATTATATATTTAGTAAGTTCTTATGTTTTTAATTTGGATAATTATTTTTTACCGGTGCCAGATTGTGCAAGCCAAAATTAACAAATAATTAAATTTTGGGTAAACTACTGCAGAAGTCACTTATGTTTATACCAAGTACAGAGTTAGTCCCCAAATTTGAAAAATGACCAATAAGGTCCCAAACATTTTCGGGACGTAAACTTCTAGTCACTCAGCCGTTAAATCTAAACGGAAGGGTGATCTGACACAATAAAAAATGATAAATTACTTAAATAGTCCCTAAACCATTACTTAACTTGTGTTTTAACCACTGAAATAAAAATAATTTATATAATTTCACATTTAATCCTCTATATTTACAATTTTTTTATTTCTTTCCCCTCCACTACTCCCTACCGCTATGAGGCCTTCGATCTTTTCACTAACAGGTTCACTTTTCATGCTTTCAGAAGGCGGTGAAGGATATATCACTACAGGTGCAGCTCTTCAAAGCTTGACTGGTGCCCCTTGCCTTCTTGCAGCAATTGCTAATGATGATATTCTTCCTGTTCTCAACTGCTTCAGAGTTGCAGATGGGAGTGAGTCTAACATGGCTACCCTCTTTACCTCCATTATATGTATGGGATGTGTTGTTATTGGGAATCTGGATCTAATCACACCAACTGTCACTATGTTTTTTCCTTCTATGTTATACGGGTGTGAATTTGTCTTGCTTACTTTTGGATCTTTTAGATGCGCCCAGTTGGCGTCTTAGGTGGAAATTTCACCATTGGCTTCTGTCTCTCCTTGGAGCATTACTTTGTGTAGGTATGTTTCCTTTCCCACAATGCAATGTTGGGTGCCCCTTTTAGCTGAAAAAAAATGCATTTTTGCATTGTATCTTATCTTGATTGGAAGCCGATTTTCTCAGCTGTTCTGTTTGCTTTTGTTTATTGCAGTTATTATGTTCTTGATTTCGTGGTTGTTCACAATTGTTTCTCTAGCCCTTGCCAACCTCATATATTATTATGTGAGCATTAAAGGAAAAGCTGGGGACTGGGGCGACGAATTCAAAAGTGCCTATTTTCAACTAGCCCTTCGCAGCCTTAGATCTCTGGGAGGTATTGCAATATATGTGTACATGCGTGCTATGCTTGTACTCTGTGCATATAGTTATAGCTATGCCTCTTGTGTTGCTTTTTTTGACCTATTATTGTTTTGTTTTGCAGCAAACCAAGTTCATCCAAAGAACTGGTATCCCATTCCTCTTATATTGTGCCGGCCTTGGGGTAAGCTGCCAGAAAACGTACCTTGCCATCCAAAACTTGCCGATTTCGCCAACTGCATGAAGAAGAAAGGTCGTGGAATGTCGTTGTTTGTTAATATAATGGATGGAGACTATCAGGAATGTGTTGAAGATGCCAAGGAAGCCTGCAAGCAGCTTGAAACCTACATTAACTACAAGAACTGTGAAAGTGTTGCAGAAGTAGTCGCAACGCCCAATATGACAGACGGCTTCCGTGGATTAGTGCAAACCATGGGTCTTGGCAACCTCAAGCCCAATATCGTAGTTGTGCGATACCTAGAAATATGGCGTCGCGAGAACCTGAAAAATTCCAGTCAGATTTGTTGGTATAATTAATGACTGTATCGTAGCAAATAAGGCAGTTGTGATTGTGAAGGGGCTGGAGGAATGGCCCAATGAGTATCGGAGGCAATATGGTAGCATTGATCTGTATTGGATTGTGAGAGATGGATGCCTCATGCTTCTTCTGTCACAGCTTCTTCTTACAAAACAGAGCTTTGAGAGCTGTAAGATTCAGGTGTTCTGCATAGCGGAGGAGGATTCGGATGCAGAGGTCCTCAAGGCTGATGTAAGGAAGTTCCTATACGATCTTCGGATGCAAGCGAAGGTGATTGTTATAACGATCAAGTCATGGGATTCGGAGGGTGGATGTGAGCAAGATGAGTCGTTTGAAGCTTTTGGTGCGGCTCGGAAGCGGGTAGGGAGTAGTGGAGGGGAAAGAAATAAAAAAATTGTAAATATAAAGGATTAAATGTGAAATTATATAAATTATTTGTATTTCAGTGGTTAAAATACAAGTTAAGTAATGGTTTATGGACTATTTAAGTAATTTATCATTTTTTTATTGTGTCAGATCACCCTCCCGTTTAAATTTAACGGCTGAGTGACTAGAAGTTTACGTCCCGAAAACGTTTGGGCCCTTACTGGTCATTTTTTAAATTTGGGGACTAACTCTGTATTTAGTATAAACATAAGTGACTTCTGCAGTAGTTTACCCTTAAATTTTATAATAGGGGCTGGGGCCCAAGGGAACTCCTTCCCTGTTGAGTTGAATGATAAGGAGTTCCATGGCTCTGGAGTTATTAAAATTGAATCGTTTAGTTGGGAAAACAGTGTTGAGAGTTTTGTCATTGTTTAAGACTCAAACCCGGCTCGACTCCAGATAGAGTTGGGGCTCATGTGAACACGAGTGCCTTCTTTGGACTGACTTTCAAAATTTGGTGAGAATCAACAATGTGAAAGCTTGTTATTGCTCTCTGTGGGACAGCAAAATCGGGTTATATAGTAAGATGGGAACAAAACAGAAGGTGTCGGATGGAATAAGGTTATTTTTTGTAGTAGTGAAAGTAGGTAGTAAATAAATGTGAGAAAATATCAAAGGGTGAAACCAACGTGGATTGGAATTGGAAAGCAAATGGTCCAAATTTCTGTAACTTGAAGAACATTGAAAGTAGTGTTTGTGCTATTTTTGAGTTTTGACCGTCTCCTCCAGCATTTACATAGTTCATTTGATAAAAAGCTTTTGTTTTCAAAGAGGAAAAGTAAGGTTCGTCTTCTTGGTAGACATGGTCAGCGTTTTCAATATAAAATCCAAAGCCCAGCACGTTTATTATATTCCTTGAGACACACCACCCACCATTCAAATCTTTCTTCGAACGAAGCTTTCAGTTCGATCCTTAAAATCTCTATCCCTTTTAAGACAAAACATACCAAGTTGGAACGAAGTTGCAATTTCCTATACAATAATCTGAGCAATTTCCTATACACACACTTGAACTTGATGATCTGACAAAACCACAAAAAAGAACTCACTAGTATTTACACATTTCAAAAAAAGAGAATTACAACTTAAAAATATTATATAAGAATCCACAGCCAGAGAAAACCCAGCTCTTACAATTTTCAACTGACCTCGAAATTTCCATGTATTCATCTATTTGATATGATAGGAGCGCGAGCAAACTGAGTCGAGTGCTTCCGTAAATAATGCAGAAAAGCTGGTCAATGCTAGGAAAACTCCTGGCAAGCCTGTTTGAAGATTATTCAGTGTCATTGCTCTTGTAACCTCTACTGCTTTGGCATGCCTCAGCATTTGATCTTCCACCCGCCTTTGGGAGGCTGCGAGCTCGGATTTCTTTTCAGCGAGGGGATCCCGAGCATCTAGAACCTGCCCATGATCAGGCCCAGAATCAGGAAGTCCGACACCGACCATGGAGTATGAGTGGTAGAACTTCCTTTCTATGTTGCGGAGAGATGACGCTTTTTTCTCAAGATCTTTTGATGCAGTTTCAGTTTGCTTCTTAACCTTAATCTCTTCGGATTGTTTGATAGATATGACATGGACAACATTGATAAAACTTTTGATAGCTTCAGACGCTACTGTGTCGGGAAGTCGGTCAAGAGCGAGCTTCCACTCGTCACAAAATGCATATACATTAGAAGGCTCCGTGTTTCCAGTGACGTTATCGTTGCTGACAGGAACGAGGGTGAGCTTGAACCAACCATGGAGGGAGCAGATAAAATCCCGTTGAAATTTTATCAAACGGCAGAAATTAGAGTGCCATGCAGAGACCGCTGACTCAAGATCACGTGTTGCCTGCCGGTGCAGTTCAGAAGTCGAGTCACCTTTACCTGATCTGTTTATGAGGCCACGGACTTGCTGCACAATATTGTTCTGAACTTCATGGTATTGATTCATTGACGACCACATATACCTGAAGCTGCATATGTTCAAATTAACAATAATTTAGCATCAAAATAGCTTAACTATGAAAAATTTCTATAAACAGAATTCAGAATAAGGTTTTCATCTAATATAAAAATCTATAAAATCCAGAGCTACAAGGCAAACATGCTAAGGGCATGATCATGTGGCATAGTATAGCAGAGCAGTGAATCAAAATGATTCACTTACCTTGCAGCATGCCAAAATCTACAATACACAATGTCCCACTACTGAATAATAACTCAAGCCGACTGGCAACAAGTTCTTTCAAGTAAGAATGAATTTCTAAGGATGGAAAACGGGGAAAGTAAAATTCAAAGTGGCAACTCACAAACAATCTATAAATACCAAAAGAGTCGAAATTACGAACAGTTCTTGTTCAAGGGAGCAGAAGGATTGGAACTCTCATAATAATTTACGGGAATCCTAACACCGGTATTTCATGATCCATATAAAGCTTCGAACAGAGTATCACTAAATGGTCTATGGGACGCAAATAGTTGCATCGAATGATAAACAACACATCAAAAGAATGCCTTGTAGTTGTCCATTACAAGATAAAAAACAGAGAAACATAAAGCAGGAAAAGACTACTTACGCATGACAAATGTCAACAAGCTGAGGAACGAGATCAGTGTCTCTAAGCCCGACAATGGCGGTAGAGGTGGTAGAGACGGCCTGAGATGTAACGATAATTAGGGACTGCAACCTTGTTATGGAAGCTTTGGTCTTGTCTATCTTGGTTTCATCATTCCCCTTGTATTCTTGACTTTGCAATGCGGACAACTTTTTCTCATGCTCAATCTTTACTCCTTCTCTAGCCTGAAATTGTGGGAAGAATGACTGCCTGTATTAGCATTTAGCCACTCATCCAAAACAACATGGCTCCAACATACATCACTGTAATGGCCTAAATTCATCCTCAGATAAAAACTGAAACTTTACCTTAACTTCCTCGTACAGCTTCTTCTCCCAAGCCAAGAGCCGGTCCAAAGTAGAACAAAGGCTCTTAGAACGGCCTGGTTCACTGAGCGCAGCCGAATCAAGCCGGTATTTCACCGCCAATGGAGGCTTTGAAGTCCAGCTTGAGCTCAAGTTACTCAATATACTACTCGAATGATATACGGTTTCTGTATAAAAAAAAACAGATATTTTAATCACTAAATAAACTAAATAAGATTAATCACTTTATTGAACTATTAAAAGTTGTCCATGTTAGCAACTCACTTTTCAATTGCCTGAAACTTTTATCAAGATGTTCTTTACTGATCTCTAGCATCTCCGATACCTGATCTCCGGCTGCGGCGGCTTTGTCGAAATTCTCTTTGATCGCATCCACAATCTCTTTCAAATCCTTGTGCCTAACCACCATCTTCATATCCGTCATAGCACCCGTTCTATAACTGCCTGCTGACGATCCCGCATCCTCCGACTTACTATACATTTTGTTACCAGCGGCGGCTCCATACATCTGCTGCGGTGGCTGAGCCGGCGGAGGAGTCTGATTATGAAGATTACGCAACTTCTCCGACTCCCCTCTCATAGAGGACCTGGAATTCCCAATCTCGGATCTGGATGCCAAGTAATCGCTCTCCTCCGCCTCTCCATCTGATGAACTTGTTGTCGTGTAACGGTCGTGGTCGTGGTCTCCCCATTCACTGCATTGCACTTCTTCTCTTCCGGATTCCTCATCGAAATTACGCTCGGAATTGATATTGTAACGTTGATTCGGTTTTTGTGGATGGAAGAATTCGTATTCTGATTTTTCCGTTTCGGTATCATCATGGTTGCTGTTGTAATCTAAATGACGGTGATTGCGTTGGGGCAGTTGTTGCTTTCGATGTTGAAGTTTCTGGTCGAAGAATTCGGAATCCGGCGGGGAGGGAGGATAAAAATTTTCCCAGTTCCAAACGGAAGATGCTTGAGAAGGAGTGTTCGAGTAAGTGGAATTAGCTTGAAAAGCCGTGGGGAAAAAGTTGTTTGAAAAGCCGGATTTCGAGCTTCGAGGTGAAGAAGAAGGACTCGACTCTGACAAAATGTGCGGGAGTTTCGGCGGTAACGTACGTGGCCAGCGAGGATTGGGCGCCGGAGATGGGACACTTGAGGCGGAGAGCATGTGAGGGAGTTTGGAGCTAGCAATTGAGGGAGAAGGGGAAGGCGAAGGAGAGAAGGGAGGAGGAGGGTGGAGAGAAGGGGAAGGAGATTGAGGGACACGTGGAGGGATATGATGGGTGGGTGGAGGAGAAGGCTTGGCAGGGTGGATAACTACGGCGGGGGTATCGTCGGAGACGGAAAGTGGTTCACCAGCAGCGAAAGAGGAGAGAGCAGAGCCGGTGAGACGGAGAGAGCGGCAGTAATCGGCGTGAGCGGCGGCGAGGTGGTGTCGGGCGAGAACGGCATCCTTCATAAAGCGGCGCCTCTGCTTGCAGCGCCTTACAGTGTCTTCGTTGTCTAGCTTTGAGGCGGAACAACCCATGTTTAAGCTTAGAAAATGGGAAGTGGGAGTAGTTTAGTTTTAGAAAGAGATGAAAAGGTTATGGAAATGTTGGCACACAAACACAGTAGTAATTACAGTCTCCTAAGTCCTAAGTCCAAACCTAACATGGCTTGTGAAAGTAGATTTATAAATTGGATAAAAAAGAAAGAAAGAAAGTGGATTAATAAATGCAGAAGAAAGCTATAAAGGTGTTTTTGGCATCACAAATTGTACAAGAAAAAGGAAAGAGTAAAAAAGTAATTGATAAAAAGGGTTTAAAGTGATGTAAAATCCATTGATTTGGTCTTCATCTTGTGGAGATTGAAAGAGGGAGAAAATAGGAATGGATGGGGAACCCAAGTGAAGCCAAAACTTGGGGTTGAAGGAGTAGTAAGATGCACAAAAGCAGCGCATACAAAGGCAGGATAACATTTTAACATTGTTAGATATTCCACAATGAGTGTTTCCTTTTCAAACAAAGCAATGAATGATGTGTGCAAAATAATTAGGGTAACTTTACAAATGGTAATTTAATTTTATTAAAAAAATAAAATGATAACTAAAAATTTAAATATTACAAAGTGACAATTAAACTTTATGTTGTATAATAAAATCGTAACTTGGTCGTTACGTACTTAACGTGGTTATTATAAAATTTTGTATAATAGCACATTTAATTCTCTATATTTACACATCCAATCAGTTTAGTCCTAATTAAAAAAATTCACTAAACTTAACCTTCGTTATTTACACTTTTTTTCAATTTGGTCCTATAAGCAAAATTCCAAAGTTGTTCTACTTGAGCAAGAATTGAATTTGCTGAAACCCTAGGTCTGTATCAAATCTGTGAATAAATTGAAAGAATTCAAGGACTGTAGCACCTTGCATTCAGTAGATTTTGTTTTCTGAGTACTTCCTCCTTAGCCTTACTATAATCTATTTCCCTGGTTACTCAAGCTACAGTCCAGTCCTTAACCACTTAGACAACTTTGGAAATTTGCTTTAAGGATTAAATTGAAAGAATGTATAAATAACAAAGGTTAAATTTAGTAAATTTTTTCGAATTAAGACTAAATTAATTGGATGTGTAAATATAGATGATTAAATGTACTATTATACAAAGTTTTATAACTGTCATGTTATGTACTTAACGGCCGAGTTATCATCTTTTTACAAAATATAAAATTTAATTATCATTTTGTAACATTTGAAAGTTTGGTTATCGTTTAGTTTTTTTAATAAAATTTAGTGACCATTTGTGAAATTTACTCAATTAATACAAGTGGGAAACGAGATGGACCCAACCCCAAACTCTCGAGAGTACTCCTTTGGATACAACTTGTGGCTTGCCGTTTGACCATTAACGACACAGGGACTTGAGCGGTGCGAAACAACCCTTCTTGCTTCAAAATAACTCTAATCCCCCACGTCACTACTCACTACCAAGCTCAGCCGCGATTTTAAAATGGTATATCTGATATTCAACATTAATGATAAGAATGACGCGATTTTTTTTAATTTTTAAATTTTCACATCATTTTTCTTTTCTAGTCAACATATCACATATTATCTTTTAATGTTCTTTAGATAATTTAAATTTTATATTTTATGCCAAATAAAGATTACAAATTTATTTTTTTAGGAATTTTTAATATTAGTTTTAAAACAAAAAATAAATATTTATTTAATTAGTTTAGTGGGGTGAGGTGATTTAACTAAGATATTAGTTCTGGTGGATTTTAAATGTATAGTTAACTTAGCTTAATGGCTTAGTGTTATGAGTATTAGTTAGATAGAATCAATGTGAGTCTGTTGTAATATGAGTCTGTTGTGCTGAGTCAGCAAGAGTTGGTTAGGAAGGTTGTTAGTTTACTAGCTCTAACTGATTCAGTCAGCATTGTATAAATACCCAGTCCAGTCTCTTTGAGATATTATGGACTTATTAATAAAAAGCTGAGAGTGCCGTCTCTCTTTCCTATCTTTCTTCAGTTTCTAAGTCTGTTATCTAGCATGGTATCAGTCGCTTGTTCTGGGATCTTCTCCGCTGTGTTTCGTGTTTTTCTTGCTTGCTAAAGACTGTGATTGTGGATTCGAGATAGTGACTCAAGAATCAGCTCGGTTTGTTCTCCGTCTCATTGCAATTTTTGGTTAGTTGCTTCGGTTTGATCCAATCGGGGTAAGATTCGTGTCCTCACCTATCTTGATCTTTACATCGATTCTTTGATCTTATTTTCTCAAAGTTATCTTTTCAGTCGCAAGAACGTCTGTTTGTGATTTGGTTGCGAAAACAGACTAGTGATTTCTCAGGTAACTTTTAGATCGAGAATTGTGCCTTTTGATGTTTTATCATCTTTGTGGCATCACAGTCTTTACTAGCTCTATTGGTGGTTTGTTCTATTGATCTGTTCCTTGTTTGAGTGGTTGTGGTGACTCTGTTGATCTGATTCCAGTTTTCGTATAGTTCTTGTTTTGGTTGATCGTTGTTTCTGCTGTCTTCTAATCTGATTCGTTTGGATCGTATGGAGTCTGTTGTGTCTAGCTCTGGTTGAATGCCTCTGTTGTAATCAGTTGGAGGTTGTTAGGTCTTTGTGCACATAATCTGTTTGATGATATGTCTCTGTGACCTATCTTTAGTTATTTACTTTGGTGATTTGCTTGTGCTTACTGAGTTGTAGTCTGTTTGGTTCAAGTGATGGCTATCACCTCGTCTGTTGGATCTAGTTCCATTTCTGCTACGCTAACATCTTCAACAAATGAGTATTCCATTCAACAACTCCCAAAGCTTGACACTGTTAAGCTAACTGAAAACACATATGTGATTTGGAAGCATCAAGTCCTTCTAATTGTTGAAGGATATGGGCTAGTGCCTTTTATCTCGGATCATGAGGTTCCTGCTAAGACGGTTGTGGATTCAGCAGGGGTGACAGTTGCGAATCCTATTTTCCTTGCTTATCTCAAGCAAGATAGACTTCTTGCCTCGTGGTTGTTATCCACCATAAGTGCTGATGTGCTTCCTCATCTCACTGGCCTCAATACGTCTCTGGGCATCTGGAACACCTTAGCAAGGAGGTATGGTGCTAAGTCCTCCTCGAAGATTTCCTCACTTCGACACATCCTTCATTCCCAGAAGAAACGTGGGCTCTCTGTCAGTGAGTACCTTGGAAAGGTGAAACAGATTTGTGACACCTTAAGTGCTGCTGGAAATGTGGTCACAGAGCAAGAACAAGTCAGTGTCATTCTTGCTGGATTGACAGCTGAGTTCGAGTCTGTTATTGCTGTGGCATCGCGTGAAGTTCAAACTCTTGAAAGCCTCACTGAAATGTTGTTTGATTGCGAAGCAAGACAGAAAGAATTTATGACTGATGGTTTTGCAATTCAAGCTAATGTGGTCACTCATAATGCTAAGTCAGGTGATTCTGTTAACAAAGATGAGTTCAGTGGAAATCAATTTTCGAATCAGTTTTCCACTACGAACCAGGATTCTAGAGGGCAGCATGACAACAGTTATTTCAGAGGTCGTGGAAGGGGTCGTTTTAGCTCGAATCGTCCTTAGTGTCAACTTTGTGGCAAATACGGTCACTTAGTTCAGAAATGTTACTATCGGTTTGATCATTCATTCACTGGATTTCCTAACACAAGAGGAGATTATGGTTCTTCTTCCAATGCTTCGAATTTTGGTTCGAAATCTGAGTCTTTTAGTCCAAGTCCTTCTTCTGCTCAGGCATATAATCATACCTTTGTACCTTCTGTTGCTTCTTCTTATCCTGCGAATTTTACACCATATGTTCCTTTTGTACCTGGTGGTGTTCCAACGACCTTTTCTCCTACTACTCCTGTTGTTCTACCTTCTGTTTCTACTGTTTTCCATCTGTTCCAGGTGTTGCAACCTATCCTGGGTCACCTGGTGCTGCTTCTGGTTCACGTGATGTGGTGGTACCCTGATTCAGGGGCCACTCATCACATCACTAATGGTCGAACAAACCTGCAGACTGAAACAACATATACAGGTATGGACTCTTTAATTGTTGGCAATGGTACTCAAGCTCGTATTTCTCATATTGGTTGTGGTCAGTTGTTATGTGAGGATAGGTTCTTAAGCTTGAACAATCTGTTGTGTGCTCCTGACATTAGGAAGAACTTGTTGTCTGTTTCTACTTTTGCTCGTAACAACGATGTATTTTTTGAATTTCATCCTCGACATTGTCTTGTTAAGGATGTACAGACCAAGAGGCCTCTGCTGGAGGGGAAGCTCACTCCTGAGGGGTTGTATGAGCTTCGATCTGCTGGTTCGAGTGGTTTGAATAATTCTGTCACACAAGTCTTTGCTGTTTCGAAGTCTGTATTGCCGTTGGAAGTTTGGCATCGACGTCTTGGCCACCCTTCGCTTTCGACTTTATATTCAGTTTTAAATTCCTGTAGTATTTCTGTTAGTGACAATAATTTGCCCTCTGTATGTGTTCCGTGTGTACAAGGCAAGGCACACAAACTCCCTTTTTCCTTATCGCAAACTGAGTACACTACTCCTTTCCAACTTGTTGTCTCGGATGTATGGGGTCCGGCTCATGAAGAGTCCAATGGCTATCGGTATTATGTTTCTTTTATAGATGTTTTTAGCAGATTTACATGGTTGTACTTGCTTAAACGCAAATCCGATGTTGCTTCTTGTTTTGTTAATTTTTACACTATGGTTGAGGTTCAATTTCAATGCAAGATTAAAGAGTTACAAACGGATGGAGGGAGTGAATACAAGGTTCTTTCAAAATGGTTTGTTGAACATGGTCTTCTTCATCGAATTTCTTGTCCGAGCACGTCTGAACAAAACGGTAAGGCCGAACGGAAGCATCGGCATATTGTAGATATGGGCCTTACTCTTTTGGCTCAGGCCGGTTTGTCTTTGCGTTTTTGGAGCCATGCGTTCATTACAGCCGTTTTCCTAATAAATCGATTGCCTACTCGTGTTTTACATGGAAAGTCACCGTATGAGATCTTGCACAAGAATAAACCTGACTATGCTTATTTACGGGTTTTCGGTTGTGCTTGTTTTCCGTTAACACGTCCGTTTAATCAACATAAATTTGATTTTCGGACTAGGCAATGTACCTTTTTGGGATATAGTCCTCAACATCGGGGTTATAAGTGCCTCGACTCAGATGGTAAAATTATTTTGTCTCGGCATGTTATTTTTGATGAGACAAAGTTTCCTTGGGCCATGTCATCGATGGATTCTTCTCACGATACTGGGCTATCCAATGCTGGGTCATATGTTTCTGATGGGTTTCCTTTAATTTTGGTTTCACCTGGGCCCAATGTTGCGGTCACTCCTTCACAGACCAAGTCTTCTACTCCTAGTGGGCTTTCTCATGGGCCCTCTCCGAATATGGAAGCTCCGGTTCAGCCTCCTGGTCCAGTTTCTCAGTCTCCTCCCAATAATACTCGTGCCTCTAGTTCTAGTGGGCCGTCTTCTAGTGAGTCCGGACGATCGGAGGATGTTGACCGAACTTGTGAACAAAATAATGTCGTCTCTCCTCCTGGTTTGTTTGCTGAAGATACTACTGGGCCTGAGTTGTCATCAAATGCTATGGGTCAGGGATATAGCCCGGGTGATAGTGCTAATATGGTGAGCCCAACTCATGACCCGATTTCTTTTGGTCCTAATATGGTGAGCCCGACTCATGATCCGATTTCTTTTGGTCCGTTTGATCAGTCAGAGTTAGGGCATAATGATGTTCAATCAGAGTTAGGGCATGGTGGTTTTACGAGTCTTGCCGCACAATCTGCAGATGCAGTTTGTGTGCCTTCTCAAGAGCCTGTGCTTTCTTTGTCTGGTTCTCCGGTGCGTGGTGGTTCTTCGTTTTCTTCCTCATCTGAAGGTCGGTCTTGTGCTTCTCCAGAGGTATCGTCCTCCCCCGCACCTGATACAAATGTTGTTTCACCGTTGTCTTTGCCTCCGTCTGCTCCGCCTTTATCTCCTCCTGTGGTCAATTTGCATCCGATGGTCACACGGGGGAAAGCCGGTATTCGTAAACCAAAGGTTTTTACAGCCTCAGTTGCCTCGTCTCCTTTTCTTCCTGATGTTGCTGAACCCAGCACGATTCGCGAAGCGATGCAGAACACTCTCTGGCACCAAGCCGCTCAAGCCGAGTATGATGCGTTGATGAAGAACAACACCTGGACCATTGTTGAGTTGCCCCCGAATCGACGTGCCGTTCAGTGCAAGTGGATTTTTAAGGTCAAGCGTCATGTGGATGGTTCGGTGTCCCGGTACAAGGCCCGGTTGGTGGCTAAGGGTTATTTGTAGCAACCTGGGTGCGATTTTCACGAGACGTTCAGTCCCGTAATCAAACCTACTACCGTTCGCACCATTATTTCCATTACTGTGACACGAGGGTGGACTCTACGGCAGATCGATGTCAACAACACCTTTCTTAATGACGATCTTGCTGAGGAGGTTTATATGACACAACCTCCTGGGTATGAACAAGGTAATGATAAGAGGTTAGTATGCAAGTTGAATAAAGCTATATATGGTCTGAAACAGGCTCCTCGAGCCTGGTTTGAGAAATTGCGGGATTATCTTGTTTCTGTTGGTTTCACTGTTTCTAAATCTGACCCTTCTCTGTTTGTTCGATTGAGCAATAGTTTTATTGTTTATTTGCTGGTTTACGTCGACGACATAATTGTTACTGGTAATGATATGGTTGAAGTTCAGACTGTCATCACTGATTTAGATAAGCAGTTTTCGCTTAAAGATCTTGGATTGTTGAATTTTTTCTTGGGTATTGAAGTCTCCTATGTTGATGGTTCAGTTATGTTGAGTCAGACTAAATATATTCGTGATCTGTTAACTCGGAGTGGTTTGGAAAATGCCAAGGCTCTTCCTACTCCGATGGTCACGAGTCTCAATCTTTCAGTTTCTGATGGGTCTCCTATTTCTAATGTCTCTAAATATTGGAGCATTGTTGGTGCTTTACAGTATGTTGTTATTACCCGTCCTGATATTGCGTTTGCTGTTAATAGAGTATGCCAGTTTATGCAAAATCCTCTTGACACTCACTTTCAAGCAGTTAAACGAATTTTACGTTATTTACAAGGGTCTATTGACTGTGGCTTGAAGTTTACAGCGGCTTCTCGTTTGAATATTACTGCGTTTGCTGATGCAAACTGGGGTTCTAATTTGGACGATCGACGATCGACTACTGGTTTTTGTCTGTTCTTTGGAGGGAATCCAGTCTCCTGGGGTTCGAAGAAACAATCAGTTGTTTCTCGTTCTACTGCGGAGGCTGAGTACAGGGCTGTTGCCTGTGCTACCTCTGAGGTGCTGTGGTTACTCTCTTTGCTGCAGGAGTTGCATGTTTTGTGTGAGGGTGTACCTACTTTGTGGTGTGATAATTCTAGTGCAGTTGCAGTCTCTGCGAACCCTGTGTTGCATTCTAAGTTCAAACATGTTGAACTTGACTTATATTTTGTTCGGGAGAAAGTAGCTGCTGGGACTCTTCTGGTCAATGAAGTTCCTGCCTTTGAGCAGGTTGCTGATGTTATGACGAAGCCGCTGTCTGCACCTGTGTTTACTCGTTTTCGTACTGAGCTTGCTGTTGTTCCCTCGTCTTCTATGGCTTAAGGTATTGTTTCCTTTTATTCTTTTCTTCTGGTTTGTTCTTTTTGTTTCCTTGCTCTGCTGCAGGTGGTTCTTTTTCCTGGTGAAGGTCAACAGTTTTCAGAGTTTTCCGAAGTTGGGTGAATGTTATGAGTATTAGTTAGATAGAATCAATGTGAGTCTGTTGTAATATGAGTCTGTTGTGCTGAGTCAGCAAGAGTTGGTTAGGAAGGTTGTTAGTTTACTAACTCTAACTGATTCAGCCAGCATTGTATAAATACCCAGTCCAGTCTCTTTGAGATATTATGGACTTATTAATAAAAAGCTGAGAGTGTCGTCTCTCTTTCCTATCTTTCTTCAGTTTCTAAGTCTGTTATCTAGCACTTAGCATAATATTTATTTTATAATGGGTCACAAGTTCGACTATTTATAACAACAATTTTTTTGTTGTTTTGAGGCGGTAATTTAGTTTTTATCACAAATATGAGGCAACTAAAAGCATAACATGTAGCATCCTAATTAGGAGAGAAAAACTAATGAAAATTTTTAAAAATAATAAAAACTTCACGTTAACTTCACTATTAATTTGAAATGACGGAAGTACTATTTTAAAAATGAAACATAATATTAGATATTATTTTATTAAAAAAATAATTGAGGTACCAAAACAAAAAACGAACATAAATAAGGTGCTAAATAGATAGTTTACCCAAAAATAAAACAACTAATCAATTATGTTTTATTTTAGGGTAAACTACACAGATGACCACTGAACTATGGGTTTGGTGTCAAAATGACCACTATATTAATTTTTGCCGCAAATGCACCACACAACTATTTAAATGGTGCCATTTTAGCCACACACCGTTAAAAAACGAACCGCCCAGCTAATATGGCTGTTAAATGACTAACGGAAGTCTGATGTGTAAATTAAATAAAAAATATTTTCCACCGTGGAAAAAGAAAGAATTAAAAGGTTAGAAAAAAAACTCAAACGACACTTTCAATCTCTTTTACTCAAAAATTCAAAATCACTCAAAACAAATCACTCAAAACTCTCTCAACGAAACTGGCGATTCAAGTAGAAAAAACCTTCAGAGAGATTGAAGATGAGTGGATTTCTTCGGAAAAAAAGGAAACCCAATCCAAAATACGGTTAGTTATCTTAATTTCGTAATGTATTTTGCTTGTTTTGGGATTGGGTTTATCGTTAATACTAAAATTAGGATTAGGGTTAATGATTTCGATTAGCGGTAATACTGAGATTAAGGTTAATGAATTGGATTAACGCTAATAATGATATTAGGGTTAATGATTTGGGTTATCGTTTATGCTGAGATTAGGGTTACTATTTTGGAGTGATTGATTACGATTAACGATAATAGTTAGGTTTTGGGGTTTATATTTGGGTTGATACTTGAGATATAATACTGAGATTAAGGTAGTTGGGGTGATTGATTGAGATTAACAGTATTACGATTAGGGTTAGCATTTTATTTTGTGCTTAATATAAGATAATGTTGGTTTAAGGTTAATACAATCACTTTTTTTGGATTAATATAATGTAAAGTATTGTTACATTGGTTTAAGGTTCATGGAACCATTGTTTTGAAATTTTGTTACAATGTAATGCACTGTTATCATTGTTTTGGGATTAATATAGTATAATGTAGTGTTTTAGGATTAATACAATACCGAGATGTTGTGGGGTGCACATGTTTTAGGATTAATAGAATAGAATAAAGTTAAATTTTTGTGGTCCTACTTTTTATATGGTTTGCATATTTCTATATGGAATGTTCCATTGATGGTAGGGTCTTTATTAATGCATATGTGTTGGTTATTTTATACTGTTTTTATATGGTTTGCACATGTTTCTGAGTTTTATATTGTTTTTAGGTTTAGTTTATACATATATTGAACAATGTTTTTTTATTTTAACAGGAGTTAATTCAGATAAATTCAGCTGTGTTGTACATCATGGTGGTTTTATTGTTAGAAAACCTAGGGTGAAATATAGTGAAAATTTAATTAACTATTTTGATAATCTAGATGTTGACACTATGTCAATGTTTGAAATTATTGGTATAGTTGAGAAGTTAAAAATCACTTATGGGGTTAGGGTTTTCTGGCAAGTGGCATCTAATCCCTTAAAAGTAAAACTACTAGTAAATGATACTGATGTTCTTGAAATGGTTAGAAATTTACCTACTGATCATTATGTTCACCTTTACTTTGAAGAAATTGTAGGGTTTAAAGAACCTGAATCTGAACTGAATTCTGATGATGATAATGTTGCTTTTGAGGCTGAGGGTAGGGTAGATTCTGAGTCTGACTCAGAAGATGAAGATTATGGTGCTCAATCTGAGTCAACCACTGATGTGTCTAGGTTTTCCAATAGTGAGGATGAGTTTTTCAGTTCAGATGATGAAATTAATAATGTGAATGTAGGGTTAGGCAGTGAAGAAGTAGAGGTTGAGAGTGATAGTGAACATTCTGACTCACTACACAGTGTAGATGAGTCAGATTCAGATGGTCCACAACATAGACCTAGATTTTTTGAGTTTAATGCTAACACAGACATGTCAAACTCTATACTAAAAGTTGGTTTAATATTTGCAAGTAAGGATATATTGAAAGAGGCAATTAGGATGTATAGTGTTAAAAATAGGTACAATGTCAAGTTAAAAAGAAATGACAACAAAAGAATTCAAGTGACATGCAAGGAAGGGTGTCCATGGGTGTTATGGGCAACTTCTATTAATGGTGAGGATCCTTCTAGAGGTACTTGGCAGATTAGGTCAGTAAAGGGTGAACATAATTGTCTTAGGGAGTCTGTGAATGGTAATGT
Organism: Hibiscus trionum; assembly: GCA_030270665.1. Lineage (NCBI taxonomy): Eukaryota > Viridiplantae > Streptophyta > Magnoliopsida > Malvales > Malvaceae > Hibiscus > Hibiscus trionum. Next base: position 1,695,393 of record BSYR01000012.1, read on the forward strand.
AACTTCAAAGTGGCTTGCTAGGAAGTACTTAAACAATTTCTATGTTGATCCAACATTCTCTAGTACTTCTCTAAAACATGATGTACACAAAGATTAGGGTCTCACGGTAGCCAAGAGTAAGTGTATTAGGGCCAGAAATTTAGCCCTTGAAATGATGCATGGGAACCAGAATGAGCAGTATGCAAAATTGTATGCTTACCTAGGTGAACTAAGGTACTCAAATCCAGGGACAACAACAATATGTAAGTTAGATGAGAGGAAGTTTGAGAGGGTTTATGTTTGTATGCAAGCAATGAAAGAAGGGTTTAAGGTAGGGTGTAGGCCTATTATTGGTTTGGATGGATGTCACTTGAAGGGGTATTATCAGGGTCATCTTCTAGCAGCAGTTGGGATAGATGCAGATGACTCAATTTACCCTGTAACTTTTGCAGTTGTGAAGAGTGAGTGTGAATCAGCTTGGTGTTGGTTTCTAGAAATCTTAGCTGCTGATTTAGAGATAAACAACTCTCACATGTTCACCTTCATGACTGATAGACAGAAGGTATGTATGCTTTTATTTTCTAATTTTATTTTTGTTTATTTATAATTTAATTTTCTAATTTTGTGCTTAATTTGTTGGATGCAGGGACTAATGGATGCTGTGCCAGAATTGTTTCCTTATGCTGAACACATATCATGTGTGTGGCACTTGTACTCTAATTCTAAAACTAATGGTTTTCTTGGAAAAACACTAAAAGATCAGCTGTGGAAAGCTGCCAGGGCAACATATGTCAGGGAGTCTGCAATGTTAAACTTGAAGGTATGATATTGTATTTTAAAATTAGTTTCATAAATTTGTATTTTAAAATTGACCATCATCTTTTAATTTTTGTAGGATTTATCAAAAATTGCTTGGAAGTGGTTGACACCTAAAGACCCAAGGATGTGGTCAAAGTCACACTTTTCCATCAAATGCAAGTCAGACATGCTTCTGAACAATATCTGTGAATGTTTCAATAAGGTAAATTGACCACCAACCTTTAATTTATTTGTGTGTCTAATTGTACTAACTTTTACTGTTTTTATATGGTCAGTTAATACTCGAAGCTAGAGACAAGCCAATCATCACATTGTTGGAGTTAGTCAGGACAAAATTGATGCAAAGGCTTACAAAAAGAAAAGAACTTGCTGAAAAGTGAAACGAGCTTCTATGCCTAAAATTCAAAAGAAACTCGACCATGCAACTTCACTAGCACATAGGTATGACTAATTATTAAATCAGTTACTTTTTTTGTTAAAGTTGACTGAATTATTTATTTGTTTTATTATGCAGTTTTGGCACATTTATGCTGGTGGACACATGTACCAAGTGTCTTGTGGTCCTTCAAATCAGCATGCAGTTAATATCCAAGCTTGGACATGCTCCTGCAGAAAATGAGAACTGACAGATTTATAATGTTTACTGTGTTTAGTTTAGGTTTTTAATGTGTTTACTATTTGGTTTATAATGCTGCTGGATACATGTTTAATTTGTATATATATATATGTTTAGTTTAGGTTTGTATATATGTTTGGTTTAATGTGTTTAGTTTAGGTTTCATATTGTTTATTGTGTTTAGTTTAGGTTTGTATATATGTTTGGTTTAATGTGTTTAATTTAGGTCTGCTGGATACATGTTTAATTTGTATATATATATATGTATAGTTTAGGTTTGTATATATATTTGGTTTAATGTGTTTAGTTTAGGTTTATGCTGTGTATATGTGTTTAGTTTAGGTTTGTATATATGTTTGGTTTAATATATTTAATTTAGGTCTGGTGGACACATGTTTAATTTGTATATATATGTTTAGTTTAGGTTTGTATATATGTTTGGTTTAATGTGTTTAGTTTATGCTGTGTATATGTGTTTAGTTTAGGTTTTTACTGTGTTTAGTATAGGTTTTTACTGTTTACTTCCTTCTATACAGGCATCCCTTGTGTGCATGCTATTTCTGTTATTTTATCACTTCCAGATAGGCCAGAAAAATATGTGGACCCTTGCTATCATGTCTCAACTCAAAGGGGAAATTTATTCACATTTGATCAGTCCAGTGAGGGGTGAAAACCAATGGACTGTTGAAGAAATATCCGAGCCTATCCTACCACATGTATTTAGAAGGCCTCCAGGAAGACCACACAAGAAACGAAGAAGAGAGGCTGATGAAACAATACCTCAGTCTGGTAAAATTTCAAAGAAGGGTGTCAAAATTTACTGCAAAAAATGTGGGGGAAGTGGACATAATATTAGGACATGTAAGGAAAAAGTTGGTGGCAATGTCAAAAGGCCTGCACCTAGACAAACATCCACATCTTCTGCAAATGCAAGAGCTCCCAGAGTTTCAAAATTGCTAGTAAGTTTTGAAATTTTATAATAAATGTATAATTACATTCTCTTCTCACTTGATTAATTGACTTTCTTTTGTTGTGCAGATTAGAAGACATGAAAATGCCCCAACTACAAGCCATACTGAAACTACTCCAACAACAAGCCATGCTGAAACAAATTCAAGGTCAAGTCCAAGGTCAACTCCACATTTACAAGTCCATACTGTAAGATGGATGCCCACCCCTTCTATCCATATGAGTCAAGAGAGTTGTGTCAGTCAATCATCTCCAAGGGTTGATCCTTGAATCTGTTGGAAGGAAGCAACTTATTTTTTGTTCTTTTGTTAAAACATAGACCTACAATTGACCAAACTATGTTATGTTGTTGTGAAAACAAGTATCACACAATTTAATATTTTTGATTGACCTTTTGTAATAGGTCAATATTTTTTGATTGGCCTTTTTTAGTTGGTCAATATTTTAAAATTTTACAAAAAATGATGTGTATTGGTCAAACAGTATGTAATGTATGGATAACATTCCAATCTTAATGGCATTATAAAGTTATGTATTCTTATTTACATTGTACCAAATATTTACATTATCTGTTAGTATTTGTATTGATCAAACATTGGTCAAACACAACTTTATAAAACTGATTTTTTCATTCTATTACATTACAAAATGTGTGTAACAGAGTTACACAAATTCCATATCCCATTTGCTTACATTGATCCCTTACATATTAAACCCTAAATTTCATATCACATTTCTTCATACACAAACTGGTAAAACACACAAAATAGAGATTCTATTACATCACAAATACCCTAAATCCATACATAATACCTAAAACCCACATTCAAAATGAAATTTCCACATCACCTATTAAACCCTTACAATTAGGAGAACATTGTTCCAAACAAAAACCCCAATAAAAAACACCACAACAAGAACTAAAATTCCCCAAATTCTTTCTTTCTTCCTTTGTTTCTCCATAACAGCAGCCCTTCTTCGAAGACCAACAATAATAGCTTTCGATCTAGGGCTCACTGGTGGATCATACCAGTAAAAAAATTTGCATCCCCTTACCCCTTTTTCATAATTTCCACAACCCAAAATCTCCTACCTGAATTTTCATCGGTCCATCTTGTTTTCATCATCGAACGAGCTCCACAGTAGCAAACTCGATACATTTCTGCATCCATATCAAACTTCAGCCTCTAAGAACACCTTCTTTCTTTGAAATCTTAAAAAGGAATGAGATGTTTATGAGTTTAGGGTTTCACGTTAATTTAAATAGGCAAATGAGCATATATTTTTTTTACCTGGAAATCTAACGTGGGCATATGGATATCCTGCGTGGCAAAAAGATTAAAAAAAAACAGCCACATCAGCTGGGCCGTTAGTTTTTTAACGGCGTGTGGCTAAAATGACACCATTTAAATAGTTGTGTGGTACATTTACGGCAAAAAATAATATAGTAATCATTTTGACACCAAACCCATAGTTCAGTGGTCATCTGTGTAGTTTACCCTTTATTTAAAGAGGCGATAACCCCTACGAGTATTACTTTCTTAAATAATTATGGATGAGTGTCATTTAATTAAATAATTATAGGAAGCATATTATTTGGTTAAATTAGCCCTAAAAGAGCATTAAGCTAAAAACAACCATAATTACCTTAAAAATTTAGATTTTAGAAGCAGTTTATGATCACAACAGATGCAAATCTGATCTTTTTATTTCTTAACCCTAAATAAAAGAGCACCAAAAATGAACTTTTCTACTTTTCCACTTCTCCATTTTTTCTGAGGCGGTTACCAAACTTTTTCAAGTTCTTCTTCTTCTTCATCGTTTTTCTTTACCGGCGGCGGCCTTTGGCCGTTCTACTGAATCTGTACATAAATAAAATTCATCTTTTCCGATGAATGTTTCGTTTTTTTTTTCAAGTATTTTTTTCTTGTTTTTCATCTATTTTGTCGAATTCTTATTCAAATCTGCTTTTATGGCAGTTCTTTTGTCTGCTTGGTGGCAGTTCTTTCGTCTGCTTTTTAGTAGTTTTTGTCTGTTTTCATGACAGTAGTCTGTCTTTTGACAGTTACGCGTTCGAGTGACGAGTATCAACGAGCGCTTTTCAACGAAAGAGACCGTTCTATACATGTTATGATTCCCTTTGGTGGTTGTGCCGACATGCCAAGATCAAGTAGCGAAGAATTTTTGCTATATTTAAAGAGCACTCAAGGCAAAGTATAGTTTTTCTGGATTTTTATTTTAGAAGATTTCTTCTTACAGTGTTAGGTTTGGTATGTTCAACGTCTTTCACACCTTTATATTTTTGTTGTTTTTTTTCAGCACTGTATTTTGATTGTAAAAGGTGTGAGTCCTTTATATTACTTTCGCTGTTGAATATAATCCAGATTCAAAAAAAAGAGCACCAAAAACTGCATATAAATATATTATAATACAAAAGTATCATTCTAACTAGAGGTGACAAACGAGTCATTCAGTTCGGGCTTGGTTCGGTTCATTTCAGTTTCGATTATTTCGGGTCCAATATCAATCAGTTCAAATTCAATTTCGGATTGATTTTATTTCGGGTCTGTTGTGATTCAGGTCATTTCGGGTAATTTAATATCGATTCAGTTATTTTCAGTTATGTTGATTTCGGTTCGGGTCAATGGGAGATCGGTCGGTTTTGATGGAGTTTTTAGGTCGGTCAGTTTTTTATACCCTACATATGGCTTTATAAAGCCAATATATTTGAATTTTTAGTGGGTTGTGCGGCTTTTCATATCCCATCTTTCTTTATTTCTATTCATATATTTTTTTTTATTTCGGGTTGCTTTCAGTTCGGATTCATTCAGTTCGGTTGAAAATCGGTTCGAGTCCATTTCGATTCAGCTAAAATTCGGGGCAAATTCAGTTCGATTTATTTCAGGTTTCGGATCAAATTTCAAATCATCATGTTCATGTCAATTTTGGGCCTCTGTTCGGGTAATTTAATTCGAGTCTCGAGTCAAGTTTACTAAGTCTAATTCTAACCTTTAACAAAACAATATTTTAACCAATATTTATTTCACCGATTGACATAAATTTCAATATTTCTGAAAAAATACTTAAATTTAAACTTATATTTAAAGACTTACCCCGTTATAAATTTAATTTAATAGGATTCCTAACTAAAGCCTTGAACTATTTGTTACCGAATATCGAAAATATAGATTAAAGGAATATACGAAAAATCTTACGAGGTTTAGTGTGAAAAAATATTACGTTTTTTTAAAAGGTGAAAGACATTAATTTCACATAAAATAAAAACGAGAAGAATTGAGATATAATGTCACGAGGCAGGCTGCCTGCAACACAAAGAAGATGACTAGACTGGTGTTATCTTCCGAAAAGGGACTATATTTTCTAGATTGGATTATCTAAATCATAGCTTTTCTTTCTTTTTTTTTTTTTGTTGAAAAAAGTTTTCTTTTTATTTCGTTTAGTGGATATGTGTCATGTATGGATTAGATTAGCATAATTTTGGACCCACATTGTGGGCCCAAATAAGTCAATTCTGCTTGACACTTGATGCCTTGGATCTAAAAAAAATACATGATTCATCAGTAAAGTTGGACAATATGAGCTATAATTTTCTCAAAAACACAGATGCCACAACTGCCTACCACCACCACCACTACTACGACGGGCAGCCACCGGATCAATCTGAATTGAGCATATGAATACATCCAACCCAAGTCTGAAGTCTCCAAGCCCGCCCTTAACAACGAGCTTTCTTTTCTTAGAATAGTGCCTTTGTTTTTCTTTCAAAACCTAACAGAAAACAGGAGATATAGAAAAAGTTGTTTTATAAATATAATATAAAGCAAAAGCAAGCGACAAATGATTCTGAGTTCTGCCCCCATAAGTCAAGGGGGTATTTATGTATGAATGAATGAATTTTGGGTGCTGTTTAGGTCCCACCACGTTTTCTTTGGCAAACAGCTAGCATTGCAGAACAAGAAAGGATCCGTTTTCTGGAATCAAACAAAATAAAATCCGCATAGAGATGCACCCAAACAGTCACCACAGTCCGCAGCAACTCCTTTTACAAGTTGGAAAAGATTGGGGACATGAGTGTATGATGCAGATACAATGGGATTTATATAAAAATTAATTTAAATTAAACCCTTTAAAATCTTTAAAAAACTTAATTTTAAAAAAAATTAAATAGGCCCTTCAATCTGGATTGTGAAGAGTGTATGATGTAGATACAATGGGCTTTATATTATGAGTGAGTTAGACCAGAAACATTAGGGTGGACGAATTGAAGACGTTCGTTTCCCTCGAGGTTTATTTGATTTCCCACACGCAGCTGAAAAAGCGTTTTCTTTTCTAGTTGTAGTAATTTGATTTCCCACATGCACAAATCTATAGAATCCATTATTATTTGATTTTGTTCCGCTCATCAAAAGAGGATTAAACCTCATGATTTGTTAAAACATACCAAAACCAAAATATATTTTTTGGGTTCTTGATAAAATTCTGATTTATTTTTTTAATTCTCAAATTTTTCTCTTGATATAAGAGATTTATGTAGTTCACTTAAAATAATATTAAGTATTTAAAAACAAATATTTTAATTAAGAAAATATTTATAATATTATAAGATTCATAAGTAATACCTGCAACTAATGGCGGATCAAAAATTTAAGAATGAGTTTTTTTTTTTTTTCAAAATGAGTATGCATAGTTCATTTTTCCCTTCACACATTAAATTATTATTTTTTGAAAAATATGACACCAAACTACATATATTTTCTAAAAAATAGGGATGCACACTACAAGAAAATGTATTTTTAGTGACATTGAAAATAGTCACAAAAAATATTAAATTTAGCCACTTTAATTTACCATGATCAATTTTTTAAGTCGTCACTAATAACTCCGTCATTATTATATTAGTAACAACTTTCATGCATTTCGTCAAATTAGTTATATTTTTATCACTATATTTTTTGACACAAATGATTATTAATAGTGACTAAAATTTAGACACTAATGTTATTCTTATTAGTGACAAACATTTTATCACAAATACATATGTAAATAGTGTCTGAAATATGTTATCACTTTAATAATAAAAAAATAATTATATTTTTAGTTGTAATCATTTTATATAGGATTTAAACTAATCACTAATTGTCCCTGAAATCTAATGAAGCTTTTGCATTATTGTCATCAAACTCTTAATCTTTGAAATTTTAATATTATTTTGAAAGAAAAATAGTATATAGGTTAAATTGAAATTATAACCGTTATTATTATAATAATAATTTAACTAATTTTCTATGGTTTCTTATACGAAATACATTTGTTGAAAAACTATTTAGATTTTTTTTTGAAGAAAAATTAAATTATAATGGAATATTTCTTTTAATTTTTTCACAAAATAAAAATTTCTATCATATATTATGCTAAAATTACATATTAGTCGTTGTACTTTAATTTGGTCACTTTAAGTTTATATACTTTTTAAATTTTGAAATTTCGATCTTAACATGAATGGCAGTCTTTAAATATGTTAAGTAAACTTTTGCTTTTAGCCCCGTTGTTATACATAAGTTGCTTATTTAATTTTTTATTTTGAACATTTTTAGTCCTTGTAATTTAGTCATATTGTCGGTGTCCTATTAAGATTATGAATGAAAATTTAAAATTTGAAAAATAAATGGACTAAAGTTGATCAAAATAGAATGACTAAAATAACAGTTTACACATAGTATCGAGACAGATAGAAATATTTTACCTTTTTACAAACTAGTTTATGGTAACTTCAATTTTCTATAATTGTTATTATTATTGCTATTATTATAAAAAAATTATTATTGTGACAATATCTAATTTGTCATTATTCTTTTTATTGGTGACAAAATTTGTCACCACAAAAGGTAAAATTTTAAGTGACAAGTAATTTCATTGTCACAACAAATATCAAATAATAGTGATCACTTCATATATCGTCGCTATCAATTGTCAAATTTTTAGTGACAATGAATTTTGTGTCACAGTTATAAACTTATAGTGAGAATTTATTTGTGAAAAATATAATCGTCACAATTACTACTATTACAGTAACCAAATTAAAATATATCACAATTACTTATACTAATAGTGTCACGCAAAAAAATTGTCACAAAAAATTAATATTTGCGACAAAATTATTTTTAGTCACTGTCAATTTGTCACTAAAAACTTATATTGTTGTAGTGGCAGTTACTCAGTGTGGGACTTACTGGATCCGCCACTGATTGTAAGCAGGTGAACATTGACTTACGAATGCTTGAGGAGATCTTCTTTAAACCTGTTGAAGTGGTGGATTATGAAAAAGACCAAAGCCGACCTAGCTCCCTATAATGCTTACTGCATCCGCCATGAAACTTAAGTGGGACAACATTTATTTGTGAGGAGATCTACTCTGTTATAGCAGGAGCACCATAAACGCATACTCAGGGCCCTTATTTTCATGGCCATAAAAATTTCAAATATGAAAAAGTTTAGTAGAGCAAAATGTAACTTTTGCAAAATTTCATGCTAAATTGATAAACTTAAAAAATGGTTCACTTATATCTATTTGACCATTTTTTAAAAAAATTCTAAGAATTCTTGTTCTGCAAATTTATTGAAAACTTAAAAAGAATTGATTACCTTAAAAGGGTAAACAAACAATATTATAACCGAGTAATGATCTTAAAAAAATTTAAATTTCAAGACATTTTATTTCTATTTAATCTTTATTAACTGAATATATTTTAATAGATGAAAATATCCGAGACAGATCTGCCTATTAAAGTAATGGACTATGAAAAAGATCGAAGCCGACCCATCTCCCTATGGGGCTTCTTGCATCCACCACTTGTTGTAAGCAGGTCGAGATTGACTTGTTAGTGCTTGAGGAGATCTAGTTTGAACCATTTGGAGTGATGGATTATGAAGAAGACCAAAGCCGACCCAGCTCCCTATGGGGCTTATTGCATCTATAAAGTTTTCCATGATGTCTACTGATTTTCCACCCTTTTTAAGCCATCCACAACTTTGATTTTGCCAACTGAGTAGTACTACTAGGTATTTAATTATAATTAGGGACTTGTAAAGATAAGCTTATTAATTGGATCAGACTGTGTTGTTCGAACTGACTGCATTCTAATGGTGTGGACTAATATAGGAGACCGCGTCCAATACCTAAAAATAGAGCTTGCAGCTGATCGGAGATGACCACCCGGATTTTTGTTCCCAACATTTCCGGATATCCCACATTTTGAACACTCACACTGCTGCTTTGGTACACTGTATTTGTGATTGTTAGATTCTGCTGGAACCCATTGCTATTCCTTTTTTTAGTAGGGAAGGCCGAGAATCACCGGATCAAGTGGTGCGGCGAAGAAACACGATACACGATTTACGATTCGATTTTTAAGATAAACTACATTGATAGTCACCTAATTTTTAAGGTGCTTTTATTGGGGTTATTGAACTTTTAAAACTTTCGTTACGATCACCTAATTTTTAAATAAATTTTATTATAACCACTGTCGTTAGCTCTCATGCTGACACGACACTTTATTTCTTTATTTTCTTTCTTTTTCTTCATCTTCTCTCTCTTTCCTCCATGCATATAGAAACGAGTAAAATCATAGCATTTCTTCTCTTGATTTCCTTCTTTTCTTCTTCCATAAACGTTAATTTCCCCCTAAAAAACCGTAATTCATAATTCAATCACATTTATTTTGTAGTTTATTTGAAGTATTTAAAGTTTTTGATTTGAGATCGGAGTTCGACTTTTGTTTTCATTTGTTCCTGCCATTTTCCACTTCTTCCAAGCTTGTGATTTCAGCTTTGCATCAAATAGGCAAAATGCCATGCTACCTATTTGCATATTTTCATTTGGTTATATGTTATGTATACTTTCATTTATGATACGATGTTCATGCTCTAGTTATGATTTGGATTTTCTAAATCTAAATTCATTTTTGGATCTATCAACGTTCTGAATCTTGAATTTTTCATATAACAATAAAATCATTTCATAGGAGAATAAAATGCTAAGAATTATACTTGATTGATTAGAAAGATAAAAAGATATTGAGTCATTGTTAGATTTCATTGAGAGATGAGGAATTTGAGAGAAAGGTGTAGAGAAAGAGAGACGACACTCTTTGTCATTTTATTAATGTTGAATTATAATATCTTCAAAAATATGAAGACCAATTATATATACAACAGGAGATGAGGTAATCAGTTAAGAACCGTTCTAACAAACTTACCAGATTCTTAACTGTCCTCAATAGAGAAAATACATCATTCATTGAAATACTTAGACTATACTCACTATCTCTAATATTTTCCATGCTACTAAAACTCTGAGCCTTGAAAACCACAAAAGAAGCATGCACCTGCAAAAGAAAAGAACAAACATACACCACACAAAAAACAAACATGAAAAATACATCATTCAGAATTAACAACTTTATCTGCAACACCAGTAGAAGATACGATCATAGGGACAACAACTAATCTGGATCGATGCCTTTGTAAAGAAGGGGCTGACAAGGGCTTTGTGAAGATATCTGCCACCTGCTCATATGCTGAAATTTCATTAACAAGAAGTTTACCAGCTGATACTTGCTCACGAACAAAATACAAATCTAACTCGACATGTTTAAACTTCAAATGCAGAACATGATTAGCTGAAATAGCTACAACACTCGTATTATCGCACCCCAAAACAGGAGGGCATTTAATAGACACATGCAACTCTGAGAGAAGAGATTGCAGCCACATGACCTCAGTTGTAGCACAAGCAACACTCCGAAATTCTGCCTCTGCCGTAGAGCGAGCAACCACTGGTTGCTTGCGAGAGCCCCAGGCAACAAGATTCCCACAAAACACACACAAAAGCCTGTTGTAGACCTTCGATCATCTGAATTAGTTCCCCAATCTGCATCAGCAAAGCCTGTAATAGCCAAGTAATTTCGAGGAGAAAATTTCAACCCATATTCTATAGAACTCTGTAAATATAGAAGAATACGTTTGACAGCATGTAGATGAACATCACTAGGATTTTACATAAATTGACAAATTTTATTGAATGAAAAAGCAATATCAGGCCGAGTAATGACAATGTACAATAGAGCACCAACTATGCTTCTAAACTCAGTCGCATTCTCAATAGCACTTCCATCGTGAAGAGAGAGTTTACAGTGAGCAATCATATGAGTGGGCAAACTCTTTGCCTCATCAAAACCACACCTTTTCAATAAGTCTAAAATGTACTTACGTTGACTTAACAACAGTCCCCCATCTGAAGTGTAATGAACTTTCACCCCAAGAAAATACCTGAGAAGACCTAGATCTTTTAGAGAAAATACTTGATTTAACTTGACAACAATTTTCTCAATATCTTCATTGTTATCTCCTGTGATGATAATGTCATCAACATAAACTAACAGGTAACAAATGTTAGAATTAACCTTTTTAATGAATAGGGAAGAATCTGACTTGCTTGGCCGAAAACTAATAGAAATCAAATATGCTCGAAGTTTCTCAAACCACACCCTTGGAGCTTGTTTGAGACCATAGATAGCCTTATGGAGTTTGCACACGAAGACACCATCCACACTCTTTTCTTCAAATCCAGGAGGTTGAGTCATGTACACCTCTTCAACCAAGTCACCATTTAAAAAGGCATTGTTGATGTCAACCTGCCTTAAAGACCACCCTCTTGTTACAACTAAGGACAAAATGGTTCTGACAGTGATTGGTTTCAAACAGGACTAAATACCTCGTCAAAATCAATCCCTGGTTCTTGCAAGAATCCCCTTGCGACCAACCTGGCCTTGTACCTAGATATTGTACCATATGGATTTCTTTTGATCTTAAACAACCATTTACAGCTCACAACTTTTCTATTTTCTGGTAATTGAACCACTGTCCATGTCTTATTTCTCAAGAGAGCATTATACTCTTCTTGAATTGCAGCCCTTTAATGTGGGCACTTCATTTCTTCTCAAATGCTTCTTGGTTCTTCATTTGTAGAAGCAGACTGGACATGAAAAATCTTCGGCTTCTTAATGCTATTTTTACTCTTAGTTGTCATAGGATGCACATTTATATCTGCTAAAAGAGGCTTTGACAAAATCATGCTAGACTCAACATCTTCCTGTACATGCGCTCTAGAGGAAACCACCTCTTGGCCCTCAGACACCTCATCATCAGCTTGTGCAGGTCCTTATGAATCACAAATCAACCTGGCAACATTCAAATCCAAGCTGTGAGGAAGTATATCTACATGTATTTATATACTCTGTAAGTATCCTGAATCTGGAGGAGTGTCGTTTGTCCGAAAAACATCATTAACACCCTTTGACTGAAGCACATCATCATCAAAACCTTGACAAGAAACATCACCTTCATTTACAACACCTTGCTGCTGCACACCGGTACCAGAAGGTTGACATTGATTAGGACCTTTATTTACAACACCTTGCTGCTGCACACCAGTACTAGAAGGTTGACACTGATCATGACCTTCATTGATAACTTCTGGCTGTTGTACTATACCGACATTTTCTCTGATAGGAGAGTGAGAATTTCCTACATTTGTGAGGATTGTGTGCTGCCGAGACACCATAGAGACTGAGGAAGGTTGCGGGGAAGAAGCACCACGTTGCTGCAAATTTAGAACAAAAGAGTCCAAAGGCTCTTGGCCTATAGAAACTCCCTAGTCTGAACACATTCCTTCGAAACCAGAACTAGAATCATTTTGTGACATTTCAGATGCAACAAGCAAAGGTAAACTGCCACCACCAGATGGAACTGAAAAACCAGAACTCGAAGTATTCTTTTCAAGAGAAGGAAATACATGTTCATCAAAAATAACATGTCTTGAGACAAACACACGACCATTCTCATCTAGACATTTATATCCCTTGTGAGAGACACTATAGCCCAGAAAAATGCACTTTTTAGACCTAAAATCTAACTTATGTCGATTAAAGGGCCTTATAAAAGGATAACATGCACACCCAAAAACGCTCATAAACCAATAGTTAGGAGCCTGCTGAAATAATAGCTCAAAAGGGGATTTACCTTTCAACACCTCAGTTGGAAGTCTATTGATGAGACAAACAGTCGTGGTAAATACATGATTCCAATATTTAAGAGGCAGTCCAGCTTGTGCCAACAAGATAAGTCCTATTTCCACAATGTGGCGATGCTTGCGCGTAGCTTTGCCATTTTGCTCAGACGTATATGGGCAGGAAATCTGATGTTGAACCCCATGAGTGAGCAGCCAATTCGACAACCCCTGATACTCAGAGCCACCATCAGTTTGCAACGCTTTAATTTTGACAGCCAAATTGAACCTCTACCATCTTCTAAAAATTAAGGAAACACTAAACAACTTCGGACTTTCTTTGACCAAGTACAGCCAAGTATGCCTGCTATAAACATCTACAAAAGACACATAATACAAGAATCCATCCAAAGTAATAGGAGCGGGGCCCCGAAGGTCAGACACAATAAGATCAAAAGGAGATTTATATTTAGTTTCTGACATTACAAAGTGAAGTTTATGTGCTTTCCCTTGCAAACAAGTAGAGCAAACAAGAGAATCTTTATTTTTAGAAGCAACAACATTACAAGTATTTAAAACCTGCCTAAGAACACCCTTGGAGGGGTGCCCAAGACGTTTATGCCACAAATCAAAAGCATTTGAGGAAGAAACAACACTATAAGCCGCAACACCATTAGTCATGAAATCATTCAACTTAGGCAAAGAGGATAGCTCATATAAACCTTCATGAGTGAGCCTCCCTCGAAGAAGAACATCCTGAGTCTGAGAGTTTCACACACAACAATCGGTAGCATTAAACTCTATAACAACATTATCATCTTTGGCAAGTTGTGACACCGATAGTAAATTTTTTCTAATAGCAGGAACATGCAACACATTATTCAAAAGTAAAGGTTTACCAGAAGTGGATAACACACCCTGACCAATATGAGAAATAGGAACAGCTGCACCATTACCCATAAGGAGTCTGTGTTTACCTGTGTAAGTAACACCAGAATGCAGATTCGCTTGATCAAGAGTGATATGGTGTGTAGCTCCGGAGTCAGGACATCACACACCATCACGTGAAGTTGGCCATGGGGAGGCTGCTGCATTGAAAGAAGAAGCTAGGGCAGAGGGAGCAGAGGATGAACGACCAGGAGATGAATGAAAAATAGGAGAGGAACCAACCGAAACACCACCTCCTACAAACTGAACAACAGGGCTACCCACAGCATGCAAGTACACTCCAAGAGTGAGTGAAGAGGAAGAAATATTGCCATAGAAAGCTGAAAAAGTAGGATACGTCCCAAAATGATTTCCAGACATAGGAGAAAAATGCCCCTGAGATGACCGAAACTGTGGTGAGATAGTATGATTATACACTTGAACATGTGAAGTGTCAGCATTGCTACTAGGCTGCGAACCATCTTCAGCAAAATTATCACCATTGCTAGAATCATGACCCTGAAAATTCTTATCAAACCTATACCAACACTTGAGTGCCACATGTCCATAGCGACCACAAACTTGACATTGAGGTCGATTCTGAGTGTACCTTCCATGACCTCTACCTCTGTAAGTACCGCCACCACAACGACATTTAGAATCTGAGATTTGCATCTCATCATTAGTACCCTGTGTACCTTGTGAAAAACCATCACCAGAAATGGAATTCCCTTGATGTGTCACCATATTTGCATGCATAGGCAAGGTTTCTTGAAAGAACAACTTTTGGCGAGCTTCACAATCCAAAAGCATGTATTTAAGAGCTTCAAGGGACACCACCTCACGAGAGGCAATAGCTATTACCGACTCAGAATCCATGGATAAACCAGCAAGAACAACACTGACTTGTTCTTGCTCAGTCACAACACTGCCTGTAGTGTTAAGAGAATCACAAATCAATTTTATCTTTGCTAAGTATTCATGTATCGTCAGACCACCTTTTTTCTGTGTGTGCAAACTGTGCCTAAGAGCAGAGGACTTTGCACTAGATCGAACAGAGAACATTCTAGTGACAGTACTCCAAATAGCCTTCGTAGTGTGGCAGCTGGTGAGATGAGGTAACACATCAGCACTAACAGTAGAAAGCAACAAAGACGCCAACAATTTGTCTTGGCGATGAAACATGACAAATTCTGGATTGACCACCCTAGATCCTGTAGAATTTGTTATGAACTAAATTGGAGGAGGATTAGTATCAGTAATAAAGTCTGTAAGACCATATCCATCAATAATCAACGTTACTTGATGTTTGTGACCCCCTCGTCCCGGTCTGGTCGGATGACCGATCAGAGTGGGCCACACGGGGAAAATCGAAGCGAAACCCGTTAAGGTTCCCCCTCGGTTAACGACCCAGAAAAATTTCCTTTTTACTTTATCTTGTCTATAGGCATAATTAAATCCTATGTGAAGCACATCAGCGGAAAATGCAAACAATTTAACATCGACCAATCAAACGATACATTAAACAGCTCATTTTTACCCCTTTACAGCAGGCCGTATCGAAACGCCCTTAGGGTGTTCCGATACGTCTTGACTTAGTCAACAGGCCAGGGTCAACCATAGGGAGACCGTTTCGGAACAGGGGTGACCCGTATCGAAACGACCCTAACGGTCAACTTCTCGTGGTCAACGAGATTTGACCGTTTCGAAACATCAAAGGCCCGTTTCGGAACGCCTTTATCTCTCCAATTTCTCAAAATTCCAGTAGCAAAAATGTTCCGAAACGACCCCTATCCGTTCCGAAACGGCAGACCAAAAGCAAAGGGACCGTATCGAAACAGGGTGGCCCGTTTCGAAACGCCCCCTGTCTGCAGATTCGTTTTGGCTGTTTTAAGGCACGAGTGTGCCCCAAAACACCTCCACAACCTATAACAACACACTAGCAATGAAACTTAAGGCAACCCAACATACAAGCATGCTTCAACATCAACAAACGAACTAAACACCAAGGCACAACAACACAAGTCATGCATACATGCAATTCATTTAAGGCATTAAGCATTCAAAGGCCAACACCTAGACAACTTCAAAATAACAACATGCTAACAGGGTACCAAGCAAGGCATACATCCCAAGTCAAATTAGCCAACACATACGAGGAGTCTAACATGCTCCCAAGCAACATCAACCACAACATAGCCATCAAAATAACACATGTCCCATTGCTTAGACTATTACATATTCAACATTAAAAACTCATACTTGAAGTACTCAAGGCTAACAACCACACTTGGAGGCCCTCCACTTGCTCGAGCAACCCGCGAACTAAGGATCTGCAATGTTGAACAAAGAGAGCGTAAGCAAGGATGCTTAGTGAGGGTAAGCTCTAAAAACAAACCTCAACATTGCAGGGTCCGAGCACGATCTAGCCAAGGCATTACACAAATATACCAAGGATCCACATGAGCTACAAGATAAAGATGCATGAGCAATATACAATATAAATGCCATGATCATAAGCTCAACTCCACAATACATGTAATC
This sequence comes from Hibiscus trionum, assembly GCA_030270665.1. Classification (NCBI taxonomy): domain Eukaryota; kingdom Viridiplantae; phylum Streptophyta; class Magnoliopsida; order Malvales; family Malvaceae; genus Hibiscus; species Hibiscus trionum. The sequence goes on from BSYR01000012.1 coordinate 1,712,336, forward strand.
ACATTCAAGTATCCAATTAAAGATCTTAAACCACAACACAATGATACACTTATCAATCAACATTGGCTCCTAGCTATGACCCGAATACGCGGATAAACATGTTGGAAACTCACATCCAACAACCACATTACCTCACGGTGGGATTACACTCATCACCAGTCTAGCGGAGGGGATTCCACTCATCCTCACGCCTCGTCGATGGGATTCCACTCATCACCGACCATATACAATTACAATTTCCGGGCGAACCCGTACTCCTCCTTGATGACTCAACGCCACTAAGACCACGCGCGACTTTTGACTCATGTGTACACACTAACATCCTAATGATCGATCATTTGTATTCAAGTATACTAGTGCCAACATTTACTCATTTCACATTACTCATTTCAATCAATTCCGTGCTTAGCACGTACTCACCGACAACCATCATCATGCATGTCTCAAGCATCACAATTCATGTCTCATCTCACATGTATAACACAATATACATAAGCATTCATATCACATTTCATACGAGACATACACAACCATATAAATGAGTTCATCCAAAGGCTCTAGATCAAGCTTAGGATTAGGCTACCACCCTAATCCTAACTCTAGGAGGGTCTACCAAGCTCAACCTAGTCCATAAACTAGAACCAACCATTTTAAAACCATTTAAAACAATTAACCACTCACCTAAGCTTCCAAGCTCAAAGACCACGCAAGCAACCACCTTCAATTTCCCGGATTTACTTCCGATGCTTCACCGATGCCCAAACTTGATTCTAATCAATATCAAACACAAACAAAACATTCCCAATCAATATCTCATCATCGAAACTAACCCGGATTAACATTTTCAAGCATCCAACACTAAAAAACAAGCCCAAAACAGAATTCCCGAGCAGCCCCTAAAACCCACTGAAATCTTCCATTTCAAGCATCCAAACAACCATCAAATACACCCAAAGTGACCCTCATATATCATACTACCACCAGCCCCCAAAAACCAACATTAAACCACCCCAAAAACCACTTTAAAACCCTTCAAAAACCCCATTGAAACCCAATTCCGAAAATTGCCCAAAATCATTTGAAATTCACATATGTTATACCATTTGACATCTATACACCATAACTAAACACATTAAATCAAAACACTTCACTTAACATCATAAAGTTTCTATTTTTAATCCAAACCTTCATAAATTCCATTTTCTAAAACCTTCATGAAAATGAAAATAAAAGGTACTTTCATGGAGAGGGAGATGAGGGGAAGTCAAAAATATCATTACCTTTCAAAATGGAGTTGAAATGAGGGAGCTTTTGAATGAAACAATAGATTGGGTAGAGAGCTCTTGTTTTCCCGTTGGTGTGTTTTTGAAGAAGGAAGTGAATAGTAGAAATTGGGTGTTTTTGTTTTGTTTTAATTTAAAGGCCTAAAGACCAATTTGCCCTTAATGAAATGGGATATTCACAAGAGTATATGATCCATGGCCATTTGGGATTTAATTCTAAAACATGGTCAACACCAATTAATTAATTTGAAAACAAAACCCGAAATATAATTTAAATTATAAAACCGAGCCCAAATAATATTAAAATATTATTTTCACCTAACCCCTAAACCCGGGTGTTACAATGTTTCCACAGAACATACATAGGCTCAACAAGTTTAACAACATCTTGTTTCAGAATTTGTTGTACCGACATAATGCTAGAGGAGCTAGCATCAGAAAGACTAGAGGCAATATGTGAATCTTGAGTCATTTTAATCAGCGAACAAGTCGAAATCCACATGTCAAAGATATCACAACTCAAGATACAAGATGAGACACGCCAGAGAACAAAAAAAATTAACTCAGACAATACCACAAACAGATGGAGGGCAGAGAGAACAACGATCCAAGCAAATACACTAATTCAGACAATATCACAAACAAATGAGGGCAGAGAGAACGACGATCCATACAAATACACTAATCAGACAATATCTCAAACATATGGAGGGCAAAAACTTTGACGCAAGAAAAGTCACAAGAAAACAAGGATCCAAGCTAGCACAGTGCTACAAAAATCTTTCGTCAAACAAAAATTCAAGATAGCTTAATTCCAGATCTAAAAATATGCAAGACGAATCACTGATTTGATTCTACAAACTATGAGTCACCACGAATCAAATGTCCTTGCGATATAAGCATATTTTGAAAAGTAAGAAACTAGAACTGAACCAGAATCACTCATTGATTTAAGCTGAGTCTCGCCAACCGAAACGTCACTATCTAAGTTGAAAGTAAAATCAACAACAACTAGAATTCTAATGACAACAGAACCTGATTGGAGTGAAACAACCAAACCACTTGAGTCGTGATTCTGAAACTGCACCAGTGACGGATCACAAAAAAAACGAAGCCAGAAACACTCGAAGCTCACGAGAGAAATCAGCGAAAGTAGCGAACTCAGAATCTCTAATGGCTTTGATACTATGTTAGATTCTATAGAGAGATGGAGAATTTGAGAGAAAGGTGTAGAGAAAGAGAGACAACACTCTCTGTTATTTTATTAATGGTGAACTGTAATATCTTCAAAAATATGAAGACCAGTTATATATACAAGAGGAGAGGAGGTAATCAGTTAAGAACCGTTCTAACAAACTTACCAGATTCTTAACTGTCCTCAATAGAGAAAATACATCATTCATTGAAATACTTAGACTATACTCACTATCTCTAATAGTCAAGAATCAAAATCTGTTGCCAGCCTAGATTTATTATTTGATTGGAATGGAAAAATGTAGTTAGAAATATTAAATTCTTTCACAAAAACAAATTATTGGTATAACAATTGTAGCATAGTTTAAGGCATGTAACGGGAAAGCTAAAACAGGAGCAATCGTCTGTTAGGTGTTAAATGGTTGAGATTGTGTTGATTTTTGTCTTTATGTAGATCAATGGGGTTTCTACGTGATGTTAGCTAAAGGTTTCACCTATAAATAATGACTCGGCCCTTTTCAAATAATAATAATAATAATGATAATAATAAAATAATGACTCGGTTACTCCAGAACCAACCTCAGTTACCTCAACAACAATCTAAGCAGTGGCGGAATTTGGAGTAAAAGTTTGAGGGGCCAACTTAAAATTTTAAAAATAATTGGAGGATTGAACAATTTTTTTTTTAAAAAAAATTGAGGGTTTAACTAAATTTTTTAATAATTTAAAGAGATTTAACAAAAAAATTAAAAATTTGAGAGAGAATTTAATTAAAAATATTCAAAATTTTGAAGCTTAATATGAAATTTTAAAAATTTGCAGAGGACCAAATTAAATTTTTCAAAAATTTTAGGGACAAAATTCGAGTATTCTAAAATTTTAGGGGACTGTGACCCCCACCGGTCCCTTAAAACTTCCGCCACTGAATCTAAGATGGGAAAATTAATGGTTTACGGAAGAAGAAATGAAGAAAAATAAGAGATGAAATGTCTTGTTTTTGTCAATTCTTTTTTTTTTTTTGAAAATAGGAGCTTTTATTAAGAAAACGCCACTACTTCGGACCTCGTTAAAAAACCTCCCTAACCTAAGGTGGAGGAAAAAGAGTGTGCCGAAGTAATGCGATACACCAAAGAGCATAATTAACCCAAAAGTCAGCATGGAAAAGAGCAAGGACAACATACAAAGCTCGCATAAAACAGAAGCCATACAAATCAGCTTAAATCAAGGAAGCTGGGGAAAAATGCACACAGCACCACTCCTCTGATCACCTTTTCGAACCATGGAAGAGTCTCCTACCACATCTATGACCATAACTGCCCATAAAACAAGACCCTACACCTGCAAGGCTGCTCCTTGCTGAAACCAAACCAGCGACTTCAACCTTGAGATCCCGGCTTTAGCTAAGCGATCAGCAGAGCCATTTTGCTCACAGGGAATCAACTGTATTTTCCAATCAAATCTGGAAATAACCTCAAAACATTCAACAACCACTTGTCTGAAAATCATCGGGGCTGAAACAGGCTTATTAATCCATTCCACTATCAAAGAACAATCAGATTCGATTAGAAGCTTAATTTTAACGAACCAAGGAGATGACTTGAAAAGAAAACAAGCTTCCTTTACAGCAAGAAGTTCGGCTGTAGTAGCGTCAACAAAACCTGCAGCTTTTGAAAACTGGATTAAAATCACATTCTCATGATTTAGACAGACACCTCCAATACCAGCTTGACCAAAACCGCCAACCACCGCACCGTCAATCTGAAATTTACACACCCCTAAATCAGGCGCCAGCCACCTAGAAATCACTGGACAAGAACGCTTTACAACAACCGTGCGAAAGAGTGACGGGTTCTGAAATAAATCCGAAGAGGAAGGAGAAGACAAAGGCCACCTCGCCTTACACCAGTGACTCAGACGAACTAAACAAATATCGACAATGGTATTCAAAGATGCAACAGAGCCCTTGAAAATAATCTCATTACGATACAGCCATAACGACCACACTATACATTGGAAAGCCATAAACCAGATTTCTTTGCTCTTAAAAAAATTCGGCAAATCATACCACTGAGTCAGAAAGTCTTTGAAGTTACCTGGGCAAACAAATTTAATATTCCATAATAGGAACCATCTTTGCCATAGAAGCCACGAGAAGGAACACCTGCAGAACAAATGCTCAAGAGTTTCTTCGCCATTCCTGCAAAAAGGACAAGACAGGTCACTCAAACCCGTTACACCTCTTCTCGACAAGTTAACTTTAGTCGGAATACGACCATGAGTAGCTCTCCAAATGAAGACAGCAACCTTGGGGGGAGCGAGATTCACCCAAACCTTGTCCCAAATAACATCCTTATCCCTCCTAGCATTAAAAGACAGATCACAATAAGATTTGGTGCTGTAAATTCCGTTGGACGAAGCAGTCCATCTTATACTATCATGCTTCATTCTACCAGGAGTCGAGCAGTTAATACATTGAATAAAAGCATCCCATAAATCCTCTTCCCAGCTAAAAAGGCCTCTACGGAGCTGGATAGACCAATGCCAAACACCAAGATCGAAATGCCCAAAATCAGCAACCGACCCAACTTTCTTTACTGCCAGGGAAAAAATGCGCGGAAAAGCTACCTTCAAAGATCCGAGACCAGTCCAATTATCGAGCCAAAAAGACACTGATTTCCCATCCCCAATAACCACCATAATGTTATTGAGGAAGATGTTACTAGAATCAGAAAGAGGAGCCGTAATCCCTCTCCATATCCAGGACTTTTTCACTGAACTAACATTTTTCGGAAGCAAAGAAATAGACCCTCTTTCATACTTCGCTGCCATAACCCGACGCCAATAGCAATTAACTTCAGAGCCGAAACGCCGAATCCATTTATAAAGGAGAGCCCTATTCTTGGTATTGAAGTTGAATAATCCCAAACCGCCGAGGTGCTTTGGCAAGCACAGAACCTCCCAGCTAATCCAGTGAATTTTCTTTTTCTCCCGCTGGTTCCATAAGAAATTGACGACTAATCTGGTTAACTCCGTACTAATGGCCTTCGGCATAGGGAACAACGAAATAAAGTACATGGGTAAATTTGCCAAGGCAGCTTGAACTAAAGTGATTCTGCCAGCAAAGGATAGCACTTTCGAAGACATCGAAGACACCTTCGATCTAACTTTGGAAACAATAGGCTCCCAGAGAAGAGCGGAGTTCTTAACCGCACCGAGAGGAAGACCAAGATAAGAGCAAGGCAGACTGCCCCTGCAGCATCTAATAAGAGCTGCCCACCGATCCAAAGTAGATGCATCAACATTGATACCATATAGAACCGATTTCTTCAAGTTAAGCCTTAACCCGGACGCAACTTCAAACCCTTTTAACAATCTTACCACATTCCTAACTTGAGATTCACTAGCCTCGCAAAAGAGAATAAGATCGTCGGCAAATTGAAGGTGAGAAACCTCAATTGGCTCTTGACCGATCTTCACACCCCCAAAGAAGCCCAAAGACACGGCTTTTGAAAGAAAGGCGTTCAAAGCTTCAGCCACCGGATTAAACAACATAGGAGACAAAGGGCAACCTTGTCTTAAGCCCCTACTATTCGAGAACGGCTCAGAAGGCGATCCATTAACCAAAATAGAAATTGAGGCGGAGGAGATACATAAGTAGATCCACTGACAAAACAATTCTCCAAACCCCATCCATTTCATGACAAAAATCAGAAATTTCCAGTCCACTGTATCATACGCTTTCCGAAAATCAGCTTTGAAAACCACATTTTGAGAACCCCGTCTTCTAGCGAAATCAATGACTTCGTTCGCTATCAACGAGCAGTCAAGAATTTGACGACTCGCGCAAAAGGCGAACTGACTCTCACCTATAACGCTTGATAACACAGATTTAAGCCTTACTGCAAGTGTCTTTGCCAGCAGTTTGTAAACGGAGCCTACTAGGCTGATTGGCCTATAATCATTAATCGACGATGGGGACTTCACCTTAGGAATAAGCTGAATAAAAGACCGGTTGAAAGAAAAATCGGTGACACTACCATTGTAGAACTGCTCAAAAAAGCTGAGAACATCCCCTTTCAAAGACGGCCAAAACTTCTTAAAAAAGTTCATATTAAAGCCGTCGGGGCCAGGGGCCCGCGAGCCATCCAAAGAAGACAAAGCTTCCCAAATTTCCTGACTAGTAAAAGGCTTTTCAAGGATTCCAGATTCGAACGAGCTAATCCTTTTAAGCTTGCATCCGAAATCCCTGATGGGAATCGTATAGGACTCATTAAAGCTTTCTTTAAAATGATCAGCAATAAGGCCTTTAATATCTGAAGGAGCAGTGAAATCAGCGCCATTATGAGAGATTTTATCGATATGATTCATGTTTCTCCTGATAGAAGCGAAAGAATGAAAGAAACTAGTATTTCTGTCACCCACTTCAAACCACTTGAGACGCGATTTTTGCAGCCAATCTCTCTCATTTTTACGATAAGCCATCCACAACAGAGACTTTGAAACCTTGAGATCACCAATCAAACGACAGTCACCTCTGGAAATAGCATCCTCCAACTCAGAACATTTACTCTCTAGCATCCCAATAGAGCTCCCAACCACCCCATTCCTAGAGGCAGACCAAACTTTAGTTGCTTTTTTGCATTCAGTCAGCAAGGACATAATGCCTCTGGAAGAAGAGCCACTGCAGGTTTGAACTATCAAGTCTACATAATCCATCGAGTCAAGAGAGGACTCAAACCACTTAAAAGGGCGAGGGCCCCAACTATCCCCAATGCACGACAGGCATACTGGATTATGGTCCGAAATGGACTTTGGTAGAACCTGCTGGAAGAGGTCGGGCCACAAAAAGAGGATGTTGTCGGACACCAGAAACCTATCCAGCCTGCTGAAAGAGGGAGCATCTCTATAGTTTGACCATGTGAACTGACTGCCGTGAGGAGGCAAATCATTTAAACCCAAAGCCTCAATAAACTCGACGAAATCTCCAGAGGCTCTCTTATTGAAACTTACACCTAACCTTTATGACCGGTCTCTCACAGTGTTAAAATCCCCACCAATGATCAGGGAAGATTTAAAATTTTCCAGCTTAGCAATCAATTCAGCGAACACTTCTTTCCTTTCATCCACCACACAGGGGGCGTAGATGTTAACTATAACACACAAAACATTGGATCCAACCAGTTTTCCCAGTAGTATAATAAAAGAAGGGCCAACCCAACTTGATTCGCAATAAAAAAAATTAGGATCCCACAAAGATATTAATCCACCAGCAGCCCCAACCGAACCAGAAAACACCATCTTCAAATTCGAAGAATTACCACATATTCGACAAAAAGTTCTATCGTTAACATCCTGAAGTTTGGACTCCTGGATGAATAAAACCGACGGTTTCAACTTCTGAATAGTTCTCTTAACAGCTGCCTTTTTTTCAAAACTCCCTAACCCTCGAATATTCCATGAGATAAAAAGGTTCTTCTTCATCATTAAAATAAGACCAGAGACACAAAATTCACTAAACCCATAAACAGAGACAGAAAACGCTTGAACTACAAATCATCACCACAGTCAAGTTCCAACAATCGGTTAACCACTGAGACTTTAGAAGCATCAAATGATAACCCAGTAGATTCGCACACCTCAATTGTGGCAAAAGCTTCAACCGAAGCAACTCCGGGACGCTGTGCGGGAAAAATTCCTTCCACCGGAAAGCCTTCTTCAGCCGACTTGGAGGGGGGGAGCAGCAGCAGCGGGCTGACCTTGCGAAGACTCTTTCCGACCCGATATGCAAAAGAGAGCTCCACCAGGCAAAGAGCCATTGGAAGAGATTAACGGTGCCTGGGGTTGAAATTTCTCCAGATTTGGTCTGAGTACCAAGGACAAGGTCCCATTATTCAGCTGTTTTAGGAGCTTTGGTTTAATATTGTATAAGCCCGATCTAGAGTCAACAGTGGGCTCACTGATAGAGCTATTTTCGGAGCACTCTAAATGTCCCGAATCTTGTCGGACCGGGACGTCATAAAGGGTATTGGGCTCAGGGAAGACTTGACCCACAGGAGGCCCATCCTTAGGATTCCCAAGAGACCCACAATTGCCCGACAGCTTCATATCGGGGGAGCCCCCCCCCATTCGAAGATAAATTAATATTCTCTCTGGCATCAGGAATCTCGGGAATCAAAGGAGCCGCCACATCATTATTACCCTGAAAAGAAACATTCTCCTGCACCCACCCATCCTCAAACTTTTGACTGTTCATCTGCTCGCCGTCCAACCAACACCGATCATCCTCAAACTCCGCCGTGGACAGACGAACTGAAAAAACCTCACCTAAAGCCGACACTAGGATAGATGAAGGAATTTCATATAAGCATCCGACTGCTACAAGGACCTTTGCTACGTCCAATCTCTGCTTAGTGGAGGTTTCATTATCAACTTTCAAAACCTTCCCAAATCGGCTGCCAATTAAGGAAAGAACCGAATCATACCAGATTGACAGGGGAACACCCTCCATACACAACCACACTTTTAGTTTCTTGTTAGCCTTGAAAGACTGAGGATAATCAATATCGATGAACCAAGTCTTAAGAAAGGATTCTCTTAATTCCCAGAAGATCGGAATTTGCTCCTCTTCTTCAAATCTAATCACCACATAAAAACCCGACCACGAACACACGTCGACGTTGAAACCATCGGCCCGCAACGCTTGTTGAACGCAAGCAGCATCAAACATACCTTTTATTTGACCAATAAAACAATGTTTCAACCAGTCATCCACCGCTGCAAGTTCCAGGTTCAAAGGTAGAGCAGCCCCACAGCTACACTTCGTACACAGATTAACCTGGGCAAGGGGGTCAAAACTATGTTTCGGATCAGAAACCATATTGCGCACAGGACTTTGCTTCGAACCAGACCCATGCATGGGTTTATCTAGTAGAACATCCTTATAGGATCTGTTGTCCCTTCCTACGTTAGAAAACCTACGATTGCTGACCGAACCAACTTTCCTGCCAGAACGGGGATTACTAGAACGAGATAAGGCTTGGGGACCAGAAGAGTCAGTCGAACCGATGCCTCCTTTACCTTCCATGAAAACCTTGATAACAAAACCATCGAGCCGCCTGTTGTTACCACGCGAGACTGCTTCCAAAGCCTCAGACCTTTTTTCAAAGCGAACAAAAGCAAAGGTTGAGGCAGACTTGAGCCGTCTCCGATTATGGTATGCAATGAATACACTGATGACCTTGCCATAGACGGAGAAAGCCCCACGTAAAGCATTAACATGGATTCTCTTACTCACGTAATTGACAAAAACTGCGAAACCAACTCTGGGGGGGAAGAACCTACGATTCATTCCCGACCGCCCCCCGCTGACCGGAGACCTACGCTCATCAACGTTTTTTAATGGGAGTTAACGACAATGACTGTAATAAAAGCTATATAAAAATCGGGCGATAGTAATAAAAGTTTTAAAAATTCGGTGAGTGTAATGAAAGCATAAAAGTTCGGTGACTACAAGTGTTGTTTACCCTTTTTTATTTTGTATACTCTTTATTAATTTCTAAACGTCACCACATGCTTTTCATGCCTAACGGTAGGAAAAAATTATTAAATGGACCTAGCTTACTACGTTATTTATTGTCTCATCTAATAATATTTTTCTATGTCATTTTTTTAAGGTGAATCTCTACCTCTTACCTACATGTTGATAATGAGTGGTTATTTAGAAGATAAAATAAGATAGATAAACTTTATTGATTGAGATTATGAATTAAGTTGTGAGTCGAATACATCTAATAATCTCTAATGATGGGAGAGGGCAAAGAAATTTATAAAATCGTAAATCCAATTGTATTGTAGTCCAAATAATATCGAAAATTGAATCGAAATTTAGGAATGCTTTTCAAATTGAACTGAGCCGAATTTTGTTTTATAAGTAATTTTTTATTTTTATAAGTATTTTATATTTCACACGGTGAAAATAACTTTAAACCTCTATAAGAAAGATTAATTCATTCGTTTTTATTTTCTTTTATTTTTAATTCCAAATAATAACTCCTTTGTTTTAGATTTTTTACAAAATATTGTGTTTGTTTGTCTGTCTTTATAACATAATTTTCGTCTATTTTATGGTAATTTGATGTTTGTGTATTGTTTACCATGATGTACCTTCTGATTAGGGAAGGTCAGCAGTTTAGTATGATTAGATCAATTTTTGTGGTAATTTACCGATACAATTAAAATGATTAGCAAAGCAATATGTAAGATTGATTTTTTAGATCTCCATTCGTACATCTATATATGAATAGTTGGACAAAGACATGAAAATTTTAATAATGGTTGTTGGAGTTCTATGGGAGATAAATGATATTCAAAAGATGTTTTCTTCTTCTTTACGCCCTTTAAATTTACATGTTTTAATTTTCGCCTATAATGAGTTTTTTAGACTTGGTCCCTAAAGTTTTTTTTTATGGTTAGAGTATGTTGTTTTTGTTGTATTTTTTATTTTAATGGAACTCAAATTTTTACTTTGTTAAAAGAATTAATTATTTTTCATTTAAAATATTATATTTATAAACAAATATTATTAAAGATTAAATAAAGCGAGAATTCAATAGAAATTAAAAAATAGTACAACACGTGGGAAAGTGAAAGTTACGATGAACCTTAGGATCTATTTCAAACACTATGTTCCTATTTCAAACACGGCAATGTTTAGGGAGAAAGTGTTTTGTTTTCAATTATTTCTTTGCTTAAGAAAAAGTGTCTTAATTTCAAAGATTTTAATATCTACTCGGGTCATGTAACCCCCTAAACATTTTAATGTTTAGAGAAAAACTCAATTTAAGAAGCCAAACTCGTAACTTCTCCCTTAGTATTCAAATTTAACTTAAATAATTATAATTTTAAATAAAATAACATAAAACATTTTGACCTTCTACCAAAAGATCTTAAAACATTACTAAAGTCACAACATTAATATTAATATCTAATAGTTCAAATAAAATACCCGTAAATATAAACTTTTATGTATGCATACTAAAAATAAACTCAAATCTTAAAATAATCCAAAGTTCAATATACATCAAATCCCAATATAAATAATAGAAACAATCAATGTCTGAAAATAATAAAGTTCGTACTGAAATAAAAATAAATCTAAAATGTAAAAGCTCCTTGAATATCAAATCACCTAGAGTCAAACTATAGGGTAAGCTATTAAGCTCATAATGTCTGTGAAGTGCAACAAATATAAGTTTCAATTCCACGATAATATCATAATATCACAAAGAGTTATAAATCACATAAAAACACAATGCTTGAAATGATGGCAAAGCCAATCGGTCGTAGTGGAGGTAGTTCCCCAGAACTCCTCACCCTTATTTCTCAAATCACAGTGTGATCAAATCACTTCTTCTTCCGTACAATCTCATCCCATATATGTAACAATGTTGTTTATAAAACAAAATCTCATCACAGTTGTATTGTATTAAATACATGAATCACAATTTTGAAGTTTTGATAATCTCATTAAAAACACAATTTAAGAAAGTTTATCAAAATATGCATGGCATCTCAAATCACATAGAAGTCACATGTAACCCCCTCGACCCGGCCTAGCCACCAGACCGCATTGAACGAATTACACGGGAAAAACTGAAGAGAAACCCGTTAAGGTTTCACCCCAAGTTAATCTTGTCTAAATGCCATCATGCAACCTATGTGAGGAGACAAGCAGCGGAAAAGCAAACACGAACATGAACCAATCAATACGGACATTAGAGGTTGACTTTTAACAATTTTACTACAGGCCATATTGATACACCTGAGGCCCGTATCGATACGCCTTCAACGGTCAAACTCCCCAAGGTTAACTTCAAGAGACCGTATTGATACCCTTCAAGGCTAGTATCGATACACCCTTAATGGTCAAGCTCTCAAAGTCAACTTCAAGGACTGTATCTATGCACCTAAGGCCCGTTCCGATACTCCAATTTCTCGCCAAAATTTCAGATTTCCAGGGACCAAAACATGTATCAGTACGCCCCCGCGTATCGATACGATAGGCTTAAACAAGAGACCGTATCGATACCGCCCTTAAGCGTATCGATACCCTATGCCTAAAAAGACAGATTTCAGCAGATTTTACACAAGGTAACCAGCAGAAACTACCCTAAGCAAGCATTCATTCGACTTATAAGCGCACATACAACATAAGGCAACTAGGGATATTCATTTAAGACAAGATAAGCATAGCAAGGTTTATAAAGGAAAACATTCATGCTTAACATTCACCAAAGAGGTCAAAAGCCATACCATAACATGCTTCAACATAAAAAGAGGCATTACAAGTCAAACACAACCAAACAAACTTGTCTAAGCAAGGAGGCATAATTGCAATCCCTTAAACCAAAAGGTCTTATCCCATTGCTTAATACTAATTATTGAAGTCTAAAAACCATACATGAGCAAATCAACCCTTGGAATTCTCCCTTGTTCCCCGAGCTACTCCGAAAGTCTAAGGGCCTGCGTTGTTGGAAAGAGAGAGCGCAAGCATTTAAGCTTAGTGAGCGGTGCTCAAAACAGTAGCTACAACAATGCAATTTTAAAACCATAGTTTTCTTTAAACCAAAACCATTTCCAAATCATCTCCCTCATACTTGAACACATAACAAACATGCATATAACATCTTGTGCATTTACCGAATGCATCTACAAGCCATAAGCTTACCTCATGCTCATTCTCAACATACAAGCAAAGTAGCCAAATACATGCATAAGCATAAATGGTCACGAACAATAAAACATGCTTAACATGAGAAATTAGAGCACCATGGGTATATTGACATTCATCACTTTTACTCGGATATGCGGATAGTTCTCAAAACCACTAGACACTTCCGGTGGAATCTCACATCACCGTACTCACTCGTCTAGTAAAGTATAACTTCCGGTGGAATCTCACATCACCGTACTCCTCTTTAGTGGAATCTAGCATCACTAAGGCCAAGCACGACTTTTACCCCGAGTGCACTCACATCCTATTTGTCGACCGACTATATCCGGTAATAAGATTTCACGTTGTCAATAACCAACCAACCAACACTTACCTTGTGTTCTCATGGTCACAACCATAACCATCATGGGATCAATTAACGCAATCATATGCTTAACACAAGGATAATCATGGCAACAAACACTATGGAAATTATTCAAACGCATATTAGAATTTAATGAAAATAAAAGTCTAAAACACATTAAAACTTACTCTTGAGCTTAGATTGGCTTATCAAGCTCAATCTAAACCCCAAAATACATCATTAACCAAGTTAAGGCTTAGAAAACAATTCCACTCATCGGTACAACCCAAATGATAGCTAAAACACCGATTCAAGCCTCCGAACTACCCGGTCTCGCGTCCAAAGTGCCCAATCCAATTTCCTCTGCTTTTAGGCAACCCAAAACAGAGCATTAGGATGCTAATATACATGTAAACCAGCAACAAACTGGAATCCAACTTCTTGCAACAAAAACACATTGATTCAAACCCAAACTTCACCCAAAACCTCACCAATTTCGTTCTAAAAAAACTCCAAACTGAACTCATCGATTTCAAACATCAAACATATCAAATATCATCTAAAAACACCCCAACAACTAAGGAACCAACAGCCACGAAATCAACCCAAAGCCAAGCTAAAAACTCCATATTTTCAACTCAAAAATCCCATTTTTGACCAATTTCGGGTTCCCCATTATTAAGTCAATATTCCAACATGTCTAACCACTCAAAATTTAGCTTAAAGCATATGTAAAGTCATGTATAATCAAACCCACGAAAATCAAGTGAAAATACCCATTTTTCCAACCCAAAACCAAAATGAAATATAATGGGTTAAGAAGAAGGATTTCATTGATGACAAGTCAAATAAGTAAAAACCAAAGTAAAGGAGAAGTTACCTTGAAAGCTTGCTTGGATGAGATGCTTGAATAAATGGAATAGTGAAAATGGGGTTTTGAAGAAGATAACGTTAAATGAGCTTTTGAAAGATGATGATATTTCAAAATCTTTTTCTAATTAAAAAATCCCATTTTTACCCCTTTTTCTTTAAAAGCAATAAAATTTGTTTATTAAAAATGTTTTTCCAAAAATTATTTTAACCCAAACCGGTTTAACCAAATCCGATTATCTCTCGGGCCCTAAACTCGGGCGTTACATCACATCACAAAAAGGTAGACATGCATATTGTAAAAGAATTCTCAAAACAAGTATAACACAAAAAGAGAACACACCTCTAGCGGCCAAAGCTCTAACGTCGGTGATAACGCCTCCCACAACCTGATCTAGCTTTAGGTCTAGTTGAGTTAAAACCTACGAGATGAGGTTCTACATTAATTCTCATTTTAAAATAAAGTACTATGCCACCTAAATCAATTTTAAAAGGAACATCAACTCACGTGTAGCTCTCGCAGAATGTACAGGTACAAGATGCATAAGAGGATGAGGAGAAGGAGTTAAAACGTCATCCACAAAATCGATGTCGTTTGAAATGCAATAAGAAATCACATTAAAACTCATACTCAATTTCTCACAATCTACTAATGTAACACCCAGGTTTTGGGGTCGGGTGAAAATAATGTTTTAATATTATTTCGGGTTCAGTTTTATAATTTAAATAAATAAAATAATGGTTCGAGTTTTGTTTGCAAATAAAACAAAGGTGTTGGACCCAATTTTTAAACCAAGACCCAATAGCCATTTCATTAATGGCATCTTGGTAAATTTTAAAATGAAGGGGAAATAAGATGACAAAAAGGGGGTTTTATTTGAAAAGAAATGCTCATCTTCTTCATTCCACCATTTTTGAAAACCTAAAACCCCTCTTATCCCCTAAAGCCCTATTTCATCAAATCTCTTCATCAATTCAAGGGCTCTCTTCGAGGTAATTGCGTTTTTGAATTCTCCTTATGATTTCCAACATTTTCATAGCTTTAGTTTTCATAGAAATCATCTTTTTGAGTTTTTGAAGTTTTCAAGTTTGAAGAAAAGCATGAAACTTTAATAGCTTTTTGGGTTGTTTTTGATTAATAGAGTTGAGTTTTGGTCTAACCTTACCCTATGGAACATTATATCTCAATTTGGTTGGGTTTTATAAAGAATCTCGAAATGGGTTTTTAGGGCTATATTTAAAGTGTCAAAAATTGTGTTTTTGGAATGGTTTTGTGAAGAATTGTTGGGCTGATGTTAGAGCAACATTGGGTAGGTGTTTTTAGATGTTTTATGATGATTTTTGGGAGGTTATAGTGTTAGTTTGATGGGATTCCCGTAGCTACTGCTGTAGGTGATTTTTAGGAGTGGAAATTAAGAGTTTTTGAAGTGTTTGTGTGGGGAAATGAAGGGCTGATGGTTGTACAGCATTATGATGATGTTTTGGACATGTTTTGGAGTGTTTTAAGTGTTTAAATTGGGAGGTAATGGCTGGGTTTTGCTGGAGTACGAAAATGAGATTATTTGGGAGGATTTCGGCTTTGAATTGTTGAGAAAATGTTAGAGAATTGAGAGCTGATGTGTAACAGTAAATTTGTTGTTGATTAAGAGGTTAATACATTGTTTTTGATTGGTTAGAAACAGCGGATTTGGCCTTGGGAGGTTCGGACACGATTCCGGAAGTTGTGGAGGCTTGGGTCGGCTTTGCTTGGGTTGCTTAAGGAAGTAAGGTGAGTGGTTAATGTTTTAAATTGATTTTCAAAGGTTGGTTCAAGCATGTGGATGTGAAAATGTTTTCAAGTAATGTTTTGGTCCAAAGATGGTTTTGAAAGAATTTAGATTGGGCTTGAAAAGTCGAATTAAACTCAAGAGTAAGTTGTTGCAAATTGTCTCTTTAATTTCCCCCTTTTACCGTTTGTTTTGATTACTTGTAGTGATAAATTGTTATGTACGAAATTCCAATATTTTGGGAGGAACCATGTTGCTTATTATTATATCGTTGATCATGTGTGATGGTATTTATGGTGTTATTGATATGCCTTGTAAGATGTATGTAAGTTGGTGCGGGTTGTGCACGGAAATGGTGAGTAAGACCATTTGTGGTTGGTAAGATTGAAAGTAGTAAGTTGGTGCCTAGTTGTGGATTTTGTTACAACTTGTTTTTGGTTGTGCATGATATAGTGAGAACATGTCGCATGATGGTGATTGTATATCGTGTTGCATAGTTGGTGTCGAACCTCACGTGATGGTTGTCATTGCTCCGGTGATGTGTAGTCTCGCCGGTAGCGAATGGTATAAGACTCCGGTGATGTGTAGTCCCACCGGTAGTGACTAGTAGAAGAGTACTTTGATGTGTAGTCCCATTGGAAAACTACTAGTCGAAACGGTGATGTGTAGTCCCACCGTGTGTGTTTTTGGTTATGCTTGTGCATACCATGTATTGTTCATGTTGTGTCTCACTATATCATTCTCTTTTTATGGTTTTGCTTTAATATAGGATTATGTCTTTATGCATACCATGAAGTGTGATGCCATGATAAATATCTATATTCTTGACTTGTGGTTGAACTTGTATGTGTTGGCCTTTACTTTTAAAAAGAAAGCTTTGAACCCTGCATTGTCGTTGTTATGTTTTTGAGCTCCGCTCACTAAGCTTTGTGCTTATTCTCTCCTTTTTTCGGCAATGCAGATCTTTAGTTTGGAGTTAGCAAGGAGCATGAAAAGGGCATCCAAGCGCGTGGTCGTTTGCTCAAGTATGATTTATTAAATAATGTAGTAGTTTAGCAATGGGAAATGCTACGTGTTTTAGGAGCGTGCATCTAGACTCCTTTGTGTTGGCTTTATGTTGTTAATGCCTTATGTTGATGGATTTGTAAACCATGTTTATGTTGATGCCTATGTGTTTGTTAGGAGGCTTATAGCCATGTCTTTTGGATGCTTGTGTTGTCTTGGCTTTTGGATGTCATGCTTGGCTTGTAAAATCATGTTTAGATTGCCTTATATAAATGTTTTATGTTTGTTACTAAGGCATGAAACTCATGTATGCTATGTATGCCTTCTTTGAATGATTACGTGGATTCCTTGGTTGAATGATGTTCGTCCATGTTGGGTGCTTGTATGACTAGATCTTGGTTGGTAAATGTTGTATGTATGTTCGTATGTGGCTAGGGAGGTCTTATTATGCATCTAGAGTGTAAATCTTGTGTGTTTGTGCTGAAAATGGAGAATTGCAGAGCAGGGCGTATCGGTACGCCTAAGGGCCGTATCGATACGGTCTTGCCTACAGGACTCAGTTTTGGCTGGGCGTATCAATACGCGGGGGTGTATCGATACGGTCTTTGCTCACTGGAATTCTGAGATTTTGGTGAGTTAATAGCGTATCGATACGGTTCCATCTCGTTGACCTCGAAATGTTGACCGAGAGGGGCGTATCGATACGCTCAAGGGCTGTATCGATATTGTCTTCCCTGAGTTGACTGAGAGGGTTGACTTTGGTCAAGGCATATCGATACCCTCTGTAGGTGTATCGATACGACCTGTTTAATAAGGAAAGTTTGGGTTGTTTAATTGCATGTCTTGTGGGTTTTGTATCCGTGTTCGTTCGTTGCGTGTCCTATCACATAGGGTTTGATAAAGACATCTAGAAAAGATAAAGAAAAAAAATAGGGTTGCTAACCGAAGTGGAGCCTTAACGGGTTTCGCTTCGGTTTTCCCCGTGTAGCCTACTCGGACTGGTCAGCCGTCTAGACCGGGACGAGGGGGTTACAACTAAGTACAAAATAAATTGTAATTAGTGAAGCCAAATTTTCGGGTTTGAATTAGATGAAACAAACTACAAAATCGAACTAAGGACATCGAAAAACGAAAATTCAAAGTTGTTTGAAAAATTCAACAATCAAAGTCAATGTCAAAGTCAACGGTCAACGTTGACTTGACCGATCAAAGTCAAAGTCAACAGGTCGGATCGATCCAATGGGTCAGGTCAGCACTGGTTTGAGACCCATACCCACACACACGGGCTTGGGCAGGGTTCCTTCAGATTGGGCTCAATCCATCATTACACACAACCCTTTCCTTCACCACAGATTGGGGTTCAGGGTTTACCAAGCCTTCATGACACGACGACATGTCAACACGATAGAGGATGGCGACGCGAAACGATGAGGACATCGACGTAAAATTGACCACGAAGAAACATAAGGATTTCAACACAACGCCCAGTTAAAATGAAGATTTTAAATCACAGGAACAAATTGGCTAACCCACACTTACCTAAACACGATTGAAAAAAGGGAGAAGTGGCGGAGCACGCGATGATGCAAGGAAAACCAGCAGTCAAAAAGGAGAGACTATGATCAGGGGTTGGTTCGCAATGACGCAAGGATCACAATGAGGGGTGCGGTGTTGAACACGAACCATGAAAAACTCCTCATTAGAGGCTCACCAGAAAATAAGGGGGCGAGGTTCGGTGAAAACTACTTGATAGAGAGGGAGAGAAGGGTGTATGCGGCTGCTGAGATAAACCAAATGGAGGGAAATGGTTCTTAGGGTTTATATTGAGGTTTAAATACCCTCGTGAAATGGGTAAATCGCAAAGTAAGGATCCCCATTTAACTCTTTTTCTTCAAATGATCCCTCAACTTCTGAAATTCTCAAATAGGTCACCAATTCAGATTAAAAATCAATTAAATCCCCAAATTCACAATTAAGTTTTTGTGATTTAAATCCTCAATTTTAGGGTTTCCACTTGGGAATTCCCAAATTAGTGTTAGGGTTTTCAATTAAATTTTTAGGGTGTTACATGTCATTTCTATAATGTCTTTTCTCTTTATATATATAAGGGGTGGATAGCCGACAGAGTTTGGGCTGATCCACTGGTAAAGGTATGTGTCCTACACACACCATCGAGGTGGCCCTTACCGCCACTAGTTGATCGTGTGGTGAGTTTTCTTATGTAACCTGATACTTTTTATTTTTAATAAATAAACCAATTTTTCTTTCCATCAGGAAAGTTGAAGGCCGGCCGTGTACATCCGCTATGCTCCACGATTTCGGCTTATTGTTTGGAGGATCCTATTGTGGCGTGAGACTAATGTATTGTTTTCTTTTTCTGAGCAGATCTATCGAGAGAAAGGCTGACTTGATCAGGAAGAGTCCTTCTCAAGTGTCGCACGACTTAGCGACCGAGTGAACTAAAGCCGTGACATATGGTATCAGAGCAAGAGTTGCGTTCTAGTCCAGGTCACGATGGTGCATGGTCATCGTCTTGGAAAACATAGAGGTGTAAAATCAATAGCACATAAGTGCTATTTTAATAATTGAAGCACATAAGTGCTTAATTTCTATTTAAGCACAGAGGTGCTTCCTTGTTAGCGCACATCGGTGCCTACTTTTCTTTTGGGAAGCACATCGATGCTTATTCCCTCTTGAAGCATAGTGGTACTGGTTTTTATAATAGGCAGTGTTGTGTTTATTTTTTTGTACAGGAATTAGTAGTATTGTAAGTCGACCAAAGATGGTGACTACACGTAAACAAGGGCCGAAAGTCGTCCCAAGACTTGAGGCGCAACCTATCGCAAGAACTTCGGTTCAACATGGCGCAAGAAGGTTAGCGCAAGCACTAAGGGCTCATGTTGTGTCGAATGAGTGAGTTCTAGAAATTAAAGTGCCCCATCAGAAATTGGTCCATATGGTGAAACACCTGGCTGATGATATAAAAGAGGCAATAAGCAACCTGAAGTATGCGATAAATGAGCTCATGGCTCAAAATAATTTGATTGAAATGGTTGTGGGCAATTCAGTGACCAATGATAAAGGCTAGAGGACTAGGCTCCCTGAACCTCAACGATATGAAGGAAACAAGGATGCCAAAGAGCTTAAGAATTTCATGTTTGATATCGAACAATATTTTCGGGCTACTTGCACCACTACAGAGGAAGACAAAGTCTCAGTGGCTTCGATGTACCTAACATGGACCACCAAGTTGTGGTGGAGGTCCAAGTTCGCAGATGGTGTGTGTTAGATTAAAAGTTAGGACAAACTAAAATAAGATTTAATGACTACTTTCTTCCCTTAGAATGTAGACTATAATGCTCGGAAGAAGTTGAGAGACTTGTCTCATGCATGGACTATCCGTGATTATGTGAGAGAGTTTGCTGCGTTGATGCTAGATATCAAGAACATGTCTGAGAAAGACAAGATGTTCGCTTTTCTCGAGGGATTGAGGTAATGGGCTAGGACTGAAATTCAGAGACAAAGGGTACATGATGTAGTCACGGCTATGGCAGCTGTCGAGCGTCTTAATGACCACAGTGATGGCTTTAATAAAATCAAGGCTCCAGTAGCTAGGAATAACACCATGCATGTAATGGGCGTAAGGCAATTAAAGGGGAGAGGTCGTTAACTTAGGGAGTCGATGTAGAACAAGGGGAACGGTGACTTAGCACCAAGTAATAGACAAAACCGGCTACCCATAGTGTGCTTCCTGTGTAAAAGCCTCATTGCATGGCTAAGTGCCCACACAAGGGCACATTGAATGATTTGGAATGTTCACCACCAGACGAGACGCCACCTAACCGTCATGCCAAAAATAGTGGGACTGAACCAACTAGGATTGGATCCAATCGTTTCTTGAATGCGTTACAGTCTTAGTTGATAAATTTAAAGAAGGAATCGGAGAGGGGCTTGATGTACGTGGATTTGGTGATAAATGGTAAAGCAACTAGGGTTTTGGATGACACGTGATTAATGGATGCATTTATCTCTCCTAGGGAAGCTAAGAAATGCAGTTTAACAGTTACCAAGGATGTGGGATAGATGAAGGCAATCAATTTTGTTGCCGCGACGATTTGTGGAATTGCTAAGAAGGTGAAGCCAAGCTTGGGTCCTAGAGGGATGCATGGATTTTACTATTTCTTCTATGGACGATTTTGATGTTGTAGTAGGCTGGATTTCATGAAAAAAGCCCAGGCTATTCCCGTTCTTGTTGTGAGCTATTTACTATTTATAAGGGATTGTTTGAGGGTGGTGCCTGCTATAATTCTACCACGAACTGGAAAGAAGATGTTATAAGCAATCTAATTTAAGAAAGGTTTGAAGAAGGGAGAGCCTTCTTTTGCCGTGTTACCCATTTTATAAGAAGAATTAACCCTTGAAGGGGTACCAAGTGGGATTCAGAGAGTGTTGGAGGAGTATAAAGATGTCATACCAGGTCAGGTTCCAAAAGGGCTCCCTTTTCGAAGATCGATGGATCATGAGATTGAAATGGTCTTCGGTACTAAACCTCTTGCGAGGTGCCCATATCATATGTCCCCGCCTGAGTTAGATGATTTGAGGAAGCAACTAGATGAACTACTTCAAGCTGGGTTCATTCGACCGTCTAAAGTGCCATTTGGAATGCAGTGTTGTTCCAGAAGAAACACGATGGAAGCTTGAGATTGTGTGTGGACTACATAGCCTTAAACAAGGTGGCTATTCGGAACAAGTATCTCATTCCCCTAATTGTAGACTTTTTTGATCAGTTAAGTGGTGCTAAATACTTTAGGAAGTTGGATCTTCGATCTGGGTGTCATTAGGTAAGAGTGTCTGAGGAAGATGAACCGAAGACGACTTGTGTTACTTGGTATGGTGCATTTGAATTTCTTGTGATACCTATTGGGCTAACCAATGCACCTGCTACTTTTTGCACCTTAATGAACCAAGTGTTTCACTATTACCTTGACAACTTTGTGGTGATCTACTTGGATGATATAATGGTATATAGTTCCTCTTTTAGAGATCATAAGAAACATTTTTTGTTAGTGTTGTAGAGGCTCAACGAGAATCAACTCTTTGTTAAAAAGGAGAAATATGACTTCACCCAAACACAAATCCAGTTCTTGGGGCACATCTTCGAGCATGGATATGTTTGAATGGATGGGGAAAAAGTGAAAGTAATCCAAGAATGGCTGGTTCCCAAGAGTGTCAGTGAGCTCAGATTATTTTTTGGATTAGCTAACTATTATAGATGGTTTGTCGAAGGCTACTCTCAAAGGGCAGTTGTACTTACCGATTTGTTGAAAATGGAGAGAAGTGGGTCTGGTCCAAGGAATGCCAAGATTCTTTTGAGTGATTAAAAGTTGTTGTGATTAGGGGTGATAACGAGCCGAGCTGAGCCCGAGCCTGGCCAGGCTCGGCTCGGCTCGGAAACAGTGTAATTGGGCTCGGCTAGGGCTCGAGGCTCGCCGAGCTCGGAATTTTTGGCTCAAGCTCGGCTCGAAAATAATTCTATTGGGCTCGGCTCGGGCTCGAAGCTCGTCAGGCTCGGCTCGGGCTCGTCAGGCTCGGCTCGGGCTCGTCAGGCTCGGCTCGGGCTCGTCAGGCTCGGCTCGGCTCGAAATGAAAATTTTTGTTAAGTTTTTATATATAAAATATTCGTTAAAAATCTCTTTCATAACCAACACTAAAACGAAATTCAATGACCGAAAAGGGTGAAAAAGTGACAAAAATTAGATTAATCCAAATAATCAATAAATATTCTTATAATACAAACACATAATTAAAGAAAATACAAAATCAAACAACAATCAACTAATGAAAGAAAATACAAACACATAATTTATTTTAGTGCATATGTAGATTTCGAGCCTGTTCACGAGCTTTTCGAGCCGAGCCTGGGTAGGCTCGGCTCGGCTTGTTAAGGTTTCGAGCCGAGCCCGAGCCCGAGTCGAGCTCACTCGAGCCGAGCTTTGACTGAGCTTTGACCGAGCCGAGTCCGAGTAGCTCGCGAGCCGATCAGGCTCATTATCACCCCTAGTTGTGATAAGTGATCTTGTTCTGGTATTGCCGAATATTTAGAGACCTATGGAAGTTAAAACTGATGCGTCTGATTTTTCCATAGGGGGAGTACTCATGCATGACGGTCACCCTATGGCCTTTGAGAGTCGAAAGTTGAGTGGGGTCGAGACGAGATATACAACCCAAGAGAAGGAACTCCTAGATGTAATCCATTGTATGAGGGCTTGGAGGCATTATTTGTTGGGCTCAAAGTTTCTTTTAAAGTAGACAACACAATCGCTAGTCATATTCTGACCCAACCAAAGATGTCGGCAAGGCAAGCAAGATGGCAAGAGCTCTTAACAGAGTTTGATTTCAGTTTTGAACATAGGGTTGGAAAGAAGAATCAGGCCGCAAATGCGTTGAGTCAAAGGGCTGATCTGGAAGCCCTTAGATTGATTGCTCATATGTCAGCTAGTAGGGTAATAATTGACATCCGTGAACTTATAGTAGAGAATATGAAGAAGGATCTGCATATGTTGGCAATAATGAAGATGGTGGAAAGTGGCCAGTCAAAAAAATTTTGGCGAGAGAATGAGATCTTAATGACCAAAGGTCCACGAATGTATGTTCCAAGAGCAGGAGAACTCAGACAGAAACTACTGCGCAAATTCCATGACACTCTATGGGCAGGTCATCATGGTTGGTATCACACCTTTGCCCTATTGGAACAAGGATATTATTGGCCACACATACGACGAGATGTTATGGACTATACCGAGATTTGTCTTATTTGCCAACAAGACAAGATGGATCGAAAAAGACCATAGGGCTGTTGGAGCCCTTTGTCAGTGCCGAAAAGGCCTTGTGAGAGCATTTCCCTCGACTTCATAATGAGCTTGCCTCGAGTGGGGGATCTTGAGGCCATTATTGTGGTGGTGGACCGATTCTTGAAATATGTTACATTTATCCCAGCACTCAAATATTGTTCTGCGGAGGAGATGCCTCGATTAGTCTTTAAACATGTGGTGAAGTATTGAGGTGCCCCACAGGATATTGTCAATGAAAAGGATGGTCGGTTCACGGGGAATTTCTAGAAATAGTTGTTGAAGTTGCTAGGATTTAAATTGAATTTGTCTTCGAGTTATCATCCTTAGACAGATAGGCAGACTGAGCGCTTCAATGGGTTGTTGGAAGAGTACCTAAGACATTTCATCCAGGCCAACCAGAAAAACTGACCTTTGTTACTAGAGGTGGCATAACTTTGTTTTAATTCATAAAAGAGTTCGGATACTAATAAAAGTCCCTTTGAAATTGTGACAGGTCAGCAGCCGCGACTTCCACACACAACTTTAGAATCATACAAGGGAAAATGTCCTCGAGCCTTCAATTTCTCCCAGGAATGGCGCCAAAATACGAATATTGCACGACCATACCTAGAGAAGGCTCTGAAAAATATGAAGAAGTGGGCAGATCGTGGTCGAAGGGATCAACAGTTCAAAGTTATTGATCTAGTGCTTATCAAGCTGATTGTCGAACAGTTACAATTCTTGCGAAATAGAGACCGTCGGTTGGTGCAAAAATATGAAGGACCATTATAGGTCGTGGCAAAAGTTGGGAACAATTCGTACAAGATCAAGCCACCCTCATGGATGAAAGTTCACCATGTGTTCTATGTGAGCAAATTGAATCCCTCCCATGCGGACCTTTCAGATGCCAGTCGAGGACAGAGCGATCGGGACCTTATTTGTACCAAACCCCCATCACCACATCGAGTTGAGAAGATCCTTGCTGATAGATTCATTACGATGTCCAAGAAGAAGCCTAATTGCAAATACATACTAAAGTGGGAAGGTCTCGAGCCCGAAGTGTCAAGCTGGGAGAGAGATCATGACCTGAAAGCATTCACGCAGAAGATCAAGGAGTTCCATGCATCATAGTCGATGAGGAAGTTGACAAGTTAGGTGGGGGAGGATTTTGTGACCATCCCCTTGTATAAGGCCACAATCGAGTCATTACACCATGTCCCTATTTCAAACACATTAATGTTTAAGAAAAAGTATCTTATTTTCATTTATTTCTTTGGTTAGGAAAAAGTGTCATAGTTTCAAACATTTTAATGTCTACTCGAGTCATTTTTATAATATTTTCTTTCTCATATATATAGGGGGTGGACAGTCGGTAGAGTTTGGATTGATCCACCGGTAAAGGTTCATGTCCTACACACACCATCGAGGCGTCCTCTAACACCACTAGTCGAAGGTGTGAGTGGGTTTTCTTATGTAGCCTGATACTTTTTATTTTTAATAACAATAAACCGATTTTTCTTTCATTCGGGGAAGTTGGGGGTCGATCGTGTGCATCCGCTATGCCCCACAATTTTGGCTTATTGTTTGAAGGATCCTGTTGTGGCGCGAGACTAATGTATTATTTATTTTTTCCGAGTAGATCTATCGAGAGAAAGGATGACTTGATTGAGAAGAGTCCCTCTCAAACGCCGCACGGCTTAGTGACTGAGTGAACTAAAGGCTAAGGCCGTGACACACTACACATGCATATCAAAATATTGCCATTTACAGCAATTCAGGAGAACTTTGCAACCGATAAATCTTTAACATAAAATACTTTGGCATGACAAAATCTAATTATTTATAATTATAAATTCAAATAGAAAAAAAGTATTACTTTAAGAATGAGTCTACCACGGACGTCGCACACTGCTGAACACCACTAACGCAATACACCGTTGAACATCATTAATTTTTAATAATTTTTGAATAATTATTAAAATATCAAAGGTTTGACATGCAATTAATAATATTTCTAAACAAAATTAGAAAAATTACTTCATGAACCATTCTCATCATCTCATCCATGGTCTTGCCTAACTAAATAAAACCACATTATCTTTATTTTCCACATATTTTCTTATAAATTAAAATTTACAAATCATCTTTTTCCTCATACCTCATGTATTAATTATAATTATAATATGTTAATGAATAAAATAATTTAAATAAAAAACCCCAAAATATTAACCTACGAATCAAGAGAGACAAAAAATAAAATAATTAATTCTAATATGTTAAAAACCCTAAGATTAACATATTCATTTCAAACTCTAGAATTAGCACTTTTGCTTCCTTTTGCCAAAACCTTGTCTCTTTTCATTCGTGAGTTTATCATTTGTTTGGTCTGTAGTGAAAATGATAAAGCTGTGACCGACGATGCTATGATTGGAGCGAAATAAACCTTATGTTTCGCCTTCTGATAGGAACCTGTAGATCTGAACTTTTGTGATCTACGGAGCCATTTTCGGCTATTAATTTTTTGGCTTAATGCATTAAATGCCCCTAACGTTTACCCCATTTCTCAGTTTGGTACCTAAAGAATTTTTTCGGCCATTCTGCCCCCTAAAGGTTACGCCGTTACCATAATAACTTCAAAAATAAACGCCGTTTGAAAAAAAACCAATAACCAATAAAACAAGGCCACATCACCCTCTTCATTTATAATTTTCGAATTTAAATAATAATTTCAAAAATTAAATAAATATAATATAATAATAATAAAATAAAAAAAAACTCTTCAATAAACAAATTACCCACAAATCGTTTTACCCCATTCTCATTTTTACCGATTCCTTTCAAATTGATTTCATGTAGACGAATTGGGGGAAGAAATCATTGTATTGAACAAGATTCTGAGTTTGTGAATTCGTTCCTAACGAGTTTAGGGTTTTAGACTCTCTACCATCTTATTAGTGACTTCTTTTTTACAAGTTTTGCTTCTGTTTTTACAGATTTTGGGTTTAGTCGGGGTTTGTGATTTCAATCAAAGGAGGGCCTGCATCTGAAAGTAAGGAAACACGTAGGAGATTGTGTTGAGGTAAAGCCCTTATTACCCGTATGTAGTTTTTTTGCTTGTATTTGCTTAGATTAATATTTTCTCATTGAGTTTGAATTCTAGGAAGTCGCCATTTTTGTTGAACCATGTCAACTGGAAGTTCAAAATTTAGTGCTGAAGGAGACCTTGTAGAATATAAATACAAGTTGAAATCACCAATTTGCACTTCAACTGTTCCAAAGAGCAAAGGAAGGAGATTCTATGGGTGTGCTAAAGGCTGAGATGTAAGAAATAATTTTTGTATGTGAATTAACTGTTTTTTTTCTTGTGATTGAATTAGTAAGTAGTTATTTTTTGTATGTGAATTAACTGTTTTTTTTTTGCTTCTGATTGAATTAATGAATTGATTGATTTGTTTTTAATTTTTGTAGAGTGGATGTAATTTTTTTAGATGGATTGACTATGATGACCCAATTCCAAATGAATATGAAGAATTAAGAAATCAAGTTCATAATTTATTGGTTGAGAATAGAGAAATTAGAGTTGAAAATGCAGAATTGAAGAAGATGGTGAATATTGATGAAGTTAGAAGATTGGAGACAAAGCTGGAGAAGATGAAAGATAAATACAAAGTTGAAACAAGAAAGTTGAAGAATGATACAATATTGTACAAGACTATTTTAATTGTTGTATGTTTATGTTATGTAATGAAGTTTTTTATTTAGAGTGTGAAACTTGAGAATTTGAATGTTGTAGAAGACATGTTTTTCATGATTGTTATGCAATGTTGTGGGGTTTAATGTTGTAGAAGACTGATTTGGAGTTTTATGTGTATGTAATGATATAACGAAATTTAATGTGTGTAATGTTATGGTGTAATGAAGTTTAATGCAACTTTACTATGTTCAGAATTAAGAACTTATACAAATGAATTGTTTACCAAATTTGAACTTATACAAATGAATTGTGTATAGATTGAATTATATGTCTTTATTTTAGAAAGGTGATGTTTACCATATTTGTACCTTACAACAAGTCAAATATGTACAAAAAATTGATGTTTATCAATCAAACATGGACTAAACATGGACAAAAAAGTGATGTTTACAACAAGTCAAATATGGACAGAAAAAAATGTTATTAAACAAACAAGAACTTTTGCATAGATGATGAATATCCAAAATATAATAGAAAACATTCAACATTACAAGTCTATTGCATCATTCTTCAACAGAAAACAAACAAACATTACACAAAATAAGTTAGGTACTTAAAGACAGTACCCTACCATTCAACATTACACAAAATAAGTTAGGGGCATTTTGTGCATTAAGCCCTTACCTTACTTAAACTTAACACAAAGTATTTTGAAATTGTTACTAAATAACATTTCAACACAAAACACATCACAAGTCTATTGCTTAAGTTGGTTTCCTCCTTGGAATTAATTTTGGGATTCTTCTGTTGGGATTTGTGACTGTTGTAGGTTGAGTCATTGGTGCACGGTTAGATGATTCAGACTGTGATGGAGTTTGAGGTTGAGGCATGGGTGCAGAGTGCACTCTGGCTGGATGAGTGCCTTGAGCTGCTTGAGCTGGAGTAGCTTCAGCTGCTACTTCTCTTTGAGAAGAGACTGCATGTTGTGGTAGATGAGTGGATGCAGATTGTTGTGTTGGTTGAGACTGTAGAACAAAAAAAATATTAAACAAACAAAATAGTAAAACCCAAACAAATTGTAAAACCAAGTAAAAGAAAATATACTTACAACATTTTCTTTTAGAGGACAAGTTCTACTATTGTGTCCAAGCACCTCACATGATCTACACATTTGTTTGCTCCCTTTTTTAGATAGCTTACTCCCCTTGCTTGTTTCCCATTCCTCTCTCTTTCTCTTTTTTTAGGCCTTCCAGGTAATTTTCTCTTCAAGGGAGGATCAATAGGACCCATTTTGGTGTCCTTCCAAAAAACTTCACTAGGAATGGTTGGCAGTGCACAATTATACAAATTCTGGTATGTCTCTGCCTTGTATGCTTCATGAACATACCTCTCAATTGGCTTATAATTATACAATACCACACATATAGCATGTGAACATGGAATGCCTGTGAGATCCCAATATCTACATGTGCACTTATGAGCTTCTAAATCCACAACATATGTGTCCCCATTAGAATATACCTCATACCTATTTTGACCATTCTAAGTTACATGACAAAATGCAGAAGAGGATTTATACTTTTCAACTAACTTAGCAATTTTTGGGGTTAAAACAGCTTCCCATTTTTGACTTTTCTGTTTGTGTGCAAGGTTTCTATTCATAACATAATGTCTAATGTCATCCAACATAGATATGATTGATTTGTACCTTGCAGAAATGATGGCATAATTAAAAGCTTCTCCAAAGTTGTTGTCCACTGAATCACATTTTGAATGTGTCTGAAAGAAAGCCTTTGACCAATGTTTTAAATTTTTCTTCAGTAGACTTGACATTGCATCTTTCTTCAATGTAGTCATCCTTGCAGATTGTTTTTGGAAAGCTGCTTCAGTGGTTGATTTGCAGCATGCCCAAAACATTTGTTGTGGATCACTTCCCCTATTCTCCTTCCTCCAAGAAGCATACATGTGTCTTGCACAAAATCTGTGCTCAATTGTAGGGAAAATCAGTGGTACCTCCTCTAACAATCCCTACAACAGTCCACATACCAAAAAAAATTCAAAAAACAATAATGAAACTACAATTTTCAAATGAAAACAATATCAAAACTTTATCATACCTTTTGCATATCACTGATTATGGTGAACTTCTTCCCATCTCCCATTTGTAGATCAGATTGAAGGTGTTCCAAGAACCATGCCCAAGTTTCTATATTCTCCACCTCTACTACTGCCCATGCTACATGATAAATTTGGTTATTCCCATCCCTACCTACATCAGCTAGTAGTTCACCCTTAAAGTCACCTTTCAAGTGACAACCATCTAGGCACAAAACCGATCTACAATACTTCTTGAACCCTTCTTTCAAGCCACCAAAACATACATACAACCTTCGAAATATAGGATTTGCAGAAGGAGTAGGTTTTTCAACAAATAGGTCAAATGTGCCATTTGGATCTGCTTCTCTCAATACAAACACATAATCAAACAGTTTTTTAAACTCCTCCTCTAACCTACCCCTTATTTTCTTTGTTGCCCAAAGTCTAGCTCTATGACAAACATTTTTTTTCAACTCTACTTTCAGCTCCTCCTTAGCAAGACTCATCATGTCCCTCAACTTCAAGTTTGGCATAATCTTTATCTTACTTAAAAAAGGCTTCCCAATAAACCTATAATTTGCCCTGCTATTTCTAAAGGTTACAGAACAAGAATGAGTGCTCACAAATGTTCTAATCCTAAAAATCCCATCCTTTTCCCCTTAGATGCATAAATCAAGAAAGGACAACCTACCCCTTACACTTTGCTCTAGTCCTGTCCTTTTTATTTCTAATGTACTTAAAATCAAATCTCTTACAAATAGCATAAGTAGTCAATGCTTCCTTAAATTGTTTTGTGCCCTCAAATATCATACCTAAATCCAACCTAGGTACTTCACTATTCTCATCAAAGTAAATTTTCTTACCTTTCTTACAAACAATCTCGCCTTCAGAATCAGTTCCATAACTGCCAAGATCATCTGATGGTATGTAATCTGTGTCACTGCTTTCATGCTCTACATTTGCTTCTTTCTCGTGACCACCACTGACATCAACTTCTGCCTCTTGTTGCACTTCATCCCCAACATTTCTTTTCTTGAATCTTCTTTTGTTCTCAAACATTTTGGTTATCTCCTCATCATCTTCATCAATCATCCATCCAGCAGCCCCAAAATCTTCTGACCCAGTCTCTGATGATTCACTGTCGTTTGCTACAGTTTCTTCCTCATTAACACCTTCATTTACAGTTGTACTCGTCCTCTCACTATCTATATCATCCTTTTCCTCCACACCAAGCCCAACTCCATCCATCCTCTCATTGACAATTTCATCATCTTCTTCCGCACCAAGCCCATCATCATTATTTTCTTCTACACTAAGCCCATCATCGTTGGTTTCTTCTACAGCAGGCCCAACATTAATATTTTCTTCCACAACAGGCCCAATATCACCATTCTCTTCCACAACAGGCTCTTCATCACCTTTATTTTCACCAGTTTTCTCATCACAAATATTTGGATCATCTGCAAGCAATCCGTGTTCTGCATATATGTGAATGCTTCCTTCAGCAGTCAAATGCTCAATTAACTTCAAGAAACTAGAATTATCAGACCCCAATACCCTTAAACCTCCTAGTAAATTGCAACTCGGTTCTAAATAAGCCAAATAGGCAATGTTAGAACTGGGAATTCCTGCTTCCTCAATAAATGAGGATATAGTAGGGTAACATATGTAATCAGGGTCTATCTTCTTTTCTATTTGTTTGCCCCCAACATAACCAAACTTAGGAACATTAGTGAACCTTCCCCCAAAATGTATTACTAAAGAACACTCATCCCATGCCATTTTTCCTATAGAAATAAAAAACTAGTTCAATCAAACAGAACAAATCAATTAAACAATTAATTTAACCATTAAAATAGTCATGAGAAACAATCAAACAATATTAGTTTAATAAAGTTATTAATTAATTATCCATCAATAAACAATAAATACTAATTAAATTGTTCCAAATTGTTCTATTGAAGCATTTAGTAAAAACCTTCAAAAACAAACCAGAAAACAGAGTACCTTTCTACTAAGAACGAGTTGCTTCTAACTTCAACTATCCCCTCTAATAAGTTACTTGAGAATCTTGAAATCCTGTAACAAAGCAAATGTTAATCTTAATCATGCATTAACTCACTAATCTACTAACAAAATAATGGTTAACTTACTTGATTGGTTCACGTCGTAATGGTTTTTTTTGAAAATGCCTTCAATCAGTTTCCTTTACATGATTAAGATACGAACCCTAATCGTCTTCAACTGAGAACGAGTTTAGGTTAATCATGTTTCATCATCTTCTTCCACAACTGAAATCCAAACTGATTTTCTGGGTAAAACTTGAAGATGGGTGAGAATGGGAGTAAAACTGAGAATGGGGGTAAAACGATTTGTGGGTAATTTGTTTATTGAAGAGTTTTTTTTTTATTTTATTATTATTATATTATATTTATTTAATTTTTGAAATTATTATTTAAATTCGGAAATTATAAATGAAGAGGGTGACGTGGCCTTGTTTTATTGGCTATTATTTTTTTTTCAAACGGCGTTTATTTTTGGAGTTATTAGGGTAACGGCGTAACCTTTAGGGGGCAGAATGGCCGAAAAAATTCTTTAGGTACCAAACTGAGAAATGGGGTAAACGTTAGGGGGCATTTAATGCATTAAGCCTAGTTTTTTTGACACGATTCTTAGTGGAATACTAGGGATTTTGATTTCTGGAGCCAATAATGATTTCTTATTTTATAGTTGGAATTGCCGATTGAATTATTCTATTATTTTGATGTTAATTTGATTTATGAGGCACTAGAAAAAAATCCAATCGAAACTGGATTTGTAGTGTGTATTTCATTTTATTATTATGATTATTGCCATCAAACTATAATTTTCAAAAATTTCGTCAGTAAGAACTTACATGACTCCGTAATTTTGTTTTCGAGTGATGTAATAGTAAGAATTTATGCATTTAGAGGCTTATGATGATTAGGAATTGCCTACGTTGTCGGATATTAGCAATGAAAATAACAAATATGAGGCCTAAACTTACTAGTCGTAAGACTTGATTCATCAGTAATTTTTTTTATTTTAACGATTTTATTCGTTAAGTTATTAGAACTAATACATGAAGTATGAGGAAGAAGACGATGGTTTGTAAATTTTAATTTATAAGAAATATTACGTGAAAAAGAAAGTTGATGTGATTTTTATTTAATTGGGTAAGACCGTGTATGAGTTGGTGAGAATGGTTCATGAAATAATTTCTTTCAATTTTGTTCTGAAATATGATTAATTGCATGTTATCCTTTTAAAATGTTTAATTATTATTTAAAACCGATTAGAAAATTAATAATGTTTAGCGGTGTATTACATTAGTAGTTTTCAGCATAATGCGTTGTACGTTTTAGAAATTTCCTTACTTTAACTACTTAAAATATTAAGCAAACCAGACAGATGGATCCCCTGCTACACTTGGGAGCTGAGCCTCAAAAACTTTTTTTATTAAAAAAATATAGGGTAAACTACACCATTAGTCATTGGACTATTGGTTTTTTCTTAATTTGGTCATTGAACTAATTTTTTTGGTAAAATCGTCACTAACGTTACATATTTTTCTTATTTTTATCAAAGACCGTTAAGATTCCGTTAAATTTTAACAAAAATGGTGACATTGTATGTTATAATAACAATTTTAACCCCAAATCACATACATTTCATCAATTTAGTTATCATCTTCTAAAGTTTAGCTTTTTTTAACTTTATATATTTAAGAAAGTATAATAGATTTAAATATGTATAATTATACACTATTAGGGGTGATTATCGAGCAAGTTGATTAGTGCTCGACTCGTGATCGTTAAAAATTTTGTTGCTCGACTCGACTCCTTGCTCATTAAGCTTGAAAAAAAAATTCTCAACTCGTACTCGTTAAGTTCTCCAAAACTTTTACCTTATTTTTTTAAATATAGGAAAATCTAGTGATACCTTTAGAGCTTAATATAAACATACAAAAAATTAGAAAAATGTGAGGACAAAGAGATAAATAAACGAACTTTTCATGACCAAGTTAGAGATGAAATCGATGTTCGGGTGTGAAACTTTTTTTAGTTTCTCAACAGTCTTTGATGAACAACACATGAGAGAAGACCTTAGGAATTTCGAGGTTTTAAGTTTCAATTGTATTTTCATAAGGGAACTAAAGAAATTTTCTTTTTTCTACTTTTATACATAGAGTAGTAATAAAAGAAAAAGGAAATGCCTTAATAAAAGAATGAAAGAATAATTATTATAATTTTTTTTTAATATATTAACTTTTTGACTTCTCACAAAATACAAAATATTTTAAAAAACTTGAAACTAATATTTTATGGGTAAATTACTTAGCAAGTCACTGAATTTTTTTAAATTTTTTAATTGACATTTAAACTTCTTAGAACATATTTTTTAAGGTAATAAGAAAACATAAAAACATTATTAAAAAAATGAGATGCTTGCGAACTTATCGGCTCGTGTTGAACCTTTCTCAACTCAACTCATTAAGATCTCGAGTTGAGCGTTAACTAAACTTTGATTGAGTCGAGCTTGAGCTGTTTGGGAGCTGCTCAACTCAATTAGTACCCCTATACAATATATGAAAAAGTAATTAATATTATAATAAAAATATAAGTAATTATTTAATGCATTGCTAGTGGAAATTATTTTTGCACAAACGAATTTCTAAAACTGCCACATGTCTCTTTTAGAGGCCACAAACTCTAACACCTAGATTCTAAACCTTAAACATTAAATCATAATTCTATTCTCAAACTATTAAACCTAATCACAAACACTAAAATCCTAATATTAAACCACAAAAAATATAGCACATCACTAAAATTTGATGTTGCACTTTACAAAACACCACATATTAAAATATATTAATGGTCCAATGGTTCTTACTGTTGTTAGAAAAAGTTATTTAATATTTGGATAAACTATATAAACGGTCAATAAACTTTTTCAAAGAAATATAAAATAGTTTTCAAATTTTTAAAAGTTACATAATGAACATTAAACTTTATTTTTTGTTACAAAATGATCACTAAATCGTTAATTATTGTTAAGTGGGTGAGATGAAAGTTAGAAACGTTTGTATCATAACACATTTAAACATTCAATTAATTTATTCCTAATTCAAAACCCTAAAAAAATTGAGGACAAACTACCTAATTTTCTCATTTGTTGTCACAACGCCGGCCAGCACCCCTTAACCACCACAAGTCACGACTGCAATGTTGTTGTTAAGTGTTCAAAAGTACTATTTTTATTACCCTTTTTACTCATATTGCTGTTAGACTTAAGCACATTTTAGTTGCATTTTTAGGCATTCATGCATATTTTCATAATTTCCTTCACCGTCATGCTTGAGTTCATAATTTAGTTATTTTTGTGGAAAAAGATACTGCGGATGTGTGTTTTGTGTGCAGGATTTAATTCCCGAAGCAATTGAGGACAAGAAGAATGAGGAGTTTTCGATTTTGATAGGAAAAATCCATTTAATTTAGGATAATTTCTAGAAACAAGAATAAATCCTAGAAGAATTGGAGATCAAAAGGAGATTAAATTTCAAGAGATTTAGTAGAAGTTTTATGAGGAATAAAATAATAAAATAAAAGATTTATTTCTTTTAATATATTTTATCATATTTGATTCCAGCTTAACTTCATCCTCAAGAAAGACTTTGACCTAGTCATCTCCTATATAAAGAAGGCCTAGCTGCCAACCTTAAGAGATGTAGTATTAGAGAGAGAAATCAGCCAGAGAGAGAGAGAGAGAGAGAGAGATGTAGTATTAGAGAGAGAAAGCTGCCAACCGAGTTATTTTGCTTATCTTTTATTCTCGGTCATGAACTAAAATTTTCTTGGCTCGAGTTATTGTGTTTTTGTGGTTGTGAGAACGATTGGATTTTGTTTAGGTAATTGAGTTTGCACTTTTAATTCAAGGTTTGTTCATTCTTGGTTCTTAATTTTGTTTGCGAGTAAATTGGGAGAGGATCTCGTGAATTCATCCATTTATATAATATCGGGAGAGTTAGATTCAAGAAACAAATGAACATGGTCTTTATTCAATCAATCGATGGTGAAGACTAATTCGACTTAGGGATGAGTTGTGAATTTCAACGGCTAAAAGGAGCGCAAGATCGGTTGTTGTCCACCCTTGGTTCACGCATGGATGTATTATCAAGGCTTACACAATTAACTAGTGTTTCGAATTAGAGATAAGGAGAAACCATTGAAGAACGCTTCATCGAACCTTAAAGGTTGTTACCCAGTTACCCAGGCAATCGCTTCATCAGTTGCCAGGCAATAACTTCACCAGTTGCCCAAGCAATCTGATTATTGCCAGTTGCCAAGGCAATTGAGTTGCTCTTGCATTCAATTACCAAGACGATCCATTCAACTACCACTCTACGACTCACGATAACTCGGCCTATTCTCTCTTATTTGATTACATCTCTCTTTTATTTAATTTCTCTTTATTTTACTTGTTAATTAGAACTCCTACAATCATCAATTTGTGTTTTTATTTTCAGTGCGAGAAATTAGATTTTCGAAGTAGCACCAATCCCTCTGGAGACGATATATTTCTATACTATAACTTGCAACGTGTACACTTGTACCAATTGCGAAGCACTTATTACGCGCAACAAATTTTTGGCGCCGTTGCTGAGGATTGGCAATAACGACTTTGTTTTTATTTTCTTGCACTTTTATTTATTTTTACTTTTTACTGTTTAGTTTTCAAAGGTTTAACAAAAATTGGTTTTGCATTGATGTATGACCAGGGAAAACCCGACAGCTCTAGAATATCCCTTGATTCAGAAATTAAACGTACCTGCCAAAGACTCAGACAAAGACTGAGAGCAGCAATGGCAGATCCAGTCGGCAATAACAATGCCAACGACAATCAGGTTGCCGCGACAGGAGGTGGAGTGATTCTACTGTTGGAGTATGCCCAAAGACCAATCATATGATGATTGAATAGACACACTATTTTACTAGATTTATCAAGTAATGGCATTGCCGTTATTATCATTTGGTATGTTTCTGTGCATCAAACTAACCATTGGATAATAATGTCCATACAATAATACGATTATTGTTAAATAGGATCCTTAGTCGAATATTATTACGAGTATGGAAAGTGATAATATATAAAGACTAATATGTGGTTGATGACAAGCGTTGTCATTGACATAGAGATGTCAAAATCAACACATAAGTATTTGTTAGAGAACAACATACTGGATTGACCCGTTATGAGCATGTTTCTTGGGTAATTATGTGACAGTCACAACATTGCTCATGATAAACATATGTATAATCCTCAGGCTTGAGATCAACATGATTTCAACATAAAGATTTACGTATTTTGACATAGTCAAACGTGTGTCGTAACTGACTACATTATAAAGACTGATGATTGGATACGTGATGACCTATGTAGTGAAATATGGTTGATCAAGAAAGGATTTGTCCCTCCTACATAATGGGAGAAATATCTTCGGCCACTTGATTGAGTGAGATTAGAAAATGCATGGCCATGCTCGAATATTATGATATGAGATATCATAGAGATTCGTTTATCATAATCTACTCAAGACATCAAGAAACACAAGATGGACAATGCAAGTGTGACAAACCCATGACTTTTGTTCATCTAAGATATAAAGGACAAATGGATGAAATACATAAAGGAAGTTTATTCAGGAATTAGGAAAGTCAAACCATGACTTCATGCAACTTAGGTAGCAATGATGTATTGCTAGATGCCACTCATTGTTTGTAAAATTAGAACAGTTCTAATTTTGCTGCTAACGTTGCATGAACCTACAAGGGTCACACCCTTCGAATAAAACGAACAAAAATTGGAAACCATACTCCCTATTTTAGGGAGGTTGCCGAAAATCCCCTATGGGATAGAGGAAATCGGCAACTCCCTTAAATGGGAATACTATTGGATAAATATTGTATTTATCAAATATTATTTAGAGTATGGAAAATATTTAGAGACTTAAATATTATAGAATAAGATTCTAGAAATTTAAATATATATTTGGAATTTATATAATGTATATTTAATTCCAAGTTTATGTAGAATTAGATTCTACATAATTAAAAATATATATTTAAATATATTTAAATCCAAGTAAAGATAGAATGAGATTCTATATAATAAAAATATATATATTTGGATTAAATATAATGTATATTTAAATCCTTGTTTTATGTAGAATAAGATTCTACATAATTAAATATATATTTCATTTAATATTATTAAATATAATGTATATTTAATACAAACCAATTTCAAGTAGAATTAGATTCTATGAATTTTAGTTGAACTTGGATTTAAGATATTCAACTAGAATTAAGTCTCTGAATACTATTTAAAGGGACAAGGGCTAGCAACCAAATCATCCTTATTCCTCCTTGCAAATTTCGACATATCCCTAGGAATTTCCCTCTGGAATTTTCGACAAGTCCCAGATTTCTTCTGAGAAGCTGTTCGATATTTTTTGGTGTTCCTCTTGCCCCTGGCAAATTCCTGGTGATTTCCTAGTTCGAATCCAAGTCCCGGTAGAACCCCTGGTCGATTTCAGACTCCCTCAGGAATCCTTAGAGGGATTTCGACTTCTCACTGGAAGGTGTTCAAACCTGTCAAAATTTATCCCTAAGTGTTAGGGAGGCGGAAACTTTGTTCGTTTTGTTCGGGTGGACTCCGTAGAGGTCGTTGCGAACATGTGACGATTCCGGTTTTACTTGACGTGGTTATTCCGACATACCGTCGGTTTTCCAGTTTCTAGAGTTTTAAAAGGTAACTCTTCATCTTTTCTTCCCGGATTCGTTCCTTTACATGGATCCTGGCTGGATTACGTCGGATTAATTTTTCTGCTGCGCCACGGGGCGTGCCGACGTGACCCAACATCTACCAGCTCAACTTGCTCAAGCAAGGAACCAAACTGTTCGAGACTATTTAGAGGAAGATCTCAACAGCCTAAACCCAGGAGTTGTCACACCTGAAATTGATGCTGCCCACTTCGAATTAAAGCCAGTACTGTTCAATATGATCAATACAACCGGTCAATTTGGCGGATCGGCAACTAAAGATGCCAGACAACATCTCAAATCTTTCCTAGAGATTTGCAATTCATTCAAACTACAAGAAGTCCTTGAGGATGTTTTGAGGCTAAAATTATTCCCCTATTCACTGAGGGATAGGGCGAAATCGTGGTTGAATAGTGTTCCATTAGGATTAATAGGATTTGGACTGATTTATGTCGTGATTTCCTGGCTAGATTTAATCCTACAAACATAATTGATAAGTTACGTAACGAAATTACTTCTTTTCGGCAGGCAGATGATGAATCTATGTACGAGGCTTGGGAGTGATATAGAGAACTGTTACACAAATGTCCTCTATACGGATTCCCAATATGGACACAAGTGACGATGTTTTACAATGCAGTAAACACACCGACAAGGATGATGCCAGATGCCTCAGTAAACGGCATACTCTTAGACAAACCATCAGAAGAAGCAATAGAGATTTTGAATAGGCTTGCTAAAAATGATTATCATTATCCAGCTACCAGAAGAAGAGTCAGACGCCATGTCACGATAAACGAGCTTGAGTCATCATATGTAATTCTCACACAATTGGCTACTTTAACCAATTTGGTTAAAAACATGCAGCGACCAAGCAACACAGAGGAAATCAAGGTAGTAGATTAAATTTGTGATTTATATGATGGTAATCATGATTCTTCTGAGTGTCCGCAGAACCCAGAGTCTAGCTTTTATGTTGAAAACTACAACCGAAACAACAATGTAATGTCCAACACATACAATCCGACCTATAAGAAGCATCTTAATTTTTCATGGAGCAATCCCAGCAATGACGTCAACCAGAACAA
Organism: Hibiscus trionum; assembly: GCA_030270665.1. Lineage (NCBI taxonomy): Eukaryota > Viridiplantae > Streptophyta > Magnoliopsida > Malvales > Malvaceae > Hibiscus > Hibiscus trionum. Next base: position 1,752,084 of record BSYR01000012.1, read on the forward strand.
TTAGAATACACAAGCATCGGGATTCCAGCAGAAGATGCCACGGTAACAAATGCCGCAGCAACAATCGACACCATCTAGTCCTTTGGAAAACTCTCTTAATGCTTTCATGTTACAAACTCAATCTTATATGGCTAATACTAATAAGTTCATGGAAAGAACTAACACTTTCATTTATAGGACTGAGATGAGAATGCAAAATAAATTTTAAATTATAAAAAAATACAAAAATAAAAGTTTATAAAAAATCATGTGAACATGGCATCACACATACTTATATACTTATAGTTAAATCATGTGAGTAAGAGAAAATTAAAGAAAAAAACAAAAAAAGTGAGAAAATAAAAAAAGGAAAAAGATTAAGGGCATGTTTTTGGTTGATTACATCAGCCCGAACTCACTTTTTTAAGCAAAATCAATGGCAAACAATGCTCTTTTTAGCTGAAAACTCAGTTTACAAACTGGATTATAGACTCAAACTGAAAATCTACAATTTATAGCTTTTGGGGTTGAGAATCATGTTTTAAATGAAAAAGTCCAAATTACCCCCCATTAAAACTTCAACAAACAAAAACATTTTTCTCTATTTTTAATGATTTTCTTAAAATATCTTTCTTCAGCTCTACGATTGCAGGGTTGTTCTAGTTCATAAGCAGCTCCATCTTCTTAGGTATGCTATGTTTTTTCTTTCTTTGTTTTGATTATGAAATTGAGAGTTTAGGCTTTTGACTCATTCATTTATCTTTTGTTTGCTCCTCTCTTTTTTTGCATTTTACCCAAATTTGGTCATATATTTTCTGCTCTTGTTTGCTCTTTTTCTCCATTCGTTTCTCTTGTTTTCCCCCTCATTCATTTATCTCTTGTTCGTTTTTATTTTCTTGTATTTTTCCTATAGCAATAGTAGATTGACCTTGAACTTTTGACAAGCCAATTTCCCAAAATATTTGACTTGTTGGAAACGGTTAAACTGTCAGATGAGGAGATTTTAATCATGTTGTTTGCTGGTAGTCAAATATAAATTTGATGCTTTATTCTGAAAGTGTATGTCATGTTAGTATGTAAGTGATATGTGTAGTTGTGGTAGTTGATCATTTTGTTGTCATATGGAATCGATCTATCCGTAAGTTTTCTTACGGTACTAAAGAATTGGAATCCTAATGCAGCCAATTGTGTCAGTACCTACAAATCATTGAAATAGCATTATATGCTTAGATAAAAATAAGAACACAACTTGTATATCAAGAAAATTTAGTAAAAAGAGTCTACTACAAGCACACATCTTGGATGGAAATAAGAAAAACATACTAAAGCAGTAAATGTTGTTGGGGAACTGTTTATTGATTATTTAGAAATGTCAAGGCTTGAAATTACCTAAAGCAAAGTCCACAAGTTCATCAGCATTAGGATTCCATCTGCTTTTTGTGGTGTTCTTGGGTTCTTTCCATCTCATGAAGTTGTATCTACGATTGAAATTGTTCTCGATTCTTTTTGAATGTTTATGAGGAAAAAGATATGAGATTGAAATGAGATAAAAGAAGAAGAAGAAGAAACATACTTAAAACGAGAACTGGGGTCTGCATGATTTTTTTTTGCTCAATAAAAGTATGATTTATTCAAGATCAAAAATCATACAACCTACCATATGCCTCCTTAAAAAACCTCTCTAACCTACATTGGAGGAAAAAGAGTGCATCATGGTAAGCACGAAAGCAAACAACACCAATAGAAAGAACCGTTATGACACCATACGAGGATCCGCAATTACATGAAACCAAGATACTCTATCCACACCCCCTTTCGCCAAGGCATCGGCAAAGAAGTTCGCCTCACGAAAAACATGGTTAAAGCACACACATCGCAGCTGCATACACGCGTTATCGATCTCGCCAAACAGCCACCAATAACGCCACATCCTCTTCTCCGTGTGAAGCACCCAAGACAATGCAATCTGCGAGTCCGATTCGATGATAAACGGCCAATTCGACCGCCAACTTGTCTCAACAAGCAATCAAACGGCATGATAAATAGCCCACACCTCCGCCTCATTCGATTCCATGCATCACAAAGGCCCCGAGAACACAGCAAACACCACTCCCCTCTCATCCCGCAATACACCCCCACAGCCTGCCATACCCGGCTTCCCTCTCGCGGATCCATCCACATTGAATTTTAGTGTCCCTGACAACGGCGGACACCAACGGACACCAACTCGAGGCCCTACCTTACAAGTCTGCACACAATTCATCGGCCAAAGCCACCAAGCAGCTTCGAGAATGTCCCTCCCCGCAATGTTGCTTTGATCCAATAGAAAGATCGCAATTTAACAAGGAACATAACCTCCTCAACCGCAAGTTGCTTTTGATTGAACATCACCTCATTCCGCGCAAGCCAAAGGGACCACATCACCGCTGCGCAACCAACAATCCACCAAGCTCTCCCCACCCCCGTCAATACACCATACATACAGTGCACCAAGAAATCCGTAAGAGACCGCGACCTCACCCACATTATATGCCACCACATAAAGAAAGCCTCCCACACCTTTTCTGCAAACGGGCACGCGAAAAGGATATGCTCTCCCACATCAATACCCACCCTACACCACACACACTAAACATCCGCTAACGGCACACCCCTATCTCGTAACATCGCCAAAGTTGGCAACCGACGTAATTGCACAAACCATATGAAACACTATACTTTCGGAGGGGCATCAATTTTCCAAATATTAAAACCATCCATACCTTCATCAGAGATTCCAAGCGATGGCATTAGCTTCATAAGGCTCCCAACCGAAAACTGCCCATCCGCACTTGGCTTCCATATTAACACATCCACCCAACTCTCTCGGATCTTGATCCCCCGCACGATCGCCTGCATCTACCCGAGCTGTTGCTGCTCAAACGATCGTAGGCTACGACCAAAAAACAGCAGCCATGCATCGTGATTCAAGCTGCCCTGCACAGCATAGTCACAAACTCTTGCTACCTTATTAGTAGCACAACGAAATAAATGCGGAAACACCTCGCACAATGGCACCTCGATGCACCAACGATCATACCAAAAAAGAACTCGCTGTCCATTCCCCACTTGCCACATAAAACACTCCTCGCGCATAAAATTATATACGGTATCCCCCTCTTGAACCTCTACAATACGTCTCCACACATAAGAAATATGTCGCTTCCCAACTCCACTCGGCAATCGACCATACGATGATTCCACATATTTCGCCACAACTATAGCCTTCCACAACGAATTAGGAGTATCGGCATATCGCCACAACCATTTTGCAAGAAAAGCCGAATTACGTAGTTCAATGCTCGCCACCCCAAGTCCTTCCAACTTCTTCGGTCTACAAACCAATGACCATGCTACCCGATTTAGCTTCCTCTTTAAGTCCGTATCACCCCAAAGAAAGGCTCTTCTAATCCTATCAATCTTTGTAATCCCCATCTTCGGCACTTTAAATATACTCATATAGTATAGAGGAAATGTCGATAAAACCGAGTTCACTAACGTCACCCTTGCTGCAAACGACAAAGAGTTCTTCTTCCACCCTGCTAGACATAGTCTCATCCTATTAATTACCGGTTCCCATACTTTGCCATTCCTTGGGTTAATTCCAATCGGAATACCCAAATACTTGAACGGAAATTATGCCCTTAAACAGCCCTACTCTTGTACCATCTCCACCGCCACCTCATGGTCTATTCCCACATCATACAAAGATGATTTTGAAAAATTGATTTGCAGCCCCAACCCATACTCAAAGCATGTCAACACACGCTTCAAATTTCGTGCTACCTCAACACTACCTTGAATGAATATGACAGTATCATCCGCAAACTGTAAGTGCGATAGGCGATAGTCCGCAGTAACACTCACCCCACGGATAAATCCCAATCTCTCTGCATTCACCAAGAATTGGTGCAACGCCTCAGCAACAATAACGAACAGAAGCGGAGACAAGGGATCCCCTTGTCGCAATCCCCTTTCCATTGCAAATTTCGTGGTGGCACAACCATTCACAAGCACCGATAATCTCGCCGTGCTCACATATTTTAGTATCCATTTACGCCACACAACCCCAAAATTCATTCGACTCATCACATCATCAAGAAACTCCCACTTGATACAGTCATAAGCCTTCGCAAAGTCAATCTTCAACACCACACCCCCCTCACTAAAACGCCTCGTTCGAAGAGAGTGAACAACTTCGTTTGTTAATAAGATGCCATCGACAATTTGCCTCCCCTTTATGAAAGTCGATTGTTCCTCACTGATCAACGAGTGCAGAACCTTCTGAAGTCTACCAGCCAACACCTTAGCCACAATCTTGTATACATAATTTAATAAACATATCGGCCTGAAATCACTTACCACTTACGGATTATCCTTCTTCGGAATGAGCACAACAAAAGTAGAATTAACCCCCTTTGGTAACGCTCCCGTTGCATAAAATGTCTCAAACAACCTCATCAAATCTGCTTGCATAAACTCCCAACCATGCTTAAAAAACGCAAAATTGAAACCATCGGGTCCCGGAGCTTTCGCTCCATCACAACTCATGATCGCCTCCCTCACTTCTGATATCAAGAACCTTGCTTCAAGCATGTCGCAACATCCCTGCTCTAACCGATTGAAACGGACAGCAGCATCCAACGCCCCTTTGCATGGCTTACGTGCAAAATGCTTCCGAAATTCCAAGTATGTGTCGTTTTAACCTTTCAGGATCTGACACCCATTTACCATTAATCCGCAAACCATGTATCATATTCCTCGCAGCCCGAATTTTTGCCGTTCTATGGAAGTAAGATGTATTTCGATCCCCCTCCCTAAGCCATATTGCCCTTGACTTTTGCCTCCAAATCGACTCACGTAATTTACTCAGACGCCATAATTCAATCTTAAGACTACGAATTTCATCATCTGGTTGCACGCCATCCCTCTCCTCATCCACAAGCTCATCCAACCTATCAATACGATATGTCACCTCCCCAATTTTAGTGTCAACATTCCCAAAACACTCTCTATTCCACACACGCAAAAATTTCTTCAATTCCTTCAGCTTAGCATTTATCGACTGCCCCTTATTCCCTACTGAAATTCTATCCCATTCCTTAGCCATTACTTTCACATGTTCCTTCCTCTCCAACCACACGTTTATGAACCGGAATGGTCGAGGTCCCCAATCACCTTCCTCACTAGTGAGCCGTATCGGCGTATGATCCAAAATCCCCCATGGAAGATTCAACTGATACAACAATGAGAAGCGGTCAATCTATTCACGTGAAACCATAAATCTATCCAGTCGACTAGCCTTATTCCCTGATCCAAACCACGTAAATCTCTTTCCCACTAGCTTAATATCAAGCAATCCAGCATCTTCCACAAACTCATTGAACGCCTCGGTCCCCCTCGATGGGTCTACACACCTACACCTCTCATCGATAACCCTCACCACGTTAAAGTCACCCCCACACACCACAGACCATCCATCGGCGCAATCAGCTCCCTTAACTCACACCAAACCCGCCCTTGTTCTTCCAAGGCACATGGTGCATATACATTAACCATCTAGCATGTCCATCTCTCATCCGTCCACTCTCCCTTGATTAATACAAAATGTCGAAACACTTTTGATTCCACCATCCGGAATTTAGCACAATCCCAAATTAAAAGTAACCCCCCTGATCGCCCAATTGAAGGTGCAAAAACAAAATCAAAATTATCCGAATACCACAGTTTACCTATCAAATTCGCAGACAACAACTCTATCTTTGTTTCTTGTAGCATTGTCATCTCGCATCGGTGTTGTCACACCCTATCTCGCAATGCTCTTCTCTTCACGGCTGCACCCAATCCACGAATATTCCACGACACCACCTGCATCACCATTTGCTAGCTGGTTTGAACGCGCGACTCAATTATCCGCGCAATATCCTGCACTATAGCTTCTTCGTTACCCACCGTCGATGCTCCTATCAATTTTCCCAAGTCAAGCGTTTCCTTCGCCTCCTTCAATATCACCTTCTTCCTATGTGTAAAATCAGAATCGGATAAAGATCCGTTCACAACACCAGTGTTATCCTGAATCTTCTTCTTCGGTCTCCCCCTTGTCTTTTTCGTTAATTTCTTCTCTGCTTCGGACCTCTCCTCTGGATTTAAAACACTCAGAATGACATTCGATAAACTTCTAACTTTTCGAAGGGCTCTGTTATACTCTATAATTTTTGCATCTGAGGCCCTCTCTTGACGAGGCCCATCAATATCCCTCCCCACTGCCGCCTCACACAACTTTGCAACATCAACATTCCCATCCGTATCCATCACCACTGCTGCCTTACACAACTTTTCAGCCTCTACTGTCGTATTTTCGAATTGTGCAATATTCAGGCTTACACGATCCCCATCCCCCTCCCTATGTAGCAATGCAATATCCTCATCTGATACCCATGAATTCCCACCACTCAGTGTTTCAACTCTTAGGTCCTGTTGTTTTTCAAAATTCAATACTCTGTAGTCGCAAATAACACCCCCTTTCGAACATAATTCCTGTTGTACAGTCTGCTTGCCACCACTCGTAGCCACATTAGTGTCCCCTTCCAATAAGCTATCCTGCACAAAAGATTGTAATAACGAGTCCTCACTATCATCCGTCGTGCGGATAGCAGTAGGTGCCTCAACATTCACACGTGAATTCGTTTCCGTTGTTGCATCCAATTCACTCTCTTCATCCTCCATGTCTGCGTGCACCAACACACGTTCCCATTCCTACACCCGTATGCTATAATATAATCCTTCGACCTCCAATTCCATAACCTCGTCAATCCGTTCGAACACATTAGTTTCGATGAGTATCCTACTCCGTTCAAATGATGAAGGCAATATCGTCGTGTGATCCACTCTTAACAATGAGCCCCAAACTTTAGCAATATTCTCAAACGTTTCCGTCGCCCATGCATGAATTGGAATCCCACTCATGGCTAACCACACCCTTCTCGTCGACATCTGGATATCTGGTGACCATGGGCGTAAATCCACAAACCATCGATCCAGTCATGTACACGAAAGAATTTCTTCACTATCGCAGGTATCATTTGGCATTAGGAGGAACATTCTCCCCGTCATATGCATGATCGAAAAACCCATAGCATTATTCTCATTTAATTCCATCACCATTCTGTCAATTGAGATCGAATTACGCCTCCATCCGACAATACAATTTTTCAAAATTTCCAATTTGTCGCCATGGATCACCCCTTGAATCCTCCTCTTCTGTCGTTGATTCTTTGCAGGATTCACACTCCCACTCTCCTCCCGATCGTCTCTAAGTTCCTCATTTCCCAACTTTGATTTTTTCCCGTCGAGGATTGGGGAACTTGATCACCCAATCATGTTTTACACCAAAACGAATCCCTAACTCCATCCCTAGCAAAAATCACCGTGATCATCGATCCATACAAACGAAATCCATTCAATCTCTCGATTACTCTATTCGCATCTTGAATACTCGCCATTCGTACGAAACCGAACCATGCTCCATCCCTTCCCCTTTTCTTAGGGATGAAAATATCTACCACCACTTCATGCCTATCAAAGACTTGCCACACCCCTTGCCAGTGCAATTGCGGCGGTAGATTGGATACGAATAGACTCTATACCCGACGGTTGTCGTTCCTCTCGTGCTCTCGCCTATCCATTTTTATTTTCACCTTTTTTACTCACCTGTGGGTCTGCATGATTTATGATTTGGTAATGCACTAAAACTTAAAACCAAAATCACTCAATCTATGTTTTTTTGTTATTGGCTATTGTTGTGAATTTTTCCTTAAACTCTGTTTGAATTTTGTGTGTCTCACGTGATTTTCAATATACATTATTTTCAATATAATTTTAGCTAAATCTGAATGTTATGCAAATGTCTTGATGCAGGAAAATTTCGTTCTTGAAATATTTGAAAGCAAAAAACTGTCGGGAACATCAATTCAAGGTGAGAAAATTACTTTATTGCATATTAAACTTGTTCTTGGAATATTTGGAAACAAAAAGTACTTTACTGTTTAATTGTATAATTCTTGTATAAATATGCATGAATTGAATGTGTGCTTTCATTGTATTTTTTACATCAAGTCTGTCAGTTTTGGAATATTTGAATGTGTATATATATATATGCTAGATGAGAAGTATTTTGAATGTTGAAGGAAGTGGTGAAAAAAAGGCATCATGGGATAGGAGGTTGACAATAATATTATGTGATTTGTGTATTAAGGAGATATTAAATGGTAATAGACCTGGTACCCATTTTAAAAAAGAAAGATGGGTTAACATATTGAAATTTTTTGAGAATGAGACGAGAAATTCTTATACGCAAAGACAATTGAAGAATCGATGGGATTTATTGAAAAAAGAATGGAGATTATAGAAGATGCTTAAAGAAAAAGATACTGATTTGGGGTGGAATCCTACGAAAGGAACCGTTGATGCTTCCGAAGAGTGGCAGGAGAGTAGGATAAAGGTACATTTACTAATTCTTATTTTTTTATTTTTGTTATTTATAATGTTATTATAAGTGTTTAATAAAACTATCAATTTATGTAGGTGATGCCCGAAGCTCAGAGATTCAAACTTGCAGGCATTGATCCTGAATTGAAAGACAAGTTGGACCAAATGTTCAAGGGGATAATTGCAACTGGTGATAAAGCATGGGCACCTTCTTCGGGTATATTACCTACTGATTTTATCGAGCAAGGTTATAATGAGACACTTGAAGAAAATGAAGAACACAATGCAATGGAGTTTGTTCACCAAGTAGAATGTGATAAAAATAATGAAAGTCCTGAAATTCAATCTAAATCAACACAAAATGTGCAACAAAAGCGAAAATCCACGGAGGCAGGACCTTCTCATTTAAAGATTGGAAAAAAGAAATCCTCACAACAAACTCGAGGGCTGTAAAGTTGTCCATGCAAATTGATAAATTATGCAGCACGGTCGTAAGTATGAATGAAGCAACATCGAGGTTGAATCCTGTTACAGATCCATTTGGCATTCCACAATCAGTTAAAATGCTCGAAGAATTGTATGAGAAAATTCTAGAAACTAGTAAACTCTACTATTTCGCATTGAAACTAATAGCAAATAAAGAGAAATGAACTGTGTTTTTATCAATTTCTCAAAAGGTTAGAGTTCGGTGGCTTAATGAGGAAATGGAGGATAGTTTAAAACTTTCTAGTCTTCTTAGTCCTTGAGATATAAATCGCTAAACTTTTGTTGGGAACTAGTATGTGACTTTCTTATAATATTTAGTTTGAGATATTGATAAGTGTCACCTATGTTTAATCTTTATTTTGTTTCAGACACTGATAAGTGCAACCTATGTTTATTATTAATTTTATTTTGGATCTTGATATTTCACTATATATTATGTTTGCTAAGAATACTTATTTCTGTATTTTGATGGTGAAGATTTTTATATTTGGTGATGTTTATACATTATGTTATATATGTTTGGTATATTTATTATTTTTCACAAGTAATGAGTATTAGTATTATTAACAGTTCTCATGATGATAAAAATGATGATAAAAGGGAGATTAATGAGCTTTTACAGCATCAACAAAATTATCATAGGTTGTTTGCTGTGACAGCATCTTCCGTGCAATTATATTATGAAAAATATTTATTGAAACAATCAGTTGATGCTTGGATTCGTGAGATCATTGATGGTCACGAATTGCGTTGTCAGATTAACTTTAGAATGTCAAAAACTGTGTTCAAAAGTTTATTGAGAGTTTTAGAAACACGATACAATTTACAAAGTACAAAAATAATTTTTTCTAAAGAAATGTTGGGCATCTTTTTGTATATTTTGGGAATTGGGAATTGGTGCATCTGTTTCTCAGTATCGAGAGCGATTTCAAAGGTCTGGATGGATAATCAGTCAACACTTTACAATTATGCTGGAGAAAGTTTCACAAATGGCTATGGATATAATTGCACCAGATAATCGTTCTTTTAGCACAATACCAGAACAAATACATAATGATTCTAGATATATGCCACATTTTAAGGTAACGTTTAAATATTATAATTTCATATTTATGAGGTTTATTTACTTTAAAGATGCTTGTGTACTAATACATTTTTTTGTAGGATTGCATAGGTGCAATTGATGGTACACATATTCCTGCCATTCTTTCACCAAATGAACAAATACCGTTCATAGGAAGAAAAGGTGTCCAAACTCAAAACGTTATGACAGTGTGTGATTTTAATATGTGCTTCATATTTGTCGTTGCTGGATGGGAAGGAACAGCACATGATACGAGGATATTTCTTGATGCTATTCGAGATCCACGATTAAAATTTCCACACCCACCAAATGGTAAATTTCTTTCATTTGTTTTTCAAATTACATTTAAATGATTTAATTAATTAATTTTTTACTTTGATATATAAGAAAATATTGCCTCGTTGATTCTGGATATCCACAAATGAAAGGTTTTCTTGGGCCTTATAGAGGACAACGATATCACTTACCTGACATTTGTAGAGGTAGACATATGTCTGGTAAAGAAGAGATACTCAATCATTCACATTCATCGTTACCTAGTGTGATTGAGCGAACTTTTGGTGTACTAAAAAATGGGCAATTTTAAGGGATATGCCAAGTTATAGTTTTGAAAAACAAAGGATGATCGTTATATGCACAATGGCGTTGCACAATTTTATTCGAAAATATGCGGGTCGGGATGATGCCGATTTTACGGAATACGAAAATATTAACTCAGAAGATGTACAAGATGAAAAAAGTTATGAAGATATTGGTGATGAATTAAACGTGTCATATGGTGATGAAATGGAATTCGTGAAAAATGCCATAGCTTGTAGTTTAATGAACTCAATTTAAATTGCAAGTTGTAATGTTTTTGTGTCATAGCTTGTAGTTTAATGAAATCATTGAAAATTGCAAGCACTAATATATTTTTTGTGTCGTAGCTTGTAATTTAATGAAATCATTGTAAACCGCAAGCACTAATGTATTTTTTGTGTCGTATCTTGTAATTTAAAGAAATTATTGTAAATCGTAAGCTCTAGTATATTTTTTGTAATATTTATGTTGGGTGTCGTAACTTTTAGTTTAATGAATTTAATTTAAATTAATATATTTTGTATATTATTTTAAATATTTATAAAATAATTTATATACTTAAAATTTATATTTTTCTAAAAAATATATCATATTTTATATATTATTTTAAAAATATTTTAATATAAAATAAAAAATTGTTTTATAATTTTAAATTGATCTATTTCATATGTTATAATATCAATGAATTTAAATATGATTAAATTAATATATTTTAAATTTTATAACATGATGTCTAAAATAGACATTTTATCTTTCTAAAATCACTTTCTGACAGCAATAATAAACACTAAAATTTTAAACTTAGCTTTTCAAAATTATTTTTCTACAGTATTTTTAAAATTACTTTTTCAACCGTACTTTTTAAAAGTAATGCCAAATTAAGCCTAATAATCGTGCTTCGTAGCGCGGCTGCACCTTCATGTATCAACAACGAGAGAAAAAAGCAAGCGACATAAACTGTAAGAGGAGAGACCGAGGCAAAATAAAAGTATTTTATTTGGCAGAAAAACTAAGGAGGCGGTCAAAGCAAAACACCAAGTGACAATTTTATAACAAAAGTCAATACTCATCTCTCTTCCTACATCTAATTCAACCTTTTGAATCTCAAACAGAAAAAAATAAAGATAAAAATTCTGCTAGACAATTAGTGGATAGCTGATAGTAAATTACATTAGTTAATAGTTGATAGTTGATTTTATTAGTTGATTTAATTAGCTGATTAAATTAGCTGATTGTATAAAAGTGTTTGGTAAAATTAACTGATACCTGATATATATTTGATTATTTAAACAAGTAAAATGACATATAAGGACATAATTATATTTGATACTTGTTTGAATAGTTTATTAGCTATCAATATTATGTATCTATTAATATTAATTAGATCATGAAAAATATTTTTTAATATAACATTACCAAGCATATTTGAAGGATCTATATATTAATTTATTATTTATATAATTATTTTTAATACAATTTGATTAATAATTAAATTTAAATAGAAATATAAATGTGTGAGAATAAAAAAACAAAAATGATTAGTTTACAAATGTCACAATGTAATTACGTGATGATGAAAAATTAAAATAGAAAAAGTTAAATTTAAATCATTTGGAGATTTTTTTTATAATTGTTAAGGATAAAAGGGTCTTTATGACTCTAATGTCAAAACCTTTAATTTCAAAAAGCTCTTATTAGCGGCTTTTTCAAAATTAGAGGTTTCATCCATCAACTATTCTTATATACCATTCACTAAACATCTCAATTAATAAATTTGACCAATCAAACCTCTAATTTTAATTTAAACTTTTAATTTTTGCTTAAATCGTTGTTTACCAAACAAGGCCAGACTAATTAAGGAGAGCGGCGGCAGATGAGGAAGAGGGGTTTAGGTTTGCTCTTGTTGTGAAAAGCTTTTAAGACAAAAAAATGGGAAAATTTAGCAGTTAGTCCCTCAAATTTTCTAAGATTTTGAATTATTCTTAGATTGATTGAATTTTTAAATATAAAAGATTAAGTGTGTTATTTTACAAACTTTTTTAACTATCATATTATTTATTTAGCGATAGTTAATAGCCCAGTGACAATTTTACAATAAAAACAAAAGTTTAATGTTCATAATGTAACGTTTGAAAGTTTAGTGACCATTTTGTATTTCTCGAAATAGTTTAATGACCCTTTATGTACTAACCCTTAACATTTTTTATTTAAAAATTATTTGTAAACAAATATTTATGATATTACTAAATAATGTATAAATGAAAAAAAATAAACAAACGGATTGAACTTACATATTAACGATTAAATTAAGTAGTACAATACGTGGAAAAGTAAAGAATTCAATAGAAATACAAGTATAACACGTGAAAAACTGGAACCTACGACGAACTTTTGGATTATAGTGCACAGAACATGCATATAAAATAGGAAAATTCTATAGCGCTTGACGAGCTTTAACGAGCACTACTATTGACGAGCACCGATGAACATTGATAAATTAATTTTAAATTTAAAGTACTTAATGCGTAATTATAATTTTTAAAAAAAATTAAAAGTGTAATTTAATTAAAATATATTTCTTAATTTTAATTTTATTTTAAACATTATAAATGTAACCCCCTCGTCCCGGTCTGACCGAATGACCGGTCCGAGTAGGCTACACGGGGAAAACCGAAGCGAAACCCGTTAAGGTTCCCCCTCGGTTAGCAACCCTAGAAAATTTCTTTTATTTAATCTTGTCTAAAGGCATATTAATTCCTAAGTGATCACGTCAGCGGAAAACATCAAGAAAGAAGCACATTCGAACCTCAACCCACACCTCAAACAGTCTATTTTACACTTACATGGAAGGTCGTATCGATACACCAATCAAGGGTATCGATACGCCTTGACTAAGTCAACACCCTTCAGTCAACACAGGAAGACCGTATCGATACAGCCCTTGAGCGTATCGATACGCCCTTCTCGGTCAACATCTCGTGGTCAACGAGATAAAACCGTACCGATACGCCTCAACCCCGTACCGATACGCCAAAAACTCACCAAATTCTCAGAATTCCAGTGAGCAAAGAGCGTATTGTATCGGTACGTCAAGCCAAAACTGAGTCCTGCAGGCAAGACCGTATCGATACGGCCCTTAGGCATACCAATACTCCCTGCACTGCAAGTCTCCAATTTTCAGCAAAACCACACAAGATCCAACTCTAGATGCATATTAGGACTCCCCTAGCCACATACAACCATTCATGCCACATACTACAACCAAGAATTAGCATATAGGATAATTTAGATGAACCATAACACATATATATATCATGACATTCACATAAGGGATAGATTTTGCATAAATAGGCATGCTTAAAGCTCAAAAGGCCAAAATGGCACAAGTTATCACAAAAAGGTTTGCATACACAACCAAAGCAACATAAAACATCTAAGGCATGGCTTCAACAACAGAAGCATTCATCAAAACATAACATGGTTTACAAATCCAAGCAAAAACATAAACATCAACAACATCTATGAGTCATACAACGCTCATACAAAACACATAGTAGCCCCATTGCTAAACTACTGCTTTATTTCTTAAGTCATAATTGAGCAACTACAAAGCTTGGAATGCCCCTTCGCCTTGCTCCTTGCTAACTCCAAGCTACTGATCTGCATTGTCGAAAATAAGAGCGTAAGCTAGAAGCTTAGTGAGGATGCTCTAAAACCAAAAACAACGACAATGCAGGGTTCAAGTATGTAATCCTTACATCGCACATACAACATGCATAGGCATCAATACGACAACCTAGCTAGCAACACAAGAGTCATAAATATGGCATCTTACTTCATATTTAGCTCAACAATATAAATCAAATATCTCAACATCATAATCACATTAGCAAGTACATTGGTCACTATTAGATTACTCGGATATGCGGATTTACTCTCAACAACAACATTACCTCGGTGGGATTACACTCATCACCGGACCTTGCATGGGTGGGATTCCACTCATCACCACATGCCCTACGGATGGGATTCCACTCATCATCACGTATAATATAATCAATTTCCGGTGGAATATTACATCACCGTACTCCTCCTTGATGACTCAACGCCATCAAGGTCACGCGCGAATTTGACTCAAACGTGTGCACACTAATCCTAATGATCGATCATTTATACCCGGTAAGTTATCTAGTGCCAATTACTTTTAAACCACATTTCCATCAACCATCATTTATATCATACAATCATCATCACACACAACAATGTATACACATACAAAGTCAATTCATACTTCACAAGATCAAAATAGGCATAGGTATCCAAAGCTCATTAACAAACAAGAAGTTAAACTACCAATTTAACTTCTACCTTGGAATGGCCAACCAAGCTCATTCCAACACCTCCACTACACACACTTGAACCAACTTTAAACAATTTAAAGTTTTACTCACCACTCTTCCTTAGCAAACCAAGCAAGCAAGTCAAGCCTCCTCACTTCCCGGATTCGATCCCGATCCTTCCCCGATGCTTCCTCTTGCTTCTAACCAATCAAAACACAAATATTACTCACGAAATCAAAGCTAAACTCAGTCACAATCCCAACTTACAAGCACAAGCTAAACCTTCACAAATTTCAACCCCAAACTAACCACACAATTCACATTTTCGTGCTCCTCAAATACCCAGCTGAAACTATACTTTTCAACACCCAAATGAAATCTAAAAGCTTCCAAAACACTTCCCTAATAACCCTATACCATCAGCCCTTCAGCCCAACACAAAAACACACCAAAAACTAAACTTTTGACACTTTGAAAAATGCCCCAAAGACCCACTTCGGGATTTTTCCCAAATCCATCCATTTTAAGATATTAAGTGTCTTTAGGTGAGATTAATTCAAAACCCAACTCAACAAATCAAAAACAAATGAAAAACCCATTAAAAATCTAAACTTCCCTTAAACTTGAAAAATGTAAATATTGATAGTTTTGAAATCTAAGACCATGAAAATGATGGGGATGATGAGGAGAGTTGAGAAATGAAATTACCTTTGAAAAAGCTCTTGATTTGGTGAAGAAATCAAATGGAATAGTGGATTAGGGGTTTAGAGAGGGTTTGGGTTGATTTTCACGTTGGAATGGGAAAAGAGGGAGAAGACAACTTTTTTTTTCTTTTTGAATAAAAAAGTTTGTCTTCCACTTTTCAATTTAATTACAAAAATGCCACTCCTTTAATTTTTAATCTCCTTTAAATTAAAACCAAGGCCAAGTTAAATTAAATCGATTTTGAGGACTCGAACCAAACGCACACGCCTAACTCCTAACCCCAAAACACGGGTGTTACAATTAAATAAAATAATTTATTCTCAAATCAAAGAACCCTAGGTATTTTTCTTTGAAATTAACCTAATTGTCGCTGTCGACAACCGCCGCCGCCGACCACCGCCGACGTTCCCCTTCCTAGGGTGGCGGTGGTCGGCGGTGGCGGTTGTCGACGGTGGTCGCCGGTGGTCGGCGGCGGTAGTCGGTGGCGGCGGCGGCGACGACAATTGGGTTAATTTTAAAGAAAATACCTAGGGTTCTTTGATTTGGGGATAAATTATTTTAATTAATAATGTTTAAAATAAAATAAAAATAAAAATGTATTTTAATTAAATTACACTTTTAATTTTTTAAAAAAATTATAATTACATTAAGTACTTTGGATTTAAAAATTTTATAAATTAATTTATCGGTGCTCATCAATAGTAGTGCTCGTTAAAGCTCGTCGAGCATAGAAGAACTGTCCATTAAAATATTACCCTTTACAAACTCAACAAATAGTCTAGTGAAACAAACGGTAATATTTATTTTAAAAAATTTAAGTTCAATCGCTTTGTCTTAAGATATGCTTACATTGTCAGAAAATTAATGTTGAGTTGTGTGGTGCTCGATTCGATCAACCGTTCTTGCTCGCCAAGTGTGGAGAAGTTGGATAATTGGGTGTTTTAGTGGGAGGTGAAAATTGGCAATTTGACACAAGGATTTATAGTGGTTCAACCTTCTAACCAAGGTCTACATCCACTACCTTAGCTCCCCACTAAGGATTTCCAACAAATTCACTAAGAATTTCGTCCCCTTTTCTCGGATTAGGAGGAAACCGTTACAACCCTCAAAGCTTTCTACCCAAAGCTTGAAGGAACACTCTCTTTACAAAGAAAGACTTAGCAAACTAGAAATCCCTCTAAAAGGTGTTTGTTTGCAATTCTAAGCACTCACCCAAAACCTAGACACTTGAGCAAATTTAACAATGTAAGCTCACAAGTGTTGTCTAAGCAAGAAATAAACAATTTAAGCTCTAGACAAATTTTGACATCATAATGTTGTAACAATTGAAGCATTAGTCTTCTCTTGATGCTTGAAGGTCCCTTTTATACTCCCAAATGAGTTTGTAGCCGTTACTAGCCGTTGGGGATGAATTGGAGCCGTTGAGGACTTTATTTCCCTTCATAAATGCTGTTCTGCAGCAAACGGTATCGATACGCGTGGAACGGTATCGATACGGCCTTCATATGAACTAGCCGTTGGGCTCTTGCCAGCCTGGGCGTATCGATACGCTTGAGGGCGTATCGGTACCCTTTGACATTTAAATGGCCGTTGGGAAATAGCCGTTGGGGTAGTTAAAATGGGATCGGTACGCTGACGTGGCGTATCGAAACGACCCCACTCCGTATCGATACACTAAACCCTCGTATCGATACGGGTTTTGACAGTGACCAAACTGGGGCAAAATGGTATCGATACTGTTACACCGGTATCGATACTGGTACTTTGAAATCACGAGTTTGGCTATTAAAAACATGAAAATTCTTTGTCAAAAAACCTCTTAAAATACCTCAAACATAATTTCAAGTTGTTTGGACTTAAAAACAAGTTTTAAATTCTTTTCAAATTAGTCCAAAACATTTTTCAATTATTATATCAAAACATTAGTTCTACAATCTCCCCCTTTTTGATATAATAAAACTAACTTGAAAAATTGTTTGGGATTCTCCCCCTTTAACTTTAAAAAAGTGAATAAGAGATTAAAGATATGAAATCAAATTAAGCTCCCCCTTATTCATTTGAAAATTCAATTTTTTAAACCATTTCTCCCCCTTTTTGTTATATCAAAAAGAATTTAAAAGACATTTAAGTTCAAGATAACATGGGATGCAAAAACATTTTGACACACTTAAAATTTTTTTGGTTTAAAATTGGCTCCCCCTTACTCAAAGCATCATAGAAATTGTTAGTCCATCATATATGATCATCTAGTTGAATGAAATAAAAATATAACAAAAGAAATCAAAAACAACTAGAATTTTACCACACTTGAACTCAAGGTAGGATGTGAAGCCTTCCTTCTTCAAGTGTTCTTCCTTGTGTGCATGGAGCTCCCCCTTAATGTTTGACTTGTTGAACATCTCCATCACACCTAGCAAAAGACAATCAAGTAATTTTTGGTATCCAAATTGCTTTGGATCCATGAACGTTAGAAGCACAAATTTTTGACCCCTTAGGAATCCATTTTTCAATGTCATCCTTTTTAATTGAAGTGGTTAGTCCTTTTGGGACCCAAACACTTCTAAAACATTTACCATTTTTAAATCTAGGGGCACTAGATTGTCTAACATAAAAATTTGATTTTTGAAAATTATTTTTCTTTTCAAGTTCATTTGAAATCAAATCTTTTTCTTTTTGAACTTTTAGAAGCAAATTTTGTAAATCAAAACATTTTTGTTCAAAATCTTTTAATCTTGCTTCAAGTTCAAGATTTGTTTTGGAAAGCAAATCATTTTCAATTTTTATTTTTGAAATCAACTTTTTGTTTTTAGAAAATGATGCCTTGAATTCCAAAAGCAAATCATCATAGGCATCTTGTAACTCATCAAATGTATAAGAATTTGAAATAGATGAGTTAGAAGTTACCTCCCCCTCATTGAGGGCCATCAAGCATAGGTGGGCTACTTCATCATCGGTGGAGTCTTCATCACTCCATGTGGCCACATATGCTTGTTTAGAAGATGATCCCTTCTTTTTGGATTTGTGGGAGTCCTTCATCTTCTTCATCGATTCATGCTTGGATTTTTCCATTTTGCTCTTCATGAACCGGGCGAACTTGTTGAAGAGATAGGCCATCTCTTCATCTTCACTATCCTCCTCACTAGAATCTACGTGATGGCAAGTGGAGGATTTGAGAGCTACGGCACTTGCATTGATTCCTAGCTCCATGATCTTCTTCTTCCCCATCGCTCTAATCTCTTCCTTCTTCTTCTCCTCTTCTTTGTTTTTCTTCATTATTTGGTGAGTGAGAAGTGACCCCATGAGTTCATCAAGCTTCAAGGTTTTGAGATTCTTGTCTTCAATGATGGCGGTCCTCTTTGAGTCCCATGACTCGGGAAGGGAGTAGATGAGCTTTCGGACAAGCTTCTCTTCCGGGATGGCTTCTCCAAAACCTTTAAGACCATTGGTGATGGTGGAGAACCTATCAAACATCTTCTCGATGTTCTCTTCCGGATCCATCTTGAAGTTCTCATACTCTAAGGTTAGGAGCCCAATCTTGGTCTCCTTGACTTCATCGGTCCCCTCGTATGTGACTTCAAGCTTGTCCCATACCTCCTTGGCACTCTCACAAGAAGACATCTTCTCATAGATGGTTGGGCCAAAGGCACAAAATAGCATGTGCAAGGCTTTGCAATTTAGCTCCATCTTCTTGCGATCGTCGGCACTCCATTCCGCTTTGCTTCCTTGAGGCACGAACGGACCATCTTCAACTATGTCCCATAGCTTGTAATCTCTTGACTTCAAGAAGAATTTCATCTTTGTCTTCCAATGGGCATAGTGATCTCCGTTAAAGAAAGGCGGTTTGTCGATGGATTGCGCCATTTGAGCCGGTTGGTGAAATGTTGATCGAGCTTGCCGGATCTTCTCAATAGGATGTGAATCCCCTTCGATTGAGCCAAGCTCTGATACCAATTGTTGAGTTGTGTGGTGCTCGATTCGATCAACCGTTCTTGCTCGCCAAGTGTGGAGAAGTTGGATAATTGGGTGTTTTAGTGGGAGGTGAAAAATTGGCAATTTGACACAAGGATTTATAGTGGTTCAACCTTCTAACCAAGGTCTACATCCACTACCTTAGCTCCCCACTAAGGATTTCCAACAAATTCACTAAGAATTTCGTCCCCTTTTCTCGGATTAGGAGGAAACCGTTACAACCCTCAAAGCTTTCTACCCAAAGCTTGAAGGAACACTCTCTTTACAAAGAAAGACTTAGAAAACTAGAAATCCCTCTAAAAGGTGTTTGTTTGCAATTCTAAGCACTCACCCAAAACCTAGACACTTGAGCAAATTTAACAATGTAAGCTCACAAGTGTTGTCTAAGCAAGAAATAAACAATTTAAGCTCTAGACAAATTTTGACATCATAATGTTGTAACAATTGAAGCATTAGTCTTCTCTTGATGCTTGGAGGTCCCTTTTATACTCCCAAATGAGTTTGTAGCCGTTACTAGCCGTTGGGGATGAATTGGAGCCGTTGAGGACTTTATTTCCCTTCATAAATGCTGTTCTGCAGCAAACGGTATCGATACGCGTGGAACGGTATCGATACGGCCTTCATATGAACTAGCCGTTGGGCTCTTGCCAGCCTGGGCGTATCGATACGCTTGAGGGCGTATCGGTACCCTTTGACATTTAAATGGCCGTTGGGAAATAGCCGTTGGGGTAGTTAAAATGGGATTGGTACGCTAACGTGGCGTATCGAAACGACCCCACTCCGTATCGATACACTAAACCCTCGTATCGATACGGGTTTTGACAGTGACCAAACTGGGGCAAAATGGTATCGATACTGTTACACCGGTATCGATACTGGTACTTTGAAATCACGAGTTTGGCTATTAAAAACATGAAAATTTTTTGTCAAAAAACCTCTTAAAATACCTCAAACATAATTTCAAGTTGTTTGGACTTAAAAACAAGTTTTAAATTCTTTTCAAATTAGTCCAAAACATTTTTCAATTATTATATCAAAACATTAGTTCTACAATTAAATATATAAATACCGCTTCTTTATAATCACCTTTTAACTATTAAAAAATATTACCATTTACAACAAAGTAACTACCCCGTGTCTAATAAGATTATAAATATATTCCTCTACAATTTCATCTATGATCATTATTAATGTTTTATAAAAATATTTTTATCATAAAATATCTTATTATTTCTATTTATAATTTCAAATAGAAGAAACCAAACCATTAGTTAACTTCTTAAAATCACTACACCAAACTTGGCCCGGCACTTTTAGCGGCATTTTTTGAGTAAACGCCGCTAAATTTGAACATATAGCGGTGTTTGTAGGAGAAATGCCACAAACCGATGAAATTAGCGGCGTATTTGTAAAAAGTGCCATAAATGCTTATACTTTAGTGGCGTTTATAAATAAAAACGCCGCAATAAGTTTATGTATAGTGGTGTTTGTATGTAAAACGCCGCAATAGATATATCTTTGGTGGCGTTTTTTTTTATAAAAACACCGCTATAGGTTTTAATAAAAACATGTCTTACTTTCTCATCTCCACTGGTTCACCACCTCCAGCAAACCCTAGTGTCGTTCTCTTCTCATCCACAAGTTCGCCTTTCCTCCCTTTTATCTTTCACATTTCTTTCGATTTATTAAAAAAAGATTTCAAGTTTATTTGTTTTGTGGTTCTTTTACTAATTTAGGGTTTAGAAGGGGTTGACGCAGTTAAGTCTTTTTATCCAAAAAGAGAGTACAAAGAAATGGCTCTCCTCGCCTTTAATCCACTTCCCTCTCTATCTTCTTCTCCATTTTCATCTTGCTCGGCGTCGTTGCCCATCGTTATTTTACCAAGTAAGTCTGTTTTTCATTTCACTCCCTCGTCTCTGGGAATTTTGATCGAACACCTCTTGTCATTGATGTCAACATTCATCTTGTTAGAGAAATTTTCTATTCCTTGTCAGTTTCCAGGTTGCGGGTGAAAGCGGTTGGTTACCATCCTTTAAAATGTTCAATTGGCGCACAGTTTGTCCCCCGCAAGAAAAGATCGATGGTGACTATGAAAACATCTGCCGAAAGTACCGATGGTGAGCAACAAGAAATGGAGGAGGGTATGCATCAGTGCTTGTGTTGTTCTTCAAGGCGATTTGGAGATCTTATCTGCATTGTTGGCCTACAAGAGTTCAAGGTATTACATGTTCAAACAATCAAGAAATTAATTGAGAGAGCGAATGCAACAAGAAGCATTGACACTACTACCTCAAGAGTTATATATGGTGTACAGCGGGAAGGTGTCAAATTATCCTTTTTAGTATGCTATCTTGATTTTGGTGAGCTTCAAGAAAGTGTCTTTTTAGTTAATTTAGTATAAACTTGTGATTGTTGAATTAAGAACACTTTGTCGCCCCTCGATAATTCAATAATTTTATTTATTGTTAAATTTATTAATTATTTTTGCAATGCGATGATTTGGTTGATAATTGGTTA
Organism: Hibiscus trionum; assembly: GCA_030270665.1. Taxonomy (NCBI): domain Eukaryota; kingdom Viridiplantae; phylum Streptophyta; class Magnoliopsida; order Malvales; family Malvaceae; genus Hibiscus; species Hibiscus trionum. Next base: position 1,774,269 of record BSYR01000012.1, read on the forward strand.
TTTTGTGTTCGCTTTGATGATCACATTTAGAATTAGATGTTAGTTTATTAATTTGAAAGTTTAATTGATGAATTTTATTTAATTAATTAAAACAACAAAAATCCTACCACAAGCCACTCTTGCGGCGTTTCAAAAAAATGTCACTAAAAGTGTATTTTGCGGCGTTTTAAAAATCAAACGCCACCAAAAGTCAGTTTCTCGTCGTGTTTATTTTTCACAAACGCCACTATAGAACAATTTCTCGCCGCTAAATGTCATGACCTTTTTGCGGCGTTTTCTGCCCAAAAACGCCGCTAACTATTGCGGCGCTGCTTTAGCCGGCGCTTTTCTTAGCGCCCAGGATGTTTTTAGAGGCACTTTAAAACGCTGCTATAGAACAAAAAAACGCCGCAAAAAAATTTATTTTGTTGTAGTGAATATTAAGCTAACGAGCTGTTTGACACCGTATCAACAAAAATCAAAAGTGGAGATTTCTTTTCTATACATATGGAAATATTTAATTTTTTTGACAAATCCTATCTAATCATAATTATACTTAGAGAAGAGGGGAAAAAACTCTAGGAGAATGGAGGGAGTGCTCCTAGTGAATATAGAACTCATAACTTAAAAGAAATAAGGGAACAAAGATAAACAACTTGACCAACCGATCAAATGTGATTGCCCTTTAGATTACTTATATCATCACTTCTTTCTCAATCTTGTAATAATAGTGATGCAAATAAAATTAATATTCCACCGATTATTGCATCTTGAAAAATTAAATTTAACAAGATATAACAAATTTAAATATATATATATATATATATTTGGGTTATGATCCACTTACATAGTGTAAAATTTAAAAGAGTTTTACACGTTTTTTGAATCGTTGGATGGAGAAAATGAATGGATGTGATTAACTCTTTATTTTTTTCTCAAGCGATAATCTTCACATATTCTACTGTTAATCTAAGCCATTCGTTTCACCCATCCAACGATCCAAAAAATGTGTAAAACTTAGAGACTTTTACATTGTGTAACTGGGACCTATCTCATATATATTTATATATAATTTCGGTGAAAGAGAACATGATGATCCTAGGAGACTCGGGTTCAAATCACTTTGTGTGTAAGATGTATGTATATTCTAAGGGTTAAAAATATATATGAACAGATGTAATCGCCTTAAGACTATTCAAAAATATATAATTATATAATTATATTAATTATAATAATAATAATTTCTTTATATTATATAATTATATTTTTTCTTCAAAAAGATATATAATTATATAATATAAAGAAATAATTATTATAATTAATAAGTATAGCACAAAACTAAAATATATTAATGTTGAGATCCATTAATTGAGTGAATTATCAAAAAAACTAATATTGTAAGTTTTAATCTTAAAATTAGCATTAAAAATATAATTATTTCTCAATTTAATAAAAAAATATATTAATATTACAATTTACACGCACGTCATATTAAAACATTAAATTATCTGAATATATAATTTCTTAAATCATATAGTAATACTTATGACTCGATTTTTCTCTACCCGGAGGAAAGAATAAAAAGGTCGAATGAAAAACACAGGTAACTAAAAGGCTTGAGCTCCAATCCAAATGTTCAGTTTTGATTTGATCATGGTTTAATTTTATTTCGACCGAAAGAAAATTGGCTGGACTGTTTAAGTAACTAGCAAATCCAAAACTGGTCTCCAGGTGTCCATGAACTCATTCGAATCACCTCCATTGGCGCATCAAAGCTTGCATTCCCCAGTAGCTCGGCTGTAGCCGTGGAGTTACCGGCAGCCGTACTCTTCCGTCTCTTGGGGGACGTCGTGGAAGCTGAAGGTTGCAGCGAACGACGCCTTGAGCCCACTCTGATCGGCTCCTGTTCACTAGAGCCAACCAAGTGAGGGAAATTCAGTTTAGCCTTAGCCCCACGCATTTTGAAAGCCGCTCTATCGTAAGCCAATGCAGCATCCTCAGGCGTCTCGTAAGTCCCCAGCCAAATCCTCGAACCGTTCCTCTTATGATCCCTTATCTCCGCCGCGTACTTCCCCCACGGCCTTCTCCTCACCCCTTTAAAGTTCGCCCCCCTCGACGGCGGCACGTTGGGCTTACGCTCCGCCTTAATCTTTTCTTTCTCTTCGCTGCACGACCCTTGTTCAACCGCTTCAGTCACCGTTGTCAAATCCACGTCGTTTAAAGGACTCCACCCAGAGTTTGCCGCATCGCGTAAAGTAGTGTAAACCAGCATATCCTCGGAATCATCAATCTTTAAAGGCAAATCACCCCAACTCTCATTCAAAAAAATCCCACTGAAACTTGAACTCCGGTCATAGGAAGGTTTAAGAACAATATTATTGCAGTTGGAAGTTGTTGTCGGCGGTGGAGGTGGTGGAGATTCGTCAAAACTGTCAAAGAAGCGTTGAAAAGATTCAAGTATGTTGAAATCTGATTCGGACAAAATCTCCATATTCTTAATTTGTTTTGCTTTTCTTTTTGACAAGCTTTGTGATAGTGAAGACATGGCGAAGGCGACTGGTGTTGTGGTTTATATAGGAAGAAGAAACAATTTGACATCCATTTCTCCGAATGTTCCTTCGGCGTTCCGACATTATTATTAAATTAATTGATTTTGAAGTGGGGGAAGGAAATTTTTAATTAAGCACATGCTGCATTTGTTTAACTAAAATGTATAAAATATTATAATGCACCAATATTCCATAATATGCATGGAGTGCCACGTTTGTTCCTTTCATTAAAAAAAAACAAAATATTTTTTTTTTTATCTATACTTCCATGAATTGTTGAATGATAAGGTGGCCTGGTCAGGTATACACTTGGCATCTAATACTAATAGGATTAAAATTTAAATGATGAGCGTGTCGTATTTCTATCAATTATGCCCACTCCCGCTTTTGGTATATTAATTTTTTAATTCTCGTTAAAAATTATAAAATGAGTTATAAAATAAAATTTATCAACTAATTATTGGCTGGTCTAGTGAGGTGTGACATCAGTCCCTTAGACAAGATCAGAGGTTTGAATTTTGACGTTGTGAATGAAAAATTATTTGGAAGGGTCGCTCCCGTTAGGGGTGATAACGAGCTGAGTATAACCCGAGCCTAGGCAGGCTCGACTCGAAAATAGTATTAGTGGGTTCGGCTCGAGCTCAAAGCTCGTCGAGTTCAAAATTTTAGGCTCGACCTCGGCTCGTTGCTTTCCTCAAATTGCTTTTATATATTTTTATTGAAGTTTTAAAAAATAACATGTGAAAACTTATTTGAGAAAAGATAATATTTATTTTTGAAGTCCACAAGTAATCATAATACATTTCTAAATTATACGAGACCACATAGAGAAGGACGTTTAAAGTACTTAACTATGATAATAGTTAACAACACTGAAACATACAAGTGTGTGTGTCTATATATATATATATGGGTTAGGATCAAGTTACACTATGTAAAACACAACTAGTTTTACACTAATTTATGGCCATTAGATTGGTTAAATGAATGGATGAGATTAACTCCTTACTTTTTTTCCCAAGTGATAATCTTTCCATATCCTACTTTTAATCTCATCCATTCATTTCACTCATCCAATGGCTATGGATTAGTGTAAAACTAAATGAGTTTTACATAGTGTAACTTGATCTCATCCCTATATATATATATATATATATATCGATCATGTTCACGAGTTTTTCGAGCCGAGCTTGGGTCGGATCGGCTCGGTTTGTTAAAGTCTCGAGTACGAGCATGAGTCGAGCTCACTCGAGCCTAGCCCAGTAGCTTACAAGTCGATCAGGCTCGTTATCATCCTTAGCTCTCGTAATGGGCTTCTACAGTACCAATTCCGAATTAGTCAGTCGATAAATTAAATATTGATGATTAAATAAAAAATAAAATTTCATAAATATTTTAACTCGACTCAATAAATACCTATTTGTGATCAATAGACTTTCATTTGGCTAATCGGATTGTGGTAGAATCGCTTGATATGTATATTGATTAAATTTGAGGATGGATTACGGATCATCTCTTTTTTTTTCTTCTTTCTCTGACTTTTCAATTATTTTATCAAAGAATCATTAAAATTTTAAAATAACATAACAATTTTAGGATTTGACTTAAACCAAATCTCTAATTTGTATCTAGAGTACAAATATCTGTTTAATTACACATCTTTGTTTATTAATTGGAATAAATAAAGTATTCATCTAGCATTTAAAAAATCAATGATAAAAAATATCTGTAATTTTTTGTATAAATTACAGAGTATAATAAAAAAAAAGTTTTTTCGTATGTCATGGTTTTACCGTTTGTTCCATGTAAACTTAATGTTAACGGTGCTAATAAATTAGTAGAGTCTACTTGCTTGTGCTAGCTAAAGTTAAAATTCAAGGATCGAAGATTTTTTTATTTATAAAAATCACTAAATTTTTATTAAATTTATAAAAAAATATAATTATAATCCAAGAAGAGAATATTTAGATTAAACAACTCAAAAAAATTTACAACTTAAAAACAAAGAAAAATAATTTTTTTATAGAAATAAGCATACCAACAAAATTTAGCAACCTCCTGAATATCATTGTTTCTCTCAAAACGAGACGTATAAAGAAATGAGTGGTGCGCGATCCAAATTGTCAAGCAAAAAGTACCGCTACCCAGGACTGATTTCATCGGCAAACAACCATCAACCGAGAGGGGATATAACTTTCCAAGTGACCACCGACAAAAACATAAATTAGAAATTAGCGCCGATTGAATCTCTGTGCGAACAACAATCGATCGCTAAGGTATGTTGAAACATACCACAAAGACAGATGAACCAAACCACAAAACAAAAATAAAGACATGTCACAAGGACAAAGGAAAAACGTGTCACAATGACAGAAAAAAAAATTCTTATTAAAATAAAAAATAAAAAATAATATATCTAGTAGTCGACATCTAATACTAAAATTAATTGTTGGCCATCGATTAAATGAATTAATTAAAGTAAAATCCGACTAGGGTTAAAGGAATTTTGACCGTGGAGAACCGCTAGGTTAAAAGGAATATATTCAAGGATGGAAGATTTGAATGTAAAATTTTCCAAAAGGTTATTCTATTCACAATTTTAAAATGAACTTTAATTGCTTGCTTTTGTTTTTATAAAGCATGCGGAAATCATGCTGTTTTCTTTCTATTAAAAAATCTTATAAAATACATATTTTCCTTTATTAAGTCAAAACATTTTTATATTTAAATTTGAACCTCAAATTTAATAACAACATGAACTTAACTAAATCTCATTATTTAGTGTCAACGTGAACTTCAGTAAAACAACACATTTACCGTTGTATCAGTGATTAATTGTATGAATTTTTAGAACAAATGATGCTTTTATTAACAATATATTATAAGTTTTGGGGATTTCAGATCTGCTTCCCTTTTTTCCTCTCCCTTGCGATCGATCTAATCGTTATCTGAAGCTTCTGGGGAGACGAACCGACTAACTCTTTATTACAGCTTTATGTCTTTTTATCTTTGATGTCTGTGTTTCTTTATTTCTCTCTTTTATTAAACTTAAAACTGTGTTGGTTTTTGCGTTTTAATAAATAAGGGCCGGTTTATAATAAAAAAAAAATATATCTTCTTAACATGGTTTATTAGGCGTATATTGATTCAATTTGATTAACAAGTACTTAAAAATTGACGGTTAAGATTCCGTTAAATTTTAACAAAGATGATGACATTGCATGGTATAATAATAATTTTAGTCTCAAATTACATACATTTCATCAATTTAGTCATCATCTTCTAGAGTTTAACTTTATTTTTTTCTTTTTTATATTTAACAAAATATAATAGATTTAAATATGTATAATTATACAATATTATGGGTGATTATCGAGCAACTTGATCGCGAGTTGATTAGTGCTCGACTCGTGATCGTTAAAAATCTTACTGCTTGACTCGACTCCTTGCTCATTAAGCTTGATAAAAAAATTCTCGACTCGTGATCATTATGTTCGCCCAAACTTTTACCTTATTTTTTACAATATAGGTAAAATCTAGTGATATCGTTAGAGCTTAATATAAACATACAAATTCAGAGAGATGTGAGGACATAAGAGATAAATAAACGAACATTTCATGACCAAGTTAGAAATGAAATCGATGTTCGAGTGTGAAACTCTTTTTAGTTTCTCAACAATCTTTTATGAACAACACATGAGAGAAGACCTTAGGAATTTCGGGGTTTTAACTTTTAATTATATTTTTTATATAGGAACTAAAGATTTTTTTTCTATTTTTATACATAAAGTAATAATAAAAAAACAAAAGGCTTTAATAAAAATATTATTATAATTTAATTGCTTGTTAATATAAATTAACTTTTTAAATTCTAACAAAATACAAAACGTTTTTGAAAATTTGAAACCAATATTTTATGGGTAAATTGTAGCCAATCACTAAATTTTTCTAAAGTTTTCAATTGTCATTTAAACTTCTTAGAACATAATTTTTTTTAAGGTAACTACAAAAAAACATAAAACATTATTAAAAAATAAGATGGTTGCGAATTTATCGACTCGAGTTGGACCTTGCTCAACTCAACTCATTAAGATCTCGAGTAGAGTCAACTCGAATTGAGCGTTAAAAGAGCCTTTGACCGATTGGAGCTTGAACTGTTTGGGAGCTGCTCAACTCAATTAATATCCCTATACAATGTACGAAAAAACAATATTTAATGATGTCCAACTTTAGTAGTATTCCGCAGTATTCGTCCAGCATGGTAGACTTATCTTTATGATTTTACTAAATAATGTATAAATGAAAAAAATAAACATACGGATTGAACTTACATATTAACGATAAAATTAAGTAGTATAACACGTGGAAAAGTGAAGAATTCAATATAAATACAAGTATAACACGTGAAAAAGTGGAACTTACGACGAACTTTAGGATTATAGTGCACAGAACATGCATATTAAAATATTACCCATTAGTTAACTACTTCAAATATTAAGCTAACGAGATGTTTGACACCATGTCAACCAAAATCAAGAGTGGAGATTACTTTTCTATACAAATTGTAATATTTAAGTTTTTTTTTTCTTTTTACGAATCCTATCTAATCATAATCCTACTTAGAGAGGAATAGGAAGGAGACTCTAGGAGAAGGAAGGTGTGCTCCTAGTGAGTCTAAAACCTATAACCTAAGGGAAATAAATGTTGGATTAAAATCCGCAATTGTGGGCACATATGTAAAATGTATGTTGCTATTATAAAGTATGACACAAAATCAAGTGACCAATTATGTTAGGCGTGTCATATGTATTAAAGTGTCATGGAAATAAAAGTGTAGATACCATAAGATATATTTATAATTCAATGAGGGGCAGAGTTATAAATATTTAATAGTTGATTTAATAATCAACTATATAAAGATGTAGTGGTCCCAAGAAATAGGTTAACTTGTTTTTCTCTCCTTCTCCGTAAGGGAGTTTTACTTAAAGAGATAACCTATCTTCTTGGAAAATCAATACCAATGATTTGGGATTTCAACATCAACATTCAAGATTTTCAATATATCAATGAATTCAGGTACGCTTCCGCACTCGGTTTATACAGTTTATTGTTCTTGATGATTTGACATGATAAATCACGGGGTTTCGATTTCATATCTATTTTTATTTGGTTCTAACAAGTAGCATCAGAGTCCCGTCATGTCGAATCATGTCGAATCAATTATGAATTTTAACTTTTGGGCGTTTAGGGTTCAATCATCTTTTGCCTTAAATCCCCTAATACAGCTACCAGATTATTAATTTTATTAGAATTTATACTGCGATAACCCTATTTGAACTTTTTTTGGGCGATTTATAGTTATTTTAATATATATATATATATGTTATTGAAGAATGAGAATGCTTCAGCAAACCTTGCGCGGGAAAAGCTGTTAGACCAGCTCACCACCTTGTTGCGTCTGTATAGCTGGTGCAGAAGTTTGTTACATCACCAGCCGTCTCAACAAAATATGTTAAAGGAACCTTCTAGCCTATCCTTCTTGATCTATAAATTCCCATACTGCTTATGTATTTTTCTCATGATTTAAAAAATGAAAATCTCTCATTTTACATTTCCCTTTATTAAGTTGAGTTTCTGTTATTAGGGTTTCTTAACATGGTATCTTTCGCCGGTGTCCTGGGCCTCCTTCTTCCCTCGCTGTGACTTTTCCTCTCCGTCGACATGCCTGGTGATTCCTCCACTCCACCCTCTAATTCGACAGGCTTGTCAAAGAATGGCAAGACCTTCACCAACAAGAAGGTTAACATTGTGCTAGATGAAAAGAATTTCCTCCTTTGGAAACAACAAGTGCTCTTGACGGTTCAGAGTCATCGCCTAGAACGTCTTCTTACCGGCAAAGTTAAAGCTGCTCTGGTAATGGTCCCTGATTCCACTGGCCAGATGATCCTCAATGAGGAGTATGAAGATTTTGTTGCCCAAGACAGTGCCCTGGCGTCCTGGTTACTCTCCACGATTAGCTCCCATCTTCTACCTCAGTTTGTTGGTGCAGAAATGGCCTCTGAAGTGTGGTCCACTGTGGTTCAGTTCTTTGTAAATAGATCAACAACTTCCGCTATGAGTATCCACTTTAAACTGCGTTCTCTGCGTAACGGTGATGAGAGTATGAGATCGTACCTCACCCAAGTTAAGGAGGTCAGTGATGCATTAGCTGCATGTGGAAGTTCCATATCTGAGATGGAGCAAATTGCAACGATCCTCAACGGACTGCCCCCTCAGTACCAACCATTCATGGTTGTTATCACTGCCAGCAAGGAACCCTACACTCTGGATGGTGTCAAAACAGTGCTTGTTGATGCTGAAACTCAGATTTGTGGATTCCACAATCAGTTGCAGTTGCCTATCAGTGTTAATGTTGCTAGATATCAGGACAATTCTGCATTCCCCTCTTATCTTGGCTCAAGATCTGGACATTCTCAACAGTTTCAAGGAGGAAGGAATGGTGCTCGAGGTAGGGGCCATCCACGTCTTCACTGTCAGATATGTGGTAAGCTAGGTCATTCAGCTGATCGTTGCTGGCATCGCTTCGATCAAGCCTTTGGCAACTCCACTGCCAACACCAAAGATACCTCAAATGCTCTAGTGACTGTCATGGATACACCTGCCTCGTGCCTTACTTGCAATCATGCTCCAGGCTCCGTTCCTCAAGCTAAAACTGATCCATGGGTTGTAGACTCCGGTGCAACCCATTATGTTACTCATGTTGTTACTAAACTCATGCATGGTTCTGACTTCACAGGACCAGGTACGTTGGTGGTTGGGAATGGTCACAATTTAAATATATGCAAGACTGGTAGATCTTTACTTCTAACTCCTTCTCGAACATTATTGATTAATGAACTGCTTCATGTTCCTTCGGTTACTAAGAATCTCTTATCCGTGTCGAAGCTTGCTAGAGATAATCAAGTTTACTTCGAATTCCATGCTTCCAATTGCTTCGTTCGAGATGAAGCTAGTGGAGAGATTCTGTTGAAGGGAGAAGAGCATGATGGTCTATATCAGTTCAGTAGTGGTGAATCAGTTGACACTCCAAATAAAGTTGAAGTCAATGTTGTTAGCAAATCGAATCAATTGGCTGAGTTATGGCACAAGAGACTTGGGCATCCTGCTCAATCTACTTTAGTGCATATTTGTGTGGCTTGTAGAATGGGAAGGAGCCATAAATTACTGTTCACTAACTCCACAATTGATTATCCTACTCTATTCACACTTGTGTACACTGATCTCCGGGGTCCTACACAGGTCACCTCCAATGGCTATCGCTATTATGTTTCATTTGTGGATTCTACCACACGTCACTGCTGGCTATATTTGTTGAAAACAAAGGATCAAGCCTGTCTAGCATTCCAATTATTTGAGAAGCTGGTTAAAACTCAGTTTGATGCTTCTATAAAGGAGGTGCATAGTGACTGGGGTGGTGAGTTTCAAACTCTCTCCACAATTCTTAGTTCCTTGGGAATTAAACACAGGCTTACATGTCCACACACCTCATATCAGAATGGTGTGGTGGAACGCAAGCATCGACACATTGTCGAGCTTGCTCTTGTTCTTCTTGCCCAAGCTTCTCCCCCGTTTCAATTTTGGTCCTATGCTGTCAGCACAGCTGTTCACTTGATCAATAGACTTCCTACGAAAGTTCTATCAGGTTTCAGGCATGCACATTCCTTGGTTACAGTACTCAACACAAGGGTTGTGTATGCATGGCAAAGGATGGACGTATATACATTTCAAGACACGTGGTGTTTGATGAACATCGTTTTCTCTATGCAAGTGATACTTATTCACCACACACTACTAGTAGTACAAGTTCTCGATGCCCAATCTCGTTCCATGTGCCTCAAGGAACAACCAAGTCTTCGACTGGCACCTATGTTCAACCAGATAATAATTCTGATACTCCCCACCAGACAGATTCTCAAGGTGTTGATACTACTACTACTAGCTCCACATTGAATGCCCCCTCTCAGAATGCAGAAGATCCAAGTCTCCAAGTTGATGCTACTCAAATTCTATCCCCTGCTGATGTTTCTGCAAGCAACGGTCATATCCTTCACGATCAGGTTACTAGTTTTCCCTCATCACCTGCTCATGATGTGTTCGATATAATGCAACAACACGATGCCAACTCCACTATACCTCATGCTCATGACATGTGTGAAGCTGACCAACATGACATCAGCCTTATTGACAACCGTGATAACAACGAGGCACTACCTACAACTTCTCCTTCTCAAACACAGACTCAAACTGATGGTCATCACATGATCACCAGAAGCAAATTGGGCATTTTCAAACCCAAATTGTATCTCACTAACCTCAGGAGTACAGAAGATGAACCTACATCAATTCAAGAAGCTCTCAAATCACCAAATTGGAAGGATGATGTACTAGCTGAATTCAATGCTTTAAGGAAAAACAACACATGGTCCTTGGTTCCCCTACCTGAAGGCAGATCGGTTGTTGGATGCAAGTGGTTATTTCGAATCAAGAAGAATTCTAATGGATCCGTTCAGCGATACAGGGCAAGACTCGTTGCTAAGGGCTTTTCACAGGTGCATGGGCAAGACTTTCAACACACGTTCAGTCATGTGGTTAAAACCTCTACTATAAACATTGTGCTTAGCTTGGCAGTTCGCAATAGGTGGCCTCTAAGACAAGTGGATGTCAATAACGCATTTTTAAATGGAGAGCTACATGAAGAAGTCTTCATGCAACAACCTCCAGGATTTGAAGAAACAGCTTCAGATGGCTCACAGCTGGTGTGTAAATTACAAAAAGCACTGTATGGCCTTAGACAGGCTCCCAGAAACTGGTAATCGAAGCTCAAACAGCATCTAATTGAGAATGGGTTCAAAAGCTCTCAAGCTGATACCTCCTTGTTTATTCTGAGTATTAGTGAGTCAACTACACATGCTATTGTCTACGTAGATGACATCATAGTCACTGGTACATCGAGCACTTAAATTAACAAAGTTGTTCAACAACTTGGTGTTACGTTCTCATTAAAAGACCTTGGTGAACTCAGCTACTTTCTAGGTATTGAGATCATTCGAACTGGAGATGTTCTAATGATGAGTCAGAAGAAGTTCATCTTGGAGATCTTAACCAAGGCTCAAATGACAAACTCAAAAACAATGCCTACACCTATGGTCACCTCTATGAAGCTTACTCAGAATGCAGGAAACCCCTTGAACAATGCCCAGGAATATCGTAGCTTAGTGGGGTCACTGTTGTATGCATGCCATACAAGACCTGACATTGCCTCCAGTGTAAATAAACTAGCACAGTTTATGCACAATCCATGTGAACATCATCTATCTGCAACAAAGAGAGTATTACGCTATTTAAATGGCACACTTGATCATGGCCTGGTATTCTCACGTTCTTCAGATCCTTGTCAGCTCGTAGCTTTTCCTGATGCAGATTGGGCAGGAAGCACTGATGACAGACGTTCAATTTCTGGTAATTGCGTCTACCTTGGAGGAAACCTTGTTCAATGGAGCTCCAGAAAATAGTGTCTCGATCAACAACTGAAGCTGAATAATGAAGCTTAGCTGACGTTGCTTCAGAAGTGACTTTGATGAACACTCTTCTTCAAGAAATGCAAATCCATGTATCATCTGTACCCGTCATTTGGTGTGATAACTCAGGAGCCATAGCTATGAGTGCAAATCCTGTTTATCACTCGAAGAGTAAACATGTTGAATTGGATGTACACTTCATCAGGGAGAAGGTTACAGCAAATGAACTCGGGGTTAACTATGTCCCTGCACCTGATCAAGTGGCAGATGGGCTCACCAAACCACTTACAAAAGCATACTTTCAGATGTTTCGACAGAAACTTGGAGTCTTATCGGTTGAAGAACTTAAACAACCCAAAGAGCAGGAAGCATATTGAAGAATGAAAATGCTTTAGCAAACCTTGCGCGGGAAAAGCTGTTAGGCCAACTCACCACCTTGTTGCGTCTGTACAACTGGTGCAGAAGTTTGTTACATCACCAGCCGTCTCAACAAAATCTGTTAAAAGAACCTTCTAGCCTATCCTTCTTGATCTATAAATTCCCATACTGATTATGTATTTTTCTCATGATTTAAAGAATGAAAATCTCTCATCTTACATTTCCCTTTATTAAGTTGAGTTTCTGTTATTAGGGTTTCTTAACATATATGGGTTCTTGAAAAATACTAATGCCGTCAATTCTTATTAATTTCTTTAAGAAACATGAAAGTTTTAATCTTTACAGATTCCATGGTTGTTTGGGTTATTTACAGATTCAGTAAAGAAAGAAAAAATGTGGATTATGAATTTACCATAATTATGATATTGTTTTGCTTGTATGATATTTTTTATATTTGCGGATTAATTACATAATCGGTAAAAATTAATTTGGTTGACTTTGGTATTTTATATTTTGGCCGTCTTTCATTATTATTGTTTTAATTGTTTTTGGTGTCTTTTTTTTCTCTTATTTCTGTCATGATATATGGTGTTTAAAAATTTAGCATTTACCATAATACAAATATTATTGTTTGGCAATTGAGAAAATTAACGAATCAAGGACGTTGAATGCATAGGGTGAATGTTGATTTTTTTATTTCCTTCATAAATTTAGTTTTGTTTATAAAAATCTATGATCAGAATTTGTTGGGTGAATATTTATTTACAGTTTTATATTAAAATTGTAAAATGACGTTAATGGAAATAATGAATGTTGTATAGTTATTATGTGCATTATAAGGTTGGATTAAATATTTATATTATTAACCATCAAAGTTCGGATAAAGTTTTGAATGCACGACTAATACTATGGATCATGAATTATACGTTTTATTTTAGTTTTGAAATTCATATTAAATTTGGTTTGATCAAAATTTCACTTTTGATCATTAGGTTATTATGGATATATTAAAGTTTCAATAATCATTATATGGATTATTTATTTAGATGATACTTTTGATTTCGGCTTTTAGTTAAAGATTGAATGCTTTGGATTCGACTTTGATTTTGGTAAATGTATGTTTAAGGTTTAAGACATTTTTTTAAGAAACAATCAAAGATTTTGGTTTATTCAATTTTTGATAGACCCATTCAAACAACCTTATCTTGGGTTATTTCGGAGACTTAAGTGTTATTAGAAATTTCAGTTTTGACTGTTACAAAATTTTAAATTTGAATATCGGTATATTTATAGTATATATTTTGAGATAAATTAATTAAAACATTAAGTCACCAAAGTGACCTCTTGTAACACCCCATTTTAGCCCCAATTTAAAAACCCTAATTATGAGAATTCCCAATTGGAAACCCTAGAATTTGGGGAAAAATTAGGAATTTAACCTAAATTAAATTTGGGACCTAATTGAATAAATTAAAAGTTTGGTGGTTAATTTGTTAGGCGGACAAAAATAGGGACCCTTCTTCTGTAATTTACCCATTTGTCTAGGGTAAACACTCCTTGGTCCTATTTCTGTGTTATGCGCCGCTCATCCTCTTCTTTCTCTAATAAAATAATAATAAAATTCAAAGCTTATCAAAACCCTTCCACGTTTTTCCGTCGAAGCTCCGGTCAAGGGGCTAGCCTTGTCCGTTCAGCGTTTCAAGGTCGTTGGTGTGTTCACCGTGGCCGTCCGATCAAAACCCGCCGTAGGGTGTTCCGTTCGCCGCCTCCCATCATCGAAACGGTGAGTCAAAAGCTTCGACTCTTTGCATTCCACCGCCGCTGTCACCAGAACGATCGAGTTCCTTCGGAAAATCTCGTGCCGGCATCATCTCTTCCGCCTAGCCGCGTCTGGAACCGCAAGGTAAGCGTCGCGCTGGTCGTGGCTGGTAAAGCCGTGGCCGCCGTTGGGTTCTTTGGTCGTATCGTGGTGGTCGGGCGCCGTCGGGGTTAGATCTAGGGTTGGGAAATTGGGGATTAGGGTTTTGCTTGATTCGGGTGGGTGATGAAATTGGACCGGTTGAGTTTGGTGAACCGGATGGCTGGGCTGAACCGAACCAGTCTGTTGACCGAGTTGGATGACGTCATCGGTTGTTGCAATGCTGATGCAGGCTGACGCCAGCAATGACGTCATCACAGTCAATGATGACGTCAGCGATGACGTCAACGTTGACTTTGGGTTGACTTTTTCGGTCGAGTCCACCTTTATGTTTTTCGACGTTCTGGTTCCATTGCCGCTGTCTGTTTCTTCAAATTCGAACCCGAAATACCTTTTTGGATCAAGTTTATTTGTTGAGCTCAGATTGTTTGTAAAGTGTTGCATCAGAATTTGACTCGGTTGTTTATGTGTTCAGGTGACGTGGACTCTGACCCCGAGATTTTACCTCCTCCTCCGCTAGGCAGACCTCCGGTGGCACAGTCTTCGAGATCTGCTAGTAAGATTTCTGTTAAGCGTAGTATATTCGAATGTGGCATAGTAGGAAATCTCATATAGTGTTCTTTATTTTTAGGAGCTGATTCTGTCCGACCTTCCGCTAGGGCTGAGCGTGGGAGACGTCACTATCGACGTTGACTATTTAGCTGCCTAAGGTGCGTTCTCTGTCTGTGCTATGTCTTTGATGTTTGATTGCATGATATGAATGATTTATATATCTGTGTGTTATTCTTCTATATTATCTGATAAATATTGTATGACTCGATTGTGTGCTATTATGCTCTGTTATCTGAAAATAATGTATGACTCGGATGTTGTGATCATGTTATGTAACACATATCGGAATCGGATTATTATATACATGCATCTTAGTTATTTAACAAGATTGCATTCGGACTCTGAAATCGGATTACATGTCATATCATTGGGTTGGGATATTGTACGGAGAAAGCTCATCGACTTCATCCTTCGGGTTGAACTTCGCTTCGGATTAGTAGTTCCATCTTTCAGGATGAGTTCTGCTTCGGACATGGTGTTGCGGTGTAGAGTGGTTCAGGGGAACCTCACTCTTCGGACGGTGATGTAGTTGGGTGCATGTCATATTATGATATCTGTATGCATTGCTTGTAATACTTCAGAATATTTGTTAATTCTTGATTTTTTGTTCGACTGTTGGATTGACTTCTGTTATGCACTTTAGAGACACACTGAGCTTTATAGCTGACTCCCCCCCCTTAGTATCTGTTTCAGATTTCCAGACTTAGGTTTCGGTACTTGGAGGACCTCGTACGAACATGATTTATTTCTATTTATCAGTATGTTATGTTCTAGACTTATATTTATTTATTTAAGTATTTTTCGAATTTGGTTGTAAACTTGGACTTTGGACATTTATTATTTTTTGGGATTTGATAAACTGTTTTAGCTTGCTTGTTTTAAGACGAAACATTAAAGGTTATCACTTATATTGAATAATAATTTCGGCACGGTTTTTCATAAATAATCTTTCTTGAGGGGAAAGTTTCCAAATTGTCAATTTCAATTTGTTACAAACCCTTAGGTCAAAATAAGGGGTTACATTTAGTGGTATCAGAGCCTAGGTTACACCCCTCGGCCAGTGAGGCTCGATAAAAATTTGATTTTAAAGTTTTCAAAATTTTGCATGCATAATAAATGTTTTCGGAAACTACGAGATTTTCAGATAAATGTCCGAATTTTAAAGAAGTAATATATGTTTTAATTTTCCGAAAATTTTCAGATTTTCAGATAAGTCTCCAAGTACCAATTTTGACTTTAGGATTCTTCTTTTTGTAGATAGACTACTATGCCACCCCGTAGGAGTACTAGAGCTACAACTGGCCGAGGTCGAGGCCGTGGAAGAGGTCGTACCGCTGTGAATACGAGTGACGTTAATCCTCCTGAGCATTCGCCACAACATCAGGAGGACCCACAACATGAGCAGGCTGAGGAGCAACCTGAGGTTCATACGAGTGGTCAACAGGCCGATCACCCTGATCAACAGACTCAGAGTGAAGGTCCCCGTACAGCCGGTAATAGTGAGACTGCTGGAGTTGATGTTGCTGCAGTGCATTTGGAGCTACTTGAGTATCTTCGACAGGGTTCTAGGAGACCCATATCTGCTGAGTTTTTGTCTGCTGGGATGTCGATGTTTGATGGTAAGACGGCTGCAGATCCAGCTGACGCGGAGTATTGGTTGAAGAAATTACAGCAGTTATTTGATGAGATGGACTACCCTACTGATAGAAAATTAAGAGCGGATGTATCTTTATTGAAGGGTGAAGCCCTGAACTGGTGGGAGGCTGAGAAGACCGTTATTTCTACTAGTGGGATCACATGGGATCATTTCCGTCAGGCTTTCCGAGACAGATATGTTGGGGCAGAGTATCTAGCCAAATGTCGAGAGGACTTTATAAATCTGAAGCAAAATGATATGACCGTGAATCAGTATGAGATCGAGTTTTTGAGGCTGGTACAGTACGTCCCTGGGTTAGTTACTACAGAGAAAGAGAAGTGCGACTGGTTTCTGAAGGGTCTGCGACCTTCGATCAAGACTGGTGTTGCTTTGTATTTGGACAAAGAGTACAAGGATATTACCTTGCGAGCTAGGACTGCTGAACGCAATGAGGCAGAGTTGAGGCAAGCTGAGTCTCAGGGTATGGATCGGGGTAAGAGGCAGTCGACCGCGTCAGTTCAGTATAGTCAGGGTAACCAGACCAGGAAGAGGGCAAGAGATGAGAGTGATTATCAGAGTTATTCCAGAGCCAGACCGGTGACCACTGCTGTTCCAACTTCTAGTGTTGGAGGTTCTTCTAGCACATGAGGAGTACCACAATGTTCTTTCTGCATGAAATGGCATTCTGGGGAGTGTAGGAGACAGTCTGGGGCTTGTTTTCGTTGTGGGTCATTCGATCATCTTTTCAGAGATTGTCCGCTTGCACCTCCGTCAGCTCATATGACGAGTCTGTCACAGGCATCAGTACAGACTCCTTCTAGGGGTAGAGGTCGAGGTAGACCTGATTCTACAGTTTCTACTAGTAGAGGTAGGCCAGTTCAGAGTGGAGGATCAGCTGGATTCGGGGTGAGACAGCCAGGTTTGGTTTATGCTACCAGGAGACATGAGGATCGTGATGAGCCAGATGTTATTGGTGGTACCTTTTCTATCCACTCTATCTCGTATTTTGCATTATTAGATATTGGTTCTACCCATTCATATGTTGGGAGTTCGGTATCTGGGGGACTTGAAATTCCGGTTGAGAATACTGTGAACGCGTTTCAGTTTATAGTCCAGTGGGTGATCATGTCAAGGTTTCTAAGGTGTACAAGAATTGCCCTTTGGAGATTCAAGGGAAAATATTCTCTGCTGATTTGATGGAGTTACCTTTCAGAGAGTTCGACCTTATTCTTGGAATGGATTAGTTATCTGCTCATCGAGTCAGTTTGGATTATGAAAAGAAAAAGGCGACTCTGAAAACCTCAGATGGGTGCGAGGTGACTATGGTGGGTGAGCGTAGAGGTTACATGACCAATGTTGTTTTGGCTCTCAAAGCAGAAAAGATGATTCGACATGGGGCTACTGCCTACCTTGCTTATATTCTTGACTCGAGGCAGTCAGATTATGGTTTGGATAAGATCCGGGTGGTTAGGGACTTTCCAGATATTTTTTCGGAGGAATTGCCGGGGGTACCGCCAAAATGTGACGAGGTTGAGTTTGGAATAGATGTATATCCGGGCACAACCCCTGTCTCTATGGCTCATTACAGGATGGCTCTGAAAGAGCTTAAGGAATTGAAGATTCAGTTGCAGGAATTGCTGGATAGGGGTTTCATCTGACCTAGTGTTTCTCCCTGGGGAGCCCCTGTTTTGTTTGTGAAGAAGAAGGACGGATCACTTCGGATTTGTATTGACTATCGGAAGCTGAACAAGCTAACGATCAAGAACAAGTATCCCCTTCCTCGTATTGATGACTTGTTCGACCAGTTTCGAGGAGCTACAGTATTCTCTAAGATAGACCTGAGATCGGGTTATTACAACCTCAAGGTTAAGGATTCTGATGTGTTCAAGACCGCTTTTCGGACTCGTTATGGTCATTACGAGTTTCTGGTGATGCCATTTGGATTGACTAATGCCCTTGCAGCCTTTATGGATATGATGAATAGGGTGTTTCAACCCTATCTGGACCAGTTCGTGGTGGTTTTCATTGACGACATACTGGTTTATTCTAAATCGGAGGCAGAACATGAGGAACATCTCCGAGTTGTCCTACAGACTTTACGTGAGAAACAATTGTATGCAAAGTTCAGTAAATGTGAATTCTGGTTGACCGAGGTTACCTTCTTGGGACACGTGGTTTCTGCTAATGGTATACAAGTTGATCCACAGAAGATTGAGGCTATTTTGGGTTGGAAGCACCCCAAGAATGTTCTTGAGATTCGAAGCTTCTTGGGTTTAGCTGGCTACTATCGGAGGTTTGTGGAGGGTTTCTCGATTAGTGCAGCTCCTTTGACTAAACTTCTGAGAAAGGATATTCCTTTTGTCTGGACTGAGGCTCAGCAGACCAATTTTGAGAAGCTTAAGACCGTGTTGACTGAAGCACCGGTTCTGATTCAGCCTGAGCCTGGGAAGGCTTATACGGTTTATAGTGATGCCTCCCACACGGGATTGGGATGTGTTCTGATGCAGGAGGGGAAGGTAGTGGCCTATGTGTATCGTCAGTTGAAAGCGCATGAGTGCAACTACCCCACCCATGATTTGGAGCTTGCTGCTGTGATCTTTGCTCTAAAAATCTAGAGACACTATCTCTACGGAGAGAAGTGCTATATCTTCACCGATCACAAGAGTCTTAAGTACCTCCTTACGCAGAAAGAGTTGAATCTGAGACAGCATCATTGGTTGGAACTTCTCAAGGATTATGATTGCGAGATAGAATATCACCCGGGAAAGGCGAATGTGGTTGCCGACGCCTTGAGTCGTAACGCCATTTCAGATTTGAGGACCTTGTTTGCTCGGATGAGTTTGTTTGAGGATGGTAGTTTGATGGCAGAACTTCGGGTCATTCCTACGCTGATATCTGATATTCGAGCTGAGTAGCCTACTAATCCTTTTCTTATGCATCGTATCAGAGAGGTTTCTGAGGGTACATCTGTGGATTATACTATTGATCAGGATGGTGTTTTGTGTTTCCGAGGCTGGTACTATATTCCGAGGAAATCTGGGTTGAAACAGGTTATTCTTCGCGAGGCACATGACAACCCCTATTCTATGCATCCTGGTGGTGATAAGATGTATAAGAACCTTCGTCAGAGGTACTGGTGGAAAGGTCTTAAACAGGATGTTGTCGGATTTGTGTTTAAGTGTATGGCTTGTCAGAGAGTCAAGGCAGAGCATCAGCATCCATCTGGGTTGCTTCAGCACATCAAGATTCCTCAGTGGAAGTCGGAGCGTGTTACTATGGATTTTGTTAGTGGTCTTCCGATGACTCCGTCCAAGAAAGACTCCGTCTGGGTTATAGTGGACCGTTTGACTAAGTCTGCGCATTTCATTCCGGTTCGAGTTAACTATCCTTTGAATAAGTTGGCTCGGCTCTATATTTCTGAGATTTTTCGACTTCATGGGGTACCGATATCGATTATTTCTGATCGTGATCCGAGATTTACAACGAAGTTCTGGAAGGCACTTCATTCTGCTTTGGGTACCCGGTTGAACTTCAGTACATCTTATCATCCGCAGACTGACGGGCAGTCCGAGCGTGTGATTCAGATTCTTGAGGACATGTTGAGAGGTTGTGTTCTCGATTACAGTGGTAGTTGGGAGGATTTCTTGCCTCTCGCAGAGTTTGCATATAATAACAGCTACCAGGCCAGTATCAAGATGGCACCGTATGAGGCTCTATATGGACGTAGGTGTAGGTCACTAATTGGATGGACTGAACTTAATGAGCATAGATTGTTGGGACCAAACATAGTCCATGAGGCCGAGCAGACAGTCAGATTGATTCGAGATCGGCTTAAGGTTGCTTTTGACAGACAAAAGTCTTATGCCAACTTGAGACGTCGAGATCTTGAGTTTGAGGTCGGTGATGAGGTTTTCCTGAAAGTATCTCCTTGGAGGAAGTTACTTCAGTTTGGTCGAAAGGGCAAGCTGAGTCCTCGTTATATTGGTCCTTATCGAATTCTTCGTCGAGTTGGACCTGTTGCCTATCAGCTCGAGTTACCACCAGAGCTTTAGCGTATTCATGATGTTTTCCATGTTTCTGTGTTGAGACGCTATCATGCTGATTTGTCTCATGTTTTACCTGTGGAGGAGATTAAGATTCGTCCTGATTTGCGCTTTGAGGAGGAGCCTATCGAGATTCTTGCTCAGGATAAGAAAGTTCTCAGAAGGAAGACCATTAAGATGGTCAAAGTCTTGTGGCGTGGTCGCAGTCATGATGAGGCTACCTGGGAGCCCAAATCTATCATCAAAGCTCAGTATCCGCATTTGTTTGCTTCAGGTAAATTTCGAGGCCGAAATTTCTTTTTACGGGGGGAGAGTTGTAACACCCCATTTTAGCCCCAATTTGAAAACCCTAATTATGAGAATTCCCAATTGGAAACCCTAGAATTTGGGGAAAAATTCGAAATTTAACCTAAATTAAATTTGGGACCTAATTGAATAAATTAAAAGTTTGGCGGTTAATTTGTTAGGCGGGCAAAAATATGGACCCTTCTTCTGTAATTTACCCATTTGTCTAGGGTAAACACTTCTTGGTCCTATTTCAGTGTTATGCGCCGCTCACCCTCTTCTTTCTCTAATAAAATAATAATAAAAATTCAAAGCTTATCAAAACCCTTCCCCATTTTTCCGTCGAAGCTCCGGCCAAGGGGCTAGCCTTGTCCGTTCAGCGTTTCAAGGTCGTCGGTGTGTTCACCGTGGCCGTCCGATTAAAACCCGTCGTAGGGTGTTCCGTTCGCCGCCTCCCATCGTCGAAACGGTGAGTCAAAAGCTTCGACTCTTTGCCTTTCGCCGCCGCTGTCACCAGAACGATCGAGTTCCTTCGGAAACTCTCGCGCCGACATCATCTCTTCCGCCTAGCCGCATCTGGAACCACAGGGTAAGCGTCGCATTGAACGTGGCCGGTAAAGCCGTGGCCGCCGTTGGGTTCTTTGGTCGTATCGTGGTGGTCGGGCATCGTCAGGGTTAGATCTAAGGTTGGGAAATTGGGGATTAGGGTTTTGCTTGATTCGGGTGGGTAATGAAATTGGACCGGTTGGGTTTGGTGAACCGGACGGCTGGGCTGAACCGAACCAGTCTGTTGACCGAGTTGGATGACGTCATCTGCTGTTGCAATGCTGATACAGGCTGACGCCAGCGATGACATCATCACAGTCAATGATGACGTCAGCGATGATGTCAGCGTTGACTTTGGGTTGACTTTTTCAGTCGAGTCCACCTTTATGTTTTTCGATGTTCTGGTTCCGTTGCCGATGTCCGTTTCTTCAAATTCGAACGCGAAATACCTTTTTGGATCAAGTTTATTTGTTGAGCTCAGATTGTTTGTAAAGTGTTGTATCAGAATTTGACTCGGTTGTTTATGTGTTCAGGTGACGTGGACTCTGACCCTGAGATTTTACCTCATCCTCCACCAGGCAGACCTCCGGTGGCACAGTCTTCGAGATCTGCTAGTAAGATTTCTGTTAAGCGTAGTATATTCGAATGTGGCTTAGTAGGAAATCTCATACAGTGTTCTTTATTTTTAGGAGCTGATTCTGTCCGACCTTCTGCTAGGGCTGAGCGTGGGAGACGTCACTATCTATGTTGACTATTTAGCTGCCTAATGTGTGTTCTCTGTCTGTGCTACATGTCTTTGATGTTTGATTGCATGATATGAATGATTTATATATCTGTGTGTTATTCTGCTCTGTTATCTGATAAATATTGTATGACTCGACTGTGTGCTATTATGCTCTGTTATCTGACAATAATGTATGACTCGGATGTTGTGATCATGTTATGTAACACATATCGGAATCAGATTATTATGTACATGCATCTTAGTTATTTAACAAAATTGCATTCGAACTCTGAAATCGGATTACATGTCATATCATTGGGTTGGGATATCGTACGGAGGAAGCTCAGCGACTTCATCCTTCGGGTTGAACATCGCTTCGGATTAGTAGTTCCATCTTTCGGGATGAGTTCTGCTTCGGACATGGTGTTGCGGTGTAGAGTGGTTCAGGGGAACCTCACTCTTCGGACGGTGATGTAGTTGGGTGCATGTCATGTTATGATATCTGTATGCATTGCTTGTAATACTTCGGAATATTTGTTAATTCTTGATTTTTTGTTCGACTGTTGGATTGACTTCTGTTATGCACTTTAGAGACACACTGAGCTTTATAGCTGACTCCCCTTAGTATCTGTTTCAGATTTCCAGACTTAGGTTTCGGTACTTGGAGGACCTCGTACGAACATGATTTATTTCTATTTATCAGTATGTTATGTTCTAGACTTATATTTATTTATTTAAGTATTTTTCGGATTTGGTTGTAAACGTGGACTTTAGACATTTATTATTTTTTGGGATTTGATAAACTGTTTTAGCATGCTTGTTTTAAGACGAAACATTAAAGGTTATCACTTATATTGAATAATAATTTCGGCACGGTTTTTCATAAATAATCTTACTTGAGGGAAAAGTTTCCAAATTGTCAATTTCAATTTGTTACAAACCCTTAAGTCAAAATAGGGGGTTACACCTCTATTGTGTAAATAATTTTATTTTAAAATATAGAAGGTTTTGTGCATGTAAGTCGGATTATGTTAGTGTTAATCGGCCCAAAGGAAGGTTTATAATTAACATTATTACATGTGCAATTGTGGTAATAAAAATGTGATAATTATTCTATTTTGTATGTGAGCAATAAATCGGCCCAAAGGAAGATTTTTGTTTGACATGTTCTTATTATCAATGTTTGATTACTATACCAAGATATCACTTGCAAATTAATGTTTTGTCCAAAGATGAAATATTAACGGAGTGTCCGATATCTTGATATGAGGTTTACCTTTATTCAAATTTATTATTATTTTGGTTATCTTTTAATTTGGTTGAAAGATAAAATTAAGGAAATTTTTTGAAACAAATAAATTCATATTTTGGCTTCGGATGTCTAATATTTTAATAGATTAATTGAAACATAATGTCACCAAAGTGACCACTTTTGTGTAGATTAGTTTATTTAAAATATTAAGATAATTATGGGTTTTTTGTAATTCATGCGTTTATTAATTGCCCCAAAGGAAAGTTAATATTTGGCAGAATTACAACGACAATTGTGGCGATAAATGTGTGAAAATTATAAGGTATTTTATGTGAACAATACGTTAGTCTAAAGATTAGCCTATTGTTTGACATAATTTATTGTCAATGTTTGATTGCTACAACAAGAGTACCGCTTACATTTAATATTATTGTCCAAAGACTTTATATTAATGTTGTGCTTGGTATCTTGAGGGGAACTAGCCATTATTTTGAATTTATTTGTTTACTTATGAATACTTATGTGAGCTTGTTTTTATATTATTTATTTATTTTTGTTGTATATTTAGGTAATCTATCTTTTCTGTCACAATATCTGTTAATAACATTCTACACTAATGTTTAGTGAAATTAATTTAAAGGAATAAAAGAGACACTTACATATAGTATTTGGTTTTATGAGCATAGACTTTGCACTAAGGAAAGAACATCTTGCACCTCTCACTATGGTAAGCACCCATAAAAGGTATTTTAAAAGGTGAGATCATTCGAATTGCATGAGTCTAATGATCATAGAGCACAACACTCTAGATGTTTTTTGAAGCACAAATCTAAAAAGATTACTCATATAAGGGTTTCCTTGACGAAATTAAGAAATGTTTTACCTAAAACATTAAAGTTAAGATGATATCACTTATGCCTTCTTTGATGTCTATGAAGTATAAGGTCTAGGAAATGTGAGGGAGTACATTATGAAAATGTTTAATATTGCTTCAAAATTTAAGGCACATAAGATCGAACTTTCTAAGAATTGTTTATTTTTATGATTTTGGCACCGCTTCCTATACAATTTAACCAATTCAAGTTACAATTTTCAAAGGGAGGAATAGACTCTATTTGGGCTCATTTCTAGTTGTGTTCAAGAGGAAGAAAAGTTGAAGCATGGTAAGTGTAAAAGTACTCATTTGATTAATGCTCATTTAGTTAGTGTCTCTAAGAATTAGGGCAATAAAAATGTTAGAATAAAATTGCTAAGAGTCCTAGTCAAAAGAAACAACAATAAGTTACAAAGTGCTGATTCTTTTGTATAAGTTAGGATATATGTGAAGAAATTAAACTTCAAAAGCGAGCAACTACTTCGGTTATGTTGAGTGATCCATGGGCTGTAAATTTTATGATCCTACAATTAAGATTATTTTAAGGAGAGATTTATAATTTTTTTAGGATGTTGAGTTTAGAGGGAGAAATAAGGTTAGATACATTACTATTGAGGAGGAATTGAATTATAATTTAATTACTACTATCACTTTTGACAATGTTTAGTTTTTCAACCTATCATTAATCAAGAAGTGAATCAAGTACCTCAGTAAAACAATGTTGAACAACTCTCATTCAAGATAAGATAATTGTTTCAGAAGAACAAACTCAACAACCTAAAAAAACACGTGTCATTAAAGAGGTCCACGAGAAGAAGTAAAAATACTATTCAAGATTATTATATTGTATTTCCTCAAGAAAATAAGGATAACAATAGAATGATAGAAAATGACTCAATTATTTTTTATCAGACCATAAAAGTTCTAACTCTCAAAAGTGGATTGATGTCATTCAAGAAGAGTATAATTCTATGCAAGACAATAAAGTTAAGAAACTTGTCTCATTACCTTAAGGTGCAAACCAATTGGTTGTAAATGGATATTTAAAACCAATAGGGATAGAAATAGTAATGTGGATAAGTATAAAGCACGTCTTATATTTAAAGGATACACTCTAAAAGAAGACATTAATTTTGTAGAGACTTTCTGTTCAGTTTCATTGAAAGACTCTTCTAGGATAATCATGATGTTTGTTGCTTATTTTAATCTTGAGCTACATAATATGGATGTTAAGCTTGTGTTTTTCAATGGCGACATTGAAGCAATGAATTACAAGGTACAATCATAGATTTGTGTCCAATGATACAAAATCAATGATATGTAAATTAAAGAAATTTATCTATGAGCTTAAGTAGGACTCCCATTAATGAAATCATAAATTTCACATTGATTATCTCATTCGGTTTTAAGATAAATTTGGTTGAAAATTGTATATACTACAAGTTCGGTGGGAGTAAATGTTGGGTTATATCGGCACGCCCCGTGGCGTAGCGGAAAAATTAATCCGACTTAATCCAGCCAAGATCCATGTATAGGAACGAACCCAAGGTAAAAGGATGAAGAGTTACCTTTTAAAACTCTAGAAACTCAAAAACCGACGGTATGTTGGAATAACCACGTCAAGTAAAACCGGAATCGTCACAGGTTCGCAATGACCTCTACGGAGTCCACCCGAACAAAACGAACAAAGTTTTCGCCTCCCTAACACTTAGGGATAAATTTCGACAGGTTTGAACACCTTTCAGGGAGAAGTCGAGATCCCTCTAGGGATTCCTGAGGGAGTCTGAAATCGACCAGGGGTTCTACCGGGACTTGGATTCGAACTAGAAAATCGCCAGGAATTTGTCAAGGGGCAAGAGGAACACCAGAAAAATATCGAACAGCTTCTCAGAAGAAATCTGGGACTTGTCGAAAATTCCAGAGGGGAATTCCCATGGATATGTCGAAATTTGCAATGAGGAATAGGGATGATTTGGTTGCAAGCCCTTGTCCCTTTAAATAGTATTCAGAGACTTAATTCTAGTTGAATTCCTTAAATCCAAGTTCAACCAAAATTCATAGAATCTAATTCTACTTGAAATTGGTTTATATTAAATATACATTATATTTAATAATATTAAATGAAATATATATTTAATTATGTAGAATCTTATTCTACATAAAATAAGGATTTAAATATACACTATATTTAATCCATATATATATATTTATTATATAGAATCTCATTCTATCTTTACTTGGATTTAAATATATTTAAATATATATTTTTAATTATGTGGAATCTAATTCTACATAAACTTAGAATTAAATATACATTATATAAATTTCAAATATATATTTAAATTTCTAGAATCTTATTCTATAATATTTAAGTCTCTAAATATTTTCCATACTCTAAATAATATTTGATAAATACAATATTTATCCAATATTATTCCCATTTAAGGGAGTTGTCGATTTCCCCTATCCCATAGGGGTTTTTCGGCAACCTCCCTAAAATAGGGAGTATGATTTCCATTTTTTTGTTCGTTTCATTCGAAGGGCGTGACCCTTGTAGGTTCATGTAACGTTAGCAGCAAAATTAGAATTGTTCTAATTTTACAAACAATGAGTGGCATCTAGCAATACATCATTGCTACCTAAGTTGCATGAAGTCATGGTTTGACTTTCCTAATTCCTGAATAAACTTCCTTTATGCATTTCATCCTTTTGTCCTTTATATCTTAGATGAAAAAAAGTCATGGGTTAGTCACACTTGCGTTGTCCATCTAGTGTTTCTTGATGTCTTGAGTATATTATGATAAACGAATCTCTATGATATCTCATATCATAATATTCGAGCATGGCCATGCATTTTCTAATCTCACTCAATCAAGTGGCCAAAGATATTTCTCCCATTATGTAGGAGGGACAAATCCTTTCTTGATCAACCATATTTCACTACATAGGTCATCACGTATCCAATCATCAGTCTTTATAATGTAGCCAGTTACGACACACGTTTGACTATGTCAAAATACGTAAATCTTTATGTTGAAATCATCTTGATCTCAAGTCTGAGGATTAAACATATGTTTATCATGAGCAATGTTGTGACTGTCACATAATTACCCAAGAAACATGCTCATAGCGGGTCAATCCAATATGTTGTTCTCTGACAAATACTTATGTGTTGATTTTGACATCTCTATGTCAATGACAACGCTTTTCATCAACCACATATTAGTCTTTATATATTATCACTGTCCATACCCGTAATAATATTCGACTAAGGATCTTATTTAACAATAATCGTATTATTGCATGGACATTATTATCCAATGGTTAGTTTGATGCACAGAAACATACCAAATGATAATAACGGCAATACCATTACTTGATAAATCTAGTAAAATAGTATGTCTATTCAATCATCATATGATTGGTCTTTGGGCATACTCCAACAATCTCCCACTAGCACTAAGACCAATCATACTCGTATCTAATACGATATGGCTTAGTGTAACTGACATGCTTATGCTGTGTCAAAAGCTTTGTCAGGGAGTTGAAAAAGTTATCAACTTTGTGCGTATGTTGCATACTTTCACATCTCCAAGATGTAAGTACTTTAGAATATGTTTG
The DNA here is from genome assembly GCA_030270665.1 of Hibiscus trionum. Classification (NCBI taxonomy): domain Eukaryota; kingdom Viridiplantae; phylum Streptophyta; class Magnoliopsida; order Malvales; family Malvaceae; genus Hibiscus; species Hibiscus trionum. The sequence continues at coordinate 1,802,264 of BSYR01000012.1, forward strand.
GATTTATTGATGAGATCTGGGTTTTATTTACTTACGCAAAGGTTCCATCGTAACAGAGTTATGTAGCATCTAATATGCTGGGAACAACCCTTAGTTCATAAGTGAAACCTTTAGATCAAAACATCATTCTTTATTGCTATGTCGACTGTAATACATTCAGCCTATGTTGTAGAGTTAGATACTGTCTCATGTTGCTAACTCGCAGTATCTTTTATTAACGCAAAACGGATTGTGATCTTTAGTTCCTTTTGATGAGTATGTCATCTACATACAATACTTAGGAAAGTAACAATGCTCCCACTAGCTCTTTTGAAAACAAGACTCCCCTTTGTTTCTAGATAAACCAAACCTTTTGATTGTATCTTCTGGAACGAATATCCCAACTTCGAGAAGCTTGCCTTAGTCTACGGATAGACCTTTGTAGCTTACATACCTTCTAAGTGTTTACTGGAGTGACAAAACCTTATGGATGTGTCATGTACACAACTGTTTCAAGTTTCCCCTTGGGAAAGTGGTTTTGACATTCCTTTATTTGATTCCATAATCATCGTATGTAACACTTGCAAGTGAGATTAAGATGGATTAAACATAGCTACAAGGAAGATGCTTTATCGTAGTCTATACTATGAATTTTGTCGAATACTTTTAGCGACGAATCATCCTTTGTATGTTTTATCATCCATGTCGGTTTTTCCTTTTTGAAAAACTCATCCATACCTCTTAGGTTTTACCCTTTTAGGTAACAAAAGTCTATACTTGGTTTTAGACCTGGATACCATCTCAGATCTCATGGCTCTTAGCCATTTCTTGAATTTTGGGCTCACCATTGCTTTCTGATAAGACCTAGTCTTTATCTTGATCTGAAAAGAAGAGTGTTTCCATGTACGGATAGTGAGAAATCTATATTTCTCAACTATATGGTATTCTCTTAAGGATCAACACAATGGTTGTGTTTTGTTCCAATGTTCCTTGATCATTTGTGGAACATTCTCAATCTTTGGTTCATAAATTTGTTGTCTAAAATTTCTTCACATTCCAAATTCCTTTTCTTTTTTTTTTCTTTTGTGAGAGGTAATCTATTTCAAGAGAAACTCTCGTTTGAGCAACAAACATTTTGTTCTCGTTGAAAAATGAAATCCCTTAGTGATAAGTATTCTCTTTCGAGATAAACTATCGTTTGAGCAACAAATATTTTGTTCTCGTTAAAGTTGAAGAAATAATATCCCTTTGTGAGAATTAATCTCTTTCAAGATAAACTCTCGTTTGAGAAACAAACGCTTTGTTCTTGTTAGGATAAACAACAAAAGGAGTTTTTAAGGTTTAAACTTTGTAAACATTTTAACATGTAAGTAACCTTAAAACTTCAAAGGTATTCTAGAACAATTCTTAGTCCATATCTTATATGACGTTTCGGGGAAAAAAACAGGATTAAGTATGAGAGTTGTTTTTCTAGTGTGTAAAGAAGTCGAAAATGACTTGTTCTGAATCAAAACATGTCTAACATATTTGATTCTCTTTCAAAGACTTTTTCGTTCCACTTGTGGGATTTAATTATGGGACAATCCCATATTCTTTAAAAGTTCATCAAACTTTAAATATTCTTGAATTTGATCTCATCAAATCACCTTAATACTTTTTATGAGTTTGAGATTAGTCATTTGTAAATATTATTGATTTGATTAGTTTAAAGATCATTGATTCGTTGTGCCATAAGAGATTAAAAGAATAACATTTAAATAATCTCAAAATTAAAAATATATTGTCCTTACAAGATAACTAAAACTTAGGCACAAAATAATAATCTTAAAAACTAAAACAAATCTATTTAAGCAAAAACACATGTCCTAATGGATGATGTAGCAACTCTTGCTTTATTTCCATTCGCAAGTCCATGTCTATTCTGATGCTTTCTCTTTAGAAGCCTCTGAGGTTGATGCCTCACTCGTTTTTGCTTTCTTGACTTCTTGTAGGTGTGCGGGGCAGTTTCTCTTCCAATGTCCGGTCTTGCCACAATGGAAACATTTTCCATCCTTCTTGATTCCATTCTTAGGTTTCAATGCCTCCTTTCCATCGGTTTTGGTCTTACCATAACCTTTAGACTTTGCTGCCGATTTACCTTTCTTCTTGCCCTTGCGGACAATCAGAACATGTTTAGGTCCTACCTTCTTCAGGTTGATTTCAGCAGTTCTCAACATGCCGAGCAACTGTGGCAGCGTCTTGTTAATTTCATTCATATTGAAATTAAGGACGAACTGATTGAAACTATCCGGCAACGATTTCAGGATGACATCAGTAGCTAATTCGTCTTTCAGCGGAAAGCCGAGCTTCTCCAACGTTTGGATGTAGCCCATCATTTTGATGACGTGAGCTCCTACGGGAGATCCCTCACTCATCTTGCATTGAAACAGAGCTTTAGAGGTCTCGTACCTCTCTTAACGAGCTTTCCCTTCATAAATCTCCTTGAGATTTTGAATCATATCATAAGCTACCATGTCCTCATGTTGCTTCTGAAGCTCAGGGGTCATGGAGGCAAGCATAAGACAACCGACATCCAGTATGTCGTCCATGTGTTTCTTAAACTTGTCTTTATCAGCTCTGGAAGCAGTGGCAACCGGTTCATCAGGAACAGGTTCTTCAATGACATATTCCTTCTTTTCCTGTTTGAGAAGAATTCTCAAATTACGGAACCAGTCAAGGAAGTTTATGCCATTGAACTTATCCTTCTCAAGGATAGATTGCAGAGATAGAGTATTATTTGCCATTAATTCTACAACAAAGAAAATATGCTACATAATTTTTACTAAATTTTAAAATTTATAGATAGGTCTTTACTATAAATTTACTCCCATTATTTTCTTCAAAATTAAAAACCCTCTAGTTTTAATTTCGGAAAAACGTTTCGATAGTTTTTCTAGTGAGTGAGGATCCGTATTTCACCATTCCTAAATCAGCTTTGGACAGTCTTTTAGGAAATGGTTATTTAGGTAAGTAACACCTTACTAATTACATCTCATGTAATTCCTCATCTTTTGGCGAACAACTCTTGTTCTTTAAATCATCTTATGATTATCCAAAACTTTTAACCATTAGGTTTTCTAATCCTATTAGAACAACCCAGCTAAGTCAATACCAATATCTCAACTGGCGAATATCACTAGCTTATTCTCCGCGTTTAACTAAGATAGATAAATGTGACATTGCTTTGGCAAAGCTCGCATTATATCGATCGAAGCTTTAACGAGGGTAAATATTGGATGGTTAAAATAGACTTAGAATTATAGTGAGGGATTTACTTAATTATCTCATCATTTTAACATTGATCCTATCAATAGAACTATGTTTAATCATGCTTATAAAACATCCATTGCATCACATACAAGGTAAATATAAGCGATAAATAAATATGCAATGATTATAACCCTTCTTAACCTAAGGCGACCCGTCCCAAGCCAATGAGAGGACCATTCTACTAAAGATAGAATCTGCTTCTAAAACGCCTGGTCCACCAGGGAAGGCCTACCACGCTGTTATGTTGGTCCTTGCTTTATCTCCATGAGTATTTACAATTTTCAGAAACTCGCGTTACATGCGAGGGAGTGAGATGAAAAGAGAAGTACAATAGAAGATAGAGAAAGGCACGACACGCGGGCCGTATTTATAAAAACCAAAATTGTAAAGGCTATGGGCTATAACCATGCAAAACAAACATCGTGCAATCTAACATGCATTTCAAACATCGTGCGAACAAAGTAATGACGTGTTTACGAAGTTTTAAACTGATTATACCTATGTTGCGGTTAATGGGCCAAAGAAGGATCACGAGGTTTCATAAACCATTTGCGTTAACGAACAAATGCACCAGGTAGGTCAACATGAAAGAGAGGTGGCGCACTAGGCACACTTAAGTACCAGGTCTTTGATGATGCCAATCCTAGACATGCATTTTTCATAACGTCTAACCATAACTCTTATGGATTCACCGTGAAAGATAGTTTGATAACTTTTATCAAATTAGAAGCCCTTTCAGAGATTTCATAAATCTATGAAACTACGAACAACTACTTGTTCTCTAGACTAACTATTAGTCTCAACATTTTAACATTTAACATTGAAGCAACCTAACATAGTTATGATTAACTCTTAATCATTCAGTGATAATCGAAATAAGTCTTTATTAGGTGTGATACGATAAACGATAAATATCTAAATCGAATCAAACAACATGCATCTCATACATAAACATCACCCAAGAATTTAAGTGTGAATTCGTATGATACAAGTGGCTCTAATACCACTGTTGGGTCACGTCGGCACGCCCCGTGGTGCAGCGGAAAAATTAATCCGACGTAATCCAGCCAGGATCCATGTACAGGAACGAATCCGGGGTGAAAAGATGAAGAGTTAACTTTTAAAACTCTGGAAACTGGAAAACCGACGGTATGTCGGAATAACCACGTCAAGTAAAACTGGAATCGTCACAGGTTCGCAACGACCTCTACGGAGTCCACCCGAACAAAACGAACAAAGTTTCCTCCTCCCTAACACTTAGGGATAAATTTCGACAGGTTTGAACACCTTCTAGGGAGAAGTCGAAATCCCTCCAGGGATTCCTGAGGGAGTCTGAAATCGACTAAAGGTTCTACCGGGACTTGGATTCAAACTAGAAAATCGCCAGAAATTTGCCAAGGGGCAAGAGGAACACCAGAAAAATATCGAACAGCTTCTCAGAAGAAATCTGGGACTTGTCGAAAATTCCAGAGGGGAATTCCTAGGGATATGTCGAAATTTGCAAGGAGGAATATGGATGATTTGGTTGCTAGCCCTTGTCCCTTTAAATAGTATTCAGAGACTTAATTCTAGTTGAATTCCTTAAATCCAAGTTCAACCAAAATTCATAGAATCTAATTCTACTTGAAATTGGGTTATATTAAATATACATTATATTTAATAATATTAAATGAAATATATATATTTAATTATGTAGAATCTTATTCTACATAAAACATAGATTTAAATATACATTATATTTAATCCAAATATATATTTTTATTATATAGAATCTCATTCTATCTTTACTTGGATTTAAATATATTTAAATATATATTTTTAATTATGTGGAATCTAATTCTACATAAACTTGGAATTAAATATACATTATATAAATTTCAAATATATATTTAAATTTCTAGAATCTTATTCTATAATATTTAAGTCTCTAAATATTTTTCATACTCTAAATAATATTTGATAAATACAATATTTATCCAACATTATTCCCATTTAAGGGAGTTGCCGATTTCCCCTATCTCATAGGGGTTTTTCGGCAACCTCCCTAAAATAGGGAGTATGGTTTCCATTTTTTTTGTTCGTTTCATTCGAAGGGTGTGACCCTTGTAGGTTCATGCAACGTTAGCAGCAAAATTAGAACTGTTCTAATTTTACAAACAATTAGTGGCATCTAGCAATACATCATTGCTACCTAAGTTGCATGAAGTCATGGTTTGACTTTCCTAATTCCTGAATAAACTTCCTTTATGCATTTCATCCTTTTGTCCTTAATATCTTAGATTAACACAAGTCATGGGTTAGTCACACTTGCGTTGTCCATCTAGTGTTTCTTGATGTCTTGAGTAGATTATGATAAACGAATCTCTATGATATCTCATATCATAATATTCGAGCATGGCCATGCATTTTCTAATCTCACTCAATCAAGTGGCCGAAGATATTTCTCCCATTATGTAGGAGGGACAAATCCTTTCTTGATCAACCATATTTCACTACATAGGTCATCACGTATCCAATCATCAGTCTTTATAATGTAGTCAGTTACGACACACGTTTGACTATGTCAAAATACGTAAATCTTTATGGTGAAATCACGTTGATCTCAAGTCTGAGGATTATACATATGTTTATCATGAGCAATGTTGTGACTGTCACATAATTACCCAAGAAACATGCTCATAGCGGGTCAATCCAGTATGTTGTTCTCTAACAAATACTTATGTGTTGATTTTGACATCTCTATGTCAATGACAACGCTTGTCATCAACCACATATTAGTCTTTATATATTATCATTGTCCATATCCGTAATAATATTCGACTAAGGATTCTATTTAACAATAATCGTATTATTGTATGGACATTATTATCCAATGGTTAGTTTGATGCACAGAAACATACCAAATGATAATAACGGCAATGCCATTACTTGATAAATCTAGTAAAATAGTATGTCTATTCAATCATCATATGATTGGTCTTTGAGCATACTCTAACAGTATAACCAAGTGATTCTCATATTGCTAAAGAAGACAAATATTGTCTTACTCAATGCCCTAAAAGTAACCCTGAAATTAAAAAAATACAAATAATTCCATATGCATGAGCTATTGAGAATCTAATTAATGTTCAAGTATGTATGTGTTTGGATATTGCGTACATTGTTAAAATGTTCGACAGATATTTAAGAAAATCTAGTATGGACTATTGGATAGCAGCCAATAGGGTTATGAGATATCTTCAGAGAATAAAAATTACATGCTCACATGTCGGAGTTCTGGTAAGTTAGAGATCATCAGATTTATAGACTTTGATTCTAATAGAATATTGATGCAAAGGAATTTTGTCACTTGAGCTGCTACACTACAAAAAAATGCCCTATACCGACGGACACAAATCCGTCAGTAAAACACTAAAAATCCGTCGGTATAGGGTCTAAATCTTTTTACCGACGGACAAAAAGGAAATTCCGACAGACAAAGTGTCGTCAGTAGTACGCTTGTCGGTATAAAGTTATACCGACAGACGAAACCGTTGGTATAGATATTCTGACCCTATACCGACGGACAGAACCGTAGGCATATGTATTGGCTACCCCGACAAATTAGGGTATATATTCCGACGGATTTTATTCGTCGGTATATATTACGGCTTTTACTGACGGTCTGTCCGTCGGTATAGGTTCTATCTGTACTGACGGTGCGTCCGTCAGTATAGGTTCTATCCGTATCTTTACTGACGCTTGTGTCCGTCGGTATATGTATCATGTAAGATCTGTATAAAATATTTATACCGACAGTTATTCCGTCAGTATAGGTGTAATTGATATTTTTTTTTTAAATATTAATAATTATTAATACATTCCATTATTTTTATTTAATATTTATACCGACAGTTATCAAGAGTACAATTGATAAATAAGAGAGAATCGATCACAATTGCAGTGTTTTGAGCCTAACAAAAACAATCAAACCCAGAAACATGAAATTTTGTTTCACTTTTTACAGAAATCTTTTCACAATTGCAGTGAAAACCGAACTTGACGGTACGAGTTCTCACCTCAGAGTTGTAAAATCTAAGTTCTCTCTTATGATGGTAAGCTCCGGCTAGCTTCTCAATAGGGTTTATGGGATTCAAAAAATCAACAGGTGGTCCCTCTGTGGAGCATAACAGAAAACCAATCATACCACTGCATCGCAAAAGAAAAAGAAAACAGAACTCAGAAGTCGGAAATGAGATAGACAGTGATTCTGAAGATGGTTCTGCAATTGATAAATGATAACGTATAAATTTTCCACTGACAAAGCATCATTTATATCTAAAAGAGAATAAATGGGAAAAGACAGCTTAATTAAATACCTTGGATAAGTTGGAACACTTGTCCATGCATAATGAACGGAACCCTTGAATGTTTCACGGCAAACAGAAATCATATCTCCAATTAAATGTGTATGAAGCCACATACTCTCCGCCATGTTACAAAGGACGCCACCAGGCCTTAATGCTTGAGCTATAGTCTCAAAAAATGGTTTTTCTACAAGCTCTTGAGCAGGACCTAAATTGCAAACAGAAGTCAAGTACCAAGTAAAAGCTCGAATTATGTTGAGTTTTATAAGGAAAAAAAATACCGTGTACATTTTCTTTAAGAAACCATCAAACTACTTTCATGCTCCTAACCATGTTTTCTTTTACACCATGATAAAAGAAATAATAGTTTTGGTTTTGGTAACCTCATGCCACTAATGCTGTAAATAAATTTTTAACAAATCAAACATTGCAACGTACCTACAGGATCAGATGAATCAACAACGATCGCGTCATACTTCCCTTTTGGAACATGACGAAGAAAGTCAATAGCTGTTAAGATTATATGCAAGTAAAACATTAGCTTGGGAATTAAAGCATTTTAAGCTTGACCACTCAACAGAAAATTCACATGAAAAAAGCATATAAACAAAACAAGTAAAATATTCAATATTGTTTTCACATACCATCACCAACATGAAGATGAACGCGAGGGTCCTCAAATCCAACAGCTAATTCTGGAAAGAACTTCTTGGAAACCTAAAAAAAGTTATACACGGCTACCAAATGAGCATTTTCATACAGAAGGTAAAAGGAAAAGAACACAAGAATAAATACTAAAATACAACATACATCTATAACCATCTTATCTATTTCGTATATATCAATGTGCTCAACAGAGCTGTGACGAGAAATCTCCCTAAGAACCCCACCGTCACCACCTCCAACAAGATAAAGGGGACATATCAGCCATCAAGAACTTTGAATCAATCAAACAGCTTAGGGGATATATCTCCGAATTTTGATGACAGAAAAGACCAACCAATTTCAATAGGTTTTCTGGCACAAAACTTCATCAAGATTATCTCATTATGCAATCTTAGAGAAAAAAAATTCAAATGCCAACTTAGAAATTGAACAAAATAAAGTGGGATAAGTTCATCAATAGATGCAGATATTAGCAAGATAGAACGGACATTACTGACAGGATATAGGGGGAAACTATGCTTAGATAAGAAGAGATTACAGTTTTGGGAGATGGAATTGAACAAAGAGGAAGGTGAGCTATCATCTCCTGATATGCACATTCATCTTTCTCGGTCAACTGAACAATTCCATCAAGAACAAGCACTTTTCCATACGTTGATGACTGCAGGAAAAAAAGTATTTGCATCAGCAAGATTATGCATAGTGAATGTAAGAAAAGAGGGAAGTGAAGTCAGAAGAGGAAAAAGTAGATAGGAATGAACTACAGATAGACAAAATTGGAAATAAAAAACGGAGCTAAAATGGCAAACCTCAAAAACAAGGACCTCTTGGTAGTCCGATTTCTCCTTGAATAAAATGCTTTCAACTTTCAGAGAATGTGCTTCTCCTGCAGCAAAAGTTTCAAACATTGTCAATAAAGGATATGGTGCAATGTGTAAGAGGTATTCACTAGTTCAACTCAAGGCTCCTAAGCTCTAATTCATAGAATAAATTACTATGATAAATTATACAAAAGAAATTAACTCACCAGGCCACATAGGATTGTTGAAGTAAACCATTTTACCAGCTGTATCTGGTAGTGATGAAAGAAAAAATAAAGATCAAACAGAGTAATTCAGGTAAAAAAATGAAAAAGAATGAAAAAAGATAATTCAAAGATAAGGACCAGTGGAAGACTAAGATTCCGAGATAATTCAAAGATAAGGACCAGTGGAAAAAGATAATTCAAAGATAATTCAGTTGAATGGCATTTTGCCTCGAGCTCAGGGGCTGAAGCCCTGGCCTTCAAGCAACAAGAAGGGACAACCTTCTCCGAGCCGTTCCCACTATTCACCTTCCCATCCATAATCTTCTGGCATTCCAAATCTCTTCCTGCGTCTTCCCTCATATATTATCTTTTTCTTCTTCGGCTCCAGCCTCTATATGTCAAAAATATATATAAGCATAATGTTTTTAACAGAATCATTCAAAAAAACATATGCATGGTGATACAAAGAAGTAAAGATGTTTCTTTTAGAAATAAAAATAGTATTTTCATAATGTTCCCTACGAAAGAAAGAGCATCAGATTCACTGTTCTTCAAGTCCAGATTTTGTAAATTGGTATAATTTACATTAGTGCTCAACGTTGAAGTTGCAAAAGGAAGCCAATAGCACTAATAAACCCCAGGTTAAACTAACTTACAAATTAAAGTGAGAAAAGAGACTGACCTTCGTTGCTTGCTTGTTGGTGGGACCGAGCGGCCTGAGGGACGACCGACAGCGACAAGGAGAACAACGAGGAGAAGCACGAGCAGGGGGATTTAGAGATTTTTTAACTTTCACGATTGATTTGGGGATTTTAACTTTTGGAGGAATTCTAAACCGCAGAAACAATTAAATCACGTGTAAAAATTTTAATCCCCTATATCGACGGCCACAAATAACCGTTGGTCTAAACTAAACCTATACCGACACACACAAAACACCGTCAGTATATGATTTACCTATACCGACACATACAAAAAATCGTCAGTATATGGTTTACCTATACCGACGGTCTCAGTACATCGTCGGTAAATATTACATCTATACCGACGCATTTTTGATTTCCGTCGGTATATATTACATCTATACCGACATATTCTGTATCCATCGGTATACATCAGAACTTTTACCGACAATGTTGTTTTCCTTCAGTATATAGTATCTATAGCAACGACTTGTGTCCGTCGGTATAACCCGGCGTCGGTATATGTACAATTTTTTGTAGTGCTAATTGTAGATTGAATAGAAAGACCACTTCAGTTATTTTGTGACAATAAATATGCATTCATTTATTCTATAAACAATAGGAACACTTCAAATTTGAAGAACATATAAGTTCTTAGTTGTTAAAGAAAATTCAGAGTGGTTGTGTGTTTATAGAGCATGATTGTACAAACTCCATAATTGCGCGCATATTAAGAAATTGTCACCCTAGGTCTTTCATGAGCACATTACTCATGTGGGTGTAATGTAATTTAAGGATATTCGGTTTTAGTGGGAGTTTTTAGTTTTGAAAAAAGCTCATTCGTTTTAGACACAATTTCGGTTACTTCAGTTTAAGGATATTTTAAGATTATTTTCTGCAGAAATAAGTTCTTTTGGTTTATGCACACTTTGAATTCAGTAAAGTTGATCTCACTAGGGTTTAGGAGTACCAGTTGGAAATAGACATGTTCGGTTAACATTTCATGTAATTTTCCATGCTACGCATCCATGATTGATCTATGTCATTTGATTATGTTTGTATACATGACCATTGATGGGTCCAGTCATGATTGATATGACGAAGACTGCTTTGATCCTATATGGATATAGTTGATGGAAGAGATTGTTATAGAATACCTATTATATAATAGCAAATTTTCGAGCTCATAAGGTTGTACATTTATCAGGAAACATATTTTGTCCAAGTGGGGGATTGTTGGATTAAAATCCGCAATTGTGGGCACATATGTAAAATGTATGTTGCTATTATAAAGTATGACACAAAATCAAGTGACTAATTATATTAGGCGTGTTATAGGTATTAAAGTGTCATGGAAATAAAAGTGTAGATACCATAAGATATATTTATAATTCAATGAGGGGCAGAGTTATAAATATTTAATAGTTGATTTAATAATCAAGAGGTAGTGGTCTTCAAGAAATAGGTTAACTTGTTTTTCTCTCTTTCCCCGCTAGAGAGTTTTACTTCAAGAGATAATCTATCTTCTTGGAAGATCAATACCAATGATTTGGGATTTCAACATCAACATTCAAGATTTTCAATCTATCAATGAATTCAGGTACGCTTCCGCACTCGATTTATTCAATTTATTGTTCTTGATGATTTGACATGATAGATCATGGGGTTTAGATTTCATATCTATTATTATTTGGTTCTAACAATAAAAATAAATAAAGATTAACAACTTGACCAACTAACCAAATGTGATTGTTTTTTTAGTTACTTATATTATATTATCGCTTCTTTCTGAATCTTGTAAGAATAGTGATGCAAATAAAATTATTGTTCCACTAATTATTGCATCTTGAAAATTAAATTTAACAACATATAATAATTTTAAATATATATATATATATATAATTTCAGTGAAAAAGAGAATGATAAATTTAGGAGACTCGAGTTCAAATCACTTTGTGTGCAAGATGTGTGTATATTGTTAAAGAGTTAAAAATATATATGAACAGATATACCTTGTAATCACCTTAAGACTATTAAAAATATATAATTATACAATATAAAGAAATAATTAATATTATAATTAATAAGTATAGCACAATACTAAAATATATTAAAGTTGAGATCTATTAATTGAGTGAATGATCAAAAAAATAATATTGTTTTATCTTGTATAAATTTAAATTTTAAAAATAAAAATAAAAATAAAAATATCTCTCAATTTAATAAAAAAATATCTTAAAATTACAATTTACACGCACATCATTTTAAAACATTAAATTATATGAATATATATAATTTCTTAAATCATATAGTAATATTTATGACTCGATTTTTCTCTTCCAGGAGGAAAGAATAAAAAAACCAAATGAAAAATACAGGTAACTAGTCTAAAAGGCTTGAACTCCAATCCAAAAGATCGGTTTTGATTTGATCATGGTTTAATTTTATTTCGACCGAAAGAAAATTGGCTGGACTGTTTAAATAACTAGAAAATCCAAAACTGGTCTCCAGGTGTCCATGAACTCATTTGAATCACCTCCATTGGCGCAGCAAAGCTTGCATTCCCCGGTAGCTCGGCTGTAGCCGTGGAGTTACCCGCAGCCGTACTCTTCCTTCTCTTGGGGGACGTCGTGGAAGCTGTAGGTTGCAGCGAACGACGCCTTGAGCCCACTCTGATCGGCTCCTGTTCACTAGAGCCAACCAAGTGAGGGAAATTCAGTTTAGCCTTAGCCCCACGCATTTTGAAAGCCGCTCTATCGTAAGCCAATGCAGCATCCTCAGGCGTCTCGTAAGTCCCCAGCCAAATCCTCGAACCGTTCCTCTTATGATCCCTTATCTCCGCCGCGTACTTCCCCCACGGCCTTCTCCTCACCCCTTTAAAGTTCGCCCCCCTCGACGGCGGCACGTTGGGCTTACGCTCCGCCTTAATCTTTTCTTTCTCTTCGCTGCACGACCCTTGTTCAACCGCTTCAGTCACCGTTGTCAAATCCACGTCGTTTAAAGGACTCCACCCAGAGTTTGCCGCATCGCGTAAAGTAGTGTAAACCAGCATATCCTCGGAATCATCAATCTTTAAAGGCAAATCACCCCAACTCTCATTCAAAAAAATCCCACTGAAACTTGAACTCCGGTCATAGGAAGGTTTAAGAACAATATTATTGCAGTTGGAAGTTGTTGTCGGCGGTGGAGGTGGTGGAGATTCGTCAAAACTGTCAAAGAAGCGTTGAAAAGATTCAAGTATGTTGAAATCTGATTCGGACAAAATCTCCATATTCTTAATTTGTTTTGCTTTTCTTTTTGACAAGCTTTGTGATAGTGAAGACATGGCGAAGGCGACTGGTGTTGTGGTTTATATAGGAAGAAGAAACAATTTGACATCCATTTCTCCGAATGTTCCTTCGGCGTTCCGACATTATTATTAAATTAATTGATTTTGAAGTGGGGGAAGGAAATTTTTAATTAAGCACATGCTGCATTTGTTTAACTAAAATGTATAAAATATTATAATGCACCAATATTCCATAATATGCATGGAGTGCCACGTTTGTTCCTTTCATTAAAAAACATTTTTTTTATGTATACTTCCTCGAATTGTTGAGTAATGATAAGGTGGTCTGTTCAGGTATTACACTTGGCATCTAGGATAAAATGATGGGCGTGTCGTATTTCTATTAAGGGTAATCTTCACTTGTGGTCACTTTTGTTTAGAATTTGTTTTGTTTTGGTCACTCGAATTAAAAAATATCATTCTTTTCACTTACGTTTCGAATCGTGTCTATTTTGGTCCATAAGCCGTTAACCTCTGTTAATTAAAATATTAATTTTTAATTTAACCTCCAAACTTTCAAAACTTTATTTTTCACCATCTTTTCCAAAGTAACTATATTATATCTTAACATGTCGAAACTTTATTCCGGAAATTTAAGAAAGTTCATTCCAAACAGAAACGCATTTACGAAATAATTCCAAGGTTATGTAAGTAGGTGAACCAATCCCAATATTTCTTTAGTATGGACCAAAAGATACTATTGACGGAAGAAAGTTGGAGAGGCCTTGCAGTTTCTAATTAAGGACAGAGTTATATGAAATTTTTGGAAGTAAGGTATTGAGTTTAATTTCGACAACGGCTCCACTCTGCAAACCGATAATACAAAGCCTTCCATCAAAGTTTAAGTTGTCCAGGTTTCGCTGAAGGCAGGCTGCCCCAATACAATCCAGAATTACATAACCACCTGCCATTAAACATTTGAGAATTTAGATTAGTTGGTGGGTTGCTGAAAAAAGTGAATGCAAGAGCAAGTATCCCTAGAATGTAGACCGATGATGCAATTATTACAGCTAGAGAACATACCCTTCCCTCCAGTTTCTTCCTTAACACGTGCAACAAAATCTGTCTTGTAATTGATGCACACATCTGCTCCAAGTTTCTTGCAGAAAGCCAACTTTTCTTCAATCCCTGAATATCAACACTACCTCATCAGATACATGTAAATATATGTATATATATATTTGTGTGTATATATACAACATGCAGATTACCACGACTTATTACAGCTTTTGTCATTGTTGTAGAAAGTTAACCTTACTTTTTATTAATGATTTTTTTTTCTTTTTACTAAAGATTTCATATAATTTTGCACTTGGAAACTGCGGAGACCTCTGCAACTTTCTTCCATCAATAGCATCTCTTGGTACATACCAAAGAAATATTGGGATTGGTACACCTGCTTACATAACCTTAGAATTATTTCGTAAATGTTCTTCTGTTTGGAATGAACTCCTTGGAATAAAGTTTTGACAAGGTAAGATACAATATTGTTACTTTGGGGAAGATGGTGAAAAATAAAGTTTTAAAAGTTTACGGGTTAAATTAGAAATTATTATTTTTAATTAACGGAGGTTAACAGTCAAAAGATTAAAATAGACACGATTTAAAACGTAAGCGGTAAGAATAATCTTTTCTGAATTTGAGTGACCAAAATAGAACAAACCACAAACAAAAGAGACCACAGGTGAAAATTACCCTTCTATTAATCATGTCCACTCCCGCTTCTGGTATCTTAATTTTCTAATTCTCTTCCTCAAAAAAAAATAATCTAATTCTCGTTAAAAATTAAAAAAATGAGTTATAAAATAAGATTTGTCAACTAATTACTGGCTGGTCTAGTAAGATGTGACACCAGTCCCTTAAACAAGATCAAATGTTTGAATCCTGACGTTGTGAATGGAAAATTACTTGGAAGGGTTGCTCCCGTTAGGGATGATAACGAGCCAAGCAGAGCCTGGGCAGACTCGACTCAAAAATAGTATTAGTGGATTCGGCTCGAGATCAAAGCTCGTCGAGTTTAAAATTTTAGGCTCGAGCTTGAAGTGGACAGTTTGAGCTTGGCTGAGGCTCGACCTCGGCTCGTTGCTTTCCTCAAATTGCTTTTATATATTTTTATTGAAGTTTTAAAAAATAACATGCAAAAACCTATTTAGAAAAAGATAATATTTATTTTTGAAGTTCACAAGTAACTATAGTACATTTTTTAAATTATATGAATCTACATAGAGAAGGAGATTTAAAGTATTTAACTATGATAATAGTTAACAACACTGAAACATACAAGTATATATATTATAATTATTTCGATCATGTTCACGAGTTTTTCGAGTCGAGCTTGGGTCGAATCGACTCGGCTTGTTAAGGTCTCGAGTACGAGCGCGAGTCGAGCTCACTTGAGCCTAGCCCAGTAGCTTGCGAGCCGGTCAGGCTCATTATTACTCCTAGCTCCCGTAATGTGCTTTTATAGTACCAATTCTGTATTAGTCAGTCAATGAATTAAATACCAATGATTAAATAAAAAATAAAATTTGATAACTTGATTAATTAAAATATTTTGACTCGACTCGATAAATACCTATATGTGATCAATAAACTTTCATTTGGCTAATCGGATTGTGGTAGAATCGCTTGATATGTAAAATTTGAGGATGGATTACCGATCATCTCTTTTTTCCCCTTCTTTCTCTAACTTTCCAAATCTCTAATTTGTATCTAGAGTACAAATATCAGTTTAATTACACATCTTTGTTTCTTAATTGGAATAAATAAATTATTTATCTACCATTTAAAAAATCAATGATAAAAAATATCTGTAATTTCTTGTATAAATTACAGAGTATGATAAAAAAAAAGTTTTTTCGTATGTCATGGTTTTGCCGTTTGTTCCATGTAAACTTAATGTTAAGTGTTAACGGTGCTAATAAATTGGTAAAGTCTACTTGCTTGTGCTAGGTAAAGTTAAAATTCAAGGATCGAAGATTTGAATGTAAAATTTTCCAAAAGCTTGATTCTATTCACAATTTTATAATGAACTTTAATTGCTTGCTTTTGTTTTTTATAAAGCATGTGGAAATCATGATGTTTTCTTTCCATTAAAAAATCTTATAAAATACATATTTTCCTTCATTAAGTAAAAACATTTTTATATTTAAACTCGAACCTCAAATTTAATAACAACATGAACTTAACTAAATCTCATTATTGTTCAACCCCTTGTGTTCTGGTGGCAAACGTCCCTTGAGACTCGGGTTCGAGCACCAGTAATGTATGTTGTGTGTGCCATCTTTTAAAAAGACTAAAAAAGTTGAAAAGATGCTACCCTTGCATCACATAAGCATATTCAAAAAAAAAAAAACTAAATCTTATTATTTAGTGTCAACGTGAACTTCAGTAAAACAATACATTTACCGTTGTATCAGTGATTAATTGTATGAATTTTTAGAACAAATGATGCTTTTATTAACAATATATTATAAGTTTAGTATTTAAATCTCGACAATTATATATCTTCTTAACATGGTTTATTAGGCATATATTATTCATCTTGATTAACAAGTACTTTAAAATTGACAGTTAAGATTTCGTTAAACTTTAACAAAGATGATAACATTGCATGGTATAATAATAATTTTAGTCCTAAATCATATACATTTTATTAATTTAGTCATCATCTTCTAGAGTTTAACATTTTTTTTCTTTTTTATATTTAACAAAATATAATATATTTAAATATGTATAATTATACAATATTATGGGTGATTATCGAGCAAGTTGATCGCGAGTTGATTAGTGCTCGACTCGTGATCATTAAAAATCTTGCTGCTTGACTCGACTCCTTGCTCGTTAAGCTTGATAAAAAATTTCTCGACTCGTGATCATTAAGTTCGCCCAAACTTTTTACCTTATTTTTTACAATATAGATAAAATCTAGTGATATCATTAGAGCTTAATATAAACATACAAATTCAGAGAAATGTGAGAACATAAGAGATAAATAAACGAACATTTCATGACCAAGTTAGAAATGAAATCGATGTTCGAGTGTGAAACTCTTTTTAGTTTTTCAACAATTTTTTATGAACAACACATGAGAGAAGACCTTAGGAATTTCGGGGTTTTAACTTTTAATTGTATTTTTATATAGGAACTAATTTTTTTCTTCTTTTTTCTACTTTTATACATAAAGTAATAATAAAAGAAAAAAGGCTTTAATAAAAAATAAAGAATAATTATTATAATTTAATTTCTTGTTAATATAAATTAACTTTTTAAATTCTAACAAAATACAAAATGTTTTGAAAATTTGAAACCAATATTTTATGGGTAAATTACCTAGCAAATTACTAAAATTTTCTAAAATTTTCAATTGTCATTTAAACTTATTAGAACATAATTTTTTAAGGTAACCACAAAAAAACATAAAACATTATTAAAAAATGAGACGCTTGCAAATTTATCGACTCGAGTTGGACCTTGCTCAATTCAATTCGTTAAAATCTTGAGTCGAGTCAACTCGAATCGAGCATTAATTTTTTTTTGACAGAGTCGAGCTCGAGCTGTTTGAGAGCTGCTCAACTCAATTAATACCCTTATACATTGTATGAAAAATTAATATTTAATGGTGTTCAACTTTAGTGGTGTTCCGCAGTATTCGTCTAGCGTGGTAGACTCATCTTTATGATTTTACTAAATAATGTATAAATGAAAAAAAGTAAACAAACGGATTGAACTTACATATTAACGATAAAATTAAGTGGTACAACACGTGGAGAAGTGAAGAATTCAATATAAATACAAGTATAACACGTGAAAAAGTGGAACTTACGACGAACTTTAGGATTATAGCGACTATCTCGTGTCTAATAAGATTATAAATATATTCCTCTACAATTTCATCTATGATCATTATTAGTGTATTAAAAAAATATTTTTATCATAAATATATTCCTCTACAATTTCATCTATGATCATCATTAGTGTATTATAAAAATATTTTTATCATAAAATATTTTTTTCATCTACATTATTAGTATGATAAAATATCTTATTATTTCTATTTATAATTTCAAATAGAAGAAACCAAATCGTTAGTTAACTACTTAAAATATTAAGCTAACGAGATGTTTGACACTATTGAAGGATAAAACTTCCAGAAGTTATCAAAGCTGTTAGAGATGGCCGTTAGATTAACTACTAGTTAACAAATTAATAAATTCTGTTTGTAGCAGTTATTGCTGATTTGAGCCTTTGAGGTCGTGTATAAATACTCATCACAGAGTGTCAATGAATTAAGCTTCATTTTCTTAAAAATATTCAATTCATGTTAATCTCATTTCTTCCTTTTCATTTCGTTATCAAATGTCAGTTATTAGGGTTTTCTAATATGGTATCATTCGCCGACGTTCTTGGAGGCTTTCTTGTCCTGCTGCATACTCCCTTGTGTTTCATTCTCTAGCCGTTGCCACCATGCCTAGTGGTACCTCCGGTCAACAGTCCGATCAGACTTTCTCGTCGTCAAGAAGCGGCAAGATGTTCACAAACAAAAAAGTCAACATCGTTCTTGATGAAATAATTTTTTACTTAGGAAGCAACATATTCCGTTGACAATCCGTAGCCATCGGTTGGAACATCTTCTCACAGAAAAGGTCAAAGTTCATCTAGAAATGGTGTCTGGTGACAATGGTTAGATGGTACCAAACGAGGAGTATGAGGATTTTGTTGCCCAGGATAGTGCCCTAGCTTCCTGGTTACTTTTGACAATTAGCTCCCAACTCCTTCCTCAGTTCATTGGTGCTGAAACGACGTCTGATGTTTGGACTACAGTTGTAAAATTCTTTGCGAATCGTTCTACAACCACTACCATGAGTCTCCACTGCAAGCTTCGATCGATGCGCAAGGGAGATGAAAGCATGAGATCCCGCCTTACACAAATCAAAGAGGTAAGCGATGCTCTAGCTGCTTGTGGTAGTTCAATCTCAAAAATGGAACAAATAGCTACAATCTTGAATGAATTGCCTGTTCAATATCGACCTTTTATGGCTGTTATCACAGCGAGTAAAGAACCATATACTCTTGATGGTGTCAAGTTAGTGTTGGTTGATGTCAAGGCACATATTAAAGGCTTTAATAATGAGATTCAATTACCAGTTAGTTTTAATGTTGCTCGTTTTCAAAACAACAACATATATCTGCAAATCAAGAAACCAGGTCTGGCAGACAACAACAATTCTCAGGTGGAAGGACTGGTGCTCGAGGAAGAGGGCAACTCAAAATTCAATGTCAGATTTGTGGCAAACCAGGTCACTCAGCAGATCGATGCCGACATCGATTCGATCAAGCATTCGGCAATTCCAGTAATGTGAATAGAGACTCTTCAAATGCACTTGTGACTGTGGTGGACACTCCTAGCTCGTGATATACTTGTTCTCCTTCTCAGGGACCTAGTGTAACCAGTGGCTCTGACTCATGGATTGTGGACTTAGGAGCCACACATCATGTCACTCATGATGCTACCAAAGTGATGCAAGGCTCGGAGTACGCTAGTCCAGGTAAACTTGTTATTGTCAATGGACATAATTTAGATATTTGCAAATCTCGTACATCCTTGTTAATGACTTCATCTCGTGCATTGATGATTAATAACCTATTTCATGTTCCCTCGGTCACTTAAAACCTCCTACCTGTTTCAAAGCTTGCTAGAGATAATAATGTGTACTTCGAATTCCATGCTTTAACGTGTCTTGTTCGAGATCAAGTCAATGGAAAGGTACTGTTGCAAGGGGAAGAACGTGATGGTCTATACCAGTTCACTAGAGGAAGTTCATCTACGCTAAGAAGCAGTCATACAATAGAGGCTAATGTTGCAAGTAGTACTAGTCATGTGTGTGTTTGTGGCACAGGAGACTAGGGCATCCTGCCCAGTCTACACTTGTGCAAATTTGTAAACAATTAGATATTGCATTCCCTTTGAATGATAATAAAGTGGTTCCGGGTATTTGTGTAGCTTGCCGTATGGGAAAAAGCCATAAATTACCATTTACTGAGTCCACAAATGAGTATTTTGATCCTTTCTCACTAATATTCACAGACCTTTGCAGCCCTGCTCATGTTGCTTCAAATGGCTATAAGTATTATGTGTCGTTTATGGGTGCCACCACAAGACATTGTTTGTTGTATCTACTGAAGACAAAAGATCATGCCTGTCATGCGTTTCAACTGTTTGAAAAAATGGTTAAGAATCAGTTTAACACTAATGTGAAAGAAGTGCAAAGTGACTGGGGTGGTGAATTTCGAAGCCTCTCTACTCTTCTAGGTTCCTTGGGCATAAAACATAGAGTTACATGCCCTCGTACCTCATAGCATAATGGCATTGTTGAACGAAAGCATCGACACATTGTCGAGCTTGCCATTATGTTGCTTGTACAAGCCTCTCTTCCATTCAGATTCTGGTCGTATGCTGTAAGCACAGCAGCCGTTCATTTGATAAATAAGCTTCATACAAGGGTTTTATCAGGCTTGTCCCCCTTTGAGAAGTTGTATGCCCAGAACCAGATTACATGTTTTTGAAGGATTTTGGGTGTTGTTGCTTCCCCCACCTGCGACCTTATCAGAATCATAAGCTGAGTTTTAGATCTCAGGCATGCACGTTCCTTGGGTATAGTGTACAACACAAAGGATATGTGTGCATGGAAAATGATGGTCGCATGTATATTTCTCTTCATGTGGTATTTGATGATAATACCTTTGCTTTTGCAGGAGAGTCAAATCTAGGAGAGGAAGGTGTCACAAAGTCTTACTTCCACACTCCAGTCTCATTTCTTGCAACACCCCCTTCCTGGCCTGGTCGAGAATCGGGTCGGAGCGTGTTACCGATGAGCAATACAATGTTTGGTGCGATAAATTCCATTTTTATTCACAACACATAATCAATATTACACATACAAAACGTTACCAATATACATTTAATCCAATTCATTCACAAGAAGGCCACATTAAACCGTTTAGGACCAAATTATAACTTTTACAAGTTTTAGGGACTAATCTGTAAATTTGACAAATAAAAGGTCTCTTGATGCAACAGACAATATCAAAATGTAATTCATTGCATTATTAACTAGCCTGTAAGTTTTCATACAATTTGGAGATCATTAACTCATCCAATTTAACTTTACAATATTCAGTGACTATTTTGTGAAACTAGCAATATCTTGAATGAGCCTTTAACTGACTTAACTAACCCCGTATCGAAACACCCTAAGTTGTTTCGAAACGGGTGGACATTGAGCATCTTCTGTTGACTTTTTCCCTTTAGACCGTATCGATACATGCTTGACCTGTATAGAAACAGATTGACCACCTTTGACTCGTTTCGATACGCTTTGAACCCGTATCGAAACGAGGGATTCTAGAGACTAAATGTTTCGAAACAGCCATGGACTGTTCCAATACACCCTATTTCTCAGACCAATCTGTGCTTACCCGTATCGAAATGCCATCACCCGTTTCGATACGGCCTGACCTGTAATGATAGATTTTTGCTGGTTTTTATTCGATTTTACCTGTTGAACGATTTCCAAATGCAACGAAACTTTACACAAAACATTTCAATGGTATAAACTACTATCATGCCAAATTTCATGATCATATGAATCCATTTACTATTTTTTTACCTTTTTGAGTTGTGTATGCAAATTCCATCCATTTTAAGCTTCACCAAAAAGGCCATTTAGAGCTATATAACATATTACAACTTAGGCAATACACCAACACATCAAAATAGGCACAAATGACTAGTTCAACTACTTTGCCACCTTCCTAGGAGTTTATAATTCAAAAGCACATCAAATCCAAGGTTCTAGTGTTCATATCTATTTCAATAATCAATAGTATTTCAATGTCCGATGATTTCAATATTACCAATGACAAACATATATGTGTCTCATCTTCAATATATCATAATCCAATGTCAATATCAATGTCCAATGACTTCTATATAATAATCCGATGACATTTACTATATCAATGACAATGCGCAAGGACGATATCAATGATTATATCCGATGTTCAATAACAAACTTACCGACACTTACCAAAGTGTCCGATTAACCATCCAATGCAATTTCTTCAACAACAATATTAGCGATGTAATTTAAATCATCAAATAATGATCCGGGAAGGCCTTTCGTCTAACCCGAGACTCCGACTACACTCACCTTGACAATCCGAAGCTTTCAAGGCTCTCGAATAGCAATTCCCTTGTTCCTAGCTTGAGATGGAGATGCTGAGACCTCTTTCTCCACTTCTTGAGCTAGAAAATCAATAGAAAGCTATTAGGATCGATATTTCGATATCGAAATCAATACAACGATATCAAAATTGATATTCGACTTCAAAATAAACAATAACGATGAAATATCCATGGATGGTTAAAACCCTAACTTAAGATTAATCATGTTTTATCCATGGAATTCAATAATCAATAGAGGATTATAGCTTACCCGATTGATAGCAACGATTCGATATTGCTAAAATGAAGAAATATCAAAGCTTAAAACTTCTCCAATGGAGGTGTGTGCTTGAAGGTAAGTGATGAAGATGACACGGATGGAGAGGTGCTAGCTTTCTCTTTAAATCGGGTAAGCAAATTTTGCCATTTCCTCATTCTTTAATTAAGAAAGCTTTCCTTCAATTGAAGGAAGCTCTCCCGGTGACTCCACGTGGAAAATTATAAAAGAAAAGGGCTAATCACAAGATTAGTCCCTCATTTCTCGTTCAACTATAGTTTTGACCTCCCACTCGTATTTTCTTCAATTTAGTCACTATTTAGGTTCAGTATTATACAATAGAGTCCGATGATGGAATTTTTAACTAAATTTGGGTTTGATATCAATATTTAACTAGTCAATACAATATTTAAACTTCATCAATGTGGAATTTCCGATCATCAGAACTTAATTCCGACTAGACCGGATTTCGTGGTGTTACAACTCTCCCCCCTTAAGAAAAAATTGTCCTCAAATTTTTACCTGAACTGAAGAGATCCGGATATTGCTGTCTCATGGTCTCTTTAGGTTCCCAAGTGGCTTCCTCAACGGTATGGCTCATCCAGAGCATTTTAACCAATGGTACAGTTTTATTGCGAAGCCTCTTGACTTCCCTTGCAAGAATCTGAATCGGTTCTTCCTCGTAGGATAGATTTGGTCGAAGTTCTACAGATTCAGGTTCCACAATGTGTGGGGGATTAGAATGATATTTCCGAAGCATCGATACATGAAAAACATCATGGATTTTACTCATCTTTGAGGGTAACAATAATCGATATGCCACTGGGCCAACTCTCTCAGTGACTTCAAAGGGTCCAATGAATCGGGGACTCAATTTTCCTTTTTTGCCAAATATTAAGACTTTCTTCCATGGTGATACTTTGAGAAAGGCTTTTTCACCAACTTCATACTCAATGTCTTTTCTTTTAAGATCCGCGTAACCCTTTTGTCGATCGAAGGTAGCCTTTAAACGATCATGAATAATGGTGACCCGTTCTTCAGTCTCACTAAGCAAGTCAGGGCCTAACATCTTGCCCTCACCAAGCTCCGACCAACACAATGAAGTTCTACATCGTCTACCATACAATGCCTCATACGGGGCCAATTAGATGGATGCTTGGTAACTGTTGTTGTAGGCAAATTCAACAAGAGGTAGAGATATCTCCCAAGTCCCACCAAGTCGATAATACATGCCCGAAGCATGTCTTCCAAAATCTGTATAGAAAGGTTCAATGACAATGAAAACTTCTAAGATTTTCAATGGACAGGTTTTTCGATGATTTACTTGAATTACCCTTTCTGATTGGCCGTAAGTTTGAGGGTGAAAGGCTGAGCTAAGATTAACTCTAGTGCCTAGAGCTCCTTGTAAGGTTCTCCAAAATCGAGATGCAAATCGAGGGTCAGGATCAGAGATGATAGACTTAGGTACTCCGTAGAGTCGGATTACTTCCTTGATATACAAGTCAGCTAGTTTAAGGAGACCATATTCCATTCTAACCGGTATAAAATGAGCTAACTTCGTGAAACAATCTACAATAACCCATATGGCATCATGCTTTGCAGGAGATAACGGTAGACCACAAACAAAATCCATAGTTATCTTGTCCTATTTCCATTTCGGTGGATCGATAGGTTGTAATAATCTAGTAGGAGCACAATGTTCTACCTTAACACGTTGGCACATGAGGTACTTGGAAATAAAATCAACTATGGCATGCTTCATGCCCGGCCACCAATAGAGTTCACACAGGTCTTTATACATCTTCACTGACCCGGGCTGAACAGAAAAAGAACTCGAATGAGCTTATGAGAGGATATCGGTGCAAAGAGATTCATCATTAGGCACACAAACTCGGTCATGGAAACATAAAAGTCCTTCAGAATTAATTTTGAAGTTAGGGTTGTTCGATATCTTAGAGACAATGATTTGAAGCTCAGGATCTTGTTGTTGTAAATCTTTGATCCATGAAACGATGGTAGACTGAACTTGGAGTTCAGCTACAAGAAAATGATGCTTCTGAAGGCAGAAGTGAGTGTTAATTGCTCGAGGGGCTACAATATAGCAATATTACGATGAGTTAATATGCTACTCAACGCATATAACTCCAAAATTTATTGTCAATGCTTACCAAATGAAGGTTTGTGGCTGAGTGCATCAGCTGCAACATTGGCCTTGCATGGATGGTAATCAATGACCAGATCATAATCTTTAAGGAGTTCCATCCACCTTCGTTGCCAAAGGTTTAACTCATTTTGAGTGAATAAATACTTGAGGCTTTTATGGTCGGTGAAAAGATAGCATTTCTCTCCGTAGAGATAATGTCTCCAGATTTTCAATGCAAAGACAAATGCAGCCAATTCAAGGTCGTGGGTGGGATAATTCATCTCGCGTGGCTTAAGTTGTCTCGAAGCATAAGCAATAACCTTTCTCTCTTGCATCAATAAAAATCCTAACCCGAGATGCGACATATCACTATAAACAGTGTAGTCCTTTCCAAACTTGGGTTGGGTTAGGACGGGTGCATGAGTCAACACTTGTTTCAATTGATCGAAGCTTCGTTGTTGAACCTCGGTCCAAACGAAATGAGCTTATTTTTCTCAATAATTTGGTCAAAGGAGCAGCTATTATAGAAAATCCTTTTACGAACCTGCGATAATATCCAGCAAGCCCAAGGAAGCTTCTGACTTCACCAATGTTCTTCGGTGGATGCCATTCTATAATGGCTTGGATTTTCTTCAAGTCCAATTGAATACCCGAAGCCGACACTATATACCCCAGAAAGGCAACTTCAGTGAGCCAGAACTCACACTTAGAGAACTTCGCGTACAACTGCTTCTCTCTCAGGGTCTGAAGTAAAATACGAAGATGATCTCGATGTTCCGCCTTATTTTTGGAATAAATCAATATATAATCTATAAACACTTATATGAACTTGTCAAGATAGGGCCGAAAGACCCAATTCATCAAATCCATAAAAGTGGTCGGTGCATTGGTTAGCCCAAAAGGCATCACCAAGAATTTGTAGTGTCCATATCTTGTACGGAAGGCAATCTTTGGCGTATCACACTCCTTAACCCTCATTTGATAGTATCCCAACCTTAAGTCGATCTTTGAAAACACAAAGGAATCTTTTAGTTGATTAAACAAGTTGTCTATTCTAGGCAATGGATATTTGTTCTTGATGTTTACTTTATTCAACTGTCTATAGTTGATGCACAATCGCATAGAACTATCATTCTTCTTAAAAAAGAGAACTGGAGCTCCCTAGGGTGAAGAGCTCGGTTGAATGAAACCTTTGCTCGATAGGTCTTGGATCTGAGTCTTTAATTCTTTCAACTTCACAGTTGTCATCCGATATGGTGTAATGGAAACTGGTGCAGTACCAGGTTGCACTTCGATACCAAATTCCACTTTATGGGTTGGGGGCAATCCTAGAAGTTCATCGGGGAAGACATCAAGAAATTCACATACAGTGTCAATGTCTCGTAATTATGGCTCACCTTTAGTTTCCAATGACAAAGCATACAATGACAGATTCCTTGCATTCATTAATACAACACTTTCTTTGCCCAAACCCCGAAGGTACAATTTTCTTTTACAACAATCTACCCATGCTTGGTGCTCTTCAAGCCAATCTAAGCCTATGATGACGTCAAATTCATGGATCGGTAGAGCCAACAAATTGGCCGGGAAAGGAACCCCTAGAATCATTAAAGAACAATTTTTTGCATACTACCCTTACGGTGACACAATCTCCTAGGGGATTGGTTACAGAGATTCTCGATACTATTGGTTAAGAAGACATGTTATACTTTTTAACTACAATGGTGCTTATGAATGAATGAGTAGAACCAGGGTCAATCAATGCATATAAAGGATGCGAATATAACTCAATGGTACCTGCAATAACATCAGGTTCATCTTCTTCTTCCTTGCTCCTCACATGATACATTTAGGCAGGAGCTTTCAAGTCTTGCTTATTAAAAGGTTTCCCTAGACCACCTGCTTGCCAAAAAGTTCCCGATGATCCCTGCTTCGATCTTTTATCTCGAATGGACTGAGCATGAGAAGCAACAATAGCCAGTGTATCAATAGATTTAGTTACATTTGAAGGACAGTCACGTATAAAGTGACCATGCTCACCACAATAGTAACAAGCTCCGGTCTGCTTACGGCATTGACCCACTGGATGCCTATTTTGACAATAATTATGGAGAGGGTGCTGATTACCTCGATTCGAACCTCTAGTGTTGTCGACGGACGCGGCTTTAGCAAAAGACTACGTCACAGACTGAGGTCTCTCGATGTTCCCAGAACAGGAGGGCTGTGGATAGATATTCTGTTTGGGGCCTTGATATCTCCCCTACTTACTCCATCTCGGAGGTCGAGAATCATCCCTGAATATTTTCTCGGATTTCCCAGACCCACTAGCTTCTTGAGCTCTCTAAGCAGCTTCAGTGGCCTTGACTCGATTCACCAGATCCTGGAAGTTGGTTATACCGAGGGCCGTAAACATGGGTCGTAGCTCATCGCTAAGGCCAGCTATGAACATTCTACACTTGTCTTCTTCCTTCTTTATAAATTCCACTATATATCAACAATATTTGTAGAAATCATGGATATATTAATAGATAAGTCGCCCACCCTGCCTTAGATGGAGAGATGTGTTCCGCCTTTCCGCAAGGTAATATTCACTGATGTATTTATTCCGGAACTCTCAGAGAAAGAACTCCCAAGTAACTGATTCTTCAGAAGTTGTGAGGATAGTGGTTTCCCACCAAATGAGAGCTTCATCAGTCAATAATGCTATTGCACACTCCAACTTGTGTTCATCCGAACACTGCAACTGCTTGTTCAAGATATGCAGCGTGTTATCCAGACAGTATTCGACAACTTCAGGATTATTATCATCTTGTCCTGTAAAAGAATAGGCTCGGAGCGAAGCCAACTTGTCCACAGGGGCACGCACATACTAGACAACAATAGGAGTAGGCTGAACAGATGGCGTTGCTTGCATCGCAACCATAAGCTGTTTGAACATCTTAGTCATAGTCTGGTAACATTCAGCTTGAGCGGTAGGTGCTGCAAGCTCAGTACCCTGAACAAGAGGGTCCTGTGGTTGCGGTTGGTTCTAAGGATTTCCTTCTCTAATCTCCTCGCCAAGAGTCGAGGAGCCGGTAGCGAGCTCGTCGATATGAGCTTCGTTCGTCTCAGACATATCTATATGAAAGATCAGATTAGTCGACAAGTCACAATATACGTAATATAAAACTCCTAGGTGGCAAAGTAACACAATAGCAATGCAATTAAGCTTCAGTTTAGTCCTAGAATCGACTAAACTCTAGCTCTGATACCACAATTGTAACACCGCCTTCCCGGCCTGGTCGAGAACCGGGTCGGAGCGTGTTACCGATGAGCAATACAATGTTTGGTGCGATAAATTCCATTTTTATTCACAACACATAATCAATATTGCACAAACAAAACGTTACCAATATACATTTAATCCAATTCATTCACAAGAAGGCCACGTTAAACAGTTTAGGACCAAATTATAACTTTTACAAGTTTTAGGGACTAATCCGCAAATCTGACAAATAAAAGGTCTCTCGATGCAACAGAAAATATCACAATGTAACTCAGTGCAATATTAACTAACATGTAAGTTTTCATACAATTTGGAGATCATTAACCCATCCAATTTAACTTTACAATATTCAGTGACTATTTTGTGAAACTAGCAATATGTTAAATGAGCCTTTAACTAACTTAACTAACCCCGTATCGAAACACCCCAAGCAATTTCGAAATGGGTGGAAATTGAGCATCTTCTGTTGACTTTTTCCCTTTAAACCGTATCGATACAGGCTTGACCTGTATCGAAATGGATTGACCACCTTTGACTTTGACTCGTTTCGATACCCTATGAACCCGTATCGAAACGAGGGATTCCAGAGACGAAATGCTTCGAAAAAGCCATGGACCGTTCTGATACACCCTATTTCTCAAACCAATTTGTGCTTACCCGTATCGAAATGCCATCACCCGTTTCGATACGACCTGACATGTAATGACAAATTTTTGCTGGTTTTTATTCGATTTGACCTGTTGAACGATGTCCAAATGCAACGAAACTTTACACAAAACATTTCAATGGTATAAACTACTACCATGACAAATTTCATGATCATATGAATGCATTTACTATGTTTTACCTTTTTGAGCTATGTATGCAAATTCCATCCATTTTAAGCTTCACCAAAAAGGCCATTTAGAGCTATATAACATATTACAGCTTACGCAATACACCAACACATCAAAATAGACACAAATGACTAGTTCAACTACTTTTCCACCTTCCTAGGAGTTTATAAGTCAAAAACACATTACTTGAGGCTTGTAGTGACTTGTCTTGTCATCCAAATCCGATCTTCTGATACTCTATCTTTCAACCTGAAATGCATTAGATGAGACACGTTAGGTATACATTGCCTAGTGAGGTAGTCATAAACAATATGAACAATATTATATCAAATATCAATATGCATAATCTCATGCTTATCAATGTCAAACTATGCATCAATATACAATGTTTAGGATTTTCATTTCATCATTAATCCTTGGATTGAATCAAGATAGTTGATACACAAATTTCTACGCCTCGCTAAATCAATGAATGATATAATCCCTCCGCCTCGCCAATATAACCAATTCAATACACATCCCTCCGCCTCGCCAAATCAATATAGGTCATAGCCTTAAGACCGTAGTCCAACCGTACACTGAGCTCATGAATTCTATGACATGCCAATTGTATCCAATGTCTATTCAAATCCAAGGTTCCAGTGTTAATATCTATTTCAATAATCAATAGTATTTCAATGTCCGATGATTTCTATATTACCAATGACAAACATATATGTATCTCATCTTCAATATATCATAATCCAATGTCAATATCAATTTCCAATGACTTCTATACAATAATCTGATGACATTTACTATATCAATGACAATACACAATGACGATATTAATGATTATATTCGATGTTCAATAACAAACTTACCGACACTTAACAAAGTGTCCGATTAACCATCCAATGCAATTTCTTCAACAAGAATGTTAGCGATGTAATTTAAATCATCAAATAATGATCCGGGAAGGCCTTTCGCCTAACCCGAAACTCCGACTACACTCACCTTGACAATCTGAAGCTTTCAAGGCTCTCTGATAGCAATTCCCTTGTTCCTAGCTTGAGATGGAGATGGTGAAACCTCTTTCTCCACTTTTTGAGCTAGAAAATCAATAGAAAGCTATTAGGATCGATATTTCGATATCGAAATCAATACAACGATATCAAAATTGATATTCGACTTCAAAATAAACACTAACGATGAAATATCCATGGATGGTTAAAACCCTAACTTAAGATTAATCATGTTTTATCCATGGAATTCAATAATCAATAGAGGATTATAGCTTACCCGATCGATAGCAACGATTCCATATTGATAAAATGAAGAAATATCAAAGCTTAAAACTTCTCCAATGGAGGTGTGTGCTTGAAGGTAAGTGATGAAGATGACAAGGATGGAGAGGTGCTAGCTTTCTCTTTAAATCGGGTAAGCAAATTTTGCTATTTCCTTATTCTTTAATTAAGAAAGCTTTCCTTCAATTGAAGGAAGCTCTCCTGGTGACTCCACGTGGAAAATTATAAAAGAAAAGGGCTAATCGCAAGATTAGTCCCTCATTTCTCGTTCAACTATAGTTTTGACCTCCCACTCGTATTTTCTTCAATTTAGTCACTATTTAGGTTCAGTATTATTCAATAGAGTCCGATGATGGAATTTTTAACTAAATTTGGGTTCGATATCAATATTTAACTAGTCGATACAATATTTAAACTTCATCAATGTGGAATTTCCGATCATCAGAACTTAATTCCGACTAGACCGGATTTCGGGGTATTACATTTCTTGTCTTCAATGGTACCACAAAGCTTTGCATGGAAAGGTCATGTGAAGTTGAAACTCTGCAACCCGGGGTTAGAACGCAAGGTCATAATTCGGCTGAATCACCTAGAGTTGTTCAACAATCGAGTAACAGTTTTTCTGAAGAAGTTGTGTGACCTGTGAATAACGTTCATTGTCATGCACTAGTTGACACACAAGTTGGTTCTTAAATGGAGGATCCACATGAGAATTTTGAAGAAATGGTTCCACCATCTGATGTCATGTCCATAAGCAGGTCAGGAGAAGCCAACAATGATGTTCACTTCGAAGAGACAATGCCTCAATATGCTGAAAGCGCTGAAGTAACCCAGGGTGCTTGTGGTGTAGACACAAATATGGTACCAGTTTCCACTGAAAGAGAGCAAGCTCCAGCTGGTGGGCCCTAGATGGTCACACGAAGCAAATTGGGTATTTTTAAACCCAAGACCTATGTAGCTGAGCGTAGTAATGAAAAAAGAGAACCTGTGTAACCCCCTCGTCCCGGCCTAGCCAACAAACCGGATCGAACGTGTTACACGGGGAAAACTGAAGCGAAACCCGCTAAGGCCTCACTCCGATTAGCAACCCTATTTTTTGTTTATTTATCTGGTCTAAATACCATATTTAATCCTAAGTGTGATAACAACAGCAGAATAGCGGACACTGATACGAACCGAGCTGGGCATACGATATCTTAAACCTACCAATGGTTCATTTGTCAATTTTCATGCTCACGAGGCAAAACATTCACAAGAGGCACATACAACTCAATTTGGAAGCATACAAGACATAGGGACTAGGGTGCAACATTTGAAAACCCTTGAAAATGCCTTTTTATTGTTTTAACTGCTTGCGTTTCGAAACAGGCTTGCCCGTTCCAAAACGCAGGCTCCATTCAAAAAGTAAAACCAGGCCGTTCTGAAACGGTCCACCCTGTTCCAGAACGTAAGCCTCCAGTGGAAAATAGTACCGAAACGGCCCTACATGGTTCTGAAATAGGAGCCTCCAGTGGTAAATCGTACCGAAACGACACCACCCCCATTCCGAAAATATGTTTTGGCATCCCCTAGCGTCCCCAAACTTGCCCAGAAACATCAAAGATCACATAGCAACATATCATACATACAATCTAGAGGCAAAACATCCTAATCACATCAACATACATACATTCAACAAACAAAATGGATTTCAAATCTAAAGCTCCCCAAAACACTTGGTTTCAAAGTACAAACATGTCCAAACACAAGGCAATTCATACAAGGCCGCATTACACGTCAACATATCATAGTATCAACATTTAAAACGTGCTTGCAACATGGACATAGCCAAATATAGAAGTTTGAACACCAACTCCCTAACAACAAGCCTAGAAATCTCATTGTCTAAGTGTTATTACAACAAAAAAAAATCATACTTTGAGCCACCCAAAAACTCCGAGAAACTCCCCCTTGCCCACTTGCCTCCCAAAGCCTCTAACGATCTGCATTGTTGGAAAAAGGAGAGCGTAAGCTTAAAGCTTAGTGAGTGGATCTCTAAAACACAACAACAGTGCAGTTTTAAAACATAAATCTTAGATTTAGAGCAAAACCATTTAAGGAAAGATGTAATGAAACACAAACAACAACAATACATGGTATGCACATGCATAACCAATACCCGATGGGAATACACATCACCGCTCACAACAACTAGTAGTTTTTCGATGAAACTACACATCATCGTACTCTTCTAATAGTCACTACCAGTGGGACTACACATCACTGTAGCAACGAAAACCATCAGTGAGGCTCGACACCAACAACGACTACACGACAACATTAAACGGAGAGTAAAGGCAATCACATTTCACACAACATCACAAACAATCGCACACACCAACACTTAACGAACAAGGTGAATTAGCAAACTTACACTTGGGTTTAGGTTAGCCCTTAAGGCTCCACCCAAACCACCAAGAACCCACTTTGAAATCATTTAAAACTTCAAACATTACCACTCACCGATTGAGCCCAAACGAAAGCCGAAACACCGATCTCAAGCCTCCGTAGCACCCGATATTACACTCGAAGTACCCGAATCAATATCCTCTACTTCAAGACAACCCAAAACAAACTATTAGGATGCTAATACACTTGTAAACCAGCAACAACCTGGAAATCTACTCATTGCAACCAAAACACATTGATTCAAACCCAAATTTCTCCAAACTTCACCATTTTCGTTCTAGACAAACCCCACACTGAATCCAGCCATTTCAACCATCAAAGCACATTCGAAATCATCTAGAAACATCCCCCAACATCAAAGGAACCACCATCCACGATTTTAACCCAAAAATCCCATTTTTATACCCATTTTTATTTTCCTACTATTAGCCACCATTTTAACTTTTTTAGGACACCAAAGCATGATTAAAAACACCCTTAAACATGACATTAAATTACCCATACGAAAATCCCATAGAAATACTGTAACACCCGGGTTTGGGGGCCGGGAGAAAATAATATTTTAATATTTTTCGGGTTCGGTTTTATAATTTAAATAAATTAAATAATGGTTCGGGTTTTGTTTACAAATAAAACAAAGGTGTTGGACCTAATTTTCAAACCAAGCCCAATAGCCATTCATTAATGGCATTTGTGTAAATATTTGGACTTCTAAATTTAAAACCCCCACTTTTGATTTAAAACACAAAATGTTGTCATCTTCCTCCCTCCCCATTTCCTTTCTCACGACAAAAGGAGAGGTTTTCTCCAAGTGGCTATTCCACCTCCTTTCTCCATCGTTTTGGCTCGGTTTTGAAAGAAGCAAGGATTTGCGTTGGTAAAGCTTTGGAATCGAATCCGAAAGTGAGGAGGCTTGAGTCGGCTTTGCTTGTTTTGCTTAAGGAAATGAGGTGAGTGGTTAATGTTTTAAATTGATTTCAAGGGTTGGTTCTAGCATGTGGAGGTGAAAACGTTTTCAAGTAATGTTTTGGTTCAAAGATGGTTTTGAAAGAATTTAGAATTTGCTTGAAAAGTCGAATTAAACCCAAGAGTAAGTTGTTGTGAATTGCCTCTTTAATTTCCCCTTTTTCCATTTGTTTTCATTACTTGTGGTGATGTTTTGTCAAGCATGAAATTTAAATAATTTGGGAAGAAGTAGGATTGCTTAATATTATATCGTTGATCATGTATGATGGTATTAATGATGTTGTTGATATGCCTTGTAAGGTGTGAGTAAGTTGGTGCAAGTTGTGCACGAAAATGGTGAGTAAGACCATTTGTAATCGGTAAGATTCCAAGTAGTAAGTGATGCTAATTGTGGATTTTGTTACATCTTGATTTGGTTGTGCATGATATAGTGAGTACATGTTGTATGGTAGTGATTGTATATTGTGTTGCATGGTTGGTGTCGAACCTCACGTGATGGTTGTCGTTGCTCCGGTGATGTGTAGTCCCTCCGGTAGCGAGTGGTATAAGACTCCGGTGATGTGTAGTCCCACCGGTAGTGACTAGTAGAAGAGTACTTTGATGTGTAGTCCCATTGGAAAACTACTAGTCGAAACGGTGATGTGTAGTCCCACCGTGTGTGTTTTGGTTATGCTTGTGCATACCATGTGTGCTCATGTTGTATCTCACTATATCATTCTCCTTTATATTGTTTTGCTTTAATCTAGGATTATGTCCTTATGCATGCTATGAAGTGTAATGCCATGTTAAGTGTCTATATTGTTGAATTGTGGTTGAACTTGCATGTTAGTAAGAGGATTAGGTAGTTGAATGGATCTTTTGTGTTGGCCTTTATTTTAAAGAAAGCTTTGAACCCTGCATTGTCGTAGTTATGTTTTAGAGCTCCGCTCACTAAGCTTTATGCTTACGCTCTCATTTTTCCGACAATGCAGATCTTTAGCTTGGAGTTAGCAAGGAGCAAGATAAGGGCGTCTAAGCGTGTGGTGGTTTGCTCAAGTATAGTTTAATTAAATAATGTAGTAGTTTAGCAATGGGAAATGCTACGTGTTTTAGGAGCTTGTATCTAGACTCCTTTGTATTGGCCACATGTTGTTAATGCCTTATGTTGATGTATTGGTTTGATTATGGCTTATAACGCATGATATGCTATGATGGATGTTGTGTGTGTTGGCATGTCTTTTGGTGGTTAGGTTGCCTTGTTAGAGAGGGCTAAACCTCATATGCTTTCTTTGTGCCTTTTGGGCTCTTGAGCTTCCATGTTTGACTCTAAATGTTGAATTTTACCCTTTTGTTGGAATGCCATGTTTCGAATGCTTGATTCATGTTAAATGCTACCTATGGCTCATGTATGCTTGTTGAAATGGTCATATGTGCGAGTCTTGTGAGTGTTGATTCATGCTTTTGGTCCTTTTAAGCTTCTATACATGTCTATGCATGATCTTAATGTTTTTCTTGGGTAGGAAGTCCTTAAGTTGGGCAGTAAGTGATCCCCTGCACTAAGGTTTCGAAACCATGGGTAAGGTTTCGAAACCTTTGCAGAAATTTTGGTTCCAGGACATTCTGCCAACCAAAGTTTCGAGACCTTTGGGAAAGGTTTCGAAACTAAGGTCCAAGGTTTCGAAACCTTCCCTAAGGTTTCGAAACTTTGGGTGAGATATTGGTTCCAGGGGTTTCTGCCAGCAAAAGTTTCGAAACCCTTGGTAAAGGTTTCGAAACTTCTGCTTAAAATTGTACTGTTTTGACTTGTTGACCTTTTTAGTGGGTTAAACACATAGGATTTAATGTGCCTTTAGTCAAGATTGAATTTTGGTCGTTTGATTGTGGTTTGGGGTTCGAAAATGACAAGTTTAAAATGAAAAAAAATTTAGGGTTGCTAACCGAGGAGGAATCCTTTGGGTTTCGCTTCGGTTTTCCCCGTGTGGCCCACTCGGACCGGTCATCCGGCCAGACCGGGACGAGGGGGTTACATTTGTTGGTATCAGAGCCTGAGATTTCCGAGACCTCGGGTAGGTAAGTGAGGTAAGTTTGATGTGTTATGTTGTTGTTATGCCTCGGTGAATGTTTTGCCATGTATGCCTAATGTTTGCTTGTTAGTACGGTGTTTGAAAGCATGTGTTAGCATGATGCTTGTGTTGAAGCGTAGTGTCGAGTTCCCATTGCTACTATTACTTATTTAAAAATATTTTTGTAAAGGAATATACTTGAGCTCCTTGTACCCTTGCTCTTGCTAACCCTAAATATTCTTTCTTGTGTGTTTTGTTTATTGTTGTATGGTTGTCTTTGGTAAGTTTGAGGCCGAGGTGTGGGCCTGGAGTTGGTAATCATGAATCTGAGGTTTTAGAGGATGTGAAAGATGAGAGAGTTCGTCGTTTCAGTTCAGGGCAGTATGACCGTACCAGAGTTTGGAGTGCAGTTTGTTTGTTTGGGTCAACAAGCACGTGAGTTGGTTTCTGTTGAGGGAGAACAATGTGACCGATCTTGATATGAGATGGTAAGAGAAGTGATGAACTAAGAGTTGGCTTCGGAATGATGTCGATGTTATAGCAAGTAATTTTTCGATACAATCATTGAGCATGTTTCTTTTCTGATTGATTCTGGATCTACGTGTCCGTGTATTTGGAGTGAGCATGCGAAGCTGTTGAAATCTACCTTGTGAGGTACTAGGGGAAGGTGTTGGTGTTGCTAGCTCC
The DNA here is from genome assembly GCA_030270665.1 of Hibiscus trionum. NCBI lineage: Eukaryota > Viridiplantae > Streptophyta > Magnoliopsida > Malvales > Malvaceae > Hibiscus > Hibiscus trionum. The sequence continues at coordinate 1,838,778 of BSYR01000012.1, forward strand.
TTCGGGGATACAGTCGTGGTCAGAAAGATGTACAAGGGGTGCATGAAATGGCTTGTAGAACATGGAGTTAGGGTAGACTTTGAGATAATGGAAGTTTTCTTAAAGCTTACGGATGACTATGAGAATGTAATGGTAGGTGAGAATGTGGATTTCGTATCGAATGTTGATCCAACTTTAGAGGTCAAAGACTGATTGATTCTGGTTGACAGGCTTGCCTAGCAAATGTTATGGGTTTGATTTTTGAATGAGGATTAGACCGTGGACTGTTAGAATAGTTTATGCTTTCCTAGAAGTGTTTGGAAGAATTTCCCGGTTTGTCTCTTGTTAGGGAAGGAGAGTTTGTTTAAGAGACCGTCTCCGAGTTTGCTCTTGTTTTGTTTGCTCTATATCTTATGATTCCCGACAGAATTGAGAGTGTTGAAGAATTAACTTCGAGATTTGTTAGACCTTAGATTCATTAGGCCTAGTGCATCATCTCAGAGTCCTACAGTGTAATTTGTGAAGAAGAAAGGGTAACAGTACGAGAATGTGTTCAGATTACAGACAGTTGAAACAAGTGACAATGAATAATTAGTATCCGTTTCCGAGTGTCAGCGATTTGTTGGTCAGTTAGTGTGTGCTTTAGTCTATTTGAAGATTAATTTGAGATCCGATTACTACCAGATGAAAATGAGAGAAGTTGATGTACCGAAGACAACTTTCGGGGCAAGATGTGATCGCTTGAGTCTGAGTTATGCCGCTTTGTTTGACTAGTGTGCCAGTTACTTTTGTAAGAGATGTTGAGTAGAATAATTTCCTGAGTTCCTTGATCAGTTGTAAGTAGTCCTCATAGATGATACGTGGATATATTCAAGTACCGAAGAAGACCATGACAAGCCTTGAAGTTAGGGTTGTAGATCCTTTTTAGAGAATCAGTTGTATGCCGAGTTGAGCAAACGTGAACTCCGAGTTAATGAAGATGTTCTCCTAGGACATGTGGATTAGCCGAGTGTATTAGGGTAAATCCTAAGTAGACAGAAGAAGATGTGAGTTGGAAGAAATTGAAGACTGTAACAGGTATCTATAGCTCCTAGGTCTAGCATTGTTACTATTGGAGGTCTGTAGATGATCCTTTGAAGATATCTGCTCCTTGACAGATTGTTACAGAAGAATGTTCAGTTCGTGTGGTTAGATGTGAGACATTGAGCCCTTGAGAAACTTAAAGAAACTTTGATGAATGCTTCGACCTTGATGCAGTCATGTCAGAGAAAGAGTTTGTGAACCATAGTGATGCGTTACATGTAGAGTTAGGTTGTGTGCTTATGCAAGACAGAAGACTGTGGCTTGTTCATCAAGATAGTTGAAAGACCGTGAGAAGAGTTATCCGATATGAGACTTAGAGTTAATTACAGTTGTGTTTGCTTCGAAGACTTAGAGACAAAGCTTGTATAGTAAGAAATGCACAATGTATATGTACGTATCATCAGAACTTGAAATATTAGATGACTTAGGAAGGGTTGAAACTTGAACATCATGAGTTGTTAGAATTGCTTGAAGACTGCAATCTCAAGATTGAGTACCATCCGTAGGGAGTTAACATGGTAACCGATGCTTCGAGTTATATTGTTGCTAGATTAGTAGTTGAGTTGTGAGTTGTATTCGTCGGATCCAGTTTACCAAACGATAGTAATCTTGTGATCGAGATACATGTTAAACCTACATTGAGTCAGAATGCTAGAAGGGAAACAGTTGCAAGACAGGTTCTTGGCACCTCACGTGCAAGACATAGTGGAAGGAAGACCTTTAGATTTCAGTTTCAGAGATGATAGAGTTTTGTGTTTCAGAGACAGAATAGTTGTGCCGATTGACATAGTGTTTTGAGATGTTTTGTGTTGGCCGAAGCACACGACAGTTTATTTGTATTGCATTAGAATAGTATGAAGACATATTGTGGGTTGAAGATGAGTACTTCTGGATTGAGTTGATGAATAATGTGGTTCAGTATGAGAGTGAGTGTGTAAATTGCCAGCGTGTTAAGACCGAGCGTCAGTTTTCTTCTAGCTTGTTACATCTGTGGGAGATCCGTATTAGAAGTGAGTAATAGAGTCGAGAGATCTTGTGTCTGATTCGCCTTCGATTTCCTCCGTGAGAACTTAGTTGAGTAATCAATGTTAGTTGCACTGTATGTGGTCCTTTATACATGTTCACGTTACTTGTACCTCGTGTAAGATGGCGGAGTTGTGCCTTAGCAAGAGTGTGATTTGTACAGTGTCTTGTGTTTGATAGTGGCCAGTAGAGATTCGAGTTTTCTGCTAGATTTTTGAAGACGTCTGCTTAGTGCTTGATTACTTGTTGAAGACAGAGGATCAGTTAAAGAAAGTTATGAACCAAGTGTTCAAACAGTGTTGTATGAGATGGTAAATCGGGCTAGTTCTGTTGTTTATTTGTTGCAGTTACCACCAGAGTTAGGGAGGGGATCCGTGATGTGTTTTGTGTATCTATGATTCAGAAGTGTGAGCCAGTTTTGTCCCGTGTCATGTTGTTAAAGAGAGTGAGTTGAGTTTAAAATGGTCATGCATTGAAGGACCCGTTGAGATCTTGGCATCAGATAGCTAATGTTGTGTGGTGAGTCTACCGAGTTGGTGAGTATGTTGCGGTGAGAGAAAGTGTGAAGGAGCATGTGTCAGTGACTCTTTCTGTTTGATAAATTTCGGGGACGAAATTTCCTTAAGTAGGGGAGAGTTGTAACACCCGGGTTTGGGGGCCGGGAGAAAATAATATTTTAATATTTTCGGGTTCGGTTTTATAATTTAAATAAATTAAATAATGGTTCGGGTTTTTTTTACAAATAAAACAAAGGTGTTGGACCTAATTTTCAAACCAAGCCCAATAGCCATTCATTAATGGCATTTGTGTAAATATTTGGACTTCTAAATTTAAAACCCCCACTTTTGATTTAAAACACAAAATGTTGTCATCTTCCTCCCTCCCCATTTCCTTTCTCACGACAAAAGGAGAGGTTTTCTCCAAGTGGCTATTCCACCTCCTTTCTCCATCGTTTTGGCTCGGTTTTGAAAGAAGCAAGGATTTGCGTTGGTAAAGCTTTGGAATCGAATCCGAAAGTGAGGAGGCTTGAGTCGGCTTTGCTTGTTTTGCTTAAGGAAATGAGGTGAGTGGTTAATGTTTTAAATTGATTTCAAGGGTTGGTTCTAGCATGTGGAGGTGAAAACGTTTTCAAGTAATGTTTTGGTTCAAAGATGGTTTTGAAAGAATTTAGAATTTGCTTGAAAAGTCGAATTAAACCCAAGAGTAAGTTGTTGTGAATTGCCTCTTTAATTTCCCCCTTTTCCATTTGTTTTCATTACTTGTGGTGATGTTTTGTCAAGCATGAAGTTTAAATAATTTGGGAAGAAGTAGGATTGCTTAATATTATATCGTTGATCATGTATGATGGTATTAATGATGTTGTTGATATGCCTTGTAAGGTGTGAGTAAGTTGGTGCAAGTTGTGCACGAAAATGGTGAGTAAGACCATTTGTAATCGGTAAGATTCCAAGTAGTAAGTGATGCTAATTGTGGATTTTGTTACATCTTGATTTGGTTGTGCATGATATAGTGAGTACATGTTGTATGGTAGTGATTGTATATTGTGTTGCATGGTTGGTGTCGAACCTCACGTGATGGTTGTCGTTGCTCCGGTGATGTGTAGTCCCTCCGGTAGCGAGTGGTATAAGACTCCGGTGATGTGTAGTCCCACCGGTAGTGACTAGTAGAAGAGTACTTTGATGTGTAGTCCCATTGGAAAACTACTAGTCGAAACGGTGATGTGTAGTCCCACCGTGTGTGTTTTGGTTATGCTTGTGCATACCATGTGTGCTCATGTTGTATCTCACTATATCATTCTCCTTTATATTGTTTTGCTTTAATCTAGGATTATGTCCTTATGCATGCTATGAAGTGTAATGCCATGTTAAGTGTCTATATTGTTGAATTGTGGTTGAACTTGCATGTTAGTAAGAGGATTAGGTAGTTGAATGGATCTTTTGTGTTGGCCTTTATTTTAAAGAAAGCTTTGAACCCTGCATTGTCGTAGTTATGTTTTAGAGCTCCGCTCACTAAGCTTTATGCTTACGCTCTCCTTTTTCCGACAATGCAGATCTTTAGCTTGGAGTTAGCAAGGAGCAAGATAAGGGCGTCCAAGCGTGTGGTGGTTTGCTCAAGTATGGTTTAATTAAATAATGTAGTAGTTTAGCAATGGGAAATGCTACGTGTTTTAGGAGCTTGTATCTAGACTCCTTTGTATTGGCCACATGTTGTTAATGCCTTATGTTGATGTATTGGTTTGATTATGGCTTATAACGCATGATATGCTATGATGGATGTTGTGTGTGTTGGCATGTCTTTTGGTGGTTAGGTTGCCTTGTTAGAGAGGGCTAAACCTCATATGCTTTCTTTGTGCCTTTTGGGCTCTTGAGCTTCCATGTTTGACTCTAAATGCTGAATTTTACCCTTTTGTTGGAATGCCATGTTTCGAATGCTTGATTCATGTTAAATGCTACCTATGGCTCATGTATGCTTGTTGAAATGGTCATATGTGCGAGTCTTGTGAGTGTTGATTCATGCTTTTGGTCCTTTTTAAGCTTCTATACATGTCTATGCATGTTCTTAATGTTTTTCTTGGGTAGGAAGTCCTTAAGTTGGGCAGTAAGTGATCCCCTGCACTAAGGTTTCGAAACCATGGGTAAGGTTTCGAAACCTTTGCAGAAATTTTGGTTCCAGGACATTCTGCCAACCAAAGTTTCGAGACCTTTGGGAAAGGTTTCGAAACTAAGGTCCAAGGTTTCGAAACCTTCCCTAAGGTTTCGAAACTTTAGGTGAGATATTGGTTCCAGGGGTTTCTGCCAGCAAAAGTTTCGAAACCCTTGGTAAAGGTTTCGAAACTTCTGCTTAAAATTGTACTGTTTTGACTTGTTGACCTTTTTAGTGGGTTAAACACATAGGATTTAATGTGCCTTTAGTCAAGATTGAATTTTGGTTGTTTGATTGTGGTTTGGGGTTCGAAAATGACAAGTTTAAAATGAAAAAAAATTTAGGGTTGCTAACCGAGGAGGAATCCTTTGGGTTTCGCTTCGGTTTTCCCCGTGTGGCCCACTCGGACCGGTCATCCGGCCAGACCGGGACGAGGGGGTTACAAATACCCATTTCTCAAACCCTACACCAAATTAAAATGCATTTTAATGGGTTTTAAAAGAAGATTTTCAAAGAGTACAAGCTAAATATGTAAGAACTTAAACAAGAAAGAGATTACCTTCAAAAAATATTGCTTAGATGAGGGAGTTGAGGCATTAGAATAGTGGTTTAGGGTTTAAGAGAGGTTTTGTGGAAAAAGGGGGATTTTCTTTTGGAGAAGATGACACTCTTTTTTTCAAACTTCTTTTCTTTATTTCATTTAACTAAAAGTTCCCATCTTCACATTTCATTATTTGTATTTTCGTAAATAATGGCAATTTTTATGAAATCAACATTTTAAATCTAATTTTAACCCGGATTAATCCTAGATCAAAACCGATAAACTCCCGGGCCCTAAACTGGGGCGTTACAACTCTCCCCCACTTAAGGAATTTCGTCTCTAGAATTACCTGACGGAAAAAGATATGGAAACTGTCTTTCCATGTCTTCCTTCCTCTCCCAAGTAGCCTCTTCCACACCTTGGTGTCTCCACAAAACCTTGACTAACTCGATACACCTCCCATGCAACACTTTCTTGTTCGTAGCAAGAATCTCAATCGGCTCTTCATCATATGACAAGTTGGGGTTCAACTCAATGTCCTCCACTGGAATTACATGAGACGGATCCGATCTATACTTCCGAAGCATAGAAACGTGGAACACATCGTGAATCTTCTCTAGCTCAGTCGGGAGTCTCAATCTATATGCGATGGGACCAATCCTCTCAACTACCTTATAAGGTCCAATGAATCTCGGACTCAACTTACCTTTGTGCCAGAATATGCATTTAGAGGGAACAAAGAGCTCAAAAATTCGATTTCGGTACCCCATGCAATCTCACTATCTCACTGATGTACAAATCGACCAACTTATCTAGAGTGTAGGTAGTTGTTGCGTGTAAAATAGTCTATCGCAATGGTAGTGCAAGTATACACGACGCAAGTAGTAAAGTGATACGAAGTATCGGTTATCGTCTCCTTAAGGATTGGGCTAATAGCTTCACCTTAATTCACTGCACGAAAGTAAAGGAAATATTTGAGAGTTGTCACGAAAATAATAAAGAAAACGTAAATAAAAGAGTAAAGATATCAAGATAGAGAAAATGGGCTGGTATTGAATTGCTCAGTAGTGCAAGTATTGCAGAGTTTAGGAAATCCAGTTCTGTCGTCGTCACCCATCGTGGCAGCACCTGTCACGGTGGCAGTCCGTTGATTGTTGCGGCAGCAAACACTCAACTCAGTACTTTCAAGTTTGGCAAGAATCCCAGATCTGCCTTGGCCTATCCCTAGGTCCAAGTCTGTCGATGATCACGTCTTGATGATACCTCCCGGCGTGAATCGAAGGATGAACACCGATGTGTATGAATTCTTCTTTACCCACTTAACCTCGCCCTATCCCTAGGTACGAGATATTTCAACTATAAACTAGAGAACTTGCTCTTATTTCTTTCGTATACTTAACTCTCCTGATGCTAAGTAAATAGATAATCTCACAATGCTCTCACGATGCTCTTGCAAGATATTAATAACCAAAATAAGAGAACTTGAAGTTTATTTTATTGAACTGAAAATTCCTAAAACAAAACAACCCTTGCAACTACTTTACAAATCAACCCGTGGCCCTAGGGGGAATTTAGAACATGTCGGCGGCGGGAAAACGGCTAGGGGTTTTGGTTATCGGTTATGGGTTATTCGATATGCCCTAGGTTAAAATACATGCCCTTATATAAGCTTTGGGCTCAAGTTATCTAATTTAACAAGGATTACAACTTTAATTAAAAGTATGATTCTAATAAAGACTAAATCTTTAAGGAATCTACTTTCCAGCCGTCTTCCTTGTTTCTTGGGATTTTCTCTCCTTGAGCTTTGGGCTTGACATATCTTTTGATCTGGGGCTTGGAAAAATGTAAGGTTTTCACACGACAGACGAGCTGAATTTTCTCTATCTGTCGAGGTCCACTTTGCTTTTTTTTTCTCCACAAAACTGCTGTCGTCCTCTGCTGTCACGACAGCACCATGGCAGCATCGTCCTCTTTGTCTGCTTGGCCAGTTCAGCTCTCATGCTTCTCTGCCCAGCACCTGCCCTCTCCGTCTGCTATGGCAGCAACCTGCAAAAATAGCCATTTTTAGTAGAAACTGTGCCTTTGAATATATTTGTGATGTTTTGCTGTAAATTAACCTAAATGCAATGAATAATGCTTGAATGCAGCAGAAATATGGGTTAAATAGGGTGTAAATAATAGAACTTTTACACACTCAACACACCCCCAAACTCAAGTTTTTGCTTGCCCTCAAGCAACTAAGACCTAAAAGAAAAAATAAATATTTTTGTTTTGGCTTTCAAACAGTGAATTTTCCCTTACCCGTCGTTCGTTCCCTGTGACGGCATCAATCTGTCGGACAATTTAGGATCTGTCCGGAATCTCACTATAGTCCTCGTGCAGTGTGTGCATGGTTGTGAACAGTTATATGCTAAGACTCTCTTAGTTTCACTAGAATATTCAACTCTTAACTCGAATTTTTATGCCAAAGTTTATCTTTCTGAAGGCACATTTTCATGCTTCTTTGATTTTTTTGTTTTGACTCGATTTCTCTATTTTTCAAGCTAAAGTTTTACTAGAGCCAGTTTTAGGCACCTCTAGTTAACTTCCTAGAGCCAGTTTCGGGAACCTCTAGGGCTGTTGAGTCTCTTTTGCTAAACTTCTTTCCTAGACCCAGTGTTAGGCACCTCTAGGGGCTATTCAAGTGCTAAGCTTCCCATTCTAGTTTGGTTAAAAGAAGTCTAAGCAGTATAACAGTCACAATGGTGTTTAAATTTTCAGAACTATAGAAAGGCTCTAAACTTCTCCTTAAACTATCCTAAAGATGCTGCCACGACAGAGCTGTCATGACAGGCAAGTTCAATTCACAGTTTTAAGCCAAAATTTTTAGTTTTTTTAGAGAAAAATAACTAAGTAAAAGACACAACAATTAACTAAGATGTACTTGGACTCCATTAATATGGAGGGTTGCCACCCCCAAACTTAAGGGTTGCATTGCCCTCAATGCAAATGACAAAATAAAAAGCAAAACATATGAAGGCAGTACATCACAAAATATATATAAATAGCAGGTAGCAATAAGAAAATAAGAAACTTAAATTTTTAAGCACTGTCTTCACTGCTGCTGCTGAGGCGGATTTGGCGGCGGATTCTGGTTCTTGGGGCGGGCTGGGGTGGTTGCTGTACAACCTGAATATCAGAGCTGATGTCGCTGCTGTCACTGCTGCTGGCCTTTGGCAGAGTTTTCTTGTTTGCCATTCTTTTCTGCCTCTTTACCGGTGTAAATTCCCTCGACAGGTTCCTCTTAATAGAGGGTTCAGCGTCGCTGTCTGCCCAAACAGAGGAGGAAGAGAACCCAGCAACAAAGGCAGCAAGGTCATCCGAGGGCACCGGTCGCTTTGTTCCTCGAGCGGATGTTTCAGCATGGGGGCTGCCAGCTGCCGTCGGGGCGGGTGATGGTATGGAGGCAGCAGATGGTGTTTATGGTGTAGCAGCAGGTGTAGGTGTGTGGGCAGGGGTGGGGACAGTGAAGTAATGGGCAGGGAAGGTGGGGGAGACAACATCAGGGAAATTTAAAGTATTGTGAATAAAATTTACTGTGGATGCGACAAAGTCCTTGATGAATGTCATGAGGCCCAACTGTCTGTTCTCCATCCTTTGAATGGCAGCTAGGATCTGATTTGAGGGGTCTGTCGGAGCAGTTGCTTTGGCGGCAGGTTCAGGGTTCGGCTGCTCTGACGATTCAGCTGGGGCGGCAGCAGGGTTGAAAGATGAGAGAGGGGTTGCCACTGTCAGCTCCATGAGGCTGATGATATTTTTGTCTGTCCAGCCCCGTCCTTTCACTATGCGATCGGTGTCGGCTTCCGGCACGTCATAACAGCGGCAGAGGGACGTGATGAGGTATGGGAGACAAAGGAGGGCCGTCGGTCTATGGGCACTTTCCAAAATACTCTCTCGAATATAACTTCCCACATTAATGGGTCGTTTATTTAGAATGGAATGTATTAAGGCTAGCCTCTGCTGGTCAACGGTGGTGTGATGGGATGACGACAGGATCCTCTTTTTGATGAAGGCATTCCACAGTTTTGCCTCTGGCAGCAGCTGCCCCCTCTTCACTGTGTGAGGATTTTTTCGGCTTGTATTCCATTTAGTCTCTTCTTCCGTCAGTTCTGCCATGACAGCGTCATAGGCAGCATCATCCAAAGTGTCAAGGAACTTCTGGTGAGCATCATCATTTGGGCCTAGGTGGATGCCATATAAAGAGTTAATGCGCTCGGCTGTGAACGACACCTCTTTCCCTCGGACAGTCACTGCTGTTGCCGTTTTGCTGCTGATGGCAGCATAAAATTCCCTCACCAGTGTCTCATTCATCTCTGCTGGTTGCTTCGCAAATGACTCCCATAAGAGAGCTCTAATCGTCCTTGCGATGAAAGGCTTGAGACCCAGATTAATTGCCTTTGGAGTGTAAATGAAGCCTCGTTCTTCCCACAGATCCCTGGTTGCAAAGGACTGTGGGGGAGTTGCTGCTGGTGAGGAAGGAGAAGCAGCACTGCGGTGGGTTCTTCTGGAAGACATGTTAGTGCAAGGGTTGTGAAAAGTAAAAGAAAGCAAATGAAAATAAACGGGGGAGAGCAAGTAAGAAAGGCAGAAATGAATGAAAATGAAACGGGGTTTTATAGAAGAGGAATTGCTGCCCGTTGAAATTGTAACGGCAGGCGTGAATAACGGGGCGACTGTTGAGCTATAGCGTGTCTGACGCGTCTGACGTGCGTTTCTGCGTCTGTTACGCGTCTGTCACACGTTTCCGCATCTGTCGTGACAGCATGGTGATGGCCTGTCTTTTCCGTGTCTGTCGTGGCAACTGGAACGACAGGCTTGAATATTGGGCTTTGTTGGGCTGATGGATGGATGGTGGGCTGGGTTCACTTCTCATGTTCTTCTTGACTCCTTTATTTCCTAAAAACAGTAAACATAAAAACATTATTTGAATAAAATAAACCTTATTTCCTAATAAATAATAAATAATAATAATAAAATAAATAATTAAAATTTAGGTTAAATTAGGGCTGCCAGGTGGGGCATCTCCTAAGGTAACCACTTCCTGCATTCCTGGGGCTTCAATCCCCTGATAATGCTTGAGGCGCTGTCCGTTGACTTTGAATTGGTGCCTGTCTTTTAATGATCGGATTGTGATGGCACCATGGGGAAAAACTTGTACGACTTGGAACGGGCCAGACCATCTAGATTTCAGTTTCCCTGGGAAAAGTTTCAGTCTAGAATTGAACAACAATACAAGCTGCCCTGGGCAGAACTGTCGTGGCAGCAACTTCCTGTCATGCCACTTCTTGGTTTTCTCCTTGTAGATTCTTGCATTGTCGTAGGCCATTGTCCGTATTTCTTCAATCTCGTGTAGATCTAGCAGCCTTTTCTGGCCTGCCTTGTCCAAGTCCATATTTACTGCCTTGATTGCCCAATATGCTCTGTGCTCTATCTCGATAGGCAGATGACAGGTTTTTCCATAAATCAATCTGTATGGAGACATGCCCAATGGAGTCTTAAAAGCTGTCCTATATGCCCATAACGCATCATTGAGGAGTAAAGACCAATCTTTCCTAGTTGGCTTAACCATCTTCTCAAGAATGTTCTTAACTTCCCTATTGGATATCTCAGCTTGTCCATTGGTCTGTGGGTGGTATGCTGTCGCGATCCGATGCTTGACACCATATTTCTTCAAGGCGGCAGCAATAACCCTATTGTCGAAATGTCTCCCTTCATCACTGATAATCGCCTTAGGGATGCCAAACCTAGAAAAAATGTTTTTGTGTAAAAACTTTTGGACTGTCTTGGCATCATTCTTTTGAGTTGCGATAGCTTCGACCCACTTAGAGACATAATCCACTGCTAGGAGGATGTATAGATTCCCACATGAAGATGGAAAAGGTCCCATAAAATCAATCCCCCAAACATCGAAGATTTCGACTTCTAGAATGTTCTGCAGTGGCATCTCGTTTATCTTTGAGATGTTTCCTGTCCTTTGGCACCTGTCACAGCTCTTGTAGAAGGTTTGTGCATCTTTATACAGTGACGGCCAGTAGAACCCTGACTGCAGCACCTTGGTAGCAGTTTTGTTGCCTCCTAAGTGACCTCCATACTGTGAAGCATGGCAGTGATGAAGTATGTCTTCTTGCTCTTCTTGTGGTACACACCTCCTTATAACCTGATCTGCACAAATTTTGAAAAGAAGAGGTTCGTCCCAATAATAATGCTTAACATCATTTTGGAACCTCTTCCTGGCTTGATAATTAAGATCAGAAGGAATTATTCCGCTAACTATAAAATTAACGAAATCAGCATACCAGGGGAGTTCAAAAGACTTACCTGCCGCCATGGCTGTCGCGGCAGTGATTGCGGCAGCAAAGAGCTGCTCATCTGGGAAAGTCTCCAGTATGTTTGTCTCATCTATTGGTAGACTTTGTCCCTTCTCCAACCTCGACAAGTGATCTGCCACCTGATTTTCTGTCCCTTTTTTGTCCTTGATTTCAAGGTTGAATTCTTGCAATAACAGGATCCACCGTATCAATCGAGGCTTTGCATCATTTTTCGCAAACAGATATTTCAGGGCAGAGTGGTCTGTGTGCACTATTACCTTCGTCCCAAGTATGTAAGAACGAAACTTGTCGATGGAGAATACCACAACTAATAACTCCTTTTCTGTGGTGGTGTAGTTCACTTGGGCGTCATTCAGTGTCTTACTAGCATAATATATGACATGAAATAACTTGTCCTTCCGCTGCCCAAGTGCTGCCCCGACAGCATAGTCACTAGCATCACACATGATCTCAAATGGTTGTGTCCAGTCTGGTGGCTGTACTATTGGGGCTGTTACCAGTTTTTCCTTCAGAACCTTGAATGCTTCAGTACATTCATCATTAAAGTCAAAGGGTCGGTTCTGCTCCAAAAGATGGCATAGGGGTTTGGTGATTTTTGAGAAATTTGCGATGAATCTCCGATAAAAACTAGCATGTCCCAAGAAACTTCTAATACCCTTGACTGTGGTCGGCGGCGGCAGCTTCTCGATCACTTCTATTTTGGCCATGTCGACTTCTATCCCACGACAGCTAATCTTATGGCCAAGGACTATCCCTTCATCCACCATAAAGTGGCATTTTTCCCAATTTAAAACTAGGTTTGCTTTTTCATATCTTTCAAGTACCTTTTGTAGATTGCCGAGGCAGCTCTCAAAATCGTCTCCAAAGACTGAAAAATCATCCATAAAAATTTCAAGGAAGTCCTCCACCATATCGGAGAATATGGCCATCATGCACCTTTGGAAGGTGGCAGGTGCATTACATAATCCAAACGTCATTCTCCTAAAAGCATACGTTCCGTAGGGGCATGTGAAAGTCGTCTTTTCTTGATCCTCCGGTGCGATAGCAATTTGATTATAACCTGAATAACCATCAAGAAAACAATAGTAAGGTTTACCCACTAATCTATCAAGCATTTGATCAATAAAGGGTAAAGGGAAGTGGTCCTTTCGGGTGGCTTTGTTAAGCTTCCGATAGTCCATACAAACCCTCCAACCGGTCACAGTCCTGGTTGGGATTAACTCATTGTTTTCGTTGGTCACCACAGTCATTCCTCCTTTCTTAGAAACGCATTGCACCGGGCTCACCCATTTGCTGTCAGAGATTGCGTAAATAATACCAGCATCTAACCATTTGATTATCTCTTTACGCACCACCTCTTTCATCGCATGGTTTAGCCGCCTTTGGGCATCTATAGTCGGCTTATGATATTCTTCTAAAAGGATTTTGTGCATGCATAACGCCTGACTAATGCCTTGAATATCAGCTATCGTCCATCCAATTGCCTTCTTGTGCTGCCGCAGCATCCCTATTAGCTGCCGTTCCTGTTCCTGTGGCAGCTTAGAAGAGATGATTACGGGCAACGTATCATTTGAACCAAGAAAAGCATATTTTAGCTGCCCTGGCAGGGGCTTCAGTTCTAAGGCAGGTGGCTCAACAGTAGATGGCTTTTGGATTGCATGGTTATCCGAAGTATAATTCAAAGGTTCGAATAACTTACCTGGACGATCGTCCATCCAGTTTCCCTCCTCCTGATCTTCAGTATCAGATGTATCGGATTCCGAGGAGTTGCTGTCGTCGGTGCTGTCGTCAGTGCTGTCGTGACAGTCTTGTAGGTGGCTGCCGCGGCAGTGACCAATTCTGATGTCGTGACAGCCCGACCTGATGCAGGGTTGATCAAGGGTAACTTCAGTGATAACCTTACATTCCTCGTCTGCATCAGCATGCTTCATAGCTTGGAGAACATTCAACTTAATTTCTTGGTCATTCACTCTCATGGTGAGTTCTCCTTTCTCCACATCAATCAGTGATCTTCCCGTGGCTAAGAAGGGTCGCCCAAGGATGATTGGTGCGTTTTCATCTGCTTCACAATCTAAAACAAGAAAGTCAGCAGGAAATATAAATTTATCCACTCTTACCAGAATATCTTCGATTTTTCCTTCCGGATGAACATAAGAGCGGTCTGCCAGCTGCAGAATTACTGTCGTGGGTCGCGCCTTTCCAATACCTAATTTCTGGAAAACAGATTTTGGCATTAAATTAATACTAGCACCAAGATCACAAAGTGCCTTACCCACATATTTATCTCCGATTACACAAGGTATGATGAAGCTCCCCGGATCCTTCTTTTTCTGGGGTGGCTGCCGATGAAGAATACTCATGCAACCTTCTGTCATCTTTACCGTTTCAAATTCCCCAAGTTTAGATTTCTTTGACATGACATCCTTGAGAAATTTAGCATAACCGGGCATCTCCCTAACGACATCTAACAGCGGAATATTAATATGAACTTGCTTAAAAATATCATAAATCTTTTTGAGCTGAGATTCTTGCTTAGCTTGCTGTATCCGTTGAGGAAAAGGAGGTGGGGGACGATAATCAGCAATACGTCCTTCCCACTGCATACGAATCTGAGGAGGTTTGGGTTCATCGTTTTTCTCCTCTATCGCTTCTGCTGTCGTGACAGGCTCATCGGCAGCAGTCTGTTTGTTACCTGTCGGGGCAGCTTCCTCGGCAGGTCTATCCAAGGCTGGTTTCCTTACTGTTTCAGCTTCCTTTTCCGGCCCTGGTAGTTTCTTCCCACTCCTAGTAGTAATAGCTTTACACTGCTCATGTGTGGGCTGCCTAGCATTTTCAGTATTACTAGGGAATCCTCCAGTCTGCCTTGGCTTAATATGTTGGGAAACCTGACCCATTTGTGTCTCCAAAGATTTCAGAGTAGCTTCATGATTCATCATCTGCATATCTGTTTTATCCATGAAATTTTCTGTCTTCTTGAGAAACTGATTCATATTCTCAATATAAGTACCTGTCTGAGACATAAAAGTGGCCAGAGTCTGTTCCAGTATACTGCTCGTGGCAGCTGGTGGCTGCTGTTGTTGCTGCTGCGGCAGTTGCGGCGGCAATTGCTACGGCAGTTGCTGTCGCGTCAGCAATCTAGGTCCTCCCTGATTCTGATTGTGTGCTTGAGGATTCAGGGCATTATTAGGATTACTCCAAGAAAACTTGGGATCCTTCCTCCAGTTCGGATTATAATTGTTGGAATTGTAATTTGGCTTGTAATTTGGCTTGTAATTTCCAACATATTTTCCTTCTTCTAACTTTATCGGGCATTCATCCGAACTATGATTTCCCTCACAGATTTCACATACCTCATCAACAGCAAATCCATGTTGTGCATCATCATTCAATAGCTTTTTCATTGCTTTAGTAAGGAATGCTACTTGTGATTTCATCGTGCTGTCGGCCTCATAATCCTTGACAGCTAATACCCGTTTACCCCCTCTTCTTGCTGTCGGAAACTGCTCCTCATTCTTAGCCAGATTTTTCAATACTTGCATTGTCTCGTCCGGATCTTTATCCAATAATAGTCCGTTTGCTGCTGAATCAATTCGAATGCGAGTTTGTAAGTTGGAAGCATTATAAAACTTAGTTACCTGATTCCAGACGGGGAATCCATGCATTGGGTAGTTCCGTAGAAGAGTAGTAAATCTGTCCCAGGCCTCGTGCATCGGCTCGTCATCTTCCTGTTGAAAAGTAGCAATTTCATTACGTAATCGCTCAGATAAATGTGAAGGATTAAAACGAGATAAAAATTCACGAGATAAGTCTGCCCAAGTTCTAATTGAACCCGGCGTAAGTTTATTCCACCAAGTTTTTGCTCTGTCCCTCAATGAATGGGGAAATAACCGAAGCCTCGGTATCTCCGGATTAACTCCTGGCAGCCTAAACGAACCACAGATCTCCTGGAACGTTTTTAGATGCTCCCTAGCATCCTCTGTAACAGCACCACTGAATTGACCGGCATTGTTGATCATACTAAACATGACAGGTTTCAGCTCGAAGTTGTCAACATCTATGTCCGGCAGCGTGGTCTCCAGTTCTACATGATCGTTCAATATGTAGTCACGACAGGACCGTCGTCCGACAGCCGCGGGCGGGTCGCCGACAGGCGGGTCGTTTCCATTATAGGCCATCTTCTCTAGCTGTTCTTCAAGATACTCGTTCCTGGCTAGTAAGTGACGAAGTTGTTTCTTGAGATTGAATGAACGTTCGATTTCCGGATCTAATGGATACTCAGGATCTTTACCTCGATTCGATCTGCGCATAAACAAGAAACCTTGTGAAAAGCAAGAGTTGAATGTACCAAAGAAAAACAGAAAAATAAAAATAAAAATAAAAACAAAAACAAAAAGTGCAGTAAAAGAAAAGGTAGAGTTATGTTGCCAATCCCCGGCAACGGCGCCAAAAACTTGTTGCGTGTAAAATAGTCTATCGCAATGGTAGTGCAAGTATACACGACACAAGTAGTAAAGTGATACGAAGTATCAGATATCGTCTCCACAGGGATTGGGCTAATAGCTTCACCTTAATTCACTGCACGAAAGTAAAGGAAATATTTGAGAGTTGTCACGAAAATAATAAAGAAAACGTAAATAAAAGAGTAAAGATATCAAGCTAGAGAGAATGGGCTGGTATTGAATTGCTCAGTAGTGCAGGTATTGCAGAGTTTAGGAAATCCAGTTCTGTCGTCGTCACCCGTCGCGGCAGCACCTGTCACGGCGGCAGTCCGTTGATTGTTGCGGCAGCAAACACTCAACTCAGTACTTTCAAGTTTGGCAAGAATCCCAGATCTGCCTTGGCCTATCCCTAGGTCCAAGTCTATCGATGATCACGTCTTGATGATACCTCCCGGCGTGAATCGAAGGATGATCACCGATGTGTATGAATTCTTCTTTAGCCACTTAACCTCGCCCTATCCCTAGGCACGAGATAGTTCAACTGTAAACTAGAGAACTTGCTCCTATTTCTTTCGTATACTTAATTCTCCCGATGCTAAGTAAATAGATAACCTCACAATGCTCTCCCGATGCTCTTGCAAGATATTAATAACCAAAATAAGAGAACTTGAAGTTTATTTTATTGAACTGAAAATTCCTAAAACAAAACAACCCTTGCAACTACTTTACAAATCAACCCGTGGCCCTAGGGGGAATTTAGAACATGTCGGCGGCGGGAAAACGGCTAGGGGTTTTGGTTATCGGTTATGGGTTATTCGATATGCCCTAGGTTAAAATACATGCCCTTATATAAGCTTTGGGCTCAAGTTATCTAATTTAAAAAGGATTACAACTTTAATTAAAAGTATGATTCTAATAAAGACTAAATCTTCAAGGAATCTACTTTCCAGCCGCCTTCCTTGTTTCTTGGGATTTTCTCTCCTTGAGCTTTGGGCTTGACATATCTTTTGATCTGGGGCTTGGAAAAATGTAAGGTTTTCACACGACAGACGAGCTGAATTTTCTCTATCTGTCGAGGTCCACTTTGCTTTTTTTTCTCCACAAAACTGCTGTCGTCCTCTACTGTCACGGCAGCACCATGGCAGCATCGTCCTCTTTGTCTGCTTGGCCAGTTCAGCTCTCATGCTTCTCTGCCCAGCACCTGCCCTCTCCGTCTGCTATGGCAGCAACCTGCAAAAATAGCCATTTTTAGTAGAAACTGTGCCTTTGAATATATTTTTGATGTTTTGCTGTAAACTAACCTAAATGCAATGAATAATGCTTGAATGCAGCAGAAATATGGGTTAAATAGGGTGTAAATAATAGAACTTTTACACACTCAACAGTAGTATGAACATGTATGAAATGAGCACACTTAGTGAATCCGACACAAAGTCCATGGTAATACGTTCCCACTTCCATTCCGGGATCTTCAACGGCTGTAACAAACTTGAAGGAAACTGATGCTCGGCTTTAACTCGCTGACATACCATACACTTACTCACAAATTTGGCCACATATTTCTTCAACCCAACCTAGTAGTACTCATCCTTTAAACCACGATACTTCTTCGTACTACCCGGATGCATAGCAAAAGGACTGTTATGGGCTACATTCAAGATAGTACACCTTAACTCGACGTCTTCTGGGACTACTATCCTATCCTTGAAACATAGGATCCTGTTCTAATCAAGGCAAAAATATGTAGGCCTACCCTCGGCTATATCTTGCACGTGAGGTGCCAAATACTCATCTTGCAATTGTTTCTCTCGAATCGACTGAGCCAACGAAGGCTTAACTTTTAACTCGGCTATCAAACCACCATCATTTGACACACTCAACCTCGCAAACATGGCCCGCAACTCAACTGCCACTTTTCTACTCAAAGCATCGGCCACTACGTTTGCCTTACCTATATGGCATTCTATCGTAAGGTCATAGTCCTTAAGAAGTTCTATCCACCTACGCTGTCTAAGATTCAACTCTCTCTGAGTCATCAAGTACTTCAAACTCTTGTGGTCGGTATAAACGGTGCACTTCTCACTATAAAGGTGATATCTCTAAATCTTCAAAGCAAACACTACCGCGGCTAACTCAATATCGTGGGTGAGGTAGTTTTTCTCGTGAACCTTCAACTGTCTTGAAGTATAAGCTACAACCTTACCTCCTTGCATAAGCACACAACCTAAACCTACATACGAAGCATCATTGTAAATCACAAACTCTTTTCTCGGTTCAGGCTGAATCAAGATAGGAGCTTCGGTCAAAGCTTTCTTCAACTTCTCAAACGCTTGTTGTCTTGCATCTGAACACTTATACGGAACATTCTTCTGAAGCAATTTAGTCAAGGGTGTCGCAATCTTTGAAAATCCCTCGAAAAATCTTCGATAATACCCCGTCAAGCCTAGGAAACTACAGATTTCTGTCACTGACTTCGGTTGATTCCAACTCACTATGGCTTCTATCTTCTTGGGATCCACACTAATCTCATTGGCCGAGATCACGTGACCTAGGAAGACTACCTCCTTAATCAAAAACTCGCACTTACACAACTTGGCATGCAACTGATTTTCAAGCAAAGTCTGAAGCACTAGCCGCAAATGCTCATCATGCCCTTCCTCGGTCCTAGAGTACACTAAGATATCATCTATGAACACTACCACAAACCTATCCAAAAACTCATGGAACACTCGGTTCATCATATCCATAAATGTAGCTGGAGCATTAGTCAAACCGAAAGGCATTACCAAGAACTTATAGTGCCCATAACGTGTACGGAAAGCGGTCTTCTGTATGTCTACATCTTTCACCTTCAACTGATAGTAACCGGATCTCAAATCAATCTTCACCAACACTGAAGCACCTCTCAACTGATCAAGCAAGTCATCTATCCGAGGAAAAGGATACTTGTATTTCACTGTTACCTTGTTCAACTGCCTATAGTCTATACAAATCCTCATACTGCCTTCCTTTTTCTTCACAAACAAGACCAGAGCACCCCACAGAGAAATACTAGGCCTAATGAAACCTCTATCTGACAATTCCTTAAGCTACGTTTTCAACTCTTTCAACTCTTTCGGTGCCATTCTATACGGAACAATAGACACGGGTGCAGAATTAGAATACGTCTCAATAGCAAACTCAACTTCTCTATCTGGAGGCAAACCCGACAACTCTTCCGGAAAAACACTCGGAAAATTACAAACCATCCTGATGTCTTGCGGTCCAACCTCACTCATATTCGAATTCATCACATAAGCCAAGTACGCCTGACAACCCGAATCTATCAATCTCTATGCTTCTAAAGCAGATACAACATTAGACAAGAACTTAATGTTCTCGCCCACCACTACAACTTCAAAGTCATCCGTAAGCCTCAAGGAGACTCTCTTGGTCTCAAAGTCTACCCTAGCTCTATGCTCTACGAGCCAATCCATGCCCAAAATCACATCAAAACCATAGAACGCCAATTCCATCATGTCAACCGGAAACACATTGCCCTGAATCATCAAGGGACACCTCCTATACACCTTCCTAACTACCACGGTATCACCAAAAGAACTAGTAACATTTACACCTACCTCTAACCACTCATACGATAGACTTAGGGACCTTGCATGTTCACCCAAAATATACAAATGTGTCGAACCTGAATCTATCAAAGAAAGCAAAGTCAAGGACTGTATCGAGAAATTACCTGCGATGACATTCGTGTCATTCCCAACCTCTCTCTATGCATACACCCTAGCCGGTCCTCCACCCTCGGGCTGAACTGCCACCACATGAGCTAAGTTTCTCTGACCATCGTTCCTCGGTTGAAAGTTACCACGACCGCGCCCATGGCCTTTCTGATGCTAAAACCTCTAGTTAGAGCCGGTCCGCCCCTAGCTGGGTGTGGACAGTTACGCCTCAAATGGTCGCGAGAACCACAGTTCCAGCATACCCCAAAGGTACCCATACACTCGCCCTGATGGCGTCTCCCGTATCTAGTGCACTCAGGAGTGTGAACAACAACCCCTTGGCCCTGATGGCCCCGTCCGTGGTTACAGTCCCTATGTCTCAAATTGGGCTGATACCTTCTATCTCTATGCCTCTTGGCAAAATCTCTATCTCAATCCGCATGTCTCTTCCCAAAATCAGACCCACTAGCACGAGTACTCGAGCCCAAGTTCTACTCAATATCCTTGGCTGTTGGGTTTTTCGACGCTCGATTCGAACAACCGATTATGCTCGCCAAGTGGTGGAGAGGTGAATTTTTGGGTGGAAGGGTTTAGGAAGCTAAAAGAATAAAGACACGATGATTTATAGTGGTTCAACCTTCTAACCAAGGTCTACATCCACTACCTTAGCTTCCTACTAAGGATTTCACAATCAATCCACTAATTGATTCGTCCCCTTTTCTAGGATCAGGAGGAAACCCTTTACAACGATCAAGCTTCTACCCAAAGCCTTGATCAAAACCCTCGAAGCTTTCTACCCAAAGCTTGAAGGAACCCCTCTCTTACAAAGAGATAAACAAAGAAGCAAACTTGAACCCTCTAATAGGTATTTTGTTTGCACAATGAAGCACTCACCCAAAACCTAAGACACTTGAGCAAATTTAACAAAGTAAGCTCACAAGTGTTGTCTAAGCAAGAAATAAACGATTTAAGCTCTAGACAAGTTTTTCACTCATAATGTTGTAACAATTGAAGCTCTTTTCAATCTTGATGCTTGGAGGTCTTATTTATACTCCAAATTGAGTATGTAGCCGTTTATGGCCGTTGGGATCAAAATATAGCCGTTTGAAGACTTTAATTTCCTCCAAAATGCAATTCAGCTGCTACCCGTTTCGGAACGCTTCAAGCCCGTTTCGGAACGCCTTCTTTATAGAGATAGCCGTTGCAGCCTGTCGGGGTACCCGTTTCGGAACACCCTATATCCGTTTCGGAACGCGTATCGGAACGCCTTAATCCTGTTTCGAAACGCCTGCATTTTGAATATTAGTTGGGAAAGAGCCGTTGGGGTTTATAGCCGTTAGGGTCGTTGCCACGTAGGCGTATCGAAACGGCCTATACCGTTTCGGAACGCTTGGCCCGTTTCGATACGAGTATCGAAACGTTTTGCCACTGGAATCCCCCTGTTTCGAAACGCCCTATGGTGTTTCGAAACGCCCTATGGTTTTTGAGAAATTTGGCCTTTGAAACACATTAAAAACCATTTAAAAACTTCCTAAACATAATTTCAAGATGTTTGGACTTTAGAAATGTTTTTAAATTCTTTTTAAATTAGTCCAAAATATTTTTCAAATATTATATCAAAACATTAGTTCTACAATCTCCCCCTTTTTGATATAATAAAACCAACTTGAAAAATTGTTTGGGATTCTCCCCCTTTAACTTTAAAATTGTGAATAAGAGATTAAGATATGAAATAAAATAAAGCTCCCCCTTATTCGTTTGAAAATTCAATTTTTCAAACCATTTCTCCCCCTTTTTGTTATATCAAAAAGAATTTAAAATGACATTTAAGTTCAAGATAACATAGGAGGCAAAAAAAATTTGACGCTTAAAATTTTGGTTTAAAATTGGCTCCCCCTTACTCAAAGCATCATTGAATGTTAGTTCAACATATAAGCATATCTAGTTGAATTAAAAAAAATCAAATAAAATCAAAAACAACTAGAAATTTTACCAACACTTGAACCCAAGGGAGGATGTGAAGCCTTCCTTCTTCAAGTGTTCTTTCTTGTGTGCATGGAGCTCCCCCTCAATTTTGACTTGTTGATCATTCTCCATCACACCTAGCAAAAGACAATCAAGTAATTTTTGGTATCCAAATTGCTTTGGATCCATAGACGTTAGTAGCACAAAATTTAGTCCCCTTAGGAATCCATTTTTCAATTTCATCATTTTTAGTTGAAGTGGTTAGTCCTTTTGGGATCCAAACACTTCTAAAACATTTTCCATTAAAAAATCTATGGGCACTAGATTGTCTTACATAAAAATTTGATTTTCCAAAATTGTTTTTCTTTTCAAGTTCTTTGGAAATCAAATCTTTTTCCTTTTTGAGATCATCGACTTCTTTTTGATGATCTCTTTCCATCGTTTGAAGCAAATTTTGTAGGTTTAAAACTTTAAGCTCAAAATTTTTAATTTTTGCTTCAAACTCTAAATTGGTTTTAGAAAGCAAATCATTTTCGGTTTTCAACTTTGAAATCAATTTTTTATTTTTCGAAAATGAAGCCTTGAATTCAAAAACCAATTCATCGTAGGCTTCTTGTAACTCATCAAATGTATACGAATTTGAAATAGATGAGTTAGAAGTTACCTCCCCCTCACTGAGGGCCATCATGCATAGGTGGGCTACTTCATTATCGGTGGAGTCTTCATCACTCCAAGTGGCCACATATGCTTGTTTAGAAGATGATCCCTTCTTTTTGGATTTGTGGGAATCCTTCATCTTCTTCCTCGATTCATGCTTGGATTTTTCCATTTTGTTCTTCATGAACCGGGTGAATTTGTTGAAGAGATGGACCATCTCTTCATCTTCACTATCCTCCTCACTTGAATCTACATGATGACTTGTGGAGGATTTTAGAGCAATGGCATTTACATTGATGCCAATACTCTTGAGTTTCTTCTCTCCCATAGCTCTAATTGCTTCCCTCTTTTTCTCATCCTCTTTATTTTTCTTCATGATTTGATGAGTAAGGAGAGACCCCATGAGTTCATCAAGCTTCAAAGTTTTCAAATTTTTGGCTTCGATGATGGCGGTCCTCTTTGAGTCCCAAGACTCGGGAAGTGAGTAGATGAGCTTTCGAACAAGCTTCTCCTCCGGGATGGCTTCTCCATAGCCTTTAAGACCATTGGTGATGGTGGAGAATCTATCAAACATCTTCTCGATGTTTTCTTCCGGATCCATTTTGAAGTTCTCATACTCTAAGGTTAGGAGTCCAATCTTGGTTTCCTTGACTTCATTAGTCCCCTCGTATGTGACTTCAAGCTTGTCCCATACCTCCTTGGCACTTTCACAAGAAGACATCTTCTCATAGATGGTTGGGCCAAATGCACAAAAGAGCATGTGCAAGGCTCTACAATTTAGCTCCATCTTCTTGCGATCGTTGGCACTCCATTCCGCTTTGCTTCCTTGAGGCACGAACGGACCATCTTCAACTATGTCCCATAGTTTGTAATCATTTGCTTTCAAGAAGAATTTCATCTTTGTCTTCCAATAGGCATAGTGATTTCCGTCGAAAAAAGGCGGTATGTTGATGGATTGCGACATTTTGAGCCGGTTGGTGAAATGTTGATCGAGCTTGCCGGATCTTCTCAATAGGATGTGAATCCCTTTCGATTGAGCCAAGCTCTGATACCAATTGTTGGGTTTTTCGACGCTCGATTCGAACAACCGATTATGCTCGCCAAGTGGTGGAGAGGTGAATTTTTGGGTGGAAGGGTTTAGGAAGCTAAAAGAATAAAGACACGATGATTTATAGTGGTTCAACCTTCTAACCAAGGTCTACATCCACTACCTTAGCTTCCTACTAAGGATTTCACAATCAATCCACTAATTGATTCGTCCCCTTTTCTAGGATCAGGAGGAAACCCTTTACAACGATCAAGCTTCTACCCAAAGCCTTGATCAAAACCCTCGAAGCTTTCTACCCAAAGCTTGAAGGAACCCCTCTCTTACAAAGAGATAAACAAAGAAGCAAACTTGAACCCTCTAATAGGTATTTTGTTTGCACAATGAAGCACTCACCCAAAACCTAAGACACTTGAGCAAATTTAACAAAGTAAGCTCACAAGTGTTGTCTAAGCAAGAAATAAACGATTTAAGCTCTAGACAAGTTTTTCACTCATAATGTTGTAACAATTGAAGCTCTTTTCAATCTTGATGCTTGGAGGTCTTATTTATACTCCAAATTGAGTATGTAGCCGTTTATGGCCGTTGGGATCAAAATATAGCCGTTTGAAGACTTTAATTTCCTCCAAAATGCAATTCAGCTGCTACCCGTTTCGGAACGCTTCAAGCCCGTTTCGGAACGCCTTCTTTATAGAGATAGCCGTTGCAGCCTGTCGGGGTACCCGTTTCGGAACACCCTATATCCGTTTCGGAACGCGTATCGGAACGCCTTAATCCTGTTTCGAAACGCCTGCATTTTGAATATTAGTTGGGAAAGAGCCGTTGGGGTTTATAGCCGTTAGGGTCGTTGCCACGTAGGCGTATCGAAACGGCCTATACCGTTTCGGAACGCTTGGCCCGTTTCGATACGAGTATCGAAACGTTTTGCCACTGGAATCCCCCTGTTTCGAAACGCCCTATGGTGTTTCGAAACGCCCTATGGTTTTTGAGAAATTTGGCCTTTGAAACACATTAAAAACCATTTAAAAACTTCCTAAACATAATTTCAAGATGTTTGGACTTTAGAAATGTTTTTAAATTCTTTTTAAATTAGTCCAAAATATTTTTCAAATATTATATCAAAACATTAGTTCTACATTGGCCCTAGAGACCAAGACATCAAACTCGGTGTAGTCAGAAGCAAGCATATACGTCTTCACGTCTCTAGTCAAACCATAATAGAAACATTCACACTGTTCCCTCTCACTGGGAACCAACTCAGGAGCATACTGGCTCAACCTCACAAACTGAACCTCGTACTCCAACACCGTCTTGCTACCCTGAACCAAGGCCATAAATTCTCTCTTCTCATCCTGATATCGGACTCCGAGATACTTCTTCTTAAAAGCATTTCTGAAGAATTCCCAAGTGACATCCGCCTCTGCCATACCCGAAGTAACGGTGGTCCACCAAGCATACGCATCTCCCTGAAGCAAGGATACAACACAACCCAACTTACGAGTGTCTAAGCACTCCATCTGACCCAAGATGCGTGTAGTACTCTTGAGCCAAGCTTCTAAACCCTCTGGAGTCAAACCACGAAACTCAACTCTTCCCAAACTACAGAGCCTCTCAAGGGGTAAACATGTCCCCGCACCCTGAGGTGGTGCTGCAGCATGCATACCGGCTAAAGCTATCTGAAAAGCCCCGGCTATAGTCTGAATCAAATGGGTCATGTCCGCACATGCCTGACCCTACCCACCTGAGCTCCATTACCCCCAACATTTGCACCGGCCTGAGGTCCATTACCATCACCTCCACCATTCGCACCGGCCTGAGGCACATTACCTTCGCCACCCACCCCATTACCATCGGGAGCAGGAGGAACAAGAGGCTCATCCTCGGGTGCCTGGTCACCCGCTCTAGGCCGTCCTCTTGATCTTACCATAACGAGATAGAATCTAAACAATAAACACATCACACACAAGAAAACATTAGGTTAGCAAGGGCAAGGACCCAAGTTCTCAAGCTCTTTAAACCAAAACCAATTTTCAATAACAACACCTAGCAATGGGAACACTTGACTATACTTCAACCAACTACAAGAACCATAAGACATGCTTTCATAAACCGTGAAATAGCAAACAAACCAACTTACCTGTCTTACCTTCCCGGGAGACCTCGTAACCGAGGCTCTGATACCACCAAATGTAACCCCCATCCTGGCTTAGCCAACAGACCGAACCAAACGGGTTACACGAGGAAAACCGAAGCGAAACCCGCTAAGGCCTCACTCCGATTAGAAACCTTATTTTTTGTTTATTTATCTTGTCTAAATACAACATTTAATCCTAAGTGTGATAACAACAGCGGAATAGCAGACACATATATGAACCGAGCTGGGCATACAATATCTTAAACCTACCAATGGTTCATTTGTCAATTTTCATGCTCACGAGGCAAAACATTCACAAGAGGCACATACAACTCAATTTGGAAGCATACAAGACATAGGGACTAGGGTGCAACATTTGAAAACCCTTTAAAATGCCTTTTTGCGGTTTTAACTGCATGCGTTTTGAAACAGGCTTGCTCATTCCAAAACACGGGCTCAATTCAAAAAGTAAAACCAGGCCATTCCGAAACGGTCCCACCCTATACCGGAACATAAGCCTCTAGTGGCAAATCGTACCGAAACGATCCTACATGGTTCTGAAATAGGAGCCTCCAATGCCAAATCGTACCGAAACGGCACCACCCCAGTTCCAATACGGGTACCCCTGGAGCATCGACCGTTCCGAAACCATATCGGGCGTTTCGAAATGCCTGCACACAGTTTGGCCCGAAAACATGTTTTAGCATCCCCAAACGTCCCCAAACTCACCCCGAAACATCAAAGATCACATAGCAACATATCATACATACAATCTAGAAGCAAAACAACCTAATCACATCAACATACGTACATTCAAGCAACAAAATGGATTTCAAATCTAAAGCTCCCAAAAACACTTGGTTTCAAAATACTAACAAGTCAAAACACAAGGCAATTCATACAAGGCCACATCACACCTCAACATATCATAGTATCAACATTTAAAACGTGCTTGCAACATAGACATAGCCAAACATAGGAGTTTGAACACCAACTCCCTAACAACAAGCCCATCAATCCCATTGTCTAAGTGTTATTACAACTAATAAAATCATACTTTGAGCCACCCAAGAACTCCGAGAAACTCCCCCTTGCCCGCTTGCCTCCCAAAGCCTCTAACGATCAGCATTATTGGAAAAGGAGAGCGTAAGCTTAAAGCTTAGTGAGTGGAGCTCTAAAACACAACAACAGTGCAGTTTTAAAACATAAATCTTAGATTTAGAGCAAAACCATTTAAGGAAAGATGTAATGAAACATAAACATCAACAATACATGGTATGCACATACATAACCAATACCCGGTGGGACTACACATCACCGTTCACAACAACTAGTAGTTTTCCGATGGGACTACACATCATCGTACTCTTCTACTAGTCACTACCAGTGGGATTACACATCACCGTAGCAATGACAACCATCACGTGAGGCTCGACACCAACAACGACTACACGAAAACATTAAACGGAGAGTAAAGGCAATTCACATTTCACACAACATCACAAACAATTGCACACACCAACACTTAACGAACAAGGTGAATTAGCAAACTTACACTTGGGTTTAGGTTAGCCCTTAAGGCTCCACCCAAACCCTCAAGAACCCACTTTGAAATCATTTAAAACTTCAAACATTACCACTCACCGATTGAGCCCAAACGAAAGCCAAAACACCGATCTCAAGCCTTCGTAGCACCCGGTATCGCACCCGAAGTACCCGAATCAATATCCTCTGCTTCAAGACAACCCAAAGCAAACTATTAGGATGCTAATACACTTGTAAACCAGCAACAACCCAAAAATCTACTCCTTGCAACCAAAACACATTGATTCAAACCCAAATTTCATCCAAACTTCACCATTTTCGTTCTAGACAAACCCCACACTAAATCCAACCATTTCAACCATCAAAACACATCCGAAATCATCTAGAAACATCCCCAACATCAAAGGAACCAACAACCACGATTTCAACCCAAAAATCCCATTTTTATACCCATTTTGGGTTTCCTACTATTAGCCACCATTTTAACATTTTTAGGAAACCAAAGCATGATTAAAAACCCCTTTAAACGTGAATTTAAATTACCCATAAAAAAATCCCATAGAAATATCCATTTCTCAAACCCTACACCAAATTAAAATGCATTTTAATGTGTTTTAAAAGAAGGTTTTCAAAGAGTACAAGCTAAATATGTAAGAACTTAAACAATGAAGAGATTACCTTCAAAAAAATCTTGCTTGGATGAGGGAGTTGAGGCAATGGAATAGTGGTTTAGGGTTTAAGAGAGGTTTTGTGGGAAAAAGGGGATTTTCTTTTAGAGAAGATGACACTTTTTTTCAAACTTCTTTTCTTTATTTCATTTAACTAAAAAATCCCATCTTCACATTTCATTAATGGCATTTTCATAAATAATGGCAAATTTTATGAAATCAACATTTTAAATTTATTTTTAACCCGGACTAATCCTAGATCAAAACCGATAAACTCTCGGGCTCTAAACCGAGGCGTTACAACCTATGTCCATTCAAGAGGCACTTGATTCACCAAATTGGAAAGGTGTTGTTCTTGTCGAATTTTAGGCTCTAAAGAAGAATGACACTTGGTCCCTAGTTCCTCTCCCTGAAGGCAGAACCATGGTGGGCTGTAAATGGCTTTTCAAGATTAAAAGGAATGCAGATGGCTCGATTCAATGGTACAAGGCAAGGCTTGTTGCCAAGGGCTTCTCCCAAGTCCCTAGGCAGGACTTTCAACACACATTCAGTCCAGTGGTTAAGGAATCTACTGTAAACGTCGTGTTAGCTTTGGCTGTGAGTAACAAGTGGACTCTCAGACAAGTTGATGTCAACAACATTTTTCTAAATAGAGAATTGCGCGAAGATGCCTTCATGCAACAGCCATCAGGCTTTGAAGAAGTGGCTCCAGATGGATCGAAACTAGTGTGTAAGCTACAAAAGGCTCTGTACGGGCTGAGGCAAGCACCCAAAAACTGGTACTCAAAGCTAAATAAGCATCTGGTTTCTAGTGGCTTCAAGAATTCACAAGCAAATAGTTCATTGTTTGTCAAAATTGATGATGATACAACTACATATATTCTTGTATACGTAGATGACATCATAGTTACTAGGACTTCGAATTCAGAAGTTGAAAAGGTTGTCAAACAGCTTGGTGTTGAGTTTTCACTAAAATATCTAGGGTTGCTAAACTACTTTCTGGGAATAGAGGTTGTCAGGATTGGAGATTCCATTATTTTAAGTCAAAAGAAATTCATCATGGAGATTTTGGTCAATACTCAAATGTCCAATGTTGCAGCAATGCCTACACCTATGGTGTCCTTTTTAAAGTTTACTCAAAATGCTGGTAGCCCATTGGTCAATGCTCAAGAATATCGAAGTTTGGTTGGCTCGCTACTATATGCATGTCACACGAGACATGACATTGCATTTAGTGTAAACAAACTAACACAGTATATGCACAGTTCTTGTGAGCAACATTTGGCTGCAGTCAAGAGAGTGTTACGATATCTGAATGGGACACTTGATTATGGCTTGGTCTTTTCTCCACCTTCAGAACCATGCCAACTGGTCGCGTTTGCAGATGCTGACCGGGCAGGCAACGTGGATGATAGATGACCGATCTCTGAAAATTGTGTCTGTTTAGAAAGAAATATTGTTCAATGGAGCTCCAAGAAGCAAAAGGTTGAGTAAACATGTTGAGTTGGATGTCCATTTCGTTTAAGAAAAGGTTGTAACCAATAATCTTCAGATTAACTATGTCCCTGCAGAAAACCAAGTTGCAGATGGTCTTACTAAGACACTTTCAAAAGCCTATTTCTAGATGTTTCACCAACGCTAGGAGTTGTGTCAATTAAAGAGCCGAAGAGTGAAAAGAGCAAGGAACATATTAAAGGATAAAACTTCCAGAAGTTATCAAAGCTGTTAGAGATGACCGTTAGGTTAACTACTGGTTAACAAATTAACAAATTCTGTTTGTAGCAGTTATTGCTGATTTGAGCCTTTGAGCTCGTGTATAAATACTCATCACAGAGCGTCAATGAATTAAGCTTTATTTTCTCAAAAATATTCTGTTCATGTTAATCTCATTTTTTCCCTTTCATTTCGTTATCAAATGGCATTTATTAGGGTTTCCTAATAGACACTATGTCAACCAAAATCAAAAGTGGAGATTACTTTTCTATACAAATTGGAATATTTAATTTTTTTTTTACTAATCTTATCTAATCATAATCTTATCTAGAGAGGAGGGGAAGAGAACTCTAAGAGAAGGAAAAAGTGCTTTTTAAGTTACTTTAAGAACAAAGATAACAACTTTACCAACAGACTAAATGTGATTACTTTTTAAGTTACTTATACCATCACTTCTTTCTGAATCTTGTAATAATAGTGATACAAATAAAATTAATGTTCCACCAATTATTGTATCTTGAAAATTAAATTTAACAATATATAATAAACTTTTATATATCATCAGGAGACTCTAAAAAGGCTTGAACTCCAATCCAAAAGATCGGTTTTGATTTCATAATGGTTTAATTTTATTTCGACCGAAAGAAAATTGGCTGGACTGTTTAAGTAACTAGAAAATCCAAAACTGGTCTCCAGGTGTCCATGAACTCATTTGAATCACCTCCATTGGCGCAGCAAAGCTTGCATTCCCCGGTAGCTCGGCTGTAGCCGTGGAGCTACCGGCAGCCGTACTCTTCCTTCTCTTGGGGGACGTCGTGGAAGCTGAAGGTTGCAGCGAACGACGCCTTGAGCCCACTCTGATCGGCTCCCGATCACTAGAGCCAACCAAGTGAGGGAAATTCAGTTTAGCCTTAGCTCCACGCATTTTGAAAGCCGCTCTATCGTAAGCCAATGCAGCATCCTCAGGCGTCTCGTAAGTCCCCAGCCAAATCCTTGAACCCTTCCTCTTAGGATCCCTTATCTCCGCCGCGTACTTCCCCCACGGCCTTCTCCTCACTCCTTTAAAGTTCGCCCCCCTCGACGGCGGCACGTTGGGTTTACGCTCCGCTTTAATCTTCCCTTTCTCTTCGCCGCACGACCCTTGTTCAACCGCTTCAGTCACCGTTGTCAAATCAACGTCGTTTAAAGGACTCCACCCAGAGTTTGCCGCATCGCGTAAAGTAGTGTAAACGAGCATATCTTCGGAATCATCAATCTTTAAAGGCAAATCACCCCAACTCTCATTCAAAAAAACATCACTGAAACTTGAACTCCGGTCATAGGAAGGTTTAAGAACAATATTATTGCAGGTGGAAGTTGTTGTTGGCGGTGGAGGTGGTGGAGATTCGTCAAAACTGTCAAAGAAGCGTTGAAAAGATTCAATGATTTTGAAATCTGATTCGGACAAAATCTCCATATTCTTAATTTGTTTAGGTTTTCTTTTAGACAAGTTGTGTGATAGTGAAGACATGGCGAAGGCGCCTGGTGTTATGGTTTATATAGGAAGAAAGAAACAATTTGACATCCATTTCTCCGAATGTTCCTTCGGCGTTCCGACATTATTATTAAATTAATTGATTTTGAAGTGGGGGAAGGAAAATTTTAATTAAGCACATGCTGTATTTGTTTAACTAAAACGTATAAAATATTATAATGCACCAATATTCCATAATATACATGGAGTGCCACACTTTTATCTATACTTCCACGAATTGTCGAGTAATGATCATGTGGTCAGGTAAGGCATGTAAAAACAAGTAATCGGATGGATTTTAGGTCGGGTCTTGTGAGGTCGGGTCAAATCGAATACATATTATTTTAGGTTGATTTGATATTTTGACTCGATTTGAGTTGAGAGCGGGTCAATTTTAGGTCAGGTCTATTTCAGGTCGGGTTCATTTCAGGTCGGGTCAAAACGGTTCGGGTCCGAATCAGATAATTGACATGTTAACTTCAGGTCGGTTTCATTTCAGGTCGGGTTCATTTCAGGTCAGGTCAAAACAGTTCAGGTCAGAATCAGATAATTGACAGGTTAATTTCAGGTCGAGTTCGTTTTAGGTCGGTTTCATTTCAAGTCGGGTTAATCCGGGTTTCGAATTCGTATTACGTATGAGTTTGGTACAAATAGTCAATAGACTTTGGATTTTTCATTCATTTCAAGTTAATTATTTAACACCTTTCACGAACACGAATCACATTAAAATTAAATATTATGCACTAGAATGAACAAAAATATCATCAAATGATTCATATCTAAAATATTGTAGTAAATTACAAAAATTAGAAATTAATAAGGGCCAATTTAGGTGAAAAATAAAATGTTAGGGACTAACATGAATAAAAATATTATTATATTAAAAACACTGGACTAAGTTATAAAAAATAAATAGGGGTCAATTTGGATTAAAAATAAAGTTTTAGGGACTATAATGAACAAAAAATGAAATTAAAGACATTGGACTAAATTGGTGACTAAAATTAAAATTAAAATTAAAGATATTCGATTAAATCAGTGACTAAAATTAAAGACATTGAACTCAATTAGTGACTAAAATTTAACTTAAAATTAAAGACATTGGACTAAACTAAAATTAAAATTAAAATGAATCAAACTAAAACTAAAAAATAAAAAAATCTAAATGTAAAGCTCCTAAACTAGTAATCATGTGCAAATAACCCTTAAAAAAGCGCTGGATTTCCCCCTCCTTTTTTTGTTCCAAAAAGAAATTTCATTAGAAAATATCAAGGAATACATAAAGAAGCGAGGATCGAAGAACCCCAACAAATGGGAAAGTTCAGATCTCTAGCGTGACAAGCCAGTTTATCAACATCATGATTACATTTTCTCGGGACGAAAAGAAAGAGCACGAGACAAAGGATTTTGTCTAATTTCTAATGTCCTCAATGATAGCTGAATAGGTTCAGTCAGCGCTGGATTTTGAGAGCAAACTGTTTGTAATGATTTGCCAGTCTGTTTCGACAACAAGTCGTGTCAGATTGAGAGACGAGGCTAAAGAGAGACCAAGTCTAATGGCCAGAGCTTCACCCGTTACCGCAGAAGATGTGAAGAAAGGTGACGTGATTCCTTGAAGGACTTCACCGGAATAGTCACGTGCTATAGCAGACGCCGTGGCTTTACCAGTCTTGCGGTCAAAAGCTGCATCACAATTAATTTTAATGAAGCCTGGTGGGGGTGGCTTCCATTTGGGTTATTTGTTCCGCTGAAAGGATTTCTCCTTTGATAGAGATGATGAAACCTGATTAAGTTCCAAGAAAGCCCTGTCCGATCTTAGCCATACTTCCCAGGGAGGGTCGCGCAGGTTCTCAAAAACAAAGGAGTTGCGAGATTTCCATAGCATCCACAGAATAAAAGCTATGAGTCTAACTCCGACTGTATTGTTTCCCATACCTCTGGGTTCATTTATTGTGATCCACCACTTCGTAAAGGATGGGAATCCTGCCGGTGATGGTGAGTAACTGAAGCACGCTGCTCTCCAAACAACTTGAGCAAAGGGGCAGAGAAAAAGAAGGTGTTCGATCGTTTCTCTTTCACTTCCACATCTCGGGCAACACTTTGTGTCTCTGAATCGACCATGAAAGCGTGAAGCAAGATTACCTTTTGTAGGAATGATGTTATGACAAAGCTTCCAGAGAAAGGATCAGACTTTGGCCGGCACCTTAAGGCTCCAGATTGAATTCCACAGTGCTTTGTTTCTTCCAATATTGTCGCTTGAAGTAGGATCTTGAGGGCTTTTAGGTTTCTCCTCTAAGAATCTGTAGCCCGACTTGGCCGAGTAATCTCCGTTCTTAGCACCCGCTCAAATCATAGAGTCCTTAATGTCAGGTCCTCCAATCGGGATTGATCTAATTGCTTCTACTTCTTCCGACAAAAATAACTGATCAATTTTTGAGTAATCCCAAGATCTGTGATCGGGATTCATAAGACTGCTGACTAACATGCAAAGGGCATTTTTCGGAGGGTTGGTCTGTATTTTGAAACCTGGAAGTTTTGGAATCCACTTGTCTTTCCATATAGATATGCTTCTTCCATTTCCAACTCCCCAGAGGGATCCTTCTTTGATTACCTAAATGCCCTCTCGAATACCTTTCGAGGCTCATGATGGATTATTGCATTCGGGAGCATCGAGAAGGTTTCCGTTCGGGAAATAAATAGGAGTATGGATTCTTCAGGAGTTTCCAAGCTATTTTGGTAATAAGGGCTTTGTTGAATGATCTGAGGTTTTTGAAACCCAATCCTCCCTGATCCTTTGGCTGGCAAAGAATCTTCCAATTAAGCCAGTGAATACTCTTTTCCTTTTTACCACAGTTGTTTCACCAGAATCTTGCCACTAGCGGGCTTATTTCATCACAAAAAGTAACTGGCAGGAGGAATCAATGCATCACGTAAGCCGGAATGGCTTGAGCGACTGCTTTGATTAGAATTTCCTTCCCTGCTTGGTTCAGAAATTTGGCCTTCCATCCCTGTAGTTTGTTTTGGACCTTTTCTTTGATGAAAGTTAATGCTGCTTTTTTGCTTCTCCCCCAGATTGAAGGAAGACCTAGATACCTGTTGTCTTCCTCCATTGGGCTGAATCTCAGGATGGTGGAGAGGTGGCTTTTTAGCTGCTGACTGATATTTGGAGAGAAAAAGACTGAGGATTTCTGGAAGTTAACCGTCTGTCCAGTAGATCTTTGGAAAAGGTGCAAAATTCTTAAAGCAGCTTGGCAATTGAATTCGTTTGCTGTAGAAAACATCAAGCAATCATCCGCAAACATAAGGTGGCTAAGAGTAGGGCATCTTCTTCTAATCTTCAAGCCCTCGAATCGGTCGGTAGCAGCCTCCTTCTCAATAATCCAAGTGAGGATGCTAGTGATGAAAGTGAATAGAAAGGGTGATAGAGGGTCACCCCTGTCTTAGCCCTCTTCCCGGATTGAAGTCCCCATACTTTTGCCCATTCAGAACGAGAGAGAAAGAAGCTGAAGAGACACATTTCACGACTATTTCGGTCCACCATCCACAAAAGCCCATCCTGTTCATAACAAAGAGGAGAAGATCCCAGTCAACTTTGTCATAAGCTTTTTCGAGATCGATTTTGAGAGCCATAATTCCTTTTTTTTCCTTTTTTCCTTGCCTAATCGCATGAAAGGCTTCATTAGCCAAAATTATGTTGTCTTGTATTGACCTGCCCTGCACGAAGGCGGACTGGTTGTGAGGAATGAGTCTTGGAAGGAAGCTTTTGAGACGGGAATACATGATCTTGGTTATAACTTTTAACGAGAAGTTGCAGAGGCTGATTGGTCGGAAGTGGATAACTTCACAAGGGTCTGGCCTCTTAGGGATTAAGACCAGGTTGGTTTTGTTCAGATTAGGATCCAGCGATCCATCCTTAAAGAAGGTCGTGACCATCTCAATCAGATCAAACTTGACGGTGTCCCAAAAGGTCTGATAGAAACATCCGGGAAAACCATATGGTCCTGGAGCTTTTGTCGCACCCATAGCAAAAACCGCTTTTTTGATCTCCTCCTCCGTGACTTCTTTACAGAGCTCCGAATTCATGTCCTCAGTGACCAGATGAGGAACGTATTCTTCAAGGCTGCTATAGTCAATATCTCAGTTTTTTGTGAATAGATCTTTGAAATGGTTCTGAAAATAGCCGGCAATTGCATCCGGTTCTTCAAGCCAAGTTCCATCCACCTTTTTAATTTTGAGGATAGAGTTAATCCTCCTATGTTGAATAATAGAAGCATGAAAAAATTTGGTGTTTTTGTCACCCCATTTCATCCAATTCACCCTGGACCTTTGGTGCCAATATCGCTCCTCACCTTCCCACTCTTTATCAAGGTCTTGTTTGAGCTGGGCAAGCTCTTCAATTTCATTCTCGGTGAGTTTCCGACCTTGGAGCTTTCCGATCCGCGCAAAAAGGTTTTGCTTCTTCTCATTTTGCTTTTTGTACTTTGCTTTACTCCAACTAACTAGAGCAGCTCTTGTTTTCCTTATTTTCCTTCCGAAGCGAAGAAAGCCATTGTCTCTCGTAGGAGAGTCCCAACCTTTTTGGATAGTTTGGGGACACTCCTCATCCAGAAGCCATTTTGTTTCGAATTTGAACTCCTTTTTATATTTTTTGTTGACACCCAAAGGGAGAAGAAAAATGGGAGTATGATCAGATGCAATGGCAATGTCCATCATTCCCAGGGCTTTAGGGAAAGCTATACTCCACTCGAAAGAGCATAAAACACGATCAAGTTTCTCAAGGATCGCGCCTTCTTCACTTCGCTGGTTATACCAGGTGAATTTACCCCTTTAATCGGAAGCTCAATCAGTCCCATCGAATCCATAAACTCGGTGAAAATTCTAGCTTCCATTTGGTTGATCGGAGCATCCCCTTCCTTCTCTCCTTGGCAGGTGACAATGTTTGTGTCACCCATGATAAGCCATTTTTCATTTGGAGAGCATCTGAGCTGTTTTAATTCATCCCAGAAAGCCTGTTTTTCATCTCTATACGGGGGACCATATATGAAAGTAGCGAAACATTCCCCTCCTTCCTTAAAGGACACCAATGTATCAATGAAATTTTTGCTATGTTTAAGGAAGGAGATATTAGCTTCCTTATTCCACCACAATGCAAGTCCATCAGCTATGCCTTGAGGCTCAACATAGAAAGACGAATCGAATTTCATTTTCATCTTAATTTTCTCGAGATATTTGATCTTCTGTTTAGTTTCACTGAGGAAAATAATTTTCGGTTTGTGTTCCATGGTTAAATTCCAAAGTGCTCTGGCCGTCTTTCGGTTACCCAATCCACGTACATTCCAAGAAAGAGTTGACATTCTAGCAAGCCGAGACAAGAGGAGCAGTGAATTTTCCAATCCACTGGAGTGGTGAGGGGAGAGGCCGATTAGACCAATGAACCACACCCGACCGGTGAGGAAGAAGAAAAACTTACCCAGATAACCTCCAGAAGAAGAAAGAAGTAAAAACCAATCACCTTAAGGTAAAGAACAAAGCAAACTTTCAATTGAACACCATTGCAAAGAAATGGCACCTCAAGAAACACTCTATCATGCAACAAAAACAGCAGGCCACATGGAAAGGGGAACAAGTAACCAGAATAGGGGGAAAATTTGATAAGGGGGTGAAAGGGAATCAAGCAACCAGAGTCGGGGGCAAACAGAGCAAACCACCAAGGGAGAAGACCAGATTTAACAAGTACTCCATACCGTTAATGCAGAACTTTGGTGAAAAAACCATAATAGCTCATATACAGAGAGTAGTCCAGTGATAAAAAATCTTGCCCTGGAAAATGAAGACAGACAAGGAGGAAAACAAGATAGCCAAGAAGCGTGTCACAACCAAGCTTACTTCAGGGACGGAGAAGAAGAATCCCGAGATCCAAACGGATGGATTAACGTCGGAAAAACCCAAAAATTCCACCGGAGACTAAAGGCAGTCGTTTCCTCCGGCAGAGCTCCAACGAAGACAAAAACTGTTAAAGAAACCAGCCCGGACGGTTCGAATGAGGTAGGCTCAGACTTGAACAGAAGGAGGCGACCGGAACAACAGGAAGACGGATCCACGATCACCACCCAAACAATCCAAAGCCGCTGCGATTCTTGAGGAGAGAATAACCAGTCGCCACTGATCACTACAGATTCTGGCACGCCGGTGACCTAGTGACGAGGGCGGCGCCACACAGTCACGAAGATCAAGCACAATCGTGCTGAAACGGTGAATCAAAACCTGAACGCCTGAGGCTCCACGGATCGGGCGAGAGAGAAATTTTTTTGGGGGCACGTGGGCTTGACGCGCATAGATTATGGAGTAATTGTGGATTTCCCCCTCCATTTGTTAATTTAATTGTTTACCCATTTTCATTTGAAATTGAAAATAGGAAGTCGGAAATGAAATTGAAAATGGAATTGGCCGCCGTTGGGAATTGGGTACCGTATTGGGATTTGGGCTCGTTGTTTTTTTTTTAACTTTGGACCTAAATTAAAAAATATTAATTTGGACTAAAAATTAAATTTTAGGGATTAGAATAAATTGAATTAAATTGTCAAAAATATAAATCAGTATGGGGTAATTTTGATTAAAAATTAGATTGTAAGGACTAGAATAAACAAAAATATTATTCGACTAAATTACCAAAAATAGAAATATATATATGAGTCAATTCTGACTAAAAATAAAGTTTTAGCCTTTTAGAGATAGGGACTATAATGAACAAAAATATCATCATATTAAAAACATTGGACTAGATTAAAAAATTAAAATAAATTGAGGTCAATTCGGTTAAAAATTAGGGACTAATATGAACATAAATAAACATTAAATCCCTAACTTAATCATATAACCCCAAACACCCAACTTGACATATTTACCCTAAACCCCAAACCTCAACTCCTAAATCTTACAATCACTAGTAATTAAAGTATAAGCCTAATCCTCAAATCCCTAAACTAAACTCATAACCCTAATTCCAGACACAACTTAAACATGTATTGTTTATACTCTTAAACCACTAAATCCCTAAACTAATCTCATTACCCCGAACATTTCACTTAAAACATTTACCCCTAAACCCCAACCATAAACCCCTAAATCTTAGAAGCACTATTCACTAATAATTAGATTGCAAGCCTAATCTCCTAATCCCATTACATCCAAACACTCTACTTGACACATTTACTCCTAACCCTTAAATTAGTGTTTACATTATGTGTAAAAATAGAAGCATAATATAACATGTCATTAAAAATAAATTTAATTTAAGTAAGTTAATTCTTATTAACTTCATAAATTATTTATATTGAATGAGTTCCTCAATTACTTGTTAGGTAAATATCAAGCCAGGTTAATATCAGTTTAGGTTAACAACAAGTTGGGTTCAAAATAAGTCGGGTAAATTAACAGGTCGGGTCCAAAACAGGCTGGGTTTAAAACATGTCGGGTTCAAAACAAATTGGGTAATATTGGTTATCTGCCTGGTCGGTCTCGGTTTCGTTTCAGTCGGGTGTAGGTCGGGTTTCGGGTCCATAATAACATGTCCAATTTGGGTTCGGGTGATTCTCGATCGGATGCAGGTCGGGTTCGGTTACTACAATAACATGTCTAGCTCGAATTCGGGTCAACAACATTCTGTTACAGATCGGGTTCGGGTCCTTGAATCCTTAGGTCAAACCAAATTCTGACTCAAACAAATTTTAGTCGAATTTTCAAATCGGGTCAACTTTTTACATCCCTACTTAGCATCTAATAGGATTAAATGATGGGCGTGTGTCGTATGCCTACTGATCATGTCCACTCCCACTTTTCGTATCTTAATTTTCTAATTCTAGTTAAAAATTTCAAAAACAACAAATTGAGAGAAAAAGGATTAATGATTTGTTACTAAATGAATTTGAGTTTGAATGAATAAAATTTATGTTTATGTTTGTTTATTTATTTATTTTTTTAATATTTTTTATTTAGGGGAGAGAGAATGAGAATTTTGCTTCTATTGGTTCTTAAATCTACAACTTAAAGGAAGGGGAGATTATCGACTGAGAGATCTAACCACTTGCTCTAGGCATTGTTTACTTGTTTATTTGTTTTAAGAATGTTAGTGTTTGATTTAAATTTTATAATTGTGTTTGTTCATTTAAAATTATATGTGTTTGTGTTCATTCATTTAATACTCATGAACATGCTTGTATATTATTCATAAACTTACTCATTTAACATGTTTACAAACACTAAACAAATGTTTAACATCCAAAAATATGCTAAGTTAACCCTAATTGTAAAATAAATAAAAAAACTTTGATACAGGGGATGGATAAACTATAGTTTACACATGCTTTTTAGTTTTATGGACTAGAGGTTTAGTTTTGGATTTAAAATTTAGGGGTTTAGGTTTTAGGGTTTAGTGTTAGGAATTTATGATTTTAGTTTTATAGTGTAAATACGCAGGCTTGTGTAATATAAGTTTTACACAACCTGTGTATTAAAATTTCACCATTGTAAAATTGATGATAACAATGAGCAAAACTCGACTTGACTCAAATCATAAATTCATAAACTCATCTTGACTAAAAAATTTTCAAATAAAATTTAAGTTATAAAATAGAACTCGAATAACTCAAATTTTTTAGTAATTAATGGATGAGCTTTTAAGTTTGAGTCGAGTCCCTCAGCTCTGCATGATATATGTATATCTCATATAAAAAAAATGAAGAAATACATATGAATATCGGATATGGTTATAGAAAGTCGTTTAAATTGGAACAAGTTGGTATCATAACATTATAACTATTTACAATTAAATTTGAACAGGAACTCTTACAATTCGAATCGACTTGAATTTCACAAACTCGACTTGACTCAAAAAAAATTCAAATAAATTTTAAATTATAAAATATATCTCATCGACTTGACTAACTCGAATTTTTATTCGGTGTGGCGACAAATAGTGGAGGTACAACATGAGGTTAGTATTAATCATTTTATGGGTTTGCCTAATTTTGCATGGTTGGTTGGGAATGGGAGGAAGGTATTTTTTTGGCGTGATAGGTGGTGTTTAGAGGTGCCGTTATGTGAGGTGTTTCCACGCCTTTATCGGATTGCGGTGAATAAATGGGCGTTGGTGTGGGATTATGCACATGTCCAATCGTTGGGGCATGTGGATTGGAGTGAATTTTTTTCTGGACCGTTGCGTTCGTTTGAGTTGGTACAATTGCGGGAGTTGCGAGGTGTGGTGGGGGCGTCGGTTCTAGTAGAGGAGGTGGAGGATAAGTGGATATGGAAACATACTCTGACGAGATCTTTCTCGGTAGCAAGGTTGTCGAGATTAATGGCATCTTTTGGTTTGGAGGGGGAAGCGGAATGGGATAGTGCGGGAATTTGGTCGTTGCTTACGCCGCCGAAGGTGCAGTGCTTTGTGTGGTTTGTGCTCCTCGAACGATTACCCACTTTATGCTTGCTGCGGGATCGTGGTATGCATTTAGATGTGCATGATTTCTCTTGTCGTTGGTGTGGGGAAGGAGAGGATGAGGCGGATCATATCCTTTTTAGATACTCGTGGATGTGGCGGGTGTGGTCGATGTTTTTTGCTTGGTGGCAGGTGGAGGTGGTTCGACCGGAGTCTTTAGTGGGGTTTGTGCATATTTTTTTTGGATAGTTTTTTCCGGGGGGTGGTCCGACAATGGTGGGTGTCGGGATGTGCTGCAGTTTTGTGGTCGATGTGGCTAGCGCGCAACGATTTGATGTTCAATGGTAAGAGGGTGTCACTTTCGGATTTATTTTTTCTGATCAAATTGCGATCATTTTCTTGGGTGAATGCGTTGGACTATAACGCTATGCCTGTGGAATCAGTGTGGTGGGATTGTCCTTGGTGGTGTGAGGGAATGGTCCGTGCAAAGGGACCTCGTGTGGGGGTTACGTGGCTGCCACCGTTGGAGAATATGGTGAAATTTAATGTGGACGAGTCAGCTAGGGGAAAACCGGGACAAGCGGGTTGTGGTGGAGTGTTACGTAATGCAATGGGACAGGTGTTGGCGATGTTTTTGGGACCACTGGGGGTGCTTGACTCGAATGAGGCTGAAGTGCATGCGATATGTTATGTGCTCGAGGCGTTTGGCGGGTCGAAATGGAGTAGTTGGTCTTGCATAATTGAATCCGACTCTTTGGTGGCATTATCTTGGGTTTTGAATGTTGAGAGTAGGCCGTGGAAATATTATTGGTTTTTTCGGCGAATTGATGTTGCACGAAGAGGGGTGTGTTGTACGTTTCAGCATGTACATCGCGAAGCTAACGGCATTGCGGACAAGTTGGCTAAGGGGGGTGTCGACCGACGGGGTTGGTTGTGCGTGGGCCTGTAGAAGGACGGTTGGGGGTGTGGGCAGTGTGGGGAGGTGGCTTCGATGGTGTGCTCGAGCTGAGCTTATTGAGTTCGGGGGGTGTGTGAGTGGTATCCGATGGGGTTGGTGGTGCGTGGGCCTATAGAAGGACGGTTGGGGGTGCAGGCAGTGTGGGGAGGTGGCTTCGATGGTGTGCTCGAGCATGAGCTTATTGAGTTCGGGGGGTGTGTGAGTTGTATGATCTCGGGGTTGGTTTCTCGCGTTCAACTTGGGTACTCTTTTCTTCCATCTAGGTGTAGGGAGGTTTTTAATGAGTCCCGAGTTTTGACGTTTTGTATGATTTTTTCATTAATAAAATCATACGATTGAGCAAAAAAAACTAACTCAAATTTTTATGTTGTGCAAATACCAAATATAATAATTAATACCAAATATATCACATAAAATTATTTTATGTTGTTTGGATGATGTTGTGAAAACCACTTTTTGCTTGTTAGTAAATTTTACAGAAATTATTCATTGTAAATACCAAATATAATAATTAATATTATTCATTATAAAAATTAATATCATTATTTTTAAAACATTGTAATAATTTATTTAATATTTTTATGTCAAAATTATTATTAAATTATTATTTTTATAATTTTACAGTTAAAAAATTAAAGCTAACATAATTTATTAAATAATAAATATCATTAATTACTAATATTATATTATATTATTAAAATTATTAAATATATTTTAAACATTTTAAAATTTAATAATGTAAAAAATAATAGTAAAACTTTATATTAATATTATCCACATAGAATAATGTTACTCATTATTAAAAAATTAATAATATAATTTATTTTATTTTACTCGTAAAAATTATTTTTATAATATTTGTTATTAAGTGCCTAATTCATAAATAAATAATTTTTTTTTACTTTTAAAATTTAATTTTATTTAATACTTGTTATTAGAAGATCAATTTATTATAAAATAATTTTTTGTCTAATGTTAAAATTTATTTATTTTTTAATATTTATTATTAGAAAATCAATTTTTAAATTCACCCTTTTGTCATCAAAATTTCAGAAACGAGTTTATTAAATTATTTATACAAATATTTTTTAATGCGTAGTTATTATAAAATATTTTTTCCTAGCGAAACTACAAAGTAGGATTACAATGGTGATTTGATTTCAAGAAGAAGACAAAAGCAATACAGTGATTATTAGCACATGTTTGAAAATCCTATTATTTTATTGTAAATAAAGAGTGAGGCTTCAAACAATCAGATAAAGCTCCAGACAACCCTTTTTCAAATTTCCACCATACATTGCATAAACTTTTGCCAGGTTTAGGTTTAGGGTTTATCTTCCCACAAGAGAACTGATGATCAGTTTCCTAACCAAATTGTTATCTTTAAAATTAGGTTTAGAATATCTAGAGACGAATTTATAAATCTTTGAAGATTAAAGTACAATTTTCTATTAAAATAATTTATAATTACATAATATTTAATGACTAAAAGCTAAATGTTTCATTGAACTAATGATATATCTTAACACTCGACTTTAAAAAATTAATCACAATTTTTAATGACTAAAAAGTAAATGTTTTATTGAACTAATGATAGATCTTAAAACTCGACTTTAGAAAGTTAATTAGAAATCTTTTAAAAAGAAGATCTATGCTAAGTTTGGTTATTTGAGTATTAACCCAATAAAATTTTAAAATATTTTTAAATAATAGATGATATTTTTATTGAATAGAGAAGGAATATTCAAAATTACAAGAAAATAGTATAAAATAAGAATAGACAAATATAGACATTTTCCCTAAAATCATTATAGTGCACAAACTATTCACCCAATGAGTGGACTTATCGGAAAAAAATATGATATTCATCCTAAGAGATCAATGTTTAAGCAACTTTATTTGTAATGTGTGTACAATTTATCAAAGGGTTAAGATTTTTTTAAAATAAATATTACCTTGTAAGTTGTAATTACCTTAAAACTATTAAAAATACATAAAATATGACTAAACAAGGGAATAGTTAAAAATCCAACCAAAACAACTCGGACTAATAAGAAATATTTTGAAAATCATATAATAATTAAACTGTTCATTACAATACGATGCTAAGGCAAAGTCTACTTGCTTGTGCTAGGCAAAATCAAAATTCAAGATCGAACATTTGTATGCAAAATTTTCAACATTCTAAAATGTTGATTCTATTCAAAATTTTATAATAAATTCCATTTGATTGCCTTTTGTTTATATAAAACATGTGGAAATCATGTTGTTTTCTTTTCTTTTTTTATTATTAAGTCTTATTTTTTTATGTTAAATTGCATCAACTTTTAGAACAGCCGATCATTTTACAACCATTATATTATAAGTTTTAAGGTAAATTACAATGATAGTCTCTAGTTGTTTAGGACATTTTCACTTTGATCACCAAACTTAAAAAACTTACAATACAGTCTTACGGTCACCGTCTTTAGTAAATATTGATGTGACATGTTAAAATCTTCTTCCTAAACAAATCATAATTTTCTAACTTGGCAACACCTGCAAATGTCGAGTTTTCAATGAACACAGTGATTATAATACAAGTTGTGAAAGTTCGATGATGAAAGTGAAAACGCTCTAAAAATTCAGAGACTACCAACAATGGCGGATCCATATGTAGTGAAGGATGAGCAAGTGTCCACCTTGGAATCTGAATTTTCTTCGTT
This sequence comes from Hibiscus trionum, assembly GCA_030270665.1. Taxonomy (NCBI): domain Eukaryota; kingdom Viridiplantae; phylum Streptophyta; class Magnoliopsida; order Malvales; family Malvaceae; genus Hibiscus; species Hibiscus trionum. The sequence goes on from BSYR01000012.1 coordinate 1,882,909, forward strand.
AGTTATTTATTTTATTGATTATGACCACTCCAAGATTTTGGGATTCACATATAATATATACGTGGTCACCCTCAAAAATATGTTTGGATCTGCACTTACTACAATGTAGTTTACTCTAAATTTTATATTCAAATATGGACACTTATATTTCAATTAAACATATCTTACTAGGTAATTTATTGAATGAATTTTATCAAAGTGTATCCTTAAATTGATTTAACTCGCATCATAATCTATAAATTCCTAATTTTCATTAGGAAAATTTCCCCTTCTATTATTAGGTCATAAATTGTAAGATGAGTTGCTTACTCTTTTTTTTACTCGGCAACATGTATGCTTTATTAGAAAATAGGAACATACATGACCTTCACACCCATAAGCCTCGTTAAAAATCTCTCTAAATCCTATAGAGGAAAAGAGTACTCATGGACGTGTGGAACAAAAAAACCATACACCAAACATGTCCAAACAAACTCGATTCGGGAACAAGACACTTATGCAAATTGTTTAAACCAACCAGGCCGATCCACACCACTCTTCGCCAATGCATCCGCAAGCCTATTCGCCTCCCTATAGACATGATGAAAGCACACATCACTCAACGCTTCACACGCCTCATCAATTCTCCGCAACCAACGCCAAGATTTCCACGACCTTTTTTCCAAGTGCAAAACCCATGCAATGGCCGTTGTAGAATCCGATTCGACCACCAACGGGCACTGGCTACCTTTCGATTCTAACATGCACTCCAACGCAAAGCATATTTCTTGGAGTTCCGCTTCATTTGAATCCGCTATCCCAATCAGACCCGAGAACAAAGCTAATATATGCCCAAACTCGTCACGTAGAACACCTCCACACCCAGCTTTACCCGGTTTCCCCCTAGCAGATCCATCGACATTGAATTTAAGCACTCCCATGTGTGGTCGTTCCCACTTCATATTAACCCATACTGATACGTCACAGGGCTGAAACTCACACTGCCACGGACATTCCCACCAAGTCGACTCCAAAATAACACCTGAAGGACATCCCATCCGCACCCAATACATCGATCGCATCTTTATCAAGAAAAGAATTTCACCCGATGTCACCCGTGTACTCTTAAACAAGCAATTGTTTCTCGCCAACCACAACGACCATAACATCGCTGCACACCCCACCATCCACCATCCGCGCACCTGCGCGACAAACAAGCAATTAAAACATATTTCCAGTAACTCCATCACCTCACACGGCTGCACCATGGCTACTTGCCACCGATGAAAGAAATATAACCATACCTCCCATATGACCGAACATTGAACCATAATGTGGTCCAGCGATTCCTCCACTGCCCGACACCAAACGCAGCGAGAAGCATCCCCCCTCAACACTCACACCTCAGCCTATCAACATCGCCATTATCGGTAATCTATTCATCCATGCAAACCACAGAAAAAACTGCACTTTGGGTGGGATGGGCAGCCTCCAAATCATGGCCAACTCAACGTTCACCTCAAGGCCAAAAGATTGCATTAATTTGTAAAGCCCCGCCACGGAAAACTCGCCTGTAGCTGAATGCATCCACATAAGCCTATCAACCTGATTCGGATATAGACGGAGGTCCCAACAAAGAGCACGAACATTCTGGATTTGAGATGCCTCAAAGAACCTTAATGATCTGCCAAAGAATTGTCCCCATTCCTCATGCTCGAATTTCCCCTCCCTCGCATACTCTTTAACCGCCGCTCTCTTGTTAATCGCAAGACGATAAAGTCTTGGGAACATCACTTCCAAGGGCTCCTCACTACACCACACGTCCTGCCAAAAAGGAATTTTCTCACCATCGCCTAATTGCCAAACAAAAGCTGCCCGACCCATAAATCGATTCACATCACCATCACCCTGTACTTCAACAATTTGTCGCCAAACCGTCGACATCTTCCGTATCCCAATTTTATTCGGCCACCATCTAATAGAATTACATCCATATTTTGCATCAATTATAGCACGCCACAACGAATCCTCATTCATAGCATAACGCCACCTCCATTTAGCTAATAACACTAAATTTCTTTATCTAAATAAATTCTAAGATGAGTTGCTTAAAATCGTTAGTTATTTATTATAACCGTGTTGTCAACATGCTTTATAATATACATTTTTACTGTCGTTTTTTGTTGTTTTTACCTTTCATCGTTGAACTTTGGTGATGTTTGTATCTATTTTGTTTCGAGTTTTTTAGTTAGAGTTTTTACGTTTTCTTTGTATGATTTTGTTTATGATCTAGAGACATTAGTTTTCTTGTTTCTTTGTTTATAGAAATATGTTCGGATCAAGTTTATTTACCTGTGTTGTAAACTCTCATTGTATTTTAGATTTTTCCTCTTTTAATGAAACTAGTGCGCTCATATTAAAAAAACTTGCCTTATAATTGTTGAACTTTTAATTTGATTTCATTATAGTTACTGTCGTTAGTTGTCATTGTGAAATGATTACATGACACATCAAAATCATCTTCCCAGAAAAAACCCCTTGATTTTCCAAATTGGTATTTCCCATGAAGGCCAAGTTTTCGATGAACGGAGTGACCATTGGTCAATTCCAATGGTGGGAAAGATTCGTCTGGCCAGAAGATCATTATATTTTAGTTTCAAGATGATCTGATGGTTGATAGTGTCGGATCAAAAGGTTTAACTTTTAATTTTGATTGAGATTTAAGAAGATTGAAAGATTTTCCAATGAGTTTGAACCGAAGAAAAGAAAGAAAACAATAAGATGAGTAGTTCAATAATATTTTCGACTAGAGAAACCACTGAACGACGACAAAACTGACGACGAAAGGAGATGCCGATCCAATCGAAACTAAAACCTTAAACTTTTTGGTTCACCACTTGTAAATGTTAGATTAGCTTGAAAGTTGAAATTGAACTATACTAATCTTCTGGTCAAATGGAGTCTTCCCATTGTTGGGTTAACCAATGATCAGTCTCTTCATTAAAAACTTGACCTTTGCAGTAGTTCTCAATTTAGAAAATTACGATTTTGAGGAAGAAGACTTTAACATGTTACGTCAAAATTTATTAACGATAATAACCATATTAAAAGTGAATTAAAACGTCGGCAATTTTATTGTTTGTTTTAAGAGTTTGGTGACTAAAGTGAAAGTATTATAAAAGTTTAGGGACTACCAATGTAGTCTACCTATAATTTTTTTTATAATATAAGTGTTAATTCAGTGTTAGGTTGAAAATATGGGAATTATGTTAGCTGATTACCTTGGCAAGGATGGAATGTACCGTCCATTCCTCTTCAAAGCATGGTGGTAGGATATTTGGTTATTGTGTGTGTCGAATATGTTTTGTTTCTTTTGGAACCATTTTAGGAGTTTGCTTCTTTGTTATTAGATATTGGTTTGATATTGGTTTGATATATGTCATTGTGTTAATTGGATAATGTTGAGTGGATCAAATGAATGTGATTTGGCCAAGATGGGTGAATTGGCTTTTTAAATTTGGAAGGAGCAAATTGGAAATTGAAAAATGAAGAACAAGGCAAATTATAGTGGTTCAAGCTTCTAACAAGCTCTACATCCACTACCTTAGCTCTCACTAAGTATTTTCAACAATATCCACTAGATGTTCTCCCCTTTTTCTAGGCTAAGGAGGTAACATTTACAATCGGTCAATCTTACTACCCAAAGATTGACCAAAAAGACTCTTTACAAAGAAGAAATTTGGCAAATAAAAAATATCTCTCACAAGACTGAAAATTTGCCCAATTACAATAAAAAACTCTCCCAAACTTCAACTAATGATATACCATAAGAATTACAACAAGTTAGGTAGAAAATATGACTCTTATGAAGCACAAAGGTTTGGAATATAGCTTGGATGTTGCAAGTAGGTTCAATAGTTGTTGCTGGTGATTTGGAGGCTTTCTCTTATACCATTGCATTGAATTCTAACTGTTTGGGTGGTTAAGGTCATTAATCTAACCGTTGGGATGCATTTTTCCCGCAATAAATGCACTTCTGTAACCTACCGTATCGTTACTCGAAAAAGGGTATCGATACATGTCTCAAAATAGAAAGAGCCGTTGTGCACATTTAAGAGAGGCGTATCGATACACGTATGGGAGTATCGGTACGAGTATAGTGTAAAACAAGGGGCGTATCGATACTCATATACTGTATCGATACAGATTTTGCTCACTGGAATTCTAGATTGAACTTCACCAAAAATGGTATCGGTACGCTGAAAGAGCATATCGATACAGTTGGCGATCATTTTAAAATTTGGGATTCCAATAACTGACAAGCAACATTTGAATCATTAAATGAAAAGATTTTGTAAATATATCGGTACGCTATAGCTCGAAAACTTGCCCAGATGAATTTTGTATCGATACGGGGTTAACCATATCTGTACACTTTTAATGATTTAAATTCCAGTGAAGGAAAACTGTATTGATACTGCTTAAGCATATCGATATGCCTGGGCGTAGAATTGAAGTTAGGCTTTAAAATACTTAATTTTTTTTGAACACTTTAAGAGTTTTGACTTGAAGGATCTTTTGGTTCAAAAAGCTTGTCAATTGAGTGAGTCTTTGAAGTACTTAAAAATTTATTGTATTTGCAATTAAACCCTTATACAATTAGTTATATCAAAATCAATTTAAGTTTTACAATCTCCCTTTTTTTGATATAACAAAACCAAGGATAAATTTTTAAGTATTGAAAACTTTGAAAGACTTACTCCCCCTCAATTTAAGATAGGTTTTCAAAAATTTATGTTTTACACTTCTCCCCCTTTTTGTCAGATCAAAATCAATGCATAAATAGGGAATATAACAATAAAGCACAAGATGAAATCAAAGCATAATAAGTAACATAATATCATTAAAGAGAAAATTAAAATTCAAAGCAACAATAGTTCAACATTAACTCCAAACTTAGTCTTAAAAACAAAATCAAAGCATAGGGTTCCTAACATAAAGGTGCATAAAAAAGAAATCCTAATATGATATGTAATGAAATAATATGCTCAAAAATTACTCGTCCCCATCGTCTTCATCCTCGTCCTCTTCGTGTCCATCATCAATGTTGGCTTGAGATTTTCGAGTATGATTGAGACAAGCACCATGGAAGGCGGTGAGAGAGACATCCATGAAAGTTTATTGTTGTTCAAGGGCCTTGACTCGATCCTCCAATGATGTAAAGTGAGTATCAATGACCGCAAATCCGACATCCATGTTATTCCCTAAGGATGTGAATTACTCATTAAGATAAGACATGAGTCCATCCATGGAAGTTTGAACATTGCATAAAATGGTTTGATCAATTCGAAACTTTTTGCCCATAATATAGGAGTTAATAGCAATAACACTTTCTCTAGCTTGGTCATGGATACAACGGGTATTAGCAAAGAAAATCAAAACAAGATTTAGGTTCATAATCGGAGGAACACTTAGAAAAGGTAAAAACTTCCATTGTTGTAACAACCCAAAATATTTGAACTTAAAACGTTCGAAGTTTAGAAAAGGAATTGAAACAACTCGTTCATCCCGAATTAGAAAAGCTTGGTATTGTTTATAATGGGCCATAGCAGAAGGGGATTGAAAACTATTTTGAAGAATAAAACCAAGGTTCAATTTAGTAATACCCTCATTGTCCAAAGTGGAATTGGATGAACTAGAAGCCAAATCTTTCCTTTGTCTCTTTTTCGGTGCCACAATATCCTGAAAAACATAAAAAAAACATTAAAAAACAATGTATGCAATTATTGATAAAAATACTATATATTAAGTATAAAAGTAAATTTTGGTAAAAAGATTCCAATAATTCAAGGTATTGATAAAAATACTATATATTATAGGTTAAAATTATATACAAGTATAAAAGTAAATTTTGGTAACAAGATTTTTAAAAAACAAATTTGAAAAATATACGATATATTTTTATATTAAAATAAAAAATATTCAGATTTTACAAAATTTTTACAAAAAAACTTCAAAACCTATATTAAATATAAATAGTTTATAAAAAACAAGTTAAAAACTATAAAGAAATTAAAACAAAAATTAAAAAGAAGAGAAAAATAGTTTATACCTTGAGTTATGGAGAATGGATGAATGAAGAGATGAGAATGCACCAAATTTTTAGCAAAGCTTGGCTTTGATGTTTAGATGAAAAATCCTCGAAGAAATTAAGGTCTTGTGTGAAAAATTAGAGAAATTGAGGGGGTTTTATAGATAGGTTCGGCTAGGGTTTGGAGAGAAAAGTGGGATTTGATTTTTATTTAAAGATGAACTCTTTAATGCCCGATTTAAAGCTCTAGCGATTACCGTATCGATACGCCTAGTCGGCGTATCGATCCACCGTACTGGTATGGTTTCTAAACCGTATCGATACACATGACCGTATCGATACAATGTTGACTGTACCGTTACCCATTGAAGAACCCATATCGATACGCTTATAGCTGTATCAATACCCCTTTGCCAGAAAATGCATTTTGGACAAGAACAAGTCCAAAAATCCAACTTTGAACGACCCTAAATGCAAGTGAATGATATATGAGCAAGATATATGAACAGAAACTGATGCAAACTCCCCTAGCAACAAGCATAGATGCATTAAGAAACAAATTAACATGGGCAAGATCATCATACAATTTCAAGCAAATTTTTAGCACAAAAGGGCCCTAAGAAGGTCTAGATAGGCTAGTTAGACCTAACTCACTCCTAAGGATCCAAAAACGCTCTTTGTTTAATGGTTTGATATATATATGTCCGCTAGTTAGTTTGAGGTATTAACATACTCTAGAACTACATCATTCTTTAAGACATGATCCCTAATGAAATGATGTCTTATCTCTATGTGATTGGTTCTAGAATGTTGGATGATATTCTTAGTGAGGCATATGACACTTGTGTTGTAACACTTAAGGGGTATGATACCTAAATCAATTCCATAGTCTAGAAGTTGTTGCTTCATCCAAAGGACTTGAGCACAACAACTTCCGACCGATATATATTCCTCTTTGGTGGTAGATAATGCTACACTATTTTGTTTCTAAGAGAACCAAGATATGAGCATACTACCTAGGAATTGGCAAGTGCTAGAGGTACTTTTTCTATCTATCTTATAGCCCCTATAATCCGCGTCGGAATAAGCATGTAGGCTAAAAGGAGAGTTTCTAGGATACCAAAGCCCTAAACAAGGTGTGTCTCTAAGGTATCTAAAGATTCTCTTAATGGCTACAAGGTGTGATTCTCTAGAATTAGCTTGAAACCTAGCACACAAGGAAACACTAAACATAATATCTGATCTACTTGCGGTAAGGTAAAGCAAAGATCTTATCATAGAATGATAAATCTTGGAATCGACACACTTACCTCCTTCATCCTTGTCAAGCTTAATTGATGAGCTCATATGAGTGTCCTGAGGCTTTACATTCTCCAAGCCGAACTTCTTGAGCATATCCTTGATGTACTTAACTTGATTGATGAAGATGCCACCCTTCATTTGCTTGATTTGGAGCCGCAAGAAAAATGAAAGCTCCGCCATCATGCTCATCTCAAACTCACATTGCATCATCTTAGAAAATTTTTGGCAATAAAATTCATTAGTAGAACCAAATATAATATCATCAACATAAATTTGAACTACTAATATTTCATTGCCATCTCTTTTAATGAAAAGTGTAGTATCCACCTTGCCTTTTTCAAAACCTTTTTTCAACCAAAAAATTTGAAAGCCTTTCATACCAAGCTCTAGGTGCTTGTTTCAAACTATATAAAACTTTTGTTAGTTTGAAAACATGGTTTGGAAAACTTGGATCTTCAAAACCCGATGGTTGTTCTACATACACTTCTTCATTAATAAAACCATTTAAAAATTCACTTTTAACATCCATTTGAAAAAGCTTGAAATCATGATAACATGCATATGCAAGAAGCATCCTAATTGCTTCCATTCTAGCTATTAGTGCATATGTTTCATCAGAATCAACTCCCTCTTCTTGGGTGTAACCTTGAGCAACAAGTCTAGTCTTGTTTCTCACTATGTTACCACTCTCATGTAGTTTGTTTCTAAAAACCAATTTAGTTCATATAGTAGATTTATTACTAGGCCTATCAACTAATATCCATAATTTACTCCTCTCAAATTGATTAAGCTCTTCTTGCATGGCTAATATCTAAAAGACATCTTTTAATGCTTCTTTGATATTTTTAGGCTCAATGCATGAAATGAATGCAACACGATTCATTAATCTAAGAGAGGATCGAGTAGTTACCCAATTGGACGGATCACCAAAGATCTTACCGCCTTTAACATAGTTGAGTTCCCTTGGGTAGCTCACTTCCTTTTCCTCAATTATCGTGTCCTTTAAAGCTTCAATGGGAGGATTTTGCGTTTCTTCCTTGGTTGGAACCTCATCCACCTTTGATGATTGCCCACTGTCAATGGCTTTAATGATCCCTACATCATCATCATTACAAGAATCCTTCCCCGGAAGGAGATTATCATTGAAAACCACATGAATAGACTCTTCTACAACTAAGGTTATTTTGTTAAACACTCGATGGGCTTTAGAGTTTAAAGAATATCCTAAGAAAATAACTTCACCATTTTTGCACCAAATTTACATAAATGATCTTTTCCATTGTTTAAAACAAAACACTTGCATTCAAAATGATAAATATAGCTAATGTTAGGCCTTTTTAAATTTAAAATCTCATAAGGAGTTTTATTTAAAATTGGCCTAATCATTACACGATTTATGATGTAACAAGCAATGTTTGTGGCTTCCGCCCAAAAATACTTAGGTAAATTGTTTTCACAAAGCATGGTTCTAGCCATTTTTTCTAAAGTAAGATTTATCCTCTTAACTACCCTATTTTGTTAAGGAGTGTGAGGTGCGAAAAAATTGTGGCTAATACCATTAGAGTTACAAAAATCCTCAAAACCTAGATTTTGAAATTCCATTCCATGGTCACTTCTAATATGAGTTATGTTTTGACCAAGATCATTTTGAGTAACTCTTGAAAATGTGATGAATTTTTATAAATCCTCATCTTTCGTACTTAAAAAGAGAACCCAACTTTATCTAGATAAATTATCAGCTAAATGTGAAACAAATATTTTAATTTTGATTTAACTAAAAACCTAAGGACTAAATTGAAAAAGTCAAAACGAATTTTAAGTCCTCAAAATATCCCTATATAAGTTTAAGATTATGCCTAAGTTAAAAACATGCTTTTCAAATATTCTTTTCTAAGTGTTTCAAGCTAAAAACAGTGATTTTCAGAGTCCTGTTTCGAAACGGCCCTCAGGCGTTTCGAAACGTTTTCATCACTGTCGACCATCGTTCCGAAACGTGTATCGAAACACTTTAACTCGTTTCGAAACGGTATCACTCGTTTCGAAACTGTTCTTCATATTTGATTTGAAAAGGACCAACAGTTCAAATATTTGCTGAGTTTTTTAAAGATTAAAAGGGTGTTTCGAAACGGATCAAGCCCGTTCTGAAACGACCCTTGACAGTAGCAAATCCGTTTCGAAACGGATCCAAATCGTTTCGAAACAGGTGCTAGGTTTAATTTGAAAATATGACCGTTATGAGTTTTTAACTGATTTTCTGAAAGTAGTTAAGGCGTTTCGAAACGGGATAAGACCGTTCCGAAACGACCCTTGACAGTGGCAAAATCGTTCCGAAACGGCCCTAAGGCGTTTCGAAACGGGCTCTTAAATGCACCCCAACGGCTCTTTCTATTTTAGTCCGTTCCGAAACAGGTACCCCGTGTTCCGAAACGGGTTGGTGCAGACTGCATTTATGGTGGCAAGAGAGGGTTCCAACGGCTCCATTTATGTTCCCAACCACCCAAACGGCTAGAAATCAATGAGAAGGTATAAAAGAGACACCCAAAAGCATCAGCAACAACTATTGATCCTAAAGAAAACATCAAAACATCAAATTCAAGCAATTGTGCAAAAATCCCACTTTGTGTAGAAATCCCAATTTGTAATCTTCATTCATACTTTGTCAAATTGGGTTGAGTGCTTGTATTGGGGCTATAATTTGTATTGAGAGATACCTTATTAGCCTACAAATTTCTTTGTTCTCTTGTGTGAGGGTTGAGTTGATTTTTGGGTAGAAAAATCAACCGAAATTGTAAAGGGTTGCCTCCTTGTCCTAGAAAAGGGGAAGAACGATTTAGTGGAATTGTTGCAAATCCTTAGTGAAGCTAAGGTAGTGGATGTAGAGTTCATTTGGAACTTGAACCACTCTAAATCTCTTGTCTATCAATTTTTAATTTGCCGATTTCCACCACAAACCTTTAAATTTCCAATTCACCCCCCTCTTGGTCAATTTCGATCTTGCGATCCACTCAACACTAAAACATAGGCATATGATTTTACACCCAAGCTAGTTGTCCTAATAGGCCCAAAGAGATCCATATGGATAAATTGTAAAACTCTACTATTTGAAACATCATTAATGGATTTAAATGAGGCATATTTTTGTTTACCCTTAGCACAAGCATCACAAATTTTATCTAATGAGAATTTTAGCTTATGTAAACCTCTAACTAGATTTTGGGAAACTAATTTCTCTAAAACACTTATGCTAGCATTCCCAGTTTTCTATGCCACAACCATGCATCATTTTCATCACTAGCAACCAAACATGTATGAGATGTATGTATGCCTTCTAGATGCACCATGTAAATATTACCTATGCAATGACCAATGAGAATTATTTCATTTGTTTTAATGTTCAAAATTTTACACTCATTAACATCAAAATTAACATTAAACCCTTTATCGCACAATTGACTAATGCTCAACAAGTTATGCTTAAGACCATTGACAAAAAAGACATCTTCAATGAGAATAGATGAGAGATTACCAATAGAGCCAATACCCTCAATGTGGCCTTTGGAGTTGTTATCAATTGTTACTACTCCACCACTCTTTGGCTTAAGCTCCATGAATCTACGCTTGTCGCCAGTCATATGTCTTGAGAATCCACTATCAAGGTACCAAGTGTTTTGACTTGAAGCTTTGGCCTTGTAGCAATGCTCCCGCTAAAAACAAATATTAGTTCTTTATTTTTGGTACCAAAACCATCTTGGGTCCATGTGAGTTAACTCACAAATACTTGGTTCCCTTAGGAATCCAAGAAGAAATAGCATGTATATTATAAGAGACTACAAGTTCCTTAGGAACCCATACACTTCTAATCCTTTTAGCTTTAGGATGCTTTTGAGAGCCTCTTTGTTTGTAGCCATTAAAGTCCCTCTTCATATAGTTGGGTTTTGAAGAACTTCCTTTTTCAAAACTTGATTCCCCAACTACGTTTAGAGAAACTTTAAGCTCATTCACCACCTTGCGGTGATCATCATGAACTTTGGATAGAATATTGTTTAAATTAACATTTTCATCTTGAAAATATTTTAAATCATCTTTTAAATTCAAAATCTTCTCTTCAAATTCCGTATGGTTTTGGATAAAGAATCATTTTGGGATTTTAAATCAGAAATCAACTGTTTGTTTTTCAAAGCCGATTCTTTATATTTTTCAACCAATTTGTCATAAAACTCTTGTAGCCCATAATAAGATTCTTAAAGCTCATCAAATTCAAAATCAAAGCTAGACGAGTTGAGGTTTACCTTAGGATCGTTATCAATGGCCATGAGGCAAAGATTTGCTACTTCGTGCTCCTCAACATTAGATGATGATTCCTCATCGCTCCAAGTAGCAAATGGGCCTTTTGCTTCTTCTTCTTCTTCTTCTTCTTCTTATCGAATCCCTTCTTCTTGATTTGAGAGCAATCCGATCGAATGTGGTCTAGTTTCTTGCACTCATAACAAATGAGTTGATCATTTTCTTCTTCTTTGCTCTTGTTCTTGAAGTCTCTTCTTCTTTGGAACTTTTTTCCCCGATTAGACTTTATGAATCGAGAGAATCTTTTGGCTATCATAGCCAATTCTTCAAATTCATCTTCTTCACTTGAATTGCTCCCCTCTTGTGGTAGTGAGGCTTTAAGAGAAATCCCTTGTTTCTTCTTTTTCACCTTTAGCTTCTCTACTCTTCTTTCTTCTCTTTTCTTTTCTTCTTCCCTTCCTTACTTCATGATCTCATGAGTAAGGAGAGAGCCTACCAACTTATCGAGCTTCAAAATCTTCAAGTTTTTTGCCTCGATGATTGCGGTTCACTTCCCATCCCATGATTCAAGAAGAGAGTAGAGTAGCGTTCGGACATGTTTATCTTCGGGAATGATTTCACCGAAGCCCTTAAGACCATTTACTATAGCAGTGAACCGGTCTAACATCTTGGAGATGCTCTCATCTGACTCCATCTTGAAGTTGTCATAACTTAAGTTGAGGATCCTAATCTTGGTCTCCTTCACGTCGTTGGTGCCTTCGTATGTGATCTCTAACTTGTCCCACACCTCTTTTGCACTTGGCTTAGTAACACCCCTCACCCGGTTTAGTTAAAAACCGACTAAGAAGTGTTACCTAAAACAAGGAAAACACAAACCAGTTAAAACTTTTCATAACTCACCCCTAATAGGTGAGTTATGCTTCTAATTAAACAAGCAAACAACATGAATCAATAGCATTCAATCTAGAATAAAATTGCACAAGCCTTCCTTGGTTATTACTATTCAACCTAAACATCATTATCTAAATTCAAGAAGTGTAAACATTTTAATCACACTAATATAGCATTTGAACCATGTAAGCACAACAAGATCAACTAAAGCATAGCATTCGAACCATGACATTTCATTTACTAATAAGCATATTATCATACCTTGAATTATATTCTAACCATGTGATTCAATACCTAAGATCAATTATACATAGAAAAGATAAGCATGTTTCATTCCATTCGAATGGTTCAAACAACAACAAGGACCAATCAAGTTTCCTAGTTTCATTCGAATAGGGCATACTTGAAGAATAAGAAATCAAACATGAACATGGCCTTAATACTTGAATCTATAATACATGTAGATCAACCTAGTCAATAGCAACAACAAACATGTCATACATGATCTCAAACTATTCATTTTGCCTATACAAACCTAGCATATCATTCTCAATGGTAACATGGCATTTCAAGACAAGATCTAGCAAGTAAACAACAATTAATCATCTCATGACAAGCATTCAAGACATGAATCAACCTATTTAACCAGCTTCTAGGCTTTCAAGACATAAGTTCACACTCCATTTGATCAACCATAATCATATATCATAACATAACACCTGGATCAACTAGACCATAAGTTCCAAGCCATAATAATATGTCTTTACATCACCACATCATACCAAGTATATACAAGCCTTCCAAGTATCAAAAATGCATGGTAACTAGACTATATAAATGTCTAAGGCCACCAACTAGGATCTTACAAAAGTAACATGAACCATACATGAGCTTGTATTGCCTTGCCTCAACTCTAGGATAGCTTTCAATCCACTTAACCTGTAGATTGAGAAGAATGGAAACAAGAGTGATAAGTACAATTAAGTACTTAGTGAGGTAGCAACCTTATCTAGGCATGTTCATTTCATTTTCATGTGTGTTTCATTCAAGAGTAGACCTAGCTAAGGTTCGAACATTTCAAGTCATTATCCATCTAAAGCATTAGAATGGTCTAGTCAAGAACAAGTATCATGTCATGAATTAGCAAACAATTATACATAGCATTGCAAGATCATGTATAACATCATGTATCTCAATACCAAGCCAATTAAAGCACGTGATAGCATCAAATCATTCTTTCAATTCAAGTAACATCACAATGACATGTAAATCAAGGATTCCAAACAACCAAATCAAGTTTCATGAAATGTATCATGTTTTAAGCAAGCTTTACATACTTTTAGATCAATTTAACAAGATTCAAGTGATCAATTCAAGTTTCATTTCATGTAACATATGATATTCAAACTTTAGAATAACAAGATAGGCGTGTGTATTTAGTCAAATCTTGGTAATCGAGTCACCAACCAAACTGTCGCCAAAACAAGTAACCTGTCATATCCCTCCTACTATTGCCAGTGACCATATCACACATCCCTCTTACTGTCGCCAATAAGAGCCTTAGTCTCCCCATACACAATGAGCTCTAGACTCTATGGCATGCCATCCTACCTATGATTCACTAGCTACCAAAGCATCATATAGTTTAGTTAACATTTGATCAAGGTTCGTGTAACCAATCAAGTCAAGGATTAAGACATGTTCAAGACAAGTTGTAAGGTTATTCAAGATGTCATTCAAATATAAATTTATCAAGATCAAGATAGACCTTAGGCTTAGTGAACCTTGATTCAATATATTTAAGATTTTATAACCATTTAACATGTATCATAAAATAAGCCCTACTAGGCATTTCTATGCAACAAGCATACCATTTAATCAAGTCATGGCAACATGTAATCAAGACAAAGCTTCATGTATATCAAGAGCATTCAAATAGAAACAATTTAAGCCAAGAACAAGATTCATTTGATCATACATTCGAATCACATAGCTATTTATATCATCACATCCTTATCAAGTGTTGGTTTAAACATCATTCCCTTAGTTTACCAAATATAATTAAAGTCATGTTTTATGGTAAGCATTAAACAAGAATTTATACATGCTCATTTTGGTTAGGACCTAAGTCCTAACCCTATTAATAGCTACACTCACAATATTCCAAGCAAGCTTAATTTTGAAGAGCTATCCCCTTTACCTTATCATTTGGATGTCCAACTCTAGTGCTTTTACCAAGATCCTCTACTTCTTGGTCTAACAAGCCATACAAAAGACCATTGAAATATTGTTAGAATCAATTCATCAAGACAAGCCATATATTCAAGCACATATTTACTCTACAATTACTACATTGTTTTTCTGCTTCTGGCAGTTTGAATACTTCTTACTAAATTGGCTATATCTTTTAATCTATACATTAAAATTCAAATCCGTTTACACCGTTAGAAAGCTAATTTGATTATCTTTCCCACCATATATACCCCATATTTTTAGCCTATATAGATTAATACATATTTTAGTGTAAAGGCAGGTCGAATTACATTACTAGATAGTTTGCCCTTTCCAGGGGTTTCAATTTACAATTTCCAGTATACAACTCATAATTCAGCTATGTTTGTTCCTAATGAAAATAGACATATCAAGGTTCACTCCATAACAGAGTTTTCTGGGTAGATTACACTAGGTCATGTTTCTAGCTTTATAATTCATTTAAACAAGGTTTTAACATGAGAATTTAACTTGCACACATTTTTCTTACATGCTTAATTCAGTTCATTTTACATTCTAGCCCTTGAATCTGTCCAGATTAGTTTCATTATTAATTCAATTCCTTCAGTTTCACTATCAACCTAGCTTAATCAAGGCCTTAATTATTCATTTTACATTATTTCTTCTAGGTGATTTCTTGTTAAAGTCTTCCCTTATTCGATTGATACACCAATTATCATAATTGACACAGCTACATTCGACTATCACTTTGAACATGCTAACTCAATATTTGCACAATTCTAACAAGATACCTAGGGGGTTCATTCCTTAATTTTACATAACTATAACATCAATTCAAGCATCATTCAACTATAAACAATGACTATCTTCAACTACAAACATCAAGTAACTCAATTCAACCAAACTCACTATCTATTCGAATGAAGGATAGGATCATGCTTACTTTGATTTTAGCTTTAATTCCCATGCAAGATTATATACATGCAAGCTCAATTTCTACCAACAATGATGTTTTCTCTCAATTTCACTTTTTCTCTCTAACTCACTATCCAATTCGGCAAGTGAAGGAGGATAAAGATGACAATCCATTTTAATGGATTAGGAAAAAGACTAAATTGCCCCTTAATTAGTCACTAATTAAGAATATAATCAAGGGTATTTGGGAATCAAGATAATTAGTATGCAATCCTTTATTTTTTAATTCGATTTGATCATCATAAATTGGTCACTAATCTTGCATGTTCTTTCGATTAGGCCTTTAATTAACCTAATTAGCTTAGGTTCAAGTTCAATTGAGCTAACAGTTTAGGTGACAAGCTTCAATACTTATAGACTATGATTTAGGGCATTACAATCTCCCCCCCTTAAAAAGGAAAATTCGCCCTCGAATTTTACCTGAATTGAACAAGTGAGGGATTCAATTCTACTTCTTCGGGTTCAAGAACGTGTGATGGATTAGATCTATATCTTCGAAGCATAGATACGTGGAAGACATTGTGGATTTTATCCAACTCACTGGGGAGTGCTAGTCGATAAGCTACTGGACCTATTCTTTCAACAACTTCGAATGGTCCGATAAAACGAGGGCTAAACTTTCCCATCTTCTCGAATTTGAAGACTTTCTTCCAAGGTGACACTTTAAGAAAGACCCTGTCTCCAATATTGTATTGAATATCCCTCATTTTTAAGTCGACATAAGCTTTTTGCCTATCAAAGGCTTCATTCAATCGATTGTGAATCGATCAAACTTGTTCTTCAGTTTCTCGTAGCAATTGAGGACCCAACACTTTGTTTTCTCCCAATTCAGACCAACATAAGGAAGTTCTACATTTTCGACCGTACAAAGCTTCGAACGGAGCCATTTGGATCGATGTTTGATAGTTGTTGTTGTAGGCAAGCTCTACGAGTGGTAGGGATTTCTCCTAGTTCTTTCCGAAATCGATCACACAAGCACGTTGTAACACCCTAAAACTACCCTAGTTGAAAATCCCTAAGTTAGATGATAAATAAGATAAAAATAGGTTGTAACCTAAAATGTTGTGTAAGAACAGGTTGTAACCTATAAAGTGATACGAGTATTGTGCAACCTGAAATGTTGTGTAAAAAGTAGGATGTAACCTAAAATATGGTGCAAATTTAGTATAACCTAGAATACGGTACAAATGAGGTTGTAACCTAAAATGTGAAACACTGTGAGAAGTTAAAGGAACAAGAAAATAGTTTATTAGTGAGAATTAAAATATAATATTTTGTAAGTGGAATTTTAGTGGAATTTATGTGGTAATAAGCCATCCCATGTGTCCTATTCTAAAGGAAGAATCAGCCAACTAAGGAAAACATTACCACATGTGTAAACAAATTGTTTACACTTTCTTTTTGCTTCATCTTCCCCACTGATATTTGGTTGATGTATTGGCTGTGTTATGTTGAAATTCATGTTTAGAGATGTTTAATAATGTGTTATAAGAATTTGGAACATGTTAGATTGATTAGAAATCTTGAATTTTGCATGCATGAAACTTAGAACATGAATCTGTCTAGTTTCGTACTAAAAGGAGCACCTGGATTAAAACAGATTTTTGACCATGTTAGAGTTTGAATTAGAAAGAATTCTGAAGAGCAAAGTTGTAGAGGATGAAAAATAATACAAGATAAAGGTCTTGTAAGCATGAAAATGTTACTAGCATCTCTAGAAAATTATGTTAGAAGTAACGGGTTCTGTTTTGAAATGAAACTAGAGACAACCTGGGTTAATCACAATTTTGAAAATGTTTAGGGACAAATTTGAGGTCTATAAAATTTGTTAAAATTTCTAAGAAACAGGGGAACCTAATAATGTTTTATTAGTAACATGATAATGGTGTTAAATGACTTGAAAAATATGTTTAAGGCCAATACAATACTTAGATAGTGAATTTGGACACATCTGGGAAAATTAATTATTAAGGAACCTTAACGCCCTGTTTTTGAAACTATTGGAACTTTTTAATAATTTTATTAGATGTGTTTAAAAGTGGTTAAAAACTCAGAATCAAATGTTGTAACACCCTAAAAATACCCTAGAAGAAAATATAAGAAAATAAAAAGAAAAGTGTAAACATTTTGGTTAAGCTTAGTGAAATTATAAGATTAAAGTATTAAAATGAGTAATTATAAAGTGATAGATTTTTAAAAAAAAAGATATACATGTGTAATATGTATAAAGAAAATGTGATTTAATGTATGTATATAAGTTTAATGAAATGAACAATGTAAGTTAATACATATCTATAACATACTCGGTGGACTATTAGGATAATTATCTATGTATATACATGTATAATATAAGATAATAATAATAGTAGTAATAATTAAACAAATTAATATAATAAATAAAATAAAAGGTTAGTGGAATTTAAATGGTAGATTAGCAACCCATGTGTCCTCATTGTGGTGATAACCGGCCAGCAATGTTAAGAGGAGAACACATGTATTCCACATTGTTTCACCTCCATCTTTCATCAAACATATTCACACCGAAACAAAAAGTGACCAACTCAAACAAAAAGAGAACTTAGAAAATTGTTAAAAGTGATTGTTTTCTTGGCTTAGCCGGTTATTACCGAAGATTTGTGAAGGGATTCTCGGTGATTGCCGCACCGTTAACTAAACTCCTCCGAAAGGATGTAACCTTTGAGTGGTCGGAAAAGCAGCAACGAAGCTTCGACCAACTCAAACAAGCTCTGACACATGCTCGAGTCCTTATTCAACCCGAATCGGGTAAAGAATTCGTTGTGTACAGCGATGCATCAAACTCAGGCCTAGGTTGTGTTCTGATGCAAGAAGGCAACGTGATTGCATACGCCTCTCGACAATTGAAGCAACACGAATTGAATTATCCTACTCACGATCTCGAGCTTGCGGCCATTGTGTTTGCAATCAAAATTTGGCGGCACTATCTGTACGGTGAAAGATGCAAGTTGTTCACTGATCACAAAAGCCTGAAGTATTTGCTCACTCAAAAGGATTTGAACCTTAGGCAAAGAAGATGGTTGGAGTTACTCAAAGATTACGACTTGATCATAGATTATCATCCCGGAAAATCCAACATCGTTGCCGACGCTCTGAGTCAAAAACTGAATCTCGGTATGTTATTCAAATCCGAGAACAATTCATTCTTAAGCTTAAAGCATTTGTTCGAATTCTTTCTTGGTAGTCAAGGAAGAAATTCGAACTCTCTCTTGCTCATTAAGTAACAATTCGAAAACTTCCTTAATCATTAAGTAAAAGTTTGGACTCATACCTTGAATTATAAGTAACATCTCTAATTTTGTTATTCGTAGCTACCTTGGCTATCAACGCTCATTTCCGGCTATGCAAAGCTCAGAATTATCTGAATGAACTTCAAGTTCAATCTACTCTGGTCACTAGGATCAAAGAACTCCAACAAATTGATCCGGAAATTCAGAAAATCAATTCTAAGCTTGAGTCTAATTCCGACTTTTCTGTTAAGTCGAACGGTCTTTTATACTTCAAAGATCGTATCAGTGTTCCTAACAACGAAGAGTTACAAGATTAAATACTACAAGAAGCGCACCAAAGTTCTTTTTTTATCCACCCTGTATCGGTTAAGATGTACAAGGATCTCAAGCCCTTGTATTGGTGGCCCGGAATGAAAGCGGCTATCAACAACTATGTAGCGAGATGTTTGAATTGCCAACGAGTGAAAGCAGAGCACTGTGTCCCTACTGGTTTGCTCCAACCTATTGAATTTCCGCAATGGAAATGGGAACGGATCACAATGGATTTCGTGACCGGTCTTCCTTGTTCGCCAAGAAAGTGCGACGCCATCTGGGTGATCATTGATCGATTCACCAAGTCAACACATTTCCTTCCGGTGAGAATGAATCTGAGTCTTGAAGCCTTGGCAGAATTATACGTTCGGGAAGTAATTCGTCTACACGGAGTTCCAATTTCTATAATCTCTGATCGAGATCTCTGATTCACAGCTAGATTTTGGAAGACTCTACACAAAGCTCTCGGAACTAAACTGAACCTTAGCACAGCTTTCCATCCGCAAAGCGATGGTCAATCAGAACGAGTAATTCAAGTTCTCGAAGATATGCTTAGAGCCTGTATTATTGACTTCGGAAAGAACTGGGAGAAATCGCTACCTTTGGTAGAGTTCGCCTACAACAATAGCTTCCAATCATCAATTCAAATGGATCCTTTCGAAGCATTGTATGGTAGAAGATGTCGAACACCTCTGTGTTAGTCTGAACTCGGTGATAATAAAGTATTAGGACCACAATTACTTCGAGAAACCGAAGAACAAGTTCAAATTATTCACTCTCGATTGAAACAAGCTTTCGATCGCCAAAAGTCTTACACTGATTTGAAGCGTAGAGACATCCAACATGAAGTCGGAGATAAAGTGTTCCTCAAAGTCTCTCCATGGAAGAAAGTATTCCGATTCGGAAAAGGAGGCAAGTTAAGTCCTCGTTTTATCGAACCCTTTGAAGTAGTCGAAAGAATTGGTCCTGTAGCTTATCGACTCGCACTTCCTCCTGAGTTCGATAAGATACACAATGTCTTCCATGTCTCAATGCTCAGAAGATATCGATCTGATCCATCTCACGTTCTTGAGCCTGAAGAAGTCGAGTTCAATCCCGATCTATCATACGAAGAAGAACCTATTCGAATCCTCGATCGAGAAGTCAAACGACTCCGCAGCAAAAACGTTCCGTTAGTCAAAATCCTTTGGAGAAATCACAAAGTCGAAGAAGCAACTTGGGAACTTGAGGATTCGATGCGAAAGCAATATCTTCATCTATTCAATTCAGGTAAAATTCGAGGACGAATTTTCTTTAAGGTGGGAGGAATTGTAACACCCTAAAAATACCCTAAAAGAAAATATAAGAAAATAAAAAGAAAAGTGTAAACATTTTGGTTAAGCTTAGTGAAATTATAAGATTAAAGTATTAAAATGAATAAATATAAAGTGATAGATTTAAAAAAAGAAGAAGATATACATGTGTAATATGTATAAATAAAATGTGATTTAATGTATGTATATAAGTTTAATGAAATGACCAATGTAAGTTAATACATATATATAACATACTCGGTGGACTATTAGGATAATTATCTATGTATATCCATGTATAATATAAGATAATAATAATAGTAATAGTAATAATTAAACAAATTAGTATAATAAATAAAATAAAAGGTTACTGGAATTTACATGGTAGATTAGCAACCCATGTGTCCTCGTTGTGGTGATAACCGGCCAACAATGTTAAGAGGAGAACACATGTATTCCACATTGTTTCACCTCCATCTTTCATCAAACATACTCACACCGAAACAAAAAGAGAACTTAGAAGATTGAATTCTGGAGATTTTGAAGCTAAGGAACTCATGCATGTTGCTGGAAATTAGGATAGAATTCATATATGTTCATGCATGAAGAAAAAAATTCCATGTAAGTATGTGTTCATGTTACCCGATTGCTATATGTGTTCTTATTTCTGTTTTGATGAAATCTGGATATTGTTCATTATGGAAATTGATGTTTAAATGTTTGATTGTTCATAAACAATGCTGGGTTTGTGTTAGTATTGAATTTGAACTGAAAATACAAAGTAGAAACAAGTTAGAACACCTAAAATGCCCAGATTCGTACTTGTATGATACCCTGTAGAAATCTGGAAAATTGAGCATGTTAGAGTCATTTCTGGAAAACGTGTTCTGATATAAAGTTGTAGAGGACAAAATTTTACATGGAATAGAGGTATGAGTTGCTCAAAAATGTTAAGTATAGGTCTCTGAAATGTTGTTAGAAGT
This sequence comes from Hibiscus trionum, assembly GCA_030270665.1. Classification (NCBI taxonomy): domain Eukaryota; kingdom Viridiplantae; phylum Streptophyta; class Magnoliopsida; order Malvales; family Malvaceae; genus Hibiscus; species Hibiscus trionum. The sequence continues at coordinate 1,904,516 of BSYR01000012.1, forward strand.
TGACTGGACTGAAACTGAATGAATTTGGAATCTGCTGGATTAAATTGTGAAATTCGAAATATTTAAGGGTCAAAATGGTGTTAATAAATTCTGAAAATTTATGCTTGAAACAGGGGAGTCATGAAATGAATAAAAATTTAATGGCCAAGCTTGAATTAAGTCCCAATTGATAGGTTAAATGCATTTAGATCACATAGAGGATTAAAATGGATTAAAAGTGACTGTTTTGTAAAAAAAATGTTAAAATGAGGACTTGAATGCTCTGTTTTTAAAGATGTTAGAACTTCATTGTTATGTTAATACATGTAGGTTAATGTGGTTAATAGCTTAGAATCAAATGAATTGTGAAATATAGGATTTAAATGCACTAAAGTCACTAAGTTAAGCTTGGACAGATTAGGCCCTGAAATTGGCCTATTTTCAAATGTAAAATTGTATTAACTGGGAAATGCTAAAAATATGAGCCATACGTGGTTTTAAAGGTGTGTTTATAAGCTTTCCAGAATAGTATGATATGCCTTATTTGGATTAGGGAATAAAATGCTATGGACAGATTAGTGGACAATGCTCAAAACTGCCATGTTAAGGACAGCTTGTGTGTTTATTGTTGTTTGCTTGATTTGGTTGGATTTTTGTGCTAAGGTTGATACTAATGGATGTTATATATGTTGTAATATGATTCAAGAGCATATTGGTGAAGAGATATTAGAGGAATCAAGGGGTGATCAAACCAAGAAGAAAGGGAGAGGCATCATTATTAATGAGACAAACTAGCTTGGAGTATTGTGAGTGTAGTTTTGTTTAAAGTGTTAGGATTAGTATCCTAACCTTGTTATTTTTTATTATTAGATAACATGAAGGAAGCATGAAATGAACCTAATAATGGTTGGTAAAAAATTAAAATGCTAAGGAAGAAGGATTAAAGGAAAGACTTATGATATGTTGACTATGCTAGTTAGATAAGCTTACTTTGGCCTAGATATGTTACATTGGGTTGATGATTGAATAAACCATATGACATGAACTTATATGATGAGTTTAGCTACTGTATTTTGATGTTTACATGATGAAAATGATAATATGTGATTGCTGATTTTTCATGTTATCATGAATTGAATGATTGCTCTGAAATAAAGATCGATATTGTTACATGTTTGGTGAATTGTTGAATAACAAGCAATTGGTTTTGTTAAACATATAAGTTAAGATAAGACCTTTGTTTGATTAGTGTCTATAGGTAGAAGGGCATGCCTTAGAGTCATTGAGCTCTTCTGATTATTGTTAAAGGATGGTGGTTAGTCACCAATATTCCTTAAGGTGGTAAGTCACCTTGATGCTATGACATCCTCTGATTACATGTTACAAGTTGGTTACAAAGCATTGATACCTTTGGGTATCCAAAGTCATATGTCACACGTAGACTCGATTACCTTGTTCATTAATCATCCAAGGCAACATATTTAAAAGTTATATGACTTGAAAGATAAGTACCTAAATGATAAGTACCAATGAAATGAAATTGATATACCTACTTTCCTTGTATATGCTAATGCTTTTAAATGATGCTTGTTGTTGTATATGATAATGTTTTGATCGATACTTGCTGTATGAATGAACATAAAAGTATGTTGTTTACGTTGCATCAATGGTTACTTGAAATGGTTACAAGATTAGCCAAGTCTACTTATGCATAATGGACTAGCTAGGTGAATTTTGATTAAAGCCTAGTTAGGTAACCTTAAATATTGAATAATGCTCTAAAAGATAGGAATTAGTAAAGTTTAGGGCTGCCTCACTAAGTACATACCTTGTACTTATCACTCTTCTGTTCCCTTCTTTCAAAAATTTCAGGTACTAGTCCCGAAAGCTAGTCGATTGTCTTAGAGAGCTGACCTTGAAGTCCAAGCACAAGTATGACTCTTTTGGATATCTTAGTTGGTGGCATAGATGTATATAAGTGTCACATGCATATGATACATGTACTTTGGGTGTTTGACATGTAATTGTTAAGTTTAAGACTTGGCTTGGTTATGTATATATATAAGTAAGTATAAGCTTGTTTTGTAATAATTATATGTTGACATATAATGGTTGCATTATATATATATGGGTTGTGTATGATTAAAGTGTTGATATGTGATTTGCAAATGTTATGTTGACATGTAAGATCGTGCTTGTTTAGATTATCAAATTGTACCTAGATTTCCTAATAAGTTATATGCGTCATTCGAATGACTCCTTATGTAATAGTGTTCATAGTGCATGATTCTTATATGCCTATGTTGTCATAGAACCATTCAAATATAATGTTTTATGTATATGATGTATGCTATGGTTTGTCTTGATTACTAAGGAGAGTGATATATGTATATGCTTCAAATTGTGAAAGTAGAATGTCTATTAATATGCCTTGATTTAGCTTGAGTTTTAGATGGTTATATAGAAGTGTACATGTTTTTTTAATGGGTTGATATGAATATATATCATGATTCTAAGAATAAAAAGTTAGCATTTGAACTTAGAGGTTGTCTTGATGTAATTCGAACACGGTCTTATTAGTCTTAGGTGATTTGATAATGTTAAGAATTGTATACATGTGGTTATGCTATGTTATGGTATTAGTCCAATATGTTATAAGTATAAACTTGGTTAGTATAAGATACTTAAATTTTGTGGATAACATGTTTTTAAGTTCATATGTTAGTATGTTAAGTTTGATAATATACAAGCTGCATGGCTTTGATTGATATTGTTTCATGTTTTGTTTCGATTGTTTATTTGTTCTGAACCGTTCGTTATATGTCGTAACATCTCTCGCTCCTAAACCGGGTGAGGGGTGTTACAAATGTGTAATGGATCATAAGTCAAATGGCCACTAAAGTTACATGTTGCAAACAATGGACAGATTAGGCCACTATAAATGCCCTGTATTAAAGTATTAAATTGTTTTGATGTAGGAATGGGAAAGATATGATCCATACATAGAATTAAAACTGTGTAAATAGGCTTTCTATATTGTTAAAAAAATCCTAATTTGGAGTTGTGTGTAAAAAGTTATGGGCAGATTAGTGTAGGATGATCAGACTGCCAGTTTAGGGGCAATTTCATATTGATTAAATGCATGTGTTTGAATAAATGAATAAATGTGTTTGAATTGAGTTCTAATGTGTTATTATGTGTTATTTGAATGTTCAAGATCAAGATTGTGAAGAAATCCTAGATTATTCAAGGGTTGAGTAATCAAATAGGAGGAACAAAGGCATAGTGATCAAAGAATCAACCTAAGCTTTGGATTATTGTGAGTGTAGTTATCTTAGGGTTAGGACTAGTGTCCTAACCAATGTTTTTATGCTTATTTAATTAATTAACATGATATATGGAATGGATCTAAATCAAGGTTTGGTAATCTAAGGTATTGGAAGAAGGATTAAAAGGAAATGAATTTGGATGATAATGTTTGATGCTAGTGTTAGCTACTAGTGTACATTGTAATTCATATGGTTCGATGCTAATTGTGGCCTTGAATATGGATGATCATATGCTAATATGCTGTTGTTATGAAGCATGGAATGAATGATATGGATGATATATGTTTGCTGAAAATGAAATGATAAGCGAGCTTGATTGATATTAAGAAAATACTTACATAATATGTCTATATGACCTTGTTTGGTGTTTGTAACACTCTTGCTTGAATTGAATGAAAATTTAAAAGACATTACAAGTCCTTGGTTGACTAGTAGTCCTTAGGTAGAAGGGCATGCCTTAGAGTTTGAGCTCTACTAATTTAAAGGTGGTTAGTCACCTACTGATGCTTTGAGCATCTACTGTTACAAGTTACAAGTTGAATGGTGTAGTTAGACACCTCAATACATTGTGTATCTACTGATCTTTGGTGCTTTGAGCATCTACTGTTATATGTTGGTACTTGGTACCTATTGACTTGATTACCTAGTCCACTCAATCATCCAAGAAAAAACCTAATTGAACTTGCAACAAGACTTTACATGGTCAATGAAATGGTGAAATGATACATGGTTATATGTTATACGAAATGATACGATTGATAAGGGTAGTGACCTTATTCGAATGATATGAAATTGTGATCAATGATATGATATGATTCTTGTTCTTTGGTTGCGTTATACATTGGTATGTTGCTTGGCATTGAATGTGAGTATGTTATATGACTTGACATCTGGTTTGAATGGAACTAGCTAAGTCTACTTGAGCATGAGATAAGCTAGCTAGGTGTGACTTCTGTGGTGTTAAGCCTAGATAGGTAACCTAAATTATATGAATAACACACTTAAAAGATTGTATTAGCAAATTATAGGAACTACCTCACTAAGTACAAATTGTACTTATCACTCTTATGTTTCCTTCTTCCAAAATAACAGGTCTCTAATATCCGAAAGCTAGCTATTTTGATCTGAGAGTAATCACAAGCCAAGATCCAAGTATGATATAGCTTTTTTTTACTCTTAGATGGTGTCATAGTTACATGTTTAGAGTATGTCACATGCATTTTGGTATCATGTATATGTTAATATGGTTTGTATATGATTGAGATATAGTTTCATGATATATAATGGATATACAACTTGTTATGACTATATTTGGAATATATGTACATATTTAAGTTGATTATGTCTTGATATGGTCTTACAAATAATGTGCATGGTTTATATGTTTTGATATTTGAATGATTGTAAATGAAAATGTTATGTGTTGCTTGTATAATAGGTTATTCGTATGGTGAAGAATATGATAGAAGTAGTATATGTAAGGTGATGTGAACTTAGGATTATACATGCCTTTAGATGTTTGAAATTGAAATGGAAATTTCAAGTTATTGCTATGTTGGATTCGAATATTAGGATGGTTTTTGATGTAAGTTTAAATATGATTCTTACATGCCTAGGTTGTTTTTAATGTTGTTCGAACATGATCCTTATTTAATTAGGATTGATTGTATTGTATATATGGTTGTAAGGTGCTAGCTGAACTTGTATATAAACATGAATTGGATTGAATGGATTTTAGATGAATGTTTGAAAGTGTATATACATTTAATATGGTTGGTAAGTTAGTTTAGGTTGATTATGTTATATGATTTACATGTTTAAATCAGAAGTATTGTTATGTTACGTTATATGTTAGAAAAGTTTTTGTTGGCCCACCCAAGTGTATTGTTTGTTATAGAATGAAATACGTTATAAGATGCACAACTCTGATTCGTTGATGTTACATGTTCGATTCTATGATTACATGTTATGTGTTATGTGTTTCGTTAGCGTAACGCCCTACCGCTCCTAACCCAGGCGTGGGGTGTCAGAAACGTAACATATCTTCGAGTACTTGTATCACCCATTCCGATTGGCCATCAGTTTGTGGATGAAAGGTTGTGCTTAAGTTCAATTTGGTTCCAAGAGCTCTTTGTACGGACTTCCAAAATCGAGATGAAAATCTAGGATCTCTATTAGAAATTATGGACGTTGGTACACCATGTAATCGAATCACTTCTTGAATGTATAGCTCGACAAGGTTATCCGAGCTTAGGTTTATTCGAACATGGATGAAATGAGCCAACATGAATCTATCCACGATCACCCACATAATATCATTCTTTCTTAGAGTGCAAGAAAAACCAATAACGAAGTCCATTGTTATTCGATCCCACTTCCACTGAGGAAATTCGATTGGCTGAGGCAATCCATTAGGGGCTCAGTGTTCATCTTTAACTCTTTGACAAGTCTAGCACCTTGATACGAATTCTGTAATGGCTTAGTTCATTCCAGGCCACCAATAAAGGGATTTTTAGATCTTTATACATCTTAACTGAGCCCGGATGTATCAAGAATAAGCTTTGATGTGCTTCTTGCAATATCTCCTTCTTCAGATCATCGTTGTTTGAAACACACACTCTATCCTTAAAATAGAGGAGTCCATTTGAATGGATTGAGAAATCTAAATTGGCTTTTCAGTCAAGTTTCGAGGAAATAGCTTGGAGATCAGGATCGGTTTGTTGCAAATCTTTGATTCTTGAGATCAAGCTAGATTGAACTTGAAGTTCAAATAGAAATCCCTATTTCTTGGATACACTGAAATGATCATTGATAGCCAAGGAAGCCACAAGGATTCGAATAAGATTATTAAGGGAGATTTCGAATGGTTACATGTATAGCAAGAAAGACTTAATTTAAATGGATTTCACTAGAATTAGATTTCGAGGAATTACCCGAGTATGATTTACGACTAAGGGCATCGACAACCACATTTGCTTTCCCGGATGGTAGTAGATTATCAAATCATAATCTTTAAGTAGTTCTAGCCATCTTCTTTGCCTCAAATTCAAGTCTTTCTGGGTTAAGATGTATTTGAGACTCTTGTGATCGGTGAGTAGTTTACATTTCTCCCTGTACAAGTAATGTCTCCAAATTTTGAGTGCGAATACGATAGCCACAAATTCTGGATCGTGTGTGGCGTAATTCAGCTCGCGAGGCTTCAGATGTCGAGATGCATACACAATTACATTGCCTTCCTGCATCAAAACACATCCGAGACCCGAATGTGATGCGTCGCTATACACAGTGAACTCTTTTCCCGATTCTTGTTGGATAAGAACCGGGGCATGAGTTAGGGCTTGTTTGAGTTGGTTGAAACTTCTCTGTTGCTTCTTAGACCACTCGAAGGATTCTTCCTTCTTAAGGAGTTTGGTTAAAGGTGTGGCAATAGTCGATAACCCTTTTACAAATCTTTGATAATACCCAGCTAAACCGAGGAAATTTCTAACCCCACTCACATTTCTAGGAGGTCTCCAATCAAGAATGGTTTAGATCTTCTTTGAGTCGACCTTGATTCCTTCGGCCGAGATAACATGTCTGAGGAACGAAACTTTCGATAGCCAAAATTTGCATTTGGAAAACTTGGCAAATAGTTGACGTTTTCGGAGAGTTTAAAGGACAATTTGGAGGGGTTCAACATGTTCCTTCTTATTCCGAGAGTAGACTAGAATGTCATCTATGAAGACAACTACGAACTTGTCGAGGTAAGGCTTGAAAACTCGATTCATGAGATCCATGAATGAAGCAAGAGCATTTGTTAACCCGAATGGCATTAGAAGGAATTTGAAATGACTATATCAAGTCCGGAAAGTAGTTTTGGGCACATCTTCCTTTTTCACCCTCATTTGATAATAACCCGATCGAAGATCGATCTTTGAAAACACTGCAACATGCTTGAGTTGATCGAACAAGTCTTCGATCCTAGTCAAAGGATACTTGTTCTTGATGGTGACTTTGTTTAATTGCCTATAGTCTATATAGAGCCTCATTTTCCCGTCCTTCTTCTTCACAGACAAAACAAGAGCACCCCAAGTAGATGAACTAGATCGAATGAAGCCCTTGTCTTCTAGCTCTTGAATTTGCTTCTTGAGTTCTTTCAATTCAACTGGTGCCATGCGATAAGGTTAATGGACATCGAATTTGTTCCAAGTTGAACTTCAATCCCGAATTCTATTTCTCTAGTTGGAGGAAGACTAGTGAGTTCCTCGAGAAAGACATCAATAAATTCAGAAACAACGGGAAGGATTTGTAATCCGAATTCATACTCATCTCTTTTAACCATAGCAACAAAAATGGAAGTTGGTTTCTTATCTATAAGCAAGATTGATTCTTTTCCCAAACCCCGAAGATAAAGTCTCCTATTTTGGCAATCTATTCAGGTTTCATGTTATCTTAACCAATCTAGTCCCAATACTAGATCAAATTCTCAAGATGGTAGTACAAATAGATCAATTGGAAAGGGTACATTTTGAATAGTGATAGAGGAGTTCTTACAAGCAAAATTTATAGTCATTAGGCCTCCTTTTGGATTTGACACTACGAGGCTATTATCAATAATTTCAGGCTTCAAATTTACTTTCATAAGAATGGTAGAGCATATAAAAGAGTGAGTGGATCCCAAATCAATCAAGGCATAAGAAGGAATTGAATTTAATTCGATAGTACTTGCAATTATATCGGGAGCTTCCTCCAATTCTCTTCCTCGAATATGATAAATTCTGGCATGAACTCGAGATTCTTAATGAGTAGTGGCTGAGTGTTATCCTTTTCCTTGACCTTGATTTCATGACTGAGCTTGTCGAGAACTCTTATTTCGAACAGAAGGAGTAGAGGTAGCATTGGCTGAAGTTCGATTAGGGAGCTTGTTGGGATTCTGTGGACAATCCTTGATGTAGTGATCGGATCCTCCACACAAGTAACACATATTGGATTTGGTCCTACATTGACATGAATGATGTTTCTGACAGAATTTACAAGTAGGTACTTGAGAAGCTTTGACTGTGTTCCCCGTACTATCAACATACATCACCGGGGTCGAATACTTGATCACCGTTTGAGGTTTCAGAATGTAGTTTCTCTTTTGAGAGGGAGTATAACTCAAAGGATTTCCACTCGAGTACTTGGGCTTCTTTGATTTCCAATGGGGTCGATCATTATGTTTCGATCTTTTATCCTTTCGAAAATGGCTACTATTTCGCTTTTCTGAAGTTTATATCTTAGCTTCAGTGGCAACAGCTCGGTTTACAAGACTCTGAAAATCTGAGATCTCAAGGGCCATGAAGATGGGACCGAGTTCATCATTAAGGCCATCGATGAACATCCGACACTTGTCAGCTTCGGTTTTGATGTATTCGGATCCGTATTTACAGTATTTGCAAAAGTCAGAAACATATTGCTTGATAGGCCTTCCACCTTGTTTCAAGTACAAGAAACGCTTTCTCCGATCAGCAAGATACTGCTCACTAATATACTTTTTTTTGAATTCTTCTATGAAGAATTCCTAGGTGACTTTGTTAGTAGGAGCAGTTAAAGTTGTGGTTTCCCACCAACTTAAGGCCTCATCAGCCAGGAGAGCAATGGAACACTCAAGCATGTGCTCATCAGTACAAGGAAGTTGTTTGGTTAGGATACGAGTGGTAGCCTCGAGTCAATACTCAGCTACTTTGAGATTAGCTTCATCGGTACCCGTGAATGTATAAGCCCGATGTTGAGCTAGTTTGTCGATAGGAGCCCTAGATGGCACGTTAGTAGGAGTTGAAGAAGAAGAGTCTTTCTTTAATGATGTGATAAGTTGTTCAAAAATCACTTTCATGCTAAGGAAGCATTCTTGTTGAACCGGATTGAGAGTAGGGGCTATTTTCTCTGGTTCCTTATTATTTAGAGCTTCTAGAGGTATTTGAGTAATCCGAACACTCTCCCTTTCATTAGAGGAGCCTTCGGGACTTTCATTGTCCCTTGCAAGCCTAGTTTTGGACATTGTTCTATATTGGTAAACAAGAGAGAGTTGATTAGGCAAGAGACAAGCATACTTGAACCCATATAACTCCTAGGTGGCCATTTACTCCTATATGATACAATAGGGCCCGGTTTAGTCTGAGGATCGGCTAAACCGAATCTCTAATACCAATAAATGTAACACCCTTACCCAGTTTAGTTATAAATCGACTAAGTGTTACCTAATCTTGGAGATGCTCTCATATCCATCTTGAAGTTGTCATAACTTAAGTTGAGGATCCCAATCTTTGTCTCCTTCACGCCGTTGGTGCCTTCGTATATGGTCTCTAACTTGTCCCACACTTCCTTTGCACTTGTGCTTAGTAACACCCCTCACCCGGTTTAGTTATAAACCGACTAAGAAGTGTTACCTAAAACAAGGAAAACACAAACCAATTAAAACTTTTCATAACTCACCCGTAATAGGTGAGTTATGCTTCTAATTAAATAAGCTAACAACATGAATCAATAGCATTCAATCAAGAACACAAGTGCACAAGCCTTTATAGGTTATTACTATTCAACCTAAACATCATGATCTAAATTCAAGAAGTGTAAACATTTTAATCACACTAGTGTAGCATTTGAACAATGTAAGCACAACAACATCAACCAAAGCATAACATTCGAACCATGACATTTCATTTACTAATAAGCATATTATCATACCTTGAATTATATTCTAATCATGTGATTCAATACCTAAGATCAATTATACATAGAAAAGATACGCATGTTTCATTCCATTCGAAGGGTTCAAGCAACAAGGACCAATCAAGTTTCCTAGTTTCATTCGAATAGGGCATACTTGAAGAATAAGAAATCAAACATGAACATGGCATTAATACTTGAATCTATAATACATGTAGATCAACCTAGTCAATAGCAACAACAAACATGTCATACATGATCTCAAACTATTCATTTTGCCTATACAAACCTAGCATATCATTCTCAATGGTAACATGGCATTTCATGACAAGATCTAGCAAGAAAACAACCGTTAATCATCTCATGACAAGCATTCAAGACATGAATGAAACTATTTAACAATCTTCTAGGCTTTCAAGACATAAGTTCACACTCCATTTGATCAACCATAATCATATATCATAACATAACACCTAGAACAACTAGACCACAAGCTTCAAGCCATAATAACATGTCTTTACATCACACATTATATCAAGTATATACAGGCCTTCCAAGTATCCAAAATACATGATAACTAGACTATATACATGTCTAAGGCCACCAACTAGGAGCTTGCAAAAGTAACATAAACCATACATGAGCTTGAGCTCGTCTTGCCTTGCCTCAACTCTATGATAGCTTTCAATCCACTTAACCTGTAGATTGAGAAGAATGGAAAGTGATAAGTACAATTAAGTACTTAGTGAGGTAGCGACCTTATCTAGGCAAGTTCATTTCATTTTCAAGTGTGTTTTATTGAAGAGTGGACCTAGCTAAGGTTTGAACATTTCAAGTCATTATCAATCTAAAGCATTCGAATGGTCTAGTCAAGAACATGAACATGTCATAAATTAGCAAACAATTATACATAGCATTGAAAGATCATGTATAACATCATGTATCTCAATATCAAGCCAAGTAAAACATGTGATAGCATCAAATCATTCTTTCAATTCAAGTAACATCAAAATGACATGTAAATCAAGGATTCTAAACAACCAAATTAAGTTTCATAACATGTATAATGTTTTAAGCAAGGTTCACATACTTTTAGATCAATTTAATAAGATTCAAGATTCAGGTGATCAATTCAAGTTTCCTAAGAATTCAGGTTTCATTTCATGAAACATATGATATTCAAACTTTACAATAACAAGATTAGGCCTTGGTATTTAGTTAAGTCTAGGTAATTGAGTTACCAACCAAACTGTCGCCAAAACAATTAACCGGTCATATCCCTCCTACTGTCGCCAATGACCATATCACACATCCCTTCTACTGTCACCAATAAGGGCCTTAGTCCCCCCCATACACAATGAGCTTTAGACTCTATGGCATGCCATCCCACCTATGACTCACTAGCTACAAAGGCATCATTTAGTTTAGTTAACATTTGTTCAAGGTTCGTGTAACCAATCGAGTCAAGGATCAAGACATGTTCAAGACAAGTTGCAAGCTTATTCAAGATGTCATTCATATAGATATTTAACAAGATCTGGATAGCCTTTAGGCTTAGTGAACCTTGGTTCATTATAACAAGATTTTATAACCATTTAACATGTATCATCAAGTAAGTCATGCAACATTTAATCAAGACAAAGCTTCATGTATATCAAGAGCATTTGAATACCAATAATTCAAGCCAAGAAAAAGATTCATTTGATCATACATTCGAATCACATAGCTACTTATATCATCACATCCTTATCATGTGTTGGTTTAAACCATCCTTCCCTTAGTTTACCAAATATAATTAAAGTCATGTTTCATGGTAAGCATCAAACAAGAATGTAGACATGCTCATTTTGGTTAGGACCTAAGTTCTAACCCTATTAATAGCTACACTCACAATATTCCAAGCAAGCTTAATCTTGAAGAGCAATCCCCTTTAGCTTATCTTTTGGATGTCCAACTCTAATACACAAAATCATGGAAATATTGTTAGAATCAATTCATCAAGACAAGCCATTCAAGCACATATTTACTCTACAATTACTACATTATTTTTCTCATTTTGGCAGTTTGCATACCTCTTACTAAATTGCCTATATCTTTTAATCTATACAACGGAATTCAAATTCATTCACACCGTTAGAAAGATAACTTAATTATCTTTCCAACCATATATTCCCCCATATTTTTAGCCTATATAGATTATTACAGATTTTAGTGAAAAGACATGTCAAATTACATTACTAGACAGTTTGCCCTGTCCAGGGTTTACATTTATAGCTTCCAGTATACAACTCATAATTCAGATTTGTTTGTTCCTAATGAAAATAGACATATAAAGGTTCAGTCCATATAATTTTCAGCCTTAAAATCAATTTATCTGGTTATGGTGATTTTTCCAAATTACTACCCAGAATAGAGTTTTCTGGGCAGATTACACTAGGTCATGTTTCTAGCTTTATAATTAATTTAAACAAGGTTCTAACATGAGAATTTAACTTGTATACATTTTTATTACATGATTAATTTAGTTCATTTTACATTCCAGCCCTTATTTCTTTCCAGATTAGTCCTGAATTTATTAATTTTCTAAAAACAGTCCCTATTAATCAATCAAGCCATCTAGGTGACTAGATTCATTATTAGTTCAATTCCTTCAATTTCACTATCAGCCTAGCTTAATCAAGGCCTCAATTATTCAATTTACATGATTTGTTCTAGGTGATTACTTGTTAATTTCTTCCCTTATTCGATTGATACACCAATTATCATAATTGACACCGGCTACATTCGACTACCACTTTGAACATGCTAACTTAATATTTGCACAATTCTAACATGATACATAGGGATTCATTCCTTAATTTTACATATCTATAACATCAATTCAAGCATCATTCAACTATAAACAATGACTATCTTCAACTAAAAACATAAAGTAACTCAATTCAACCAAACTCACTGTATATTCGAATGAAGAAGGATAGGAGCATGCTTAATTTGCTTTTTGCTTTAATTCCCATAAAAGATCATATACATGCAAGCTCAATTTCTAGCAACAATGGTGTTTTCTCTCAATTTCACTCTTTCTCTCAGACTCACTATCCAATTTGGCAAGTGAAGGAGGATGAAAATGACAATCCATTTTAATGGATTAAGGAAAAGACTAAATTGCCCTTTAATTAGTCACTAATTAAGAATACAATCAAGGGTATGTGGGAATCAAGATAATTAGCATGCAATGGTTTTTTTGTTTAATTCGATTTGATCATCATAAATTGGTAATTAATCTTGCTTGTTCTTTTGATTAGGCCCTTAATTAACCTAATTAGCTTAGGTTCAAGTTCAATTGATCTAACAGTTTAGGTGACAAGCTTTAATACTTCTAGATTAGGATTTAGGGCATTATATGCATGATGACATTTTGGCATACATGTCGGGTCCAAGTGCACAAAACAACATATGTAGAGCCTTTTCATTTACTTGGAGTTTTCTCCGATCTTCATCGGTCATCTCCACCTTGTTCTTCGAAACAAGTCTCCCTTCATCATCTCTTTTCATAGGAATTGTCGGTCCGTCTTCCACTACTTCCCAAAGGAAATAGTCGTTGGATTTGATGAAGAGCCTCATCCGATTCTTCCAAAAGGGATAGTTATCCCCATTGAAGAATGGTGGTTTAGTGATGGACTGTGACTCGTACAAGCTAGCCCTGGAGGTATATGTCATGACTTTGATTAGATGTTGATCAACATTCCCCTGGGATCTCCTCTTGTGGAAGTGAAGCCTTCAAAGAGGTAAGCTTTGATACCAATTGGTGAGTGGATCAAATGAATGTGATTTGGCCAAGAGGGGGTGAATTGACTTTTTAAATTTGGAGGGAGCAAATTGGAAATTGAAAAATGAAGAACAATGCAAATTATAGTGGTTAAAGCTTCTAACAAGCTCTACATCCACTACCTTAGCTCCCACTAAGGATTTTCAACAATCTCCACTAGATGTTCTTCCCCTTTTCTACTAAGGAGGTAACCTTTACAATCAGTCAATCTTACTACCAAATATTGACCCAAAAGACTCTTTACAAAGAAGAAATTTGGCAAATAGAAATATCTCTCACAAGACTGAAAATTTGCCAAATTACAATCAAACACTCTCCCAAACTTGATTTAATGATATACAATAAGAATTACAACAAGTTGGGTACAAGATATGACTCTTATGAAGCACAAATGTTTGGAATATAGCTTGGATGTTGCAAGTAGGTTTAATAGTTGATGGTGATTTGGAGGCTTGATTTTATATCCTTGTATTGAATTTTAGCCGTTTAGGTGGTTGAGGTCATTAATCTAGCCGTTAGGCTGCATATTTCCTGCAATAAATGCACTTTTGCAACCTACCGTATCGGTACTCGAACAAGGGTATCGATACATGTCTCAAAACAGAAAGAGTTGTTGTGCATATTTAAGAGGGGTGTATCGATACGTTTATGAGCGTATCGATATATGTATAATGTAAAAAAAGGGGCATATCGATACTCATATACCGTATCGATACGGATTTTTCTCACTCGAATCTTGGATTGAACTTCACCAAAAATGGTATTGGTACGCTGAAAGAGCGTATCGATACGATTAACGGCCATTTTAAAATTTGGGATTCCAATAACTAACAAGCAACGTTCAAATCATTAAATGAAAAGATTTTGTAAACATCATCAAATCGTATCGATACGGGTATGACCGTATTGGTACGCTATAGCTTGAAAACTTGCCCAGATAAATATCGTATCGATACGGGGTTAACTGTATCAGTACACTTTTAACGATTGAAATTCCAGTGAAGGAAAATTGTATCGATACTGCTTAAGCGTATCGATACGCCTAGGCGTAGAATTGAAGTTAGGCTTTAAAATACTTAGACAATTTTTGAACACTTTACGAGTTTTGACTTGAAAGATATTTTGGTTCAAAAAGTTTGTCAATTGAGTGAATCTTTGATGTACTTAAAAATTTATTGTATTTGCATATAAGCCCTTATACAAATTAGTTATATCAAAATCAATTTAATTTTTACAGATAACAATTGAAAATTTTTCTCTTTATTTCTCATAATTGAAAATAAGATTACAATCATGTATTTATACTAAATACAATCTGACTAAGCTAACTACTTGCTAACTAACTTGTAACTAACAAACTAACAACAATTAACAAACTAATTGACTTTCTACACCCCCTCGAGTTGGTGGTAAAAAAATATATTTAACCCCAAACTTGAAGATCAAATGATTGTGTTGTTGTATCCCCAAGGCCTTAGTAAGAATATCAGCAAGTTGTTCTGTTGAAGTCACATGCTGAGTGTTTATTAGCACTTCTTGAATTTTCCCTTTAATAAAGTGGTAGTCAATCTCGATATGCTTAGCCCTCTCATGATAAACAGAATTTGCAGCAATCTGGAGAGCAACTTTACTATCACAAAATAGGATTGTTGGAGTAATAATTGGTACAAGAAGTTCTTTCAAGAAACCATTTAACCAAACTATCTCTTATGCAGTTACTGTCATGCTTCTGTATTCAGCTTCAACTAAAGATCTAGCAATGGTGTTCTATTTTTTGGATTTCCATGAAATCAAGGAATCCCCAATTTGATGCAAAAACCAGTAACGAACTTCCTTAACATTGGACAAGAAGCCAAATCAGAGTCACAATAAGCCAAGAGCTGGCACTTGTTTGAACTTTCCGATAAAATTCCCTGGCCATGACTCCCTTTAACATATCTGAATATTCGAAGAGCTGCTTCAAAGTGTGACTTATTAGGCAATTTCATGAATTAACTAATGTAAAGCCTAACTTTATTTTGATATAACAAAGTGTCTAAGGACCTTTTTGTAAAAGTAAATAAATTTTTAAGTATTTCAAAGTCTCACAAATTGAAAAAAAAACTTGAACCAAAATATTTCTAAGTCAAATAAATTGCTTCAAGAAAAAATTTTCTATGTGTTATAGCCCAAAACATGTTTGTACGCCAGGGAGTTTCGTTACGTGTAGAGCGTTTAGGGTGTACTCTATTTATGAGTGCAAGTGCACACTCTTGTCAAGTTATAGTATATAAGATATCGTCTCCACAGGGATTGGACAGCTTGGTTCGAATTTTCGTTCCTGCACAAGGAAAAGTAAATTGCACAAGTAAGATGATTGTTGAGAATAAAGGTAAAATAAAAACACAAGTAATAAAGGAAGTGATCAGATTGATAGAGAGGGCGGGATTATGCTGCTGCTTAGTGTGAAACTGCGTTGAATGGGCCAAGTTGTTTTGCGCTGCCACAATATGCTGCCTTGGCGGATAATGACGGATCGAGGCTGTGACCCTTTTGCTGCCGCAGCGGATCTCCGCTCTTGCAACAGTCGTTGTCTCGGCAGGTGGAATGGAGAGAAGTCCTGGCGGCAAGTCTGGAAAATACTCCAAGTTCGGCAGAGCAATTTTGAAGTGATCCTTCCTATGTCTAGGCAAGGATTCTGTCACCACGTGATGTAGGCAATACCTGGCAATCTCGGCGTAAACCTAACACATGCAGTCGACGTTTGGTTGCTCCTTTTAGCCGCTGAAATTCTAACTTATGTCTAAGCCTAATTAGTCAACACCTTGACATGATGAGATCATACTTAATTCTTTCGTGAGTTTGACACTCTCATGCCCGACAAATGGATTTCTTCAACTGGACTTTTGGAACTAATTGAAGAAGTGAAGAACATGAATTAAGTAAACTTGGAATATTTTATTGAAAACAAACTTGAAACCTAAACAATCGTTCTCACAACTAATTTACAACATAACCCCAAACCCAAGAGAAGTTTAGAACATGCCGACGGCAGAAAACCTAAGATGCCTTTGAATTAGAATTACAATGAGTATTTATAGACAATAGCTAGGTCTAGTCATTCTTGAAGTAGAAGTCTTCAAAAGTAGCTTTCCACATTTAATGTGACTTTAAACTTCTAACTTCTTTGAGTTGAATGTGGACTTTATCATGTTGCCTTGTCCCGCAAGCAATCTTGAGATTTCACTTCAGCGGCTTTTCCCGCTACTACAGACGTTGGAAAATCAAGTGGGTGGAATCGATAGAATCAGGGTTTTTAGCTCTACAAATTGCACTCATGTTCTCCAACTCCACAGTTTTGCTGCCGTAGGCAGCAAGGTCGGCGGCGACAGCACTCGGAAGCTACTGTCTCTATCAGGAACTGCGTCAGTACAGCTCCCTGGTTTGCTGCCTCAGCATCACATCCTCAGCTCCTCTTCCCCTCTGTCAGCCTTTAGTACCTAAAACCAATAATACACTAAAACATTACCTTTCTTCACCAAATTAAAGATAATCGATACAAGCAAGGCAAAGTAAAGAAATACTATAGAATGCAATGTATGATCCTAATTATGCCTAAGATGAACTTAAAAACAACAATAATGTGAGATGGAGTGTGCATGAAATATAGAACTTGTGGACACTTTACACACCCCCAAACTCGAACTATTGCTTGTCCTCAAGCAATGCGACCTAAACATACATGCTCTAATAATAATCAGAAAGAAAAGCATGTTTTTCAACTTGATTTCATACCTCAAGGTCGTGGCACCTATATTAAGTTAGTGAAGGGAATTTAGCAAGAAAATAATTCAGAATTAATTTCTGATGCGAGTGCAGTGTGTGCAGGACTGTATACAGGCTGAATATGCAGAATAACTAAATAAACAAAGATGATGTTTACGATATAAGGTTGCTACCGAGGCAGCACAATTAAGCACATTATTTTAATCATGGCAATGAGGGCTTCAACTTATCACAACTACTCTTCTAGGTCTGAGATTAAGATAGAAGCAAACTACAAAACCCCGAACCCTTAGAGTAGAGTCATCCCGTGAAGAATTTCATTCACTCATGCTAATTTGTCTGTCACTTCAAAACTTTCAGATTCATGGACTTTGATAGCAGTGGAGTGTCCACACACATGATTCTTCCTAGAGCCTGTTTTGGGCACCTCTAGGGAAAGACAACATAAAATTGGTTTTGCCTGTCTTGGCAGTGCTTTTGTTTTTCCTGTTTGTTGCCTGCCGCGATAGCTTCCTGCAACCGATGTTAGAATTTTGCAAAGAATTCTAAAAACAAGCAGACAATGTTCATCAGTTATTCTAGCAATTTCAGCAAGTCACAGAAGTGTTTCACAGTTTTGGCAATTAAAAAAATTCTAAGTCATTTTTCATGCTTTTTCCCAAATTAAGTTCAATTTATAATTTGGTGCGAAATTAAATTAATCGGCTATCCTATCATAGGCGCAAGTTATGACAAATTTTTCTGTTCCGATTATTACTAAGGCAAGTACAATGCAATATATATGCTACTAAGTATGCCTAGACAAAAAAAATGCGAGATTGTGAGAGCTATCCCCCCAAACTCGAGATGGGCATTGCCCTCAATACACAAAATAAAAACAGAAAAATTAAAATAAAACAGAATAACTAAAAAATAACATGAGAAAAGGGAAGGAGAATTAGGCTTAGTTGTTGTCAGATGGTGGAGAAGATGTGGAGGAGTTATCTGCTCTTCTGCCAGTTGCGGGTTGCGGCAGTGCTGCCCTTGTTATGCTCGGCAGCTCGAGTCCTTAGGTTCTAAATCTGGGTAAGTAGTTGTGAGACGGGAATAAAACGCAAATAAAGTCTGGTCCTAATTAGGTAAAATCTACTCCTAAATAAAATAATAAAGATGTGAAAAAAATAAAAACTTATACAAAATTTTGTTACTCTAGGAGTGCATTGAGATACATCTTCTAAGGTAACTACTCTCTTATCGGTTGGAGCTTAAGAGGGTCGTTTTCGATACTTCTTATAGTCTACCCACACCCTCCATCGAGTGACTATTCTCATGGTGGAGGAGTCATTCTTCCTCGTTCCCTTGTAATCCATGTGAACCTTCCTTCTTGTTCCTATTCCTAAAGGCATGGACATGTGATTAGGAAAAAATATATAACTACCTAACCATGTACTTACATCCTTTTTGTCGAAGTTAATCATAGGGGAAAGTTTCTTTTGCTGCCGAGGCAGCTACTGTGGCAACCAACTGTTGTGGTAGTTTTCTGTCACAGTGTTGTGCCGGTCAAGGGAAAACTCTTTAGGCTCCTGGAAAATCTCCATTAGTAGAGATTTTGACTACTGCAACTCTTCCTGCATCGGCTCCTCTAGATATATATAATCCATAGCTGTCGAGGTGTCTGTCGAGGCGAGTTTCACTATGGAGGCTTCTGTCGTGGCAGGCCTCTCTGCTGAGGCATAGCTTTGCTCAGGTGCTGTCAGTTTGTCCTTAGGGCAGGGTTCTAGGTAGTTGTCGGAACAGCTGTCAATCTTGTTGTCTGGGCATCGTTCTGCATCCTCTTGGCTTGGAGGTTCTAATTGCTCCTCACACATCGGAGATCTTTCCTCGCATTGCACTTCGTCCTCTTGTCCTGGGACATCAATATCCCTCAGACTTAATTGTTCTGGTTCATCTATGGCATTGATGAGGACTGAATTGTTTAGCCGTGCATCCATCTTAGCAATGCTGACGTCCATAGCAACTGTCACTTTATCCGTGAGCGCATGGAAAGTTTGAAGTGTGTCCTCTAAGGATTTTGATTGTTCTTGTGGATAACTATATTGTCAGGGTATGTCGATTTCTGTAGCAAAATTGTTATGGTAAAAAAAATTGAGATTCTTGATTATACCATAAAAATTTCTTTCTGCTGCTGCGGCATCTGCTATTCATATTCAGACATCCACTTCCAAGTGTTTTTTCTCGACATGTCTGCTACAAACAGATGAGGGCAACTTTCGAACGCATGATTGCCTTCACAAAATTCGCAAGAACTTTCCCAAGTATAGCCAACCTTAACTCGTGTGGCACCTGAATAGGCGCTTTCCCACATAGTTTTTTTCAACTAAGAATAAAAATAACAAAAACTAAAAATTAAATGCAAAGAAAATAAAAGTGCAGAAATAAAAATGAAATTCGTTGTTACCAATCCCCGGCAACGACGCCAAAAACTTGTAGAACATTTAGGGTGTACTCTATTTATGAGCGCATGTGCACACTCTTATCAAGTTATAGCATATATGATATCGTCTCCACAGGGATTGGACAACTTGGTTCGAATTGTCGTTCTTGCACAAGGAAAAGTAAATGCACAAGAGAGATAGTTGTTTGAGATGTAAAGTAAACTAAAAACACAAGTAATAGAGGAAGTGATCAGATTGATAGAGAGGGCAGGGTTATGCTGTTGCTTAGTGTGAAACTGCGTTGAATAGGCCAAGTTGTTTTGCACTGCCTAGATATACTGCCTCGGCGGGTAATGGCGGAATGAGGCTGCGACCCTTTCGCTGCCGTAGCGGATCTCTGCTCTTGTAACTTTCACTGTCTCGATAGGTGGAATGGAGAGAAGTCCTGACGGCAAGTCTGGAAGATACTCCAAGTTCGGCAGAGCAATTCTGAAGTGATCTTTCCTATGTCTAGGCAAGGATTCTGTCACCACGTGATGTAGGCAATACCTAGCAATCTCAGCGTAAACCTAACACATGCAATCGACAGTTGGTTGCTCCTTTTAGCTGCTGAAATTCTAACTTATGTCTAAGCCGAATTAGTCAACACCTTGACATGATGAGACCGTACTTAATTCTTTCGTGAGTTTGACACTCTCGTGCCCGACAAATGGATTTCTTCAACTGGACTTTTGGAACTAATTAAAGAAGTGAAGAACATGAATTAAGTAAACTTGGAATATTTTATTGAAAACAAACTTGAAACCTAAAAAATCGTTCTCACAACTAATTTACAACAAAACCCCAAACCCAAGAGAAGTTTAGAACATGCCGACGGCAGAAAACCTAAACTATGTCTAAAGAAAACCTAAGATGCCTTTGAATTAGAATTACAATGAGTATTTATAGACAATAGCTAGGTCTAGTCCTTCTTGAAGTAGAATTCTTCAAAAGTAGCTTTCCACATTTAATGTGACTTTAAACTTCTGACTTCTTTGAGTTGAATGTGGATTTTATCACATTGCCCTGTCCCGCAAGGAATCTTGAGATTTCACTTCGGCGTCTTTTCCCGCTGCTACAGACGTCTGAAAATCGAGTGGATGGCATCGATAGAATCAAGGTTTTTAACTCTACAAATCACACTATGGTTCTCCAACTCCATAGTTTTGCTGCCGTGGGCAGCAAGGTCGGCAGTGACAACACTCGATAGCTACTGTCTCTGTCAGGAACTGCGTCAGTATAGCTCCCTGGTTTGCTGCCTCAGTATCGTATCCTCGGCTCCTTTTTCCCTCTGTCAGCATTTAGTACCTAAAACCAAGAATACACTAAAACAGTACTTTTCTTCACCAAATTAAAGATAATCGATACAAGCAAGGCAAAGTAAAGAAATACTGTAGAATGCAATGCATGATCCTAATTATACCTAAGATGAACTTAAAAACAACAATAATGTGAGATGGAATGTGCATGAAATATAGAACTTGTGGACACTTTACAATACGCTATAGCTGTATCGTTACGGTTTTTAGGTTCTAGAATTTTAATCGACAAAAGCGTACTGACAAAATTTTACTCGTATCGATGCGGTATTTTACATGTGCTTAACTTTAAGGCATAGCGTACCGATACGGTAAGTCCCCGTTTCGATATGGTTTGATCTGATTCGATAAATATTTGTATTTAAAGTTTTTTACTGTTACTTGTCCGTTATGATTTTAGCAAAATTTAAACGGTCGTTAGACCGTATCGATACGCCCATATAGCGTATCGATACACACTTTACAAAAGTTTTTCTCAGGATTCCAATACGCAAAATTTGTATCGATACGGTCATTGAGTATCGATACACCCCTGTTTTTACGCTATACTCGTACCTATACACCCTTATAGCGTATCGATACACCCTCTTAAATGTGAACAATGACTCTTTCTGTTTTGAGACAAGTATTGATACAGTTGTTCGAGTGCCAATACGGTAGGTTGAAGAAGTGCATTTATTGCGGGAAAAATGAAGCCCAACAGCTCAATTGATGATATCAACTACCAGAACGGCTAGAAATCAATGCAAGGGTATTTAAACATGCCTCAAAAGCTACAACGACAACTACTGAACTTAATTGCAACACCAAGCACAAATCTAAACCTTTGAGCTATTAGAGTCAAACCCTTGTACCCAATTGAGTGATTTTCAATTGTATTAATCTTTTATCAATTTGGGTTGAGTGAACTTGTAATTTGGGGCAAATATTCCACCTTGTAAGGTTTATCTTTCATTTGCCAACAATCTTTGTATTTGAGAGAGTCTTGGTTAATCTTTGGGTAGAAAGATTAACCGATTGTAACGTTTCCTCCTAATCTGAGAAAAGGGGACGAATTTCTAGTGAAATTGGTTGAAAATCCTTATTAGAAGCTAAGGTAGTGGATGTAGAGCTTGTTCTAATCTTGAACCACTATAAATTGCCTTGTCTTTATTTTCTACATTTTCAATTTGCTCTCTTCATTTTTAGAAAGCCAATTCACTCCCTCTTGGCCATTTTCAATTCGATTGATCCACTTAACAATTGGTATCAAAGACTAACTCTTTGAAGGATTCACTTCCACAAGAGAAGATCTTAGAAGAAGATCAATCAACCTTCGAATCAACCCATGGCATCTACCTCTAGACAAAACTTCCTTGAGTCACAATCGATCACCAAGCCGCCATTTTTCAATGGGGATAACTATCCCTATTGGAAAAATAGAATGGGGCTCTTCATATAGTCTAATGATCATGTCCTTTGGGATGCAGTGGAAGATGGGCCAACAATTCCGATGAAGAGAGATGAAGAAGGAAGGTTAGTTCCAAAAACAAGAGCGAAAATGACCGATGAAGATCGAAGAAAACTTCAAGTGAATGACAAGGCTCTTCACATCATCTTTTGTGCACTTGGACCTGATATGTATGCAAAGATGTCATCTTGCACAAGTGCACAGAAAGTGTGGGACAAGCTAGAGACCACCTACGAGGGCACCAACGATGTAAAGGAGACCAAGATTGGGATCCTTAATTTAAGCTATGAGAACTTCAAGATGAAGCCGGATGAGAGCGTCTCCAAGATGTTTGATAGGTTCTCCATCATTGTAAACGGTCTCAAGGGCTTCGGTGAGATCATTCCTGAAGATAAGCTAGTCTGGAAGCTTCTTTACTCTCTTCCCAAATCATGGGATGGGAAGAGAACCACAATTATCGAGGCCAAGAACTTGAAGACTTTGAAACTCGATGAGTTGGTGAGATCTCTCCTTACTCATGAGATCATGAAGCAAGGAAAGAAAGAAGAAAAGAAGAGAGAAGAGTAGAGCAGCAAGAGATAGATAAGAAGAAGCAAGGAATTTCTCTCAAGGCATCTCAAGAGGAAAACAATTCTGGTGAGGATGAGTTTGAGGAATTTGTTATGATAGCCAAGAGATTCTCTCGGTTCATGAAGTCCAATTGGGGAAGAAAGTTCCAAAGGAGAAAAGACTTCAAGAAAAAAGAAGAGGAAAGTGATCAACTCATTTTTTATGAGTGTAAGAAGTCGGGGCGCGCAAGATCGGATTGCCCTCAACTCAAGAAAAAAGGGTTTCATAAGAAGAAAAAGCAAAAAGCCCATGTTGCCACTTGAAATGATGAAGAATCATCATTCGGTGAAGAGGAGCATGAAGTGGCTAATCTTTGCCTCATAGCTATTGATGATGATCCTAAGGTAAACTCTAACTCATCTACTTTCGATTTTATATATGACGAATTACAAGATGCATATGATGAGTTGCAAGAGGTTTACGATGAGTTGGTTGAAAAGTACTGTAACACCCATCGCTCGGTTTAGTTGTAAACCGACTAAGAAGTGTTACCGAGATAATGAAAACACGAACCAATTAAAACTTTTCCTAACTCACCCCTAATATATGAGTTAGATTCCAATCAATACAAGAAATCAACATGATTCAAATAGCATTCAATCTACAACACATGCACATAAGCCATTATAGGTTACTACTTGAACATCCTAAGCATCATGATCTCAAACAAGGAAGTGTAAACAATTTCAAAATACACTAGTATAATATTCGAATGACATGAATCCATCAAGATCAATTAGTTCATTTGCCCAAAAAACATATTATCTTGCTAACATGTTATAAGTTATATCTTAAATCATATGACACAAGACCAAGGAGAACAATACACAAAGACAAGATATGCGTGTCTTCCATTCAAAGGATACCAACAACAACAATCAAACATGTCTTCCTAATTTCATTCAAATAGAGCAAGTTTAATGAACAAGAAATCAAACTTGTACATGGCCATGTTACTTGAATCTTCACACAACTAGATCAACCTAGATGGTAGTAACAAGAACATTGTAACACCCACAACTATACCCTAAAAGTTATTTAAATTAATTAGCTAAGTGATTAATTTAATTAAACACATTCAAACTTTAGATTCGGTTAATAAGATTAAATTAGAAGAAATGCACTAACCGAAGGACTTAATTGGGGTGATTAAATTAAAAATTGTGTAAAACACCAATAATTGCATGTAATATAAGTAAGTTCCCTAATTCACCCTTGGCTGAAAATTCCTTAAAGGATAATTTAGGGCAAAAAGGACAAAACCTAGTTCTATTGTCTTACACAAATCCACTAGGATAATCATCTTCTCTAGTACCCCTCTTCAGCCGAATGTTAGAGAGAAAATTAGGGAGAGAATTCTGGAGAGAACACAAGAATTCAAGGAGATTGATCTTGCATGTTGATCATTTTCCCATAGAAATTAAGCTTGGAGCAAAGTAAGTACATTTATACACACTTAACCAATTGATATGTTCAATTTGTGTATTTGTTTTGTCTTAATGTGATTGCATGTTGTTGATGATGAATTTGTTGCTTGGTTTGTGTTATAATATGTTTAATTAACTGAATTTAGCTTGGGTTATCTAATTGTAAGTGTAAACAAGTCAATAAATGGTGCAAGATGCTACCAAATGCACTTCGGGACTGTTTTGTTAAAACTGGAAAAAATGAAGGATTAGGAAACATTTTTGGAAAATTTCATATACGAAGAAAGTATTCAAAATGATTTTTATTGTTGGTTTGAAGTATTGGATGATCCAAATATGTCATAGAATTGTTGAAAAATCTGTTAGAGATAAGACTAGTCACCTAGGGTGTAAATCTGCCTTATGGACTATTTTGAGTAAAGTAAAAGCTTTAGGGACTGAAATATTACTAAATGGGCTCTGTAATTAATACTTGGAATCAGGGTACTCGTGTTAGAATTGAAATGTAGCTTGAATATGATTAATAAATAGCTCATATGGGTGATTAAAATGTTTAGTTTGCAATTTTAGTGAATCTGGACTAATCTGGAAAATAGCTAAAAAAAGGGAATAAATTAAATGATACAGGGGCTGAATTGGAATTGAATAACAAGGGAAAAATAGTTTAAAACAAGGTAAAAAGGCTTGAATTAACTAGTAAGGTACGTAGGATGAAAAATGCACCAAAGTGGTCAAAAGGGTAAACTAACAGTTTAGTCCCCTGTAGAATGCCCTGACTTTAAATGCAAAACTGTATGGATCTAAACGTGGGGAAAATATGTACTATACATGGTTAGAAAGGTGTGTGAATAATATTTCTAGAATGGTAAAGTAATCAAAAATCCAATGGGTAGATTAAAAGATATGGCCATATTAGTAACAAGTGCTCAAACTGCCAATAGGAAAAACAATTTTGAGTGTTTGGTGTTTACACTTGCTTAAATGAGTTTATATGCTTGAATTGGCCCCTGATATGTTTTTTATGTTTGTGTGGATGATAAGACCAAGAATTTGAATAAAATTTGGAGAAAACAAGAGTTGGTCGATCAAGTATGAAGAACAAGGGCATTGTTATCAAAGATCAAGATTAGCTTGGAGTATTGTGAGTGTAGTTAACTTTAGGGTTAGGATTAGTATCCTAACCACTATCTTTTATTAATTTATGATGTTTAACATGAAGCATGAAATGAATTTAATCTTGGTTTTGTAATTAACTTAAGGGAAGATGGATTAAATGGAAATATGTTAGCATTCTCTATGTTACTAGGTAATTGTCTTGTTGAAGCATGATGAAGTTACTTATGTTTGAGTAGTGGTGTGATTGATTTAAATGAGATTAATTGAATGATATGTTACTGTTTTTGTTTGAAATAAGAGGCTGGAAATTGAGATTATGATAATTACTTGGTGGAAATTGATTAAACCATGACCTTGAATATGTTTTGTGTACTTGTGATGTGAATATGGTATATGATCTTGCAAATTGGAATATAGCTCCTCTGATCCTTAAATATGCTTGCTGGAATTAAATGATCCTTAAAGCCTTGGTTGATTAGTGGTTTTAGGTAGAATGGCATGCCTAGAGTCTAGCTCCTCTGATTTAGTACATGTGTACTCATAGTGTGGTGTTGTGACACCTAAAGTGTTAGATGCTTGGGCATCCTTTGTTGATAATTCAAATGCTA
The DNA here is from genome assembly GCA_030270665.1 of Hibiscus trionum. Taxonomy (NCBI): domain Eukaryota; kingdom Viridiplantae; phylum Streptophyta; class Magnoliopsida; order Malvales; family Malvaceae; genus Hibiscus; species Hibiscus trionum. Next base: position 1,931,084 of record BSYR01000012.1, read on the forward strand.
AATGTGAAGGTATTTAGACCTACTGTTGCAATAGTGCAACCTCTGAAATTGATGCTATGCATCCTCTGTTAAGGTACCTTGAGTATAGGCTCGATTACCTAGTCACTAAGATTCCAAGGTAAAGTGTTAAAAAGGATTCGGTTTAAAATTTAATATACACACGTGGATGTTTGATGTATTTGGTGTAATGTTAATCGTTATATGGGATATGAACATTGCTTATATGTTTCAATGCTCCCTTTTGAATGGCATAAGATAATGATTTAGAGGATTATAATACTTGGCTTGTTACTTGTTAAAATGCCATGTAAATGTTCTATGATGGCTGATATGATATCACAATGTATTAAGAATACTACTTATATGTGCATGAGCCTAGTTAGGGTGTACTCAATTGATTGGAACTTCACTAGGTAATCTCGTTTGATAAGATAAGACACTTAATGAAACTGATGGAAACCGTTAGAAATAGGAACTACTTCACTAAGTACACCATGTACTTATAACTATGTATTTCCCTCTTCCCAAACCAACATGATAGACTGATCCCGAAGTTGTCCTGATCCTGTCTCTGTAGCAGTCACAAGCAAAGAATTCAAGTATGCTTTGTTTCTTGTTGTTGATACTCCTAGTGGGTGGCTTAGAATCATGCATAGTTATCCAAGTAGTATGTATTTGGGTGATATTACGAATGTATTTTGGATGTATATAGCTAGTATGGAAGGTTATGTAAAGGGCCTGGAGCGTATATAGGAGCCCTATGGTTATATGATGTTTTGATGTATATAATACTTAAATGAATGTTATGGTGTAATGAACCAAGCATGTTTTGGATGTATATAATGTTTAATATGGATATATAAGTAATCGAATGCTTGTATGATGCTGATAGTATGCTATATAGGTTGGATTGTAACACATGGATGACTTAGAATTGCTTGATCTTGTTGGATGTTAGAATGTATAAGCTTGAAGAAATGGTTATCTTGTTGTGATAACATACATGATTGATTTTATCTCTTGTATACATGTATGATCAAGATAAATGCTATGTTGGTATGAAAAAAATTGTAGCCCTCTAACTCATAATATTAAGTTAAGCATTGTGCATTGGTTGATAGTTAACGGTAAACTATTTGGCATGTGTGTATTGATTGTATGCATGTTGCGCGTCATAACGCTCTACGCTCCTAACTGGGTGTAGGGTGTTACAAACATATCTTACTTGATTTCACTCTATCCATTTTACTTATCCAAACACTGTATATCATACTCAATTGTGTCATAGCATATCAAGTCAAGACATAGCAAGAAAGCAAGGCTCATACATCTCATGATAAGCATTCAAGACATGAATCAATCTACTTAGCAATCTTCTAAACTTTCAAGACATCAATTCACACTCCATTTAACCAACCATAGACAAGTATTATATCATAATGCTTAGATCAACTAAGCCACGAGTTCCAAGCCATATAAACATGTATTTACATATCTAACATCATGCCAATATATATATACAAGCCTTTCAAATATCAAATGCATGATAAGCTAGACTATATATACAGTTCTAAGGCCACCAACTAGGAGTTTACAAAAGATAACATGAACCATACTCTGTGCTTGAGCTTGTCTTGCCTTGCTTCAAATCTAGATTAGGCTTTTAATCCACTTAACATGTAGATTGGAAAGAATGGAAACAAGAGTGATAAGTAAAATTAAGTACTTAGTGAGGTAGCAACCTTAGCTAGGAAAATTAATTTCATTTTAAGTGTTTTTTTATTCAAGAGTAGACCTAGCTAAGGTTCAAGCGGTTCAAGCCAAAACTCCTCTATTGCATTCGAATGGTGTTAGGCAAAGAACTAGTATCATGTCATGTAATTGACTACCAATTTTACACATAGCATTGCAAGATCATGTATACACATCATATATCTTAATTTCAAGCCAAGCAAATCATGGGATATCATCAATATCATTATTCCATTTCAAGTAACATTACAATGACATGTAAATCAAGCATTTAAAACAACCTATTCAAATTTCATGTCATGTATCAAGTAATAAGCAAGCTTTACATTCTTATTAGATCAATTTAACAAGATTCAAGCATTGGTATTTAGTCAAGTCTAGGTAATCGAGTCACCAACCAAACTTTTGCTAAATCAAGTAATTGGTCATATCCCTCCTACTGTCCCCAGTGACCATAATACATATCCCTCCTACTGTCGCCAATAAGGGCCTTGGCCCAAGACCTTAGCCCCCCCCCCCAAACACAATGAGCTCTAGACTCTATGGCATGCCATCCTACCTAGGACTTACTAGCTACCAAGGCATCATTTAATTTAGTTACAATCGATCATGATTCAAGTGTCTAGCAATTCAAGCATCAAGACATGTTCAAGACAAGTTGCAAGCTTATTAAAGGTATCATTCGTAATAGACATTTAACAAGATCAAGATAGCTCTTAGGCTTAGTGAACATTGGTTCATTATATCATGATTATAATCTTTTAAGCATGTATCATCATTTGAGCCCTTATTAGGATTACTAGGCAACAAGCATGGCATTTTTCAAGTCATAGCAACATGTAATCAAGATAAGCTTTCATGTATATCAAGAGGATTCGAATGGAAACAATTAAAACCTAGAACAAGATTCATTTGATTATACAATCAATTTATATAGCCACCTATAACATCACATTCATACCAAGAATTAGTTTAAACCATTCTTCCCTTAGTTGTTACCAAATATAGTTAGAGTCATCTTTCATGGCAAACATTAACAAGAATGTAGACATGCTTATTTTGGTTAGGACCTAAATCTTAACCCTATTAAAAGCTACACTCACAAGTATTCTGAGCTAATTTTGATCTCAAATTGCTACCCTCTTAAGTTAGCCACTAGCTTGTCCACTTTTGTCTTCTTCAATAAGATCGACCTCTTGCTCTAGGAGTTACTCAAGCACAATAAACATAAAATCAGTAGCAATTTAAGAGATTCAAGCATTCAAATCACCAAGAAATTCAATTCAATCCATATTCAATCTCAAAATCAATCAAAGCAATTTTACAAAACAAGCTTATCAAGTATATATACTAGTCTAATTACCTAGCCTTCATATACATTTTAACCAAATTTTACAACTTAACATCTGATCATAGCAAAGCAGCAAATATACTCATTTTTACTTATTTCATTCAAAGTAGTCCTCATCTTAATTTTTTTAACACAAAACAGTCCCTTGATTAACCACAACTTCTATTTAAATCCCTAGTCTTGAATACATGGCTTAACATACATTCCTATTAAAATTTGCTTCCTATACATACTTGATCATGTTTGATTCTGATATTTACTGTTTTTTAACACATTTTAACATCTTAAAAATCATCAGTTTACATGATTTCAGAGACAATACAATCCCCAACAGTTTTCATATTTACAAGACAGTCCAATTTACAACTAGATGTACTTTAATGCATGATTCAACCCACAATTTTATCACATTCAAACCAGCCCTTAAATATTTATTTCCCCTATTTTCCTTTGTATCTACATGTCAAATTCAGTCCCTAAAAACATCCAGATTAGTCCTCAATTCAGCCAATCTTTCAAAACAATCCCTATTAATTGATTGAGCTTACCATGTGACTAGTTTCATTCCTAATTTCTATTTTACCAATTCTAACATCATTTTCACTAATCCAACACCTCAATTCACCAGTTAATTCAATTTACAGAAAGTTTCTCCTAAATGAATTTTTCTTAATTATGCATGTATCTCAAGTTATTCCCCCGATTTCAAAATTAGCATTGCTCGCATGAATCTAGGGCAATTTACACCATTCGGCTAATCAAATTTTCGTTCAAGCTCAAAGTAATTTCATCAATATTTCAATCCAACTCCTAATCTAGTTCAAACACAAGATTCAACCATATAATTCAAGGTTTCAAACTACAACAATCATTCAAGTTAATAAATTCTACTTATCTAGCATTTGGGCAATAAGAAGAAGCACTTACATCAATTTTCTTGTGACATGCATGAATCAAGATTATTCTAGCAAGCTTCTAACCACAACAATGGAGGATTTTTCTCTCAATTTTTTACTCTCTCTCTCTCTCTCTCTCTCTCACTTTCTCTCCAAATTTGCTTTCTTTTCTTCTTCACTCCATTTGGCTAATGGAGGTTGAAGATGACAACCAAATTGGTTGTCTTGGCCATGCTTGGCCGAGTGTCCCACTCACCATTTTGGTGGTGGTGACACTTGGTTAGGCCCTTTTAATTATAATTAATTTACATTCATTATACCCTACTTTAATTATTAACATATTAATATTTATTAATTAAGCTACCAATAGCTCATTTCTTATAATTTGATCCTTAATTCACTTAGTTATTCATATTGGTTCAATGTTTACACTATTGTTTCTAATTAATTCATGTACAATCTACTAGGCTACGATTTGGGGTATTACAAGTACAAGGAATCGGTTTTGAAAAATAAGAAAATGATTTTCGATTTGAAAAACCAAAACAATTTCCTTTCCAAAACTAACACGGAACTCGAAGAGAAGATTGTTGTTTTACAAGATGATTTAAAGTATTTTCAAAATGAAAATGTTGATTTAAAAAATCTTCTTTCAAAAGTTCATAATGATCACTACAAAGTATTGAATGAGCTTAAGGTTTCTCTTTATGTAGTTGGGAAACAATATTTTGAAAAAGCAAGTTCTTCAAAACCCAACTATGTAAAGAGGAACTTTAATGGCTACAAACAAAGAATCTCTCAAAGGCACCTTAATGGTAAAATGATTAGAAATGTATGGGTTCCTAAATAACTAGTAGTTTCTAATAATATTAATGTTATTATTTCTAGGATTCGTAAAGGAACCAATTATTGTGAGCTAACTCACATGGACCCAAAATGATTTGGGTACCAAAAATCAAAAACTAATCTTTGTTTTTAGGGGTATCGTTGCTACAAGGCCAAAGCTTCAAGTCAAAACACTTGGTACCTTGATAGTGGATGCTTAAGACACATGACCGGTGACAAGAGTAGATTCATGGAGCTAAAGCCAAAAAGTGGTGGAGTAGTGACATTTGGTGACAACTCCAAAGGCCATATTGAGGGTATTAGCTCCATTGGTAATCTCTACTCTATTCTCATTGAAGATGTTTTATATGTCAATGGTCTAAAGCATAACTTGTTGAGTATTAGTCAATTATGTGATAAAGGGTTGCAAAATTATGGACATTAAAATAAACAAGATAATGCTCATTGGTCATCGCATAGGTAATATATACATGGTGCATCTAGATGACATTCATACATCACATGCATGTTTGGTTGCTCAAAATGAAAATGATGCATGGTTATGGCATAGGAAACTAGGACATGCTAGCATAAATGTTTTAAAGAAATTGGTTTCCCAAAATCTAGTTAGAGGTTTACCTAAGCTAAAATTCTCTTTAGATAAAATTTGTGATTCTTGTTCTAAAGGTAAACAAAAACGAATTTCATTTAAATCCATTAATGATGTTTCAACCAGTAGAGTTTTACAATTGATCCATATGGATCTCTTTGGGCCTATTAGGAAAACTTGCTTGGGTGGAAAATCATATGCTTATGTTTTAGTTGATGATTTCTCTAGATACACTTGGATTCTCTTTTTAAGTACAAAAGATGAGGCTTTAGAAAAATTCATCACTGTTGGGTTTTTCGACGCTCGATTCGAACAACCGATTATGCTCGCCAAGTGGTGGAGAGGTGAATTTTTGGGTGGAAGGGTTTAGGAAGCTAAAAGAATAAAGACACGATGATTTATAGTGGTTCAACCTTCTAACCAAGGTCTACATCCACTACCTTAGCTTCCTACTAAGGATTTCACAATCAATCCACTAATTGATTCGTCCCCTTTTCTAGGATCAGGAGGAAACCCTTTACAACGATCAAGCTTCTACCCAAAGCCTTGATCAAAACCCTCGAAGCTTTCTACCCAAAGCTTGAAGGAACCCCTCTCTTACAAAGAGATAAACAAAGAAGCAAACTTGAACCCTCTAATAGGTATTTTGTTTGCACAATGAAGCACTCACCCAAAACCTAAGACACTTGAGCAAATTTAACAAAGTAAGCTCACAAGTGTTGTCTAAGCAAGAAATAAACGATTTAAGCTCTAAACAAGTTTTTCACTCATAATGTTGTAACAATTGAAGCTCTTTTCAATCTTGATGCTTGGAGGTCTTATTTATACTCCAAATTGAGTATGTAGCCGTTTATGGCCGTTGGGATCAAAATATAGCCGTTTGAAGACTTTAATTTCCTCCAAAATGCAATTCAGCTGCTACCCGTTTCGGAACGCTTGAAGCCCGTTTCGGAACGCCTTCTTTATAGATATAGTCGTTGCAACCTGTCGGGGTACCCGTTTCGGAACACCCTATAGCCGTTTCGGAACGCGTATCGGAACGCCTTAACCCTGTTTCGAAACGCCTGCATTTTGAATATTAGTTGGGAAAGAGCCGTTGGGGTTTATAGCCGTTAGGGTCGTTGCCACGTAGGCGTATCGAAACGGCCTATACCGTTTCGGAACGCTTGGCCCGTTTCGATACGAGTATCGAAACGTTTTGCCACTGGAATCCCCCTGTTTCGAAACGCCCTATGGTGTTTCGAAACGCCCTATGGTTTTTGAGAAATTTGGCCTTTGAAACACATTAAAAACCATTTAAAAACTTCCTAAACATAATTTCAAGATGTTTGGACTTTAGAAATGTTTTTAAATTCTTTTTAAATTAGTCCAAAATATTTTTCAAATATTATATCAAAACATTAGTTCTACAATCTCCCCCTTTTTGATATAATAAAACCAACTTGAAAAATTGTTTGGGATTCTCCCCCTTTAACTTTAAAATTGTGAATAAGAGATTAAGATATGAAATAAAATAAAGCTCCCCCTTATTCGTTTGAAAATTCAATTTTTCAAACCATTTCTCCCCCTTTTTGTTATATCAAAAAGAATTTAAAATGACATTTAAGTTCAAGATAACATAGGAGGCAAAAAAAAATTTGACGCTTAAAATTTTGGTTTAAAATTGGCTCCCCCTTACTCAAAGCATCATTGAATGTTAGTTCAACATATAAGCATATCTAGTTGAATTTAAAAAAAAATCAAATAAAATCAAAAACAACTAGAAATTTTACCAACACTTGAACCCAAGGGAGGATGTGAAGCCTTCCTTCTTCAAGTGTTCTTTCTTGTGTGCATGGAGCTCCCCCTCAATTTTGACTTGTTGATCATTCTCCATCACACCTAGCAAAAGACAATCAAGTAATTTTTGGTATCCAAATTGCTTTGGATCCATAGACGTTAGTAGCACAAAATTTAGTCCCCTTAGGAATCCATTTTTCAATTTCATCCTTTTTAGTTGAAGTGGTTAGTCCTTTTGGGATCCAAACACTTCTAAAACATTTTCCATTAAAAAATCTAGGGGCACTAGATTGTCTTACATAAAAATTTGATTTTCCAAAATTGTTTTTCTTTTCAAGTTCTTTGGAAATCAAATCTTTTTCCTTTTTGAGATCATCGACTTCTTTTTGATGATCTCTTTCCATCGTTTGAAGCAAATTTTGTAGGTTTAAAACTTTAAGCTCAAAATTTTTAATTTTTGCTTCAAACTCTAAATTGGTTTTAGAAAGCAAATCATTTTCGGTTTTCAACTTTGAAATCAATTTTTTATTTTTCGAAAATGAAGCCTTGAATTCAAAAACCAATTCATCGTAGGCTTCTTGTAACTCATCAAATGTATACGAATTTGAAATAGATGAGTTAGAAGTTACCTCCCCCTCACTGAGGGCCATCATGCATAGGTGGGCTACTTCATTATCGGTGGAGTCTTCATCACTCCAAGTGGCCACATATGCTTGTTTAGAAGATGATCCCTTCTTTTTGGATTTGTGGGAATCCTTCATCTTCTTCCTCGATTCATGCTTGGATTTTTCCATTTTGTTCTTCATGAACCGGGTGAATTTGTTGAAGAGATGGACCATCTCTTCATCTTCACTATCCTCCTCACTTGAATCTACATGATGACTTGTGGAGGATTTTAGAGCAATGGCATTTACATTGATGCCAATACTCTTGAGTTTCTTCTCTCCCATAGCTCTAATTGCTTCCCTCTTTTTCTCATCCTCTTTATTTTTCTTCATGATTTGATGAGTAAGGAGAGACCCCATGAGTTCATCAAGCTTCAAAGTTTTCAAATTTTTGGCTTCGATGATGGCGGTCCTCTTTGAGTCCAAAGACTCGGGAAGTGAGTAGATGAGCTTTCGAACAAGCTTCTCCTCCGGGATGGCTTCTCCATAGCCTTTAAGACCATTGGTGATGGTGGAGAATCTATCAAACATCTTCTCGATGTTTTCTTCCGGATCCATTTTGAAGTTCTCATACTCTAAGGTTAGGAGTCCAATCTTGGTTTCCTTGACTTCATTAGTCCCCTCGTATGTGACTTCAAGCTTGTCCCATACCTCCTTGGCACTTTCACAAGAAGACATCTTCTCATAGATGGTTGGGCCAAATGCACAAAAGAGCATGTGCAAGGCTCTACAATTTAGCTCCATCTTCTTGCGATCGTTGGCACTCCATTCCGCTTTGCTTCCTTGAGGCACGAACGGACCATCTTCAACTATGTCCCATAGTTTGTAATCATTTGCTTTCAAGAAGAATTTCATCTTTGTCTTCCAATAGGCATAGTGATTTCCGTCGAAAAAAGGCGGTATGTTGATGGATTGCGACATTTTGAGCCGGTTGGTGAAATGTTGATCGAGCTTGCCGGATCTTCTCAATAGGATGTGAATCCCTTTCGATTGAGCCAAGCTCTGATACCAATTGTTGGGTTTTTCGACGCTCGATTCGAACAACCGATTATGCTCGCCAAGTGGTGGAGAGGTGAATTTTTGGGTGGAAGGGTTTAGGAAGCTAAAAGAATAAAGACACGATGATTTATAGTGGTTCAACCTTCTAACCAAGGTCTACATCCACTACCTTAGCTTCCTACTAAGGATTTCACAATCAATCCACTAATTGATTCGTCCCCTTTTCTAGGATCAGGAGGAAACCCTTTACAACGATCAAGCTTCTACCCAAAGCCTTGATCAAAACCCTCGAAGCTTTCTACCCAAAGCTTGAAGGAACCCCTCTCTTACAAAGAGATAAACAAAGAAGCAAACTTGAACCCTCTAATAGGTATTTTGTTTGCACAATGAAGCACTCACCCAAAACCTAAGACACTTGAGCAAATTTAACAAAGTAAGCTCACAAGTGTTGTCTAAGCAAGAAATAAACGATTTAAGCTCTAGACAAGTTTTTCACTCATAATGTTGTAACAATTGAAGCTCTTTTCAATCTTGATGCTTGGAGGTCTTATTTATACTCCAAATTGAGTATGTAGCCGTTTATGGCCGTTGGGATCAAAATATAGCCGTTTGAAGACTTTAATTTCCTCCAAAATGCAATTCAGCTGCTACCCGTTTCGGAACGCTTGAAGCCCGTTTCGGAACGCCTTCTTTATAGATATAGTCGTTGCAACCTGTCGGGGTACCCGTTTCGGAACACCCTATAGCCGTTTCGGAACGCGTATCGGAACGCCTTAACCCTGTTTCGAAACGCCTGCATTTTGAATATTAGTTGGGAAAGAGCCGTTGGGGTTTATAGCCGTTAGGGTCGTTGCCACGTAGGCGTATCGAAACGGCCTATACCGTTTCGGAACGCTTGGCCCGTTTCGATACGAGTATCGAAACGTTTTGCCACTGGAATCCCCCTGTTTCGAAACGCCCTATGGTGTTTCGAAACGCCCTATGGTTTTTGAGAAATTTGGCCTTTGAAACACATTAAAAACCATTTAAAAACTTCCTAAACATAATTTCAAGATGTTTGGACTTTAGAAATGTTTTTAAATTCTTTTTAAATTAGTCCAAAATATTTTTCAAATATTATATCAAAACATTAGTTCTACAATCACATTTTCAAAAGTTACTCAAAATGACCTTCGTCAAAACATAACTCATATTAGGAGTGACCATGGAACGGTGGTATTAGCCATAACTTTTCCGCACCTTGCACTCCCCAACAAAATAGGGTAGTTGAGAGGAAAAATCGAACTTTAGAAGAAATGGCTAGAACCATGCTCTGTGAAAATAATTTACCTAAGTATTTTTGGGCGAAAGCCAAAAACACCGCTTGTTATATTATAAATCGTGTAATGATTATGCCAATTTTAAAGAAAACTCCTTATGCGATTTTAAAGTCAAAAAGGCCTAACATTAGCTATCTTCATCCTTTTGGATGCACGTGTTTTGTTTTAAACAATGAAAAAGATCATTTAGGTAAATTTGATGCAAAAAAGTGATGAAGTTATTTTCTTAGGATATTCTTTAAACTCTAAAGCATATTGAGTGTTTAACAAAAGAACCTTAGTTGTAAAAGAGTCTATTGATGTGGTTTTCGATGATAACCTCCTTTCGAGGAAGGATTCTTGTGATGATGATGATGTGGGGATCATTGAAGCCAATGATGGTGGACAATCATCAAAGGTGGATGAGGTTCCAAGAAAAGAAGAAAAAGCACAAAATCCTCTCATAGAATCCTTGAAGGACATGAATCTTGGTGAAAAGGAAGTGAGCTACCCAAGGGAACTCAACTATGTCAAAGATAGTGAAATCTTGGGTGATCCATCCAAGGGGGTAACCACTAGATCCTCTCTTAGATTGCTTAATAATGTTGCATTTATATCATGCATTTAGCCTAAAAATATCAAAGAAGCATTAAAAGATGATTTTTGGATATTGACCATGCAAGATTAACTTAATCAATTTGAGAGGAGTAAAGTTTGGACATTAGTTGATAGGCATGGTAAAACTAAATGGGTCTTTAGAAACAAACTAGATGAGAGTGGTAACATATTGAGGTACAAGGCTAGACTTGTTACTCAAGGTTATACTCAAGAAGAGAGAATCGATTTTGATGAAACGTATGCACCCGTCCGTAGCTAGGATGGAAGCAATTAGGATGCTTATTGCAATTGCATGTTATCATGAATTCAAGCCTTTTGAAATGGATGTTAAAAGTGCATTTTTGAATGGATTTACTAATGAAGAAGTGTATGTTGAAAAAACACCCGGTTTTGAAGATCACTTTTACGCAAACCATGTTTTAAAATTAACTAAAGCTTTATATGGTTTGAAACAAACTTCTAGATCTTGGTATGAAAGACTTTCAAACTTTTTGATTGAAAAAAGTTTTGAAAAGGGGAATGTAGACACTACACTTTTCATTAAAAGAAATGGAAATGACATCTTAGTAGTACAAATTTATGTTGATGATATTATATTTTGTTCTACTAATGAATTTTATTGCCAAGAATTCTCTAAGTTAATGCAAGGTGAGTTTGATATGAGCTTGATGGGGGAGCTTTCATTCTTCTTAGGGCTCCAAATCAAGCAAAGGAAGGATGACGTCTTCATCAATTAAGCTATGTACATCAAGGATATGCTCAAGAAGTTTGGCTTGGAGAATGTGAAGCCTTAAGCCACTCCAGTGAGCTCATCAATTAAGCTTGACAAAGATGAAGGAGGTAAGTGTGTTGATTCTAAGCTTTATCGTTCAATGATTGGCTCTTTGCTTTACCTTACCGCAAGTAGACCTGATATCATGTTTAGTGTTTGCTTGTGTGCTAGGTTTCAAGCTAGCCCTAGAGAATCACACCTTGTAGCCATTAAGAGAATCTTTAGATACCTTAGAGACACACCTTGTTTAGGCCTTTGGTATCCTAGAGACTCTTCCTTTAACTAACATGCTTATTGCGATGCGGATTATGGGTGTAACATCCCTCGCCCAGGTTAGGAGCAAGGAGCGTTACCGAAAGCAAAAACCAGAAAACAGAACAGAACATTCAAAAGACCGAACAAGATATCGAAACAAGAATCCATTCTCAGATTAGCAAACCATAAATCTCATGCGCACGCGAAAAGTGAGCTAACGAAACTTTCTAAACATACAAAGCTAAAATAGAATTTCATTTAATATAACTTACCAATTTTCAAGCCAATTTAATTTTCTTATTATCATTATCAATAATCAATTTCAAATCACCATAACTTATTTCATTCGAACACTAGGTTTTCTATGTGGTCAATTTACTCTAACCATTAACTAATAATTTACCAATTAATTCATGGATAAGAATTAAATCAAACATGCTGAAACACTTAAGCAATTCAATACCATGCCATTCGAACCCTTGTTAAATTAGTCTAGGTGGTTTTCGAATCACACCAACATTACCAATAATTAAAACCTCAATATTAACATACAAGCCATACTTAATTTCATAACACATCATATCAACCTTTCATTAGTAATTTCATTACAAAACATTATGCTTCTAGATGCTCCTTAACCAAATGCCAAGCTATCATACTATATACAACAAAAAGAATAATGCAAGACCACTAGCTTGACTTACATATTTACAACAAAAAGAATGAGGCTTAACTAAAAACAAAACATGATTTCAGCCTCCTAGTTAAACATCAAGTAGCATATAACTTCAAACACCAACGTAAACTTAATTTACGACCAAACAAAATGAAACGAGCCTTTAAAAAAACTTCGAAGCCACCATCTAGGAGTCTAAAAATAAGACTAGGATCATACATTTTTGGTCTTGTAATTTGTCCCGATCGGATGCTAGCTTTAGATCCAAGCTACCCTGCTAATTTGGGAAGAAGGAAACAAAGGAGCCGTAAGTACAAAATTCTACTTAGCGAGGTAATGCTAAAACTAATCCATTCTTTTAAATCAATTTGTGATCAATCAATGAATTACTTAGCTAGGTTCGACATCATACAATTAGCACCTAACTAAGCTTAGCATAATCGAAACTCAAGTGGTTCCATACATCTCATATACATCAAGCATTGCATCATACTCAATCACATTTCGATTAGCATTAATTTATCATCATACCTCATATTTGATCAAGCCAAAACCATACATCAAATCAATTCCCAACATGCTTATACTCATGCATATAATCGAAACAACCAACATCATAACAACATAGCATCGCATTATCAATTATACATGAGCAAGATCAAAACATCATCTTAGGCATATCATTCGAATGGATCACCAATCATTGACCATGAGTTAAGCATATCAACATATCGTATTTCATTCCATTTAATTCGAAATGGGTCATTGCCCACATTGCGTATATACGAACATTTCGAGCATATCACATGAATTTTATCACAACCAAAAGGACCAATGTCCACAAAATTCATCCATCAAATATATATCATGTCATGCCAATTCCAATATCAATCCATTTATCCATTTCATAAGCTTCTCATAATTACGTATTTCCATTTAATTTAGTTAAGTTGCCCTAGGTAGAATAGAAGGATTAGATAATCAAGTCATCAAGAGGGTACCAAGTACAAAACTGGGGTTGCCTAAGCAACAAGTCTAGGGATGCTTAATAGCATCAATGTGTCTTGAACACCAAACAAGATCACATCTGATCATCAAGTTCAGGGAGTACACTAGGTACTAAATAGGGGTTGCACTAAGCAACAAATTAGGGGTTGCACTAAGTAACAAAACAAGAGAGCTCGAACTCTAGGCATGTCGTACTATCTAAGACCTCTAATCGACCAAGGGCTTATTAATCTTATTAATTTATCATACATCTTTCAACGATATCATTCATACTTAATTTAGCACATACATATTGCATAATTTTGATCTTAACACTCACAACCCTAATACAATTACACTCACAAACTCCTCAAGCTTGATCTTTGATTAGGATGCCCTTGTTCCTCTTCCTTGATTGATCGATCATAGCCTCCTCCAAAGACTCCTTACAATTTTGATCTTAACACTCAACACAAAATAAATACAAACCATATCAGAGAGTAATTTAATTTCATTCACTCCTTTACCACAATTATAAACATTAATCCTCAAATCTGTTTTTCTATTGAATTAGTTGGAGGACCAGTTACTATTAGTCAAAACTTCTTGATTTCTAAACCAAAATCCACTTATCATACACCATTATAAAGGTATTAAACTCAGCTTTCCAACCATATAAACCTTATATTTTTATCTATTCTGAGTTAATACAGTTTATTACGTAAACATGACCCTTTTAACAGTCCTACACAGCTTGTACTGCCTAACTTCTTTAATCTATAACTTATAATTCCCATTCTGGAATTCAATTCGGTTTTCTCTCAATGATACTAGACATTTCAAAGTTTATACCATAAAAATTTCAGCTCAAAATACCTTATATCCTATTTTTGGTGAATTTTCAAAGTTACAGCTCAAGGTTTAAGCTTTTTGGACAGTTTACTCATTAAACACATTTAGCTTTAAATTCCACCTAATTACCTTACTTTAATTCTAAATTTACTTAATACATGATTTGTACTATCCTTTTTCAACATTTTTAAGTCCTTATCAATTCTTATTATCAACAAATAAGTCCTCAATTTTACTAATTTTCCAGATTACTCTTATTCTTATGTTTCGAGTAGCTAATTTCCTTAATTCACCAATTTAGGCCATTCCGAATTCAATCAAAGAGTCTAAATTTATTATTACATAATCCCATGATTCTAGATTCCGAGTTAAGTTTTAAATTTCATATAATTCAGGTCCTTGCAATTAATAATTTTATTCAAAACAATCCTTAATTCCATTATTTTCGAATACATGTCCAATGTTGATTCTAATCAAAATTTCCTCATTCGAATTCATTTTTCCAAAAATCTAAGGCTCGTTCCTTATGGTATCTCCATTTCCCTTCAATTTTGTCCTAATAGAAATTTTCCAGTTTGGTCCTTAATTATCTCAATTTTTCGTTCAAATCGTGGATTTCTAATCTTTCCTCAAAACAGTCCTCTTTTAATCAATTCACCATTTCACAAATAATTATTTAAAAATTTCATTATTTAAACTCAACATAATCACCATAACTCTAACAATTTTATGTCTAAATCAACTTTAAACTTGCATGCATGATTTTGCTCCTATTCAAACAAAAATAAGAAGAAATGAGAACTTACTTCTTGGCTTTGCTACCACTAGTTAACCCTTCTTAATCCTAGCTTAAATCCTTCAACATGCATGCAAATCCTTTCTCCATTAGAGCTCAATTTTCAGAATTTTTCAAGCTTTCTTCCTCTCCCTTCTTTCTCTACTCTCACGACAACAAAGGGGAAAATGATGGAGAAGAAAACATTTTCCTTAATTTGGGGGATATGTTGGGATTTTGGTTTTACTTAATTACCCTTCTAAACATACCTACTATAACATTTTTACTAAGGGCAGCCCAAAGAATAACAAATTTTAACATGCAAATTATGAGTTCTATTTTCTCTTTAATTTGGTCATCAATTTCCTCCACAAATTCTTTCTTTCTTTCTTCAATTTGGTCCGATTTCCACTAGGGAAATGTATATCCTCTAATTAATTTTAATTCTCTAAACTTATTACTCTGATCAAGTTACTATCAATTTACGTTCAACTAAATTATCAACTCGACTCAATTCTTTCATTCTAATGCCTAGTTCCCTTTTATTCAAGTTGATGTAATAATTGCCTAATTAAAGGAAATTCAAGGACTAAGGTAAATAAATTAATTAATTATGAACTTAATTGCTTTCAAAGAATACATTAATATTCTAATTCAATGAATTAAATTCTAGGACGGAAAAACGGATGTTACAATTCCCCCTTCTTAAAGAAAGAATTCATCCTCGAATTCTTACCTGAACTGAACAGATGAGGATATTGCTTTTGCATCGTATCCTCGGGTTCCCACGTTGCTTCTTTAACGTGATGATTCTTCCAGAGAATTTTAACAAGTGGGACGTTCTTATTACGAAGCCTTTTAACTTCCCGATCAAGAATCTAAATAGGTTCCTCTTCATAAGAAAGGACGGGATTGAGTTTAACTTCTTCTAGTTCGAGGATGTGAGACGGATCAGATCGATAATGTCTTAACATAGAAACATGAAAGACATTATGAATCTTATCGAATTCAGGAGGAAGTGCGAGTCGATAAGCTACTGGACCAATTCTCTCAATTACTTCGAACGGTCCAAAGAAACGAGGACTAAGCTTTCCCTTTTTGCCGAATTGGAAAACTTTCTTCAACGGAGAAACTTTGAGAAATACTTTATCTCCGATCTCATGTTGAATGTCCCTACGCTTCAGATTAGCGTACGAATTTTGCCTATCAAAACTTGTTTTAATTGGAAATGAATAATTTGAACCTTTTCTTCAATTTCCTGAAGATGTTGAGGTCCTAACACTTTGCTATCTCCAAGTTCAGACCAGCACAAAGGCGTTCGGCATTTTCTTCCATACAGTGGTACAAAAGGAGCCATCTGAATAGAAGACTGGTAGTTGTTATTATACGCAAACTCTATTAATGGCAGCGATTTTTCCTAGTTCTTTCTGAAGTCAATAATGCAAGCTCTGAGAATAATCTCAAGAACTTGAATTACTCTTTCAGATTGTCCATCGCTTTGAGGATGAAAAGTTATGCTAACATTCAGTTGGGTTCCCAGAGCCTTGTGTAGTGTTTTCCAGAATCGAGTTGTAAATCGAGGATCTCGATCTGAAATTATAGAAGTCGAAACTCCGTGTAAACGGATAACTTCCCAAATATACAAATTTGCCAAGGCCTCAAGACTAAAATTCAATCACACCAGAATGAAATGTGCCGATTTGGTGAAACGATCAACGATCACCCAAATAGCATCACACTTTCTTGGAGAGCAAGAAAGACCGATCACGAAATCCATCGTAATCCGTTCCCATTTCCATTGCGGAAATTCAAGAGGTTGAAGTAATCCAGTAGGAGCATAATGTTCAGCTTTGACCCATTGACAGTTCAGACACCTCGAAATAAAGTCATTGATAGCCGATTTCATTCCAGACCACCAATACAAAGGCTTGAGATCCTTGTACATCTTAACAGATCCAGGGTGGATTGAAAAAGAACTTTGATGCGCTTCTTACAGAATTTCATCTTGCAATTCCTTGTTATTAGGTACGCAAATCCGATATTTGAAATATAGAAGACCATTTGAATTGACAGAGAAGTCAGGATTAGACTCAAGCTTAGACAAGATTTTTTGAAGTTCCGGATCAACTTGTTGGAGTTCTTTGATTCTAGAAATCAGAACAAATTGAACATGGAGTTCATTCAGATAATTCCGAGCTTTATATAGTCAGAAATGAGCATTGATGGTCAGAGAAGCTACGGACAAACAAATCAGATACATTACTTGGAAGCAAAGCACTATTCGAATGACTTCGTTGAATTTTTAAGATTGAACATTTTCAAATTTCTAGAATTTCGAAAGACTTACCGAGGTTCGGTTTCCGACTCAGAGCACCGGCAACCACGTTAGCCTTTCCAGGATGATAATCGATGGTCATATCATAATCCTTGAGTAATTCCAACCACCTTCTTTGTCTAAGATTTAACTCTTTCTAAGTGAGCAAGTACTTCAGACTTTTATGATCGGTGAATAGCTTACACTTCTCACCGTACAGATAATGCCGCCAGATTTTAAGCGCAAACACAATGGCTTCTAATTCAAGATCATGAGTTGGATAATTCACATCGTGAGGCTTAAGTTGTCGTGACGCGTATGCAATCACATTACCTTCATGCATTAGAACGCATCCAAGGCCATAATGTGATGCATCATTGTAAACAACAAATTATTTTCCCGACTCGGGCTGAATAAGAACAGGAGCACAAGTTAAGGCTTGTTTGAGCTGATCAAAACTTCTTAAACGGTTCATTCTTTGTAAGCAGTTTGGTTAGTGGTGCAGCAATTACCGAAAATCCTTTCACAAATCTCCAGTAATACCCAGCTAAACCAAGGAAACTTCGGACCTCGCTTACATTGCTCGGAGGTCGCCATTCAAGAATTGTCTGAATTTTCTTAGAATCAACCTTGATTCCTTCGGCTGAAATAACATGTCCAAGGAATGACATATCTGACAGCCAAAATTCACACTTAGTGAACTTAGCAAACAATTGATGTTCTCGGAGTGTCTGGAGTACAATCCGAAGATGTTGAGCATGTTCTTCCTTGTTACGAGAGTATACCAGAATATCGTCGATGAAAACGACAACAAACTTATCAAGATGAGGCTTGAATACTCGATTCATCAAATCCATGAATGCAGCAGGGGCATTCGTTAACCCGAATGGCATCACTAGAAACTCGTAATGACCATAGCAAGTTCTGAAAGCAGTTTTGGGTATATCTTCATCCTTCACCCTCATTTGATAATAACCGTAACGGAGGTCAATTTTAGAAAACACTCCAGCACCCTTCAACTGATCAAATAGATCTTCAATTCGGGGCAGAGGATATTTGTTCTTGATAGTGAGTCTGTTCAATTGCCGGTAATCAATGCAAAGTCCCATCGTCCCGTCTTTCTTTTTCACAAATAAAACTAGAGCACCCCAGGGAGAAGTGTTGGGTCGAATGAAACCCTTATCTTCTAATTCTTGAATTTGCTTCTTTAATTCTTGCAATTCAATAGGTTTCATACGATAGGGCGTAATGGACACTGGATTTGTTCCAAGCTGAACTTCAATCTTGAACTCAACTTCTCGAATCGGAGGAAGTCCAGGGAGTTCCTCAAGAAACACATCAACAAATTCATATACAACAGGCATTTCAGTTAAACCAAAATCTAATTCATCTTGCAAAGCCATAGCAGCAAAAATAGATGTCGGTTTCATGTCAATCACATAATCGACTCTTTCCCTAAGCCCCTTAAGTACAATCTTTTATTCTGACAATCAATCCAAGCTTCGTGTCTACCCAACCACTCTAAACCTAATACTAGGTCAAACTCACGTTTAGGTAGAACATACAGGTCACAGGGAAAAGGTACATTTTGAATAAATACAAGGCTATCCTTACAGATTAAGTTGTTAGGTAAATCACCTCCTATAAGGTTTGAAACAATTAACCCAGTTTTAACAATTGCAGGCTTTAGTTGTAACTTGTCTCATGTTCGTCAAAAGCTGATCGAACATTTCTTTCATACTCAAGAGACAGTCTCTTTGATCATTCTGAACAGTCGGATTATCAGTGTTCGTCTGAGGTTGTACAAGAGGTTGTGGTCGAGTACTATCTTGTACATGAGGGTTCTCTCTCATACGGACACTATCCCTTCACTTGAGGATCCTCGAGGACTTTCATCGTCTCGAGCTAACCGTGTCTCGGTCATTCTACTTCACATTAAACAAAATCAGAGTTAGGAGCATAATTACAAGAAATCCAATGTATGAATCCTAGGTGTCTAGACTTAACCTAAATAATGCATGACAAACTTATTTGAGGTTTTTAGGACCTGTAACCTAAAAAGCTCTGATGCCACAAAATGTAATACCCCTCGCCAAGGTTAGGAGCGAGAAGCGTTACTGAAAGCAGAAACTGGAAAACGGAACAGAACATTCAGAAGACTGAACAAGATATCGAAACAAGAATCCATTCTCAGATTAGCAAACCATAAATCTCATGCGCACGTGAAAAGTGGGCTAACAAAACTTTCTAAACATACAAAGCTAAAATAGAATTTCATTTAATATAACTTACCAATTTTCAAGCCAATTTAATTTTCTTATTATCATTATCAAGAATCAATTACAAATCACCATAACTTATTTCATTCGAACACTGGGCTGTCTATGTGGTCAATTTACTCTAACCATTAACTAATAATTTACCAATTAATTCATGGATAAGAATTAAATCAAACATGCCGAAACACTTAAGCAATTCAATACCATGCCATTCGAACCCTTGTTAAATTAGTCTAGGTGGTTTTCGAATCACATCAACATTACCAATAATTAAAACCTCGATATTAACATACAAGCCATACTTAATTTCATAACACATCATATCAACCTTTCATTAGTAATTTCATTACAAAACATTATGCTTCTAGATGCTCCTTAACCAAATGCCAAGCTATCATACTATATACAACAAAAAGAATAATGCAAGACCACTAGCTTGACTTACATATTTACAACAAAAAGAATGAGGCTTAACTAAAAACAAAACATGATTTCAGCTTCCTAGTTAAACATCAAGGAACATATAACTTCAAACACCAACGTAAACTTAAGTTACGACCAACCAAAATGAAACGAGCCTTTAAACAAACTTCGAAGCCACCATCTAGAAGTCTAAAAATAAGACTAGGATCATACATTTTTGGTCTTGTAATTTGTCCCGATCGGATGCTAGCTTTAGATCCAAGCTACCATGCTAATTTGGGAAGAAGGAAACAAAGGAGCGGTAAGTACAAAATTGTACTTAGCGAGGTAATGCTAAAACTAATCCATTATTTTTGTAACGCCCCGGTTTTGGGCTTAGAAGTTTTGGGCGTTGACCGGTTTGGTCAAAGTGTTGTTCGAATCTAAAGAGGTGAAATTAGGAAAGCCTAGTTCGGGTTGCATTAAAAATATGGAAAAATGTTCTAAAATCATCTTTTAATATAATTAAGTGAACTGTGAAATCAATTTTGAAAAATGGGTTTTGGAAGAGCGACATTTTGGCTAGTGACCAAAATGTAATTTTTGAAAGTTTTGTGACTGTTTTAAAAAGGATTGAAACTTTGAATCTTTAGGGAGCTATTTACCCAAAGGGGAGTTTCTCCAGATTTTCTAGAATATTAAATGATTTAATAATGGTTTAAAATAAAAGTAAAAAGGAGGGAAAGATATTTTTAGTCATTTTTAACTAACTTTCTAAATTTTCCATTCCCATTTTCTCTCATCTTTTCTCTCAAACCAAACACATTCTCTCCAGATCTTTTCCTCTGATTTTTATCACCTAAATACTTCTTTTCAATCCTCATTTGATTCCTAATCATCTTCTCATCAAAACCTTTGTATTTGCTACTTGATTCATCAAGCTTTTTGGCTCTAAAAGAGGAGAAACTCAAGTTTGGAGGTAAGAACGTCCTTCTCCTCTGAACTTCAAGTTCTTTAATGAAATTCCTAAGTTCTCAATCCCTAATTGATGTTTTATAAATGGCTTTTAAGATTGTTTAGTGGATCTTGGCTTAAAATGCAAGATTTGGTGTGTTTTTGATGAAATTTCATTGGATCTGTTTAAGCAGTGTTTTAAGGTGCTAAAATGATGATTAATGAATGTTAATTTGATAAGGAAATGAGTTTTGATTAATGCAATCCCGGATAGGTTGTGTTTCCTAAGTTTAGCTTGTGATTCTTGGATGTTTTTGTGGTGATCTTGTGGATCTGATGTTGCTGGAGGTATAAGGATGTTTATAGGTTGTTTTTAGATGTTAAATGGTGTTAATGGATGTTAGGTTTTGCTGGTTTATGGCTGGGCTTTGTTGAGAAGTGGTTTTGATGCCATTTCGGTTGTGTTTGGTGGCCGAAATTGGAGTGTGAATGAGAGCAGCGAGTTTGAGTGCTTTCATTGAAGCTTTTGATGCATGATGATGCATTAAATCTCTGCTTTAATGTGTTTAATCAGGGGAGGCATCTTTGGATCCAAGAGTTGTTGATTCGGAGGCTTGAATTGGTGCTTCGGCAAGAGGCGAAGTGGAATTGGTGAGTGAAATTGGGTTTTCGGCTTTGAAACCAATGACTTGGGAGCTTAGTTTAAGTCTAAACAACTTTGCTAAGCTCGAGTGTAAGTTTTTCGGAAATTCTCTCTAGTGGTGGCCATGATTTTGTTGTGATGCAATGTGGTTTATTGCATGTTTTGATTACTGTTTTGAAAGCATGATTTAGCATGGTATTTGCTGTTTTGATAAGCCATATGTTAAAGGAAGCTCAAGGTAAGAGTTCCTTGTTTTGAACATTGATTAAATGTGGTTTGATGCTTTTAAGTGCATGATGAATATGGCTTGGTTTAATGCTTTAAAACAGTGGATTAATTGATGAAAATGATGTATATTGGCAAGTGATGTTTTGAAAAGGTTGAGGTCACTAAGGTGGTTAAAAGTCCTTGAGTGAGCCTTGTTACTTAAGAACATCAAGGTGGTTAAAAGTCCTTGGATGATTCTTGCTACGGACACAAAGGTGTTTAAAAGTCCTTGTGTGGTCCTTTTTCTATGGTGTTTAAAAGTCCAAAGGCCAAGGTGTTTAAAAGTCCTTGGGCTCAAGGTGTTTAAAAGTCCTTGAGATGATTCAATTCATGGTGTTTAAAAGTCCATGGCCAAGGTGTTTAAAAGTCCTTGGGGTCAAGGTGTTTAAAAGTCCTTGAGGTGATCTATTTCATGGTGTTTAAAAGTCCATGGTCAAGGTGTTTAAAAGTCCTTGGGGTTCAAGGTGTTTAAAAGTCCTTGGGGTGAAAGTTGATGAACTTGTTTTCAAAGAAATGAAATGTATCACTTGTGGCCAATATGACATGTAATGAAATGAAGCATGAGATGCTTGTAAAAGTATGCTTTTGAGCATGTGTAAATGATGATTTGAAGCATGTTTTATAAATGTTTTGTTAATGCATTATTGGATGGTTTTATTGAGCATTCCTCACTAAGCTTTTGCTTACGCTCTCTTCCGTTTTCTTAATTCAATAATGCAGAACATTAGAGTACTTGAGGGCAGCAAGGAGGGCAAGCATCCAAGTGGAAACAAAGCTCTAAGTATGGAAGGTTTTCTAAGTACATTTTAGCTTTTGGTAATTTGGCAATGGGGGACCTATGTGTATGTTTTGGGAGATGTTTTGAACTCCCTAAGTATGTTGAATGTTGTTGAGAATGCTGGTTATTGTGGTTGGCCTTTATATGCTTGATTTGGAAGTTTATGCTTGAATGGCTTACTTGTGTAGGAAGCATGCTTATAGATTTGGGGCTTTTCATATATGTGGATGTTTTGATGAATTGTTGATGCATGTATGTCTCATATATGTTGAATTGCATGTTGACAAAGTTTGGTGGCATTTGGAGCATGATTGGTTGGTCAATTGCATGTTTAAGTATGCATTTTTAGGCAATCTGTGCAGGGTGTTTCGGAACAGCACCTACCGTTTCGGAACGGGTGCCTTAATTGTGCCCAGGCGTCCGAAACGGGAGGGGCCGTTCCGAAACGGAAAGGCCACTGCCAGACCCCCGTTTCGGTACGCGTTGCGGAACGACCCCGAGTTTCGAAACGGGCTATGCCTGTTTCGGAATGGGTGACCGTTGGGGGCTGACATTGGCAGTTATATGTTTTGGAATGTTTGCGTTTTGGTCCTGAAACTTGTTTGTGCAATTGTATGAGTTTGGGAAGTCCTTTTGAGCTGAAATTTTACAGAGAAGCATGAAACATGATTAATTTCGAGATGGTAACTTCAATTTGGGTTAAGTTCTTATAATTATCAGAATTTACAATTTGGTCCCTAAAGTTGTAATTTGTTCAATTGGGTCCCTGTTTGATCTCTGATGTTTGTGATCTTTTGGTATGATGGTTGTGTGATCACAATTAGGTCTAAAGTGCATCTAGACAAGATTAAAAGAAAAAAAAGGGTCGTTAATCGAGGTTGACTTTCGGGTTGACTTTGGTTTTCCCCGTGTGACTTTCTTAATTCGGGTCAACCGTCTAGGCCGGGTTAAGGGGGTTACAATTTTAAATCAATTTGTGATCAATCAATGAATTACTTAGCTAGGTTGGACAACATAACATTAGCACCTAACTAAGCTTAGCATAATCAAAACTCAAGTGGTTCCATACATCTCATATACATCAAGCATTGCATCATATTCAATCACTTTTCGATTAGCATTAATTTATCATCTTACCTCATATTTGATCAAGCCAAAACCATACATCAAATCAATTCCCAACATGCTTATACTCATGCTTATAATCGAAACAACCAACATCATAACAACATAGCATCGCATTATCAATTATACATGAGCAAGATAAAAAAATCATCTTAGGCATATCATTCAATGGATCACCAATCATTGACCATGAGTTAAGCATATCAATGTATCGTATTTCATTCCATTTAATTCGAAAGGGGTCATTGCCCACATTGCTTATATACGAACATTTCGAGCATATCAATGCATTTTATCACAACTGAAAAGGACCAATGTCCACAAAATTCATCCATCAAATACATATCATGTCATGCGAATTCCAATATCAATCCATTTATCCATTTCATAATCTTTTCATAATTACGTATTTCAATTTAATTTAGTTAAGTTGCCATAGGTAGAATAGAAGGATTAGATAATCAAGTCATCAAGAGGGTACCAAGTACCAAACAGGGGTTGCCTAAGCAACAAGTCAGGGGATGCTCAATAGCATCAATGTGTCTTGAACACCAAGCAAGATCACATTCGATCATTAAGTTCAGGGAGTACACTAGGTACTAAACATGGGTTGCACTAAGCAACAAATTAGGGGTTGCACTAAGCAACAAAACAAGAGAGCTCGGACTCTAGGCATGACGTAGTATCAAAGACCTCTAATCGACCAAGGGCTTATTAATCTTATTAATTTATCATACATTTTTCAACGATATCATTCATACTTAATTTAGCACATACATATTGCATAATTCGATTTGCATGCTCATTCTAACATATAATTGTACCAAATCATATGAATCATACTGATTAATTTCATGCCACATTCGAACAGCATCAGAACATACATAGGCAGCAACATCACATGATATTACATGCATACACAACATAGCAAATAGATT
The DNA here is from genome assembly GCA_030270665.1 of Hibiscus trionum. Classification (NCBI taxonomy): domain Eukaryota; kingdom Viridiplantae; phylum Streptophyta; class Magnoliopsida; order Malvales; family Malvaceae; genus Hibiscus; species Hibiscus trionum. The sequence goes on from BSYR01000012.1 coordinate 1,955,894, forward strand.
ACATAAGGGCAGTCCACATTTTCATAATTTCAAGCATTAACAAAGATCCATTTCATGCATCCATTTTCCCTTTAACCTCCTTCCCTTACTAAACATGTTACTAATCATAAATTAAGTTCATTCATGCATAAAATCATAAATTACATAAAAAAATAAAGTGTTTATGACACTAGTCCCAACCCTAATACAATTACACTCACAAACTCCTCAAGCTTGATCTTTGATTAGGATGCCCTTGTTCCTCATCCTTGATTGATCAATCTTAGCCTCCTCCAAAGACTCCTCACAATTTTGATCATAACACTCAACACAAAATAAATACAAACCATATCAGAGAGTAATTTAATTTCATTCACTCCTTTACCACAATTATAAATATTAATCCTCAAATTTGTTTTTCTATTGAATTAGTTGGAGGACCAGTTACTATTTTAATCATAACTTCTTGATTTCTAAACCAAAATTCACTTATCATACACCATTAGAAAGGTAATAAACTCATCCTTCCAACCATATAAACCTTATATTTTTATCTTTTCTAAGTTAATACAGTTTATTACTTAAAAATGACTCTTTTAACATTCCTGCACAACTTGTACTGCCTAACTTCTTTAATCTATAACTTCTAATTTCAATTCTGGAATTCAATTCCGTTTCTCTCAGTGATACTAGACATTTCAAAGTTTATACCATAAAAATTTCAGCTCAAAATACCTTATATCCTATTTTTGGTGAATTTTCAAAGTTACAGCTCAAGGTTTAAGCTTTCTGGACAGTTTACTCATTGAACACATTTAGCTTTAAATTCCACCTAATTACCTTACTTTAATTCTAAATTTACTTAATACATGATTTGTACTATCCTTTTTCAACATTTTTTAAGTCCTTATCAATTCTTATTATCAACAGATAAGTCCTCAATTTTACTAATTTTCCAGATTACTCTTATTCTTATGTTTCGTGTAACTAATTTCCTTAATTCACCAATTTTGGCCATTCCGAATTCAATCCAAGAGTCTAAATTTATTCTTACATAATCCCCTGATTCTAGATTCTGAGTTAAGTGTTAAATGTCATATAATTCAGGTCCTTGCAATTAATGATTTTATTCAAAACAGTCCCTAATTCCATTATTTTCGAATACATGTCCAATGTTGATTCTAATCAAAATTTCCTCATTCGAATTCATTTTTCCAGCAATCTAAGGCTTGTTCCTTATAGTATTTCCATTTCCCTTCAACTTTGTCTTAATATAAATTTTCCAGTTTGATCCTTAATTATCTCAATTTTTCGTTCAAATCATGGATTTCTAATCTTTCCTCAAAACAATCCTCTTTTAATCGATTCACCATTTCACAAATAATTATTCAAAAATTTCATTATTTCAACTCAATATAATCACCATAACTCTAACAACTTCATGTTTAAATCAACTTTAAACTTGCATGCATGATTTTGCTCTTATTCGAACAAAAATAAGAAGAAATGAGAACTTACTTCTTGGCTTTGCTACCACTAGTTAACCCTTCTTAATCCTAGCTTAAATCCTTCAACATGCATGCAAATCCTTTCTCCATTAGAGCTCAATTTTCAGAATTTTTCAAGCTTTATTCCTCTCTCTTCTTTCTCTACTCTCACCGCAACAAAGGGGAAAATGATGGAGAAGAAAACATTTTCCTTAATTTGGGGGATATGTTAGGATTTTGGTTTTACTTAATTACCCTTCTTAACATACCTACTATAACATTTTTACTAAGGGCAGCTCAAAGAATAACAAATTTTAACATGAAAATTATGAGTTTTATTTTCTCTTTAATTTGGTCATCAATTTCCTCCACAAATTCTTTCTTTCTTTCTTCAATTTGGTCTGATTTCCACTAGGGAAATGTATCCCCTCTAATTAATTTTAATTCTCTAATCTTATTACTCTGATCAAGTTACTATCAATTTATGTTCAACTAAATTATCAACTCGACTCAATTCTTTCATTCTAATTCCTAATTCCCTTTATTCGAGTTGATGTAATAATTTCGTAATTAAAGGAAATTCAAGGACTAAGTTAAATAAATTACTTAATTATGAACTTAATTGCTTTCAAAGAATATATTAATATTCTAATTCAATGAATTAAATTATAGGACAGAAAAGCGGATGTTACAATGGGGGTTGTAAGATAGATAGTAAAAGTACCTCCGGCACTTGCCAATTCCTAGGTAGTATGCCCATATCTTGGTTCTCTAAGAAACAAAATAGTTTAGCCTTATCTACCACCGAAGCGGAATATATATCGCCCGGAAGTTGTTATGATCAAGTCCTTTGGATGAAGCAACAACTTCTAGATTATGGAATTGATGTAGGTATCATACCTCTTAAGTGTGACAACACTAGTGCCATATGTCTCACTAAGAATCCCATCAAACATTCTAGAACTAAGTATATGGAGATAAGACACCATTTCATTAGGGACCATGTCCTCAAAAATAATGTTGTTCTAGAATATGTTGATACCTCAAACCAACTAGCAGATACCCTTACAAAGCCATTAGACAAAGAGCGTTTTTGGACTCTTAGGAGAGAGTTAGGTCTAATTAGCCTATCTTGACCTTATAGAGCCCTTAAGTGTCAAAAATTTTCTTGATTTTGAATGATGATTTCGTTTATGCAATTTCGTCTCTTAATGCATTTATGCTTGTTGCTAGGGGTGTGTATCTATTTTAGTCCATAAATGCTACTCATTCATCATTCACATGCATTTAGGGACTTTTAAAATCAAATTTTTGAACTCAAGTCAGCTCAAAAATGCATTTCTGGTAAAAGGGTATCGATATGGGTCACCGCGTATCGATATAGGTTGCTTAATGGGCATTGATATAGTTTTAACTGTATCTATATGCTCACGCGTATTGATACCCTTTTACCAGAAATGGGCGTCGATATACCCTTTTTTCGCGTATCGATAGAAGTTGCTTAATGGGCGTCGATATAGTTTTAAATGTATCTATACGAGTTGTTTAATGGGCGTCGATATAATTTTAACCTTTAAGCTATTAGAGTCAAACACTTGTACCCAACTGAGTGATTTTCAGTTGTATTAATCTTTTATCAATTTGGGTTGAGTGAACTTGTAATTTGGGGCAAATATTCCACCTTGTGAGGTTTATCTTTCATTTGCCAACAATCTTTTTATTTGAGAGAGTCTTGGTTAATCTTTGGGTAGAAAGATTAACTGATTGTAAGGTTTCCTCCTAATCCAAGAAAAGGGGACGAATTGCTAGTGAAATTGGTTGAAAATCCTTAGTGGGAGCTAAGGTAATGGATGTAGAGCTTGTTCTAAGCTTGAACCACTATAAATTGCCTTGTCTTTGTTTTCTACATTTTCAATCTCCTCCTTTCATTTTTACAAAGCCAATTCACCCCCTCTTGGCCATTTTCGATTTGATTGATCCACTTAACAACTAAGATGTTGAACAAAAAAAGCAATGCCAGGACGTGTGTGAGGTAAATCAATCTTCCTATTAGTATTTGAAAGACTGGTTTATCTTCAAGTATGGTATCTTTAACTTGTTTTTCCGAATCATTGTGCACAGTAGCGTCATATTCTGTTGTAGTAAGCTTTAGGTTTTGTTCCAAATGAGTTAAAGCTGGTCTAGCTCCCCCTAGACATGTATCTTCAATAAGAGTTAAGGTATACTTCCTTTGGTTGAGCAGAATCCCTTCTTTTGATCTTAAGACTTCTAGACTTAGAAAATATTTCAACTCTCTTAGGTCTGTCATCCTGAAATTCTTGTGCAGAATCCCTTTCAACTCATCAATTAACCCCATATCATTTCATGTCAGCATTAAGTCATCAACATAGATGAGCATAATCACCATCTTGTTACCATGTCTCTTGGTAAACAAGGAATAGTCATACTTGCTCTTTTGGTAATCATTTGCTATTAAGGCCTCTAGCAGTTTCATATTCCACTGCCTTAAAGCTTGCTTAAGGCCATATAAGGATTTCTGCAGTATACACACTAAGTTCTCCCCCTGGCTGCAGAAACCAGCAGACAAAGACATGTATACTTCCTCAAATAAGTCCCCTTGGAGAAACGCACTATGGTCATTCATTTGGAAAAGTGGCTAGTTAAAAGAATCAGCAAGAGCCAAAATAGTACTACAATGACTAACTTTGGAACAAGGGAGAATGTATCAACATAATCCAAACCCTCTCTTTGGTTGTACACTTTAGCAGCAAGGCGTGCTTTTTACCTCTCAACTTCACCAGGGGATTTATATTTGATCCGAAAGATCTATTTACAGCTAATATAATGCTTGTCCTTGGGTAGAGGCACAACAGACCAAGTCTCATTAGCTTCCAAAGCCTGAATTTTCTTTTTGCATGGCTCGAATCCAAACAAGGTGTTTTATGGCCTCATAATAAGAAGTAGGTTCAGTAAAAGTACAAACCCGAAGAAGAAAAAGAAGAAGATTAGCAAGAATGATTATAATCATTTAACCAAGAAGGTAAATGAGAGACACGAGAAGATTTACGAGTAACAATGAGAGGAGAATGATGATTTAAGGAAGACAATAGAGGTGTACCTGTTGAGACTTTTTGACTCACGTGAGATGTTGGCAAAATGGGCAGAAAATGTATTAGAAATGTGATAAAAACAGTGCCAGAGGTTGAGTCTTTTGCGTGCAAGTATACACGGTCGACAAGTAATACAACGGTAAGTTGAGTATCGATCCCACAAGGATTGGTCAAGAGTTTAATTGCTTTTAATGTTTACTTGTTGAGGAAAAAGTTGATTTGTTTTGAAAGTTGTTTTGAAAATAGTTTTAAAAGAAAAGAAATAAAACAATGTTGGCAAGGAGAGTGTCAAATGAATGATGAGCGTTGGCAAGGGATGCATGGTTTTCACGCTATTCAGACCATCCCAGCTTCTAATAATGTCATGTCTTGGCATTGTTTGCCAAGCAGATTCAAATTGGCAAAGCCTATCTCGATGGTCATTGCCCTAAATTGATCATGTAAAAACCCCTATATTTCTATAGTGGATTTTTTTCAAAAACCAATTTGATTAAGATCCAATCTATACTCATAAGGGGTAGATTTCACTACCGAAGTAAGTTCATCTACTTGAACATCTTCTCTCGAAGCATCACGCCTTAGTATCCATCAACTTGATCGTTGCCACCCAAGTCTGATAAGATATTGAGTTGCAATAGGCCAACAGTGCTAGCTCTCGCTTGGCATAGTATTTAGGAAACAATAAAGTATGTCAGATAGAAGAAACAATGCCGAAACATTTTCATTATTAAAAACTTAACATAAAAACAGCGTTCAACGCAAACATCCCCCACCAACTATTAATTAGTTTATGGTGAGGGTATCAACCAAAAATCTTCAACGTTTTGAGAACACATCATCATTAAAAAGAAATTAAAATAACTAGATAAAGAGAATGGGCGAGAAGGGGTCTCTCGATGTATCCCTTCAAGATCCAGGCTCTCGGTCAAATGGGTTGAACCATGTCTCCTTGGTGCAGTCGGTTGTCGATCGTCTCAAAAGAGTGAAAGTCCCTTCATTTCTTTCTCGATCGGTATTTAAATATGCGTGCTAGGATGACTAGGATAAGCCTTTATATTTGAAATTTGAATGTGCAAGGGACGAGGTTTGTGACCACCTTTGTCCAGATTTGAAGTGATAGGCTGATAAGGTAATAAGCATATCAGGTGCTAGGGCTTAGGATTCGGAGGTCGTTCTTGTGGGGAGGATCGGAGGAGAGGCGAAAATTGAGTCGAGTGAGCTGGAAAGTTGTTTGCCGTCCACGGAAATTTGGGGGACTGGGGGTTGCGGACCTACACCAACGCAATATGGCACTATTAGCAAAGTTGCGTTGGCGTTTTGCGGTTGAGGGTGAGTCGTTGTGGCGCTCAGTTTTGTTGGCGAAATATGGGGCGGATGTTTTTGATAGGCGAATGCCATTGGTGAGGCAAAGGGCGATGTCTACGGTGTGGAAGCAAATTGTGACCGTACACGAGCGCGAGGAGGTACAGCGATACATGGCGACTTCCAATTTTATTTGGTTGCTTGGGAGTGGACGGACAGTGCTGTTTTGGCGTGATGCATGGTGCGCGGATGTACCGCTTAGTATGGTTTTTCCGAGGCTGTTTCGGCTTGCGAAGAAATCGTGGGCATTGGTGCATGAATACAGTGTGGGTGTATCGATGATACATGATTAGTGGGAGGAATTTTTTATCAGACCATTGCGCTCTTTTGAGATGAATATGCTGATGGAACTGTGGGGGATAATGGGGGCAATTAAATTAATTAACGAGAAGGAAGACAAGCTGGTTTGGAGACATTCGAAGACGGGGCAGTTTTCGGTATCGAATTTATATAAATTGATGGCTTCCTTTGGCTTGGATGGGGTTAGGACGTGTTCAGCGATATGGAAGGTGCACATACCACCGAAAATCCAGTGTTTTGTATGGTTCATTAGTTTGAATCGATTGCCGACATTATGCTACTTGCGGGAGAGGGGAGTACGAGTGGTGGTGACGGATTATAGTTGTCGTTGGTGTGGGATAGGGAGGATGCTGTCGATCATATTCTCCTTCATTGTCCGATAGCGTGGGATGTTTGGTCGCGTTTTTTCACATGGTGGCAGGTTGTCGTAGTTCGACCAGCAACTATCAATGCATTCGTGACGATGGTCATGGAAGGAACATTTAGGGGGCATCTACGGGAACGTTGGTTGTCGGGGTGTGCTGCCACGTTATGGTCATTATGGCTAGCACGCAATGCACTGCTTTTTCAGAGTAAGAATGCATCTGTGGATGAGTTGATTTTTTTAATCAAGTTAAGGGCGTTTTATTGGATGCGCGCTTTTGAGCCACAGGATCTAACTAATGAATCCGAATGGTAGAGCTGTCCGTGGGAGGGAGTGGAGTAGTTTCGGACTAAAAGACCAAGCGTGGGGCATGTTTGGATTCCTCCTAGGTTAGGTAGTGTGAAGTTTAATGTCGATGGTTCGACTAGAGGGAAACCGGGACCGGCGGGATGCGGAGGTGTGTTACGTGACGAGGGGGAGGGTGTTGGCATTGTTCTCGGGTCCGTTGGGCGTGATGGAATCTAACGAGGCTGAGGTTTATGCTATCTTAATGGCAGTGGAGTTTTTTAGGGACTCCAAATGGTGTTCATTACCTTGTATCATTGAATCCGACTCGCTTGTTGCGACTTCATGGATGGGACGAGGGGAGACACGCCCATGGCGTCTTTATGCCCTTTTCTGTCGGATTGATGATGCATGCTTTGGGAGGAACATTGTGTTCAACCATGTGGTGAGGGAGGTAAATGGGGTGGCCGATATCCTAGCTAAGGGGGGGTGGCACGTAAGGCGTGGATGAGGATAGGACTTTAAGGAGGGGTGCGGCTGGTGCTGTGTGGGGTGGATGCGGGGTAAGGACGGGATGGGGATGAATGGTGGGGTGTGTGCGGGGAGGGTGCTGCCTAATGTAGGTGCTGGATGGAGGGGGAGGCAAGCGTATGGGGTGCTGGGAGATTGGATGGTGAGTGCTCTAGGCAACTTCGACCTATAGCGTGTTGGTGGTACAAAACGGGAGGAGTGGTTCCGAGGGGTGGGCAGGCTGTTTTGGGCGCAGTAGGGGAACTTGGGGCTCGTTCCGTTTATTGCGTTGTATCGAATATCTGTCCCGGGTACTCTTTTCCTCCACCTACGCTTAGGGAGGTTTTTAATGAGGCCCGGTGCAGATATATTGTATGATTTTTCGATTAATAAAAATCATACTTTTGAGCAAAAAAAAACATAAACAGCCAAATATTTTGAGATCAGATAAAGAATGTGTTTATGAAAAAGTAATTCATAAGGGGTTTTCTAGTTAAGAACAGAGGAGGGTAACCTTTTGATTAGGTAACATATACAGTGACCCCAAAACTTAATTGGAACATTGAAGTGAAATCTAACTGCTCAAGCAATCTCAAGCAAATGCCTATGCTTATACTCAGCAACACTATTTTGTTGAGGTATATGCACACAACTACTTTGATGTATGTTGCCCAAAAAATGAAAGAGAGGAATAATATGAATTAAAAAAATTCAGATCCATTGTCACTACGAATGGTTTGAATGGAGGTTGAGAATTGAGTTTTAACTAAGGTAAAATATTTCCTAAGATGAATTATGACAACAGATTTAAGTATCAACAAATACACCCAGCTCATTCCACTGAAATCATCAACAATTGTGAGAAAATATCAATATCCATCATGAGTTGAAATTCTATATGGTTCCCACAAGTCTATATGAATTAATTGAAATGGTTTAGAGGCTTTAGATGTACTTGATGGAAAAGGTAACCTAGTTTGCTTAGCAAGTGGTCAAGCATAACAGTTATCAATACACACTACAAAAAAATAACATATATCGAGAGACGAAAAATCGTCAGCAAAACATCAACTATCTGTCGTTAATACGCTAGTCAGTATAAATCTATAACGACGACAACAACCATCGGTATGGATGTTGGGACCCTATACCGACGGCCATATCCGTCGATATAGGCATGGACTACCCTGACAAAATAATGTGTCTATACTGACAGTTTGTCCGTCGCTATAGATTTTATCTTTACCGACGGTTTCATCCATCGATATTAGGGGTGTTCAATCGGTCGGTTCGGTTAACCGACCGAATCGAACTTCCAAAATTTCATTAACTGAAATTTTTTCATATTAACCGTTAACCGAACTAAAAATTTTCGAAAATTTTTAACCGAACCGAAAAAAGTTCGGTTAATTCGGTCGGTTTTCGAATTAACCGAAATTTGTTAGAAAATTTTGGGTAAATCACCCAAATGGTCACTAAACTATTTTAAATTAATCTTTTTGGTCACTAAAATTTCAAAAATTATAAAATAACCATTAAACTTATCGAACTATTACAAAATAGTCATTAACTTGCACGTTATAAATTATTGATAAATCATTTTGCGCTAATTTGATAAAGTTTAATGACCAATTTATAATATATCAAAAAATTTAATGACTATTTTATAATTTTTAAAAATTCAGTGACTAAAAATAAATATATGAAATATATAATATATAAAAATTTCGGTTAAATCGGTTAATTAACCGATTTCGAACCGAATTAACCGATAACCGAAGTTTGAAAAAAATCATTAACCGTTAACCGACCAAACCTAAAATTAACCGACCGATTAACCGAAAAAATTTCGGTTCGGTTCGGTTAGTTCGGTTTTAACCGAAGTTTGTACACCCCTAATCGGTATATATATATTATGTATATCTTTATTTATACCGACGGTTTTGTCCTTCAGTATAGATTTAATTGGCATTTCTTGTTTTTTAAAATATTAATAATTTAATTTTTTTAATATTATTTTTTTAAAATACTAAAAAATGTACAAATCAGCAGGGAACAAAAGTGGTTCTTACATTTGGATATATCGAATAGTAACTTGGATAAATGCGCAGAATGCAAAGTAAGATGATAAATTGCTTTATTTTCCCAGAATATAGCACTAGAAGCAAGATTATTTCTTCAAATATTTCACATAAATTACATAATGGCAGACTAACTAAGATAAAACAAAACTGAAATGCCAGAAAAGAAGAAAACTCAACCATCCTCGACTCACTTGAGATGGCACTTTATAGGCAAGGCTCGATGTCGGTGGTGCTTTATGTGATGACTGTAGGTTTCTCCCTTCCAGTGAAGTCCTTCAGCTTCGATACAGACAACGCCAGATCTGAAATACAACCATACGAGTCGTTCATATATTTTTCCAAAACGAATAAATTTTGTACCTTACGACCACCCTGGAAGTATGGTATCGCTTCTTGTGCATTCGTGGCAATAATTGCAACGGAATCTTAAGGGGTAACAAAAGTGCTACTTCCACTTCAACTGCTACTTCCTCTTGTTTCTTCTTCCCATTGGTTACTTCTTCTTCAGCAGCTTTGGCGATGGCATCAAGAATTTTTCAAAACATTTCTAAGCTAGAATACTAAAAGTGCAAGCAACTGAATTGTAAAATATTAAGGAAATAAACATCTATAACCAAATGTAATTTTGGAATAGAGCATTTCTAATCATGAAGGTCTTCTAAAATCGACATTTCTCTCTCTTTTTAGGGCTAATTCAGCTGATGCATGATAACAATTGCATAGTATAGATAAACACGAGGCAAAACAATAAAGAACTGTGATCATTTCAAAAAAATGCAGTGTGGGACTTAATCCCAATTCCTTGATAAAGAGAAAATATAAAGACAATTATATCAATTTTATATAATTATAAGACGGGCCTCTTTTGTCGAGGCTCATTTTTCAAGAGTAGCATTTTTGTCTGGACCTATAAACTAGTGAGGGCTTTTGGGCTTGTGCGGATAACCCAACCCATGAATGGTCTAGTCATAGGCAATATAGAAAAGTTCTGTAACAACATATATAGTGCAGTCTATTCAACAGAAAATGAAAACATTTGTGTTTTAGGGAAGGAGAGAAAGCAAGCATATTTATTGAAACTGTTGGAAACCCGACGGACCCAACACACCCACTATGGAGGACCTAAAACTGACCACTAGTGCTACACCAACTCCCTGAGTCGGTTAGCCTTTCTATATTTAATTTCTTAGTGCACAACTTAGGCGGCAGTGCCGACCATATACCAATTAGGCGGTAGAACCGACCATATACTATTCAGGCGGCAGAGCCGACCATATAACTTAGGCGGCATAGCCGACCATTATAATAACCAATTCAGGTGCACCAAAGAAATACATAAATTAAGGCTGAACCGAGAAACTTCTAATTACAAAGAAATAACACTTTTATTAATATACCACAAATATTACAAACATACCTCACTACAATATTTCTCTCGACCCTTACCCAAATATCTTTCTCACTTGCACACCTCACGTGACTCCTACACTAGCACACACCTCACCAATCTCTCAACTTTGCACACATCTTCATCTTTTGCACAACATACTTGCAAATGACAAAGCCTATATATATATAGGCAAGCTATGTCGGTTCATGGCTTGATATTTTACATTATAATAATATAATAATACTTTAGAGGTCTTTAGATAAGTGGAGAGAAAGGGAGAGAGAGAAGTTGGTGGGCTCCAACACTCCCCCTCAACAACTTCTCTCTATATGTGGCTTGCAGATCATACCGAGTACTTCTCTGAATTTCTATAACTTTGGTTTACTTAGACTCTTCGTGAGTATGTCTGCAACTTGTTCATTTGTCTTTGTTGATATCATCTTGATCTCTCGTTCAAGTACCTTTTTGATGAAGTTGTTTATTGTTCCAATGTCAACTAAGACACGTACCGGTTGTCCTTCAATCTTCACTTGCTTGAACAACAATTCTTTCTTTTCAAACGTAGGCACCTCGTCATTGGCTTTGATAGAGTTGAGGATATGGTGAGACTTCATACTCATATCTCCTTGTTGTTGAGTAACTTGCTCTCTTTCTCTTTTGTCATCTCTCTTTCCCTTGAAGGCTTCTTCCTTGTATGCTAGCTTTAATCTTCGCCTTTTGTGTGATTTATTTCTTCCCACACCATGGCCTTTGTTTCCCTTTTGCTTGGAGTTCTCGCGTTTCTTAAATTTGGCGAGGGATTCAGAAATAGCAACGGAGCAAACTCCCTTCTTCATTTTGCCATGCTTACGCCACAACCATAGCATCGTAGTATCTTCCAAATAAAGTAAGGCATGGTCGATCTTTTTAGCTCGGTTGATCTTCTTAGCATTCGCCATGACGCTTGTAGCTTGGATGCATTGTTCCAAGCTCTTCAAGAAGTTATCTACATCCTTCACGTTCTCATCCCCTTCATAAGACTTGGGTTTAGAAACTTCTATTCTTGAATAAGTTGGAATTTGGACGGATGAGGCAGCTCCCCCGTCATGAGCTAATACCTTTTTAAGAAACACCATCTTTTCTTTCATATCTTCCAATTCCCCACGTACCGTCTTAAGCTCTTCCTTTAGAGCTTTGTTCTCTTCTTTAAGAACAAGAATTTCAGTAGAAGAGGTCTCACATCGTTGCGAACACATACCAATAGTCTCGCTTAGGGCTCTCGACATTTCTTCGCGAAGCTCATCGACTTCCATTTGGCTTGGACGAAGCTCCTCAGATGCAGGTTGATGTACAACCGTCTTCCATAGACATTTATCTTTTGAGGGTGAGATTTCTCTTTCTTCACTTGGATCTGATGCTTGCTTTTTACCTTCTTTATTATCTTCCGAAATCCCATTTAAGTCATGAGATTCTAGAAGCTCGATCATCTGAGGCGACCTCCAAGGAAAAGCTTCATCAAACACCAAATTCCTTGAAGTGTAGCAATTGGTTGGATCACAACATCTCCAACATCTCTCATCATTGGAGCATCCAGAGTCGACGATCCAATCCTCCTCGTAATCAATTTTTGACTCCATAATTGTTGCAAGAGCTGGTTTCTCTATGTCTTCTTCCAACTCTTCATCCTTGTATTTTGTATTTGTATTTGTAGTTGCAACGAGAGTTGGTGCCTCCATGTCTTCTTCGAACTCTTCTTCATCCTCGTAGTTCATCTTTGAGACTGTGGTTGCTACAAGAGATGATTCACCTATGTCTTCTATTAAATCTTCTTCAACAAAAAGTCCATCGTCTACTTCCCATTCTTCCTCACTGATGGAAGCTTCACACATGACCTCATTCTCCTCCTCTTTTGTGGTGGTCATGTTTCCTTGGAAAGTCTGTCTCTTGGGGAATCTGCAATCTTGGGCAAAGTGGCCATTCTTGCCACAATTGAAGCATTCACGATTCTCCCTCATGGGTAGTCTACAATCTCGAGCAAAGTGACCCTTTCTTCCACAGTTGAAACATTCACCACTTTGTCTTCTATCGTTCTCCTCGTATTGTTGGTGATAGTCTTCGTTTCTACGTCGAGCTCCCCCTGAAGTGTTACTTCTATCTCTTGGATAGAGCTTGCCTCCTTTCGCCATTCCTCGTCTTTGTGATGTACCTTTCTTCTTGTTGGTGAAGAGCGCCTCATCTTCGTCTTTTATGGTTACGCCACTCATCTGTTTGGCTAATTCCTCCTGGTTAGCCAATAGGTTCTCCAGCTCCACTAAGGATGGTTGAGTAGGCCATCCCCTCACAGCGGCGATAAACCCATTGTACTCGGGTCTTAGGCCATGAATGATGATTCTTTTCATCCTTGCCTCGCTAACCTTCTCATCTGGTGCAAGTTGAGATATCTCGCGACAAATAGATTTCACCTTGGTGAAATACTGAGCAATAGGTAAGCTTCCTTGTGAGATGCCCGCGAGCTCATTTTCCAAGAGTTGGAGGCGTGCTTCATTCTTCTTTGAAAATAATTTTGCCAAAGTTTCCCAAGTTGCCGCTGGTGTCTTTTCATCACGAATATGCTCCAATAGGTCCTTCTCGATTGTGGTCTTCAATATATATAAAGCCTTCCCAGCCTTGATCTTCCATTTTCTCAAGGCTTCGGCATTCTCCCCTGGTAGAGGAGTTGTGTCGGTGCCTGCGACTATTTCCCACAAATCCTGACCTTGTAGGTAAGATTCTATGCATGTCTCCCAATAACCGTAGTTGTGGTTATTGAGCTTCCTAATCCCGTTGCTTGTGCTTCCAAAGTCTGCCATGCTGACTGACGCTCGGCGTCCACTAAGCTTGGTTCCAAACCAATAGCTTCACAGTCCCTGACTGTGTTCCGGCAGAGTCTCCACTTAGCACCTTGATGCAACGTCGACTAATGTAAGCGTCCAACGCTTACCGAAACTTTACAGTCCCTGACTGTGTTTCGATGGAGTCTTCCCTCAACGAACTGATGCACCGACCAATGTAAGCGTCCAACGCTTACTAAGGATTTCTCCACTAATAACGGTCCCGGACCGCCCGCTCTGATACCAATTGTTGGAAACCCGACGGACCCAACACACCCACTATGGAGGACCTAAAACTGACCACTAGTGCTACACCAACTCCCTGAGTCGGTTAGCCTTTCTATATTTAATTTCTTAGTGCACAACTTAGGCGGCAGTGCCGACCATATACCAATTAGGCGGTAGAACCGACCATATACTATTCAGGCGGCAGAGCCGACCATATAACTTAGGCGGCATAGCCGACCATTATAATAACCAATTCAGGTGCACCAAAGAAATACATAAATTAAGGCTGAACCGAGAAACTTCTAATTACAAAGAAATAACACTTTTATTAATATACCACAAATATTACAAACATACCTCACTACAATATTTCTCTCGACCCTTACCCAAATATCTTTCTCACTTGCACACCTCACGTGACTCCTACACTAGCACACACCTCACCAATCTCTCAACTTTGCACACATCTTCATCTTTTGCACAACATACTTGCAAATGACAAAGACTATATATATATAGGCAAGCTATGTCGGTTCATGGCTTGATATTTTACATTATAATAATATAATAATACTTTAGAGGTCTCTAGATAAGTGGAGAGAAAGGGAGAGAGAGAAGTTGGTGGGCTCCAACAGAAACTCACATCAAGAAGAGAATATATTGTGTTCCATGTTCATCAGTTACTGCCTCTTCCATTACAAGATTGAAAATGGACTAGTAGATCAATTGTGGAAATGTTGAATGTTGAGCATATATTGTAGGGAAATGCCCAACAACGTTTTCCAACAAGAACAAGATAGATTTGATGTTTACACTTTTGAATTTGCATTTGGGTATTTCACTAGTTAAGCATCTTGGAGTTTCCTATTTTCATGATCTGTGCAAGTCTAGAGGGGGAAAACTAATAAACTAATGACTGCATCTTGGGTCATCAACACGCCAACTCGCCAAGGTTCCAAAGTTTAGAAGTTTAAAGTCAAAAATAAAAAAACAATCACAATTATATTCTAGTAAATGGATACATATACACACATAGCAAAGCAAATATTAGTTTCCCTCGATACCCTCATAGCTCAAATTTTGTGACTGCCGTGGTCGGATAGGGCACATCTCTCCTCTCTATTACTCCCCCTCCCACACACTCACTCTCTTTCTAAGCACTTCATCAGGAACTGAAGTCTTTGTTTAGATTAGTCATTTTTTTGTGTTTGTCTAGTGATAGGTAATATGAAAAAAGTTATGTAACAATACACTTAATATTACACCACTGTCTATATTGTAGAAAGGAAAGGGCAAAAACAAGAAATGGAAAAAAACCAAAGACAAAAGACAAAAATAAGCATTTGGGCATTTCACTAATTAAGCATCTTTAAGTGACAACAAGAGAAAGCAACATGTTGTAGCAAGCAAAGCAGAATCGGGAAGCCATTCAAATAAATATACAATCAATTTAAAAGCACATATACAATTACTTGGAAAACAAAGTAGTAGTGAATAGTGATGTTAAGGGGACACTAACAAACTTGTACTTAGAAGTTGGATACTGATGAAAGGTTCAGACAATTCAGAATCTAAAGAGATAATACAGTTACAGTTTGTACATAATATACACTCTACAAACTTGCAAATATGTATGACAGACAACAATAGATACCCAGCCATAGTTTACATCAAAGGTGATGAAGCTTATATGAGTTATATTACAAGTAAAGTATATCCTAGATACAACTCAAGATCCTATATATTACTTCATATCTTCCTTTTTTTTCTCTAATTTTAAGTTGATGTTACATTTCATCTTGAAAACTGGTTTATATGGAAAAAAATTTTTGGCAAATTCTCTCTCATAAGTGATAAGATATAAAAAGAAATGGAAGAGTAGAGAGAAATAGAAAATAATATCAGATAATGCAATTCTGATTCTAGAAAGTAATCTATGACTATGAGAAATGAAATTAGAAATGAAAAGAGCAATTCTGCATAGATGTATTGACAGAACTCAGAAGCTTCATGTATTTAGAAGTTGAATTACCGATTACCATGAAAACATCAACATAATGTCACCCCCGAAGGGTTGAAGAAAGGGTTTAAGGAGAATATAAAGAAATGAGTGGAATAAGATTCAGAGTTTACATTGATAATTCATAATAATCATGTACATCTCTTCTTGCTAGCATATAAGACGTGCATACACATAAAAATAAAACATACAACTGTACTATTCATTCTTCATTTCTTATTTGGCATATTCTAATAACTAATACTAGATAACTGGGTTGCCGTTGGGCCTGTAATTTATTTTTAAGCATTGGGCTCTGCCTTGTCCAATACCGTCTTTTGACCTGCGTCCCTTTTGACCGTAACGTTGTCGTTTGGTATAGTCATGCCTTCTTTCCCAGAGAGCTCTCCATCGGTCCCCACTTTCGATGCTTCTAACTCATATTTCCCACACATGGTCGTGACATTACCCGCCGCTGCAGACGATCCTTGACCCCAAAGATCAAAATCCGGGAACTGCGACTGCAGGACGGTGAAGTCTTCCCACGTAGCTTGCTCACTGCCGAGGTTTGCCCATTGAATTAGGAGTTGGGTCACAGCCTGATTGTTACGTTTGACCATTCGTTTATCGAGGACTTTCCCTGGAAACACCTTGATGAACCCATCATCAGCAAGCTCTGGCGGTTCCGTTGAAGAGGTAAGTCGATCCCCAATTTTCTTTTTTAAGAGGCTCACGTGAAATACGGGGTCGATTTTAGCGGTCGAAGGCAATTCGAGGCGATAAGCTACTGAGCCTATTTTGCTTGTGACTTTGTAGGGGCCGTAGAAACGAGCAGAGAGCTTAAGGTTCTTATGGAGGGTGACGGAGCTTTGGCGATAAGGCTGCAATTTCAGGTAAACAAAATCCCCGATTTGAAATTCCCTCTCAGATCTCTTTTTATCAGCAAATTTCTCCATTCGATGTTGTGCCTTTTGTAATTGCTCATGTAGAATACGATTGACTGTAGCTCTTCTCTGAATGAAATCTTGAACAGTAGCAACCTGTGAATCATGGACCCAATTCATTGTAGGTGGTTTGTAACCGTAAAGAGCTTCGAAAGGTGTGGTGTTGAGTGCTGAGTGATAAGTGGTGTTGTACCACCATTCAGCATGAGGCACCCATTTAGCCCAGTCTCTAGGTTGTAGGAAACAGAAGCTTCTGAGGTATTGCTCAAGGCATTGATTGAGACGCTCTGTCTGGCCATCTGTTTGTGGATGGTAGGCAGTGCTGAAAAGAGTCGTTGTGCCTAATTGTTTCATGAATTCCCTCCAAAATAGGCTAGTGAATGTCTTGTCCCGATCTGAGATAGCCACTTTAGGTTGACCATGAAGCTTGTAAACTTGATCTAAATAAGCTTTAGCAATCTGTAGGACAATATAAGGGTGAGCTAGGCAGATAAAGTGGGCATATTTAGTAAACTTGTCTATCACCACAAGGATACAGTTGAACTTATTAGAAGTAGGGAGGCCTTCTATAAAGTCCATTATGATCATTTCCCAAGCCTGGTTAGGAATAGGTAGTGGTTGGAGTAACCCAGGGGATGCAACATGCTCATCCTTGACCTTCTGGTAGATATCACAAGATTGGACATAAGTAGTCACTGCAGACTTCAAACTTGGCCAATAGAAGTAAGACATGAGTCTCTGGTAAGTGTCTTGAATGCCAAAATGGCCTCCAACAGGGGAGTCATGTAGAGTCTGAATTAGGTGTGCCCTCAGAGGACCATGAGCACCCACATAAACCTTGGTCTTGTACCTCAGAATTCCCTTGGTGTAGGTCCATTCAGGTATAGAATTGTTAGCAATGGCCAGTGCAGTGATTAGCTTCTGAGCCAAGGTATCTGAAATGTAGCTTGATTCAATATCTGATACCCGAGTAGGAGTTATGAGAGTGGCAGTGAGCTGAAGTAGTGCAGCTTCAGGGTTATAAGCACGAGAAAGAGCATCAGCTACAAGGTTTGACTTACCTTTTCTGTATTTGATGACAAAATCCAGTCCTAAGAGCTTAGTAAGGCCCTTCTTTTGAATTGTTGTTGTAAGTTTATGTTCTAGTAAATGCTTCAATGGCTCATGGTCTGTTTTAATGAAAAAGGACATGCCTTCAAAGTAATGTCTCCATTTAGTGATTGTCATTAAAATGGCCAAGTACTCTTTCTCATAGATGGAAAGGTCAATATGTTTAGGGCCAAGAGCCTTGCTAAGATAAGCTAGTGGTCTTCCATCTTGAGATAAAACGGCTCCAATTCCCCTGGAGCTTGCATCTGTTTCCAATGTAAATTCCATGAAGAAGTTAGGAAGAGCCAGAACAGGGGCCTCACACATAGCAAGCTTTAAAGCCTCAAAGGCATCTTTAGCAGTAGAAGTCCATAGGAAATTGTCTTTCTTGAGCATAGAAGTTAAGGGTCTACTGATCACTCTATAGTTCTTAATGAATTTCTTGTAGTACCAAGTTAAGCCCAAGAATCCTCTTAGGGATTTGACTGTTTTAGGGAGGGGCAAGTTCTTCATTGCCTCAACTTTAGTAGCATCAGTGGCCACTCCAGCTAATGAGATGATATGACCAAGGTACTCAACCTTGGTTTTTCCAAAGAAGCACTTCTTAAGTCTAGCAAAAAGTTGATGTTTCTAGAGTATGGCTAGGACTTCCCTGAGGTGGAAAACATGATCCTTCATAGACTTGCTATAGACTAATATATCATCAAAAAAAACTAAGACAAATTTTCTCAGAAATGGCCCAAAAATCTCATTCACAAGAGCTTGAAAGGTTGCAGGAGCATTTGTTAGACCAAATGGAATCACCTTAAATTCAAAGTGGCCATGATGGGTTCTGAATGCAGTTTTAGGGATATCTTCAGCCTTGATTCAAATTTGCCAGTACCCTGACCTTAGGTCAATTTTAGAGTAGAATTGAGCCCCAGCTAGTTCATCTAAGAGGTCTTCAACCATTGGAATGGGGAATTTGTCCTTCACTGTGACACTATTTAGTTGTCTATAGTTCACACATAGCCTCCAGGTGCCATCTTTCTTTTTGACTAACAAGTATGGTGCTGCAAATAGACTTTTGCTATTCTGGATAATTGAAGCTGCTAATAATTCTTTTATTTGCCTCTCTACCTCAGTCTTCTGGTGGTATAGGAATCTGTAGGGCCTTAGGTTTACTGGTTGAGCTCTAGGAATTAGATTAATGGCATGATCACGGGACCTTTTAGGAGGTAATTTTGTAGGTTCCTCAAAAATTCCCTTGTACTCTTCAAGGACTGTCTGAATGGTTTCAGGGATCTCTGTTTCTGTTGCTTCTACATTTAGGAAATACAATTCTCCTATTAGTTCTGAATCTTTAGCAGCCAGCTTTTGCATCTTCTCAGCTGAGATTATCTTTACTACTGAGTCTCTTGTTCCTGCATGTAGCACAATATCTTGTACTTCTTTTCTGAAACTTAGTGTCATCTCATTGAAGTCCATAGTGATTGGACTGTACTTTTTCATCCAGTCAACACCAAGGACCATATCACTCCCTCCCATCTGTAAGACACTGAAATGATGCTCAAAGTGGTGCCCTTGCATCCTCCATCCCAATTGATTGCTCTTTGATGTGCTCAAGAGTTGTTCCCCATTGGCTACTGTGATTTTCAGGGGATGAGTTTGTACCACCTCTACCCCTTCCTTGGCCCATGTAGCAGTCACAAAGTTGTGGGTGTTACCACTGTCTACCAAGATGTTCAAGGGTCTTCCTTTGATTGAGCCTTGGAATCTAATTGTGCTATGGCATGTATTCCCTATTAGGGCATTAATAGAAATTTCCAGTGTCCCTTCCTCTGGATCCCCTTCTTCTATGTTCTTGCCCTTGCTTTCATCATCCTCAAGTTCCTCTTCAACTTCTCCTTCTTCCATCATGTTAAGTTGTTTTGGTTTGCAATGATGCCCTAGCCCAAATCTTTCCCCACACTTGAAGCATAAACTATTTGCTCTTCTGTACTATATTAATCCTTGCTTCTGAGCATTTTGAGCTGTTGTTCCCTTAGAAGCTGCTTGTGGTGCTGCAGTAGTAGTCTTGGAGTTCATGTGAGTGTTGCTCATGGTGTTACCCATGTACCCAAACTTATACATTTTGCCCTCAACTTCAGCTGCTAGCTCATACAATTTGACTTTTCGACAAGCTTCTGCTAATGTCTTAGGCTCATGAACCTTAACTGTATGCTTAAGGTCCTCCTTCAGTCCACTAATAAAGCTGGACACAAAGTATTCTTCCCTTAGTTGAGCATTGTGCTGCAACAAGAATGGTTGTAACTCCACGAATCTCTCCTGGTATTCTTCAACTGTTGACTTCTGCATTAGCTTGTTAAATTCTTCTATAACATCTTCATGTATTTTACCATAAAACCTGTGATAAAGGTCGGCAACAAATTCCTGCCAAGTTAACTTATTCTTTTGCATGATGTACCCATCAAATCAGGTCTCAGCTCTACCTGTGAGATACATAGTTGCTACCTCTAGTTTTTGATTTTCTGGGATAGCAAAGATTGTGAAGAACTTGCTACACTTTTTAACCCAGCTTCTAGGGTTATCTCCCTCAAACATTTGCAGTTCAATCTTAGGCCTAGGCACAAAGGAGTTAGAGTTACTAGAGTTGCCCCTCTCCCATGTTTCTGTTTCTTTGAATAACAGGAAGTCACTCGTTTTGTTGGTGTTATCCTCTAACTTCTGTTGAGTGGGGCTAGCCAGGTTCCCTTGGTGTTTGAGAGTTGGTTTAGAGGATAAGATTCCAGGCTCATTGGGATAAAATGAGTATTTTTCATGTCCATTTATCATTGTTACCTGAATAGGCTTCTTGCCTTCCTGAATCGGTTGTTTCTTTGCAGACTAAGAAGGGTTGCTGCTCCCAGGAGTGGCTTGTCCGAGTTCATTAGCTCCCTTGGACAGTAAGGCTAGGATTCTTTGTAAGTATCCCATGTTTTCCTCGTTGCTTTGCTCAATGACTGTCATTCTTCCTTCCAGTTTGGTTCTTTGCTTCTCCCACCAGGTAGGAATTTCACTATCACCTTTTGATTCTTCTGTGGATGCTTGTGTTTCTGAGTTTTTCTTATTTTCACTCATTTTCTTTGTTTTCTTAGATTTCCCCAGTTTGGCAGTGGATCAAAAACAAGGCTCTGAGATACCAATTGTCACACCCGAAGGGTTGAAGAAAGGGTTTAAGGAGAATAGAGAGAAATGAGAGGAATAGAATTCAGAGTTTTCATTGATAATTCATAATAATCTTGTACATCTCTCCTTGCTAGCATATAAGACGTGCATACACATAAAAACAAAACATACAACTATACTATTCATTCTTCATTTCTTATTTGGCATATTCTAATAACTAATACTAGATAACTGGGCTGTTGTTGGGCCTGTAATTCATTTATAAGCACTGGGCTCTGCCTTGTCCAATACCGCCCTTTGACACGCGTCCCTTTTGACCATAACGATGTCGTTTGGTATAGTCATGCCTTCTTTCCCAGGGAGCTCTCCTTCGGTCCCCACTTTCGATGCTTCTAACTCAGATTTCCCACACATGGCCGTGACACATAAACTAACCAACAAAAGAAACAAAACTTAAAACAGAAAGAGAGATAGAAAAAAACTAACCTTTCGGTAAAGAAGATGACGGAAAGAGGGGTAACACCGGAGTAGAATATCACCGGCGAGATGAGAGAGCGAGAGGCGATTAGAGATTCAAATGATTTGATTTGGGATCGAGGTCTGAGTGAGACTGTGAGAGAGGGAGATTAAACGATGTGTTTTTATTGAAGTAATAAAAAAATAAATAAATATCTATACTAACGCACCCGATCCACTATCGGTAACAATTCACCTATACCGACAGATACTATAGACACCGTCGGTATAAATTAGATCTATACTGACAAACAGAAACAACCAATAGAAGAGGGTTCACCTATACCGACGGTTACAATAATGTATCGGTATAAATTAGATCTATACCGACGGTTTCTTATTGTCCATCAGTATACATTTTATCTACACCGATGAATACTCTTTCTGTCGATAAAAATCAAATTTTTTAACGATGGTATTGTTTTCCGTCGGTATATAGGATATATACCGACGACATTTGTCTGTCAGTATAAACAGGCGTCCATATATGTACATTTTTTTTGTAGTGACAGTCAGATTCAAACTGAACATTATCAAAGAAATGTATTTTATGAATTTTATTAATAGGTGCATGCCCTAAACGAGCATGACACAATTTGGTAACATCAGTCACAGAAGACAAACATGTAGCAGAATTGAAACAAGAAACATAATGAAAATTTGACAAACCAGAAGACTGAGAAGACTCAAGAATGTAAAGACCTCGATATTCCCTAGCAATCATCTTCATCTTTCCATTGGAGTGATCCTGTAAGAGAAAGAGATCAAGATAAAAAACGGCAATGAGATTAAGTTACTTTGATAATTTGGAAACAGAAAGTAAATTGCGGGTGAAGTTAGGAACAAAGAGCACATTATGAACGATACAATTATAAACAAACAGAACCAGTATAGGTAATAGAACATTTTTTACCCTCAGAAAGATGAACAAAACGAGAATTTGGAGCACACACAATTGGATTTAGCAGACTATGAAAATCACATGAGATGTGATATGTTGCACCAGTATCCAATATCCAAGTGAGGCAAACAAATGCAGGTAAACAACGAGTACTATTACCTGTAGTGTTAGCAGCAGATTCTACAGGGTTTGCCTTGTTAAGAAGTTATAGAAACTGGTTGTATTGAGCTTGAGTGAAGGCGGGAGTAAGAAGAACACCAGATTGCCTAGAAACAAGAACAACTCTCTTGGAACCATCATCCTTAAGCGAACCAGAAACAGCAGGATTCACAATCATGGCTGCCCGAACCTCATTCTTACGAGTGAACTTGAAATCAAGGGGATGGCCAATTAAACAAAAGCAATTCTCCTTCATATGACCACAGATTTTGCAGTGGTCAAAGATGCCAAAGAAGCGACGACGAGCCACGGAACTGAAATAGAGAGCTATAAACTCAATCATGGGAGGCATCCTTCTCATATGAACTCTGTGAGACTCTTCTTGAATGATCATGGAATAAGCCTTGTTCACCGAGGGCAAAGGACTCATAAGAAAGATTTGACTACGGATGGCAGTGTAAGTATCGTTGAGCCCTATCAAAAACTAGAATAAACGTTGCTGCCGGAGATGTTGCAAGTTATCTCGAGAGCGAGCATACTCACAGGAAAAATGAACCAAAATGCTAAACTCATCCCAAAGTAGCTTCAATTTGGTAAAGTAAGTAGAGATCAAGGAATCAACTTGAGTGATGGTGGCAACTTCTCGATGTAGAAAAAAGATACGAGAACCATCAATTTTATCGAATCGTTCCTTTAGATCGGCCCAAACAAGTGACGCATCGGATACAAAGACAATTTTGGTAGAGAGATCCGGGCTGACAGTATTCAGAATCCAAGAGAGAACAATCGCATTACAATGATCCCATTGAGATTGTAGAGAATCCTCAATATCATCGTGTGAACAGGTTTCATCAACAAACCCTAGTTTGTTCTTCGCGAGAAGGGAAATTCGCATAGAGCATCTCCATGCTATAGTTCTCCACGCCGGAAAGTTGATGAGAAACAAGAAGCGCGCCCGGCGTATCAGAAGGATGAAGATAAAGTGGATGGTTGTAATCAAGAACAACATATTCGAATGGAGGCATGATGAAGACGATAAAGAAAAACGAAAAAGAGGGAAAAAACAAGAATGAGAAATCAGGATAAACCTTAAAAGAAACAAAAAGAAAGAGGGAGTCCTATTAGAGAAGGCCCGGTGCGGCGTCCAATGCCATGTTAATTGGATAACAATTGAAAATTTTTTCTTTGTTTCTCATAATTGAAAATAAGATTACAATCATGTATTTATACTAAATACAATCTGACTAAGCTAACTACTTGGCTAACTAACTTGTAACTAACAAACTAACATCAATTAACAAACTAATTGACTTTTTACACATTGAAGTGTGGGTATTGTGGTAGGGTGATCAGCTCAGATTAGATTTGAGAGGTTTTTCTATACTATGTACCTCCTTTTAGTTGTATGTAATATTTTTCTCTAATTTAAGATTATAGAGATTTTTAATGAAGTATAAAATCAAGATTATCTTAAATAAAAGAAGTTATAAATATGAGATTAATACGTGTTAAAGAAAACAAGTTAATCATATGTAGAGTGCTTTTATTTACGAGACTCAACCATGCCTAAATGCCTTAGTCTTGGGCTGTTAATTAGGATTGATCTCTTGTCAAAATCTCATTTTATTGGGAGTTTATCTTGGTATTTTTATTTAAATAATACAATTTTAATTTTTTAATGAAATGATATCAATCCCAAATTACTAATAAAATAACACACTTGAATGACATAAAATAAAAACACATTACGTCAATTTTATTGTAACACCCTAAAATTTGGTCTAGTCGAAATTAGGTTCCAGTGATCAGAAATCTTATATTGATAAAATCCAAACATTGTATCGACTAGTTAATCATTGTTATTGGACCCTATTGAATAGTATTGAAACATTATAGTGACTAAATTGTGAAAAAACTAGGAGTTGGGAGTCAAAATATAAAGAAATAAAAATTAAGAGACTAATCTTACGATTAGCCCCTCCTCAATTAATATTTTCATACGTGGAATGATCATGAGAGCTTCCTTCATTTGAAGGAAAGCCATTCCAATTAAAAAGCTATTGAGAAAGATAAAGTTAAGCTTACCTGATTGCAAAAAGAAAACAAGCAACCATCCCTACATCATCTTCATCTTCTTGGAAGCACACACCTCCATTGAAGCTAGGGTTCAAGTTTAGTTTTCTTCAAGTTATTGTTTCCGAATCACTGCTATCGTTCGGGTAAGCAATAAATCCTCAAACAATTGTTGAATTCTATAGATGTGTTAAGCTTAATCTTAAAGCTAGGGTTTTAGCCATCCATGGATAATCCATCATTGATGCTTATATTGAATTTGGATATCGATTTTGATATTGTTGTATTGATTTTGATATCGTAATATCGATCCTAATTGTCTCCCTATTGATTTTCTAGCTCAAGAAGTGGAGAGAGAGGTTTCACAATCTCCATCGAAAGCTAGGAACAAGGGGATTGTTATCCGAAAGCCATAGGAGCATCAGATTTTGAGGTGAGTGTAGTTGAAGTCTCGAGAGTAGGTGAAATGTCTTCCCGAATCTTTTATTGTCGTTTTCAATCATTTAGCTAACATTACCATTGAGGAAGATACATCGGATCATTAAATGGACACTTTGGTAAGTGTCGATAAGTTTGTTATTGAATATAGGACATAGCTATTGGTATTGTCGTTGAGCATTGTCATTGATATAGTTATTGTCATCGAAACATTGCAAAGAAATTATCGGACATTGATATTGACATTGAACCACGAAACATTGATTATGAGACATGTTTGCTATTGATATTATTGAAATCATTGGTCATTGGAATTCTCATTGAACATTGGATATGGATATGAACATTGAAACCTTGGATTTGAATAGACATTAGATACAATTGGCATGCCATAGAATTCATGAGCTCAGTGTACGGGTGGAATACGGTCCTAAGGCTACGGCCTATATTGATTTGGCGAGGCGGAGGGATGTGTATTGATATTGGTCATATTGGCGAGGCGGAGGGACTAGACCATTCATTGATTTGGCGAGGCGTAAGAATTCACGTATCCCCTATCTTGATTCAATCCAAGGATTAATGATGATATGAATATGTTAAACATTGTATATCGATGTATAGTATTGACATTGATGAGCATGAGAGCATGTATATAGATACTTGTTACATTGTTGTTCATATTGCTTATGACTACCTCACTGGGCAATGTATGTCTAACGTGTCTCATCTCATGCATCTTAGGTTAAAAAATCGTGTGTTGGAGGATCGAATAGTCAAGGCAAGACAAGTCACTACTTGCCCCCAAAGTAAAGTATTTTGACTTAAGAACTCCTAGGAAGGTGGCAAAGTAGTTGAACTAGTTGTTTGTGCCCATTTTGATATGTTTGTGTGATGCCTATGTTTAAATATGGTTCATGGCCCTAAATGGCCCTTTTGTTGAGCTTAAAATGGTTTAAAAATGCATACATGGCTCCTAATGGTCAAGACATAGTAAACGAATTTGTATGATCATGAAATTTGGCATTCTAGTAGTTTATACTATTGAAATGTTGCGTGTAAAGTTTCATTGTATTTGGACATTGTTTGGTAGGTTAAATCGAATAAAAACCAGTAAAAATGTGTCATTACAGGTCAGGCCGTATCGATACGGGTCATGGGGTATCGATACGGGTATGCATAATTGAACCTAATGAATAGGGCGTATCGAAATGGAATATAGTCGTTCTGAAACATTTTGTCATTGGAATCAATCGTTTCGATACGGGTTCATAGCATATCGAAACATTTTGTCTGAAAGGAAAAGTCAACCCGTACCGATACTGGAGTGTCTGTATCGATACGGTCTAAAGGGTAAAGTCAACATTGGTTGACCATCGTTCACCCATTTTGAAACAGTCCTAGGGTGTTTCGATACGGGGTTAGTTAAGTTAGTTAAAGGCATATTAAACAGATTGCAATGTTCACAGTTTAGTCACTGGATTTTTGAAAGATTAAATTGAATGAGCTAATAAGATCCAAATTGTATGAAATTTTACAAGTATATTAATATTGTGGTGAATTTCAATCTAGTAAAATCAATTGCATTGGAGGACCTCTAATTAGTAGAATTTACAAGTTGGTCTCTAAAACTTGTAATAGTTAATATTGGCCCTAATTGATTAATTATTTCTTTGTATGGACTAATTGGAATAAGTTATATCGAGGTGAATTTCCCGATGTCTTCCCTGATGAACTTCCGAGATTGCCCCCAACTCGTGAAGTGGAGTTTGGCATCAAAGTGCAACCTGGGACTGCTCTAGTTTCCACTGCACCATATCATATGGCAGTTGTGAAATTAAAAGAATTAAAGGTTATGATTCAAGAATTTTTAAGCAAAGGTTTTATTCAACCGAGCACTTCGCCTTGGGGAGCTCCGGTTCTCTTTTTTAATAAGAAAGATGGTTCTATGCGATTGTGTATTGACTATCGACAATTGAATAAAATAACCATCAAGAACAAGTATCCATTGCCTAGAATAGACGACATGTTCGATCAATTAAAGAATGCTTCTGTGTTTTCCAAGATCGATTTAAGGTCGGGCTATTATCATATGAGAGTTAAAGAGTATGATGTACCAAAGACTACCTTCCGTACAAGATATGGACACTACAAATTCTTGGTGATGCCCTTTGGGTTAACCAATGCACCGACGGCCTTCATGGATTTGATGAATCGGGTTTTTAGACCCTACCGTGATAAATCCGTAGTTGTGTTTATAGATGACATATTGATTTATTCCAAGAATGAAGTAGAACACCGAGATCATATTCGTATTGTGCTTCAGACCTTAAGAGAGAAGCAGTTGTACGTGAAGTTCTCTAAGTGTTAGTTTTGGCTCATCGAAGTTGCCTTTCTGGGACATATCGTGTCAGCTTCGGGTATTCAGGTGGATCCGAAAAAAATCCAAGCTATTGTAGATTAGCATCCACCGAAGAATATTGGAGAAGTCAGAAGTTTCCTTGGGCTTGCTGGCTATTACAAAAGATTTGTGAAAGGGATTTTTATGATAGCTGCTCCTTTAACCAAGTTGTTAAGGAAAGAAGCTCCTTTTGTTTAGACCGAGGTTCAACAACAGAGTTTCAATCAGTTGAAATAAGTATTGACCCATGCACTAGTCCTAACCCAACCTGAGTCCGAAAAGGAATACACAGTCTACAGTGATGCATCGCACCTCGGGTTAGGATGTGTACTGATGCAAGAAGGCAAAGTCATCGCTTATTCTTCGAGACAACTTAAGCCACACGAAATGAATTATCCCACCCACGACCTTGAATTGGCTGCAATTGTCTTTGCATTGAAAATCTGGAGACATTACCTCTACGGAGAAAATGTTATCTCTTCACCGACCATAAAAGTCTTAAGTACCTTTTGACTCAAAAGAAGTTGAACCTTCAGCAACGGAGGTGGATGGAACTCCTTAAGGATTACGATCTTGTCATTGATTACCACCCGGGCAAGGCCAACGTTGTAGCTGATGTGCTCAGCCGCAAACCTTTACCTGGTAAGCATTGACAATAAATTTGGAGTTATACGTATTACAAGGTACATTAACTTATTGTAATGTTGTTATATTGTAGCCCCTCGAGCAATTAACGCTCATTTCTGACTCCGGAAGCATCATTGTCTTGTAGATGAACTTCAAGTTCAGTCCACCATCGTTTCGTGAATCAAGGATTTGCAAAAGCAAGATCCTGAGCTTCAATCCATTGTTTCTAAGCTATCGAAAAACCCCGACTTCAGAATTAATTCTGAAAGACTCTTGTGTTTTCATGACCGAGTCTGTGTACCTAATGATGAATCTCTCTGTACCGATATTCTCTCTGAAGCTCACTCGAGTTCTTTTTCTGTTCACCTCGGGTCTGTGAAGACGTATAAGGACCTACGTGAACTCTATTGGTGGCCAGGCATGAAGCAGGCCATAGTTGATTTAATTTCCAAGTGTCTCACGTGCTAACGTGTTAAGGCAGAATATTGTGCTCCTCCTGGATTATTGCATTCTATTGATCCACCAAAATGGAAATGGGAAAAGATCAATATTGATTTTGTTAGTGGTCTACCATTAACTCCCGTGAAGCATGATGCCATATGGGTCATTGTTGATCGTTTCACGAAGTCAGCCCATTTTATACCGGTTAGAATGGACTACGATCTCCCTAAATTAGCTGACTTGTATATCAAGGAAGTAATTCGACTCCACGGAGTACCTAAGTCTATTATCTCCGATCGAGATTCCCGATTTGCATCTCGGTTTTAGAGAACCTTACAAGGAGCTCTGGGCACCAGAGTTAATCTTAGTACAGCTTTTCACCCTCAATCTGACGGCCAGTCAGAAAGGGTAATCCAGGTAAATCTTCGAAAAACTTATCGATTGGAACCTTGGAAATTTGCATTGTTATTGAACCTCCTTATACAGATCTTGGAAGACATGCTTCGGGCATGGATCATTGACTTTGGTGGAACTTGGGGGAAATCTCTACCCATTGTTGAATTTGCCTACAATAATAGTTACCAAGCATCAATCCAAATGGCCCCGTATGAAGCATTGTATGGTAGGCAATGTAGAACTCCTTTGTGTTGGTCGGAGCTTGGCGAGGGTAAGATGTTAGACCCTGACTTGCTTCGAGAGACTGAAGAGCGGGTCACCAGTATCCATGATCGTTTAAAGGCTGCCTTTGATTGACAAAAGGCTTATGCTGATCTCAAGAGAAGAGACATTGAGTATGAAGTTGGTGAGAAATCTTTCCTCAAAGTATCACCGTGGAAGAAAGTTTTAAGGTTTGGCAAGAAGGGAAAATTGCGTCCCCGATTCATTGGACCCTTTAAAGTCATTGAAAGAGTTGGCCCCGTGGCATATCGACTATTGTTGCCCTCTGAATTGAGTAAAATCCACGATGTTTTTCATGTATCAATGCTTCAGAAATATCGTTCTAACCCTTCGCACATTGTGGAACCTGAATCTGTAGAAATTCGACCAAATCTATCCTACGAAGAGGACGGTTCAAATTTTAGCAAGAGAGGTTAAGAGGCTTCGCAACAAAACAGTACCGTTAGTTAAAGTGCTCTGGAGGAGCCACACCATTAAGGAAGCCACTTGGGAACCTGAGGAGACCATGAAACAACAATATCCATATCTCTTCGGTTCAGGTAAAAATTTGAGGACAAATTTTTCTTAAGAGGGGGAGAGTTGTAACACCTCAAAATCCGGTCGAGTCGGAATTAGGTTCCGGTGATCGGAAATCATATATTGATAAAATCCAAACATTGTATCGACTAGTTAATCATTGTTATTGGACCCTATTGAATAGTATTGAAACATTATAGTGACTAAATTGTGGAAAAACTATGAGTTGGGAGTCAAACTATAAAGCAATGAAAACAAGCCATTCCAATTAAAAAAAGCTATTGTGACAGCTAAAGTTAAGCTTACCTGATTGCAAAAAGAAAACAAGCACCATCCCTACATCATCTTCATCTTCTTGGAAGCACACACCTACATTGAAGCTAGGGTTCAAGTTTAGTTTTCTTCAAGTTATTGTTATCAAATCATTGCTATCGTTCGGGTAAGCAATAAATCCTCAAACAATCGTTGAATTCCATGGATGTGTTAAGCTTAATCTCAAAGATATGGTTTTAGCCATTCATTGATAATCCATCATTGATGCTTATATTGAATTTGGATATCGATTTTGATATCGTTGTATTGATTTTGATATCGTAATATAGATCCTAATTATCTCTCTATTGATTTTTTAGCTCAAGAAGTGGAGAGAGAGGTTTCACCATCTCCATCGAAAGCTAGGAACAAGGGGATTGTTATTCGAGAGCCATAAGACAATCGAATTTTTAGGTGAGTGTAGTCGAAGTCTCGGGATTAAGCGAAATGCCTTCTCGAATCTTTTATTGTCATTATCGATCATTTAGCTAACAATTACCATTGAGGAAGATACATCGGATCATAAAATGGACACTTTGGTAAGTGTCGGTAAGTTTGTTATTGAATATCAGACATAGCTATTGGTGTTGTCATTGAGCATTGTCATTGATATAGTTATTGTCATTGAAACATTGCAAAGAAATTATCAGACATTGATTTGACATTGAACCACGAAACATTGATTATGAGACATGTTTGTTATTGATATTATTGAAATCATTGGTCATTGGAATTCTCATTGAACATTGGATATGGATATGAACATTGAAACCATGGATTTGAATAGACATTGGATACAAATGGCATGCCATAGAATTCATAAGCTCAGTGTACGAGTGGATATAGTCCTAAGGCTACAACCTATATTGATTTGGCGAGGCGGAAGGATGTGTATTGATATTGGTCATATTGGCTAGGCAGAGAGACTAGACCATTCATTGATTTGGCGAGGCATAGGAATTCGCGTATCCATTATCTTGATTCAATCCAAGGATTAATGATGAAATGAATATGTTAAACATTGTATATTGATATATAGTATTGACATTGATGAGCATGAGAGCATGTATATAGATACTTGTTACATTGTTGTTCACATAGCTTATGACTACCTCACTAGGCAATGTATGCCTAACGTGTCTCATATCATGCATTTCAGGTTAAAAAATCGTGTGTTGGAGGATCGGATAGTCAAGGCAAGACAAGTCACTACAAGCCCCCAAAGTAAAGTGTTTTGACTTAAGAACTCCTAGGAAGGTGGCAAAGTAGTTGAACTAGTTGTTTATGCCCATTTTGATATGTTTGTGTGATGCCTATGTTAAAATATGGTTGATGGACCTAAATGGCCCTTTTGTTTAGCTTAAAATGGTTTAAAATTGCATACTTGGCTCCTAATGGTCAAGACATAGTAAACGAATTCGTATGATCATGAAATTTGGCATGCTAGTAGTTTATACTATTAAAATGTTGTGTGTAAAGTTTCATTGCATTTGGACATCGTTCGGTAGGTTAAATCGAATAAAAACCAGTGAAAATCTGTCATTACAGGTCAGGCCTTATCGATACGGGTCATAGCGTATCGATACAGGTATGCATAATTGAACCTAATGAACAGGGCGTATCGAAATGGAATATAGCCGTTTCAAAACATTTTGTAACTGGAATCAATCGTTTCGATATGGGTTCATAGCGTATCGAAACGTGTTCAAAGTTAAAGTCAAAGGAAGTCAACCCGTATCGATACTGGTGTTTTCGTATCGATACAGTCTGAAAGGAAAAGTCAACTCGTACCGATACTGGAGTGTCTGTATCTATACGGTCTAAAGGGTAAAGTCAACATGGGTTGACCATCGTTCACCCGTTTTGAAACAGTCCTAGGGTGTTTCGATACGGGGTTAGTTAAGTTAGTTAAAGACATATTAAACATATTGCAATGTTCACAGCTTAGTCACTAGATTTTTGAAAGATTAAATTGAATGAGCTAATGAGCTCCAAATTGTATGTAATTTTACAAGTATACTAATAGTGTGGTTAATTTCAATCTAGTATAATCAATTGCATTGAAGGGCCTCTAATTAGTAGAATTTACAAGTTGGTCCCTAAAACTTGTAATAGTTAATAGTGTCCCTAATTGATTAATTATTGCTTCGTGTGGACTAATTGGACTAAGCTATATCGAGGTATTGAGTTATTGAATGTTATTAGTTTATTTTTTAATATGAAAATGAAATTTTGTTGCATCGATTACTGTATTGATCATCGGTATCACCTTCCGACCCGGTTCTCGACCAGACCGAGAAGGGGTTGTTACACTTATCTTCTGAAAAAGCGCAATACGTAACTCGCGACTTCTAAAAGCACACCTTATCAGTCACGTCTTTTTGAAAGTATGCCACATCAATTGTGCCTCTTAGTGCACTTGAGGACTAAAATGAAAAATAATATACTAAAAATAATCAAAGTTGAGATTTAGCTTCATGGATTGCACATTTTATTAAAATCAGTGTATATAGGTTTCATTGTAGTGTTAACCTTTGTTTCTCATCGATGTGAGATTTAAAGAGCTAAAAGAGTTTGTTTCTAAAAAATTTTTATTTCATAAGATCTCTACTTTTCTAAACTCATGAATCTTGTACCGCTAAGAAAAAAAAGTTAACACTCTAATTTCATCTATATAGACAATCGTAAATAACATTTACATTTCATTGAACTAAATCTTATTTTTGTTTCATGTTAGTTTAATTTTTTTCATTTTAGTCCTTTAATGCACTTATGATAGAATATATATATATATATATATATATATATATATATATATATATATCGTAAATAATTGTCTTTTAGGTATTTATTAAATAATTTAAAAAACATATTATTTGAGTACAAATGCTGTTTATCTACATCAGAAGAATCCAGAACGTTGCTACATATTACCTATATAGGACTCGTGTACTCCAAGATCAAACGACATAAATTGTGAGAACACAATTTGTTCGATTTAAGGAGTTTTTAGCGCATTTGATTTGTTATATTTGCCTCATTGTTGAGTCATTATATCCTTTATAGGAGAAATTAAATTATGGTCCTTATGGTAATATCATTCATGGTCCCAACTAAAACTCATTTATTTTAATAATTTTTTAGCATGTCATCTTTTTACTAAGTGAATCTTCACTCATATTTATTGTAAATTAAATTAAAAAGCAATTTTTACTAAGTGAAGATTTACTTGATAAAAAAATAATATGAAAATTTTAAATTTTATTAATTGAGACCATAAATAACGTGATAAGAAAGACTCATGATATAATTTTTCCCTTTATAGGAAGATTGAGTGAAGAAAAATTTATAGGGAAGAGACAACACATACATATTATTCAACAAGTGAGATCACACTTATTCAAGAGTCAATTAAGTATATTGATTTTTTTCACTTGTATTGAAAAATTTATGTAAAGGTAAAAATATATTCCAACTGTATAAACAATCTCATTTCTCCTCTTTTCGGAGAGGAAATAGAAATCATCTTCTCCTTGCTTTTTTAGTATTTTTATTTATACCCTATACTAAAAATTTAAATTTAAAATTAGAATTTTAGAAAATAGACGTATGGTCTATTTTAATACTTAGGATTTTAAAACTAGAGTTAGAGTTTAAAATTTTTTTTTTATTGTTGGGGCATAAAAAGAATACCAAAAAGGAACATATAATATTTGTCATAAAGGTATTTTACTGTTCATCACTAGTATTGAAAACTTATGTAGATGCATGTTCTACTTAAAAAAAAAACCGAACCCAACAAAAAATTTTAGTGAAAAAGTGGATGATATTTATCGAAAGAGATACAATCTAAATAAAATTGGCTGGACTCCTAATGTGACTAGAAAATCCAAAACCGGTCTCTAGGTATCCATGAACTCAATTGAATCCCCTCCATAGGCGCAGCAAAGCTTGCATTCCCGGCCGGTATCTCGGCTGTAGCCGTGGAGTTACCCGCAGCCGTACTCCTCCCTCTCTTGGGGGACGTTGCGGAAGCTGGAGGATGCAGTGAGCGACGCCTTGAGCCCACTCTGATTGGCTCCCGAGCACTAGAGCCAATCAAGTGAGGGAAATTCAGTTTAGCCTTAGCCCCACGCATTTAGAAAGCGGCTCTATCGTAAGCCAATGCAGCATCCTCAGGCGTCTCGTAAGTCCCCAGCCAAATCCTCGAGCCGTTCCTCTTAGGATCCCTTATCTCCGCCGCGTACTTCCCCCACGGCCTTCTCCTCACCCCTTTAAAGTTCGCCCCCTGTCGGCGGCACGTAGGGTTTACGCTCCTCCTCGATCTTCTCTTTCCCTTTGCTGCATGGCTCTTGCTCAACCGCTTCAGCTACCGATGTTAAATGAACGTCGTTTAAAGGACTCCACTAGTCCACCCAGAGTTCTCCGCATCGGGAAAGGTAATGTTAACCAGCATATCCTGGGAATCATCAATCTTTAAAGGCAAATCACCCCAAGTCTCATTAAAAAAACACCACTGAAAGTTGAAGTCAAGTTATAGGAAGGTTGAAGAAGAATATTGTTGCAGGTGGAAGTTGTTGTTGGTGTTGGCAGTGGTGGAGATTCTTCAAACTCAAAAACATCAAAGAAGCGTTGAAAAGATTCAAGGATGTTGAAATCTGACTCAGACAAAATCTCCATATATTTGATAAGCTTAAAGTAATGAAGCTTTGTTTTTGTGAATGTCATTGGGGTTTATTATTATATAGGAAGCAAGAAACTATCTGATATATTAGCTTCCCTGAATGTTTCATCGGCGTGCTGATTATTATTAAATTATTTTTTTTTGAATATATTATTAAATTATTTAATTCTGAGTTGGGGAAGGAAGTTTTAATTGAGCACATGCTCTATTTTCTTTCACTAAACCATCCAGATCATGCATAAAAACAAAAAGATAAAGTGTGTTAAAATTCTTTATATTATAGTATTATTTTTAAAATAATTTTAGCCTATCTATTATAAAATAAACATTTTATTCTTTATACGCATGAAAAAAGTTAACATTCTAGTTAAAAAACGGTGAAATTATTCTTTGTATACTTAAATATTTTGGTTTAAACATTGTATAATTTTGGACTCAAACAAATTAAGCTCTTTTAAAATGTTTTTTTGTGTGAACTTTTACATAAAACTTTTAAACACATGTAATCCAAATACAAAATCAATACTTATTTTAACTTTAAATTTTGTTGTCTTTCACTTAAAATAATATTTTTTTAATATACTTATGTAATTATACTTGAGATTCGGATGTTAGTCCCTTTGACAAGGTACACAAACCTTGCACACACATGTATTCGAACATGAGTCACCTAGGATGAACATCATCATCTTTTTCATTAGAGCCACTCGTTGGATTCGGATATTCACTTTTCAAATGTACAATACTAAAATGTTTCTTTTACAATAAAGGGACTAAACTGAACTTATAGTTGTAACCTAGAGATTATTTTTTTAACAAATCCTAATCCTACCTAGAAAGGAGCGGAAGGGGAGAGATCTAGGGAAAAGAAGAGTGTCACGATCCAAGATCCCATGCAACCCATGCAAGCTGGAACGGTGATGGAGAAGGATGGGCCAGCTGCACCAAGTGACACCATGGCCCAAGCAGATGGTTGGATTCGAAGGAGCAATAGGGAAAGAAGGGCCCCTCGAAAGTTTACTGATTTTATCTGTAACTAGGAAAGAGAGTGATAAAAAGGGATAGGAATTGGTTGTTTTGCTGTTGAACCATTTGGATATTTTGTCATTTTTTCTTCTCTAAATACACTATCTTCTATTTCTCTCTCAAGCAACGTTCCAAACACTATATCCGCACACAACATTGGTGCTTTCATTGATTCCCCTTCACCATGGTTAACCATTTTGATTCGATCAAGGCCCTTCAGGACACCACTACTATTTATGCTCTGACTCTGGCTTCGTTACAATCGCACGCTGAGAATCAGCAACGCTGGAATGCTAGCACCGAGAAGACACTCCAGGAGATGGACAAGCAGCTTCAGTCGATTTATGCTCAACTTGGGGTTGTGTCTGCGTCATCCGGTGGTGGTGACATTTCCTCCGCTACTACTGTCAACCGTGGGAAAATGAAGCTACGCCAAGATTCGGAGGATGCATTTCTGTTTGCTGCGAAACCGGTTCAGGTGGAGCTGCCTCTGTTTTCGGGGGCTGATCCGGAGGAATGGATTGCATCCGCTCATGATTTTTTCGACTTCTATGAGACGGAAGACCATCATCGTGTCACGATGGCTTCTTTTCGCATGGAGGGTATTGCTCGGAATGGTTCCGTTGGATGCAACGGCAACGCCAATTGGTGGGTTGGTCTCATTTGGTTGAAGCTATTCGCAAACGATTTGCGATCATAGAGGTTGAATCTCCCGAAGGTCAGCTATCTAAATTGACTCAGCTTACTACTGTTCTTGATTATCAAACGCGATTTGAGGAGTTAGCGTTGCGTACTTCTAATTTGTCGGTTGATTTTTTGACGCAATGTTTCATATCAGGTTTGCGTTTGGATATTAAAAATGAGGTGTTGAGCCATCGTTCGTCGTCTATGGTTGAGGTGGCTGCCTTAGCTCGATTCCATAAGGCTTGATTCAATGAGAAACGTTCTCAGACTCGTGCGCCCGTTTCACATTACCCTTATGTGTTGTCCAGCCCTTCGGTGCCTCCTTCAGATGGGCGGTTTCAGCCTGGTCGACCCCCACCTGTGGAAGATTCTAGTGCAGGGGCCCCTGTGCAGGCTCGACGTATTTCTTCGGCTGAAGAGCAAGCGCGTCGAGCTAAGGGCCTTTGTTATTATTGCTACGCAAAGTATGTTTCGGGTCATAAGTGTCGCGATCCACAACTATTTTGTCTCGACGATGAGTTTTCGGATAGTCTCCCACCAAATTTGCCACCGATTGATTCAGAACAACTGCCACCTTTGGATGAAGATGGTATGGGTAAGGAAAAATCTCTTGTCTCATTCAATGCGTTGGTTGGGTGTTTTCACCCGAATACTATCCGAGTAGTGGGTGTCGTCAAGGGTAAACCGATTCGGATTTTAATAGATGGGGGCAGTACCCATAATTTTGTGCAATCTCGTGTGGCTCGTTTTCTCGGACTTCCCATTTCGGCTGCTCCCAATTTTCGCGTGATGGTGGGTAATGGTGACAAGTTGGTCAATGAAGGGTGTGTCCGCAATTTTCATTTGTCTGTCCAAGGGACTGAGATTCACACTGACTTTTATGTTTTGTCGTTGGAGGGCACAGAGATGGTTCTCGGGGTGGCTTGGATGGCTACGCTTGGTCCTATTATGATGGATTTTTCGTCACTGCAGTTTCAATTTCAGCAAGGGTCGCAGGTGCATTGTTGGTATGGGGAATCGAATGCATGTATTCAGGACATTCAGCTTCATTCCTTACGTCGGTCTTCTTCTACATATGCTCTGGCGGAATGTTATTATTTGCATATATCGACCTCCAGTGACAATATTGAGGATATTCCTCCTGATTTGGCCGCTGTTTTGGATGAGTTCGCCTTGGTTTTTTCTCCTCCTGAATTGTTGCCTCCACCTCGTGCTAGCGACCACGCTATTCACCTACACCCGCTTGCCCAATCGGTCAATGTTCGCCCTTATCGGTACACTTATTTTCAAAAGACTGAGATCGAACGTCAGGTGCAACACATGTTGGACCATCACTTGATTCGCCATAGTACTAGTCTGTTTTCTTCTCCCGTGCTTCTTGTCAAAAAGAAGGATGGTTCGTGGCGCTTTTGTGTGGATTATCGTGCTCTAAATGCAGTGACAGTCAAGGATAAGTTTCTTATCCCGACGGCCGATGAGTTGTTTGATGAGTTGGGGTCATCTAAATTTTTCTCTAAGCTTGATTTATTGGCTGGGTATCATCAAATTCGCGTTAAGGATGCCGATGTGCATAAGATAACTTTTCGCACTCATAATGGTCACTACGAGTTTATGGTCATGCCGTTCGGTTTAACTAACGCGCCTTCTACTTTTCAAGCGACCATGAATGAGATTTTTCGACCATATCTCCGGCTGTTTGTGCTCATTTTTATTGACGATATTTTGGTTTATAGTCAGACTTGGGAGGATCACGTAAAACATGTTCGTTTGGTGTTGCAATGTTTGCGTGATCATGGTTTCGTCGCAAAACGTTCCAAGTGTTCTTTCGGCCACTCTTCTGTCAAATATTTGGGACACATTGTGTCGGGAGATGGACTTGCGGTTGACCCGAACAAGGTGCAAGCGATTTGGGATTGGGCTGTGCCTACCTCGGTGAAGGACGTGCGGAGTTTCTTGGGTCTCGCGAGTTACTACCGTAATTTTATAAAAGGGTTTGCATCTATTGCATCGCCCCTCACTGATTTGTTGCGTAAGGGTGTGGATTTTGTATGGTCTTTGGAGGCTCAAGTGGCGATGAATGAGCTTAAACATAAACTTTGTTCAGCCCCGATTTTGGCTTTGCCGGATTTTACATCCGTGTTTCAGGTCGAAACGGATGCATCGGGGGTGGGCATCGGCGCAGTTTTGACTCAGCATGGGCGTCCGTTAGCATTCTTTAGTCAGAAGCTGTTTCCTCGCATGCAATTGGCTTCAACATATAGTCGCAAGATGTTCGCTATTACTCAAGCGGTTGCGAAGTGGCGTCAATACTTGGTTGGACGTCGGTTTATCATCGTTACGGATCAACGATCGTTGCGCGAATTGAATCAGCAGACTATCCAGACTCTTAAGCAGCAACGTTGGTTATCTAAACTCGTTGGCTACGACTTTGATATTCAATATCGTCTCGGCAAACTCAATGTTGTTGCGGATGCTTTGTCGCGCGACACTAGTGCTACGTGCATGGCTTTTTCTCGACCCTTATTGGGTATTGTCGATGCCATTCGTGCTGCTACTACGACAGATCCATCTCTCCAAGCGATTTCTGATGATATTCAAAAGGGAGGATCAACGTCTTCTGGGTATTCTTGTCATGAGGGTTTAGTGTTGTGGCATGGACGGGTCATGGTTCCACAGGATGCCTTACGCACGTTACTGCTGCGTGAGTTCCATGCCTTTGTTTTGGGTGGTCATGCTGGTATTTCCCGTACTTTTCACCGGATTGCGGCGAGTTTTTATTGGAGTGGTTTGCGCTCCGATGTGCGCAAGTTTGTGACTGAGTGTCAGGTCTGTCAGCGGATGAAAAGTTCCAGTTTGGCCCCAGCAGGTTTGCTTCAACCGATGTCGATTCCATCTCAAGTTTTTGAAGATATTTCGATGGACTTTGTGATCGGGCTGCCACGGTCGGAAGGCAAGGAAATTATTTTCGTTGTTGTCGATCGCCTCACGAAGTATGGTCATTTTTTCGGCTTGCCTTGCCATTTCGACAGTGTCTTGGTGGCTCAGGTCTTTGTGCAGGGTGTGGTCAAGTTGCATGGCATTCCACGTACTATCGTGTGTGATCGGGATCGTGTGTTCATGAGTTCGCTGTGGACTGAGTTGGCTCGTCTTCAAGGTACGGAGTTGTGCTTTTCCTCCGCGTATCACCCCCAATCCGACGGTCAAACGGAGGCGTTGAATCGGATACTCGAAATGTATTTACGTTGTATGGCGGGTGATGATCCACGGACATGGTTGCGATTTTTACCATGGGCGGAGTATTGGTATAATACGACTTTCCAAACCTCGGCCGGGATGACACCGTTTCGGGCACTGTATGGGCGCGAGCCTCCTACGTTTCTGACTTATGTGGAAGGTAGTTCTCGCCATGATGCGTTAGCGTCGGATCTTCGGACTCGTGATGCTGTGTTGAAGGAGCTGAAACGTAATCTGGAACTTGCGCAGAATCGTATGAAACTACAAGCCGATCGGTATCGCCGCGAGTTGACGTTGGAGGTTGGTAGCTGGGTGTTTGTCCGTCTGCAGCCTTATCGCCAAGTTTCGCTTCGTTTACAACGGCAACATAAGTTAAGTCCGCGTTACTTTGGTCCGTATCGTATTGTGCAACGTGTTGGTCTTGTGGCGTACAAGTTAGACTTGCCTGATTCTACTCGTATTCATCCAGTATTCCATGTCTCTCAACTCAAGCCGTGTAAAGGTGTGTCGTTGCAGCAGATTACCCCCCTTCCGTTGTTGCGTGAGGATGTATCTTCTGAGCTGGTTTCTTCTGACCTTGAGGACACGGTCGATTCTCCAGGGGTAGGCACTGTCACGATCCAAGATCCCATGCAACCCATGCAAGCTGGAACGGTGATGGAGAAGGATGGGCCAGCCGCACCAAGTGACACCATGGCCCAAGCAGATGGTTGGATTCGAAGGAGCAATAGGGAAAGAAGGGCCCCTCGAAAGTTTACTGATTTTATCTGTAACTAGGAAAGAGAGTGATAAAAAGGGATAGGAATTGGTTGTTTTGCTGTTGAACCATTTGGATATTTTGTCATTTTTTCTTCTCTAAATACATTATCTTCTATTTCTCTCTCAAGCAACGTTCCAAACACTATATCCGCACACAACAAAGAGGTACTCCTAGTGGGTCCAAAATTCATGACTTAAGAGAATGTGAGATAACAAAGATAAACAACTTGACCACCAGACCAAATGTGTTTGCCCAATAATTTTTATGGTATAGACAAATAAAATTTTTAAATATAGTATAAGACACTTTAACCAAAAACATAATGCACCGATATTCCACGTAATATATTATATATGCTACCAACCTTAAAACTTTGCTCAGACCTAATTTTCAAAGCTCTAATTCAACCAAAAACCCAACAGGAAACCAAGTGCGTTGAAATTAAATGCAATTAAGAGATCGAAAGAAAGGCATGCAAAAATCATGATACGCAACATACTTTTTAATTTCCTATGATGAATGTTACTCTAAATTCATTTAATAATATTAAAATATAAAATTTACTTAATAATTATAGTTAAATTTATTTATACTTAGTCTTATTCCCGGTCATAGCTGGGTTGTACATTATAGTATTTAGGGGTGGGTAAAACTCGACTCGAAAAAACTGAATTATTCAACTCAACTCAAGGCGAAAAAAATTGACTCGTTTTGACTGGACTCGTAATTTCATAAACTCGACTAGACTCGGAAAAATTTCAAATAA
Source organism: Hibiscus trionum (assembly GCA_030270665.1). Lineage (NCBI taxonomy): Eukaryota > Viridiplantae > Streptophyta > Magnoliopsida > Malvales > Malvaceae > Hibiscus > Hibiscus trionum. The sequence goes on from BSYR01000012.1 coordinate 1,997,234, forward strand.
AATTTGAGTTATGAAATGAAAATTCGAATAACTCGAAATTTTTATTAATTAGTTGATCAATTTTCAAGTTCGAGTCAATTCTATCAATTATGTCTAATATGTTATGTATATTATATATGCATATAGAAAGCCGTTGAAATTGGAATCAATATGTGCAACGTCTAGCCCTAAATATATGCATATAGAAATATATACATGCACCGTTGTATATATACGAAGAAATATATATGTACAATTAAATTTGTACAGAAACTCGAAACTCGACTCGACTCGAATTTTATAGACTCGACTCGAAAAATTTTCAAATAAAGTTTGAATCGTAAAATAAGACTTGCAAACTCGAATAATTTAAAAAAAATTTGACTCGACTCGACTCAATCGACCAGCCCTACTAGTACTTAATAAAAGAAACAAACATGGTGTCGGTGAATTTGTTTGGTTGGTGATAAATTTGGATTAATGAATGTTGAAGACTGTATTTGGAGTGGAAACTGGTCGTTGGTGAAGTTGGAAGTTTTTCGTGACAAACGTCTGTTTTTTGGTAAGTATTTTGTGTTGTTAATACTTAAAATATAACTCATATAATAATGATATTTAATTTTATTATTAATAGAATTAATTTGTGATGTGAAAATGACGATTCTGCCCTCACTATTTAGTCTATAAATAGTGGGCTATTTCACTCATTTGAGATATACCTAAGCAATAGAGTTTGCTTTAGAAACATTCTCTTTGGTTTTTATAAACCTATCATGAGTGTTGATTTTGAGTTAAGAGAAGAGATGTACCATCAGAGTCCGCTTCATCTTTCGAGTGTACAAAATTTAGAGAGCCGTGCTAACTTAAGGGGGTCGTTCGTCCATTGTAACGATTACACACATCGGGGCGAATTCGCTTCTAAGGCAGTGGTTAATACCACGACACGGTTTGGTTTTGTTTAATTATTTTATTATTTTTCAGTCAGTGCTAACGCCTCGTTTTGCAGCAGTCTATTTTTCTAACAATTTAGAAGCGAATTCATACTGTTGTTCAGGCTTGAATAATATTAGTTGCACATCCTTATATCAACGTGCAAAAGTTGTACTGGTTCCGGTAAGACTCCGCTTTAATGCACGACCTTTGACAATGAACGGATCTTATCAAATTTTGAGCTTAGTCTTTAGCGTTATAACTATTAAACATGTGAAAACATGATATAACGTTCATGACAATAAACTTGATAATGATGATTGTTTTCAAGTTTAGTAAATAAACGGTTTTAATCGTTATTATAAAGACTATAAAACGGTGGACAAGCTTTTATTAATTGATAATAGGCCTTTAGAATCCATAATTATCTAACCGTTTGAAATGCATGAAAAGGTTTGTATACATGCCTATGTTTTATTGCTATGATTTAGAATATAACATAATAGGAATTTGGAAAGCAGAAAAGTTTAAATGTTATGTTGCTTTAAGTACTATATTGTTTTAGCAAGCATCCTTTTAAATGTTACAACAGGTTAACCAATTTGGTTGGTATAGTTCAAATGTGTTTTAAGGGAAACATTGTAGTTATGGTTTATGTTGTAACGTTTGTTTGTGCTTTGACATGATAAAGCATGATAGTAGAATTAAAGTCATGTGATTATTTTAAAATAGCCTATTTTTAAATACCATTTTTCACGTTTAAACAGTTTCATTAAGCTATTATAATTGTTGATGATTATAATGATAATGATATTAATAAAGGAAGAATAACGGTTTTTCTTCTTATTAATGATAGTCTTTTAAGAAATTTTAAATATGATTAAAATAGTGTGTAATGGCTATAAATGTGAGCAACCATTTGATATTTTATTAAACAGTTTGGATTATGGGTTTAATAGTTAAAAATTATTTTTTTATGAGGATCTCACCTTTCATTATTGGTGTCAATTTTATGTGCTAATAATTTCTGTTGAGAAATTATATTTAGAATGACAACATGATGAGTAGGGTTATGTCTACCAACCCAAATCTTTCAATGTCCAAATTTAGTTAACTCGGAGAAGGAAGGAGCCAATGACACATGTGTTGAAAGCTCTCCAAATAAAAATCCTAAAGATAAGGATCTTGTTACTATCAGTAAATTATTTTATTACTGTTAGTAAATTATTTTTTGTGACTAACCATGTATAATCTTCATTTGAATTTAGAAGATTCAAAAGAGATTGATTCGGATGAAGTGATTGTCACAATAAATTTTGGGGTCATTCTGGTTAAAGATGATGATGCAAAGATTAAAGTTGCAAGCATGGTGAGAATGAGCAAGTCTATTTGGGATTATGATTCTACGTACCTACAAATTCAGATTATTTAGATTTGTTGCCTGTCAATTCATGCTTTATCACATGAATTTGTGTTGCGCCTTTAAGCTAGTCTTTAACTTAGTGAGCATGTTTTAGACTAGTTTAAAGATTAAGGCTAGAATGAATGATTATTCTAAGTAGTGAGCCTTATATTAAGTATGCTTAATAAGATACTATTGTGAGAAGAAGTATCAAGCATAATTCTTTAAGAGACCTTAATTAAAGAAAGAGAAAAATTCATAAATAGCTTATTGAAAAATATTATGAAAATGCATGTTTAGGATTGGTTCTATCAAAGACCTGGTATTTAAGCGTGCCTAGTGCACCACCTCTCTTTCATGGTAACCTACCTGGTGCATTGTTCTTTAATGTGCTAACTTTTATAAAAATACTATGACAAATAAGATCTCTTCAAACTTAGTGTAGAAGTTAAAAGAGTTGAGATTAATTTGGTTGAGCAGAATACCAAATTTAGTCCTAGTAAATAAAATATGTGATGATCTCTTCAGGGCTAATATGCTGAATAATATGAATGAGAATATGATAGACATTAGTGCTACTAAAAGTATGTTGTAACAATTAAATCTCTTTGAGTTCTTTTCTTAAGTAGAGGAAAGGAAAGAGATGATCTATCTTAAGGGCTGTGTTGAAATCTCTTGTAATAAACTTGAGATAATTTTTCCTGTTGCTAGAAAAATTTGTAAACTCTTCATAAATATTTGCATAATATTCTTAATTTCTCGAATTAGGAGAAAGTTGAAATTCTCTTTGAATGAGATAAAAGGAATTTCATAATCGTTTGAGATTATGTATACTAATCTTGATGATTAATATTTCTCAAAACCTTGAGAATATAATCATGTGTAAACAAGATTTGAGTTTGTTAAAACATAATTTTATGGTTAAAACTTATAAAAAAAACTTTACTCTAGCATGATTGAGTATTTGTTTACACGTTTTTCAAGATACTTATGAATTTGTTTCTATCTTAAAAATGTTAGAAATATGAGGTGTCTAACAAAATTCGGTTTGCCTGACTTTAGGAAAACCACTATCGGTTCTAAAACTGTTGATGCAATGTTTATAGGGTATGCTACAAATAGTGACGCATACAAGTTTATATCTTTACATGACTTCTCAATTTGTGAATCTAGGGATGTTGTTTTCTTTGAAGATATCTTTCCTCTCAAGAAACCTAGATTAAGTGATGAAACACAAATAGAAAACTTGTCATCCACTTCTTCTAGTGTGCCTGCTAGGTCTTCTCAAGAGATTGAATTTGAGCCTAGAAGAAGTAAGAGACAAAGAGTTGAAACCTCTTTTGGATCAAACTTCATAGCTTCTTTTATTTCTGAGATAAATGATTTAGACACCCTATCTGATCCTATAGCTCCAGCTTATTTGTTAGATGAGGATCCTAAAACTTACGAAGAAGCTATACGATCTATTGATGCTAGTTTCTGGAAAAGCGCTATAAAAGATGAACTAGAATCAATAATGTCTAATCATACTTGAGAATTAGTTGACTTGCCTAGAGGATTTAAAACCATCAGCAGTAAATGGGTCTTTCGAAAGAAACTTAGACCAGATGGTTCTATCCAGAGGTATAAGGCAAGGCTAGTAGTCAAAGGGTTCACTCAAAGATTTGGTCAAGACTTCTTTGATACCTATTCTCCCATCACTAAAATCTCAACAATTCGTGCATTGTTTGCACTAGCCTTCATTCACAAGTTGCAAGTACATCAAATGGATGTAAATACTGCATTTTTTAATGGGGATCTAGATGAGGAGATCTGTATGAAGCAACCACCAGGTTTTGAGACACCTGGTATAGAAGGCAAAGTGTGTAGACTTAAAAAGTCTCTCTATGGCCTTAAACAAGCTCCAAAATAGTGGTACGAGAAATTTCATAAAACCATTTTGAGTTTTGGTTATATTGTTAATGGAGCGGATGCATGTGTGTATTCAAAAATGTTTGGGACTGATTGTGTCATCACAAGCTTATATGTGAATGACATGTTGATATTCAGTACTAAAATTGAATCCATTAACAAAACGAAAAAATTTCTTGTCTACTAAATTTGAGATGACTGATTTGGAAGAGGTTGATGTGATCTTAGGAGTAAAAGTTACCAAAACTGAAAAATGATTTTCTTTAAATCAAACACACTATATTGAGAAGGTATTAAAGAAATTTGACAGTTTTGATGTCATCTATGTTCGAACTCCTTATGACTCTAATATCCATCTTGTTAAGAATAAAGAAAGTAGTGTTTCCCAAGAAGAGTATGCTAAAATTATTTGAAGCCTTATGTTCTTAATGAACTATACTCAGCCTGATATTGTTTATGCAATGAGTAGGTTAAGCAGATATACTCATAATCCTAGTGGAGAGCACTGGATTGCACTCAGACGCTTACTTAAGTATCTTAAAGGTACTATTGACTGAAAACTCGGTTTTGTTGGCTTTCCTTCAGTCTTAGAGGGATATTGTGACGTCAACTGGGTTACCGATAATGATGAAGTAAGCTCCACGAGTGGGTATGTCTTTACCTTAGGTGGTGTAGCGATTTCATGGAAGTCTGCTAAACAGACTTGTATCGATCGCTCTACCATAGAGCCAGAGTTTATTGATCTTGACCTAGCTGAGCAAGAAGTCAAATGGCTTAGAAATGTGTTAGCAGAAATTCCATTATGGGGAAAACTGACTCCTCCGGTGTCCTTGTTGTGATTCACAAGCGTCGATATGTGTGGCTAAAGCCAAGCTTACAATGGTAAGAAGAGACACATTCACATAAGACATGAATCAGTGAGACACTTAACGGAGTATTCTCTTTTGAGTATGTGAAGTCAGAAAGGAACCTAGCAGATCCGCTTACCAAAGGGTTAAGTCGGAAACTGGTCCTAGATTCGTCGAGGGAGATGGGTTTAAAGCCCATTGGTTGAGGAATTCATGGTGGATACCCAACTTAGTTATCTAAGTTCAATGTGGTCAAACGAAACCATGGAAAGACTCATAGTGTACATTTCTTATTACCTATCCCTATGACGAATAATGTACATGCACAGGTTGAGCATTGCTGCTCTTAATAAATTCATAGTCCATGTTTTGGGTGATCTTACTGAGAAAGACTTGATGAATTTACCGACTTTGGTTGAATAAACTACTCTTAATAAGTTCATTTCCCAGTATTGCGTGGGTAGTCCTACCGCAAAGGACTGCCCCGTGTTGAGTGGGAAGTCCTATCGCGAAGGACTGAATGAACTTGTCGCTAGAAAGGATGAGTTTTCTTAAAACTCTTAAAGAATTCAATCCCAAGAGTTTGGGTTGTTCTATTGAGAAGAACTTATTGAATTCACCGATTAAAGAGATTGAGTTTTTATTCTTAATGAATTCTTATCCCAGAGTTTGGGTGGTTCATTTTATAATTGAACTTGAAGAATTCACCTATTTATTTGAGAGGATGAGCTTAAGGAAAAAGCTCTTAATTATTTTATAGCTCTTATTTGAGTGGTTTATGTTGAGATAAACTTGATGAAATAACCTATGTAAGTGAGAAGGACTAGCCACCTTCTATGAAAAACGTTGGGTCGTTTTTCTAGTACACTTACTAGAATCCTGAGGAAATAAGCTATATATATACATTTGTATATATACTTTGTAGACACATCGAGGACTTCGGTAGATGAAGGGGTTAGTTGTGTGTTACGAGTTTACCCTAATCTTAGAAAGTTCAAGACTAGTTTCACTTGTCTAAGAGAGGGATTGCTCATCATCACTATGTACTAGTTCAAGATACATTCACTAGTGCTTAAGCAACTAACCTCGCTATTGCTCTTCTCATGTTTTAACTTCATTGCTCTCATATCTACGAAGGATATTTTTTCGCATTGGTGGGGGATTGTTGTTAATACTCAAAATATAACTCATATAATAATGATATTTAATTCTATTATTAATAGAATTAATTTGTGATGTGGAAATGACGATTCTGCCCTCACTATTTAGTCTATAAATAGTGGGTTATTTCACTCATTTGAGATATACCTAAGCAATAGGGTTTGCTTTAGAAACATTCTCTTTGGTTTTTATAAACCTATCACGAGTGTTGATTTTGAGTTAAGAGAAGAGCAGTACGATCAGAGTTCGTTCCATCTTTCGGGTGTACGAAATTTGGAGAGTCGTGCTAACCTCAGGGGGCATTCGTCCATTGTAGCGATTACACACATCGAGGCGAATTCGCTTCTAAGGCAGTGGTTAATACCACGACACAGTTTAGTTTCGTTTAATTATTTTATTATTTTTCAGTCAGTGCTAACGCCTCGTTTTGCAGCAGTCTATTTTTCCAACATTTTCTTAAAAGAAAGGAGCACTAATCCAAGGAAATAAAATAGAAAGTAAAATAAATATTAAATTTATTTATTGTATCGAACAAAGTATAAAATAAAATAACTCAAAATTAAATCGAAATCTAAGACAGATTCGTCCACTCCTATGATACTTGAGAAACGCCGGACGTATATCTTCCAAAATATAACAACAGAATGAGCACACCAATAACATGTATGTAGTGATCAGTGAATTCGAAATATTCAAAAAAAAATATGTCACATTTAAGGAAAAAATAATTCACGATTGGTATATACACTAAGCCTCTTGTTTGTTAATAAATGACAAGTCGAAACATTCACTGCACCAACAATTTCGATTGGGGACTTGGCAATTGTGTTGAACATGAAAAATTCGCAAGGTTTCTCGGTGATGAGAATCACAGGCTTGATGGTGCTTTTGATGTTTGATAGTGCGGAACCTCGCTGTGAAACTAGGAGTATGGATGGGATGAACCGATGGTTCAATAAATTGGTTGAATGGTCACCAGAAATTGTGTTGGAAAATAGTCAGTTATGGTTGGCCATCAATGGGATTTCAATAAATGCATGATCCAAAGAATCGTTCATGGGAATCGTTTGTTCGACTAGGCGCGACAACAATAGAGCCGACTGTGAGAATTTGCAATAGGTTATCAAAGAAGAGTAGGAAAGCGTGAATTTTTCATTGATATCGAATGATATATATACACACAAAGAATAACAAAATTCTTCCAGAATGTTCAGGGTCTAACAATTTTTTCCCTCCTAAAAGTCAGTTAAATCTGAAAACAATATTTCAACCAAATTCAGGAATTGCACTCTTCAACATTTCCCTTGTTTCTTTTTTCTTAATCCACTTGACTAGGAGTAAGAACGTTTAGTTGTCGTTAAAGAACTTTAAAATGTAGAACCGTGGCTGGTTTTGTGAGAATATCAGCTAATTGATAGCGAGCTGGAATGTAGTTGACCTGTAGCAAACCAATAGTGACCTTCTCTCACACAAAACGTAAGTCTAAATCCACGTGTTTAGTCTTGGCATGGAGAACAGGATTTGCTGCCATAGCAACCGTGTTGGTGTTATCACACCAAATTCGAGGAATATCAGGTAGATGAACTCCCGTGTCATGTAGCACAGACGTAATCCACAGCACCTCTGATGATGCATCTGCCAAACTATGATACTCAGCCTCGGCTATTGAACGTGAGACAGCTCTTTGTTTCTTGGCGCTCCATGACAGGAGGTGAGCTCCTAGCATGACACAATAGTCGGATGTTGAACGTCGATCATCAACATCACTTCCCCAGTCGGCTTCGGAGAAAGTTGTTAGAAGCAGAGAATCAGAAGATTGTGGAGCAAGCCACAAGCCATGGTCTATGGTGCCGCGCAAGTATTGTAAAATTCATCGAACAGCTTGCCAGTGTATAGCAGCTGGACACTACATGTATTGGGCAACCTTGTTGACAGCAAAGGACAAATCAGGCCGAGTGTGACAGAGATATTGTAAGGCACCAACCACACTACGATAACCTTGTATGTCACTAAGCAACTCTCCATCCGTCTTGTTGATCTTGGGATAAGTCACCATTGGGGTTGTAACAGTTTTCCTATATGTTGCGATAGTACGTTGAAGCAATTCGAGTGCATATTTCTTCTGGTTCAAGAATAGACCACCTGCCAGTTCTTGAACTTCTATTCCCAGAAAATAACGCAGTCTCCCAAGATCCTTAAGGGAGAACTTGTCATGTAGCACATCAATGACATGTTGTATGTAAGCAGTCGAGTTCCCTGTCAAGAGAATGTCAATGATATAAACCACAATATAGGTTACAATAGCATATGAGTTCTTAATAAATAATGAGGTATCTGCAAGGGAAGCAAGAAACCCCAATTCACAGAGACATAACTTAAGCTTAAGGAACCAGTTACGAGGAGCTTGGCGTAAGCCATATAATGCTTTGTTGAGCTTGCATACGAGAGCTACTTCTTCAGATTGTTTAACAAACCCAGGGGGTTGATGCACGTAGACAGTTTAAACCAAATCTCCTTTTAAAAAGGCGTTATTGGCATCTACTTGATGAATCATTCAGCCTTGAGACACAACAATAGACAATAAAATATGTATAGTGGTAAAGCGAACTAAAAGAATGAAGGTGTCAAGGAAATCATGACCTGGAACTTGTGTAAATCCTTTCGCCACGAGACGAGCTTTATAGCGATTGACTGTGTCATCTGCATTATATTTGATTTTAAAAAGCCATTTACATTCTAGTGCCTTCTTCCCAGCAGGCAGTTCGACCAAGTCCCATGTGTTGTTATCCTTCAGAGCATTGTATTCCAGCATAACTGCAACAGCCCATTCAAGATGTTGAAGTGCCTCATGAACTGATGTAGGTGTGGAGCTAACATGAACATGATACACCTTGGGTTTAAATGTACCAACTTTGCTTCGTGTGACCATGGAGTGGGTGTTACCAATAGGTCCTGGTGCTGTTGAATCATTTCTTAACATGGTATCTAATGGTAGTGGATGACTTTGACCATCGAGGTGTATTGAGAAAGAATTGGTAGCTGAAGGCAGCTCATCAGATGCAATAGTAGTGTCAACGGGATCATGGTTACAAGTATGTGTAGATGAGCTCCCTGGTATAGCATCATCATGTGGCGAGTCTGCGGGAGAGACAAGGTGCTCATTAGGAGATATATGTGCCTTAGTCATCGAATTAGAAGTTGGTGAATTGGAGTCACCAGAAGCATTGGGAGCATGTGACATGGGCTCAGGAGGATGAACTGAAGGAATTGTTGAGGAGGGACATAACTGGGAAGTAATAGAAGGAGAGGCAGTTGTAGTATAGGGAAAGATATGCTCATTGAAAACTACATTACGAGAGATATAGACCCGCCCTTGAGTGTCAACACATTGGTAGCCTCGATGTTTGGGAGAATAGCCAAGAAATAAGCAAGGCGTGGAGCGAAGATCAAGCTTATGTCTATGAAAAGGGCATGTGGGGGGAAAACATTCACAACCAAACACCCGCAGGAAACTATAGTCAGGAGCATTTCCAGTCAACTTTTGATAGGGTGATATAAGCCCTAAATTCTTGGTTGGTAGCATGTTGATTAAGTATACAACACTTAACACAGCGTAAGACCAAAACTTAAGTGGCATGGAGGCCTGGGCAAGCAAGGTGAGAGCTATCTCAATGATGTGTCGATGTTTACGCTCCACCACACCATTTTGTTAAGAGGTATGGGGGCAAGTAATACACTGCTGAATACCAAGATGGGCTAAAGTAGTTTCAAGAAAGAAAAATTCCCCACCACCATCATGTTGAACTGCTTTGGTAGAAGCCTGAAATTAATTCTGGACAAGGGCATGAAATAACGTAAACGTTGTTGTTGCATCAGACTTGCGTTTAAGCAAATAAACCCATCAATTACGAGAGAACATATCAATGAAGGAAATATAATACTGATAGCCATTAGACAGAACCAGGGTAGGACCCCATAAATCCACTTCAACAAGTTCAAATGGTGTTGTATACATTGTTGTAGAATCATTAAATGGTAAAATATGACTCTTCCCCAACTGACATGCCTTACACACAGTAATCTTATCAACAGTAACTTGCTTTTTTAAAATTGAATTAACAATATCTAAAGATGGATGACCTAAGCCTTGGTGCCACAACCAAAAGCTTGCATGGCAGCAATGCATGTCGTTACTGAAGTTCTAGAAGTCTGACCAGTAAATTGATAGAGCTCGTCCTCTTGCGTTCCCTCCAAAAGGGTGTCACATGTTTTCTCATCCTTCACACAACAATATCCAGGATGAAATTCAAAGAATACATTATTTTCATTAGTAAACTTCGAAACAAATAGAAGGTTTCGAGTAATATGGGGAACATGCAACAAATATGTTAACTTAAGAGGAAAAGATTGAGTAATAAAGGCAGCCTAACCAATATGTGAGATGGAAAAAGCAGAACCATCACCAAGGTGCACTTGGCCCTTACCAGAGTACGGAGTAGAAGAGTGTATAGATGAAGAGGCATGAGTCAGGTGATGAGTAGCGCCAGAATCTGGGAACCAAGTGATAGGGGTGGAACTAAGAACCGTTACAACCAAGGAATTAACCTGGGGAGAATTAAGCGTTGGACCAGGGGCAGCCAGATCAGGAACAGTAGCAACAACAAAAGGATTATAAAGCGGCTCAACAGCATCAGTTGTGTAACAAGCATTTTCCTGTGAATTCACAGGTGGACGCAGCTGTGAAGAAGAATATCCTTTGAAATTGTTATCGAAGCGATGCCAACAGTGATCCACCAAATGGCCTAGCTTCCAACACAGTTGGCACTAAGATCTAGGACGGCCTCTGAACCTCCTTCCTAAGTATCGTGGATCTTCCATATGTTGTTGAGTCACATGTGCAGCATTATCCGAGAATTGAGTATTGTTGACCACAACGGGCATGCGAAGAGGATCAACAATAAGAGTTTCAGCGTCAATCAGAACAAAAACAACATCTTTAATAGTATAGGGCTCATGGCTTGCGGATATGACAGAAACAAAGGGATCGTATTCAGTGGGCAAACCATTGAGGATCGTTGCAATCTATTCAACAGCGGACACCAAATTCCCACAAGAAGCAAGCAAATCACAGATCTCTTTGATTTGCATGGTGTAAGCTCGCATGGAGAATGTACATTTTTTGATCGATCGAAGGCAACAATGAAGATGCATCACCTTGATAGTGGACAACTGAGATTAGAGACTGGAAATGGTTTTCCAGATTGTAACAGTAGTTTCAGCCCCAACAAGCTGAGGAAGAAGATCCGGGCTGGCCGTGGAGAGTAACCAGGAGGCCAAAGAGCTATCCTGCTTAACAAATCGGAGATAAGCGGGATTTGGCACACGTTCACCAGCATCATTAAGAACAAGCTTGGAAGGAGTGATGGAATCGTCGAGGTAGCCTTCTAGACCTTGCCCTCGCATCATTAACATCACTTGCTGTTTCCATAAGAGAAAATTGGTGTCATCAAGACAAATGCTAATACGTTTGTTGGAGAACGATTGCTTAGAGATCTTGTCGGGAGATAAAGGAGTCGCAGAAATCTCAGCTGGATGGGCCATGGAGAAAAAGAAACGAGAAAGGAAATCACGAGAAAAAAAAGAAGAAGGAAAACCACAGGATCTAGACTGGAACAACTGATACCATGTGAGAATTTGCAATAGGTTATCAAAGAAGGGTAGAAGAAAGCGTGAATTTCTCATTGATATCGAATGATATATATACACAAAGAATAAAAAAATTCTTCCAGAATGTTCAGGGTCTAACAACCTTTTCCCTCCTAAATTTGGTTAAATCTGAAAACAACTTTTCAACCAAATTCATAAATTGCACTCTTTAACATCGACATCTTTTGAGACGAACATGGTATTGATCGAGACGACATGCATAAGGAAAATTGATGAGGTGCTTGACTTCGTTGTTGAATGGGCTGTATTTTGAATACATGTACATAGGGGTGTGAAAAACTGACCCGACCTGGTAACCTGCCTGAAACCCGATAGAGTCAGAACCTGGTTTAACCCGAGAATTTAAAGACCGAACCCGACCTGCACCCGACCGAAACGAACCCGAACCCGAATTTGACCTGTAACTGTAGAAACCGAACCCGAACTGCACCCGACAGAAGTGAACCCGAACCCGAATTTGACCTGTTACTGTAGTAACCGAACCCGACCTGCACCCGACCGAAACGAACCCGAACCCGAGACTAACCTGCCAGATAACCGATTTAACCCGACCTGTTTAGACCCGACCTGTTTTAAACCCGACCTGTTTTGAACCCGACCTGTTTTGAACCCGACCTGTTATTGACCTGAACTGTTATTGACCTGAACTGTTCTTGACCTGAACTGATACTGACCTGAACTGTTATTGACCTGAACTGTTCTTAACCTGAACTGATATTAACCTGAACTAATACTATTATTTGATTTGCTGATAATGATAATTATCTGACATTTGAAGAAGTTATATTTAATGAATATAAAATAATGTCAAGTATTGATAAATTTTAAAATTAATAATAATGTCAAGTATTAATAAATTAACTAACTTAACTTCAATTAAAAGATAAATTGAATTAATAATAATGTCTAAGTATTAATAAATTGCTTTTTCTAATTAACTTAACTTTTATTTTAAAATAACTTCAAAAATAAATTATTATACTTAATTAACTTAAGTGGAATGAATAACCATTATTAAATTAAATTTTTATACTTAATTAAATTAAGTTAAATAAATAAAGATTATTAAATTAAATCTGTATTCTTAATTAAGATAAGATGACTTAAATTTTTTATTATATGAATAAATTAATGCTAAATTAACTTAACTTAAGATTAAAAATAAGTTTAATTAACTTGCATTCATTTTAAGTTAAATAATTAAACATTATTAAATCAAATTGTCTTTCTAATTAACTTAAATTTTATTTTAAAATAACTTCAAAGATAAATTATTATACTTAATTTACTTAAGTTGAATGAATAACCATTATTAAATTAAATTTTTATACTTAATAAAAACCTGAATAACTTAAATGACTTAATTAAGTTAAGTTGTTTAAAACATTACAATTAACAGTGAATATATAAAAACTTACATAACTTTTACAAGAACATAAATGACTTAACTAAGTTATGTCGTTTAAATCATTATAATAAGCTTAATGAACTTACAAAATAGCAATAATGTTTGAGTTTAACTTTGGATGGAATTAGGGATACTTTCAATTTTTTTTATAAGTATAAAAGATATACTTTGCTTCCAGAAATATCATCATCGAGCTCTTAAGGACAACCAAGTTTAAATTATGGGAAACTTTGTAATCATTAATTTTGTCCCGATTTTAAACTTATCATTCTTTATGTTCATGGGCTTATATCGGGCTGCTATGTAATTAAAAACAAAAACAAAAAACAGAAAAGAAGAAAAAAACAGAAAAAAAGAGAAAAAAATAGGTATATATACGTGTCATAATATTATCATATTAAGTGTCGTTAGTATTAGTATCTAATATATTATTGTCCTATTTATATTATTATCTTTATTATTTTGTGTCACTATTATTATTGTGGTATTATTACATATATTATTATTATTAGTATTAACACCCGTTATTATTACCTAATTGTTACTATTACTCTCATTACTTTATTGATATTTTGACGTTTTATTATTAATAAAACACAAATAAATCAACCCATAAGTAATAAATAATTGTTAAAAGCCCACTTTTATTTTACCAAGTCCACATACAAATCCAAAAAATTGATTACATACTCAGCCCAATAAGAGCCCAAATAATTCTAAAATAATGGTCAGATAATAAAAACCCTAACATCTTGTTCTCTTTGTGCACCCGCCGCACGCAATGAGGATCGTCTGATCGAAATATGATCAATGGACCAGGTCAGCCCTCAACCAGCAAAAACCTAATGCCCAAGTTTTCAGCTGCAGCCGCCACTCTTCACAACCGTCAGATCTGACGAGATCTGACGGTTCAGATCTCCCCAGATCGAGAAACCCTAGCATGCCTCTCTGTATTCTCCACGCGCGCATGCACGTTCTGCCACCACCACGCCGTGTCTCCCCCGTTTGAGTGTACCGGCAAAACACAGACAACACAACAAGAGCATCAGACACCAAAAACGAAAAAAAAAACAAAATTAAAGAAAAAAAGTCAACCACGACAGATTCAGAGCAACTCAGAAACAAAGTGTCAACAAATGTTTTCTTTGTACCAATCTCGGTTATAAAAACCGAGAGAAAATTGTAAAGTAGAGGAGGAGAATTTTCGGGGGGATTCGATTAAAAAAAAGGCCACAAAATCGGTGTAATCAGTTCACAAATCAATACAAGAAAATATTCAGAGGCACTTGGATCTTATTTGTTTACTTTCGTTTTCATTTCGAATATTAAAAAAGAAAACTTTTATTTACCTTCTGTTTCAACCTCGCCGACGTTTGGAGCGTATTTTCGACGATCCCAACGGTGAAGAGCTTCATCTCGTTGAGGCGAACGCCATATCAAAAGATCGCGGCGATCTGACGGTAGACGGCGGCTCATCGAAGCTTTGAAACGTCGGGACTTTCATCTTCCATTCGTAGCGTTTCGGTCATCTCCGGCGAGATCCACTTGGATCAAAAGATAGAGGAGGACGAGAAGGTCACGCCTGTGGCGTTGCATGTCGGAAAATCTCGTCGGAGCGGCCGGAACGGCGGCTCCAACGTTTGAGAAAAAAAAGGGCAAAAGTGAAGTGAAAAGTAACCCTAAAACTAAATCTGACTCTCCTTATTTCTTTTTTCTTTTTCAAGCGTTTTTTAATTAATGTCCCCATTAATGACTAATTTTATGCTTTTAATACCGGTTGATGGTCTATTTATAGGCTGAGTCAGGGACAAAAAATCCGCGCGTCATTATACGGGTCGCACAGGTCTTGCTCCGCAAGCACTCTTAGTTTCATTTCTTTCATTTCCGTCCTTTTTTATTTGAAATTGAGCTGATAATTTTGTTTTAATTTCAATTTGGTCATTAATGCAGTTTTAAGGTTTAGTGTATGGGTTTAATTTAGGGTTTGGGTTGTAGTTTAGGGTTTTATTTTTCAATGTTTAAATTTTATATTTTAGTTTTAGGGTTTAGACTTGTGTAATTATTTTTAGGTTTAAGGGTTAGTCTTTGAATTAAGGTTTGGGGTTTAGGTTTAGGGTTTTAGGGTTTACTAATTAATTTTTAAGTTTAATGTTTCATTTAATTAATTTAGAGTTTTGGGTTTCTTTTAATTAATTTAGGGTTTTAGGGTTTAATAATACTTTGAATCACTAACCCCAAACCCTAAAACCCTAAAACCCTAAAACCTAGGCCCTAAACATGAATCCCTAAAAATAAAAATCCTAAGCCACCAATATATATATGAATATAATGCATGTAAGTTGTGGTTTGGGGTTTAAACGCTAAACCCTAATCTTTAATCTATAACTCATAGTCCATAATCCTAGATTAGGGGTTTAGTGCTTAGGGTTAATTACTTATGCTTTAGGGTTTAATGCTTAGGGTCGATAATTAGAGATTAGGGGTTTAAACACCAAACCCCAATCTTTAATCTTTAATCCATAGTCCCTAATCTTAAACCCTAAATAATAACCATTACTCTTTAAACCGTAAAACCCTAAAATAAAAACCCTAATCCATCATTATATATATAATAAATGAACCATAATCCGTAATCCTAGATCGAGGGTTTAGTGGTTAGGGTTAATTACTTATGCTTTAGGGTTTAATGCTTAAGGTCGATAATTAGACATTAGGGGTTTAACCCTAAACCCTAATATTTAATCAATGAACCATAGTCCCTAATCCTAAACCATAAACAATAATCACTACTCTCTAAACCATAAAACCTTAATATTTAATCTATAGCTCATAGTCTGTAATCCTAGATCGAGGGTTTAGTGGTTAGGGTTAATTACTTATGCTTTAGGGTTTAATGCTTAGGGTCGATAATTAGACATTAGGGGTTTAAACACCAAACCCTAATATTTAATCAATGAACCATGGTCCCTAATCCTAAACCCTAAACAATAACCACTACTCTCTAAACCATAAAACCCTAATATTTAATCTATAGCTCGTAGTCCGTAATCCTAGATCGAGGGTTTAGTGATTAGGGTTAATTACTTATGCTTTAGGGTTTAATGGTTAGAGTTGATAATTAGACATTAGGGGTTTAAACACCAAACCCTAATATTTAATCAATGAACCATAGTCCCTAATCCTAAACCCTAAACAATAATCACTACTCTCTAAACCATAAAACCCTAATATTTAATCTATAGCTCATAGTCCGTAATCCTAGATCGAGGGTTTAGTGATTAGGATTAATTACTTATGCTTTAGGGTTTAATGCTTAGGGTCGATAATTAGACATTAGGGGTTTAAACACCAAACCCTAATATTTAATCAATGAACCATAGTCCATAATCCTAAACCCTAAACCCTATACATTTAATAATAATAATAATAATAATAGTAATAATAATAAGCATAGTAAATATATAATAATAATAATAATTGTATTTAAGTATATAATAATAATAATAATAATAATAACTAATAATAATAATCAGCATAGTAAATATATAATAATAATAATAATTGTATTTAAGTATATAATAATAATAATAATAATAATAATCCCTAAAGCACTAACCACTAAACCCTAAACTTTAAACAATAACCACTACTCTCTAAACCCTAAACCCTAAAATAGAAACCATAATCCATCATTATATAGATAATAAATGAACCCTAACTTGCGAAAGTATCAATTTTTTAACACTGAACCCTAAACTCTAAACCCTAAGTCCTAAACATTAATCCCTAAAAATAAATACCATAATCCATCAATATATATATATATATATATATAATGCATGTAAGTGTGCTTTAGGGTTTAGTGGTTAGGGTTCATAAGTTATGGTTATGGTTTAATGCTTATGGTTTAGGGTTTAGGGTTTAATGAACACTAAACCCTAAACCCTAAACACTAAACACTAAAAACAAAAACCATAATCCATCAATATATATATATATATATATTACAAGTACGTATGTACGTATCATTTTATGAATAGTAAACCCTAAACCCTAAACCCTAAACCATAATCCCTAAAAACCATAATCCATCAATATATATAATTAATGTAGGCATGTTTGTGTTAATTTAAGATCAGTAAACCCTAAACCCTAAACCCTAAACCCTAAAAACCATAATCCATCAATATATATAATTAATGTAGGCATGTTTGTATTAATTTAAGATCAGTAAACCCTAAACCCTAAACCCTAAAAACCATAATACATCAATATATATATATAATTAATGTAGGCATGTTTGTATTAATTTAAGATCAGTAAACCCTAAACCATAATCCATAAACCCTAAACCCTAAAAATAAAACCGATAATCCCAACTATATATATATATATATATATCACATATACGTAATCCCCTAACCCTAAACTCTAAACCCTAAACCCTAATCAGTAAACCCTAAACCGTAAAAATAAAAACCATAATCCGTCAATATATATAATACACATAACACAATAAACCATAAACCCGAAGGAACCAGACCTGAAACGAAACCGACCTGAAACGAAACTGACCTGAAATGAACCCGACCTGAAACGAAACCGACCTGAAACGAACCCGACCTGAAACGAAACCGACCTGAAACGAACCCGACCTGAAACGAAACCGACCTGAAACGAACCCGACCTGAAACGAAACCGACCTGAAATGAACCCGACCTGAAACGAAACCGACCTGAAATCAACCTGTTAATTAACCGTTTTGGCCCGACCTGAAATGAACCGACCTGAAATGAACCCGACCTGAAATAAACCCGACCCGAAATGAACCCGACCTGAAATGAACCCGACCCGAAATGAACCCGAACCCGAACCGAATCGAGTCAAAACAAAAAATGACCTGAAATGACCTGTAACCGATTTGACCCGACCTGACAGAGCCCGACCTGAAACCCAACTGTTGACCTGTTTTTACATCCCTACATGTACATGAGTGGGAGTCGGAACATGTTCCTATGGCATGTTAGGAATCAAACCCAACTACAATTACTTATGTCGGCAAGATAAAGTGTTGTGGAGAAACTTCATAATTTGCGTAGCAATTGTAACCAAAGTGTTGGAAATATCTTGAAGTTTCTAAGTGTGGCAGGAGCTAGAAGAATCAAAAATTCTTCACAATTAAGGAACTACTAATGGCGGCAACATTATGTACACATGGCAGCATTTCCATGAAGATCAAGAAAAATATGGCAATAACTAGAACCATCGGTAATTACTAGATAATTCTAGGATTAATTTAAATAATATTTTAGTTAGATTCTAGATGGTTTCTTAAGTCGGTTTAGTGGCCTATAAATAAGAGTCAAAGTTGTGAGTTTGTGTATGTATTGTGAGAAAAAGAAAATTGCGTGTGTGTGTGTGTGTGCAATTGAAAAACAAATATGTGAGTGTGAGTGCAAGTGCAAGTGCAAGTGCTCAAAAACAAATTGTTCCTTTGGTTTGCTAAACTTGCAGCAGCAAGAAGTGTAATTTGGTTTGGTTCATAGTATTATTGGTTGAATTATATTGAGTTCCCACCTACGTTTCCAACAAGCGGTATCCGAGCTTGGTTCGAGTCCGAGTTCACGTCACGAGAAGATGAAGCACATGATCCAGCCACAAATCCCGAGATTGACAAAGACGGATTATGGAAACAAGAGTATTCAGATGAAAGTGCTACTCGTTTTGCAGGATTGTTGGGACGTTGTTGTAAAAGGAAACATTGAGCCAAAAAATACAATAGAAGAAGCGGCTCTAACCAACGAAGAGAAGAGAGCGCTAAGGTATGCTCTTAAAAGAGACCAAAGGGCTTTATACTACATTTTTCAAGCAGTAGATAAATCTAACTTTGAAAAAAAAATTGCAAAAGCAACAACCGCAAAGCAAGCATAGGAAACTCTGTAAAAATCACTCCAAGGGGTTGAAAAGGAAAAAAAAAGGTATGTCTTCAATCATTCAGAGTAGAGTTTGAAATCCTAAAAATGAAAAAAATAGAAAGCATAGATGACTATGTTAACCATGTGGAAGCCGTAGCAAATGAAATGAAAAAAATGGTGAAACACTCGGCGAGATTGGAGTCATGGAAAAGATTTTACGATCGTTGGTACAAAAATTTGATTACGTGATCGTTGCAATTGAAGAATCAAAAGATTTAACTCAAATGACTATCGATGAGCAGAAAATGAAGCTAAATGAAGAGAGTGAAAATCTGGAGCAAGTTCTACAAAGCAAGTTGAACGTCAACGACGGCGAAACGAGCAGAAGCTATGGATGAGGTAGAGACAACTATGGTGGATATCGTGGAAGAGGAACACGTGAACGTGGTGGTCGTTCATATGTCAGCAACCAAGCAAATGAAAATTACCAATCAGTAAGTCGTGGACGAGTATATAGAGGTCGAAGTAGAGTTAGATATCAATAAGGAGATAAATCTCAGGTACAATGCTATAATTACAACAAATATAGTCATTACAGTTACGAGTGTAGATTATCTCCAAATCAGGAAGAAAAAGTTATGTAGCAACAGCTGAAGAAGAGAATATCAAAGAATCTCATGTATTCCTCACTTATAAAGGAAATTAAGAATCAAAAGAAAATATTTAGTATCTTGATAATTGTGCTAGTAATCATATGTGTAGTCAAAAAGAGTTTTTTGTGTTAGATGAAATGATCCGTGGACGAATAAATTTTGGTGACAACTCGCACACAGAGGTCAAAGGCAAGGACAAAGTCATGATTACGTAGAAAAATGGAGAAAAGAAATACATATCAGATGTTTACTATGTACCAACTATGAAAAGAAACATTATTAGTCTTGGCCAACTTTTAGAGAAATGATGTGAAGTGCAGATGAAGAATTGCTCACTTTCCATAAAAAAATAATGGAAAATTAATTGCCCAAGTCAATATGACGAGGAATTGTCTCTTCGCCATTGACATCAAGGCAGGAGACGTGAAGTGCATGGAGTATTCAATTAAAGACGATTCATGGTTGTGGCATTTGAGGTACGAACATGTTGGATTTTCTGGCTTGAAGTTCTTGTCAAAAGCAAATATGGTGAATGGATTGCTAGAAATCAACCCTCCAAATCAATTGTGCAAGGTCTGCATCAAAGTAAAACAACATAGACAAAGCTTTGAAGTTGGCAAGTCTTGGAGAGTAAGAAAACCATTGGAGATAGTCCACACTGACATAGCCGGTCCTTTCTACATACCATCACTTGGAGGAAACAGGTACTATCTAACCTTTATTGATGATTATAGCAGAAAGTTTTGGGTATATGTTCTTAAAGAAAAATTGGAAGCATTGAATAAATTCAAAGAATTCAAAGCAATGGCGAAGAAGCAAGCGGCCAATACTTAAAGATACCCAGATCTGATAGAGGATGCAAGTATACAGTAAAGTTATTTGAAGACTTTTGCAAGGAGCATGGTATCATTTATTAGTTGACCGTTAGATACACGTCTCAACAAAATGGAGTTGCAGAAAGAAAGAATCGCACCATTCTTGACATGGCAAGGAGCATGACAAAAGGTAAGCATCTACCAAGAAATTTTTGGGTCGAAGCAGTTCGATGTGCAGTTTACCTGTTAAATTGTTTCCCAACAAAGATTGTGAGGAACATGAAGCCAAACGAAACATGGAGCGATAAAAAACTAGGAATTGGCCACCTCAAGATTTTTGGATGCATCGCATATGCCCACGTACCTGAGTAGATAAGAAAGAAGCTTGATGACAAAGGAGAAAATTGCATCTTCATCGGCTATGATGAACGAAGTAAAGCTTACATACTCTATAATTCTTTAACCAAGAAGTTGATAATCTCAAGAGATGTTGAGTTCGATGAAGTAGAACACTGGAGATGGAACACAGAAGAAAAGAAAGTTGAAGGACTATTTTTTAACGAAGATAAAGACGGTGATGGCTTTATCAACCAAGATGAACAAGGTGATGATCAAGGTCCTCAACAAAATTTGACTGAACCGGCTTCATCAAGCAATAATACCGAAACAGAAAATCATGAAGTACAACCGACCAAAGTTTAAAGATCTACGAGAGAAAGGAGAGCACCAGAAAAGTACAAGGATTATTAAACTGAAAATATTTCACTTTTCCGTTCACTTGCAAGCAGTGATCCAATAACATCCGAAGAAGCAATCGAAGATGAAAAGTGGAAGAATGCTAAGGATGAAGAAATTGCATCAATAGAAAGAAATGATACGTGGGAGCTCACAAACCTACTAGAAGGACATAATCCAATTGGAGTCAAGTGGGTGTACAAGACAAAGACAAATAAAGAAGGACAAGTAAAGAAATACAAGGCGAGACTAGTTGCCAAAGGTTACAAGCAAAGACAAGGAAACGACTATGATGAAGTATTCACTCCAGTCGCAAGAATCGATACTATCAGACTTCTCACAATGGATGTAGCACAAAAGAAATGAAAGATTTATCAAATGGATGTGAAGTCAGCATTCTTAAATGGCTACCTAGAAGAAGAAGTTTATATCGAGCAACCACCTGGGTACATTAAACAAGCACATGAAGACAAGGTCTACCGCTTGAAAAAAAGCCTTATATGGATTGAAGAAAGCACCAAGAGCATGAAACACAAGAATAGATGAATGTTTCCAAGAGAATGGATTCATAAAAAGTTCATATGAACATAACTTATATACAAAGAAAAATAAAGACGATGATATCATGATTGTGTGCTTATATGTGGACGACATGATCTTCACCGGAAACAATCCGTGTATGTTTCATGATTTCAAGAAAGCTATGAGTAAAGAATTTAAAATGACAGATATTGGCGAGATGTCATATTTTCTTGGAGATTGGGTAAAGCAAATGGAAGAAGGAATTTTCTTATCCCAAAAGAAGTACACAGAGCAAATCCTAAATAAATTCAGAATGAAAGATTTCAAGTCGATAGCCACTCTAGCTGAAACATTCATGAAATTAAGTGTTGATTCAACAAGAGAGTTGGTGAATCCAACGTTGTTTAAAAACATCGTTGGAAGTTTAAGATATCTAACTATCACACAACCATACATAATATACGATGTGGGACTGGTAAGTAGATTCATGGAGAATCCAAAATAAGATCATTAGATTGCCGCAAAAAGAATTTTGAGATATATCAAAGGTACGTTAGATCATGGTTTGTTCTACACGCATTCAAAAAATTCAAAGTTAGTTGGTTACTCCGATAGTGATTATGGGGGAGACATAGATGATCGGAAAAGCATGTCTGGATATCTATTTAATATCAGCTCCACAACATTTTCATGGTCATCGAAAAAACAATAAAATGTAGCTCTCTCAACATGTGAAGCAGAATACGTAGTTGCTGCAGCGTGCACTTGTCAAGCAATTTGGTTGAAAAATATTTTGGACGAGCTAAATTTTGCACAAGAATGACCAACTACAATATATGTTGACAACAAGTTCACTATATCTCTTGCAAAGGATCCTGTCTCCCATAGCCGAAGCAAGCATATCGATACGAAATATCACTTTATTCAAGAGCAAGTGAAGAATGAGATTGTGGAGCTAGTTTATAGCAGAATAGAAGATCAACTTGCAGACATCTTTACGAAACCGTTGAAAGCTGAAGCATTTTATAAATTAAAAGAAAAGCTTGGAATG
The DNA here is from genome assembly GCA_030270665.1 of Hibiscus trionum. NCBI lineage: Eukaryota > Viridiplantae > Streptophyta > Magnoliopsida > Malvales > Malvaceae > Hibiscus > Hibiscus trionum. The sequence continues at coordinate 2,020,291 of BSYR01000012.1, forward strand.
AAGGTTGGGCTTAAGGGAGAGTGTTAGGAATCAAACCCAACTACAATTACTTATGTCGGCAAGATAAAGTGTTGTAGAGAAGCTTCATGATTTGCGTAGCAATTGTAACCAAAGTGTTGGAAATATTTTGGAGCTTCTAAGTGTGGCATGAGCTAGAAGAATCAAGAATTCTTCACAATTAAGGAACTACTAATGACGGAAACATTATGTACACATGACAGCATTTCCATGAAGATCAAGAAAAATATGGCAATAACTAGAACCATCAGCAATTGCTAGAGAATTCTAGGATTAATTTAAATAATATTTTCATTAGATTCTAGATGGTTTCCCCAGACGATTTTGGCCTATAAATAGGAGTCAAAGTTATGAGTTTGTGTGTGTATTGTGAGAAAAAGAAAATACAGTGTGTGTGCAAGTGAGAAACAAATCTGTGAGTGTGAGTGCAAGTGCTCAAAAACAAATTGTTCCTTTGGTTTGCTAAACTTGCAGCAGCAAGAAGTGTAATTTAGTTTGATTCGTATTATTATTAGTTGAATTATATCGAGTTCCCACCTACGTTTCCAACATGGCAGTAGGTGGTGATGTGGAGGTTTTGGACGATGACTATAATGATAATAGTGTAGGTACGAAGGGATAATATTCTTGCGATGTACGAGTCGAGGCAAGAGTTGCCTATAGTTCGTCTTTCTTCGACTAAGGAGGGTAGTAGCTTAAGGGGTGTCCTCGAGCGAAGAAAGTGATCCCTCGAAAACTGCTTTATTTTGAGGAAACTAAACTGTCATACATGCAGCAGCCAATGAAATAAGTCGAAACACCTGTAAGATGAACACTAAAACAAAGTGAAACAAACTCAGTCGCACAAGATGATTGAGACCAAGCAAAGCCTCACCGTTGGAAAAGACGTTACCAGAAGCAATTGAGACCAAGCAGCCAATGAAATAAGTCGAAATAAGTTATATAATGTATTTATAATATAATAATTAATAATAAATAATAATTAGTAATAGTTTGGGCCTTTGGGCTCATATCCCACCACCCATTTATTTGAGATGGACCCCTAAAACCTATAATGTATAAATATAATATATATATATAAACTTATAACTTATAAGTTATATAATGTATTTATAATATAATAATTAATAATAAATAATAATTGGTAATAGTTTGGGCCTTGGGCCTTTGGGCTTATATCCCACCACCCATTTATTTGAGTTGGGCCCCTAAAACCTATAATGTATAAATAATATATATATATATATATATATATAAACTTATAACTTATAATTTATATAATGTATTTATAATATAATAATTAATAATAATTAGTAATAGTTTGGGACTTGGGCCTTTGGGCTCATATCCCACCACCCATTTATTTTAGATGGCCCTCTAAAACCTATAATGTATAAATATAATATATATATATATATATTTATATATATATAAACTTATAATTTATAATTTATATAATGTATTTATAATATAATAATTAATAATAAATAATAATTAGTAATAGTTTGGGCCTTTGGGCTCATATCCCACCACCCATTTATTTGAGATGGGCCCCTAAAACCTATAATGTATAAATATAATATATATATATAAACTTATAACTTATAAGTTATATAATGTATTTATAATATAATAATTAATAATAAATAATAATTAGTAATAGTTTGGGCCTTTGGGCTCATATCCCACCACCCATTTATAATAATTAATAATATCAATAATAAATAATAGTTATTAATTGTTGGTCTTTGGACTAAATATTTTAGATGGGCTAAATATAATAATTATTAATTGTTGGGCTTTGGGCTAAAAATTTTAGATGGGCTAAATATTTTGTAGCCCTTTGAATTTTAGATGGGCTAAATATTTTGTGGCCCTTTAAATTTTAGATGTTTTTCATTTAAGTCCTTTAAGTTTTAGTTCAATTCAATTTATGTATTTAAATACATATATAAATACATATATTTTATAATTTTATAATTTTATAAATACATATATTTATATATATATTATATGTATATTTATGTATTTATATACATATATACACACATATATACATATATATATATATACATGTACATACATTATATATTATATATTAACATACATATATTTGTATAATATGTATTCATTATTATGTATGATATGTTATATATTATATGTATTAATAATTTAATATATACATATTTGTGTATAATATATATATATACATGTATGTTGTTAGTATCATAGTATGTATTATGTATATACATATACATGTATTTATGTATAATACATTACATATACATAAATACATACATGTTTGTATAATATATAATTATATATTGTAATTTATATACATGTGAATACATAAAAATACATATATATACACATAATCACATATATTTATACTTATAAAGTTATTATAATAATTAATAAGTTATATTATATTATAATAATTAATAAATAATATTAAATTATAATATATATATGGGCGGGAAAATTTATTTTGAAACCGCTCTATTCTCAAATTGAATTTCAATTTGGGGTAAATTATAAATAAAGCCCTTTATATTATATAAGTTTTTTATTCAAGTCCTTTAAGTTTTAATTCAATTCAATTGAGTCCTTAAAATTTTATATTTACTTCAAATTAACTCTTATTTATTATTATTTTCACTATAGTCCATAAAACTTTGTTTTTATTTAAAATTGAGCCTATTATAGTCCATAAAACTTTATTTTAGTCCAAATTAGCTCTTATTTATTATTATTTTTTTCACTATAGTCCATAAAACTCTGTTTTTATTCAAAATTGTTCATTTCTGGTGAACCTAAATTAACCCGAACTGAAATGAACCCGACGACCTGAAATTACCCGACCTGAAATGAACCCGACCTGAAATGAAACCGACCTGAAATGAACCCGACTTGAAATTTACCCGACCTGCAATTTACCTGCCAATTAACTGATTTTACCCGGCCTGTTTTTACCCGATCTGCAACGAGTTTGACCTGAAATGGACCCGACCTGAAAATTGACCCGACCTGAAATGGACCCGACCTGCAAATTACCCGACTGCAATGGACCCGCACCCGACCCGAGTCGAGTCAAAAAATTTTTTTTACCTAAAATGACCTGTATCCGATTTTACCCGACCTGACAGAACCCGACCTGAAACCTGTCCGATTACCTGTTTTTACATCCCTACCGGTGTCTAAACTAACTGAACATGTTTTGGGCATGCAGTCCGTACAATGAGACACGTATGATATGGGAATGGTCAAAGACAGGTGGCTGTTATTTACAAGGGACTGATGAATCCCAGGCTGCTTCGAATCATCACTTTTTTGACGACCGACTGGCTTTCCTGTTTCCACCGTTTGTTCCCTTTTTAGAGAAAAAAAATGATAGAAAACAACCATGTATCCCCTGGGCCTGGCTTTGCCAATTTTTATTCCACGCGCCCACCTTATCCCAAACTAAATGCTATTGCCATTTGCCAGCAAAACTAATTACTACTCGGTTTAGATTATATACAAGTAATTAATTTAGTTGTTCACCGTCTCTGTCTTTAGATTAATTGAACTATGCACTTTAACTTGGACACTAATTGAACATTTAGATTATGTTTGGACTCCGATTATGAATTTGGTTTTGTGGCTCAATACTTAAACTATTCCTCTTTTTTTCCTTTTCTCAGGTTATAGGTAGCATTAAAGAAAGGTATAATACCAAAAAAAAAAATTTGACTGAATAGTTATTTTAGTTTTTTTAAACTAATTTAGCTCTAACGTTTTATTTTGGGTCAAAATGACTTCTCCCCGAATAAAATTTATTAGTCAACTAACGATAAAAAATTTGAAATGATTTGACAAAATGACACGTTAGTAGATTTTTTTTATATATTTTATATAATTTTATTCTTTCAAGTCAATACATTTGCCTATATGACACTGCAATGTCAGCGTACACTGTCATATAGGTCTGTCACGTCATTTTAAGCCATTTACAATTAGTTAACTAACAGTTTTCATCGCATATGTGTTATTTTAACTCAAAATAAAATATTAAAGGTTAAAATAGTTCAAAAATGATAATAAAAATTGAAATGACTATACAACCAAGAGGAATGTTTTTAGTTTTATGCCTAAAAAATTATGCACTTTAAGTTGGACACTAATTGAAATTGTTTGGGCTATGTTTTTCACTTTATCTGTGTTACCATGTAACAGTTGGAATAAAATCATTATTATTCATTGAAATTATAATACTATATTATTACCAACAGGATCCTATACAGAAGGTCAACAATGTCTCTATATATTATGTAATTTATTTTAGGTTTCACTGTCAAATAAATGTTTAAACTATATTTTTTTAAAATATGTGCCTAAACTATATTTTAAGTCAAATAGGTGTCTAGCGTTTCATTCTGTAACCCATTTAAGGTTTCTCCGTCAACGAGCGTTAAAAAAATTATGTTATCCAATCAAAACATGACATGTGATATTTTTTTTAATTTTCGAATTTCTTTACAAATCTGAATTTCTTTAAAAATCCCCAAGTTTTATTTTTTTTCAATCAAACCCCAAAATTACATCTCCCTCACCGTCCGGCATCCCCACATGTCGGTGGTTCACCGTTCACCGCCCAATTATTGGGTACTTCACCGTTGTACATTCTCCACCCTCTAGTTGTCGATCGAAACTCAATCAATCTTTTTTTCTTCATTGTTGGGTGCTCTTCGACGGTGAAAATTAGCGGTTCATTCGTCGACTTTTGACGACGAGATAATAAAGCTTTCGGTAGAGAGGGTCCGATGAAGACAATGGTGGCCTGTGGGGATTTAGAGTTAAGGTTGGTTTTTTTTTAGAGAAATTAAATATTGTTTGGTTAATTATTACTATATTTTATTATTATATTTTTCTATTTTTCAGATTTTAATTTTAGAAAGTGATAATTCATGCCACGTGTTGAATTTTATTGGATAATGAAAAAAATAACGTTTTCACAAAAAAAATTAAATGATTCACAGAATAAAACGTTAAGCATCTATTTGGCCCAAAATATAGTTTAAGCACCTATCTGAAAAAAAGAGTATAATTGGGCACTTATTTAACGATTATGCCTTTATTTTTCAATAAATTTAAATCAATCGATATAGAAGCTCGTCGAGTGATCATAGTAGTTTAAAAAGGTTTATTTTCTCTCGAGGACTCAATTCAAATAATAGTATCTATAGTGGTGGAGTAGAATTAAAATAGTTTAGGGTTGATGTAGATTTAAACATATTAACCATTGCAAATTGTACCTTACCGACAGTTGTTACAACAATGATGACTGTAGTCAGGGGTGGATCTAGAATTTTAATCTTGATAGTTCACTAACCAATATAATAATTTAAAATTATTTTATATTGTTGTAATAATGTATTAATAAAGAATAATTGTTGTGCAAACAAATATGTTTTATATTCAGAGACATATTAACATTGAAAAATAAATTTATATTGTGTAAATATGTTTGAAAAATAAGAACTATCTTGCATCGGTGTAATTGTGTTTTAGAGAGTAGAAAAACTTGCTCTAGTAAAATTAAGTGTTGATAGTGACAATTGTTGTGCAAGCAAGCATAAATTTTATATTTCAAAATCGATTTGTAGTTCTAGGATTTTTTAAAACAAGTACAAAAATCAAAATTGTAACCCCCTCGTCCCGGTCTGGCCGGATGACCGGTCCGAGTGGGCTACACGGGGAAAACCGAGTGAAAACCCCTAAGGATTCCCCCTCGGTTAGCAACCCTATTTTTTTTTCATTTTAAAAAAAATCTTGTCTAAATGGATATTAAACCCTAAGTGATCATACAGCGGAACAACATATACCAAACAATCATACGAACTCAAACAATCATGTTACAGCCCAATTTTAAACTTAAACTGCAGGCGGTATCGATACCCTTAAGGGGTGTATCGATACCCCTTGACTAGGTCAACTGGTCAAAGTCAACCCGTAGAGACCGTATCGATACACCCAAGGAGTGTATCGATACCCTCCCCAACGGTTGACTTCCCACGGTCAACGCTAAGATGACGGTATCGATACACCAGAGGCCAGTATCGATACCGAAATGGAAAGTAGCTCCAGTGACCAAAATGGTATCGATACACCCCTCAAGTGTATCGATACACGAGGCCTGAAACAAGAAGGTGGTATCGATACCGTAACAACCGCATCGATACCCCTGCTACGAACTTGCAGGTTTGAGCTGATTTAAGGCACAAGAAGGCCCTTAAATCCCTCTAAAACCCCAACCAACACACTAACATTAATCCTAAGGCAAACCAACCATAAAAGCATGCTTTAACAAGAAACCAAAGGGCACTAATCAACCCAAGGTGGTGCACAAATCATACAAGCAACTTAAGCATCCAAACATGAAACAAGGCATCCATACATGACATTTCAACAAAGGCAATTTAGCATATATGGGTATACAAGCACTTAAGAATTTATGTCTTAGCAACCAAAGCATGTAATCATTCAAGGCATGCAACATAAACAATATTTACGAATCAAATGAGGCATCCAAGAACCGAGCCAACAACAACATACATCAAACTCGAATCAACAATACCTATCCCATTGCTTAACTATTACATTCTATCACTTAAAATTCATACATTGAGCTCACCAAAGCAACACTTGGAGACCTTTCCTTGCCCTTGCCACCCACAAGCTATTTATCTGCATTGTCGAACAAAAGAGAGAGCGTAAGCATGAAAGCTTAGTGAGGGTAAGCTCATAAAACAAACCTTCGACAATGCAGGGTCCAAGCACGAGCTACAACCAAGATAAAATGCATGATCTTACCTCCGATCCACACGAGCCATAATTATAAATGATGCATGAACATATATTCAATATCATGTCATGCTCAACATGTTTAAATCCACAACATATGAAATCACATATATTTAACCACGTTAGCAACACATCCCAAATCACATTGGTTCACAATTAATCACATATTGGCAACATAAACCACAATCCGTATTGACACCTAGCTATGACTCGAATACGCGGATAACCGTTGGAACTCACATCCAACAACACAACCATTACCTGACGGTGGGATTACACTCATCACCGTTCACGCGGAGGGGATTCCACTCATCCTCACGCCTCATCTCACGCGGAGGGGATTCCACTCATCCTCACGCCCGTCGATGGGATTCCACTCATCACCGACTAATGTAAATACAATTTCCGGGCGTACCCGTACTCCTCCTTGGTGACTCAACGCCACCAAGGCCACGCGCGACTTTTGACCCATGTGTACACACTAACATCCTAATGATCGATCATTTGTACCCAAGCATACTAGTGCCAATACTAATACATTCCACAATACCATTTATTAACAACTTCCATGCTTAGCACGTACTCACCATGACTTACTATCATGCACAAACCACATTTCCATGCCTTGCATGTACTCACCATGATCCTCGGATCAAGCAATCACCTCATAATCTCATTTCACATGACAACACACATGTACATCATTAACAACCATAACACATCATATTTTGCACACGAGAATAACCATATCATATCTATCATCAACATACATACAACAATGCATCCAACATGCCTCAACATACATGTATACAACATATATATAACCAACACCATCACGACTTAACACGAGGCATATACAACCATTAAAGAGTGCAACCAAAGTCTCTAATCAAAGCTTGGGATTAGGCTACCACTCTAATCCCAACTCTAGGTGGGTTTACCAAGCTCATCCTAGGTTCACATGCTTGAACCAAATACTCAAAACCAATTCAAAAACATTTAACCACTCACCTAAGCTTCCAAGCTCCAAGCCAAGCAAGCAACCTCCCTCAAATTTCCGGATTTCTTCCCGAAGCTTCCCCAACACAAATTCCCGCTTCTAAACAACCTCGAACACATTTCAAACAATTCCAAATCAGCCCAACATCAAAATACCAACCCGGAAAACAATTCAAATCAAATTTACAACGTTGCAAGCCATGACCAAACCCCACACTTTGCAATTTCGGGCAGCCCCTAAACCATATCCAAAAACCATGTTTCCAACATCCATAGCACCCACAAACAATCCCAAATCAACCCTTAACCATTACCCTAACATCAAACCTCAATTTCCAACACAAACCACACCCAAAACTCAACTAAAAACCCTCCTAAAAACCCATTTTTATCCAATTTCGGGAATCATGATAAAACACTTTAAAATTCACTTATGTTGGACCTTAGGAGTTACAAACAACTTAGCTAACAATAATAAATCAATGGCTTAAGTTAAAGACCATAAAGCTCTCATTTTTAAACAAAACCTTAAAACTTCACATTTTAAAAATCATGAAAGAATATGAGAAATATTGGTACCAACACGAAGAGGAAGACAAGACCAAGTCAAAAACGCAATTACCTTTTAAAAAGCTCCAAAGATGAAGTTGAAAGAGATGAAATGATGAAAGGGGGAGGGAGAGAGCTTCCATGTCGTTGAAATGGTGAAAATGGGGTGAAGAAGATGGGCACATGTTTTAATTCAACAAAAAAGGGTTTTAATTTTTAAAAGTTCATCTTATTTACCATTTTGCCATTAATGAGATGGCAAATCCCCCTTTATCATAAAATCCATGGGATTTAATTCCCAAAACAATTTTGATCCAACATAGAATTTTTTTTTGATTCGAATATCTAAAACCCGAAACAATATTTTAATATTATTTCCATCCGACCCCTAAACCCGGGTGTTACAAAAATCGTTTTAAGTGTCAAATAACCGAATCGATTACAACTTATCGAACAAAAAAGGCGAAAAATCGAAAAGCTCTCATTACAATTAGTAAACTTTTAATTGGATTTAACTAAAGCCACTGCCATTAAAAATATTAATATGACACGTTAAAGTATTTTTTTTCTAAAAAGAACCTCAATATTTCAAAATCTCCACCAAGGCTAGAATTTTGATAAATGGAGACGTTGTCGATCAATCCCAATGGCGAGGAGAATTTTTTTGGCCAAATTGTTAATATAATTTAGTTTCAAACCGACATGGCGATTAACAATGACATATTAAAAAGTTAGTTTTTAATTTAAATTGAGATTTGATGTATTATTGACATGGTTATCAAATGTATTATTTGATAAAAAAAATAATTTAAAGTTTAAAATAATAAATTAAAATTTATTGACTGAATTTTAATTTAAACAAAAAATAGGATAAACTAAACTTGTGATCGCTAATCTATATCAATTTTCATATTTTGGTCATCGAACTTTTTTTGACAAAATCGTTATTAACATTACGTTTTTTTAATTTTGGTCATTCGTCATTAAAAAACTAACGAAAAAATAATATTTCTGTGATAAAATATCGAAAAGAAATAATAGCTTAGTGATTAAAACAAGAAAAAATGTAATAGTAGTGACTAAAATAGAAAAAAATAATATAATTTTAGTAAGATTTTATAAAAATAATAGTTTGATGACCAAAACAGAAAACTAACAATAGGTTGATGACCACAAATATAATTTACTCAAAAAAATAATGGTAGGTCGTCGGACCTACCTTGCACTACGGTAGGTCCGCCCCTGACCGTAGTTGTAGGTATATGTCGTTAGGTCTATTCCAACAACCACAATTTTCATCGATAAAAAGCGTCTACCAGCGCTACGTATAATAATTTTATTTTTTTCGTGTACGAAATAAATTACCATTAGAAGAATAGATTAACACACTAAAATTAAATATGTAATTCGAGTCGATTCGAATTAGTTGGAGCAAAACTTTAGAATGGAAGAGCCAAAAATGAGTTATGTTTTGGATTCCAATAAAAACTCACTCGTCTAGAGTTTGTATCACTTTTAGTAAGACGAGCTTATTAAAAAATTGTCGGTAGGGCTGAAACAAAAAGAGAAATTGAAAAACGACTTCGTTCGCAAGTTAAAAAATATGGTTATTTTTTTGGTTGCCCTCCTGTCTCCAGGGTTTAGCACTGACTAATTCGGACCGACCTGTGTCGCACACCTGACTTTGGTGAGTGAGTCTCCCAGCGAAAATTTTATGCATATACAACGCCTCGAACTCAAGACTTGCTTAAGCGATACCAAGCTACTTACCACTTAGATCGACACCCGTTGGTTAAAAATTATGGTTATTTAAATCAACTTGAACTTTACTTTTATTTAATGGTTAATTATTGGAATGATCACTTATGTTTTCCTTAGTGCAGAGTTGGTCACTAATTTTTAAAAACGACCAATAAGGTCACTTACGTTTTCGATCTATAAATTTTTGGTCACTGGAACATTTCTTGCCGTTAAATTTAAACGGGAGGCTGATTTGGCACAATAAAAAGGCAAAATAAAAATTGTTTTTGGTCAATTGTGCTGGTGTGATGGTCCACGATGCTGACGTGGTAGTGCATGACGTGGCAGAGGGACTAAATTGATTTTTTTAAACCGAATTTGAGGGCATACTTAATTTTTTTTGCCTAGTTCAGGGTCATAATTTATTTTAATTGAAAGTTCGATAATTTACTTAATCTTTAAGCTAAAAAAATAATACATTACTAAAATTTTAAAAATATTTAAATACTCATAAAATATTTAAAAAAATACTACAATGAATTTAAAAAAATTAAGTAAAAAACATAAAATTAGAAATATGAAAATTTATAAATATAAAAATTCAATATTTTAAAATATTTATAAGTCATCGGAAAAGTCTTCGACTGTTTTGGCTATGTTAAGCCTACTAATATTCTTTGAGCATATTTTTAAAAGAATAATTCGTGTATTAATTTAGAAAAAAATAAAAAATTTCCTTCGTTTTTTTACATCAAATATTAATGAGCGTCAATTTAATGTAGAAAAGTGAAGGAAATTTTGAGTTTTATTGTTACTTTAATATAAGGTAAATTCCACTGAAATTTTGTTTAACAAATGAAAATACTCAGACTGACGAACATCAAAGACTTTTTCGATGAAAGTCAATTTTTAATACTTTATAAACATTTTTAATTTTTATATTTATATTTTATCATTTTTAAACTTTAATACATTTTAATTTTTTATATTATTTTTATTTTCAATAATTTTTTTAATTTTTTTTATTAAGTTTATAATTTTTTTAAAGTCGAAGAATCTTTTGATTTTTTGTAAGTGTTTTCACTTTGCTTATTTTAAAATATCAGGAACTCAAAGGATATTTATATCAATTTGTTACTCGATTTTTCATATATTTCATTTCTAAAAGTTAACTTGAAAAACTAAATTATTTATCTAATTTTATTCACAACTAAATAAATCGATTAAATTAACTTAAATTTTAAACAAATTATTTATCTATTTTTAAAATTTTAATAATTTCTTAAATTATTATTTTTAGCTTAAATATTATATAATTTATCAAACTTTCGATTAAAATGAATTATGCCTCTAAACTCAGCAAAAAATTCAATTATGCCCTCGAATTCGGTTAAAAAATTAATTTAACCCATTTGCCATGTCATCATCACACATGCACTATCATGTTAGTATTGTGGACCGCCACGTCAACACAGTTGACTATAACGTCAGCACCGTTAACTGCTACGCCATCACTTTAACGGTCAACGTTGGTCAGGGGGCTAATTTGCTGCAATGTGAGAACTGGAAGACTTAATTGAACGCGTTTTTGCACGAGAACAACATTGCTAATTTAGGTCAAACTCGGGAGTAAAAGCATAAAATAATTTATCAAAATAAAATCTAAATTTTATATGAAAAACGAACAACCAAACCAAATTATTATTGATGGTTCAAAAAAATTTCAAAAAAAAAAACTCGATTGAACGAACTCATCTCTAACTATTGGCATAGGGATCAATTGATGGAGAGCGAGAGAGAGGTGAGTGGGTTAAGAAATCCGACCAGAAGCTCAATGGAGGAGGAAGTTCCGGCCGGCGGGTGGATTTTTCAGTGTTCATAGACAACATTAGCAAAAGGATCCATAAGGAGACTCGCCTCGGAGCGTCGGGGAAAATTCTAGACGTTTATGTGGCGTACAATAACCCTAAAAGCCCATTCGGCCCAAGAATCATCATCTGATAGCCGAGTTTCCTTTGGTGGAAAAAGATCATGAGCTAGAGCTGGGCTTGATAGAATTAACTGGTGGGTTAAAGCTCCAATGAATAAAGGACAGAAAAAAGCAATTAAAAAGAGAAAAAGAAGTAAGCAAGGAAGAAGAGCCTCGGCCCTAGAAGTGCTTACTCCAAACATAAGTCTTACAGAGAAATCCCCAATTTCGGAGAACAGAAATGAAGAACTTTTAGCTACTCTGGAAATGGGGAAACGAATTGGATATCATTTCCAGGCATCTGACCAAGCGGTTCTAAATCAACTTGCGGTCCTCGAAGTGGAAGAAGGGAAGTAAAAATTCTTCACGGGAGTTGAAAATCTTTGAACATGGGTGTGAGTTTTTTCGGTTGTCATGCAAAATACAATTTTATCCTGGAATATAAGAGGGTTGGGCAGATCGGAAAAAGTGTGTGCTGTCAACAAAGTCATTGCAGAAACAAGGGCAAAAGTCGTATTTCTTCAAGAATCTAAATTGCGTGAGGTAAAACCATGAGTATCAAATCGGCTACAAGGCAGAAGGTACAGAGGTATGTCAGTTTCTAACTCATCTAGGGCTTCGGGAGGGTTGATAAGTCTATGGGATATAAATTTTTTTGCAATTGAGGAAACAAAGATTTTGCCGAGGGCTATAATCTTATCGGGAGTATTGAGTAAATGGAAATTAAGATGCCTACTCATCAACATATATGGGCCAAATGAGCAGTCTGAAAGAAGAGATTTCTTTCAACAGATCTCAGGAATGTGCAATGCGAGTATGTGTGGGTAACGAAAAAGATTTATGGAAGAAATACAGGGTGGAAGAAAAAGATTGGTTATAGAAATCGAAGCTTAAATGGTTTGCAGAGGGTGATAGGTACACGAAGTTTTTCCACTTAACGACAACTTTAAGAAGTAGGTTGAACAAAATTGAAAGAGTATGTGTGGGTAACGAAACCATTTCAGAAGAAAAAAAACAGTTGCAGATGTGTTCTATAACCATTTCCGTGAAGCATACAATTCAACAGCAACGATTCATGTAAAATGCTTAAATCTGGAATTCAAAAAGCTTATCGAAAGATTAGCAAAATGTCTTGAGGCTCCTTTTCTGGAAAGTGAAGTGTGGGCAGCAATTCATACTTCAGATGGAAACCGTGCGCCTGGCCCTTATGGTTTCAACCTTAATTTCTATAAAAAAATACTGGGATGTTCTGAAACAACTTATGGGTTCTATTTATGAGGGGAAGAGGCTGGACAAAGTAATAAATCGTTCCTTTCTAGCTTTAATTCCGAAGAAAGAGAGCCCAGAAGTTGTTGGAGATTATAGGCCTATATCTCTAGTGGGAAGTTTGTACAAGATCATTGCTAAAGTATTATCGAGAAGATTAGCAACGTGCATTTTGGAAGTAATTGGTGATCGACAATTTGCATTTATACCCGGGAAACAAGCTGCCGATTGTGCCTTTATTGCAAATGAAATCCTAGATGAAGCAGCTCGCAAGAAGAAAGAATCTGTAGTGTTCAAAACTTATTTCCAAAAAGCATATGACTCTGTGGATTGGTCGTTCTTGGATCGAGTTATGCAATGTATGGGTTTCGGGGCAAAATGGAGGAGTTGGATCGATATGTGTGTTTCTACCGCGTCTATTTCAGTCCTTATTAATGAAATTCCATCAAACAGTTTTAGTATTAAGAAGTGATTGAGGCAAGGTTGCCCCCTTTCTCCACTTTTGTTTAATCTTGTCCGAGAAGCTCTAAGCTTATCACTGAAAAAGGCAGAGGAGCTGGGTCTAATTAAAGGCATAGCTATTGGGAGAAATGGGCTGGGTATTTCACATCTGCAATTTGCAGATGACCTGGTGGCTTTTCTTGAAGCTAAAAAAGATTATGTTCGAAACACAAAAAGATTATTGAAAGTGTTTGAGCTAGCGTCGGGGCTTAGGCTGAACGAAAAGAAGACAAAACTTTATGGAGTGGGAGTTGAGAGCACTAATGTTCAAAACTGGACTGAGTCATTGAATTGTTGTTTTGACCATCTTCCAACGACTTATCTAGGTCTCCCAATTGGCAATACTCGGAACACAGCTAGTCTATGAAAACCTATCATAGTTAAATTCTAGAAATATCTATGTAGTTGGAAAGGGAAGTTGTTGTCGTTTGGAGGGAGATTAACACTAATAAAATCTGTGATGACTAATCTCCATGTGTATTTCTTATCAGTGTTTCAAATGTCGAAAGCGGTGTCCTTGGCTTTGAATAAAATTATTGCAAACTTTCTTTGGGGATAGCCGAAGGATAAATCCATTCATTGGGTAAAATGGGAGGAGTGCTGTAAACCCAAGTGCAAGGGAGGGCTAGGTATTACTGATATGGAAACAAAAAATCGATCCCTTTTAAACAAGTGGATTTGGAGATTCGTGTGTGAAAGTGATCAATTTTGGAGAAATGTGGTTATGACCAATTGTCCCTGATGCCGAAAACAGTACAGGACAGACATGCTTCGTGGGTTTGGAGGGACATCTTACGACCCTTACACAACGATGAAGATGTGTTTTTAAAACATTTAAGGTGGGTGCTTGGAGACGGTTGCAACATAGACTTTTGGGAAGATAAATGGGTAAATGAGAAGCCTCTTAGACAGAGCTTCCCAAGAATTTTTGGCCTTGCAAAGAAGAAAACAGGAAAAGTCAGTGAGTTTGGCAAGAAAACTAATGGAAGATGGGAATGGAATGTCGAATTAAGAAGAAATCTGTTTGAATGGGAAAAAGAACTTTGGGATCAATTCATACAAAAGTTAAATCAAGCCGCTATGTCTCCTTCTTTGCATAATAAAATCGTGTGGGCTGGTTCGACCTAGGGAATTTATAAACTCAAAATATTTTATGAGATTACAGCAGCTACAGGTGTGGAAACAAATTTGGGCTAATATAGCGCCGCCTAAAGTAGAGTTTTTGTGTGAACAATTTTGGCGAGAATACCAACCTTTGAAGAACTCTCGAAAAGAGGAATGCCGGCTTTAGGACAACGTATGTGTGTGTTTTGTAACAAGGAAGACGAGACAGCTGACCATTTATTTTGTCAGTGCATTTTCACGTAGGGTATATGGCAAAGGTGGTGGAAGCTCTGGAACATAGAAATCATAATCCCAAGAGACTTCAGATCCTTCGTCTAGGTATAGCATGCCCAACCCATCAAAGAGTCGAAAAAACCTATTTGGAGTATGGCTTTGTTCGGTTTTACGTGGACAATTTGGCTATGTAGAAACGAAAGGGTGTTCAACATGAAGTTTTTGCCAACTGACCAGATTTTCGACCTTGCCTTGGTGAGAATTGGTCATTGGGAAAAATGTAAATGGCCAACTTCGAGAATTTCTGTTGCGGATTTCTTACGTATGCCAAACGAAGTAAGTATTCGTACGAGCACTTGCATCAGGCTAAAGGCAGGTTCGTGGGATCCTCCATCTAAAGGGTGGTTAAAATTTGTTGTTGACGCAGCGGTTAAAGGGAGCTTTGAAAGCGCTGGAATCGGAGGTATCCTTCGAAATCAAGAGTGCTCAGTCCTAATTAGTTTCTCAAAACATATTGGGGTAAACAATCCCACTATGGCGTAACTGTTAGGGATAGCTGAAGCCTGCAATATTTACAGTAACTCGAGATGGGACGTATCACACCCTTTGATGATCGAGTCAGACAGCCTGCTTGCGGTACAATGGGTGAATAATCCTGCTTTAGCTCCGTCCGTGTTCAAGCATGTGGCGATGCAATGCAGGAATGTGTGTGAGAGAAAGGGTTGGCAGGTGCGTTTTGCTCACAGAGAATCAAATGGTAAGGTCATATGATAGCTAGAAAAGGTATGTTTGGAAAGTCTGCTAATGTATGCGAGAATTGAATGGTAGATAGCAGTAGACTAAATGCACCAAATATGGTGCTGTGCTTTGTGTGTATTATTGAAACTGTCAGGTTGTAATTGTGTGGTATAAATAATAATATGCAGGCACTCTTTTTCCCTTTATAGGACTTAGAGGCCTTTATTTTTCAATTTTTTTAAATTTATTTGTACTTTGTCCCTTCCATTTTTATGATTAATTTAATTTAATAAAATTATATTTATTGTGATCGTAAAAACAATAACTTTTTTAAAAGTATAGACACAATAAGTCTATCGTGGATATTTGACGCATTGATGGTGTGTGTTTTCTGGATTGAGATTCAATCTATCGGGATAATTTTTTGTCTATTAATTTTTAATATGTTAATCATTAGTACCATCCACCTATGGATGGCGTAAATTATGCTTATGAAAAATGATGAACGGTGGTTAAGTATACATGGTAATGAATGCAAACTAACTCTTTATATAATTGGTGAACTTGGAAAAATTATATTATGGGTAATTCCCACCACGTCATCCATGGGACCAACCAATGGAAACCACCTACTTCACCATGATTTTTCCATGTCATTTTTTCCAACCAATGAATCTTCACTAAAGTTTTTTCATGTCATTTTAAAAACTATTTTTTTGGAAGTTATTCTATTATTAAATTAATGACATGGAAAAAATGATGAAGTTGGTGGTTTTTAGTGGTTGGTCCCATGGATGACGTGGTGAGAATCACCCATGATATAATTTCTCGTGAACTTGGTATTGAGTTTGGATGGCCAAAATTATTTTTCCATCTAATAATTAATTACAAGTTTTTGAACTTGAAAATTTCGTTTAGATTTAAAATGACAAGTTATTTTAAATTCAACTTTTACTTTTTTTTAAGAATATTTTCTGGTGGCATGTCTAAAATAAATATTTTATCTTTTCAACAATAATTTTTCGACAGCAATACCAAGCACTAAAAAATCTTAAACCCAATTTTTTAAAATTAATTTTTTAAAATATTTTTTAAAATTACTTTTTCACCGCAATTTTCATAATAAATGTCAAACTTAAAATTTTATGACAATGTGTTAATACTTAATTTATTAATGATATATAAAATTATGATATTGTTTGATAACTAACTGATTGCAAATTACATTAGCTAAAGAGTTTGGTAAACTTACATGATAGAAGATAGTTGTTTACTTATTTGAACAAATAAAATTACATATAAGGACATGATTATATTCCATACTTGTTTGAATAACTTATTGATTATCAATATTTGGTATCTATTAAGTATTATATTATGAAAAATAATATTTTAGTATATTATTACTAAGTATATTTGAAAGAAGTATATATAATTTATTGTTTATGAAATTATCTTTTTATACAATTTGATTAATTATTAAATTTAAATTATATTTTTTTTGGTAAAAATAGGGATACGCACATGGGCCTCGTTAAAAACATCCTTAAACCTAAGTGGAGGAAAAGAGTACCCATAATTGTATTACAAGATGGAGGTTAAAAAACCAAAAACCTAAGAAAAAACCAAGATAACTAAAGCCATAACAAACCAAAAACAAAGCTAAGAACACAACTAGACAACCTGCATGTGTTATGTGGCCAATTAATCTCCAGGTAAGTTAAGAACATGATCGAGTCTGCCTGTAACATCTCATCCACGCAAGGAGGAGCTGAATGGAAAATCCGTACCGAGAGTGAGGTGGAATCATGCATCTTGGCAAGGGTATCCGCCACTATGTTACCGGATCGTAGAACATGCTGAAAACGGATAGTCCAAGCCCGTGATTACATCATACGTATATTTTTAGCAAAGCACCATCTATGAGGTCCTGTCAAATCCAAAATCAATTGTAGGGCCTCGAGGCTATCCATCTCGAAGATGACGTTACGCCATCCCCCATTCGATGCACATAACATACCTTGGAACACACCCCAAATATCTGCCATGATAGGGGAGCATATACTTAAAGATTTGTTAAAACCCAAGAGCCATTGCCCCGTGTAACTGCGCAACACCCCCCACACGTGGCACGATTCTCACCAATCGAGCAGGCCTCATCTGTATTCATCTTGACCCACCTGGATTCAGGAGGAAATCATTTGGGGGAACCGGAAATTACAGACTTGCCATTGGAAACAACCCAGTTTTAAAGTGCGATTTGCAACACATTGTAATTACACCAATCTCAAACTGCAACATAAAAGTAGTATAAAATTCATCTATTTAAAAGAAACAATAATTTAAATTATATAAGAAAATAAATTTACTTCAAAAGAATATGTGAGTTATTTAAATATAATATATATTTTTGAGAATAAAAAGAATATTAATTTACAAATGGTAAGGACAAAAGTATGTTTACAACTCTTATACTCAATCCTCAAATCACTGCTCTTAACAATATTTAATTTTATATGATTCATTTTAGTTCGATCTTATAATCTTTTGTTTATCAAACAACTAAAATAGTGAATTTAATTGAACAAAACTCTAAGAAAGACTCAATCCTTTAACCTTAATTCAAGCTCAGTTTGCCAAACAGAATTATATATCATTATTACATTAAATATTAATCTATAAATTTAAATGACTGAAAATTTTAAGGCAAAAAAGCCAAAAAAAAATTAACCAATTATTTGTAACAGCTTGTTATTTCTTTAAATAATAAAATCAATATTTTATCAAAAAAAATCTTTAGCCAAATTTTAGTCTCATTAATCATTCTATCAAAACTTAATATAGAGATTGCAAACTTGTATTTGTTTAAAAGGAGGGTTGCACAAGTTCAATCTCGAAACTTAATATTAACTATAACTAAAGTAATATCCCTTACAAATACTCAATAATTCTTTTTTTAAAATGAAATACACGATAATTCTGAAGTTCGGAAATTGATACAAGTATGGTACTGGCACATAGCTTGGTAAAATTGGAAAAATGTACCCCATCTAGTTTTCAAAAGGCTTGCAAATTATATTGCATACTTGTATTTGTCCGCCTCTCGGCCGAATACAAATATGATATATATATTTTTTACAATAAAACAAATACTTATGATATATCATATATAGCTCTTAGGAATAATATAAAAATCATTTTTATGTATAATGTTTAAATCATTATTATTGTAAACAGTCATTAATCGAGTAACTTTATTATTTCATCTTATTTTATACATTATTTTGGTTAGCCCTAAACAAAATATTGACTATATATATATATATATAGCTATTAACAGAAGAACCATTGCTCTCAGCCCAAAATAAATATGGATCCGCGGCCCATATCCAAACAGGAAAACTAAAAATTAAAAGAAAAACTCAGAAAAAATCTTTCACTGAATTATCAAAGCCAGGTTTCGATCTTGGGATATAACTCAGAATTTTCTAATGCAAACATAACCGCGTTTTAATTTTTAAAAAATATAAAATATGAAGTACCACACGCTTTACGGAGTCCGGAGTGCTTGGCCGTTTGTGCAGAAGAATGAGACATGTTCAATTGTTTCTTCTTCCTCCACACATCACCTGCAAAGTGGTGTTGTAACCACCCCAATCTTTCTAGCTATATATAGTGTAATCCCAACAAGTGCAACATATTGAACTTTCCAGCTGATCCAAAGATCAGTTTCGAAACCATTAACACCACATATATATACATATATAATAATAATTAAATCCGTCAAAAACAAAATATGAATCAACCCAACACAGCAAACCAAAGGACTTGTCCAGATTCAAATAGCAAAGATTGGGGTTTTAATAGCATAACTACATACAAGACAAGGCATGAAGTGGGAACACTCCCGAATTGATTATTATTATAATAATGTCAAAACAGACCTTGATGTTTCATTCTAACGATGGGTGCTAATAGTTTATTGAATTCAACAACTGAAGGCTTTGGGTGTTTCTCAATCATCTTATTGAACAATGCCAAAGAATCATCAACATTATCAAAGCGGTAATGCCTTTTTGGGATTCCCTTTGCAGACATCGAATTTTGGCTTAAAGCCTCAAAGTGGGTAGCAATGGAAGAAGAAAGAGTAGAGAGATGCCTTACACCATTAACGATTGAAGAGTGAAGCTTGGCCATACCTTCAAATCAGACACAGAGAGGGAGAATGCCGGAGATGAAACTTAGAAAGAGAAGATAGGTTTTTTCCTTTCCAAACAAATGGAGCACACCACGCTTCCGCTGCGCCACCCTGATTTGTTGACATAAATGGAGGACTAAGCATATATAATTCATATAAATTATGGAATTCAAAACAGCCTTCTCTTTCCTGATTAATATCTATTCGCTATAATTAAATTTAGGTTTTATTCATATTTTAGTCCTTGAAGTATACACATTTTCTCGCTTTACACCCTAAATTATTTTTTCTAACTTTACCCCCTTAAACTCTCATTTTTCTCAATCTACCCTTTAAACTATTTCCCATCAATTTAGGCTTTATTCTTTATTATGATGTTTTATTGTAATTATTTAGTTTAGTTCAATAAATTATTTTAAATATTTTTACATTATGACACTCCAATCAGAATGCTACTGATTGAGGTGTCATATTATCATTAAAATTGAGAGGACCAGAAAAAACACAAATAAGAACAAAGCTCCTATCAGTGTGCCTCTAAGCTCTAGTACAGGCTGGTACTTCAATTTGGCTTTGGATGTTGCATTTTGATCAGATTGTTAATGAACTTGTCCTTACACCAAACTTAACACGGGCTAAATGTTCCATTGCTGATTCCGATAAGCAGTTAATCAAGTTTAACATTGATCTAAAAGTTACTTGTGAAAGATGAAAGTTATTGGATAAACTACACAAATAATCACTCAACTATTAACATCTTCCTCTTTTGGCTATCCAACTATCAAAAGTACAAAATGAACACTTCACTTATAATTTTGTTTTTTTGTTTTGTCACCAACAATTAGTTCGTAGCAGAATGTTGATGAGTAGTTTATGAATTTGACATGATAATAAATTTAGTCCTTAATATTAATACTTTGTATTAAATTGATACAGTACTAATTTTAAAAATTTAACTCTTGACATTTATAAATTGAATTAATTTAATCTTGATAATCATTCTAAAAGATTTAGTAATTCAAAACAAATCAATACAAAACTGTTGCACCCAGCGTCATTTAGAGATTGCAACTTAAATAAGCTCATTTCTTGACATTCATAATCTCTTCTTTGTCTTTCACAACAAACAAGTCAGATAAATCATTAGTTGCATGAGTAAACTAGAAGCCAGAACTTTTTAGTTGTTCAGGACTTTCTATGTAACAAAAAATGGGAGCATCATCTTCCTATCCCTTGTATTGTACCATGATAGACTTAAATATAGCATCCGTCAATGCAACTTTTTCATCACCCTTTACCTTCACAACATCACCCCCGACGGTCTTCTTCTCAGATTTCTTCACAACTTCAACAAGAAAAGCTTTCTTCTGCCTACACAAGAAATGAATATGCTTATTTTATTATCACAAATCTTCTGAAGGTGGTGGTGGAGCTACTGCAACAACATAAGAAGATCCCCATAACTCGGCTTTTTATTCATTCTAGTGCCAATACGTAGCCTTCAAACATTTGTTGAAATTGTTCAGATTAATAGAGTAAGTATTTCTTTATACATGAGCTGTCCCATTGGATGTTCATTTCTTCCATTTTTCTGCTTATATGCTTATATTCTTACCCAATTCCTGTTCGTTCTTTCAAATTAGAGATTTATATTTTTTCTTAGATATGAGTCAATGTCCTGATCAAAGATAAGCCAACGAATGAGTGTTAAATGTTAATGATGGTATGACTATTTTGTTACAAATAGGTAACGTTAGTGACTGGAATGTAGATTTTCAAACTTCAGTGCTATAAAAGAAACTAACTCAAATATTAGTGACTGTCTGTACAGTTTAGCCTTTTTAAAGGATATAAATAAGAGCAAAAATGCAAGGCTAATTTCGAACTGTTATTCTCCGCAGTACCAAACAGTAACACCAATGAATTTTCGGGTTATAAATAAGATCAAATACGATCGTCAACGTGGCCACAAAATCTTACCCATGGATATTCTACAGAAAGACGCCAGCTCCTCTTCTACTTCTTGTTTCTCTCATTTTTGCTCCTCCGCGCTTAGAGCCAAAACCCTCAAATCCTCCTCCCCTGATGGTTCCGGCGAGGGCCTTATCCGCCGACTCGGCGTCTTCGATCTCCTCTTACTCGGCGTCGGCGCATCTATCGGTGCCGGTATATTCGTTGTCACCGGAACCGTCGCTCGCGACGCCGGTCCTGGTCCGTACCTATTCTCTACCTTTCATTTTATCGGATCGCGGATTTCATTTCTGGATTTAACTTTTGGGCGCATTTCAAATCTGTTGCAGGAGTGACTGTTAGTTTCATACTCGCGGGAGCATCTTGTGTGCTGAACGCGCTGTGCTATGCTGAGCTAGCGTCACGGTTCCCCGCCGTAGTCGGAGGCGCGTACTTGTACGCGTATACGGCCTTCAATGAAATTACTGCTTTTCTTGTATTTATGCAATTGATGCTGGATTATCATATTGGAGCTGCTAGTATCGCGCGTAGCTTAGCGAGCTACGTGGCTACCATTTTCGAGCTCATTCCTGCTTTGAAAGGAAATATACCCCCCTGGGTTGGCCATGGTGGTCAAGAATTTTTTGGAGGAGCTTTGTCTATTAATATTCTGGCTCCGATTCTTCTTGCCCTTTTGACTATTGTTCTCTGTCAGGGTGTTAAAGAATCTTCTGCTGTAAATTCTTTCATGACTTCAACCAAGGTACTCTCTTTCTTTAAGACTGATGATATCTGTTTTTCCTTTCTGAAAGTGAAAAAAAGGACAAAAATGGTGCCTGGATACTAAAGCCAATGAGATTTGTGAATAATTAAAAGTTAGCGTTTGGACTTTGTGAGTATCAACTAACAACATAATTGGGAACTTTTTGGAACTTTATAAGTAGTAAAAGGAACAAAGACGGAAAAAAAGTGAAGTGGGAGTAAGTGGTAACTGTTTTCCGTGTTAACTGTGTTGCAGGTTCTCATTGTTATTTTTGTCATTATTGTCGGATCTTTCAAAGTTGATGTAGATAATTGGTCTCCTTTTGCTCCCAATGGTTTTGAAGAAATATTGACGGGTGCTACTGTGGTATTCTTTGCATATGTCGGGTTTGATGCGGTTGCTAATTCTGCTGAAGAATCAAAGAGACCGCAGGTATTCTTACTTTGAGAGCAACTCAAAGTCTTATGCTTCATTGTATTGTAATTTATGTTGCAAATGTTTATCTTGTATCGTATTCCTATGTAGTGTCTGCATGATATTTGGAGTTTCGTTCTTTATATTTTCCCTGTTTTGATATTTCAGCGGGATTTGCCGATAGGAATCTTGGGAAGTCTGCTTATATGTGTTATTTTATACATTGCTGTTTGCTTGGTGATCACTGGGATGGTACCGTACAACATGCTGGGAGAAGATGCTCCTTTAGCTGAAGCTTTTACATCCAAGGGTTTGAAATATGTTTCTATTTTAATCAGTATTGGAGCTGTCGCTGGGCTTACAACAACTCTTCTAGTTGGTCTATATGTCCAGGTGAAGTAACTTGGAATTTCTATGTTTTTGTTATGTGATGATGTCCTTCTTGAGTGACATGTTCCTAAGTGCACATGATCAAATGCTTGATAGAGTGTTTTTCTGAGCAGTCTCGATTATATCTTGGGCTTGGAAGGGATGGTTTACTGCCTTCAATATTTGCTAAAGTGCATCCGAAACGCCACACGCCTGTTCATTCTCAAGTCTGGGTCGGTATCATTGCTGCTGTTTTGGGAGGGCTATTTAATGTGCATGTCCTATCACACATTCTTTCAGTTGGCTCACTGGTATGCCTTTTTTTCTTTTTCTTTTTTTCTTTTTTCAGTATCTTTTCCCAATATTTGCTTAATTGTATATGTTTATTAAGTTCTTAAATTATTGTGCCTTTTACATTGAAAATGATTGATGCCAAACATGCATTGCTCAGAAATTTAGGTGTTACCTGCTTCATCATATGCTATATTCATAGTATCATGTGTAAGTTTTGAAGTAGTTTATTTCAGCTTTGGATGGAAGACGATGTGTATCTGCAGAATTTCTTTCTTTCTACTAACATTTAACTATAAAGTGCATTTGTTGGTTTCTGTGAACATGAAGTTATGTATAGAAGTGCACGTATCGGATGGTTGTGGAGTCCAAGGAAAGTGCATGCATAAATTAGGTTGATGTTTTGAAGGAGAAATTGCGTTCGTCTGTACATAATTGTGAAGCACATGCACCTCATTTTATGCTTTGATTTGTTTCAGACTGGCTATTCTGTTGTTGCTGCATGTGTTGTAACTCTTCGCTGGAAAAAAAGGACAGAAAATCAAGATTCTTCAAAATGCATGTCAACCTGGTGTGAAGGTGTCATATGGATTGTCATACTGGCATGCTGTGGTTTTGCTACTGGAGCTCTTTATCGTTTTGGCGGTTCCTTTATTTTTATAATTGTTGCATTGGTGATAGCCATATTGGCTTGTGCTGCTCTTTGTTTCCGCCAGGTGAATGAATTTATCTCTATACATAATTTTCTTTTCTACTTTTTCTTTTCAATCCCAGGAAGAATGGAACCTTTTATTGATTGCTGTTTTGGCTTTTCACAGTGCACAGTTTTTGCTTTTGGCTTTGTTTAAAATGGTCAGCTGAATATTGTATACCTCTAATAAGATTTTCTGAACCCATTAATGTACTTTTCTCAGGATTATTCAGAAGCTCCAGGGTTTTCCTGTCCATGGGTTCCTATTGTGCCATCTGTTTGCATCTTTTTCAACATCTTCCTGTTTGCACAGGTATGCCTGCAAAATGCCCTAACCACACTCCTTTGGAATTAATGCATTGAATTCGTAAAACCAATTAATAAAGGAGTTGGCCAGTGTTAATAAGCTTCTTTTCTTGGCACAGTTGCACTATGAAGCATGGATTAGATTCGTCGTCCTCAGCTTAGTATCTGTTGGTATTTATGCATTTTACGGACAGTATCATGCAAATCCAAGTTCAGATGAGACAATTATTTACCATATGGCACCCGAAGAAGATGGACATTAGTCACCTGTGCTCCTTGGTAGGGCTTGTAGTTTATCTTTCGTTTAGGCCATTGTGGTAGTGCTTGTAGTTTATCCTTCCATTAAGTCATCATCTGCATATAAATCTATTTGTAATAATAGATAGAGAATTATATTAGATATTGTTGGCTTCTTTGCAGACTAATAAATAGAGAATGTGTGTATTTACATGGTCTTTATCTGCAGCTCATTCTTGATTTCTTATCAACCAGGCAGGCTCTCCAGAAGCTGTCGTTTTCATAACAGTTCCGGATTAATTAGAGTAAATGCTTTGTATATTGAATAACACACTGGTGAATGTGTAACTCAAAATGAAGCAAACAAAAGAGGAATGGCTCAAAGAAATTAGAGTAAATACTCTCTATATTGAAGTATACATATATTTATAGTTGAATTCCTTTAAACTTAATCAAACAAATTGAATTATATTGACTGTTCAAATGTAAATTAATCTAAAAGATACGCTTTTAAGAAAATATTAACTTTTCTATATTAGAGTATTTTACAAAGTGATCAGACTTTAAGTATATAAAGCTTCTTAAATAATCCAAGAATTAGACTTGTCCTAATGGATTAAGTAATCTCAAATTAAGTATATAAACCTAATGGCCTTATTCACTGGCTATTTTGCACGAATGTGACACGTCTTTGCATTGCATATGCATGGACCATGGAGATACATTTTATATTCAACTTTTGAAGAATCAATCCATTAGTTGCCTTCAATTGTTTCAATTCATACTAACATATAGAGTGAGTTAGGTTTGTGAAATATAAGACTACCTTTATAATGTAAGATTATTTTGTTTAGTTTAATAATTTTATCACATAAAATTAATGTAAGATTTTTAATAATCGACCCTTTTTAGAAAAGTTAATTCAATCCCCAAAGGATATGTCTCTTGTAATGAATAAGCGGAAATACTACTTTATCGATTTATAGCAATATTACTTTGGATGAGTCTACCACGTGCGACGAACACCGATGAACACTATTAATGATGAACACCGATGGACACTATTAAATTAATTAATAAAGATTTTAAAATTCAAGGACTCGTCATACAATTAATAATTATTTTTAAAAATTCAATTAAATTATTTTTTATATATATTAAAATTTTATTTTTTTTAAAAGGGTAAACAATATATTCAATACCTCACATATTTCTGTATTTCTATTGAACCCTCCTTATTTAAATATTATTTCAATTTAATCCTATTCTTTATAAAAAATAATTTAACCCTTAACCCTCAACCTAAAACTCTAAACTATTAACTCTTAAACCTATACCCTAAACCATTTATGGACGTAGTCTTTATTTTACGAGGTTTAGTGATTCACCGTTTCTATCAACCCATTATTATGTTAACCAATTTATGAGCACGGATGGGTAAACAACATTGGAGCTTTCATTAAACCTTGAAATTTTGAATACGTGCCAGGTTCAAAATTGTTTCAGTTCTGCATCTCACTCTAAATTCTTGAACATCTCATTTGTTTCATATTGACATCTCCATTGAGCCATTATATGTTTTCAATTTAGGGTCTTAGGTTGAGGATTAAGGGTTAAATTATTTTTTATAAAGAATAGGATTAAATTGAAATAATATTTAAATAATGAGGGTTCAATAGAAATATAGAAGTAGGTGATGTACTAAATATATAGTTTACCCTTTAAAAAAATAAAATTTTAATATTTATAAAAAATAATTTAATTGAATTTTTAAAAATAATTATTAATTGTATGATGAGTCCTTGAAATTTAAAATCTTTATTAATTAATTTAATAATGTTCATCGGTGTTCATCATTAGTGGTGTTCATCGGTGTTCGTCGCACGTTGTAGAATTTTCCTATTACTTTACATGTAATTGTCATCACAAAATAATTTTATTCTCATGTATGTCTTAGTAAAACATTACATTCTCATACTTTTTTTTTATTTTTTTAATAATTTAAAAGAATAATGTCTCGACATTTGGCCGACTGATTGTCACCTATGTTTGATTATTACCCTTGTTGGGGTTCTCCTCTATCTTCTTCTTCTTCTTTTTCTTTTTTTTCCCATTTTTTTAGTTTTTATTTTTGTATATTTAAATTTTTGTGTGTTTTGGTTTAACAAATTTTCACAATTTTCATTGTTTTTATGTTCTTGTGGCATATTTTTCTACTCTTATGATACGTTTTTCGACTCTCGTAGCATGTTTTTTTCTTCTTTTTATAAGATTAGATTTGGTGTGGCCTCTATAGTAGGCGGTTATTTGATTGTTATGTTTGATCTACTTTTGTTTTGGACCCTTATATTAGTTCTCTTGTATTGATACACGTTTGCAATCACCAACAATAGTTCGTGGCTAAGCTAAGAAAAGCTAGTTTTGTCAACGTGCTATTATTATATGTATTTTTATATTAGTGTTATGATGTTTATTCTTCACCGACGACAATAATATTTGTTTATTTATAATTTTTTCAAGTTGTTTAGTTAGGTTTTAACTCTCTCATTATACAATCTTATTTTATGCTTTAAAGCCTAGTTTATACACTTTAATAGTTTTTGGAGATATTGCCGATTAATTTGATTAGCCTTCCCCTAAACTTTTCCTGTAGCTTCATTATATTTAGTTATTTACTCATTGTTCAATAAAACGCACCGTTATTATTTGTCAAAGAAAAAATAATATTACATTCCCGTCAAAATGTTCAAAATTGCGAACAATTTATAATTTAATAATGAATTAGACATGTAAATATAGTTTGGTTACAAAGAGAGTAGAGTTAGATATGGAGGGAGCAGATTTGAAGAGTGTAATATTTGCCATGGCCGTTGTTGAAATGACCAAAATGACCTTCCCCATGGTAGCTCCGCTATGGGTGGAAAAAAATCAAAACCGTTGCTCTTATGGGTAAAAAACACCTTAAACGTCGGCATATAGACGGAAAAAATCTTTATTTGGTGAGATTATGGATTAGAGGAGTGAGTGAATTAACGATTATGGCTGAAGTAGTGAAATCTGTAGAACCTGGTAGCGAAGAGGATATACTAACGAGAATCGAAAACAAATCTGAGAAGATCGAGAGCTTAATTAAGCAGTAAGGTTTTCTAAAACGAAATCAATTGTCCCATTTAAATTTTGGAAAGGCAATAAAAATAACCCTAATTCTGTAGGATTGATTTGATCCTATCTCAGGTTTAAACCCGTTGAAGCTCTTAAAATTGCACTCGAGGACTCTCCTCCCCAAGACGAACGCTGCAAGGTTTGGTACCTAAAAACCATACATTTTTTTTTCAGTTTCTTTTATTTAATTATAGAAAGAAATAAAGTTTTGGGTTCTGGACAGTCTGCGAATTGGACAGTTGTGCACAAAGCATTAATGGCCATAAAAGATATTGAAGGAATGCTCATTTCTTTAGATCCCAAGTACTATGACATTCTTATGAAGTGAGTCCCTTAGTTGAATAATGCCTGATGGCTGGGGAAATAATTGCTCTCTGTAATTTGCATATTCGATATCCGGAATCAATGACGATGGTGGTTGTTATGTTTTACAAGGTATGTGTACAGAGGATTGTCGACCGGAGATCCCGCCACCTGCGATCGGTGCCTTAAGATCCATGAGAAGCTCACAGAGAAAGCTGGTTTTGGATGCATACTTCGTTCACTTGCAGACACTCTCAACACAGTTTGATTCTAATTGGCCTTTCTTCCCTGCAAAAAAGATAATGTTTGGCATTTTCTCCTCGTTATTGCACTTGTATGAGAAACACAAATTTTGTTCCATGGCTGCAATTATCACTTTTTGTTTTGAAGCCTACACAAATTGAAGACTGATTGTACTCAGAGACTATAATTTTTTTTTCCTGTGAATCGACTGTTTCCCTCTCTGTTTGCATCGAGAAATTATATCAGGGGTGATTCCCACCACGTCATCTATGGAACCAACCACTAGAAACCACCTACTTCATCATTATTTTTCATGTCATTAATCTAATAATAGAATAACTTTCAAAAAACAGTTTTTAAAATGACATGAAAAAACTTTAGTGAAGATTCATTGGTTAGAAAAAAGATATGGAAAAATCATGATGAAGTGGCTGGTTTCCATTGGTTGGTCCCATGGATGACGTGGTGGGAATTACCCATAATATAATCTTTTGTTTGCATCAGTTAAGGAGTATTAATTATCATTGTAAGTATCTTTTTACCTTTTAATACATTACTTTTAACTGAATTCAAGATAAAATAAGCGCAATTAATACAGTGGTTTTCTACAAAGGCTTTATCTTATTTTTAAATCATAGTATAAAGGCTTTGTCTAATTAATGTTTTAAGGTGTATTTAATAACATTAATTAAATAAAAAAATTTATTGTTGTATTTAATATGAAATATTTAATAATAATTTGTATTTAATATGAAATATTTAATAATGATCTCATTTAAGGATTCATTGATTATTTAACTCATTTAATAATATTAATTCTCACATTAAGTTGTTTAAGTGTTTAAGGTCTAGGGTTTTTGTTTAGGGTTTAGAGTTTTTGTTTATGTTTATGATTTAGGTTTTAGGGTTTATGATTTTTGTTTAGGGTTTATGGTATATGAATCATTTATTCTCTAAAGCCCTAAACAAAAACCCTAAAACCCTAAAATTCTAAACACTAAACCATAAACCATAAACCTAAATGAAAAACTCTAAGCCTTAGACAAAACCCTAAACCCTAAAAAACCTAAAATCCTAAACCTAAATAAATAAACCATAAACCCTAGACAAAGCCCTAAATAAAAACCATAAACCTTAAATAATAAACAATAAACCTTAAATAAAAAACAAATGCTAAAACCCTAAAACATAAACAAAAATCATAAACCCTAAACACTAAACAAAACACTAAACCATAGACAAAACCTTAAACCCTAAACCAAAACGAAAACCCTACAACCTAAAATCCTTGGATTAAAGTAAATATATATAAACACTAAACAAAACCCTAGACAAAACCCCTAAAACCTAATTCCTAAACCTAAACAAAAACCCTAAATCCTAGATAAAACCCTAAATAGTAAACCCTAAACCATAGAAAAAACCTTAAATAGTAAACATTAAACCCTAAACCCTAAACAAAAACCTTAATCCCTAAATAATACAATAATCCATAAACTTTAAAATCCTAAACTGTGAAACAAATATTTTAATTTTGATATAACTAAAAACCTAAGGACTAAATTGAAAATGTCAAAATGAATTTTAAGTCCTCAAAACATCCCCATATAATTTTAAGATTATGCCAAAGTTAAAAACAAAGTTTTTCAAATATTTTTCTAAGTGTTTAAAGCCAAAATAGTGAGTTTCAAGTCCCTGTTTCGAAACGGCCTAAGGCGTTTCGAAACGTTTTCATCACTGCCAACCCCTGTTCCGAAACGTGTATCAAAACGGCTTAAGAACACTTGAACCCGTTTCGAAACGGTCTCACACGTTTCGAAACTGTTCTTCATATTTGATTTGAAAAAGCATAACGGTTGCGATATTTTTAACTGAATATTTAAAGATAAATAGGGTGTTTCGAAACGGGCTAAGACTGTTTCGAAACGACCCTTGACAGTAGCAAAACCGTTTCGAAATGAGGCCAAGCGTTTCGAAACAGTTCTTCAGTTTAAATTGAAAATATGACCGTTGAAGTTGTTTTTAACTGATTTTCTGAAAACCGTTAGGGTGTTTCGAAACGGGCTAAGACTGTTTCGAAATGACCCTTGACAGTGGCAAAAGTGTTTTGAAACGGCCCTAAGGCGTTTCGAAACGGGCTCTTAAATGCACCCCAACGACTCTTTCTATTTTAGTCCGTTTCGAAACAGGTACCCCGCGTTTCGAAACGGGTTGTTGCAGACTGCATTTATGGAGGTGAGATAACATCCCCAACGGCTCTATTGATTAGTGCAACAACCACAACGGCTAGAAATCAATGAGAAGGTATAAAAGGGACCTCTAAAAGCTCCAGCAACAACTATTGATCCTAAAGCAAACATCCAAACATCAAATCCAAGCAATTGTGCAAAAATCCCATTTTGTCTAGAAACCCCAATTGTAATTTTCATTCATATCTTGTTCAATTGGGTTGAGTGCTTGTAATTGGGCTATCATTTGTATTGAGAGATACCTTATTAGCCAACAAATTTCTTTGTTCACTTGTGTGAGGATTGGGTTGATTTTTGGGTAGAAAAATCAACCGAAATTGTAAGGGTTGCCTCCTTAGCCTAGAAAAGGGGAAGAGCAATTAGTGGAATTGTTGCAAATCCTTAGTGAAGCTAAGGTAGTGGATGTAGAGTTCATTTGGAACTTGAACCACTCTAAAATCCCTTGTCATTATTTTTAATTTGCAATTTCCACCACAAAACCTTTAAATTTCCAATTCACCCCCTCTTGGTTTATATCGATCTTTCGATCCACTCAACAATTGGTATCAGAGCCTACCTCTTTGAGGATTAACAACCACAAGAGGAGTTCCTTGGAAGAGTGTGATCATCAAAATATCAAGAGATGGCTTCAACCTCCGGTTCGGGCATGTACGAGTCACAACCCACTACAAAGCCTCCTTTCTTCAACGATGATAACTATTCTTTTTGGAAGAATAGAATGCGTCTATTCATCAAGTCAAATGACTATCTAGTGTGGGATGTCATTGAAGATGGGCCATATATTCCATTGAAGCAAGATGGTGAAGGCAAGATGGTTTTGAAGAAGAAAGTGGAGATGAGTGAAGAGGAGAGGAAAAAGATTCAAGTCAATGATAAAGCTCTCCACATGCTATTTTGTTCTTTCGGTCCGGACATCTATTCAAAGGTCTCATCAATTGAAAGTGCCAAAGAAGTGTGGGACACTCTTGAGACTACTTATGAAGGCACCAATGATGTTAAAGAAACTAAGATTGGAATTCTCAATCTTAGTTATGAAAACTTCAAGATGGAGCCCGATGAGACAGTGTCAAAGATGTTTGATCGTTTCTCCACGATTGTCAATGGGCTAAAGGGCTTTAGAGAGATCATACCGGAAGACAAACTTGTCCGGAAGCTACTCTATTCACTTCCCGAGTCTTGGGATGGGAAGAGAACCGCTATCATCGAAGCAAAGAATTTGAAAACTTTGAAGCTTGATGAGCTTGTGGGTTCTCTCCTTACTCATGAGATCATGAAGCAAGGAAGGGAAGATGAGAAGAAGAAAGAAGAGAAAAGGGTAGAGAAGCTTGAGGTTGAGAAGAAGAAGAAGATGGGAATAGCTCTCAAGGCTAAAGCTTCACAACATGATGAGAGCTCATCTAGTGAGGAGGATGAACTTGAAGAATTGGCTATGATAGCCAAACGATTCTCACGTTTCATGAGGTCCAACCGGGGAAGAAAAATCCAAAGGAAGATGGACTTTAAAAGCAAGAACAAAGAAGAAGGAAAGGATCCAATCATTTGCTTTGAGTGCAAACAACCCGACCACATACGTTCGGAGTGCCCTCAACTCAAGAAGAAGGGCTTTTAGAAGAGGAAAAAGCTCAAAGCCAAGCTTGCTACTTGGAGTGATGAGGAGTCATCGGAGGATGACGAACAAGAAGTGGCTAACCTTTGCCTCATGGCACTTGAGGAAGATTCCTCCATGGTAACCTCTAACTCATCTACTTTAGATTTTTCATATGAAGAATTAAATGATGCATATGATGAGTTACAAGAGGTCTATGATGAATTAGTTGAGAAGTTTAAAGAGTCGGTCATTAAAAACAAGAAAATTATTTTAGAACTAAATGAGAAAAATGACTCGCTCACTCAAGCTAATTCAAAATTTGAGAAAAAGATATTAGGATTAAAAGATGAACTAAAATTCTTTCAAGATGAAAATGTTGATCTTAATAATCTTTTATCTCAATGTAATAGTGAACACCAAAAGGTGTTGGGTGAGCTAAATGAGCTCAAAAAGTCTTTAAAAAATTTTGGTAGTGTCAAGCATGAAGTATGTGAATCCTCTAGAACACACCAACCTAAGAAAAAGACTAACTACTACAAACAAGGTAGCTACCCTAGACATAGTAGAGCTAAGAGAATTAGAAGTGTATGGGTTCCTAAGGAACTTGTAAAATCTAATAATATTATTGCTATGTCATCTTGGATTCCTAAGGGAACCAAGGTTTTGGGAGCTAACACTCATGGACCCAAAATGATTTGGGTACCAAAAACCAAAGTTTAATATCTTTGTTTGTAGGGGGAGCATTGCTACAAGGCCAAAGCACAAAGTCAAAACTCATGGTACCTTGATAGTGGATGCTCGAGGCACATGACCGGAGACAAGAGTAGATTCATGGATCTAAAGCCAAAAGGTGGATGAGTAGTAACATTTGGTGACAACTCCAAAGGCCACATTAAAGGTATTGGCTCCATAGGTAATCACTCTACTATTCTTATTGAAAATGTCTTATATGTCGATGGTCTTAAACACAATTTATTGAGCATAAGTCAATTGTGTGATAAAGGATTTAATGTTTTATTTGATAAAAATGGATGCAAAATTGTAGACATTAAATCTAATAATATTATACTCATAGGTCATCGCATAGGAAACATATATATGGTGCATCTAGATGACATACATACATCTCATGCATGCTTAGTTGCATAAAATGAAAATGATGCATGGTTGTGGCATAGGAAACTAGGACATGCTAGCATAAGTGTTTTGGAAAAACTAGTCTCTCTTAACCTAGTTAGAGGTTTACCCAAGATAAAATTCTCAAATGATAGAATTTGTGATGCATGCTCTAAGGGTAAACAACATAGGTCTTCCTTTAAATCCATTAATGATGTTTCTACTAGTAGATGCTTACAACTTATCCATATGGATTTATTTGGGCCAATTAGGACTATGAGCTTGGGTGGTAAGTCTTATGCTTTTGTACTTGTTGATGATTTTTCTAGATTTACTTGGGTTCTATTTTTAAGTACTAAAGATGAGGCGTTGGAAAAATTCATCACATTTTCAAAACTAACCCAAAATGATCTTGAACTTAGAATTTCACATATTAGAAGTGATCATGGAACCGAGTTTCAAAATTTAGGGTTTGAAGATTTTTTAAATGAAAATGGTATTAGCCATAATTTTTCGGCTCCTCGAACTCCTCAACAAAATGGGGTAGTTGAGAGGAAAAATAGAACTTTGCAAGAAATGGCTAGAACTATGCTTTGTGAAAACAATTTACCTAAATATTTTTGGGCTGAAGCCACAAACACCACTTGCTATATTGTAAATCGAGTAATGATTAGGCCAATTTTAAAGAAAACACCTTATGAGATTTTAAAATCTAAAAAGCCTAACATTAGCTATTTTCACCCTTTTGGTTGCAAGTGTTTTGTTTTAAATAATGGAAAAGACAACTTAGGTAAATTTGATGCAAAAAGTGATGCAGCTATTTTTATAGGTTACTCTTTAACCTCGAAAGCCTATCGAGTATTTAACAAAAGAACTTTAGTAGTAGAAGAATCTATTCATGTTGTATTCGATGATAACCTCCTTCCTAGGAAGGATTCTTGTGATGATGATGATGTAGGAATCATAAATGCCTTTGATGGAGGTCAAACTTCAAAGGAGGATGAGATTCCAACAAAAGAAGAGGACACACAAGATCCACCTCTTGAAGCCTTGAAGGACTTGGCTCTTGAGGAAAAGGAAGTGAGCTACCCAAGGGAGTTGAACTATGTCAAAGACGGTGAAATCTTGGGTGATCCATCCAAGGGGGTAACCACTCGTTCTTCTCTTAGATTAATGAATCATGTTGCATTTATCTCATGCATAGAGCCTAAAACTATTAAAGAAGCATTGAAATATGACTTTTGGATTATGGCTATGCAAGAAGAGTTAAATCAATTTGAGAGAAGTAATGTTTGGACATTAGTTGATAGGCCTAGTAATCAATCTACAATAGGAACTAAATGGGTCTTTAGGAACAAGCTAGATGAGAGTGGTAACATTGTAAGAAATAAAGCTAGACTTGTAGCACAAGGTTACACTCAAGAAGAGGGAATAGATTTTGATGAAACCTATGCACCCGTAGCTAGAATGGAAGCCATTAGGATGTTGCTTGCATATGCATGTTATCATAATTTCAAGCTTTTTCAAATGGATGTTAAAAGCGCATTTTTAAATGGTTTTATAAATGAAGAAGTGTATGTGGAACAACCACCGGGTTTTGAAGATTCAAAATTTCCAAATCATGTTTTCAAACTTACCAAAGCTCTTTATGGTTTAAAACAAGCTCCAAGAGCTTGGTATGAAAGACTTTCAAATTTTTTGATTGAAAAAGGTAAGGTGGACACTACACTTTTTATAAAAATGTATAAAAATGACATCTTAATAGTTCAAATTTATGTTGATGATATTATTTTTAGTTCTACTAATGAATGTCATTGTCAAGAGTTTGCAAAGTTAATGCAAGGTGAATTTGAGATGAGCATGATGGGGGAGCTCTCATTCTTTTTGGGACTCCAAATCAAGCAAAAGAAGGATGGCACCTTCATCAACCAAGCAAAATACATAAAGGATATGCTCAAGAAGTTTGGCTTGGAGAATGCAAAGCCTCAAGCCACTCCTATGAGCTCATCTACAAAGCTTGACAAAGATGAAGGAGGTAAGTGTGTTGACTCTAAGCTTTATCGTTCTATGATTGGATCTTTGCTTTACCTTACCGCAAGTAGACCAGATATTTTGTTTAGTGTTTGCTTGTGTGCTAGGTTCCAAGCTAGTCCTAAAGAGTCTCACCTTATAGCCGTTAAGAGGATCTTTAGGTATCTTAGAGACACTCCTTGTTTAGGTCTTTGGTACCCTAGAGACTCTACCTTCAACCTTCATGCTTACTCGGATGCGGATTATGGGGGTTGCAAAATCGATAGGAAAAATACTTCGGGAACTTGTCAATTCTTAGGTAGTATGCTCATATCTTGGTTCTCTAAGAAACAAAATAGTGTAGCCTTATCTACCACCGAAGCCGAGTACATATCCTTAGGGAGTTGTTGTGCTCAAGTCCTTTGGATGAAGCAACAACTCTTAGATTATGGAATTAAAGTTGAAACCATACCCCTAAAATGTGACAACACTAGTGCAATATGTTTAACAAAAAATCCCATCCAACACTCTAGAACCAAACACATTGAAATAAGGCATCATTTCATTAGAGATCATGTCCTTAAGGAAGATGTGGTTATAGAGTATGTAGACTCCTTGAATCAATTAGCGGACATATTTACAAAACCCTTAGACAAAGAGCGTTTTTGGTCCCTTAGGAGAGAGTTAGGTCTAGCTAGCCTATCTTGACCTTTTAGGACCTCTTTTGTGTTTAAATTTGTTTGATCTTGTGAAATGCCATGTTTATGTGTTTAGAATCCTAATTTCATTCATGCTTATAGTTAGGGGGAGTATGTTTATGCTTGAATATGTTTTGCCTGCTCATTCATGACATCTATGCATGTTAGGCCTAAGAAAAACTCATTTTTCTGCACTTTTAGAGCCTCATCTGCACTTCCAGGCCCAGGTGTATCGAAACGGGTGACCCAGTTTCGATACGGATACCTTAAATCTAGTTCTGAGAGAAGGGCGTTTCGAAACGCCTCCAATGTGTTTCGAAACGTTTTGGCTACTGCCAAGGGGTGTATCGAAATGTGTTTCGATACGGGTCAACATGGCTTCGATACGGTCAACACCGTATCGAAACGGTCAGCTGACGGTCTCAAAACGGTCAAAACCCTAGTCGTCTCGTTTCGAAACGGTCCTGACCGTTCCGAAACGGCATCGCGGATAGCTTTATTTAGGGCTTTTAATGTTAAAATTCTACTTTTTATCGAACTCTTAAAAAACCCTAAAACCCTAAACCACCTCCCTCTCTATAATTACCCTCTTAAACTCTTTGTTTTTCACAAAATTGTGAGGGGTTTTACTTTAAAACTCAAGTCTAAGCAAGTTTCATCAACATTGTGCAAGGACTTTCATCAAATCATCCAAAATCCCTAACTAAGGTATTTTTTATCTTTCTTTTTCTTTCAATTTATGTTCGAATCTTAGGATAGAAAATTGTATTTTTTTATAAATTATATTTTTCATATGTGGGTTTTCCTTATCTTGTAAATTTTTTTTCAAAATCTCAGATTTTTTATTCGAATATAAAATTTTTCAGTCGTATTTTTTTTACTGTTCTTTTTTATTTATTTTTATTGTTTTAATTTTGTTTCAAAAACCTAAGTGGGATTTATTATTGGATTGATTTTTAATATCAATGCATACACTTAATTTTAAAACATACTTGCTTAATGCTTTTAGATGGCGGAACAAGCTAACAAAAAGCGTAAGGCCGTTCAAACCGGTGATTCGAGCATGCGTCCGAACCTTTCTCAGCTCTTTCAGAAATCCCTTCGAACTACGGAGATGCGAGCTCGCTTCACTTATGTCAAGGATTTCGAAGTTCGTAGAGAACGTGTCATTGATCTTAATTTCCTCAACTCTGAGCGATTCCTATTTTGTTACCTCGATCGTTTGAGTGAATGGGATATTCTTACCTTGTTGAGCATTCCGGATATTCGCTACAAACATATGGTACTCATCTTTTACTCTAATGCTCGTTTTATTCATGATGAGACCAAAACCGAGATTATAGGAATTGAATCTTTCATATTGGGCAAAAAGTTTGTTGTTGATATTGCTCTCTTGGAGTCAACTTTTAAACTTAAAGATGAGGGTCTTGAGGATGAACGTCACTTTGGCACTTTCACCGGTCCGGAACTTACTTTGGATGTGCACGATCGTTTTCTTCACTTGATGATATCATGGTTTCTTCGCCCTTCCGGAGGTAAATACTCTCATATCCGTCAAGTTGATCACTTTTGGCTTGAATGTTTCCGTAGAGGCGAGCGCCCTAATGTTCCTAAGATTATTTTTGCCGAGATGGTCAATAATGTTAAGCTTATTGACACCAATGAGTTGAAGTCTTTTACTTATGGCACAATCTTGAGCATTATCTTTAACCACCTTGGAATCGAATGTACCTACGACTCCCCAGAACCTCGCAAGTCCAAGATTGGTGAGTCCTCCCTTCGCAAATCCGGGTTTCGATATTTGAATGATGTTTGGGAAAGAGTTGATAGAGAAGCTCCTCCTCCTCCCGTTGCTCATCAACCGCATGTTCAAGTTGGAAACAATGAAGCCCTTACGGCTCTCATTACCGAGCGGTTCAATGCCATGGATACTACCATCGCTTCGGGTTTTGGTGCCATCGACACTCGCTTGAAAAATGTCGAGGATCGCCTCCTATCTCTTGAGACTTCTCATTCAAACTTGGATTTGTCCTTCTCTACTCTCTATGGGCAATGGACGGAGTTTCACCGTTCTCAAGTCAAGAGCGATGATGATACTTCGGATGATGATGATGATGACGAGGCCTAGGACTATCATATCATATCATATTATTTATGCTTTTTAGGTTTAAGATTGTATCTTTATGTTTTATTATGTTTTAAGAACCTATGCCTTTGATCTTTTGTTTGGGATTTTATTATGAACTTAATGTTGGTTTATGTTTTGGATATTTTGATATTATGAATTAATATTATTGTTGCTTATTAATGCTTATTGGTACTAATCCTTGTCTTCTCTATGAGCTTTCATTATTCTTTTTGATCTAACAAAAAGGGGGAGAAGAAATTTAAGAGCCACAAACTAAACTAAAATTCGTTTTAAATTTTTAAAAAGGTTTTCTTTAAGCTTTACAACTTGGACTTCAAGTCAAACAAGTTTTTAAACTTTAAAAACCTATCTTAAATTAAGGGGGAGTTAGAATATTTTTAAAACTTTCAAAATTCTTAAAAATTTCTAACTTTGGTTTTGTTATATCAAAAAGGGGGAGATTGTGAAACAAATATTTTAATTTTGATATAACTAAAAACCTAAGGACTAAATTGAAAATGTCAAAACGAATTTTAAGTCCTCAAAACATCCCCATATAATTTTAAGATTATGCCAAAGTTAAAAACAAAGTTTTTCAAATATTTTTCTAAGTGTTTAAAGCCAAAACAGTGAGTTTCAAGTCCCTGTTTCGAAACGGCCTAAGGCGTTTCGAAACGTTTTCATCACTGCCAACCCATGTTCCGAAACGTGTATCGAAACGGCTTAAGAACACTTGAACCCGTTTCGAAACGGTCTCACACGTTTCGAAACTGTTCTTCATATTTGATTTGAAAAAGCATAACGGTTGCAATATTTTTAACTGAATATTTAAAGATAAATAGGGTGTTTCGAAACGGGCTAAGACTGTTTCGAAACGACCCTTGACAGTAGCAAAACCGTTTCGAAACGAGGCCAAGCGTTTCGAAACAGTTCTTCAGTTTAAATTGAAAATATGACCGTTGAAGTTGTTTTTAACTGATTTTCTGAAAACCGTTAGGGTGTTTCGAAACGGGCTAAGACTGTTTCGAAACGACCCTTGACAGTGGCAAAAGTGTTTCGAAACGGCTCTAAGGCGTTTCGAAACGGGCTCTTAAATGCACCCCAACGGCTCTTTCTATTTTAGTCCGTTCCGAAACAGGTACCCCGCGTTTCGAAACGGGTTGTTGCAGACTGCATTTATGGAGGTGAGATAACATCCCCAACGGCTCTATTGATGAGTGCAACAACCACAACGGCTGGAAATCAATGAGAAGGTATAAAAGGGACCTCTAAAAGCTCCAGCAACAACTATTGATCCTAAAGCAAACATCCAAACATCAAATCCAAGCAATTGTGCAAAAATCCCATTTTGTCTAGAAACCCCAAT
Source organism: Hibiscus trionum (assembly GCA_030270665.1). NCBI lineage: Eukaryota > Viridiplantae > Streptophyta > Magnoliopsida > Malvales > Malvaceae > Hibiscus > Hibiscus trionum. Next base: position 2,060,334 of record BSYR01000012.1, read on the forward strand.
TGTAATTTTCATTCATATCTTGTTCAATTGGGTTGAGTGCTTGTAATTGGGCTATCATTTGTATTGGGAGATACCTTATTAGCCAATAAATTTCTTTGTTCACTTGTGTGAGGATTGGGTTGATTTTTGGGTAGAAAAATCAACCGAAATTGTAAGGGTTGCCTCCTTAGCCTAGAAAAGGGGGAAGAACAATTAGTGGAATTGTTGCAAATCCTTAGTGAAGCTAAGGTAGTGGATGTAGAGTTCATTTGGAACTTGAACCACTCTAAAATCCCTTGTCATTATTTTTAATTTGCAATTTCCACCACAAAACCTTTAAATTTCCAATTCACCCCCCTCTTGGTTTATATCGATCTTTCGATCCACTCAACATAAACATTAAACAAAACTCTAAATAAAAAATCCTAAACCCTAGACAAAACCCTAAACCATAAAACCTAAAATTCTTGGATCATAATATATATATATATAAACACTAAACAAAACCCTAGACAAAAACCTAAACCCTAAAAACCATACCTCTAAACCATAAACATTAAACAAAAAACCCTAAACTATAACCACTAAACAAAACCATAAACCCTAAAAACCATACCTCTAAACCATAAACAAAACCCTAAACCCTAAACAAAAAACCACAAACCTAAATTCTAAATCATAAACCCTAAATCCTAAATCCTAATCCTAAACAAAAAACACAAACCCTAGAAAAAAATCCCTAAACCATAAACAAAAACCATAAACCCTAAACAAAACAAAACCCTAAACCCTAAACCATTAATACTAAACAAAATTGTAACCCCCTCGACCCAGCCTAGACGCTTAACCGACCCGAATGAGTCACACGGGGAATATTGAAGTAAACCGGGATGGTTCACCTCAATAAATGACCATATTTTTTTTCTTTTTATCTTATCTAGATGCACATTATCATCCTATGTAGGGCTGGGCAAAACTCGACTCGAAAAAACCGAATTATTCTACTCGACTCGAGGCGAAAACAAATGACTCATTTTGTCTCGACTCGTAATTTCATAAACTCGACTCGGAAAAATTTCAAATAAAGTTTGAGTTATGAAATGGAAATTCGAATAACTCGAAATTTTTATTAATTAGTTGATCAATTTTCAAGTTCGAGTCGATTCTATCAATTATGTCCAATATGTTATGTATATCTCATGTGAAAACATGAAGAAATATATATGTATATTATATATGCATATAGAAAGTCATTGAAATTGGAATCAATATGTGTAACGTCTAGCCCTAAATTTGTCCATATAGAAATATATACATGCACCGCTACGTATACTCATATAGAAATATATATATGTACAATTAAATTTGTACAGAAACTCGAAACTCGACTCGAATTTTATAAACTCGATTCGAAAAAATTTCAAATAAAGTTTGAATCGTAAAATAGGACTTGCAAACTCGAATAACTCGAAATTTTTTGACTCGACTCGATCGAATGCCCAGCTCTGATCCTATGTGATTAGAACTCGTAGCAGAAGAAACCTCAACTCAATCAGACATCGATTAGACATTCGTTTGACAACATTCATGTTTCGGTGACTAAACTATATTTTTTACAAATTACAGGGACTTAAGTCAATTTAAAGTTACCACCCTTTAATTAGTCATATTTCATGCCACAACGTCAAATCTCAACTCAATTCAATAATTCAAACTCATTTAATTGCAACCACAACATTCATAGACTAAAATGTAAGAAAATAGAACCTCAAAAGATGCCAAATAACTAACAGAACAACTGAGCGTATCGATACGCCCAAGCCCGTACCGTTACGCCCCGTGTATTGAAACAACTCACTTTTTCCTCTTGGACCGTATTGATACGGGTCCCCGTGTACTGATATGCCAAGCTTAATTAGGCTTACCCGTACCGATACAATGGTTCGCGTATCGATACGTCTGGGCCTGAAATGCTCCATTTTACTGGTTAAATGCACTTTGATGCAGTACAAACCACCTAAACATGGCATATTCAACATCAACTCATGGTATCATGCTTCAAATAGAAATCTATAAGCATGCTTTCTATAAACCAAACCAAGCATAGTTCAAAAACCATATCAAAGCGTAAATCAAACAACAAAGGCCATTTACCAGTCCAAGACAACAACATAAACTTTCTCAAATAGGGAGTTCACTCATATCTCCCAAAAACACAATGAATTCCCCATTGCCCTTATTACTTATAGTCCAATACGAAAACATGCGTTCAAGTAATGAAGTCTTTCTTGATCCCTTACTTCTTGCTACCTTCCAAGCTCTAATTCTCTACATTAATGGAAAAAAAGAGCGTAAGCACACAAGACTTAGTGAGGATTGCTAAAAAACAAAACACCATCAATGCATTTAAAAACCAATTTTCAAAACCACATTGAAATCTCATTTCAATTACTTCAAATCATCATTTGAAACACCATGCCCTTAAAACCATGCACTTTAACCATTCAAAAACCAACATGTTAAATTAATTGCAACATGTATCATAAAACCACAACAACTCACATTGCTAACCTCAATTTAAGCATTCCATGCACAACATACCATATGCAAAGCTTAAAGAGTAAACATGTATAAATCTCATTATACAACACATGACACATGAACAATTATATTAGCACACAAGTGATCATTAACCAAGTTCCATTTCCAAATCACAACAACATTGGATACACGAATTCACAAGTGTTGTCCCAACACTTCATACATTCTCACCAAAATCTCAAGGTTCACACACAAGAGTATTCGGTACACAATATAAACCATTCAACCGTTATGACACCAGTGGTAGAGACCAAGCTGCCAAAGAGGTTTTGGACGAGCACCGTTCGAGTTGCCCACGACCCTAGGGCCCAATTCAACACTTAGCAAGCTGCCAAAGAGGTTTTGGACGAGCAAACTGAGCCAGTCAATGTCCAATCCGTCCAAGAGACCAAGACCATTGAGAAGATATCATATTTTGACCAACATACATGGAAAGAGATCACAAGATGCCCGACACTTGGGGAAAGTATCCCATTGCCAACCCAAGTATGATTTCTTGGGTGATTCTTGCCATTTCACTTTAGGTAACTATGTAATATGAATGATACTATTTCCATAGTTAGGAGATAAGAATCTTGGGGATGATCCTTAGCCCTTGGATCAAACCAATCTAGATTGTTAGAAGCTAGGAGGTGAGCCTATAAATAGAGCCTCACTCTCTCATTTGTAAATCAACTTTTCACTTCTAATTTGAGTAATACATAGAGCATTGCACTCTTGCTTCGATTGGTTTCAGGCTTACTTAGGCGAGACTTTTGTTCGAGCGCGTCTAAGGCCACACAGATTGAGACTTGAGGTTTTACGGACATGAAAAGCATAAACTCTAAAACCCTAAACATTAAGCAAAACACTAAACAAAAACCCTAAATCATAAACCTGCACAAAAAACCATAAACCCTAGACAAAAACCATAAAACCCTAAACCCTAAATAAAAACCCTAACCCATAAACCTAAAATCATTGGATCAAAATAAATATATATAAACACTAAACAAAACCTTAAAGAAAATCCTAAAGAAACCCATAAACCATAACCATGAACCCTAAACCATAAACAAAAACCCTAAACTCTAAACACAAACCCTAGACCCCAACTCAAAACCCATAAACCATGAACTCTAAACCATAAACCATAGTCAACCCATTTATTTAAAATTATTTTATTCTCCTCATAAAACCTCTATCTTTCACTTTTACTACAAGAATGCCACTCTTCAAGCCTACATAGCCAAATTCTCATTCAAAAAGGCCAAAATTTGGCCCAAAGGATCCAAATACTCCAAAAAACACGAAGGTTCATAATCCGAGTCAATGCTCAATCACTGACTCAAAAATTCAGGTCGTTACAGAATTGGGTGGTGCAGGGACGATTTTGCATTCCCCACTCTGTCCCCAACACTTGCATGTACGATTTTGGAGAATCCCCATTACACACCTCGGTGATTATTTTTGTACTCATCCTCATACCCATCGAATTCTCACAGTTTTCGGAGAATCTTCATCCCCGGAAAATTAAACACATTTTACTCTTTACTAATCAAAATATAGTTTTTCATAGCATGAAAAATAGTTTCGTTCAACATAGGTTTTTCAACTTTGCTTTGCAAGAATGAAACAACAATTTTAGAATATGATTATAAAAATATTTGGGAACAAGAAACAATATAATCAACCTCTTACCAGTGATACTTGTTTTACACTTGACAACTTGAATAGACTCAAATATGATACATCACAGAAGAGATAGAAGCTTAACCAACTCATAGATGTCAACCAAAAGTTGCACCATAAGTTACAGTTTAGAAGAGTACCATCTAAATATAGAGTCTTGTGACAATAACAAGTTCTAACATGCCAAGTTTATGCAAACATTTAAATAATTTTTATTTAGTATGCTAAAGCAAATATGTATACAAGTTTAAGCAATATAAGCAAACATATAACGTTTGAACGTAAAATAAATAAATAAATAAGAGGTTGAAGGTCTTTACTGACACAATAATGAGAAAAACGATGGTGGTTCGATAACGACAATGGTCATGGAAAAAGATCAAGGACGCTCGTAGTTGGTTGGCATCTTAAAAAAATGGTGGTGTTGTTTGCTTGAAGGGGAATGGGTTTTTGGGTAATATGAACGACAAAGATTGAGAGATAAATAGATTATATACTCTCAATTAACAAAAAAAACGTAAACTACTAGAGAGACCATCGAAACTTAATAAGGTTTAAACAAAAGGCACACAAATCTTGATGGATTGGAATATTGATAATAAAATATGTATGCATGCATGTAAATGAGATTAAATATATATATATATATTAAAAAATTTGTAACATATCAGGATCCTTGCGGATATTTTTCGAGGATCCCCACAGTTATTATTCGGTTACGATTCAGTTATTCTCACAGTTCGAATATAGCAATCCATGTCCCCATCCCCATTTGAACTTAGTTGATAAAACTTCACTCGTCCCCATCCTCATCCCCATCCACGTGTGTGAATATTTCAATTATTTCACATCCATGTCGGTTCAGATCCCCGCGATTTTTGGATATTTCTTGCCCAATTACTAGCCCTAGTTGAGTTCAGCCGACTAGAGCTACAGCGTGGCATCGAAAAATGAAGAGAGGATTCAGGTGGAAAAGGCATGTGCAGCCTGCCACGTGTGAAAGGATGGAGGATGATATGTGGTTTCGTCGTCGAAGATTCCTCTCCCTTGCTGGACCTCAACAGGGGTTCTCAGTGGCAGATTAATATTTGTCTCAAGCCGTTCGTGCTTCCCCGACTCTCCTACGGCCTGCGCAACCCCCTTTCCGTCGGCACAGTTTCGTGATGTTTTCCAGCATCGGCGTTTTCACACCTCCTTTTCTGCCTTTTGGAGATATGAACTGTGTGGGTTTCGGTTGATCCTTACCTTGGAGAAAAAGACCTGCCTGACTTTTTTCACCACAAGTTCCTTGGTTGCGACTGGGAAAATTGTTGCCGGAAAAAGCCTCAAGTTTGTTTGTTCCCTCGCCGAATCACATGGAGAAGCAATTGATGTTTTCAGAGGCGGTGGTAAGTTCTCCGAGGAAGGGAAAGCAGGGTACCCTTATTCTGGGTTTGTTGGGACCAAGTACAACTCTCTTGGATTTTACCCGGGGATGCATCCTAGATCCAGATATTACGAGATTCTGCATTCCTCTTTTGATGTTGTTGCCAGGTCTGTTCCATATTCACCAAAAGTCTACAGGTGGGTCCCAGTCAATGCATATTACACCACTATTTGCTTTGGCAAAACTTCGTTGGTTCTTATGTGGGTCAAAGAGCACAGTCAAAAGTCTACAAGCTTTTCCTCGTCTAGCTCACATAGCCTGGGCAAGGGTTTTTTACCTATTTCAAAAGTCAACCATTTCCTGTTATTTTTGGTCGATTGGAGCCCACCAGCATCCTCTCTTTTAATCACCTTGGAAGATGCAAGCTTTATGATCTGCAGTGTTAATCTTCCCCTCCCGGTTTTTGCGGATAACTCTAGTGAGAGTTATCCGCAATCCGAATGATCGCAAGTGTTTTTGCTACCTTCGGGGGGAAGGCCTGAGGGTTAGCAGGAGTCTCACTTCCTTCCCCTTGGATCACACCGTTGGGGTTTAGTTCTATCAATCCAAGGTTCTATAGGCGTTTCTCCTTTCTCAATTCTTTCGGTTCTGGTTTTCTCTTCAAGCCATGGATGGGCGAGGGTCCCAACGTTTACTGTCTTTTCAGGTCTCGGTTTTCATGGGTTAATGCCTTGATAAGGGCCAACTTCTACGAGTTGAAAGCTTGCCTCTGGATAGAGCTCTCAGGCGTAACAAATGGAGTTTCCTCCGGTTTAGGGAAGTGGTTAACACATTTTGTCCCTTGCTATTGTTTCTCATGTTTGCTTGATCTGCTAACGCTATCCACGGGCCACGGCACCGCCGACGGACGCATTTCCCCCCAGCACAATTAGGGTGGTGTCTTTGGTCTTTCCTAGGGTTTATGTTTGTGCGCAGGTCTTAGGTTTTTTATGTTTTGGTTTGCTGGTTTGTTTCCCGCTGTTGTTTTGTGTGGGTTTACAGGTTCTCGTTGATTCTGTTGACGTCCCTCTTTCTGATGTATGTTTAGGGCTTTGCCCCGCTTTGTAATGAATCTCCTTTATGATAAAAAAAAACCCCTTATCTTCATTAACTCTCAAAATTACCATTGAACCCTTTCCATTATTTTCTCATTTCTTTCTACCTTACTCTATTCATAATAGTTAAAGTCCAAACAGAAGTGAGATAATAATGGACTTTTAACTTCAAATGTCCAAACAGATCTAAATCATAACCGGGCCGGACTGCCTGGCCCATAACAGGTCTAATTACAGGCTTTCAAGTTTCAATGAAATATGGGAAGGGGGTGGAGGGTATAAATGTAAATTAAGTAGAATTTTTGAACGAGAGAAAAAGATTGGGAACGTGGGGATATTGGCGGAGGATAGTGGGAGTAACCGTCTTAACCGTCATTACCGAAAGAAAGAGAACATAAAAACAAAGAGAAGAAGAGAAGAGTCCATAATTAATCACAAGGATTTTCAGATTAAAAGAAAAAGTATATCAGACCAAATTCATTATCCAAAATTCTTCACTCGGAGAAGAGAACGCGCCTTTCCTTCGTGTAGTTTCGGGATTTTCATTAGGGCAATGGAAGGAAACCGAGTAGAGATGAGTCAGATAAGGAAAGGGCCATGGAAAGCGGAGGAAGACGAAGTGCTGATCAACCATGTCAAGAAATACGGCCCTCGAGACTGGAGCTCCATTCGATCCAAAGGCCTTTTGCGACGAACCGGCAAATCTTGTCGTCTTCGTTGGGTTAACAAACTGAGACCCAACTTGAAGAAGTAAACCCTACTACTCTGCAACTTTCATTTCCTACTACTTGTTTGTAATTCACCGGTATTTCTTTGTTTGAATCTTACTAGTGGGTGTAAGTTTACGGGAGAGGAAGAGAGGGTGGTGATAGAGTTGCAGGCGCAGTTTGGGAACAAATGGGCTAAAATTGCGACGTATTTGCCTGGGAGGACTGACAATGACGTGAAGAATTTTTGGAGCAGTAGGCAGAAGAGACTGGCTAGGATTTTGCAGAATTCGGGGACACCCTCTTCTTCTTCTTCTTCCTCCTCCAGATCACTCAAAGTAAAAAAGGAAATCCCTGGCTTTCATGATGTTCCTGTTATGGAGGTAAACCTATTCCAATCTCTTTAGTTTCAAGTGCTTTCTGGATTATCTTAATCACTTTTGTCGTCTGGGGATGTTTGCTAATTAATATTCCATACAATGTATTTGATTAATTGGCTCAAAGAAAACTCTGTAATATTCCATACAATTCATCATAGTTTCTTCTGTAACAACAGTGAATCTTGAGTGGTTTAGATGATAAAGTTTAATCCTTTTCTTATGGTGTGTAAAGATTATGTTTTTCTTTTCTTTTTCGGGTCAAATATAAGGCTCCGAAGTTGAGCTCATCAATGGAGGAATTATCATACTCCAAGGAGCAATCTTGTTCATCATCATACCTTGACAACTCTCAGACGACTATTAAAGTGGAGCAATTCACAGACCTTGTGAATCCAAAGTTGTATACCGATGCAAACATCGCTCAAGTTGAGCTCATGTCTCGAGGGAAAACCCCATATGCCGAGGCTCAGTCTCAGGTTTTCTTCCCTCAGATCCCGCAGCCACAAGCGTACCTCACTTTATCACTAGAAAGCCAGGACCTTTTGGCTAAATTTGAGGACCCTTACTTTTCTCAAATGTTTGCGCCAATGGATGTCCCAGAACTTGAGGGTGGGAATTTGAACGTGGAGCAGCCATTTCTTGAACCAGTGACAAGCAGTGAGTTTGGAGCGAAGGACGAAACTGATAACCCCATGACCCCGGATGCCTTCTTCGATGATTTCCCAGCTGACATGTTCGATCAAATGGAGCCGCTGCCAAAGCCATCAGAGTAATCCCCAGGGCAAAGGAAATTTGACTTTTGTTTAACGTTTCTAACTAGTTTTCTGTAGTTACAACGTTGACTTGCCTTATATTATTTGCTGTTTCATTGCGTAGGGACTCATTTCAAGTAACAAATGGTTGGTTCTTCATTTGTCATTCATGTGCTAATGTGTATAGTCAATGGCATATCTTATTGTCAAAAAAAAGTCAATGGCTTATCAAGTGTTTGGTAGTTGGCAAGTATTTGCATTATTGTTGAACATAAAATGAACCACACTTGAAATAAAAATTGGGTACTACTAGATTTTTACTACCCGACTTGCCCCAGTGTGTAACTAGAAAAACTTTTGAGGCTAAAGTTAAATGAAAATTTTTTAAGGCCCAAAATGTATTTTTATTAAAACATTGCTATAACTTTAAAGGGATTAAATGAACCACACTTGAAATAAAAATTGGGTGTATACTTAACCACGTACTACTAGATTTTGCCTTGAAATAAACATTGAAATAACTTTAAAGGGATTAAATCGATTTTGCCGCGTAAACTTACTGTTTTAGGGGTCAAAGTACAATTTTACAATAGGTTTAAATATACATTTGGTACCTAAACTTGATATATTCTCTCAAGTTGGTATCTAAATAAAATTTTCTCCCACATTGGTACATGAGCTATACACTTTTTCCCAACTTGGTACCCAAAGAATTTTTCTCCCATGTTGGTACCTGAACTAGACACTTTATCCCAAGTTGGTACCAAAACTTATACATTTTATCAATTTGGTCCTAATTTGAAATAATTCAATAAATATAACTCTTTATATTTAAAAATTCTATCAATTTACTATGTGTTATTCACCTAAATTATTTGTTCTTCTCTTAAAAATGTTATATTACTTTCTTGGTATAATAAAAGTTTAAACATAACTTGTTGATAGAATTCAGTTATCCAACTGTTGCTTTAATCCGATGGACTCGCTTGATTTGATATTCTCACAAAAATGATTAAATTGATAGAATTTTAAATATGAAATGTTAAATTTATTGAATTATTTCGAATTATGACTAAATTGATTGAATGCATAAGTTTTGGGACTAAAATTGTTAATAAAAGTATTAAAATAGTGGATGGAATTAAAGTTTGGGTACCAACTTGGGAGGAAAAGTTCTTTAGGTACCACGTTGGGAGAAAGTGTATAGTTCAAATACCAACATTGAAGAAAAAATTCTTTAGGTACCAACTTGGAAGAATGTGTATAGTTTAGGTACCAAAGCTATATTTAAGCCTTTACAATATGTTAATTTTTTTTTTATAAAAGTTAATGGGATAAAAACACAAATAGACCAGATAGAGGGCCAAGACATCTGCCTGCTCTCTTTGGACTCTAACCCTGCTTTTGAGAAGTTTAAAATTTTAATTCTAATTTTTAACTAAAAACAATAATTGAATTTTATTCAAAAAAAAGATAAATCTTGCACATCTAACATATAAAAAAGAGAAATTTGAAAAAATTAAATCCACCAAAATTTCATACAAATAAAAAATTAAATATGCATTTAAAAACCAATACATGCCTTTAAAATTGATGTTCATCATCTATAGAAATCTACCAAATGTCAACAATACTCCTTGTTTTTATCCAACTAAACGCTTAAAATGTGATGTAGACATGTTTCTTGGATTTGGAATGGGATAACAAAGAATCTCGATAAGGATGATACCATGGGACTCATCTTTCGTTTGAATCTTACTCTGCAGGTTGGGGATGGAAGGAATATTCTCTTCTGGACAGACATTTGGCTGGTCCCTAGGAGCTTAAAAGAAGTGTTTCCGCGGATATTCGCTCTAGCTTCGAATAAGAATGCTCGAATAGCCGACTATGGTACTAAAATTGAAGACAAGTGGACGTGGGAAATTCCACTTCGAAGACATTTGCTAGACTGGGAACGTGCACAATGGGACTCTCTTTGGCTAGCCCTTGATAACTTTAGATCCTCCAACTTGAATCACGATTGGGTGAGATGGATGGGATCTTGTGATGGTGCTTTTTCGGTAAGATCTCTTAGGTCCATGCTCGACAAGTCCCTACCTTACAATCCCCTTTAGATGGGAGCTGTTTGGCTCGGCTTCGCTCCTCTCAAGGTGGAAGTGTTTATATGGATGGTACTGTGGGGTCGAGCAGGGATGGACCGAGGGGGGTGCTGGTGGGTGCAACCGACCCCCCTAAAATTTTGAAAATCATATATGATTTAGAAAAAATTTAGAATTTTTCTATGTATTTTCTATTAAAAATCTATTTTCGCCCCCCTAAACTTCTATAAGTTCGCCCCCCCTAGAAATTTATAGGTTCGCCCCCCTAACATAAAGTCCTGGGTCCGTCCCTGGGGTCGAGTCCCAGTAAAATACGAATTATCAAAGAGGCGAGTTACGTTTGATGAGAACATGTTGTGCCCTTTATGTGATCTTCAAGTCGAGACGGTTTTGCATTTGTTTTTCGTTTGCAAAGGTGTCTGGGATATATGGATGTATTTCTGTGGTTTAATCGATGTTGCAGCAGCCTTCCCCTCGGATCCGAAGAATTTCCTTGAAGCATGGCATGGCCTCGCTCCTTCTAAAGACAATGTATGTTTCTCTTTTATTCCTTTCACCATTATTTGGACAATCTGGTTGCATAGGAATGAGAGGATCTTCAATGGAGCACAAGTGAATTAGGTCCAGATTTTACATCTGGTTAAAGTCAGATTCGCCTTCTCAAAATCTTCAGTCCATATGGATAGTTTGATTTCAGACCCAAGTTTGGCATGTTTGACGAGGAAGAATAGGAAGAATCTAGCGCGAAGGTGTATTTGGGTTCCTCCTCCACATAGTTTCTTGAAGTTGAATGTTGATGGGGCACTCTCTATTTCTCTTGGGAAGGGTGGCATTGGCGGTCTCCTACGAGACGAAGCAGGCAAAACCTTACTCCAGTTTTCGGAGAGCTGTGAAGCTGGCCCTCCAACTGAGGTGGAGTTGATTGTGTTCACGACTGGTTTGAAACGTTTTTTGGCTTCGGAGTGGGCTGAGAGTTTCGGATTAATAATTGAATTCGACTGCAAGAAAATGGTCGAATGGTTACATGGGATGGAAGAGCCCACATCGGCTTTACTTAATATGGTGCAGGAAGTGCTGGGGATAATCAGAGATAGAGGAATCGTTGTGAGATGGGTGAGCCGCGCTTCAAACGCCAAAGCTGACCAACTTGCCAAAGCTGGCATTGGGTAAGAGTGATTACTGGTATGTTTAAAAGGGTAGAGGATAGCTGAAAATGCTTACATTTCTGTGCTGGGAATTTAGTTCTTGGTTCCTTAAATCTTGTAAACTCACTCACCATTTGAGAGATGTACCTGGTTATTGATTAATATAAATTTAGTGGGGCACTCTTTTCCCTCTTCATTAGGAAGGGGATTTTTAATGAGGCCCAAATATTTATCTTTCAAAAAAAAGTGATGTAGAAAGAGTGAGCGAAACAAACAATCTTACAAGCTGATTTGTAAAATAGATCTGAAAATAGCGACAAACAACCATAAAATGGATCAAAACTACTAAAGAAATATGTCAAATGCAAATCAAATCCGAATGTCGTGAGAAACTCTACACGAGCATAAATCTACCACAAAAATAAATGAAAATCGTACCATGAGGCAGATGTGTGCCACAGGGCAAAGGAAACAAGCACAACTAAAAGTGTGAAAAAGTAGGAACCTAAAACAACAAAAAAAATCTTATTAAAAATACTCAAAAAAACTAACACAAAATCAAAAAAAAAAACAAAAAACAAAGAAAAAGTACTGACAGTCGAGGATCAACACTAAAACTAAAATTGTTGGCCAATAAGAAATGCACTAAAAGGGCAAGCCGCACACAAGGTTAAAGAATGAACGAAAAAAATTGGATTATATTATTATCTAAGTATTCTAATTGTGTTTAAATAGTTATGTTAAACTACACAAATATGATAAATTGATATGGAACAAAGATGCAATACGAAAAGATTAAATATGACACTTCAATTACATTAAAATGAAATGAATCTATTTCAAGCATAACTGAGCATAAACCCAACGAAAAAATTGAAATTATAAATACCTCCGGTCTTTGTTAACACCGCCAAAAATCGGTTATGGACTAATTTATTTAAATACATCATAATAAAGAAATCTTATACAAATTCAAAATTAAATTGCGATTAGACCTTAAGCCGAGATTGAGCATAGAGGTATTTACATTCACAAGGTAAATAGCGAGATTCGTTCTCATACAAGATGAGATATTATGAGCATCTTTGACCGAGTGGATCTCGTTAAAATCATTCTTTTAAATATATTATTTAAAGTTAAAATAAAATATCTTCAACAAATTATATTTTGTATATTTTTTAGGCGGTTAGACATACAATGGCAGAACTTGGTGAAAGAGTTCGGAGGCCAATTAGAAATTAAAAAATAGATGTATAAATTAAAATTTTCAAAAAAAAAATTTGAAGGGGCCACTTTAAATTTTTTTCAAAAATTTAGGTTCTAACTAAAATTTTTGAAAATTTGAGAGGCTTAATGAGATTTTTTAAAAATTATAAGAGTGATTTAATTAAGAATATTAAAAAAATTTGAGATTTAATATGAATTTTTAAAAATTAAGAGGGCAAATTAAATTTTTTAAAAATGTGAAGGGACTAAATGTTAATTTTTCAAATTTGGAGAGCATGCCCCTACTTTGTTCCGCCCCTGCAGACATAATTTTTTAAATCGGTGAATACAATGTATTATTTATTCACACTTTTTCTTAACTCTTTGATAACGCGCACACACACCTTACAGACAAAGTTACTTGAACTCAAATCTCTTACGATGAATATCATGTTCTTTTCCGTTGGGATAACTCATTGGGTTCTAAAAATCAAACTTTTTAAATACATTATATATACATTATATATTGAATTAAAAAAAACTTAATTTTGACCTATTAAGTAATATCAGTGAAAAAAAAAAGTGTTGTTATCCCTAAGAGACTCATGTTCAAATAGCTCGTCTGCATAGCATGCAGGGACGGTCCTGAATTTTTGGAGGCCCGGGGAGAACTTAAAAAATGGGCCTTAAATTGAAGAATTAAATTGTAATTATAGTTACAATCGTATTTTCAGTTTTGTTGTGTTTATTATGATTGTGGATATAATAAATGTTAATTTATTTATTATGAGTATCGTAGTTATGAATTTTTTTTAGTAACATATGCTATTGTGGACATAATGGTTCCATATATCGTAGTTTTAGATGATGTCACTACCTTCATATAACGATCGTTGTTGTGGTTGTATGTCACTATTTAAATTTTGTCCCTAATAGCAAGTAATGAAAGAAATTAAATTTTAAGAGTTGGTCCATCGTAACAAGTATTGAAAGAATTAAATTTTAAAACTATTAAAAAAACTTTGATACACATGTTGTGTAAACTTTAGTTTTCATGTGCCTTTTAGTTTTTTTTTGCTCAACAAGATGTCGTATATTAAGAAAAAATATACAACCATACGTCACAACGGTCGCCTCGTTAAAAACCTCCCTAATCTTAACGGAGGAAAAGAGTATGACCCGTTTGTGACAACAAAAACAACAAAAACAAACTGTCAGCAAGCGAACAAAACCAGCAATCACCCGATAACGTTAACAAGCACAAAATAAAGAAACACGCGACACTCCCTCCTTAGCCAATGCATCAGCTTTACCCTCCAGCTTCGCTTGTATCGACTGAATTTCCAGCTCAATATCACCAAAAACAGTACGGTTCCAGCTACGCAAAAACTTCTTCAGAAACCTAAGCTTGACCATTATATTTTCAGTTCCAACCCCCTGTTCCGACAACCGACACCACTCTTCCGCCATTTCATGTACATGTTTCTTATCTTCCAACCATCAATTAATAAAGCGAAATGGTCGATGTCTCCAGTCCTGATCATTACATAGCAACAATAACGGTGTATGATCTGATACCCCTCTAGGCAAAGAATGCTGAACAATGTTGGAAAAGACATCTACCCAAGCAGACGATAACAAAAATCTATCTATACAACTCCGCCTAAAACCCCTACGAAACCAAGTATATTGCTTCCCTTTCAACGGCAAATCCATAAGCCCAACATTGTCAATGAAATCAGAGAAAGCTACCACACCTGACGCCACCGAGCTGCACCCTGCTCGTTCCGATAACCATCGTATTGAGTTAAAATCGCCTGCAATACACCACGGACCTGAGATGTCCAGAATTAACTCTCCTAGACATTGCCACATCAGATTTTGTGCCAACACATCGCATGGAGCATAAACGTTCAACATACAGCACTGCAACTCCTCCGCGCACCACCTCCCCTTATAAGGATAAAATAACGATCCACCTCCACCGAAACTACGCTGAAACGTGAACCTTCCCATATCGTAATCAACCCCCCCCCCCCGAGGCACCTATCGAAGGTGAAAAAATAAATTCATATCCATCCGGTACCCATAAGCTTGCAACCAATAGCGACGACACATCCTCTAACTTTGATTCTTGCAACTTCACCATATCCGCGCGTTGTTTTTTACTACTTCGCACACCGCCCTACGCTTCAAACATGAGCCTAACCCCCTTACATTTCATGAAACCACACGCATCCTTACTGACCTCGCTTTTCCCCGGAAAAAACCCGTGTGAGATCTTTTATAATATCTGCTTCACACCCCACAGTTCTTACTCCCATGATACTGCCCAATGCCACTGTCACCTCTATTTCCTTAGTTAACAATTGCTGGTGATTCTGAATATCTGAATCTGAAAGTGAAGCATTCACAACCTGCGTCGGAACTTGTTGGCGTAGCACCTATTTCCGCGGTCTGCCCCTACCAGCTTTTTGCGTCGAAATCACTCCCGAGAGAAGGTTTATTGACTTTGTTTTTCTACCGCTAATCCAAAGCAGATAACTGTGGTTTGCATTGTCTGAAACAGATAATTTTTCTCCAGCCTTATCTGTTATCCTATCACTATTTGAAACTGAATTATCTACCAAATCCACAGTAGTTGTGATTGGTTCAACCATCTCCACATTGTTTGCGTTCAAATCTAAAGAAGTCGAGTGTGAATGAACTACCTCGAGCTGGTTAGCTATTGTAGGACTCTTCCCAGCCTCGCCCACCACCCTAACGGAGATTTGCTCCTCCATCGGATCCGCCACACCACCTTCTTGCGTCTTAATAAGATCCGGCAGCCCCTTCGATCCAACCTCATCATGGGAGGCTTCAACATGATCCAACCGGTGATTCCACAGATTATTGCATCGCCACAACCTCGTCTCCTCCGTGTGAGCTTGGTCCCCGAACGGTTCCACATACCCTATTGCCTTCAATTGGTGATCATCACCCGTGCGTGGTGTCCCCCCATCCGAACCCTGTGTCGAAGGATCAGTGTCCTCATCATTAGTCTGCATCTTCGTACACTCACATTCCATCCAAAGGCCAAAAGAAAACTCTCGGACGAGTATATGGAAACACACATGTTGAGATGTGTGGGGCTCGGTTCGATCAACCAATGTTGCTCACCAAGTGGTAGAGAGATGGATATTTGGGTGTTAGGGTTTAGGAAGCTAAAAAGAGAATTAACACAATGAATTATAGTGGTTCAACCTTCTAACCAAGGTCTACATCTACTACCTTAGCTCCCCACTAAGGATTTCTCAATCAATCCACTATTGATTCGTCCCCTTTTCTAGGCTTAGGAGGTAACCCTTATACACAATCAAGCTTTCTACTCAAAGCCTTGATTGAAACCCTCTCTTACAAAGAGAAACAAGAAGCAAACTTAAAACCCTCTAATAGGTGTTTGTTTGCACAATTAAGCACTCACCCAAAACCTAAAACACTTGAGCAAATTTGACAATTTTGGCTCACTAGTGTTTGTCTATACAATAAATGACAATTTAAGCTCTAAGACAATTCTTGATCATTTGATGTTTGACAATATGAGCATTAGCCTTTACTTGATGCTTGGAGGTCCCTTTTATACTCCCAAATGAGTTTGTAGCCGTTACTAGCCGTTGGGATCAAATTGGAGCCGTTGAGGACTTTAATTCCCACCATAAATGCAGTTATGCAGCTCCCCGTTTCAAAACGCTCGAAGCCGTTTCGAAACGCTTTTTTAAGTAGAAAGAGTCGTTGCAGTCTGTCGGGGCATCCGTATCGAAACACCCCATTGCCGTTTCGAAACCCGTATCGAAACGCTATAGGCCCGTATCGAAACGCCTACATTTAAAAGTTAGTTGGGAAAATAGCCGTTGGGGTTTATGACCGTCGTGGTCAATGCCACGTAGGCGTATCGAAACGGCATAGCCCGTTTTAAAACGCTGGGTAAAGTTCTGTCCATGGAAAGCCCGTTTCGAAACAAGTTTCGAAACGTTTTTGCTACTAGAATCCCATGTTTCGAAACGCCCTAAGGTGTTTCGAAACACCTGGACAGTTTTGTGAAGTTTGGCTTTGAAAAACATGAAAAACCCTTTTAAAAACTTCCCTAAACATAATTTCAAGTTGTTTGGACTTTAGAAATGTTTTAAATACTTTTTAAATCAGTCCAAAATATTTTTCAATTATTATATCAAAACATTAGTTCTACAATCTCCCCCTTTTTGATATAATAAAACTCACTTGAACAATTGTTTGATATTCTCCCCCTTTAACTTCAAAAATGTGAATATGTTGAGATTTTAGGGGCTCGATTTGATCAACCGTTCTTGCTCGCCAAGTGTGGAGAAGTTGGATAATTGGGTGTTTCAGTGGGAGGTGAAAATTTGGCAATTTGACACAAGGATTTATAGTGGTTCGACCTTCTAACCAAGGTCTACATCCACTACCTTAGCTCCCCACTAAGGATTTCTCAATCAATCCACTATTGATTCGTCCCCTTTTCTAGGCTTAGGAGGTAACCCTTACACACAATCAAGCTTTCTACCCAAAGCCTTGATTGAAACCCTCTCTTACAAAGAGATAAACAAAGCAAACTTAAAACCCTCTAATAGGTGTTTGTTTGCACAATTAAGCACTCACCCAAAACCTAAAACACTTGAGCAAATTTGACAATTTTGGCTCACTAGTGTTTGTCTATACAAGAATTGACAATTTAGGCACTAAGACAATATTTGATCATTTGATGTTTAACAATATGAGCATTAGCCTTCTCTTGATGCTTGGAGGTCCCTTTTATACTCCCAAATGAGTTCGTAGTCGTTACTAGCCGTTGGGATCAAATTGGAGCCGTTGAGGACTTTAATTCCCACCATAAATGCAGTTCTGCAGCTCCCCGTTTCGAAACGCTCGAAGCCGTTTCGAAACACTCTCAATGTAGAAAGAGCCGTTGCATTCTGTCAGGGTACCCGTTTTGGAACACCTCCTTGCCGTTTCGAAACGCGTATCGAAACGCTATAGGCCCGTATCGAAACGCCTGCATTTGAAAGTTGGTTGGGACAGAACCGTTGGGGTTTATGACCGTTGTGGTCATTGCCACGTGGGCGTATCGAAACGGCCTAGCCCGTTTCGAAACGCTGGGCAAAAATCCTGTCCAAGGAAAGCCCGTTTCGATACGAGTATCGAAACGATTTTGCCACTGGAATCCCCTGTTTCGAAACGCCCTAAGGTGTTTCGAAACACCTGGACAGTTTTGTGAAATTTGGCTTTGAAAAACATGTAAAACCTTTTAAAACATCCCTAAAAATTGTTTCAAGATATTTGGACTTTGGAAGTTTGTTTTAAATACATTTTAAATCAGTCCAAAACATTTTTCAATTATTATATCAAAACATTAGTTCTACAATCTCCCCCTTTTTGATATAATAAAACTATCTTGAAAAATTGTTTGGGATTCTCACCCTTTAACTTTAAAAATGTGAATAAGAAAATTAAGAATATAAATCAAATAAAGCTCCCCCTTATTCAATTGAAAATTCAATTTTTCAAACTATTTCTCCCCCCTTTTTGTTATATCAAAAAGAATTTAAAACATTAAGTTCAAAATAAAAATAGAGGTAAAAGTTGACAAAAATATGAATTTAGTTTTAAAATGGCTCCCCCTTTCTCAAAGCATCATTAAAAATGTTAGTCCAACATTTATGACCATCTAGTTGAATAAACAAAAAATAAAACAAATAAATGCTAAAACAACTAGATTTTTACCAACACTTGAGCTCAAGGTAGGATGTGAAGCCTTCCTTCTTCAAGTGTTCTTCCTTGTGTGCATAGAGCTCCCCCTCAATGTTTGACTTGTTGAACATCTCCATCACACCTAGCAATAGACAATCAAGTAATTTTTGGTATCCAAATTGCTTTGGATCCATGAACATTAGTAGCACAAATTTTAGTCCCCTTA
The DNA here is from genome assembly GCA_030270665.1 of Hibiscus trionum. Lineage (NCBI taxonomy): Eukaryota > Viridiplantae > Streptophyta > Magnoliopsida > Malvales > Malvaceae > Hibiscus > Hibiscus trionum. The sequence goes on from BSYR01000012.1 coordinate 2,079,305, forward strand.
GGAATCTATTTTTCAATGTCATCCTTTTTAATTGAAGTGGTTAGTCCTTTTGGGACCCAAACACTTCTAAAACATTTACCATTTTTAAATCTAGGGGCATTAGATTGTCTAACATAGAAATTTGATTTTTCAAAATTGTTTTTCATTTCAAGCTCTTTGGAAATCAAATCTTTTTCTCCTTGAACTTTTTGAAGCAATTTTTGTAAATCAAAACATTTTAATTCAAACTCTTCAAGTTTTGCTTCAAGTTCAAGTTTGGTTTTAGAAAGCAAATCATTTTGAATTTTTAGCTTTGAAATCAATTTATTGTTTTTCAAAATGTGGCTTTTAAAATCTAAAACCAAATCGTCATAGGCATCTTGTAATTCATCAAACGAATAAGAACATGAAGTAGATGGATTAGAAGTTACCCTCGAATCTTCTTCGATGGCCATAAGGCAAAGGTTGGCTTGTTCATCGTCGGTGGAGTCCTCATCACTCCAAGTAGCCATATGTGCCTTCTTCTTATGGCTTGAAGTGCTTGCCCTCTCCTTTCTCTTAGGTTCTCGTTCAAGCTCTCTCAAGGCTTTCTTCATGAACGGGGTACACTTCTTGAAGAGATGAACTATCTCTTCATCTTCATCCTCCTCTTCACTTAAGTAGACATGATGACAAGTGGAGGATCTGAGAGCCATGACACTTGCATTGATGCCAAGCCCTTTGATTTTCTTCTCTCACATAGCTCTAATTTCTTCCTTCTTCTTCTCATCCTCTTTGTTCTTCTTCATGATTTGATGAGTAAGGAGAGACCCCATGAGTTCATCAAGCTTCAAAGTCTTCAAATTTTTGGCTTCGATGATGGCGGTCCTCTTTGAGTCCCAAGACTCGGGAAGTAAGTAGATGAGCTTTCGAACAAGCTTCTCCTCCGGGATGGCTTCTCCATAGCCTTTGAGACCATTGGTGATGGTGGAGAACCTATCAAACATCTTCTCGATGTTTTCTTCCGGATCCATTTTGAAGTTCTCATACTCTAAGGTTAGGAGCCCAATCTTGGTCTCCTTGACTTCATCGGTTCCCTCGTATGTGACTTCAAGCTTGTCCCATACCTCCTTGGCACTCTCACAAGAAGACATCTTCTCATAGATGGATGGACCAAATGCACAAAATAGAATGTGCAAGGCTTTGCAATTTAGCTCCATCTTCTTGCGATCGTCGGCACTCCACTCCGCTTTGCTTCTTTGAGGTACGAACGGACCATCTTCAACTATATCCCATAGCTTGTAATCTCTAGATTTGATGAAGAACTTCATCTTTGTCTTCCAATGGGCATAGTGGGTTCCGTCAAAGAAAGGCGGTTTGTCGATTGATTGTGTCATTTGAGCCGGTTGATGAAATAGTGATCGAGCTTGCCGGATCTTCTCAATAGGATGTGAATCCTCCTCAATTGAGCCAAGCTCTGATACCAATTGTTGAGATTTTAGGGGCTCGATTCGATCAACCGTTCTTGCTCGCCAAGTGGAGAAGTTGGATAATTGGGTGTTTTAGTGGGAGGTGAAAATTTGGCAATTTGACACAAGGATTTATAGTGGTTCAACCTTCTAACCATGGTCTACATCCACTACCTTAGCTCCCCACTAAGGATTTCTCAATCAATCCACTATTGATTCTTCCCCTTTTCTAGGCTTAGGAGGTAACCCTTACACACAATCAAGCTTTCTACCCAAAGCCTTGATTGAAACCCTCTCTTACAAAGAGATAAACAAAGCAAACTTAAAACCCTCTAATAGGTGTTTGTTTGCACAATTAAGCACTCACCCAAAACCTAAAACACTTGAGCAAATTTGACAATTTTGGCTCACTAGTGTTTGTCTATACAAGAATTGACAATTTAGGCACTAAGACAATATTTGATCATTTGATGTTTGACAATATGAGCATTAGCCTTCTCTTGATGCTTGGAGGTCCCTTTTATACTCCCAAATGAGTTTGTAGCCGTTACTAGCCGTTGGGATCAAATTGGAGCCGTTGAGGACTTTAATTCCCACCATAAATGCAGTTATGCAGCTCCCCGTTTCAAAACGCTCGAAGCCGTTTCGAAACGCTTTTTTAAGTAGAAAGAGTCGTTGCATTCTGTCAGGGTACCCGTTTCGGAACACCTCCTTGTCGTTTCGAAACGCTATAGGCCCGTATCGAAACGCATGCATTTGAAAGTTGGTTGGGACAGAACCGTTGGGGTTTATGACCGTTGTGGTCATTGCCACGTGGGCGTATCGAAATGGCCTAGCCCGTTTCGAAACGCTGGGCAAAAATCCTGTCCAAGGAAAGCCCATTTTGATACGAGTATCGAAACGATTTTGCCACTGGAATCCCCTGTTTCGAAACGCCCTAAGGTGTTTCGAAACACCTGGACAGTTTTGTGAAATTTGGCTTTGAAAAACATGTAAAACCTTTTAAAACATCCCTAAAAATTGTTTCAAGATATTTGGACTTTGGAAGTTTGTTTTAAATACTTTTTAAATCAGTCCAAAACATTTTTCAATTATTATATCAAAACATTAGTTCTACAGAATAAGAGATTGAAGATATGAAATCAAATAAAGCTCCCCCTTATTCATTTGATAATTCAATTTTTCAAACATTTTCTCCCACTTTTTGTTATATCAAAAAGAATTTAAAATATTAAGTTCAAAATAACAATAGAGGTAAAAATTGACAAAAATAAGAATTTGGTTTTAAAATGGCTCCCCCTTACTCAAAGCATCATTAAAATGTTAGTCTAACATATATGATCATCTAGTTGACATAAATAAAAAATAAAACAAAATAAACACTAAAGCAACTAGATTTTACCACACTTGAACTCAAGGGAGGATGTGAAGCCTTCCTTCTTCAAGTGCTCTTTCTTGTGTGCATGGAGCTCCCCCTCAATGTTTGACTTTGTTGAACATCTCCATCACACCTAGCAACGACAATCAAGTAATTTTTGGTATCCAAATTGCTTTGGATCCATGAACGTTAGTAGCACAAATTTTTGTCCCCTTAGGAATCCATTTTTCAATGTCATCCTTTTTAATTGAAGTGGTTAGTCCTTTTGGGACCCAAACACTTCTAAAACATTTTCTTTTTACAAATCTAGGGGCACTAGATTGTCTAACATAAAAATTTGATTTTCCAAAATTGTTTTTCTCTTCAAGCTCTTTGGAAATCAAATCTTTTTCCTCTTGAACTTTTTGAAGCAATTTTTGCAAATCAAAACATTTTAGTTCAAACTCCTTGAGTTTTGCTTCAAGTTCAAGTTTGGTTTTAGAAATCAAGTCATTTTGAATTTTCAACTTTGAAATCACTTTATTATTTTTCAAAATGAGATTTTTAAAGTCTAAAACCAAATCATCATAGGCATCTTGTAATTCATCAAAAGGGTAAGAACATGAAGTAGATGAATTCGAAGTTACCCTTGAATCTTCTTCGATGGTCATAAGGCAAAGGTTGGCTTGTTCATCGTCGGTGGAGTCCTCATCACTCCAAGTAGCCACATGTGCCTTGTTCTTATGGCTTGAAGTGCTTGCCCTCTCCTTTCTCTTGGGTTCTCGTTCAAGCTCTCTTAAGGCTTTCTTCATGAACGGGGCACACTTCTTGAAGAGATGAACTATCTCTTCATCTTCATCCTCCTCTTCACTAGAGTAGACATGATGGCAAATGGAGGACTTGAGAGCCATGACACTAGCATTGATGCCTAGCCCTTTGATTTTCTTCTCTCCCATAGCTCTAATTTCTTCCCTCTTCTTCTCATCCTCTTTGTTCTTCTTCATGATTTGATGAGTAAGGAGTGACCCCATGAGTTCATCAAGCTTCAACGTCTTCAAATTTTTGGCTTCGATGATGGCGGTCCTCTTTGAGTCCCAAGACTCGTAAAGTGAGTAGATGAGCTTTCGAACAAGCTTCTCCTCTGGGATGGCTTCTCCATAGCCTTTGAGACCATTGGTGATGGTGGAGAACCTATCAAACATCTTCTCGATGTTTTCTTCTGGATCCATTTTGAAGTTCTCATACTCTAAGGTTAGGAGCCCAATCTTGGTCTCCTTGACTTCATCGGTCCCCTCGTATGTGACTTCAAGCTTGTCACATACTTCCTTGGCACTCTCACAAGAAGACATCTTCTCATAGATGGTTGGGCCAAAAGCACAAAACAAGATGTGCAAGGCTTTGCAATTAAGCTTCATCTTCTTGGGATCATCGGCACTCCACTCCGCTTTGCTTCTTTGAGGCACGAATGGACCATCTTCAACTATATCCCATAACTTGTAATCTCTAGATTTGATGAAGAACTTCATCTTTGTCTTCCAATGGGCATAGTGAGTTTCGTCAAAGAAAGGTGGTTTGTCGATAGATTGTGCCATTTGAGCCGGTTGATGAAAAAGTGATCGAGCTTGCCGGATCTTCTCAATAGGATGTGAATCCCCTTCGATTGAGCCAAGCTCTGATACCAATTGTTGAGATGTGTGGGGCTCAATTCGATCAACCAATGTTGCTCACCAAGTGGTGAAGAGATGGATATTTGGGTGTTAGGGTTTAGGAAACTAAAAAGAGAATTGACACAATGAATTATAGTGGTTCAACCTTCTAACCAAGGTCTACATCCACTGCCTTAGCTCCCCACTAAGGATTTCTCAATCAATCCACTATTGATTCGTCCCCTTTTCTAGGCTTAGGAGGTAACCCTTATACACAATCAAGCTTTATACCCAAAGCATTGATTGAAACCCTCTCTTACAAAGAGGAACAAGAAGCAAACTTAAAACCCTCTAATAGGTGTTTGTTTGCACAATTAAGCACTCACCCAAAACCTAAAACACTTGAGCAAATTTGACAATTTTGGCTCACTAGTGTTTGTCTATACAATAAATGACAATTTAAGCTCTAAGACAATTCTTGATCATTTGATGTTTGACAATATGAGCATTAGCCTTTACTTGATGCTTGGAGGTCCCTTTTATACTCCCAAATGAGTTTGTAGCCGTTACTAGCCGTTGGGATCAAATTGGAGCCGTTGAGGACTTTAATTCCCACCATAAATGCAGTTATGCAGCTCCCCATTTCGAAACGCTCGAAGCCGTTTCGAAACACTCTTTAAGTAGAAAGAGCTGTTGCAGTCCGTATCGAAACACCCCCTTGCCGTTTCGAAACCCGTATCGAAACGCTATAGGCCCGTATCGAAACGCCTGCATTTAAAAGTTAGTTGGGAAAATAGCCGTTGGGGTTTATGACCGTTGTGGTCAATGCCACGTAGGCGTATCGAAACGGCATAGCCCGTTTTGAAACGCTGGGTAAAGTTCTGTCCATGGAATGTCTGTTTCGAAACAAGTTTCGAAACGTTTTTGCTACTGGAATCCCCTATTTCGAAACGCCCTAAGGGGTTTTGAAACACCTGGACAGTTTTGTGAAGTTTGGCTTTGAAAAACATGAAAAACCCTTTTAAAAACTTCCCTAAACATAATTTTAAGTTGTTTGGACTTTAGAAATGTTTTAAATACTTTTTAAATCAGTCCAAAATATTTTTCAATTATTATATCAAAACATTAGTTCTACAACACACCGTCCACCTTCAATTTCACCTTTGCATCTATGCATGACATGAATGATGTTTCGATTAGCATCCATCCGCATTCAAACGATTAGGGAGAATCAGTGGAGTCCGCTAAACGAACCAAGTTCCCCCAAATATTCGTGATACTTTCGAATGATTGTTGCGACCACGCGTGGATTGGTAGGCCCTTGATCGATAACCAAACCCCTCTCGTTTCTAAACCTATCTCTGGTGACCACCGTTCTAGCCTTGGGAAACACCCTCGTATTGATTCTAACAGCATCACCTTATCACGTGTTGAAGGGTCCTTGAACATGAGCAGTATCATTGAACCGGCTATACGCATAATCGACAAACCTTCTACCGCCGTCAAGTGCATTTTCGCTGCCAACTCCTTGATACTCCATGGTTGCTTGCACCACCCCACTGCACAGTTTTGCAGAATTTCCATCTTATCCACCGCCACAAACTCCTGCACTGAATAATCAAAAGTGTCGCCGTGATTGACCGCCTCCTCCGATCGCTGCTTCATCAGTATTTTTGGTTGCAAATTCCATGCTTGTGCCGACTGCTCTGTGCTGGTGTTGGCCTGTTTCCGTCTCCAAAACGAGTCGCGGTCTCCATATTTCGCTTGAAACACCGAGATACGAGAACCGTAAATCCATTTACCATGCAAGCGTTCTATCACCCGCTCAGCATCCTTTCGACTACTCATTCTCACAAACCCAAATTTGGATCCGTTTCTAGCTAATTCCTGAGGGATGAAAACATCCACCACCACCCTTGACGATAAAAAATCTGCCATACCCCTTTCCAGTGAATGAATGTAGAGAGATTTCCTACAAATACTGTCAACACCTTCCGGTTACCAAACTTCGACGACATTCTCTCGAAATACCCTTGATGTTGGCTAGTGATCCGAGGGATAGTAGACCAAAGCCGTTGAAGAATTTTATCGAACACTTAATAGGCTATCTCTCTATCAAGCAAGTTTTCAGAAAAATAAATCTCACCAATTCTCATCAATGGCACCAGCGTTGCGCACAACTAAAATTCGCCGAGAAGAAAATGGGATTGGTCGATTGCACTCCGTTTACTGTTTGGTGTTCAGAACATCGCTAGTAAAAAGTTACTTCTGGAGACATATTGTGTGAGCCATTAGAAATATTGTGCCTTGAATTTTATCAGATTTTTGAAGCAGTTGTTTCCAAATATTCTATCTTTATTCAAATCCTGAAAGGTTTTAGTTTAGGGGTTTATGTTGTAGGGTTTAGAATTTAAGATTAGTGTTGAGAATTTATGGTATAGGGTTTAAGGTTTAGTTTTTTAGGGTTAGGGTTAGAATTTAGGATTTGAGTTTTATAATGTAAATATGCAGGCTTATGTGAAATTAGTTTTACCAGCATGTATATTAAAATTTTACCTTAAAACTATGCCCATAATAACAAATATTGGAAAAAACTGGAGCCCTAGTAACAAGTACTAGAAAAAATTGAATATTAGGAGTAAATCCCTAATAATAAATATCAGAAAAAACTCAGCCCCTAATAACAAGTATTAAAAAATGGGCCCTTAATAACAAATATTAGAAAAAAATGAATATTAAGAGTTGACCCCTACTAATAAACATTGAAAAATACTCAGCCTCTAATAACAAATATAAAAAAATATGCCCCTAATAACAAGTATTAGAAAATAAATAAATATTAAGAGTAGATCTTTAATAATAAATGTTGGAAAAATCTTAACCCCTATTAACAAATATTAAAAAAATAGGCCCTAATAACAAATATTAAAATAAACTAAATCTTTAAATATTTTTAGAAAATATACGATATTTAATTTTCCTGAACAATGGGCCCTGGGCAGGCGCCCTTGCTGCCCTTGCCCAGGGCCGACCCTGATGGCATGTATACTTTTTTAAAAGAAAAAATATTTAAGAAAAGTAAATAATAGATACTACCATATAATTATTTCAACGTATCAAAAAACTTAATTTTACAATATATTATTTTTCTCTAAATTTAATTTTAAATAGTAAATGAAATCTGTTTGAATAAAGTATTTGTGACCTATAAAAAATAATTGCATAAAAATGCGTTTGTGACCTGAAGAATGACGGGGGAGTATCTTAGTTTTGTGATCTGATGTTAACAGCTTAGCATCTTTCGTGGTTTGCTTTGAGTTTAAGATTGTTTTAGAATTGGATTTAGTAGTGTTTCCTTGTTTTTCATATTTTAACCTTCTCATCTGATATTGTGAATTGGAGGTGAAAATGAGCAGGAAAGAACAATAATATTAAGGACGAAGTTAGAATTAGAGGTTGAGAGACAAACATAAATATTTAAAAGGTAAGAAAAATAAATGTATAATTTATTTATTTTATTTAAAAAATCTATGTAACAAAAGTAAACAAAAATTAGGGTTGAGGGGCATGGCCCCCCTCCTGGGGCCTTAGTCCTCCGTCCCGATGACATTGATAATACGCCATCGATGCCTAAAAATAAGAAAAATTAGCTTTTTAAGTTTGTTAAAAGATTAACATGAATAAAAATCACTTGCCCCTTTTCGGTACATCTATTTATGCCTCTACGCTAGAAATTAAGATCTAGAAATAGAGTTTAGGAAATTTTGGGTATGATTTATTTTTAGGGTTTGAGATTTAGAATTTAAAATTTAAAATTAATACTTAAAATTTAATTTTTAATATTATGACATAAAAAAAATACCGTAAAAGGCATAAGATTTTCATCCAGATTAACCTATACAAGTTCAAGTACATTTTAGTGTTGCTCCTTTAATAGCACAATGTACCAACAAATCTTCAACTTATACGTGGACCTTTGGGCCTTCAATACACATGATTGGATAAAAAGCTTTAAAAGATTCCTCTTCTTTAGAATATACAACTTCAAGGCCCTTACAGCCTTATGGTTATCGGCCATATGCTAACCAGTTGACCTATTCTAGCTTACTGATAAAGAAATTTTAAAATCTTAAACTAAATTTTATTCTTTATAACTTTAAAGTTTTTTAGAATAATAGTTAAAAATCGTAAAAATTTCAAACTGATATTTTAATTATAGTTTAGGGCCAAAATACGGTAGTCAACCTTTTTATAACTTCTCACATCATCGTTTTGTTGTACCCTAACACTGTTAAGTTAGTGGTTGAGTGACCATAATGCACTAAATTGATAACATTAGTGAACATAACATAACTTTTCAAATATTGGTGACGAAAATGAAAACATACCCAAACACGAATGACCTTTTGTGTAGTTTACCAAACACTTAATAAAAGAAACACAAGTTGATTTCATTTGGCAAATAACACAAATTGATACAGAAGCACAACTTTATACCAAAAACAGTCCAATAATACCATACAAATACAATAAATACCAAAACACAATTATTTTAAAATCTAAAAAATAAATTTTAATAACAAATTTTAAGAATTAAAGTGAATAAACAGTATAATTTGGGGGACCAAATCAAACATTAAGCTAAGAATATAACATAAACTATTTAAAAAAAAGAGAGACAAATATTACTTTTTTTTAATCACCAGTATCAGACTAATTGGTAGACTAATCGAATCAAGTTTTGCAGAGCTCAATATGAGGCGAGGGGTTGCAGTTTTCTCCATTGACAACGTCATAATCCGAACTTTTAACCTTACTTAAAGGACCTAGCGCCTCATTCCACTAAATCAACTTAATATTGATTTTATTCACGATAATAACACATAAATGGCCTAAAAACAGGAAAAAATGCAAAGCAACACACAATTACACGCCTAAACGGTCAACACCTACTAAATAAAAGGCAAGTATAAATCAAATGTACTCCCCCATCTTACCAAACTTAGACCAAAATTCACGGTTTCCGTATCTAACACAAAAAAAATATCTCAAAATTCGGAGAGACCCGCGTCGCACACCAAATTTTGATGGGTGAGTGTTTCAACGATAATTTTTTGTATACGCAAGATTTACTTAAACGATACTAAATTGCTTACCACTTAGACCACCCTCGCTGGTACCCAAAGACATGTTTTAATTTGTTAGATAATTCAGTCGATATTTTGAAACAGAAAAAAAAAATGACTATTTCGTTTAACGGAAATCACTTTAGGTTCTAATTTAGATAAAAAGAATCCATTAATGGCTAAAGTGAAAAAATATATATTTTAGAGACCTATTAAGCCAATAATTAAATAGAAGTATCGGACAGTGTTATGGTGTCCTTTTGATATGGATGTAAACTTTTCTAATAAAATAATTAAATAAAAGAAAAATAAGACATTCTTTTAACATGACATTTTATTTACTTAGAAATCTAACAACAATAACAAAATTTTATTGTCTTTATCTAACTAAACGCTCATATAGTGATGTAGGAGAAATAATGGACATAAATAATCTTATAAATTTGCTCCGCTAATAATTTTGATTATATCGATAAATTGTCACAGAAGGAGATCTAACTGTACTAGATTGTTGACATTCTTTGATCAGGGACGTGCGCCATGATGATAATTATAGGGGCGCAAAACTACCATAAATGAGAGAACCATGTCACTAGAAAAAAAATCGTGTCATAAAAACAGTCGAAACAAACACAATAAGATGTATAAAAAAGAAAAATCCAAGACATAGAGAATTTATATTGAAAATTAAAAATAAAGATCAGAACAAAAAATCACTAGCGGTCAACGATGAAAAGAGAAAAAATATTATGTAAAAAAATAATAGAGAAGAATGAAAAGAGAGTGGATAGTAATAAAATAAATTTGTAAGAAGGCTAAAACATATTCTCAATGGGTAATGTATCATAAAAAGTAAAGTATTAAACATCTTTAATTACATGATGAAGCCAAGTCTTTCGTGTGGCTAATTCTTTACCATGGGCGATGGCAATCTATTCCCATTAAAACATAAAGTTGGTCAAACTCATCTGAAAGTTGTTCACCTCTTAGCTAAACGCATCATTCTGCCTTTAGCTTTTAATTGTTTTTTCCGACAAGTATACATGTACCCATGTATGTATCTATTTCTGTGTGTTATGGAACACGTGATTGATCGCATACTGAGTGGAATCTCTAAAGGTAGAACCAACTTCAAATATTGCTGATTATGACCCATTATTCACATCTTTTTTTTATTTATTTTAGTATTAATATTTCCCTTGCTTTACAATTGAAAAAAGATAGAAAGCAAATATATTCCTTTAATTATGAAAGGTTGAATAACCCCACCCCGCCCAGATGCAATGTTATTGGTACCAATGAATATTGTCATAACCTGCTTTGGTTCAATCTCGTGAACGTATAATCTATAGAGAGAAAGAAGTACATTTGACGGTTGTTGGTAACGATTCTGTTCGACTTCATTATTCTTTTGTGCATAAAAACGTGGGTTCGAATAGATAGAGATACATTTATCAATGACAAAAATTTAAAAGATACATAAGTATTTAAATAAGATAATTTCAGCGTATGATATTTTGTTCTGCGATATTTGAAAATCATCGTCGATGTAGGTGTCCGCAATAACCCTTCGTTCTATTGTCCCGGGATTATACAACGAACGAATTAAAAATTCTCAGATGTACTAGTACTGACAAATACCTCAAAGATGCAATCATCGATTCTTCTAAGGCCACAATAGCAAACACATTGCATATTTTTTTCTATGCTTTTAATACTTGTATTTGCTATGCTATTATGTCCAAAACTGGTTGAGGAAGAGTTATGGGTAAAAAACAAAAAATAATATGCTTATTTTATTTTGGTCGGAAATAATATATATATATATATGGACGGACGCAGAATTTTATGTTAGGGGGCGAACTTATAAAATTTTAAAGGGGCGAACTTATAAAGTTTTAGGGGGGTAAAAATAGATTTCAATATGAAATATATAGAAAATTTCTAAAAAAAATTCTATATCATATAGGAATTTTAAATTTTTAGGGGGGCGATCGCCCCCTTCAGCCCCTCTCTAGGTCCATCCCTGTAAAGAGAAAAACTTTGATACACAGTCCGTGCAAACTAAAGTTTATATGTGTTTGTCAGATTCAGGGGTTTGGGATTTAGTTTAAGAGTTTAGGTTGTATGGTTTAGAATTTATGATTTAGGGTTAGAGTTTAGGGTTTATGGTTAAGGTTTTAAATTTTAAAGAAGGGTTGTATAAAAAAATTACACCAAAATATAACTTTATATAAATAGTAAATCATATTGTGAAAAATGTATCGAATTAAACATTGTGTGAGACAATCTTTTCTAAACAAGAAAAGTTATATGAAATCAAAAAATTTAAGAAATTCATTAATTGGCCGAGTGGTAAAAAATGCTTATATTATCTCATTCTGTATAGGTTCGAATCAACTGAAAGATCATCTAATCTACATGTGAATCCACCAATGTCAGCAGTAAACTCCTATCTAGCGAAGAGTTAAGAGAATCTTTAGATTATTTGTTTTTTTAATAGTAGATTATTTGTTGAAATATCCACAATTAGCATGCAAAACAAAGGAACTTGATTTGACTTAACTAGTTTGTTAATGGACATATACATGCAAAAACCAATTAGGGTGGTTTGGATTAGACAATGTAGGGCAGGAACTTCTATTACATCAGACAATTATTGCAGCTTGATTTGTCCTTTTGAATCATTTAAAATCCCTTCTCGTATCAGAATACCACTCTCTTCCTATATGGTTTAATATGCAGAATTAGAAATTATTCGAGTTTCCCCGAAAATTCTGTTGAGGGTTAGATATGGGTTGGCACAGATGTTAGGTTAGAGGGTATTAAAAAAATACGAATCATTTACTCAATGTAAAACTATTTAAATCTGTGAAAATTTTAAACACGGATATGATATATGTATTAAATATAAAACGTGTCGTGTTTACCCGTGATATGGTAGTTCTAAACGGCTGTGATTGTTCATTATTGATGGTACGAATCTTGGGAAGGAAAACATGAGACATGCAGGGTGTTTTCGTTTTGCACGAGTGAGTGATGAAAAAATATAGCTTGATGGGGTAAGGCTATATATCTCATCAGAATATTGTTCATCACTGCTTCTAGATGATCTCTTGCGTATGATAAAGATAATGCGAAGAAATTAAATTTACACTATAAATATATGTCTGATACGAATATATTTAAAAAAGAATACGAGTTGGAACAATAGCAACCTAAACAGTCAAAGGGTATATTGTTAGAGGGACAAATATGAGTAAGTTCGAATCAACTGGTCTCAATCTTTCTATCTCAATACAGGTTGTAATTTGAGAGAAAAGTTCAAAAGAAAAAAAGGATTTTTTTGGTCTGCATAGTTGAGTCGCTAGCTAATAGGAAATCTGGAACCGGAGAGCCTAAGCGGGTTGCTTAGAAGGACCCCACAAGCATGTGGCCACATGTGTGTTCCATTGTAATGAACAGTGACCAAGAAAAAAACACACCCCCCGTTCTTGCTTTTGTCATATATCCTCCACCTTAATACCTTCTTCAAACGATGATTAGCAAGTGAATTAGATTAAACAAAACGGGGGATTCGTTAAGCACTGTTTAAATGTGTAACACAACCCACGTGTTAGCTTTCTATGTCTGGTTCCGAACGCAGTTTGACAATCTGTTGTTTGCTTATACATAATATTGCAGATTCTATGATATTAGTAAGATTTCCATTGGCCTATTTTATTTAATCAAACCCTTTGAAATAAACAAAATGAGATTGATAGGTATGAAGCCGGCTATATTTATATTATATTTTGTGGAAGAACATGATTAAAGAGAGTGAGAAACAAAAAGAAGAAGAAAGCATATATACATGCATGTGAAATGCAAAGGACTGTTAGTGGGGTCTTTGTGAAATACAGTAGAATGGGGAGGTAGAAACTTGTTGTAATCAACTAGGATTAGGTAGAAACTAGAAATACCATAGAAGGCAAAGCTTGGATTCACTGTAGGTAGGAATTGACATAACAGCAAAGATGATCTCTAGTTGCAGACATATACAATTTTATTTTAATTTGCCACATGGGAAACAAATTAGCTGAACTGTACTGACTTTATATATTTATATATATGCCCTGGGGCCCGGCCTTCTTCCCTTACATGATTATGATTTCTTTCGGGAACCAGATTTCGGGGGATTGAGAATCATATAATACCTCCACACACCACTATTGTACATGCCATTCGCTTTGAAATTCTCTCTTTAGTCTTTACTTTACTACCAACTAGGCCTATAATCTGTCATGGAATTGGACAGAGATAACACCATCGAGAATGATGCTTCGCTTTCTTCTAACAACTTGCTTACCTCTTCTTCCTCTTCCTCGGCATCCTCGGTGTCCGGTGTAGCTGATAAGAGGTCTGAGAAAGCTGGAGACATGGAAAATGATAACGAGAACAAGAAAAGACGTAGGAGTAGTACTACCGGCGGTGATAATGATAGCAAGCATGCGACGTATCGTGGGGTGCGTATGCGGAGCTGGGGGAAATGGGTGTCTGAGATTCGAGAGCCCAGGAAGAAATCGAGAATATGGCTTGGGACATACCCGACAGCCGAAATGGCTGCTCGTGCTCATGATGTAGCTGCACTTGCCATTAAGGGTCGCTCGGCTTACCTTAATTTCCCTCAACTTGAAAAGGAGCTTCCACGCCCTGCCAGTAATTCTCCCAAGGACATCCAAGCAGCCGCTTCGGAAGCAGCAGCCGCGACATTTTTCGAGACAAGACCACGCGACATCGAGGCCGAAACTGAAGCCGGACTAAGCCAAGAAGAGCTCCCCGTTTCACATTTATCCGACAACATACCGGAGTCATCAAGTTCACCCTCCATCAATGACGAAGATTCGTTGTTCGATCTGCCTGATCTCATGACCGATGCCATGGACCGAAGCGATGGATTCTGCTCTTATTCTATATCAGCATGGCAAATATGTGAAGTCGATTCGGCGTTCCGGATTGAGGAGCCGTTCACCTGGGAATACTACTAGGAAAATGTAATATTGTTCATGGTCAATATCTCTAACTTCGAAAATCATTCATCTCTTCAAACAAATAACATCCACTGCCGAGGAAGCCAATCAGGAAAGCTCGCTTTTGAATTGTCAAGTTTGTGTTTTTCTTTTCTACTTTAGTTCAGAGAGGTAAAAAAGGTTAAATCTCTACTGTAATATATACAAAAAAAATAATAATAATGGGCGAGTGTAATTCGTGTCAATTGTACACTTCAAGCCAACTTTTTGTTCTTTGTACCATTTGTTTATCAAAAAGAGAAATTGTACTTACCAACTTTACTGCAGTAAACTTTAGAAAGCTGGTATGACCGTATGAGTAAGTATCCATGCAGCAAATAGCCAAATACCTCGTTAAAAAAACAACAACAATGCCTTATTGCAATGGAACTTTCGACTCAACTGACTTTAAAGTCTAAAGTGATTAGCTAAAGTTATTTGTCTGAACAAAAAAGAAAAAGGGTAATCTGTCTGTCTATAGGTTGGAAAAAAAAACACCCAAATCCAAATCCAAATCCAAATCCATCAAATGGTGAATGATATCTAGGCAAAATCATGTTCTTTCTCTTAAATGGAATTAGTGAGAGGTGATGGTGTTGCCCACCATATAACTTTTTCTTTCCATCATTTGTCTAAAAGAAACCAAAGGGAGATTCCCAAGTTGTGACTAAACCCAGATGAGAGCATAATCTAGCTAAAGTTTTTTTAACACAAATTTTAATCTTAATCTTGCCTAGACGGGAGGGGAAGGAGAAATTAAGGGAGTGCTCATACCGGATCTAGAACTCATGAACTAAAAAAATAAAAATGTACAGCTTACCGACCAAATGTGCTTGCTCATAATCTAGCTAAAGTTAATCCCAAAGTTCAAAATTATCCTCCATTTTATTGTTTTGATAAGATTTTCTATTCAATATTATTTTGATTTACAATGTTGTTATAATATTCAAAAAGTCACATATTCGGGTGTGTCTAAACGTAATTATCTTTGACGGGGTTACGAGTAGTTACACACAGTGGGGGTTTTGGACA
This sequence comes from Hibiscus trionum, assembly GCA_030270665.1. Classification (NCBI taxonomy): domain Eukaryota; kingdom Viridiplantae; phylum Streptophyta; class Magnoliopsida; order Malvales; family Malvaceae; genus Hibiscus; species Hibiscus trionum. Next base: position 2,094,941 of record BSYR01000012.1, read on the forward strand.
GGCGCGACATGAGCGACCGCACGGGGCCCTCAAGAGAGAGGGGCCCCGAAAATAGGGAACCTAAATTAAATTAAATATTTGTAAAAAGTTATAAAATTATATATATAATTATGTTTATATAAAAAATTATCTAAAACATAAAACATGCAAAAAGAATGATAATTTTAAAGTGAAAATGTTTGATATTTAGATGTTTATAAGTCAATTTTTTGGTTCTTAAGAAGACAATTTAATAATATTTTTTGTATTAAAGTATTTTTTTTGTTGAAAAAACACTTATATCTCTTACTGATTATAAATTAAGAGCCATATTTTAATATATTGCACAGGGCCCCCAAAATCTTTGAACCGCCCCTGGTTACACATCCGAATAACTTGTATAATAAAATCGAAATACAAATATCTAACTGGACAAAAATTCATATACCAGTTTAAATTTTAACCCTTACAAATTTCAATGAACTTATACGGTAGAATCAAAATTTAAATATATAATTAGAAAAAATAAATACCAAATCAAGTATTAAAATCAAATTTTAAAATATACGTCCCATTTAAATTATTACTTTTGTGTTTTAAAATTGTCTCACTCGAATTGTAATTTTGAAAAATTCAACAACTTTTATAACACACATTTATTTTTCTATTTTTTTTAGTTTTTCAATAAAAATAAAAATTAATTTTTTAAGAGCAATTTTGTTATTAAATACATTATAAAATTTATATAAAAAAATTCTTCTTTAAAATTCCATGAAAAATAACATGCGACAACAACAATGAAACAGAAAGAATAGTATTTTTTAAAAAAACAAAAGGGTGAGTTATTGTGGCAAAGTATAGGGCAACCATACCCCAAAAGATAAGACTAGTTGTTAGTGGGAAGTGACATCACCATCATCATCTCCTTATATTCTATTTTCCATCATATAATTAGGATATAATTAAGGCAAACTTGGGTTTGCCATTGGCCATGAGTTTCAGAAGAGACGAAATATATGGTAAACCATGTCATAAATTAATAGACCCACCAAGTACCTAATCATTTGGGTTAAATTTTTGTCTTTAGGTAGAATTATTGGGAACTGGGTTTGAGTTTTTCTTATTTATAGATGACGTTCAGTACTGTTAAACATTTCCTTAATTATATATATTCCAATTTACAAAAAAAAAAAGAGAGAAAAATGCAAGGCCACTCAAAGACAAGAATATAGAAGTTAATCGCCTTGGAATCTTACGTCTCCCGAGGAAGAATTTTTTAATACTGGTACTAATTATATGAATCAAAATAATGATTATATAAATATAATTAACATATACATTGTTAAAATTAAAGCAGAACCCAATATGTGATATCAGTAAAAAAGAGTATGACGTTTATTTTAAGAGATTTAAGTTCAAATTACTTTATATATAATGTATGTATGCATTATAAAATGGTTAAGAATATGTATGAACATATACTACCTTGTAATTACCTTATCAAAGAGTTAATATGTATGAATAGATACTACTTTAAGAGTATTGAAAATATTGAAGTAAATAAAATCAATTTTGTTTTTCATTGAAAATATTGTAAGAATCTATTTTCAATAAGTGTTTTTTAGAACTATTTTTGAAAGTTTGGTTTAAGATTTAAGTATTAAATTTTATTGTCAAAATGTGTTTTTTAAGAAAATAAATAATCATTTTAGATATAATACTTTAAATTAAAAATATAAATTTAAATGATATTTAATTTTTTTAATGTTATAGTATGTCGAACATAAACTCAAATTATGATATATATATATATATATATATATATATTAAAATTTGTAATAATTGTACATGCTCCTTAAAAAATATATAAATTTAAAAAAATTGTTATCTAAAAAATGAATAAAAATGCTTTGCCCCTTTTCGGTGCCCCTACTTATGCCCCAACAGTAAAAATACTACAAAATTAAATTTTAAGCCCTAACCCTACACCTTATACCCTAAAAATACACCTATCCTAAATTCCCTAAACCCTAACCATAAATCCTAGCCTAAAACCCTAAATCATAAACCTTAAACCTAATTTTAAGCGTGAAGGCATAAGTAAGGGCACTGAAAAATGGGCAGAGAATTTCTATCCCTAAAAAATTAGTATAGTAAGATTTAAAATTTTCAAACCATAAATAATTTATTATTCATATAATTATGTCTTGGTAAAAATAACTTATAAATTGTAAAATAAACACACTATAAGATAGCAAATAAAAGTAAAACCGTAACTTTAACTAAAAAATATTTTCGAGACGTAAATTTTAAAATTTGTACGTTTTAGTTGAAAATGATTTTTAATCATATTTTCAGCCAAAAAAATCTGTTTAAAATCACTTAATGATTTTAAAAATACATTTTAGTTCCAAAAATACTTTTAATAAGTAACGTGAACATGTTTAAATTAATCATTTTAAAAGCGACACTGAAAACGTATGGATGAGAATCTTAAGCACAAAAATAATTGGAGGTAATCTTCTAACTTTCTAGTGAGTTGTGTGAACTGTGAACTACATCAAGTATCAATAGTAGAAAGCTTTGATTAGTGACAGTATTGTTGGTCGAGTAAAATAAAAATGTCCCTTATTCTCCTGTTTACACCCTTTTTATTAAGAATTGAGAAAAATAAATCAGTGACATTGGCACATGCAGTGACAATTTGGTGTACGTTTCATTAATTGTGAGCCAGGTGCACATAATTTGTAATTTTCTTAACATCTTTTCACCTTGGAGAGACACATGTTGGGGATTAGGGAGGTAAAAAGTTGATCTGCAAAATTAATTAAAATCGACTTGACTCAAAAATGTTTAAGACTTAAAGGACTGGTGATCCAAAACTGATCCGAGTCTGAATTGACGTTGACCTGAACCCGAGTTTGACCTGAGAACGACCTGAACCCGAATTCAACCTGATAATGTGACAACCGAACCCGACCTGCATTCGACCTGCTATGAACCTGAACCCGAGATTAACCTGAAAAATAACTGATATTACCCGACATGTTATCAAATGGACCTGATCTGTAATTGACTCAACATGTTAATGATCCGACTTGTTATTGAAATGATCTGATATTTACCTGACTTATAAGTAGTAAGATACAAATTTACAATTGATGAAGTTATAAATTTGTTTAGGATCATTAATTTGGTTTGTTATTAAAAATATGAAATATGGTCACTTAAATAATAAACTTGTTTCAAACACAAATTATTATTATTATATTTGTTTTAATTAAAAGTTTATAAACATTAGTTTTATAAATTTAATTCATGATTACTAACTTTATTATATTAGAAAATAGATTAAATACAATAACTTTAAATAACAATAAGTTTAATTCATGAATTAATTTAATATATAGATGCATATAATTGAACATGATTTTACTTGTGAATTGCGATAACAACAATAGATAATAATATGGGATTGCAACTTTAAAAATTAAGGGGCAGATTAATTAATAAAATGACTTTAAATATTAATAACTTTATAAATTATAATTTTAATTCATGATTGGACCTTATTAATATCAAAACATGAGAAACTTTAAAAATGAGATATTAACTTCACAAAATTTGAAACTATAAAACTTTGTAATTGCACAAACTAAATTTAACACAATCTAGTTCACTAAAATTACAATTACATCAACTAAATAAATCTATGTTAAAAAATAAGCTCTCAGATCTTATAGCAAAAGTTTTACAAGGCTAAAGCCAGACTTTGCTACCAAAAATTTCTTCACCGAGCTTTTATTTAGGCTGCCAACAAGATTAAATTAAGGGTAACTTTTCAGCTTTAAAAAGCTGAAATGCCACCAGCCTAATTCAATCAAGAGCAACCAACAACTAGTAAATACTTAGACTACAATTAATTTACATTGTAAATTCAACATTCAGACAAATACTTAGACTACAATTAATTTACATTGTAAATTCAACATTTAGATTCCAGACCATTCCAAGGGCAGCAAGTATCATCAAGTTAGCATACATATTTCAGTTTAGAGTTCAGACCACTGTAAGCAGCAACCAACAAGCAAGGAACAACTAATAACCATTCCAGTGGTCAACATAGCAGGCATTTAAAAGAGTAAAGGAATAAAGATAATAAAATAGTCTCAATGGTAAACATTCATACCATAGGCAAATTAATACAGCAAGCATCAAAACAGTCAAAGCCACAAAAGCACCCTACAAAGAGAAGAAAATAAAGTCATTAATAACAATAAACAATTTGAAATATTAATGAAATAAAGATAAATAAAGTAAACCATATATTTACCTTTAAAGGGCAGAATCATTAACCACAACAAGATATTCTTCATCCCTTTCTTCCGATTCAAAAGCATACAACCAGTTTCGAATTGTTACAAAAATTTCTACATTTTAGGCAACAATTTAGTTCTCAACTTGTTCAAGATTCAACCCAAGAAACTCATTGTTTCTAATAACATGAATGCTATTACTTCTTGGATTCCTAAGGGAACCAAGGTTTTGAGGGCTAACACACATGGACCCAAAATGATTTGGGTACCAAAAACTAAAGCCTAATTTCTTTGTTTATAGGGGAGCATTGCTACAAGGCCAAAGCTTCAAGTCAAAACTCATGGTACCTTGATAGTGGATGCTCAAGACACATGTTCAGTGACAAGAGTAGATTCTTGGAACTAAAGCCAAAGAGTGGTGGAGTAGTAACTTTCGATGACAACTCCAAAGGCCACATTTAGGAATTGACTCCATTGGTAACCACTCCTCTATTTTCATTGAAAATGTCTTATATGTCAACGGTCTTAAACATAACTTGTTGAGCATTAGTCAATTATGTGATAAAGGTTTTAATGTTCTATTTGATAAAAATGGTTGCAAAATAGTGAAGATTAAAACGAATCAATTGATGCTCATAGGGATAGGATAAAAATTATTTACATGGTGCATTTAGATGACATTCATACATCTCATGCATGTTTAGTTGCACATGATGAACATGACTCATGGCTTTGGCATAGAAAATTAGAACATGCTAGCATGAGTGTTTTAGAGAAATTAATTTCCCTTAATCTAGTTAGAGGTTTACCCAAACTTAAGTTCTCTAATGATAAATTATGTGATGCATGCTCTAAGGGTAAACAACATAGATCCCCATTTAAATCCATTAATGATGCCTCTACCAGTAGATGTTTACAATTGATTTATATGGATCTTTTTGGGCCAATTAGGACTATGAGCTTGGGTGGTAAAGCGTATGCTTTTGTACTTGTTGATGACTATTCTAGATTTACTTGAGTTATATTCTTAAGTACAAAAGACGGGGCTTTAGAAAAATTCATCACATTTTCTAAAATAACTCAAAATGATCTTGAGCTTAAAATTTCTCATATTAGAAGTGATCATGGAACCGAGTTTCAAAATCTAGGTTTTGAAGAGTTTTTAAATGAAAATGGGATTAGCCACAATTTTTCCGCACCTCGCACTCCTCAACAAAATTGGGTAGTTGAGAGGAAAAATCGAACTTTAGAAGAAATGGCTAGAACTATACTTTGTGAAAATAATTTACCTAAATATTTTTGGGCGAAAGCCACAAATACCACTTGCTACATTATAAATCTAGTAATGATTAGGTCAATTTTAAAGAAAACACCATATGAGATTTTAAAAATCTAAGAAGCCTAACATTAGCTATTTTCATCCATTTGGTTACAAGTGTTTTGTTTTAAACAATGGAAAAGACAACTTAGGTAAATTTGATGCTAAAAGTGATGAAGCTATTTTCTTAGGATATTATCTAAACTCTAAAGCCTGTCGTGTATTTAATAAGAGAACTTTAGTAGTAGAAGAGTCTATACATGTTGTTTTCGTTGATAACCTCCTTTCGAGGAAGGATTCTTGTGATGATGATGATGTAGGAACCCTTGAAACCATTGATGGAGGACAAACGTCAAAGGTGAATGAGATTTCAACCAAAGAAGAAGATGCACAAGATCCACCTCTTGAAGCCTTGAAGGACTTGGCTCTTGAGGAAAATAAGGTAACTTACCCAAGGGAGTTCAACTATGTCAAAGGTGGTGAAATCTTGGGTGATCCATCCAAGGGGATAACTACTAGATCCTCTCTCAAATTAATGAACCATGTTGTATTTCTTTCATACATTGAGCCTAAAAATATCAAAGAAGCATTAAAAGATGATTTTTGGATTTTGGCTATGCAAGAAGAATTAAATCAATTTGAGAGAAGTAAAGTATGGACATTAGTTGAAAGGCCTAGTAATCAATCTACTATAGGAACTAAATGAGTCTTTAGGAATAAACTAGATGAGAGTGGTAACATGGTGAGAAACAAGGCTAGGCTTGTTGCTCAAGGTTATACTCAAGAAGAGGGAATTGATTTTGATGAAACATATGCACCCGTAGCTAGAATGGAAGCTATTAGGATGCTTCTAGCATTTGCATGTTACCATGATTTCAAGCTTTTTCAAATGGATGTAAAAATGGTTTTCTAAATGGTTTTATAAATGAAGAAGTGTATGTTGAATAACCACTGGGTTTTGAGGATTCAAAATTTCCAAATCATGTTTTTAAACTAACCAAAGCTCTTTATGGTTTAAAACAAGCTCCTAGAGCTTGGTTTGAAAGACTTTCAAACTTTTTGATTGAAAAAGGTTTTGAAAAAGATATAGTAATGACATCTTAGTAGTGCAAATTTATGTTGATGATATCATTTTTGGTTCTACTAAAGAATGTTATTGCAAAGATTTTTCTAAGCTGATGCAAGGTGAGTTCGAGATGAGCATGATGGGGGAGCTCTCATTCTTTTTAGGGCTCCAAATCAAACAAATGAAGGATGCCACCTTCATAAATTAAGCAAAGTACGTGAATGATATGCTCAAAAAGTTCGGCTTAGAGAATGTAAAGCCTCAAGCCACTCTCATGAGCTCTTCCATAAAGCTTGACAGAGATGAAGGAGGTAAGTGTGTTGATTCTAAGCTTTATAGATCCATGATAGGTTCTTTGCTTTACCTTACCGCAAGTAGACCGGATATCATGTTTAGTTTTTGCTTGTGTGCTAGGTTCCAAGCTAGTCCTAGAGAATCACACTTAGTAGCCATTAAGAGAATTTTTAGATACCTTAGAGACACACCTAACTTAGGTCTTTGGTATTCTAAGGATTCTTCCTTTAGCCTTCATGCTTATTCGGATGCGGATTATGGGGGATGCAAGATAGATAGGAAAAGTACCTCCGGGATATGCCAATTCTTAGGTAGTATGCTCGTATCTTGGTTCTCTAAGAAAAAAAATAGCGTATCCTTATCTACCACCGAAACGAAGTACATATCCTTAGGGAGTTGTTGTGCTCAAGTCCTTTGGATGAAGCAACAACTCTTAGATTATGGTGTTAAGTAGAAACCATACCCCTTAGGTGTGACAACACTAGTGCCATTTGTCTCACTAAGAATCCCATCCAACACTCTAGAACCAAACATATAGAAATTAAACATCATTTTATTAGAGACCATGTTTTGAAAAATGATGTTGTTCTAAAATATGTTGATACCTTGAACCAATTAGCGGATATATTTACCAAACCTTTAGATAAAGAGTGTTTTTGGACCCTTAGGAGAGAGTTGGGTTTAATTAGCCTTTCTTGACCCTTTTAGGTCCCAAATAGTAAAAAAATTGCTTGAAATTGCTTGATATTCATGCTTGTGTTAATTTGCCTCTTTTTGCTTCTATGCATGTTGCTAGGGGAGTATGCATTAATTTTAGCCATTAAAACTTGTTCATATGTCATTCACATGCATTTAATGACGTTTAAAGTTGGACTTTTGAACTTAAAAACTATAAAAAATGCCTCATCTGGTAAAGGCGTATCGATACGGCTAAAAGCGTATCGATACGGGTTCATCAAGGGAAGTAATACATGTCAAACTGTATCGATATGGTATTAAAGTTAAATTAAAAATTAGGGTAAACATGTATCGATACGCTCTACAAGCGTACCGATACGGTCTCGACGGAAAGTTAAAATAGGGCTGGCATTTTGTCAAAATCACTTTAAAACTTTTCCCCTTCTTTTTTCTCTACAAACCCTAGCCGCACATCCCTATAAAACCCCCCTCAATTCCTCAAAATTTTCACATCAAACTTAAATTTTGTTGAGGGTTTTTCATCTACACATCAAAGCAAAGCTTTGTCAACAATCTTGTGCATTCAAATCAACCCATTCATCTATTCTAGTAAATCAAGGTATAAATTTTATTTTCTTTTCTTTTTAATTTTCGTTTGTTTTTAGTAATTGTTTTAACTTAGTTTTTGTATAAAACATATACTCGTGATATGGGTTTTCAAGTTTTTACAAAAAAAATTCAAAATCCGAAATTTTTTTATTCGATTATAATTTTACATCATATAGTTTTGAAAACTATTTTTTGAAGAAAAAAATTAACCAATCTTTTCTCTTATACATGTATATATTTTTAACATTAAAATTGTTTTTCAAAATACCTTGAATTATTGGAATTTATTGGATTGAATGAGATGTTAATTGCATACATATTCGAATTGTTTTGATGTTTTCAGTGTTATGGCACCGAAAAAGAAAGCGAGACGTTACCTTGCCACTTCTTCCGATCACGTGGACGATGATGAGGGTAACCCTAAACCAAATCTTCCCTATATAATCCAACATTGTTTTCCAACCCCTTCAGATATGTCACGTTACAAACTTTTTCAAGGTTTCACTCTTAGGGAAGAACGTGTCGTGTCTATTCCGTTTTTAAACTCCAAACGTTTTAAATTTTAATATCTTCCTTTGATTCGATAATGGAAATTTATAAGCTTTTTTAGCCTTCCTCCCATTGTCTATCGAAACTTGGTCACAATTTTCTTTTCTAATGCTATATGCATTCATGATGAAGATAGAGAACATGTTATTGCTATCGAGTCACATCTAATGGGCAAAACTTTTCAAATTGATCAAGATGTTCTTTCTAAAGCATTTGGTTTTGAAAATATAGGGATTGATGATGAGAATTCCTTAGGTCACGGTCCTCTCGGTTTTGTAAATGTTTTAAATGCTCATGACCGAATTCTTCATCTTATTATTACATGTTTTTTTCGTCCATTAGGAGGGAAATTTTCAACAATCTGCCAAGTAGACGATTTTTGGCTTAGGTATTTTAGTGAGGGTAAGCGTCCTAACCTTTGTCAAAACATGTTTGCCGACCTTGTTTACCTAGTCCAACACCGTCACACCGACCAAGTAAAATCTTTTTACTATTATACGGCATTGAGTCACCTATTCTATTCCCTTAAGATTGATTGCACACATGATTTTCCTGAACCCCTTGGTCAACCTATTGATGAGCGTTCCCTCTCTCGTGCTCACTTCTCTTATGTCGATAATGAATGGGTTCGTGTCCCTTGAGCTCCTCGAAAAGATGCTCCAGCTGATGCTACACACGCTTCTTCAAGCTCTCAAGGTGCTCCGATTGCTTCTTCCTCCATGGACAATCTCGTGACTTTCCTTAATGAGAAATTCACAAACATGGAAGCCGGGTTTGCAGCCATTGACACTCGATTCACATCCTTGGAAGATCGAGTCAAGGGTCTTGACACTCGCTTCACATCGTTGGAGGATCAAGTGAAAGTCATAGCTCTTCAACAAAACTCCATGGATGTCTCTCTCGCCGCTTTCCATGGTGTTTGGCTTAACCAATCTAGGAGGAATCAACCTACTCAAGACGATGAGGATGAAGATGACGAAGATGACAAGCCATTTTGAACCAAACTATATTTCAAGACAAAACATACTTAAAGGTTCAAATTTCACTAAGTCTTTTCAAGTGTTTTCAAGCCAAACTTCAACAAAACGCCCAGGCGTATCGATACCCTTATGCGTATCGATGCGATTTTTCAACACTGGAATTTTAATCGTTTATATCGCACCGATACGGTATAACCCCGTATCGATACGAAATTCATCTGGGCAAGACTTTAAGCTATAGCCTATCGATATGCTTTGAAACCGTGTCGATACAGATTTCTTATCAAAACATTATTTTGCTATAGCGTACCGATACGGCACGTCACCGTATCGATACGATATGCTGACATTTGCAAAATCCTTGCATTTAATTTTTCGACCGTTGGCTTGTCAGCTAGTTGGTATTCTAATTTTTAAATGATCATTGAACCGTACCGATACGCTAAGGGAGCTTACCGATACGCCTTTCGTTAAAACCAAACTCAGGATTATAGTGAGCAAAATCCGTATCGATACGCTTATCCGTATCGATACACCCCTTAATATCGTACCTATACGACCTCGAAGCGTATCGATACGCCCTATTTTTCAGTCACAACGGCTCTTTTTATTTGAGACAGGTACCGATACGTCCACGAGCCGTACCGTTACGGTAGGTTGTTGAGCAACATTTATTGCGAGAAATTGCAGCCCAACAGCTCTATTGATGATCTCAACAACCCAAACGGCTAGAAATCAATACAAGGGTATAAAAACAAGTGTAAAATGCTTCAGCAACAACTATTGAACCTACAAGCAACATCAAAGCACTCAAATCCAAACTTTGTACTTTTAAAGTCAAATCTTTGTACCCAACTCTTTGTGTTCTTCATTGTAATTCTTATTGTGAGTTTGGGGAGTGTGAGATTGTAATTGGGTAAACATTATCCTTAGAGATGAATTTGTAGAGTTTACCAAATACTCTTCTTTGTAAAAGTGCGTGCATTAAGCTTTGGGTAGAAAGCTTAATCAAATTGTAAGGTTTCCTCCTCATCCAAGAAAAGGGGAAGAATTCAAGTAGTGAATTGGTTGAAAATCCTTAGTGGGAGCTAAGCTGGTGGATGTAGAGTTCATTGGAGAACTTGAACCACTTTAATTTTTTTGTGTCTCAATTTTTATTCTTCCAAATTTCCACCCTTAAAATTTTTATCGCCAATTCACCCCCTCTTGATCATTTGCAATTGTGCGATCAACTCAACAAAAGTCCTAAAATAAATAATGCAACTAGTGTTAAATTGGGTAAACAATTAGCAAAATCTTTAAACAATCTATATACCTTAAATTTAAATTTAACACTTCCAGTAAATGATTAATGAATCGAATCCATATATATAAAAGGATGAGTCTACAACGTTCGACGAACACCGCTGAACACCACTAACGCTGAACATCGCTGAACATCATTAAATTGATTACTAAAGATTAAAAATATCAAGGACTCAACATATAATTATAAATTATTTAAAATAAAATTTTATTTAAATTATTTTCGTATAAATTATATTTTTTTATTTTTTTAAATAATTGGATCAAATACCAATCTTAGTCAATTTAAAAAAAACTATAAATCCTAGACCCTAAATCCGAAACCTAAAACCCTAAACCCTAAACCCAAACTGATTTCATTGCAAACAATCAGATTCCAGACATTTATTTTTGCAACAATTCATTCTTATCCTGATCAATAGTAATTTCTAACAGTAAAAAGACAATGAAACAAATCATTTCTAACAGTAAAAAAAATTTCCTAAAAGAAATGCAAGTAAAAGAAAGATCAAACTAGCAGCCTAAGGAATAAAACACACCGTATGAAGAAACATTAAAAATATTGCTTTCTTTAAGATTTCGATATTGAATATCTAACAAAATGAGAAAGGTAATTACTATTAGTTAATGACAATCCTCCGCATCTCACAAAGTTTGACGAGTCAGATCAAATGTTTGGAAGGACGAGTATTTGTACAGGATAGTTATTCTAAGCTCGACGAGTTTTGACGAGCACGATGAGCACTGATAAATTAATTTATAAAATTTTTAAATTCAAAGTATTTAATGCGTAATTATAATTTTTAAAAAAATTAAAAGTGTAATTTAATTAAAATATATTTTTAAATTTTAATTTTATTTTAAACATTATTAATTAAAATAATTTATCCCCAAATCAAAAAAACCCTAGGTATTTTTCTTTGAAATTAACCCAATTGCCGTCGTCGCCACCGAGCACCGCCACCGCCGCCCATCACCACCCTAGGAAGGGGAACGGCGGCGGTCGGCGGTGGTTGGCGGCAGCGGTGGTCAGAGGCGGCGGCGGTTGTCGACGGCGACAATTAGGTTAATTTCAAAGAAAAATACCCATGGTTCTTTGATTTGGGGATAAATTATTTTAATTAATAATGTTTAAAATAAAATTAAAATTAAAAATATATTTTAATTAAATTACACTTTTAATTTTTTTTTTAAAATATAATTACGCATTAAGTACTTTAGATTTAAAAATTTTATAAATTAATTCATCGGTGCTCGTCAATAGTGGTGCTCGTCAAAGCTCATCAAGCGCTATAGAATTTTCCATTTGTACATGTAATTATTATGGGAAAATATCTCATACACGAGCAGTGGAGATGAAAAGTTTTCACAAACGCTTTAATTTTAGGGTTTTATAGGTTTAAGTGTAAGAGTTTTGAATTTAGAGTTTAGAGGTTAGGGTTTAAGTTTATGGTACTATGGTTAGAGATTTGAGTTTTAACCTATAAACCCTAAATTATAACTATATACCCTAAAATCTAACATCACCCCTAAATTCAAAACTCATAACTTGAACTCATAAACACTAGACCCTGAACGGAATCTTTAAACCCTAAAACTAAGGCACTTATGGAAACAAAGTTTCCACAAACGCTTGTGGATGGAATAATTACCCATTTATTATTAATATGCAAATGTACATGCATCAGTGAGGATCATGGACAAGCGCGATAGAGCGACCGCACAAAGCCCTAAGAGAGAGGGGCCCAAAAATAAAGAACCTAAATTAAATTAAATATTTGTACAAAATTATAAATTTATATATATAATTACATGTATATATATATATAACAATTATTTGAAACTTAAAACATGCAAAAAGAATGCACTTTTTAAGTGAAAATGTTTGATTTTTAGATGTTTATAAGTCAGCTTTTGTTGCTCAAGATGATTATCTAATAATATTTTTGTATTAAGGTAAATTTTTTAAACAAAAAAAACTTATATTTCTTACTGATTAGGGCCCTCAAAATCTTTGAACCGTCCTTGACAGGGATGGACTGAGGGGTGTTGGTGGGGCAGTCGCACCCTTAGAAATTTCAAACTCTCATATAGTTTATGTATCTTTTATATTTTCTTTGTATTTTCTATCAATGATCTAAGTCCGCACCCCTAAAATTTTGTAATTCACACCCTCTAAATTGTTGAAAACCAAACTTTATTGAAATATGTCGACAAGGTGGCATGACATGGATCAATGTAGAAACTTGTTGAAAAAAACTTGACAGCAAATGTGCGGCAACAAAACAAGAAGCGTGGCAGCAAATTAATGAAAATGGAGATGCATATGGCAAAGACTAGAAGCATCGGTAATTGCTAGAATAATCTAGCATTAATTTAAATAATATTTATCTAGTTTCTAGATAGTTTTCTAAGTCGGTTTACACATACTATATATATAAGAGTGAGCTTGACTGTTATGTGTACATAACATAAGAACAAGTAAGTGTGTGCAAGTGAGGAAAGAAAGAGTATCACTTTGCAACAGCAAATCAAAACAATTTGTAATTCAGTTGGTTTGTAATATAATTGTGAAATTTAATTTATAAAGCGTGTCCACCAAACACTTCCAACAAGTGGTATCAGAGCCAAGTTCGAGTTCGAGTTCATGCCACGAGAAGATGGAGCACATGATCCAGCCACAAATCTCGAGATTGACAAAGACGAATTATGGCAACTGGAGTATTCAGATGAAGGCGCTACTCGGTTCGCAAGATTGTTGGGACATGGTTGTAAAAGGATATGTAGAGCCAGAAAATGCAGCAGCAGAAGCGACTCTAACCAACGAAGAGAAGAGAGCACTAAGGGATGCTCGTAAAAGAGACCAAAGGGCGTTATATTACATTTTCCAAGCAGTAGATGAGTCTAACTTTGAAAAAATTACAAAAGCAACAACCGCGAAGCAAGCATGGGAAACTCTGCAAAAATCACTCCAAAGAGTTGAGAAAGCAAAAAAGGTACTTCTTCAATCACTTAGAGCCGAGTTTGAGATGCTAAAAATGAAAACCACGGAAAGCATAGATGACTATGTTAGCTGTGTGAAAGCCGTAGCAAATGAAATGAAAAGAAATGGCGAAGCACTCAGTGAGGTCAGAGTGATGGAGAAAATCCTACGATCATTGGTACGAAAAATTGATTATGTGGTCGTATTAATTGAGGAATCAAAAGATTTAACTCAAATGACTATTGATGAGCTTGTGGGATCACTTCAAGCCCATGAGCAGAAAATGAAGCTAAATGAAGAGAGTGAAAATCTGGAGCAAGTCCTTCAAAGCAAGTTGCACGTCAACGAAGACAGAGCTAGCAGCAGCTACACACGAGGTAGAGGAAACTATGGTGGATATCGTGGACGTGGTGGTCGTTCATATGTTAGCAACCAAGCAAATGAAAATTACCAATCACCAAGTCGTGGACGATGATATAGAGGTCGAGGAAGAGGCCAATATCAACAAGGAGATAAATCTCATGTACAATATTATAATTTTAATAAGTATGGTCATTATAGTTACGAGTGAAGATCAGCTCCAAAATACGAAGAAATAATTAATGTAGCAATAGCTGAAGAAGAAAACACCGAAGAATCTCATGTATTCCTCACTTATAAAGGAAATGAAGAATCAAAGGAAAATATTTGGTATCTCGATAATTGTGTCAGTAATCATATGTGTGGTCGAAAAGAGTTTTTTTGGCGTTGGATGAAACGATCCGTGGACGAGTAACTTTTGGTGACGACTCGCACACAGAGGTTAAAGGTAAGGGCAAAGTCATGATTACTCAGAAAAATGGAGAAAATAAATACATATCAGACATTTACTATGTACCAGCTATGAAAAGCAACATCATCAGTCTTGGCCAGCTTCTAGAAAAAGGATATGAAGTGCAGATGAAGAATCGCTCACTTTCAATCAAGAATAGAAATGGAGAATTGGTTGCCCAAGTCAATATGACGCGGAATCGTCTCTTTACTATTGACATCGAGTCAGGAGAAGTAAAGTGTATGAAGACTGCAATCAAGGACGATTCGTGGCTATAACACTTGAGGTATGGACATCTTGGATTTTCTAGCTTGAAGTTATTATCAAAAGCAAATATGGTGAATGGATTGCCAGAAATCAAACCTCCAAATCAATTGTGCGAGGCCTGCATCAAAGGAAAACAACACAGACAAAGCTTTGAAGTTGGCAAATCATGGAAAGCCAGAAGACCATTGGAGATCGTCCACACTGACATAGCTGGCCCATTTGATGTACCATCACTTGGAGGAAACATGTACTACCTGACCTTTATTGACGATTATAGCAGAAAATGTTGGGTATATGTTCTTAAACAAAAGTGAGAAGCATTTGATAAATTTAAAGAATTCAAAGCAATGACGGAAAAACAAAGCGGTCAATACTTAAAGATACTCAGATCTGATAGAGGAGGCGAGTATACAGTAAAGTTATTTGAACACTTCTGCAAGGAGCATGGCATAATTCACCAGTTGACAGCTAGATACACGCCTCAACAAAATGGAGTTGCAGAAAGAAAGAATCGCACCATTCTCGACATGGCAAGGAGCATGGTAAAAGGTAAGCATCTACCAAGAAATTTTTGGGCCGAAGCAGTTCGATGTGCAGTTTATCTGTTAAATCGTTGCCCAACAAAGAGTGTGAGGAACATGACGCCGGACGAAGCATGGAGCGGTAAAAAACCAGGAATTGGGCACCTCAAGATTTTTGGATGCATCGCATATGCCCATGTACCTGAGCAGATCAGAAAGAAGCTTGATGACAGAGGAGAGAAGTGTATCTTTATTGGCTATGATGAACGAAGTAAGGCTTACAAACTCTATAATCCTTTAACAAAAAAGTTGATAATCTCAAGAGATGTTGAGTTCGATGAAGCAGAACACTGGAGATGGAACTTAGAAGAAAAGAAAGTTGAAGGACTATTTTTTAACGAAGATCAAGATGAGGACGACTTCATCAATCAAGATGAACAAGGTGATGATCAAGGTCCTCAACAAAATTTTATTGAACCGTCTTCATCAAGAAATAATACCGAAACAGAAAATTCTGAAGTACAACCGACCGAAGTTCAAAGATCTACGAGAGAAAGAAGAGCACCAGAAAGGTACAAAGATTATCAAACTGAAAATATTTCACTTTTATGTTTACTTACAAGCAGTGATCCAATAACATACGAAGAAGCAATCAAAGATGACAAGTGGAAGAATGCTATGGATGAAGAAATTGCATCGATAGAAAGAAATGATACGTGAGAGCTCACAAGTCTACCAGAAGGACATAATCCTATTGGAGTCAAGTGTGTGTACAAGACGAAAACCAATAAAGAAGGACAAGTAGAGAAATACAAGGCGAGACTAGTTGCCAAAGGCTACAAACAAAGACAAGGAATAGACTATGATGAAGTATTCGCTCCAGTAGCAAGGATCGACACTATCAGACTTCTCACAGTAGTTGCCGCACAAAACAAATGGAAGATTTATCAAATGGATGTGAAGTCGGCATTTTTAAATGGCTACCTAGAAGAAGAAGTTTATATCAAGCAAACACATGGGTACATTAAACAAGGACATGAAGATAAGGTCTACCTCTTGAAGAAAGCCTTATATGGATTGAAGCAAGCACCGAGAGCATGGAACATAAGAATAGATAAATATTTTCAGGGAAATGGATTCATAAAGAGCCTGTACGAACATACCTTATATACAAAGAAGAATAAAGATGGTGATATCATGATCGTGTGCTTATACGTGGACGACATGATCTTCACTGGAAATAACCTAGGTATGTTTCAAGAAAGCTATGACTAAAGAATTTGAAATGACACATATTGGCGAGATGTCATACTTTCTTGGAGTTGAGGTAAAACAAACGGTGGAAGGAACTTTCTTATCCCAAAAGAAGTACGTGGAGCAAACCTTAAGTAATTTCAGAATGAAGGATTGCAAGCCGGTAGCCACTCCAGCTGAAACGGGCACGAAACTAAGTGTTGATTCAACAAGAGAGCCGGTGAATCCAACGTTGTTTAAAAGCCTCGTTGGAAGTTTAAGATATCTAACTATCACACGACCAGACATAACATACGCTGTGGGACTGGTAAGCAGATTCATGGAGAATCCAAAACAAGATCATTGGATTGCAGCAAAGAGAATTTTGAGATATATCAAAGGTACGTTGGATCATGGTTTATTGTACACACATTCACAAAATTCAAGGTTAGTTGGTTACTCCGACAGTGATTATGGGGGAGACATAGATGATCGAAAGAGTACTTCTGGATATCTATTTCATATCGGCTCTGCAACATTTTCATGGTCATCAAAGAAGCAACAAACGGTAGCTCTCTCTACATGTGAAGCAGAATAAATAGCCGCTGCAGCATGCACTTGTCAAGCAATTTGGTTGAAAAATATTTTGGACGAGCTAAAGTTTGCACAAGAAGGGCCAACTACAATTTATGTCGACAATAAATCCACCATATCTCTCTCAAAGAATTATGTCTCCCATGGTCGAAGCAAGCATATCGATACGAAGTATCATTTCATACGAGAGCAGGTGAAGAACAAAAATGTAGAGCTAGTCTATTGCAAGACAGAAGATCAATTAGCAGATATTTTTACGAAGCTGTTGAAAGCAGATGTATTCCATCGACTCAAAGAAAAGCTCGGCATGAAAAATCAAGTTTGAGGGGAAGTGTTGAAAACCAAACTTGATTGAAATATGTCGGCAAGGTGGCATGACATGGATCAATGTAGAAACTTCTTGAAGAAACTTGACAGCAAATGTGCGGCAACAAAACAAGAAGCGTGGCAGCAAATTAATGAAAATGGAGATGCATATGGCAAAGACTAGAAGCATCGATAATTGCTAGAATAATCTAGCAATAATTTAAATAATATTTTATCTAATTTCTAGATAGTTTCCTAAGTCGGTTTACACATACTATATATATATGAGTGAGCTTGACTGTTATGTGTACATAACATAAGAACAAGTGAATGTGTGCAAGTGAGGAAAGAAAGAGTATCACTTTGCAGCAGCAAATCAAAACAATTTGTAATTCGGTTGGTTTGTAATATAATTGTGAAATTTAATTTATAAAGCGTGTCCACCAAACACTTCCAACATAAATTTATAATAAAACTCTCTAACGATTCACACCCCTTAATATAAAATCTTGCTTCTGTCCCTATAAATGTAACATATCAAATAAAGTAGTAGTAATATATATATATATATATATATATATATATATAACACCGAAAGTTTGATATTGTGTACAAGACTTAAGTAAAAAAATCATTATAAATAAAACTAATGATGAAGAATTTAGAATTCAATCTGATTTTGAAATAAAAAGAAATGAAACTTAAAGAGTAATTTTAATCAAAAAAAAATCCGGCTTATGACTTAATTTTATTGATTTCAAAAGTATAGAGGCTTAAATAATAATTGGAGCATGAAATATGCTATGGTAATTGTTCAGCTTATTCGTTGTGCTTTACTTATAAGGTCGAAGGTTCGATCCCATGTATGAGAATGAAATATGTTTGACACCATGAGGTACGACCCTACCCCCGACATCTCCTTGGGTCAGTCCATGATAGTGTCAGTATTAATTTATTTGACACCATGGGGGCTAGCCGAGGGTCGTAATTAATGAAAGCTAGCTCTACAATTTGCAATATCCTAATACTTTATAAATTTTAGGCCACCTGTATTAAAATCAAATCTGTAGGATTGTTGATGCCGATGCCATGAGAAAAACATTCTCATCTTTCAGATCTTTAAGGCTGATATATCAAGGCTGGCCACCTTCGACGACAGAGAAGTCCCTTAATTATTTTTGCATACTATTATTATCATTATTTCGAATTTTGATAACGATAGTTCCGATACTATCATTATAATGCAATGTCCTTTGCTTAAAGCTGTATTTAGCATTGTTTTACAGGGATTTGGTTGCAGATCTTTATATATGTAACAGACTAAATCAGGATTGTTTTATAAATTAGTGGCAATCGTTTCATCATATGGCCGACATCAGCTTACTAGCAAATCTTTATAATCATATACTTAGCTAACTTTCTAGGGGTCCATATAGCCATGATTTTGCTGCAAACCAATTTGTTGATGATTTGGGTCAACTTTCAAGATTTTATGCGTCCCGTTGGGCGTTGGGAAACAAGTATAAAGAGGAGTGAAAATATGCAAGTAATTTGAGTTTAAGGTTTCAGTGAAATGGAAAGTATTAATTAGTTCTAGAATTTTTTTTCTATTTCTATTTCTGTTTTTTTATTTTTATTTTTAGAAAATAATTTTCGTTTTTAATTTTTAAAAAAAAAACAGAAATCATGTTTAATTAATAGAAATAAAAATTTATTTTTTAGAAACGAAAATATGTTAGAAATATAGTTATTCAAAAAATAGAAACGAATAAATAATTACTCAATAATTAAACTAAAATGTAATTATTACAAAAATCTTATTATAACTATAAAAAAATAAAATATGATTAGAAACACCTCTTTCCTTCCCCTAGAGTCTCATTCTCTTCTACTCTATGTAGGATTAGGATTAAAACTAAGATTTGTCAAAAAAAAAATATTAAACAAAACAAAGTTTTAGAATCAATAAAAAATAAAATAATATTTGTTCTTAATGATAATATGACATATTCAAATAATCCATTTTGATGTGCGATTTGAGTTTATACTACCTAGCAAAACAATTCAAATCATGCATCCTTTTATTTTGTATTTCTATCATGAAATATGAACAATTGATTGTGTGAAGCTAACACTTTTGTTATGGTTTAGTGTTTTGTTAGGGCATTTTCAGGATTTTATAAGTTTTTTTTGTGTGTGTTTTGAATCGGAGAGTTATTTGTGATAGTTGTGTTGCTAAGGTAAGTTCAACAACGCTTGAATTGACGAAGAAGAAAATGATAGGAAGATAAAGTGGACAAAAGAGGGTACCATGGATTAGATTAATAGACTATTGAAATGTTGAGGGTTGATTTTTTAGAGTTAGAACCAAATGAAAATAAAGTGTAAAAATTGAGGACTAAATTTATTATTATGTCAATTTTATTAACTGTCACATGATTTGTCGTTGAAGTTATAACGAAAAATGACAATTTTATTAGTTGTTTTAAGTTATATGACTATTTTGTAATTTTCTATAGTCGAGGGACTTAACAAAAAATATCTTATAATTGAAGGGTTATTTATGTATTTTTCCCCAAAAAGTATTTTTAGGATGATTTGAAACGATACTAAAACAAAATAGTTAAATGTCACTAAATAAAAAAAATGTTTTTAGAAGAATTTGATCACATATTAAAAATATTAAAAAATGTAACTAATCGGATTAATAATAGGGTAATTATACCAAGCACTGACGATAATTTCTTTTTGTTTTCACGTGTCCTAATTTTAAGGGTTTGAGATCTAGTTTAGAGTTCATAGTTTAGGGGTTTAAATTTGTGTGCTTATAATTTAGGGACTGTTATTTGAACTTAGGATTTATATGTTAAAACTTAAATCTACAACCCTAAACTCTAAAATTAGGGCACTTGTGAAAACAAAATGTTTCCACCACCGATGCATGAGATATTTCCGCTGAACTTGCATGTAATTGAGCTGGATCACAATGTAATATTAAAAAGGGTAAACAACATCATTGGTCACTAAATTATTTTTGTTTTTTCTATTTTGGTCACCAAACTATTAGTTTTGGCAAAGTTGTCCCTTGTGTCATTTTTTCCTATTTTGGTCACCCGCCATTAAAAACTCATGGAAAAACAATAATTTGATGACCAAAACAAAAAAAGAAGCAATAGATTGGTAACCAAAACAAGAAAAAAAAGTAACATTAGTAACCAAAATAGAAAAAAATATAACATTAGTGAAAATTTTGCCAAAAATAATAATTTGGTAACCAAAATAAGAAAACTGGAATAGTTAGGGATCAATGATGTTGTTTACCCTTTTAAAAAATAAAAAAATATATGTTTAAACTCGATTTGATCCGGTACGATGGATTATATATATATATATATATATATTCCAAAAGTAGGCTTATTTGGGTGAAAACTATATAAGTTTTTGGCTCCCTCCCAGAATTATTTGGAAAAATGACCCCAAACATGCCACGTAGAACCTCACGTTCTCTGGGAAGCGAGACGCGAACTCGCGTTCTGCAGAGCGCGTGTTCCATCTACGTGGCATCGTTGTTTGAAATAACGGTTTTTCAGGAACTCGCGTTATACAGAACGCGGGGTCCCTAAGAATTTGAAAAGGCGGCTGAATATATCGCACAGAAATCGCGTTATGCAGAACGCGGGTTCTATGCGAATTTGGGTTAAAAAACAAGGGTGGGTAGGCCTATTTTAGCCTAATTTCGAGCTTATAAATCGTATATTTTTAGCAAACATCGAGTTTGGGTTCGTAGTACTGGAAATTCTCTATCGTATGACACCAACACGGTCAATTTCCGTCAATTCTGAATTGGCTTAAAATGGCTTCCAAAACCCTATGCTATTATCCTTTTTTGAATGAAATTGCCTTTGAACAAAGGTCGATAGGCATGTTCGAGCAGAATTTCAGGCGTATAAATCGTATATTTTTCGCAAACATCGAGTGTGGGTTTGTAGTACTGGAAATTCTCTATTATATGGCACCAACACGGTCAATTTCCGTCCATTCTACACTGACTTAAATTCGCTTCAAAAACGCTATCCTAGCATATTTTTTTGAATGATTGAAAGTATAAGATGACCTATTTTATAAAACGAATTAGACTGATTTTACTGATCAATAGTTATGGGCGAACTCGCGGAAACAAATTACAATGATTTAATTAAGACGAGGGGCCGAGCGATTAGGACACTTGGTCCTTGAGTGTCCAAGATTTTTACATATACTACAATGTTTCTTTTGTCCTGTTTTTCTCGATGTTCGACCATATCCTTGGCATAGTGTATTCATGTAGATCGTGGACGTCCTTTATCTCTCAGTGGAGCTGGATCTGGGCATATGGTCGGTTCAGTGTCAACGGTATTCGGATCAACCTCATTTCCGATTGGAGGAAACTCTTTTTGGTAAACCTTAAACACCGTTTGGAGTAAGTATACCGGATCAACCAGTTGTATGTAGTCTATCCGTTGGTTTACGTAAGCAGCAATGGCGTGTGTGCAGGCGTATTTGAATGTTTGGAATATTCCACACTCGCGGGTTCTTGCCCTGAGATCTACCACGTACGCATTGTGCTGAATGCCTTCCAACCGCCTGGAAAATTCTGAAACACGGAACTTGTGTCCTTCTCGCGAGAAGAGAGTTGCAGTCATCTGTCTTGATTGGTGCACTTGAGTTTGCAGTTTTGTGCGGAAATCCGGATGGACTATGTGTCCACCTGCCATGTACTCAGTTGCTTGCCTTTCTAAGGTTGCAAATAGGGTAGCCAAACGATAGTAGGTTGCTTTGACAATGGAAGTGATAGGCAACTGTCGCACTCCCTTTAGTGATGAGTTAACCGCCTCAGCCAAGTTCGTTGTCATGTGACCACATCGTTTACCCCCGTTATACGATCGAAGCCATTTTTCCCTCGGGATTTTTTCAAGGTAGTCTACGCCAAATTTGTTTCTCGCTCTCAGTTCCTTGAACACCTTCTCCACCTCTTGTACGTAGTGCGAGTTGCCTAAGGGATGACCGTTGAATAGTTATGGGTGAACAACACATTCAAAGAGGTCGTAAATGAAAGTGAGCAACAACTAATATAGTAAACGAAAATGACATAAAGGACGTACCCATTTTGAGCACCAGTTCACAATCATCACGATCCTTGAACTACTGCAGGTAGTTTGCGGCTATGTGGGCAAGCAGAAACGGTGGTAAATGTATGGAGTCTGTCAATACTCACCCAAACATCCTAGCGCCCACAAGAGCGGTGTGCCTCTGTCAGAAATAACACATATCAAATCGTCCCTTGCTCGTATTACAAGATCAATGACATATATTCGTAGGTTTCGAAGGAAGAACATCCAAGACTCCAGATCCTTCTTCGGGACGATTGCGAAGGCAACATGAATGCATTTTCGACTGTCGTCCTGTGCAATAGCTAGAAGTAGGGTCTGTGTATATTTTCCATACAACCATGTGCCATCAATTTGGACCATCGGTTTGTAGTTCTTGAATGCATTGATGCACTGCGGGAAAGTCCAAATAACCGGTGGAATTGAGAAACACCTCGAACGACATGATCATTTTCGTATGCCGGAACCGTATCAAGTTTGACAACCATTTCGGAGATGTGTTTCTACAGCATATTTAGCCACGGGCGCAACTCTTTGTAAGAATCATCCCATTGGCCAAACAGTTGTTCTACGGCCCGTTTCTTTGCATACCATGCTTTCCAATATTCAAGACGGTAGCCGGTGACACCTTCAGCTGCAGCCTGACATGTGGGGACCGACACCTTGGGTTTTACTTTGACCAGTGGCATAAAGATGTCGGCGAGGAACTTTGCATCGAGGTTCTTGTGATCCTGACTTAGGCTACCAACGGTGTATGTATAGGGCCCTACAAGTTTTTTTATTCTCCAACGGTCGTCTGCCTTCTTCAATTGTGATACACGGATTTTCCATTTACAATTGTGATCCTTTTGGGTGCAGTGCGCCTTGTAGTATTTCGGTTGGGTTTTCTTCACTGCTTAATTGCAGTCACCGCCATTTCCTTACTCAAGAACTTCATACCAATGGTCAGTTCACCATCAGAATGATTGAGTCTGCCGTTAATTGTTTGGTCTTGCGAAAATTCAAGAACGTCCATGGCATCCATATCAACCGTTTTAAAGTGGGATGGTGGCTGGTACATAGAAATAGGTGCCGCTGATACAGGAAAGTTGGTTGCTACCGGCTGTTCTTCGAAATATGCTGGTAGAACGGTCAAGTCTTCTGGTGGAACGGTCAAGTCTTCTGGTTCTTCATAGAATAACATCTGATCCTCGTCGTCGGGCCTGGGTTCTCTAATTTATTCTTCGTCAGAAGCATTCCCCGGGAGCTGGTATAGTACAGCATCGTCGATCGCTACCCTTAGAGGCGAGCATGGTGGTCGACGATCGCGAGACCTCTCACGAGATCGCTCATGGACTGCATTTCCAATACCAAAATCAAGAGCACCAAAAGAAGAATGTCTCCCCATAGATGGTTGAACGTACTTCGTGCTAGGGACATACGTTGAGTATCGTCCATATGAGGAATCATTAAAGGGGTTGAATGCTTCATGGTCGTGCGTAACGTAAGAAGACGACGCTCCCTCCCCTTCAAAACTATACGGATTGTATGGAGCGTACGTTGTATTTCTTGGCGTATCGAATTCATCGTTTGGGGGTTGGTTCAAGTCGAACCCGATACTAGCTATGCACGAATGTCTTGGCATATCAGATGACGATGCATCAAACTCGTTGTCTTGGCACAGTAGGTTAAAATCATTTCTTAGACTTGCGGCCGGGCTATCAACATTGGCATTCAAATCGAAGTTGAAATTCGCCTGACCTCTGCTTGGTATTTCGATAGTAGGATTAGAACCTAAAAACGATGCATACAGTTATAAGGGTCTGTCCAATGAATACTCGAAGTGGGTAGCCAGCATCAGCTCCACATTAGAACTGTCCGCAATGCTGTATACAGAGTACGTTAACGGATCTATAGATATTGGCACCCGATATTTCAAGTCGGACAAATAGTGGTTTTGGAAATGCGGGACATTGCTCTCCAGTTCCTTAACCAACTTCTTGTACGATAATCTCATCGGAATCTTTAGCGTTACTGGATCTTCGCACTGAAAAACAACGCCGAGTTCGGGATCGAAGTTTATCTGCCCATCGTAGTATACTAGAGTAGTAACTCCTCCTCGTCTCGCCATTTGAATATATGTTCAAAGACTTGTGAAATTTTAAAACTTGAAAATTTTTGACGACTTGTTTTGGCTATTCAAACATATATTTAGGGTTTATGGTTATGCTTCATATAAGGGGACACTTATGGCTTATTATAGGCACCGAAAATCTTAGAGAATCCGGGTGTGTAAGGAAAATTATTGTACTTGGAGTCAGCTTTGTGAAACTCGCGTTCTACAAAACACGAGATCCTTGAGATTCTATGACCTCACGTTATGTATAACGCGAGTTTCATTAAAACATGCGTTCTACAGAACGCGATGTTCCTTTCTGCAGAGATTCCGTCAGAGTTAATAATACTCGTATTGTGTACTCGTGTTATGTTTGAATAATTGAGTACATGTTTGAATAATTGAGACAATTAGAGACTAGTAATGTAATTTGTTCTAGTCATTTAACGATAAATGGAACGTGTTAATATAATTGAATACAAATTCTACATAACGCGAGGTCCCTTGAACATTTATAAAGGATGAAAAAAGACGTCATATAACATAATTCGACGATGATTTAAGAAGTTTATGGTTAATCTGAATCATCGTAGTCAGTTGACACGTCTGAAATTAAGTTTAGTTCTTCGACCAGTTGTTGTTTTCTTTGTCTACGCCTGTACATAAAAAGTTGCAGCTCGTCGGCAGCCGCATCAACATCTGGTGAAGACGGAGCTTGTTCATTGGTTGGAGCAGGTTGTAAGAGTGCAGACGTACTACCTTCGTCGGCGTTGACCTCATCAAACTTAACATTTAAATCGATGTATTTAGTTCCAACGAAATTGAGCTGGTCATACATGTTACGAACGTTTGTTTCGTTCGTAAGCTTCAGAACGTAGTGCGTTTCGTTTGTTGACGGTGTTGGGATTCGACATTCCAAGGAAGAAATTTGTTTATCGATGCGTTTACTAACCTCGCTTGATGTCAGTTGTAATAAATCTTTGATTGACATTTTGATGGTGATTGTTGATTCGAAATAAGTACCGAGAAAATAAAATGTTACGTAAAATTTTGTCATAAGAGGAGCAAAGATTAGCGTTGGGTGTTTTGGGAGAAATAGGAATTAGTAAATGATGGTGGAATTTGTGGGTATTTATAGTAAAGGAAAAACACCACATAAGTAAATTTAAGGGTAAACTACACAGATGACCACTGAATTATGAGTTCGGTGTCAAAATGACCACTATATTATTTTTTGCCGCAAATGCACCACACAACTATTTAAATGGTTCCATTTTAGCCACACGCCGTTAAAAAAACGAAAAAGTTGACGGAACTGTTAAAAATTGGTATAATTACACATTTGATCCTCTATATTTATACAATATATCAATTTAGTCCTATAATCTAATAAAATAAAATAATTATTCAATAAGATGGTGACACGTGTCACCCTAATTGGAGTAGGAAAATAAAAACCAAGAAATTACCCTTAGTAGGAATTGAACCTAGGACCATAGGAGTGTAGAGCATGAGTTTGCCACTGAACCAATAATATATTTGTGATATGCAATACTAATAATAATATATGTCTTATACATATGAAGAAAGAAAAAACAAAACATGCTTACCAGGAAAGGGAGGATGGTCACCAATCGGATAGTTGGATCTTTGCTACAATTCAAACACTGAAAAAGTCGTCACCAACGAGTCTTAAACTATCTCTTAGATCAGTAAATTGACAATTATTCATTTTGACTGAGCATGCCAATGATGCCATTATCGTGAAGAGAATCACAGTGGCTGATTGGCAGCAATAACAACAATGCTTTTTCCTTCACTTTCACCCACACGTTTTAACGCTTACATTTCCAGATCTTGAAGATCCCGTGAAATTCCCTTTCGTTCCATTTTCCTGCATTTGTTCGCACTTTAGAACAAGGAGGGAAAGTACAGAATCAGATCTCTGCTGATTCATTTCCCAGGTATCTCATCAATCTCGCTTGTTTTTCGTTTTTCAATCAAAATTGAGCTCCAATTCACAAAAACCGCTCTTCATTTCTTTGTTTCCTATTTAATAAACTACCGAATCTATCATTTTACTGTTTGCTTGGTGTTATTATTCTCATTCTCTAACAGCGAGGAAGCCTTTCTAAGCTTCCGCTCAACAGTAACCAAACTCGGTTGAGTTCATTCTCCTTAATTATTTTATTGTTCCCCTCGTTTGATTTGGATCCTTGTTGTTTTACGCTCTACGTGTTCGTTAAAATGCCTGAGTCTGAACATATATCATAACGTTGTTTCTTTCTCCATATATATAACACATATATTATTATTAGTATTTCATATCACAAGTATATGCTTGGTTTAGTGGCAAACTTGTGCATGATACACCCCCAAGTTCCCAGGTTCAATTCCTACCAAGTTAGTGACACGTGTCACCATCTTATTGAATAATTAATTTATTTTATTAGATTAAAATTAGGACTAAATTGATATATTGTATAAATATTGAGGACCAAATGTGTAATTATACCAATTTTTTAACAGTTCTGTCAACTTTTTCGTTTTTTAACGGCGTGTGGCTAAAATGGAACCATTTAAATAGTTGTGTGGTGCATTTGCGGAAAAAAAATAATATAGTGGTCATTTTGACACCAAACTCATAGTTCAGTGGTCATCTGTGTAGTTTACCCTAAATTTAATTCGAATGAAAAATTTAATTCGCATTTCATTTAACAAAACTTTCAACAAGCCTTCCTATAGATATGTCAATCGGTCGATACAATATGTGCAGACAAGAACGTTCTTCGTGCGCGATAATTATCATCTTCTCAAACGACAACAGCTTTGACATGCATTAGCAAATGTAATCGGCACCAGCCGCATTAGCAAAATAGGGCTGCATCTGCAACATGGTCAATCTGAATCCGCCTTCGCTTCTTTCACTCTGAACTTTTTGCAAATGGTGAGGGCAAACGGCGAACTTCAGAAAAGAGTCGTCAATAGTCTCTAGAAAAGTCCAAATGAAAACTTTCTAGGAACTTCTTGGCGGTAAATTGCAGACGACCACACGCTCTCGGATATTGCGATATGTCGGTAAGTATTCTTCAATCAACGTAACATGCGGGGGTCTAAACCAAGCGGAACACAAAATCATGACACAACTCCAACTATCACAAACCCAGCGGAACAGAAAATACTTAAACAACTCCAACTTCATAAACCCAGCAAAACACAAAATCATGAAACAACTTCACTGGTTACGAAAATCCATCGGTGTGCAAATATATAGACCAACCTCGCTTTCTGTATAAAGCGATTTTGACAGTGAACTCGTGTTCTGTATAATGCGAGTTTCAAAGAAACTCGCTTCCTACAAAACGCGAGTTTGCCACGTCAGGATATCCACCTTCATCTATAAATAGCCAACTCTTGGGGAGGGTAGGGCCACCCACCCATCAATTGTAAAAAATTTCGATTACAGCTACTATTAGCAACATATCGCGTATCTGGGAAGTTTATTTTCAAACTAATTTTCCGGATATTGCGATATGTTGTTATTTGTAGTTGCATATATACGTCCTCTTGGGTTAGCTATGCGTAATTTTTTCATCGCTCTTGATCGACATCAACAAATCGCAATATCTGGGAATTCGAAAGACAAGCATGAGTTTTACCAAAAGTTAAATACGGCTTTTTTAGGTACCCATAATACGCTGAAAGGCCAGGTTGCTTGTCATTGCGAACAAATATCATCACGAAATCCACCTTCATGATGATCATCACCGTCAGAACAATTTGAGGATCTTTTAAGAAATGTTGGGTTCGGTGTAACTACAGTTTTATACATTCAATTGTTATGAAATACTCAAATTCGTTCAATTGTAAAAAAAATATTGGGTTCGGTGTAACTACGATTTTATACATTCAATTGTTATGAAATACTCAAATTCGTTCAATTGTAAAAAATATTATTATTTTTAATAAATAATAATAATAATAATATTGTATTTTAATACTAATATAAACTATTATTACTAATAATAATATATTTACTAATAATAATAATAATAATAATAATAATAATAATAATAATATATTACATTTATTTAATAATAATAATAATAAATATATTTATTAGAATATTAAATGACTTTTCCGCGCGAGAAGTCATCTTTTAAAAATCTCACGACCTCGCGTCTTGTAGAAAGCGAGTTCTTTAAAAACTCGCATTATGCAGAACGCGAGGCCTCTTCTGTCCGTTCAGTTCACGCGTCTGTTGCGTGACGCGTCTTTTCAATGAACCTCATGTACTGTGGAACGCGAGGTCTTAAGAATATTGCGTTTCCCAGAACGCGAGGTTCATTAACCTCGCTTCCCAAAGAAAGCGAGCACCTCTATAAATTGGTGGCCCTACCCCCGTATCAACCACGCACAGAACGCGATTTCTTCTCTGTTTTTTACTATACTTACTAAGTTTTCTTTCGATACAATGGCGGGCTTACGAAACGACGTGAAACACTGCTCTAACTATTTCAGGACAACACTAGAGGTATTATTTTTTTTATTTTTTTATTTTACACGCATTACCAACTATTTTATTTTTTGTTATTTTATTTTTGAAGGGATACGAACGCCGGTTAATTTGTTATTGTGAAACATATGCTTTAATTTTGATATAACTAAAAACCTAAGGACTAAAATGAAAATATCAAAACAAATTTTAAAGTCCTTAAAATTCCTTATATCTTGTTAAAGACCACTTCATAGCTAAAACCAAAGACTTACAAAATATTTTTTAAGTATTTCAAAGTCAAAACAGTGATTTTTCAAGCCCCGTTTCGAAACGGTCCAAGGCGTTTCGAAACACTTTCAGTTCGATGTGCACCTGTTCCGAAACGCGTATCGGAACGGGTCAAGGCGTTTCGAAACGATATGACTCGTTTCGAAACTGTTCTTCATTTAAACGAACAAGGGCAACGGTCTTTAACTGAATTTTGAAAATAAATAGGGCGTTCCGAAACGGGCTTAGGCCGTTTCGAAACACCCCTTTGACAGTGGCAAATCTGTTCTGAAACGGGCAAGAACGTTTCGAAACACCCCTTTGGCAGTGGCAAAACCGTTCCGAAACGGCCCTAGGCGTTTCGTAACGGGCTCTCGTAGACGCTCCAACGGCTATAAAACGGCTATATTATTTGAATCCGTTCCGAAACAGGTTATCCCCGTTCCGAAACGGTAGGCGTCTGGGTGCTGTAAAGTCATGAGAAAAACACCCCAACGGCTCTAATCTTTAGCCCATCACCCACAACGGTTGGAAATCATCAAGAGGCTATAAAAAGACCCCAAGAAGCTCCAGCAATCAACAATTGAGCTACAAGCATACATCCTTTCATCAAATACAAGCATTTGTGTTGAAATCCCATTTTTGTCTAGAAACCCCAATTGTATCCTTCATTTCTATTTTGTTCAATTGGGTTGAGTGCTTGATATTGGGCTATCATTTGTATTGAGAGATACCATATTAGCCAACAAATTTCTTTGTTCTTTTGTGTGAGGATTGGGTTAATTTTTTGGTAGAAAAATTAACCGAAATTGTAAAGGTTGCCTCCTTGTCCTGGAAAAAGGGGACGAACAATTTAGTGGAAATTGTTGCAAATCCTTGGTGAGACTAAGGTAGTGGATGTAGAGTTCGGTTGGTGAACTTGAACCACTCTAAATTCCCGTGTCAATATTTTTAAGTTGCAATTTCCGTTACAACATCGTTAAAATTCCAATTCACCCCCCCTCTTGGTTATTATTATTCGTGTGATCCACTCAACAATTGGTATCAGAGCTTAACTCTTTGAGGATTAACAACCACAAGAGGAGATCCTTGGAAGAAGTGTGATCATCATCAAAATATCAAGAGATGGCTTCAACCTCCGCTCCCGGCATGTACGACTCACAATCCACCACAAAGCCTCCTTTCTTCAATGGTGAGAACTACTCTTTTTGGAAAAATAAAATGCGTCTATTCATTAAATCAAGTGACTATCTTGTATGGGATGTCATTGAGGATGGACCATATATTCCATTGAAGCAAGATAATGATGGCAAAATGGTGCTAAAAAGGAGAACGGAAATGAGTGAAGAGGAAAGAAAAAAGATTCAAGTAAATGACAAAGCTCTTCACATGTTATTTTGTGCTTTCGGTCCGGACATCTACTCAAAGGTCTCATCAATTGAAAGTGCCAAAGAAGTGTGAGACACTCTTGAAACCACCTATGAAGGCACCAACGATGTCAAAGAAACTAAGATTGGAATTCTCAATCTTAGTTATGAAAATTTCAAGATGGAATTCGATGAGACGGTGTCAAAGATGTTTGATCGGTTCTCCACAATTGTAAATGGTTTAAAGGGATATGGAGAAGTTATACCGGAAGACAAGCTTGTCCGAAAGCTACTCTATTCACTTCCCGAATCTTGGGATGGGAAGAGAACCGCAATCATCGAAGCAAAGAATTTAAAAACTCTAAAGCTTGATGAACTTGTAGGCTCTCTCCTTACTCACGAGATCATGAAGCAAGGAAGAGAAGATGAAAGAAAGAAAGAAGAAAAAAAAATGGAGAAGCTTGAAGGGGAGAAAAAGAAGAAAATGGGAATAGCTCTCAAGGCTAAAACATCCCAACTTGATGAAAGTTCATCTAGTGATGAGGATGAGCTTGAAGAATTGGCTATGATAGCCAAACGATTCTCACGCCTTATGAGGTCCAACCGAGGAAGAAAAATCCAAAGGAAAATGGACTTTAAAAGCAAGAACAAAGAAGAAGGAAGGGATCCAATCACTTGCTTCGAGTGCGGACAACCCGGCCACATACGTTCGGAGTGCCCTCAACTCAAGAAGAAGGGCTTTGAGAAGAGGAAAAAGCTCAAAGCCAAGCTTGCTACTTGGAGTGATGAGGAGTCATCGAAGGATGACGAACAAGAAGTGGCGAACCTTTGCCTCATGGCACTTGAGGAAGATTCCTCCTTGGTAACCTCTAACTCATCTACTTTAGATTTTTCATATGAAGAATTAAATGATGCTTATGATGAGTTACAAGAGGTATATGATGAATTAGTTGAGAAGTATAAGGAGTCGGTTATTAGGAATAGAAAAATTATTCTAGAATTAAAAGAGAAAAATGACTCACTTACTCAAACTAATTCTAAAATTGAGAAAAAGATATTAGGATTAGAAGACGAACTCAAATTCTTTCAAAAAGAAAATATTGATCTTAATAATCTTTTATCTCAAAATAATTGTGAACACCAAAAGGTGTTAAGTGAGCTAAATGAGCTCAAAAAGTCTTTAAAAAATAATGGTAGTGTCAAACATGACATAGGAGAATCCTCTAGAACACACCAATATAAGAAAAAGACTAACTACTACAAACAAGGTAACTATCCTAGACATAGTAAAGTTAAAAGAATTAGAAATGTATGGGTTCCTAAGGAACTTGTTAAATCTAATAATATTATTGCTATGTCACCTTGGATTCCTAAGGGAACCAAAGTTTTAGGAACTAACACACATGGACCCAAAATGATTTGGGTACCAAAAACAAAAGTTTAAATATCTTTGTTTGTAGGGGGAGCATTGCTACAAGGCCAAAGCACAAAGTCAAAACTCATGGTACCTTGATAGTGGATGCTCGAGACACATGACCGGAGACAAGATTCGACTAATGGATCTAAAGCCAAAAAGTGGAGGAGTAGTAACATTTGGTGACAACTCCAAAGGCCACATTGAAGGTATTGGCTCCATAGGTAATCACTCTACTACTCTCATTGAAAATGTTTTATATGTCAATGGTCTTAAACATAATTTATTGAGCATAAGTCAACTATGTGATAAAGGTTTTAATGTTATGTTTGATAAAACCGGTTGTAAAATTGTAGACATTAAAACTAATAATATTATGCTCATAGGTCATCGCATAGGGAATATATACATGGTGCATCTAGATGACATTCATACATCTCATGCATGCTTAGTTGCTCAAAATGAAAATGGTGCATGATCGTGTGCTTCATCTCATTGTTTCTTGGTTTATTCGACCATCCGAGGGTAAATACTCCCACATCCGAGAAAAAGATCACTTTTGGCTAGAGTGTTTCCGTAGGGGTGAGCGCCCAAATGTCCCTAAAATTATTTTTGCCGAGATTGTCAATAACATTAAGCTTATTGACACGAATGAGTTAATTTCGTTCACCTATGGGATTGTTTTGAGTTTCCTCTTCCATCATCTCAATATTGATTGTACCTATGACTCCTCGGAACCTCGCAAGACCAAGATTGGTGAGTCCTCTCTTCGCAAGTCAGGATTCACTTATGTGAATGGTATTTGGGAAAGGGTTGATAGGGAAGCGGTTCCTCCTCCTGTTGCTCCTCCGCCTCAAGATCAAGTGGGAAACACTAATGCTCTCACTGCTCTCCTTACCCAGCGATTCAATGCCTTGGATTCTAGACTTGATACTATGGACACTTATTGTTTAGAACCTATGCTTATGATCTTCTATTTTGGGATTTGATTATGAACTTATTGTTTATGCTTTAGATATTTTGATGATATTAATTATGATTGCTTATTATTGCTTATTGGTACTAATCTTCTTTATGAGCTTGTTTATTTTTGATCTAACAAAAAGGGGGAGAAGATATTTAAGAGAATTGCCATGCCATGCCATGCCACCAAAAAATTTCAAATTTTTAAATTTGTCTTAAGGTTTTGATCCTTGATTTCAAAAGTCACAAGTCTTAAATTTCAAAACCTATCTTAAATTAAGGGGGAGTTAGAATATCTTCAAAACTTTCAAAATTCTTAAAAAATTCTAACTTTGGTTTTGTTATATCAAAAAGGGGGAGATTGTGAAACATATGCTTTAATTTTGATATAACTAAAAACCTAAGGACTAAAATGAAAATATCAAAACAAATTTTAAAGTCCTTAAAATTCCCTATATCTTGTTAAAGACCACTTCATAGCTAAAACCAAAGACTTACAAAATATTTTTTAAGTATTTCAAAGTCAAAACAGTGATTTTTCAAGCCCCGTTTCGAAACGGTCCAAGGCGTTTCGAAACACTTTTAGTTCGATGTGCACCTGTTCCGAAACGCGTATCGGAACGGGTCAAGGCGTTTCGAAACGATATGACTCGTTTCGAAACTGTTCTTCATTTAAACGAACAAGGGCAACGGTCTTTAACTGAATTTTGAAAATAAATAGGGCGTTCCGAAACGGGCTTAGGCCGTTTCGAAACACCCCTTTGACAGTGGCAAATCTGTTCCGAAACGGGCAAGGACGTTTCGAAACACCCCTTTGGCAGTGGCAAAACCGTTCCGAAACGGCCCTAGGCGTTTCGAAACGGGCTCTCGTAGACGCTCCAACGGCTATAAAACGGCTATATTATTTGAATCCGTTCCGAAACAGGTTATCCCCGTTCCGAAACGGTAGGCGTCTGGGTGCTGTAAAGTCATGAGAAAAACACCCCAACGGCTCTAATCTTTAGCCCATCACCCACAACGGTTGGAAATCATCAAGAGGCTATAAAAAGACCCCAAGAAGCTCCAGCAATCAACAATTAAGCTACAAGCATACATCCTTTCATCAAATACAAGCATTTGTGTTGAAATCCCATTTTTGTCTAGAAACCCCAATTGTATCCTTCATTTCTATTTTGTTCAATTGGGTTGAGTGCTTGATATTGGGCTATCATTTGTATTGAGAGATACCATATTAGCCAACAAATTTCTTTGTTCTTTTGTGTGAGGATTGGGTTAATTTTTGGGTAGAAAAATTAACCGAAATTGTAAAGGTTGCCTCCTTGTCCTGGAAAAAGGGGACGAACAATTTAGTGGAAATTGTTGCAAATCCTTGGTAAGACTAAGGTAGTGGATGTAGAGTTCGGTTGGTGAACTTGAACCACTCTAAATTCCCGTGTCAATATTTTTAAGTTGCAATTTCCGTTACAACATCGTTAAAATTCCAATTCACCCCCCCTCTTGGTTATTATTATTCGTGTGATCCACTCAACAGTTACCTTAACCGTATCAACCGCGCACCTCATCCCGCCATTATGCCGTGGGTGGAACGAGCTGGTTTTGGCCACGTAGCGAGGATCTTAGCGGGTGTGAAGTGTAACCCATCGTTGATTAGCGCGCTAATAGAATGATGGAGGCTAGAGACGCACACTTTTCATTTCCCGTGTGGCGAGGCAACAATAACGCTGCAGGATGTTTCCTACCATTTGGGGTTGCCTACGAACGTCAACCTTATTACGAGTATAGCGTTGGGTAATTGGCCAGATGTATTTGCTCAACTAATGAGAGTGGCGCCCCCAGCAGATGCGTGGGATGGTGGGAAAATAGCCCTATCTTATTTGGAGAATGAATTTGAAAACCCTCCCCATGCGGATGACGAAACACTCCATGTATTTTTTTCATTTTTTTCACTAATTTATATATTTTTAATATATTTCGTTTTTTAAATATTTAATTTTTTAATATCCATATTTCTTATTTTTTCTTTACTATTAAATTTTGTTTTATTTATTATTTTCACAGCGGTTTGAGCGTGCCCACATCTTGCGCATTATCGGCGGTATATTAATGCTAGACAAATCTCGCACCAAGGTGCACGTGATGTGGCTTTATCATCTTACCGATTTCGATGAAGCTAGACAAAAATGTTGGGGAGCAGCTGTCTTGACCTTTCTTTTTAGAGAGCTGTGCAAGAACGTCGACCAAGATAGAGCAGCAATTAGAGGATGTTGTTTACTCCTTCAGTCTTGGGCTTGGTTTCAGATGCCTTTTTTAAGCCCGCAGCCTAAACAGCCCGCCCCCTACTTATTTCCGCTTCTTCGGAGGTACTATTCAATTTATTTTATTTTTAAATTATTATATTTAACGAATTTTTTTATTTTCCATTAATGATAGGTGGAGCGAAACACTGAGCCACCAGGGCCTGCCGAAAAACCAACAAGACTACAGGCTTGTTATGGATAAGATGACGCACGATCAGGTAATCCGAAAATTCATTTGAATTTTTTCATACTTTTTTTCTAATAATATTTCATATAACCGTTAGACGCGTTATAATTTTTTAGTTCGTGTGGATGCCCTACGCTTTTGAGGTGATTCAGCAGATTACTCCACCCGAGATTCTGGGTCACCAGCATGTATAGCTTGCCCGAGTGCCGCTGATCAACTATGAAATTGTCGTGTGGCATCCTACAGATCGAGTTCTCCGACAGTTCGGGTACGTCCAAGGGGTTTCGCAAGAAGAACCACCAAATTTGGACGAATTCCACCATCTGACGCACTAGGGGAAGACGAAGATTGACTGGGCCCATTACTACGCTTGGTACAGCGTTGGGCTATTTGGGATGACCGATTTGCCAGTCGCCCACGCATCCTCTGACCCATTGTGGATTGGGCCGATTCGGTCACTTTTGATTACTTTTAATGGTATGGGCTATTTGGGAAGCAGCATATCCTTACTCCCGAGGAGCGCTAGCGACAGCTTCCCGAGGCTCCCCGAAACCGCCCACGCTCCCAACGTCAAGCGAGCCAGAGCCAGTCGAGGCAGCGAGGTCCGAAGCCGCGAACTGACACTGCAGGGGCCTCATCTTCTGCCACAACATTTCAGAATTTGAGCGGTCCTTCGACTTTCCAGCAGATGAGGCCTCCACCCGACTTCGACTTCTCTGGTGCCTATCGTCCCCATATGCCGACGAGTGATCCTCCGCTGATCGATATTCCACCGTTGGCATCTCAGTTTGACTATAGCATTGTCCTGCAAACGCCATCGGGTAGCTTGTTTTACTCACCGCTCGGGCCCAGCAGAGGTTCGCGTATCGCAGATGATGATGATGATGAGGACCAGGAGGATGCAACACAACTTGTTCGGAGGAATCCAGATCGGGATCGTCGTCCACCCTACTGCGGAACGGGTGGACATAAACATCATTAGCCTTTTTTTTCTAATGGATATGTACTTACGTTTCTAATATATTTATTCGAGACATTTGATTTTTTTTAAATATCGTATTTTAATTTTTTTATCTATTATAATTAAACTTTTAAATGCTTATTTTATTTTAGTTTTTTATTACTTTTATGCTATTACTAAACCGAAATTATCATTTGTTCTTCAAAGGCAATTTCATTCAAAAAAAATGATGATAGCATAGGGTTTTGGAAGCCATTTTAAGCCAATTTAGAATGGACAGAAATTAACTGTGTTGGTGTCATACGATATAGAATTTCCAGTACTACGAACCCAAACTCAGTCTTCGCTAAAAATATACGATTTATAAGCCCGAAATTAGGCTCGAACATGCCTACCCACCCTTGTTTTTCAACCCAGATTCGCACAGAACTCGCGTTCTACATAACGCGATTTCTGTGCGATATATTTAGCCGCATTTTCAAATTCTCGGGGACCTCGCGTTTTGTAGAACGCAAGTTCCTGATAAACCGTTATTTCAAACAACTATGCCACGTAGATGGAACGCGCGCTCTGCAGAACGCGAGTTCGCGTCTGGCTTCTCAGAGAACACGAGGTTCTATTATGTGGCAAGTTTGGGAGTCATTTTTCCAAATAATTCTGGGAGGGAGCCAAAAATCTATATAATTATTAAAAAGGATTTTTCACCCAAATAAGCCCCCAAAAGTACATAGGAAATTTAATACAATTTTCGATATTAAATAATAATTCTGTCAGCAATTAGATTTTTCTTGAAAGCTCAAGTAATTGAGATTATTAGCAAAACTGGTCCCCGGTAGTAAATTTTGTTCCATGAATGAACCTAGTGAAAAAGGGGCTAGAATGAAAAGCTCCCCATTCTATAATTCACTCCATCTTCAATGCACGGAAGCTGTTGTCATTGTCAAATAATGTTATCATAAATATTCTTGTTGCACTGCACTATACAAAAGCGTACTTACCAGCAGAATATATATGCCGTGTTATAAATCGTCTGCTAGCTTTTGACTTTTGTTGTAAAAGTTTATTTATAATAACGGTTTTGGACTAAATAATGACAGCGATTGTGCATGCTCTAAAAATATTCAAAATAAATTAAATTAAATGCTTGTAAGAAAAAAAGTAAGAAATAATTTTAGATAAAGGCGGATGGATAGGGAGCTATGACCCTCAAACTTTTAATAATTTAAAAATTCTAGTTTGGCCCTACAAAATTTAAAAATTCTTATTGTGTTAATATTTTTAATTAATTCCTCTACTAAAATTTTTAAAATTTCTCATAAGTCTCAAATTTTCTAAACTTTTTAGTTAAGCACAATTATTTTGAAAATTTTAAAATTAAACCCTTCAAAATTTTTGAAAATTTTAATTTATGTCTTTAAATTTTTGAAAATTTCAAGTAGGCTCCCCAAACTCTATTGTCAAGATCCTCCCCTAATTCTAGACTAATGGTAAATTATGTAGGAAAAATAAAATGATGTTATATTTCATGAATTTGAGACATGTTAGACTCATTTTTATTCAAAAGTCAGTTTTATATCTCTCACAGATTATGGTTTGAAAAAAAAGTATAGCTCTTTCGGATTATAATTTAGTAGTCTCAATCTAATAAGTCAATGAAAACCTCTAAAATCTTTGAACATCCCCAGCTTACAAAGTGTTCGAAAAAAATTGTTTTGTTTTTTTAATAGAAGCCACTAATTTTCTTAAAAGAGGAAATATCTAAAATTACTATAAGAGTTTACAAATGTAAGTGTAAACTAAACACAAAATTTGGACATCATCTTATAACTCTGAGTTAATTTCACCACACGTCCCCAAACTATGACGTTCATTTTAAATTGTTCCCTAAACTTTTAAATGTTCCATTTTCATCCCAAAATCATGACCATCATTCTAAGTTGGTCCCCAAACTTTTTGAATATTCTAATTCCATCTAGGGATGGCCAAATAACCTGAACTCGAATCAACTCAGTGTTGCCCAATCTGACCCGGTTGGATTTCTAGTCTTGAATTTCAGGGATCAGGGTGGGGGTTATTTATAGTGTTGAGTCGAGGCGGGGCAGGTTCGGGTATATGCTAGAAATTCCCCGCCCTCGCCCCGGTATATATTTTAATAAATGTATATATATTATATTTATAAAAATACCACTATATATAAACACTTTTATGGTTGTTGAGCTAATTTTTTTGTTTGTGCTTATCGTAAAAAAAATTATATGTTGTTCAAGTTTTAACATATCTGATTCTGACGGTCAATGGTTCAAGTTTATTTTTTAAAATATGAAATTTTCATGTGGATAGTTTAAAATTGGTTTTTATTTTATTTTTATATAGGTTTAAAGTCTTTTGAAACTAAATTTTGTAGCTGTAATGGTGGATTGATCAGATTTAACTTTTATAGTCGTCAGAGATTAAGGTTTTTTTTATTTTTTGGGTCGTGTCGGTTTGGGGTCGAGTTTAGTAGTTGGTATATCGGGGGTGGGGCGGGGCAGGTAAACTAATATTTTAATTTGGGGCGGGGCAGAGTCAGGTTTAGAGGCTTATAGATCGGGGCAGCCAAAAAACCAGCCCGCTCCGTCTCGTGCCCATCCCTAATTCCATCCTCAAATCTTCGTTTATGCCACACCATATTGTTACAAAATACACATCAATTTTTCATGACAATTAATAATTTTATTAACATAAGATATGATTAGCATATGTTGATACTTTGAGGATGGAATTAGAATGTTCAAAAGGTTTGAGGATCAATTTAAAATTAGAGTTATAGTTTGAGGATAAAACTGGAATGTTCAAAATTTTGGGGACAAATTTAGAATGAAGATCATAGTTTGAGGATGAAATTGAAATGTTTAAAAATTTTGGGATGAATTTAAAATTGTGGTGCAATTAACTCTATAACCCTTGACACAAGAAACTAGTCACTTGAGATCATACAAGGGCCATACAAGGAAAATGTTAAAAAAAACTCCAATAAAAAGACTCGAACAAAAGATAGAAATGACCAAATCTGATTGTATCAACAAACGAACCACACAATCGCAAATCAGAGTCGAGCGTCGTGAAAAAAACATCCATGAACGCAAAACCACATATCCAAATCAAATTCGAAGGTCCAAAGCAAGAAAGATGAGCATGGTAACAAATAAACATCATCTTGATCAATCGAGGCGACGTCAAATCCAATCTTAAGAAAAAATTATTTTGTAAACTGATATATATATATATATATATATTCAATACATTTATGGTTATGGATTTATATTTAATACATTGGTGGTGAAAATTAAAAAGTTACACAAGAGCCTTAGTTTTATAGTTTATGTTTAGAGATTAAGGTTTAGATTTTAGGGTAATATGGTGATGGATTTAAGTTTTAACTTACAAACCTTAAATTTTAAACCCTTAAATCCTACATCCTAAGTTTAATCTTTAAACCCTAAAACTAAGGCGCTTGTGGAACTTTTTAATTTCCACCGCTCGTGTATAGAATAATTACCATTCATATATATATATATTAAAAAAAGTAGATTAATTGTAAATTTGTCCCCACTTTTCAACATATATGTTGGCCCCAATTCTCAACACATGTAGTGAAAAAATACTCCACAAGCATGTCCATTTTCACTTTAAAAATTAAAATTCAAATTTTAACCCTAAAATTATAAATCCTAAATTATAATAAAAAACCTTAAAACTTAAATTCTTAAACTATAAATTAAACTCTAAACCTTGAATTAGACCCACTTGTAAAAAAACAAAATTTTCACTACCGATCCATACAGTATTTTCTCATATATGTTGCCTATGTATATGGTTCTATTACAAAATATACCATGTTGTACGGGTAAAAGTGAATATTTTATCACATCGTACAACACGTTTTGTAAGATATCAAGTGAAAAGAAAGGCACATCTATTGTTTGATGATAAGTTGTTTTTCAAGGTTTACCAAATTTAAGGACGGTAAAGTGATAAATAACTTGATATCACTTAAGTATGTTTTGAGTTTGAAATTTTGCGTATATGAAAATTTCTTGTTGAGAGATTCATCCATCAAAACATGATGTACAACGAGAATCAATCTGAATTAATCAAAACAAAAATTCTAAAAAATCAATAGTAAAAAAACCGTAGGGCGGCAACAGCAAATGAATTACAAGGAAAGTGTACCGAAAAAGATGGCATCACATCAACAATAATGGTGGCCATAACCATGAGCCATCGAGGGAGGGGAACGGGGGAAGTTAAATTAGGCTGTCTCAATCGGTCACCGTATCGTTTACTTTCCCCGGAGTCCGGATCGCCTTGTCTTGCTACATATAATGCTTTGGACAGAGACAACAAATTATTGAACGAACTAATTGCTATAACACGACCTTACACAACACGGACCACGGTGTCCAATTTATTATCCATCACATCTGTATTTAATTTCTTCTTCTCTTCCATTATTATATTCTAAAGTCGTTGAAGTGAAGAAATATCGCATTTTCACTTCGTTGATACGCCATTGATCAATATTGCTTGTTTGGGAGGTGAAGTTCGTCCGTCGTATGAATCTAGAATTAGTTTTTACACATGACATCTTTATTTATAATCATTGTGCTTATAATAAGATATTATTTGTTTCGAAAGTAAATAATATCTCATTAAAAAATTTCGTAATCAGATCACACTAAAGTATAACCTAAACAACGAAATGGAAAAGGGAGTACCAAAATACCATAAAACCAAAACACAAACTACAAAGTTTAACGGTTAATGATTTAATTGAAACTATTTTAATAGTCTACGTGTCTAATTGATAAAATTCATAGTTTAATGATCAATATATAACCTCCTCATAATTAAGTGACTATTCAAGTAGTTTACCCATTGCTTTTACTTTAAGCCTTATCATCATTTATTTATTTTTGAATAGTAGAGGGACTAAATTACCCCCTTGATTTGAAATGGGTCAAATGGTCTTGGCTTAGTAGTTTTATTGAAAAAGTATTCTACACCTTCACCAACTGTCCAATAATACAAGGATTAAATTATTTGTTTATTTTGAGAGGATTAAATTACTCATAATCTTATAGTACAAGGACCTCTGGTGTATTTATTCCATCATAATTTATACTATTAAGTATTAACGATATATTTGGTAAAAATTACTAGCAGTAACACTAATATAATATTTTATTACACATTCAAAAAATATTTTAATATTGTTTTTGTTTTTTTTATCGAGGGTAAGATTCAAGCTTCTTTAGGGAAAAGACCTTTTTATGCATTTTGGGAGTAAAATAAAAATATTAAAATTAGAGGGAAGAAAATGAAAATTTATAAAAAAATCTTAAATCAAAACATACGTTTACCCTTTTTTTTACTAAATCAACGCGTTTCCCCTATTCATCAAAATATCTTTCCTTTGAATTTTATTTTAGGGACTAAAATGTAAGAAAATGAAATGAGAAGACTAAAACATAAATTATTTTAAAGTATATTGGTGTTTGAACCATGAAAACAATATAAAACTTGGAAATGCCATGACTTTGTGCTCATAGTCCGAATGAGGCAATTTTTTTAGTTCATATAAATTTAGTGATCTACACGTTGCCAAAGGATAT
Source organism: Hibiscus trionum (assembly GCA_030270665.1). Taxonomy (NCBI): domain Eukaryota; kingdom Viridiplantae; phylum Streptophyta; class Magnoliopsida; order Malvales; family Malvaceae; genus Hibiscus; species Hibiscus trionum. The sequence goes on from BSYR01000012.1 coordinate 2,137,600, forward strand.
ATAGTCGCATTATCGTCGTTTTCATCTCGATAAACATCGTTTTGGCCTTTAATTTTAATTTTTTATCTAAAATTTTAACTCTTTGACTTCAATTTTTTTAATATGCCAGACTTAAAAATTTGATTTCTCAAATACATATCATTGTTCACAAAATGTTTTATATGTGTACTTTTACTGCATGAAAATTTTTGTTTTGGTCCCTAACTTTAATTCCCTTTCAATTGAGTCCTTTTAATTACACAATTATACATTTGTTGAATGCAATATAATTACACAATTATAGTAAATTTTGTGCTTTTAAAAAAACAGTTTAATAGCTCTAATTTTAATTCTTTTCGTTTAATAGTCACATTGTCGCCGCTTTCATCTCGGAAAACATCGTTTTGGCTTTCGATTTTGATTTTTTATCTAAAATTTTAACTCTTTGACTTCAATCTTATTTTATCATGTCAGACTTAAAATTTTGATTTTTCTATACAAATATATATAGGATTAATATTTGATATACTGCCAGTGTAAAAAAAAGTTTACACAAGCATGCCTATTTTCAAGCCTAAATTTAAATCCTAAAATTCTAACCTTAAAACCCTAAAAATCTAACCCCAACCCTTAAACCCCAAACCCTAAATTATCAACCTAAACCCCTAACCTTTGAACCCTAAACTAAACCCCTAAACCCCTAAATAAACCCGCTTGTGGAAACTTTATTTTCCACCGCTAGTGTATAAGATATTAATCCACACATATATATATATATCACTATTCACAAAATATTTTATATGTGTCCTTTTACTGCATGAAGATTTTCATTTTGGTCCTTATAATTTTAATTCCCTTTCAACTTAGTCCTTGTAATTTTACCACATGGTAAAAATAAAATATTTCAGAATGCAATAAGATTACATATTTTTAGAATACAATATAATTACACAATTACAATAAATTTGTGCCTATTTTTTTTAAATTTTTTTAGTTTAATACCTCTATTTTAATTCTTTTCATTTTAGTCCCAAGATGCAAAAAAAAAAAAAAAAACCCAAAGTCGTAGGTAACTGCCAGCAAACCATGAAAATAAGTGTTTTTTAATAAAAAATACCAAGATTTCATTTTTTAGGGTAAACTACATAAATGGTCACCGAACTTTTAGAGCGGATTCATTATGGTCAACGAACTTTTAAAATATTCGATAAGGTCACTCAACTTTTAGTTCAATTTCAATATAGTCACCGAACTTTTAGTTCACTTTCAATATGGTCCCTCTTGTTAAAAAAATTGACGTTATCCTTAATAAAAAATGAGTAAACTACACTAATCATCACTCAACTTTCTTCTCACTTCTATTTTGGTCAATAGAGTTTAAAAATTTTCAATTTAATAATTTAACTTTCGAATTGTTCATATTTTGGCCACGCTCAAATATCATGTTTATACAAATAGAAAAATTCGATTAATACTTAAAAATTATTTTGGTTAATTGGTAAATTCAAATTATTCAATTATCGATCTTATATTGTACCAATTAAATCAGATAATCAATTAACCAATTAATCGAATTTTTCTATTTGTATAACCATGTCATTTGAGAGTGGCCAAAATATGAACAATTCAAAAGTTAAGTTATTAAATTGAAAATTGTTAAACGCTAGTGACCAAAATAGGTGTGAGAAGAAAGTTGAGTGATGATTGGTGTAGTTATCCATTTTTATTAAGGAAAAACGAAAACTTCAACTGAAGGTAACGGGAGGGACCGTATCGAAATCGAACTAAAAGTTAGGTGACCTTATCAAATATTTTAAAAGTACAGTGATCAAGATGAATCTGGCCTAAACGTTTGGTGACCATTTATGTAGTTTACCCTTTTTTATCTTCTGAAATTGAGGCTTGACAGTTTTAATCGATAGCCGTAACGTAAGCAACAGTTACGACTATTCAATCAAAGCCGTCCGATTAGCAGAGCATTGGGATTAACTAGGCATGTGGGCCAACGGTCTCACGGATAGGAGAAATCACACGCCACATTGAATTCATTTTTCCTACCCAGGCACAACACCGCAACGCAAACGCATTCGATAACTCCTTTCTCTCTCTACCTCGTCCGTACGGATCCTTAGGGTTTCAATCTTTAACTTCGATCAAATCGATAGGGCTTTGATTATCGTCTCTCCTCTGGTTGTATACCGAATCGAATCACGAAATTCGAAAAAAGATGGTACTTTCTCAGAGGATTCATGAAGCATTCAAAGGAACCGTGGAGAGAATTACAGGGCCCCGAACCGTCTCTGCTTTTAAAGAGAAAGGAGTTCTGAGTGTCTCTGAGTTCATCCTGGCCGGTGATAATCTCGTCTCCAAATGCCCTACCTGGTCTTGGTATCTTCTCCATGCTATCAATATATGTGCTCTATCTTTTAAGTTTTGTAACTTCATTTTGATGGTTTTAGATTTATATGAATCAATCTTTATTTTATTATCCTATATCGATATGAACGGATTAGTATTTTGGGGTAAAATTGTAGTTTAGCTTCAACAATTTGACTTAGTGGATTGTTATGAATGTTAGGGAATCAGGAGAGCCAAGCAAGAGGAAGTCCTATTTACCACCCGAAAAGCAATACCTGATTACAAGAAATGGTAAATTGACTACCATTTGTCTTGATTTTCTTTTCTTGTTTGGCCTATTGTTGCCCCTTTGAACTGTAAATCATGATTAGTAAGAGTAATACTATTTGATCATTTCGCGGTTAGTCCCTTGCCTAAGGAGGGCTGCATCGGTGGAAGAAGAATATGAGGCTGCTGGAGGAGAGGTTCTTCTTGATAATGAAGACAATGACGGTTGGTTGGCGACTCATGGGAAACCCAAAGGTATTATCTTCTGCTTTGAGATTGTACTTGTTTAGATTCTATTATGGAAATTTGGGCTTTACACAACTCTTCTTCGTGACAGATAGAAGTGATGTGGAGGAAAACCTGCCTTCAATGGAGACTCTAGAAATCAGACAGACTGAAACTGTAAGATCAATACCTTCATATTTTGGGCGTGGGGATGATGAAGAAGATATACCTGACATGGCTGATTATGAAGAAGCTGACAATCTTGTTGAGACAGATGCTGTAAGTGTTAAGAAATTTATTTGATTCTGGGATTAAAAAACTATCTGGGCAACTGGGTTTTATTTTTGTTTTTTCCTTTTCTGTTTTGTAACCAATTGATGTAATTAGCCTTGTATAGAAGTTCTAAGCTTATCAACCAATGTCCTGTACTATCTTAATATTATATATCTTGGTTAATATGGGTGAGGGCGGGTGGGGGAAAATAGAGAGATAGAAAGGAAAAGAAAGGTAAGATTATGTTGTGATAAGGTGCACGATATAGTTTTATGCTAAACCTGTTCTTATGGATATGGATTCTAATTTATTCTTCCTCCCTTAGATGTTTAAATGTTTGTGTTCTGAGATGATGTGTCTGATTAATGCAGGCAACTTTACAACCGACATATCTTGTTGCTCAAGAACCTGATGATGACAATATTTTACGGACCCGAACCTATGATGTCAGCATCACGTAAGACAATTCTGGTGCCTGCAAACTTGCTTAGGGTCTGTTTTCAGAAATGCGTTTTCTTATGAAAACTCAAACTTGTTGCACATTATCATTTTTTAGGTATGATAAATACTACCAAACACCTCGTGTGTGGCTTACTGGGTATGATGAGGTTGGTGTTGGAGAATTCCTATTTTTAATGAATTATATTTGTTGATTCAAGTATCAAACTTATCAATTTGGCTGCAAATCTTTGTCCTTGTCTGAACTTGATCACAGTCAAGGATGCTTTTACAACCAGAGCTTGTTCTGGAGGATGTTAGTCAGGATCATGCACACAAAACGGTACGCCATATTTACTAATTTAGATTCTCACTCTCATTCATTTTCTGCGGGCAAGAGTATGGATTTCAGTTTTCTCATCTCAATATTTTATCTGCATGCTCCTAAATGATCTTTGAAATTGTCTTTACTCTATCCTGATTTACCTGGGTACAGGTTACTATTGAGGACCATCCTCATTTACCTGGGAAGCATGCGTCTGTGCATCCATGCAGACATGGTGCCGTGATGAAAAAGATCATTGATGTGCTTATGTCACGTGGAGTAGAACCTGAAGTTGATAAGTAAGACTTTTGGCCCCTCATTTACTCGTAAATTGCTTTGAATTGGCCCTTTTACCTTTTACAAAACATCTATGCAGCGCAGTAATTATTTGGCACAATTTTCCTTTAGAAATAACAGTTGTCATATTTTTCTCTTACCCTCTTAAAAATGCAGTATGCAATATGCATGTAGTGGATGGATTAGTGCACAGCAATTTTCTGAAAGTTTTTAGATGGTGTGACATTTTCCTCATGAATTTTCAACTCAATTATTGCAGGTATCTTTTCTTGTTCTTGAAATTTGTAGCCTCTGTAATTCCAACAATTGAGTATGACTACACCATGGACTTTGATCTTGGCAGCAGCAGCACTTAATTAGAGGTAAGCCATCAATAATTGAAGGCTTTCTTAGCTTTAGATCGAATAATCGAAGGCTTTTTTTAGCTTTAGACCCAATTTATTGTTCTTGAAATTTGTAGCATCTGTAAGTCGAACAATTGAGTATGGCTAAACCTTCATTTCTTTGTCTTTCGGTTTTTGTACCTCCGGAAACCTGATTTGCATTATTCAAGCAAGGAATTATTATCCATGGCCCCACACACTTAATTCAGCAATGAAAGTCCTGCAGTACCTATGGGGTCATAAGACTTTTAACCCAAAATCTTGATGCAGTATCTTTGTGTCTGTACTATATATGTTCTTCATTTTTGCTACCTGACTGACTCAGATGGATATTTTGCAGCTGGTACATTATCTGGTATACCTGTAATGCAGAAGCCCTAGTGCATGATAATCTCCCTTCCTCACATTCATTGCTCTACTGAATTACAGAGTTCTGATGATGTTTGTTCATGTCCTACTCAGTGCCACCACACTTGTAAATAGTATCAGACTGAAACAAAACTTTGTTTTCATCATTGTTGTTTGGAATGTTGTTTGTGCCACAAATATTATTTGATGTCAATTAGTTGATTGTGCGTGGCAAATTTAATCTGGAATTGTGAATTAGCAAGATACTATATGTTTGCTAGATAAAACTAATATTGCATCTTTTCTTAAGAGTGAATTAGCAACTAATAAAATAATCTTAGCTGGATTGCTTCTTTAGTAAGACTCTATTTCAACGTGGTATGCAAATGCCATTTAAAGGAATGGTATGCATCAATAAAATTCAAATATCGTGCTCTAGCTAATGGTTGTTGCCTGCTATTTGCTTTAATCCTACCTCACTCTCTCGTCCATTTGTTCTTCTGGGTCGGTTCCATTTTTGTTTCGGTGATTTGGCTCGGTTCCGTGGAGCTTCTCTTCGTTTCGAGAGATTTTTCTTTGGTTTCTCGATGCTTGTTCTCTTGGCTCTTTCGAATTTCCCCTTCGGTTTGGTTCTGAGTTTCGTCTGGTGCTACAATCTTTCTCTGGGTTTCTCTTCGAGTTTGGCACTGTGTGGTTCTCGGTGCTTCAGGTAGGTGCCCTTTCCCCCATCTATCTGTTTTACTCTTTTGCCCTTTGATTTCATCCCGACTTTGGTGGTCGGTGTTGGGTTGTTGCTTCTTCTCTTGTGGTCTGATTTCCTGTGATCTTTCTTTGCTCGGGTTTGCCTGGTTTTGTCGGCATAGTCTTGTCATTTTCTGCGATCTCTCCTTTGTCTCTCTGGTTTGCGTTTGTTTCTTGTTTTTTTCTCTATGGCTTGCTTAGCATGGAACATTAGAGGTTTAGGACAAAAAGATACCATTCGAGCTTTATCAAACCTTACTCACAAGTACCATCCATCGATTATTTTTTTGTCTGAAACAAAACAGAAAAAAACCAAGCTAGAAAGAATTAGAAGGCGTTTTCCCATTGGGTTGGCAGGGGGTCTTGCTCTATGGTGGAAAGATGAGGTTAATGTTTCGATCCTAATAGCAGGAAAAAACCTCATTGATACTGAAATTACCTATGAGAATGAGCCCCCTGGTTTTGCTCCTTCATTTATGGTCCACCATGTAGAGTTTATGGAGCACGTTATAAGCGATTTGGAAAGGATGCGGTGTATCATGGGTGATTCAAACATTGTTGCAAACCAAAAGGAAAAAAAATGGAAGAAACCCCTATGACAAACAACAAGCTTGTTGGTTTGACAAGTTCATGGAAACTTGTGGGGTGATGGATATGCCAATAAAGGGAGGGGGCTACACATGGTCAAATCGGAGAATCGAAGATGACGGAGTTTGTGAAAGAGTTGACGAGGTGATGTTCAACCCAGAGATTTAAAAAGTGAACCGCGATCGCGATATTGCGGTTGTGCCGCCATCTGAAACCGCGTTGGGGTAAAAAACGGTCCGCGATAGCCGCAATTCAGCCGCTTTTGTTCGAAACCGTGATATAATGCCGCAACCGCTATTTAAAACCCTGGTTCAACCTCTCTTGGAACTTATTCAACGAAGCCATTGGTGTGATGGAGCCTGCTTTAGGATCTGACCATAATCCAATTGTTTGTCTCCTAAAAGGCAAGGCAGTAGGAGTAAAAGAAAGCGAATGTTCAAGTTTGAATCGAAGTGGCTTATTGAAGAGGACTGTAAAGAAACAATCCAAGAGGCTTGGGAGACTCAAAACAGAGGAGGTAATGGAGCTGTGTTTCATTGGAAACTAAAAAAGACGAGGTTTAAACTGCAAAGTTGGATCAAAGAGTAGTTTGTAAAAAAACTACTGATGCTCTTGTAAAAGAAATTGTTAGTAGAACTAATATTTGATTTCGATATAACAAGTAAATTTAAAGACTAAATTGCAAAGTAAATAAATTTTTAAGTAATCAAAATACTAGATTTTGACGAGTATAATTTATACTTAAAATATTTTGAAGTCAAAACTTAATCCCCATAAAATTTTCTAAGTGTTTCAAAGCTAAAATATACAAAATCGTCCAGGCGTTTCGAAACACTCTCAAAGTGTTTCGATACGTTTTACCACTGGAGACATCTGTTTTGAAACAGCTCGAACCCGTTTTGATACGGTGTTTATCTGGGCTTTTGATTTTTTAGTATCATTTTGAAACGGCCCACACCCATTTCGATACAGAGGTTAAGTAATTTTAAAATTAAGCATTAAATGAACTAGCTGTTACTTGTCAGAAACTGAATTTTAAAAATTTGATTAAGTGTTTTGATACACCCCTAAGCTGTTTTGAAACACCAATTGACAGTTTCAAAACGTTTCGATACAATCTTTATTCGTTTCGATACGGTCTTTTTTTCACTTACTGTTTTGATACGGCCTATAACTGTTTCGATACGGGACTATTTTACACATAACGACTTTTTCTTTTTTGAGTGTCCGTTTCAATACAAGGGTCCCGTGTTTCGATACAGGTAGTTGCAGAACTGCATTTATGGAGGGAAGAGAGAGCCCCAACGGCTCTATTGATGATCTCAACAACCCAAACAGCTAGAAATAAATGAGAAGGTATAAAAACAAGTCTCTAAAGCTACATCAACAACTATTGAGCCTTCAAGCAAGATCAAAACATTCAAATCCAAACCTTGATCATTTAGAGTCAAATCTTTGTACCCAACTCAATTGAGTCTTTTATTGTAATTTTTATTGAGAGTTTGGGGTGTGATTAATTGTATTTGGGTAAACATCAATCTTTGAGAGGTAATTGTAAGGTTTACCAAATTTCTTCTTTGTAAAGAGTGTGTTGGATTAAGCTTTGGGTAGAAAGTTTAATCGATCTTGTAAGGTTTCCTTCTCATCCAAGAAAAAAGAAAGAATCAATTAGTGGATTGGTTGAAAATACTTAGTGGGAGCTAAGGTAGTGGAGGTAGAGTTCATTTAAGAACTTGAACCACTATAAATTACTTTGTGTCAAGTTTTTCATTCATCCAATTTTTCCTTTCAAATTTTAATAGCCAATTTACCCCCTCTTGGTCATTTGCAATCGTTTGATCAACTCAACAATTAGTATTAGAGCCACACTCATTGGAAGGATTACAACCCTCTTGAGTCGATTCTAGGAGAATTTGATCAACAACAACTTGAAGCAATGACATCCACTTCCGGCCCCAACCTCTATGAGTCTTAATCCACCACCAAACCACTATTCTTCAATGGGGATAACTACCCATATTGGAAGAATCGGATGCGACTCTTCATCAAACCCAACGATGGTATGGGACATTGTAGAAGACGGACCAAACATTCCTATAAAGAGAGATGGTGAACGAAGATTAGTCACAAAGATCAAAACCGAGATAACTAACAAAGATAGAAGACGGTTGCAAGTCAATGATAAAGCCTTGCATATGATCTTTTGTGCTCTCGGTCTCGATATCTATTCAAAGGTGTATTCCATTGAAAGTGTCAAGGAAGTTTGGGATACTCTCGAGACGACATATGAGGGAACTAGCGATGTTAAAGAGACGAAGATCAGTCTGCTCAACTTAAGCTATGAAAATTTTAAGATGGAACCCGGTGAAAGTGTCTCTAAGATGTTTGATCGGTTCTTGGTCATCGTCAACGGATTAAAGGGCTTCAGTGAAGTCATTTTCGAAGACAAGCTAGTTCGGAAACTCTTATATTCTCTTATGAAATCTTGGGATGAAAAAAGAACGACCATCATCGAAGTTAGAGATTTGAAGACTCTCAAGCTTAATGCCCTTGTTGGATCTCTACTCACTCATGAGATCATGAAACAAGGGAGAGAAGAAGAGAAGAAGAAAGAAGAGAAGAAAGTTGAGGAGGAGGTTGAAAAGAAAAAGATTGGAATCACACTTAAAATTTCATACAACGATAGCGATTCTAGTGAAGAGGAAGATGAGAAGATGACCATGTTGGCCAAAAGATTCACACGATTCATGAAGTCCAACCGAGGAAGAAAATTCAATAGAAAAGGGGACTTCAAGAATATGAGTAAATAAGAAAAGAATGACCAAATCATTTGTTATGAGTGCAAGAAGACCAACCATATCCGATCCGAGTGCCCTCAGTTGAGAAAAAAAAGCTTTGGGAAGAAGAACAAGCTCAAAGCTCAAATGACAACTTGGAGTGACGAGGAGTCATCCGAAGACGAAAAGGAAGTGACCAACCTTTGTTTCATGGCATTTGAGGAGGAACCAATAGTAAACCCTAACTCATCATCTTTTACTGACAATAAATTATATGATGCCTATGATGAGTTACAAGATGTTTATGACGAGTTGATTGAAAAATACAAAGTATTTTGAAAAATAAGAAAAATATTTTCGATTTGAAAAATCAAAATGAGTCTCTTTTAAAAACCAATTCCGAATTGGAAAAGAAGGTTTTGTATTTGATTAATCTTTTAAATGACCTCAAAAAGAAAAATCTTGATTTAGAAAAATTTCTTTCCGATTTTCAAGATTATCACACCAAAGAGGTAGATAATCTTAAAACTTCTCTTACTATTGGGAAAATGATTTTGAAAAAAAAAGTTCTTCAAAAATCCAATATGTTAAGAGAAAACTATTTTACCCCAAACAAGGAAGCTTTCAAAAGCAATCTAAAGTAAAAAGAATTAGGAGTGTATGAGTTCCTAAGGAACTCATTGTTTCTAATAATGTAAATGATATTTCTTCTTGGATTCCTAAGGGAACTAAGCTTATGGGAGCTAACATTCATGGACCCAAAATGATTTAGGTACCAAAATCAAGAAACTAATCTTTGTTTGTAGGGGAGCATTGCTACAAGGCCAAAGCTTCAAGTCAAAACACATGGTACCTTGATAAAGGTACATTGAAGGCATAGGCTCTATTGGTAATCTCTTATCTACATTCATTGAAAAGTGTTATATGTCAATGGTCTAAAACATAATCTTTTGAGCATCAGTCAATTTTGTGATAAAGGCTTTAATGTTCATTTTGAAAAAAATAAGTGTAAAATTGTGAACATTAAAACAAATAAAATAATGCTTATTGGTCATCCATAGGAAATATTTATATGTTGCATTTAGATGACATACATTCATCCCATGCATGTTTAGTTCCACATCTATGATCAACAAAAGATAAAATTTTCATGTCATATTCAAATTCATATAATAATAATAATAATAATAATAATAATAATAATAATAATAATAATAATAATGATAATAATAAGGGTAAACTACATAAATGACCACCATACTATTGGAAAAGTCACGATTTGACCACCTTACTTTTTTTGAAGCAATTAAACCATCATACTATTAAATTGGGTGCAATGTGACCACCAGCCGTTAGAGGTTAAAGGTAGGGTGATGTGGCAGTTAAAAAATTAAGAGTATAATTACACATTTGGTCCTTACTATTTACACATTCTTTCAATTTAGTTCTAATTTTAAACTAATAAAATAAAGTAATTAGGTGGTGACACGTGTCAACACCTTATTGGAAGAAGAAAAACAAAATCCCCAAACTTGCTCTAGGTGGGAATCGAACCTAGGTGAAGTAGAGATAAAGTCAGCACCTTAACCACTGCACCAAGCACATGTTTGTGCTATAAATCACCAATTGTATTATATGTCTTATTGTTTGCTACCATTCAAACTCATCTTCTTCCTCATCACTTTTGTCCTGCTTCAGTATTCACATGTTTTCTCTTCTTCATTCTCCATAAAATCTACTGAAGCTCTTTTAAAGTGGAAAGCTAGCCTCCACAACCACACTAGAGTTTATGGCAGATTAAATTGAGAATCAGAATCTTTAATGATATCATGACAAGCTTGTGCAGATTATCCAAAGAACCCAACTTTATCTGTTTTTAATGATATCATGACCCCCAACAAGTTTGATAACTTGTATTACCAGAATTTACCGAAGGGGTTAGGGCTTTTGGAATAGATCATGGATTGTACAATGATCAAAGAACAAGGCCATTTGTGGAATTGTATGCAAAGGATCAAAACAAGTTCTTTCAAGATTTTGCAAAAGCTATGCAGAAGCTAAGCGTTTATGGGATTAAGACTGGGTGGAGAGGAGAGATTAGGCGCAGGTGTGATGCTGTAAAATGAGCCTTTTTTCAGCTGGTTAATTATATAATTTGCGGTGGTTCAATTTCGGTTGATTTTGAAATCATTTGAGAAATATTTATACTTGTCTTTGTATCAATTGTCACATTATCAGGGCTTTCATTTATATACATATTTAGTTATTTTGGGTTTCAGAGTTGAAATCTTTTGTTTTTGTTGTTGTTCAATGCTGTGGATTTTGGTGTGTTTGTTTAGTTTAGGTAAAAAAAATTAGTTTTGTGGATTGTGAATTTGTGATAATGGGGATAAAATAACAATGAAATCAGCTAGAAAGATGGCTACTTTTAGGGGTTTTGAAATTGATGATGTTTGATTGTTTAAGATTACTTTTGTCTCGACTCATTGTTTCCTTCAAGAAATAGGCTTGAATCCTAGTTTAGTCATCAAGATGAAATTTTTAATGGTGAATATGATGATGCTTGGGTGCCTCTTCCTGAATCCTAATTTAGTCATCAAGTTGAAATTCTGGTATTAAAAGATTATGCTTCTCAGTTAAATCTGCCATAAACTCTAGTGTGGTTGTGGAGGCTAGCTTTCCATTTTAAAAGAGCTTCCGTAGATTTTATGGAGGATGAAGAAGAGAAAACATGGGAATATGAAGCAGGACAAAAGTGATGAGGAAGAAGATGAGTTTGAATGGTAACAAACAATAAGACATATAATACAATTGGTGATTTATAGCACAAACATGTGCTTGGTGCAGTGGTTAAGGCGTTGCCTTCATCTCTACTTCACCTAGGTTTGATTCCCACCTAGAGCAGGTTTGGGGGATTTTATTTTTCTCCTCTAAGCAGGTGGTGACACATGTCACCACCTGATTGGAGGAGGAAAATAATTTATTAATCAAATATAAATAATTAAATTCCTCTAATAAGGTGTTGACACATGTCACCACCTAATTAATTTATTTTATTAGTTTAAAATTAGGACTAAATTAAAAAAATGTGTAAATAGTTAGGACCAAATGTGTAATTATACCCTTAATTTTTTAACTGCCACATCACCTGACCGTTAACCTCTAACGGCTGGTGGTCACATTGCACCCAATTTAATACTATGGTGGTTTAATTGCTTCGAAAAAAAGTAAGGTGGTCAAATCACGAATTTTCCAATAGTATGGTGGTCATTTATGTAGTTTACCCTAATAATAATAATAATAATAATAATAATAATAATAATAATAATAATAATAACCTTTAATCAACTATTCACCACTTTGCATGTGGATCGTCAGGTGTGCTTAACTTAAAGCAAACTCTTGCTTCAAAAAGACTATTTTTTATATTAAAAATGGATCTAAAAATTCTACAAGGAGATGAACTCTTGTAATAAAGTAAAGAAATAAATATAATTTGAGGGAAAATTTTAAAATTTTAGGGTTTTGATTGATTTTTCCCTTCACTATAAACTCAATGGACCGTCATCATCTAATTTAGTTATCTAATTTAGTTATTAAACTGCAATTTTTCCTTTAAAAAAGATACAGATTTATGTAGTCTTGAGGCAACTAAAATAAAATGTTTTCATTGAAGTTTTGGGTGGTAGAAATAAGGAGAAGCAACATGTTACCAATGGGTAATCTTCTTCTGCTCCGGGGGCTGAAACCGATGAATTCAAAACAAAAATATCCCCACCAAAGGAAAATCGAAAGTGGCAAGTTATTGAGGAGAAGAGGGTCATCGATAAAGAATTCGATATGGTGGTGGTTCCATCGGACGATTTACATTTGCCCGGGAACGAATCAGATAGTCCAGAATGGTTCATTGGTTGGGAAGAAACCCACGGTGCCGGCTTTCATGCCCATAAAGACGAAAGTAGTAGTTTTGTTGTGCTGGTTCCTTGTTATAAACTTGGTTGCAAGGAGCTTGTATATGGCCCCGATAACCAGTTTTCGAGTGCAATCAAGAATTTTTCAAATGAATTCTCTCATGGTTAGACTAAGAGCTTAATTCTTTTATTATATTTATTTTAATTGCCTTTTCTAAACGTTGTAATTTAATTATAAGATAATATCTTTATCAAATTTTATAAAATTTCATAAACAAAAAGTTGTTGATGGAGATACAATGACAAAGAAGAAAAAGAGGAAGTCTTCTAATTCCTCCGTAAGTAGTGCCAAAGGAGAAAGAAAGAAGATATCCTTTGTTTGGGATGATTTTTTCAGAAATTCAGTGATTCAAACAATGAAGCAAAGAGTGAAAAAGATGTTGTGGAGTGAAATTATTACGGAAAGTGTATTGCTTACAAGCCATTTAATTGGACTAGTGGCATGAAGAATCATATTGCAAGATGTAAAAGATTTCTTGCAAACTTGAATAGAAAAAAAACTTGTCGATTTCGAATCTAAAATAATTACATCTTCAGGTGGTACTAGTAAAACTGTTTAAGTCTCTACTTGTTGGTAATTTGATCAAGATAATTTCCAAAAGGCGCTTGCTAGGATGCTCATTGTAGATGAGTTACCATTTGTGTTTGTGAAGCATGAAGAATTTTGATATTTTTGCAAACAGTTGTGATCTAAATTTATTCCTCAGTCACACACCACCGTGACAAGAGATTGTTATAGTATTTTTATTCAAGAAAAAAGTAAACTGAAAGACACTTTAAGTAAGTTATCTTCAAGAGTGTGTCTGACTACTGATACTTAGACTTTTGGTCAGAACTTGGGGTATATGTGTCTCACGGTACACTTTATTGATGATCAGTGGGCATTGCATAAAAATATAATCAATTTTTGTCATATTTCAGGTCATTCTGGTGAAATTATTAGAAAGTCAATTAAAAAATATTTGAATAAATAAAATCTTCATAAGATTTTAACCATAACGGTAGATAATGCTAGTTTAAATGATGTGGCAATTCAATATCTTAGAAAAAAAATCACTTATTGGGGAGGTAGTGTGTTAGATGGTAAGTTTTTACATATGAGATGTGCAACACATATATTAAACTTGGTTGTTAAGGATGGTTTGAGAGAGCTTGATTTATCCATTGCTCAAATTTGTGGTGCTATGAGATTTGTAAGGTCTTCTCCTAATAGACTTCAAATGTTCAAGGCTTGCATGGAGGAAGAAAACATTACAAGAGTTTTATTTGCTTAGATATTGAAACAAGGTGAAATTTCACCTTCTTAATGCTTGAAACTGCTTTAAAATTTAAGAAAGTTTTTGATAATTCGTACACCAAAGGTGGTACCTATTGTAAGGAGTTGAGGAGACATTTTGGTGTACTTGATGACAATGATCGGAGAAGAGTTGAAGCTTTCTTACCTTTCTTACAGATATTCTATGAGACTACATAGAAAGTGTCAGGGAGTTTTTATGTGACAAATAACTCTTATGTACCTCAAATTTTTGGAGTTAGAAACTTGATTTCTAGCTATTGTGGTCATGAAAGTGAAAGTATTAAAAAGATGGCTCATCAAATGAAGGTCAAACATGACAAATATTGAAAAAAAAGTTGATAACATCAATATTTTGTTGTTTGTTACTTTACTACTTGATCCAAGGCATAAATGAAATTTTGGTGAGTGAATTGTGAGTGATACTTATAATTTTAAAAATGCCAATTCGTTGATCTTTACCATTAAAGTCACTTTGAAAACTCTATATGAGTTTTATGATGATGTAATGCCTCACTCCAAGAGAAAGAAAGGAGAATCAAGTACTAGTAGTAGTACTCCTACTTCAACTAGAACAACACTTTATAGAATGAAAAGTAGTGAGAAAAAGATTGATATGCAACAACATTACTATAATATGTATAGAATGGCAAAGGAGACTATAAGAATTTGTGATGAAAAAATTGAGTGAAGAAGTTGAACCAAATGATCTTAATTTTGATATTTTAAGATGGTAGAGTGAGTCTCAAAGGAGGTACCCTATTCTTGCTCGAATGGCTCGAGATGTGCTAGCTATACTAATTTTTACTGTTGCTTTTGAGTCCGCTTTTAGTATTAGAGGTCGAGTTCTCGATTCTTTCCGCACTTCTTTAACTCCAAGAATAGCAGAAGCTCTTATTTGTTTATAAGATTAGCTACGTCAATCTCAGGGTCCTCTTATAACAGAGAAAAATCTTCTTGAGTTTGAGGAATTGGAGGATGATTAGTCTTTTTAATCCTATTCATAATTATATTTTATCTTTCTTATATTATATTTCTTATACTAACTTGTTTCATGTTTTGAAGTATAGGAATGAATGATTTAACATTCAATCAACCAATAAATATGATTGACAAGTCATATTCTATTTAGGAAGAAGATAGTGAAGACCTTGAGTGATTTGATCATAGAATTAACTTTTTGTGCTTTGAGATAATAATTTTGACTTCATTAACTGATATATAAAATGGTTAGCTGTTGATTTTTCTTTTATTCAAGTTTTCCCTTCTAGGGTTTAAAGAACCAAATGTTAATTACTTTTACTCTTAATTGTTGTGTTATTATTGTTTTATGAGCTATATATGTTTGTTTTTTTTATTTATATAATGCTATATTTATATGTTTTTGTTCATCTTGTGTTTGTAAATAGGTTAGTAAGGTGAATCTGTTGAACAGTGGTGGATCCACATGGTATCTTGGGTGGGCCTGTGCCCACCCTGAATTTTTCAAATCTTACACATTTAGTTTCAATTTTTATAATTTTTATAAATTAGTCTTTAAATTTTATGACTTGTGCCCACCCTGAAATTTTGAGATTTTTATGATTTTATACCCATCTTAAAATGTGTTTTGATTTGTGTCTACCCTCAATTTTTTTTTAAATCCGCCACTGAACATGAAGGATCACCTAAGAGGAATGATTATCGTCTCTTTGTTCTAGTTCCAGTGGGGGTTTTGGACAGGCGCGACATGAGCGACCGCACATGGCCCCCAAGAGAGAGGGCCCCCGAAAATAGGGAACCTAAATTAAATTAAATATTTGTAAAAAGTTATAAAATTATATATATAATTATGTTTATATAAAAAATTATCTAAAACATAAAACATGCAAAAAGAATGATAATTTTAAAGTGAAAATGTTTGATATTTAGATGTTTATAAGTCAATTTTTTTGTTCTTAAGAAGACAATTTAATAATATTTTTTGTATTAAAGTATTTTTTTTTAAAAAAACACTTATATCTCTTACTGATTATAAATTAAGAGCCATATTTTAATATATTACACAGGGCCCCCAAAATCTTTGAACCGCCCCTGTCTAGTTCAACGCATAATTTTATTTTGTCTTTCCTTTTATCATAGTAACATGACTTTGATTTTTGTTGTCTTTTATATTTTTATGGAATGCGGCTAGTGCAAAATTCTCATGTCGAACTCTTAGGTTCTTGATTTGATTGAGGATTTATCAAAATCATATCGAATTTTATATCACGTTGAAAAAATATTCATTATTATTTAGTCTTTCATTTTATTTAGTCTTTAAAATCAAGTTAACTTGTAATCTAATCATTAAGAAATGATTAATCATTTTAACCGCTAACGGTTAACTATTTTTTAATGGTTAGATTATGATTCAATAACCGCCATAACGGTTAATCAACTGTTTAGACTAAACAATACGGTTAACAAACCATTTAAATTAAATGGTACGGTTAACCAACCATGAACACCTCTAATATTAGCATAGTCTAAAACCAAAGATAAAATAAAATATTTCATTGCCAGAAGAATACATGCTCCTAGTCTGGTCTTCGTCATTGAAGTGTGTTAATTTGAGTTCAAAGTACTTGACGTATCTCTAAAAAAATATAAAAGGAAAATATATGGTAATTAGATATGATAAGCATAATCCAAAAATAAAACCCGGAAAATCAATAGAAATCAACTTCTCACAATATATCGGCAAAACGAGCCCCTTTCCACCCACACATCTTTTTTGGTTGTACTAGTCCATCGACTCTTCAGCAGTGGGAATAACTGCAAAGAGATAACAAGTTAAAAAATGAACCAACCATTGTGACCAAGAAATGTGTAACTATTTTAAATTCACTCTTCAAGAACATCTTCATTGGGTCGAACCTTCAAGCCGAACAAGGCTGTAGATCATCAACCTTGTCCTTGCCATCCCAGCTTTACACTGCGCAATAGCCATGTAAGAGCAGCTGTTGAGCATCTCACAAGAATTTGGAGAAGATAAAGAAAGAGAAGGGTTCATGTGGGAGTCAAAGAAAATTTAACGGGCCACGTCAGCATCTTTTAACGGAAGGCAACAGAAAAAACCGAAATAAAAGTTGGATGACCTCAATAAAAATTTTAAAAGTTTGGTGATCAAAATGAACGCGATCAATAAGTTCGGTGACCACGGGTGTACTTTACCCTTGAAAATATTGAATGTTGAGTTGCTCATATTCCGGTTTCAAAGAAGTAGACGACAGGAACTCCGTTCCCTTCGATATTCATGAAATGGATATTGTGAACTCCTTTTCCTCATCTCCAGAACCCTTGAATATCGTGTGGGATGCATTGGATGTGAGAAACATGACTAGTCCAATGACCCTTGCATCAAACTGCTCCGAAGATTTAAGTTCCACACCCAAATGTTTCAGATTAATCTGGTCCGAAAGAAATGGATGTTAGGGTTTAGGAACTCAATGCCCTTCGGTATTACAAAAAAGGATACTGGAAACTCCATTTCCTTATCTCTAAAACCCATTGATGTTGCGAGTTAACAGTTAAGTGACCAAAATGATGTAAGTTGAAAACATAAGTGACGGCATCGTTACTTTTTTAAATTTGATGATTAAGTGGTAGCATATATTCATACATATTCTTAATCCTTTGACAATATACATACACCTTGTCTTTTAGGATGAATATTATCTTTTTTTTACTGGATCTATCTGTTGGGTTCTTGTTTGGTAAGAATTTTATTTCAACCTGATATGTAACCTCTATTTAATTGGTATGATATGTATAATGTATCAATAAAATTCAAGTGAGATTTTATTAAAATTCATAATAGGATTATGACTCTCTCTAAACGAGTCTAAGATCCGGAATTCTCTTGGACGAGTTTCACTATTAATCGAAACATGCTATCATGACATGCAAGTTTCAATTCCAGGTCAAACATCTTGGAACCTGCTCAAGGTACAAGCTGATTTTATTAAGGAACCAAAATTACATGCTAACAGGACAGAATGGAAGATGAAATAAAGTAGAAATAGATACCAGTTCAAAAGTAAATTGAAACTTGACAAGAATTCAACATATATTATAAAAAAAACAATATGTATATATATGGAGTAAATATTCTTTATATAGAGAGAGAGGGGGGGGGGGGGGGGAGGGTTAATAAGTTGGTGTTGGCATTATAAAAATTAGAAAACAAAGTAAACGCAACTTCCCAATATGAATGGCATGTGGTTCACAGGCTGCGAAGAAGAATGCCTTCAAATGTAATTCCAGGACCAAATGCCAAGCCAAGCCCCCATTCTTCCCCTCCCCCTTTCTTCAACTCTTCCCTCATGTATTCCATCACATAGAATATGGTGTTGCTGCTCACATTCCCATAGTCCTTCAGTGCTCTCCTGCTACACTCTAGCTTCCCCTCTCTCAGTTTCAGACTATTCTCCAACCGGTTGAGTATCGCTGGCCCTCCAGGATGAACTGCCCAGAACAAGTCATTGAACTCTGTCACACCAGCCTTTGACATGAGTTTCCTGCAGAATGCCTCGATGTTGTCTTCGATCTTCTGTGGAAGGTCTCTACCAAGTTTGAAGTTTATGCCTTCTTCAGTAAGGCACCCATCGATGACGTTCTGTGTCCCCGGCAGAAACTGTTGCACTGCATAGTTGAGCTCCATGAAAGGAGATTCTGTGCCCGTTGCCGGATCGGTTCCGATTATCACCGCTGCCGCTCCATCGCCGAAAAGTGCTGCACCAACAAGATCATAAGGGCGTGCTTTGTTCGGAGGTCGAAAACCAAGGATGGTAGTTTCCGAAGTAGTCAGCAGAACCCGACTTCCGGGGTTGTTTTCAGCTATATCTTTAGCCACTCGAAGGCCAGTGGCACCACCATAACAACCGAGAAAGTAGAGCATTACCCGGTTAACATCATTTCTCAAGCCGAGTTCGGTAGCAAGGTAAAGATCACCGCCGGGTAAACGTATTTCACTGGAGGAAACATAGATGATATGGGTGATATCAGTTGCAGGCCTCCCCCATTCCTTTATGCAAGCTAGACTTGCCTGCAATGCCATATCAACAACTGCAGGATTTGCTATTTCAAGCCTTTGTTTGATTGTTGATGAGCCCTCAGTTGCCAGTTCTGGGTACTTATCTAAAACCTCCTTGCACATCACAGTGTACCTGGTCTTCACAGTAGTAGTTTTACCTGCAAAATAGGAACACAAGCCTAATTATATCATCTTCAAGCATGGAGTGTTAATCAATGCTTGTAGTTTGGTTACATAAACGTTGCAGTTTCTCTTTGATGGAGAGGTCTTGGCATTTAGTATCGCGTATGTAGCCCTCCACCAAGTATTCTTGAGGGATGAGTTGGCTCGGAAAGGCCTTGCCGATGGCAAGCACCGTGGCCTTCCCTGGAGTAGAAGCACGCTTGAGAGCACCGTTATGGTCAGGCTTTGACATCTTATCTGTAGGAGAGGTGGAATGAAGAGACTTTATGTTTTGAAAAACTTAAATTTATGAGCAAAGAATATAAAGGAAAGGTTGGGTTGTTGTTGGAGAGAGTTTGGTTTCAAGAAAGCCTATCATGTAAAGGGGGCTTTCTATTATTTTGGGCATTGGTTGTTACATGCTCCCTACACAGCAGTCTTTTACTTCTTTAGATCCACCTAACTAATTGGAATTTAAAATTGTTAGGAACGTATAATGAAAATAATAATAATTAAAGCTAGATCAATATAAAGATGTGTGTAAGACATACGTAGTTTTGTCTTGTATACTTTTACGGATAAAAAAATAAGTATAGAAATCACAAAGAATACATAATATAAAACTAGTTGCATTACAAAACACTCTCTCAACATTCTACATAACTCATCTCTATAACATAGACACTAATAATTGTAATTAGGGGTGGGCAAGACCAAGTACTCGGCCAGTTTGTCTAGAATGAATCTCCGGTAGCCACCAATTCTTAGAAACTGGAACCAATTTCGGTCATACCGGGTCTCAAATTCTAGGAACTGATTCAGGTACTAGTGAGAATCGGTACAAGTACCGAGTACCTGGTCAATTGGTCTACTATTAAGAAAATTTGAGCAGCAGGGACAAAAATTTTAACCACCAATAATAATATTAAATAACAAAGTCATGATATTGTAGGCTTGAAGGTTGAAGTCTTAAAACGAGTCATACTCATAATATTCATACATAAAGAGAAAGAATAAACTAAGGAATTCTAAGTCTACATCCATCAAAACATCAGCTAAAGTGGTCCTAACATACTAGTACCAGGTACCACTGGATATCGGGTCCAAAAAATCAAGATCCAACCCCGGTCTCAGTCGAAACTAGGACCTAAATTTTAAATTTGATCTCAGTCCCACTGAAACCAATTTCGAGTAAAGATTATCCAAGTCTGACCGGGTAACTGAATTTTTTGCCTACCCCTAATTGAAATTACATCTCTTCAAACTAATTTCTCTTATAATTCTAATTATAAAGTTAAAACTTACTCAATAAAAATTTTTGGTTATAAAAAATTCTTACTTTTGTAGGAATACTAACCTAATCACCAAATAATATTTAACCGCTAAAATTATAATAAAATTTAATTTAATTACCGATTAAAATTTGAGTTAATATGTAAAAAAATATTACCTGGCTCTTGGCGCGAGTAGAAGATATAGGATTTCCAACTTAAAAGGTAAAGAAACCCTTCTTAATCCTCTTCTTATGAATAAAGGAATAAGATGAAAATTCGGAAAAATCTCCTAATTCACATCCCTCTTTTTTTTTACAGTATTCTCAAATAAAGTATCTTGATATTGAATACTTGCATGTTCAATAAAATAAATAAACCATTGGTAGTAGAGGCAAAATTTTTTGAAGACTAGTAGAGTTATAACTTTTTAAAAAATTAAAAATTGAAAAAAATTAAATTGAAACAATAATACAAATTATATTTTCACCTCTCCAAAAAAAAACATATAATTTATTATTATTCCTAAATTTAAATTTTAGACTTGAAGTCTTCCGACTTGGCAACTTGGGAGAATCCCATTCTTCTTTGGTGTTTGTGTTGGAAGTGTATGAATATAAAAATAATTCTTCTTCCACAATATCCAAGCAACTGCTAATTTCAATATCCAAGCAACCTGATTCTCCAATATTACGATTATGGATGAATATAACAAGTTCAACTGGAAGATTATGCGAGCCCAGGCAGCAGGGCCCATTGAGTGAAACATAGGTCGAAATGTTAACTTAATTCTATCTTACAAAAAAACACAACATCTTATGCAGACACAAGATAATATAGTTCTGTATCAACCCACCTTCTGAGACATGACATAACTGGAAGTGGTCCAATATTAGAGTGTTGAAGAACTAAGAAGTGAATCCTATCTCAAGGCTCCGCCTATTTCAATGTCAATACTTCAGATGAGCCACAAAAAAATTCCTGTAGTTAAGATGCTTGGTCTACTTTACCTGTTTGACACCTTGGAAAATGAATCAAATTATAAAAGAAGTTCCCAAGTATCATTGCTGCTGAAACTTTGGCATCCTGGTGCTGAATTTTGGAGAAACGTCGTTAACCTGCAGCTGATTCGGCATTCTCTTTGATACAAACTCAGCTTCATCTAACCTTCCTCCGGCTTCTAATGCCATTTTCAAATTGTCAAGGCATCTCAACTGTTGATGTTTTCCCCTCTCCGCCAGTTCATAGTACAAACCAAATGCTTCTGAAAGTCTCCTGTTGCTACAAAGACCTTCTATGACTATGCAGCACATTTCAATATCAACAGTTTGGTGCTTTTCCAAACTAAATTGCATCATCTTGCACGCCTCTAAAAGCATTCCGCTCTGGCAAAGGAAACAAATCAAGTCTTCCGTATCAACCATATAACCGTTATCATATAGTAATACAAGAACTTGAAAAGCTTTATCCTGCATCCGTCTTCCAAACAGCAACTTTACAGTCTCTGTCGAAAGAACGATATTCAGTCTAATTCTTGTGTCCAGCATTAGAGTTACCAAACTGGCTGCTTCTCGAGCACAACTCTTCTTCAGAAGTTCTGCCAGTATAGAATGAACAGAAGATGTTTGCGGGAGATGCGAGCTCTTCAGCATCTTCTCTAGGGTGAGGTGGGCAAGAAGAGGTTCGCCCTTCTGCAAGAGACCAGTAATCAGTGAGTCATAGATCTCAAAACCAGGTTCAAAGTCTAATCTCAACATCAACGCCAAGAGCTCATATCCAGCTTTAAACATTCCTTCCTTACAGTGCCCTAAGATTAAAGTCTGATAAGCAGGAGGGTCTTGTCTTCCCCTCTTCAACAGCTGTCTAAACACTCTCTCAGCTTTCTTAGTTTTTCCATTACCACATAAATACTCAAACATGGGATTATAAGCAGCAACAAGCGGCGTACAACCTACATGACTTAAAAGGATCTCCTTTTTGGCTAGCTCGTCAAAGAATTCCTCTGCCTTCTCAAAATTCCCTATTTGACACAAGCTCCTAATTATAACACTATAAGTAGCAGAATCTGATTGTACCTCCAATTCAGACATCCTTTGGAACACATTCAAAGCTTCATCTATGTTTCCAGCATTGCAGTGTGCGTTTATTAGCGTGTTGAAAGTGCATGTATCCGGAGTAAATCTTCCACCTTCTCCCATTCCCTCCAAAATCTCTTTTATCTTATCATACTTTTGCACCTCAGAGAGCCCTTTAATTAAAGTATTATAAGTAACCTTATTCGGTTCCAAGCCTTTACAGATCATCTCTTGGAAAACAGCCAAAGCTTCATCAATATCTTGCTTCATACAATACCCTCTAACTAAAGTAGTATAAGTAACAACATTGGGATTCAAATCCAGACTTTTCTTGCTCATACCTTTCACCACATTGTGGGCAATTCCAACCTTTCCCACCCTGCACAACCCATCAACGATCGTATTATAAGTGACAACGTCGGGATCACATTTAAACCGCTCCATTTCCTTGAAAAACCTAAACCCCTCATCGACCATCGAATTCATGCAAAACCCCTTGATTAAAATGTTAAAAGTATACACATCCGGAGTAACCCCAAACGTGCTAAGCATTTCATCGAACACACTCTTTGCCATATTCGTGCGTCCTCTTTTAAGCAAAACTGACAAAAGATTATTGAATGAAACAACTGAAGGAGACACGCCAACGCTTTTCATTGTTTCGAAAACCTGGATAGACTCTTGAAACAACCCAGATTCGCCGTAGCTCCTTATCAAGCTGTTAAAGAACTTGTCCTCGAGCTTAACAGACCCATTAGACCTTTTCTCGATTGAAAGCAGTAAATTACGAGCTGCATTGAGATTTCTCCCTTTACCCAATATTTCAATCATCAAGAAAAATGATGGAGCATCGTGAGGGAAGCCCAATTTTTGAACCCAGTTGAAGAATTGAAGAGCTTTAGATGGGTTTTTAATGAAGCGAAGTGTTTGCGAAACGGTGGTTTTGGAAAGAGAGGGAGATAGAGATGAAATAGAGGATTCAAGCTCACTTGACCATGGCGTGGAGTTGATGACACGAGCCATGATTTTTGCCCCCTTGTTTTTGGTGGACGATTTTGCTTTATCACCCAATCCCTGCTTTTCTTCATCGGTGCCATCGTCGCCGTGGGTTTTGATTCGACGAGAGGAGAAGCACCTATTTTTTGGGTTGAAATTAGAAGAGATTATGAAGAAACCAAAAGAAAAGGAAGCAAAGAGAAGGAAAAGAGAGAACTACCGGAGAACAAAACGAAGCGGAGACTGGTAGAGAAAGAGCTGTTTGCCGGCACAGTGGTGAGAACGAGGACTAAGCGCCATTTCCATGAACATAAAGATACCACAACATATAATTTTGGCATTTTTATATAAAAAACCTAATTTTAATATTTATTTAGATAAATGACCCCTGTCAGAATTATTTAAAAAATAACTTTCAAATCGTCACATAGAGTTATTTTGCGTTTTTCAGAAAGTGAGTTTTATGTTAAAAAAATAGGAAAAATTAATTTTTTTAGGTCAATTTACTCAACACGAAACTCGCATTTTGTAGAAAATAAAATTTGAACTCATTTTTTTTTTTAGAAAACGAATTTACCTTGTGAGATGATTTAAGGTCATTTTCTAAAATAAAACTGGAATGGGTATTTTTCTAAATAAATATTAAAATTAAGTTTTTAATATAATAATGCTTATAGTTTTACTTCATAAGTTAGCCATCACTTGGTTATAAATTTAGTAACAAATAAATTATTTTTTATTAAAAATAGCAACTCAATAACTCAATTCACGTATAAACAAATCATTTTTCTCAATCATTTAATTAAAATTTTAAGACAAACAAGTCATTATGTCTTTAAAATTGAAATAATTTCATATGATAACAATTTTATTCTAAAAACTTATACATTCTACTAATTTGGTCATAGTTCAAAATAATTCAATAAATTTAACTCTTCGCATTTAAAAATTTTGACATTGTACCAACCTGACACACCTTTTGACTACTTACCACACTACATGTTATTGTCTATCAATCTAATAATCAACAAATGTGATACTCAACAAACACAATCATCTAACTATTAGATAGCGCATGAACCAACTTGCCTCAGTGGTTAAGGGAACGGTTGCTCTTCCTAGAGCTCACGGGTTCGAGCACCAGCAACTGCAGCAGGGTGATTGAGCGACCATTGTCAAATGGTTGAGAGTATATTTAGAACAGATACTACTTGTAATCATCTTAGTTTTGTCAAAAAAAAAAACTTAAATTTATGAATTATTATCACATACAAAGGCGGTGAAAATCTTTTTTTTTTCCACAAGCACCTTAATTCAAGAGGCTTTGATATTAGTATTGCACCTTCATTCTTTAGGTCTTTCACATTACCAGAATTGAGATGCAAAATCCCCAAGTAGAGTCGCAACAACTTCATATATTTACAACACCTAGAATAATTCATTACACAACACTGTCAACCTTCCCTAATGTTATGGAAGGAGACAAGTATACATCTTGTAACTTAAATTATGGTACACACAACTATGAAGGTCATTGGACAAACAGCAGTACTCATTCAGCAAGTTACCGGCGGTAATAATACCTGCACGAGGTAAATGAATTTGGTTTATTATATGTTTGCAAAAAAAGAAAGAGATGGCGAGAGGACGGGGATGCATACACATAGATCTTCACACCATAAACGGAAGCATATTTTCTCAGAAGTCGTTCCACAGTGTACCACTGAGAACGATCCGATCTATCTTGATATCCAATACGAGGCATGTGTATAGAAGCTGTTAAGAAGAAGGGACAATACATTAGATGGCTCCAAATGGTTGAACCAAACAAAACTTGGGTTCTTCAAATGAAAATCGAAATGATGCTTCGTCATGTATGCATGAAGGCAAAATATTAGATAACTAGATTGCGTCCTAGAGGTAGTTTTACATAATGCAATGATAAAATATTTAAGACCAATAGAACAAAAGAGAAGAGAACAGCACCTTCCAACTTGAATGCTTTTCAGATGTAATATCAATCAATGATGACAATGATGTAAGATACATTAACTTAAAAGTCTGTACCGGAATTTTCAGCTGCTGAGAATGATGCCTTTGACAAACAGCGTTCCAAATCAGGCATAGAGATGTCACTGCGGGGAATTTTACGTCTTGGATTATAAGATTGTACAACAGCCAAAGCAACCCACTGCGGAGTATTATTTTCCTCGACATCCTCTGCGTGGAAGAAAATGAAGATTGAGAAAATCAGAAAAGTGTACAAAAACAAAAAGTAGAATTCTCTAAGTTAGTTAGCTGACCATTGATTCTTATAAGATGGAGATCACCAAGATGAAGATCCTGAAACTCAGAAGCTTGTTCATATGCAACAGGAATACTAGCAGAAAGCTTTGCTAGAGCATCAAACATTCCACCACGACCCCAATGTCCAGAATTATCAATACAACTGTCGAATAACATTAAATCAAAGTTAATAAATATGTGATTTTAACTTCCTAGGCATTTAAATGTCAAAATTTTGATAAGAGGAACAAATTCAACTTTCTATGGACCTGTGCAATTAAGAAACCCATAAAATGAAATATTAACATGAATATAATATGAACACACTTTTATGCTACCTTGGCACATAAAAGGGGGGGGGGGTACGGAATCACTTAAAATATTAAGGGGAGACAAGCTCACTTTCAAATGCTACGTAAAGTACTGAAGGTTCTCAAAAGAAAGGAGATGCATATGATATTCTGCATTCAATGTTCAGAAATGCTTCAAAAAGGAAATTCGTAAATGAAATCCAACCATCACATATCTTGGTCATTTTAGCAACAAATGCTGCAATGGAGGCTCACAATCTAACAGTATGATCATGGAGGAAATTACCCACCATCATTAGTCCTCTAATGAGCATAATAATGAGAAAGCTAAGATGGATGTCTACAAGAAACTAACCTGAATATTATAGCAGGCTCAGATTGACAAACTTTTGAGGGATCAGTACAATCACCATAGACAAAAAGAACAGAACCAGAATCTGACAGCATATCACCATCTATTGGGCAAGGATCTTGGACAGAAAGTGATTTGTATCCAAGAGCTTCCCACTTAGCCTTCTTCTTTTCCTTTGCCTTCTTCTTTGCAGCCTCAACTTTCAGATACCTATCCTCGGAAAGGTTCCTTCTACTATCCAACTCCATGATTTGATTATCACCCGACTGTGAGGCTACCTTGAATTTTTCGACCCAAGAGAGATATGAAGCCTCATCAAGACCAGGATCAGCACTGACGGAACTCTCTCTCATAATAACATCATGGCCGTCCATCAAATCCCCTGCATTAATCTCAAACTTGCTATCATTCTTGCCTAATGTTTGCTCATAACGCATTGCAATTACTTTCTCAGCCATAGTACGTAGCTCTGATGTCTTTAACTCATATGCTTCTTCATTATTGATCTCAGTAGGATCAAACATATGCAACCCAAATATGATGGATCGCAAATCACCCATTTCAGCTCCTGCCATTTCTTTCCCCTCCTGGTCAACGATATGATCTCCTACAACATTATGACTAAGCTGAAGCTTCCTTTCTGCTCTTCTCATAATGATCTGCATTAATGCAGCCAAGTGCCAGTAGTTAGTATGGTGGCCTTTATTTTAACTGGTATATATAAGATCTCACCTGTTCCACACTATGTTCTGTAACAAGATTTATGGACAACACATGATTCATTTGGCCTATTCTATGTGCTCGCTGCAGAGCCTGCTTGTCTACCTGAGGATTCCAATCTTGCTCGTAGAATATAACCTGTGCTATCGATTGAAATTAGATGGGTAAAGAACGTATGAATATAGTATTGAAAAAATAATGGAAACATTTAGGATGTGCTTTAGAACAATTTTAAGAGGATTTTAGATCCAGCTTTTCATCATTCATAATTCCTTTATTGAAACCCCAGTTTATGCAATCAAATCTCTCATTATGGTTGCACACACCCACAGTACTTTGCAAAGTTGAGAAAGGATTCATCCAAGAACAGAATTGAGGAAACTTACAGTATCAGCAGCTATAAGATTCAAACCAACACCCCCAGCTCTCGTAGAGATCAAGAAAACAAAAGCAGCATTTTGGTCGGATTCTGAATTCAAACTCCCTTCAGCTGATCTTTTGCTGAAACTTCTTATAGCAGCAAAGCGCTCTTCAGCTCGAATGGATCCATCAAGCCGCTCGTAGGAATATTTTCGTAACTCTAAAAAATCCTACATTGCAATTTAGATATATATTACACAAAACATTAGCAATCAAGCAGAAGTATTCCTGTTATGGATGACTAACCTGTAAAATGTCAAGCGTATGGGTCATCTGAGAAAAGAGGAGGACACGATGCCCAGAATCATATAGCTTCTGAAGTAGTTGATCTAAAACCATAAGCTTCCCACTGGCCTGCTCAGGAAATTTTAAGAGAGTGGTGGGTGGATTCCAAAACTAGAAGTTTACTCAAAGCGATAGGAGTGAAGGTAAAAGAAGAAATTTTTTTCATATATTCTGTTATATTTTTGTTCTTAAAAGCAAAATAGTCTTGACACAACAAAAACTTATTTGAATTCTTCATTAAGCACCTTTATTTTAGCAAAGCTACATGCCACAATGCAATACCTGAACTAGGTGTTCACCCTCTTCATATGGCTCAGGCTCAATGCCAGGGAAGAGGTAAGGATGGCTACATGCTTTTCTTAGCTGAATTACCTGCCCAATAAAAGTTAAAACAACATTTTTAAAATAGAGCAGAAGAAAAACAGAAAAACGTCAGAAAGCATGAAGGATGCAAAATAACTTTTTATGAGCAATAAAAAGCAAGACATCTGAGCGTCAAGTTAATCAACTACTTCTGAAAAGATTAAGGAAACAGGGGCAATGTATGTAAGAATCAAGGAATGCCTCGAGAAATGGATGTCCTAAAATGGCTATTGTATCCAACAGATAGAAGAGCCTAGAACTATAATTTGGGCAGCATCTCAAGGACCTGAAGCAGACTTATACATAACAGCTATTACATGAGAAAAAGCACCAGTTACTAGGGGTAACAACAGGAGTAGAATTGGTGTTAAATGAAAAAAACCATTATTTAGAACAGTTAACAGTAAGAGCAGAACAAAACAGAGAAAATACTATTCAGAAGCATTAACAATTTGTAGCCACATGAGAAAAACATTATTTAGAACAGTTAACAGCAAGAGCAGAACAGAGCAGAGAAAATACTATTTAGAAGAGTTAACAATTTGTAATGATAGGAGTAGAATTTGTGTTACACGAGAAAAACCCAGGTATAGAATTTCGTTTAAATAGGACTGCGTTTGGCAGTCGTTTTCTTGTTTCGCCTTCTAGTTATTGTCGGAGATTGTTTCCTAAAGTTCAGAAGATCTGTAAATATTTTGTTATTTATTAGAATCCCTATTTATAAGGGATTGTATTTCTTTACTAGAATTAGTTTCTTTCCTAGTTAGGAGTTTCCTTAGCTAAGGCATAAGTCTATATATTTAGTCTGTAAATCAGTAGCAATTTAACAGTCGAAATATAATAAAAAGATCAGTTTTTGATCAGCCTTTCGACATGGTATCAGAGCCTCTTTTTCTTTAGGCTTTAACTGTTTTGTTAGACAGTATTTGTTCGATTTCTCGTTCCCTTAGAGAAGTAATGATGATTGGAAATAATCAAGTAGAAAGCTCGGCTGTAGTGACTCAAATAGTTTCTGAAAAGCTAACACGTTTGGAAAGTTTTGAAAGAAAATCAGAAACAACAAGGGCAGTGAACCGAGATTCCATGTGGTGTACGTATTGCAAAAAACCTCGACACACTAGAGAGAGGTGTTGGAAGTTACATGAGAAGCCTCGGTCCACAAACAAAAACTTCATAGAAAGGGAAGGATCAACGAGGGGGCAGAGCAGAGCCCATGCAACTAGAGAAGTAGCCAAGGAATCCACTGAACAATCTGGAGAGTTCAATCAAGAGGAAGTAGAGAAGTTGAAGACTCTACTGGAGTCCTTAGGAAAATCATCAATTGCTGGTACAGGTAATCTGGTTTTCTCAGGTATATCATCTTCCTCTTCTCAAAACTCTAATGCCTTGGAATCCTCCATACCTAATCAAACCTCCTGGGTAATAGACTCAGGAGCAACTGATCACATGACCAATTCCCCTCTCAACTTTCTCAATTATACACCATGCCCTAGCAATAGGAAAATTACAGTTGCTGATGGTACCATGATAACAGTTGCTGGTGAAGGAGATGTTGCCATTAGTAAAAAAAATTTGCTTAGAAAAGTTCTACATGTTCCAAAACTATTTACCAGCCTTATCTCAATACCAAAACTTGTCAGGGATATTAATTGCAGTGTTTTGTTTCATTCTACACACTGTTTTTTCCAGGAGCAGGAAACGAAGAAGATGATTGGGCGTGCTAAGGAGATCAATGGACTCTATTATCTTGAGAATCTTGGAGGACAAGTTAGAATCTTGAACACTCCACCCTCATCTTTTTTATCAAATTCTACAAATAATAAAGACCAAATCTGGCTCCAGCATCTTCGCCTTGGTCATCCACCTTTTAAACTTCTAAAGACTATGTTTCCTTCTTTATGTAAAACCTTAGATGTTGAGGAATTACATTGTGATGTGTGTGAACTTGCTAAACACAAACGCTCCTCTTTTCCAGCAAGTAATAATAGAACCAATATTCCTTTTAGTCTTATTCATAGTGATGTATGAGGACCTTCTTCTGTTCCTAACATAACTGGGGCAAGGTGGTTTGTATCTTTTATAGATGATCACACTAGGGTTACTTGGATTTATTTGTTAAAACAAAAATCTGATGTTGCATCGACCTTTCAAAACTTTTACACCATGATAAAAACCCAGTTTGGAGCCGAGATTAAAAGAATTAGATCAGATAATGCCAAGGATTATTTTAATCAAATCTTGTCTCCTTTTCTCTTAGAAAAAGGTATTTTACATGAATCATCATGTGTAAACACTCCCCAGCAGAATGGAATTTCAGAAAGGAAGAATGGACATATTCTTGCTATAACCAGAGCCCTTTTATTTCAGAATAATGTTCCAAAAAAATACTGGGGGGAAGCTGTCTTAACAGCTACATTTATGATGAACAGACTACCCACTAAAGTCCTTGGATCCCAAAGTCCTATTCAAACCCTTACAAAAATTTTCCCACATTTGAACCTATCTCTTAACCTTCAGCCAAGAGTGTTTGGGTGTGTTGCCTTTGTTCATCTTCATTCTCCAAACCGAGGTAAGCTTGATCCTAGGGCAGTAAAGTGCATTTTTCTTGGGTATTCCTCTACTCAAAAAGGCTACAAATGCTATCATCCACCTACTAGAAAGGTCTATGTCACTGCTGATGTTACTTTTGTTGAAAGAGAGAGTTACTTCACTGCTCCTTATCTTCAGGGGGAGATGTCTTTTAGGGAAGATAAGGATGCGGATCTGTTTTTACTTCAGCAACCTTTGTCCCTCATTGATCTACCTCCTTCTCATTCTGCAAAAATCCAGCCTTCTCCTTCTCATTCTGCAGAAATCCAGCCTTCTCCTTCTCATTCTGCAGAAATCCAGCCTTCTCATTTTACAAAAATCCAGCCGCCTTCACAGTCCTTACAAACAGAACCCAATAGTCCTCAAACTCCTCAACCAAACAGAAATGTTTCTCAGCCCAATGTTCAAGAAACTGCTGGTCCTCTAAAGACATATTCGAGAAGGAAGATACCTATGCAGACTCAATCATCTCCTGCTCCTGCTCTTGCTCCCATTCCCATACATTTTGAGGTACATTCTGAAACTGATCCTGATCATAATGATATGAATTCTAATTCTGAGTTTGAATTTCCTATTGCTATTAGAAAGGGAAAAAGAACCTGCACCACTAAACACCCTTCATATTTGTTTATGACCTATAATAATTTGTCCCCGAATCACAAAACCTTTCTTACCAGCTTAAACAATATTGTCATCCCTAAAACAGTAGCCGAGGCATTAGATAATGAGAATTGGAAAAAGGCTATGCAGGAGGAAATGGATGCACTGGAAAAGAATAAAACCTGGGATTTAGTAAAGCTGCCAGGAGACAAAAAAACAGTGGGATGTAGATGGGTGTACACTGTAAAATACAAATCAGATGGCTCCTTGGAAAGATACAAAGCAAGGTTGGTGGCAAAGGGGTACTCGCAAACCTATGGGATAGATTATCTGGAGACGTTTGCACCTATTGCAAAGATGAACACAGTGAGGGTTCTACTCTCCTTAGCAGCTAACCAGGGATGGAATTTACTGCAGTTTGATATTAAAAATGCATTTTTGCATGGAGATCTCGAAGAAGAGGTATACATGGATGTTCCACCAGGGTTTAATTCGACTGTTGGACAGGTAGTTTGCAAGTTAAAAAAGGCTCTATATGGATTAAAACAGTCCCCAAGAGCTTGGTTTGGAAGATTTGCTAAGGTAATGTTAGGGCAGGGTTTCAAACAGAGTCAAGATGACCATACCTTATTTGTGAAGCATTCATCTTCAGGGGGAGTAACCATACTACTGGTTTATGTGGACAACATCATAGTTACAGGTAATGATTCAGAAGGAATCATCAATCTGAAAAAGTGTCTTGTAAAAGAGTTTGAGGTGAAGGAACTTGGGAGATTAAAATATTTTCTGGGTATTGAGGTGGCACACTCACAACAGGGAATTTTTATATCACAGCAAAAATATACTCTGGATCTTTTAAAGGAAACTGGAATGCTTGGATGTAAACCAGCAGAAACGCCCATAGAAGTTAACCACAAACTTGGAGATTCAGATGAAGATGATATGGCAGTTGATAGGGGTTCATTTCAGAGACTTGTGGGAAGACTTATTTATTTATCACATACCAGACCAGACATAGCATATGATGTTGGAGTGGTAAGCCAATTCATGCACAATCCTAAGGAGTCACACCTAAGAGCTGTAATGCGAATCTTGCAATACTTGAAAGGTACACCAGGTAAAGGAATCATGTTTAGAAGAGGAGGAAACCTGACTCTGGAAGCCTACACAGATGCAGACTATGCAGGTTCCAGAATGGACAGAAGATCAACTTCAGGCTACTGCACCTTTTTTGGAGGAAATTTGGTTACTTGGAGAAGCAAAAAACAGAACGTGGTAGCTAGATCCAGTTCAGAAGCTGAATTTCGAGCTATGGCTTTAGGAATCTGTGAGTTACTATGGCTGAAGATCATTCTAGAAGATTTGAAAGTAGAATGGAATGGACCAATGATGTTGTACTGTGATAACAAATCAGCAATCAATATTGCTCATAATCCAGTTCAACATGACAGAACAAAGCATGTTGAAGTGGACAGACATTTTATAAAAGAGAAACTCGACAGTGGTTTGATTTGTACTCCTTATGTGACTATTGGTAATCAGATTGCAGATATTCTCACCAAGGGTTTACTTGGCAAGAATTTTCAGAAGTTAACAAGCAAGCTGAGGATGGAGGACATCCATGCCCCAGCTTGAGGGGGAGTGTCGGAGATTGTTTCCTAAAGTTCAAAAGATCTGTAAATATTTTGTTATTTATTAGAATCCCTATTTATAAGGGATTGTATTTCTTTACTAGAATTAGTTTCTTTCCTAGTTAGGAGTTTCCTTAGCTAAGGCATAAGTCTATATATTTAGTCTGTAAATCAGTAGCAATTTAACAGTCGAAATATAATAAAAAGATCAGTTTTTGATCAGCCTTTCGACAGTTATGATTCTCGTCAAAGGGAGAATCCACCTCGAGACTCGTTTGGGAGGGAGTCGTCTGATCTCACTTTTAGGTTTAACATACTTCTTGATTTTTATCGAATATCAGAAGACCTCTTATAAAGAGGTTACATGGAATACAAGACTCATTAGAAAGATAAGGAAATACTTAAAAATAACTAATGCTAAGGTAACACTATATCTGCTTGAAATAATAATAATATTCTCTCCCGAAATAATAATGTTCTTTTCTTAAAAATAACTAATGCTAAGTTAACACTACCGCTCTCCAAGACCTCGGGAGGTAGATTTTTCCAGTAGTGGAATAATTGGTCCCTAATAAGATTTCAATAACTCGAAAGGAAGAAAAATATATTGACAAATGTGACATGAATTTCCAGCATGAGACATGAGATGACTTATAAAATGTTTAAGAAATGCTTGCAGCAGCCTTGGGGTTAACTATTGATTCATATTACAACGTAAATGTAAATGCGTATAAGTGAACATCGAAGCTAAAAAGTTTGGAATCTAACATACAATATTTTGTAATGATTGATGGCTAGACGATCCAGAAGACAAAGCAAGAAGTTTTGGAAGCTCCTTTCTTAATATTGAAGTATACACCTTCTTTTGCAGGCTGATTAATGGAGCCATCCTAAAATAAAAATAAAAAACACATTAGCATTAGTAACTTATAAGTTTCTCAAAAAGTCAATAGATAGAACTTACACAGTAATCTCAGTGAGAGGCGGGAGTACTAGATTTCCAGACTCAATAAGTTTGGATTTTGTCCGTCGAAGCATAAAGGCTAGCAATACATATTTTAAACTCTTAAATAACTCCTTGGACTTGGATGATGAACTATCTGGTAAAAGGAAACCAGAAAAGGTGTAAGACATGCGCCATGAATCCCCTTATATCCATGTAGAAGCTAACAATAAGGTAAGTAAGCAACAATAGGCATTATGTGATTTGCAGGTCCTCAAAAGTCATAAATGCTTGATTTCAAGAAAGAAGCAAATATAAGAATAAATTTCAGTCCATGAAAAAGCCAAAGCTTAAAAATGAGGGAAACAAGAGTATCAAACACTAGATTCGAAGACATGCCATGCTCTGAAAGGACAAAACACATATTCAGAAGAGGTCTAAAGTTAAATAACCTATATAGTAAAGAATACAGACAACCTGATGAAATATCTCCAGCTTCTTTGAACAAAGAAAGAAACTGGTTTAGGGTCCCAAACACTGAGGGCATACAAAAATGCATCAAAGCCCAGAGTTCAGTGAGATTGTTCTGAATAGGTGTACCGGTCATCAACAGACGTCTTGGCATAAGAAACCTATCGTTAAGGACACTATACAAAACCTGTCAAGATCTACAAATTAGATTGTCATATTTAACCAACTGGATCAGACGTACTTAGAAATTAAAACACGAACCCAAACATCAAAATGAAGTAATTGTAGGAGAGAATGAAAGATATATCTTGCTATCTTAATCATACGCTGGAAGGATTTTTAAGCCTTTGAGCTTCATCTATTACAGCATAGTGCCAGGGTATTTGAGAGAGAAAATCTTGATCCATCAACGCTATGTCATATGTTGTCAAGAGCACATCAAAGGGCAAGGACAAAGCCTACAAATAAAGGAGAAAAATCCTCAAACATGTTGATAAAGATGTTTCAAACTTTCAATATACAGAGTACAGAATAAAACAACTTCTTGGCCAGATTTCAAACATATTGTTAATCATGTAGCAAGAAACTCACATTTGCCAATGACCTATCTTTCACATGCTCATATATAGTCTTGCGTAGACTTCGCCTGTGCTCTTTCTCACCAACATACCTAAGAACTTCTAATTTAGGAGTGAATTTAACAATCTCTGACACCCAGCCATCTGTTACACTTAAAGGGCAAAGCACCACTACAAAATAATTCGACTACAATGAGAAATGAAGGTACAAACTGTAAAAAAAAAAAAAAACCCAGCCACCTCAACATTCTTAAAATCAAACCAAAAGTTCTAACTCACAAAATGGCCCTGGCAACTTCCGATGGAGTTTCAAATAGTTCAGGAAGGAAATAGCTTGAAGAGTCTTTCCCAATCCCATCTG
Source organism: Hibiscus trionum (assembly GCA_030270665.1). Taxonomy (NCBI): domain Eukaryota; kingdom Viridiplantae; phylum Streptophyta; class Magnoliopsida; order Malvales; family Malvaceae; genus Hibiscus; species Hibiscus trionum. The sequence goes on from BSYR01000012.1 coordinate 2,173,334, forward strand.
TCAACCATGTCAAATTCCGGAAATGATTATATAAGATAGTTAGCAGGAAAATAAACGTTAAATTTACATATTTCGAATCGATTTTGAAGCATACCTCATCTCCTGCAATATAAATTCAAGAAACAAAAAAAAAGGGATATGTATTAGAATCTAAAATTTTCAAAGAAAAAAGAACTAAAAACACAAGAGAGGGGGAAAAGGACCTACCAAGAACAACGTTGACGCCGAGAACATATCTCCGAATAAGCCAAGAAACTCCCTCAACTTGGTGTGGTTTCAGCGTCGCGGTGACTCCAAAATCTGCACAATCCACAGCCTCGTCTCCAGCGCGTGCATCGCACTCAAGAACGATTTTGGCCGCAGCTTTAAGCCTCTGTTCGTAATTCATGTTGCTCTTTGTATCAATTTTGTTGTTCTGTGGAATTGTGAGGAGCTTCTGGGTTAAAGATTTGGCGGCGGATTTCAAAAATGGGAAAGCGTGGGAGGAAAGCTAAAAAGTTTCAACGGTGCCGATCCACGTGGCTGCATTCCGGGTTCAATGGGTCCGCAGCATTTTATATGGGTTAATTCTAAACTCTCTCAACTTTAAATTAATCCTTAGGGTAAATTAAAGATTTCATCGCTCAACTCTTTTCTCGTTCTTATTCTAATCATTAAAGTTTAAATGTTTTTAATTTAATCATTAAACTTCAGATATTAGAATTTTTTTAATCACTATATCAATAACTCAGTGATAATGCCATTTATTTTATGTATATTTAATCATATAAGTGCTACCAAGTCAATTTAAAATAAAACAAAATCTCTCCAATAAAATTTAAAATCCCTAACCTAATCTTAGTAACTCACTTTTCTATAGGAACTCCACATTAAAAATTTTTAGGTCGATCAAAAGAGAGAGCAAAGAGGAAGACAAAAAGACCATTGTTGTGTACATGAATTAAAGTGAAAAAAAATGATTATGCGAGTATAAAGCCCATATAATCCGTTGACACCTTTGCACACATCCCTGACGACGGTAACATAATGATGAAAAAAAAAATTTAAACCGAAAATTTTAGAACTGTTGAAAGATTTAGAAGACGACAAATAAGCAACGACAGAGCATACGCCAGGGCCAAGTGTATTGGCCTCTCTAAGAATTTAAAATTTTCATAATAAGTCGTTTAATTTTTGTGAAAAAATTAATTTGGGTCCCTTAAATTTTTAGAAAGGAACATTTTCGTCCTTTATTACATCTAAAAGTCTATTTTAGTCATTTTACTATTACAAAGGACATTCTTAGTCTCTATACGTTTGAAATGTGAATACTTTTTCCAAAACTTTTAAGTTATAGTTAGGTGGATTAAATATTTTGGTTTAAACACCCTTTTAAGTCCTTATTAATTTTGAAATTGTGCAAATTGACCCCTCTTGAAAAAATAAAAGTAATTTATTTAATGTACATTTTGAAAATGGGTAAACAAAAATAATATGTAATGGTTTGATCTTTTTTGTTAGTCCATGACATCTTTTAATAATATTTATTCAATTAAACCCTTGTCCTCACTTCAAATCTGAAAATTCTAAAGTTTAATTTACACCTTTTCAATTAAACATTTTAATTTTTTTCATGTTTTGGCTTGTGATTATAATACTATTGTAAGAGAAAACAACAAAGTTTTGAGTTAGAATAATAATTATTTTTGCATTTAGATTCCATAAGCGTTTAAAATTTTTATGTGAAAATTCACAAAACAAATTGGGATAAATTAATTTTCTCAAGTTCAAAACTAAGAAGGACTTATAGAGCGTTTAAACCAAAATATTTAAGCCAACTATCAATAACTTTAGCATTTGAGGCCAAAATGTTAACTTTTCAAATGTTTAGGGACTAAAATGTTCCTTTTTATAGTAGAGGGACTAAAATAAACTTTTAGATACAGTGTAAGGACTAAAATGTTTCTTTTAATAGTAGAGGGACTAAAATAAACTTCTAAGTATAGTATAAGGACTTCTACTATACTTTAACCAATAAATACTAAATAAATAGTTAAAATATGCACATGAAATCATATGCGGTGTTTTAGGGTAAAAATCACTTGCCCCCTAACTATGCCTCCTTCTATGTCTCCTGCCTAAAAATACTTAAAAATTAAATCTTGCCCCATAACCCTAATTTTCATATCCTAAACCCCAAACCCTAAACCCTAAAAAATGCACTCTACCCCTAATTCCCTACACCCTAACCCTAAACCCAACATTAAACCCCAAACTCTAAACCCTAAACCCACTATTTTAAAGTGGGGGCACAAATGGAGGCATACTTTGGGGCAGATGATTTCTATCCGGTGTTTTATATCTGAATTACAAACATGAAACTTCTCTTAAGGAAATCTGGTTGAGGGAAATATCAAGGGTTTGGCATAGCCATAGTTTCTAAGCAGTCACAACTCGCTACACATGCCAATGACTCGCATGGTGCAATTAATTGTTTTTCTTAGAAACCAAATAGAAGAACTATAAAACCGCGATTCGCTGAAATGAAACTCCACTAAAGCCATAGTTAAATGGAAAAGTAGCAGCAACAGTTTCACCTGGTTTTCAGCAGAACCATCACGGTCCCTTCCAACATTTTTTCGATCTTGCCTCCTCATCCAAATATCTATACATTTCTCTATGTACATATATATATATAACCAAACCACCCAAGGATGATTTTCGTATGAACTTCTCTGATCATAATTCATGGACAGTGTTGTCTGTTGAAGCACCTTTTTGATACTATGGTTAACAGCTTTAGTTACTGGTGCTGCTGGTACGTACTGTTCTTTTCCTTTAGCAGAGCTGCGGAGCTGGTTCATTGCACGCTTAGTTGTTAATGAAAATTGAAAGCAAGCTACCAATACTATTTTAATTATGTTCTTTTTCCTTCACATGGAAGGTAGATTCTTTTCTTCAAAGTAGAGAGCTCCTCTTGGTTTTCTTTGCATTCCTTGTACACTTCCTTTTAGCATCTGGTTTCCTCGCTGTGATCATAACTGTGGATTCTTACGCCAATGTAGCATATATATAGTCTTGAATTCAACATTAGACATTGTAATTGTAGTTGTGTTTGATTATTTGGAAACATGGAGATGGAGCAAGAGCATATTATTTTACTTCAGAAAATCTTGGTTTTTCTGTTTTCTGTCACTTTGTTCTGGAAGATAATTAAGCATATGTGTGGACTGTTGAGCATAGAAAAGGAGCCCGTGACGGTACTCGTTACAGGCGCTGCAGGCAAGCTTGAAGCAATTCTTATCTTTTTATCATCTTTTTTTTCCATTATCAAATCCCTGCATTGCATAATGATACTTATGTCGAATATGATAGACATTGCAGACTGTGCAAATAGTAAATTTAATGTAGCTCAAAAGGCTGATTTTCTTCAACAGGGCAAATTGGCTATGCTCTTGTTCCTATGATTGCGAGGGGGGTAATGTTAGGCCCTGATCAGCCTGTAATTATTCACATGCTTGATATCGAACAGGCAGTTGAGGCCTTGAATGGAGTCAAAATGGAGCTGATTGATGCTGCCTTTCCTCTTCTCAAGGGTATACATCTCACGACTCGCATTTGTCACCGCAATCAAAAGTTCTTTTTTTTTTCATCGATTTTTTCATATGATTTCATGTCGTGTTGTTTCGAAAAAGGTGTTGCTGCGACAACGGATGTTGTTGAAGCCTGCCAAGACGTCAATATAGCTGTCATGGTTGGCGGATTCCCGCGGAAGGAAGGCATGGAACGGAAGGACGTGATGTCCAAAAACGTATCGATTTATAAGGCTCAAGCTTCAGCCTTAGAGCAGCATGCTGCCCCTGACTGCAAGGTGAGAAAAACCAGTTTAATTACTAATGCAAATTGTCTTGAGACTTTATATCATATTGATGTATTAGTAGCTCTTATCATCCAGGTGCTAGTGGTTGCCAATCCAGCAAACACCAATGCACTTATCTTGAAAGAATTCGCACCTTCGATCCCGGAGAAAAACATCACTTGCCTTACCCGTCTCGATCATAACAGAGCATTAGGCCAAATCTCTGAGAAACTAGATGTTCATGTCAGTGAGGTGAAGAATGTTATCATATGGGGAAATCACTCATCAACTCAATATCCGGATGTTAATCATGCAACTGTCAAAACCACGGACGGCGAGAAGTCTGTTAGAGTAGCTTTAGCAAACGATAATTGGTATTCTTTTCGTATTAAAAATTTTGTGTAATGTGTTAATGATTCATAGAACAAAGAAATAAGTTTCTGAGTGTGGTAAAATTCTTCCTAGGTTGAACACCGAGTTCATTACCACGGTGCAGCAGCGGGGCGCGGCCATTATCAAAGCTCGAAAGCTATCGAGTGCATTATCTGCTGCAAGTGCTGCCTGTGATCATATACGTGATTGGGTTCTTGGAACTCCCAAGGTCGTTAATCTTTGATTTACATTCTTGTTGCATTGAAAACTCCATTGTTTACTTTCGGATCATTGATTCAGGGAACATGGGTCTCTATGGGAGTCTACTCTGATGGGTCATATGGAATTCAGCCTGGCATTGTTTACTCCTTCCCGGTTACATGTGAGAAAGGACAATGGTCCATTGTTAAGGGTAAGTTCCATTTGGTTCTATTGAGATGGAATATGAGCAATGGCGGGGAAACATTTCATAATCTGCTTATTTTGAGAATATTTCATTGGAAATGGCAGGGCTCAAGATAGACGAGTTCTCGAGGGAAAAGATGGATGCATCGGCGAAAGAGCTTATGGAGGAGAAAACACTTGCCTATTCTTGCCTTGATTGATCGGCCGCGACGACCACGACGTGAATGTAACAATCATGTCTAGGGGAATAAATAGTCAGCCGAAGTTGTGTTTATTTGCATTGAGAATCTTTCTTCATGCGTAAAAATGGCAAATTTCTCATTAACATCCTATAAGCATACTATACCTTATGTCTTACTCACAAAATAAACAAAAATATATATATATATAGTATGTGATAATCATTTATCAATTTAGTTATTATATTGTAAATGGGGTCTTAATTTAATTAACATTGTTGTCATTGTAACAATTTGAAGGTACCTCCGGCGGAAACATTGTCCACTATCGTCATGCTTTTATGAGTACTAGTCTTGGTTTAAATGATTTGCGCATACAATCAACTAATCTAAAGTATAACTGCTTGATGATCTAATTTTGCATTCTTTAAATCTCAAATATAAATTTTTAAAAGTTCTCATCCTCTACCATAAAATCTGTCCCTACACTCCCCTTCCCCCTTCTCCCGCCCACCAGCCACCTTCAGCGGAAACTTGTCCACTAGCTTTGATTCAGACATCATCTTGTTTTTATGTGTACTAATCTTGATAGTAATCAGGGTCATTGGTTGAGCATTGATTTCTGTTTGTATTTTCAGGTTGTGTGTTCTGGTTGATGTGATGAACCAATCAAACAAATAAAAAATATACACTTTTGGAGTCTAACGGAAGAACAGGGAACTTGATTGTAATCCATACGTAAAATGCATTATTCCAGCAACAAGAGCACTAGGCAACTCGGTATATATGGTAAAAACAACAGCACAAAAGTTAGAACAAAAGGGTTTAAATTGAAACCACAGCACTTATCGTCTTGCATTTTGTAGCCTATTTTCCCCGGAACCGAGAGTAAATAAACAGAACATTCATGAATCGTTCACATAATATTTATTTATTAAGTAATAAATGAGTATAAACAAAAATTTATTTTTGTTTAAAAAATAAACAAACACGAATAAATGTGTGCTCGGTTCGTTAAGTACACGAACAAACTCGTTTATAAGCTTGTTTATTGGCTCATTTATTGACTCGTTTATTTTTTTTATAAAAATATTAAAATAACATCCCTCTATTTTTATATTAAATTTCAACTCTTTAATCTATAAAATAAGTATATCATATTTGTAATTGCTAATGATAATTTGGCAAAACTAGTCATTAAAACTAATATTCAATGAAAACTAATATTAGGAGCAAATTCCTCTTCCGCTAACTAGAAATTGTTAAAAAAATAATAATAATTAAAAACATAAATTTTAAACGCATTGATACTTCACTTACACATTTGTAAATAAAATATTGTTAACTTATTGTAACATCCGTATTTTGGAGTTAGGAGTTAGTCGAGTGAGTTGGTTCGAGTCGGTAAAATCAATTTTAATTAAATTGACCTTAGTCTTGACTTAATTGGAATTTAAAATAAAATGTGTGACATTTTTGTAATTAAAAGGAAAAGTTGATGACAACCTTTTTGAAACAAAAAGGAACAAAAAAAAAAAAAACCATCATCTTCCTTTTCCCAAAGCACCTAAACCCTCCCAAACCCCTAACTACTATTCCATTTAATTTCTTCATCTACTCAAGGGCATTTTCAAAGGTAATTATATATTCACACTCTCCTCATCATCCTCTTCATTTACCTAGTCTTAGAATTGAAAACTATCATCTTTTTAGAATTTCAAGTTTAAAGAAAGTTTGAATTTTTGATGGGTTTTACATTTGATTTTGATTTGTTAAGTTGGGTTTTGGTTTAATCTCACCTAAACACACATAATATCTTAAAATGATTGATTTTGAGTGAAAACCCGAAGTGAGTCTTTGGAGCCATTTTTGAAGTGTCTAAAATTAAATTTTTGGTGTGTTTTAGGGTTGGGTTGAAGGGCTGATGGTATAGGGTTATTAGAGGAGTGTTTTGGGACCTTTTAGGTGTCTTTTGAGTGCTTGAAATCATGGTTTTCTGCTGGGTAATAAGGGAGCACGAAAATTGGAAGTTTGGTGAGTAAATGGGTTTGAAATTAGTGAAGTTGGCTTGTGTTTGTAAGTGGGGTTTGTGACTGAAATTTAGCATTGATTTGGTGAGTAATGATTGTGTTTTGATTTGGTTAGAGGCAAGAGGAGACATCGGAGAAGCATCGGGACTGAATCCGGGAAATTAGGAGGCTTGCTTACTTGCTTGGGTTGCTAAGGAAGGGTGGTGAGTAAAACTTTAAATTTGTTTTAAAGTTGGTTCAAGTGTGGGTAATGGAAGTGTTGGAATGAGTTTAATAGGCCATTCCGGTGTGGAAGTTAAATTGGTAGCTTAACTCCTTGATTTCAAATGTTGCTCTATATATATGCCATTGCTTATTTGGTCTTGCGAAATATGAATTGATTCGTATGTTATACCTTGATATGTGTATGTGATGAATATGTACTATAATTAATGGATATGTGATATGGTTAAGGAGATTGGCACTAATTAACTTACCGGGTGTAAATGATCGATCATTAGGATTAGTGTGCACACAATTGATTCAAAACGCGCGTGACCTTGATGGCGTTGAGTCATCAAAGAGGAGTACGGTGATGTAATATTCCACCGGAAATTTATTTATATTATACGTGATGATGAGTGGAATCTCATCTGTAGGGCATGTGGTGATGAGTGAAATCCCACCCATGCGAGATCCGGTGATGAGTGTAATCCCACCGAGGTAATGTTATTGTTGAGGGTAAATCCGCACATCCGAGTAAACTAATAGTGGCCAATGAACTCGTTCTTATATTTATGATGTTGTGATGTTGGTTTATAATTGTTGAGCTTAGTATGATGTGAGATGCCATATTATGACTCTTGAAAGACTAGCTAGGTTACCTTGATGATGCCTATGTATGTTGTGTGTGATGCTAAGAATTGCATGCTTGAACTCTGCATTGTTGTAGTTTTGATTTTTAGAGCATCCTCACTAAGTTTCTAGCTTACGCTCTCATTTTCAACAATACATATCATTAGCGTGGTGTTAGCAAGGAGCAAGGCGAAGGGGCTTTTCAAGTTGTAGTTGCTCAAGTATGATTTTAGTAATTAACGTGGTAGTCTAGCAATGGGGCTATTATGTGTTTTGTATGAGCTTTGTATGACTCATGGAGGTTGTTGGTGTTTATGTTTTTGTTGAATTTGTAAACCATGCTAAGCCTTGATGAATGCTTGTTTGAGGTGCTACTCTTGGGATGAGTACATGTGTTGATGTTGCATGTAAACTCTATGTGTGGCGACTTGTGCCTTAAGGGCTTTTTAAATGCTTAAGTGTGTCTTGGATGAATTTGAAATGTGACGCAAGATTGTTGTTATGCATGTTGTTTCATTGATGTTTGGCTTTATATGTATATGGTGTGCTAAGCATGAGTTTTAGGTTGCTTATCATCTAGATTGATTGAGTATTGAGTCTTGAGTGTTTTGGTGAAATTTTGGGGCTGCCTAGTGTCTTAAATCAGCAAGAATCTGTCTTTTCGCAGCCCGTGTATCGAAACGGTTGGTCTCATTTCGATACGACCTCTTGTTTCAGGCCAGGCGTTTCGATACGCCTAGGGTCCGTTCCGGAACAGTTTTGCTACTGAAATTTTGAGAAATTGCCGATATTTTGAAGTTTCAAAACGGGTCTAGGTGCATCGGAACGGTCAATATATCGTAGACCACGAGAAGTTGACCGTTAAGGGTGTTTCGGAACGGTTGACCTCCGTTTCGATACGGCCTTCTCGTGTGGACTTGGGGCCATTGACCAAGTCAAGGTGTTTCGATACACCTTAAGGGTGTTTCGAAACGGTCTGCCTAATAATTTAAAATTGGACTGTTACTTGTTGTTTTGAGTCCAGTTGCATGTCTTTCTCGATTTAATCCGCTGTCGTGATCACATAAGATTTAAACGTGCCTTTAGAGAAGATTAAATTAAAAGAATTTTAGGGTTGCTAACCGAGGTGGAATCCTTAGCGGGTTTCGCATCGGTTTTCCCCGTGTAGCCCACTCGAACCGGTCAGCCGACTAGACCGGGGCGAGGGGGTTACACTTATTTACACTTAATCACTTATATTCATGAACATATAAATCAATATGTTTGAGAACACTAAATTAACTGACCCCGAACACAACAAATAATAAACGAATTGAGTTCGAGCGTGATATTAAAATGTTAAACGAACAAGAACCGAATATGAACAACTTTAAATCAAACAAACGAACTAGAACAAACGTGTCATTCGGTTCGGGTTCGGGTCATTTCGATTCGGATTACATTCGGTTCGGGTTTGGTTCGGTTTTAGTTCGAGTCTTGTTGGAACAATTTTCTAACAAGTCTATGGTGATTTCGGTTCGGGTATCGGGTCGGGACGTTTAGTCGGTTGATTTTGGGTTAATAGGAGATCGATCGGCTTTAGTCGGGTGTTCAGGCCGAGTTAGGTTTTTCCACCCTATATATGACTTTATATAGCTGTATATTTGGCTTTTTATTTATTTTAATATATTTTCTTTATTTCATGTTGTCTTTGGTTCAGGTGAAATCGGTTCGGGTTCATTTGGGTTGATTAAAAATTGGTTCAGGTCTATTTTCGGTTCAACTAAAATTCGGATCGATTTCGATTCCGTTTATTTAAAGTTTTGGATCAATTTCAGGTCATAGTGTTTGAGTTGATTTCGAGTCTCGGGTCAAGTTTTTCCGGTCTAATTTATGCTGATGGTATCGACTGCTCTGACTTTGTTTTCAAAGAATCTGATTCTGTTCCAAAGAATCACCGATCGCCTTTACAAACAAATTCACGAGCCATAATTGGGTATTAAAAAAAATGCATAGAACCCTTGATTAGCGTACAGTTTTAAATTTGGAAACTATAGAAAAACAAGAGTACGTAATTACCACCCTTATTTGATTGGTTAATAATTTATCGAAAGATGTTCGAAATATAATAGTTTAGGGAAGCAAACAAAATATGAATCGACCAACACCTACACAACAATTATTGATAATGGTTGCCAATAAATTGCCATCATCTTCTGGCAAATATTTGACAAAAATATACTAGAAAAACTAAATAAATTGTTTTTAATCTCTCGACGCACACTAATTTCATAAAAGCAAGTATTTCCCAGTTAGAAGTGTTTTATCATTGCCAATTACTAAGTGGTGTAGTAAGATAATCGTGTCTTTTAAATAAAGCTAACAGTTTAAATCGTAATATCATAAATCGGGAAGATTATTTATAATAAATATCTATAATGTTCGATTTAGACTAGTCAATCAATAGATTAAACATAAAAATTATAAAAAATTATTACCATTACCTCGTATTGATATCCAAGGTATCAATTGGTACCATTATGCATGTTGAATTTAACCGTAAAAACGTTAAGTACCTACTTGACCCGAAAAATAGTTTTGACACTTATCTGAAACAAAAATATAGGAGTAGTTTAGGCACTTATTTGGCATTTAATCCAAAAAAAAAAAACTGCATCCTTATTCACCCACTCGTGATTTCACTCTTCTAAAACTATAAGCATAAAGTTATTTTTCACTATTTATAATTTTTTCTAGTATGAATTATCTCATTTTTATTCTATATATATTTATATTGGACAATAATTTGGTGCAATATCAGTAGAAAAAAAATTCTACCAGCAATGATAGAACCATTACAAATGCCCTTATTATAAGTTTAATTAAGAATTAAAAAACATAAAACAATGAGACATTTGACACCATTTTAATATCCTAACTTGTGAAAAAAAAATTCTATTGTTAGTATTAATAAAGTGTTGACAAGTTTTCACTTGATCAAGTATCAACTCAGTTGTAAAATATTAAATATCCATTTTAAAGGATAATTCATATTATTATAACGATGTTTATTTTTTTCATTTTTTTGTTGTCCTTGGTTCCCTAAGATTTCGTCCTGACTAATCTAGATTGACCCGCGTCATACACCTGGCTTTGGTGGGTGAGTCTCTTAGTAGAGATTTTCTGCATACACAAGATCTCAAACCCGAGACTTGTTTAAGCGATATCAAGCTGCTTACCAATTGGATCAAACCGTTGATTTTTTTTTTCATATTTTGATACGTGTTTAAATAAATCAATTAAAAACTAGGAAAAACTACACATTTAGTGCCCTAGTTATGTCCACATTACTGTTTTAGTACCCCAACTATTATTTTTGGAAAAATAGTACCTAACGTTACATTTTTTGTTCTGTTTTAGTACATCCGCCATTTAAAATTAACGAAAATGGTGACGTGACTTGGGTTAATAATAGTTTTAGTCCAAAAACTTATACAACCTATCAATTTAGTCTAAAATTCTATCAATTTAAACATTATTTTAATTTTGGATTAAAATTGTAAATTCCTCATTTTTCTTCTTATTCTTCTTCTTCCAGTCGAACACTTGGGTTTTGGAGTTTAAAAAACACGCTATGAACAATTAAAAATTTAGGATTTGCGGATCAATAGGGTCTAATACGGGGTCCATTGGAGGACTTAAACTCCACGATCAAGATACCGACGAGAATACGAGGGCTGGGAAAAGAATATGAGATAAAATTCAAACGAAATTAAGATGTTTACCCCCCCCCCCAAAAAAAAATTAAGATGATGTTTTAAACTGATGAATTTTTGACTAAATCAATAATATATATAAGCGTTTTGGATTAAAACTGTGATTATACCGAGTCGCGTCATCATCTCCATTAGTTTTTAATGGTTGGGGTACTAAAATAGAACAAAAACGTAACGTTAAATATTATTTTACCAAAAATAATAGTTGTGATACTAAAACGGTAATGCATGTATAGTTGAGGTATTAAATATGTAGCTTTCCCTAAAAACTATTACTTGAGAATCATACAAGCGGATAGTGAAATCAAATACAAATCCTTTATTACTTTAACTTACAATAATTTCATTAGTTAATTATTAATAAATATACTTTTTACATAAAATATTTTCATTCAAGTGTGCATGAGGCTATACTATATATCATGAGTTAATATTCGATGCACAACTAGTATAATTTGTTTACACAAGTATACATATTTTAATCCCACAATATAAAATCTATGTCGTTAACCCCAAAACTTTAATCTCTAAATCATAAATTCTAACCTTAAATTCTAAACTTTAAAGTTTAAATCTTAAAGTAAACTATAGACCCTAAATTGTAACCACTTGTGGAAAATAAATTTTTCACGTCCGGTGCTTAAAATATTTTCTCATATATTATAAGAGAGAAAATATTTCATGCATCGACGATGGAAAACTTGGTTTTCATAAACGGGTCTAATTTGGGGTTTAAGTTGTACAATTTAAAATTTAAAGTTTATGGTTAGAATTTAGAGGTTAAGACTTAGTTTTTAGAGTTTTAAAATTAATAATTGGCTAAAGGGGTACTTTTGCCTTGAGTTCGACCCAAAAATGCAATTTCGTCCCTCGTCGAAAAGTGCACTCAATGTGGCCCTCTAGTCCATGAAATCGATCAAATTGACCCTTTGACCGACGTTGACCGTTACGGTGCTGACGTGGCAGTTAACGGTGATGACGTGGCAGTCCATGATGCTGACGTGGTGGTCAACGGTGCTGACGTGGCAGTACACGTGGGATGATGATGTGGCAGGAGGGGTTGAATTGATTATTTTAACTGAATTCGAGGGCATAATTGATTTTTTCCCGAGTTTAGGGGCGTAATTAAAAGTTCAATAACTTATTTAATCTTTAAGCTAAAAAATAAAAACTATTAATATTTAATATTCATAAAATATTAAAATTATATAAAACACCATAATGAATTAAATATAAGTAAAAATATTAAAATTATAAATAAAAAAAAATTAAAAAATATTTATAAACCATTGGAGAATCTTTTGATTGTTTCTCGTTATGCTACGCGTACTAATGTTCCTTGAACATATTTTCAATTGAGACATCCTTGTATTAAAGTATTAATAAAGCTAAAATTCTCTTTCATTTCTCTACATCAAATATTAATGAGCATCAATTTGATTAAAAAAGCGGAAAAAATTGAATTCTATTGTTACTCTAGTACAATGTTGATTCCACTAAATTTTTTTGGCTAAAGGGTCAAATTTGCCCCTATAGTAATTCGAAATCAGAAATGTTACCCCTACTTTTTTTTCTTCGTAATTTTGCCCTCAAAGTCAGTCAATTGTAACAATGTTGCCCTTTGACCGACGTTGACCGTTAAAGTGCTAACGTGGCAGTTAACGGTGAAGTCAGTCATGCAACTTTTCCCTCAAAGTCATACAATTGCAGCAATTTTGCCCTCAGTTTATTTAGTTTTTCGAGTTGAACTTTTACAAACAGAATATATAAAAAATCTATTAAAAAATTGGTGTAAATATCCTTTGGGTCTCTGCTAATTTTAAAAATAAACAAAATGAGAACTCTCACAAAATATTCTTCAATTTTTAAAAAATATATAAACTTAATAAAAATAAATAAGATATTCAAAAATATTAAAAATAAAAACCAATATAAAAAATAAAATGTATTAGAAATTATAAAATAATAAAAATATAAATACAAAAATTTTAAAAGTATTTATAAAATATTAAAAATGAAAAATTTCATCAAATGATAAAATATAAACATAAAGTTATAAATAAAAAATAATCAAAATTGACGTAGAAAAACGGAAAAAAATTGGTAAAATTCTTCAATTTTTAATACTAAATACTTTTTATTTTTTATATTAATATTTTATTATTTTATAATTTCTAATATATTTTAATTTTTATATTAGTTTTTGTTTTCAATTTTTTTTGAATATTTTCTTTATTTTTATTAAGTTTATGGATTTTTTTTTAAAAAATTGAAGAAAGTTTTAATTTTTTGTGAGAGTTCTCACTTTGCTTATTTTTAAAATTATCGGGGATCCAAATGATATTTACGTCAATTTGTTAATCGATTTTTCATATATTCTATTTGTAAAAGTTCAACTCAAAAAACTAAATTCTTTATGCAATTTTATTCAAAAACTAAATAAACCGAGGGTAAAATTGCTGTAATTGTATGACTTTGAGGGTAAAATTGCATGACTGACTTCACCGTTAACTGCCACATCAGCACTTAAATGGTCAACGTCGGTCAAAGGGCAAAATTGTTACAATTGACTGACTTTGAAGGCAAAATTATGAAGAAAAAAAGTAGGGGCAACATTGTTGATTTCAGATTACTATAGGGGCAAATTTGACCCTTTAGCCATTTTTTTAACGAATAGTAATACTCAAAGTGACGAAGTCAAATTTTTTTCTATAAAATTGTTTAATTTTTTAACACTTTTTAAAAAAATTTATTAAGTTTTTACATTAAATTTTATCATTTTTTAAATTTATAATATATTTTAATTTTTATATAATTTTTATTTTCAGTAACTTTTATAATATTTTATTTATTTTTATTAACTTTATGGATTTTTATAAAATAAATTGAAGAATATTTTGATGTTCTGTGAGAGTCTTCACTTTGTTTTTTTAATTATCCTCACTTAATAAAATTATTTATCTAGTTTTAATATTTTAATAATTTCATAAATTCTTATTTTTCAACTTAAATATTAAATAAATTATCGAACTTTTAATTAAAATCAATTATGCCCCTAAACTCAGGAAAAAAATCAATTATGTCATCGAATTCGATTAAAATAATCAATTCATCCATTAAAAAAATCATGTTGACCAATCAAAGATCATCATGTAGCACGTTTGGCCAAGGAAATGCAGCCAACTTTATTTTAAAAGGGTAAATTTAATTTTTGAGTTTTCAAGTTTTTTTAAAATAAGCAAGGATCCAATATGAGCGACAGGAAGGTGTGGACAGTTTTCGTGGGTAATCTTTCAACGACAATTCACTGGAAAGGGGTTTGGCAGGTTTTCGATCGCCATGGGGTAGTGGTGGATGTGTTTATTCCCCGGAAAGTTGATAGGAACGGCTGCAGATTTGGATTCGTGCGGATGAGTAGCCGAGAGGATGCTGAACGGGTGATAGAACGATTGAACGATAAATGAATTTATGGTTCGTGGATCACTATATGTAAAGCGAAATATGGAGAGCGCAACTCCTTTTGGAGACGGAAACAGGCCAAAGCCGATACTGCACAGTCAAAAAAGGCAGGGAAGTTGAGATCAACGCCACCGGTGATACAGCGATCGGAGGAGGAGGTTAACGACAGTAAGGCATTCAATTTTATAGTGAAGGGTTTCGTGGAAAGGGACAAGCTGGAGATCCTGCAAAATTGTGCAGTAGGGTGGTGCAAGAAACCGTTGAGCATTAAGGAGTTGGCCGTGAATTTGCACCTAGCGGTGGTGGAGGGACTGTCGATATTGCGCATAGCCGGTGCTTTGATTTTACTTATGTTCAAGGATCCGTTAACACGTGACAAGGTAATGCAATTGGAATCGGTACAGGGATGCTTCACAAGACTTGAACATTGGTCATCGGCAATAGCTTTGGAATCGAGAAGGGTTTGGATTTCGATCAAGGGTCTTCCGATTCATGATTGGTCGCAACAATCTTTCGAAAGCATAGCGAACATATGGGGCAGCTTGGTTCGTTTAGCGGACTCTACTACCTCACCCCAATCGTTTGAGTGTGGATGGATATTAATTGAAACATCGACCATAGCAACTATAGAGGCCAAAGTGAAGTTGGAGGTGGATGGTGTTTCTTTCCCTCTACAAATCCGAGAATGTACATTTGGACCATGGATGGAATGCGAATGCACAATGATACAATCTGAAGATGAGGACGATGCGTCTTCGACACAGGGATCGGATGGGGGAAATCAATGCAAAGGCAATCAACTCGAGCCTTTGCAACAGGAGGAGCCGCTCGGAAATCAAGTACAAATTGCTGAGGCAAGGCACTGGCGTTGCAATACACTATGGGAACATAGGATGGCTCACAGCCATGTTTCACAGGATGAGGCTGGATCAAAAGATTCCACTGATTCGTCATAGTTGCAGGGAGGTGGTGATGAGGTCGGTCCGGTGGAGGACAGACCTCCGAGAGGATCACATGCGAGGGTAGGAAGAGTCCTACTGCAGCAAAACTAACCGAGGTAATTCAATCCCAATCAAACTCTGTGGATTTGAATGCAACTATTATGGAGATGGTTAAGCCAATCTCAAAATCGGTGGATTTGGTGGATAAGGCAGATTCAAAAATTGAGAAAACATGGGATAAGTTTGGAGGGAAAATAGGTGATTCAGACAATTGTAATTTGATTTGGATTAACGGTAGGAAAACAAAATCAGTTAATGTTCTCTCAGGAGTGGTTTCAACGCCAAGAATTGGTAGGGGCAGACCGCGCAAACAAGTGGTACACCAGCCTATTTCGACGCAAGTTGTGAACGCGTCACTCTCGGATTCGGATTTGCAGAATCATCAAAAATTGCTATCTAAGGAAATAGAGGCGACAGTGGCTCTAGGCAGTATAGTGGGTGTGCGAACAGTGGGGTGTGAAGCGGACATCATAAAGGATCTTCAACAGGTTTTTTTCGGGGAAAAGCGATAGAAGTAGCGATGCGCATAGTATCATGGAATGTCAGGAGATTGGGATCGAGCTTGAAACGTAGGGTAGTGGGAGATGTAGTTAAGAAGTAACGGGCAGATATGGTGATGTTGCAGGAGTCGAAGCTAGAGGATGTGCCATCTTTAGTGGTTGCGAGTTTGTGGGCATCGGACGGGTTTGATTTTGTTTTCTCACCTTCGATAGGTGCTTCAGGGGGTTTGATTACGGTATGGGCAGAATCACGCTTCAATGTCGTTTCATTGGAGGTGGATCGAAATTTTATCTTTATTAGAGGTAAGTGGCGTGCGGAGGAATTAAACTGCTGCATGTTGAATATTTATGCACCATGTGATGCGGAGGCACAGAGAATTAGGTGAGCTTATTCTGGATATCACAGGACCATGGTGTATCGTAGGGGATTTTAATTAGATACGCTAGCTATCGGAACGTGCAGGGTGTAGTTCGGTGGTGACAGGTATAAAAGAATTTTCTGAATTTATTGATAATGCTGGACTTGTAGACTTGCCGTTGATAGGGAAGCAATTCACGTGGTTTGGGAAGGGTTTTAGGCGTAGTTGTATTGATAGATTCTTGATATCATCTGCTTGGGTGGATGCGTTTAATAATATTGGCCAACACGCTTTGCCGAGGGGGGTATCAGATCACACACCTTTATTATTGCTGTGCGATGAGCAGGATTGGGGGCCTCGGCCCTTTCGCTTTATAAATTGCTGGTTGGAGGATAATAATCATGTTCTTGAATTGTCTAAGGAATGGTGTCGACTATCGGAACAGGGGGTTGGAATTGATAATATTATGGTTAAGCTCCGAACCATGAAGAGTTTTCTGCGTAACTAGAACCGTACGATGTTTGGCGATATTGAGCGAGAAATTCAGTCGATTCAAGCAAAGCTGGAGGGTGTAGATGAGGCGGGTTTGGAAGGTGATCAACGTGAATCAGAAATTGAATTGATAGAGTGGAAAAGGGAGTGGTTGCAACGGTTATGGCAGGCAATCAGGCGTAAGGAATCTCTTTGGAGACAGAAATCGAGGGCGAATTGGTTACGTTTAGGAGATCGCAACATAACGTTCTTCCACCGCGCGGCAAAACTTAGAGCAGTGCGAAATTTTATTACGGGGCTGTTGATAAATGGCCGGTGGGAAACGGATGTACATCGGCTTCGGAAACACATTGTGGCGGCTTTTTCTATGCATTTTGAGGCAGTCAAGCGACTATGCTTTTGGACTGTTGTAGGAGAGTTCGGTAGAGTTGATAGGGTCACAAATGAAGCTTTGGTGGCGCCATTTTGTTGTGAGGAGGTATGGGAGGTGTTACGTGGTTGTGATAGATCGAAAGCGCCAGGACCGGATGGGTTTAGTATGGCATTCTTTAAAACATGTTGGAATACAGTGAACAAAGATGTGCTAAGGTTCTTAGGTGAGTTTCACGCATCGGGAAAACTACCACCGGGTGTGAATTGTACATTCTTAGTCCTGATTCCGAAGATTGATTCACCTAAGGCTCTCAGTGACTACCGACCGATAAGCCTTGTAAATTCTGTTTATAAGATCCTTGCGAAGTTGCTTGCTACACGTTTGCAAAGGGTGTTGGGTTAGCTGATCAGTGAGCATCAATCGGCGTTTATTCGTGGCCGACAAATAGTAGATGGCATATTACTTGCAAACGAGGTAATTCACTCGTTGCGAAAGAGTCCGAGGGGTGGATTGGTGCTCAAGTTAGATTTCGCTAAAGCTTATGATTGCGTGAGGTGGGATTTCCTAGATCATATGCTCGATAGTATGGGTTTTAGTGAGGTATGGCGCCAGTGGATTATGGAATGTGTGTAAACGGTCCGAATGTCCGTACTGTTAAATGGATGCGCTACGAAAGAGTTTACGATGGGGCGTGGATTACGACAGGGCTGTCCACTGTCGCCATTGCTATTCGTTATTGTGGTGGAGGCGTTGCATAGTTTGTTGGATCAGGCTGAGACGACATGTTTAATTCAGGGAGTATGTGTCGCACCGGGGGTGACAATCTCACATTTGCAGTTCGCGGACGATACGATATTGTTCTTCGAGGCTTCTTCTAGATGTGCTGATTCCATTCGACGTTTGCTTAATTGTTTCCAAGCGTGCTCAGGTTTGCAAATAAATTTTAGTAAATCGTCTTTATTTGCTATTGGTGTTGAAGAGGAGTTTGTTGAGTTGTGTGCTAAGGCATTGGGGTGTAGACGTGGTTCGTTTCCCTTCATTTATTTGGGGATGCCGTTAGGTTCTAATCCGCGTAGTTTGGCGGTTTAGGAACCGGTTATTGCTAATGTTCGTCAGAAGCTAGCAGGTTGGAAGTGTAACTCGATGTCTTTTGCGGCACGGGTTACTTTGATAAATGCAATTCTCTCTTCATTGCCGATTTATTATATGGGTGTGTTCCGTATTCCTAAAGGTTTTATCGCAACAATTGACAAGATACGAAGTGCTTTCCTTTAGGGTGGCGTAAATTTGCATAGAAAGATGAGTAGAGTCAGTTGGAAGATGGTGTGTAGACCGCGACATTTGGGTGGTCTGGGAGTGGCGGATTTACAAGTGCGCAACACTGCCATGTTATCTAAATGGTCGTGGCGGTATGTCACTGATGCATCGTCTTTATGGAGGGCCATTATAGTGGCTAAGTATGGGGAGGATGCACAATGGTGGCGTTTTAATTCATCCCATCAACATGCGATGTCGGTTGTATGGAAGCAGATAGTGCAGACTGCTTGTTCGGCCGATGTGCAGCAGAATTTACATGAGAAGTTGTTGTGGCAAGTGGGGGATGGGAGTCGAGTTCTTTTCTGGTTCGATACTTGGTGCGCGGACAAGCCATTAAAGGACATATTCCCACGATTATTTTCTTTTGTTTGCAATAGACTTGCGTTGGTTGTGGATTATTCAGTGCAGGGGGTCTTCGTCATTCACGATGGGCAGATTTTTTCCGTCGTCCTCTTCGCTCATTTGAGGTTGGGTAGTTGCGTGACTTATGGGCTATGATAGGAGATGTTCGTTTACACATAGGAGTCCGAGACAAGTTGATTTGGTCGCCGGATAAAAGAGGTATGTTTACGGTTAAAGCTATTTCTCAAATTTTGATGATTGATCAAGCAGGGGAGAGTGATTTGGGGGCGTGTTTCACATGGAAAGTACTGGTTCCACCGAAAGTGCAAGCTTTCCTGTGGTTTGTTTGGTTGCGTTGGCTGCCCACGTTTGATTTTTTGAGACGTAGGGGTATTGTTTTTGAGGGACAAAGTACGCTGTGCATTTGGTGTAAGGAGTGTGAGGAAGATGCCGATCATTTGTTGTATTCTTGTCCAGTGGTCCAGCGCATATGGGATTGGTTTCAAAGTTGGTGGAGAGTATGTTTACCACTGCCGAAGAGTCTATCAGAGTTCTTTCTACCAGATTTCCATTGTTCGCTTTCGGGTGTGCGTCGTTGCATGTGGGTGTCGTGTGTGGCAGAAGTGTTATGGTCAGTATGGTTAGCGCGAAATGAGATGGTGTTTAACAAGAAGTCCCTACCGATAGAGGAGGTATGCTTTTTGATTAAACTACGCTCGTTCTATTGGATGCGGACATTACGGAATGATCTCTGCATTGGCGAGGCGTTGTGGTGGGTTTGTCCGAGTTTTTATTCTGAGTCCCCGCTTTCGCGACCAGAGCGTCATGGTATTAGTTGGGAGCCACCAATGGTGGGGACTTTGAAATTTTCTGTGGATGGATCCGCGCGTGGAAAGTCGGGTCCTGCAGGCTTCGGGGGTGTGTTACGTGATGAGCACGATAGAATTTTGGCGTTGTTCTCTAGCCCTCTTGGTAGTATTGAGTCCAACAAGGCGGAGTTGCGGGCGATTGCTTTTGCCTTATCATATTTTCGATAGTCAGTGTGGGCAACATATCCTTTGGTGGTGGAGTCAGATTCCATGGTTTCTATCAGTTGGGTGCTACATGTGGATAAACGACCATGGCGGTATGGGGAGGTGTTTCGTGAGATTGATAGTAGCTGTACCACTTTACACTCGGTATGTTTTTCACATATTTTCCGTGAGGCGAATGGCTTAGCAGATGCTTTGGCTAAGGAAGGGGTGGCGCGGGTTTCGTTATTTTGTGCTTGTTAGCGCTAGCGGTTGGTTTTTGTTTTCCGTTTGTTTGTTCGCTGGTTTTCGTTGTATTATCACATACGGGCCGTACTCTTTTCCTCCATTAGGTTTTAGGGAGGTTTTTAACGAGGCGACCGTTGTGGCGTTTGGTTGTATATTTCTTTTTAAATATACGACATTATTGAGCAAAAAAAATAATCAATTCAGCCCCTCCTGCCACGTCATCATCCCACGTGTACTACTACATCAGCACTGTTGACCACCACGTCAGCATTATGGATTGCTACGTCATCATCGTTAACTGCCACGTCAGCACCATAACGGTCAACGTCTGTCAAAGGGTCAATTTGATCGATTTAATGGACTGGAGGGCCACATTGAGTACAATTTTCAGCGAGGGGCGAAATTGCATTTTTGAGTTGAACTCAGGGGCAAAAGTACTCCTTTAACCTTAGTAATTTGGACTTTAGTTTTTAGAGTTAAATTAAACATGTTTGCGGGAAAAAAAATTTATGATTCATGTACATTAAATATCAACCCTTATTAGAGAACATAAAACAATATATGCTTATTTGAAAATTTTATATTTATAAAATACCCTATAAATATGAAACAGAACGCAACGTGGTAGGTTATAATTATATAGTTTTTTTTTGATTAATTCCTCCGTATTCTAACTATATTTTGAGCTCAATTGTAAAAATTATGTTTGTTTTGATTTAGGAGGTGAAGTATGGATGTAATGGTGAAATTTAACTCAAAAGCATGTTTTTAGCTTCTCAAGTGAAAATCAAGTCTTTTGGAAGAAAGTAGAACTGGGCAGAAACTCATCTTCGATAAGGCGTGACCACGCTATGTGACTGATGCGAGACTGGTGTCTGATGTGAAGATCCGAAATTTTGAAGCTAAATCCGTGAGGAAGCCCACTTTTGTGATTATTTCCAATATTTTAGAAGTATTAGACCAATAATTAATCTCTTTTATTAATTAAGATTTTATTTATTTAGATTTCTCTTCATTTTATCTTTTTTTTTATTAAAACTCAATTAAAGGAGATTTGCTTTTAGAGTTGGGGTTTAGCTCTCTATATAAATAGCTAAATAGGTCTCTTAGAGGGTATCAGAGAATCAATCTTTCGACGGCTCTTCTCTCTTGTGTTCTTATTTCACCATGCGCGGTTAAGCTTTTATTTCCAATTCAAGAGTGAAGCGGTTCTGCTGTAATTTTGCGAGGCTTGTACTAAACTAGTATTTCTTCTTTAATCCAAGTAAATTTTATTTCTTGTTCTTATTTTTATGAATGTTTGATATTGATTAAATTGACGCCTTAATTCAATATTAAATGTTCTATCGCTATCCATGACACAAGTAGCAAAGGATAAGACTCATGTTTTGTGTTCGTTAGACTACACATCACGCATGATAGTTCCTAAGAGAATAAAGGTACAAGATTAGATTTTGTGATCCCCCATTTGCATCCCCAAACAACCTTAGCACAAACGATTCGCTCTCCCCCAACTTTCCTCCTTGCCCCCAAAAAATTTGCAGAACCAGAGACGGCCAGCTGCTCCCTCCCTTGGCGGTTGGCCTCCCCCTCCTTTGTTTTCTTTTTCCTTTTCTCTTCTTTTCTTCTTTTTCTTTCGTTTTAATCTTTCGTCTCTCTTCAGAATTCGATTGTCGATGTCTCGCCTTCGGGCTACTTCGATGGGATTCTTGTCCCCGGTGACCGTGGTTCTTGAACGGGACCGATTTTGCTCGGAGGAACGTTGGGGAACAGAAGAAAAGTTTTCCCTTTTCCTTTCTTTCTCTTCTTCCTCCTCTCTTTGGTTTCTTCCAGAGAGGTTTTGGTTGCTCGATTCCTTTACTTGTAAGCGGTCTGGTGCTTCTCCTTGGATGACCGAGCTTTCAGCTCCATCCTCCAACAAAACTTCGTCGGCGTGGCTCTTTGGTGGTGTGCCTTTTGCTGCCTCCCTTGAGGTTCTTCTCTTCTTTAAGGTTGAACCGCTCGACAACAGCCCCCTTACCGGCCATTGCAGCCTGATTTTACCGTTCGTTTCAACCCGGCCCCTTGGATCAACGGTCGATAGACTACCAAGGATTTTCCGTAGGGTGAATACGCTTCTGAATTTTCAAAAGTTCGGCCCCTCAATCTGCCGCCGTTTTCCAGTACTGTTTACTTGCTTAGGTTTCTTTGTTTGGGTTCACAGGATCCCCTTTGTAGTTGCTTTCGATTAGGGTCTTTGGTACCCATTGTTTGTTTCCAGGCCTTAGTCTTGGTGCCCGAGTTTGTTTCTTTTTCCTTTGTTTGAATGAAATTCATGTTTGATAAAAAAAGTACAAGATTAATTTAATTAATTTTGTTTTAGTTATTCTCATGAATCTTAATGCTATCATTGATTTTATTTAATGTCAAGTTTTGATTTGAATGCTTGTTGTGGTGTTCCCTCAAATAGACTAATCAATTATAAAAGGAGAATAATTACTTGTTGTGGTGTTCTCCAAGTAGACTAATTTCTTAGATATGAGAAATTCATCTTTAAGCTTATGATCAAAGTTACGGTTGGATGAAAACCACACATTTGGATTGGAAGTTTGGTAAGATTGATGTTTGTTACTTTTATTTTCAGTTTTTATTTTTTATCTTTAATTTTAGTTTGATACATTAACCCCATTTTACTTAGATTCTAATTTCAACACTCTTGAGATTGGACCTAATTTTACTATTACTACAAATTAATTTAGTAAAATTAATTTTATTTTGCACGAATTCGACAACCATATTACAACGTATCAATACCAAAAATCCATGTGATATAAATCTTAACTATTTTCCATACATTTCTTGTTATGAACATAAAATTATACACCGATACATTAAATACTAACCTAAAAGAAAATAGAAACAACGCCATTGGTTTCTTTGACTTAACAACTTTTTTTTGTTCACACCTTATTGGCTTTTGGAGTAACATGAATCACGGATTTAAATTGCGGTTGCGGCCGCATTTTCGATCGCATTATGTTTATCGTGATTGTGGACATAACGAATGTTATTGCGATCATGAAATTTTCAAAGAACAAATACTATTGCGGACATAACGGTTGCGAGCATCGCAGTTTCGAACAGTACCAAAACCTTTAAATAACAGTCGCTTACTGTTATTTAAACCCCTGACAGGAATATAACATATGAATATCCTAGTATCGAAACATGCATGATAGATGTGCCCACATGCAATCCTAGGAATAACCTTGTTTTTTAATTAAATCAATGGAAACATCTTTCAAGATAAGCCACATAATTCGACAGTTGCATGTTAATCTTGATCAATTCAAAGATCCCAGAATGCTAACGACTTGCTTGTAATTAGGACAACGGAAGGTGGGAGAGAGAGCAAGTGAAAGCAGCTGCGACCACGTGATACATTTCATGACTGATTGTTTGGAAAGAAAGAAAAAAGTGTATCCAATGTAGAAAATTCCAGTCATGATTGTTTCATTAATGGTGACTTTTCCTTATGAAAGAGAAAATAAAAAGAAGAAAGGGTTTGTTTTCTGGTTTCTCATAATACAGTGGAAGAAACTTTATCAGCTTAATTTGTTTTGTACTTGAGAGATACAGCTACGGGTGGGTCAACAATGCAGTAGAAGCAAGAAATATCAACACCAAATGACTTAAATGAATGGCCTAGGACTAGGAGCGACAATTTGCTCAAATAAACTCTCACTGTCCTTTTTCTGTCCTTGCTAGCTAGTCTAGTACTTCAAGGCCAAGTAAACATCTACCATGTGTTCCTCTTCTTCACGGAAGGCTGTTTTGACATTTCTTTCGTTTTAAAAATACCCATAATAATGGGGGCCTTAGCCATTAAAGCCTTTCAATGAATCTGTACCACTTTTGCAGCTTTAGGTAGTTTGAATTCTTTGGCCAAGAGGTTAAGAAACTCAACAAGTTTGTGAAAATAAATGAAGGTGCTGCTGCTGCATCTCATCCCAATGACCCTTATTGCCATGAAATAAACCCTAGTGAAAACCATAGTGCCAACAAATCCATTCATCATCCATAACACTGAAAGGAAAACAGGTTTTGCTACTGTAAAACACACGACGGTTTGTTGACATAAACCCTTTGTTTTTCAGGTGTTTTTAACACATCACGTCCTTGAGAAGCTTGTACCTGCGTGTCGTAGGCCTTGGAGAAGGGGAAGGGGTTGTTCTACTGCTCTTTCCTTTGTGATCGCCACTCTCTTGCTTGATTTTGTCGCCAGAATACTGGGATCGGTTCATAATTCCAGCTTGGTTACCGGCTGATGATTTCTTTGAACAGCTCCCTTGCTTTGGGTTTCTTTCTTCGCTCTGGCACCAATCACACACTTCAACCGGTTCCGCGAACTCGCTGTAGTAGTTACTGCAATACCTGCCAGAATCAAGATTAACTAAGGCAGGATGTTCACTTGGTGTAATAAGAAACCATTATTTTTGGTGGTGATCGGGTGGTGCTCGGTGGAGATGGGTGTTATATACATGTGATGATGATAATATTAACTAACGTAGCTATCATATTCATTCTACATGATGATGATGATGATGATGGTGAAAAGGAGAAAGATCCATACGAGTGTTGAAATCGATGGCGGCATTTGTTGCAGCGGTAGAGTTTGTCAGGGAAACCGACGTCGCCGCACATGCAGCAAACAGTTTGAAGATCCACCATTATTGACGGCGTCGGTTCTGCCGAGAACAAAGAGAAAGGAAGAAGGTTTTGGCTGAAGAGAGAAAAAGGCACAAAAAAGAAAGAGTGGTGGATTCAATTCCAGAGCCGGTGTATAAACCCCCCATACACAATTTTTCTTCTTTTATAGAGATAATAAATTAGTACTCACAGGTAGACAACAAGTTGCTTGCAGTCGTTTTCAGTTAGAGAGAGATGTCAACCTTAAAATTTATGTCTTAAAATGGCAGTCATGTCCTGTGCTGGGCTGGAATTCACCTATTCCTTTTTACCCCATCTTTTATTTTCTTCTCCTTCTGTTCTTTGCTCCCCTTCTCTTCGGTCTACCCACCGGCCACCATCACAAAAACATGTGTTATAGAATTAGAAGTCATTCCGAACATGGTTTTACTACTCTTTTTTTTTTATGCGTAAACTATATAAATGGTCACCGAACATTTTATCCACGACACTCTTAATGTATCGTGTCCATTTTTATCCACTACACTCATTATACAGTGTCTAATGTTATCGAACATTTTCTCTTCCACACTCAATATGTTATGTCTAAAGTTTATCCATGACATTCATTCTCTAATGCTTTATCCACGACACTTTATAAAAATGTCGTGTCTAATATTTTATCCATGACTTTTTAATGTGTTGTATCCATTGTTTTATGCACATATTCATGAATAATGTTGCCAAAAACAAGCGTTTACCATATTCATGACATTTTATACACATACATATTTTCAATGCATAACGTATAAAAGTTTAAAGAAATTAATTTATATTTGATGTATTAATAAATATAATATTGAACATTGTCAACTAATTAGTACAGTAACACGAAAAATACAAAACTAAATTAATTTATAAAATTTTACATCTTAATAATTTATTATTATTATTATTATTATTATTATTATTATTATTATTATTATTATTATTATTATTATCGTATTTATAAATAATATATAAAGCGATATTCGACCTATAAAACATTAATCACATTTGCTGTGCCTGTGCTAGGCCAATCCTGTACGCTCTCCTTAAACGGATGGAAATCATCTGCCTCCAAATTATGCCCCCATTTGTGCCCCACTTTAAAATAGTGGGTTTAGGGTTTAGAGTTTGGGGTTTAAGGTTGTGGCTTAGGGTTAGGGTGCAGGGAATTAGGGGTAGGGTGTATTTTTTAGGGTTTAGAGTTTGAGATTTAGGATATGAAAATTAAGGTTATGGGACAAGATTTAATTTTTAAGTATTTTTAGGTAGGGGCATAGAAGGAGGCATGATTAGGGGCAAGAGATTTTTACCCCTCCTTAAACCCTATCCCGTTAGGATAAAATTCGTCTGCCCCTTTTTGGTGCCTCTACATATGCCCCAACACTAAAAAACACTACAAAATTAAATTCTAAGCCCTAACCCTAAATTCTAAATCCTAAATCCTACACCCTAAAAATACATCATACCCTAAATTCCCTAAACCCAAACCACAACCCATAACCTAAAACTCTAAACCCTAAACCCTAAAGTTAATTTTGAGCGTGAGGCATATGTAGGGGCACCGAAAAGGGGTAGAGGATTTCCATCCATCCCGTTACGCCTTTTAAATAGTCCAAGTTTTGACCAAGAGGAGTGTGCCACGCGCGTCCACGTGAAGAGAGTGGGCTATTTATATAAAAAAACCTGTTTTTAAAATTTATTTTAAAAAATGACCCCATCTAAAATTATTTTAAAAAATGACTTTCAAATCGTACATGTAAGGTGATCTCGCTTTTCACAAAAAACGAATTTTATGTTAAATAAGTTGATAAAAAGAATTAATTTTTCACGGTTTTTAATATAGAACTTGCTTTTTGTAAAAAATGAAGTTGTTTGATGTAGATGATTTAAATGTCATTTTTAAATAACTTTGAGTGGTGGTCAAAATTCTAAATAATTATTTAAAATAAGTTTTTTAGATAAAAATGCCGAAGAGAGTGGGTTGGCATTTACCTATGTGTTGGAAACAGTGAAAAAGAAATGGATAAATTTTTATGCTAATGTCCGACCACTTTTGAGTTCTTTGGTAGAGGAAAAAAACGTGTAATGCGTTTAAAAGCTCGTGTATGTGTTTTCTCTTGTAATAATATTTTGTTTAAGATTCTGGATTCAAATATTTTATTATACGTAATACTTGAATAAAATTAGTGGATGATAGTAAAAGTTTTTGGTGTTATGAATATTTATCTATATAGATGTCTATCATGATAAAAATTTTGTCAAAAAGATTTGATTTATTTTATCATTATGAATATTATGTATTTTAATTAGAGTTTAATGTATCATGTATTTTTTATGCCTATAAATAGAAGATTTATTGAATGCATTGTATACAAGTCTATATTTGAGAATAATATAAATCTCCCTCTTCCTCTTTCTCTTATTCATTGTTCTTGTTCTTTGTTATTTTATTCACAACGCGTTATCAGCACGATTTGCTCCGAAGCAACAATTTATTTCCATCGAAGATTAGATTCATCTATTACACGTCAATTACTCAATTCGGTCTTTTTAAAGTATAAGATATCAAGAATCGTAAGTGAAAAGCGAAGGTTAGCAATTTTTTTTTGTTTTACTTTTATAATTACTTACAAGGTATGTTTAATTTTAATTTCGGTATCAATTGATTACTTGCTTATTTCGTTAGTGCTTTATATTGTTTCGATAATAAAAAGAAGTGGTTGATTTTTGCTTTTGCTTGTTTAATTTTAAGTGGAATATATAAAAATGTTGAATTTTTTTTTAAGACGTACATATACAATTTGGTATTGTTTGTATTATTTTAAGACTTAAAATTGAAGAAAGAATGGACAACAAATTCGTTTCTTGCAGAAGTATTACTGGGTTATGTTATGAACCGAAAATAGTCATGTGTTTAGAACCAATTGAATAAGTTAGTTGTTAGATTAATTAGATGGTAATATTTTGAGTATAAATAGGTCGTGAGCCTCTAGGGAAAGAGATATGAAATATTGTAAACACTTGGCTGCGGCTACTTCTTTCCCTTGGATTCAGTATCTCTTGCTGAAACCTTTCTTTCCTACCTCATCATTTTCTTTTCTTCAGGGTTATTGTATTGAACTCTTGTTTGGAAAATATCAGTACCAATTTGTGGTTGAAATCATACAGCGTTTATTAAATATATTTAGGAAGTTGATTGTAGTTCATTACATTGGTGCTCTCGTTGAGAGATGGAGCTAACGGTAGAGCTTCCGTTGTTCACGGGAGAAAACCCAGAAGAATGGATCACCCCAGCTCACAATTTCTTTGAATTTTACGGGATAGAGGATCATCAACGGGTAACCATGGTGTCCTTTCGAATGGAAGGGATAGCTAAAAAATGATTTCGATGGATGCAGAAGTGGGGACAGTTGGCCGGATGGGATCATTTTGTTGAGGCCATCCGAAAGAGATTTGCTTTCTTTGAGATGAAGTTGGGGGGCAATCTTTTCACTCACCATCGCTCATTTGTAATCGGCTCCGGTTTTGACAGTCAAAGCACAAATGTTCACCAAGTGTTCGACGAAATTCCAACAATCACTGCTACTGAGATTGACAAGCAACCGAGTCACAGCATTGGGGGACTTGATATTCAACGAGATGACCACCAACTATTTGACAAATTACCAACGCCCACTGACAGTACACTTGCCGATCAACCGATTGGCAACGATGAAGGACTTGAATCTCAAAAGGATGAAGCAACATTGCAGGATTGTTTTGAGGAGAGGCCTCCATTCTTAGTCACTGACCATAAGCCGCTGTTCAATTATGTGAAACATGGGGAGCAAAGCTTTACAAATCAGATGCTCTTTGGACACAAAACAGTGGTCAAACCTCAAAAGCAGAGGGGAATCACTGAAGTTGTGAAATTCGCTCATGTGGGTGGCCATGGATCATTGCCGACATACTTTGCAAGTAAGTTTGCTTCCATTGATTGTTTAAATAGATGGTTAAAGAAAGATTTTAATGAGAAGGAAGTAGTTAAGGTGGATGATCCTTCTATGTTTCGACTTTTGGTGATGGAGATAACAATGAAATGGCATGAAGGGAACTCAAAAGTGAATTTTAATAAGATTAAAATGTTAGGTTCGCTGTCAAAATCCTTCTTTGAACTTGTGGATAAGGAAGATATGAGTCTAGTAATGATGCCTAATGGTAATTTTCAATTTATTAATCATGATGATGGGATGAAGTTTGGTTCTGTCCAGATTGTGCATAATGAAAAGCTTGGTCGAGCTTATTCTATAATGTTTACTAGTGCTCATAGATGTGTTGAGGATGATGATCCCTACAAGTATAGATTACTGTTAATGGAGAAAGGTATAACTAAAATTATTGGGATTGAGAATTCGCGTGCCTCTGTGTGTCCAAGAATTAAAAAACTCAAGGCCTTAAATGTATCTCTTGAAGCACTCAAGTTGACAGGTGTTCATGAAATTGGAGTTGAAGTCTGGTGGGAAATAGTGGAGCATCATTCACCTCTTGACTACGATTGGTCTCTATATGAAGCGATTTTTAAATTGGTTTTTGGTTTAGGGTTGAAGTTGCATGTTGCTTTGTCTTTTCACTCAAATATTCATTCATCAAATGGGAAAGAGGTTGTGAGTCTTTCACTGTGGATTTTGGAGATTGGTGAAGATGTTAATGTGAATTTTGGGTCAGAAATACAGATATTGATGTTTCTACTATTGCACCGTAGATTAGAATACAAGCTTGAGCGTTTCAATGAGAATATTGGGCAGGTTGAGCTGCACGGCATATGCAGTCAAATCTCAAAGTATATTCTGAATCAGTTATTTGGTGCTCCACGGATATGCAAGGAAGAAGTGTGCTATTCTGGACCCGTATTTGAAGATCCATTGCTTAATTATTTTAAGAATGCACATGGTGGTCAATGGGTAAAGACAATTGATTTCACTCAATCAGACTATATTGGACATTCTTCTATATTATTTTTGGAGCTTCTGCACAACCTCCAACTTCCAAACTTGGAGAACTTTGGTTACCACAAAGAAAATAATGAAGCTGCAATTATCCCTAATCATGATGAGATATCACTGTCAGCGAGTCAAGGCATAGGTTCTCCAAACTCTACTTTCCTAAATTCACAATATGATCGAGAGAAGATGCAGAAAAAACAAGCAGCAAACATTGTTCGGACCGTTTTTAAACGTTACATGGCTCGCCGAGCATTCGAGGCCCTCAACGGCATTATAAGGTTGCAGGCACTTAATGGTCACTCGGTTAGGAGACAAGCTGTTACTACTTGGTGTTGTATGATGGGAATTGTCATGTTACAAGCTCGCGTTTGTGGAGTAATGGCCATACATTCTGATTCTAGTCTTGTAGTGCAGAAGAAATGCAATCAAATGAACATTCGGGAGAGCAATCATGTGGTTTCTTTTGGAGGGAATATACCTGCACGCATTAGAAGGTTGGCAGCAAATGCTTTTGTTCACAAGCTTGTTTTCCTAACACTTTTTGCAATGCTTTTGCGCCTCCAAGTTGAAATTAATGCATGTCAACCAAAACTGAGTGTTTGCATGATTCTTGGTGTTGATGGAGCAATATTTCATTTGGCTGTCTATGGTGGAATTCAACATATCTATCCTATCTCGAACCTTGAGGACAAGGTTCTATTTGGAGGCGGGGGTAATGTTATGAACCGAAAATAGTCATGTGTTTAGAACCAATTGAATAAGTTAGTTGTTAGATTAATTAGATGGTAATATTTTGAGTATAAATAGGTCGTGAGCCTCTAGGGAAAGAGATATGAAATATTGTAAACACTTGGCTGCGGCTACTTCTTTCCCTTGGATTCAGTATCTCTTGCTGAAACCTTTCTTTCCTACCTCATCATTTTTTTTTCTTCAGGGTTATTGTATTGAACTCTTGTTTGGAAAATATCAGTACCAATTTGTGGTTGAAATCATATAGTGTTTATTAAATATATTTAGGAAGTTGATTGTAGTTCATTACAGGTTATTTTTTATTTAAACTATATATATATATATATATATATATTATAAAAATCCTCAATGAATGAAACTTGAAAAATGCTTGTATGCTTACCCCATGTGCCTACAAAAATTTAAGAAAATGTGATATATCATGTTTGATCCTCTTCTATTTTAATATTTTTAGTTTATAACTAAAAATTAATATGTTTATTTTATTTGATGATAGTTGATATTTTTAACTGTGCTTTGAGTTTTACATGTGTTTAAATGGTTTGGAAAGAGACGTGATATAAAGGGATTATCAGAAGCTACTTCGGTCATTTGCTATGTCTCCATTGTCCTCGAGAGAAAAAATCAATATCGGTAAATTTTGGTTTTATTTTTATTCTTTATATTATTATTTTAAAGTACGATAAATCATGATGATTTTGCTCGAAAGTAATAATTTTCATGTGTCGAAAAACTCGACTATAGACTTCTCCCAAGATCAAGTGTTGAAAATTTGTCTTGATCCAAAACGTTTTATGGGAGGCATTCCCTGAATTGAATGCAAACTTGGTAAATCACTATTCAATTGGTAACATAACTTCGATATAATCCAAGTATATTGGCTAAACATCTCGTTCTGCGAGGCTATTGATCTCAAAGGAGGTTTTTAAAGGACCTTGTGGACTGGTTTAACAACGTCGTGTACAAGGATTAAGTCTGTGTTATCTGTGATGAGTATATGTTAATAAAAACATACTCCACTTTTCACGACAAATAATGTTGTCCTTAGACACAATATCGTGAAAAAGGTTTCAAATGTACACTGACTCTACTCCATTCCCTGAAGTGAATGTGAGATTATATTATGAAAAGAATAAAAGTCACAATAGAAGTTGTGATTGAGATCGAGGCTATGAATATAGTCATGGACAACATGATCATTTTAAAAATGCTTATACCCACCAGAAGTGGTATTATAAGGATGACAAGGATAAATGATTTTTGGCAAATTATTATAGACTTTTTTTATAATCATGAATGATAAATGAAAGAAAATATAAACAAATTTTGTTTATGGAGAAAATGATTATGGCTTTGTTGGTCCAATTCATTTGAATGTTGTTGATTTTTTTATAACCCCTGAAGGGAATAATTAGCCTTTTATTTTATTTCCCTTATAACCTCTAAAGGATATAATTGATCTTTTATTTTATTTTATTTTATTTTATGTTATTATTTATTTATTTATTTTAATTTAATTTATGTTAATTTTTTACACATTATTTATTTACACTTTATGTTAATTTATCATTTGAAGAATATGATTACTTTTGGAATAAAATATGCATTGAATTGTGATATTATGCTTTATGTGAGTACTATCTCTCAAAGTACTAAAATATTAATGATCCGGAAGAGTAATAAGTTCTTGTGACATTATCTTTGATAGATAATTGATTTAATATGTGCTATATTTAATATTTTTCATTCCCCGAAGTAAATGAAACAAAGCACATAGTGAAAGGTGCATAAAAATGCATATTTTCCATTTAACAATACATGAGAATAATGCGAGTACTATATTCGGAGTACTAATATCATAGAAAGCTCAAGAAAAGCAAATATGTTATTGCCAAATGGAACTCTTTCCATATTCACATTGCGTTATACTCGCCAAAGTCGCAAATAGACTTATTGAATTTTGAAGATATTCACAGAAATGAATATTATATTTGTGACTATTAGTCAAGGGGATGCTGACTATCTTCATATTACAAGTATAAACCAAGGTAATAATATCGTCACCCCTAGAAGTGAAAATTTTAAGAAAGCAATATAAGTTCGCAAAATATCCCTTTGAGAATTATAGATAACATACGTTATCAATTGGTATTTGAAATAAGCACATTTTGAATATAAGTTCTTGTAGCTAAAAAATTAGTTGAAAGCTCTAGAAGAGCTATATATTGCTACTAAAAGATAACTTCAATTGAAAGCTCTAAAATAGCTAAATATATTCCTATTCAAGGGAACAATTTTGATGGTCGTACTAGGCATGTAAGAGTGAGATTGAATTAAATGTTATGGAAAACTAGAATTTTACAAATTCACACACACACACACACACACACACACACACACACACACACACATATATATAGTTGGCATGATCGGTTAGACCATCCTGATCGACAATGGTGCAAAAATTATTGAGATTTACATACACATGTATTAAAAGAACCTGGAGTTCTTGTGGTGCTTATTCTCAAATGAATTGATTAAATTCCACTTATTAAAGAACATGAAGTTCTTCTGTTGCTTAAAGGAATTGATTAAATTTCACTTACTAAAAGAACCTGAAGTTCTTGTGTTGTTTGTTCTCAAAGGATATAGTTGATCCCACTTACCAAAAGAATTAGAACTTGAAGTTCTTGTACTGAAGTTGAGACTGCATGTATTGCATATCTGAACGAAATATGGGCCCATATATCCACAAATATGGAAAGTTTTATATGATTTTAGTAGATGCGTCTACATTGTTTTATCAACTTACAACTAGAAGTTTGTGAAATTGATTATAAAAGGATTCAGATTATGCAATTAGACTATTCTTCTTGCAAAAACTTGTGAGGTTTATATTTTAGGCTATATCAGTAGTTACAAAGCCTATTGGTTATGAAAAATACAGTTTAGCAAACTTTTAGTTGGATGCCTCCTCTTTAATAGCTAAACTGTGAGAATAAAATAATTATTTTTCATATGGTATTTCACATATAGCAACATTTATACGCATCAAGCCAACGAGTTATAATAAACTCTCCATTATGATTTGACTTTTGGTCAGAAGTCATATTTCCCATTTTAAAATTTTGAATGTGCGATATATTATTGAATTGCTCCACCGCAACACACAAATGGGTAAATAAAAAGGGTTGAGAATATATATTGAGTACAAGTCTCCTTTTATGTTTAAATTCTTAAACATTGACTGGAGAATCATTTATGAAATGATTTTTCTCAACATCAGGGGGAGAGAATAATCAGCTGGATAAAGAAGGAAATAAATTATCATTATCTAGATCCTCGAATATGAACTAAAAGTTCGTAAGATAATTCATGTTATTACATGTCAACTACCAGACATATTTACTGACCCAATAAGAGTAACTAAGTATCATATACCGATTGAAATGCTCTAAATTTGAATTACATGTTAGAGCGAATGGATGTAAATCATGCATGAAGCATGACAATTGGTTCCAATGATCAAAATTCTCATAAATGGAAACAACATGAGATGGTCATATATTGGAGGTGAGTGCTTTTGAAGAGACCCAAGACATAACTAATATAAAACTCTAGAAGAGTTTTAGGTACCTGAAAATAAAGATTGAAATCTTGACGAGATCTCGATGAGTTATGTCACTACGAGAATAGAACCAGAACTTTTGAAAAGTTTTCGACAACGATTTTGCAAACAATTTTACATAGAATACTTCTACAAGAGTAAAGAAAGAAGATGCGTATCTTGTATAGAAATCTATCCAGAAGTATAGATATTGCATTGGCCAATATACAACGACGCTTTGAACTTCTAAAAGAGAAGTATTTGGACTAACAATCCAAACACCTAAAGGTGTAATGCAAGTGAGGCACAAATAAATAGTCGTAAATACGACTTGAATAGTGATATATGAAGAGATTTAATTACTTTATGATGGATGCAATTACTTTGGCAGGTATGAAATATTTTATATGCGTCTAATTATTTTGTGGATCCCTATTTATCCTTGAAGGATTTAAAATGCTAGAAACATTTGGAAATTTTTGAGGAAATTTATTTAGACACATCTCATTGAATATTCATATTTTGGCACATTTGGTATAATCGCCTTAGTGAGTACTTATTGAGAAAATACTATAAGAATGATCATATTTTCTTATGCATTTTATAAAGGAGTTTGGATCAATATTCATGATATTATTAGAAACCCCGAAGAGCTTCAAAATTGGAAACTCATGAAGAGTTTTCAAAGTATTTAATGAAAGTATTTGAGAAAAGAATCTTGAGATGTGGTTTCGTCTTGACCTAACGATCGAGCACTTAAATATGAGTTTTTGTCTATGAATGGACATAAGTTGAAAGAATCTTAAAGAAGATTCAATATGGATAAAGCATATCTATTGAGTATCTCAATAATTGTAAGATTGTTAGGTGTGAATAAATTTATTTTTGGAAGAAATATAAATAAATAATTCTTCTAGAAGCACCATACATTAGTTGGTCAAGAAATATACATAGATATACAAAGATCATTACCTTTAAATCTTCAAACATTCGTCGATGCCTCCTCAAATCTTGTAGAAATAATTGTTATGCAC
Source organism: Hibiscus trionum (assembly GCA_030270665.1). Taxonomy (NCBI): domain Eukaryota; kingdom Viridiplantae; phylum Streptophyta; class Magnoliopsida; order Malvales; family Malvaceae; genus Hibiscus; species Hibiscus trionum. The sequence continues at coordinate 2,208,938 of BSYR01000012.1, forward strand.
GAGGCACACCAAAAATGTGTTTGGCTAAGATCATTGACCCAACATATCCAAAAGATATATGATTTACTTTCACGAGATATAATACAAAGCTATCTTGTGTAGAGATAATGCAAGATGTATATCTCAATCAAAAAGTGGATACATCATGGAACATATTACTCCAAAGTTTCATCCCTTACGATCTTTAGAAAATAGTATTCAAGATTGAATTATGAAGATTCAAAGATCTTCTGTGGTGTTTTCATGAGGGGGAGTAAATACGCCTTGCACTATTTTTCCCTTAACCGAGGTTTTGTCCCAATGGGTTTTCCAGGTAAGGTTTTTAACGAGGCAACATGTTATGCGTATCAAAGATGTGTGTACTCTTTTTTCTTCACTAATGAAAAATTTTTCCCACTAGGTTTTTATCTTAATAAGGTTTTAACGAGGCACATTATCTTCATAGACATCAAATGGGGAGTGTTATGAATATTTATCTATGTGGATGCCTATATTTGAGAATAATACAAATCTTGTAACGCCCCGGGTATTGGGCTCGGGAGATAACCATGTTTGGTTAAACCGGTTCGAGTTAAATCTAATTAAGAGAAAAAATTTTTAATGAGCTCAAAAGGGGTTTTAATGAATAAGAGAAAAAAGGGGAAATTTGGAATAAAAAAAGAGTTTTCTTTTAAAATATCATCATCTTCTCCCCCAACACCCTTTTCACGTTACTTTGAAAAAAAAACCCACCATTGTTACTATTTCACTGCTCCAACCTTTCCTACAAATAAGTTTTCAAGGTAAGCTCTCCCTTGTTTTGATTTTTCTTTCCTTAAACTTGTTATTAGTTAAATTTTACTAAAATCCATTGTTTGAAGTTATTTCAAAATGCCTTGAGTTCGAAAAAGGGGGAAATGAGGGGATTTTCGTTTGTGTAGTTGATGCCATGTTTAAGGGTGTTTTTAATCTTGTTTTGGTGTCTTAAAAATGCTAGAATACTGGCTAAAAGTAGGAAACCTAAAACTAGTGAAAAGGAGGGGTTTTTGGAGTTGAAAATGTGGGTTTTTGGGGTGTTCTTGTGTGGAATCTTGGGCTGATGGTTTCTAGACCTTGGGTAAGTGTTTTGGATGTTTAAATAAGTAGTTTTGATGGTAAATTTGTTGGGTTTTAGGTGCTAGTTGGTTTTGGATGTTTTGATGGTGTTCCCGGGTGTGAATCGATTCGTTTTGATGTTGAATGTTGAGTTCTGTGTTGCTGCAAGTTTGGGGGGGGGGGGGCTTGATTTGGGTCTAATACATCATTTTGAATTGGCTAGAAACAAGAGAAACAAGTTTGAGTCCTTTGGATGTGAGACCGGGTAGTTCAGAGGCTTGAATCGATGTTTCGACCATCATTTGGGTCCTATCGGTGAGTGGTAACATTTTGGAGCTTTAAAATGGTTCAAAGAGGTTTCCTTGGGGTTTGGGTGGAGCCTTAGGGGCCAACCTAAACCCAAGTGTAAGCTTGTCTAATTTTGCCTTGTTTCATTGATTGATGGTGTATGTATGTTTATACGTGTTGTTGTATGAACTACAATTTGCGTTTACCTCCCTTTTAATGATTGCTATGTTGTCGTAGTTGTTGTCACAGCCTCACATGATGGTTAGTGGAAAGTGTGTTGTTGAATATGGTGATGTGTAGTCCCATCAGAAGTGACTAGTAGATGAGTACGGTGATGTGTAGTCCCACCGGAAATATGCTAGTTGTTGTGAACAATGATGTGTAGTCCCACTGGGAATGGTTGTGCATGTGCATACCATGGTTTCATCTTAAGCTTTCGGTTTATCGTATTTCCTTTCTAAATGGTTTTGTCTCCAAACTAAACACATGTTTTGAACTGCATTGTTGTTGTTGTGATTTTGAGCTCAGCTCACTAAGCTTTTAAGCTTACGCTCTCTTTTTCAAACAATGCAGACCGTTAGTGGCTACAGGAGGCAAGCGGGGCAAAGGAGGAACCTTGGAGTTCATTTGCTAGCTCAAGTATGGTTTACATAGTTATAATAATACTTATGCAATGAGAATGCTAAACTTTTGTGTTGGGGAGTTGGTGTCCAAACTCCTATGTTTTTGTTATTGTTATTACCGTGTTTAAAGTGTTGAAGTATGCTTTGTTTGGCTTTTGACCCTTTGAGAATGTTAAGAATGTTTGGTTGTTTTCTTGTTAAATCTTGCTTTGTTGACTTTTAGCCTCGTTGGATGTTTGACTTGCTTTAAATGAGTTTTCTTGGTTGCTTGAGTTGCATGTATGCTTAGGAGTTGGTCAAATGCTTGCTTAGGGTGTTTAAGTTAGCTCCTATGTGCTTAAACCTACAATTTACTGTCTTTCTGAGTAGGGCGTATTGATACGCTCAAGGGCGGTATCGATACGGTCCCCTGTTTTAAGCCTATCGTACCGATATGCGGGGGCGTATCAATACCCTCTTTGTCCTCTGGAAATCTAAGATTTTGATGAGAAATTGGGGTGTTGGTACCTGCCTTAGGCGTATCGATACGGTCCTGGAGTTGACTTTGGGAAACTTGATCGTTAAAGGTGTATCAATACCAGCCATGGGAGGGTATCGATACAACCTCTCAAAGTTAACTTTGAGGGAGTTTGACTGTTGAAGGCGTATCGATACGAGCCTTTGGCGTATCGATACGGCCTGAAGTAAAATGGCTAAAAGTTGTCTTTTAATGTCCTTTCTGCTCGGTTCATATCCGTGTTTGCTTTTCTGCTATTTGCTTTCTTATATAGGTTCAAATAAAGCATTTAGACAAGATTAAAAGAAAAAAAATATAGGGTTGCTAATCGAAGTGAGGCCTTAACGGGTTTCGCTTCAGTTTTCCCTTTGTAACCCGTTCGGTTCGGTCTAGTGGCTAGGCTGGGACGAGAGGGTTACATTTGGTGGTATCAGAGCCTCGGTTTTGAGGTCTCCCAGGAAAGTAAGTCAGGTAAGTTGGTTTGTTTGGTTTGTTTGCCATTGCACAGTGTGTGAAAGCATGATTTCTCATTCTTGTTGTTGGTTGAAGAGTAGTCGAGCATCCCCATTGCTAAGTATTGTTAATGGAAAATGGTTTTGGTTAAAAGAGCTTGAGCACTTGGATCCTTGCCCTTGCTAACCTAATGTTTTCTTGTGTGTTATGTTTGTTGTTTTAGATTTTATCTTCATTATGGTGGGACCGAGGGGAAGGCCTGGAGCAGGTGACTAGGCACCCAGGGATGTGCCTCATGTTCTTCCTGCCCCGATGGTAATGGGGCGAATGTCGGAGGTGTTGAGCCTCAAGTTGGTGTGAATGTTGGAGGTGATGATAATGGACCTCAGGATGGCCACGGCCAGGCTGGTGTGAACGTTACTCATTTGATTCAGACCATAGCTGGGGCTTTTCAGACAACTTTAGCTAGTATACATGCTGCATCACCACCTTAGGGTGCGGGGACTAATTTACCCTTTGAGAGACTTCATAGTTTGGGCAGAGTTGGGTTCTGTAGTTTGACTCCCGAGGGTTCAGAGGCTTGGCTTGAGAGCACTACATGAATCTTAGGTCAGATGGAGTGCTTAGACACTCGTAAGTTGGGTTGTGTTGTCTCCTTGCTTCTAGGAGACGCGTATGCTTGGTGGACTACAGTTATATCGGGTATGCCGGAAGCGGATGTCACTTGGGGATTCTTTAGAACAACCTTTAGAAAGAAATACCTTAGAGCCCGATATCAGGATGTAAAGAAGAGGGAATTTATGGCTTTGTTTCAGAGTGGTAAGACGGTGTCAGAATATGAGGTACAGTTTGTGAGGTTGAGCCAATATGCTCCCGAGTTGGTTCCTAATGAGAGAGAACAGTGTGAGTGCTTCCGTTATGGTTTGACTAGGGATGTGAAGACTTATATGCTTGCTTCTAATTACACTGAGTTTGATGTTTTGGTATCTAGGGCCAAAGATATTGAGCAAAATTTGGGCTTGAATGCTCGTGGTAATGGGTTTGATTCAGGGAAACAACATGCGGAATGGGACAGAGAGTATGCCAAGAGGCACAAGGATAAGAGATATCAGCCCTACTTGAGACATAGGGGCGGTAACCATGGATGCGGCCATTAGGGCCAATGAGCTGTTGTTCACACTCCTGAGTGCACCAGGTGTGGGAGGCGCCATCTGGGCGAGTGTATGGGCACCTTTGGGGTATGTTGGAACTGTGGTCCCCGAGATCATTTGAGGCGTAACTGTCCTCACCCAGCTAGGGGCGGACAGGCTCCAATTAGAGGTTTTGAGCATCAAGGAGGCCGTAGGCGCGGTCGAGGTAATTTTAGCTGTGGAATAATGGTCAGAGGAACGTAGCTCATGTGGTACTAGTTCAGCCAGAGGGTGGAGAATCAGCTATGGTGTATGCACAACGAGAAGCTGGGAATGACATGGATTTCATCGCAGGTAATTTCTTGTTACGACCTTTATCCTTGCTTTCGTTGATTGATTCTGGTTCGACACATTCATACATTTTGGGTGAGCATGCAAGAATTTTAGATTTACCGTATGAGTGGTTAGAGGTAGGCGTAAATGTTACTAGTTCTTTCGGCGAGACCGTGGTAGTTAGGAAAATGTATAGGAGGTGTCCTTTGATGATTCAGGGTCATGTGTTTCCGGTCGATATGGTGGAATTTTCGTTTTATAGTTTCGATGTGATTTTGGGCATGGATTGGCTCGTAGAGCATAGAGCTAGGGTAGACTTTGAGACCAAGAGAGTTTCCTTGAGACTTGTGGATGATTTTGAGGTTGTAGTAGTTGGCGAGAACATTAAGTTCTTGTCCAATGTTGTTTCTGCTTTATAAGCTCAGAGATTGATGGATTTGGGTTGTTAAGCGTATTTGGTTTATGTGATGAATCCGAATATGAGTGAGGTTAGACCGAAAGATATCAGAATAGTTTGTGATTTTCTAAGTGTGTTTCCGGAAGAGTTGCCGGGTTTGCCTCTAGATAGGGATGTTGAGTTTTCTATTGAGACATATTCAGATTTTGTACCCATGTCTATTGCTCCGTATAGAATGGCACCTAAAGAGTTGAAAGAGTTGAAGACACAGCTTCAGGAACTGTCAGACAGAGGCTTCATTAGGCCTAGTATTTCCTCGTGGGGTGCTCCGGTCTTGTTTGTGAAGAAAAATGACGACAATATGAGGATGTGTATAGATTATAGGCAGTTGAACAAGGTAACGGTAAAGAACAAGTATCCCTTGCTGCGGATCGACGATTTTCTCGATCAGTGGAGAGGTGCTACAGTATTTTCAAAGATCGATTTGAGATCCGATTATTATCAGTTAAAGGTGAAAGATTTTGACATATCGAAGACAACTTTCCGTACACGATACGGGCACTACGAGTTCTTGGTAATGCCTTTCGGTTTGACTAATGCCCCAGCTGCATTTATGGACACGATGAACCGAGTGTTCTAAGAGTTTTTGGACAGGTTTGTAGTACTGTTCATAGACGACATTTTAGTGTACTCCAGAACCGAGGAAGAGCATGATGAGCATTTACGATTGGTGCTACGGACTTTCTTGAAAATCAGTTGTATGCCAAGTTCAGTAAGTGCGAGTTTTGGATTAGGGAGGTAGTCTTTTTAGGTTATGTGATCTCGGCCGATGGGATTAGTGTAGATCCCAAGAAGATAGAAGCGATAGTAAATTGGAAACAACCAAAGTCAGTGACCGAAATCCGTAGTTTCCTAGGCTTGGCGAGATATTATCGAAGATTTGTCAAGGGATTCTTGAAGATTGTGGCACCTTTGACTAAATTGCTTCAGAAAAATGTTTCGTATGGGTGGATAGATGCAAGGCAGAACGCGTTCGAAAATTTGAAGAAAGCATTGACAGAAGCTCCTATTTTGATTCAGCCTGAACCAGGGAAAGAGTTCGTAATTTACAGTGATGCATCATATGTAGGTTTAGGGTGTGTGCTTATGTAAGAGGGAAAAAATGTAGCTTACGCTTCGAGACAATTGAAGGTTCACGAGAAGAATTACCTCACTCATGACATAGAGTTAGCTGCTGTAGTGTTTGCTTTGAAGATTTGGAGACACCACCTTTATGGTGAGAAATGCACAGTCTACACCAACCACAAGAGTTTGAAATACTTAATGACTTAGAGAGAGTTGAACCTTAGACAACGTAGGTGGTTAGAGCTTCTTAAGGACTATGACCTCATGTTGCGTGTAAAAGAATCTATCGCAATTGTAGTGCAAGTGTACACGACGCAAGTAGTAAAGTGAAACGAAGTATCGGATATCGTCTCCATAGGGACTGGGCTAATAGCTTCACCTTGAATCACTGCACGAAAGTAAAGAAAATATTTGAGAAAGTTGTCACGAAAATAATAAAGAGAACTTAAATAAAATAGTAGAAAAATCAAGATAGAGTGAATGGGCTGGTATTGAATTGCTCAGTAGTGTAGGTATTGTAAAGTCTAGGAAATCGAGTTCTGTCGTCGTTCCCGTCGTGGCAGCACCTGTCGCGGCAGCAGTCCGTTGCTTGTCGCGGCAGCGAACACTCAACTCTGTACTTCAAGTTTGGCAAGAATCCCTGCTGTGCCTTGGCCTATCCCCAGGTCCAAGTCTGTCGATGATCACGTCTTTGATGATACCTCCCGGCGTGAATCGAAGGATGAACACCGATGTGGTTGAATTCTTCTTTAGCCACTTAACCTCGTCCTATCCCTAGGTCCGAGATAGTTCAACTATAAACTAGAGAACTCGCACTTATTCCTTTCGTATACTTAACTCTCCCGATATTAAGTAAATAGATAACCTCACAATGCTTTCCCGATGCTCTTGCAAGATGTTAATAACCAGAATAAGAGAACTTGAAGTTTATTTTATTGAACTGAAAATTCCTAAAACAAAACAACCCTTGCAACTACTTTACAAAACAACCCGTGGCCCTAAGGGGAATTTAGAACATGATGAGAGGAAAAAAACAGCTAAGGTTTTGGGAAGAAGGCTAGAGAATGCGTTATCTTCTCCCTAAGTCGAAATATATACCCTTATATAGGCTTTGGGTCCAAGTTTTCTAAAATAGCAAGAATACAACTTTAAATTAAAGTACAATTCTAATAAAGACTAAATCTTCAAAGAATCTATCTTTAAGCCGTCCTCTTTCTTGCTTGGAATTTTCCCTCCTTGAACTTTGGGCTTGACATTCCTTTCAATCTGGGGCTTGGAAAAATATAGTGGTTTTACACGACAGACGGGCTGAATTTTCTCTATTTGTCGAGGTCCACTTTGCTTCTTCTCCTAAAAACCGCTGTCGTCCTCTGCTGTCACGGCGGCAACCATGGCAGCATCGTCCTCCTTGACTGCTTATCCAGTTCTAGCTCTTCTGCTTCACTGCCCAGCACCTGCCTCTCTTATCTGCTACAGCAGCAACCTGCAAAAGCAACCAATTTCAGTAGAAACTATGCCTTTTGATATATTTGTGATGTTCAACTGTAAATTGACCTAAATGCAAAAAATAATGCTTGAATACAGCAGAAATATGGGTTAAATAGGGGGTAAATAATAGAACTTTTACACACTCAACACACCCCCAAACTCAAGTTTTTGCTTGCTCTCAAGCAACTAAGACCTAAAAGAAAAATGAAATATTTGTTTGTTTTGGCTTAAAACAGTGAACTTTCCCTTACCCTTCATTCGTTCCCTGTGACGGCAGCATCCTGTCGGATAATCTAGAATCTGTCTGGAGTCTCCCTATAGTCATCGTGCAGTGTGTGCATGCTTGTGAACAGTTATATGCCAAGACTCTCTTAGTTTCACTAGAATATTTTAGCCTTAACTCAAATTTTTATGCCAAAGTTTATCTTTTGAAGGCATTTTTTTACGCTCCTTTTATTTTTTTGTTTTGACTCGATTTCACTATTTTTTTAAGCTAAAGTTTCACTAGAGCCAGTTTTAGGCACCTCTAGCTAACTTCCTAGAGCCAGTTTCGGGCACCTCTAGGGCTGTTGAGTCTCTTTTGCTAAACTTCTTTCCTAGAGCCAGTGTTAGGCACCTCTAGGGGCTATTCAAGTGCTAAGCTTCCTATTCTAGTTGACTAAAAGAGTTCTAAGCAGTATAACAGTCACAAATGTGTTTAAGTTTTCAGAACTATAGAAAGGCTCTAAACTTCTCCTAAAAACTATCCTAAAGGCACTGCCACGACAGAGCTGTCACGGCAGGTAAGTTCAGTTCACAGACTTAAGCAATTTTTTTTTCAAAAATAGACTAAGTAAAAGACACAAATTTTAAACTAAGATGGACTCCATTAATGGAGGGGTGTCACCCCCAAACTCGAGGGTTGCATTGCCCTCAATGCAAATGACAAGGAAAAATAAAGATAAAGCAGTACATCACAAAATATATGAGCAGGCAGCAAAAAAAAGATAAGAACTTAAATTTTTAATCACTGTCTTCGCTGCTGCTGCTGACTTTGATCTGGCGGCGGGCACGAGCTTTTGGAGCTGGCTGGGGAATTGGGGAGGCATGTGTATTCTTTGCTTTGGCCTCCCGTGGTGGTTGGATCCTGGTTGGGGAGATATGAGGGGGTTGCTCCACAACCTGGACTTGAGAGCTGCTGCTGCTGCTCTCACCGCTGCTGCTGTCACTGCTGCTGCCGCTGGCTCTTGGCATGTTGTTTTTGTCCGCCATTTGATTATTCCTCTTCACTGGTGAGAACTCCTTCGATAGATTCCTCTTAATAGAGGGCTCATTTTCACTGGCGGCCCAAACGGAGGAGGACGAGAACCCGGCAATGAAGGTGTCAAGCTCCTCCGATGCCATTCTTCGTTTTGTACCACGGGCAGATGGCTCAGCACGGTTGCTGCCGGTGGCTGTCGGGGTAGGTGATGGTGTTGTGGCGGCAGAGGGTGTCCGCGGTGTGGCAGCAGGTGTGGGGGTGTGGGCAGGTGTAGTGACAGTAAAATAATGTGCAGGGAAGGTGGGGAAAACATCATCAGGGAAATTTAAAGAATTATGGATAAAGTTTACCGTGGAGGCAGTAAAATCCCTGATGAAGGTCATCAGCCCGAGCTTCCGTTCCTCCATCTTCTGAATGGCAGCTAAGACCTGGGCGGAGGAGTCTATCGGGGCGGCTGCTGCAGCAGCTGGTTCCGTTTCTGACTGCTCTGTCGTGTCTGCTGTTGTGGCAGCTGGATCGAATGACGACAGAGGAGTGGCAGCGGTCAGCTCCATGAGGCTGAGTATGTTCTTTTCTGTCCAACCTTTCCCTTGGACTCGAAGGTCAGTGGTCACTTCTGGTACGTCATGGCCACGGCAGAGTGAGGTGATAAGGTATGGGAGGTAAAGTGGACCCGCCAGTCTGTGTGTGCACTCCAAGATGCTTTCACGGATATAGCTACCCACGTTAATGGGTCTCTCATGTAGTATGGAGTGAATTAAGGCTAACCTGGGCTGGTCGACCGTTGTATTGTGTGACGACGGCATGATACGCTTTTTGATAAAAGCATTCCATAATTTAGCCTCCGACAGCAGTTGAGTCCTCTTTACCGTCCGTGGGTTCTTTCGGTTGGTGTTCCATTGAGTGCCCTCATCTGTCAGCTCTGCCATGACAGCATCATAGGTAGCAGGGTCAAGGGTGTTGAGGAACTGTTGGTGGGCGTCGTTGTTGCTGCCGACGTAGAATCCGTACAAGGTGTTAATATATTCAGCTTCGAATGGCACTTCCCTTCCTCGTACGGTCACTACTGTCGCCGTCCTGCTGTTGATGGCAGCATAGAATTCACGCACTAAAGAGACGTTCATCTCCTCAGGTTGTTCGACGAAGATCTGCCACTGTAGAGCTCGTATTTTGCGAGCAATGAACGACTTTAGGCCCAAATCCCCCTCCTTTGACGTGTAAATAAAGCCTCTCTCTTCCCACATATCTCTAATCGCAAAAGAGCGTGGGGTGGTTGCTGTCGGTGTGGAACTGGAAGCAGCATTCCTACGGGTTTGTCTGGAAGACATATTTGCAAGGGTTGTGGAAATAAAAATGAAAGCAAGTAAAAGCTAAAGGGAGCAAGTAAGAAGAGTAGAAGTGAGTGAAAATGAAAAATGAAACGGAGTTATAAAGAGAAGGATTTGCTGCCCGTTGAAGCTGTAACGACATGTGTGAATAACGGGGCCAGCTGTTATGCGTTAGCGTGTCTGACGTGTCTGTCACATGTTTCCGTGTCTGTTGCGCGTCTGTGACGTGTTTCCGCGTCTGTCGTGACAGCGTGTTGACAGCCTGTATTTTCCGCGGCTGTCGCGGCAGCTGTAACGACAAGCTTCAAAATTTGGGCTTTGTTGGGCTGGTGGATGGATGGTGGGCTGAGTTCACTTCTCATATTCTTCTTGACTCCTTTATGTCCTAAAAACAATAAAAACATTATTCAAATAAAATAAATCTTATTTCCTAATAAATAATAAGTAATAATAAAAATAAAAATAAAATTTAGGTTAAATTAGGGGTGCCAGGTGGGACATCTCCTAAGGTAACCACTTCCTGCATTCCTGGGGCTTCAGTCCCCTGATAATGCTTTAGGCGCTGTCCGTTGACTTTGAATTGGTTCCCGTCTTTTAATGATCTGATTGTAATGACACCATGGGGAAAAACCTGTAGGACTTGGAACGGGCCAGACCATCTAGATTTCAGCTTCCCTGGGAAGAGTTTCAGTCTAGAATTGAACAACAATACAAGCTGCCCTGGGCAGAACTGTCGTGGCAGCAACTTCTTGTCATGCCACTTCTTAGTTTTATCCTTGTAGATTCTTGCATTGTCATAGGCCATTGTCCGGATTTCTTCAATTTCGTTCAGATCTAACAGCCTTTTCTGCCCTGCCCTGTCCAAGTCCATATTCACTGCCTTGATCGCCCAGTATGCTCTGTGCTCTATCTCGACAGGTAGGTGACATGTTTTCCCATAAATCAATCGGTATGGAGACATTCCCAATGGAGTTTTAAAGACTGTCCTATAAGCCCATAATGCATCATTAAGGAGTAAAGACCAATCTTTCCTAGTTGGCTTGACCATCTTCTCAAGAATGTTCTTAACTTCCCCGTTGGATATTTCAGCTTGTCCATTGGTCTGTGGGTGATATGTTGTCGCGATCCGATGCTTGACACCATATTTCTTCAAGGCAGCAGCAATAACCCTGTTGTCGAAATGTCTCCCTTCATCACTGATAATCGCCTTAGGGATGCCGAACCTAGAAAAGATATTTTTGTGCAAAAACCTTTGTACTGTCTTGGCATCATTCTTTTGAGTGGCGATAGCTTCAACCCACTTAGAGACATAATCTACTGCCAGGAGGATGTATAGATTCCCACATGAAGATGGGAATGGTCCCATAAAATCAATCCCCCAAACGTCGAAGATCTAAACTTCTAGAATGTTCTGCAGTGGCATCTCGTTTCTCTTTGAGATGTTTCCTGTCCTTTGGCTCCCGTCACAGTTCTTGTAGAAGATTTGAGCATCTTTATACAGTGACGGCCAATAAAACTCTGACTGCAGCACCTTGGCAGCAATTTTTTTTGCCTCCTATGTGACCTCCATACTGTGAAGCATGGCAGTGATGAAGAATGTCTTCTTGCTCTTCCTGTGGTACACATCTCCTTATAACATGATCTGCACATATTTTGAAAAGAAGAGGTTCGTCCCAATAATAATGCTTAACATCATTTTGGAACCTCTTCCTGGCTTGATAATTAAGGTCAGAAGGAATTATTCCGCTAACTAAGAAATTAACGAAATCAGCATACCAGGGGAGTTCAGAAGACTTACCTGCCGCCATGGCTGTCACGGCAGTGACTGCGGCAGCAAAGAGCTGCTCATCTGGGAAAGTCTCCATTATGTTTGTCTCATATGTTGGTAGACTCTGTCCCTTCTCCAACCTTGACAAGTGATCTGCTACTTGGTTTTCTGTCCCCTTTTTGTCCTTGATTTCAAGGTCGAATTCTTGCAATAGCAGGATCCACAGTATCAATCGAGGCTTTGCATCCTTTTTCGCGAACATATACTTCAAGGCATAATGGTCTGTGTGCACTATGACCTTCGTTCCAAGTATGTAAGAACGAAACTTGTCAATGGAGAATACCACAACTAATAACTCCTTTTCTGTGGTGGTGTAGTTTACTTGGGCGTCGTTCAGTGTCTTGCTGGCATAGTATATGACATGAAATAATTTGTCTCTCCGCTGCCCAAGTGCTGCCCCGACAGCATAGTCACTGGCATCACACATGATCTCAAATTGCTGTGTCCAGTCTGGTGGCTGTACTATTGGGGCATTTACCAGTTTTTCCTTCAAAACCTTGAATGCTTCAGTACATTCATCGTTAAAGTCAAAGGGTCGGTTCTGCTCCAGAAGATGACATAGGGGCTTGGTGATTTTTGAAAAGTTCGCAATGAATCTCCGATAAAAACCAGCATGTCCTAAGAAACTTCTGATACCCTTGACTGTGGTGGGCGGCGGCAGCTTTTTGATCACTTCTATCTTAGTCCTGTCGATTTCTATGCCACGAAAGCTAATCTTATGGCCAAGGACTATCCCTTCATCTACCATAAAGTGGCATTTTTCCCAATTCAAAACTAGGTTTGCTTTTTCACATCTTTCGAGTACCTTTTGTAGGTTTCCTAGGCAGCTTTCAAAATCGTCTCCAAAGACTGAAAAATCGTCCATAAAAATCTCTAGGAAGTCCTCTACCATGTCGGAGAATATGGCCATCATACACCTTTGAAAGGTGGCTGGTGCATTGCATAATCCAAAGGGCATTCTATGAAAAGCATATGTGCCGTAGGGGCATGTGAAGGTCATCTTTTCTTGATCTTCCAGTGCGATAGCTATTTGATTGTACCCTGAATAACCATCAAGAAAACAATAGTGAGGTTTAATCGCTAATCTATCAAGCATTTGATCAATAAAGGGTAAAGGAAAGTGGTCTTTTCGGGTAGCTTTGTTAAGCTTCCGATAGTCCATACAAACCCTCCAACCGGTCACAGTCCTGGTTGGGATTCACTCATTGTTTTCATTGGTCACCACGGTCATTCCTCCTTTCTTGGGAACGCATTGCACCGGGCTCACCCATTTGCTGTCCGAGATGGCGTAAATTATACCAGCATCTAACCATTTGATTATCTCTTTACGCACCACCTCTTTCATCACATGGTTTAGCCGCCTTTGAGCATCTATAGCCGGCTTATGATCATCTTTGAGAAAGATTTTATGCATACATAAAGCCAGACTAATGCCTTGAATATCAGCTATCGTCCATCCAATAGCCTTTTTGTGCTGCTGCAGCATCCCTATTAACTGCTGTTCCTGTTCCTGCATCAACTTGGAAGAGTTGATTATGGGCAACGTATCATTTGAACCAAGAAAAGCATACTTTAGCTGCCCTGGCAGGGGCTTCAGTTCTAAAACAGGGGGCTCAACAGTTGATGGCTTTTGGATTGCATGGTTATCCGAAGTATAATTTAAAGGTTCGAATAACTTACCTGGACGATCGCCGATCCAGTTTACCTCCTCCTGATCTTCAGTATCAGATGTATCAGATTCTGAGGAGTTGCTGTCGTCAGTGCTGTCATGACAGTCCTGTAAGTGGCTGCCGAGGTAGTGACCAATGTTGATATCGTGACAGCCTGACCTGATGCAGGGTTGATCAAGAGTAACTTCAGTGATAACCTTGCATTCCTCTTCTGCATCAGCGTGCTTCATATCTTGGAGAACATTCAACTTTATTTCTTGATCGTTCACTCTCATGGTGAGTTCTCCTTTCTCCACATCAATCAGTGATCTTCCCGTGGCTAAGAAGGGTCGCCCCAGGATGATTGGTGCGTTTTCACCTGCTTCACAATCTAAAACAAGAAAGTCAGCAGGAAAAATAAATTTATCCACTCTTACCAGAATATCTTCGATTTTTCCTTCTGGGTGAACGTAAGAGCGGTCTGCCAGCTGCAGAATTACTGTCGTGGGCCGAGCTTTTCCAATACCTAATTTCTGAAAAACAGATTTTGGCATTAAATTAATACCTGCACCAAGATCACAAAGTGCCTTACCCACATATTTATCTCCGATTACACAATGTATGATGAAGCTCCCCGGATCCTTCTTTTTCTAGGGTGGTTGCTTATGAAGAATACTCATGCATCCTTCTGTCATCTTAACCGTTTCAAATTCCCCAAGTTTAGATTTCTTTGACATGGCATCCTTGAGAAATTTGGCGTAACCGGGCATCTCCCTAATGGCATCTAACAGCAGAATGTTAATATGAAACTGTTTAAAAATATCATAAATCTTTTTAAGCTGTGATTCTTGCTTCAATTGCTGTAACCGTTGAGGGAAAGGAGGTGGGGGACGATAATCAGCAATACGTCCTTCCCACTGCATATGAATCTGAGGAGGTTTGGGTTCATCATTTTTCTCCTCTGTCGCTTCTGCTGTCGTGACGGGCTTATCGGCAGCAGGCTGTTTGTTACCTGTCGGGGCGGTTTCCTCGGCAGGTATGTCCAAGGCTGGTTTCTTCACTGTTTCAGCTTCCTTCTCTGGCCCTGGTAGTTCCTTCCCACTCCTAGTAGTAATGGCTTTACATTGCTCATGTGTGGGCTGCCTAGCATTTTCAGTATTGCTAGGAAATCCTCCAGTCTACCTTGGGTTGATATGCTGGGAAACCTGACCCATCTGTGTCTCCAAAGATTTCAGAGTAGCTTCATGATTTGTCATTCGCATCTCTGTTTTATCCATGAATGTCTCTGTCTTCTTAACAAACTGATTCATGTTCTCAATATAAGTTCATGTCTGAGACATAAACGTAGCCAGAGTCTGTTCCAGTATACTGTTTGTGGCAGCTGGTGGCTGTTGCTGCTGCTGCTGCGGCTGTAGTTGCTGTCGAGTCAGCAATCTTGGTCCTCCCTAATTCTGATTGTTGTGTGCTTGAGGATTCATGGCATTATTAGGATTACTCCAAGAGAACTTGGGACCCCTTCTCCAGTTGGGATTGTAGTTGTTGGAGTTGTAATTCTGCTTATAGTTTCCAACATACTTTCCCTCTTCTAACTGTATAGGACACTCATCCGAACTATGATTTCCCTCACAAATTTCACATACCTCATCGACAACAAATACCGGCTGTGAATCATCATTCAAGAGCTTTTTCATTGCCTTGGTAAGGTATGACACCTGTGATTTCATCGTGCTGTCGGCCTCATAATCCTTAACAGCTAGGACCCGTTTACCCCCTCTTCTTGCTGTCGGAAACTGCTCCTCATTCTTGGCCAGATTTTTCAATACTTGCATCGCCTCATCCGGGTCTTTGTCCAATAGTAATCCGTTTGCTACTGAATCAATTCGAATACGAGTTTGAAAATTGGCAGCATTATAAAACTTAGTTACCTGGTTCCAGACGGGGAATCCATGCATTGGGTAGTTCCGTAGAAGAGTGGTAAATCTGTCCCAGGCCTCGTGCATCGGCTCGTCATCTTCCTGTTGAAAAGTAGCAATTTCATTACGTAATCGCTCAGATAGATGTGAAGGATTAAAACGAGATAAGAATTCACGAGACAAATCTGCCCAAGTTCTAATTGAACCCGGTGTAAGTTTATTCCACCAAGTCTTTGCTCTGTCCCTCAATGAATGGGGAAATAACCGAAGCCTCAGTATCTCCGGATTAACTCCTGGCAGTCTAAACAAACCACAGATCTCCTGGAACGTTTTTTAGATGCTCCCTAGCATTCTCGGTAGCAGCACCACTGAATTGACCGGCATTGTTGATCATGCTAAACATAACAGGTTTCAGCTCGAAGTTGTCAACATCTAAGTCCAGCAGCGTGGTTTCCAGTTCTACATGATCGTTCAACATGTAGTCACGACAAGACCGTCGTCCGGCAGCGGCAGCAGGGTTGCCGACAGGCGGTATAACCTCTCCATCTCTGATAGGAGGGTCGCCCTTGGGGTTTCCTTGGTTTTGCATCGTCTCTAACTGTTCCTCAAGGTACTCGTTCCTGGCTAGTATGTGACGAAGTCGGTTCTTGAGATTGAATGAATGTTCGATTTCCGGATCTAATGGGTACTCAGGATCATTTCCTCGTCTCGATCTGCGCATAAACAAGAAACCTTGTGAAAAGCAAGAGTTGAATAAACCAAAGAAAAACAGAAAATAAAAACAAAAAGTGCAGTAAAAGAAAAGGTAGAGTTATGTTGCCAGTCCCCGACAACGGCGCCAAAAACTTGTTGCGTGTAAAAGAGTCTTATCGCAATTGTAGTGCAAGTATACACGACGCAAGTAGTAAAGTGATACGAAGTATCAGATATCGTCTCCACAGGGACTGGGCTAATAGCTTCACCTTGAATCACTGCACGAAATTAAAGAAAATATTTGAGAAAGTTGTCACGAAAATAATAAAGAGAACTTAAATAAAAGAGTAGAAAAATCAAGATAGAGAGAATGGGCTGGTATTGAATTGCTCAGTAGTGCAGGTATTGTAAAGTCTAGGAAATCCAGTTCTGTCGTCGTTCCCGTCGCGGCAGCAGTCCGTTGCTTGTCGCGGTAGCGAACACTCAACTCTGTACTTCAAGTTTGGCAAGAATCCCTGCTGTGCCTTGGCCTATCCCTAGGTCCAAGTCTGTCGATGATCACGTCTTTGATGATACCTCCCGGCGTGAATCGAAGGATGAACACCGATGTGGTTGAATTCTTCTTTAGCCACTTAACCTCGTCCTATCCCTAGGTCCGAGATAGTTCAACTATAAACTAGAGAACTCACACTTATTCCTTTCGTATACTTAACTCTCCCGATATTTAGTAAATAGATAACCTCACAATGCTCTCCTGATGCTCTTGCAAGATGTTAATAACAAGAATAAGAGAACTTGAAGTTTATTTTATTGAACTGAAATTTCCTAAAACAAAACAACCCTTGCAACTACTTTACAAAACAACCTGTGTCCCTAAGGGGAATTTAGAACATGATGAGAGGAAAAAAACAGCTAGGGTTTTGGGAAGAAGGCTAGAGAATGCGTTATCTTCTCCCTAAGTCAAAATATATGCCCTTATATAGGCTTTGGGTCTAAGTTTTCTAAAATAGCAAGAATACAACTTTAAATTAAAGTACAATTCTAATAAAGACTAAATCTTCAAAGAATCTATCTTTAAGCCGTCCTCTTTCTTGCTTGGAATTTTCCCTCTTGAACTTTGGGCTTGACATTCCTTTCGATCTGGGGCTTGGAAAAATATTGTGGTTTTACAAGACAGACGGGCTGAATTTTCTCTATATGTCGAGGTCCACTTTGCTTCTTCTCATAAAAACTGCTGTCGTCCTCTGCTGTCACGGCGGTAACTATGGCAGCATCGTCCTCCTTGACTGCTTATCCAATTCCAGCTCTTCTGCTTCACTGCCCAGCTCCTGCCTCTCTTATCTGCTACAGCAGCAACCTGCAAAAGCAACCAATTTCAGTAGAAACTGTGCCTTTTGATATATTTGTGATGTTTAACTGTAAATTGACCTAAATGCAATAAATAATGCTTGAATGCAGCAGAAATATGGGTTAAATAGGGGGTAAATAATAGAACTTTTATACACTCAACACCTCACGATAGAGTACCATCTGGGTAAGGCAAACATAGTGGCCGATGCTTTGAGTAGAAAAGTGGCAGTTGAAATGCGAGCTATGTTTGCGAGATTGAGTGTGTCACGGGATGACGGTTTGATAGCCGAGCTACAGGTTAAACTTTTGTTATTTCAGTTGATTCGAGAGAAACAGTTGCAAGACGAGTCTTTGGCACCTCATGTGCAAGATATAGCCGAGCGTAAACCCACAAATTTTTGCTTTGGTGAGAATGTAATCCCATGTTTCAAGGATAGGGTAGTTGTTCCAGAAGATGCCGAGTTGAGGCGTACTATTTTGAATGAAGCTCATAATAGTCCTTTTGCTATGCATCTGGGTAGGACGAAGATGTACCGTGGGTTGAAAGATGAGTACTACTGGATTGGGTTAAAGAAAGATGTGGTCGAGTTTTTGAGTAACTGTATGGTTTGTCAGCGAGTTAAGGCCGAGCATCAGTTTCCTTCAGGTTTGTTACATCCGTTGAAGATTCTGGGATGGAAGTGGGAAAGTATTACTATGGATTTTGTGTCAGGTTTACCGTTGACTCCTTCGAAGAAGAATTCAGTATGGGTAATAGTCGATAAATTCACTAAATGTGCACATTTCATACATGTTCATACTACCTACACCTTAGACAAGTTGGCCGATTTGTACATCAGTGAGATAGTGAGATTGCATGGTGTACCGAAATCAATTGTATTAGATAGAGATCTGAGGTTTACAACTAGATTTTGGGAGTGTTTGCATCGAGCTTTGGGAACTTGGTTGAACTTCAGTACTTCGTATCACCCACAGTCAGATGGTCAGTCAGAGAGAGTTATTCATGTGTTAGAAGACATGTTGAGGTGTTGCATCATCAATTTTCAGGGTTCATGGGAAAACATCTACCGCTAGTAGAGTTTGCATACAATGACAATTATCATGCTAGTATTCAGATGACACCGTATGAAGCTCTGTATGGTAGGAAATGTAGAACACCTATTTGTTGGGCCGAGGCTGGACTGAAGCTTGTACCCATGCCAGACTTGCTTAAGGGCACTATCGAAAAAGTAAAACTGATTTGTGATCACTTGAAGGCAGCTTCAGACAGACAGAAATCGTATGCCGACTTGAAGAGAAAAGAGATAGAGTATGTTGTGGGCGAAAAAGTATTTTTGAAAGTCTCTCATTGGAAGAAGGTAATGAGGTTTGGTAAGAAGGGTAAGCTAAGTCCGAGATTCATTGGTCCTTACGAGGTAGTTGAGAGAATTGGTCCCATTGCTTATAGATTGAGATTACCGACAAAGTTAGAAAATATTCATGATGTGTTCCATGTTTCGATGCTTCGAAAGTATAGGTCAGATCCGTCCCATATAATGCCAGATGAAGAGATCGAGTTGAACCCATATTTGTCGTATGACAAAGAGCCGGTTGAGATTCTTGCTACGGATAGTAAAGTGTTGCGTGGGAAGACTATCGAGTTAGTCAAGGTTTTGTGGAGACACCGAGGTGTGGAAGAGGCCACTTGGAAGAGGAAGGATGACGTGGAGAAACCGTTTCCATATCTCTTTCCATCAGGTAAATTTCGAGGTTGAAAATCCTTAAAATATGGTGTGTGGAGTTTTCCCATATCCTTCGAACTTTATCCACACATGATTCTTCTAAGAGCTAAGAAGCTTCGAATCGAAAAGACCAATTTTGTTAGTTGTTGGAGGATAAATTTGTGTCTAGCAAGATAGGGCAATGGTCCGAGAAAGTGTGAGAGAGATGTGTAAGCTAATAATCAGGAAAAAGATCACACCAGACAGATGTAGATACTCCGCAGTCAAGTCTTTCTCTAATATTATTGGAAGAAAGTTGTCCTTTTTGCCCAAATCATAGAAAGAACAATCATCGATCATATCTCTAAAACTGTTCATTTGTCGAGTACTGTGAACTCTTCCACTTTGTTTTTCAGAAGCATATAGTATCTCAGTAAAATCACTGATGGCTAACAAGAGGAGTTCGGGACAATCATTAAGCTAGCGTAGTAAATTCCAAGAATCCATTCTATTCGATTCCTTAGGGGAACCAGAGAATCCAGTACAATGCCAAGATTATCCGTCTGAATTATTATCAAATATAAAATCAATATGACTGAGAGAGAATGATCGAATTGAGATGTCACAATTATTTTTCCAACCAAGAGCTAAACCACCACTAAGACCGTTTGAGCCTACTTCGATGCCATTCGAATAACCCAAGCTACATCGTATATTCACCATTTTATTTGTATTAAGCTTAGTTTCAATAAAAAAGATTACAATGGGATTAATGTCCCTCAACATATGCCGAAGAAATAAATCTTTGTATATATTTTTCTTGAGGAAGAAACAAGGGGGATGTTTGAAATCTTCATTTTTTCCTTGTTTCGGTTAGATTCATGCTAGGGAGATTATTTTTTTGTATATCTTTTGAACCCATCCATGAACCCGTATGCTGGCAACCTCAGCGACTTTCCTTAGGCTTGCGGCTTGTCCTTCTTTATATAGGAGATGGTTAGGTCAAAGTCTTTCTTGAGGAAGAAATTAAGTTGGAATTAAATACTGTGAAACTAAAATTGATTTTGATATAACATCTAAACTTATGGACAAATTTGCAAAACAATAAATTTTTAAGTACTCCTTAAAGTCTCACTATTGACAAGTATTTTAAACAAAATAATATCTCAAGACAAGTTCTTAAAATGATAAATTTTTCTAAGTCTTTTCCTATGTATTTTCAAGCCAAACTTAAGCAAAACGCCCAGGCGTATCGATACCCTTAGGCGTACCGATACGGTTTTTAGCCACTAGAATTTTAATGGACATAGCGTACCGATACGGTATTATCCTGTATCGATACGATATTCATCTGGGCAACAATTTCAATGATATCGTACATATATATTTTGCAACCGTATCGATATGATAAGCTTATCTTTGCAAAATCTTTGCATTTAATTTTCGACTGTTGACTTGTCAGTTAGTTGGTATCCCAATATTTAAATGACCGTTATACTGTACCGATACGCTAAGTATGCGTATTGATGCGCTTTTTATGAAAACCAAACTTGGGATTCTAGTGATACGCACTTATGTATTGATACGCCCCTTAAAACCGTACTGGTACGCCTTCTATGCGTATCGATACGCGATGTTTTTCAGTCGCAACGGCTCTTTCCTCTTTGATACAGGTATCGATACGCCCCCTACCCGTACCGATACGGTAGGCAGCAGAGCTGCATTTATTGCGAGAAAAATGCTTCTCAACGGCTCTATTATTGATCCCAACTACCCAAATGGCTAGAATTCAATATAAGGGTATAAAACAAGTCTCAATTGAACAAGCAACAACTATTGAACCTGCAAGCATCATCAAAGCACTCAAATCCAAACTTTGCACCCTTAGAGTCAAGTTCTTGTACCAAACTCTTGTGTTCTCAATTGTTATCTTTTTATTGTGAGTTTGGGGAGTGTAAAATTGTAATTGGGTAAACAATTATCCTTTGAGAGGAATTTGTAGAGTTTACCAAAAACTTCTCTTTGTAAAAGTGAGTGGATTAAGCTTTGGGTAGAAAGCTTAATCAAAATTGTAAGGTTCCCTCCTCATCCAAGAAAAATGGAAGAATTCAAGTAGTGAATTGGTTGAAAATCCTTAGTGGGAACTAAGGTAGTGGATGTAGAGTTCATTTGGAGAATTTGAACCACTCTAACTTCTTGTGTCACATTTTATGTTTCCCTATTATCACCTACCAAAATTTTTATCGCCAATTCTCCCCATCTTGGCCATTTGCAATTGTGTGATCAACTCAACAATTGGTATCAGAGCTACACTCATTGCAAGGATTACAACCCTCTTGAGTCGATTTTATGAGAGTTTGTTCAACAACTAGTCAAGCAATGGTATCCACCTCCAACTCTAACCTCCACGAGTCTCAATCTACTACCAAGCCACCATTCTTCAATGGGGATAGTTACCCATATTGGAAGATTCGGATGAAGCTCTTCATCAAGTCTACCGACTACATGGTGTGGGATGTGGTTGAAGAAGGTCCATTCATACCAATGAAGAGAGATGGTGAAGGAAGACTTGTCCCAAAGGTCAAAGCCGAAATGACGGAAGATGATCGAAGTAGGATGCAAGTAAATGTTAAAGCTCTTCATGTCATCTTTTGTGCACTTGGTCCAGATATCTACTCCAAGGTGTATTCGATCGAGAATGCCAAGGAAGTTTGGGACACCCTCGAGACAACATATGAGGGAACTAGCAATGTCAAGGAAACAAAAATCGGGCTACTCAATCTAAGCTACGAAAATTTCAAAATGGACCCCGATGAGAGTGTTTCCAAGATGTTTGATCAATTCTCGGTCATTGTCAACAGATTGAAGGGTTTCAGTGAGATCATCCCCGAAGACAAGCTAGTGAGGAAATTGTTGTACTCTCTTCCGGAATCATGGGATAGCAAGAGAACGGCTATTATTGAAGCTCGAGATTTGAAGACTCTCGAGCTCGATGATCTTGTTGGATCTCTACTCACCCATAAGATCATGAGGAAGGGAAGAGAAGAAGAAAAGAAAATGGAGGAGAAGAAGAAGATTGGAATCTCTCTTAAAGCTTCATACCATGAAAGCGATTCTAGCGAAGATGAAGATGAGGAGATGGCCATGTTGGCCAAACGATTCACTCGCTTTATGAAGTCTAACCGTGGGAGAAAGTTCATTAGAAAAGGAGACTTCAAGACAAAGAGTAAAGAAGAGGAGAAGGACTGAATCATTTGCTATGAGTGCAAAAAATCCGGCCATATCCGTTCTGAATGTCCTTAATTGAAGAGGAAGAGCTTTGGGAAGAAGAACAAGCTCAAAGCTCAAGTAGCAACTTGGAGTGACGAGGAGTCATCCGAGGAGGAGGAGGAAGTGGCCAATCTTTGTCTCATGGCCATTGATGATGAACCAAAGGTAAACCTTAACTCATCTAATTTTGATTTAACCTTTGATGAACTTCAAGATGCTTACGATGAATTGCAAGAGGTTTATGATGAGTTGGTTGAAAAACATAAGTAGTCTATTTTGAGAAACAAGATAAACATTTTCGATTTGAAAACTCAAAATGAATCTATTTCAAAAACTAACTCCGAATTGGAAAACAAGGTTTTGTACTTAGTAAATCTTTCAAATGATCTTAAAAACAAATATCTTGAACTTGAAAAACTTCTTTATGATTTTCAAAATTATCACACAAAGGAAGTGGATAATCTTAAAACATCTATTGCTATTGGGAAAAACCATTTTGAAAAGGGAAATTCTTCTAAATCCCAATATGTAAAAAGAAAACCTTTTATTCCTAAACAAAGAAATTTTTATAAGCAATATAAAGGTCAAAGGATTAGGAGTGTTTGGGTTCCTAAGGAACTCATTATTTCTAATAACATGAATGCTATTGCTTCTTGGATCCCTAAGGGAACCAAAGTTTTGAGGGATAACACACATGGACCCAAAATGATTTGGGTACCAAAAATCAAGGCCTAATTTCTTTTTTTGTAGGGGGCATTGCTACAAGGTCAAATCTCCAAGCCAAAACTCATGGTACCTTGATAGTGGATGCTCAAGACATATGACCGGTGACAAGAGTAGATTCGTGGAACTAAAGCCAAAGAGTGGTGGAGTGGTAACTTTTGGTGACAACTCCAAATGCCACATTGAAGGAATAGTCTTCATTGGTAATCACTCTTCTATTTTCATTGAAAATGTTTTGTATGTCAACGGTCTTAAACACAACTTATTGAGCATTAGTCAATTATGTGATAAGAGTTTTAATGTTTTATTTGATAAAAGTGGTTGCAAAATTGTAAACATTAAAACAAATCAATTAATGCTCATAGGACATAGAATAGACAATATTTACATGATGCATTTAGATGACATCCATACATCTCATACATGCTTAGTTGCATATGATGAACATGACTCATGGCTTTGACATAGAAAATTAGGACATGCTAGCATGGGTGTTTTAGAAAAATTGATTTCCCTTAATCTAGTTAGAGGTTTACCCAAACTTAAGTTTTCTAATAATAAAATTTGTGATGTATGATGCTCTAAGGGTAAACAACATAGAACTTCATTTAAATCCATTAATGATGTCTCTACTAGTAGATGTTTACAATTGATTCATATGGATCTTTTTGGGCCTATTAGAACAATGAGCTTGGGTGGTAAATCATATGCCTTTGTACTTGCAGATGACTATTCTAGGTTTACTTGGGTTCTATTCTTAAGTACAAAAGATGAGGCTTTAGAAAAATTCATCACATTTTCTAAAATAACTCAAAATGATCTTGAACTTTAAATTTCTCACATTAGAAGTGATCATGGAACCGAATTTCAAAATCTAGGTTTCGAAGATTTTTTAAATGAAAATGGGATTAGCCATAATATTTCCACACCTCGCACTCCTTAACAAAATGGGGTAGTTGAGAGGAGAAATCGAAATTTAGAAGAAATGGCTAGAACCATGCTTTGTGAAAATAATTTACCTAAATATTTTTGGGCGGAAGCCACAAATACCGCTTGCTACATTATAAATCGAGTAATGATTAGGCCAATTTTGAAGAAAACGCCTTATGAGATTTTAAAATCTAAGAAGCCTAACATTTGTTATTTTCATCCTTTTGGTTGCAAGTGTTTTGTCTTGAATAATGAAGAAAACTTAGGTAAATTTGATGCTAAAAGTGATGAAGCTCTTTTCTTAAGATACTCTTTAAACTCTAAAGCCTATCATGTATTTAATAAAAGAACTTTAGTAGATGAAGAGTCTATACATGTTGTTTTCGATGATAACCTCCTTCCGAGGAAGGAATTTTGTGATGATGATGATGTAGGAATTCTTGATGCCATTGATGGAGGACAAACGTCAAAGGTATATGAGATTCCATCTAAGGATGAAGATGCACAAGATCCACCTCTTGAAGCCTTGAAGGACTTGGCTCTTGAGGAAAATGAGGTATCTTACCCAAGAGAGTTCAACTATGTCAAAGGTGGTGAAATCTTGGGTGATCCATCCAAGGGGGTAACTACTAGATCCTCTCTCAAATTAATGAACCATGTTGCATTTCTTTCATGCATTGAGCCTAAAAATATTAAAGAAGCATTAAAAGATGATTTTTGGATTTTGGCTATGCAAGAGGAATTAAATCAATTTTAGAGAAGTAAAGTTTGGACATTAGTTGAAAGACCTAGTAATCAATCTACTATAGGTACTAAATGGGTCTTTAAGAATAAACTAGATGAAAATGGTAATATAGTGAGAAACAAGGCTAGGCTTGTTGCTCAAGGCTATACCCAAGAAGAGGGAATTGATTTTGATGGAACATATACACCCGTAGCTAGGATGGAAGCCATTTGGATGCTTTTGGCATTTGCATGCTATAATGATTTCAAGCTTTTTCAAATGGATGTGAAAAGTGCTTTTCTAAACGGTTTTATAAATGAAGAAGTGTATGTTGAACAACCACCGGGTTTTGAGGATTCAAAATTTCCAAATCATGTGTTCAAACTAACTAAAGCTCCTAGAGCTTGGTATGAAAGACTTTCAAATTTTTTAATTGAAAAGAGTTTTGAAAAAGGTAAGGTGAACACTACACTTTTCATAAAAAGATATAATAATGACATCTTAGTAGTACAAATTTATGTTGATGATATCATTTTTGGTTCTACTAATGAATGTTATTGCAAATAATTTTCTAAGCTAATGCAAGGTGAGTTCGAGATGAGCATGATGAGGAAGCTCTCATTCTTTTTGGGACTCCAAATCAAACAAAGGAAAGATGGCACCTTCATAAATCAAGCTAAGTACATGAACGATATGCTCAAAAAGTTCAGCTTGGAGAATGTAAAGCCTCAAGCCACACCTATGAGCTCTTCCATAAAGCTTGACAAAGATGAAGGAGGTAAGTGTGTTGATTCTAAGCTTTATAGATCCATGATAGGTTCTTTGCTTTACCTTACCGCAAGTAGACCAGAAATCATGTTTAGTGTTTACTTGTGTGCTAGGTTTCAAGCTAGTCCTAGAGAATCCCACTTAGTTGCCATTAAGAGAATCGTTAGATACCTTAGAGACACACCTAATTTAGGCCTTTGGTATCCTAAGGATTCCTCCTTTAGCCTTCATGCTTATTCGGATGCGGATTATGGGGGTTGTAATATAGATAGGAAGAGTACTTCCAGGACATGCCAATTCTTATATAGTATGCTCGTATCTTGGTTCTCTAAGAAACAAAATAGCGTAGCCTTATCTACCACCGAAGCAGAGTACATATCCTTAGGGAGTTGTTGTGCTCAAGTCCTTTAGATGAAACAACAACTCTTAGATTATGGTGTTGAAATAGAAACCATACCCCTTAGATGTGACAACACTAATGCCATTTGTCTCACTAAGAATCCCATCCAACACTCTAGAACTAAACACATAGAAATTAGACATCATTTTATTAGAGATCATGTGTTGAAAAATGATGTTGTTTTAGAGTATGTTGATACCTTGAACCAATTAGAGGATATATTCACAAAACCTTTGGATAAAGAGCGTTTTTGGACCCTTAAGAGAGAGTTAGGTTTAACTAGCTTCTCTTGACCCTTTTTAGGTCCCAAAATGTCAAAAATTTGCTTGAAATTGGTTGTGATTCATGCTTATGTTAATTTGCCTCTTTTTGCTTCTATGCATGTTGCTAGGGGGAGTATGCATTAAGTTTAGCCATTAAAACTTGTTCATATGACATTCACATGCATTTAGGGACGTTTAAAGTTGGATTTTTGAACTTAAATCTGTCATAAATGCCTCATCTGGTAAAGCCGTATCGATACGGCTGAAGCGCATCAATACATGTTCATCAATGGGAAATCTTTGAAGCTCAATGCGTATCGATACGGTTAAGTCAAGGGAAGTAATCCAGGTCAAATCGTACCGATACGGTCCCGCGTATTGATACAGTAATAACGCCAAATAAAAAATTAGGGTAAAAGCATATCGATACGCTATACAAGTGTACCGATACGATATCGACGAAAAGGCTATTTAGGGCTGCATCTTCAAAACACTTTAAAATTAAAAAAAAAACTCTCTTTTCTCTTAAAACCCTAGCCGCAAACCTCTATAAAAACTCCCTCAATCCTTCAATTTTTTCCATCAAACTTCAAAATTCTTTGAGGGTTTTTGATCTCCACATCAAAGCTAAGCTTTGTCATCAATCTTGTGCACTTACATCACCACATTCACCCAATCTACTTATTCAAGGTATAAAACTTTTCTTTTTTCTTTCTTTTATTTTCGTTTGATTATTATAATTGTTTCAACTTAGTTTTTGTACAAAACATACTTTTATAACATGGGTTTTAAACTTTTTATCAAAATTTTTCAAAAATCAATTTTTTTTCATTCGAATATATTTTCTACTACTTTTTTTAATCTGTTTTTTTTTAATTTTTTTCTTTCTAAAATATGTTAATTACCTTGAACTATTAGAATTTATTGGTTTGGATGAGATGTTAATTGCATACATATTCGAATCGTTTTGATGTGTTTTTCAGGGTTATGGCACCGAAAAAGAGATCTAGACGTTATCTTGCCACTTCCGATCCTAGTGAGGATGAAGAGGGTAACCCTAAACCCAATCTCCCTTATATTATCCAATGTATTTTTCCGACCCATCCGATATGTCTCGTTATAAACTATTTCAAGGTTTCACCCTAAGGGAAGAACACATTGTGTCAATACCGTTTTAAGCTCTTCCCGTTTCAAATTTAAATACCTCCCTTTAATTAGGCAATGGAAATTTCTAACCTTTTTAAGCGTTCCTCCTATTCTATATAGGAATTTGGTCATCATATTCTTTTCAAATGCTACATATGTTCATGATGAACCTAGAGAACATGTCATTGCTATTGAGTCATTTGTTATCTAGTCCAACACCGTCACACCGAACAAGTCAAATCTTTTTACTATTCTACAGCGTTGAGTCACCTCCTCCACTCCCTTGAAATTGATTGTTCCTATGATTATCCTGAACCCCTTGGACAACCCATAGATGAGCGTTCTCTATCTCGTGCCCACTTTTCTTATGTTGACCATGAATGGGTTCGTGTCCCTCATGCTCCTCAACAAGATGCTCTGGTTGATGCTCCTCATGCTTCTTCAAGCTCTCAACGAGCTCCGATTGAGTCCTCTTCCATGAGCACCCTCATGACACTCCTCA
The DNA here is from genome assembly GCA_030270665.1 of Hibiscus trionum. NCBI lineage: Eukaryota > Viridiplantae > Streptophyta > Magnoliopsida > Malvales > Malvaceae > Hibiscus > Hibiscus trionum. The sequence goes on from BSYR01000012.1 coordinate 2,236,772, forward strand.
ATGAGAAATTCACTAACATGGAAGCTGGGTTTACCACCATTGACACTCGATTCACCTCCTTGGAAGATCGCGTCAAAGGTATGGAGAATCAAATGAAAGCCATAGCTCTTCAACAAAACTCTATGGATATCTCTCTCACCGCCTTCCATGGTTCTTGGCTCAACCAAAATAGGAGGAATCAACCCACTCGAGACGATGTAGATGAAGAGGACGAGAAGATGATGATGATGAGGCAGACGAGTAGTTTTTGCACCTATGATTAGTATTTTATGCCTTTCTATATATGTTTTAGGATCTAAGTTTGGATTATTAGGTTGCTTTTCCTTTGAAGTTTCATTTGAACTATTATGTTTGCTTTAATTTGAAATTTGCTTTGAATTTTATGATATAATTGTTGCTATTATCCTTGTGTTTATGTTTGATCTAACAAAAAGGGGGAGAAGGATTATAGAGTCATTTTTTTTTATTTTGAAAATCCATCTTAAATTAAGGGGGAGAAAGTTTTTCAAAAGTTTTAAAAACTAAAAAATTTATATGTGGTTTTGTTATATCAAAAAGGGGGAGATTGTGAAACCAAAATTGATTTTGATATAACATCTAAACTTATGGACCAATTTGCAAAACAATAAATTTTTAAGTACTCTTTAAATTCTCACTATTGACAAGTATTTTAAACAAAATAATATCTCAAGACAAGTTCTTAAAATGTTAAATTTTTCTAAGTCTTTTCCTATGTATTTTCAAGCCAAACTTAAGCAAAACGCCCAGGCGTATCGATACCCTTAGGAGTATCGATACAGGTTTTAGCCACTGTAATTTTAATGGACATAGCGTACCGATACTATATTATCCCGCATTGATACGATATTCATCTGGGCAATAATTTCAATGATACCATACCGATACGCTTTGCAACCGTATTGATACGATAAGCTTATCTTTGCATTTAATTTTCGACCGTTGACTTGTTAGTTAGTTGGTATCCTAATATTTAAATGACCATTATACCGTACCGATACTCTAAGTATGCATATCGATACACTTTTTATGAAAACCAAACTTGGGATTCCAGTGAGCAAATCCAGTATCGATACGCCCCTTAAAACCGTACCGGTACGCCTTCTATGCGTATCGATACGCGATGTTTTTCAGTCACAACGGCTCTTTCCTCTTTGATACATGTATCGATACGCCTCTACCCGTACCGATACGGTAGGCAGTAGAGCTGCATTTATTGCAGGAAAATGCTTCTCAACGGCTCTATTGATGATCCCAACTTCCCAAACAGCTAGAATTCAATACAAGGGTATAAAAACAAGTCTCAATTGATCAAGCAACAACTATTGAACCTACAAGCATCATCAAAGCACTCAAATCCAAACTTTTCACCCTTAGAGTCAAATTCTTGTATCAAACTCTAGTGTTCTCAATTGTTATATTTTTATTGTGAGTTTGGGGAGTGTAAAATTGTAATTGGGTAAACAATTATCCTTTGAGAGGAATTTGTAGAGTTTACCAAAAACTTCTCTTTGTAAAAGTGAGTGGATTAAGCTTTGGGTAGAAAGCTTAATAAAAATTGTAAGGTTACCTCCTCATCCAAGAAAAGGGGAAGAATTCAAGTAGTGAATTGGTTGAAAATTCTTAGTGGGAACTAAGGTAGTGGATGTAGAGTTCATTTGGAGAACTTGAACCACTCTAACTTCTTGTGTCACATTTTATTTTTCTCTATTATCACATACCAAAATTTTTATCGCCAATTCACCCCCTCTTGGCCATTTGCAATTGTGTGATCAACTCAACAAATACAGTACAAGAAATAAATATCTTTTATTTTATTATTGTATTCCTCCTAAAAATCCTTATATTTTCATAGAATTTAATCTTCTTTAACTCAGCTCATAGGACTTTGATTCCTCTTAGGATTCCTTGGAATTTTCGACTATGGATAGGGCCGAATCCATAGAGAAATTGGCAACTTCCTCTTGAGCTTAAATCGGCAGCCTCCTTCTTTCCTTCATTGTCACAACAACGCTTTCCCATGCAATTAACCTGCATGCATCAAAACACATACCAAGCAGTACTTTTTCCACCAAAATAAGCTAATAATGATAATCAAGCATGGCGATGAAGAAAACAATGCAAATATGCATGAATGACTAATAATGCAACCTAAATGAGCCTAAGTCTAAAAATAATTGAGATGAAAAATGGTAGAAAATTAGTATTTTACACCCTTAACACCCCCTAAACTCGAACTATTACTTGCCCTCAAGTAATGCAAAACTAAAAATTACTTGCAGAGTTATTAATCATCAGAGAATTTGTTTTGCACTTGACTTCATTCCTCAAAACCGTGACACAAAGTATGATTGACATTCAATTGTTCGGATGGTATAGAAGTTACCCGGAGTCAAACTATAATGCTTGTGAGTGTGTGTTGAATTGTGTACGAGATGATTATCCATATTCTATGTGAACAATAGGTATTCAAATTAATTCCTTGGGATTTTTTTTCATTTAACTAGAGCCAATTTCGGCACCTCTAGTTTATTAATTAATATTCCAATTTTTATAATTAATCGACTAGAGCCAATTTTGGGCACCTCTAGCGAATCCTTTAAACACAATACTAGAGCCGGTTTCGGGCACCTCTAGCAATTAAAAATTTTATTTACCCAAATTTTAAATAATTAATCTAAGTTCACTAGAATTCCTTCAATCAATCAAGCCACAATTAGTGTACAGTTAAGTTTAGCATCATAGTAGGATTCTACGTGTTTTCCATGATCATCCTAGAATTGAAAGTTTTATCAATTAAGTGCAATGGCAATGTCATCATCGAATATTCATCGAGTCTAGGCAAATTCAATCCAACTAAAAGCAAGGCAAGTAATATATGAATCATAAATGCAATTCCTAACGATGAATACAATTAGACATGAAACTAATTAAAGACAAATACCTCCCAAACTCGAGAAAAGCATTGTCCTCAATGCATAAAAAGAAAAATAAAATGAGATGTAAATGAGTTAGTCGAAAAGGTCGTCACCTGGTATGATGAGTTTCCTTCGAGTCGTTTGCTTGATTCTCTTGCTAGCGCGTGGTGGTTGGTGGCACAACTGATTCTCGTATGTTGGAAACCTCATCGCTATCGTCATCTACGTCCTCAATCTCGTTGGTGCTAGATATTTTGTGTTTCACCTTTGAGGAGGTGACTGTGGGCGACTTTATTGGTGCAGCTTTGTTGTGTGCGGTAGTTGCCATGGCATCGCCGGTTTTGGTTGCCTGGGCATGAGCAGTAGGCATTGTCGGGGCATCAAGACTTGTCGAGGCATGCACTTCAGTGGTTTCCGAGGCATGAACGTTTGGAGTTGCCGAGGCATCTGCTTCAGGGGTTTCTAAAGCATCGAGTATTGCCGAGGCATGTGCTTTAGTGGTTGCTGAGGCATCATTTGTTTTGGCAACAGTTTTGGACTCATTTTTATGAACAGATGTTTGCTCCTTTGGGTAAGCCTGGGCTTCCTTGGAAGAGCTTGGTTTTGCCATGGTTTTGAGATTCTTGGCCATGGCGGTTTTGATTCTTGATGTGGAAAAAAAAAGAAAACCTGAAAACTAATTATACTAAAGACAAATAAAATATTTCTTAAAATAACCAAAAATAAAATAAATGTCCAAAAATTAAAAATTCTTAGAAATAGAATTTTCATGCATCTTCTAAGGTTACTGCATATTCGAGAAAGCTTGAGGAGGGTCGTTTCTGATACTTCTTATAGTCCATCCACACCCTCCATCGAGTGACAATATTGCCCAAAAAGAGTTGGGTCAATGTGCTCGCAGCTACTCCATTTTGTGTTACCATGGTGGAGGTTTCTTTCTTCCTTGTTCTCTTGTAGTCCATGTATACTCTCCACCTTGCTATTATTCCTAAAGGCATGAATATATTAGTAGAAAAAATTATATCAATACCCAACCATTTACTTACCTCATTCTCGTTGAAACCCGTCATGGTTGGATGTAGCCTTCGTTGCCAAGGTAATTGTTGCGCCAACCAATTGCCATGGCAATCTTCGACATTAATTTGGTGCAAGTCAAAGGAAAACCCAATTTTCTAAAGGCTCCATGAATCCAAACATCATATTCTCTAGGCCTCTCAACTATCTCCATCAGTAGAGATTTTGATGGCTTCAAATCTACTAGCGTTGGTTCCTCAAGGAATACCTGTAATGGAGGAGGTGAGTTTTTAAAGAATTCAAAAGTTTCAGTCATCACCTGCTCATATTCCATTAACACATTATTGCTATCGTGTTGATTTTGCATGTGGTTGTGCAATTATCGTGGCAAAGTTAGATAAGAGCAATCTTCAGATTCTTACTTCAACATCAACAATCTAACATCTCGGGCATCATATTCCACCGAATTTGATGTAGCATTGTTGTTTTCACCTTCACTGAGTGTTGTCGCGGCATTGCTCTGTTCACGTTCCTCGATCATTGCCGAGGTAATTTGTTGCATAGAGTCATCATGTGTTGGACGGTCTTTCTCATTGGCATCCTTTCGACTTGGAGGTTCTAGTTGTTCCACACACATCGAGGAGCTCTCTTCGCATTGCTCTTTGTCCTCTTGCCTTGGGACTTTAGTTTCCCTAGGAATGGATTGTTGGTGCATATTATTTGTGACATATGTGGATCTCCTCAATCGATCTTCTACTTCTCTCACGAGTACATCCATCCTGGCTATACACACATCCATGGAATTTAATAGCTCTTGAGGAGGACTAGATTGCCATGACATATCTGTTGCCGTGACACTTTGCAGTTGATAAGGACTACATTGCCAAGGCATGTATGTTGCTGCAGCAAAATTGTTAGGTCAAAAAAATTTGAGCTTTTTGATCACACCATGAAGGATTTTGCTTCTAGTTCCATCTATCGTCCTTCATGTAGTCATATGCACCGAAAAGGTGAGGGAAATTTTCAAACACATGATGTTCTCCACACATAGCACAAGAGTTTTCCACAGGATAGGCTCTTTGGGCTTTTCTCGATTGGTATAGGTAATCATCGAAGGGTGTAAGAAATTATTGATTGGATTGATTCCTATCTTCCCACATCAAGCCTAAAATAGGTTGGCTTTTATTTTCTAACATGTTGATGTCCTTTAACTTGTAGTGCACCTGATTTTTTTTAATAAACAAACAAAAACAAAAGTAAGTAAAACTAAAAAAATGCAATAACAAAAACAACTAACACCAATTGCCAATCCTCAGAAACAGTGGCAAAAACTTGTTGCGTGTAATAAGTGCTACGTAATTGTGCAAGTATACACGTCGCAAGTAATAAACTGATATGCGTATCGAGTATCGTCTCCACGGGGATTGGTTTGGGCCATTTTGCTTAAGTTACTGCACTGTGAAAATAAAAACACAAATAGGTTATATAAAGAGTTCTAACTAACGAATAAACTAAAGAACAATAAAAGTAAAAGATAGAGGAAATCAAATAAGAGAGAAGAGTAGGCCGGGTTATCGTGAGTTGAGGAGTGATAGTCGAATGGAACAGTCTTGGTTTTGCATGCAAGAGGAAGCTTGATTGCCACGACAATGGGCAGAATGGTTGCCTCAGCAATGGGTAATACAATTGCCTGGGCAATGCACGAGGTGATTGCTTGGGCAATTGGTAAGGCGGTTGCATGGGCAATGAATAAAGCTACTGCCTGGGAAATTTGGCGACAACCTTCAAGGTTCGGCGAAGCGTTCTTCAATGGTTCCTTCTTATCCCTAAGTAGAAACTCTAGTTATTGTGCATGCCTTGATAATACCTCCTAGCGTGAACCAAGAGTGAACAACAACCAATCTTGCGCTCCTCTTTGCTGTTGAAATTCGTAACTTATTCCTAAGCCGAATCAGTCTTCATCGAAATGGACAAAAACCATGATCATTCGGTTGTTGAATCTAACTCTCCCGATATTAGATAAATAAACAGTTTCATGAGATCCTCTCCCAATTCACTCGCAAACAAAATTAAAAACCAAGAATGAACAAAACTTGAATTAAAATTGCAAACTCAAAAACCTAAACAAATCTAATCGTTTATCAAAACCACGAAACCCAAAATAACCTGAGCCAATCAAGTTACTTCATGGCTGGGTTCAAAAGATATATAAAGAATAATCTCCCTAGCATGAATCTAACCGAAACAAAGAAGAAAAAGATGAAGAATTCAAACAACCCCCTTGTTTATTTCTCTCAAATCGACTCTCCTTAGGCTTGTGGCTTGGCCTTCTTTATATATGAGATGGCTAGGTCAAAGTCTATCTTTAGGAAGAAGTTAAGTTGGAATTAAATACAATAAAAGAAATAAATCTTTTTTATTTTGTTCTTTTATTCCTCTTAAAACTCCTCCTATTTTCATATAATTTAATCTCCTTTAACTCATCTCATAGGACTTCGATTCCTCTTAGGATTCCTTGGAATTTTCGACTATAGATAGAGCTGAATCCATGGAGAAATCGGCAACTTTCTCTTGTGCTTAAATCGGAAGCCTCCTTCTTTCCTTCATTGTTAAAACAATGCTTGCCCAGGCAATTAACCTGCATGCATCAAAACACATACCAAGCAACACCTTTTCCGCCAAAATAAGCTAGTAATGATAACCAAGCATGGTGATGAAGAAAACAATGCAAATATGCATGGATGACTAATAATGCAACGTAAATGAGCCTAAGTCTAACAATAATTGAGATGAGAAAGGGTAGAAAATTAGTACTTTTACACACTTAACAAACAGTTCAGGATTTCCCTATGCCCCGGACATTCCAATTAAGGAGTTTCATTTTCCCCTGCGGGCATGTTCCACAAGGTCGGTTGATATAATAGCTAAATGTCCTACTGCGGAGTCCTTTGGTTCAATCTCTGAATCTTAAGAAGAAGAAACTGTAGCTTGATTTTCTTTTTTTCCTTGACCATTTATTCCAATCCACTTATTCAATTGGGCATTCTTCATTTTCCAATCCCATTTGGACGTCCATAATTTGAATGATCCCATTTGGCATGCTTGAATTATTCATGAGATTGAGCTGAGCCTGATTACCTCCCATTTTGGAATCTTCCTGGAACATGCCTATCTAACCATACTTACTTCCCCTAAAATGTGCCATCATTAGACCCCCTCAAATCATTCTAATTCGACCCATGTTTTTTTCATGATAGATTGCTCCAATCACTCCTGATCACCTCGGATTCATAGTTTCAATATCGAAAGTCACATTCTTTAACACAATCAAACGTCATCCATGTAACGCCAATGGTTTGGGGCCGAGAGATAACCGAGTTTGGTTAAACTAGTTCAGGTTAATTTAATTTAAAGAAATCATTTTTAATGAACAAAAAGAGGTTTTAATGAATAAGGGCAAAAAGGGGTTTTGAGAATTTTTAAAGAAAGGGTTTTTTTATTTCAAAATATCATCATCTTCTTCTTTCCAACACTTTTCACATTTGCTTTTCTCAAAAACCTCCATTGTTACTATTCCACTACTCCCACCTTTCCCACAAGCAAGTTTTCAAGGTAAGCATTCCCTTGTTTTGATTTTTCTTTCCTTGAGTTTGTTATAAGTTAAATTTTCCTTTAAACCCATTATTTAGAGTTATTTAAAAAATGCTTTGAGTTTGAAAAAATAGTAAAATGAAGGGATTTCGTTTGGGTCTTTTGATGCCATATTTAAGGGTGTTTTTAATCTTGTTTTGGTGTCTTAAAAATGCTAAAATAGTGGCTAATAGTAGGAAACCCAAAATGGATCTAAAAATGGGATTTTCGGGTTGAAAAGGTAGAGTTTTTGGCTTGGTTTTGGGTTGAAATCATGGCTGATGATTTCCTTGCTGTTGGGGGTGTTTTTAGATGATATTTGGTGTGTTTTGATGTCTGGAAATGACGGGTTCAGCTTGAGGTTCCATTAGAACGAATTTGGGTGAAGTTTGAATTGAATTTCGATGTGTTTTGTTGCGAGATTGTTGAGTTTTGATTTGCTGCTATGTTTGTGGGTATATTAGCATCCTAATGTTCGGTTTTGGGTTGCCTAAAGCAGAGCGAACGGATTTGGGCTTTGTGGACGTGAATTCGGGTAGCTCAGAAGCTTGAATCAGAGATTCGACTATCGTTTGGGCTCTATCGGTGAGTGGAAATTGTTTTGAAGCTTTAAATTATTCAACAAAGTTTTTTTGGGGTTTGGGTGGAGCCTTAGAGGCTAACCTAGACCCAAGCGTAAGTTTTCTATTCTTGCCTTGTTTAGTTGATTGTTGGCGTTTGTGTTTGTGTATGTTGTGGTGTTGATTACAGAATGCTTTTATCTCCATTTTAATGTGTTGTGTTGCCGTAATTGATGTCAAGCCTCATGTGATGGTTAGTCGTTGTGTACGGTGATGTGTAGTCCCACAGGTAGTGACTAGTAGATTAGTACGATGACGTGTAGTCCCACTAGAAATATGCTAGTTGTGTATGGTGATGTGTAGTCCCACCGGGGGATGGTTGTGCATGTGCATACAACGTTTCGTTTACGCTTCTTTATTTGTATCTCTTTCTTAAATGGTTTTGCTTTTAAAACTAAGATATATGTTTTGAACTGCATTGTTGTTGTGTTTTAGAGCCCCGCTCACTAAGCTTTTAAGCTTACGCTCTCTTTTTCCAACAATGTATATCGTTAGAGGCTCCGGGAGGTAAGTGGGCAAGGGATGAGTTCTTGGAGTTCCTTGCTAGCTCAAAGTATGGTTTTCTTAGTTGTAATAATACTTATGCAATGGGAATGCTAGGCTTGTTGTTAGTGAGTTGTTGTTCAAAATCCTATGTTTGGCTTTTGTTAATGTTTCTAGCATGTTTTAAATGTTGATACCATGATATGTTGAGGCTTCTTATGGCCTTGGGTTAATTGTTATGTGTTTTGACTTTTAGTGTTTTTGAACTAAAGTGTTCTTATGAACTTTTGGGTTTGAGATCCATTTTGTGTGTATGCATGTTTGAAGCTTGTCTTTAGGGTGTTTTACCTCTAGAATGTTTGTATAATAAGTTGTCATGTGGTTTGTGATGTTTCTGGGTAAGTTTGGGAACGTTTGGAGATGCTAAAATGTAATTTCGGGCCAACTGTGTCCAGGCTTTTCAGAACGTCTGATATGGTTTCGGAACGGCCAAGCTCCAGGGGCACCCGTATCGGAACGAGGGTGGTGTCGTTTCGGTATGATATGCCACTGAAGGCTCCTGTTTCGGAACCATGAGGGGTCGTTCCGTAACAACCTGATGTTTCTTTTTGAATGAAGCCTACGTTTCGGAATGAGTAGCCCTGTTTCGAAACGCATGTAGTTAAAACGGTTAAAGAGCATCTTTGGAGGTTTACAAATGTTACGGTTTAGTCCCTAATGCTTGTATGCTTCCTAGTTGAGTTTATATGTATCCTTTGTGATGGTTTTTCCTCGTGTGCATGGAACTTGACTAATAACTACTTGGTAAGGCTAAGTTACCTTTATGCCTCTGCTCGGTTCGTATCCGTGTTCGCTTTTCTGTTGGTTGCTATTACACATAGGGTTAAACGCGACATTTAGACAAGATTAATAAATCTAAAAAATAGGGTTGCTAATCGGAGTGAGGCCTTAGCGGGTTTCACTTCAGTTTTCCCCGTGTAACCCGTTCGGTTCGGTCTGCTGGCCTGGCCGGGATGAGGGGGTTACATTTGGTGGTATCAGAGCCTCAGTTACGAGGTCTCTCGAGAAGTTAAGTTGATTTGTTTGGTTTGTTTTCCATTGCACAATGTGTGAAAACATGTTTTATTGTTGTTGTTGGTTGAAGTTTAGTCGAGTGTTCCCATTGCTAGGTGTTGTTATTGGAAAATGGTTTCGATTTAAAAGAGCTTGAGCACTCGGAACTTTGCCCTTGCTAACCCAATGTTTTCTTGTGTGTGATGTGTTTACTGTTTAGATTTTATCTTCGTAATGGTAAGACCGAGAGGACGGCCTAGAGCGGTTGACCAGGCACCCGGGGATGTGCCTCATGTTCCTTCTGCTCCCGATGGTAATGGGTGGATGTCGGAGGTAATGTGCCTCATACCAGTGCGAATGTTAGAGGTGATGGCAATGGACCTCAAGCCGGTGCAAATGTCGGGGGTAATGGAGCTCAGGCTGGTCAGGGTCAGGCAGGTGCGGACATGACCCATGTAACGCCCGAGGTTTGGGGCCCAGGAGATAACCTGTAACCCCCTAAACCCGACCTAGAAGAAATAGTCGAATTTAGGAAGTCGCAATTGAAAACTCTACCCTCAAGAAATTAATTTGAATTATAATATATTAAAATAGAGTAAAATAAATTATTTCTAATAATAATATAAAGTGTCTCAATATTTATAAAATCCAAACGTTAAAATAATAATCTTATAATTTAAATAAAACTCTCACATTTAATGTCTGAAAATGCATCGTAAAAATAATAAGCCCCAAATATGAAATTACATCAAAATCCCAAAATAATATTAATAATAAAATATTCCCAAAAATAAAATATGTCCATACTAAAGATAAAATAGATTCGATAAAATAAATAGATCCTCCGAGTACCAAGTCACCTAGAGTCCATGATATTTGAAAAAGAAAAACTATGGGGAGTAAGCTAAAGAGCTTAGTGTGTCTCTAAAGTGCAAGAAAAACCATAATTATAAAACATAATATTATTTTGAATGAAATCTTTTAAACCATAACACAAATAACAAGCGCAGTGCAATGCACCCAACTACAACCGCCATAAGAAGAGTAAGGTTCCCCATAACCACTCATTACATCGTCACCATCCGAAGTGGAACTCAGCCCGAAGGGTGGAACCACTGATCCGAAGTGGAATTCAACCTGAAGGATGAAACCACTGAACTTCCTTCGTACAAATCCCAACCCATGCTCATACATATATGACGTTTAAAAATGAAATTTCATAAGCAGAGTTCCATAAATCCGATATTCCATGAACATACTTCATAAATCATAATTCATAAGTCCATAAATCATAGTTCATAAATCGTGGTCCATAAATCATGGTTCGTAAATTATAGTAAAAATATATTCTGAAAACGTATGCATGTGATGTCAACCATAAAAATCATAATACATATAAATAATAACATAAAGGGTAACACCAACACATAGAAAAATAACATATAATTTATTTATAGCACCGGAACAAAACACACCTTAGCCAAGCTATACTCAACCTACATAATGATGTGATTTTCCATGATTAGAAGTATTGGATTCAACTGTATCGGTACCAGACTAAACTTGGGTTGAAGGGATTAACGAACAAGAAGGGGTATAGAGCGGTGGAAATTATTACATAGGAATTTAACAAATCAATAAGGGATTTTGGTGGCATGAAACTATATATAAAAATTAGGGTTCTTGGGATGGTCTTATTTGAACTATGTGTGTGTGTATATATATAGGGAGAGTAAACCTAATTTAAGTAAAATAATGAAAGTGATATAGAATAGAAAAGAATAAAAGTAAATAAAATAATTAAAAGAAGACAAGTAGAGGATGTGATTAGAATTCAATTTAAAATTAAAGAACTATATATAAATATAATTTAATAATAATAAAAAAAAATATGATTCGGCTGATATTCATTTTTTAAAATAATGGGTTAATCACCTAACAAGCCCCTAAACTTTCGATAAAGTCGTAAGATTATGATTAAAGATCATTTAACTCTAAAAATTCTCAATTTGGCCATAAGAATTAAAATTAGGGTTTTTGAATTAAAATTCCCAAATAAAAAAGGTTTTGAATTTAGGAATTTCAAAATTAGGGTTTTAAAATTAAGGATTTTTCGAATCTAGGGTTTACAATTTGGGCGTAATTTTTTGGGTGTTACATAACCAGGTTTGGTTAAACCGGTTCGGGTTATTTTAATCGAAGGAAAACATTTTAATAGACAAAAAGGGGTCTTTTATTTAAGGGGGCAAAATGAGAATCTTGAGTAAATAAAATAAAGAAAGAAAAGAAAAGTTTGAAAAGCCATCTTCTTAAAAAAATCCCCCTTTTCACCAAAAACCTCTCCTAAACCCTATTTCACTATTCCATTACCCCAAATTCTTCATCCAAGCAAGATTATTTCAAGGTAATCTCCTCCTTTCTTAGATTCTTACATATTTGATTTATACTCACTGAAAACTTTCTTTTAAACCAATTAAAATGCATTTTTGGTTTTGGGTTGGAGAAATGGGTATTTTCATGGGATTTTCATGTGGTTATTTTAATGTCATGTTTAAGGGTGTTTTTAATCATGTTTTGGTGTCTTAAAAATGCTAAAATGGTGGCTAATAGTAGAAAACCCGAAATGGGTCTAAAAATAGGATTTTGGGGTTGAAAAGGTAGAGTTTTTGGCTTGGTTTTGGGTTGAAATCGTGGTTGGTGGTTCCTTTGATGTTGAGGGATGTTTCTAGATGATGTTGGATGTGTTTTGATGGTTAAAAATTTATGGATTTAGTTTGGGGTTTGTCTAGAACGAAATTGGTGAAGTTTTGGGTTCGAATCAATGTATTTTGGTTGCAAGGAGTGGATTTCCAGGTTGTTGCTAGTATACAAGTGTATTAGCATCCTAATATTTTGTTTTGGGTTGTCTTGAAGCAGAGGAGATTGATTCGGGTGCTTTGGGCGCGATACCGGGTGTTGCGGAGGCTTGAGAATGGTGTTTCAGCTTTCATTTGGGCTCTATCGGTGAGTGGAAACTATTTTGAGGTTTTAAATATGCTCAATGAAGGTTTTTTGGGGTTTGGGTGGAGCCTTAGAGGCTAACATAGACCCAAGTGCAAGTTTATCAATTCTCACCTTGTTTAGTTGATTGTTGGCTTTCACGATTATGTGTATTGTGGTGTTGGTTGTGGATTGTTTTTATCCCATTTTAATATGGTTGTGTTGTCGTAGTTGATATCGAGCCTCACGTGATGGTTAGTCATTGTTTACGGTGATGTGTAGTCCCACCGACAGTGACTAGTAGATGAGTACAATGATGTGTGGTCCTATCGGAAAAATTCTAGTTGTTGTGTACGATGATGTGTAGTCCCACCGGGATGGTTGTGCATGTGCAAACCATGTTTGGTCTATGCTTGCATTTTTTTCATCTCTTACTTAAACGATTTTGTTTTCAAAACTAAGATACATGTTTTAAACTGCATTGTTGTTGTGTTTTAGAGCTCCACTCACTAAGCTTTTAAGCTTATGCTCTCTTTTACCAACAATGCAGATCGTTAGAGACCCCGAGAGGCAAGTGGGCAAGGGAGGAGTTCTTGCTAAGCTCAAAGTATGATTTTACTAGTTGTAATAATGCTTGGACAATGGGAATACTAGATTTTTGTGTTAGGGAGTTTATGTTCAAACTCCTAGGTTTGGATTTGTTTAAGTTGCTAGTATGTTTTGAATGTTGATATCATGATATGTTGAAGCTTGTTATGGCTTTTGGTAGATTACCTTGCCTTTTGACTTGTTGGTGTTTTTGGAGCTAAGTGTTCTTATGTGTTTTGGGTTGAGATCCATTTTATTGCATGTATGCATGTTTGAGGTCGTGTTTAGGTGTTATGCCTCTAGATTGTTTGTATGATAAGTTTCTATGTGGTTTGTGATGGTTCGAGGTAATTTGGGAACGTTTGGAGATGCCGAAATGTGTTTTCGGGCCAAGCTGTGTCCAGGTGTTTTAGAACGCCTAGTATGGTTTTGGGGACGGTCGAGTTCCAGGGGTACCCGTATCGGAACGGGGGTGGTGCCGTTTCGGTACGATTTGCCACTAGAGGTTCCTGTTTCAGAACCATGTAGGGTCGTTCCGGTACGTTTGGCCACTAGAGGTTCTCGTTACGGAACAAGGTGGGACCATTCCGGAACGGCTTGCTGTTGCTTTTTAAATGAAGCCCACGTTTCAGAACGGGCAGGCCTGTTTCAAAACGCAAGTAGTTAAAACTGTAAACGCGTCTTCGAGGGTTTCCAAATGTTTCATTTTAGTCCCTAATGCTCGTATGCTTCCTAAATGAGTTATATGTGCCTTTTCGTGATGGTTTTTCCTCGTGAGTATGAAATTTGACAAATAAGCTACTTGGTAAGTTTAATTTATCGTATGCCCTCTGATCGGTTCGTATTTGTGTTCGCTTTTCCACTGGTTGCTCTTACACCTAGGGTTAAGCGTGACATCTAGATAAGACTAATAAAATAAAAAATAGGGTTGCTAATCGGAGTGAGACCTTTTCAGGTTTTGCTTTGGTTTTCCCCGTGTAACTGGTTCGGTTCGGTCTGTTGGCTAAGCCGAGATGAGGGGGTTTCAACCCATTTGATTCAGACTATAGCCGGGGCCTTTCAGACAGTTTTGGTCGTTATACATACTGTAGCACCACCTCATGGTGCGGGGACATGTTTACCCCTTGAGAGGCTTCGTAGCTTGGGTGGAGTTGAGTTCTGTGGTTCGACTCCCGAGGGTTCAGAGGCTTGGCTCTAGAGCACTACACTAATCTTAGGCCATATTGAGTGCTCAGACACTCGTAAGTTGGGTTGTGTCGTCTCCTTGCTTCAGGAAGATGCGTATGCTTGGTGGACTACCGTTACTTTGGGTATGGTAAAAGCGAATGTCACTTGGGAATACTTCAGAACAGCCTTTAAGAAGAAGTATCTTGGAGTCCGATACCAGGATGAAAAGAAGAAAGAATTTATGGCCTTGGTTCATGGTAGTAAGACGGTGTCAGAGTATGAGGTTCAGTTTGTGAGGTTGAGCCAGTATGCACCCGAGTTGGTTCCCAGTGAGAGGGAACTGTGTGAGCGTTTTCGTTATGGTTTGACTAGGGATGTGAAGACTTATATGCTCGCTTCTGATTACACTGAGTTTGATGTTTTGGTCTCTAGGGAAAAATATATTGAGCAGAACTTAGGCTCGAGTACTCGTGCTAGTGGGTCTGATTCTGGGAAGAGACATGCGGATTGGGACAGAGATCATGCCAAGAGGCACAGAGATAGGAGGTACCAGCCCGATTCGAGATATAGGGGCGGTAACCATGGATGGGGCTATCAGGGCCAAGGAGCTGTTGTTCATACTTCTGAGTACACTAGATGCGGAAGACGCCATCCGGGCGAGTGTGTGGGTACCTTTGGGGTATGTTGGAACTGTGGTTCCCGAGATCATTTGAGGTGTAATTGTCCACACCCGGCTAGAGGCGGACCGACTCCAGCTAGGGGGTTTGAGCCTATGAGAGGTCGTGGGCGCGGTCGAGGTAATTTTCAGCCGAGGAACGATGGTCAGAGGAACTTAGCTCATGTGGTGGCAGTTCAGCCCGAGGGTGGAGGACCAGCTAGGGTGTATGAACAGTGAGAGGCTGGGAATGACACGAGTGTCATCACATGTAATTTCTCGTTACAGTCTTTGACTTTGCTTTCTTTGATAGATTCGAGTTCGACACATTCGTACATTTTGGGTGAAAATACAAGGTTTATAGGTTTACCGTATGAGTGGTTAGAAGTAGGTGTAAATGTTACTAGTTCTTTTGGTGAGACTGTGGTAGTTAAGAAGATGTATAGGAGGTGTCCTTCAATGATTCAGGGCCATGTGTTTCCGGTTGATATGATGGAATTGAAGTTCTATGGTTTTGATGTGATTTTGGGATTGTATTGGTTCGTAGAGCATAGAGCTAGGGTAGACTTTGAGACCAAGAGAGTCTCCTTGAGGCTTACAGATGATTTTGAAGTTGTAGTAGATTGCGAGAACATTAAGTTCTTGTCCAATGTTGTTTCTGCTGTAGAAGCTTAGAGATTGATGGATTCGGGTTGTCAGGCGTATTTGGCTTATGTGGTGAATCCGAATATGAGTGAGGTTAGACCGCAAGATATCAAAACAATTTGTGATTTTCCAAGTGTTTTTCCGGAAGAGTTGTTGGGTTTGTCTCCAGATAGGGAAGTTGAGTTTGCTATTGAGACGTATTCTGATTCTGCACCCGTGTCTATTGCTCCGTATAGAATGGCACCGAAAGAGTTGAAGACAAAACTTCAAGAACTGTCATATAGAGGTTTCATTAGGCCTAGTATTTCTCCGTGGGGTGCTCCGGTCTTGTTTGTAAAGAAAAAGGACGACAGTATGAGGATGTGTATAGACTATAGGCAGTTGAACAAGGTAACAGTGAAGAACAAGTACCCTTTGCCACGGATAGATGACGTGCTTGATCAGTTGAGAGGTGCTTCAGTGTTTTCGAAGATTGATTTGAGATCCGGTTACTATCAGTTGAAGGTAAAGGATGTGGACATACCAAAGACCGCTTTCCGTACACGTTATGGGCACTATGAGTTCTTAGTAATGCCTTTCGGTTTGACTAATGCTCTAGCTGCATTTATGGATATGATGAACTGAGTGTTCCACGAGTTTTTGGATAGGTTTGTGGTAGTATTCATAGATGATATCTTAGTGTACTCTAGGACCGAGGAAGAGCATGATGAGCATTTACGACTAGTGCTTCAAACTTTGCTTGAAAATCAGTTGTATGCCAAGTTGAGTAAGTGCGAGTTTTGGATTAAGGAGGTAGTCTTCCTAGGTCATGTGATCTCAGCCAATGGAATTAGTGTGAACCCCAAGAAGATAGAAGCCATAGTGAATTGGAAGCAACCGAAGTCAGTGACCGAAATCTGTAGTTTCCTAGGCTTGGCAGGGTATTATCAAAGATTTGTCGATGGATTTTCGAAGATTTCGGCACCCTTGACTAAATTGCTCCAGAAGAATGTTCCGTATGAGTGGTCAGATGCAAGACAACAAGCGTTTGAGAAGTTGAAGAAAGCTTTGAGAGAAGCTCCTATTTTGATTCAGCTTGAACCGGGGAAAGAGTTTGTGATTTACAGTGATGCATC
The DNA here is from genome assembly GCA_030270665.1 of Hibiscus trionum. Taxonomy (NCBI): domain Eukaryota; kingdom Viridiplantae; phylum Streptophyta; class Magnoliopsida; order Malvales; family Malvaceae; genus Hibiscus; species Hibiscus trionum. The sequence continues at coordinate 2,253,657 of BSYR01000012.1, forward strand.
GTATGCATGTTTAGGTTGTGTGCTTATGCAAGAGGGTAAGGTTGTAGCTTATGCTTCGAGACAGTTGAAGGTTTACGTGAAGAACTACCCCACTCATGATATACAGTTAGCCACAGTAGTGTTTGCTTTGAAGATTTGGAGACACCATCTTTATGGTGAGAAGTGCACAGTTTATACCGACCACAAGAGTTTGAAATACTTGATGACTAAAAGAGAGCTAAACCTTAGACAACGTAGGTGGATAGAGCTTCTTAAGGACTATGACCTTATGATAGAGTACCACTCGGGTAAGACAAACGTAGTGGCCGATGCTTTGAGTAGAAAAGTGGTAGTTGAGTTGCGAGCTATGCTTGCGAGATTAAGTGTGTCATGGGATGACGGTTTGATAGCCGAGCTACAGGTTAAACCTTCGTTGGTTCAGTTGATTCGAGAGAAACAGTTGCAAGATGAGTCTTTGGCACCTCACGTGCAAGATATAACCGAGGGTAGGCCTACAGATTTCTGCTTTGGCGAGAATGGGATCCTATGTTTCAAGGATAGGATAGTAGTTCCAGAAGATGTCGAGTTAAGGCGTACTATCTTGAATGAAGCATATAATAGTCCTTTTTGTTGAGTTGTGTGGGGCTCGATTCGTTCAACCAAAGTGGCTCACCAAGTGGTGGAGAGGTGGATTTTTGGGTGGAAGGGTTGTGGAAGCTAAAATGAAAATTGACACAATGAATTATAGTGGTTCAACCTTCTAACCAAGGTCTACATCCACTACCTTAGCTCCCCACTAAGGATTTCCAATCAATCCACTATTGATTCGTCCCCTTTTCTAGGCTTAGGAGGAAACCCTTTACACCGATCAAGCTTTCTACCCAAAGCCTTGATCGAAACCCTCTTTTACAAAGAGAAACAATAAGCAAACTTAAATCCCTCTAATTGGTATTTTTTTGCACAATTAAGCACTCACCCAAAACCTAAAACACTTGAGCAAATTTGACAATTTTGGCTCACTAGTGTTTGTCTATACAATAAATGACAATTTAAGCTCTAAGACAATTCTTGATCATTTGATGTTTGACAATATGAGCATTAGCCTTTACTTGATGCTTGGAGGTCCCTTTTATACTCTTTGATGAGTTTATAGCCGTTGCTAGCCGTTGAAATTGAAATGGAGCCGTTGAGGACTTTAATTCCCACCATAAATGCAGTTCTGCAGCTCCCCGTTTCGAAACAGCCGTGCCCGTTTCGAAACGCCCTTTTAGTAGAAAGAGTTGTTCCAGTCTGACGTGGACCCGTATCGAAACGCTTTAGTCCGTTTCGAAACGCCTGTCCCCGTATCGAAATGACATGCATTTAAAAGTTAGTTGGGAAATAGCCGTTGGGGTTTATGACCGTTGTGGTCAATGCCACGTAGGCGTATTGAAACGACATAGCCCGTTTCGAAATGCTGGACAAAAATCTCATCCAGGGAATGCCTGTTTCGATACGAGTATCGAAACGTTTTTGCTACTGGAATTCCCGTATCGAAACGCCCTAAGGTGTTTCGAAACGCCTGGACAGTTTTGTGAAGTTTGGCTTTGAAAAACATGTGAAACCCTTTTAAAAACTTCCCTAAACATAATTTCAAGTTGTTTGGACTTTGGAAATGTTTTAAATACTTTTTAAATCAGTCCAAAACATTTTTCAATTATTATATCAAAACATTAGTTCTACAATCTCCCCCTTTTTGATATAATAAAACTTACTTGAAAATTTGTTTGGGATTCTCCCCCTTAACTTTAAAAATGTGAATAAGAGATTGAAGATATGAAATTAAATAAAGCTCCCCCTTATTCATTTGAAAATTCAATTTTTCAAACCATTTCTCCCCCTTTTTGTTATATCAAAAAGAATTTAAAACATTAAGTTCAAAATAACAATAGAGGTAAAAATTGAAAAAAATAAGAATTTGGTTTTAAAATGGCTCCCCCTTACTCAAAGCATCAATAAAATGTTAGTCCAACATTTATGATCACCTAGTTGAATAAAATAAAAATAAAACAAATAAATGCAAAAAACAACTAGATTTTTTACCAACACTTGAACCCAAAGGGAGGATTTGAAGCCTTCCTTCTTCAAGTGTTCTTTCTTGTGTACATGGAGCTCCCCCTCAATGTTTGACTTGTTGAACATCTCCATCACACCTTGCAAAAGACAATCAAGGAATTTTTGGTATCAAAATTGCTTTGGATTCATGAACGTTAGTAGCACAAATTTTAGTCCCCTTAGGAATCCATTTTTCAATGCCATCCTTTTTAATTGAAGTGGTTAGTCCTTTTGGGACCCAAACACTTCTAAAACATTTTCCTTTCACAAATCTAGGGGCACTAGATTGTCTTACATAAAAATTTGATTTTCCAAAACTAATTTTCTTTTCAAGCTCTTTCGAAATCAAATCTTTTTTTTCTTGAACTTTTTGAAGCAAATTTTGTAAATCAAAACATTTTAATTCAAACTCTTCGAGTTTTGCTTCAAGTTCAAGTTTGGTTTTAGAAATCAAATCATTTTGAATTTTTAACTTTGAAATCAATTTATTGTTTTTCAAAATGTGATTTTTAAACTCTAAAACCAAATCATCATAGGCATCTTGTAATTCATCAAAAGTGTAAGAACATGAAGTAGATGAATTAGAAGTTACCCTTGAATCTTCTTCGATGGCCATAAGGCAAAGGTTGGCTTGTCCTCATCACTCCAGGTAGCCACATGTGCCTTCTTCTTATGGCTTGAAGTGTTTGCCCTCTCCTTTTTCTTGGAATCTCGTTCAAGCTCTCTCAAAGATTTCTTCATGAACGGGGCACACTTCTTGAAGAGATGAACAATCTCTTCATCTTTATCCTCCTCTTCACTTGAGTAGATATGATGACAAGTGGAGGATTTGAGAGCCACGGCACTTGCATTGATGCCAAGCCCTTTGATTTTCTTCTCTCCCATAGCTCTAATTTCTTCCCTCTTCTTCTCATCTTCTTTATTCTTCTTCATGATTTGATGAGTAAGGAGTGACCCCATGAGTTCATCAAGCTTCAAGGTCTTAAAATTCTTGGCTTCGATGATGGCGGTCCTCTTTGAGTCCCAAGACTCGGGAAGTGAGTATATGAGCTTTCGAACAAGCTTTTCCTTCGGGATGGCTTCTCCATAGCCTTTGAGACCATTGGTGATCGTGGAGAACCTATCAAACATCTTCTCGATGATCTCTTCCGGATCCATTTTGAAGTTCTCATACTCTAAGGTTAGGAGCCCAATCTTGGTCTCCTTGACTTCATCGGTCCCCTCGTATGTGACTTCAAGCTTGTCTCATACCTCATTGGCACTCTCACAAGAAGACATCTTCTCATAGATGGTTGGGCCAAAAGCACAAAACAAGATGTGCAAGGCTTTGCAATTAAGCTACATCTTCTTGTGATCGTCGGCACTCCACTCCGCTTTGCTTCTTTGAGGCACGAACGGACCATCTTCAACTATATCCCATAGCTTGTAATCTCTAGATTTGATGCAGAACTTCATCTTTGTCTTCCAATGGGCATAATGGGTTCCGTCAAAGAAAGGCGGTTTGTCGATTGATTGTGCCATTTGAGCCGGTTGATGAAATAGTGATCTATCTTGCCGGATCTTCTTAATAGGATGTGAATCCCCTTCGATTGAGCCAAGCTCTAATACCAATTTTTGAGTTGTGTGGGGCTCGATTCGTTCAACCAAAGTAGCTCACCAAGTGGTGGAGAGGTGGATTTTTGGGTGGAAGGGTTGTGAAAGCTAAAATGAAAATTGACATAATGAATTATAGTGGTTCAACCTTCTAACCAAGGTCTACATCCACTACCTTAGCTCCCCACTAAGGATTTCCAATCAATCCACTATTGATTTGTCCCCTTTTCTAGGCTTAGGAGGAAACCCTTTACACCGATCAAGCTTTCTACCCAAAGCCTTGATCGAAACCCTCTTTTACAAAGAGAAACAATAAGCAAACTTAAATCCCTCTAATATGTATTTGTTTGCACAATTAAGCACTCACCCAAAACCTAAAACACTTGAGCAAATTTGACAATTTTGGCTCACTAGTGTTTGTCTATACAATAAATGACAATTTAAGCTCTAAGAAAATTCTTGATCATTTGATGTTTGACAATATGAGCATTAGCCTTTACTTGATGCTTGGAGGTCCCTTTTATACTCTTTGATGAGTTTATAGCCGTTGCTAGCCGTTGAGATTGAAATGGAGCCGTTGAGGACTTTAATTCCCACCATAAATGCAGTTCTGCAGCTCCCCGTTTTGAAACAGGCGTGCCTGTTTCGAAACGCCCTTTAAGTAGAAAGAGCCGTTGCAGTCTGACGTGGACCCGTATCGAAATGCTTTAGTCCGTTTCGAAACACCCGTTTCGAAACGCCTGTCCCCGTATCGAAATGACATGCATTTAAAAGTTAGTTGGGAAATAGCTGTTGGGGTTTATGACCGTTGTGGTCAATGCCACGTAGGCGTATCGAAACGACATAGCCCGTTTCGAAACGCTGGGCAAAAATCTCATCCAGGGAATGCATGTTTCGATTCGAGTATCGAAACGTTTTTGCTACTAGAATTCCCGTATCGAAACGCCTGGACAGTTTTGTGAAGTTTGGCTTTGAAAAACATGTGAAACCCTTTTAAAAACTTCCTTAAACATAATTTCAAGTTGTTTGGACTTTGGAAATGTTTTAAATACTTTTTAAATCAGTCAAAAACATTTTTCAATTATTATATCAAAACATTAGTTCTACACTTTTGCTATGCATCCGAATAGTATGAAGATGTACCGTGGGTTAAAAGAAGAGTACTACTGGATTGGGTTGAAGAAAGATGTGGCCGGGTTTTTAAGTAAGTGTATGGTATGTCAGTGAGTTAAGGCCGAGCATCAGTTTCCTTCAGGTTTGTTACAGCAATTGAAGATTCTAGAATGGAAGTGGGAACGTATTATCATAGACTTTGTGTCGGGTTTACCGTTGACTCCTTCGAAGAAGAATTCAGTGTGGGTGATAGTCGACAGATTCACTAAGTGTGCCCATTTCATACATGTTCATACTACCTACACCTTAGATAAGTTGGTCGATCTGTACATCAGTGAGATAGTGAGGTTGCATGGGGTACCGAAGTCGATTTATTAGACCGGGATCCGAGGTTTACAGCCAGATTTTGAGAGTGTTTGCATCGTGCTTTGGGTACTTGGTTGAACTTCAGCACTTTGTATCACCCGCAGTCAGATGGTCAGTCAGAGAGAGTTATTCAGGTGTTGGAGGACATGTTGAGGTGTTGTATCATCGACTTTCAGGGTTCTTGGCAGAAACTGTAACACCCTAAAACGTACCCTATTTAGAACGATAGAAAAACGAAATTGATAACGTAAAAGATTAGAACTTAGTTAAGGTTTAAGTACTAAATTGTATAATTCTAAATGACATGTTAACTAAATTAACTTAAGGCATATGTATGAATATATATATAACATGTATAAGAACACACATACTAATAAAAATAAACTTGAATTAATATAAAGTAATGTATTATTATATATGTATACATATACTCGGTGGGATAAAATAATGTATTCATATATATAGAGAGAGAGGAAATTAAAGTATGAAATTAATAATTTGGATATATGTATTACATGATATATATATGATTAAAATATGATAATTAAAGTATAAATGATTAATAGAAACAATGCATTAGTGGGCTGATGACTTCAATTAAACTAAACTAAAACTAAGTTAGTGGACATACATGGAGACTAAGCAATTCATGTGTCCTTAATAAGACCACATACAGACACTTGGATAAACATCACTTAGAGAGAAACACCAAAGTTATCACTATCTCTTCTTCATTCTGCATTCTCACCGAAACTAAGAAGGGAAAACAAAATGGTTGCCGGAAGTTCATCCATTCATACATGCATGGTTGGCTAAAACTCAAAGTAGGTACATACTATGTTATTTGATTTCATATTTTGAATTAGGGAAATGTTTTCTTAGCTTTTGATGATGAATGCTTGCTGTAAATAGGGTTAGAATTAAGTTATAAAGTTGTTTGATAGCTGGGTTCATCTTAGAATAGCTAAATTTCTAGAAATTTAATATGAACATGAACTTAGATTGAATCTGCCCAGATTAGGGTTCATGCATTGCCCTATTTTGAACTTGAACTTCATATGGGTTAGGGTTCGAATTAGGAAAACTTTTGTAAATAAAAGTTGTAGAGATAAATGATTACTATAAGAAAATGGCCTATTGGGTATGAAAACGACATAGGAAGTGGCTGGAAATTGAATTACAAAAAGAATGCTCAGAATTGAATGAATCTGGAAACTGCTTAGGTTAAATTGTAATTTTGAAAATGTTTAAGGGTTTAATTGATACCAATAAATTCTGGAAATTTTGTTAGAAAAATGGGAGGTATTGTAGGAATGAAAAATAAATGGTTTAGCTTGAATTATATATCAATTGATAGTTTAAATATCATTAGAACATATAGAGGATCAAAATGGACTAGTTTGTAAGGATTGATAATTTAAGGACTTACATGCCCTGTTTTTGTGGTTTCTGGAACATAATTATTATAATATATGTAGGTAAATGTGGTTAAAAGCTCAAGATTAATGGTGTAGTGAAACATAGGTTATAAATGCACTAAAGTCACAAATTAAGCATAGGCAGATTAGGTTTATGAAAATGCCCTATGTTCAAGTAATAAACTGTATTGATAGGAAAATGATAGAAATATGTGCTATACATGGTTATAAAGGTGTATTTATAAGCTTTCTAGAATGGTAAAAAACTTTTTATTTGGAGTTGTGAGTAAAAAGATATGGCCAGTTTAGTAGAGGTTACTCAAACTGCCAGTCTAGGTGGCAGATTCACTTGTCTAGGTGATTATGCTTAAGTAAATGAATTTATATGTTTGAATTAATTACTAATGGATATTGTATATGATATTTTATGATTTAAGATCACATTGTTGAAGACTTTCAAGAAGATTCAAGGAGCGATCAAGCAAAGAGAAGGGGAAAAGAATCATCATCAAGGATAACAACTAAGCTTGGAAGTATTTGTGAGTGTAGCTAGTTTAGGGTTGAGATTAATGTCTCAACCAATGTGTTTATGTTTCTTAGATGATTTAAAATGAAGCATGTAATGAACTTAATATGTTTTGCTTTGTGACATGAACTGTTTGAGCCACTTGAATTGAATTAATGGATGATTTAGCTACTGTTTGAAGATGATTATATGATTGAAATGATGCTAAATGCTTGCTGGAAATTCGATTGAGCATGGCTTGAATGTGCACAATGTAAACATGATTGAATGTGTACATGACTTTGTGATATGTGTTTGATAAACAAGTAAAATGAACTTGTTAGACATAAAAGATGAGTTAAAGTCCTTGGTTGATTAGTGTCTATAGGTAGAAGGGCATGCCTTAGAGTCATTGAGCTCATATGATCTTTGTTATAGGATGGTGGTTAGTCACCTATAAACCTGGTAAGGTGGTTAGTCACCTTGATAATTGAATGGTGGTAAGTCACCATTGATGCTTATGCACCCTCTGTTATAAGTTGAAATGAGAAATGGATACTTTGAGTATCTAGTGTTACATGTTACATGAAGACTTGATTACCTAATTCATTAATCATCCAAGGCAAAACATGATTAGAACAATGATATATGTTTAAATGAACAAGTTGGGTATTAGCCCTTATGATATGGAATGAATATGTGTACTTGGTTGAGATTTAAAATGAACTATGTTGTGATGTGAAACTATGAAATGTTGCTGCCAAGATGACAATGAGATTATATGTTGTTTGCTGTTCAATTTAGCTTGAATTGTACATGTGCTTGCTGCCCAAATTTAGCTTGAATTGTATATGTTGCTTGTTGTCCAATTTGGTATGAAATGTATATGTAGCTTGCTGCCCAAATTGGTGTGTTTTAAATGAAATGGTTGCTGCCCAATAAGTCATAGTACATGTAAATGCTTGTTGCCCTATTGGTTAGTACATGAAACTAGCTAAGTTAACTTGGTTTTGATAGACTAGCTAGGTATTCCAATACGTGCTAAGCCTAGCTAAGTAACCTTAAATATTGAATAAGACTTTAAAAGATTGAAACTAGTAAAGTTTAGGGTTGCCTCACTAAGTACATTAAGTGTACTTATCACTCTCTTTGTTTCCTTCTTCCAAACTTTCAGGTGTAAAGTTTCGAAAGCTGTCCGAATTATCCGTGAAGCCATCGCAAGACATCAAACAAGTATGATATAATCTTGTAATCTCTTAGTTGGTGGCATAGATGATGTTAGTATCTTGCATTGTTGAGCATGTTGTTTTGATAGTTGTTTTGTATATGTTAAGTATGTTATGTAAGTAAGTAATTTAAAGGTTGATATGTAAATATACTTGTTGATATGAAGACTATGTTTGTTGATAAATATATATGAAATATGATCATGTTTATATACATGAATAGTTGAATGTTTTTAATGTATAAGTATACTATAATGTTGATCAAGTATGCTATGTTATAGAACAAGGTCATATGTATCATATGTGATTAGTTCGAATGGACTAGTTAAGGTGTAGACTGATTGAATTTGTTGCAAGACTTGTATACTAGTTAGTATTGTTGAAGGAATTAGGATATGCATATAGGCATTGTTTGGTTATCTTGTGTAATCGATTGTAAGTCTTGATGTTCTTGAACTATATGAACTTGTAGGATAGTTAAGTTTGTTTAAAAATAAAAGTATTGTAATGGTACATAAATTGTTGTTAGCCGAATGCTTCACAAGATTAAATAAGTTAGATGATTGATTCGAATATACCAATTTCATGTTTATTAATTAAAAGTCATCGAGTGTTCTGGATTAGGTATAGTTCGAATTTTATGTTTGCAGATATAGATTAGTATGTGTTAGTTGAAATGTATACAAATATGTATTGGATATATTATATGTTTATAATGTTAAGATGTATGTTAGGAAAGTTTAAATTAGCCCACATGTGTGTATATGATTTGGTAACATGTTTCTAAGTTCATATGTTAACATGTTAAGTTGGATAACATACAAGTTGCACAACCCTAATTGATGTTCGTTACATGATTTGTTTCTATTGTTTGTTTGTTATGAATCATTCGTTATATGGCGTAACATCTCTCGCTCCTAACCCGGGTAAGGGATGTTACAGAAACACCTACCGTTAGTGGAGTTTGCATACAACAACAGTAATTAGGATAGTATTCAAAAGGCACCGTATGCGGCTCTGTATGGTAGGGAGTTTAGAACACCTATTTGTTGGGTTGAGGCCGGACAAAAGCTTGTACCGATGCCGGACTTGCTCAAGGGCACTACCGAGAAGGTAAAATTGATATGTGATCGCTTGAAGGCAGCTTCAGACAGACATAAATAGTATGCTGATTTGAAAAGAAAAGAGATAGAGTATGCCGTGGACAACAAAGTGTCCTTGAAAGTCTCACCTTGGAAGAAGGTGATGAGGTTTGGTAGGAAAGGTAAGTTGAGCCCGAGATTCATTGGTCCTTATGAGGTAGTTGAGAGGATTGGTCTCGTTGCTTATAGATTGAGACTGTCGACAAAGCTAGAGAAGATTCATGATGTGTTCCATGTTTCGATGCTCCGGAAGTATAGATCAGACCCGTCTCATATAATGCTGTGGAAGAGATCGAGTTGAACCCAGACTTGTCGTATGATGAAGAGTCGGTTGAAATTCTTGCTACGGATAGGAAAGTGTTGCGTGGAAGATCTATCGAGTTAGTCTAAGTTTTGTGGAGACACCGAGGTGTGGAAGAGGCTACTTGGGAGAGGAATGGAGAAATGGAAAAACAATTTTCGTATCTTTTTCCGTCAGGTAGTTTTGGGGACGAAATTCCTTAAGCGGGGGAGAGTTGTAACGCCCGAGGTTTGGGGCCTGGGAGATAATCAGGTTTGGTTAAACTGGTTCGGGTTAATTTAATTGAAAGAAAACAGTTTTAATGAATAAGGGCAAAAAGGGGTTTTGAGAATTTTTAAGGAAAGGGTTTTTTTATTTCAAAATATCATCATCTTCTTCTTTCCAACACTTTTCACATTTGCTTTTCTCAAAAACCTCCATTGTTACTATTACAATGCTCCCACCTTTCCCACAAGCAAGTTTTCAAGGTAAGAATTCTCTTGTTTTGATTTTTCTTTCCTTGAGTTTGTTATTAGTTAATTTTCCTTAAAACCCATTATTTAGAGTTATTTCAAAAAATGCTTTGAGTTTGAAAAATAGTAAAATGGAGGGATTTTCGTTTGGGTCTTTTGATGCCATGTTTAAGGGTGTTTTTAATCTTGTTTTGGTGACTTAAAAATGCTAAATTAGTGGCTAATAGTAGGAAACCCGAAATGTGTCTAAAAATGGGATTTTTGGGTTGAAAAGGTAGAGTTTTTGGCTTGGTTTTGGGTTGAAATAGTGGCTGATAATTTCCTTGCTGTTGGTGGTATTTTAGATGATATTTGGCGTGTTTTGATGTTTGGAAATGACGGGTTCAGCTTGAGGTTCCATTAGAACGAATTTGGGTGAAGTTTGGATTGAATGTCGATTTGTTTTGTTGCAAGATTGTTGAGTTTTGAGTTGCTGCTATGTTTGTGGGTATGTTAGCATCCTAATGTTCTGTTTTGGGTTGCCTAAAGTAGAGGGAACGGATTTGGGCTTCGTGGATGTGAATCTGAGTAGTTCGGAAGCTTGAATTGGGGATTCGGCTACCATTTGGGCTCTATCGGTGAGTGGAAATTGTTTTGAAGCTTTAAATTGTTCAACGAAGTTTTCTTGGGGTTTGGGTTGAGCCTTAGAGGCTAACCTAGACCCAAGCGTAAGTTTTCTATTCTTGCCTTGTTTAGTTGATTGTTGGCATTTGTGTTTGTGTGTGTTGTGGTGTTGATTGTGGAATGTTTTTATCCCCGTTTTAATGTGTTGTGTTGTCGTAGTTGATGTCAAGCCTCACGTGATGGTTAGTCGTTGTGTACGGTGATGTGTAGTCTCACCGGTAGTGACTAGTAGATGAGTACGGTGACGTGTAGTCCCACCAAAAATATGTTAGTTGTTGTGTACGGTGATGTGTAGTCCCACCAGGGGATGGTTGTGCATGTGCATACCACGTTTCGTTTACGCTTCTGTTTATTTGCATCTCTTTCTTAAATGGTTTTGCTTTTAAAACTAAGATATATGTTTTGAACTGCATTGTTGTTGTATTTTAGAGCTCCGCTCACTAAGCTTTTAAGCTTACGCTCTCTTTTTCCAACAATGTAGATCGTCAGAGGCTCCATGAGGCAAGTGAGCAAGGGATGAGTTCTTGGAGTTCCTTGCTAGCTCAAAGTATGGTTTTCTTAGTTGTAATAATACTTATGCAATGGGAATGCTAGGCTAATTGTTAGGGAGTTGGTGTTCAAACTCCTATGTTTGGCTTTTGTTAATGTTGCTAGCATGTTTTAAATGTTGATACCATGATATGATTAGGCTTGTTATGATCTTGGGTTAATTGTTATGTGTTTTAACTTGTTAGTGTTTTTGAACTAAAGTGTTCTTATGAGCTTTTGGGTTTGAGATCCATTTTGTGTGTATGCATGTTTGAAGCTTGTCTTTAGGGTGTTTTGCCTCTAGAATGTTTGTATAATAAGTTGCCATGTGGTTTGTGATGTTTTGGGGGTAAGTTTAGGAATGTTTGGAGATGCCAAAATGTAATTTCGGGTCAAACTGTGTCCAGGCGTTTCAGAACGTCTAATATGATTTCGAACGGCCAAGCTCCAGGGGCACCCGTATCGGAACGGGGGTGGTGCCGTTTCGGTACGATTTGCCACTGGAGGGAGGCTCCTGTTTCAGAACCATGAGGGGTCATTTCGGAACGGCCTGATGTTGCTTTTTGAATAAAGCCCGCGTTTCGGAACGGGTAGCCCTGTTTCGAAACGCATGTAGTTAAAACGGTTAAAGAGCATCTTTGGAGGTTTTCAAATGTTACAGTTTAGTCCCTTATGCTTGTATGCTTCCTAGTTGAGTTTATATGTATCATTTGTGATGGTTTTGCCTCGTGTGCATGGAACTTGACTAATAACTACTTGGTAAGGCTAAGTTACCTTTATGCCTCTGCTCGGTTCGTATCCGTGTTCGATTTTTCGCTGGTTGTCATTACACATAGGGTTAAACGTGACATTTAGACAAGATTAATAAAATGAAAAAAAAATAAGGTTGTTAATCGGAGTGAGGCCTTAGCAGGTTTCGCTTCGGTTTTTCCCGTGTAACCCGTTCGGTTCGGTCTGCTAGCTAGGCCGGGACGAGGGGGGTTACATTCCATAAATGGTTATATTATATTTTTTTCTAAAAAGTCAAATGTACACCGATTAGGTTTTTCTCTCTAGCCTAGCGTTAGAACTTCTCTTTTTTATCTTTGTTTGGTCGGCGTCGATATCAATTTTAGTATTGGTCGTCGATCGCTAGTAATCTTTCCTCTTCTTTATTTCATTATATCTTATCTTTATTTTTCTTTTTTTTCTAATTTTTAATAATAATAACTCTACCTTTGTGTCATGTTTTCCTCTACTTTATGGCATGTCTTCTTTGCCTTTTGGCACAATTTTGGTCTTCATTGACAGTCGTTTGATTGTTATTTTTATTTTTATTTGGCTTAATGCACTCCCCTTAAACTTTACACGTTTTTCTAATTTGCTCCCTAAAGTTCATTTTAACCACTTTTGCCCCTTAACGTTTTCGACGTTACCCATTTCTCCCCAAAAAGCTAACACCCTTATGTCTTGACCAATTAGAATGCACCACGTCATTTTTTTCTTTATTTTAAATTTAAAATAAAATAAATATATTAAAATATTTATTAATTAAATTATATTTCAAAAAATATCCAAAACACCCTATCTTCATCCTCATATTTTCTTTCCCAATTTTCATTTCTTTTACAATTCTCTCTCCACTGGAATGAGAGAGAGAATAGGTCCACACACTCAGATAAAGGGATCCTGCCATTTTTGTCATGGGATTCTAATCATGGGATTCAAGTTCATCCTCCCATGGATATCAGATAATTTTTTTTTTTACATTTTTATTACAAATTTGAAATCATTTGATTGGTTGTTTTAGTTTCTTTCAAGGTTCTTAATGAAACTTTTTCGTTGACTCGGTTCTGTAATTTGTTTTCTCTTGCAAATCTTAATGGCTGAAGTCTTTCTGGCAATTCCAAGAACAACCCTTTGTTCATCTGATAGTTTAAAGGGCGATCTGTTTTGTGTTTGATTTCTTCAAATTAAATTCAGCCACTGAATATTGTAAACTTTTACAAATCTTTTTTGCTATTTGCTTGGGCTGATTTCTTTGAGTTTTCTGTGAGAAATGTTATTTTCTTGTAGTTCTAAACAATCATTTCAAGTTTATGCCGATTGCTTCCACGCAACTGAGCAAAAAATCATTTTATGTTTCTTGATCTTCAAGTAAGTTGCCCCTTACTCTATTTTGATCTGAATATGTTTCTTTAAGTGTTCAGTTTCAATGAATCCGCCATTGATGACTTTTAAGTTTTCCTTCGAGATTCTTTGTTACAGAGTCAATATAAGTGGAATTTATGCTTGAAATTTAAATAGAAATTTAAACTGTTTAAATTTCTGGGTTTTAGGAGAAACATGAAGATGACAAAATGGCAGGATCCCTTCATTTGAAAGAAATGAAAATTGGGGAAGAAGATGATGGGTGTGGAGATGAGGATGTTTTGGGTACTTTAAGAAATATAATTAAATTAATAAATATTTTAATATATTTATTTTATTTTAAAATTTAAAAATAAAGAAAAAATAATGTGGTGCGTTCTAATTGGTCAAGACAGATTTTTTAACGGTGTTAGTTTTTTGGGTGAAATGGATAACGTTGAAAACATTAGTGGGCCACAATGGTCAAAATGCACTTTAGAGGGCAAGTTGGGGAAACAGGTAAAGTTTAGGGGAAGGTGCATTAAGCCTTTTTATTTTTATTTTTTCTTATGGTTGGATTTGGTGGTGCCTCAACTGATAAGAATGTGTTTATTTGGCTATCATGTTGATCTTCTCTGCTTTAGAACCTCGAGTTGGATTGAATATGCGCTCATAATTATTGTTTCTTGTTTGCGATTGAGTTGTGGTACTAATCATTTTGTAAATGTGCTTTCACTGTTATATGCATCTTTATGTTAGTGTTGATGATTATTTATCATTTACCGTCGATTAATGGTCTTTTTATCATCGATTAACTTTTGTTCGAGTATTTTGGTTGAGTTTTTAACATTTTCCTTGCATGGTCTTTTTATGATCTGATGTGTCTAGTTTCTTATTTCAATGGTTAAGAAAATGTTCGGGTTACGTGTTTAGTTTATTTTTATAATTGTAAACCCTCATTGTAATTTATGATATTTCATCTTTTCAATAAAACTAGAGGCTTCTATAAAAAAAATGGTTGTACTATAAAGATTGTTGATGAGTATATTGTAATTTATGTAGAGAGATATGAATAACCAAGATATGATTTGTCCCTCTTAAATAATGAAAGTGATATCTTAGATCCATTGATCAATTGAGACTAAAAATGTATGGTTGTGCCCAAATGAGTTGAAATGAGATATTGTACTCATTTTGTATCTAAGTTTACTTGGAATTCAAGAAATAAAAGGTTAGGCACGAACCAACTTGCCTCAGTGGTTAAGGGAACGGTTGTTGTTCCTAGAGGTCACGGGTTCGAGCACCAGCAGCTACAGCAGGGTGATTGAGCGTTCATTGTCAAATGGTTGAGAGTATATTTAGAATAGATACTACTTGTAATCACTCTAGCTTTCATAAAAAAAAAAAAGAAATAAAAGGTTAGCCTATACATGTATGATTATTCCATAACTCGTGGTCAATCCGATAGCATGAACAAAATAATTCACTACTATATAAAATTACCACAAAAATGTTATGATAGGCCATGACTTCCTATAAATATGGTAGTAGTGATGCATCGTTAAATGTTACTCACATTTTGTAATATAAGAGGTGTTTTAATATTACTATCAACGTAATAGGATCTCGGAAGATCACACCCTATAATTCGAATGATCATAATTAAAAGAAATTGAAATTATATTTAGCTCGCTGATTAAATTTTATAAAAATATACCTATAATTAATTTTATTTGATAGTGTTAAATGTTGAAATTTCATTTGTGTGCATGCTTGATGCACATTGTTTAGAGGGCCCAAATTAAAATAGTGAAATGGTTGCACATATATTTGTGTGTTTGTGTCGACTCTCCTTTACAGCAGTGATTAAGGCTTAGTTTGCGGTTGATTTTAAAAAGTGCGGTGAAAAAAAGTGATTTTCAAACTAGCTGTTGAAAAGTAGTTTTGAAAAGCTGGTCAGTGTTTGTCATTGATGTCAAAAAGTGATTTCGATGAGATAAAATGTCTATTTTAGACATGATATTGAAAAGTAAAAGTAAACTTGGGTGATGTTCAAATAGTTAATGTTATGATATATGAAATAAGCCAATTTTAATTATAATAAAAATTTTATTTTTTATAAAATTTAATTTAAAAATATAAACTATTCTAGATTATATACGAACATATCACTTACAAATTAATAATAAATATAAAATAAATTACAAATAAAATAATTTTATTCTCAATATAAATATTATAAAATATATATTATTTTATAATTATGTATTCATAATGTACAATAAATTATAATTAAATAATAAGGGTAAAAAGTAATTTTATTTTCAAACTAGCTTCTCCACCCAAGAAGCTATAAAATCTAGCTTTTTGGTTTGGGTGGAAAAGCTAGTTTTAAAAGCAACAAAAAACACAAAAAAAAAAAACAAGTGAAAGCACTTAAAAAAGCCCGTTTGGGTTGCGAAACGCAACCACAAACGGGGCCTAAGACTTCTATATCAGCGGCGTAGATTTTAAATCTTAAAAAGGTAATATCGATGTTTGTATCAAAAATTTAAATATCGTTCTATTATAAAAAAAATTATAATAAAATACGATTTTTAATAATTCATCTTAGTAATATCTCTAATAGAGAATCAATTGTATGATATTAGCAAAACATATCCCTTAATCTATTCCTTTTAATTAGCTTATTATATCTCTCAATCTACTTAATTTATTCCATTCATTTCTTGATTGTAACCATAATTAGGATAGTAATATTGTGTATAAATACCTCTCATTTTCAATAATATTCTCAAGCTTTTCAATTACAATTTGAGGGTGCATTTGGTTCACAGAATGAAAGATTACCTTGGGAATAAGATTCTCGGAATATAACATTACCTAATATATTACTGGGAATATCATATTACTTTTTTTGGATTTTTTTTTGAAAGTTTAGTTTATTGCTATTAACGAAAGGGAAACAAACATATACGTACGCCTCGTTAAAAAACTTCCCTACGCCTAAAATGGAGGGAAAAGAGTGCGAAACGTATATGTTGAATATACATACATATTCTCACATGGAAATTTTCTTTCCAATCAAATACTCCCAACCACTATGTCTCACAAAGAAACGTTTCGTGCCCCACCACTCCAAATCTGCAACGGCAATCCCGATGGTTTTGTTCCATCATCCTGTTCCTTCCTCACCTGTTGCACCCAGTTGCGAAGTACTCTCACACGCAATTGCATTGTTCTTCATTGCACCCTCCCTGGCCAAAAGATGAGCAACGGTATTTGCTTCTCTATACACAAAGACTAGAGACCAGTTGTGTCTGCTGCAGAATTCCTTTATTTCGTTAACCATGGCTGCAAACACGGCTGGTGCAGCATGTTTGTTTTTTATCCAATTGATTGCCACTTCGCAATCAGATTCCAAAATAAGCGGATGATTTTCGCACCAACAAGATCTTTCGAACATCTTGCAGGCCTCCAAAATACTAACCAACTCAGCATGTATGGGATCAAAACTCCCAATACACAACGAAAATTCTGCAAATTTATCTCCAGTGCTATTTCTTAAGATCCCCCCGATTCCAGCAATCCTATCCTCGCCCACTACTGCCGCATCGACATTAAATTTCAGTGTGCCTATAGGAGGTGCAACCCAAACCTTCTTCGGTCCCCCTCGTTTAGGCTTTGACATGGCCGAGAACGCTGTTGGGCATCTGATAAAATCACTTGCGCTCTGGCAGCTCCCCGACCATTTCCATCTACACTATTGCCCCGTGCAAAACATGGCCTTTTCGAACATCTCATTTGCTGTCCATTCTCTATCCTCGAATATTACTGCATTGCGGCAGGTCCAGATTGACCAGAAGAAGCCTTGCAGCGCCATGTTCCATACATCTTTGAAGCTGGCCCCACTTGAAGCCGAATCCCAAATCTGCACAAAAGAGCGAATATCCGCAGGGAAAACAAACGATGTTTGCCAGATTCCAAACCATTTCTGCCATACATGCCACACCACCCTGCAATGTAAGAATAAGTGATACACAGTTTTCGGCAAATTTTTACAAAAAGGACAACACAAAATGCCATTTAGTTCAACTCCCCTTTTCTCAAGCTCAACTCCAGTTGGAATTCGACCAAGGATTGCTCTCCAAAGAAGTGCTTCCACTTTGGACGGGGCACAACTCCTCCACACGATGTTCCAGACATTTTCAGTTTGCAGCCCATTCGAGAACTCCATGTTGCAAAAATTCTTTGATGAATACAGTCCGTTTGAATCGCCCATCCATCGAATTCTATCCTCTACATTGGCCATGCAAACTGCTTTGTTAATAACAGTGAGGAATTCACTCCAAACTTCCAACTCCCAATCGAAAAACCTTCGCCTCAAACCAATATTCCATTCCCACCCGCCATTCCCCCTACAACCAAAGTCCGCTACGTTCCCACACTTCTTTGTTGCAACTGCGAAAATCCTCGGAAATGCTTCTTTTAATGATTTTACTTCATTCCACCAATCAGTCCAGAAATCCACCAACTTGCCGTCCCCGCATTGCACTTTCAGCACTTTGGTGAAGTTATCATTTTCATTGAGAAGGGGTTTGGTTATGTTTTTCCAAACCCAGGAAATTTTGTTACCATTCACCGACTAGGGTATCAGCTTGTTGCTATCGAGATTGTACTTAGCATCGATCACTCTGCGCCATAGGCTATCTCTTTCGCACCCATACCGCCACACCCATTTATTCAAGATAGCCCTGTTTTTTAATCTTATATCTACGGTTCCTAGGCCTCCGCACAGTTTCGGTTTGCAAATATCATCCCATCTAATCCAGTGGATGCTTTTTCCGGCCTTCCCCCCCCCCCAAAGAAAGTTTGCAATTAAGCCATTGATTTTGGTAGCAATAGATTTCGGCATTTCCAGCATAGATAAATAGTACATGGGAAGATTAGATAGAACAGCATTTACCATTGTTAGACGTCCGCCAAAAGAGAGTTTGTTGCATTTCCAAGCTCCCAATCGAGTCTGCACCTTGTTGATGATGGGCGACCACAACTCCTTGGTGTTCCTTGCCTGCCCCAGTGGGAGGCCAAGGTAATTCGATGGCAAATTCTCAGCCTTACAGCCCATACCGCGCGCCCACTCAGCTAATGTTGCATCCGCTACATTGATGCCATATAACTTTGTTTTCGTGAGGTTCAATTGAAGGCCCGAGCATAGACCAAACACTTTGATAACCCTGATAATATTACTGACATTTTCCTCCTTGGCAGCATCGAACACAATTAAGTCGTCGGCAAATTGAATATGAGAGACCCTCATACTGCTATTGCCCACCGACACCCCCTCCAATAAATTCAAACTCACGGCTTTGCTTAGAAGAGCACTCAGCATTTCGCCGACCAAATTAAAGAGCAAATGTGATAGCGAACAACCTTGCCGTAGCCCGCGCTTAATATGAAACTGTTTTGTAGGGACACCATTCACCAAAACCGATAGCACCGGGCTGGATGTACACGCTTTGATCCAATTCCTCCACACTTCCCCAAAGCCCATCTTCGCTTGCGTAAACTCCAGGAATTCCCAACTAATTGAGTCATAGGCCCTCCTGAAATCCGCTTTAAGAATGACAGCACTACAATTCCTTCTCTTTAAGTCGTCCACCACCTCATTAGCTATCATCGAACAATCCAGGATTTGTTTGCCCGCAATGAACGCAAACTACGTTTCTCCAACAACTTCCGCTAACACCCTAGCGAGCCTACGTGCTAGGACCCGAGCCAAAATCTTATAAATACTCCCTACAAGAGAGATAGGCCTGTAATCCTCTATTTTTGCGGGGCTGGCAGATTTTGGAATTAGTGCAATGAAGGACCGGTTAATAGACTCGTCCAGCAAGCTTCCTTTGTAAAACATTTCAAAGAAATCCAACACCTTCAGCCGTAAATTCGGCCAAAACCGTTTGTAGAAATTGAGATTGAAACCGTCTAGTCCAGGCGCCTTATTCCCATCGGCAGACTTTATCGCCTCCCATATTTTCGATTCAGTGAACTGTGTTTCTAGAGATTTTGCCGATTCCACGCTAAGCTTTCTTGTTTCCACCTCAAACTTTTTTACCGGCACATAATTTTTGAGGTTATAAACAGCCTTGACTTTTGCAACCAATCCCGTTCCACCTCAAACTTCATTACCCACTTTAACCACGCCAATCCTGTTCTGATTTCTTCGACACGACGCAGTAAGGTGAAAGAATCTGGTATTATTGTCCCCCTCTTTGAACCACTTCAGTCTTGACTTTTGCAACCAATCCCGTTCCTCCCTTCTGTATCTTTCCCACACACTGCTTTTGAGCATCCTCAATTCCTCCCAATTCGCATTAGATCCATCAGAGTCGGCTGCAATGTTCTCCAGTGCTTCAATTTTAGCTTCCAGCTCCGAAATCGAAAGCGTGTTTTTTGCTTCCTCATCTTTTACCCAATTCTTAGTCGCCACTTTAGCCTTCCGCAATATCCCCCTCAAATCTTCACCATTTTCTTCCTCGATCAACGTACACATGAGTTTCCTGTAATTCTCATCCTCAGCCCATCCCGAGAACCATTTGAATGGCCGTCCCCCCTGCTTCTCCTTGACCTCCTGAAGCACGATTGGATTGTGATCCGAGAGCCCTCTTGGGAGGGAGAATTGTGATAGTACGGGAAAAACCACTAAAATTTCCGGAGCTACAAAAAAACGATCGAGTCTGCTGGCCACCATCCTCTCCCCACTTCTAAACCACGTAAAAGCACCACCCGAAAGTGGGAGATCAATTAGATCACACTTTGAGACCAGATTTGATAGCATCCTGGATGCAGGGTAGTGTTTCGCCACTCCAACCCTTTCATCGTTAGTCAATACCTCATTGAAATCCCCTCCAAGAATGAAAGGTAAATTGATCTCAAGAATCAAGTTAGTCAGATTCTTAAAGAAGTTCTTTCTTTCTCCTCCCATATTAGGTGCATAGACGTTGATTAGGCCGATATTCAAATCTTTTTGAATTATTTTCCCGATATTAACAATGCACCTATCTAGAATTCTTGTTTCTTCCACACACAGAAAACTTGAGTCCCATATCGTGATTAGCCCCCCCGAAGCCCCTTGAGAAGGAGCCCACACCAGCTCATTCAAACGTCTACCTTTGAGCCTTTTTTCCAATGCATAATTCACCTTCCCAAGCTTCGATTCCTGGATAAAAACAATTCTTGCTTGACTTCTCCCGATGATACGACTCACCGACCTCAGTTTTTCAGCCTTCCCAAGCCCCCTAGCGTTCCAAGATAAAATTGATAACATAATACTAATTTCAAAACCGTTACACACGAATAACTGACCCACTGCAAAACATATTCGATCAGAATTTACTCCTCCAGCATCTGCAGACTTTGAACCACACAATTGAAGGGTGCATCAAATTCGACTCCTAATTTTACGCCTACCTCCAATGTTGCTGAAGCCTCAGCTTCCAAGTCTATGCCTTTTGCTTCCACCCTAGGTTTTAACGGCGAGGCTGCAGAATCTGATGAAGAAGTTTTCCGCACCCCGGTCTTGGCCAATTTCTTCCTCGGCTTTTCTTTTTTCCTGCCCTGCGCTTGCGAAAGACGGCCATTTGCCGACCTTGCCCACCAATTCCATTTATCCAAGCCAGCTCTCAACCTCATATTTGCTCCGTTCGCGCTTCTGACTTGAGATATTGAGGGAAAGGTGTCCGAACCCTGTGCTTTGTCTAAAGCAGCCACCGGGCTGGGCATGCTCACCTCCTCTATTGGCACCTCTATTAATTTGGAATCCAAAGAGCCCGATGTACCAGAAAGGGCAATGGGCTTGTCACCCCTCACCATAGGGCTACCACAATCGGGTAAGGGAATGGGCCCATTATGACCAGGGACTGTTATGATCGGCACATCCACTAAGCCATCCGAAATAGGCACGTGCGCCAGGTTGGCATTCACCCCAACGATCTGGTTTTCCTCGAGATACTGCCCTGACACAAACGACGCCTCCATCATTTGAATTCTGCTGTCAGGGTCATCATTATCGAGTGGCTCATTAATGTTTCCGAAAGTATCAGGACACCCAAACGTCGCATTCCCCACATTCTCCTCTCCCTCCTCAAACGGCGAGAACCCGTCGATGAAACTCCATTCGCCGTCGAACGGTTCCGTTCTAATTAGAACATCGTGATGTCGGCCATTCAGGAAAAAAGACAATCTGTCTGGAATCAGTGTTATATTACGAACACTGACTAAGATTCTCGCTTCTGTAAAACAGTTCCGATGAAGTGTGTCATCTTCAATTTTCAGAACCTCACCCCACCTGCTGCCGATTTCCTTAAAAAACTTTTCACACCACACCTGGAGCGGGACCTCCTTCATCACTGTTGAGTGTGTAAAAGTTCTATTATTTACACCCTTTTTAACCCATATTTCTGCTGCATTCAAGCATCATTGCATTGCATTTAGGTCAGTTTACAGCAAAACATCACAAATATATTAAAGGCACGGATTCTACTAAAAGATGGCTTATTTTGCAGGTTGCTGCCATAGTAGACGAAGAAGGTAGGCGCAGGGTAGAGAAGCAGAAGAGCTGAACTAGACAAGAAGATGATGAGGACGTTGCTGCCATGGTTGCCGCCATAGCTGACGGAGAAGGCAGGCGCTGGGCAGAGAAGCAGAAGAGCTGAACTGGACAAGCAGACAAAGAGGACGATGCTGCCATGGTGCCACCGTGACAGCATGGTGACATCAGTTCTGTGGAAAGAAAAAGCGAAATGGACCTCGATAGATAGAGAAAATTTTGTTCGTCTGTCGTGTGAAAACCATATATTTTTCCAAGCCCCGGATCAAAAGATATGTCAAGCCCAAAGTTCAAGGAGAGAAAATCCCAAAAAACAAGGAGGACGGCTGGAAAGTAGATTCCTTGAAGATTAAGTCTTTATTAGAATCATACTTTTAATTAAAGTTGTAATCCTTGTTAACTTAGAATACTTGAGCCCAAAGCTTATATAAGGGCATGTATTTTAACCTAGGAGAGAGACCCCAAAACCTCCATATCCCAACCCCATAACCGATAACCAAACCCCTCCGCCGTTTACCCGTCGTCGACATGTTCTAAATTCCCCCTAGGGCCACGGGTTGTTTTGTAAAGTAGTTGCAAGGGTTGTTTTGTTTTAGGATTTTCCAAGTTCAATAAAATAAACTTCAAGTTCTCTTATTTTGGTTTTAATATCTTGCAAGAGCATCGGGAGAGCATTGTGAGGTTATCCATTTACTTAGCATCGGGAGAGTCAAATATACGAAAGAAATAAGAGCAAGTTCTCTAGTTTATAGTTGAACTATCTTGTGCCTAGGGATAGGGCAAGGTTAAGTGGCTAAGGAAGAATTCATACACATCGGTGTTCATCGTTCGATTCACGCCGGGAGGTATCATCAAAGACGTGATCATCGACAGACTTGGACCTAGGGATAGGCCAAGGCAGATCTGAGATTCTTGCCAAACTTGAACGTACTGAGTTGGTGTGTTTGTTGCCGCGACGACCAACGGACAGCTGCCGCGACAGGTGCTGCCAGCGACAGGCGCGACGACAGAACTGGATTTCCTAAGCAATACAATACCTGCACTACTGAGCAATTCAATACCAGCCCATTCTCTCTATCTTGATTATTCTACTCTTTTATTTAAGTTTACTTTATTATTCTCGTGACACCTCTCAAATATTTCCTTTACTTCGTGCAGTGAAATTAGGTGAAGCTATTAGCCCAATCCCTGTGGAGACGATAATCTGATATTTCGTATCACTTTACTACTTGCGTCGTGTACACTTGCACTACAATTGCGATAGACTCTTTTACACGCAACAAGTTTTTTGGCGCCGTTGCCGGGGATTGGCAACATAACTACACCTTTCTTTTATTGCACTTTTCGTTTTTGTTTTTGTTTTTCTTTTAATTTTTCTTTTTCTATTTTTCGTTAGTATTTTAGACTCTTGCTTTTCACGAGGTTTACTTGTTTATGCGCAGATCTAAAAGAGGCGAAGATCCTGAGTATCCATTAGATCCGGAAGTTGAACGTTCATTCAATCTTAGGAACCGACTTCGTTACGTGCTAGCCAGGAACGAGTACCTTGAAGAACAGTTAGAGACAATGGCATACCGAGGAGATAATCCTGCTGCTAGAGATGGAGCTGTTATACCGCCTGCCGGCGACCCGCCCGCAGCAGCCGGACGACGGTCATGCCGTGACTACATGCTGAACGATCATGTAGAGCTGGAGACCACGCTGCCGGATATTGAAGTTGATAACTTTGAGCTTAAACCTGTCATGTTTAGTATGATCAACAATGCCGGACAATTTAGTGGTGCTGTGACAGAAGATGCTAGGGAGCATCTCAAAACGTTCCAGGAGATCTGTGGTTCGTTTAGACTGCCAGGAGTTAATCCGGAGATACTGAGGCTTCGGTTATTTCCCCACTCATTGAGGGACAGAGCTAAAACTTGGTGGAATAAACTTACGTCGGGTTCAATCGTAACTTGGGCAGATTTATCTCATGAATTCTTATCTCGTTTTAATCCTTCACATTTATCTGAGCGATTACGTAATGAAATTGCTACTTTTCAGCAGGAAGATGACGAGCCAATGCACGAGGCCTGGGACAGATTTACTACTCTTCTTCGGAACTGCCCAATGCATGGATTCCCCGTCTAGAATCAGGTAACTAAGTTCTATAATGCTGCTAACTTACAAACTCGCATTCAAATTGATTCTGCAGCAAATGGGCTATTATTGGATAAAGATCCAGACGAGGCATTGCAAGTTTTGAAAAATCTGGCCAAGAATGAGGAACAGTTTCCGACCGCAAGAAGAGGGGGTAAGCGGGTACTTGCTGTCAAGGACTATGAAGCCGACAGCACGTTGAAATCACAGGTAGCATTCCTTACTAAAGCAATGAAAAGGTTATTAAATGATGATGGTCAACAAGGATTTGCTGTAGAGGAAGTATGTGATATCTGTGAGGGAAATCATAGTCGGGATGAGTGCCCAATACAAGTAGAAGAGGGAGAATATGTTGGAAATTACAACAAACCGAATTACAACTCCAACAATTATAATCCCAATTAGAGGAACGATCCCAAATTTTCCTGGAGTAATCCTAACAATGCCCTGAATCTGCAAGCACACAATCAGAATCATGGAGGACCTAGATTGCTGACGCGACAGAACCTGTCACCGAACCTGCCGCCGCAGCAGCAACAGCAGCCACCACCTGCCACGAGCAGTATATTGGAACAGACTCTGGCCACCTTTATGTCTCAGACCGGTACTTATATTGAGAATATGAATCAGTTTGTCAAAAAGACAGAGAATTTCATGGATAAGACAGAGATGAGGATGACGAATCATGAAGCTACTTTGAAATCTCTGGAGACACAAATGGGTCAGGTTTCTCAACATATTAAGCCGAGGCAGAATGGAGGATTCCCTAGCAATACTGAAAATGCTAGACCGCCCACACATGAGCAATGTAAGGCAATTACTACTAGGAGTGGGAAGAAATTACCAGGGCCGAAAAAAGAAGCTGAAACAGTAAAGGAACCAGCCTTGGACAAACCTGCCGAGGAAGCTGCCCCGACAGGTGATACACAGACTGCTGCCGATGAGCCTGTCACGACAGCAGAAGCGACAGAGGAGAAAAATGAAGAACATCATCCTCAGATTCGTATGAAGTGGGAAGGACGTATTGCTGATTACCGTCCCCCACCACCTTTTCCTCAACAGATACATCAAATTAAGCAGGAATCTCAACTTAAAAAGATTTATGATATTTTTAAGCAGGTTCAAATTAATATTCCGCTGTTAGATGTCGTTAGGGAGATGCCTGGTTACGCCAAATTTCTCAAGAATGTCATGTCAAAAAAATATAAACTTGGGGAATTTGAAACGGTAAGGATGGCAGATGGTTGCATGAGTATTCTTCATCGGCAGCCACCCTAGAAAAAGAAGGATCCGGGGAGCTTCATCATACCTTGTGTAATCGGAGACAAATTCGTGGGTAAGGCACTTTGTGATCTTGGTGCTAGTGTTAATCTAATGCCAAAGTCTGTTTTTCAGAAATTAGGTATTGGAAAGGCGCGGCCCACGACAGTAACTCTGCAGCTGACAGACCGCTCTTACGTTCATCCAGAGGGAAAGATTGAAGACATTCTGGTAAGAGTGGATAAGTTTATTTTTCCTGCCGACTTTCTTGTTTTAGATTGTGAGGCAGATGAAAACGCACCAGTCATCCTTGGGCGACCCTTCTTAGCCACGGGAAGATCACTGATTGATGTGGAGAAAGGAGAACTCACCATGCGAGTAAACGATCAAGAGATTAAGTTGAATGTTCTCCAATCAATGAAACATGCTGATTTGGACGAGGAATGCAAGGCCATCATTGAAGTGACCCTTGATCATCCCTGCATTAGGTCGGGCTGTCATGATATAAAATTTGGTCATTACTGCGACAACCACCTACAGGCCTGTCACGACAGCAACGCCGACAGCATCGACGACAGCAACTCCTCTGACTCCGATACATCTGATACTGAAGATCAGGAGGAGGTAAACTGGTTAGGCTATCGTCCAGGTAAGTTATTCGAACCTTTAAATTACACTTCGGATAACCATTTAATCCAAAAGCCATCTACTATTGAACCACCTGCCTTAGAACTTAAGCCCTGCCCGGGCAGTTAAAATATGTTTATCTTGGTTCAAATGACACACTGCCCGTAATCATCTCTTCTAAGCTGCCGCAGGAACAGGAACGGCAGCTAATCGGCATGCTAAGGCAGCACAAGAAGGCGATTGGATGGACGATAACAGACATTCAAGGCATTAGTTTGGCGTTATGCATGCACAAAATCCTCCTTGAGGAAGATCATAAGCCGACTATTGATGCCCAAAGGCGGCTAAACCATGCGATGAAGGAGGTAGTGCGTAAAGAGATAATAAAGTGGCTAGATGCTGGTATTATTTATGCCATCTCCGACAACAAATGGGTGAGCCCGGTGTAATGTGTTCCAAAGAAAGGAGGAATGACCGTGATAACCAATGAGAACAATGAGTTAATCCCAACCAGGACTGTGACCGGTTGGAGGGTTTGTATGGACTATCGGAAGCTCAAAAAAGCTACTCGAAAGGACCACTTTCCTTTACCCTTTATTGATCAAATGCTTGATAGATTAGCGGGTAAACCTTACTATTGTTTTCTTGATGGTTACTCAGGTTACAACCAAATCGCTATCGCACCGGAGGATCAAGAAAAGACGACTTTCACATGCCCCTACGGAACATACGCGTTTAGGAGGATGCCATTTGGACTCTGTAATGCACCTGCCACCTTCCAAAGGTGCATGATGGCCATATTCTCCGACATGGTAGAGGACTTCCTAGAGATTTGTATGGATGATTTTTTCGTCTTTGGAGACGATTTTGAGAGCTGCCTCGGCAATCTTCAAAAGGTACTTGAAAGATGTGAAAAAGCTAATCTTGTTTTGAATTGGGAAAAATGCCACTTTATGGTGGATGAAGGGATAGTTCTCGGCCATAAGATTAGCTGTCGTGGGATAGAAGTCGACAGGGCCAAAATAGAAGTCATAGAGAAGCTGCCGCCGCCGACCACAGTCAAGGGCATTAGAAGTTTTTTAGGGCATGCTGGTTTTTATCGGAGATTCATTGCAAATTTCTCAAAAATTACCAAGCCCCTATGCCATCTCTTAGAACAGAACCGACCCTTTGACTTTAATGATGAATGTACTGAAGCATTCATGGTTCTGAAGGAAAAACTGGTAACAGCCCCCATAGTACAGCCACCAGACTGGACACAGACCATTCTGCCCTGAAGTATTTGTTCGCAAAGAAGGATGCAAAGCCTAGATTGATACGGTGGATCTTGCTATTACAAGAATTCGATTTAGAAATCAAGGACAAAAAAGGGACAGAAAATCAGGTGGCAGACCACTTGTCAAGATTGGAGAAGGGACAGAGTCTACCAATCGATGAGACAAACATACTGGAGGCCTTCCCAGATGAGCAGCTCTTTGCTGCCGCAATCGCTGCCGCGACAGCCATGGCGGCAGGTAAGTCTTCTAAACTCCCCTGGTATGCTGATGGTGTTAATTTTATAGTTAGCGGAATACTTCCTTCTGATCTTAATTATCAAGCCAGAAAGAGGTTCCAAAATAATGTCAAGCATTATTATTGGGACGAACCTCTTCTTTTCAAACTATGTGCAGATCAGGTTATAAGGAGATGTGTACCACAAGAAGAGCAAGAAGACATTCTCCATCACTGCCATGCTTCACAATATGGAGGTCACTTAGGAGGCAATAAAACTGCTGCCAAGGTGCTGCAGTCAGGGTTCTACTGGCCGACACTGTATAAAGATGCACAGAACTTCTACAAGAACTGTGACAGGTGCCAGCGGACAGGTAACATCTCGAGGAGAAACGAGATGCCACTGCAGAACATTCTAGAAGTCGAGATCTTCGACGTTTGGGGGATTGATTTCATGGGACCTTTTCCATCTTCATGTGGAAATCTATACATCCTCCTAGCAGTGGATTATGTCTCTAAGTGGGTTGAAGCCATCGCCACTCAAAAGAATGATGCCAAGACAGTCCAAAAGTTTTTGCACAAAAACATTTTTTTCTAGATTTGGCATCCCTAAGGCGATTATCAGTAATGAAGGGAGACACTTTGACAATAGGGTTATTGATGCCGCCTTGAAGAAATATGGTGTCAAGCACAGGATCGCGACAGCATACCACCCACAGACCAATGGACAAGCTGAGATATCTAATAGGGAAGTTAAGAACATTCTTGAAAAGATGGTTAAACCAACTAGGAAAGATTGGTCTTTATTTCTAAATGATGCATTATGGGCATATAGGACAGCTTTCAAGACTCCATTAGGCATGTCTCCATACCGATTAATTTATGGGAAAACCTGTCATCTGCCTGTCGAGATAGAGCACAAAGCATATTGGGCAATCAAGGCCGTGAATATGGACTTAGACAAGGCAGGCCAAAAAAGGCTGTTAGATCTGAACGAGCTTGAGGAAATACGGACAATGGCCTACGACAATGCAAGAATCTACAAGGAAAAAACTAAGAAGTGGCATGACAGGAAGTTGTTGTCACGACAGTTCTGCCCAGGGCAGCTTGTGTTGTTGTTCAATTCTAGACTGAAACTCTTCCCAGGAAAGCTAAAGTCTAGATGGTCTGGCCCGTTCCAAGTGGTACAAGTTTTTCCCCATGGTGCCATCACAATCCAATCATTAAAAGACGGGCACCAATTCAAAGTCAACAGACAGCGCCTCAAGCATTATCAGGGGACTGAAGCCCCAGGAATACAGGAAGTGGTTACTTTAGGAGATGCCCCACAAGGCATCCCTAATTTAACCTAAATTTTATTTTCATTTATTTTATTATTTAGTATTATTTATTAGGAAATTAGGTTTATCTTATTCGAATAATGTTTTTATATTTTTTGTTTTCAGCAAATAAAGGAGTCAAGAAGAAAAGAAGAAGTGACCCAAGCCCACCATCCATCCATCAGCCCAACAGAGCCCATTTATTGAAGCCTGTCGTTCCAGCTGCCGCCGCAGACACGGATAAGACAGGCTGTCAACAGACTGACACGGCAGACGCAGAAACGTGTGGCAGACGTGTAATCGCAACAGTCGCTCCGTTATTCACGCCTGTCGTTACAGCATTAAACGGGCAGTAACTCGACCGCTATAAAACCCCGTTTTCATTTCTATTTTCATCACTTCTGCTTATTCTTACTTGCTTTCTCCTCTCGTTTTTATTTGTTTTCTTTACTTTCTCAATCCTTGCTACTAAAATGTCTTCTAGACAGACCCGTCAAGGTGCTGCCTCAGCTTCTTCATCAGCAGCACCCACACCGTCCACCTTCGCCACTAAGGAATTATGGGAAGAGTGAGGTTTTATCTACATCCGCAAAGCTCCGAACATGGGGCTTCGTCCATTCATCGCGAGGGCCATACGAGCTCAACTATGGGAGCAATTCGCAGAGCAGCCGGCAGAATTAAACGACACGTTGGTATGGGAATTTATGCTGCCATCAACAACAAGATGGCAACATCCGTCACTGTCCGAGGGGTCAAGGTACCATTCACGGCTGACAGCATCAACCACATGTATGGCCTATATTTTGGCCCAAACGATGATGCCCATCAGCAATTTTTAGACACCCTTGATGTTGCCGCCTATGGAGCTGTCATGGTAGAAGTAACAGAGGAAGGAACAACATGGACCACGAGCAAAAAGAACCCCAACTCTGTCAAAAAGGGGCAGCTCCTTCCAGAGGCAAAGCTGTGGAACGCTTTTATCAAGAAGCGTATCCTGCCGTCCTCCCATCACACGACGGTGGACCAGCAGCGGCTCGCCCTCATCCATTCAATCATGCACGACCGGCCTATCAACGTGGGCCGCTATATGAGGGATAGCATCTTGGACTGCACATTTCGCTCCACTTTTCGCCTTTTCCTACCGTTCACAATCACCTCTCTTTGCCGATGCGCTGCCGTCCCAGAGGCCACCACCGACAAATTGGTCCAAGGCAGAGGCTGGACAGACAACAACATTAACAGCCTCATGGAGCTGATAGTCGCTACCCCCATCTCCTCCTTCAACCCGGCTGCTTCCCCAGCCGAATCATCCGAGGAGCCTGCTCAAGAGCCTGCCCATGACCCTGCCACAGCAGCTGCCCCGATAGACCAAGCTGCCCAGATACTTGCTGCACTACAACGGGTGGAAGACAGACAAATGGGATTAATGACATTCATCCGGGACTTCGCCAACGCAACGGTAAATTTCATTACCGACACTTTACATTATCCCGATGTCATTTTCCCCACCTTAACTGCCCATTATTTCCATATCCCCTCCCCTGCCCACACACCTACACCACCTGCCTCCCCTGACATCGATACAGACCCTCCTATCGGAAGGAATTTGGAAAAGGACTTCACACCTACACCACCTGCCTTCATTCTACCTGTCATTTGCATTGAGGGCAATGCAACCCTCGAGTTTGGGGGTGGCAACCCTCCATTCTAATGGAGTCTTAGTACATTTTTAATTATTTGTTGTGTCTTTCATTTATTTAAGTTCTCTTAAAAAAAAGATTAAACTGTTGGCTTAAAAACTGTGAAGTAAACTTACCTGTCATGACAGCTCTGTCGTGGCAGCATCTTTAGGACAGATTAAGGAGAAGTTTAGAGCCTTTCTATAGTTCTGAAAACTTAAACACCATTGTGACTGTTATATTGCTTAGATGTCTTTTAGCCAAACTTGAATAGGATGCTTAGTACTTGAATAGCCCCTAGAGGTGCCTAACACTGGCTCTAGGAAAGAAGTTTAGCAAAATAGCCCTAGAGGTGCCCGAAACTGGCTCTAGTGAAACTTTAGCTTGAAAAATAAAAAGCAAGTCAAAACAGAAAATCAAAGAAGCATGAAAATGTGCCTTCAAAAAAATAAACTTTGGCATAAAAATTCGAGTTAAGAGTTGAATATTTTAGTGAAACTAAGAGAGTCTTGGCATATAACTGTTCACAAGCATGCACACACTGCACGAGGACTATAGGGAGATTCCGGACAGATCCTAATCTTTCCGACAGGGTGCTGCCACCACAGAGAATGAGCGACGGGTAAGGGACAGTTCACTGTTTGAAGGCCAACACAAAAAAATTTTATATTCTTTTTTTCTTTTAAGTCTTAGTTGCTTGAGGGCAAGCAAAAACTTGAGTTTGGGGGTGTGTTGAGTGTGTAAAAGTTCTATTATTTACACCCTTTTTAACCCATATTTCTGCTGCATTCAAGCATCATTGCATTGCATTTAGGTCAGTTTACAGCAAAACATCACAAATATATTAAAGGCACAGATTCTACTAAAAGATGGCTTATTTTGCAGGTTGCTGCCATAGTAGACGAAGAAGGTAGGCGCAGGGCAGAAAAGCAGAAGAGCTGAACTGGACAAGCAGATGATGAGGACGTTGCTGCCATGGTTGCCGCCATAGCTGACGGAGAAGGCAGGCGCTAGGCAGAGAAGCAGAAGAGCTGAACTGGACAAGCAGACAAAGAGGACGATGCTGCCATGGTGCCGCTGTGACAGCATGGTGACAGCAGTTCTGTGGAAAGAAAAAGCGAAATGGACCTCGATAGATAGAGAAAATTCTGCTCGTCTGTCGTGTGAAAACCATATATTTTTCCAAGCCCCGGATCAAAAGATATGTCAAGCCCAAAGTTCAAGGAGAGAAAATCCCAAGAAACAAGGAGGACGGCTGGAAAGTAGATTCCTTGAAGATTAAGTCTTTATTAGAATCATACTTTTAATTAAAGTTGTAATCCTTGTTAACTTAGAATACTTGAGCCCAAAGCTTATATAAGGGCATATATTTTAACCTAGGAGAGAGACCCCAAAACCTCCATATCCCAACCCCATAACCGATAACCAAACCCATCCGTCGTTTACCCGTCGTCGACATGTTCTAAATTCCCCTTAGGGCCACGGGTTGTTTTGTAAAGTAGTTGCAAGGGTTGTTTTGTTTTAGGATTTTCCAAGTTCAATAAAATAAACTTCAAGTTCTCTTATTTTGGTTTTAATATCTTGCAAGAGCATCGGGAGAGCATTGTGAGGTTATCCATTTACTTAGCATCGGGAGAGTTAAGTATACGAAAGAAATAAGAGCAAGTTCTCTAGTTTATAGTTGAACTATCTTGTGCCTAGGGATAGGGCAAGGTTAAGTGGCTAAGGAAGAATTCATACACATCGGTGTTCATCCTTCGATTCACGCCGGGAGGTATCATCAAAGACGTGATCATCGACAGACTTGGACCTAGGGATAGGCCAAGGAAGATCTGGGATTCTTGCCAAACTTGAACGTACTGAGTTGGTGTGTTTGCTGCCGCGACGACCAACGGACAGCTGCCGCGACAGGTGCTGTCAGCGACAGGCGCGACGACAGAACTGGATTTCCTAAGCAATACAATACCTGCACTACTGAGCAATTCAATACCAGCCCATTCTCTCTATCTTGATTATTCTACTCTTTTATTTAAGTTTACTTTATTATTCTCGTGACACCTCTCAAATATTTCCTTTACTTCGTGCAGTGAAATTAGGTGAAGCTATTAGCCCAATCCCTGTGGAGACGATAATCCGATACTTCGTATCACTTTACTACTTGCATCGTGTACACTTGCACTACAATTGCGATAGACTCTTTTACACGCAACAATCACAACCCAGATTTTGCTCCTCCGTTTCCCGTCATACCCTTCAAGCATCTCCAATTCATCAAGCCAAACCCGCAACCAATCCTGTCTCTTATTCCACACCTGCAAACAACCCTCCAGGGTATCGAATTGAGCAACTGCGAGAAGGCCACTCCACTGGCTTAATTTCACTGAGATTCCCTCCAGGGTATCATGCTCCGTATCAGCGCCAATTCTAACATTCAGCAGCTGACCCTTAACCTTGTTCTTACCTGCGATCCCGCACTCCTGTTCCGATCGCGGCACCCCCCTGAGTGCATCCTTGTAAGACCTAGTATCTTTTAAACGGTAGGAAACCTTTTGTATGCCCTTAGGCGGACTTTTATTCCCATCGACATCCTTCTTACTGTCACCGAAAACCCTTATGCGCACTCCGTCTATTAAGCGAAAGTTACCCAACTCTACTGCTCTTCTGGCTTCTTTCTCCTCTTCGAATCTCACAAAAGCAAAAGTAGTTTTGCTATGTTTCCTTTTACTATTCCAGTATGCAATGAAGCAATCTGTCACCTTGCCATAAACCCTAAAAGCTTCTCTAAGGGCCGTCCAGTGGATCCTCTTACTTACATTATCAACGAACACCGTACATTCCGGTCTTCTTAAGTATCCCTTATTCGTTGGATAAACTCTACCCCTTAAGCTAACTAGCCTCCCTTGACTCCTTGCCCGCACTTGTTTCTCTCTTTCCCTAGCCTCCAGAAAGCGTCTTCCTCTCACACTCTCACCACTGGTCTGGTACCGACGAAAGAAAACATTCCGACTCGATCTCGTTCTCTCCCTCACAATGTTGGCCTGAGCCTTACGACCACCATCCCTCCGGTTTGCTCTAACTCTCTCTCTACCTCTCTCTCTCTCTCTCTCTCTCCATTCAAATTTTTTTATGTAACATGTTTTTTTTTGGATTATTTAGTAGGAATGTGAGATTAAATCGTTTGGTTGAAGGAATATAAGATTACTTTAGAATAAATTTTACTATATTGTCCTTGTGATATATTCTATTTTTAACCAGTTAAACTTTCAATATTAATTTAAAAATATTTGCTTGAAGATTCATACAAACTTAGCATATTACTAATATAATTAGTATAAACAATATGAAATATATATATTTTTATTAATATTAAAAATTTTATAATTAAATTCAAATAAATAAATATTTAATAGGTAACAACATTTAAATATTAAACTAATATAAAATAATTTTTAAATAAATATATTCCCCAAATATTAAAGCACGATTGAAATAATAAAATGAATAATAAATTTGCATAAAGTCAAGAAAAATGATAAATAGGAGATGATGATCGTATCATGAAATACTAAGTTACAAGGATTTCTACGAAATAGAACATAAAAGTAATAACTCAAAGGTTCTCCTTGTAATATATTATGTTTCTATTTTATTTTCTTACCAAAATTTTATAGAAATTTTATAGAATATTTAGACATTTTATCGAAAATTTTCATAGCCATATTTTTTCGTTTATTTAAACATTAAATTACTTTTTAAATATGTGTAATACCATTTAAATGTTAAATTAATATGAAATAAAATTATTTAATGAATTCACGCCATTTAAATATGCTACAAAGGATTCAAATTAAGAAAACTCATTACTTCAAGGGCAATTTTGTCTAAAGTGGCGGGAAGTGACAAATACCTAAGGGAACGGTGAGAATTACATTCCCGGAATGTTGACAAAAAAGCGCTACTGTTAGTAATAATCTTTTCCAGGTTGGTGGGAATGAAGACAAACCAAGCGCCCCTAAGTGTTTATTCTATATGGTGTCAGAGTAGTAAGATCTAATTTTTTCCCTCCTCTTCTTACATCAATTTTCCACATCCTCAAACTGACTTCCACCAAGTCTTTCATCATTGTCTCTATTTCACACATCCTCAAACTCACTCCCACCAACTACATCTCATAGAAAACTCAAGGATGTTCATTTCTTAAAATATCCCATATACGTAGGCGGAAACAGGGGAAGGGGACAGATTTATCCCGACGGGAACAAAAGTAAAAATACAGTTTATAATGCTACGGCAACATGTATAGTAAGCAAAATCATACGAAAAGAAAAAGGGGGTACGAAATAACCATAACGGATGCATTGGATGGACATCAAGTGGTTGATATTATTCCCCCAGGACTAGAACTTACTTAAAGCCACACTTATTGGCTATGATCCCTATAAATTCATTGATGGTTCTAATTCTGTTCCTCCTAAAATCATTACCCAAAATGACACTATCATTCCTAATCCTACGTACATCAGTTGGTTTCATCAAGATAAACTCATTTTTGGAGCCCTTGCCGACACCTTTTCCAACTCCATTGTCCCTCTCATTTCAGAATGTTCTACCACTCATGATACTTGGTAGACTCTTACAAAAACTTATGTTAATCCCTCCAAAGGTCACCTTAAGCAAATCAAAGATCATTTCCATAGTATTACCAAGGGTACTCGTTCAATCTCTGACTACATGCAAGAGATTAAACGTTACACTGATCAACTTGTCTATTTTGGTCATCCTCTTGATCCTGATGACATAGTTGATAAAGTTCTTGATCAACTCAATGATCCGAATATAATAGTGTCATCAATGCAGTTCAAAGTCATGAAACTCCTATCAAATTTAAAGAGATACATGAAAAACTCATCAATCGAGAACTCTCTCCCAATTACAAATCTAACTCATCCACAACTTTCCCTGCCACTGTTAATTATGCAGCCAAACACAAAAACTGCAACTACTCTCGACTTCCTCCTACATCTCATGATGGCCTTCTCCCCACTCCAAATCAATCCCACTTTCCTTCCTCTCGACCTGCTCAACCTTTCAAAGTTAAGTGCCAATGGTGTCGAACTCAAGGCCATTATGTCTCGCAATGTCCCATTTTCTCCCATTAGTTTCCAAATGCCATACCACCTTCCTATTTTTGTCTAGGGGTGATAATGAGCTAAGCCTGACCAGGCTCAGCTCGGAAACAATATAATTGGGCTTAGCTCGGGCTTGAGGGTCGTCGAGTTCGAAATTTTATGCTCGATTTCGACTCGGAAATAATACTACTGGGCTCGGATGGGGCTCGAACCTCGTTGGGCTTGGCTCGAAATAGACAATTTTGCTATAATTTTTTTATAAAATCCTCTTTCATAACCAACACTAAAACGAAATTCAATGTCGGGAAAGAGGAAAGAGTGCCCAAAAATTATATTAATCCAAATAACCAATAAATATTCTTACAATACAAACACATAATCAAAGAAAATACAAAATCAACAATTTATTTTAGTTAATTTACTTTTAGAGGATTTTCTCTTAATTATTTTATTGTTTTTCTTTTTCTAAACAGATTACTTTTAGTGTATATGTAGCATATATATATATATATATATATATATATAATTATTCCGAGCCTGTTCACGAGCTTTTTGAGCTGAGCTTGGGTTGGCTCGGCTCGACTTGTTAAGGTCTCGAGTGGAGCCCGAGTCGAGCTCGCTCGAGCTGAGCTTTGACCGAGCCGAGCCTGAGTAGCTTGCGAGCCAGTCAGGCTCATTATCACCCCTAATCTCGCCATGTCCCAAAATGTTACCAACCTGCAATCCATCGTGCTTATGCTACAACCACAACTAATTTACCCTCAAATGATTGGCTTCTTGATAATGGTGTTACTCATCATGTTACTAATGATCTTGACAATCTTACACTTCACTCCTCTTATGATGGTACTGAGAAACTTATTATTGGAGATGGCTCGGGTCTAAACATCTCTAACATCGGTTTCCCTTCTCTTCTCACTACTACTATTGAATTTAATATTAATTATGTTCTCCATGTGCCTTTTGTTTCTCGCAATATTATTTCTATCTCTAAACTTTGTCGTGATAATAATACTTATATCACAATCTTACTAAATTTTTATCATGTGAAGGATCTTTGCACGGGAGAACTACATCATCAAGGACCAACTAAAATGACATCTATGAATGGCATCAACTAATCCCACGGTTCACTCTGTCAATTTATCATCCACTGAAAATTGGCATCATGCATTAGGCCATCCATCTCATTTTACTATGTGTCATATTAGCAATGCTTTTAATTTAAACATTCCTAAATTTATCTCATTTCACTGGAATTTATGTGACTGCAATAAAAGTCACAAACTACCATTTTATCAAAATAACATTCAACATCATGGTCTTATTTATGTTCTTTATAGTGATGTTTAGACCTCTCCAATTCTCTCTTATGATGGTTACAAATATTATCTTATTTTTGTATATCATTATTCCAAATATATATGGTTTTATCCTCTCAAACACAAAAATGTTTTTTTTTGTCGACAAACTTATGATTTTATTAATTAATCATAATACGCCTAGGACTGAATTGTGTTCCTCATTAAAAACATCCATAAACCTAAGTGGAGGAAAAGAGTACACACAATCGGAACATCCTTAGAAACAACATAATCCGATGCTAAAAGTAGCGAAACAACTATAAATCTGGCTTTCCCTGCCGATACATCATACAACTAGGCGGAATACAAAGACATTACCCGAAATAAAAAACAAACAAAACCTCCCTAGTTCATATAACAACTTACCACCATGCCTTGAATAAATCTTGTCTTCGGAGTCCCGTTTTAGCCAGATGATATGTCATTGCATTAGCTTCCCTCGGAACAAAGACAAATTGCACTCGCCCAATCCGGTCCACAAGTTTATCGATGACTTCGAAAGTGCTCCACCATCTCCAAGGACGGAGAGTAATTGTCGAAACCCATTCAACGCCACTTGTGAATCGGATTCTATGACCAAATCAGCTTTTCCAACCCACTCTGCTTCCACGAATAACTCAAGTGTTGTCTTAATAGCTATTATTTTCGCAAAATTTGAACCCGAACCAACTACAGGCTTCGAGAACATGGCAATCACTCCTCCCGACTCTGTACGAAGCACTCCTTCGCAACCAACAACATCCTCCTTTGCTGTCCCATCCACATTGAATTTCAATTGTCCAGCCAAAGGTGGATTCCAGCTCGAATAAATTCCTTTCCTCATCCTAATACAATCCAAAGGTTTATCCCACCAATTATTTTCGTTAAGAAAATCACCATCCTTGGTTGCCTTGCACCAAATAAGAGCTCTCATTTTAGAATAGAAGATAAGATCCTTGAAATTCGTATTCTTATCGCGGAATACTTTTTCATTTCTAGCTAACCATACACTCCATAAAGCCGCAGCTATGCAAATAAGCCAGATCGATTTTGCTTCTCCTAAAAAATGAACTTGAAAACAAAAGTCAATTAACTCCTCCACCGTCCTTGGGCTTGTCCAAATCACCCCCACCACCTACACAAATGTTTCCAAACGAAACATATAAAGCGACAACTGACAAACAAGTGGTCTGCAGATTCCAAATTGTTCCCACACCACGAACAAACACATTGCGACTCTTCCAAAACCACCCCTCGAAGTTTCATAAATTCCTTAGTAGGTAACTTGTTAAGTTTCAGCATCCAAATGAAATTTTTAATTTTTGGTGGTACTTTTAAACTCCAGATTTTATCAAACTTGAATCTTGATTCGTCTATCCCAAAATTAACAATCAAATCAGAAAGTTTCTTGACCGAGAAAGCTCTTGCAGATTCATGAATCCAAATTAGCCAATCTGAAGAATTATGGTTTGCCTTATACAGTCGAATCATGTTATTAATTGCTTCCACATACTGTATTTCTCGATCCAGCAATAACCTTTCAAAATCAACTTCCCAATCTATATCCTGCCAATTCCCATTTTTGATCAAATCAGCAATCACAATCCATTTCCTCCTAACCAATCTGTACAAACGTGGGAACGAATCTTTAAAGGATTTCTCACCACACCAACAGTCTCCCCAGAACAATATTAATTTACCATCCCCCAACCGCCACCTAAATGAGTCACGGTTCATCCACCTATCAACATCACAAGAACTCAATTTTTTTAGTATACCTCTCCATATACAAGATATATTCCATGTGCAATCCAAATTCACTCTCCATGCTAGCTCATCATTCTCATATTTGTGGCAGATTATTCTCCTCCATAGAGCTTCCTTCTCATTGGCATATCTCCAATCCCATTTTGCAAGTAATGCTTTATTTTTTTGCCTTCAAATCAATAACACCAGCACCACCTTTCTTCTTAGGTAAGCAAACTCTACTCCAATTGACTCGAACTAGCTTTTTGCTATTACCATAGGATCTCCAAAGAAAGTTCCTTCGAATGATGTCGATTTTCTATAGAATAGCTTTTGGAACTGCAAATAAAGACATGTAATATAAGGGTAAAGCATATAGAATTGAATTAATACGTACCACTCTCCCTGCAAAAGACAATGATCTACTCTTCCACCCTACTAACTTCAGTCTACATATTTCCACCACTGGATCCCAAGTTTTAATTCTTCTAGGATTAGAACCCAAGGGTATCCCTAGATAAGTGAAAGGAAGTTTGCTGACCACACAACCACAACTTTGTGCTAAGACTTTTAACTCATGTTCTTCTACCCCAATACCAACGAGACAAGACTTTTTAAAGTTTATGCTAAGCCCAGAACTTATTTCGAAACACCTTAATTTTTTTTATATTCGCCACCTAACGCTCTTCGGGCCTTGGGAACAGGATTGTGTCATCAGCGAATTGGAGATGAGAGATAGTCGAATATGGTACCACATCACTAATTCCTTCTATAAGTCCCTTCTCGATTGCCTTTTCCAACAATAGATATAGTGCTTCCGTGACCATAATGAATAAGAAGGGAGATAACGATCTCCTTGTCTCAATCCTTATTCATTTTGAACTCACTTGTTGGGGATCCGTTTAATAGCACTTAAACTTTGATTGTCGACATGCACTCCCAAATCCATGACCTCCATTTTGGTCCTAACCCCATTTGTTGCTGCACCATCTCTAGGAACTCCCATCTCACATTGTCATACGCCTTCGAAAAATTTAACTTTAGGATCACTCCTCCTTTATTTATGCTTTCTTTTTGTAACGAATGTAGTACCTCATTAGCAATCAAAATCCCATCAAAGATCTGTCGGCCCTGAAGGAACGCACACTGAGTGTCACTAATTAAATTCTCCATTCCCCCCCCCCCCCTCAGTCTTCGAGACAAAGCCTTCGACACTATTTTGTACAGCGAACTCACAAGAAAAAATGGCCTAAATTCTTAGAGCTCCTTTGTGCTGCTTGTTTTTGGGATTAAAGCTAGAAAAGAAGAATTTACATTCTTTTCGAGCTTCTCACCCCTATGAAACCTATCAAACACACCAAACAAATCTTCTTTAATCAGTCCCCAACCAAGATATTAGAATCGTCTGATCCTGGGGCTTTTGATTCGTCACAGCTCCAAACCGCTACTTTTATTTCTTCCATCGAAAAAGGGCGCTCCAAGTCTCTGGCCTCCAATTCAGACAACTGTTTGAAGTCCACATTCATAAAAGTCTGCCACCTCTTTTTCTTGCAGCTAAAATGTTTTTTGAAATGATTGAAGACTTTTTGTTTAAGTTTTCTCGGATCTGTCTCGCCACCCAAGCCTAAAATTTGACCGAGAATCATACTTTTCTTGCTTTGAATCTTGACTACCATGTGAAAGAAAGATAAGTTGCATTCTCCACATCGTAACCAGTTTAGGCGAGATTTTTGTATCCATAAGTCCTCCTTTGCCTTGAGCATATCCCACAAACATTTTTTTGCAATGAACCAGTTCATCTTGTAACTTCTCATCTAGAGAGCCATCATCCCCTAATTTTTCTAACTCATCGATTCTTTTTTCCAATTCCATTGCCTTCGAATCAAAGTCCACACACGACTCCTTATTCCATTTTCTCAACTCCCAATTAATCCTCCGAAGCTTGTAGTGGAGATCTTGGTTGAACGCGCTAGAAGCTTCTATTGTCTTCTTAATAACCTCAATGCATCCCTCTTGCTTCAGCCATGCTTCTATTGTCTTCTTAATGTTGCTACTACTATTTTTAATAAATTTAAACTTAAGGTTGAATTTTTTTTAAACGTCCTATAATTACAATTTTAGTGACAATGGTGGAGAATATATTGGTTTGGAACCCGCACTTGAGTCTCATGGCATCACTCATCTCACTTCCCCACCCCATACTCCTGAACACAATTGTTATTCAGAACGTCGTCACCTTCATATTACTTAAATCGGTCTTTCTCTTCTCACTCATTCTTCTATGCCATGATAATATTGTTATTGCTTGTTATTTAATCAATCGAATGCCTACTCCTACACTTAAATTTCAATCTCCTTACTCTAAACTTCATGTCCATATACCAAATTATCTCAAACTTCGTAGTTTCATATGTCTTTGCTATAAATGGCTACGCCCCTATACCTCACATAAACTTACCACCATTCATCTCCTTGTGTTTTTGTTGGCTATTTCGCTACTTAAAGTGCATATTATTACCTCGTTCCAATCTCGAACAAAATATATGTTTCGCGCCATGTCAAATTTATTGAGCACAATTTTCCTTTTTCTTCCTTTTCCATATCTGTACCACTGCACATGTCTATTGATACAGATGAATGGTGTTCAATCTATCTTCCCATAATTTCCAATAGATATCCTCCACCACCACTCAACCTTCAAAACCAACAAGTTTCCCTTTCCCCACTATCTCCTCATTCACAAGAATCTCTTACTGTAAAATTAATATTTGATTTTGATATAACAAGAAATTTCAAGAATCAATTTGTAAAATTGGAAGAAAAAAAAATTAAGTATTCAAAAAGACTCACAATTTGACAAGGATTCAAACTTAAAATATTTTTCTAAGTCAAAACATTAAACCCTAAATATTTTTTAAGTGTTTTGGTGCTCAAAATAACCAAATTGGCCCATGAGTATCGATACACCCTTGGTCGTATCGATATGGTTTTTAACTACTGGAATTCGTTTTATACTTAATGGCTATATGGTATCGATACGCTTGTAGTTGTATCAGTACGCCATTCAACCTAGGAACCAAATTGATTTACCCGTATCGGTACGACTTTATGCGTATCGATACGGGGTGTTAACATTTTGTAAATATTTTGCATTTAATATTCGACCATTGCCTTATCAGTTTATTGAAATCATAAACTTTGTAAATTGGTTATAGTGTATTGATACCGTCTTAGGCGTATCGATAAAATTTTTTGTTTACAACTTCTTCAGATTTCAGTGAGCAAAATTAGTACTGATACGATGCAAACCGTACCGGTACGCCTTTGTAAATTGGGCTCCTCGTATCGATACAGATTCTCGTGTATCGATACCCCTTTGTACAACGTCTATTTCTTCTTATAGCAGGTACTGATACCTGAGCCCGTGTACCGATACCCAGTGCTGGAAAACTGCATTTATTGCGGGGAAAATGAAGTCCAACGGCTATAGTTATGATCTCAGCTACCCAAATGGTTAGAAATCAATGAGGGGTATATAATCAAGTCTCCAAAGCTACAACAACTATTGATCAAGTTTAAAGCATTCAAGCACATATCCAATAATCTTTGAGCTATTAGAGTCAAATCTTGTAACCCACTTGAGAGAACTTATTTGTAAACTTTTGATTCAAATTTTGGGGTTTGATTGAACTTTGTAATTGGACAAACATTCTACCTTTGAGAGGATTTTTCATTTTTTTATCTTTCTTCTTGTAAAAGAGAATTTTCTCAAAGCTTTAGGGTAGAAGCTTTGAATGTGTAAATGTTTCCTCTTGAGCATAGAAAAAGGAAAGAAATTCATAGGGAATTTGGAAAAATTCTTAGTGAGAAGCTAAGATAGTGGATGTAAAGTTTGTTAGAATGTTGAACCACTGTAAATCTCTTGTGTTCCATTTTTCTATATTTCCAATTTGCTTCCACACTTTTTTAAGTTGTCAATTCACCCCCTCTTGGTCATATTCCATTGATTAATTACCCCAACACTTACTTTATCTTCTTCTCTTATCCCTCAACCCCACTTTGTCCAAACATCTAGGCTCCGTTGGATTTTTAGGTCAAATGAAAGTAAATATTTAGAATATAGGGGATGTTGGAAAATATTTGGGGATATAGGCCATTTTCTACAGTATATGGGGGCCTCGCCACCTGCACATGGCGAGGTTTGAGAAAAAATTATTAAAAATTGGGCCTCGCCACCTACACATGGCGAGGTTTGAGAAAAAATATTAAAAAATTGGACCTCGCCACCTGCACATGGCGAGGTCCCCTCGTGTACTGTAAAAAATGACCTATATCCCCAAATATTCTTCAACATCCCCTACATTCCAAATATTTATTTTTATTTGGATTATTCTCCAAACATCTACTTACAAAATAATATTCGCAAACCCATAAATAAAATGAATCTTTATTTAATTGATTCTCTATCATGCCCCCGAGTGTCACACATTTCAAAATCAAAACCTACAAGTGTCACACATTTCTAGCAATGATCAACTTGTTGATGCTCTCACTAAGCCGCTTGCTCGGACTCAATTTCATGAGCTCATATCCAATATTAGTCTCACTAACAGATCGTCCATCTTGCAGGGGCATGATAGAGAATCAATTACATGATATTAACAAAACATATCCCTTAATCTATACATGTTAGCTGATTATATCCCTCAATCTACTCAATTTATTCCATTCATTTCTTGATTGTAACCATAATTAAGATAGTAATATTGTGTATAAATACCTCTCATTTTCAATAATATTATCAAGCTTTTCATTTACAATTTGAATGTTTATTCAATAATCTATTGTTTGCATTGTAATAAAATAAAGTAAAATAAAGGATTCATTTCTTTTTAAAAGGAGATTTTTATTATTAATATGACACGGATACAAGTCTCATTAAAAAAAATCTCCCTATAACCTAGGTGGAAGAAAAAGAATGTTACATATCCGAGCCCAATTAATTCAATCGATATTTTACATACAACACGGATACAAGTTTCGTTAAAAAAATCTAAGTGGAAAGAAAAAAATGTTATATATCCTAGCCCAATTATTTCAATCGATATTTTACAAACAACACGATACACCATGTTAGACACAATAAAAACACGAGCCACCAGCAACATTGAAATACCATTAATCAAATGTATGGACTATTGGTTTGACGAACTCAACTCCTGCTGTGCTAGTGCTACACATATCAGCCTGTGTCACGGTCATGCACTGAACCTATTTGACTCTTTAGGCT
The DNA here is from genome assembly GCA_030270665.1 of Hibiscus trionum. NCBI lineage: Eukaryota > Viridiplantae > Streptophyta > Magnoliopsida > Malvales > Malvaceae > Hibiscus > Hibiscus trionum. The sequence goes on from BSYR01000012.1 coordinate 2,297,774, forward strand.
TTGGTAGGTGACATGAAGTAATGAATTAAATAAGTGACACAATTAATGGGTTGTGTGTTCCACAACTGTTTACTCATTTACTTGAGCAGAAATAAAGAATTTTTGAAAAAGTTGAAATCATTCATGATTAATGGAATTAGTTGAAATGTCAAAAAGTCATATCATGTCATGTATGTGGACAAGTTAATTCTATCTGAACAAAGTACAAACTAGAAAAAGTATTGTTTTTTAGTTAATTGCCACGCATGTTTTTAAATTAGATGAGTTTTAATTTTCAATTGGTCTTCAATTTTTTTCAATATTTTGGTTTATTTTAAATTATAATTTTCATTTTAATTTTAACATTAGATATAATTAGCATAAAGTGATATTTTAAAAATAAAATTTAAACTTTCACAAGTTTGTGGATTTATTTAGAATTAAAGTCATAGTTTAGGGTGAAATTGAAATATTAAAAAATTTGTGAGGTAATTTAGAATGAGGATCATAGTTTGAAGATGAAATTAGAATATTAAAAAATGAGAACCAATTTAAAATAAAGATCATAATTTAAAAGAGCAATTATTCCATGCACAAGCACTTGTGGAAACTTAGTTTACATGAGCGCTTTGTTGGGTTTTATGGTGCTCGATTCCTTCAACCGTTCTTGCTCGCCAAGTGGTGGAGAAGTGGAATTTTGGGTGATAGAGGTGTGAAAGCTAAAAAGAATAAAGACAAGATGATTTATAGTGGTTCAACCTTCTAACCAAGGTCTACATCCACTACCTTAGCTTCCCACTAAGGATTTCCAATCAATCCACTATTGATTCGTCCCCTTTTCTAGGCTTAGGAGAAAACCCTTACAAAACCGATCAAGCTTTCTACCCAAAGCTTTGATCAAACCTTCTTTACAAAGAGATAAAAATAAGCAAACTCAAATTCCTCTAATAGGTATTTGTTTGCACAATTAAGCTCTCACCCAATCCTAAAACACTTGAGCAAATATAACAATTTTGACTCACTAGTGTTTGTCTATTACAAGAAATTAAACAATAAAGCCCTAAGACAAATTCTTGATCATTGTGTTGTTGAGAATTGAAGCATTAGCCTTCTCTTGATGCTTGGAGGTCCCTTTTATACTCCTAATTGAGTTTGTAGTCGTTACTAGTCGTTGGGGATGTTTTGGAGCCGTTGGAGACTTTATTTCTCACATTAAATGCAATTTTGGAGCCTTCCGAATCGATACACGAGGACCCGTATCGGTACGCTCTTCTTCAGAAACTAGTCGTTGGGCTCTTGCCAGCCTAAGCATATTGATACGCTTGAGGGCGTATCGGTACGGTATGTCATTTAAAAGACCGTTGGGAAATAGCCGTTGGGGTTGTTAAAACAGAGATTGGTACGCCTAAGATGCGTATCGAAACGACCGTTATCCGTATCGATACGGTATCATCCGTATCGGTACGGGTTTTGACATATTTAAAACTTGGGCAAAAGGGTATCGATACGGGGTATACCGTATCAGTACGAGCTAGTTGAAAATCCAATTTTGACTACTTTAAAGCATTTAAAACTTTGCCAAAAACCTTTTAAAAAGCCTCAAACTTATTTTCAAGTTGCTTGAACTTAAAGACATGTTTTAAATTCTTTTCAAATTAGTCCAAAACATTTTTCAATTATTATATCAAAACATTAGTTCTACAATCTCCCTTTTTTAATATAATAAAACCAACTTGAAAATTGTTTGGGATTTCTCCCATTTGTGAAATAAATTTTGAATAAGAGAATTAAGATTTAAAATCAATTTAAGTTCCCCCTTATTCATTTGAAAATTCAATTTTTAAATCATTTCTCCCCTTTTTGTTATATAAAAAGAATTGAAAAACACTTTTTAAGCTCAAAATAACAATGGAGGTTTAAATTTTGAAATTATTAAGATGTTTGGTTTTAAAATTGGCTCCCCCTTACTCAAAGAATCATCAAGCAAAAGTTAGATCAACACATATGATTAAACTAGTTGAATTAAAAAATACAACTAAATAAAAGGAATTCAACTAATTTTACCAACACTTGAGTCCAAGGGAGGATGTGAAGTCTTCCTCTTCAAGTGTTCTTCCTTGTGTGCATGGAGCTCCCCCTCAATATTTGACTTGTTGATCACTCTCCATCACACCTATCATAAGACAATCAAGTAATTTTTGGTATCCAAATTGCTTTTGATTCATAGACGTTAGTAGCACAAAATTTAGTCCCCTTAGGAATCCATTTTTCAATTACATCCTTTTTAGTTGAAGTACTTAGTCCTTTTGGGATCCAAATACTTCTAAAAATTTTACAATTTACAAATTTAGGGGCACTAGATTGTCTTACATAAAAATTTGATTTTCTTAAAATATTTTTCTTTTGAAGTTCATTGAAAATCAAATCTTTTTCTTTCTTAAGATCATCAACTTCTTTTTGATGATCTTTTCCATCGTTTGAAGCAATTTTTGTAAGTCTAAAACTTTAAGCTCAAAATCTTTAAGTTTTGCTTCAAACTCTAAATTGGTTTTAGAAAGCAAATCATTTTCGGTTTTTAACTTTGAAATCAATTTCTTGTTTTTCGAAAATGAAGCCTTGAATTCAAAAACCAATTCATCATAGGCTTCTTGTAACTCATCAAAAGAATATGATTTTAATCTATATGAGTTAGAAGTTACCTCTCCCTCATTGAGGGCCATCAAGCATAGGTGGGTTACTTCATCATCGGTGGAGTCTTCATCACTCCATGTGGCCACATATGCTTGCTTTGAAGATGATCCCTTCTTGTTGGACTTGTGGGATTCCTTCATCTTCTTCCTCGATTCATGCTTGGATTTATTCATCTTGCTCTTCATGAACCGGGTGAATTTTTTGAAGAGATAGGATATCTCTTCATCTTCACTATCCTCCTCACTTAGTTTTACATGATGGCATATAAAGGATTTGAGAGCAACGACACTTGTATTGATGCCTAGCTCCATGATCTTCTTCTTCCTCATCTTTCTTATCTCTTCCTTCTTCTTCTCTTCTTCTTTGTCTTTCTTCATAATTTGGTGAGTGAGAAGTGACCCCATGAGTTCATCAAGTTTAAGGTCTTCAAATTCTTAGCTTCAATGATGACGGTCCTCTTTGAGTCCCATGACTCGGGAAGAGAATAGATAAGCTTTCGGATAAGCTTTTCTTCCGGAATGGCTTCTCCATAGCCTTTGAGTCCATTGGTGATGGTGGAGAACCTATCGAACATCTTTTCAATGTATTCTTCCAGGTCCATCTTGAAGGTTTCATACTCTAAGTTGAGGAGTCCGATCTTGGTCTTCATTACTTCGTATGTAACTTCGAGCTTGTCCCAAACTTCCTTGGCACTCTCACAAGAAGACATATTCTCATAGATGTTGGGGCCAAATGCACAAAAAAAGATGTACAAGGCTTTGCAATTAAGCTCTATCTTCTTGCGATCTTTAGCACTTCATTTCGCCTTGCTTCGTTGAGGCACGAACAGACCGTCTTCTACTATGTCCCAAGGCTTGTAGTCCTTTGAATTTATGAAAAACTTCATCCTTGTCTTCCGATGGGCATAATGTGTTCCGTCGAAGAAGGGTAGTTTGTCGATGGATTGCGTCATAGAACTGGTTGTTTGAAATGTTGATTGAGCTTGCCGGATCTTCTCAATAGGATGTTAATCCTCTTCAATTGAGCCAAGCTCTGATACCAATTGTTGGTTTTTATGGTGCTCGATTCCTTCAACCGTTCTTGCTCGCCAAGTGGTGGAGAAGTGGAATTTTGGGTGATAGAGGTGTGGAAGCTAAAAAGAATAAAGACAAGATGATTTATAGTGGTTCAACCTTCTAACCAAGGTCTACATCCACCACATTAGCTTCCCACTAAGGATTTCCAATCAATTCACTATTGATTTGTCCCCTTTTCTAGGCTTAGGAGGAAACCCTTACAAAATCGATCAAGCTTTCTACCCAAAGCTTTGATCAAACCCTCTTTACAAAGAGATAAAAAATAAGCAAACTCAAATCCCTCTAATAGGTATTTGTTTGTACAATTAAGCTCTCATCCAATCCTAAAACACTTGAGCAAATATAACAATTTTGGCTCACTAGTGTTTGTCTATTACAAGAAATTAAACAATAAAGCCCTATGACAATTTCTTGATCATTATGTTGTTACTAATTGAAGCATTAGCCTTCTCTTGATACTTGGGGGTCCCTTTTATACTCCTAATTGAGTTTGTAGTCGTTACTAGTCGTTGGGGATGTTTTGGAGCCGTTATAGACTTTATTTCCCACATTAAATGCAGTTCTGGAGCCTTTCGTATCGATACGCTTGAGGGCGTATGTAACACCCGGGTTTTAGGGTCGGGAGTTGAGTGTGTGAGTCGGGTTTGAGTCGTTAGACTCGGTTTAATTAAAATAGGCTTTGGTTTTATTTTAAAAAGACTTGAATTTTAGTAATGGCAATTTCGTAAATTTCTAAAAGTAAGAAAAAGAAAAAAGATGAGTAAAAGGCATTTTGAAACAAAAAAGAAAATAAGCTCATCTTCTTCCTTGTTTCAGTTTCCACGACAAAAACCCCAAAAACCTCCCAAGTTACTATTCCATCAAAGCTCTTCATCAATTCAAGTGATTTCAACGAGGTAAACACGTTTTTTACTTCTCCTCTCTATTCTGAACATTTCCATGGTTTTAGACTTTTAAAAGCACCATCTTTTTAGTTTCCAAGTTTCAAGTTTTTAAAGGAAAAGGAAGAAGCTTTAAGGGTTTTTCGTTTAGCTCTTAATTTGATAAGTTAATTTATGTTTTAATCTAGTCCTTAGATGTATTATAACTTAAAATGGTGGGGTTTTGTCAAAAATCCCGAAATGGATTTTTGGGGGCATTTTAAAGGTGTCAAAACTTGTGTTTTTTTAGGGGTTTTGTGTAAGGTTGTTGGGCTGATGTTATAGTGATGTTAGAGAGGTGTTTTGAAGGTCTTTAAAGGTGTTTTGGGTGTTGGAATTGGTAGTTTTTTGATGGGTTTAATGGGAGTACGAAAATAGAATTTATGGTTGTTAGTTTTGGCTTGAAGTTGTTGAGATGTGGGTTATGGTTGAAATCTGAGTAGTGACAGTGTATTGTGGATGATTTGTGTAGTAATGCATTGTTTTTGATTGGTTAGAATCAAGGGGAAACATTGGAGAAGGTTCGGGCACGATTCCAGAAGTTGTGGAGACTTGATTCGGCTTTTCTCGGTTTGCTTAAGGAAGTGTGGTGACTGGAATCTTTCAAATTGGTTTAAATTGGTTCAAGTGTATGGTTGAGGAGTTGGATTGAGCTTGGTAGGCCAATCCAAGGTAGAGGTTAAGTTGGTAGCTTGACTTCTTGTATGTTTTATGAGTTTTGCTAAATATGCTTGATATAAACCTGTAAAGCATGTGTTGATTATGTATGTGTTATATAAATTGATGTGTGTGATGATTGTTATGTTGATATGCATGATGGATTGTCATGGTGTGACTTGATAGTATGATTGGCACTAGTTAAATTACCGGGTATAAATGATCGATCATTAGGATGAGAGTGTGCACACGGTTGAGTCAAATTCGCGCGTGGCCTTGGTGGCGTAAAGTCATCAAGGAGGAGTACGGTGATGTAATATTCCACCAGAAATTTTATATTATTACATGATGATGAGTGGAATCCCATCCGTAGGGCATGTGATGATGAGTGTAATCCCATCCATGCAAGGTCCGGTGATGAGTGTAATCCCACCGAAGGTAACGTTGTTGTTGAGTACGTTGGAGGTGAAAGCCCCAACGGAAGTTATCCGCATATCCGAGTAAACTAATAGTTTCCAATATACTTGTTCATGTGGTTTTGTTGTTAAGATAACTGTTATATCTTGTTGGGCATGACATGAGGTAAGATGCCATGTTAGTGCATTCATGTGATGTTAGCTTGATGCTTTGTTGATGCTTATGTATGCATGTGTGTTGTCTTAAGGATGGTATGCTTGAACTCTGCATTGTCGTTGTTTTTGTTTTAGAGCACCCTCACTAAGCTTCTAGCTTACGCTCTCGTTTTCGACAATGCAGATCATTAGCGTGGAGTTAGCCAGGAGCAAGAAAATGGGCATTTCAAGCTTTTGTAGTTGCTCAAGTATGGTTTAGTAAATAATGTGGTAGTTTAGCAATGTGACTACTATGTGATTTGTATGAGCGTTGTTAGACTCGTATATGTTGTTTGTTATTTATGCCTTGATATGGATTTGTAAACCATGTTATGTTATTGCCTAATGCTTGTGTTTTGAAGGCTTATGACCTTTGTTCCATGAATACTATGTGTTGTTTTGAGAGCATGTAAACCTTGCTAGTGAATGCACGTGCCTTTTGGCTTTTAGACCCTTTATGTATGTTTAGAATGCAAGTTTCTCTTAAGTTTGGATGCCTTGATGTTGATGCTCCGTTGTTCGATTAAATTGTTCCGTATGCTGATTCTTGGTTGCTAAATGTTGTATGAATGTTTGTTTGTGGCTAGGTGAGTCGTAAATTGCATTTAGAGTTGAGTCTTAGTGTGCTTTGCAGCTAAATTAAGGCTTGTAGTGCAAGGCGTATCGATAGTTTAAGCTTAGCGTACCGGTACACGCAGGTGTATCGATACGCCAAAAGCTCTCTGGAAATCTGAGATATTGACGAGATTTTGGCGTATCGGTACGGTTTTTATTGTTTGACCGTAAGAAGTTGATCGTGGAGGGCGTATCGGTATGGTCAACCCGTGTACCGATACGGTTTCTCTAGGTTGACTTTGGGCAGTTGACCTAGTCAAGGCGTATCGATACCCTCTTCTAGTGTATCGATACGCCCTGCTTTACAAACTAATATGGGCTATTTTAAATTGCTTGCTTTGTATGTTGTATTAATTCGTTGTGTTTCCGATGTTGTGTTTCACATAGGAAGTATTAAAGCCTTTAGACAAGATAATGTTAAAAGAAATTTTCTAGGGTTGCTAACAGAAGGGGAGCCTTAACGGGTTTCACTTCGATTTTCCCCGTGTGACCCGCTCGGATTGGTCAGTCTTCTAGACCGGGACGAGGGGGTTACAACGTATCGGTGCGATATGTAATTTAAAAGACCGTTGGGAAATAGCCGTTGGGATTGTTAAAACAAGGATAGGTGCGCCTAAGATGCGTATCGAAACGACCCCTATCCGTATCGATACGGTCTCACCCGTATCAGTACGGGTTTTGGCAGATTCAAAACTTGGGCAAAAGGGTATCGATACGGGGTATACCGTATCGGTACGGGCTAGTTGAAAATCCAGTTTTGACTACTTTAAAACATTTAAAACTTTTCCAAAAACCTTTTAAAAAGCTTCAAACTTATTTTCAAGTTGCTTGGACTTAAAGACATTTTTAAATTCTTTTCAAATTAGTCCAAAACATTTTTCAATTATTATATCAAAACATTAGTTCTACACGGTTTAGTTTTAGGGTTTAGGGACTTTGTTTAGGGTTTAGGATTTATGGTTTTAAGTATAGTAGTTTTGAATTTTGGGGTTGTTGATAGAGTTTTTGGTTTGGGGTTAAAATTTAGTGTTTATTGGTTAAAACATAAATCTCTAACCATATTGCCCTAAAACCTAAATCCTAACTCTAAACCTTAAATTATAACCATAAACTCTAAATTCTAAATCCCTAAACTAAAGCTCTAAACCCTAAAATTAAAGCACTTGTAAAAACAAAAATAAAATTACCTCCTATATATTAAATAATAATCCATTGAAAAAGGCGTGATGCAACTCGATGTTTTTGAAATGGGAAGTGCGTGTAGCAGTTGGCATTTTTATCAATCTATTCCACTCAATCTCACTTTTTTTAAAATAAATTACTTGGATGACACTTAATTATTAAGTCTGGTTTATTTTGACCACCGAACTATAAAAATTTAAAATTTGATTACTCAACTATTTAGTTGGACCTATTTTGACCACCAACTGTTAAAGTCTAATAGAAAGGTGACGTGACAGTTAAAGAAAATTTGTATAATTACACACTTAGTCCATGTTAGTTACATATTATATCAATTTGGTCATAATTTTAACTTAATCAAATAAAATTAATCAACCAATCAGATGACAACACGCGTCATCACCTAATTGGATGAATTTAATCTTATTTTTAATTTATTTAATATTTAATATATTAATTTTAATCCAATCATGTAGGGTTAAATAAAAATTAAAGAAATAAGATTGCGCTTGGTGTGGGTTGAACGGGCCTAGGATCTTCTAAATTGATACAAATTGCACCCTTTTATATATATATATATATATATATATATATATATATCTTCCTCGCACCAACTCACCACCCTTGTACAAATCATAAGGTGCCCACAGGAAATCAACCAAGCAAGGTCTGTTTGCATCTAGTCTCACCCATGGCTTCCTTTTCCCACTCCAATGAAGCAAACTTATTGGACCAGGGTACAATGGCCTGCAACTGTTCACCGAGTCTATGTTGGTTCCACCTATGGTCAATGGCTTCAACATCCCCACCAAAGACCAACAAAAATGGTGGAAGGGAACCCAGTTCATAGATCCTTCTATCCTTCTGAATCCTCATCCATTTTTCAATATCCCTTGTGAAATCACCTCGTCTCCATTTTCCCAAATCTATAACCATCACTCCTGTGTTGAAATAACAAGCTCTCTTGCCTTCAAAAACCTTGGCAAGTTCTGTGTTTGACCAGAAATCACATGTGAAATACTTGGCCAAGTTTGCATCACAGACTCACAGTACTCGGGTGCTCCGATTATTCTTGAGTCTGTCAACTTTATGCTCCATAGCTTTTGTATGTCGTCTACAACAATGGCGTCTGAGTCTAGATAGATCACTCTTTCAATGCAGGAACAATGGAAGGGTCGCATATCAAAGTTTCTTGAGGCAAAACATGGCACTGAGGTCCATTTTACCCAGGAGAATAGAGATGGTGATTTGGTGCGAGGAAGAGGAAGAGGAAGAGAAATATTTTTTTTTTGAGGAAAACACCAAGAATATACTAATTAAGAGCCAAAAATAGTATCTTCTATAATGTCCGACTCAATATAAAATGAAACATTACAATAAAAAATAAAAGGTTCATTACAACTAAAAATTCAGTGTGCTAAGGAATGTGCAATTCTATTAGCCTCTCGTCTGATATGAAAGACGATGAACCCAAGATGATCCTTCAAAATCTGCTTAGCTTCTTCAAGTACGATGGCCGCAAGTGAGTGGTCTGGAGCACTGGAAAGGAATTTATCAATTTGTATTAATATGAACAGGTTGGTGTTGTGATAATGGCTTAGGTTTTTTACTTAAGAGATCCTAGGTTCAACCCACACCAAGCACAATCTTATCTCTTTAATTTTCTTTTAACTAACGTATTACTACTTGATTGGAGAAAAATAAATATATTAGCTATTCTCGTCATCTTATTGGTTGATTAATTTTATTTGATTAAAATAAAATTATAATCAAATTGATATAATATGTAACTGACATAGACTAAATGTGTAATTATACAAATTATACCCTAAACCCTATCATAATTAGATTCAAAAAAATTTAAAACTGACACAATAATAACATATTTATATGCGGGATAAATATTCTATACACAGGCGGTGGAAACTGAAAGTTTTTATAAGCGCCTTAGTTTTAGGGTATAGGGAGTTAGTTTAGGGTATATGGTTTAGGGGTTTAGGTGTAGGGGGTTAGAATTTAGGGATAGTTGTTTTAATTTAAGGTTTAGGGTTATAATTTAGGGTTTATAGGTTAAAACCTAAATCCTTACCATATTATCCTAAAAACTAAACTCTAACCTATAAACCCTAAATTATAACCATAAACATTAAATTGAAACAACTATTCCTAAATTTTAAACTCCTACACCTAAATCCCAAAATCCTATACCCTAAACTAACTCCATATAGCCTAAAACTAAGGCGCTTGTGGAAACTTTCAGTTTCCATCGCCTGTGTATAGGATATCAATCCTTATATGCGTAGATGGTCACCCATATAGTTTACCCAAAAAAAAACTTGTTAAAACCCCTATCATAATTAGATTCAAAAAAAAAATTAAAACTGACACAATATATATATAAAATTTACACATACTTTTTATAAAATTTAAATCTTAATCCCGAGCACCCTAAACTCTAAATATCTAACCATAAACCTTAAATTATGCACCTCACACACTAAATCCTAAACCCTAACCCAAAACCTTAAACCTTAAAATTAAAAGGCTTGTGTAAACTTTAATTTACACAAAGCTTGTGTATCAAAGTATTTTTCCACACACACACACACACACACACACACACATATATATATATTAATTGATACACTGGCGGTGGAAACTAAAAGTTTCCACAAACGTTTTAGTTTTAAGGTTTAGGAACTCAGTTTAGGGTGTATGAGTTAAGGGTTTATGTGTATGAGTTTTGAATTTAATGATAGTGGTTGAAATTTATGGTTTAAGGTTATAATTTAGGGTTTATATATTAAAACTTAAATTCTCGCCATATTACCCTAAAGCTAAACCCTAACCTCTAAATTCTAAGAGTGTTGAAAATTTTGAAGTTTCTTCCATTATTGTTTAAATCATTTGTTGATATAAGAGTGTCGTTATTGTGATAATTAAACTATCGTTATATTGAGGTTGTGGTGAGTCTTTTCAAGTGGGCTTTTTTTTTAATAATTTAGAAGTGATTACAAGGTAGTATCTGTTTATAGATATTTTTATTCCTTTGATAATGTATATACATCTTGTAGACAAATAGATTTAAACTCGTGTATTTTAGGATGAACTGCTTTTTGAGTGGATTTTTATTTACATGTGATTATTTACTTTTTTATTAAATGATTTTTCATTTAATTGAAATCCGCAAATGTAAGTTTACATTCCGGTAATCAAAAACACCTAATCCGAACATATTCCTACAACCATTCAAACAAGAAAGTAGTGTTTCGAGATCATAAGAGGGCTATACAAGGAAAAAGTAAAAAAAAAAACTCAACCCAAAGACTCGAAACAAAGATAGATACTAACATCACCAAAGAATGACGATTAAAGGTAAAACTATCAACAAACAACAACAACAACAACAAAATGCATATTACAATAAGACACATTGACAACATGATTATTATTACAACTCAATCGCAAACAAAAAAGGTGATTGTGAGCACATATTCAAATCCAGTTTGAGGGTCCAAAATAGGGAGATCAACAGAATAACCAAAAAATCCAACCATGATAGAAAATCAAATAAAAGAACGACCAAACGATTGATAAAGAAAAAAGCGTACAAAAGGCAGAAAAACGTACTAAAAAGTAGAATAAAACGTGTCATAAAAACATAATTATTTATTCAAAATTAAAAATAAGAAAACAATAAAAACGATAAATTCCAGCGATCTACAACTAACATCAAAGTTGATGTCACCATTATAAGTTAAGAATAAACCCAAAGAAAAGGAAGACTATGCGGCTAGGGTTTTCTCAATCAAACAAAATTATTTGTTTTATGATAGTTAAATACAATCGAATATTCTATATTAATTTAAATGGATCTATTTGCCTCAATTTACATTTATTTATATCAGATTCTATAGAATTTCAAATCAATTGAATTGAAAAAACAAGAAGGAAAATTCTACAACGGGCGACGAACATTGATAAACACCACTAACGATGAACACCGATGAACACCATTAAATTAATTAATAAAGATTTAAAATTTCAAGGACCCATCATACAATTAATAATTATTTAAAAAAATTAATTAAATTATTTTTATATATTAAAATTTTATTTTTTTAATAAGGGTAAACTATATATTTAGTACCTCACTTATTTCCGTATTTCTATTGAACCCTCATTATTTAAATATTATTTTAATTTGACCCTATTCTTTATAAAAAATAATTTAACCCTTAACCCTTGACTTAAAACCCTAAACTATTAAACCAAAAGAATTTTCGAAATATGTTTAACCATGAAAATTGAAGCAAATTACAGAATAGCCTAAAAAAACAGTAAATAAATCAATGTTAGTGAAATAAGCAACAAACAAAGGTCCCGATCAGTTCTCGGCTTTTCTTCCTTTGAGTCCAAGATTAGACTTAAAAAGGATTCAAATCAACCCTAATCTCTCTCACTGATTCTTCCCAACGTACTTTTCCCTTTCCTTATCTTCCTTTCCCATAGATTCACTCTCTGTTTCCAACAATAGAACAGGCATCACTAAATCCCAAACTCTTTCACCACTTGTCGTTTCACTTTGTCACTCCAACTAAAGCCTTCGATTTCGTATCGAGAATGGTTTGCCTTAGAATCACTCCACTTTCGTTTCTACTGATTGCAATGAGCTTCAGAACTTGATTTTCTATCCTTTCATACAAGGTTTTTGTGTTTGTTTTTGTAGAAAATATATATAGTTAAAAAATGATATCGGGAGGGACAAATTTGGTGATGACATTTAGTTTTACTGTGAGTATTATGTTCATAGTGTTTATTTGTACGCGTCTGATTTGTGCTCGGATTCAGCTCAGAGTTTAAGGGGTTAAGGTTTAATAGTTTAGGGTTTTAGGTTGAGGGTTAAGAGTTAAATTATTTTTTATAAAGAATATGATCAAATTAAATAATAATTAAATAATGAGGGTTCAATAAAAATACAGAAATAGGTGAGGTACTAAATATATAGTTTACCCTTATTAAAAAAATAAAATTTTAATATATATATAAATAATTTAATTAAAATTTTTAAATAATTATTAATTGTATGATGAGTACTTGAAATTTTAAATCTTTATTAATTAATTTAATGGTGTTCATCGGTGTTCATCGTTAGTGGTGTTCATCAATGTTCGTCGCACGTGGTAGACTCATCCAAACAAGAATCATTAAACTAATCGACTCAGAATATTTTAGTTTCAATTTATTTTTTATAAAAATCGTTAGTTTTATTCAAAAAAGAATATTTAAAATTATAATAAGGGTTTACAACATAAGCATAAACTAAACACTTAATTTGGACATTTTCCTATAATATTAAAACAAAAATTAAACACTTAAGATCATATAAGAACCGTACAATGAAAATGTTAAAAACTAAACCACGAACAACACTAGAAAATCGCTAATTAAAGGATAAAGTTAGCAACACTAAAAAATAGATATAACCCCTATGGCACGTTGACAAATAGATCGTTATCACAACTTAATCGCGAATAAGAGGCGATGATTGTGAGCACATATCCAAATCCAGTTCAATGGTTCAAAGTAGGGAAGATTAGTAGGATAACAAATAAACATCATCTTGACTAGTAGCGGCGTCGTCAAATCTACCGCTGAGAAAATAGAAAATAAAAAAACGGTTAAACGGCCGAGAAAGAAGACAAACACGCCAAAAAATAGAGAAAAATATGCCACAAAGGTAAAATTATTCTTATTAAAAACTAAAAAAAAAAGAATAACAAGAATAAGATACATAAAGCAAGAAAAAAAAAGAATACCAACGGTCGGCAACCAACTTTAAAATTAATGTTACTATCAATCAAACAAATAGGATGGAAGATCCTCTGTCCCCAAACTATGCTTTCTTTGGTGCCTCTATTTTAAAAAAGTAGGTTTAGGGTTTAAGATTAGGGTTTAGAGAATTAGGGGTATGGTGCAAAATTTAGAGTTTATAATATGGAAATTAGAATTATGGTTTAAAATTTAATTTTTAAATTTTTTTAGTGTAGGACATAATTAGAAGCTGATGATTTTTGTTTAAACAAATATGAAAAAAAAGTTAAAGATACCAAATTTAGTTAAAGATACCAAGAATGTAATGAGGCATAGTAAGCGGAATGGAACATTATGCAAAGGCTGACAAATGTGAGAAAACAAACACTTTAACAATTTTACAGATGTCCGAAGTAGCGATGGAAATTTAATCTGGATTCGTTTTAGATCCGATCTGAAGAAATATATTCAATCTAAATTTGATTAGAAAAAGTTTGAAATCGATAAATGGTTCGATTCCTAATAGGAGGTGGATCGGTTATGGATATTGTAAGGATCCGATCTGAATTTGATCCAAATCTGATTTAAGTTCATGTCCGATTTTAATTTGATCCGAGTTCGAATCAAAACATTTATGACTTTGAACTCTTTAAAACAAAATACCATTTATAATATTTACATTAAAACAATAAGACAATATATATAAAGTAAAAAAAATTAACCTAAATACATTAAAAGAAACATAAATATATATATTAAGTAACTTGGAATAAAAAAAATTAACTTGCATATGTATTCATATTAGAAGTGATAATAAAAATATAAATGTATTAAAAGCGTAAGTTAAATAATAATAATAATAATAATAATAATAATAATAATAATAATAATAATAATAATAATAATAATAAAACTTAATATAGTATAATATATCTACGTATATCATATGCAATTATGCATATATACATAAATATGAAAAAAATGTAAGATAAAATTATAGACAAACAAATAAGAAAATAAATATAATGGAAAAACTATATAAATGTAAATATCAATGAATTATCGAAAATTAAAAAAATTAGTGAATAAAATAGTAAATGATATAAAATTGCAAGATAAAGCTAATATATTAAGCTAAAATTAAGAATTAAAATATGAAGCAAATTAAAATCATAAATAATAAACACAAAAATTTAAATGTAGCCAACAAATAAGGAAAGAAAATGAATAAATACATAATTAAATGGCGTAAATTAAAATTGCAAGAAATTAAATGCACAAAATTGTGGACTAATTTGCATTAAAATAAAAATATTAGAGGGCCGAAACACAATATACCCTAAAGACGCTAAAATTCGCAGATTTACCCCTTGAATTTGGGTTAACACTAGGGATGACAATTTAACCCGAATTTGATCTGATCAAAAAACAATCTGATCCAAATTCGATTGAAAAAATGTAAATTCAAATCTAGAAAAAATACCAGAGTTTAATTGTAATCAAATTTGGATTTGAACTCTATACAATCTTTTTTAAGTCTGATCTATTATCATTCCTACTCCGAAGCCGAAGCAAGTAAAAGAGGGGGGGGGGGGGGGGGGGGGGTTAGAACTTAGAACGGCAAATTTGACAAAGTCCCACATTCAAACCCACGGGCGAATGCCCAAAGCTAATAGTCATCTATTTTGCTCTCACAAATGTGTGTTAAATGGCGACTACTCAGTTTTTGAGTACTAGAAATATTGGCCACACGGTTCATTCGATTACCTCTTTCGTCGGCTCGTGTACTGGTTTATTATATTTGGGTACCCGCTATTCGGGTAATGAGTATCCAGTTCATAATTTTTTATTTTTTTTATTTTTAAAATATTTTAAAAAATCACATATTAAACACATAAAATTTAGAAGTTTATATTACACAATCCAAACAAAAAATTAGTGATTTGAAGTTAGTTTTAAGTTTGAAGGGTGAAATATTTAGATATAAATTAAAGTTTATTGCAAAAAAATATATTAAAAAGATTAATTTCGATTGTAATTTTTTCCTTCAAATATCATACTGGCAAATCAATACAAATATTTTAAAAAAAATTTAAACTTAAAAGTATATAATAAAAACATAGAAATAATTTAGTGATTTTAATTTAGTTTTGGAGTAAAAATATTTAAAAACCTAAAATAAACATATAATTTAAAATATAAATATATATATATATTAAAATTATTAGATCGGGTACCCGGTAAGGAAAAATTTAGGCCCAAGCCCACTTGTGTACCCGGGAAAATTACCGGGTCGGGTACCTGGCCAGATAAAAAAATAAAAATCTTAAAAATACTCGCCTATTTTGTACCGGATCGTCGGGTAATCGAGACAGGTCAATCGGGTCAGATATTTTGAATACCCCTACTTACGATGTTTATGGAAGCTCGGTCCAATTTTTTTAATAAAAAAATTTTGTTACTATACTTTTACATGTTTTTCCTTTCATTAAATTTGTAAACATAAATAAAAGTGAACATATTTTTCTTAAACAATATTGAAACAATAGTCTTGCAAAAAAAAAATATTGAAACAATAGTATTATATATTCAATTTTTATATGATAACTTTTTTATATGATATAATATTAAAAAAATTATATGATACAAAAACGAGTAAAATAATGACGACGTCCTTATGATAAATTCAAGATTTTTTTTTCAAAAATTAGAAATATTACCCTTTTAATCTCTCTTGTAAAAGAAAAGACATAAAGTTTTTTTTATCTTTGTGTTCATACCAAATAATCAAATTAGCCACTCCACAAAAAATATACCCAATTTAATATTCTTACTCGTCAATTGCATCAATTTACCCCTTTAACTAACATTTGATATTTTTATATCATATTTTTAAAAATAAAAAAATAAAATATTAAAAATAAAACTAGTATTAATTAAAAAAAACATTTAGTGAATTTAAAACTTTTAAAATATCAAAACTTATAAAATGATAAATGATAAATTATTAAAATATTTATAAAGTGTTAAAACTTAAAAAAATAAAAATCATTAAAATTATATTGAAAATTGACATTATATAAATTAAAATTTTAAAAATAGATATTTAACAAATCTTTAGCAGGGTAATGGTGAAGTTGACAAACCAGCTAAAGAAGGTATTTAGCAAACACAATTATTATTATAAATCACAACACAAACATACTCAGACAACCATAAGCACACAATAAATAAAACAGTTGATCACGCTCTACTCCTTAGCTAGTTTGTCATCTTTATTGTTATCCTACAAAATTTAGAGTACAATAATATAAAAAATAAATTATTTTAGTATCTATTTTTTTTATTTTTTATTTTTATAATATCGAGTAATTTTCAATATAATTTTCAACATTCTTTATTTTTAGTTTTTTAATAATTTATCACTTTATAATTTTTGGTATTTTTATTTTGAAATTTTTAATAGTATTTTTATTTATAGTTTCTGAAAGAAATAAAATATTTTAATAATGTGATTTATATTTTTAATATTTTAAAATTTTAATTACTTAAATTTTTATTTAAAAATATTACATAAAAGTAATTCAAATCTCGAACTTTTTAAAAAATCAATTTTGCCCTTAAACACCCTAAAAAAATCAAATATTGTCTCTCTGCCATGTTAACATTTACAGGTGGACTGTCATGTCCACACATTAATGATTAACGTTAGTCAAATGGCTAAATTGATGTAATTTGTGAGTTCAATGGTCAAATTGAGTATATTTTTTGCGGAAGGACTAAATTAATTATTTGGTATGAACCTATAAACAATAAAAACACACTTAAATAAAAAAACAATTAATGTCATTCAACATGTCAAAAATCTATACGAACATATGTTATGAAGTTAAAAATTGGGTTAGGTTGGATTAGGTTTGAGCCTTGAATCTTGAAACTCGAATTTAATCCTTGTTTTTAACATGCTTGTTAGTCGCGATGGGCATTTAGAAAATAAATCATTTCTAAGTCGAGGAATTAGCTTGGAATCGTTGATGGACAGGGTGTGTAAAATAAACCGTAATCGTTAATTGGTATAATCGTTATATTTTATAAGTTAATTATTCTAATCGTAAAGGGTAAATGATTTCGGTTAACTAAACAACTAAAATGATGATTAATGGTTAACCTATTGATACTTTTTTACATAAGTACGAAGTTTGCGTTTAAAATCTCTCTATTTAAGTATTTTTATGAAAAATTTAATATAATATTTATCGAAGAGTTGGTTTCATTATTCTCAAAAGTAGTAAACATGTAAAAATTTGTAATAAATTACAAATAAATTTTATAACAGTTAGATTACGATTAATAACTACTATAACAATTAATCAATCGTTTAAATTAAACGGTACAGTTAACCAACCATAAACACATGTAGATATGCTAACACATATAAATATTATTCTTTGGTTCATTTTTTAAAGGAAAGAGCATGCTTCAATTATTAATTAATAAAAAGGGGTAAATAATTTGGAAGTAATAAAATTGTTGTCTGCTTTGCATGTATCATAGTCACATGCTCACACGAATTGCGGCCTCTTGGCCCATGTCTAATCGTTAAGTGCTGCAATATTAGGAACATGCTTAGACTACAAGCGTGGGCTTACTGTGATGCAATATAATTTAAAATTTGAAACACGAATGTGTATGAACGAAGATATGGGACTTCTTAAAATAATTTATTATTTTTAGTTAAGATAATTTTTAAAATATTTTTATTTTTCTTAAAATTATTATATTCTACAGATAATTTATCATATTTTATGTAAATATATATGTATATTATTACAATAATAGTTGTAGGCGGAGTAGTAGAAGTCCTACATATAAAAGTTTTTTGTCATGCGTTTTAATCTCAAGCAACATTTTTAGTTATTTTGTTTAAATATTGGAATATATATATAAAATGAACCAAACAAGTGGTCCTGGTAGAAAAATAGATAATATTCATCATAGGAGATTCGAGGGTGGGTGAGGCATCTTTACGGTGCGGCTAAAATGAGACAATCCTACACAAATTCTTACTCGGTTGGTAAAAATTTGTGTAGTTACACAAATTCTTACAATCTATACAAATTCTTATCAAAATGGTAAGAATTTAGGTTATAATATAAGAATTTGTGTATCTACACAAATTCTTACGTAAGTTGGTAAGAATTTATGTAGTTACACAAATTCTTACCCAGTTAGTAAGAATTTATGTACCGAAATTTTTACCAGTCCTGCATAAATTCTTACCATTTTTTGTAAGAATTTATGTTGGCCACATTTTAGTTGCATTTTAGGTGATTTTTTAGACTTTCCCGAGATTTGGGTTCAATCGCTTTGTCTACAAGGTACCAACATACTCTAGAACAACATCATTCTTTAAGACATGATCCCTAATGAAATGGTGTCTTATCTCTATGTGCTTGGTTCTAAAATGTTGTATGTGATTCTTAGTGAGACATATGGCGCTAGTGTTGTCACACTTACGAGGTATGGTACCTACATCAATTCCATATTTTACAAGTTGTTGCTTCATCCAAAGGACTTGAGCACAACAACTTCCGGACGATATATATTCTATTTTGGTGGTATATAGAGCTACATTATTTTTTTTTCTTAGAGAACCAAGATATGGGCATGCTACCTAGAAATTGACAAGTGTTGGAGGTACTTTTTCTATCTATCTTACTGTTAAGTATCTAAAAGACTTATTTTATTTACCATTTTTACTCATATTATTGTTAGACTTAGGCACATTTTAGTTGCATAATTAGGCATTCATGCATAACTTTCTTCACCATTAAGCTTGATTACATATTTTAGTGTATTTTGTGGAAAATGTGATGTTTTGATATGTATTTTGGTGCATGTAGGAAAACTACCGCCGAGCTTGCCGCCCATGGGCAGAAACCAGCCGCCGAGCATGATGCCCAGACAGACCATGCCGAGGCAGCAAAGAGGGCAGCAGAGGAGAAACTGGAAATCGGTGGAGAAAGCTATTAGACCACCTAGAGAGTTGATTAGGAACCGACAAAGAGGAAAGGCCCAGAATGAAGAGCTGTGCCAACTTCTGTACACCAACCCAGACCTATGCCCAGCCAGTCAACTATTTGCCGCCGGTAGTTAACTATTTGCCGCCCAAGCGGTCAACTATTTGTCGCAGAGGCAGCAACTCGATGAAGGGTGGAAAAATGTAAAGTGGTATGCGACTGAAAGAGCTCATCAAGCCCGATTTTTAGAGACAACTTGCACGTGCATTGGAGCCCAGAAGACAAATAAAAGTCGGGTCAAAGTCAAAGTGAAGAAAAGTCAAACAGGAATCTAGGAGGATTTAATCTTTTAATGAGTTTTAATCATATTCTAACTAGTATTCCTACCCTAAACCGACTTAGGCCTAGGCTCCTCCCCTATATATATATATGTATGTAATCGACCAAGAGGAACAATTGAGATTAGAGAGAAACTCTTTCTTGTCGAAACCCTAGTGCCGTCCAAACCCACCATGTTCTAAACCTTCCCTAGGGCTAAGGGTTGGTTGTGTAGTAGTTGTGAGAGTCTTGTAGTATTCGTTTAATATTTTAGTTTTGCAATAAAATTCAAGGTTTGTTTACTATTGGTTCTTCATTGTCGCAATCTTTATCAAGAGAGAAGAGGGCAACAAACTATTTGTTCAATATCGGGAGAGTTGAACTCACGAAACGAGTAAACACAGTTTTATCCAACCATAGGGTAAAGCTACTTCGGCTTAGGGATAAGTTAAGAAGTTCAGCGGCTAAAAGAGGATCCATGATCGGTTGGTGTTCGCCCTTAGATTCACGTCGGGAGGTATCATCCAAGACGTGTCTGCCAATATTACTTCAAGCTTCGGGAGAAGAGGGAGTCATAGAAGGGATCCTTCCCGAACCTTGAATCATCGCTTAACTGCCCAGGAAATCTCACACATCTCTGCCGAGGAAGGTGCCTGCCGGCGGTGGCTGAAGTTGTTAGTTGATCAACAAAATTGTTCCGAGACAGTACATCAATTCTCCACACTACGAAACATCCAATACCGGCCCATTCTCTCACTCTGATATCTTAATTTATTTTTCTTGCTTTAGTTTTAGCTTCAATCAAAATCAACTCCTAATATTTGTGTTTTTATTTTATTTGTGCAAAAAGGTGAATTCCAAAAGTTTTCACAATCCCTATGGAGACGATATCTTAAATACTATAACTTGGCATCGTGTATACTTGCACGCTAATTGCGCATCACTTTTGCACGTAACAAGTTTTTGGCACCATTGTCGGGGATTGACGTACAACTTTTGTTTTTATTTTTCTGCTCTTACCTTTATCCACATGCATTATATATATATATATATATATATATATATATATATAATATAATATTTCAGGTGCAATACAAGTTCAAGGGCATCAACATGTCAAGAAAAACCACTCGAGAGTTGATGTGGGAAAATTCTTGCAATTTTTATGAAGGAAATCATGAGTTCGAAAATTGCCCACATCTTTTCAGTGAACACATGGACGAACCAAGATGGGACCAACAACAAAATTCTTCATGGTACGATCAACAAGCTTAAAATTTTTCCTACCATGACAATTTTGCTACCGTAGCAGCAGACATGCCCTCACAGTGTAGTCCTTCTCAAGAGCAATCAAAATCCTTGGAAGACACGCTTCAAGCTTTCATGGCCTTAACTCAAGAATTGTCAGCTTCTATGGATGCAAGAATCGCCAAGATGGTCGTACTTCTAAACAATTCGGTCCCCATTGAAACCATGGATGAACATGATGTCTCGGCAACCTCTGCCTCATCAACCATTGATCACCAACAACTACGTCCCATGGACACTGACATCCCAAGGCAAGAAGACGCAGAGCAATACGAAGAACACATTGATGAGCCTATGCAACAGATTACCCTATCAAGGCCTGAGGAACTTGAACAAAGCTATGCCTCGGCAGCTACACTTACCTCGTCAGCTACACCTGCCTCAACAGCTGAGGAATCTTTAGATTGCTCTCATCTACCTTTTCTTGGGAAATTGAACGACCACATAAAGGGGCAACATGATGGAAATAATTTGCTAACAGAATATGAGCCGATAATAGCTTAACCTTTTGAATTCTTGGAAAAAACACATTTTCCATTATAGGTATTCTTGAGGAACCAACACCAATATAGTTTAAGCCAACAGAATCTCTACTTATGGAGATGGTTGAGAGACCTAAAGAAAATGGTGTTTACAAGGCGCTTCATAAAATTGGGTTTTCCCTTGACCTGCACCACATTATGACAGAAGATCTCCACAACAACTGGTTGCCGCAACAGTTGCCTCAGCAGCAAAGGCTACTTTCCACCAGAACGAACTTCAACGAGAATAAGGTAAGTACATGGTTGGATATTGATATGATTTTTTCTAATCACATATTCATGCCTCCAGGAAAAACAACAAGGTGAAAGGTACACGTGGACTACAAGGGAACAAGGAAGAAAGGAACCTCCACCATGATAATGCAAATGCAAACGGTTGCAAACACAATGGTCCACCCTTTATGGGCAAAATAGTCACTCGATGGAGGGTGCAGGTGGATTACAAGAAGTATTGGAAACGACCGCCTCAAGTTCGAATAGAAAATGGAGTAGTTACTTTAGGAGATGCATGTCAATACATTCCTAGAGTAACATAATTTTTATTTTTATCTTCCATATTTTTATGCTTTCATAGACTTAGAATCTTTAAATTTTCAGTTTTTATTTCCTTCTGCATTTTATTATTTTATTTTGTTTTTGTTTTAGGAAGGAGTTCAAGAATCAAGAGTCCAAGGAGTGAACCCATCTACCCAAGCCCAACAGCTGCCTAACATTTACCCACCCACCAACCCGCCAACGGGCAGAATTTAATGCTGAGACGACAACCTCTCCCAACATCTATTTAAACTCTCTAATTCCATCCATCCACATTCACTTTTACCTCCTTGCTATTTCTTGAATTCTCTTTGATCTTGTAATCTTTTAAAAAAATTCTTGCAAATAAAATTCAACTGTCTCACAACCTATCAATGGGCACAACCACCAACCAACCAGCCTTCCAGAGAAATTCAATAGAGGCAGTCGAGCAACATCATCGATGGAAGTTTTCCACCTGACAGTACGAATGCTGTCGCACAACTCCTGCCGCCCAGCAGTACTAATGCTGCCGCACAGCTCCTGCCGCCCGGTAGTACTGATGCTGCCGTCCAACTCCCACCGCTCGGTAGTACTGAAGCTGCTGAGCATACCCCAATACCAACAGTACTCCTCCATCATCTTCGGAACCAACTCAATAGGATGGAAAGGCAGCGTCTCCGATTTATGCAATACACTATGGCCCTCCCCACTTCCATCGTGGAAATCCACCTAGAGATGTTCCATGATAGTGCAGTCTGGTTCCCCATATTTCCTGCTGAAATACTTACCCGCCATAACCCGCCCTAGCAACCCAGATCAACGCCACAACAACTGCAACTAAAACTACCTAGGGATACCAAGGTAACGACTGCACGTAGTTCGACTAGCATATACACGTATTCAATAACCACACAAGCAAACATGGCTAGAAGGAAATTCATCATGCAAGGTGACGACCTTTCCGACTAACTCATTTGTATTTTTTTTCTCATGCATTGAGGACAATGCTCCTCTCGAGTTTGGGGGGGGGGGGAATAGTCCTTAGTTTTAATTGTCTTAGTTTGTTAGATGCATTCATCCTAGATTTTGCATATGTAAAAGCTTAAGTTGTTTATCATTAATTGCATATGTAAGCCCCTATTTATTTACCCTTGATTTAAATTGAAGTAAAAAAAAAATTTAGACTTGGTTAGCCTTTACCCGCCGCAGCAATTGCCTGCAGTGACATCGACTTTAGCATGACTTTAGAAGTACTTAGAGCTTTATTATGATGCTAAACTTAAACACACCATTTTTAGCTTGAATGATTAAAGGAATTCAACGTTGAACCTATGCTTTATTCAAAAAAATGATTGATTATGTACTAGAGGTGCCCGAAACTGGCTCTAGTATACTTGCTTGAATTCTTCAAATTTGCTAAAGGAGCCTAAAACTTGGCCCTAGTAATCTTGTGAAAAAGGAAATAAAGAAAAAAAAAGAAAGAAGAAAAGGGAATAAGAATTCACTAGAGGTGCGTAAAACTGGCACTAGTTAAAAAAAAGTTACTAAAGCATAGTTGATCACAAGGAATTCTGGAAAATCATTTGAGTTTACAAAGCATGCACACACTCACTAGCATTATAGTTTGGTTCCGAGTAAGTCTTTTGTCATTCGAAGGGTTGATGATCATACTAGCAAGTGCACATTGGTTAAGGGTTGACTAAGTTATAAAGTTGTTTTTAGGAGATTTAGAGATTTGGTGAATAACTATGAGATTGCATTGCTTGAGAACAAGCAATAGTTCTAGTTTAGGGGTGTGTTAAGTGTCTAAAAGTCTTATTTTATTTACTCTTTTTACTCATATTATTGTTACACTTAGACACATTTTAGTTGCATAATTAGGCATTCATGCATAATTTCCTTTATCATTAAGCTTGATTACATATTTTAGTGTATTTTGTGGAAAATGTGTTGTTTTGGTATGTATTTTGGTGCATGTAGGAAAAACTGTCGTCGAGCTTGTAACACCCTAAAACGTACCCTAGTTAGAATGGTATAAAAACGACGATGATAACGTAAAGGATTACAACTTAGTTAAGATTGAAAATGTTCAAAATGTGTATAACATGTATAAGAATATGTCACAAGGTGAAAATGTTATTGAAGCAATGAAAATAAATAAATATATGTAAGTATACACATGTATACTCGATAGTATGTATGCATAAGTATAGAAGGATAACAAATACTTAGAGCATATATATGAATTATATAGGATATATGGCTGGTGATTAATTATATGAATAATAGAAATAAAATTAAAATACATTAAATTAGTAATTGGGATTACATTATTAATGGACAAACCATGTGTCCATCTCCTAGACCACAATCGGCCCGCTGTTAAACAAAGGCTTAGTACCTTGTTTCTAACCATTAATTCTTCTTCATTCTCATCAAAAATCAGAGAAAAAGACTGAGAGAGGACTGAGTTTAAGCTGCTGGAAAATTTCTGGAAATTGAATCATTTATGCAAGCATGTTCTTGTAAAAACTCAAGTATAATCTTGTGTTATTTTGATTAGGGTTATTTTGATGAGTTGATTATGATTTCTTGCTGGAATTAGGATTAGAATCAAGTTAATATGTTTTTTGATAGCTGGGTTTAAGAAAATATAGTTGAATTTCTGGAAATTTAAGTATGAACATGAACTTAGGTTGAATCAGCCCAGATTAATTTCATTACACTGCCATGTTTTAAATTGAAAATTCGAATAGGTTAGGGTTTGAATTAGCAAAAGTTTTGTGAGAAAAAATTGTAGCTCATTAAAAATACTATAAGATAGAGGATTTGGAAACATGAAAATGATATTGGAAATGGCTGGAAAATAGGTTACAAGCAAACTGCCCAGAAATGAATGAAACTAGACTTAGGTGAAATGTGTTAAGTAAAAAAAAATTAAGGGGTTTTAATGATCAAATAAAATTAGGGAAAATTAAGCTTGAAACAGGGGATGTTTTAAATGAATGAAAACATATAGGTTTATAAGGAAAATTTTCTTAAATGAATGGTTAAAGTGAGCTAGAACACATAGAAGCCAATCTGGACAAGTATGGAAAATGTGATATTTAGAGTACTTATATGTCCTATTTTGAAGTTGCTGGGATGTTAAAATATGTATGTGAATTTTTTAAAAGCTTAGAATTAAGCATGTAGTGAATTGTAGGTTCATGGAACACTAAAGTTGTTAGTTGAAAACATTGGGAATAATAGGTTTCTGGAAATGCCCTATTTTCAAACAATAAACTGTATTGATAGGCAAATGATAAAAATATGTGTTGTAAATGGTTGTAAATAATCTTTCTATAATGGTAAAGAACTCCTAATTTTGGAGTTGTGAGTAAAAGGTTATGACCAGTTTAGTAGTTGTTACTCAAACTGCCAGTTTAGTGGGCAGATTCATATGTTTAGGTGATTTTGTTCAAGTAAATGAGTTTATAAGCTTGAATTTAATTCTAATGAGTGTCATTTATGTTTTGTTATGATCTAAGATCACATTGGTGAAGAAATCCAAGAGAAATCAAGGAGTGAACAAGCTAGTAAAAGGGGAAAGGGCATCACCATCAAGGAAGCAAATTGAGCTCGAAAGTATTTGCGAGTGTAGTTAATTTAAGGTTGAGATTAGTGTCTCAACCAATGTGTTTTTAGTTCTTTGATGATTTAAAATGAAGTATGTAATGAAGTTAATAATGGATTGGTAAATTTAAATGCTAAGGAAGAAGGACTAAAGGAATGAATTATGTATTATGTGTATATTGCTATCTAGATAAGCTAGTTGATGCCTATATGTGTTGCTTTGAGTTATGGATTGAATGAGCTACTTGAATTGATTTTAAATGATGGTTTAGCTACAGATTAGTGAAGACTTATATGGTTGAAAGGAAGCTAAGTGCTTGCTGGAAAATTGATTGAACGTGACTTTGAATGTTCACATTGTAAACATGATTGAATATGTTACATGGCTTAGTGAATTGTTTGAAAAACAAGTAAATGAACTTGTGGATATAAAATATAAGTTAAAGTCCTTGGTTGATTAGTGTCTATAGGTACAAGGGCATGCCTTAAAGTCATTGAGCTCCTCTGATCTTTGTTACATGATGGTGGTTAGTCACCGATAAACCTGATAAGGTGGTTAGTCACCTTGATAATTGAATGGTGGTAAGTCACCATTGATGTCTATGCATCCTCTGTTATATGTTGAAATGAGAAGTTGATACTTTGAGTATCTAAAGTTACATGATACATGAAGACTTGATTAGCTTATGAAACTAGTTAAGTTAGCTTGATTTTGATGGACTAGCTAGGTGAACTTATATATCCTAAGCTTAGCTAAGTAACCTTAAAGATTGAATAAGACATTAAAAGATTGAAACTAGTAAATTTTAGGGCCGCCTCACTAAGTACATTATGTA
Organism: Hibiscus trionum; assembly: GCA_030270665.1. NCBI lineage: Eukaryota > Viridiplantae > Streptophyta > Magnoliopsida > Malvales > Malvaceae > Hibiscus > Hibiscus trionum. Next base: position 2,324,474 of record BSYR01000012.1, read on the forward strand.
TACTTATCACTCTCTTTGTTTCTTTCTTCCAAACTTTCAGATGCAAACTTCCAAAAGCTATCCGATTGATCAGTGAAGCCATCGCAAGCTTACGAACAAGTATGATATAGTCTTTTAATCTCCTAGTTGGTGGAATAGAATATGATAATATCATGCATTGTAAGCATGTAACTTTGATAGTTGTTTTGTATAAACTTAGCAAGTAATGTTATGTGTGAAACTAAATGTTTGTTATGTATATAAGTAAGGGATTGATTATAAGTATATTATGTGAAGTTGATCAAGAATATTCTGTTTTAGAACTTTTTCATATGTTCTATATGTTTTAGGTGATTCGAATGGATTTATATAAAGTTTAGATTGTTTGAAATGGTTATGTGATATGTAAACATGACGTGGTCGTTGTTTGAACTAAGTTATGCATTTAGATATTTCTTGAATTACTTATGTTAATAGAATAGGATAGTGTAATCGAAATGATAATGTTGATTGAATTAAAGACTTATATGTGTATAGGTTAATTGCATCTAAAATGATTGAATGATTATGTTTATGTTTGCTTATATGTTTGTTAGGTCTATGTTTGATTTGAAAATTTGGTTTTGGCCGAATTCTTAAGGCCTTGTAATATCTCATGATAATTAGAATTGAAATGAACATGTTAAAGATCTTTAGGTATATTAGTCGAATGATAGTTAAGATAATTTGGATTGTTTTGTTTGATTATATTCACTTAGATGTTGTATATAGGATGAATATTAGAAAAGTTTTAATTAGCCCACCTATTTGTGTATTTGGAGGTATAAGTGATAATGTGATTCATATGTGATTGTGTGTTTGTATGTTTACATTGATAAGTTCAAATTTGTCTATCGCCCGAAATATAACGTCTCTCGCTCGTAGTCGGGCGAGGGGTGTTACATTAATTGGTATCAAAGATTCGGTTTAGTCAATTCTCGGACTAAACCGGGCCTATTGCATCATATAGGTTAAACTATGCCACCTAGGAGTCTTATATCGAACTGCTTGTAATTCTACTCTCTAATTCCGATCTTGTTTGAATTCTTAATAGAATGTTCGCAACTAATCTAGCTCAGGACGATGAAAGTCCCAATGGATCATCAAACAATGGGGATAGTGTTGGTATGCATCCCCCGGAACCTCCGGTTCAACCGAAACAACCTCAAGGACAACCTCGAGAACTGGTCATACAACAACCTAAAAATCTGACCCTTCAATCTTCTCAACGCGAATGTCTCCTTAGCATGAAGGAGATGTTCGATCAGCTTGTAATGAACATCAAATGTGAGCAACCAACACTTGTCATCGCTGCATCGAGTCGAGCCCCGATCGACAAGCTCGCGTAATACTGAGTGTATACATTCCCTGGCGAGAATGAAGAAAAGCCAGAAGAAGCTGAGAATTGGCTTGAAAGAACCACACAAACCCTGACTAGAAAACTTCAATGCTCGGACAAGCATAAGCTTGAATGTGTGATTGCACTCTTAGTCGACAAAGTATTAAGCTGGTGGGAAACCACGACTATGACTGCCCCTGCCGAGTTAGTCACGTGGAAATTCTTTGTCGAGGAGTTCAAGAAAAAATACATTAGTGAACAATACCTTGCTGATCGGAGGAAGAAGTTTATGTATTTGAAGCAGGCCAATCGGCCGATTGAACATTATGTCGCTGATTTCTGTAAATACTGCAAGTATGGCTCGGAATACATCAGAACAGAGAAAGACAAGTGCATAATGTTCATTGACAGTCTGAGTGATGAACTGAGTCCGATGTTCACAACACTTGACATTACAGACTTTCAAATCCTTTTGAATCGATTCATCGCCACAGAATCTAAAATGAGAACCGCAAAGAAACGGAAGAGTGGTTATCGGGCTGACAAGAAGCGTAAAGACGATGACAAGTCTCGGTGGTCAAAGAAGCTGAAACATCATAAGGAATCATCCTCCACTTACATACATGTTACTCGGAGTAATTTTCAATCTCAACACTCAAATAAGATGGCTATTCCGGTTGTTTCTGTCAATAGTACGGGAAATGCAGAAAAAGCTCCTACTTGTAAGTTCTGTCAGAAGTAACATTTCGGCCAATGCCGAGCCCAAGCTAATCTTTGTTTTTCTTGTGGTGTTGATGATCACTATATCCGGGATTGCCAAAAAGAAATGATCAATCTTCAGTTCGACTTTCCAACCCGAGCTCTGTACCATCTAGCCGAAACAAGAATCCGAGACAAGCTCAGTCGAGTAATCCGGGGAAAGGCAAGGCTGCCCATTCGAAAGCTGCTACTTATCAAGAATCCCGAGCCCCAGCTCGTATCTACCATATTCTTGGAAAAGAAGAAGAAGAGTCTCTCGATGTCATTGCAGGTACGGTTGAACTAAACCTTAAACTTGTTTACGCTTTGATAGATTCGGGATCAACACATTCATTTGTTTGTTCATATCTGTTAGATGAACTAAATTTGAAACCTGAAATTGTAAAATCAAGCCTTGTAGTTTCAAATCCAATAAGTGGAAACTTTCCGATTAACTTGATCTATAGAAACTGCCAAATAACCATATGAAATGTATCATTCTCTTGTAATCTATATGTATTGCCCAAATGTGAATTTGATCTAGTTTTAGGACTAGATTGGTTGGGAAAACATGAAGCCTGGGTAGACTGTCAAAACCGTAGGTTATATTTACGGGGTTTAGGAAAAGAATCCATCCTATTGATAGACAAGAAACCGATTTATATTTTTGCCGCTATGACACTGCAAGACGAGCTTGATTTCAGTTTACTTGAAATACATGTTGTATCTGAATTTTTCGATGTTTTTCCCGAGGAACTCGCTAGCCTTCCTCCAACTCAAGAAGTTGAATTCAAGATCGAACTTCAACCCGAAACTAATCATGTGTCCATTACACCTTATCAGATGGCACCTGTTGAACTCAAAGAACTAAAGAAGAAAATTCAAGAACTCGAGGATAAGGGATTCATCCGACCTAGCATCTCTCCCCGGGGTGCTCCTATCCTGTTTGTGAAAAAGAATGACGGTACGATGCGGCTTTGTATCGATTACCGGCAACTTAATAAAGTAACCATCAAGAACAGATATCCTTTGCCAAGGATTGAAGATTTGTTTGATCAACTCAAAAATGCAGTAGTATTCTCCAAGATTGATCTTCGGTCCGGTTACTATCAAATGAGGGTGAAAGAAGAAAATGTGCCCAAAACAGCTTTCCGAACTCGATATGGACATTACGAGTTCCTAGTAATGTCATTCAGTTTAACGAATGCTCATGTTGCATTCATGGATCTGATGAATCGAGTGTTCAAGCCTTATCTTGACAAGTTCATGGTTGTTTTCATTGACGACATCCTTGTATACTCTCGGAACAAGGAAAAACATGTTGATCATCTTCGGATTGTGCTTCAGACGCTCCGAGATCACCAATTGTTCGCCAAATTCACTAAGTGTGAGTTTTGTTTATCCAAAGTTTCATTCCTCGGACACGTTATTTCTGTCGAAGGAATCGAAGTCGACTCGAAGAAAATTCAAGCTATTCTTGATTGGAAACCTCTGAGAAATGTGATTGAAGTTCGAAGTTTCCTCGGTTTAGCCAGGTACTATCAAAGATTTGTGAAAGAGTTCTCTGTGATTGCCGCACCATTAACCAAACTTCTTCGAAAGAATGGAGTCTTCGAGTGGTTGGAAAAGCATCAACGAAGCTTCGACCAACTCAAACAAGCTTTGACACATGCCCCGGTTCTTATCCAACCTGAATCGGGTAAAGAATTCGTTGTGTACAACGATGCATCACACTCGGGCTTAGGTTGCGTTCTGATGCAAGAAGGCAACGTGATCGCATACGCCTCCCGACAACTAAAGTCATACGAATTGAATTATCCTACACACGATCTCGAGCTTGCGGCCATTGTGTTCGCGCTCAAAATTTGGCGGCACTACTTTTACGGTGAAAGATGCAAGTTGTTCACCGATCACAAAATCCTGAAGTATTTACTCACTCAGAAAGATATGAACCTTAGACAAAGAAGATGGTTAGAGTTGCTCAAAGACTATGAATTGACCATCGATTATCATCCCGGAAAAGGCTCTTAGTCGAAAACCGAACCTCTGTAAGTTACTCGAAATTCTTGAAAATCCGAAAACTTTCAATTTTTAAATTTAAAATAATCATTCGAATTCTTTCTTCAAGGTCAAGGAAGAATTCAAACACTTTCTTGTTTAGCAAAAAATTCTTCAAATGATATTTTGTAACCTAAATAACGTCTTCAATTTGTTTATTCGTAGCTTCATTGGCTACCAACGCTCATTTCCGGCTATGCAAGGCTCGAAATTATCTGGGTGAACTTCAAGTTCAATCTACTCTGATCACCAAGATCAAAGAACTTCAACAAATTGATCCGGAACTTCAGAAAATCAATTCTAAGCTTGAGTCTAATCCTGACTTCTCTGTTAAGTCGAACGGTCTTCTATACTTCAAAGATCGTATCTGTGTCCCTAATAACAAAGAATTACAAGATGAAATCCTACAAGAAGCGCACCAAAGTTTTTTTTCGATCCACCTTGGATCATTTAAGATGTAGAAGGATCTCAAGCCCTTGTATTGGTGGCCAGGAATGAAAACGGCTATCAATGACTTTGTAGCAAAATGTCTGAACTGCCAACGAGTTAAAGCCGAGCACCAAGTCCCTACTGGTTTGCTCCAACCTCTCAAATTTCCGCAATGGAAATGGGAACGAATCATAATGGATTTCGTAACCGATCTTCCTTGTTTGCCAAGAAAGTGCGACGCTATCTGGGTGATCGTTGATCGTTTCACCAAGTCAGCACACTTCATTCTGGTGAGAATGAATCTCACTCTTGAAGCTTTAGCCGAATTATACATTCGAGAAATAATCCATTTACATGGAGTTCCAATCTCAATAGTCTCCGATCGAGATCCCTGATTCACAGCTCGATTTCTGAAGACTCTACATAAAGCTCTCGAAACCAATCTGAATCTTAGCACAACTTTCCATCCACAAAGCGATGGTCAATCCGAGCGAGTAATTCAAATTCTCGAAGACATGCTCAGAGCTTGTATTATTGACTTCGGAAAGAATTGGGAGAAATCGTTGTCTCTGGTTGAATTCGCCTATAACAACATCTACCAATCATCTATTCAGATGGCTCCCTATGAAACATTGTACGACCGAAAATGTAAAACTCCCTTATGCTGGTCTGACCTTAGAGATAATAAAGTGTTAGGACCACAATTGCTTCGGAAAACCGAAGAGCAAGTGCAAATCATTCACTCCCGATTAAAGCAAGCCTTCGATCATCAAAAGTCATATGTTGATCTGAAGCGTAGAGACATTCAACATCAAGTCGGAGATAAGGTGTTTCTTAAAGTCTCCCCATGGAAGAAAGTATTCCGATTCGGAAAAAAAGGCAAGCTAAGTCCTCGGTTTATCGGACCATTTGAAGTAGTTAAAAGAATTAGTCTTGTAGCTTATCGACTCGTTCTTCCTCCCGAGTTCGATAAAATACACAATGTCTTCCACGTCTCAATGCTCAGAAGATATCGATCTGATTCGTCTCACATTCTTGAGCCTGAAGAAGTTGAGCTTTATCCTGATCTTTCATACGAAGAAGAACCTATTCAAATCCTTGATCGAGAAGTCAAGAGACTTCGCAACAAGAACGTTCCCCTCGTCAAAGTTCTTTGGAGAAATCACAAGGTCGAAGAAGTGACTTGGGAACCCGAGGATTCAATGCGAAAACAATATCCTCACCTATTTGATTCAGGTAAAATTCGAGGACGGATTTTCTTTAAGGGGGAGGAATTGTAACACCCTAAAACGTACCCTAGTTAGAACGTTATAAAAACGACGATGATAACGTAAACGATTACAACTTAGTTAAGATTGAAAATGTTCAAAATGTGTATAACATGTATAAGAATGTGTCACAAGGTGAAAATGATATTGAAGCAATGAAATATATATATATATATATATGTAAGTATACACATGTATACTCGATAGTATGTATGTATAAGTATACAAGGATAACAAATAATTAGAGTATATATATGAATTATATAGGATATATGGCTGATGATTAATTATATGAATAATAGAAATAAAATTAAAATACATTAAATTAGTAATTGGGATTACATGGTTAATGGACAAACCATGTGTCCATTTCCTAGACCACAATCGGCTAGCTGTTAAACAAAGGCTTAGTACCTTGTTTCTAACCATTCATTCTTCTTCATTCTCATCAAAAATCAGAGAAAAAGGCTGAGAGAAGACTGAGTTTAAGTTGCTGGAAAATTTCTGGAAATTGAATCATTTATGCATGTATGTTCTTGTAAAAATTCAAGTAAGTATAATCTTGTGTTATTTTGATTAGGGTTATTTTGATGAGTTGGTTATGATTTCTTGCTGGAATTAGGATTAGAATCAAGTTAATATGTTGTTTGATAGTTGGGTTTAAGAAAATACAGTTGAATTTTTGGAAATTTAAGTATGAACATGAACTTAGATTGAATCTGTCCAGATTAATTTCATTACACTGCCCTGTTTTAAATTGAAAATTCGAATAGGTTAGGGTTCGAATTAGAAAACGGTTTGTAAGAAAAAGTTGTAGATCATTAAAAATACTATAACATAGAGGCTTTGGAAGCATGAAAATGATATTGGAAATTGCTGGAAAATAGGTTACAAGCAGACTACCCAGAAATGAATGAAACTAGACTTAGGTGAAATGTGTTAAGTAAAAATAAAATTTAAGGGGTCTTAATGATCAAATAAAATTCTGAAAAATTAAGCTTGAAACAGGGGATGTTTTAAATGAATGAAAACATATAGGTTTATAAAGAAAAATTGCTTAAATGAATGGTTAAAGTGAGCTAGAACACATAGAAGCCAATCTGGACAAGTTTGGAAAATGTGCTATTTAGAGTACTTAGATGTCCTGTTTTGAAGTTGTTGAGATGTTAAAATATGTATGTGAATTTTGTTAAAAGCTTATAATTAAGCATGTAGTGAATTGTAGGTTCATGGAACACTAAAGTTGTTAGTTGAAAACAGTGGGCAGAATAGGTTTCTGGAAATGCCCTGTTTTCAAACAATAATCTGTATTGATAGGCAAATGATAAAAATATGTGCTATAAATGGTTTTAAAGGTGTGCAAATAAGTTTTCTATAATGGTAAAGAACTCCTAATTTGGAGTTGTGAGTAAAAGGTTATGGTCAGTTTAGTAGGTGTTACTCAAATTGCCAGTTTAAGGGGCAGATTCATATGTTTAGGTGATTTTGTTCAACTAAATGAGTTTATAAGCTTGAATTTAATTCTAATGAGTGTCATTTATGTTTTGTTATGATCTAAGATCACATTGGTGAAGAAATCCAAGAGAAATCAAGGATTGATCAAGCTAGGAAAACGGGAAAGGGCATTACCATCAATGAAGCAAATTGAGCTTGGAAGTATTTGTGAGTGTAGCTAATTTAGGGTTGAGATTAGTGTCTCAACCAATGTGTTTTTAGTTCTTTGATGATTTAAAATGAAGCATGTAATGAACTTAATAATGGATTGGTAAATTTAAATGCTAAGGAAGAAAGACTAAAGGAATGAATTATGTATTATGTGTATATTGCTATCTACATAAGCTAGTTGATGCCTATATGTGTTGCTTTGAGTTATAGATTGAATGAGCTACTTGAATTGATTTTAAATGATCATTTAGCTACTGATTAGTGAAGACTTGTATGGTTGAAAGGAAGCTAAGTGCTTACTGGAATTTGATTGAACATGACTTTGAATGTTCACATTGTAAACATGATTGAATATGTTATATGGCTTAGTGAATTGTTTGAAAAACAAGTAAGTGAACTTGTTGATATAAAATATAAGTTAAAGTTCTTGGTTGATTAGTGTCTATAGATACAAGGGCATGCCTTATAGTCATTGAGCTCTTCTGATCTTTGTTATAGGATGGTGGTTAGTCACCTATAACCTGATAAGGTGGTTAGTCACCTTGATAATTGAATGGTGGTAAGTCACCATTGATGTCTATGCATCCTCTATTATAAGTTGAAATGAGAAGTTGATACTTTGAGTATCTAAAGTTACTTGATACATGAAGACTTGATTAACTATTTCATTAATCATCTAAGGTAAAACATGAATAAATCAATGATATTGGGTAAATGAATAAGTTGAGTAATGACCCTAAAGAATTGACATGAATCATGTGCATTGTTTGTTTCCAATATGACTTGAATTATATGTGTTACTTTCTGCCAAGATGAAAATGTTTATATGAGTTGCTTACTGCCAAGTTTAGTATGATTTCATGTGTTGGTTGATGGCCAATTTTATATGACTATGAACATTGCTTGTTGCCCAATTTGACATGAATTGTATAAGTTGCTTGCTGCCCAAATTGGAGTGAATTATGTGATTTTGTTACGGCCCAAATTGATATGTTTCATATGAATGCTTGCTGCCCTGTTGATTAGCTTATGAAACTAGTTAAGTTAACTTGATTTTGATGTACTAGCTAGGTGAACTTATATATCCTAAGCTTAGCTAAGTAACCTTAAATATTGAATAAAACTTTAAAAGATTGAAACTAGTAAATTTTAGGGCCGCCTCACTAAGTACATTATGTATACTTATCACTCTCTTTATTTCTTTTTCCAAACTTTCAGATGCAAACTTCCAAAAGCTATCCGATTGATCAGTGAAGCCATCGCGAGCTTGCGAACAAGTATGATATAGTCTTGTAATCTCCTAGTTGGTGGAATAGAATATGATAATATCATGCATTGTAAGCATGTAACTTTGATAGTTGTTTTGTATAAACTTAGCAAGTAATGTTATGTGTGAAACTAAATGGTTGTTATGTATATAAGTAAGGGATTGATTATAAGTATATTATGTGAAGTTGATCAAGAATATTCTGTTTTAGAACTTTTTCATATGTTCTATATGTTTTAGGTGATTCGAATGGACTTATATAAAGTTTAGATTGTTTGAAATGGTTATGTGATATGTAAACATGACATGGTCGTTATTTGAACTAAGTTATGAATTTTGATATTTCTTGAATTACTTATGTTAATAGAATAGGATAGTGTAATCTAAATGATAATGTTGATTGAATTAAAGACTTATATGTGTATAGGTTAATTGCATCTAAAATGATTGAATGATTATGTTTATGTTTGCTTATATGTTTGTTACGTCTATGTTTGATTTGAAAATTTAGTTTTGGCCGAATTCTTAAGGCCTTATAATATCTCATGATAATTAGAATTGAAATGAACATGTTAAAGATCTTTAGGTATACTAGCCGAATGATAGTTAAGATAATTTGGATTGTTTTGTTTGATTATATTCACTTAGATGTTGTATATAGGATGAATATTAGAAAAGTTTTAATTAGCCCACATATTTGTGTATTTGGAGGTATAAGTGATAATGTGATTCATATGTGATTGTGTGTTTGTATGTTTACATTGATAAGTTCAAATCTGTCCATCGCTCGAAATATAATGTCTCTCGCTCGTAATCGGGCGAGGGGTGTTATAGAGCTACCGCCCATGGGCAGAAACCAACCGCCGAACCTGCCACCCATGGGCAGAAACCAGCTGCCAAGCCTGATTCCCAGACAGACCATACCGAGGCAGCAAAGAGGGCAGAAGAGAAGAAGCTGAAAATTGATTGAAGAAGCTATTGGACCATCTAGAGAGCTGACCGGGAACTGAAAAAGAGGAGAGGCCCGAAATGAAGAGTGGTGCCAACCCTAGCACACCAACCCATACCTCTACCCAGGCAGTCAACTATTTTCCACTCAGGCAGTCAACTATATGCCGCCCAGGTAGTTAAGTATTTTCCACGAGGTAGCAACTCGATGAAGGGTGGAAAAATTCAAAGTGGTATACGACTAAAAGAGCTCATCAAGCCCGATTTTTAGAGACCACTTGCACGTGCATTGGAGCCCAGCAGACAAAGAAAAGTTGGGTCAAAGTCAAAGTGAAGAAAAGTCAAACGGGAATCTAGGAGGATTTAATGATCTTTTAAAGAGTTCTAATCATATTCTAACTAGTATTCCTAACCTAAACTAACTTAGGCCTAGGCTCCTCCCCTATATATATGTAATCGACCAAGAGTAGAAAAAGACAATTGAGATTAGAGAGAAACCCCTTCTTGTTGAAACCCTAGTGTCGTCCAAACCCACCATGTTCTAAACCTTCCCTAGGGCTAAGGGTTGGTTGTGTAGTAGTTGTGAGAGTCTTGTTGTATTCATTTAGGATTTCAGTTTTGCAATAAAATTCAAGGTTTGTTTACTCTTGGTTCTTCATTGTTGCAATCTTTATCAGGAGAGAAGAGGACGACAATATATTTGTTCAATATCAGGAGAGTTGAACTCACGAAAGAAGTAAACATGATTTTATCCAACCATAGGGTAAAGCTACTTAGGCTTAGGGATAAGTTAAGAAGTTCGGCGGCTAAAAGAGGATCCACGATCGGTTGGTGTTCGCCCTTATATTCACGTCTGGAGGTATCATCCAAGACGTGTTTGCCAATAGTACTTCAAGCTTCGAGAGAAGAGGGAGTCATAGAAGGGAGCCTTGCCGAACCTTGAATCATTAATTAACTGCCCAGGCAATCTCACACATCTCTACCGAGGCAAGCACCTGCCAAGGCATACCTTTGGGCGGTGGCTGAAGTTGTTAAGTTGATCAGCAAAATTGTGCCGGGACAGTACATCAATTCTCCACACTACGAAACATCCAATATTGGCTGTAACCCCCTTAACCCGGCCCAGACAGTTGAACCGAATTAAGAAGTTTACACGAGGAAAACCAAAGTCAACTCGAAAGTCAACCTTGATTAACGACCCTTTTTTTTCTTTTAAATCTTATCTAGATGCACGTTAACCTAGTTATGTTCATACAAACATCATACTCAAAGATCATCGCAGACGGAAAACGTTCAGGGACTTAATTTGAACAAATTAAGACTTTAGGGACCAAAATGTAAATTTTGGAAAATACAAGGACTTAACCCACTTTTAAGTTACCAATATGGAATTAGTCATATTTTATGCTTGTTTGTCAAATTTCAGCTCAAACGGACATCACAAACTCAATCAATTGCGTAAACATGATTCAAGACCAAAATGCCAACAAAACAAAACATATAACCAACAATTTCAGCGCCCAACGGTCGAGTGTTCCGAAACAGGGAGACCCGTTCCGAAACGCGGGACCGTTCCGCAACAGGTTCCGAAACAGTGCCTGGCAGTGGCACTTCCGTTCTGGAACGGCTGCATCCGTTTCGGAACGCCCAGGCCATTTCAGGCCCCTGTTCCGATACGGTAGAACCTGTTCCGAAACAGGTTGCCCAGATTGCAGAAAAATAGCTGGTTTAATGCACAATTAACCTATCAAACATGCTCCAAAGACAACCAAACTTTACCAACAAGTCATACAACATTCAAGGAACATAATTGCCTCAACCAAATATCAACATGTCATCAATTATGAAAATCCCCAATTCTATAGGCATGCATCCTATTTAGCAAACCATTCAAGCATCAAACCATCAATTCAAACCCATAATGGCAAATTACAAGAAACAACAATGTTAACAACATTTATACAACTTAGGGAGTCCAAAACGTCTCCCAAAACAACAACATAGGTTTCCCATTGCCAAATACCCAAAAGCTAATAGTTTGAGAAAATGTTCACCATACATGAGCTTTGTTCACCACTTGGATTCTTCACCAACTTGCTGCCCTCAAATGCACTTTAATGCTCTGCATTATTGGTTTAAGAAAAGAGAGAGCGTAAGCATAAGCTTAGTGAGGAATGCTCAATAAACCACACAATAATGCATTTACAAAACACCTTTATAAATCATACTTCAAAACAACATTTGATCATGCTCACAAGCATTCAAAAACAAGCAATTCATGCTTCAATCTTTATCAAGTCATATTGGCAACAAGTGATACATTCAACATAAGATTCACATGTGGACTTTCAAACACCATTGTAATCTTATAAATTCCAAGGACCACACATGGACTTTTAAACACCATTGTGTCCTTAACCCATGGACTTTTAAACACCATGACAAGGACCACACAAGGACTTTTAAACACCTTTGTGTCCTCAACAAGAACCATCCAAGGACTTTTAAACACCTTGATGTTCTTAAGTAACAAGGCTTACACAAGGACTTTTAAACACCTTGAACCTCAACCAAGAACCAACCATGGACTTTTAAACACCATGTTGTTCTTAACAAGAATCATCCAAGGACTTTTAAACACCTTGATGTTCTTAATTAACAAGGCTTACACAAGGACTTTTAAACACCTTGAACCTCAACCAAGAACCAACCATGGACTTTTAAACACCATGTTGTTCTTAACAAGAATCATCCAAGGACTTTTAAACACCTTGATGTTCTTAATTAACAAGGCTTACACAAGGACTTTTAAACACCTTGAACCTCAACCAAGAACCAACCATGGACTTTTAAACACCATGTTGTTCTTAACAAGAATCATCCAAGGACTTTTAAACACCTTGATGTTCTTAATTAACAAGGCTTACACAAGGACTTTTAAACACCTTGAACCTCAACCAAGAACCAACCATGGACTTTTAAACACCATGTTGTTCTTAACAAGAATCATCCAAGGACTTTTAAACACCTTGATGTTCTTAATTAACAAGGCTTACACAAGGAATTTTAACCACCTTGAACCTTAACCAAGAACCAACCATGGACTTTTAAACACCTTTGTGACCTTAACCATCACTTGCCAATAATCATCATTAACAACCATATTCCACTGCTTTAAAGCATTTAACAAAGCCATAAACATCATGCATCTTTAAGCATCAAACCACAATAGAACAATGTTCAAAAACAAGGAACACTCACCTTGAGCTTCCTCCTACACATGGCTTACAATCTCAGCAAATACACATGCTAGATATGCTTTAAAAACAGAATTTAAAACATGCAAACAATCACATTACACCCAACCATCACATGGTTCCTCAACAAGATAGTTTTCCCGAAAACTTACTCTTGAGCTTAGCAAAGTTGTTTAGACTTAGACTAAGCTCCCAAACCTTCGAAACATTGGTTTCAAAGCCGAAAACCAAAATCCACTCACCGATTCTGTTTCGCCTCTTGCCGAAACACCAATCAAGCTTCCGGATCAACACCACTAGGATCCAAAGATGACTCCCCTGTTTTAAACACATCAAAACAGTAGATTAATGCATCATCATGCATTAATACCCTCAATGAAAGCATCAAAACTCGTTGCTCTCATCCACACTCCATTTTCGGCTACCAAACACAACCGAAAATGCATCCAAACAACTCCTCAACACTACCCAACCAAGATCCATCAAATCTAAGCATCCTTAAACATCAAATAACATCCAAAAAGGATCTAACCACGTCCTTATACCTCCAGCTATAACAGATCAACAAGATCACTCCAAAAACAACCAAGAACACAAGCTAAACTTAGGAAATTCAACCTATCCGGGATTGCATTGATTAAAACTCAATTTCACATCAAATTAGCATTCAATTAACATCAATTTGACACCTCAAAACACAGCCCAATCAGATCATATGAAAATTTCATCAAAATCAATCAAATCTTGCATTTAAAAGCCAAGATCAAGAACAAATCAATAAAACCTTTTATAAAACACAATTTAAGGATTGAGAACTTGGGAATTTCAGTAAAGAACTTAAAGTTCAGAGGAGAAGGACGTTCTTACCTCCAAACTTGAGTTTTCTCCCTTTTTGGAACCAAAATCTTGAAAATCCACTTAGCAAATGGTGAGGTTTTGTTGAAGAGATGATTAGAGATCAAAAGAGAGTTGAAATGTGATATTTAGGTGACAAAATCTGTGGAAAAGCTCTGGAGAAAATGTGTTTGGTTTGAGAGAAAAGATGAGAGAAAATGGAAAATGGAAAAGTTAGTTGGAAAATGATAAAATATCTTCCCTCCACTTTTCTTTTATTTAAAAACCTTTAATAAATCATTTAATATCTTAGAAAAATCTGGAGAAACTCCCATTGGGTAAATAGCTCCTTAAAGATTAAAAGTTTCAATCCTTTTTAAAACAGTCTCACAGTTTTCGAAAATTACATTTTGGTCACTAACCAAAATGTCACACTTCCAAACCTCATTTTGTAAAATTGATTTCACCAAACTCTTATATATAATAAAATAGGATTTTAGAACATTTTTCCATATTTTTAATGCAACCCGAACTAGGTTTTCCTAAATTCACTCTTATATATTCGAACCGCGATCCGACCGAACCGGTCCGAAACTCAAAACTCCTAAGCCCAAAATCGGGGCGTTACAACTCTCCCCCCCTTAAGAAATTTCGTCCTCGAAATTTACCTGAAGGAAAGAGATACGGAAACTGCTTCAGCATATCATCCTTCCGTTCCCACGTGGCTTCCTCAACACCACGATGTTTCCACAACACCTTTACCAACTCAATGGTCTTGCCACGAAGAACCTTGCTATCCGAATCCAGAACCTTCACCGGTTCCTCATCATAGGTTAAATCCGGATTCAATTCCACTTCTTCCACAGGCATCACATGCGAAGGATCCGATCTATACTTCCGAAGCATAGAAACATGAAACACATCATGAATCATCTCCAACTCCTGAGGTAACCTCAACTTGTATGCAACAGGACCCACACGTTCAATCACCTCGTATGGTCCAATGTACCTAGGGCTCAACTTACCCTTACGGCCAAACCTCATCACCTTTTTCCACGGCGAAACCTTCAAAAACACACAGTCACCCACCGTATACTCAATCTCCTTACGCTTCAAATTCGCGTAAGACTTTTGCCGATCAGAAGCTGCCTTCAAACGCTCACAAATGAGCTTCACCTTCTCGGTGGTTCCTTTCAACAAAGCCGGCATCGACACCAACTTCTGACCCGTTTCAGCCCAACAAAGAGGAGTCCTACACTTCCTCCCGTACAAAGCCTCATAAGGTGCCATTTGAATACTCGCCTGATAACTATTGTTATAGGCAAACTCCACCAAAGGCAAATGTTTCTCCCAAGAGCCCTGGAACTCAATCACGCAGCACCTCAACATATCCTCCAAAACCTGGATAACACGCTCGGACTGACCATCCGACTGAGGATGATAAGACGTACTGAAATTCAACCTTGTACCCAAAGCTTGATGCAAACATTGCCAGAACCGCGATGTAAACCTCGGATCCCTATCCGATACAATCGACTTTGGCACACCGTGCAGCCGCACAATCTCAGCAATGTACAGCTCCGCAAGCTTATCCAAGGAGTACGTAGTATGCACAGGCAAGAAATGCGCACACTTCGTCAGGCGATCCACAATCACCCACACCGAATTCTTCTTCGACGGTGACAAGGGTAAACCAGATACAAAATCCATGGTAACCCTTTCCCACTTCCACTCAGGGATTCTCAACGGTTGCAACAACCCTGAAGGAACCTGATGCTCAGCCTTAACTCGCTGACACACCATGCACTTGCTCACAAACTCAGCAACATCCTTCTTCAAACCCACCCAATAGTACTCATCACGAAGATCACGGTACATCTTAGTACTACCTGGGTGCATAGCAAAAGGACCACTATGACCTTCAGTCAGAATAGCACGCCTCAACTCAGCATCATTGGGCACTACTATCCGACTCCCAAAACACAACACACCATCATCATTGAAACAGAAATCCGAAGGCCTACCTTCCGCAATATCCTGAACATGGGACACCAAGGAATCATCCAACAACTGTTTTTCCTTGATCAACTGAACCAAAGATGGTTTCACTTGCAACTCAGCCACAAGACCACCATCACGCGAAATACTCAAACTGGCAAACATAGCCCTCAACTCAACCGCTACCTTCCTACTCAAGGCATCCGCTACAACATTAGCTTTTCCAGGGTGATACTCAATCGTCAAATCATAATCCTTGAGCAACTCCACCCAATGCCGCTGCCTAAGATTCAACTCCTTCTGAGACATCAGATACCTCAAACTCTTGTGATCCGTGTACACAGTACACTTCTCACCATACAGGTAATGTCTCCAGATCTTCAAAGCAAAAACCACCGCAACCAACTCAATGTCATGTGTAGGATAATTGCGCTCATGCACCTTCAACTGCCGCGATGCATAAGCCACCACCTTACCCTCTTGCATCAACACACATCCTAAACCAACATAAGACGCATCGCTATACACCACAAACTCTTTCCCTGATTCAGGCTGAACCAAGATAGGAGCTTGCGTCAAAGCCGCCTTAAGCTTCTCAAAAGCCTGCTGTCTCGCTTCCGTCCACTCATACCTAACATCTTTCTGCAACAACTTTGTCAAAGGTGCAGCAATCTTAGAAAACCCATCCACAAACCTCCGGTAGAATCCCTTCAAACCAAGGAAACTACGAATCTCATGAACAGACTTAGGAACCTTCCAATTCATCACCGCCTCAATCTTCTGAGGATCAACACGAATTCCCTCGGCAGAAACCACATGCCCAAGAAACACCACTTCACTTAACCAGAACTCACACTTGCACAGCTTAGCATAAAGCTGGTTCTCCAACAAAGCTTGCAATACAATCCTCAAATGCTCTTCATGCTCCTCCTCAGTACGCGAGTACACAAGGATATCATCAATGAACACCACAACAAACTTATCCAGGTATTCATGAAACACACGATTCATCATGTCCATGAAAGCTGCAGGAGCATTTGTTAAACCAAACGGCATCACAAGAAACTCATAATGCCCATACCTCGTCCTAAAAGCGGTCTTAGGCACATCCACATCCTTTACCTTCAACTGGTAATACCCTGACCTCAAGTCAATCTTAGAGAACACAGCTGCTCCCCGAAATTGATCAAAGAGATCATCAATCCTCGGCAAAGGATACCGATTCTTGATAGTCAACTTGTTCAGCTAACGATAATCAATGCACATTCTCATAGTGCCATCCTTCTTCTTCACAAACAAGACCGGTGCACCCCAAGGCGACACACTCGGCCGAATGAAACCACGATCAAGCAACTCTTGCAACTGCGTCTTCAGCTCTTTCAGCTCCTTAGGTGCCATTCGATAAGGAGTAATGGACACAGGAGTTGTATTCTCATACAGCTCAATCCCAAACTCCACCTCGTGATTAGGAGGTAAACCAGGCAACTCCTCAGGAAACACACCAGGAAACTCCCTCACAATCCTGATATCTTGCACACGCAACTCCTTAGAGCTAGGATTCATCACAAAAGCTAGGTAAGCTTCACAACCTTGCCTCAACATCCGGCTCGCCTCCAACGTAGACACCACATTGGCAAGAAACTTCACATTCTCACCAACCACAACCACCTCATAATCATCCGCAAGCTTCAACGAAACTCGCTTATTCTCACAATCCACAACAGCTTGATGCTCAGCAAGCCAATCCATACCAAGGATCACATCAAAACCATAGAAAGGTAACTCCATAAGGTCAACATGAAAAACATGATCTTGAACAACCAAAGGACACCTTCTATAAAGCTTTCGAGTCACAACAGTCTCTCCAAAAGAACTAGTGACACGCACACCAACATCCAAAGACTCAACAGGCAACCCAAGCAATTCAGCATGCTCACGCAATATGTAAGAGTGCGTAGATCCAGAATCAATCAAGGAAAGTAATGACAAGGATTGCAAAGTAAAAGTACCTGCGATCACATCCGCGTCATTCCTCCCCTCCCGCTGAGCAAACATTCTAGCCTGGCCACCACCCTCTGGCTGTACAGCTACGACATGAGCCACACCCCGACCACCTTCCTCTCTCCGCTGGAAATTACCACGGCCGCGCCCACGGCCTCTCTGTGGTGCTGCAACAACAGGAGCACGCCCTTGGCCACCAGCCAACATAGGACACTCTCTCCTCATATGATCCGCAGATCCACAATTCCAGCACACATTACCAGCAGCTACAACAGGAGCTTGCACCTCCCTCACGGCACGAGGACAATCACGTTTCATATGGCCATGCGAACCACATGTCCAACAAGCACTCGGATCAACTCTAGCATTGCCTCCCTGGGCAGGCGCACCACCACCTCGCTTAGCTGAGGACTGATACTTCTGATCACGTCCCCTCTTGTTCCGTCCACCACCGGAACTATATTCAGCAGCTCGCTTACCAACACTTGATCCAGCACTTCTAGCAGATAAACCCAAGTTCATCTCAATATCCTTTGCTCGGCCCACCAACACATCAAAATCATCATACTCGGTAGCCAGCACATACATCTTTACATCCGTCACTAAACCATAACGGAACCTTTCACACCTCGCTCGCTCATCTGGAACCAGCTCATGTGCATATTGACTGAGTCGAACAAACTGCACTTCATACTCAGCCATCGTCATGCTCCCCTGGGTAAGAGACATGAATTCCCTCTTCTTTTCATCTAGGTACCTCACACCTAGATACCTTCTCTTGAACACATTCTGAAAGAATGTCCAAGTTACATCAGCTTCCGCCATCCCAGCGATAGTGGTTGTCCACCACGTATAAGCTTCCTTCTGTAGCAAAGATACTACACAACCAAGCTTCTGCACATCAGTGCAACTCATCTGACCCAAGATTCTCTTGGTACTCTCTAACCAAGCCTTAGAACCTTCAGCAGACATACCCCTGAACTCCGTCCCTCCCAGACTGCGCAAACGCTCCAAGGGTAGTCTAACTCCAGCATCTTCCTGATGCCCAGCTCCACGAGCTCCAGCTACCGCTGCTTGAAAAGCACCAGCTATAGCTTGAATCAGCACCGTCATGTCAGGAACAGCTTGCCCCTGACCAGCCTCAGGCCCAGCAGCCCCAGCACCAGCTGCAGCTCCAGCTTCTTCAGCCCCAGCACCACCACCGCCAGGTGGAGGAGGTAAGACCGCACTCTCAACATTCTCTTCATTTTCATTCTCATTCTGAGCCGTAGCTCGCACATTACTCCTCAACTCTCTACGAGGTGCCATACTCTAACTATGCAATCACAATGCAAATAAACAAAATCAGGCCCAGCAAGGTAAGCAATCCAAGTACTCAAGCTCATTTCCAATTAAAACAACTTCATTTCATTAGGTTTGATTTGGCAATGGATACCCACAACATGCTTCATCACAGCACACATCTCAATTGCAACATACATGCAATTCACTCAACATGCTTTCACCCAACAAGCATACAAAGCATACATACTTTAATCACACACACAACCATTCCCAATTACTCGAGAACTCAGCTCTGATACCACCAAATGTAACCCCCTTAACCCGGCCCAGACGGTTGAACCGAATTAAGAAGTTTACACGGGGAAAACCAAAGTCAACTCGAAAGTCAACCTTGATTAACGACCCTTTTTTTTCTTTTAAATCTTATCTAGATGCACGTTAACCCTATTTATGTTCATACAAACATCATACTCAAAGATCATCGCAGACGGAAAACGTTCAGGGACTTAATTTGAACAAATTAAGACTTTAGGGACCAAAATGTAAATTTTGGAAAATACAAGGACTTAACCCACTTTTAAGTTACCAATATGGAATTAGTCATATTTTATGCTTGTCTGTCGAATTTCAGCTCAAACGGACATCACAAACTCAATCAATTGCGTAAACATGATTCAGGACCAAAACGCCAACAAAACAAAACATATAACCAACAATTTCAGTGCCCAACGGTCGAGTGTTCCAAAACAGGGAGACCCGTTCCGAAACGCGAGACCGTTTCGCAACAGGTTCCGAAACAGTGCCTGGCAGTGGCACTTCCGTTCCGGAACGGCTGCATCCGTTTCGGAACGCCCAGGCCATTTCAGGCACCTGTTCCGATACGGTAGCACCTGTTCCGAAACAGGTTGCCCAGATTGCAGAAAAATAGTTGGTTTAATGCACAATTAACCTATCAAACATGCTCCAAAGACAACCAAACTTTACCAACAAGTCATACAACATTCAAGGAACATAATTGCCTCAACCAAATATCAACATGGCATCAATTATGAAAATCCCCAATTCTATAGGCATGCATCCTATTTAGCAAACCATTCAAGCATCAAACCATCAATTCAAACCCATAATGGCCAATTACAAGAAACAACAATGTTAACAACATTTATACAACTTAGGGAGTCCAAAACGTCTCCCAAAACAACAACATAGGTTTCCCATTGCCAAATACCCAAAAGCTAATAGTTTGAGAAATTGTTCACCATACATGAGCTTTGTTCACCACTTGGATTCTTCACCAACTTGCTGCCCTCAAATGCACTTTAATGCTCTGCATTATTGGTTTAAGAAAAGAGAGAGAGCGTAAGCATAAGCTTAGTGAGGAATGCTCAATAAACCACACAATAATGCATTTACAAAACACCTTTATAAATCATACTTCAAAACAACATTTGATCATGCTCACAAGCATTCAAAAACAAGCAGTTCATGCTTCAATCTTTATCAAGTCATATTGGCAACAAGTGATACATTCAACATAAGATTCACATGTGGACTTTCAAACACCATTGTAATCTTATAAATTCCAAGGACCACACATGGACTTTTAAACACCATTGTGTCCTTAACCCATGGACTTTTAAACACCATGACAAGGACCACACAAGGAATTTTAAACACCTTTGTGTCCTCAACAAGAACCATCCAAGGACTTTTAAACACCTTGATGTTCTTAAGTAACAAGGCTTACACAAGGACTTTTAAACACCTTGAACCTCAACCAAGAACCAACCATGGACTTTTAAACACCATGTTGTTCTTAACAAGAATCATCCAAGGACTTTTAAACACCTTGATGTTCTTAATTAACAAGGCTTACACAAGGACTTTTAAACACCTTGAACCTCAACCAAGAACCAACCATGGACTTTTAAACACCATGTTGTTCTTAACAAGAATCATCCAAGGACTTTTAAACACCTTGATGTTCTTAATTAACAAGGCTTACACAAGGACTTTTAAACACCTTGAACCTCAACCAAGAACCAACCATGGACTTTTAAACACCATGTTGTTCTTAACAAGAATCATCCAAGGACTTTTAAACACCTTGATGTTCTTAATTAACAAGGCTTACACAAGGAATGTTAACCACCTTGAACCTTAACCAAGAACCAACCATGGACTTTTAAACACCTTTGTGACCTTAACCATCATTTGCCAATAATCATCATTAACAACCATATTCCACTGCTTTAAAGCATTTAACAAAGCCATAAACATCATGCATCTTTAAGCATCAAACCACAATAGAACAATGTTCAAAAACAAGGAACTCTCACCTTGAGCTTCCTCCTACACATGGCTTACAATCTCAGCAAGTACACATGCTAGATATGCTTTAAAAATAGAATTTAAAACATGCAAACAATCACATTGCACCCAACCATCACATGGTTCCTCAACAAGAGAGTTTTCCCGAAAACTTACTCTTGAGCTTAGCAAAGTTGTTTAGACTTAGACTAAGCTCCCAAACCTTCGAAACATTGGTTTCAAAGCCGAAAACCAAAATCCACTCACCGATTCCGTTTCGCCTCTTGCCGAAACACCAATCAAGCTTCCGGATCAACACCACTAGGATCCAAAGATGACTCCCCTGTTTTAAACACATCAAAACAGTAGATTAATGCATCATCATGCATTAATACCCTCAATGAAAGCATCAAAACTCGCTGCTCTCATCCACACTCCATTTTCGGCTACCAAACACAACCGAAAATGCATCCAAACAACTCCTCAACACTACCCAACCAAGATCCATCAAATCTAAGCATCCTTAAACATCAAATAACATCCAAAAAGGATCTAACCACGTCCTTATACCTCCAGCTATAACAGATCAACAAGATCACTCCAAAAACAACCAAGAACACAAGCTAAACTTAGGAAATTCAACCTATCCGGGATTGCATTGATTAAAACTCAATTTCACATCAAATTAGCATTCAATTAACATCAATTTGACACCTCAAAACACAGCCCAATCAGATCATACGAAAATTTCATCAAAATCAATCAAATCTTGCATTTAAAAGCCAAGATCAAGAACAAATCAATAAAACCTTTTATAAAACACAATTTAAGGATTGAGAACTTGGGAATTTCAGTAAAGAACTTAAAGTTCAGAGGAGAAGGACGTTCTTACCTCCAAACTTGAGTTTTCTCCCTTTTTGGAACCAAAATCTTGAAAATCCACTTAGCAAATGGTGAGGTTTTGTTGAAGAGATTATTAGAGATCAAAAGAGATTTGAAATGTGATATTTAGGTGACAAAATCTGAGGAAAAGCTCTGGAGAAAATGTGTTTGGTTTGAGAGAAAAGATGAGAGAAAATGGAAAATGGAAAAGTTAGTTGGAAAATGATAAAATATCTTCCCTCCACTTTTCTTTTATTTAAAAACCTTTAATAAATCATTTAATATCTTAGAAAAATCTGGAGAAACTCCCATTGGGTAAATAGCTCCTTAAAGATTCAAAGTTTCAATCCTTTTTAAAACAGTCTCACAGTTTTCGAAAATTACATTTTGGTCACTAACCAAAATGTCACACTTCCAAACCTCATTTTGTAAAATTGATTTCACCAAACTCTTATATATAATAAAAGAGGATTTTAGAACATTTTTCCATATTTTTAATGAAACCCGAACTAGGTTTTCCTAAATTCACTCTTATATATTCGAACCGCGATCCGACCGAACCGGTCCGAAACTCAAAACTCCTAAGCCCAAAATCGGGGCGTTACAACTCTCCCCCCCTTAAGAAATTTCGTCCTCGAAATTTACCTGAAGGAAAGAGGTACGAAAACTGCTTCAGCATGTCATCCTTCCGTTCCCACGTGGCTTCCTCAACACCACGATGTTTCCACAACACCTTTACCAACTCAATGGTCTTGCCACGAAGAACCTTGCTATCTGAATCCAGAACCTTCACCGGTTCCTCATCATAGGTCAAATCCGGATTCAATTCCACTTCTTCCACAGGCATCACATGCGAAGGATCCGATCTATACTTCCGAAGCATAGAAACATGAAACACATCATGAATCATCTCCAACTCCTGAGGTAACCTCAACTTGTACGCAACAGGACCCACACGTTCAATCACCTCGTATGGTCCAATGTACCTAGGGCTCAACTTACCCTTACGGCCAAACCTCATCACCTTTTTCCACGGCGAAACCTTCAAAAACACACGGTCACCCACCGTATACTCAATCTCCTTACGCTTCAAATCCGCGTAAGACTTTTGCCGATCAGAAGCTGCCTTCAAACGCTCACAAATGAGCTTCACCTTCTCGGTGGTTCCTTTCAACAAAGCCGGCATCGACACCAACTTCTGACCCGTTTCAGCCCAACAAAGAGGAGTCCTACACTTCCTCCCGCACAAAGCCTCATAAGGTGCCATTTGAATACTCGCCTGATAACTATTGTTATAGGCAAACTCCACCAAAGGCAAATGTTTCTCCCAAGAGCCCTGGAACTCAATCACGCAGCACCTCAACATATCCTCCAAAACCTGGATAACACGCTCGGACTGACCATCCGACTGAGGATGATAAGACGTACTGAAATTCAACCTTGTACCCAAAGCTTGATGCAAACATTGCCAGAACCGCGATGTAAACCTCGGATGTAACCCCCGTAGCCCGGCCTATACGGTTGACCCGAACTACGAAGATTACACGGGGAAAACCAAAGTCAACCCGAAAGTCAACCTTGATTAACGACCCTTCTTTTTTTCTTTTTAATCTTATCTAGATGCACATTAGTCCTATATGTGATCACACAAGCAACATACTCAAAGATCACAGCCATCAGAGATCATTCAGGGACCCAATTGCACAAAACACAACTTTAGGGACCAAATTGTAAATTTTGAAAACTTTGAGACCTTAACCAGATTTTTAGATACCAACTTAAAATTAATCATGTTTCATGCATCTCGGCCAAATTTCAGCTTAAACGGACATCCCAAACTCATACAATTGCACAAACAAGATTCAGGACCAAAATGCAAACATTTTGAAACACATAACTGCCACTGACAGCCCCCAACGGTCAACCGTTCCGAAACGGGAGATAGCCCGTTCCGAAACGCGGGGCCGTTCCGAAACAGGCATAGCCCGTTTCGAAACGGGGGTCGGGCAGAGGCCTTTCCGTTTCGGAACGGTCTCACCCGTTTCGGACGCCTGGGTTCATGCAGGGCACCCGTTCCGAAACGGTGTCTCCTGTTCCGAAACGCCTAGCCCAGAAAGCTGCATTTTGCTCACTCAAACACACAATTGACCATCCAAACATGCTCCAAAAGCCACCAAACTTTACCAGCATGCAATTCAACATAAATGAGACATGCTTGCATCAACAATTCATCAGAAACACATCACATACAAAAAGCCCCAAATCTATAGGCATGCTTCCTACACAAGCAACCATTTAGGCACAAACCTTCCAAAACAAACTCAATTAAGCCAAATCATGTTCCAACAACTTTAACAACATTAAAACATCCTTGAACAACATAAACGATCACAAACACAGCAATCCCAAGAGATTCTACCCCCATTGCCTTTATTAACTATAGCTATTCACCGAGACATACATCTCACTTGGAGTCCACCTTGAATCCCTTGCTCCTTGCTGTCCAAACTTCAAAGATCTGCATTGATGGACAAAGAGAGCGTAAGCACATAATGCTTAGTGAGGAATGCTCAAAACCAAAACACCATCAATGCAGCGGGTCATAAAACACTTGTAAAACAAACCCGGTTTGTTTACCAAAACCATGTTTGAAATCCTTTTCAACCTCAAGCATCAACCATGCATAAATACCATATGCAAAGCTAAAACAAACCATGGAAACACTTCCATTTCACAACATACCTTTCATAAACTTGAAAGCCATTTCAAACAAGAAACCTTTAAAACCATTTCACAAGCCAACCAACACTTGCATTACACCAAGGCAACATATATACCATACAAACATATTCACATGCCTTTCAAAACAAGTCCTACAAGACTTCAATGCATTAAAGTTATTCATGCTCACATACATCATTTACCAAATGATAATCAACACTTGTTCAACCTAACAAGTAAACATGCATTCACATGCATCATACACCTTTCATGCAACAATGCATCTTTCCAAGCAACTCATGCTTCACATGCAACCATGCATCATTTCAAGCATCTCATGCTTCACATGCAACCATGCATCACTTCAAGCATCTCATGCTTCTTTATATTTAAGAACATCATATTGGCCTTCAAGTAATCAATCACATCCACTTTCCAACTCAACACCCGATCGGATACGCGGATTCCGAGCGTTGTCCCTACGCTCCCTACACCCTACCCAATCCAAGGTCCTCGAATGGGCAACACCTCCATTATGACCTTACAAGCCTAAAGTTCCCATGCATGGACTTTTAAACACCATACAACCTTAGCTTTTCCCGAGGTTCCCATGTATGGACAACCATACAACCTCAACATGCACAAGGTTCTCCCGTATGGACTTTTAACCACCATACAACCTTTGCATAACCGATTGGTAGTTGTAGAAATCACTAACGAGATCCGGGACACCCTATACAAGATCCACACATGGACTTAACACCGCCATTGTGATCTCAACAAGCACAAGGTCCTCACATATGGACTTTTAAACACCATATAACCTTTGCTTAACCAAGGTCCTCGAATGGGCAACACCTCCATTATGACCTCAAATAACCAAGGTCCTCGAGTGGGCAACACCTCCACTATGACCTCATCTCGTTAGGAAACTTGAAGGGAGCTTATCCGGTCCACTTTTGACCACTCCACCTCCAAGGCGACTTTATTCACGGTGCACCCAATCCTATAGCCGGCTAACTATATCCGATCAAAGAACCAAGAACCACTTACATCACTTGCCAATATAACCATCTTGCCACATTAATCCAATGTTTCACATGCATAGCCAATATGCATATAAACCAATGATTCACATGCATAACCAATATGCAAAACCATTACCACATTAATCAAATGATTCACATGCATAACCAATATGATAAAACCATTACCACATTAATCAAATGATTCACATGCATAACCAATATGCAAAAACCATCATTTATCATCATCAACTCACTGTTTTTAAGCATTAAACAAAGCCATTGAACAACATGCAACATCATGCATCAAAACCACATTTTCAATGTATAAAACCAAGGATCTCCTACCTAGAGCATCCTTCACATATGGCTTTCAAAACCAGCACTAAACCATGCTAAAGTATGCTTTCAAAACAGAACTAAACCATGCAAAACACATGCATTTCAATCATCAACCACAATTGCCCAAAAACCACTTCATATCACAAATCAAGTAAGAAATCCATTTACTTACTCTTGAGCTTAGCAAAGTTGTTTAGACTTAAACTAAGCTCCCAAAACCTTCAAACCTTTGATTAAAAGCCGAAAACCCAACTTCACTCACCGATAACCAAACAAGACTAGCCGACAAGCCTTCCAAGCTTCCGAAACCTTCCGCAAACACCTTCAAAGCTCAAGGATCAAACTCCCCTGTTTCAAGCACACAAAAACAGCACATTAATGCATCATTATGCATTAAGAACAGCAGCCACACAACCAAACTCGCTGCTCAACACAAATCCAACAATTCGGCTACCAAACCCAACCGAAAACACCTCTAAACATTACCAAAACTTAACCCAGCCAAGATCCATCACTTCTAACCATTTTTATACATCCATTAACATCCAAAATGAATACAAACACATCCTTATACCTCCAGGTTTAACAGATCACCAAAAACACTCCAAAAACAACCAAAAACTCAAGCGAAACTTAGGAAATTCAACCTATCCGGGATTGCATTCATTAAACATCAATTTCTAATCAACTTAGCATTCATTTAACATCATTTTGACACTTCAAAACACTGCCCAAACAGATCACACGAAAATTCCACCAAAATCACCAAATCTTGCATTTTAGCCAAAAATCAAGATCTCATTTGAAAAACCATTAACAAATCACAAATCAAGGATTGAGAACTTGGGAATTTCAGTAAAGAACTGATAGTTTAGAGGAGAGAGACGTTCTTACCTCCAAACTTGAATTTCTCCTTTTTAGAGCCAAAAAGCATGATGAAACAACTTGCAAATTGAGAGGTTTTGTTGATGAGATGATTAGGAATCAAGTGAGAGTTGAAATGAGAGATTTAGATGCCAAAATCAGAGAAAGAAATCTGGAGAATTTTGTTTGGGTTGAGAGAAAATAAGAGAAAAGGAAAATGGAGAGAAAATGAAAAAGTAGTTAGGAAATTGGTTAAAATGATTTCCCTCCTTTTCTTAATCTTTAAAATCAGAATAAAGCCTTAAAATATCTTAGAAAAATCTGGAGAAATCCTTTTTGGAATAATAGCTCCTTAAAGATTCAAAGTTTCAATCCTTTATAAAACTGTCCCGCAACTTTCAAAAATTACATTTTGGTCACTAGCCAAAATGTCAACCTTCCAAACCTCATTTTCCAAAATTGATTTCACAGTTCACTTTTACATAATAAAAGATGATTTTAGAACATTTTTCCATATTTTTAATGCAACCCGAACTAGGCTTTCCTAAATTCACTCTTATATATTCGATCAGCACTTTGACCGAACCGGTCAACGCCCAAAACTTCCGAGCCCAAAACCGGGGTGTTACAACTCTCCCCTCCTTAGGAAATTTCGTCCTCGAAATTTAACCGGCGAAAGAAAACCACAACCTTCCCAAACCAACACACAAGGCAACACAAAAGCCTCGACCAACACTGATCACTTTCCACGCAAAACCTCCACCAAACCTAGCACCATCACATGCTGTTCACAGAATCCAGAAAACACAAAGATAGCCACAACTTAACCTTTCACATAACCGGACTGTACACAGTCCCAACACCATCCCGAAGAACTTCAGCTCTTACAGCAGACATCACCGCAATACACCATACCCAAAACCTGTTTACACAAAGACAACAACCAATCCGATTCAGCCACTAAGCAACCTTCTCTGCTTCTAAAACCCTTGCAAACTCCCAAACCTCTTCCAAGAATTACCCAACAAACAAAAATCCTTAAGCATCAACTGCTTACTCAAACCCCTCAACGAAAACTGATAAACCCTCACAACTGTTGCTAACATTACCATAACAGCTCATCAAGAAAACTCACCCAGATTCCAAAAATTACATCACAATCCCAACTTGACTCCATCAGCCATTCCACACACCACCAACCAATTCTCACAAGAACCCAAACAACCAACAAAAACTTCAATCTTTCATTGACCTCCCACTTCAACTTCAATCATAACACTTACCATACTAAAACATCGCCCCGCTTAAACATACAAACCATCTTCTTAACTCCTCCAAGGTTACTAAGAACCAGCACTTACAAACACAACTCTTCCACAACAACTTAAAAGCTAAGCTACTTCAGAACTGGGGAACACAACCACTAAGCTGCAACATCACTTAGCACCAAGGAACTACCCCTTCCACTTAGCTATTCAAACCACTAAACCGATTCTAAACTCAATCGATACCGTCCAACACCAAACCACTAAACTCCTCCACCAGCAACTACACCACTCTCACTTCCACTAGCAACTAGCTTGATATACTCCATTACTAACTCTCACCCAGCACCAAAACAACCTCTAAAAACCCATCATCCAACCTAATCCAACACACTAACAGATTCGATTAGTTATTAGCGAGTGTGAACCTCGTATGCATGATCACCAACATGCCCTATCAATGCCTGATGTACATGTATGCAAAACCTCTAATGTCATGCCACATGTATGCATGGACCAACATATATAATATAGTATATAACAATGATTTTAACTGTGCATGAATGCCAATTCACACCCTCCAATAACATCCTCAAATCCGTCTAAGAACAACCTCCCACCTCACTTCTAACTCATCTAACTCCACCATACCAACAACCATTAACCACAAGATACTTACCAAGCCTTCTTCACACCCAAGACATTTCCAAACTACAACTATTACCCCAACATACTATCAACAAGACTAGACTTACCACGCAAGGAAAACCAACAGAAACCCAAACTAGGCAACTAGAGCAAAGATTACTAAACAAGATTACCTGAAAGCACAACACCACCCTGAGGCTTCATCAGACGAGCTCTCTTCCTAGCGGAACCACCATCCTCCTGCCGCACCATTGCAGCACCAGCTAATACACTAGGGTCACCACCATCTCCTTGCGGTAAAGAACCTTGACTATTCCGAGCCAACATCAAACAATCACGCCTCTTGTGTCCAGCAGACCCACATTTCCAGCAATTCTCCTTCCCCACACTCTTCACAACTTTCTGCTCTTTCTGCCACCTCTGAACCTTGCCTCGGCCGTGCCCACGACCTTTCTGAGACTCTTTGGCTAACACCAAAGCTAACCTCGCTCCATGAGGACAATCACGCTTAACATGTACTTTGGAACCACAATTCCAACAAACACCTGCGCCCCAACAATTTCCAACATGTTGCCTTTCACAACGGTCACACACAGATGACTGAGCTTCCACTCCTTGCTCAAGCAATACTTGCTCAACAACAGCACTACCCGCACCTTGCTTAACCCTTAGGAACTTCCTTCCAAGATACCTTTCATAAAAAGCAGATACAAAGAAATCCCAATCAATATCATGGATATGTGACGCAACTGCCACAGATGTCCACCAGGCACACGCATCTCCCAACATCAAAGAAACAACGCTCCCCAGCTTACAGGCATAATCACAGCCTTCCCGATCCAAAATCTGAACCACACTGGCCAACCAGGCCTCAAACATCTCCGGGGAAGTACCATGATACTCCACAGCACCCAAATCAAGCAAACACTGCTTTGGCAAACCCTCACATTTAGCCAGCACATCCACTGACTTTACCTCAACCATAGCCTGAGATGTTCCCAACACCTCCTGCTCAACAGGTGATGAACTCTTCACCACAGAACCAGCTTCTTTCCCTTGCCTTACCACCTCAACACTAGGCACAGAAGACTGAGACAAAACTCCACTACCAAAGGGTGAATTCCTTGCCTTAACAACCTGCCCCAAGGCAGCAACCATCTCCCTCAACCGCCAATCCTCCATTGACTTTGCCATACCACTAACAACAAAAAACATACAATCACAACAAACAAACAAACCAGTTAGACCAGCATTAGCAAGGATTCAAATTCCAACTCCAAAGTAACACAATAGCTATATTAATAAGGCAATGGGTATCCCGAATCCTCCCCTTTACAAGGCATAACAGTCAACACAACATGGATATCACAACATCAAGCATATCAACAACATACTTTGATCATGCTTACATCAAACAGCACCCACTTGCCACAGCATACTAGCAACATAACATACAACTTACACTTCCATCAAGCATAACACAAGCATAAGACCAGCTCACAACATCAGCACATATCCACATTAGCTCAACCAAGATTCATAACCATAAAACATGCTTGAAAACATCATCAACATGTTCAGAAACATCAACACCATGCCCAGAAACACGTGTTTCAACCAACATTCAACCACACATCAGGGTAAACAACAAGCACACATCACAACAACTTACCGTTTTCCCCAAGCATTCGCAACACAGCTCTGATACCACCAAATGTAACCCCCGTAGCCCGGCCTATACGGTTGACCCGAACTACGAAGATTACACGGGGAAAACCAAAGTCAACCCGAAAGTCAACCTTGATTAACGACCCTTCTTTTTTCTTTTTAATCTTATCTAGATGCACATTAGTCCTATATGTGATCACACAAGCAACATACTCAAAGATCACAGCCATCAGAGATCATTCAGGGACCCAATTGCACAAAACACAACTTTAGGGACCAAATTGTAAATTTTGAAAACTTTGAGACCTTAACCAGATTTTTAGATACCAACTTAAAATTAATCATGTTTCATGCATCTCGGCCAAATTTCAGCTTAAACGGACATCCCAAACTCATACAATTGCACAAACAAGATTCAGGACCAAAATGCAAACATTTTGAAACACATAACTGCCACTGACAGCCCCCAACGGTCAACCGTTCCGAAACGGGAGACAGCCCGTTCCGAAACGCGGGGCCGTTCCGAAACAGGCATAGCCCATTTCGAAACGGGGGTCGGGCAGAGGCCTTTCCGTTTCGGAACGGTCTCACCCGTTTCGGACGCCTGGGTTCATGCAGGGCACCCGTTCCGAAACGGTGTCTCCTGTTCCGAAACGCCTAGCCCAGAAAGCTGCATTTTGCTCACTCAAACACACAATTGACCATCCAAACATGCTCCAAAAGCCACCAAACTTTACCAGCATGCAATTCAACATAAATGAGACATGCTTGCATCAACAATTCATCAGAAACACATCACATACAAAAAGCCCCAAATCTATAGGCATGCTTCCTACACAAGCAACCATTTAGGCACAAACCTTCCAAAACAAACTCAATTAAGCCAAATCATGTTCCAACAACTTTAACAACATTAAAACATCCTTGAACAACATAAACGATCACAAACACAGCAATCCCAAGAGATTCTACCCCCATTGCCTTTATTAACTATAGCTATTCACCGAGACATACATCTCACTTGGAGTCCACCTTGAATCCCTTGCTCCTTGCTGTCCAAACTTCAAAGATCTGCATTGATGGACAAAGAGAGCGTAAGCACATAATGCTTAGTGAGGAATGCTCAAAACCAAAACACCATCAATGCAGCGGGTCATAAAACACTTGTAAAACAAACCCGGTTTGTTTACCAAAACCATGTTTGAAATCCTTTTCAACCTCAAGCATCAACCATGCATAAATACCATATGCAAAGCTAAAACAAACCATGGAAACACTTCCATTTCACAACATACCTTTCATAAACTTGAAAGCCATTTCAAACAAGAAACCTTTAAAACCATTTCACAAGCCAACCAACACTTGCATTACACCAAGGCAACATATATACCATACAAACATATTCACATGCCTTTCAAAACAAGTCCTACAAGACTTCAATGCATTAAAGTTATTCATGCTCACATACATCATTTACCAAATGATAATCAACACTTGTTCAACCTAACAAGTAAACATGCATTCACATGCATCATACACCTTTCATGCAACAATGCATCTTTCCAAGCAACTCATGCTTCACATGCAACCATGCATCATTTCAAGCATCTCATGCTTCACATGCAACCATGCATCACTTCAAGCATCTCATGCTTCTTTATATTTAAGAACATCATATTGGCCTTCAAGTAATCAATCACATCCACTTTCCAACTCAACACCCGATCGGATACGCGGATTCCGAGCGTTGTCCCTACGCTCCCTACACCCTACCCAATCCAAGGTCCTCGAATGGGCAACACCTCCATTATGACCTTACAAGCCTAAAGTTCCCATGCATGGACTTTTAAACACCATACAACCTTAGCTTTTCCCGAGGTTCCCATGTATGGACAACCATACAACCTCAACATGCACAAGGTTCTCCCGTATGGACTTTTAACCACCATACAACCTTTGCATAACCGATTGGTAGTTGTAGAAATCACTAACGAGATCCGGGACACCCTATACAAGATCCACACATGGACTTAACACCGCCATTGTGATCTCAACAAGCACAAGGTCCTCACATATGGACTTTTAAACACCATATAACCTTTGCTTAACCAAGGTCCTCGAATGGGCAACACCTCCATTATGACCTCAAATAACCAAGGTCCTCGAGTGGGCAACACCTCCACTATGACCTCATCTCGTTAGGAAACTTGAAGGGAGCTTATCCGGTCCACTTTTGACCACTCCACCTCCAAGGCGACTTTATTCACGGTGCACCCAATCCTATAGCCGGCTAACTATATCCGATCAAAGAACCAAGAACCACTTACATCACTTGCCAATATAACCATCTTGCCACATTAATCCAATGTTTCACATGCATAGCCAATATGCAAAACCATTTCATTATAAACCAATGATTCACATGCATAACCAATATGCAAAACCATTACCACATTAATCAAATGATTCACATGCATAACCAATATGATAAAACCATTACCACATTAATCAAATGATTCACATGCATAACCAATATGCAAAAACCATCATTTATCATCATCAACTCACTGTTTTTAAGCATTAAACAAAGCCATTGAACAACATGCAACATCATGCATCAAAACCACATTTTCAATGTATAAAACCAAGGATCTCCTACCTAGAGCATCCTTCACATATGGCTTTCAAAACCAGCACTAAACCATGCTAAAGTATGCTTTCAAAACAGAACTAAACCATGCAAAACACATGCATTTCAATCATCAACCACAATTGCCCAAAAACCACTTCATATCACAAATCAAGTAAGAAATCCATTTACTTACTCTTGAGCTTAGCAAAGTTGTTTAGACTTAAACTAAGCTCCCAAAACCTTCAAACCTTTGATTAAAAGCCGAAAACCCAACTTCACTCACCGATAACCAAACAAGACTAGCCGACAAGCCTTCCAAGCTTCCGAAACCTTCCGCAAACACCTTCAAAGCTCAAGGATCAAACTCCCCTGTTTCAAGCACACAAAAACAGCACATTAATGCATCATTATGCATTAAGAACAGCAGCCACACAACCAAACTCGCTGCTCAACACAAATCCAACAATTCGGCTACCAAACCCAACCGAAAACACCTCTAAACATTACCAAAACTTAACCCAGCCAAGATCCATCACTTCTAACCATTTTTATACATCCATTAACATCCAAAATGAATACAAACACATCCTTATACCTCCAGGTTTAACAGATCACCAAAAACACTCCAAAAACAACCAAAAACTCAAGCGAAACTTAGGAAATTCAACCTATCCGGGATTGCATTCATTAAACATCAATTTCTAATCAACTTAGCATTCATTTAACATCATTTTGACACTTCAAAACACTGCCCAAACAGATCACACGAAAATTCCACCAAAATCACCAAATCTTGCATTTTAGCCAAAAATCAAGATCTCATTTGAAAAACCATTAACAAATCACAAATCAAGGATTGAGAACTTGGGAATTTCAGTAAAGAACTGATAGTTTAGAGGAGAGAGACGTTCTTACCTCCAAACTTGAATTTCTCCTTTTTAGAGCCAAAAAGCATGATGAAACAACTTGCAAATTGAGAGGTTTTGTTGATGAGATGATTAGGAATCAAGTGAGAGTTGAAATGAGAGATTTAGATGCCAAAATCAGAGAAAGAAATCTGGAGAATTTTGTTTGGGTTGAGAGAAAATAAGAGAAAAGGAAAATGGAGAGAAAATGAAAAAGTAGTTAGGAAATTGGTTAAAATGATTTCCCTCCTTTTCTTAATCTTTAAAATCAGAATAAAGCCTTAAAATATCTTAGAAAAATCTGGAGAAATCCTTTTTGGAATAATAGCTCCTTAAAGATTCAAAGTTTCAATCCTTTATAAAACTGTCCCGCAACTTTCAAAAATTACATTTTGGTCACTAGCCAAAATGTCAACCTTCCAAACCTCATTTTCCAAAATTGATTTCACAGTTCACTTTTACATAATAAAAGATGATTTTAGAACATTTTTCCATATTTTTAATGCAACCCGAACTAGGCTTTCCTAAATTCACTCTTATATATTCGATCAGCACTTTGACCGAACCGGTCAACGCCCAAAACTTCTGAGCCCAAAACCGGGGTGTTACAACTCTCCCCTCCTTAGGAAATTTCGTCCTCGAAATTTAACCGGCGAAAGAAAACCACAACCTTCCCAAACCAACACACAAGGCAACACAAAAGCCTCGACCAACACTGATCACTTTCCACGCAAAACCTCCACCAAACCTAGCACCATCACATGCTGTTCACAGAATCCAGAAAACACAAAGATAGCCACAACTTAACCTTTCACATAACCGGACTGTACACAGTCCCAACACCATCCCGAAGAACTTCAGCTCTTACAGCAGACATCACCGCAATACACCATACCCAAAACCTGTTTACACAAAGACAACAACCAATCCGATTCAGCCACTAAGCAACCTTCTCTGCTTCTAAAACCCTTGCAAACTCCCAAACCTCTTCCAAGAATTACCCAACAAACAAAAATCCTTAAGCATCAACTGCTTACTCAAACCCCTCAACGAAAACTGATAAACCCTCACAACTGTTGCTAACATTACCATAACAGCTCATCAAGAAAACTCACCCAGATTCCAAAAATTACATCACAATCCCAACTTGACTCCATCAGCCATTCCACACACCACCAACCAATTCTCACAAGAACCCAAACAACCAACAAAAACTTCAATCTTTCATTGACCTCCCACTTCAACTTCAATCATAACACTTACCATACTAAAACATCGCCCCGCTTAAACATACAAACCATCTTCTTAACTCCTCCAAGGTTACTAAGAACCAGCACTTACAAACACAACTCTTCCACAACAACTTAAAAGCTAAGCTACTTCAGAACTGGGGAACACAACCACTAAGCTGCAACATCACTTAGCACCAAGGAACTACCCCTTCCACTTAGCTATTCAAACCACTAAACCGATTCTAAACTCAATCGATACCGTCCAACACCAAACCACTAAACTCCTCCACCAGCAACTACACCACTCTCACTTCCACTAGCAACTAGCTTGATATACTCCATTACTAACTCTCACCCAGCACCAAAACAACCTCTAAAAACCCATCATCCAACCTAATCCAACACACTAACAGATTCGATTAGTTATTAGCGAGTGTGAACCTCGTATGCATGATCACCAACATGCCCTATCAATGCCTGATGTACATGTATGCAAAACCTCTAATGTCATGCCACATGTATGCATGGACCAACATATATAATATAGTATATAACAATGATTTTAACTGTGCATGAATGCCAATTCACACCCTCCAATAACATCCTCAAATCCGTCTAAGAACAACCTCCCACCTCACTTCTAACTCATCTAACTCCACCATACCAACAACCATTAACCACAAGATACTTACCAAGCCTTCTTCACACCCAAGACATTTCCAAACTACAACTATTACCCCAACATACTATCAACAAGACTAGACTTACCACGCAAGGAAAACCAACAGAAACCCAAACTAGGCAACTAGAGCAAAGATTACTAAACAAGATTACCTGAAAGCACAACACCACCCTGAGGCTTCATCAGACGAGCTCTCTTCCTAGCGGAACCACCATCCTCCTGCCGCACCATTGCAGCACCAGCTAATACACTAGGGTCACCACCATCTCCTTGCGGTAAAGAACCTTGACTATTCCGAGCCAACATCAAACAATCACGCCTCTTGTGTCCAGCAGACCCACATTTCCAGCAATTCTCCTTCCCCACACTCTTCACAACTTTCTGCTCTTTCTGCCACCTCTGAACCTTGCCTCGGCCGTGCCCACGACCTTTCTGAGACTCTTTGGCTAACACCAAAGCTAACCTCGCTCCATGAGGACAATCACGCTTAACATGTACTTTGGAACCACAATTCCAACAAACACCTGCGCCCCAACAATTTCCAACATGTTGCCTTTCACAACGGTCACACACAGATGACTGAGCTTCCACTCCTTGCTCAAGCAATACTTGCTCAACAACAGCACTACCCGCACCTTGCTTAACCCTTAGGAACTTCCTTCCAAGATACCTTTCATAAAAAGCAGATACAAAGAAATCCCAATCAATATCATGGATATGTGACGCAACTGCCACAGATGTCCACCAGGCACACGCATCTCCCAACATCAAAGAAACAACGCTCCCCAGCTTACAGGCATAATCACAGCCTTCCCGATCCAAAATCTGAACCACACTGGCCAACCAGGCCTCAAACATCTCCGGGGAAGTACCATGATACTCCACAGCACCCAAATCAAGCAAACACTGCTTTGGCAAACCCTCACATTTAGCCAGCACATCCACTGACTTTACCTCAACCATAGCCTGAGATGTTCCCAACACCTCCTGCTCAACAGGTGATGAACTCTTCACCACAGAACCAGCTTCTTTCCCTTGCCTTACCACCTCAACACTAGGCACAGAAGACTGAGACAAAACTCCACTACCAAAGGGTGAATTCCTTGCCTTAACAACCTGCCCCAAGGCAGCAACCATCTCCCTCAACCGCCAATCCTCCATTGACTTTGCCATACCACTAACAACAAAAAACATACAATCACAACAAACAAACAAACCAGTTAGACCAGCATTAGCAAGGATTCAAATTCCAACTCCAAAGTAACACAATAGCTATATTAATAAGGCAATGGGTATCCCGAATCCTCCCCTTTACAAGGCATAACAGTCAACACAACATGGATATCACAACATCAAGCATATCAACAACATACTTTGATCATGCTTACATCAAACAGCACCCACTTGCCACAGCATACTAGCAACATAACATACAACTTACACTTCCATCAAGCATAACACAAGCATAAGACCAGCTCACAACATCAGCACATATCCACATTAGCTCAACCAAGATTCATAACCATAAAACATGCTTGAAAACATCATCAACATGTTCAGAAACATCAACACCATGCCCAGAAACACGTGTTTCAACCAACATTCAACCACACATCAGGGTAAACAACAAGCACACATCACAACAACTTACCGTTTTCCCCAAGCATTCGCAACACAGCTCTGATACCACCAAATGTAACCCCCGTAGCCCGGCCTATACGGTTGACCCGAACTACGAAGATTACACGGGGAAAACCAAAGTCAACCCGAAAGTCAACCTTGATTAACGACCCTTCTTTTTTCTTTTTAATCTTATCTAGATGCACATTAGTCCTATATGTGATCACACAAGCAACATACTCAAAGATCACAGCCATCAGAGATCATTCAGGGACCCAATTGCACAAAACACAACTTTAGGGACCAAATTGTAAATTTTGAAAACTTTGAGACCTTAACCAGATTTTTAGATACCAACTTAAAATTAATCATGTTTCATGCATCTCGGCCAAATTTCAGCTTAAACGGACATCCCAAACTCATACAATTGCACAAACAAGATTCAGGACCAAAATGCAAACATTTTGAAACACATAACTGCCACTGACAGCCCCCAACGGTCAACCGTTCCGAAACGGGAGACAGCCCGTTCCGAAACGCGGGGCCGTTCCGAAACAGGCATAGCCCATTTCGAAACGGGGGTCGGGCAGAGGCCTTTCCGTTTCGGAACGGTCTCACCCGTTTCGGACGCCTGGGTTCATGCAGGGCACCCGTTCCGAAACGGTGTCTCCTGTTCCGAAACGCCTAGCCCAGAAAGCTGCATTTTGCTCACTCAAACACACAATTGACCATCCAAACATGCTCCAAAAGCCACCAAACTTTACCAGCATGCAATTCAACATAAATGAGACATGCTTGCATCAACAATTCATCAGAAACACATCACATACAAAAAGCCCCAAATCTATAGGCATGCTTCCTACACAAGCAACCATTTAGGCACAAACCTTCCAAAACAAACTCAATTAAGCCAAATCATGTTCCAACAACTTTAACAACATTAAAACATCCTTGAACAACATAAACGATCACAAACACAGCAATCCCAAGAGATTCTACCCCCATTGCCTTTATTAACTATAGCTATTCACCGAGACATACATCTCACTTGGAGTCCACCTTGAATCCCTTGCTCCTTGCTGTCCAAACTTCAAAGATCTGCATTGATGGACAAAGAGAGCGTAAGCACATAATGCTTAGTGAGGAATGCTCAAAACCAAAACACCATCAATGCAGCGGGTCATAAAACACTTGTAAAACAAACCCGGTTTGTTTACCAAAACCATGTTTGAAATCCTTTTCAACCTCAAGCATCAACCATGCATAAATACCATATGCAAAGCTAAAACAAACCATGGAAACACTTCCATTTCACAACATACCTTTCATAAACTTGAAAGCCATTTCAAACAAGAAACCTTTAAAACCATTTCACAAGCCAACCAACACTTGCATTACACCAAGGCAACATATATACCATACAAACATATTCACATGCCTTTCAAAACAAGTCCTACAAGACTTCAATGCATTAAAGTTATTCATGCTCACATACATCATTTACCAAATGATAATCAACACTTGTTCAACCTAACAAGTAAACATGCATTCACATGCATCATACACCTTTCATGCAACAATGCATCTTTCCAAGCAACTCATGCTTCACATGCAACCATGCATCATTTCAAGCATCTCATGCTTCACATGCAACCATGCATCACTTCAAGCATCTCATGCTTCTTTATATTTAAGAACATCATATTGGCCTTCAAGTAATCAATCACATCCACTTTCCAACTCAACACCCGATCGGATACGCGGATTCCGAGCGTTGTCCCTACGCTCCCTACACCCTACCCAATCCAAGGTCCTCGAATGGGCAACACCTCCATTATGACCTTACAAGCCTAAAGTTCCCATGCATGGACTTTTAAACACCATACAACCTTAGCTTTTCCCGAGGTTCCCATGTATGGACAACCATACAACCTCAACATGCACAAGGTTCTCCCGTATGGACTTTTAACCACCATACAACCTTTGCATAACCGATTGGTAGTTGTAGAAATCACTAACGAGATCCGGGACACCCTATACAAGATCCACACATGGACTTAACACCGCCATTGTGATCTCAACAAGCACAAGGTCCTCACATATGGACTTTTAAACACCATATAACCTTTGCTTAACCAAGGTCCTCGAATGGGCAACACCTCCATTATGACCTCAAATAACCAAGGTCCTCGAGTGGGCAACACCTCCACTATGACCTCATCTCGTTAGGAAACTTGAAGGGAGCTTATCCGGTCCACTTTTGACCACTCCACCTCCAAGGCGACTTTATTCACGGTGCACCCAATCCTATAGCCGGCTAACTATATCCGATCAAAGAACCAAGAACCACTTACATCACTTGCCAATATAACCATCTTGCCACATTAATCCAATGTTTCACATGCATAGCCAATATGCAAAACCATTTCATTATAAACCAATGATTCACATGCATAACCAATATGCAAAACCATTACCACATTAATCAAATGATTCACATGCATAACCAATATGATAAAACCATTACCACATTAATCAAATGATTCACATGCATAACCAATATGCAAAAACCATCATTTATCATCATCAACTCACTGTTTTTAAGCATTAAACAAAGCCATTGAACAACATGCAACATCATGCATCAAAACCACATTTTCAATGTATAAAACCAAGGATCTCCTACCTAGAGCATCCTTCACATATGGCTTTCAAAACCAGCACTAAACCATGCTAAAGTATGCTTTCAAAACAGAACTAAACCATGCAAAACACATGCATTTCAATCATCAACCACAATTGCCCAAAAACCACTTCATATCACAAATCAAGTAAGAAATCCATTTACTTACTCTTGAGCTTAGCAAAGTTGTTTAGACTTAAACTAAGCTCCCAAAACCTTCAAACCTTTGATTAAAAGCCGAAAACCCAACTTCACTCACCGATAACCAAACAAGACTAGCCGACAAGCCTTCCAAGCTTCCGAAACCTTCCGCAAACACCTTCAAAGCTCAAGGATCAAACTCCCCTGTTTCAAGCACACAAAAACAGCACATTAATGCATCATTATGCATTAAGAACAGCAGCCACACAACCAAACTCGCTGCTCAACACAAATCCAACAATTCGGCTACCAAACCCAACCGAAAACACCTCTAAACATTACCAAAACTTAACCCAGCCAAGATCCATCACTTCTAACCATTTTTATACATCCATTAACATCCAAAATGAATACAAACACATCCTTATACCTCCAGGTTTAACAGATCACCAAAAACACTCCAAAAACAACCAAAAACTCAAGCGAAACTTAGGAAATTCAACCTATCCGGGATTGCATTCATTAAACATCAATTTCTAATCAACTTAGCATTCATTTAACATCATTTTGACACTTCAAAACACTGCCCAAACAGATCACACGAAAATTCCACCAAAATCACCAAATCTTGCATTTTAGCCAAAAATCAAGATCTCATTTGAAAAACCATTAACAAATCACAAATCAAGGATTGAGAACTTGGGAATTTCAGTAAAGAACTGATAGTTTAGAGGAGAGAGACGTTCTTACCTCCAAACTTGAATTTCTCCTTTTTAGAGCCAAAAAGCATGATGAAACAACTTGCAAATTGAGAGGTTTTGTTGATGAGATGATTAGGAATCAAGTGAGAGTTGAAATGAGAGATTTAGATGCCAAAATCAGAGAAAGAAATCTGGAGAATTTTGTTTGGGTTGAGAGAAAATAAGAGAAAAGGAAAATGGAGAGAAAATGAAAAAGTAGTTAGGAAATTGGTTAAAATGATTTCCCTCCTTTTCTTAATCTTTAAAATCAGAATAAAGCCTTAAAATATCTTAGAAAAATCTGGAGAAATCCTTTTTGGAATAATAGCTCCTTAAAGATTCAAAGTTTCAATCCTTTATAAAACTGTCCCGCAACTTTCAAAAATTACATTTTGGTCACTAGCCAAAATGTCAACCTTCCAAACCTCATTTTCCAAAATTGATTTCACAGTTCACTTTTACATAATAAAAGATGATTTTAGAACATTTTTCCATATTTTTAATGCAACCCGAACTAGGCTTTCCTAAATTCACTCTTATATATTCGATCAGCACTTTGACCGAACCGGTCAACGCCCAAAACTTCCGAGCCCAAAACCGGGGTGTTACATCGGATCCCTATCCGATACAATCGACTTTGGCACACCGTGCAGCCGCACAATCTCAGCAATGTACAGCTCCGCAAGCTTATCCAAGGAGTACGTAGTATGCACAGGCAAGAAATGCGCACACTTCGTCAGGCGATCCACAATCACCCACACCGAATTCTTCTTCGACGGTGACAAGGGTAAACCAGATACAAAATCCATGGTAACCCTTTCCCACTTCCACTCAGGGATTCTCAACGGTTGCAACAACCCTGAAGGAACCTGATGCTCAGCCTTAACTCGCTGACACACCATGCACTTGCTCACAAACTCATCAACATCCTTCTTCAAACCCACCCAATAGTACTCATCACGAAGATCACGGTACATCTTAGTACTACCTTGGTGCATAGCAAAAGAACCACTATGACCTTCAGTCAGAATAGCACGCCTCAACTCAGCATCATTGGGCACTACTATCCGACTCCCAAAACACAACACACCATCATCATTGAAACAGAAATCCGAAGGCCTACCCTCCGCAATATCCTGAACATGGGACACCAAGGAATCATCCAACAACTGCTTTTCCTTGATCAACTGAACCAAAGATGGTTTCACTTGCAACTCAGCCACAAGACCACCATCACGCGAAATACTCAAACTGGCAAACATAGCCCTCAACTCAACCGCTACCTTCCTACTCAAGGCATCCGCTACAACATTAGCTTTTCCAGGGTGATACTCAATCGTCAAATCATAATCCTTGAGCAACTCCACCCAACGCCGCTGCCTAAGATTCAACTCCTTCTGAGACATCAGATACCTCAAACTCTTGTGATCCGTGTACACAGTACATTTCTCACCATACAGGTAATGTCTCCAGATCTTCAAAGCAAAAACCACCGCAACCAACTCAATGTCATGCGTAGGATAATTGCGCTCATACACCTTCAACTGCCGCGATGCATAAGCCACAACCTTACCCTCTTGCATCAACACACATCCTAAACCAACATAGGACGCATCGCTATACACCACAAACTCTTTCCCTGATTCAGGCTGAACCAAGATAGGAGCTTGCGTCAAAGCCGCCTTAAGCTTCTCAAAAGCCTGCTGTCTCGCTTCCGTCCACTCATACCTAACATCTTTCTGCAACAACTTTGTCAAAGGTGCAGCAATCTTAGAAAACTCATCCACAAACCTCCGGTAGTATCCCGCCAAACCAAGGAAACTACGAATCTCATGAACAGACTTAGGAACCTTCCAATTCATCACCGCCTCAATCTTCTGAGGATCAACACGAATTCCCTCGGCAGAAACCACATGCCCAAGAAACACCACTTCACTTAACCAGAACTCACACTTGCACAGCTTAGCATAAAGCTGGTTCTCCAACAAAGCTTGCAATAAAATCCTCAAATGCTCTTCATGCTCCTCCTCAGTACGCAAGTACACAAGGATATCATCAATGAACACCACAACAAACTTATCCAGGTATTCATGAAACACACGATTCATCATGTCCATGAAAGCTGCAGGAGCATTTGTTAAACCAAACGGCATCACAAGAAACTCATAATGCCCATACCTCGTCCTAAAAGCGGTCTTAGGCACATCCACATCTTTTACCTTCAACTGGTAATACCCTGACCTCAAGTCAATCTTAGAGAACACAGCTGCTCCCCGAAATTGATCAAAGAGATCATCAATCCTCGGCAAAGGATACTGATTCTTGATATTCAACTTGTTCAGCTGACGATAATCAATGCACATTCTCATAGTGCCATCCTTCTTCTTCACAAACAAGACCGGTGCACC
This sequence comes from Hibiscus trionum, assembly GCA_030270665.1. NCBI lineage: Eukaryota > Viridiplantae > Streptophyta > Magnoliopsida > Malvales > Malvaceae > Hibiscus > Hibiscus trionum. Next base: position 2,368,346 of record BSYR01000012.1, read on the forward strand.
CCAAGGCGACACACTCGGCCGAATGAAACCACGATCAAGCAACTCTTGCAACTGCGTCTTCAGCTCTTTCAGCTCCTTAGGTGCCATTCGATAAGGAGTAATGGACACAGGAGTTGTATTCTCATACAGCTCAATCCCAAACTCCACCTCGTGATTAGGAGGTAAACCAGGCAACTCCTCAGGAAACACACCAGGAAACTCCCTCACAATCCTGATATCTTGCACACGCAACTCCTTAGAGCTAGGATTCATCACAAAAGCTAGGTAAGCTTCACAACCTTGCCTCAACATCCGGCTCGCCTCCAACGTAGACACCACATTGGCAAGAAACTTCACATTCTCACCAACCACAACCACCTCATAATCATCCGCAAGCTTCAACGAAACTCGCTTATTCTCACAATCCACAAAAGCTTGATGCTCAGCAAGCCAATCCATACCAAGGATCACATCAAAACCATAGAAAGGTAACTCCATAAGGTCAACATGAAAAACATGATCTTGAACAACCAAAGGACACCTTCTATAAAGCTTTCGAGTCACAACAGTCTCTCCAAAAGAACTAGTGACACGCACACCAATATCCAAAGACTCAACAGGCAACCCAAGCAATTCAGCATGCTCACGCAATATGTAAGAGTGCGTAGATCTAAAATCAATCAAGGAAAGTAATGACAAGGATTGCAAAGTAAAAGTACCTGCGATCACATCCGCGTCATTCCTTTCCTCCCGCTGAGCAAACATTCTAGCCTGGCCACCACCCTCTGGTTGTACAGCTACGACATGAGCCACACCCCGACCACCTTCATCTCTCCGCTGGAAATTACCATGGCCGCGCCCACGGCCTCTCTGTGGTGCTGCAACAACAGGAGCACGCCCTTGGCCACCAGCCAACATAGGACACTCTCTCCTCATATGATCCGCAGATCCACAATTCCAGCACACATTACCAGCAGCTACAACAGGAGCTTGCACCTCCCTCACAGCACGAGGACAATCACGTTTCATATGGCCATGCGAACCACATGTCCAACAAGCACTCGGATCAACTCTAGCATTGCCTCCCCGGGCAGGCGCACCACCACCTCGCTTAGCTGAGGACTGATACTTCTGATCACGTCCCCTCTTGTTCCGTCCACCACCGGAACTATATTCAGCAGCTCGCTTACCAACACTTGATCCAGTACTTCTAGCAGATAAACCCAAGTTCATCTCAATATCCTTTGCTCGGCCCACCAACACATCAAAATCATCATACTCGGTAGCCAGCACATACATCTTTACATCCGTCACTAAACCATAACGGAACCTTTCACACCTCGCTCGCTCATCCGGAACCAGCTCATGTGCATATTGACTGAGTCGAACAAACTGCACTTCATACTCAGCCACCGTCATGCTCCCCTGGGTAAGAGACATGAATTCCCTCTTCTTTTCATCTAGGTACCTCACACCTAGATACCTTCTCTTGAACACATTCTGAAAGAATGTCCAAGTTACATCAGGTTCCGCCATCCCAGCGATAGTGGTTGTCCACCACGTATAAGCATCCTTCTGTAGCAAAGATACTACACAGCCAAGCTTCTGCACATCAGTGCAACTCATCTGACCCAAGATTCTCTTGGTACTCTCTAACCAAGCCTTAGAACCTTCAGCAGACATACCCCTGAACTCCGTCCCTCCCAGACTGCGCAAACGCTCCAAGGGTAGTCTAACTCCAGCATCTTCCTGATGCCCAGCTCCACGAGCTTCAGCTACCGCTGCTTGAAAAGCACCAGCTATAGCTTGAATCAGCACCGTCATGTCAGGAACAGCTTGCCCCTGACCAGCCTCAGGCCCAGCAGCCCCAGCACTAGCTGCAGCTCCAGCTTCTTCAGCCCCAGCACCACCACCGCCAGGTGGAGGAGGTAAGACCGCACTCTCAACATTCTCTTCATTTTCATTCTCATTCTGAGCCGTAGCTCGCACATTACTCCTCAACTCTCTACGAGGTGCCATACTCTAACTATGCAATCACAATGCAAATAAACAAAATCAGGCCCAGCAAGGTAAGCAATCCAAGTACTCAAGCTCATTTCCAATTAAAACAACTTCATTTCATTAGCTTTGATTTGGCAATGGGTACCCACAACATGCTTCATCACAGCACACATCTGAATTGCAACATACATGCAATTCACTCAACATGCTTTCACCCAACAAGCATACAAAGCATACATACTTTAATCACACACACAACCATTCCCAATTACTCGAGAACTCAGCTCTGATACCACCAAATGTAACCCCCTTAACCCGGCCCAGACGGTTGAACCGAATTAAGAAGTTTACACGGGGAAAACCAAAGTCAACTCGAAAGTCAACCTTGATTAACGACCCTTTTTTTTCTTTTAAATCTTATCTAGATGCACGTTAACCCTAGTTATGTTCATACAAACATCATACTCAAAGATCATCGCAGATGGAAAACGTTCAGGGACTTAATTTGAACAAATTAAGACTTTAGGGACCAAAATGTAAATTTTGGAAAATACAAGGACTTAACCCACTTTTAAGTTACCAATATGGAATTAGTCATATTTTATGCTTGTCTGTCAAATTTCAGCTCAAACGGACATCACAAACTCAATCAATTGCGTAAACATGATTCAGGACCAAAACGCCAACAAAACAAAACATATAACCAACAATTTCAGTGCCCAACGGTCGAGTGTTCCGAAACAGGGAGACCCGTTCCGAAACGCGAGACCGTTCCGCAACAGGTTCCGAAACAGTGCCTGGCAGTGGCACTTCCGTTCCGGAACGGCTGCATCCGTTTCGGAACGCCCAGGCCATTTCAGGCCCCTGTTCCGATACGGTAGCACCTATTCCGAAACAGGTTGCCCAGATTGCAGAAATATAGCCGGTTTAATGCACAATTAACCTATCAAACATGCTCCAAAGACAACCAAACTTTACCAACAAGTCATACAACATTCAAGGAACATAATTGCCTCAACCAAATATCAACATGGCATCAATTATGAAAATCCCCAATTCTATAGGCATGCATCCTATTTAGCAAACCATTCAAGCATCAAACCATCAATTCAAACCCATAATGGCCAATTACAAGAAACAACAATGTTAACAACATTTATACAACTTAGGGAGTCCAAAACGTCTCCCAAAACAACAACATAGGTTTCCCATTGCCAAATACCCAAAAGCTAATAGTTTGAGAAAATGTTCACCATACATGAGCTTTGTTCACCACTTGGATTCTTCACCAACTTGCTGCCCTCAAATGCACTTTAATGCTCTGCATTATTGGTTTAAGAAAAGAGAGAGAGCGTAAGCATAAGCTTAGTGAGGAATGCTCAATAAACCACACAATAATGCATTTACAAAACACCTTTATAAATCATACTTCAAAACAACATTTGATCATGCTCACAAGCATTCAAAAACAAGCAATTCATGCTTCAATCTTTATCAAGTCATATTGGCAACAAGTGATACATTCAACATAAGATTCACATGTGGACTTTCAAACACCATTGTAATCTTATAAATTCCAAGGACCACACATGGACTTTTAAACACCATTGTGTCCTTAACCCATGGACTTTTAAACACCATGACAAGGACCACACAAGGAATTTTAAACACCTTTGTGTCCTCAACAAGAACCATCCAAGGACTTTTAAACACCTTGATGTTCTTAAGTAACAAGGCTTACACAAGGACTTTTAAACACCTTGAACCTCAACCAAGAACCAACCATGGACTTTTAAACACCATGTTGTTCTTAACAAGAATCATCCAAGGACTTTTAAACACCTTGATGTTCTTAATTAACAAGGCTTACACAAGGACTTTTAAACACCTTGAACCTCAACCAAGAACCAACCATAGACTTTTAAACATCATGTTGTTCTTAACAAGAATCATCCAAGGACTTTTAAACACCTTGATGTTCTTAATTAACAAGGCTTACACAAGGACTTTTAAACACCTTGAACCTCAACCAAGAACCAACCATGGACTTTTAAACACCATGTTGTTCTTAACAAGAATCATCCAAGGACTTTTAAACACCTTGATGTTCTTAATTAACAAGGCTTACACAAGGAATTTTAACCACCTTGAACCTTAACCAAGAACCAACCATGGACTTTTAAACACCTTTGTGACCTTAACCATCACTTGCCAATAATCATCATTAACAACCATATTCCACTGCTTTAAAGCATTTAACAAAGCCATAAACATCATGCATCTTTAAGCATCAAACCACAATAGAACAATGTTCAAAAACAAGGAACTCTCACCTTGAGCTTCCTCCTACACATGGCTTACAATCTCAGCAAATACACATGCTAGATATGCTTTAAAAACAGAATTTAAAACATGCAAACAATCACATTGCACCCAACCATCACATGGTTCCTCAACAAGAGAGTTTTCCCGAAAACTTACTCTTGAGCTTAGCAAAGTTGTTTAGACTTAGACTAAGCTCCCAAACCTTCGAAACATTGGTTTCAAAGCCGAAAACCAAAATCCACTCACCGATTCCGTTTCGCCTCTTGCTGAAACACCAATCAAGCTTCCGGATCAACACCACTAGGATCCAAAGATGACTCCCTTGTTTTAAACACATCAAAACAGTAGATTAATGCATCATCATGCATTAATACCCTCAATGAAAGCATCAAAACTCGCTGCTCTCATCCACACTCCATTTTCGGCTACCAAACACAACCGAAAATGCATCCAAACAACTCCTCAACACTACCCAACCAAGATCCATCAAATCTAAGCATCCTTAAACATCAAATAACATCCAAAAAGGATCTAACCACGTCCTTATACCTCCAGCTATAACAGATCAACAAGATCACTCCAAAAACAACCAAGAACACAAGCTAAACTTAGAAAATTCAACCTATCCGAGATTGCATTGATTAAAACTCAATTTCACATCAAATTAGCATTCAATTAACATCAATTCGACACCTCAAAACACAGCCCAATCAGATCATACGAAAATTTCATCAAAATCAATCAAATCTTGCATTTAAAAGCCAAGATCAAGAACAAATCAATAAAACCTTTTATAAAACACAATTTAAGGATTGAGAACTTGGGAATTTCAGTAAAGAACTTAAAGTTCAGAGGAGAAGGACGTTCTTACCTCCAAACTTGAGTTTTCTCCCTTTTTGGAACCAAAATCTTGAAAATCCACTTAGCAAATGGTGAGGTTTTGTTGAAGAGATGATTAGAGATCAAAAGAGAGTTGAAATGTGATATTTAGGTGACAAAATCTGAGGAAAAGCTCTGGAGAAAATGTGTTTGGTTTGAGAGAAAAGATGAGAGAAAATGGAAAATGGAAAAGTTAGTTGGAAAATGATAAAATATCTTCCCTCCACTTTTCTTTTATTTAAAAACCTTTAATAAATCATTTAATATCTTAGAAAAATCTGGAGAAACTCCCATTGGGTAAATAGCTCCTTAAAGATTCAAAGTTTCAATCCTTTTTAAAACAGTCTCACAGTTTTCGAAAATTACATTTTGGTCACTAACCAAAATGTCACACTTCCAAACCTCATTTTGTAAAATTGATATCACCAAACTCTTATATATAATAAAAGAGGATTTTAGAACATTTTTCCATATTTTTAATGCAACCCGAACTAGGTTTTCCTAAATTCACTCTTATATATTCGAACCGCGATCCGACCGAACCGGTCCGAAACTCAAAACTCCTAAGCCCAAAATCGGGGCGTTACATTGGCCCATTCTCTCACTTTGATAACTCAATTTATTTTACTTGCTTTAGTTTTAGCTTCAATCAAAATCAACTCTTAATATTTGTGTTTTTATTTTATTTGTGCAGAAAGGTGAATTCCAAAGGTTTTCACAATTCCTGTGGAGACGATATCTTAAATACTATAACTTGGCATCGTGTATACTTGCACGCCAATTGCGCATCACTTTTGCTTGCAACACTTACAACTCTCATAATCTGCATCAGAATAAGCATGTAGGTTAAAGGAAGAGTCTCTAGGATACCAAAGGCCTGAACAAAGTGTGTCTATAAGGTATCTAAAGATTCTCTTAACTGCTATAAGGTGTGATTTTCTAGGACTGGCTTGGAACCTAGCACACAAGCAAACACTAAACATATTATCAGGACTACTTGTGGTAAGGTAAAGCAAAGAGCTAATCATATAATGATAAAACTTTAAATCAACACACTTACCTCCTTCATCTTTGTCAAGCTTAATAGAAGAGCACATAGGAGTGGCTTGAGGCTTCACATTCTCCAAGCCAAACTTCTTGAGCATATCCTTGATGTACTTAGCTTGATTGATGAAGATGTCATCCTTCCTTTGTTTGATTTGGAGCCCCAAGAAGAATGAAAGCTCCCTCATTATGCTCATCTCAAACTCACATTGCATTAGCTTAGAAAATTCTTGGCAATAAAAATCATTAGTAGAACCATAGATTATATCATCAACATAAATTTGTACTACTAAGATGTCATTGTCATTTTTCTAATGAAAAGTGTAGTGTCCATCTTGCATTTTTCAAAATATTTTTCAACCAAAAAGTTTGAAAGCCTTTCATACCAAGCTCTAGGAAACATGTAACAAAAATTTAAATATTTTTCAGATTCTAATAACTGACAAGTAACAACTATATCATTAAGTGCTCATATTTAAAAAATCTTAACCCACGTATTGAAACGGACAAGGCCATATCGAAACACTATTTAAAACATTAAAGCCTAGATGAAGGCCGTATCGAAACGCCATTCTCGAAATAGGTAATTTCGTATTGAAACAGAATTTTTCCAGTAAGCTCTTAAAATCAAGCCGTATCGAAACACCTTGGGGGCGTTTCAAAACGCCTGGGTGATTTTGTGCAATTTGACTTTGAAACACTTAGGAAATTTTATGGGGTTTAAGTTTTGAATTTAAAACATTTTAATTCTAAAATATACTTGTCAAATGTGAGTCTTTTGAATACTTAAAAATTTATTTACTTTGCAATTTGGTCCTTAGACTATTTGTTATATTAAAATCAAACATTGGTTTTACAGTACCATGTGTTTTAACTTAAGGCTTTGGCCTTGTAGCAATGCCCCCTACAAAAAAGATTAATTCTTAATTTTTGGTACCCAAATCATTTTGGGTCCATGTGAGTTGGCTCCCAAATACTTGGTTCCCTTAGGAATACAAGAAGCAATGGCATGAATACTATTAGAAGCTATCAGTTCCTTTGGAACCCATACACTTCCATTTCTTTTACCTTTAGGATACTTTTGAGAGCTTCTTTGTTTGTGGTTCACAAAGTTTCTTTTCACATAGTTGGTTTTAGAGGATTAACCTTTTTCAAAAGTGGATGTACCAACTTTTTTCAAAGAAGCTTTGAGTTCATTCACCACTTTGTGGTGATCAACATGAACTTTGGAAAGAAGATTGTTTAATCAACATTTGCATCTTGAAAATATTTTAAGTCATCTTGTAAAACCAAAATTTTATTTTCAAGTTCTGAGTTGGTTGTAGAAAGGGAATCATTTTGGTTTTTCAAATCAGAAATTATTTTCTTGTTTTTCAAAACTGATTCCTTATATTTTTCACCAACTCATCGTAAACCTCTTGCAACTCATCATATGCATCTTGAAGCTCATCATCAAGAGCCATGAGGCAAAGGTTGGCCACTTCTTACTCCTCTTCATCGGATGATGATTCCTCATCGCTCTATGTGGCAACAAGGGCCTTGAGCTTCTTCTTCTTTTCAAAGCTCTTCTTTTTGAGTTGATGGCAATCATATCTTATGTGCCCTGGCTTCTTGCACTCATAACAAATGATTTTATCATTCTCATCTTCTTTGTTCTTGTTCTTGAAGTTTCTTCTTCTTTGAAATTTTCTTCCTCGATTGTACTTCATGAACCGAGAGAATCTCTTGGCTATCATAGCCAATTCCTCAAATTCATCCTCGCTAGAATTGATTTCCTTTTGAGAAGCCTTGAGAGAAATTCCTTGCTTCTTCTTCTCTACCTCTTGCTTCTCCACTCTTTTTTCTTCTCTCTTCTTTTCTTCTTCCCTTCCTTGCTTCATGATCTCATGAGTAAGAAGAGATCCCACTAGTTTATCGAGCTTCAACGTCTTCAAATTTTTAGCTTCGATGATGGTGGTTCTCTTCCCATCCTATGATTTGGGAAGAGAACAGAGAAGCTTCCAGACGATCTTATCTTCAGAATGATTTCACCGAACCCTTTGAGACCGTTGATGATGGCGAAGAAGCAATCAAACATCTTGGAGACGCTCTCATCGGCCTCCATCTTAAAGCTCTCATAGCTCAAATTAAGGATTCCAATCTTGGTTTCCTTTTTACATTGTTGGTTCCTTCATATGTGGTCTCTAGCTTGTCCCACACTTCCTTTGCACTCGTACAAGAAGACATCTTCGCATACATGTCTGGTCCAAAAGCACAAAAAATGATATATAAGGCCTTGTCGTTATCTTGAAGCCTTCTATGATCTTCATCGGTCATCTCCACTCTTGTCTTTGGAATGAGCCTTCCTTCTTCATCTCTCTTCATAAAAATGGTTGGTCCATCTTCCACCACATCCCAAAGGACGTAGTCATTTGACTTGATGAAGAGCCTCAATCTATTCTTCCAATAAGGATAGTTATCCCCGTTGAAATAAGGCGGCTTGGTGATCGATTGTGACTCAAAGAGGTTTTGGCCGGAGGTAGACGTCATGGCTTGATTTGATGGTTGATCTACACACTTCTAGGATCGACTCTTGTGGATGTAAGTCCTTCAAAGAGTTTTGATCTGATACCAATTGTTGTATGGATTAATCGAATCGAAAATAGCCAAGAGGAGGTGAATTGGCTTTTTAAAATTAAATGGAGCAAATTGGGAAATGTAAAAATAAAGACTAGACAATTTATAGTGGCTCAAACTTCGAACAAGCTCTACATCTACTACCTTAGCTCTCACTAAAGATTTTGAAACAATATCCACTAGATTTTCTTTCCCTTTTCTAGGCTTAGGAGGTAACCTTCACAAACCGGTTAATCTTTCTACCGAAAGATTAACCAAGACTCTCTCAATACAAAGAAGGAATGACAAACTTAAAATTATCTCTCACAAGGTTGATTTTTTGCCCAAATTACAAACAAACTCTTCCCAAACTTGAAAGAAATGTATACAATGAAAGATTACAACAAGTGGAGTGCAAGAATTTGACTCTTTAGGCTCAGGGGTTTGAATATATGCTTGGACGTTGCAAATAGGTTCACTAGTTGTTGTTGAGGCTTTTGAGGCTTGCTTTTATATCTTTGCATTGATTTCTAACCGTTTGGGTGGTTGAGATCATTATTGTAGCCGTTGGGCTGCATTTTTCCTGCAATAAATGCACTTCTGCAACCTACCGTATCGGTACACGAACAGTCGTATTGATACATGTCTCTAGATAGAAAGAGTTGTTGTGTATAAATAACAGGGGGTTTCGATACGCGGGATAGCGTATCGATACGGTTCTAGTGTAAAACAAGGGGCGTATCGATACAAATTGATTGTATCTGTACGAATTTTGCTTACTGGAATTCATAGTAAAAGTTTGGCAAAAAAGGTATTGGTACGCTATAAGGGCGTATCAATACAGTTCAACGATCGTTTGGAAATGCTGATTCCAATAACTGATAAGAAACGGTCAAAAAATTAAATGCAAAGATTTTTTGAATCTAACCAAACTGCATCGATACGGAGACAACCGTATCGGTGCGCTAAAGCATAAAAGTAAGCCCAATATGAATGTCGTATCGATAGGGGTATAATTGTACCAGTGCGCTTTTGTCGATAAAAATTTCAGTGCTTAAAAACAGTATCGATACGCCTTAGCGTAAATGTTAAAATTGGCTTGAAAAACACTTAGAAAAAATTGTTTGGTTTGAATGTTTTGACTAAAAATCAGTTTTGGTTCAAATCGCTTGTCAATTTGTAAAACTTTAGAATACTTAAAAAAAGTTTACTTTTACAAATATGTCCTTAAACAATTTGTTATATCAAAATCAAATTAGTTTTTACAAGAACCAATTTAAATGAAAAATTCGAGTAACTATATTATATCACACCTATGACATGGGAGAAAAAAATATTTTATGCAAAAAAATTCTCTATAAAAAATTATTAGCATATGATTATAGGTGGTGTACTTATAAAAGTATAAATTAAATGTTTATAAATTATTATCGATCTCTAGTTTGATCATTAAAAATCAATGTATTTAAAATAAAATTTTAATTAGTTTTTATTAAAGATTAGGCTTAATAAAAAAATAAGTGTCTAAAATACATCTTTTTAACTTTAGGTGTCTAAACCCTTTTTTGTCAAAATAGGCGATTAACGTTTTATTTTGTTAATTTAGGTACCTGGTCATTAACTGTCGTTAAAAAATCCGTTAACCAATAAAAATTTGATATGTAACATGTTTTAATTTTTAATTTCTTTTAATTATCTTTTAAAAAACTTAAACTTTTAAAAAAAACTTAAACTTTACCAAATTTCACAAAAAGCCACAAAATTCAAAAATCCTAATCTTAATATCATATCAGTCGTTGTTGTTGCCATCGTCACGCTATTGTCGTCGGAATGAAGTCCCCTTCTCTTGTTGCACAATCCACACGTTGTTTGTTGTCCTTTCGACCGTCACTTGCCACTCGTCGTTGAAATGGAGGTTTCACGTTTAGTTTTTGATTGAGACATCATTCGTTGATTTTTTACGAAAAAAATATGGGATAAACGGCCGTGTGGGTCTTCCGACGAGAGTAGAGGGCGGTAGTGTGGCGATTGGTGGCAGCATCAGTTGATTTTGGGGTTTGGGTGTAGGGTTTTTATAATTTGGTGTTATTTTGTGAATTTTGAGAAATTTAGGAGTTTTGAGAAACTAAATTAAAAAATAAAATAAAAAAATAAAATTAAAGTCATGTGTCAAACAATTATTGGGTGTTGAATATTTTTAATATGATTGACTTTAAGATTGTAATGGTATAAATGTTAGACATCTAAAATTGTAACGATGTAAACCTTAGACACCTATTTTTTAAATTATAAAGCCTAAAAGTTATATAAAAACAAAAATATTATAAGAATATTTAAGGTAATCTTTCACTAGTGGTTCCTTTCGTTTAGGGTGTGTTCTATTTTGGTCACCAAAATTCAAAAAAGATTATTCTGGCCACTTACGTTTAGAATCGTTTTTATTTTGATCCCTTGGTCGTTAGTCTCCGTTACTTAAAAAATTAGTTTCTAATTTAACCTCCAAACTTTCAAAATTTTATTTCTCACCATCTCCCCCAAAAATTATAAAACTAAAACCCCATTAAATTAATTTAAAACCCTAACCTCTGCCTCTCCTTCCTTATAAATTCATCGCACACAAAGAATATAAAAAATCACACAATCGGAAATTCGTACCGGATCTTGTCCATTACAACTTTCAAAAGGCAGGATACAAGAATTATACTAAGCTTTACAATTTGTCATTTAATTAGAGAAATCGTGATTTTCAAATCATCTAAAAATCACAACTAGTAAAATCTAGCAAATAATATACTTCACCTGATAAAATCCCACATAGTTCCACATCATGCTAACATTCATTTCAACAATAGAAAAGTTTGCAAACAGAATAAATTTCAAAAGCTCTCCCAAGGGTAGATGAGAAGATCGAATGTATCCTAACTATCTTAGAACAGTTGTTATTAAGGCCGTGGTTGCGAAATGCAGATCAGTTAATGTTGTGGCTGCAACAATTTGCAATCAAATACAAAGGAATTAGTGACAGCTTATTACATACTTATTGAAGTAAAGCATAATCAAAACATATTCATCAAGTAAAAAAACAAAATTTTTAGCTTATTTTAATTTGCAGCTCATTATTATAATCTTACGAATTTTCGGTTGTGTGATTTCATGTATTCTTTGTATGTAGTGAATTTATAGGGGAGGGGAAGCAGAGGTTAGGGTTTTGAATTAATTTTCTGGGGTTTTAGTTTTATAATTTTTGGGGAGAATGGTGAAAAATAAAATTTTGAAAGTTTGGGGGTTAAATTATAAACTAATTTTTTAAGTAACGGAAAGTAACGGCCAAGAGACCAAAATAGAAATGATTCTAAACGTAAGTGACCAGAATAATCTTTTTTTAAATTTTGGTGACTAAAATAGAACACTTCCTAAACAAAAGACCACTAGTGAAGATTACCCTAATATTTATTATCATTTAAAAACAGTTTGTTTAACTTTTTTTTATCCCACATGCATGAGCTGGAACTAGTTAAGCACTCATAGAGGTCTCTATTTCTTGGAAATGTTACACTACTTCCCATCACGTAGCCTAGTTAGATGAGCGCATGCCATTAATCCTTTATTGAATCTTCTATATATTGGACGATAATTTTGTGATCTGATCTATTTATAATAAGAATTTCAAGATTAAGTCATAGTATATTAGATTTTATGAACGATTATAGATCAATTATTAAAAGATATTGCTCTTTTCTGTTTAAAATTTCATACCCTAATAGAATTTTATGTTTTATTTTATTTTCTGTTAAATTTTCATATTTTAATATATTTTTATATGAATTTTTATAATTATGATTTCAAGATTATATGTTTATTAGAGTCTATTTATATTTTGTTTCAAATTCAATTAAATTATTTAATTAAAACATGGGAGTATATTATTTCATGCTGCTGTTAGCGCTACTATTATTTATGATTTTTATGGATATAGCCACATGGCTAAGCACGTGCCGTGCCGTTGCTTTGGGATCACCAAAGCTTTTTCATGTCACGTGATTCCACCATAGTTCTTACACTAATGCCAAAACACCTAACCACTCAACTCATCATTTTCTCTGATTCCTTTTGCTCATCCCAGCTGCTTATAGATTAATTAACCTAAGGGTTACTTTTACAGTTGAAATTATAAAGTATAACGTAAAATCAGATGGTATATTATTTTTCTTAAGTTTCTGTCCTATAAACAAACAAAAAAAAGAGAGGAAGAACGATGGAGAAAATGGCAGTTGTCGGTGGTAGTAATTAGGTTAAAAGAATCGGTGTTCAAAAATGGTGGGTCATGGGGGCATAAATATAGTAATATCTATTATCTCAGTCAACGTGAACACGTCCCGTTTCTCTCTTCTCTAAACCTAAAACCAAACAAAGTTCCTTTTCCTTTTCCTTTTCCATCTGGTATTGAAAGAAAAGTGGTCCCTTTTTTCAACTTCAACATTGCACTGCCTGCCTCCATACATATATACATATATACATATCTCTTCTTAAACATGAAGCTGAGGCCAGCCATTTACTTATGTTAGTTTTCATGTAATTTTGGAAAACTGTATATATACCAAGTTGTATCCAGTATCCACTCTTTTTATTTTCTTCTTTCCTATCGCTTTGTCTACATTTAAAAGCTTATATAATTCAGAGTAATGACAGTTTGGCAGAACCACTCTGACCACTAACGTTGAAAGGACCATGTGTTTGAGTAAATGTTAGTATTCCACTGCTTGTTCTTATAACCTAAATGATCACTAAGATAACTAGTTTAGGTCTTTCTTTATTTACAGTTAACTGCTTTGTTGGTATTTTTTTTAAGAAAAAGGCCTAGCCTCATTAAAAACCCCTATTTGTTGGTATTTTTTTATTTGATAGATTTATGTTGGAGGTAAAAGTAAAAAAATTTCTTAAGCATCTTAGTTTTAGAGTTTAAGGCTTAGATATACGTGGTTTAGAATTTAGGGGTTGTGATTAGAATTTAGGGTCTAAGATTTAAGGTAATATATTTATTGTTAGGAATTTAGGTTTAACCATATAAACCCTAAATTCTTACTATAACCCCATAAATCATAAACTCTTAAACTCTTAACTAAATCTCTAAACTCTAAGCCTAAAATACTTATAAATTATTTTTAGTTTTACCACCGGTGCATAATATAATTATTTATTAATTTAATTATATATATTCTTCCATTCTAGATAGATGATAACATTAACTTCACATAAAAATGTAAACATATACCTGGAGAGTATAAAACGATAAGGCATGGCCGGTAGTAATAGCAAGTGGGGGAGCCACCCATTTCTACATAATGCCAATTGTCAAACATCCATGTATTTGTTCTTATTTACTACTAGTATTAATTAATTAATTAATTTTTACCATAGTATATGTTATATTATATTACGAAATTATACACAGACACATGCATGTATGGGAGGATGCATTTACAATATCACTATTTTTTTCTCTATTTTTATATATAAATTACAAATCCCATAGAAAAGAAAACAATACTCTTCTAGCACGTTCCTCTGCCCCCTCTTCCCATCCATATAATCACTCACACTCTTCCTGTATCATTTCTCTGGGTACTTTCTTTTTAGTGAAAAAAGGATTCAGATATTAGTGTTTAGCGAGTGCAAGAGAAAGAAGAGATGGATATCTACGGGCATTCAGCTTCTGAACAAATAGATATTGATGATCTTTTGGATTTTTCAAACGATGACCTTTTTCCCTCTGCTTCTGATTCCACCAACAACGATCATTTCCCTCCTTCGGAAACCACTTTCAGCGATGCTTCCGCCTCCTCCTCCACCGCCGCCGCCGTCACTCCCACTTGCTCCATGGGCTTTACTCACGATCTTTGCCTTCCCGTACCAACTTTGTTCCCTCCCTGTTAATTCCATGTACGTTTTCTTTATTTTTATTTTTAGTTGCATGATTAAATTGTTGTCTTTCTTTTTGGTTTACAGAGTGATGACGACGTGGCTGAGCTGGAGTGGTTGTCGCAGTTCGTAGAGGATTCCTTCACCGACTTCCCGTCGTGCACGCTCCCCGGAATCTTTAACCCTAGAAATGATCATCACTCGTCGTTTTTAAGCAAAGCTCGGAGCAAGCGTTCAAGAGCGGTAACAACAACATTAAACGGAACAAACTGGAAGACGACGACGACGACGATGTCGGAAGTGGCGGCTAGTTTAACGGGAAAGTCGAAGACCAAAAGGGAAATCCAACAACGTCAAACATCCCCAGCGGCAGATGGAGAGATGAGAAGATGCTCGCACTGTGCGTCGGAGAAGACCCCGCAGTGGCGGACGGGGCCATTAGGACCAAAGACATTGTGCAACGCGTGTGGGGTTCGTTATAAATCGGGTCGGCTTGTGCCGGAATACCGACCCGCAGCGAGTCCAACATTTGTGCTGAGCCAACACTCGAACTCCCACCGGAAGGTGATGGAGCTGCGGAGGCAGAAGGAGCAGCAGGTGTGTCGTCAGCACCACCGTCAACAGCGTGACTTTGACGTGCGAAAGTTATTGTAATCACGTTCAAAGGACCTTTGACCATGAAACGTACGTTTTGGGGGTTTTATCTATTTATTTTTGTAGGAATTTGGTTTTCATAAAACAAGTAGAAGTCATTAAATATATGGGTTGGGGTTTGAACTTTGAATTTGGTTTAGCTACCATTCTCTTTAACTCTCCTTGAAACCGTGAGGAGTGATGAGAGTGACTTTCCACGTGACGCACCGCATACATATCGGCAGCTGAAACGGACCCATTACTCTTCCTCTCCCCCGCCGCGGAAATTGGGTTTTCACTTTTCACGTGTAACTTTAGAAGAAAGAGTCCATTTCAACAACAACAAAAAAAGTATGACGGATAATTAAATTAATGGGTAAAGTACTAAAATGATAACCAAACTTTGTATAAAAATATAAAGCAGTAATTAAATTTTTAATAATTACATAATGATAATTAAACTTTTAATTTTGTTACAAAACGGCAATTCAATCGTTAAAACCCTTTAACAACAGGCTGATTGTGCGTGCAACATCCCACGTTCATTTCCACCTCATTAAAACTATTTCTATGTAATATTAATACAAATAAATAAAATAAAATAAAATGTTCTTATCTTCTTCACTGCTCACTCTTAACTCTCTTTCTCCCTTTAGTCCATTCCTCTTCCATTTTAGTTTCATATCAAAAAATATGCCCACATTTTCGTCGAAAAATCTCATTGTGTTTTTGCATAAGCTCTTATTTGAGGGTTAATAGATCTAAAGAACTAGTTAATTTCCGAGTTGGAGTGGGGCCGTGAGTTGAAGAATCAAATCAATTCAAATGATTTTCACGTTAGATCTAGCTTCAAACTCTTACCTTAAAAAAGCATTTCTAGTAATAAACGACCTCTGCCCCCTAATTTCAGCAAAGAATTGAAGAGATTGAAAACCTAAGAGAATGAAAATTCAATAGATGCTAATTTGATGGGAAAATGTTCTGAAATATTGAATAAATTGATGAAACATAAGCGGGTATATCTTCAGTTCTCCGGTGGATGTCTTCATGATTACTACGAATAATCAAGAGCCTAAATAGATATGGACATTATAAAGTCAAGAACGACGAAGATTTTTTACCAGTCTCCGTTGAATTTTGCTGCTGATGCTAGCATTCGATAATTCTATGTTGTATAATATTAAAGTGCGTGAAATAAATGTGTTGCTATTAAGAGTAAAGCGGAAAAAATAAGAAATTTCTTGTATATTCATCATGAATAATTAAGTTACAAGGAGTCTTATTTATACACTTCAATCTAATTAACTCACTTGATCTAACTACCAGCTAACAACCATAACTAATTACAACTTCATAACTTATACACTCCCCCTCAAGTTGGGGCTTAAAAACATTCTTGACCCCCAACCTAGAAAGCAAATATTCATACTGTTGAAAACTCAATGCCTTTGTCATAATTACTCCTTGAATTTTTTCACGAACAAAGTGGCAATTAATTTCTATGTGCTTTATTGACTCGTTATAAACTGGATTGACTGTAATTTGGAGTGTTGCTTTGCTGTCACAGTACAATTTCACAGGCTTCAGATTCTTCATGTTGAGTTCTTCAAGCATACCTTTTATCCATACTAATTCGGATGTAACAACTGTCATAGCTTTGTATTCTGCTTTAGCAGAAGATTTAGCTATAACATTCTGGTTTTTTTATTTTCAGGAAATTAAAGAATTTTTAAGTTTGATACAGAAGCTTGTCATTGACTTTCTTGTTATTGGGCATGAAGTCCAGTCAGAATCACAAAAGGCTTTGATCTGACAATCATTAGAAGTTTGCAGCAATATCCCTTGTCCAAGCTCCTTTTTAATATATCGAACTATTCTAAGTGCAGCCTATATATGAGATTCTTTTGGTTATTGTAAGAACCGACTTAGATAATTCACTACATAAGTGATGTCTGGTCTTGTATATGTCAAGTACATCAACCTCCCAATTAGTCTTTGTGTTGGGTTTTTTGGCACGCTCGAATCGATCTTCCGAAACCGTCAAGAGGGTTGAAATTGCTTCCCGAATGAATTGGCTAAAATCGAAAATAGTAGACAATATTTGCACGATGATTTTAGAGTGGTTCGACTACTCAACCGAGTCTACATCCACTACCTTAGCACACCACTAAGGATTTCCCAATTCACTACTATGAATTCTTCCTTTTGAGGCCAAAGGGATAACCTTACAACCCTATCTTTTCAATGGCTAAGATAGAACCACTCTAGTTTTTCTCTCAAGGCTAAACTAGAACCTCTCCCTTTTACAAGGTAGTTTGTGTAAACAATGAAAACCTCACAAGGTGGGTGTTTACGAGAATTAAGCTCACAAGAGTGTAAAGAATAAAACAATAAAAAAACACTCTCTATACAATATATACAAGAGAAATGAAGAATGAAGACTTAAATGCTATTTCTCTTGATCATGAAGCTTGGATATTGTTTCTTACTATCGTCAAGTGTCCTTGTGGTGTTTATATAGTGTGAAATGAGTTTCTAGCCGTTTATGGCCGTTGGGGATGAGTCATAGCCGTTGGGGATGCAAAATAGTCGTTACCTACAAAAAGTTCAGCATTTATAACACAAGGGATCGATCCCATAAACCAGGGGATCGATCATTTTTCAAAAAATATGACTGTTACAGTGAAGGGGTCGATCTCATAAACCAGGGGATCGATCCTTTTGCACTTGGAGGCTGGAAGCAGAAATTGGAACGAATCTGCCAACCAAGGGATCGATCCCTTTTATCAGGAGATCGATCCTTTTTGCCTTAGAGACTGGAAAAACAGCTTTAGTGCAAAAACGGATCATAGATGTTTTGAAAAAGATCGGCTAAAGTTAGAAATCATTTGAAACATATTTTTCAAGTTTTAAGGACTTTTGAATTATTTTTGAAATCTTTAAACAAGTCCAAAAACATTTTTCACATAATTGTTATATCAAAATATTTCTCAACAATCTCCCCCTTTTTGATATAACAAAACTTCTTTGAAAAATTGTTTTTGACAAAAGCTCCCCCTTCATTTTTCACTTATTTCTCCCCCTTTTTGTTATATAAAAAATAATTCAAATCTTTATAGTACATAATAACAATGGGGTTTATGACCGTTGTGGTCAATGCCACGTGGGCGTATCGAAACGTCATAGCCCGTTTCGCAACACTGGCAAAAATCCTATCCAAGGAATGCCCGTTTTGATACGAGCATCGAAACGATTTTGCTACTGAAATCCCCGTATCGAAATGTCCCTAAGGTGTTTCGAAACGCCTGGACAGTTTTGTAAAATTTGGCTTTGAAAAACATGTAAAACCCTTTTAAAAACTTCCCTAAACATAATTTCAAGTTGTTTGGACTTTGAAAATGTTTTAAATACTTTTTAAATCAGTCCAAAACATTTTTCAATTATTATATCAAAACAATAGTTCTTCAATCTCCCCCTTTTTGATATAATAAAACCAACTTGAAAAATTGTTTGGGATTCTCCCCTTTTAACTTTAAAATTGTGAATAAGAGATTAAGATATGAAATCAATTAAAGCTCCCCCTTATTCGTTTCAATTTTTCAAACCATTTATCCCCTTTTTGTTATATCAAAAAGAATTTAAAACATTAAGTTCAAAATAACATAGGAGGCAAAAAAAATTTGACACACTTAAAATTTTGGTTTTTTTAAAAAATGGCTCCCCTTTACTCAAAGCATCACATTAAATTTTTAGCTCAAAACTTGACACTTAAGAGATTGAATTTCACCATTGAATCAAATCAATTTAAAAAAAAAACATGAAATTCAATTTATCCAAGACTTTAAAAAAATCTTTATGTAAACATATGAATGAAATCATTAGGCTCATATGCATAAAATTTTCAAATAATGTCATGCTTGTTTAGATATTGAAATAAAAGTTCAAATGCATGAACATTAATCAAACAGAAATTAGATAAACAAAGATATAAGAAATAAAAGCATTAAGCTTAGATGTTACCCAATTTCTTCACTTGTGTGACTAGAGCATTTCCATATCTTTGCATTGCTTTCCATTGCTCCAACACACCTACAAAAGACATTTACTTGATTTTTGGTATCCAAATTGCTTTGGATCCATTTACATTAGTCACAATGCCTTTAGTTCCCTTAGGAACCCATACTTGTCTAATCCTATAAGATTTTTTCTTCTTTATAGGACAAGTATGCAAGGAATGACCATGATAATGGCAATGTGAGCATTTTGCCATTATGTGACAAGATGAATTATTGAAAATAATTTCCTTTTCTTTTGTTAAGCTTTCAAGCTTAACTTTTAAATCAAGATTTTCTTTTCTAAAACATCTTTGCTTGTTTTTGAAAATTCTAAATCATTTTTCAAAATTTCATTTTGGTTTTCAAAATCCACTTTTGTTTTTAAAAGAAAATCATTTTCAATTTCGAGTTTTGAAATCATTTTCTTAAATTTGGAATTCATGGTCTCAAATTCCAAACATAATTCATCGAAAGCATCTTGCAACTCATCGAAAGAGTAAGAATTTAATTCATTTGAGTTAGAAGATACATCGGGCTCATCGAGAGCCATAACACCATCCACCTTTTTAGATGAGAGGAGGTTAGCACTTGATGGAACTCCATCTTTCTTCTCATCTTTCCCATAGAATTTCTTAAGCTTCTCCCAAATTTCTTTGGCACTTTTGGATGGGGAGACCTTCTTGGAAATCTCTTCACTTAGGGCACAAAGAAGAATGTGCATAGCCTTTGCATTGAGATGGTCCTTCTTTGTGTCTTTGACACTCCTATTCTTCTTCTTCTTAGGAGCTTCCGAATGTCCATCTTTGATAATCATCCAAATGTCGAGGTTGAAGCCTTGGATGAAATATTTCATGATGTTGCTCCATTGGAAGTAACCTTCTCCTTTGAAGAGAGGAGGACACATGATAGATCGGCCTTCTTCAAATGAATCATTGTAGAACCACTTGCCATTTTCTTGAACGGTAGACTACGAGTGTTGGATCTTTACTCCCAGATGTTAGTCCTTTGATGGAGACGAGGCTCTGATACCAATTGTTGGGTTTTTTGGCACGCTCGAATCGATCTTCCGAAACCGTCAAGAGGGTTGAAATTGCTTCCTGAATGAATTGGCTAAAATCGAAAATAGTAGACAATATTTGCACGATGATTTTAGAGTGGTTCGACTACTCAACCGAGTCTACATCCACTACCTTAGCACACCACTAAGGATTTCCCAATTCACTACTATGAATTATTCCTTATTATATCAAAACAATAGTTCTTCACTTTGATAAACTGATTTGTCTTCAACTAGATCATCATAAATCCCTTGCTGCACTACCTTATCATAATCTGTGGTAGTTAACTTCAAGTTTTGCTCTAAAGGAGTAGAAGTTGATTTTGCTCCCCCTAAACAGTGTCCCTAATAAGCTTAAGAGCATATTTTCTTTGGTTTAAAAGAATTCCTTCCTTGGATCTCAACATCTCAATACCAAGAAAGTACTTCAACTCTTCATGATCTTTCATTCTAAAGTTCTTGTGAAAAAATTGTTTTAGCTCATAAATTAGATTCTTATCGTTCCCAGTTATGACCAAATCATCAACATAAACTCGCAAAATCACCACCTTATCTTGTTGTCTTTTAGTGAACAATGAATAGTCATACTTGCTCTGCACAAAACCTGAAGATCTCAAGGCTTTTGTGAGTTTTAAATTCCACTGCCTTGATGCTTGCTTGAATCCATACAAAGATTTTTGCAGCCTGCATGCCATCTTCTCTCCCTGGCTGCAAAACCCTTCAGGTAAAACCATATAAACCTCTTCCTCAAGATCACCTTAGAGGAAGACATTGAAGACGTCCATTTGAAACAATGGCCAAGCAAAGGCAGAAGCAAGGGCTAAAATGGTACGAAAGGTGACCATTTTGACAACCGGAGAGAAAGTATCAACATAATCAATTCTCTCCCTTTGGTTGTAGCCTTTAGCAACGAGACGAGCATTGTATCTTTCAATCTCGCCCGATGCTTTGTACTTTATCCTATAAACCCACTTACATCCAATAAGAACTTTTCTACTGGTAAAGGCTCAACAACCCATGTATGATTAGATTTCAGTGCTTGAATTTCCTCTAACATAGCTTTGATCCAAAGTGGATCTTTAATAGCCTCAGAATAAGATTGAGGCTCAAAAACAATAGAAACAGATGCCAAAAAATTTGAGTATGAGAAGGTAAATGAAGAAAAGAAGCCAAAGAATCAACAGACCGAGAAACAGAAGACTGACCTGCAAATGAAGGAGATTGACAAGATAAAGACAATGAGTAATCATTAAACCAGAAAGGGGTTTTGGATAATCTAGTAGACCTTGTTAAAGATGGTAGAATAACAATAGGATCAGTAGGTGCATTTACTAAAGTAAAATCATGAGCATTCAACTCAGCAGAATTCACATGAGGAGGAAGCTGGTGGGAAGATGATGGAATCTGGTCAGACATAAGAGATGGTTGATGGGAAGTAAAATGGGGTGATTGGTGTGGAGGACAGACAGAAAAAGGTGATTGGTGTGGTGAAGAAACATATTGAGGTGATTGGTGTGGTGGAGAAACGGAAAAAGATGATTGGTGTGGTGGAGAAATAGAATGGTCAGAGTTGAGGATCAAGAAATATGTATCTGAAACAAGAGAATTTGAATGAAAAAAGAGAAGATAATGAAGGGGAATGAACCTTGAAAAGAAATTCATCCTCATGGAAAATAACATCTCGACTTACAAAAAAGATTTAGAATCTTAGTTAAACAAAATATAACCATTTTGAGTTAAGGAATACCCAAGAAATACTTAAAAGATAGCACGACGAGCAAATTTATGAGTATAATTTAACTTGGTTGAATAACAAAGACATCCAAAAAAATGAAAGTGAGTAAAAGTTGATAATTTTTCATGTAAAGAGTTAAAGGGAGATTTTCAAGATAAGACAGAAGAAAGCAACATGAATACATTCCCCCTAAAATTTTAGTGGAACTTGGGATTGAAATCGAAGGGCTCTAGCCACTTCGAGGAGATGCTTATGCTTGCACTCAGCAATTCCATTTTGTTGGGGTGTATGAACACATGAACTTTGATGTTGAATACCAAGGGAAAGAAAAAGGGATGAACAAGAAGAATTGAAGAATTCTATGCCATTATCACTGCGTATGAACTTAACAATGGTAGAGAACTGAGTTTTGACAAAAGAAAAAAATTGTTTGAGAGAAAGGACAACATTACTTTTCAACTTCAGTAAATACACCCAAGTCATTCTATTATTGTCATCTACAATAGTAAGGAAATATATGTATCCACTATGAGTAGAAATACGATATGGTCCACAAAGATCTATATGAATTAAAGCAAAAGGAACCTCAGACCTAGAGTTACTAGTAGGAAAAGGCAATCTGTGTTGTCGAGCTAAAGGAAAAATATAGCACTTATGAATAGATTCAATATTAACAGTATAATTGTGAAACATAAACAATTTGATTAATTTTGAAGCTGGAACATGCCCTAAACGAGCATGTCAGAGATGGGTTTTATTAACATCAGAAAGCTTACAAGCAAAATTTATGGAAGTAGTTGCAGAAAAATAATCAGGAAAACAAAGATTGGAAATAGAAGACATGATAGACCTTGAAGAATGAAATGTGTAAAGACCTCTATACTCCTTACCAATCCCCCTCATCATGTCACTGTAAAGATCCTGCAACAAGCAGAAATTAGGCTAAAAGAAAATGACACAATGTAAGTCGTGAGTCAACTTAGAAAAAGAAATGAGATTGTAAGTGAAATTTAGCACACAAAAAACATTGGATAATAAAATATCATTTTGAAGTCCGATAGAACCTATATGTGTAATAGAAGAGGTTTTACCATTTGGAAGCTGAACAAAACGAGAAACACAGGAAACAAGGTTAATCAAGCTACTGAAATCAGATAATATATGGTTTGTTGCACCATAATCTAGAATCTATTCAATTGGAGTGTGTTTAAGTGAGCAAAAAGGAAGAGTACCTGCTAAATGTACAAAAGATTCAACAACAGGAACCTTGTTGAGTAGCCCCCAATATTTGATTTTACTGTTCACTGGTGAACATTGGTGGGGCGGATGTGATTTCTGATAAAGTGGGAAGAGCCATATCAGAAAAAGAATCATCATTTGGACTAGAGTCAATAGTCAGAACTGCCACGGAAGAACCCTTCTTCTTGTTGAACTTAAAGTTAGCCGGGAAACCAATAAGGCAATAACAATTTTCCTTCTTATGTCCCTTAATCTTGCAGTAGTCACAGGTTCCAGTGAAACGCCTTCGATATCCAGGAGCATTAGAATACAACACAGTAGAATCAAGGGTAGGTAACATACTAGAGAGATGAAGACGATGAGATTCCTCTTGAACCATCATCGAATAAGCTTGGTTCACCGAAGACAAAGACGTCATCAATAAGATCTGACTACGAAGAGCAGCGTAGGTCTCATTGAGACCCATCAAGAACTGAAAAAGACGTTGCTGGGAAATATGCTTCGAATTTCGTTGGGAAAGATCACAATTACAAGTAGAAAATAGGACCAACGCATTGTACTCATCCCACAATAACTTTTGTGAAATAAGACGAAATAGAGGACTCACCCTGAGTTAGGGTTGCAATCTCTCGATGCAAAAAAGAAAACTCGAGAACCGTCAACTTTGTCAAACCGTTCTTTCAAGTCAGACCATACTGCGGCGGCGCTAGATGCAAAAACAATCCCAACGGACAAATCTTTATTGACCGAGTTAATAATCCAATAAAGAACTACAAAATTGTTATGATCCCATTGAGCTTTGAGAGCGTCGATCTGATCATCTCGGCAACACTCACCATCAACAAAACCTAGTTTGTTCTTGGCGATGAGAGCTATACGCATGGATATACTCCAAACGGTGTAGTTGTCGATACCAGACAAATGACGAGAAATGAGAGCCACACCAGGAGTATCAAAAGGGTAGAGGTATAACGGGTGGTTGAAATTAGCGGTGGAATGATCAACAACTGGTGGATTTGCTGGCGGCATGGCGATATCGAGAGAGAATATCGCAAAAAAAGGAAAAACAGAGAGAATCAGAAAAGATGAAACACAATACCTCAAAGGAATTGGATAAAAAAATTCAACAAGCTCAATAGCAAATGAAAAACGAGGCAAAAAGATGAATAACAAGAAAATTGGGTTTAGGTGGCTGTTGATACCATATTAAGAGTAAAACGGAGAAAATATATAAAAAAAACTTGCATATTCATCATGAATAATTAAGTTACAGGGTGTCTTATTTATACATTTCAATCTAACTAACTCACTTGATCTAACTACCAGCTAATAACCATAACTATTTACAACTTCCTAACTTCTACAGTTGCTGAGCATTTTCTTGCAAGATTTTAGGAGTTGTTCAGCCACTGAGTTTGGGATTCGAATTGAAAAAGGAGAGTCTGGGATTATTTGGTGTTTAGTTCTTCAGATTTTGACACTGACCAGCGACGAAAGATGGCAAAACATCAACGGCATCTGGAAAATCGAATGAACTCATGAAGAACGCCCATGAACATGAAGAACAATTCATAGAAATTTTAAAAATGGGGATTTTGATCTATTTTCGCAAAAGTTAAAGAATAAAGAGTTGTTTTTTCTTATTTTTATTTTATTGATATTACGTGGAAATGGATGTGGGGTGTGGAAGACACAGTCAGCATGCCGTTAAAGGGTTAACGAGCTTTAATGGTGGAGTTACTGTTTTGTAACAAAATTGAAAGTTTAATTATCATTATATAATTTTTGAAAATTTAGTTACCGTTTTGTATTTTTATAAAAAGTTTAGTTATCATTTAGGTACTTTACCCTAAATTAATAGTTGAATATGTGTGTAAATAAGAAAGTAAACTCTCAAAAATAACCTTCAACACAAGATTGATCTTTCTATTGATAACTTTCAAAACAAGTGCATGTAACTTGAAATTTGAATAGTATTAACGGTTGGCGAATCCTTTTTAAGATTAGAAGCAGGGTCGGAGCTAGGACTTAAGGTTGGGGGATAAATTTAAATATTTAAAAAGTGAAGGGGGCAAATGTACAATTAATCAATTTTTTTATTTTTTTTATAAATTAAAGGTAAAAAATATTTTTTAAGTTGGGGGCATGGGCCCCTGCCAGGCCCCATGTCCCTCCATCCCTGATTATAAGAAAATATTTTACATGAAAATATATGTATTTAAAAAGGTGAAATTATCGTCGATCGTTTTGAGTTGTGTAATGATTGAATATCCCATAAAATTATCATTTATATATAAAAACAAGATTTTTGAAACCTATTTTAAATAAGGGTCAATTTTAAAAGGTTTTTATTTTAATTCAAAAGAAAATAAGTTGAGTTCGATAGTCGGTTACACGTGAAGAATGTTAAAACACTCTATGATGTCCAAAAGAGATACAATAACTCTCATTTTTTGTAAAGTTATGAATACAATTTTATTTTTTTTTCTATGATCATGCAAATTTTGTGAAGTGTGTAATCCTATCACCAAGGGCGAAGCCAGAAAATTTGTATTGTGGTGTCAAAAATTTTAATTACACATTTGGTTCTAATTACTTACACAATCTATCAATTTAATCTTAATTTTTTAATTCAATAAATTTAATAATATTTATTTTAATTTTCTATGTATTTTAATTATTTTATTTTATTATATATTGACTATATAAATGTAATTATAAAAAGGAAATTGAAAAAGGGAAAAAAATTACTGATTTTAGTTTAAGAAACATATTAAACTCATTTTTATTCTAAAATTTTCATTAACTACACTTTAGCGTTTAAATGTACACCAATTAGTGGTTTTGGTGTTGTGGTTTAGAACTCTAAAATGTCTAGGCTCAAGTCCTCTATTTTTTTCTTGCGTAGACTAAAGTTAACATGTATATAATAACATGGTTTGAGGATCAGATATGTAATTATACAAATTTATTTATCAGTACATGTAATTTTATAAACTTGTTTAAGTGACCTATCAATATTTTTGTTAATTTTTACCGGTTAGTGATTTGACTTATATCATTTAAACAATCAAGTGGTATGAATTACTAAATTAAAAAAACCAATGGTCACAATAGAATCTTTCTTATAATTTGGTGACTATAGAGATAGTTCACCCTATAAATAATATATATAACATATCCTCCTTACATGGTTGAGTTAAACAATCGACTAGGTTGACTAATAAATGGGTTGTAATTGACTATTTATTAGGTTTATTAATAATGACAATTGTGAACCTGTGGAGTGGTCCAGTGGTAAAAGATAATGTATTTTATCTAAGTGATTCGAGTTCGAGCATCATGTGTGCACGGTGTGTGCGCCTTATTAAAGGACTAACAAATTGAACAGATACTACCTTATAGACCTGGCAAACTTGACCCGAAACCCGAACCGAAACCCGATTTTGACCCGAACATGATGATTCGAAGTTGACCTGAAACCCGAACCGAACCGAACCGAAATTTTTTGTTGAACCGAAATGGACCCGAACCGAATGGACCCGAACCGAAAGCTGAACCGAATATCGACCCGATTTTAACCCGATTTTGACCTGATTCTAACCCGAATATTTATTTTTAACAATATAATAAATAATAAAATGAAGTATAGAAATTTGAGATCTTGGTGACCAATTTTATAATTTCATCATAAAATTGAAATTGTAGACTAAATTGACAATTTAGAAGTGGAGAAATTTGAGAGTCCAATGACCAATTTTGTAATTATACCATATAAATAAATAGGGGTCAATTTTGGCTAAAAATTAAATCTTTGAAATTAAAATGAACGAAAATATCAATATATTAAATTAATAGACTAAATTACAAAGATTAGTTAATTTCAACTAAAAGTAAATTTTTAGAGACTAAATATCACTACGGGGAGGGGATTTCTATATCCGAAGTCTAAACCGTGGAATACTTGTGACTAAATTAAATTAAACTAAAACTTAAAGTTGACTAAAATGTAACATTTTAAATGCAACATGACCTAAAAAGTAATTAATCTCTAGCTTAAAAAATTGGTGGCTTATTTCCCTCTAAAATTTTGTCTTTTCTCTCTCTATTTTTTCCAATTGTCTTTTTCTTTTTTTTTCAATCTAGCTTAAAAAATTGGTGGCTTATTTTCCTCTAAAATTTTGTTTTTTCCCTCTCTATTTTTACCAATTGTCTTTCTATTTTTCTTAATTTAATTGAGTTTCAATTTAGATTAATTTAATTGAAATTTCACATTTAGTTTTAAATTATTTTAATTATGTACGTGATTTATGCTTTTAGATTTTAGTTAGTTCAATTAGATCCTAAGTTTAATAAATTAATTCATTTCAGACATTATTATTATTATTATTATTATTATTATTATTATTATTATTATAAACTTTGATTTAATATAATTATACAAAAAAAATTATATGGATACATGAAGCTTTGATTTAAATATTTAATCAAATTCAAATGCATAGATTAACAAGTTGAATCAGAATTAATCTCATACACCAATAACTCTAAACTAAACCATAAATACTAAACCTCAAACATTTAACCCAACTCAAATCGAATTGACCCGAAAATTTAAATGTTGACCCGACCCGAAGTTGACCCGAAGTTGACTCGATTTTAACCCGAACCGAAAGCGACCCGAACGACCCGATTTTGACCCGAACCGAAAGCAACCGATCCGATATTGACCCGACCTGAAAACAACCGATCCGATTTTGACCCGATCCAATACCCGAACCGAATCCGAATCATCACAGACCCGAATTAGACCCGAACCCGAACCCGAACCGAACCGACCCGAACCGAATCTAAACCGATTCTAGATAGACCCGAAATGACCCGAACCGAAACGACTCGAACCGAACCCGAACCCGAACCGAATGACCCGATTGCCACCTCTACTACCTTATAAATACACCAACATATTAAAAATAACAATTGTACTATGCACTTGGGCTTTTTTCTTTTTCTTTTACATTTTTAAATTGGGTTGGATTTGGATATTGGGCTGGTTTTCAAGTTTGGCGCAATAGAAGCTAAATTCACCAAAAATTGGTTGAGGTAGTTTTATTCGATATATTCAGTATTTCTTATTGAATCGATCGATTTTCGGATCAACTAATCCGACTGGTGAATTTAGTTTAGTTCGATCTCAACAATCATATTTTTGATTATATAAACTGAATTGATTCTTTTCTTTTTAAATAGTTTAAAAATAATTACAAAAAATGAATCGATTCTTAAATACAACAGTTAAAATTTTTCATAAAATGAGTTGATTATGTAAAATTTCATTTCATAACTATTTTTAAGTCAACTATTAAATTATTTTTTATCCAATAAATGTGTGGCTCGTGAACTTCAATCATCTTCTTTCTTCCTCTTTGAATTTTTAGAATAACAGAGGAAACAAAAGGCAAAAATTGAAAATTGATTTTTAAGAAATCAAATAGTCCTAAGTTCTAAAATACTTCTATTTTGAGAACCTATCTTTTCCTAATGCATCAATTTTGATAGTCCCCATTATATATATTTTTTTTTGGAAATATAAAACCCTGTTTAAAAAATTATCCCAAACATTTTAATTTTCAAAATCCATCTACGTAGAAGTTAAACCAAGACCTTAACTCTAAAAAATAGCTCCAAAACACTTCGATTTTGCATAGTAATAACAACTTGGATAAAAAAAAATTAGATCTTGAAGAACTCATCAATGAAAGATAACGAGTCTTTTTAACGAACGACTTAAAAATTGTTACATAATAAAACGATAAATAGTTACTTTGACAAAAAAAAATACAGGCTAAAAATATATATAATTTAAACCCTTATTTAACTTAAGAGTTGAATTAATGTTTAAGCGTAGCATCATCATTACAAACTTAAAGAGTAATTTAAGTTGATCAATATAGTTTATGTTAATACAATGATGAAAATTTTCATGCTTAGGGGTAAGTGATTAGCAGAGTTGGGGTTTAAGTGTCCACAAGGCACAAGCCCGTGGCTTTTCTTTCGTGGGACGCCCAAATCTGGGGCAGTCCACATGTTACGACCTCGTCAGGATGAGATAGGCTAGTTCATGATTTAGTTGGGAACCAACTGAATATCCCAAATCGTGTAGGAAACGAAAAGACAAATAGTTTATAACAATGAAGCAACCATCATATTTCGTCCCTTCGGGGACATCCGATAAAATTGGAACGATACAGAGAAGATTAGCATGGCCCCTGCGCAAGGATGACACGCACAAATCGAGAAATGGTCCAAATTTTTCTTTGATCTTCTCCCATGAAGTTTTACAGGTCTGTTTCCATCTCTTTCTCTGTTTTCTTTGCATTTTAATGTAACGGGTCTTGCTCGCATCGAATTACAATCTGGGTTCGGTCTTTCTTTACTGTCTTGAACATAAGAATGAGCAGTATTTCGATATTCATTATTTAGGGATTTGAGATAGTTTTCTGAATTAGCATCTGGGTTTTTCATTCTAATAGTTATATAACTTAGATAGGTGATAATTTTTAGTAAATCTTATTACTTTTGTTTGCCTATGTTTAAAGGAGAACTTTTTTTTCTGTTGTTAGATGATTTCTTTAGAAATGGTTTGTGGAAAAATTTTGGGTTTTGACTTAGTTATCAAATTATAAGCCTGCTTGCTGCAAGGTATACTTTTTGTATGCTGATATGATATTCAATTTTGTGTGTGGAAATTGGACTTATCTTTTCATAGCCTAACCGCTTGATTTTTTTTCTATTCAATAAGGCTGTACAATTATTCTCTAAAATTATGCAGGAACTCGTATACATGATATGCTAAACATTTTGCAGTCATCTGTGATAACCTTCTAATTTGTTACCAGATTTAAGTGCCAAATACTGCAGGATGAATTGGAAGTTGGTAGCATACAGGAATGAATTTGAACTGAAAAATCACGGTTAAGCTGCATTTGACATGCTGAAAGAGGTTAGAACAACCAAAACTTAAGGTATTTGTCTTGCTAATTCTGACTCTAATGACTGTCATTTGTCACTTTGAATCCATAAAGGACATTTGCTCTCTTACCTTGCTCAGTGCGACATGAACCTTGTCGAATATCCTACATCCATTTGAATCGGAACAGTAAAATGGGTTACACAGAAACCAGCATACAGCATAGATTAGCATGATGAAAAAGAAATCGAGAAATGGTTTAAAAACAATATTTCTTTTCTGATTTTTTCTTGCAGATTTTTGTAGGTCAGCTTCCATCAATGTTTTCTTTGCATTTGTATGCTTAGTTTGATGTTCATCTTCATGGATTTTGCTCGCTTAATATTTCAATTTAAAGTGTTTCTTTGCCTGTTTTACTCTCTTATAAAATTCGTTGATGTCCATAAAACCAGAATAAGAGATCTCTTTATGATTAAATTATGAGTTTCTAGCTGGTTTATGCTTGATAGTTGATGTATGTACAAGTGTAAAGTAGTATGAACCTTTATGAATGCTGAACAGGAAGGCCCAAAGATTTTTCTGACATGCTTTTATTGAGGAAGTTCTTCCAGCTATGTTACTTGATTCAGTTGTGTGTCGGATACAAGTATGTGTCTGAAACGAATATATTCATTTTTTCAGTTTTTTTCATGCATTTAGTGGGTGTTTGACACGGCTACAGAAAGTTCAGAGTTTAAGGTAAAAAAATTGTGGACATCTAAAATTTTTGAAAACAAAAGGATATATAAAATTGAACCTAAATGGCTAAATGAAAGGGAATCAAAATGAAACCCAATTACAGTGAGTTTGAACATTGAACAAAGAGTGCAAGAACTGTGAACTACATTATTAACCTGTCTGTTTACATCAACTAAGTCAGATGACTACATGTAACTGAAACTAGAAAAATCTAACCTCAATGGAAAATTACTTGGTACAACATTCCCTGCCACTAAAATACATTTAACAAAGTAATTATTGTTTGATGTTGGCATACAGGTTTATATAACAACAGGGTTAAACAGGAAGGACTCCATTGAAACAATTCATATGACAAGCTCTGATAAGCTGGCTAGATGAGTGTAAGAATGGAAGTTCCACCACTGTTATCACCGTCACGAACATATAACGTTATGGAACGTGGATTGTGACTGCAGAATCCTATGGGGGTCTATACGTGTTTCTTTCACATCTTTTTTGCAGCTACTTCAAACACATATGCATGGAATCAAGGGGCATGGTCAATCCTTCGATCTCTTGAAGAATCTATCACCTTTCTTTCCCATTCCAGTCCCTGCAAGATTCGACGATAGCAGAGATCGGGAATCTGGTCTCCATATCAACTCTTTCAACGTGGAAAATAAGGTTGCCAATTCAGGTGTGATTTCAGTATCCTTGATATTATTACATGACATTACTCTCAATCGTTGAAGCTCTTTCCATGAAGTCACCACCAACTCCAAACCTTTGATAGTTAGCAATGAGCATCCTTCAAGAGAAAGAAGCTTCACTCTCCTAAAAAGTGACAAAAAGAAAAATACAAACCCGTGGTCAGATTTCGAATAAGAGGAGGAAACTGTTGTAAACTGAAACCTATAAAAAAAAGTGATGAAAAAACTAGCCAACTGAGATCGCATCATGATCATCTACAGAAATTCATACGGACTGTTTGAACACAAAAGTTGCACAAGAAACAAGAGGAACAAAAATGGGATTTCAAAGCCACGCCATGAGCAGATAACTGAGACATTTCAACCTATTAAGCATGAAGAGCAAGGGAATGCCCCCTTGGTCATTTGGAACCCAATTCTGAACTTTACAGAAATTTATTGCTATGTTATTGCAGACAATGTTAAAGATTAAATCAACTATGAAAGGCCTAAATTTCCTTCTTGTCATATTCTCTAATAAGATCACCTGTTTCCTACAAAATAACAGTGCATTATGAAGCTTAAAAAAAGTACTCTTTAGGAAGCAAAGGTTGCATCTAACATGGATAATTCGAAACCAGTATCCGAAACTACACATGAATCACAACAATCAAAGTAAAAGAAGCGATGCTATTGAAAATGGAGGAGTCCCGTACCTACAAATGCTTGCGAGGCCAAACACATCATCCTCCAAGCCAAAACAATCATGTAAAACAATATCCCTAACATTCTCGCAAACCAAAAACAAAGCTTTAACACTTTGCGTCTCCCGAATTTGACAGCCCTGCAAATGCAACTCTTCCAGAGTCAAACAAGACCCCAGATGCTCATCGGCCCCAGGGCACTTGTCAATACTTTTACAAGACTTAAGCCTCAGGGTCTTCAAGTTCCTGCAAAACGAAAGCCCGGCTAACCACCCACCATCCATTCTATGTTCGGAAAGGGTCAATTCTTCGAGCATCTGGCAACATTGCCCGATCGCCTTAACCCCATCATAGCTCCCTTCACACCCGCAAAGCTCCAGCTTAACTAACCTTCTACACCCTTGAGCCAATAATGTTAACCCGATATCCGAAATCGTGGAATTATACAACGCATCAATGAACCCAATCAGTTTCACTACCTGTAAATTTTTAATCCCCGAAAGGGCCTTCAAAGCCAAATCTCCGCAACAATGAAGCTCCAATTCTTGCAATGTACAACACTCCTCCGCTATTCTTAACAACCCTTGTTCGCTTGCCCCAATCGCCACTAATCTCTGTAAATTCGGGTACTTTTTGGCTATCATTGTAAGCCCTCGGTCGACTTCATTCGACGGTAACAGCGTCGCTTCTTCGAGAAATCCGTCGAGAGTAAAACTAGTATCGAGATGAACAGACATAGTTTTTTGGGTTACTATAATGCCGGAACACTTGGACATCCCAATACACGAACGGACCAAGTCTATATCGGTGAGATTGGGGAACCGGATAAATACCCGACCGGAAGTAACAAACGACCAATCTGCAACATTAAGGGACTGCACCAACCGACCGTGGAGGTACAACCAGCGTTTGCAGACCAAGGAATTGGAGATATGGTGAGAGATGGGAAGCTTGGAGAAAATGTTGAGGAGGAGTTCGTCGGAGAGGAGGGAGGAGTAATCTGGTGCGGTGGGGTCTACGGAAAGCGACTGAAAGGATGTTAAATCAGGCTCCGACGGTGGAGAAGTCGACGGGGTGCTGCTGAGAGGACGGTGGAAATATTGCTGCATCTTGCCTTGTAAGTAAATAACATGCTTTAGTGTTTGCTCTCTGAAACCAAACGTATGGTAATAATAAAGGTTTGATTTTTGAAGAACTTATTAAGCAACTCAACTGGGTGTCCCCTTGGCTTTAGGTTGAAGATTTTATGGTAATAATTAGGGATGAAACTAGGGTTAGGGTTTGTCCTGTGTGTGTTTGGTGGATTCTGGTGAATCTGACATCTTTGTAAGACTATGGGATTTAAAAAGCAAAATCAAAACAAAATTTTGAAAAATCTAATATAAAATTCTAAAACTAATCAATCTTAGGAAAACACATGACTTTTCTTTGTAATTATTGTGGATATCTCTGCATAATAATTGGTGGTGTACTTTAAAAGCTTTTGTCTCTTGTAACCTGTGATTCATGAGTAACCCACCTTTATTTGTGGACAAGGTTTTTTTTTTTTTTTTGGTGAGAACTGGAGGTATTGTGTCAAAAAATAAACAAAACACATAAGAATCCTTGATTTATTTCTTATTGAATTCAATTTATTTGATTTTTTTAACTAAATTATTTTCAGTTAACTGAGTAATAGAATAGTTTGAGCTTAGAAATGATTGTGCAGTGAAGTTATGTAATGTGGTTTCCATGCTAAACATATGCATTTAAGTAGATATTGCTTATTATAACCTGCAATTGATGGTTGGAATCTCTTTATCCATTTTACTGCAATTTATGGGAGTGCGGTGGACAAGTTCATTAAAACCCAAGCAACCAAATTTAACACCACTGCTTCTGCTTTAAACACAAGTAATACCATGGCCAAAACCAAATCCATGAGTGGCTCACCCAAATAGGGGTGTAAAAGTCGAGCTCGAGTGGTACTAAGCTCGACTCTGCTCTTGATCTGTCTCGTCTCATTTACAGTCAAAAGTGTATGATTTGCAGCTTTTACATGTGGCTCAACTCCAGCAAAGGCAATCATATATAGGACTCAAGTTGTATACCACTTGTTCCGAGTAATAAAAGAAATCTGCAAACTAAAATCAGGCATGCTTTATGTGAACCGAATTATGTTGCAGACTTTAAGGCGAAATCATGCAATATTTGTTTATTTGAATTTCCGGTTGTTGGTATTCATGATTTACTTTTTGTATTGATATTATAGGGTCAAACATGTAAGAGTAGGAAGCAGTTTGGTTTTTTATATATATAAAAAATGCACCATGGTAGTAAAATTAATTGGTCTAACGAATTTTCAAAAAAAATTGGTCTAACGAGATAGGATGATAGGTTTTATAAACAAGATTAAAATTTTAAATTCT
The DNA here is from genome assembly GCA_030270665.1 of Hibiscus trionum. Classification (NCBI taxonomy): domain Eukaryota; kingdom Viridiplantae; phylum Streptophyta; class Magnoliopsida; order Malvales; family Malvaceae; genus Hibiscus; species Hibiscus trionum. Next base: position 2,403,298 of record BSYR01000012.1, read on the forward strand.
AATACAATGAAATAAATTGAGTTGAAATAATCGTTTTTCGTATTTACACATGTGGTTGTTTCTCAAGAAAGCACAAAGTCCCTATGTACTACTACTATACATGTTCTACTAATTTGTACAGAGGGGAAAGTTGGGCCTTGATAACAAAGTTCTATCGGGCTTAGTTGGGCCAAATTTCATTCAGGCTTTCACTCCCAAGGTGCAATACATTGTGAATCCTAGAATATTTGATAAAATTTTAAAAGTCTTTTTCATAAATACTTTTTAAAAATAAAATTTAAATATTTAAAACAATTTATAATTATATAATAATAATTTTAATTTAACATAAAATATTTATTTCCACATTATGAAAAACTTAAAACTTAATTATGAATTAAATAAAAATTAGAATTTGGTTCATTTTAATTCAAAATAGTCATAATTTTAAAACTTGTAAACTATAAATCGTTCAAACACTATGGTTCGAATCAATTTTCAATTAATCGATTTTGTCCGTCGGCCATCCTAGGGAAACCTAGAAGTTCAGTTTCAAACAAATGGTGGTTTCGAGTCTAGTAGTCAATTCGACAAAATTGTGGAGCACATTGAAGAATGGGAATAGATTTGCAGCAAACTCTGTCCCATGTGAGATTTTGGAGTCTGAATTTTAATATTTCTTTTGGGTCACTTAAGTGTCGGTTCAAGAAAACATATTCCAACTATTTAGTAAAATAAATAAAAAGAGATAAATGGACCTCAAGGGGTTAATTGTACTTGGACATTTATTTTTAGCCTCAAACTTTGGTAAGATATATTCTCTATTGGACCAAATGTTATACCCAAAATCCTTTTTAACTTTAATATATATTCATATAAATTCAACCATCACATTGTAAATCTTATTACTAGAGTCTTCAACCTAAGTTAATATTTAAAATTCATAAACATTTTGGAGGTATTAATCGAATTGAGACTCAATCTATTTTTTAAGGTTAATATTTGCAAATTATATATTGATATTTATTTACTTAAAATTATATAATTTGTATTTAATGCATTGACATGATATAATGTTTCTTACACTATAAATTGTGGAAGTGGCATGCAATTTAAGGGTTGAATCTTAAGTTGTTCTTTTCAATTACTTCAAATTTATACTTTTGATTTTGATGCCGAGAATCATAATTCCAATATTTTTAGGCTTTGGCCACTTGCATATGTACAAAATACATTTACTTTATACGGTATTAAATTGTTATAATAATACATAATGTTTGTATTTCCCTACCATCAATTATTGGGGGTTTTCTATATGAATCACCAATTATTAGTGAACATGTCATCATTGATATTAATCAAGATACAAATTGAGGGATAATGTGAATTTAGTGTCGGTGTGCTTCAAGTAACATGCAAAAAAAAAAAAACTTGGGTTAATGAAAATTTACTTGGATAATAAAAACACAAACCCTCCAAGTTTGTTGAATCATGCACGTGGTACGTGTACAAGTTGAAATCCATAGTTTTGATAGGTACCAAAATAGAAGCCAGTGCACGTGTGTAAACATAGGAGTTAAGTTGGAGACTCGAGTCTTGTTTTAAAGGAACGACAGTAAGGACAACTTCTCTGTCCTTTTTTTTTGCTCATCTCTATGTTTTAATTAGGGGTGGGTAAAACCCCCGGTTATTTAGACCCGGTCAGACTCAAATAAATTTTTACTCGAAGCTAGTTTTAGTGGGACTGTGACCAAATTTAAAATTTAGGTTCTGGTTGCGACCAAGACTGAATTATGATTCTTTGGACCCGATATTCGGTGGGTACCTGATACTTGTCTGTTAAGACCACTTTACATGATGTTTTGGTGGATGTAGACTTTGAGTTCTTTAGTTTATTTTTTTTCTTTATGTATGAATATTATGAGTATGACTCGTTTTAAGACTTCAACCTTCAAGCCTGCAATATTCTGATTTTGTTATTTAATATTATTATTTGTTGTTGGAATTTTTTCCCATACGACTCAAATTTTCTTAATAGTAGACCAATTGACTGGGTACCTGGTACTGGTACCGGTTCCTGCTAGTACCGAGATCAGTTCCTAGAATCTGGGACCCGGTTTGACAGAGACCGGTTCTAGTTTTTAAGAATTTGGTGGCTACCGAGACCGAAAATTTTGGGCAAATTGACCGGGTACCCGATCTTGACCACCTACGTCATAACCCTAAATTTTAAATCTTAAACTATGAGCTTTTAACTCTAAAAATACACTCTATCTATAATTCCTTAAACCCTAATCCTAAATCTTAACCTTAAACTGTAAATCTAATTTTTTAATATTCCCATCCATGGCCGTACAAATTCATGTACACTACTACAGCTATACTAATAAATGTCGTCTTGGTTTTATGGGTCCAAACCTTGACAACACGAAGCTACTCCCCCTCTTATTTTTCAATGCCCATCCTCTCCCTTCAACCCACTGTCGGTCACCTCCTCTTTATTTTTCGAGATCCAGGTTCGAACATGTGTATTTCTTACCAAAAGACCGAAAAAAAGTGTATATACTATTACTAGTTCGAGATCTTGGCTTCAAACCACCTTTCTGAATGACCCAAGTTAATTTCACTTCTCTCTTTGTATATTCACTGTCCTATCTTTCTTTACATTACCAACTCAACGCCGGCCCCTTACTATAAATCCCTCACAGCCTGGCTATCCCTTCATATATTTTTCTTTGCAGATTTCAAGCTCAAATAAAATGACTGAATCTTCCCTTACAATCTCTCCGAGAAAGCTTCGATCCGATCTCTACTCTTACTCCCATCAAAACGATGCAAACACCCCATTGGTGATATCAGTCCTGGCTTCACTAATCGAGAGAACAATGGCCAGAAACGAAAGGATCGCCAAGAACTGTAAATGGACATTGGCCAAAAATTTCAGAAGCAGAGTATTCGACTGCCACGAGACGCCGGACATGACAATTCAGTCCTACCTAGAAAGGATCTCCAAATACACCAAAGCCGGACCATCGGTTTATGTGGTTGCATACGTCTATATCGATCGCTTTTGCCAAGCAAATCCAGGGTTTCGTATCGATGCAGGAAACGTACATAGGCTTCTTATTACCATCATCATGGTCGCTTCCAAGTATGTTGAAGACACGTGAGTATTTTTTTCTCCCTTTTTTCTCTTCCAAGTATCTTTTTACAGTACAATGTTGTAATGGTGTTGTTGGTGCTTCGAATCAGGAACTATCGGAATTCCTACTTTGCACGAGTAGGGGGGTTGGCAACGAAGGAACTGAATAAGTTGGAGGTTGAATTTTTGTTCTTGATGGATTTCAAGTTGCATGTGAATGTGAGTGTGTTCGAGAGCTATTGCAGTCATTTGGAGAGGGAAGTGAGCATCGGAGGGGGATACCACATCGAGAGGACTCTAAGATGTGCAGAAGAAATCAAATCAGGACAGGTTGAAGAAACAAGATACAACTCCATTGCTCGCATGTTGCTGTAATAATTTATTACATCATTCAGGGAATTTACATATGACTTGTGTATCAGAATTATCAAAGGGTAGACTTGTTCAGCATATAAACCAGAGGGAAAAACAGGAAGAAAAAAAAGTTTACATTCTTCTTATTCATTTACAAAGGATATTGAATTTAAGAAAATTAATAGTTAATTATCATAATCAGTTTCTGAAAACATTAATTACCACTCCTTTTATTAAGTGGGCATATAAATAACTATGAATCACGGGGATATCATCTTAGGGTCGTCCCGCGTCCCCAATACTCTCCCGAGACGGGGACAATGCAGGGACGGTTGGGGGACGTACCAACTTTACCGGGGACGGTCAAATGTATATCGGGTACGGTCAATACTTATTGGGGATATACCCGAAGATGTATTTAAATATATTTACTTAAAAAATGAAAAATAAAACCCCATCTTCTTTGTGAGTAGGGTTTTAAAAACCTATTTATAGGTTGTTTTCTCTCATTGCTTTATGTATCTTAAGGATGTGGGATATTAGGTGTGTATTGTATTTTAACTTGTTTTAACGTTTATTCTCTCAAGCTTTAAATAGGAATGGATAAATATTTATTTCAGCCATGTCATCTTTTAGTTTTATTATTTTAGTCATTGATTTTCTCTTTATTTAAAATATAAAGTTAAATTTTTATTCAATTTAGTCATTTAATTTTAGTAATCTTTTAATCTAAGTGTTAAAAAGTAATTTAAAATCATTAAAAGCGAATTTAAATAACTACAATTATAATTATTGTTTAATACAATTATAATTTTAGTCCTTATTGTATTATGAATTTTAATATTTTTATGATATATATTAAAATTTATTTTATATTTGCCGTACTCTCACCGTACCCTCTAGTTTTGAAAGTTGTCGTTTCATGTCCTCGTCCCCGTATTTATATATGTGCAACTTAGATAAATAATGCTTAACAATGAATCATTGAGATGGTGCAGTAGGTGAAAAGAGTTGTCACACTCACGAGCAGGAGATTAGAGATAGACAAAAGGTATCAACAAAGTTGATCTAAATAGTAACTAGTTTGATATTGTTTAAGCGGATCTTAAGTTTCAGGCCTTATATAGGTAAAAAATCTTCGTTAAAAGACTCATTCAACAAAATTAAGTGTACATTATGGATTAATTTAAATTAATCAAGACAAAACTTAGGAGAACCGAGATAGCAACCAAGGAGATAGACAGAAGGTAGGTTGTGAGCTTGGGGTTGTAGAAAACGACAAAGACATGAGTTGAAAAAGAAGACGGCAATGTCTCCACTCTCTACACAGTTTGGTAGGTTATGCTGCTTTTCGACTACTTCCTAATGGGCACTAACATAAATTAATGTTCAACTCTTTGTTTGTTTTAACTTTATTTCTTACAGCTAAGGCTGTCTCCTTATCAACCCACTTCTTTGTTATAGATTATTATTATTACAATGTGATCAATAATTCAGCTACTGGACTTGCTCTTCTTTCTTACCAGAATGTTCTCCTCCCGGCCACACCTTCTGCCATGGATTGTGAGTCCATCCTCTTCTCTCATTCATTTCAAATACATGCCAAAATGCATGGTATTCTGTTGCAATGCTTATGCTTTACAAATGAACAACTACACAAATATAAGTTTGATAGTCCCAATTCAGTTGACATTGGCTATGTTTGGTAAACAACTTTTTGAGTTAAAATTAGTGGTTTCATCAATTAAATCCGCTAATTTAGATATATGGTAAATAAAAGATTGGATGAAATATTTGAAAAGCTCCTTTAGAGCTTTTCGAGATAGAGGTTTAGATAAAAGAATTGTAAAGACTCTTTTGTCTTTGACAATTACAAAAAATTCTCTAAATAAAACAAATTTGAATAACTAATAAAATTTGATAATTAATAAAATTATATTTAAAATATAATTTTACATATAACAAATTGATATATACATCTAAATTTGATAACTATTAAAATTATATTAAAAATTCATTAAAATTTTATATTAAAAATAATTTCACAAATAAGTGATTAATATATACATTTTTCATACAAGCATAGTAATGATACTTAAAAAATTAATTTTTATAATTTAATTAATAATAAGAGATATAAAGTATTAATAACTAATAAAATATTCAAACAAGTATTGAATATGTGATGTCCTTATGTGCTATTTTGTTTGTTCAAATAATGAAACAATTATCATTTATCAGTTAATTTTACTAATTACTTTTATACAATCAATTACTACAATCAACCAATCAAACCAACTAATAATGTCAATTATCAGCTGATGTAGTCTACTATTCGCTATATGCTAATTGCCAAATAAGGTCTTTGTAAGAGAGGTCATTATTTCGAGCTCGCATTGACCTTAAACTGTAATATCATGTTTTGCATATCTCATGGCCCATTGGACGCTAACAGCACAACAAGAATGAAGCTCTTTGCATTAAACATCAAGCTGAAGGGCTTAAAAGATATTGGACCTTTCAAGCCCTAAAATGGTTCCTGATACCATTTGACTGGGTTAATGTATCAACTTACATAAATGTTGATTGAGTCCAGTGATTAGTTTAATGTATTTTTAATAAAGTTTTAAAGTTTAAGTCTTCTGAATAATGAAAATAAATTTGGAGTTAATTTTTCTCTTGACTGAGATCTGATTTGATTTGTCTCTAAAATAATTAAATTTAATATGATTATAAAATATCAATAAATTTTAAACCAAAAAAAAAAGATTTGGGATAGTTTTGCACACACCCTTAAATCTAGGTCATTCCTTTGGAATGATTGCCTCAACCAATAGGCTCACCTTTGGCATTGGATTGTTTTTGTTCTTCAAAGTTCAAACATTAGAAGAGTCCTATGAAATGTTTACAGTGAGTTAACATTCTTGATGTTTGATTCTGATTATAATAATATAAATATATTAATTTATGGATGAGTCTATCACGTTTGATGAGCACCGCTGAACACCACTAACGATAAACCGGTGAACATCATTAAATTAATTATTAAAGATCAAAAATTTAAATGACTTAACGTATAATTATAAATTATTTAAACATATAATTATAAATTGTTTAAAATAAAATATTAATGAAATTATTTTCCATATATATATATATATAATATTATTTAATTTAAAAAAATGGATCAAATACCAACCTTAGTCAATTTAAAAAATTAAAACCCAAAACTCGAGACTCTAAACCATAAATTTTAAACTCTAAACCTTAAACCCTAAACTATAAACCCTAAATCCTAAACCCAGAACTCTAAAATTTAAATATTGAGTTTAGGGTTTAGTGGTTGGTATTTGATCCAATTTTTTTTAAAAAATTAACAAAAAATATATTTATGAAAAATAAATAAATAAATATTTTATTTTAAATAATTTATAATTATATGTTTAAAAAATTTTATAATTATACGTTTAGTCCGCGAGATTTTTAATTTTTATTAATTAATTTAATAGTGTTCATCGTTAGTGGTGTTCAACGGTGCTCGTCAAACGTCGTAGAATTTTTCTTAATTTATAATTATGTTTATGCATTGAATTGATGAATTCTTATCATAGTTATATTAGGGGCATAAACGGTTCAATTTGGTAAAAAAATTTAATAACCCACCGAATTTTGGTTTGGTTAACTTCGGTCATCGAATTTTTCATATCAACTTTAGATTTTGAATTTTATATTTTATTTTTAAAAAATAGCTTTAGTTGGTAAATTTTTAAAGTATTTATCATAAATATTTTCTTAAAAGGTTACTTTTTCAGGTAAATAAAAAATAATTAATAATTCACGTGTAATATTTTAAAATTATTTCACTATTTTTAAGTATAAAATACTTATTTTTACATTATAAAATATTTAAAATTAATTATAAATTAAATAAAAATTCAAATTCGATTTAGTTCAGTTAACCACAATTTTTAAACTTGTAAACCATAAACTGTCCAAACACTCTCGTTCAGTTTTCGATTTTTTATTTGGCATGCACAATCCTAATTATAAAGATTTATTATTTGTAAGTAAAACTTAAAATAGAAAGTACAAGTCCAAAATCATTTAGACAATTTTTGTTTCCTAAATTAATCTCTTCTGTAATAACAAAAAAATAAGCCAAAAGATAAGTTAACTGCCCCCCCCCCCCCCCCCCCCCACCCCACCCCACCCCACATATGGATTCATCTTTGCGATGGATTAGCGGTAAGATGTTTAATCGATCAATTCGGTTAACAGATCAAATTTTACCAATTAAAATTTATTAACCTAAGTTTTAGGCTTTAGTTGTTAGTCGAATTAAATTTTGTTTGAAATTTTTTAACTGAATCGAACAAAGTTTGGCCAATACGATCAGTTTTGGAATTAACCAAAATTTGTTATAAGTTTTAAAAGTTACTTGATAAATTTATCAAACTATTCATTGTACGTTATAAATTATTGATATTTTTTAAAAAGTTTAATGATTATTTTGTAAAAGTTCGATATATTTAATGATTATTTTGTGCTAATTTAATAAAGTACAATGACTATTTTATAACATATCAAAATTGTTAATCGATTATACCTAAAATTAACCGGCCGATTAACTGAAAAAAATCAATTCAGCCGGTTAATTCGATTAAAAGTGAGGTTTCAACACCCATAATTAACGGTGGCAGATCACTTTTTATCATACGGTTTTTATTGGTTTTAAAATGAGGTAATTTAATTTTTTTGGTCACTTTAACTTTAGGATTTTTTAGATCATATTCTGCCTTCTTTTTCGTAAATATTTTTGGAGTCAAAAGCAATGTATAATAGGAAGTTTTTTCAGACCAAAGTATTTATCGGTTTGGTTTGAAAAATATTTTTTAAAATTTAAAATATTAAAATTTAGTTTTTTTAAAAGTACTTTTGAAAAAAAATTCTTATTTATCATCGTTTATATTATATATTTTTATATATATATTAAAATAATGTCTAAAGTAAATATTTTATCTATTTAAAAATATTTTTTGACAATAATACCAAACAATCTTTAAATCTTGGTCCCCAACTCGTTAAGTACATTTACATTTTGGGTCTGTTAGTTTTGAAACTAGGTAAATAAATCTTAGCCGTTACTTTTTAAGTTCTTGTCAACATTGAAATTAGACAAATTAAGTATTGACTACTATTTTTTATTTAAATATTTCTTAGGTCTTAATTAATTTAAAAATTAAACAAAGTAGAGTATAACCTCAAGTTTTAATTTTTAAATTGACGACTTAACAATTTGACTCTAACCGACGTCTTATTGTTATTTATATTCATTCCATTAGCTTTTCATCTTAGTTCTGTCCTTGTGGTGAATAGGGGTGAACAAAATTGGATTCGAAAAAAATCGATTTTTTGACTCGACTCGAGGCGAAAAATTCGATTCGTCTTGACTCGACTCGAAATTTCATAAACTCGACTCGATTCGAAAAAAATTTAAATAAAGTTTGAGTTGTAAAATGGAAATTCGAATAACTCAAAACTTTTAGTAATTAGTGGATTTATTTTTAAGTTCGAGTCGAGTCCCTCAATTTTTCATGATAAATATACTTATATAAAATAAACATAAAGAAATATATGCCACATATGAAAAAAAATAGGAAATATATATGCATATCTTATATGATTAGAGGAAGTCGTTTAATATGAAATTAAACCATATTATAACATGATAAATAATTACAATTAAATTTGTATAAAAACTCGAAAAATCAACTCGACTCGAATTTTATAAACTTGACTCGTATCGAAAAAATTTCAAATAAAGTTTGAGTTGTAAAATATGACGCGTCAACTCGAATTATTTTTGACTAGACTCGATCGAACGCTCACCCCTAGTGATTGATATTAGATAAATAAAACTATAAACACACTGTGTCTATTAAACAACCTTTTTCAAATTATTTGAAAAAATGAACATACTTTGACCATTTTTAAAATACCATATATATATATATGTGTGTATTTGGACAATTATTTAGTATACTGTAAATGAAAAAAATTAACAAACAATCATTGAATTGTAATAATTGTATTTACAATAAATTTAAGGCATAATGCCAAAAAATGCTCCTAATGTTTAGTTGAATAGTCAATTTATAACACCTTAAGTTCAGATATCACATTTGGGCCTTAAGCTCAAACCGTTACTATAAAATTTCACAACTTGGTTTAGCCTAAATAAAATATTTTCCAGAAACATTTAAATGCAACAATTGAAAATATAGACAAGTGATTAATCGTTACAAAGGAGATCCAATTTAATTTAAAACATTAGACTTGATCAATACAATTTCAAAAGAAGAGTTAGAGACAAGACCATGTAAGGTCCTACGAATACACAATCCACTCAACACAAGTATCATACTATGGAAATCACAGCTTGCTAGAATCCCATACTGATGATGCTTCTCGATCCCACAATCCAACGATCAACCTACGCACAAAAACAACGATTCTAAGCGTCGGGCTTACAAAGCTCAGTGGTACACATCTACTCTACTATATTTCATGCTAGTCATAAATATAAGCACGCGAGCTAGTACAAGCAATAAGGATAGATAATGAACATGTGGCGCTACCACTAGTCACCTAAACACATACTAACATCATAACAATCATCATACGTGGCACACAAGGCCTAATCATACTCGGGATCTCACCAGATCATCCGAGCACAAGCACATAAAGTCATAACCACAAACATGGAGTGAGGCCCGATGTCACATAGCCTTGGGAACGTACACTCTGAGTGAGGCTCGATGTCACACAGCCTCGAGAACATACACTATCACTGGGTGAGGCCCAGTATCACACAGCCTTGGGAACGTACACCCATACCCGACATCTCTCCTCGAGTATCATCGAATGAGGCCATGTTTCACACAGTGTCAAGAACGTACATTCAACATCTTTGACCATGGTGTTGCAACACTTTTTCTCTAGGTATCCAGATCCCAACAATCATCGACTCAACCAATCAAATGCCTATCCGGCATACAAGCAACGCAATCCCAAGGATCCCCTATTGTTATTAATCATCAACACATCATTAATTTTACATTACCGAGTTGTAAATACATTATGGAAGAGTATAAAATTAATCTCATTTATTATCTTCATTAATCTATATTTTTACATTAATTTAGATATTAATCAAACAATTAATCTTCCACCTCGATTTCCATCTTTAGCTAGCATTATAGGTTATTCAGTTTAGTGGTTACCAGTACTCGAACATGAGTATCGGTACGATACCCTTGGTACCGGTACTCACACGCGTACTAATACTGAAATTACTTACTGGAATTCTTTAGTTTTCTCGAGTACTGATACGGGTCGACTTGTATCGATACGACATCGAACAACGTACCGGTATGGTTTAAATCTGTACTGATACACTCCTCATGAGTTCATATCTTTTAAACGAACTATGATATTACCTGGCTTTATTCAATTCCCTAAAGCTTTTAGAAGTCATTAGGTTTTGTTTACTAACGCATTCAATCAATTAATATTAATTATCAGCTTCATAATTATTTATTCGAATATTACCAATTATTAGTACATTAAGTATAATTTTCATCAAACATGCCAATTTCATATCTCAAGCAACACAACATGTAATCAAACAACCAAATAATTATACGAATAATCAAATGACCCTACACGATCTCTAAAGCTCATGCGGGTCTCGACATATTCTCAAACTCATCATGCATCTCATAATTTCCAGGTCTCATAATACTGGTCCCAACACATGCTTATTTTCATCTACCACTATAAAAAATGTACATGTACCGGTGCTTCATTATACCAACAGACAAAAGTCATCAGTATATACTCTATACACCGGCGGAATCTAAAATTGTCTGTAAAAGTTTTGATTTTTACCGACAGATATATTATTTGTTGGTGTAGACAATAGTTATATCGATGGAAGACAAGACATCGTCAGTTTAGAAGTAGTTTATACTGATGGTTGATTCTGTGTGTTAGTATATATGTACTTTATACCAGTAATTGATTCTGTCTGTCGATATAGGTGAAAGATATACCGATAGTTAATTTAGTGTGTCAATATATATGTAATGTATAACAACGGTTTTTATAGTTACCGTCGATATAAGTGTACCATATATTGACGGTTGCAACTTGGTTATATATTTTTACCTATACTGGTATTTTGGCACCCACTTATTCATCTATTTATATATGTATGAACTGGTTAATGTGGTACTTTATTTTCTATTTTGCATTAAGACATTAACTTGTTTGAAAGTCAGCATCTATCTAATCATTCGAGGCTTTTCAACTAGTTTATTGTCGCGTCTAAAATGATCAAGCCGTTTTATATTTCAATGTAGTTGATCTTGTGCTTCTTTCTCTTGTAAAGATAAGCTGATTTTTTGTTGTAATTCAGAAGCCTTACGTTTTTCTATTTAGTTTTAGAACATCACTTACCTGCTTAACAATTATATGAACCAACATTGAATTGGACTATTTTCAGGTCACATACCACTTCTTTCACTAGAAGAAAGGAACCCTATTTGATTATGTCAATGGATTTATAATGGCTTGACTTGGTGGGAGGAGATAAACAATGGGAAGCAGCTGTTGACGTAATATTGCATGGCAAAAGATGAAGTATTGAAAGTAAATATGCAAGTAAAAACAATGCCAAGAATACGTCTTTTACGAGCAAGTATACACGGTCATCAAGTAATATAGTAGTAAGTTGAGTATCGTCTCCACAGGGATTGCCTAGGGGAATTAATTGTCACGATTAATACTTGTGAACTAGAAAATAAAAGTGATGGCAATTGATTGAAGGAATGAGTAGAATAAAAGAAGTAAAAAAATAGAGATGATAAAGAGAACAAAAGTAAAGTGAAGATTATGGTAATGAAGATGATAGAAATCTATCAAACAATGGGTACAAGAATGATAATAAAGATTTGGCATAGAATGTTTGAATTTTATGCTAGTAATGATGTCATGCCTTGACATTGATTACCGAGCAGATTCAAGATTGGCATTGCCTCTGTCGATGGTAATGTCCTAAATTGACCTTGTAAAAACCTCTATATCTCTATAGTGAATGTTTTTTTTCATAAACCAATTTGATTAAGTCCCAATCTATACTCCTAAGGGGTAGACTCACTCTCTAAATAAGTTCATCTACTTGAACATCTTCTCTTGAAGCATCTCGCCTTAGTATCCAGCAACTGATCGTTGCAACCCAAGTTAGTTAAGATATTGAGAAGCAATAGGCCAACAATGCCAACTCCCGCTTGGCAAAGTATTTTAAAAAATAGTAATGATAACTCTCGCTTGGCAAGACAGTTAGAAAATAGTAAAGCATGCCAGATAAACGAAAAATGCTAGGGAGTTTGAATTATTAACAACTAAACATAAAACACAACAAAGATAGGTTTGAAATCATTCTTAAACACATGAAAGAAATACAAAAGATCAACAAGAATTAAAGCAAGGAAGGAGGTCTCTTGATCTATCCCTTCAACGTATTCTTGAAATCTCATGGAATCTTCAAGCCTTTGATCTTGTTGTCTTTGATTCCTCCTTCTCCATTGTTGCAAACTGCTTCTCAAATTCAAGCCTTCATCTTCTTCATCACCTTTTTCTCCTTCTCTAAAATCGTTTTTCAATGATGATTGATCTTCTCTTTAAATAGGCTTGCGTAGAAGTTTTTGCATTTAAAATTTGAATGCACAAGGGATAAGGCTTGTGATCACCTTATCCTTTATTTAGAGTGCAAGGTTGATTAGGTGATAAGCTGATCAAATGATAAGTTGATAAGGTGATAAGCTTATAAGGCTAGGGCTGACGACATCATGTCGGTGCTGCTCTAGCATCCCAACTTGGCATGATTCTGTCGACCGAGCTCGACACTATTTTCCGCTATTTTTTTGGAGATTGATTCAATCCCTATTTTCTGGCAGCCTGATCTGGTCCTATTTTTTTCGGGTTCAATAGCTCCTTGACATGACATCAAGTTCATGTGCTATGTCAACCGATGCTTGGCATTTCTGTGCCAATGGCGTCTTGGCATTTTCTCTGACATCTCTTCCTTCTGCGCTGCTTTGCTCTGTTGTGCCAACTGCTATGCCAAATTCTGCAAAAAGTACAAAAAAAAAACAACCATTCACACTAGTATAGACAAAATTCCCAACTATTTATGCAAATGCATGATTTTATGACCTAAATGCAACTAAATGTACATAAAAGATAAGAAAAAAACATGTGAAATAGGCATACAAATCAGTACTTTTGGAGCGTCAACACTCCCCCACACATAGCTCATTGCTTTTCCTCAAGTAATGAAGAATAAAAATAAAAAATAGTACCTCGGTAAAATTTTGGTTGGCATGCCAACAAATGCTGGCAAACCGAAGTTGGCATAGGTATGTCCTCAATTATCTCAGTGCATTAATGTCAAGCAGATTGAAAATTTAAGAGCAACAATATAACTCTATTCTTGGGGCATGAAAGTGCGTGAAGTATAGACAATATGCATCAAGTGTCCACTGACTCCCTTAGTCAAATCTATTACCTAAACTCAAAATTTTATTTTTCTCTTTTCCTTGCCAAGGGTTTCTGTTGGCATTAACTTAAGCATACTTCGTGACACTATTTGGCGTGAGTAATAAGAGGGAGCATACCATGAATCCCCACCTTAATCCAGACATCACTAAGTTTTCTCTTCAACTCATACCCTAAAGTTTTAGACTTGAGAACTAAGAGGGAGCAAACCACGAAGCCCCAAGTAGCTTATTATCTTCTAAGGAGAAGAGAGTTCTATTTTTCATTTTCCTGGCAGAGCGTTGCTGCCTTATTTATCTTTATTTTACCCTGGCATCATTTTTTTTAATTCTGAGCATAGTTTCAAAAAGTCTAAGTTTACTAGGGAACTAGATGCATACTACATGTTAAGTGTAAATTCAATTCCTAAAACTAGAGATCAATCATCAAGCAATCCCGACATTACTATTCTGTTGCCATAGGTATCAAAAGATTTAAATTTTCCTCATTGGACAAAAACCTAGGTCAAATTAAGTTTGCCTAACAAGTGTTAACATGCTTCAAAATTCGGCCGAGACAAAAAATTCTCTTTTTTAATGGTTCGGTATGCATGGCGTTAATCCTAATCTAACCTATATGGCATGGCATGAAAATAAATACAGTACAAAAATAAACATGAATGGCATGACATAAAAGTGAGGAAATGCGCAGCCCAAACCCAAGATGTGTATTTCCTCAACGCATGAAATAACACATATATACAAAAAAAAAGAAAAAAGAAAAATGCATGGACATGAAAATGCAATAAATATGAAATGCAAAGAGTTTAGGAAGAAAAGGACTCCTTTATGGAGACTACTTCTTGCTTGGCATGAAGCTCTTCCTCGTGATTGGCACGAGTCTTCCTCTAGACCTAGCTTCCACGATCAGTGGCCTTTTGTTTAGATCTCTTCATGGCAGGCTTTGAGGCAGCATAAGCTCCAACTTCCTTGACAATATACATCGGCTCTGAGGCGGCAGGATTGGTGGCATTAGAAGGTGCAGGTGCAACTGCCGTGGAAACATGCTTCTTGGAAGTCTTGGTTTTGGTTTCCTTTTATTCAGATCGAGTATCAGAGCTGGCAAATGCAATTTGTACTAGAGGCATCAGGTTAGTGGCATCAGGTGGTGTGTGGGCTGATCAAGGATTGGCTGGCATGGCATAGTCGCTGCCAAAGATCTCAGCATAGAAATCTAGGAATGCTGGCAAGAAATCTGGGGAAACCTTCTCAAGGGTCTCCTTGATGGCAATACTGCCAGATCTTGACATTTTGCTCCTCGACTTTCTTCAATTTCTTGAGAATGATCTCTTGACGATGGTAGATCTGATAGAGCAATGCCACTGAACTGGCTGACATAGTGGTGTTAGACTCTGCCTTTGGCATCTTGAACTTTTGGCGTTGACCTTGTTGTTTTTCCCTTTGCCCTTGTCTTTGGCAGTGAGTTGCCTTCACATGGCCGGCGTCATTCTGGTGCCCTTGATTTCTTGGCCTTTATTTGTATTAATTTTTGGCACATTGTGCCGTATGCAAATGTTAGAAATCAAAAGGGGAAAGAAGAAGGTTCTAGTGGTGTTACCAGTGCATTTGTAGGTCTTCTCAATGATGATTATGCTGGCATTGATTTTCTAGCCAATAATGATAAAGTGCAGCCATGCCAGATGTTCCTCTGACACCGTTTCATTATGGGTTGTTGGCATCAAATTAATGCTTTAACGCCAACCTCTTCACAGTTATGTGACCCTTAGATGACATGGTCCATGTTGTGCCAAGCTCGTATAGATCTGCCAGCAACTTCTGTCGCTTAGCAGCAGTCATGGAGTTGGCGTATGCTAAGCATCTACGCTGGCATTGCTCTTGGCACACTGGATTCTCTCATTCTACCAACCCCTCATTATTGGAGTATGCCCAAAGACCAATCATATGATGATTGAATAGAAATACTATTTTACTAGATTTATCAAGTAATGACATTGCCGTTATTATCATTTGGTATGTTTCTGTGCATCAAACTAACCATTGGATAATAATGTCCATACAATAATACGTTATTGTTAAATAGGATCCTTAGTCGAATATTATTACGGGTATGGACATTGATAATATATAAAGACTAATATGTGGTTGATGACAAGCGTTGTCATTGACATAGAGATGTCAAAATCAACACATAAGTATTTGTTAGAGAACAACATACTAGATTGACCCGCTATGAGCATGTTTCTTGGGTAATTATGTGACAGTCACAATATTGCTCATGATAAACATATGTATAATCCTCAAACTTGAGATCAACATGATTTCAACATAAAGATTTACATATTTTGACATAGTCAAACGTGTGTCGTAACTGACTACATTATAACGACTGATGATTGGATACGTGATGACCTATGTAGTGAAATATGGTTGATCAAGAAAGGATTTGTCCCTCCTACATAATGGGAGAAATATCTTCGGCCACTTGATTGAGTGAGATTAGAAAATGCATGGTCATGCTCGAATATTATGATATGAGATATCATAGAGATTCATTTATCATAATCTACTCAAGACGTCAAGAAACACTATATAGACAACGCAAGTGTGACTAACCCATGACTTGTGTTCATCTAAGATATAAAGGACAAAATGATGAAATACATAAAGAAAGTTTATTCAGGAATTAGGAAAGTCAAATCATGACTTCATGCAACTTAGGTAGCAATGATGTATTGCTAGATGCCACTCATTGTTTGTAAAATTAGAACAGTTCTAATTTTGCTGCCAATGTTGCATGAACCTACAAGGGTCACACCCTTCGAATGAAACGAACAAAAATTGGAAACCATACTCCCTATTTTAGGGAGGTTGCCGAAAATCTCATATGGGATAGGGGAAATCGGAAACTCCCTTAAATGGGAATAATATTGGATAAATATTGTATTTATCAAATATTATTTAGAGTATGGAAAATATTTAGAGACTTAAATATTATAGAATAAGATTCTAGAAATTTAAATATATATTTGGAATTTATATAATGTATATTTAATTCCAAGTTTATGTAGAATTAGATTCCACATAATTAAAAAATATATATTTAAATCCAAGTGAAGATAGAATGATATTCTATATAACAAATATATATATATGGATTAAATATAATGTATATTTAAATTCATGTTTTATGTAGAATAAGATTATACATAATTAAATATATATATTTCATTTAATATTATTAAATATAATGTATATTTAATATAAACCAATTTCAAGTAGAATTAGATTCTATGAATTTTGGTTGAACTTAGATTTAAGGAATTCAACTAGAATTAAGTCTCTGAATACTATTTAAAGGGACAAGGGCTAGCAACCAAATCATCCCTATTCCTCCTTGCAAATTTCGACATATCCCTGGGAATTCCCCTCTGGAATTTTCGACAAGTCCCAGATTTCTTTTGAGAAGCTGTTCGATATTTTTTTGGTGTTCCTCTTGCCCCCTGGCAAATTCCTGGCGATTTCCTAGTTCGAATCCAAGTCTCGATAGAACCCCTGGTCGATTTCAGACTCCCTCAGGAATCTCTGAAGGGATTTCGACTTCTCCCTGGAAGGTGTTCGAACCTGTCGAAATTTATCCCTAAGTGTTAGGGAGGCGGAAACTTTGTTCGCTTTTGTTCGGGTGGACTCCGTAGAGGTCGTTGCGAACCTGTGACAATTCCGGTTTTACTTGACGTGGTTATTTCGACATACTGTCGGTTTTCCAGTTTCCAGAGTTTTAAAAGGTAACTCTTCATCTTTTCACCCCAGATTCGTTCCTGTACATGGATCCTGGCTGGATTACGTCGGATTAATTTTTCCGCTGCGCCACGGGGCGTGTCGACGTGACCCAACACTCATGCCAATTCGCTACCCTGACATGGTGCCTGGCATAGAAATCTGCACACGCTTGAATCTCCTGATCTATAATCATTTCATGCCAAGTCCCTGCCTTGGCATTATACCTGGCATACTCAAACAAAACCTTTCAACACAGTAAAGGAAAAGAAAAACTACTGAAAATCTTGAATCCTAAAAATAAAGAAAAACATCTATCTTAATATTTACAAAAATTCAAATCCTAACGATGATGTTACGGTACCTCTGCCAAGAGGATAACCTCATTGGCATTATTCTAATCTCCTTCCAAATAATGCTTTAGGTGTTGGCTATTTATTGGTGGATGTTAGGCTTTAGCAATCTTTTGTTTGAATAACCAACATAGAAAGCCGAAGAATTTCTTACCTTTGAGTATACCGAACCCTCGATTGCACAATGAAAGAAAATGTTTTGCTACGACAGCTTTGAACAATCACCTTATAAAATCGAAGTATCTCTTTGTTGTAGGCCCTTAGAACGTTTGATCAAAATCAGCACCCCAATAGTGCTTAGGCTCTGCTGCTCTTTCTCCTTTGATGCCGAGGCATAGACATCTTCATAATCCTGTTCTATGGCATCAACATTAGTGACCTAGAAAAGCTGTGCCATGTCCTCATCGAAGATAGGTTTCATGATATCAACAGCTTGGCATTCTATAGGTTCAATTGCACACTCAAAAGCTTTGAAAATGTCAACAGTAATATCTGCTTGATTTACCAAGGTATTGTTGGCAAATACTTGCTCCACTGGTTTTGCCGAGCTGGTGCTGGCATCAGATTGAGATCTGGCATTACTGGTGTTTGCTTTTCCTTTCTCAGATTCCTTGGTTTCATCTATTGGCAGTGATTTCTCTTTATGGCATACAACCGGCTACTTGACATGCGTTTCATTCTCAATTGGTTGACCACTTTAGAGAGTGACAACTTGGCTTTGTTCTCCCCATATTTGTCGAGCATCATTTGTATCACTTGGCAGAGTCCCTAGAGGTCTGACATTAAGTGCACTGGCAATCTGTCCAATATGAACTTCCAAGTTCCTCATGGATGCTACCAGACTCTGGACAGTGGCATCATTATGCTTCATATAATCCTTCAGGGTCTTCTCATCGGAAGATCTTTGCACTGGCAGTAGATTATTCTACTCTCTGTGGTATTGCATTCTGGTTGAATCCTAGCATGGCATTGTTGTTATGCCGTTGGGCATTGTATTGGTCACCGCTTTGGTTCTCCCAAGAAAAGTTAGGATGAAGCTTCCAACCTGCATTATAAGTATTGGAATGTGGTTTAAAGTTTTGACTAAAATTACCAACAAAATTTACCGATTCAGGGTTGGCATGGCAATCATCCACCTGATGATCCTTTCCACATATAATGCAAAATGGTTCTAATGCCTTGACTTCTTGGAATTCATTACTCTTTTGCAAAGTTTGCAGAATGCTAATGAGATTGGAAATCTGGCATTGGTGGATGTTAATGCATCAAGTTCCAATTTTCCACTGGTTCTTATCCCCGTTCCTAGTCTGGCAATAGGATACTGAAAATCGTTGCCAGCAATCCTTTCAAGGATGTCAAATGCCTCTGTATATTTCATTTCCAGCAATGAACCGTTTGTCGAAGCATCTGCAAAGGTCCTATCATGATCATTGAGTTCGATGTAAAAAATCTCTATTTGGGTCCAAGTAGGGAATTCATGAATGGGACATCTTCTCAACAAGTCTTTGAATCGCTCCCAAGTATCATAGAAAGTTTCATCATCAGCTTGTCTAAAGGTAACGATTTCACTTCACAGCTTGGCATTTAATGCTGGTGGCTGGAATCTTAGTAGCAACTTCTAGCATAATTCATCCCATGTAGTGACTGAACCTGGTGGCAATGAATTTAGCCACAATTTAGCTCTATCTCGCAAGGAAAATGAAAAGAGCTTCAACTTTACTGTCTCTTCAGTCACATCTGGTTGGCGGAATAGTTGGCAAAGCTCTACGAATTGCTTCAAATGTTGTATTGGGTCTCCATTAGGTGATCCATCAAATTGACCTACATCCATTAGCATTTGAATCATTACCAGCTTAGGCTTAAAGTAAGCCATATTTACCTCTACATGATCGGTACTGGCATCAAATCATCTATGGTGGGTGCTAGGCATTCTCTGATCGATCGTTCTTCAGGTATTTGAGAAGCAATAATAGGCGGTGACAGTATAACTACAGGTATTGCCGGTATCTCATGGTTGTTGGCATTGCTTATGGAACTATTTACTTAGCATTGCCATCCTTCTAGTTATTGGCATTGATTATGACAATGTCTATCTCACCATTTTCGTCACGAGCCTTTTCTCGACGTTCTCTTCTTAACCTATGTAGGGTTGTGTCATCTTGTAAATCTTCTTTCACGGTGCTACACATGTACATATCCCAAACAAAATAAATTGAATAGAAAAAAATAAAAACAAGTAAAAATCAAAACAATCAATTTCGTTGCAATCTTCGGCAACAACGCCAAAAACTATTACATGGCAAAAGATGAAGTATTCAAAGTAAATATGCAAGTAAAAACAATGCCAATAATACATCTTTTACGTGCAAGTATACACGGTCATCAAGTAATATAGTAGTAAGTTGAGTATCGTCTCCACAGGGATTGCCTAGGGGAATTAATTGTCACGATTAATACTTGTGAACTAGAAAATAAAAGTAATGGCAATTGATTGAAGGAATGAGTAGAATAAAAGAAGTAAAGAAATAAAGATGATAAAGAGAGCAGAAGTAAAGTGAATATTACGGTTCTGAAGATCATAGCAATCTGGAAAACAATGGGTACAAAAATGATAACAAAGATTTGGCATAAAATGTCTGAATTTTATGCTAGTAATACCGGTTAGTAATGATGTCATACCTTGGCATTGATTGCCGAGCAGATTCAAGATTAGCATTGCCTCTATCGATGTAAATGTCCTAAATTGACCTTGTAAAAACCTATATATCTCTATAGTGAATGGTTTTTTTTTTATAAACCAATTTGATTAAGTCCCAATTTATACTTCTAAGGGGTAGATTCACTCCCGAAGTAAGTTTATCTACTTGAACATCTTCTCTCGAAGCATCTCGCCTTAGTATCCAGTAATTGATCGTTGCCACCCAAGTATGTTAGGATATTGAGGAGAAATAGGACAACAATGCCAGCTCTCGCTTGGAAAAGTATTTAAAAAACAGTAATATCAACTATCGCTTGGCAAAAAAGTTAGAAAATAGTAAAGCATGGCAGAAAAATGAACAATGCCAGGGCGTTTCAATTATTAACAACTAAACATAAAACACAACAAAGATATGTTTGAAATCATTCTTAAACACGGGAAAGAAATACAAAAGATCAACAAGAATTAAAGCAAGGAAGGAGGTCTCTCAATGTAGCCCTTCAACGAATTCCCGACATCTCATGGAATCTTCAAGCCTTTGATCTTGTTGTCTCCGATTCCTCCTTCTCCATTGTTGTAGATCGCTTCTCAAATTCAAGCCTTCATCTTCTTCATCGCCTTTTTCTTCTTCTCTAAAATAGTTTTTTCAATGATGATTGATCTCCTCTTTAAATAGGCTTGCATAGAAGTCTTAAGATAAGCCTTTGCATTTAAAATTTGAATGCGTAAGGGATAAGGCTTGCGATCACTTTATCCTTTGTTTGGACTGCAAGGCTGATTAGGTGATAAGATGATCAAGTGATAAGATGATAAGCTTATAAGATCAGGGCTGGCGTTATCTTGATGGCGCTACTCTAGCATCCCAGCTTGGAATGATTCTGCCGACCGAGCTCGGCACTATTTTCCGCTATATTTTCGGAGATCGATTCAATCCTTATTTTCTCGTAGCCTGATCTGGTCCTATTTATTCGGGTTCAGCAGCTCCTTGGCATGGCATTAAGTTCCTCTGTTGTGCCAACCGATGCTTGGCATTGTTGTGCCAACGACGTCTTTGCATCTTCTCTGACATCTCTTCCTTCTATGCTGCTTCGTTTTGCTGTGCCAATTGCTATGTCAAATCCTGCAAAAAGTGCCAAAAAAAACAACCCTTCACACTGGTATAGAAAAAATTCCCAACTCTTTATGCAAATGCATGATTTTATAACCTAAATGCAACTAAATGTACTTAAAAGACAAGAAAAAACATGTGAAATAGGCATATAAATCAATACTTTTGGAGCGCCAACAACAGCTCACACTCAATAGGAAGTTTCTAACTGTTGTACCTATTGTGTTGTAAGTCTCCTTAAATTATGTTTTACAAAATTTTGGAAATTGCTTATGATTTTGTCATATTATTTTGTGTTGTATCTCTATCATTTTTGTTTATACATGTGTTTGATTTCAAACATCAAATGTTGATTATTCGGTCTTTTTGTTCCCCAGTCATAGACAACATTGTTTGTGCCTTAATAGTTCACTTCAACTGGGTTTCTGTAACGTGGCTTTTGTATTATGATATTTGCATAAAGTCTCATCTCATTCATCAAATAGTTATTTTGTTTCTTTTCTTTCAACATCTATCAATTATGTTTGCGTGTGCACATATATCTATATACTCATTAGTGAATTGGTGTTTTTTTTGCTTTTTTTTTGCATTATGACTCATCACCAACACATTTATGTCAATTGATTGCTTTCAGTAAATTTGCTCTTGAGACTTATATGAATGTTAAGTTTTGCATATTCATTTAGACCAGAGCTACTTGTGAATTCTAATACTTTATTTTTGTATAATACATTCATCAATGGAGTCTTGCCTCATTTAAAGTAGGGCATGGTATATCCAATTACAGTTTGTTTCTTAATTGTTGCTCTAACATTCAGCAAATTGTTAAAAAACTAGATTAAGCTATGTTATGTTTATGTGAATCTAAGATCAAATTTAAAATGTCTAAATACAATATAACCTCAAATAATTTATTCTAAGAGTAAGAATTGCACATGATGGATAGTGGACACTCTGAAATCACTACAAAAATAAATCAAATTTAAAATGTCATTAGTTCATTGGTAAAACAAGTACCATAGATGGATAAGACGTGGATCAATCTTAGATCAAGGGCAAGTGAAGAATACATTAGAGGGGTTACTAATTTTTTTAAACTTTGCCTTTGAGAGAACTAAAGATGAAAAAAAATTGGTGTCCTTGTGTTAATTGTGTAAACACTTATAGAATATTTAAGAGAGATGCATTTGATCACTTAATATGTGATGGCTTTCTTAAGGCTTATGTTCGTTGGATTTTTCATAGGGAGCGATGTGATGGATCTACGCCACCATTTCCAACTAATGTAGAAGAAAGAGAGTTTGAACACAACATTCATAACCTCTTGCATGATATGATGGCAGAGCGAGTTATGAATAATGATAAACATAACAGTCATTCGGTAGATGCAAGTACAAGGTTTGGGGATCATAATCTAGACTTCAAAGAGACAATTTTTATGATTTACTGAAAGATGCAGAGGTGCCACTTTATCAAAATTGCAAAAAAAAAAAAATCAAAGTTGTCATTTATCATTTATTTGTTCCACATTAAATGTTTTAATGGGTAGACAAATAAGTCTTTCAATTCTTTATTAGATGTGTTAAAACTTGCATTGTTGGATGATAATACTTTACCGGGGTCTCATCATGAAATAAAAAAGATAATTTGTGAATTGAGTTTAGGATATGAAAAAATTCATGCTTGCCCAAATGACTGAATGTTGTTTTAGAAAGAAAATGAAAATGGAGAGATTTGTTTGAAATGTGGAGCCTCCCGATGAAAAGAAACCTCAAATGGTGTTGAAGATGAGGATGTAGACACTTTTTCAAAAAAAAACGTTGGTTTCCCCTTATTCCAAGATTGCAAAGATTATTTATGTTTTCGAGTATTGCTCTTTTGATGACTTGGCATGAAGACAGTCGTAAGAACGTGGACGTATGAGGCATCCGACAGATTTCTTGCCTTGGAAATCATTTGATTCTTGTTGTCCTGAATTTTTTTTCAGATCCTCGTAACATTTGCTTAGACTTGGCTTCTAATGGTTTTAATCCATTTAGAACTTTGAGTGTGACGCACAGTACTTGGCCTGTTATCATGATACCTTATAATTTTTCAATGTGGATATGTATGAAGAAGTCCAATCTTATACTCACTTTGTTCATTTCTGGTTTAAAAGGTCCATGAAATAATATAGATGTATACATGCAACATTTACTTATAGAATTATATGAGCTATGGGAAGTTGGTGTTGAAACTTTTGATGCTTCAACAAATCAAACATTTCAACTTTGTACAACATTGATGTGGACTATAAATGACTTCTCAACATATGTCAACTTATCTGGATAGAGTACTAGAGGAGAGTATGTATGTTCTTGTTGTGGGTATAATACCGCTTCTAAGTGGTTGAAGAATAGTCAAAAGTTTTGCTATACGTGTCATCGTAGGTGGTTAGATCCTAATCACAGGTTTCGAACCGACAAATATTCTTTTGATGGTACTAAATAACATAGAAGTTCCCCTTAACCACCCACAAGTAGCGATGTATTGAGGCAATTGGAAGTTTTAAATGGAATCGAAGATGGGCCTTGGAAGAAGAAAAAAATCCATTTTCTTTTCTTTACCATATTAGGAGCATCAATTATTGCATCACAATCTTGATGTGATGCATATAGAGAAGAACATTTGTGATAATATTTTTGGAACATTGATTGGACAAGAGGGGAAGAATAAGGACACCTATAAATCACGATTAGACCTTGTCGAAATGGGTATAAGAAGTGTTCTTCATCCACAAACTCAAATTGGTCGTAGCACTTTTACTTTCCTCAACCTTCTTATCAAATGACATTGAGTGAGAAAATTTCTTTCTTGAAAGTTCTCAAGAAAATGAAAACTCCTAATGAATATTCTTCCAATGTCTAACGTTTTGTGCACCTTAAACAACGGAAACTACTTGGGCTCAAAAGTTATGACTGTCTGTCATCTCCTAAAGCAAGAGTTTCTTCTTATAGCCATTCGGGGAACTTTGCCTGAAAAGGTTTGCATAGTTCTTATTGAAGTGTGCAATCTTTTTAGGCAAAAGGTCAAAAATAGCCCTCAACGTTTCACCTTTTGTTCATTTTAGCCCTATCCTTTTTTGTGTGCAAACAACCACCTAACATTTTATTTTTCGTTCAAATTTCATCCTTCTTGGATGAAAACTATTAGTCAACTAACAGTCCACGCCTGAGGTTGACGTGGCATGTCTGTAGGGCATGGGGAGATGACCTGACACTGCCACGTGGCACTTTACTGATGTGGCGATTGGTTAAAAATATTTTCTTTAAAAATTAATTAATTTTTTTAATTTTTTAAAAATGCCACATCAGCAAAAATGTCACGTGACAGTTCGACATCATCTCCTCATGCCCTACAAACATGCCACGCCAGCCTCAAGCGTTGACCATTAGTTGACTAACGGTTTTCATCCAACAAGGATAAAATTTGAACGTAAAATGAAACGTTAGGTGGTTGTTTTCACCAAAAAAAGAGATAGGACTAAAATGACCAAAATGTTAAACGTTGGGGGCTATTTTTGACCTTTTACCTTTTTTAAAAGATATTTGCTCTAAGGTCCTTGTAGAAAGTGAACTTGATAGACTTGAGTTAAAGGCTGCATCAATTTTATGTGATCTTGAAAAAAAACCCTTCATCCTTTTCAGAATCATGATGTAACACCCCTCGCCCGGGTTAGGAGCGAGGAGTGTTACCGGAGGCGGAAGGCAGAAAACAGAACCGGAACGGAACCAGAATTTCACAAAACGGGATATCGAAACATTTACATTCACAGGACATCAATAAGAATTCATATCACATACATTGAGCAAACCATTTTAATGCGCACGCGGAAAGTGGGCTAACAAAAATTTCTAACATACAATGCTAACTAGACTTGCATCTAAATTAATCCAATCATTGACTCAAACCCATTGGCGAAGTCCACTCAGCGGAATAAGGGGGTACCTTAATAATTTACGAGCCAATTTAAAATTTTCTTATCATCTTATTAAAGATCCAATTTTAAGACCTCACTTAATATTTTCATTCGAACACTATGCTATCTATTTTATCAATTTGCACTAACCATATTCTAATAATTTATCGATTAATTCACTGATAGGATTTAATTCAAGCATATCAAAACACTTAGGCCTTTTAATACCATGCCATTCGAACCTCTATTAATTTAGTCTAGGTGATTTCGAAACATACCAACACAACAAGGCGTTGCCGATAATGAAAAACATCATAATTAACATACAAGCCATGCTTGATTTCATAAACCATCCTATCAATCTTCCATTGGTAGTTGCATTACAAAACATCATATTTCTAAATGCTCCTTAAACCATGCCAAGCTATCATACTATATACAACAAAAGAATAATGTAAGACCACTAGCTTGACTTACATATATACATAAAAAAGAATGAGGCATTCAAACTAAAAACAAAACATGGTATTAGCCTCCTAACTAAACATCAAGGAGCACATAATAACTTCATACACCAACGTAAGTTTAGGCTACGACCAAACAAAATGAAATGAGACTCTAGACAAACTTCAAAGCCACCATCTAGGAGTCTAAAGATAAGACTAAGATCATACATTTATTGTCTTGTAATTTGCCCCGATCGGATATGCTAGCTTTAGTCCCAAGCTATCCTGCTAATTGGGATGAAAGAAACAAAGGAGCGTTAAGTACAAATTGTACTTAGCGAGGTAATACTAAAGCTAATTCATTCTTCAATTTATATGTGATCAAACATTGAGTTTACTTAGCTAGGATTGATAACATACAATTAACACCTAACTAAGCTTAGCATAACCGAACTCAAGTGATTTCATACATCTCATGTACAACATTTATAGCATCATGCTCATATACATTTCGATTAGTAATCATATTCATCATCATGCTTCATATTCGATCCAGCCAAAACCATACAACAATTAAATTTTCATCATGCTTATTCTCATTCTTCATAATCGAAATAATCAAAATCATACCCAAACATAACATTGCATTATCAATTACTCATGAGCAGGATCATAAACCATCTTAGGCATATCATTTGAATGGATCACTAACTATTGACCATGAGTCAAACATTTCAAATATATCACATTTCACTTCCATTTCATTCGAAAGGGCCATTGCCCACATTGTTCATATTTTGAATTTTCCAAACATATCACATGCATTGTGTCACGGGGTCAGAGTCTTGGCGCAGGGACATCTCCCCTGTGCGACACCTCAGGGCTCCCACACGCCCGAGGCTCAGCCTTTTCCACTCCGATGCTTACTAGTTTCACCCTCCCATGGGCTCATCAGGGAAGCGGGGATAGCTCCCGACCAGTGTGGTGCAAAACCAGCACGCCCATCCGAGGACTGGACGGCTGTACGACACGTACTACACCCTTATTGCTATCCCGCATCCTGCATTAAGCACAACCAGCAAGCATCTTGTCACGGTCTCGCCTATCACGCGAACGGACCGTGACATTCTCCCACACTCAATTCATGCACGTCCTTGTGCATGGGGAGAAAACTCTTTCCCTCATCTTTTGAGGAATTAGCCCAGATCTCGTGTGCAATTCCCTGCCTGGTTGCCCTCTTCACCGAGGCTCCGACACATGCGGCTACGAGTGCTTGGCAAACTTTCGCTGTGGCTTCCTGCCTACCCGTCCTCTTCTCAATCTCTTTATAGAGGACCCACTCGCGAACACCCCCTCTCATTAGGGTGTGAGGCACATGCTCGTCCACTTGACTCGTTACGCAGCATAAGGAGCGCTTGGTAAACTCACAGCTAGCACACAGACTGGCTCTGATACCATCTGTCACGGGGTAAGAGTCTTGGCGCAGGGACATCTCCCCCGTGCGGCACCTCAGGGCTCCCACACGCCCGAGGCTCAGCCTTTTCCACTCCGATGCTTACTAGTTTCGCCCTCCCATGGGCTCATCAGGGAAGCGGGGACAGCTCCCGACCAGTGTGGTGCCTAACCAGCACGCCCATCCGAGGACTGAACGGCTGTACGGCACGTAATACACCCTTATTGTTATCCCGCATCCTGCATTAAGCACAACCAGCAAGCATCTCGTCACGGTCTCGCCTATCACGCAAACGGACCGTGACAATTGTATTCACATTCGAAAGGACCGATGTCAATAAAACTCTTTTATAAAAAATGTATCATGTCATGCCTTTTCAATAATCATTTTACTTATCCACTTCATAAGCTTCTATTAATTATATATTTTTCATTTAATTTAGTTTCCCTAGGTAGAATAGAAGGATTAGATAAGCAAGTCATTAGGAGGGTACCAAGTACCAAACAGGGGTTGCCTAAGCAACAAGTCAGGGGATGCTCAATAGCATCAATGTGTCTTGGACACCAAGCAAGATCACATTCGATCAACAAGTTCAGGGAGTACACTAGGTACTAAACAAGGGTTGCACTTAAGCAACAAATCAGGGGTTGCACTAAGCAACAAATCAAGAGAGCTCGGACTCTAGGCCTGCCGTAATATCGAAGACCTCTAATCGACCAAGGGCTTATTAATCTTTTTAAATTACCATACACATTTCAATTATATCGTCCATTGTTTAATTAATCACATACATATTGCATGATTTAAATGCATACTCATTCCATCACATAATTGCACCATTTCATGTAATTCATGTTAATTAATTTCATGCAACATTCGAACAGCATCAAAGCATGCATAAACAACAACATTTCATAATATTACAAGCTCATAACAACATAGCAAATATATCACAAGGGCAGTCCACAAATTCGATATAGTCAAGCATTAGCAAAGTCTCATTTCATGCTTCCATTTCCATTTAACCTCCTTCCCTTACTAAACATGTTACCAACTTTAAATTAAGTCCATTTCATGCATAAATTATAAATTACATAAATAAATTAAAGTGGTTAGGACACTAGTCCCAACCCTAAAACAATTACACTCACAAACTCCTTAAGCTTGATCTTTGATTAGGATGCCTTTGTTCCTCCCCCTTGATTGATCAATCTTTGCTTCCTCCAAAGAATCCTCACAAATTTGATCTTTAACACTCAACACAAAACAACTACAAACCACATCAGAGAATAATTCAATCACATTCACTCCTTTAACTCAATTGTAAACATTAACCTTCAAATCTATTTTTCTATTGAATTAGTTGGAGGACCAGTTACTATTTTGGTCATAACTTCTTATTTATCAATCCAAATTCCACTTATCATACACCCTTAGAAATGTATTAAACTCAGTTTTCCAACCATATAAATCTTATATTTTTCTCTATTCTGAGTTAGTACAGTTTATTACATAAACATGACCCTTTTAACAGTCATGAACAGCTTGTACTGCCTAACTTCTTTAATTCATAACTTCTAATTCACATACTGAAATCAAATTCCGTTTTCTCTCAATGATACTAGAAATTTCAAAGTTTATACCATAAAAAGTTTAGCTCAAAATACCTTATATCCTATTTTTGGTGAATTTTCAAAGTTACAGCTCAAGGTTTAGGTTTTCTAGACAGTTTACCCTTTTTAATACATTAAGCTTCAATTTCACCTATTTACCACACTTTAATTCTAAATTCACTTGATACATGATTTGTAATATCCATTTACGTCTTTTTTACGTCCTTATCAATTCTTATTATCAACAGATAAGTCCTCAATTTTAATAAGTTTCCAGATCAGTCATATTCTCATGTTTCTAGTAACTAGCTTCCTTAATTCACCAATTTAGGCCATTTCAAATTCAATTCAAGAGTCTATACTTATTCTTACATAATCCACTGATTCTAAACTCTGAGTTAAGTGCTAAATTTCGTATAATTCAGGTCCTTACATTCAATGATTTTAATCAAAACAATCCATAATTCCATTTTATCCTAGTACACGTCTAGTTTTAATTTCAATCAAAATTTCCTTATTCAATTTCATTTTTCCAGTAATCTAAGGCTTGTTTTGTTGAGTTGATCACACAATTGCAAATGGCCAAGAGGGGGTGAATTGACAATTAAAATTTTGGTAGGAGGTAAGAGTGAAAAATAAAAAGTGACACAAGTGGTTCAAGTGGTTCAAGTTCTCCAAATGAACTCTACATCCACTACCTTAGTTCCCACTAAGGATTTTCAACCAATTCACTACTTGAATTCTTTTCCTTTTCTTGGATGAGGAGACAACCTTACAAATTGATTAAGCTTTCTACCCAAAGCTTAATTCATTCACTTTTACAAAGAGATGAATATGGTAAACTCTAAAAATTCCTCTCAAAGGATAAATGTTTACCCAAATACAATTTCAAACTCCCCAAACTCACAATACAAGATTACAATAAGATCACAAGAGTTGGGTACAAGAATTTGACTATGAAAGGCACTAAGGTTTGAATTTTTTGCTTTGATGTTGCTTGTAGGTTCAATGGTTGTTGCTTGGTCAATTGAAGCTTGTTTTTATACCCTTGCATTGAATTCTAGACGTTTGGGTAGTTGGGATCATCAATAGAGTCGTTGGGAGCATTTTTCCCGCAATAAATGCAGCTCTGCAGCCTACTGTATCGGTACTCGTAGAGGGCGTATCGATACCTGCATCAAAGAGGAAAGAGCCGTTGTGACTGAAAACAGAGCGTATCGATACGCATAGAAGGCGTACCGGTACGGTTTTAAGGGGCGTATCGGTACGGATGGCCGTATCGATACGGTGTTTGCTCACTGGAATCCCAAGTTTGGTTTTCTTAAAGATCGTATCGATACGCATACCAAGCGTATCGGTACGGTATAACGGTCTTTTAAAAATGGGGAAACCAGCCAACTGACAAGTCAACGGTCGAAAATTAAATGCAAAGATTTTTCAAAGATAAGCTTATCGTATCGATACGGTTGCAAAGTGTATCAGTACGATTTCATTGAAAGAGTTGCCCAGATGAATATCGTATCGATACGGGGTAATACCGTATCGGTACGCTAAGTCCATTAAAATTCCAGTGGCAAAAGCCTGTATCGATACGCCTGGGCGTTTTTGTATGGTTTGGCTTGAAAACTTAAAGGAAAAAGACTTGAAGAAAGTTTATTATTTTCAGAACTTGTCTTTTGTTTAAAATACTTGTCAATAGTGAGACTTTTAAAGAGTACTTAAAAATTTATTGTTTTGCAAATTGGTCCTTAAGTTTAGATGTTATATCAAAATCAATTTCGGTTTCACAATCTCCCCCTTTTTTTCTTATAGAATTTTCATTTCTCTTCAACTTTGTCCAAATAGAAATTTTCTAGTTTGATCCCTAACTATCTCAATTTTTCATTCAAATCATGAACTTCTAATCATTCCTCACAATAGTCCCCTTTTAAATCGGTTCACCATTTTACATATAACCCTTCAAAATTTCATCATTCCAACTCAACATAATCACCACAACCCCATCAATTTCATGCTTAAATTAACCATAAATTTCACATGCATAATTTTGCACTTATTCGAACAATAATAAGAAGAAATGAGAGACTTACTTCTTAGCTTTGCTACCACTAGTTAACCCTTCTTACTCCTAGCTCAAGACCATCAACATGCATGTAACTACTTTCTCCATTAGAGCTAAATTTTTCAAAAAATTCAAAGCTTTTCTTTCTCTCCTTTTCTCTCTAGTCTCACAGCAACAAGGGGAAAAGATGGAGAAGAAAACATCTCCCTTAATTTGGGGAATTATGTTGGGTGTTTATTTTACTTAATTACCCCTCTCTCATACTTTAATCTTGCCTTTTTACCAAGGGCAGTCTATAGAATGTTGTTATTTAGCATGCAAAATTTTGTTTTATTTTCTCTTTAATTTGGTCATTGATTTCATCCACACATAATTTCTTTCTTCCTTCAATTTGGTCCGATTTCTACTAGGGAAATATACACCTTCTAATTAATTTTTTAATTCTCCAAACCTATTATTTTAATCATGTGACAATCAAATTAATGTTCAATTAAGTTATCAACTTGACTCCTTCAACTCAATTCTTGAATTCGAATGCCCAAGATTCTTTTGAATTTCGAATTGATGCAATAATTGCCAAATAAGGAAAATTCAAGGACTAAATTGAATCAAATTACTTAATTGTGGACTTAATTACTTTCAAAGAATAATTTAATACTCTAATTCAATGAGTTAAATTCTAGGACGGAAAAGCGGATGTTACACATGATGCACTTACTAATTCATCTAGCAAATAAAGCTAAAATTGTTGGTCCAGTCACTTATCAATGGATGTATCCGGTTGAAAGGTACAATTTAAGAATATATTGTTAGGAGTAGAAATATAAAAATATTTACTAAGATTTTTACTAATATATAATTTCTTTCTTCTAATGAAATAGGTATCTATCGGTACTAAAGTCTTTTGTAGGCAATAGAGCTCATACAAAAGGATCTCTTGCGGAAGGTTACTTATCACATGACTATTTGACATTTTGCTTTCTATATTTGGAAGACTTGTTCTTGATGAACAAGGATTAGCGCAAGCACATTAATATGTGTTATTCAATTCAGATGAAGTATTTCCATATATAAAGTAAGTTTTCTTCAATTCAATATAGATTTGACTCCACACTGGTTATAATCGTTCTGTTTTTTCTTTTAGGAAACAAGAACAAGAAGAGATGTAATCGAAAGAAACGATTTTTACCATTTGAGATGCATAAGTTGCAAAGTGAAAATTTTCATACATGGTTTCGCGATCATGTAAGTATACCAAAATTAAGATGTGAAACTTATATGATATTATTTAAACAGTTAGTATTGACACTTAAAATATTACATAGGTTGCACTCTTGGACCGACAAGTACAAGAAGCTAAAAAACTTGAAAACTCAAAATAGTAGAGTTGTTGTTACGGGTAAGATATGGAGTTATGTAATTGCAAGAGACAAGCAACCAGTTCAATGAGAAGTTAATCATTATGGAGCTTTGAAAGATATTGTTAAATTGAACTATTCGTATCGATTTAGAGTTGTATTGTTTAAATGTGATTGAGTTGATATCACTAGAGGTTGTAAGAAAGATAAATTTGGTTTTACACTTGTGAATTTTTCGCATTTAACGCATAGAAGGAACAATTTAATTGATGACTCATTTGTGTTAGCATCACAAGTTAAAAAAATTACTTTGTTAAGGATGAAAGACAACCCGATTGGTAAATCGCAAAATATGCTAAGCTTTGAGATGTGTTCGATATGGGTGATGCGTAATCCTTTGACAAAGATGATGAACTTCGACAATTGGTTTTGGATGATTCTACTCACACTAGGGTCTCAAGTTGGATTAGAAAAGATGTTGGTGTTAATGGATTGGATGTCTCTCCAGATATGGAAAATGAAAATATAGAGGAAGGTCCAATTAATGAAAAATATAGAAAAGACTTATTTTGGAGTTATATGACATTTTTGTACATGTTCTATTGTAATTATGGGCTAATGGATTGGATGTCATTTTTTGTTGATCTTTTTCTGCAATTACAAAATGAGAACTTTTTAGTAATTGAATGTGTTACTTTATTGTTATTTTTTTCTTCATAAATTTAGCTTCAGTCAGAAATCTGAATCTAAAATTAGACTTTTCTACTTGTTGTTGTGGGTTTTTTTTTTTGCTTTACTATGATGCTATCGTTAATATTAGATTTGCTGACAATAAGATGATGTTGTCAATCCGATGTGTGTTATTTACCTGCTTCTACTCTAATTTTTCTTTAGCATTATGGGTTAACTCATGTTTTAGATTAAATTTTACAGGACTCTGAACAATATGTCGAAACGAAAATGTCTTAACATTGTTTCAAAATCAAAAACTCTGAATCTCGGTCTCAATATAAAGATCAACGAGCAACATCTGTGCAACATCAAGAACAATCTCAAGTGCAACAATCACAACAATCTAAAGAAGTTCGAGGAGTATGTGGAGAACAATCTCATGAAAAACAATCACAACCCTCATCAGGTACTATATGCTCACCTCAAATCAAAGGTTCAAATACAATTATTTGTGTGAATGTCATTTGTAATTATACATTTTTTTTCTGTAGAGAACATTAATCGTAAGAAAGTTCGAGGAGCAACACTTACGCCGAATATTTTGGAGCTGCATGATGACATCACGTTAATGTCAAAGTTACCAATTTATATCAACTTGTGGGTGAAGAATCAACTTGTTTATGTCGATTCATTAGAACGATGGTATGAAAGGCTAAGTTTGCGCCAATTAATTATTTGAATTGACATGAGATACCAAACAATAAAAAGAAAGAAGTGTGATCCACGATCAAGGTATGTTCTCTTCTATAATATAGGAGTTGGGATTTATTCCTTATAAGCCTAAGGACTTGAAAGATTATGAATGACCATAATAAATTTGGTGAGGTAAAACAATGCATAGGTGTCTTGGTTATTAACTAGTAAACTATGCATGTTTCGGTACTATCAATATTGATTGTAGATTGTTAATTGATGATAAATATGGTACATATATAGCTGCTGCAAAATAAATTTATTAGATGGACAAGTTATGTTACTCAGAATATAATTCACCTAGGGGTAAAGAACTTATGCAAGTTAGTGAATTAATCAAACCATGATGAAAATTCCAACATTGAAGTATAGTGGTTGCTTTGTATTTGACATTCATATGCTATATTATCGGAAGCCACATCTTCTTATATTTTCTAATTTTCTGTTTTTGAATTGTGACATTCATGTCTTATTTTGTTAATGTAGTTAAAATTTCAATTACAATTATTTGATTCGGAGAAAGGCATTTACGAAGTCATATCAAAACATGTTAAAAAATGGGTTCTCTTAGATATGAATACCAAATGAAGGCAATGGAAAAATGAATTGAAATCTCAAATATTTTATGAGAACTGAACTATAGAGCAAATCGTCGAAAACTGCAAGGATCCACGAGTGAATTTGGGTCAATTGAAGACACTTGTTGAATATTGGATGTCCTCAAAGGCAATGGTAAAATGCTACAGTTTTATAATTTCTATAAATATGATATTTTAATTTTTATTAAAAATTTATTACTTATAATTCAAATAGGAACAAAGTGCCACAAATAGATCAAATAGGTCAAAGTTAGATAAACCACATTGCACAAGAACAAGATCTTTCCTTAGGATTGTTGAAAACTTGGTGTGTATAATTTTCTTTATTAATACCATTGATTCGAATAATAACAATTGTTTCTAATATCTCACGTTATTTTTTTAAGGTCATACTGCAAAATCTAACGAAATCACAACAACACGAGTTGATGTCTATGTTCGATCTCGTACACGCAATGATGGAAGTATCATGAATTCCAGGGCCGCACTTGTTGTGGTAATTTATTATTGTTTAGTCTTGTATATGTGCTTTGGAAAAAATAATATAGTTATGATATTATATGTTTAACTTGTTTATATTTTAGAAACATATTCAAGA
Organism: Hibiscus trionum; assembly: GCA_030270665.1. Classification (NCBI taxonomy): domain Eukaryota; kingdom Viridiplantae; phylum Streptophyta; class Magnoliopsida; order Malvales; family Malvaceae; genus Hibiscus; species Hibiscus trionum. Next base: position 2,438,837 of record BSYR01000012.1, read on the forward strand.
GAAGAAAAATAAAAGCACTTCTTCTAAAAAATTATCACAAACTTCGTGGTCAAATGATGTGTTCGCTCAAGTTAAGGGATCGAAAAGAAGAGGGCGTGTTCATTGTGTAGGGAAATTTCACACTCGTTCTTCTTAGGAATTTGGAGCTTCACAACCAATCCAAAATGCTAAAGACGTGGAAGGGTTGAAATCTAAAATTGCGAAATTAGAAAAACTTTTTGAAACTTACTTTGTACTCTATTTTCAACAACAATGTCTAGATCTATATGTGGATGATTTGGATGCTTTGCTTCGTATGGTTGATGCAGAGGTATACAAAATATTTTACTTTCTTATTACTCCATTATTTTTTATTTAAAGTCGTTATTTTTATTACTTTTAATAGGCAACTTCTGATGTTGGTAGTGCTTCAGAGATAATTAATTGTACCAGTTGATCCTTGCCTTCAACAAATCAAAAGAATACCGATGGAAATGATCAGAGAACACAATAGAGGATGATCTTTGAATTGTTTTTAGCTTTTATTATGTACGTTATTAAGAAACACAAATATTTGCTATCACATTTTTTTTGCTTTTAATAGACTCGTACATGTTCTAGTGATTATGTATTACATACTTTTTTTATTTGAATATTAAATCAGATATTTTTCCTTTTAAAAAATAAATATTTTTTGTTATAATAGTATTAATAATTATTAATATTTAAAATAAAAATAAATGCCAATTTAACCTATACCGACTGATACAACCATCGGTTTAAGTACCTTATACAGGTCTACATGGTACATATGTCGACAGACACAACCGTCGCCCGTCGGTATAGGTATCTTATACAGATCTACATGATACATATACCGATGGCCAACACCATCGCTAAAAGTCTGAATCAATTGCGACGAACAGACCGTCTATAAAGGTAAAACTTATAGCGACGATCAAACCATCAGTAAATACCCATTGTTATATATGTACCACATATACCGACGGCTTGCATCCGTCAGAATAGGTACACTAATTTTTTGGGGTATTTCATACATATTCCTACGGATACGTCTGTTGGTATAGGGTCCCAACATTTATACGACGGTTCGTTCCGTCGCTATAGATTTATACTGACTAGCGTTTTATCGAAGGCATTTTGTTTGTCAGAATATGTCTTTTGTCTGTTGGTACAGGGTTTTAGACCATATACCGACGAATTTTTGGTGTTTTACCGATGATTTTATGTCCGTCGGTATATGTCATTTTTTGTAGCTATCAAGCAATGCAATTACACTTATGATGCTCATGAAACATTTTGGAGTTCGAGGTGTACTAACCTCAAGCACTAGCGATAAATCCTCATTTGAACTTCTCAATTACTCCACTTGTCCCGATATTCGATCCCGAATATTCCTCAAATAAATACGAACATAATACATATTAATTTCCACATTCACTAACTAATTCCTAAGGTTAAATGCGTAAAAATAACTTACCTAGTTTGAATTTGGCGAAAAGAACTGTACCAACGAACTCAGAACATTGAAAAATCTTCAGGTAGGGTCCCTCAAAAAAAGCCAATGACCGGTCAATGATCATTCAATGGCGGTTGAGGCCGGTCAACGGCTGGTCAAGGGTACAGTGCGGCGCAGGTGCACAAGAGCTTTAGTGCACCCACGGGCGATATTCTAGTGTGGCGCGGTACATTGTAGCAGTGTGCACCCGCCTGCTGTTGCGCATGCCCACTCACAGTGGTGGCACGTGGGGCCTCCTTCAGTCATCGGACGACAGTGGCGAGCTCTAGTCTCGTTGTCTCGACACCATTGAACACGGTGGTGCCTTTCATTTCTTGATTCGGTCGCCGAAAATACCTCATTTCAAGCAACCCGAAACTTGCTTCCCTCACCCCGGTGAACGGCGGTAGCGATGGCGACTTAATGACTACCGACCGACTCGTCTTGGCGAACTCTTTCCAACGATGCTAGCGGTGTCAAGAAAAAATGCTTGGACGGCGGTAGATCAAATTTCAAAACTCCCTCATTCATTTTCTCTCACACTTTTCTATTTTCTTTCTCTCACTATTCGCCTTTTCCCATCTCTCCAACATATCCTCTTCCACTTTCTCCACTGCCCACTCTTATTTTAAATTTCAAACATCATTATCCCTTGATAAATATAATAAACACTTGTCATACATTTTTATTTCCACTTTAGACTTAACTTTAAGTCTTTATTCAATCTAGCCTAATAATCCATTTAATGGGCTTTCAAATTTGATTCACCCAAATTAAATCTTAACTTTTGGAAGATTCAAATCCGAATTCAAGGCCCAAATTATTAACCTGAAATTCGGTCATTACGCACTTCGGCCCTTATTCTTTTTTAAAAGCAATTTAGCCCTTAACGTTTTATTTTGGGTCAAAATAGTCTCTCCGTGAATGAAAAATGTTAGTCAACTGACGATAAGCAACTTGAAATGACTTGACAGAATTAATGACACGTCAGAAGAAGAAAAAACATTTTATATTTTATACATTTTTTTAAAAAAATTGACTTATGTGTCATTCTCTAAAGTCAGTATATTTGGTTATATGACACGGTTATCGCGGTGTGCACTGTCATGTAGGTTTGCCACGTCATTTCAAGCCATTTACCATTAGTTGACTAACAGTTTTTATCTGGACCATTTGGACCCAAAATAAAACGTTAAGAGTTAAATTACTTTAAAAAAATATTGACCAAAATGACAATTCAATCAAACGTTAGAGACATTTTATAGGATTATGCCTAAACTTAAAGAAGTAAAAATAAATAAACAAAAGAATAAACAATTGTCACCGTCTTAACCTTGCTTGTGAAAAAATCAACTATCGATCTATCGGATAATAGTCCTATTTATATTTAGAAGTATGGTTCTTATTATCTAATCTCTTGTTTTCTTTTTCAGCTTTAACCCTTTTTTTTATTTATGTCTAATTCATTTGATAGAGATCTGGATTTTAACGTCAAATAACGTAATCATATCCTGTTTTTGTGATTAGTCTCGCAAGTAATACATTTTCATTATCAACCATGCATGTGCAATTCCTCAATAATTTAATATTTTCTGGATCTACTTGCAAAATATAAAGCGAAAGGACTAAATGAATTGAAATGCAAAAAATATTGAGTATTGAAATGAGACCCACATTTGCGTCAGGGAGAAAGAGAGAGATAAACAACCCTGATTATCAATATGACACTGTCTAAGATCAAATGCTAATTCAGCATTAAAATGCATATGCTATATGTATAACGTAAATTCATGCAAAAACCCCGAACTCTAACTTTAACCAGACGAATCCTAAACTTTTAAACCATTGTATTGTCAGCTGAAAATTTGTTTTGAATTGTCGTCCGGGGCAGAGTCAAAAAATTGAATTTGGGTTATTATAATTTAAAGATTTTATGAAATAAATTTTTAAGTAGGTGGGAACAATAATACATATTAATATTAATTTAAAGTTGTATTAATATTTTTTAATATTATTTTATATTAAATTTATAGAAAAGTCTGTTCTAAATATACTCTCAACTATTTGACAATGAACGCTCAATCACCCTGCTGCAGTTGCTGGTGCTAGAACCCGTGACCTCTAGGAACAACAACTGTTCCCTTAACCACTGAGGCAAGTTGGTCCGTGCTTAAGCATAATTATTTGATGCACTATTAGTGAAATTTTTATCCACAAGTAGGTTTCTAAAGTTCTCATATATTTCTTGGGGCCCTAAACTTAAACCCTTAAATTATAAACTCTAAACATTAAAGCATAAAATCTATTCTCAGAACTTAAAACTAATCATTAACACTAAAACTTTAACCCTAAACCATAACCTTTAAACCCTAAAAAGTAGACGCTTGCAAAAAACAAATTTTTCACCGCCAGTGCGTAGAATATTTTCTCCAAATTCGATACGAGTAACTATTTACTGACACGCAAATCTAATTTCACCAGACTATCTATCATCTTCCCGACCTCAATTTTTACTATCCGTCAGATATTTTGACCACTTACAATAACTCTCCACCCAAATAAAAAAATTGTTCGAAACCGTCAAAACAACCCTATCCACGATCATCTTTGGAATTGACCAGTTTTTTACATCAACACCACGGTTATAATCAGGGATGGATCTGGAGGGGACGGTCACCCCCTAAAATTTTAAAATTCTTATACGATTTAAATTTTTTTTAAAAAAATTATATATTTTCTATTGAATATTTATTTTCGCCCCCTAAAATTTTATAAGTTCATCCCTAACATAATGTTTTGTGTCCGTCTCTGGTTATAATATACATTTTAATTTGTTGTAGTCGAGTTGCAAGTATATTTGGTCAGCATGAAAGTGAAGGCCACGTGTAGTCTCAGTCACCTTGTTTGTTCGTAATTAAGGACTCACCTAGGGATGTAAAAACAGGTAATCGGATGGGTTTCAGGTCGGGTACTGTCAGGTCGGGTAAAATCGGGTACAGGTCATTTCAGGTCATTTTTTTATGTTGACTCGACTCGGGTCGGGTGCGGGTCCATTTCAGGTCGGGTCTATTTCAGGTCGGGTCCATTTCAGATCGGGTCCATTTCAGGTCGGGTCCATTTCAGGTCGGGTTCATTTCAGGTCGGGTCAAAACGGGTCGGGTCCGAAGCAGATAATTGACAGGTTAATTCGGGTTCGGATACACTTCAGGTCGGGTCCATTTCAGGTCGGGTCCGTTTCAGGTCGGGTTCGTTTCAGGTCGGGTCCATTTCAGGTCGGGTTCATTTCAGGTCGGTTGCATTTCAGGTCGGGTGCATTTCAGGTCGGGTAATTCAGGTCGGGGTATTTTTAGGATTGAAATTCGTATTGTATTTGAGTTCGGTACAACCGTATAAGTAGTCGATAGACTTTAGGTTGGCCTTCGTCAATCGTCATTGATTTGGAGTTAATTATTTAAAGTCATATCAAATTAAAATTATAAAACATTGGAGTAATTAAAAAATACTGAAAAGGGGTCAATTTGGATTAAAAATAAAGTTTCACGGATTATAATGAACAAAAATATCAAATTAAAATTATAAAACATTAGACAAATTTAAAAGAAAACAATGAAAAGGGGTCAATTTGGAATAAAAATAAAATTTTAGGGACTATAATGAACAAAAATATCAAATTAAAAGTATAAAAATTGGAGTAATTAAAATAACAATAAGTAGATGTCAATTTAGAATAAAAATAAAGTTTTTGGGTCTAGAATGAACAAAATTTCAAATTAAAATTATAAAACATGATGAATTAAAATATATATATGGGCCAATATGGAATTAAAATAAAGTTAAGGGATTAGAATGAATAAAATATCAAATTAAAATAATAAAACATTTGACAAATTAAAAAAATAAATGTGGGTCAATTTGGAATAAAAATAAATTTTTAGGGTCTATATGATGAAAATATCAAATTAAAATTATAAAACATTGGACGAATTAAAAAAACAATGAATAGGGGTCAATTTGGAATTGAAATAAAGTTAAAGGGACTAGAATGAACAAATTACAAATTAAAATTATAAAACATCAGACGAAATAAAAAACAATAAATTAGGGTCAATTTGGAATTAAACTAAAGTTTAGGGGACTAGAATGAACAAAATATCAAATTAAAATTATAAAACATCGGACTAATTAAAATAAAGTTAAAGACTAGAATGAACAAAATATCAAATTAAAATTATGAAACATCAGACTAATTAAAAATAAATAAAAAATGGTCAATTTGGAATACAAATACAATTTAAGGACTAAAATGAATAAAATGTCAAAGTAAAATTATATATTATTGGACTAATTAAAAAAACAATTAGTAGGGGTCATTTTGGAATAGAAATGAAGTTTTAAGGGCTATAATGAAAACAAATATCAAATTAAAATTATAAAATAATGGATGATTTAGGGTTTAGGGTTTAAAGGGTTTAGGTTTTAGGGGAATTTTATTAATGGTTTAGGGTTCATACATTGATAGATACATACATACATACTTGCATACATTAGGGTTTAGGGTTTATGGTGTAGGGCTTAGGGAAATTCATCAAGGGTTCAGGGTTCATACATAGATAAGTACATATATACATACTTACATACATTAGGGTTTAATGTTTAGGGTTTATGATTTTTAGGGTTTATGGTTCCATGTTAAGAGAAAATTCATTAAGGGTTTAGGGTTCATACATTGATAGGTACATACATACATACTTACATACATTTTAGTCTCAATATTAGGCACTAGAATGAACAAAAATATTATCAAATGATTTATATCTGAAATATTGGAGTAAATTACAAAAATTTAAAAATAATAAGTTAGAAAATAAAATGAATAAAAATATCACCATATTAAAAATGAATAAAATTTATACCTACATATATGTACACATATACATATAAATATACATATATTATGATATATACATATACACGTATTGTTATAATTAATTAAACATATGCATATATATATATATACTAAAACACGCATGTATACATACATACTAAAATACATATATATGCGTGTATTTAAGTTTTAGTATATATATATGTATGTATGTAAGTTTTAGTATATATATTGTTATAATTATATATATATATACATATATATATATATATATATATATATATATAAGTTTTAGTATGCATATATTGTTATATATATATATATACTAGAACATACATATTTGTATGTATATATGTATACCCCTAAACAATACCCATAAACCTCAACCTTTAAATCTTATAATCACTAATAATTAGAGTATAAGCCTAATCCCCTAATCCTTAAACTAATCTCATAACCTCAAATAATTAAGTTGACACATTTACCCCTAAACCCCAAACATGAATATCTAAATCTTACAGACACTATTCACTAATAATTAGAGAGCAAGCCTAATCACATAATCCCTAAACTAATCTCATAGCCTCAAACAATCAACTTGACACACTTACCCTTAAACCCTAAACATAAACCCGTAAATCTAACAAACAAAATAAATTGAAACGTAAAAGGACAAATCTAAAAATAAATTAAAACTAATTTTTTAATTAGAGCCCAAATCACAAATGAATAAAATTATTAAACTTAATTACTTACCAAATCTTTATACGAGAACCAGATCAAATTTAAAGCAAACCAAAAAGCTTAATAATTAATTAATTTATGAAGCATGACCTAATCAAATAAAATTTAAAGAAACTAAACCAAAAGTTAAGACTAAAAAAATAAACTAAAACCTAAAAAACATAAACTCTAACCATCTAATTAAGGAAGGCCCTAAAGGATAATTAACCCCTAAATAGAAAAAATCTCACTTCCCCACTCAATTTTGTTTCACATTGGCGGCAAATCCCCCCCACCCCCACCCCCACACTTTGATCTGGCGGCAAAATTCCCCCTCCCCCAATTTATTTTTGTTTGATTTGGTGCCAAAACCTTCATAATTTCTCAATCAAAAAAACTTTCCCCCCATTAATTCAAAAAAAAAACTTCACCTAAACTAAAAAATATTTTTTTATTATTTTAATAGTTATAATTAAATTTTTAATATTTTTTTTTAATTTAATGATCAAAATTAATAAATTGATTTAAATTTTAAATAATTTATTTTAAATTCATCCATCACAACTTATTAATTTAATAAAACTTTTAAATTTTGAATATTTTTAATAATTTAAATTTAAGTATGTTAATTTTTATTAAACTTCACAAATAATTTATATTAAACGAGTTAGTATTAAATTAATTTAATAAATTAATACTTTACATTTATCAACACTTTAAATTTATCAAATCGTAGACTTCTTCAAGTATATATCAGGTAAATATCAAGTCAGATCAATATCAGTTCAGGTTAAAAATAGGTCGGGTTCAAAGCAGGTCGGGTCAATTAACAGGTCGGGTTCAAAACAGGTCGGGTCCAAAACAGGTCAGGTTCAAAACAGGTCGGGTTCAAAACAGGTCGGGTCCAAAACAGGTCGGGTTCAAAACAGGTCGGGTAATATCGGATCTCGGGTCAATTCAGTCAGGTAAAATCGGTTATCTGCCAGGTCGGCTTCGGGTTCGGGTTCGTTTCAGTCGGGCGCAAGTCGGGTTTCAGGTCCACAGTAACATGTCCAATTCGGGTTCGGGTCGTTTTCAGTCGGACGCAGGTCGGGTTCGGTCACTACAGTAACATGTCGAATTCAGGTTCAGGTCAACAACAGTCGGTTACAGATCGGGTTCGGGTCATTAAATTTTCAGGTCAAATCAGGTTCTGACTCGAACAGGTTTCAGTCGGGTTTTCAGGTCGGGTCAGCTTTTTACATCCCTAGACTCACCATGTGAGCCGTCTCAGCTAATTAAATCAAACTCTTTATTTAATATATAATCCCTTTATTAAATCAAATTCGTCATTGGTTAACCATTTGAAAAAAGTATAAATGGCATTTCATGAAGATATCAAATCTTAATTTCCATTTCCATATAAAACAAACAAAGCATTGGATCAAAAATCAAAATCATTCATCATCTCTTCTTCTTCTTAAATAAAGGTAGCATGGGCCCAAATTCTGCGCCGTGGTATTTGGAAGATTAAAAGGGTTTACAATATTTTGGACCGTTGGATCGGGATGGTTTCAACGGCTTATAACCACCATCAACGGCAAAATTAACGACCACCTTTGGAAGCCGCAAATCCTGTCTGCGTTGGACTGTTAATCGGGAGTTAATTAAGCGCAATCCCCTTGAATTGAGGGACTATGACTGAATTAATGTTTGATGAGACTCCATGAGAAACATTATGTACGCAAAAATAACAAATTTCTTAATTGGGGGGACCCATCTCCATATCTATTGCTTAAAAAATAATCTTTATAGTTAGGGGTGAGCAAAACTCGATTCAACTTGAAATTTTTTATTGCAATTTTGAGTTGTTCGAGTTATTCAAGTAAACTCGAGCAACTAAAAAAATTGAGTTTGAGTCGAGTTGAAATTTGCCCAACTCGAAAAACCAAAAAATTAAATTTTATAGTTTTGCGATTTAGTCCCTAATTTCATTTTTCTTCAATTCCTCCTTCATTTTAAGTTCATATTTGACCAAATTTGAACCACATATTCCTAAACTAATGTAGAATACTTATTTAGCTTCAATACATATTTTTAAAAATAAATTTCATATTTTTTTCAATTTAGCCTCTTAACTTTGTATGATTTCCTCATTTCTTCAATCACTCCTTCGTTTTAAGTCAATTATTGACCAACTGTGAATCACATACTCCTAAACTACTGTAGAGTACATGTTTAGCTTCAATTCATATTTTTTAAACAAAATTTTCTACTTTTTTAATTTAGCCCCTCAACTTTAAACGATTTCTCATTTCTTCAATTTCTCTTTTGTTTTAAGTCTATTTTTCACCAAAATCAAACCATATGATTCACTAAAACTATATAATATCTATACAACTTCAATTCATATTTTTTAACAAATATATTCTTTTTACAATTTAATCTTTTAACTTAACATTTTATTCAATTTGATCATTCAACTGAAATTTTTTGTGAAATTTTTTCTTCACACCAATTCATTGACTCATTTATGTTCTCATCAATACTTTATCCCCAAAAGTTTCTTATTTAAAAATAATATTATGAATATATTTTAAAAGTTTAGATGATATTTTTTATTAAATAACATTACAAATCTTACTATACATGTGAAAAATAATGTGAAGAAATACATATGCATATCTTATATGATTATAGAAAGACGTTTAAATTAAAATCAAACCGTACTATAGCATGACAAATAATTACAATTAAATTTGTATAGGAACTTGAAAACTCGACTCGAATTTCATAAACTCGACTCGAATAAAAAATTAAATTAAGTTTGAGTTGTAAAATATATGCGTAACTCTAATAACTCAATTTTTTTACTTGACTCGATTGAACTCACCCCTATCTATATCTATTGCCAATGTGGGGCCCACGTTAACCGTCCTAGTGGAACCCGTGTATTGAGACATAACCGCTTGTGATTTTCATAGACAAATTTGAATTTATAAATTTGTTAAAAACTTGAATTTGTTATTATCTGCAGTTTGGATGTCATTATCCTAATTTGATTTCGTTATCATTCAAATTAAAGTTGATTATTTGAATTAACTTTTATTATTTGAGGGTTAATAATACTTATGGTTCTCTTTGGTAAAAAAAATTAGGGCTAAAATTAGAGGTTTGACTAATCAACTCGGCTAATTTAGATGTTTGATAAACAAATGATTGTAACAACATATTAGAGAGAAATATTTCAAATTGAAAATTGAGTTTTTTAGGTTAGACAATTGAATATAAGAGTTGTAATGACTCTTCTGTCTTTAGCAATTACAAAACATTTTTTTCTATATAACCTAAATTAATAACTAACAAAATTAAAAAGATAATTTTATAAATAAAAAATTAAAATATACAACTAAATTTAATAACTTTTGAAATTATATTAAAAATATAATTTCATAAAGAATAAATTAATATATACATTCTAAAACATGTTGAGTAATGTTATATTAAAAAAATAATTTTTTAATATAATTAAAATTAATAGATACAAAATATTGATAACTAACGAATTATTAAAGCAAATATTGAATATAATCATGTTCTTATATATCATTTTATTTGTTTAAATAATCAAACAACTATCAGCTATCATTAAATTTTACCAAACGCTTTTATACAATCAACTAATGCAATCTACTAGTCAATTCGGCTATTGTAATATGTTTGTCAAATCAATTAATATAATTCATTATGGGCTATCCGCTAATTGCAAAAAAAAAATATATCCGAGTTTAAGAAATGATTTCAATGAAAAATAAAATATTATTCTCTCTAAGGGATCAAACTTTAAGTTGTTGTCTTCAAGATGTGTGCGAACTTATCAAGGTCTGAAAATAGAAATATTATCGTGAAACCGCGTTAAGAATGATAAAAAAAATAATACTTATCCCTATTTAAATATTTAAATGTAAAATTATTTATATTTGTAATAAATGAATTCATAAAAAGCAAGGCATAATATTTGTATCCGATTATAGTGATCTAGATCTATTATCATTTCCAATATATAATGCACAATATATATTATTATACAACCTCATCTATCAAATCATATATGTTTACATGTTATTTCATAGATTCATAGAATAAATGTAGATATATAATATGTATGTTTAACAAATTCTCTATTGAGATTTTCTTGAAAATAAAATAAAATGAAGTTATAGTAGCAGATCTTGATATTCAGCTTGTAAAAGAACTAGTAAAATGTTAAGTACATTACGAGTTTAAAATATTTTTAAAATATTACCATTATTGTTGAAAATTTTCAATTTGATCAATTTAAATATTTAGAGCGAAAATCAATTTTTGATTTTTCTCAAATATTTTTTTCTTATTTATTTGAAAATAATATGATAGTAGTGTAAAACTAAAAGAACTATTATTTGAGAAATAAAATTTTAAAAATAATATTGAAATAAAAATCTAAGAAAAACACTGGATTTGTGTGTGTACAATTATATCTTATTAGTTTTGAAACTTTTCACTTATAGAAGAAACTAATATTTAAAAAAACCAGTTTAAGTTCACATATTGTAAAAATAATACTTAAAAAAATTAATTTAATTTATAAATACATATAAATATTTCTTAATGCAAAATTTTAAAAATATTTTGAGGGGCCAAATACAAATTTTAAAAACAATTAAGGAGTTTAGTGACAAATTCCTCAAATTTTGATGGGGACATGGCCACTTCTAGTCCCTATGACATATGAGGTTCCGCTAGTGTGTGTATGATCTCAATTAAGGGAAAGTGAGCCTCTTTTAATTATATTAGGTATAGAACTCCAAACAAAGGGTAAGAGGAAAGTGAACCTTTGGGCACTAAAAGAGGTTCACCACTAAATCACTATTAAGAGTTCTAGTTAAAAGTTCATATCATTCTTAACACAAAATTCTAAATGACTTCAATTAAAAAAACTAATGCATGAATTGTTTTTTTGGGTATAAATATTTCTTTAATCAATACCTAATTGAATTGTCAACATTTGCCGCCTTGTTTTAAAATTAGTCTTTTTTATCCATACTAAATTAATTAAGGTGTTGTTTAATAAATTAAACAAATTTAAGTATTAAAAAATTAAATACTAAAAAATAAATGTTGACTTTAAATTTAAATCTATTTGATATTTTTCTTAAAAATTATAAGAATAATTTTAAATGTAAATTATAAATATTTTCTTTTTTCTAAGGAATTTCATTTGTCTAAACAAATTCCAGAAATAAAGGAGCATTGCCTTCACATTGGATAGAAATAATCTATTTTTTCGGTGTCTTTATGTATGTTTCAACACTAGAAAAATAAATTTAAAATTTAGAGTTAAAGTTTAAGATTTATGGTTTAAGATTTAATCTTAAAATCTAAAACTTAATTTTTTTTAACATTAAAACATACATAAGTTTTTTGTTCTTTGCATTGCACCGTTTATATATGTAATACACGTAGAAATTGAAATACATGTAGAATTCCTAAAACTTCATATTTTTAAATTAATTTACAACTTGTTAACATCATACGGAGTAATTCTTTTTCTTTTATCTTTTTTTATTATATTAATTATGTCAATTCTAGCTATTGTGGAGAAAATGTCAGATTTTAAACCATATTGTTCTTTAGTTCTCCCTTTGTAAATTTTTATAAAAATTCATGTTAACAAAAAAGTCTAATCACTTGTATAGTTTATACTTATTTCGTATCTCAAGGATCTTCCTTTCCTGACTTGCTCCTGAAGAAAATAATGCCTAAACCCTCCTATCATACGTACACGTGTCATCTACCAAGTGGTTGCATTAGAAACCATGCACCAGCATTTCCTCCATAAATACCCAATTCTTCATCTGCTAAATCCACACGAAAAAACTCAGCTTAAACTGCTATTCACTGGTTTCTTCACTTTCTATGATCAGAGAATCAATGGCTTTTACTACCCTTCAAAACACGTTCTTCCTTTTAACTTTCGCAGCCACTTTTTCAGTTTTATTCAACGGCTGCCACGGATTCTACCCTAAGCTCATTAATGCCTCATTGGCAGCATCTGAGTATGGTTGGTCCCCTGCCGGAGCAACGTGGTACGGCAGCCCCACAGGGGCCGGAAGTGATGGTAATGATCAGCAGGAAGAATGTTTCAGACCATTTAATTTACACCCTTTTTATTATTTCTCAGACTATGTTTAGTTATTTCTTGAAATTCAACTTTTTTTGTGTACTTAGGTGGCTCTTGTGGCTACGGAGGAAGCGTGTCGCAAGCCCCATTCTCGTCATTGGTGTCCGCCGTAGGCCCTTCTCTGTACAAATCCGGCAAAGGATGTGGAGCCTGTTATGAGGTAAAATGCACGAATAATTCAGCCTGTTCGGGAAAACCTGCGACTGTAGTTGTCACTGATGAATGCCCTGGCTGTGTCTCGGAGTCTACTCATTTCGATTTAAGTGGTACTTCTTTTGGTGCCATGGCAAAGTCTGGCCAGGCTGAGAAGCTCCGTGACGCCGGAGTCTTGCAAATTCAATTCAGAAAGTAAGAATCCAATCCTCCCCATCGTTTAATAGGAAAATTGTGGTTGAATTATTTCAGTTTTGTTGACGAAATGGGTTTGGTTTGCAGAGTTGAATGTAACTATCCTGGAACGACCATTGCATTCCACGTTGATTCGGGTTCCAACCCTAGCTATTTCGCCACCCTAATTGAGTACGAGAATGGAGATGGTGACCTCGCGTCGGTTGACCTGAAACAGGCGCTTGACTCTGACTCCTGGCAACCCATGCAACAATCCTGGGGGGCGGTATGGAAACTTGACGCCGGTTCCCAGTTGCAGGCTCCTCTCTCCATCAGGCTAACGTCACTCGACTCCGGCAGCACCATTGTGGCGGCCAGTGTCATTCCGGCGGGGTGGCAGCCCGGAAAGACCTATAGATCAGTTGTTAACTTTAAGGCCTGAATAAGTGACAATACATGGTCAGTATATGTAAGTTAGTGTACTGTCGGCGAGTTTTAAGTCAGCATGGTTATAGTCTTCCAAGACTCCAAATGTTAATTACTTGATTATTAGAAAATTAATGAACTATGGTTGGTACTTGGTAGCTTTAATCGTCTGAGTATTTTCAAATTAGTCCGTTTTTATTTTATTTTATAAAGGCCTACCGAGAAATTAAGTAATTAAATTTATTGTGCATACTTGACATTAGATAAGCGAATATTATTAAAAGTTTTTAAAAATTACTTAATTTTTAAAGAAATGTTTTTTTGAAATAATGAAATGTCATAATTTAATCTAATGATGATATATAATAATTTTATGTACATAATTAAATATGATAAATATGAGGTCACACTCACATACAATTGTGATACAAAAAATCAACAAGAAATTATTATATTATCGGTTGGGAGGCAATTCTATTGAGTTCGGAATTTACTTTTTATTTTCCCTTTATAAGCTTTGTGTTTGTTTGGTGTACACTAAACTGTGTGTAATTATTAAAATTTTAATTATTTAAATATGTTACACAAATATAATATAATTATAATATAATTTTTATTATGTTTAATTTTGTAAATTGTAATTATACTATTATATAAATTTAAATTTTAAATAATATCATTTATCATAAAAGCTAACCTTAAACTCTAGAATTTTTTTTATTATTTACATAAGTATTCATCAATAAAATTACTAGGGTTGAAAAAAAGGATGTTATATATAATATAATACATATTATAAAATTCTAATGTGTAACAACGAACTTTCAAAAAATATAATGTGTAACAACAACAATTACAATAATAATAAGAAGAAATTGTAAGCTGGTGGTGTAAGGATAAATAGATAAATAATATACATATAAACTTCATGTAAATATGAATAAAAAGAAGGTTAAGGTATTATATATATAAATAAAATTCATGTTATAAGAGAAAAAGAGAAGTGTATGCATTTAATAATAATAATAAGAATAAGAATAATAATAATATTGGCCTTGTTTGGTAAATAGCGGTTTGGGCAAAAATTAGAGGTTTGAGGTATAATTACAGGTTTGACTAGTCAAATCCGCTAATATTGATATTTGGTAAATAATGGATTGAAAGAGCGGATTGGGGTGAAAAACTAATTTTGAAAAAGCTCCTAATATGAGCTTTTTGAGATTAAAGGTTTGATATTAGAGTTGTAATAACTCTTTTATCCTTAACAATTACCAAAAATCTCCAAATAACCTAAATTAAATAATAATATTTTTAATATAAATAATAACATATTAAATATTAGACTTATTTGTTGTTATTACTAATTTATATGGTGACATTTGTAAGTTAATTATATTTTTTTATTATCACATATTTATATGTGCATATAAAAAATTTAATAATTATATAAGTAATAAATTAATATATAAATCTTTCAAATATGTTTAGGAAATTTATATTAAAAAATAATTTTTACAAATCTAATTAATATTTATTATATACAAAATATTAATAACTGATAAATTATTCAAATAAGTATTAAATATAATCATGTCCTTATATGTCATTTTGCTTGTTTAAATAATTAAACAGCTATCAGCTATCAGTTAATTTTACCACACTTTTATACAATCAGCTAATACAATCCGCTAGTCAAATCAACTAATACAATCAGCTATCAGCTAATGTAATCCGCTAATTGCCAAACATGGCTATAATATTATTAAAAATAATATAAAATTCGACAAATATAACACATTTAAACATAACGAGAAATTTAAGTATTATGTACACCAGAAAAACTCATACAGATAAAACTCATAAGGAGAGTTTAATTTAGGATTTGGATTCTTCGTCGCATATATCTTAGCGCATTTTTGTATTGGATTCAGACGGCAAGTTTAATGGGTTTGGCTTTGGACGACCGGTATTCTTTTTATCCCAAAGGCCATTGGAATTTTGAGCCACTGGATCTCAATCTTCCCACTCGGACAGACAAAACCAATGCATCATGTTTAGATTATTTCTAGCTTTGGGTGTTGCCAAAGAACATATAAATTACATTAAAGTACAATTAGTTGACAATGGTACCAACAATGATAAGAACAATAATTGTAATATAAGTGGAAGTTCATCGCCATGGAATTAGTGATACAAAACTTACTTTAATTCATTGGAAGTGTTTTTGGAAACTATTAAGAACTTGCAAGTCAAGATAAGTTGTTTCCACGCTAGTTTATGATCTTAGACGAAACCAAGACTTGGGTTTCAATACCCTTTGCTTGTAACAGCTAGATATAAATTTTCCCACCATAAAGTTTCGATACCCTTTGCTAGAGTTTTGATACCTTTAATAAAAATTTTAAACATTATATTCCAATAGATTTTTGGTTTTTGATATCCCTAAAAGTTTCAAAACTAAGACTTGAATTTTGATACCCTTTTGAGGTTTCGATACTCTCTGTTTGTAACGATTAGATTTAAATTTTTTCATTATAAGGTTTCAATACCCTTTGCTACGGTTTTGATACCTCTGTGCAGGTGCATATATAATGTCTAATTTTAATGGATTTCAATGTTTAAGTAAACTCCCACCAAAGATCTACAACAGCTAAAAAAATGATTAGAGGATATAAAAAAGACCTCCAATCAATTGAGGAACAACAGGAATGCTACATCAACCATTCAAGTGCTTAAATTCAACTTTGTATTCAATTTTTATCTTCCTTTCATTGAACACTAGTAAGCTCTTTCATTGTAATCCTTACTCTAGTGTTCTTGGGTGAGTGTGAGTCTGAATTGTGCAAACAAATTGTCTTATGAGTTTCACAGTATGCAAATTTGTATCATGAAAGATTAACTTGTTTGGTCGAAAGAATTTTATAGCAAACAATCTTGCCAAAATTGGAATTGATCGGCATATGAACATCAACGACTTTCCTTGACTCTTCGTTTCAGGGACGGAGCCATGTCCAGCATGGGAGGGGAGCTCTTCCTAAATTTTTTAGGTATAATTGCAATTGAGGTCCCTTTTAGTTTAAAAATTAATTTTTAGATTTTAAGATTTAATAAACCTTTACTCCTCCCAATGTTCCTCCCAATGTTTGATCTTAGCTTCGTCTCTTCTTCGTTTGGTTCAGTGATGAAATGCTTGTGGTGTGTTGCGGTATTAATGGTTGGTCTAAGGGTGTATCCAATCTGGCTTTTTTGTTGTTTTGATGGGGGGTTAGGATTGTGACGCTTGATCCGGTGATTGTGGTATTAGTCTTATGCAAGTTTTCTTTTGTTGTTCTGGTCTGCTAATAGGGGTAGAAGCTTGGTGCGGGTTTAATTAGTAATCATAAATACTAGGACTAAATTATGTATTTCTGGTTCTTGCGCATTATTACTTTGATTTTATAAATAAAATCATCATACACTCTTTTCCTCCTTCAGTCTTTCGAGAAAGATTTTTAACGTAATCTTTTCTTGCCTTTTTAAAAATTATTTTTGAACCCAATATTTATTTTTATAGATCAGCTTGAAATTTAATTTATTTAAAAAATTTATTTAAATGAAAAATCTTTATACTAGAAATTATACCTAAATAATTAGTGATTACTCCATTCGTTTTTTATAATTCGTGCAAGGGCCATTAGAAAACCGTTACCACATAGCATATCAAAGCGGGCAATAATAAATTAAGGGTAAACTATACGAAATGTCACTAAATTTTAATTTTTCTATAGAACATATCACTGAATTATAAAATGATACTATTATACCACGAGGACATTGTTTTTTCCTATATACCACTGAACTCTATTTTTTGTTTAATCCAAGTACTCGACCGTTAAACTGTAACGGGCCGTTAAATTAAGAAAACATTGCATTTGAGGAGGATTGAACCAAGGACCTCTAAGATGAAAGGTTTACACCAAGCAAACTTAAAAATTTAACATAATTCTAACAAAAATAGTATATAAATAATATTGCAGTTGAACTTAGTTTCATTTAACTCATGATATAATTTTATAATATTTATAATATAATTTTATACATATATTAACTTTATAAATAAATAAATATTATTTATAATTTATATTACAAAACTAAAATATTGTTTATTATATATACAACTAAATCCTAAACCATACATGTAACTAACTAAACTAAACTACAAACCCTAAACCCTATATATATAATTAAATCTAAAATCCTAAACCCCAAACTCTAAATATATATATATATATATATACTTAAATCACAAATCTCAAACCCAAAACCTTGAAATTAAAATATTATTTATAATACATATTAGGATTTTTAATATAAATTATAAATGATATTTTAGTTTTAGGGTTTATGATCTAGGATCTAGGATTTAGTTATATATATAAGGTTTGGTTACATATATAATTTAGGGTTTATGATATAGGATTTATTTATACATATGGTTTAGGGTTTGGGTTTTAGTTACATATATGATTTATGGTTTAGTTACATATATGAATTAGGGTTTGGTTTTTGGGGTTTATGGTTTAATTATATATATTATAAATTAGTTTTATAATATAAATTATAAATAATATTTATTATATCATAGATGAATAAAATTAAGTTCAATTACAGTATTATTTATATATTATTTTCGTTAAAATTATATCAAGTCTTTAATTTGGTTTAGTGTAAACATTTCATCTTAGAGGTCCTTGAATCAATCCTCCTCAAATGCCAATGTTTCTTAAATTTTTTACTAACAAAACGACGTCGTTTTGACCTATCTTAGGCATCCAATCAACTATACCAAAACGACGCGTTTTAGATTTAACGGTCCGTTACAGTTTAACGGTCGAGTGTTTGGATTGAACAAAAAAACAAAATTTAGTGGTATAATAATAGCAAAAAACAATATTTAGTGGTATAATAATATCATTTTTTATTTCAGTTATATGTTCGATACAATAGTTAAAGTTTAGTAGTATTTTACCATAAATTAATTACATCATGGATGATAATTAATGAAGCTTGTCTACTACTATAATTAATTAATTTCAAGTCTTTAGCTTTTTTCAGTTATTTTCATGATAGTAAATTATACGATAAACTATTTTTTAACATAAAATTATAGATAAACTATTTTAACAACCATAATAGGCCGGGAAATTTGGGGAATACTGCAGTTGGATTTTAAATTTAGGGCCTGTTTTTTTTTTGTGTTTTGTAACTTAAAAGCACGTAAAAAGTGCTTTTAGTTAAAATATGTTATTTTTTGTAGCTTTTAAAATTAGATTTTTCACCCAAACTAAAAAAGTTAGATTTTATAGCTTCTTGGGTAGAAAAGTTAGTTCGAAAATAAAATTATTTTTTTATTCTTATTATTTTTATTGTTAAAATAATGTTTATGCATACATAATTGTAAAATCATATATATTTTATAATATTTATATTGAGAATAAAATTTTTTTATTTGTAATTTATTTGTAATTTATTATTAATTTATAAGTGTGTCCGTATATAATCTACAATGTACTTTATATTTTCAAATTAAATTTTTTCAAAAATAAAATATTATTAAAATTGATTTATTTCATATACATAACATTAACTAATTTGAACATCATCCAAGTTTATTTTTACTTTTCAATATCATATCTAAAATAGATATTTTATCTCCTCAAAATCACTTTTTAACATCAATGACAAACACTAACAAGCTTTTCAAAACTACTTTTCAACAACTAATTTGAAAATTATTTTTTTCACAACTTTTTAAAAACAACCACAAACTAAACTTTTGAAAAATAAAGTATGTGGAAGAATATTTGGGAATTTACTACATTTTTACGGTAACTACTGAAGTCGCTACTTCCAAAAGGCGACTTTGATTATTTAATATTTTTTTGTATATTTGTCTCCTACAACTGGCGACTGAAGTATGAAAAAAAATTTCAACGTTCACATACAAAAACAGCATGCATGCATAGTCTGAATCATCAAATGTGGATCTGGTAAATTTGACTCGAGACTCGAAATTCGAACTGAATTATTCGAGTTAAAACTCAATTTTTAACTCGAACAAGATGATCCGAAATTGACCCAAAACTTGAAATAAACCGAACCGAAATTGACCCAATTTTTTTGTTGAACCGAAATGGATTCGAACTGAATGCTACCAGAACCGAAAGTTGAACCGAATATCGACCCGATTTTAACTCGAAAATTAAGGTAAAATAAATGAATAATTTTTTTAATATTATCTATTTTTAACAATATAATAAATAATAAAATGAAGTATGTTTTATTTTCTATTTGTACTATACCATGGAAGAGACTGTTGCTCTTGTTAAAGTTGTGGTATAATAACATTTTATGTCATTTTACGTTTAAATATTAATTAAATAAAACTTTTGTCCCTACTAATTTTTAAATTTAGAATTTTAATATACAATTTTCTCTCGCAATATTTAATCTTAACTTCATCCTTGTCAGTGTGATTTTTTAGTTGCTACATTTACAAAGAAAAAATGTCAAAAGATTGCATTAAAAAGAATGGATACATAATAGACTAATTCATAGGGGCAACCTTTAATTGCATCACTAGTCCATGCATTGGAAAAGCCAGTTCCACACACACAAAACAAACATGACTCAAATGGTTTGATCAACATGATCCTAGTAAATTACAAGCATTCTTACCTATATATGTTTGGTAAAATGATAAAGAGTTTGAAAAACACAACATGAGACACAAGTCTTAAATAAAGAGTTCTCATTCAAAAGTAACATTTAGCTGCAAATAAAGTTAAATATCTAAACTTAACTATTCCTACATATGAAACTTAATTACATTGAGTAGACACAGATAACGCATGCATCAACGGTTGGACTTCTTTTCATTCAAATCCACAAAAGAGCTGACAAACTATTCATCTTCCGTAGCTGCATAAACAATAACAAGAAGTTAATTTGTTTACTAGTGAAACAAAAAAAATTAAACAATATAATATTTAAGTTAAAATAAACAAATACAATATACTAATAGTTCAAGAAGTTGACGTAGTAAACAAGTTTTACTATAAAAAATCAAAAACTAAATTAAGAAATAAAAAAACTTACTGTCATAACCGAACAATCAACTCTGAGTTGTTATCAAAGCCTCCACATTTTCAGGAATATAAGAACTTTTCTACTTATTCAAAATTCGACCTCATATGCTAAAAGTCGATTCTGATGCAACAGTTGTGAGAGGAACATTCAAAATATCCCTAGCAAGATGAAAAAGTTCTCCATACCGATGCTCATTTTTCTTCTAAAAATTAAGGATGTCAAGCTTCACTTTCTTATCCATTTTAGGATCATCTAAGTAAATATCCAATTGTGACTTTGCACAAGAAGATGTAGATTATCTCTTGTCATAGTCCTAAAAATAAATAAAATAAATAATAGGAAACAAAATAGAAATAAACAAATAGAAATAAACAAAAATCAGAATTATAGACCAACTTGACTATTTGAAAGTAGAGAAATTTGAGAGCTTGGTGACCAATTTTATAATTTCACCATAAAATATAGCATGAAATTGAAATTGTGGACTAAATTGACAATTTAGAAGTGGAGAAATTTGAGAGTCCAATGACCAATTTCATAATTATACCATATAAATAAATATGGGTCAATTTTGATTAAAAATTAAATTTTAGAGATTAAAATTAACAAAAATATCATTATATTAAATTAATAGACTAAATTACAAAGATTATTTAATTTCGACTAAAAGTAAATTTTAGAGACTAAATATCACTACGGGGAGGGGATTTCTATATACGAAGTCTAAACCGCGGGGATACTTGTGACTAAATTAAATTAAACTAAAACTTAAAGTTGAATATTAGTACTAAAATGTAATATTTTAAATGCAGCATGACCTAAAAAGTAATTAATCTCCAGCTTAAAAAATTGGTGGCTTATTTCCCTCCAAATTTTGTCTTTTCACTCTCTATTTTTACCAATTGTCTTTTTCTATTTTTCAATCTAGCTTAAAAATTGGTGGCTTATTTCCCTCCAAAATCTAGTATTTTTCCTCTCTATTTTTACCAATTGTCTTTCTCCTTTTCTTTTTCTTAATTTAATTGAGTTTCAATTTAGATTAATTTAATTGAAATTTCACATTTAGTTTTAAAATTATTTTAATTATGTCAGTGATTTATGCTTCTAGATTTTAGTTAGCTCAATTAGATCCTAAGTTTAATAAATTAATTCATTTCATACATTAGTATTATTATTATTATTATTATTATTATTATTATTATTATTATTATTATTATTATTATTATTATTATTATTATTATTATTATTTGTGAAACCAAAATTGATTTTGATATAACATCTAAACCTATGGACCAATTTGCAAAACAAATTTTTTTTAAGATCTTCTTAAACTCTCACTATTGACAAGTATTTTAAACAAAATAATATCTCAAGACAAGTTCTTAAAATGATATATTTTTCTAAGTCTTTTCCTATGAGTTTTCAAGCTAAACTATACAAAAACGCCCAGGCGTATCGATACCCTTAGGTGTATCGATATGGTTTTTAGCCACTGAAATTTTAATGGACATAGCGTACCGATACGGTATAACCCCGTATCGATATGATATTCATCTGGGCAACTCTTTCAATGATACCGTACATATACGCTTTGCAACCGTATCGATACGATATGCCTATCTTTGCAAAATCTTTGCATTTAATTTTCGAACGTTAACTTGTCAGTTGGTTGGTATCCCAATTTTTAAATGATCGTTATACCGTACCGATATGCTAAGTATGCGTATTGATATGATCTTTATGAAAACCAAACTTGGGATTCAAGTGAGCAAATCCAGTATCGATACGCCCTTCCGTATCGATACGCCCCTTGAAACCGTACCGGTACGCCTTCTAAGCGTATCGATACACGATGTTTTTAGTCACAACGACTCTTTCCTCTTTGATGCAAGTATCGATACGCCCCCTACCCGTATCGATACGGTAGGCTGTAGAGCTGCATTTTGTTGCGTGTAAAAGAGTCTATCGCAATTGAGTGCAAGTGTACACGTCGCAAGTAATAAAGTGATACTAGAGTATCGGATATCGTCTCCACAGGGACTGGGCTAACCCTTTCATTCGCTATCTGCACAAGGGGAAAAGAAAGTATTTGAGATGTTTGTCACGAAAATAAATAAGAATACTGGAAAAATAAAAGAGTAGAGAAATCAAGATAGAGAGAATGGGCTGGTATTGAATTGCTCAGTAGTGCAGGTATTGCAGAGTTTAGGAAATCCAGTTCTGTCGTCGCGCCTGTCGCGGGCAGCACCTGTCGCGGCAGCAGTCCGTTGATTGTCGCGGCAACAAACACTCAACTCCGTACTTCAAGTTTGGCAAGAATCCTAGATCTGCCTTGGCCTATCCCTAGGTCCAAGTCTGTCGATGATCACGTCTTGATGATACCTCCCGGCGTGAATCGAAGGATGAACACCGATGTGTATGAATTCTTCTTTAGCCACTTAACCTCGCCCTATCCCTAGGCACGAGATAGTTCAACTATAAACTAGAGAACTTGCTCTTATTTCTTTCGTATACTTAACTCTCCCGATGCTAAGTAAATAGATAACCTCACAATGCTCTCCCGATGCTCTTGCAAGATATTAATAACCAAAATAAGAGAACTTGAAGTTTATTTTATTGAACTGAAAATTCCTAAAACAAAACAACCCTTGCAACTACTTTACAAATCAACCCGTGGCCCTAGGAGGAATTTAGAACATGTCGGCGGCGGGAAAACGGCTAGGGGTTTTGGTTATCGGTTATGGGATTGGGATTTGGGATATTTCTCTAGGTTAATATACATGCCCTTATATAAGCTTTGGGCTCAAGTTTTCTAATTTAACAAGGATTACAACTTTAATTAAAAGTATGATTCTAATAAAGACTAAATCTTTAAGGCATCTACTTTACAGCCGTCCTCCTTGTTTCTTGGGATTTTCTCTCCTTGAACTTTGGGCTTGACATATCTTTTGATCTGGGGCTCGGAAAAATATGAGGTTTTCACATGACAGACGGGCCGAATTTTCTCTATCTGTCGAGGTCCACTTTGCTTCTTCTCTTCAAAACTGTTGTTGTCCTCTGCTGTCACGGCGGCAACCATGGCAGCAACGTCCTCCTTGACTGCTCATTCCAGATTTTCTGCATCGCTGCCCAGCACCTACCACGATTTCTACACTGGGTGCTGCCACGGCTGCTGCCCTGGGACTGTCACGGCTGCTGCCCTGGGTGCTGTCACGGCTGCTGCCCTGGGTGCTGTCACGGCTGCTGCCCTGGGTGCTGTCACGGCTGCTGCCCTGGATGCTGTCACGACTGCTGCCACGTCAGATACCTGTAAAAGTAACCAAATTTAGCAGTATCTGCGCAGTTTTATCTAAATGTGATGTTTATGCAAAACTTAACCTAAAATGCAGTTAAACATGCTTGAGTGCAGCAAAAATAAGGATAAATGATGGGTAAAATATGGAACTTTTAAGCACTGATCACACCCCCAAACTCAAATCTTTGCTTGTCCTCAAGCAAATCAGACCTAAAAGAAAAATGAAATATTTTTGTTTTGGCTTTCAAACAGTGAACTTTCCCTTACCCGTCGTTCGTTCCCTGTGACGGCAGCACCCTGTCGGATAATCTAGGATCTGTCCGAAATCTCTCTATAGTCCTCGTGCAGTGCGTGCATGCTTGTGAACAGTTATATGCCAAGACTCTCTTAGTTTCACTAGAATAATTCAGCTCTTAACTCGAATTTTTATGCCAAGTTTATCTTTTTTTAGGGCACTTCTTATGCTCCTTTTTATTTCTGTTTTGACTCGATTTCATTTTTTTAAGCTAAAGTTTCACTAGAGCCGGTTTCGGGCACCTCTAGCTAACTTCCTAGAGCCGGTTTCGGGCACCTCTAGGGCTGTTGAGTCTATTTTGCTAAACTTCTTTCCTAGAGCCAGTGTTAGGCACCTCTAGGGGCTATTCAAGTGCTAAGCTTCCTATTCTAGTTGACTAAAAGAGTTCTAAGCAGTATAACAGTCACAATGGTGTTTAAGTTTTCAGAACTATAGAAAGGCTCTAAACTTCTCCTAAAACTATCTTAAAGTCGCTGCCATGACAGGGCTGTCACGGCAGGTAAGTTCAGTTCATAGTTTTCAGCCAAAATTTCCAATATTTTTCATCTTTTTTTGCATAAAATAAATGCGACACAATTAAAACTAAATGCAATATTATATTAATAATTAGAAGGACTCCCTACCCCCAAACTCAAGGGTTGCATTGTCCTCAATGCATGACACAAAAGATGAAAAACAGAAAGAGAAAAAAAATAACAGAAAAGTTAAACATCACAAAAAGATAATATATATAGCAGGCGACAGAGAAGAAGAAAAAAAAAACTTAAGTTGTGCTGCTGTCGTCGCTGCTGCTGGAGTTTTGGATGAGGAGCTGTCGGCGGGCAGTCTCTTTGAACTTTGTCGGAGGAGCTGTGGGTGCTGCCCTGAGAGTATGAGTGCTGCCGCGGCAGGGGTGGAGGCAGCACTTCCTCGGGTTGCTTGTATCGTCATTGCAAGGGTTTTTCTTTGTTTACCTAATAACAAAAACAAACTAAAAACTAATATCAAATTTCTAATTCCTAAATAATAAAGATAGAATAAGATAAAGATAAAATACAATAAAATAAAATAAGTTAAATTAGGAGTACCTTGAGGGGCATCTCCTAAAGTAACTGCTCCATGTTCTATTGATGCTTGAGGGGTCGTTTCCGGTACTTCTTGAAGTCCATCCGTACCCTCCATCTGGTGATTATTCTCATGGTGGGGGCTCCTTTCTTTCTCTTCCCTTTGTAGTCCATGAAGTCCTCCCTTCTTGGTAATGTTTCTGAGGGCATGAATATATGATTAGAAAAAATCAAATTGATATTCGGCCACAAACTTACCTTGTTTTCGTTGAATGTTGTTGTGGTTGAATGTAGCCCTTGCTGTCGTGTCTGCTGCTGCGGCAGCCAGTTATTTTGACAGTCCGTTGTCAGGTTACTTTGCAGGTCAATGGGACATTGGTAAGTGCCATCACTCTCTATACCAAATTCTGTTGGCCACTCGTAGATCTCCATCAGTAGAGACTTTGATGATTCTATGTCCACCGACTTTGGTTCCTCTAATACCTGCAATGGAATTTGTGAGTTTTCAAAGAATTCAAAAGGTTCATTTATTTACCTGCTCATATTCCATCGGCGAGGCATTGTCATTGGGTAGCTCTTCTAGGTGGTCGTGCGAGTGCCATGACAGGGATGGATGTGTGCAATCTTGGTCAGGCATAATTGAGGTTGTGGGTTGAGAATTTGCCTCTGATGTGGTTGCTGCTTCAGCATCAGTTGCTGCCGAGGCAGTAGTTTCCGCTTTGACTGGGGTTTCTACCTCGGAAGTGGTTGCTGCCGTGACATTCTCTTGAATTTCACTTAGCGTTGTCGCGGTGTTGCTTCAATCCGGCTCCTCGATCATTTCTATGCCAAGTTGTTGCTCAAACTCATTATGTGTTGGGTATTCCTTCACATGAGCATCCTCTTCATCTTGTCTCAAGTTTTCAGGTTCATCCGTGGCATGAATGAGGACTGGTCTGCTCAAGAGTTCATCCATCTTGGCGATACTTGCGTTCGTAGAAGCCGACACTTTTTGAGTGAGTGCCAAGAAGGTTTGCAGTGTGTCTTCTAAGGATTTTGAATCCTTTTGAGGATGATGACATTGCCAGGGCATGTCGGGTTCTGCAGCAAAACTGTTATGGTATAAAAAATTTTGCGGGTTTTGATCGTACCATAAAAATTTTTGCTGTTGCGGCATCGACAGTTGCTGCCCCTATTGCTGTTGTGGAGGCATCTCTTGTTCTTGTTGTTTCCATCGTTGGTTGTCCATATATTCACCGAAAAATTGGGGACAACTTTCGAGTGCATAATTACTTTCACGGTAATTGCAAGAACTTTCCCACATCAGCTCTCGAATGGTTTTTTCTGGCATGTTGATGCCCTTGAACCTGTATTTTCACCTGAGTTTTTGTTAAAAGAAAAATAAAAATAAAAATAAAAGAAAAGTGCAGAAGCTAGGGTAAGAGTGTGTTGCGAGTCCCCGGCAACGGCGCCAAAAACTTGTTGCGTGTAAAAGAGTCTATCGCAATTGAGTGCAAGTGTACACGTCGCAAGTAATAAAGTGATACTAGAGTATCGGATATCGTCTCCATAGGGACTGGGCTAACCCTTTCCTTCGCTATCTGCACAAGGGGAAAAGAAAGTATTTGAGATGTTTGTCACGAAAATAAATAAGAATACTGGAAAAATAAAAGAGTAGAGAAATCAAGATAGAGAGAATGGGCTGGTATTGAATTGCTCAGTAGTGCAGGTATTGCAGAGTTTAGGAAATCCAGTTCTGTCGTCGCGCCTGTCGCGGGCAGCACCTGTCGCGGCAGCAGTCCGTTGATTGTCGCGGCAGCAAACACTCAACTCCGTACTTCAAGTTTGGCAAGAATCCCAGATCTGCCTTGGCCTATCCCTAGGTCCAAGTCTGTCGATGATCACGTCTTGATGATACCTCCCGGCGTGAATCGAAGGATGAACACCGATGTGTATGAATTCTTCTTTAGCCACTTAACCTCGCCCTATCCCTAGGCACGAGATAGTTCAACTATAAACTAGAGAACTTGCTCTTATTTCTTTCGTATACTTAACTCTCCCGATGCTAAGTAAATAGATAACCTCACAATGCTCTCCCGATGCTCTTGCAAGATATTAATAACCAAAATAAGAGAACTTGAAGTTTATTTTATTGAACTGAAAATTCCTAAAACAAAACAACCCTTGCAACTACTTTACAAATCAACCCGTGGCCCTAGGGGGAATTTAGAACATGTCGGCGGTGGGAGAACAGCTAGGGGTTTTGGTTATCGGTTATGGGATTGGGATTTGGGATATTCCTCTAGGTTAGTATACATGCCCTTATATAAGCTTTGGGCTCAAGTTTTCTAATTTAACAAGGATTACAACTTTAATTAAAAGTATGATTCTAATAAAAACTAAATCTTTAAGGCATCTACTTTACAGCCGTCCTCCTTGTTTCTTGGGATTTTCTCTCCTTGAACTTTGGGCTTGACATATCTTTTGATCTGGGGCTCGGAAAAATATGAGGTTTTCACACGACAGACGGGCTGAATTTTCTCTATCTGTCGAGGTCCACTTTGCTTCTTCTCCTCAAAACTGCTGTCGTCCTCTGCTGTTACGGCGGCAACCATGGCAGCAACGTCCTCCTTGACTGCTCATTCCAGATTTTCTGCATCGCTGCCCAGCGCCTGCCACGATTTCTACCCTGGGTGCTGCCACGGCTGCTGCCATGGGTGCTGTCACGGCTGCTGCCCTGGGTGCTGTCACGGCTGCTGCCCTGGGTGCTGTCACGGCTGCTGTCCTGGGTGCTGTCACGACTACTGCCTTGGATGCTGTCACGACTGCTACCACGACAGATACCTGCAAAAGTAACCAAATTTAGCAGTATCTGCGCAGTTTTATCTAAATGTGATGTTTATGCAAAACTTAACCTAAAATGCAGTTAAACATGCTTGAGTGCAGAAAAAATAAGGATAAATGATGGGTAAAATATAGAACTTTTAAGCACTGATCACATTTATTGCGGGAAAAATGCTCTCAACGGCTCTATTGATGATCCCAACTACCCAAACGGCTAGAATTCAATACAAGGGCATAAAAACAAGTCTCAATTGAACAAGCAACAACTATTGAACCTACGAGCATCATCAAAGCACTCAAATCCAAACTTTGCACCCTTAGAGTCAAATTCTTGTACCAAACTCTTGTGTACTCAAATTGTTATCTTTTTATTGTGAGTTTGGGGAGTGTAAGATTGTAATTGGGTAAACAATTGTCCTTTGAGAGGAATTTGTAGAGTTTACCAAAATCTTCTCTTTGTAAAATTGAGTGGATTAAGCTTTGGGTAGAAAGCTTAATCAATTTGTAAGGTTACCTCCTCATCCAAGAAAAATGAAAGAATTCAAGTAGTGAATTGGTTGAAAATCCTTAGTGGGAACTAAGGTAGTGGATGTAGAGTTCATTTGGAGAACTTGAACCACTCTAACTTCTTGTGTCAAATTTTATTTTTCCTTTTTATCACCTACCAAAATTTTAATTGCCAATTCACCCCACTCTTGGCCATTTGTAATTGTGTGATCAACTCAACAATTGGTATCAGAGCTACACTCATTGGAAGGATTACAACCCTCTTGAGTTGATTCTAGGAGAGTTTGATCAACAACTAGTCAAGCAATGGCATCCACCTCCAACTCCAACCTCTACGAGTCTCAATCTACTACCAAGCCACCATTCTTCAATGGGGATAACTACCCATATTGGAAGAATATGATGAGGCTCTTCATCAAGTCTACCGACTACATGGTGTGGGATGTGGTTGAAGAAGGTCCATTCATACCAATGAAGAGAGATGGTGAAGGAAGACTTGTCCCAAAGGTCAAAGTCGAAATGGCGGAAGATGATCGAAGAAGGATGCAAGTAAATGATAAAGCTCTTCATGTCATCTTTTGTGCACTTGGTCCGGATATCTACTCCAAGGTGTCTTCGATCGAGAATGCCAAGGAAGTTTGGGACACCCTCGAGACAACATATGAGGGAACTAGCGATGTCAAGGAAACAAAAATCGGGCTTCTCAATCTAAGCTACGAAAATTTCAAAATGGATCCCGATGAGAGTGTTTCCAAGATGTTTGATCGATTCTCGATCATTGTCAACGGATTGAAGGGTTTCGGTGAGATCATCCCCGAAGATAAGCTAGTAAGGAAATTGTTGTACTCTCTTCCGGAATCATGAGATAACAAGAGAACGACTATTATTGAAGCTCGAGATTTGAAGACTCTTAAGCTAGATGCTCTTGTTGGATCTCTACTCACCCATGAGATCATGAGAAAGGGAAGAGAAGAAGAAAAGAAAATGGAGGAGAAGAAGGTAGAGAAGAAGGATGTTGAGAAGAAGAAGATTGGAATCGCCCTTAAAGCTTCATACCAAGAAAGCGATTCTAGTGAAGATTGTTGGGCTTGTAGGCACGCTCGAATCGATCACCGAAACCGTCAAGGAGGGTTGTAATTGCTTGGTGGTTGAATTGGCTAAAACCGAAAATAGTAGACAATATTTGCACAATGATTTTAGAGTGGTTCGACTACTCAACCGAGTCTACATCCACTACCTTAGCACACCACTAAGGATTTCCCAATTCACTCAACAATGAATTCTTCCTTTTGAGGACAAAGGGTAACCTTACAACCCTATCTTTTCAATGGCTAAGATAGAACCACTCTAGTTTTTCTCTCAAGGCTAAACTAGAACCTCTCCTTTTACAAGGGTAGAAAGATGTAAACAAATATACCTCACAAGGTGGGTGTTTACGAGAGTTGAGCTCACAAGAGTGTAAAGAATAAGAACAATGAAAAACAAAACACTCTCTATACAATATTTACAAGAGAAATGAGGAAGATAAAGACTTAAACGCTATTTCTCTTGATCATGAAGCTTGGATATCATCTCTTGCTATCTTCAAGTGTCCTTGGGGTGTATTTATAGTGTGGAATGAGTATCTAGCCGTTTATGGCCGTTGGGGATGTTTCGGAGCCGTTGGAAGCCATTTAAGTTGAGCATTAAATGCTCTCCTACACAATAGTTTCGAAACCTTTGAGAGGTTTCGAAACCTTAAGAGGGTTTTCAAAAAAACTAGCCGTTTTATAGCCGTTTGGAGCCGTTACAGGGCCAAAGTTTCGAAACCTTGTGAAGGTTTCGAAACCTTTGCCCAGGTTTCAAATTTTTGGCTACTGCCCAGTATAGTTTCGAAACTTTGCTATAGTTTCGAAACTTTCCTTCCAAAATGAGAATTTTGGGCATTTGTCGACTTTTAAAAATGTAGTTCGATATAGGTATTCAATCGAACTCTTTCAAAACATTTTCAAAACATTTTGTCATGTTTTAAGGACTTTTGAATTATTTTTGAAATCTTTAAACACGTCCCTAAAACAATTTTCACATAATTGTTATATCAAAATATTTCTCAACAATCTCCCCCTTTTTGATATAACAAAACTTCTTTGAAAAATTGTTTTTGACAAAAAGCTCCCCCTTAATTTTTCACTTATTTCTCCCCCTTTTTGTTATATCAAAAATAATTCAAATCTTTATAGTACATAATAACAATGGGGTTTATGTGGGAGTATCGAAACGGTTTGAAAACTTCCCTAAACATAATTTCAAGTTGTTTGGACTTTTGGAAATGTTTTAAATTCTTTTTAAATCAGTCCAACATATTTTTCAATTATTATATCAAAACATTAGTTCTTCAATCTCCCCCTTTTTGATATAATAAAACCAACTTGAAAAATTGTTTGGGATTCTCCCCCTTCAAGTTTAAAATTGTGAATAAGAGATTAAGGATATGAAATTAAGTAAAGCTCCCCCTTATTCATTTGGAAGTTCAATTTTTCAAAACATTTCTCCCCCTTTTTGTTATATCAAAAAGAATTTAAAATACTTTAAGCTCAAAATAACAATGGAGGTTTAAAAAATTTGATTCAATTAAAAAAAATTGTTTTAAAATTTTGGCTCCCCCTTACTCAAGCATTCCATTAAATTTTTAGCACAAACTTGACACTTAAAGGTATTGAATTTCAAAATAAAATTAAATTAAGAGCATTTGAAATTCAATTTATCCAAGACTTAAAAAAAATTATGCAAACATATGAATGAAACCATTAGACTCATATGCATAAAATTTTCAAATAATGTCATGCTTGTTTAGATATTTGAATAAAAGCTCAAATGCATGAACATTAGAAATTAGATAACCAAAAAAAATAAAAAATAAAAGCATTAAGCTTAGAGGTTACCTATCTTCTTCACTTGTGTGACTAGAGCATTTAAGATTCTTGCTTTTCTTGCCTTTGCTCCAACACACCTACAAGAGACATTTACTTCGATTTTGGTATCCAAATTGCTTTGGATCCATTAACATTAATCTCGATGTCTCTAGTTCCCTTAGGAACCCATACTTGTCTAATCCTATAAGATTTTTTCTTCTTTATAGGACAAGTATGCAACGAATGACCATGATAATGGCAATGTGAGCATTTTGCCATTACGGGATGAGATGAATTATTAGAAATGATTTCTTTTTCTTTTGTTAAGCTTTCAAGCTTAACTTTTAAATCAAAATTTTATTTTTCTAAAACGTCTTTGCTTGTTTTTGAAAATTCTAAATCATTTTTCAAAATTTCATTTTGATTTTCAAAATCCATTTTTGTTTTTAAAAGAAAATCATTTTCAGTTTCGAGTTTTGAAATCATTTTCCTAAATTTGGAATTCATGGTCTCAAATTCCAAATATAATTCATTAAAAGCATCTTGTAACTCATCAAAAGAATGTGAATTTAATTCATCTGAGTTAGAAGATACCTCGGGCTCATCGAGAGCCAAAACACCATCCACCTTAGGTGTTGAAGGGAGGATTGCACATGATGAAGCATCATCTTTCTTCTCTTCTTTCCCATAGAATTTCTCAAGCTTCTCCCAGATTTCTTTGGCACTTTTGGATGGGGAGACCTTCTTGGAAATCTCTTCACTTAGGGCACAGAGAAGAATGTGCATAGCCTTTGCATTGAGATGGTCCTTCTTTGTGTCATTGACACTCCTTTTCTTCTTCTTCTTAGGAGCTTCCGAATGTCCATTTATGATAATCTTCCAAATGTCAAGGTTGAATCCTTGGATGAAATATTTCATAATGTTGCTCCATTGGAAGTAACCTTCTCCTTTGAAGAGAGGAGGACACATGATAGAGCGGCCTTCTTCAAATGAAATCATTGTAGAACCGCTTGCCATTTTCTTGTACGGTGGACTACGAGCGTTGGATCTTTACTCCTGGATGTTAGTCCTTCGATGGAGACGAGGCTCTGATACCAATTGTTGGGCTTGTAGGCACGCTCGAATCGATCACCGAAACCGTCAAGGAGGGTTGTAATTACTTGGTGGTTGAATTGGCTAAAACCGAAAATAGTAGACAATATTTGCACAATGATTTTAGAGTGGTTCGACTACTCAACCGAGTCTACATCCACTACCTTAGCACACCACTA
The DNA here is from genome assembly GCA_030270665.1 of Hibiscus trionum. Classification (NCBI taxonomy): domain Eukaryota; kingdom Viridiplantae; phylum Streptophyta; class Magnoliopsida; order Malvales; family Malvaceae; genus Hibiscus; species Hibiscus trionum. Next base: position 2,472,151 of record BSYR01000012.1, read on the forward strand.
AGGATTTCCCAATTCACTCAACAATGAATTCTTCCTTTTGAGGACAAAGGGTAACCTTACAACCCTATCTTTTCAATGGCTAAGATAAAACCACTCTAGTTTTTCTCTCAAGGCTAAACTAGAACCTCTCCTTTTACAAGGGTAGAAAGATGTAAACAAATATACCTCACAAGGTGGGTGTTTACGAGAGTTGAGCTCACAAGAGTGTAAAGAATAAGAACAATGAAAAACAAAACACTCTCTATACAATATTTACAAGAGAAATGAGGAAGATAAAGACTTAAACGCTATTTCTCTTGATCATGAAGCTTGGATATCATCTCTTGCTATCTTCAAGTGTCCTTGGGGTGTATTTATAGTGTGGAATGAGTATCTAGCCGTTTATGGCCGTTGGGGATGTTTCGGAGCCGTTGGAAGCCATTTAAGTTGAGCATTAAATGCTCTCCTGCACAATAGTTTCGAAACCTTTGAGAGGTTTCGAAACCTTAAGAGGGTTTTCAAAAAAACTAGCCGTTTTATAGCCGTTTGGAGCCGTTACAGGGCCAAAGTTTCGAAACCTTGTGAAGGTTTCGAAACCTTTGCCCAGGTTTCAAATTTTTGGCTACTGCCCAGTATAGTTTCGAAACTTTGCTATAGTTTCGAAACTTTCCTTCCAAAATGAGAATTTTGGGCATTTGTCGACTTTTAAAAATGTAGTTCGATATAGGTATTCAATCGAACTCTTTCAAAACATTTTCAAAACATTTTGTCATGTTTTAAGGACTTTTGAATTATTTTTGAAATCTTTAAACACGTCCCTAAAACAATTTTCACATAATTGTTATATCAAAATATTTCTCAACAAAGATGAAGATGAGGAGATGACCATGTTGGCCAAACGATTCACTCGCTTTATGAAGTCTAACTGTAAGAGAAAGTTCATTAGAAAAGGAGACTTCAAGAGCAAGAGTAAAGAAGAGGAGAAGGACCAAATCATTTGCTATGAGTGCAAAAAATCCGGCCATATCCGCTCCGAATGTCCTCAATTGAAGAGGAAGAGCTTTGGGAAGAAGAACAAGCTCAAAGCTCAAGTAGCAACTTGGAGTGACGAGGAGTCATCCGAGGAAGAGGAGGGAGTGGCCAATCTTTTTCTCATAGCCATTGATGATGAACCAAAGGTAAACCCTAACTCATCTAATTTTGACTTTACCTTTGATAAACTTCAAGATGCTTACGATGAATTGCAAGAGGTTTATGATGAGTTAGTTGGAAAATATAAGGAGTCTATTTTGAGAAACAAGAAAAACATTTCCGATTTGAAAACTCAAAATGAATCTATTTCAAAAACTAACTTCGAATTGGAGAAGAAGGTTTTGTATTTAGTAAAATTTTCAAATGATCTTAAAAGAAAAATCTTGAACTTGAAAAACTTCTTTCTGATTTTCAAGATTATCACACAAAGGAAGTGGATAATCTTAAAACATCTTTTGCTATTGGGAAAAACCATTTTAAAAAGGAAAATTCTTCTAAATCCCAATATGTAAAAAGAAAACCTTTTATTCCTAAACAAAGAAATTTTCATAAGCAATCTAGAGGTCAAAGAATTAGGAGTGTTTGAGTTCCTAAGGAACTCATTATTTCTAATAACATGAATGTTATTGCTTCTTGGATCCCTAAGGGAACCAAAATTTTGAGGGCTAACACATATGGACCCAAAATTATTTGGGTACCAAAAATCAAGGCCTAATTTCTTTGTTTGTAGGGGGAGCATTGCTACAAGGCCAAAGCTTCAAGCCAAAACTCATGGTACCTTGATAGTGGATGCTCAAGACATATGACCGGTGACAATAGTAGATTCGTGGAACTAAAGCCAAAGAGTGGTGGAGTGGTAACTTTCGGTGACAACTCAAAAGGCCACATTGAAGGAATAGGCTCCATTGGTAATCACTCTTCTATTTTCATTGAAAATGTTTTGTATGTCAACGGTCTTAATCATAACTTATTGAGCACTAGTCAATTATATGACAAGGATTTTAATGTTTTATTTGATAAAAGTGGTTGCAAAATTGTAAACATTAAAACAAATCAATTAATGCTCATAGGACATAGAATATGCAATATTTACATGGTGCATTTAGATGACATCCATTCATCTCATACATGCTTAGTTGCACATGATGAACATGACTCATGGCTTTGGCATAGAAAATTAGGACATGCTAGCATGAGTGTTTTAGAAAAATTGATTTCCCTTAATCTAGTTAGAGGTTTACCCAAACTTAAGTTCTCTAATGATAAAATTTGTGATGCATGTTCTAAGGGTAAACAACATAGAACTTCATTTAAATCCATTAATGATGTCTCTACTAGTAGATGTTTACAATTGATTTATATGGATCTTTTTGGGCCAATTAGAACAATGAGATTGGGTGGTAAATCATATGCCTTTGTACTTGTAGATGACTATTCTAGGTTTACTTGGGTTCTATTCTTAAGTACAAAAGATGAGGCTTTAGAAAAATTCATCACATTTTCTAAAATAACTCAAAATGATCTTGAACTTAAAATTTCTCACATTAGAAGTGATCATGGAACCAAATTTCAAAATCTAGGTTTTGAAGAGTTTTTAAATGAAAATGGGATTAGCCATAATTTTTCCGCACCTCGCACTCCTCAACAAAATGGGGTAGTTGAGAGGAAAAATCGAACTTTAGAAGAAATGGCTAGAACCATGCTTTGTGAAAATAATTTACCTAAATATTTTTGGGCGGAAGCCATAAATACCGCTTGCTATATTATAAATCGAGTAATAATTAGGCCAATTTTGAAGAAAACACCTTATGAGATTTTTAAATCTAAGAAGCCTAACATTAGCTATTTTCATCATTTTGGTTGCAAGTGCTTTGTCTTGAATAATGGTAAAGAAAACTTAGGTAATTTTGATGCTAAAAGTGATGAAGCTATTTTCTTAGGGTACTCTTTAAACTCTAAAGCCTATCGTGTATTTAATAAAAAAACTTTAGTAGTTGAAGAGTCTATACATGTTGTTTTCGATGATAACCTCCTTCCGAGGAAGGAATCTTGTGATGATGATGATGTAGGAATTCTTGATGCCATTGATGGAGGACAAACGTCAAAGGTGGATGAGATTCCAAATAAGGATGAAGATGCACAAGATCCACCTCTTGAAGCCTTGAAGGACTTGGCTCTTGAGGAAAAGGAGGTATCTTACCCAAGGGAGTTCAACTATGTCAAAGGTGGTGAAATCTTGGGTGAACCATCCAAGAGGTAACTACTAGATCCTCTCTCAAATTAATGAACCATGTTGCATTTCTTTCATGCATTGAGCCTAAAATATTAAAGAAGCATTAAAAGATGATTTTTGGATTTTGGCCATGCAAGAGGAATTAAATCAATTTGAGAGAAGTAAAGTTTGGACACTAGTTGAAAGGCCTAGTAATCAATCAACTATAGGTACTAAATGGGTCTTTAGAAATAAACTAGATGAAAATGGTAATATAGTGAGAAACAAGGCTAGACTTGTTGTTCAAGGCTATACCCAAGAAGAGGGAATTGATTTGGATGAAACATATGCACCCGTAGCTAGGATGGAAGCCATTAGGATGCTTTTAGCATTTGCATGTTATAATGATTTCAAGCTCTTTCAAATGGATGTGAAAAGTGCTTTTCTAAACGGTTTTATAAATGAAGAAGTGTATGTTGAACAACCACTGAGTTTTGAAGATTCAAAATTTCTAAATCATGTGTTTAAACTAACTAAAGCTCTTTATGGTTTAAAACAAGCTCCTAGAGCTTGGTATGAAAGACTTTCGAATTTTTTAATTGAAAAAGGTTTTGAAAAAGATAAGGTGGACATTAGACTCTTCATAAAAAGATATAGTAATGACATCTCAGTAGTACAAATTTATGTTGATGATATCATTTTTGGTTCTACTAATGAATGTTATTGCAAAGAATTTTCTAAGCTAATGCAAGGTGAGTTCGAAATGAGCATGATGGGGGAGTTCTCATTCTTTTTGGGACTCCAAATCAAACAAAGGAAAGAAGACACCTTCATAAATCAAGCTAAGTACGTGAACGATATGCTCAAAAAGTTTGGCTTGGAGAATGTAAAGCCTCAATCCACGCCTATGAGCTCTTCCATAAAGCTTGACAAAGATGAAGGAGGTAAGTGTGTTAATTCTAAGCTTTATAGATCCATGATAGGTTCTTTGCTTTACCTTACCGCAAGTAGACCGGATAATATGTTTAGTGTTTGCTTGTGTGCTAGGTTTCAAGCTAGTCCTAGAGAATCACACTTAGTTGCCATTAAGAGAATTTTTAGATACCTTAGAGATACACCTAACTTAGGCCTTTGGTATCCTAAAGATTCCTCCTTTTGTAACCCCCTCGTTTCGGTCTGGTCGACTGACCGGTCCGAGTAGGCTACACGGGGAAAACCGATGTGAAACCCGTTAAGGTCCCACCTCGGTTAGCAACCCTAGAAAACTTTTTCAAATTATTATAATCTTATCTAGATGCTTTTATTAAACCTAAGTGTGAAACGACAGCGGAAACAAGGCTCACGAGAAGCCTAACAGCAAACAGGGCCTAAACCCAAACCTTGAGACCCTTTAGAGATGTCAAAAAGCCCATTTTCAGGCCTGTGTTTCGAAACAGGCATCACCCGTTTCGAAACACGGGCTCCAGTTTAAAAAGCTAAACACTCGTTTCGAAACGCATCCACCCCGTTTCGGAACAGGGTCCCATTTCGCCTAGGCGTTCCGATACCCGTTTCAGAACAGACAATCAAAGTAGCCAAAGTGTTTCGATACTTGTTTCGAAACAGGGGCTCACAGTAGCCAAACTGTACCGAAACACGTTTCGATACGGGGGGCCCTGGAACCACACCCGTTTCAAAACAGCTCAACCCGTTTCGAAACACCTGCAGTCTGCAATTTCCCAAAATCAGTTTTAAACATCTCTAAACGATCCCAAACACCCACAACGACTTCAAGCATCAAACACAACATACAAATACACTCTAGAGGCATACACCCTATTATATACATGCTCAAAACACTCAAAGATACATGATAAGGACATGCATTTAAAGGATCAAGCATACACCACAAGGGAGACAAACATAACATTTTTAGGTTTCATGCCTTAGCCATCATACGCATAAACATCCAAGGTAAGCAATAAAGCATAGCGTACAAATCAAAACATGGCATTAACAGGCCACACCAACATCAACATAAATCCAAAGCATTCAAATCAACAACCCCTATCCCATTGCTTGACTATTACAATCTTTCAATTTAAAGTTCATACTTGAGCTAACCAAAGCGACACTTGGAGGCCTTTCCTTGCCCTTGCCACCCACAAGCTACTGATCTGCATTGTCGAACAAAAAGGAGCGTAAGCATAAAAGCTTAGTGAGGGTAAGCTCATAAAACAAACCTTCGACAATGTAGGGTCCAAGCACGAGCAACAACCAAGATAGAATGCATGTTCTTACCTTTGATCCACATAAGCCAATCTACACATGATGCATGAACATATATTCAATATTGTGCCATGCTCAACATGTTTAAATCCACAAAATATGTAATCACATATATTAAACCATGTTAGCAACACATCCCAAATCACATTGGCTCACAAATAATCGCATATTGGCAACATAAACCACAATCCGTATTGGCACTTAGCTATGACTCGAATACGCGGATAACCATTGGAACTTACATCCAACAACACAATCATTACCTTACGGTGGGATTACACTCATCACCGTTTCACGCGGAGGGGATTCCACTCATCCTCACTCCCGTTTCAAGCGGAGGGGATTCCACTCATCCTCACGCCCGTCGATGGGATTTCACTCATCACCGACTAACATATATATGAAGATTTTCGGGCGAACTCGTACTCTATCTTGATGACTACCATCATCAAGACCACGCGTGCATTTGACTCACGTGTGCACACTAACATCCTAATGATCGATCATTGTACCCAAGCATACTAGTGCCAATACTACACATTTCATTAATCTTTCACAATATCATTTTATAACAACTTCCGTGCTTAGCACGTACTCACCATGACTCACCGTCATGCACAAACCACATTTCCATACCTAGCATGTACTCACCATGATCCTCGGATCACGCAACCACCTCATAATATCATTTCACATATCAACACTACATGTATATCATTAATACAAATATCACATCATATTTCATACATATGTATATCCCCATCATACCTACCATCATCATGCATATAACAATGCATCATCCCATGCCTCAACATACATGTATAACAACATATACATAACCACCATAATCAAAATTTACATGAGGCATTAACACATTCAAAGATAAACCATAGTCTCTAACTATAGCTTGGGATTAGGCTACCACTCTAATCCCAACTCTAGGTGGGTCTACCAAGCCCAACCTAGTCCACATGCCTGAACCAACACTTGAAAACCATTTAAAACATTTAACCACTCACCGATCACCCCATTAGCACAAGCCGACAAGCCTACCAAGCATCCAAGTCCGTACTCGAGCCCGAAGCTTCTCCATTGTTTTCTCTTGCTTCTAACCATTCAAAAATAATACATTAGCCTCAAAATCAGCCACAAACCCAAAGTTTAACACCAACACACAAATCCACTACAATTCTCACAATTCAAAGCCAAGTTCACTCTCCAAATTCTCATTTTCGTACTTCCTCAAGAACCCAGCAAAAATCAGCAATATAGTCACCCAAAGCACTCTGAAACATGTTCAAAACACTACCTAAACATAATATAACCATCAGCCTCCATTTTCCAACACATAGCAACCCCAAAACCCAACTTAAAACCCTTCCAAAAACCCCTCAAAAATCAAATTCGGGAATCATTGTAAAACTCTTTAAAATTCACATATATTGAACCTTTTAGGTTTAAACAATTTATCTAACCTTAAACAATCAAATGCTTAGGTTAAAGACAATAAAGTTCTCATTTTTAAACAAAACCCCAAAACTTCAAATTTCAAAATCATGAACAAAAATGAAAACTAGTTGTACTTTCAAAGAGAGGAAGATGAGAGCAAGATGGGAATGTAATTACCTTTCAAAACCGAGCCAAAATGGAGGAGAAAGAAGATGGAATAGTGAGTTGGAGAGGAAAGGGGGTTTTCACGTGAAGAAGAGAAAATGAAGAAGATGAAGATAACTCTCTTCTTTTTGGTTAGAAGCTCATCTTTTTCAAACTTTGAGTTATTTATAAAAACGCCATTAATGAGATGGCAAATTCTCATCTCCTAAAATTCATGGGTTTTAGATTTTGAAATCGAACAGGCCCAACGTAAAGCATTTGTCTTTGCAACCCGAGGCCCAAGATATTATTTTATTGTTATAATTAGAAAACCGAAACCCGAAACATATTTTAATATTATTTTCACCCGACCCCCAAACCCGGGTGTTACAACTCTCCCCCACTTAAGGAAATTTCGTCCCCGAAATTTATCGGACAGGAAAACCCACGAAATCTGCTCTTCCACACCTTCCTTCCTTTCTTACCATAACATTCTATCTAGCTCGATAGAATTACCACACAACATTAGCTATCTGATGCTACGATCTCAACTGGCTCTTCATTGCACGTCAATTTTAAACTCAACTCAATCTCTTCAACAACATAGCACGGGACAGATCTGATTCACACTTCCGAATCTTAGATACACGGAACACATTATAAACCCCTTTCTAACTCTGGTGGTAACCACAACAGATAAATCATAGAACTAGCCCAATTCACAATCTCATACGGCACCGTTTTGAAAACTTGACCCCTAACTTTCTCTGACTGATCACCTGACTCCAACAGGTAACCAAGCACTATGCAGACGTCCTCAAGAATCTAGTTGAAATCTCGAATCCTCGGCGGCCACTATCAATTTCAAGATACTGTACAACTCACACTCTTGCTAAGGCACGACTCCACCATCTTACGCAAGGTACAAGTAACGTGAACATGTATAAAATGAGTACACTCGGTGCAACTATCATTGTTTACTCGGCTAGGCTCTCCCGTAGGAAATCAAAGGTGAACCAGACACAAAGTCTCTCGAATCTATTACCCACTTCCATCAAGAATCTTCCACTGCTGTAAAAAAAACTAGGAGAAAACTAATGCTCAGCCTTGGCGCGCTGGCAAATTATACACTTACTCTCATACTGAACCACATCATTCATCAACCGAATCCAGAAGTACTCGGCTTCAATCCACAATACGTCTTCATACTACTTAGATGCAATACAAATGAACTACCGTGTGCTTTGGCCAAAATAATGCGTCTCAAAACACTACGTCAATCGGCACAACTATTCTGTCTCTGAAATGCAAAACTCTATCATCTCTGATACTGCATCCTGAAGGTCTTCCTTCTGCTATGTCTTGTACATGAGGTGTCAAGAACCTGTCTTGCAATTGTTTCTCTTTAAGCATCTGACTCAAAGTAGGCTTAACCGAAACTCGGCCACAGAACCACTATCATTTGATAAACTGAATCCGGCAAATATAGCTCGCAACTCAAATATAGCTCAGTAAAAACAACTCGAAGCATCGGTTACTACGTTAACTCTCTTCGGATGGTACTCAATCTTGAGATTACAGTCTTCAAGCAGTTCTAACAATTTATGATGTTCAAGTTTCAACCCTTCCTAAGTCGTCAAATATTTCAAGCTCTAATGATATGTATATATTGTGCATTTCTTACTATGCATGTTTTGTCTCTAAATCTTCGTAGCAAATACAACTGTAATTAACTCTAAGTCTCGTGTCGGATAATTCTTTTTAAAGGTCTTTCAACTATCTCGATGAATAGGCCACAATCTTCTGTCTTGCATAAGCACACAACCTAACCCTACATGTAACGCATCACTATGGTTCACTAAATCTTTCTCTGACATCGGCTGGATCAAGGTCGAAGCTTTCATCGAAGTTTCTTTCGGTTTCTCAAGGGCTCGTTGTCTCGCATCTGACCACACAAACTGAACATTATTCTGTAGCAACTTGTCAATGGAGCAGCTATCTTCAAAAGATCATTTACAATTCCCCGAAAGTAACAATGCTAGACCTAAGAACTATAGATACTTGTCACAGTCTTCGGTTTCTTCCAACTCATATCTTCTTCTGCCTACTTGGGATTTACTCTAATACACTCGGCTGATCTACATGTCCTAGGAGAACATCTTCCTTGACTCGGAGTTCACGTTTGCTCAACCTGGCATACAACTGATTCTCTAATAGGATCTACAACTCTAACTCCAAAGCTTGTCATGATCTTCCTCGACACGTGAATATACCCATGTATCATCTATGAGGACTACTACAAACTGATCAAGGAGCTCATGAAATATTCTGCTCGACATCTCTATAGAAGTAGCTAACACACTAGTCAAACAAAACGGCATAACTCAGAACTCAAAGTGACCATATCTTGCCCCAAAAGCTGTCTTCGGTACACCAACCTCTCTCACTTTCAACCGATAGTAATCAGATCTCAAATTAATCTTCGAAAAGACTAAAACACCCCTCGACTGTTCAACAAACCACGGATGCTCGGAAATGGATACTAATTATTCACTGTCACTTGTTTCAACTACCTGAAATCTAAACACGTCCTCGTATTGTCTTCTCTCTTCTTCACAAATTACACTGTCGTACTCTAAGATGATGTACTAGGCATAATGAATCTAAGGTCTAACAAATCTCGTAGTTACTTCTTCAACACTCTCAATTCTTTCGGGAACCATAAGATACAGAGCAATCCAAACAGGAGCAAACTCGGAGACGGTATCAATAACAAACTCTTCTTCCCTATCAAGAGACAAGCCGGGAAATTCTTCCAAACACTTTTAGGAAAAACACAAACTATTCTAACATTCTGCGGTCTAATCTTCAGTCAAAAATCGAATCCATCACATTTGCTAGGCAAGCCTGTCAACCAATCTCAATCAATCTTTGACCTCTAAAGCGGGATCAACATTCGACAAGAAGTTCACATCCTCACCTACCACTACAGTCTCAGAGTAATCTGCAGCTTCAAGGCAACTCTCTCTTTGTCTCAAGGTATACCCTAGCTCTGTGTTCTACAAGCCAAACCATGTCCAAAGTTACTTTGAAACCGTAAAAAGACAATTACTTCACATCTACTAGAAACATGTAACCCTGAACCATCAACAAACATCTTCCGCACATCTTTCTGACCACCACTATCTCACCAAAAGGTCTAGTCACATGTGTCCCTACGTCTAAGATCTCAACAGGTATATCTAACCTTTTTACATGCTCACACAAAAGGACGAATCCGTAGAAATTGCAACTTCACATGTACACAGCTGATAGTTTTCGGTCCTCTTATTTCCAGGCTGACCCTTCAAACATAACCTAACTCTTCAAAACCGTTCTTAGAGCATCTCGAAACTTCAAAATTCAGTTCTGATCACACGCAAACAATAATGCTTGAACTTGTTCTATAACATCGGTCCTGACGACTCAAAACATTCCACTACCAAACAATCTGAAGTTAAAGCTCAAGACTTCCTTCTCGGCTCAACTATATCGGAAGTGACTTCATCTCTCCTTCTTGCTGGAAGACAACTCAGACGCACACTGGCCCAATCACACAAATCTATTCCCACTCACGGACACTGACCGATTGTCTTGTATTAAAACCATAGGCCGAACCCCAACGATCACCAACTAACATTTCTGAGTTTCGGATTACACACATGAGACCCTTACCTTGATCTCGCCAAAAGAACTAAGGTACTCATACCTATCTCTGACACCTCACTGGGCACATCCAAACTTTGCATGCTCGCTAACAATATACGGAAGTACAGATTCGGAATCAACCGGAGGAAACAAACTCAACTGTACCAAGGGCTTATCTACTATAACATCAATACCACTCTGACTCCCACTCATAGGTCTTCACTTCTTTTTACCAACTAATAAAAGAATCGATCACATCGTCCCTCATCAACAGGAACCAACCCACATACACACTGACTCAAACAAACAAATGGTATTTAAACTTCGGTACAACCATACTTCCCTGACTATAGCAATGAACTCCTTCAACATTATCCACATTTTCAAAAACCAAAACTTCTACTTACCTATTCACGGGCCACGCCTTAGCCTCAAACTTACCAAAAAGCAATAAATCAACAACAACAACAAATTAACATACAAACTGGGTTAGCAAAGGAAAGGGTCCAAGTGGCTCAAGTATGATTCCCTCACTTAAAATATCTTTTTCCAATGTAATAGAAGCAATAGGACTCTACTCAACATGCTTCAAGCAACACACACGCACGATCAAACAACATACACCAAGCATACTTGATAAACAAGCAAACAGACTTACATGGCAAGCAAACACCGAGCAATTTCAATACAAGAATTAAACTTACCTCACTTACCTGCCCAAGGTCTCGGAAACCTTAGGCTCTGATACCAACAAATGTAACCTCCTCGTCCCGGTCTGGTCGACTAACCGGTCTGAGTAGGCTACACGGGGAAAACCGGTGTGAAACTCATTAAGGTCCCACCTTTGTTAGCAACCCTAGAAAACTTTTTTCAAATTATTATAATCTTATCTAGATGCTTTTATTAAACCTAAGTGTGAAACGACAGCGGAAACAAGGCTCACGAGAAGCCTAACAGCAAACAGGGCCTAAACCCAAACCTTGAGACCCTTTAGAGATGTCAAAAAGCCTATTTTCAGGCATGTGTTTCGAAACAGACATCACCCGTTTCGAAACATGGGCTCCAGTTTAAAAAGCCAAACACCCGTTTCGAAACGCACCCACCCCGTTTCGGAATAGGGTCCCATTTCGCCTAGGTGTTCCGATACCCGTTTCGGAACAGGCAATCACAGTAGCCAAAGTGTTTCGATACTTATTTCGAAACAGGGGCTCACAGTAGCTAAACCGTACTGAAACGCGTTTCGATACGGGGGGGCCTAGAACCACACCCGTTTCGAAACAGCTCAACCTGTTTCGAAACACCTGCAGTCTGTAATTTCCCAAAATCAGTTTTAGATATCTCTAAACGATCACAAATGCCCACAAGGACTTCAAGCATCAAACACAACATACAAATACACTCTAGAGGCATACACCCTATTATATACATGCTCAAAATACACAAAGATACATGATAAGGACATGCATTTAAAAGATCAAACATACACCACAAGGGAGACAAACATAACATTTTTAGGTTTCATGCCTTAGCCATCATACGCATAAACATCCAAGGTAAGCAATAAAGCATGGCGTACAAATCAAAACATGGCATTAACAGGCCACACCAACATCAACATAAATTCAAAGCATTCAAATCAACAACCCATATCCCATTGCTTGACTATTACAATCTTTCAATTTAAAGTTCATACTTGAGCTAACCAAAGAGACACTTGGAGGCCTTTCCTTGCCATTGCCACCCACAAGCTACTGATCTGCATTGTCGAACAAAAAGGAGCGTAAGCATAAAAGCTTAGTGAGGGTAAGCTCATAAAACAAACCTTCGACAATGTAGGGTCCAAGCACGAGCAACAACCAAGATAGAATGCATGTTCTTACCTTTGATCCACATAAGCCAATCTACACATGATGCATGAACATATATTCAATATTATGCCATGCTCAACATGTTTAAATCCACAACATATGTAATCACATATATTAAACCATGTTAGCAACACATCCCAAATCACATTGGCTCACAAATAATCGCATATTGGCAACATAAACCACAATCCGTATTGGCACTTAGCTATGACTCGAATACGCGGATAACCGTTGGAACTTACATCCAACAACACAATCATTACCTTACGGTGGGATTACACTCATCACAGTTTCACGCGGAGGGGATTACACTCATCCTCACACCCGTCGATGGGATTCTACTCATCACCGACTAACATATATATAAAGATTTCTGGGCAAACCCGTACTCCATCTCGATGACTACCATCATGAAGACCACGCGCGCATTTGACTCACGTGTGCACACTAACATCCTAAAGATCGATTATTGTACCCAAGCATACTAGTGCCAATACTACACATTTCATTAATCTTTCACAATATCATTTTATAACAACTTCCGTGCTTAGCACGTACTCACCATGACTCACTGTCATGCACAAACCACATTTCCATGCCTAGCATGTACTCACCATGATCCTCAGATCACGCAACCACCTCATAATATCATTTCACATGTCAACACTACATGTATATCATTAATACAAATATCACATCATATTTCATACATATGTATATCCCCATCATACCTACCATCATCATGCATATAACAATGCATCAACCCATGCCTCAACATACATGTATAACAACATATACATAACCACCATAATCACAATTTACATGAGGCATTAACACATTCAAAGATCAACCATAGTCTCTAACTATAGCTTGGGATTAGGCTACCACTCTAACCCCAACTCTAGGTGGGTCTACCAAGCCCAACCTAGTCCACATACCTGAACCAACACTTGAAAACCATTTAAAATATTTAACCACTCACCGATCACCCTATTAGCACAAGCCGACAAGCCTACCAAGCATCCAAGTCCGTATTTGAGCCCGAAGCTTCTCCATTGTTTTCTCTTGCTTCTAACCATTCAAAAATAATACATTAGCCTCAAAATCAGCCACAAACCCAAAGTTTAACACCAACACACAAATCCACTACAATTCTCACAATTCAAAGCCAAGTTCACTCTCCAAATTCTCATTTTCATACTTCCTCAAGAACCCAGCAAAAATCAGCAATATAGTCACCCAAAGCACTCTGAAACATGTTCAAAACACTACCTAAACATAATATAACCATCAGCCTCCATTTTCCAACACATAGCAACCCCAAAACCCAACTTAAAACCCTTCCAAAAACTTCTCAAAACCCAAATTCGGGAATCATTATAAAACTCTTTAAAATTCACATATATTGAACCTTTTAGGTTTAAACAATTTATCTAACCTTAAACAATCAAAGACTTAGGTTAAATACAATAAAGTTCTCATTTTTAAACAAAACCCCAAAACTTCAAATTTCAAAATCATGAACAAAAATGAAAACTAGTTGTACTTTCAAAGAGAGGAAGATGAGAGCAAGATGGGAATGTAATTACCTTTCAAAACCGAGCCAAAATGGAGGAGAAAGAAGATGGAATAGTGAGTTGGAGAGGAAATGGGGTTTTCACGTGAAGAAGAGAAAATGAAGAAGATGAAGATAACTCTCTTCTTTTTGGTTAAAAGCTCATCTTTTTCAAACTTTGAGTTATTTATAAAAATGCCATTAATGAGATGGAAAATTCTCATCTCCTAAAATTCATGGGTTTTAGATTTTGAAATCGAACAGGCCCAACGTAAAGCATTTGTCTTTGCAACCCGAGGCCCAAGATATTATTTTATTGTTACAATTAGAAAACCGAAACCCGAAACATATTTTAATATTATTTTCACCCGACCTCTAAACCCTGGTGTTACACCTTTAGCCTTCATGCTTATTCGGATGCAGATTATGGGGGTTGTAAGATAGATAGGAAGAGTACTTCCGGGACATGCCAATTCTTAGGTAGTATGCTCGTATCTTGGTTCTCTAAGAAACAAAATAGCGTAGCCTTATCTACCACCGAAGCGGAGTACATATCCTTAGGGAGTTGTTGTGCTCAAGTCCTTTGGATGAAACAACAACTCTTAGATTATGGTGTTGAAGTAGAAACCATACCCCTTAGGTGTGACAACACTAGTGCCATTTGGCTCACTAAGAATCCCATCCAACACTCTAGAACTAAACACATAGAAATTAGACATCATTTTATTAGAGATCATGTGTTAAAAAATGATGTTGTTTTAGAGTATGTTGATACCTTGAACCAATTAGCGGATATATTCACAAAACCTTTGGATAAAGAATGCTTTTGGACCCTTAGGAGAGAGTTAGGTTTAACTAGCTTCTCTTGACCCTTTTTAGGTCCCAAAATGTCAAAAATTTGCTTGAAGATGGTTGTGATTCATGCTTATGTTAATTTGCCTCTTTTTGCTTCTATGCATGTTGTGAGGGGGAGTATGCATTAAGTTTAGCCATTAAAACTTGTTCATATGACATTTACATGCATTCAGGGACGTTTAAAGTTGGATTTTTGCACTTACATTTGTCATAAATGCCTTATCTGGTAAAGGCGTATCGATACGGCTGAAGCGTATCGATACGGGTTTATCATTGGGAAATCTTGGAAGCTCAATGCGTATCGATACGAACCCGCGTATCGATATGGTTAAGTTAAGGGAATTAATCCAAAGTCAAATCGTACCGATACGGTCCCGCGTACCTATACGATCTCGACGAAAATGCTATTTAGGGTTGCTCTTACAAAATACTTCAAAAATTAAAAACCCCTCTTTTTCTCTTAAAACCCTAGCAGAAATCCTCTATAAAAAGCCCATCAATCCTTCAATTTTTTCCATCAAACTTCAAAATTCGTTGAGGGTTTTTGATCTCCACATCAAAGCTAAGCTTTGTCATCAATCTTGTGCACTTACATCACCACATTCACCCAATCTAACTATTCAAGGTATCAAACTTTTCTCTTTTCTTTTCTTTTATTTTCGTTTGATTATTTTAATTGTTTTAACTTAGTTTTTGTACAAAACATACACTTATAACATGGGTTTCAACCTTTTCTTCAAAAATTTTCAAAAATCAAAAATTTTTCATTCGAATATATTTTCTAATCGTATTTTTTTAATTTGTTTTTATTTTTAATTTTTTAACTCTTTCTCAAACATATATATATATATATATATATATATATATATATATATATCTTTTTCAAATAAAATTGTCTTTTACAATTACCTTGAATTATTAGAATTTATGAGTTTGAATAAGATGTTAATTGCATACATATTCGAATCATTTTGATGTGCTTTCAGGGTTATGGCACCGAAAAAGAGAGCGAAACGTCTTCTTGCTACTTCCGATCCTAGTGAGGATGAAGAGGGTAACCCTAAACCTAATCTCTCTTATATTATCCAATGTAGTTTTCCCGACCCATCCGATGTGTCTCGTTATAAACTATTTCAAGGTTTCACCCTTAGGGAAGAACGTATTGTGTCTATATCGTTTTTAAACTCTGCCCGTTTCAAATTTCGATACCTCTCTTTAATTAAGCAATGAAAATTTCTAACCTTTTTAACAATTCCTCCTATTCTATATAGGAATTTGGTCATCATATTCTTTTCAAATGCTATATGTGTTCATGATGATCCTAGGGAACATGTCATTGCTATCGAGTCATTTGTTATGGGAAAAACCATTAAAATTGATCAAGCGGTTCTTTGCAAAGCTTTTGGTTCTGAAAACGTAGGAATTGATGATGAGAAGTCCTTAGGTACGGGTCCTTTAGGCTTAGTCAAAGTCTTAGATGCTCATGACCGTATTCTTCATCTTCTCATTACTTGGTTTTTGCGTCCATTGGGAGGGAAGTTTTTTACTATACGTTAAGTAGATGATTTTTGGCTTATGTGTTTTAAGGAGGGTCACCGTCCAAATCTTTGTCAAATTATGTTTACCGACCTTGTCTATCTAGTCCAACACCGTCACACCGAACAAGTCAAGTCTTTTTACTATTCTACGACGTTGAGTCACCTCCTCCACTCCCTTGAAATTGATTGTTCCTATGATTATCCCGAACCCCTTGGCCAACCCATAGATGAGTGTTCTCTATCTCGTGCCCACTTTTCTTATATTGACAATGAATGGGTTCGTGTCCCTAATGCTCCTCAACAAGATGCTCCAATTGATGCTCCTCATGCTTCTTCAAGCTCTCAACGAGCTCCGATTGAGTCCTCTTCCATGGGCACCCTCATGACATTCCTCAATGAGAAATTCACTAACATGGAAGCCGAATTTACCGCCATTAACACTCGATTCACCTCCTTGGAAGATCGCGTCAAAGGTATGGAGAATCAAATGAAAGCCATAGCTCTTCAACAAAACTCCATGGATATTTCTCTCACCGCCTTCCATGGTGCTTGGCTCAACCAAAATCGGACAAATCAACCCACTCGAGACGATGTAGATGAAGAGGACGAGGAAGATGATGATGATGAGGCGGACGAGTAGTTTTTGCATACCATCTCATGACATTTAGTTTATGCACCTATGATTAGTATTTTATGCCTTTTATCTATGTTTTAGGATCTAAGTTTGGATTATTATGTTGCTTTTCCTTTAAAGTTTCATTTGAACTATTATGTTTGCTTTAATTTGAAGTTTGCTTTGAATTTTATAATATGATTGTTGCTATTATCCTTGTGTTTATGTTTGATCTAACAAAAAGGGGAGAAAGATTATAGAGTCAATTTCTTATTTTGAAAATCCATCTTAAATTAAGGGGGAGAAAGTTTTTCAAAAGTTTCAAAAACTTAAAAATTTATATATGGTTTTGTTATATAAAAAAGGGGGAGATTGTGAAACCAAAATTGATTTTGATATAACATCTAAACCTATGGACCAATTTGCAAAACAAATTTTTTTAAGATCTCCTTAAACTCTCACTGTTGACAAGTATTTTAAACAAAATAATATATCAAGACAAGTTCTTAAAATGATATATTTTTCTAAGTCTTTTCCTATGAGTTTTTAAGGCAAACTATACAAAAATGCCCAGGCGTATTGATACCTTTAGGTGTATCAATACAGTTTTTAGCCACTGAAATTTTAATGGATATAGCGTGCTGATATGGTATAACCCCGTATCGATACGATATTCATCTGGGCAACTCTTTCAATGATATCGTACAGATACGCTTTGTAACCGTATCAATACGATAATCCTATCTTTGCAAAATCTTTGCATTTAATTTTCGAATGTTAACTTGTCAGTTGGTTGGTATCCCAATTTTTAAATGACCGTTATACCGTACTGATACTCTAAGTATGCGTATTGATACGATCTTTATGAAAACAAAACTTGGGATTCCAGTGAGCAAATCCAGTATCGATACGCCCCTTGAAACCGTACGGGTACGCCTTCTAAGCGTATTTATACACGATGTTTTCAGTCACAACGGCTCTTTCCTCTTTGATGCAGGTATCGATACGCCCCCTACCCGTACCGATACGATAGGCTGCAGAGCTGCATTTATTGCGGGAAAAATGCTCTCAACGGCTCTATTGATGATCCCAACTATCCAAACGGCTAGAAATCAATACAATGGTATAAAAACAAGTCTCAATTGAACAAACAACAACTATTGAACCTACAAGCATCATTAAAGCACTCAAATCCAAACTTTTCACCCTTAGAGTCAAATTCTTGTACCAAACTCTTGTGTACTCAAATTGTTATCTTTTTATTGTAAGTTTGGGGAGCGTAAGATTGTAATTGGGTAAACAATTGTCCTTTGAGAGGAATTTGTAGAGTTTACCTAAATCTTCTCTTTGTAAAATTGAGTGGATTAAGCTTTGGGTAGAAAGCTTAATCAATTTGTAAGGTTACCTCCTCATCCAAGAAAAGGGGAAGAATTCAAGTAGTGAATTGGTTGAAAATCCTTAGTGGGAACTAAGGTAGTGGATGTAGAGTTCATTTGGAGAACTTGAACCACTCTAACTTCTTATGTCAAATTTTATTTTTCCCTTTTATCACCTACCAAAATTTTAATTGTCAATTCACCCCCCTCATGGCCATTTGCAATTGTGTGATCAACTCAACATTATTATTATTACATATAATAAATTTTTATTTAATATAATTATACAAAAAAATTTGATATGGATACATGAAGCTTTGATTTAAATATTTAATCAAATTCAAACGCATAGATTAACAAGTTGAATCAGAATTAATCTCACACACCAATAACTCTAAACTCAAACCCTAAACCCAACTCAAATCGAATTGACCCAAAAATTCGGATGTTGACTCGACCCAAAATCGACTCGAACGACCCGATTTTAACCCGAACCGAAAGCGACCGATCCGATATTGACCCGACCCAAAAAACAACCTATCCGATTTTGACCCGATCCAATACTCAAACCGTATCCGATTTCGGGTAATGGATGTAGTGAATTGGTTGAAAATCCTTAGTGGGAACTAAGGTAGTGGATGTAGAGTTCATTTGGAGAACTTGAACCACTCTAACTTCTTGTGTCAAATTTTATTTTTCCTTTTTATCACCTACCAAAATTTTAATTGTCAATTCACCCCCTCTTGGCCATTTGCAATTGTGTGATCAACTCAACATTATTATTATTACATATAATAAATTTTTATTTAATATAATTATACACAAAATTTTGATATTGATACATGAAGCTTTGATTTAAATATTTAATCAAATTCAAATGCATAGATTAACAAGTTGAATCAGAATTAATCTCATACACCAATAACTCTAAACTAAACCATAAATACTAAACCTTAAACCCTAAACCCAACTCAAATCGAATTGACCCGAAAATTCAGATATTGACTCGACCCGAAATCGACTCGAACGACCCGATTTTGACCCGAACCGAAAGCGACCGATCCGACATTGACCCGACCCAAAAACAACCTATCCGATTTTGACCCGATCCAATACTCAAACCGTATCCGACTCATCACAGACCCGAACCAACCCAAACCGAATTTAAACCGAATCTAGATAGACTCGAACCGAACGACCCGATTGTCACCTCTAATCAAATGCAGATGGCGTAAAAAATAATTATTTTAATTTAGGTCCCCTTCTGCAGATAACGAACACCGAATTACTATAAAAAATGTCGTAGATTCTAAACTATTCCCCAACAACCCTTATTTCCTTAAAATTAAAACTCACATGCATTATTACCCCATATTTGCCATAATAGGCTGACAAAATTTCGAGAAAAAAATACTATGGATAATGTCACATTTGGTACATATAGTTTGATAGAATATCTAGGGTTAACTATAAAAATAAGTGCGTAAATTATGTCTCCTTTTTGCAATAGGTGCTTAAACTTTTTTTTAACTGAAATAGGTACTTCAAGTTTTTTGTGTGGCCAAAGTTGGTGCCTCAGTAGACTTTAAAACAAACCAAAAATAAAACAAAGGGTAAACTACAACGGAGGTCACTCAATTATGGGTATGGTTACATTTGGGTCACTTAATTATTAAAAGTTACATTTGGGTCACTCAATTATGGGTAAGATTACATTTGTGTCACCAAATTATTAAAGGTTACATTTGGGTCACTAAATTATGGGTAAGGTTACGTTTGGGTCACCCTTCATATTTAAAAAAGTACATTAATTTAGTCATTATTCTTCCAAATCACTTGTATACCCTTGTTAACATTAGAATACTTCATTTGAAATCATTAATTAATCTAATACACAAATTAATATACTTTTTTTAAAATATAAAGGGTGACCCAAATGTAACATTGCCCATAATTGAGTGATCTAAATGTAACCTTTAATAATTGGGTGACCCAAATGTAACCTTACCCATAATTGAGTGACCCAAATGTAACTTTTAATAATTGAGCGACCGAAATGTAACCTTACCCATAATTGAGTAACATTCGTTGTAGTTTACCCTAAAACAAACCAAAATATAACTTTAGACACTTATTATACAAAAAATGCATATTTTATGTACTTATTAGTTAACCCAAATATCTAATGCAGTATATGTACTTTTAAAATAATATTTATACTATTAAAATCTAATACAGTAGTTTTATGGTTAAATTATATAAATGGCCATCAAACTCTTAGGGGTCTTTTATTTTGATTACCGAACTTTCAAAATTTGTGCTATAATCACTGAATTTTTAGTTTGTTTTTAATATAGTCCCCCGTAACCTTCCGTTAGAAGGTGTTGACGTAACACGTTAGTTTTCATTTTTCTTGAATAAAATAATAAGTAAACAAAATCATTCATTACTCAACTTTCTTCTCACTTCTATTTTGGTCACTAGAATAGGCTAACTAAGAAGAACAAATTAAAAACAGGGATCGACATTTCTCCTCATCTGTGATAAAAAGTCATGTTATTCAAGAGTGACCAAAATAAAAACAATTCAAAAATTGAATTATTAAATTGAAAATTTTAAACTCTAATGACCAAAATACACATTGAATTAGACATCTTTCCCAAAA
This sequence comes from Hibiscus trionum, assembly GCA_030270665.1. Classification (NCBI taxonomy): domain Eukaryota; kingdom Viridiplantae; phylum Streptophyta; class Magnoliopsida; order Malvales; family Malvaceae; genus Hibiscus; species Hibiscus trionum. Next base: position 2,493,392 of record BSYR01000012.1, read on the forward strand.
AAAATGGGCTGCAATTGCACCCTTGGGGATAGAAGCGTGAAATCAGGTAATCGTTCACGTTTCAGGTTATGTCAGGTCAATTTAATGGTTCGACTCGGATCAGGTCGGGTTCGCGTCGACTCAGATTCAAGTCATTATCAGGTTGATTTCAAATCATATTAAGTTCGGGTTCGGGTTGGGTTAATGTAACCCCCGTGTTTTGGGGCTAGAAGTTAGTCGGGTTAGTTGGTTCGAGTCGGTAAAATTTATTTTAATCAAATTGACCTTAGTGTGAGCAAATTGAGTTTAGAAAGAAAGGGAGGGATCATTTTGGTAATTTAACCAAAATAAAAATAATGACAACCTTATCATAAGATAAAGTTATCATCTTTCTCATTTTCTTTCTTCTTCACCGTTCATATCTTCTTCAAACTCTCCCAAACCCTCATTACTATTTCCTTTAATTTCTTCATCAATTCAAGGGCGTTTTTGAAGGTAATTACATATTTGAACTCTCCTCTTCATCCTCTACGTTTACATAGCTTTATATCTCGAAACTACCCACTTTTGTTATTTTCAAGTTTAATGAAAATTTGAGTTTTTAGTGAGTTTTTCAATTGATTTTGAATTATTAAGTTGATTTTTGAGTTAGTCACCTTAAAATACACATAATATGTTAAAATGAGTGATTTTGGGTGAAAATCCGAAATGGGTATTTGTGGCTATTTTTGAAGTGTCTAAAACTTGAATTTTGGTGAGTTTTAGAGTTAGGTTGAAGGGCTGATGGTTTAGGGATGTTAGGAAAGTGATTTGGGACCATTTTGATGTCATTTGGATGATTGAAAATATAGTTTTCTGCTGGGTAATAAATGAGTACGAAAATGGGAAAGTTGGTGATTGTTTGAGTTGGAAATTGTTGAAGTGTGGCTTGTGTTTATGGATTGGAATGGTGGCTGAAATTTAGCATTGAATTATGAGTAATGGTTGTGTTTTGATTGACTAGAAACAAGAGGAAACACCGGAGAAGCATCGGGATCGAATCCGGAAACTTGGATGCTTGGTAGGCTTGTCGGCTTGTGCTAATGAAGTAGTCGGTGAGTGGTTAAAATATTTTAAATGGTTTTGAACAATTGGTTCGAGCATGTGGACTAGGTTGAGAGTGATAGACTCACCTAGAGTTAGGATTAGGGTGGTAGTCTAATCCTAAGCTTTAGTTAGAGACATTGGATGATCTCTTTAATTAATGTTATGCCTCATGATGAATTGTGTTAAGATGATTATGTATAATGTGTTATACATGTTGTTGAGGCATGGTTTGATGCATTGCTATGCATGTGGTTTGGATTGTAAATTGTGTATGATGATGTTGAGTTTAATATGATGTAAGATGCCATATTATTACTCTTGAACATGACATTATGATAATACGTTGTTGAGATATTTGATGTTGAGCTTAATATGATGTAAGATGCCATATTATGACTCTTGAAAATGATATTATGTTGTTGAGATATTTGATGTTGAGCTTAATATGATGTAAGATGTCATATTATGACTCTGAATATCAAAGGTTGTGGAATTTGATTAATATTGGCACTAGTATGCTTGGGTACAATAATCGATCATTAGGATGAGTGTGCACACAAATTGAGTCAAAACGTACGTGGCCTTGGTGGCGTTAAGGCACTAAGGAAGAGTACGGTGATGTAATATTCCACCGGAAATTTATATATATTCTACGTGATGATGAGTGGAATCCCATCCGTAGGGCATGTGGCGATGAGTGGAATCCCGTCCATGCAAGCCCGGTGATGAGTGTAATCCCACCGAGGTAAGGTTGATGTTGGAAAATGCGTTCCAACATGTTATCCGCGTATTCGAGTCATAGCTAGGTGCCAATATGAGAAAGTATGTTTATGCCAATATGAGATTATGCATACATGCTAATATGAATTGATATGTGTATCAATATGATATGAAATGTGAAGATATATATGTTTTGATTAATGCATTGAGGTATATATATATCATTGTAAGTTGAGCTTATGAGATGTTGAGCATGACATAATGTTGATTATATGTTCATGCATCATGTTCATTTTGGTTCATGTGGATCAAAGATAAGGTCATGTATCTCATCATGATAATTGCTCGAGCTTGGACCCTGTATTGTTGAAGGTTTGTTTTATGAGCTTACCCTCACTAAGCTTTTATGCTTACGCTCTCTTTTGTTCGACAATGCAGATAAATAGCTTGTGGGTGGAAAGGGAAGAGAAAGGTCTCCAAGTGTTGCTTTTGGTGAGCTCGATGTATGATTTATAAATTGAAAGATAGTAATAGTAAAGCAATGGGATAGGTGTTGTTGTTTTTGATGCTTTGATGTGTGTTGATTTGGTTTGGCACTTAGATGCCTTGTTTGATTTGTAAATATCACTTATGATGCATGCCTTGATGAATGCTTGAGTGATGTATGTTTGGTAGATGTTTAAATTGCTTATCATGTGTGTTGGACATATGCCTTGTGAGGATGCCTAAGTGTATGGATGTTGAAGCATGAGACTTTATGTGCTTGTTTGCCTTCTTTTGATCGAATGCATAATTTTCCTTGGTTGATTAAGGTATGCTCATATTGAGTATCATGTATGAAAGGTTCTTAATGTATAATTTCCATGTATGTTTGATGGTTCATATTCATGTTTTGAGTATGTTGGAGTACGTTTAATCTAGGACGTATGCATCTAAGCTTGGGTAGCTGGTGTTGAGTGCCTTTGCCTCTTTTAAACTCATATGTATGAATATGTATGATTCTAATGTGTTTTTATCATTGAAAGACATTAGAATGAAGCAAAATATGCTCCCCTGCACCTAGGTTTCGAAACTAGGGGTAAAGTTTCGAAACCTTTGCAAATTTTTGGATTCCAGAGGCTACTGCCAGCCAAAGTTTCGAAACCTTTGGGCAAGGTTTCGAAACTATGGTCAAAGGTTTCGATTGGGCATAAAATTTGAGGTTTGCAAGCTTTACGTTTTAGTCCTGATTCTCGTATGTGCAATTGCTTGAGTTTGAGATGTCCGTTTGAGTTGAAATTTGGCAGAGAGGCATGAAACATGACTAATTTCATAATGGTAACTTAAAATTTGGTAAAGTCCTCTTAATTTCTAGAATTTACAAATTGGTCCCTAAATTCGTATTTTGTGCAATTGAGTCCCTTATTGTTTTCCGATTGCTGTGATTTTTGAGTATGCTTATCTCAAGAGTATGCCTAGGTTTAATGTGCATCTAGACAAGTTTAAAAAGAAAAAAAAGGGTCGTTAATCAAGGTTGACTTTCGGGTTGACTTTGGTTTTCCCCGTGTAATCTTCGTAGTTCGGGTCAGCCGTCTAGGCCGGGCTACGGGGGTTACATTTGTTGGCTTCAGAGCTTAAGGTTTCCGAAACCTTGGGCAGGTAAGTGAAGTAAGTTGTGTTTTATGATTGATATGCACGGTGTTTGCTTATCATGTAAGCATGTTGCTTGTTATTCGAGTATGTTGTAATGAATGATTGCTTGCTTTGTAAGTATGATTGCTTGTGTGACAAGTATGTTGATTGTTTGTTTAAAAGCATGTTGCTCATTACCCATGTATGCGGTGATGTGTGATTGTTCGATGGAGAAGGTATGTTGTTTGATCGTACGCATATGTTTGCTTGTTTAGCAAGTATGCCTTGTAATATGCATGATTGAGCATGTATGTGTGTTGAGTTGCTTGAAGCATATTGAGTAGAGTCCCATTGCTTCTATTACATCGGAAAAAGAGATTTTAAGTGAGGAAATCATACTTGAGCCACTTGGACCTTTTCCTTTGCTAACCCAGTTTGTATGTTAATGTGTTGTTGTTGTTGTTAGTTTATTACTTTTTGGTAAGTTTGAGGCCAAGGCATTGACTGTGAATCGGTAAGTGGAAACTGTGGGTTCTAAAAATGTGAATGATGTTGAGGGAGTCCATCATCTTGGTTAGGGAGGTATGGTTGTGCCGGAGTTGAGGTACAATTTGGTTGACTGAGTTAGTGTGTATGTGGGTTGGTTCCTGTTGATGAGGAACGATGTGATCGTTTCTGGTGTTAGTGGTGAAAGAGGTGACGACCTATGAGTGGGAGTCAGAGTGTTATCGATGATATAGTAGGTAAGCATTTGGTACAGTTTTGAGCTTGTTCCCTTCTGATTGATTCTGAGTCTGCACTTCTGTATATTGTTAGCAAGCATACAAAGTTTGAATGTGCCCAGTGAAGTGTTAGAGGCAAGCATGAGTATCTTAGTTCTTTGAGGCGAAATCAGGGTAAGGGTCTCGTTTGTGTAATCTGAAAATTCAGAAGTGTTAGTTGGTGACCGTTGGGGTTCAACCTATGATTTTAATGTAAGACAGCCAGTTAGTGTTCGCGAGTGGGAGCTAATTTGTGTGGTTGGGTCGGTGTACGTTGAGTTGTGTTTCAGCAAGCGAAAGAGATGAAGTCACTTCCGATATAGTTGAGTTGAGAATGGAGTCTTGAGTTTTGACTCTAGGTTGTTTGTTAGAGGTAGAGCAAGTCCAGCATGACTGTTTGTATGTGATCAGAATTGAATTTTGAAGTTTCGAGATGCTCTAAGAATATTCTAGAAGAATCAGATTTTGTTGAAGAACCAGTATGAAAACAAGAGGGTCGAAGACTATCAGCTGTACACAGGTGTAGTTGCAATTTCCACGGATACTTCCTTTTGTGTGAGCATGTAAGAAAATTTGATGTACGTGTTGAGACCTTGGAAGTAGGGACACATGTGACTAGACCTTGTGGTGAGATAGTGGTGGTCAAAAAAAAGTGCAGAAGATGTTTGTTGATGGTTCAGGGTCATGTGTATGTAGTAGATGTGAACTGATCGTCTTCCTACAGTTTTGAGGTACGTTTTGACAAGATTTGGCTTGAAGAGCACAGAGTTAGTGTATACGTTGAGACAAAGAGAGAGTTGCCTTGAAGTTGCAGATTCCTGTGTGACTGTAGTAGTAGGTGAGGAGGTGAACTTATTGTCGAATGTTGATCCAGCTGTGGAGGTCGAAGATTTATTGAGTTTAGATGGCAGGCTTCCTTACCAAGTGTAATGAATTTGATTTTGAATGAAGATTAGACCGCGGAAGGTTAAAATGGTTTGTGATTCTTCCTAGAATTGTTTGGAAGAATTGCCTGGTTTGTCTTCTGACAGAGAAGAAGAGCTTATTATTGATACCGTCTCCGAGTTTGCTTCTGCTTTGATTTTTCTGTGTCTTATAGTTCCCGAAAGAATTGAGAGTGTTGAAGAATCAACTATGATGTTTGTTAGACCATAGGTTCATTAGGCCTAGTACGTCATATTAGAGGATGACAGCACAATTTGTGAAGAAGTGAGAGTGGCAGTACGAGGATGTGGTTAGATTCAGACAGTTGAAACCAGTGGCAGTGAATGATTAGTATCCGTTTCCAAGTGTCAGCGATTTGTTGATCAGTTAGTGGGTGCTTCAGTCTTTCCGAAGATTAATTTGAGATCCAATTATTACCAGTTGGAAGTGAGAAAAAAATTGAAGTAATGAAGACAGCTTTTGGGGCAATATATGATCACTTTGAGTTCCGAGTTATGCCGCCTCGCTTGACTAGTGCGTTAGTTACCTTATAGAGATATTGAGCAGAATATTTTCCCGAGTTCCTTGATCAGTTGTACTTGCTTCGAAGACTTGGGGACAAGCTTGTGTAGTAGGAAATATGCAGTATGTATGTACATATCATCTGAACTTAAAAAAAAAATTGAAGACTTAGGAAGAGTTGCAACTTGAAGTGCATAAAGTGTTAGAACTGCTTGAAGACTGTAAAATCGGGATTGAGTACCATCCGAAGAGAGTCAACGTAGTAACCGATGTTCCGAGTTGTAATTGTTGTTAGAATAGTAGTTGAGTTGTGAGCTATAATTGTCGGATTCAATTTGTTAAGTGATGGTGCTTCTGTGACCGAGTTTCGGGTTGAGCCTACTTTGAGTTAGAATAATTAAAAAGAAACAGTTGCAAGATAGGTTCTTGGCACCTCGCGTGCAAGACATAGTGTTTTGAGACGTATTGTGTGGGCCGAAGCACGCGGCAGTTCATTTGTATTGCATCAAAGTAGTATGAAGACATATTGTGGGTTGAAGATGAGTACTTTTGAATTGAGTTGATAGATGATGTGGTTCAGTATGAAAGTAAGTGTGTAAATTGCCAGTGTGTCAAGATCGAACATCAATCTTCTTTTAGTTTATTACATCCGCGGGAGATTCGTATTGGAAGTGAGTAATAGATTCAGGAGATCTTGTGTCTGATTCACCTCCGATTTCCTCAGTGAAAACTTAGTTGAGTAATCAATGTTAGCTGCACTGTATGTGATCCTTTATACACGTTCACGTTACTTCTACCGTGGATAAAATAGCAGAGTTGTGCCTTGGCAAGAGTGTGAGTTGTACAAAGTTTTGAGATCGATAGTGACCGATAGAGATTCGAGTTTTCGACTAGATTTTTGAAGTTGTCTGTATAGTGTTTGGTTATCGGTTGAAGTCAGAAGGTCAGTTAGAGAAAGTTATGGGTCGAGTATTCAAACAGTGTTGTATGAGATTATGAATTGGGCTAATTCTGTTGTTTATCTGTTGCGGTTACCACCAGAATTAGAAAGGGGTTTGTGATGTGATTTGTGTATCTATGATTCGGGAGTGTGAGTCAGACATGTTCTGTGCTATGTTTGTAGAAGAGATCGAGTTGAGTTTAAAGTCGACATGCCTTGAAAGAACCGTTGAGATCTTAGCATCAGATATCGATAGACGGGTGGTAAGTCTACCGAATTGGTGAGTATGTTGTGGTGAGAAGGAGAGTGATGAGGAGTATGTTTCAGTGACTCTTCATGTTCGAGGAATTTTGGGGACGAAATTTCTTAAGTGGGGGAGAGTTGTAACACCCGTGTTTTGGGGCTAGAAGTTAGTCGGGTTAGTTGGTTCGAGTCGGTAAAATTTATTTTAATCAAATTGACCTTAGTGTCAGCAATTTGAGTTTAGAAAGAAAGGGAGGGATCATTTTGGTAATTTAACCAAAATAAAAATAATGACAACCTTATCATAAGATAAAGTTATCATCTTTCTCATTTTCTTTCTTCTTCACCGTTCATATCTTCTTCAAACTCTCCCAAACCCTCATTACTATTTCCTTTAATTTCTTCATCAATTCAAGGGCGTTTTTGAAGGTAATTACATATTTGAACTCTCCTCTTCATCCTCTACGTTTACATAGCTTTATATCTCGAAACTACCCACTTTTGTGATTTTCAAGTTTAATGAAAATTTGAGCTTTTAGTGAGTTTTTCAATTGATTTTGAATTATTAAGTTGAGTTTTGAGTTAGTCACCTTAAAATACACATAATATGTTAAAATGAGTGATTTTGGGTGAAAATCCGAAATGGGTATTTGTGGCTATTTTTGAAGTGTCTAAAACTTGAATTTTGGTGAGTTTTAGAGTTAGGTTGAAGGGCTGATGGTTTAGGGATGTTAGGAAAGTGATTTGGGACCATTTTGATGTCATTTTGATGATTGAAAATATAGTTTTCTGCTGGGTAATAAATGAGTACGAAAATGGGAAAGTTGGTGATTGTTTGAGTTGGAAATTGTTGAAGTGTGGCTTGTGTTTATGGATTGGAATGGTGGCTGAAATTTAGCATTGAATTATGAGTAATGGTTGTGTTTTGATTGACTAGAAACAAGAGGAAACACCGGAGAAGCATCGGGATCGAATCCGGAAACTTGGATGCTTGGTAGGCTTGTCGGCTTGTGCTAATGAAGTAGTCGGTGAGTGGTTAAAATATTTTAAATGGTTTTGAACAATTGGTTCGAGCATGTGGACTAGGTTGAGAGTGATAGACTCACCTAGAGTTAGGATTAGGGTGGTAGTCTAATCCTAAGCTTTAGTTAGAGACATTGGATGATCTCTTTAATTAATGTTATGCCTCATGATGAATTGTGTTAAGATGATTATGTATAATGTGTTATACATGTTGTTGAGGCATGGTTTGATGCATTGCTATGCATGTGGTTTGGATTGTAAATTGTGTATGATGATGTTGAGTTTAATATGATGTAAGATGCCATATTATTACTCTTGAACATGACATTATGATAATACGTTGTTGAGATATTTGACGTTGAGCTTAATATGATGTAAGATGCCATATTATGACTCTTGAAAATGATATTATGTTGTTGAGATATTTGATGTTGAGCTTAATATGATGTAAGATGCCATATTATGACTCTGAATATCAAAGGTTGTGGAATTTGATTAATATTGGCACTAGTATGCTTGGGTACAATGATCGATCATTAGGATGAGTGTGCACACAAATTGAGTCAAAACGTACGTGGCCTTGGTGGCGTTAAGGCACCAAGGAGGAGTACGGTGATGTAATATTCCACCGGAAATTTATATATATTCTACGTGATGATGAGTGGAATCCCATCCGTAGGGCATGTGGCGATGAGTGGAATCCCGTCCATGCAAGCCCGGTGATGAGTGTAATCCCACTGAGGTAAGGTTGATGTTGGAAAATGCGTTCCAACATGTTATCCGCGTATTCGAGTCATAGCTAGGTGCCAATATGAGAAAGTATGTTTATGCCAATATGAGATTATGCATACATGCTAATATGAATTGATATGTGTATCAATATGATATGAAATGTGAAGATATATATGTTTTGATTAATGCATTGAGGTATATATATATCATTGTAAGTTGAGCTTATGAGATGTTGAGCATGACATAATGTTGATTATATGTTCATGCATCATGTTCATTTTGGTTCATGTGGATCAAAGATAAGGTCATGTATCTCATCATGATAATTGCTCGAGCTTGGACCCTGTATTGTCGAAGGTTTGTTTTATGAGCTTACCCTCACTAAGCTTTTATGCTTACGCTCTCTTTTGTTCGACAATGCAGATAAATAGCTTGTGGGTGGCAAGGGAAGAGAAAGGTCTCCAAGTGTTGCTTTTGGTGAGCTCGATGTATGATTTATAAATTGAAAGATTGTAATAGTAAAGCAATGGGATAGGTGTTGTTGTTTTTGATGCTTTGATGTGTGTTGATTTGGTTTGGCACTTAGATGCCTTGTTTGATTTGTAAATATCACTTATGATGCATGCCTTGATGAATGCTTGAGTGATGTATGTTTGGTAGATGTTTAAATTGCTTATCATGTGTGTTGGACATATGCCTTGTGAGGATGCCTAAGTGTATGGATGTTGAAGCATGAGACTTTATGTGCTTGTTTGCCTTCTTTTGATCGAATGCATAATTTTCCTTGGTTGATTAAGGTATGCTCATATTGAGTATCATGTATGAAAGGTTCTTAATGTATAATTTACCATGTATGTTTGATGGTTCATATTCATGTTTTGAGTATGTTGGAGTACGTTTAATCTAGGACGTATGCATCTAAGCTTGGGTGGCTGGTGTTGAGTGCCTTTGCCTCTTTTAAACTCATATGTATGATTCTAATGTGTTTTTATCATTGAAAGACATTAGAATGAAGCAAAATATGCTCCCCTGCACCTAGGTTTCGAAACTAGGGGTAAAGTTTCGAAACCTTTGCAAATTTTTGGATTCCAGAGGCTACTGCCAGCCAAAGTTTCGAAACCTTTGGGCAAGGTTTCGAAACTATGGTCAAAGGTTTCGATTGGGCATAAAATTTGAGGTTTGCAAGCTTTATGTTTTAGTCCTGATTCTCGTATGTGCAATTGCTTGAGTTTGAGATGTCCGTTTGAGTTGAAATTTGGCAGAGAGGCATGAAACATGACTAATTTCATAATGGTAACTTAAAATTTGGTAAAGTCCTCTTAATTTCCAGAATTTACAAATTGGTCCCTAAATTCGTATTTTGTGCAATTGAGTCCCTTATTGTTTTCCGATTGCTGTGATTTTTGAGTATGCTTATCTCAAGAGTATGCCTAGGTTTAATGTGCATCTAGAAAAGTTTAAAAAGAAAAAAAAGGGTCGTTAATCAAGGTTGACTTTCGGGTTGACTTTGGTTTTCCCCGTGTAATCTTCGTAGTTCGGGTCAGCCGTCTAGGCCGGGCTACGGGGGTTACAGTTAATTCAGGTCGGGTAAGTTGTAGTTCATGCCAAAACGGTTCAGGTCCGAATCAGTTAATTAACGTGTTAATTCAAGTTCAGATGGGCTACAGGTCGGGTCACATCGTTGATAGATAAAATTCAGGTCAGGGAATATCGATTTCAGTTGAAGTTCAAGTATGGTGTTACCGTGTACAAATAGACTTTAGTATGGTAACTGTAGGTAAATTTTAGATAAAAATAAAATTTTAGGGATTAATATGAACCAAAGTATCCATTAGGATGCCGAAATATTTTACAAATTTAAAAAATATATAATTACAACTAAATTGAATTAAACTAAAATTTAAAAGTGAATGTTAGGACTAAAATGAAAAATTTTAAACAAGTGAGGACCTAAAAAATAATTAATCACTAAGTAAAAAAAATAGGAGGTAAATGCCAAATGGGCAATTAATTATTGAATCAAATTTAAAAAGATTCTGTTTATATTTTGGAGGGGGCTTAATTCCCTCCAAATTTTTGTCTTTCCCCCTACCAATTATTTTTTTCATGATATTAATTAAAGTGAAACGATGGGAGGGAAACGCGTGCGTTTTTAGGTTAGGATAAATTATTTTTTTAGCCATTCCAACTTTAGATGTTTTTCATTTGAACCTCAAATTTTACTTTTAGGTTTTAATTTAATTCAATTAAGTCCTAATATAAATTAATTTAGTTGAAATTCCACATTTAGTTTTAGAATTCTTTTAATTATTTCCGTGATTTATGATTCTAAGTTTTAATTTAGCTCAATTAGATCCTGAGTTTAATAAGTTAATTCAATTTAACATTATTATTATACCATATAAATTTTGATTTAATATGATTATACACAAATTTTTGATTTGGATGTAAATATGTAATTGTACACATGAAAGTTGAAATTTTAATTTAGTTCAATTGTACACATGAAGCTTTGATTTAAATATTTAATCAAATTCAAATGCATAAATTAGCAAGTTGAATCAGAATTAATCTCGCAAATCAATAACCCTATACTAAACCATAAGCCATTAATATTAATCTCAAAATCATAAACATTAAGGAATCAAAATTCTCATAAATCAATAACTATAAGCTAAATCATAAACCATTGATACTAAACCCTAAACTTTAAGGAATCCAAATTAATCACATAAACCATCAACCCTAAACTAAACACTAAAATAAACCATAAATCTTAAAGAATCAGAATTAATCTCATAAACCAATAACACTAAACTAAACCATAAACTGCTAATATTAAACCATAAATCATAAAGCTTAAGGAATTATGTTGACAACATTTAGATATTTAATAAAACTTTTAAATATTTCTATATACTATAATTTATAAATATAAAAAATAAACATATTAATTCAATGATCATAATTAATCATGTACCTTAAATTGTGAATATGTATTTTGTCACACTATAATATAATAAATTCATAATCTCACAAATTCATCAATTGTAACTTATTAGTTATTACAAGTCAGGTAAATATCAGATCAGTTCAATAACAAGTCAGGTCATTTACAAGTTGAGTCAATTACAGATCATGTTCATAACAGGTCGGAAAATATCAGTTATTTACCAGGTTAATCTCGGGTTTAGGTTCATATCAAGTCAGATGCATGTTCGGTTTGGTTATCACATTATCAGATTGAATTCGGGTTCAAATCGTTCTCAAGTCGGGTGCACGTCGGGTTCAAATTTGAAAGTTCCAGGTCCAACTCGGGTTTAGATCAACACCAGTTCAAACTCAAATCGATTTCGGATCACCACTACCTCGGGTCATAAGCAGTTCTGACTCAAGTCGGTTTCAATCAATTTTGCAGGTCGGATCAGTTTTTTATATCCTTACTTGGGATCTCCCCTGACAAGGTTGAACATTTCAAGAAAACTATAGTATCACAACGAACATTTTAAAAGTAAAAAAAATATATCACATTGGATGTTTTTATTCAAGTACAAGTACCATATTGAATGTTTTGTGAAATGAAAAGTACCACATTAGATATTTATCAAAGTATAAGCACCAAATATGATATTACACCATATATTTATCAAAATTCCGCTGAAGTTGAGTCGCCCTTCTCGTGGGCAAATTCAAACTTGGAAATTCGCCCCAGTCGAGAGCTGCGCCATCCTTGAAAACGAGCGAGCCAATTTCTTGTTGTAAAATCCATGGCTTGTGTGTGACTACAGTAAATTCCCAGCGACAAGTAAAACGCATAACTCACGAGTTACATCAACATCCCATGATTTTGATCATCAGTATTCTCAAGTTTTTTAAATTATTTCCATGTGATCACTGCTCGTATAATATACCCTTTTTTTATACTTTTTCTTCAGCCAACCCCATCATTTACTCACTCTCGGGACGAAACTTCCCCAGCATCACACCAACAGGGAATGCGTCCAAATTGCAGCCAATCTAAAACTAGCTCGGCCTTTTTAAGATTTGTCATGGTTAAGTTTATCCTGAAGAAATCCAAGAATACACTCATTCCCTTTTACGAACATGCATGGAAGTTACTCGTATGGCTCGTATCTGCTAGGGAAAACAACAGTTGAACTGCCCTGGGTTAGAAAAAGAATGACCGGTCAATTAATTGTCACAAGTGTCTTGTTTTTGTCAATCTAAAACAAACCAACCGGAGAGCGACATGCCACGGCTGCTTGCATATGCATATGCAAATGCAACCCAGCTCTAGAGTCTAGACTTCAACCTATAGCCTTTTTCAACGAACCTAGCTAAACTTTAGTTTGGTGTTGAAATTGTAGTCTAAGATTATGATTTAAATGCAATGTTTAGACCGGTTTAAAGTTTTTTAGCCTTTTTCATTCATATCATGCCCAATATTACTTGAAATCATATAAATTTCCGTGATTATACGATCCAAACATGATCCGTGGAGAGATGGTCGATGAATGCGATGTGCTGAACTGATGTAACCAAGTTATATAATGGAGCATGTATGACTGTTAGTGGAAAAAAAATGTGGGATTTTCATTTCCCCATCTTCCTTTTGAGTAAAAAACACTTTTAGATGAAGCTCAAAGAGTACCTTAAAGCTCACAAGCCAAACACCGTCGTCGTGAAAAATGAAAATTTTGTGTCAACTAGGATTAAAGTGATGTCTCTTATCAATGCACCACCGACGTTGTTGGTTTATTTGTGTGATTTTTAGTCTTTATAAAGCACTGTAAAAATATGTGTGTTCGTCAACATGAATGAATGAGAAGACAACCAATAGGACCGGCAATAGGTGAGGGACCGAGTCTTTCAAGCCCTAAGAAAACGGCATTTACTCCCTCATACAAATCGCCTTTCTCAATGCGAAGTTAGTTATTGCATATTTATATTTGATTTATAAAAAAGTATAGATGATGTCATATCATTAAAAATAAAATCATTAATTCGAGGTCGGTATATAAAATTATATGGTATAAACACAAGGGCCAAAGCGACCTCAGCAGCAGGCATGCAAAAGCTACCAACACTGACAGAGCGGGTTTCATGTTCTGGTTCATCGTTACATCAAACTCGGCAAAGACAGTTCTGTTTTAGTTCTTTTTCTGTTAATAAACCACTTCTTTTGCACTGGTAAGAAAAGGCAGTTGGGCATGTGTCGATTGAGAGAAACGGGCAAAGTCTTCGCATGTTACATGTCGCTCTTCCTCCCTTCATGCATACGCTTTCATTAAACCATTATTTATTCATATTTCCCCAATTTTTAATACAAAGTAAATTATTTTTTTCTCCTTCCGGTTTTCAGGATTTCGCTCAAATAAATTCGAACTAACCTACGTCACACACCTGATTTTGGTGGGGAGTCTTCCAACAATTTTTTTTGAATACACAACTACTCAAATTCGAGACTTGCTTAAGCAATATCAAGCTACTTACCACTTGAACTAGCCCGTTGGCAGTAAATTACCTTTTTTTTAATAGAAGAAAACCTCATTTTTTATATAGTTTTTTTTTTTTAATTTATTTTGAAAATTTGAATAGTTCGTTGTATCGATGTGTATAAGATACGTATGTGGATGAATGCTTGTCACCTACTTTATTTGTTCTTTCACCCTCTTTCTATGCTTCTTTTAAACTCTCCGCCTCAAGAAAAACTCACAGCCTTTCACTTTCAGACATACATAAACATAAACATCTACTTCTGATCTGTTTATTCAACTCTGTTTCTTTGAGTTCTTGGCAATGGAGAAACACAAGTGTAAGCTTTGCTTGAAAACCTTACCAAATGGAACTGCTTTGGGTACTCATATGAAGTCTAAAACGTTGAATCTTACAGTTCCAGTTCCTCCCAAAGTACAACCCAGTCAACTCAGCGATGAGTCTGAGGCAGCTTCGTATTCATCAGAAGGGGAAGAGGAAAAAGATCAGCTTTATGGGCTTAGAGAGAATCCAAAGAGAAGTATTTGCTTCGTAGACCCTGAATTTGTTGATGCTGACTCAGTTGTTCTTCAAGCCAGAGAAAGTGAGACCGAGTCGTCTAAGAACCCAACTCGGAGACGATCTAAACGGACATGGAAACCACTAGAGCAACATGAAGAAACGAAGAAGCTTAAAGTCAACACCGACCAACCGAGTCAAACCGAGTCTTGGGCGGAACCTGAACCGGTGAGTTCCATCTCCGACACCACAACTGATGAAGATGTCGCTTTCTGTCTCATGATGCTTTCAAGGGACAGATGGAAAAGCAAAGTACGTAAAGATGACGTAGAGGAAACGGATGAATCAGAAGAGTACTTCACAACCCGAGCTAAGTACAGATGTTTAACGTGCAACAGAGCTTTCAACTCGTACCAAGCACTGGGTGGACACAGAGCGAGTCACAAAAAGATCAAAGCTCACGAAACAGAGTTGGCACCAGCAAATACGGGTAGTCGTTCGATGACAGAAAAGAAAACACATGAATGTCCGGTTTGTTTCAGAGTCTTCTCATCGGGACAAGCTCTCGGTGGACATAAAAGATCACATATTGTAACTGGTCAAGTAGCAGCAGCAGCAACAACCCAAACTTGTGTTAAGAGTTGTAAAAAGTTGGTAGTTAATTTGATAGACCTTAACCTTCCTGCTCCAGTGGACGACGGTGTTGAAGACCATGGGTTCCTAATGCTGAAATAGTCAACCATCTAAAGCGATGAACAGATTGTTATATTCGTGGTTTACAACAATTTTGGTTGCTTTTACAAGTTTGTTACAGTCAAACTACTATGTACTATGTTCTAACTTCTAACTGTAATTTCATGTCTCTCTTACAACCTCTAATGAAAGCCCAAGTTTGAAACATCAAACATGCTTCTGGGTTGTAGTTTTATTTGAAAAACTGAACTTCCATTGTCTGTTTTTACAGAGAGAATGTGGGTGGCTTAACTTGGGTTCACTCACATTCATTTAATATGTAATAAATGCGTCCAAACTCTAGCTAATTTCCAAGCCATGGCAGTTAGAACTGCTTCATGGACCCTTACAAGTGGTAACCTAAACAAATGAGGGTGACCCTTTTTGAAATTACTCAATTGGTGAGATTTTAGGGAGTTAGGACAATCATGAAAAAGTGGTGTTTTTTCTTTTCTTTCTGATTCGTCAAGACTTTGTCTTAATTAATATAGACCAATTCGCATCGTATTGTAGATGAGCCTCACGACAATTTTTTTTTACATACACAATGCTTCGAACTCATGATCTGCTTAAGCGATGCCAAATAACTTACCACTTAGACCAACTATGTTAGTTAACAAAGTGGTGTCTTTGAAGCAAGGGATTGGTCCCTTTTCTCCAAAGCTAAATCACTTACAAATTTCAAAGGATAAATGATGATGAAAGGTAGAGATAAAAAGGGAGTTAGGTTTGTTAAGTTGAGGGGGAGGGAGTGCTACTTGGTAGTCTAATTAATTAAGACTCCCACTGGTGGGGGGTTGGAAGTTTGAATTAAAAGGGAGGAGAAAACTGTAAGCCAAAGGCCATCCCTTGATTTGGCATTGCCGGCTTATGAGTTCAAAAAGACCATCAAAGGTCAACAATGTTGATCCTTTTCCACTGCTCTTTCTCATCATTAAGGTTCTAACAAACACTACATCATCATCATCTCTTATGCATTCAATGTTTTTTTTATTTAATAATATGTATCTAACTTATTGGTCGACTAACTTGAGTTAGATATTACAAAGATTTATTATAGGCGACATTCTCAACTCAATTCTTTGCATTTACAATATCATGACTCAAACATCAAACATTGTTTAAGGGATCTAATGTCTCATCCCACTAGACCAATTAGTTGTTGGTGCATTCAAAGCTTTGATTATTTGATTCAAGGATGGACGCAGAACTTTATGTTAGGGGGACAAACCTATAAAATTCTAGGAGGGACGAACTTATAAAATTTTAAGGGGCGAAAATAAATTTTCAATAGAAAATATATACAAAATTTCTAAAACATTCCTAAATCGTATAGAAATTTCAATCTTTTACGGGGCGACCGCCCCCTTTCAGCTAGGGACGAATTTACATGGGGTGACCACCCCCGAATTTTTTTTCACCTTTGTCCCCTTATTTAAATTTCTTTAAAATTTAATTTATTTATGAATTTACCCCACTTTCAAACATTTATAGTTTGCCCTCCCAACCTCAAATCATGGCCCCGTCCCTGCCTCCATCCCCTCTAAGTCTATCCTAATCTGATTCATACTATTATTTTTAAGACGCTGGTCCCTTTTAGGTTGTACAATTTTCTTTGATTCTTACAACAAACACCATGATTTCATTTCCTTTGAATTGCCATGGCAGTGGCTGTGTCTCACATGTGATCTCCATCCTTTTCATGGCAAGCAGCGGGAAAAGCAAAAATTGCCATTAGAGGAGATGCTGATTCAAACCTTGTATTTTTGTCATTTGAATTCACTTCCATATTCCCCATACGGTCTCATGAAATTCATATTCCCTTCAAAGAACTGAAAATGCGTCATAGAGTGGCATGAACCGAGACTCGTAATTGAGTTCTGGATTGTGAGTTGTGACCATCATAATAAGGTGTGTCGGTTGCACTTATAGAGCCTCCGCCTTCGATCATCCGCAACAACTCCTTTGTCATTACTCATCCACTCCAAATAGTATTTCCCAGATTTATGTCTAATAATTTCATGAAATTATGAACAAAAGATATCAAATTTGTGAAAAATGAATGAACTTCTTTGTTAGAATGTAATTAGTTAATTGGATATTAGTCTGTTAAAGTTTGTTGGGCCAGCTGTTAATCCGTTGGAGTTTGTTGGGCCAGTTGTTAATCCGTTGGAGATTGCTGGGTCAGCTGTTACATTCGGGCTATTTCTTACTAAACTGCCAGTAAGTGTCAATAGGATTTGGTGGAAGCTATTAGTTTGTACACTTTCTGCATCAGCTGATCTCCTAACAAAATCGAAATTAACTTAAATTTAATTTTTTTATTTTAATTTTTCGCCCTCATGTATTTACATTGTAATATTTATAAATTAATATTTTTTATTCTTACACATTTATATTTGTATTTAAATTTAATAATTAATTGAATTTTATTAAAAATAATTATTTAAATAATAAATTAATATATAGATCCTTCAAATATGTTTAGTAATGTTATCTTAAAAAATTATTTTTCATAATCTAACTAATATTAATAGATACAAAATATTGATAACTAATAAACTACTCAAACAAGTATTGAATATATTCATGTCCTTATATGTCGTTTTGTTTGTTTAAATAATCAAACAACTATCGTCTATCATTTAATTTTACTAAAACTTTTATACAATCAGCTAATATAATCTGCTGGTCAAATAAATTAATGCGATGAGCTATAAAATTATCCATTAATTGCCAAGCAGAAAGTATATATAACATTATTTTGTTTTAATTTGGTACCAAAAGCCACTAAGCCGCTACACCGAAACAGCCTAATCTGGGCTCTTCAAAACAAAGAGCCTGTCGCTTTACCAAAGATTTCCATGTCACCTCTATGCTCTCTCGAACAGAACTAGAATCAAATTTTGAAGTTAAATTACTTTAAATAAAAATTTAAGTATTTAAATATAAAAAATGGAAAGAAACAAAGATCATGTTTAATTACTATTCAATCTATAAAAATTTAAAATATTATTACCAAAATATTGAGAGGCAAAACCCCTGACAAGCCCTCAATAGTTACGTTCCTGTTCACATAATTAATCCGATATTGTGATGGATTCGAAGTTGAGTTTATTTAAATATTTTCCTTGTAATGTGAGGAGAAGAAGGGCTGTGGGTATCCACCGTTATGGTACTAACTTATGGTACATTAAATTTGAACTGTTGTCTGTTTTTATAAGTAAAGATCCGATGTAGTAGAAGCACAAGGCAAACGATGGCTCTTGTTCCAAAATTGGGATCAGCAAAGCATATATGTTGATGAAAATCCATTTGAATATTTGTCCTCAGAAACGACAGATGTAAACATGTTAGCCAAGCTTAGGAAAGAAATCAATTTGAATGAGCTGAAGGCAATAGGCATGGGGCTATCCACCACCAAGTTGCAGAGCGCAGCAATTAGCAATTAGCAATTAGCATGCAGTGTTGTAGGTCGCAATATTCTCCATACCTTTTCTGAAGGGTATTCCTCCCTTTGTCCACCCTAGTGCAGTAGTGCTGCTCTCTATTCTATGTATACTGTATCTGACTCTTTGTATGGGTGGGCACTGCGCAGGTCATTTCAACTTGTCAGGATGTGGCTATCAGTCACTTCCACTCGCTACTTGTCCTTCCATTTTACATACAACATATGTGCTGTATCTCCAAATCTTATATAATTCAAGTGGCTAATACGGATGTGAAATCAGATAATCGTTTAAATTTTAGATTAGATCATGTTTTATCGGATCAAATTAAATACGGATTATGTCAGGTTAATTTAATAGTTCGACTCAAATCAGGTTAGATTCAGATCGACTCATATTCAGGTCATTATCAAGTTGATTTCAAATCAGATTGAGTTCGGGTTTGGGTCGAGTTAATTTCAAGTTGGGTAAGTTTCAGTTCAGGAAAAAACGGTTCGGGTCCGAATCAGTTAAATAACGGGTTCATTCAGGTTCTGATGGACTTCAGGTTGGGCCACGTGCAAGTCGGGTCACGTCATTGACGGATAAAATTTAGGTCGGGAAATATCAATTTTGGTTGAAGTTTAAGTTGGGTTTTACCGTGTACAAATAGAATTTAGTATGGTAATTGTGGGTGAATTTCAGATAAAAATAAAATTTTAGGGATTAAAATGAACCAAAATATCTTTTAGGATGTCGAAATACTTTATAACTAAATATATGACTAAATTAAATCAAACTAAAATTTAAAAGTGAATGTTAGACTAAAATGAAAATTTTAAACAAGTGAGGACTTAAAAGGTAATTAATCACTAAAAAAAATTAAGAGTCAAATGTCAAATGGGCAATTAATTATTGAATAAAATTTAAAAATATTCTATTTGGATTTTGGAGTTTAATAACCTAGAAATTAGGGGGTTAATTCCCTCCAAATTTTTATCCTTCCCCCTACCAATTATTTTTTTTCATGATTTTAATTAAAGTGAAACGGTGGTAGGGAAAATTTTCCAACCAGGTGGGTTTTTAGGTTAAGATAAATTATTTTTTAGCCCTTCTAACTTTATATGTTTTTCATTTAAGTCCCAAAATTTTACTTTTAAGTTTTAATTTAATTCAATTGAGTCCTAATTAAAATTAATTTAATTAAAATTTTATATTTAGTTTTAGAATTCTTTTAACTATGTCCGTAAATTATGCTTCTAAGTTTTAATGTAGCCCAATTAGATTCTAAGTTTAATAAATTAATTCAATTTGAACATTACTATTATACCATATAAAATTTGATTTAATATAATTATACACAATTTTTTATATTTTAGATGTAAATATGTAATTGTACACGTGAAAGTTGAAACTTTAATTTAGTTCAATGTACACATGAAGCTTTGATTTAAATATTTAGTTAAATTCAAATGCATAAATAAGAAAGTTGAATCGGAATTAATAACCTTATACTAAATCATAAGCCATTAATATTAATCCCAAAACCATAAACCTTAAGGAATCAAAATTAATCTCATAAACTAATAACCATAAGCTAAATCATAAACCATTAATACTAAACCATGTAACCCCCTCGTCCCGGTCCAGACGCTTGACCGATCCGAGTGGGCTACACGGGGATAACCGAGATGAAACCCGTTAAGGCTCCACTTCGGTTACCGACCCTAGGAAAAACTTTTTCATTTTATCTTATCTAGAATGCATTTATTAAACTTAAGCGGAAGCCCAACAACAAACAGGGCCTAAGCCCAACCCTTGAAACCCTTTGGAGATGTCAAAAACCCCAAATCCAGGCCTGTGTTTCGAAACAGTCAGAGCCCGTTTCGAAACACAAGCTCCAGTTTTAAAAGCCAGACACCCGTTTCGAAACGCATCCACCCCGTTTCGGAACAGGGTCTCATTTTGCCTAGCCGTTTTGATACCCGTTTCGAAACAGGCAATTCCAGTAGCCAAAGTGTTTCGAAACTGGTTTCGAAACAGGGGCTCACAATAGCCAAAACGTATCGATACGGGTTTCGATACGGGGCCTTGGAACCACACCCGTTTCGAATCACATGCACACTGTGGATTCTCAAAATCAGCTTTAAACACCTCCAATTGATCTCAAACGTCCGAAACGACTCCAAGAAGCATACTTAACATACAACCACACTCTAAAGGCATACACCCTATAGCAACCATGCTCAAGGTACACAAGATATAAGATAGGCATCCAATCAAAGACCATACATGGCATTAAAGGTAGCATGCTTCAACAAGGTCAACAACAAGCATGTAAGATAGGTAGATTAAACATGGTTTACAGACCAAGCATGACATCCGAACGCCAAAACATCACAAGCATTTAAAGGGGTCTAACATGCTCCTAAACAACCAACATCAACATACTTCAAAAAGGCTCAAACAACATATACATGTCCCATTGCTTGACCATTACATCATTTAACTAAAATGTCCATACTTGATAGCTAACTAGCACCACAAGGCACACTTGGAGGCTCCTTCTTGCACTAGCAACCCACGAGCTAAGGATCTGCATTGTCGAACAAAAGAGAGCGTAAGCATAAAGCTTATTGAGGGTAAGCTCTTTAAAAACAAACCTCGACAATGCAGGGTCCAAGCACGAGCACGACAAGGTAAATGCATGTTCTTACCTTCGATCCACAAGAGCCAAAATGTCAATGATGCATGAACAATTATCCAATAATATGCCATACTCAACAAGCTCAATCCACATCATATGTAAACACATATAATAACCCATATAAGAATTCACATTTCATAACATCTTGATACACATATCAACTCATATTGGCACCTAGCTATGACTTGAATACGCGGATAAACACGTTGGAACTCACATCCAACAACAACTTTACCTCACGGTGGGATTACACTCATCACCGTTCTCGCGGAGGGGATTCCACTCATCCTCACGCCCCGTCGATGGGATTACACTCATCACCGACTAACATATATAAGAAGGTTTTCCGGGCGAACCAGTACTCCATCTTGATGACTACCATCATCAAGACCACGCGCGCATTTGACTCACGTGTGCACACTAACATCATAATGATCGATCATTTGTACCCAAGCATACTAGTGCCAACATTAAACACAATCCACAATATCAATTCACAACCATTTTCGTGCTTAGCACGTACTCACCATGATTAACATCATGCCCATACCTCATGCATATAACAATGCATCACAACCATGCCTCAACATACATGTATAACACATTTAAACATACCATCATCAACGCAATCATCATGAGGCATAAACAACCCTTAAAGAGTTCAACCAATGTCTCTAACTAAAGCTTGGGATTAGGCTACCACTCTAATCCCAACTCTAGGTGGGTCTACCAAGCCCAACCTAGTCCACATGCTTGAACCAAATACTCAAAAACCATTTTGAAAACATTAAACCACTCACCTTCACTTCCAAGCTCAACTACCAAGCAACTAACACCTTCAAGCTTCCGGATTCACTCTCGATGCTTCACCAACACAAGTCCTTGTCTCTAAACAACTCAACACAATCCAAACAACCTCAAATCAGCTCATACAACAATGTAGCAAACTCGGAATACTATTCAAGCATTAAACACAAGAATTCAAGCCATGAACAACCCTAAAATTATCAAACTCGAGCAACCACCAAACCCCAACCAAAACTCATGATTTCAACACTTTTAACACTTCCAAATGATTCCAAAACAACCCTTAACTAACATACTAACATTAGCCTTCCATTTCCAACATAAAACACACCCAAAAACCATTCCAAAACCCTTCAAAAACCCCATTAAATCCAAATCCGGGAAAGTTTATAAAACCAAGTAAAAATCACATATGTTGGACCATTTGGGTTGCTAATAACATAAATACTTATATGGAATCAAAAAATTCAACATAGAACAACAAAGTTTGGATTTTTAATTTAAAATCTCAAAAACTCAAATCACAAAATCATGGATGAAAATGAAAACCAATTGTACTTTCAAATAGAGGAAGATGAGAGCAAGATGGGGATGTATTTACCTTTCAAAACCGAGCCAAAACGAAGATACTAGGTAATGGAATAGTAACAGGGGGAGGGGAGCTTCACTTGTCGTTAAAATGGTGGAAAGGGGAGTGAAGAAGATGACTAGGAAGCTATTTTAATAAAAGGGGAATTTAAATTGAAAGTTGAGTTATTTACATGATTGCCATTAATGAGATGGCAATCTCACTAACATTTAAAATCCATGGAAATTGGTTTCCAAATCAATTTGATTCCAACATATAATATTTGTTTTGAAGACCCGAGGCCCAAAATAATAATATACTATTATTTTAATTAGAAAATTGAGAATCAAAATATTATTTAAATATTATTTTCACCCGACCCCTAAACCCGGGTGTTACAACTCTCCCCCACTTAAGGAATTTCGTCCCCAAAATTACCTATCGGAAATAGATACGTAAACTGCTCAAGCATCTCAGCTTTCCTCTCCCACGTGGCCTCTTCCACACCTCTATGTCTCCACAACACCTTGACCAACTCTATGGTCTTGCCACGCAACACCTTGCTATCAGAAGCAAGTATCTCAACAGGCTCTTCATTGTAAGACAAATCCGGATTCAACTCCATCTCCTCAACAGGCATAACATAAGAAGGATCTGATCTATATCTCCTAAGCATCGACACATGAAAGACATCATGGATCTTCTCTAACTCAGAAGGCAATCTCAAACGGTAAGCTACTGGCCCAATCCGCTCAACTATCTCATACGGACCAATGAACCTCGGACTCAACTTGCCTTTTCGGCCAAATCGCATTACCTTCTTCCACGAAGATACTTTCAGAAACACTTTCTCACCCACGGAGAACTCAATCTCTTTTCTCTTCAAATCTGCATAAGACTTCTGACGATCAGAAGCTACTTTCAAACGGTCACAAATCAACTTCACTTTGTCGGTAGTCCCCTTAAGCAAATCCGGCATAGGTAACAATTTCTAACCCGTCACAGCCCAACAAATCAGAGTCCTACATCGTCTACCATACAAAGCCTCGTAGGGAGCCATCTGAATACTAGCCTGATAACTGTTGTTGTAAGCAAACTCAACTAAAGGCAAATGCTTCTCCCAAGAACCTTGGAAGTCAAACACACAACAACGGAACATATCCTCTAAAATCTATATCACTCGCTCTGACTATCCATCAGACTGCGGATGATAAGAAGTACTGAAATGCAAACGACTACCTAGAGCACTATGCAGACAACCCACGAACCTCGAAGTAAATCTCGGATCTCTGTCTGAAATGATAGACTTCGGAACTCCATGAAGTCTCACAATCTCACGGATGTACAAGTTCGCCAACTTGTCTAAAGAATCTGTAGTGTTCACTGCTAAAAAGTGGGCACACTTAGTAAATCTATCAACAATCACCCAAACAGAATTCTTCTTCGAAGGAGACAACGGTAACCCCGACACAAAGTCCATGGTGATCCTCTCCCATTTCCATTCCGGAATCTTCAAAGGCTGTATCAAACCTGAAGAAACCTGATGTTCTGCCTTCACTCTCTAACAAACCATACAACGGCTCACATACTTGGCTACATCCTTCTTCAAACCAACCCAGAAATAGTCATTCTTCAAGTCACGGTACATCTTGGTACTACCCAGATGCATAGAAAAAAGACTCGAATATGCTTCACTCAAAATCAAACGTCTCAACTCAACATCTTCAGGCACTAAAACTATGTCTCTGAAACACAACACATTCTCACCACTGAAACTATACTCGGCCGGTCTTCCTTCGGCTATGTCCTGAACATGAGGAACTAAAGACACATCTTGCAACTGCTTCTCTCTAATCAACTGAATCAAAGAAGGCTTCACTTGCAACTCTGTGATCAAACCACCATCATCAGATACACTCAATCTAGTAAACATAGCTCTCAACTCAACTGCAACTTTTCTACTTAAAGCATCGGCTACTACATTTGCCTTACATGGATGGTACTCAATGGTCAAATCATAATCTTTCAACAACTCAAGCCATCTTCTCTGTCTCAAGTTCAACTCTCTCTGTGTCATCAAATACTTTAAGCTCTTATGATCGGTGTAAACTATACACTTCTCACCATACAAGTAATGACTCCAAATCTTCAATGCAAACACAACTGTGGCTAACTCTATATCGTGAGTAGGATAGTTCTTCTTGTAAAACCTATGTTTGATTTTGATATAATTAGATCTTTAAGGATCAATTTGTAAAACTTAAAATTGTTTTTATAAGTCCCTTAATAAGTTTCAAAACACCAACACTTTAAAACTGATTTGTAAAACTCAAACTCAAAATATTTTCTAAGTGTTCCAAGGCAAAACCATTGAAAATCGTTCAGGTGTATCGATACACTCCCAAGCGTATCGATACCTTTTTGCCAAACTTGGTTACTGTCGGAACACGTATCGATACGGAAAACCCTCGTATCGATACGCCCCTGTGTTAAAATTCAAAGAGTTTGAATAGCGTACCGATACGGCAAACCCTCGTATCGATACGGGCTTTATAATTTTTAAATATTAAGTCAGTTTAAAAATATGATCGTTGGTGTCAGTTGGTTGGTAACCAAAACTTTAAAAGGTCGTTGACCCGTATCGATACGCCTAACCCATGTACCGATACGGATATCGACAGTGAGTTAAGTTGAGAAAAAGGTATCGATACGGCCTTTACCGTTTCGATACCCAGTACCGATACGCTTACGCGCGTATCGATACCCGCTATTTATTGCACACAACGACTCTTTCTTTTCTGAGACAGGTATCGATACTCCTTCCCGCGTACCGATACGCATAGCTGCAGAAGTGCATTTATGGTGGTAAGAGAGGGTTCCAACGGCTCCATTTATGTTCCCAACCACCCAAATGGCTAGAAATCAATGAGGAGGTATAAAAGAGACATCTAAAAGCATCAGCAACAACTATTAATCTTCAAGAAAACATCTATTCATCAAATCCAAGCAATTGTGCCAAAATTCCTATTTGTCTAGAAACCCAATTGTAATTTTCATTTATATCTTGTTCAATTGGGTTGAGTGCTTGTAATTGGGCTATCATTTGTATTGAGAGATACTTCATTAGCCAACAAATTTCTTTGTTCTCTTGTTGTAAGGATTGGGTTGAATTTTGGGTAGAAAATTCAACCGAAATTGTAAGGGTTGCCTTCTTAGCTTAGAAAAGGGGAAGAGCAATTAGTGGAATTGTTGCAAATCCTTAGTGAAGCTAAGGTAGTGGATGTAGAGTTCATTTAGAACTTGAACCACTCTAAATCCCTTGTCTATTATTTTCAATTTGCAATTTCCACCACAAAATCTTTAAATTTCCAATTTACCCCCCTCTTGGTTTATATCGATCTTGCGATCCACTCAACAATTGGTATCAGAGCCTACCTCTTTGAGGATTAACAACCACAAGAGGAGTTCCTTGGAAGAGTGTGATCATCATATATCATGAGATGGCTTCAACCTCCGGTTCGGGCATGTACGAGTCACAATCCACTACAAAGCCTCCTTTCTTCAACGGTGATAACTATTATTTTTGGAAGAATAGAATGCGTCTCTTCATCAAGTCAAATGACTATCTAGTGTGGGATGTCATTGAAGATGGGTCATATATTCCATTGAAGCAAGATGGTGAAGGCAAGATGGTTTTGAAGAAGAAAGTGGAGATGAGTGAAGAGGAGAGGAAAAAGATTCAAGTCAATGATAAAGCTCTCCACATGTTATTTTGTTCTTTCGGTCCGGACATCTATTCAAAGGTCTCATCCATCGAAAGTGCCAAAGAAGTGTGGGACACTCTCGAGACTACTTATGAAGGCACCAACGATGTTAAAGAAACTAAGATTGGAATTCTCAATCTTAGTTATGAAAACTTCAAGATGGAGCTCGATGAGACGGTGTCAAAGATGTTTGATCGTTTCTCCACGATTGTCAATGGGCTAAAGGGCTTTGGAGAGATCATACCGGAAGATAAGCTTGTCCGGAAGCTACTCTATTCACTTCCCGAATCTTGGGATGGGAAGAGAACCGCCATCATTGAAGCTAAGAACTTAAAGACTTTAAAGCTTGATGAGCTTGTGGGTTCTCTCCTTACTCATGAGATTATGAAGCAAGGAAGGGAAGAAGAGAAGAAGAAAGAAGAGAAAAGGGTAGAGAAGCTTGAGGTTGAGAAGAAAAAGAAGATGGGAATAGCTCTCAAAGCTAAAGCTTCACAATACGAAGAGAGCTCATCTAGTGAGGAGGATGAACTCGAAGAATTGGCTATGATAGCCAAACGATTCTCACGTTTTATGAGGTCCAACCGGGGAAGAAAAATTCAAAGGAAGATGGACTTCAAAAGCAAGAACAAAGAAGAAGGAAAGGATCCAATCATTTGCTTTGAGTGCAAACAACCCGGCCACATACGTTCGGAGTGCCCTCAACTCAAGAAGAAGGGCTTTGAGAAGAGGAAGAA
The DNA here is from genome assembly GCA_030270665.1 of Hibiscus trionum. Classification (NCBI taxonomy): domain Eukaryota; kingdom Viridiplantae; phylum Streptophyta; class Magnoliopsida; order Malvales; family Malvaceae; genus Hibiscus; species Hibiscus trionum. The sequence goes on from BSYR01000012.1 coordinate 2,520,667, forward strand.
GCTCAAAGCCAAGCTTGCTAATTGGAGTGATGAGGAGTCATCGGAGGATGACGAACAAGAAGTGGCTAACCTTTGCCTCATGGCACTTGAGAAAGATTCCTCCATGGTAACCTCTAACTCATCTACTTTAGACTTTTCATATGAAAAATTAAATGATGCATATGATGAGTTACAAGAGGTCTATGATGAATTAGTTGAGAAATATAAAGAGTCGGTCATTAGGAATAAGAAGACTATTTTGGAACTAAATGAGAAAAATGACTCGCTCACTCAAGCTAATTCAAAATTTGAGAAAAAAGATATTAGGATTAAAAGATGAACTAAAATTCTTTCAAGATGAAAATGTTGATCTTAATAATCTTTTATCTCAATGTGATAGTGAACACCAAAAGGTGTTGGGTGAGCTAAATGAGCTCAAAAAGTCCTTGAAAAATGTTGGTAGTGTCAAGCATGAAATAGGTGAATCCTCTAGAACACACCAACCTAAGAAAAAGACTAACTACTACAAACAAGGTAGCTACCCTAGACATAGTAGAGCTAAAAGAATTAGAAGTGTATGGGTTCCTAAGGAACTTGTAAAATCTAATAATATTATTGCTATGTCATCTTGGATTCCTAAGGGAACCAAGGTTTTGGGAGCTAACACTCATGGACCCAAAATGATTTGGGTACCAAAAACCAAAGTTTAATATCTTTGTTTGTAGGGGGAGCATTGCTACAAGGCCAAAGCACAAAGTCAAAAGTCATGGTACCTTGATAGTGGATGCTCGAGGCACATGACCGGAGACAAGAGTAGATTCATGGATCTAAAGCCAAAAGTGGAGGAGTAGTAACATTTGGTGACAACTCCAAAAGCCACATTAAAGGTATTGGCTCCATAGGTAATCACTCTACTATTCTTATTGAAAATGTCTTATATGTCGATGGTCTTAAACACAATTTATTGAGCATAAGTCAATTGTGTGATAAAGGATTTAATGTTTTATTTGATAAAAATGGATGCAAAATTGTAGACATTAAATCTAATAATATTATGCTCATGGGTCATCGCATAGGAAACATATATATGGTGCATCTAGATGACATACATACATCTCATGCATGCTTAGTTGCACAAAATGAAAATGATGCATGGTTGTGGCATAGGAAACTAGGACATGCTAGCATAAGTGTTTTAGAAAAACTAGTCTCTCCTAACCTAGTTAGAGGTTTACCCAAGATAAAATTTACAAATGATAAAATTTGTGATGCATGCTCTAAGGGTAAACAACATAGGTCTTCCTTTAAATCCATTAATGATGTTTCTACTAGTAGATGTTTACAACTAATCCACATGGATTTATTTGGGCCAATTAGGACTATGAGCTTGGGTGGTAAGTCTTATGCTTTTTGTACTTGTTGATGATTTTTCTAGATTTACTTGGGTTCTATTTTTAAGTACTAAAGATGGGGCTTTGGAAAAATTCATCACATTTTCAAAACTAACCCAAAATGATCTTGAACTTAGAATTTCACATATTAGAAGTGATCATGGAACCGAGTTTCAAAATTTAGGGTTTGAAGATTTTTTAAATGAAAATGGTATTAGCCATAATTTTTCGGCTCCTCGAACTCCTCAACAAAATGGGGTAGTTGAGAGGAAAAATAGAACTTTACAAGAAATGGCTAGAACTATGCTTTGTGAAAACAATTTACCTAAATATTTTTTGGCGGAAGCCACAAACACCGCTTGCTATATTGTAAATCGAGTTATGATTAGGCCAATTTTAAACAAAACACCTTATGAGATTTTAAAATCTAAAAAGCCTAACATTAGCTATTTTCACCCTTTTGGTTGCAAGTGTTTTGTTTTAAATAATGGAAAAGACAACTTAGGTAAATTTGATGCAAAAAGTGATGAAGCCATTTTTATAGGTTACTCTTTAACCTCTAAAGCCTATCGAGTATTTAACAAAAGAACTTTAGTAGTAGAAGAATCTATTCATGTTGTATTTGATGATAACCTCCTTCCTAGGAAGGATTCTTGTGATGATGATGATGTAGGAATCATTAATGCCTTTGATGGAGGACAAACTTCAAAGGAGGATGAGATTCCAACAAAAGAAGAGGACTCACAAGATCCACCTCTTGAAGCCTTGAAGGACTTGGCTATTGAGGAAAAGGAAGTGAGATACCCAAGGGAGTTGAACTATGTCAAAGATGGTGAAATCTTGGGTGATCCATCCAAGGGGGTAACCACTCGTTCTTCTCTTAGATTAATGAATCATGTTGCATTTATCTCATGCATAGAGCCTAAAAATATTAAAGAAGCATTGAAAGATGACTTTTGGATTATGGCTATGCAAGAAGAGTTAAATCAATTTGAGAGAAGTAATGTTTGGACATTAGTTGATAGGCCTAGTAATCAATCTACAATAGGAACTAAATGGGTCTTTAGGAACAAGCTAGATGAGAGTGGTAACATTGTGAGAAATAAAGCTAGACTAGTAGCACAAGGTTACACTCAAGAAGATGGAATAGATTTTGATGAAACCTATGCACCCGTAGCTAGAATGGAAGCTATTAGGATGTTGCTTGCATATGCATGTTATCATAATTTCAAGCTTTTTCAAATGGATGTTAAAAGCGCATTTTTAAATGGTTTTATAAAAGAAGAAGTGTATGTGGAACAACCACCGGGTTTTGAAGATTCAAAATTTCCAAATCATGTTTTCAAACTTACCAAAGCTCTTTATGGTTTAAAACAAGCTCCTAGAGCTTGGTATGAAAGACTTTCCAATTTTTTGATTGAAAAAGGATTTGAAAAAGGTAAGGTGAACACTACACTTTTTATAAAAATGTATAAAAATGACATCTTAGTAGTTCAAATTTATATTGATGATATTATTTTTGGTTCTACTAATGAATGTCATTGTCAAGAGTTTGCTAAGTTAATGCAAGGTGAATTTGAGATGAACATGATGGGGGAGCTCTCATTCTTTTTGGGACTCCAAATCAAGCAAAAGAAGGATGGCACCTTCATCAACCAAGCAAAATACATAAAGGATATGCTCAAGAAGTTTGGCTTGGAGAATGCAAAGCCTCAAGCCACTCCTATGAGCTCATCTACAAAGCTTGACAAAGATGAAGGAGGTAAGTGTGTTGACTCTAAGCTTTATCGTTCTATGATTGGATCTTTGCTTTACCTTACCGCAAGTAGACCGGATATCTTGTTTAGTGTTTGCTTGTGTGCTAGGTTTCAAGCTAGTCCTAGAGAGTCTCACCTTATAGCCGTTAAGAGAATCTTTAGATACCTTAGAGATACTCCTTGTTTAGGTCTTTGGTATCCTAGAGACTCTACCTTCAACCATCATGCTTACTCGGATGCGGATTATGGGGGTTGCAAAATCGATAGGAAAAGTACTTCGGGAACTTGTCAATTCTTAGGTAGTATGCTCATATCTTGGTTCTCTAAGAAACAAAATAGTGTAGCCTTATCTACCACCGAAGCCGAGTACATATCCTTAGGGAGTTGTTGTGCTCAAGTCCTTTGGATGAAGCAACAACTCTTAGATTATGGAATTAAAGTTGAAACCATACCCCTAAAATGTGACAACACTAGTGCAATATGTTTAACAAAAAATCCCATCCAACACTCTAGAACCAAACACATAGAAATAAGGCATCATTTCATTAGAGATCATGTCCTTAAGGAAGATGTGGTTATAGAGTATGTAGACACCTTGAATCAATTAGCAGACATATTTACAAAACCCTTAGACAAAGAGCATTTTTGGTCCCTTAGGAGAGAGTTAGGTCTAGCTAGCCTATCTTGACCTTTTAGGACTTATTTTATGCTTAAATATGCTTGATCTTGTGAAATGCCATGTTTGTATGCTTAGACTTCTAATTTCATCCATGCCTATAGTTAGGGGGAGTATGCTTCTGTTAAAATATGCTTAAAACTGCTCATTCATCATTTGCATACCTTTAGGAGATGTTAAGTTCGAGCCTTTGGTTGTTCTTTGAACCAAATATGCATTTCTGGGCATACAGTATCGATACGGCTCTATGCGTATCGATACCTGTTCTTCATTCTGTTTCCTAGAATTCCCTTCGCTTCACGGGTATCGATACGATTAAACTCGTATCGATACGGGTCGTTTCGATACGGACCCCTCCATTTCGATACGACTTTCCAACGGGCATTTTTGCGGAAAAGATAACTTTATCCCCGTATCGATACACCCTCAGGCGTATCGATACTCGACTGCGCTGATGGCATTAAATTGGCTTTTAATGAGTTCAACTTTTACCTAAATTCAAACTCTTCAAAACCTAATTAACCCTAGCCGTTTTTGCCTATAAAAAGGCCCTTCCTCCTTCATATTTTCACACCTCAACTCAATTCTAAAAGAGTTTTTGAATCAAGCAAAGCTTTGTGCTCTCTCTCTCATCTATTGTGCTAGTTTTTCTTCAATCTTCCAAGTTTCTATCAAGGTAATCTTTCTTTTTCTTTTTCAATTTCTTTTGTTTTCTTTTGTTTTTGTTTTGTCTCATCTATTTATCAAAACCTTTTGTTTTCTTCAATTTTTTTTAAAACTTTTTTTCTTCAAATTTTTCTCAATTTTTTTTACCTTGATTTTTACTCAAATTGAAGAAATCCTTTTGCTTAATTCTATTTTAGATCATGGCACCAAAAGAACCATCGAGGAAGCGTACAAGGGTTAATCAAGCCGGTGAATCCTCCACCCTTGGAGCTATTGCTCGTCCGAACTACTCAATCATCTATGAGCAATGCTTTGTTGGCAATTCGGGTCTAACTCACTTTCGTCAATATGAGAATTATAAGATCCGTGCCGAAAGGGTAATATCCATTCCTTTTCTCAATTCAGAGCGTTTTAAGTTTGAATATCTTCCTTTGTTTCATCGTTGGAACTTCATGGAGTTCATCTCTATTCCCGGTGTTTTCTATCGCCTTTTGGTTTTGATTTTCTATGCTAATGCTAAAAGTATTAGTCGTGATGGGGAAGTTGTTGCAATTAGCTCTTACCTCATGGGGAAGAAAATTATTCTTGATGTCAAATCCATTTGTGAGGTTTTCAACTTAGAGGATGAAGGCCTTGATAATGAGCATGCTTTAGGGCATGTTCTTAGTGGATCCGTCACCGCCCTAAATGCTCAAGACCGGATCTTACATTTGATGGTGTCGTGGTGGTTTCGTCCCTCCGGAAGAAAATATTCCACCATCCGTCAAGTGGATGATTTTTGGATTTGGTGCTTCCGTGAGAAACAGCGACCAAATCTAGCTCGACTTATGTTCCAAGAGATCGTCTACCTCGTGCAAAATCGTCACACAACTCTCGTCACCTCCTTTACATATGGTACGGCTTTGAGTTATTTCTTTATTAAAAAAGATATTGATTGCTCTTATGATTACCCAACTCATCTCACCGATCCCATTGATGAGCGATCTCTTGCTCGGGCAAAGTTTTCATATTTTAATGGTGAATGGGTACGTCTTGCCGAGCTACCTCCCGAAGCCGCCGCCGTATTTGAAGAGCCTCAAGCTCCTCAAGCTCCTCAAGTCCCACAACCCTCCATGGATGCTCTCATGACCTATCTCAATGAGCAATTTACCGGGTTGCGCACGAACATGAATACTCGTCTTACTTCAATGGAAACTACCTTTGATACAAGGATGACAGGTATGGAGAATCGTCTCACATCCCTTGAAAGCGGGCACAATTCCTTGAATATTTCCCTTGCCGCTTTCCATGATGAGTGGCGCAATAGCATGTGGGATAATGAGCCATTGGGAGTTGATGATGAAGAGGATGAAGATGACGAAGACAATGCCTAGACGTTTCTTCTTGCATATCATTCATATCATTTAGGATTTTCTATTTTATGCACCTATGCTTTATGTTCTTAGGATTAAGGTTGTTTTAGGATTAAACCTATGCTTTGATTTCTTTTTGCTTTTGTTTGGATTTCAAGTTTGATGCTATGATGAATAAAATTATGTTGCTTATTATACCTTTGATTTCTTTATGCACTTAATTGTCTCAAAGAATTTTTGATCTAACAAAAAGGGGAAGAAGAAACTAGCTCACACTTCAAATATTTTGATTTTAATTCAAAGGTTACCAAGCTTATATTAAGGGGGAGTTAACTTTGTAAAGGTTTTTCAAAAATGTCAAAAATTTTAAGTTTTGGTTTTGTTATATCAAAAAGGGGGAGATTGTAAAACCTATGTTTGATTTTGATATAATTAGATCTTTAAGGATCAATTTGTAAAACTTAAAATTGTTTTTATAAGTCCCTTAATAAGTTTCAAAACACCAACACTTTAAAACTGATTTGTAAAACTCAAACTCAAAATATTTTCTAAGTGTTCCAAGGCAAAACCATTGAAAATCGTTCAGGTGTATCGATACACTCCCAAGCGTATCGAGACCTTTTTGCCAAACTTGGTTACTGTCGGAACACGTATCGATACGGAAAACCCTCGTATCGATACGCCCCTGTGTTAAAATTCAAAGAGTTTGAATAGCGTACCGATACGGCAAACCCTCGTATCGATACGAGCTTTATAATTTTTAAATATTAAGTCGGTTTAAAAATATGACCGTTGGTGTCAGTTGGTTGGTAACCAAAACTTTAAAAGGTCGTTGAGCCGTATCGATACGCCTAACCCCTGTACCGATACGGATATCGACAGTGAGCTAAGTTGAGAAAAACGTATCGATACGACCTTTACCGTTTCGATACCCAGTACCGATACGCTTACGCGCGTATCGATACCCCCTATTTATTGCACACAACGGCTCTTTCTTTTCTAAGACAGGTATCGATACTCCTTCCCGCATACCGATACGCATAGCTGCAGAAGTGCATTTATGGTGGTAAGAGAGGGTTCCAACGGCTCCATTTATGTTCCCAACCACCCAAACGGCTAGAAATCAATGAGGAGGTATAAAAGAGACATCTAAAAGCATCAGCAACAACTATTGATCTTCAAGAAAACATCTATTCATCAAATCCAAGCAATTGTGCCAAAATTCCTATTTGTCTAGAAACCCCAATTGTAATTTTCATTTATATCTTGTTCAATTGGGTTGAGTGCTTGTAATTGGGCTATCATTTGTATTGAGAGATACTTCATTAGCCAAAAAATTTCTTTGTTCTCTTGTTGTGAGGATTAGGTTGAATTTTGGGTAGAAAATTCAACCGAAATTGTAAGGGTTGCCTCCTTAGCCTAGAAAAGGGGAAGAGCAATTAGTGGAATTGTTGCAAATCCTTAGTGAAGCTAAGGTAGTGGATGTAGAGTTCATTTGGAACTTGAACCACTCTAAATCCCTTGTCTATTATTTTCAATTTGTAATTTCCACCACAAAATTTTTAAATTTCCAATTCACCCCCTCTTGGTTTATATCGATCTTGCAATCCACTCAACACTTCTCATGTACTTTCAACTGTCTCGAAGCATATGCAACAACTCTTCTTTCTTGCATTAGGACACACCCTAAACCTATGCAGGACGCATCACTATAGATCACAAATTCTTTACCTGAAACTGGTTGCACTAACACTGGAGCATTTGTCAAAGCTTCTTTCAATTTCTCAAAGGCCTTCTGTCTTGCATCTGACCATTCGAACTTAACTCCTTTTTGCAACAGTTTAGTCAAAGGAGCAGCTACTCTAGAGAAACCATCAACAAATCTCCTATAGTAACCGACTAATCCTAGGAAACTCCTAATCTCGGTCACAGACTTAGGTTGTTTCCACTCAACAATAGCCTCAATCTTCGACGGATCAACACGGATACCTTCGGCCGAAACAACATGGCCAAGAAATACAATCTCCCGAATCCAGAACTCACACTTGCTAAGCTTCACATACAAATGATTGCTCATCAATCTCTGTAACACAAATCTCAAGTGCTCATCATGCTCTTCTTTTGTCTTCGAGTACACAAGAATATCATCTATGAAGATAACTACAAAACGGTCTAGATAGTCTCTAAAAATTCTGTTCATCATATCCATGAATGTTGCAGGCGCATTTGTGAGCCCAAACGACATCACAAGAAACTCATAGTGACCATATCTAGTCCTAAAAGCTGTCTTCGGAACATCACACTATTTTACTTTCAACTGATAGTACCCTGATCTCAAATCTATCTTCGAGAACACTGAAGCACCTCTCAACTAATCAAACAGATCATCTATACGAGGCAATGGGTACTTGTTCTTCACAGTCAACTGATTCAACTGTCTCTAGTCAATACACATACGCATACTGCCATCTTTCTTCTTCACAAACAACACATGAGCACCCTAAGGAGAACTACTAGGCCTAATGAAACCACGGTCTAATAACTCTTGCAGCTGACTCTTCAATTCTTTCAACTCTTTCGGAGCCATACGATACGGAGCTATAGAAACTGGAGTAGACCCTGAAACAGTCTCAATCACAAACTCAACATCCCTGTCAGGAGGCAAACCTGGTAACTCTTCAAGAAACACATCCAGAAAATCACAAACTGTTCTAATGTCCTTCGGTCTAGGCTCACTCATATTCGGATTCATCACATAATCTAAGTAAGCCCCACATCCGGAATCCATCAACCTATGAGCCTCTAAAGCTGACACAACATTAGACAAGAACTTAATGTTCTCGCCTACTACTACTACCTCGTAGTCATCAGAAAGTTTCAAAGAAATCTTCGTCTCAAAATCCACACTAGCTCGGTGCTAAACTAACTAGTCCATACCCAAAATAATATCAAAACCATAAAACGGAAGCTCCATCATATCAACAGAAAACACATGACCTTGAATCTTCAGCGGACATCTCCTATACATACGTCTAACCACAACTGTCTCACCAAAGGAACTAGTCACATGCATACCTACATCTAAGATCTCAACAGGTATATCTAACTTATGTGCATGCTCACTCAAAATGTAGGAATGCGTAGAACCCGAATCAACCAAAGAAAGCAAAGACATAGGCTGTAACTCAAAATTACCTGCTATCACATCAGTGTCATTCCCGGCCTCTCTTTGAGCATAGACCCTTGTTGGCCCACCTGCCTCCGGCTGTACTGCCACAACATGAGCAGGGTTCCTCTGAGCATCTACCCTAGGAGCATCAGCCCTAGGCTGGAAGTAGCCACGACGGCGACCACGGCCTCTCTGGTAATCTATTGCTCTCGCAGGAGCCTGTGCTATGTTCGGTTCTTGTGCCGCCTGATGCAGACAATCCCTCCTAAAGTGGTCCCTCGAACCACAGTTCCAACAGGCATGGAAGTTACCCCAACACTCACCAGAATGCTGTCTCCCGCATCACGTACACTCGGGCAACCGCCCTCCTCCTTTGTGGCCCTGGTGGCCTCTACCATGGTGGCCACCGCCACGTCTATGGTCAAACTGCTGTCCACCGCCTCTATGCCTCTTGGCATCCCCACGGTCAAAGTTATTATGTCTCTTACCAGAACTAGATCCTCCAGAACGCTTGGTCAGCCCCAAGCTATGTTTAATGTCCTTGGCACTAGCAACCAAGACATCAAAATCTGAGTAATCAGAAGCTAAAGTGTACCTCTTAACTTCTTCATGCAGCCCATATCTAAAACGGTTACAACGGTCCCTCTCGGTCGGAACCAACTCTGGTGCATACTGACTCAAACAAACAAAACGAATCTCATAGTCAGTCACAGAAGCCTCTCCCTGAACTAGGGCCATAAACTCTCGTTTCTTCTCATCAAGATACCTCGGCCCCAAGTATCTTTTCTGGAAAGCAGACTCAAAGAAATCCCATCCAACCTCAGCCTCTGGAACTCCAGTAGTAATGGTGACCCACCAAGTGTAGGCATCACCCTGAAGCAAAGAGATCACACATCCCAACCTACGGGCACCAACGCAACCCATCTGAGCTAAGATGCGGACGATCTTCTCTAACCACAGCTCGGATCGCTCAGGTGTAGACCCTCTAAACTCTTCAGCCCCTAGGCTACGGAGCTCTCAAACAGTAAACTATTATCATCCCCTCTAGGCTGAGCTGCAGCCTGAGCTCCGGCAACTGCGGCCTGAAATGCTCCTGCTATAGCTTGCACAAGCGGATCCATATCTATTCTGGCCGGACCTTGGCCACCTTGGCCAAACTGTGGTCCCTCTCCCTCGACTCCGACCTCGCCTCCCCCACCAGGCGGAGGAGGTGGTGGTGGTGGTGGAGCTCTAACTCCAGCAACAACAGCAGGCTCTTCCACATGAGCCTCAACCCCAACCACCGGTTCATCAACGGGAGCCGCGACACGTGGTTCCTGACGAACCACTCTCGACCTACCTCTCGGCCTCGACATCGCTCACAAACAACAACTACAACCACAACAAGAAAACACAAAAGATAGGGTTAGCAAGGCAAGGGCTCAAAGTGGCTCAAGTATGTTCCCTCACTTTAAAAATCCTTTTCCGATGTAATAGTAGCAATGAGACTCTAAAAATCATGCTTCAAACAAAACAACAAGCATACTTGATACACAAGCAAACATGCTTACATGGCAAGCAAACACCGTGCATTTCAACATAAAAACACAACTTACCTCACTTACCTGCCCAAGGTCTCGGAAATCTTAGGCTCTGATACCAACAAGTGTAACCCCATCGTCCCGGTCCGGACGCTTGACCGATCCGAGTGGGCTACACGGGGATAACCGAGATGAAACCCGTTAAGGCTCCACTTCGGTTACCGACCCTATGAAATTTTTTTCATTTTATCTTTTCTAGAATGCATTTATTAAACTTAAGCAGAAGCCCAACAACAAACAGGGCCTAAGCCCAACCCTTCAAACCCTTTGGAGATGTCAAAAACCCCAAATTCAGGCTTGTGTTTCGAAACAATTAGAGCCCATTTCGAAACACAAGCTCCAGTTTTAAAAGCCAGACACCCGTTTCGAAACGCATCCACCTAGTTTCGGAACATGGTCTAAGCCCAACCCTTCAAACCCTTTGGAGATGTCAAAAACCCCAAATTCAGGCTTGTGTTTCGAAACAATTAGAGCCCATTTCGAAACACAAGCTCCAGTTTTAAAAGCCAGACACCCGTTTCGAAACGCATCCACCTAGTTTCGGAACATGGTCTCATTTTGCCTAGCCGTTTCGATACCCGTTTCGAAACAGGCAATTCCAGTAGCCAAAGTGTTTCGAAACTGGTTTCGAAACAGGGGCTCACAATAGCCAAAACGTATCGATACGAGTTTCGATACGGGGCCCTGGCACCACACCCATTTCGAAACAGGGCTACCCGTTTCGAAACACCTGCACACTGTGGATTCTCAAAATCAACTTTAAACACCTTCAATTGATCTCAAACGTCCGAAACGACTCCAAGAAGCATACTTAACATACAACCACACTCTAGAGGCATACACCCTATAGCAACCATGCTCAAGGTACACAAGATATAAGATAGGCAACCAATCAAAGACCATACATGGCATTAAAGGTAGCATGCTTCAACAAGGTCAACAACAAGCATGTAAGATAGGTAGATTAAACATGGTTTACAGACCAAGCATGGAATCCGAACGCCAAAACAGCACAAGCATTTAAAGGAGTCTAACATGCTCCTAAACAACCAACATCAACATACTTCAAAAAGGCTCAAACTATATACACATGTCCCATTGCTTGACCATTACATCATTTAACTAAAATGTCCATACTTGATAGCTAGCGAGCACCACAAGGCACACTTGGAGGCTCCTTCTTGCACTAGCAACCCACGAGCTAAGGATCTGCATTGTCGAACAAAAGAGAGCGTAAGCATAAAGCTTAGTGAGGGTAAGCTCTTTAAAAACAAACCTCGACAATGCAGGGTCCAAGCACGAGCACAACAAGGTAAATGCATGTTCTTACCTTCGATCCACAAGAGCCAAAATGTCAATGATGCATGAACAATTATCCAATAATATGCCATGCTCAACAAGCTCAATCCACATCATATGTAAACACATATAATAACCCATATAAGAATTCACATTTCATAACATCTTGATACACATATCAACTCATATTGGCACCTAGCTATGACTCGAATACGCGGATAAACACGTTGGAACTCACATCCAACAACAACTTTACCTCACGGTGGGATTACACTCATCACCGTTCTCGCGGAGGGGATTCCACTCATCCTCACGCCCCGTCGATGAGATTACATTCATCACCGACTAACATATATTAGAAGGTTTTTCGGGCAAACTCGTACTCTATCTTGATGACTACCATCATCAAGACCACGCGCGCATTTGACTCACGTGTGCACACTAACATCCTAATGATCGATCATTTATACCCAAGCATACTAGTGCCAACATTAAACACAATCCACAATATCAATTCACAACCATTTCCGTGCTTAGCACGTACTCACCATGATTAACATCATACACGTACCTCATGTATATAACAATGCATCACAACCATGCCTCAACATACATGTATAATACATTTATACATACCATCATCAACACAATCATCATGAGGCATAAACAACCATTAAAGAGTTCAACCAATGTCTCTAACTAAAGCTTGGGATTAGGCTACAACTCTAATCCCAACTCTAGGTGGGTCTACCAACTCCAACCTAGTCCACATGCTTGAACCAAATACTCAAAAACCATTTTGAAAACATTAAACCACTCACCTTCACTTCCAAGCTCAACTATCAAGCAACCAACACCTTCAAGCTTCCGGATTCACTCCCGATGCTTCACCAACACAAGTCCTTGTCTCTAAACAACTCAACACAATCCAAACAACCTCAAATCAGCTCATACAACAATGTAGCAAACCCGGAATACTATTCAAGCATTAAACACAAGAATTCAAGCCATGAACAATCCCAAAATTATCAAACTCGAGCAACCACCAAACCCCAACCAAAACTCATGATTTCAACACTTTTAACACTTCCAAATGATTCTAAAACAACCCTTAACTAACATACTAACATTAGCCTTCCATTTCCAACATAAAACACACCCAAAAACCATTCCAAAACCCTTCAAAAACCCCCCATTAAACCCAAATCTGGAAATGTTTATAAAACCAAGTAAAAATCACATATGTTGGACCATTTTGGTTGCTAATAACATAAATACTTATATGAAATCAAAAACTTCAACATAGAACAACAAAGTTTGGATTTTTAATTTAAAATCTCAAAAACTCAAATCACAAATTATGGATGAAAATGAAAACCAATTGTACTTTCAAAGAGAGGAAGATGAGAGCAAGATGGGGATGTATTTACCTTTCAAAACCGAGCCAAAATGAAGATGCTAGGTAATGGAATAGTAAAAGGGGGAGGGGAGCTTCACTTGTCGTTAAAATGGAGGAGAGGGGAGTGAAGAAGATGACTATGAAACTATTTTAATAAAAGGGGGAATTTAAATTGAAACTTGAGTTATTTACAGGATTGCCATTAATGAGATGGCAATCTCACTAACATTTAAAATTCATGGAAATTGGTTTCTAAATCAACTTGAGTCCAACATATAATATTTGTTTTGAAGACTCGAGGCCCAAAATAATAATATACTATTATTTTAATTAGAAAACCGAGACTCAAAATATTATTTAAATATTATTTTCACCCGACCCTTAAACCCAGGTGTTACAAACCCTAAACTTTAAGGAATTCAAATTAATCACATAAACCAATAACACTAAACTAAACCATAAATCTTAAAGAACTAGAATTAATCTCATAGATCAATAACACTAAACTAAACCATAAAAGGTTAATATTAAACCATAAATCATAAAGCTTAAGGAATTATGCTGACAACATTTAGATATTTAATAAAACTTTTAAAAATATTATATACTATAATTTATAAATATAAAAAATAAACATATTAATTTAATGATCATAGTTAATCATGTTCCTTTAATTGTGAAGATGTATTTTGTCACACTATAATATAATAAATTCATAATCTCACAAATTCATCAATTGTAACTTATTAGTTATTACAAGTCAGATAAATACCATGTCAGATAAATTTCAGATCAGTTCAATAACAAGTCAGGTTATTTACATGTTTAGTCAATTACAAATCAGGTTCATAACAGGTCATGTTAATAACATGTCGGGCAATATCAGTTATTTACCAGGTTAATCTCGGTTCAGGTTCATATCAGGTTGGATGCAAGTCAGGTTCAGTTATCACATTATCAGGTTGAATTCGAGCTCTTGTCGTTCTTAGGTCGGGTGCAAGTCGGGTTCAGATCTAAAAGTTTCAGGTCAAACTCGGGTTCATGTCAACACCATTTCAGACTCGAATCAATTTCCGATCACCACTACCTCGAATTACAAACAATTCTGACTCAAATCGATTTTAGTTAATTTTGCAGGTCGAGTCAACTTTTTACATCACTAAGGGCAACATACAATGGATGACATTTTAGTGCAAACACATAATTTGACCACGATTGTGGTGGGGAGGGGGGTTCAGTAGCCATGCACGAGGTGCTACAACCATCCCATCAAGTAAAGATTGAACTCTAACATGAAGTTATTATACTAGGAGAAGTTAAGGTAAGGGCATCTTATGGTGCGGTCAAAATACGACTATATATAATTTTTTATTATTTTCATAAAAATTTATGTTGTATTAGATAATAATTTAGGTAAAATCAAAATTCTTATAACTAACTGGGTAAGAATTTGTGTAACTACATAAATTCTTATTTACTGTGTAAGAATTTGTGTAGATTTTGCAAGTAAGAATTTGTATAACTACAAAAATTCTTATATTATAACCTAAATTCTTATCGTTTGGATAAGAATGTGTAGTTTGTAAGAATTTGTGTAATTACATAAATTCTTACCAATTGGATAAAAAATATATATGAACGCCTCATTTTAGCTGCAACCTAAGGGTGCATCACCCTAGAACTACCCCATTATAACTATTATGTTTTTTTGGCATTATTTCTCTCCGTACAACACATTTTTATTCGTTAAATCTTTCACTAGTACTTCTCTGATCATACCTATAATTAAGGTGTTCAAACTTCAGTTTTAATCGACCGAACCAAAATTTTTCGGTTAATTTTAGGTTCAGTCGGTTAACGGTTAGTGATTCTTTCGAACTTTGGTTATCAGTTAATTCGGTTTGAAATTAGTTAACTAACCAGAATTTTTATATATTTTATTATATATATATTATATTATATTTATTTTTAGTCATTAAACTTTCAAAAATTATGAAATGATCATTAAATTTTTTGATATATTATAAAATGGTCATTACAATTTATCGAATTAGCACAAAATGATTATTAAATTTATTGAATTATTAAAAAATGATCATTAAACTTTTCAATATTTATCAATAATTTATAACGTGCAATGAATCAATGACCATTTTGTAATAGTTCCATAAGTTTAATGGTTGTTTTATAACTTCTGAAAGTTTAGTGACTAAAATTATCATTTTAACATAGTTTAGTGACCATTTGTGTAAATTGCCCAAAATTTTATAAAAAAACGACCGAATTAACTAAACTTTTTTTTGGTTCGGTTAAAAATGTTCGGTTTGATTAACAGTTAATAGGGCAAAATTCGATTAATAGATTTTTGGTAGTTTGGTCGGTTAGCTGAACCGACCGATTGAACACCCTACCTATAATAGGTATTAATCATATGATTCTTTAGAATACAAAACAAAGATTCTCTTCAAAGTAATCTCGAGACTTTGATAATAAAAAAAATATCATTAAGAGGCTCCAATGCCCTTAATAAGAGGATAAAAATCCTCTACCTCTTTCCGGTGCCCTTTTGTATGCCTCAACACTAAAAACACTAATTTCTAAGCCATAACCTTAAATTCTAAATCCTACACCCTAAAAAACACACCTTACCCTAAATTCCATAAACTATAACTACAAAAATCTAATTTTAACTTGAACACCTCTAGAACCATCCTCTACTCTTCTCTCTCTCCAACCCTAAAAACCCTATCTTTTGCTTGAGCTTGGGAGGCCAGCCGCTCTTCTCATCGGCAGTTGGCCTCCCCATCCTTTTTTTTTTTAAAATTCACCTTTGGTCCCTCTTGTCGCCTCTCTTTTCCCCCTTCCCTTTTCTTTCCTCTGTTTTTTGGATCTCTTATTTTTTTCGACATTTGATTTTTCATGTCATCCGATGGTCAGTTTGGTCGTGAAGTCCCCTCTCCCAGTGTTCAGGGCTCTGTTCGAGTTGTCGTTTGTGTGGGGATGCCTGAGCTCGAAGATGTGGGGTTGGTTGGACCCTTGCCTCCAGTTTTTGCCGAGTTTTTTAACGGTGGTGTTGCTCTTTGTCACCGTCCCTAACGCTTGGCTTGGCGACGTCCCCTCGTTCTCGCTCTCCACACTTCATCACTCTCATCTGATCTTGAAGTGGTGATCCTGGAATTTCTTACGCGTCACCTACTCTTCGTTTTATCCTTTTACGTGGTCAAAAATGTATATGCAGGTTCAAAATTGACAGGTGGTTTGGTTTCTTCTCCTTCTTCTTTCGGTTCAGACTTCCTCCTCTATTTGGGAGGGGTCGATGTGTTCTTCTTTGCTTCGTTGCACCAAGGGGTGATAATGAACCTGGCCTGCTCGCGGGTTACTCGGGCTCGGCTCGGTCAAAGCTCGGCTCGAGTGAGCCCCAAAAAGCTCGTGAATAAGCTCGAAATCTACATATGCACTAAAATAAATTATGTGTCTGTATTTTCTTTCTTTAGTTGTTGTTTGATTTTGTATTTTCTTTAATTATGTGTTATATTTATTGATTATTTGGATTAATCTAATTTTTGGCACTTTTCCCCTTTCCGGTCATTGAATTTTGTTTTAGTATTGGTTATGAAAGAGATTTTTAACGAATCTTTTATAAAAAAAAATAGCAAAATTTTTCATTCCAAGCCGAGCCTTACGAGCCTGAACTGATCCTGACGAGCTACGAGCCCGAGCCAAGCCCAATAGTATTGTTTTCGAGCCTAGCTTGAGCTTTACATTCCGAGGTCGGCGAGCCTCGAGCCCGAGCCGAGCCCAATTACACTATTTCTGAGCCGAGTCGAGCTTGGCCAGGCTCAGGCTCAGCTCGTTATCACCCCTAGTTGCACCTATAGTTATTTTGTTTGTCTGTTTGCTGTTATCTTTTGTTTGCTTGTTCCCATGCTCACCTTGTTTGCGTTTGTTTCAATTTGCTTTAGTTCTCCTTCTCTCCATGTATTTCTTTGTTTGTTTACGTTGTATGTTTGTTTTTAATAAATGTGGACTTTATTATAATTTTTTTAACAAATCTTAACCTTAAACCTTAATTCATAAACCCTAAACTTAATTTTTTAGTGTTGGAATATATATAAAGTACCAGAAAAAGGCAGAAGGTTTCTATTCTTTAATAAGATGGATGTCAAGTCTGTCTGTCCCATTAACTGCATTTTTAAATTGGCAATTTGGACAATATTATCGCCTGTCAGACCTCTTTTTATATACGATAAAAAATTTCTGTCATTTTTTAGTGCCCCTACTTATGCCTCAACACTAAAAAACAGTACAAAATTAAATTCTAAGCCCTAATCTTACATTCTAAATCCTAAACCCTACACTCTATATCCTAAATTTCCTTAACCCTAACCATAAATCTTAAACTCTAATTATAAGTAGAAGAACTGAAAAAATAAAAAACATAGGATTTCCCTCCCCTAATATAACCACGAGGGAAAACCATCATCTCTTCAAGTAAGCAAAAGGGCAAAGTGAATTATGAGCAACCAAGAACCAAACCACCATTTCTCTCCCTCTTATTTCCTACGATCACTAGTAATTACGACTTCACACTAAATCAAAAGTGATGAACCGCCTGAAATACTGAAAACAACCACCGTCCCGCTTTCACTGTCAACGGTAGTTTTTACGGCTGATCAAGTGGTTAGAGTGAGAATGCAGGGTAGCCAATCGGGTTGTACAATTACAGTGAATTAAAAAGGTGAGTCGATGAATGGTGAAATATGTAATCCGTATTTTATCCTACATTGGTCCAGAGTGTAAACACGGCAGCCGATGCGAAGGCAACCTCACTGTAACTTCTGGACCCATATTTGGATTGTGTGAAGGTAAAGAAAATCGATTCCCCTCTTCATTCCTTTTCCTGTCAGAGATTTTGAACAATCAACGACGCCAAGCAATGCCATTTACCATCAATTTTGCTACAAATATAAAGATTGATGGCGATCAACTTGTGCAAGGGGGGACCATTTTTTGCTCCCTTAAATACAGACGTCGGCATGCTTCAAAAATTCAAACCCAACTCTGATGAAGGCTCATTTGAAGAAAATGACAAAACCCCAATGCGTATCCTGATACGTGGCAGAAACCCACAGCAGGAGAGTGCATCAATAAATGCCAAACACTTGTCCTTGCTTCAGGTGACCGAAAACACCTCCTCACTCCTCTCCACCCTTCATTTCTCACCAGGATTTTGTCCTTATCACGTGTAGGCTTTAGCAAACAAATCAAAAATCAATGAACCGGGGTTAGTTCGGTTCAATCAAACCGCTGCCATTGACTCAAATTGCTAAACTTAGAGAAATATGGATTATTGAAGGGGTCCATTGGAATTTGTAGAAAACATGGCAGGAGGGAACATGCTGGACACCTAACTTACAGATGATTCAAATAAATGAGACCATCACCATTCATAAACCCTAAATAATCAATGCCTTCCCCTGGTCCAACCTATTAACTGTTTTCTACACATAAAAATATTGTTCTGGATTAAATTAAAATCATAATATCAACGTAAATCTGATACCATTATATCACATGCTTTATTGATATTAATTATTTCTTAGTGTTAAACTTAAACATGAGTTTGCATACCTCCAACTTGCTGCCATGTGATGAAAAATTGAGAACTTTTGCCAATAATCGAGCCGTAGATCTTGAATGCTATGCAAGTGCCAGAAACTTAAAATCTGTTTTCTTTTCCTAAATAGGGTTTAAAATATTAAAAAAAGGAGTTTATTTTTGAAACGATCGAAATGACTGCTGAACTAAAAAGTATCTAAGCTGGCTAAATACACTATTCCACTGTAAAAAGCTAAAATTTCCCTGGAAAATTTGATGAAAAGAAACCAACTTTTTATTCTGGTTTTTATATCGATATTTCAATAAAGACTTTCCTTTTATTCTACAAAACCAATAATTAAAAAGGAAAGGAATCAAGTAATAAACAGTAGTACTAGTATATCTATGTGGAACTGTAGAGGTGTGGTCTACACATATCTCAAAGTAGTAAGCCTAGAAATCTATACACATATACATATATAGGTTAAAAGAAGAAGATATCCCTACATAAAGTAAATGTATTCAATCACTAAATTAATGCGCATCATCAAGTTCCAAGCAAAATTAGTGAGTATAGACTAGTCAAGTCAAGACATTGGGGCAAGGGAACAGTAAATAATTGAGAATGCCTTTAATTTTGCCTTCCAATTTTGTCCCTATTCTGTCCAGGGAAAACAAAAAGAAAAGTATAATTTTTCTTGCAAAAAAAAAAACAAAAAGAAAAAAAGAACCAGAAAGAGACCTTTCCTGGATTTGTAATTAATTTTCTTGAGCCATTTGAAGAACAAATTCACACTCATGTACAAATATAATTGGAAAAAGGGATAATAAATACACCACTCTGTATATAGTATTACTTGCTATAATAATAATAATAATGTAAAACTTATTTGCAATGTGAGAGAGGAGAGTTTACATGAACAAAACTGGGATTTGGGAGATGGTTTTTGTTTAATCTAACAAATTTATCTGTTAATTAAGTTTTAAATATGAAATTACAAAATACCAACAATGTCCCAAACTCCCTTACCTCTCTCTATTTCCAGAGAAGAACAAATTCAATACAGTGGAGCACGTTGGGGAGTTTTCTTTCTCCGGTTCATCAAACTTCCCGAAACTTCGGATACTGTCGGAGGGCATGTCGGACGACATGTTTTTAAGCTGCTCCGTTTCTTTCTCACGATCTCTGTCGTGGCAGTGGAATTAAGCGACACCTCGCCGTACGTACCAGACCCGGAAGATGTCTTGGTCGAACCAGATGGTTCGAGGACCGAGTCGGGTGTCACCAAACCATCCTCCGACCCCGCCTCGGGTAAAGGTAAGAAATTGCACTCGAACAGGAACTTGGAAACCCCATCTTCTGTTCTTAACAGATAATTAATCTGCTTGAAACAAAACAAAACAAAAATTAAACAATAAAATAAGTAAGAATTATGGGGTTATGGGGGAAATGAAAAAGAAGGAACCTTGCAGGAGAGAGAGCAAAAGAGATAAGGGTCTTGCAGGCTTCTGTCGCAGGTACTGCAGAAGTTGCCGGAGCCTCTGAACTGTCTTGTTTGTGGCCTTTGGTTTATGAATATCACTTTTGCGCTATTTGTTATGTAGGACTGACCACATAAAAGGAGAAGCAGTGAGTATCATTGAACAATAACAAAAATAGACAAACTTCTTTCTTCTTCCATAATTCAGATCTTTTCTTCTTTCTGGAAATTCCACCTTCTTTTTTGTTGAATATCAACACTGTTGTTTTATATGTTGGTTAAGTACACAGAAGATGGTTTATAATCAAGCGAAAAAAAGAAGAAGAAATGATTGCATAATTTGAATTTTAAAGCAAAGACTTTTCATGGATAGCTAAGCATGCATATAGAGAGAGAAGAAAAAGGGTTTTTTTCTTTCAAAGGGGAGATGCTTTTCTAGTATCTGAATTATGACTTACTTGGACAAAAGCACAGTCCATTAGCTTTGTTGCATCATCCAACCTTATAACATCATGATACACATACCTTCTTATCTGGAGAAAAAAAATGAGCAAGGAGTCTTTCATCAAGGAATTGGAAGGAAAAAAAGGAAAGAAAAAACAGTGAATTTTGAAGTTCAGTAGGGACCTGTAAGAGTCTGTGAGAGCTGTGAGGGGACAAGCAGTTAGGGCAAATACTGATACAACAGTCCAAGCAATAGATATTCTTCTCGTTTTTCTTGGCATCTTCATGAATTATGCAGGCATTGAAGAACTTCTCCGTCAGAAGAACTTGAAGCCAACGAGGTGGATGTGAAGGAAACAACTGTTGTGTAAAAACAAAAACAAAAAACTCTAATTCAATTAGCTTTTCATGTCTAACAAATAAAATGAGATAAACCCAGAAATATTAAAAAAAAAACAGTCACCATGGTTTTGTTGCTTAAGTTTTGAAGAAAAGAGGGGATTGTGAAGAAAAGGGTGGACTCACCATTATTGCAGAGAGAGAGAGAGAGGAGGGTGGTGCAAGAAAAGAGAAACGGCGTCTGGCAACTGCGAATCTGTGGGTTGGCCTCATTTAAAGAGGTGCACTGCCTTTCCTTTGTACGTCATTGTATTCTACTATAGTGTAAAGCAAGATTATTTGCAAACAAAAACCAATATTTTAATTACAGGCGGAGTTGGAAAATGGGGCGCCGGGACTAGAATGAATGAATAAAGATCAGATTTTTTTTGTTATTATATTGCTGTTCACTAAAAGCCCATGTCCCCAAAACCCTAAAAACCTAACCATTTGGTTCTTTGTGGATGGGTTAGTTCCTCTCTTTCTTCCCTGTGCTAAGTGCAAAATGACAAAGACCAGAAACACGAACACCCAACTTTTCTCAGTTATCGGTGGGTATTGGGGGGGGTTAGAAAGTGATTTCATAGAATTACCTACATTTGCGGTTTCTAATATGCATGAATTCAATCTTTCTCATGGTTTATGGCCAAAATCTTGTTCATGCGGCCATAGGGTGATATGAACAGTGGTTTTTGACAATGATTTTTGGTGATATGAAAGAAGGAATTTTTGTGTGGGGATATATCATATATGCTTCCAATCTAGGCTCTAGCAATCTATAGTGGTTGTTTTCATTGCATAAAATCACTCCGTACTGTTCCATATAAAGCACTGAATTCATTGTCAAAATGGACCTAACTACAATCTGAACATAATAAAAGCCCATTACTTGCAATCAACAAGATTGCAAACGTGTTAACATTTAGTATACAATGTTTGTATTACTCATCCCTCTATTTATAAAAAATATTAATCGTTTAGATACGTTTGATATTAGAATTATCTCTTATGTATTATACCAACAACAATACCAACTAAATTAAGTTCAATCGACTGCAAACGTACTATGTATACCAGGAGTTTTGAGCAAAAAAAAATGTAAACCAGGAGTATTTGATTAAGTGCGAGAAAAACAATTTTTTAAGGCTCTATTTGCTAATTAGTAGATATCTAATAGATGTTTGACTATTTAAATAAGTAAAGTGATATATAAGTACATGATTATATTCTATATTTATTTGAATAGTTTATTAGTTATTAATATTTTGTATATATTAATATTAAGGAAAATACTTTGATGCACAAGCTGTGTAAACTTTAGTTTACACAAGCCCTTTAATTTTAGGGTTTAGGGTTTAGGGTTTTATGTTAGGGTTTAGGGGTTTAGTATGTAGGGTATATAATTTAAGGTTTATGGTTAGAATTTAGAGTTTAGAGTTTAGGGCTTAGGATTTAGGGTTTAGGTTGCTAGGGTTTGTGATTTAGATTTTAAATTTTATAAAAGGGTTGTGTAAAAAAAATTTACACAGCTTGTGCATCAAAATAAAACCCTAATATTAATTAGATTATAAAATTTACTTTTTAACATAACATTACTAAGCATATTTGAAGGATTTATATATTAATTTATTGTTTATATAATTATTTTTAATAAAATTTAATTAATTATTAAATTTAAATACAAATATAAATGCGTGATAATAAAAAGAAAAAAATAAAAAAGTATCAGTTTACAAATATCACAATATAATACGTGAGGTTGAAGAATTAAAATAAAAATTGTTAAATTTAGGTTATTTGGAGATTTTTTATAAGTATTAAGGGTAAAAAGGTCTTTATAACTTTTATGTCAAAATCTCTAATTTCAAAAAGTTACTATTAACAGCTTTTTCAAGATGAGAGATTTCACCCTCAATCCGCTATTTCAATTCGCTCTTTACCAAACATCTAAATTAGCGGATTTGACCGGCCAAACCTCTAATTTTAACTCAAACATCTAATTTTGGTTTAAACCTCTATTTACCAAACATGACCTAAATATATTAGATTATATTCAAAGCAATAGGATTACAAATGTATCACATCGCAAAACATTGAAAGTTCATTGCGTAAAAATTAATACAATAAAATTATAAGGGTGTGAAAGATATTAAAATATAAAGCCTGTCACTTTCAAAAGGACTTGAATAAACTTCTGAATGAAATTCAGGAAACAACTCCTTTGACTAGAGTGCTCTACGACGAAAGCAAATTCTTCTAGCACTTGTTCTTGGCATATCTACACAACCACAAATGGGAATCATAAACATATACAGATCGGTATCTTTTGCTGACAAAAACACTCGCTGATGCTCGCCACCTGAACGTTAAATTGTCAAAAGACAGACAACTGTCACAAAGACAAACTATAACTGCTATAAAAGCAGACGGAAGAACTATTATAAAAACAGACAAAAGGACTCTCATAAAAAATGTGATATGAATCTGATAAAGCAAAAAAAAATCTGAAAATAATTAAATAAAGTATTCAACAGCACATATGAGTTTTATTTATATACAAAACCAATAAAATGGTCAAAGGCCGTTGTCGGTGAAAAAAATATACTGAAAAGGAAAAATTTTAAAGAACTTAAAAACTTTTTGTAATCGCAGTAAAAAAATATTTTTTTAAGTTGATGACTATGCAAAAAAAAAAAATTTGAATTACTCTAAAAACTCAAATGGTGCACTTCAAATCCATATTAAACTATTTATATAATTTGATAGAGGCAAATACTTGAAGAACTAAAAAATATAGAATTGAATCAACAATCTTTAGTGCATGTGATAAAAGCTTTCGGTTGACATTAACTCATCTCTCCTAAGCAGTGGCGGAACTTGAAGTGAAAGTTTGAGGGGGCCAACTTGAATTTTTTTTAAAAAATTGAAGGATTGAACGAAAATTTTCAAAAAAATGAGGGTTTAACTAAAATTTTTAATAATTTAAAGAGATTTAACAAAAAAAATTTAAAAATTTGAGAGAAAATTTAATTAAAAATATTCAAAATTTTGAAACTTAATATGAATTTTTAAAAATTTTGAGGGGGCCAAATTGAAATTTTCAAAAATTTTAAGGGCAAAAATCGAATTTTCCAAAATTTTGGAGGGGCCGTGGCCCCACCGGTCTCTTATAGCTTCCGCCACTGCTCCTAAGTTGTATGTCCAATACTCTTTAGAGAAAAAAATTTATTCTCTTCAGGAATGGTTAAAAAAGAAGTATATAATTGAAAATTTTAAAATCTAATGGATAATTTGAAATGGTGTTAGTCACCCATAATTGTATATATCATTGGGAGGCGTTTTAGGTCATTTGAGGAAAGATGAAAAAGTAGAGGGTTGCAGACAAAAGAGAGGGTTAGGAGGAGGGAGATGGCATCAAAAATGGTACGAATAAGCAGCCAACTGCAGCACTGCCACTGAGCCAAGCAGCGTCAAACCCTACCCTTTTCATAATCACCTCCTTCCTTCTGTACTATTCTAACAGTGTTTCAGCTAACCTATATCAATTCTTTTAAGTTATCCCTTAGAATAAGTTTATGTGAGATTACAGATGCTAATAACATTCATTAAACATATAAAAGTACTTTACTTACCTTATTTGATTGTGAGAATATTAAATTACATACAAGTTTATTTTAATGCATTTTTCCTGTTACATAACTTGTGAGTGGTGACCGGCGCCTACCCCTATATATACTAACAGAGCACGAAATAATTAGTCACTGAGCTCGTTCTAATAGATATTTACCTACCAAATTAAGTGGTGACCGGCGCCTACCCCTATATATACTAAAAATATGTTGACATTTTCAAAATTATAAATATGATAAATTAAAGTACGTCTCGAGTTCGAAACCTTGTGTATGTTAAATATCTCCAATGAGAAATTTACCTACCAAATTAAGTGTGTGACGCGGGTCGGTTCGAATTAATCTGTACAAAACCTTGAAGAACCAATTTATCAACAACAACAAAAAAAGAATTTCTCAAATAAATAAATAAATAATATTTCTCGTCTTCACTTTCCCTCCTCCCAAATCCAATATCAAAATAAGAACCATGTATTTGAAATTATTTAAATCCACTTATGCATTTAAATTATTTTCACACATATATATATATATATATATAATATGATGGACTAAAACTAAATTATTTATATATTTCTCTTTTGTTTATGATATGTTTTTATTAAATATGAAATTTTAGTTATCAAATAACCAGTGACGAAACTTAATTGTCCCTCTCACCCCCTAAATTTTTTACCTTTATCTTCCTATATGATTTTTTAAAAATAATTTATTTATAAATTTATCCTCCGCTTTTAAATATTTATGTTTTGACTCCTACTCCAAAGCTTGGCTCCGTCCATACAAATAACATAAATAACTTCTTGGTTTGATTATATCTACCAAGGTAACTCTTTCGTTGAATTTTGAGTTAATTAATAGGATATTTTGTTATAAATTTATATAAAATTCTAAAACAAAAACTATAATTAATATATTTATAAATAAATTATTAGAGTGTGTATGTAATAAGAACAAATTTATTTGTAATTAGATTTAAATTTTATTTTAAAACTAAATTGATTAAAATAATAAAAATTAAAGGTTAAATCGGACAAAAATCTAAGATTACTTATGGAATGGGCGATGAGAGATTACACTTTGTAATACTAATTTTATGTCGGAGATATAATCACTCATTTTTGTCCTACAATATTATTATATAATATTATTATAATGAAAAATAAACATAAAAAATAAAAAAAAGAGGGAAAAGCATGTGGACGCCATGCAGGCGTCCCCCAATTACCTATAAAAGGCCGGAGGAGGCAGCCTCAAAGACAAGTAAAGCCATTGAGAAATGGCAAGTAAGGGCAATGCCCTTACTATGCTCGAGAGCAATGCTCTTACTACGAAACTTTTATTGTTCCGAGGGTTCGATCATCATCCGATCGAAGTCTTGCTGAAATTTATTTAGGTCGTTTTTTGACTATGGCTAGATGATGCGAAGATCTTGTTAGGGTCGGTCGAAGTTCTTTATTCAAATTTTTAGTAGGGTAAAATTTGTTCTTTATCTTTGTATTTATTTTAATGTTGGCTTAAATATAGGGTAATATATATTTATTGACATATTTTTGTAATAAATATATTTGGTATGCCATATTTGTATATTTTAAGTTGTATAAATTATTTACAATGTTCTTTTAATTATTGGTATGTTTTTTATATTTTGTATGTCATGTTTGTATATTTTAAGTTGTATGAATTGTTTACATGAATAAAATATATTTATATATACGGTTTAATTGAATTTTGAATTAAAACCTTTTATTATGGATTCTTGTAAAAAAACGTGTCTCGAACATAAAGGGGTGGCGCTTTCCGTTAATTTCTAATATAATTTTTTTTTCTTTTAATCCTAAATCATAATATTAAAAGTAATATTCTTTCATCCGGGTCTCGTGAAATTATGTCTCGAACTTAAAGGGGCGTAAGTTTCTCGCTAGTCCCGCGTAACGGAATATTCTTTTAAATACATTTTACAATAACATTTCCACATTCATGGACCACAAATTTTAAATTAAATTTGAATTCATAATTTCCATCGTTAAAATAATATGTAATCGACTAGGTACCAATTTTTAGGCGTTGTGGGTGTGCTCATCCCTCCCCACAAGTAACCAACTCCCGAACCAATTTTTTCTAATTTCACAGGCCAAAACTCGTTGTTTTAATAAAAAACACTGATTTTTTATACTGAAATATGCAATTACGTTCTACAATCTTAGATGACGCAAACCAAACGCTCCAAAATATTAAAAAGTTCAATTTAACTTTATGGTTTTCTGAGCAAGTATATTTAGCCGGTTAACCAAGTTGCTAATTTTTATTTCCTTATATTCTCGTAGATTATGAGTTTTAGACCCATTAAGAACATCCTCTTCTTTCTCTTAGAGTCTCACTCCCTCTCCCTAAAGTCCATGCTAATCTTTATTTTGAAAATAAAGTGTATAATTAAATTTGTTTGAGGGGTAATTATAGGAATTGTCAAATTATTTTTTTCCTTTTCACCAAGATCGTGTATTTCATTTGTTACGTTTTATTTCATGTTAACTTTTATGTTTAAAATTTCACGAATTTATACAATTTTTATTTATAATATAATTAATATTTTTACCAACAAGTGTTGAGTACAATGACAAAACATATTGTTTTTTTAAAGAGCGAATCTAAACTAGAGAAAATATTGTTGGAAAGAGAGCCACAAATCTCAAACATATATCATAAAATGAACATGCACAATGACAAGGCCTCTCATTCTACCCATAAATTACACCATCAGGGCAGGAAGCAGCGGCGACGGCGACTTGAATTTTAAATGAACACAAATTAGGGTTTTATAATTTATGGGTAGATATGTATTTTGATCTATGTTTGAAAGAAAATTAAAAATTAAATAAAATATTTTAATTAATTTACCTTTTAATTTTTAAATAATCTATAATTATATGGTGAGTCCTTTAGATTTTTAATCTTTATAAATTAAATTAATAGTGCTCATCGGTGCTCATCGTTAGTGATGCTCATCGGTACTTGTCGAGCGTGGCAGACCCATCTTTATGGAATACTACGTTATGTTTTAATTATTTCCAAGTTATTCTGTATGATGTATTCATTTCATATTTTGTATAATTTGTTATAATAATTTAATTTTACATTAAATTTATTTCCGTCGGCAAGATACATTAAATTTATTTATTTGAAATTAGATCATTATGGTCATCTCATATTTTGGTTTTATTTAGGGACAAAGCCAAGAACTTAGTAGAGGAGGGGGAAAAGTTAATTTTTTTTAAAGTATATAAATTAAGTACTTACTCCACTTTTTAGGAAGGTATAATATCAAAAACTCCCTAATTCTGACCTATATTTCTTTTTGAAGCGATTTAACCTTTAACGTTTTATTTTGGGTTAAAATGTCCCTTCTGCGGAAAAAAAATTGTTAGTCAACTAACGGTAAATGGCTTGAAATAACTTGACAAACTTACATGGCAGTACACATCGCGATAGTAGTGTCATATAGACAAATATGGTGACTTTATAGAATGACACATTAGTCAAAAAATAAATTTATAAAATTGTATAAAATATAAAATATTTTTTCTTCTGACGTGTCATTCTGTCAAGTCATTTTAAGTTGTTTATCGTCAGTTGTCTAACATTTTTCATTCATAGAAGGAGCATTTTGACTCAAAATTAAACATTGAGGGATAAATTGCTTCAAAAAAGAATAGGGGCCAAAGTGGCTATTCAATCAAACGTTAGGGGTATTTTTTGACGGCCATGTTTGGCAATTAGCGGATAGCTGATAGCGGATAACGAATAGTTGATAGCATTAGCTGATTTGACTAGCGGAATATATTAGCCAATTGTATAGAAGTGTTCGGTAAAATTAATTGATAGCTGATAGCTGTTTGATTATTTGAACAAGCAAAATGACATACAAGGACATGATTATACTTGATACATGTTTGAATAATTTATTAGTTATTAACCTTTTGTATATATTAATATTAATTAGATTGTGAAAATTAATTTTTTAATACAATTACTGAGCATATATGAGATGTGCATACTAATATAATTTTAATATAATTTGTGAAATTACATTTTTAATATAATTTTAATAATTATTAAATTTAGATGTATGTATTAATCTCTTATTATGAAGTTATAATTTGAATATAATTTTTATTAATTATTAAATTTATATGTATTTATTAATTTATATATTAATTTCTTATTTATGAAATTATTTTTAAAATTTTATTAGTTAATCAAATTTATGTTATTTAGAGAAATGTTTTATAATTATCAAGGACAAAATAGTCTTTACAAGTCATTTATCCTCTAACTCAAAAAGCTCCTAAAAGAAGCTTTTTCAAAATGAGAGGTTTCACCTCAATCTGCTATTACAATCCTCTATTTACCAAACATCTAAATTAGCAGATTTGACTGGTGAAACCTTTAATTTTAGCTCAAAAAAGTGTTTATCAAACAAGTCCGACATTATACCTTTTAGGAGAGGCAAAAAATATAAATTTTGCCATTTAACTCTCATCTTTTGGTCATGCATCAGTTAAAACTCGAAGAAACTTCTTTATTGGTTCCACTAAATTTTGCTCCGTTCTGAATTTTGGTACATGATGTGCCACCAGGGTACATGTCCAAGGGGGTGGCTAAAAAATTAGGAAATTTCCTTGGTTCATACATTGACTATGATTCAAGCAGGGTTGGTCTCGGATACAAAGGAATTATGCGCTTGAGGAAGATGCGTGATGTATGAAAGCCATTGAAGAGGAGGAAGAAGTTGGCGGTTCGTGGCAGTGATGGGGTTTATGTTCTATTTGAATACGAAAAACTCCTTTTATTTTGTTTTATTTGTGGAAAAATGAGTCATGGTGAAAGTTTTTGTCCAGTTTGAATGACAACAAATCAGACTAATATTATCTTTGGATGAAATTTAAGCCTACGGGCTCTAACGCGGCGTATGGTGGCAGCGTCAATGAGTAGGTGGTTAATGGAGGAAGTTGAGCTAGGGAAACCGAATGCTATGTCACTCCCTATAATTCCCCAACATAATAGGGGCGTGCCTCAATCATCAGGCCCCACTACGGTTTATTGAGTCGTGTGTACAACAGATTACTAAGGAGAAACTACCGGCTGGCACTTTATTCAAAGGTGTATCACATCAAAACCAAAGAGTAGTGGACTCGGTTATTGCATATCATATTGATAAAGGTAACAGTCTGGGCTTTGACACTATTACGGCCCAAGAAGATGAAGATGCTATAGAAACATTATCGGATGGGATTAAGAGGCTAGGAATGATGTAGAACTAATGTTTTGATATAATAATTGAAAAATGTTTTGGACTAATTTGAAAAGAATTTAAAACTTTGTCTTAAGTCCAAACAACTTGAATTTATGTTTGGGGGATTTTAAAAGGTTTTTGGCAAAGCTTTTCATGATTTAAAACAGCCAAACTCAAGTTTTCAAGCTACCCGTATCGATACGGTTGTACCCGTACCGATACCGTTTTGCCTCAGTTTGGTCACTACCAAAACCCGTATCGAAACAAGCTTGGCCATTTCGATACGGATCGGGATCGTTTCGATACGCCTGGTAAGCATACCGATCCCTTTTCCAACAACCCCAATGGCTATTTCCCAACGGTCATTTAAAAGTGAACCCGTATCGATACGCCCTCAAGCGTATCGATACGACCAGGCTGGCAAGAGCCCAACGGCTAGTTTCTGATGAAGGCCGTACCGATACGGATCCAAGCGTATCGATACGGAAGGCTGCAAAACAGCATTAATGAAGGGAAATAAAGTCCTCAACGGCTCCAAATCATCCCCAACGGCTAGTAACGACCATAAACTCAATTGGGACTATAAATTGAAGGCTGGAACACTTGAAGAAGGTTAGAGACTACATCCAAGCAATATGATCAAGAGAATTAGAGTCTAAGTCTTTATTTTACTATTCTCTTGTACATAGTCTTTAGAGAGAGTGCTTAATTGTAAATCCTTATACTCTTGTGAGCCCAAATTGTGTAAACACCAACCTTGTGAGGTATTTAGTTTACCCAAACAAATCCCTTGTAAAAGGAGAGGTTCTAGTTTAGCCTTGAGAGAAAAACTAGAGTTGGTTATATCTTAGCCAAGTCCAAAAGATAGGGTTGTAACAGTTTCCTCCTAAACCGAGAAAAGGGGACGAATTCATTGTTGAGTGAATTGGGAAATCCTTAGTGGTGTGCTAAGGTAGTGGATGTAGGTGCTTGTTAGAAGGCCGAACCACTCTAAAATAATTGTGTCATTTGTCTACATTTGTTTCGATTTTAGCCAATTCAACCACCAATCAAAAACAACCCTCATTGACGGTTTCGTTGATCGATTTGAGCGTGCTAAAAACCCAACAATTGGTATCAGAGCCTCGTCTCCATCGAAGGACTAACATCCGGGAGTAAAGATCCATCGCTCGTAGTCCACCGTTCAAAAAAATGACAAGATTTGAAGAAGGCTGCTCTATCTCGTGTCCTCCACTCTTCGAAGGAGAAGAATACTTCCAATGAAGCAATATCATGAAATTCTTCATCAAGTCTCAAGACTATAAGGTTTGGGACATCATTGAAGATGGGTATTTGGAAGCTCCAAAGAAGAAGAAAAAGCAAAAAAGTGCCAACAACACGAAGGCAAAGCTAAACACCAAGGCAATGCACATCCTCTATTGTGGCCTTAACGAAGAAGTTTCCAAGAGGATCTCCACATGCAAAAGTGCCAAAGAATTGTGGGAGAAACTTGAGAAGCTTTATGGCAACAAGAAGGGAGAAAAGAAAGATGATGATCAATCGTGTGCAAACCTTCTCTCCAATCCAAAGGTGGATGGTGTTTTGGCTCTCGATGAGCCTAAGGTATCTTCTAACTCTAGTGAGCTTAATTCTTACTCTTTCAATGAGTTGCAAGATGCTTTCGATGAATTTTTTTTGGAATTTGAGACCATGAATTCCAAATTTAAGAAAATGATTTCAAAACTTGAAATTGAAAATGATTTTCTTTCAAAAACAAAAGTGGATTTTGAAAACCAAAATGAAATTTTGAAAAATGATTTAGAGTTTTCAAAAACAAGCAAAGATGTTTTAGAAAAAGAAAATCTTGATTTAAAAGTTAAGCTTGAAAGCTTAACAAAAGAAAAAGAAATTATTTTCAATAATTCATCTTGTCACATAATGGCAAAATGCTCACATTGCCATTATCATGGTCATTCTATACATACTTGTCCTATAAAGAAGAGACAATCTTATAGGATTAGACAAGTATGGGTTCCTAAGGGAACTAAAGACATTGTGACTAACGTAAATGGATCCAAAGCAATTTGGATACCAAAAATCAAGTGAATGTCTTTTGTAGGTGTGTTGGAGCAATGACAAGCAAAGCAAAATCAAAGAATGCTCAAATCACACATGAGAAGAAGATTGGGTAACCTCTAAGCTTAATGCTTTTATTTTATACATTTGGTTATCTAACTTTTGTTTAAAGTCTTGGATTATTTGTTAAGCCTAACAATGATGCTATGAGTAAGGGGGAGCCATTTTAAAACCAAATTCATATTTTTGTCAAATTTTATCTCTATTGTTATTTTGAACTTAATGTTTAAATTCTTTTTGATATAACAAAAAGGGGGAGAAATGGTTTGAAACATTGAATTTTCAAATGAATAAGGGGGAGCTTTATTTAATTTCAAATCTTCAATCTCTTATTCATATTTTTAAAGTTAAAGGGGGAGAATCCCAACCAATTTTTCAAGTGAGTTTTATTATATCAAAAAGGGGGAGATTGTAGAACTAATGTTTTGATATAATAATTGAAAAATGTTTTGGACTAATTTGAAAAGAATTTAAAACTTTGTCTTAAGTCCAAACAACTTGAATTTATGTTTGGGGGATTTTAAAAGGTTTTTGGCAAAGCTTTTCATGATTTAAAACAGCCAAACTCAAGTTTTCAAGCTACCCGTATCGATACGGTTGTACCCGTACCGATACCGTTTTGCCCCAGGTTGGTCACTGCCAAAACCCGTATCGAAACAGCCAAGCCTGTTTCGATACAGATCGAGATCGTTTCGATACGCCTGGTAAGCGTACCGATCCCTTTTCCAACAACCCCAACGGCTATTTCCCAACGGTCATTTAAAAGTGAACTCGTACCGATACGCCCTCAAGCGTATCGATATGACCAGGCTGGCAAGAGCCCAACGGCTAGTTTCTGATGAAGGCCGTACCGATACGGATCCAAGCGTATCGATACGGAAGGCTGCAAAACAACATTAATGAAGGGAAATAAAGTCCTCAACGGCTCCAAATCATCCCTAACGGCTAGTAACGACCATAAACTCAATTGGGACTATAAATTGAAGGCTGGAACACTTGAAGAAGGTTAGAGACTACATCCAAGCAATATGATCAAGAGAATTAGAGTCTAAGTCTTTATTTTACTATTCTCTTGTACATAGTCTTTAGAGAGAGTGCTTAATTGTAAATCCTTGTACTCTTGTGAGCCCAAATTGTGTAAACACCAACCTTGTGAGGTATTTAGTTTACCCAAACAAATCCCTTGTAAAAGGAAAGGTTCTAGTTTAGCCTTGAGAGAAAAACTAGAGTTGGTTCTATCTTAGCCAAGTCCAAAAGATAGGGTTGTAACAGTTTCCTCCTAAACCGAGAAAAGGGGACGAATTCATTGTTGAGTGAATTGGGAAATCCTTAGTGGTGTGCTAAGGTAGTGGATGTAGGTGCTTGTTAGAATGCCGAACCACTCTAAAATCATTGTGTCATTTGTCTACATTTGTTTCGATTTTAGCCAATTCAACCACCAATAAAAAACAACCCTCATTGACGGTTTCGTTGATCGATTCGAGCGTGCTAAAAACCCAACAAATGAGTTCGCCTACATCAGGAGTTTCTCTATGAGATTCGAATGATGGCATTAACATTGTATCGACAGGTCACGCTCAATGGGGCAACCGAGAGCAATAAAACTCTTTAGCTGGAACGTCCGTAGCTTGGGGAAGTCTCGGACAATCCGACGTCTCAAGAATGTTCTTTGAGATGTTAAACCTTCTGTAATTTTCCCGATTGAAACAAAGTTACCGGATAATAAGATGGCTAGAGTTCATAATTATTGTGGTTTTCCAAATGGTATTGATATCAGTGCTCGTGGTAGAAGTGGTGGGCTTTCTTTAAGATGGAAGTCAAGTTGTACAGTTTCTCTTCGTTCTTTTTCTGTTCGACATATTGATTTTATTTTTTCTGACGATTCTAATGGTAATGTTTGAAGATGTAAGAGATTCTATAGATGTAACCCCCTCGTCCCGGTCTGGTCGACTGACCGGTCCGAGTAGGCTACACGGGGAAAACCGACGCGAAACCCGTTAAGGTCCCACCTCAGTTAGCTACCCTAGAAAACTTTTTCGTTTATTATAATCTTATCTAGATGCTTTTATTAAACCTATGTGTGAAACGTCAGCGGAAACAAGGCTCAAGAGAAGCCTAACAGCAAACATGGCCTAAGCCCAACCCTTGGGACCCATTAGAGATGTCAAACAACCCATTTTTAGGCACGTGTTTCGAAACAGACGTCACCCGTTTCGGAACACGGGCTTCAATTTAAAAGGCAAGACACCCGTACCGAAACGCTTCCACCCCGTTTCGGAACAGGGTCACGTTTCACCTAGGCGTTTCGATACCCGTTTCGAAACAGACGTTTACAGTGGCCAAAGCGTTTCGAAACCTGTTTCGAAACAGGGGCTCACAGTGGCCAAACCATACCGAAACGTGTTCCGATACGGGGGACTTTGGAACCACACCCGTTCCAAAACGACACAACTCGTTTCGAAACACCTGCAGCCTGCAGTTTTCCAAAATCAGTTTTACACATCTCTAAACGATCCCAAACGCCTTAAACGACCCCAAGAAGCATACACAACATACAAGCACACTCTAGAGGCATACACCCTATAGCAACCATGCTCAAGATACACAAGATATAAGATATGCATCCAAACATAAGATCATACATTCACCACAAGGAAGCATACATAGCTTTTAAGGTTACGTGCCTTAGCCAACAAAACATATAAGCATTCAAGACATGCAATTTAAACGAGGTTTACAATTCAAACAAAGCATCCAAAAGCCAAACCAACATCAACATACAACGAAGCATTCACATCAACAACACCTAACCCATTGCTTGACTATTACAATCTACAATTTAATGATCATACTTGAGCTAACCAAAAGCAACACTTGGAGGCCTTTCCTTGCCCTTGCCACCCACAAGCTATTGATCTGCATTGCCGAACAAAAAGGAGCGTAAGCATAAAAGCTTAGTGAGGGTAAGCTCATAAAACAAACCTTCGACAATGTAGGGTCCAAGCACGAGCAAGAATCAAAGTAGAATGCATGATCTTACCTCCAATCCTCAAGAGCCAAAATAAAGGTGATGCATGAACATATTATCAAAATCATGCCATGCTCAACAAGTCCATAACCACAACATATAGAAACGCATATAACCAACATATGAGCAACATAATCCACAATTCGTATTGGCACCTAGCTATGACTCGAATACGCGGATAACCGTTGGAACTCACATCCAACAACACAACCATTACCTGACGGTGGGATTACACTCATCACCGTTCACGCGGAGGGGATTCCACTCATCCTCACGCCTCGTTTCACGCGGAGGGGATTCCATTCATCCTCACGCCCGTCGATGAGATCCCACTCATCACCGACTAATATATATATGTAAGAAAATTTTCGGGCGAACCCGTTCTCCATCTTGATGACTACCATCATCAAGACCACGCGCGCATTTGACTCACGTGTTCACACTAACATCCTAATGATCGATCATTTGTACCCAAACATACTAGTGTCAATACTACACATTTCATTAATCTTTCACAATATCATTTCATAACAACTTCCGTGCTTAGCACGTACTCACCATGACTTACCGTCATGCACAAACCATATTTCCATGCCTAGCATGTAATCACCATGATCCTCGGATCATACAATCACCTCATAATATCATTTTACATGTCAAAACTACATGTATATCATTAACACAAATATCACATTATTTTTCATACATATGTATATCCCCATCATATTTATCATCAACATGCATATAACAATGCATCAAGCCAAGCCTCAACATACATGTATAACACATTATACATAGCCAACACAATCGCAATCAAACATGAGGCATAAACAACCATTAAAGAGTGCAACCAAAGTCTCTAATCAAAGCTTGGGATTAGGCTACTACTCTAATCCCAACTCTAGGTGGGTCTGCCAATCCCAACCTAGTCCACATGCTTGAACCAATTGCTCAAAACCATTTAAAACATTTTAACCACTCACCGACAATTCCAAGCTCAACCATACTAGCCAATCAAGCTTCCAACGATTCCGGATTTGTTCCCGAGGCTTCACCAACCCGAAATCTCGCTTCTAATCACCTCAACACAATCAAAACAACCTCAAATCAATTCACCAATTAATGTAGCAAACCCGAAACACTAATCAAGCACAAAACATATGATTTTCAAGCCAAGAACAACTCCAAAATCCTCATTCCCGAGCAACCATGAAAAACAGTCCAAAACTCAAGATTTTAACCTTTTTAGCACACTCAAATGCTTCCAAAACAACCCCCAACTATTACCCTAACATCAACCCTCAAATTCCAACACAAACCATACCCAAAACTCATCTCAAAACCCTCTTAAAACCCCACCAAAACCCAAATTCGGGAATTCATATAAAACACTTTAAAAATTATATATGTTGGACAATTTGGTTCATAAACACCATATCTAACAGTATTAAATCAAAATCTTAAGTTAAAAACAATAAAGATATCATTTTTATTCAAATCTTCCAAAAACCCAAATTCTAAAACTTGAACCAAAATGAAATCTAGTTGTACTTTTAAAGAGAGGAAGATGAGAGCAAGTCGGAAATGTGATTACCTTTCAAAAATCACCAATGAAGGCCAAAGGAGATGATGAAATAGAGATTTGGAGAGGAAGAGCATTTTGACGTGGAAGAAGAAATGAAGAAGATGAAGAAGAGATAAAAGTTGTCTTCTAAAATAAAAGAGGGGTTTTAATTTGAAAGTTCACATATTTACCAAAACGCCATTAACGAGATGGCCACTCTCATCTACTCTAAAATCCATGGGATTTGATTCCCAAAACAATTTAAATCCAACATAATTGTTTGCTTCGAATATATGAAGCCCAAAATAATAAATTATTATTTTAATTATGAAACCGAAACCCGAACCGTTATTTAAATATTATTTTCTCCATGCCCCCAAACCCGAGTGTTACAATAGAGCTCATGAAGAGCAGAATATGAAATAATCATGAAATCTTCTTCGAAGATTAAATGATGCTCATTCTCTTGCATGGTTAGTGATTGGTGATTTTAATGAATTACTTTATGCAAACAAAAAAGTGGAGGCAGAGTGAGGATTTCACGCCAAATGGAAAAATTTGCTAATGATCTATCTGATTGTTTGTTGGAAGATGTGGGTTAATCGGGTGTCTGGTTTACATGGGAAAAAGCTCGCTTTAAAAACACCAATATTCGAGAGCTTCTTGATAGAGGGGTTTGTAATCACTAATTTTGTCCAGACATCGAACCCCGTTATGTTTGTGTTGTTAGTGGACTTATTGGACTGTTGGGCATTAAAAATAAAAATTAAAAAAAAAGAAAAACGAAAAAGAGAAAATATACACACATATATATAAGTGTTGCCACTATATTACTATTACTCTTTTAGCATTATAGTATTATTATCAATAATGTTATTACTATTAGTATCGTTATTTTTAGAGATTCATTATATTATTGATATCATCCATTTCACAAATATAGTATTCTTTTATTGTTTGCTCGTATTATTATTATTATTATTATTATTATTATATTTATTATTGTTATTATTTATTATATTTATCTCTATTACTATTATTATTATTATTACTATTATTATCAGATATTACTATTATAATTATAATAAAAATTGGACATAATAAAAACCCATTTTGATTAATAATGAGAGTCCAAAATAATAACATGATCCATTGCTTAAAATAAGAAGCCCAAAATAATATAAAAAAAAATATATACATTAAGCCCAAATGCCCACCAAGCCCATTACACCAAAAAAAAAACCCTAACACATTGTTTATGTCTTCTGCAGCCGCCACGCATCAGGAGCCGTCGGATCTGGCGAAGCAGATCCAAAGGTCCAGATCGTCTCACCAAAAAACCCTAGATGAGCCTCCATTTGGTCTCACGCCGCCAACGGCCCAAATCGGATTTTCGCGAGAAACCTTAGAGAGCCCCATCTTTGCCCCAGCGCCGCTACATCTGAGCCGTCGGATCGCGCGAAGATCCAAGGGCCCAGATTGCTCCAGATCAAGCCTCCAGACGAAGCTTCCAGATCCTGTCTCCTCTGCCATCCACGCGCGACCCTTCGTTGCCTCACGCGCGCGTGTCAGGATCGTATCTGACCCCTCTGTCCCCGTCGCGCGCCCTCTGCCGCCCCTAACTCGGTGCACGCTAACACCATTTTGGGAGAGTTCGACATGCAACAGCCGAAAATAGGGAATCAGATGACCAAAAATGTAAACTGAGACAAAAATGTAAAAATGTCAACCAGACATGAAATATCAAAGGGAGAGAGAGAATGGATCTTCTTTGTTTTTTCCTCTCTGTAACCCGGGTATAAGAGGAACCCAAAAAATTTGTAACCCTCTCTTCTTTAGTGAGAAAAAAGAGGAGAGGACATCGATTTCAAGCAATAGATAGCAAGCATTTCAGAGGTATTCAAATCCCAACATTTCAATCCATTGCATGAAAATTTCGAAATAAAAAAACACTGAAGATTGAGAGTCTTGCCTTTTTACCTTCTGAGAGCGTGAGTTGTCTCTGGCTCGGTTCCGTTTCGATAATAAACCCTCGGCACTCGTTCGGATGCCCATCGGGGTGAGTCGTCGGAGCTTCAACAGAGATCCTTTTGGGGGGTTTTCCGTCTTGGTTTCGAAAAGAAAAGGGGAAATGTTTTTCTTTTTTTTTCGATTTCTTTTAAAGGGTTTCAGTTTTGCAAAAGGCAAAGGGAGTCTCGTTTTGTCTTTTTGTTTTCTTGCTGTCGTTGCCGGCGAAAAGGGTGACCATCCGGCTAACTCGCCGGAACGGAAAAGGGGGGATGAATCCATCTGGTTTTACTCAAAATAGGAAAAAGAGGAGAAAACTGTTTTTCAACGCGTATTTATAATATTCTCATGTTTTAAATTTGGTTTAACCCCTTTTTTAGCCATCCCGTGTTTTAAAATACCCCCACAGGGGTCTTCGCGTTTCGGAAATTCCTCTTTTAGCCACTGTCATTTTCAAGAGCATTTCAACTTTGTCCCCTGTGTTTGTCGGTTGGTTTCGAATGGTCTAATGATCGTTTTAGTTCCTAAAACTTTCGATGAGCTTTAATTTCGGTCCCTGATTTGACGATATAACAACCTTTTTTTGGTTTAATTCCTTAGCTTGTCCTTGGAATCTATCCCGGATTCTATTTTAACCATTTTCAGTTTTATTTCCTTACTGTTGGCAACCTTGGGTTCACATTCATTTTTATCCGAATTTATGCTCTATTTTATGTGCTTTATATATATATATATGCTCGTTTATCCATAACATATATTTGGTGCGGTATATGTTTTTTTTAATTAAGTTATCTAGTTTAACCTTGGTTCAAATAATGTGAAATATTGAGTTAT
Organism: Hibiscus trionum; assembly: GCA_030270665.1. Classification (NCBI taxonomy): domain Eukaryota; kingdom Viridiplantae; phylum Streptophyta; class Magnoliopsida; order Malvales; family Malvaceae; genus Hibiscus; species Hibiscus trionum. Next base: position 2,560,306 of record BSYR01000012.1, read on the forward strand.
GTAACCTATGCATGTATTAGTACGATTAGAGTCTTTAATGTCTTATTTAGCTTGTTCACTCCTATTCGGATATGTTATCATGAGTATTTATGTTTAATTGCGTTCTTGCTCTTTTTATTTTCATATCGTCTTGTTTGATTTGCTCGGTTTATTGTATGCCATGTTTTTAAGAGTTATACATGAATTATATAAATTACAATGCGAACGTCTTTTTATTCGGGAATGAACGAGGCCAGTACCAGTCGTAGTGGCGGTGGTTCGGACGTTCCTTCTCGAATATTAAGACTTTTAAAATCTACTCACTCGTATAACCAAATTTCGATACGATCGTCACTTTAATTCGCAAAGTTTAATATTAATTAAGCGGTAATGTTTTTTGGTACCGATTTTAGGGCATGACGGGGGTGCTCATCCTTCCCCGCATGTAACTGGCTCCCGAACCCATTTTTTAGAAAAATCTCTGGTTTTATTTCGGTGTCCGGTCTACCATTTTTAAATGGCCGGTGGCGACTCCTCGATTTTTTTAAATCCGATTAAATGTTTAAAAACCAAATTAAAACCCGGTTCTTCCAAGTGACACCGAGGTACTTATATTTTTGAAAATTTTTAGTCGCTACAGATGGCGACTCCGCTGGGGATGAATTTTTGTTTTCAAAAACAAAAAAGAGATTCAAGCCAAAAAAAAAACTTTACCGCTCAATTAATATTAGAAGTTGCGAATTAAAGTGACCGAGTCGATCGATATTTGTTTATAAGTGCGAGTTTATTTTAAACGCATTTAAAATTGGCATTTAAACCCGTTCGTTTAAGTGGGGGGAAAACACTAGTGCTTTCGTGGGGATATTGTTCATCCGTATGGGCCTAGCAATTACCTTCGGGGCTCGAATACCCTATATCTTCGTGGGAATATCGTTTCTCCGTACGGATATAGCTAAAGGGTCCCCTCGAATTGAACTCGGTTGAGAGGAGCCTATAATGGGTGATGACCGGGGGCCTTGCTACCCTTAGAAGGGGACAACGAGGACAGTTCGAGTACCTCCTAGAACCAAAATTGCATTTAGAGAACTAGAATGCCCACCCTTTTTAGAGCCATGCGGACAGCCTAGGTTTATTAGACGGGATAAGTAGGGTTGCTTGCTTTCATGCTTGCCTTTTTCTTATCATGTTTATCTGACACTAACGATTTTTCTTATGATCTTTTTGCATTTATTCTCGCATGCATTTCATGACATAAAGTTGTTGAGTCAAGGTGGTTTTACCCAATCAAGGGCTATCATTATGGACGGGAGGTTGCTAGAAAGGATGGTGTCAATTAGCAAGTCCGACATCGGTCAGAGTTGAATTAGAAAGGATAAGGGAGCAGCTTACTGAGCGAACACACCGTGTCAGATCTGGTGCCCACCATTGAAGAAAGCACAACCCTTCTCCATCCCGGGGAAGTCAAGCAAGATCGGATCTACTCCGAACATCCAAAGTCAAGAAACTACCCGACCAAGTGCAAAGAGGCGACCGGAAAGAGCGTGGCGACCGGAAAGGGCATGGATTAGGTCAAGAGATGGATTCAGCTTCGAGGAAATAGCTTGTTTTTCGGGACTTGATACCAGCAGTTTTAGAGGGTCTTGAATTGCTAGAGAAGAAAGCAAATCCGGCCCCAACGATTTTTGCCGAAGTTTTCATTTCCTTGAGCAAAGTTTGGAGATTCGAAGAGCATTCGTAGGACTTTTGCTATGACCATCCCACGACGAGGAACCTCCTTTGTGTCCAAATGAAGGTTTACATGAGGGGAATCACCTATATGACCAACACCTTTGACTTGCATACATTTGTAGCATTTGTTTCATCTATCATTTCAAAGCAGCATTAAAATTGTCAGCCATGCACCCATTTCAAGGCATTTCATCATTACTAATTGGGGGAAAACACTCATGTCGGAGAAAAAAAGAGAGAAAATGGACAGAGGAACGGTTTTCAGCCAGTATAGCGTTGGAAGTGAATGACCTAGTAGCAAGGGTGGACATGCTTAAACAGCTTCACGAGCAGTTGGTTAGAAATCAGAAGGAAACGATCGCGTTTGTGAAGACGTTCCAAGATGAAACGATGGGGCAAATCAATGAATTGAGGGCTATGATAGCCGTGGTGACCGAAAGAAGCGGCGTGAGGGGAAACCCCCGGATCGAGAATAGTGAGAATGTGGGCCATGACAATGGGATGAAAGAAGCTTTTTCTGAAGAGGACCAGGCCATCATCGGCCAGTATGAGGTGAACCGCACTACTTTAGAATTCCTCGTTGAGTTGGCGTTAGATAAGATCGAAGATTCTCTTAGGAGAAGCTTGTCTTCTCCAACGAAGGAAGAATCAGCTCAAGAGCGACAAGACTACCAAGAAGCCTCGAAGAACGTTACGACTTCGCAACCTCGAACTATGGTCGGGAGTCCTCAAGGTTCAAAGAAGATGCAAGGGATTGAGAAAGGGAATGATCAGTTCACCCCCAGCCCTTTCACTTACCAAGAGCTGTACTCAAAGCTGATGCATGCTCGAGTGGTGGCACCTTGCTTTGTTAAAACACCGTCACCTCCGTATCCCAGTTGGTTCTGTGAGAAAGAGCATTGTGATTACCACGCCAGAATTCGGGGGCATTCGATTGAGAAATGCACGAGCTTTAAGCGCAAAGTCCAGGTTCTCCTAAACCTTTGGGTGTTGGAATTTGAGACAAAAAACCCGGGTTTGATAATCAGGTTTCCAACTACGGATAATGAGGTGAAGCTAGGAGGAGATCAAGTTGCTGTGATGAAAGAGGTGGATAAGGCAAAGTCGCAGGCATCGGCGAAATCTACGAACGTCAGTGGCTGTCCTGATCATGATACGAAAGGGCCGGGCCTGCTTACGGGGTCGAAAGAATTTCCAAAGGAGCCCACTAAAGTGATTGACCCTGATAAAATTGAAGAAAGTGAGCCTTATCTAAGGAAAGGGGAAAAAAGGAAAGCTAAAGAGCACGTTGTAGGAGAGGTTGACAAGAAGAAGAAGACGTGTTTCCCGATAACCAATTCAGAGCTGTTACCTCTGCTGATTCAGAATAAGCTCCTGAGGCCACCACCCCCGAAGCGATACACCTATTTTAATACCAATACATTTGGTGCTCGGGTTCCGTGTGAATATCATTCCGGGGATTTCAGCCACACAACGGAAGAGTGCGCATTTCTAAAGCGCAGGATCTATGAGCTTGTTGAGAATAGAGTGCTCTCGTTCGAGAACGAAAAACCTAAGTTTAAGTAGGAAGGTCGAGTGCGAAAAGCTGGGTCCGGTGTCGTGGTGGTGGGGAATTTCTGTTGCATCCTACCTTTTGTTGTCATATCTTTCCCTCGTTGAGGTGCATGTGTAAGTTTGTACTGTTGTCCCGTGATAGCTAGCGTCTTTTGTAAGGGCTTTTGTGATGTCCGTTTGTTTTATTTTCAATGAAGGAGGCTTTTGCAAGCATTTTATATTCCTTAATTTCTTTTAGACATTTCATTTATTCTTTATGGTTACAACCTTATTGTTTTTCTATTAAAAAACATACATGTATATATTTTTACAAAAAATGACCTTAATACTTTGAAAAGAAAAAAACCAAATGTTGTGGGAATGATACGAATGGAAGCACCATCTGTTCTACTCAGGCCAAGAGAGAGGTGATAACGAGTGTTTAGGAATAATGGGCCACTCCCATTGAGTGAATTTTCCTCTCAGGCATTGTTGTTTAAGGTTCTTGAATGAAGTGATAACCCTAAAACTTCTACCACCTGAAGACCAATTTTGATATCCGTGTATGGGAGGACATTTGGCATTCCTTCAATTCCATTCACATAGAAAGAAAATAAAAAAAAATACCCATTGTTGTCCCCGTTTGAGCCTATCAAACTTTTTTCTTCTGATTGAACCCAAACCAAGGATCACCCCTACACTGGGGGCATAAAAGGATAAAAGTTTGCGGACGAATGAATGACATTGGATCCTGAATATGCTATGAAGACGATGCCTTGTGAATTAAAGGGCAATAAAAGATAATAGATGCATTGAATACATTTTCAGTTTGAGCGGCAAAAATATCAAAAGGAAACAACGAAAGAAAAAGTTGGTGCTCAAAGAGTAACCCAAATCAAGTCAAAAGTTACCGACATAAAAGTTGAAGAAATCAAAAGCAAAAGCACTAAAGTGAAAAGTGCAATTTTGAAAAGAGAGAGAAGCAGATAAAGAAAAGGGACAAGAGGATTCCCTATCCAAATGAATCTCTGCTTAGATGAGCCTCGAAAGATTGTTCACCTTTGATCAAAAGCCTGCACTAATACAATGCGAAGGTGAAAATTGATCCAAAACTACACTTGATGAAAGGAAATGAACTCTAGGGTGAAAACCCCAAAAAAGAGGGGCAGTCTAGAGCGATCCAAAGAAATAAAGAAAAGAAATATCATTTCATCTGAGCATAATGAGACTTCTAGTTGGAAAAATTGATCCTTGGTTTCACCACCCTTAAACACTTGTTTGGGCCTATTTACCATTTCTTTCGTAGCCGTGAGCCTTAACCTACATTACAAGCCTCAAAAGACCATTTGGACCATACACTGACGGATAATTTTGTCTTCAGATCACATCCCGCCTATCGAGGTTAACCTTTCTTCAAGGATTGCCACACTTCTAATGCCTGATTGAGATCAGAAAAGAGGGAAGGATGGGGCAAGGTGAGTTAGTGAGTTAAAGAGAGCCACCTTTAAATTGGGTAGAAACTAAGTATGGGAGTCGCTCCTCTCGGAATCCTAATAGCCCAGAAAAGATTTCATATGTGCATCCCTGCAACATTCGGAAAATTTCACTCGGGTCAACCTTTTTTCAAAGACCCCAAACTTGATTTTCACTTGACATGATTCTTTAAAATGTATATTTACATAATAAAATTATTTTTACCCAATCACTTGCATAAGTCTTCTACATGGGAATGAACAAGTGGACCGACCGTGGCTCGAGGTAAAGCCATCAGTACCCGGAGGGGCACCCTCGAAGGTTCAAACATTACTAATACCTCCAGTTGAAATATCAAGACCGTCTTCGGTGAAATGTTGAGCTACGAAGTTGACCTTCGCTAAGAAGTATTAGAATAGAACGCGAGGATAGAAAATTTATGTTGACAATCGGGGAACAGAAGTTACCCTCGAAACCTAAGCATATTGCCGGAAAGAGTGTCCTGAGAAGAACCGTGTGCACCGCGCACCGAGATGTGACAGTAAATATGATCTGGACCAACTCGACAAAAGGCGACGAAGATATGCCTAAGAAAAGAAGGAAGATAGATGAGAAAAAGAGGAGAAGCCGAGACGAAAACCCAAAAGGCACTTTGGGGAAAAAAAGCGAAATTCAGAAGAGGCGCTTTCGACCATAAATTTAGAAAAACAAAGGCCAAAAGGTTGTGGCATCTTTTACAGAAGACACCATTTAAAGCAGCCGACATTAACAGGAGGTCAGCCAGAAGGTACGTAAGCCTAAAGAGTGAAGGCAAATAGAGATAGGGCTTTGTGGAAAAGGAGAAGACATGTGGACACCCTAAAGATGTGAATTTTTTTTTCCGATAAGAGTCAAAGGTAGAAGTTGACTTCAGGATGAAAACTCAAAGGAGTACCTAAAAAGAGAAAAAAAAAAGAAGAAGAAAGAGGACAAAGAAAAGAGAAGACACGGTGAAAACCCAAAAGACACTTTGGGGATTGAGGCGAAACTCAAGAGGAACGCTTCAGATCACAAACTCATGGCGAAGAAGGCAGAAACTCAAAGCCAAAAAGATTTCAGAGCAAAGGAGGCAGATACTTAGAGCTCAGGGCAAAAAAGACATAAACTCAAAGCCCAAGAACTTTAGAGCAAAGGAGGCGGATACTCAAAGCTCGTGACAAAGGAGACAGAAACTCAAAGCCAAAGGATTTTAGAGCAAAGGAGACAGATACTTAAAGCTCGAGACAAAGATATATGACATCTGCTCATCTATTCGGGCATTTGAAGAATAGAACCTGCCTATCCGTTCAGGCACTTGGAGAATGGAAATCTGCTCATCTATTCGGGCATTTGGAGAATAGAACCCGCCTATCCGTTCAGGCACTTGGAGAATGGAAATCCGCCTATCTATTCAGGCAATCAAAAGTTAGTAAAAAAGGAAAGAAAGAAAAAAGAAAAAAGAAAAAAAGGAGAGAGAAGGGTTCAAAGTGAACCCGAAAGGGCACTTTGAAGCAGACAATTCCATAAAAAGATCAAGATAAGAAGAACAAGGGACCGGTAAAACCGAGAAGAGGTGCAATCAACGCAAGAGGAAGCACCAAAGGACACGCTGTCAACATAATTAATATGTTTAAATAACTTGGAAACCCCAGTCATGCATCATGAGTAGTTAGACATCCCTAGGTTAGGAGCATGCTAACTTATGACATCATAGCATTTCGTCTTTTTCACAAGTACCCGAAAAGCGAGTTGGGCCCTTTCATAAAAGGAGTAAACGACAAAGCGAAAACCTAGAAAAGATTTTGGAGCAGATGAGCCAGATACTCAAAGCGCAAAAAAATTTTAGGCGAAGAATTTCAAACTCGCCACGTCATGATTTCAGGGGAAAAGAGACAGAAGCTCAAGACCCAAGAATTTCGGAGCGAAGGAGGAAGATACTCGCCGCTCAAAGATTTCAGGAGAAACCTTTCATAATCGCCACTCAAGGATGTCAGGTGAAAGCTTTCAAGCTTTCCGTCAGATTTCAGGATGAAGGATCCTACAGAGAAATGGTCCGAAGAGGTTATGTATAGGGGGAACATACGACTTCAGGATCTCGAAAGAGGAGGGTCCTACGGAGAGGGGACTTGTAGATCCTTGGTTTCAGAGAGGAGTTTAATAGAGAAGGAACGACTACTCGAAGAGTACGCTAAGGAAGAAGAGTTCTGTGGAGAAAGAACTCAGAATCCTAAAGCTTCAGGATCTCGAAAGCGGAGGGTCCTACAGAGAAAGGACTTGGAGATCTTTGATTTCAGAAATACGAGGACGAGAGTTCTATGTAGAAAGAACTGTCACTCGAGGAATATGCCAAGAAAAGGAGTTCCACGGAGAGAGAATTCTTAAAGGCTTCAGAGAGAAAGTTACTTAGTCTAGCGCGTTGCGGTCGAGAATAAACCTACCAACAGGGAAATAGGACAAAATTAGCGTTTATGGTCTTAGCTTTATTCTTGTTCCACAAGTATAAGCAAAGAGGGGCAGCTGTAATCACTAATTTTGTCCAGACATCGAACCCCGTTATGTTTGTGTTATTAGTGGACTTATTGGGCTATTGGGCATTAAAAATAAAAATTAAAAAAAAAGAAAAACGAAAAAGAGAAAATATACACACATATATATAAGTGTTGCCACTATATTACTATTACTCTTTTAGCATTATAGTATTATTATCAATAATGTTATTATTATTAGTATCGTTATTTTTAGAGATTCATTATATTATTGATATCATACATTTCACAAATATAGTATTCTTTTATTGTTTGCTCGTATTATTATTATTATTATTATATTTATTATTGTTATTATTTATTATATTTATCTCTATTACTATTATTATTATTACTATTATTATCAGATATTACTATTATAATTATAATAAAAATTGGACATAATAAAAACCCATTTTGATTAATAATGATAGTCCAAAATAATAACATGATCCATTGCTTAAAATAAGAAGCCCAGAATAATATAAAAAATATATATACATTAAGCCCAAATGCCCGGCAAGCCCATTACACCAAAAAGAAACCCTAACACATTGTTTATGTCTTCTGCAGCCGCCACGCATCAGGAGCCGTCAAATCTGGCGAAGCAGATCCAAAGGTCCAGATCGTCTCACCAAAAAACCCTAGATGAGCCTCCATTTGGTCTCACGCCGCCAAGCTCACAACCGTCAGATCTGTTTAGATCTGACGACCCAAATCGGATTCTCGCGAGAAACCCTAGAGAGCCCCATCTTTGCCCCAACGCTGCTACATCTGAGCTGTCGGATCGCGCGAAGATCCAAGGGCCCAGATTGCTCCAGATCAAGCCTCCAGACGAAGCTTCCAGATCCTGTCTCCTCTGCCATCCGCGCGCGACCCTTCATTGCCTCACGCGCGCGTGTCAGGACCGTATCTGACCCATCTGTCCCCGTCGCGCGCCCTCTACCGCCCGTGACTCGGTGCACGCTAACACCATTTTGGGAGAGTTCGACATGCAAAAACCGAAAACAGGGAATCAGATGACCAAAAATGTAAACCGAGACAAAAATGTAAAAATGTCAACTAGACATGAAATATCAGAGGGAGAGAGAGAATGGATCTTCTTTGTTTTTTCCTCTCTGTAACCCGGTTATAAGAGGAACCCGAAAAATTTGTAACCCTCTCTTCTTTAGTGAGAAAAAAGAGGAGAGGACATCGATTTCAAGCAATAGATAGCAAGCATTTCAGAGGTATTCAAATCCCAACATTTCAATCCATTTCATGAAAATTTCGAAATAAAAAAACACTGAAGATTGAGAGTCTTACCTTTTTACCTTCTGAGAGCGTGAGTTGTCTCTGGCTCGGTTCCGTTTCGACAATAAACCCTCGGCACCCATTCGGAAGCCCATCGGGGTGAGTCGTTGGAGCTTCAACAGAGATCCTTTTGGGGGGTTTTCCGTCTTGGTTTCAAAAAGAAAAGGGGAAAGGTTTTTCTTTTTTTTTTCGATTTCTTTTAAAGGGTTTCGGTTTTTCAAAAGGCAAAGGGAGTCTCGTTTTGTCTTTTTGTTTTCTTGCTGTTGTTGCCGGCGAAAAGGGTGATCGTCCGGCTAACTCGCCAGAACGAAAAAGGGGGGATGAAGCCCTCTGGTTTTACTCAAAATAGGCAAAAGAGGGGAAAAGTGTTTTTCAACGCGTATTTATAATATTCTCATGTTTTAAATTTGGTTTAACCCCTTTTTTAGCCATCCCGTGTTTTAAAATACCCCCGCAGGGGTCTCTGCGTTTCGGAAATTCCTCTTTTAGCCACTGTCATTTTCAGGAGCATTTGAACTTCGTCCCCTGTGTTTGTCAGTTGGTTTCGAATGGTCTAATGATCGTTTTAGTCCCTAAAACTTTCGATGAGCTTTAATTTCGGTCCCTGATTTGACGATATAACAGCCTTTTTTTGGTTTAATTCCTTAGCTCGTCCTTGGAATCTATCTCGGATTCGACTTTTAACCATTTTCAGTTTTATTTCCTTACTGTTGGCAACCTTGGGTTCACATTCATTTTTATCCGAATTTATGCTCTATTTTATGTGCTTTATATATATATATGCTCGTCTATCCATAACATATGTTTGGTGCGATATATATTTTTTAATTAAGTTATCTAGTTTAACCTTGGTTCAAATAATGTGAAATATTGAGTTATGTAACCTATGCATGTATTAGTACGATTAGAGTCTTTAATGCCATATTTAGCTTGTTCACTCCTATTCGGATATGTTATCATGAGTATTTAGGTTTAATTGCGTTCTTGCTCTTTTTATTTTCATATCGTCTTGTTTGATTTGCTCGGTTTATTGTATGCCATGTTTTTAAGAGTTATACATGAATTATATAAATTACAATGCGAACTTCTTTTTATTCGGGAATGAACGAGGCCAGTACCAGTCGTAGTGGTGGTGGTTCGGACGTTCCTTCTCGAATATTAAGACTTTTAAAATCTACTCACTCGTATAACCAAATTTCGATACGATCGTCACTTTAATTCGTAAAGTTTAATATTAATTAAGCGGTAATGTTTTTTGGTACCGATTTTAGGGCATGACGGGGGTGCTCATCCTTCCCCGCATATAACTGACTCCCGAACCCATTTTTTAGAAAAATCTCTGGTTTTATTTCGGTGTCCGGTATACCATTTTTAAATAGCCGGTGACGACTCCTCAATTTTTTTTAAATCTGATTAAATGTTTTAAAAACTAAATTAAAACCCGGTTCTTCCAAGTGACACGAGGTACTTATATTTTTGAAAATTTTTAGTCGCTACAGGGTTGCCAATGGGAGTTGGTGGGATTTGTTTCCACATTTTAATTTAAGTCATTTATCACATTTAGGGGGTGAGCATTCGATCGATTCGAGTCGAGTCAAGTAAAAATTTTTTGAGTTATTCGAGTTGACGCGTCATATTTTACAATTCAAAATTTATTTGAATTTTTTCCGATTCGAGTCGAGTTTATGAAATTTGAGTTGAGTTTTCGAGTTCCTAAACAAATTAAATTGTAATTATTTGTCATGTTATAGTATATTTTGATTCCAATTTAAACGACTTTTTATAATCATATAAGATATGCATGTTTATTTCATTATATTTTTTCTTTTGTGGCATATATTTCTTCATATTTTTATATAAGTATTATATGTATCAGGAAAAATTGAGGGATTCGACTCGAACTTAAAAACCAACCCACTAATTACTAAAAATTTCGAGTTATTTGAATTTCTATTTTACAACTCAAACTTTATTTCAAATTTTTTCGAGTCGAGTTTATTAATTTCGATTCTAGTTGGAAGGAGTCGACTTTTTTCGCCTAGAGTCGAATAGAAAATTTCAGTTTTTTTGAGTTGAGTCGAGTTTTGCTCACCCCTAATCACATGCATTCTCAGATCATTGTCAATTGCTACTTAACACAGACAATCAAAATTCTTCTTCCCTTCGTATGTCTCACTTCCGTTTTGAGGCTTCATGACTTCTAGAGGATTCTTGCGAAATAGAGGTTAGCAGATTATGGCAGAATACTAACGGAAGTATACCTGACCGGTTAAAATTACTTAGTCATGGGCTCTAAAGTTAGTTCAAGAGGATAAAACGGGAGAAGAAGGTCACTATTAATGATCTTCGTCATAGGCTAAAGGAGTTGAATGATGTGGATCCAACGAATGATGCACTCGGTGAAATCTGTGATGTAAAATTGACTTTAAATTTAGAAGCAAACCGTGAAGAATTATACTGGAACCAAAGAGCTTGGGCAAATTGGTTGCGCTTCGGTAATAGAAACACTCATTTCTTTCACCACACACTTCTCACAGGCGCAGGAAAAACATGATACAATCGTTAAATAATGATCATGAGGTTGCTATTACAGATGCTGATGAGATCATAGAGCTTGCTTCTGATTATTTTTTAGATCTGTTTTCTTCGATTGTTAGTTCTGATGCATCGGACATCCTGGATGGAATTGATCCAAGTATTTCTTTGGATATGAATAATGAATTATTGAGAGATTATTCAAGGGAAGAGGTATACAATGTTGTTCGATCTATGGGCCATCTCAAGGCATCTGGTGAAGATGGTTTGAGAGCGGTGTTTTATCAGCGGTTTTAGCATATTGTTAGAGATGATGTTGTTGATTTTTGTATTGATATACTCCGTAATAATTATTCGATGCAGGGTATCAATTTAAATCACATTATTTTGATCCCGTAAGTATCTGATGCAAAACAAATATCCCAATTTAGACCAATTGCTCTTTGCAATGTTTTATATAAAATCATCTCTAAGATGATTGTAAATCGTATGCAGTTAGTTCTCATTTTTTGCATAGATGAGGCTCAAAGTGCATTCTTGCCGGGACTGTTGCGTGTCAAAAGTCCTATCGCAATGTAGTGCAAGTGTACACGACGCAAGTAGTAAAGTGATACTCGAAGTATCGAATGTCGAATCCACAGGGACTGGAAATAGCTTTATCCTCGAATTTCTGCACAAGAGAGAAAGAAAAAAGTTTAAATTGTTTGGAAAATAATATTGGAGAATAATGAACATAAAGGAATAAAGGTTTAGGGTTAAGAGATAGGTCGGTATTGATTTGCTCGGTAGTGTAGGTGTTGCACTGAAAAGAAATTCCTGTTCTGTCGTCGTCACAGTCGCGGCAGCACCTGTCGCGGTAGAAGTCTGTTGTTGTCGCGACAACGATCACACAACTCTGTTCTTCAAGCTTGGCAAGAATCCCTGTTGTGACTTGTCCTATCCCTAGGTCCAAGTACTGTTGATGAACACTTCTTGGATGATACCTCCCGGCGTGAATCGAAGGGTGAACACCAATGTTGTTGAATTCTTCCTTAGCCACTTAACCTCGTCCTATCCCTAGGTCCGAGATAGTTCAACCATAAACTAGAGAACTTGTACTTATTCCTTTCGTATACTTAACTCTCTTGATATTAAGTAAGTAGATAATCTTACAATGCTCTCCCGATACTCTTGCAAGATGTTGAAACCAGAATAAGCAAACTTGAAGTTTTATTTCATTGAACAGAAAATTCCTAAAACAGTACAATCCTTGCAACTACTTTACAGAATCAACCCTTAGCCCTAGAGGAAGTTTAGAACATGACGAGAAGGGGAAAAACGACAAGGGTTTTGGGGAAGGCGGCTAGAGATGAGATATCCTTCCCTAGGCCGAATTACATGCCTTTATATAGGCATTGGGTTCAAGTTTTCTAATAAGATAAGAGTACAAGTTCAAACTAAAGTACAACTCTATTTAAGATTAAATCTTCTGAGTAGATGCCTTTAATTCGTCCTCTTTTCTTGCTTTGGGTTTCTTCCTTGAACTTTGGGCTTGGCCTTCATTCTGCCTTAGGGCTCAGAAAAATATAGGAGTGGTCCACGACAGACCGACTTGAATTCCTCTATCTGTTGAGCTCCACTTCACTTCTCCCTTTCATCAATGCTGTCGTCATGGCTGCCACGGCAGTGGCCACGTCAACGTCTTGCTTCTCGACTCCAGTCCTGTGTTCCAGCTCTACTCCTTCACTGTCCTGAGTCTGCCACAGCAGATACCTGCAAAAGCAGCCAAAATGAGTAGCAATTGTGCCATTTTATCTAATTGTGATGTATATGTGGAACTTTACCTAAATGCAATGAATTATGCTTGAATGCAGCAGAAATATGGGTTAAATAAGGGGTAAAATATAGAATTTTTACACACTCAACAGGGACAGCTCATTATTGATAATATCATAACTGCTTATGAGATTTTACATTCTTTGAAGGCTAGAAGGGTTAGTCAGAAAGGGAATTTTGTACTCAAGCTGGATATGAGAAAAGCGTATGATCGAGTTGAATAAGGTTTTTTTGGAGAAAATAATGCTTCGAATGAGATTTGCAGAAAAATGGGCGACAAATATACTCTGGTGTATTTCCTTGGTGAGTTACTTAGTAGTTTCCAATGACCGTGTAGGAGAGGCTAATAAGTGCCTAAAAGTTCTATATTTTGACCCCTTTTACATGGCAATTATCACTCAACCTACACCCATTTGAGCTGCATTATAGCCCTTTATGCATGGATTTCATCATTTATGCCTTTGATCCTTATATTTTGTTTATTTTATAGAAAAGGTACTATTTGATGCATGTTTGGTGCTTTTGCAGAATTGCACAATGCGAGGGCAGGATGATGCCGTGACGACATTGGAGGACAAAGGGAAAGGCAGAACCAGCTAGTAGCAGACCCTGATCGAGCCAAGCCACAACCGATAGCTTTTAATAAGGGAAGTTGATTTATGATGAAGCCTTGCAGAGCAGAACCATTCACGGACCCATGTCGAGGCCGTGTATTACTCTAACTGTCAGAGGGCAAATCTGGCAAATTGGTAGCTGATTTGAAGAGCTCTAAACGCCGAATCTTTCTACACACTTTGTGTGGCAATTAGAACTCGAGAAGAGGACGAAAACATGGAAGGAAGGATAAAGTTGGACTTTTGGCTAAAAGTGTATATTGTATTAAATTAAAGAGATTTACATCTTTAATAAAATTAAGTCCAATCCAACTTAACTTCCTCTCCAAGAAGGATTTGTGCCTACACCTTCCCCTATATAAAGAGGCTTTCCACCATCAAGGGTGACGATTGGGGAGAAGAGAGGAGAGAGCTTAGGATTAGTTTGTGTTTTCTTTTCATTCATTATGTTCTAATTCCTTAGGGTTAGAATTTGTTTGTTTAGTAGTTGTGTGAAGACTATTGTACTTTGTTTTTGTTCTTAATGCAATTAAGTTGAAATTTGTTTATTCTTGGTTTCAATCATCCTTGCATTTTTGTCGAGAAAGCGTTTGTGAGATTATCCATTTATTCGATGTCGAGAGAGTTAAATTCACGAAACGAGTAAGCACGATTTTCATCCAAGTGGTGTTAACTGATTCGACCTAGAGATAGGTTAAGAATTTCAGCGGCTAAGAGAAGCCTGTGATTGATTGGTGTTTGTCTTTGGTTTACGCCAAGAGGTATGGTCAAGGTTCAACCATCAACAATGTTACAAGCTTAGAGATAAGGAGGAGCCATTCAAGGAAGCTTTGCCGAGCCTTAACAGCATCTGCCAAAGATCAAGAGATTGTCGCAGTAGAGATTCAACCTTTGCGATCGCGGTAGGAACTTAGGTTACTGCCACGGCAGTATAGTGCTGCATCATTCAAGAACATATACAAGTCAATAGGATTCCACACTATGACGCATTCTAATCCGGCCCATTCTATCAACCCTTATCTTTTCTTTACTTTTATTTCTGGATTATTTTAGTTTCAGTATTTTTAGATTACTCAACAACCCAACTCATCTATACTTTTATTTTAATTATTTTGCAGTGCGAGGAAGTAGGACCAAAAGGCTAGCCCAATCCCTGTTGAGACGATACTCGATATATTTATCACTATATTACTTGACGTGTATACTTGCACTATTGCGAGGCACTTTTATGCGAGCATCAAGTTTTTGGCGCTGTTGCCGGAGAGTGGCAACTTTTGTTTTTATTTTCTTGCACTTTTTATTTTATTTAGTTTATTTATTTTTATTTTTAGTACTAATAATACTTGGTTTTGTCTTGGCGCATGACTAGAGTGAATCCAGGCAGCCCATTGCGAGATCTAGATCTAGAAATCGAACGCACTTACAGAAGGCTTAGACGAGAGAACAAAGCCGCAATGTAGGAACCTGAGGTTCGAGGCCGAGGCCGAGGCCGAGGCATCAACCAAGGGGCTCCAACATACAATGTTATTGGGAAGCCACCTGCCGAGGGGCAACCACTTGTCGATGGGCATCAGAATATTCCAGCAAGAGATGGAGAAAATCTACGAGCTCATTTTGTACCGGTACGACACCCAACAGTTCGTGACTACTATTGAGTGTATAAAAGTTCTATATTTTACCCCTCATTTACCCATATTTCTGCTGCATTTAAGCATAATTCATTGCATTTAGGATAGATTTCTGCATATACATCACAATTAGATAAAATGGCACAGTTGCTACTGATTTTGGTTACTTTTGCAGGTATCTGATGTGGTAGACTCAAGGCAGCAAAGGAACAGAGGCGGATCACAGAGCTGGAGTCGAGAAGCAAACGCTGCCGTGACTACTGCTGTGGCAGCCATGACGACAGAATGCTGAGGTGGAAAAGTAAAGTGGAACTCGATAGATAAAAGATTTCAAGCCGGTCTGTCGTAGACCCCTTCCATATTTTTCTGAGCCCTGAGATAGAATGAAGGCCAAGCCCAAAGTTCAAGGAAGAAACTCAAGTCAAGAAAAGAGGACGAATTCAAGACAACTACTCAGAAGAATTAGTCTTAATTAGATTTGCACTTTAATTTGAAATTGTATTCTTGTCATATTAGAAAACTTGGACCCAAGGCCTATATAAAGGCATGTAATTTGACCTAGGGGAGGATATCTAATTCCTAGCCGTCTTCCCCTAAACCCTTGTCGTTTTCCCTTCTTCACCATGTTCTAAACTCCCCCTAGGGCTAAGGGTTGATTTTGTAAAATAGTTGCAAGGATTGTATTGTTTTAAGATTTTTCTTTCATGAAATAAAAGCTTCAAGTTTATTTATTCTGATTTTTCATATTTCACAAGAGTATCAGGAGAGCATTGTGAGGTTATCCATTTGTTTAATATCGGGAGAGTCAAGCATACGAACGAAATAAATACGCGTTTTCCAACTTATGGTTAAACCATCTTGGCTTAGGGATAAGTTCAAGGTTAAGTGGCTAAAGAAGAATTCAGCAACATTGGTGTTCACCCTTTGATTCACACCAGGAGGTATCATCCGAGAAGTGTTCATCAACAGAACTTGGGTCTAGGGATAGGACAAGTCATAACAGGGATTCTTGCCAAGCTTGAAGTACAGAGTTGTTGATCGCTGCCGCGATGTCAACATGCCTCTGCCGCGACATGAACGACGACAGAAGACAGAAGTTTCTCTAACAGTGCAACACCTGCACTACTGAGCAAATCAATGCCAGCCTATTCTTTAATTCTGATTTCCCTATCTTTTACTTTAGTTGTTTCTCAAGATTACTTCACCAATTCAATTAAACTATTTCTCTTTTGTGCAGCAATTTAAGGATAGAGTTATTTCCAGTCCCTGTGGAGACGATATCTGATACTTCAGTATCACTTTACTACTTGCGTCGTTTACACTTGCACTATTGCGATAGGACTCTTTTACACGCAACAAGTTTTTGGCGCCGTTGCCGGGGACTGGCAACATATCTTTACCATTTTTATTACTGCAGTTTTTCTTTTTATTTTTTTCTGTTCTTAGTGGTGTTATTTACCCCGTGTTTTTCACAAGGTTTGCTGTTTGCTTATGCGCAGATCTAGACGAGGTAAAGAACCTGAGTACGAATTAGATCCAGAAATCGAACGTACGTACCAACTCATGAACCAAGTCCGACTCTTGATAGAAAGAAACAACAATCTTGAGGAGATAGTAGAAGCAATGGTGAACAGAAGGCAAGGCGATGGGCTAAATGACCCCAACAACAATAACCAGAGAGTTATTGTTGATCCTCCCCAAGATGCCCAGAATGAACGGCCGCCAGCCGCTACCGCTGCCTCACGGCAGACCTGTCGAGACTACATAGACAATGATCATGTTGAACTGGAAACCACCTTGCCAGACGTGGAAGCTGAAAACTTCGAGCTGAAACCTGTCATGTCCAGCATGATAAATTCTGCTGGCCAGTTTAGTGGTTCTGCAACTGAGGATGCTCGAGAACATCTTAAAACGTTCCAAGAAATCTGTGGATCGTTCAGACTGCCAGGAATAAATCCGGAAGTACTGAGGCTCCGGTTATTCCCCCATTCATTGAGAGATAGAGCTAAAACTTAGTGGAATAAATTAACGTCGGGTTCAATAAGAACTTGAGTAGATTTCTCTCGTGAATTCCTTTCTCGTTTTAATCCTTCTCATTTATCCGAAAGATTGCGTAACGAGATTGCTACTTTTCAACATGAAGATGACGAACCAATGCACGAGGCGTGGGGCAGATTTACAACTCTTTTACGGAACTGCCGAGGCATGGATTCCCCGTGTGGAATCAGGTTGTCAAATTCCACAATGCTGCCAATGCACACACTCGACTGAGAATAGATTCAGTAACAAATGGGCTATTACTGGATAAGGAACCAGACGAGGCAATCATAGTGTTGAAAAAGTTAGCAAAGAACGATGAGCAATTTCCTACAGCCAGGAGAGGAGGCAAACGAGGAATATCTGTAAAGGATTACGAAGCTGATAACTCGATGAAATCACAGGTTGCATACCTCACAAAGATAGTCGAAAATCTGCAGCGGAAAGATTCTAAAGCCGTATATTCTGCAGAAGAGGTATGTGAAACCTGTAGTGGGAACCATAGTTTAGAAGACTGTACTTTACAGCTGGAAGAAGGGATGTATGTTGGGAACTATAACAAGCCAAGAAATTATGATTCCAACAATTACAATCCCAACTGGAGGAAGGATCCAAAATTTTCCTGGAGCAATCCAAACAACGCACTGAATCCTCCAGTGCAGAACAACCAAAACCAAGGGGTACCCATAATTCTGTCGTGACAGCAACCACAACAGCAGCCGGCAGCAGCGCCTAGTATACTGGAACAGACCTTGGCAACTTTTATGTCACGGACGGGAGCATACATGGCGACCATAGATCACTTTGTCAAGAAAACTGAGTCATTCATGGACAAGACAGAGATGAGGATGACAAACCATGATGCTACCCTAAAATATCTGGAGACGCAAATGGGCCAAGTTTCACAGCATATCAAGCCGAGGCAGAACGGAGGATTCCCTAGTGATACTGAGGTCAATAGAAAACCCACACATGAGCAGTGTAAAGCAATTACAACTAGGAGTGGGAAACAGTTACAAGGGTCAGAGATGAAAGACATACCGATTGAGGATCCGACCCTAGAAACACCTGCCATGCACACTACCCTGGCAGAGGAGAGACAACCTGCTGTTAACACACCTGCCACGACAGCGAAAGGGACAAAGGAGCAAGCAGAAGATGCTGAAGAACCTAAGCCTCCTTAGATCGGAATTCCATGTGAAGGACACCTTGAAGATTATCGTCCTCCACCTCCCTTTCCACAACGGTTACAGAAGCAGAACCAAGAGTACCAACTTAAAAAGATTTATGATAATTTTAAGCAGATACACATTAACATACCGCTGCTAGAGGCCATCAAGCAGATGCATGGATATGCTAAGTTTCTCAAGGACGCAATGTTCAAAAGGTCCAGACTTGGGGAATTCGAGACAGTAAAGATGACAGAAGGATGTATGACAATTTTGCACAAGCATCCACCCCAAAAGAAGAAGGACCATGGGAGCTTCATCATACCGTGCATAATTGGCGATAAGTTCGTGGGTAAGGCACTTTGTGATCTTGGTGCTAGCATAAATCTAATTTCCAAATATGTGTTTAAAAAATTAGGTATTGGACAAGCAAGGCCCACGACAGTCATGCTGCAGCTGGCAGACCGCTCTTACGTACAACCAGAAGGGAAGATCGAAGATATTCTAGTAAGAGTGGATAAATTTATTTTTCCTACTGACTTTCTTGTTTTAGACTGTGAAGCAGATGAAAATGCACCGATCATCCTGGGGCGACCCTTCCTAGCCACAGGCAAAACTGTGATCGATGTTGAGAAAGGATAACTGACGATGAGAGTAAATGATCAACAAATCAAACTCAATGTTCTCCACACAATAAAACAGTCTGATGCAAAAGAAGAGTGCAAGGCAATCTCTGAAGTAGTCATTGACCAACCCTGCATTAGGTCGAACTTCCACGACAGACAGTTTGGTCACTGCCACCACTGTCACCCGGAAGACTGTCACAGCAGCAACGACGACAGTGACTCATCAGACACAGAAACATCCGACACTGAAGGTCCTGAGGAGTTAAATTGGATAGGCACACATCCAGGTAAGTTCTTCGAGCCTTTAAATTATACCTCGAATGAACATGTAATCCAAAAGCCTTCCATTGAAAAGCTACATGTTCTAGACCTTAAACCCTGCCAGGGCAGCTTAAATATGTTTTTCTTGGTTTAAATGATACTTTGCCCATAATCATATCTTCCAAGTTAATGCAGGAACAGGAGCAGCGGCTAATGAAAATGCTACAACAGCATAAGAAGGCCATTGGATGGACTATAGCTGATATCCAAGGCATCATTCCGGCGTTATGCATGCACAAAATCCTCTTGGAGGATGATCATAAGCCGACCATTGATGCCCAAAGAAGATTGAACGAGGCTATGAGAGAGGTGGTGAGGAAAGAAATTATCAAGTAGCTCGACGATGGAATCATATACGCCATCTTAGATAGCAAGTGGGTGAGCCCGGTGCAATGCGTGCCCAAAAAGGGAGGAATAACCGTAGTAACCAACAAAGAAAACGAAATAATCCCAACCAGGACTGTGACCAGTTGGAGGGTTTGTATGGACTACCGGAAGCTTAATAAAGCTACCCGGAAGGACCACTTCCCTTTACCCTTTATTGATCAAATGCTTGATAGATTAGCGGGGAAACCTTACTATTGTTTTCTTGATGGTTATTTAGGTTATAACCAAATAGAAATCACACCGGAGCACCAAGAAAAAACCACCTTCACATGCCTGTACGTCACTTATGCCTTTCGAAGAATGACATTTGGGCTCTGCAATGCACCAGCAACCTTCCAACGGTGCATGATGGCAATATTCTCCGACATGGTGGAGGATTTCCTAGAGATTTTCATGGACGACTTTTCTGTCTTTGGAGACAACTTCGAGGATTGTTTAGGCAATTTACAGAAGGTTCTTGAGAGATGCGAAGAGGCGAAATTGGTTTTGAACTGGGAAAAATGTCACTTCATGGTGGATAAAGGTATAGTACTGGGCCATAAGGTGAGCTGCCGCGACATAGAGGTGGACAGAGCCAAAATTGAGGTTATTGAAAAGCTGCCGCCACCCACCACAGTCAAGGGGATTCGAATTTTCTTAGGGCATACGAGGTTTTATCGATGATTTATAGCTAATTTTTCGAAGACTACCAAGCCCCTTTGCCACCTACTGGAACAGAATCGTCCCTTTGATTTTAATACCGAATGTACTGAGGCATTCAGAATACTGAAGGAGAAGCTGGTAACAGCCTCGATCGTACAACCACCAGATTGGAGTTTGCCATTTGAGATAATATGTGATGCAGTGATTACGCTGTCGGGGCAGCATTAGGGCAGAGGAAGGATAAGCTCTTCCATGTGATTTACTATGCCAATAAAACACTGAATGATGCCCAAATCAACTACACCACGACAGAGAAGGAGTTATTAGCAGTGGTGTTCTCAATCGACAAGTTTTGTCCATATATACTTGGAACGAAGATGGTGGTCCATACAGACCATTCAGCACTAAAGTATCTGTTCACGAAAAAGGATGCAAAACCTAGATTGATACGTTGGATTCTGCTGCTGCAAGAATTTGACATTGACATCAAGGATAAAAAGGGAACATAGAACCAAGTAGCATACCACTTGTCAAGGCTGGAGACGGAAATGAGTCAATCAACAGACAAGACCAACATACTGGAGACCTTCCCAGATGAGCAGTTATTTGCTGCCACCAGCACTGCCGCGACAGCCATGGCGGCATGTAAGCTTTCTGAAACCCTTTGGTATGCTGACATTGTTAATTACATTGTAAGTGAGTTATTACCTCCTGAGCTTAACTACCAAGCAAGGAAGAGGTTCCAAAATGATGTAAAACATTATTATTGGGATGAACCTCTTCTTTTCAAGCACTGTGCATATCAGATTATCAGGAGATGCATACCACATGACGAATAGAAAGCTGTGCTTCGCCACTGTCATGCTTCCCCTTATGGAGGACACCTAGGGGGAAAAAAACTGCTGCCAAGGTTCTGCAATCCGGTCTCTATTGGCCCACACTATTCAAGGATGCACAAGCTTTTTGCAAGAGCTGTGACAAGTGCCAAAGGACTGAGAATATATCGAGAAGGCATGAGATGCCACTGCAGAACATATTGGAGGTCGAAATCTTTGATGTATGGGGAATCGACTTCATGGGGCCATTCCTAGCATCTTGTGGGAACTTATACATCTTACTGGTAGTAGACTACGTGTTAAAGTGGGTAGAAGCGATCGCCACTCAAAAGAATGATGCCAAGACTGTACAAAGATTTCTACAAGAACATCTTCTCAAGGTTTGGCATTTCAAGGGCGATAATTAGCAATAAGGGGAGACACTTCGATAATAGGGTAATTACTGCTGCATTAAGAAAATACAGAGTGAAGCACCGAATTGCAACAACATACCACCCTCAAACCAATAGGCAGACCGAGATATCCAACAGAGAAGTAAAGAACATACTAGAGAAGATGGTTAAACCCACTCGAAAGGATTGGTCTCTACATCTCAATGATGCACTCTGGGCCTACAGAACAACATTCAAGACACCATTGGGGATGTCACCCTATCGACTCATCTACGGGAAAACGTGTCATTTACATGTTGAGATAGAACACAGAGCCTACTGGGCTATCAAGGCAGTAAATATGGACTGAGATAAGGCAGGACAAAAAAGGCTACTAGACTTGAATGAGATTGAGGAAATTCGAGCAATGGCCTACGACAATGCCAAGATATATAAGAACAAAACCAAGAAGTGGCACGACAGGAAGCTGCTGCCACGACAGTTCTTCCCAGGGCATCAGGTGTTGTTATTCAACTCTAGGTTGAAGCTTTTTCCAGGAAAGCTTAAATCTAGGTGGTCTGGTCCTTTCCAAGTTGTCCAAGTTTTCCCCAATGGTGCCATTACAATCAGATCCATGAAGGATGGGCACCAATTCAAGGTCAATGGACAGAGGCTCAAGCATTATCAGGGGACTGAAGCCCCAAGGATGCAGGAAGTAGTTACTTTAGGAGATGCCCCTCAAGGCATCCCTAATTTAACTTAGTTTTTTATTTTATTTATTTATTAGGAATTACGATTTTTATTTTTTTATTTTAGGAAATAAGATTTTAATTCACTTTATTTATTTAAATATTTTTAGGAAATAAAGAAAGCAAAGTAAAGAGAAGGAATGAACCAGCCCACCGCATTCACAACAGCACAAAAGCCCAACGGACAAGCCTGTCGTCACAGCCTGTCACCAGTTGTCGCGACAGACGCAGAGAAAACAGCCTGTCACGGAGCTGTCGCGACAGACACGCAAACGCATAACAGACGCACAGCAGACAAGGAAATGCGTGATAGACACGTTAGAAACCGCGTAACAGATGCGTCAGAAATCGCGTAACAGTTGGCCCCATTATTCGCGCCTGCCGTTACAGTCCCAACGGGAAGAAGACCCCGTTCTATATAAACCCTCACTCCCTTTTTATTTTTCATCTCATTTTCATTCTCTCAACTTGCTTCCCAGATTTTAGATTTCAGAAAACTCTCTCTCATTTTGCTACAGTTTCTTGCAACGGCCAGCAGAACAACCCGACGCAGCGCTGCCTCCACCTCTGCCACGATAGTGTCAATACCAAGCCACAACGGCATACCCAGCCGTTTCGCATCCACAGACTCAGCAAAAAGGTACTACGGTTCTTTCTAAAAGAGATAAATGTGGGAAGAACGAGGCTTTATTTATACCCAAACGACAGGAGAGCTAGGGCTAGAAGGCTTCATCACCAAGAAGATACAAGCACTCAAGTGGCAGAAGTTTTCTGCCCAGCCCGAAGAAATGAACGTAACCCTCGTTCGTGAATTCTACGTTGCCGTAGCCAATAAGGATGCCACGACAGTGACCGTCCGAGGCAAAGAAATCTCTCTCGAGCCGACATACATCAACACGCTATATGGGTTGTACGTGAGCAAGATGGAGGATGCCCACCAGAGGTTCGTGAACAGTCTGTCGCCGGCAGTCTATGACGCGGTCATGGCAGAAGTGACATAGGAGGGTACGGAGTGGAATGATGACCCGAAGCATCGGTGGACAGTGAGGAGGACCTAACTTACCCCACAAGCCAAGATGTGGAACCATTTCGTCAAAAAAACGCCTCATGCCTACCTCCCACAACACCACTATCGACGGGCAGCGATTAGCCCTCGTCCACTGCATTCTAAACGAGAGGCAAATCAACATGGGCCGATACATACAAGGTGGAATCCTCGAGTGTGCTCTTCGACCTTCAGGCCCCCTAGTCTTCCCCTATCTCATCGCCACGCTCTGTCGGGGTAACAACGTGCCAGAAATCAACGAGGATGTCAAGGTCCTGGGGAAAGGATGGATACAACATAACCTCTACAGTCTTATGGAATTGAAAGCTGCCACTCCTCTGTCGTATGTAAACCCCTCTGCCGCGACAGAACCAACGGCAGACCCTGGCTTCCCTGACCCTGTCATAGCAGAACCAGAGCAGCCGACAGCAGCACCACCGGCAGACACCTCTAGCCAGATTCTGACGATGCTGCAAAGCATGGAAGAACGACAGCTCGGCCTAATGGGATTTCTAAGGGACTCCACTACCGCTACGGTAAATTTTATCAAGTCTGATTTAAATTTTCCCAATGTGCAATTCCCTGTTTTCCCAAAAAATCTGTTTGCTGCACCCACACATGTTGCTAGCCCCAGAACCCCCTCTGCTACCTCCACACCCACACTTGCCACGACCGGCGATGGCGGCAGAAGATCTGCCACTCCCAAAGGAGAGAAAAGGAAGGACCCCCTACCGGAGATCGACCCCAAATATTTTGAAGGGTTCTCTTCCTCCTCTGTCTGGCAGGATTCTGATTCGGAGCCTTCCGTCGTCCAAAACATCTCCAAGGACTTCCCTCCGATGAAAAGGAAGAAGCTGAACGAGACTGTCAAAGGATCCTACCACGGTAGATCAGACAGCAGCAGCAGCATCGATGATGATCTCGAGGTCCTGGACCAGGCCCCACACATCTCACCGACCAGAGTCCAGCCACCTTGAGAGGCTAAGAAGAAGATGGCCTCCTCGTCTCCCAGCAACCAGCCAGCCCCTGCCCTAAAAGTCACTACCCGCCGGCAGCTCCAAGTCAGTAGCAGCAGCGACGACAGCTCATCAAATTAAGTTATTTTCTTATATATTTGTTGTCTTTCCTGCTCTCTTATCTATTTTGTGATGTTGTTTTTTATGTTTTTATTTTTAATTATTGTCATGCATTGAGGGCAATGCAACCCACGAGTTTGGGGGTGGGCATCCCTCCATTAATGAACTTGTTAAGTTGTGTCTTTAATTTATCTCTCATTTTATGTTTATTTTTAAGTTTATTTTTGTGTCAAAAAAAATGATGAAAACAATAACTTGGCTTAAGTCTTTGAACTAAACTTACCTGCCGCGACATACTCTCTCGCGACAGTGCCTCTAGGATGTTTTTAGGAACTATTTAGAGCCTTGCTATAGTTCTGATCTTTAGAACACCCTTTGTGACTCTTATGTTGTCTAGACTTCAGTAGTGAACTAGAATATGAAGGTTTACCCACTTGAGTTGCCCATAGAGGTGCCTAATACTTGCTCTAGGAAAGGAATAAAAGAAAGAAACATTTCAGACTCACTTGCTCGCAAAACTGCCTTACAATGATTTTAGGAAGATTATTCTTTCAGCTTATGTTAGAAAAAAATAAAGGAGCCTAAGAATTGCCTCCATAAAAGATGAAGTCTAAGGTCAGAAAAAAACTAAAGGAGCCTAAGAATTGCCTCCAGAAAAATGAAGTTGAGTCAAGAGTCAGAAAAAACTAAATGAGCCTAAGAATTGCCTTCAGAAAAAATGAGATTGACATAAAACTCAAGTTTGTAAGCATAACTATTCTGGTAAACAAAAGGAGTCTAGGCATATATTTGTTCACAAAACCTACACACACTGCATAAGAACTATAGCATTGTTCCGGATAAATCCAGAAACACCCAACAAGGTATTGCTCTTGATAGTGAATGTGTGGTAGGTAATAAAAGTTCACTTAATTAAGCCAAGCTATAAAGTTTTTATTTTTATTTAGGTTGTATTTGCTTGAGGACAAGCAAGAACTTGAGTTTGGGGGTGTGTTAAGTGTATAAAAGTTCTATATTTTACCCCTCATTTACCCATATTTCTGCTGCATTCAAGCATAATTCATTGCATTTAGGATAGATTTCTGCATATACACATCACAATTAGATAAAATGTCACAGTTGCTACTAATTTTGGTTACTTTTGCAGGTATTTGCTGTGGCAGACTCAGGGCAGCAAAGGAACAGAGGCGGATCGCAGAGCTGGAGTCGAGAAGCAAACGCTGCCGTGACTACTGCCGTGGCAGCCATGACGATAGAATGCTGAGGTGGAAAAGTAAAGTGGAGCTCGATAGATAGAGGATTACAAGCCAGTCTGTCGTAGAACCCTTCCATATTTTTCTGAGCCCTGAGGAAGAATGAAGGCCAAGCCCAAAGTTCAAGGAAGAAACTCAAGGCAAGAAAAGAGGACGAATTCAAGACAACTACTCAGAAGAATTAGTCTTAATTAGAGTTGCACTTAAATTCGAAATTGTATTCTTGCCATATTAGAAAACTTGGACCCAAGACCTATATAAAGGCATGTAATTCGACCTAGAGAAGAAAATATATGATTCCTAGTCGTCTTCCCCTAAACCCTTGTCGTTTTCCCTTCTTCACCAGGTTCTAAACTCCCCCTAGGGCTAAGGGTTGATTCTGTAAAATAGTTGCAAGGATTGTATTGTTTTAGGAATTTTCTGTCATAAAATAAAACCTTCAAGTTTATTTATTCTGGTTTTTCATATCTCACAAGAGTATTGGGAGAGCATTGTGAGGTTATCCATTTGTTTGATATCGGGAGAATCAATCATACGAACGGAATAAATACGTGTTTTCCAGCTTATGGTTAAACCATCTTGGCTTAGGGATAAGTTCAAGGTTAAGTGGCTAAAGAAGAATTCAGCAACATTGGTGTTCACCCTTTGATTCACGCCGGGAGGTATCATCCGAGAAGTGTTCATCAACAAAATTTGGGCCTAGGGATAGGACAAGTCATAACAGGGATTCTTGCCAAGCTTGAAGTACAGAGTTGTTGATCGCTGCCGTGACGTCAATAGACCTCTGCCGCGACAGGTGCTGCCGCGACAGGAACGACGACAGAAGACAGAAGTTTCTCTAACAGTGCAACACCTGCACTACTGAGCAAATCAATACCGGCCTATTATTTAATTCTGATTTCCCTATCTTTTACTTTATTTTTTTTCTCAAGATTACTTCACCAATTGAATTAAACTATTTCCCTCTCTTGTGCAGCAATTCAAGGATAGAGTTATTTCCAGTCCCTGTGGAGACGATATCTGGTACTTCAGTATCACTTTACTACTTGCGTCGTGTACACTTGCACTATTTGCGATATGACTCTTTTACACACAACAACTACCTTGAAGAGGACCTGAACGGACTAAACCCTTGAATTGTTACCCAGAGATAGAGGCTGCCCACTTTGAGTTGAAGCTCGTGATGTTTAACATGATCAACACTATAGGGCAATTTGGCGGCTCAACAACTGAATATGCCAGAGAGCACCTCAAGTCCTTCCTCCAGATCTGTAACTTGTTTAAAATACATGGAGTACATGAGGATATTCTGAGATTGAAATTGTTCCCATATTCACTGAGGGATAGGGCAAAAACCTGGCTCAATAGTATCACAACATGATCAATTGGATCCTGGAGTGATCTATGTCGTGATTTCTTATTGCGCTTTAATCCTACAAATTTAACTGATAAATTGCATAACGAGATCACTTCTTTTCGACAGGCTGATGACGAGTTCGTGCATGAGGCTTGGGAACGATATAGAGAGCTATTACACAAATGCCCCTTATACGGATTCCTAGTATGGACGCAGGTGACTATGTTCTATAATGTGGTTAACACAACGACTAGGATGATGCTCGATGCCTCGGCAAACGGCATACTCTTAGACAAAGAGCCGAAAGAAGCCATGAAGATTCTAAACATGACGGATAAGAACGACTACCAGTTCCCAACGACCAGAAGGGGAGGGATCCGCTGTCAACCCACAGTAAATGAAATAGGGTCCTCAGACTCGATTTTATCTCAAATCGCAACCTTGTCAAAGTTGGTCATGAACTTGCAGTTGCAAAACAATCAACAGGAAGTCAAGGTAATGGAATTATTTTTCGAAAACTGTGGAGGTAACCATGTTTTTTCTAATGCCCGCAGAACCCAGAGTCAGCCTGCTATGTTGGAAACTTCAATCGGAATAACAATCAGATGTCCAACAACTACAATCCAGTTTGTAAAAAGTGCCTCAACTTCTCCTGTAGCAACCCTAACAATGCACTCAATTTGCAGCATCATAATGCTGCAAGATTCCAACAAAACATGCCTCGACAGAAAATGCCGCAGCAGCAGCCCATGCCGCCGCAACAGCCGATGCAGTCTAGTTCTTTAGAGGACACTCTTCATGCTTTTATGAATCAAACTAGTGCATATATGGCTAACATTGACAAGTTCATAAAAAAGACTAAAATTTTTATGGGCATGACAAAGATGAGGCTGCAGAACAATGGGGCAACGTTGAAATCCCTAGAAACTCAAGTGGGGCAGATCGCACAAATTGTGAACACCATGCCAGTTGGAGGATTTTCTAGCGACACTGAAGTCACTAAGGGGACATCATACGAGCAGTGCAAGGTTGTAACCACCAAGATTGGTATTCAACTACATGGGCTGCAGAACAAGCATACAGAACCAAAGAAATCAGAGGAATCAACTGCCACAACATAGACGAAAGACAATGGGGTCGCGGCAGCAACCACAAACAATGCTATGCTGGAAGAACCTTTGGTGGTACCCATGAAAAAACCAAGAATCAGCACACCAGCCCCTCAATTCCCACAAAGGTTGAAACAACAAAAGCAAGAGTACCAATTTAAGAAGTTCCTTGACATTCTAAAACAAGTACACATCAATTACCTTTGGTGGAAGCAATCAAGGAGATCCCAAACTATGCCAAGTTCCTCAAGGACATAGTGTTAAAACGGAAAATGATTTGGGAATTTGAAACAGTGGCCGTAACTGAGGAATGCATGGCTGCATTACACAACTGAGCTCCACCCAAGCTAAAGGATCCCAGAAGCTTCCTCATACCATGCGCAATCGGGAATCACTACGGGGGAAGGGCACTTTGTGATTTAGGGGCAAGCATAAACATCATGCCGAAGTCAGTCTTCCAAAAATTGGGGATTGGGATGGCCAGAGCGACAATGATAATGCTACAGCTTGCTGATGGATCACATGTACAACCTGAGGGAAAAATTTAGGACATACTAGTAAAAGTCAATAAATTTATTTTCCCTACTGACTTCCTCATTCAAGATTGCGATGCAGTTGAAAGTGCTCAACTCATTCTGGGACGGCCATTCCTTGCTACTAGGAGGACAATAATTGATGTTGAGAAAGGAGAGCTGAGAATGCAAATCAATGATGAGCATGTAAAACTCCATGTATTAAACACAAGGAAACATGCGGAGGATTCTGAAAGATGCCAAGCACGCCAGGCCAAAAGGAAACTAGACCTCAAAAAGGACCCAACATGTCCCAACATAGAAGTTGTAGAATGTCGCGACAAACATGTAGGACTCTGCCAGGACGAATGCTGCGAAAATCTAATGGGAGAACCTGAACACCGGTTGCTACCTCACAAGGGATCATATGTGATGAGGGATAAGGAAGTAAACACTTTAGGAGATGATACCACATGCACTCCTTTAGTGCTCTAATATTTTCTCTCAAATTTTTTATTTTATTTTTAATTTTTAGTTTTTAGTTTCAGTTAGTTTTAATTTTCTACATTTTTTAGAAATAATATTTTGTTTTATTGTTTATTGTTAGAACAGAGTTCAAGAAAGGAAGAAGAGGTAAACAAACGGCATGGAGAAAAGACCGTTAGCTGCCGTGACATTCGTCGCTCAATAAACTGCAAGAACCGCAATGACTAGTTTACAACAGGCAGAATTACAATGGGCAGAAGCGGCTAAAAGCGCCGCGGCTGAAATTTGCGCTCCAACGACATGATATGCTGAAACTCTATATAAGGGCCACTATTCTCCGTTATTCTTCACCTTAGCATTCTCTTATACCGGCTTCCAATCTTCGGCAATCCGAAGCAAAAGCTCTAGCACTGTCGCGGCACAAAATTACAGCCGCTTTACACCGCCGGGAGTCGAGCATAGATTCAAGAAATATTTCATCTCTCGGCAAGTGTGGGAAGAACAAGGCTTCTAAGTTTCAAACGAACCCAACCTCGGCATCGACCACAACCTATTCAACAAGATCAACAATCAGGAGTGGTACATATTTTGCCTTCAACCTGCCCGGGTCAACATCACCATAGTCCGAGAATTCTATACCCACAGGCCTAGTGAAGAAACGCTCTTCGTACATGTAAGAGGGAAGGCGATAAGGGTTGATGCCGACGCCATAAATCAATTTTATGGCCCGAACATAGAAAAAGACGAACACACGGAGGTCTTGGAAGCACTAACGGAAGAAGATTACCAACAAATCAAAGAGGAGCTTTGCTATGCCGACACAACATGAGAGGCCAGGGCACACCGAGGATCTGTCCAAAGGCGAAGCTTTGGACCAAAAGCAAATTTGTGGAACAAGTTCATTCGCCACCGCCTCATGCCAACCTCCTATAACACTGCCATTGATCGGCCTAGGCATACTCTTATTCATTCTATTATGCATCCTAAGTACCCACTACCGTAACCTCCGACACCCTTTCGGCCGCGGCAAGGAAATGCAAGCGCAAAGTTGGCTTGGATACATGTGGAGTGTCCACAAGTTCTATATTTTGTACACATTCATGCCCTTATTATTACTGTTCTTAAGCTCATTTAGGCATATTTAGGTGCATTGCATGCATAATAACAATATTTGCTCTTTCACCATGCTTTTATTGAATATTCTTTCTTTGGTTAAGAAAAGATACTGTTTTAGTTTGATTTTATTTTCAGGTGTTGTAGCTGTGTAGAAGAAGAGAGGACATGAAAGCAGGAGCTGTACTGAAGCAGTTCAAGATGCCGCCAAGGATACCACCGCAGCAGCATTGCCGCCGACTGCCGCCCAGGCAGAAGTTAAACCGACTTAGTCAAGATGGGTCACGATTGAAAGAGTGCAATTCTCTGAGCCCAGTCTTGCAATTATTTGAAGCCTGTAGCAGCCTGAAGAGCTGATTAAAGATTGATAAGTATGAGTACTTATCCTTACTTGCAGGAGAAGGCAACGTCCAGAGAGTCCACATTCAAGTAAAAAATGAGTTAACATTTAATGTAAAGTTACTTTAAGGACTTCTACTTCAAGAAGGACTCAAACTTAGGTCAAGCCCTATATATACCCATGTATGTGAAAATATAGGGGCATAACGGAGAGGTAGATAGATAGATTAACGGAGGTGTTGGAGGTCGCGACCCAACTCTCTTAGGGTTTAGGTTTTTATAAGTAAAGTAGTTGTGAGAAACGGTTGTAATTGTTTAAGTGTGTTTTCAATAAAATACTCTCAAGTTTGCTTAATTTATGTTCTTCACTTCTTCAATTAGATCCAAAAGTCCAGTTGAAGAAATCCATTTTTCGTGCACGAGAGTGTCAAACTCACGAAAGAATTAAGTACAGTCTCATCATGTCGAGGTGTTGACTAATTCGGCTTAGACATAACTTCGAGTTTCAGCGGCTAAAAGGAGATACCAAACGTTGACTTCCTATGTTAGGTTTACGCTGAGATTGCTAGGTATTGCCTACATCACGTGGTGACAGAATCCTTGCCTAGACATAGGAATGATCACTTCAGAATTGCTCTGTCAAACTTGGAGTATCTGCCAGACTTGCTGCCGGGACTTCTCTCCATTCCACCTACCGAGACAGCGAAAGTTGCAAGTGCAGAGTTCCGCTGTGGCAGCAAAATTTGCCACCGCATCAATCCTCCATTACCCGCCGAGGCAGCAGATCGTGGCAACGCAAAACACACTTAGGCTTTATTATGCAGTCTACACACTACTGAGCTACAATTACCTTACCCAATCTATCGACCTCATCTCTCCCTATTATTTCTATCTTAATTTACTTGTGTTTTTTATCTTTCCACATTCAGAAATTTAATTGTGCATTTACTAATTCCTTGTGCAGGAAAACATTCATAGTAGCTGCTACAATCCCTGTAGGAGACGATATCTTTTATAATATAACTTGGCAAGAGTGTGCACTTGCGCTCATAAATAGAGAACACGTAAGACGCTCTACAAGTTTTTGGCGTCGTTGCCGGGGCTTGGCAACAACAACTGCGTTTGAATTCCTGCAATTTTACTTTTAGTTTTTGCATTTAAATTTTTGTTTATTTTTTTTCTCAAAACAAATACGCCTCTTGTTTGTCTTAGGAATGACCAGGGCAAACACAGGACCAACTCCTAGCCGCCAGGGCGGCGAAGAT
This sequence comes from Hibiscus trionum, assembly GCA_030270665.1. Lineage (NCBI taxonomy): Eukaryota > Viridiplantae > Streptophyta > Magnoliopsida > Malvales > Malvaceae > Hibiscus > Hibiscus trionum. Next base: position 2,592,140 of record BSYR01000012.1, read on the forward strand.
GGCAGCCAACACCCACCTAAGGAGAAGAAGGACATACCTGGACGAAGAGCTAAACACAAAAACCTCAGGAAGTGGTTATGTTTGGGAAATGCGCAACCCAACATAACCTAATTTTTATTTTTAATTTATTTTTATGCATTAGGATCAGATTTAATTTTTTATTAATTTCCACATCTTTATTTTTCCTGAAACTTATTTAATTTTTAGATATTTTTATTTAATTTTTGAATTTAATTTATTTCAGGTTAGGAATGACGACAAGACTAAGAAGGATAAAGAATAAAAGAGAGGCTCAACCCAGCGGCCAAGGCGGCCCAAGGAAGATTAGCATAACGATTAGCGGCTTCATAATGGCTAGCCGCAATGGCTACATTTGCAACAGCTGGCTGCAACGGCTATCTGCGTAACGGTTATAATTGTGTAAAACGCGTCGCAATCATTGCTGCCCATCAATAGCGTGCCCGCCAAGGCAGCGGAGAGAAATGGCTATATAAGGCCAACTAGCGTGCCCGCCAAGGCAGCGGAGAGAAGTGGCTATATAAGGCCAACTATTCTTTCCTCATTCTTCACTTTGCTCTCTCTTTTACTCTCAATTCTTCTTGTCATCTTTGCTTTCAAGATTTCGTTCACTTTACTTTCTTGCATTTTCTTTCTTTTTCTTTAGGAAACACAACCGTTCTCACAACCATGACAACATCAAAACCCACCACCTCAACCTTCAAGCCAACCTTTCAGAGGTTCTTGAATAATGATGTAGCGGCAACCTACCGGCAGTACTTCACGGAGCGAAAACTCTGGGAAGAGATAGGTTTCCAATACACAAGGCAAGATAGGGACCTTGGCCTGGAGCCTAACATATTCGAAAGGGTTCATACATTGGGATAGGATATTTTCGCACGACAGCTAGAGTAGATAAACAACAATCTGGTGCGAGAATTCTATGCCCACAAACCTACCCCGGGAAACCCATTCGTCTATGTTCGCGACGAGGGAGTCAATCTCACAGCGGCAACAATCAACAATTTCTATAGGATAGAAATTAGAGCGAATCCGCGCGAAGAATGGAGATCGTATCTAACGGCAACAAACTACGAAATAATTTAAAAAAGACATCTTTCAGCCCAATACCAAATGGCTAAACGGAAAGAATAATGGTTCAGTCAACTACCGGAGGCAATCTTTTGAGTAACTTCGCCCAGCGCCGCCTAATGCCCACTTCGCACGGATCTACAGTCAATAGGCCACGGCTGGCCCTAATCCACAGCATAATGAAGGGGCGGCCAATAAACTTTGGAGAAATCATTCTTGAAGAAATCCATGCCCACGCAGAAAAGCCCAACTCCAAAGGACCCCTCGTCTTCCCCGCACTCATCACGGGCCTTTGCGCCAACTTCCATGTGTCGTCGCACCCAAAAGACACTATCATTGCCGCCAAGGAAGGGTGGAAAAGGAAGGCGCACCTCTAGATGATGCAAGAGCCAGAGCCAGAAACGCCAGCAACTGCTCAGCCGCCGTCCCAACCTGCCGCCACCCCAGCCGCAGCGGGTAGTACTGATGCTCCTCTTCCTTCCGCCGTGATTCCTCTGCTGCGAAGCCTTGTGGAGAGCTGCCAAAGGATCGAGCACAAGTAGGTAATCTTCACCAAATACATTACAGAGGTGCAAGAGGCCTTTGTGGCCTACTTGCTAGAGAAATACCACAACGACGGTCCAAAGTTGCCCGCCTTCCCATCAGAGATAGCAACCTCCAAACCAACCAAGATCACACCCAGACCAGCTGCCACTCCAGCTGCCGCCGACAGCGAAGGGCAGCACATCCGCCCCAAGAGAAGGACATCGCCTACTCCTATCCAGTCATACAACCTCACCTCCTCGTCAGATTCTGAGAAAGAGGAGGAGACTATCGTTGCCTCCCCAGCAGCAAAAGAGGCAGCTGCCAAAGAAGCCGATGACTCATACATGGAGATATCTGATTCCTTCGACGATGAACCGACAGAGGCAGCAATAAAAAGGAAGCGGCCAGCCGCTGATGCGACCAAACCTAAAGGTGAAGGGTTTGAACCTGAACCAGAAGCACCACCTAAGAGACCCACTCCCAACCGCATCCAGCTGCCAACCCTTCTGCCACACGTCGCCTCGTCCTTCCTGCCTCCTCAAAATCCTCCTCCGATAAAGCAGCAGCGACATAGGGGAAATCCCCTAGTCTATAGCACCCTTTTCTTTCTTTTTTATGTTTTCTTTTAATTTTTCTACTTTTCCTTTTCTTTTTATATTTAATTTTTATTTTTTCTATTTTTTTTGTAAGGCATTGAGAACAATGTCAACCTTGTGTTTGGGGGGATAGTCCTCTATGTTTTCTTTAAATGCATTTAGTAGCATATAGTTGCATATGTAAATTCTGACCCAACACTCAATGAAACAAAAATTCTTAGTTTAAAAACGTGTGCCTATAATAGTTAGCCGATTACTTCCTTTCGCATCATACTTAAAATTTAACTTAACCATGGGAAGAAATATGAAAAATACTTAGAAAAATTTTCTTTTTACCAATTATATTACACTGTCTATTAAGTGCTGAGTTTTGCTAGAGTTCTAAGTTTTAACACTGTCTGCTTTATTTAATGAAAATTTCTTAATTGGATACAGGTTTGGCGTCGCGGTAGCACAAGGAAACAACACAAAGACATTTAAATACCCTAGAGGTGCCCGAAACGGGCTCTAGGAAGGATGCTTAATACCCTAGAGGTGCCTGAAACAGGCTCTAGGAAGGATCATGAGCAAGGACACTTCACTGCTATCAAAGTCCAAGTATCTGAAATTAATTGAAGTGACAGACAAATTAGCAAGAGTGAATGAAAGCCTTCACGGGATGACTCTATTCAAAGGGTTCGGAGTTTCGTAGAGTGCACCTATCTTAGCTTCAGACCCAGAGAATAGTTGTGATGAGCTGAAGCCCTTAAAGCCATGATCAGAGAAAAAGAAAAGATAAAAAGAAGTGCTTAACTGTGCTTCCAAGGCAACAACTCATATCCTTTTTCGTAATTTAATTATTTTTAAGCATTCTTTGTTTACTTGGTATACTCAACATATTTAGCATGGACACAAACATGCACACACTGCACTAGCACTAAGAAAATTAAATTCTAACTTATTTCATGCTATTCCCTGTCAATAACATAAATTAGGTGTCACATCCTTGAGGTAAGAAATCAAGTTAAAGGATGAGTTTCTGTTAATTATGTGCAAGGGGCAGGTTTACTAGTTAGGTTGCATTGCTTGAGGACAAGCAATAGTTCGAGTTTGGGGGGGTGTAGAGTGTCCACAAGTTCTATATTTTGTACACATTCCTGCCCTTATTATTGTTGTTCTTAAGCTCACTTCAGCATATTTAGGTGCATTGCATGCATAATAACAATATTTGCTCTTTCACCATGCTTTTATTGAATATTCTTTTTTTGGCTAAAAAATGATAATATTTTAGTTTAGTTTTATTTTCAGGTGTTGTAGCTGTGTAGAAGAAGAGAGGACAAGAATGTAGGAGCTGTACTGAAGCAGTTCCAGATGCCGCCGCAATAGCATTGCCGCCGACTGCCGCTCAGGCAGGAGTTAAACCGACTTAGTCAAGATGGGTCACGATTGAAAGAGGGAAATTATCTGAGCCTAATGAGCAAAGTCTTGCAATTATCTGAAGCCTGTAGCGGCCCGAAGAGATGATTAAAGATCGATAAGCAGGAGTACTTATCCTTACTTGCGGGAGAAGGCAACGTCCAAAGAGTCCACATTCAAGTAAAAAAGGAGTCATCATTTAATGTAAAGTTACTTTAAGGACTTATACTTCAAGGATGACTCAAACTTAGGTCAAGCCCTATACATACCCATGTATGTGAATGTATAGGGGCATAGCGAAGAGGTAGATAGATAGATTAACGGAGGTGTTGGAGGTCGCGACCCAACTCTCTTAGGGTTTAGGTTTTTGTATGTAAAGTAGTTGTGAGAAACGGTTGTAATTGTTTAAGTGTGTTTTCAATAAAATACTCTCAAGTTTGCTTAATTCATGTTCTTCACCCCTTCAATTAGTTCCAAAAGTTCAGATGAAGAAATCCATTTGTCGGGCACGAGAGTGTAAAACTCACGAAAGAATTAAGTATGGTCTCATCATGTCGAGGTGTTTACCAATTCGACTCAGACATAAGTTCGAGTTTCATCGGCTAAAAGGAGCAACTAAACGTCGACTGTCTATGTTAGGTTTACACTGAGATTGCTAGGTATTGCATACACCATGTGGTGACAGAATCCTTGACTAGACATAGGAAGGATCACATCAGAATTGCTCTGCCGAACTTGGAGTATCTTCTAGACTTTCCGCCGGGACTTCTCTCCATTTCATCTGCCGAGACATCAAAAGTTGCAAGTGCAGAGTTCCGCTGTGGCAGCGAAAGTTGCTGCCGCCTCAATCCGCCATTACTCGCCGAGGCAGTAGATTGTGGTAACACAAAACACACTTAGGCTTTACTATGCAGTCTACACACTACTGAGCTACAATCACCTTACCCAATCTATCGATCTCATCTCTCCCTATCATTTCTATCTTAATTTACTTGTGTTTTCTTATCTTTCCACATTCAGAAATTTAATTGTGCATTTACTAATTCAATGTGCAGAAAAACATTCATAATAGCTGCTTCAATCCTTGTGGGAGACGATATCTTTTATACTATAACTTGAAAAGAGTGTGCACTTGCGCTCATAAATAGAGAACACCTAAAACGCTCTACAATACACCTGCCGGATCTCCGTACCATACTACCTCTAGCTGGTCTGATCATTCGGTCAGTCGGGTCTTTGAAGAACTTAAACGCAAGGCAACGACCGCGGAAGAAATCTGCCCTGACACAGAGAACGAAGAGGTCACCACCCCGACATCAAAGCCTACCCCAGCCTCATGCATCAAACCACCCCGCGAATCCAAACGAATCAAGCACACGACATCTAAGCCGAAGAGGCTGATCTTAACGAGTGAAAGTGACAAGGAAGATAAATCTTCCAAATCACGATCTATTTAAATTCCTCTTTTTTATGTCGTTTATTTTTAATGCCCTTATATTTTGTGTGTTAATTTTTTTCTATTTTAATGTATAAAATGTAAGCATTGAGGGCAATGCTTGGTTCGAGTTTGAGGGTGTAGGTTCAGTTTCCAAGGCAATGAGATGTCGCGGTAGTATAATATAATTGCCATGCACTTTTGATCTTTTACTTGTCAATTTTTTTACTGCATTGCCTTAACTAAATTTTGCTTATGCCTTAGTAGTACTTTCTATTAATTGCCTTAGTTTAGTTTTAATTAAATCTTCTTTCTTGGCAATAGAACTCTCTCTTCTTACCATTGTTTAAAATTGTTTAGAGCATTTATTTTTAGAATACTTAAAGGAACTTAACTTAGGATCACACTATGAGATTAGAACCTTAAAACACCTTTGTGACTTGCATGATTTAAGGAATTCTAGTACACTTAGGGCATAGACTAGCTTAGAAAGAAAATTGGGTAAAAAGTTAGAGGTGTCTAACACTGTGTATAGCTTAAGGAAGCCTTAGAGGTGCCCAAAACCGGCTTTAGGCTAAACACTAGAGGTTCCCGAAATTGGCTCTAGTTGGTTAGGAAGCTTATAAAAAAGAAGAAAGGAAAATTACCCAAGTTAAGTAGGTTAATGCTTAAGTGTTTGCTTAGAATCCTTATAATTATCTTGTTCACAATGCATGCACATACTCACAAATCTTATAGTTTGATTCCAGGAAATTCCTAAGGCATCCAAATTCTTAAGGGCCGAGCGTTCTTTGTCATGGTTTGAAGAGAGAAGGAAAAGTAAGACCAATGAGACGGTTTATAAAAATTAAGATTTGGAAATTGATGGTTTGCATTACTTGAAGACAAGCAATAATTCGAGTTTGAGGGTGTGATAAGTGCCCAAAAGTCCTATATTTTGACCCCTTTTACATGGCAATTATCACTCAACCTACACCCATTTGAGCTGCATTATGGTCTTTCATGTATGGATTTCATCATTTATGCCTTTGATTCTTATATTCTGTTTATTTTATGGAAAATGTATTATTTGATGCATGTTTGGTGATTTTGCAGAATTGCACAATGCGAGGGCAGGATGATGCCGTGACAGCACTAGAGAACAAGGGAAAGGCAGAACCAACTAGTAGCAGACCCTGATTGAGCCAAGCCACAATCGATAGCTTCTACTGAAGGAAGCTGATTTATGATGAAGCCTCGCAGAGCAAAACCATTCACGGACTCATGCTGAGGCAGTAAAATGCCATGTCGCGGTCGGGTACTACTCTACCTGTCGGAGGGCAAATCAGGCAAAGTGGTAGCCGCTTTAAAGAGATTTAAACGCCAAATTTTTCTACACACTTTGCTTGACAGTTAGAACTCGAGAAGAGGAAGAAAACATGGAATGAAGGATAAAGTTGGACTTTTGGCTAAAAGTGTATATTGTATTAAATTAAAGAGATTCACCTCTTTAATAAAGTTAAGTCCAAGTCCAACTTAACTTCCTCTCCAAGAAGGATTTGTGCCTACACCTTCCCCTATATAAGGAGGCTTGCCGCCATCAAGGATGACGATTGGGGAGAAGAGAGGAGAGAGCTTAGGATTAGTTTGTGTTTTCTTTTCATTCATTATGTTCTAATTTCTTTAGGGTTAGGATTAGTTTGTTTAGTAGTTGTGTGAGGACTATGTAATTAAGTTGAGGTTTGCTTATTCTTGGTTTCAATCATTCTTGCATTCTGTTCGAGAGAGAGTTTGTGAGATTATCTATTTATTCGATGTCAAGAGAGTTGAATTCATGAAACGAGTAAGTATGGTTTTCATCCAAGTGGTGTTAACTAATTCGACCTAGAGATAGGTTAAGAATTTCAGCGGCTAAGAGAAGCGTGTGATTGGTTGGTGTTTGTCTTTGGTTTACGCCGAGAGGTATGGTCAAGGTTCATCCATCAATAGTGTTTCGAGCTTAGAGATAAGGAGGAGTCATTCAAGGACGCTTTGCCGAGCCTTAACAGCATCTGCCAAAGAGCAAGAGATTGTCGCGACAAAGATTGAACCTTTGCTGCCACGACAGAAACTTAGGTTACTACCAAGACAGTATAGTGTTGTAGCATTTAAGAACAAAGACAAGTCAATAAGATTCCACACTACGACGCATTCTAATTCGGCCTATTCTATCAACCCTGATCTTCTCTTCACTTTTATTTCTAGCTTATTTTAGTTTTAGTATTTTTAGATTACTCAACAACCTAACTCATCAGTGTTTTTATTTTAATTATTTTGCAGTGCGAGGAAGTAGGACCAAAAGGCTAGCTTTGTGGAGACGATACTCGATATATTTATCACTATATTGCTTGACGTGTACACTTGCACTATTGAGGGGCACTTTTACGCGAGCATCAAAGGCCTTCAATCCAAGTCGAAACTTGAGACAAGGTGACCCCATTAGCCTTACTTGTTTCTCATTTGTAGTGAAGGGCTTTCCTCTTTATTGTGACAATCCTTATCTCAAGATATCTCTATTGGACTTAGGATTAATAGAAGGGAACCTATGAGTTCACATTTGCTATTTGCGGATGATAGTATTTTGTTTGGGGATGCTACTGCTATGGGTGCAATGAATATTCAAAATATTTTGAATAAGTACTCAGCCTGTTCGGGACAAGTGATTAATTTTGAGAAATTGGGATTGTTTTTTAGCTCAAATGTTATTGACAGCAATAAGCAGGATGTTTGTCTGATCTTCGAAATTACAGGTGAAAGTAGTCTAGAAAAATATTTGGGGTTGCCTTCCCTGATTGGTCGAGATAAGAAGAGTGTTCTTGCAAATATAAAGGCTAGATGTTTAAAATAGATTCAAAATAGTGGGGCTAAAAATATTTCGAATGGTGGTAAGGAAGTGATTATAAATAGGGTACTACAATCTATTCCGGTGTTTGCCATGTCATGCTTCCTCTTCCAAAAGACTTTTTGCAATGAGATGGAGGCTATCTTCTCACGTTATTGGTGGCAAAAATTCAATGAGAAGAAAGGAATTCACTAGTGTATATGGAAATTTCTTTGCTAACCCAAAGGTACTAAGGGTATGGGTTTCCGAGATACGGGGAAATTTAATATAACATTATTGGCAAAATAGGGTTGGAGGTTAATCCAGAACCTTGACTCCTTGGTGGCCAAGCTTTTGAAATCAAAGTATTACTACTCGTCTGATTTCATGCACTCTAATATAGGCTCCAACCCTTCGTATATATGGAGGAGTATCTACTGCTCTAGAGGATTATTGGAACTAGGCTTGGGTTATCTTGTGGGCGACAGACATTCCATATATATATATGGAATGATTATTGGCTACCTATTCAAGCTCATAGGAAGGCCTCGTCCGAATCGGTGCAAGGCTTGCAATGAGTATCTCAATTAATGTCTAACGAGGGACATTTTTGGAATGAGGATTTAATCACCTCTATCTTTAACAGATAAGATTATATGGTCATTCTGTCAATTAGGCTATCATCTATTACAAAGGGTGATATACTAAGGTGGACTTGTGAACTTTCAGGTACTTATACTGTGCGCAATGGATATAAAATGTAAATTTTTAATGTTGTTGTGCTACCTGCTTTTCAAACACTTTATCATGCTATATGGAATACAAAGTGTCCCATGAAGGTGAAGATTTTGATATGAAATTTTACATGGAATTATGTTCCTACAATGCAAAACTTATATGTCAAAAAGCTTGTTAATGATCAATTATGCCCTAGATGTAATGGCTATGATGAGAATAATTCCCATGCTAGTTTTAAATGTACTTATGCACAACTTATATGGAATTCTTTGGGTTTTCAGTGGCCATTTCAGGTATCGTAGTGAGATTTTTTCGGTTGACTCAAATGGATGATGGATAATTATGAGGATAAGCAACACTCTACAATACTTATAACAGTATGGGCAATTTGACTCGCCAGAAATAGATTGATCCATGAAAATTATGCTCAGTCTATACCTGAAATTTTAGCTTTTGTCAAGGAATATGTTGAGGAACTCAATTATGTGTCTATGAGCCTTTCCCATTCGAATGTTAGGGCTAATGTTTGATGGTGTTATCCCCCATCGCCGTTGGTGAAGATTAATGTCGACGCATGTGTTTCCTTTTTAGAAAACAAGTCAGCTTCAGGCTTGGTAATTAGGGATAATGAAGGATATATTTTAGGCTCAGCTTACCGGCTTAATCACAATATTTAGTCAATTTTCGAAGCTGAGGCGTTGGCTATTCTCCAGGGGCTTCAATTTGGGGAAGATATTCGCTACACAGACATTATTATGGAGGGGGATTCGAAATCATTCATTCAAAAGTTAAATTCCCCAAGTGACGACTTATCTATTACCATGCCAATTATATCTGATGCTAAATCAATCTCAAGAAGATTTAAAAGATGCACATTTACCTTTGTGGGAAGAAATGGTAATCAGACGGCACATACAATGGCGATGACAGCCAAAGGGGTGACTAAAGATGGCTTCTGGATCGAGGATGCTCCTCCTTTGGTGCTTGCCACGGCGGGTTCAGATAGGCGTTGGATCGACCCTCCTTATGCTTCTCTTCTTCTGGGCATGATAGGACCGGGGATGTGTAAAGTGATGTCTGAAGATGGGCAAAGCAACGATCCTCTTCTTTTTTTCTTCTCTTAGTGCGAGCTTCTGTTTGTTTTGATGATGGGTAACCAAAGGTTTGGATCAACCGAGCTTTTGTTTTTGTTTGTTTGTGGGTTTTTAGTTTCTTTTATGTTTGCTGGTTTTTTGTTTGTAAACTTTGTATGACTTTTGGTTTCGTTTCTTCGTTAATAATATGCTCAACTAGTACCATTTTTAAAAAAAAACTTAAATTAACAGTTTAATATTAGGGTATAAATAAATATTTAATTTATAATGTTGGATTTGATTTGGTTATTTTAATATTCAATTTGATATAATTTGAATTTTAAAAAACCTGTCACTCCCTAATTAATATCTATAAATAAATTTGATGCACTTTATGTGTGTTATCATACACGTGTTTTATTATATAAGTTCATTTTCAAATGTAACCTTAAAAGACAAAAAGAAGAATATATATTTTTCGGATAAATATTCTATACACAGGAGGTTGAAATTTTCAGTTTTCACAAGCGTCTTAGTTTTAGGGTATATGAAGTTAGTTTAGGGTTTAAGGTTTAGGAGTTTAGGTGTAGGGGGTAGAATTTAAAGATAACTGTTTCAATTTAAGGTTTAGGGTTATAATTTAGGGTTTATAGGTTAAAACCTAAATCCTCACCATATTACCCTAAAAACTAAACCCTAACCTATAAACCCTAAATTATAACCATAAACCTTAAATTGAAACAACTGTCCCTAAATTCTAAACCCCTAAACCTTATACCCTAAACTAACTCCATATACCCTAAAACTAAGGCGCTTGTGAAAACTTTCAGTTTCCACCGTAGTGTATTAGATATTAATCCATATATTTTTAAAGTTTAGAAACTTTATTCACAATAATATAAAATCAATTATATAACAATTAAAATAAAGGATCTACATTATCAAAATGATTATTATTATTATTATTATTATTATTATTATTATTATTATTATTATTAGTAACTAAAATACTATGAGAATAACTTCTCAAATAAAGAATACGGCTCAAAATAAGGATACTTTGCAAGACTATGAGCCATCTTATTACTATTTTACAGATCCAACAAAACTAAATACGCTCGGAAAAAAAATTGAACGTTCATCAACTTGACGAGTAACGACAAAACTAACTTTGAAAGAAAAACAAATTAACAAACTTGCAAAAACAAGGACAAAAGTTATACGAAACTTGACAAAATACTTGTATGAGACAATGTAATTTTTTTTTATTTTTTGGAAAAAAATAAAAAATTTATTAAACAAAGAAAAATAAAACCATAGATTTAAAAATTATATACACAAAATAAAGGATGCTGGTGGACGAATTATTTATTGTGGATCCAAACAAAATGAATGGTGGATAAACGTGAAAAAAAATCAATGAGAGAATAAAAAAGAAAAAGAAAAATATTTAAGACATAACACCCTATGGTAAAAATATTAAAGAGAGTATTATTGAAATCATTGAATTTCATCTACAAAGCTGTTGAATCACCGACATTAGTATCCATTGAGAAGGAATTATTAATAAAGAAAAAAATGTGTTACGAATATTTATCTATGTGGATGTCTATCATGATTAAAATTTTATTTAAGGAGTTTGATTTGTTTATTATTAAGAATATTGTCTCTATTAATTAGAGTTTAATGTATTATGTACTTCTTATGCCTATAAATAGATGAAGAGATTGTACACAATTTTTGGTTTTTTGATAATAATATGAATCTCCCTCTTTCTCTCATCTCTTTATTCATTTATACTTGTTCGTTGTTCTTCATTATTTTATTCACAACACGTTATCAGCACGAGACTCTAATCATCTAAGATCTTCATCGTTCGAATAAAAAAGAAGTTACCGAAAATAATGAATTCGATTATAGAATGAAACTAAAGATAATTTTTTTTCTCTCATTTTTTTAGCTCACTACAAAAAAATGTACATATATCGACGCATATTTATACCAACGGACATAAGTCGTCGGTATATAAGATATATACCGACGGAAAATAACAATGTTAGTAAAAGTAACTAGTTTTACCGACGGATATAATAATCGTCGGTTTAGGTAACCGATTTACCGACGGACGACAAGAAACCGTCGGTATAGCTACAACATATACCGAAGGTTGTTTAGGTGTGTTGGTAAAAATATAACTTATACTGATGCACTGTTGTAACCGTAGGTATAGGTAAACCATATAGCTATGGTTTTTTTCTGTTTGTCGGTATAATGTAAATATATACCGACGGTAATATCTTGTCCGTTGGTATAGGTTTGACATATACCGATGGTGAGCTGTGTCTGTCGGTATAGATATTTATTTTATTTTTTATTATTTTAATAAAATATAGCATTTTAACTTCACCCAAATTAAACTTTTCCAATCCCTAATTGCCTCTCAATCATTCGTCGCATTTCAATCGTCTTCATCACCTTTCGATCCCTAATCGCTCGCCGGAGATATTCTATGGCTTCCTCCCTGCAATTTGCTGGTCTCAATCGGTAAGTATAATTTTTTATAACCTCTAAAGTCAAGCTATTGTTTCTCTGTAAAACTTGCCCATCTTTTTCTTGTATGAATTTTGAGTTGTCGAGATTATGAGTAATTGCCTATCTTTTTCTTTTTCTCGTATGAATTTTGAGTTGTCGAGATTATGGGTGCTTGCTTATCTTTTTGAATTTGGTTTGAGTTGTCGAGATTGTAGGTACTTGCCTGTCTTTTTCTCGCATTATTTGGAATCATGCGTGTAGCTTATAGGAAGAAACTATGCTTATTCATTCTTTTGAAACCTTGATTATATGTTTATAATGTAATTCTTGACTACCTGAATGATACACGTGCCTAGATTGTCATGCTATGTATTTATGTAACATATTTAGGATAAAAAATTACTTGATAATGAATTATAATTCGATTGAAATAATCAAAGTATTCGAATGGGTTATTATTCGATCTTATGATTGAATTGGAGCTAAGATTTAACTACCTTGTTTGTCAAATACATTTGAAACCGTTTTTAACATGTAAATAAGTATACTTATATGCCTAAAGGCTGTTTTGTAAGCTGGAAAACAGGGTATGTATGCTTTTAATTAAAGCAAACCAGTTTTGAAAATACAGTGCAGTGGATAATTATGCAGTAGTGCAATTTGATGTTTAATGCAGTATAAAAAAAATAGTGTTGTTTATGCTTCAAAACTGTGCAAAAATGAGGTTTAAAACTGTGCAGAAACGAGGTTTACAACTGTGCAGGTTGAATGTAATTAATAATGCAGTTTGATTATTGTGTGCAATGTAGTATGTAAATTTACTTAAAACCAGTCTAGTGAGTTGGATTATGTTGTATACAGTGTATACAATGCTGTAAAACAGATTTATATTAAGAAAAAAATAGAATATTTAGATACAGTTTAATGAAAGAATTGAAATGGTATGCAGTCTTGAGTTGGAATGAAAATGCAGTAAGTTAAATGAATTATGTTTTAGTGTAGTTTTTCTACAAGTGAAAACAGTGCAGTGTGGTGCCTATAAATGCATGAAAATACAGTTTAAAATTTTAAGTACTATGACACTTTAATAAAATTACGGATTAGAGTATTATAATACAATATGGAGCATACAAATGAACTTTAATGGTTAACCGTTTTTTAATGATAGGTTACAGTTTAATAACCATTATAACGGTTAACTAACCATTTATGCTAAACTTCTTAGATTTAATGTAGTTGTAAGTGACAAAGAGTGCTCATTTTTTAAACTAGACATGTGCTTCTTCGTATGCTTTGGAGCTACAGAACATAGATAGTGGGCCACGTTCTCTAAGTGTTAGGGACAGATTTTGTCCAATGTATTACTTTATTGTTATTTTTTTATAAATTTAGTTTCAGTAAGAAAAGTGAATCTAAAATTGATATTTTTGTGTTATTTAATACTAGATTAAGTAAGTGAATGTGGTACTTTATTGTTATTTTTTTCATAAATTTAGTTCCAGTAAGAAATCTGAATCTAAAATTGGTACTTTTGTGTTATTTAATACTAGATTAAGTAAGTGAATGTGGTACTTTATTGTTAGTTTTTTCTGCAATTACAATATAAGTTTTTAATACTAGATTTGTTGATAATAAGATGTTGCTACAATTTAAGTTTACTCATATTTTATATTGAATTTTGCAGGACTTTAAACAATATGGCGAAACGAAAACGTCTTAACATTGTTTCAACAATCAGAAACTCTGAATCTCGTGCTCAAAGTGAAGACCAACAGGCAACATCTGTGCAACGTCATGAACAATCTCAAGCACAACAATCACAACAATCTGAAGAAATTCAAGGAGTAGGTGGAGAACAATCCCGTGAAGAACAATTACAACCTTCATCATGTATGATATGTTCACCTCAAATCAACGGTTCAAATACAATTATTTGTTTGAGTTTCATTTGCACTTAATCATATTCATGTAGGGAACATTAATTGTAAGAAAGTTTGAGGAGCAACACTTATGTCAGATATTTGGGAGCTGCCAGAGGGACAACGCGTTAATGTCAAAATTAACAATTTATATCAACATGTGGGTGAAGAATCAACTTGCTTATGTCGCTTCATTGGAACGATGGTGCGAAAGGTTAAGTTTGCGCCACTTAGTTATTTGAATTGGCATGAGATACCGAACAATAAGAAGGAAGAAATGTGGTCCACGATCGAAGTATGTGCACTAATTGAATACTTATCAAAAGTAAATGTCCCTTGCTGTTATAAACCTTTATATATACAATTATGTCAAAAGTAAATGTCCAGGAAAACAAGTACTACTTTTATAGAAACATTTGAAATCTAGTTATTTTAAAATAAAGTTAATTCTTAGAAACAAGGTTGTACTTATACAGAAACAATATGCTTTTATTCTTTAAGTTCTCTTTTAAAATTACATGATATGTTTTGGATTATCCTTTGACTTTGAGAAAATTAGCACTGCTTTTATAAAAACAATATATGTTTTTTATTTCAAGTTTAGATTTAGGAATAACAGGAATATATATAGAATTAGGAGTCATGAATGGATGCACCCTATAGGTAGAGAGTATTATGATTTATGGAGTATTTTATTTAGATTAAAATTTTGTTTTGTGTCTAATGTTTGAAATGATAATGATTGTTTGTGGCATACTGAAAGCAGTATGTGTATTCTTTAAAATTATGTGTTCAATCCTATACATTTTAAAATAGATTCAAATAATAATTGTTCTTGGATTGTGATACTCTCTTATTTTGTTAATGCAGTTAAAATTTCAATTCCAACTATTTGATTCGGAGGAAGGTGTTGATGAAGCCACATTAAAGCGTGTTAAGAAATGGGTTCTCTCAGATATGAATACCAAATGAAGGCAGTGGAAAAATGAATTAAAATCTCAAATATTTGATGAGAACCAAACTGTAGAGCAGATCGTCGAAAATTGCAAGGATCCACGACTGAATTTGGACCAATTAAAGACACTTGTTGAATATTGGTTGTCCTCAAAGGCGATGGTAAAAAGCTACAGTTTTATAATTTCTAAACTTTAATATTTAAACTTTTGTTTACAATTTTTTACTTATAATTCAAATAGGAACAAAGTGCCATAAATAGATCAAATAAGTCAAAGCTAAGTGAACCACATTGCACATGAACAAGATCTTTCCCTAGGATTGTTGAAGACTTGGTGCGTATAATTTTCTTTATTATTACCATTGATTTGAAAAATTGTTTCTATTATCTCTCGATGTTTTCTTAATGCCAGACTGCAGAATCTAATAGCATCTTGCCAACATGAGTTGATGTCTATGTTCGATCCCGTACACGCAAAGATGGAAGCATGTTGTGGTAATTTATTATTATTATTATTAAGTCTTGTATATGTGTTCGGTATAAATATAATATAGTTATTATATTATATGTTTAACTTGCTTTTATTTTTAGGAACGTATTCAAGAGAAGAGAAATGAAAGCTCGTCTTCTGAGAATTTATCACAAACTTCATGGTCAAATGATGTGTTTGCTCAAGTTAAGGGACCAAAAAGAAGATGACGTGTTTGTTGTGTAGGGGCGGTTCACACCCGTTCTTCTCAGGAATCAGGACCTTCACAATCAATTCAAAATACTGAAGAAGTGGAAGGGTTGAAATCTAAGGTTGCGAAATTAGAAAAACTTTTTGAAACTTGTTTTCTACCCTACTTTCAACAACAACGTCCTGATCTACATGTGCCCGATATGGATGCTTTGCTTCGTATGGTTGATGCAGAGGTATTCAGAATATTTTTCTTTCTTATTACTCCATTCATTTTTTATTTAAATTCATTATTTTAATTGCTTTTAATAGGCAACTCTTGATGCTGGTAGTGCTTCAGCACCAATCAATTGTACCAGTCGATTCTTGCCTTCAACAAATCAACATAATACAAATGAAAACGATCCAAGCGGACAATAGAGGAGGATCTTCAATTATTTCTAGCTTTTATTTTGTAAGTTATTAAAAATAAAAATATTTGCTTGCATATTTTTTCTGTCTGTACTAGACTCATAGGTACATGTTTTATTGTTTATGTATTACATACTTTTTTTTATTCGAACATCAAATCTAATATTTTCCCTTTAAAATGAAATAATTTTTGTTATAATAGTTTTAGTAATTTTAATATTTAAAATAAAAAATATTAAACAAAAATAATGGAATGTATTAATAATTATTAATATTAAAAAAACAAATAAATATCAATTACACCTATACCGATGGGCAAAACTGTCGGTATAAATATTTTATATAGATCTTACATGATACATATACCGACGAACAAAACTGTCGGTAAAGATAAAACAATGAGTTATACCAACGGACAAACCGTCAGTATAGATTACAACTAGGAGCTATATCGACGGACAAACTGTCAGTATAGATGACAGCTAGGAGCTATACCGATGGGCAAACCGTCAGTATAGATGACAACTATACCGACGAACAAACCGTCAGTATAGATAAAAGCTATAGCAACAGACAAAATTTGTCGGAATAGATAACCTAATTTGTCGGGGTAGTCCACACCTATGCCTATGGTTTTGTCCGTCGGTATAGGGGCAGAATATCTATACCAACGGTTTTGTCCGTCGGTATAATTTTATACCGACAAGCGTATTACCGACGGCATTTTGTCTGTCGGAATTTTCCTTTTGTCCATCGGTAAAAGGGTTTAGACCATATACCAACGGATTTTCGGTGTTTTACTGACAGATTTTTGCCCGTCGGTATATGTCATTTTTTGTAGTGGCTATTGATTGTCTTTCTCTTTATATTTTAATTTTTATTTTTTTTAAAGAATGGAAGCATGCTTAATCGCATATGAATTCTCGCTCAAAGAATTGATCTCTCAAGCGACCCAAATCTATATCAAGGGGATCATGGGGGAGAAGATGATTATCTTGAGTATATTTACAAATAAGTTGTAACACCCGGGTTTGGGGGGCGGGAGAAAGTAATATTAAAATAATAGTTCGGGTTTCAGTTTTATAATTAGAATAATAAAACATTTTCATGGGCTTCGTGATTTCAAAAATAGTTAAAGTTATGTTGGGCCCAACTCCTAAGCCCAAAATCCATGGACTTTAGGGGATGATAGCTTTAGCCATTCATTAATGGTATTTGTGTAAATATTTGGTCTTTACAAATAAAACCCATTTTTATTACCTTATAATTCAAATAAACCCAAAACTCCATCATCTTCTTCTTCAAAACAAAACCAACGACAAGAAGAGAGAGTTTCTCTCTTGTTACTATTTCATCATCTTTCTTCTTCATCCTTAGAGCTTTTTGAAAGGTAAATAAAGTTTTGACTTGGCCTTGCTATCCTCTACATTTCGGTATTTTTAGATTTCATTAAAACTATGTATTTTACATTTGGGTTTTTCAAAGTTTCAAGCTAGGTTTTTACTAAAGCTTTAGATTTATTATGGTTAGATATGATGTTTATGAACCAAATGGTCCAACATATATAATTTTTAAGGTGTTTTATAAGAATTCCCGAATTTGGGTTTTGGTGGGGTTTTAAGAGGATTTTGAGTTGAGTTTTGGGTGTGTTCTATGTTGGAATTTGAGGGTTGATGTTAGGGTAATAGTTGGGGGCTGTTTTGGAAGCATTTGAGTGTGCTAAAAAGGTTAAAATCATGAGTTTTGGTTGGGGTTTGAGGGCTGCTCGGATTTGGTTTTTTGGGGGTTGTTCTTGGCTTGGAATCATGTGTTTTGTGCTTGATTAGTGTTCCGGGTTTGCTACATTAATTGGTGAATTGATTTGAGGTTATTTTGATTGTGTTGAGATGATTAGAAGAAAGATTTTGTGTTGGTGAAGCCTCGGGGACAAATCCGGAATCGTTGGAAGCTTGATCGGCTAGTGTGGTTGAGCTTGAAATTGTCGGTGAGTGGTTAAAATGTTTTAAATGGTTTTGAGCAATTGGTTCAAGCATGTGGACTAGGTTGAGATTGGTAGACCCACCTAGAGTTGGGATTAGGGTGGTAGCCTAATCCCAAGCTTTAGTTAGAGACCTTGGTTGATCTTTAAGATGTTGATTTATGCCTCATGTTTAATCGTGTTTATGGTGGTGATGTATATGCTGTTATACATGTATGTTGAGGCATGGCTTAATGCATTGTTATATGCATGTTGATGATAAACATGATGGAGATACACATATGTATGAAATATGATGTGATATTGTGTTAATGATATACATGTAGTAATGACATGTGAAATGATATTATGAGGTGATTGTATGATCCGATGATCATGGTGAGTACATGCTAGGCATGGAAATATGGTTTGTGCATGACGGTAAGTCATGGTGAGTACGTGCTAAGCACGGAAGTTGTTATGAAATGATATTGTGAAAGATTAATGAAATGTGTAGTATTGGCACTAGTATGCTTGGGTACAAATGATCGATCATTAGGATGTTTAGTGTGCACACGTGAGTCAAAATGCGCGCGTGGTCTTGATGATGGTAGTCATCAAGATGGAGTGCGGGTTCGCCCGGAAATCTTCTTATATATTCGTCGGTGATGAGTGGAATCCCATCGACGGGCGTGAGGATGAGTGGAATGCCCTCCGCGTGAACGGTGATGAGTGTAATCCCACCGTCAGGTAATGGTTGTGTTGTTGGATGTGAGTTCCAACGGTTATCCACGTATTCGAGTCATAGCTAGGTGCCAATACGGATTGTGGATTATGTTGCTCATATGTTGGTTATATGTGTTTCTATATGTTGTGGTTATGGACTTGTTGAGCATGGCATGATTTTGATAATATGTTCATGCATCATCTTCATTTTGGCTCTTGAGGATTAGAGGTAAGATCATGCATTCTACTTTGATTCTTGCTCGTGCTTAGACCCTGCATTGTTGAAGGTTTTTTTTATGAGCTTACCCTCACTAAGCTTTTATGCTTGCGCTCCTTTTTGTTCGACAATGCAGATCAGTAGCTTGTGGGTGGCAAGGGCAAGGAAAGGCCTCCAAGTGTTGCTTTCGGTTAGCTCAAGTATGATCTTTAAAGTGTAAATTGTAATAGTCAAGCAATGGGATAGGTGTTGTTAATTTGAGCTTTGATGTATGTTGATGTTGGCTTGGTTCTTGGATGCCTTGTTTGATTTGTAAATATTGCTTATGTTGCATGTCTTGAATGCTTACATGTTTTGGTTTCTAAGGCATGAACCTTAAAGTGCTTTGTATGTCATCTTTTGGTAAATGCATGAATCTCTTGGATGAACCGTATCGATACGGTTTGCCCTCTAGGACTCAATTTTTGGCTTGGTGTATCGATACACGGGGGTGTATTGATACACTTAAAGCTCACTGGAAATCTGATATATTGGTGAGACTTTGGCGTATCGATACGGGCTCCAAGCGTATCGGTACGGGTTTATCTCGTTGACCACGAGATGTTGACCGAGGAGGGCGTATCGATACGCTCAAGGACTGTATCGATATGGTCTTCTTGTGTTGACCTTAAGGTGTTGACCTTGGTCAAGGCGTATCGATACCCTTGACAAGTGTATCGATACGGCCTGCTTAAAAAGGGGAAATGGGCTGTTTTAAAAGTGTTGTTTTGGATGGTCGTTTATATATTGCTTGTGTTTCCGCTGTCGTGTTTCACATAGGACATAATAATGCATTTAGACAAGATAAATAAAAGAAATTTTTCTAGGGTTGCTAACAGATGTGAGACCTTAATGGGTTTTGCTTCGGTTTTCCCCGTGTAGCCTACTCGGACCGGTCATCCGGCCAGACCGGGACGAGGGGGTTACATAAGTATATATTTTTTATGGATTCATGATATATAATATGGTGAATGCTTTTTTTAATTTTATTTAACCATATTTTAAGTTTTGCATGATATGCTTAAATGGCTTGGAAAGAGACGTGACGTAAATAAATTATGAGAAGTTGTTTCGGTCATTTGATATGTCTCCATTGTCTTTGAGAGAGAAATTATTATCGATAAACTTTTTTTTCTCTTTAAATTATGATTTTAATGTGCGATAAATCATGGTGAATTTCAATCTATAAAAAGATTGTTATAAAGTCTATATTTGCTCGAAAGCAATATTTCTTCTTCGTCGAAAAACTCGACCATAAACTTCTCCTAATTTCAAGTTATGATGTTTATTCCTTGAAGCGAATGCAAAGCATGATGTTTATTCCATGCGATTATCAATGATGGGGCATTCCCTGAAGTGAATGCAAGCATGATGTTTATTCCATGCGATTATTAGAACTGTTTCATTCACTGAAATGAATGCAAACATGATAAATGATCTTGGCTGGACATAATTTCGATATAATCCAAGTATATTGGCTGGACATCCGTTCTGCGAGGCTACTGGTCTCAAAGGAGGTTTTTAAATGATCTTGTGGACTGATTTAACAATGTCGCGTACGATGATTAAATCTTTGTTCTTTGTGATAAGGATATGTGAAAAAGGTTTCAAAGGCCCACTACCTCTACTTCATTCCCTGAAATGAATGTGAGATTATATTATGGAAGAAATAAAAACCATATTAGAAGTTGTGGTCGTGGTCGAGGCTATGAATATAGACATGAAAAATATGGTCATTTTAAGAATACTTCTAGCCATCGGTAGTGAGGTTAAAGATGACAAGAGTGATAAAGATCATTCTAATGAAGTAAAATTCTTCTTATTACCAATGTGATGTTATAAACCATTGGTCTCGTACGTGTTGTACCTTGAAAAATCAACAATCAATGAATGGTAAAGGAAAGAAAATAGAAGCAAATTTTGTTTGCGAAACATGATGAAGATGATATTGGTCCAACTTTATTTGAACATTGTTGGTCCAACACATTTAGACATTGTTGATTTTCTTATAACCCTCAAAGGGAATAAATCATCTTCTAATTATTTTCATAACTTTGAAAAGAATTATTTATCTTTTTTTATGTTTATTTACTTCACACAAATTAATTATTTACGTTTTATACTTAGATTTATATATTATGATATTTATTTATTTTAGTTAACATGATTACATGTCAAATACAATCTATGGTGACGATTTATGCTCAACATAAGCATAAGATATATTTCTCCATTTAAATACAAGGGAATTATGTGAGTACCATATCTCAAAGTACTGAAAATATTGATACTTTAGAAGAGTGTAAAAGTAAAATTGATTTTGATATAACACATAAACCTAAGGACCAATTTGCAAAACGATAAATTTTTAAGTACTCTTTAAAGTCTCACAAATCGACAAGTATTTTTGAACAAAATAATATTTGAAGACTGGCTCTTAAACATATAAAATTTCCTAAGTCTTTTCCTATGTTTTTCAAGCCTAAGTATGCAAAAACGCCCAGGCGTATCGATACCCTTATGCGTATCGATACCCTATTTTGCCACTGGAATTTTAATGAACATACCGTACCGATACGCCTTGCAACCGTATCGATACGATATTCATCTGGGCAACTATTTTCATGAAACCGTACCGATACGTCTTGCAACCGTATCGATACGATATTCATCTGGGCAACTGTTTTCATGAAACCGTATCGATACGCCTTGCAACCGTATCGATACGATAAGCATATCTTTGAAAAATCTGAGCATTTAATTATTTGACCGTTACTTGTCAGTTGGTTGGTTTCCTAATTTTCAAAAGGTCGTTATATCGTACCGATACGCTTGGTATGCGTATCGATACACTTTTTATGTAAACTTGGCTTGGGATTCGAGTAAGCAAAAGCCGTATCGATACGGCCTTCCGTATCGATACGCCCCTTAAAACCGTACCGGTACGCCTTCTATGCGTATCGATACGCCCTGTTTTTCAGGCACAACGGCTCTTTCCTCTTTGATGCAGGTATCGATACGCCCTTCCCGAGTACCAATACGGTAGGCTGCAGAGCTGCATTTAATGCTGGAAAATGCTCCCAACGGCTCTATTGATGATCCCAACTACCCAAACGGCTAGAAATCAATGCAAGGATATAAAAACAAGCTTCATTTGACCAAGCAACAACTATTGAACATTCAAGCATCAACAAAGCAAAAATCCAAACCCTTGAGCTATTCAAAGTCAAATTTTTGTATCCAACTCTAGTGTGTTTCAAATTGTCAATTTGTATTGTGAGTTTGGGGTTGTTGAAATTGTAATTGGGTAGACAATTATCCTTTGAGAGGAAACATTTGAGTTTACCAAAATCTTTCTTTGTATTTGAGTGGATTAAGCTTTGGGTAGAAAGCTTAATCGAAATTGTAAGGTTTCCTCCTCATCCAAGAAAAGGGGACGAATTCAAGTAGTGAATTGTTTGAAAATCCTTAGTGGGAACTAAGGTAGTGGATGTAGAGTTCATTTGGAGAACTTGAACCACTATAACCCCTTGTGTCATTTTTATTTTCAATCTTTCTCTTCACCAAAATTTTAATTGCCAATTCACCCCCCTCTTGGCCATTTGCAAGTGTTCGATCAACTCAACAATTGGTATCAGAACTACACTCATTGGAAGGATTACAACCCTCTTGAGTCGATTCTAGGAGAGTTTGATCAACAACAAGTCAAGCAATGGCATCCACTTCCAACTATGAGTCCCAATCCACCACCAAGCCACCATTCTTCAATGGGGATAACTATCCTTATTGGAAGAATAGGATGAGGCTTTTCATCAAGTCTATCGACTACATGGTGTGGGATGTGGTTGAAGAAGGTCCATACATTCCCATGAAGAGAGATGGAGAAAGACTTGTCCCAAAAGTCAAAGCCGAAATGACGGATGATGAAAGAAGAATGATGCAAGTGAATGACAAAGCTCTACATGTAATATTTTGTGCACTTGGTCCGGATATCTACTCCAAGGTGTCTTCAATCGAAAGTGCCAAGGAGGTTTGGGACACCCTCGAGACAACATATGAGGGAACTAGTGATGTCAAGGAGACAAAGATTGGGCTACTCAATCTAAGCTATGAGAACTTCAAGATGGATCCCGAAGAAAGTGTCTCCAAGATGTTTGATCGGTTCTCGGTCATTGTCAACGGTTTGAAGGGTTTCGGCGAGATCATTCCCGAAGACAAGCTAGTGAGAAAGTTGTTGTACTCTCTTCCGGAGTCATGGGATGGCAAGAGAACGTCCATTATTGAAGCTAGAGATTTGAAGACTCTCAAGCTTGATGCTCTTGTTGGATCTCTACTCACACATGAAATTATGAGGAAGGGAAGAGAACAAGAGAAGAAGATAGTGGAGAAGAAGGAAGTTGAGAAGAAGAAAGTGGGAATCGCACTAAAAGCTACATATCAAGAAAGCGATTCTAGTGAGGATGAAGATGAGGAGATGGCTATGTTGGCCAAACGTTTTACTCGGTTCATGAAGTCAAATCGTGGAAGAAAATTCATTAGAAAGGGAGACTTCAAGAGTAAAAGCAAGGAAGAGGAGAAGGACCAAATTACTTGTTATGAATGCAAGAAACCGGGTCACATCCGTTCCGAGTGTCCTCAATTGAAAAAGAAAAGCTTTGGGAAGAAGAACAAGCTCAAAGCACAAATAGCTACTTGGAGTGACGATGAGTCATCCGATGAAGAGGAGGAAGTGGCCAATCTATGTCTCATGGCCATTGATGATGAACCTAAGGTAAACTCTAACTCATCCAATTTTGATTTTACTTTTGATGAACTTCAAGATGCTTATGATGAATTGCAAGAAGTGTATGATGAGTTAGTAGGAAAATACAAAGAATCCATTTTGAAAAACAAGAAAATCATTTCCGATTTGAAAAATCAAAATGAGACATTTTCTAAAGCTAACTCCGAATTGGAAAAGAAGGTTTTGTTTTTAGTAAATCTTTCAAATGATCTTAAAACAAAAAATCTTGAACTTGAAAAACTTCTTTCCGATTTTCAAGATTATCACACAAAGGAAGTGGATAATCTTAAAACATCTATTGCTATTGGGAAAAATAATTTTGAAAAAGGAAATCATTCTAAATCCCAATATGTAAAAAGAAAACCTTTTATACCTAAACAAAGAAATTTTAATAAGCAATCTAGAGGTCAAAGAGTTAGGAGTGTTTGGGTTCCTAAGGAACTCATTATTTCTAATGATATGAATGCTATTGCTTCTTGGATTCCTAAGGAAACCAAAATGTTGAAGGCTAACACTCATGGACCCAAAATGATTTGGGTACCAAAAATCAAGGCCTAATTTCTTTGTTTGTAGGGGGAGCATTGCTACAAGGCTAAAGCTTCAAGCAAAAATTCTTGGTACCTTGATAGTGGATGCTCAAGACACATGACCGGTGACAAGAGTCAATTTGTGGAACTAAAGCCTAAAGGTGGTGGAGTGGTAACGTTTGGTGACAACTCCAAAGGCCACATTGAAGGAATAGGATCCATTGGTAATCACTCTTCTATTTTCATTGAAAATGTTTTGTATGTCAACGGTCTTAAGCATAATTTGTTGAGTATTAGTCAATTGTGTGACAAGGGTTTTAATGTTCTATTTGATAAAAGTGGTTGCAAAATTGTAAACATTAAAACAAATCAACTAATGCTCATAGGACATAGAATAGGCAACATTTACATGGTGCATTTAGATGACATCAATGCATCTCATACATGCTTAGTTGCACATGATGAACATGACTCATGGCTTTGGCATAGAAAATTAGGACATTCTAGCATGAGTGTCTTAGAGAAATTAATTTCCCTTAATCTAGTTAGAGGTTTACCCAAACTTAAATTTTCTAATGATAAAATTTGTGATGCATGTTCAAAGGGTAAACAACATAGAAGTTCTTTTAAATCCATAAATGATGTCTCTACTAGTAGATGTTTACAATTAATTCACATGGAACTTTTTGGGCCTATTAGAACAATGAGCTTGGGTGGAAAATCATATGCTTTTGTGCTTGTAGATGACTACTCTAAGTATACTTGGGTTCTATTCTTAAGTACAAATGATGAGGCTTTAGAAAAATTCATCACATTTTCTAAAATAACTCAAAATGATCTTGAACTTAAGATTTCTCACATTAGAAGTGATCATGGAACCGAATTTCAAAATCTAGGTTTCGATGAGTTTTTAAATGAAAATGGGATTAGCCACAATTTTTCCGCACCTCGCACTCCTCAACAAAATGGGGTAGCTGAGAGGAAAAATCGAACTTTAGAAGAAATGGCTAGAACCATGCTTTGCGAAAATAATTTACCTAAATATTTTTGGGCGGAAGCCACAAATACCGCTTGCTATATTATAAATCGAGTAATGATTAGGCCAATTTTGAAGAAAACACCTTATGAGATTTTAAAATCTAAGAAGCCTAACATTAGCTATTTTCATCCTTTTGGTTGCAAGTGTTTTGTTTTGAATAATGGTAAAGAAAACTTAGGTAAATTTGATGCTAAAAGTGATGAAGGTATTTTCTTAGGGTATTCTTTAAACTCTAAAGCCTATCGTGTATTTAATAAAAGAACTCTAGTTGTTGAAGAGTCAATACATGTTGTTTTCGATGATAACCTCCTTCCGAGGAAGGAATCTTGTGATGATGATGATGTAGGAATCATTGATGCCATTGATGGAGGACAAACGTCAAAGGTGGATGAGATTCCAACCAAAGATGAGGATTCACAAGATCCACCTCTTGAAGCCTTGAAGGACTTGGCTCTTGAGGAAAGGGAGGTGTCTTACCCAAGGGAGTTAAACTATGTCAAAGGTGGTGAAATCTTGGGTGATCCATCCAAGGGGGTAACTACTAGATCCTCTCTCAAATTAATGAATCATGTTGCATTTCTTTCATGCATTGAGCCTAAAAATATTAAAGAAGCTTTAAAAGATGATTTTTGGATTTTGGCCATGCAAGAGGAATTAAATCAATTTGAGAGGAGTAAAGTTTGGACATTAGTTGAAAGGCCTAATAATCAATCTACTATAGGAACAAAATGGGTTTTTAGGAATAAATTAGATGAAAGTGGTAATATAGTGAGAAACAAGGCTAGGCTTGTTGCTCAAGGCTCTACACAAGAAGAGGGAATTGATTTTGATGAGACTTATGCACCCGTAGCTAGGATGGAAGCCATTAGGATGTTGCTTGCATTTGCATGTTATCATAATTTCAAGCTTTTTCAAATGGATGTAAAAAGTGCCTTTTTAAATGGTTTTATAAATGAAGAGGTGTATGTTGAACAACCACCGGGTTTTGAGGATTTAAAATTTCCAAACCATGTTTTTAAACTAACAAAAGCTCTCTATGGTTTAAAACAAGCTCCTAGAGCTTGGTATGAGAGACTTTCAAATTTCTTAATTGAAAAGGGTTTTGAAAAAGGAAAGGTGGATACAACACTCTTCATAAAAAGATATAACAATGACATCTTAGTAGTTCAAATTTATGTTGATGATATCATTTTTGGTTCTACTAATGAGTGTTATTGTAAAGAATTTTCTAAGCTAATGCAAGGTGAGTTCGAGATGAGCATGATGGGGGAGCTCTCATTCTTTTTTGGACTTCAAATCAAACAAAGAAAAGATGGCACCTTCATAAATCAAGCTAAGTACGTGAATGATATGCTCAAAAAGTTTGGCTTGGAGAATGCAAAGCCTCAAGCCACTCCTATGAGTTCTTCCATAAAGCTTGCCAAAGATGAAGGAGGTAAGTGTGTTGATTCTAAGCTTTATAGATCCATGATAGGTTCTTTGCTTTACCTTACCGCAAGTAGACCGGATATCATGTTTAGTGTTTGCTTGTGTGCTAGGTTTCAAGCTAGTCCTAGAGAATCACACCTAGTTGCCATTAAGAGAATTTTTAGATACCTTAGAGACACACCTACTTTAGGCCTTTGGTATCCTAAAGATTCTTCCTTTAGCCTTCATGCTTATTCGGATGCGGATTATGGGGGATGTAAGATAGATAGGAAAAGTACTTCCGGGACATGCCAATTCTTAGGTAGTATGCTCGTATCTTGGTTCTCTAAGAAACAAAATAGCGTAGCCTTATCTACCACCGAAGCAGAGTACATATCCTTAGGGAGTTGTTGTGCTCAAGTTCTTTGGATGAAGCAACAACTCTTAGATTATGGTGTTGAAGTAGAAACCATACCCCTTAGGTGTGACAACACTAGTGCCATTTGTCTCACTAAGAATCCCATCCAACACTCTAGAACTAAACACATAGAAATTAGACATCATTTCATTAGAGATCATGTTTTGAAAAATGATGTTGTTATAGAGTTTGTTGACACCTTGAACCAATTAGCGGATATATTTACAAAACCTTTAGATAAAGATCGCTTTTGGACCCTTAGGAGAGAGTTAGGTTTAACTAGCCTTTCTTGACCCTTTTAGGTCCCAAAATGTCTAAATTTGCTTGAAATTGTTTGTGATTCATGCTTGTGTTAATTTCGTTCATTTTGCTTCTATGCATGTTGCTAGGGGGAGTATGTATTAAGTTTAGCCATTAAAACTTGTTCATATGACATGTACATGCATTTAGGGATGTTTCAAATTGGATTTTTGCACTTAAATCTGTCTAATCTGCACAATCTGGTAAAGGTGTATCGATACGGCTGCAAAGCGTACCGATACGGGTTGATAACTGGGAATTTTTTAGGATGAACGAGTATCGATACGACCATGCGTATCGATACGGTACAAGTCAAGGGAAATAGTCAAAGCCAAGCGTACCGATACGGCCCCGCGTATCGATACGGTAGTAACGACGAATATAAAATTAGGGTTAAAGGGTATCGATATGCGTGTATAGCGTATCGATACGGCATCGACGGAGAGGCTATTTAGGGCTGTATGTGTTAAAACTCTTTAAAAACTCAAAAACCCTAGCCGCGAAACCCTATATAAACCCCCTCAATCCTTCAAATTTTACCATCAATCTTCAAAATTCCTTGAGGGTTTTTACTCTACACATCAAGGCAAAGCTTTGGCATCAAATCTTGTGCATTCACATCCTCTCTTTCATCCATTCTAAGATTCAAGGTATAAAATTTTTCTTTTCCATTTTCTTTAATTTTCGTTTGTTTTTAATTGTTGTTTCAACTGATTTTTTGTACAAACCTTGTTTGATTGTTATGAGTTTCAACTTTTTCACAAATTTTTTTCAAAAATTAAAATTTTTCATTCGAATATATTTTATATTCGATATTTTTAAACTGTTTTTTTAATTTAATTGTGAATATCTCTTTAAATTAAAATTCTTTTTAACATATTACCTTGAATTATTAGAATTTATTGGATTAAATAGGATGTTAATTGCATACATATTCGAATCCTTTTTGATGTATTTTCAGGATTATGGCACCAAAAAAGGGAACTAAGCGTCATCGTTCTACTTCCAATCCTATTAAGGATGTCGAGGGTAATCCTACACCTAACCTTCCTTATATTATCCAATCTAGTTTTCCCGAGGATGGTGATAGAGAACGATATAAACTTTTTCAAGGAATGAACCTTAGGGAAGAGCGTGTTGTATCAATCCCTTTCTTAAATTCTGCCCGTTTCAAGTTTCAATACCTATCTTTAATTAAACAATGGAAATTTTTAACCTTTTTGAGCATCCCTCCTATACTCTATAGGAATCTAGTCATCGTGTTCTTTTCCAATGCCATATGCATTCATGATGAACCTAGGGAGCATGTCATTGCCATTGAATCTTCTATTATGGGCAAAACTTTTCAAATTGATCAAAAGGTTTTATGTAATGTCTTTGGTTTTGAATGCTCCCTAGGTACGGGTTTATGAACACTCTTTGGGTACGGGTTTTTTAGGCTCAGCAAAGGTTTTAAATGCTCATGACCGTATCCTTCACCTTCTTATTTCTTGGTTTATCCGTCCATCGGGTGGGAAATATTCAACTATTCGTCAAACGGATGATTTTTGGCTTAAGTGTTTTAGAGAAGGTAAACGTCCAAATTTGTGTCAAATCATGTTTGCCGACCTTGTCTTTTTAGTTCAACACGCTCACACCAAACAAGTCTCATCCTTTTACTACTCCACGGCTTTGAGTTTTCTATTTCATTCCTTTGGCATTGATTGTTCACATGATTTTCCCGAAACCCTTGGCCTACCCATCGATGAGCGTTCCCTAGCTCGTTCCGGTTTCACTTATGTTGATAATGATTGGGTTCGCAATGCTCAAGATCCTTCGCCCGTTGCTCCAGTCGATACCTCTCGTGCTTCTTCGAGCTCTCACCGTGCTCCTCTTGATTCCTCCTCCATGGATACTCTCACGACCTTCCTAAATGAGAAGTTCACCGCAATGGATAATTGTTTCACATCCTCAGAGGATCGCGTCCAAGGCATGGAAAAGAAGATAGACACCATGGCCGCTCGCCAAAACTCCATGGATATCTCTCTTACCGCCTTCCATGGTGCTTGGATCAATCAAACCCGAAGGAATCAACCCTCTCAAGAAGATGAAGAAGAAGATGACGAGGACGATAATGATGACGAAGGGGACGAGTAGATCATGCATCTCATCTTAGGACATTTAGTCTTTTATTATTATTATTGCACTTTCGTTTTTAGAATTTGAAGTTTATGCCTATTTTCTATGTTTTTAGGATTTTAAAAGTTTGGATTATGATGGTTGCTTTGAAATTTATGCATTTGAACCTTTATGTTTATTTTGAAGTTTATGCATTTGAACTCTTATGCTTGCTTTAAGTTTAATGAATTATTGTTGCTTTATATTGCTATTATCCTTGTATTCTATTTTGATCTAACAAAAAGGGGGAGAAGGATCATAGAGTCAAATATTTTATTTTTGAAAATCTATCTTAAAGTAAGGGGGAGAAAGCTTTTCAAAGTTTCAAAAACTTAAAAATTTATTTATGGTTTTGTTATATCAAAAAGGGGGATATTGTAAAACTAAAATTGATTTTGATATAACACATAAACCTAAGGACCAATTTGCAAAACGATAATTTTTTAAGTACTCTTTAAAGTCTCACAAATCGACAAGTATTTTTGAATAAAATAATATTTGAAGACTGGCTCTTAAACATATAAAATTTCCTAAGTCTTTTCCTATGTTTTTCAAGCATAAGTATGCAAAAACGCCCAGGCGTATCGATACCCTTATGCGTATCGATACCCTATTTTGCCACTGGAATTTTAATGAACATACCGTACCGATACGCCTTGCAACCGTATCGATACGATATTCATCTGGGCAACTGTTTTCATGAAACTGTACCGATACGTCTTGCAACCGTATCGATACGATATTCATCTGGGCAACTATTTTCATGAAACCGTACCGATACGCCTTGCAACCGTATCGATACGATAAGCATATCTTTGAAAAATCTGAGCATTTAATTATTTGACCGTTACTTGTCAGTTGGTTGGTTTCCCAATTTTCAAAAGGTCGTTATACCGTACCGATACGCTTGGTATGCGTATCGATACACTTTTTATGTAAACTTGGCTTGGGATTCCAGTGAGCAAAAACCGTATCGATACGGCCTTCCGTATCGATACGCCCCTTAAAACCGTACTGGTACGCCTTCTATGCGTATCGATACGCCCTGTTTTTCAGGCACAACGGCTCTTTCCTCTTTGATGCAGGTATCGATACGCCCTTCCCGAGTACCGATACGGTAGGCTGCAGAGCTGCATTTAATGCTGGAAAATTGCTCCCAACGGCTCTATTGATGATCCCAACTACCCAAACGGCTAGAAATCAATGCAAGGATATAAAAACAAGCTTCATTTGACCAAGCAACAACTATTGAACATTCAAGCATCATCAAAGCAAAAATCCAAACCCTTGAGCTATTCAAAGTCAAATTTTTGTATCCAACTCTAGTGTGTTTCAAATTGTCAATTTGTATTGTGAGTTTGGGGTTGTTGAAATTGTAATTGGGTAGACAATTATCCTTTGAGAGGAAACATTTGAGTTTACCAAAATCTTTCTTTGTATTTGAGTGGATTAAGCTTTGGGTAGAAAGCTTAATCGAAATTGTAAGGTTTCCTCCTCATCCAAGAAAAGGGGACGAATTCAAGTAGTGAATTGTTTGAAAATCCTTAGTGGGAACTAAGGTAGTGGATGTAGAGTTCATTTAGAGAACTTGAACCACTATAACCCTTGTGTCATTTTTATTTTCAATCTTTCTCTTCACCAAAATTTTAATTGCCAATTCACCCCCCTCTTGGCCATTTGCAAGTGTTCGATCAACTCAACAAAGAGCAATAAATTCTTGAGAGAAAGCACATTATGAAAAGTGCAAAATTGCGAATATTGCAATGATTACCGCTAATGGTAATAATATCGTCACCACTAGAAGTAGAAATTTTAAGAGAGCAATATGAGTTCGCAAAATATCCTTTTGAGAATTATAGATAACATATGTTATTAATTGACATTTGAAATAAGCCAATATGGATATAAGTTCTAGTAGCCAAAAAGTTAATTGAAAGCTCTAGAAGAGCTATATATTGTTACCAAAAGATAATTTCAATTGAAATCTCCGAAAGAGCTAAATATATTCCTATTTAAAGGAATAAATTTGATGGTTGTACTAGACATGTACGAGTGAGATTGAATTACATGTTATGGTAAACAAAAAATTTACAAATTCATAGATATATACACACATATATATAGTTGGCATGATCGGTTAGATCATCCTGATCAATAATGGTGTAGAAATTATTGAGATTTACATGCACATGTATTAAAAGAACCTGAAGTTCTTGTGGTGCTTATTCTCAAAGGAATTGATTAAATTCCACTTATTAAAGAACATGAAGTTCTTGTGTTGCTTAAAGGAATTGATTAAATTCCACTTACTAAAAGAACATGAAGTTCTTGTGTTGTTTGTTTTCAAAGGATATAGTTGATCTCACTTACCAAAAGAATTAGAACTTGAAGTTCTTGTGCTGAAGTTGAGACTGCATGTCTTGCACATCTGAACGAAATATGGGCCCATATATATACAAATGTGGAAAATTTTATATGATTTTAGTAGATGCATCTACATTGTTTTATCAACTTACAACCAGAAGTTTGTGAGATTGATTATAAAAAGATTCAGATTATGCAGTTAGACTATTCATCTTGCAAAAGCTAGTGAGTTTATATTTTATGCTATATCAGTTGTTACAAAGCCTGTTGATTATGAAAAATATAGTTCGACAAAATTTCAATTTGATGCCTCCTATTTAATAGCTAAACTATGAGAACAAAAGAGTTATCATTTATATGGTGTTTTCATAATAGCAACACTTATACGCATCAAGCCAACGAGTTATAATAAACTCCCCTTTATGATTGGTTTTTGGTTAGAAGCCATACATTTCTCATTTTATAATTTTTAAATGTACGATATGAATTGCTCTACTACAACACACAAAATAGGTAAATAAAAAGGTTGAGAATATATATTGAGTATGAGTCTCCTTTTATGTTTAAACTCTTAAACATTAATTGGATAATCATTTATGACATGATTTTTCTCAACATCAGGGGAGATAATAATCAGTTGGATAAAGGAAAATGAATTATCGTTATCTAGATCCTCGTATATAAACCAAAAGTTCATAAGATAATTCATGTTATTACATGTCAACTGTCAGACATATTTACTGACTCAGTGAGAGTAACTAAGTCTCATATACCAACTGAAATGCTCTAAGTTTAAATTACATGTTAGAGCGAGAGGATGTAAATCATTCTTGAAGCATGATAGTTGAAATGGTTCTAATGATAAAAATTCTTGTAAATGGAAAGTAATATGAGATGGTCATATATTGGAGGCGGGTGCTCCTGAAGAGACCCAAGACATAACTAATAATAAAACTCTTGAAGAGTTTCATGTGCGTGAAATAAAGATTGAAATCTTGAAGAGATCTCGATGAGTTATGTCACTACGAGAATGGAACTAGAAAATTGAAAAGTTGTCGACAACGATTTTACAAATAGTTTTAAATAGAATACTTCTATAAAAGTAAAGAAAGAAAACGAGGATCTTGTATAGAAATCTATCAAGAAGTTTAGATATTGAATTGACCAATATAGAAAGACGCTTTGAACTTCTAAAAGAGAAGTATTTGGACCAACAGTCCAAACACCTAAAGGTATAATGCAAGTGAGACACAAATAAGTAGTCGTAAATACGACAAATTATAATTTATGAAGAATTCTAAATACTTCATGGTGGATGCAATTAATTTGGCAGTTATGAAATATATTACATGCGTCTAATTATTTATGGATCCATATTTATCCTTAAAGAATTTAAAATGCTAGAAGCATTTGGAAATTTCTGAGGAAATTTATTTAGACATGTCTCATTGAATATTTTGGCGCATTTTGTTTAATTGCCTAAGTGAGTACTAATTGAGAAAATACTATAAGAATGATCATATTTCCTTATGCTTTTGTAAAAGGAGTTTGGGTCAAGATTCATTATGATAATTTAAATATTATTAGAACTCCTGAAGAGTATTCAAAGCATTTGGTTATTTAAGGGAAGGATTTGCGAAAAAGAATATTGAGATGTGGTTTTGTCTCGACCTAAAGATCGAGCACTTAAATATGCGTTTTTGTCTATGAATAGACATAAGTTGAAAGGATCTTAAAGAATATTCAATATGGATAAATCATGTCTGTTGTAAGATCGTTGGATGTGAATAAAGATAATTATATCTTTTCTTGGTCTTGAAGCATCATATATTAGTTGGTCAAGAAATATCTATAGATATACAAAGATCTTCACCTTTAGATCTTCAAATATTCGTCGATGCATCCTCAAATCTTGAAGAAATAATTATTATGCACGAGGCAAACCAAAAATGTGTTTGGCTAAGACCATTGACCCAACATATCTAGAAGATATGTGATTTACTTTCACAAGATATGATACAAATGTTATCTTGTATAGAGATAATGAAAGGTGGATACATCATGAAACATATTACTCCAAAGTTTCATCTCTAGCGATCTTTAGAAAAAGTATTCAAGATTGAATTATGAAGATTCAAAGATCTTCTGTGGTGATTTCATGAGGGGGAGTAAATACGCATTGCACTCTTTTTCCCTTAACCGAGGTTTTGTCCCAATAGGTTTTCCTGGTAAGGTTTTTAATGAGGCATCATGTTATGCGTATCAAAGATGTGTGTACTCTTTTTCCTTCACTAAAAAATTTTTTCCCACTGGGTTTTTATCTTAGTGAGGTTTTAACGAGGCACGTTATCTTCATAGACATCCAAGGGGGAGTGTTATGAATATTTATCTATGTGGATGTTTATCATGATTAGAACTTTATCTAAGGAGTTTGATTTATTTATTATTAGGAATATTATCTCTATTAATTAGAGTTTTATATATTATGTACTTCTTATGCCTATAAATAGATGAAGGCATTGTACACAATTCTTAGTTTTTTTTATAATATGAATGTCCCTCTTTCTCTCATCGCTTTATTCTTTTATACTTGTTCGTTGTTCTTCATTATTTTATTCACAACAGTGTATTTATTTTAACAAAAACAAGGAGTTGAATTTTTTTATAAAAAATAAATAAATAAGAAAAGATACAAAGATTACACTTCAAGCTTAAAAAAGAATAATTATGTACATCAAAAGACTCTCTTGCATACAAACTTAAATGGCGTGCAAAAACTCTCTTGCATACATTAGTATCTTTCATAGAATTCTAACAACCATCATAAAATTCTTATTGTTTCTATCTAACTAAACACTATATAGATATAAGAATGGAGATCAATTTTTTTTTTTTGCAAATTACTCTGCTAACGGTTTTGATTGCATCGACAAGCTAACACAAAAAAAAAATCTATTCATACTAAATTATTAACCTTCCTTAATCAGAGTGTACGTCGTGTTGATTGCTACACAAACGCCAAACTACCTTGAAGATAGACAAACGTTGATGTACAGAGACGGACAAACAAATGCAATAAAAAATGCAAAATTGTGTAATATGAAATTGAGGATATATTTATTTGGAAAAAAATTGAGTTGAAAGAATCGCTCACAATAAATCTGTATAGTACATGATCTGAATTAATCAATTAATAAACTGAATATAAAATAAATGATAAACCTAAAGCTACCGTCGAAAATAACACTTACAAAAGGTTTCACTGTTCATCAATTCTTTACTACTAAAAAAATGAGTGCCCTTTGGATGAAAGGAGACACAGACACGTAGAGTTAAAAGAATCCAATCATTAATTCTTTATTACCATCGAAATAATTGATTTAAGTGTAGAGTTTTTGCAATTTGATACCAAATAAAACTTTTCTTACAAATCTAATCCACGCATGTTTTAGTAAATCCTCATTGGCTGAGGTTGATCGTATATCAAGATTAATTCCCATTGATATTCCATGGTTTGTTTTTCTATTATTTTCTCTATAATCTATAAAAAGACAAAATACACTTGTAAGCTATTAGGACAAGCAAGTTTCATTTTTTTGAACATAAAAAATAAAAGAAATAATTATCATTTGTTTCATTAAAAATTATGTTACGCATATATGAATACAGAAATGGATATGAAAACAAAACATAACAATTGTTAAAATTACAGAGTACGGGTACGACAAAGGTAAGATATATATATATATATATATATAATAAATTCTAATAATAATACAAAATTCAAATTCAAATAAAATTCATAATTCCAAAAAGAATTGTCTACGAGTTACGGTAATTATATGGTTGACTCGAAAAATTAATTTACATCAAAATTAGTCTTAAAATTAAACTTTTAGATCAAAATTAAGAGTTTGAGTCACAAAAATAATAATATAATTTTTTTTATAAAAATAATTAAATAATAATATTAATAATAATAAAATCCTAATAAAAAAATAAAGTAATTTTTTTTAATTATTTAAATAAAGACATGATAATTAATTAAAGCATAAAAGTAATTCATGTTAATAAGCTTTCTTTTTTTTGCCCCCAAAAAATCAATTAATGAAAAACAAATTAAAATAAAAGGACTTTTCTACTTTTTTTCACGTGGGTTTTCACTTGGCTTCTTCATCTTCAACTTTTCTGCAAATCCTCTTCATCTTCGAACCGGGTCATTAAAGTACACAATCAGAAGTTTTCTACACCCCAAGACTGATCAAAAGTTTTTCGAGAGCCTTCCGCTACCACTGTAGGTAGGGATGGCAATGGGGCGGGTTCGGGGCGGCCTTCTGAACCCGCCCCGATCTATAAGATATTAAACCCGACCTCACCCCGCCCCGCCCCGAATTAAAATATTAATTTATCCGCCTCGACCCGCCCCGATACAATAACCTTTAAACTCGACCCCGACCCGCCCCGAAAAATTTAAAATTTTTTTAATTTTCGTCGACGATAAATATTAGATTCGACCAATCTTTCATCACAATCACAAATTATGGTTTCAAGTGACTTCAAACTTATATAAAAAATAAAATAAAACCAATTTTAAATTTTCCGCATGTTAAATTACATATTTAAAAGAATAAACTTGAATCATTGACCGTTAGAATCGAATATTTTAAAACTTGAACACATTTAACAAAATTTTACGATAAGCACGAACCAAAACAAAAACAAAAAATAGCTTAAAACTCCTAAAAATGTTTATATATAGTGATATTTTTTATAAATATAATAAAAATATATAAAAATATAAAAATGTACCGGGCGGGGTGGGGCGGGAAATTTCTAGCAAATACTAGAACCCGCCCCGCCCCGATCCCCGAAATTTAAAAAAAATACCTGATTGGATCAGGTCGAGGCCGAATATTTTTGCCATCCCTAACTGTAGGTTGGGTAGGCGTGTGGACTCTCAACGTGGTTTTCGAAACGTCCTTTTCGGTCTCTCAACGTACCCAAATAATTTGCAGTCGTACTTTATTAATATGAGGCGTTTTCGGTACGTGCCTTAACCATACCAAACTCGTCCCCGTTCCAGGTACGTGAGACGGCCTTCAAGTCACGTACTCATACTTTATAAATTAAAAACTTCTAAATTTAGACGAAAGAAAAAAATACACATGATAACAATTACAGATTTACGAGATAAACTCGTACATCAAAATGACCACTAGAACAAAACTCGAACAGACATTAAACCAAAAGACAAACCAAAAAAACCATGGATTAACCCAACTCATCTTCATGCAGAAGGTGTAGCACATCAGAGGTGGGACTTCAAACCCAAATAATAAAATGTTTATTTTTTTTTATCATTTTGTGTGTCTAATTTTTATTTTACTTTTAAATTTCATAGTTTTTTAACACCTTATAAGCACGAAACTCCAATCATAGTTCGATGATGACAATCTTTATTAGGACTAATTTGGAAGTGACGACTTGGTTTAGCAGAGAAGTGTTCATGGCTATGATAAATAAAAAAATGTTTTGCGGTTGTCAACGTTCTTTGCGGTGCTTCTGTCGTTGTATATTCATATCCTCTCTTTTTTTTTGTCTATGCATGATCAATTATTAAAATCTCTTTATGTTGAATATAAATTAAGTGGAATTGACGTGCAATGTCATATATGACCTCTCATAATCTAATTTAGTACTGAAATTTTTGTTGATCTTTACTAAAATCTCGATAAATTATATCATTATGAGAAAAAAGTCCTAATTAGTTATATCATCACGGGAAAAAATTAAACCGAAGCAGAACAATTATGAATAACTATTTTACGTATACTGTTTCTTTATAAGTGAAGAAAGAAAATAAGTTTTCTTGAAAATAAATCTATCATGTAGTATAATAATTAAGATAGTCATACAATGGAGACAAATACTGCTGAAAAGATTCAAGACATAACAAATAATAAATTTAAAAAAAATAGGTACCTGAAAAATGAAAATGATGAAAAATCTCGATAAGTCATATCACTACGAGAAAAAATTAAACCGAAGTAGAAATATTATGAAAATACACATACTCTTTTTTTAACCAAGGTTTTGTCCCACTAGAGTTTCCTAGCAAGGTTTTTAACGAGACATATTATGCGCATTAAAGGTTTTTAGGTTGTGGCTTAGGGTTTATGGGTTTAGGTTGTAGGGGTAGAATTTAAGGTTTATGATTAGAATTTAGAGTTAGGGATTTAGATTTTAGATTTTATAGCTTAAATATGAATGGTTGTATAATTTTTTTACACAGCTTGTGTATCAAAATATAACTCTTTTAACAAGACACATTATATTTATGGACATCCAAGGAGTAGTGTTATAAATATTTATTTATGTGGATGTTTATTATGATTAGAACTGTAACCCCCTCGTCCCGGTCTGGCCGGATGACCGGACCGAGTGGGCCACACGGGAAAAACCGAAGTGAAACCCGTTAAGGTTCCCCCTCGGTTAACAACCCTATTTTTTTTTCTTTAATTTAATCTTTTCTAAAGGCTCATTTAAGTCCTATGTGATCAAACAGCGGAATAAAATACATGAGATAAACATTTGAACCCAAAACAACATTTAAACAGTCTAGTTTTAATCCTTTAAACAGCCCGTTTCGAAACACCCTTGAGGCGTATCGAAACGCCTTGACCAAGTCAACTGCCCCAGAGCCCTTATAAGGGGGCCGTATCGAAACGGTGGTCAACCGTTCCGAAACGCCCTCAACGGTCAACTTCTCGTGGTCAACGAGATTTTGACCGTTTCGAAACCCTCAGACCCGTTTCGAAACGCCTTCATCTCGTCAATTTCTCAGAATTCCAGTAGCCAAAATGTTCCGAAACGCGTATCGGAACAGGGGTTTCCAGAGGCCAAACCGTATCGAAATGCGTTCCGATACGGGGTCCCTGAAGCCTACCCATTCCGAAACGACCCAGCCCGTTTCGAAACGTGGGCTGCCTACAACCTTTGAAAATCAGACTTGGGCAAATTTTAACAAGTCTAAAGGTCTCATAGGACTCCTAAAGCCACACAACACAACCAAACAAAGTCTAGAGGCATGCAACTCATGTCAATCATACTTAAACACACTCAATGCATAAATATAAACAATCATACGTACATGGCAAATTACACATTAGTAGCCTTTCATACAAGTCATGCTTGATGACTTTAAAAACCAATAGGCACCATATATCATCAAATAAGTTTACATGCTATCAAAACAATCTTAAGCATCCATAGGGCATTCATCATACTAGCATTTGGCATGATAATACCTCCATTCACAAGATCATTCTAGGCATGAAAGATAGCATGCTTAGGCAAACATTCATAAGCACATCCACAAAAGGCACAAGACCAACATATACATAAGCATTCGAGGCACACAACATAATCAAGGTTTACAATCCAAACGAAGCATCCAAAGGCCAAACTAACATCAACATACAACAAACATTCGCATCAACAACACCTATCCCATTGCTTGACTATTACAATCTACAAATTAAAGTTCATACTTGAGCTAACCAAAAGCATCACTTGGTGACCTTTCCTTGCCTTTGCCACCCACAAGCTATTGATTTGCATTGTTGAATAAAAAGAAGCGTAAGCATAAAAGCTAAGTGAGGGTAAGCTCGTAAAACAAACCTTCGACAATGCGGGGTCCAAGCACGAGCTACAACCAAGATAAAATGCATGATCTTACCTTCGATCCATTTGAGCCATAAATATAGATGATGCATGAACATATATTCAATATCATGTCATGCTCAACATGTTTGAATCCACAACAATATGAAATCACATATATTAAACCATGTTAGCAACACATCCCAAATCACATTGGCTCACAATTAACCACACATTGGCAACATAAACTACAATCCGTATAGGCACCTAGCTATGACTCGAATACGCGGATAACCGTTGGAACTCACATCCAACAACACAACCATTACCTGACGGTGGGATTCCACTCATCACCGTTCACACGGAGGGGATTCCACTCATCCTCACACCTCATTTCACGCGGAGGGGATTCCACTCATCCTCACGTCCGTCGATGGGATTCCACTCATCACCGACTAATATATATAAAAGAAGATTTCCGGGCGAACCCGTACTCCATCTTGATGACTACCATCATCAAGACCACGCGCGCATTTCGACTCACGTGTGCACACTAACATCCTAATGATCGATCATTTGTACCCCAAGTATACTAGTGCCAATACTACACATTTCATTGATCTATCACAATATCAATCCATAACATCTTTCGTGCTTAGCACGTACTCACCATGACTCACCGTCATGCACAAACCACATTTCCATGCCTAGCATGTACTCACCATGATCCTCGGATCATACGTTCACCTCATAACATCATTACACATGTCGACACTACATGCATCTCAATAACACAAACATCACATCATATTTCATACATATGTAGATCTCTATCACATTTATCATCAACATGCGTGTAACAATGCATTAAGTCATGCCTCCACATACATGTATAACAACATAAGCATAACCACCATAAGCATGATTAAACATGAGGCATAATTCAACACTTTAAAGATCAACCAAGGTCTCTAACTAAAGTTTGGGATTAGGCTACCACCCTAATCCCAACTCTAGGTGGGTCTACCAATCACAACCTAGTTCACATGCTTGAACCAACACTTGAAAACCATTTAAAAATATTTAACC
This sequence comes from Hibiscus trionum, assembly GCA_030270665.1. Taxonomy (NCBI): domain Eukaryota; kingdom Viridiplantae; phylum Streptophyta; class Magnoliopsida; order Malvales; family Malvaceae; genus Hibiscus; species Hibiscus trionum. The sequence goes on from BSYR01000012.1 coordinate 2,633,011, forward strand.
ACTCACCTAAGCTTCCAAGCTCCAAGCCAAGCAAGCAACCTCCCTCAATTTTCCGGATTTCTTCCCGAGGCTTCTCCAACACAAATTCCCGCTTCTAAACAACCTCAAACACATTTCAAACAATTCCAAATCAGCCCAACATCAAAAGACCAACCCGGAACACAATTCAAATTCAATTTACAACGTTGCAAGCCATGACCAAACCCCACACTTTGCAATTTCGGGCAGCCCACATACCCCTTCCAAAATCCATGTTTTCAACCTTTTTAGCACCCTCAAATGCTTCCAAAACAGCCCCCAACTATTACCCTAACATCAACCCTCAATTTCCAACACATACCACACCCAAAACTCAACTAAAAACCCTCATAAAACCCCATTTATACCCAAATTCAGGAATCTCAATAAAACACTTTAAAAATCATATATGTTGGACCTTATGGTTCCTAGACAACATATCTAACCATAATAATTCAAGAGCTTTGATAAAGAACCATAAAGTCACTACCTTTAATCTTTTTCCATGAAAACCCAAATTCCTAAAACATGGATGAAAATGAAAACAAATGGTACTTTTGAGGAGAGGAAGTTAAGAGCAAAATGAAAACGTAATTACCTTTCAAAACCGAGCCAAAATGAGGGAGAAAGGAGATGAAATAGTGAAATGGAGGGGGAGCTTCTTCATTGTCGTTGAAAATGGAAATGGATGAGTGGAGAAGATGACAAAAGGGATATTTTAATAAAAAGGGGAATTTAAATTAGAAGTCCATTTATTTACCCTTTTGCCATTAATGAGAATAGCCATTTAAATTTTCCAATGCCATGGAATTGGGCTTTAAAACCATAACATGCCCAACATAATTTAGTTGTTTGAAAACCCGGGCCCAAAATAGTATTTTATTATTTTAAATTGTAAAACCGAAACCCGAACCATTATTTAAATATTATTTTCTTCCGGTCCCCAAACTCGGGTGTTACAAGAACTTTATGTATTAAATAAGGCTTTGATGTACTTTATTATTAAAAATTTAATGTCAATTAGGATTAGAGATCTATACGTTGTATACTCTATATGTCTATAAATATAGTGTTAGAGAAAATTTACCTAGAGGGGAGGAGAAAAATCTAGGTGAAGGCAATGCTCTTGAGGGGTCTTAAACCCGGGACTTAAGGGGAAGGGTGTGACGCAAATGAGCGTGCTTTGACCACCAAGCTGTCCTCGAATGCTCAGTTCTTCTTTTATTTAGTTTATAGTAATAGTTATTAAATTAAATTTTACTTAAAATTTTATGTTATTAAAATGATTACATTAATATTTTATTCGATTGTTTTTCTATTTGCAAATCGAATTCAAGTCAAGTAAATATATTTTTTAAACTCGGGTTGGATTGAAATCAAATTTTATTGTATTAGTGTTGAGTTCATGTCGACAAAAACTCGACCCGTTACAATCCCGACGTTGAAATCCTTCTAGCGTTCTTACTCGGACCATGGTAAAGTAAATGACAATTGCTTTGATTTTCATTTACCATTATAAGTAAACTGCTTCCAAATTGCTTCGTATAGAAATTTAAAAATCAAAACTCAAAATATGCGTGGTGGATTTCACTGATTTAAGCATAATTTGAGAACTCTAATCACTTGCGCCAATTCTTATAAGTTGTTGGGTTTAAAATGTATGAACTGTTTTCAATATGCCCGAGTATTCTATGCCCAATTGAGGCCACACCCACATGTAATCTAAAAGTCCAAATTCTAAAACCCAATATTGACAATCCATTTTCACCCTTCATCTTATCTATGCAGATAATCATCATTACGTCGCCTGATATGTTCCAAAACTTCATGATAAAACCTTCATCTTATTATTTATTTATTTTTATTCTCAAATAAAATTTCTATTTTTTAATTTATCTTTTTCTTATATTTTATTTTGCTTCATCTGTCTTTGTAGTATAATTTTATTTTATATTTGATACGTTATTCTTTTATCTTATGACTTGGTTCCCGTTTACTTTTGTGGCAGTTTGACGTTCGTATAACGATCATCACCTCTCCTATACCAAAGCTTAAGTGTCTAGTTGGATAAAAATAAGGAGATTTAATTGTTAGATTTCTATAAATGATGAATGACATAGTGAATGGAAGGTTTTAATTTTTTTTTTCAATATTTTTATGTTTTTTTTGTATGAGATTTTTTGGTGAAAACATAATTTTTTTAATGAAAAAAGATAGGTTATCCAGGTGCCTCGTTAAAAAACTTTCTAAATTAAATGAAGGAAAAAATACACCGAATAACCTACAAGCCTGAAAACACAATTAAAATATAAGCGATATATCAAGACAGCACATCACTAAGATCCACATGAACCACGACTAACGCTATATCGAGTCATTGCCCAAACGTCTGACCACTCTATACCAGTTTGAGACCATGCTTTGCCAAAATATCGGCCACAGAACTAGCCTCCCGATGAACTCAACAAATTGAACCTCCCAGTCCGTGCCACCAAGGTCTGTATGTGATGGACAAGCACACAATGTCTGTTGCTCAACGATTGGAGTCGCAACAGTCGAACGACTTTACCATTGTCTGTATGTGGTGAAAGCGTGTTTTGGGTATGTTACGTTATATATATATAATGAAATCTTATTTCTTGTTTAAAAATAGATGGCATAGATTAGCAAGCAAGCAATGAAAGGAAGGCCAAGATGAATAGAAAGTTATTTAAACAAGTAAAATGATATCAAAGATATGATTTTATTCGATAGTTAATAGTTGTTTGATTATTTAAACAAGCAAAATGACATACAAAGAATGATTATATTTGATACTTGTTTGAATAATTTATTAGTTATCAATATTTTGTATCTATTAATATTAATTAGATTATAAAAAATAATTTTTTAATATAACATTACTAACCATATTTGAAGTATCTATATATTAATTTATTATTTATATAATTATTTTAATACTATTTAATTAATTATTATATTTAAATACAAATGTGTGAGAAAAAAAGAAAAAAAAGCTTACAAATGTCTTAATGTAATATTAAATTTAATACGTGATGGTGAAAAATTAAAATAGAAAATGTTAAATTTAGGTTATTTGGAGATTTTTGATAATTATTAAGGGTAAAAGGATCTTTATAACTCTTATATCAATACCTCTAACTTCAAAAAGCTCATATTAACAACTTTTTCAAAATTAGAGGTTTTACTCCAATCCGCTATTTACCAATCATTCAAATTAACGGATTTGACAAGTCAAACCTCTATTTACCAAACAAACCTATATGTCTTTTGCTTTAATTTCTCGCATTATGGTCCCCGATCCATCAAATTCCCTTGTCTATGGCTCAAAATTTTGGCTACTTCATGTAGCAAACCTTAACCTACTTGCTAATCATGGCTAAAAAATCCCACCAAACAGACATTCCTTTGTTTCCATGCAACCGCTTACTTGGAGGAAATCCCAACCTACTTGTAAAACGACGTTGGGACGTTTATTGCTCGACTTACTACTAAGTACCAACTCTCTTGCTCCATGTTTTCACTAATAGTAGGAGTTTGTTCAAACTCTTAAAACCTTCTTCAATCTCATGCTTTCGTAATTAAATTTTATCTTGGTTTTCATAAAAAAGTAGACATTTAACTACAAAGGATGCATAAAAGTGGTCAAGGGTTCAACCCTCATACATAAAGCAACTTTATAATTTGTGGACAATGTTTACCCTTACATGAGCCAACATAACGTGGATAATGAGTTATTAGGGTCACTTTAGTGGATACTTTGATTTTTTTTAATTATTAGTGTAGACGTTGTTTTCCGGCTGAACTGAGTTGGGCCTTCAAAAGCCCATCAAACACTTGGAGTCGCCATCGATCGTTTTGGGTTAGGTACGACCGAAAACCTGTAAAACTGGTCTACATCATCACCGAGATCTTCGTCAGGTTTGAGAGTCGGTTACGTGTGAGGAAGGTTATAACACCCCACTACACCCAAAATTAGTACCTAAGAGTTATGGTTGTCTAAAAGGAAACTCAAACGGGTTAATAGCACTACTAATAAAATTTAATTATGCTGTTAAATGTATGAAAACGTGGCATGCAATAAAAGAAGCAAAACAAAAAGAACAAAATCAAACTCGATCAACTAAAAAAATTAATCAAGCTCAAATTATTCACCTAATTAAACTGAAACAATTTTAATTGAAATCCAATTCACACATTAGTTAATTTAAAAAATCCAAAGAAAAAAAACAAATATTAATTTAAGGACCGAATCATTAGGCTTAATAATTACTCAAATTTATGAAAGATGATCTAATTAAAAGATAACCTAGACCTAAAGGCTAACATCCAAAGAATCTAAAGGAAAAACCATGACTAAAATGAAATAAATTAACATCTAAAGGAAAAAAACTAAATGCAAAGCTCCTAAAAGAAGAATGGCCTAGAATGCAAATAACTCATAAGTCTAATGCATGCGTGAATTGTCTGCAAAAAAAACAAAGAACCTTATTAGAATGTGGGACCCCCACTTGCTTAATCTACACGGTTACACAACACATCAGAAAGAAAAATGGTCAGTACCCCTTCTATTATTTTATTTTCCTCGTTGAGTTTCGAATGAAACCAAAAAAATACCGGTCCTTTGTATCAAACATAAACAAAATGTTCATCTCATCTCTCACACAAGCACACACCGACCGTCGCTACACACTCACCCCGACGACAGCCAAACCAGAAAACGAAAGCTCTAAAACACCCTTTTTTATCTTTGATTTTGAAATTTTACAACAAAAAGAAGAAGCCCGAAAAATACCTTGCTCAACTCCGAAATTTGCTGTTGGATCGTATTGTTCTTGGAGTATATTGGTCTCGGGGTCGTCGTATACCCTTCCACCATTCAGATTTGGATAATGAAATTTCGGTCACTGGAAAAGAGTAGGTGACGTTTCGTTTGTAACTTTTTCTTCCAACTTCAACACTGATACTTTACTTACTGTTGCCTTTTCGATTTTTTTAGTGTTCGTGTCCCCTAAACGCTGGTGGACGGGGGGTTTATATAGGGTTCAAATTTAGTTATGGATGGTCAAATTTTTAGGGATATGGGGATGTGGATAGTGTTGTAGTTGAATACAAAATCTAAAAGATAATATTCAAATTTTTTGAATGTTTTTTTATATCGTGTATTGTGGCTAGATTTTAGGTATTAACAATGGGGTGGTAGATTTTTAGTTGGATTCAATTTGTTTAGTTTTTGGGTTTGATTTAATATTCAATGAAATAAAAAATTTGATGTGTACAACAGCCCCTCTTTTCTCATTTCTCGAGTAAGAGGAATGGAGCAAAGACTAGAGCAACAAATTTTTCCATTGAATATTAAACTTGTAAAGAGGACACCCCGTTCATCCTACTGATAAAAATATGCACCTCGCTCGTCTCAAAGGCACTATATGAGGTATCTGCTCATCTCAAGGGCATTGGGACTCAAGAATTCATTTCTCGATGTAAAATGCACCATGCTCGTCTCAAGGGCGTTGTAAGGTGTACCTCGCTCGTCTCAAGGGTACTAGGATTCGAGAATTCATTTCTCGATGTAAAATGTACCTCGCTCATCTTAAGGGCACTGTAAGGTGTACCCCGCTCGTCTCAAGGGCACTAGGATTCAAGAATTCATTTTTGATGTAAAATGCACTCCGCTCGTCTCAAGGGTGTTGTAAGCTGTACCCCGCTCGTCTCAAGGGTGTTGTAAGCTGTACCCCGCTCGTCTCAAGGGTACTGGGATTCAAGAATTCATTTCTCGATGTAAAATGCATCCCGCTCGTCTCAAGTGCGCCGAAGGTGTACCCCACTCGTCTCAAGGGCGTTGTGATTTAAGAATTCATTTCTCGGTGTAAAATGCACCCCACTCATCTCAAGGGCGATGTAAGGTGTACCCTGCTCGTCTCTAGGGCACTGGGATTCGAGAATTCATTTCTCGATGTAAAATGCACCACGCTCGTCTCAAAGGCGTTGTAAGGTGTACCCCGCTCTTCTCAAGGGCACTGTGATTCGACTTATCTTATACACCTGCCTTGGTGAAAATGTAAGGATGTACATGTTACTAATGCACCTATCTTTCATGCAAAATGCATACATGCTCCTATGCATGAAACCTTTTTGCAAAACATATTTTTAATTTTGGGTCTTCATCTGAGTCAATCTTCGCGCGATCCTGCCCCTTCTACTTCGTTATCAAGCTTCTTATATTTCGAAATTTTCATCATCATGGAAGGATACTTAATGACATCTTGCATGTCATCGATTTGTTTTTTTTAACCTTTCATCATTTGGGTAGCACAATGAATGTCATATGGAGATATTATGGACCTTGTCAAATAGGGAAAATTTTCCACAAATATCAATAAAATGCACCAATATTTAACGATAAGCAATATGAAATGCAAGATAATTAATGATTTCATCTTATTGGATGAAAATGGCCTAGGCCCCAAGTACGAACACATGCTAAAAAAAGAGAAAAAATCTAAGGAGAGAAAAAAATGCCCTCATATATCAAAATCTGGGATTTCACTTCCAATTCGTTCAAGAATCTCATTTAATTGTGGCTTCTACTAAGTAGAGCTTGAATTCTTCGACTAACATCTAAAGAATATGAACTGTCTTCGTACTAAACAGGACTTCAAAGAGATCTCGCCGACTATATTTTATCTTGCATCATTCGTTCTGAACCATTTCCCTTTTTTACCAACAGGGCCCTCTCAGGTTTTTACCTCTTAGTTTTTCTTTTTCTCCATTTTTTTAACCAAGAGGGCCCTTTCGGGTTTTCACCTCTCAGTTTTTCTTCTCTCTTTTTTACCATGAGGGCCCTTTCGGGTTTTCACCTCTTAGTTTTTTTCTTTTTTTCCTTCTTTTTTCAAAACCCCAGGCATAAATATTTTTTCACTGAGTTAGAATTCATAGGATTTTGTAGCTCACTTCCATCCATCTCAGTTAAGATCAATGCCCCTCAAGAGAAAGCCTTTTCACAACAAACGGGCCTTCCCATTTTGGCATCCATTTCCCTCAGAAATCTCTTTGCATGGGTAATACATTCTTTAATACAAAATATCCTTCACGAAACTCCCTAGGTCGGACCTTTTTGTTATAAGCCTGGATCATTCGCTTTTGGTACATATGTTCATGGCATATAGCTTTTAATCTCTTTTTCCTCGGTCAGATTTAATTGATCGTACCTAACTTTGGCTCATTCGTCTTCATCCAATTCGAGTTCCATTAAGACACGGAGTGATGGAATCTCTACTTCAACGGGTAAAACTGCGTCCATTCCGTAAACCAAGGAGAACGGAGTTGCCCTTATAGAGGTGCGTATTGACGTGCGATATGCAAGCAAAGCGAAGGGAAACTTTTCGTGCCATCCTTTGTAATTTACTGCCATTTTCTTGATAATTCTTTCGATATTTTTGTTAGCTGCTTCGACGGCCCCATTCATTTTTGGGTGATAGGGTGCTGACTTGTGATGTTTGATCTTAAATTGTTCACATACCTCTGTCATCATTTTGTTGTTCAAATTTAGGGCATTATCAAAGATAATCCTTTCTGGTATACCATACCGACAAATGATTTCCTTTTCTAAGAACTTACACATTGTCGATCTTGTTACATTTGCGTACGAAGCAGCTTCCACCCATTTTGTGAAATAATCAATCTTCACAAAAATGAAGTGGTATCCGTTTGATGCCTTCGGTGTAATTGGTCCAATCACATCCATGCCCCACATTGAGAATGGCAATGGAGCTGTCATAACATGAAGAGGAGATGGGGCTGCGTGGATTTCATTTCTATAGATTTGACATTTATAGCATTTCCGAGCAAATATGATGCAATCTTCTGCCATATATACCCAAAAATATCTCAACCTCATAATTTGTCGAGACATAGTGAGACCGTTTGCATGAACTCCATACATTCCCTTGTGGACCTCCTATATTATCTTTTTTGCCTCAAGACTTTCTACACATCTGAGCAATGTTTGATCGCTCGCTCTTTTTTATAGAATTCTTCCATCTAAGACGTATCCTGTAGCTGCTATTCGGATAGTCCTTTTGTCATTTTCAGTTGCCCCTTCAGGGTATTTCTGATACTTAATGTACTGTACAATGTCATAATACCATGGGCGATCATCCAACCCATCTTCAATGTCATAGCAACTAGTGGGTAAATCATAAATGCTCATTTAGAATGGCATTATATCGACTTCTTTATTTGCCTTGAATGTTGCTGCTAGAGTTGTCAATGCGTGAAGCATCTGATTATCTTCTCGGGGGAAGTAATGGAAAGATATTTTCTCAAACCCTTCTATTAATTTAAGAATGAGTTTGCGATACTTGACAAATTTTTCATCTTTTGTTTCCCTCTCCACGGAGTTGATAGATTACCAATGCTGAATCTTCATACACTTCAAGATCTTTCGATGGATGGTTGCTTGTAGTCCCATGATACATGCTTCATATTTTGCCATGTTATTGGTACATTCAAAGTTTAATCGACCAGTAAAGGGGTAATGATTCCCTTTTGGAGAAATCAGAATTGCACCAACACCGCGTCTGAGTGCATTTGAAGCTCCGTCGAAATTCATTCTCCATGAATTTTTAGTGGAAGATCCTTCCTCGTTAGTAGTTAAACACATTAAGTCCTCATCGGGAAGGTCAAAACTCAAGGGTTCATACTCAGCTAAAGTGCGACTTGCTAGAAAGTCTGTGATGGCACTACCCATAACGGCTTTCTAACTTACGTATTCAATGTCATATTCAGAAAGTAGGATTTTCCATCGAGCCATTCTCCCTGATAGGGTTGGTGATTCCATCATGTATTTTATGGGATCTAACTTTGTAATAAGCTATGTTGTATGGTATAACATATTCTGACGAAGCCTACGAGTAGTCCAGACCAAAGCGCATCATAACTTCTCAATGGACGAGTATCTCGATTCACAATCGGTAAACTTTTTGCTGAAGTAGTAGATAGCCTACTCTTTTCTTCCGGTTTCGTCATGTTGGCCCAATACACAACTCATAGAGTTCTCAAATACAGCTAAATACAAAATCAAGGGTTTGCCCGGTATAGGAGGAACCAATACATGAGGGTTTGTTAAGTATTTTTTGAGCTTATCAAAGGCTTCTTGGCACGTTGAATCCCACTCACTTGTATTATGTTTTCTTAGGAGACGGGATATGGTATCACATTTATCAGTTAATTGAGAGATGAATCGAGAAATGTAGTTTAGTCTTCCTAAGAAACCACAGACTTCCTTTTGAGTGCGAGGGGGCGGAAGCTCTTTAATGGCCTTGATTTTATAAGGGTCTACTTCAATGCCTCGCTTGCTGACAATGAAACCCAGTAATTTACCTGATGCAACTCCAAAGGTGCATTTTGTGGGATTGAGTTTCAATTGAAATTTCCTTAAGCGTTCAAAGAGTTTTCTAAGGTTTGTGATATGATATTCTTCAGTGTGAGACTTGGCAATCATATCATCCACATAAACTTCGATTTCTTTGTGCATCATATCATGGAACAATGTCACCATGGCCCTCTGATACGTTGCCCATGCATTTTTCAGGCCGAAAGGCATCACTTTGTAGCAAAACGTGCCCCACTCTGTCACAAATGTGGTCTTTTCCATATCTTCGTGAGCCATCTTGATCTGATTGTAGCCCGAGAAGCCATCCATGAATGAAAACAAGTAATTCTTAGCGGTGTTGTCTACAAGCATGTTTATGTATGGTAGAGGGAAGTTATCTTTAGAACTGGCCCGATTGAGGTCATGATAATCGACACACATTCACACCTTTCCATTTTTCTTTGGTACTGGAACCACATTAGCTACCCATTCTGGATACTTGGCCACTTGTATGAATCCAGCATCATATTGTTTCCGAACTTCCTCTCTTATTTGGAGTAACATCTCTGTTCTCATTCTTTCGTGCTTTTGTTGTATGGATTTGCATTCTGGCTTTAGCGGGAGCTTGTGTGTCACAATGTTTACATCTAGTCCAGGCATATCTTCGTAGGTCCAAGCAAACACATCCTTGTACTCTTGTAGTAAAGAAACAAGATTATTCCTAGCGGTTGAAGAGATGAAAGTGCCAATTTTCACTTCTATTTTTTATCCTCAATTCCCATATTCACTATTTCTGTCACTTCTTGACAGGGAAGAATCTGCTTATCGTCGTATTCTATCAGTCTGAGTAGATCCAGAGACAACTCACACTCTTTGCAGTTATTGTTAAATTCATGCTCTTCTGAGCATACACCTCGCTCAAAATTGACTCTTAAACTTGTGGCTATGTCATTCATGAAATTGATATTCGAGGACCTGCAAATGTGTAAGAGGAAATATATATTTGGAACCAAAAGAAAAGAAAATGTAGAATGCTTTATGATTAAGCGAGGAAAGAAGAAGAAAAGGGGAAAAGCAAATGGTGGAACCCGGAATGGAAGGGAAATGTGCATTCATTTATTGAAAAGCGACTGATTCCTAAATGGGGCCCTTATAATAAATCCCAATGCTTTCGGGCTCAAGAAAATGGGTAAAGTTCTGAGCATTACTCTGTCAAGGTTTTAAAAACAACAGGGAGTTCTTCATCGGTCCAATTATTCAAGACACACCCTGGTGGACATGGGCGAATCTTTGACCGATTCACTGCGATTTAATCTTCATCCCCGACTGCGTTGATGCTCACCTCTTGGATCCTTTCCAACGGCATCGTTAAAACTTCCTTCTTCTCAGAATAAAAGTGCCCTTCGGACACAAAGGTTTCAAAATTTTGGGGAAATTGCATCGGTTCCTCTTCAATACTATGACCAATCAATCTAACCATTCTTTCTTCTCTCTTCTTCAGAATCTGCTTCATCTTTTGGCGTGGGTCATGCTTATATCCCACACCACTTCTATCGTACTTCATAACTGGCTGGAGTGATGCATGCATTCCCTATAAAAGTTTCCCAAGTCCCTTTCCTAATCTAGCTCCCTTTCCTACCATGAGCTTTACTCCCATCATAGTATTCCTTGAGAGCCTTGGCTTCAGGATCCTCCTCCGTTCAGCGACAAAAGTTTCATTTACAAACTCGAGTGATCAAAATGTACACTAAACTGCATTCTCATCCACATCAATGTATGGGGCATCAGTTGATGTGGATGCGATAATGTCTTCTTCGGCGCCCACACTCACGAGGAGCCCATCAATCACAAACTTTACTTTCTGATATAGTGTAGAAGGTATTGCTCCAGCAGCGTGAATCCACGGGGGTCCCAATAAACAATTGTAGGCAGGCGTGATGTCTATAATTATAAATTCCACATTGTATATAAATGGTCCGATTAAGAGCGGGACGTCAATTTTCTCAACCATCTCTTTTCTAGTTCCGTCAAATGTCCTCACTGAAGTATGACAAGGCCTCATGTGACTCTTGTTCACTGGAATCCGATTCAATGTGGTCATGGGCATGACATTCAAAGCAGACCCATTGTCAACTGAGACATGTGATAGTATATATCCATTGCAATGAGTTGTTATATGCAGTGCCTTGACGAATCCTATCCTACCAGAGGGTATCTCATCTTCTCTAAAAGAGATAAAATTATCGGCGTGTAAATTATTTACCAATCTATCCAACTTTTCCACCGATACATCATTTAGGACGAAAGTTTGATTTAGCACCTTTAGAAGGGCATTTCTGTGGAGCTCTGAACTTAGCAGCAAAGTTAACATAGAAATGAGAGTTGGTTGTTTATGCAACTGTTCAACTACACTGTACTCGCTGTGTTTAATAAACTTTAGGAATTCACGTGCTTCTTCCTCTTTCACAGGTTCCTTGATCTCCGGTGTTCCTCTATTCAATGGAAACTTGTCTTTTTTTTCAGCATTCATTACTTCCAATGGTTTTGAAGCGTCAGGAGAGTAATATCTCCCGCCTAGAGTGAAGTTTCCTGCCCTACTAATTCCTGCAACTTCAGAATTCTCCTTCTTTGGATTAGACATGCTAGAACCATAAACCCATGACACTTGATGACTACTCTGGTATGGAAAAGAAGACGGAGCCTCAATAACAATTCAATGCGGGGGTTGCTTTGGTCTTTTTTCTTTCACTTGTGGCCAATTAATGACGAAAGGTCATACGTAACCCTTCGTGGACGATTGTTCTTCCAGTACAAAAACATCTTTTATTTCCTGACTTTGTTTAAAGAATTGTATTTCTTTATTGTTCATCAGATTCTGGAAAAACATTCTAAATTGTTCACAACATTGAATTTCATGGCATACTTCTCCATGATACTCACAGAAAATCTCTTCACCACCTATGAAAACTTCAGGCTTAGGATCCACTAATCCTATTTCTGCCATTTTCTTCCAACCCCATTTTAATGGTGACAACACTTCAGATATGCTTATCTTGATCTTGTTCCCGCTATGGTCAAGCACTACATTAACCCTCGGTTCATCATGGGTCGGTAGATGGGTGTTGGCTACATTGGGTCCTTTTGGCGTATTGACTTGAATCATATCTGATTTATTAGGTGTTGAATTCTTCTCTTGAAAGTTGTACAATTTTCAATCGAGTGCCCTCGAAGTCCAGCATGGTAATCGCAATGCGCAGAAGGATCGTACCATGATGGGTACGGTGGTTGAAATGGTGTGAGAAAAACAGGAGACACCAATCGTTCTTCCAACAAGTTATCATATAATTCTTTGTAAGATACTGAGATGGCTGTAAAAGATTCCTTCTCCGTGTTGATTTTTGATGACTTGGGATCTCGCTGTTGACTTCATGAGCCTAAAGATGTCGTGGCAGGTTTCGAATACCATATAAAATATATTACTTATGGAGAAGATTGATAGTTGGAGTATGAATGCTTGTTGTACCCCACCATGTGGACTTCATTTTCCCTTTTCTTAGCATTTGTTTTCTTGGAAGCTTCAAGATCATTAAGCTTCCAACTTTTAATAGCACGCTCAATCGCTTCACCTACTACAACCAGATCAGTAAAGTCTCTAGTGGTGCTACAAATAAGCTTGGCATAAAATGTGGGTTCATTCTCCAAAGATTTGATGAAAAGGGTCATCGTTTATTTCTCAAGTAATGGTGGTTGGACCTGTGCATCCATGTTCCTCCATCTTTGGGCATATTCGCGAAATGATTCTTTATCCCTCTTTTCTATACCTTGAAGCGACAAACAATCAGGAACCATGTCCAGGACATGTTTGTACTGTTCTTTAAAAGCCCGTGCAAAATCACTCTATATGCTAACTTGCGTCCTACTTAGCTGATTATATCATTTCATAGCAGACCCAGTTAGGTTGTCTTGAAAGCAATGAATCAGTAACTTGTCATCATTTCCACACCCCGTCATTTTGCGACAGAACATGGTGAGGTGAGTGTTAGGGCAACTTGTGCCATCAAACTTCTCAAACTCTGACACTTTAAAATTTGGCGTAAAATCAAATCAGGGACTAGGTTAACTCCATCACATCGATTCCACTGAAGGCATTAAAACCTTCCATGGCTTTAATCTTTTCTTCTAGATATTTGAACTTGTCATCAGCTATGTTTGAGTATTTGGGTTGTCCCAACCTCAGTTTTTCCAGCTCTTTTGGATCGTCCAGATCAGGCACCATATGAGAAATGGTAGGATTCACCCCTATGTTGGAACTGACCGTTTCATAAAAGTTCAATGGATCTTGCGATCCAGTGGCAGCAAAGGTCACTCGTGGTTGCCCTTCTTGTGGTCATTGAGGTATAGGTGATGAATCTACTTCGTGAGTCTTGTGCACCTTTCCTTTTACAGCACCTGTCAACTTGGCAAATAATTGTGACAATTTGTCGTCCATCTTGCTCAAGAGATCTTGTTGATTCCTGGCCATGTCGTCTCTCAAGTTTTGTATGTCTTGAGTGACTTTTTCTTGAGATAATTCAACTTGATTAAGTCTGTCTTCCATTCTTTTAGCTTTGAAACGCGTGAAGTGTGGATGCTCAATTTGTTGATCCTCTCTTGATTGTTGAATTGCTGAAATTGAACCCCCATATGTTAAGTAAGTTTCAATTTTATTTTATTAATACACATGACATGTATGCAATGCAATGTAGAAATAAATGAATAACGATGATAAAATAAATAAAGATAAAATAAACAAGATCCAATGACAGAAAATAAACTGAAAACTTAAATTATTTAATAAAGTGAATATCTCAAAACAACTAAATAAACAAATAAAAATGAAAGCAAAAGTGTTGGCCTATCAAACTGTCTCCTAAAACAATCTCTACCTAAAAAGAAAAAGTCCATCACATCAAAGCAAAGGAATCGAGATAAAGGTCCGCTCTGACTCCTAGCTTCTCGATCTTATCCAGGAACCGAGTTAGTTCCTTCCCATAACGCGATGTGGAACCAACTCTGAGCTTCAGAACTTCAGCTTCATTGGCCAGACCGGAAATCTTCTCAGCTACCTTTCGAACTCGACTATGGGCGTTACTCATCAAGTCATCTCTCTTCTTGACTTCACCTCTCATGATCTTCAATTTGAAGTCCCACCTATCCCTATCAGTTTTGAAAGCCTCACGAAAATCAGCGACAAGTTGCTTATATTCTTGAAGGGAATTCTTAAGTGCCACTACTAAGTTCTTGTAGTTTTGATTCTCTTCTTGAAAGACTTTCAGTTTCTTAGATGCACTTTGCAATGAGTCCTCCAACTCTGACATGACATCCCTCAGTTCTTGATTCTCTTCTTGGCTTTTCACTAGATCATCCCATGTAGAATCGGAACGTTGTTTCAATTTTCGCATATCTTGCGAAAGAGACTTGAAATCTTTATCCCTTGCTAGAAAAAGTTTCTTGTATCGACTAGCTTCCATTTCTTGTTCTCTAAGCTCACGCTCCCATTCTTCAGAGGTTTTTCGTAATACAACAACTTTTAGCTTCCCTTGTATTTTTTGGTATGAGGCTTGTAAACCCGTTAGGTCTTTAGCTAGTTGATCCCTTTCTTTTTTCACGTTTTCTAACCGACCTTTGTAGCAAGTAACATCCAAATCTAAATCATGATTTTGCGCCTCTAACTTCATAATCTTCTTTTGCAGCTCTTTTTCTCAACTTAACATTCGTGACGTAGTATCTCAACTTCAGTTGGGACTACCTTCAAGTGTTCTTCGAAGGACAAGACATTGTTTTGGTCAGGTAAAGGGATATATCAAACCCGCGTCTAGTTCTCCAAGCCTCATAATCCAAGGTGAGCATGTGTTGAGCTTTCTCTATTTTCATTCTTTGAGGTTGAGTCTAAGCCTTTTGGATCTTTTTGAGTTGCGCCCAGAACTCTATCTTGTACAAGAAGTTGGCAGAAGCTAAACCCACAGTTACTGGGATAAATTGCATAGATCCATACTATCGTTGGACCACAAAGGTGCATAACCAGTACCACCCCAAATCCCAGATAAAGGCATCCAATCATAATCCCCGCACCTGTATAATATGTCCTAGCGTGGTATCTAAGGAGCGCACCACTTGACATCTTCATCTCTAAGGTTACAACGAATCGAAATCCACTTGTCTTTCGTGAAGGCAGTCAATTTCCTTGTCAAGAATTCTTTTAATGGTCAATACTCATCTGTGAGTGCCCGTATAGTAACAGTGAAACCATACTGTGAGTAGTTGAGCGCAACCGATAAAGTGCCTTCTTCCCTTTTTTCGGAAAGCACTCAAAGATCTGAAAGTTTCCGCCAACATGGCTGGTGCTGGATTAACATTTCTCAGCTGACCAAACAAATCGATAACTGATGCCTCAATATAGCAAGAGATTTTGGAAAGATCACAATACTGTAAATGTCAACAACAAGAATGTCTAGACTCTTATCTGAATCTAGATGAGATCGAAGTAAACCACGAAGGCTATTCCAAGTAACACCCTCACTATTACCTCTTTTTTATGTTTATTTTTAGCCCATGATAAACTCATACCAGTAAGTTTCATCAGCTTATCTACGAATGGGTCAGGTTTATACGGTTTTATATACACTTTATCAGAGTTGACCTCGGTCAGATGCAACAAAGCGGTGTACTTCTCGACGGTGGGAGTCATGTTCTCTTGGTTGAAAGTAAAACAATTGTATGATGGACACCAGAACTACGTGAGAGCTCGAATCAACCTCAAATCAAGTTCTACACTCACCAGACTTGCTATATCACCATACATGCTCTAGAATTTCAACTTCATATCAGTATCCAACTGGTCCCAAGTCTCTTTTAGTTCTTGCAGGTGAATGTGAACGTCATCACATAAAATTGATTCATGATCTGCGGCTTGACTCTCATCATAATCCTATGATCAAGTAACACCCTCACTATTACCTCTTTTCCCTTTTTTTAATCGACCTATACCCTTTGCGGCTTGACTCTCATCATAATCCCCAGCGGAGTCGCCAAGCTGTAGACGTCGTTTTCTGTCTGGGTCGAACTGAGTTAGGCCTTCAAAAGCCCATCAAACACTTGGAGTCGCCATCGGTCGTTTTGGGTTGCGTACGACCGAAAACCTATAAAATTGGTTTATGTCATCACCGAGATCTTCGTCGGGTTCGGGAGTCGGTTACGAGTGAGGAAGATTACAGCACCCCCACTACGCCAAAAATTGGTACCTAAGGGTTATGATTATCTAAAAGGAAACTCAAAACGGGGTTAATAGCACTACTAATAAAATTTTATTAAACGTGGCATGCTATAAAAGAAGCAAAACAGAAAGAACAAAATCAAACTCGATCAACTAAAAAAATTTAATCAAGCTCAAATTATTCACCTAATTAAACTAAAACAATTTTAATTGAAATCCAATACACACATTAATTAATTTAATAAATCCAAAGAAAAAAACAAATACTAATTTAAGGACCGATGTAACACTTGGGTTTAGGGGTCGGGTGAAAATAATATTTTAATATTATTTTAGGTTCAGTTTTATAATTAAAATAATCTTTTGGGCCTCGGGTTTCAAAAACAAATATTTTTAAGTTAGACTAAAATGAATGAAATACAAATTGGAGAGATTTTAAAGAAAATGGGAAATAGCCATTCATTAATGGCAAACTTGTAAATAAAACAAATTTCAATTTTAAATCCCCTTTTATCAAACATTTCACTATTCACTCTCTTCTCCAACAAAACTAACGTGAAATAGAGCTCTCTCATCCCCTCCACTATTCCATCACTTTGCTCCTCCATTTCAACTCGTTTTTGAAAGGTAATATCATTTTTGACTTCTCCTCAACTTCCTCTCTTCAAAAGTACAAATGGTTTTCATTTTCCTCAATGTTTTGGAAATTGAGTTTTTTTGGAGATTTTGATAAAAAATGATAACTTTATTATGTTTAACTTAATATTTCGATTTAATGTTGTTAGATATGAAGTCTAGGTGCTAAATGATGCAACATATATGAATTTTACTTGGTTTTGAGCACATTCCCGAAATTGGGTTTAAATGGGGTTTTTGAAGGGTTTTGGGTGAGTTTTGGGGGTTGTTTTAGGTTGGAATTGGTGGGCTAATGTTAGTATTATGGTTAGGGGTTGCTTTGGGATCATTTGTGGGTATAAAATGTGTTGGAAACATGGGTTTTGATCAAGGTTTATGGGCTGCTCGAATTGGATAAATTTGGGGTTTGTTCATGGCTTGAAATGTTGAGTTTGATGTTTGAATTGTATTCCGGGTTAACTACTTTGATGCTTGGGCTGATTGGAAGTTGTTTGGTTTCTGTTGAGGTTGTTTAGAGACAAGAACTTGTGTTGGTGAAGCATCGGGAGGAAATCCGGAGGCTTGAAGGTGGTTGCTTGCTTGGTATTTGAGCTTGGAAATATAGGTGAGTGGTTAATGTTTTCTAAGTGTTTTCTAAGTGGTTGGTTCGAGCATGTGGACTAGGTCGGGCTTGGTAGACCCACCTAGAGTTAGGATTAGGGTGGTAGCCTAATCCTAAGCTTAAACTAGAGACATTGGTTGAACTCTTACTTGTTTTTTATGCCTCATGATGATTTATGATATGATGGTTTATGTATAATGTGTTATACATGTGTGATGGGGCATGGTTGTGATGCATTGTGATATGCATGTGGTTTATTCATGATTGTGATCATGGTGAGTACGTGCTAAGCACGGAATTGGTTGTAATTGATAAAATGGATTGAGTTAAATGTTGGCACTAGTATGCTTGAGTACAAATGATCGATCATTAGAATGTTAGTGTGCACACATGAGTCAAATTCGCGTGCGGCCTTAGTGGCGTTGAGTCACCAAGGAGGAGTACGGGTTCGCCCGGAAATTGTTATATATATTAGTCGATGATGAGTGGAATCCCATCGACGGGGCGTGAGAATAAGTGGAATCCCCTCCGCGAGACCGGAGATGAGTGTAATCCCACCGTGAGGTAAAGTGGTTGTTGGATGTGAGTTCCAACGTGTTTATCCGCGTATTCGAGTCATAGCTAGGTGCCAATATATATTGATATGTGTATCAATGTGATGTGGAAATGTGTTTCCTTTTTGGATGTTTATATGTGCTTACATATATTGTGGAAATGAGCTTGTTGAGCATGACATGTAATTGGATATTTGTTCATGCATCATTGACATTTTGGCTCTTGAGGGTCGAAGGTATGGTCATGCATTTACCTTGGTTGAGATCGTGCTTGGACCCTGCATTGTCGAGGTTTGTTTTTAAAGAGCTTACCCTCACTAAGCTTTATTGCTTACGCTCTCTTTGTTCGGCAATGCAGATCAGTAGCTCGTGGGTTGTTCAGTGCAAGAAGAGGCCTCCAAGTGTGTGGGCTTGTGGTGCTAGCCTAGCTATCAAGTATGGTTTTAGTTATGATGTAATGGTCAAGCAATGGGACATGTATTCGTGTTATGATGCTTTTGAAGTATGATATGGTTGCTTAAGAGCATGTTAGACTCCTCTTATGTGGTTGTTAAATTGGCTTTTGGGATGTGTGTCTTGCTTGTAAACCATGTTGGTATTTTGCTTACCTTAATTTTGTCTAAGTGTTTGACTATGTGTAAGCATGAACCTTGAATGTTTAAGTCTTTGAGATGCATGATCTTTGAAAGGATGTCCCCCTTGTATCCTCGTGTATGTTGAGCTTGTTGCTATAGGATGTATGCCTCTAGAATGTGCTTGTATGAATTGTATGCTTCTTGTAGTTGTTTCGGACGTTTGGAACCACTAGGAGATGTCTATAACTGATTTTTGGAAGTTGCAGGCAGCAGGTGTTTCGAAACGGGCTGTCCTGTTTCGAAACGGGTTTGGTTCTAGGGCCCCCATATCGGAACTCATTTCGATACGTTTTGGCTACTGTGAGTCTCTGTTTCGAAACCTGTTTCGAAACACTTTTGCTACTGGAGGTGCCTGTTTCGAAACTGGTATCGAAACGGCAAGACAAATCGAGACCCTGTTCCGAAATGGGGTGGATGCGTTTCGAAACGGGTGTCTGACCTTTTTAAATTGAAGCTGGTGTTTCGAAACGGGCTTTGACTGTTTTGAAACACAGGCATGTTTTTGGGCTATTTGACATCTCTAAAGGGTTCTAAAGGTTGAGCTTAGGCCCGGTTTGTTGTTGGGCTTCCGCTTAGGCTTAATCAATGCATTTAGATAAGATAAAAATGAAAAATTTCCTCTAGGGTCGGTAACCGAAGTGGAGCCTTAACGGGTTTCATCTCGGTTATCCCCGTGTAGCTCACTCGGATCGGTCAAGTGTCCGGACCGGGACTGTAACACCCCGGTTTTGGGCTTAGAAGTTTTGGGCGTTGACCGGTTCGGTCAAAGTGCTGATCGAATATATAAGAGTGAATTTAGAAAAGCCTAGTTCGGGTTGCATTAAAAATATGGAAAAATGTTCTAAAATCATCTTTTATTATATAAAAGTGAACTGTGAAATCAATTTTGGAAAATGAGGTTTGGAAGGTTGACATTTTGGCTAGTGACCAAAATGTAATTTTTGAAAGTTGCGGGACAGTTTTATAAAGGATTGAAACTTTGAATCTTTAAGGAGCTATTATTCCAAAAAGGATTTCTCCAGATTTTTCTAAGATATTTTAAGGCTTTATTCTGATTTTTAAAGATTAAGAAAAGGAGGGAAATCATTTTAACCAATTTCCTAACTAATTTTCCATTTTCTCTCAATTTCTCTTTTCTCTCATTTTCTCTCAACCCAAACAAAATTCTCCAGATTTCTTTCTCTGATTTTGGCATCTAAATCTCTCATTTCAACTCTTACTTGATTCCTAATCATCTCATCAACAAAACCTCTCAATTTGCAAGTTGTTTCATCAAGCTTTTTGGCTCTAAAAAGGAGAAATGCAAGTTTGGAGGTAAGAACGTCCTTCTCCTCTGAACTTCAAGTTCTTTAATGAAATTCCCAAGTTCTCAATCCTTGATTTATGATTTGTTAATGGTTTTTCAAATGAGATCTTGATTTTTGGCTAAAATGCAAGATTTGGTGATTTTGGTGGAATTTTCGTGTGATCTGTTTGGGCAGTGTTTTGAAGTGTCAAAATGATGTTAAATGAATGCTAAGTTGATTAGAAATTGATGTTTAACTAATGCAATCCCGGATAGGTTGAATTTCCTAAGTTTTGCTTGAGTTTTTGGTTGTTTTTGGAGTGTTTTTGGTGATTTGTTATACCTGGAGGTATAAGGATGTGTTTGTAATCATTTTGGATGTTAATTGATGTATAAAAATGGTTAGAAGTGATGGATCTTGGCTGGGTTAAGTTTTGGTAATGTTTGGAGGTGATTTCGGTTGGGTTTGGTAGCCGAATTGTTGGATTTGTGTTGAGCAGCGAGTTTGGTTGTGTGGCTGCTGTTCTTAATGCATAATGATGCATTAATGTGCTGTTTTTGTGTGCTTGAAACAGGGGAGTTTGATCCTTGAGCTTTGAAGGTGTTTGCGGAAGGTTTAGGAAGCTTGGAAGGCTTGTTGGCTAGTCTTGTTTTGGTTATCGGTGAGTGAAGTTGGGTTTTCGACTTTTAAACAAAGGTTTGAAGGTTTTGGGAGCTTAGTTTAAGTCTAAACAACTTTGCTAAGCTCAAGAGTAAGTAAATGGATTTCTTACTTGAGTTGTGATATGAATTGGCTTTTTAAGCATTGGTGGTTGATGATTGAAATGCATGTGTTTTGCATGGTTTATATTCTGTTTTGAAAGCATGTTTAGGCATGGTTTAATGCTGGTTTTGAAAGCCATATGTAAAGGATGCTCAAGGTAAGAGATCCTTGGTTTTATACATTGAAAATGTGGTTTTGATGCATGGTGTTGCATGTTGTTCATTGGCTTTGTTTAATGCTTTAAAACAGTGAATTGATGATGATAAATGATGGTTTTTGCATATCGGTTATGCATGTGAATTATTTGATTAATGTGGTAATGGTGTTGCATATTGGTTATGCATGTGAAACATTGGACTAATGTGGTAAGGTGGTTATATTGGCAAGTGATGTATGTGGTTCTTGGTTCTTTGATCGGATATAGTTAGCCGGCTATAGGATTGGGTGCACCGTGAATAAAGTCGCCTTGGAGGTGGAGTGGTCAAGAGTGGACCGGATAAGCTCCCTTCAAGTTTCCTAATGAGATGAGGTCATAGTGGAGGTTGTTGCCCACTCGAGGACCTTGGTTATTTGAGGTCATAATGGAGGTGTTGCCCATTCGAGGACCTTGGTTGAGCAAAGGTTATATGGTGTTTAAAAGTCCATATGTGAGAACCTTGTGCTTGTTGAGATCACAATGGCAGTGTTAAGTCCATGTGTGGATCTTGTGTAGGGTGTCCCGGATCTCGTTAGATGATGTTCTACAACTACCAATCGGTTGTGCAAAGGTTGTATGGTGGTTAAAAGTCCATACGGGAGAACCTTGTGCATGTCAAGGTTGTATGGTGGTTGAAAGTCCATACATGGGAACCTTGAGGAAAAGCTAAGGTTGTGTGGTGTTTAAAAGTCCATGCATGGGAACCTTAGGATGTTGAGGTCATAATAGAGGTGTTGCCCATTCGAGGACCTTGGATTGGGTAGGGTGTAGGGAGCGTAAGGACAACGCTCGGAATCCGCGTATCCGATCGGGTTGTTGTGTTGGAAAGTGAACGTGGTTGATCTCTTGGATGCCAATGTAATATTCTTGATCATGTGAAGCATGAGATGCTTGAAATGATGCATGGTTGCATGTGAAGCATGAGTTGCTTGAAAAGATGCATTGTTGCATGAAAGGTGTATGATGCATGTGAATGCATGTTTACTTGTTAGGTTGAACAAGTGTTGATTATCATTTGGTAAATGATGTATATGAGCATGAATATCTTTAATGCATTGAAGTCTTGTAGGACTTGTTTTTTAAAAGGCATGTGATTATGTTAGTATGGTTTATAAGTTGCCTTGGTTAGATGTATGTGATGGATTGCTTGAGTAATGATTTTTAAAAGGATTCTTGTTTGAAATGGCTTTCAAGTTTA
Organism: Hibiscus trionum; assembly: GCA_030270665.1. Lineage (NCBI taxonomy): Eukaryota > Viridiplantae > Streptophyta > Magnoliopsida > Malvales > Malvaceae > Hibiscus > Hibiscus trionum. The sequence goes on from BSYR01000012.1 coordinate 2,655,546, forward strand.
AGAAAGGTATGTTGTGAAATGGAAGTGTTTTCCATGGTTTTGTTTTAGCTTTGCATATGGTGTTTATGCATGGTTGATGCTTGTTGTTGAAAAGGATTTCAAACATGGTTTTAGTAAACAAATCGGGTTTGTTTTACAAGTGTTTTACGACCCGCTGCATTGATGGTGTTTTGGTTTTGAGCATTCCTCACTAAGCATTATGTGCTTACGCTCTTTTTGTCCATCAATGCAGATCTTTGAAGTTTGGACAGCAAGGGGCAAGGGATTCAAGGTGGACTCCAAGTGAGATGTATGTCTCGGTGAATAGCTATGGTTAATAAAGGCAATGGGGGTAGAATCTCTTGGGATTATTGTGTTTGTGATCGTTTATGTTGATCAAGAATGTTTTAATGTTGTTAATGTTGTTGGAACATGATTTGGCTTAATTGAGATTGTTTTGGAAGGTTTGTGCCTAAATGGTTGCTTGTGTAGGAAGCATGCCTATAGATTTGGGGCTTTTTGCATATGATGTGTTTCTGATGAATTGTTGATGCAAGCATGTCTCGTTTATGATGAATTGCATGCTGGTAAAGTTTGGTGACGTTTGGAGCATGTTTGAATGATCAATTGCATGTTTTGGAATGCCTTTTTGCTGCAATCTGTGCAGGCGTTTCGGAACAGTGTGCACCGTTTCGGAACGGGTGCCTTGCATGAACCCAGGCGTCCGAAACGGTTTGCACCGTTTCGAAACGGTTTAGCCACTGCCAGACCCCCATTTCGAAACGGGCTATGCCTGTTTCGGAACGGCCCCGCGTTTCGGAACGGGCTGTCTCCCGTTTCGGAACGGTTGACCGTTGGGGGCTGACAGAGGCAGTTATGTGTTTCAAAAAGTTTGCGTTTTGGTCCTGAATCTTGTTTGTTCAATTGTATGAGTTTGGGATGTCCGTTTGAGCTGAAATTTGGCAGAGAAGCATGAAACCTGATTAATTTCAAGATGGTAACTTTAATTTGGGTTAAGTCCATTTAATTATCAGAAATTACAATTTGGTCCCTAAAGTTGTAATTTGTTCAATTGGGTCCCTGTTTGATCTCTGATGGTTGTGATCTTCGAGTATGATGTTTGTGTGATCACATGTAGGGATAATGTGCATCTAGATAAGATTAAAAAGAAAAAAAAAGGGTCGTTAATCAAGGTTGACTTTCGGGTTGACTTTGGTTTTCCCCGTGTGACTTTCTTAATTCGGGTCAACCGTCTAGGCCGGGTTAAGGGGGTTACATTTGGTGGTATCAGAGCTGTGTTGCGAATACTTGGGGAAAACGGTAAGATGTTGTGATGTGTGTTTGATGTTACCTTGATGTGTGGATGAAAGTGGGTTGAATGTTGGTTGAAACATGTGTTTCTGGCAAATTGTTGATGTTTTGATCAAGTTGCTGATGTTTCGAGCATGCTTTGTGTTTATGAATCATTGTTGAATTAATGTGGATATGTGCTGATGTTGTGAGCTGGTGTTATGCTTGATGGAAGTGTAAGGTGTATGTTATGTTGCTAGTATGCTGTGGCAAGTGGATGCTGTTTGATGTAAGCATGATCAAAGTATTTTGTTTGATATGCTTGATGTTGTGATATCCATGTTGTGTTGACTGTTATGTCATGTAAAGGGGAGGATTTGGGATACCCATTGCCTTATTAATATAGCTATTGTGTTATTTTGGAGTTGGAATTTGAATCCTTGCTAATGCTGGTCTAACTGGTTTGTTTGTTTGTTGTGATTGTATGTTTGTTGTTGTTAGTGGTATGGCAAAGTCAATGGAGGATTGGCGAATGAGGGAGATGGTTGCTGCCTTGGGGCGGGTTGTTAAGGCAAGGAATTCACCCTTTGGTAGAGGTGTTTTGTCTCAGTCTTCTGTGCCTAGTGTTGAGGTGGTAAGGCAAGGGAAAGAAGCTGGTTCTGTGGTGAAGAGTTCATCACCTGTTGAGCAGGAGGTGTTGGGAACATCTCAGGCTATGGTTGAGGTAAAGTCAGTAGATGTGCTGGCTGTGGGATGTGAGGGTTTGCCGAAGCAGTGTTTGTTTGATTTGGGTGCTGTGGAGTATCATGGTACTTCCCCGGAGATGTTTGAGGCCTGGTTGGCCAATGTGGTTCAGATTTTGGATCGGGAAGGCTGTGATTATGCCTGTAAGCTGGGGAGTGTTGTTTCTTTGATGTTGGAAGATGTGAGTGCCTGGTGGACATCTGTGGCAGTTGCGTCACATATCCATGATATTGATTGGGATTTCTTTGTATCTGCTTTTTATGAAAGGTATCTTGGAAGGAAGTTCCTAAGGGTTAAGCAAGGCGCGAGTAGTGCTGTTGTTGAGCAAGTATTGCTTGAGCAAGGAGTGGAAGCTCAGTCATCTGTGTGTGACCGTTGTGAAAGGCAACATGTTGGAAATTGTTGGGGCGCAGGTGTTTGTTGGAATTGTGGTTCCAAAGTACATGTTAAGCGTGATTGTCCTCATGGAGCGAAGTTAGCTTTGGTGTTAGCCAAAGGGTTTCAGAAAGGTCGTGGGCACGGCCGAGGCAAGGTTCAGAGGTGGCAGAAAGAGCAGAAAGTTGTGAAGAGTGTGGGAAAGGAGAATTGCTGGAAATGTGGGTCTGCTGGACACATGAGGCGTGATTGTTTGATGATGGCTCGGAATAGCCAAGGTTCTTTACCGCAAGGAGTTGGTGGTGACCCTAGTGTGTTAGCTGGTGCTGCAGTGGTGTGGCAGGAGGGTGGTGGTTCCGCAAGGAAGAGAGCTCGTCTGATGAAGTTTCAGGGAGGTGTTGTGTTTCCAGGTAACCTTGTTTAGTAATCTTTGCTCTAGTTGCCTTAGTTTGGTTTCTGTTGGTTTTCCTTGTGTGGTAAGGTTAGTTTTGTTGCTAGTATGTTGGGGTAATAGTGGTGGTTTGGAAATGTCTTGGGTGTGACGAAGGCTTGGTAAGTATCTTGTGGTTAATGGTTGTTGGTATGGTGGAGTTAGATAAGTTAGAGGTGAGGTAGTAGGTTGTTCTTAGACGGATTTGAGGATGTTATTGGAGGGTGTGAATTGGCATTCATGCACAGTTAAAATCATTGTTATATACTATATTATCTATGTTGGTCCATGCATACATGTGGCATGACATTAGAGGTTTTGCATACATGTACATCAGGCATTGATAGGGCATGTTGGTGATCATGCATACGATGTTCACACTCGCTAATAACTAATCGAATCTGTTAGTGTGTTGGATTAGGTTGGATGATGGGTTCTTAGAGGTTGTTTTGGTGCTGGGTGAGAGTTAGTAGTGGGGTATATCAAGCTAGTTGCTAGTGAAAGTGAGAGTGGTGTAGCTGCTGGCAGAAGGATAGTGTTTGATGCTTAAGGAGTTTAGTGGTTTGGTGTTGGACGGTATCGGTTGAGTTTAGAATCGGTTAGTGGTTTGAATAGCTAAGTGGAAGGGGTAGTTCCTTGGTGCTAAGTGATGTTGCAGCTTAGTGGTTGTGTTCCCAAGTACTGAAGTAGCTTAGCTTTTAAGTTGTTGTGGAAGAGTTGTGTTTGTTAGTGCTGGTTCTTAGTAACCTTTGAGGAGTTAGGAAGATGGTTTGTATGTTTAAGCTGGGCGATGTGTTAGTATGGTAAGTGTTATGGTTGAAGTTTGAAGTGGAAGGTCAATGAAAGATTGAAGTTTTTGTTGGTTGTTTGGGTTCTTGTGAGAATTGGTTGGTGGTGTGTGGAACGGCTGACGGAGTCAAGTTGGGATTGTGATGTAATTCTTGGAATCTGGGTGAGTATTCCTGATGAGCTGTTATGGTAATGTTAGCAACAGTTGTGAGGTTTTATCAGTTTTCGTTGAGGAGTTTGAGTAAGCAATTGATGCTTAAGGATTTTTGCTTGTTGGGAAATTCTTGGAAGAGGTTTGGGAGTTTGCAAGGGTTTTAGAAGCAGAGAAGGTTGCTTAGTGGCTGGATTGGGTTGGCTGTTGTCTTTGTGTAAACAGGTTTTAGGTATGGTGTATTGCAGTGATGTCTGCTGTAAGAGCTGAAGTTCTTCAGGATGATGTTGGGACTGTGTACAGTCTGGTTATGTGAAAGGTTAAGTTGTGGCTATCTTTGTGTATTCTGGATTCTGTGAACAGCATGTGGTGGTGCTAGGTTTGGTGGAGGTTTTGTGTGGAAGGTGTTCAGTGTTGGTCGAGGCGTTTGTATTGCCTTGTGTGTTGGTTTGGGAAGGTTGTGGTTTTCTTTCGCCGGTTAAATTTCGAGGACGAAATTTCCTAAGGAGGGGAGAGTTGTAACACCCCGGTTTTGGGCTTAGAAGTTTTGGGCGTTGACCGGTTCGGTCAAAGTGCTGATCGAATATATAAGAGTGAATTTAGGAAAGCCTAGTTCGGGTTGCATTAAAAATACGGAAAAATGTTCTAAAATCATCTTTTATTATATAAAAGTGAACTGTGAAATCAATTTTGGAAAATGAGGTTTGGAAGGTTGACATTTTGGCTAGTGACCAAAATGTAATTTTTGAAAGTTGCGGGACAGTTTTATAAAGGATTGAAACATTGAATCTTTAAGGAGCTATTATTCCAAAAAGGATTTCTCCAGATTTTTCTAAGATATTTTAAGGCTTTATTCTGATTTTTAAAGATTAAGAAAATGAGGGAAATCATTTTAACCAATTTCCTAACTAATTTTCCATTTTCTCTCAATTTCTCTTTTCTCTCATTTTCTCTCAACCCAAACAAAATTCTCCAGATTTCTTTCTCTGATTTTGGCATCTAAATCTCTCATTTCAACTCTTACTTGATTCCTAATCATCTCATCAACAAAACCTCTCAATTTGCAAGTTGTTTCATCAAGCTTTTTGGCTCTAAAAAGGAGAAATGCAAGTTTGGAGGTAAGAACGTCCTTCTCCTCTGAACTTCAAGTTCTTTATTGAAATTCCCAAGTTCTCAATCCTTGATTTATGATTTGTTAATGGTTTTTCAAATGAGATCTTGATTTTTGGCTAAAATGCAAGATTTGGTGATTTTGGTGGAATTTTCGTGTGATCTGTTTGGGCAGTGTTTTGAAGTGTCAAAATGATGTTAAATGAATGCTAAGTTGATTAGAAATTGATGTTTAACTAATGCAATCCCGGATAGGTTGAATTTCCTAAGTTTTGCTTGAGTTTTTGGTTGTTTTTGGAGTGTTTTTGGTGATTTGTTATACCTGGAGGTATAAGGATGTGTTTGTAATCATTTTGGATGTTAATTGATGTATAAAAATGGTTAGAAGTGATGGATCTTGGCTGGGTTAAGTTTTGGTAATGTTTGGAGGTGATTTCGGTTGGGTTTGGTAGCCGAATTATTGGATTTGTGTTGAGCAGCGAGTTTGGTTGTGTGGCTGTTGTTCTTAATGCATAATGATGCATTAATGTGCTGTTTTTGTGTGCTTGAAACAGGGGAGTTTGATCCTTGAGCTTTGAAGGTGTTTGCGGAAGGTTTCGGAAGCTTGGAAGGCTTGTTGGCTAGTCTTGTTTTGGTTATCGGTGAGTGAAGTTGGGTTTTCGACTTTTAAACAAAGGTTTGAAGGTTTTGGGAGCTTAGTTTAAGTCTAAACAACTTTGCTAAGCTCAAGAGTAAGTAAATGGATTTCTTACTTGAGTTGTGATATGAATTGGCTTTTTAAGCATTGGTGGTTGATGATTGAAATGCATGTGTTTTGCATGGTTTATATTCTGTTTTGAAAGCATGTTTAGGCATGGTTTAATTCTGGTTTTGAAAGCCATATGTAAAGGATGCTCAAGGTAAGAGATCCTTGGTTTTATACATTGAAAATGTGGTTTTGATGCATGGTGTTGCATGTTGTTCATTGGCTTTGTTTAATGCTTTAAAACAGTGAATTGATGATGATAAATGATGGTTTTTGCATATCGGTTATGCATGTGAATTATTTGATTAATGTGGTAATGGTGTTGCATATTGGTTATGCATGTGAAACATTGGACTAATGTGGTAAGGTGGTTATATTGGCAAGTGATGTATGTGGTTCTTGGTTCTTTGATCGGATATAGTTAGCCGGCTATAGGATTGGGTGCACCGTGAATAAAGTCGCCTTGGAGGTGGAGTGGTCAAGAGTGGACCGGATAAGCTCCCTTCAAGTTTCCTAACGAGATGAGGTCATAGTGGAGGTTGTTGCCCACTCGAGGACCTTGGTTATTTGAGGTCATAATGGAGGTGTTGCCCATTCGAGGACCTTGGTTGAGCAAAGGTTATATGGTGTTTAAAAGTCCATATGTGAGAACCTTGTGCTTGTTGAGATCACAATGGCAGTGTTAAGTCCATGTGTGGATCTTGTGTAGGGTGTCCCGGATCTCGTTAGATGATGTTCTACAACTACCAATCGGTTGTGCAAAGGTTGTATGGTGGTTAAAAGTCCATACGGGAGAACCTTGTGCATGTCAAGGTTGTATGGTGGTTGAAAGTCCATACATGGGAACCTTGAGGAAAAGCTAAGGTTGTGTGGTGTTTAAAAGTCCATGCATGGGAACCTTAGGATGTTGAGGTCATAATGGAGGTGTTGCCCATTCGAGGACCTTGGATTGGGTAGGGTGTAGGGAGCGTAGGGACAACGCTCGGAATCCGCGTATCCGACCGGGTTGTTGTGTTGGAAAGTGAACGTGGTTGATCTCTTGGATGCCAATGTAATATTCTTGATCATGTGAAGCATGAGATGCTTGAAATGATGCATGGTTGCATGTGAAGCATGAGTTGCTTGAAAAGATGCATTGTTGCATGAAAGGTGTATGATGCATGTGAATGCATGTTTACTTGTTAGGTTGAACAAGTGTTGATTATCATTTGGTAAATGATGTATGTGAGCATGAATATCTTTAATGCATTGAAGTCTTGTAGGACTTGTTTTTTAAAAGGCGTGTGATTATGTTAGTATGGTTTATAAGTTGCCTTGGTTAGATGTATGTGATGGATTGCTTGAGTAATGATTTTTAAAAGGATTCTTGTTTGAAATGGCTTTCAAGTTTAAGAAAGGTATGTTGTGAAATGGAAGTGTTTTCCATGGTTTTGTTTTAGCTTTGCATATGGTGTTTATGCATGGTTGATGCTTGTTGTTGAAAAGGATTTCAAACATGGTTTTAGTAAACAAATCGGGTTTGTTTTACAAGTGTTTTACGACCCGCTGCATTGATGGTGTTTTGGTTTTGAGCATTCCTCACTAAGCATTATGTGCTTACGCTCTTTTTGTCCATCAATGCAGATCTTTGAAGTTTGGACAGCAAGGGGCAAGGGATTCAAGGTGGACTCCAAGTGAGATGTATGTCTCGGTGAATAGCTATGGTTAATAAAGGCAATGGGGGTAGAATCTCTTGGGATTATTGTGTTTGTGATCGTTTATGTTGATCAAGAATGTTTTAATGTTGTTAATGTTGTTGGAACATGATTTGGCTTAATTGAGATTGTTTTGGAAGGTTTGTGCCTAAATGGTTGCTTGTGTAGGAAGCATGCCTATAGATTTGGGGCTTTTTGCATATGATGTGTTTCTGATGAATTGTTGATGCAAGCATGTCTCGTTTATGATGAATTGCATGCTGGTAAAGTTTGGTGACGTTTGGAGCATGTTTGAATGATCAATTGCATGTTTTGGAATGCCTTTTTGCTGCAATCTGTGCAGGCGTTTCGGAACAGTGTGCACCGTTTCGGAACGGGTGCCTTGCATGAACCCAGGCGTCCGAAACGGTTTGCACCGTTTCGAAACGGTTTAGCCACTGCCAGACCCCCGTTTCGAAACGGGCTATGCCTGTTTCGGAACGGCCCCGCGTTTCGGAACGGGCTGTCTCCCGTTTCGGAACGGTTGACCGTTGGGGGCTAACAGAGGCAGTTATGTGTTTCAAAAAGTTTGCGTTTTGGTCCTGAATCTTGTTTGTTCAATTGTATGAGTTTGGGATGTCCGTTTGAGCTGAAATTTGGCAGAGAAGCATGAAACCTGATTAATTTCAAGATGGTAACTTTAATTTGGGTTAAGTCCATTTAATTATCAGAAATTACAATTTGGTCCCTAAAGTTATAATTTGTTCAATTGGGTCCCTGTTTGATCTCTGATGGTTGTGATCTTCGAGTATGATGTTTGTGTGGTCACATGTAGGGATAATGTGCATCTAGATAAGATTAAAAAGAAAAAAAAAGGGTCGTTAATCAAGGTTGACTTTCGGGTTGACTTTGGTTTTCCCCGTGTGACTTTCTTAATTCGGGTCAACCGTCTAGGCCGGGTTAAGGGGGTTACAGGGACAAGGGGGTTACACTTGTTGGTATCAGAGCCTAAGGTTACCGAGACCTTGGACAGGTAAGTGAGGTAAGTTGTGTTTTATGATTGATATGCACGGTGTTTGCTTTTATTGTAAGCATGATTGCTTGTGTGACAAGTATGCTGATTGTTTTGTTTAAAAGCATGTTGTTTAAGAGTCCCATTGCTACTATTACATCGGAAAAGAATTTTTAAAGTGAGGGAAACGTACTTGAGCACTTGGAAGCCTTGCCATGCTAACCCAATTTTGTATATTTGTTGTGGTTGTAGTTATTGTTTGTGATCGATGTCTAGGCCGAGAGGTAGGCCGAGGGTGGTTCGTCAGGAACCACGGGCTACGGCTCCTGTTGAGCCGGTGGTTGGAGTTGAGGCTCATATAGAGGGGCCTGCTGCTGCTGGAGTTGGAGCTCCTCCACCACCTCCACCACCACCACCTCCTCCGCCCGGTGAGGGAGACGAGGCGGGAGTCGAGGGAGAGGGACCTCAGGGTGGCCAAGGTATAGATATGACCCCACTTGTGCAAGCTATAGCGGGAGCATTCCAGGCCGCAGTTGCGGGAGCTCAGGCTGCAGCTCAGCCTAGAGGGGATGATAACAGTTTACCGTTGGAGAGGCTCCGTAGCCTAGGGGCCGAGGAGTTTAGGGGATCTACTTCTGAGAGATTCGAGCTGTGGCTAGAGAAGACCGTTCGCATCTTAGCTTAGATGGGTTGCTTAGGTGCTCGCATATTGGGTTGTGTGATCTCTTTGCTTCAGGGTGATGCCTACACTTGGTGGGTCACCATTACTACCGGAGTTCCAGAGGCTGAGATTGGTTGGGACTTCTTCGAGTCTGCTTTCAGAAAGAGATACTTGGGTCTGAGGTACCTTGATGAGAAGAAGCGAGAGTTTATGGCCCTTACTCAGGGAGATGCTTCTGTGACTGACTATGAGATTCGTTTTGTTCGTTTGAGTCAGTACGCTCCAGAGTTGGTTCCTACTGAAGTGGAACGTTGTAACCGTTTCCGCTATAGGCTGAATGAAGAGATCAAGAGGTACACTCTAGCTTCTGACTACTCAGATTTTGATGTATTGGTCGCGAGGGCCAAGGATTTAGAGCACAGTTTGGGTTCGGCCAAACGATCTAGTGGTTCTAGTTTTGGTAAGAGGCATAACCACTTTGATAGTAGAGATGCCAAGACGCATAAAAGCGGTGGACAATAGTATGACCATAGGCGTGGCGATGGCCACCATGGTAGGGGCCATCAGGGCCATCGAGGAGGAGGGCGCTTGCCCGAGTGTACACGATGTGGGAGACAGCACGCTGGTGAGTGTTGGGGTAACTTCCATGCCTGTTGGAACTGTGGTTCGAGGGACCACTTTAGGAGGGAGTGCCCGCATCAGGCGGCACAAGCACCGAACATTGCTCAGGCTTCTGCGAGAGCGAATGATTTTCAGAGAGGCCGTGGGCGCGGTCGTGGCTACTTCCAGCCTAGGACTGATGCACCTAGGGTAGATGCTCAGAGGAACCTTGCTCACATTGTGGCAGTGCAACCAGAGGCAGGAGGACCAGCGAGGGTTTATGCTCAGAGAGAGGCCGGGAACGACACTGATGTGATAGCAGGTAATTTCGAGTTACAGTCTATGTCTTTGCTTTCTTTGGTTGATTCGGGTTCTACACATTCGTACATTTTGAGTGAGCATGCACGGAAGTTAGATATACCTGTTGAGATATTAGATGTAGGTATGCATGTGACTAGTTCTTTTGGTGAGATAGTTGTGGTTAGACGTATGTATAGGAGATGTACACTGAAGATTCAGGGGCATGTGTTCTCTGTTGATATGATGGAGCTTCTTTTTTATGGCTTTGATATTATTCTGGGTATGGATTGGTTAGTTGAGCACCGAGCTAGTGTGGATTTTGAGACGAAGAGGATTTCCTTGAAACTTTTTGATGACTACGAGGTAGTAGTAGTAGGCGAGAACATTAAGTTATTGTCTAATGTTGTGTCAGCTTTAGAGGCTCATAAGTTGATGGATTCTGGATGTGGGGCTTACTTAGCTTATGTTATGAATCCGAATATGAGTGAGGCTAGACCGAAAGATATTAGAACAGTTTGTGACTTTCTGGATGTGTTTCCAGAAGAGTTGTCGGGATTACCTCCTGACATAGATGTTGAGTTTGTGATTGAGACTGTTTCAGGGTCTAATCTAGTTTCGATAGCTCTGTATCGTATGACCCCGAAAGAGCTGAAAGAATTGAAGAGTCAGTTGCAAGAGTTATTAGACCGTGGTTTCATTAGGCCTAGTAGTTCACCGTGGGGTGCTCATGTGTTGCTTGTGAAGAAGAAAGATTGTAGTATGCGTATGTTTATTGACTACAGACAGTTGAATCAGTTGACTGTGAAGAACAAGTATCCGTTGCCTCGTATAGATGATTTGTTTGATCAGTTGAGAGGTGCTTCAATGTTCTCGAAGATAGATTTAAGATCAGGGTACTATCAGTTGAAAGTGAAAGAATGTGATGTTCCGAAGACAGCTTTTAGGACTAGATATGGTCACTAAGAGTTTCTTGTGATGCCATTTGGGCTCACGAACGCACCTGCAGCATTCATGGATATGATGAACAGGATTTTTAGAGACTACCTAGACCGTTTTGTAGTTGTCTTCATAGATGATATACTTGTGTACTCGAAGACAGAAGAAGAGCATGATGAGCACTTGAGATTTGTGTTACAGAGATTGTTGAGCAATCAGTTGTATGTGAAGCTTAGCAAGTGTGAGTTATGGATTCGAGAGGTAGTATTTCTTGGCCATGTTGTTTCGGCCGAAGGTATCCGTGTTGATCCATCGAAGATTGAGGCTATTGTTGAGTGGAAACAACCTAAGTCTGTGACAGAGATTAGGAGTTTCCTAGGATTAGCCAGTTACTATAGGAGATTTGTTTATGGTTTCTCTAGGGTAGCTGCTTCTTTGACTAAATTGTTACAAAAAGGAGTTAAGTTTGAATGGTCAGATGCAAGACAGAAGGCCTTTGAGAAATTGAAAGAAGCTTTGACAAATGCTCCAGTGTTAGTGCAACCTGTTTCAGGTAAAGAATTTATGATTTATAGTGATGCTTCCTATATAGGTTTAGGTTGTGTTTTGATGCAAGAAAGAAGAGTTGTTGCTTATGCTTCGAGACAATTGAAGGTCCATGAGAAGAACTATCCTACTCATGATATAGAGTTAGCCGCGGTTGTCTTTGCGTTGAATATTTGGCGTCATTACTTGTATGGTGAGAAGTGTATAGTGTACACCGATCATAAGAGCTTGAAGTATTTGATGACACAGAAAGAGTTCAACTTGAGACAGAGAAGATGGCTTGAGTTGTTAAAAGACTATGATTTGACCATTGAGTACCATCCGGGTAAGGCAAATGTAGTAGCCGATGCTTTGAGTAGAAAAGTTGTCGTAGAGTTGAGAGCTATGTTTGCTAGATTGAGTGTATCCGATGATGGCAGTTTGATCACCGAGTTGCAAGTGAAGCCTTCTTTGATTCAGTTAATTAGAGAGAAGCAGTTGCAAGATGTGACACTAGTTCCTCATGTTCAGGACATAGCCGAGGGAAGACCGACCAAGTATAGTTTCAGTGGTGAGAACTTGTTGTGCTTTAGAGATAGAATTGTTGTACCAGAAGATGTTGAGTTGAGACGTCAGATTCTGAGAGAAGCACATTCGATTCCTTTTTCTATGCATCCGGGTAGTACCAAGATGTACTGTGACTTGAAGAATGATTACTTCTGGGTTGGTTTGAAGAAGAACGTAGCCGAGTATGTGAGCCGTTGTATGGTTTGTCAGAGAGTGAAGGCAGAACATCAGGTTCCTTCAGGTTTGTTACAACCTTTGAAGATTCCGGAATGGAAATGGGAGAGGATCACCATGGACTTTGTGTCGGGGTTACCTTTGTCTCCTTTGAAGAAGAATTATGTATGGGTGATTGTTGATAGGTTCATTAAGTGTGCTCACTTCTTAGCAGTGAACACTATAGATTCCTTAGACAAGTTGTCAAACTTGTACATCCGTAAGATTGTGAGACTTCATGGAGTTCCGAAGTCTATTGTTTCATATAGGGATCCTAGGTTTACTTCGAGATTCTGGGGTTGTTTGCATAGTGCTCTAGGTAGCCGTTTGCACTTCAGTACTTCTTATCATCCGCAGTCCGATGGGCAGTCAGAGCGAGTGATACAGATTTTAGAGGATATGCTTCGTTGTTGTGTGATTGACTTCCAGGGTTCTTGGGAGAAGCACTTACCGTTAGTTGAGTTTGCTTACAACAACAGTTATCAGTCTAGTATTTAGATGGCTCCCTGTGAGGCTTTGTATGGTAGACGATGTAGGACTCCGATTTGTTGGGCCGAGACAGGTCAGAGATTGTTACCTATGCCAGATTTGCTTAGGGGGACCACCGATAAGGTGAAGTTGATTTGTGACCATTTGAAGGCAGCTTCCGATCGTCAGAAGTCTTATGCGGATTTGAAGAGGAAAGAAATTGAGTTCTCCGTGGGTGAGAAAGTGTTTTTGAAAGTATCTCCATGGAAGAAGGTGATGAGATTTGGCCGGAAAGGTAAGTTGAGTCCGAGGTTCATTGGTCCGTATGAGATAGTTGAGCGGATTGGGCCTGTAGCTTACCGTTTGAGATTACCTTCTGAGTTAGAGAAAATCCATGACGTCTTTCATGTGTCGATGCTTAGAAGATATAGATCAGATCCTTCTCATGTTATGCCCGTTGAGGAGATAAAGTTGAATCCGGATTTGTCTTATAATGAAGAGCCTGTTGAGATACTTGCTTCTGATAGCAAGGTGTTGCGTGGCAAGACCATAGAGTTGGTCAAGGTATTGTGGAGACATAGAGGTGTGGAAGAGGCCACGTGGGAGAGGAAAGCTGATATGCTTGAGCAGTTTCCGTATTTGTTTCCGTTAGGTAATTTCGGGGACGAAATTCCTTAAGTGGGGGAGAGTTGTAACACCCGGGTTTAGGGGTCGGGTGAAAATAATATTTTAATATTATTTTGGGTTCGGTTTTATAATTAAAATAATCTTTTGGGCCTCGGGTTTCAAAAACAAATATTTTTGAGTTGGACTAAAATGAATGAAATACAAATTGGAGAGATTTTAAAGAAAATGGGAAATAACCATTCATTAATGGCAAACTTGTAAATAAAACAAGTTTCAATTTTAAATCCCCTTTTATCAAACATTTCACTATTCACTCTCTTCTCCAACAAAACTAACGTGAAATAGAGCTCTCTCATCCCCTCCACTATTCCATCACTTTGCTCCTCCATTTCAACTCATTTTTGAAAGGTAGTATCATTTTTGACTTCTCCTCAACTTCCTCTCTTCAAAAGTACAAATGGTTTTCATTTTCCTCAATGTTTTGGAAATTGAGTTTTTTGGAGATTTTGATTAAAAATGATAACTTTATTATGTTTAACTTAATATTTCGATTTTATGTTGTTAGATATGAAGTCTAGGTGCTAAATGATACAACATATATGAATTTTACTTGGTTTTGAGCACATTCCCGAAATTGGGTTTAAAGGGGGTTTTTGAAGGGTTTTGGGTGAGTTTTGGGGGTTGTTTTAGGTTGGAATTGGTGGGCTAATGTTAGTACTATGGTTAGGGGTTGCTTTGGGATCATTTGTGGGTATAAAATGTGTTGGAAACATGGGTTTTGATCAAGGTTTATGGGCTGCTCGAATTGGATAAATTTGGGGTTTGTTCATGGCTTGAAATGTTGAGTTTGATGTTTGAATTGTATTCTGGGTTAACTACTTTGATGCTTGGGCTGATTGGAAGTTGTTTGGTGTGTGTTGAGGTTGTTTAGAGACAAGAACTTGTGTTGGTGAAGCATCGAGAGGAAATCTGGAGGCTTGAAGGTGGTTGCTTGCTTGGTATTTGAGCTTGGAAATATAGGTGAGTGGTTAATGTTTTCTAAGTGTTTTCTAAGTGGTTGGTTCGAGCATGTGGACTAGGTCGGGCTTGGTAGACCCACCTAGAGTTAGGATTAGGGCGGTAGCCTAATCCTAAGCTTAAACTAGAGACATTGGTTGAACTCTTACTTGTTGTTTATGCCTCGTGATGATTTATGATATGATGGTTTATGTATAATGTGTTATACATGTGTGATGGGGCATGGTTGTGATGCATTGTGATATGCATGTGGTTTATTCATGATTGTGATCATGGTGAGTACGTCCTAAGCACGGAATTGGTTGTAATTGATAAAGTGGATTGAGTTAAATGTTGGCACTAGTATGCTTGAGTACAAATGATCGATCATTAGAATGTTAGTGTGCACACATGAGTCAAATTCGCGTGTGGCCTTGGTGGCGTTGAGTCACCAAGGAGGAGTACGGGTTCGCCCGGAAATTGTTATATATATTAGTCGATGATGAGTGGAATCCCATCGACGGGGCGTGAGAATAAGTGGAATCCCCTCCGCGAGACCGGTGATGAGTGTAATCCCATCGTGAGGTAAAGTGGTTGTTGGATGTGAGTTCCAACGTGTTTATCCGCGTATTCGAGTCATAGCTAGGTGCCAATATATATTGATATGTGTACCAATGTGATGTGGAAATGTGTTTCCTTTTTGGATGTTTATATGTGCTTACATATGTTGTGGAAATGAGCTTGTTGAGCATGACATGTAATTGGATATTTGTTCATGCATCATTGACAGTTTGGCTCTTGAGGATCGAAGGTATGGTCATGCATTTACCTTGGTTGAGATCGTGCTTGGACCCTGCATTGTCGAGGTTTGTTTTTAAAGAGCTTACCCTCACTAAGCTTTATTGCTTACGCTCTCTTTGTTCGGCAATGCAGATCAGTAGCTCGAGGGTTGCTCAGTGCAAGAAGAGGCCTCCAAGTGTGTGTGCTTGTGGTGCTAGCCTAGCTATCAAGTATGGTTTTAGTTATGATGTAATGGTCAAGCAATGGGACATGTATTCGTGTTATGATGCTTTTGAAGTATGATGTGGTTACTTAAGAGCATGTTAGACTCCTCTTATGTGGTTGTTAAATTGGCTTTTGGGATGTGTGCCTTGCTTGTAAACCATGTTGGTATTTTGCTTACCTTAATTTTGTCTAAGTGTTTGACTATGTGTAAGCATGAACCTTGAATGTTTAAGTCTTTGAGATGCATGATCTTTAAAAGGATGTCCCCCTTGTATCCTCGTTTATGTTGAGCTTGTTGCTATAGGATGCATGCCTCTAGAATGTGCTTGTATGAATTGTATGCTTCTTGTAGTTGTTTTGGACGTTTGGAACCACTAGGAGATGTCTATAACTGGTTTTTGGAAGTTGCAGGCAGCAGGTGTTTCGAAACGGGCTGTCCTGTTTCGAAACAGGTTTGGTTCTAGGGCCCCCGTATCGGAACTCATTTCGATACGTTTTGGCTACTGTGAGCCTCTGTTTCGAAACCTATTACGAAACACTTTTGCTACTGGATGTAACCCCCTCGTCCCGGTCTGGGCGCTTGACCGATCCGAGTGGGCAACACGGGGAAAACCGAAGCGAAACCCGTTAAGGTTCCCCCTCGGTTAGCAACCCTATTTTTTTCATTTTAAAATCTTGTCTAAATGGATATTAAACCCTATGTGGTCAAACAGCGGAACAAGAATACAAGAGACAAACATTCGAACCCAAAACAGCAATTAAACAGCCCACTTTTAATCTTTTAAACAGGCCGTTTCGAAACGCCCTTGAGGCGTATCGAAACGCCTTGACCAGGTCAACTGACCCAGAGCCTTTACAAGGGGCCGTATCGAAACGGGGGTCAACCGTTTCAAAACGCCCACGACGGTCAATATCTCGTGGTCAACGAGATTTTGACCGTTTCGAAACCTTTACACCCGTTTCGAAACACCTTCATCTCGTGAATTTCTCAGAATTCCAGTAGCCAAAACGTTCCGATACGCGTTTCAGAACAGGGGTTCCAAAGACCATACCGTATCGAAACGCGTTCCGATACGGGGTCCCTGAAGCCTACCCGTTCCGAAACGATCCCTTCCGTTACGAAACGCTGGCAGTCTGTAACCTTTGAAATACAGATTTAGGGGTGTTTTGACAAGTCTAAAGGTCCCATAGGACCCCTAAAGGCACATAAAACTATCAAACAAAGTCTAGAGGCATACATCTTAGATTTAACATACTCAAACACATACAAGCATGGATTTGGATAATCTTTCTAACATGGCAAATTACACATTAAGAGCCTTTCATACAAGCATGCTTGAAGATATTTAAAAAGAACCAATAAGCATCACACATAACAAGTGAGTCCACATGCCATTCAAGCAACCTAGGCACTCATAAGACATCCATCGTACTAGCATTTGGCAAGATATAACATGCTTACAAATCAAGTCAACCATAGACATACATCAAGACTCGAATCAACAATTCCTATCCCATTGCTTAACTATTACATTCCATTACTTAAAATTCATACATTGAGCTCACCAAAAGCAACACTTGGAGACCTTCCCTTGCCTTTGCCACCCACAAGCTATATATCTGCATTGTCGAACAAAAGAGAGCGTAAGCATAAAAGCTTAGTGAGGGTGAGCTCTTTAAAAACAAACCTCGACAATGCAGGGTCCAAGCACGAGCTACAACCAAGATAAAATGCATGTTCTTACCTCCGGTCCACACGAGCCATAATTCTAAATGATGCATGAACATATAATCAATATCATGCTATGCTCAACATGTTTAAACCCACAACATATGATATCGCATATATTAAACCATGTTAGCAACACATCCCAAATCACATTGGTTCACAATTAACCACATAATGGCAACATAAACTACAATCCGTATTGGCACCTAGCTATGACTCGAATACGCGGATAACCGTTGGAACTCACATCCAACAACACAACCATTACCTGACGGTGGGATTCCACTCATCACCGTTCACGCGGAGGGGATTCCACTCATCCTCACGCCTCATCTCACGCGGAGGGGATTCCACTCATCCTCACGCCCGTCGATGGGATTCCACTCATCACCGACTAATGTAAATACAATTTCCGGGCGTACCCGTACTCCTCCTTGGTGACTCAACGCCACCAAGGCCACGCGTGACTTTTGACTCATGTGTACACACTAACATCCTAATGATCGATCATTTGTACCCAAGCATACTAGTGCCAATACTACACATTTCATTAATCATTCATAATATCAATTCATAACACTTCCGTGCTTAGCACGTACTCACCATGACTTACCGTCATGCACAAACCACATTTCCATGCCTAGCATGTACTCACCATGATCCTCGGATCATGAAACCACCTCATAATATCATTTCACACGTCAACACCACATGCACATTATTAGCAACCATATCACATTATATTTTACACATGTGTATAACCATATCATATCTATCATCAACATGCATATAACAATGCATCAATCATGCCTCATCATACATGTATACAACATATACATAATCAACACCATCATAATTTAATACGAGGCATATACAACCATTAAAAAGTGCAACCAAAGAGTCTAATCAAAGCTTGGGATTAGGCTACCACTCTAATCCAAACTCTAGGTGGGTTTACCAAGCCCATCCTAGGTTCACATGCTTGAACCAAATACTCAAAACCATTTTAAAAATATTTAACCACTCACCTAAGCTTCCAAGCTCCAAGCCAAGCAAGCAACCTCCCTCAAATTTCCGGATTTCTTCCCGAAGCTTCCCCAACACAAATTCCCGCTTCTAAACAACCTCGAACACATTTCAAACAATTCCAAATCAGCCCAACATCAAAATACCAACCCGGAAAACAATTCAAATCAAATTTACAACGTTGCAAGCCATGACCAAACCCCACACTTTGCAATTTCGGGCAGCCCCTAAACCATGTCCAAAAACCATGTTTCCAACATCCATAGCACCCACAAACAATCCCAAATCAACCCCTAACCATTACCCTAACATCAAACCTCAATTTCCAACACAAACCACACCCAAAACTCAACTAAAAACCCTCCTAAAAACCCATTTTTATCCAATTTCGGGAATCATGATAAAACACTTTAAAATTCACTTATGTTGGACCTTAGGAGTTGCAAACAACTTAGCTAACAATAATAAATCAATGGCTTAAGTTAAAGACCATAAAGCTCTCATTTTTAAACAAAACCCTAAAACTTTACATTTCAAAAATCATGAAAGAATATGAGAAATATTGGTACCAACACGAAGAGGAAGACAAGACCAAGTCAAAAATATATTTACCTTTCAAAAAGCTCCAAGATTGAAGGAGAAATGAGATGAAATGGGGAGATGGAGAAAGAGTCCTCCATTGTCGTGGAAATGGGGAGTTGAGGAGAGATGAAGATGACAAGCTTTTTGTTTTAATTTAAAAAGGGGTTTTAAATTTGGAAGTCCAACTATTTACAAAAATGCCATTAAAATGGCTATTGGGCTTAACATCAAAATTTTGGTCCAACATTTTTAAATTTTATTTTGCAAAACAAAACCGAGATATTATTTTATTTATTTATTTCTCCCGACCCCAAAACACGGGTGTTACACTAGAGGTGCCTGTTTCGAAACTGGTATCGAAACGGCAAGACAAATTGAGACCCTGTTCCGAAACGGGGTGGATGCGTTTCGAAACGGGTGTCTGACCTTTTTAAATTGAAGCTGGTGTTTCGAAACGGGCTTTGACTGTTTCGAAACACAGGCCTGTTTTTGGGCTATTTGACATCTCTAAAGGGTTCTAAAGGTTAGGCTTAGGCCCGGTTTGTTGTTGGGCTTCCACTTAGGCTTAATCAATGCATTTAGATAAGATAAAAATGAAAAATTTCCTCTAGGGTCGGTAACCGAAGTGGAGCCTTAACGGGTTTCATCTCGATTATCCCCGTGTAGCCCACTCGGATCGGTCAAGCGTTCGGACTGGGACGAGGGGGTTACAACCGAATCATTAGGCTTAATAATTACTCAATTTTATGAAGGATGATCTAATTAAAAGATAACCTAGACCTAAAGGCTAACATCCAAAGAATCTAAAGGAAAAAACCATGACTAAAATGAAATAAATTAACATCTAAAAGAAAAAAAATTAAATCCAAAGCACTTAAAAGAAGAATGGCCTAGGATACAAATAACCACTAAGTCTAATGCATGCGTGAATTGCCTGCAGAAAAACAAAGAACCTTATTAGAATGTGGGACCCCCACTTGCTTAATCTACACGACTACACAACACAGCATAAAGAAAAATAGGTCAGTACCCCTTTTATTACTTTGTCTTCCTCGTTGAGTTTCGAATGAAACCTAAAATATGTTGGTCCTTTGAATCAAACATAAACAAAATTTTCATCTCATCTTTCACACAAGCACACACCGACCGTCGCTACACACTCACCCCAACGATAGCCAAACTAGAAAATGAAAGCTCTAAAACACTTTTTTTATCTTTGATTTTGAAATTTTACAACAAATATAAGAAGCCCGAAAAATACCTTGCTCAAAATCCGAAATTTACCGTTGGATCGTATTGTTCTTGGAGTATATTGGTCCCGGGGTCGTCGTAGGCTCTTTTACCGTTCGGATTTGGATAATGAAATTCCGATCACCGGAAAAGAGTAGGTGATGTTTCGTTTCTAGCATTTTCTTCCAACTTCCTCATTGATACTTTACTTATTGTTGCCTTTTCGATTTTTTTTAGCGTTCGTGTCTCCTAAACAGTGGTGGACGGAGGTTTATATAGGGTTCAAATTTGATTATGGATTGTCAAATTTTTAGGGATATGGGGATGTGGGTAGTGTTGTAGTTGAATACAAATTCTAAAAGATAATATTCAAATTTTTTGAATATTTTTATATGGTGTATTGTGGCTAGATTTTAGGGATTAACAATGGGTGGTAGAGTTTTAGTTGGATTCAATTTGTTTGATTTTTGGGTTTGTTTTAATATTCAATGAAATAAAAAATTGATGTGTACAATTAGTTAATATAATTACATTTTATAATGATTAAATTTTAAATTTTAATTGTGTTTGTAACTTTATTTTTAATGTAATACAAAATTCTTAAAACAAACCCCAAAATTTATTTTTTACTGTATTTTTTAATAGTTTAAAGGTGATTACATTGCAATATATGTTCATAGATATTCTTAATCTTTTGACAATTCACAACCTTGCAGACATTGCGATTGAAGTCGGATCTCTTAAGATGAACATCATCTGCTTTTCCACTGCCACTGGGACCACCTATTGGGTTCATTTTCTAGTGTATTTTTTTTAATATGTTGGTGTGATTAAAAGGTAGTACCTGTTTAATTTTTTTAGCCCTTTAAACGCACACACCGTGCATACATAGTGCTTGAACCCAGAGAAAACTTAATCTACCCACTGGGTAGATTACCCAGCTGATGTGGCAGATTGGGTGGAAGATAATAAATTATGTGTTTGTTATTCTTATATAAATAGCCATAAAAGACATTAAATGAATCATTCAAACACATTTAATTTTAATTTACTATTTATCTCTCTCAACCTTTTATATAATTTTAATGTTATAATATAGATATAATCATATAAATGATAAATTTCAACATGTTAAAGATGAGTTTTTTTTTAACTCGTGATATTTGTTAAACACTTGGATTTTAATCATCATCATGATTTTAGTATTTTAAATATTTATTTTTGATAAGTGTTTATTTTGGTTATGTTTTTAGTCCTTGATTTGATCGAATATATATGTTTGAAGGACTTAATTGGGCGTTTTTGTGTTGTTCTTGTGCAGGATACGTAATGACAGAAACGAGTTGAAGTGCTGCAGAAAATACTGAATTCGTGGGCAGATTCATGGGCATGAACCAGGGCATGAATGCTGACTGGGCGCCACGTCAGCACCTTCTAGAAGATGACGTCAGCAAGCTTGATAACCTATCAGTCCACTTATCAAGATAGCCTATCATCCGAATTTTATCTTTTAAGTTTAAAACTTTGATATTTATCTTATGTAATTTTATTTAAATTTATTTTAGGATTTATCATCTTAGGTTTTTAGGGTTTTCAACTACTATAAATACCCCTCTTTGGGGTAAGTATTGTCATCATTCAATAAGCAATTGAACATCACTTCTTCTTCTCTTGGAAATTCTTCTCTTTTTTAGTTTTTCTTAAAGTTCTTTTCTTTTAATTATTTCCTAAATGTCGAGCATGATTAATTTAATAACCATGCTCGGCTAGATCTTTTTAAGCCGAAGGCTTTTGCAATGATGCGTTCTCAAGGCGAGGTTTGAAACTATGCTTCAAACGTTTTGAAAACTTCTCTCAATTTCTTTAAACTTTATTTTTTAAATCAAAATGATTTTTAAAACCCAAAGATTGACTTTGGAGTAAAAAAAAACAATTGTTTTGATCTATCAAGTGGGAGGAAGGATCGGTTATTGAAACAATCCGACTTCCAAGGAACACACTTAGTAAATAGATTACTAAGTGAAATTGAGATCGAATCGTTTTTATAGAAATGACTTTTCGAGTTGGTTGCGAGCTTAATTAATTTGTTTTCTCAAACATTGGGTTGGTTTAGACAAATTATCAAAACTGAAACCAAAAATTGATTTTGGAAATTCAGTTTACAAACAAAAACTCAAGGATTGTCCTTGAAGTAATTTTGCCAACAAGTTTTTCGAAATAAAAATCTTTACCAAGGAACCGAGTAGAACAAGTCAACGCGGAAGCCCGGGGCTGATAATCTCATATTTACTTTAAACTATCTTCAAAGCTTTCTTTCACTTTCTTAAACAATTGCATTTCATTAAAACAACCCCCCCACCTAAATCACGTTATCATAGTTCCAACAACAACTCTTGGTTTAGAAACTACAAAAGCGCGACAAAGAAAGTTCTAAGTCCCTGTGGGTTCGACTCCTACTTCCCTATCTATACTCAATTTAATTTCTTTATTTATTTTATTTATTTGGAAGAAGGAAATTATTCTTGACACGTTACGACGCGTGTCAAAATTGGCGCCGTTGCCGGGGACTTCGGCAACTTTTACTGTTTGTTTTTTATTGTTTATGACCAGGAGAAATCCAGAAGAACAGGTTAAACACATCCCAAAAATCAACGCCAAATGGGAAACAACGAACAGACGATCCAACAGCTGATCAGGGCAACAGAGGACAATCAGCCCTTATGCATAACCTTTCCGAATGGTGAAACGCCGTTCCAACTAAAAACGGGCTTGATTCATCTACTACCAACCTTCCACGGTTTGCCTAACGAAAACCCACACAAACATTTGAAGGAATTTCACATGGTTTGTCTAAGCACAAAGCCACAGGGAGTATCCGATGACCAAATCAAACTTAGAGCTTTTCCATTTTCTTTAGCAGATATAGCAAAAGATTGGTTATTTGATTTACCCCCTAATTCTGTTACAACCTGGACTGACATGGCTAAACTTTTTCTTGATAGGTTCTTCCCTGCAGCTAAAGCAAGCGAGATTAGGCGCAACATCCTGAGCATTCAACAAAAAGAAGCTGAATCTTTATATGAATACTGGGAGAGGTTTAAAAAGTTGTGTTCAAATTGTCCACAACATGGATTGTCGGAACAAACCCTCCTTCAGTATTTTTATGAAGGATTGACGCTTATGGATATGAAAGTAGTGGATGCGGCAAGTGGCGGAGCTCTAGTCAATATGACCCCAACAGCGGCTAAAACCCTGATATCAACCATGGCTGCCAACTCACAAAGGTTTAATCAATCTAGCGAACCATCTCGAAGTGTTCGCGAGGTAAGCACAGTTTCTTTAGAAAATAAGGTTGATAAATTAGCTGAAATAGTGCAAACTCTTCTTACAGGAAAAAAAGGAACAGCTAGACTTTGTGGGATCTGTACTAGCCCAGAACATCCGACAGACTGTTGTCCGATGATTCAGGAAGATGATGTCGCCCAAGCCAATGCCATGGGAAATGCATACAATCCAAGGTGGAGAAACCAGTCGAACTTTGGATACGCAAACAATCAAAGACAAAATCAACCCTACCCACAACAAAAGACATCTCTAGAAACCTTAGTTGAGCGTTTAGCGATGTCCCAAGAGAAATTCCAAATTCGTACCGAGGCCCACTTACAAGAGATAGACAAACAAATAAGCCAGCTAGCAAGCCGTCTTGATCCCAAAGGTAAACAACCCGAGACAAACCCTAGGGAAAATATAAGCGCCATCACACTCCGTAGTGGGACAGTTATAGCTCCAAAAGAACCATCAAAAAACGACAATCCCACTCCTGCCATGGAAGAAGGTAACGAAAAACAAAATAACCCTATACCATCATCTCCTCCTTCTTCTCCACCTCTTGAAGTCGCACCTCCTTTTCCATCACGATTAGTAAAACGTGACAAAAAGGCTGAAGAGAGAGAAATTATTGAAGTATTTAAAAAGGTCCAAGTGAACATTCCCCTCTTGGAAGTCATTCGCCAAGTGCCAAGGTACGCTCGTTTCCTTAAAGAGCTTTGTACAACCAAGCGAAAACTCACCGGGCACGAAAAGGTAAATTTGGGAGAGCACGTTTCTGCAATTTTTCAACGTAAGTTACCACCCAAAATGAAAGACCAAGGTATGTTTGCTATACCCTGTCAAATTGGTAACATATCTATTAAACGTGCTATGTGTGATCTTGGGGCTTCAATAAATGTAATGCCGCTTTCTGTTTATAAAATGATAACTAATGATCCTTTGAAGGAAACCAGGATTACGATACAGTTGGCGGATCGATCAGTCATCTATCCAGAAGGAGTGTTGGAAAATGTTTTGGTAAAGGTAGATGTCTTATTTTTCCCTGCGGACTTCTACGTGATCGATATGGCCCACGATAGAACAAACACTTGCTCCGAAGTGTTGTTGGGACGTCCATTCCTTAGCACAGCAAACACGAAGATAGAAGTAAGGAGCGGCCTTTTATCCATGGAATTCGACGGTGAGGTAGTAGAATTCGATGTTTATAAGGCAATGAGGTATCCTGATCAGGTTGAATCTGTTAACTCAATTGATATTGTTGATCCATATGTAGAAGAGTATGCAGATATTAATGTTTTTAATAACTATGATATGAACTATGAGCTTTGCGACGATGAAGCAGAAAATGAGGACAAATCTGTTTCCTTTATTAAATTTGATTTAGCTTTAACTCCATCAAAGACTAAACCTTTGCCATCTATTTTGCAGGCTCCAAAGTTGGAATTAAAAGAACTCCCATCCCACCTTAAGTACGCCTTTCTGGGAGATAATGATACCTTACCGGTTATCATTTCGAACGAATTAACCGGAGAGGAAGAAGTCGATCTTGTCACAGTCTTGCGAAAATACAAGGAAGCAATCGGGTGGACGGTAGCGGACATAAAAGGACTTAGCCCCTCAACTTGTATGCACAAAATCAAAGTTGAGGAAGGGGCAAAGCCGTCACGACAAGGTCAGCGACGCTTGAATGATCCCATGATGAAGGTAGTACAAGACGAAATTCAAAAACTCTTAGACGCTGATATCATATATCTGATCTCGGATAGCGAGTGGGTAAGTCCTATTCATGTTGTTCCTAAAAAGACCGGCGTCACCGTAATCAGAAATGAAGAAGGTGAGTTAGTTCCGACTCGAGTTCAGAATGGATGGCGAGTTTGCATAGATTACAGGAAGTTGAATTCTCTAACCCGAAAAGATCACTTTCCCTTACCATATATTGATCAAATGATTGAAAGATTAGCTGGTAAATCTCACTATTGTTGTCTCGATGGCTTTTCAGGTTTCTTTCAAATTCCCGTAGCCCCTGAAGACCAAGAGAAGACCACGTTTACGTGCCCATTCGGAACCTTCGCCTATCGACGAATGTCGTTTGGACTATGTAACGCTCCGGCTACGTTCCAGCGATGTATGGTAAGTATATTTTCGGATTATGTTGAGAAAGGGATCGAGGTATTTATGGACGACTTCACTGTATATGGTAATTCATTTGGTGAGTGTTTATTAAATTTAACTAATGTCTTAAAACGATGCATTGAATTTAACCTTGTGCTTAATTATGAGAAATGTCACTTTATGGTTAATAAAGGCTTAGTATTAGGACATATAATTTCTTCTAAAGGGATTTCTATTGATAAAGCTAAAACGGATATTATACGCTCACTCTAATACCCCACAACCGTGAGGGATATTCGCTCTTTTCTTGGACATGCAGGTTTCTACAGGAGATTTATAAAAGACTTCTCAAAGTTAGCACAACCACTGTGTCGATTACTGCAGAAAGATGTAGAGTTCGACTTTACATCTGAATGTAGGAAATCATTTGATACAATTAAGGAGAAACTTGTATCTGCGCCAATAGTGCAACCGCCCGATTGGAACTTGCCGTTCGAGATTATGTGCGATGCCTCAGATTTTAGTGTTGGAGCGGTACTCGGACAAAGGAAAGGACGAGAGCCTCATGTCATCGCCTATGCATCGAGAACACTCGATCCAACGCAACGAAATTATTCAACTACAGAAAAAGAGCTGTTTGCTGTAGTTTTTGCTTTAGATAAATTCCGCTCCTATTTACTTGGAACTAAAATTATTGTTTTTTCTGACCATGCAGCCTTGCGATATTTGATGAGCAAGAAGGAAGCAAAACCAAGGCTGATCCGATGGATTTTACTCCTCCAGGAGTTTGATCTCGAGATAAAGGACAAGAAGGGGAGTGAAAATCTTGTGGCCGATCACCTAAGCCGAATCCCACTAACCAATTCAGATTCGCCTGTAAATGACGAATTCCCTGAAGAAAATTTGATGATGGCCCAAGCTTCAACACCTTGGTTTGCGGACATCGTGAACTATTTGGCTACAGGTGAATTACCCCATGACTTGCCACGGTCAGAAATTACCCGAATCAAGAGGGAATCCAGGTTTTATATTTGGGATGATCCCTATCTTTGGAGACATTGTTCCGATCAGGTAATACGACGATGTGTAACCGAAGATGAGGTAAAATCTATCCTTAATTTATGTCATTCATATGCATGTGGTGGACATTATGGACCTAAAAGGACAGCTCATAAAATTCTTGAATGCGGATTCTATTGGCCTAATATTTTTCGAGACACATATTTATTTTGCAAATCATGTGATAAATGTCAAAGAGTTGGTAACTTAAGCAGACGTAATGAAATGCCTTTAAATCCTATTCATGTTTGTGAAATATTTGATGTGTGGGGGATAGATTATATGGGGCCATTTGTATCATCATTCGGTAATTTTTATATTATTTTAGCTGTTGATTATGTTTCGCGATGGGTTGAGGCGAAAGCTACAAAAAATAATGATGCTAAAACCACTGTCAAATTTCTGAAAGATTGTATTTTTTCCAGGTTTGGCACACCAAGAGCGTTGATATGTGACAGAGGGAAACATTTTATCAATCGAGTCATCGACGCGCTAATGAAAAAATTTGGCGTCACCCAACGCATCGCGACGTCGTACCATCCGCAAACAAATGGTCAGGCGGAAGTGTCAAATCGTGAAATCAAGACCATTCTTGAAAAAATCGTGAAACCTGATCGGAAGGATTGGAGCATTAAGCTGAATGACGCATTATGGGCCTATCGAATAGCATATAAGGGTCCTATCGGGATGTCTCCTTATCGCCTTGTTTTTGGTAAGCCGTGCCATTTACCGGTCGAATTGGAGCACCGCGCGCTTTGGGCAGTCCAAAAATGCAACATGGAAATGGATCTAATTGGCGAAACGCGTAAACTCGATATCCAGGAGTTGGAAGAAATTCGGAAAAATGCCTACGACAGTTCGAAAATTTTTAAGGAAAAAAATAAAGATTTTCATGATCGTAATATTGCATTTAAATCATTTTATATTGGTCAAAAGGTTTTATTATTTAATTCTAAATTAAAACTTTTTGCAGGAAAATTACGATCAAAGTGGCTTGGACCATACACAGTGACTAATATTTTTCCACATGGTGCAGTGGAAATTAAAAGTAATTCCGGAGAGCCATTTAAAGTTAACGGTCAACGACTTAAACCATACTATGACAATGCTCCGGTTGGTCTAGTCGAGGAAATTCGTTTATTCGAGCCTGTCACTTGAATAAGGTCGTCAAGCTAGCGACGATAAACAAGCGCTAGATGGGAGGCAACCCATTTCTTTTCTTCTTTTTACTTTAATTATTTTTATTTTTCTTTATTTTATTTATTTTATTCCATTTTAAACTGCCATAATTTAATGTCATTTGAATTTTCTTTTTAGTTAAAGTAAACAAAAAAATAAAGAAAAAAGAAAAAAAATAATCGAAATTATCTAAATCTGATTTTAGATTTTTAATTTTGATTTTATCCTTTTTTTTCAAATTTATTTTCATTATTTTTCATATTTATTTTGAATTTAATTTCTTATCTACTTTTGAATTTATTTTTATCTCATTTTAATTATCTTTTTGAAATTATTTATTATTTTTTTTATCTCATTTTAATTATTTTATCTTTTATTTGAATTTTATCTGATCTCTTAATTATTTTATTTGCAGATAATTTATATCGAATAAAGAGATGAGAAGCTATCAGGATTTTGTGGGCAAAATTTTTAATTTAAAAATCAGATTTTTATCCCTTTATCACCCAATCACATCACCCATATTTTAAACTCATACAAACAACCCTTATCTCCCCACCGATCACTCCCCCATTCTTAGTGAGCTTTATTTCCTCCAATGAGTTTTAATAAACCAAGCACAAAAATCAATTTCTAGCTTTTTGACCCACCCCACCGTCAAGTTTTTTCCATTCAATTTCATCTCCTTCGATTACCCTCTCCACTTACCTCATTCGTTCTTTCGATCACCATGGTGAGAACTTGGCAGCAAGCATATACCACTCCTCCGGTCGAACTCGAACCTTCACTTGTTTGCACTGCCACAATCGATGTTAAATAAGGGAGTTTCCTATTTCTTCTCTTTTATTTTCTTTTACATTTTGGGACAAAATGCTTTAAGTGAGGGGGAGAAATATTTGTCAAATTCTTCTTTGCTTATCCGTTTAATTGCTCTCTTATTCTCTTAATTTTATTTAATCTAAGTTTCTTGTTTAAATCTTTAATTTGGCCTTGTCTCACTATTTTTCATATGGCTTTGTATCTATCTTGTTAAGAAATTCTAGGTTGCATGGTAGATTTTTGGCATGATTAATTTTTAATCTTTTATATGACATTTTATTTCTCTATTAATTCACATGATGCTTACCTAAGTACACAAGACATATTTGTGAGTTTTTGAGCCTAATGAGCATGCATGATATTTGCTCTTTGTTTCTTTGAGTGTGCCTAGCTAAATTAGTTGCATTCTAGAACTTGTTTTTAAATTCTTTTTGAGATTACATTGATTGATTATGATGCTTTAATATGATAGAGGCACTAGGTTTTAACCATTTCTCTTCCTAAATAAATCACCTACCCTTTAATTAATTTCCCCTAGTGAAACAATCTTTGAGCCTTAGCCTTTTTCTTGAAAATTACCACATTTTAAGCCTAATCCAATTTTCTTCTCAAATCCATCACTTTTGTCCCCTTTTTCAAGACAAAAAAAAATCATCTTCAAAAAAAAAAAAAAACAGATTCGAATAAATGCAGTGCAGCAGTGTATTACACTGTGCAGAGTTGATTCGAATATACAGTGCAGGAAATTGTTCGAGTCTGCAGAAAAATAAAACCAGAAAAAAACAGTGCAGTTCGAAAAGAGAAAAAGTACACTGACAAGCAGTTTGGTTCGAATGAAAAAAAAAAGAAAAAAAAAGAGAAAAAAAAAAAGAAGTTTCGAATATATTTTTTGAGATGATTTTTTGTCTTGAGTTTTAGCCCTTATTTTCAGCCTTTATCCTACCCTTACCTTAGCCCCATTACAACCCTTATTTAAGACCTCTTGATTTTTGCATCATATTCATGTTAGTAGTGGAGATTAGATTTAAACACAAGCTTATGGTTATGCTCTAATTAGCTTAGGCTCGAGTGATTTTTCTCTACCCTTAAACACTTTGAGTGACATGAGTGATTCCTTGTGAGGGTACTTTGTTTGCATCATTGATATTAGTAGAGTTTTTAGAATGTCGTCTTAGTTTTAATTTATTAGTCTTGCCATTTATCTATTTTTGCTCCTTAGTTTTCTCTCATAATTAGATGCTTAATCATTTTGAGAATTTTTGGGACTTCGTGAAATTAAGGATGAAAACTTGGACTTAAGATTATTTAATTTTGAGATACTTGAGGACAAGCATCGGATAAGTGAGGGGGAATTTGATAAGTGTTTATTTTGGTTATGTTTTTAGTCCTTGATTTGATCGAATATATATGTTTGAAGGACTTAATTGGGCGTTTTTGTGTTGTTCTTGTGCAGGATACGTAATGACAGAAACGAGTTGAAGTGCTGCAGAAAATACTGAATTCGTGGGCAGATTCATAGGCATGAACCAGGGCATGAATGCTGACTGGGCGCCACGTCAGCACCTTCTAGAAAATGACGTCAGCAAGCTTGATAACCTATCAGTCCACTTATCAAGATAGCCTATCATCCGAATTTTATCTTTTAAGTTTAAAACTTTGATATTTATCTTATGTAATTTTATTTAAATTTATTTTAGGATTTATCATCTTAGGTTTTTAGGGTTTTCAACTACTATAAATACTCCTCTTTGGGGTAAGTATTGTCATCATTCAATAAGCAATTGAACATCACTTCTTCTTCTCTTGGAAATTCTTCTCTTTTTTAGTTTTTCTTAAAGTTCTTTTCTTTTAATTATTTCCTAAATGTCGAGCATGATTAATTTAATAACCATGCTCGGCTAGATCTTTTTAAGCCGAAGGCTTTTGCAATGATGCGTTCTCAAGGCGAGGTTTGAAACTATGCTTCAAACGTTTTGAAAACTTCTCTCAATTTCTTTAAACTTTATTTTTTAAATCAAAATGATTTTTAAAACCCAAAGATTGACTTTGGAGTAAAAAAAACAATTGTTTTGATCTATCAAGTGGGAGGAAGGATCGGTTATTGAAACAATCCGACTTCCAAGGAACACACTTAGTAAATAGATTACTAAGTGAAATTGAGATCGAATCGTTTTTATAGAAATGACTTTTCGAGTTGGTTGCGAGCTTAATTAATTTGTTTTCTCAAACATTGGGTTGGTTTAGACAAATTATCAAAACTGAAACCAAAAATTGATTTTGGAAATTCAGTTTACAAACAAAAACTCAAGGATTGTCCTTGAAGTAATTTTGCCAACAAGTTTTTCGAAATAAAAATCTTTACCAAGGAACCGAGTAGAACAAGTCAACGCGGAAGCCCGGGGCTGATAATCTCATATTTACTTTAAACTATCTTCAAAGCTTTCTTTCACTTTCTTAAACAATTGCATTTCATTAAAACAACCCCCCCCCACCTAAATCACGTTATCATAGTTCCAACAACAACTCTTGGTTCAGAAACTACAAAAGCGCAACAAAGAAAGTTCTAAGTCCCTGTGGGTTCGACTCCTACTTCCCTATCTATACTCAATTTAATTTCTTTATTTATTTTATTTATTTGGAAGAAGGAAATTATTCTTGACACGTTACGACGCGTGTCAATTTTTCTTTAGAAATTTTTTAACTCGAGATATTTGTTAAATACTGAGATTTTAATCAACATCATGATTTTAGTATTTTTAAATTTATATTTTCTTTATACATTGTTCAATTTAATAAACGACATTAGGTTTGTCTTTTCTCTTGAATTTAAAAATTTTCAATTGCCTTTTCAGCTCATCAATAACCCAACAAACAAACAATAAGGTTTCTATTATTTTTAATCAAATTAAAAATAAAATATCATATATGAACCATGAATTATTAAGCTTTATCTCACCTTAGTTTCTATTATTTTAAAAGTATCCCAAAATAGTCACAAATCACTAACACTAAACCTCCAAAATTATCTTCATTGTCATCGTCGATAACCTCGTCAAACCTAACTAATGTCTTCGTCAGACGTCGCCGTCCATTTCCTCTAATAACCTATCGTTGATAACCAATAGAAGACATGCCAATCGAGCGTTGAACAACAAACACGAGAGATTTTAACTGAACGACATCTGATTGACACACCTATTGACGATGGGTGGTTAGGGGAAACGAGTGGCGACGTCCGACGAGGTTATCGATGGTGGCAACGATGAAAGTTTTGGGGGGGTTTGGTTTAGGGATTTGTGACTATTTTGAAAGATTTTGAGAATTTTTTTAAAAATTACTATATTTTCAGTTAAAAAAAGAAAATTAAAAACAAAAAAAAATAAATAACGCGTGTCTAAATCTGATTGGGTGATACATTTTTTAACAACACAACCTTAGAACTGTAATTGATTGAAAATTTAGGTATCTAGAATTAACAAAAAGAAACGTTAGGCAATACTTTTATCAAAAAAATATCTTATGCACCTAAAGTTAAAAAATGTATAGTTTAGTCACTTATTTGTTTATTAGAGGATAATTTGTGTGTTAAAAATATATATTGATATAAGTATTATTTTTTATTTTCTACTGGTTTATATATATATATATATATATGCCTAAAATATATATATTTGCCAATGAATTTCACGACATTAGAAACACTAATGACATTACGTATTAAATTAGAAAAAAAAATATTAGAGGATAATTTGTGTGTTAAAAAATATATGTATTATTCTTTATTTTCTATTGGTTTTTTTATTTATTTCTGGAATAATTAAAATTTCAACCATGTTTAGCTATTTGGTTTAATAGCATTTATGAATGGTAAACGATGTATTAATTGTATTGTATTTATGGTCTTGAAAATTGTTTATTGATAAAGAAACATTAACTGCTTTGTATTACCTAATTAAACTTTTAAACATATTTTAATTTTTTTCTTCACTCATATTTATTGAAATTGCTATGTCATATGTCACCTCAGCTGGGTAGATTACCTAGTGAGTAGATGTAGCATTGTCCGCTTGAACCCAGGTCACCTTGACGAATTACATGATGCACACACGGTGTTCAATTTTCTAGTGTACTTTTTTTTTGAAAATAAGTCACTAATTTTATTAATGAGAAAATATCCAAAATTACAATAAAGTTTTACAAACTATCATTGTAAACTAAATACATAATTTGGACTTCCTCCTAAAACTAGCCACTTTAGATCAGACATGAACCATACATGAAAAGGTTATAAACTCATCCAAATACTCGATCGAAAATAGATACGAAACCTGACTGCATCGGCAAAACGAACCACAAAAGGGGATGAAACTATTGATAGACCACCGAGAAAACGCAAATTAGAGCCGAGCACCTGAGAAACTCTTCACAAGCGCAAACCGCGTATCTAAATTCAAACCGAAGGTCCATAGCAGGGAAGATCAACATGATTACAAATAATCGCCATTTTGATCAGTCGTGGATAGGGGTGTAAACGAGCCGAGTCGAGCTCGAGTAGTGCTAAGCTCGGCTCGACTCGTAAAGATTTCGAGTCGAGTTCGAGCTTGAGTAATTTCTAACGAGCTTGAGAAATCTGAGCTCGACTCGGCTCGTTTAGAATTCGAGTCGAGTTCGAGCTTAATTCGAGCCCAATCGAGTCAAGTATTGACCAATCTTTGACTGCATTGGACTCGAGTAACTCTTCATCTGTCACGTCTCATTTAAAGTCCTATGAAGAAAAAACTTTGATACACAAATTATGTAAACTCAAGCTTGTTAATTTTAGGGTTAAGGGTGTTAGTTTAGGGTTTAGAGGTTTAAGTTGTTGGGTTTAGAATTTAGGATTTAGATTTTAGGGTTTAATACTTATATTTAGGGTTTATATTTAGGGTTTTAAGTTAAGAATTTAGATTTTAAATTATAAAAAATAAAAAAAAATTAGTATATTATATTTTCGAGTAGCTCGTGAGCTTTTCGAGTCGGGTATCAAGTAGCTCGGCTCGGCTCGTCGAGAACTCGAGCCGAGTTCGAGCTCGAGTCGAGTCCAATCGAGTCGAGCTTTGACCGAGTCGAGCTCGAGTAGCTCGCGATCTGTCTCGTCTCATTTACAGCCCTAGTCGTGGCGACGTCAAATCAACCCTGATAGAAAACAAATAATAGAAAAACATGCCAAGAGACAGAAAAACATGCTAAAAAGCATAAAAACGTACAAACGGTAGAGAAAAGCGTGTCATAAAGACAGATTTATTGAATTAAAAAGACTGAAAATCAAAAGAACAAAACAAATAAAATGAAAGAGGGTGATCGCCGGCCGACAAATAGCCCGAAAGCTATTGCCGCCGCCGGCCTATATTCGAACCAAAAAAAGAGAGCGGCAACACTAAGAAAAAAGAGAAAACCCTACGGATGTTGGATTAAAATCCGCAATTGTGGGCACATATGTAAAATGTATGTTGCTATTATAAAGTATGACACAAAATAAAGTGACCAATTAAGTTAAGCGTGTCATAGGTATTAAAATGTCATGGAAATAAAAGTGTAGATACCGTAAGATATATTTATAATTCAATGAGGGGCAGAGTTATAAATATTTAATAGTTGATTTAATAAATCAACTATATAAAGAGGTAGTGGTCCCAAGAAATAGGTTAACTTGTTTTTCTACTTTAAGAGATAATCTATCTTCTTGGAAGATCAATACCAAAGTTTTGGGATTTTCCCATCAAGATTCAAGATTTTCAATCTATCAATGAATTCAGGTACGCTTCCGCATTCAGTTTATTGTTCTTGATGATTTGACATGATAGATCTTGGGATTTAGATTTCATATTTATTATTATTTGGTTCTAACAAGTGGCATCAGAGCCTCGTCATATTAAATCATTGAGGATCAATTGATTGATTTATTATTAAATCTTTTAAATTAAGAAACCCCTAAGTTTAGGGATTATTAAACCCTTCGGCATTATGATTTAAAATCCTTATTATATGGTGTTTCGATTATAAAATTAGTTTTTTTTTCTGGGATTTTATGATTATTGTCGTATGGTTTGATAAGTAGTTTTGCATTTATGTTTCGGTTAGTTAATAATGCCCTATTTGCTGGCATGTCTCGGTTTTCTTTAGGGTTTTGCGGTTATCATTATTATTATTATTAATGATATGGGTTATTCAAACTATAAATCACGTTAGGTGAAAGTGATTTTTTAGCCGACCTTTTATTTTTTGGAATGATAGCGAAACATCGGTGATTTGCATTCAATTTTTTTTAATACGGTTCAAGTAAGGAAAAGAAGGAAAGAAAATTGAATATTCAATGGTTTAGTTATTGCCGGTTCATGAAAACCTTATCTCTGTTATAACTTATGTGGTTTAACGATTTTTTGTTTGTATTAATTATGATGCATGCATGTACATATTCGTACATATCAAAGTCTGCTATTACAGTTACACCAAATCTGTGCTACGCTTGGTGTTTGACTTGGATCTCAAGTTTATTTGGTTAGTGATTACAAAGCAAAAAAATTTTATGATAAGGACCGTGACTATTACAATTTTGCTTATGGATTAGATTGATTTTATCTATGGAACAATCAATAGCTTCAGTTTACAACATTCTATATTTGTTCCATTACAATCGAATCTCTTTTGCTTAATATTGTGGAATCACTCCAGCAATTAGGTTGGGTTCCATATATGTGGTTTTGGAATGCATTTATTATTGTTATTATGAAATTCATATTTGATCTGGTTTGATCAAGAATTTTAATTATTTAGTTATTATGAATATATTAAAGTTTCATGTGATCATTTTATGAATTACCCATTTATATGATACTTCTGATTTTGGTTTTTAGTTAAAGATTGAATGTTTTGAATTCGACTTTGATTTTGGTAAATGCATGTTTAAGGTTTAAGACATTTCTTTTAAGGAACAGTCAAAGATTTAGGTTTTTCGAGTTTTTTTTTATAGCCCCATTCAGACAACCTTATTTTGGGTTATTTCGGAAACTTAAGTGTTATCAAAAATTTCAGTTTTGACTGTTACGAAATTTTAAATTTGGATAACGGTATATTTATAGTATATATTTTAAGATAAATTAATTGAAACATTAAGTCACCAAAGTGACCTCTATTGTGGAAATTATTTTATTTTAAAATATAGAAGGTTTTGTGCATGTAAGTCGGATTATGTTAGTATTAATCGGCCCAAAGGAAGGTTAATAATTAACATTATTACATGTGCAACTGTGGTAATAAACATGTGATAATTATTCAGTTTTATATGTGAGCAATAAATCGGCCCAAAGGAAGATTTCTGTTTGACATATTCTTATTATCAATGTTTGATTACTGTACCAAGATATCACTTGCAAGTTAATGTTTTGTCCAAAAATAAAATATTAATGGAGTGTCTGGTATCTTGATATGAGGTTTACCTTTATTCAAATTTACTATTATTTTGGTTATCTTTTAAGTTTATTGAAAGATAAAATTAAGACAAATATTTTGAAACAATTAAATTCATATTTTGACTTCGGATGTCTAGTATTTTAATGGATTAATTGAAACATAATGTCACCAAAGTGACCGCTTTTGTGTAGATTAGTTTATTTAAAATATCAAGATGATTATGGGTTTTTGTAATTCATGCGTTTATTAATTGGCCCAAAGGAAAGTTAATATTTGGCAGAATTACAACGACAATTGTGGCGATAAATATGTGACAATTATAAGGTATTTTATGTGAGCAATACGTTGGTCCAAAGATTAGCCTATTGTTTGACATAATTTATTGTCAATGTTTGATTGCTACAACAAGAGTACCGCTTACAGTTAATATTACTGTCCAAAGACTTGATATTAATGTTGTGCTTGGTATCTTGAGGGGAACTAGCCATTATTTTGAATTTAGTTGTTTACTTATGAATATTTATGTGAGCTTGTTTTATTTTATTTTATTTTATTTTTCTATTTTTAGGTAATTTATCTTTGTTATCATAACATTTGTTAAATACATTTCACACTCATGTTTAGTGAAACTAATTTATAAGGATTAAAAAAATAGACACTTACATATAGTATTTGGTTGTATAAACATAGACTTTGCACTAAGGAAAGAACAACGTGCACCTCTCACTGCGGTAAGCACCTATAAAAGATATTTTGAGAGGTGAGATCGTTCGAATTGCGTGAGTCTAATGATCATAAAATACAACATTCTAGATGTCTTTAGGAGCACAAATTTAAAGAAAATACTCAAACTAAGGATTTCCTTGACGAAATTAAGAAATGTTTTAACCAAAACATTAAGGTTAAGATGACATCACTTATGCATTTTTCGATGTCTATGAAGTATAAGGATCAAGGAAATGTGAGGGGGTAGATTATAAAAATTCTTTATATTGCTTCAAAATTTTAGGCACATAAGATCGAACTTTCTAACAATTGTTTGTTCTTATGGTTTTGGCACCGCTTCCTATACAATTTAACCAAATCAAGTTACAATTGTCAAATGGAGAAATAGACTATATTTGGGCTCATTTCTCGTTGTGTTCAAGAGGAAGAAAAGTTGAAGCATTATAAGTGTACAAGTACTCATTTGGTTGGTGCTCATTTAGTTAGTGTCTCTAAGAATTAGGGCAATAAAAGAAAATGTTAGAATAAAATTGCTAATGGTCCTAGTCAAAAGAAACAACAATAAGTTACAAAGTGTTGATTCTTTTGTATAAGTTAGGACATATGTGAAGAAATTAAACTTTAAAAGAGAGTAACTACTTTGGTTATTTTGAGTGATCCATGGGCTGTAAGTTTTATGATCCCACGGTTAAATTTATTTTAAGGAGAGATTTATAACTTTTTTAGGATGTTGAGTTTGGAGGGAGAAATAAGGTTAGATACATTGCTATTGAGGAAGAATTAAATTATAATTTAATTCCTACTATCACTTTTGACAATGTTTAGGTTTTCACACCTATCATTAATCAAGAAGTGAATCAAGTACCTCAGCAAAACAATGTTGAACAACTCTCGTTCAAGATAAGATAATTATTTCAGAAGGACAAACTCAACAACCTTAAAAAAAACAAGTGTCATTAAAGAGGTCCACGAGAGGAAGATGAAATACTATTCTAAATTATTATATTGTATTTCTTCAAGAAAATAAGGTAACATTGGAATGATAGAAAATGTTCAATCGTTTTTTTTATCAGGCCATAAAAGTTCTAACTCTCAAAAGTGGATTGATGTCATTCAAGTATAGTATAATTTTATGCAAGACAATAAAGTTTAAGAGCTTGTCTCATTACCTTAATGTGCAAACCAATTGGTTGTAAATGGATATTTAAAACTAAGAGGGACGCAAATGGTAATGTGGATAAGTATAAAGCACGTCTTGTATCTAAAGGATATACTCTAAAAGAAGACATTAATTTTAAGAGACTTTCTCTTCAGTTTTATTGAAAGACTCTTTCAAGATAATTATTACACTTGTTGCTTGTTTTAGTCTTAAGCTACATTAGATAAATGTTAAGTTTTTTTTTCAATGGAGACATTGAAGAAACTATTTATACGGTACAATCATAAAGTTGTGTCTTATGATATAATATCAATGATATGTAAATTAAAAAAATTTATCTATAAGCTTAAGTAGGACTCTCATTAATGAAATTATAAATTTCATGTTGATTATCTCATTCAGTTTTGAGATAAATTTGATTGACAATTGTATGTACTACAAGTTCAGTGGGAGTAAACCAAGTGACACTCATATTGCTAAAGAAGATAAGTATTATCTTATTCAATGCCCTAAAAGTAACCTTGAAATTTAGAAAATTCAAAAGATTCTCTATACATAAGCTATTGAGAATCTAATTTATGCTTAAGTATGTATGCGTTCGGAAATTGTGTACATTGTTGGAATGTTAGATAGATATTTAAGAAAATCTAGTATGGACTATTGAATAGCAGCCAATAGAGTTATGAGATATCTTCAGAGAACAAAAATTACATGCTCACATGTCGAAGTTCTGGTAAGTTAGAGATCATTAGGTTTACAGACTTCGATTCTAATAGAATATTGATGCAAATAAATTTTGTCACATGAGCTGCTAATTTTAGATTGAATAAAAAGACTACTTAAGTTATTTGGTGACAATAAATATGCATTCATTTATTCTATAAACAATAGGAACACTTCAAATTTGAAGCATATAAATATTATGTTCCTAGTTGTTAAAGAAAATTTAGAGTGGTTGTGTGTCTATAGAGCATGTTGGTACAAACTCCATAACTGTGCGCATATTAAGAAACTATCACCCTAGGTCTTTCATGAGCACACTACTCATGTGGGTGTATGTTATTTAAGGATATTCGGTTTTAGTGCGAGTTTGTAATTTTTTTTTGAAAAATGCTCATTCGGTTTAGACACAATTTCAGTTACTTCAGTTTAAAGTTATTTAAGATTATTTTCTGCAGAAATAAAGTTATTTTGGTTTATGCACACTCTGAATTCAGTAAAGTTGATCTCACTAAGGTTTAGGAGGACCAGTTGGAAATAGACATGTTCGGTTCACATTTCATGTAATTTTCCATGCTACGCATCCATGATTGATCTATGTCATTTGATTATGTTTGTATACGTGACCATTGATGGGTCTAGTCATGATTGATACGGCGAAGACCGCTTTGATCCTATGTGGATATAGTTGATGGACGAGATTGTTATAGAATACCTATTATATAATAGCAAAATTTTGAGCTCATAAGGTTGTACATTTATCAGGAAACATATGTTGCCCAAGTGAGAGATTGTTGGATTAAAATCCGCAATTGTGGGCACATATGTAAAATGTATGTTGCTATTATAAAGTATGACACAAAATAAAGTGACCAATTAAGTTAAGCGTGTCATAGGTATTAAAATGTCATGGAAATAAAAGTGTAGATACCGTAAGATATATTTATAATTCAATGAGGGGCAGAGTTATAAATATTTAATAGTTGATTTAATAAATAACTATATAAAGAGGTAGTGGTCCCCAAGAAATAGGTTAACTTGTTTTTCTCTCCTTCCCCGTCAGAGAGTTTTACTTTAAGAGATAACCTATCTTCTTGGAAGATCAATACCAAAGTTTTGGGATTTTCCCATCAAGATTCAAGATTTTCAATCTATCAATGAATTCAGGTACGCTTCCGCATTCAGTTTATTGTTCTTGATGATTTGACATGATAGATCTTGTGATTTAGATTTCATATTTATTATTATTTGGTTCTAACAACGGAATCTGTTTCCCCAATTTTCTAGTGTACTTTTATGTTAGGTCATAAATGTATAAATTTATGAGGTTTGTTATATTGGATGATAAAATGCGTTGGTGAAAGTTAGTTAAGCATTGAATTTTCGGATGGAATAGTATATTAGTTGGCGCCTTTCTCGATATCATGTTGATGTGTGATCTTTTCTCCATTTGTTTCTTTTTATAATACATACGTACGTATATGAATATCATTATATTTAAAAAAAATTATAAATAATTTTAATAATTTAAAATATAAAAATATTCATTAGATTTAAATAAAATGGTATTTTTAATTTTTATTTTATAATGAGACCAAGTGTATTAAATAAAAAAAGTCCAGAGAAATTGAAAAAAAAACTCAACTATTTAGTTGAGATTTGAATAAGGAATTTGAGCTACCGAACTCTCTTCTAAATTCACTGCAAACAAATTTTCTAGTATTATTTTTAACTAAACAAATATTCATTTAAACGTTAATAAAAATAAATCTTCTCTAATTTTTTTTATCCAAACACATTCTTAAATTTATAGGAGTGAAGTGGGAATATTGACCCAAATATTAGTTTTGGATTTTTTATTCCAAAACTAAGGATCCTCACAGATTATTTCCGGATCTAGGGATGTTCACTGTTCAAAATCAGAAAACCCGTAGTGCACAACCCGATTTTAAACAGTATTTTTCAAGTGTGATTATTGTTCAAAATCGAATTGCTTTCCTCCCATTTTTTTTGTTTTGCGTGACAACACGTGGCACGCAGTGGGCAGCCCAATCACTATTTGAAAACGGGGTGTGGTTCCAAGGGCTATGAACAGTGCAT
The DNA here is from genome assembly GCA_030270665.1 of Hibiscus trionum. Lineage (NCBI taxonomy): Eukaryota > Viridiplantae > Streptophyta > Magnoliopsida > Malvales > Malvaceae > Hibiscus > Hibiscus trionum. The sequence goes on from BSYR01000012.1 coordinate 2,695,962, forward strand.
CGATAATGGGATTGGAGTGGCAAGCGGTGCAGGGGTGCAGGGCACGGTTTTTTTTGGTTTTTAGGGGTTTTTTTATTGTTTGAATGAGAGGGGATTGTGAGGTTGGTATTGTGTGGTTAAAATTAAGAGGAGTCACACAATTTTTTATCGAATATAAAATAATAAATAATAATTATTTTAATATTAAATATTATAAATATGAGATATAAGGGTTTACGTATTAAACATTTAGAGCTAATTAAATTTTAATATTTAGTATCTTAGGTTAGAGATTTTAATTTTTAATTTAATCTTAAAAAATATTTTATACTAATTATGTACTAAAATATAACTTAATTTTAATTCAGTGATAAGTCTTTTCAGACTGAAAAAAAAATTCGAATAATTATTTTAATTTATATAGGTGCAGGTGTAGGTGCATGGGTTGACTGAATTTGGGGGGTTGATTGGATGAATAAGAGGTGATAATTTTTTTATTTCTGATTTATTTTTAATTGGTTGAATGGGATGTGATAATTTTTATTTTAATTTTGGATCGAATATAAAATAATAAGTAATTATTATTTGAATATTAAATATTATAAATATGAGATCTTAATTTTTAATTTTATTTGAAAAAATATTTTACACTAATTATGTACTAAAATATAACTTAATTTTTAATCCAGTGATCAATCTTTTCAGACTGAAAAAAATATTTTAATAATTATTTTAATTAATATTTTTTAATTTGATTTAAAATATTTTTAATTGATATAGGTGCAGGTGTAGGGTTTCAGTGATGTGAAATAATAGTGGTGTAGGTGCAGATGTGAAATAATAGTGGTGTAGGTGCAGATGTAGGGTTTCAGTGATGTGCTATAGGTGCATGTGTAGGTACAGATGTAGGTTTCAGTAATGTGAAATAATATTGTTGTAGGTGCAGGTGTAGGGTTTCAGTGATGTGATGTGATATAGGTGCATGTGTAGGTTTCAGTGATGTGAAATAATAGTGGTGTAGGTTAGTAAAAAAAAATTAATTGTTATAATAATTTTAAATTATGTAGGGGTAATGTAGTTTTTTTATTGTAAATATGTTAGTGAATATTAATTTTCGTGTAGGGGTATTATATGAAAATATTCAAGTTGGATTTTATTTTAAATATGTTATGTTAGTGCTGAAGAATGTAATTTGATAGAAAACCGTTTAAGTTATATTTGAGTAAAGAGGGAGAAGAAGAAGTAGAAGAAGAAGAAAGTTGGAAGAAAAAAAATGTAAGTTGTTTTGAAATATTATTATTTTATCTGTATATTTTTTGTGTTATTTAAAAATTAATTGTAAAATCTTTTTTCGAATATGCAGAGAAAATGAGCAACAACAGTTGTTTTGTGATTGTCCATTACAACGAACAAATGGTAAAATCTGATGTTGGTGTCATATTTCATTCGGAGAGGCCTACGAATATGAGAATTAACAAAGAAATCACACTTAGAGTATTGAAAGATGAGATATCGGAAAAAATTAGAGCTCTGATTCATAGTTTGCGGTACCGGTGGATGACATGTTCAAATCCAGTCATATATTCCGCGATTGCTCTCGAAGATAATGAAGATGTGGAAGTTATGATCGCAGAGCATGAGTCAATGGGAATTCAAAATGTCGAGTTGTTTGCTGAGATGGTTGATATTCCCGGCCCCTCTAGAAATACAACCGGAGAATCTAGTCAAATGGGTGTCGGTAACGAAATTGATATGTCCGGAGGCAGTTTTGTTGCAATGTTGGCAACTGGAACATCTAGTAGATTTCATGAAGGTGGGTCGTCAACATATGGTCCATCGTACGGACCAACTGTTAATGTTGATGTTAATATTGCACTTGGACGTGGCCGATGGGGAGAATCATTAGAAGATTTCAGTGAAGATGAAGATATTGAGGATCCTGATTTGTTCTCGAATAACGATTGTCAAGCCCTAGATTTAATTTTTATCATATTTCATTTATGAAGAATTTTAAATATATTTTGTGCATTTTTATGATAATGGAGGAGGGGAATTATTGGAATAATGGGAATTAAAAATTATGTTGCATATAAAGGAATATCCAATAACGGTTGCTTCATTTCCCAAAAATATTATGAAACCAATGTTTCAACTTTCAATTCCATGGTTGCCTTGTAAATCAACTTACAAGTGTAGTACCAACGAGTATTGGGGGACGTGGTAGGTTATATTATACTTCGAGAATCTAAACTTTAGAAATTGAGCCTATTATTAATAACAATTATAAATTTTGAATATGTACAATAAAATGTATATAGAATAATACTAAATTAAAAGTTCGTTACTTCAAGTGTTGAGTGTATTGGTAAGACACATTGCACTCTTAAGAAGATGACACGAGTTTAAATCTTAAAGACGACATTATTAGAAGGGACAACCTCACACCTCAAATATAGACAATAAGACGAACATGCATATTATAAAAAAAAAATTGGTTACTCCTTTACCATTACTAAATGCTCTTTTCTGTTTTTTAAGAGATCCTTTTAATTGTTCTTACTAAAAACTCAATCCATGGTTGATGGTTCCACCGCCCCTGCCTTAAGTCAACCTTCAAAGTTTATGCATTTAAAAGAAGAGGTGAAGTTAACAAATGTTCATTGAATTATTTTAAATATTCATTTTGGTCACTTAATTTTTAAAATATTATATGCACATTAAATTAATGATTGTTATAAAATGGATACCATACTGTTAATAGTCGTTTAATGGATGATGTTACAATTAAAGAAAATTTTATAATAGCATATTTAATCAGTTTAGTCGTAATTCAAAAAAAAAATTAATTTTATTATTTACACATTTTATTAATTTGTTCGATAAATAAATAGACTTGTGGATAGAATAGCTAAGCTAGCTTGGGGTTTTCCTTTCGGCTACCAGCCTACCATAGCTTTGATCGATCACCGGATTGAGTCCACTCTTCATTAGATGAAATTTTTTAACATAGAATGTTCTTCGACCTTCTAATGTTTTTAAGTTAGGGTAAACTACATTTAAGGTCACTTAATTATAGGCTTATAATAAACATGTCACTTTTCTTCTAAAAATTATAAATATGTCGCTTATTTAACATATTGTTACAAACATGTCATTATGTCATTAAAATTGAAATGAATATCTAATGTGGCCCGATATAATAATATTTTTAGTCCATAAAACTTAACAATTCTATGAATTTTGTCCTAACTTGAAACAATTAAATAAATTAAATTTTTATATTTAAAAATGTCATCAATTTGATCTATTTTTGTAATACTACTAGACCAAATGAGCCCATCGAATCAAAGTAGTAGTTGAATAATTGGACTATCCCATAAAGTAACAACAAGCCACTGTTAACCTGTTATTACATCGGGAAAGTTTCAAAAAATTAATATAACATTTATCTGAGAAAAAATAAATACTAAAATAATGGAATTTATAAATATGAAAGTTTAAATTTTTTAAATTGTTTCGAATTACAATCAAATTGACAAAGTGTATAAGTTTAAGGATTAAAACTGTTATTATACTATGTTGCATCAATAATTTGTTTGTAACGAAGTGTTAATTGATTGATTTGTTTGTAAATTTTTTGAAGAAAAAAGTGACTTGTTTATTATAAAACATATAATTAAGTGACCTTGAGTGTAGTTTATCCTTCAAGTTATTTTTTTTAAGTTCCCCTATATTTTATATGTTTCCTTTGTATTTTCTATTGATAATTTAATTATGCACTCCTAAAATATTGTAATTTTGCACCTCTTACATTTTTAATATAGCTTCTTGATAATTCGCACCTCCTTACATGAAATCTTGCGCCCGCCCCTGTATATGAATATATTTTTCTAACTCTTTGACAAATCATACGCACCTTATACAATATCATTTTCTTTTTTTATTGGATTCACTCGTTGGGTTCATCTTTCATATTATTTCATATCTATTAAAAGATGACCAAATAGATCGGTCAGCAAAAATGGACACCGCAACTGTGACCTTAGCCTTGCCCCGGCTTATTACCGTTACCCCCAAAAAGTAATCAGCACAAACGAGGTCTTAGAAAACATATATAATTAAAATAAGGCTTAATCATCAAATAAGTGCCTAAATTATGCTTTTTTTAGATAGGTATCTTAATTATATTTTGAGCCAAATAGGTGTCTAACGTTTCATTCTGTGATCCATCTAAAATTTTTCTAACGACTATTAAAAAAATTTTGTCATCCAATCAAAACATGACATGTGACCTTTTTTTATTTTTTTAATTTCTTATTTTCTTTAGAAATCTATTTTTTTTAAATCCCTAAGCTTTAATTTCTTTTCAATCAGACCCTCAAATCACATCTCCCTCACCGTTCGGCATCCCCACACGTCGGTGGTTCACCTTTCACCGCCCAAGTATTGGGTACCTCACCGTTCGACATTTTGCGCCCTCTAGTTGTCGATTGAAACCCAATCGACCTCTTTTTTCTTCATTGTTAGGTGTTCGTTGACGGTGAAAATTGGCGGTTCATTCGTCGATTTTTTACGACGAGATGATGAGGCTTTCGGAAGAGAGGGTCCGATGAAGACAATGGTGGCCGGAGTGGAGGAATTTGGGGATTTAGGGTTAGGGTTGGGTGGTTTTTAGAGAAATTAAAGATTATTAGGTTAATTATTATATTATTTTATTTTTCTATTTTTCGGATTTTAATTTCAAAAAATATAATCCATGCCACGTGTTCAAATTTCATTAGATAACGAAAAAAATAACGTCTGTCACCAAAAAACTTTAAATGAGTCACGGAATAAAACGTTAGACATTTATTTGACCTAAAATATAATTTAGGCACCTATTTAAAAAAAAGTTATAGTTTAGGCACTTATCTGAACTTAAAATAATAATTAAAGGGCTAAAAGAAATAAGTATATAAGCCTTAAAATAATAATTAAAGGGCAAAAATAAATAAGTATATAATTTTTATCAAAAAAAGTATATAATTGGTTGTGAGAGTCATCTCCAATTCAATTTGATTAGTGAATTAATCAGTTGAATATTGATGGATATAACAAAAAGAATATTAAAATTTTAAAGAATGCAAAGGAAATGTCAGCAAGCCAAATAGAGATTACATGCCTGCCTTCCAAGGCATCCAAAGCACAACACCAAAAAGCAAAATAACAGCCTTCCCTCAACAAAACCAAACAATTCTTCCTCTTTCAGATATCAAAAATCAGAACTTGAATCCAACGGGAATTCAAGGTTTTTTTTTTTTCATTTCTATTGGAGAAATGGATGGCAATCAATCTTCAATAACACCCAAACCCCCTCAAATCTCTGAAATGTTTCAGAAATTCGCCTTGGCTTTCAAGACCAAAACTTTCGAGTTCTTCGTCGACGACGACGACAACAACAACCGGCGGTCTGAATCCGACAGCTTTTCCCTCCTCGACTCCACCGAAGACTTCATCACCGACCAGAAAGTCGTCGTCATCAAGCCCGACCCACCTCCGAATTCTTCTTCCTCTTCCTCGATTGTTAACAGTTTCCAGAGCATAACCATCGATACCCAGATAACCAATTCGTTGATTTCTTCTGTTTTCGCCGCTGTTTCTTCGTTTGAAGCTTCCTATCTTCAGTTACAGGCTTCGCACGTACCGTTCGAGGAGGAAGGTGTGAAATCCGCTGATAGAGCTTTGGTTTCTCATCTTCAAAGGTTGTCTGATTTGAAGCGATTCTACAGGGAAATTCGGAAGAATCCCCATTTTGAACCGGGGCTATCGCTTGGCTCATGTTTGGAACCTCAAGTGCAAGAGAATCAAAGCAAGTTGAGAGCTTTGGAAACAGTTTCGAGCCGTTTGCAAGAAGAGATTGATGAAAAGGACAATCAAGTCTCATCTTTGAGGAAGAAATTAGCTGAGATTCAATGGGCTAACACTAAATTATCAAGAAAATTGTCTGGTAATTTGAATTCATCTAGTGATGTTCTATTAACCGTTAGGGTCTTTGAATCTGTTTTGCATGATACTTGTAGAGCAACACATAAGTTTAGTAAGATTTTGATTGGTTTGATGAGAAAAGCTGGCTGGGAGCTTGATTTGGTGGCCCATTCGGTTTACCCTGATATTGATTATGCAAAGAAAGGGCACAATAGGTTTGCTTTTTTGTCCTACATTTGTTTGGGAATGTTTCGGGGTTTCGATGTCGAAGGGTTTGGTTTGAGCGAGAATGAACCTGTGTGTAATGGTGATAATGCTACTTGCTCATTGAAGCAATTACTCGAGCATATATCTAGCAGCCCCATGGAGTTGCTGAGTGGGGACCGAAACTGTGAATTCTCAAGATTTTGTGAGAAGAAGTATCAAGAGCTTATCCATCCCACCATGGAGTCGTCGATATTTAGCAATTTCGATAAAACCGAAGCTGTTCTAAACTCATGGCGGTCATTGAGCATATTCTACGAGTCATTTGTTAGCATGGCTAGTTCAATATGGACACTTCATAAACTGGCCTTCTCATTTGATCCAGTGGTTGAGATATTTCGAGTCGAAACAGGAGTTGATTTCTCAATGGTGTACATGGAAGATATCACCAAGAGATGTAACTTGCCCGGCCAACCTAGGGGGAAAGTGGGGTTCACTGTGATTCCAGGGTTTAAAATTGGGAGGACTGTGATTCAGTCTCTGGTCTATTTAAATGGGTTGAAATGTACAGAGTAGGTGCACCATGTAGAGAATTAAGTTACAATAAATCTTCTTTGTAGAGTGGATTTTGGAGTAAATGTTATTTTGGTTTGGCTGCAATCCTCAGAAGGGTGAGATTGTAGGTAAATCATGATCCTGTAAAGCACTCTCCTTTCCCCCAAGCTTTGTGTGTGAATTTGACACAAGAAAAATACTGCTCAAATGTGTATACACATAGTTGTTACTTACACTGCTTGGCTTTGTATTATTCCACTTTAAAGTTGTGTCTCTGATTAAACCAAATATGCTGATCAAACTTGCATTGGTTGAGTTCGTTAATGGCTTTAGATTGGTATGATGACTCGTTCGGATCCTATCGAATCAGTGTATTGTTATGTAAGTCTGCCACGTCATTTCAAGTCATTTAATGTTAGTTAATTACAAGTTTTCGTCCATGAAGAGGTCAACTTAACCCAAAATGAAACGTTTAGGGTTAAAATGTTTTAAAGATATAAAAACTAAAATATTATTCAGTTAAATGTTAGGGTCAATTTTTGACATTATGCCTTGAATCTTGTACATGGTGATCCATGTATTTATTCTTAAACCGGTCAAACCAACAGATTGTTTTGTAGAACTTCCCTTTTCCCCATTGGTATTCTTGGGCTCTGGCTCATTAAAGGCTTGTTTTAATTGTGGATGGACAGGAGGAAGAAGTTCCTTGTGGCCCAAATATAATACAGGAGCAGAAAGCCTCATTTCAGCAAACTAAAATTTCTTTACCAAAAACAAAAGGCCCGTATACTTTTCAATTCTCTTACATTTTTTAGGCTTTAGGTTCAAAAAAACCCTTAAAAATTTTAAAAGGGTAAACTTTAGCAGAGGTCCTTTTTATTTGAGTCGTGTTCTATTTTGGTCACTCATTTTGAAAAAAAAATTATTCTTGTCACTTATATTTTCGATATGTTTTATTTTGGTCACTTTGTCATTAACACCCGTTAATTTGATGACGTGGCATGTTAGTTAAAAGGGTTAATTTGCCACTCCACCTAGTCCCCTTCATGCTTAATCTGCAATCCACTATTGTGATCCTGCAGGCTGCAGCAACAACGTCAACACTCCCGGATTCGTATGCGATGCAATGCATAGCCCACATTACATTTGTTCTGCAGATAATACTAATAAAATTTAGGGTTAGTAACACATCAAACTACAAGTACATGTAGAAAGTCCAAGCAAGAATCAGTTCGTCACGGTTGGATAAAATCATTAGTTCCTCGATAGTGCTCATCAATGGCTGCCGGAAGCATCTTTGAAGTGTACCTGCAAAAAAAAATCACCATTTGGCTTCTTTTAATTAGGTGGTGCTGAGCCAATATGGTGGTGCACTACATTGAACATTATAGGGGGAGCCCTAGGAAATGCCATTGACAAATGATGGCGAATTTGGCCAAACCATGGCACTTGATGGATGCTGCTGGTGTGAGTTGTTGGTCTTTCTCAGGTTATTATTTACATTAATTGGCAAGCTTCCATTTCCCAATGACCCAAAAACTTGAGAGAGTTTATTAGCAATAGAAAGTCAGAGAGAAAGGGAAAACAAGAGAGTTGAAGTCTGGAGCTTAACGAAAATTATATAAATAAAAAAATCCATTTACGACCAACTGAAATGTGTGGGTTTAGAAAACAATCGAAATTTGAATAGTCATTAACATTAGAAATATACAAAGTTATATGCTTCGAGGTTTACGAACTTACCCGTAAAAACAACCAAGATTTACAGTCGGAAAAAGAAAATTGGGGACGACATTGATGCAGAGAGAAATAAGATAAAACTTTTATTTAGGCAATTTATCAAAATTTTGGGGAAGACGGTAAAAATTAAAGTTTTAAAAGGTAAGAGATTAAATTAAAAATTAATTTTTTATTAACATGTTACATCATCATGTTAACAGGTATTAACGGAGATTAATGGTCGGATGACATTAACGGCTAAAAACATAAGTGGCAAGAATATTTTTTTAAAAAAAAATAAGTGATCAAAATAAAACATGATTCAAACAAAAGGAACCTCATATGAAATTTACCCATTTTAAAAATATTGTAAATGCCACATCACATCACCGAGGTGTGTCATGTGGCACATTCTGGTGCTATCACGTGACAGAAAAATGAAACTATTTACATTTATTGGTCAAAATTGATTAAAAGACTTGAGTTATGTATTTTTTTTAATTTGAGAGTAATTGATTTAATTTTTTATTGTAAAGATTTTATTGAGTGCAAAAATAATCAACAACTGAATTGATTTTTTTTAAAAAAATTAAGGGGCTTTAAGCATTTTTTATGTCTAACAAACAAACAAAAAAAACAATATAAAAGTCAAGCTTTGTGACATAATGTAAGCAAGTTCTTTATATCCTACCATACGTATTATATAAAGTGTATATATCTTGTCCCTTGGAAGCAGCCTAAAGCTTGATCCAAAACGTACAGGTACAGTACAGGCCTCTCCGTACATAAAACGCCAATAATTAAGGAATAAAAAACTATGAATTTCTTTACTCTTTTCCAAAAATAAAAAATAAAAAATAAGCAAACAGGCCGACTTTATGCATTATGATCATAAATAAGCTCCTTCATTTGCTCCTATATCTGGTGACTGGTAAGATGTAGCTTTCAAACTCACCCATTTATATAAATTAGTTTCTTCCATACGTGTTTTTTTAACTATTTCTTAATTACTTTTATTCTATTTTTAAATAGATAAAAATATAAAAATAATTTCAAAGTTTAATAAATATCAAATCATAATTTGCATAGTAGTATAGTTTTAAATTTTATTGTTTGAGTAGTTGTATAATATTAATTTTATTGCTTCTTAATGATTAATATTTTAAGAAATTATGGAATATGTGGAAATGATCTAAGATAACACTCAAATAATAATTTAAGTAATTGTATAATATTATATATATATATTTATCTTTTGAATATGTTGGTGTGAGACAAGAGTAATATTTGTTTAGTTTCTTTAGTCTTGTTTAATAAGGTACACACACCATACAAAACTGGTGCTCGAATCCGTGTCACCTGGATGACTTACATCAACTTTTACCACTGAAACAACAAAGAAACAACAAGGGGTGAATATATATATATATATATGATTTATAAGATGTGCATACCACATATGACATAACAATTTAAACAAACATAGTATCATAATGTTATATTACCTCATAGTCACAATCTTTCTTATGTGTTATCGTCTTTAAAATATGAGTTGATATTTTCTTTTCGAAGATTCATTTCTCTATTTCTATTTTTTTGAAAAGCTTACCAAAATAAGTTAATTAATTTATGTCCATAGTTATCCATAGTCTTAAAACAATTATTGATCTACACGTCTTAAATTAGAAAATTCAAATAAAATAATTTTATATTTTTAATATAAAAGTCCCTTTTTTTTCAAAAACTATTTTAATGTCAAATTAAGTTAATAATTTCATGTTTTAATAAATTTCTATAAGAAACAACAAGAAGTATCCAAAGATATATTTTAATTTCAATATAAACATCTTTATTTTTATTTTTCAAAAATATTTTTAAATATCAAATTAAGTTAATCAATTTTATGTATGGATGAATTTTTATCTAAACAATAACATTAATAACAATGATGAGCTATCTAAAGAACTATTTTTAAATATTATTTTTAAATATAATAAAAAATAAAAAAAATAATTTAATTAATTTAAAAGTTTTAATCCGTATTTTGTATATTTTAGATAAATAAATATAATATAATATAATAAGTGGAAGAGAGCTTTCAGCTCAGGTTTAGGGCGTAAGTTACAATATAAACCCAATGTGAACAAGATAAGCATGCAACGCCATATTTGACTAAGCAATTCAATCTTTATATTTCAAATGACAACTTTGATTATTAAACACACGCGCGCACAATAGTATCAAACAACTGATGCATTGTTATTATAAACTTGAGTTTACACAAGTAGGCTTATTTTAGGGGTTAATTAGAAGTTTAGTTTATGGTATAAATTTATAGATTTATATATTTTTGTGTTTTGAATTAAGATTTATGATTTATAGTCGGAAGTTTAGATTTTATATTTTAAAGCTTAAATATGCATATTTTTAGGAAAATGGTTTTCTTTGGCTGATGCATCAAATATTTTTTCTTAATTTTCTTTTTGTTTAATTTTCCTTATATACCGTGTTTTCCTTATCACATGATGTCAAACTATTAATATGTGTTTAATTTTTTTGATTAAATAGTGAAGTATTACATTTTTATATTGGGATTTAAACTCATATAAGATAAGGCAAGATGAGCATCCTTAGTCACTAAGCCAATTAATGAATCTCTAATATGTGCTTAATTTAATTATTTTTAATATTTTCTTATGGCCACATCCCCATTGTCCTCTAGAGTATTAAGATTATATATCCATTGCTCTTTATCGCTTTAATAAGATATTGATATTTCACACACAACTTGCTCTTCAATATTTAATATTACAAAAATAAACTTCAGTTTCTTCTTTAATCAGATGACGTTTTCAAAAGGAATAATTGTTATTTTCAAAGGTTGGTAATTCCGTAAGCAAGAATCAATTTTCAAAAAGATTAATCTATTGGAAATTTATATTTTCATCTAACTTCTCTAGCATTATTATTATTATTATTATTATTATTATTATTATTATTATTATTATTATTATTATTATTATTATTATTATTATTAAGGTAAACTACACCATATACCACTCAACTATGGCTTTCGATTCGAAAATGTAGATGAACTTTAAAAAATTCAAAACTAACACCGAACTTTAGTTTGTGACTCGAAAATACCATTGTTAAGTCAAAACAACGTTTTGGAGCCTAATTTAGCCCAAAACGACGTCGTTTTGCTGGAGGAAAAATAGTAAAACCATGTGCTTGGAGGGATTTGAACCCAAGACCTTCAATAAATAGGCTAAACCTTAACCACTAAGCCAACTTAAAATTATATAATATTTTACCACAAATATTATATATCTCAAACTACTTGGGATTAACTCAAATTATTTTATGAAATAAATAACACTATAAATAATATTAATACATAAATAATATAAAATGTATTATTTGTATATATATCAATATATATATATATTAATAAAGTACATTTTTTTATTTTTATATAATATTTATAATATAAATATTATATAAAAAACTTCAAAATATTCATAAAAATAATATATTTATATTATAAATAATATATAAAAACTGTGAACCCTAAACCTTAAACTACAAAGCCCAATCTTCAAACTATAAACCTTATGGTTTGAGGTTTAGGGTTTGGGTTTTTTATTATATATTATTTATAATATAAATATATTATTTTAATAAATATATTTTTTCAAATAATATATTTATATTATAAATAATATATAAAAAACCATAAAAATAATACATTTTTATTGATATATGTAAATAATACATTTTTATATTATTATTATTTTTCCATAAAATAATTTGGTAGAACCAAATGAATAAGTTTATATTATTTAAATAAAATATATTATTTTATATTTTTACATATTATTTATAATATAAATATATTATTTTTAAAAAAAGTCAAAATATTCATAACATTAATATATATATATATATATAACCTTAAAAATTCTAAATTCTAAATCCTAAACTCTAAGGTTTAGGGTTTGAGTTTGAGGGTGGGGTTTGTGGGTTAATAGTTTAGGGTTTAGGGTTTTTATATTATTAACAATATAAATATATTATTTTTATGAATATTTGGGTTTTTTAATAATATATTTATATTATTAAAAACATTTTATATATTAATATCATTTATAGTATTATTTATTTCATAAAATAATTTAAATTAATCTCAAGTAGTTTGAGATATATAATATTTATGGTAAAATATTATATAATATTATGTTGGTTTAGTGGTTAAGACTTAGTTTTTATATTTAAAGGTCTTGGGTTCAAATCTCTTTAAGCGCATGGTTTTAATATTTTTTCCTCAAGCAAAACAGCGTCGTTTTGGGCTAAATTAGGTTTCAAAACAGCCGCACCAAAACGACGTCATTTTGATTTAACGAGAGTGTAAACAGTTAAACCCGGAGTGGTATTTTCAAGTCACAAACTAAAGTTCAGTGTTAGTTTTGAATTTTGTTAAAGTTCGGAGCTATTTTCGAGTCATCGGCTATAAATGAGTGGTATGAGGTGTAGACTGTGTAGTTTACCCTTATTATTATTATTATTATTATTATGCATGTTCTATCCAGACCTCTCCACACTTTAAATCCATGGATATTAATACATAAGTATACTCAATTTCACGTCCTACTATATGTTGTACTAACAATGATATTTTGGCTAAATTACACGAAATACCACTCAACTTTACCCTTTGACTTGAACATACAATTGAACTATAATTTGATACTATTATACCACTAAACTTAGTTGTTGGCTTCAATGTAAGTACTCGACCGTTAACTTATAACGGGCCGTTAAGTCCAAAACGGCGTCGTTTTGGTTTCGTTGTTTTGAAGCCTAAAATAGGTCGAAACGACGTCGTTTTGTTAGTAAAAAAAATATAAAAAAATGCATTTTGAGAAGCTTGAACCCAAGAGCTTTAAGATGAAAGGATTATACCAAACCACAAAGCCAACTTAAATACTTAATTTCATTCTAACGAAAATAATATATAAATAGTACTGTAGTTGAACTTAATTTCATTTATCTCATGATATAATTTTATAAATATATTAATTTTATAAATAAATATTATTTATAATTTATATATATTTTTTAATATATATAATTTAACCCAAACGCTAAATCAAATATTAATTAAAACACCAAACCCTAAACCCTAAAAACTACAAACCATAAAACATATATTAAATAAAACCTCAAACCTCAAACCATACATTAATTAAATCCCTAAATCATATATATAAATAAATCTCAAACCCTAAACAATAAACCCTAAACCCTAAACATAATTAAATCATAAATCTCAAATCCCAAATCCTAAAATTAAAATTTTATTTATAATATATATTAGGATTTGTAATATATGATTTAGGTTTAGGGTTTAGTTACATATAGTGTTTAGGGGTTAGGGTTTAGGATTTATTTATGTATATAGTTTAAGGTATGGGTTTAGGGGTTTAGGGTTTAATTATATATATTATATCTATTCAAATATATATAAATTACAAATAATATTTATTTATAAATTTAATATATTTATATATATGGTTTAGGGTTTATTTATATACATGGTTTAGTGTTTTGGGTTTTAATTAATATATAATTTAAGGTTTGGGTTTGGGTTTTAATTAATATATGGTTTAGGGTTCGTGTTTTGGAGTTTTGGGTTTAATTATATATATTATATTTATTAAAAAATATATATAAATTATAAATAATATTTATTTATAAAGTTAATATATTTATAAAATTATATTATAAATATTATAAAATTATATAATGAGATAAATGAAATTAAGTTCAACTGCAGTATTATTTATATATTATTTTCGTTAGATTGATATTAAGTATTTAAGTTGGCTTGGTGGTTTGGTATAAGCCTTTCATCTTTAATATCTTGGGTTCAAACTTCCCAAAATGAAGTGTTTTCTTATTTTTTTTACTAACAAAACGACGTCGTTTTGGCCTATCTTAGGCTTCAAAACAACGAAACTAAAACGATGTCGTTTTGAATTTAACGACTCGTTATAAGTTAACGGTCGAGTGCTTACATTGAAGCCAAAAACTAAGTTTAGTGATATAATAGTATCAAATTATAGTTCAGTGATATGTTCGAATCAAAAGGTAAAGTTAAATTGTATTCCGTGTAGTTTACCCTAATATTTTTCGTGCTAAACTTAAGCAACCATTTTCTTCTTATTATTGATTTACGTAGATTTTGAACTCTTAATAGTAAATAATATTCTCCCATCTCATAAATATTTATTACTTCACGTGAAAATTCGTAGGAAGAAACTATATCGAATTTGGATGTCTTATATATAAAGCACCCAACGCAAATTGTGTTACCGTAACTTTATAAATTTAGAATTGGTAAATGCAAAGAAAAATAAAAAAATATAACTAATCACGACGCAGATGTTTTCCTAACCATGCATATTCATTTTTGATATTTTAATATACACACTACAAAAAAATTACATATATCGACGCCTAGTTATACCAACGGTTAAAGGTCGCCGGTATAGATAACATATACTGACGAAAAATAAAACTGTCACTAAAAGTTTTAATTTTTATCGACAGATATATTATTTGTCGGTGTAAACAGAATTTATACCGACAGAAAATAAGAAATTTTGATATAGATGCAAATTATACCGACGAACAATATTAGTCGTCGGTATAGGTAAACTATATACCGATGATTAACTCTGTGTGCCGGCATATATTATTTTGTCGTCAGTATAGGTATGTTTAAAATTCTAGCGGAATTAATTTTATAATAACTAAAAAAATAGAACAACAAAAAAACAAAAATCCATGATCCCTCATTTTCTTCACCTTCGTTCATTCTCTTCTTCAACTATCGTCGTTCTAGCCACCGTTGCATCAGCCACCATGTAATCCTCTTATCTATTTCTTTTCTTCACTGCTTCTATTTTCTGATTTTTCTCTGCTTTGTTTTTTCCTCTACGTCTAATTCTAAGATTTTCTTTCTCTGTATTTTGTTTTTTAAGCTCTTGTTTCAAATTTATGCTTGAACATTTAGGAATTAATTTGTTTTTCTAGTCTTGATACAGCAACAACTTCGTGCCTAACGTGCTTCTTGTGAAATATTTTTGCTTGTGAAAGATATACATGATAAATATATTGTAACCCCCTCGTCCCGGTCCAGACGTTTGACCGGTTCGAGTAGGCTACACGGGGAAAACCGATGTGAAACCCGTAAGGTCCCACCTCAGTTAGCAACCCTAGAAATTTTTTTTATTCATATCTTGTCTAAATGCATTATTATTTCCTATGTGAATCACGACAGCGGAAACACAAACAATCAAACAACGGCCATCCAAAACAACACTTTAAAACAGCCCGTTTTTCCTTTTTAAGCAGGCCGTATCGATACACCTGTAGAGGGTATCGATACGCCTTGACTAAGTCAACTGCCCAAAGTCAAACCAGTGAGACCGTATCGATACAGCCCTTGGGCGTACCGATACGCTCTCCTCGGTCAACATCTCGCGGTCAACGATATTAGACCGTACCGATACACCCAGAGCCCGTACCGATACGCCAAAAACTCGTTAAAATCTCGAAATTTCAGTAAAGATTGGGCGTATCGATACGCCCTCGAGTATCGGTACCCTAAGCCAATTCTGAGTCCCAAAGTGTAGGACCGTATCGATACAGCCCTTAGGCGTATCGATACGCCCTGCACTGCAAGACTCCAAATTGCAGCAAAACGACTTAAGACTCGACTCTAGATGCGATTTACGACTCCCCTAGCCACAAACAACATACATACAACCTTTAACAACCAAGATGTCAACATACAAGACATTCAAAATGAACAAGGATCTTGCATCGACAGGATTCATACATTTACTCAAAAGGAGACATACTTAGCACTTAAAGGTTCATGCCTTAGAAACAAAACATATTAGCATTCCTGACATGCAACATAAGCAAGGTTTACAATTCAAACAAAGCATCCAAAAGCCAAGCCAACATCAAAATACATCAAAGCTCAAATCAACAACACCTATCCCATTGCTTGACTATTACAATCTCTCAATTTAAAGTTCATACTTGAGCTAACCAAAAGCGACACTTGGAGGCCCTTCCTTGCCCTTGCCACCCACAAGCTACTGATCTGCATTGTCGAACAAAAGGAGCGTAAGCATAAAAGCTTAGTGAGGGTAAGCTCATAAAACAAACCTCGACAATGCACGGTCCAAGCACGAGCAACAACCAAGATAGAATGCACGATCTTACCTCCGATCCACAAGAGCCAAAATATATACGATGCATGAACATATAATCAACACTATGCCATGACCAATAACTCATAAGCCCAACACACGAAGATGCATATATCATTGTATTAACAACCACATATATCAATCCATATTGACAACACATCTCAAATCATAATGGCACATATATAATCTCATATTGGCACCTAGTTATGACTTGAATACACGGATAACACGTTGGAACTCACATCCAACAACAAACATTACCATACGGTGGGATTACACTCATCACCATTTCTCGCGGAGGGGATTCCACTCATCCTCACGCCCCGTCGATGGGATTCCACTCATCGCCGACTAATATATAAAGATTTCCGGGCGAACCCGTACTCCATCTTGATGACCACCGTCACCAAGACCACGTGCGAATTTGACTATCGTGTGCACACTAACATCCTAATGATCGATCATTGTACCCAAGCATACTAGTGCCAATATTAAACACAAACCATAACCTTTCACGACATCATTTCATATCAACTTCCGTGCTTAGCACGTACTCACAATGATCACTATCATGCACAAACCACAATCCAAACCACATGCATAACAATGCATCAAGCCATGCCTCAACAACATGTATAACACAATATACATAACTACCATAAACACAAATAAACAAGAGGCATAACATGCAATTAGGAGTTCAACCAAAAGTTTCCTAAACTAAGCTTGAGATTAGGCTACCACTCTAATCTCAACTCTAGGTGGGTTTACCAAGCCCAACCTAGGTCCACATGCTTGAACCAATATTTGAAAACCATTTAAAAACAATAACCACTCACCGACCACTCCATTTAGCACAAGCCGACTAGCCTACCAAGCATCCAAGTCCAAATTCGAGCCCGAAGCTTCTCCATTGTTTTTCTTTTGCTTCTAACCATTCAAAAACAATACATTAACCTCAAAATCAGCCACAAACCCAAAGTTTAACACCAACACACAAATCCACTACAATTCTCACAATTCAAAGCCAAGTTCATTCTCCAAATTCTCATTTTCGTACTTCCACAAAAACTCATCAAAAATCAGCAATGTAGTCATCCAAAGCACTCTTAAACATGTCCAAAACACTACCCAAACATAGTATAACCATCAGCCTCCATTTCCAACACATAGCAACCCCAAAACTCAACTTAAAACCCTTCCAAAAACCCCTCAAAACCCAAATCCGAAAATCCATACAAAACTCTTTAAAAATTACATATATTGGACCTCTTGGTTAGTAAACAACCCACACATCAATAACAAATCAAAATCTTTAGCTAAAGACCATAAAGGTAGCATCTTTAATCAAAATCTTTAAAACTTTAAATTTTAAAAACATGAACAATATTGAAAACTAGAGGTATCATCTTGTAGAGGGAAAGGAGGACAAGTCAAAAACGAGATTACCTTGCAAAAAATCACCAACAAAAATCAAAGGAGATGATGAAATAGTGAACTTAGAGGGGAAAGGGGTTTTGACGTGAAAATGAGAAATGAAGAAGATGAAGATGAATTTAATGCGGTCTTTTAAATTAAAGGGGTTTTAAAATAGAAGACCATTTAATTACAACTTTGCCATTAATAAGATGGCAAATCTCAAATTCCCAAATTCCATTGAATTTTGGGTTCTAACTTAATTTAAAATTGGGTCTAACATAATAAATGGACTTTTAAAACAAAAAGGGAAACCCGAAACATTATTTTATATTATTTTCACCCGACCCCCAAACCCGGGTGTTACATCTCTCCCCCACTTAAGGAAATTTCGTCCTCGAAATTTATCGGACAGGAAGAGTCACTGATACTGCTCCTCCACACTTCCCTTTTCTTCTCACCACAACATTCTAACCAACTCGATAGACTTACCACGCAACAATAGATATCTGATGCTAAGATCTCAACTGGCTCCTCATTGCATGTCAATTTTAAACTCAACTCTATCTCTTCAATAACATAGCACAGGACAGATTTGACTTACATTTCCGCATCATAGATATATGGAACACATCACGAACCCCTTTCTAACTCTGGTGGTAACCGCAACAAATAAACAACAGAACTAGCCCGATTCACAATCTCATACGGCACCGTCTAAAAACTTGACCGATGACTTTCTCTGACTGACCATCTGACTTTAACAGGTAGCCAAGCACTATGCAAACGTCCTCAAAAATCTGGTTGAAATCTCGAATCTCTACCAGCCACTGTCGATTTCAAGACACTTTACAACTCACACTCTTGCTACGGCACGACTCCGCCATCTTACACAAGGTACAAGCAACGTGAACATGTATGAAATGAGCACACTCGATGCAACTATCATTGTTTACTCAACTAAGTTCTCACAGAGGAAATCTAAGGCGAATCAGACACAAGGTCTCTCGAATCTATTACTCACTTTCATTAAGAATCTTCCACGGATGTAACAAACTAGGAGAAAACTGATGCTCGGCCTTGACACGCTGGCAAATTATACACTTACTCTCGTACTAAACTACATCATTCATCAACCAAATCCAGAATTACTCGGCTTCAGTCCACAATACGTCTTTATACTACTCAGATGCACTACAAATGAACTACCGTGTGCTTCGGCCAAAACAATACGTCTCAAAACACTATGTCATTCGGCACAACATTCTGTCTCTAAAATGCAAACTCTATCATCTCTGAAACTGTATTCTGAAGGTCTTCCTTCTGTTATGTCTTGTACGTGAGGTGCCATGAACCCGTCTTGCAACTGTTTCTCTTCAAGCATCTGACTCGAAGTAGGTTTAACCTGAAACTTAGCCACAAACCACTATCATTTGATAAACTGAATCCGGCAGATATAGCTCGCAAATCAAATATAGCTCAGCAAAAACAACTCGAAGCATCGGTTACTACGTTAACTCTCTTCGGATGGTACTCAATCGTCAAATTACGGTCTTCAAGCAGTTCTAACAACTTATGTTGTTCAAGTTTCAACCCTTCCTAAGTCGTCAAATATTTCAAGCTCCGATGATAAATGTATATATTGTGCATTTCTTACTATACATGCTTTGTCTCTAAATCTTCGTAGCAAATTCAACTGTAATTAACTCTATGTCTCGTGTCGGATAATTCTTTTCATGTACTTCCTACTGTCTCGATGAATAGGCCACAAATTTTCTGTCTTGCATAAGCACACAACCTAACCCTACATGTATCGCATCACTAAGGTTCATAAATTCTTTCTCTGATATAGGCTGGATCAAGGTCGAAGTTTTCATCAAAGTTTCTTTCGGTTCTAAAGGGCTTGTTGTGTCGCATCTGACCACACAAACTGAACATTCTTCTGTAGCAACCTGTCAATGGAGCAGCTATCTTCGAAAGACCATTTACAAACCTCCGAAAGTAACAATGCTAGACCTAGGAACTATATATACCTGTCACTGTCTTCGGTTTCTTCCAACTCACATCTTCTTCTGCCTACTTGGGATTTACTCTAATACACTCGGCTGATCTACCTGTCCTAGGAGAACATCTTCCTTGACTCAGAGTTCACGTTTGCTCAACTTGGCTCACAATTTATTCTCTAATAGGGTCTACAACACCAACTCCAAATGCTAGTCATGATCTACCTTGGTACGTGAATATACCCATATATCATTTATGAGAACTTCTACAAACTGATCAAGGAGCTTAGGAAATATTCTGCTCGACATCTCTATAAAAGTAGCTAACACACTAGTCAAACGAAACGGCATAACCCAGAACTCAAAGTGATCATATCTTGCCCCGAAAGCTGTCTTCGGTACATCAACCTCTCTCAGTTTCAACTGGTAGTAATCGAATCTCAATTTAATCTTCGAAAAGATTGGAGCACACCCCAACTGATCAACAAACCACTGATGCTCGGAAACGGATACTAATTATTCATTGTCAATTGTTTCAACTACCTGTGATCTAAACACATTCTCGTATTGTCATCTCTCTTCTTCACAAATTGCACTGTCGTACTCTAAGATGATGTACTAGGCCTAATGAATCTACGGTCTAACAAATCTCGTAATTGATTCTTCAACACTCTCAATTCTGTCGGGAACCATAAGATACAGAGAAATCAAAGCAGGAGCAAACTCGAAGATGGTATCAATAACAAACTCTTCTTCCCTATCAAGGGACAAACCGGGTAATTCTTCCAAACACTTTTAGGAAAATCACAAACCATTCTAACATTCTGCAGTCTAATCTTCATTCAAATATCGAATCCACCACATTTGCTAGGCAAGTCTGTCAACTAAACTCAATCAATCTTTGACCTCTAAAGCTAGATCAACATTCGATAAGAAGTTCACATTCTCACCTACCACTACAGTCTCACAGTAATCCGCGACTTCAAGGCAACTCTCTCTTTGTTTCAACGTATACCCTAGCTTTGTGTTCTACGAGCCAAACCATGCCAAAAGTTACATCGAAACCGTAAAAAGACAGTTACTTCTCATCTACTAGAATCGTGTAACCCTGAACCATCAACAAATATCTTCCATACATCTTTCTGACCACCACTATCTCACCAAAAAGGTCTAGTCACATGATTCCCTACGTCTACGACCTCAACAGGTATATCAAATTTCTCTGCATGCTCACACAAAAGGACGAATCCACAGAAATTGCAACTTCACATGTACACAGCTGATAGTTTTCGGTTCTCTTGTTTTCAGGTTGGCCCTTCAAACATAACATAACTCTTCAAACCCGTTCTTAGAGCAACTCGAAACTTCAAAATTCAGTTCTGATCACACACACAAACAATCTGGAGTTAAAGCTCAAGACTTCATTCTCGGCTCAACCATATCGGAAGTGACTTCATCTCTCCTTCTTGCTGGAAGACAACTCAGACGCACACTAGCCCAATCGCACAAATCGATTCCCACTCACGGATACTGATCGGCTGTCTTGTATTAAAACCATAGGCCGAACCCCAACGACCACTAACTAACATTTCTGAGTTTCAAATTACTCACACGAGACCCTTAACTTGATATCATTAAAAGAACTAAGGTACTCGTACCTATCTCTAACACTTCACTGAGCACATTCAAACTTTGCATGTTTGCTAACAATATACAGAAGTACAGATTCAGAATCAACCGGAAGGAACAAACTCAAAATTGTACCAAGGGCTTATGTACTAAAACATCGATACCACTCTAACTCCCACTCATAGGTCTTCACTTCTTTTACCAACTAATACCAGAGTCGGTCTCATCGTTTCTTATCAACAGGAATCAACCCACATACACATTGACTCAAACAAACAAATTATACCTCAGCTCCGGTGCAACCATACTTCCCTAACTATAGCGATGAACTCCTCCAACATCATCCACATTTTCAGAAACCACAGCTCTCACTTACCGATTGACGGCCCACGCCTTGGCCTCAACTTACCAAAAAGCAATAAATCAACAACAACAACAAATTAACAAACAAACTGGGTTAGCAAAGGAAAGGGTCCAAGTGGCTCAAGTATGATTCCCTCACTTAAAAATCTTTTTTTCCGATGTAATAGAAGCAATGGGACTCTACTCAACATGCTTCAAACAACATATATTCACAATCAAACAATCACACATCACAACACACTCGATAAACAAGCAACATGCTTACATGGCAAGCAAACACCGTGCAATTACAATACAAAAATTAAACTTACCTCACTTACCTGCCCAAGGTCTCGGAAACCTTAGGCTCTAATACCAACAAATGTAACCCCCTTGTCCCGGTCCGGACGTTTGACCAGTCCAAGTAGGCTACACGGGGAAAATCGATGTGAAACCCGTAAGGTCCCACCTCGGTTAGCAACCCTAGAAAATTTCTTTTATTTATATCATGTCTAAATGCATTATTATGTCCTATGTGAATCACGACAGCGGAAACACAAACAATAAAACAACGGCCATCCAAAACAACACTTTAAAACAACCCATTTTTCCTTTTTAAGCAGGTCGTATCGATACACCTGCAGAGGGTATCGATACGCCTTGACCAAGTCAACTGCCCAAAGTCAAACTAGTGAGATCGTATCGATACAGCCCTTAGGCGTACCGATACGCCCTCCTCGGTCAACGTGTCGCGGTCAACAATATTAGACCGTACCAATACCCAAAAAACTCGTTAAAATCTCTGAATTTTAGTAAAGATTGGGCGTATCGATGCGCCCTCGAGTATCGGTACCCTAATCCAATTCTGAGTCCCAAAGTGTAGGACCGTATCGATACGACCCTTAGGCGTATCGATACACCCTGCACTGCAAGACTCCAAATTGCAGCAAAACGACTTAAGACTCGACTCTAGATGCGATTTACGACTCCCCTAGCCACAAACAACATACATACAACCTTTAACAACCAAGATGTCAACATACAAGACATTCAAAACGAACAAGGATCTTGCATCGACAGGATTCATACATTTACGCAAAAGGAGACATACTTAGCACTTAAAGGTTCAGGCCTTAGAAACAAAACATATAAGCATTCCTGACATGCAACATAAGCAAGGTTTACAATTCAAACAAAGCATCTAAGAGCCAAGCCAACATCAACATACATCAAAGCTCAAATTAACAATACATATCCTATTGCTTGACTATTACAATCTCTCAATTTAAAGTTCATAGTTGAGCTAACCAAAAGCGACACTTGGAGGCCCTTCCTTGCCCTTGCCACCCACAAGCTATTGATCTGCATTGTCGAACAAAATGAGAGTAAGCATAAAAGCTTAGTGAGGGTAAGCTCATAAAACAAACCTCGACAATGCAGGGTCCAAGCACGAGCAACTACCAAGATAGAATGCACGATCTTATCTCCGATCCACAAGAGCCAAAATATATATGATGCATGAATATATAATCAACACTATGCCATGACCAATAACTCATAAGCGCAACTCACGAAGATGCATATATCATTGTATTAACAACCACATATATCAATCCATATTGGCAACACATCTCAAATCATAATGGCACATATATAATCTCATATTGGCACCTAGTTATGACTCGAATACACGGATAACACGTTGGAACTCACATCCAACAACAAACATTACCTTATGGTGGGATTACACTCATTACCGTTTCTCACGGAGGGGATTCCACTCAACCTCACGCCCCGTCGATGGGATTCCACTCATCACTGACTAATATATAAAGATTTCCGGGCGAACTTGTACTCTATCTTGATGACCACCGTCACCAAGACCACGCGCGAATTTGACTCTCGTGTGCACACTAACATCCTAATGATCGATCATTGTACCCAAGCATACTAGTGCCAATATTAAACACAAACCATAACCTTTCACGACATCATTTCATATCAACTTTCGTGCTTAGCACATACTCACCATGATCACTATCATGCACAAACCACAATCCAAACCACATGCATAACAATGCATCAAGCCATGCCTCAACAACATGTATAACACAATATACATAACTACCATAAACACAAATAAACAAGAGGCATAACATGCAATTAGGAGTTCAACCAAAAGTTTCCTAAACTAAGCTTGAGATTAGGCTACCACTCTAATCTCAACTCTAGGTGGGTTTACCAAGCCCAACCTAGGTCCACATGCTTGAACCAATATTTAAAAACCATTTAAAAACAATAACCACTCACCGACCACTCCATTTAGCACAAGCCGACTAGCCTACCAAGCATCCAAGTCCGAATTCGAGCCCGAAGCTTCTCCATTGTTTTTCTTTTGCTTCTAACCATTCAAAAACAATACATTAACCTCAAAATCAGCCACAAACCCAAAGTTTAACACCAACACACAAATCCACTACAATTCTCACAATTCAAAGCCAAGTTCATTCTCCAAATTCTCATTTTCGTACTTCCACAAAAACTCATCAAAAATCAGCAATGTAGTCATCCAAAGCACTCTTAAACATGTCCAAAACACTACCCAAACATAGTATAACCATCAGCCCCCATTTCCAACACATAGCAACCCCAAAACTCAACTTAAAACCCTTCCAAAAACCCCTCAAAACCCATATCCGAAAATCCATACAAAACTCTTTAAAAATTACATATATTGGACCTCTTGGTTAGTAAAAAACCCACACATCAATAACAAATCAAAATCTTTAGCTAAAGACCATAAAGGTAGCATCTTTAATCAAAATCTTTAAAACTTCAAATTTCAAAAACATGAACAATATTGAAAACTAGAGGTATCATCTTGTAGAGGGAAAGGAGGACAAGTCAAAAATGAGATTACCTTGCAAAAAATCACCAACAAAAATCAAAGGAGATGATGAAATAGTAAACTTGGAGGGGAAAGGGGTTTTGACGTGAAAATGAGAAATGAAGAAGATGAAGATGAGTTTAATGTGGTCTTTTAAATTAAAGGGAGTTTTAAAATAGAAGACCATTTAATTACACTTTTGCCATTAATGAGATGACAAATCTCAAATTCCCAAATTCCATTGAATTTTGGGTTCTAACTTAATTTAAAATTGGGTCCAACATAATAAATGGACTTTTAAAACAAAAAGGGAAACCCGAAACATTATTTTATATTATTTTCACCCGACCCCCAAACCCGGGTGTTACATATACCGATGGACAAACTGTCAGTAAAGATAAAACATTTATCGACGGACAAATTGTCAATATAGACACATTATTTTGTCGGGATAGTCCATACCTATACCGATGAATATGGTCGTCGGTATAGGGTCCCAACATCTATACCGACGGTTCTTGTCATTGCTATAGATTTATACTGATTAGCATATTATCGGCGACATTTTATCTGTCGGGATATCCTTTTGTCTATCGGTACAGGATTTTAGACTATATAACGACGGATTGTTGTTGTTTTACCGACGGTTTACCGTCCGTTGATATATGTATTTTTTTTATAGTGACTACTATATTTAATATTATATAACAATAAATAAGATCATCGGCAACGTCAAGAAATATTATTCACCCAAAAAAATTTTGAATTCTTTAATTTAACTACTCATTCATTTTGAGATATCTTTTAAGATTACAATTTAAGTTATTATAATAAAATTTACTATTTTTACTTTTTACTTTCTTTTTAATTAAACGATATTTGATTAGTCCATGATAAAAACTTAACTAGAAATAGAAAAAAAATGAATCTTAATATATATATATATATATATATATATATATAACTTTTCTAATTAAATTTATTGACGTATTTTTATGAATTAAACAAGTTAATAATCAACGCATCCAGTGGACATTCACACAATTATTTTGAACCAATAAAAAGGCATAGAAGAGCAAGGTTAAGAGAGTCGAGAGGGAAAAAAGAGAGAAATATCTCGAAATTAGGTTTAATCAAAGGTCTTAAAATTGTAATAGGATAGAGGGATTTTAGCTCTCAAAACTTTAAAAAATCAGCATTTAACCCTTGATTTTTAAAAAATTGATATCATCAACTTTTAAAAAAATTTCATTAATATTTTTAATTAATTTAACGATTTTCATATAGTGGATTCAAAATATAGTATGAGGTATATGAGATTCAGTACCACAATAATAAGTATTGGTGACCTCATACCTAACAAATCAAGTGAGATCAATTCTAATGTTTCTTATAAAAAAACTCTATATTAACTCCTTGAAAATTCCACGCCCAAAAATTCAAGTGGGGTCAAATGACCCCTAATTGGGGACTCAGTTCAAAAATTCTATGTGTGATGGAAATTACCTCAACTCTCTCAACCCTCTCATCTCCTCTTTTCCCCGCCGCCTTCTCCTTCCCCTTTCTTCGAACTTCCCTCTCATTGACGGTATGCAGGTGATCCTCCTTGGTTCTTGGAATCATCGTGTATCCACACAAGTTGGCGTTTTGGTTTGGGGAGTCTATGGGCGTTGGTTGTGGGACTGCCGCTACTGTCCCCATGACTTTTTTTTGGGGCTCTGGCTGCTGGTTTATGCCTTCCCTTCTATTTGGTCATTGGTTATTACTTTGGCTTAGGAGAGATGCCTTTGTTTTGAGAGGTAAGCTATTTCTATCACACTACAATCTTTTTCTTTGGTTGGTATTGATTGGTTCTCTTTGGGTTTTGGGTTTAATTTGTATTACAGATCTTGTAATCCCCTCGTCCCGGTCTAGACGTTTGACCGGTCCGAGTAGGTTACAAGGGGAAAACCGAAGCGAAACCCGTTAAGGTTCCCCCTCGGTTAGCAAACCTAGAAATTTTTTTTATTTATCTTGTCTAAATGCAACATTATATCCTATGTGGAACACGACAGCGGAATTACAAGCAACATAAAAACGACCATCCAAAAAAACACTTTTAAAACAGCCCATTTCTTATTTTTAAACAGGCCGTATCGATACACCTGACAGGGTATCGATACGCCTTGACCAAGGTCAACGTCCAACAGTCAACAGAAGAAGATTGTATCGATACAGCCCTTGGGCGTATCGATACGCCCTTCTCGGTCAACATCTCGTGGTCAACGAGATACACCCGTACCGATACGCTAAGACACCGTACCGATACGCCATTCACCCACCAAATTCTCAGAATTCCAGTGGGCAAAGAGCGTATCGATACCCCTTGCCGATTATGTGTCCCAAAGTGTAGGACCGTATCGATACGGCCCTTAGGCGTACCGATACGACCTGCACTGTTAGACACAAAAATGTAGCCAAACGACACGAAACTCAACTCTAAAAGCATTTTGAGACTTCTCTAATCACCCTCAATCATACATACAACACTTATCAATCAAATCTAATCATACGAGGCACTCAACATGAATAAACAACATTCAACCAGGGAATTCATGCATTTGATCAAAAGATGGCATGCAAAGCACTTTAAGGTTCATGTCTTAGCAACCAAAACATATAAGCATACAAGACGTGCATCATAAGAAAGATTTACAATTCAACCAAGGCATCCAAGAGCCAAACCAAATCAACATACAACAAAGCATTCAAATCAACAACACCTATCCCATTGCTTGACTATTACAATTCACAATTTAAAGATCATACTTGAGCTAACCAAAAGCGACACTTGGAGACCTTCCCTCGCCCTTGCCACCCACAAGCTATTGATCTGCATTGTCGAACAAAAAGAAGCGTAAGCATAAAAGCTTAGTGAGGGTAAGCTCATAAAACAAACCTTCAACAATGCATGGTCCAAGCACGAGCAACAACCAAGATAGAATGCATGTTCTTACCTTTGCTCCACATAAGCCAATCTACCCATGATGCATGAACATATATTCAATATTATGTCATGCTCAACATGTTTAAATCCACAACATATGTAATCACATATAATAAACCACGTTAGCAACACATCCCAAATCACATTGGCTCACAAATAATAACATATTGACAATATAAACCACAATCTGTATTGGCACCTAGCTATGACTCGAATACGCGGATAACCGTTGGAACTCACATCCAACAACAACATTAACTGACGGTGGGATTACACTCATCACCGTTTCTCGCGGAGGGGATTCCACTCATCCTCACGCCCATTTCACGCGGAGGGGATTACACTCATCCTCACGCCCGTCGGTGGGATTCCACTCATCACCGACTAACATATAAATAAGAGGATTTCCGGGCGAACCCATACTCCATCTTGATGACTACCATCATCAAGACCACGCGCGCATTTTGACTCACGTGTGCACACTAAACATCCTAATGATTGATCATTTGTACCCAAGCATACTAGTGCCAATACTACACATTTCATTTATCTTTCACAATATCATTTCATAACAACTTCCGTGCTTAGCACGTACTCACCATGACTTACCGTCATGCAAAAACCACATTTCCATGCCTAGCATGTACTCACCATGATCCTCGGATCATACAACCACCTCATAACATCAATTCACATGTCAACACCACATGTATATCATTAACACAAATATCACATCATATTTCATACATATGTATATCCCCATCATATTTATCATCAACATGCATATAACAACGCATCAAGCCAAGCCTCAACATACATGTATATCATATTATACATAGCCAACACAATCGCAATTAAACATGAGGCATAAACAACCATTAAAGAGTGCAACAAAAGTCTCTAATCAAAGCTTGGGATTAGGCTACCACTCTAATCCCAACTCTAGGTGGGTCTACCAATCCCAACCTAGTCCACATGCTTGAACCAATTGCTCAAAACCATTTAAAACATTTTAACCACTCACCGACAATTCCAAGCTCAACCACACTAGCCGATCAAGCTTCCAACGATTCCGGATTTGTTCCCGAGGCTTCACCAACGCAAAAATCTTGCTTCTAATCATCTCAACACCATCAAAACAACCTCAAATTAATTCACAAATCAATGTAGCAAACCCGGAACATTAATCAAGCACAAAACACATATTTTCAAGCTAAGAACAACTCCAAAATCCTCATTCCCGAGCAGCCATGAAAAACAGTCAAAAACTCAAGATTTCAACCTCTTTAACACTCTTAAATGCTTCCAAAACAACCCCCAACTATTACCCTAACATCAACCCTCAAATTCCAACATAAAACACACCCAAAATCAACTTTTAAACCCTCCTAAAAACCCACCAAAACCCAAATTCGGGAATTAACATAAAACCATGTAAAAATCAACTATGTTGGACCTTATGGGTAGTAAACAACATATATAACTTCAACAAATCGAAAGCTTATGTTAAAGACAATAAAGTTTACATTTTTATTCAAATTTTCCAAAAACTCAAATTCTAAAACATGGATGAAAATGAAAACTATTTGTACTTCCAAGTAGAGGAAGATGAGAGCAAGATGGGGATGTGTTTACCTTTCAAAACCGAGCCAAAATGAGGGAGTAAGGAGATGGAATAGTGAAATCCATGGAAGAGGGAGGGTTTGTCGTTGGTCTTTGTTGGAGAAGAATATAGAAATTTTGTTTGTTTGAATTATAATAAAAGGAAATGGGTTTATTTGAAAAAGTCATCTATTTACAAAAATGCCATTAAAATGGCTATTGGGCTTAAACATCAAAAATTGGTCCAACACCTTAAATTTAATTTTTGCAAAACAAAACCGATGTATTATTTTATTTATTTATTTCTCCCGACCCCCAAACCCGGGTGTTACAGATCTCATTTTGGATGGTACTGATTGGATCCTTATGAATTTTGTTTTTCTTTATTTCATTTGCTGTCATTTCTTATCTTTGTTTGGAATTTATTGAGAGGTTTATGAGGACTTAAGTATGATTAATTGGCTTTAATCTCCCGTTTGTTTGCGATTATGATCTGTATCGTTAGCTTTGGTATGAAAGGTAGTTTTATTATACTATTACTTCATTCCAATACTACTATCCTATTTTCTTGTATTTTTGATCTTTAAGGAATAGGGTTTACTGGTCGCCTCATGGTGTCTGATTTCATTGTCGTTTTACTGGTCTTCTAGTCCTTATAGAATTGGTTGTGGCTCTCGATTTCTTGGTCTTTATGGCATTGGTCCCAAGTACCATGCCACCTTTTAGGTTTGTACACGATACAGTGCAACATCGGTGGTTTCATTTTTCCTTGAATTGTAGACAGGCTTTGCTCACTATTCCAACTAGGGGTCTAAATGAGCCGAGTCGAGTAGTGCTAAGCTCAACTTAGCTCGTTAAGATTTTGAGTCGAGCTTGAATAATTTTTAACGAGCCTGAATAATCTGAGCTCGACTCGTCTTGTTAAGAACTCGTGTCGAGTGCGAGCTTGAGTCGAGTTCAATCGAGTTGAGTGTTGACCAAGCTTTGACCGAGTCGGAATTGAGTAGCTTGCGATTTGTCTCATCCATTTAAAGCCTTATTAGGGAAAAAACTTTGATATACAAGTGTTAGTTTAGGGTTTAGAGGTTTAGGTTGTTGGTTTTGGAATTTAGGATTTAGATTTTAAGGTGTAGGACTTATGTTTAGAGTTTATGTTTTAGGATTTTAGGTTTAGGAATTTAGATTTTAAATTAAAAAAATTAGTATATTATATTTTCGAGTAGCTCATGAGCTTTCGATTCGGATATCGAGTAGCTCGACTCGGCTTGTTAAGAATGTTGCGTGTAAATAGTGCTCCGCAAATTGTGAAAGTATACACGATGCAAGTGATATAGGCATAAGTATAAGAGTATCGTCTCCACAGGGATTGGTACTCAACCTTCGGTTCTACTCCCTTGCACTGTAAAATAAGTAAAGTAAAAACACAATTTAGTTGGGTGATTTGAGATAATCTAATAATAACTAAACTAATGAAATCTAGTAAAAAAAATAAAGAAGTAATCAAGATAAGAAGATGATCCAGATTAGAGTGTGTCGTAGTGTGGAATCCTCTTGACTTCGTTTCTGTATTGAATGCAACAACGTACTACTACCGTGGCAGTGACCTAAATCCCTATTGCGGCCGTAGTGGTTGAATCCCTGCCGTGGCAATCCCTTGCTCGTGGGCAGAAGTAGTTAAGGTTCAGCAAAGCGTCCTTGGGTGGTTCCGCCTTATCCCTAAGCATGGAACACTAGTTGAAGGTTGAACTCAGATGATACATCCTGGCATGAATCAAAGGCAAACACCAACTATTCATACACTTCTCTTAGCCGCTGAAACTCTAACCTATCCCTAGGCCGAGTTAGTTAACACCACGTGGGGCGAAAACCGTGCTTATTCCTTTCGTGAGCTCAACTCTCCCGATATTGAACAAATGGATGATCTCACAAACCCTCTTCCGAGTAGAATGCGAAAATAATTAAAGCCAGAATAAGCAAACCTTAACGTTTATTGCATTAAGAACAAAAACTAAGTACTTCTGCTCTGCTCAGTAAGGCTTCCTCAGCTTCCCTCAGTAGAAGTTGTCATATGACTTGGCTCGATCATGGTCTATTGTCTGCTTCTTCTGCCTCATCTTTCTTTCTGCTTTCTGTGCTGCGACGGCATCCTTCGGCTCTAGCAGTGGTCATCCTGCAAGAATACCAATCATGCATTAAAAAGTACCTTTTTCATATGATAAATAGAATATAAAGCTCAAAGGAATAAATGATGAAATCTATGCATGAAAGATCATAATGCAGATCAAATGGGTGTAGGATGAGTGATAATTGTCATGTAAAAGGGGTCAAAATCTAGGACTTTTAGGCACTTATCACACCCCCAAACTAGAACTATTGCTTGTCCTCAAGTAATGCAAACAATCAATTGCAAAACCTTAGTTTTTATAAACCGTCTCCTTAGTCTTACTTTTCCTTCTCTCTCCAAACCATGGCGAAGAATGCCTTGGCCCTTAGATCTTTGGATTCCTTAGGAATTCCCTAGAATCAAACTATAAGATTTGTGAGTGTGTGTATGCATTGTGAACAAGATGATTACAAGGATTCTAAGTAAACAATTAAGCATTAACTAACTTAACTTGGGTAGTTAATTTTTTTGTTTAAGCAACCTTACCGACTAGAGCCAATTTCGGGCACCTCTAGTGATTAGCCTAGAGCCGGTTTCGGGCACCTCTAGGGCTTCCTTAAGCTAGAGCCAGTGGTGGGCACCTCTAACTTTTACCTAATTTTTTTCTAAGCTAGTCTATGTCCTAAGTGTATTAAAATTCCTTAAATCATACAAGTCACAAAGGTATTTGAAGTTCTAATCTCATAGTGTGATCCTAAGTTATCTTCCTTTAAGCATCCTAAAAATAAAGACTCTAAACAGTTCTAAACTATGGTAAGAAGAGAGAGTTTTATTGCCAAGTAAGAAGATTTAATTAAAACTAAACTAAGGCAATTGATAGAAAGTATTGTTGCGTCATAAGCAAAATTCAGTTAAGGCAGTGCAATTAAAAAAATTGACAAGAAAAAAGATCAAAAACTATATGATAATTATATTTATACTACCGCGATATGGCAATGCCTCGACCTCTCAACCTATACCCCTAAACTCAAACCAAGCATTTCCCTCAATGCTTACATTTCATACATAAGATAGAAAAAATTAAATCACAAAAATATGAGGGCAAAATAGATAAGCAACAAAAAATTGAAGAGGAATTTAAATAGATTTAGAGGTGGCAAAATCATCATCCTCTTCACTGTCGGACTCCAAAACTAGCCTCTTCATTGGCTTAGAAGCTGCTCGCTTGATTTGTTTGGACTCTCTGAGTGGCTGGACGCGTGATGGCGGGGTGGGCTTTGCTGTTGGGGCATCCACCTCTTCAAGGGAATCAAGGTCGACGTTGTCCATGTTCAGTCCCTTGCGTCTGAGCAAGTCATACACCCGACTGATATAGTGGTCAATATCTGAGGTGGTGTGGGGTATGGACTCGGCTTGTGTGTCTAGGCCAGCCTTGCGCTTGCCTCTCCTTGCTGCAGCAGAAAGTGTGTAGGAGGCTACGGCGGGCTGGGACTAGTGGTGCCTGGCAGTAGCGGCAGGAAAGGTCTCTTGGGCTCTTGGCTGGGCTGCGGCGATGGTAGAGAAGACGATGGCAGGGAAGATGGGGAAATGGACCATTGGATCAGGGAACCTCCTTTGGATACACTATGTTGTTGCGTTGTGGAAGTCCCTAGTATACGCCATAAACAGCTGCTGACGTTGGTTCATTGCCTCCAGCTTGTTCAGAATCCGTTGGAGGTCTGCGGTGGCATGAGCTTGGGGTTGAGGTGTCACCAGGATGAATGTTAAGGCTGCTGTCCCAGTAATTCTTTGCATTGATGTGGCCTGCAGAGGCTCGACATCTAGTATATCCATGATTATGTGGCAGGTCACCTTGTCCCATCCTGGTCTCTCCTTTGTGAGTTCGTTCGTTCTGCCGAATGACACTTCGTTCTCCTTGCAGAGGCTGGTGATGAGTGACAGGAAATAGAGAGGCCCCTTCACCTTCACCGCGCATTTGTAGATTTCCTGCACAATAAATTACCCACATTAATTTGACGGTTTTGTATGATAGAATGGATAAGGGCAAGCCTGGGCCGATCAATGGTTGTGTTGTGAGATGTCAGCAAGAGGCGGTGGTGGATGAACTTGTTCCATAATTTGTCTTCTGGCGTTATATGTAACCCCCTAAACCCGATCCGGAAGAACTGGGTCGAATATAAGGAGTCAAGCTCAAAGCTTGTACCTCAGGTAAGTAACCTGATTCAAAAACTTTAATTCCAAAATAGATAATGATAATATCGCATAATATGTATATTGATAAAATATTTCTAAAAATATTAAATATTCGAAAAGTACATGCATGATAAAACGTAATAACCCAATAAGACGTCCGAAATCCGAAAATTAAATACAAACTGATAAAACGCATAATATAAATAGTTCCAAGTATCATACTGATAATAACAGATAAAGCTGAAAAACGAGGTCCTCCAAGTACCGTAGCCTAGACCTGAGTATATGAAATAGAAACTAAGAGGGAGTAAGCAAAAATGCTCAGTGTGTCTCTACAATGCAAACAGAACTAACAGAATCAACATATCAACAGAGTCAATCAGACATTATCAGAATTCGATTTTCCACCAAGAATCAATTCAATCACATAAATAAGTATGAATGAATATGCAACATAGTATGACATGCACCCAACTACATCATCATCCGAAGAGTAAGGTTCCCCAGAATCACTCTCTACCTCATCACCATCCGAAGTAGAATCCAGCCCGTAGGGCGACACCACTGATCCGAAGTAGACATCAACCCGAAGGATGAAGCTACTAAACTTCCCCGTACAGAATTCCAACCATAATAAGATGACATAAAAAAATCTGAGTTCTGAATCTGAATGCATCGTTTATCATCAAAAATGCATAATCATATAATCCGATATACATTAATCTGAATATGATAACATATTTAAATATTGCATAATATAACAGAATGTTGAACAAGTCAAGTATCACATATCAACATAATATTATTATCATACATCATCAGACCACATCATCACATTTACATACAGAGCACTGCAAACAGACAGCACAGAAGAGAACACACTTTAGGTACTTAACACTCAACGTCGACGATGACGTCTCCCACGCTCAGCTCTATCTCTAGGTCGGTAAGAGTCATCTCCTATAATAATTAAATACACCATCAAAGATACTACTACTATGCCAAGACACTGATAATATAAATATCAAATATATTATTAATTAAACTCATGAGCGGATCCCGATGTCTGAGCAACAGGAGGTCGTCCAGGTGGAGGAGGAGGAAGGATCTCAGTATCCGAGTCAACGTCGTCTGAAAATAAGAATTATTCAAATTAATTTCCCGATATTCAAATCTTTAAATACCAAATATAATCGAATAAAATTGGTCAAAACGGTCTTTCGAGTTCGAATTTGGGAAAACGGGCAGCGGAATCGGAATCAGGACGTCAAAAACATAAAATAGGCATTTCTGAAAAAGTCAACGGGTCAACACTAACGTCAGCCGGCTATTTATAAGACAAACCGGTTCGGTTCTGTCAACCCGGTTCAGCCTTCTCTACTGGTTTAGACCGGTTCAAGCCCCAAATCCCCAAATTTTAACCCGTTCGAAATTAGGGCACACCCACTTCCGATTTTCCTACCGCCGACGAGCCTTACGCTCAAATTCCAGCGAACACAAGCAACCCCAACCTCACACCTTCAACACGAACCCCTCCCAAACACCATTTACACTCACCCTTACCTCAAAACACGAAGGCAACCCACGTGAAAAAAATGAACGGTTCAACGTCTAAATTTCCAGCGAACAACGGCTGAAAGGAACAGCTTTGTCGGGGTTTTGATTGCAAGGTTGAGGGGAAACGATTGGTGGTTCGGTCACAACGAACGGTCGCGATTAAGGGCTGATCGGAGCTTGATCATAAAGAAATGAAGGAGAGGTTAGTGGTTTTTCTTTTCCTTGCTGAAACACGAAAATGGAGGATGGGGGTAACTGAATCGACGCAAATTCAATTGAAAGGGAAACTAGATTTTTAGATTATTTTTGGGTAAATTGCAACATCAGCCACTAAAACACTTAGCGTCCACGAAACAACACCGAATTTTTGAACCTTTTTCAATTTAGTCACGTAAATTCTAAAAAATACCTAATTTAATTACTAAAATTCAATTAGGTTTTTAACTTAAAATTCCCAATTATTAGGGTTTCAATTTAGGGCAAAATTGGGGTGTTACATTATATATTTCTGCTGCACTGAACCTCTGTGCGATCCGGCCTCCCATGGCGTGCCGGCGAAGTAAAGCTCTTCCCTTATGCGCAAGAAATCGTCTTCATCAAGGATTTCCAACACCTCGGCATGCTCATCTCATTCGATGTGCAGGCCGTAAAACCTGTTGATTGTGTCGGCATCGATGCATATGGCCTTGCCCCTTACATACACGAACAGTGTGTCGGCACTTGGCCTTGAGCATAAAACTCTCAAACTATCGTGAGATTGGCCTGGGCCGGCTGGAGGCAGAAAACTTGCCACTTCTGATGTATGATCTTGTTGAATAGGAAGGGCTCAATACCGTAATTTTGTTCACTAGAGGCTTGGAACCTTTGTTCTTCCCACATATTCCTCGAGATGTAGTGTGTCTTGAACCGTTCTTCCACCAATGTCGGTACGAAGCGAGTATAAGTTAGTGTTGCGGCAGTGCTGGAAGATGCCCCTCTGATTGCAATCTGAATTGTATAAGAGCAATGAGCGTAATTGAGAGAGAGTAAAAGGAATTAAGAGCAAAATTAAGCATGAATAGCTGTGAGATTCAAGAAAGCAAAAGAAAGTATGAAGTGAAAAACAAAGGAAAATAGTGGCCCTTTTATAAAGTCTTGGCACATTGTGCCGTTGGGGCGCATTTTGCGGCCGCAGCCGTTACTAGCCGTTGCAATTCTGCCCGTTGGAAAACTAACCGTTGTGGCTCTCACAACGCATTGGGCGTCTGGTGCCGCGATAGCTAACGATCACTTCTCCATACCGTTGGTTTCCCCTTCTTCTTTCTTGATCTCCCTAAAAAAACGAATAAAAATTATTCTAAAAAATGCGATAAATAAAAAAATTATTCTTAAATAAAACTGAACCTAAAAATTAAAAATAAAAATAAAGTAAAGAGAGAAAAGATTAATGCAATGAAGAAGTGCACTTGGATGCATCCCCTAAAGTGTATACTTCCTTATCCCTCATAACATTTGCTCCAGTGTGTGGTAGCAACCTTTGTCTGTGTTCTCCCCCTTTGTGTGTCGCGACATATATCCTGGCATGGCCCAATATGTTTGCCGCGACATTCTATTGTTTCCTTGCTGGGGCCTTTTTGTTCCTTACTGTTACCTTGTTGCTGGATGGCCTGGAGTGCCTGACAAGTTGTTGTATCATTGGCATGTTTTCTACTGTTAAGGACATGAATTGTAACATGCTCATCATTAATCCTCATTGTCAATTTTCCTTTCTCCACGTCGATTATAGTTCTCCCAATTGCGAGGAATGACTGTCCAGGTATCAACAGATCTCTTTCATCTACATCATAATCTAAGATGAGGAAATCAGTAGGGAAAATAAACTTATTCACTTTTATCATGATATCTTCGATTTTCCCTTCCGTTTGCACGTGTGATCCATCGGCAAGCTGTAGCATCACTGTGGTCGGTTGTGATGTCCCAATCCCCAATTTTTGAAAGATGGGCTTGGGCATAATATTGATGATTTCACCTAAATCACATAGCGCTCTTCCCTCATATGTGTTCCCGATTGCGCACGGTATGAGAAAGCTTCCAGGAATCCTTAAGCTTTAGGTGCTCTATTATATAATACAACCATGCATTCCTCTGTTATAACCACCATTTCAATTCCCCAATTCTTTTTCTTTTTGACATTATGTCCTTGAGGAATTTGGCATAGTTTGGAATCTGTATAATAGCCTCTACTAGAGGTATATTGATATGTACATGTTTAAGTATGTCTAAGAACTTTTTAAATTGGTACTCTTTCTTGGGTTATTTTAGCCTCTATGGGAATGATGGAGCTGGTGGGTTGTCTCTGGGCTTTGTGGGTGATGTCACAGGATCTGTGGCGGCATGATTTGACTCGACTGGTGTCGCGACATCTTTGTCCTTAAACTGTGTAGAGACAGTGGGCTCATATGGTTTCTCCCTTGCTGGATGTTTGTCTTGTGGCTCTTGTAGTTGAATACCACTCCTAGTGGTTACAGTCTTACACTACTCGTACGAAGTTCCCTTAGCGGCTTCAGTGTCGTTAGGGAATCCTTCAACGGGCTTGGTGTTCAGGGTCTGAGTAATCTGCCCCACCTGTATTTCTAAGGATTTCAACGTTGCCTCGTTATTCTGCAGCCACATTTTTGTCCTGTCCATAAAAGTTTCTGTCTTTTTTATGAACATGTCAGTGTTAGCCATGTATGCGCTAGTTTGATTCATAAAAGCATGCAGAGTGTTTTCAAGAGAACTAGACTACATTGGCTATTGGGCTTGCATGTGCTGCTACGACGACATGGATTGTTGGAATCTTGGGGCTGGAGCATTGTGATGCTGTGGATTGAGGGCATTGTTAGGGTTACTCCAAGAGAAGTTGGGGTGCTTTTTCCAGGCTGGGTTATAGTTGTTGGACATATTATTATTGCGGTTGAAGTTTCCAACATAGCAGGCGAACTCTGGGTTCTGCAGGCATTCAAAGGAGGCGTGGTTATCCCCACAGTTCTCACAAAATAAATATATTACCTTGACCTTATGTTGGTTGCCTTGCAACTGTAAGTTAATAACTAGCTTTATCAAGGTAGCGATCTGTGATAAAATTGAGTCATCAGACTCTAATTCATTAACTGTGGTTTGACGGCGTACTCCTCCCTTTCTAGCCACGGGGAATTGATAATCATTCTTGGCCTTCTTGTTTAAGATCTTCATGGCTTCTTCCGGCTCCTCGTCCAAGAGTATGCCGTTTGTCGAGGCATCCATCATCATCCTAGTTTCCGTGTTTACCGCATTGTAGAACATGATCACCCGGGTCCATACTGAGAATCCGTGCAAGGGGCAATTGTGTAATAGCTCTCGATATCGCTCTCAAGCCTCATGCATGGACTCATCATCAGCCTGTAGAAAAGAAGTGATCT
Organism: Hibiscus trionum; assembly: GCA_030270665.1. Taxonomy (NCBI): domain Eukaryota; kingdom Viridiplantae; phylum Streptophyta; class Magnoliopsida; order Malvales; family Malvaceae; genus Hibiscus; species Hibiscus trionum. The sequence goes on from BSYR01000012.1 coordinate 2,734,812, forward strand.
CGTTACGTAATCTGTTAGTTAAATTTGTAGGGTTAAAACGAGCTAAAAAATCACGACAAAGATCACTCCATGATCCAATTCATCTTGATGGTATGCTGTTGGGCCAGGTTTTTGCCCTATCCCTCAGTGAATAGGGGAACAACTTCAATCTCAGAATATCCTCATGTACTCCATGGATTTTGAATGAGTTATAGATCTGAAGGAAGGACTTGAGGTGTTGTCTAGCATCTTTAGTAGCGGAGCCGCTAAATTACCCCATGGTGTTGATCATATTAAACATCATGGGCTTCAGCTCAAAGTGGGCAGCCTTGATCTCTGGGGTGACAACTCCAGGGTTTAGTCCATTTAAGTCATCTTCAAGTTAGTCTTGGATTGTTGGGTGTCGTACTGGTGCAAATGGAGCTCACGGATTTGCTCCATTTCCTGTTGGGATTTGATGTTCTTCAATAAGTTGTTGTCCATTGGCAGGGTACTGCCCATTAACATTGTTTCTCGGTGGCACTTGGTTGAGGCCGCCGCCTTGAGGTGGGTCCTCAAGGTTCTGCATTACGGCTTCGTTCTCTCGTCTAAGCCTTCGGTAAGTGCGTTCGATTTCTGAATCTGGATCTCGCAATGGGCTTCCTGGGTTAGCTCTAGTCATGCACTGAAACAAGACCAAATTTTATTAGTAATAAAATAAATAATAATAATAATAATAAATAAACTAAATAAAATAAAGAGTGCAAGAAAATAAAAACAAAAGTTGCCAATCCCCGACAACGACGTCAAAAACTTGTTGCGTGTAAATAGTGCTCCGTAAATTGTGCAAGTATACACGACGCAAGTAATATAGGGATAAGTATAAGAGTATCGTCTCTATAGGGATTGGTACTCAACCTTCGGTTCTACTCCCTTACACTACAAAATAAATAAAGTAAAAGCACAATTTAGTTGGGTGATTTGAGATAATTTAATAATAACTAAACTAATGAAATCCAGTAAAAAAAATAAAGAAGTAATCAAGATAAGAAGATGGGTCGGATTAGAGTGTGTCGTAGTGTGGAATCCTCTTGACTTCGTTTCTGTCTTGAATGCATCAACGCACTAATGCCGTGGCAGTGACCTAAATCCCTGTCGCGGCCGCAGTGGTTGAATCCTTGTCGCGGCAATCCCTTGCTCGTGGGTAGAAGTAGTTAAGGTTCGACAAAGCGTCCTTGGGTGGTTCCGCCTTATCTCTAAGCACGAAACATTGATTGATGGTTGAACTCTGATGATACCTCTCAGCGTGAATCAAAGGCAAACACCAACTGTTCATACACTTCTCTTAGCTATTGAAACTCTAACATATCCCTAGGACAAGTTAGTTAACACCACGTGGGGCGAAAACCGTGCTTGTTCCTTTCATGAACTCAACTCTCCTGATATTGAACAAATGAATGATCTCACAAACCCTCTCCCGAGTAGAATGCGAAAATAAATAAAGCCAGAATAAGCAAACCTTAACCATTATTGCATTAAGAACAAAAACTAAGTACAAAGAGTTTTCACACAACTACCAAACAAACTAATCCTAACCCTAAGACAATTAGAACATAATGAAACTAATCCTAAGTTCAATCTCTCTTCTCTCTCTTCGAAGTCCTCTCTCATCTTCATGGCGGCATGCCTTTATATACGGGAAGATGTAGGCACGAATCCTTCTTGGAAATGAAGTTAAGTTGTACTTGGATTAGACTTTATTAAAGAAGTAAATCTCTTTAATTTATTACAATATACACTTTTATCCACGAGTCCAACTTTATTCTTCCTTCCATGTTTTCCTCCTCTTCTCGAGCTCCAGCTGCCACACAAAGTGTGTAGAAAAATTCGGCGTTAAAGGCTCTACAAGTCGGCTACCACTTTGCTCATTTTTTCCTCTAGCGAAACGCTGCCTCAGCCTGGCTTTTGCCGCCTCGACATCGATCTGCTCTGCTCAGCAAGGCTTCCTCAGCTTCCCTCAGTAGAAGTTGTCATATGGCTTGGCTCGATCAGGGTATGTTGTTTGCTTCTTTTATCTCATCTTCCTTCATGCTTTTTATGCTGCGGTGGCATCCTCCTGCTCCAACAGTGGTCATCCTGAAAGAATACCAATCATGCATCAAATAGTACATTTTTCATATGATAAACGAAATATAAAGCTCAAAGGTATAAATGATGAAATCTATGCATGAAAGTCCACAATGCAACTCAAATAGGTGTAGGTTGAGTGATAATTGCCATATAAAAGGGGTCAAAATCTAGGACTTTTAGGCACTTATCAAAGAACTCGAGCCGAGTTAGAGCTCAAGTCGAGTCCAATCAAGTCGAGTGTTGACCGAGTCTATCTCGAGTAGCTCGCGATCTGTCATGTCTTATTTACAGCCTTAGTTCTAACCCCTATTTGGTCCTTGGTGATGTATTTAGAGACTCTGCTAGGTAATCAAGCTAAAGTTGTTCCGAGCAAGTCTGGTCAGTGGCAGTGGTGCAGGGCAGTGATGCCTCGATGCAGGCTGGGGTTGTATGGATTGGGGTGTGTTCCTCACCTGGATTCCACTCTAATTTTAATTAGCTTGCAGTTCGATTTTGGAATAATGTTAGCTTTTGATGTTGTTGTTTTGTATGAACCTTTATTTCTTATATTGGTGCAGTTTTTGAAAGGAGTATTACGAGAGAATTTTTGCATCTCACTCTATTTTTAAAATTGGTTCTAATTTTAATTTCTATGTGGATCCTTTTCGTTAAACTTAAAGTTTTCCAGTTTAAATGGGAAATAAGTATACATGGTTTCATCTTGATGCCAATCTCATTGTTAATCGACTTAAATTCCAATCTGATTCATTTTTATTCAATCTATGGTTCTTATTGGGATGAACATTTTATGTTGGACTCTCCTTCAAATTGCTTAGGAGTAAACAATTTCCAATTACTCTTAAATTTGCATCTAAATTCAATTCACTTTAGCTCCTTTAATTTATGGGACGTATATTTTGAGCTAACATTATCCATCAATTGCTTAAAATTATATCAGATCTCCAATAACTCCATATTTTTTGGTTTCTAGAATGGCCTTATTAAACTTGACTTACCTTTGGCTAGATTAAAATTAAATCTTGATTCAAATTTTTGTATCTCTTTAAGGTTTTGGGATGGCCATTTTCTATTTCTCCCATCTCTTAACTGATTACTTTCAATTTTGAAATCGAACCATTTCGATCTCTTAGATTCTACTTTGATTTCTAATTACTTTATCTCTTTTAGTTGTTGGAATGATCTCTTTAAATTTGGTTTGCTTTTAGATCGGTTAAAATCAAATCTAGATTCAAATTCTTGTATCTATTTTAGATTTTGGGATATATACCTCAATCGATCACTTTCAAAATTGAAATCAAATCAGTTTGATCTCTTCGTCTCTACTTTGAATTCTTTCCGCCTTATCTCGTTTAGCTTGCTTTCTGATCGGTTAAAATTAAATCTAGAACCAAATTGTTGTATCTATCTTAGATTTTGGGATTTATCTCTCAACTGATTACCTTCAAAATTGAGTTCAAATCAGCTCGATCTCTTGGACTCTACCTTGAATTCTTATCGCCTTATCTCTCTTCAATTGAGTTTATCCTTGACTAGAGTAAATTCAAAATTGAAATCTGATGCCACCAGTTTAAAATTTTCCTTAAATCTCTCTCTGGAAACAATTAAATTTGAATTTAAATTAAATCCTAATTTAATCTTCAACGGTCTTATCTCTACCATAATCTATAAGGTGTTTCAATTTGGTGTAAATACACTTTTCCTTATCTTCACTAGGGGTGGGAATCGGGTAGGGGGACAGTTTTGCATTCCCCACTCTGTCGCCAATACTTACGGTTACTATTTTGGGGAAATCCCATTAATGCTTCGGGGATTTTTTTCATCCTCATACCCTCCCCACACAGATCCATACGGTATCCGAGGAATCCCCATCCCAGAAAAAATTAAACAAAATTACTATTTTACTAATCAAAATAAATGGCGAAATCAGTTCAAAATATAAAGTTTGGATACTTCGATTGGAAGCAGTTACGAGATGAAAGACTGAAAGAGTGTTGCGTTGGGGGAAGATTTAGACAAGGGTTTTAGCTTATATCTAAAAACTATGATAAAAACATGTTAAGAAATTTGAGCGTGGCTAGGTTTGAGAGAAAGTTGAAGTGATAATAATATAGTTAGGTTTTTTTATTAAGATATATATTAAGGGTATATAGATAATTAAGTATATATTTTTTAAAAATCTAGTAAAATATGGTGATCCTTGCGAATATTTTTTGGGCATCCTCACGGTTATTTATACGGTTACGGTTCAGTTATCCCCACAGTTTGGATATAGAAATCCCCGTACCCATCCCCATTTGAGCTTCACTGATAAAAATTCCTCCGTGTCTATCCCCATGAGTGAAGATTTCGGTTATTCCTCATCCCTATTGGTTCGTATCCCTACGATTTTCGGATATTCCTCACCCAATTCCCACCCATAATCTTCACGCGTGGACTAAGACTCTTCTCTAGAAGCTTTATAATCTCATTGTCTATTCTCCAAGTGATACATATGCCTCCAATTTATCCTTGCTATTTTTGGTTGCTTCTTCTCTTGAACCTATGGCTTCCGACTCTATCCTTCAACAACTGGGTGAACTTAACTTCACCACCAAGGAACAAGGGGTGGTTTTCACTCATTCTGTCAATTGGTAATCCCCTTTGGAGGATTGTGAACTGTCTCTCATTGGGAAGATTATCGCATCTAAGACAATAGACAGTACGACTATGATACGCGTCTTCCGTGCGGTGAGGAAAAATGATAAGGTTCTTCATATCTCTGAATTGAAGCCTAAATTCTTTCTGATAAATTTTTATTGGTTGTGAAACGTAATGATGTACTCAAGCAAGGACCTTAGACCTTTAAGAATGATTGGCTTGCCTTTCTCCCTATGGATCCTAAATGTTTATTCGATGAGTACTCATTTACACACATGCGTATCTGGGCCCGTATTCATCGCATTCTAGTTGTCTTGATAGCTGATGATCAGATGGCTGATACTCTTGGCCTCACTCTCGGATCTTGCATTGGAACTTGTAAAACCTATGTTTGATTTTGATATAACTAGATCTTTAAGGATCAAATTGAAGAACTTAAAATTGTTTGTACAAATCCCTTAATAAGTTTTTAAAACTCCAAAGACTTTAAAACTGATTTATTAGAACTCAAACTCAAATATTTTCTAAGTGTTCCAAGGCAAAAATATTGAAAAACGTCAACCAGTATCGATACCCATCAAGGAGTATCGATACCTTTTTTAGCAAAGTTTGCCACTGCCGGAACACGTATCGAAACGGCAAACCCCAGTATCGATACGCTATGAAATCAGTATCGATATGGATGAACCAGTATCGATACCATTTTATAATTATTAATTTCAAAGTCGATTTAAAAATATAACCGTTGAGATTTTTAAACGGTCACTAAACCAGTATCGATACCCCTAACCCTAGTATCGATACCACTTTTGACAGTGAGCTATGTCGAGAAAAAGGTATCGATACAGCCTGTGCTGTTTCGATACCCAGTACCGATACGCCAAGAACGCGTATCGATACCCCTTTATTATTTGTACACAACGGCTATTTTCTTGTGAGACAGGTATCGATACCCCACTATAGAGTATCGATACGCATAGATGGAAAAGTGCAAGAAAGTGGAGAAAAAGCTTTCCAACGGCTATAATCTTAAAGTCAACACTCACAACGGTTGGAAATCATCAAGAGGCTATAAAAAGACCCCAAGAAGCTCCAGCAACATATCATTGAACCTCAAGAAGATATCAAAACATCAAATCCAAGCATTTGTGCAAAAATCCTACTTTGTCTAGAAATCCCAATTGTATCCTTCATTTCTATTTTGTTCAATTGGGTTGAGTGCTTGATATTGGGCTATCATTTGTATTGAGAGATACCTTATTAGCCACAAAATTTCTTTGTTCTTTTGTGTGAGAATTGGGTTAATTTTTGGGTAGAAAAATTAACCGAAATTGTAAAGGTTGCCTCCTTGTCCTGGAAAAAGGGGACGAACAATTTAGTGGAAATTGTTGGAAATCCTTGGTGAGACTAAGGTAGTGGATGTAGAGTTCGGTTGGTGAACTTGAACCACTCTAAATTCCCGTGTCAAAATTTTAAGTTGCAATTTCCGTTACAACATCGTTAAAATTCCAATTCACCCCCCCTCTTGGTTATTATCATTCGTGTGATCCACTCAACAATTGGCATCAGAGCTTAACTCTTTGAGGATTAACAAACCACAAGAGGAGATCCTTGGAAGAAGTGTGATCATCATCAAAATATCAAGAGATGGCTTCAACCTCCGCTCCCGGCATGTACGACTCACAATCCACCACAAAGCCTCCTTTCTTCAATGGTGAGAACTACTCTTTTTGGAAAAATAAAATGCGTCTATTCATTAAATCAAGTGACTATCTTGTGTGGGATGTCATTGAGGATGGACCATATATTCCATTGAAGCAAGATGTTGATGGCAAGATGGTGCTTAAAAGAAGAACGGAAATGAGTGAAGAGGAGAGGAAAAAGATCCAAGTAAATGATAAAGCTCTTCACATGCTATTTTGTGCTTTCGGTCCGGACATCTACTCAAAGGTCTCATCAATTGAAAGTGCCAAAGAAGTGTGGGACACTCTTGAAACCACCTATGAAGGCACCAACGATGTCAAAGAAACTAAGATTGGAATTCTCAATCTTAGCTATGAAAATTTCAAAATGGAATTTGATGAGACGGTGTCAAAGATGTTTGATCGATTCTCCACAATTGTAAATGGTCTAAAGGGCTATGGAGAAGTTATACCGGAAGACAAACTTGTCCGAAAGCTACTCTATTCACTTCCCGAATCTTGGGATGGGAAGAGAACCGCAATCATCGAAGCAAAGAATTTAAAAACTCTAAAGCTTGATGAACTTGTAGGCTCTCTCCTTACTCACGAGATCATGAAGCAAGGAAGAGAAGATGAAAGAAAGAAAGAAGAAAAAAGAATGGAGAAGCTTGAAGGGGAGAAAAAGAAGAAAATGGGAATAGCTCTCAAGGCTAAAACATCCCAACTTGATGAAAGTTCATCTAGTGATGAGGATGAGCTTGAAGAATTGGCTATGATAGCCAAACGATTCTCACGCCTTATGAGGTCCAACCGAGGAAGAAAAATCCAAAGGAAAATGGACTTTAAAAGCAAGAACAAAGAAGAAGGAAGGGATCCAATCACTTGCTTCGAGTGCGGACAACTCGGCCACATACGTTCGGAGTGCCCTCAACTCAAGAAGAAGGGCTTTGAGAAGAAGAAAAAGCTCAAAGCCAAGCTTGCTACTTGGAGTGATGAGGAGTCATCGGAGGATGACGAACAAGAAGTGGCGAACCTTTGCCTCATGGCACTTGAGGAAGATTCCTCCTTGGTAACCTCTAACTCATCTACTTTAGATTATTCATATGAAGAATTAAATGATGCTTATGATGAGTTACAAGAAGTATATGATGAATTAGTTGAGAAGTATAAGGAGTCGGTTATTAGGAATAGAAAAATTATTCTAGAATTAAAAGAGAAAAATGACTCACTTACTCAAACTAATTCTAAAATTGAGAAAAAGATATTAGGATTAGAAGATGAACTCAAATTCTTTCAAAAAGAAAATATCGATCTTAATAATCTTTTATCTCAAAATAATTGTGAACACCAAAAGGTGTTAAGTGAGCTAAATGAGCTCAAAAAGTCTTTAAAAAATAATGGTAGTGTCAAACATGACATAGGAGAATCCTCTAGAACACACCAATATAAGAAAAAGACTAACTACTACAAACAAAGTAACTATCCTAGACATAGTAAAGTTAAAAGAATTAAAAATGTATGGGTTCCTAAGGAACTTGTTAAATCTAATAATATTATTGCTATGTCACCTTGGATTCCTAAGGGAACCAAAGTTTTAGGAACTAACACACATGGACCCAAAATGATTTGGGTACCAAAAACAAAAGTTTAAATATCTTTGTTTGTAGGGGGAGCATTGCTACAAGGCCAAAGCACAAAGTCAAAACTCATGGTACCTTGATAGTGGATGCTCGAGACACATGACCGGAGACAAGAGTCGACTAATGGATCTAAAGCCAAAAAGTGGAGGAGTAGTAACATTTGGTGACAACTCCAAAGGCCACATTGAAGGTATTGGCTCCATAGGTAATCACTCTACTACTCTCATTGAAAATGTTTTATATGTCAATGGTCTTAAACATAATTTATTGAGCATAAGTCAACTATGTGATAAAGGTTTTAATGTTATATTTGATAAAACCGGTTGTAAAATTGTAGACATTAAAACTAATAATATTATGCTCATAGGTCATCGCATAGGGAATATATACATGGTGCATCTAGATGACATTCATACATCTCATGCATGCTTAGTTGCTCAAAACGAAAATGATGCATGGTTGTGGCATAGGAAGCTAGGACATGCTAGCACAAGTGTTTTAGAAAAACTAGTCTCTCTAAACCTAGTTAAAGGTTTACCCAAGATAAAATTTTCAAACGATAAAATTTGTGATGCATGCTCAAAGGGTAAACAACATAGATCTTCCTTTAAATCCATTAATGACATTTCTACTAGTAGATGTTTACAACTAATCCACATGGATTTATTTGGGCCAATTAGGACTATGAGCTTGGGTGGCAAATCATATGCTTTTGTATTAGTTGATGATTTTTCTAGATTCACTTGGGTTCTCTTTCTAAGTACTAAGGATGAGGCTTTGGAAAAATTCATCACATTTTCAAAATTAATTCAAAATGATCTTGAACTTAAAATTTCACATATTAGAAGTGATCATGGAACCGAATTTCAAAATTTAGGATTTGAAGATTTTTTAAATGAAAATGGTATTAGCCATAATTTTTCAGCTCCTCGAACTCCTCAACAAAATGGGGTAGTTGAGAGGAAAAATAGAACTTTACAAGAAATGGCTAGAACTATGCTTTGCGAAAATAATTTACCAAAATATTTTTGGGCGGAAGCAACAAACACAGCTTGTTATATTATAAATCGAGTAACCATTAGGCCGATTTTAAAGAAAACACCTTATGAGATTTTAAAATCTAAAAAGCCTAATATTAGCTACTTCCACCCTTTTGGATGTAAATGTTTTGTTTTAAATAATGGAAAAGATAATTTAGGTAAATTTGATGCAAAAAGTGATGAAGCTATTTTTATAGGTTACTCTTTAACCTCTAAAGCCTATCGAGTATTTAACAAAAGAACTTTAGTTGTAGAAGAATCTATTCATGTTGTATTCGATGATAATCCCCTTCCTAGGAAGGATTCTTGTGATGATGATAATGTAGGAATCATAAATACCTTTGATGGAGGTCAAACTTCAAAGAAGGATGAGATTCAACCAAAAGAAGAAGACACACAAGATCCACCTCTTGAAGCCTTGAAGGACTTGGCTATTGAGGAAAAGGAAGTTAGCTATCCAAGGGAGTTGAATTATGTCAAAGATGGTGAAATCTTGGGTGATCCATCCAAGGGGGTAACCACTCGTTCTTCTCTTAGATTAATGAATCATATTGCATTTATCTCATGCATAGAGCCTAAAAATATCAAAGAAGCTTTGAAAGATGATTTTTGGATTATGGCTATGCAAGAAGAGTTAAATCAATTTGAGAGAAGTAATGTTTGGACATTAGTTGATAGGCCTAGTAATCAATCTACAATAGGAACTAAATGGGTCTTTAGGAACAAACTAGATGAGAGTGGTAACATTGTGAGAAATAAAGCGAGACTTGTAGCACAAGGTTACACTCAAGAGGAGGGAATAGATTTTGATGAAACCTATGCACCCGTAGCTAGAATGGAAGCCATTAGGATGTTGCTTGCATATGCATGTTATCATAATTTCAAGCTTTTTCAAATGGACGTTAAAAGCGCATTTTTAAATGGTTTTATAAATGAAGAAGTGTATGTAGAACAACCACCGGGTTTTGAAGACTCAAAATTTCCAAATCATGTTTTCAAACTTACAAAAGCACTTTATGGTTTAAAACAAGCTCCTAGAGCTTGGTATGAAAGGCTTTCAAATTTCTTGATTGAAAAAGGATTTGAAAAAGGTAAGGTGGACACTACACTCTTTATAAAAATGTATAAAAATGACATTTTAGTAGTTCAAATTTATGTTGATGATATTATATTTGGATCTACTAATGAATGTTATTGTCAAGAGTTTGCTAAGTTAATGCAAGGTGAATTTGAGATGAGCATGATGGGGGAGCTCTCATTCTTTTTGGGACTCCAAATCAAACAAATGAAGGATGGCACCTTCATAAATCAAGCAAAATACATAAAGGATATGCTCAACAAGTTTGGCTTGGAGAACACAAAGCCTCAAGCCACTCCTATGAGCTCATCTACAAAGCTTGACAAAGATGAAGGAGGTAAGTGTGTTGACTCTAAGCTTTATCGCTCTATGATTGGATCTTTGCTTTACCTTACCGCAAGTAGACCGGATATACTGTTTAGTGTTTGCTTGTGTGCTAGGTTTCAAGCTAGTCCTAAAGAGTCTCACCTTATAGCCGTTAAGAGAATCTTTAGATACCTTAGAGACACTCCTTGTTTAGGCCTTTGGTATCCTAGAGTTTCAACCTTCAACCTTCATGCTTACTCGGATGCGGATTATGGGGGTTGCAAAATCGATAGGAAAAGTACTTCGGGAACTTGTCAATTCTTAGGTAGTATGCTCATATCTTGGTTCTCTAAGAAACAAAATAGTGTAGCTTTATCTACCACCGAAGCCGAGTATATATCCTTAGGGAGTTGTTGTGCTCAAGTCCTTTGGATGAAGCAACAACTCTTAGATTATGGTGTAAAAATAGAAACCATACCCCTTAAATGTGATAATACAAGTGCAATATGTTTAACGAAAAATCCCATCCAACACTCTAGAACCAAACATATAGAAATAAGGCATCATTTCATTAGAGATCATGTCCTTAAGAAAGATGTGGCTATAGAGTATGTAGACACCTTAAATCAATTAGCGGACATTTTCACAAAACCATTAGATAAAGAGCGTTTTTGGTCCCTTAGGAGAGAGTTGGGTCTAACTAGCCTATCTTGACCTTTAGGACCTCTTTTTAGAATTAAATGTGCTTGATTTTGTGAAATTACCATGTTTATGTGTTTAGTCTCCCAATTTCTTCCATGCATATAGTTAGGGGAGTATGTTTCTGTTAAAATATGCTTAGACCTGTTCATTCATCATTTGCATACTTTTAAGAGATGTTAAGTTCATGTCTTTGGTTATTTTTAACCAAATAGGCAAAATTCTGGGCATAAGGTATCGATACTGCCCAATGGGTATCGATACTTGTTCTTCATTTCAATTTCCCAGAATTTCTCATCACTTCACGCGTATCGATACCGCCTCATGCGTATCGATACCCTCTTCCAACGGTCAGAATTGAGAAAAGACAATTCTATCCCTGTATCGATACCATCTAATGAGTATCGATACCTCCTTCAACGGTCAAATTTGTGGAAAGACAATTCTATCCCCGTATCGATACCCACTAAGGAGTATCGATACCCTTTCGCGCTGATGGCATTAAATAGGCTTTTAATGAGATCTAATTTTACCAAAATTAAAACTCTTTAATATCCTATTAACCCTAAACGTTTTTGGCTATATAAAGGTCTCTTCTCCTTCATATTCTTCACCAAAAATCAAAAGAAACCCTTGAATCAAAGCCTTTTGCTCTCTCTCAAAATTCTCTCTTCAAAGTTTCTATCATCTATGGCACCAAAAGAGCATTCAAGGAAACGTCAAAGAGTTCTTCTTGCCGGAGACTCTTCAACTCCCGGATCGGTTGCTCGTCCGGATTATGCTACTATCTACAACCAATCCTTTGAGAATTCCGAGGGCCTTCCTTATTTCCGCCAATTTGAAAATTACAAAATTCGTGCGGAGAGGATCGTATCCATCCCCTTCCTCGACTCCGAGCGCTTCAAGTTTGAATATCTTCCGCTTCTTCGTCTTTGGAATTTCATGCATTTTCTCACTATTCCGGGTATTTATTATCGGCTTTTGGTTTTGATTTTCTTTTCTAATGCTAAATGCATTTATCGTAATGGAGAAGTCGTTGCCATTCGATCTTATCTTATGGGGAAGCAAATAGTTCTTGATGTTAAGTCTATTTGTGAGGTTTTTAAATTGGAGGATGAAGGTGAAGATAATGAGAATGCCTTAGGGCATGTTCTTAGCGGTTCCGTAACCGTCCTCAATGCTCATGATCGAATCCTACATTTGATGGTATCATGGTGGCTTCGTCCCTCCGGAGGCAAATATTCCACCATCCGTCTATTGGATGATTTTTGGATTCGAAGTTTCCGTCAACGAAAACGCCCAAATCTTGCTCGCATCATGTTCAATGAGATTGCTTATCATGTTCAACAACGTGAAACTCCTCTCATCACATCCTTTATCTATGGTACGGCCTTAAGCTATTACTTTGTTCAAAAGGATATTGATTGTTCGTTTGATCTTGCTTCTACTCTTACCGATCCTATCGACGAACATTCTCTTGCTCGAAGCAAATTTCATTATTTTAATGGAAATTGGCTACGTCTTACCGAGCTTCCACCCGAGGCCGCCGCCGCCTTAGAACAACAAGCTCCTCAAGCTCCTCAAGCTCCTCAAGTCCCACAACCCAATATGGATAATCTCATGACATATCTAAATGAACAATTCACCGGGTTGAATACTCGTCTTACCTCTATAGAAACTACATTTGATACGAGGATGACGGGTATGGAGAATCGCCTTACATCCCTCGAAAGCAAGCAAAATTCCTCGAATATTTCCATTGCCGCTTTCCACGATGAATGGCGTAATAGCATGAGGAACAATGACCCTTTGGGAGATGAAGATGACGATGATGAAGACGATGAAGATAATGCCTAGACTTCTATCCTTGCATATCATATCATATCATTTAGGATTTTTTTTATGCACCTATGTTTTATGTTCTTAGGATTAAGTTTATTATTAAGATTATTACCTATGCTTTGATTATTTAGGATTTAAGGTTTGCTTATGTTTTGGATCTCATATAATAAGATTATGTTGCTTATCTTTATACTCTTGATATTTGATGCACATTATGCTCTCACAATTTTTTGATCTAACAAAAAGGGGGAGAAGATATAGCTCACAAACAAACTTCAAAATTTTTTTGGTTTTATCAAACTTACATCAAGGGGGAGTTAAGAATTTTGATTTTGAGTTTGATTTTGAGAAATTTCTTTGGTCTTAACTAAATTGAAATATCAAGCTTATATTAAGGGGGAGTTAATTTTCAAAAGTTGTCAAAAATTTTAAGTTTTGGTTTTGTTATATCAAAAAGGGGGAGATTGTAAAACCTATGTTTGATTTTGATATAACTAGATCTTTAAGGATCAAATTGAAGAACTTAAAATTGTTTGTACAAATCCCTTAATAAGTTTTTAAAACTCCAAAGACTTTAAAACTGATTTATTAGAACTCAAACTCAAATATTTTCTAAGTGTTCCAAGGCAAAAATATTGAAAAACGTCAACCAGTATCGATACCCATCAAGGAGTATCGATACCTTTTTTAGCAAAGTTTGCCACTGCCGGAACACGTATCGAAACGGCAAACCCCAGTATCGATACGCTATGAAATCAGTATCGATATGGATGAACCAGTATCGATACCATTTTATAATTATTAATTTCAAAGTCGGTTTAAAAATATAACCGTTGAGATTTTTAAACGGTCACTAAACCAGTATCGATACCCCTAACCCTAGTATCGATACCACTTTTGACAGTGAGCTATGTCGAGAAAAAGGTATCGATACAGCCTGTGCTGTTTCGATACCCAGTACCGATACGCCAAGAACGCGTATCGATACCCCTTTATTATTTGTACACAACGGCTATTTTCTTGTGAGACAGGTATCGATACCCCACTATAGAGTATCGATACGCATAGATGGAAAAGTGCAAGAAAGTGGAGAAAAAGCTTTCCAACGGCTATAATCTTAAAGTCAACACTCACAACGGTTGGAAATCATCAAGAGGCTATAAAAAGACCCCAAGAAGCTCCAGCAACATATCATTGAACCTCAAGAAGATATCAAAACATCAAATCCAAGCATTTGTGCAAAAATCCTACTTTGTCTAGAAATCCCAATTGTATCCTTCATTTCTATTTTGTTCAATTGGGTTGAGTGCTTGATATTGGGCTATCATTTGTATTGAGAGATACCTTATTAGCCACAAAATTTCTTTGTTCTTTTGTGTGAGAATTGGGTTAATTTTTGGGTAGAAAAATTAACCGAAATTGTAAAGGTTGCCTCCTTGTCCTGGAAAAAGGGGACGAACAATTTAGTGGAAATTGTTGGAAATCCTTGGTGAGACTAAGGTAGTGGATGTAGAGTTCGGTTGGTGAACTTGAACCACTCTAAATTCCCGTGTCAAAATTTTAAGTTGCAATTTCCGTTACAACATCGTTAAAATTCCAATTCACCCCCCCTCTTGGTTATTATCATTCGTGTGATCCACTCAACAGAACTGTCGTTGAGATAGATACTCAAATTATGGATGGAAACATGGGGGACTTCCTCTGGGTTTGGATAATAATGGATGCTTCCAACCCAATCCGCTAATGTGTGGCGCTGGGAGGGTCTAGTGCTACGCCGAAATTATGTCCTCTTCAGTATGAATGACTTCCCTTGCTTTGCCATGGTTAGTGCTTCGACTAAGTTGCAATATGGGGATTGGCTTCGTGTCGCTCCTCCAAAACCTCAAGGGTCCTCCTCTCGGCCGAGAGGTAGAATCCATTACCTGATATAGAAACATCTTCACATGTTACTAGTAATACGACAGGAAAGTGTGTTGTTTCTTCAGACTCAAACATTGCTTTACCTAAGGGTAAAGACGTAGACATGGGGGATTTTTTTTCCGAAAGACACTATTGATGAATATATGTTAGATATTGGTTCTGGTGATGCTGAGCAAGGGCATAGCCCTTCGAATGAAAATGCTTCTGTGGATGCTACTCAGGAGTTGCTGAACACCGATTTGGGTGGATCAGGGGTTGAGCCTAGCCATGTAGTTGGGGCTACACCAGAGTCTGCTACGGCAAATTCCGATGTTGTGTCTACTGTCAAGGCCACTACTGTGACACCTATTGCTTTGCAAGATGATGCTACATTAAAACTTGCGCCCTCTGTCATCGATGATGGTTTGGTTTTGGTAGTTGACTTTATGGTTGAGGAAGGCAAGGTGGCCTCAGCTATTTTTGCTATAGAAGGTACAAAGGGTAAGGTTGCTTTGGGCAAGTCTAACTCGGATCCGGTGTTGTCCGATTTTGATGCTTGGTTGGCTAAGCAACCTCATTCTACCGTGACACCTAACCATGGTAAGTAAGAGACGGTCACTTGTACTCCTAAGAGAGGCCTCTCTCTTCCAAAAGCTGTCAAAACAAAGCGGCAGCGTTCGTCACCCCTTTCTAATTCCCGAGATTCAATAAACACTAAAGCTGGGATGAGCAGGGTCAAAAACTCTTCGGCGGAGGTTGATATTCAACTCCACTGAGAAAATTGAAGCTCATGTGTTAGAATTGTCGGGGTCTCGATAATCCTCAATCAGTTTAGTCTTTAGGATGGGTTGTTGCTAAGATTCATCCTAATATTATCTTTCGTAGCGAGACTCGTTTAAATAGATTTAGTTGTGATAGATTGAAGTTTGCTCTTAATATTTCCGACTATATCACTGTAGATAATAGTAATGATTGATCAGGTCTTATGTTATTATGGAATAATAAAATTACCGTTGATTTGCTTTCGAACTCTGATCATCATATTGATGTTGTTGTTCATTCGGATTCCGATCAATATCATTTCACTGATACATATAGCTATGCTTATACAAACTTAAAATATAAAACTTGGGATCTAATCGATATTTTAAGCTCCTCATCACCTCTTGCTTGGCTGATTGGGAGGATCTAAATGAAATATTGTCTGATAATGAAAAACAAGGCGGTTGTCATTGCGCTCGCTCACAAATTGATAGTTTTAGGGATAGCTTATCCCGTAATAACTTGTTTGATTGTAAGCCCGCTAAGGGTTGGTTCACTTGGACCAAATCTGGTTCTAAGATCTCACCCATTTATGAGTGGCTCGACTGCTTCATTGCCACTCTTGCTTGGCTTAATGCTCATAATGATTATCAAGCGATTTTGAAATATAATGCGGTTTCGGTCATTGTATCATTCTCATGGAAACGATTCTAGTCCATCACGAATCTTACATTGGTAGATAAGATCACTTCCGATTTGAGAATTGCTTGGAAAACAATGACGATTGTGTGTCCACGGACCAAACTGTTTGGTCAGCCACTTATGGCTCAGCCATTGACAAAATTCACGCCGTCAGGGCCTGCCTCAAGGCTTGGCAAGACCAACAACGTAGTGACTCTACGCGTCATTGAATTAAAGAAACAAATTAATTATTGCCTTTGTCTTCGTCTTTCTACTGCCGATATGGAGGTGTTTCTTGCAACTAAATTCGAGCTTCGTCGCCTTCTTGATGTCTAGGAGGCGTATTGGGCTCAACGCTCTAAAGTCAATTGGCTTTCTAAGGGTGATAAGAATACTTCCTACTCCCATTCATGTGCGAATGGTAGGTGTAGGAAAAATAATATTAAAGGCTTGTTTGATCAAACTAATGTGTGACGGGAGGGTGCAAAAGATATTATTGGAGTTGTCGATGACTAATTTCAGGGACTTTTCACCTCTTCTGATCCATTTATTTTCCCTACGATCATTGATAACATTGTCCCTTCTATTACCCCTGAGATGAACGAGGCTTTGACTAGGACCTTCACTATCGATGAAATTGTTTATGCCTTCCGGGATATTAATCCCAAAAGAGCTCTCGATATTGACGGCCTTCCCAGTGGTTTTTACTAGAAGCATCTGGACACGGTTGACCCAGATGTTATTAATATGTGATTGGACCTCCTATCAGGGAATGCAGATACGAATACGGTAAACCATACGATCTTGGTCCTTATTCCTATAGTGGCCGAACCTATCTCTATAAGACAACTTCGACCCATTAGTCTATGTACGGTGATTTATAAAATTGTCGCTAAAGTGCTCGTCAACCGTATGAAGCTGGTACTCCCCTCTTGCATTAGCGATACCTGGGATGCTTTTGTAAAAGGGAGAAACATCACAAATAATATCCTTGTGGCCCATTAGGTTGTGCACTCTCTTAAGTCGAGTGGTACTAGTCTTCTTATAGGGCGTTGCTCTTAAATTAGAAATGGAAAAGGCGTTTGACCGTGTTGAATGGTACTTCCGGTGTGTTATCCTAAAGATAGGATTCGCTGCCACATGGGTCGATATTCTTATGAGGTGCATTTCATATGTTTCAATTACTGCTCTAGTCAATGGTTCTCTCTTGCCAGTCTTCTATCCCAATAAGGGCTAAGGCGGGAGGACCCTCTCTCTCCCTTCTTATTTATCATTTGCACCCAAGGCCTCTCAGCAAAACTTACCGCTGAGCAAATGGCGAGTCATCTTCAGGGACTCTGCGCCAATCGCCATGGGCCTTGGGTAAATCACATACTTTTTCAGTCCTCACACTTCCCCTGATCATAAGCAAGTGGTCCATGATATTCTTCAGGTCCGAGAGGTGGAAAACCCGGGGGTCTATCTCGGCATTCCCCTTTTAATCAGGCAAAACAAAATGATGTCACGTATGTCTAATTGGGACAAACATCTCCTCTTCTTCAGTAGACGAGAGGTGTTCATTAAGTTTGCGGTACCTTCTACCTTAGAATCTTATTGATGACATGACTAAATTTGTACGATGTTACTGGTGGTCGGGTTCGAATAAAAAGCGAGGTTGGCCTCTGATAGCTTGGGACACTATTTGTTCCCCTAAGAATATTGGGGTGCCAGTTTCCGTTATATGCACCTCTTTAATGTTGCTTTATTAGGCAAAAAATTGGGCACATTATCACTAAGCCTGACTTACTACTTTCTCGTGTCTACAGGGCGCGATACTTCCATTCTGGAATATTTTGGACACATAGACCAATAAGAGAGCTTTCTTTGCATGTAAAGATATTCATCAGGCTATACGGCAACTCTATTTTGGTTTTCTTTTGGAAATCGGGGGTCGATAGCAAGGTATATTTGCACATGAACAATTGGGGTGGTGCTTCTACCATCAATTTGTACGGCGAGGACATGGGTAACGATGAGCTGCCTGTTCGCTGTCGTGAATTTATGATTCCGGGGCAACCTAGATGGGACGAGTTTAAAGTCTGCCACTACTTTGACCCGGACGATGCCAACATTATCCTTAGCGTTCCTATTATCAATGATGGGCGTGACACGATTCTTTGGAGAAATCACGACTCTGGTATCTACTCAGTTAGATCGAGTTACCTGTACTTACAACGGCCGCCTGCCCCCATAAACAGGCCTTTGCGTATATGGAAAATTATTTCTAAGTTGCCAGTTCTTCCGAAGATTCTGTCCTTTGGTTGGTGTGCGGGCTATGACGCTCTACCAATAGGCCATAAGCTTCGGGCGGCGGACCTCGCTCCCAAAACTTGCCCCATTTGTCGTATGGCCCCGGAAATGCCGATTCACGCTTTGTATGATTGCTCAGGTGCTACCGAGGCCCTTCGTTTGGCTTGCTTTTTGAGTGGCCTTAGCTCCAGTACTGCTACGTCTATGTTATCTTGGATCGAGGAAGGGAATGCCTATTTATCACTTTACTCCTTTGCGTTGCTGCTTACGGTCCTTTGAAACGGTTGGAATAGGATCAATGATTGGATCCACAATCATCGACTCCAGCACCCTTGGCTCACAGTTCTCAACTCGCAGGGTCTTCTTCGCGACTATGCAGAGGCTACAACAACCAACTCCACCCCACGACCGACGGACAAACTTACCCTTGCGAGACCGCGCTGGCAGCCCCCTCGGGTTGTGACTATGAAAATCAACACAGATGGGGCCTTTGATCCTGTCACCATAGATGTTGTCGTAGCTGTTATCGTGCGTGATGCTAGCGGTGCGGTCATTGGCGAGATTGCACATCCCTTGGCCGACTGCACGAATTTATCCTTGGTGGAAGCACAAACGGTTCTTGCTAGCATTCAGTTCGGCTGTGCTCAAGGATGATCTAATTTTGTCATTGATACGGATTATGCTATTGTGTCTAATAAATTAAATCGATGATGTAATGATTTGTCAACTCTAAGCCCTCTTATTGAGCATGCTCATCTTCTGTTTGCCAATACAGACAATTTTTGTGTTAATTTTGTTCTTAGGGTGGTTAACAATGTTACACACACTCTTGCCTCTAGGTCTCTTCGGAATTTTCGCATGTCTCCTTCACATCGAATTATCCCAATTATTTACGCTCTCTTGTAACTAATGAGGTTTATCCTCATTCATGTTAATACATTTGGGTACTATTTTCCCCTTAGGTGTTCACCCTTGGCCTTCGAGTCATGTATGACTTTAGAGGGTTTTTTAACGAAGCCCACCTTTTCTTCAAAAAGAGGTGTTCAAAACTGGCCCAATACGTACCCAGAGTCCCAATAAGTCCAATATTACTGCTATATTATTATTATGCTTCATCCTCCCTTCCACTTTTTTAACTTGTATTATGAGCTTATTGAGCCCTGGATACCCATTGGGCCGATTTTAAACACCCCTAGTTTTAAATGAGCCTGACTTGGTAAATGAGGCAGTTGGGAGCCACTTTAAGAATATTTATCGTGTTGCTCCAATTACCAATGCAGATCGTTTAGATTGTAACTTGAATTGTCTAAGTGCTGAGGCTGTCAGCTCTTTAGAGAATCCATTCTCATCAGATGAAATATGGTCAGCTATATCTTCTCCTGAAGGTTTGAGAGCTCCGAGCCCCGATGGCTTCAACATGAATTTCTTGAAGCGGTTTTGGAATCATTTGAAAGACTAAATATGTCAATTCTTCATGGATTTTTATTATGGGAAAATCTCTGACAACTACTTTAACCATTCTTTCTTTGTCCTCATTCTGAAGACAAAAAACTCAACTTGTTTGGAGGACTTTCGACCCATTAGCATTGTTGGCTGCGTATACAAGCTCCTTGCAAAAGTGCTCGCTCTGCGTCTAAGTCGTGTCTCTAATGAAATCATAGGAGAATCACAGTTTTCTTTTTTGTTCCAGCAAGCAAATTCTAGAGTGCTCACTTATATGCAATGAGATCATTGATTACACAAAAAGAAGAGGTCTACCTGATGTTGCTTTTAAAGTTGATTTTCGTAAAGCTTACGACACAATAGATTAAGATTTTCTTTTGTTCGTCATGAAGCATATGGGTTTTGGGAATCGATGGTGCTCGTGGATAAAGATGTGTGTTTCTTCTGATAAGATATCGGTGCTAGTCAACAGTTCTCTTAATAATGTTTTCCCCATTTCACGTGGTCTACGACAAGGTTGTCCTTTATCCCCTTTCTTGTTCAACATCATTGCGAAGCATTAAGTTCTTTGTTTCACAAGGAAGTTTTGAAAGATTTCTTTTTTGGTTTTAAGATTGGCAAATGCTCCCTCAGAATTTCTCACACACAATTTGCCGATGATCTAATTATATTTTGTGGAGCTAGCGAAACCCAAATAAGGAATGTGGTACGCATCTTGAAAAGGTTTAAGCTCGTATCGGGGCTTAAATTAAATCTCAACAAATCTAATCTCCTCGGCATTAATGTGGATGATTTGCTAATTGAAAAATGGGTTCTATTCTTCACTGCAAAAGTGAGCAGTTTCCCAGCTTATACCTTGGTCTTCCTTTGGGCCAACCAAAAAACTCTATTGTGATATGTAGGTTGATTGTTGATAAATTCACAAACAAGTTTGTAAGTTAGAAATCTAAATTTTTATCCTTTGGGGGTCGTACCACCTTAGTGAAATCCATATTATCTAACCTACCGATGTATTATATGTCAATATTTCCAATGCCAGCCTCAGTAAGTTCCCATTTGTCGAAGCTGATTGTAAATTTTCTTTGGGGATTCCTAGACCGTAGAGTGATTCATTAGGTGAAATGGGAGACATTGTGCCTTCCAAAAGAAGCTGGAGGTCTCGGTTTGTATAACTTCAAATCTAAGAACAAAGTGTTGCGATGCAAGTGGTTATGGAGATATGAAACCGAGCCAAACAATTTGTGGCGCAAGACCATAGCAGCTTACCAAATGATGTGAAGAAATGCTCCCGATAACCACTTGCATTTCTTCACAGCTTACCAAATGCTGTGAAGAAATGCTCCTCCAAACAATTTTGCCTAATAATCTCAAGGCCTCTAACAAATGTTGGATTTGGAGGAGCATTTCTTCACAACTTACCATTCCCGATAACCCTTTTTATCAAAACATTCGTCTCGTTGTGGGAGATGAAAAATGTATTCAGTTCTGGACTGATACTTGGAGTAGGAAACACTATATTGAAAGAGATGTATCCCAAGATTTATGCTTTAGCCACAAAGAAATTAAGGGTTTTAGCTGAGTTTGGTGCTTTAGTTAGTGATGTTTGGAGCTGGAAAATTGATCTTCGGGGAGATTATTTGATTGGGATCGAGAAGTTTGTGAATCATTCAGAAATCTTATTAATAGATGCAAAATAAATCCTAATTTGCCAGACAGTATTCGATGGTTGGTAAAATCTAATGGTGTCTACAACGTCAAATCTTTCTGCCAGGCATCTACAAACACCAATTTTGTTAATGGTGCCATGTAGAAGACAGTGTTATACAATCTTACTCCACCAAATGTTGAATCATTTGCGTGGAAAGCTTTACATGGTAGAACTCCCACCATAACTGAATTGGTTAAAAGAGGTGTATTAGATCAACAATCTACTTCTTGCCCTTTTTGCTTGAAGGAACATGAAATCATCAACCATTTGTTTTGCCACTGTTTGATTACTTGGAGGCTATGGAAAAAATAATGGGCTTATGAAAAAAAAAATGTCATCCTGTAAACTTGTGTGATATGCTACAATAATGGCAATCGATTTCTAAATTCAGGTTACATGACGAGGTATAGGTTTTAAGTTTCTTCAATTTCATTTGGTCAATTTGATTATTTAGAAATGTAATTATTTTCAAAGGTGCAAAGGTCGATTTAGACCAAATTTTTTATTTGTGTGTCATGAGGCTTAGTTGGTGGTGCAAGATAAAATGGCCGGTTGAGGATATTTTTATTTCTAATTTTATTAGATGCTTAGACAACTTCAATGCGATTAGATACAGTCAACCTAAGCCGAAATTATGCATCTGGTATCCCCGAAAATGAAGATTTAAAATTTAATACCGCTGGGGTTGTCATTGGTATTTTCGGAGAAGCTGACATTAGTGGTTGTTTGCGGAATGAGAGGTCAATGACTATGATTTATTTTTTCTAAATTTTTTGATCGAATTGATGCGTCTATAGCAGAAATTCTAGCTATCAAAAAAGGTTTATACTTGTGTAGCATCTCGATGTGGTGTAACAAATTTATTGTCTATTTCGAACGTGATTACAAATTAGTGGTGGACTGGATATCGCAACCGTAATCTGCCCCTGCAGATTTCAAACCGCTCATTTTGTTATGTCTGAGCATTAGTAAAGGTTTTGAATGGAGTATTCATTATGTGCTTAGAGAATGTAACTCTTTGGCCGATAGCTTGGCTAAAAAGGGTATTTCGAGAAAGAAAGACTTAATTGTTTTTAATTCGATGTAGTTTTGAATTTGACTAACCAGTTTGATCGTTTTACTGTAATCAAATAAAATATGGATACATTGTACTCTTTTTCCTCCACTTAGAACTAGAGAGGTTTTTTAATGAGACGTGTATTCATGTTCCATTCTTGCATAATTGTGCCATTAATCATACGTCTTTATTTCAAAAAAAAAAAACCTAATTTTGAATGTAGCTCTGTCATGCTCTCGATTTTTAAAAGTTTTTATCAAATCTCAAAACTTTAAAAATTTTAATTAAACCTTTGAATTAAAAAATTTAAATTACATTTTAAAAAATACTTTAAATCTCTAAATTTCTAGAAAACTTTAAATAAAGTAACCATCAAAATGTTCTGCTAAAATCCATCAATGTTTTAAATAAAACCAAAAATTGAAAGGCAGTGAGTTTTAAATGGTTTTGTTGAAGAAATTGCTTTGGTTGTTTGGAACGTTGAATCGAGAGAGGACTCCGATAGTGACGGATGGTTGTATATGCACACGCAACTAAAGATTATTAAGCATTTTGACTTTTATTATTTCCTTTTTTTCACTCGATTTTTAAGGCTCTATCTTAATTAATTTTTTTTTTTTTTTGAAAATCTTAATTAATTTTTAAAAAATTACATTGTACACTTGACTTTAATTGAAGAGTCTCTCAATAAATAAAAATTGTTCATACACTAATTTTTAATTTCGAGACATACTTAAATAATGTTAAACTACCTACTAAATACTAATTGGACCATTCATATTTCTATTTTGCCTTTTGTTTTATTCACCACTTGGAACCAGATTCCACAAGCGGGACCCACTTTCTCATGAATACGGCAAAGTACGACCTTTCTGTACGGCGACTTCTTACCGCC
Source organism: Hibiscus trionum (assembly GCA_030270665.1). NCBI lineage: Eukaryota > Viridiplantae > Streptophyta > Magnoliopsida > Malvales > Malvaceae > Hibiscus > Hibiscus trionum. The sequence continues at coordinate 2,758,558 of BSYR01000012.1, forward strand.
TACCGCCCATCTTTCCCCACTAATCCAGGTGATGTTTGGTTCACAAGATTATTTAAAATATTTTTAATAAAGTATATTGTTATTATTAATTAAACAAAAGAGAAGTTCATAAGTATATCTAAAGGATGAGTTTACCACGTGCGACGAACATTGATGAATTAAACACCACTAATGATAAATATCGATAAATACCATTATTTTTTTTTTAAATTTTAAAAAATTAAAGGACTAAAATTATAATTAAAATTATCTCTTAAAAAATTAAAAATCAAATTTAATAGTTACTTTATAATATTTTTTAATATATTACAATCAAATATACTCAATTCTCCTAAACCCTAACAAAATCAATCTCTTAAAAAAACTAGAAATCAGTTTATAATTTTTTAATAGATTAAAATTTAATACACACGATGTACATGGCAAAAGCCAAAAGGTTACATTCTAATCTATTAAAAAATTATAAACTGATTTCTATTTTTTTTAAGAGATTGATTTTGTTAGGGTTTAGGAGAATTAGGTATATTTGACTCTAACTTATTAAAAAAATATTATAAATTAACTATTAAATTTGATTTTTATTTTTTTAAGAGATAATTTTAATTATAATTTTAGTCCTTTAGATTTTTAAAATTTTTAAAAAAAAATTAATGGTGTTCATCGGTGTTCATCGTTAGTGGTGTTCATCAATGTTCGTCGCCCGTTGTAGAATTTTCTTTATCTAAAACCCTATAGTATTTTTAAATAAAAACTATAGCCGTTCTCTCTTAAATCTCTACCGTATATAACTTTAATTTTTTTTAAATAAAAAATAGATGAACCAAATTTAAATTTTAATTTATTAATTATTAAAAAATTTAAGTTATTCACTTCTTATCTCATAACTTAAATTTTATTCAAAAATTTTCGAGTTAAATTAAATTTATGAAATAGAAAAATCAAATAAAACTTTTCTAGGCGGAGTAAAAAAATTCAGGTCTTAGTTTGTTCACGTCTTTGATAACTATTCTTCAAAATGCCACGTGGACCATTGAGTAACGGTTGCAATTCACTTGAATATTGCTGTGCCGCAACAAATAAAAACTCCCACGAAACTCGATATTTTGTTACTCTCTTACCGAAATTATGCGCGTGGCCACAAATCCGAGGTGGCCTTCCTCGAAGGAACCTGGTGAGTACAAACTTTATTGCAATTTGCAAGTACTCGTATCACGAAATGGTCAACCCCATGGTCAACCGCTGAATCACAATTTCACTCTCCAATATTTTTATTTGAAACTTTATTTTAATAGACAAATTCAAATAATTTTATGTGTATTATTGTATATAATTATTAAATAGAAAATTACGTATAATGTTGAGATTTACCAAATTATTATATATTTTTTATAATATCAAGATGATTACAAGATAATATTTGTTTATATTATTTTAATATTTTGATAAAACACACACATTGTAGCATATTTCCTAAAATTAACACTATTTTCTTTACCACTAGAATCGTATTATAATTCATTGTTAGCTAGAATCATATGTAAAAAACATAAACAACAGTCAGGGACAGAACAACACATAAAGTGGGATGGACAATTGTCCCCCCCCCTAATTTGTTTGATGAGTTAATTATATTATAGGCTATAATAATTTTGAAATCTAAAATTTTATGGTTTATTATTCATGACCTTGAAACCTAAAATTAATAAAATTAAATATTCATTTTTTTTTTCTAGTTTAATTATTTTTAAGATATTTTAATTTTAAAATGATTAGATTTTATGATTTTATTATTTTTAAGATCTTATTTATTTCAAAATAATGTAACGTGCATAATTCAATTATAGCACCGTATCCGGCAGCAGCCATATATGATTTGAAGACTCCGCTTTTAGGCTTTAGCCTCTCGTTTATTTAAACCACAAATCCTCTCGCTACAAGTTTCAAGCCTCAGGACTCCATTGCGCGTGCCACTGTCTCGTCCGCCCCTTCTCAAAACTCTGTTTCCTTCTCTTGTTGACCCTCCCAATTCCCCCTCTTCTTCTTCTTCTTCAACATTTCTGAGTGTACCCTGCTTTATATCGTAGCCGTAGGATTTTCTTAACAGGAAAGCTCCTTCATCTCCCCTGTTCTGCACCTACAAAACCTAAGCTTCCGAGTTTAGTTCTTGACGCCGCCTAAACACAGAAGAAGAAAAAAAAAGGATTTTCCGAATGAAAAACTCGGTTGCGCAGAGGCATAACGATGTCAAATATACCCACTTCTCTCTCTGAAGTCTGTCTTATCCTCCCCTCTGTATTCTCCCTGTCCCCGTTTCCATGAGAAAGGTAAGAGGTTTCAGGATCGGAAAACGGCTTGTCCGGATCTCGAGATGGCTCTTCCGCAAAGCTCGGAACCCACGTGGGTACTGTCGCCTCACACAACAAGGATCATTTTGTAATTCAAAGCCTGTCTCCAAGCTCATCAGTTGGGGTCGCCGCTTGACCAAAGGAGCTAAATCCATATGCTCTGCAAAACCCTGGTCGGGTTACGTTCCGATAGATCAAGAACCGATCAACGAGAAGATGATGGAAGTTCCGAAAGGACACTTGGCCGTCTACATCGGCCAAAAAGACGGCGACTTTCATAGAGTTTTGGTGCCAGTTATTTACTTCAACCACCCTTTGTTCTGCGAGCTATTAAGGGAAGCCGAAGAAGAGTATGGGTTCAGCCACCAAGGTGGAATCACCATTCCCTGCCGGTTCTCGGAGTTCGAGAGGGTCCAGACCTGTATCGCTGCCGGAACAGGTGGAAGGAAATCGGCGTGGAAGCGCAGCCACCACCATTGAGAGGCTGCACGCTGCCGGTGATGGTGGTAAAAATTGTTGACGACGACGATAAGTATGTTCAGACACTGTGACAACGATGTTTCAGGATTTTTGGTTTAAAGTAGAATTTGTTTACGTTTCTCATTTTTTTGGGACGTGGTTTACGTTTCCTCATTTTACTTTTTTGTAATGGGTCAGGTGTACATTTATAGAGAATATTTACTTTTGTTTGATTATTTCTGTTGTGTTTTTATTTAATTTAGATTACAAATAATTATGAGATAATGTTAGAGATAAGGTTAGACATCATAACTTTGAAAGTCTATACTTTAATAGTATCTTTTGTTATATGTCTAATAAATGATTATAAGATTTATTTTTTTAATTATTGATTTCTGACCTACTGATCGATTAATTTAGATTAAATTTTGTAGAGATTTATTATAAGAGCAATCTTTCTAACTCAATTTTCTCTATTCACAACATCATAATTTGATCTATTAACATTACTAAAATGATATAATACTTCATCCTATTAGACCAATTAGTTGGTAGATCTACTCAAACTTGCATCTGTCATAATTAATAATCATCTTATGCTCGACATTCAATGGTTTCATGGGTAAGAGGATACGTCTTTTTTCTCATTCTCCAACAAAATGGGTTAATTTTCCGCAAGTCTCAAAAGGACTCTTTTTCTCCTTTAGATTAGAGTTCTCATATATGCTCTAAATAACCACACATTTTGCATGAGCTTCAAGCATTATAGCCAAATGCTCTATCAAAATTAGAAGGGGTGAATTACGTACGACCCATAAAATCACTATTCCTTTTGTTGGACATGAACAAAGTTTGAGTGTGTGTAGATCAACATGGGACAGTCACTCGAAAAAAACTATTATCGTAAAAGAGTAAATACGGTATTAATGAGATATGCTGATAATTCAAGATACTATAGAAAAAATCTTTTAGATTCAATTTGTCTAATAAAAAATTCATACTTTTAGTACACGAAATAAAAATATAAGACGATAACGGATTGCATTTATTTTAACCCTCGATGAAGCACACTAAGATTAATATTCTCGTCATTAAAGAAATCCAAGTATCAACAAAAACCCATTTTAATAATCACAAAGCGTAAAAGACCCCAATCAATAATGTTGATAATAATTGATTGATTGTGTTGTGATAATAATTATGAGATTCTAATTTGCTTTAGACTTTTCTTCCCAGGCAAACAATGCCCCACGGGCCACGGTTCACTTCATGTAAATGACAAGTTAATTTATTACTTTTGCAAAGGTCGAATATTTTTCTTTTATGAATGGCTAATTTCTGAAGATTAATTTACTTTTAGATATTTCAAAATAATAACAAAAGGGGTGGCTCAGGCTTTGCTTGTCACCATAAGTGTACCTATCAGGCATCTCGAAGGTGGTAGTAGCCAAACCTTATAGTGGACTGGAAATCAGTAATCAAATCCGTGTAGCGGCAAAACTCCGTCACAATTTCTTAGATTTATCTGTGGTTCCAACAATTTATTTGATGAGTTGTAATTTAGTTTAGATTAAAATAAATAATAAAAACTCTTAATGTTTAAATTAGTTTAAAACGAATTTCATTTTTAGCCTCCGTTCAACGTTTTTTTTTGTTTTTTTTTATTTCATTTATGACTACGATGAATTTGACAAATTCTATAGTGACTACTTTGGATGTTTTGAGTTGAACTTAGACCGTATACAATCTAGATCTAAATATAAATAGATCCGAAATAACTTGATATGAACCCAAACCTAACTCGAACGTCCTGATTGACACCTCTATTTGTATTGCCTTCTCATTTTATATATGTTCTCGAAAGAATAGCCTAAAGCTCTTCGTTTATTTTCACAACTTGTAAGTTAAGATCTACATAATCATTGTTTACATACCATACCAGTCTTATTAAACAAAATCTTCATATTCACACTTCTATGCATCATACAACAGCAAGCTAAAATCTTCATTGAATGAGCCAATTAACCTTATGAGTTATGGGTGCTTCTCAATGGCAGCTGCTCGATACCTTGCACTATATTGGTGAAATAAGGCCAGTGCATTGCTCGTTAACTGTGCAACATTCAAGACCTTGCTCTTGATGCTGGCCTTCATTTTACTCATCCAGTGCCCCGGAAACTCATCCACGCAGCTGCTAGCATCAGTTAAGGCAGCACTAACCCAAGCATCGACGTTATCGATGTGCCAAAATATGTCACCAGTCATCCTAGCTTTGGGATCCAATCGTCGGAGCTCTCCGATTGATTGGCTAAGCTGGTTTACGCTATCGTCTATCTGCAGCAAGCAATCTCTCACCACTAGATACTTTCGATTTTGAGTCTCCATTTCCATGTCTTCAGCTCTGTTCTCGGATGATATGGGATTATACCTTCTAGCACAAGTAACAAAAAGGACCAAGTTAAGACGTGCAGTCACTGCAGCTAAGAGCAAGAAGTACCTATCCAAATGTTCAGCATTCAAAACCAGTGGAACCCAAACCGGTTTCCTGTTCTTCGATGTGGTCGCCATCACTGCCGTTAAAATCATGCTACATATATAACTACCCATTGCCGAAGAGCACATTCATAACCCAATCCCTAGACTTTGCAATCCATCAGGTGTTTGTGTTGAAAAAATTCCATCTGGGCAACATATACAAATGCTTCAGACACTCCCACGAGCACATACTGTGGAATCCGCCATAAAATGGTTAAACCACTTGTGTTTTCCCCGTTGGCATGTTTTAGCCTTTGTTGCTCGATGATGGCTGCAATTATCATGGATGCCATTGCCATGGCTATGCCATCTCCCATTGACCTCAACATTGCTTGCTGGTGCTGCTGGTGCTGCTGTCACCTGCTGTTATTGTTGTTGTTGAAATGAAGCAGAGTGGCAGTCTCCAAACTTCCATCATCATTGCTTAATGCTATACCCACGGAATCTCTTGCTCATCCAAGGCCTTGTCATTTCAACAACAACAATGACAATAGACAACAACAACAGCAATGAAACAAAACTTGTTCCTTCTGTTGACAACTGAAATTCTGAATTATGTTCGGCTGCCGATTGATGTTGGAGGTGGTACGGTGCCGACCATATCATCCATGAAGTTATCTGTATCTTGTTCCACAAGTATATTCGTCCTCTTTTTCTTGTAGATTCGACATAGCACCCAATCATCAAGCTATAAACCAAAAGCAACAAACAAAGTGAAAAAATATGTTACTGTAAACACCAATACAATCAATAATATCAGTCGAAAATTGTAGTTTGTTGAAAATTATAATCATTATTTAATCTCCTTAAAGATGTTTAGAATCAATTGGAAAAACAACATTAGTAGTTATTATGGACCAATAAACAAATAAGTGATGACAAAGACTAACAATATAGAAACAATTTTCGGGTATTAAACTTAAGAAACAAGAAACACATGTAAATGACAATACAAAATCAGTCATGAAGAACAAATAAACAACAATACAATAACAATATAAGATCTTTGTTGATAAAATTAAACCTTGATATTAAAGAACCTAGGAAACACACCTAAACAAACATGACACAACATATTCCTCCTAAACATTGAACATCAAAGGCAAAACCAACATTCAAAAAACGCAGAAAAATCTCACACAGAGGACAATGTAAAAAAGAAAAGAAATAGTTGGTACGAACCAAAAACCTGGAGTAATCTGCGCCAAGTATTGATCGAAATCCATAACCCTTTGGGGGTGGAATAGAAAAAAGCTTTGGTCTACCGGTTGTATTCAAGTTTTAGAAACCTAATAAATCAAGTAATTCAGATGTATATATAGTAGGGTGAAAAAATAAATATAAATATTTATGTTTTAGGTTACTTGTTCGTCAATCTTGTTTTATAGGTTACCAATCTTAATTTAATATATAAATATTTTTTAATATAAAACTAATCCTATGATACACCCATAAGGGTGAAAACCAACGGTAAGATGTTTTCAACTGCTGCTTAATGGTTCTACGGTGTTATTTGTCGTACGGAGTCAAGAGTGAATATTAAGAGGTGCCGAATTATTAAATTTAAAAGATATAACGGTTTATTAAGTATTTAAACTCAAATTTTTTGAAGCAAGACATAATTATTTAATATTTAAACTTATAAAGACCTAAATTGTTATTATATCAAAACTGAGAACACGAGCCTATCATTCTTTAATTCAATCCCTATTTGATGGACAAAAAAACTCATGCTCCTTTTTGGTGTTCTTTTCGTGCCACAACACTAAAAATTAAATTATACGTCTTGACTCTAAATTTTAAATCCAAAACTCTAAACTCTACACCATACTATAAACCCTAACCATAAGACATAACCCTAAACCCTAAACATAAATTTTTAATTATGTGGCTTAAATATAAGCACTGAAAAAGAACATACGATTTCTACTCATATTTGATTGGATATTTAAAAAAAATCCATTTATTTTTACAGAGGTCAAAATACTATTAGGTGAAATTATCAAGTATATAACATTTTTAACAGGAGCTCGAGCCCTAGTGGGCCCAACATAGCTTCGTCTCTAGTTAAACTATGCTAGATTTGATGTTTTTGGCTTGTGGAAACTTTATTACGAACCAAAATAAAGATTTATATTCAAAGTACTTAAAAATATATAATTTCATATATTGTTTATAAATCAAATTCAAATGATTTAGCTCATCCTCTTGTGTCCTGGTGGCAAAGGTAAATGTTTATCATCCCTTGAGACCCAGGATCGAGCACCAGTATTGTATGCTGTGTGTGCCTTCGTTGAAAAAAGGCTAAAAGAAAGTTGAACAGATGTTCTACCCTTGCATCACACCAGCATATTCTAAAAAAATTCAAATGATTTATTTAAGAAAGGCTTAATACACTTTCTCCCTAAATTTTACCTGTTTTTTCAACTCTCCTGTTAAACTACGTTTTGCCTATTTTGCCCCCTAAACTTTTCGTCGTTACTTATTTTGCCCCAAAAAACTAATACCATTAAAAAAAATTTATCTTGACCAATCAGAACGCGCCACATCATTTTTTTTAATTAATTTTTAAATTTTAAAATAAAATAAAAATAAATATATTAAAATATTTATTAATTACATTACATTACCAAAATACCCTCATCTCCCCCTCGTTTAGCTTATTCCTTTCCCTTATCCCCTTCTTTCCCAAACCTCATCCCTGCACCCTTTTTATATCTCCATCGCAGGCCCGGCCCTGGCAGGGGTAACAAGGGCGCCCGTCCAGGGCTCATTGATCAAAGAATTACACATTTTTAATTTTATTCGAATTGTATTTATTTTTAATGGTTTAATTTTTTAATATTTGTTATTAGGGGTCCTGTTTTATTCAATATTTGTTAATAGAGGTTTAATTTTTTTTTTCCAATATTGGGGTCACGAGTGAAGTATGAGGTATTGAAGATTCATATACTAAGTTTTGTTGACCACATACCCCAACAAATTAAGTGTGGTCAAATCTGATATTTCTTATGCAAAATTCTATATTACCTCATTGAAAACCCCATACCCCAACAAATCAAGTGAGATCAATTGCACCCCTAAATTATATACTACATCCGCCCATGGGTAGTGGTACCATCTTAAACTGAGATACTCGCAACTGTTATATCCATAATAGCGTATGTTATTATGAGATTTCACAATCGCGATACTCGTAGTGACTGAAATAGCATCTATAATGTCCGCAACCACAATAAAACTTAACATGACTGTAAATACGATCGCAACCGTAATTTAAAATTTTAATTTAGGGCCTATTTTTTATACTCGCCATATGCCACCAAAAACCCAGAAACGGCCCTGCTCCATCGGTTACCAATGTAGTCACCCCTTTTAGAACTGACATAATGGGTCGATTCATGTGTACTCACCTAATCAACGCTGGCTACACTTTCACCATTTTCAATCGGACCCTTTTTCAAAGTTCAACCACTCGTTGACATGACGGTAGCAGAAAGGGCGACGGTGTTGGTTGCGGAAATAGAGAGAAGTCTTTCAATTTGATTTCATGCTCAATTTGCCTCGAATTAGTTACTGATAGTGGGGATCGATCGTGGGCCAATCTTCAATGTGGTCACCAATTTCATTTGGGTAAGTAAAAATTGTCAAGTTTTGAAGCTGATTTCGTCTAAAAAAAATTCCTATAGAATATTGGGATGTTAAGATCTGGGCTCGTGTTTGCTTATTTAATTTGTCTGATGTCTGTAATTCTAGTTTAGTTGATGATGTAAATGAGAAAACCATAGATTTTCATCTTGTTGGGTCATTAATTTTTGCTATTCTTTTAGTTGAAAACGAGAATTTATCTGTTTTGATTTCTAAATTCTTTCTCTCTTTTTTTCAAGATTGTAAATTAATAAAGATTTGTGTTGGTTGGTTGGTTGCAGCTCTGCATAACGTGAAATGGGTTTTACCAAATTCTTATTTAGACGGCCATGGTGATAATAGCTGTGGAGGTATAGCTTTTGCTTCTCCTTTACTTTGGTACTCTATTTTTTTATAGTTAATAAAAGATTATGATGGAAAATACATTTCGAATATAAATGGAATCGCATTAGTGAGGATGCAATTAAGCATTAATGACTATGCTCCCATGGTTGATTACTCGTGTACTTTCTTGAACATTTAGGAGTTTATCTTCGAATAGTAATTAAAATTTTCGATTCGTAATTTGTATCATTAGATTGAAGCATGAAAATTTATTTGCACTTGGTCTGTTTCGCTGTGAGACTGCAAGAATCATCGTTTGGTGAATGGAGTGGGGAAGAAGATAAGGGGTGGGGTTTGGGGAAAGAGGTGAGGGTATTTTGGTAAAATAAAGCGAAATTTTTTTAACGGTGAGGGCAATATGAGTAACATCGTAAAACGTTAGGGGATAAAAGTGGTCAAAATAAACTTTAAAGGGCAAATTATGAAAGCGAGTAGGGGGAAAAATATATTAAACCTTTAAAATAATTCATTAAAATTTGATTCACTAATTATATATAAAAATATAAATATCAAAAATAAATCCATGGAGTTGTTGTCATGGTTTTATTATTGGAGTCTTGAGAAGATGCAGGGACAAAGCTACAACATTAATAGGAGTGGTTGTTGCCTTCGGTTTGGGATTTTTTTTATTTTTATGTTTTTTACTTTTTTTTCTGAAAAGTTAAGAATATTTTGAATTTGTCCCAATCTCACATTTAAAAATTTATGTTTTTGCCTCCTCACCCTCAAATCCTAGCTATGTCCCTAAAAAAATGGTACTCTATTTATTCTTATGGATTAGATTGGTCTAGTCTACCACGTAAAAGATGAATGAGTGTCTGGTTCTACAAGTAAGAGCAAACAAGTCTAGAAGCCAGAAGTTATCTGCAATCGTAATAAAATATTAGATGTAAGGATTCCTCTATGAAGAGGTGTAAGACAAAACTCGACTTGAAAAAGATTGAATTATTTAATTTGATTAGATTTGAAAATATTTGACTCGTTTTAACTCGTTTCATAATTTTATAAATTTGATTCGAGAAAATTTCAAATAAAGTTTGAGGTATAAAATAAAAATTCAAGTAACTCAAAATTTTTAATTAATAGTAGATTGATTTTTAAGTTTGATTCGAGTCTCTCAATTCTACCATGTGTGCGTGCGTGTGTGTCTCTCTCTGTGTGTGTATGTAACGTGATCCTAACCATATATATATATATATATATATAATATCATATATGAAAAATATGAAGAAATATATATATGTATTGTATATGGTTAAAAACTCTTACCTTGTGTAAAAGTTAAACTCGATCCAAAAAACGTGTAAAAGTTAAAAACGTTTACCTTATGTAACTGGATCCTAACCCTATATATATATATCACATATGAAAAATATGAAAAAATATATGTGTATTGTATATGGTCATAGAAAACCATTTAAATTGGAACTAATTAGTACCATAACATTATAAATATTTATAATTAAATTTGAACAAAAACTCAAACAACTCAACTCAAAAAAAATTCAAAAAAAATCTAAGTTATTAAATATGATTTTTAAACTTGACTATTTGAACTTTTTTAACTCGCGTGGGTCAAATTTCACCTTATAAACTGATGTTTTTGTCAAAGCCAAGCCCTGTGCTATTTCATATGTATGGATTTGAAACGAAACAATCAGGAAAGCCCAATTCCTACTTCTTGTTTGTAAGATAGTGGGCTGTTTTGCTCTAAGTAAGTAAGAAAGAGGCTTCCCAACGTATACGGTCCATGAATCCACGATACTGTCTTATATGTTAGTAGGGACAGAACTATTAAAAAAATATTTATATTCAATACACATGCGGTGAAAATAAAAGGTTTTCACAAATATCTTAGTTTCAAAATTTAAGGTTATAATTTAGGGTTTAAAAGTTATATGTTTATGTTTAGTGATTTAAATTTTAGAGATTAGGGTTAAAATTCAAGTTTTAGAGGTTAGACATTAGAGTTTAGGGTAATATGGTTAGAGATTTAAGTTTTAACCTACAAATCCTAAATTCTAACCACAATACATCAATTCTAAACTATTAAACATGAACCACTAACCTCTAAAGCCTACAACTAACCCTAAACACTAAAACTAAGGCACTTATGGAAACTTTTTGTTTCCACCACATGTGTATGGAATAATTACCCTTAAGAGAATAAGAGTTTGTTTGTGTCATATTCCAAATTAGGGGTTTATGTGGTAGGGTTCATAGTTTGAATATAGAGTTTAAAGTTTAGGCTTTGAGGTTATGATTTTAGGGTTTGAAATTTAAATTTTGACTTGAAAATAAGTATGCTTGCCTAATTTTTTTGAGTCAACTGCACCACACGTCCCTAAACTATGATCTTTATTCTAAATTAGGGGTTTAGGTGGTAGGGTTCATAGTTTGAATATAGAATTTAGAGTTTAGTCTTTGAGGTTATGAATTTAGGGTTTCATATTTAGATTTTAGATTTTGACTTGAAAATAGGCATGCTTGTATACATTTTTTTGAGTTAATTGTACCACACGTCCCCAAACTATTACCCTTATTCTAAATTAGTTCCTAAACTTTTAAATGTTCCAATTTCATCACCAAACTATGTCTCTCATTTTAAATTGGTCCCTAAACTTTTGAATGTTCCATTTTTATCCCCAAACTATAACCATCATTCTAATTGGTCCCTAAACTTTTTGAACATTCCAATTTCATCCTCAAATTATCGTTTATACCACATAATAATAATAATAATAATAATAATAATAATAATAATAACAATAATAATAATAATAATAATAATAAAGTGTTTCATGACCATTAACATTTTTATAACGATTTTATTAACATAAGATATGATTAGCATATAATGATAATTTGGGGATAAAATTAGAGCATTCAAAAAATTTGAGGACCAATTTAGAATGAGAGTCATAGTTTAAGGATGAAATTGGAATGCTTAGAAGTTTTGTGACCAATTTAGAATGAAGACCATTGTTTGAGGATGAAATTAGAATGCTTAAAAGTTTAGTGACTAATTTAAAATAAAAGTCATAATTTAAGGACGTGTGGTGTAATTAAATCATTTTTCCACCAGGCGATGTTCAAATATTTACTTTTTAATAAAAAAACAGTCATTATTAATTTAAATATAAATTAAATCTACTCCCTCCTAAATTTAAGATTAAATGCTTAATAAATTATTAATTTTTTTAACAGAGGAATTATCTAAAATTACAATAAGTATTTACAACTATCATAGTAAAGTATATATAATTTAGATATTTTCCTATAACATTAACATAAGAACTAGCTACTTTAAATCATACAAAGAACTACAAAAGATACAAACAAATCTGACTGCATCGGCAAACGAACCACAAAAGAGGATTAAGCTATTGAAAGACCACCGAAAATCGTAAATCAGAGTCGAGCGTCGTGAGAAACTATCCACGAAAGTAAACCGCATATCCAAATTCAATCCGAGGGATCAGAGCAAAAAAGATCAGCATGATTACAAATAAATGCAACTTTGATCAATAGTGGCTTCATCAAATCTAACGTTGAGAAAATATAAAAAAAACGGCCAAACGATCGAAAAAGAAAAAAAAAACGTGCCAAAAGGTAGAGATAAACGTGCCACAAAAATAAAGAAAAATGTGTCACAAAAGTAGAGTTATTCTTATTAAAAATAAAAATAATAAAAAATCGGCGGTCAGCGACTAACATTAAAATTGATACCGCCGACTAAACAAAATTATAGGAGAAAAGGTTGAAGTTTTTAAGTTGATAGCATCTTCATTAAATCAATAATTTTGAAGTTATACAACTTTAATCATATAAACTGAATCGTTCATGTTTGTTAGGTCATTATGTAACGAAGGACTTTGACATAGAATGATATCTTTCAAGGTGATTTTATGAGAAATATTCAGGATGTCTTCACTCCTTTATTAAAAGCAAAAAGTACGCATATTAAATTTTTATAAAATTTGATTTGAATTAGTTGGTCAATGAATTATATATCTATCGGTAATTAAAATAAAAATATAAGCACCCGAACAAATATGTTATTTGATTTTCTTGATGGGAGAGCAATCTGGTACTGGCAACAAATATGTCCCCACCTTTTTTTAACTTTCGGTGGGGTTGGATGGGTTTAAATGGTTTGGAAAGATAAATATAAAACTAGTGGCAGAGCCATGATTTTCGTATAGTGAGGTCAGGGTGAAGTATGAGGTGTCGAAGATTTCTATACTACTAGAGCTCTCCGATTGATTGGCTAAGCTGGTTTACACTATTGTTCCAACGTTACAAACGCAAAGAGATCTTGATCTGAAATAAAAGTAAGGCTACATGTATATATGTTGGACTTTATGACTACTTACTGAAGATGAAGTAGAAATTGTGTTACCTACATGCGGAAATCGAACCTAAAACCTGATATCAATTAGAATTTAATTTAGAGTGTTCAGCCGGGAAAACCAATTCTAAAACAACAAAATCCAAAAAGGCCAGTGCACTATATTGGTGAAACGAAATAAGGCCAGTGCATTGCTCGTTAACTGTGCAACATTCTTGATGCTGGCCTTCATTTTACTCGTCCTTTGCCCCGGAAACTCATCGACGCAGCTGCTAGCATCAGTTAAGGCAGCACTCACCCAAGCATTGACGATATCGATGTGCCAAAATATGTCATCAGTCATCTTAGCTTTGGGATCCAATCACTAGAGCTCTCCGATTGACTGGCTAAGCTGGTTTACAAACAAAACAAAACAATAGAGATAGGGAGCATATTATCCACCATGATCAAGTAAGTATTCATTGATATAATAATACATGTTGAGGATCCACGTAGAGATAGATGTAAAGAAATGCAGCAAATGAAACAATCAGGGAAGATATAATACACCAGCACTCGGTAATTTTAGGATTATATTAATAATTAGAAATGCAAATTATAGGTAAAATAGCATAATACACCATTGACCTCAACATTGCTTGCTGCTGCTGGTACTGCTGTAGCCTGTTGTTGTTGTTGTTCAAATGAATCAGAGTGGCAACTCCAAACTTCCACCTTCATTGCTGATGTTATCCCCACAGAACCGTTCGAACAACAACAGCAACAGACAACAGTAATAGCAGCAATGAGAAATGAAACCATTGTTGATAGCGTGACTCCCCATCATTCCATCAAACCTGTTATCTTCTTCATTTTCAAGCAATGAAACAAAACTTGTTCCTTCTGTTGAAGGCTGAAATTCTGCTTTTTGTTGGCTGTCGATTGATGTTGAAGGTGGTACGGTGCCGAACATATCATCCATGAATATGTCTGTATCTTGTTCCACAAGTCTATTCCTTCTCTTTTCTTGCAGATTCAAAATAACAACCAATTATCAAACTATAAACCAAAAACAACAAGCAAAGAAAAAAAAATATGTTAGTGTAAACACGAATACAATCAGTGGCGGATCCAAGAATTTAAACTTGGTAGTTCACCCAATCACCAGCACTCGGTAATTTTAGGAAACACATCTAAACAACCATGGCACAACAGATTACTCCTAAACACTGAACATCAAAAGCAAAACCAACATTCAAAAAATGCAGAAAAATCCTCACGCAGAGGACAAGATAAAGTAGAAAAGAAGTAGTGCTAAGAAAACATACTTGATTTTTGTTAAGAATCGAAAACTCATAGTCAATTGGTATGAACCGAAAACCTCCGCGCCAAGTATTGATCGAAACCCATAACTCTTTGGGAGTGGAATAGAAAAAAGCTTTGGTCTTCCGGCGGCATTAAACTTTTAGTCTTTTAGAAAACTAACAAATACTCATTTGTTCAGAATTCAGATGTATATCTTGTAGGTTTAAAAAATTAATATAAATATTTGTTTTTAGGTTTCTTGCTCGTCAATCTTGTTTTATAGGTTATCAATCTTAATTTAATATATAAATATTTTTTTAATAAAAAACTAATCCTAAGATACATCAATATTCAATAAGGGTGAAAACCAACAATAATATGTTTTCAACTACTGCTTAATGGTTCTAGGTGTTGTTTGCCCACTGTGCAGGGATAGAACCACAATTGAATATTGGGAGGTACCGAAATATTAAATTTAAACAAACACCATAGTTTATTAGTACTTAAACTTAAAATTTATGAGACAATGCCTAATTTGTCAAATACTTAAACTTATAAGAATTTAAATTGTTATTAGACCAAAAATTTTAAAATCACGGGCCCGTCCTTTTTTATTTCAATTTTAATTGATTATTTAATAAATCTATTATTTTTATTTTAAATAATTATTTTTATATGGGCCAAAATAGTATTAGGCCAAAGTTATAAAGTATATAAAAATTTTAACAATGGTCAGGGCCCATGTGAGCCCAACATAGCTTTATCTCTGGGTTAAACTATGACATATTTGTTGTTTTTGAGTGGAGAAAACTTTATTACGAATCAAAATAAGGGTTTATATTTGATGTACTCGTAAATATATAATTTTATATAGGATTATTATCCTATACACCGGCGGTGGAATTTTTTTGTTTCCACAAGCGCCTCAATTATAGGGTTTAGTGTTAGGTTTTAAGGTTTAGAGTTTAGGGGTTTTGGTGTAGGGGTTTAGAATTTAGGGTTCATGTTTAGAATTTAAGATTTAGGGTTAGAATTTAAGGTTTATGGATAGCGTTTAGGTTTTAGGGCAATATGAGTAGGGATTTAGGTTTTAACCTATAAACCCTAAAATTTAACCCTAAACCCTACATTCTATCAACAACCCTAAAATTCAAAACTACTACACTTATACCCTTAAACTTTAAACCCTAAATAGAGTCACTAAACCCTAAAACTAAGACGCTTGTGTAAAAAAGTTTCCACAAGCGCTTGTGTATAGAATAATTACCTTTTTATATATTGCTAATAAATCAAATTCAAATGACTTATTTAAAATAGGGTAAACTATATAAATGGTCCTTCGACTATGCTCCAATTCTTTTTTGTGTTCCTTAATTATCAGAAGTTACAAACTGGTCCCCCGACTTAAAAGAGTAATAAATTGGTCCGACGCCGTTAAAAATTTAATGGATGATGACGTGTCAGTTAATATGAATTGATATAATTACATAATTAGCCCCCAAGTTCTACAATTATTTTAATTTGACCCTAATTCTAAAAAAATTAACCCACAAAATTCTAATAATCTATCAATTTAGTCCATCTTCTTTTCTATTTCTCCTTTCCTTTAATTCTTCAATTTATTTTCATCCCAAAATTAACTAACGCAGTTGTTAGAAGTTCCTTTAATTTACCATTTTCAAGGCATTGGTCCACAATATGTGGCAAAGCCATACTTGATCAAGTTAAATGCTCATTCAGCTCTCCAAATTTTTCCAGAGCAAAACCAATCTTGTTGTCTGCATCTTTTGCCCAAGAATTACCAGCAGCAACCCCCTGCTTTAGATGATCGCCTGTACCCTCAACAAACTGATTTTGATTTTGAACAATCTCATCCCCAGAATGAGGTCTTAGTTTTGTGTCATTTCCCATGGAAGAATGTTTCAACAAGTGGGGTATTTCTTTGAGGAGAACCAATAGGCGAAGTCACATTTAAATTAGAGAAGTCTCAAGTAGCCACACCAGCAAGCAAATTCATTCTAGCATCATCCCCAACTGGCATGCACTCGCTTGCTTTGGAGTACTTGACATTATCAGTTAAAGCATTTATGTAACCCCCTCGTCCCGGTCTGGTCGGATGACCGGTCCGAGTGGGCCACACGGGGAAAACCGAAGCGAAACCCGTTAAGGTTCCTCCTCGGTTAACGACCCAGAAAATTTCTTTTTATTTTAATCTTCCCTAAATGCACATTTAATTCCTATGTGACTACAGCAACGGAAGACAAGCATTCATGCAACCAAGACTCAAACAGCCCATTTTTATGTGGATTAACAGGCCGTTTCGAAACACCCTCGAGGTGTATCGAAACGCCTTGACCTGGTCAACGCTTCAAAGCCCACACAAGGATGTCGTTTCGGAACGGGGGTCAACCGTTCCGATACACCCTCCATGGTCAATTTCTCGTGGTCAACGAGAATTGACCGTTTCGAAACACCATAGACCCGTTTCGGAACACCTTCATCTCGCCAATTTCTCAAAATTCCAGTAGCAAAAGTGTACCGAAACAGCCCCTATCCATTTCGAAACGCTTGGCCAAAAACAAAGGGATCGTATCGAAACGGGGTAGCCCGTTTCGAAATGCCCTCTGCCTGCAGACTGGTTCTAGCTGATTTATGGCACAAGGGTGCCCCTAAACCTCACTAGAACCTCCAACAACACCCTAACAACAATACTAAAGGCAAACCAACATACGAGCATGCTTGAACATCAACATACAAGACTAAACACCAAGGCACAACATCGCTATCCACACATCCATACATGTCATTAGAGATATTAAGCTTTAACATATCCAACACTTAGGCAATTCTAGATAGCAAAATACTAACATGGTTTCAAGCATAGCATACATCCCAAAGCCAAATTAACAACACATACGAGGAGTCTAACATGCTCCTAAACAACAACAACAACAACAACATTCCAAAGGCATCATAACACGACTCCTATCCCATTGCTTTACTATTACAATCTTTAAATTTAACTATCATACTTGAGCTAACCGTAAGCAACACTTGGAGGCCTTTCCTTGCCCTTGCCACCCACAAGCCATTGATCTGCATTGTCGAACAAAAGAGAGCGTCAACATAAAAGCTTAGTGAGGGTAAGCTTATAGAACAAACCTTCGACAATGCAGGGTCCAAGCACGAGCTACAACCAAGATAAAGTGCATGATCTTACCTCCGATCCACACGAGCCATAAATATAGATGATGTATGAACATATATTCAATATCATGTCATGCTCAACATGTTTAAATCCACAACATATAAAATCGCATATATTAAACCATGTTAGCAACACATCCCAAATCACATAGGCTCCCAATTAATCACACATTGGCAACATAAACTACAATCCGTATTGGCACCTAGCTATGACTCGAATACGCGGATAACCGTTGGAACTCACATCCAACAACACAACCATTACCTGACGGTGGGATTACACTCATCACCGTTCACGCGGAGGGGATTCCACTCATCCTCACGCCTCATTTCACGAGGAGGGGATTCCACTCATCCTCACGCCCGTCGATGGGATCCCACTCATCACCGACGAATATATATAAGAAGATTTCTGGGCGAACCCGTACTCCATCTTGATGACTACCATCATCAAGACCACGCGCGTATTTTAACTCACGTGTGCACACTAAACATCCTAATGATCGATCATTTGTATTCAAGTATACTAGTGCCAATACTACATATTTCATTAATCTATCACAATATCAATCCATAAAAACTTCCGTGCTTAGCACGTACTCACCATGACTCACCGTCATGCACAAACCAAATTTCCATGCCTAGCATGTACTCACCATGATCCTTGGATCATACAATCACCTCATAACATCATTACACATGTCAACACTACATGCATCTCAATAACACAAATATCACATCATATTTCATACATATGTATATCTCTATCACATTTATCATTAACATGCCTGTAACAATGCATTAAGCCGTGCCTCCACATACATGCATAACAACATAAGCATAACCACCATAAGCATGATTAAACATGAGGCATAATTCAACACTTTAAAGATCAACCAAGGTCTCTAACTAAAGATTGGGATTAAGCTACCACCCTAATCCCAACTCTAGGTGGGTCTACCAATCCCAACCTAGTTCACATGCTTGAACCAACACTTGAAAACCATTTAAAAATATTTAACCAGTCACCTCTACCTCCAAGCTCATCTACCAAGCAACCATGGTCTTCAATTTCCGGATTTGTTCCCAAGGCTTCACCAACATAAATTCCCGCTTCTAAACAACCTCAAACACATTTCAAACAATTCCAAATCAGCCCAACATCAAAAGACCAACCCAGAATACAATTCAATCACAATTCACCATGTTGCAAGCCATGACCAAACCCCATACTTTGCAATCTCGGACAGCCCCAATACCTCTTCCAAAATCTATGTTTCCAACACCCATTACACCCACAAATGATCCCAAAACAGCCCCCAACTATTACCCTAACATCAACCCTCAATTTCCAACACAAACCACACCCAAAACTCAACTAAAAACCCTCTTAAAAACCCACCAAAACCCAAATTCGGGAATCATGTTAAAATACTTTAAAATTCACATATGTTGGACCTTAAGGGTTGCAAACAACTTATCTAACAATAATAAATCAATGGCTTAGGTTAAAACCCATAAAGCTCTCATTTTTAAACAAAACCCTAAAACTTTCAATTTCAAAATCATGAACAATAATGAGAAATATTGGTACCAACATGAAGAGGAAGACAAGGCCAAGTCAAAAATATATTTACCTTTCAAAAAGCTCCAAGATTGAAGAAGAAATGGGATGAAATGGGGGTGATGGAGAAAAACCCTCCATTGTCGTGGAAATGGGAGAGTTGAAGATGACAAGCTTTTGTTTTAATTAAAAGGGGGGATTTAAATTTGGAAGTCCAACTATTTACAAAAATGCTATTAAATTGGCTATTAGGCTTAAACATCAAAATTTTGGTCCAACACTTTTAAATTTTATTTTGCAAATCAAAACCGAGATATTATTTTATTTATTTATTTCTCCCGACCCCTAAACCCGGGTGTTACAACTTATAGAGCTAAAAGAAGCCTTTTTGCATTTTCCCTGATTTAAGTTTATTTTCAGATGACGAGGAAGCAGTTTTTGTAACTTCAGTTGTTTTCCTAGCATATTCTCCATTCCTACAGTTTTCTTCATCAAGAATAGCTACAGGGGAACCATTCCTCTCGTTAGACTCAGTCATCACATCTTTGAAGTCATTGCTCTTTCAGAATTCAGTATTCACATCGCTGATGACATTTACGTGATAACTATCACTTTTCTCTTTCATGTTACGATTTAATTGTTCATGTTTCTTTGAAATCACAGGAGAATATGTTATGCTATTCATGACCGAATGCTCTTCAAGTGATCCTCCATTGGCACTTTGTGTATGACTAAATTGATAGATTATTAAAATAAATTGAAGAATTAAAAGAGAGGAGAAGTAGAAAAGAAGATGGACTAAATTGATAGATTATTAAAATTATGTGGGTTAAGTTTTTAGAATTAGGGTCAAATTAAATAAATGTAGAAATTGAGAGCTAATTATGTAATTATATCAATTTATATTAACTACCACATCATTAACCGTTAAATTTTTAACGGTGCTGGACTAATTTGTTACTTCTTTAAGTCAGATGACCAGTTTGTAACTTCTAATAGTCGTTGTCGCAAAAAAATTAAAATATAATCGGAGGACCATTTATGTAGTTTACCCTTTAAAATAATATGTTAAAATCTGATTGACTAACAATATATAAAAATATAAATATGAAAAATAAACTCATGTGGTGGGATAAAATTCGTCTGCCCCTTTTCGGTGCCCCTACATATGCCCCAACACTAAAAAACACAACAAAATTAAATTCTAAGCCCTAACCCTAAATTCTAAATCCTAAACCCTACACCCTATACCCTAAAAAATACACCCTACCCTAAATTCCCTAAATCCTAACCATAACCCCTAACCTAAAACCATAAACCCTAAACCCTAAACCTAATTTTGAGTGTGGGGGCATAAGTAGGGGCACCGAAAAGGGGTAGATGATTTCCATCCCATGTGGTGGTTGTCATTGGTTTTATTATTGGGGTCTTGAGAAGGTGGTACTCAATTTGTTCATGTGGATTTGATTGGTCTAGTCTATTACGAGAAAGATGAATGGGTTTCAAATTCTACAAGTAAGAGCAAACAAGTTTAGAAGCCAAAAGCTATCTGCAATCGTAATAAAATGTTAGATGTATGGATTCCTCTATGGAGATTTGTTGGAATAAAATTCAATTAGAAAAAATCGAATTAGTTGTCTTGATTAGATGCGAAAAATACTTGATTCGTCTTGACTCGACTCATAGTTTCATAAACTCGACTCGAAATAAATTTAAATAAAGTTTGAATTATAAAATAAAAATTTAAATAACTCAAAATATTTAATAAATAGTGCAACAATGTTTAAGTTCAAAGAAATATATGTGTATTGTATATCGTTATTTCATTGAAACGAAACAATCCTAGAGGAAAGCCCAATTCCACCTTCTTGTTTGTAAGATGGTGCGTTGTTTTGCTCTAAGTAAGAAAGGGGCTTCCTTTTTTTATCCAAAGAAAGAGGCTTCTTTTTTTTTTATCAAAAGATAAAGTCAACTTCATTAAAAAGAGCAAGAGAAAAACAACCACCAATGCTGAGCAACGTCAAACAACATAACAAGTATATGCATGCATCCGCAAGCATGGTATGCTGAAACCCTCCACCGACCGTTAACAAAGACAACGTCGGCAAAAACCACCCAGTCCAAAGGCTTAAGGCCAACAAAAACAGACACAAAGACCAGGATGAAACCTCCGCACAGAATCATCTTAAACACACGACAAGAAAGCATAAAGGAAAGAACGTGACTCGCTTTTCCCGGCAAAGGACTATGGACACGATCTCGAAATCCTAGTGAGAGCTCCATCCGGAGGCAAGGTCCCCCGTCGTTAGACGAGGGTCTTGTCAACTGGGACGAAAAAAGCGTCAGGCCATGCAACGAAAACTGAAGAGCGAGATAAGAGAAGCCTCACACTTGGATCTGGGATAACCAGGAAACTCGAACTTGAAACCAAAAAATTTGGATCAATAGTGCCACGTATATATTATCTGATCCTAGGGGAAGGTTCGGATAATGCCACCGTCTTCCACACCTTCCTTGTGAAAGAGGTGTTGCGGGTGGGAATCATGAAGACTGCGGATAGCCCCTAAAGAGTTATTCGCTTGGCCAGAGGATGTGTAGCTTGGTTCGCCTTGGTGCGAGACCTGTTCCACTTGTCTTTTCTTAAGCTTTCCCGAGATGATCGGGAAAACAGGATGGAAATCATCTGCCCCCAAAATATGCCCCCATTTGTGCCCCCACTTTAAAATAGTGGGTTTAGGGTTTAGAGTTTGGGGTTTAAGGTTGGGGCTTAGGGTTAGGGTGTATGGAATTAGAGGTATGGTGTATTTTTTAGGGTTTAGAGTTTGGGGTTTAGGATATGAAAATTAGGGTTATAGGGCAAGATTTAATTTTTAAGTATTTTTAGGCAGGGACATAGAAAGAGACATAGTTAAGGGGCAGAAGATATTTACCCGGGAAAACAATGCCTTCACAGATGAGCACAACAAGAGACAGCTTGTGCTTTGTCTAATGAAGCACCTGAATCAAGGTAATAAAATCAGCCCAAGCACGTTAACCACAGAGGTTGACTTTGCCAAAGAAAGAGGCTTCCTTATGCAATCTATGAATCCAAAAATGTGTCTTGTATGTTTGTAGGGACAGAGCTCAACACTGTAAATAACACTGTAAATGAGATGAGACAGATCGTGGGCTATTCGAATTTAAATCGGTCAAAATTCAGTTAATACTTGATGAACTCGAACTAAGTCGAGCTTCTCGATACCCGACTCGAAAAACTCATGAGATACTCGAAAATATAATATACTAAGTTTTTTAATTTTTAAAATTTAAAATCTAATTTGCTAAACCTATAATCCTAAAACATAAACTTTAAGCATAAGTCCTAAACCCTACAATAATCTTAAATTCTAAATCCAACAACATAAACCTTTAAACGCTAAACAAACACCATAAATCCTAAAATTAATAGGCTTGTGTAAAGTTTAGTTTACACAACTTGTGTATCAAAGTTTTTTTCCTAATAGATCTTTAAATGAGACGAGACGGATCACGAGATATTCGAGTCCGACTAGGTCAAAGCTCGGTCAACACTCGACTCGTTTGAACTCGACTCAAGCCCAAACTCGGCTCGAATTCTTAACGAGCCAAGTCGAGCTCAAATTATTCAGGTTTGTTAAAAACTACTCAAGCTCAAACTCAAATCGAATTCTTAACGAGCTGAGTCAAGCTCAGAACTACTCGAACTCGACTCGGCTCGTTTACACTCCTAATAGAGCGATTAAGAGAATAGGAGTTTGTTTGTGTCTAATTTTTCTAATGATAATTCTAGTTTTCATTAATTTGAAGATTCGTTAAATTAAATTTTATTCCTTCTAAAATTTTAGATTAAATATTTATTAAATCATTAAATTTGAAGTTATACAACTTTAATCATGTATTATGACTTGTTCATGTTTGTTAGGTTATTATGTAACGAATGACTTTGTTAGATAATGATATCGTTCAAGGTAATTTTATAGGAAATATTCAGAATCTCTTCACTCCTTTATTAAAAGTGAAAGGTACCTATATTAAGCGTTATAAAATTTAATTTAAATTAGCCAATCAACGAATCAAATATTAATAGTTATAAAAAGAAAATATAAACGTACCCGTGCGACTATGTTATTTGATTTTCTTGATGGGAGAGCAATCTGCTCCCTGCCTACTGGCATCAAGTCGTAAATTGGGCCCTTCTCTTTACTTTTGGTGGGGTTGGATGGGTTCAAATGGCTTGGAAAGATGGATATTCAACGCACCAACAGCCTTATTGTTCCAATGGTACAAACGCAAAGAGATCTTGGTCTGAAATAAAAGCAAGGCTACATGTATATTTGTTGCACTTTATGACTACTTACTGAAGATGAAGTAGAAATTGTGTTACCTACATCCTTCAAACTCCAATGCGAAAATCAAATGTAAAACTTAATATCAATTAGAATTTAAGCTCAAGTGAACAAATATATTTGACCGGTTTGTCAAGCTGTTCATCTTTGATTCTTTATATTCTCTTATATTATAAGTTTTAAACGGTGTAGCATCCTTTCCTTCTCCTAGAGTTACACTTCTCCTTTCATCTAGATAAGATTGAGATTGAGATTAAAATTTGTCAAAAAAAATATTTAAGTTAAAGTGTTTAGCCGGGAAAAGCAATCACTAACTTGATCACTTCTTACACCAACAAAACCCAAAAAGAAATCAAAGCCAAATTGAAGAAAGAATCAAGGCCAAATACAAAAATGCTGGGGAGCCTTGAGTCATACTCTACACTCCACTTTCTCTTCCTCTGTCTCAGCTATGGTGTTCTTGTCAAAGCACACACCTTCATCTATGCTGGCTGCTCTCAAGAAAAGTACGGACCCAACCTCCCGTTTGAAGGCAACCTTAACTCATTTCTATCATCAGTCGTTACCTCATCTTCTCAAGTCTCTTACAATGCCTACGCTGTTGGAAACGGAAGCTCAACGTCACCGGAAGGCACCGTATACGGCTTATACCAGTGCAGGGGTGATTTGCAGACAGCCGACTGCTCCAAATGCATGGTAAGTGCTATTAGCCAGATAGGGTTGCTTTGTCCCTACTCTTATGGGGCTTCTTTACAGCTAGAAGGTTGCTACCTAAGGTACGAGCGTGCCAGTTTCTTGGGGATGCTCGATACGAGTCTCGAGTTCAAGAAATGCAGTAAGAGTGTCGAGAACGATGTCGAGTTCTTTCGGCGTAGAGATGATGTTCTAGCAGACTTGCAGGCGGGTGTTGGTTTTAAAGTCAGTTCCTCGGGTATGGTTGAAGGTTTTGCTCAGTGTTTGGGGGATTTGAGCTCGACGGATTGCTCTTCTTGCATTGGGGATGCCGTGGGGAAACTGAAGACTTTATGTGGATCGGCTGCATCGGCTGATATCTTCCTAGGGCAGTGTTATGCTCGATACTGGGCATCTGGCCACTATGAAGAATTCTCTCCAGGTTCATTTCATATCCTTATTAACTCAATGTAGTAAACATAGAAACAATGGTCATTATTAGTATATATTTTTTACATGGCAGACATGGTTTTCATATCGCTTTGTGTTTTGTTGTGTAGACCACAAAGATGATAATGGAAAAACAGTAGCCATAATCGTGGGTACATTAGCAGGTCTTGCCGTTGTAATTGTTCTTCTCTCATTTTGCCGAGCAGCACCGGGTAATGTATCAATGCTTCTACTTCATATAATTAATTGCTTCTCCTTCTTATCCTACTTGCAGACATAACATAATAACAGTGACCCTTTTCTTTTCCCAGAAACGAAATAACAGACGGTATAAACCCGGTCCTGCTGCCAAGTTTTGATTGGGGGTGACTGTTTCGAGCAAAGAATTTCCATGTCTTGAGAGTTGACTAATGTTTTGTTTTTGTTTCTCTCTTGAGAGCAAAGAATTTGTACTGCCTTCTCATTTTATATTTGATCTCAAGAGTACCTTAAAGCTCTTCGTTTATTTTCACAACTTGCAAGTTAAAGATTTACATAATCATTGTTTACATGCCATACCAGTCTTATTAAACAAAATCTTCATATTCACACTTCTATTCATCATACAACGCCAAGCTCAAATCTTCATAGAATGAGGCAGTTAACCTTATGGGTGCTTCTCGATGGCAGCTCCTCGGTACCTTGCACTATATTGGTGAAATAAGGCCAGTGCATTGCTCGTTAACTGTGCAACATTCAAGACCTTGCTCTTGATGCTGGCCTTCATTTTACTCATCCTTTGCCCCCGAAACTCATCCACGCAGCTGCTAGCATCAGTTAAGGCAGCACTAACCCAAGCATCGACGTTATCGATGTGCCAAAATATGTCATCAGTCATCTTAGCTTTTGGATCCAATCGCCGGAGCTCTCCGATTGATTGACTAAGCTGGTTTACGCTATCGTCTATCTGCAGCAAGCAATCTCTCACCACAAGATACTCCTTCGATTTTGTTGCCACGAGCTCTTTAGCCACCTTCACTAGGTATGACCTTGTGTAACGAGCTCGGTATAGGCTCACCGTCAATGCAGTACGGGCCAATTGCTGCGAGTTTGGAGTAGTGGAGTTAGTATAGCGGGTGAGACATTTAATACATAGGGTCGGATAACGGGTGCTCTGACACGAAGCCTCGATGAAGGTCCTGGCTCGGGAACGACGAGAGTGTCTCACACTATCCGTTGATGGCTCAACCGTGCCAATGGTTATGCAAAAGATGAAGAAAAAGGTGAGCACTAGGGAGTGGCTGAGTTTAGCCATTGGTTTAAGACTATAATTGAAGAATTGAATTCAGACTCAAAGTTGGACAAGTATATATAGAAAACTTAGATGTTTGCACATGCTAAGCCATAGGTAGCTTGCAGTTTACGAGGATTAAGAGCAAATAATTGTGCAATGAATATCATATAATGTATATAGTAATGTTGTCTGACTTTTTGATGCAGATATATATAATAATAAGTTCATTTGATTCAGCAGAAAGGACGGATTATGATAGACTTTTGACCTGAAATAACCAGTTTTATGAGAGCCATGGGGCTGAGAACAACCGGCGATGCCCATGGCCAACCGCAACATAAGCTGCTTAAAATGATGGCAACTTATTTGACTCTGTGTAGCAAGTGGGGGCAGCTCAATGATCATGTGGTTGAGTGGCATATCAACAAATATCAAACTCACATAATCAATCAAAGGTGTTGCCTTTTTTTTAGTGAATGGATCTTAGAATATCTTTCATCAATATCCTTAACCATATATTCTCTAATTTATATCTGTCATGTTTATCATATTAAGATATTACCCCAAAACAGGAACAAAACCAGAAATTTTCTCCATGCTCAAGCTTCATTAGCTTGATTTTGAGTCTCCATTTCCATGTCTTCAGCTTTGTTCTCGAACGATATGGGATTATACCTTTTAGCACAAGTAACAAAAAGGACCAAGTTCAGTGCAGACAATGCAGCTAAGAGCAAGAAGTACCGATCCAAATGTCCAGCATTTAAATCCGGTGGAACCCAACCCGGTTTCCCGTTCTTCGATGTAACCGCCATCACTGCCGTTAAAATCATGCTACATATGTAACTACCCATTGCCGAAGAGCACATTGATAATCCAATTCCCAGACTTTGCAATCCATCAGGAGTTTGTGCTGCAAAAAATTCCATCTGGGCAACATATACAAATGCTTCAGACACTCCCACGAGCACATATTGTGGAATCTGCCAGAAAATGGTTAAACCACTTTTGTTTTCGCCGTTGGCATGTTTTAGCCTTTGTTGCTCGATGATGGCTGCAATTATCATGGATGCCATCGCCATGGCTATGCCGATTCCTATTCGTTGCAGCTCGGATGGAGGCTTGGGTTCTCTTTTTGTTAGTCTGGTGTATAAAGGAACTATGAATTTGTCATACAATAGAATGAATGCTGATGTGCTTATGATGTCGAATGCATACATGCTGGCTGGTGGGATATGGAAGTTCGAGATCATTGTTGTGTCCATGGCAGCTCCTTGCTCCACAAAGAGAGAGAGCATTTGTATGAACACTACAGAGGACAAAACGGTGCAGGACCATATTGGTAGTAATCTTAGAATGGACTTCACTTCTTCAACTTGTGTGATGGTGCAAAGTTGCCATGGATTTGCCTGTTCGCCTTCGTAAACATCGGCTGGGGTGATAATGGCCGCTCGATCAAGATATCTGCCATTCGGAACACACATTAACTACCAAAGCAATCAAACAAATTAACATCATAAGCTGTAAACAACATACTTGAAGCCATTGGTGTGAAGAATTCTTCTGGCACCATTATTTTCGCCTTCCTTTCGTCCAATTTCATAAAGCCTTTCACCATTGGTGGGTACTTGAAAGTTCTTTTTCCTCATGGAAGCTACAATCACCTGAGAAAATCTGGATATGGGGTTTCCGACAGTCTTGAAGTGTCGATACCGGAAAGTCCCACACAAGAGCAAGGAAAATGCTACGGTTGCAGAAGTAGCACATATCCAGAACCCCAAGATCCAGTTCCCAAGGTACTGAACATATGCCAATACAGTTTCAGCAAACAAGGATCCCAGGTTTAAGGCCACGTAAAAATAGCTGTAAAATGAATTCTTTGATTGCTTTTCTTCCTCATCCTCCTCATCGAACTGGTCGGCTCCAAATGCAGCAAGTGCAGGCTCAGGGGCTCCATTGCCTAATGCAATCAGATAAATAGCAACATAAAATAGTGCAGTAACAGCTGGAGAATGAGGTTCGCATAACTGTCCAATTTTGCCACACCCTTGGGGCTTTAGTAGAAACAAATGTGTCACCAATGATAGTGTTACCAACCCCTGTCGAAAACAAAGAAAAACAACAACCAAAACCAGTTCAACACGCTCGCGGACTCGAACCCTGAACTGAGTAAATGATAACTCGGCTAGGCTTACTTAGTACTTACAAGAAGGTAGAGAACCTGGAATGAGACACATGTGAAGTACCTCCCCAAGTAGGAATCACTTAAAAAAGCACCCATTAAAGAGAAAAGGTAAACAGTTCCCATCCATCTACTGAATGTGTTGGCCGCCTCTGCATTAGTTTGCCTTAGAACAGATTTTGAAAACAGAACCAAATTTACCTCCACCGCGGCGAATGCTAGAGTAACGAGTCCTTGATTCACTGTCAGGCAACAATGTAAACATTATTATAACCTAAAAAGGACTATATATATAGTATATACACACACATTTATTAATTTTCCAGAGTGAACTACTTACCTAATATAAGCATAGCACATCTCCATCCTCCAGTTTTCCCTTTAATGGCTGGGCGGCCAAGGCGATCAACCGATCCGTCCTTTGTGCAGGCAATCTCGTCCTCCTTGCAAGAGATGTAGACATGAGCAGAAACAAAAGCAGAAGAGGGGGAAATCCTTTTCAGATCAACAGTAGCATAATCCATACCTTAATGCCGTAGCTAACAGAAGAAGCAACGCAGGGTTGTGGGCTTGTCTCCATGTAAGGAGAGGAGGGGGAGATAGTGGTGGTCGGAATAGGATTACTGATACAATGAATTGTGAAATAAATAGATAAGTACATATAAATGTGTGTAGTATCATTAAATGAGACTTCCTTCTCGTTGCTGCCAACCTGACACTCTGTTGGTTTGGCCATGACATTTGTTGCATGAAAACATGGCACAATCTAAGAAGACGTTATTCCTTTTCAGATATTCTATCATGGACAAAAAAAAAATTTATTCTCCTTTTCGGTGACATTTTCCTAAACGTAAATTCTAAATCTTAAGTTATAAACTCTAAACTCTAAAAAATACAATTACTTATAATTTCATAAACTCTAACCCTAAACTATAACCTTAAACATTAACCCTAAACTTAATTTTTTGTGCGACACATAAAAAAGACACCGAAAAATAACAGAATTTTTTTTCATCCCTTTCATTCTTTTTGTTTTTTATATTAAATTTGACGTCGTATTTTCAACTACAGTTAATTAGTTAATCTCGCATATCTACTACTAATTTGGACTCTTGAATTTGTTCTCTCGTTTTATAGGTGTTCATAATTATCATAGTTATATCGTGCATAAGTTGTGATAAAGTCGGTCACCAATATAATTATAGTTGTATTTATTTTTATGTTTGTGCCGAATGTATTTATTTATTTATTTTTGACTTCTAAAAGTATTGTTTGTATGTATCTTATAATTTTTTTGAGTTGTTTGGTAGATATTCTTTTAATTCTTTGATGGTTTTAGATAAATGACACAATAATGTAATTAATCTATTTAATTTTTGTAGATTTTTCGAGATTACGTTTTACTGTATTTTATTTTCATTTATTCAATGCGACAGTTTTATTAGTTAAAAATAGATATTCGTATAAAAAAGCAGAAAAAACTATTTCACAAACTATATGGCGTGATTTTTCATATATTTTGTGTTTTTTAGTTTTAGCTGAGTGACTAATTGATTTTTTAAATCTACTCATTAACCAATGAGTATGTAACTTTGAATTTCATATTGAATTTGCTAAACTTGATGTTGGATAGTTCGATATTTAAGTCAGTTATAAATGATATCATTTGTGTTTATTAATGTTTGCAACCATTTTTACTTTGAAATTATTTGATATAAACATTGTCTATACAATTCTTATTGTTTTAGTGATTTGAGGTTTAATTCAGATTTAGGATTTAGGGGTTTAGTTTATCGAGTCTAAAATTTAGAATTTGTGGTTAAAATATGAAGTTCAAATTTTAAAACTAGATATTTATATTTATATTTTGATTTTAAAAGAATAAATATACATATTTGTATGATTTTTACACATAATTATAAAGTTGTTTGAACTCGGATCTTTTAAGATGATTATCGTCGTATTTTACACTGAATTTACTAGTTGGGTTCTATTATATGTATAATTGATGTTTAAAACCATCATCATTAAATAAATTTAAATGATAAAATATTATATCATTTCTTACCTACGAATATATAAATATATTTATAAAAACACCTAATCAATAAATGTGGAAAAGTGTAGTAAGATATTTGTATTTAACTATTTACTAGTTTTGTGCTCGATCATAAATGTTTAATTTATTATAAGTTGAAAGTTTTAATTATTTATCTTAAGATATTATTTTAGTTCATTTTTTTTATTAAATAAAGGGTAAACTACACATATAACCACTGAACTATAGATTTGGTGTTAAAATGACCACTATATTATTTTTTGTCGCAAATGCACCACACAACTATTTAAATGGTTCCATTTTAGCCACACGCCGTTAAAAAGTTGACGGAACTGTTAAAAAAAATAGTATAATTACATATTTGGTCCTCTATATTTATACAATATATCAATTTAGTCCTAATTTTAATCTAATAAAATAAATTAATTTAGTCCAATAAGATTGTGACACGTGTCACCCTGATTGGAGTAGGAAAAATGAAAACCAAAAAATTGCCCTTGGTAGGAATCAAACCTAGGACCTTATAGGGTATAACACGTGAGTTTGCCACTAAGCCAAACATATATTTGTGATATTTAATACTAATAATAATATATGTGTTATACATATGAAGAAAGAAAAAACAAACAATATACTCGACCTTAAAAGGATTTAAAGGCTTAATTTAATTCTTCAGGTATTACTTTATCATAGTGTGAACTGAAACTACAGAGGAGCAGCAACGAAAGTCTTGGTGGTGGGATTACAAACACAGTAAGTAAAGCCAGAGCAACTATTATCAATTTATCATAGTGTGAACTGAAACTACAGAGGAGCAGCAATAAGCCATTGCAGGACTGCAGAATTTCAATGCCTGAAACATTGAAAAACGACAGAGACGGTACCTTAAGCATGTTTCAATTCGTGTCGAAGTTAAGGAAACCGAAAGGGCTGCCATAGAAGTAGAGACCAGAAGGTCCGATGTCGACATGCAAAAAGGTGTTTTTGGCAGCAAGTTGAGGATCATAGATTATGGAAAGCCATCTTTTAGAGACACATTTAGATTTGGGAAGAGATTTAACAGGGAAACACAAGAGAATCTGTGTTAAAAGATCTTTGATTGGATTCTACCATCTCAGTTGAATTGTTATCAGCCATTTTTAATCTTCCATGCAAATTATTGCTGGCAAAACTGGATTTGGTTGATTGAAGAATTAAATTAAGCCTTTAAATCCTTCTATGGTCAAGTATATTATTTGTTTTTTCTTTCTCCATATGTATAACACATATATTATTATTAGTATTGTATATTATAAATATATGTTTGGCTCAGTGGCAAACTTGCGTGTTACACCCCCAAGTAGGGGTGGGAATTGTCGGGTACCCGGTTCATCCGGGTACCTCATTAAACGGCCCGTGTACCGGCCCATTATATCCGGGTACCCGGTTCCTATTTTTTTTTATTTTAAAATTAAAAAAAAATCACATGTTAAACACAAAAATATTTAAAAAAAATAAACTCAAAACTTAAAAGAATATAATACAAACATAGAAAAAATGTAGGGATTTAAACTTAATTTTAGAGTGAAAATATTAAGAAACATAAAATAAAAATATAATTTTAAATATAAAAAATATATATTAAATTTTATCGGGTCGGGTACCCGGTAAGGGAAAACTTTCGGCCCGTGTCCCGGCCCGTTTTTTGCCGGGTCGGGTAATTTTTTTCCGGGAATTACCCGTTATTTTTGTTTCGGGTCGTCGGGTTTTCGGGTCGGGTCAATCGGGTCGGGTATTTTCTCCCACCCCTACCCCCAAGGTCCCAGGTTCAATTCCTACTAAGGGTAGTTTCTTGGTTTTAATTTTTTTCCTACTCCAATTAGGGTGGTGACACGTGTCACCATCTTATTGAATAATTAATTTATTTTATTAGATTAAATTTAGAACTAAATTGATATATTGTATAAATATAGAGGACCAAATGTGTAATTATACCAATTTTTTTAACAGTTACGTCAACTTTTTTCGTTTTTTTAATGGCGTGTGGCTAAAATGGAACCATTTAAATAGTTGTGTGTTGCATTTGCGACAAAAAATAATATAGTGGTCATTTGGCACCAAACCCATAGTTCAGTGGTCATCTGTGTAGTTTACCCTTAAATAAATATATTACATTCTCAAGACAATATTAAGATTTGAACACATACAAGATGATGTAACACGAGTTGTAACACCCGTGTTTAGGGGTCGGGTGAAAATAATATTTTAATATTATTTTGGGTTCGATTTTACAATTTAGATAATAAAATATTTTCGCGGGCCTCGAGATTTCAAAATATTTACAACTATGTTGGGCCTATCTCTTGGGTCCAAAATCCATGGACTTTAAGAGATATGAGTTTTGGACTTTCATTAAGGGCATAGTGGTAAACATTGTTTTTGGGTGAATTTAAAATAATGCAAAATATGAGCATGTGCTCATCTTCATCCTCCTCCCCATTTTCCATTTCCAACGTGAGAAGAGGGCTTCTCTTCACCTCACTTTTCCACCTCCTTTCTTCCTCGTCCTTTGAGCTTTTTGAAAGGTAAATATAGTTTTGACTTGGCCTTGCTATCCTCTACATTTTAGTATTTTTAGATTTCACTAAAACCATGTATTTTACATTTGGGGTTTTCAAAGTTTTAAGCTAAAGGTTAAAGCTTTATGAGTTTTTATCAAGGCTTTTGGTTTATTTATGTTAGATATGTTGTTTGTGAATCAAATAGTCCAACATATATGCTTTTTAGAGTATTTTAAATGAATTCCCGAATTTGGGTATAAATGGGGTTTTTGGAGGGTTTTGGGTGAGTTTTGAGGGTTGTTTTAGGTTAGAATTGATAGGCTATTGGTAGTGCTATGGTTGGAGGTTGATTTGGGATCGTTTGTGGGTGCAATGGAGGTTGGAAACATGGTTTTGGGGCTGTCCGAGATTGCAAATATTGGGGTTTGTTCATGGCTTGCAACGTTGTAAATTGAATTTGAATTGTGTTCCGGGTTGGTCTTTTGATGTTGGGCTGATTTGGAATTGTTTGAAATGTGTTTGAGGTTGTTTAGAAGCGGGAATTCGTGTTGGAGAAGCTTCGGGAAGAAATCCGGAAATTTGGGGGAGGTTGCTTGCTTGGCTTGGAGCTTGGAAGCTTAGGTGAGTGGTTAAATATTTTTAAATGGTTTTCAAGTGTTGTTCAAGCATGTGAACTAGGTTGGGATTGGTAGACCCACCTAGAGTTGGGATTAGGGTGGTGGCCTAATCCCAAACTTTAGTTAGAGACCTTGGTTGATCTTTAAAGTGTTGAATTATGCCTCATGGTTAATCATGCTTATGGTGGTTAAGCTTATGTTGTTATACATGTATGTGGGGGCATGGCTTAATGCATTGTTACATGCATGTTGATGATAAATGTGATAGAGATATACATATGAAATATGATGTGATATTTGTGTTATTGAGATGCATGTAGTGTTGACATGTGTAATGATGTTATGAGGTGATTGTATGATCCGAGGATCATGGTGAGTACATGCTAGGCATGGAAATGTGGTTTGTGCATGACGGTGAGTCATGGTGAGTACATGCTAGGCATGGAAATGTGGTTTGTGCATGACGGCGAGTCATGGTGAGTACGTGCTAAGCACGGAAGTTGTTATGGATTGATATTGTGATAGATTAATGAAATGTGTAGTATTGGCACTAGTATGCTTGAGTACAAATGATCGATCATTAGGATGTTTAGTGTACACACGTGAGTCAAAATGCGCGTGTGGTCTTGATGATGGTAGTCATCAAGATGGAGTACGGGTTCGCCCGGAAATCTTCTTATATATTTATATGTCGGTGATGAGTGGAATCCCATCGACGGGCGTGAGGATGAGTGGAATCCCCTCCGCGTGAAATGAGGCGTGAGGATGAGTGGAATCCCCTCCGCGTGAACGGTGATGAGTGTAATCCCACCGTCAGGTAATGGTTGTGTTGTTGGATGTGAGTTCCAACGGTTATCCGCGTATTCGAGTCATAGCTAGGTGCCAATACGAGTTGTGGTTTATGTTGCCAATATGTGATTAATTGTGAGCCAATGTGATTTGGGATGTGTTGCTAACATGATTTAATATATGTGATTTCATATGTTGTGGATTTAACATGTTGAGCATGACATGATATTGAATATATGTTCATGCATCATTTATAATTATGGCTCGTGTGGATCGGAGGTAAGATCATGCATTTTATCTTGGTTATAGCTCGTGCTTAGACCCTGCATTGTCGAAGGTTTGTTTTATGAGCTTACCCTCACTAAGCTTTTATTCTTACGCTCTCTTTTGTTCGACAATGCAGATCAATAGCTTGTGGGTGGCAAGGGCAAGGAAAGGCCTCCAAGTGTTGCTAATGGTTAGCTCAATGTATGATTTATTAAGTGGTAGAATGTAATAGTTAAGCAATGGGATAGGTGTTGTTTATTTGTGCTTTTGCTGGTTGTTTAGGAGCATGTTTAGACTCCTTAATTATGTTGTTTTGATTGGCTTGTTGATGCCATGTTTGAATTGTAATCCATATCTAAATTGCTTGTTATGAATGTTAGCCATGTGCCTCTTGAGGTTGCCTTTGTGTTTGAACCTTGAAGTATATGACTTGAATGTTTAAATGTCATCTTTGATTCAATTGCATGTCTTCCTTGGTGTATGTACATGTTGGGTTGTTGTATGGCTAAATAATGACCTGTAAATGTTGTATGAATGCTTGTTTGGGTCTAGGGAAGTCCTAAATTGCATCTAGGTCCGAGTCTTGTTCGTTTTAGTTGAGTTTGGAGGTTTTGCAGTACAGGGGTATCGATACTGTTGGTCCCGTATCGATACCGCCTTCTTGTTTCAGGCCTCGTGTATCGATACGCGAGGGGGGGCGTATCGATACCATTTTGGTCACTGGAGCTACTGTCCATTTCGGTATCGATACCAGCCTCTGGTGTATCGATACCGTCATCTTAGCGTTGACCGTGGGAAGTCAACCGTTGGGGAGGGTATCGATACACTCCTTGGGTGTATCGATACGGTCTCTACGGGTTGACTTTGACCAGTTGACCTAGTCAAAGGGGTATCGATACACCCCTTAAGGGTATCGATACCGCCTGCAGTTAAAGCTTAAACCTAGTCAAGGGGTATCGATAGACCCCTTAGGTGTATCGATACCGCCTGCAGTTTAAGTTTAAAATTGGGTTGTAACATGATTGTTTGAGTTCGTTTGATTGTTTTATATATTGTTGTTCCGCTGTATGATCACTTAGGGTTTAATATCCATTTAAACAAGATTTTAAAATGAAAAAAAAATAGGGTTGCTAACCGAGGGGGAATTCCTTAGGGAGTTTTCACTCGGTTTTCCCCGTGTAGCTCACTCGGACCGGTCATCCGGCCAGACCGGGACGAGGGGGTTACATTTGTTGGTATCAGAGCCTAAGGTTTCCGAGACCTTGGGCAGGTAAGTGAGGTAAGTTAAGTTCTTGCATTGAAATTGCACGGTGTTTGCTTGCCATGTAAGCATGTTGCTTGTTATCCGTGAATGCTGTGGTGTACGCTTGTTTGATTGAGAATGTATGTTGTTTGATAGTACGCATGTGTTTGCTTGTTTAGCGAGTAAGCCTTGTTATATGCTTGGTGGAGTGTGTATGTGTGTTGATTTGTTTGAAACATGTTTCATAGAGTCCCATTGCTACTATTACATCAAAAAAAAAGATTTTAAGTGAGAGGAACATACTTGAGCCACTTGGAAGCCTTGCCTTGCTAACCCAATCGTGTATGTTTTACTGTTGATGTTGTTGTTGATTTAATTGCTTTTCGGTAAGTAGAAGTTGTAGTTCTAAAAAAGTGGACGATGTTGAGGGAGTCCATCATCTTAGATAGGGATGTATGGTTGTACCGGAATTGAGGTACAATTTGCCCGTTTGAGACGGTGTGTATGTGGGTTGATTCCTGTGGATGAGGGACGATGTGATCAACACTGGCATCAGTTGGTAAGAAGAAGTGAAGGCATATGAGTGGGAGTTAAAGTGGTGTCAATTTTTTAGCAGATAAGCCATTGGTACAGTAATAAGTTGTTTCCTCTAGTTGATTCTAAACCCGTGCTTTTGTATATCGATAGTGAGTATGCAAGTTTGAATGTGCCCGATGAGGTGTCAGAGGTAGGTATGAGTACCTTAGTTCTTTTGGCGAGATCTAGGTAGGGGTCTCGTGTGAGTAATCTGAATTTCGGAAATGTTAGTTGGTGACCGTTGGGGTTCGGTCTATGATTTTAATGCAAGACAGCCGGTCAGTGTCCGAGAATGGGAGCTAGTTTGTGTGATTTGGGTCAGTGTACGTTGAGTTGTCTTCCAGCAAGCGAAAGAGATGAAGTCACTTCCGATGTAGTTGAGTCGAGAAGGGAGTCTCAAGCTTTGACTCCAGATTGTTTGCTAGGGGTAGAACAAGTCCAGCATGATTGTCCGTGTGTGTGATCAGAATTGAATCTTGAAGTTACGAGACGCTCTAAGAACAGTTTAGAAGAGTCAGATTTTGTTGAAGAACCAGTCTGAAGACAAGAGGACCGAAGACTATCAGTTGTGTACATGTGAAGTTGCAATTTCCGCGGATACCTCCTTTTGTGTGAGCATGTAAGAAATTAGATATCTTTGTTGAGACCTTAGATGTAGGGACACATGTGACTAGCCTTTTGGGAGATAGTAGTGATCAGAAAGATGTACAAAAGATGTTTGTTGGTGGTTCAGAGTTACTAGTTTCTAGTAGATGTGAAGTGATTGTCTTCCTACGGTTTCGATGTACCTTTTTGACATGGTTTGGCTTGTAGAGCACAAATCTAGGATATACATTGAGACAGAGAGAGAATTGCCTTGAAGTCGCATATTTTTGTGAGACTGTAGTAGTAGATAAGGATGT
The DNA here is from genome assembly GCA_030270665.1 of Hibiscus trionum. Classification (NCBI taxonomy): domain Eukaryota; kingdom Viridiplantae; phylum Streptophyta; class Magnoliopsida; order Malvales; family Malvaceae; genus Hibiscus; species Hibiscus trionum. The sequence goes on from BSYR01000012.1 coordinate 2,796,266, forward strand.
GAACTCCTTATTGAATGTTGATCCAGCTTTAGAGGTCAAAGATTGGTTGAGTTTAGTCAACAGGCTTGCTTAGCATTTGTGATGGATTTGATTTTGAATGAAGATTAAACCACAGAATGTTAGAATAGTTGTGTTTTCTTTTCCTAGAAGTGTTTGGAAGAATTGTCGGCTTACCTCTTGTTAGAGGAGAAGAGTTTGTTATTGAGATCGTTTTCGAGGTTGCTTCTGTTTTGTTTGTTCTGTAACTTATGAATTCCGGAAGAATTGAGAATGTTGAAGAATTAACCTCGAGACTTGTTAGACCTTAGATTCATTAGGCCTAGTGCATCATCTCAGAGTTCTACAGTGTAATTTGTGAAGAAGAAAGAGTGACAGTACAAGATTGTGTTCAAATTACATACAGTCGAAACAAGTGACAGTGAATGATTAGTATCCGTTTCCGAGTGTCAGTGATTTGTTGGTCAGTTAGTGTGTGCTTCAGTCTATTTGAAGATTAGTTTGAGATCCGTTTACTACCAGTTGAAAGTGAGAAAAGTTGAAGTACCGAAGACAGCTTTATGGGCAAGATGTGATCACCTTGAGCTCTGAGTTATGCCGTTTTGTTTGACTAGTGTATTAGTTACCTTCATAGAGATGTTGAGCAGAATATTTTCCTGAGTTTCTTGATCAGTTGTAGTAGCTCTTCTAGATGTCACGTGAGTATATTCAAGTGCCGAGGAAGATCATGACAAGCTTTGAAGTTAGTGTGGTAGATTCTATTAGAGAATTAATTGTATACCAAGTTGTGCAACTTGAACTCCGAGTTAATGAAGATGTTCTCCTGGGACATGTAGATCAGCCGAGTGTATTAGAGTAAATCCCAAGTAAGCAAAAGAAGATATAAATTGGAAGAAATTGAAGACTGTGAGAGGTATCTATAGTTCCTAGGTCTAGCATTGTTACTTTCAGGGAATTGTAAATAGTCTTTTGAAGATAGCTGCTCCTTTGACAAGTTGCTACAGAAGAATGTTCAGTTGTGTGGTTAGATGCGAGACAATGAGCCATTGAGAAACTGAAAGAAACTTTGAAGAGAGCTTCGACCTTGAATCAGCTTATATCAGAGAAAGAGTTTGTGAACCATAGTGATGCATTACTTGTAGGGTTAGGTTGTGTGCTTATGTAAGACGGAAGATTTGTGGCTTGATCATCGAGATAGTTGAAAGACCGTGAGAAGAGTTATCCGATATGAGACATAGAGTTAATTACAGTTGTATTTGCTTCGAAGACTTAGAGACAAAGCCGTATAGTAAGAAATGCACGGTGTATATCTACGTATCATCAGAACTTGGAATATTTAAAAACTTAGGAAGGGTTGAAACTTGAACAACATGAAGTGTTAGAACTGCTTGAAGACTGTAATATCAAGATTGAGTACTATCTGAAGAGAGTCTATGTAGTAACCAATGTTCCGAGTTATTTTGTTGATGGATTAGTTGTAACACCCGGGTTTAGGGGTCGGGTGAAAATAATATTTTAATATTATTCGGGTTCGATTTTATAATTTAAATAAATTAAATAATGGTTCGGGTTTTGTTTGCAAATAATACAAGGTGTTGGACCCAATTTTTAATCCAAGCCCAATAGCCATTCATTAATGGAATTTGTGTAAATATCAAATAAAACCTATTTTTATTACCTTATAACTCAAATAAACCCAAAAACCCCATCATCTTCTTCCCCAAAGCAAAAACCCACGACAAGAGGAGGAGCTTACCTCTTGTTACTATTTCATCATCTTTCTTACTCATCTATGGTGATTTTTGAAAGGTAAACATATATTTGACTTGCCCTCTCTTTTCTCTACATGCTAGTACTCTTAGATTTCATTAAAACTCATGATTTTGCATTTTGGTATTTTGAAAGTTTAGACCAAAAATGTCATCTTTGTTGTCTTAAACTAAAGCTTTTGATTTATTAATGATATATGAGTTGTTTACTATCTATAAGGTTCAACATATCCGATTTTTACATGGTTTTATGGTGTTTCCCGAAATTGGGTTTTAGGGAGGTTTTAGAGTGTTGAAATGTTGAATTTTTGGGGTGTTTTGTGTGGGAATTTGTGGGCTGGTGGTTAGGCTATGTATTAGGGCTGTTTTGGAAGCATTTGAATGTGCTAAATGTGTTGAAATCACAAGTTTTGGGCTGTGTATAAGGGCTGCTCGGATTTGGTAATTTTGGGGGTTGTTCATGGCTTGAAATGTTGAGTTTGGTGTTTGATTAGTGTTCCGGGTTGCTACTTTAATTGATGAATTGATTTGAGGTTGTTTTGAATGTGTTTGAGGTTGTTTAAAAGCGTAAATTGGTGTTGGAGAAGCTTCGGGAGGAAATCTGGGTTTGTGGGAATGAGTGCTTGCTTGGCTTGGAGCTTGGAAGCTTAGGTGAGTGGTTAATGCTTTAATTTGATTCTCTAAGGTTGGTTCGAGTACGTGGATGTGGAAAAGGTTTTCAAGAATCGTTTTGGTTCAAAGGTAATTTTTGAAAGTGGTTTAGATTTGGGCTTGAAAGTGACTTAAACCCAAAGAGTAAGATGATGTGAAATGCCTCTTTAATTTCCCTTTTATACCGTTGTTTTCCATTGCTTGAAATGACCTTTTGATATACATGAAACCCCAATACTTGGGGAGGAAGCATGTGGCTATTTATTGTATCGTTGAACATGTATGATGGTAATAATGTTGATGTTGATATGCCTTGTAAGATGTGTGTAAGTTGGTGCAGGTTGTGCACGCAAATGGTGAGTAAGACCATTTGTGATTGGTAAGATTGTAAGTAGTAAGTGATGCCTAATTGTGGATATTGTTACACCTTGTTTGGTTGAGTATGATATAGTGAGTACATGTCGCATGATAGTGAATGTATATTGTGTTGCATGGTTGGGTCGAACCTCACGTGATGGTTGTCGTTGCTCCGGTGATGTGTAGTCCCGCCGGTAGCGAGTGGTGTAAGACTCCGGTGATGTGTAGTCCCGCCGGCAGTGACTAGTAGAAGAGTACTTTGATGTGTAGTCCCATTGGAAAACTACTAGTCGAAACGGTGATGTGTAGTCCCACCGTGTGTAGTTTGGTTATGCTTGTGCATGCCATGTAAAGTTCATGTTGTACCTCACTATATCGTTGTCTTCTTATTGTTATACTATAATCTAGGATTATGTCCTCATGCATACCATGAAGTGTATTGCTATGATAAATGTTTATATTGTTGGCCCTTGGTTGAACTCGTATGTTAGTAGAAGGATTAGGTCGTTGGATGATTTGTATGCGTTGACTTTTTTTAAAGAAAGCTTTGAACCCTGCATTGTCATAGTTATGTTTTGGAGCTCCGCTCACTAAGCTTTATGCTTACGCTCTCCTTTTCTGACAATACAGATCTTTAGCTTGGAGTTAGCAAGGAGCAAGGAAAAAGGGCGTCCAAGCGTGTGTTAGTTTGCTCAAGTATGGTTTAATTAAATAATGTAGTAGTCTAGCAATGGGAAATGCTATGTGTTTTAGGAGCTTGTATCTAGACTCCTTTGTGTTGGCCACATGTTGTTAATGCCTTATGTTGATGGAATTGTAAACCATGTTATGTTGATGCCTAAGTGTTTGTTGGGAGGCTTATAGCCATGTCTTTTGGATGCTTGTGTTGCTTTGGCTTTTGGATGTCATGCTTGGCTTGTAAAATCATGTTTAGATTGCTTTATATGAATGTTTTATGTTTGTTTGCTAAGGCATGAAACTCATGTATGCTTTGTATGCCTTCTTTGAATGATTACGTGGAATCCTTGGTTGAATGATGTTCGTCCATGTTGGGTGCTTTGTATGACTAGATTGTGGTTAATAGATGTGGTATGAATGCTTGGATGTGTCTAGGGAAGTCTTGATTTGCATCTAGAGTGTGAGCCTTATGTGTTTTTGCTGAAATTGGAGTGTTGCAGAGCAGGGCGTATCGGTACGCCTAAGGGCCGTATCGATACGGTCTTGCCTGCAGGGTTCAGTTTAGGCTGGGCGTATCGATACACGGGGGTGTATCGATACGGTCTCAACTCTCTGGAATTCAAGTCAGGCTGGGCGTATCGATACACAAGGGTGTATCGATACGGTCTCAACTCTCTGGAATTCAGAGGAGTTGGTGGGTTTAGGGCGTACCGATACGGGGTTGAGGCGTATCGATACGGTTCCATCTCGTTGACCTCGAAATGTTGACCAAGAGGGGCGTATCGATACGCTCAAGGGCTGTATCGATACGGTCTTCCCTGAGTTGACTGAGAGGGTTGACTTTGGTCAAGGCGTATCGATACCCTCTGTAGGTGTATCGATACGACCTGCTTAATAAGGAAAAATTGGGCTGTTTAATTGCATGTTTTGTGGGTTTCGTATCTGTGTTTGTTCGCTGCGTGTCCTATCACACAGGAGTTAACAAAGGCATCTAGAAAAGATAAAAAAAATAGGGTTGCTAACCGAAGGGGAGCCTTAACGGGTTTCACTTCGGTTTTCCCCGTGTAGCCTACTCGGACCGGTCAGCCTTCCAGACCGGGACGAGGGGGTTACATTTATTGGTATCAGAGCCTGAGGTTTCCGAGACCTCGGGTAGGTAAGTGAGGTAATTTTGATGTGTTATGTTGTTGTTATGTCTCGGTGAATGTTTGCCATGAATGCTTGATGTTTGCTTGTTAGTACGGTGTTTGAAAGCATGTGTTAGCAAGATGCTTGTGTTAAAGCATAGTGTTGAGTTCCCATTGCTACTATTACTTATTTGAAATGATTTTTGTAAAGGAATATACTTGAGCACCTTGGACCCTTGCTCTTGCTAACCCTAAATATTCTTGTTTGTGTGTTTTGTTTATTGTTGTATGGTTGTCTCTGGTAAGTTTGGGGTCGAGACGTGGGCCTAGAGCTGGTAATCGTGAATCTGAGGTTTTAGAGGATGTGAACGATGAGAGAGTTCTTCGCTTTAGTTCAGGGCAGTATGACCGTACCGAAGTTTGGAGTGCAGTTTGTTTGTTTGGGTCAACAGGCACATGAGTTGGTTTCTGTTGAGGGAGAACAATGTGACCGGTCTTGACATGAGATGGTAAGTGAAGTGAAGAACTAAGAGTTGGCTTCGGAATGATGTCGATGTTGTAGCAAGTAATTCCTCGGTACAGTCATTGGGCTTGTTTTTCTGATAAATTCTGGATCTACGTGTCCGTGTATTTGGAGTGAGCATGCGAAGTTGTTGAATCTACCTTGGGAGGTACTAGAGGTAGGTGTTAGTGTTGCTAGCTCCTTCGGGGAAGCAGTCGTGGTCAGAAAGATGTACAAGGGGTGTCCGTTGATGGTTCAGTGGCACGTGTTTTCAGTTGATGCGATAGAATTGCTTTTTACGGTCTGATGTGAAGCTGTGCTTGGATTAGCTTGTAGAACATAGAGTTAGGGTAGACTTTGAGACAATGGGAGTTTCCTTAAAGCTTGTGGACGACTATGATCTTGAAATGGTAGGTGAGAATGTGGATTTTGTATCGAATGTTGATCCAGCTTTAGGGGTCGAGGGTTGATTGAGTTAGTTGACAGGCTTGCCTAGCAAAGGTGATGGATTTGATTTTTGAATGAGGATTAGACCGCAGACTGTTAGAATAGGTTGTGTTTTCCTAAAAGTGTTGGCAAGAATTACCCGGTTTGTCTCTTGTTAGGGAAGAAGAGTTTGTTATTGATATCGTCTCCGAGTTGCTCCTGTTTTGTTTGCTCTGTATCTCATAATTCTCGACCGACTTGGGAGTGTTGAAGAATCAACTTCGAGTTTGTTAGACCTTAGATTCATTTGGCTTAGTACATCATCTTAGAGTATGGCAATGCAATTTGTGAAGAAGAAAGAGTGACAGTACGAGAATGTGTTTAGATTTTAGACAGTTGAAACAGGTGACAGTGACTAATTAGTATCCGTTTCTGAGTGTCAGTGATTTGTTGATCAGTTAGTGTGTGCTTCAGTTTTTTTTCGAAGATTAGTTTGAGATCCGTTTACTACCAGTTGAAAGTGAGAAAAGTTGAAGTACCAAAGACAGCTTTCGGGGCAGATGTGATCACTTTGGGTTTTGAGTTATGCCGCTTTGTTTGACTAGTGTGTTATTTACTTTTATAGAGATGTTGAGCAAAATGTTTTCCTAAGTCCTTGATCAGTTTGTAGTAGCTCTCTTAGATGATACGTGGGTATATTCACGTACCGAAGAAGACCATGACAAGCTTTGAAGTTAGTGTTGTAGATCTTTTTAGAGAATCAGTTGTATGTCAAGTTGAGCAAGTGTGGACTCCGAGTCGAGGAAGATGTCCTCCTAGGACATGTAGATTAGTCGAGTGTATTAGGGTAAATCCCAAGTGGGCAGAAGAAGATGGAAGAAATTGAAGACTGTGACATGAATCTATAGTTTCTAGGTCTAGCACTGTTACTATCGAAGGTTCGTAAATGATCTTTTGAAGATAGCTGCCCCTTTGACAGATTGTTACAGAAGAATGTTCAGTTTGTGTGGATAGATGCGAGACAATGAGCCCTTGAGAAACCTATAGAAACTTTGATGAAAGCTTCGACCTTGATCCAAACAATATCAGAAAAAGAATTTGCGAACCATAGTGATGTGTTACATGTAGGGTTAGGTTGTGTGCTTATGCAAGACAGAAGATTGTGGCCTATTCATCGAGATAGTTGAAAGACCTTGAAAAGAATTATCCGACACAAGACATAGAGTTAATTTCAGTTGTATCTGTTTCGAAGACTTAGAAACAAAGCTCGTATGATGAGAAATGCACAGTATATATATTTATCATCAAAACTTAAAATATTAGACGACTTAGGAAGGGTTGAAACTTGAACAACATGAGTTGTTAGAATTGCTTGAAGACCGTAATCTTGGGATTGAGTACCATCCGGAGATGATCAACGTAGTAACCAATGCTTCGAGTTGTATATGTTGTTAGATTAATAGTTGAGTTGTGGGATGTAATTGCCGGATTCAGTTTACCATATGATAGAAATCTTGTGGTCGAGTTACATGCTAAACCTACCTTGAGTCAGATGCTTGAAGAGAACAGTTGCAAGGCAGAATCTTGGCACCTCACGTGCAAGACATAGTGTGTTGAGACGTATTGTGTTGGCCGAGGCATACGACAATTAACTTGTATTGCATCAGAGTAGTGTGAAGACATATTGTGGGTTGAAGATGAGTACTTTTGGATCGAGTTGATGGGTGATGTGGTTCAGTATGAGAGTAAGTGTGTAAATTGCCAGCGTGTCAAGACCGAGCTTTAGTTTTCTTCTAGTTTGTTACGTCCGTGGAAGATTTTTAATGACAGTGAGAAATAGATTTGAGGGACCTTATGTCTGGTTCGCTTTTGATTTATTACGAGAGGGTTTAGCCGAGTAAGCAATGATAGTTACATCGAGTGTGCTCATTTTATACATGTTCAAGCTACTTGTACCTTGTGTAAGATGGCAGAGTTGTGCCTCAGCAAGAGTGTGAGTTGTACAGTGCCTTGTATGCGATAGTGGTCAGTAGAGATTTGAGATTTCAACTAAATTTTTGAAGACGATTGCATAGTGTAGGTTGTATATTGAGGTCAGATGATCAGTCAGGGAAAGTTATGGGTTAAGTAATCAAACAGTGTTGTATGAGATTGTGAATCGGACTAGTCCTGTTGTTTATCTGTTGCGGTCGCCACAAGAGTTAGAAAGAGATTTGTGATGTGTCTGTGTATCTATGATTCAGAAGTGTGAGTCAGTTTTGTCCCGTGTTATGTTGCTGAAGAGATTGGGTTGAGTTTAAAATGGTCATGTATCGAAGGACCCGTTGAGATCTTGACATCAGATAGCTAATGTTGTATGGTGAGTCTACCGAGTTGGAGAGTATGTTGTGGTAAGAGAGAAAGTGTGGAGGAGCATGTGTCAGTGGCTCTTCCTGTTCGATAAATTTCAGGGACGAAATTTCCTTAAGTAGGGGAGAGTTGTAACACCCGGGTTTAGGGGTCGGGTGAAAATAATATTTTAATATTATTCGGGTTCGGTTTTATAATTTAAATAAATTAAATAATGGTTCGGGTTTTGTTTGCAAATAAAACAAGGTGTTGGACCCAATTTTTAATCCAAGCCCAATAGCCATTCATTAATGGCATTTGTGTAAATATCAAATAAAACCCATTTTTATTACCTTATAACTCAAATAAACCCAAAAACCCCATCATCTTCTTCCCCAAAGCAAAAACCCACGACAAGAGGAGGAGCTTACCTCTTGTTACTATTTCATCATCTTTCTTACTCATCTATGGTGATTTTTGAAAGGTAAACATATATTTGACTTGCCCTCTCTTTTCTCTACATGCTAGTACTCTTAGATTTCATTAAAACTCATGATTTTGCATTTTGGTATTTTGAAAGTTTAGACCAAAAATGTCATCTTTGTTGTCTTAAACTAAAGCTTTTGATTTATTAATGATATATGAGTTGTTTACTATCTATAAGGTTCAACATATCCGATTTTTACATGGTTTTATGGTGTTTCCCGAAATTGGGTTTTAGGGAGGTTTTAGAGTGTTGAAATGTTGAATTTTTGGGGTGTTTTGTGTGGGAATTTGTGGGCTGGTGGTTAGGCTATGTATTAGGGCTGTTTTGGAAGCATTTGAATGTGCTAAATGTGTTGAAATCACAAGTTTTGGGCTGTGTATAAGGGCTGCTCGGATTTGGTAATTTTGGGGGTTGTTCATGGCTTGAAATGTTGAGTTTGGTGTTTGATTAGTGTTCCGGGTTGCTACTTTAATTGATGAATTGATTTGAGGTTGTTTTGAATGTGTTTGAGGTTGTTTAAAAGCGGAAATTGGTGTTGGAGAAGCTTCGGGAGGAAATCCGGGTTTGTGGGAATGGGTGCTTGCTTGGCTTGGAGCTTGGAAGCTTAGGTGAGTGGTTAATGCTTTAATTTGATTCTCTAAGGTTGGTTCGAGTACGTGGATGTGGAAAAGGTTTTCAAGAATCGTTTTGGTTCAAAGGTAATTTTTGAAAGTGGTTTAGATTTGGGCTTGAAAGTGACTTAAACCCAAAGAGTAAGATGATGTGAAATGCCTCTTTAATTTCCCTTTTATACCGTTGTTTTCCATTGCTTGAAATGACCTTTTGATATACATGAAACCCCAATACTTGGGGAGGAAGCATGTGGCTATTTATTGTATCGTTGAACATGTATGATGGTAATAATGTTGATGTTGATATGCCTTGTAAGATGTGTGTAAGTTGGTGCAGGTTGTGCACGCAAATGGTGAGTAAGACCATTTGTGATTGGTAAGATTGTAAGTAGTAAGTGATGCCTAATTGTGGATATTGTTACACCTTGTTTGGTTGAGTATGATATAGTGAGTACATGTCGCATGATAGTGAATGTATATTGTGTTGCATGGTTGGGTCGAACCTCACGTGATGGTTGTCGTTGCTCCGGTGATGTGTAGTCCCGCCGGTAGCGAGTGGTGTAAGACTCCGGTGATGTGTAGTCCCGCCGGTAGTGACTAGTAGAAGAGTACTTTGATGTGTAGTCCCATTGGAAAACTACTAGTCGAAACGGTGATGTGTAGTCCCACCGTGTGTGGTTTGGTTATGCTTGTGCATGCCATGTAAAGTTCATGTTGTACCTCACTATATCGTTGTCTTCTTATTGTTATACTATAATCTAGGATTATGTCCTCATGCATACCATGAAGTGTATTGCTATGATAAATGTTTATATTGTTGGCCCTTGGTTGAACTCGTATGTTAGTAGAAGGATTAGGTCGTTGGATGATTTGTATGCGTTGACTTTTTTTAAAGAAAGCTTTGAACCCTGCATTGTCATAGTTATGTTTTGGAGCTCCGCTCACTAAGCTTTATGCTTACGCTCTCCTTTTCTGACAATGCAGATCTTTAGCTTGGAGTTAGCAAGGAGCAAGGAAAAAGGGCGTCCAAGCGTGTGTTAGTTTGCTCAAGTATGGTTTAATTAAATAATGTAGTAGTCTAGCAATGGGAAATGCTATGTGTTTTAGGAGCTTGTATCTAGACTCCTTTGTGTTGGCCACATGTTGTTAATGCCTTATGTTGATGGAATTGTAAACCATGTTATGTTGATGCCTAAGTGTTTGTTGGGAGGCTTATAGCCATGTCTTTTGGATGCTTGTGTTGCTTTGGCTTTTGGATGTCATGCTTGGCTTGTAAAATCATGTTTAGATTGCTTTATATGAATGTTTTATGTTTGTTTGCTAAGGCATGAAACTCATGTATGCTTTGTATGCCTTCTTTGAATGATTACGTGGAATCCTTGGTTGAATGATGTTCGTCCATGTTGGGTGCTTTGTATGACTAGATTGTGGTTAATAGATGTGGTATGAATGCTTGGATGTGTCTAGGGAAGTCTTGATTTGCATCTAGAGTGTGAGCCTTATGTGTTTTTGCTGAAATTGGAGTGTTGCAGAGCAGGGCGTATCGGTACGCCTAAGGGCCGTATCGATATGGTCTTGCCTGCAGGGCTCAGTTTAGGCTGGGCGTATCGATACACGGGGGTGTATCGATACGGTCTCAACTCTCTGGAATTCAAGTCAGGCTGGGCGTATCGATACACAAGGGTGTATCGATACGGTCTCAACTCTCTGGAATTCAGAGGAGTTGGTGGGTTTAGGGCGTACCGATACGGGGTTGAGGCGTATCGATACGGTTCCATCTCGTTGACCTCGAAATGTTGACCAAGAGGGGCGTATCGATACGCTCAAGGGCTGTATCGATACGGTCTTCCCTGAGTTGACTGAGAGGGTTGACTTTGGTCAAGGCGTATCGATACCCTCTGTAGGTGTATCGATACGGCCTGCTTAATAAGGAAAAATTGGGCTGTTTAATTGCATGTTTTGTGGGTTTCGTATCTGTGTTTGTTCGCTGCGTGTCCTATCACATAGGAGTTAACAAAGGCATCTAGAAAAGATAAAAAAATAGGGTTGCTAACCGAAGGGGAGCCTTAACGGGTTTCACTTCGGTTTTCCCCGTGTAGCCTACTCGGACCGGTCAGCCTTCCAGACCGGGACGAGGGGGTTACATTAGTGGTTGGGTTGCGAGATGTGATTGCCGAATCCAGTTACCGAATGACAGTATTCTTGTGGCCGCGTTTCATGTTGAACCTACTTTGAGTCAGAATGCTTGAAGAGAAACAGTTGCAAGACAGGTTTTTGGCACCTCACGTGCAAGACATAGCGGAAAGAAGACCTTCAGAATACAGTTCAGAGATGATAGAGGTTGTATTGTTAAAGATAGAATTGTTGTACTGATTGGCATAGTGTTTTGAGACGTATTGTGTTGGCCGAAGCATACGGTAGTTCATTTGTATTGCATCTGAGTTGTATGAAGACGTATTGTGGGTTGAAGACGAGTACTTCCGGATTGAGTTGATGAATAGTGTGGTTCAGTATGAGAGTAAGTGGGTAAATTGCCAGCATGTTAAGACCGAGCGTCAGTTTTCTTCTAGTTTGTTACATCCGTGGAAGGTTCTTAATGCAAGTGGGTAATAGGGATCCGAGATTTCAACTAGATTGTTTTTGAAGACGCCTGCATGGTGTTTGGTTAACTGATGAAGTTAGATGATCAGTCAGAGAAGGTCATCGGTCAAGTTTTTAAACAGTGTGGTAAGAGATTGTGAATCGGGCTAGTTCAGTTGTTTATTTGTTGCGGTTACCACCAGAGTTAAAAAAGGGTTTGTGATGTGATTTGTGTATCTGTGATTCGGGAATGTGAGTCAGATCTGGGTCGTGCTATGTTTGTTGAAGAGATTGAGTTGAGTTTGAAAATTGCGTGCAACGAAGAAACAGTTGAGATCTTAGCATCTGATATCTATTGATGAGTGGTAAGTCCACCGAGATTGGTTAGTGTGTTGTGGTGTGAAAGAAAGTGGGTTCTTGTCCGATAAATTTCGGGGACGAAATTTCCTTAAGTGGGGGAGAGTTGTAACACCCGGGTTTAGGGGTCGGGTGAAAATAATATTTTAATATTATTTTGGGTTCGATTTTACAATTTAGATAATAAAATATTTTCGCGGGCCTCGAGATTTCAAAATATTTACAACTATGTTGGGCCTATCTCTTGGGTCCAAAATCCATGGACTTTAAGAGATATGAGTTTTGGACTTTCATTAAGGGCATAGTGGTAAACATTGTTTTTGGGTGAATTTAAAATAATGCAAAAGATGAGCATGTGCTCATCTTCATCCTCCTCCCCATTTTCCATTTCCAACGTGAGAAGAGGGCTTCTCTTCACCTCACTTTTCCACCTCCTTTCTTCCTCGTCCTTTGAGCTTTTTGAAAGGTAAATATAGTTTTGACTTGGCCTTGCTATCCTCTACATTTTAGTATTTTTAGATTTCACTAAAACCATGTATTTTACATTTGGGGTTTTTAAAGTTTTAAGCTAAAGGTTAAAGCTTTATGAGTTTTTATCAAGGCTTTTGGTTTATTTATGTTAGATATGTTGTTTGTGAATCAAATAGTCCAACATATATGATTTTTAGAGTATTTTAAATGAATTCCCGAATTTGGGTATAAATGGGGTTTTTGGAGGGTTTTGGGTGAGTTTTGAGGGTTGTTTTAGGTTAGAATTGATAGGCTATTGGTAGTGCTATGGTTGGGGGTTGATTTGGGATTGTTTTTGGGTGCAATGGAGGTTGGAAACATGGTTTTTGGACATGGTTTTGGGGCTGTCCGAGATTGCAAATATTGGGGTTTGTTCATGGCTTGCAAAGTTGTAAATTGAATTTGAATTGTGTTCTGGGTTGGTCTTTTGATGTTGGGTTGATTTGGAATTGTTTGAAATGTGTTTGAGGTTGTTTAGAAGCAGGAATTCGTGTTGGAGAAGCTTCGGGAAGAAATCCGGAAATTTGAGGGAGGTTGCTTGCTTGGCTTGGAGCTTGAAAGCTTAGGTGAGTGGTTAAATATTTTTAAATGGTTTTCAAGTGTTGGTTCAAGCATGTGAACTAGGTTGGGATTGGTAGACCCACCTAGAGTTGGGATTATGGTGGTGGCCTAATCCCAAACTTTAGTTAGAGACCTTGGTTGATCTTTAAAGTGTTGAATTATGCCTCATGGTTAATCATGCTTATGGTGGTTAAGCTTATGTTGTTATACATGTATGTGGGGGCATGGCTTAATGCATTGTTACATGCATGTTGATGATAAATGTGATAGAGATATACATATGAAATATGATGTGATATTTGTGTTATTGAGATGCATGTAGTGTTGACATGTGTAATGATGTTATGAGGTGATTGTATGATCCGAGGATCATGGTGAGTACATGCTAGGCATGGAAATGTGGTTTGTGCATGACGGTGAGTCATGGTGAGTACATGCTAGGCATGGAAATGTGGTTTGTGCATGACGGTGAGTCATGGTGAGTACGTGCTAAGCACGGAAGTTGTTATGGATTGATATTGTGATAGATTAATGAAATGTGTAGTATTGGCACTAGTATGCTTGAGTACAAATGATCGATCATTAGGATGTTTAGTGTGCACACGTGAGTCAAAATGCGCGCGTGGTCTTGATGATGGTAGTCATCAAGATGGAGTACGGGTTCGCCCGGAAATCTTCTTATATATTTATATGTCGGTGATGAGTGGAATCCCATCGACGGGCGTGAGGATGAGTGGAATCCCCTCCGCGTGAAATGAGGCGTGAGGATGAGTGGAATCCCCTCCGCGTGAACGGTGATGAGTGTAATCCCACCGTCAGGTAATGGTTGTGTTGTTGGATGTGAGTTCCAACGGTTATCTGCGTATTCGAGTCATAGCTAGGTGCCAATACGAGTTGTGGTTTATGTTGCCAATATGTGATTAATTGTGAGCCAATGTGATTTGGGATGTGTTGCTAACATGGTTTAATATATGTGATTTCATATGTTGTGGATTTAACATGTTGAGCATGACATGATATTGAATATATGTTCATGCATCATTTATAATTATGGCTCGTGTGGATCGGAGGTAAGATCATGCATTTTATCTTGGTTGTAGCTCGTGCTTGGACCCTGCATTGTCGAAGGTTTGTTTTATGAGCTTACCCTCACTAAGCTTTTATGCTTACGCTCTCTTTTGTTCGACAATGCAGATCAATAGCTTGTGGGTGGCAAGGGCAAGGAAAGGCCTCCAAGTGTTGCTAATGGTTAGCTCAATGTATGATTTATTAAGTGGTAGAATGTAATAGTTAAGCAATGGGATAGGTGTTGTTGATTTGTGCTTTTGCTGGTTGTTTAGGAGCATGTTTAGACTCCTTAATTATGTTGTTTTGATTGGCTTGTTGATGCCATGTTTGAATTGTAATCCATATCTAAATTGCTTGTTATGAATGTTAGCCATGTGCCTCTTGAGGTTGCCTTTGTGTTTGAACCTTGAAGTATATGACTTGAATGTTTAAATGTCATCTTTGATTCAATTGCATGTCTTCCTTGGTGTATGTACATGTTGGGTGGTTGTATGGCTAAATAATGACCTGTAAATGTTGTATGAATGCTTGTTTGGGTCTAGGGAAGTCCTAAATTGCATCTAGGTCCGAGTCTTGTTCGTTTTAGTTGAGTTTGGAGGTTTTGCAGTACAGGGGTATCGATACTGTTGGTCCCGTATCGATACCGCCTTCTTGTTTCAGGCCTCGTGTATCGATACGCGAGGGGGGCGTATCGATACCATTTTGGTCACTGGAGCTACTGTCCATTTCGGTATCGATACCGGCCTCTGGTGTATCGATACCGTCATCTTAGCGTTGACCGTGGGAAGTCAACCGTTGGGGAGGGTATCGACACACTCCTTGGGTGTATCGATACGGTCTCTACGGGTTGACTTTGACCAGTTGACCTAGTCAAAGGGGTATCGATACACCCCTTAAGGGTATCGATACCGCCTGCAGTTAAAGCTTAAACCTAGTCAAGGGGTATCGATACACCCCTTAGGTGTATCGATACCGCCTGCAGTTTAAGTTTAAAATTGGGCTGTAACATGATTGTTTGAGTTCGTTTGATTGTTTTATATATTGTTGTTCCGCTGTATGATCACTTAGGGTTTAATATCCATTTAGACAAGATTTTAAAATGAAAAAAAAATAGGGTTGCTAACCGAGGGGGAATTCCTTAGGGAGTTTTCACTCGGTTTTCCCCGTGTAGCTCACTCGGACCGGTCATCCGGCCAGACCGGGACGAGGGGGTTACACGAGTATTTTTGACCATTCGATCTAGGAACAAAGCTAGGATTGAACTACGACGGGAACAAGTTAATTAACTTTGAAACAAATAGGGTTCTAAAAAATAACCAAATCATAAAAATTAAGAAAATTAATATTTAATTTCACTAATTTTAAAATTGAAGGGTTTTAAAAAGTGATTAAACTAGAAAAAAGAGGAATCAAAGCTTAAATTCATTAATTTTAACTTAAAGGATCTTAAAAAAATAATAAACCATTTTTTTAGAGAGGCAAAAACTTAATTGCAAAAAATTTAAAGCTATCAATAGCCTAAAAACAATTAACTCAGTCAAAGTTGGGGCAATTGCCCCTCTCACCCTCTATTTGACTACGTCTCGACCAATTAGTGAATCTCTGTCTTAGTTCTTTATTTTTAACAAAGCCAACTTTATCAAACAAAAACACAACACAAACATAGATCAACAAGAAAATAGAGATAAGAGGAGAAACACACCAAAAAAAATAAAATAAAGCAAACACAACGGAAACAAATACCAAAACACAAACAGAAAGAACAAAACAAAAAGAGAAGAAGCAACAAAAATAAGGAAAGCCCACAACAGAAATAAGAGGCAGCAACAAACTCCCCAAAGCGAACAGAGCAAGGAGAACCAACAGAGAGACAGAAAGAGAACCAGACTCAGCATCCACTCGTCAAGTTGCATGTCGTTTCTGAAGACGCAAAAGCATACGAGCATTGGTAGCGATGCAGTTAGAGATCCAAACAGCAAGCTTCATGGTTAGATAGAGGCCATCACGAAGGCTGAGTGAACGACGAAGAGAAACAGTGCCGGAGCACCAACCGCCAAAAATAAAAAATGAAACTGAGAATAGAACTCTTCTCGACCACGAACCAAAGAAACCCCTCGCTCAAGAGAGCCTGAACAGGACCAACGATGTCGAGGAGGAACTTCCATAAACGAACTGAGCGATGGATGAAGCGAAACACTTTAAAACCAGAGAGAAAACAAAGAAGACAAAATGAAAAAGAACAAATAAAAAATGAAAAGGTGGCGGCCGCTTAGAGCTTGCATCGGCGCCACCCAAACTAAAACAAACCCTAGTTCCCTTTTAGAGAGAGGCGAGAGGATAACTTTTAGAGAGAGAGAAATATTTTAGTTGGGAATAGTTTGTTGAACATGCATCAAAAGATTTTGTCATAGTCCGTTTTTAAGTTTGAATAAACTTATACATATATATAGATTATATTCTTCAAATGCAAATCATTTAAAATAAACAACACTATCATTTATCATTAGAACTACCAAATAAGATCATTCGTCTAAGTAATTTGTACTAATACAAACTCAGTGAGAGATTTTATACGTAAAGATCTTACTGGCCACTGGATCTGGCTCAATCGTCAAAGTCACGCGCCCCTAAACTTCCTCGTCGCCATTTTCCCTCGAGCCGTATCCGTTTGCTTCACCGCCCCAACACGGTTTGGTTCGATCCCAGTTAGGAGTGGCGTCGCCCCCGTCAAGAGATCTCCACTGCGTCGGCTGTTGTTGTGATCGACGACGACTGGTGGTTTGCTCCAGGTTTGCGGCGACTAGGTTGGGTTTTCCGGGTGGGCGTCCGATCACGTTTCTCAGCCGCTTCTCCTTCTTCTCAACGGTCTGCTCTCGAGGCTCGGCGGACTTTGTCGACGACCGTTTCCCCTGGCCTCTCGTCCGATCTACCGGAACTTGACTGGTATTTTCCCATGCTCTTCGGTCTTGATCTGGTCTTGCGGGTTTTTCCCTTTGGTGTCGGGTGCATGTTTCTGTCGTCAAGCTCAGCGCGACAGTTGTTTTGATCTGGCATGGTTCTCTCTTGTCTTGTTGGAATTGTTCATCGCTACAAAGACACTTGCCCCCTTGTCTCTTTTCATCACCGGGTGACTCTTCTCTAACTCGCCGGCCGTCAACGTCACGTCGGTTAGAAGCTGTCGTACGGCTCCTCAAAGACTCCGTCAAACAGGCCACGTGTTTTTCCAACAGAGGTTCAAGATCGCTAGAAAAGCCATGGAAGTTGGCTTGCTCAAAGTGGAGCTTAGGGACGAGGATAATTTTCGTCTTTCAAATGATATCTTACCATAAATATCCATGTCCAGCTTTTTACTCCAAATTTTTTCATATAAAGCCAAACAGTCCCTTGATTCATGGGATTTGGAAATCTGTTAGAATTCGAAAATTTGGTGGGATTCGAAAATCAAATGTTACAAGATTTGGATGGGATCCGGGCGGTTCTACCCTTCTTTTAGTGCTTCGGTTGATGCGGTCCCGTTACTTGAAAGAGCACGGTTTTAGGTTTTCAAGTTCGCCAGTTTTAAGCACGGTTGTCACTGTAGTGAAGATCGATCATTTAGGAGGTTGTTTTCACGCGACTTTGGTTCAGGACTGGTTTATTCTTGCTGCCGCGTTCCTTACCAGCTTGTTGTGGCCACAACGTAGGGGTTACGTTCTGCTTGCCTTGACAAGACCCATCTCAATTGGAGTGGGAGCCTGCCTCCGAAAGGAGCTCTCAGACGAGTTTCGAGCATTTTTCTGTTGTCTCAAGCTTCGGCTGGACGTTGTTGGATCGTTGTTGTCCTTCCCGTCTTTCGGTTGTTGTTTAAAAACTATCACTGGTTGAACTAGAGGACGCTGCCTTAGCTTCAGCATCTTGCGAATGCTGGCTTTCTTATGTCTTTTGTTGGTTTTCCCGATACTTATAGCTGGTAGGTTAATTTTCTTATGTTCTGTCTTGCTCGATGCCCCTGCATGGGATTTGTCTTCTCGTTGTATGTGCTGTGGTTTTTTCCGTTTTTAATCTAATTTTCTTTCTTCTAGATAAAAATAAATAAACTGGATCTGGCTCGGCATGTTTATGGAACGCTGTCGTTTACTACATAACAACAGCGACTTCTTCATTTCATCATTCGTTTCATAAAATCTTCTCTACTTGGCTGAACCTTCGTCTTTCCCACTTCAATCTTCTGGCTCTGAAAATGGTGTCTTCATTGTTAACACTCCCTTCAACATTTTCCCGCCTAAATTTACTCCCCAAATCTTCAATACTAATTCCCTTCACATATGAAGCCCTTAATTCACTAAAATCCCACAAGCAACAGCGTTTAAGACCCTTGAATCACCCTCTCCTTTATTTCCCTTCTTCATTCAATTCTTCAGCAACTCATTTCTCCACTTCAAGAAACCCTGTTTCGTCCAAATCCTTTGATGATGATTTGGTTGTTCTTGGCATCGAAACGAGTTGCGATGACACAGCAGCTGCTATCGTAAGTACCCTTTTCTTTTTCCCGCTTTCCCGTTTCGTTTTCCTGTATGGGTATTCTTAATTTTAATGGGAAATTATCATTTTTGTAATAAAAAATGGTGAATGTTAGGTGAGAGGCAATGGCGAAATTCTCAGCCAAGTTGTGTCTTCTCAGGTTAGTACTTACTTCCCTTACCAGAAAAATTTTCTATTTTTAGTACTATTTATTATCTCCCGGCAGTGAAGTGAATGCCTTTTTCATTTCACTTTAACTTTTGATCCCATGAAGGCAGATTTGCTAGCTCGATATGGAGGCGTTGCTCCTAAAATGGCTGAAGAAGCACATTCACAAGTCATTGATCAGGTATTATATGAGTTTGTTTTATTTAATGAACAAATTGCGTTCATAGTTTTTTTAATCTAATGTGTAAATGTCGATGCAAAAAAAAAAATGATTATCAAGTGCAGGTTGTGCAAGATACACTTGATAAAGCTGGTCTGACTGGAAAGGAATTATCTGCAGTTGCTGTTACTATTGGACCTGGTTTGAGCCTTTGCCTTCGCGGTAATTGTTAATAATATAATGTGTATTTCTTTTAATTGAATTCTATTGTGGCTAGAGTTGCGTTTCCCTTTTCGACTTTTTTATGCTATTTCTGTACAGTTGGTGTGCAGAAAGCTAGACGAGTTGCTGGCAACTTCAATCTACCGATCATCAGTGTGCATCATATGGAGGCTCATGCTCTAGTAGCCAGGTATTGAAGCAATGACTGTATATAGATTAGAATGAGGCATGCACACCGGAACTGCTAAATGAGTTGTATTCAGATAAAACATGATGCATACCAGCACTGCTAATGACTAGTATTCAATTAAGATATGAGAAGATAAGCCATATGTTGTCACTCTTCAAGAAAATGATGTTCTTTTTAAGTACCATTTGTTTATCGATACCTGACATTTTTAGTTCTTTATATAGGCTGATAGAAAAGGAGTTGCAATTTCCATTCCTGGCACTACTTATATCAGGTACGAGTTTCTGGCTTTGTGTTATTTATGTTGCTTACACTCGGTTTGTACATGATTTTGCTTGTTACCTAGCTTGTTAGTGAGAAATAAAGGTAGATGGGGAGATGTATGTGGCCTTGTCTTTACATATGATGGGATAGATATTATGACAGTAACAAGATCATGGACTACAAAGTATCGTCTTCAATTTTCCGTTTCACATAAGTTATGGAATTCTGTAATTGCTTGGTTAATAACTCAAAGAGGAAGTGGCTTTCTATCTGATTAAGAAATTTGATGATTATACTGTGACATGGAAAAATCATAAATTTTTAGTTATGCCACCTACCTTAGTCTTGTTTGTGGATTACAGACTTACAGTCATTGCTTACTTGTTTTTCCTGTAGGCGGACACAATCTGTTAGTTCTTGCTCATGATCTTGGTCATTACACTCAACTTGGGACCACAATAGATGATGCAATTGGTGAGGCTTTCGACAAGACTGCAAAATGGCTTGGCCTTGATATGAGGAAGAGTGGTGGGCCAGCTGTTGAGCAACTTGCTCAGGAGGGTGATGCAGAATCAGTTAGATTCTCAGTAGGTCTTTTCTTTCGGAGCTTAAGCTAGAATGTATATTTGATGGTTCAATTGTTTTTTATGTATGGTTTGGACCTTTTCATTGAGTAGTTGTTCTGACTTCTGAGTTTCACGTTTGTGTTTCTTTTTCTTTTTCAGATTCCAATGAAACAGCATAAAGATTGCAATTTCTCATATGCTGGTCTAAAGACCCAAGTGAAATTGGCAATTGCATCGAGAAATATGTATGTAGACTATACCGATGTCTATCATACTTGATGATTGACTCTTCCCCGTTTTATCTATCATGGTAATCATGCTTGATCCCTATTTGTTTTAGTGATGCAAAGGTTCCCCTTTTATGCGCAAGTAGCCAAGACAGAAGTTCCCGAGCTGATATTGCTGCCTCTTTTCAGGTTACACCCTTTTCCTTTCTTCCTTGTATCACAGTTTTAATTCTAGATCTTTCATTATTTCAGTTAGTTTAAAACATATTTATTGATATGTGAGCCCTTAAAATCTATACTCCAGCGAGTTGCAGTGTTGCATCTAGAAGAAAGGTGTGAACGAGCAGTTGAATGGGCATTGAAGATTGAACCTTCCATAAAGCAACTGGTGATGTAAATTACATATATATATATATAATGTATTAATCTTATTCACTCCTGATGGTACTGGGTGTTTCTTATAGTTAATCTGCCATGGTGATGTACAGTGACCTTGTTCCTATTTTGCTTCTTGCAGGTAGTGTCTGGAGGGGTAGCATCAAATCAATACGTTAGGGCTCGATTGGATCAGGTTGTTAAGAAGTACAGTCTGCAGCTCGTCTGCCCCCCGCCCAACCTTTGCACTGACAATGGTAAGTTACATTTGTGTAATTATTTGCCCACCTTATGCTTGTGTCTGTATTCTTGTGTGTATGTATGGAAAGATAAACGCATAGAATGTTCAAATGCTCCAGCGTAGTAAGATAAACGCCTAAACCCAGTCTTTAAACCTTGGGAAACTAACTAGATGTTCTAGATAAAAGTAAAGTAAACTAATGCTATAATTTTCATAAAATAATAGGTGTGATGGTTGCTTGGACTGGCATCGAGAACTTCCGTGTGGGAAGATATGATCCTCCTCCACCTGCCAATGATCCAGATGATTTCATGGTATGTCTGGAAATATGTTATTACATGTATGACACTGTATTGGCTGTATTAGTTGTGCATTGTTTTAGGCAGAAATAAGTTGGAAGAAGCATGAATTTTCACATGTTTGTGTTGCACCAGTATGATTTGCGGCCAAGGTGGCCATTAGGGGAGGAATACGCTGAAGGCAGGAGTGAGTCTCGCTTTTTGAGAAGCGCCCGGGTCCATCCATCACTGACGTCTATTGTACAAGCCTCACTGCAACAGCAATGAAAAAGAGTATGCATTATGCATATACAGAGATCTTAGAGTGGTCTAAATTCAGTGTCGAAACAATCATTGAGCCGATGTATCTTGATGGGTAATTGAAGTTGCTTGTTACAGCGGCACTGATTCGGATAGGTATCAAACATATTCATCAACCCCATTAGAGAGCTGCATATTGCCTCTGTTCTCTGTAAAACCTTTTGTTTCATCAATTAGCCAGGTAATTTTTAAATGAAAGAAGGAATGTACAGACTAGAAAGATGAAAAAAAGACATTATTTTCAAAATTAATCTTATTGAAATTGTGATAATCTTCGACAAAAACATAAACCACTCGAATCAATAAAAATCTATGGTTTTTCTTGTGAATTGTTATGGGTATCTGGGTTAAAAAGAAAATTAATCAGATTATTTAGGTTTGCGACTTAAGTATTTTGGGATTGGTTATTACGAGTTTAAAATATTTTAGGTTCTGATCACTTTTAAGTTACTAATTCAAGTTTTTTTTTTTTTTGGGTTTGAATCGTTTCACGTTTAAATTGTTGATTTTTTATGATGAAATCGGATTGGGTCAAAAAAATTTTATTTGGATTAATTTTTATAATCGAACTAAGTTGAGTTCAGGTTTAAATTTTTTTTTTTGAAAAATTAAAATCCACTGATTTTATTAAACGGGAATATATTTGAAATTACAATGAAAGTTCACAATTTAGTAAACAAAACACTTAAATTCAGACATAATTTTAGTAAACAAAACTAGCGTCTCGAGATCAAAAGAAGACCATACAAAGAAAAGGTAAGAACTTAACCCAAAGACTCAAAATAAAAGAAGGATACAAACATAACCCAAATCGATGATGATAGGTAAAACCATCAACAAACAACATAAAAATGCGTTGACAATAAGGTTATTACCATAATTCAATCGCGAATAAGGAACATTAGATGTAATCGCGTATCCAGATCCAGTTCGAGGGTCCAAGACATGGAGATCAGCAACATAATGAAAGGAGCGCCATCATGATCAGTCGTGGCGTCGTCAGATCCAACTCTAATAGAAAATTAAAAACAAAAAAGAGCGTGCCAAAACACAGAGAAAAACGTACCAAAAGATAAAGTAAAATCGTGCCACAATAGCAGAATAATTTATTGAAAAATGAAAAACAAAACAAACGAAACAATAGATTTCGGCGGTCGACGACCAATATTAAAATTAATATCGTCGTCGGTGTTTAAAGAAAAAAAGGAACAAGAGTGAGCGGCTTTATAGTTGAAAGAAAAAAAATTAGTGAGCGGCTAAGGTTATTCTTAACTTTTTTTTGCCTAATCCTAAGTTGAGAGAAAAGAATACGAGTTCATGTTTAAGTTTAAATACATCAAATTTGGATCAGAGTCATTAAATTTGGATTAGAATTGACAAATGTGGCCGAGTTCATAAACGAGTTAATTCGGTGAGTATTTGATAGAGTCGACTTGAATTAAAAGTTTCAAGTTAGTCAAGTTTCTGTTCAAAATATTTATAATGTTATACATACACAATTTTTCATATGTGATATACATATATCAGACAAAAGACCTCACTTGAAATTCGACCCACTAAAGTTGAGAGACTCGACTTGAAAACTGATCCACTAATTACTAGAAATTTTAAGTGATTTGAGTCTATTTTATAACTTAGAGTTTATTTGAATTTTGGATAAACTACACTGGAAGTCACTAAACTTTTAGGACGCTTTCAATATAGTCATCAAATTTTTAAAACTTTCATTACAATCACTCAACTTTTAATTCACTTTCATTAAGGCCACTATCGTCAACCACCGTTAAAAATCTGACGTGGCATGTTAAATTTAAGGGTAAACTACATTGTTAGTCACTGAACTTTTAGAGCGCTTTTAATATGGTCACCGAACTTTTAAAAATTTTATTACAATCATTCAACTTCTAATTCACTTTCATTACCGTTAAAAAAAACTGGTCTAGCATGTTAATTTTTAAAATAAATGTTTTCCATCCTATTTTATCTCCCCTCTTGTTTTCTTTCATTTTTTCTTCAATCCTCCTCTCCCGCTTATCTTTCTCCTCTGTAATCTTATAGCTTATGTAGGGTGAAATTGTCCTACTACCTGTGATATTAAAAAATCTTTCAAGGCTATTGTTATCCTAAATTTTTTTTTGGATTGTAACAATCATGTAACCCAGTTTTAGTGTTACCAAAAATATTTCATCACACCTTTAGAGTATCCACCTTTAGAGTATCCATGTCGCTCAGATTTTTTAATTTTTTTGCTGAGTATACATGTTTGAGAAATATTCTAACAATACATGAAAATATGGTCATCTAAGATCCTCCTAATGCAAATTAAAAAAGTGGCATGCCAATATTATATATACTCCTATCGAATTTCACTCTCCAGTTTTAAGTACCTTAACCACAAGCAGGGCCGGTCCTGTGTTTTTGGACGCCCGGGGCGAACTTAAAAAATGGGCCTTAAATTGACCATTTAAATTGTAATTATAGTTACAGTCATATTTTCGGTTGTGTTGTGTTTATAATGGTTGTGGATATAATAGATGTTATTTTGTTTATTGCGAGTATCGCGGTTATGAAATTCTTTTAGTAACATATGCTATTGTGGACATAATGGTTCCGTATATCGCGGTTTTAGATGATGCCACTACCGTCATATAACGATCATTGTTGTGGTTGCATGCCGCTATTTAAATCTTTGTCCCTAATAGCAAGTAATGAAAGAAATTAAATTTTAAGAGTTGGTTCATCGTAACAAGTATTGAAAAAATTGGTCCCCTAATAACAAGTATTGAAAAAATTAAATTTTAAAACTATTAAAAACTTTGATACACATGCCATGTAAACTTTAGTTTACCCGTGCCTTTTAGTTTTAGGGGTTAGGGTTTTAGTTTAGGGTTTAAAGTGTAGGGGTTTATGTTGTAGGGTTTAGAATTTAATATTAGTGTTGAGAATTTAGGGTATATGGTTTAAGGTTTATGGTTTAATTTTTTAGGGTTAGGGTTAGGGTTAGAATTTGAGTTTTATAATGTAAATATGTAGGCTTGTGTAAAATTAGTTTTACCAGCATGTATATCAAAATTTTACCTTAAAACTATGCCCATAATAATAAATATTGGAAAAAACTAGAGCCCTAGTAACAAGTACTAGAAAAAAAATTGAATATTAAGATAGATCCCTAATAATAAATATCGGAAAAAACTCAGCCCCTAATAACAAGTATTAAAAAATGGACCCTTAATAACAAGTAATAGAAAAAAATTGAATATTAAGAGTAGACCTCTACTAATAAATATTGAAAAATATCCAGCCTCTAATAACAAATATAAAAAATAGGCCCCTAATAACAAGTATTAGAAAAAAATATTAAGAGTAGATCTTTAATAATAAATGTTGGAAAAATCTTAACCCCTATTAACAAATATTAAAAAAATAAGATATAATAACAAATATTAGAACAAACTAAATCTTTAATTATAATTAAAAAATATACAATATTTAATTTTCTTGAGTAATGGCCCTGGGCGGGCGCCCTTGCTGCCCTTGCACAGGGCCGGCCCTGACCACAAGGGTAGTAGCAGAACAAATAATTTTTATTTTTGTATTATTTTCTCAAAATTTTCAATTAATTTTGAAAATTGTTGAAAAAAATAAAATGCAGAGAAGGAGTGAAATGCTATACCCTGCTACCTTATTGTTATGTTTGTGAGAAAAACTATTTCTTCAAAGAATGAACAACCTACAATTATAGACAATATTTACCTTTGCAATAGTAAATCTAATATAAATTGAAACAACATTCAAAATTGGCCTGTATATTCTTCATAAATTCACTTGGAAACCAGTCGCATGAATCTTTCTGAGAAAGACTTTCTTAATCAAATGTTTTGTGCTTCTTAAATATTGGTATTAAAAATGCTACAATCATTTTGATCACCAATATATATCTTTTTTTGCCGAGTCATTAAATTCAACATTATTAAGTCCTCCACAATCATTTTTATCATTAGTATATGCCCTCTTTTCTTAATGATGCAAACAGTAAGATAATTTCACTTCATAGAGGCTATAAGATTTTAAAGGAGAAAAAAATAAGAGAGAGAGATGAGAGGGAAAAAAAAAGAAAGACATGTTTGGATGGAAGAAAATAAGAGGGGGATAAAAATAGGGGAGAAACGTTTATTTTTAAACTTAACGTGCCACATCAGTTTTTTTAACGGTATGAAAGCGAATTAAAAGTTGAGTGATTGTAATGAAAGTTTTAAAAGTTTGGTAACTATACTGAAAGCGCCCTAAAATTTAATGTGCCACATTAGTTTTTTTAATGGAGGTTGACGGCAGTGACCTTAATAAAAACGAATTAAAAGTTGAGTGGTTGTAATAAAAGTCTTAAAAATCTAATAACCATGTTAAAAGTATCTTAAAAATTTAGTGACTAACAGTGTAGTTTATCTTTAAATTTTTTTAGAGTTAAATTGAGTTTATAAAATGATAATTCTTGCGAAATCGATTCAAATTCTTTTCGCATTAAACGGAATAAAAATTTAATTTTTATTCCGAGTCGAATAAGTTTTGCTTGTAAAAACAAAACAAAACAAAAGCTAAGCCGAAGTTTTATTGGGCGCCAATGCAACGCGAGTAGGTTAGAGATGGAAATATGGAGGCTACCAATCTCAGCATCGCAAAGAGGGAAGCTAATCTCAGCCGGTTATACTTCCCTCTCCTCTCTTTCTTCCATCTCTTCTTCTGACCTTGCTCGAGGTTATAAAACTCTTCCGTCTTCTCCTCTCTACTTTCTTCGCTATATTTACTACTGCAAACCCACCAACTGTTTGTTTTTAATACCAAACGAATTTGAACCTGGCAGAAGTCTGTTTTCTGTGTAAATTACTGTATTCCCCATACATAGTTTCATGTTTCTGACGTTGTTAATCTGTTTATACAGAACTAAAAGTTTCCGAAACTGAAGCTATGGATATTCTGAAGGTTGCGTTACATAGTAGGGGGGCTGAAACCTCGAATGCAAGTTGTTCGATTGTTGATGGTATTCATCGTTTCTTTGCTATATAGAGCTTTCGTAAAGGCAAGCTTCACTTTTTATGGTGAAGCTAAACTTTTTGCTTTCCCTTCATAATGATGTTCGTTGATATTTTTTTATTAGTATTTCTTCATTTCTACAATTCCCATTGGTGAAAATGGAAAAACATCATTGGTTTATGCCCGTATTGCCGGTTTAAGTTCTTATGGTTTCGGACACATTCTATTGGTTTGTAGGTGCACAAAGTGCCTGGGATATGCTCCATGATGAGGAATCATTAATGCACATTACAACATCCTCTGCAGATCTGGATAACATATTGGGTGGTGGAATACATTGCAAAGAGGTTACGGAAATCGGTTGGTCTCACTCTTTCTTCCTCGGGATAATTGTTAATTATGTTTTGAAGTATAAATTGACTAATGCTTTGGTAGTGAAAATGTTATCTTTATGTTGTTGATTCTTATAGGTGGAGTCCCAGGCATTGGTAAAACACAGCTAGGGTAGGGGTTGTTGCTTGTTATCAAGGTTTTGCTAGCATGTTACATGATTACATCGGATTTATTTTTGATGAATTCCGTCTCTATTGACAGGATTCAGATAGCTATTAATGTTCAAATTCCACATGATTTTGGTG
This sequence comes from Hibiscus trionum, assembly GCA_030270665.1. Taxonomy (NCBI): domain Eukaryota; kingdom Viridiplantae; phylum Streptophyta; class Magnoliopsida; order Malvales; family Malvaceae; genus Hibiscus; species Hibiscus trionum. The sequence continues at coordinate 2,823,453 of BSYR01000012.1, forward strand.
GCTTGGGCGGGAAGGCAATATATATTGGTAACTTCCATAAAACCACTGCAAGTTTTGGTACTGTTTGCCATTGGATTAATGTTGCTGACAATGTGATCATATGATACATAGACACGGAAGGCAGTTTTATGGTGGAGCGTGCTTTTCAAATTGCTGAAGCTTGCATAGAAGATATGTCAGAATATAACAGATTCTTAAGGAAGGATTTTCAAGAGTGTAAAATCAATATGAAACCCGAGGATATCCTGGAAAACATATTTTATTTCCGAATTTGCAGTTATACAGAGCAAATTGCCCTGATAAATTACTTAGACAAGTTCATTTCAGAACATAAAGATGTAGGTATAATAGTACTATGCTGGGTCCTTTCCTTTTTTGTTGAGGCAATGTCTAGGTTGGGGGTGGTTTGGTAAACACTGCTGGTAATTAACTGCTGAGATCAGTAAATAGATATATCCTTATTGTCACAGGTGAAGGTGGTTGTTGTGGATAGTGTTACCTTCCATTTCCGCCAAGATTTTGATGACATGGCTCTTAGGACTCGAGTTCTTACTGGAATGGCTCTGAAGTTGATGAATCTGGCCAAAAAGTTCAGTTTGGCGGTGAGCATAGATTTTTTCTTTCTTTGTAAAATTATTATAATTCCATTGAATTGTTCTTTGAGATATCTAATCATGATGCATCTTTTATCATACATATGTTACAGTTTTCGGAGCTTATCGGACAGTACATAAAGTCTCACCTTTGGTTGTGTGCTTATTGATTTTTTTAACTTATCTCCTCTTTGCAGGTGGTTTTATTGAATCAGGCGACCATTAAGCATACAGAAGGCTCCTTTCAATTAGCTCTTGCACTCGGTAATATCCAACTCCTATCATATATTCTTCTCTCATAAACTTGTAGTTTCCTTGCTGTTATGAATGCACAGTCACACATATTTGTTGTATGGTGACCATTGCCATAGTTACATTGCTCAACTGAAGTAGTGTAATCATGCTGAGTAGGTGATAGCTGGTCGCATACTTGCACGAATCGAATTGTTCTATATTGGAATGGTAATGAACGGTATGCATATATTGACAAGTCGCCTTCTCTTCGATCAGCATCGGCAGCATATTCTGTAACAGTTAGGGGGATTAGGAATTCCTCCTCGAGCTGTAAACGGATCAAAATGATGTAAGGTATAGATGGAACCAGAGGAGGCATTTCCTTTGCTTGAAAAAATGGGTTTGAACAACGCAAATTGTAGTTGATCGTTAAACTCTAGCTACTTTGTTGACAACAAGTGACGAGTTAGTTCGTTTTGTACATTTCACGTGTACTTTAAGTTATTGATATACACTATTTTATCTTATATGTTATGTAAGTAAATAAATTATAGTTATTAAAAACATAAAAACATCTTAAATTAAAGTTAAACAAATATTTTAAAAACCTTGCTTTTATCAATAATATATGGATAAATGAAAAACATTAATTAAAGAGAGAAATATTTTAGACTATCTAATTTACCTTATTATCAATTTTAATACCATAGCTTATTTGTGGTAATCAAAGCCCATAATTGACGAGAAAGTTATGCGAGGATCCACTAGGGAAGAAGGAAATCTATTGCTCTATTGCTTAGTTTGTGGTAGTTGGAGATGGGGATGTTAATTTAATTCAAATTTGACGGGTTTCAACTTGACCTAAGGTTCTTTTTCGAAAATTTGGGTTGGATCAAGTTCGAATTTATGATGAAAAATATCTGATTTGATCTGTGATAATAATATAAATTTTATTTTGAATGTACAGAGATAATTGTTATAATATCTTTTTCTCTATATTTTTTTATTAACTCTCTATTTTACTGAATAAAAATGGAGGAGAGGATTTTTTTTATTTGTATCGGGTCGGAGGCGATGTTTTATCCTAAATTTCAAATTGAATTTTAATCGAATAGAACATCATTGAATGTTGGGTTTGATTTAGATGAAGGTTTTGAAATTTCGAACCGAGTGTGGGCCCAACCCATAATCATCTCTAATAGTAATAGGAGATCTTGTCCTCACTCTTCTTATCCATATGGTCTTTTTATTATACCATCAAACATCATAATTTAGACAAAAGATTACCCTGATTAATGCCATGAGATGAAGTGTCATGTCTGGTTTGTGTTCTGGTAAGAGTAAGACCGATGTTTGAATTTAGACAAAAGGTATGGATTCAGAGAGCAGCAGCCAGCAGATTCTTTCTTTCTCAAGCTTCCCCTTGTTGGTTGGGTGGTGAAAGCTCTATCTCAATCTGCAACACATTTACAAGCCACAGTGTCTTTGTATTGTTTCAAACATCTGGTTTATGTTTAATTTATTTACAAGCAAATCACAAGAGACTGCTCAACTGCATCAATAATAATGCTGCTGCTGCTGCTGCCCTATCAAAGTAGACTTCAATATTTCAAGCATTCATCACCATTCTGATTTTGACATCTTCTTGGATTCCTTAAAAACAATACGAATCTCCTAAACTATTCAGTTCCCGACAAACATTTCAAAATAAGATTCATGACCACTAAAGAAGATCCTGGAGAGAATTGGCATTTGACACAATGATGAAGGAGCTGCACCACTCACCCACACCTACATTATAGATTCAAGTTACAGACTTTTATCTGTTATAACGTACACACACCGTGCAAACAAGCTACTCGAGCATGAATTTCCTAAAAAAACACTTCCTTTTTAACTAAAACCACTCAATGGATTCAGTAATTTAGTCTTATTGAGCATGTGTGAGTTGTAAAAAAACATAGTTACATTGTTTATATAGAAAAAAACTTACTTGGATCTTGTTAGATATTTGATATATTCATGTGGTTTTGGACACACAATAGGAGTGACCACATAAGGTCCCAAGAAAAATAAGACAAAAAATGAATTAAATTAAATGCTTACAAGGAAAAATCAAAAGATTAATTATTGACTAGTGATAAAGCACATACGAAAAACATAATGATGTTGTATTCCATGGATTTTAAGTCTTTTTAGACTCATTTTTTATTTAAAAGTGAGTCTACTACGTACATAACAAATCAACAAACATTTATTTATTTTTTAAATCAAAAGGTATATTTTAATAAATTACATAGTACACATTAAATTTTTGAGCTGCTCCAAAATATATTTTATAATAAATACTTTTTTAACCACACACAGAGACTATAATTTGTCACGAAAAAAATGATGTTTTTAGATACTTGAGACTCCAAGTTCGGAACTCACCATACATAAATATCATGTATAGTTTTTCAATTCAAATTATATTTTAATTTCATTCTTATTATAAGTGAATCCGAGTAGAGACGAGTTGATAGGGGTCGTGGTCCCTTTAAATGATAAATTTTAATTTTAGTCCCGTAGGTTTTAAAGTTAAGGTAATGGTTTTTCAAAATGGTAGATTTTAATTTAGTGTTACTAAAAATCATATAATTTTTTTTTGTAAAAAAAAACATGTAATTTTAAGCTAACACAATGCTGAAATTATAATTTGATCCTTAAAAATTTACAATTTAACTCTATCTCTTAATTTTTTCTGACTTTACCTCTATTCGAATATATTTCGATTGTTAATTCGTTTGTTTGTACTGTGTAATAACTTACTCTAACCATAATTTCACAAATGTTTTAATTGTATTTGTAATTTTGTTTATATATTATAACAATTTATTTTTATTGTAATTATATTTAAAGTTAATGTTTATCATCATTGATGATGAGTGAGAGGGATGACCTAAAATTATAGAGAAAGTTGAAATTCTCAAATCCCTTACCTACAAATCCCCGATGTTTTTAACTTTTATGGTAGGAAAAATGTTCTAAAGCTCCCACACATTAACTATTTTGTTTTCGAAAATTATTTCTATTTATTGTTAAAAATGTATTAAAACAGTATTTTATGTTATTATTTATATATTTTTATAATTAAATTTAAATTGTTTTTCATTAAAAATAATAATTTAAGTTATAAAAAGCATTTCCTAATTAGACTTAATTTGGACTGAATGCATTAAAAAACTGTAGAAGATTTAGGGGGGTATGATTGTGGGAATGGATGCCCCAATTTCCCAGGCCTCTCTCCAAACCAATCAATTTCTTTACCTCACAGAGCATCAAAGAAATATTTAATTTCCCCTCAGTCTCTATATTCTTTGGATTTTTAATTTAGTCACTATGTTTTTATTTTCGGAAATGTAATCACTCTATATGTTTCATTAAAAAATTCAAATTCAATTAATAATGCTATTAATTATTTTATTAAGTTTAAATATATTTAATTTTAAATATCTAAAAGTCATGGTTTAAAAATAAAGGTCCAATTGATAATACATACTTCAAATGTAGCAGAAATCAATTGAAGTATTTATCAGTTGAACTTTATCTTTTAATTCAAATAACTAAAGAGACTAAGGCCCTATTTTATAATCAATTGAAATTTTCAATCAAATGAGTTAGTTTTAGCGGCTTATTTTCATTTAAAATTATATTACTATCACTTAATTTATTGAGTTTAGGTAAATTGACATATCGCTGGTATAATATATATCATTTAATATTTATATTTATCAAATAATCTGATTACATTAAATACTTAATTTGTAATTTCAAACAAAATTTATAATTTAAATTTAATAATTAATTTTTAGCTTAAGAGCTACTTTTGCTTCTGTAGTAATCTCAATTTATCGACTTCGTCCCTATAGTATTTTCGCATCAATTTGGCCCCTGAAGTAGTCGAATTGCATCACCGTTTGCCCTTTGACTACCACTTTAACCTTAATTTATAAATCTTAAACCCTAAATCCTAAACCCTGATAATTTTTTTTATCATTCTATAGTGATTATGAAACATAAAAGTATTCCAAAATCTTAAACGATAAGACCAAATTAATGCGAAAATACGATAGAGGCGAAGTCAATAAATTAGGAGTATTATAGGTACAAAAATTGACCCTTAAGCCTAAATTTTTCAATACTAATTTTTCAATCGGCGCTTAGGTTTTCAATTGATCAAACAACGCCTAAACTTCTAGAATTACAGTAGAGAGACTAAATTACAAAATCCATGAGACTGCAGGGACTTAGGTTATAATTATATCCCTCAAAATCCAGCAGCAAGTTCCCATTTTTAACCAAGTCAATCGAAGAATCAAAGCAACCCATTTCATCAAATTCAGTAGTTCGACTCTTCTTCTTCCTCCCCCAAAAGCTCACTGCTTTTTTTTGAACACGAAAAATCAAATCTTGATTTCCCTCATTTCTTTTTGGAAGCCATTGAAAGAGTTTTAAAGTATAAACCCCAATCCAAGAAACCACCGACAAAACAAAACCCATCCATTGAAGGAACCAGAAGATTCCCATTTTCCATTTAGCCTGAAGAGAAACTGAAATGATCTACAAATCCGACCTACCCATTTCTCCAGAACCTTAGAATTACAAAAGAAACCAAAGTTGTCCTGAATCTTGCGAAGAACATCCTCGTTTGATGTTAAAACACTCGTCTCATCTTGAGAACACTGGGAAATTCAAGATGGAAAAATCGCCCTACTTTCACAATAAATCGAGGTGGCACTCTTCTCTTATGAAGCTCACATTTTGGTCCTTCATCTTCTTGGCCTTGATCTTCATCTTCTTCTATCGATCCCCTTCCTCGAATCCCCTCCCTCAAGATCCTTCTCGCCGCTCTCTCCGTACCTACAACTGGGGTGGACCCGCTTGGGAAAAACGGGTCCGTTCCTCCGCCCGTATCCGTTCCCGTGACGGCGTCTCCGTCTTGGTCACCGGAGCCGCCGGTTTCGTCGGTACCCATGTGTCGACTGCTTTGAAAATGCGTGGGAATGGTGTTCTTGGACTGGATAATTTCAATGACTATTATGACCCTTCATTGAAAAGGGCTCGTCAAGCTCTTCTGGACCGAAGCGGGGTTTTCATTGTGGAAGGAGATATCAATGATTCGACCCTTTTAAGGAAACTTTTCGAGGTTGTCGCGTTTACCCACGTTATGCATTTGGCTGCTCAAGCTGGGGTCAGGTACGCCATGGAAAATCCTAGCTCTTATGTGCATAGCAATATTGCTGGTCTTGTTAGTTTACTTGAGGCTTGTAAATCTGCTAATCCGCAACCTGCAATCGTGTGGGCGTCTTCGAGTTCCGTTTACGGGCTTAATAGCAAAGTCCCGTTTTCTGAGAAAGATAGGACTGATCAACCTGCTAGTTTATATGCTGCTACTAAGAAAGCTGGTGAAGAGATTGCACATACTTATAATCATATATATGGTCTTTCTTTAACTGCATTGAGGTTTTTCACAGTTTATGGCCCTTGGGGAAGGCCAGATATGGCATATTTCTTCTTCACTAGGGACATTTTAAAGGGGAAGACCATATCAATATTCGAAGCAGCTAATCATGGTACGGTTTCTAGAGATTTTACCTACATCGATGACATTGTGAAAGGGTGTTTAGCAGCGTTGGATACTGCCGAGAAGAGTACTGGTAGTGGAGGGAAGAAGAAGGGTCCGGCTCAATTCAGGATATACAATTTGGGGAATACTTCTCCCGTGCCGGTTTCTGATCTTGTGAGCATCTTGGAGAGGCTTTTAAAGGTTAATGCAAAGAAGAATATTATCAAGTTGCCGCAAAACGGGGATGTTCGACTCACTCATGCTAACATTAGCTTGGCTCAGAGGGAGCTCGGATACAAACCCTCGACTGATTTGCAGAGTGGGTTGAAGAAATTCGTGAAATGGTATCTGGGTTACTATTCTGGTGGGAAGAAGGCTGCTGGATAATCCATTCTTTATATTGAGGTTGGATCCTCTGAATTCTTGTTCATTATCATTGTTTTTCAACATTTCTGTGTTCATTGCCCGATTATTTATTGTTTCATATATCTTTAATGGTGACATATAAGGAGGGACGCCATGTCCTGATTTGAAGCAGTTTTGTGATTTTCCATGGACCGTAATTGTTGTTAGTTTTGGCATTGTGGAATTCATAACATGTGCCGATTGGTTAACATGTATCATTGCTATGCAGTTCCAATAAAATAGAAATGTTGTCGTCAAGTGAATGCTACATCTTTGTTCCTTCCATTTTATTGATGAATGTGTAGGGGTGTAAATGAACAGAGCGTTCGACGAACCGTTCGTATAACGCTTGTTTATGTTCGTTTATTAAGAAAAATAAACGAGTATGAACAAATTTTTTGTGTTCGTTTAATAAACGAAAGAACATGAACAAAGTTGTGTTCGGCTCGTTTATGTTCACGAACAAGCTCGTTTATAAGCTCGTTTATAGGTTTGTTTACAAGCTTGTTTATAGGATGAAAATGCTAGTGGATGTATCTAAATACTACTTTTTGTTGTTGATAAGAATATTATATTAAGTTCATGTTTAAATGTAATTTTTAATTTGTTGCTTATTTATTTATTTATTTAACATTTCTTAAAATATAAACGAATATATTCGCGAACACTTAAACAAACACGTTCATGAACACTAAACAAACGAACACGAACACGAACACTTTCAAAAATAAATAAATGAACACGAACTCAATATTAAAAATTTAAACGAACATGAACACCTTTAAAAATAAACAAACGGACATGAACATAGGCTTGTTCGTTCAAGTTCGGTTCATTTACACCCCTATGACCTATGAATGTGACATGATTCATGAGCTATGTTTATGTTTAGCTTGCCCATTGTCATTTTATGTGTTTATATATCCCTCACTAAAGTTGGTGTCTTTATAAGTTTTGAAGGTTGAACAAACTTTATGTAGCCAAAAATAAAATTTCATGGTTGGTTCATTAAAAGTAATCTATATGAAGTGCTGTTTAGGCACATCTAAAACCCGTAATTGCAAAATGGAACATATTGTCTGATCACTCAGGTAGAGGCATGAGAAATTCACTTTTGATATTTGCTTAAAAACCAAAACTACAAGTGTACAGATTTGAACTGCATCTGTTTTTCAAATGAATGGCAAATTGTACATTTCCACTATCACGAGTCTCTGTAAGCTCTCTTCCAAATGTATTCGTATCAGATTCGACTAAAACTAAAACGGGGGAAAATCATACCACATTTGCGGTAACCACTGAAATAACTAACTTTGCATGCCACAGAGTAGTTTCCCAAATTCCAACTACTCATTCCCTTTCATCAATGTACCGTAGGATGCACTATCCAAGCTAAAAACCGAATAAAGTTACTCAAAAGTCATACTTCGTTCTCCCACTCTTCAAGATGAGGCACAACATATCTGAAATGTCAGTAGAAGAACAGAAATAGTTCCAAGCTTCAAGCATTAGGCGCTTCCTCGATCCTTTAAAATGAACAACCTATATCCAGTAAAATGAAAATTACAATGAATTCATACATGAAACAACTTCAGCATAAAATACACACAACCAAAACGATTATGAAAGACTTAAATACCCTGACATCCAAAGGCATGCCATGAAACTGGCCAGCCCCCTCAGGCGGTGTCCAATTATATGTAGCACATGGTAGAAACAGCACTGTTGCACCACCAATCTCCTTGGTAAAAGCCTGTGCTTTACTAAATCCTTTTGCATCAAAAGAGGGATCGGATTTTACGACCCAGAAGAGGGCCAGCTGATCACCAAGCATTCAGGAAGCCTTCATGTATCTGGAACTGTAGACTTCTAATACTTTCTCTAGAAATTTTTTTGCCCTGTGAGCAATTTCACATATTCAACCTCTTTAGAGAATTTTGATGGCACGTTTCCAAAATATCAGGAAGAAAGAAAAGATATTGTTCCTTCAAGGTTCATTACAGATATTGTGAGAGTAAAAAAGGGTCTCAACCTTAAAATACCATCATGGGTACCCCTCACTGCAATAAATCCAGAATTCAGAGGCTGATCTTTGTTGTTCCTGAAGGTAAGAGCCAAATGGAAATCTTGGTACTGTTCAAATATCTGACCCAGGTCATCAATTACAGCGATATCGGAATCCGTAAAGATGAAATGAGTTATATGCCCCTGATCCTGAGATAGCTTCTCAAGTCTGATTTCGAGGAAGGTCTACATAGAAAAATGGCAGTTTGGCAGCTAAATTAGGATAAATGTTTTTCATAATTAAACTATAGAATTTGGACTTATACCCGTGCTATAAATTATAGACAAAAACTTTTCTACCTATATATCAATACGATGAGCTCTTACAATGTAAGATCTGATTCTTTGAAGCATCAACTTGTCTCTGGAATATTCACCCTGAATGAGAAGTACAGTAACTCTATTTTGGTGCAACGAGAGATCTGATTCTGGATCAGTCAGAATAATAACATTGCTCTGAGGCATTCTCATCTGAAAGATTTAATTCACAACCCCGATTAAGTAAATGCTTCAAAGCAATTGACTCTAGGTGATGTAGAACAAATACTCCAGAATAACAAGACTCAATAATCATCAATATCGATGTGGTTCAATAATCAACACTAAATCTACAAACATTAAAAAAGAATTGATTTATATAAGCTTCATAAAAGGCCATTGAAAGTAAATCCCACCTAAAATAAATTCAATCCTACCTAGTACCTCCTAAATTAGGTCTAGAATAGACATTCTTCCAAAACTTAGCAGAATGCTTTCTAGCACTATGTTTCCTTTGATGAATGCAAGATACAAAATAAAAATTAGAACAATTCTATACATTAAAATAATACCATAATACATTGGAAGATGAGTCGATAACTTTAAAATTATATAAGAACTCATATAAAACAGAGACACAGTCAGAGTTAGTTCTGAAACTTCAAGCAACAGAAATCTCTAGCGGACACTATGGTGTTTAACTGAAGAGTTACCTGAATGAAGTTAATGAAGACATTCATAATGGCCATTGATCGCTCTGGCTTGCTATATGAAGCATTCCCAACAGTAACCAAGTTCGATAATCTACTATTCACAGTACTGTCAGGTGAGTTATTGTATATGGTAAAAACAGTGACAAATGCAATACCGTCTCCAACACCAGAGGCGTGAGCTGGATTTGAAAAATGGGTCTTGTTGAGAGCTTTAACTCCTGCAACATATTGAAAACATAATTTTCTACTAGAAAATATATACCATGTAGAATATCACAGCGACAAATTTAGGAATTGGGAGCTCAATAAAAGTACTTCATTATTTGTTTTCAATGAGAATATCATATATTAACGAGCAAGCAGAGACATAAAAAAGAAAAAGAAAGGAAAAAACGAAATTCATATCACATTTGTCTAGACAACAAACTCCTAATCCCATACCCCAGTTATATCAGTACCATAGTTTTTAGAAGTAAATGCAAGTCTAAGGTTCCTTCTATCAAATTATTGCACTAGCAACAGGTTAGCAAGAACCTTGGCATTGCAAACGGTTGGGCAAGCCTTCTCCGGCAGTGGGTCCAAGAACCAAATGATCAAATTTCTTGGTTGCTTTCTTGGGGGCATCATCGCCGCCAACCGATGAATTCTGAACATCAAATTTCTGTGTGTTTTCCTTGGGGGCATCCGTGACTGCTTGGTTCTGGTGCAATTCCAGAACTGAAAACAAGAGAAAATCATCAGTTAAAGTCTTCAAGAACGAAAGAAATAGAAAAAAAAATCCACAACTGAATCAGGAACAAACCAGAGAACAAATGAGGAAGGATGAAAACAAGTGGGAAGCAGAAGAGGAAACGACGCCACCCAACACAAGCTTTCATGCCTAATCAATCTTTCAATGATGGATACTAATTCGTTGCACCAATTCGAGCTAAATTTACAAAATGAGTTATTATTGATTAACTGGAGCTAAATTTACAAAACCCATCAACTCAAACATTCGGTAATCCAGCAGATCTTAAGGAGATACTCCAGTTAGAACCGTCAAGAGCTACAAGTATATGAATTGCAGATCAGGCAGAAAATTAAATAAAGAAGTTTTTTATAAGATCGGAAAAAAGAAAAACTAAACGACGAGATGCAGTTGAAGATATCCAAACCTTAATCGCTTGGGTTGTTGACGGTGCTATGAAAGAATAAATTTTTACAGAGATCTCAATGTTCTTTTAGACTTCACCGTTTCTTTCTTCTGCTCTTTTCGCAAATATATATCTCCGGTGTTCCTCTTTCTTTTCCTTTTGTTAAACTACATCAATTAATTTGAATCGAAAGTTAAATAAATACAAGCCAAAAAATAAAAGGATAAACTACACCAGTGACCACCTAATTATAGGGTTAGTGTTAATTTGTCTACTATACTTTCAATTTTGACAAATATACCACTTAACTATTTAAATAGTTTCAATTAAGCCATCATCTGTTAAAAAATTGACGGGGTTGTTAAAATAATTGGTATAATTACACATTTAATCCCATTTATTTATACAATCTATCAATTTGGTCCTAATTTTAATCTAATAAAATAAAATAAATTTTTATTTAATTTATTTTCTCCTCCAATCAGATAATGACACGTGTCACACCGATTAGAGATGAAAAAATGCTAACATGGAGGTTGTTGCATCCAAGGGAAATTGAACTTGGGACTTTGGAATGCATGGGGCAAGTGCTTACTATTAGGCCAAGTACTTTTTTGTCCTATGAGATACAGTCTTTGATATATATTTTAAAGGGTTATTAATGCCCAGAAAAATGGAAGAAAAGAAAATGGCTTTGTGAAACCGATAATTAATTTTGATATAACTAAAAAAAATTTAAGGACTAAATTGAAAATGAGAAAACGAATTTTTAAGTCCTCAAACCTCTCTAGATGTTTAAAGGAAAATGGTTAAGTTAAAAATTAAAATTTTCAAAACTTTTCTAAGTGTTCTTAAAGCCAAAACTGTGATTTTCGAGTCACCGTTTCGGAACGGCCTTAGGCGTTCCGGAACACTTTTGAAACTGTGAACCTATGTTTCGGAATGAGTATCGAAACGATTTTGAAACTGTGAACCATTGTTTCGGAACGAGTCTCGAAATGGCTTAAGAACATCGGAACGATTTGACCCGTTTCGATACGGTAGTATCGAAACAACCTCAAACGTTTCGAAACGGCATTCAAACCTGATTTCAAAAATATGACTGTTGAAGTTTTTAACTGATTTTATACTTGTCGTTAAGGCGTATCGAAATGCTTTCAAGCCGTTTCGATATAGGCCTTGACAGTGGCAAAGTGTTTTGAAACGAGTTTCGAAACGGGCTCTTAGCGTATTGAAACGATCGTGCCCGTTTCGGTACGATCTCTTTAATGCACCCCAACGGCTCTTTCTATTTTGGTCTGTTTCGAAACAGGGTCGGGTGTTTCGGAACGGGTAGTTGCAGACTGCATTTATGGAGGGAAGATAACATCCCAACGGCTCTATTGATGAATGCAACAACCCCAACGGCTAGAATTCAATGAGAAGATATAAAAGGGTCCCCAAAAAGCACCAGCAACAACTATTGATCTCAAAGCAAAAATCCAAACATCAAATTCAAGCATTTATGCCTAAATCCCATTATTGTCTTGTAACCCCAATTGTAATTTTCATTCTTATCCTTTCAATTGGGTTGAGTGCTTGTAATTGGGCTACTTTGTGTATTGAGAGATACTTGCTTAGCCATCAACTTCTTTGTAACTCTTGTGTGAGGATTGGGTCAAATTTTGGGTAGAAAATTTGACCGACACTGTAATGGTTACCTCCTTAGCCTAGAAAAGGGGAAGAGCAATTAGTGGAATTGTTTGAAAATTCTTAGTGAAGCTAAGGTAGTGGATGTAGAGTTCGATTGAAACTTGAACCACTCTAAATCCTTTGTCTATCCTTTTTATTTGCCAATTCCACTTCCAAAAAGTCTAAAAATCCAATTCACCCCCTCTTAGTTTATATCGATCATTTGATCCACTCAACAATTGGTATCAGAGCCTACCTCTTTGAAGGATTAACAACCACAAGAGAAGTTCCTAGGAAGAGTGTGATCATCCAAAAATCAAGTCATGGCATCTACCTCCGGATCAAGCATGTACGAGTCTCAATCCACCACAAAACCACCATTCTTCAATGGTGACAACTATCCATTTTGGAAGAATCGGATGCGTCTCTTCATCAAATCCAACGATTATCTTGTTTAGGATGTCATTGAAGATGGTCTCTATATTCCATTGAAGAGAGATGATGAAGGAAAGATGGTTCTAAAGAAAAAGGTTGAGATGAGTGAAGAAGAGAGAAAGAAGATCCAAATCAACGATAAAGCTCTTCACATGCTCTTTTGTTCTTTCGGTCCCGACATCTACTCCAAAGTCTCCTCCATTGAAAATGCCAAGGAAGTTCGGGATACACTAGAGACCACCTATGAAGGAACTAGTGATGTGAAGGAGACCAAGATTGGAATTCTCAATCTTAGTTATGAGAATTTCAAAATGGAGCCCGATGAAACCGTGTCCAAGATGTTTGATCGCTTCTCTACAATCGTCAACGAGCTTAAAGGTTTTGTAGAGACAATCCCGGAAGACAAGTTAGTCCGGAAGCTACTCTACTCACTTCCCAAATCTTGGGATGGGAAGAAAACCGCTATCATCGAGGCCAAAAACTTGAAGACACTAAAACTTGATGAGCTAGTGTGTTGAGTGGATCGATAGATTGATCAAGACCAAAATGGGGGTGAATTGGGATTTTAAAACTTTGTTGGAGTGAATGGACAAATAAAAATGAAGAACAAAGGATTTTAGAGTGGTTCAAGTTCCAAATGAACTCTACATCCACTACCTTAGCTACCACTAAGGATTTGCAACAATTCACTAATTTGTTCTTCCCCTTTTCAAGGCTTAGGAGGTAACCTTTACACAACCGGTCAAATTTTCTACCCAAGATTTGACCAAACCCTCACAAATAAAAAAAGAAGAAATTGGACAAGAAATATATCTCTCAAATACAATATTGTCCCTTGAAGTACAACACTCAACCCAAATTTGAAGATAGAATAAGAATTGAACACAACTCAATTTGGGGTTTACAAGAAATTGGAAAATATGCACACTTGAGGTTGGATTTTTGCTTGGATGTTTGTCTTTTATGCAATAGTTGTTGCTAGTCTTCAAAGAGCTTCAATTTATACCTTCTCTATCAATTCTAGCCGTTTGAGTGGTTAGGGTATTGATTATAGCTGTTGGGACCCTCTCTTTCCACCATAAATGCACTTCTGCAGCTATCTGTATCGGTACACGGGGAGTAGTATCGATACCTGTCTCAAAACAGAAAGAGCCGTTGTACATAATAAAGAGGGCGTATCGAAACACTCGTAAGCGTATCGGTACGGGACATGGACCGTTTCGATACAGAAGATACCATATCGATATCTTTTTCTCAACTTAGCTCACTGGAAGTCTCCGTTTCGATATGGGGGTACACCGTATCGATACGGGACAACTGCCACTTTAAATGTTAGTTACCTAACGACTGATACCAACGGTCAGAAACATTTAAAACACTTCGAATTAAAAATTCTTTTAAAACTGTATCGATACGGGTGGATCCGTATCGGTACACCATTCAAACTCCTTTAGTTTTTACAGAGGGGCGTATCGATACAGATGGAATCTGTTTCGATACGGGGTTTCGATACGCAGAGGGGCGTATCGAAACGATTCATTCCAGTAGCCAACTTTGCAAAAAAGGTATCGATATGGCTGGAGGCGTATCGATACACCTGGACGATTTTCAATACTTTGGTCTTGGAACACTTAGAAAATATTTGGAGTTTGAGTTTTTCAAATCAGTTTAAAGTGTTGGTGATTTATAAATCATTAAAGGGACTTAGAAATCAATTTCAAGTTTTCAATTTAAAACTTAACAACTTAATTATATCAAAATCAAACATAGGTTTTACATAGTGGGTTCTCTCCTTACTCATGAGATAATGAATCAAGGAAGGGAAGATGAAATGAAGAAGGAATAGAAAAGAGTGGAGAAGCTAGAAGTAGAAAAGAAGAAGAAAATAGGAGTGGCTCTCAAAGCTTCATTACATGAGGAGTGCTCTTCGAGTGAGGAGGATGATTTAGAAGAATTGGCTATGATAGCCAAAAGATTCTCACGATTCATGAGGTCCAACCGAGGAAGGAAGATTCAAAGAAAAATGGACTTCAAGGGTAAAAACAAAGAAGAAGAGAAGGATCAAATCATTTGCTTCGAGTGCAAAAAACCCGATCACATTCGTTCGGAGTGCCTTCAACTCAAGAAGAAAGGATTTGAGAAGAAGAAGAAGAAGCTCAAAGCCAAGCTTGCTACTTGGAGTGACGAGGAGTCATTCGAGGATGATGAACAAGAAGTGGCCAACCTTTGCCTCATGGCACTTGAGGTGGATTCCTCTATGGTAACCTCTAACTCATCATCTTTTGACTTTACATTTGATGAATTACATGATGCATATGATGAGTTGCAAGAGGTTTATGATGAGTTAGTTGAGAAGTACAAAGAGTCGGTCATTAGAAATAAGAAAATTATTTCGGAATTAAATGATAAAAATGACTCACTTGCTCAATCTAACTTAAAATTTGAGAAAAAGATTTTAGGTTTAAAAGATGAACTTAAATTCTTCCAAGATGAAAATGTAGACCTAAATAATCTTCATTCTCAATGTAATAGTGAACACCAAAAGGTGTTAGATGAGCTTAACAAGCTCAAAGAGTCTTTTAAAAATGTTGGTAATGTGAAGCATGAAAAAGGAGAATCATCTAAAACAAACCAACCTAGGAGAAAGACTTATAACTACAAACAAAGTAGCTTCCCTAGACATAATAGAACTAAAAAGATTAGGAGTGTATGGGTTCCTAAGGAACTCATCAAGTCTAATAATGTTGTTGCTATGTTACCTTGGATTCCTAAGGGAACCAAGCTTTTGGGAGCTAACACTCGTGGACCCAAAATGATTTGGGTACCAAAAACCAAAGCTTAATATCTTTGTTTATAGGGGGATCATTGCTACAAGGCCAAAGTACAAAGTCAAAATTCTTGGTACCTTGATAGTGGATGCTCGAGGCATATGACCGGAGACAAGAGTAGATTCATGGATTTAAAGCCAAAAAGTAGAGGAGTAGTGACATTTCGTGACAACTTCAAAGGCCACATTAAAGGTATTGTCTCCATAGGTAATCACTCTACCATTCTTATTGAAAATGTTTTGTATGTCGATGGTCTTAAACATAATTTATTGAGCATTAGTCAACTATGTGATAAAGGGTTTAATTTCTTGTTTGATAAAAATGGATGCAAAATAGTTGACATTAAATCAAATAAAATAATGCTCATAGGTCATCCCATAGGTAATATTTACATGGTGCATTTAGATGACATACATAAATCCCATGCATGTTTAGTAGCTCAAAATGAAAATGATGCATGACTATGACATAGGAAACTAGGACATGCTAGCATTAGTGTTTTAGAAAAAAATAGTTTCCATTGATCTAGTTAGAGGTTTACCCAAGATTAAGTTCTCAAATGAAAAAATTTGTGATGCATGCTCTAAGGGTAAACAACATAAGTCATCCTTTAAATCCATTAATGATGTTTCTACAAGTAGATGTTTACAACTTATTCACATGGATTTATTTGGACCTATTAGGACTATGAGCTTGGGTGATAAATCTTATGCATTTGTTCTTGTTGATGATTTTTCTAGATTTACTTGGGTTCTATTTTTAAGTACTAAAGATGAGGCTTTAGAAAAATTCATCACATTTTTAAAATTAACCCAAAATGATCTTGAACTTAGAATTTCTCTTATTAGAAGTGATCATGGAACCGAATTTCAAAATCTAGGGTTTGAAGATTTTTTAAATGAAAATGGTATTAGCCACAATTTTTCGGCTCCTCGAACTCCTCAACAAAATGGGGTAGTTGAGAGGAAAAATAGAACTTTACAAGAAATGGCTAGAACCATGCTTTGTGAAAACAATTTACCTAAATACTTTTGGGCGGAAGCCACAAACACCGCTCGCTACATTGTAAACCGAGTAATGATTAGGCCAATTTTAAAGAAAACACCATATGAGATTTTAAAATCTAAAAAGCCTAACATTAGCTATTTTCATCCATTTGGTTGCAAGTGTTTTGTTTTAAATAATGGAAAAGATAACTTAGGTAAATTTGATGCAAAAAGTGATGAAACTATTTTTATAAGATATTCCTTAAACTCTAAAGCTTATCGAGTATTTAACAAGAGAACTTTAGTAGTAGAAGAGTCTATACATGTTGTATTTGATGATTACCTCCTTTCGAGGAAGGATTCTTGTGATGATGATGATGTAGGAATTATTGAGGCCTTTGATGGAGGAAAAACTTCAAAGGAGGATGAGATTCCACCAAAAGAAGAGGATACACAAGATCCACCTCTTGAAGCCTTGAAGGACTTGGCTCTTGAGGAAAAGAAAGTGAGCTACCCAAGGGAGTTCAACTATGTCAAAGGTGGTGAAATCTTGGGTGATCCATCCAAGGGGGTAACCACTAGATCTTCTCTTAAACTTATGAACCATGTTGCTTTTATTTCATGCATTGAGCCGAAAAATATCAAAGAAGCATTAAAAGATGATTTTTGGATTTTGGCCATGCAAGAGGAATTAAATCAATTTGAGAGAAGTAATGTTTGGACATTAGTTGATAGGCCTAGTAATCAATCTACTATAGGAACTAAATGGGTCTTTAGGAACAAACTAGATGAGAGTGGTAACATTGTGAGAAATAAAGCTAGACTAGTAGCACAAGGTTACACTCAAGAAGATGGAATAGATTTTGATGAAACCTATGCACTCGTAGCTAGAATGGAAGCCATTAGGATGTTGCTTGCATATGCATGTTATCATGATTTCAAGCGTTTTCAAATGGATGTTAAAAGCGCATTTTTAAACGGTTTTATAAATGAGGAAGTGTATGTGGAACAACCACCGGGTTTTGAAGACTCAAAATTTCCAAATCATGTTTTCAAACTTACTAAAGCTCTTTATGGTCTAAAACAAGCTCCTAGAGCTTGGTATGAAAGACTTTCAAACTTTTTGATTGAAAAAGGCAAGGTGGACACTACACTCTTCATAAAAAGGTATAAAAATGATATATTAGTAGTGCAAATTTATGTTGATGATATAATTTTTGGATCTACTAATGAGTGTCATTGCAAGGAGTTTGCTAAGTTAATGCAAGGTGAATTCGAGATGAGCATGATGGGGGAGCTCTCATTCTTTTTGGGACTCCAAATCAAGCAAAGAAATGATGACACCTTCATCAATCAAGCAAAGTACATCAAGGATATGCTCAAGAAGTTTAGCTTGGAGAATGCAAAGCCTCAAGCCACACCAATGAGCTCATCTACAAAGCTTGACAAAGATGAAGGAGGTAAGTGTGTTGACTCTAAGCTTTACCGTTCTATGATTGGATCATTGATTTACCTTACCGCAAGTAGACCGAATATCTTGTTTAGTGTTTGCTTGTGTGTTAGGTTTCAAGCTAGTCCTAGAGAGTCTCACCTTATAGCTGTTAAGAGAATCTTTAGGTACCTTAGAGATACCCCTTGTTTAGGTCTTTGGTACTCTAGAGACTCCACCTTCAACCTTCATGCTTATTCGGATACAGATTATGGGGGGGTGTAAAATCGATAGGAAGAGTACTTCGGGAACTTGTCAATTCCTAGGTAGTATGCTCATATCTTGGTTCTCTAAGAAACAAAATAGTGTAGCCTTATCTACCACCGAAGCCGAGTACATATCCTTAGAGAGTTGTTGTGCTCAAGTCCTTTGGATGAAGCAACAACTTTTAGATTATGGTATTAAAGTTGAAACCATACCCCTTAAGTGTGATAACACTAGTGCCATATGTTTAACAAAAAATCCCATCCAACACTCTAGAATCAAACATATAGAAATAAGGCATCATTTCATTAGAGATCATGTCCTTAAGGAAGATGTTGTTATAGAGTATGTTGACACCTTGAACCAACTAGCAGACATCTTTACAAAGCCTTTAGATAAAGAGCGCTTTTGGTTCCTTAGGAGAGAGTTAGGTCTAACTAGCCTATCTTGACCTTTTAGGGCCTTTTGTGCTTAAATTGCTTGAATTCTTGAAAAATGCCATGCTTTTGTGTTTTTACTCCTAATTTCATCCATGCTTATAGTTAGGGGGAGTATGTTTATGTTTGCATATGTTATTCCTGCTCATTCATGTCATGTATGCATATAAGGCCTTATGAAAATCATTTTTCTGCAATTTTAGAGCCTCATCTGCACTTCCAGGCCCAGGTGTATCGAAACGGGTCCAACTATTTCGACACGGGTGCCTTAAAATCCATTTGAGAGAAGGGTGTTTCGAAACGCCTTCAAAAGGGTTTCGAAACATTTTTGCTACTGCCAAGGGGTGTATCGAAACATGTTTCGATACGAGTCAACGTGGGATTCGATACGGTCAAATCCGTATCGGAACGGTCAGCTGGACTTGAAACGTCAATCAACGTCTAGGTGCCCGCGTTTCGGAACGGTCGAGCCTGTTCCGAAACGGGTATGCGGACAACTTTAAAGAGGGCTTTTAAAGTTAAACTTTCACTTTAATTAAAACTCTCTCAAACCCTAAAAACCCTAAATCGATTTTTCCCTATAAAACCCCTCTAAACCTCATTGTTTTTCACCAAATCTTGAGGGCTTTATCACTCAAACACAAGTCTAAGCAAGCATCATCAATATTGTGCAAGAGTTTAAACTCATTCATCCCAAATTCCCTTTTTAAGGTATATTTTCTATTTCTTCTTTTTCCTTTGATTTAATTCGAAACTTAGGTTAGAAAATTCTAATTTTGTATAGATTATATGTTTTTGAACTTGGGTTTTTCAAAACTTGTAAAAAAAATTCAAAATCTTGAATTTTTTGGTTCGAATATATTATTTTTCATTCGTATTTTTTACTATTTTTTAATTGTTTTTCTTTTAAATTCTTTTTCATATGTATCTATATTCTTAAAAAAAATTAAAAACCTAAATGGGATTTGATATTGGATTGATTTGCCGATACTCATGCATACATTTAAATTCAAAATTGCTTGCTTTATGTTTTTAGGAGTTTTTCAATGGAGAATGTTAACAAGAAACGTAAGACGGGTGAAGCCTTAAACCAAACCGCTATCCTTCCCAACCTCACCCAACTATTTCTCAAAAGTCTTAGAACTCCGCGATGAAGGATCGATTCACTTATGTCAAGGAGATTGTCGTTCGTCGTGAGCGCGTAGTTGACATCTCGTTCCTTGATTCAGAGTGCTTTCACTTTCGTTATCTTGAGCGTTTACAAGAATGAAGCTTCATGCCTTTCTTGAGTATCCCAAAAATTTGCTACAAGCACATGGTTCTCATCTTCTACTCGAATTCCCAACTTATTAATAATGAAGATCACTCCGAAGTTGTTGGCATTGAGTCTTTTATCTTGGGGAAGAAGATTCTCATCAACATCCCCTATTTAGAGACTACTATTGGCCTTAAGAACATAGGCATCGAGGATGAAAACCATTTTGGCTCTCACACCGGTTCCGTGCTCTCCTTAGATGCTCATGATAGGTTCTTTCACTTGATGATCTCGTGGTTTATTCGTCCCTCCGGAGGTAAATTCACTCACATTAGACAAGTTGATTATTTTTTGTTAGAATGCTTTCGTCGAGGTGAACAACCAAACCTTGTCAAGATCATGTTCGCCGAGATGGTGAATAATGTCAAGCTCCGTTAAACCGATGCTCTCAAGTCCTTCACTTATGGGACTGTTTTGAGCCATATCTTTGGCGTGCTCGAGCTTGATTGCACTTATGACTCTCCGGAACCCCGGAAGCAAATGATTGGTGAAGTGTCTCTCCACAAGTCCGGATTCCATTACACCCTTGGCCAATGGGATCGAGTTAATAGGGATGCACCTCCACCTCAAGTTGAACCTCAACCACAAGCTCCAGGTCCCAACAATGAAGCTCTCATGGCTTTTCTTACCGAGCGGTTCAACACAATGGAGGTGGGTCTTGGTACTATTAATACTCGCTTGCAATCCGTGGAGGATCGACTCACCTCCCTTGAGAATCAACATCAATCTATGGACATGTCATTCTCTACCTTCTATGGTCAATGGATGGCTTTTCGTCGCTCTCAAGCTAGGAACGATGATGATTCCTTGGATGGTGATGGTGACGACGACGAGGCTTAGGCTTTTCATGTCATCGCATATTAGACTATCATATTAGGATTAAGTTTGCATCTTTATTTCCTTTATGTTTTATGAACCTATGCTTTGATTTCTTTGTTTGGGATTAAGCTTTGAACCTTAATGTTTATGTTTTAAGTTTTGGATATTTGATTTCTATGAATCTATATTATGTTGCTTATTGCTTTTAACTTTGTTTCTTCTCTTTAAGCCTTGTTTATTATTTTTTGATCTAACAAAAAGGGGGAGAAGTAATCTAAGAGCCAAAATTCGTTTTAAGTGTTTTAAGTGTTTTTGAGTTTTAAAACTTAGATTTTAAATCTTTTTAAAACTTTAAAACACATCTTAAATTGAGGGGGAGTTAGAATGTATTCAAGATTTTCAAAACTCTTAAAAATTCTAACTTTGGTTTTGTTATATCAAAAAGGGGGAGATTGTGAAACCGATAATTAATTTTAATATAACTAAAAAAAATTTAAGGACTAAATTGAAAATGAGAAAACGAATTTTTAAGTCCTCAAACATCTCTAGATGTTTAAAGGAAAATGGTTAAGTTAAAAACTAAATTTGTCAAAACTTTTCTAAGTGTTCTTAAAGCCAAAACAGTGATTTTCGAGTCACCGTTTCGGAACGGCCTTAGGCGTTCCGGAACACTTTTGAAACTATGAACCTATGTTTCGGAACTAGTATCGAAACAATTTTGAAACTGTGAACCATTGTTTCGGAACGAGTCTCGAAACGGCTTAAGAACATCGAAACGGTTTGACCCGTTTCGATACGGTAGTATCGAAACGAGCTCAAACGTTTCGAAACGGCATTCAAACCTGATTTCAAAAATATTACCGTTGAAGTTTTTAACTAATTTTATACTTGTCGTTAAGGCGTATCGAAATGCTTTCAAGCCGTTTCGATAGAGGCCTTGACAGTGGCAAAGTGTTTTGAAACGAGTTTCGAAACGGGCTCTTAGCGTATTGAAACGATCGTGCCCGTTTCGGTACGGTCTCTTTAATGCACCCCAACGGCTCTTTCTATTTTGTTCTGTTTCTAAACAGGGTCGGGCGTTTCAGAACGGGTAGTTGCAGACTACATTTATGGAGGGAAGAAAACATCCCAATGGCTCTATTGATGAATGCAACAACCCCAACGGCTAGAATTCAATGAAAAAGTATAAAAGGGACCCCAAAAAGCACCAACAACAACTATTGATGTTGAGTGTGTAAAAGTTCTATTATTTACCCCCTATTTAACCCATATTTCTGCTGCATTCAAGCATTATTCATTGCATTTAGGTTAGATTTCAGTCATACATCACAAATATATTAAATGGCACAGATTCTACTGAAATTGGTTGCTTTTGCAGGTTGCTGTTGTAGCAGATGGAGAGGCAGGCGCTGGGCAGTGATGTAGAAAAGCTGGAACTGGATAAGCAGTCAAGGAGGACGATGCTGCCATGGTTTCCGCCGTGACAGTAGAGGACGACAGCAGTTTTGAGGAGAAGAAGCAAAGTGGACCTCAACAGAAAGAGAAAATTCAGCCCGTCTGTCGTGTAATACCACTATATTTTTCCAAGCCCAAAGTTCAAAGGAGAGAAAGTCCAAGCAAGAAGGAGGACGAGTTAAAGCTATATTCTCTGAAGATTTAGTCTTTATTAGAGTTGTACTTTAATTTAAACTTGTATTCTTGCTATATTAGAAAACTTGGACCCAAAGCCTATATAAAGGCATGTAATTCGACCTAGGGACGACATCATCTATTCTCTAGCCTTCTTCCCAAAACCCTAGCCGTTTTCCCCTTCTCAACATGTTCTAAATTCCCCCTAGGGCCACGGTTTGATTTGTAAAGTAGTTGCAAGGGTTGCTTTTGTTTTAAGGAATTTTCAGTTCAATAAAATAAACTTCAAGTTCTCTTATTCTGGTTATTAACATCTTGCAAGAGTATCGGGAGAGCATTGCGAGGTTATCTATTTACTTAATATCGGGAGAGTTAAGTATACGAAAGGAATAAGTGCGAGTTCTCTAGTTTATAGTTGAACTATCTCGGACCTAGGGATAGGACGAGGTTAAGTGGCTAAAGAAGAATTCAACAACATCAGTGTTCATCCTTCGATTCACGCCGGGAGGTATCATCAAAGACGTGTTCATCGACAGACTTGGACCTAGGGATAGGCCAATGCACAACAGGGATTCTTGCCAAACTTGAAGTGCAGAGTTATTTGTTCGCTGTCGCGACAAGCAACAGACTGCCGCCGCAACAGGTGCTGCCGCCACGGGAACGACGACAGAGCAGATTTTCCTAGACTTAGCAATACCTACACCACTGAGCAATTCAATACCAGCCCATTCTCTCTATCTTGATTTCTTTAATCTTATTTTCCAGTATTCTTTATTATTCTCGTGACAAACATCTTAAATATTCTCTTTACTTCCGTGCAGTAATTCAAGGTGAAGCTATTAGCCCAGTCCCTGTGGAGAAGATATCCGATACTTCAGTATCACTTCACTACTTGCGTCGTGTACACTTGCACTACAATTGCTATACACACTTTTACACGCAACAAGTTTTTGGCGCCGTTGCCGGGGACTGGCAACATAACTTTACCCTACTTTTTACTACATTCGTTTTATTTTTCTATTTTATTTGGATTGTCCAACCTATACCTTTCACAAGGTCTTTTTTTTACGTATGCGCAGGTCTCAACGGGGGAAGGAACCTGAGTATCAGCTAGATCCTGAACCCGAACGAATGTTCAATCTCAAGAAAAGAGTCTGTTACCTCGTTGAAAGGAACGAATATTTGGAGGAACAACTTGAAGCAATGGTGAACGAAAGACGTGAAGAAAGACGGGACAACCCAGGGAATCTCCAGGATAACAACAATCCTACCGGAGGGAACGATCCGCCTACTGCCGATGTTCCTGTCGCTGCCGCACGCCGAACCTGCCGAGACTACATGATGAATGATCATGTAGAATTAGAAACCACCCTGCCAGACGTAGATGTTGACAACTTTGAGCTGAAACCTGTTATGTTCAGCATGATCAACAACGCTGGCCAATTCAGTGGTGCTGCTACAGAGGATGCTAGGGAGCATTTAAAAACGTTCCAGGAAATATGTGGTTCGTTTAGACTACCATGAGTTAATCCGGAGATACTGAGGCTTCAGTTATTTCCTCATTCATTGAGGGACAGGGCAAAGACTTGGTGGAATAAACTTACGCCGGGTTCAATTAGAACTTGGGCAGATCTAACTCGTGAATTCTTATCTCGTTTTAATCCTTCACACTTATCTGAGCGATTACGTAACGAAATTGCTACTTTTCAACAGGAAGACGACGAGCTGATGCACGAGGCCTGGGACAGATTTACCACTCTTCTAAGAAACTGCCCAATGCATGGATTCCCCGTTTGGAACCAGGTAACAAAATTTTATAATGCTGCCAATTTACAAACTCGTATTAGAATTGATTCAGCAGCAAACGGATTACTGCTGGACAAAGACCAGATGAAGCAATGGCAGTATTGAAAAACCTGGCGAAGAATGAGGAACAGTTTCCGACAGCAAAAAGAGGGGGTTAAAGAGTTTTAGCTGTAAAGGATTATGAGGCCGACAGCTCATTGAAATCACAGGTGGCATATCTTACTAAGGCAATGAAGAAGCTTTTGAACGATGATCCAAAGCCTGTGTACTCTGCTGAAGAAGTATGCAAAATCTGTGAAGGAAATCACAGCACGGATGAATGTCCAATACAATTAGAAGAAGGGAAGTATGTTGGAAACTACAATAAGCCAAATTATAACTCCAACAACTACAATCCCAACTGGAGAAAGGATCCTAAGTTCTCTTGGAGCAATCCTAATAATGCTCTAAATCCTCAAGTACAGAACAATCAGAACCAGGGAGGACCTAGATTGCTGACTCGGCAGCAA
Source organism: Hibiscus trionum (assembly GCA_030270665.1). Classification (NCBI taxonomy): domain Eukaryota; kingdom Viridiplantae; phylum Streptophyta; class Magnoliopsida; order Malvales; family Malvaceae; genus Hibiscus; species Hibiscus trionum. Next base: position 2,848,592 of record BSYR01000012.1, read on the forward strand.
CCGCAGCAGCAGTAGCAACAGCCACCAGCTGCCACAACTAGTATACTGGAGCAAACTTTGGCTACATTTATGTCTCAAACAGGAACCTACATTGAGAACATGAATCACTTCGTCAAGAAAACGGAGACGTTCATGGATAAAACAGAGATGCGGATGACTAATCATGAAGCTACTCTGAAATCGTTGGAGACACAGATGGGTCAGGTTTCCCAGCTTATTAAACCCAGGCAGAATGGAGGTTTCCCTAGCAATACTGAAAATGCTAGACCACCCACTCATGAGCAGTGCAAAGCCATCACGACTAGAAGTGGGAAGAAATTACCAGGGCCAGAGGAAGAAGCTGAATCAGTAAAGGAACCAGCCCTGAAAACACATGCCGAGGAAGCTGCCCCGATAGGTAATAAACAGCATGCTGCCGATGAGCCTGTCACGACAGCATAAGGGACATAGGAGAAAATGAAGAACCTAAACCTCCTCAGATCCGTATGCAGTGGGAAGGACGTATTGCTGATTATCGTCCCCCCACCTCCTTTTCCTCAGCGGCTACAGAAATTGAAACAGGAATCACAGCTTAAAAAGATTTATGATATTTTTAAGCAGGTTCATATCAACATCACGCTGTTGGATGCTGTTAGGGAGATGCCCGATTATGCCAAGTTTCTCAAGGATGCCATGTCAAAGAAATCCAGACTTGGGGAATTTGAAACGGTGAAGATGACAGAAGGATGCATGAGTATTCTGCACAAGCATCCACCCCAGAAAAAGAAGGATCCTGGGAGCTTCATCATACCATGCGTAATCGGAGATAAATTTATGGGTAAGGCACTTTGTGATCTTGGTGCTAGTATTAATTTAATGCCAAAATTTGTTTTTCAGAAATTAGGTATTGGAAAAGCTCGACCCACAACAGTACTACTGCAGCTGGCAGACCACTCTTACGTTCACCCAAAAGGAAAAATTGAAGATATTCTGGTAAGAGTGGATAAGTTTATTTTTCCTGCTGACTTTCTTGTTTTAGATTGTGAAACAGATGAGAATGCACCAATCATTCTGGAGCGACCCTTCATAGCCACAGGAAGATCACTGATTGATGTAGAAAAAGGAGAACTCACTATGAGAGTGAACGACCAAGAGATCAAGCTGAATGTTCTCCGGGCTATGAAACATGCTGATGCAGAAGAAGAATGCAAGGATATCACTGAAGTTACCCTTGACCAACCCTGCATCAGGTCGGGCCGTCACGACATCAAAATTGGTCACTACCTCGGCAGCCACTTAGAAGGCTGTCATGACAGCACCGACGACAGCAACTCCTCAGACCTTGACTCATCCGATACTGAAGATCAAGAGGAGGTAAACTGGATAGGTAATCGTCCAGGTAAGTTATTCGAGCCTTTAAATTATACCTCGGATAACCATGTAATTCAAAAGCCATCAACTGTTGAGCCCCCTGTTCTAGATCTTAAGCCCCTGCCAGGGCAGCTAAAATATGTTTTCCTTGGTTTAAATGATACGTTGCCCGTAATCATCTCTTCCAAGTTGATGCAGGAACAAGAACAGCAGCCGATCAAGATGCTGCAGCAGCACAAGAAGGCTATTGGATGGACGATAGCTGACATCCAAGGCATCAGTTCGGCACTATGCATGCACAAAATCCTTTTAGAGGATGATCATAAGCCGACCATTGATGCACAGAGGCGCTTGAACCATGCTATGCAAGAAGTAGTGCGCAAAGAGATAATAAAATGGCTAGATGCTGGTATAATCTATGCCATCTCGGACAGCAAATGGGTGAGCCCGGTGCAATGCGTTCCAAAGAAAGGAGGAATGACCGTGGTAACCAACGAGGACAATGAGTTAATCCCAACCCGGACTGTGACCGGTTGGAGGGTTTGTATGGACTACCGGAAGCTTAACAAAGCTACCCGGAAGGACCACTTTCCTTTACCCTTTATTAATCAAATGCTTGATAGATTACCGGGTAAACCTTACTATTGTTTCCTTGACGGTTACTCAGGTTACAATCAAATAGCCATCGCACCGGAAGATCAAGAAAAGACGACGTTCACATGCCCATACGAAACTTATGCTTTTAGAAGAATGCCTTTTGGACTTTGCAATGCACCAGCCACCTTTCAAAGATGCATGATGGCAATATTCTCCGATATGGTGGAGGACTTCCTGGAAATATTCATGGATGACTTTTCAGTCTTTGGGGACAACTTTGAAAGCTGCCTACGCAACCTACAAAAGGTGCTCGAGAGATGTGAAAAGGCAAACCTAGTATTAAACTGGGAAAAGTGTCACTTCATGGTGGATGAAGGGATAGTCCTTGGCCATAAAGTTATCTGCAGTGGCATAGAAGTCGACATGAACAAAATAGAAGTGATCGAAAAGCTGCCGTCGCCCACCACAGTCAAGGGAATCAGAAGTTTCTTAGGACATGCTGGTTTTTATTGGAGGTTCATAGCGAACTTTTCAAAAATCACCAAGCCCATATGCCATCTTCTGGAGCAGAACCGACCCTTCGACTTTAACACTGAATGTACTGAGGCATTCAAGGTTCTGAAAGAAAAGCTGGTAACAGCCCCAATAGTACAGCCACCAGACTGGACATTGCCGTTCGAGATCATGTGTGATGCTAGTGACTATGCTGTCGGGGCAGCACTTGGGCAGCGGAGAGACAAACTTTTTCATGTCATATACTATGCCAGCAAAACACTGAACGACGCCCAAGTGAACTACACCACCATAGAGAAAGAATTACTAGCTGTGGTATTCTCCATTGACAAGTTTCGTTCTTATATACTTGGAACGAAGGTCATAGTGCACACAGACCACTCTGCATTAAAGTATCTGTTCACGAAAAAGGATGCAAAGCCTCGACTAATACGTTGGATTCTGCTACTGCAAGAGTTCGACCTTGAAATCAAGGACAAGAAGGGAACAGAAAATCAAGTTACAGATCACTTGTCAAGGCTGGAGAAGGGACAGAGTCTGTCGACAGATGAGACAAACATATTGGAGACCTTCCCTGATGAGCAGCTGCTTGCTGCCACACTCACTGCCGCGACAACCATGGTGGCAGGTAAGTCTTCTGAACTCCCCTGGTATGCTGATTTCGTTAATTTTTTAGTTAGCGGAATAATTTCTCATGACCTTAATTATCAAGCTAGGAAGAGGTTCCAAAATGATGTTAAGCATTATTATTGGGACGAACCTCTTCTTTTCAAAATTTGTGCAGATCAGGTTATAAGGAGATGCGTACCACAGGGAGAACATAAAGATATACTTCATCACTGTCAAGCTTCACAGTATGGAGGACACTTGGGAGGTAACAAAACTGCTGCCAAGGTTTTGCAGTCAGGATTCTATTGGCCGTCACTATATAAAGATGCTCAAATATTCTACAAGAATTATGACAAGTGCCAACGGACGGGAAACATCTCAAGGAGACACGAGATGCCGCTGCAGAACATTCTTGAAGTCGAGATCTTCGACGTGTGGGGGATTGATTTTATGGGACCCTTCCCATCTTCATGTGGGAATTTGTACATCCTCCTAGCAGTAGATTATGTGTCTAAGTGGGTTGAAGCAATTAGGGGTGGGAGAAAATACCCGACCCGATTGACCCGACCCGAAAACCCGACGACCCAAAACTAAAATATCGGGTAATTCCCGAAAAAAATTACCCGACCGGGCCGGGTACCCGACCCGGTAAATTTCCCGGGACACAGGCCGAAAGTTTTCCCTTACCGGGTACCCGACCCGACCCGATAAAATTTAATATATATATTTTTATATTTAAAATTATATTTTTATTTTATGTTTCTTAATATTTTCACTCTAAAATTAAGTTTAAATCCCTACATTTTTTCTATGTTTGTATTATATTCTTTTAAGTTTTAAGTTTAATTTTTTTAAAATATTTTTTTGTTTAACATGTGATTTTTTTTAATTTAAAAAAAATAAAAAAAATAGGAACCGGGTACCCGATTACCCGGGTACCCGAATCCCGTGTACCCGGATATAATGGGCCGGGACACGGGCCGTTTAAAGAGGTACCCGGATGAACCGGGTACCCGACAATTCCCACCCCTAGAAGCAATCGCCACGCAAAAGAATGATGCCAAGACGGTTCAAAGGTTTTTACACAAAAACATTTTTTCCAGATTCGGCATCCCTAAGGCGATCATCAGTGATGAAGGGAGGCATTTTGACAATAGGGTTATAGCTGCTGCCTTGAAAAAGTATCGTGTCAAGCATCGGATTGCAACAACATACCACCATCAGACCAATGGACAGGCTGAAATATCCAACAGGGAGGTTAAGAACATTCTTGAAAAGATGGTTAAGCCAACTCGGAAAGATTGGTCTCTACACCTCAATGATGCGTTATGGGCTTATAGGACATCTTTTAAAACTCCATTGGGAATGTCTCCTTACCGATTGATTTACGGGAAAACATGCCATTTACCTGTCGAGATAGAGCACAGAGCATACTGGGCAATCAAGGCAGTTAATATGGACTTGGAAAAGGCAGGGCAGAAAAGGCTACTCGATCTGAACGAAATTGAAGAAATTCGGACAATGGCCTATGACAACGCAAGAATCTACAAGGACAAAACCAAGAAGTGGCATGACAGGAAGTTGCTGCCACGACAGTTCTGCCCAGGGCAGCTTGTGTTGCTTTTTAATTCTAGGTTGAAACTTTTCCCGGGGAAGCTGAAATCTAGATGGTCTGGCCCATTCCAAGTTGTACAAGTTTTTCCTCATGGTGCTATCACGATCAGATCTTTAAAAGACGGGCACCAATTCAAAGTCAACGAACAACGACTGAAGCATTATCAGGGGACTGAAGCCACACGAATGCAGGAAGTGGTTACTTTAGGAGATGCCCCGCCTCGCATCCCTAATTTAACCTAATTTTCTTATTTTTATTATTTATTATATTAGGAAATTAGAATTATTTTATTTTAGGAACTAAAGTTTTATTTTTATTTTTTTAGGAAATAAAGGAGACAGGAAGAAGAGACGAAGTGAATCCAGCCCAACATCCTTCCATCAGCCCAAAAAGCCTAAATTTTAGAGCTTGTCGTTTCAGCTGCTGTGTCAGACGCGGAAAATACAGGCTGTCATCACGCTGTCGCGACAGACACGCAAACGCGTAACAGACGCGCAGCAGACACGGAAAAGCGTGACAGACGCGTCAGACACGCAACCGCGTAACAGCTGGCCCCGTTATTCGCGCCTGTCGTTACAGCTGCAACGGGCAGCAAATTCTTCTCTATATAAACCCCGTTTCATTTTTCATTTTCACTCACTTCTACTCTTCTTACTTGCTTCCTCTAGATTTCTTTGCTTTCATTATTATTTTCTCAACCCTTGCAACAATGTCTTCCAGAAATACCCGTAGGAGTGCTGCCTCAGGCTCTACCCCGACAACATCCACCCCACGCTCGTTCCAGATCAGAGACATGTGGGAAGAAAGGGGATTCATCTACACTTCAAAGTAGGGAAATTTGGGCCTCCAGCCGTTCATAGCGCGCAAAATAAGGGCTCTACAGTGGCAGATCTTTGCCGAACAACCTGAGGAGATGAACGTCTCTCTAGTTCGTGATTTCTACGCTACCATCAACAGCAGAACGGCGACAACAATTACCGTACGAGGGAGGGAAGTGCCATTCGAAGCTGAATACATCAACACCTTGTACGAATTTTACGTGGGCAGCAACGATGATGGTCACCAACAGTTTCTGAACAGCCTTGACCCTGCTGCCTACGATGCTATCATGGCAGAGCTGACTGATGAAGGGACACAGTGGAATGCCAATCGCAAGAACCCGCGGACGGTTAAGAGAGTTCAACTCCTGCCGGAAGCCAAATTATGGAACGCTTTTATCAAAAAGCGCATCATGCCATCCTCTCATAACACCACTGTCGACCAGCCCAGGTTAGCCTTAATCCATTCTATTTTGAATGAGAGGCCTATTAACGTGGGCAGCTTCATCCGCCAAAGCATATTGGAATGCGCACACCGGCCGACGGGACCGCTCTACCTTCCCTACCTCATCACAGCCCTCTGCCGCGGCCATGGCGTACCTGAAGCTGCCACTGACATTAGAGTCCAAGGGAAGGGATGGACGGACAAAAACATACTCAGCTTAATGGAGCTGACTGCTGCCACCCCTCTGTCCTCATTTGATCCGGCTGCCACGACAGCAGACACAATAGGGCCGACGGAAACTAAACCCGCTGCCACAGAAGCCAGGCAACAACCAGCAGCAGTAGCCCCGACCGACTCCTCCTCCTAGATCCTTGCTGCTATACAGAAGATGGATGAACGACAGCTCGGTCTTATGAGCTTCATCAAGGATTTCACTGCATCTACGGTACACTTTATCCAAAACTCTTTAAATTTCCCTGATGTTGTATTTCCGACCTTCCCTGCACATTACTTTACTGTACCTACCCCTGCCCACACCCCTATACCTGCTGCCACACCCAAGACACCATCTGCAGCATCCACACCAACCCCTGCCCCGACAGCCGCCGGCAGCAACCGCGCAGCTGATACCTCCGCCCGTGGAACCAAGAGAAGAATGCCCTCGGACGAACTTGATGCGTACATTGCCGGTTTCTCCTCTTCCTCCATTTGGGCGGGATCCGAAGGTGAACCCTCTGTCAAGAGGAATTTATCTAAGGAATTCACACCGGTCAAAAGGCAGAAGAGAATGTCAGGCAAAAACAAGCCAGATAGCGGCAGTATCAGCGGCAGCAGTAGTGAGAGCGGCAGCAGCGGTGACAGCAGCAGCAGCTCGGAGGTACAAGTAGTGGAGAAACCACCTCACATCTCCCCTACCCGTATTCAACTTCCGAGGGAGGCCAAAACGAAGAACACATCTGCCTCCCCCATCCGCCAGCCAGCTCCGAGGGCCCGTGCCCGCCAGATCCGAGTCAGCAGCAGCAGTGACGACAGCGCTTAAAAATTTAAGTTTCTTAACTTATTTTGCTGTCTGCCTATATATTTTGTGATGTACTGTTTTTATTTTATTTTGTCATTTGCATTGAGGGCAATGCAACCCTCGAGTTTGGGGGTGGCATCCCTCAATTAATGGAGTCTTAGTTAAATTAAAAATTGTGTCTTTTAGGCAATTTATTTATAAAAAAATATATAAAATAACAGTTTGGCTTAAGTCTTTGAACTCCACTTACCTACCACGACATATGCTGTCGTGACAGTGCCTTTAGAATATTTTAGGATTTGTTTAGAGCATTGCTATGATTCTACCCTGTAAAACACTCTTTGTGACTCTTAGGTTTTCTAGATTTCTTTAGTACACTGGAATAGGAATGATTACCCACTTGAAACTACCCCTAGAGGTGCCTATCAATGGCTCTAAGAAGATAAGAAAGAAAGAAAAATATTCAGACTCAATAGCTTGCAAAACTGCCTTGCACTTATTTTAGGAGATTTCTTTTTGAGCTAAAGTTAGAAAAAACTAAAGAAGCCCAAGAATTGCCTCTAGAAAAGATGCAGTTAAATAAAGAGTCAAAAACTAAATGAGCCTAAGAATTGCCTCCAGAAAAAAGAATTGAATTGGTATAAACCTCAAGTTGTAGTCATAACTATTCTGGTATACTAAGGTAGTCTAGATGCATAAGTGTTCACAAAAGCCGCACACACTTCACAAGAATTATAGCATGGTTCCGAGTAAGTCCAGAAATATCCAACAAGGTGCTACTCATGGTGGAATACAAGTGGTAGGCAAGGAAAAGTTCACTGTTTTAAGCCAAACGAAAACATTGTTTTTCTTTTTTAGGTCTGAATTGCTTGAGGGCAAGCAAAAACTTGAGTTTGGGGGTGTGTTGAGTGTGTAAAAGTTCTATTATTTACCCCCTATCTAACCCATATTTCTACTGCATTCAAGCATTATTCATTGCATTTAGGTTAGATTTCAGTCATACATCACAAATATATTAAATGGCACAGTTTCTACTGAAATTGGTTGCTTTTGCAGGTTGCTGTTGTAGCAGATGGAGAGGCAGGCGCTGGGAAGTGATGCAGAAAAGCTGGAACTGGATAAGCAGTCAAGGAGGACGATGCTGCCATGGTTGCCACCGTGACAGCAGAGGACGACAGCAGTTTTGAGGAGAAGAAGCAAAGTGGACCTCGACAGAAAGAGAAAATTTAGCCCGTCTGTCGTGTAATACCACTATATTTTTCCAAGCCCTAGATCAGAATAAAGGCCAAGCCCAAAGTTCAAAGGAGAGAAAGTCCAAGAAAGAAGGAGGACGAGTTAAAGCTATATTCTCTGAAGATTTAGTCTTTATTAGAGTTGTACTTTAATTTAAACTTGTATTCTTGCTATATTAGAAAACTTGGACCCAAAGCCTATATAAATGCATGTAATTCGACCTAGGGACGACATCATCTATTCTCTAGCCTTCTTCACAAAACCCTAGCCGTTTTCCCCTTCTCAACATGTTCTAAATTCCCCCTAGGGCCACGTGTTGATTTGTAAAGTAGTTGCAAGGGTTGCTTTTATTTTAAGGAATTTTCAGTTCAATAAAATAAACTTCAAGTTCTCTTATTCTGGTTATTAACATCTTGCAAGAGTATCGGGAGAGCATTGCGAGGTTATCTATTTACTTAATATCGGGAGAGTTAAGTATACGAAAGGAATAAGTGCGAGTTCTCTAGTTTATAGTTGAACTATCTCGGACCTAGGGATAGGACGAGGTTAAGTGGCTAAAGAAGAATTCAACAACATCGGTGTTCATCCTTCGATTCACGCCGAGAGGTATCATCAAAGACGTGTTCATCGACAGACTTGGACCTAGGGATAGGCCAAGGCACAGCAGGGATTCTTGCCAAACTTGAAGTGCAGAGTTATTTGTTCGCTGCCGCGAAGAGCAACAGACTGCCGCCGCGACAGGTGCTGCCGCGACGGGAACGACGACAGAGCAGATTTTCCTAGACTTAGCAATACCTACACTACTGAGCAATTCAATACCAGCCCATTCTCTCTATCTTGATTTCTTTAATCTTATTTTCCAGTATTCTTTATTATTCTCGTGACAAACATCTTAAATATTCTCTTTACTTCCGTGCAGTAATTCATGGTGAAGCTATTAGCCCAGTCCTTATGGAGACGATATCCGATACTTCAGTATCACTTTACTACTTGCGTCGTGTACACTTGCACTACAATTGTGATAGACACTTTTACACGCAACAATTGATCTCAAAGCAAACATCCAAACATCAAATTATAGCATTTATGCCTAAATCCCATTATTGTCTTGTAACCCCAATTGTAATTTTCATTCTTATCCTTTCAATTGGGTTGAGTGCTTGTAATTGGGCTACTTTGTGTATTGAGAGATACTTGTTTAGCCATCAACTTCTTTGTAACTCTTGTGTGAGGATTGGGTCAAATTTTGGGTAGAAAATTTGACCGACATTGTAACGGTTACCTCCTTAGCCTAGAAAAGGGAAGAGCAATTAGTGGAATTGTTTGAAAATCCTTGGTGAAGAGCTAAGGTAGTGGATGTAGAGTTCGATTGGAACTTGAACCACTCTAAATCCTTTAGTCCATCCTTTTTATTTGCCAATTCCACTTCCAAAAAGTCTAAAAATCCAATTCACCCCCTCTTGTTTTATATCGATCATTTGATCCACTCAATAAGCTTTAGGTGGATTCGAACCTAAAACAATGTAATGAAAAGCACACATGCTTACCGCTAAGCCAACCTCATTTCTATAATATAAAACCCAACATTGAATATATGTCATATATGGATTTTAATGCTCGGAAAAAGAAAGAAAATGTGGTTTTAGGAAATTCAAACATGACATATGTATATAAACATCTAACCTAATTAAATAAACCTAATAATTAAATTAAAGTTAACAATATTTTATATATTTTTAAATTATAGTTCGTGCACTATTTAAAATAAAAGATTTAAAATTATATTAAATTTATTTTGAATTATTTTCGTGAATTTGGATTCGCTAAATAAATTTAATATAATTTTATTTTTTTAATATAATTATATATAATAATTTAATTAATATTAATTAAGTTAAAAATCAATTTTTTTAAATCAATTTAATTATTTTTTTAAAATAAAATATTAATTAAATTATTATATATAATTATATTAAAAAATTAAATTTATATTAAATTTATTTAGCGAATCCAAACCCACGAACATAATTCAAAATGAATTTAATATAATTTTAAATCTTTTATTTTAAATAGTGCACGAACTATAATTTAAAAATGAGTTAACTACTGGGATGGTCACTTATGTTTCCCTCTAGTACAGAGTTTGTCACCGATTCTGAAAAACGACCAATAAGGTCACTTACGTTTTCGGGGCGTAAACTTTTGGTCACTCAGTCGTTTGTTGTCGTTAACCTTTGACGAGAGGTTGATCTGAAACAAGAAAAAAAAAGATAAATTACCTAGACAGTCCATAAACTATTACTTTACTCCTTTTTTGACCACCGAAATAAAAACAATTTGTATAATTTAACATTTAATCCTCCACATTCATATTTTTTTATTTCTTCTTCATCTATCTCAATCTCTAATTTTCTACTATATTAATCATCAATTCACACCGTATATTATAATCCATCACCGTATATATATCCATGTTTCAAATAATGTTTGTAATCCTCAACTCAAAATTTCTAATCTTTCAAAAAATCTCAAAATTTTGGAAATTTTACAAAGCAGTCCTCAAATCCCTAAAATTACCCAAACCCAAACCCCCCAAATCGTCGCCGCTTTCGTCGTCGATCGCCGCCCATGACTACACCCCTTTGGTCACCGGAGCATGGCAGTCATTTCTCCCAACACGTCGTCACCAGAAACGGCGAACGACGTGCAACCGAACGTCGAATGCGAAATCGACGTTCAGCTGGCACGCCGTTCACCGTTTTCGATGACACCGTGTTTGGGGAAATGGCCACCATGCTCCGGTGACCAAAGGGGTGTGGTCAGGGGCGGAGATCGGCGACGGAAGCGGCGACAATTTGGGGGTTTGGGTAATTTTAGGGATTTGAGGACTGTTTTGTAAAATTTCCAAAATTTCCAGATTAAAGATTTAAAATTCTGAGTTTTTTTTCTTCATTAGATTGATTTTAAAAAATAAAAACAGTGCCACATGTCGAGCATTGATTGGTTGATAATTTTTTAACACCCTTTAACGGTCTGGCACCTAAAATTATAACGTTTGGAATTTTGGGCACCTATTTTACCAAAAAAATACTTTAGGCACCTAAAGTTCAAAAAAGATATACTTTGGGCACCTATTTTCATTTAAGCCTTTCGAATATGCTATGTAAATATTGTTGCACGTAAATTTGGCATTATTTTGTACTGAACCATATTAAGAATTACAAACATTATTTGAAACATGCATATATACTGTGATGGATTATAATATACGGTGTGAATTGGGGATTGATATAATAGAAAATTAAAGAATGAGTTAACTAAAGAAGAATATGGAAGATGGTGGTGGAGAGAAGAAATAAAAAATGTAAATGTGGAGGATTGAATGTGTAATTATACAAATTATTTTTATTTCGGTGGTCAAAATAAGAGTGAAGTAATAGTTTAGGGACTGTCTAGGTAATTTATCTTTTTTTTATTATCTCAGATCAGCCTCCCGTTAATCCCTAAAACGTAAGTGACCTTACTGGTCGTTTTTTAGAATCGGTGACCAACTTTATACTGGGGGAAACATAAGTGATCATCCCAGTAGTTAACCCTTTAAAAATATATAAAATATTGTTAACTTTAATTTAATTATTAATTTTATTTAATTAGGTTAGATGTTTATATACATATGTCATGTTTGAATTTCCTAAAACCACATTTTCTTTCTTTTTCCGAGCATTAAAATCCATATATGACATATATTTAATGTTGGGTTTTATATTACATTAATGAGGTTAGCTTAGTGGTAAGCATGTGTTCTTTTTACTCCAATGTTCCATGTTTGAATCCGCCTAAGGCATTTTTTTTCTTTTATTTTTCTGGACATTAATAACCATTTAAAATATATATCAAAGATTGTATCTCATAGCGGCAAGCACTTTCCCATGCATTCCAATGTCCCAGGTTCAATTCCTCTTGGATGCAACCTTTATGCTAGCATTTTTCCATCTTCAATCAGGGTGTGACATGTGTCATTACATGATTGGAGGGGATTTTTTTTTTGAAAAGAAAGAGATTTCCATGTGCCTCGTTAAAAACACTCCTTACAAAAGAAGGAAAAAAATGAGATCAAATGTGTAATTATACCAATTATTTTAACAATCCCGTCAATTTTTTCGTTTTTTTAGCGGCTGGTGGCTTAATTGGAACCATTTAAATAGTTAAGTGGTATATTTGTCAAAATTAAAAGTATAGTGGTCAAATTGACACCAACCATATAATTAGGTGGTCACTAGTGTAGTTTACCCAAAATAAAAATATTAAAAGTCTAAATAAAAATAACTGCAAATGAATTTAATAGTCCGGTCGAATTAATTAAAGTTAGTTCGGGTCAATTCGATTAACATTTAAGCATTTTAAATTTCTAATTAATTCGGTTAATAATCGAACTAGCCATTTGAACACCCTTAAATATTCGGAAACTTTTGAGGATAAATGAATATTTAAATATATGGGATCAAATACAAATAATCATGACACAAAGGTTTAAAAGAGATTACAAAATTGATAAATCATAATTCAATTTTCAAGATTTGAGAAAGGTATAGGCCGTCTATCCGGCCATGATTCTATCTTCTCAAAGTACTTGACGAATAAAAGATATCATATCACTACAATTATCAGGTCAAGAGATTTTTCATGATATCTCACCACTAATCACTTCACCATCAGTCGGCAAGCCACTTGAGAAGTGGACATGCAATCTTTTCATGCGCTTCAAACCCGACTCCAAAATTGATTCTAGATTCCTCTTATAGGTTCCATGTATGCAAACTGCAATTACAGGGAAAATCGAGAGGATTAAGCAGAACAAAAGATGTAAACCAAGAGCATCAATCTAAGAGAAGTGATGTTCTTATTCTTACATTGCACTTCATCGGCTAAAATGATTTGTTTTAATAAGCTTTCTGACTCGACCGTCTGCAATGCAACAACATATGATATCTTCATTAGATAGTGCATACACATCAACAAAGATGCTCAAAACAACAGATAAGGATAAATTTAACGGAAAATTCGGACTAAAGGAACTAAATTAATTTCTTTTAAAAGATTCATCACCGTTACAGTGTGACCTTGGTTTGCGCGTATCAAAAGCTCCCCGTTTTCCTCCAGAAGACTAAATCTTTGCTTATTATCCTTTCTGACGGCCTACATTCAAAGAAACATTCAACCATGAATCATTTGAATTTCGATAGAAAACTCATTAGATAAGACTACAAACATTTTCCTTCCCCTGACAAGAAAAGTAACTAAAGAAGCCATTTTCATCTTTCACTACATAAAGTATCATGTTTTAAGGATAAAAATTGGGAAATTTTCAATCAAAACAAGAAACAATTCTCAAGTAGAGACAAGAAATTCTTCAGAAACTTTACCTCCTTGATGTCATCAACCGTGTGTGACCTTAAAGGAATATTTGCAAATGTTTTTATGTTCAGCTTCAACAAATCTCCAACTTTGACATAACCATCGTTTCTCATATTCAAATTCAGTTCAGTAGCCATATGTCGCAGAATTCGTGTCCTAAAGATATTAAAACAAAAGTAAAATACTAATAAATAAACAAATAATCACTTCAATCGAATACACCCATGGTTGTAACTTGTAAGCAAAAACAATGCAGAAAAAAAAAAGAATCGACAGAATGTTCTAAACTGCAACGTCACTTACAAGAGTCGACCAAGAGCATCAATTTTGTCCTTGCCCCCTCCACGGCCTCTGGATCTTTCTCGGTCATTTTTCAACTCTTTTCCTCTTCCTCCGACTCCACTGTCAAATCCCCAAAAATAATAGAGAGCGAAATTGTTACCGAATGATCAAACTGATTATTGATAAATGATAAATCCTCCCCAGATTTTTTAAAAAAATACCTTCTATTTGAATGAGCAAAAGAAGAAAACGGCGACGGCGACGACGACGATGACATGGTGTTATTAAGGCCACGTAGACTGAAATCGTGTTGTGCAGAACGCGAGGTACTGTTATACCGTTAACACAAACAACAAGGCCACGTAGACTGAAATCGCGTTGTGCAGAACGCGATAACCGACCTCGCGTCCTACACAACGCGAGGTCCTCCGACATGGCAAGTTTGGGGATCATTTTGCCAAATAATATTTTTTGGGAGCCATTTTCCCAAATAATAATTTAGAAAGGATTATTCACCTAAAATTGCCTAAAATAACACCTAACTCTCAGCCGTCTAACATTCATTGTTGTCGGATGCCACCATCGACGGTCGTAGATGGTGACCGTTCAGTCCAAGATTTCACCGACCGCTTTATCTTGGTCCTCTGAGTTAAATTCGACCTCTATTTTTTTCAGAAAGTGTTTCGAAGTCCATAAAAAGAGATTGAAAGTGAGAAAACCCAAAGTTTCAATTGAGATTCGCAGGTTTTGGGGTATTTTTCGATGAAACAACCACTAAATTCAGACTTGACGTGTCAAAACGAGTCTTCTGGTACAATTTAAGATCAAACGACCGCCGGTACTGAGGCTGACGGTGAGACAAGTGGGCGGTGATTCTTTTTTATATTTTTTAATTTAACAATAATAATAATATATGATTTTATTACTTATTTTAAATTATTTTTATATTTAATAATATTAAAAAAGTAATAAATATTCTAGAGTGACCACAAAAATTTAATGTATAAAGTTTAGTTATTAAATTAAAAAGTTTGAAAGTTGAGTGACAAAAATAGGAGTGAACAGATAGTTGAGTGATTAACGTATATTTTACCCAATTTCTTTTTGCTTCATTGAATTATAATTATTAAGATAATATTTTAGGTGTCGATTTTTTAAATCATTAAATGAATATTGAATATTACTATAAATTAAACATTAAATTATGGGTAATTATTTCATGTACAAGTAGGGCCGGCAATTACCCATGGATGATGGCCCACCCGACTCACTCAATCCAACTAAATGGACGAAAATTTGATAAAATGTGGGTTTGATCCGTTTGAAGTGGGTGGCGGATGGAGCGGATGATGGATTCGGGTGAAAAATTTTCAACCCACTATCCGATCTGTCACCCACTCCATCCATCGGTATAATATTAATTTTAAAAAATATTTTGAAACTTAGACTTTTTTAAGCTTTTGTTTATTATTGGGAAATGAGAATTTTGTTTATGTAGGTCCTGTTGTATGTAAGATTATTTGAAAATTTAGAACTTTAATAACAGTTGACTTTAATGTATTAAATATTAAATTTTTTTAGTAAGATTTTACATGTATATTTAACTATAATTTTCTAATAATAGAACTCATTTATGATCCGATCCACCCGCCTCATCCGCAGTTGATGGGTGGGGCGAATTTGGGTCAATGATCAAGAGGGTGGTGGGTGGGTTGGGTGACGATTTGGGATACGGATGATGGGGTGGGTGAAACTCCAACCCACCCAAATCCGACCCGTTGCCAGCCCTACAGTACAAGTGTTTGTTGAAATTTTATTTTTATAAGTATCTTAGTTTTAGAGTTTAAGGATTTCGTTTAGGTCTAGTGTTTAGCGGTTTTAGTGGGTGAGTTTTGATTTAGGGGGTGTGGTTAGAATTTGGAGTTTACAGTTAAATTTTAGCGTTTATAGGTTAAACCCTAAATCTATAATCATGCCACATGAAACTAAACTCTAGCCTCTAAACCTAGATTCTAACCATAAACCCTAAGTTTTAAACCCCTACACTTAAACCTCTAAACTTTAAATTAGGTTTTTAAACCCTAAAATTAAGGCGTTTGTAAAAACTTTTCGAGTCCACCGTCAGTGCATGAGATTTTTTTCTTAAATTATTAGATATCGTTAACAGTTTAACAACGAATTGCTAGAACATGTTCATCAAATTAAAGTAATATATTAATTAATCTAAACTGAACTTTGTAAATAACACAAAATGATTATTGAAATATTTGTAACACCCGGGTTGGGGGTCGGGCGAAAATAATAATTTAATAATGGTTCGGGTTTCGATTCCAAATTTTTAAATAATAAAAATTTGTTTGGGCCTCGGATTTTAAGACATCAAGATTTAGTTGGACCATTTTTAAAATAAACCCAAAAAGCCATGGGTGTCGTCTTTTGTAGTTGTCTTATTTCATTAAGGGCATTTAGGTCTTTGGACCTTTAATTTCAAACAAACCTAAAATAATACTTTTTGAGTCATCTTCTTCCCCTCTCCATTATTCACTTCAACGTCAAAAGAAACCCTCTCCCCTTGTTACTATTCCATTCAATAGCTTGCTCATTTTTGAAGGTTTTGCAAAGGTAATTTCGTTTTTGACTTACCCTCGTCATTCTCTACAAGTTGACATCTTTTGTTTTCATTTTTATACATGTTTTTGAGATTTGAAAATCTAAGGATTTTGGGATAAAAATGTTGCCTTTATGGCCTTTGACTAAAGATTTTGGTTTATTGTTGGTGTGGGGGTTGTTTGTAGTCCATGGGAATCAATATATGTGATTTTTAAAGAATTTTATGCTTATTCCCGAATTTGGGTTTTTGGGAGGTTTTGGATTGAGATATGGGGGTTTTTTATGTGAATATGAGAGGGCTAATGGATAGGCTTCATGTAAGGGAAGTTTTGGAGACTTTATGGAGTAATTTGAGGGTTGAAATCAAGGGATTTAAGGGGTGCTCAAGGGCTGCTCGGGATTATGGATTTTTGAGTTGTTTTCAATGGAAAAATTGATGTCTTGTGCTTGGTATGTAATCCGGGTTGATTATTTTAGAACCTGGACTGATTTGGGATTGTTTGCTTGGTGTTGAAATGTTTAGAAACGAGAAATTCGGTTGGTGAAGCTTCGGGGACAAATCCAGGGATTTCAGAGTCTTAAGCTTGGTCTTCGATCTTCTCTTGGGTAGAAACGGTGAGTAGAGTTATCGGTTTTTTACATTGTGCTCGATATGGATTCCTTTGGGGTTTGGGTGGAACCTTGAGAGGTCACCTAAACCCGTGTGTAAGCTTCTCTACTCTCATGTTGTAGTCGTGTTGAGTTCGTGCCTCACGTGATGGTAGTTTAAACTACGGTGATGTGTAGTCCCACCGGTAGTGACTAGTAGGGTAGTACTTTGATGTGTAGTCCCATTGGAAATCCACTAGTCGAAACGGTGATGTGTAGTCTCACCGTACGTGTATGTTGGTTGTGCTTGTGCAAACCATGTGTTGATGTTGAGATAGACCCTTGTGCATCCATTGCTTTCTTGCATATAAACCGTGTTTTGGAAAACTACATGTTGTGAATTATAGAGCCTCTCTCACTAAGCTAGTTAGCTTATGCTCTTATTGTTTCCAACGTGCAGATCGTTAGAGTTCGGGAGGCGAGCGAGCGAAGGAGGAGCTTTTGGAGTTCTCAAGCGAGTCTAAGTATGGTTTGCTTTTGTAATAATGCCTAGACAATGGGGTATAGAGTTTAGGAGTTGGGGTCAAACTCCTTAGGAATTTATGTTGAGCATGTTAAACTTATGGTTGAGTTATGCTTTTGTTTCATGGTTTGTGATTTATGCTTGATATGTTGCTTATGTGAACATGCCTTAATATGTATGTTGTTGGCCTATGTATGCCTTACATTTGACTATCCCTTGTGAGGAGTGCTATGCTTGCTAAGTATGCACATTTGGGTGAAATTGCATGAAGCTTTGATTAGTATGAATTTCGTTAGATTAAATGCCTCACGTGTTAAATTTTGATTGTGATTTGATGTATGTACTCTGTATGTTCTTGGGGGAGTCCATAAATGCATCTAATGTCGGGTTGGTGGTCATCAAGTTGGGAAAAGGTTGAGTTGCAGAGCAGGGCGTATCGGTACGCCTAAGGGTCGTATCGATACGGTCTTGCCTGCAGAGCTCAGTTTTGGCTGAGCGTATCGATACGCGGGGGCGTATCGATACGGTTTTTGGTCACTAGAATTCAGTTTGTGTTGGGCGTATCGATATACTGGGGTGTATCGATACCCTCCAAAGTTACTGGAATTGGGAGAAATGGGTGAGAGCAGGGCGTACCGTTACGGGGTTCACGCGTATTGGTACGGGTCTACTCTGTTGACCAAGGAGGTTTGACCGAGAAGGGCGTATCGTTACGCTCAAGGGCTGTATCGATACGGTCTTCCCGGAGTTGACTCCTTGGGTTGACCTGGTCAGGGCGTATCGATACCCCTAGTTAGGGTACCGATACGGTCTGCCCTGTAAGCTTAAAAATGGTCTAAGGTTGTATGGTCGGGGTTTGAATGTGATCTTTTAGATGTCTTCCGCTGTTGTGAATCACTTAGGACTTAATATTCCTCTAGACAAGATTTAAAATAAAAGAAAAAAATTAGGGTTGCTAACCGAGGGGGAACCTTAACTGGTTTTCACTAGGTTTTCCCCGTGTGGCCCACTCAGACCGGTCATCCGGCCAGACCGGGACGAGGGGGTTACATTTATTGGTATCAGAGCCTAAGGTTTCCAAGACCTCGGGCAGGTAAGTGAGGTAAGTTAAGGTATTATAAGTGTTTTGCCATGAATGTCTAAATTTTGTCTCTAGCACGGTGTATGAATGAATGCTATAATGGCCTTGTTGTTGCTTGAGTGCTGGTTCGAGTCCCTATTGTTAGGCGTTGTTGTCAAAATAAAAAGGAAAATTTTGTTTTGGTTTAAAGAGCTTGAGAACCGGAGTCCTTTGCCCCTTTGCTAACCTAACGTTTCCTTGTTGTTGTGTGTTTGTTGTTTTAGATTACTTTAATTGCTATGGTGAGACCGAGGGGACGGCCTAGGGCGGGTGACCAGGCACCCGAGAACGTGCCTCCTGCTCTTAATGCTCCCGATGGTAATGGAGGGAACGTCGGAGGTGATGGTAATGGGCCTCAGGCTAAGGCTAATGTGGGAGGTAATGAGGCTCAAGCGGGCCAAGGCCAGGCAGGGCCAGATGTGGCTCATCTAATTCAGACCATAGCCGGAGCTTTCCAGACAGCTTTGGCCGGTATGCAAGCTGCGGCACCACCTCAGGGTGCGGGGACAGGATTACCCCTAGAGAGGCTACGTAATTTGGGGGCAGTTGAGTTTCGTGGGTTGTCTCCGGAGGGTTCGGAAGGGTGGCTTGAGAGCACTACTCGCATCTTGGGTCAGATTGAGTGTTCGAATGCCCGTAAGTTGGGATGCATCGTCTCTTCGCTTCAGGGAGACGCTTATACTTGGTGGACCACTGCTACTTCCGGTATGGCCGAGGCGGATATCACATGGGAGTTTTTCAGGAATGCCTTCAAGAGGAAGTATCTCGGGGTCCGGTACTTGGATGAAAAGAAAAGGGAGTTCATGGATTTGGTTCAAGGTAATAGGACCGTGTCTGAGTATGAGATCCAGTTTGTGAGGTTGAGCCAGTACGCGCCAGAGTTGATTCCGGATGAGAAGGAGCGATGTGAACGTTTCAGATATGGGTTGACTACGGATGTGAAGACCTACATGTTGGCCTCCGACTACACCGAGTTCGATGTCTTGGTTTCTAGGGCCAAGGATGTAGAGCAGAACCTGAGCTCTAGAGCACGTGCTGGTGGGTCTGACTCCAGGAAGAGACATGCGAACTGGGATAGGGATCATGCCAAGAGGCATAGAGATAGGAGGTACCAGCCCGATACGAGGCCTAGGGGTGGTAACCATGGTCAGGGCCGTCAGGGCCAAGGGGCTGTTGGGCACATTCCGGAGTGCACTAGATGCGGGAGACGCCACCCAGGTGAGTGTATGGGTATGTTTGGGGCGTGTCGGAACTGTAGCTCCCGAGACCATTTGAGGCGTGATTGTCCACACCCAATTAGGGGAGGACCGGCTCCAGCGAGGGGTTTTGAGCATCAGAGAGGTCGTGGGCGCGGCCGTGGGAACTTCCAGCCGAGGAATGAGGGTTAGAGGAACTTGGCTCATGTGGTAGCAGTCCAGCCCGAGGGAGGAGGACCGGCTAGGGTGTACGCTCAGCGAGAGGCTGGGAATGACACTGATGTCATTGCAGGTAATTTCACATTACATTCTTTGAGTTTGCTTTCTCTAATAGATTCGGGGTCAACACATTCGTATATTTTGGGCGATCATGCAAAGTCATTAGGATTACCTTGTGATTTGCTAGAGGTAGGTGTAAATGTCACTAGCTCTTTTGGTGATACAGTGGTAGTTAGGAAAATGTATAGGAGGTGTCCCTTGATGATTCAGGGCCACGTATTTCCGGTCGACATGATGGAGCTACCCTTTTATGGCTTTGATGTGATTTTGGGCATGGATTGGCTTGTAGAGCATAGAGCTAGTGTTGACTTCGAGACTAAGAGGGTCTCTTTGAGGCTTACCGATGACCTTGAGGTTGTGGTAGTTGGGGAGAATGTCAAGTTTCTGTCCAATGTGGTTTCGGCTTTGGAAGCTCAGAGGTTGTTGGGTTCAGGGTGTCAGGCTTACTTGGCTTACATAATAAACCCGGATATGAGTGAGGTGAGACCTCAGGACATCAGGACTGTATGTGACTTTCCGAGTGTCTTTCCGGAAGAGCTACCAGGCTTGCCTCCAGATAGAGCTGTTGAGTTTGCTATTGAGACATATTCTGATTCTGCACCGGTGTCGATTGCTCCGTATAGAATGGCACCGAAGGAGTTGAAAGAGTTGAAGACACAGTTTCAGGAGTTGATTGACAGAGGCCTTATTAGGCCTAGTGTTTCCCCGTGGGGTGCTCCGGTTTTGTTTGTGAAAAAGAAGGATGGTAGCATGAGGATGTGTATAGATTATAGGCAGTTGAATAAGGTAACGGTGAAAAACAAATATCCCTTGCCTAGGATCGATGATTTGCTAGACCAGTTGAGGGGTGCTTCCGTGTTCTCAAAGATTGACTTGAGGTCTGGATATTATCAGTTAAAGGTAAAGGATGCGGACATACCGAAGACAGCCTTTCGTACACGTTATGGGCATTATGAGTTTTTGGTGATGCCTTTTGGGTTGACCAACGCTCCAGCAGCCTTTATGGATATGATGAACCGGGTGTTTCATAAGTTCTTGGACAGGTTTGTGGTAGTGTTTATTGATGACATCTTAGTGTACTCTAGGACCGAGGAGGAGCACGATGAACACTTAAGGTTAGTGCTTCAGACCCTACTTGAGAATCAGTTGTACGCCAAGCTAAGTAAGTGTGAGTTTTGGATTAGGGAGGTGGTCTTCCTAGGTCACGTGATCTCAGCTAGTGGGATTAGTGTAGATCCCAAGAAGATTGAAGCCATTGTGAGTTGGAAGCAACCGAAATCGGTGACAGAAATTCGCAGTTTCCTAGGTTTGGCGGGGTACTATAGAAGGTTTGTTGAGGGGTTCTCAAGAATAGCGGCTCCGTTGACCAAGTTGCTACAGAAAAATGTTCCATATGAATGGTCAGATGTAAGACAAGAAGCGTTTGAGAAATTGAAGAAAGCTTTGACCGAAGCTCCTATTTTGATTCAGCCTGAGCCGGGGAGAGAGTTTGTGATTTACAGTGATGCATCTTACGTGGGGCTAGGTTGTGTGCTTATGCAAGAAGGTAAGGTAGTGGCGTATGCTTCACGATAGTTGAAGGTTCACGAGAAGAATTACCCCACACATGACATAGAGTTGGCTGCGGTGGTGTTCGCGTTAAAGATTTGGAGACACCATCTTTATGGGGAGAAGTGCACCGTGTACACCGACCACAAGAGTTTGAAATATTTGATGTCCCAGAAGGAGTTGAATCTTAGGCAACGAAGGTGGTTAGAGCTTCTTAAGGATTATGACCTTACCATAGAGTATCACCCGGGACAGGCAAATGTGGTGGCCGATGCCTTGAGTAGGAAGGTGGCCGTTGAGTTGCGAGCGATGTTTGCAAGGTTGAGTGTGTCTACGGATGGTGGGTTGGTAGCCGAGCTTCAGGCTAAGCCATCATTGGTTCAGTTGATCCGTGAGAAGCAGTTGCGAGATGAGTCTTTGGCACCTCACGTGCAAGACATAGCCGAAGATAGGCCTACCGAGTATTGTTTTAGAGAGAATGGGATCCTATGTTTCAAGGATAGGATAGTGGTTCCGGAGGATGCCGAGTTGAGGCGTACGATCTTGAATGAGGCTCACAATAGTCCTTTTGCTATGCATCCGGGTAGCACGAAGATGTATCGAGGATTGAAGGAAGATTATTATTGGGTTGGTTTGAAAAAGGACGTAGCCGAGTTTGTAAGTAGATGCATGGTTTGTCAGAGGGTCAAGGCTGAGCACCAGTTTCCCTCAGGGTTACTGCAACCGTTGAAGATTCCAGAGTGGAAGTGGGAGCGTATCACTATGGACTTTGTGTCAGGACTTCCGTTGACTCCTTCGAAGAAAAATTCAGTGTGGGTGATTGTAGATAGATTCACCAAGTGTGCTCACTTCATACCGGTTCATACTACCTATACATTAGACAAGTTGGCCGAATTGTATATTCGTGAGATTGTGAGGTTACATGGGGTACCGAAGTCGATTGTGTCTGACCGAGATCCGAGATTCACCTCTAGATTCTGGGAGTGTTTGCATCGAGCTTTGGGTACATGGTTGAACTTCAGCACTTCGTATCATCCGCAGTCAGATGGGCAGTCAGAGAGGGTAATTCAGATATTAGAGGATATGTTGAGGTGTTGCATCATTGACTTTCAGGGGTCATGGGAGAAACACTTACCATTAGTGGAGTTCGCGTATAACAACAACTTTCAGTCGAGCATTCAGATGGCCCCTTATGAAGCCTTGTATGGTAGGAAGTGTAGGACCCCGATATGCTGGGCCGAGGCCGGGCAGAAACTTGTTCTGATGCCCGAATTGCTTAAGGGAACCACCGAGAAGGTGAAGTTGATATGCGATCGCTTGAAAGCGGCTTCAGATCGGCAAAAGTCCTATGCCGACTTAAAAAGGAAGGAGGTAGAATACTCCGTGAGGGATAAAGTGTTTTTGAAAGTCTCACCTTGGAAGAAGGTGATGAGGTTTGGGAGGAAGGGCAAGTTGAGCCCAAGGTACATAGGGCCTTACGAGATAGTTGAGAGAATTGGTCCGGTTGCATATAGATTGAGACTCCCAGTTGAGCTAGAGAAGATTCATGATGTATTTCATGTGTCGATGCTTAGGAGGTATAGAGCGGATCCGTCCCATGTTATGCTAGTAGAGGAAATAAAGTTAAATCCGGACTTGTCTTACAACGAGGAACCAGTTGAGATACTTGCTTCTGATAGCAAGGTATTGCGTGGCAAGACTATAGAGTTGGTCAAGGTATTATGGAGACATAGAGGTGTGGAGGAAGCCACGTGGGAGAGGAGAGCTGACATGCTTGAACAGTTTCTGTATTTGTTTCCGCCAGGTAATTTCAGGGACGAAATTCCTTAAGTGGGGGAGAGTTGTAACACCTGTGTTCGGGGGTCGGGCGAAAATAATAATTTAATAATGGTTCAGGTTTCGATTCCAAATTTTTAAATGATAAAAATTGGTTTGGGCCTTGGGTTTTAAGACATCAAGATTTAGTTGGACCATTTTTAAAATAAACCCAAAAAGCCATGGGTGTCATCCTTTGTAGTTGTCTTATTTCATTAAGGGCATTTAGGTCTTTGGACCTTTAATTTCAAACAAACCTAAAATAATACTTTTTGAGTCATCTTCTTCCCCTCTCCACTATTCACTTCAACGTCAAAAGAAACCCTCTCCCCTTGTTACTATTCCATTCAATAGCTTGCTCATTTTTAAAGGTTTTGCAAAGGTAATTTTGTTTTTGACTTACCCTCGTCATTCTCTACAAGTTGACATCTTTTGTTTTCATTTTTATACATGTTTTTGAGATTTGAAAATCTAAGGATTTTGGGATAAAAATGTTTCCTTTATGGCCTTTGACTAAATATTTTGGTTTATTGTTGGTGTGGGGGTTGTTTGTAGTCCATGGGAATCAATATATGTGATTTTTAAAGAATTTTATGCTTATTCCCGGATTTTGGTTTTTGGGAGGTTTTTGGGAGGTTTTGGGTTGAGATATGGGGGTGTTTTATGTGAATATGAGAGGGCTGATGGATAGGCTTCATGTAAGGGAAGTTTTGGAGACTTTAAGGAGTAATTTGAGGGTTGAAATCAAGGGATTTAAGGGGTGCTCAAGGGCTGCTCGGGATTATGGATTTTTGAGTTGTTTTCAATGGAAAAATTGATGTCTTGAGCTTGGTATGTAATCCGGGTTGATTATTTTAGAACCTGGACTGATTTGGGATTGTTTGCTTGGTGATGAAATGTTTAGAAACGAGAAATTCGGTTGGTGAAGCTTCGGGGACAAATCCGGGGATTTCGGAGTCTTGAGCTTGGTCTTCGATCTTCTCTTGGGTAGCAACGGTGAGTAGAGTTATCGGTTTTTTACATTGTGCTCGAATGGATTCCTTTGGGGTTTGGGTGGAACCTTGAGAGGTCACCTAAACCCGTGTGTAAGCTTCTCTACTCTCATGTTGTTGTGGTATGTTGATTGTGTATATGTTGTGATTATTGAATGCATTTTAAGTTGTTCATGTTGTAATCGTGTTGAGTTCGTGCCTCACGTGATGGTAGTTTAAACTACGGTGATGTGTAGTCCCACCGGTAGTGACTAGTAGGGTAGTACTTTGATGTGTAGTCCCATTGGAAATCCACTAGTCGAAACGGTGATGTGTAGTCCCACCGTACGTGTATGTTGGTTGTGCTTGTGCAAACCATGTGTTGATGTTGAGATAGACCCTTGTGCATCCATTGCTTTCTTGCATATAAACCGTGTTTTAGAAAACTACATGTTGTGAATTATAGAGCCTCTCTCACTAAGCTAGTTAGCTTATGCTCTTATTGTTTCCAACGTGCAGATCGTTAGAGTTCGGGAGGCGAGCGGGCGAAGGAGGAGCTTTTGGAGTTCTCAAGCGAGTCTAAGTATGGTTTTCTTTTGTAATAATGCCTAGACAATGGGGTATAGAGTATAGGAGTTGGGGTCAAACTCCTTAGGAATTTATGTTGAGCATGTTAAACTTATGGTTGAGTTATGCTTTTGTTTCATGGTTTGTGATTTATGCTTGATATGTTGCTTATGTGAACATGCCTTAATATGTATGTTGTTGGCCTATGTATGCCTTACATTTGACTATCCCTTGTGAGGAGTGTTATGCTTGCTAAGTATGCACATTTGGGTGAAATTGCATGAAGCTTTGATTAGTATGAATTTCGTTAGATTAAATGCCTCACGTGTTAAATTTTGATTGTGATTTGATGTATGTACTCTGTATGTGCTTGGGGGAGTCCATAAATGCATCTAATGTCGGGTTGGTGGTCATCAAGTTGGGAAAAGGCTGAGTTGCAGAGCAGGGCGTATCGGTACGCCTAAGGGCCGTATCGATACTGTCTTGCCTGCAGAGCTCAGTTTTGGCTGGGCGTATCGATACGCGGGGGCGTATCGATACAATTTTTGGTCACTGGAATTCAGTTTGTGTTGGGCGTATCGATACACTGGGGTGTATCGATACCCTCCAAAGTTACTGGAATTGGGAGAAATGGGTGAGAGCAGGGCGTACCGATACGGGGTTCACGCGTATCGGTACGGGTCTACTCTGTTGACCAAGTAGGTTTGACCGAGAAGGGCGTATTGATACGCTCAAGGGCTGTATCGATACGGTCTTCCTGGAGTTGACTCCTTGGGTTGACCTGGTCAGGGCGTATCGATACCCCTAGTTAGGGTACCGATACGGTCTGCCTTGTAAGCTTAAAAATGGTCTAAGGTTGTATGGTCGGGGTTTGAATGTGATCTTTTAGATGTCTTCCGCTGTTGTGAATCACTTAGGACTTAATATTCCTCTAGACAAGATTTAAAATAAAAGAAAAAAATTAGGGTTGCTAACCGAGGGGGAACCTTAACTGATTTTCACTCGGTTTTCCCCGTGTGGCCCACTCGAACCGGTCATCCGGCCAGACCGGGACGAGGGGGTTACAATATTTAATAGTCGGTTTAACTCTAGAGTTTTTATTTGATTGTGGGATTTCAACTGTACCAAAGCTCTGATGAGAGTGGCTCACGGCTGTTGGTTTGTGGGGAGAAGGAAAGAAAGGGAAGCTCACTTTTGTTGGAAAGAGAACAATTAATTAAAAATTTGAATAAACTATACTGGTGGTCACTAAACTATTACCATTTTGTTATTTTGGTCTCTCAATTAATTTTTTTTGTCAAAACCGTCCTTCCTTCCAGATATTTTTCCTGTTTTGGTTCCTCTCCGTTAAAAAATTAACGAAATCGCTGACATAGAATTTTTTATATTTATATTTTCCAAATCAGCATTCTCTTTCCTCGTCAGCATATTATATATTATTTTTTATTATTTCAATCGACCAACCAGGGACCCCTTGTATAAGGGGTCCAAAGCTTAACCATTGAGCTAAGCTTGAGATTTAGTTAAATTTTAACCAAACAAATATTTAAGTTATACACTTTCTGACTTTCAGTCTAAAAAAATTGCCTATATAATAATTGAGCCGAGAACACATTGCACCAAGAGCAAAGGGTTCAACCATTAAGCTAAATATCCTCAATTTTTAATATTTAATTTAAAATATATTATCACCTCAAATTAGATCAAATTATTACTAAAATCAATCTAAAATTATTTTTTTAATTTGTTTGGAATAAAAAAACTAATTATTTATTTTTATAGTATTAGGTCATTTTAAAAATTAATTAAATGTAAAATAATTTGTTCATATACACGTCAACGAATTAAATGTTATTTAAAAAATTATATTTTATTCTAAATAAATATTATAAATTTAATTTTTTATAATTTTTAATATTAAATTTATAAAATAATTGTTTAATTATTTTTATTTCAAAACGAAGTGAAAATAATTCTAGTTTGATCTTCGATTTTAATTACATTTCAAGCTAAAAAAATTTCTAAAAAATTAAAATAATAATTTTAAATCTAAATATTTATTTTTAAATAATTCAAAATTTATATACAAAATTTTTAGAATGATCTAATTCATTTTACCAATATTAAATAATTATTTTTTTATTCCAAAAGAATTGAAAAAAATAATTTTAGGTGATAATAAATCTTAAATTAAATATTAGATTTTGTAGATACTTAATAAAATTTTAACTTAATGCAGTGGATAAGGATAGAGCTTTTAGTTCAAAGGGTTCTTGGTTTAAACCTCCATAAATGTAGTTTTAGTTATTTTTAGGCTGATGTATAACATAAATATTTGTTTGGTTAAAATTTATTTAAATTTTAAGCCTAACTCAATGGTTAAGCATTAGACCCCTTTTGCAAGGGGTCTCTGGTTCAATTCCTCCCACTTGCACAAATGAGGAGGGTTTTTCTCCTTTAATTTGTTTGAAATTTGGAGGTGACACGTGTCACCTCTTGGTTGGTCAATTGAAATAATAAAAAATAATATATAATATGCTAACGAGGAAAGAGAATGCTGATTTGGAAAATAAAAATATAAAAAAATTACATGTCAGCGATTTCATTAATTTTTTAACGGAGAAGGACCAAAACAGAAAAATTATCTAACAAGAGGGACGATTTTGGTAGACACAGTTAAAAAATGTTTAAATAGAAACAACTATAAAAGAATTCAATAGTCTGATTGAATTAATTAAAGTTAGTCTGGTTCAATTAATTAATTTTACAAATAGGTAAATTTGATTAACATTTAAGCATTTTAAAATTTTATCAAATTCGATTAATAATTGAGTTGACCATTTGAACGCCCTCAAATATTCTAAAAATTTTGAGGACAATATGAATATTTAACGTTGATGGAAGGATATTTTGAGGATAATATGAACTCCCTAAAATTTCAATAATCACAGGGTTTGCCAAGAAATTTCGTGGCTGCCGCCTTTAGAGGGATCCATTAAGTTTAATGTTGATGGATCGATGAGGGGAAAATCGGGCCCTGTTGGGTGTGGGAGTGTGCTTCGTGATGTGGAGGGACGTGTTTTGGTTATATTTTCGCGTCCGCTAAGAGTTATGAATTCGAATGAGGCATGAGTTAAGCTATTGCATATGCACTTAATGTGTTGGTACACTTGTCATGGGCTATGAAGCCTTTTTATAATAATAGAATTTGACTCTACGGTGGCTGTATCATGTGTACTTCATCTAGAGAGGAGGTCATGATGTTTTTGGAGATGTTTTTGGGGTAAATAGATGTTGCTTGTCGAGTGTTGCCGTACGTTTGTTTTTACAAATTTTCGGGAAGCAAATAGGTTAGCCGATATGCTAGTTAAGCGGAGTGTCGAAAGCGGACATGAGGTCATGATTTCGAGTGATTTGATTTAGTTGTGGTGTTGTGGCCCGATAGCCGAGCGGGTAGGTGTTCTGTTGTTGGTAGCAATTCCTTGGAGTCCTTGTTGAAAGGTTTAGTTATGTGGCAAAGATATATGTGTATTTGTGATGCTGCTAGTAGTAGCTCCTTGGGATAGCTTTTGCTCGTTCTCATGGCTGGTTGGGTAACTTGTTGGTTTTCATTGGTTTCGATAGGGTGGTTTGCTCTCTTGTTATCTTACCTTTTATTACCGTGTTGTACTATTTTCTTTAATTTAAGTATAGAAAAGTTTTTAATGAGACACACAATACTATTATGTATAATTTTCTTAGTCAATGAAATAATAGCCGCTCTATCTATAAGGTATATGCGCATTGTCAAAGGATTAAGAATATGTATAAATAAATATTAACTTGTAATTATCTTTAGACTATTAATATATATATATATAATAAATTAGGCTTAATGCACCATTTACCCCCGAACTATACAAAATTTGCCCTTTTGTTACTTAAACAATCTATATATTAATTTAGTACTTAAAATTTTATTTTGTTAACTAATTTACTTTAAAAGTGTTAAAAAAATTATCTCACGACAAATCTCAGAACTCGTCATACGTCGTTGACCATTGATCCTAAAAAAAATCAGATTAAGAAGTATTTAAAAGTTTAATTAAAATTATCCGACGTTAACATATGGTTGACCTAGCATTTGACCAAATATGGGTTTTGAATTTCTTTTATTTCTTCTTTTTGGGCAATAATGTGGTAAACAACGTCTAACTATACATACTTGCTTCGCAAGCCAGCAAAGTCACTTTAGTCCCTTTGGCATAGCTTAAAAAATATTTTTTGTTTAAAAAAATTATTTTTCACTCACAAGCAATACTAAACATTTTTAAATTGGTGTAAAAAGTCACTTACAAAAGCTATTTTCCACAAAACCTCAAAAATTAAGATTTCTAACTTTTAGGGTGGAAAGTCACTTTTAGGTGTAGAATTTTTTTATCTTTAATTATTAACACTAATATTAATATGAATATGTTAAAATAATATTAAATATGATAATAATTATTATATTAAACTAATATTTAGTCATATTACAATAATATAAAAAATGTATAGTTTAGACTTTAAAGGCTAAATTTTTATATTAATTATTTAGAAATATTTAAAGGTTATATTTTATATATAAAAAATACTAATGAATTGTCATGGTTTTTAGATTTTTAGTATTTAAGTTGATTTATTTATATATAATAATATTAATAAATTTTATGATATCCAATTTAAACATAATTTACGTTCATTTATTTTTACTTTACAATATAATGTTTAAAATGGACATTTTATTTTTTTTAAAGTATTTTTTGACGGTAATGTCAAACACTAAAATCTTACAATTAATTTTTTCAAATTACTTTTAAAATCATTTTCTGACAACACTTTTAAAGCAATTTTCAAAAGTCATGCCAAACTAGCCCTAATTTTAGGGGTTGTTTGTTGTGAATAATCTCTCCGATCGGCCGTCCTCAAGCCAACGCAATCAATTTATATGCAATAATAATATTTTTTTGACCTCTTAAATTTTTTTTTGGGGGGGGAATAATTAAATCTTTAAAAAAATTTAATCTAATTAGACTCTTATACTCTAAATTTTATCAATTTACACCTTTTACTAACGCTGATTATTAAATCTAACAATTTTTTAGATCAATTGGTGTAACTGGTCATGTTACAATGTTGTCACTTAACATTTCTATAATTTTTTAATTTTATTTAAAAACTCTTTTAAAGTTCTAAAAATTCTAAAACAAACCTATAAAAATTATAAAAAATAACTTTCTAATTTTTTTGTAAATGTCACATGCAGTAATATTTCAAGAAAAAATCGTCAAAAATTGGTCAAAGAGCTTAATTGATATAATTTATTGATTGAAAAGCTTAATTGAGTGCAAAAAAATTTAGGTGTTTTACTAATTTTTTTTAAGCTTCAAACACCTAGCCTATTTTTTTCCCGTCGAATCCAACTTATTCGTAATAATATTTATAGACAATATCATAGACAAAAAAACTAAAACGTCGGGAGGGATCATACCCCCAACCCCCATAATTTATTTTTACTTTTGTTACATAAAATTTCTTCTTATTTTAAAATAATTATATTTGTCTCCTTATGCTCAATCCTAACTACATTACATAGAATCATCAAAAAAATTATCAGTTCCACATGTTTTTTTAATTGAATATAGAATTACTTTTTCAAATAAAACTTTTATAATATAATTTGAAAGTTTTATTCTTTTTTAAATTTCTTTGATTTTCTAACTATTTTAGATTGTATATTATTTATACAAAAAAATATGTGTTTTAAAGCAGCAACAACCACGATTTTTTTTTCAAAAATATAACACAAGTCAGATTATTTTCACAAATATTGCATTTGCTACAATGAAAGTAAAGATGATAGGAATGTTCACCGCCTTTAAACAATGGTTTGATATTTTGAAATAAAAAAATTAAAGTCGGATCGCCTACAATACAACTTTGAACATTATTTTCTGTATAAAGTGCATTTTCATCACTTATTTTCAACATTTTTTAATTAAAAAAATTAGATGAACAGTAAAATCGGATTAAATACACACTAACTTCACTTTTACTGTTCAAACTACTATATTTGTATAAATAACTTTACTTGTACCATATTTGTGAAAAAAACCCAACAACAATGAAAATGCAAAGCTTCCGTTAAGTAAAACATATAAGAAAATAATAATTCAAGTAATAGAGTAGGGTTGAAAATGGATTACATATCAAAATAAAAGGTACGGTATAATTCGCAGATCAAACTATGCATTAAGACAACAAATTTTGAACAAAACTTTAAGAAATGTAAATTTAATCATGCGCGATAAATGCAACAATCTTCTAACAAAGAAAGAAAACACTAACATGAACCGAGGGGAGAAACTACAGCACGATTAAAAAAATACCAATGATGTAAAATTGAAAATATGAAATAATTTTTTTTAGTTTAACCACTAGTAACCGACTCATTGACCGACTAATCCGAGATAATATGATGCGGCTCTCCAATGCAATTTTGTCCATTCACAACATTAGAATTCGAACTCCTAATCTTGTTTAAAGACCTAATGTCTCATCCTGATAGACCAATTAATTGTTGATAAAAATAGAATCATCTTGTATCAAATCAAATACAAATAATCATGACACAAAGGTTTAAAAGAGAGTACAAAATTAATAAATCGTCATTTAATTTTCATGATTTGAGAAAGGTATAGGTCGTCTATCTGGCCATGATTCTATCTTCTCAAAGTACTTGACAGGCACAACCCCATCAAAACCCTCACTCAGTATCACTTTGTTGTCTGAAATGTACAGCTTCATTCCATCTGCACTCATCAATGAAGTCATCATAAGGACTTTTGTTTAGCACCAAAAGATCGATAAATCTCCAGCCATGACTCGAATCAAAAGTGACAAACGAATGATATGAAGTTATTGGTTCAGTCTATAGAATCATCATTCATCACTAGCCTAAAACTCAAAAGAAGCATGCTTACCTTCCAAAGCTTTTCTGACATTGAGATGGATCAAGATGTTAACATCTCGCCTCATACCTGAAGACAACAAAGAGTATGAATCATCAGAAGCAAATCTACAGCATTTAGCTTCACTAGGACTTGATTTATGCTGATTAGTAATTGGCATTTGCTACAATTGATTAAAGATCGCGTCATAAATCTTAGTAATCCTCTTTCATATTCTTTAGCAAGAATCCTCTGGGGCAGAATGTAAATATCAATCATAATATCAGCAAAGCAATTCGTCATGTATGCCTAATTCGGATAGTATGACGAATTGCTTTGGAATGGCTTATAGGATCAGAATATCCTATTGAATTCGTTAAAGAAGAAAAAAGACGAATAAAAGATATCATATCACTACAATTATCAGGTCAAGAGATTTTTCATGATATCTCACCACTAATCACTTCACCATCAGTCGGCAAGCCACTTGAGAAGTGGACATGCAATCTTTTCATGCGCTTCAAACCCAACTCCAAAATTGATTCTAGATTCCTCTTATAGGTTCCATGTATGCAAACTGCAATTACAGGGAAAATCGAGAGGATTAAGCAGAACAAAAGATGTAAACCAAGAGCATCAATCTAAGAGAAGTGATGTTCTTATTCTTACATTGCACTTCATCGGCTGAAAGGATTTGTTTTAATAAGCTTTCGGACTCGACCGTCTGCAATGCAACAACATATGATATCTTCATTAGATAGTGCATACACATCAACAAAGATGCTCAAAACAACAGACAAGGATAAATTTAACGGAAAATTCGAACTAAAGGAACTAAATTAATTTCTTTTAAAAGATTCATCACCGTTACAGTGTGACCTTGATTTGCACGTATCAAAAGCTCCCCGTTTTCCTCTAGAAGACTAAATCTTTGCTTATTATCCTTTCTGGCGGCCTACATTCAAAGAAACATTCAACCATGAATTATTTGAATTTCGATAGAAAACTCATTAGATAAGACTACAAACATTTTCCTTCCCCTGACAAGAAAAGTAACTAAAGAAGCCATTTTTATCTTTCACTACATAAAGTATCATGTTTTAAGGATAAAAATTGGGAAATTTTCAATCAAAACAAGAAACAATTCTCAAGTAGAGACAAGAAATTCTTCAGAAACTTTACCTCCTTGATGTCATCAACCGTGTGTGACCTTAAAGGAATATTTGCAAATGTTTTTATGTTCAGCTTCAACAAATCTCCAACTTTGACATAACCATCGTTTCTCATATTCAAATTCAGTTCAGTAGCCATATGTCGCAGAATTCGTGTCCTAAAGATATTAAAACAAAAGCAAAATACTAATAAATAAACAAATAATCACTTCAATCGAATACACCCATGGTTGTAACTTGTAAGCAAAAACAATGCAGAAAAAAAAAAGAATCGACAGAATGTTCTAAACTGCAACGTCACTTACAAGAGTCGACCAAGAGCATCAATTTTGTCCTTGCTCCCTCCACGGCCTCTGAATCTTTCTCGGTCATTTTTCAACTCTTTTCCTCTTCCTCCGACTCCACTGTCAAATCCCCAAAAATAATAGAGAGCAAAATTGTTACCGAATGATCAAACTGATTATTGATAAATGATAAATCCTCCCCAGATTTTTTTTAAAAAAATACCTTCTATTTGAATGAGCAAAAGAAGAAAACGGCGACGACGACGATGACATGGTGTTATTAAGGTTTGTGTTCTCCACGAGAGGTAGGGCATGAAACCTGAAAAATTGAGAGGGGACAGGTGGACGTCGAGTAACGCAACAGCATAAAATTTGAATGCAACTTTTAGTCGGATTAGCCCACATACGGGTGGATGGTATACGAACTTTTAAAGAAGAGGGTAACAATGGCGGCAAGAAACGAGATACGGTGGTGCGTACTCCAGCAATTGTACTTTTGTCAAACACGTGGACCTCTGCAAAATCTTTTAGTTTCGGGTAAACTGCGTATAAAATATTTAAATATTATCTCTAACATGAAAATTTCACTTTATAATGAATATGCTATTTTTTTTTTGACAAAATAATGAATATGCTGTTTGTAAGCACCAAATACATGGTCACTAAGCTGCGACATGAATCCAAATACATGGTCACTCAAGTTCAAGCCAATGAATATGATGGCCTATATTCAATTAGGAATGGGCATTCAATTAGGAATGGGTGCGAGTCGGGTAGGTTCAAGTTTTTGCACATTCGGACTCGACCCGAAAATAAACACCTTAAACTCGCACCCGATCTGAATATATTCTTAAAAAAAATCTGACTCGACTCGAAAATAAATATACCAAATTCGACTCCGACCTAACTAATATAAAATAAATAAATTTTAGGGACCTAATTGTAAAAAAAAATTTAAGAAACTTAATTGTAAAAAATTATAATTTAAAAGATTAAATTATAAATAAAAATCCAACTTTAAAGACTTAATTATAAAAAAATATATAAAGAGTGATATTATTATAAATATACTTAAAAATTTTAGGGAAAATTACACTATTAATCCTAAGTTAGGTTAGATATTTTTCACCCTAAACCCGAACCGACCCGAATTTACCATTAACAAAAACTCGACTCAACCCAAACCTAATTTTTTCATTAAAAAATCCAACCTGATCAGGCCGGGTAAATGCCCTTAGATTCAATAGTGACCTGAAAGAACCAAAAAAATAAAATAGAGAGAGCAGTACCGAAAAAAAAGAGACAAAAATGAAAAAAGCTTTACTTTCGGGTTGTCGTCAGCGGCGGCTCCGGTCACCAGATGGAAAATCCCAACAGTGGAGGGTTAAGACGCATCCAGGAGATCGACATACTAGAAAATGAGGCCGATCTAACGACAGCAAGCAGATCAGCGTGAGAGAAGTTGAAGGGTTCTGGGACTTATTCGTGACGTTTAAGCCAAATTTCCGCGAAATGAACTCCAGATTTAGACTCAGGGCGTTGATACGAGTCCGCCGATAAACTTCGGAGTCAAACGGCCGCCATCGACGACGACTAACGGTGGTCGAAGTGATGCACAGCGGCGTACTGGCGGTGACTGAAACCCACGTATAGCTGGGTTTACTCATTTAAATGTAACCCCCTAAACCCGGCCTAGAAGAAATGAGTCGAATCTAGGAAGTTGTGTTTGAAAACTTGTCCCTCAAGAAACACCTTTTAAGTTTACTCACTTAAAAACAAAATTATAATTAAAAGAAAATAATCTCAATTAGATTCCCTTATTATAAAACGTAGTCGTTTAAACATTATTCCGATAATCGGTTAAATTTCTGAAAATAACCTTATAAATGCATGCATTTAATAATACTCAAATTAAAAACAGTAAACAGTCCCAATGTCCAAATTACATAAATGTTTCAAAATATTTCAAAACAATAGTCTGAAGTAATTAAAAGAGAGTTCATACTGAATTATAAAAGTATCCGAGTAAAATGTGAGAAGCTCCTAGTACCGAGTTGCCTAAAATAGTCTGAGATATCTGAAAAGTAAAAACTAAGGTGTGTAAGATAAAGAGCTTAGTGTGTCTCTAAAGTGCAAACAAAAACAAAACAAAACAGTATTTTATTTTCTGATAAAGACTTTTCTGAAAAATACAACAAAACTGGATCATGATGATATGATGTCTGATGCACATGAATCATAATACTCATCTCCGATACACCGAAAAGTAAGGTTCCCCAGAACCTACTTCCTCCATCACCATCCGAAGTGGAACCCAGCCCGAAGGGTAGAACCACGGATCCGAAGCGGAATTCAGCCCGAAAGGTGAAACCACTGAACTTCCCTGAACAAATCCCAAAGCATATACCCACAATGATATGAATGCAAATTTCAAAATCCGAGTCTCATCCGAAACTTGAATTATGAAAATTCAAGTTGCACAATATTGTAAATCCGATGTTTTACGATTCCGAAAATCTGATATTTCACTTAAATCACAGTATGACATGTTATGCATGATGTTTGAAAACATTCACCCAATCACGACAGAGTATGCACACAAAATGTACAAAACATTTACTTATATTAATACCAGAAAAGCACATAAAATTTATAGCAAAGAAAGAAACACACAAGTTTATAAATCAGGAAGAGACACACCTTAAGCAACAGAAGCTCTAATCTTGAGAAGGGCGAGCCTCGCGCTCGGATCTCACTGAATCAGGACCTACGAGAAATGAATTCTATATTAACTTTTAATACTAACACTAAGCCACCGACTAAAACACTGAAAATCGAACTAAGATATACTCACGTGAAGATCTCGAAAAACGTGCACGATCGGTCTGTACAACTGGAGGTAACCCAACGGTCTCAAGGTCGGAACCTGAACACGAGAATATTCCGAATTAGATTCTAAAATCTATAACTTATCAGATTCCAATAACAATTACTTAAAATGAGCAAAACAGAGCTTTCGAGATCTAATTTGACAAAACGGGCAGCGGATACGGACTCAGGACGTCGAGAAAGGTAAACTATGGTCAAAGGTAAACTCTGGTCAAACGAGTCAACAATCAACTGTTCAAGGTCAACGGTCAGCATTGACTTGACTGATCAAAGTCAACTGGTCAAAGGGGTAAAACGGTTTGGCCAAAGTGGTCCAAGAGTCAAACCGGTTCGGTTCACAACTAGTTCAGTTCACAAGAGCAGTTCAGTTCACAACTGGTTCGGTTCAATTCTCACATGGGTTCATAGATCCGGTCTAACCACTCAATTAAATGGGTCATACTCATGGGCTTACAAACTGGGCTTCTTCTCTTGGTTCAATCGTTTGAATAAAGAACCAAGGGTTTGGGCTCTTGCAAGCAAGATCTGCTGGCCCAACACACATATACACAAAGCTAAACCAACTTTTAGGGTTTCCAGAACCACCAACATGGCGGCGACGGCATGAAAGCAGAACAACGGCGGCAGGCGAACAACGGCGGCAGGCGACAACAATATGAAACCAAACGGCAATGGCCGATGAGCAAACGACGGCGGTAGACACCCGATCAAGAACGATAGTACAAGCACACGAACGACGGTGGCACAAACTCATCGGAGATGACGCGACGACGACACCCATCAAAGACAACAACCAAAATCGTCCAAAAACGAATCAACCCACAAC
This sequence comes from Hibiscus trionum, assembly GCA_030270665.1. Lineage (NCBI taxonomy): Eukaryota > Viridiplantae > Streptophyta > Magnoliopsida > Malvales > Malvaceae > Hibiscus > Hibiscus trionum. The sequence continues at coordinate 2,885,843 of BSYR01000012.1, forward strand.
TCACATCACAACAATTAAACGAAAAAAAAAGGTCCTGCAGCTTACCAACAACCACGACGGAGGAGAACAGCGGCAACGCAGGGAGTACCGAACAGTTTCTATGTCGTTCAAGGCAAACGACAATCAACGAGGGCGAATCGTTGGGTGGGTTTTGTTCGCGGGTCGACAACGAGCACGGTGGTAGTGGCCGTGCAAGCAACGAACGGCGATGAGGGCTCGATTGGTGGCTCACCGGAAAACATAAGAGAGAGGGTGAGAGAGATGGGGGCTATCGAGAGCGGGGTGAGAGTTGCGGCTGCAACTGATCCAAACATAACAAAAATGAGATACCTAGCCGGTAACTCATCAAATTAGGTTTAAAACCTAATTTTGGGTAAATTACAACATAAAGGTTCCTTAGTTAACCCACTTCACTGTTTAGACACCAACATTTCAAGTTTATTCAATTAGGTCATTAAAATTCAATTTAATTCCAAATTTCAATTAGGGTTTAGAACATAAATTCCCAATTATTTGGGTTTCTGATTCTAGGGATTTCAAAATTTATGGATTTTCAAATTGGGGCAAATTTAGGGTGTTACAGATATTTGAGAGAGACGAAAGCTTCTTGATTTTAATTCCTTTTTTACTCAATTAATAAGGAAGCGGCAGTGTTGGAGAAAAGAATATATGTGCATGTTTTTTATGTTTAGTGGGTAATTATCCTTTACATGTTGCCATGTTTGCATGACATTCAATTAGGCCCTAGATTTAATAAATTAAAATTTAATTAAGCTTTTAAGTTTAGGTTCTTTTTAATTAGGTCTAATTTCATGGAATTGATTAATATTTAAGTTTCTTAATTTGCTTTATATTCAATTTGGTCATTGTTTAAGAATTTGGTAATAACTTGACTTTAATAAATTGATTAATTTGAGAATTAATTTCCAATTGAATTTGATTTAGTCTAATTAAGTGCATTTTAGAACTTGATTAATAATTTTTTCTTTTGTTTGATTTAGTTTATGCATTTACATTTTTTAGCATATCACATCATTGTGGCAGTATAATTTTTTTAGTAGTGCCATTAATCCCTTTTCTGAGCTTCCTTTTTTAGACAACCAAAATCTTTAGATACTAATTTTAGTGTAGTATGGATACAATAACCTTCCTCACTCGTAACCGACTCTTGAACCGGGCGACAATTTTCGGTGTTAACGCAAACCATCAATATAAGTTTTCGGTCGTACCCAACCCAATATAACATCCCCTATACATATTCATTACATAACACATAAAGAGGATGTAAAAACACTCAAGGCTTTTACTAGTAGGGTAATTTTAAAAACATTTTCAAAACTAGTGTTTTTGCTCTTAAAACTTGAATTTTAGTAATTTGGGATTAACTTGTAACATTTGAAAACTATTAATGGCCTTTAACCAAATTAATTCTCTTTTATACAAAACTTGAATTTTTTGGGCAGCATGCCTAGACCGTATCGGTACGAAACATCGAGTATCGAAACACCTAGCTCGGTATCGATACACTACCTCAATACTGATACTAATATGCACCATTTTAGTACTGGTACGCCTTGAACAAATGAAATATTTTGTTAATGTAGTACTGATATGCACCTTTTTTGTATTGGTACATTCTGTCCAAAAACACATCTTTATCATTTTTAAAGCTCTCTAATCACCCTTGTAACCCCCTCGTCCCGGTCTGGCCGGATGACCGGTCCGAGTGAGCCACACGGGGAAAACCGAAGTGAAACCCGTAAGGTTCCCCCTCGGTTAGCAACCCTAATTTTTTTTTCTTTCATTTTAATCTTGTCTAGAGGATTGTTAAATCCTAAGTGATCACGACAGCGGATACATCAAAGGAAATCACATTTGAATCTCGACCATGCATAAACAGTCTATTTTAAGCTTACAGGGCAGGCCGTATCGATACACCAATCAAGGGTATCGATACGCCTTGACTTGGTCAACCCAGACAGTCAACTCGAAGAAGACCGTATCGATACAACCCTTGAGCGTATCGATACGCCCTCTTCAGTCAACATCTCGTGGTCAACGAGAAAAACCCGTACCGATACGCCCCAACCCCGTATCGATACTCCAAAAACTCCCCAATTTCTTAAAATTTCAGTGACCAAAAACCGTATCGATACACCCCCGTGTATCGATACGCCCAGCCAAATTTGAGCACTGGAGGCAATAGCGTATCGATACGGCCCTCAGGCGTATCGATACGCCCTGCACTGTAACACTCCCAAACTCAGCAAAAACGAACAAGACTCGAACCTAAATATATTTTTGGACTTCCCTAAACCCCAACAAACATTCATACAACATTTACATATCAATATTTAACCATACAAGCACCCAACATATACATTCATTAAGGAAATCATGCAATTGAATCAATGATGACATTTAAGCATTCAAGTCTCATACTTCAAAGTTCAAACACAAAGGCAACCTCAAAAGCACATAGCCAACATTCATGGTAAACAATTTAGGCATGGATTACAATTCAAACATGGCATCACGAGCCATACAAAAGCAACATAACATGGAGTCTAAACACGCTCTTAAACAACCAACAATAATCCATCAAAATAACACATGCCCCATTGCTTAACTATTACATGTTCAACATTAAAACTCATACTTGATGTACTCAAAGCTAACAACCACACTTGGAGGCCCTCCACTTGCTCAAGCAACCCGCGAACTAAGGATCTGCAATGTTGAACAAAGAGAGCGTAAGCAATGATGCTTAGTGAGGGTAATCTCTTAAAAACAAACCTCAACATTGCAGGGTCCGAGCACGATCTAGCCAAGGCAAAACACATATTTACCAAGGATCCTCAAAAGCTACAAGATAAAGATGCATGAGCAATACTCAAATAAATGCCATGATCATGAGCTAAATTCCTCAACACATGCAATCACATTTAAACATCCAAACAAGGATCATACATCACAACACATTGATACACATATCAATCAACATTGGCACCTAGCTATGACCCGAATACGCGGATAAACACGTTGGAACCCACATTCAACAACCACATTACCTCACGGTGGGATTACACTCATCACCGGTCTCGCGGAGGGGATTCCACTCATCCTCACGCCCCGTCGATGGGATTCCACTCATCATCGACTATATGTAAATACAATTTTCGGGCGAACCCGTACTCCTCCTTGGTGACTCAACACCACCAAGGTCACGCGCGACTTTTGACTCATGTGTACACACTAACATCCTAATGATCGATCATTTGTACTCAAGCATACTAGTGCCAACATTTTACTCATTCCACATTACTCATTCCAAATCAATTCTGTGCTTAGCACGTACTCACCATGAACACAATCATGAACCATTAACATGCATGTCTCAAGCATCACAAATCATGCCTCATCTCACATGTATAACACAATATACATAAGCATTCATATCACATTTCATACGAGACATACACATCCACATATATGAGTTCATCCAAAGGCTCTAGATCAAGTTTAGGATTAGGCTACCACCCTAATCCTAACTCTAGGTGGGTCTACCAAGCCCAACTCAGTCCATATACTCGAACCAACCATTTTAAAACCATATAAAACAATTAACCACTCACCTAAGCTTCCAAGCTCCAAGCCAAGCAAGCCACCACTCTCACAATCCCGGATTTACTTTTGATGCTTCACCGATACCCAACCTCGATTCTAATCAATCCCAAACACAAACAAAACATCCACAATCAATAACTCATCGTCGGAACTAACCCGGAATACAATTCAACCACAAATTACCATGTCGCAAGCATGAACAAATCCCATTTTTCACCAACTTGGACAACCCCAAAACCATGTCCTAAAACCATGTTTCCAACTTCCATTACACCCACAAATGATCCCAATTCAACCCCTATCTATAGTACTATCAAAAGCCTATCAAATCCCACCTAAAACAACCCCCAAAACTCACCCAAAACCCTCCAAAACCCCCATGTTTACCCAAATTCGAAAATTGCTCAAAATCATTCAAAATTCACATATGTTATACCCTTTGACCTCTATACATCATAACTAAACATATTAAATCAAAACACTTCACTTAACAACATAAAGATCTCATTTTTAATCAAAATCTTTCAAAATCCCATTTTCCAAAACTTCCATGGAAATCAAAATAAATGGTACTTTTAAAGAGAGGGAGTTGAGGGGAAGTCAAAAACGTCATTACCTTTCAAAACGGAGTTGAAATGGATGAGAAATGGGATGGAATAGTAGCTTGGTAGAGAGCTCTTCCCTTTCCCGTTGGTGAAGAAGAGAATGAATAGGAAAATGGGTGTTTTATTGTATAAAGGGGATTTAAATTGGAAAAATGGGTAAATTACAAAAAGGCCATTAATGAATGGCTATTCCCTTGTTCTTTAAATAGCTCTTCAACTTGCAATTAAATCAATTTGGTCCCATTTCAAATATTTATTTTGAAACCCGAAATTTTAAAGGATCATTTTAATTATAACCCGAGCCCAAATAATATTAAAATATTATTTTCACCTAACCTCTAAACCCGGGTGTTACAACCCTAATAAAATAATTATAAACATTTCTAATTTTAACACCAATTTATGAGATCCAAAATCTATCATAAACTTATGACATGCTTGTACATGTTATTATACTTTTCAGTTTTCATTTTTAAGTTATTCACATTTTAATCCACATTTATGCCATAAAAATATTACCAGATTATCATAAATTTTATTAAATCTAATATTTCATATTTTTCATATTTTAGAAAAAGTCATTTAACCGTATCATCTTTTACCAATTATACATGCCATTATAAAAAAAAGAAACTTTAAATCTTATTTAGGATGTTATTACTTTGATTACCTGTCAAGCTTTTTAATATTGGTGTAATGTTATTCTTCATTTCACTTCGAGTTGCCTATGTGTGTACAATAAAACACACGATAAGTATATACTTAGTGAGGCATAAACATTATCAATAAACACTGATAAATATAAATAACAGTTATGGCAAAATTCACTGCCCAACTATTGCCTACTCAAGTAACCATAACCTTTAACCAGTTTTATTTTTGTTAATTACCTTGAACTTCCTGAGCATATTAACCTGAAATGTTCAGTTCATTTATATTATAGCCCAAATTACAACACAAAGAATAGGTACGCGAGTCGATGAGTACAAAGCTCTAGCTCCGAAGTGCTCCTATAGTACCGAAGTACTCTTGTAACACCGAAGTGTTCCTGTAGTACCGATGTACTGAACATGTAGCTGCTAAACTCATGGTATATCATTTGTACCAAAACTCTTAAGCACTTAATTTAGGCATATAAACATAATATCATAAGACATAATGTTAAACAGGTTATCAATGATCACATTAGGGCAATTCATACCCTATTAAATAAATTTATACTTAGACTAATTTACTCTATAATGATAGTGAATCATTATTCTATATAATATACATGTAAGCAATCTTACCTTGCTTTTCTTTGATCAAAAAAAATCTTACCTTGCTTTTCTTTATAATAAATAGGTATACTTATAAAAGCACAATATGCACTCACCTCAATTCCTTTGCAAACCTTTTAGTAGAAATGACACGTTAACTTAGTTGCTTTCCTTTACTCTTGGAATATTCTTGATTTTGTATTTGCTTGGATGCTTCATTTGCATCATATACATAGCAACATAATCATAGCACATGTTAAAACTAATTCAGTTCATGTGTATCATAACAAAGATATATTCTATAAAACTTCTTCAATTTAAAGATACTTAACTTCTCAATATCTCAATTTTAACCTTAATCTTTTAAAATTGTCAATTTAATCCTTATATCTAAAAATTGGATTTTATTACATTCAACTCATTCAAACATATAAAACATCTTATAATCTGTCAGTCAGCACTACCTTTAAAGAAATATTTCTATAAACTAATCTACAACTCGGAATTCAATTCTGTTTGTTCTGACAGTAACTAAATTCGATAATTTTTTCAACCATATAAACTAATATCCCAAATTAAACTTGTACAATTTATGATGAATTTTCAAAGTCAATTACAGTGCTAATTTCGGAGCAAACTGCTACTTTGTTTCTGATTTTTCATCACTTAAAAATTCATATATTTTGAAACCCCTGCTGCCGAAATGGATCTCTGGAAATCAGACTAGCTTTGTTCCGAACAGATCTATTTCGGATAACATTATTATCGCTCAAGAGGTTGTCCATTCTATGCGCAAGAAAGAAGGGAAGAAGGGTTGGATGGCTATAAAAGTGGACCTTGAAAAAGCCTACGATAGGCTTGAATGGAATTTTATCCGGGAAACTTTGGAGATGATAGGTATCCCTTCTGATCTACGTCAGCTTATTATGAGATGTATTACTTCTGTGTCAATGCAGGTTTTGTGGAATGGGTCTGCTTCTTCGGCCTTCAGGCCTAGTCGAGGCATTAGGCAGGGTGACCCGCTCTCGCCGTATCTGTTTGTTTTGTGCATGGAGCGGCTTGCTCATGAGATTCAGGGTGCGGTTGATGAGGCTACCTGGAAGCCGATCCATCTCTCTAGAGGGGGTCCGGGTCTTTCACACCTTTTCTTTGAGGATGACCTTGTCATTTTTGCGGAAGCATCAGTTGAGCAGTTATCTTGTATTGGTTCCATTATACATCGCTTTTGCTTGGCCTCGGGGCATAAGGTCAGTGCTGTAAAGACTACTATTTGTTACTCTAAGAATGTGCCAGCGGATCTTCGCCAGTACATCAGTAGGGGTTTCGGTTTTAGTGAGGTCAATGAGCTTGGGCGTTACCTGGGCGTTCCTTTGCTACATAGGCGAGTTACCTTGGATTCGTATCAATATTTGGTTCAGAGGGTCAGGGATAGACTTTCTGGTTTGAAGGCTAAACTCATGAATATTGTGGGGCGTATAACTCTCGCAAAATATGTTCTCCAGGCTATTCCTTCTTATGCGATGCAAACTACTCTCTTACCTAAAGGTACTTGTGCTGCTCTTGAAAAGCTTATCAGAAGTTTCATCTGGGGTAAATCTAATGGGACGGCTATTCACCTTGTTAAATGGAATGATCTCTACCTTCCTACGGAAAATAGGGGCCTTGGTTTCAAGCATTTGGAGGCTCAAAATGAGGCTTTTCTGATGAAGGTTGGATTTGGTTTGCTTACTAGACGTGAGGAGTTGTGGGTTCGTGTCCTTCGACACAAGTATAAATGTGTTAATGTGATCCCTTCTTCAATTAACCAACCAAATTCTTCAAGGCTATGGAAGGGTCTTTGTTTGATTTGGAACGATCTTACAAGCAATATTGTGTGGAGTATAGGAAACGGAGCTTCGGTTGATTTTTGGCGCGGCCCGTGGCTTTTCGATGTTGGTCTTTTAATTAATTATCACTCTAATGTGAGTTCGTTAGGCTTATTGTTTTGTCATGTATCGTCAATGGTGTTGCCATCAGGGGAGTGGGCGTGGAACTCCTTCCAAGCTTGGCTTCCGTTACCTATTCTACTACGTATCGCTGGGATTAAGGCTCCGGTTTCGGATCACCAAGCTGACTCGGTGGGCTGGCTTCCTACTGATGATCGTCGCTTTACTGTTGGTTCCGCTTATCGAACTCGTGTGGGTGTTTTACCGTCTTTAATTGACCCTATTTGGAAAGTTATCTCGGGTTATAAGGGCTTGCATAGGATTCACATTTTCTTGTGGCTCCTTGCACACAACCGTATCCTCACCAATGATGAGCGATTTCGGCGGCACATTTCCAGTGACTCTCGGTGTAGCGTGTGCAATGTGCAAGTAGAGAGCGATGACCACCTTTTCCGGCAATGCATTGTGGCGAGAGGGGCTTGGGCTAGTCTTGTTCGGCAGGACAAGTTGAATAACTTCCTAAGTACCGATTTTTAGAGTTGGTTGCTCACCAACCTTTCTTCTTCGGTGTACGCTGGTACGATGAATGAGGAGTGGAGTTCTTTATTTGGAGCGATCTTGTGGGTGGTTTGGTTACATCGAAACTCCATTGTGTTTGACCCGGAGTACGTTCCCATGGAATCGGTTGTTGCACGAGGGATACGTGTGATGTCGGAGTACCGTGAGGCTGTTTCAAGGAGGAGTTTGGTTGGAGCTATTAGCCGGCCATTGCATTTGAATGCTAGATGGTCCCCTCCGATTGATGGTTGGATGAAACTTAATACCGATGGTTCTCGCTGTCCATCCTTGGGCCTTGCTAGGTGTGGGGGAGTCATCCGTGATAGTCTCGGTGGATGGCAGATGGGTTTCGCCAAGTTTATTGGTATTTGTTCATCGCTTGAAGCTGAGTTGTGGGGTGTGTTTGAAGGGTTATCTCGAGCATGGGAGTTGGGTTTTCGTAAAGTTTGTGTTGAGCTTGACAATAAACGTGCCGTTCAGTTGATCCGTAAAAAGACTAGTGATCCGAATGTCTCAACCTTGGTGGTTTATATTGATCGGTTATTAGCAAAGGATTGAGATATTTCTGTTACCCATGTTTTTCGTGAGGTGAATGGTGTTGCGGATGGACTCGCAAAGATGGGCAAGGTTCCGAACAGGACTGTCACTTTGTTTACAACGCCTCCTTTGGAAGTTGCCGCTGCACTAGATAAGGACAATATGCAGGCTTGAGGACGAATGCAGGCGTGAGTGAATGAATTTGTAGCTGGCTGCTTTGCCAGCGTTAATTTTTAGCACTTGTATGTGCTTGCAAATGCAGGCTGTTTATCGGCATTCACCACTGGGTGGTGCTTTTTGTGTAGTTATGGTTTTCTTAGTTTAGTTTTTTTCGTCTTGTTCTTTGCTTGTATGTGCTTTCATAGGTACTCTTTTCCTCCATCTTAGGTTAGGGAGGTTTTTAACGAGGCCTATGCTAGACCCCTTATTAATCAAAAAAATAAAACTAGACTGAATCAAGGAGATAATGATATATGGCTCACTTCCTAATTATTTTTATGAAATTTTCGGTGAATTTCCAAACTTACTGCCAAAGACTAAAATTCTGGTCAGATTTCTCAAATCAAATCTTTAACATCCTTTAATCATCCCAACACTTCAAATTAACCTGAAATTAAACTTGAATCCAATAAACCTAAATTAACCTTAACTTTTTAAATTGGGGTTTTACTTTCAACTTGAAATTAAACTTGAATCAAGCATGAAAAAACTATATAAACACTTAACCCTTTCAAATCAAATCATATATCAATTTGTATCCACAACCCTAACTTTCTCTCTTCAATTTCCAGAGCATAACTCATAAAATATTATGAATTAATGGTACCAAATAAAAGAGAATTGAAAGGAGAACAATTTCCTATTTCATGCTTAAACCTTAAATTCAAATATTTAGAGACTTAAAATTAAATTGATTTTTTTACCTTTTTCCTTTGAATCCCACGTTTTAAAGAGGAGGAAGAACATCTTTTTTGTTCAATCTTCATCTATTTGGCTTATTTTATAGCCAAAAAGCATATTAAAAATATTTTAATGCAAAATAACTATTTTACCCTTAAATTTAGTGGTTTCATAATATTCCACAAGTTCATATCTATCACCCAAGGGTCAAGATTAAATTTTGAGTGAGTAGTTTATCATTTTACCCTTAAATTATATCAAAATCCAATTTTACCTTTGAAACAAACTTAACTTTTCATCTTGTCCCTTTAATCCAATAGTTAGGATTTAATCATAGAAAAATTATCTTAATTTAGTGATCTATATTAATTCTACCATCATAACCATGTGAAATAACATTCTTACCCTTCCATCAAATGACTAATATTATTTTTTTTGAATTTATATTTGACTCAACTAACTAAAATTTTTCGGAGATTTTATCGAATAATTCCTTAAAATTGATATCTCGGATTGATATAACAACCTCATTTCCAACCCACTTTTCATAGGTGAACTATCCATTTACGGGATAAAAATTATTTTTGGGAAAATTACCTTTTTAGCACTCAAACTTTTTAGAAATTTTCACTTTTTCCACCAAACATCCATTTTATTCCTTTTTGGTCACTTCATTCTAGATATCAACTTTCAGTCTTATCATTTTAGTCATTAACCAAATTTTGGGGTATTACACTCAAAACGACCAATGACGACTCCAAACGTTTGATGGGCTTTTGAAGGCCCAAACCAATTTCGGCCCGGACAAAAACGACGCCGACACTATTATTACTATTATTTTTAACTTTATTTTAATTTATTATTGAGGGTGAATTTTTGGTACATTGTCCGCAAATTCTTGGTGTTCTCCTACTACATGGGAGAGTTACTTCAGAGATGATGGTTCAAAATAAATTGAATGAGTGGAAGGTGAAAACCTTATCATTTGTCGGCCGGGTCACTCTGGCAAAGACAGTTTTGATGGCAATTCTCACTTACACCATACAGACATCGGTAATGCTAAAAAAGACATACTTAGAAATTGAGAAGTCTATCTGGCATTTCATATGGGGTAATTCCTCTACAAGAAAAGGAGTACATTTAATGCGATGAGAGGACATTTGTCGGCCATTGTTCCGGTGGTCTTGGATTCAGGAACTTGAGCATTGTGAATGAAGCATTTTTTATGAAGATTGATTTTAATCTGATTGCCCAAAAAGACGCATTATGGGTACAAATCCTCCGAGCAAAATACAAATGCTTGGAGGGTATTCCGGAATCTTTACGTGGACAAAATGTCTCAAAGCTTTGGAAGGGCCTTTGTATGGTGTGGCAAGATGTTCGGTCTAATATAACCTGAACCATGGGTAATGGTAACGTAGTCGATTTTTGGCGAGATATTTGGATCCCGGATGCTAGTCCTCTTGTATCATTAGTATCGCCGAATGTTGTTGCTTCTTTAGATGACCATGAAAGTGGTGAATGGAGGTGGTCGACTTTCCAGACCCTACTTCCGATTGATGTTTTGCTTAAAATTGCTGCAATCAAACCTCCACGACCTTGTTTAAGTGGGGATATGGTTGGTTGGAAATTGGCTAAGGATCGAAAGTTCAGCATTAAATCTGCTTATGAGTTGCGCGTGAATCATCCGGATAAAGAGACAAATGAGGTCTGGAGAATTATTCATAGATATAAGGGGCTGCAGCGTATTAAGATATTTATGTGACTTGTGTGCAAGAATAAGCTTATGACTAACGCGGAGCGTGTGCGTCGTCATTTTGCAATGGACAGCTGATGTTCGGTATGTGCTGCCGATCCAGAAGATGTTAACCATGTTCTACAACTTTGCTCAGTCGCATGTACTGTTTGGAGTATCCTTGTCAAGTTTGAGAAATTAGATGAATTCCTTAGCATTGACATTAAGGAATGGCTTAGACTAAACCTCTCTTCTCCAGCGTTGTTTGCCAAAGATCCACATGAATGAGATCTTCTTTTGGTTCTGTTATTTGGAATTTGTGAAAGCACCAGAAAAATATAGCCTTTAATAATCCAATTGAGGCCTGGGGATCTATAGTTGATAGAAGTCGTGCATTGCAATCAATGGCTAGCAAGGCCATTGCAATTGGACGCTCTCCACCAAGGGTTTCCTTGAATGCTCAATATGAAAAAGGTCAAAGCTCATGGTCGGCTTTAAGCGAAGGCTTTCATAAGGTGAATTCTGTTGGTGCTTGGCGGGAGACAGATAGGTATACAACTTATGGAGGGGTCATTCGGGACTACAACGGTCGTTGGGTGGTGGGATTTGCAAGATTCATTAGAATTTGCTCAGTGCTTGAAGCCGAGTTGTGGGACTTATACATCGATTTGCAATGTGCATGGGATCTTGGGATACCAAGGTTAATTGTGGAATCAGATAGTTTAGAGGCTATCTGTATCCTTTCGCGTAAGGATTGGCAACATGGTGCTCATGGTATACTTCTTCACATTGGTGACCTTTAAAATTAACAACATTCGAAATCTTGGTGAACTCTCATTCCAACATGTGTGCAGAATCAAGAACTCAGTGGCCGATACTATTGCTCGGAATGTATCTAGTGCGAATTTGGAAACTCTTTTCCTCACTGCTCCCCCCAAGTGAAATCTTGCCCATCCTGCAAGCTGATTTTAATGGTCCAGGATAGCTTTTTTATGTTAGTAATTTTGTTTTACTTAGCCCGTTTTAGGTATTTGGTTCTTTAGTTCGGGTGATTTCGTGGTTATGTTATATTTCAGACTATTATTACTATTAGTACGTGCACTTTTTTCATTCACTTAGATTCAGAGAAGTTTTGAATGAGGCATATAATAATAGCCCCTCTTTTCATCAAAAAAAAATTACACAAATAAATTTATTTTTAAGTTAAAATTTTAAATTCTAATTCTAAAACTTTAACACTAAATTTTAAATTCCTAAACTTTTGAACCCTAAATTAAAATCATAAACCCTTAAATAATTGCACGTTAGGGAAAAAAATTATATCATCAATACATAGCATAATAATCCAATTATTAATTATTAACACAATAATAATTATGCCTTTATTTATTACTTATTATAGTGTTATAAATATTTAGATAATTTATAATATATGGTTTCTAAACATTGTAAATATATATTTTTGATACAAGTGTTTTTTTTTATATTTTGATACTAGTGTCTTAGTTTTAAAGTTTAGCGATTTAAATTAGTCTTTAGATTTAGAAGATCAGAACATACAGACAGCAGTTAGAATTTAAAGTTTATAGGTCAAAACCTAAATTCCTCATCATATTACCTTAAACTCTAAACCCTAAACATAACCATTATTTTTAAATTTTATACCCTAAAACTCTAAATCCTAAACTAAATTTTTAAACCCTAAAACTAAAACATTTATGAAAAATTTTAATTCTACCGCCATTGTATTGAATATAAATCTTTATATGAAATGAAAAGATTTTATTAGATAATAAAAAATCAACAAAAATATAATGATGGATGTGTGATTTTATATTAAGGGTATGGATTTTTAGAAAATTATATTAGAAATTTAGGAGTATAATCTACAAATTTTGATAAGTACAAAATTAATTTATCAATAGAAAACACAAAGATACACTTGAACTATATGAAAATTTAAAATTTTCAGGGGTTTTATCATATCCAAACACTCCTCGATCTAGCCTTGCATATAATATAGGCTTATATCACAAATAAGTACATAAAGTATATTAATTTTTTTCATTTAAGTATCTAAAATATTTTTTGGTTAAAATAAGTACCTAAAATATATATTTTTATCAAATTAAGTAACTAAAGTATAATTTTGATCAAAATAGGTACCAACAGTATTTTTTGTCAAAATAGACACCTAATGTATCTTTTTAATCGATGTCACATTAAAAATATGAAATTTTAACTATTTATTTATCCTATATATACTTCAGGTACCTATTTTGACAAATAAATTATTTGAGATACTTATTTTGACCAAAGAAATGCTTTAGGTACCTAAATGAAAAAGTTAGTATAGTTTATGTACTTATTTGTAATGTAAGCCTTATATATATATAGTTAAAATTTCATATTTTTTTACATGTGATAATATTGTTTTAAACCGTTGGATGATAATAAATAAATAGTTAAGATTATTTTTTATATTTTTATATGATATTTTTCTTATTTTATACAGTTAATCTCAACCATTAATTTACTTTTATCTGACGCCCGAAAAAGATATTTTGAGGTTCTCATTATTGACATTTGCCAGTGACTTATAGGGCTTTTGATCATAGCCTTGGGACTGGATATTGTCATACGAATTGGGCCTAGTCATTTGTCCCCCAGTAGTAAAAACTCAAGATTCCAGGATTAGAGTTATCTTTTGAGAATGATATGATACCGAACGTTAAAGCAATAATAAAAAAATAAAAAATATACAATAGATCAAAGTTATCTTTAAATGTTATTAATAATACAGGATAAAGACTTTTATTTAATTAAAAATTCAAATAATTGTATTTATTTTTTAAAGATAAATTTATTATTTTTTAATATTCTGGTGCGATTACATAGTGTGATTTGTTCATTAATCTTAGCTCTTTAAAAACGGATATACATCGCATAGATAAACTGTTCGAACTCGAATCTCTAAGGATAGCATTGTTCCCTATTCCACTACAACCACTCAATAAATTCCTAAATTTATCATTTTTATATAATTAGTATAATTTAAAAAATAATAATATGCATTAATAGATAGATAAACATTAAAATTGATTATACATTGCATCGGCATAAAACTTAATATAAATATTAATAGATTAAAAGTATTTCAAATATTATTAATACTATATATATTGTCTATGCTCAAATGATTTCTTTAATAAACGCAAGTCCTCCATAATTCTATTTTAGCTCAATATAGTCCACATTCATTAAATAATGAACCCAATTGACCCTAAAAGAAAAAAATATGCATTAAAATTGTTTAAACCCTAAAAGAAGAAATATAACACACATAACATAATTAATATGGACAGATAATAGATATCTTTCCCTAGAGAAATTATATCATATGCTCGTTCCGCCACGTTATTTATGGTCCCAACCAATAAAAATCACTAATGTCATTAGTTTTTTCATGTTATGTTTTTACTAAGTGAGTCTTCATTCATATTTACTGCAAATCAAATTTAAAAAGGGTAAACTACTGCAGAGGTCACTTACGTTTAGCGTCTGTACAGAGTTAGTCACCACTTTTGAAAAGTGCCTATTAGTAGTCCTCTACGTTTTCGATGTGTAAATATTTGGTCACTCCAACGTTAACTCCGTTAGTCCCCTAACGGATTGCTGATGTGGCGAAATTAAAATAAAGATAAATTACTGCAATAGCCATTAAAATTTATCTCATGTACATTTTTTCTCCTCAATTTAAAAAAGTAAACATTATAGTCACTAATAAAAATGTTTCTTTATAATTTCACCCTTAAATTTTTAAAAATTCATTTTTCAATCCTAAAACTTTACAATCAATTAACACAATAATATTATAAATGCTTAGATGAAAAATAGGTGCCCAAAGTATACCCTTTGAAACTTAGGTGCCCAAATTGCTTCTATTTAATAACTCAAACTTAAAAATTTAGTCCACTAACTACTAAAAAATTCGAGTTATTGGAATTTCTATTTTATAATTCAAACTTTATTTTGAATTTTTGAGTCGAGTTTATGAAATTATGAGTCGAGTATTTTCACATCAAACCAAAAAATTTAATTTTTTCGAGTCAAGTCGAGTTATTGAAATGTCTATTTTATAATTCAAACTTTATTTTGAATTTTTAAGTCGAGTTTATGAAATTATGAGTCGAGTATTTTCACATCAAACCTAAAAATTTAATTTTTTCGAATCAAGTCGAGTGTTGCACTTCGCTACATATAATTTTTAATTTTAATCCGTGTTTGTCCCAAGATGAACAAGCAACACTAGACTTGACTTGATTCGAAGTTTTTCTTGGGACAAACACGGATTAAAATTAAAAATTATATGTAGGGAAGTGCAACACTCGACTTGATTCGAAAAAATTAAATTTTTAGGTTTGATGTGAAAATACTCGACTCATAATTTCATAAACTCGACTCAAAAATTCAAAATAAAGTTTGAATTATAAAATAGAAATTCCAATAACTCGACTTGACTCGAAAAAATTAAATTTTTAGGTTTGATGTGAAAATACTCGACTCATAATTTCATAAACTCGACTCAAAAATTCAAAATAAAGTTTGAATTATAAAATAGAAATTCCAATAACTCGACTTGACTCGAAAAAATTAAATTTTTTGGTTTGATGTGAAAATACTCGACTCATAATTTCATAAACTCGACTCAAAAATTCAAAATAAAGTTTGAATTATAAAATAGAAATTCCAATAACTCGAATTTTTTAGTAGTTAGTGGACTAAATTTTTAAGTTTGAGTTATTAAATAGGAGCAATTTGGGCACCTAAGTTTCAAAGGGTATACTTTGGGCACCTATTTTTCATCTAAGCATTTATAATATTATTGTGTTAATTGATTGTAAAGTTTTAGGATTGAAAAATGAATTTTTAAAAATTTAAGGGTGAAATTATAAAGAAACATTTTTATTAGTGACTATAATGTTTACTTTTTTAAATTGAGAAGAAAAAATGTACATGAGATAAATTTTAATGGCTATTGCAGTAATTTATCCTTATTTTAATTTCGCCACATCAGCAATCCGTTAGGGGACTAACGGAGTTAACGTCGGAGTGACCAAGTATTTATACATCGAAAACGTAGAGGACTACTAATAGGCACTTTTCAAAAGTGGTGACTAACTCTGTACAGACGCTAAACGTAAGTGACCCCTGCAGTAGTTTACCCATTTAAAAACAGTTTTTACCATGTGAATATTCACTTGATAAAAAGATGATATGAAAAAAATTAATGACATTGATAATTTTTATTAATTGACTCTATAAATGACGTGGCAGGACTAATCTATGATGAGGGTCGGTAATTTGGTAAGGGCCCAATTGACCCTTGTTTCTGAAAAGTATGTCGTTTGCACAGTGAATGTTGTTGTTCACATGATCTGAAAAAGGGGATTAGTATCAAATAGTAAAAGGGAATTGCCCCTCTACAAAGGCTTCCAAAAGTTAAATAATGAACAACCAAATCTTACTTTACATGCCTTTCTTTGTTTTTCTTTTAATTTCAAAGTCTTGTTATTTCTTTAATGATAGAGTTGGAAGTTCGAAAAAGCACAAACTATATATTGAGATTAGAATCTTAAATTAAACTTGAACATGTTTTTTTTTTATTCTTACCCACAAAGTTAAAAACAAAAGATGGTTGGAACGTGGGGTTCAAAAGTTGGAGACATGGCACCTCCAATTACCCTATTCATTCATGCATTGAACAGTACAAATTAAAGAGGAGAGAGAGAGAGTGTGTTGGATTGGTGTAATTGTGTATCATTATTTGCTTCGACCTAGCCTTGTATTTGCTTTGTTTCCTTTTCCATGTCCCAGTTGTCTCCTTCACGTGTCTTGTTACAATGTTTCCCCCATTGTTTGTGTCCGAAGGGAATCAAAGCACAGTTGTGGGCATTTCAAACTTTAGAGAGAGAGGGAGTATAATGAAAAAGCTGAAAAGGTGGATCAAACAGTGTTACAAAGATTTCATGAATGATCTAAGGGTGGGGAAATGAGGAAAGGAATAAAACCAACGGCTGTGATCTCGACAACTCAAGAATTCAATCATGATTGGCAAATCCCACTTCGTTTTTTTACAAAAAGCCTGTATGTGGCAATGAATATCTGAAATTGAAATACAACCAAAGCAACAACATGTTTTCGTAGTACTGATTTTAAATTCCAATGCCAGAAGACGAATTTGAAAAATAAGAAAATGAGAGTTTAATTTAGTCTTACATAAGAATGAGGTGAGGAAGAGGTCACTCATGGGCTTGGTTTCCTATCTGCAGAACACTACCAAAGGACAACGTGGATAAGGCAGAGGACAGCCTCCACAAAATACCTCAATAAAAGATATATTTACATTCTTAATTACATGGTGTCTTTGAAACATGCCTTTAATATTATTTCCTTATTTATTTAAATAGTTTAAAGATGATTGCAAAGGTAGTACATATTCATATATATTTTTAATCATTTGACAATGCACAAATACTTTACAGACAAAACAATTGAATTTATGTCTCACCACTTGATCACACTTGTTAGGTTCAATATTATTTTCTTACTAAGGATTGATGACATTGTTAAAAAAATATTGTTGATTGTGCTAAAGTTTTAAACTACAAATTTTTATTTAATAATAAAAAATATTTATATTATTTCATCTCTTATTAATTCAAATTCTAACATTTATTTTCAAAATATAATATCTTTTTATTTATTAGTATAAATATAACACAAAAAATATACAGAGGTTGATCCAGCTGTCCCGTGATGGGCTAAAAGTAAGGGGGAGTAAAGAAAGAAAGCAAGATGGCATTGGCTTTGTAAAATGAACAAATTTCAAGGGATGGGGTTCATGAAAATGACCGTCCCCTAACTTTACCCAAATAAAATAATTCCATACACCAGCTCTCATGTTAATTTGATACTAATGCTGTAAGTATCTGCTTTATTTTCAACTTCTACAAAATTGTCACCACATATAGCTATTAGCTATTAGCTTAGCCCACTGATTTCTTACATTATGGTTTTTAATTAATAAAATAAAACAGCACGTGGTCCTCACCTATACATTTTTCCAAATCATCAGCTACGCGAATGTCTTATTTAAACAAATGATGATAATGTTTAAGGCTACCTCCGCTTCTAGGAAGTAGGAAATAGAGTTTCTTTCTCCTTTCATATTCTAAACAAAAAATTAAAACATTGAAAAACGTAAACGTTTTCTTAGAAAATAAAAAATGTGGAAGTTAGAAAACAAAAATGAGTTATTTTCATTGTTTTCATTAATATTTTGTAAAATTGAAAAAAATTAGATAAATTTAACAATGAAAAATAATTATTTAGTGAAATACATTTCCCATAAATTAAAAAAAAATTAGCCAATAAGATTTGTCTAAGTGGTCAAAGCTATGATTTGGGATTGAGAGACAAAACATAAATGTTTAAAAGTGGAGTCATGTAACCTCCTCGTCCCGGTCTAGCCAACAGACCGAACCGAACGGATTACACGGGGAAAATCGAAGTGAAACCCGTTAAGGTCTCACCCCGATTAGCAACCTTATTTTTTTCTTTAATTATCTTGTCTAAATGCTTTATTTGACTCTACATGAGATAAGCAAACAGCGAAAAAGCAACCACTAATTCGATCCAAACAAAACTAACAATTTAAGACAAATTTTATCCACTTAGCTAAGGGCATATCAATACTCCAAAGGACCGTATCGATACGCCTTCAACGGTCAACCTTCCCCAGAGTCAACTCTGAGAGTCTGTATTGATACCCTCCAAGGCTGGTATCGATACGCTCTCAACGGTCAAAATCTCAAAGTCAACCCTAAGACCGTATCGGTACGCCTAAGGCTCGTACCGATACCTCAATTTCTTGTCAAATTCTTAGATTTCCAGAGAGCAAATTGGGTATCGATACGCCCCCGCGTATCGGTATGCTAGGTCTAAAAATAAGGGACCGTATCAATACGCCCTACACAAAAAGTCTGCAGATTTAATTTTTAAGCACAAAGGGACTACCCTAAATAACTTAAGCAGGCATTAGATCATCATATAAACAAGCGTACAACTTTAGGCAAACAAGAAACATTCATTTAAGGCAATCAAACACATGACAAGGCTCAATTCATCAAACAAGATATAAAAAGCAATAGATGCTTAACATCCACCAAAGGAGTCAAAGGCCAAAATAAAACATGCTTCAACATTTAAACAAGTTAACAACATCAACAATAACAAGACTTAGGAGTTTGGACCCCAACTTCATACCAACAAGCCTAACATTCCCATTGTCTAAGCATTATTACAAACATAAAAGCCATACTTTGATCTTAGCAAGAACTCCAAGAATTTGTAAAACCTATGTTTGATTTTGATATAACTAAATCTTTAAGGATCGATTTGAAAAACTTAAAATTGTTTTTATAAATCCCTTAATAAGTTTTAAAACACCAACACTTTAAAACTGATTTATAAAACTCAAACTCAAAATATTTTCTAAGTGTTCCAAGGCAAAATCATTGAAAATCGCCCAGGCGTATCGATACATCACCAAGCGTATCGATACCATTTTACCAAACTTGGTTACTGGAGGAACACGTATCGATACGGCAAACCCTCGTATTGATACGCCCCTGTGTTAAATCTCAAAGAGTTTGAATAGCGTACCGATACGGCAAACCCCCGTATCGATACGGGTTTTATAACTTTTAAAGGGTTTAAGTCGGTTTAAAAAATATGACCGTTGGTGTCAGTTGGTTGGTAACCAAACTTTAAAAGTTCGTTGACCCGTATCGATACGCCTAACACCCGTACCGATACGAGTTTTGACAGTGAGCTATGTTCAGAAAATAGTATCGATACAGCCCTTGTCGTTTCGATACCCAGTACCGATACGCTTACGCGCGTATCGATACCCCTTATTAAATGCACACAACGGCTCTTTCTTTTCTGAGACAGGTACCGATACCCCTTCCCGCGTACCGATACCGGCAGCTGCAGAAGTGCATTTATGGTGGTAAGAGAGGGATCCAACGGCTCCATTTATGTCTCCAACCACCCAAACGACTAGAAATCAATGAGGAGGTATAAAAGACACATCCAAAAGCTACAGCAACAACTATTGATCTTAAAGAAAACACTTATTCATCAAATCCAAGCAATTGTGCCAAAATTCATATTTGTCTAGAAACCCATTTGTAATCTTCATTCATATTTTGTCAAATTGGGTTGAGTGCTTGTATTGGGGCTATCATTTGTATTGAGAGATACCTTATTAGCCTTCAAATTTCTTTGTTCTCTTGTGTGGGGGTTGGGTTGATTTTTGGGTAGAAAAATCAACCGAAATTGTAAAGGGTTGCCTCCTTGTCCTAGAAAAGGGGAAGAACGATTTAGTGGAATTGTTGCAAATCCTTAGTGAAGCTAAGGTAGTGGATGTAGAGTTCATTTGGAACTTGAACCACTCTAAATCTCTTGTCCATCAATTTTTAATTTGCAAACTTCCACCACAAACCTTTAAATTTCCAATTCACCCCCCCTCTTGGTCAATTTCGATCTTGCGATCCACTCAACAATTGGTATCAGAGCCTAACTCTTTGAGGATTAACAACCACAAGAGGAGATCCTTGGAAGACTGTGATCATCAAATTATCAAGAGATGGCTTCTACCTCCGGTTCCGGCATGTACGAGTCACAATCGACCACAAAGCCTCCCTTCTTCAACGGTGATAACTATTCTTTTTGGAAGAATAGAATGCGTCTATTCATCAAGTCAAATGACTATCTTGTGTGGGATGTCATTGAGGATGGGCCATACATTCCATTGAAGCAAGACGGTGAAGGCAAGATGGTGTTGAAGAAGAAAGCCGAAATGAGTGAAGAGGAGAGGAAAAAGATTCAAGTGAATGATAAAGCTCTCCACATGCTATTTTGTGCTTTCGGTCCGGACATCTACTCGAAGGTCTCATCAATTGAAAGTGCCAAGGAAGTGTGGGACACTCTTGAAACCACTTATGAAGGCACCAATGACGTCAAGGAAACTAAGATTGGAATTCTCAATCTTAGTTATGAAAATTTCAAGATGGAGCCCGATGAGACGGTGTCAAAGATGTTTGATCGATTCTCCACGATCGTCAATGGTCTAAAGGGCTTTGGAGAGATCATACCGAAAGACAAGCTTGTCCGGAAGCTACTCTATTCACTTCCCGAGTCTTGGGATGGGAAGAGAACCGCTATCATCGAAGCAAAGAACTTGAAGACTTTGAAGCTTGATGAGCTTGTGGGTTCTCTCCTTACTCATGAGATCATGAAACAAGGAAGGGAAGATGAGAAGAAGAAAGAAGAGAAAAGGGTAGAGAAGCTTGAGGTAGAGAAGAAGAAGAAGATGGGAATAGCTCTCAAGGCTAAAGCTTCACAACATGATGAGAGCTCATCTAGTGATGAGGATGAACTTGAAGAATTGGCTATGATAGCCAAACGATTCTCACGTTTTATGAGGTCCAACCGGGGAAGAAAAATCCAAAGGAAGATGGACTTCAAAAGCAAGAACAAGGAAGATGGAAAGGATCCAATCATTTGCTTTGAGTGCAATAAGCCCGGCCACATACGTTCGGAGTGCCCTCAACTCAAGAAGAAGGGCTTTGAGAAGAAGAAAAAGCTCAAAGCCAAGCTTGCTACTTGGAGTGATGAGGAGTCATCGGAGAATGACGAACAAGAAGTGGCTAACCTTTGCCTCATGGCACTTGAGGAGAATTCCTCCATGGTAACCTCTAACTCATCTACTTTAGATTTTTCATATGAAGAATTAAATGATGCATATGATGAGTTACAAGAGGTATATGATGAATTAGTTGAGAAGTATAAGGAGTCGGTCATTAGGAATAAAAAGATTATTCTAGAACTAAATGAGAAAAATGACTCACTTACTCAAGCTAATTCTAAATTTGAGAAAAAGATTTTAGGATTAAAAGATGAACTCAAATTCTTTCAAGATGAAAATGTTGATCTTAATAATCTTTTATCTCAATGTAATAGTGAACACCAAAAGGTGTTGGGTGAGCTAAATGAGCTCAAAAAGTCTTTAAAAAATGTTGGTAGTGTCAAGCATGAAGTAGGAGAATCCTCTAGAACACACCAACCTAAGAAAAAGACTAATTACTACAAACAAGGTAGCTACCCTAGACATAGTAGAACTAAAAGAATTAGAAGTGTATGGGTTCCTAAGGAACTTGTCAAATCTAATAATATTATTGCTATGTCATCTTGGATTCCTAAGGGAACCAAGGTTTTGGGAGCTAACACTCATGGACCCAAAATGATTTGGGTACCAAAAACCAAAGTTTAATATCTTTGTTTGTAGGGGGAGCATTGCTACAAGGCCAAGGCACAAAGTCAAAACTCATGGTACCTTGATAGTGGATGCTCGAGACACATGACCGGAGACAAGAGTCGATTCATGGATCTCAAGCCAAAAAGTGGAGGAGTAGTAACATTTGGTGACAACTCCAAAGGCCACATTAAAGGTATTGGCTCCATAGGTAATCACTCTACCATTCTTATTGAAAATGTCTTATATGTCGATGGTCTTAAACACAATTTATTGAGCATAAGCCAATTATGTGATAAAGGATTTAATGTTTTATTTGATAAAAATGGATGCAAAATTGTAGACATTAAATCTAATAATATTATGCTCATAGGTCATCGCATAGGGAATATATACATGGTGCATCTAGATGACATACATACATCTCATGCATGCTTAGTTGCTCAAAATGAAAATGATGCATGGTTGTGGCATAGGAAGCTAGGACATGCTAGCATAAGTGTTTTAGAAAAACTAGTCTCTCTAAACCTAGTTAGAGGTTTACCCAAAATAAAGTTCTCAAATGATAAAATTTGTGATGCATGCTCAAAGGGTAAACAACATAGGTCTTCCTTTAAATCCATTAATGATGTTTCTACTAGTAGATGCTTACAATTAATTCACATGGATTTATTTGGGCCAATTAGGACTATGAGCTTGGGTGGTAAGTCTTATGCTTTTGTGCTAGTTGATGATTTTTCTAGATTTACTTGGGTTCTCTTTTTAAGTACTAAAGATGATGCTTTGGAAAAATTCATCACATTTTCAAAACTAACCCAAAATGATCTTGAACTTAGAATTTCACATATTAGAAGTGATCATGGAACCGAGTTTCAAAATTTAGGGTTTGAAGATTTTTTAAATGAAAATGGTATTAGCCATAATTTTTCGGCTCCTCGAACTCCTCAACAAAATGGGGTAGTTGAGAGGAAAAATAGAACTTTACAAGAAATGGCTAGAACTATGCTTTGTGAAAACAATTTACCTAAATATTTTTGGGCGGAAGCCACAAACACCGCTTGTTATATTGTAAATCGAGTAATGATTAGGCCAATTTTAAAGAAAACACCTTATGAGATTTTAAAATCTAAAAAGCCTAACATTAGCTATTTCCACCCTTTTGGGTGCAAGTGTTTTGTTTTAAATAATGGAAAAGACAACTTAGGTAAATTTGATGCAAAAAGTGATGAAGCCATTTTTATAGGTTACTCTTTAACCTCTAAAGCCTATCGAGTATTTAACAAAAGAACTTTAGTAGTAGAAGAATCCATTCATGTTGTATTCGATGATAACCTCCTTCCTAGGAAGGATTCTTGTGATGATGATGATGTAGGGATCATAAATGCCTTTGATGGAGGTCAAACTTCAAAGGAGGATGAGATTCCAACAAAGGAAGAGGACTCACAAGATCCACCTCTTGAAGCCTTGAAGGACTTGGCCATTGAGGAAAAGGAAGTGAGCTACCCAAGGGAGTTGAACTATGTCAAAGATGGTGAAATCTTGGGTGATCCATCCAAGGGGGTAACCACTCGTTCTTCTCTTAGATTAATGAACCATGTTGCATTTATCTCATGCATAGAGCCTAAAAATATAAAAGAAGCATTGAAAGATGACTTTTGGATTATGGCTATGCAAGAAGAGTTAAATCAATTTGAGAGAAATAATGTATGGACATTAGTTGATAGGCCTAGTAATCAATCTACAATAGGAACTAAATGGGTCTTTAGGAACAAACTAGATGAGAGTGGTAAAATTGTGAGAAATAAAGCTAGACTTGTAGCACAAGGTTACACTCAAGAAGAGGGAATAGATTTTGATGAAACCTATGCACCCGTAGCTAGAATGGAAGCCATTAGGATGTTTCTTGCATATGCATGTTATCATAATTTCAAGCTTTTTCAAATGGATGTTAAAAGCGCATTTTTAAATGGTTTTATAAATGAAGAAGTGTATGTGGAACAACCACCGGGTTTTGAAGATTCAAAATTTCCAAATCATGTTTTCAAACTTACCAAAGCACTTTATGGTTTAAAACAAGCTCCTAGAGCTTGGTATGAAAGGCTTTCAAATTTTTTGATTGAAAAATGATTTGAAAAAGGTAAGGTGGACACTACACTCTTTATAAAAATGTATAAAAATGACATCTTAGTAGTTCAAATTTATGTTGATGATATTATTTTTGGTTCTACTAATGAATGTCATTGTCAAGAGTTTGCTAAGTTAATGCAAGGTGAATTTGAGATGAGCATGATGGGGGAGCTCTCATTCTTTTTGGGACTCCAAATCAAGCAAAAGAAGGATGGCACCTTCATCAACCAAGCAAAATACATAAAGGATATGCTCAAGAAGTTTGGCTTGGAGAATGCAAAGCCTCAAGCCACTCCTATGAGCTCATCTACAAAGCTTGACAAAGATGAAGGAGGTAAGTGTGTTGACTCTAAGCTTTATCGTTCTATGATTGGATCTTTGCTTTACCTTACCGCAAGTAGACCGGATATCTTGTTTAGTGTTTGCTTGTGTGCTAGGTTTCAAGCTAGTCCTAGAGATTCTCACCTTATAGCCGTTAAGAGAATCTTTAGATACCTTAGAGACACTCCTTGTTTAGGTCTTTGGTATCCTAGAGACTCTACCTTCAACCTTCATGCTTACTCGGATGCGGATTATGGGGGTTGCAAAATTGATAGGAAAAGTACTTCGGGAACCTGCCAATTCTTAGGTAGTATGCTCATATCTTGGTTCTCTAAGAAACAAAATAGTGTAGCCTTATCTACCACCGAAGCCGAGTACATATCCTTAGGGAGTTGTTGTGCTCAAGTCCTTTGGATGAAGCAACAACTCTTAGATTACTGAATTAAAGTTGAAACCATACCCCTAAAATGTGACAACACTAGTGCAATATGTTTAACAAAAAATCCCATCCAACACTCTAGAACCAAACACATTGAAATTAGGCATCATTTCATTAGAGATCATGTCCTTAAGGAAGATGTTGTTATAGAGTATGTAGACACCTTGAATCAATTAGCGGACATATTTACAAAACCCTTAGACAAAGAGCGTTTTTGGTCCCTTAGGAGAGAGTTAGGTCTAGCTAGCCTATCTTGATCTTTTTAGGACCTCTTTTGTGCTTAAATATGCTTGATCTTGTGAAATGCCATGTTTGTATGCTTAGACTCCCAATTTCTTCCATGCCTATAGTTAGGGGGAGTATGATTCTGTTAAAATATGCTTAGAACTGCTCATACATCATTTGCATACTCATAGGAGAGGTTAGGTTCGAGCCTTTGGTTGTTCTTTGAACCAAATATGCATTTCTGGGCATACCGTATCGATACTACACTACGCGTATCGATACATGTTCTTCATTCCGTTTCCCAGAATTCTCTTCGCTTCACGCGTATCGATACGATTCATACCGTATCGATACGGGTCGTTTCGATACGGACCCCTCCGTTTCGATACGACTTTTCCAACGGGCATTTCTGCAAAAAAACATCTTTATCCCCGTATCGATACTCCAACGGGCGTATCGATACTCGACTGCGCTGATGGCTTTAATTAGGCTTTTAATGTATTCAACTTTTACCTAAATTCAAACTTTTGAAAACCTAATTAACCCTAGCCGTTTTTGCCTATAAAAAGGCCCTTCCTCCTTCATATTTTTCACATCTCAACTCAAACCTAAAAGAGTTTTTGAATCAAGCTAGGCTTTGTGCTCTCTTTCTCATCTTTGTGCTAGTTTTCTTCAAACCTTCAAGTTTCTATCAAGGTAATCTCCTTCTTTCTCTTTCTCAATTTTTTTTCTGTTTTTATTTTTTTTTAAACTTTGTTTTTATTCTCAAACTTTTTCTTGATTTTTTTTCTTTTCAAAATTTTTCTTTAAAATTTTCTTTTAAAATTCCTTTTACATTGATTTTTACTCAAATTGAAGAAATCTCCCTTGCCTATTTTCTCTTTTAGATCATGACACCAAAAGATCCATCGAGGAAGTGACCAAGGACTAATCAAGCCGGTGATTCCTCCACCGGTGGAGAAATTGCTCGCCCAAACTATTCCATCATCTATGATCAATGTTTTCCCGGCAATGCGGGTCTCGCTCACTTTCGTCAATATGAGAATTACAAGATCCGTGCCGAAAGGGTAATATCCATTCCTTTTCTCAATTCAGAGCGTTTCAAGTTTGAATACCTCCCCTTGCTTCATCGTTGGAATTTCATGGATTTTCTCTCTATTCCGGGTTTTTACTATCGTCTCTTGGTTGTGATTTTCTATGCTAATGCAAGATGTATTTCTCGTAATGAGGAAGTTGTGGCTATTAGCTCTTTTCTTATGGGGAAGAAATTAATCCTTGATGTCAAGTCTATTTGTGATGTCTTTAAGTTGGATGATGAAGGCTTTGATGATGAGCATGGTATAGGGCATGTTCTTAGTGGTTCCGTCACCGCCCTTAATGCCCATGATCGAATTCTACATTTGATGGTGTCGTGGTGGTTTCGTCCTTGTGGAGAGAAATATTCCACCATCCGTCAAGTGGATGATTTTTGGATTCGATGCTTCCGTGAAGGCAAGCGACCAAATCTAGCTCGTCTCATGTTCGCGGAGATCGTCTATATCGTTCAAAATCGTCACACTCCTCATGTCACCTCCTTCACATACGGTACGGCTTTGAGCTATTTCTTTGTTAAAAAGGATATTGATTGCTCTTTTGACTATCCAACCTCTCTCACCGATCCCATTGATGAGCGATCTCTTGCTCGGGCAAAATTCTCTTATGTTAATGGTGAATGGATACGTCTTGCCGAGTTACCACCGGAAGCCGCCGCCATGTTTGAAGAGGCTCAAGCTCCTCAAGTCCAACAACCCAATATGGATGCTCTCATGACCTATCTCAATGAGCAATTTACCGGGTTGCGCACGGACATGAATACTCGTCTCACTTCCATGGAAACTACTTTTGACACTAGGATGACGGGTATGGAGAATCGCCTTACATCTCTTGAGAGCGGGCACAATTCCTTAAATATTTCCATTGCCGCTTTCCATGATGAATGGCGTAATAGCATGCGCTCTAATGAGCCCTTGGGACTTGCTGATGAAGATGATGAAGACGACGAAGACGATGCTTAGACGTTTTCTCTTGTTTGTCATGCATATCATTTAGGATTTTATATTTTTATGCACCTATGTTTTATGTTCTTAGGATTAAGGTTGTTTTAGGATTAAAACCTATGCTTTGATTTCTATTTTTCCTTTGTTTGGATTTTAAGTATGTTGCCTTAATGAATAATATCTATGTTGCTTATTATACCTTTGATTTCTTGATGCACTTAATTGTCTCAAAGATTTTTTTGATCTAACAAAAAGGGGGAGAAGAAACTAGCTCACACTTTAAATATTTTGATTTTAATTTAAAGGTTACCAAGTTTATATTAAGGGGGAGTTAACTTTGTAAAGTTTTTCAAAAGTGTCAAAAATTTTAAGTTCTAGTTTTGTTATATCAAAAATGGGGAGATTGTAAAACCTATGTTTGATTTTGATATAACTAAATCTTTAAGGATCGATTTGAAAAACTTAAAATTGTTTTTATAAATCCCTTAATAAGTTTTAAAACACCAACACTTTAAAACTGATTTATAAAACTCAAACTCAAAATATTTTCTAAGTGTTCCAAGGCAAAATCATTGAAAATCGCCCAGGCGTATCGATACAGCACAAAGCGTATCGATACCATTTTACCAAACTTGGTTACTGGAGGAACACGTATCGATATGGCAAACCCTCGTATCGATACGCCCCTATGTTAAATCTCAAAGAGTTTGAATAGCGTACCGATACGGCAAACCCCCGTATCGATACGGGCTTTATAACTTTTAAAGGGTTTAAGTCGGTTTAAAAAATATGACCGTTGGTGTCAGTTGGTTGGTAACCAAACTTTAAAAGTTCGTTGACCCGTATCGATACGCCTAACACTCGTACCGATATGAGTTTTGACAGTGAGCTATGTTCAGAAAATAGTATCGATACGGCCCTTGCCGTTTCGATACCCAGTACCGATACACTTACTCGCGTATCGATACCCCTTATTAAATGCACACAACGGCTCTTTCTTTTCTGAGACAGGTACCGATACCCCTTCCCGCGTACCGATACCGGCAGCTGCAGAAGTGCATTTATGGTGGTAAGAGAGGGATCCAATGGCTCCATTTATGTCTCCAACCACCCAAACGGCTAGAAATCAATGAGGAGGTATAAAAGACACATCCAAAAGCTACAGCAACAACTATTGATCTTAAAGAAAACACTTATTCATCAAATCCAAGCAATTGTGCCAAAATTCATATTTGTCTAGAAACCCATTTGTAATCTTCATTCATATTTTGTCAAATTGGGTTGAGTGCTTGTATTGGGGCTATCATTTGTATTGAGAGATACCTTATTAGCCTTCAAATTTCTTTGTTCTCTTGTGTGAGGGTTGGGTTGATTTTTGGGTAGAAAAATCAACCGAAATTGTAAAGGGTTGCCTCCTTGTCCTAGAAAAGGGGAAGAACGATTTAGTGGAATTGTTGCAAATCCTTAGTGAAGCTAAGGTAGTGGATGTAGAGTTCATTTGGAACTTGAACCACTCTAAATCTCTTGTCCATCAATTTTTAATTTGCAAACTTCCACCACAAACCTTTAAATTTCCAATTCACCCCCCCTCTTGGTCAATTTCGATCTTGCGATCCACTCAACAGAATTCTTCCCTTGCCCACTTGCCTCTCGAAACCTCTAACGATCTGCATTGTTGGAAAAAGAGAGCGTAAGCTTAAAGCTTAGTGAGCGAAGCTCTAAAACACGACAACAATGTAGTTCAAAATATAAATCTTAGTTTTGAAAACAAAACCATTTAAGTAAGAGATGTAACAATACAAGCATAGGCTAGACATAGTTTGCACATGCACAATCATCCCAGTGGGACTACACATCATCGTACACAACAACTAGCATTTTCTAATGGGACTACACATCACCGTACTCATCTACTAGTCACTACCGATGGGACTACACATCACCGTAAACAACGACAACCATCACGTAAGGCTCGACATCAACTAAGACTACACAACAACATTAGAACGGAGAGTAAAGGCAATCCACATTTCACACAACAACGCAAATAATCACACGCCAACACTTAACAAAACAAGATAAATTTGGCAAACTTACACTTGGGTTTAGGTTAGCCCTTAAGGCTCCACCCAAACCCCCACGAAACCACTTTGAATCATTTTAAATTTTGAAACATTTTCACTCACCGATAGAGCCCAAACGAAAGCCGAAACACCATTCTCAAGCCTCCGCAACACCCGATATTGCGCCCAAAGTACCCGAATCAATCTCCTCTACTTCAAGACAACCCAAAACAAACTATTAGGATGCTAATACACTCGTAAACCAGTAACAACCCGGAAACCCACTCCTTGCAACCAAAACACATTGATTTGAACTCAAATTTCACCAAAAACTCCACCAATTTCGTTCTAGACAAACCCCAAATCGAATCCATCCGTTTCAACTAACAAAACATATCCAAAATCATCTAGAAACATCCCCAACATCAAAGGAACCACCAACCATGATTTCCACCCAAAACTAAGCCAAAAACTCATAATTTTCAACCCAAAAATCTCATTTTTATACCCATTTCGGGTTTCTCACCATTAGCCACCATTTTAACATTTTTAAGACACCAAAGCATGATTAAAAACACCCTTAAACATGACATTAAAATACCCACACGAAAATCCCTCTATTTTACTATTTTTCAAACTTAAAGCATTTTTGAAATAACCCTAAATAATGGATTTTTAAGGGAAAATATAACTAATGACAATTTAAGGGAAGAAGAATTAAAACAATAAAATGCTTACCTTAAAAACTTGCTTGAAAGAGAAATTTGGGCAATGTAATAGTGAAAATAGGGTTTAGAAGAGGGTTTTGGTGAATAGGAGATTTTTTGAAGAAGATTGATCTTTTTTTTCTTCTCTTTTTTTCTTTTCAAACTTTTATTTTCTTTCTTTATTTTATTTACCCCAAAATTTCCATTTTTCCCTTTTAATTAAAAGACACCTTTATGTCTATTAAAAACGTTTTCTTTCAATTGATTTAACCCGAACCGGTTTAACCAAACTTGGTTATCTCCCGAGCCCCAAACCCGAGCTTTAAAACTCTCCCCCACTTAAGGAATTTCGTCCTCGAAATTACCTGACGGAAAAAGATACGAAAACTGTCTTTCTATGTCTTCCTTCCTCTCCCAAGTAACCTCTTCTGCACCTCGGTGTCTCCACAAAACTTGACCAACTCGATAGATCTCCCACGCAACACTTTCTTGTCCGTAGCAAGAATCTCAACCGGCTCTTCATCATATGATAGGTCGGGGTTCAACTCAATCTCTTCCACTAGCATTACATGAGACGGATCCGATCTATACTTTCGGAGCATCGAAACATAGAACACATTATGAATCTTCTCTAACTCTGTCGGTAGTCTCAATCTATACGCAACGGGACCGATCCTCTCAACTACCTCGTAAGGTCCAATGAATCTCGGACTCAATTTACCTTTCCTACCAAACCTCATCACCTTTTACCAAGGTGAGACTTTCAAGAACACTTTTTCGCCCACGTCATACTCTATCTCTTTTCTCTTCAAATCGGCATACAATTTTTATCTGTCTGAAGCTGCCTTCAAGCGATCACAGATTAGTTTTACCTTCTCGGTAGTGCTCTTAAGCAAGTTCGGCATCGGTACAAGCTTCTGTCCGGCCTCGGCCCAATAGATAGGTGTTCTACACTTCCTACCATACAGAGCCTCATACGGTGCCATTCGAATACTAGCCTAATAACTATTATTGTACGCAAACTCTACTAACGATAGGTGTTTCTCCCAAGAACCCTAAAAGTCGATAATACAACACCTCAACATGTCCTCCAACACTTGAATAACTCTCTTCGACTGACCATCTGACTGCGGGTGATACGAAGTGCTGAAGTTCAACCAAGTACCCAAGGCACGATGCAAACACTCCCAAAATCTAGCTGTAAACCTCGGATCTCAGTCTGATACAATCGATTTCGGCACCCCATGCAATCTCACTATTTCACTGATGTACAGATCGACCAACTTATCTAAGGTGTAGGTAGTATGAAAAAATATGAAATGGGCACACTTAGTGAATCTGTCGACTATCACCCACAATGAATTCTTCTTCGAAGGAGTCAACGGTAAACCCGACACAAAGTCTATGGTGATACGTTCCCACTTTCATTCCAAAATCTTCAACGACTGTAGCAAACCTGAAGGAAACTGATGCTCGGCCTTAACTCGCTGACATACCATACACTTACTCACAAAATCGGTCACATCTCTCTTCAACCCAATCCAGTAGTACTCTTTTTTTAAACTATGGTACATCTTCGTACTACCCGGATGTATAACAAAAGGACTGTTATGGGCTTCATTCGAGATAGTACGCCTTAACTCGGCGTCTTCTAGGACTACTATCCTATCCTTGAAACATAGGATCCCATTCTCACCAAAGCAAAAATCTATAGGTCTATCATCGGCTATATCTTGCACGTGAGGTGCCAAAGACTCGTCTTGCAAATGTTTCTCTCGAATCAACTAAGCCAACGAAGGTTTAACCTGTAGCTCGGCTATCAAACCGCCATCATTTGACACACACAATCTCGCAAACATGGCTCACAACTCAACTGCCACTTTTCTACTTAAAGCATCGGCCACTACGTTTGCCTTACCCGGATGGTATTCTATCGTAAGGTCTTAGTTCTTAAGAAGCTCTAACCACCTACATTGTCTAAGGTTCAACTCTCTTTGAGTCATCAAGTATTTCAAACTCTTGTGGTCAGTATAAACGGTGCACTTCTCACCATAAAGGTGATGTCTCCAAATCTTCAAAGCAAACACTATTGCGGCTAAATCAATATCATGAGTGGGGTAGTTCTTCTCGTGAACCTTCAACTATCTCGAAGCGTAAGCTACAACCTTACCCTCTTGCATAAGCACACAACCTAAACCTACATACGAGGCATCATTGTAAATCACAAACTCTTTCCCTGGTTCCGGCTGAATTAAAATATGAGCTTCGGTCAAAGCTTTTTTCAACTTCTCAAACGCTTGTTTTCTTGCATCTGACCACTCATACGGAACACTCTTTTGAAGCAATTTAGTCAAAGGGGCCGCAATCTTCGAAAACCCCTCGAAAAATCTTTGATAATATCCCGCCAATCCTAGGAAACTACAGATTTTTGTCACTGACTTAGGTTGTTTCCAACTCACTATGGCTTCTATCTTCTTGGGATCCACACTAATTCCATTTGCAGAGATCACGTGACCTAGGAAGACTACCTCCTTAATCCAAAACTCGCATTTACTCAACTTGGCATACAATTGATTCTCAAGCAAAGTCTGAAGCACTAGCCGCAAATGTTCATCATGCTCTTCCTCGGTCCTAGAGTACACTAAGATATCATCTATGAACACTACCACAAACCCGTCCAAAAACTCGTGAAACACTCGGTTCATCATATCCATAAATGCAGCTGGAGCATTAGTCAAACCGAAAGGTATTACCAAGAACTCATAGTGCCCATAACTTGTGCGGAAGGCTGTCTTCGGTATGTCCACATCCTTCACCTTCAACTGATAGTAACTCGATCTTAAATCAATATTCGAAAACACTGAAGCACCTCTCAACTGATCAAGCAAGTCATCTATCTGCGGCAAAGGATACTTGTTCTTCACTGTTACCTTGTTCAAATGTCTATAGTCTATACACATCCTCATACTACCACCCTTTTTCTTCACAAACAAGACCGGAGCACCCTACGGAGAAATACTAGGCCTAATGAAACCTCTATTTGACAATTCCTGAAGCTGTGTCTTTAACTCTTTCAACTCTTTTGGTGCCATTCTATACGGAGCAATAGACACGTGTGTAGAATCGGAATACGTCTCAATAGCAAACTCAACTTCCCTATCTAGAGGCAAACCCGACAACTCTTCCAAAAAAAATACTCAGAAAATCACAAACTGTTCTAATATCTTGCGGTCTAACCTCACTCATATTCGGATTCATCATATAAGCCAAGTACGCCTAACAACCCGAATCCATTAATCTCCGAGCTTCTAAAGCAGATACAACATTGGACAAGAACTTAATGTTCTCGCCCACCACTACAACTTCAAAATCATCCGTAAGCCTCAAGGAGACTCTCTTGGTCTCAAAGTCTACCCTAGCTCTATGCTCTACGAGCCAATCCATGCCCAAAATCATATCAAAACCATAGAACGACAATTCCATCATGTCAACTGGAAACACATGGTCCTGAATCATAAAGGGACACCTCCTATACAACTTCCTAACTACCACGGTCTCACTGAAAGAACTAGTAACATTTACACCTACCTCTAACCACTCATACGGTAGACCTAGGGACCTTGCATGTTCACCCATAATATACGAATGTGTCGAACCCAAATCTATCAAAGAAAGCAAAGTCAAATATTGTAACGAGAAATTAAATACGATGACATCCGTGTCATTCCCAGCCTCTCGCTGTGCATACACCCTAGCCGGTCCTCCACTCTCGGGCTGAACTGCCACCACATGAGCTAAGTTCCTTTGACCATCGTTCCTCGACTAAAAATTACCTCGACCGTGCCCACAGCCTCTCTGATGCTCAAACCCTCTAGCTGGAACTGGTCTGCCCCTAACCGGATATGGACAGTTACACCTCAAATGATCTCGGGAACCACAGCTCCTTGGCCCTGATGGACCCGTCCATGGTTATCGCCCTTATGTCTCGAATCAGGCTGATACCTCCTATCCATATGCCTCTTGGCATGATCTCTATCCCAATTTGTGTGTCTCTTCTCGGAATCAGACCCACTAGCACGAATACTCGAGCCTAAGTTCTGCTCAATATCCTTGGCCCTAGAGACCAAAACATCAAACTCGGTGTAATCAGAAGCGAATATATACATCTTCACATCCCTAGTCAACCCATATCGGAAACGCTCACACCGTTCCCTCTCATTGGGAACCAACTCGGGAGCATACTGGCTCAACCTCACAAACTGAACCTCATACGCGAACACCGTCTTGCTACCCTGAACCAAGGCTATAAATTCTCTCTTCTTTTCATCCTGATATCGGACTCCGAGATACTTCTTCTTAAAATATGTTCTGAAGAATTCCAAAGTGACATCCGCTTCGGTCAAACCCAAAGTAACGGTAGTCCACCAAGCATATGCATCTTGTAACACCCCAATTTTCCCTAAGTTAAAAAACCTAATAATTGGGAATTTTGTTTTGAAATCTTAATTAATTAAGTGGTTAAATTGAGAATTTCGAAACTTCTGTGACCTTTTTGTAAGGCGGGCTATTCTTGGAGCCCTTATTATGTAATTTACCCAAAAATTAGGGTGAGAGCCTAACCCTTACCCTTTCGGTTTCCATTTGCACCACCCAAACTAATTCGTTTTCTCCATTTTCTCTTGTACGAACAAAAACCCCAAGACTATTTTTTCTGTTTTACGTCCGGCCAAGGGTCAAACGCCGCCCCTTCGACGGCTCATCACCGTTGTTTGACTCCCCTTCCAGTTCTGTTCAAAATCCAGCCTCGTCGTTGTCGTCTTTGTTATCGTCCTCCCTCGAAATCCGTTTGAGCTATTTCGATTTTGTTTCAGGTTTTTCCTTGCTGTTTGGGTGTTTAGGGGTAAGGTTTTGGTTGCTTTTGGGGTTAATCCGTGTGTGTGTGTTTTGGTCAGAAAAAATGGCCATGAGAGGTCATCGGGGCGTTGTTGGTGGTAGGAAATCAGAAATGGGTGTTGTGCCCTAATTTTCGAATTAGGGATTTTAGGTTGAACCGGTCTGAACCCGGTTGACAGAACTAAACCGATTCGTCTTATAAACAGCCGACTGACGTCAGCGTTTACCCGTTGACTGTTGACTTTTTCAGAAAAGGGCTATTTTATGTTTTTCGACGTCCTGATTCCGTTTCCGCTGCCCGTTTCCCCAAATTCGAACCCGAAAGACCGTTTTGACCACTTTTATTCGATTATTCTTGTATTTAAAGATTTGAATATCAGAAATTTAATTGGTATTATTCGTATTTGCAGACAACATTGACTCGAATACTGAGATCCTTCCTCCTCCTCCACCTGGACGACCTCCTGTTGCTCAGACATCGAGATCCGCTCATGAGTTTAATTGTTAATATATTCGATATTTATATTATCAGTGTCTTGGCATAGTAGTAGTACCTTTGATGGTGTATTTAATTGTTATAGGAGCTGACTCTGACCGACTTAGAGATAGAGCTGAGCGTGGGAGACGTCACCGTCGACGTTGAGTGTTAGCTACTTGAGGTGTGTTCTCTTTTGTGATGTCTGTTTACAGTGCTCTGTATGTAAATGTGTTGATTTGCTGAAATGTATACATAATTTGGTCTGATGATGTATGATGATAACATTTATTTGATTTGTGATGTTTGACTTGTTCCACATTCTGTTACCTTATGCAATAGTGTATATACATTCAGATTCGGATTATTGTATATCGGATTATATGATTATGCATTTCTGTTGATAAATAATGCATTCAGATTCAGAGCTCAGATTTTATGTCATCTCATTATGGTTGGGATTCTGTACGGGGAAGTTCAGTAGCTTCATCCTTTGAGATGATGTCTACTTTGGATCAGTGGTTTCGCCCTATGGGCTGGATTCCACTTCGGATGGTGACGACGTAGAGAGTGGTTCTGGGAACCTTACTCTTCGGATGGTGATGTAGTTGGGTGCATGTCACATTGTGTTGCATATTTATCCGTACTTGTTTATATGTTTGAATCGATTCATGATGGAAAATTTTATTCTGATAATATCTGATTGACTCTGTTGATATGATGATATTGTTAGTTCTGTTTGCATTGTAGAGACACACTGAGCATTATCGCTGACTCCCCCTTAGTTTCTATTTTCAGATACTCAGGTCTAGGCTACGGTACTTGGAGGACCTCGTTTTCCCAACTTTATTTATTTATTATTATCGGTATGATACTTGGACTTATTTATATTATATGTTTTATCAGATTGTATATAATTTCAGATTTCAGATAATTTATTTGGGGTTATTACATTTTATCATGCATGTACATTTCGAATATTTAATGTTTTTAGGAATATATTATTAATATGTATTATGCAATATTAGTATTGTCTATTTTGGAATCAAATTTTTGAATCAGGTTACTTGCGTGAGGGACAAGCTTTGAGCTTGACTCCTTATATTCGACCCAATTCTTCCAGGTCGGGTTTAGGAGGTTACATTTAGTGGTATTAGAGCCAGGTTCAACACTTGATCTGGGTGATATAAATCAATTTTAAATCGAAAATAAATCTTTGCATGCATTATCAAATATTTTCAGGTAAAACGAGAATTTCAGAAAAACTTATGATCTCCTATGAATATATTTATACTTATTCTGAATAAGGTCTCCAAGTACCGATTCTAATCTTAGGATTATGTCTTTTGTAAATATACTACTATGCCACCTTAGAGAAGTTCTAGAGTAGCGGCCGGTCGAGGTTGTACCGTGACTGCATATAGTGACGTTCCACCTCCCGAGGGTTCGATACAAAATCAGGATGTGGTCCAGGGTGCGAATGTGGAGGAACAACATGTGGACCCGACAGGAGCTCAACAGACTGGAGCTCAGCAGACTGGTGGAGAAGAGCCACATGTTCGGCCTGCTCAGAGTAGTGGTTATCATGATTCAGGGGATAGTGAGAAAGTGGGCACATATGTTGTTACTGTTCATAGAGAGTTATTGAGATACCTTCGTCAGTCCGAGGGTGTTCGGAGACCCATATCCATAGAGTTTCTAGCTACCAGGATGACTATGTTCGATGGAAAAACGGGTACAGACCCAGCAGATGCAGAGTACTGGCTGAAGAAGCTTCAACGATTATTTGTTGAGATGGATTATCCTACCGATCGAAAACTCAGGGCTGCCGTTTCACTACTGCAAGGTGAAGCCCAGAATTGGTGGGAGGCTGAGGAGCTTGTTACTCCAGCTAGTACGGTTACTTGGGATCATTTCAAACAGGCTTTCCGTGATCGATATGTCAGAGCTGATTATATAGCTAAGTGCAAAGATTATTTTGTGAATCTAAAACAGAATGATATGAATTTTAATGACTATGAGATCGAGTTTATGAGATTGATTCAGTACGTTCCAGGGTTAGTGACCACAGAAAAAGACAAGTGTGATTGGTTTCTGAAGGGATTGTATCCTACGATAAAGGCGGGTGTTGCTTTACATATGGACCAGGAATACAAAGATATAACTCGACGAGCTAGGACAACTGAGGGTAATGAGGCAGAGTTGAGACGGCTTGAGATGCATGGATCTGATAGAGGGAAAAGACCAGTGCCAGTGTCAGTTCAGCATAGTCAGGGAAATCAGTCCAAAAAGAGAGCCAGAGATGAGTCAGACTATCAGAGTTATTCGAGAGCTAGACCAGTGACTCCTTCTGTTCCGACTGTTAGTGCTGGTGGTTTGACTGGTACTCGAGTGGTGCCACAGTGTCCTTTTTGCAAGAAGTGGCATTCGAGCCAGTGTAGGAGGCAGACTGGAGCTTATTTCAGATTTGGTTCATTCGAGCATCGTTTCAGAGATTGTCCGGTTCCACCTCCCTCAGCTTTTACTACTACTCAGTCTCAGGCATCAGTACAGACTCCCGCCAGGGGAAGAGGTCAGGTCCGATCTGTTACTTCAGGCTCTGCTAGTAGAGGTAGACTAGCTCCGAGCAGAGGATCAGCAGGATCAGGGGCCAGACAGCCAGGGTTAGTTTATTCTACTAGGAGGCACGAGGACCGTGATGATCCAGATGTTATTCCTAGTACATTCTCTATCCATTCTATTCCGTATTTTGCTCTGCTAGATAATGGTTCGACTCATTCATATGTTGCGAGTTCTGTGTCTGGGGGTCTTGAGATTTCTGTCAAGGATACTGTTAGTGTTGTTACTGTACACAGTTAAGTGGGTAATCCAATTGAGGTTACTAAAGTATACATGAATTGTCCTCTTGAGATTCAAGGGGAAATCTTTCCAGCTGATTTGATGGAGTTACCCTTTGGGGAGTTCGATCTTATCTTGCCTATATCCTTGATCCGAGACAGTCTGATTCCGGATTAGATAAGATTCGAGTTGTGAAATACTTTCCAGATGTTTTTCCGGAAGAATTACCTGGGGTACCGCCAAAACGAGATGAGGTTGAGTTTGGCATCGAGGTTTATCCGGGTACAGCTTCTGTGTCTATGGCACCTTATCGGATGGCACCGAAAGAACTTAAAGAGCTGAAGATTCAGTTGCAAGAACTGTTGGATCGAGGTTTCATTCTACCCAGTGTTTCTCCTTGGGGAGCTCTTGTTCTGTTTGTTAAGAAGAAGGATGGGACACTTCGACTCTGTATAGATTATCGGAAGCTGAACAAACTAACGATCAAGAACAAATATCCTCTTCCCCGTATTGATGATCTGTTTGACCAGTTCCGAGGAGCTACGGTATTCTCTAAGATAGACCTGAGATCTGGTTATTACCAACTCAAGGTTAAGGATTCTGATGTGTTCAAAACAGCTTTCCGGACACGATATGACCATTATGAGTTCCTTGTAATACCTTTTGGGTTGACTAACGCCCCTGCCGCTTTTATGGATATGATGAATAGGGCGTTTCAACCCTATCTTAATCAGTTTGTTGTGGTATTTAATGATGATATACTGGAATATTCTAGATCTGAGGCAGAGCATGAGGAACATATTCGGATTGTATTACAGATTCTGCGAGAGAAACAGTTGTATGCAAAATTCAGTAAGTGTGAGTTCTGGCTTTCTGAGGTTATGTTTCTGGGTCATATAGTTTCTGCTCAGGGTATTCAAGTTGATCTGATGAAGGTTGAGGCTATTATGAGTTGGAAGCAGCCCAAGAATGTTCCTAAGGTTCGAAGCTTCTTGGGTTTAGCTGGTTATTATCGGAGATTCGTTGAGAGTTTCTCTTCTATTGCAGCTCCGTTGACTAAGCTTCTGAGGAAGGATGTTCCCTTCGTTTGGACTGAGGCTCAGTAGTCTAGTTTCGAGAAGCTTAAATCTGTGTTGACTGAAGCACCCGTTTTGATTCAGCCTGAGCTTGGTAAGGCTTATACAGTTTTCAGTGATGCTTCGTACACCGGATTGGGGTGTGTTCTGATGCAGGACGGGAAGGTAGTGGCTTATGCGTCTTGACAGTTGAAACTGCATGAGTGTAACTATCCTACCCATGATCTAGAGCTTGCTGCTGTTATTTTTGCACTTAAGATCTGGAGACACTATTTCTACGGAGAGAAGTGTTATATTTATACATACCATAAGAGTCTAAAATACCTCATCATTCAAAAAGAGCTTAATTTGAGACAGCGTCACTGGTTAGAGCTTCTCAAGGATTATGATTGTGAGTTTGAGTATCATCCGGGTAAAACTAATGTCGTTGTTGATGCATTGAGTCGTAACGCCA
The DNA here is from genome assembly GCA_030270665.1 of Hibiscus trionum. Taxonomy (NCBI): domain Eukaryota; kingdom Viridiplantae; phylum Streptophyta; class Magnoliopsida; order Malvales; family Malvaceae; genus Hibiscus; species Hibiscus trionum. The sequence continues at coordinate 2,926,026 of BSYR01000012.1, forward strand.
TTTTAGATCCAAGAGCTTTGTTTGCTCGGATGAGTTTGTACAACGATGGTAGTCTGTTGGCAGAACTTTGGGTTATTCCTACATTGATTTTTTATATTCGAGCTGAGCAACCTAGTGATATGTTTTTGATGCATCGTATCAGGGAGGTGCATGAGGGTACATCTCGGGATTTCTCTATTGATCAGGATGGGGTATTATGTTTCCGTGGCCGGTATTGTACTCCGAGGAAATTTGGGTTAAAATAGGTTATTCTCCGTGAAGCCTATGGCAGTCCTTATTCTATGCATCTTGGTGGTGACAAGATGTATAAGAATCTTCGTGAAAGGTACTGGTGGAAAAGTCTCAAGCGGGACGTTGTCGGATTTGTATCGAGGTGTTTGACTTGTCAGAAAGTCAAAGCAGAGCATCATCGTCCGTCTGGGTTACTACAGCATATTGAGATTCCTCAGTGGAAGTGGGAGCGCGTGACTATGGACTTTGTTAGTAGACTTCCTTTGACTCCTTCGAAGAAGGATTTCATCTGGGTTATTGTTGATCGTCTGACGAAGTCCGTGCATTTCATTCCTGTCCGAGTTGACTATTCTTTGAGTAAGTTAGCTCGGCTTTATATTTCTGAGATTGTTCGACTTCACGGGGTACCGTTATCTATTATTTCTGACAGAGATCCGAGGTTCACTACAAAATTCTAGATGTCTCTTCATTCTGCTTTGGGTACTCGGTTGAACTTCAGTACATCTTATCATCCGCAGACATATGGTCAGTCTGAGCGTGTGATCCAGATTCTTGAGGATATGTTGAGGGGCTGTATACTTGATTTCAGAGGCAGTTGGGAGGATTTCCTGCCGCTTGCATAGTTTGCTTATAATAATAGTTATCAGGCCAGTATTAAGATGGCCCCGTATAAGGCTCTGTATGGACGTAGGTGTCGTTCACCTATTGGTTGGACTGAGTTGAATGAGCACAGATTGTTAGGACCGAAGATTGTGCACGAGGCCGAGCAGACTGTCAGATTGATTCAGGATCGGCTTAAGGCTACTTTTGACAGACATAAGTCTTATGCTGATTTGAGACGTCGTGATCTTGAGTTTCAGGTGGGTGATGATGTTTTCTTGAAAGTATCTCCTTGGAGGAAGGTACTCCGGTTTGTTCGAAAGGGCAAGCTGAGTCCTCGTTACATTGGCCCTTATCGGATTATTCGTCGAGTAGGACCAGTTGCCTATCAGCTAAAGCTACCACCAGAGCTTCAGCGTATTCATGATGTTTTCCATATTTCAATGTTGAGACGTTATCATCCTGATCTGTCGCATGTTATGCCTGTTGAGGATATTGAGGTCCGTCCTGATTTGCGTTTTGAGAAGGATCCTATTGAGATTCTTGCACAGGATAAAAAGGTTCTTAGAAGGAAGACCATTAAGATGATCAAAGTCCTGTGGCATGGTCGTAGTCATGATGAGGCTACGTGGGAGCCCAAGACTGTCATTCGAGCTCAGTATCCGCATCTTTTTGCTCCAGGTAAAATTTCGAGGTCGAAATTTCTTTTAACGGGGGAAGAGTTGTAACACCCCAATTTTCCCTAAGTTAAAAAACCCTAATAATTAGGAATTTTATTTTGAAATCTTAATTAATTCAGTGGTTAAATTGAGAATTTCGAAACTTATGTGACCTTTTTGTAAGGCGGGCTATTCTTGGAGCCCTTATTATGTAATTTATCTAAAAATTAGGGTGAGAGCCTAACCCTCTCCCTTTCTGTTTCCATTTGCACCGCCCAAACTAATCCGTTTTCTCCATTTTCTCTCGTACGAACAAAAACCCCAGACCATTTTTTTTTCGTTTTCCGTCTGGCCAAGGGTCAAACGCCGCCCCTTCGACGGCTCGTCACCGTCGTTTGACTCCCCTTCCAGTTCCGTTCAAAACCCAGCCTCGTCGTCGTCGTCTTTATTGTTGTCCTCGCTTGGAATCCGTTTGAGCTATTTCGAATTTGTTTCGGGTTTTTCCTTGCCGTTTGGGTGTTTAGGGGTAAGGTTTTGGTTGCTTTTGGGGTTAATCCGTGTGTGTGTGTGTGTTTTGGTCGGAAAAATGGCCATGAGAGGTCATCGGAGCGTCGTCGGCGGTGGGAAATCGGAAATGGGTGTTGTGCCCCAATTTTCGAATTGGGGATTTTAGGTTGAACTGGTCCAGAAGACTGAACTGGGTTGACAGAACCGAACTGGTTCGTCTTTTAAACAGCCGACTGACGTCAGCGATGATGTCAGCGTTGACCCATTGACCGTTAACCGTTGACTTTTTCAGAAAAGGGCTATTTATGTTTTTCGACGTCCTGATTCCATTTCCGCTGCCCGTTTCCCTAAATTCGAACCCGAAAGACCATTTTGACCACTTTTATTCGATTATTCTTGTATTTAAATATTTGAATATCAGAAAGTTAATTGGTATTATTCGTATTTATAGACAACATTGACTCGAATACTGAGATCCTTCCTCCTCCTCCATCTAGACGACCTCCTGTTGCTCAGACATCGAGATCCGCTCGTGAGTTTAATTGTTAATATATTCGATATTTATATTATTAGTGTCTTGGCATAGTAGTAGTACTTTTGATGGTGTATTTAATTGTTATAGGAGCTGACTCTGACCGACTTAGAGATAGAGCTGAGCGTGGGAGACGTCACCGTCGACGTTGAGTGTTAGCTACTTGAGGTGTGTTCTCTTCTATGCTGTCTGTTTACAGTGCTCTGTATGTAAATGTGTTGATTTGCTGAAATGTATACATAATTTGGTCTGATGATGTATGATGATAACATTTATTTGATCTGTGATGTTTGACTTGTTCCGCATTCTGTTACCTTATGCAATAGTGTATATACATTCAGATTCGGATTATTGTATATCGGATTATATGATTATGCATTTCTGTTGATAAATAATGCATTCAGATTCAGAGCTCGGATTTTATGTCATCTCATTATGGTTGGGATTCTGTACGGGGAAGTTCAGTAGCTTCATCCTTTGAGATGATGTCTACTTCGGATCAGTGGTTTCGCCCTATGGGCTGGATTCCACTTCGGATGGTGACGACGTAGAGAGTGGTTCTGGGAACCTTACTCTTCGGATGGTGATGTAGTTGGGTGCATGTCACATTGTGTTGCATATTCATTCGTACTTGTTTATATGTTTGAATCGATTCATGATGGAAAATTTTATTCTGATAATATCTGATTGACTCTGTTGATATGATGATATTGTTAGTTCTGTTTGCATTGTAGAGACACACTGAGCGTTATCGCTGACTCCTCCTTAGTTTCTATTTTCAGATACTCAGGTCTAGGCTACGATACTTGGAGGACCTCGTTTTCCCAGCTTTATTTATTTATTATTATTAGTATTATACTTGGACCTATTTATATTATATGTTTTATCAGATTGTATATAATTTCAGATTTCAGATATTTTATTTGGGGTTATTACGTTTTATCATGCATGTACATTTCGAATATTTAATGTTTTCAGGAATATATTATTAATATGTATTATACGATATTAGTATTGTCTATTTTGGAATCGAAATTTTGAATCAGGTTACTTGCGTGAGGGACAAGCTTTGAGCTTGACTCCTTATATTTGACCCAGTTCTTCTGGGTCAGGTTTAGGGTGTTACACATCTCCCTAAAGCAAGGAGACAACACAACCCAACTTACGAGTGTCTGAGCACTCCATCTGACCTAAGATGCGTGTAGTACTCTCGAGCCAAGCCTTTGAACCCTCGGGAGTCAAACCACGGAACTCGACTCCACCCAAGCTACGGAATCTCTCAAATGGTAAACCTGTCCCCGCACCCTGAGGTGGTGCTGCAGCATGCATACCGGCTAAAGCTGTCTGAAAAGCCCCGACCATAGTCTGAATCAAATGAGTCATGTCCGCACCTGCCGGACCCTGACCTGCCTGAGCTCCATTACCCCCAACATTTGCACCAGCCTAAGGTCCATTACCATCACCTCCAGCATTCGCACCGGCCTGAGGCACATTACCTTCGCCACCCACCCTATTACCATCGGGAGCAGGAGGAACATGAGGCACATCTCCGGGTGCTTGGTCACCTGCTCTAGGCCGCCCTCTCGGTCTTACCATAACGAAGATAAAATCTAAAACAACAAACACATCACACACAATAAAACATGAGGTTAGCAAGGGCAAGGATCCAAGTTCTCAAGCTCTTTAAACCAAAACTATTTTCCAATAAAAACACCTAGCAATGGGAACACTTGACTAAATTTCAACCAATAACAAGAACAATAAAGCATATTTTCATACACCGTGCAATAGAAACCAATCCAAACAAGCCAACTTACCTGACTTAACTTCTCGGGAGACCTCGTAACCGAGGCTCTGATACCACCAAATATAACCCTCTCGTTCCAGTCTAGCCAACAGACCAAACCGAACGAGTTACACAGGGAAAACTGAAACGAAACCCGTTAAGGTCTCACCCCGATTAGCAACCCTATTTTTTTCTTTAATTATCTTGTCTAAATGCTTTATTTGACCCTACATGAGATAAGCAAACAACGGAAAAGCAACCACTAATTCGATCCAAACAAAACTATCAATTTAAGACTAATTTTATGCACTTAGCTAAGGGCGTATCGATACTCCAAAGGACCGTATCGATACGCCTTCAACGGTCAACCTTCCCCATAGTCAACTCTGAGAGTCCGTATCGATACCCTCCAAGGCTGATATCGATACGCTCTCAACGGTCAAAATCTCAAATCCAACCCTAAGACCGTATCGGTACACCTAAGGCTCGTACCGATACCCCAATTTCTCGTCAAATTCTCATATTTCTAGAGAGCAAATTGGGTATCGACACGCCCCCGCGTATCGGTACGCTAGGCCTAAAAATAAGGGACCGTATCGATACCGCCCTTGGGCGTATCGATACGCCCTGCACAAAAAGTCTGTAGATTTGATTTTTAAGCACAAAGAGACTACCCTAAACAACTTAAGCAGGCATTAGATCATCATATAAACAAGCGCACAACTTTAGGCAAACAAGAAATATTCATTTAAGCCAATAAAAAATATGACAAGACTCAATTCATCAAACAAGATATAAAAAAGCAATAAAACATGCTTAACATCCACCAAAGGAGTCAAAGGCCAAAATAAAATATGCTTCAACATTTAAACAAGTTAACAACATCAACAATAATAAGACTTAGGAGTTTTGACCCCAACTCCATACCAACAAACCTAGCATTCCCATTGTCTAAGCATTATTACAAACATAAAAGCCATACTTTGAACTTAGCAAGAACTCCAAGAATTCCTCCCTTGCCCACTTGCCTCTTGGAACCTCTAACGATCTGCATTGTTGGAAAAAGAGAGCGTAAGCTTAATGCTTAGTGAGCGAAGCTCTAAAACACGACAACAATGCAGTTCAAAATATAAATCTTAGTTTTGGAAACAAAACCATTTAAGTAAGAGATGTAACAACACAAGCACATGCTAGACATTGTTTGCACATGCACAACCATCCCGGTGGGACTACACATCACCGTACACAACAACTAGCATTTTTTGATGGGACTATACATCACCGTACTCATCTACTAGTCACTACTGGTGGGACTACACATCACCGTAAACAACGACAACCATCTCGTGAGGCTTGACATCAACTAAGACTACACAACAACATTAGAACATAGAGTAAAGGCAATCCACATTTCACACAACAACGCAAATAATCACACGCCAACACTTAACGAAACAAGATAAATTTGGTAAACTTACACTTGGGGTTTAAGTTAGCTCTTAAGGATCCACCCAAACCCCCACGAAACTACTTTGAATCATTTTAAACTTCAAAACATTTCCACTTACCGATAGAGCCCAAACGAAAGCTGAAACACCGTTCTCAAGCCTCCACAACACCCGGTATCGCGCCCAAAGTACCCGAATCAATCTCCTCTGCTTCAAGATAACCCAGAACAAACTATTAGGATGATAATACACTCGTAAACCAGCAACAACCCGGAAACCCACTCCTTGCAACCAAAACATATTGGTTCGAACTCAAATTTCACCCAAAACTCCATCCATTTCGTTCTAGACAAACCCCAAACCGAATCCATCCATTTCAACTATCAAAACACATCCAAAATCATCTAGAAACATCCCCCAACATTAAAGGAACCACCAGCCACGATTTCCACCCAAAACTAAGCCAAAAACTCACCCCTTTCAACCCAAAAATCCTATTTTTATACTCATTTCGGGTTTCCCACCATTAGCCACCATTTTAACATTTTTAAGACACCAAAGAATGATTAAAAACACCCTTAAACATGACATTAAAATACCCACACGAAAATCCATCCATTTTACTATTTTTCAAACTCAAAGCATTTTTGAAATAACCCTAAATAATGGATTTTAAGGGAAAATCTAACTAATGACAATTTAAGAGAAGAAGAATTAAAACAATAAAATTCTTACCTTGAAAACTTGCTTGAAAGAAAAATTTGGGCAATGGAATAGTGAAAATAGGGTTTAGAGGAGGGTTTTGGTGAAAAAGGGATTTTTTTTTAAGAAGATGGCTCTTTTTTTTCTTTTCAAACTTTTCTTTTCTTTCTTTATTTTATTTACCCCAAATTTTTTATTTTGCCCCTTTAATTAAAAGACCCCTTTATGTCCATTAAAACGTTTTCTTTCAATTGATTTAACCCGAACCGATTTAACCAAACCCGGTTATCTCCTGGGCCCCAAATTTGGGCGTTACAAGTCACATTTATAATAACCTATTTTTTAAAAGTTTAAGGGCTTCTTACACCCTTAAGACAATTTTTAATATTTGAATTCATTTCCAACAAAATAGAAGATTATTCGAGTCCCATCGAACCAACCTAGATAAATTAAATAATTTTTCAGTAAATTATTTTTACAACATTAAATAAAAAATATATTTCAAAATAACTAATTAAAAATTGTAAGATTTTTAATCAAATTTAAAAAACATTTTTAAAAATATAAAATTATAAAAAAAATAAAAAATGTACTCTAATAAATTTTTAGAGGTGGAATGGTGAAAATTAAGTCAAAACTTAACATTTGAATATGAAAATTTGAACTGAAAATCTACTCCCTAATCTGTCTTTTTTTTTTCTCAGGCAGACTTAGAATTTTCAAAAGTGAATAATCTTAAAATTACACACATGACTCTTAGATTTAATTGAATTTTTATAAATTACTAACACAATTATCAACATGACAACATAGCATCAATTTACTTTATTATCACCTTGTTTGGTAAATATTTTTTGAGCTAAAATTAGAGGTTTAAACCACTTTTAAAGCTTCTTTTAAAGCTTTTGACCAGTCAAATTCGCCAATTTATATGTTTGGTAAAAAGAGGATTCTAACAGAGATTTGTGGTCAAACCTCTCAATTTGAAAATGCGGCTAAAAAAATTTTTTGTATCAGAAAATTTAATATTAGAGTTGTAAAGATTCTTTTATCCTTATTACAAAAGGCATCCAAATAACCTAAATTTAAATGATGGCATTTGTAAGCTAATACTTTTTCATTTTTGTTTTTTATTCTCACTCATGTATATTGTATTTAAATAACTCACATATAGTTTTAAAGTAAAATATATTCTCATATATAATATAAATAATTATTTTTCCTTCAAATATATGAAAATAATACATATGCTTTAAATATTACTTAAATTTAATATTTACTCAATTTGTATTAAACAATAATATAAATAATAAATTAATATATAAATCTTTCAAATATGCTTAGTAATGTTATATTAAAAAATAATTTTTATAATTTAATTATTATTAATAGATACAAAATATTGATAACTAATAAATTATTCAAACAAGTATAGAATATAATCATGTTCTTACATGTCAATTTGGTTGTTCAAATAATCAAACAACTATAAGTTAATATTAATAATCACTTTTATACAATCAGCTAAAACAATCTACTATTCAAATCAACTAATGCAATACACTATAATGTAATCCGTTATTAATTATCTGTTAATTGCTAAACAAAGTCATATATGTTATAAATATTATTAATTATATTGACCCAATATGAAAAATACATAGATATACTTATTTTTAAAAAGGCATAAAGCTTAAAAAATGACCTTAATAGTTGACTAAATAGTATTTTTGGCTCATATTATTATTTTTAATCAATTTAACCCAACGTTTTATTTTGGGTCAAAATGACTCATCTGTGGATGAAAATTGTTAATTAACTAACGATAAATGACTCGAAAGAACATGACAAACCTACGTGGTAAGGCACGCTGACATGACAATATCATATTGACAAAGATATTGACTTGAAAGAATGTCATACCAGTTAAAAATGATTTTAAAAAATTATATAAAATATATAATATTTTTTTTCTATTAACGTGTCATTCTGTCAAGTCATTTCAAGTTGTTTATTGCTAGTTAACTAGCAATTTTCATCCGCATAGGGGTCATTTTGACCCAAAATAAAATGTTAGGGATAAACTGGTTAAAAAATTGAATATGATCCAAAATGACTATTCAATCAAATATTAGAGGCATTTTTAACATTATGCTTTTTTAAAAACTATATAATTAAATCAAAAATAAAAATTTAAAATATATAATTATATCGAAATCATAAAATCAGAATTTATATATTGATTTACTTATTTAAAATAAAATTCATATATAAATAACATTTTTTAAAATTAATGAAATTAGTCATAGTTTTCCCCCTATTTTGGGCGTCAGACAAAAAAAAATATTGCATAATTCTTTTGGTTTTGTTTCTAAAATTTGAAAATAACGGAAGTATTCATTGATTTGGGATTTGGACAAAAGAATACGTTGCATAATTCACTGAACTACACTGTTTAAAGTCATGTAAGTGTTGACTGTTGTGGGCCCATCCATTTCAAATCCTCACCTAACAGCACAGCAGGCAGCAGCCTAATAAAATACACTTCATTTTCATTTTCTCTAGAAAAAATAATAAATATAAAATATAAAGAATTAGCTTAAAATTTTAAAAATAAACTTAAAATTTGAAGGGGAAAAAAAACATTTTTATCTGCAGGACACCGGACACGACTCCCATTAACTCAAACTCAAGCCAATTATCTGTAACAAATTCGAATCTCACTCTGAAAGTGAAACCTGTTTTTTTCCCACTCTTTCCCATATTTTCCTTCCATCCAAACATGTCCCTCTTCCTTCTCTTCCTCCTCTCAATCCTCCCTTTCTCCCTCTCTTCACCTACTGAACGTGAACTTCTCCTCCAAATCAAAGCCTCATTGGACCCAGAGAACCGGTTCTTGTCATCCTGGACGCCTTACTCCGACCCATGTACCGCCGGTTCATTCGATGGGGTCGCATGCAACGGAGAAGGTCGAGTGGTCAACATTTCGCTGCAAGGGAAAGGTCTCTCCGGTCAAATACCGGCGGCTCTGGGTGGACTCAAGAGCTTGACCGGTTTGTACCTGCATTTCAACGCGTTGAGTGGGGAGATACCCAAGGAGATTGCTACTCTGACTCAACTCAGTGATTTGTATCTCAATGTCAATAACTTGTCCGGCGAGATTCCTCCACATATTGGCAACATGACTAATCTTCAAGGTTCTTTCAAAAAAAAACTTTCTACTTTTTATATATTCTTATGTTTTGGAGGTTTATGTGTCATAAAAAAGTTGAAGTCTTTGTAATTTTCTTTGTTAACTTTGTCTGATGTTAATTTCTTTGTTTTCTAATGGCTGAAAAAGTTACATTTCTAAAGTTATAATCTTTGGTTGATTCTTTTCTTCTTCTTTTTGGAGATTCAAAAGTAAAGTAAACATCTTTAGATCTGTTTCCTTATGCAGCAATGAGTTGTTGATAGGTAGAGAACTTTCATGAGATTAACATTAACCAACTGTGAAACAATTCTGGGTTCTTATGTTTGCAGTTCTTCAGCTGTGCTACAATAGATTGACTGGGGGTTTACCAACACAGTTAGGATCTTTACATAAGCTTACTGTCCTTGCTTTGCAATATAATGGACTGACTGGTGCAATCCCTGCAAGTTTGGGGGATTTGGAGATGTTAACAAGGCTGGACTTGAGCTTTAATAACCTTTTCGGTTCGGTTCCAGTGAAGTTAGCCAATGCTCCGATGCTGAAAGTGTTAGACATCCGCAACAACACCTTATCCGGCAATGTCCCGACAGGTACTCTCCATATTTGACTGTATATTCACCCTTAAACTTGTTGTCCTGTTTTCATGTGTTTAATCAGTATCTTTGTGGATGAAATGCAGCTTTGAAGAGACTGAATGCTGGGTTCCAATATGAAAACAATCTGGGCCTGTGTGGTGTTGGGTTCCCTAATTTGAAAGATTGTGCAGAATCGAGTAAGATATATGGGAATAGACCTGAACCGTTCAAACCCAATGGCCTTAACCGAAAGAATATCCCGGAGTCTGCTGATTTACAACCTAATTGCAGCAACACTAACTGTTCAAGGCCATCCAGAAGTACAAAAATCGGTGTAGTCTCTGGCATTGTTGGTGTTTTTCTTGCGCTGACTGTTGCAGCACTTTTCACTTTCACTTGGTACCGTCGGAGAAAACAGAGAATCGGGAGTGCTTTCGATGCATCAGATAGTCGGCTTAGCACAGACCAGGTCAAGGAGGTTAACAGGAGAAGTGCCTCACCCCTAATTAGTTTAGAGTACTCTAATGGCTGGGACCCTTTAGACAAAGGTAGGAGTGGGAATGGGTTTTCCCAGGAAGTTTTCGAGAGCTTTATGTTCAATTTAGAGGAAGTAGAGCGTGCGACTCAGTGTTTCTCGGAGGCGAATTTGTTGGGGAAGAGTAATTTCTCAGCCATCTATAAGGGTTCCTTAAGAGATAGTTCTGCGGTTGTAGTAAAATGCATCGCCAAGACAAGCTGCAAGTCTGATGAATCCGAGTTTCTACAAGGTCTTAAGATATTGACTTCATTGAAACACAAAAATCTAGTGAGATTGAGAGGCTTTTGTTGTTCAAAGGGCAGGGGGGAGTGTTTTCTCATCTATGATTATGTCCACAACGGAAATCTGTTGCAGTATCTCGATGTAAAGCAGGGCTGCGGAACGGTTATTGAATGGTCCACTAGAATTTCGATCATTTATGGCATTGCCAAAGGTAAAATTATCTTAAACATTTGACTTTTTTTATGTAATATTCGATTAAATGAACGCCATAATGGTTGTGTTTTTATTCTTACTGTGGGATTCTGATGTTCTTAAACAGGTATTAGGTATCTACATGAAAGCAAAGGAAGCAAACCGGGTCTCGTTCACCAGAATATATCTGCAGAGAAAGTGCTTATAGACAACCAATCTAATCCCTTACTCTCGGATTCTGGCCTGCACAAACTCCTTGCGGATGACATTGTCTTCTCCACTCTCAAGGCCAGTGCTGCAATGGGATACCTTGCTCCGGAATACACCACAACCGGCCGTTTCACCGAGAAGAGTGATGTGTATGCATTTGGTATGATTGTATTTCAGATACTAAGCGGGAAGCGAAAAATCACCCAACTGATCCGCCATGCTGCCGAGACGTGCAAAGTCGAGGATCTCATCGACATGAATCTTGACGGAAAGTACTCAGATTCCGAGGCCACGAAACTTGGTAGAATCGCACTGCTTTGCACCCACGAATCTCCTTACCACAGGCCATCCATCGACAATGTGATACAGGAATTAAGCGGATTAATGAGCAGCACATGAAAGTTCTCAAGAGTTATCGCCTTGATTTTCAAGTGTACTAAGGCAGGATTGGGCTATTACTAACCTCTGGTTAATGCCATAACTGAAGCTGCACTTTCATTAATCTAATCCGACAGCAATGTCCTTTAGTAAGGACTTGAACTCTCTGAATGTATCAATGTTTTTTCAACTATTGTATCTTTTTCGATGTCAAATGAATCGTTTTGAAATGCAACAATGTTGTTTTTTTGTAGTAGTTTATAATGGTTTTCTCAGTTGTCTGCTTCATTTGGTGTAGAAGGGAATAAGACAGTTGAACTTTATGCACAAGTTGGTAAGAGAAACGGAGGGATACTCCATTCCAAGTGAGAAAGTTAGCACGTGAAATCGTGGAAAATGACCCAAAGAGAAAGTGAAAACGTAAGGACAATGCCGTGGGGGTAGCAGAAATGGCCAACTAGCTTATGGACAGGTAATGAGTCGAAAGAATGAGAAGAAAGCCATCCCACTAAATAATGCTTTTAATGGTCAGCCTGTTGTTTTCTGCAAATTATGACATACCAGTGACAGTCGGGCCATTGCGTTGTTGTATTTTGTGATTTGGATAATCATAAAAAATTACTGGTGGAAATTCATCTCCATGGGTAAATTGATACCCAAGGATTTACTAATTCTAACCCACCAAACGTCCCAGTTGGAATTTTCTATGTTTCATATTTTGTGGTCCAATTCAAAGAGAGAGATTTGGCCCAAATCCCTCTGCTTCTCTTTAGAAAAAAAAAGCTCTAAACTTTCTTTCGATCGACTGTAGTAACAAAGCCAACGATCCACCATGATCGTTGAACCGAAATCGAAACCCGAAACAAACCGAAACTGACTCAAATTTTAATTGAATTGAAAATAGATCTGAACCAATTTTCAAACGAACTGAATAGGTTTGAACCGATTTTACTCGAACCGAAAGCAATTCGAACTGAAGCTAACTCGAAATAAAAAAATATTAAAATAAAAAAAGAAATATGGGATGTGAATGGTCGTACAACTATATGATTTTAGTCGTGCGTAGTGGCAATTATTTTGGGCATGTCTTAGATTTCTTTGTACTTGGGGTTGTTCTCATCTATATTTTCATGTGTACTATTTTCCTCCACTTTAAATTTAAGGGTTTTTAATGAGTCAGGTAAAAATATATTTTCTTGTATGATTTTATTGGAATAAAATCATTGTTGTTGATAAAAAAACATTATTAAATACAAGGGTAAATTACAGTAAATACCACTTAGCTTTACTCTTTGAATCGAACATATCACTGAACTATTAATTGTTACACGGAATACCACTAAACTTTGTTTTTTCTTCAATCCAAGTACTCGACCGTTAAATTCAAAACGGCGTCGTTTTGGCATAGCTGTTTTTATGCCTAAGATAGGCCAAAACGACGTTGTTTTGTTAGAAAAAAATTAAGAAAACATGCATTTAGGGAGGATTGAACCAATGACCTCTAAGATGAAAGATTTACACTAAACCACAAAGCCAACTTAAATACTTGATAAAAACTTAACAGACATAGCATGTAAATAATACTGCAGTTGAACTTAAAATTTAATTGTTTTTAAAAAATTCCAAATTTTACAAAAATGTTCAAATCAATCCCTAAAATCCCTAAATCATAAATCCCCAAATCCTCACTGCTGCCGCCGCCAACCGCCGTTTCTGGCCCACCCTTTCGGTCGCCGAACCCAACCGACTATTTTTCCCCACTCGCCGTCGTCGAAAACCGGCGAACGGCGTGTCAATCGAACGATTATTTCACGTTCGACGTTCAATGTTCGATTGGAACACCGTTCGCCGATTTTCGACGACGGCGAGTTGGGGGAAATGTCAGGCTGGTTCCTGCGACCGAACGGGTGGGGTCGGAGACGGCGGCCAGCGGCGGAAGCGGTGAGGATTTGGAGATTTATAATTTAGGGATTTTTAGGGATTTAAGGACTAATTTGAATGTTTATGTAAATTTTGGGATTTTTTAAAAACAATTAAATTTTAAGTTCAATTGCAGTATCATTTACATACTGTTTTTATTAGAATTGTATCAAGTATTTGAGTTGGTTGGTGGTTTGGTGTACATATTTCATCTTAGAGGTCCTTGGTTCAATCTTCCCCAAATGCAATGTTTTCTTCTCTCTTTTTTTTCCTAACAAAACGACGTCGTTTTGACCTATATTAAGCATAAAAACATCTATGTTAAAGCGACGCCGTTTTAGATTTAACGGCCTGCTAGGATTTAACAGCCGAGTACTTGGATTGAAGAAAAAACAAAATTTAGTGGTACGATAGTATCAATTTATAGTTAAATGGTATGTTAGATTTAAAAGATAAAATTAAGCGGCATTTGGTGTAATTTACCCATTCTTAAGATGTATCTATTAGCTCATCCCTTAGCAAAGGGACGAAACTATATAGACATTAGACACCGGGAGGGGCTTGCTTCTCAATTTTGTTGGTCCAATTACATTCAAATTTTATAAGTTTAAATATCAATTCAATTAAACTTTAGATTTAAAAATTTAATCAATTTCCACTTAAGGATATTTGTAATGTCAATTTTACAATATTATTACTCTTTATAAATTTTGAGTCACGTTATATTTATTTTTTTTATATAAAAATCAACATACAATGTAGGTATCAAATCAACTTGTACTCATTTTTTTTTATATTGAAGGTCCAATTTCAAGCTTAACAACCGAGAACAATAAATATAATTCTAGTTTCGCAAGGGAAATAGACTTCAAATACAATTAAGCTTATGCAATTTGGCTGGGTTGGGTGGTTTGCTCGTCAAAGCATATTCCAGCTCATTTACTTAATTAAAATCATTATCTCTCTCCTTAATTAATATTGTCGATTACCATTACATTAAACATGTCTTTACAAACCGACCAATAAAAAATTAACATTGTTGATTACCATTATATTAAACATTTCTGTACAAACCGACCAATAAAAAATAATTGTAACCATTGTTGTAACATATAAAATGATACAAATTCGGGTGTATTCAAACTTTCAAATCCTTTAATTCATTAACGGAGCAAGGTCTAGTTAGTTTTTGTTCAAATAGTTAGTTTGAACATTATGTAAAGTTAATAAAAAAGACCGGGTTCAATCGTTTTTGCATAAAAGGTCTGTGTATTGTTAGAGGGTTAAGAATATCTACGAACATATACTACATTGTAATCACTTTTAGACAATTAAAAAAATGTATATTGAGCAAACACATTTGGATGGTTGGTCAAGTTGTTCATCTTTGTTTCGTATAAAAATCTCATGCCCCTTTTCATTGTCCTTTTCTATGCCTTAACACTAAAAAATTAAATTTTAAGCCATACACCTAAATTTTAAATCCTAAACCATAAACCATAAGCCCTAAAAATACACATTACTCCTACTTCTCTAAACCCCAAATTTAAATTTTTAGTGTGAGGCATAGAATTGGGAACCGAAAAAGGACAGATGATTTTTATTTCTTTGTTTCCTCATATTCTTTAATTACGAGTTCTAGACCCACTCAGAACACTTAGGGGAATTCCCTTTCCCCTCTCCTCTAAACAAGATTATGTAAGGGTTGCCAAATCATATTTTTTTGTTAGTTAAAATAAAAATTAAGGTGAGACCAAATGTTGGGTGCATTGGTAAGACACATTGCACTCCTAAAATGAGGACATGAGTTCAAATCTTAGAGATAACATTGTTGGGAGTGACAGTCTCGCACCCCGAACATAAACCATAAAATGGACATGCATATTATAAAAAAAATACAAGTAGGACAAACATTGTCCTCAAGTGTCCGAAGGAGAGGTATTGGCATCAACGCTCCAGATTCAACTGGCTTAAATGGGGGAGACAATAACACACAGTTCTTCCATGCAACTACCATCCATCATAGAAGAATCAATTCCATCGTCAGTCTGAAAAGAGAGGATGAAGTTTGGTTGGAGGAAGCTGCGGATATTGCAAGCCACTTGCAAAGGTATTTCCAAAATTTGTTCTCTAATGATCACTCTATCGATTATCAAGAACTCAAGGAGTACATTCCCCAACTGGTAACCGATGAGATGAATAATGAGTTGAGCAAGGAAGTGTCCGAAGAGGAGATAAAGAAGGCAATTTTTAATATGTGAGCGTCTAAAGCCCCCGGACCCGATGGCTTCCCAGGCAGCTTCTACCAAGCCTTCTGGGGGACTATCAAAGGGGATCTCATTGGGATGGTAACAACCATTTTTAATGAAGGAATTTTAGACTACGGGCTTAATAGAACAAATATCGTCCTCATCCCAAAGAAATCAAACCCATTTGAAGTCTCCCACTTTCGATCGATCAGCCTTTGTAATTTTTCGCTCAAAGTCATCACTAAGATCTTGACGACGAGACTGAAAAAGTTCCTTCCGAATATCATACCCAGCCATCAATCAGCTTTTGTCCAAGGTAGATCTATCCATGACAATATCATACTGGCTAACGAAGCCTTTCATGCTATCAAACGGACAAGAAAAGGAAAGAAGGGGTTCATGGCCCTAAAAATTGATCTTGAAAAAACCTATGATAAAGTAGACTGGGATCTCATGCACTTTGTCATGAACAAATTGGATTTTTGTGAGTGGTGGGTGGCCAGAATTATGAAATGTGTTTCCTCCATCTCTTTCTCTTTGGTCTTGAATGGGTAGAAAGTTGGGAATTTTTCTGCTGGTAGGGGCTTGAGACAAGGGGATCCGCTACCCCCCTTTCTCTTCACTTTTATCTCAAATATTCTATCATGGATTTTGGAAAAGGAGGTTGAGCTGGCCAGTTTTGAAGGTCTTAGAATTAAGAGATGTTGCCCAATCCTAAGCCATTTGTTATTCGCAGATGATTGCCTCATGTTTTCTGGTGCAAATACGAAGAAATGTAAAGCTGTCCTGTGAGTCCTTAATCTGTTATAACACTCTACAGGTCAGACAATCAACTTTCAGAAATTCTCTGTTGGCTTTTCTCCCAATGTTAGCAATAATCTAAGGCTCCATCTATCCAATATTCTGGGGTTCCGACCAATGGAGGAAGATAATAAATATCTTAACCTACCTTCCGTTTGAGGAAGAAGCAAGAAAGAGGCTTTGACGTTCATTAAGGAAATGGTTCATAACAGGCTCAGGGGATGGAAAACCAAATTCCTAAACCAGACTGGAAGGAGGTTCTTATTAAGGCGGTCGCTTAGGCAATTTCCACCTATGTCATGCAATGCTTTCTTCTTCCGGTTACTTTTTGTGATGAAATCAATTCGATTGTTGCAAAATTTTGGTGGAGTAATTGCGGAAACAAGGAGAGAAGCATTCATTGGATTAGATGGAAGGACCTTTGCCGTGCAAAAGATCAGGGAGGTCTGGGGTTTCGAAATCTTATAACCTTCAACAAAGCCCTCATTGCGAAGATCGCATGGAAACTGGTGAAGCACCCAGATTCCCTTCTGGCTCAGACCCTTCGAGGTATCTACTACCCAAACGGTAACATTTTCGAGTCTCCCAAGAGCAAAAACCCCTCCTGAGCCTGGGCAAGTATTAGGGAAGGGATTGATGTTATTAGAGATGGTTCTTTGTGGCGAGTCGGTAGTGGTAGATGTATTTCAACATGGGATGATAATTCCCAAAGCTGCACAATTTCAGGATCTCCTCCCAACCTCCACCAAACCGTCATTTTCCCTCGGTATGCGGCCTCATGAATGCGGACTATCGATCTTGGGACATTTCCAAAATAGAGGGCCTTTTTTTCCTCGGAGGAGGCTGAAGCGATCATGGCTATCCCTATTGGAGGACCAGGTATTAAAGATACTCTCATTTGGGCAGGAACGAAGAATGGTGATTATTCGGCTAAGTCGGGGTATCGTTTCATTAAAGAAAACCCTGAACCTTTAGCGGAACCCTCCTCTAGCAACTCCCCGAGAAATAATAAAGCTTTATGGAAATCCATTTAGGACTTGAAGGTGCCGTCCAAGATCCGCTCCTTTCTTTGGAAGCTTTGCCACAATATTGTCCCCACCAAAAGTGCTCTTGCGGCTCGTTTTCACGGTAAATTTCTTGATTCAGACTTGTGTCTTAGATGCGGGGATCAAAAGGAATCCATTGAACATCTCCTCTTCTTCTGCCCGTTTGCTCAAGTAGTATGGAAGGCTTCAGGTTTTAGTTATGAACCGTCCGCGCTAGGTTTCCCAGGTTTTCCTAGATGGTGGAGTAAGGTCTCTGAATTTCATAAATTGGGAAATTTTGAAGATGGTTGTGCTCACATTGCCTTTCTGCCGTGGACGATTTGGAAGACGAGGAATGCCTTCGTTTTTGAAGGGAGGAAAGATTGCCCTCGGGAAGTGTGGCTGCGAGCTGACCACACTTTTAAGGAATTTTACCAAGCTACTGAGGTTGTCCCCCAGAGAAATCTCAGCTTCCTAAGGAACCGAGACTATGGCTCCTTCCTCCTCCCAACAGGGTTAAGATCAATTGTGACGCCGCTTTTGACTGCCAAACTGAAAAAGTTTCGGCGGCGGCCATTGCACGTGATTTCTCGAGATCTTTCCTTCAAGGTTTATCTGCACCTGCTTTAGCTCCTTTTGAGGTGGTGGCAGAAGCGTTCGCCATCACTAGGCATTTCTCTTGCTTACATGAGTGATTTTTCGGATATCATCATTGAGGCAGATTGTTAAGCCGTTATTCACAGGCTCTGCTCGGGGACCCTCTCAGATTGAGTATCCTCTACCGTGGAGGAATATATTAGAGCTCAAGTCAAATCCTTAGGCTCTTGTTCGTTCTCTTTTGTCCCTCGATCATGTAACCAAGCTGCGGATTATCTAGCTAAACTTGCTAGAAATTTGTAATGTCAAACCTTCTGGGGACCTGATTTGCCCTTGTTTTTTTAATGAATATTGTTGTCTTTCTAATAAAAAAAAGTGTCCGAAAGATTGCCAGTGCCGCGTATCAGTTATCATCTCACAACAAGTAGGCCAAAGCTTATAAGTTTTTCTTTGTTTGAAAAGCTAATGTCAACGTTGGCCTTTCTCCTCCACTTTGCAACCATTTAAAACCGAAGCTAACAACTCCACCGGCACCGCAAAAAGAAAATTTGAAGAGAAATTTCAGAAAGCAAGAGCGATAATGATCCAGAATATGGTTTGGTATCAAGAAACAACTTCAAAAGCTTTTGTAGATACTGTTAAAGCACTGGTAAGCTTTCCTTTTTCATACCCTTTTTTTCACTTTACTTCTCATTCCTTTTCTTTTTCACAGCGATTTTGTTTTCTGAGTTTGCAGTGTCAAAAAAGTTTCAAAGAACCAGGGGTGCCGGAGTTCCTATCAGCCATGGCCGCCGGCTGGAACTCGAAGCTGATCGTGGAGCCATGGTCATACGGTGGTCCCATAGCAACCAGTGTCGGCCTTGCCGTAGCAGCCCATCACACGTGCGGAAGACACGTGTGCGTAGTCCCGGATGAGCGGTCGAGATCGGGCTACGTCAAGGCCATGGAGGAAGCCTGGACGATGTCGTCACAGACGGCAGTGATCGTCGGAGAAACGAAGCAAGTTATGGAGGGGCTCCACCAGTGGCGGATGCAAAGGTTAGGTTGGGTGGGCCCGTGCCCACCCTAAACTTTTTAAAGTTCATATATTTGCCTTTAATTTTTTAAAATTTTGTGAATTTGTCCTTAATTTTTATGACTTGTGCCCACCCTGAAATTTTAAATTTTTTATTATTGTGTCCACCCTAAAAAAAATTTAAAATGTGCCCACCCTGAAAAATATTTCTGGATCCGCCACTGGGCTCCACAGCGTCGATTTCCTGGTTGTGGACTTAGGGCGGCAGGATTTCGCTAGGGTTTTGAGGTACGCTAAATTGAGTGACGGAGGTGCAGTTTTGGCATGCAAGAATGCACGTTATAGGGGAATTTCAGGGTTTAAATGGCATGGGTTGCTGGACAAGGGAACACGTGTTGTGAGGTCTGTGTTCTTGCCGGTTGGGCAGGGATTACATATTGCTCATGTAGGGGCTAACAGCTACAAGAAGAGTCCTAGCCGTTGGACTAAACACTTCGATCAACGATCGGGAGAGGAACATATTTTCCGAGGCTAGAAAAAAGATCGGGCGACAATCAATCGATTCAATCCTATGTAAATTGGACACAGAAGTAATGCAAAGCCGATTGGCAGAGACGTTCACTCATTTCGGTGTAAATAATTATCCATTCTTTAGTTATATGTAGCAAAGAGATGAAGATTACTTTAGAAAAAAATGAGATGAAAAATTTTATTAGATAAGACTATAAATAACGTGATGAACAAGACTAATCTAATAAAATTTTGAAAGAATAAAAAAAATAATATAATAAATAATTTTTAGGGTAAACTATCTGGTTGACCACCAAACTATTGTGAAAGTTTTAAAATGACCACCATAGAAAAAAACGCGCCATTTCACTACCCAAATTATTAAAATGGGATCAATTTGACCACCAGCCGTTAATGGGCTAACGGAAGGTGACGTGGCAGTTAAAAAATTAAAGGTATAATCACACATTTAGTCCTTATTATTTACACATTCTTTCAATTTAGTCCAATTTTAAACTAATAAAATAAATCAATTAAAATACATTTAAAATAAATGTCTTCCTCCCCTTCCGATCATCATCACTGCAAAACAACCCATTCACCCTTATTCACAACACCATCTAACTCCCTAATACTTCTATTTCCACTATCGAATTCTAAAACAAAAAACAACCCAACATCATCACTGTTCATTCTCTGCCTCTTAGGCACCAATCTCAGCTCTTCTCCATTTTGGCAGAAAAATCGTCGTCACGGCTCGCTTTCGTTTCCTTTTTTTCTCTTAAAACCCATTTAATTAATCGTTGCTACCTTCAAATTAGGATAATTGTTTGATTATTAATTTGTTGCAGAGATTTTATCGTCGTTTCATTTTCTCGGAGTTCATCGTTTTATTTGGAGTTGCTGAAAAGCAAAAAATTAGTGTCGCTTCATTAGATGAAAGGTGAATAAATTTTTGCTCTACATAATTTTTATTTTGTTTCTAAATGAAGAAACATAATTTAATTATTTTTTTTAATAAATTAAAGCTATAAAACTGCTCGAGTTTTGCTTTGTTTTCTTCTTTAAAATTAATTTTTTTGGTGTGACATTTCAGAATTCAAATTTTAGATTGTTACAATGACCCTCTTGGTTGGAAAGATCAGTTAGTCGGGAGTGAAAACTTCAGGGCTCCTTCGCATGAAGCTTTGATTTCGAGTGTCGTTACTGTTTTTCGAGTGTCGTTACTGTTTTTCGGGAAGTGAAACATATGGATAAGTTGCTCAATTCAATTATTGAAGCATATTGAACTTGGTAGGTTGCTGGAGATGGAGGAAACGATGAAGAAGGAGGGGGAAATTGGAGGTCGGGGAAGAAGGGGGAAAAGTGGGGATGAAGATGAGGGTATTTTAGACATTTAAAATATATTAATTTTAT
Source organism: Hibiscus trionum (assembly GCA_030270665.1). Classification (NCBI taxonomy): domain Eukaryota; kingdom Viridiplantae; phylum Streptophyta; class Magnoliopsida; order Malvales; family Malvaceae; genus Hibiscus; species Hibiscus trionum. The sequence continues at coordinate 2,947,332 of BSYR01000012.1, forward strand.
TAGTTTAAAATTAGGACTAAATTTTAAGAATGTGTAAATAATAAGGACCAAATGTGTGATTATACCTTTAATTTTTTAACTGCCACGTCACCTTCCGTTAGCCCATTAACGGCTGGTGGTCAAATTGATCCCATTTTAATAGTTTGGGTAGTGAAATGACGCGTTTTTTTCTATGGTGGTCATTTTAAAACTTTCACAATAGTTTGGTGGTCAAACAGATAGTTTACCCTAATTTTTATTGGTTGAGACCATGACTGTTGTGGTAAGCCAGATATTCATAATGTAATTTTTTCTTCCTATCAAACAATGAAACGTGTCACAAATTTGTAAAAGAATTTTCGTCGAGCCAAGCGATAATACATGTTATCTCTTATCAGAAAAAAATTAAGGAGAATAATTATGCTTTCGGTAGGATTTGAGCCTAGGTTTTGTGTACAATAAATCTATTGCTTATCCATCAATATAATATAAGCTCATAAATAAATTTTTTTCTAAATAGTTTAAAAGTGATTATAAGTTAATATTTGTTCATACATATTTTTAATCCTTTGGTAATGCACACACATTTTACAAACAATACGATTGAACCTAGGTCTCTTAGGATGAAAATCATCTGCTTTTCCACCGAAACCACTTGTTGGGTTCATATTGACAAAATTTTTATTTAATCTTTTTTGTAATTAATTTTATAAAAAATATTAACTCTAATGTATATTTATATATTTGATTTTGATATATACTTATATATTTAAGTATAATATATATTTTCTTCCCAAGATTTTAACAAGTGTCATTGTCCGACTGGACAAAAATTATCCAATAAGAATATGACACGTGTCATCGTCTCATTTGAAAGATATTAAATAATTATAAAATGCCATGTCATCGTCACATAATCACATATGCCATGTGACCATGCCACGTCATTGCCGCATCATCACATAACAAAATCTACCATCCATACGCCATAATAGTATAATGGGTAAACTACACCGAATACCACTTGACTTTACTTTTTGACTCGAACATACCACTGAACTATAATTTGATACTATTATACCACTAGACTTAACGTTTGGCTTCAATGTAAGCACTGCACCGTTACTCCCGTCACGGGGCGCTGACATGGACAATTAATCCCGTTATAGAGGTGACGTGAATAATAAATAAATAATTTTTTTCCACGTATGATCCACCTCATACATATTTTATATTTTATATGTACTATAAAACCTCCTTTTGGCTGAAAATAAAATTCCTAATTATTTTTTTCTTCCCACTGCTTTGAAGCCGCTCAAAACCATGAAAGCAGAATGGCACGCATAAAGTGAACGGAGCATTGGAACGGAAGAACCCATTTCATTTTCGGTGTGTGGATGTGAATATCCGACGAAGCTGACTACATCGTGGTCCAATAGAAACCCTAAAAAAAATTTTTTTGGCTGCAAAAATTACAGGAGTTTCGTTCACAAAGATTGTCGATTTTTCTTTTGGTATGATCCTCCAATGAGCCCACGTGCAAGAATTGTTCTTGTGAAATTGCTGAATAAAATCAAGGCAAATGACATCCAACGAAGGAATGAGAGATTTGATTGGAGTTTTCTTTTGATTGTTTGTGTTGTACTATTGTGGTACTTAATGTATTAAGGGGAATGTAGATGTTTACTAGTTATGAAGGGAATTAAATAGTTAAGGGTTGCTTTTTAGATTTAAGGTATTTTCTGGTTATGTTTTGTTGAAAATGATGAAGGGGATGAAAATGTTAAGGATCTTTTTTTGGTTATGTTTTGTGTTGTACTACTGTGTACTTATGCATTAAGGGGTTGTTATGTTTAAATCAATATCTTCATTAGGGGTGTGCAAAAATATTCGATCCGTATATCCGATGATCTGATCTGAAATTTTGGATACCCGACCCGACTTTTTCGGATAATTCGGATGGAATATTCGATAAAAATTTCGGATAATTGAATCGGATACTGATCGAGTAAATTCTGATTTCAGATTATTCAAAAATTCGAAAATTACACATGACTAATTTACACCGGTGTAATTTAATTATTTATGACTTCTGTAGATTCATCTAATCTATTTATTTGAAGGATTTGTCTTCTTCACGATGGTGTTAGTTTTACTAAATTACACATGACTAATTTACACCGTTGTAATTTAGTAGAACTTACACATGACTAACTTACACCGGTATAAGTTCTACTAAGTTACAACTAGCTAACTATGACTAGCTTACAAAATGAGAGGAAACATAAAAATAAACATTTTCACAAAATAAATTTTCATCTAATATTTGTATCCATTACAAAATAGTGCAGATACAAAAGGTTCAACCTAACACAACTTTCACTTAACAATTTAAAACAAAAGGTTCAACCTCCAAAATGTGATCAAAACATCAACCTAACACAACTTTCATTTAAAGATAAACTTAATAACCTAATGACAAAAGCATATTAATTTGCCAACAAAAAGTGATTAAAATATAAGCTTCAGCTTCCAACAATGCTTTTCTTGCACATCTTGGTGTAGAGATCTAATTAAAAAAGTGCGGTCAGCCTTCCATTGCTCAAAATATTTTTTAGCCAACTATTTTTTAGTGACATTTTTATTTTTAAAATTCCTGACACAGTTGTGCTCCTCTACATAAGACTTAATCTGCCATGTATTGTTCATAGGATCTTTGGGGTCAACCTTTGATGCCCAAATATATCATGAAATTTTTTTCTTGCAAATTACATGCATTTTACCTTTATCAACTCTTTTGAATCTGACATCATGCATGCTCTTAATCCCATACTCCCTTATAGCTTATTTAAAAATTTCTTTACCACTAAATATCATTCCTTTCTTAAATTGTGGGTTTGCCATATCCACCTCACTGTTAAAATTAAGACATTTAGGATGTTTCTTTTGATCATCTTGATCAGATTCATTTTCACTAAGGCTATGCAATGAATCTGATCTACTATCATATTCATTCAAATGTGACTCATTATCATTTATTTCCTTTTCAAACTCTAAATCCATCATCAGTGCTTCATAATCCATCTCTTCTACATGAACTTCATCATTCATATCATTATCGCTGTCTTCAAATTTACTGTCACTATCAGTTTGTTCAACCTCATCTACTACATAATCTTCATCCTCTTCTACACAATCTTCTTCATCCTCTTCTACAACATCATCTTCTTCAATTTCTAAGTTTTCATTTCTAACAGTACCAATACTATCTATTTCAGCTATTTCTGTAACCATTTCTTCTAAGTACACACACAATTGTTTCATTCTAGGCATAGTTCTTAACATGCTAATCACATCAAGATCGGTTCTTAAGGGCTTAACACTCAATTTCGCAGCAGGCTCTTTCCAATATAGATTAAACATGCCATTATACCTTAACTCCTCAGCAATATCATACATTTTTAGCATAGACACGGTATCCACATGGCACATATCAAAGAAATTTATCTTTTTACCAGTGTACTTTAACCTTGTAACACCCGTGTTTTGGGGTTGGGAGTTAGACGTGTGTGTTTGGTTCGATTCGTCAAAACTGATTTAATTTAATTAGACCTTAGCTTTGATTTAAATGAGATTTAAATTTTAAGTGATGACATTTTTGTAAATAGGTTGAAATAAAGTAGACAACCTTTTTGAATCAAAAAGAAAAAAAAGCTATCTTCTTCTCCCCATCTCTTTCCAACGTGAAAAGGAAAACCTAAAACCCTCCCAAGCCAAGTTACTATTCCATCCATTCTCTCCATCCATTCAAGAGCATTTTCGAAGGTAATTTTGTATTTGAGTTCCCCTCATCATCCCAAGCATTCCCATGGTTTTAGATTTCAAAACCACCATCTTTTCAAATTTCCAAGTTTTTCAAGTTTGATGAAAGTTTGGATTTTTAATGGGGTTTTCATTGTTTTTGGTTTGTCGAGTTGGGTTTTGAGTTAATCTCACTTAGATACACCTAATATCTTAAAATGGAAGGATTTTGGGAAAAATCCCGAAGTGGGTCTTTGGGGTATTTTTCAAAGTGTCAAAACATGAATTTTTGGTGTGTTTTTGTATTGGGTTGAAGAGCTGATGGTATAGGGTTGTTAGGAAGGTGTTTTGGAAGCCTTTAGATGTCATTTGGGTGTTGGAAATTGTGGTTTTCAGATGGGTATTTGGGGAGCACGAAAATGTGAGTTTTGTGGTTAGTTTGAGTTTGAAAATGGTGAAGTGTGGCTTGTGTTTGTGAGTTGGATTTGTGACTGAGTTTAGCATTGAATTGGTTGAGTAATACTTGTGTTTTGATTGGTTATAAGCAAGAGGAAACATCGGAGAAGGATCGGGATCAAATCCGGAAATTGTGGAGGCTTGACTAGCTTTGCTTGGTTTGCTAAGGAAGGGTGGTGAGTGAAACTTTCAAACTTGATTTAAATTGGTTCAAGTGTGTGTAGATGCGGTTTAGGGATGTGCTTGGTATGTCATTCCTAGGTAGAAGTTAAATTGGTAGTTTAACTTCTTGTGTGTTTATGAGCTTTCAATGTTTATGCCTATTATATACTTGTGAAGCATGATTGTGTATGTATGAGTATACATTGATATGTGTGATGATGAATATGTGTTATAAATGATGGATGTGTGATGTGGTTTAAAAGTAATTGGCACTAGTTAACTTACCGGGTATAAATGATCGATCATTAGGATTAGTGTGCACACGGTTGAGTCAAATTCGCGCGTGACCTTGGTGGCGTTAAGTCATCAAGGAGGAGTACGATGATGTAATATTCCACCAGAAATTATTTATATTATACGTGATGATGAGTGGAATCCCATCCGCAGGGCATGTGATGATGAGTGGAATCCCATCCATTCAAGGTCCGGTGATGAGTGTAATCCCACCTAGGTAATGTTGTTGTTGAGAGTAAATCCGTATATCCGAGTAAACTAATCGTGGCCAATGTACTTACTCTTGTGGTTATGATGTTGAGTTAAATGCTTTATATTGTTGAGCTTAATATGATGTAAGATACCATATTATTGACTCTTGTGATGCTAGCTAGTTTGCTATGTTGATGCCATGCAAGTTGTATGTGTTGCTAAGGATTGAATGCTTGAATCCTGCATTGTCGTTGTTTTTGGTTTTAGAGCATCCTCACTAAGCTTCTAGCTTACGCTCTTATTTTTGACAATGCAGATCATTAGCGTGGTGTTAGCAAGGAGCAAGGCGAAGGGACTTTCCAAACTTGTTGTAGCTCAAGTATGGTTTAGTAAATAAAGTAGTAGTTAAGCAATGGGGCTACTATGTGTTTGTATGAGCGTTGTATGACTCATAACCGTTGAATGTTGATTATGCTTTACTTTGGATTGTAAACCATGTTATGTCTTGTTGAATGCTTATATTGATAAAGCTATGCCTTAGATGTTTATGTTGCTTTTGGTTGAGCATGCAAACCTTTATGTGATAGCATGTGCCATTTGGCTTTTAAGTTTTAAGCATGGCTTGAATGATCTTTGGAATAGATGTCTTACCTTATGTCTTGTGTAAATTAAGTATGTTTGCAATAGGAAGCATGCCTCTAGAGTGTAATTGTTTGTTAAGTATGCTTCTTGGGGTCGTTAAGAGCGTTTGGGATCATTTGGAGTTGCCTAAAATTGATTTTAGAAAATTGCAGACAGCAGGTGTTTCGAAACGGTTTGAGCTGTTTCGAAACGGGTGTGGTTCCAGGCCCCCCCGTATCGAAACGTGTTTCAGTACGGTTTGGCTACCGTGAGCCCCTGTTTCGAAACGAGTATCGAAACACTTTGGCCACTGTAATTACCTGTTTCGAAACGAGTTTCGAAACGCCAAGGCAAAATCGTGACCCTGTTCTGAAACGGGGTGGAAGCGTTTCGGTACGGGTGTCTTGCTTTTTACCTGCAGCCTGTGTTTCGAAACGGGTGAAACCTGTTTCGAAACACAGGCATGAAAATGGGCTTTTTGGTATCTCTAAAGGGTCTCAATGTTTGGGCTTAGGCCCGGTTTGCTGTAGGGCTTATCGGGAGCCTCGTTTTCCGCTGTAGTGATCACTTAGGAAATAATTATGCGTTTAGATAAGATGTAATATAAATGAAAAAATTAGGGTCGTTAACCGAGGTGGGACCTTAACGGGTTTCACATCGGTTTTCCCCGTGTAGCCTGCTTGGACCGGTCAGTCGGCCAGACCGGGGCGAGGGGGTTACATTTGTTGGTATCAGAGCCTGAGGTTGCCGAGACCTCGGGCAGGTAAGTGAGGTAAGTTGAAGTGTTAAGCAATTGTATTGATTCGGTGAATGCTTTTCCATGTATGCTTGTTGTTTGTTCATCCGTATGGTGTATGGAAGCATGATTGTTGAGTCCGGTGTAGTGTCGAGTTCCCATTGCTACTATTACTTAATTTTGAAAAAGTTTTGTAAAGGAAGATACTTGAGCACAGTTGGAACCTTGCCTTTGCTAACTTAATCCTTATATGTTTGGTTGTTGTAGTTGATATCTTGCTAGCTGTAATATGAGACCGAGAGGGAGGCCTAGGATGGTTCAGCCGGAACCAAGGGCACAAGCTCCGGGAGTTGAGCAGATTGGTGGGGCGCAGGCTCCACAACCTCCTCCTTCTCCTCCTCACCAAGTGGGGAGGTGAGGCGGGTGCCGAGGGCGTAGGACCACAAGTGGGCCAAGGACCGGCCAGAATAGATTTAGCTCCATTAGTTCAGGCGATAGGTGAGGCTTTTCAGGCTGCTGTGGCTGGGGGTCAGGCTGTGGCACAACCCCCGGGAGAGGGTACTGGTTTGCCATTGGAGAGACTCCGCAGTTTGGGAGGTGAAGAGTTTAGAGGGTCGACATCCGAGAGGTTTGAGATATGGTTTGAGAAGACCATCCGTATTTTGGCACAGATGGAATGCACCGGGGAATGCAAGTTAGGGTGTGTTATATCTCTGCTTCAGGGTGATGCCTACACTTGGTGGGTCACCATCACTACGGGTATGGAAGAGGCTGAGATTACTTGGGAGTTTTTTGAGTCAGCTTTCCGTAAGAAATATCTGGGTCCTCGATATCTCGATGAGAAGAAGAAGGAATTTATGGCTTTGCTTCAGGGGAGTATGACTGTGACAGACTATGAGATCAGATTTGTCAGGCTGAGTCAGTACGCGTCTGAGCTTGTTCCTAATGAAGTGGAATGTTGTAACCGTTTCTGCTATGGGTTGAATGAAGAAATCAAGAGATACACTCTAGCTTTGGACTACACAGATTTTGATGTCTTGGTCGCTAGGGCCAAGGACTTGGAGCACAGTTTGGGCTTGACCAAACGATCTGGTGGTTCTAGTTCTGGTAAGAGATCAAGTGACTTTGATAGAGGTGATGCCAAGAGGCATCGGGACAACAGACATCACTATGACCATAGACGTGGTGGAGGTAACCACGGTAGGGGCCATCAGGGCCAGAGGGCTGGTGGGAGGTTGCCCACGTGTGCTAGTTGCGGAAGGAACCACACCGGTGAGTGTTGGGGAAATTTCCACTCGTGTTGGGGTTGCGGAGCTAGGGATCATATTAGGCGTGACTGTCCACATCAGGTGGGACAAGCACCAGCTCAGGCTCCTGCTAGAGCCAACGACTTTCAGAGAGGCCGCGGGCGCGGTAGAGGTAACTTCCAGTCGAGGAATGATGGCCAGAGAAACATATCACATGTAGTTGCAATCCAGCCAGAGGGCGGAGGCCAGGCCAGAGTTTACGCTCAGCGCGGGGATCAACATGACACAGATGTGATCGCAGGTAACTTCTCGATACAGTCTTTGGGTTTGCTTTCCTTGATTGACTCCGGGTCTACACATTCTTATATACTGAGTGAGCATGCACAGTTGTTGAAATTGCCTTGTGAAATATTAGAGGTAGGAGTTAGTGTTACTAGTTCCTTCGAGGATACATTAGTAGTTAGAAAGATGTACAGAAGATGTTTGTTAATGGTTCAGGGGCATGTGTTCCTAGTGGATATGATGGAGCTACCATTTTATGGCTTTGATGTGATTCTGGGTATGGACTGGCTCACCGAGCATAGAGCTAGGATAGACTTTGAGACTAAGAGGATTTCCTTGAGACTCTCGGGTGATTATGAGATAGTGGTAGTAGGTGAGAACGTGAAGTTCTTATCGAATGTAGTTTCAGTTCTATAGGCTAAGAGGCTAGTTGAGTTGGGTTGCGAAGCATATTTGGCTTATGTGATGAATCCGAACATGAGTGAGGTTAGACCTCAAGACATCCGGACAATGTGTGATTTTCCAAGTGTGTTTCCGAAAGAATTACCGGGTTTACCACCTGATAGAGAGGTAGAGTTTGCTATAGAGACTTATTCAGATTCAGCTCATGTTTCGATTGCTCCGTATCGTATGCCACCGAAAGAATTGAAAGAGTTGAAGACTCAGTTGCAAGAGTTGACAGATAGAGGCTTCATCCGACCTAGTTTTTCGCCTTGGGGCACTCCAGTTTTGTTTGTAAAGAAGAAGGACGGAAGCATAAGAATGTGTATAGATTACAGACAGTTGAATTAGTTAACAGTGAAGAATAAGTATCCGTTGCCGAGAATTGATGATTTGTTTGACCAGTTGAGAGGGGCATCAGTCTTTTCAAAGATTGACTTGAGATCTGGCTACTACCAGCTAAAGGTAAGAGAGGTTGATGTACCGAAGACGGCCTTTAGGACTAGATATGGCCACTATGAGTTTTTAGTTATGTCTTTTGGGTTGACTAATGCACCGATTGCTTTCATGGATATGATGAATAGGATTTTCCATCAGTACCTAGATCAGTTTGTAGTTGTCTTCATAGACGACATCTTGGTGTACTCACGTACCGAGGAAGACCACGACCGACACTTGAGGCTAGTTTTGAAGACCTTGTTGGATAATCAGTTGTATGCCAAGTTGAGCAAATGTGAGTTCTAGATTCGAGAGGTAGTCTTCCTAGGGCACGTAGTGTCAGCCGATGGTATTAGAGTTGATCCGAAGAAAATAGAAGCTATCATTGAGTGGAAGCAACCGAAGTCAGTAACAGAGATTCGTAGCTTTCTAGACTTAGCCGGATACTATAGAAGATTCGTAGAAGGTTTCTCGAAGTTAGCCGCTCCATTGACACAGTTACTTCAGAAGAGTGTTCAGTTTGAGTGGTCAGATGCAAGACAGAGAGCCTTTGAGAAGTTGAAAGAAGCTTTGACCCAAGCACCGATCTTGATTCAGCCAGAGTCGAGGAAAGACTATGTAGTTTACAGTGATGCTTCCTATGTATGCCTAGGTTGTGTTCTTATGCAAGACAAGAGAGTAGTGGCTTATGCCTCAAGACAGTTGAAGACTCATGAACGTAACTATCCGACCCATGATATAGAGTTAGTTGCAGTTGTGTTTGCTCTGAAGATTTGGAGACATTATTTGTACGGTGAGAAATACACAGTGTACACAGATCACAAGAGTTTGAAGTACATCATGACTCAGCGAGATTTGAATCTCAGACATCGTAGGTGGTTAGAGTTGCTAAAAGACTATGATCTTACGATTGAGTACCATCCGGGTAAGGCCAATGTAGTGGCCGATGCTTTGAGTAGAAAAGTAGATGTAGATTTGAGAGACATGTTTGCTAGATTGAGCTTGTCCGGAGATGGTGGCCTAGTGGTCGAGCTTCAGGTTAGACCTACTCTAGGTCAGTTGATTAGGGAGAAACAGCTCTCAGATAGATCTTTGGCACCTCACGTGCAAGACATAGCCGAGGGTAGACCTTCTGACTATAGTTTCAGTACCGATGGGGTCTTATGTTTCAAAAATAGGATAGTTGTGCCAGAGGACAGTGACTTGAGACATGCAATCTTGACTGAAGCGCACAATAGTCCTTTTGCTATGCATCCTGTAAGTACGAAGATGTACCGCGATTTGAAGAATGAGTACTTTTGGGTTGGTTTGAAGAGAGATGTAGCCGACTTCGCGAGTAAGTGTATGGTGTGTCAGAGAGTGAATGCGGAACATCAGGTTCCCTCAGGGTTGTTGCAACCGTTGAGAATTCCGGAATGGAAATGGGAGAACATCACCATGGATTTTGTTTCGGGCTTGCCTTTGACTCCTACGAAGAAGAACTCAGTCTGGGTTATTGTAGACCGTTTCACGAAGTGTGCTCACTTCTTAGTAGTCAATACGACTTATACTTTAGATATGTTGGCCGATCTGTACATTGGTGAGATTGTTAGACTGCATGGTGTGCCGAAGTCTATTGTGTCCGATAGAGATCCGAGGTTTACAACTCGATTTTGGGAGTGTCTGCATACAGCTTTGGGTACCCGTTTGAATTTCAGCACGTCTTATCATCCTCAGACAGATGGTCAGTCAGAGAGGGTTATATAGATTTTGGAGGATATGTTACGTTGTTGTATCATTGATTTTCAGGGTACATGGGAGAAGCATTTGCCTCTAGTTGAGTTTGCTTACAATAACAGTTTTCAGTCGAGCATTCAGATGGCTCCGTATGAGGCTTTGTATGGTAGAAAGTGTAGAACTCCAGTTTGTTGGGCCGAAGTTGGACAGAAGTTGTTACCTATGTCAGATTTGCTTAAGGGGACAACCGATAAAGTGAAATTAATTTACGATCGTTTGAAGGCAGCTTCAGATAGGCAGAAGTCCTATGCAGACTTGAAGAGGAAGGAAGTTGAGTTCTTAGTGGGTGAGAAGGTGTTCTTAAAGGTGTCTCCGTGGAAGAAATTAATGAGATTTGGCAGAAAATGGAAGTTGAGTCCTAGGTACATAGGACCGTATGAGATTGTGAAGAGGGTTGGCCCAGTTGCTTATTAGTTGCGTTTGCCATCCGAGCTAGAGAAGATACACGATGTATTTCATGTTTCGATGCTCCGTTAGTATAGGTCAGATCCATAACATGTTATGCCTGTAGAAGAGATTGAATTGAATCCGGATTTGACTTATGAGGAAGAACCAGTTGAGATCCTAGCTTCTGACAGTAAGGTGTTGCGGGGTAGATCGATTGAGTTAGTAAAAGTGCGGTGGCAACATCGAGGGGTGGACGAGGCCACTTGGGAGAGGAAGGAGGATATGGAAAGGCAGTTTCCTTATCTCTTTCAGTCAGGTAATTTCGGGGACGAAATTCCTTAAGTGGGAGAGAGTTGTAACACCCGTGTTTTGAGGTTGGGAGTTAGGCGTGTGTGTTTGGTTCGAGTCGTCAAAACCGATTTAATTTAATTAGACCTTAGCTTTGACTTAAATGAGATTTAAATTTTAAGTGACGACATTTTTGTAAATAGGTTGAAATAAAGTAGACAACCTTTTTATATCAAAAAGAAAAAAAAAGTTATCTTCTTCTCCCCATCTCTTTCCAACGTGAAAAGGAAAACCCAAAACCCTCCCAAGCCAAGTTACTATTCCATCCATTCTCCCCATCCATTCAAGAGCATTTTCGAAGGTAATTCCGTTTCTTCTCATCATCCCAAGCATTCACATGGTTTTAGATTTCAAAACCATCATCTTTTCAAATTTCCAAGTTTTTCAAGTTTGATGAAAGTTTAGATTTTTAATGGGTTTTTCATTGTTTTGGTTTGTCGAGTTGGTTTTTGAGTTAATCTCACTTAGATACACCTAATATCTTAAAATGGAAGGATTTTGGGAAAAATCACGAAGTGGGTCTTTGGAGCATATTTTAAAGTGTCAAAACATGAATTTTTGGTGTGTTTTTGTATTGGGTTGAAGGGCTGATGGTATAGGGTTGTTAGGAAGGTGTTTTGGAAGCATTTAGATGTCATTTGGGTGTTGAAAATTGTGGTTTTCAGATAGGTATTTGGGGAGCACGAAAATGTGAGTTTTGTGGTTAGTTTGGGTTTGAAAATGGTGAAGTGTGGCTTGTGTTTGTGAGTTGGATTTGTGAATGAGTTTAGCATTGAATTGGTTGAGTAATACTTGTGTTTTGATTGGTTAGAAGCAAGAGGAAACATCGGAGAAGGATCGGGATCGAATCCGGAAATTGTGGAGGCTTGACTAGCTTTGCTTGGTTTGCTAAGGAAGGGTGGTGAGTGAAACTTTCAAACTTGATTTAAATTGGTTCAAGTGTGTGTAGATGCAGTTTAGGGATGTGCTTGGTAGGCCATTCCTAGGTAGAAGTTAAATTGGTAGTTTAACTTCTTGTGTGTTTATGAGCTTTCAATGTTTATGCCTATTATAGACTTGTGAAGCATGATTGTGTATGTATGAGTATACATTGATATGTGTGATGATGAATATGTGTTATAAATGATGGATGTGTGATGTGGTTTAAAAGTAATTGGCACTAGTTAACTTACTGGATATAAATGATCGATCATTAGGATTAGTGTGCACACGGTTGAGTCAAATTCGCGCGTGGCCTTGGTGGCGTTAAGTCATCAAGGAGGAGTACGATGATGTAATATTCCACCGAAAATTATTTATATTATACGTGATGATGTGTGGAATCCCATCCGCAGGGCATGTGATGATGAGTGGAATCCCATTCATTCAAGGTCCGGTGATGAGTGTAATCCCACCGAGGTAATGTTGTTGTTGAGAGTAAATCCGTATATCCGAGTAAACTAATCGTGGCCAATGTACTTACTCTTGTGGTTATGATGTTGAGTTAAATGCTTTATATTGTTGAGCTTAATATGATGTAAGATGCCATATTATTGACTCTTGCGATGCTAGCTAGTTTGCTATGTTGATGCCATGCATGTTGTATGTGTTGCGAAGGATTGAATGCTTGAACCCTGCATTGTCGTTGTTTTTGGTTTTAGAGCATCATCACTAAGCTTCTAGCTTACGCTCTCATTTTCGACAATGCAGATCATTAGCGTGGTGTTAGCAAGGAGCAAGGCGAAGGGACTTTCCAAGCTTGTTGTTGCTCAAGTATGGTTTAGTAAATAAAGTAGTAGTTAAGCAATGGGGCTACTATGTATTTGTATGAGCGTTGTATGACTCATAATCGTTGAATGTTGATTATGCTTTACTTTAGATTGTAAACCATGTTATGTCTTGTTGAATGTTTGTGTTGATAAAGCTATGCCTTGGATGTTTATGTTGTTTTTGGTTGAGCATGCAAACCTTTATGTGACAGCATGTGCCATTTGGCTTTTAAGTTTTAAGCATGCCTTGAATGATCTTTGGAATGGATGTCTTACCTTATGTCTTGTGTAAATTAAGTATGTTTGCAATAGGGAGCATGCCTCTAGAGTGTAATTGTTTGTTAAGTATTCTTCTTGGGGTCGTTAAGGGCGTTTGGGATCATTTGGAGTTGCCTAAAATTGATTTTAGAAAATTGCAGACAACAGGTGTTTCGAAACGGTTTGAGCTGTTTCGAAACGGGTGTGGTTCCAGGGCCCCCCGTATCGAAACGCGTTTCGGTACGGTTTGGCTACTATAAGCCCCTGTTTCGAAACGAGTATCGAAACACTTTGGCCACTGTAATTGCCTGTTTCGAAACGAGTTTCGAAACGCCAAGGCAAAATCGTGACCCTGTTTTGAAACGGGGTGGAAGCGTTTCGGTACGGGTGTCTTGCTTTTTACCTGCAGCCCGTGTTTCGAAACGGGTGACACCTGTTTCGAAACAAAGACATGAAAATGGGCTTTTTGGCATCTCTAAAGGGTCTCAATGTTTGGGCTTAGGCCCGGTTTGTTGTAGGGCTTATCGGGAGCCTCGTTTTCCGCTGTAGTGATCATTTAGGAAATAATTATGCCTTTAGATAAGATGTAATATAAATGAAAAAAAAATTAGGGTCGTTAACCGAGGTGGGACCTTAACGGGTTTCACATCGGTTTTCCCCGTGTAGCCTACTCGGACCGGTCAGTCGGTCAGACCGGGGCGAGGGGGTTACAAACCTTGACGAATTTACCATCAATCCACCATGATGTACAACAAGTGTAAAATATTGTGATGAAACATCTGTCAAAAGCACATAATCATTGTTACTTTCTTTAAAAAAAGTACACCAGCCAAATAATCTGTTGAGTGTGTAAAAGTTCTATTATTTACACCCTTTTTAACCCATATTTCTGCTGCATTCAAGCATCATTGCATTGCATTTAGGTTAGTTTACAGCAAAACATCACAAAATTAGTAAAAGCACGGATTCTACTGAAAAAGGGTTGATTTTGCAGGTTGCTGCCATAGCTGACGAAGAAGGCGGGCGCAGGGCAGAGAAGCAGAAGAGCTGAACTGGACAGGCAGACGATGAGAACGATGCTGCCACGGATCTGCCGTGACAGCAGAGGACGACAGCAAGTTAGTAGAGGAAAAGCAAAGTGGACCTCGATAGATAGAGAAAATTATGCTCGTCTGTCGTGTGAAAACCATATATTTTTCCAAGCCCCGGATCAAAAGATATGTCAAGCCAAAGCTCAAGGAGAGGAAATCCCAAGAAACAAGGATGGCGGCTGAAAAGTAGGATACTTGAAGATTAAGTCTTTATTAGAATCTTACTTTTAATTAAAGTTGTAATCATTGTTAACTTAGAATACTTGAGCCCAAAGCTTATATAAGGGCATAGATTTTAACCTATCATATCCCATACCCCATAACCGACAACCAAAAACCCCTCCGCCGTTTACCCACCGTCGTTATGTTTTAAAAACCCCCTAGGGCCACGGGTTGTTTTGTAAAGTAGTTGCAAGGGTTGCTTTTGTTTTAGGATTTTCCAAGTTCAATAAAATAAACTTCATGTTCTCTTATTTTGGTTATTAATATCTTGCAAGAGCATCGGAAGAGCATTGTGAGGTTATCGAATTACTTATCATCGGGAGAATTAAGTATACGAAAGGAATAAGAGCAAGTTCTCTAGTTTATAGTTGAACTATCTCGTGCCTAGGGATAGGGCGAGGTTAAGTGGCTAAAGAAGAATTCATACACATCGGTGTTCATCCTTCGATTCACGCCGGGAGGTATCATCAAGACGTGATCATCGACAGACTTGGACCTAGGGATAGGCCAAGGCAGATCTGGGATTCTTGCCAAACTTGAAAGTACGGAGTTGATGTGTTTGCTGCCGCAACAATCAACGGACTGCTGCCGCGACAGGTGCTGCCCGCGACAGGAGCGACGACAGAACTGGATTTCCTAAACTCTGCAATACCTGCACTACTGAGCAATTCAATACCAGCCCATTCTCTCTTTCTTGATTTCTCTACTCTTTTATTTAAGTTCTCTTAATTATTTTTGTGACAACTTTCTCAATTATTTTCTTTTCCCCTTGTGCAGATAGCGAAGGAAAGGGTTAGCCCAGTCCCTGTGGAGACGATATCCGATACTCTAGTATCACTTTATTACTTGCGACGTGTACACTTGCACTCAATTGCGATAGACTATTTTACACGCAACAAGTTTTTGGCGCCGTTGCCGGGGATTGGCAACATAACTCTATCTTTCTTTTACTGCACTTTTTTATTTTTATTTTTATTTTGTTTTTATTTTTATTTTTTTTGGTGCTTTCAACTCTTGCTTTTCACGAGGTTTTCTTGTTTATGCGCAGATCTAAAAGAGGTGAAGATCCTGAGTATCCATTAGATCCGGAAGTTGAACGTTCCTTCAATCTCAAGAAACAACTTCGTCACCTTTTAGCCAGGAACGAATACCTTGAGGAACAGCTAGAGAAGATGGCCCGTAACCCACCCGCTGGTGATGGTATACCGCCTGTCGGCGACCCGCCTGAAGCAGCCGGACGACGGACATGTCGTGACTATATGCTGAACGATCATGTAGAGCTGGAAACCACACTGCCGGATATTGAAGTTGATAACTTCGAGCTTAAACCTGTCATGTTTAATATGATCAACAATGCCGGGCAGTTTAGTGGTGCTGTGACAGAAGATGCTAGGGAGCATCTCAAAACGTTCCAGGAAATCTGTGGTTCGTTTAGACTACCAGGAGTTAATCCGGAGATACTGAGGCTTCGGTTATTTCCCCACTCATTGAGGGACAGAGCTAAAACTTGGTGGAATAAACTTACGCCGGGTTCAATTATGACTTGGGCAGATTTATTTCGTGAATTTTTATCTCGTTTTAATCATTCGCATTTATCTGAGCGATTACGTAATGAAATTGCTACTTTTCAGCAGGAAGATGACGAGCCGATGCACGAGGCCTGGGACATATTTACTACTCTTCTTCGGAACTGCCCAATGCATGGATTCCCAGTCTGGAATCAGGTAACTAAGTTCTATAATGCTGCTAACTTACAAACTCGTATTCGAATTGATTCTGCAGCAAATGGACTATTATTGGATAAAGATCCAGACGAGGCATTGCAAGTTTTGAAAAATCTGGCCAAGAATGAGGAACAGTTTCCGACCGTAAGAAGAGGGGGTAAACGGGTACTTGCTGTCAAGGACTATGAAGCCGACAGCACGTTAAAATCACAGGTAGCATTCCTTACTAAAGCAATGAAACGGTTATTGAATGATGATGGTCAACAAGGATTTGCTGTAGAGGAAGTATGTGATATCTGTGAGGGAAATCATAGTCGGGATGAGTGCCCAATACAGTTAGAAGAGGGAAAGTATGTTAGAAATTACAACAAGCCGAATTACAACTCCAACAATTATAATCCCAATTGGAGGAAGGATCCCAAGTTTTCCTGGAGTAACCCCAATAACGCCCTAAATCCTCAAGCACATAATCAGAATCAGGGAGGACCTAGATTGCTGACGCGACAGCAACTGCCGCAGCAGCTACCGACGCAGCAGCAACAGCAGCCACCAGCTGCCACGAGCAGTATACTGGAACAGACTCTGGCCACCTTTATGTCTCAGACAGGTACTTATATTGAGAATATGAATCAGTTTGTCAAGAAGACAGAAAATTTCATGGATAAAACAGAGATGAGGATGACAAATCATGAGGCTACATTGAAATCTCTGGAGACACAAATGGTTCAGGTTTCCCAACATATTAAGCCGAGGCAGACTGGAGGATTCCCTAGTAACATTGAAAATGCTAGGCCACCCACACATGAGCAGTGTAAGGCAATTACTACTAGGAGTGGGAAGAAACTACCAGGACCAGAAAAAGAAGCTGAAACAGTAAAGGAACCAGCCTTGGACAAACCTGCCGAGGAAGCTGCCCCGACAGGTGATAAACAGACTGCTGCCGATGAGCCTGTCACGACAGCAGAAGCGACAGAGGAGAAAATTGATGAACCTAAACCTCCTCAGATTCGTATGCAGTGGGAAGGACGTATTGCTGATTATCGTCCCCCACCTCCTTTTCCTCAACGGATACAGCAAGCTAAGTAAGAATCTCAACTTAAAAAGATTTATGATATTTTTAAGCAGGTTCATATTAATATTCCTCTGTTAGATGCCGTTAGGTAGATGCCCGATTACGCCAAATTTCTCAAAGATGTCATGTCAAAGAAATATAAACTTGGGGAATTTGAAACGGTAAGGATGGCCGATGGTTGCATGAGTATTCTTCATCGGCAGCCACCCCAGAAAAAGAAGGATCCGGGGTGCTTCATCATACCTTGTGTAATTGGAGACAAATATGTGGGTAAGGCACTTTGTGATCTTGGTGCTAGTATCAATTTAATGCCAAAATCTGTTTTTCAGAAATTAGGTATTGGAAAGGCGCGGCCCACGACAGTAATTCTGCAGCTTGCAGACCGCTCTTACGTTCATCCAGAAGGAAAAATCGAAGATATTCTGGTAAGAGTGGATAAATTTATATTTCCTGCTGACTTTCATGTTTTAGATTGTGAGGCAGACGAAAACGCACCAATCATCCTTGGGCGACCCTTCTTAGCCACGGGAAGATCACTGATTGATGTGGAGAAAGGAGAACTCACCATGCGAGTGAACGATCAAGAAATTAAGTTGAATGTTCTCCAAGCAATGAAGCATGCTGATGCAGACGAGGAATGCAAGGCTATCACTGAAGTTATCCTTGATCAACCCTGCATCTGGTCGGGCTGTCACGACATAAAAATCAGGCACTGCCGCGGCAGCCACCTACAGGACTGTCACGACAGCACTGACGACAGCACCGATGACAGCTACTCCTCTGACTCCGAAACATCTGATACTGAAGATCAAGAGGAGGTAAACTGGTTAGGCAATCGCCCAGGTAAGTTATTCGAACCTTTGAATTATACTTCAGATAACCACTTAATCCAAAAGCCATCTACTGTTGAACCACCTGCCTTAGAACTGAAGCCCCTGCCAGGGCAGTTAAAATATGCTTTTCTTGGTTCAAATGATACGTTGCCCGTAATCATCTCTTCTAAGCTGCCGCAGGAACAGGAACGACAGCTAATCGGCATGCTAAGGCAGCACAAAAAGGCAATTGGATGGACGATCGCTGACATTCAAGGCATTAGTCCGGCGTTATTCATACACAAAATCCTTTTAGAGGAAGATCATAAGCCGACTATAGATGCCCAAAGGCGGCTAAACCATGCGATGAAAGAGGTAGTGCGTAAGGAGATAATCAAATGGTTAGATGCTGGTATTATTTACGCCATCTCCGACAGTAAATGGGTAAGCCCGGTGCAATGCGTTCCAAAGAAAGGAGGAATGACCGTGGTGACCAACGAAAACAACGAGTTAATCCCAACCAGGACTGTGACCGGTTGGAGGGTTTGTATGGACTATCGGAAGCTCAACAAAGCTACCCGAAAGGACCATTTTCCTTTACCCTTTATTGATCAAATGCTCGATAGATTAGCGGGTAAATCTTACTATTGTTTTCTTGATGGTTATTCAGGTTATAATCAAATTGCTATTGCACCAGAAGATCAAGAAAAGACGACTTTCACATGCCCCTACGGAACGTACGTTTTTAGGAGGATGCCGTTTAGACTATGCAATGCACCCGCCACCTTCCAAAGGTGCATGATGGCCATATTCTCCGATATGGTAGAGGACTTCCTTGAGATATTTATGGATGATTTTTCCGTCTTTGGAGACGATTTTGAGAGCTGCCTTGGCAACTTACAAAAGGTACTTGAAAGATGTGAAAAAGCAAATCTTGTTTTGAATTGGGAAAAATGCCACTTTATGGTGGATGAGGGGATAGTCCTTGGCCATAAGATTAGCTGTCGTGGGATAGAAGTCGACAGGGCTAAAATAGAAGTAATTGAGAAGCTGCCGCCGCCGACCACAGTCAAGGGCATTAGGAGTTTTTTAGGGCATGCTGGTTTTTATCGAAGGTTTATTGCAAATTTCACAAAAATCACCAAGCCCCTATGTCATCTTTTAGAGCAGAACTGTAACGCCCGGATTTAGGGGCTAGGTGAAAATAATATTTTAGTATTGTCTCGGGTTTCGATTCTAATATTTTATTTAATAAAGTAATGGCTTGGGCCTCGGGTTTTAAGATTTGGACCAATTTTAAATTGAGCCCAAAAGCCATGGATGGCACCTATTGTGGTTTCCCTTTTTCTTTAAGGGCATTTTGGTCTTTGAACATTAAAATTTAAACTATTATAAAGTAAAAGATGATTCATCATCTTCTTCCTCTCCCTTCCATTTCATTCCAACGCCAAAATCATCTCTCCCTCCCCAATTACTATTTCATCTCCTCTCTCCTTCGTTTTGGCTCGGTTTTGAAACGTAATTACGTTTTTTACTTGCTCTCAACTTCCTCTCTTCAAAAGTACAAGTAGTTTTCATTTTCATCCATGTTTTAGAATTTGGATTTTTGGGAGATTTGAATGAAAATGGTTGTTTTATGGTGTTTAACTTGAGATTTTGATTTAACAGTGATAGATATGAAGTTTATGAACCAAACGGTTCAACATATATGATTTTTAAAGAGTTTTGTTAAGTTTCCCGATTTTGTGTTTTGGATGGTTTTTAGGAGGGTTTTTAGTTGAGTTTTGGGTGTGGTTTGTGTTGAAAATTGAGGGTTGATGTTAGGGTATTGGTTGGGGGTCGTTTTGGAAGCAATTGAAAGTGTTAAATGTGTTGGAATCATCGGTTTTGGACTGTGCTAAAGGGCTGCTCGGGAATGACTTTTTGGTGGTTGTTCTTGGTTTGAAAAACAAGTGTTTGATGTTTGAATTTCATTCCGGGTTTGCTATGTTGTGTTGTGGACTGATTTGAGGTTAATTTACTTGTGTTGAGATGATTAGGAGCAAGGAATTTCGTTGGTAAAGTCTCGGGACCGATATCGGAAGTCATGGAGGCTTGAGTCGGCTTTGCTTGATTTGCTTAAGGAAGTGAGGTGAGTGGTTAATGTTTTAAATTGATTTCAAACGTTGGTTTAAGCATATGGATGTGAAAATGTTTTCAAGTATCGTTTTGGTTCAAAGTTGGTTTTGAAGAGTTTTGTTTGGACTTGAAAAGTCAAGTTTAAATTCAAGAGTAAGTTGTTGAGAATTGCCTCTTTAATTTCCCCTTTTTACTGTTTGTTTTTATTACTTGTGGTGATGAATTGTTATGTATGAAATTCCAATATTTTGGGAGGAAGCATGTTGCTTCTTATTATATCGTTGATTTTGTGTGATGGTAATTATGGTGTTGTTGATGTGCCTTGTAAGGTTGTTTGTAGTAAGTTGGTGCAGGTTGTGCACGGAAATGGTGAGTAAGATCATTTGTGTTTGTTAAGGTTGATTGTAGCAAATTGGTGCCTAGTTGTGGATTTTGTTGCAGCTTGTATGGTTGTGCATGATATAGTGAGTACATGTTGTGTGATGGTGATTTGTGTGTTGTGTTGCATGGTTGTCGTTGCTCTGGTGATGTGTAGTCCCGCCGGTAGCAAAAGTATAAGACTCTGGTGATGTGTAGTCCAACCGGTAGTCATTGGTTGGGTATTCCTTTGATGTGTAGTCCCATTGGAAACCCACTAGTTGAAACGGTGATGTGTAGTCCCACCGTACTTGTATGCTAGTTGTGTTTGTGTAAAACATGTGTGTTGTCGTTGCTCCGGTGATGTGTAGTCCCGCCGGTAGCAAGTGTTATAAGACTCCGGTGATGTGTAGTCCCACCGGTAGTCACTAGTTGGATAATACTTTGATGTGTAGTCCCACCGTATGTGTAAGCTTGGTTATGTTTGTGCGTACCATGAAGTGAAATGTCTATGTTGTTGACCTTTGGTTGAACTTGTATGTTAGTAAATGGATTAGGTTGTTGGATGACTTGTATGTGTCGGCCTTTACTTTTAAAGGAAGCTTTGAACTCTGCATTGTTGTTGTTATGTTTTAGAGCTCTGCTCACTAAGCTTTATGCTTACGCTCTCCTTTTTCCGACAATGCAGATCTTTAGCTTGGAGTTAGCAAGGAGCAGAAAAAAGGGCGTCCAAGCGTGTGGTAGTTTGCTCAAGTATGGTTTATTAAATAATGTAGTAGTCTAGCAATGGGAAATGCTACGTGTTTTAGGAGCTTGTATCTAGACTCCTTTGTGTTGGCTTTATGTTGTTAATGCCTCATGTTGATGGATTTGTAAATCATGTTTAGATTGCCTTATATGAATGTTTTATGTTTGTTTGCTAAGGCATGAAACTCATGTATGCTTTGTATGCCTTCTTTGAATGATTACGTGGATTCTTTGGTTGAATGATGTTCGTCCATGTTGGGTGCCTTGTATGACTAGATTTTAGTTAATAGAGGCGGTATGAATGCTTGAATGAGTCTAGGGAAGTCCCAAAATGCATATAGAGTTGAGTTTTGTTTGGTTTTGCTGGGTTTTAGAGAGTTGCAGTGCAGGGCGTATCGATACACCTGAGGGCCGTATCGATACGGTCTTGCCTGCAGGACTCAGTTTTGGCTGGGCGTATCGATACACTGGGGTGTATCGATACTGTATCAACTCTCTGGAATTCAAGTCAGGCTGAGCGTATCGATACACAAGGGTGTATCGATACGGTCCCAACTCTCTGAAATTCAGAGGAGTTGGTGGGTTTAGGTCGTATCGATACGGGGTTGTAGCGTATCGGTACGGTTCCATTTCGTTGACTTTGAAAAGTTGACCGAGAAGGGCGTATCGATACGCTCAAGGGTGTATCGATACGGTCTTCCCTGAGTTGACTAAGAGGGTTGACTTTGGTCAAGGCGTATCGATACCCTTTGTATGTGTATCGATACGGCCTGTTTAAAAAGGAAAAATTTGGTTGTTTAATTGCATGTCTTGTGGGTTTCGTATCTGTGTTTGTTCGCTGCGTGTCCTATCACATAGGATTTAATAAAGGCATCTAGAAAAGATAAAAAAAAATAGGGTTGCTAACCGAGGAGGAACCTTAACGGGTTTCGCTTCGGTTTTCCCCGTGTGGCCCACTCGGATCGGTCATCCGTCCAGACCGGGATGAGGGGGTTACAAGAACCGAACCTTTGACTTTAATGATGAATGTACTGAAGCATTCAAGGTTCTGAAGGAAAAACTGGTAACAGCCCCCATAGTACAGCCACAAGACTGGACACAGCCATTTGAGATTATGTGTGATGCTAGTGACTATGCTGTCGGGGCAGCACTTGGGCAGCGCAGAGATAAGCTGTTTCATGTCATATATTATGCCAGCAAGACATTGAATGACGCCCAAGTAAACTACACCACCACAGAAAAGGAGCTATTAGCTGTGGTGTTCTCCATTGACAAGTTTCGTTCTTACATACTTGGGACGAAAGTAATAGTGCACACAGACCATTCTGCCCTGAAATATTTGTTCGCGAAAAAGGATGTAAAGCCTCGATTGATACGGTTGATCCTACTATTGCAAGAGTTCGACCTTGAGATCAAGGACAAAAAAAGGACAGAAAATCAGGTGGCAGATCACTTGTCAAGGTTAGAGAAGGGACAGAGTCTACCAATAGATGAGACAAACATACTGGAGACCTTCCCAGATGAGCAGCTCTTTGCTGCCGCAATCGCTGCCGCGACAGCCATGGCGGCAGGCAAGTCTTCTGAACTCCCCTGGTATGCTGATTTCGTTAATTTTATAGTTAGTGGAATACTACCTTTTGATCTTAATTACCAAGCCAAGAAGAGGTTCCAAAATGATGTTAAGCATTATTATTGGGACGAACCTCTTCTTTTCAAACTATGCGCAGATCAGGTTATAAGGAGGTGTGTACCACAAGAAGAACAAGAAGACATTCTCCATCACTGCCATGCTTCACAATATGAAGGTCACTTAGGAGGCAATAAAACTGCTGCCAAGGTGCTGCAGTCAGGGTTCTACTGGCCGACATTGTATAAAGATGCACAGAAACTTCTACAAGAACTGTGACAGGTGCCAGCGGACAGGTAACATCTCGAGGAGAAACAAGATGCCACTGCAGAACATTCTGGAAGTCGAGATCTTCGACGCTTGGGGGATTGATTTCATGGGACCTTTTCCATCTTCATGTGGAAATCTATATATCCTCTTAGCAGTGGATTATGTCTCTAAGTGGGTTGAAGCCATCGCCACTCAAAAGAATGATGCCAAGACAGTCCAAAAGTTTTTGCACAAAAACATTTTTTCTAGATTTGGCATCCCTAAGGCGATTATCAGTGATGAATGGAGACATTTTGACAATAGGGTTATTGCTACCGCCTTGAAGAAATATGGTGTCAAGCACAGGATCGCGACAGCATACCACCCACAGACCAATGGACAAGCTGAGATATCCAATAGGGAAGTTAAGAACATTCTTGAGAAGATGGTTAAGCCAACTAGGAAAGATTGGTCTTTACTCCTTAATGATTCATTATGGGCATATAGGACAACCTTTAAGACTCCATTGGGCATGTCTCCATACCGATTGATCTATGGGAAAACCTGTCATCTACCTATCGAGATAGAGCACAAAGCATATTGGGCAATCAAGGCAGTAAATTTGGACTTGGATAAGGCAGGCCAGAAAAGGCTGTTAGATCTTAACGAGCTTGAAGAAATACGGACAATGGCCTACGACAATGCAAGAATCTACAAGGAAAAAACTAAGAAGTGGCATGACAGGAAGTTGCTGCCACGACAGTTCTGCCCAGGGCAGCTTGTGTTGTTGTTCAACTCTAGACTGAAACTCTTCCCAGGAAAGCTAAAGTCTAGATGGTCTGGCCCGTTTCAAGTGGTACAAGTTTTTCCCCATGGTGCCATCACAATCCAATCATTAAAAGACGGGCACCAATTCAAAGTCAATGGACAGCGCCTCAAGCATTATCAAGGGACTGAAGCCCCAGGACTACAAGAAGTGGTTACTTTGGGAGATGCCCCACAAGGCATCCCTAATTTAACCTAAATTTTATTTTTATTTATTTATTTCTATTGTTTATTATTTATTAGGAAATTAGGTTTATTTTATTCGAATAATGTTTTTATAATTTCTGTTTTTAGGAAATAAAGGAGTAAAGAAGAAAAAGGAGAAGTGACCCAAGCCCACCATCCATCCATCAGCCCAACAGAGCCCATTTATTGAAGCCTGTCGTTCTAGCTACCGCCGCAGACACGGATAAGACAGGCTGTCAACAGACTGACACGGTAGACGCAGAAGCGTGTGACAGACGCGTAACAGACGGATAAATGCGTGGCAGACGCGTCAGACATGCCAAAACTCAACAGTCACCCCGTTATTCACGCCTGCCGTTACAGCATTAAACGGGCAGCAACCCTACCTCTATAAAACCCCGTTTTCATTTTCATTTTCCTCACTTCTGCTTATTCTTACTTGATCTCCCCTCTCGTTTTTCTTTGTTTTCTTTACTTTCAAAACCCTTGCAGCTAACATGTCTTCCAGACAGACCCGCCGCAGTGCTGCCTCAGCCTCTTCATCAGCAGCACCCACACCGACGGCCTTCGCAACCAAGGACTTATGGGAAGAAAGAGGTTTCATCTACATCCGAAAGGCACCTAACATGGGGCTCCGACCATTCATCGCGAGGGCAATAAGAGCTCAACTATGGGAGCAGTTCGCAGAACAACCAGCAGAATTAAATGACACGTTGGTGAGGGAGTTCTATGCTGCCATCGACAGCAGGACGGCGACATCAGTCATTGTCTGAGGGGTAGAGGTACCATTCACAGCTGATAGTATCAACCATATGTATGGCCTCTATTTCGGTCCCAACGACGATGCCCACCAGCAATTTTTAGACACCCTCGACTCTGTCGCCTACGGTGCTGTCATGGCAGAGGTGACAGAAGAAGGAACGGAGTGGAATACGAGCAAAAAGAACCCCCACTCTGTCAAAAGGGGGCAGCTGCTCCCAGAAGCCAAGTTCTGGAACGCTTTCATCAAGAAGCGCATCATGCCGTCCTCCCATCACACAACAGTGGATCAGCAGCGGCTAGCCCTCATCCATTCGATCATGAACGATCGGTTTATCAACGTGGGTCGTTATATGAGGGAAAGCGTCTTGGACTGTACATTTCGATCAACCTCCCGCCTCTGCCTACCATTCATGATCACATCTCTCTGCCGCTGCGCTGCTGTCCCAGAGGCATCCACCGATAAACTGGTCCAAGGATGAGTCTGGACCAATAACAATATTACCAGCCTCATGGAGCTGATAGTCGCAACCCCCCTCTCCTCCTTCAACCCGGCTGCCTCCCCAGCAGAATCATCCGAGGAACCTGCCGATGAACCTGCCCATAAACCTGCCGCAGCAGCCGCCCAGACCGACCAATCTGCCCAAATCCTTGCTGCCATACAGCGGGTTGAAGATAGACAGATGGGGCTTATGACATTCATCCGGGATTTCGCCAACTCGACGGTAAATTTTATTACCAATACTTTAAATTATCCTGATGTTGTTTTCCCCACCTTCCCTGCCCACTATTTCACCATCCCCACCCCTGTCCACACACCTACACCACCTGTTTCCCCACACACACATTCTGCTGCTTCCACCCCATCACCTACCCAGCCGGCAGCTGGCAGTCCTCCGGCAGACACCTCCGCCCGAGGGACGAAACGACCACCCTCAGCTGACATCGAGACAGACCCTCCTATTAGGAGGAATCTGGAGAAGGAGTTCACGCCTGTCAAGAGGCAGAAACACGTGGCCGACAGAAAGCTAATGCCCAAGGCCAGCACCACCGGCAGCAGCAGCACTTGGGATAGCGGCAGCAGCTCTGATATCCAGGTCGTAGAGCAACCCACCCAGCCTGCCCCGAGGACTAGAACCCATCGCCAAATCCGTGTCAACAGCAGCAGTGAAGACAACGCTTAAAATCTGTCTTTTATTTTCTTTTTATTGCTGCCTGCTTTATCTATATTTTGTGATGTACCTGCCTTCATTTTTATTTTGTCATTTTGCATTGAGGGCAATGCAACCCTCGAGTTTGGGGGTGGCAACCCTCCATTAATGGAGTCTTAGTACATCGTTAATTATTTGTTGTGTCTTTTATTTATTAAAAAAAACTATTGGCTTAAAACTGTGAAGTAAACTTTCCTGTCATGACAGCTCTGTCGTGGCAGCATCTTTAGGACAGATTAAGGAGAAGTTTAGAGCCTTTCTATAGTTCTGAAAACTTAAAACACCATTGTGACTGTTATACTGCTTAGATTTCTTTTAGCCAAACTAGAATAGGAAGCTTAGCACTTGAATAGCCCCTAGAGGTGCCTAACACTGGCTCTAGGAAAGAAGTTTAGCAAAATAGATTCAATAGCCCTAGAGGTGCCCGAAACCGGCTCTAGGAAGTTAGCTAGAGGTGCCCGAAACCGGCTCTAGTGAAACTTTAGCTTGAAAAATAGAGAAATCAAGTCAAAACAAAGAAGCATGAAAATGTGCCTTCAAGAAGATAAACTTTGCCATAAAAATTCGAGTTAAAAAGCTGAATATTCTAGTGAAACTAAGAGAGTCTTAGCATATAACTGTTCACAAGCATGCACACACTACACGAGAACTATAGTGAGATTCCGGACAGATCCTAATCTTTCCGACAGGTTGCTGCCGCCACAGAGAATGAGCGACGGGTAAGGGACAGTTCACTGTTTGAAGGCCAACACAAAA
Source organism: Hibiscus trionum (assembly GCA_030270665.1). NCBI lineage: Eukaryota > Viridiplantae > Streptophyta > Magnoliopsida > Malvales > Malvaceae > Hibiscus > Hibiscus trionum. Next base: position 2,974,254 of record BSYR01000012.1, read on the forward strand.
ATATTCATTTTTCTTTTAGGGCTTAATTGCTTGAGGGCAAGCAAAAACTTGAGTTTGGGGGTGTGTTGAGTGTGTAAAAGTTCTATTATTTACACCCTTTTTAACCCATATTTCTGCTGCATTCAAGCATCATTGCATTGCATTTAGGTTAGTTTACAGCAAAACATCACAAAATTAGTAAAAGCACGGATTCTACTGAAAAAGGGTTGATTTTGCAGGTTGCTGCCATAGCTGACGAAGAAGGCGGGCGCAGGGCAGAGAAGCAGAAGAGCTGAACTGGACAGGCAGACGATGAGGACGATGCTGCCACGGATCTGCCGTGACAGCAGAGGACGACAGCAAGTTAGTAGAGGAAAAGCAAAGTGGACCTCGATAGATAGAGAAAATTATGCTCGTCTGTCGTGTGAAAACCATATATTTTTCCAGGCCCCGGATCAAAAGATATGTCAAGCCAAAGCTCAAGGAGAGGAAATCCCAAGAAACAAGGATGTCGGCTGAAAAGTAGGATACTTGAATATTAAGTCTTTATTAGAATCTTACTTTTAATTAAAGTTGTAATCCTTGTTAACTTAGAATACTTGAGCTCAAAGCTTATATAAGGGCATAGATTTTAACCTATCATATCCCATACCCCATAACCGACAACCAAAAACCCCTCCGCCGTTTACCCGCCGTCGTTATGTTCTAAAAACCCCCTAGGGCCACGGGTTGTTTTGTAAAGTAGTTGCAAGGGTTGCTTTTGTTTTAGGATTTTCCAAGTTCAATAAAATAAACTTCAAGTTCTCTTATTTTGGTTATTAATATCTTGCAAGAGCATCGGGAGAGCATTGTGAGGTTATCGATTTACTTAGCATCGGGAGAGTTAAGTATACGAAAGGAATAAGAGCAAGTTCTCTAGTTTATAGTTGAACTATCTCGTGCCTATGGATAGGGCGAGGTTAAGTGGCTAAAGAAGAATTCATACACATCGGTGTTCATCCTTCGATTCACGCCGGGAGGTATCATCAAGACGTGATCATCGACAGACTTGGACCTAGGGATAGGCCAAGGCAGATCTGGGATTCTTGCCAAACTTGAAAGTACGGAGTTGATGTGTTTGCTGCCGCGACAATCAACGGACTGCTGCCGCGACAGGTGCTGCCCGCGACAGACGCGACGACAGAACTGGATTTCCTAAACTCTGCAATACCTGCACTACTAAGCAATTCAATACCAGCCCATTCTCTCTTTCTTGATTTCTCTACTCTTTTATTTAAGTTCTCTTAATTATTTTCATGACAACTTTCTCAATTATTTTCTTTTCCCCTTGTGCAGATAGCGAAGGAAAGGGTTAGCCCAGTCCCTGTGGAGACGATATCCGATACTCTAGTATCACTTTATTACTTGCGACGTGTACACTTGCACTCAATTGCGATAGACTATTTTACACGCAACATAATCCAACTGGTCTCCCAAAACACTAACACCCACCTCTATTTAATAACATGGAACAATGACAATATTTCTCCAATACTCCACGTGAAGAGCAAATTGACCCAACAACCAATGCAAGATTTTAAAATAGACTATAAAACACTAACACATACGTCTATTTAATAACATGGAACAATGGTTATTTAATAAAGTGAACCACACATTGACACTGACCAATTTAAACCACAAAAGTAGACATTCAAATCACAATAATATGCACATTTGTAACATCAAAACAAATTGCACCATCATATATAACCAAATTATACAATTGTTCAATTTGCAACAACCCTAAAAGTCCCTAACTAAATAAACACAAAATTTAGAATAACATTTAGGCAACTATTAAATAAAAACCCTAAATTTTGAATACAAACAAAAATTCTAAATTTTGATTACAAAAACCTAAAACCAATATGTATACTTTTTTTATTACAAATTTTGAATACAAACAAAAATCCTAAATTAAAAAAATACAAAACCTTAAATCCAAATATTAAATAACACCCATAACAACAAGAAACAAATATGAGATTACAGATTTTGAATAGATACCGTATTTTATGGCCAAATTTCTTTCAGCTCGTAACACACACTTTTCTATTTTGATTTATTTTCTAACAATTTACCAAGTTAATCAGTCAGAAACAAACCCTAACAACCCTTTTTTGTCGAACTTCAGAGTAATTTTTGAAGTTTAGAATGTCATTAACTTGTTTTTGAGGATATGAAGAGTCTTTTACCAATAAGACGTCGTTTAGTATTAATTTTTAATTAATTAATTAATTACGTGGGAAAAGTGTTATTTATTTATTATCCACGTCACCTCTATAACGGGATTAATTGTTCATGTCAGCGCCCTGTGACGGGAGTAACATTGGAGTGCTTACATTGAAACCAAAAGCTAAGTTTAGTGGTATAATAGTATCAAATTATAGTTCAGTGGTATGTTCGAGTCAAAAAGTAAAGTTAAGTGGTATTCGGTGTAGTTTACCCTAATATAATTGAACCTAAAATTAAAATTTAGTGTTAAAATATAACAATTTAAAAGTTCGATAGTATAAACGATACAACCCAATAATTTGGTGGTATCCAATGTAGTTTACTATAAATAATGGAGCCTTAACCTTTGGTATGTACAAGCAATGTGCGATTCAACGAAACCTTGAAAGGTTTCCCTGCAAAGATGTCTCTCACAAATCGGCAAATGGAACCTCCGACAACCGACCAATTATGCTGATAAAACAAAACATCGAGGCCATCTATTCCGCCCAATAAAACTCCCATTTTTTTTTTTTGATTTGGATAATTCTTACTTCCTTTTATTTTTGAAATCACTAATCAGGTGGATTAATCCATGCCTCCATATTTTAGTTTAATACTTTTTAGATTCAAATCAATTGCTTATTTTCAACAATGTAAATTTTAAAATATACCTTATCTCCTAATTTTTAAACTTTTAAATGATTGCTTAACAATTAGACCCTAACCCCTCGTTTTATCATTACTTATATCTGACCTATCTAAGTGTTTTATTTTGATTTGTCTGTGTGTATTATTTTTTTTTCTCTTAGTATTAGTAGATATCAGTATTGATATGGTTTAGTGTATTGTTTCTGATTTATTGATATCGTTTAAATATCCTTCACATAAATTATATATGTTAGAACCAAATCATAAATTAATATGAAATCTAAAACCCAAGATCTATCATGTCAAATCATTAAGAATAATAAACCAAATAAACTGAATGCGGAAGCGTATCTGAATTAATCGATAGATTGAAAATCTTTAATCTTCATGTTGAAATCCGAAATCGTTGGTATTGATCTTTCAAGAAGATAGATTAGCCCTTGTCGTAAGAACTCTCTGACGGGGACAAGAGTAATACAAGTTAACCTATTTCTTAGGGACCACTACCTCTTTATATAGTTGATTATTAAATCAACTATTAAATATTTATAACTCTGCCCCACATTGAATTATAAATATATCTTATGGTATCTACACTTTTATTTCCATGACACTTTAATACCTATGACACACTTAACATAATTGGTCACTTAATTTTGTGTCATACTTTATATTAGCAATATATATTTTACATATGTGCCCACAATTGCGGATTTTAATCCAACAATATATACATATAAATATAGCTCAATTACATACCTATAAGTATCTTTATATGAAAATATAATATCTAAAATTATTAAATAAGTCCAATAACTTTATTAGATAATCTTAATTATAAAAAAATAGTTACGATTGAAGAAATTAAAAAAATATTTTAAATATTAAAAATGTTGTACCAAGGATAATACACACGGCTACAGCTAAGTAAGCAAACCGGCTATTGTTCATAAAATTATGATATACCAGGGACAGGCCCCTGCATGGTCGTCGATTGAATAATCATAAAATTGTGATGAAAAAATTAATCGTAAACTGTTTGTATAGCGTTTGTTTATGTTATATTAAATGTTTGTGAATTATTTGTATAATGTTTATTTTATGTTCGTTTATAAAGTTGAATAAACGAGTATGAATAAATTTTTTATGTTTGTTTAATAAAGTAACGAATACGATTAGAGATGTTTTAATTTGTTTACGTTCAGTTGTTCAACAAACTCATTCATCAACTCGTTTATTTTTTAATTATATTTTTTATAAAATATTAAAATAATATCTCTTCTAATTTTATATTTGAATTTCAACTCATTAATAAATGATATATATATATATATATATATTATATTTTCAATCACTATTGATAATTTAACTAAACTAGTCACTGAATCTAATATTTAATAAAATATATTACTATAAATAATAGTAAAAACATAAATTTTAAATACATTGATACTTATTTACATTGTTGTAAATAAGCATTGATCACTTATTTACACCTTTGTAAATAAGCCTTGATCACTTATTTACACCTAGTCACTTATGTTCACGAACGCTAAACGAACCGAATTTAAACACACTAAATAATAAACAAACCGAACTTAAACATAATATTGAAAAGTTAAACAAATATGAACCAAACATAAACAACTTCAAAAAACAAACAAACAATTCCAAACGAAACCTTGTTCATTTGAGCTCGATTCATTTACTCTATTCATATCCATGGATAAATTGAAAGCCATGAATTTACCAATTCTAACCCACAATGGGGGTTTTGGACAGGCGCGATAGGAGCGACCGCACAGGGCCCCCGAGAGAGAGGGGCCCAAAAATAGAGAACTTAAATTAATATTTGTAAAAAATTATAAATTTATATATACAATTATGTGTATATATATATAACAATTATCTAAAACTTAAAACATAAAAAAAGAATGACACCTTTTAAGTAAGAATGTTTGATTTTTAGATGTTTATAAGTTGATTTTTGTTGCTCAAAAGGATTATATAATAATATATTTTCTACTAAGATATTTTTTGAAGAAAAAAACTTATACGATCTCTTACTGATTATAAATTAAGAGCCTCATTTTAATAAATTGCACAGGGCCCCCAAAATTTTTGAACCGTCCCTGCTAACCCACCAAGCCAATTCACGCCATGGGCAAAGTCGAAGGTAAGTAATACTCAACAAGTACCCCAAAAGTTACATTTGGACTTTAGCTAATGTAACCTAACTCTGGAGGGATACCAATGTCCAATATTGACATTAACATCTATACAAAGCCTTACTCCCTAGTTTACTACAGAGAAAGGAAAGTTGTCAAATTATGGTCTTGGTCCCTCTAATATTCTAATATTCGATTATCTTTATACTTTAATTTAACGTAAATTAATCTTCTACTTTTATAATTAACTATTCAATGAATTCTGAGATGTATTAATTAACCGGGTGATTAAGAATGTTTATATTGTCTTATTTTATATAAATTCGAATCATGACATCTGTCTAGGAATATAATTATTTATTTACTTATTAAAAAAATTATTCAATGAAAGCTGTTAACTACTTGAATTAAATACCGACAGATTTTTCTCTCTTGAAAACAGTCCTAGCTCGTCATGCCAACATCGATATTTATGTTTAGTAGTTTTTTTTAAATATCACGTTAAATAGTGTTTATTATTGGCATAAAGTTAAAATTAGCCCTCAACGTTTGACCTTTTGGTCATTTTAGCACTTATTCTTTTTTTTTTGTGCAAACATACTCTTAACATTTCATTTTTGTTCATAATTCACCATCGTTAGATGGAAACCGTCAGTCAACTAACGGTCAACACCCTTTGATGACATGACATGTTTACATAGTAAGACTTGCTGATGTGGCAATACCACATGTACAGAGATGCTGACGTGGCACTATACTGACGTGGCATTATGTTAAAAAAACAATTTTTATATTTATTTTTTCTATTATATTTTAACCAATCTCCCAAGTTTGAAAGTTAACGCAAAATATTTTATATAACCTCATCAAACTAGAATAGCTTCTTCTTTCACGATTGTTGTTTTTTTTTGACAATATCTCTATAATTATTCTTTTCTCTTCCAAAATTTTTATCAAACAGTAAGGGAAAATTGCTTGCTTGCTTTCAAGGCACGAACACCAAGTAAGTGTGAAGTGTTTTAGTATTTGTGCACTTATTTCTTGAAGGTTAACTAATGGGAATTTTCAAATCACTGTAACATCTTCAAGTTTTAATTCCCCTGAAATAAACGCAACGAAGATTAACAAACTTTACCTATTTGAGAAAACATGGATGAAAAGAAAAAGGAACAATTTCAGTTTAAATTTCAAAAGAATTAAACAAAGCAAACGAAAATTTAATATTATTTTACTAAATCACTATCGTTCCTTAATCGAAAACGAAAATTACAAGAAAAATAGCGATTTCTGATTATAAACAGACAAAGGTTTAAAAGGGGAAAAGTAAAGAAACATAAGTAGTGGGATAATGATTCTTCGAAAATCAAGCAAAATCACCATGGTTATTAAGCACAAGCAAAACTAAATCAAATCCCTAAAAAAGGTAGAACAAAGAATCAAGTAGAGATATAATTAACCAAACAAAAACAGATTGAGGTCTAAATTTTAATCGGATAAATTAACAAAGTAAATATATGAACAAAGAAAGAAGAGAAATCCCAGAGTAGTAAAGGAACATACCAAACAATGAAAAATCAACTCCAGCAAATTTCAGAAAGGAGGAGTAGAGAAATATCAAAAACTGAAACAATTAAAAATAAAAGTTTGTTCGTGCCTTGAAAGCAAGCAAGTAATTTTTTCTTACTCTCTCAAAGAACAACAATTTTAAAAGAAAAAGAAGCTATGCTAGTTTAATGAGGTTATATAGAATATTTTACATTAACTTTCAAATTTGAGAGATTGGTCTGATGGTTAGGCATTATGTCTATTATCCTTTATACTCAAGTTTAAACCTCAGCATCTCTATTTCATATTTTTAATTAATTCTTCACTCTAAAACCATTCAGATGATGCCGCATGTCATTGTCTGATTGGCTAAAATTTAATAGAAAAAATAAATATAAAAAATTATTTTTTTTTTGAAAAAAAATATAATGCCATGTCAGCATCTCTATACATGTGGCATGCCACGTCAGCAAGTCTTGCTATGTAGACATGTCACGTCATCAAAGGGTGTTGATCGTTAGTTAACTGACGGTTTCCATCCAACGAAAGTGAATTTTGAACAAAAATAAAACGCTAAGAGTATGTTTGCACCAAAAATAAGAATAGGTGCTAAAGTGACCAAATAAATGACATTCCAAAAGAAGAGAGATGAAGTTATATAAAAATAAGAAGTGTAAAGGGTTAAAACCAAAATTTGAATGGAGTAAACTGGTTTGAGGGTTGTCACCATAATGAACCTCTATAGTATCTAATTTGGATTAGTCACTCGATAGATTGAATATCGATGGTTCTAAAAAAATAGAAGGCTTAAATATACATTTGGTACATGGATCATACACATTCTCTCAAATTGGTACATAAAGAATTTTCGCTCTCAAGTTAGTACTTGAACTAAATATCCTCTTCCAAGTTGGTACTTGAACTAGTTATCCTCTCTCAAGTTGGTGCATAGAGAATTTTTGCTCCCAAGTTGGTACCTGAATTAGGCACATTCTCTCAAGTTGGTATAAAAACTTATACATTCTATTAGTTTGGTCCTAATTCGAACCAATTCAATAAATTTAAGATTTAATATTTAAAAATTTCATCCATTTAGTATTTTATTGCAATATTGTTAAACAAAGCGAGTTCATCAGATCAAAAAGCAACAATAAATTATTGTTAAATTCTTATTATACTAGGAAAGTAATATAAATTTTTTAGGAGATAAATAAGCAATTTAAGATAAGAACAAATAGTAAATTGATAGAATCTTTTAAATTAAAAGATTAAACTTATTAGATTGTTTCGATTAGGACCAAATTGATAGAATATATAAGTTTTGGCACCAACTTGAGAGAAAGTGCATAGTTCAGGTACCAACCTGGAAGCAAAATTTTTTTAGACACCAACTTAAAAGAAATTGTATAATTCAAGTACCGAGTGTATATTTAAGCCAAAATAAAACCATAGTTTGAGCAAGAAAAAAAATGAAATGCGCGTTATATATAATCTTAATTCTCATATAGTTTTTTAGGGTAAACTACCTAAATAGTACCCCAGCTATTGGTGTGTTATCGTATTGGTACCCCAACTATTTTTTTAGCAAAATGGTACCTAACGTTACGTTTCATTTTCAAAATGGTACCTCCGCCGTTTAAAATTAACGGAAAAGCTTATGTGTAATTTTTCATTATTTTTTTAATTTCTGCATTATTTTCTCTCTCCTAGTCAGCATACCACATGTTATTTTTTAATGTTTTTACTTGTCCAACCAGAAGGTAACACATGTCACCTTCTGATTGGTTGAACAAAACTAAAGGATATATTAATTTTTTATTATTTTTTTCAATTTCTATATCATTTTCTCCCTCCCAGTCAGCATATCATGTTATTTTTTAATATTTTTATTTGTCCAACCCGAAAATTACGTCAGGGTCTTTTAATTGGTTGGGATAAAAGGTTGGCTATTAAACCATTCAGCTAGGCAACAAGTAGTTATTAAAAGCAAATAAACAAATATTTAACTTAACAAAAGTTACAAAACATAATGTTGTAATGAATTACAACTCGATTGTTCCTTCAAAATTATACTCCTTTTTTTATTACTTAACTTCTCAGCCCATGGCTTTAACGCCTCATCCAAATCCCTAACACTATTCAAAGCTCCCAAAAATTTCGGAATACAACCTCCATAAGAAGCTCATTTTGTCGAAAACTTGGCGTGCATTTTATCCTCCACAATTTTCTCACTAACAACTAAAAATAGACCAACAAAACCCAACAATATGCTAATGAACTGATCCAGTTTGACAGGTTTGGTCATCACATCTGTCAATTGATCTTGTGAATCACAATGCGCTAGTTCAACGCTGTCTCCCTTTGTCAGCTCTCTAATAAAATGAAAACGCACATCAATATGCTTGTTGCGACCGTGCATCACTGGATTCTTTGAAAGCTTGATCGCCGAGCTGCTATCACAAAAAATGGTGATCGATTTTTCATGATTCTGATCCAGCCTCGAAAACACTCTTCTTAACCATATAGCTTGGCATGCACATGATGCTGCAGCAATAAATTCAACCAATGTGGTGGACAGACTAACTACTGGTTGTTTTTTTAGAAGACCATGAAATAGCGTTGAGCTCAACAAAAACAAGTACTCTTTCTATCTTCCACATCTCCGGTTAGGGGTGTTCAAAAATACCCGACCTGGACTACCCGACCCGTTTACCCGAATAAAATTTATCGGGTATTTATATTAAAGTATTCGATTTTTTCGGGCCGGGTACTCGACCCACAATTTTTTCCGGGTAGTTGGACTGGGTCAGTGTCGATTTTTTTTATAATCGGGTACCCGACCCGCTAATTTTAATATTTATATATTTTATATTTTATTTTCATTTTATGTTTCTTATTATTTTTCCTTAAAATTAATTTTAAATCCCTAACTTCTTTTTATACTTGTATTATATACTTTTAAGTTTACAATTTTTCAAAAATATTTATATTAATTTGTCAATATGAGAGTCGAAAGAAAAATCATGATCGAGATTAATATTTTTAATACTTTTTTTTGTCGATAAACTTTAATATATATATATATATATATATATATATATCAAAATATTTCTCTCTTAAAACTAACATCAAATCTAGGGGTGAGCGTTCGATCGAGTCGAGTCAAAAAATTTCGAGTTATTCGAGTTGACGAGTCATATTTTACGACTCAAACTTTATTTGAAATTTTTTCGATTCGAGTCGAGTTTAAGAAATTCGAGTCGAGTCGAGTTTTCGAGTTCCTATAAAAATTTAACTGTAATTATTTATCATGTTATAGTAGTGTTTGATTCCAATTTAAACTCCTTTCTCTAATCATATAAGATATGCACATATATATTTTTCACATGTGACAATATTTATTCATATTTTTATATATCAATATGTATATATCATAAAAAATAGAGGGACTCGTCTCGAACTTAAAAATAAATCTACTAATTACTAAAAATTTCGAGTTGTTCGAGTTATTCGAATTTCCATTTTACAACTCAAACTTTATTTGAAATTTTTTCGAGTTATTCGAGTTTATGAAATTTCGAGTCGAGTCAAGACGAGTCGAGTATTTTTGCCTCGAGTCGAGTTGAGTTATTCGCTTTTTTCGAGTCGAGTCGAGTTTTGCTCACCCCTAATCAAATCAATAATTTTTGTGTTTAAAATATATATCATGAAATTTTATGTGTTTTCTATGTATTTTTCTAAAAAAATATAAAACAGTAAACTGAGTACCCGAATTGCGGGTACCCGATTTTTATAGGCTGGGTCACGGGCTGACTTTTAGGTACCCGAAAATTCCGGGTACCCGGATATGAACACCCCATCCCCAACATAGTCACTATCAGTATAAGCAACAAGATCATCATCTCCTCCCTTCTTATAGAATATTTCAAACTCTATAGTGCCCTTTTAAGTATTGCAAAATTCGTTTCACCACCTGTAAATGAAGTTCAGTAAGATTTTCCATATATCTACTAGCAAGACTTACCGTAAACATCATGTTTGGTCGTGTGGCTGTAAGATACATGAGACTACCAACAACTTACTTGTAATAAGTCTTATCCACTTTGATTCCACCTTCATCCTTCGTAGGCTTCAATCCAGGGACTATGGGATTGAGAACATAATTGCTTTTATCCATTCCAAACCGCTTCAACACCTCTGATGCATATTTATTTTGACTGATAAAAATACCATTAGACTTTTTCAAGACTTCAAGACTAAGAAAAAACCTCATTCTCCCAAGATCTGTGATATCAAATTCATTCTTCATAGAATTTTTAAACTTAGTTAATAACAACTCATCATTGCCACAAAAAATAAGATCATCGACACATAAACAGACAATTACCATTTTCTCGTCGTCTTTGAACATACAAGGTGTGTTCATAATCACATTTCTCAAAGCCTGCCTTCATGAAATAAGCATCTATCTGACTATACCAAGCACGTGGAGCTTGCTTAAGTTCATAGAGTGCTTTTTTTAGTTTATACACCTTTCCCCCATTTCCCTGTTGAACATAACCACTTGGTTGTTCCACAAAGACATTTTCAGATAATTCACCATGTAGAAAAGCTGATTTCACGTCTAGTTGGTAGATAGTTCATTATCTTTGAGCTGCAAATGCCACAACCAACCGAATTGTTTCCATACGCGCAACCGGTGCAAACACTTCAGTATAATCTACTCCATACTCCTGTGAATATCCCTTCACTACAAGCCTAGCCTTGTATTTATCCACCTCTCCAATCTCATTAAATTTGGTCTTATAAACCCATTTTACTCCTATCTTCTTCGCTCATTTTGGTAATTCTGTCAAGTCCAATGTGTTATTTTTTCTTATTGCTTCTATTTCCGCATCCATTGCTCTCATCCATTTTTCACTTTTAACAACTGCTTCGAACATGACAGGATCATCAGTTGTTGACAGCACCAAATAAGCTTCATTATCATCTTCGGAAAGCCCTTCTCCAGTCTCATAATCTCTCATCCAAGCAGGTGGTGCCCTATTTCTCCCTTCATTTATACTAGAAGCATCATCTCCAGTCGAAGCATCCGATGAAGGATTCTCTATATCAGTATCAGTTTCAGATTCACCCCCGTCTTCACTCTCATCAATTTCTTCATTTTCTTGATCTCCCCATTCTAAGTCACATACAATTGTGTTCTCATACTTCTGATCCCAATCCCAAGCCTTATCTTCTTCAAAAACAACGTCCCTACTTATTATAATTTTCTCTGAAATTGGATCATAAAGTCTATAAGCCTTTGACTCCTCACTAACCCCCAATAGTACACAACTCATGCTCTTATCATCTAATTAACCAAAAATACGAAAATACTTAACTGAGGGTTTGACTCCATTCCATGCTTCTTTTGGAGTCTGATCTTTGACAGCGAGAGTTGGACTTCGATTCAGGACATGTATTGTCCAATTGTCTGCTTCATGCCAGAATGTTTGTGGAATTCTTTTTGCTGTGAGCATGCTGCGTACCATATTTATAATGGTTCTATTCTTACGCTCTGCTACTCTGTTTTGTTGTGGCGTACGTGCAGATGTTAGATGTCTTTGAATGCCATTGTCATCACAAAATTTTGTGAACTCAAGTGATGTGGATTCCCCTCCTCGATCGGTTCGCAAACACTTGATAACTGAATTTGTGTCGCTCGCCAATTGCTTTTCCTTGGAAATGACATTCTTTGATGCTTTCCCACCATACAGTCGTTGCAAAGTTCTGAGGGAGACTTGAGTTCCGGCAAGCCATGAACCATGTTCTTTTGTTGAAGTGTTTTTAGACCTTTATAATTTAAGTGCCCATATCTGCAATGCCAGAGCTAAGCTTTTGCTTCTATGATTGTGCTGAAGCAAGCAGGCGGTGCAGTTACCATGTGTAGCTTGAACATTCGATTTGCAGCCATCTTCATATCCATGATCAATCCTTTCTCAGAGTGATATACTTTGCATCTATCATGTTGAAGCATGATAGCCAGCCCTTTCTCCTGCAACTGTCCAATACTTAATAGATTATTTTTTAACTCAGGCATGTAAAATACTCCTGTGATGATTTGCACCATTCCATCCATCTGCAATCTTACATTGCCCCGTCCAGTGACAGCCAAACTTGTATTATTACCGAGTTTTACTCTATCTTCAAAATTTTCATCAAAATCGATAAAAAGATCGAGTAATACTTTATTGGGAGAGAAAATAGGCTTTATAAAGCCGTACAGTACAACTGAAAAGAGAAACAAACGGAGTACATGACTCAACAACTTTTAACAAATCAAAACAAAGAGATGTTCTTAAAGAATCGGACTTATTAACTGAACAACTAAAAGTAGACCAACAAAACCCAACAGAAACTCCATTGATGTTGGGTGGTGAGGTTTTAGTGGAGCATAAAAGGTTGAAGCAACTGGTATCTAATTGAAGTTTTACAAACATTTTCTGTAAATTTCTCTGATAAGAAATGGATATTCGTGAAAATTTGATGTGAAGAATTGAGGATATCAGAACCAAAAACCATGTAACATTTTTGTTTGGGCAATGGAAATCATTAAAAAATAACAAATGACGTGGAAACTAAAAATAATAAAAAAAATTCTATCGTTAATTTTAAAGGCGGATGTACCATTTTGAAAACGAAATGTAATGTTAGGTATTATTTTACTAAAAAATAGCTGGGTATCAAAACGATACCGCACCCATAGCTGGGATTACTATTTAAGTAGTTTTCCCCTTTTTAATAATCATGATTAAATTGATAAAATGTAAAAATATCAAAAGTTAGAATTTATTCATTATCTTAAAATCAAGACTAAATTAAAAAATGTGTAAATATTGATGGCCTGCAATTATATCAATCAAAAGCAGATTGAGTGGATGAGAAAGTGAATGTTATTATCTATTGTTTCGATTACTTTTTAAAATTGACAAGGGCTATCAATCGGAGTTAGTTAAGTAGTAAGTAATTTAATATCGCTTAAGTATTTTTTTAAAGTCGAAATATTGTGTATGTAAAAGAACTTGGCTTGAAATTTTACCCATAAAATTTAAATGTACAACGCGGATCGGTCCGGATCAGTCAATACGAAATCGTAGAAATCGAAACAGGGGCTAAATTATTATTCTTATTTTGAAAGGATCCAACTCATTATCGAAATGGAAAGGCACTTCAGAAGTCTTTTTACCCGTTCTAAAAATAATTAAAAGCGGGTACATAACAATATATCTACAATTGAAATGTCTCTTTTCAATACCAAGTGTCTGATACCAAATACCAAGAACCAGGCCTGAAACTATATAAAGACCGGTGGTGGCCCAAATATTTAGAAAGTTTATGATTTAGTCCTTTAACTTTTAAAAAATATACTTTGGTCCCCATAAAATTTTAAAAAATCATATTAAGTTTTAGAATTTTTGTATATTTTTTTGGTATGAAATTTTTGAATATTTTTTAATTGAACCATTCTCATAATTTTTAAAAGTTCTTATAAAGTCTCTCAAATTTTCAAAAAAAAAAATTGACCTTCCAATTTTCAGGACTTTGCCCTGAATAATTCGAACCGACCCGCGTTGCACACCTGACTTGGGTGGATGAGTCTCCCAGCGAGAATTATTTGTATACACAAGGACTTTAACTCAAGACATACTTAAACGATATCAAACTGCTTATGGACCAACCCCGTTGGTAAAATTTCAATCCTTCAAAAAGTTTAATTAAACCCCACAATATTTGAAAAAATATAAATTAAATCCTTTAAAATTTTGAAAATTTCAATTAAAACCTTTCTTTAAAAAAAATAAAATTACCCCTTCAATCTCTTTCACTACGTTCCGCCACCGCCAATGAAGGCAGTAGCTTGTCAGTTCCCAAGTAGTTTCATGTTTGAATTCAACAAGGCAAGCAAATAATTAAAAGCTGTGTAAATGAAGAAGAAATAGGTTTTAACTTTTATTAGAAGAAGAGAAAGAGAGTGGTATTACTGCAAATAGATTGATGTTTAAATTTCATGCGATTCCCCTGGAAAAGGATTAGGGTATTCTAATAGATTGATGTTTAAATTTCACACGATTCCCCCGAGATTTGAACTCTAAATCTGTTCCCCATTCGACCCGACCCGAATTTATATGATTTTCTATATATTTTTTTTTCAATCTCAGACTTTCCCATCAAACAAATAAAAGTTAAAAAAATCTGATATATATATATATATAATTAACATTAAAAAAAGTAACCAAAACAAAAGCATGATTTTTCTCATTTTATCGCTATTTAAAAGATGTATCGTTTCTCATAAAAAATAATCTGAAAAATGTCAAGAAATGAGAAAAAATCTAAAATAATACACATTGTTTCTTTCTTAAAGTAGGTGTTATCTGAGAGAAATTTAAAGAATAAAAGTAGAGAAATATCAAGATTAGAACAAATAACAACTACTTTAACCAAGAAATAACATGCAATAGCAAGAAATAAATGAATAATAAAAGAAATAAAAATATAATGAAAGGAGATGGGATGAAAGAATAAATGAAGAAAAAAAAAGTTAAAATCAAATGAGAATAAAAGATGAAGATAAAACAGAAGAAAAATGAATAGGAAAAGAATGATGGAGGCGCAAAAGTAGGGGTGAGCAAAACTCAATCTCATCTCGAAAAATTTAAAATTTTCGACTCGACTTAAGGTGAAAAAATTCGAATTGTCACCCGACTCGATATTTCATAAACTCAAATCGACTTGAAAAAATTTCAAATAAAGTTTGAGTTGTAAAATGGAAATTCGAATAACTCAAAACTTTTAGTAATTAGTGGATTGATTTTTAAGTTTTAGTCGAGTCTCTCATTTTTTCTTAATATATATATACAGATATAAAAAATATGAAGAAATATATGCCACATATGAAAAATATGGAGAAATGTATAAATGCATATCTTATATGATTAGACAAAGTCGTTTGAATTGGAATCAAACCGTACTATAACATGATAAATAATTACAATTAAATTTTATAGGAACTTGAAAACTTGACTCCACTCGAATTTCATAAATTCGACTCGAATCGAAAAAATTTCAAATAAAGTTTGAATTGTAATATATGACGCGTCAACTCGAATAACTCAAAACTTTTTGACTAGACTCGACTCGTTCGAACGCTCACCCCTAGCAGAAGGCGAGGAAAATTGAAAGAAAAAAAAATGAAAGGGCCGGGCAGATTTGACCTAAAATATGTATATATATATAAGGGCAATTTCGTAAACATAATAAAAACTTAAAATAAATCGGGTCAGAAAATTTTCACATTAAACCCGACCACGCACCGACCCCTGGCTATATTTATTATAAACACGGATCCGATCCGACCCAAACACGAATTTTAAAATAAAAAAATTACCCCTATTAAATCGGGTCATGTCGAAACCCGTCGAGTCAGAAAAATTGCCATCCCTAAACATATATAGACTTATCCATCAATGAAATGATCTATTCAACTTGAGCAAGGGATTTCTCCTTGGATTAGGTCAAGTGAAATTAATGATATATTTTCGTTATGATTAATGTTTACTCTAAGGAAATAATACTTTAAAAATTCCAAACAAATAATGCAACACTTTCATATCAATTTATGTATAAAAGAAACCAAGCAGACAAAGGAAGCTATGTACTTGGTTTTGTCTATATAAAGATCTAGTTATCAAATTATCATTTTCAACACATAAACCAAACCCAAAAATTGTTCTCATACAATATGGAGCTTCTATTGCCAAATCCAGTAAACTCAACCCCTTTAACAACTTTAGGCTTTCTGGAGAGAGCTGCTGTGGCCTACGGCGACTCTCCTTCCGTCGTCTACAACAATGTTTCGTACACATGGTCGCAAACCCACCGTCGATGTCTCCAGATGGCGTCGTCTTTGAAATCCCTCGGCGTCCAACGAGGCCAAGTGGTTTCGGTTGTCGCCCCCAATGTCCCTTCCATGTACGAGCTCCAGTTTGCCGTGCCTATGTCTGGAGCTGTCCTTAATAACATCAACACTCGCCTTGATGCCAACACTTTGTCGGTACTCTTACAACACAGCGAATCCAAGCTTATTTTTGTCGATCACCAGTCTAGTCCGCTTATTCTTGAGGCAATCTCGTTGTTTCCGAAAAGCACAAAGCCCCCACAACTGGTCCTCATCGACGACGAGATAGCCTCGTCAGGAAGCAAAACCCTATCATCAACCGTTGATTTTCTTGATCATTACGAGGGGATATTGGAAGACGGTGACCCGAAATTCAAGTGGGTCAGGCCTAAGAGCGAGTGGGATCCAATGGTGTTAAACTATACGTCAGGCACTACATCTTGTCCGAAAGGTGTGAGCTTAAGCCATAGGGCTATTTTCATAATCACCATGAATGCTTTGGTTGATTGGTCGGTTCCAAATCAACCCGTTTACTTATGGACTTTACCCATTTTCCATGCTAATGGGTGGAGTTTCCCTTGGGGCATGGCTGCCGTCGGAGGGACCAATATTTGCCTCCGCAAAGTTGACCCTTCATTGATTTACCCTTTGATTAAAAAACATAAGGTGACCCATATGTGTGGTGCACCCGTGGTTCTCAACATGCTATCAAATTCCCTAGACCTTGAACCATTAGACCACCCTGTCCAAATTCTAACCGCTGGTTCACCCCCACCAGCACCAGTCCTAGCCAGAACCGAGTCAATGGGGTTTGTGGTGGGTCATGGTTACGGGTTAACCGAAACAGGAGGAATCGTTGTCTCATGTGTGTGGAAAAAGGAATGGAATAAGCTCCCATTAACAGAAAGAGCCAGGCTAAAGTCAAGACAAGGAGTTAACTCTGTCGCTTTAGCAGAAGCCGATGTTTTGAATCCCGAGACAGGGGAAAGCGTGAAACGTGATGGGAAAACAGTGGGCGAGGTTGTCTTACGAGGGGGGTGCCTCATGTTAGGGTATCTCAAAGACACTGAAGCAACGTCCAACTGCATGCGTGAAAATGGGTGGTTCTACACCGGAGACGTTGGTGTGATTCACCCGGATGGTTATGTGGAAATCAAGGACCGATCCAAGGATATAATTATAAGTGGTGGGGAAAATATAAGCAGCCCCGAAGTTGAGTCGGTGTTGTATTCACACCCAGCGGTGAACGAGGCAGCGGTGGTGGCTAAGCCCGATAAGTTTTGGGGTGAAACGCCGTGTGCGTTTGTGAGTTTGAAGAAGAATGGTGAGTTGAGTCGGGTACCGAGTGAGACGGAGATTATACAGTATTGTAGGGATAAGTTGCCGCATTATATGGTGCCGAAGACGGTGGTGTTCGAAAACGAGCTTCCCAAAACTTCAACGGGGAAAGTACAAAAATTCATTCTCAGGCGAATTGCCAAGGCTTTGAGTTGAGTTGACTTGACTTGGCCTGCACTATACTGCACTGGGTTTGGTATTGTAATAAATTTATTTTACGTAACGTGTCGATATTTTGTTCAATAATTGGTGTACGATTCCTTAGTTCAAAGAATATAATTTGAATCATGCATGTCATATCTGTGTCAATACGAAAATGAAACATTATTATATGGTAGCATATACGTGTATATATTATTTTGGCTTTACCAACTTATCAAAGCTAATTAATTGCTTGAAATGTAGACAAATATCACTACACCAGACTTGTTTTATAGCGGCGTTTACATGACAAACGCCGCTACTATTTCACTTGTCCCGACGTTTAATTGACAAACGCCACAAAATGATAAATTTAGCAGTATTTTGGCAACAAACGACGCAGTAGAAAAATAATTAATATCGTTTATTTTAAAAAAACGCCGCAATAAGTCTTTCTGTTGCGGCGTTTGGTTTCACAAACGCCGCAAAAACGTCGTGTTCGTGGCGTTTATAGTGAAAACGCTGCAAGAAGTCTCGTTTTCGTGGCGTTTTTGATAACAAACACCGCAATAGATATCTTATTAGTGGCGTTTGTTATAAAAAACGCCGCAATAGGCAATACTCACCGTTTTGACCTCAAAGTCAGACTTTATTTCATTTTCCCAAATCTTATCATTAATCCCTAATTCTCCCTGCTTCTCCGCCGTGCTGCCCTTATCACCGTCGTTCATGTCCGTTTGCATCGCCGTTCTCCTTGCCATTCGGCTCGTCGTCGACCGTTCAAGGCCGTGTTGGCGAAAAGCTTTCGTCGCTTTGCTGGCGCTCAAATTTTAATTTCGGTACAAAACTTTCATATCCAGAGCCCGAACTGAACCCGAACCGAGCGACCCGATTGCCACCTCTAATTCCAATGGACAGTTAAAAGAAATAGCTTCAACTTTTATTAGAAGAAGACAAATGAGAGTGGTATTGGTGCAAATAGATTCCATATGTTATCACTATAAAAGGATTACGTATTCTGATATGCAATATAGCATCTTCCAAAGTCAAACTGATTTAGTAAGCTGTTGTTCAAATCTCCTTTTCTGATTTAGTAAGCTTAATCACACTTCCAAGCTTAAAATACAAATTAAAAAGATAAAGAGTTGGTCGACAACCAAGCTTAATCACACTTCCAAGCACAATTAAACAATCAGAAAGCCACTATTTTCCGAACAAAAATCATCTTCTCCTTTTCATGCCCCAACACTAAAAAAATAAATTATGAGCTATAATCCTAAATTCTAAACCCTAAAAAATACACCTTACTCCTAATTTCATAAACCTTAATCCTAAATCCTAAACCTAACTTCTAAGATATTGGCATAAATAGAGGCACCAAAAATGAGTTCAGAATTTGTATTCATATTCTCCTGCTAATTGAACATATTACATTAGATAATTTGATCCTAATCCTATATAGGATAAGATCAAGTCACATAATGTAAAGCTCACATCAGTCCAACACTTATTTTTTGTGTGTGTATTATTATTAAATTTGGTTAGTAGAAAAATGGGAGTTGTAATGAAAGAGGGACATCATTGTCATGACATATTGTATCAACCTTATAATACCATGGCCAACTTGTTCCCTACAAAAACTATAATCTATCTCTGTGTATACTATTATTATTAAATTTGGTTAGTAGAAAAATGGGAGTTGTAATGAAAGAGGGACATCATTGTCATGACATATTGTATCAACCTTATAATACCATGGCCAACTTGTTCCCTACAAAAACTATAATCTATCTCTGTGTATACAGATATAATAATTCATTCAGTTGGATTTGTTTTTAGATTTGGAATCTTAGTTATACATATCCTAGTCACCAATTTATAAAATAATTTAAACAAAAAGTTGACATGCTTGGATTTTTTCAATATATATTCATCTACGTGTGTCTGTATAGTTGATAGGTTTCAGTCGATTAAGTTGTACTGTAGGGGTTCCTATGATTATCTTATTTATAAATAAATATATCAGTTATGAGTGAGTAAACTCGACTCGAAAAAATTAATTTTTTTACTCGACTTAATTTTAATCGTAATTTCATAAGCTCGATTCGAAAAAAAAAATTCAAATAAAGTTTGAGTTATAAAATGAGAAATTGAATAATTTGATTTTTAAAAAAAATAAAGGTATGATTTTATTTATTTATTTATTTATTTTTGAAAATGAAGGTATGATTTTATTGATATAATTATACTAAAACATTAGCATGAGCATCGTTAAAAAACTTCCCTAAGCCTAATGGAGGAAAAATAGTGCACCATGCCAATTCCGAGTCACTAATTGTCCAAACCATATTCATATGATACAATACACATTCGATTACAGGTCACAAACGATAATTGGCAGTAGCCAAAAGACACGAAACACCCGCAGATATATACCCATAAAAGCTACATCAACCCCAAAAAGCAACACCAGCCATAAACCACAACTAGATTGTTGGCAAATTCATGTACTTTAAGGCGTAAAGGGCATAATGCTGATGTTTGAACCAAGAATCATCTTTTAAATAATTCAACCTGTGTTGGCAAGCGGCCGTGCACTGTCTTCCAGACGAATGCTTCCACATTAGGAGGAGCAAGGCTGGACCAAACCATCCTCCAGACTTCATTTTTCTCAGATCTGTTTTGCAACTCGATATCGGAGTAAGATTTTGCACTAAATACTCCATTAGATGCGGCTGTCCTCATGATGTTGTCAGAAACTGAAGGGTTTGATCGAAAATTGCAAATGGTTGCAAGAAAAGACTCCCACACTTCGTTTTCCCAATCGAACAAGATCCTACGTAATTCAATGTTCCACTGCCACACTCCATTAACAATACTACCAAAGTCCGCAATCACCCCTTGTTTCCTTATTGCTAAAGCATAGATTCTGGGGAAATTCTCTTTCAACGATATGTGACCAATCTAGGGATCATTTCAGAACTGGATTTTCCTACCATCACCAACAACAAATCGCACGTATTGTTGAAAAATGCGGCCAGAGGACAATGCTACAGAAATATTCCTCCATATCCAAGATTGATTATGTGATCTAGAGTTTAACGACAGAATAGAGTTGGATGTAGGTTCATATCTAGCTTCAATGACCTTGTGCCATAAACTGTTGGATTCTATTTCGTACCGCCATATCCACTTGAGCAACATGGCTTTGTTTTTCCTCTTGAAATCCATGAATCCAAGACCACCACAATCTTTTGGAAGACAAATTGTATCCAACTAATATATATGTATATCATATATGATTATAAAAAGTCGTTTGAATTAGAACAAATTACTACATGACATTATAAATAACTACAATTAAATCTCAAACAAGTCAACTTAACTTGACTTCAATCGAATTTCGTAAGCTCGAATAAAAAAAATTCAAATAAAATTAAAGATAAAATAAAACTCGTAAACTCAATTAACTTGAAATTTTTTACCCAACTCAATTAAATACTCGGCTACTTGCCATATCAATAGTGAATATGTATTATTTTAATGTAACATTATTAAATACAATTAAGATGTATATACAGTCGATTCAATTTAATTGACTATTATATTTTTAGTATTTTAACTAAGTCGTTCTCTCTCAACTTTCTGCCGACTGCAGCTTTGCTTCCTCTGTCCTTGAGACATGTTATTCTTTGATTTTTTTTGGTTCGTTTCATCTGTTCTTGTGGCATGATTTCAGCATACCTTAGCGGTCGGTTGGTGCTCGTACAGAGATCTTCACGACGCTAATCTCTGATTATGATTTTGTCGGTGGTCTTAGAAAGATGAATCTCCAATCGGTTGATGGTTGGTTGCCGATAAAATCAAACTTGGGTAGCGGAGCAATCTGCCTGATAGCTTGGTTCGCTCACCACTCCTTTTTCACTCCGTAGAGCGTCTCATTTGGATAGAGACAGAAAGATTCAAGAAGATTTCTAGATTTTGTTATGCTAATCTCGATGGAAATGTCTGTTTTTTTTTTGCACCATTGTAAGAGACTTTTAGTGGATTCATCTTTTTTTCCTCCTTTTGATTCATTGTATTGTATTATCTTTTATGATGGTTAATAAAATTCAGATGTCATTGTTAAAAAAATTAATTGAATATTAGCTCATCCCATAGCAAAGGGGCGAAACTATATAGACACTGGGTGGGGCTTGCTTCTCAATTTTGTTGGTCCAATTACATTTAAATTTTATAAGTTAAATATCAATTTAATTAAATTTTAGATTTAAAAACTTAATCAATTTCTAATTAAGGATATTTGTAATGTTAATTTTGCAATGCTGTTGTATTTTATAAATTTTGAGTCTTATTATATTATTTTTTATTTAAAAGTTAACATACAATTTACATATCAAATCAACATGCATTTATTTTTTTTTTCTATATTGAAGGTCCAATTTTAAGCTTAACAACCGAGAACAATAAATATAATTCTAGTTTCGCAAGGGAAATAGACTTCAAATATAATTAAGCTTATGCAATTTGCCTGGGTTGGGTGGTTTGCTCGTCAAAGCATATTCCAGCTCATTTACTTAATTAAAATTATTATCTCTCCCCTTAATTAATATTGTTGACTACCATTATATTAAACATTTATGTAAAACCGACCAATAAAAAATAATTGTAACATATAAAATGATACAAATTCGGGTGTGTTCAAACTTTTAAATTATCGCGACCGTTTTTAAAATTGTTTGTAAAAAAAAAACAATCTGACGATTAGAGTTTTAGAAATTGAGTTTTTTTCATTTTAATTTAATCTTAAAATTAAGGTCTTTTCTATTTTAATTTAAATCCCCTTTATTTATTCTCAAAATTTGTTTTGGAGTCGCCAATGGTCATTTTGGTAGACCAGATACCATAAAAACGGACCAGAGATCCTTTTAATAAAATTCGGGTTCGCGAGTCGGTTACGTGTAGGGAAGGGTTAGCACCCCTACGAACGCCCGTTATCGGTACCTTATTAATTCAACGTGGCATTTCGAATATTAATCCGAATTTAATGAAATCTTTAATCGTTAAATGAATTCCGTTCGAATGAGAATATCCTTTTGTAAGAAAATACATTTTGGACGGATATAAGTTTTGAAACGTCCAAATACATTAGGACACTTCAATTTATATTCAAAATGTATCTCAACACAAAAGGTTTAATGCATGTTTAATTATTGTCTTGTCATTTTAAAGTAAAATCCTAATTAGGGCTCAAATGATTTAATTGATTAAAATCTATGAATATTGTCAAGTTTAGGACTTATGTGATAACACCCAAGAAATTTGGGCACTACCCATACTTGCCCTAAATTAACAACATTCCTATCATTAATATCTCTAATTATTTAATTTATAATTCCAATTTCATTTAAACTAACTACAAGTGATTTCCATTTTCTATGCTCAAATGAAGTATTAAATCTCTTACCTAAATACCCCATTGATTAACATCTCGTTGCAATGTGATACTAATCAACTTAGGATATTTAAGCTTTTATTCAATATCCATTTATTTACTATAATGTTCTTTCCTATCAAATTAATTAAGTTTAATTAGGGAACCTAATCCTAAAAGGCTCTAACTCTATTTTACTAAGTGAATTAAATTCTCCTAGACAAGTATACTACATGCATATTTAAGTAAACTTGCATACAAGATAAAAAAATATTTGCAATTAAATTATTAAAGTTGTAAATGACCAAATTGAATAAAATTAAAACTCAATGCATAGTTAAAAGGGACTAAATTGAATTACTATTTCAATTCGGTTGCCAATTTACAAGGTTTTGGTGACTAGATTGTAAGGAAAGGAAAATTTAAAAGCTCAAAGTAGGAAAAAGGGAAAGAAGGGCGCAAATGCTTTGCCCGAGTCCGAATCCTTGCGCGGGTCGAGCCAACCTGGTGCCAAAACGACACCGTTTCGACTCGGTAAACCCCTCGACCGAGTTAAATCGGCCAATTCCGTAAACACACTCTCTCTTCCCATCGAATTCTCTCCCCCTCTCTGTCTATTAACACCTGCAAACCTAGAAACAAACCTTATTTTCAATCAAAACCCCTTATTTATCCCCAAATTCATCCAGTTCTTCATTTTTCCCGTATTCGATCCCCACAAACACATAACAACTTCCATTTTCAGTTTTTTTTTCGGATCAAAGCTCATTTCTCACCCATTGTTCTTGCTCCTTTCTTTATTTTTCATCCTTTGATCCAACTCCAACACATAAACTTCACTAATCCATGTTTCTTTTCGATCAAATCCCTCATTTTCTCAAGAACACAAACCATCTTCTTCGATTTTCCTCATTTGATCCTGGACCGACATGAAACCCTAACTCGACTTATTTCTCGGCCACCGGAGGCGACACCGGTCATTGGCCGTCGTCTTCGATCATCCGCTTCCTTTCTCCGATCACTGAAAACTTTTTGATCATCTTCTCTAATCGAATATGTACCTTCGGTCATCTTCTCTGGCCAAACCTGCAACTCCGACTAACGTGCTCTGCCGCCGGAGCGATTTCCGGCCACCGTCTACCGCCGCACCGAAACCCTAAAAACTCCAAAAATGCTCCGTTTTCCGTCCTAAACCCAAATCTAAGGCCCGTTTCAATAGAAACACCATCTTCCCCGTCTTAAACTACCTACATGAAACTAAAACTCTCTCTCCTCTTATCATTTTCGACTTCTCTAGTAGTCCTAAGCTCTCAGATCTCTAGCACCGACGACATTTGGCACAAGATAAGCATTCGAAACTTTGATTTCAACTTTGTATTTTGCTCTAGATATAGGTTTAGGTTAATGTTTTTAAGGTTTTAGAGTCGGATCTGACTCTTTTTAGCATTATTTGTGCAGGAAAGTAAAAGAAGGGACGAAAATATACCTTCTTCTAGGTTCGATGTACTTCGACGACCTTCTCGGTGGGTTATTCCGGTGACCACTCAGCCTTTTGGTCTGCCCCTTTAGTTTCCCCTCTCTCCTTAATTATTTCCCCCAATTAATTGCGCAATCCTTAGTTATTCATTCATTTTTTCTCTCTCCAGGTAGCTAATTATAGCCGGCGTCAGTGGAAACCAGAATTCGCATGAAACAGAACGGGCGAATGAATGGCCGCCACGTGATAATTTTGGCGGGCTAAAGAAACACATATGTTTCTTTGGGCTTTTACCGGTTCTTGGCATGTATTCTGGGCGGGAAAGACCTTCAGGATATAGTGTTTGGGCTTTGGTTAGACTTTAAGACTTGTAAATGGATCTTACATGTAAATGAACATTTATTTATTAAGGATTTTGGTATTTTGGACTATTTTATTTATCGAAATTGAGTCTTATTTATTTATTTATTTATATCTATTTGGTTTTACTTATATCGAATTACTAGTATATACGAGTGCCCAGACAAAATGCGGGTATTACAGCTGCCCCTCTTTGCTTATTGTTGTGGAACATGAATGGGTAAAGACTGAAAAGACACGAATTTTGTCTGAACCATCTGACCATCAAGTCTTGAAGTTGTTCTTCTAATTAGGAATGCCTCAATCTTCCTTTATCTCCTTCCTTTGCTGGGGATGAACTCTTCTCATTATGAATTCTTCATTTGCTGATCGAACTCTTCTCATTAGAAATTCTTCTTTGCTGAACGAATTCTTCTCATTTGGAATTCTTCTTTGCTGGATGAACTCTTCTTATTAAGAGCTCTGGGGTGAACTCTTCTTATTGGGATTTCTTCAATCTTCTGAAATATTGATCCACCTCTCTCAAACAAATGCTTCATTCTAACCCTTCATTCTTCTGACATGTTGGACAAGGTTTAAACTATCCGTTCTTCTAAAACGCGTCAAAGCATGGAATCATTACACTCTTCATTCCTTCGAGATGCTTATCCACCTCTTTGTAAAGAGGTTGAACAAGCGAGCTCTTCTCATTTGGAACTCTGAATTCTTTGCTGGGCGAACTCTTCTTGTTAGGAGCTCACCATTCCTACACAAAGAAATATCATGAATTAATAAGGATTCTTCTTGGTGTAATATAAGATATCTTCAATTTTCCACTTAAAGCGTTGAAATCTTTAGAGTCACTACTTTTCTGCTTACGGTGTCTTGATCTTTCAACCTAAAACTCGCATCAGATCTCTTGTTGCTTACTCTATTGGTCTATCTCTTTCTACACTCGGAAATTGCATGACCTGCAAAAGTCAAATCTATCATTAATTTTCCAGTATAACTATAAAGCAAATGTACAAAGTGGGTATATCATTAAGAAACTTCAAGTGTTTCAATGAGAAACGTTGATTCTTTTGATCAATTAAACAGCAAATCCTCTTTATTTGAGTTAAGAGTCGATCATCTTGTTTTCTATTCTCTCTTTTTTTAACTGGCAACCCAAAAGTTTAATATCTTTGTCGATACCCTGCCCCATCTGTTTTACTGTGACGCCATCCAAAAAGTTCTCATCACTTTTAGAGGTGTTGGTCTGAAGGACTTGACATCAAGCCCAAAGGACTTATTGAAGACCCGAAGGATTTAGAATTGTAATACACTTCCCTTCCCGTACAAACAATCAAATATCTTTGCAGAGATCTGCCTCTTCAAACAGATTGAAATCTTTGAGATCCGCCTCTTCAAACAGGTTGAAATCCTTGCCAAGATCCACCTTTGTAAACGGAATGTCTTGAGACCCGTCTTTGTAAACAGAATGCCTTGAGACCCGTCTTTGTAAACGGAATTTCTTGAGATTCACCTCTGTAAACAGAATGTCTTGAGATCCGCATCTTCAAACAGAATGTCTTAAAATCTACCTCTATAAACAGAATGTCTCTGCCTGTATAAACAGAATGTCTTGAAACCCGCCTCTATAAACAGAATGTCTTGAGGCCCGCCTCTATAAATGGAATGTCTTGAAACCCGCCTCTTTAAACAAAATGTCTTGAGATCCGCCTCTATAAATATAATGTCTTGAGATCCGCCTCTTTAAACGGAATATCTTGAAATCCGCCTCTGTAAACGGGATGTCTTGAGGTCCGCCTTTGTAAACAGAATGTCTTGAGATCCACCTTTGTAAACGGAATGTATTTGCCTCTTCAAACGAGTTGAAAGCTATGTTGAAATCCGTCTCTTCAAACGGGTTAAAACCCTCGCCGAGTTCCATCTCATCAAACGTGTTGTAATCTTTGTTGAGATCTACTTCCTCAATTTCGAAGTTGTAAATTGAAACCTAACTTGTTCTTTACTAATTCTTTAAATTCCTGCCAAAACATGAAAAATGCTTGGAATGTATGAATTAGCATGCCCCTATCTTATGGATGCCTAGCTATGAATGATGTATGAATTTTGTCAATTGAGGACAACTTGGGTGAGCTTTCATTTCCAGGGAAGCTCAGAAATTTCTTGCTTTATTTTTCATTAAAACTCTTATGATGCCAAAGTAACCCATCTCACACTCAAGTTCAATCTTCAGGATCACTGCATTTTTTGCTCTAAAGCGCCTTTTCAGGTTTTTTTTCTTTAGATTGCTTTTCTCAAAGCGCCCTTCCGGGTTTTCACTTTGGTTTTTTCTTTTCTCTTTTTCTCAAGGCGCCCTTTCGGGTTTTCACCTCACCTCAGCTTTTTCTTTTTTCTTTTCTTTTTCTTTTTCATTTTTTTCTTTATCATTTCTTTTGAAAATTCCTTGCGAGTTTTCACCTTGTCTTCAGTTCCCATTGTTTTCTTTTGCTCCAAATAAGGCTGATGGAACTCGTACTTGCTTTCCATAGATTCTTCCCATAAGCTCTTCTCTTTCCATATCTCAGCACACACTTCACGTTGGAAAAGCTCATGTACTGATGATAACTCCTTTCTTATGAAGCCATTCTTTTTATGTCTTTATTCAAATTTTTTGACAACATTCTTTTTTATGATTTCAAAGGGATCATCACTTCTGTTATTTCAGCTTGTGGGCTCTATTCATCGAAAGAAAACATATTCTTCTTTGAAGTTCTTTGTGGCATTGCCCTAGTCTTGAATCCAACTATCATCTCTGTCTGCTCTAACATTCACAAAGCTTTCTTATCTTGCAATGCCTTAGAAATAACTATCATCTTGTAATGGATCAATCCTGCTATAGTTTTTTTCCCAAAACGATGGCTCCTGTTCTCTCTTTGCCCCATGGTTGTCTATGCTACTTTCTTGCAGCTTTGTTTAAATGCTTCTGACAATCTGAGTTGTGTCATTTTCCTCGAAATACTTTTCATCAGTAATCAAGTATCGAGGCCACCTCCTCTTCTTCCTGCACTTAAAGGATTAGTACATCATAATAATACCCACGAAATCCTTTTCTTTTTATCTAATCAATTTATATGCAAGATGATTGTTGAAACGATGAGTGAAAGACTTAAATATTATATTAATAAATTGGAATAATTTGATAAGTCATGCCAAACATGATAAATTCAATACAATGCCCCAGGTATCCACTGTATGAAGGAGCAAGAGCCTTTCAACCGAAATAGAGCCTTCCAACCTCGAATTTACTCAAAATTGCAGATTCCGAGAAGGATTCTTACCGGATGCCTAATCTCAAATGCTTTTGAACTGCCCTTTGCGGATTTTCATCTTGAACCCTTATTTTCTTTTGTTTTTTCTATCTTTTTTGATTCTTTTTCTTTTGATTTTTTTGATATCTAAGGCGCCCTTTTTGGGTTTTCACCATAGATATTTTCATTTTACGAATCCCTTTTTTTGGGTTTTCACTCCGCTTTTTTCCTTTTATTTCCCCTTTTCCAATCTCTTTTTTAATTCTTCGAGCGTAATACTTCTTGACCGAGTCTGAGTTTATTGAATTACTTAGCTCATCTCTGGTTAAAATCAACGCTCCTACGGAAAGAAGTCTCCTTGATGTACAACCCTTTCTAATTAGGCATCCATTTCCCACGGGAATCTTTATGAACTAGCAAGATCTTTTCAAGCACTAGATCCCCTTCTCGGAATACTTTTGGACAAACTTTCATTATTATATGCTCGCATCGTTCTTTCTTGATACATCTAACCATGTCAAATTACTTTTAGTCTCCTCTCTTCAATGAGATTAAACTGACCTTATCGAGCTTTTATTTATTCTGCATTTTCCAATCTCACATCTGTCAATACTCGGCGAGGGGACCTGAACCTCAATTAGTTATACTGCTTCCATCCATAGACCAAAGAATACAATGTTGCCCATGTTGAAGTGCACACTGTGGATAGAAATACATGCAAGGTCAACTGTAATTTCTCATGTCAGTCTTTGCAAGTCTTTGAGGTAATCTTTTGGTGTTTATATTTGCCGACTCTACTGCCCCATTTGTCTCTGAGCAATGGATCATAGAATTATGATGATTTGTCTTGAACTGTTCGCCAATATTTTGATATTATCTTGTTTTTCATATTAGAGGCGTCATCAATGACAACTCTCTCTGGGAAACCAGATCGACAAATAATTTTTGTTCAACATCTTGCAAGTTGTTACTCTTGTAATACCGACATAGGAAGCAACTTTCATCCACTTGGTAAGGTGGTCAATCACGACCAGATAACATAGTGTCTTTGGAGGTTTTTGAATAAATTTGCCTTATACAGAAAAAGGCACTGTATGTTCTCTCAAGCATAATCTTCCAGGGGTTTGTTCCCTTTCATCATCTGTTATGCACATCATATCCTCATTTGGGAGATTAATGTTCAGAGACTCATGATCATCTGAAGCACATCTCGTCAAGAAACTCATCATTACTTTCTAGCAATATCAAACTCTAATAATAACATTTGCCAATGAGCCATTTTCTAGTCAACACTAGTGTTTCCATCAAGAATTTCAAAGGATCAATTCTTGAGAACTCACAAACGGAATGATACAACATATTTTGTCTAAGCCCTAAGGCTATCGAAACAACACTGATTTGAATTGGTGGATACCTCATTTTGTAACTATTGATTCTTTGCTTGGATAATAAATGGCTCTTTCCTTCACGTCTCATCATGTTGGCCCAATGCACCCCATTGAGTTTTATAAGCTGTTAAATAATCAATGACCAAACTGGAACTGGTGTTATCAAAATTGTGCACTTTGAAAACTGCTTCTTGATCTTTCTAGGGCTTCTTGGTATTCTTCATCTCATACTCTTGGATCAGTCTCTGTCAGCAACTTGAACATTGAATCACATTTTGTCTGTTTGTTACGATGAATAATTCTATCTCTCCGGGCTTTTTCCTTTTTTGCTTTTCATTTTCTTTTTTTCACTTTCTTATTTTTTTTCTTTTTCTTTTTCTTTTCTTCTTTTTTCCTTCTTTCCTTCTTTTTTTTTGCTCGGGGGAGAAGATTTTGAACAACTTTCACTTTGTTAGGATAAATTTCAATTCCACTTTTGCTGACCCATTAGTTTCCCAAATGTGGCCTCCAAGAGTATATTTTGATGAATTTGACCTCAACTGATATCTCTGCAATCCTTGGAGAATCATTCTTGAATTTTGCACCCATCTTTATTTCGGTTATCAAGGCCTTCTAATATATTGCCCAGTGACATTAGCTTGTAGTGGAATGAATCTCACACGATTGTAAATGTTGTTTTCTCTGCTTCGTTCGAATCAATAGAAGGCTTACTTTCTGGCCCACTATAATGTCTCAACCATCTTGAGGTAGTCATCATTAAGTTGCCTTTACAACATTTCTAGACTCATTTTCCAAGCTTTTGCTGAGTAGTTTTGCATTCAGGCCTTATGAGTAACTTGTGCATAACATTTTCTACATCTAACCCCCGATATATCCTGATATGACCACGCGAAGATGTCTTTAAATTCTTACAGCCATTCAATCAAATCACACTTGGCTTTTGCTGAGGAAGTTGAACGAATCTTTGTTTCTCACGTTTCATCTCAAGTCCCCGAATTCAGAATCTCAATTTCTCGCTTGTGAGGCAAGATCTATTTTCCTCATTTCCGATCAACCTTGACAGTTTCTCAGGGACGCCAGCATCCTTTTCATCTTCACATTCACTTACTTCTGTCAATCATATGAACTGCTCTATTTCGTATATATCTTATATTATTTGTAGAAATATGTGTTTTGATATAATAATTGAAAAATAGTTTTGGACTAAATTGAAAAGATTTCAAAATGCTTTTAAGTCCAAACAACTTGAAAATATGTTTGAGGAATTCTTAAAGGGGTCACTACAAGAAAATGCATTTTTAGTGACATTGAAAATAGTCACAAAAAGTGTTAAATTTAGTCACTGAAATTTACAGTGAATATTTTTCTGAGTCGTCACTAATAACTCCGTCACTATTATATTAGTGACAATTTTCATGTATCTTGTCACAATAGTTATATTTTTTATGACCACATTATTTGACACAAATGATTGTTAATAGTGACTAAAATTTAGACACTAATGTTATTCTTACCAGTGACAAACATTCTATCACAAATACATATTTAAATAGTGTCTAAAATATGTCGTCACTGTCAATAATAAAAAATTAATTATATTTTTAGTTGTAACTATTTTATTTAGGGTTTAAACTAATCACTAATTGTCCCTGAAATTTAATGGAGCTTTTGCATTTTAGTCAGCAAACTTTTCAGTTTTCATTAGATCAATGAAATTTAATTATAGATGATGTAGCATATTAATATATCAAATTTTAGTAAATAAATGCAATGTCTGGCTTCAAGAAGGATCGAACTTGAAATCTTTAGGGCGAGAGTGCAATACTTATCCATTAGGCTAGGCAAGAAATTTAATACTATTTTGAAAGAAAAATAATATTTAGGTTTAATTGTAATTGAAATTAATTTTATTTATTTTAAAAATATTTATTAATTATAACACTAATTATTATAATAATAATTTAACTAATTTTTCTATGATTTCTTATACGAAGTACGTATGTTGAAGAAACTATTTAGATTTTTTTGAAGAAAAAACTAATCAAAATGGAATTTATCTTTTAAAATTTTCAAAACAAAAAAATTCTATCATATATTATGCTAAAATCACATAGTAGTCTTTGTACTCTAATTTGGTCACTTTAAATTTCTATACTTTTTAAAATTTTGAATTTTCGATCTTGACATGAATGGTAGTATTTAAATATGTTAAATAAAATTTTCTTTTTAGCTAATTTGTTATACATAAGTTGTTTATTTAATTTTTGTTCTTTAATTTGATCATTTTTAGTCATTGTAATTTATTCATATTGCGGGTATCCCGTTAGGATTAGGATTAAAATTTTAAAATTTGAAAAATATAGGGACTAAAGTTGATCAAAATAGATTGACAAAAACAACAATTTACGCATGGTATAGACTATAGAAATATTTTACCTTTTGACAAACTAGTTTATGATAACTTTAATTTTTTTAAAATTTAAAAATAAATTTATCATTGTGACAATGTCTAATTTGTCATTACTTTTATTTTTTATTGGTGACAAAATTTATCACAACAAAAAGTGAAACTTTAAGTGACAAGTAATTTCATTGTAACAACAAATATCAAATAATAGTGACCACTTCACATATCGTCACTAGCATGTGTCAAAGTTTAAGTGACAATGAACTTTGTGTCACAATTGTATACTTATAGTGAGAATTCATTTGTGAAAAATGTAATCGTCACAATTACTACTGTTACAGTGACCAAATAAAGTTATGTCACAATTACTTATACTAATAGTGTCGCACAAAAAAATTGTCACAAAAAGTTAATATTTGTGATAAAATTATTCCTAGTCACTATCAATTTGTCACTAAAAACTTGTATTGTTGTAGTGGGTTTTAATGCGTTTTCTAAAGCCAAATTTTACAAAACCACCCAGGTGTTTCGATACGACCATTTACAGTATCAAAATGTTGCGATACATCTTTGTCTGTTTCAAAACGAGCTTAATCTGGGTAAGGGTTTTTACATAGCGTTTCGATACGGGCTTCACCGTTTCGATACACCTATGTGGCAAAGACCTCAACGGTCAAAACCCCCAATGGCTATTTCCCAACGATATTTTAAATTATAGTTCAACTGTCACCTGTAGTGAAATTGTTTGTAACCGTTTCGATACAGCTCAATACCATTTCGATACGGCCAGAGGTGTTTCGATACGGCTTGCTGCATCAGGCTTCAACGGTTAGTTCTAAAGAAGGTCGTTCCGATATGGGCTCGTGTGTTCCGATACGGACATCACTAGAACTACTTTTATGGTGGGAAATAAAGTCTCCAACGGCTCCAAAGCAACCCTAACGGCCCTCAATGGCTAAAAACTCAATTGGGAGTATAAAAGGGACCTCCAAGCATCAAGGGAAGACTAATGCTTCAATTATCAACAATATTATGATGTCAAATTGTCTTTAGAGCTAATTTGTATATTTTCTTGTATAAACAACACTTGTGAGCTTAATTGTCAAATTTGCTCAAGTGTATAGGTTTTGGGTGAGTGCTTAGAGTTGCAAACATATACCTATTAGAGGGATTTCAAGTTTGCTTTGAATTTCTCTTTTAAGAGAGTACTTGATCAAGCTTTGGGTAGAAAGCTTGATCGTTGTAACGGTTTCTTCCTAATCCGAGAAAAGGGGACGAAATTCTTAGTGAATTTGGTTGAAATCCTTAGTAGGAAACTAAGGTAGTGGATGTAGGCTTTGGGTTAGAAAGCCGAACAACTCTAAATCCTTGTGTTCAAATCTTACATTTTTAGCTTCCACAAAAACACCCAAAAATCAACATTCTCCACCACTTGGCAAGCATCTCGGTTGTGGCCATCGAGCTCAACAATTGGTATTAGAGTGAAGCTCAATCGAAAGGGATTAACATCCTATTGAGGTGATCCACGAAGCTCGATACATCAATCAAACTAGACAAAGCAATGACACACTCAATCGAAAAGCTACCATTCTTTAACGGTGAACATTATGCCTATTGGAAGAATAGGACGGATTTCTTCATCAAGGGTAAAGATTATCATCTATGGGACATTGTTGAAGATGGAACGTTCGTACCAACAAGAAGAAAGGCAGAGTGGAATGTCAACGACAAGAAGATGATGGAGCTTAATTGCAAAGCCTTGCACTTCATCTTTTGTGCTTTAAGCTCGGACGTATATGCCCAAGTCTCTTCTTGTGAGAGTGCCAAGGAAGTATGGGACAAGCTTGAAGTCACATACGAGGGAACTAACGAAGTAAAGGAGACCAAGATCAACCTCCTCAACTACGAGTATGAGAACTTCAAAATGGAACCGGATTAAGACATCACGAATATGTTTGATAGATTCTCCACCATCACCAATGGACTCAAAGGTTATGGATAAGCCATTCCAGAAGAAAAAATTGTCCGAAAGCTTATCTACTCCCTTCCCGAGTCATGGGACTTAAAAAAGATCGCCATTATCGAAGCCAAAAATCTCAAGACCTTAAAGCTTGATGAACTCATGGGGTCACCTCTCACTCACCAAATCATGAAGAAAGAAAAAGAAGATGAGAAGAAGAAAGAAGAGATAAAGAAGATGGGTAAGAAGAAATTCATGGAGCTTGGCATCAACACTAATGCCATTTCTCTCAAATCCTCCAAGTGCAATCATGTTGAATCAAGTGAGGAGGAAAGTGAAGATGAAGAGATGGTTTATCTCTTCAAGAAATTATCCCGATTCATGAAGAGCGAGATGGCTAAATCCAAGCATGAATCGAAGAAAAAGATGAAGGATTCCCACAAGTCCAACAAAAAGGGATCATCTTCAAAGAAAGCATATGTGGCGACATGGAGTGATGAAGACTCCACCGATGATGAGGTAGCCCATCTATGTTTCATGGCCCTCAATGAGGGGGAGGTAGCTTCTAACTCATCTTGCTCAAATTCTTATTCATTTGATGAGTTATAAGAAACCTATGATGAATTGGTTTTTGAATTCAATGCTTCATTTTCGAAAAATAAAAAATTGATTTCAAAATTGAAAAACGAAAATGATTTGGTTTTAAAAATCAATTTTGAGTTTAAAGCTAAAATCAAAGATTTCGAAATTAAAATTTCAAATTTACAAGAATTGCTTCAAACCATGGAAAAAGATCATCAAAAGGAATTTGATGATCTTAAGAAAGAAAAGATTTTGATTTTCAAGAAACTAGAAAAGAAAAATGATTTTGAAAAATCAAAATTTTATCAAAGACAATATAGTGCCCCTAGATTCTTAAATAGAAAATGTTTTAAAAGTGTTTGGGTTTCAAAAGAACTAATCACTTCAAACAAAAGTGATGAAATTGAAAAATGGATTCCTAAGGGGACTGAATTTTGTGCTACTAATGTCTATGGATCCAAAGTAATTTGGATACCAAAAATTACGTGATTGTCTTGTTTAGGTGTGATGGAGATTGATCAACAAGTCTAAATTTGAGGGGGAGCTCCATGCACACAAGGAAGAACACTTGAAGAAGGAATGCTTCACATCCTCCCTTGAAATTCAAGTGTTGATAAAATCTAATTGTTTTATTTGTTTTAATTTGATTTATTTTTATTTCAACTAGAATATCATATTGTTGGACTAACAATATTTGATTCTTTGAGTAAGGGGGAACCAATTTAAAAAAATATTATTTTTGTCAAAAAAAATTTAACTCTCCATTGTTATGGACTTCAAAGTTTTCAAACATAGTTTGAACCATTTTAGATATAAAAAAGGTGGAGAATGTTTTGAAAAATTGAATTTTTAAATGAATGAGGGAGAGCTTTAATTGATTTTGAATTTTAATTCTCTTATTTAAATTTTTTTTCACCAAGGGGGAGAATCCCAAACAATTTTTCAAGATTGATTTTATTATATCAAAAAGGGGGAGATTGTAGAAATATGTGTTTTGATATAATAATTGAAAAATAATTTTGGACTAAATTGAAAAGATTTCAAAATTCTTTTAAGTCCAAACAACTTGAAAATATGTTTGAGGAATTCTTAAAGGGGTTTTAATGCGTTTTCTAAAGCCAAATTTTACAAAACCACCCAGGTGTTTCGAAACACCCCCTAGTTGTTTCGATACGACCATTTACAGTGTCAAAACGTTTCGATACAGCTCTGTCTGTTTTGAAACGGGCTTAATCTGGGAGAGGGGTCTTACATAGCGTTTCGATACGCCTTTGTGGCAAAGACCTCAACGGTCAAAACCCCCAACGGTTATTTCCCAACGGTATTTTAAATTGCGGCTCAACTGTCACTCATACCGAAACGGTTTGTAACCGTTTTGATAGAGCTCAATACCATTTCGATACGGCCAGAGGCGTTTCGATACGGCTTGCTACATCAAGCTTCAACGGCTAGTTCTGAAGAAGGTCATTCTGGTACGGGCTCGTGTGTTCCGATACGGACATTACCAGAACTGCATTTATGGTGGAAAATAAAGTCTCCAACGACTCCAAAACAACCCCAACGGTCCTCAACGGCTACAAACTCAATTGAGAGTATAAAAAGGACCTCCAAGCATCAAAGGAATACTAATGCTTCAATTATAAACAACATTATGATGTCAAATTGTCTTTAGAACTAATTCGTATATTTTCTTGTATAGACAACACTTGTGAGCTTAATTGTCAAATTTGCTCAAGTGTATAGGTTTTGGGTGAGTGCTTAGAGTTGCAAACATATACCTATTACAGGGATTTCAAGTTTTCTTTGAATTTCTCTTGTAAGAGAGTACTTGATCAAGCTTTGGGTAAAAAGCTTGATCGCTGTAACGGTTTCCTCCTAATCTGAGAAAAGAGGACAAAATTCTTCGTGAATTTGGTTGAAATCCTTAGTAGGAAGCTAAGGTAGTGGATGTAGGCCTTGTGTTAGAAAGCTGAACCACTCGAAATCCTTGTGTTCAAATCTTACATTTTTAGCTTCCTCAAAACACCCAAAAATCAACCTTCTACACCACTTGGCAAGCATCTCGGTTGTGACCATCGAGCTCAACATGATTAGACAAAGTCTTTTAAATTAAAATCAAACCGTACTATAACATGATAAATAATTACAATTAAATTGTATAAGAACTCGAAAACTCGACTCCACTCGAATTTTATAAAATTGACTCGAATCGAAAAAATTTCAAATAAAGTTTAGGTTGTAATATATGACGCGTCAACTCGAATAACTCAAATTTTTTTACTCGACTCGACTTGATTGAACGTTAACCCCTAGCAGAAGGTGAGGAAAATTGAAAGAAAAAAATAGAAGGGCTGGGCAGATTTGACCTAAAATATATATATATATATATAAGGGCAATTTTGTAAATATAATAAAACTGAAAAATAAATCGGGTTGGGTCGAGAAATTTTCACCTTAAACCCGACCACACACTGACCCGTCTATATTTATTATAAAACACGGATCCAACCCGACCCAAACACAAATTTTAAAATAAAAAATCCACCCCTATTAAATCGGGTCGGGTCAAAACCCGTCAGGTCTAGAAAAATTACCATCCCTAAGCATATATAGACTTATCCAGTGATGAAATGATCCATTCAAGGATAGAAATCCTCTGCTCCTTTTCGGTGCCCCTACTTATGCCCCTTTTGTATTGTTTTTTATTGTTTTGTAGAGTTTAGGATTTTGAATTTAGGTTTAGGACTTGAAATTTATTTTTGTAGTGTTTTTTAGTGTTGGAACATAACAAAGGAACATGAGATTTTTATCCAAAATACAAGGACATAAAAATTGCGTTTTATTGAAAATTTGAGAATAAAACAATCATCTGGTGAATTTAAACTACATATTAGAATCTCTCATGCTGCGGGATTATTAAATCGCCGAGAAAGAAGCAGTTTGCCTTGCGGGAATAGAAATCTTCTATTTTTTTTGGTGCCCTTATTTATACCCACACTAAAAATTTAGGTTTATGGTTAATGTTAGAGTTTAGGATTAATGTTTAAAGAATTTGGGATAGGGTTAAACTTAGATAAAGAGTTGGTCGACAACCAAGCTTAATCGCACTTCCAAGCACAATTAAACAATCAGAAAGCCACTATTTTCCAAACAAAAACTATCTTCTCCTTTTCAGTGTTATTTTTCATGTCCCAACACTAAAAAATAAATCATCAGCCATAATCTTAAATTTTAAATCCAAAACTCTATACCATAAAAAATACACCCTACACCTAATTTTATAAACTTTAATCCTAAATTCTAAACCTAACATTTTAGGATATTGGCATAAATAAGGGCACTAAGAATGGGTTCAAGATTTTTATTCATATTCTCCTGCTAATGGAACATATTACAAAAATCGAACATACCACGGGCAAGGGATCTGTAAAATCAAAGCACCTTAGCAACACAAACTTTGTTGTAAAGTGTAAACCTTCGTTGAGAGGCTTTCTTTTAATCAATTAAATTATGTGAAAAGTGAAAATCATATTAAATACAAAGTTTAACCATCAAATAAGTGTCTAAATTATATATATATATATTTAAAATATTTTTAGGCCTAAATAGGTGTATGGCGTTTCATTTCATAATCATTTAAGAATTTTTCATCAACGACCGTTAAGAAAATTTTATCATCCAGTCATTTCATGACTTGTGGCCTATTTTAATTTTAGTTTAAAAATATCAAAAAATCATTAAAAATTTTCAAAAAAAAACCCCCAAAACTTCAATTTTTGAAAAAAAAACCCATCAAATCTCTAAATCTTCCCTCTACTAGTAAGGTTTCCTCTCGTTGCACGATTCTCAAGGTCCAATTTGTCGCTCATCCATTCAACGTTTGATTGAATATTTCACGTTCGACGGTCGTGGCTCATTCGTTGAATTTTGACAACATAAGGTTGTGGTTATCGGTTGTGGGGGTCAACTAAGGAAGTTGAAGTTGGTGGTGGTTGAATCGATAGCTCAATGAGAGGGATTTGAGTTTAAATATTTAGGGTTAGGAATTTGGGGCTTTATGGAGAAATTAAAGATTTTATGATTTTTCAAAAATAAAAATTAAAAAAATTACAAGAATAGGTTGCATGTCATGCAATGATTGGATAACAGAAAATTTTTAACATTTGTGACGGGAAAACCTTAAAATTGTTACGGAATGAAACGTTGGGCACCTACTTGGACCCAAAATACTTTAGGCACCTATCAGGAAAAAGAGTAAGCCTAAATATAAAGAATCATGACAAAAAGTTTGCAGGTCGAGTGTTGTTAACTATGAAGGGATTTTTTGTATAACCATTTTGTATCCGACTAATTGGTTGACTAATTCAAATTAAATTTTTGATGAATCAAAGATCTTGTTTAAAAGACCTAACGCCTTATCCCGCTAGATCAATTGGTTGTTGATACTATAGAAAGAAACTTTAGCCCGACTAGAAAGAACTAAAGAAAAAAGTTTTTATGTTGCCCTTATAAATTTTTTGCACCCAATTTAGCCCTCATAATTCAAATCACGATCAAATTAGCTATTTCATAATGTTGACCGTGTTGACCGTCAGGGTCCACTAACGGTCAACGTTGCTATCAACATGATCACCATTACGGAAAAGATGATTTGATCGTAATTTGAATTATGATTGTAAATTGGGTGTAAAAAAATCATGAGGGCTTAATTGACATTTTATTTTTTTCTAAGCCCAAATTTAACCTTAATTTCACAAACCTTTTCAAGTTGAAGAAAAGATGGGAAAGACGAAATAAGATGACCATGGCAATCGCAAAGACACTGCAAAGGAATAATTGTTGGTATTTTCCTCTTGAACGTTCATAAATCAAAAATTAAACTATCCCATTCAAAATACTATCAAGGGTT
Organism: Hibiscus trionum; assembly: GCA_030270665.1. Taxonomy (NCBI): domain Eukaryota; kingdom Viridiplantae; phylum Streptophyta; class Magnoliopsida; order Malvales; family Malvaceae; genus Hibiscus; species Hibiscus trionum. Next base: position 3,014,064 of record BSYR01000012.1, read on the forward strand.
GGGTATAATGACAAGACATATTACTTTTCGAAGGAGAAAATTCAAGTTCAAACCTTAAAAATAACACAGTTGAGAGTAAGAACTATGAATCTCGAACATGAACTACAAAATTAACGTATACTTTACCAAAAAAATCTACCCCGCAAAATTACAGCGGTCCTAAAATTTTTTTACAAAATGGGTACACTAATATTTTTTCATTATTTATAGTTTTTGCAATAATATATTATTAGTAAAAAAGAACCATTTTTTTGAATATGCTGGTGTGATGCAAGAATAGCATCTATTCAACTTTCTTAGTCTTTTCAAAGACGGCACACACAACATGACATTACTGGTGCTCGAACCCAGGTCTCAAAGAATGATAAACATCAACCTTTGCCACTAGGACACAAGGGGGTAAGCAAAAGGAACCATTTTTTTAATTTACCATAATATGATATAAAAAATAATATGAATATATAAATATCTCAAATTTTATACAATTGATTTTTAACTAAAATTACATGAAACATAAAACAACACGAAAAATATAATACAATATAATATGAAAATAAAAATATATCAAAATCTCCAAAATATAGATTATTAATATGTTCAAATTATATAGATGCAAAAACTTTAAACTTGAATATGGCATATGCATAAAATACAAGGATGCAAATTCTGTGTAATTTTCGGTGCCTCTATTTGTGCCTCCACGCTTAAATTTAGGTTTAGGGTTTTAGGTTAGGGTTTAGAAAATTTAGGGTATGATATATTTTTAGGGTATAAGGTGTAGGGTTTAGGATTTAGAATTTAGGGTTGAGACTTGAAATTTAATTTTGTAGTGTTTTTTAGTATTGGAGCATAAGAAAAGACACCGGAAAGGAACAAGATTTTAATCCAAAACACAAGGACATGAAAATGGTGTTTTATTGAAATTTTGAGAATAAAACAATCATCTGGTAAATTTAAACTACATATTAGAATCTCTCATGCTGCATGATCATTGAATCGTCGAGAAAGAAGCAGTTTGCCTTGCGGGAATAGAAATCTTCTATCTCTTTTCAGTGTTCCTGTTTATACTCACACTAAAAACTTGGGTTTAGGGTTAAGGTTAGAGTTTAGGATTTAAAGAATTTGGGATATGGTGTATTTTTTAAGGTTTAGGATTTAAAATTTAGGGTTAGAACTTAAATTTTAAACTTTTAGTATTAGGGCATAAAAAGGAGCACCGAAAAAGAGTAGAAGATTTTTTTTCTGCCCTACGAAGGGCCTAACAAGGACTTAGGAATCAAATGAAGATCAATCGTTTCGAAGGTTAAATATAATGCACTTTCATTTTTAATAATAAGTTGCATTTATATGCAGTCAAGGGCGGATGCACCATTAGTAAATAGAATAAATTACGTTAGTAACTGCTAAATTTTTAGAGTATTTTCACTTTGGTCACTGAAATCGAATGTCTAAGCACATGAAGAGGGAGTCAAATCAAATGGCGCCAAGGCACTTAATTCAGCTTTATCCTGAGCTCAAACCAAATCAAACTCGTGTTAATAGCACACAAAATAGAAACAAGAGAAAAGAAGGATTAGCAAGCCTAAAAGCTTCTTAGGAAAGGAAAGTAATTGAATAGAGAAGAAATGCAACTGCCCCTGGACAGTTAAAAGAAATAGCTTTAACTTTTATTAGAAGAAGACAAATGAGAGTGGTATTGGTGCAAATAGATTCCATATGTTATCACTATAAAAGGATTACGTATTCTGATATGCAATATAGCATCTTCCAAAGTCAAACTGATTTAATCAGCTGTTGTTCAAATCTCCTTTTCTGATTTAGTAAGCTGTTGTTCAAATCTCCTTTTCTGATTTTGTCAGCAGTTGGTGCAAATATATTGTTCGAACCCAAAGTTTGTAAGGATAATAAAACTCTTTTTTTAGTATTAAAACCACTCAGTGAATCGATTAGCAACTGTGTCTGTGTTGACAGCGAATAGTATGGATCACATGATCATGTTCACTGTAAAAGCGGTTCAATTATTTTAAGGTCTTTATTAATTTTTAAAATTAAGTAAAATAAATTTTAATTCTTTTAAATTTTTGGGTTCTATTCTTTTACAAGATATATTGGTATTAAAACTACTCGTATTAAGTGTTGATCCTTTATTTTTGGATTTCGATGCTTCTTAAGTTCTTATCGATTTTAAAATTAGGTAATTTAAGTCATATTCTTAACTATTTTAGTTTAAATACTTAAATTTATCAATTTTAAAATTAAATAAATTAAGTATTGTCTTCATTTTTCAGTTTAAATACTTAGGTCTTGTTTGGTAAATAACTTTTTGAGCTAAAATTAAAGGTTTGAAGCATTTTAGAGGTTTGACCAGTTAAATCCGCTAATTTAGATATTTAGTAAATAGAAGATTGTAATAGAAGATTGAGGTGAAACTTCTCATTTTAAAAAAACTACTTAAATGAGCTTTTTTGAGTTAGAGGTTTGGATAAAAGACTTGTAAAGACTCTTTTGTCTTTAATAATTATAAAAAAAATTCTCTAAATGACATAAATTTAAAATATAATTTCATAAATAAAAAATTAATATACATATAAATTTAAAAATTAATAAAATTATATTCAAAATATAATTTCATAAATAAGAAATTAATATATATACATCTTATTTTATTAATTATTAAAATTATATTGAAAACATAATTTCACAAATAAAAAATTAATAATACATACTTCATATATCCTTAGTAATGATATTGAAAAATAATTTTTATAGTCTAATTAATATTAATATATACAAAATATTAATAACTAATAAATTATTGACAAAGAGATACTTTTACCGTTAAGTTCGACCTAAAAAATCAATTTCGCTCTCGTCGGAAAACTCTTTTTCTTGTGCGGGTAACTCTTTTCTTCTTAAACTTCAAGGTCTCTACTCAGTTCCGTAAGCTCCTCTACTAGTCCGTATGCTACTCTTATATAGGAACTTTCATCCTCTCATTGCCCCCCATTCAATATCAGGCTCGACTTTTTCTCGTCTTTGACTCAATATGTAAAGTCTTCGTCTACTTCAAAATTTGGGCAAACGAAATGACTCAATTTTTGTGAACTCATCTTGTAAGCTCAATCTTCTTTATTAAACCTAATGAAGCATCTCGGCGGAAACCAATTTTAGGTCTCTATGCTTTAATTCTTATTGTAAAATAGTTAAAAAAATACCATTTTGAAAAGATGGCAGTCATTTAAAAAAAAAACTTGAAGAGAGTGCCAAACATTTTGAAAACCAATGTTTGGGAGAAAAATCATAGGTATTTTAAAAACCAAAATTTGAATAAAAAATGCTGAGCAATTTTTCGCCTACTGATGTTTTGAGAAAATGATAAATATTAAAAAATCAAAATTTGAGGAAAAATGCCAAACATTTTTTTAAAACTATTGTTTGGACGAAATCAAAATTTGGAGAAAAATGACAAACATTTTTAAAAACTAATGTTTAAAAGAAAATCAAAATTGGAGTAAATGCCAAACATTTTTAAAAACTAATGTTCGGCCCAAATATCAAATATAATAGCACATTTGCTTCAAATTGTCAAATATGAATCCGAATGAAGCGTATGCTTAGAAGATTTTCAATGTTGTGATGATATATGCACATGTATAGTCTCTTCTGATCTATTAGGCTTTTGAGAGAAACGATTCTCATACCTAATTTCTAACCCTTTTTAGGTGGCTCTCTTGATCTCACTATCTCACCATGCCCCATCCTTCCCCCATTTGGTGTCGATCAGGCACTTGATATTTAAAGTTCCTAGAGGTAAGGTTATACCTTTGGCGGAATGTGATCTGAAGACATTCTCATTCAACTAAGACATCTATGTATGATCAGAATGGTTTTTATAGGCTTGTAATGTAGGCCCTGGTTCACAGTTACGAAAGAAGGGGTATATATGCTCAAGTAAGTTTTCAAGGATTTATGAAAAAACAAGGTTCATTTTCAAGCGAAACATCATCTATTTACTTCTTGATCTGGATGTGTTCTGATGAGGTACTTTCTCTCTTTACTTTCTTGGATCGCTCTAGACTGCCCATTTTTGAGTTTTCACCCTAGAGTTCATTTTCGTCTTTTGAATTTTAGACCAGGTAAATTTGACTCGATTTTTGTTCTGACTCGGTATTCATGAGTTTCAACCTGCCAAATTTTGTATAACTTTCCAATCGTACCCTTACTCTTGCACTGTTTGATCTGGGTATGCTCATATAAAGTAATATTTCTTTCTTTCCCCTCTTATTTCTTTTCTTTTTTTTGTTTCTTTAATCACTCTAGACTACCCATTTTTGGGTTTTCACCCTAGAGTTCATTTCTTTCTGCTGTAAACTCAGACTGGCTCGTATCCTGGATGGATATTGATACTTGCTTTCTACTCAAAGATGAGATTGGTCATCCATGGTTCTTCAAAATTGGTGATGATTTGAATGAATGATCGTGTACAATTCTTTTGTTCCTTTATTGCACCTTTCAACTCAATGCTTTTATTATCGATTGATTTTCTCTTTTGTTGGCAAAATCCTTCATTAATGTCTTCTGATGTTTCTTTGACCTATGTATCTGGTGTATATGTTCTCAAATCTTGCCCATTAAAAATCGGGCGACTTTTATTTTGTAATAAAATCTTGATCCTCTTTGCCCTCAATGTGGAGGTCATCCTTGATTTGGGTTCTATAAAAAGAAACGATCATGCTAAAAAATGGGACAACAATGAGTGTATTTTCTTACTTTGTGAAGGGGAAGTGAAAGAATGTCATTCGTCATCTCAAACATAGACATCTAGAGAAAGTCTTCATGGGGTAGAGATTTTAGAGTCAACACCCAACTCAAGGATCTTAAACAACAAATGCCTGAGAAGGTATTCCTAAATGGGTGTGCCCATTATCTAAACACTCATTTTGTTCCTCTGTTGGCCCAAATAGATAGCAGATACTCACATTTGCAATATGTCCACAACATTCAATCCTTTCTAAGCATATGCATCATAGGATTGTTTTTTTTAGATTTGAATCAAAGTATAAAAATGATATATACATATATGCGTATGTATGAAAAAATGTACATGTGTATGGGAGAACAAAAAGTACCCATAACAATGAATGAAATGTTTTAAAAAAGTCGAAGAATACAAAAAATTAAAATGAGAATACATAAGATACGATTTTCCATCCTAACAAAAATAAATAGACATATGTCTTTACAAAATATTTCTTCTACTTTAGGGCTTAAGCTGTAGAGTTTATTCTGCGGATTGTTCTCACAAAGGGGAAACCAGGATCAAACTAGCATCTTTGCAAAAGGTAAAAATTCAAGCATAGGGACCATCTTATACTGACCTTCTTGGCATGATGAAGACTTGTCCTAATTCTGTTGTTTTCCGCTACTGAATTATTTCTTGGGTCAGGACCCCATTACTGACCAGCTTCTTGACATCTTCTAACAACGGTCTACACTTCCTAGTATCGTGCCCTGTTGCCCCCATATGGAAATCATAGGTGCTATTCGGGTCAAAACTGTGGGCGGATGGATCGGGTATATTTTTCATCTGTCTGGGAGTGAGATAGCAACCTTCAACCAAATGAGGCCAAACTTCTGCAATAGATACTCCAAATACCTCCAATTTTGCACTTGTTTGAGAAATTTTCCTTGATGGCTCAAGAGAATCGACATTTCTTCTTCTTTTGAGATTATGAGGACCTTGGAAGTGACACTCATTTATCTCTCCTTCTACTTCTTCGGTTTGGTACTTAGACTTAAATCTCAATTTTCCTTCTTGGATTGCATAGTCTATTCTTTCCCCTATCTTCATGAAATCCTCAAATCCGCTTCTTGATTTCTCTAACAATCTATCAAAGAATGGGATGGGAAGAGTCGCGTGGAATAGGGGAGTCATTTCTTCTTCGATTATAGGAGGCTAAACTTGTGCCCCCAGACTTCTCCATCTTAGAGCATATTCCTTGAAAGTCTCATTTGGCCTCATCCTCATGCCTTGCAGAAACTGTCGAGTCGGTGCCAAATCTAAGGCATATCTATATTGCTCCAAAAAGGCACTAGCTAAATCACTCCAGGATTGAATATGCTTTCTGCTCAACTGGTTATACCATACTGTTGTCGGTCCCGTTAGGCTATCATGGAAGTAATGGATCAACAACTTTTCATTCTTCAAGTAGCCTTCCATTTTTTTGCAAAACATAGTTAGGTAAACCTTCGGGCAACTGGTACCTGCATACTGCATAAATCTGGGAGCCTTGAAATATAGAGGAATGACCAAATCAGGGACTAGGCAAAGCTCCCTTACATTGAAAACATCCATTTTTTTATTTCTTCTTGAGCTCTTTCTTAAATCTATCTTCTAGCTGCTCTAGTCTTTGTTCCATTTTCTCTCTCAACTGGTCTTCGAATACTGCCATCGAGCCCGTGAAATTTAATTATTTATTTTATTAAAGTGCGAAATGCATCATAAATGTTAAAATGTAAAAGGCAAACAGTGAGTATGAATTATCGTAATGAATGCAAATGAGGTGTTGATTCTCCAATTGTCCTTTAAGAGGATTTTTATAAAGATGAGATGTCTGCATGTAAAAGATTGACAATATTCTACACATCTCCATTGCGTACTTGGTCCCCACTTTTGTCTCCTATGTATTTACTTTAGGTTTGGATTATTTCCAACCGTAGCATTATCAATCTCTATACATTATAGAATATCTTCTATTTTATAAAAATACCCTAATATGGAATATTTTTGAATCAACGAAATGTAAACATGAATGCAAGGAGATATTAGTTGCAAAGTGATCATTGTAGAAAGACTTTCACTAAACAAAAAGGCTTGTTACATCAAACATTATTTTTCCAAGCTTTACAAATATTGATGAGCCCTAGCCCCTAACTTTCTAATTTCTCCCAACAAACGAGTCAGCTTTCCTCCGTAGTCCAGCGCCGGATCAACATTCTGACTTAGCGGCATTGCTTTGTCAGCCAAATTTGCCACCTGTTGAGCTACTTCGCATGCTTGAGTGATGACACTTTTCATGTCCTTGTCCCTCTTTAGTATTTCTCGCTTAGCTTTTCGTAGTTGTAGAATTACCTCTTCGACACTTTCATAGCCAACATGTTTGTAGGCTTCGGCACAGATCTCACTTGTACACAAGGAAGTCCTGAGCTCTTTTGTTTGTTCTTTGAGTGCTTCATTCTCCAATTGAAAGGTGTTGAATATGGTCTCACTCTATTGAAAACTTGTTTTTCAAAATCTCGTTCATAGCTAAGATATCTTGTAACTCTTTCTGAAGGGTATTATATCGGTTCTCGGTTTCTTCCAACTTTTGTGACAATACTTGAGTCTTATTTTCACTGACCCTTCCTCTCTGCTTCCATTGTCCCAAGTCATTCTTCAGCTGAACGATACTTTTCTTCCATTCCTTTGAAGTGTTACCTATTCCCGTATTTCTGAACACAAAGTAGAGCTCATGATGATCATCTTGTAAACTCTTTAATTTCTCGCTCAAAATATCATTCTCTTGCCTAAACCGTTTATACTCGAATGAACGCCCCTCCTCTGAGATGCCCACATCTGTGACCTCTGAATTTAAATTGCTGGAGTGACTCGCTTCTGCGTTACCCCAGCCTTCCCTCGGATCCTGACTTCCTTCCAACTTTGCCCCCCGGGCGGTTTTTATCTCGATGTAGAATCTAGGTTTCCCCTCTTTGAAACTTAGTATACTTGTCTTGATAAGATTTTTGATCTGATCCTTTAAAGCCCTACAATTCTTTGTGGTGTGACCTGAACACCCTAGGTGGTAACTGCACCTAGCATGCTGATTGTAACCCTTCGGGTAAGGTGGTTCTTCCGGACCAGAATGAACAGATGTGATAAGGTTTTTCTCGATAAGCATCGGGAGTAGCTCGGTGTACCTCACGGGAATAAGGATGTGCTTCTTCTCATTACTTGCTTCTCCGGTTTTTACTAGATCTACTTTTGTTTTCTGAAAGCTTGACTCAGATGTATTTCCCACTGGTTCGTTGATAGAAATCACAAAAGGGTTCAACTTGTTGTATTTGCCGACGTTATCTTGTTTTGGAGTGATGTTTTGACCACTGATGTCTTCATTCTGACTCTTGACTATCCATTCTTCTGGTTTTACAGTTCTCTTGCCTTCGGCCATAGCGGTCATCATATTCATCATCTCAGTCATCTGTTTCTTCAAATCTTGTATCTCAATTCGTTCGTCGCTGACGTAAGCGTTGCCTACTATGTATGGTTCAAAGCCCTCGGGTGTGCCACCCTCTCTAGTATTCAATATGTCTTTAGAATAATGCTCAAGAATTACTTGTTCTATTTGATCACGAGACCTTTTATCCATTATGATCGTCTTCTAAAGTGATAGCCACTTGTGAAATTAATACTTTATTTTATACCATAAGGATGCAAATGCAAAAAATATAAAGAAAATACATAAAAGAAGATTGTGTTATAATAATAAAATAATCGGCTAAATAAGGTAAATCAAATGACAAATGATAAACATGACTATAAATTAAAGCCATTAGATCAAGCAACAAACAAAAAAACGAATAAAGGAAACAAAGCCTAAACAAGGTTACCGCTAAACGGACAGAGTTTCGACATGGCTCTAAAAGGTGAGCTCTACAGTTCATATTATGCAGTTTGAATCTAAAGTAAACGGTACTCGAACTGTCGCTAGGACATCGATTCGAGGGGACATGACCGATATACCATACGGAAGCGGAGCTCTACGAAGTATAAGGATCGAATCCCAGAAACGAATTACAACACCATACAGAAGTGGCAACTTCACGGGGCGAAGTAATCATTCCCACTTAAGGGTTCTAAAACTAATATATGATGACAAAATATATCAAATATCGTATAACCAAACAAGGTTGAAGAATTAAAAATTAAATGAGGCTGAGTTTAAAATTTCCTTAATAATTATAATACGAACATAATCTAAGGCTTGACTCTCTTTTTGTTGTTGAAAACAACAATTAAGTCCCCAACGGAGTCGCCATCCTATAGCGATTAAAAATTCGAAATTGTATTTTCCCATATTTATAGAAAATTAATCTTAAGGGGATTTTTTAGAAATGCTAGTATTTGAATAAAACATTGGGAGTCGCCACCGATCATTCAAAAAAGGTAGATCGGGTACCGTAAAATAAAACTAGATATTTTTTTAAGAAACTTGGGTTCGAGAGTCGGTTACGGATGAGGAAGGTTTAACACCCCCCACGTCGCCCAAAATTGGTACCTAACGGTTCGTAATATATTTATTAGAAAAATTTAAAACTCAGCTCAATTTAATTAATAATTTCTGAATGCATGAATGCATGGTCATACGAGACAGACAACCACACTCGCAGTCCACGATACCAAAGAAGATGACGCCCAAATTTTTGGGACGACACTCCTACTAGAATATCGGGACTATGAGCACTAACGTTAAATAAATTAAATATGATAGGAAAACGTGCATGAATAAGGTATTAATGATGACAAAGAAAATAATCACATATAAAAACTTTAAATTTATTAATAGTCTAAAAACGACTCATGAATTATCATAGGATATACGTGAAAGAAATTAAAAAACAGGATTGGCTTTATTATCATTTTTTTATATTTTTCCATTAATGAGTTGAATATTAATATACACATATTATTTGCGTATAAAATAATAATAATAATAATAATAATAATAATAATAATAATAATAAACATGTATTATTCGTATTAAATTCGTATTTAATTGGAAAACATGCGAAATTAAAATTAATGAAAGATAAGTGCAATAATTAAAAGAGCATAAGATAATGGACTGAAATGGAATAAAATGAGAAAAGGGTGCAAAAATATAACATGCAAATTAATTAGGGGGTTCGGGGTAATTAATCCACAAATAATATGGTTTAATTGTTAATCAGTGACTAAATTAAAAGGGGAAATGAACATTAGGGACTAGAAGCAGGATTTCAAAATGTGGAATGGCCGCCCGCGTGATTAATGACGTGCGAAAGGGTTTATTACGCAATTATTTCGTTTTTAAAATTTTAGGTGAGTACAAAACACACTCTAAAGCCCCAAAAATCAGATTTTTAAACTCTTCACCCTCTCAAACCCATTAAACCCTAGCTCTCCCTCAACCCTACTCGAATTCAGCAACGATCCTCGCGCCGGCCGTCGCTAGCTGACGTCGGCGAACCTAGAACGACTTTTTTTTCATTTTCCTTCGATCCGAATCACTTCTTTTTCTTCCAACCTTCATCTACATTTTTTATTTCCTTTATTTTCGAAAACCCTAACCCCTGTTAACATCCCTACATACTTGATTCACCACGCACGACTCGATATAGAACCGGAAGGCTTATCATCGAACGACGAGGAGAGGTGGTTCGAAAAGGTAAAGACTCAATTCCTTTTTTATTTTTTTCTTTACCGATGTGCGAAAGAAGAAGGAAATAGGGAAAATAAGTTACCTCTGTAAACTCTCTTCTATTTCTTGATCCGAAAGTAGTCTTGAATTTCTTACAATACTTACACATATATATTCGAATGTTTACATTATTGATTTTCACTGTTTTTGACATTTGTATATTTTTTTTCATCTTCGGCCACTTGGTGGCGGTCACATCTCGACCGTTGGTCTTCACGGCAACGAACGACTGGATCTTGTCTCTGGAACGGACGGCTAAGATCGCATGTTGGCGTCGACGTGACACACTCTCCAGATTCGGGCGCGTGGCAGACGGAATTCCAAAGGCCTCAGCGTGTCGTGCACGCGCACGCGGGGAGGTGAACAGCCAACACGTTTGCCACACGCACGATCCGAACGGCCACTCTGCTTTGATCTTCAGCCGTTGGATCAAATCTTGATCCAACAGTCCTGGGGCGGCTGCGCATGGAGAAAGGATAAAATTTGGTTTTTTTGTTTAATTAAATTGGGCCCAAACGAGCTCTATATAATAAAAAGGACTGTTAATGGACTATTTGTGTATTAATGGACTTGGATTATTTAATTAAAATGAGCTTTCCATTTTTATGATATGTTTTCTATAATAATAATAATAATAATAATAATAATAATAATAATAATAATAATAATAATAATAATAATAATAATAATAATAATAATAATAATAATAATAATAATAATGTAACCCCCTTAACCCGGCCTAGAAGGTTGGCCCGAATTAAGAAAGTCACACGGGGAAAACCAAAGTCAACCTGAAAGTCAACCTTGATTAACGACCCTTTTTTTTCTTTTTAAACTTGTCTAGATGCACATTAACCTTAGGTGTGATCACACAGAAAACATACTCAAAGATCACAATCATCAGAGATTAAACAGGGACCCAATTGAACAAATTACAACTTTAGGGACCAAATTGTAATTTCTGATAATTAAAAGGACTTAACCCAAATGAAAGTTACCATCTTGAAATTAATCAGGTTTCATGCTTCTCTGCCAAATTTCAGCTCAAACGGACATCCCAAACTCATACAATTGCACATACAAGATTCAGGACCAAAATGCAAACTTTTTGAAACACATAACTGCCACTGTCAGCCCCAACGGTCAACCGTTCCGAAACGGGAGACAGCCCGTTTCGAAACGCGGGGCCGTTCCGCAACGGGTACCGAAACGGGGGTCTGGCAGTAGCCAAACCGTTCCGAAACGGTAGCACCCGTTTCGGACGCCTGGGTTCATGCAGGGCACCCGTTCCGAAACGGTGTCACCTGTTCCGAAACGCCTAGCCCAGAAAACTGCATTTTGCTCACTCAAACACACAATTGACCAACCGAACATGCTCCAAAAGCCACCAAACTTTACCAGCATGCAATTCAACATAAACGAGACATGCTTGCATCAACAATTCATCAGAAACACATCATATGCAAAAAGCCCCAAATCTATAGGCATGCTTCCTACACAAGCAACCATTTAGGCACAAACCTTCCAAAACAATCTCAATTAAGCCAAATCATGGTCCAACAACATTAACAACATTAAAACATTCTTGATCAATATAAACGATCACAAACGCAATAATCCCAAGAGATTCTACCCCCATTGCCTTTATTAACTATAGCTATTCACCGAGACATACATCTCACTTGGAGTCCACCTTGAATCCCTTGCTCCTTGCTGTCCAAACTTCAAAGATCTGCATTGATGGACAAAAAGAGCGTAAGCACATAATGCTTAGTGAGGAATGCTCAAAACCAAAACACCATCAATGCAGCGGGTCATAAAACACTTGTAAAACAAACCCGATTTGTTTACCAAAACCATGTTTGAAATCCTTTTCAACAACAAGCATCAATCATGCATAAACACCATATGCAAAGCTAAAACAAAACCATGGAAAACACTTCCATTTCACAACATACCTTTCTTAAACTTGAAAGCCATTTCAAACAAGAATCCTTTTAAAAATCATTACTCAAGCAATCCATCACATACATTTAACCAAGGCAACTTATAAACCATACTAACATAATCACATGCCTTTTAAAAACAAGTCCTACAAGACTTCAATGCATTAAAGATATTCATGCCCACATACATCATTTACCAAATGATAATCAACACTTGTTCAACCTAACAAGTAAACATGCATTCACATGCATCATACACCTTTCATGCAACAATGCATCTTTTCAAGCAACTCATGCTTCACATGCATCATTTCAAGCATCTCATGCTTCACATGCAACCATGCATCATTTCAAGCATCTCATACTTCACATGCAACCATGCATCATTTCAAACATCTCATGCTTCACATGATCAAGAATATCATATTGGCCTTCAAGTGATCAATCACATCCACTTTTCAACTCAACATCCAATCGGATACGCGGATTCCGAGCGTTGTCCCTACGCTCCATACACCCTACCAATCCAAGGTCCTCGAATGGGCAACAACCTCTATTATGACCTTACAAGCCTAAAGTTCCCATGCATGGACTTTTAAACACCATACAACCTTAGCTTTTCCCGAGGTTCCCATGTATGGACAACCATACAACCTCAACATGCACAAGGTTCCCATGTATGGACTTTTAACCACCATACAACCTTTGCATCACCGATTGGTAGTTGTATAAATCACTAACGAGAACTGGGACATCCCACACAAGATCCACACATGGACTTAACACTGCCATTGTGATCTTAACAAGCACAAGGTCTTCACATATGGACTTTTAAACACCATATAACCTTTGCTCAACCAAGGTCCTCGAATGGGCAACAACCTCCATTATGACCTTAACATCTCGTTAGGATACTTGAAGGGAGCTTATCCGGTCCACTCTTGACCACTCCACCTCCAAGGCGACTTTATTCACGGTGCACCCAATCCTATAGCCGGCTAACTATATCCGATCAACGAATCAAGAACCATTTGCATCACTTGCCAATATAACCATCTTACCACATTAATCCAATGTTTCACATGCATAACCAATATGCAAAACCATTTCATAATAATCCAATGATTCACATGCATAACCAATATGCAAAACCATCATTCAACAACATTAATTCACTATTTTAAAGCATTATACAAAGCCAATGAACATCATGCATCACTATACATCATAACCACATTTTCAATGTATAAAACCAAGGATCTCTTACCTTGAGCATCCTTTACATATGGCTTTCAAAACCAGCATTAAACCATGCTAAAATATGCTTTCAAAACAGATTTAAACCATGCAAAACACATGCATCTCAATCATCAACCACAATTGCTTAAAAGCCAATTCATATCACAAATCAAGTAAGAAATCCATTTACTTACTCTTGAGCTTAGCAAAGTTGTTTAGACTTAAACTAAGCTCCCAAAACCTTCAAACCTTTGTTTAAAAGCCGAAAACCCAACTTCACTCACCGATAACCAAAACAAGACTAGCCAACAAGCCTTCCAAGCTTCCGAAACCTTCCGCAAACACCTTCAAAGCTCAAGGATCAAACTCCCCTGTTTCAAGCACACAAAAACAGCACATTAATGCATCATTATGCATTAAGAACAGCAGCCACACAACCAAACTCGCTGCTCAACACAAATCCAACAATTCGGCCACCAAACCCAACCGAAATCACCTCCAAACATTACCAAAACTTAACCCAGCCAAGATCCATCACTTCTAACCATTTTTATACATCAATTAACATCAAAAATGATTACAAACACATCCTTATACCTCCAGGTATAACAAATCACCAAAAACACTCCAAAAACAACCAAAAACTCAAGCAAAACTTAGGAAATTCAACCTATCCGGGATTGCATTAGTTAAACATCAATTTCTAATCAACTTAGCATTCATTTAACATCATTTTGACACTTCAAAACACTGCCCAAACAGATCACACGAAAATTCCACCAAAATCACCAAATCTTGCATTTTAGCCAAAAATCAAGATCTCATTTGAAAAACCATTAACAAATCATAAATCAAGGATTGAGAACTTGGGAATTTCAATAAAGAACTTGAAGTTCAAAGGAGAAGGACGTTCTTACCTCCAAACTTGAATTTCTCCTTTTTAGAGCCAAAAAGCTTGATGAAACAACTTGCAAATTGAGAGGTTTTGTTGATGAGATGATTAGGAATCAAGTAAGAGTTGAAATGAGAGATTTAGATGCCAAAATCAGAGAAAGAAATCTGGAGAATTTTGTTTGGGTTGAGAGAAAATGAGAGAAAAGAGAAATTGAGAGAAAATGGAAAATTAGTTAGGAAATTGGTTAAAATGATTTCCCTCCTTTTCTTAATCTTTAAAAATCAGAATAAAGCCTTAAAATATCTTAGAAAAATCTGGAGAAATCCTTTTTGGAATAATAGCTCCTTAAAGATTCAAAGTTTCAATCCTTTATAAAACTGTCCCGCAACTTTCAAAAATTACATTTTGGTCACTAGCCAAAATGTCAACCTTCCAAACCTCATTTTCCAAAATTGATTTCACAGTTCATTTTTATATAATAAAAGATGATTTTAGAACATTTTTCCATATTTTTAATGCAACCCGAACTAGGCTTTCCTAAATTCACTCTTATATATTCGATCAGCACTTTGACCGAACCGGTCAACGCCCAAAACTTCTAAGCCCAAAACCGGGGTGTTACAACTCTCCCCTCCTTAGGAAATTTCGTCCTCGAAATTTAACCGGCGAAAGAAAACCACAACCTTCTCAAACCAACACACAAGGCAACACAAAAGCCTCAACCAACACTGAACACTTTCCACACAAAACCTCCACCAAACCTAGTACCACCACACGCTGTTCACAGAATCCAGAATACACAAAGATAGCCACAACTTAACTTTTCACATAACCGGACTATACACAGCCCCAATATCAACCTGAAGAACTTCAGCTCTTACAGCAGACATCACTGCAATACACCATACCCAAAACCTGTTTACACAAAGACAACAGCCAACCCAATCCAGCCACTAAGCAACCTTCTCTGCTTCTAAAACCCTTGCAAACTCCCAAACCTCTTCCAAGAATTACCCAACAAGCAAAAATCCTTAAGCATCAACTGCTTACTCAAACTCCTCAACGAAAGCTGATAAACCCTCACAACTGTTGCTAACATTACCACAACAACTTACCAGGAATACTCACCCAGATTCCAAGAATTACATCACAACCCCAACTTGACCCCGTCAGCCGTTCCACACGCCACCAGCTGACTACAAAAGACACACATACAACCAGCCAACAAAATCTTTCGATCTTTCATAACCTTTCCACCACAAGCTTTGACCACAACACTTGTCATACTAAAACATCGCCCAGCTTAAACATACAAACCGTCTTCTTAACTCCCCAAAGGTTACTAAGAACCAACACTTACAAACACAACTCTTCCACAACAACTTAAAAGCTAAGCTACTTCAGTACTTGGGAACACAACCACTAAGCTGCAACATCACTTAGCACCAAGGAACTACCCCTTCCACTTAGCTATTCAAACCACTAAACCGATTCTAAACTCAACCGATACCATCCAACACCAAACCACTAAACTCCTTAAGCATCAAACACTATCCTTCAACCAGCAGCTACACCACTCTCACTTTCACTAGCAACTAGCTTGATATACCCCACTACTAACTCTCACCCAGCACCAAAACAACCTCTAAAAACCCATCATCCAACCCAACCACCACACTAACAGATTCGATTAGTTATTAGCGAGTGTGAACATCGTATGCATGATCACCAACATGCCCTATCAATGCCTGATGTACATGTATGCAAAACCTCTAATGTCATGCCACATGCATGCATGGACCAACATATATAATATAGTATATAACAATGATTTTAACTGTGCATGAATGCCAATTCACACCCTCCAATAACATCCTCAAATCCGTCTAAGAACAACCTCCTACCTCACTTCTAACTCATCTACTCCTCCATACCAACAACCATTAACCACAAGATACTTACCAAGCCTTCTTCACACCCAAGACATTTCCAAACCACCACTATTACCCCAACATACTAGCAACAAAACTAACCTTACCACACAAGGAAAACCAACAGAAACCAAACTAAGGCAACTAGAGCAAAGATTACTAAACAAGGTTACCTGGAAACACAACACCTCCCTGAAGCTTCATCAGACGAGCTCTCTTCCTTGCGGAACCACCATCCTCCTGCCACACCACTGCAGCACCAGCTAACACACTAGGGTCATCACCAACCTCTTGCGATAAAGAACCTTGGCTATTCCGAGCCAACATCAAACAATCACGTCTCATGTGTCCAGCAGACCCACATTTCCAGCAATTCTCCTTTCCCACACTCTTCACAACTTTCTGCTCTTTCTGCCACCTCTGAACCTTGCCTCGGCCGTGCCCACGACCTTTCTGAAACCCTTTGGCTAACACCAAAGCTAACTTCGCTTCATGAGGACAATCACGCTTAACATGTACTTTGGAACCACAATTCCAGCAAACACCCGCGCCCCAACAATTTCCAACATGTTGCCTTTCACAACGGTCACACACAGACGACTGAGCTTCCACTCCTTGCCCAAGCAACACTTGCTCAACAACGGCACTACCCGCGCCTTGCTTAACCCTTAGGAACTTCCTTCCAAGATACCTTTCATAAAAAGCAGATACAAAGAAATCCCAATCAATATCATGGATATGTGACGCAACTGCCACAGATGTCCACCAGGCACTCACATCTTCCAACATCAAAGAAACAACACTCCCCAGCTTACAGGCATAATCACAGCCTTCCCGATCCAAAATCAGAACCACATTGGCCAACCAGGCCTCAAACATCTCCGGGGAAGTACCATGATACTCCACAGCACCCAAATCAAGCAAACACTGCTTCGGCAAACCCTCACATCCCACAGCCAGCACATCTACTGACTTTACCTCAACCATAGCCTGAGATGTTCTCAACACCTCCTGCTCAACAGGTGATGAACTCTTCACCACAGAACCAGCTTCTTTCCCTTGCCTTACCACCTCAACACTAGGCACAGAAGACTGAGACAAAACACCTCTACCAAAGGGTGAATTCCTTGCCTTAACAACCTGCCCCAAGGCAGCAACCATCACACTCAACCGCCATTCTTTCATCGACTTTGCCATACCACTAACAACAACAAACATACAATCACAGCAAACAAACAAACCAGTTAGACCAGCATTAGCAAGGATTCAAACTCCAACTCCAAAGTAACACAATAGCTATATTAATAAGGCAATGGGTATCCCGAATCCTCCCCTTTACATGACTTAACAGTCAACACAACATGGATATCACAACATCAAGCATATCAAACAACATACTTTATCATGCTTACATCAAACAGCATCCACTTGCCACAGCATACTAGCAACATAACATACACCTTACACTTCCATCAAGCATAACACCAGCTCACAACATCAGCACATATCCACATTAATTCAACAATGATTCATAAACACGAAGCATGCTCGAAACATCAGCAACTTGATCAAAACATCAACAATTTGCCCAGAAACACATGTTTCAACCAACATTTAACCAACTTTCATCCACACAACAAGGTAAACATCAACACACATCACAACAACTTACCGTTTTCCCCAAGCATTCGCAACACAGCTCTGATACCACCAAATGTAACCCCCTTAACCCGGCCTAGAAGGTTGGCCCGAATTAAGAAAGTCACACGGGGAAAACCAAAGTCAACCCGAAAGTCAACCTTGATTAACGACCCTTTTTTTTTCTTTTTAAACTTGTCTAGATGCACATTAACCTTAGGTGTGATCACACAGACAACATACTCAAAGATCACAATCATCAGAGATTAAACAGGGACCCAATTGAACAAATTACAACTTTAGGGACCAAATTGTAATTTCTGATAATTAAAAGGACTTAACCCAAATGAAAGTTACCATCTTGAAATTAATCAGGTTTCATGCTTCTCTGCCAAATTTCAGCTCAAACGGACATCCCAAACTCATACAATTGCACATACAAGATTCAGGACCAAAATGCAAACTTTTTGAAACACATAACTGCCACTGTCAGCTCCAACGGTCAACCGTTCCGAAACGGGAGACAGCCCGTTTCGAAACGCGGGGCCGTTCCGCAACGGGTACCGAAATAGGGTCTGGCAGTAGCCAAACCGTTCCGAAACGGTAGCACCCGTTTCGGACGCCTGGGTTCATGCAGGGCACCCGTTCCGAAACGGTGTCACCTGTTCCGAAACGCCTAGCCCAGAAAACTGCATTTTGCTCACTCAAACACACAATTGACCAACCGAACATGCTCCAAAAGCCACCAAACTTTACCAGCATGCAATTCAACATAAACGAGGCATGCTTGCATCAACAATTCATTAGAAACACATAATATGCAAAAAGCCCCAAATCTATAGGCATGCTTCCTACACAAGCAACCATTTAGGCACAAACCTTCCAAAACAATCTCAATTAAGCCAAATCATGGTCCAACAACATTAACAACATTAAAACATTCTTGATCAACATAAACGATCACAAACGCAATAATCCCAAGAGATTCTACCCCCATTGCCTTTATTAACTATAGCTATTCACCGAGACATACATCTCACTTGGAGTCCACCTTGAATCCCTTGCTCCTTGCTGTCCAAACTTCAAAGATCTGCATTGATGGACAAAAAGAGCGTAAGCACATAATGCTTAGTGAGGAATGCTCAAAACCAAAACACCATCAATGCAGCGGGTCATAAAACACTTGTAAAACAAACCCGATTTGTTTACCAAAACCATGTTTGAAATCCTTTTCAACAACAAGCATCAATCATGCATAAACACCATATGCAAAGCTAAAACAAAACCATGGAAAACACTTCCATTTCACAACATACCTTTCTTAAACTTGAAAGCCATTTCAAACAAGAATCCTTTTAAAAATCATTACTCAAGCAATCCATCACATACATTTAACCAAGGCAACTTATAAACCATACTAACATAATCACATGCCTTTTAAAAACAAGTCCTACAAGACTTCAATGCATTAAGGATATTCATGCCCACATACATCATTTACCAAATGATAATCAACACTTGTTCAACCTAACAAGTAAACATGCATTCACATGCATCATACACCTTTCATGCAACAATGCATCTTTTCAAGCAACTCATGCTTCACATGCAACCATGCATCATTTCAAGCATCTCATGCTTCACATGCAACCATGCATCATTTCAAGCATCTCATACTTCACATGCAACCATGCATCATTTCAAACATCTCATGCTTCACATGATCAAGAATATCATATTGGCCTTCAAGTGATCAATCACATCCACTTTTCAACTCAACATCCAATCGGATACGCGGATTCCGAGCGTTGTCCCTACGCTCCATACACCCTACCAATCCAAGGTCCTCGAATGGGCAACAACCTCCATTATGACCTTACAAGCCTAAAGTTCCCATGCATGGACTTTTAAACACCATACAACCTTAGCTTTTCCTGAGGTTCCCATGTATGGACAACCATACAACCTCAACATGCACAAGGTTCCCATGTATGGAATTTTAACCACCATACAACCTTTGCATCACCGATTGGTAGTTGTATAAATCACTAACGAGAACCGGGACATCCCACACAAGATCCACACATGGACTTAACACTGCCATTGTGATCTTAACAAGCACAAGGTCTTCACATATGGACTTTTAAACACCATATAACCTTTGCTCAACCAAGGTCCTCGAATGGGCAACAACCTCCATTATGACCTTAACATCTCGTTAGGATACTTGAAGGGAGCTTATCCGGTCCACTCTTGACCACTCCACCTCCAAGGCGACTTTATTCACGGTGCACCCAATCCTATAGCCGGCTAACTATATCCGATCAACGAATCAAGAACCATTTGCATCACTTGCCAATATAACCATCTTACCACATTAATCCAATGTTTCACATGCATAACCAATATGCAAAACCATTTCATAATAATCCAATGATTCACATGCATAACCAATATGCAAAACCATCATTCAACAACATTAATTCACTGTTTTAAAGCATTATACAAAGCCAATGAACATCATGCATCACTATACATCATAACCACATTTTCAATGTATAAAACCAAGGATCTCTTACCTTGAGCATCCTTTACATATGGCTTTCAAAACCAGCATTAAACCATGCTAAAATATGCTTTCAAAACAGATTTAAACCATGCAAAACACATGCATCTCAATCATCAACCACAATTGCTTAAAAGCCAATTCATATCACAAATCAAGTAAGAAATCCATTTACTTACTCTTGAGCTTAGCAAAGTTGTTTAGACTTAAACTAAGCTCCCAAAACCTTCAAACCTTTGTTTAAAAGCCGAAAACCCAACTTCACTCACCGATAACCAAAACAAGACTAGCCAACAAGCCTTCCAAGCTTCCGAAACCTTCCGCAAACACCTTCAAAGCTCAAGGATCAAACTCCCCTGTTTCAAGCACACAAAAACAGCACATTAATGCATCATTATGCATTAAGAACAGCAGCCACACAACCAAACTCGCTGCTCAACACAAATCCAACAATTCGGCCACCAAACCCAACCGAAATCACCTCCAAACATTACCAAAACTTAACCCAGCCAAGATCCATCACTTCTAACCATTTTTATACATCAATTAACATCCAAAATGATTACAAACACATCCTTATACCTCCAGGTATAACAAATCACCAAAAACACTCCAAAAACAACCAAAAACTCAAGCAAAACTTAGGAAATTCAACCTATCCGGGATTGCATTAGTTAAACATCAATTTCTAATCAACTTAGCATTAATTTAACATCATTTTGACACTTCAAAACACTGCCCAAACAGATCACACGAAAATTCCACCAAAATCACCAAATCTTGCATTTTAGCCAAAAATCAAGATCTCATTTGAAAAACCATTAACAAATCATAAATCAAGGATTGAGAACTTGGGAATTTCAATAAAGAACTTGAAGTTCAGAGGAGAAGGACGTTCTTACCTCCAAACTTGAATTTCTCCTTTTTAGAGCCAAAAAGCTTGATGAAACAACTTGCAAATTGAGAGGTTTTGTTGATGAGATGATTAGGAATCAAGTAAGAGTTGAAATGAGAGATTTAGATGCCAAAATCAGAGAAAGAAATCTGGAGAATTTTGTTTGGGTTGAGAGAAAATGAGAGAAAAGAGAAATTGAGAGAAAATGGAAAATTAGTTAGGAAATTGGTTAAAATGATTTCCCTCCTTTTCTTAATCTTTAAAAATCAGAATAAAGCCTTAAAATATCTTAGAAAAATCTGGAGAAATCCTTTTTGGAATAATAGCTCCTTAAAGATTCAAAGTTTCAATCCTTTATAAAACTGTCCCGCAACTTTCAAAAATTACATTTTGGTCACTAGCCAAAATGTCAACCTTCCAAACCTCATTTTCCAAAATTGATTTCACAGTTCACTTTTATATAGTAAAAGATGATTTTAGAACATTTTCCATATTTTTAATGCAACCCGAACTAGGCTTTCCTAAATTCACTCTTATATATTCGATCAGCACTTTGACCGAACCGGTCAACGCCCAAAACTTCTAAGCCCAAAACCGGGGTGTTACAAATAAACACCTATATTAATATTAATAATATTATATATAGGTGGACAAAAATGAGTGATTACATCACCTCAGCTTTTTCTTTTTTCTCTTTTCTTTTCTTTTTCTTTTACATTTCTTTTTTTCTTTTTCATTCCTTTTTTTTCTTTTAAAAATTCCTTGCGAGTTTTCACCTTGTCTTCATTTCCTGATGTTTCCTTTTGCTCCAAATAAGGCTGATGGAACTCGTACTTGCTTTCCATAGATTCTTCCCATAAGCTCTTCTCTTTCCATATCTCATCACACACTTTACGTTGGAAAAGCTCGTGTACTGATGATAACTCATTTCTTATGAAGCCATTCTTTTTATGTCTTTATTCAACTTTTTTGACAACATTCTTTTTCATGATTTCAAAGGTATCATCACTTCTATTATTTCAGCTTGTGGGCTCTATTCATCGAAAGAAAATATATTCTTCTGTGAAATTCTTTGCGGCATTGCCCTAGTCTTGAATCCAACTATCATTTTTGTCTGCTCTAACATTCACAAAGCTTTCTTGTCTTGCAATGCCTTAAAAGTAACAATCTTCAAATGTAATGATCTTTGCTTTTGAACCTTTAATGGATCAATCCTGCTACAGCTTTTTTCTCTCCAAAAGATGGCTCATGTTCTCTCTTTACCCCAGGGTTGTCTATATTACTTTCTTGCAGCTTTGTTTAAATGTTTCTAACACTCTGAGTTGTGTATTTTTCCTCGATATACATTTCATCATTAATCAAGTATCAAGGCCACCTCCTGTTCTTCTTGCACTTAAAAGATGAGTACATCATAATAATACCCACGGAATCCTTTTCTTTTTATCTAATCGATTTATATGCAAGATGCTTGTTGAAATGATAAGTGAAAGGCTTAAATATTATTTTAATAAATTGGAATAATTTGATAAGTCATGGCAAACATGATAAATTCAATGCAATGCCCCAGGTATCCACTATATGAAGGAGCGAGAGCCTTTCAACCTCGAATTTACTCAAAATTGTAGACTCCGAGAAGGTTTCTTGTCGGATGCCTAATCTCAAATGCTTTTGAACTACCCTTTCAGGTTTTCAGTTCAAATCCTCATTTGGTTTCAAGACGCCCTGTGCGGATTTTCATCTTGAACCCCCTTTTCTTTTGATTTTTCTTTCTCTTTTTTGATTCTTTTTCTTTTGATTTTTTTGATATCTAAGGTGCCCTTTTTTTGGTTTTTACCATAGATATTTTCATTTTGCAAAGCCCCCTTTTTGGGTTTTCACTCCACTTTTTTCTTTTATTTCCCCCTTTTCCAATCTCTTTTTTAATTCTTCGAGCGCAATATTCTTGACCGAGTCTGAGTTATTTGAATTACTTAGCTCATCTCTGATCATCTCTGGTTAAAATCAACGCTCCTCCGAAAAGAGGTCTCCTTGATGTACAACCCTTTTCAATTAGGCATCCATTTCACACAGAAATCTTTATGATCTGACAAGATCTTTTCAAGCACTAGATCCCCTTCTCGGAATTCTTTTGGACAAACTTTCATTATTGTATGCTCTTTAATGAGATTCAACTGACCTTATCGAGCTTTTACTTATTATGCATTGTCCAATCTCACATTTGTCAATACTCGGCGACGAGACCTGAACCTCAATTAGTTATACTGCTTCCATCCATAGACCAAAGAATACAATGTTGCCCCTGTTGAAGTGCACACTGTGGATAGAAATACCTGCAAGGCAAACGGTAATTTCTCATGTCAGTCTTTGAGGTAATCTTTTGGTGTTTATATTTGTCGACTCTACTGCCCCATTTGTCTCTGAGCAATGGATCACAGAATTATGATGATTTATCTTGAACTGTTCGTCAATGTTTTGATATTATCTTGTTTTTCATATTAGAGGCGCCATCAATGACAACTCTCTCTGGGAAACCATATCGACAAATAATATGTGGTTAGCATCTTGCAAGTTGTTACTCTTGTAATACTAACATAGGAAGCAACTTTCATCCACTTGGTAAGGTGATCAACCACGACCAAATAACATGGTATCTTTGGAGGTTTTTGAATAAATTTGCCTTATACAGCAAAATGCATCGTATGCTCTCTCAAGCATAATCTTCCAGGGGTTTGTTCCCTTCCATCATCTGTTATGCACATCATATCCTCATTTGGGAGATTAAAGTTCAGACACTCATGATAATCTGAAGCACATCTCGTCAAGAAACTCGTCATTACTTTCTAGCAATATTAAACTCTGATAATAACGTTTGTCAATGAGTCATTTTCTAGTCAACACTAGTGTTTCCATCAAGAATTTTGTTGAGTGTGTAAAAGTTCTATATTTTACCCCCTATTTAACCCATATTTCTGCTACATTCAAGCATAATTCATTGCATTTAGGATAGATTTCATTCATACATCACAATTATATCAAACGGCACAGTTTCTACTGAAATTGGTTGCTTTTGCAGGTAGATGCTGTAACAGATGGAGGGCAGTGGAGAAGCAGACGCTGGGCAGTGAAGAAGCATAGCTGGAACTGGACTGCAGACGAGAAGGATGATGCTGCCATGGCTGCTGCCGTGGCAGCCAATGATGACAGCAATGGTGAAGAGAAGAAGTGAAGTGGGCCTCGACAGAAAGAGAAAGTTAAGCCGGTCTGTCGTGGAGCACCCTTATATTTTTCCAAGCCCTAGATCAGAATGAAGGCCAAGCCCAAAGTTCAAGGAAGAAACTCCAAGCGAGAAGGAAGGACGAATTAAAGATATATGCTCTGAAGATTTAGTCTTTAATAGAGTTGTACTTTAGTTTAAACTTGTATTCTTGCCATATTAGAAAACTTGAACCCAAGGCCTATATAAAGGCATGTAATTCGACCTAGGGAGGGATATCTTACTCTCTAGCCTTCTTCCCAAAACCCTAGTCGTTTTCCCCTCCTCATCATGTTCTAAACTTCCCCTAGGGCTAAGGGTTGATTCTGTAAAGTAGTTGCAAGGATTGCATTTGTGTTAGGAATTTCTCTTTTCAATAAAATAAACTTCAAGTTTGCTTATTCTGGTTTTTCAACATCTTGCAAGAGTATCGGGAGAGCATTGTGAGATTACACATTTACTTAATATCGGGAGAGTTAAGTATACAAAAGGAATAAGTAAGGGTTCTCCAGTTTATGGTTGAACTATCTCGGACCTAGGGATAGGACGAGGTTAAGTGGCTAAGGAAGAATTCAACAACATCGGTGTTCATCCTTCGATTCACGCCGGGAGGTATCATCAAAGACGTGTTCATCGACAGACTTGGACCTAGGGATAGGCCAAGGCACAACAGGGATTCTTGCCAAGCTTGAAGTACTGAGTTGTGTGATCGCTGCCGCGGCAAACAACAGACCGCTGCCGCGACAGGAGCAACGACAGAACATAGATTCCTAGACTTTGCAACACCTACACTACTGAGCAAATAAATACCGGCCCATTCTCTCTATCTTGAATTCTTTACTCTTTTATTTTCAATATTCTTTATTATCTCGTGACAAACATTTAAACTATTTCTTTTCCCCTTCGTGCAGAAAACTAAGGTTGAAGCTATTAGCCTAGTCCCTGTGAAGACGATATCCGATACTTACGTATCACTTTACTACTTGCGTCGTGTACACTTGCACTACATTGCGATAGACACTTTTACACGCAACAAGTTTTTGGCGCCTTTGCCGGGGACTGGCAACATATCTTTACCCGACCCTTTTACTGCACATTCTTTTTATTTTCTGTTTTAACTTAGATTGTTCAACCTGTACCTTTCACAAGGTCTTTTGTTTTCTTATGCGCAGATCTCAAAGAGGAAAAAAACCTGAGCACCAGTTAGATCCTGAAATCGAACGAACGCGCAATCTCAGGAAAAGAGTCTGCCTCCTCGTAGAAAGAAACGAATACCTAGAGGAACAATTAGAAGCAATGGTGAACGAAAGGCACGAAGAAAGAAGGAACAACCAAGGGGATCTCCGAGGTCTTGAAGATCCCCTTGGAGATGAAGGAAACGAATGACATGTCGTTCCTTCTGCTACCGCTGCCGCACGCCGGTCATGCCGAGACTACATGATCAACGATCATGTGGAACTAGAAACCACCCTGCCAGACGTAGAAGCTGAAAATTTCGAGCTAAAACCTTTCATGTTTAGCATGATTAATAACACTGGCCAATTTAGTGGTGCTACTACAGAGGATGCTAGAGAACATCCGAAAACGTTCCAGGAAATCTGTGGTTCGTTTAGACTACCAGAAGTAAATCCGGAGATACTGAGGCTTCGGTTATTTCCTCATTCGTTGAGGGACATGGCGAAAACTTGGTTGAATAAACTAACGCCAGGTTCAATACGAACTTGGGCAGATTTAACTCGTGAATTTTTGTCTCGTTTTAATCCTTCACATTTATCTGAGCGATTACGTAATGAAATTGCTACTTTTCAACAGGAAGACGACGAGCCAATGCACGAGGCATGGACAGATTTACCACTCTGATAAGAAACTGCCCAATGCATGGATTCCCCGTTTGGAACCAGGTAATTAAGTTTTATAATGCTGCCAACTTACAGACTCGTATGAGAATTGATTCAGCAGCAAATGGATTGCTGTTGGACAAAGATCCAGTTGAAGCAATGGCAGTATTAAAAAACCTGGCAAAGAACGAGGAACAGTTTCCTACAGCAAGAAGAGGGGGTAAACGAGTACTAGCTGTGAAAGACTATGAGGCCGATAATTCCCTAAAGACACAAGTTGCATAGCTCACAAAGGCAGTTGAGAACTTGCTGAAGAAGGAATCTCAACCTATTTATGTTGCAGAAGAGGTATGTGGAACTTGCAGTGGAAATCATAGTTTGGAAGACTGCCCGATACAGCTAGAGGAGGGGATGTATGTTGGAAATTATAACAAGCAGAACTACAATTCCAACAACTACAATCCCAACTGGAGAAAGGATCCCAAATTCTCTTGGAGCAACCCTAACAATGCCCTGAATCCTCAAGCACAGAATACTCAAAATCAGGGGGTACCTAGACTTCTGACTCGGCAGCAACCGCAACAGCAGCAGCAACAGCCACCAGCTGCCACAACTAGTATATTAGAACAGACCTTGGCTACGTTTATGTCCCAGAAAGGAACTTACATTGAGAACATGAATCACTTCGTCAAGAAGACTGAGTCATTCATGAATAAAACAGAGATGCGGATGACTAATCATGAAGCTACTCTGAAATCACTCGAGACACAGATGGGTCAGGTTTCCCAGCATATCAAACTGAGGCAAAATGGAGGATTCCCCAGCGATACTGAAAACGCTAGACAACCCACACATGAGCAGTGTAAAGCCATCACAACAAGGAGTGGGAAGAAATTACCATGGCTAGAGAAGGAAGCTGAATCAGTCAAGGAGCCAGCCCTGAAATCGACTACCGAGAACGCTGCCCCGGCAGATAACAAATAGCCTGCTGCCGATGAACCTGTCACGACAGCAGAAGGGACATAGGAGAAGGATGAAGAACCTAAGCCTCCTCAGATCCGAATGCAGTGGGAAGGACGCATTGCAGATTATCGTCCTCCACCTCCTTTGCCTCAGCGGTTACATAAATTGAAACATGAATCTCAGCTTAAGAAAATCTATGATATTTTTAAGCAGGTTCACATCAATATTCCACTGTTATATGTCGTTAGGGAAATGCCCGGCTATGCCAAATTTCTCAAGGAGGCCATATCGAAAAAATCCAGGCTTATGGAATTTGAGACGATTAAAATGATAGAAGGATGCATGACTATTCTGCACAAGCATCCACCCCAGAAAAAGAAGGATCCTGGGAGCTTCATAATACCGTGCATAATCGGAGATAAATTTGTGGGTAAGACACTTTGTGATCTTGGTGCTAGTATAAATTTAATGCCCAAATCTGTATTTCAGAAATTAGGTATTGGACGAGCACAACCCACAACAGTTATGCTGCAGCTAGCAGACCGCTCTTACGTACAACCGGAAGGAAAAATTGAAGATATTTTGGTAAGAGTGGATAAATTTATTTTTCCTGCTGACTTTCTTGTCTTAGATTGTGAAGCAGATGAGAATGCACCAATCATCCTGGGGCGACCCTTCTTAGCCACAGGAAGATCACTGATTGATGTAGAAAAGGGAGAACTCACTATGAGAGTGAATGATCAAGAGATCAAGCTGAATGTTCTCCAAGCGATTAAGCACACAGATGCAGAAGAAGAATGCAAGGCTATCACTGAAGTTATCCTTGACCAACCCTGCATCAAGTCGGACTGCCATGACATCAAATTTGGCCACTGCCCCAGCAGCCATTTAGATAACTGTCACGGCAGCGACGACGACAGCAGCTTCTCGGATTCGGACATATCTGATACTAAAGATCAAGAGGAGGTAAACTGGATAGGCAATCGACCAGGTAAGTTATTCGAGCCCTTAAATTATACCTCGAATGAACATATAGTCCAAAAGCCATCAATTGTAGAGCCACCTGTTCTAGATCTTAAGCCCCTGTCAGGGCAGCTCAAATATGTTTTCCTTAGATTAAATGATACGTTGCCCGTAATCATCTCTTCCAAGTTGATGCAGGAACAGGAACAACAATTGATAGGGATGCTGCAACAGCACAAAAAGGCTATTGGATGGACGATATCTGATATCCAAGGCATCAGTCCGGCACTATGTATGCATAAAATCCTCTTAGAGGATGATCACAAGCCGACCATTGATGCCCAAAGACGTCTAAACGATGCTATGCGAGAAGTGGTTCGTAA
Organism: Hibiscus trionum; assembly: GCA_030270665.1. NCBI lineage: Eukaryota > Viridiplantae > Streptophyta > Magnoliopsida > Malvales > Malvaceae > Hibiscus > Hibiscus trionum. The sequence goes on from BSYR01000012.1 coordinate 3,043,070, forward strand.
GGAGATCATCAAATGGCTAGATGCTGGAATAATTTATGCCATCTCGGATAGCAAGTGGGTGAGCCCGGTGCAGTGAGTTCCTAAGAAAGGAGGAATAACCGTGGTAACCAACGAAGAAAACGAGTTAATCCCAACCAGGACTGTGACCGGTTGGAGGGTTTGTATGGACTACCGAAAGCTTAACAAAGCTACCCGGAAGGACCACTTTCCCCTGCCTTTTATTGATCAAATGCTTGATAGATTAGCGAGAAAGCCTTACTACTGTTTTCTTGATGGATACTCAGGTTATAACCAAATATCCATCGCACCGGAGGATCAAGAGAAGACGATGTTCACTTGCCCATACGGTACTTACGCTTTTCAGAGGATGCCATTTGGACTTTGCAACGCACCAGCTACTTTCCAGAAGTGTATGATGGCAATATTCTCCAACATGGTGGAGGATTTCCTGGAGATATTCATGGATGATTTCTCTGTCTTTGGAGACAATTTTGAATGCTGCCTTGGCAACCTACAGAAAGTGCTCGAGAGATGTGAGAAAACAAACTTGGTGTTGAACTGGGAGAAATGTCACTTCATGATGGATGAAGGGATAGTCCTAGGCCATAAAGTAAGCTGCCGCGGCATAGAAGTCGGTAGAGCTAAGATCGAGGTAATTGAAAAGCTGCTGCCACCCACCACAGTCAAGGGAATCAGAAGTTTCTTAGGGCATGTTGGTTTTTATCGGAGGTTTATCGCAAACTTTTCAAAAATCACCAAACCCTTATGCCATCTTCTGGAGCAGAACCGTCCCTTCAACTTCAACACTGAATGTACTGAGGCATTCAAGGTTCTAAAAGAAAAATTGGTAACAGCCCCAATAGTACAACCACCAGATTGGAAACTACCATTTGAGATCATGTGTGATGCTAGTGACTATGCTGTCGGGGCAGCACTTGGGCAGAGGAAAGACAAGTTCTTTCATGTTATATACTATGCCAGCAAAACACTGAACGACGCCCAAGTAAACTACACCACAACGGAGAAAGAACTGTTAGCCGTGGTGTTCTCGATTGACAAGTTTCGTTCATACATACTTGGAACGAAGGTTATAGTCCACACAGACCACTTTGCATTAAAGTATCTGTTCCCCAAAAAGGATGCAAAGCCTCGACTGATACGTTGGATTCTGCTACTGCAAGAGTTCGACCTTGAGATCAAGGACAAAAAGGGGACAGAGAACCAAGTTGCAGATCACTTGTCAAGATTAGAGAAGGGAAAGAGTCTCCCAACAGACGAGACACACATACTGGAGACCTTCCCTGATGAGTAGCTGTTCGCTGCCACAAGCACTGTCGCAACAGCCATGGCGGCATGTAAGTTTTCTGAACTCCCCTGGTATGCTGATTTCGTTAATTATTTAGTTAGCGGAATAACTCCTCCTGACCTTAACTATCAAGCTAGGAAGAGGTTCCAAAATGATGTTAAGCATTATTATTGGGACGAACCTCTTCTTTTCAAATATTGTGCAGATCAGGTTATTAGGAGATGCATACCACATGATGAACAGGAAGCTGTGCTTCATCACTGCCATGCTTCACAATATGGAGGACACTTAGGTGGTAAGAAAACTGCTGCCAAGGTTTTGCAGTCGGGATTTTATTGGCCGTCACTGTTTAAGGATGTACAAACATTCTACAAAAACTGTGACAAATGTCAACGGACTGGAAACATCTCAAGGAGACATGAGATGCCGCTGCAAAACATTCTTGAAGTCGAAATCTTCGACGTTTGGGGGATTGATTTTATGGGACCATTCCCAGCATCATTTGGGAACTTATACATCCTCCTGGCAGTGGACTATGTGTCCAAATGGGTTGAAGCGATTGCTATTCAGAAAAACGATGCCAAGACGGTTCAGAGGTTTTTGCATAAAAACATATTTTCCAGATTTGGAATCCCCAAGGCAATCATCAATGATGAAGGGAGGCATTTTGACAATAGGGTTATAACTGCTGCCTTAAGGAAGTATGGTGTCAAACATCGGATCGCAACAGCATACCACCCTCAGACCAATGGACATGCTGAAATATCGAACAGAGAGGTTAAGAACATTCTTGAGAAGATGGTCAAGCCAACTCGAAAGGACTGGTCTCTACACCTAAATGATGCACTCTGGACTTACAGAACATCATTCAAAACTCCATTGGGAATGTCACCCTACTGGCTGATTTATGGGAAAACATGCCATCTACCTGTTGAGATTAAGCACATAGCATACTGGGCCATCAAGGCAGTGAATATGGACTTGGAAAAGGCAGGACAGAAAAGGCTACTTGATTTGAATGAGATTGAAAAAATTCGAGCAATGGCCTATGACAACGCAAGGATTTACAAAGACAAGACAAAGAAGTGGCATGATAAGAAGTTGCTGCCATGACAGTTCTGCCCAGGGCAGCTTGTGTTGTTGTTCAACTCTAGGTTGAAACTCTTCCCAGGAAAGCTAAAATCTAGGTGGTCCGGCCCATTCCAAGTGGTGCAAGTTTTTCCCCACAGTGCCATCGCAATCAAATCTTTAAAAGACGGGCACCAATTTAAAGTCAACGGACAAAGATTGAAGCATTATCAGGGGACTGAAGCCCCAAGAATGCAGGAAGTGGTTACTTTAGGAGATGCCCCTCTTGGCATCCCTAATTTAACCTAATTTTATTTTTATTAATATTTATTATTTATTTATATATATTAGGTAATTAGAATTATTTTATTTTATTTTTAGGAAATAAAGGAGACAAGGAGAAGAGGAGAAATGAAATCAGCCCAAAAAGCCCAACTTAGGAGCCTGCCGTTACAGCTGCCGCGACAGACGCGGAAAATCCAGCCTGTCAACACGCTGTCGCGGCAGACACGCAAATGCGTAACAGACGCGCAGCAGACACGAAAATGCGTGACAGGCGCGTCAAAAACCGCGTAACAGCTGGCCCCGTTATTCGCGCCTACCGTTACAGCTCCAACGGGCAGCAAACCCCCCTCTATATAAACCCCGTTTTACTATTAATTTTCACTCACTTTTACTCTCTCTACTTGTTTCCTCTAGAATTTCATTTGCTTCATTTTCTAATCCACAGTCCTTGCAATATGAGTACCAGAAATACCCGCCGTGGTGCTGCCTCAGGATCTGCCCCAGCAGCATCCACTCCCAGCTCCTTCCAGGTCAGAGATATGTGGGAGGAGAAAGGTTTCATTTACACCACCAGAACGGAGAACCTTGGGCTACAACCGTTCATAGCCCACAAAATCAGAGCCTTGAAGTGGCAGATGTTTGCCGAGCAGCCAGAGGAAATGAACGTAACTCTCGTCCGAGAATTTTATGCTGCCATCGACAAAAGGGAAGCGACAACAGTAACGGTCCGAGGAAAATAGGTACCATTTGAGCCCGAATACATCAACACCCTCTATGGGTTCTATGTTGGGAGAAAGGAAGACGACCACAAGAGATTTGTGGAGAGCCTGGAACTGGCAGATTACGATGCTGTTATGGCAGAACTCACAGACAAAGGAACCGAGTGGAATACTGATCCTAAACATCCAAGGACGGTTAAACGAGTTCAACTCATTCTGGAAGCCAAGCTTTGGAACGCTTTCATCAAGAAGAGGATTATGCCCTCCTCACACAACACAAAGGTAGACCAACCAAGGTTAGCCCTCATCCATTAAATGGTAAATGAGAGACCAATTAACGTTGGCAGATACGTTCGGGAGGGAATATTGGATTGTGCATACCGGCCGTCAGGACCACTCTTCTTCCCATACCTTATAACTGCCCTCTGCCCCGGCCACAACGTACTTGAAGCTGCCGAGGATTTGAGAGTCTGAGGGAAAGGGTCGACGGAAAGGAACATCTTCAGCCTGATGGAGCTGAAAGCTACCACGCCCCTTTCATCCTTCAATCCCACTGCCGCGGCAGGTGAGCCGACAGAGCCCACCCAAACCGAACCTGCCGCCATAGAACCCAGGCAGCCCACCGCTGCAGCTCCGTAAGCAGCCTCCTCAACATAAATGCTTGCTGCCCTGCAGAAAATGGAAGAACGACAGCTGGGCCTGATGAGTTTCATCCGAGACTTCACCACAGCAACGGTACACTTCATCAAAACTAATCTTAATTTTCCTGATGTACTGTTCTCTGCCTTCCCCGACCATTATTTTACTGCCCCCACACCTGCCCATACCCCTACCCCTGCTGCTACACCGAAAACACCATCTATCGCGTCCACTCTGACCCCGGCCACAACAGCTGCAGGTTGCAGCCGCACGGCTGAGACATCTGCCGGGGGAGCCAAGAGAAAAGAACCCATGTCAGACCTCGACAGGTATATAGCTGGCTTCTCCTCCTCTGAAATTTGGGCGGCATCCGATGATGAGCCCTCTGTCAAGAGGAATCTATCTAAGGAGTTCACCCCAGTCAAACGGCAGAAACCAGGCTCCGGAGTCTATCCGTCCGACAAAGAAAAATCTGACGGCAGCAGCAACAGTAGCAGCAGCAGCTCCGAGGAGGTTCAGGTATTGGAGAAACAACCCCATATCTCCCCTACCCGCATCCAACCTCCACGGGAAGCTAAGACCAAGACCACCTATGCCTCTCCCATCCATCTGCCGGCACCGACAAGGAAAGTCACTGCCCGCTGGTAGATTCGTATCAGCAGCAGCAACAGCAGGGGCGACGACAACACTTGAAAATTTAAGTTTCTTCTTTTATTCTTGCTGTCTGCCATTTTGTTATATTTTGTGATGTTGTTTTTCTTTTTCTTTTTCATTTCTGTCATTTTCATTGAGGGCAATGCAACCCTTGAGTTTGGGGGTGGCATCCCTCCATCAATGAAGTGTCTTTAAGTTTAAAAATTGTGTCTTTTACTTAGTTTATTTTTGCTTAAAAAATGGCTTAAGTCTTTGAACTGAACTTACCTGCCGTGACAGCCCCTGTCGTGGCAGTGCCTTTAGGATAGTTTTAGGAGCAGTTTAGAGCCTTACTATAGTTCTAAATCTCAAACACCCTTTGTGACTGTTATACTGTTTAGAACTCTGCTAGTGAACTAGAATAGAAAAGCTTAACACTTGAGTTGCCCCTAGAGGTGCCTAACACTGGCTCTAGGAAAAGAAGTTAAGAAAAATAGACTCAATACACCTAGAGGTGCCCGAAACCGGCTCTAGGAAGTTAGCTAGAGGTGCCCGAAACGGGCTCTAGTCAAACTTAAGCTTGAGAAAATAGAATCGAGTCTAAATAAACACTAAAGGAGCCTAAGAATTGCCTCCAAAAAGATGAAAAATGGCATAAAAATTCAAGTTAGAAGTTTAGCTATTCTAGTGAACTAAGGGAGTCTTGGCATATAATTGTTCACAAGCATGCACACACTACATGAGAATTATAGCAAGGTTCCGAATGAATTTTGAATTATCCAACAGAGTGTTGCTCACAATAGGGAATGAATGGTAGGTAAGGAAAAGTTCACTGTTTTAAGCCAAAAAAAAATTTTATTTCTTTTTTAGGTCTGAATTGCTTGAGGGCAAGCAAAAACTTGAGTTTGGGGGTCTGTTGAGTGTGTAAAAGTTCTATATTTTACCCCCTATTTAACCCATATTTCTGCTACATTTAAGCATAATTCATTGCATTTAGGATAGATTTCATTCCTACATCACAATTATATCAAACGACACAGTTTCTACTGAAATTGGTTGCTTTTGCAGGTAGCTGTTGTAACAGATGAAGGGCAGTGGAGAAGCAGACGATGGGTAGTGAAGAAGCAGAGCTGGAACTGGACTACAGACGAGAAGGATGATGCTGCCATGGCTGCTGCCGTGGCAGCCAAGGATGACAGCATAGGTGAAGAGAAGAAGTGAAGTGGGCCTCGACAGAAGAAAAAATTAAGCCGGTCTGTCGTGGAGCACCCTTATATTTTTCCAAGCCCTAGATCAGAATGAAGGCCAAGCCCAAAGTTCAAGGAAGAAACTCCAAGCAAGAAGGAAGGACGAATTAACGATATATGCTCTGAAGATTTAGTCTTTAATAGAGTTTTTCTTTAGTTTAAACTTGTATTCTTGCCATATTAGAAAACTTGAACACAAGGCCTATATAAAGGCATGTAATTCGACCTAGGGAGGGATATCTTACTCTCTAGCCTTCTTCCCAAAACCCTAGTCGTTTTCCCTTTCCTCATCATGTTCTAAACTTCCCCTAGGGCTAAGGGTTGATTCTGTACAGTAGTTGCAAGGATTGCATTTTTGTTAGGAATTTTTCTGTTCAATAAAATAAACTTCAAGTTTGCTTATTCTGGTTTTTCAACATCTTGCAAGAGTATCGGGAGAGCATTGTGAGATTACACATTTACTTAATATCGGGAGAGTTAAGTATACAAAAGGAATAAGTATGGGTTCTCCAGTTTATGGTTGAACTATCTCGGACCTAGGGATAGGACGAGGTTAAGTGGCTAAGGAAGAATTCAACAACATTGGTGTTCATCCTTCGATTCACGCCGGGAGGTATCATCAAAGACGTGTTCATCGACAGACTTGGACCTAGGGATAGGCCAAGGCACAGCAGGGATTCTTGCCAAGCTTGAAGTACTGAGTTGTGTGATCGCTGCCGCGACAAACAACAGACCGCTGCCGCGACAGGTGCTGCCGCGACAGGCACAACGACATAACAGAGATTCCTAGACTTTGCAACACCTACACTACTGAGCAAATAAATACCGGCCCATTCTCTCTATCCTGAATTCTTTACTCTTTTATTTTCAATATTCTTTATTATCTCGTGACAAACATTTAAACTATTTCTTTTCCCCTTCGTGCAGAAAACGATATCCGATACTTACGTATCACTTTACTACTTGCGTCGTGTACACTTGCACTACATTGCAATAGACACTTTTACACGCAACAAATTTCAAAGGATCAATTCTTGAGAACACATAAACAGTATGATACAACATATTTTGTCTAAGCCCTAAGGCTACCGAAACAACACGTATTTGAATTGGTGGATACCGCATTTTGTAACTGATGATTCTTTGCTTAGATAATAAATGGCTCTTTCCTTCACGTCTCATCATGTTGGCCCAATGCACCACATTGAGTTTTATAAGCTTTTAAAGAAGCAATGACTAAATTGGAACTGGTGTTATCAGAATTGTGCACTTTGAAAAATGCTTCTTGATTTTTCTAGGGCTTCGTGGTATTCTTCATCTCATACTCTTGGACCAGTCTCTGTCAGCAACTTGAACATTGAATCACATTTTGTCTGTTTGTTACGATGAATAATTCAATCTCTCCAGGCTTCTTCTTTTTTTTGCTTTTCATTTTCTTTTTTTCACTTTTTCTTTTCTTTTCTTTTTTTTTCTTGCTTGTTTTTTTTTTCTTTTTTCTTTTTTTCTTTTTTCCTTCTTTTTTTATTTGCTCGGAGAGAGAAGATTTTGAACAACTTTCACTTTGTCAGGATAAATTTCAGTTCAACTTTTGCTGACCCATTAGTTTCCCAAATGTGGCCTCCAAGAGTATGCTTTGATGAAATGGACCTCAACCGATATCTCTACAATCATTGGAGAATCATTCTTGAATTTTGCACCCATCTTTATTTCGGTTACCATGGTCCTCTAATGTATTGCCTAGTGACATTAGCTTGCAGTGGAATGAATCTCACATGATTGTAAATGTTGATTTCTCTGCTTTGTTTGAATCAAAAGAAGACTTCCTTTCTGGCCCACTATAATGTCTCGGCCATCTTGAGGAAGTCATCATCAAATTGCCTTTGCAACATTTCTAGACTCATTTTTCCAAGCTTTTGCTGAGTAATTTTGCATTCAGACCTTATGAGTAACTTGTGCATAACATTTTCTACATCTAACCCCCGGTATATCCTGGTATGACCACGCGAAGATGTCTTTAAATTCTTGCAACCATTCAATCAAATCACACTTGGCTTTTGCTGAGGAAGTTGAACGAATCTTTGTTTCTCACTTTTCGTCTCAAGTCCCCGAATTCAGAATCTCAATTTCTCGCTTGTGAGGCAGGATCTATTTTCCTCATTTCCGATCAACCTTGATAATTTCTCATGGACATCAGCTTCCTCTTCATCTTCACATTTACTTACTTCCGTCAATCATATGAACTGCTCTATTTCGTATATATCTTATATGATTAGACAAAGTCGTTTAAATTAAAATCAAACCGTACTATAACATGATAAATAATTACAATTAAATTGTATAAGAACTCGAAAACTCGACTCCACTCGAATTTTATAAACTTGACTCGAATCGAAAAATTTCAAATAAAGTTTAGGTTGTAATATATGACGCGTCAACTCGAATAACTCAAAATTTTTTTACTCGACTCGACTTGATTGAACGTTAACCCCTAGCATAAGGTGAGGAAAATTGAAAGAATAAAAAAAATAAAAGGGCTAGGCAGATTTGACCTAAAATATGTATATATATATATAGTAAATATAATAAAACTTAAAATAAATCGGGTTGGATCGGAAAATTTTCACCTTAAACCCGACCACACACTGACCCCATCTATATTTATTATTAAACACAGATCCAACCCGACCCAAACACAAATTTTAAAATAAAAAATCCACCCCTATTAATTCGGGTCGGGTCAAAACCCGCCACGCCTAGAAAAATTACCATCCCTAAGCATATGTAGACTTATCCAGCGATGAAATGATCCATTCAAGGATGGAAATCCTCTGCCCCTTTTTGGTGCCCCTACTTAAGCTCTTTTTGTATTATTTTTTATTGTGTTGTAGGGTTAGAACTTAAAATTTAGAGATTTCACCTTGATTAGGTCAAGTGAAATTCATGATATATTTTCGTTATGATTTAATGTTTACTCTAAAGAAATAATACTTTAAAAATTCCAAACAAATAATGCAACACTTTCATATCAATTTATGTACAAAAGAAACAAAACAGACAAAGGAAGCTATGTACTTGGTTTTGTCTATATAAAGATCTAGTAATCAAATTATCATTTTCAACACATAAACCAAACCCAAAATTTGTTCTCATATCAATGGAGCTTCTATTGCCAAATCCAGTAAACTCAACCCCTTTAACAACTTTAGGCTTTCTGGAGAGAGCTGCTGTGGCCTACGGCGACTCTCCTTCCGTCGTCTACAACAATGTTTCGTACACATGGTCGCAAACCCACCGTCGATGTCTCCAGATGGCGTCGTCTTTGAAATCCCTCGGCGTCCAACGAGGCCAAGTGGTTTCGGTTGTCGCCCCCAATGTCCCTTCCATGTACGAGCTCCAGTTTGCCGTGCCTATGTCTGGAGCTGTCCTTAATAACATCAACACTCGCCTTGATGCCAACACTTTGTCGGTACTCTTACAACACAGCGAATCCAAGCTTATTTTTGTCGATCACCAGTCTAGTCCGCTTATTCTTGAGGCAATCTCGTTGTTTCCGAAAAGCACAAAGCCCCCACAACTGGTCCTCATCGACGACGAGATAGCCTCGTCAGGAAGCAAAACCCTATCATCAACCGTTGATTTTCTTGATCATTACGAGGGGATATTGGAAGACGGTGACCCGAAATTCAAGTGGGTCAGGCCTAAGAGCGAGTGGGATCCAATGGTGTTAAACTATACGTCAGGCACTACATCTTGTCCGAAAGGTGTGAGCTTAAGCCATAGGGCTATTTTCATAATCACCATGAATGCTTTGGTTGATTGGTCGGTTCCAAATCAACCCGTTTACTTATGGACTTTACCCATTTTCCATGCTAATGGGTGGAGTTTCCCTTGGGGCATGGCTGCCGTCGGAGGGACCAATATTTGCCTCCGCAAAGTTGACCCTTCATTGATTTACCCTTTGATTAAAAAACATAAGGTGACCCATATGTGTGGTGCACCCGTGGTTCTCAACATGCTATCAAATTCCCTAGACCTTGAACCATTAGACCACCCTGTCCAAATTCTAACCGCTGGTTCACCCCCACCAGCACCAGTCCTAGCCAGAACCGAGTCAATGGGGTTTGTGGTGGGTCATGGTTACGGGTTAACCGAAACAGGAGGAATCGTTGTCTCATGTGTGTGGAAAAAGGAATGGAATAAGCTCCCATTAACAGAAAGAGCCAGGCTAAAGTCAAGACAAGGAGTTAACTCTGTCGCTTTAGCAGAAGCCGATGTTTTGAATCCCGAGACAGGGGAAAGCGTGAAACGTGATGGGAAAACAGTGGGCGAGGTTGTCTTACGAGGGGGGTGCCTCATGTTAGGGTATCTCAAAGACACTGAAGCAACGTCCAACTGCATGCGTGAAAATGGGTGGTTCTACACCGGAGACGTTGGTGTGATTCACCCGGATGGTTATGTGGAAATCAAGGACCGATCCAAGGATATAATTATAAGTGGTGGGGAAAATATAAGCAGCCCCGAAGTTGAGTCGGTGTTGTATTCACACCCAGCGGTGAACGAGGCAGCGGTGGTGGCTAAGCCCGATAAGTTTTGGGGTGAAACGCCGTGTGCGTTTGTGAGTTTGAAGAAGAATGGTGAGTTGAGTCGGGTACCGAGTGAGACGGAGATTATACAGTATTGTAGGGATAAGTTGCCGCATTATATGGTGCCGAAGACGGTGGTGTTCGAAAACGAGCTTCCCAAAACTTCAACGGGGAAAGTACAAAAATTCATTCTCAGGCGAATTGCCAAGGCTTTGAGTTGAGTTGACTTGACTTGGCCTGCACTATACTGCACTGGGTTTGGTATTGTAATAAATTTATTTTACGTAACGTGTCGATATTTTGTTCAATAATTGGTGTACGATTCCTTAGTTCAAAGAATATAATTTGAATCATGCATGTCATATCTGTGTCAATACGAAAATGAAACATTATTATATGGTAGCATATACGTGTATATATTATTTTGGCTTTACCAACTTATCAAAGCTAATTAATTGCTTGAAATGTAGACAAATATATAAAAGTTGTTCCCCATTCTATACTATTGCAGAAGGGAGAAACCCTAGAAAAATTTAGGATAAACTATATGTTTAGTACCTTACTTATTTTTGTATTTTTTAGTTTTTTTTATCAGCAACATGATTTAATTTTATTGAATAAACCATGCAAAATCCATCGCACCGGCCTTATTAAAAATCCCCCTAAACCTAAGTGGGGGAAAAGAGTGCCCGTGCAAATGGTACAACATCAAAACCAACAATACGAAGCCCCGATATCAAATCAATTTCATCCACACCCACGTAGAACACAAGACACCACTCTTTGCTAATGCATCCGCGATACAATTGGCTTCTCGAAAAACATTAGTAAAACATACAAATGGCATTGCCTCACACGCATCGTCAATCTGATTAAACCAGCTCCCCAAACGCCAAGGCCGACGTTCCGTGCCTAATATCCAAGAATTGGCTACGACCGAGTCATATTCAATTACCACTGACTACACCTCATCTCGATTAAGTTCCTGCACCATCCGCAAAGCATACACAATCGCCTGAAGTTCAGCGACATTGGAATCCACCACCCCAATGGACCCCGAGAATAAAGCCACTATCCGACTGTTCCAATCGCGAAGAACTCCCCCACATCCAGCCTCACCCGGCTTACCCCTAGATGCCCCATCCACATTGAATTTCCACACACCCCGTGGAGGCGGCACCCATTCCACACCCACCCGTTTATCGCGTATTACCACCAGCGATGGCCTGCACAAAATGGGGCTCTCCCACCAAGCTGCTTCACTCGACTGCAGCGACTCAAACCATGCACAAGTCCAACGAAAGGACCTTAGTTGCACCATGAAAAAAATCGATTGACACGTGGCCTTCTTATCCCTAAACATCAGCTCATTCCGGGCAAGCCAAAGTGACCACAAAACACTCGCGCACCCTATAATCCACCATATACGCAAATCACCTTCGAAATAACCCACGCAACATTGATAAATAAACTCACCAATACGCCATGGTCGAACGGTCGACATCGTCCACCATCCGAAGAACATGTTCCATACCCCCCATGCAAGCTCACACTGTCCAAAAATATGGTCCGCGTTTTCTTCCCCACCCTCACACCATCGACATCCAATCCCATCTACCGCAATCGGAATTCCTCGCTCCAGCAACATCCTCAATGTAGGCAGCCGATCCAACAATAAAAACCAAATGAAACACTAAATTTTCGGTAACAACGGCAGCCTCCATACCATGCTAACATCGGATGCATCATTTAATCCAAATGTTGCCATCAATTTGTGCAATGCACTCACCGAGAATTGCCCTGCCACATCATGAACCCATACCAATTTATCCACCGCTCGGTCACGCAAGGAAAAACCAGCAACACAAGCCTGCAGCTCACGTACCTGGGCAGCTTCAAATGTCCGCAAAGGTCGTCTGAAACAGCAGGTCCACTCGTCCCTCGGCAGCCCCAAATAATCACACACCCTCGCCATATTATCGCTAGCCAAATTAAACAACCGGGGAAAGACATACTTCAACGGTTCCGCAAGGCACCAACAGTCTCACCAGAAAAGAATACTAGTACCATCGCCTAATGTCTATGAGAATTGGGTGGCGTTTAAGAACCGGGCCACGTACTCATCACTTTGAACTGCTATTATTTGCTTCCACATTGTCGACATACGCGTTAGGCCCCGAGGATTCATTCGCCACGAAAAGACATCTTTACCATACTTTGCCACAATAATTGCTTTCCATAACGAACCATCCGATTGAGCATAACGCCACACCCACTTGGCTAGCATTGCCAAATTTCGAGTATGAAGATTCACCACGCCCAATCCTCCAAAACGTTTCGGTTGACATGCCACCAACCAGTTCACTCTACTGAGCTTCGCACGCTCTTCCTTCCCTCCCCACAGAAAGTTTCTACGGATACGGTCAATCTTCAAAATTATCCTCTTCGGGATTAAAAAAACCCCATATAGTACACCGGCAATGCTGACAACACGGCATTAACTAACAACAATCGTCCCGCAAAGGATAATGAATCTCGCTTCCATCCTGGTAATCTTTGTCGAAATCGCTGAACTAGAGGGTTCCAAATCTCCACACCCCTCGGATGCACCCCTATCGGAATCCCCAAATACGTCATTGGGAGGGAACCTCTCTAGCATCCCAAGATATCCACTATGTTCACTAATAACTCCTCCTCAATTCCAATACCATACGCACATGATTTTTCATAATTTATTTGGAGCCCGGATACATACTCAAAACAAGTGAGAACATGCTTTAGATTATGTGCATATTCTAGCTCACCTTGAATAAATAGCACCGTGTCGTCCACAAACTGTAAGTGCGAAATAGAAACCTCCCGTGCCACGTGAATCCCCTGATTAACCCCCGCTGCTCAACATTTAGTAGAAACTGATGTAATAATTCGGCCACCATTACAAAAAGCAAGGGGGATAGTGGATCCCCTTGGCGCAAACCTCTCCGCATCGCAAACTCCTTTGACGGACTACCATTGACTAGGATTGACCACCTCGCGGATTCAACACATTCTCGTATCCATTCGCCTCATCGCTTCCTGAAACCCATCCGATTCATTACACGACCCAAACAGTCCCAGCTGATGCAGTCATACACCTTAGCGAAGTCCAGCTTCATAATTATTCCTCCCTTACCCAACCGATCCTGCTTCATCGAGTGTATAACTTCATTAGCTAATAGGATCCCATCCAAAATCTGTCGTCCACTCACAAACGCGGCTTGTACATCGCCGATGAGCATAGGCAGCACACTTTGTAACCTCTTCGCCAGACACTTCGCGAGTATCTTGTAAATCGAATTTAACAGACATATTGGGCGATAATCCCCAATTCCCTTCGGACTATCCCTCTTTGCTATTAAAACCAAAAAGGTTGAATTCACACCTTGCGGGAAACGCCCCGATTGGAAGAAATCCGTCATAAATTGCAATAAATCCATCTTGAGGAATTCCCATCCCTTCTTAAAAAATTCGAACGTGAACATATCCGGACCCGGGGCCTTAGCTCCCTCACACTTCCAAACTGCTGCTTTTATTTCCTCCTCCATAAAAGCTATTTCCAGTGATTCACTTTGTTCCCTTGATAGCTTAGCAAAATACACCTCCGGAAGGAACGTTCCCGCGGTCTTAGGCTTAGAAAAATGCTTCTTAAATTCCATTCGGATCACGAATTTTAACCTCTGCGGATTAGTGATCCACCGTCCTTCGACAAACAATCCCGGAATTGCATTTTGCATGGTTCTCACCTTCGCTGCCATATGGAAGAATCGAGTATTGCGATCTCCCTCGGCCAACCATGATGCTCTAGATTTTTGCTGCCATAGCGATTCCCTTAGGTTCGCCACCTTCCATAACCTCAAATACAACTCCCTCCGTTCCACCAATTCATCCGTGTTGTCCTCCCCCCATCCAACTCGCACATCAAAGTTCTCAATTTTATCAACCAGCTCACGGTACTGCTGCTCAATATCCCCAAAGCAGTGATGATTCCAACTTTTTAGCATACCCTTTAGTTTCCTCAATTTCTGAACAATCGATGCCATGCTATCGTCCTCCGTCAATCGTTGCCATTCTGTCTCCAACAAAGAGAGTTCCTTCAGCCACGCATTGAAAAATCTAAAAGGTTTCGACCCACTATCCATGGCATCACTCTCCAACACAATAGGCGAGTGGTCCGAGAGTTCCTTTGGGAGGTTTCGCACCACAATAGAATCAAATCGCTGAACCCAACCATGCGATACCAAGAACCTATCTAATCTACTGCACTTTCGACCCGGGCCAAACCACGTAAATCTTTTTCCTTTCATCGGCACATCTAACAATGCCATTCTATCTACAAAATCACAAAAAATGTCCATACCTCTATTTGATTCCACACACCCGAGCCTCTCATCTGGTTTCATCACCATGTTGAAATCCCCCGCGATGCACCAATTCAAATTCCTTGCACTCACAACTGCCAGCAGCTCCTCCCAATACATGCATTGCTCGGCAATGTACATGGCGTATAAAGGCCCACAACACCACAAGGCCAGTTCTCGTGCACCCCTCTCCCTACGATAATCACCATATTATGCCTTGACTCTACCCCATCCATCTTAAACCCCGCAGAATCCCATATTGCCAACACCCCACCCGATTTTCCTGCCGATGGCGCAAAGGCAAATTCGAATGAGTCCGTGTACCACAATTGACGGACCACTCTCTCTATCACCAATTCCATTTTGGTCTCTTGAATTAGAGCCAAAATACACCGTTGTTGTCGTAGAACTCGCTGAATGCTTCGCCTCTTCGCTGCCGCTCCAATCCTCCAAACATTCTACGACAAAACCTTCATCCTTCGTTGCTAATTTTTCTTTTCGCGCGCTTCAATTATGCGCGCGATGTCCTTCATAATCGCCTCCTCCCTACCTTTAGTGACTGCTCCTATTAGTTTGCCCAGATCAACAGTATCGCAAGCCTCCCTTAAAATTGCTTGCTTGCGATATACGAAGTTCGAATCCGATAAAGATCCGTTCGCGATAGCCACTGCATCCGATGGTACCTCTGGTTTATTTTTCCTCGGCCTTCCTCTTCCCCTCTTAGGGCCTGGTTTGTTGTCGATCAGCACCGTCGGAGAAGCCATACTTGAAATAATTTCCGTTAATTGCCTCACTCGACGGCTTTCCCCATTGACTTCTATCACAGAAGCTTTATTGGCCCTAGGTACTTCTATTCTCGGCCCATCCACCAACGGGCTATTTTCCTTGTCCGACTCATGATTCGTGTGAGAACGAGAGACACTCTCACTATTAAAATCATCGATATTGCCCAGCACATCACAGCTCGATCGTTCCCCCCTCTCCCGATTTATTATCATCACATTTTCCTCCTCCATCCAACTCGTTGTACTATTCACCCTCCAGTCCACCGTCTTATTGTCCTCCCAAATTCTATCAATATAGCTTCTATCAATATCCTTGTGTCCCCCCTGATGCTGAATTGTCCTCGTTTGTGATTGAATTTGGAACAAAAGTCTCTCCCAGGGTAGACTCGCAATCATTGTACACCGAGTTTAGTTTCCATTCCATCTCATTTTCACGTGTTCTTGCCTTTCCATTAAAGCTCACCTCCAATTCACAACAACAATCACACTTCGGCCCAATCGCTTCTTCTACTTCCGTCACGCATATGTGGAACACATTTGCACCCACTGTCAATTCAATTGTTTCATCAATGTGAAGGTTCCAGTCCGTTTCAAGCTGAAATCGTGCTCGCTCAAATGATGATGGTGCCAACTTTTCCATATATATGCGAACTAAGTCTCCCCAAATTGCCGCGATGTTCCTGAATGTTTCCTCTGACCAAACATGTATTGGCAGACCACTTATCGATAACCACACTCGCCTATTTGGCATCACCAATTGTGGCGTCCATTCCATGACATTCTCCAGCCACTTATCGAGGTTACCTGATGCAAATACCTCTGTGCGAATTACTTTGTTCTCAAACAATAGCAACATCATAGACCCCGCTACGCGCATCACCGAAAAACCCTCGATCTTTGCTTTGTGAAATTCTTTGGCTAAATCTGCCACTTGACATGGTTTTCGACTAAAACCTATTGCACAGGATTGAAGAATCCCCCATTTCTCGTCATCAATCACACTCATCACCTGTTTCCGCCTCTCCTCCTGAGAACCCTCGTCCTCCACTGGTTTCGTTTTCTTTTCCCCTATATCATTTTCAAATCTAAAGGATCTCCTGGCGTTCGAGTCCCTTTGTTTCGTGAACCCCATTGATTTTTCCTCTGCACTTCCACCAGCGTACGACGGGTTCCCCCCTCTCCGATCCAGGTTCCTCCCTTCCCTCCTTGCCATCGAAACCCTAATCTTCAATCCGTATAACCAGAATCCGTCGAAACATTCAATGACCCTATTTGCGTCTGCCTTAGAATCCATACGTACAAAGCCAAATCTCGTACCATCTCTCGCTCGCTTCTTTGGCACGAACACATCGACCACTACCCCGTGGCGATCGAACACTTGCCACACGCCATTCCAAAGCAATTGATCCGGTAGGTTGACGATGAACAAAGTCCACACCCGTCGTCCTTGCCCTTGCGATCGACCCTCGTTCACCACTCTCATCGCGTGACGTGTATGCTTGTAAAACTTAAAATTGTTGTCTTTAATTAAAACCTTTTTCGTATTTTTTTAGTTACTCAATTAATATTTTTAGTACAATAATACTTAACGTTATGTTTTGTTTTTATTTTAGTATCTACTATTAAAAATTAATGGCAAAATTGACATGACATTTTTTAATTATTTTTAAATTTCTTTATTTCATAATCAGGTGGTGACATGTCAGGTTGTCAACTTTGATGTTAGTTTTTTTAACAAAAATGTACCAAAATATAGGCCAACAAAATTAGTTGAGTGGCCAAAACAGAAATACGAGAATAGATAGGTTACCAAATAGATAGTTTACCCAAAAATTAAATATCTATACCTATATATTAAACTATCCCTTCAAAATCCCATCAAGGGTTGGGTACAATGGCAAGGAACATTGTTCTCCCAAGACCAAACAAGAAATGACGGATGAAGAAAGAAGGAAGCTACAAGTTATTGAGAAGGTGTTCGCCACTGTCGTTACTGTGCAGGCAGGAGAATGGTGCTGTTGATGCCTCTCGGGGGAGTCTTCCACTGTGTCGGATGCAGTGGTGGCTGAGTAAGATGGGTAGTGCATTGGAGAGGGCAACTGGCGGGCGGTATGGTGGGTAGCGGAGGCGGATGGCATTCCTTGTGCTGGGGCTACTGCTACATGGTCTGCAGGATATGGAGGCAAGATGGGTCTATCATCAAGGAATTTCTGCAGGAGATAAGCCCCAAAGGCTTCTTGGACTTCCCCCCACGTATTTCATGAAGGTCAGCTACTGCTGCTCCATGCGCTTGTTGCTGTCGATAAGGTAGTGCAGCAGCCTGAGAACCTCGTTGTCTGGGGTAGCTTCAGTACTGTCGGGGCGGCTGGAGTGTCAGGCTGGGCGCTATGGGCACTGTCTCTAGGGCCTGCATCATCTGCAAGCGGTTTTTTCTGGTACACTTTTCTTTGGCTGTTGTCATTTTCTCTTTTGGGTCGATCAACACTCTAAAGTTGGCGCACAGGCCTGTGATGAGGGATAAGAAGTACAACCTGCCCTTCATCTTCCGGAGCAGGTGTGGATCTCCTTGCAGATAATTTCCCCAACATTGATGGGCCGGTTCATCATGATGATGTGGATTAGGGCAAGGTGCAGCCGATCTACGGTAGAGTTGTGGGAGGTGGGCAGTAGGCGCCTCTTGACGAATGTATTCCACAGCATTACCTCGGGCAGTAGGTGGCGACGTTGGACAGATCCTACATGCTTGCCTGCTAACCACGGTGTGTTGGGCTTGCAGAGTTTAGCCTTGATTTTCTCATAATCGGCAGCCGTCAGGGACGGCCTCCACTTCTCATGAGGGTTGTCGTGCATATCCAGGCCATAGAAGTTGTTGATGATGGTAGCGTTGAGCTTGACAGGCTCCCCTCGGACGTACATGAATGGCATCTCCGGGCGGGGATGGTGGGCACAGAACTCCCTGACCATGGTGATGATAGCTATCTTTGGTTGCCGTGTGAACTTCTCCCATCCCTTGCTGTGGATGGTCTCGAACAGGGCAGGCTCTAAGCCAAGGTATCTCGTCTACTTCGTATAGTGGAAGCCTTTCTCCTCCTATATATTCTGCTTTGCAAACTAAGTTCGGTATCTCGTTTCAGCTGCGCGGGAGAAGAAGCATTGGAATGTGAGTTTGGGTGCTGATGATGAAGCCATGCGAGGCGGTTGTAATTAACTGAAATTCTAAAAGAAAAAGAGGTAAGATCTTTGGATACAAGAAATATATAGCAAGTAGGTGAAAGTAAAGAAAATGAATAAAGTGAGAAGGGTTTAAATAGAGGTTCCCGAGAGGTGTCGTGGCAGCATTAAATGTCTAACGGTCTAGTTGTCTCGCACACGTTACAGGATTTATGCCCGTTATTTTTGGAGCTGTTGGTGGTCAACTAGCCGTTTCGTGTTTCTGTGCTGGACTGCCCTGGGCTGTCTCGGAGGGATGGTGGGTGGGCTCCTTGCTGGGCCTCCTTCTTGATCCAGCTCTTTTATGCCTAAATCTGAAATTAAAATAAAAATAAAAGTAATTAAATAACTTCTAAAAAATAAAATTCTGAAAACTAATCTAATCCTAAAATAAATTAAACTCTAATCTTAATGCATAAAAATAACAATAAAGAGAATAAAATAAAAATTAAGTTATGTTGGGAGTGCATTTGGGTGCATCTCCCAGACATAACCACTTTCTGAGGTAATTTGGCTTGTCCTTCCCTCCTGGGGGGTCCTCTTGTTCCTTCAGGTTATGTGTTGTTGGTTCCTTCAGCCTGCCCTTTGGTGTGTCGCGACAGCTGCTTCCCAGGCTCGTTTCTATGTTGATTCTGGCAGCTTTTGCATCTGGGCATCCTTCCTCTTCTTTTCCTGAGGGTTGTAGCACATTTAACTTTATGCTCTTGTCGTCTACCCTCATGGTCAGCTCCCCATGTTCGACATCTATGAACGTTCTGCTTGTGTCCTAGAATAGTCGCCCAAGGATGATTTGGGCTTTTTCATTAGCCTCACAGTCAAGGATGAGGAAATCAGCTGGAAGAATTAGGTTGCCCACCTTCACTAGTATGTCTTCGATTTTACCCTTCGGTTGTACAAATGAATGATCGGCAAGTTTTCGCATGACAGAGGCAAGTTTGGCTGGCCCAATTCCTAACTTATCGAAGACTACTTTGGGCATTAGGTTGATGCTGGCTCCCAAGTCACACATAGGTTTTGTTTCATGTTTGCCTATCCCGCATGGGATAAAAAAGCTACTCGGGTCTGTTTTCTTGGGCGGCAGTTTGTTGTGCAGCATTGCTATGCACTCTTCTGTTACAGCAACTGTTTCAAACTCCCCAATCCTCTTCCTTCTTGAAACCATGTCCCTGAGATATTTGACATAGTTCGGCATATTTTGAATGACTTCTATTAGAGGTATATTGATGTGCACATGCTTTAGAATATCCAAGAATCTTCTGAACCGGTGTTCTTGCTTATGTTGCTTAAGCCTTTGGGGGAAAGATGCTAGTAGGCGGATGCCCTCTATACGTTCCTTGTATGGGAACTTAATCTGGGGAGGATCATTTGCTTCAGGACCGCTTCTTGTTCAGCTGCCGGGGCGACTGGTGTTGATGCTGCCGCGACATGTTGTTCCTTCTTGTCTAGCCTAGTTTCTGGCTGTTTCTCTATCCTAGGTTCATCCAACTGCTTCCCACTTCTTTTAGATATAGCTTTGCACTGCTCGTAAGTGGGTTTGGTTGCTGCCTCTAAGCTGCTGGATGTTGCTCCCATTGTTTGGCTACTGAAGATCTCTGTGAACCGCCCAAATTGGGTCTCTAGGTTTTTTATAGCAGCCTCCTTGTTGTTCATCTTCATCTCCGTCTTGTCCATGAAAAACTCGGTTTTTTCAATGAATTTATTAGTGCGAACAATAAAATCACTACTTCTAGACATAAAAGTATGAAGAGTTGCTTCTAGTGAATTATTGTTTTGTGGCTGCTGAGCCTGCTGTCTAGACAGGTTTTGTTGGTAGCCTTCCTATTGTTGTTGTGGGTTTGTGTTAGTCTTTGGCTTACTCTAGGATAAGTTGGGATGGTTCTTCCATCCAGGGTTATAGGTGTTCTGGGCAGGTCTACCGTTCCTCTCTTATCCTCCCAGAAAGTTGGCAGATGCGGTGCAGTCAAAGGAATCATGGTTGCCCCCACACTCGTCACAAAATGGCTCTACAGCCTTTGCCTCATAGACTTTCCCAACATGTTTTACGATGCTCATGACCAGCTCTGTCAGCTTGTCAAGGTGGGCATTGACAGATTCTAAGGCTTCTACCTCATTCACAATGGTTGGTCGCCTAACGCCGCCTCGGCGGGCTGTTAGATACTTGTAGTCATTCTTAGCGGCTTGATTCAGAATCTGCAGTGCCTTCTCTGGTGGTCTGTCAAGGATGATTCCATTGACTGAGGCATCAATCATCATCCGTGTTTGGTAGTTCACCCCGTTGTAGAATATTGATACATGTGTCCAAGCTAGAAGACCATGTAGAGGGCAGTTGTTCAGCATCTGTTGGTAACGCTCCCATGCTTCATACATCGGCTCATCATCCCCTTGTCAAAAGGTTGTTATCTCATTTTGTAGCCTGTCTTTGACATTGGACGGGCTGAATCGGTCCAAAAAATCTTTATACAGTTCTGTCCATGTGTTGAACGACCATGTTGGCTTGTTGTTTAACCACTGTTTTGCCCTATCCCTAAGTGAATAGGGAAATAATCTCAGCCTCGGTACGTCTTGATGGACCCCATGTATTTTGAATAATCTTCAGATGTCCATGAATCCTCTCAAGTGCTGCCGAGCATCTTCTGTAGCAGTCCCTCCAAATTGCCCCAACGTGTTGATCATGTTAAACATAACGGGCTTTAGCTCGAAGTTGTCCGCCTCAATTTCAGGTTCTGTCACAGTCGGATCAAATCCTCTGAAGTCATGTTCTAGATAATCTCTAGTGGTTCGAACATTTTGGGGCGGCCTGCGCGGAAGAAGGGGTTGTTGCCTTAGTGGATCTTTCTGATCTCTGAGCGGAAAATCGTGATGTCCTTCTCTGCCGTTTGCGGTATCATTGGGTGGGTCAATGTTTACATTTGCCTTTTCCTTTTCTTCTTTGTTTTTCCCTAGGGTTACTCTGGTCTCCTTCTTGATCTCTCTTGCTCTACGTTCGATATCGTCGTAGAAGAGAATTTCTCCTTTTGGATTCGCCCTAGTCATACACTAGCAAAGGAAACTGTAAAATTCTTTTTTTTTCGATTAGAAATAGAAATAAAATAAAAAGTAAAGAAGTAAAAGTGCAGAAATTTAAAACAAAATTCGTTGTTACCAATCCCCGCCAAAAACTTGTAGAGCATTTGGGTGTTCTCTATTTATGAGAGCAAGTGCACAATCTTGTCAAGTTATAGTATATAAGATATCATCTCCCACAGGGATTGGACAGCTTGGTTCGAATTGTTGTTCCTACACAAATAAAGTAGATGCACAAGTAAGATGGTTGTTTGAGAAGAAAAAGGAAAATAAAACACAAGTAATAAAAGGAAGTAATCAGATTGATAGAGAGGGCAGGGTTATGCTGCTGCTTAGTGTAAAACTGCGTTGAATAGGCCAAGTTGTTTTGCGCTGCCACGATCTGCTGCATTGGCGGGTAATGACGGATTGATGCTGCGGAAACTTTCGCTGCCACGGCAGAACTCTGCTCTTGTAACTTTCGATGTCCCGGCAAGTGAGATGGGGAGAAGTCCCATCGGCGAGCCTAGCATATACTCCAAGTTCGGCGAAGGAATTCTGAAGTGATCCTACCTATGTCTAGGCTAGGATTCTATTACTGCATTATGTAGGCAATACCTAGCAATCTTAGCAATTCTAAAGTCTTCAAAGTATCTTTCCACATTAAATGTGACTTTAAACTCTATATTTTTTGAGTTGAATATGGACTTTATCACGTTGCCTTGTTCTGCAAGCAATCTCGAGATTTCACTTCGACGGCTCTGCCCGCTGCAACAGACGTCGGAAAATCGAGTGGACAACATCGATAGAATCAGGGTTTTCTTCTTTACAAATTGCACTTCGGTTCTCCAACTTCATAGACTGCTGCCGTGGGCAGCAAGGTGGGCGGCAACAACACTCGGCACCTGCTATTTTTGTCTGGAACTCCATCAGTAGAACTGCCTGGTTCGCTGCCTTAGCATCGCATCCTCAGCTCCTCTTTCCCTCTGTCAGCCTTTAGTACCTAAACCCAAAAGTGCACTATAACAGTACATTTTCTTCACCAAATAAAAGATAGTCTATAAGAACATGGCAAAGTAAAGAAATACTGTAAAATGCAATGCATGGTCCTAATTATGCCTAAGATGTACTCAAAAACAGCAATATTATGAGATGGAATGTGCATGAAATATTGAACATGTGGACAATTTACAGACACTTTACAAACGTCTAGGGGAAGAAGGTAAAGCGAAGAGGGTAAAAGTTGTAAGAGTTGAGAGAGGGAAAGGTTTAGTGTTATGGTAGATTTTTAATTATGAATTGTGTAAGAAGGGTAATAATGAAAAGATGGCATGTTATAGGGAGATTAAAAAAGGGATGATGTGAAAAGTATGGAAAGGATAAGTGATAAGGATAGGTTTTAAAGTGATAAGATATGGAGTGATAAGGTGATGTAAATTTAATTTTAAATTCACCTCGAATTGTGGGCGTCTAGGGTTTATTTTCTCTCTCATAGTTTAAATTAAATCAGACTAGGGTAATTTTCTTTTTCCAAAAATATTGCCACAGCATGCCAAGCTCAACTATTGGCATGGCAATGCGCCCATTCTCTCGTCCTGCCAATATATGTCTCTGGACATGCATACTTCCTAGCACAAAAATATGCATGCACTTCAAACAAAAACCCTTCAACACAGAAAAGAAGAAAAAATGAAATCTAAAAGAAAAAAGTAACAAATAAAATAAAAAATATTGAAAAGAAAATTTCTAATCCTACTATTTACAAGAAAATATCAACTTGGTGGCATCATGGTAGTTTTGCCAAGAGGATGACCTCCTTGGCAGTACTCTTCTCTCTATCCCAATAATGCTTCAAGTGTTGCCCATTCCTCTAGAAAGTATCACCAGTTTTTATGTCCTTAATGTCCACCGCTCTGTGGGCATAGGGTTTCACAACCTCGAAAGGGTCTGGCCATCTTGACCTGAGCTTTCTTGGAAACAATTTTAGGCGTGAGTTAAACAAAAGGACTTGTTGACCTACCTCGAAGTTTCGTGGTAGAATCCTCTTGTCATGCCAGCGCTTGGTTCATTCTTTATATAACCTGGCATTCTCACAAGTATGCGCCCTAAATTCTTCCATTTCATTTAGGTCCAACTTCCGTTTTTCTCTCGCGGCTGCCCATGCCATATCCAGTGTTTTAATTGCCAGTAAGCTTTGTGCTCGAGCTCTACCGTCAAGTGGCATGACTTACCATATACAAGCTTGAAAGGTGAAGTGCCCAAAAGAGTTTTGAAGGTGGTCCTATAAGCCCACAAAGCCTCATCTAACCTCAAAGACCAATCCTTCCTCAAAGGATTCACAGTCTTTTCTAGGATATTCTTGATTTGCTTGTTAGAAATCTTGGCTTGCCCATTTGTCTGTGGATGATAGGCCATGGCTATCCTTTATTGTATCTCATATTTGTACAAAGCTTTAGAGATTAGATTTCATTTAAAATGGGTGCCCTCATCATGAATGATCACTCGAGGAGCTCCAAAATGTGTAAAGATATGCTTGTGCAAAAATTTGGCAATGACCTTGGCATCATTTGTTGGCAAGGCTATAGCTTCTACCCATTTGGAAACATAGTCAACTGCCACTAGGATATATATATATATATATTGCCAAAAGATGGGGGAAATGGACCCATAAAGTCTATCCCCCAAAACATCGAACAAGTACACCGGCATGATGTTCTGGAGTGGAAGTTGATGTCTGCCAGAGATATTCCCAGTCCGTTGGTATGGATCACATGCCTTGGTGAAGTCATGAGCATCCTTATATAGCGTGGGACAATAAAAACCTGAATGCAGCACCTTGGCAGCAGTTTTTAGTCCAGAAAAGTGTCCTACATATGGTGCGGCATGGCATGCTTGCAAAATAGCATGCTGCTCATCTTCTCGAACACAATGGTGGATCACTTGATCGGCACATTGATTAAATAGAAATGGCTCATCCCAATAATATTGCCGAACATAGCGCAAAAATCGTTTCTTGGCATTGTACCCCAAATCTTGTGGCATGATCTTATTTACCAGATAATTGACTATGTCGGCATACCATGGCGTGGCATTGACTACGAGTAAATACTCGTCTGGGAACTCATCTCTGATGGCATTAGTCTTACTTTCCTCTAGGTGATACTCTAATCGGGATAAGTGGTCAGCTACTAAGTTTTCATTGCCCTTCTTGTCTCGGATCTCGAGGTTAAATTCTTGAAGTAGGAGCATCCATCGGATCAATCCAGAGTCATCCACATTAGAATCCAGATTCACTCCACAACAACATTCACATTTGGGACCAATTTCTTCCTCCATTTCTACCACCCGAATGCGAAATGTATGATCACCTATTCGCAGGTCCAACGCCTCGTCAATTGTCATTGACCAATCAATTTCGACCTGAAATTTGCATCTCTCAAAGGTCGAAGGTGCTAAGATTTCTGTTGTTGCGTGTAAAAGTGTATCGCAATGTAGTGCAAGCGTACACGACGCAAGTAGTAAAGTGATACGTAAGTATCAGATATTGTCTCCACAGGGACTGGACTAATAGCTTTAACCTTAGATTGCTGCACAAGAGGGAAAAGAAATAGTTTAATTGTTTTTCACGAAGTAATAAAGAGAACTGAAAATAAAGGATGAAAATATTTAGAGTAAAGAGTAGGTCGGTATTGATATGCTACGTAGTGCAAGTGTTTGTACTGTCTAGGACTTCTCTGTTCTGTCGTAACGTCTGTCGCGGCAGCACCTGCTGCGGTATTGGTCTGTTGTTGTCGCGGCAGCGAACACACAACTCAGTACTTCAAGCTTGGCAAGAATCCCTGCTGTGCCTTGGCCTATCCCTAGGTCCAAGTCTGTTGATGAAAACGTCTTTGATGATACCTCTCGGCGTGAATCGAAGGATGAACATCGATGTTGTTGAATTCTTCCTTAGCCACTTAACCTCGTCCTATCCCTAGGTCCGAGATAGTTCAAACATAAACTGGAGAACTCGTACTTATTCCTTTCGTATACTTAACTCTCCCAATATTAAGTAAATAGATAATCTCACAATGCTCTCCCGATACTCTTGCAAGATGTTGAAAAAAAGAATAAGCAAACTTGAAGTCTATTTTATTGAACAGAAAAAATCCTAAAACAATGCAATCCTTGCAACTACTTTACAGAATCAACTCTTAGCCCTATGGGAAGTTTAGAACATGATGAGGAGGGGGAAAACGACTAGGGTTTAGGAGAAGACGGTTAGAGAATAAGATATCCCTCCCTAGGTCGAATTACATGCCTTTATATAGGCCTTGGGCTCAAGTTTTCTAATATGGCAAGAATACAAGTTTAAACTAAAGTACAACTCTATTAAAGACTAAATCTTTAGAGCTTATGTTTTTAATCCGTCCTTCCTTCTTTCTTGGAGTTTCTTCCTTGAACTTTGGGCTTGGCCTTCATTCTGATCTAGGGCTCAGAAAAATATAAGAGTGCTCCACGAAAGACCGGCTTAAATTCCTCTTTCTGTCGGGCTCCACTTTACTTCTTCCCTTCACCATTGTTGTCGTCATTGGCTGCCACGGCAGCGGCCTTGGCAGCATCCTTCTTCTCGGCTGCAGTCCAGTATTCCAGCTCTGCTTCTCTACTGCCCTTCATCTGCTACAACAGCTACTTGCAAAAGCAACCAATTTCAGTAGAAACTGTGCCATTTAATATAATTGTGATGTATGAATGAAATCTATCCTAAATGCAATGGATTATGCTTGAATGCAGCAGAAATATGGGTTAAATAGGGGGTAAAATATAGAACTTTTACACACTCAACACACCCCCAAACTCAAGTTTCTGCTTGCCCTCAAGCAATTAAGACCTAAAAAGGAAATAAAAAAAATTTGTTTGGCTTAAAACAATTAAACTTTCATTACCTACCATGCATTCCCTATTGTAAGCAACACCTTGTCGGATAATTCAGGATTCATTCGGAACCTTGCTATAATTCCCGTGTAGTGTGTGCATATTTTGTGAACAATTATATGCCTAGACTCCCTTAGTTTACTAGAATAGCTTAAGCTTCTAACTTGAATTTTATGCCAACTTGCATCTTTTTGGAGGCAATTCTTAGGCTCCTTTAGTTTTTGTTTAGACTCGATTCTCTTTTCTTAGTTTAAGTTTGACTAAAGACGGTTTCGGGCACCTCTAGCTAACTTCCTAGAGCCGGTTTCGGGCACCTCTAGCTAACTTCCTAGAGCCGATTTCGGGCACCTCTAGGTGTATTGAGTCTACTTTTCTTTAACTTCTTTTCCTAGAGCCAGTGTTAGGCACCTCTAGGGGCTACTCACGTGTTAAGCTTTTCCCTATTCTAGTTTACCAGTAGAGTTCTAGACAATATAAAAGTCACAAAGGGTGTTTGAGAATCAGAACTATAGTAAGGCTCTAAACTGCTCCTAAAACGACCCTAAAGGCACTGCCACGATAGAGGCTGTCACGGCATGTAAGTTCAGTTCAAATACTTAAGCCAAATTTTTTTAAGCAAAAATAAATTAAATAATAGACACATTTTCTAAACTTAAAGACATTTCATTAATGGAGGGATGCCACCCCCAAACTCAAGGGTTGCATTACCCTCAATGCAAATGACAGAATGATAAAAAGAAAATAAAAATGATATCACAATTATAACAAAATAGCAGACATTAAATATAAGAAAAGAAACTTAAATAAGCGTTGTCGTCGCTGCTGCTGCTGCTGATCCAAATCTGCCGGCGGGCAGTGACTTTTCTTGTCGGTGCCGGCAGATGGCTGGGAGAGGCAGAGGTGGTCTTGCTCTTGGCTTCCCTCGGAGGCTGGATGCGGGTAGGTGAGATATGGGGTGGTTTCTCCAGCACCTGAACGTCTGGTAGGGTGGTCTCTAATTCCACATGATCATTGATCATGAAATCGCGGCAGGTCCGGCGTGCGGCAGCGGCAGCAAGAGGAACGACAGGTCGTTCGTTTCCTCCATCACCGATAGGGTCGTTAGGATCTTGGGGATTCCCTTGGTTGTTCATGGCCTCTAACTGTTCTTCAAGGTACTCGTTTCTGGCTAATACGAGTCGGAGTCGGTTCCTAAGATTGCACGAACGTTCGAATTCAGGATCTATCTTATACTCAGGTTCCTTTCCTCGTCTCGATCAGCACATAAACAGAAAACCTTGTGAAAAGCACAGGTTGAACAATCCAAGTAAAAACAGAAAAATTAAAGAAAGTGTAGTAAAAGTAGGGTAAAGATATGTTGCCAGTCCCCGGCAACGGCGCCAAAAACTTGTTGCGTGTAAAAGTGTCTATCGCAATGTAGTGCAAGTGTACACGACGCAAGTAGTAAAGTGATACGTAAGTATCAGATATCGTCTCCACAGGGACTGGGCTAATAGCTTTAACCTTAGATTGCTGCACAAGAGGGAAAAGAAATAGTTTAATTGTTTGTCATGAAGTAATAAAGAGAACTGAAAATAAAGGATGAAAATATTCAGAGTAAAGAGTAGGTCGGTATTGATCTGCTCCGTAGTGCAGGTGTTTGTACTGTCTAGGACTTCTTTGTTCTGTCGTAGTGCCTGTCGCGGCAGCACCTGCTGCGACAATGGTCTGTTGTTGTCGCGGCAGCGAACACACAACTCAGTACTTCAAGCTTGGCAAGAATCCTTGTTGTGCCTTGGCCTATCCCTAGGTCCAAGTCTGTCGATGAACACGTCTTTGATGATACCTCCCGGCGTGAATTGAAGGATGAACACCGATGTTGTTGAATTCTTCCTTAGCCACTTAACCTCGTCCTATCCCTAGGTCCGAGATAGTTCAACCATAAACTGGAGCACCCGTACTTATTCCTTTCGTATACTTAACTCTCCCGATATTAAGTAAATAGATAATCTCACAATGCTCTCCCGATACTTTTACAAGATGTTGAAAACCAGAATAAGCAAACTTGAAGTTTATTTTATTGAACAGAAAAAATCCTAAAATAATGCAATCCTTGCAACTACTTTACAGAATCAACCCTTAGCCCTATGGGAAGTTTAGAACATGATGAAGAGGGGGAAACGACTAGGGTTTAGGGGAAGACGGCTAGAGAATAAGATATCCCTCCCTAGGTCGAATTACATGCCTTTATATAGGCCTTGGGCTCAAGTTTTCTAATATGGCAAGAATACAAGTTTAAACTAAAGTACAACTCTATTAAAGACTAAATCTTCAGAGCTTATGTCTTTAATTCGTCCTTCCTTCTTGCTTGGAGTTTCTTCCTTGAACTTTGGGCTTGGCCTTCATTCTGATCTAGAGCTCAGAAAAATATAAGAGTGCTCCACGACAGACCGGCTTAAATTCCTCTTTCTGTCGAGCTCCACTTTACTTCTTCCCTTCACCATTGTTGTCGTCATTGGCTACCACGGCAGCGACCTTTGCAGCATCCTTCTTCTCGGCTGCAGCCCAGTATTCCATCTCTGCTTCTCTACTGCCCTTCATCTGCTACAGCAGCTACCTGCAAAAGCAACCAATTTCAGTAGAAATTGTGCCATTTAATATAATTGTGATGTATGAATGAAATACATCCTAAATTCAATGGATTATGCTTGAATGCAGCAGAAATATGGGTTAAATAGGGGGTAAAATATAGAACTTTTACACACTCAAAATCTGTATCAATTTGAACCAGGTCCCCCCATACCGACGCAATATTCTTAAATGTTCCCTCCGACCAAGCATGTATCGGTAAACCACTTATCGATAGCCAGAGACGACGATTCGGCATACCAATTGAAGGATCCCATACCATCACATTTTCCAGCCATGGATCAAAACAATTTCCATCCATCAACCTCTTTCAGATCATCTTATCCTCAAACAGCAATAGCATCGTCGAGCCCACTGCTCGCATGACTGAAAACCCTCAAGCTTCGCGTTCTTAAATTCAATAGCCAAGTCCCTAATTTTGAAAGGTTGTTTACAAAATCCCAACGCACAATTCTGAAGGATATTCAATTTGTCCGCATGAATTTCACCTTCAACGACCCGTACAGTGCGATCACGGCAATCCAGCTCAACCTGTTGCACACGATCCCTTCCTTGTTGTTCTCTTGCGATACGATCCTGATCAGTCTGTTGCAATACCCCACTTCCCTTAGGCCCGGCTGTTTCTTTCTCCAAAATTGAACGCGCAAATCGCGTTTTGCAAACCCCATTCTTAAACGCGATCCATAAAGATGAAAACCATCGAAACGTTCTATTACACGGCTAGCATCTTCCTCGGATTTCATCCTTACAAACCCAAAACGAGAACCGTCTGCTACTTTCTTCCGATGAACAAACACGTCCACTACCACGCCATGCCGATCAAAAACCTGCCAGATCCCTTTCCAATGTAATTGCAGTGGTAGATTGGATATGAACAGCGTCCAACAGCTTCGCCCTTGTGGAGAACGCCCACTCATTATGTGCTATTTTATTTTTTAATAATTTAGGAAGTTAGGTTTGAAAACAACACCTCATTATTGTGATAACTAGTTTAGTTTTAATAAAATTCAGATTAATATTCCTTTATTTAATATTCTCTAGTTTAGTAACCCTAGTCCCTAAATACAATCGTTGCTCACTCAACTTTCTCACACACAAACAATGTTTGTCACCATTCGGTCAATCATGTCGGAGTTCTCACATTCCACTACACTACTGGAACGATGTTACGATCAAAAGGATGGCAGAGCTTTGGGAACGTTTGAAGTGTTTGGTGAAAATGGGAATCACTCAAGGATTGCGAAAAGGTTACATCACTTGTAACTAGAAACATTCTTCAACGGATTAAGGATGAGGTGGAAATTAATTTTAACGACCTGGAATTCAGAATACGAGGGCCGGTTTAACCTGAAGCGTAGGTTTTGCATTTGGGTCGAGATGTTGAGCCGTGAGAGCCTTAGTAGGTTGGTGTTTAGTTGTTGGGTTTGGGCCTTGGGTTGCTGGATGGGTTGAGATGATATGGGAAGGGTATTTTGGTAACTTTCCTTTTTGGAATAGGGAGAAAGGGGTGTTTAATTTTCTCTGCAGAAAGTTGGGATGTTGAGATCACCATTGTCCCTTTGTCTTCATCCTTCACCCACTCTCATCTCCCAACTCTTCACCCACAAAGAAAAGTTGAATCTTTATTATTTAGGTAAACTACCCAGGTGACCACCCAACTATTAGGTCTGGCCTGTTTTGACTACCGAACTACAAAAATTCAAAATTCGACAACCCAACTATTTAAATTGATCTATTTTGACCACCGACCGTTAAAATCTAACGAAAAGGTGACGTGGCAGTTAAAGAAATTTTGTATAATTAGACATTTGGTTCTAATTTTAGCTTAATTAAATAAAATTAATCAACCAATTAGATGAAAACACATGTCATGACTCGATTGGATGAATTTATTCTATTTTTAATTTATTTTAATTAATATTTTTTCACCCAATCAGATAGTGAAACGTGCCACTTGATTGGGTGAAAAATTAACCAAATGAAATTGTTAGGCATCGAACCATGAACCTATAGGTTGAATTGCAGCACCTCCACCGCTAGGCCAAGACCTTCAAGTAACTTAGATTTTCTAACTTCTTTTATTTAAACCTGAGTTGTGTGTTCTTTTCTTTCATTCAAAATTCTCTTAATCTTTCTCCACACCAATCCACCCTCGTACTTTTATATGTGCCTTCATATGTATAAATGGGTTCCAAATAACAGAATGCCTGCATGCAATGGTGACACCGAGAAAAACAAAACTCTAACATGTTTCTTGAATGAATCTTTATAACTTGAATAACAAGGAAAAGTGTGTGAGAATTTTGAGAGCAGAGAGTGTAAACATTTGCAACAAGAATATCAGCCAGAATTCCATTGCTACCAAGTAACTCCCGACCAAGAGCGACCGTCTCTCTCTCCTTCAATGTAATCCATGACTGAAAACCATAAAATTTTTGTCATGGATAAGTAATTCAAATCAAAATCTTGTTCGAAACCACATGTTTATACATCTTAAATGTTTATACATTTCCTAAGCTGGCATGATCGGGAGTGATTGTACCCTTGTCATACAATTTGCAAAGGCACCAACCAACAAGGGACATGGCTTGAATATTACCTAGCATTACAACAAGTTTCTGATGATTAACTTGAAATGCTGCCAATGGTGCTCCAAATTGTTTCCTCTCCTTCAGAACATCATAGCAAATGAAGAACAAGGTCAGCTTGTAAGCTTGGCACATCACCGCTTAAATTTATATAAATAGGTTAGAGATGGAGAGGGAAGAGAAGTGCGGGGTGGACTGTTGTGGAGAAAGATTGGGGAATTTTGAATGAAAGAAAAGAACACAAAAGTCAGGTTTAAATAAACAAAGTTAGAAAATCCAAGCCAAGTGAAGGTCTTGGCCTAGTGGTGGAGGTGTTGCAATTCAACCCATAGGTTCATTGTCGATGCCCAACAATCTTATTTGGTTAAATTTTCACCCAATCAGGTGACACATTTCGCCATTTTATTGGGTGAAAAATATTTAAAAAAATAAATTAAAAATAGAATAAATTCATCCAATCGGGTCAAGACATGTGTTGTCATCTAATTGGTTGATTAATTTTATTTAATTAAATTAAAATTAGGACCAAATTGATATAATAAGTAATTAACATGGACCAAATGTGTAATTATACAAATTTTCTTTAACTGCCACGTCACCTCTACATTAGATTTTAACGGATAGTGGTCAAAATAGGTCCATTTAAATTGTTGGGTGGTCGAATTTTAAATTTTTGTAGTTCGGCAGTCGAGACAGGTCAGACACATTTTGAGGTAAGAATCTCTAAGTTTGGTGGTGGGAGGAAGAACAAAGCTCTATGGGGTTTTTTGAGATGTGGGTTGAAAGAGGATTAATCCCATTTTTCTAGTCTTGTACTGTAAATTAGTTATCTCCTTTCATCTCCTGCAAGTTGTAACTCGATTTATAACTTTCTTATTTAGGGAAAGGGGTTGGAAATCCTTCAAAGGAGCTTAGGAAGGAGAAGGCTTGAGGTGTTGGCTTGGAGCCTCATTTTCAGCCTCTTAAATCAAGGTTAGTACACTACTAACTCCCATGCGTTCCTCGAAATCATAAATTTGATTTCTTTGTTACTGGGTTGATATTTTGGTTGCTTGAGCGCTTGAGACCTTTTTATTGGCTAAATCCGAATTTGATGTTAAATTGGTGTAAAAATAGTAGGAAACCACTTAAATTATCTTCCATAACTTGTAGATTCGATTTGGGGTTTTACCGTGAAGGTTTGGGGGTGTTAAGAGTGATTTGCGAGCTCTAATATTTAAATTTCTAGGATCGTGTACTAATACGAGATGCACCAATATCGGTATTGTAACACCCTAAAACGTACCCTAGTAGAATTAAAACTTGTTACCTAAGTTAAATTAATTTAACTAAGATTGATCTTAATATAATTAGGATAATTAAGGACCTAATTGAATAAAATGAAAGATGGGTAACCAAATTAAGATGACTAAAGTGAATGAAATAATAAATATAAGGTAATGCATGTAAAATCCTAAATAATCTTACACCTTGCCACATGTTAGACTATTAGAGATAACATGTATCTCTCAAAATTGCCACTCGGCAATGTCCACCTTCTAAGATGACAACATTTTGTCATCTTCTCCAATTTCTCATGCCTTGGCCGGTTATGAGAGAGGAGAAAAGAGAGAGAGAAACTTAAAGGGAAGCCATTGAAAAGGAAAAACAAAGCTTGCATGCTAGTGAATTTGTGTGAGAGATTAAGCTAAGAGCAAAGTACGTTCATCTTCACCTATGCCTATTCGAATAGATGGTGTTATATTGATTAATTTGTTTGTTTGATGTTTTAGATATATTTAGCTATTATACATGTTAAACAAATTGTGAAATTGATAGTGAAAATAGGATGGGTTCTGGCTTGGCCGAATGGTAAGAGTTCAAGAATATGACCAATTGATTGAAAGTTATGAAATTGGTTATCTTAATTGAAATTTATAATAATTTATGACTGAAATTGAGTGTTTAATATGCTGGAAATCAAGTATGTGAAATGAACTGGCATGTTAATCAAGTGAGAAAAATGTTAGATAATAGAAATTGAGCTTGTAGTAAAATTGGTCACATAGATTGTGTAATTGGCTAGCTAGTGACTAAATTGAAAGAATTGACAAAATTAGGACTTTTTGCATAAAATTTGAGTACTGGAAATTGAACTAAAATCAAGGGAAAAGCTAAATGAATGGTTTTAAGTGGTTAAATGGCAGAATAGACTAAACTGTAAAGTTGGTAAAATTGAGAACTTAGTTGAACTAAACATGGGTCTATCTTAACTTGAAATAACATGGGGAAAACAGGTTAAACAATGGTAAAAAAGACTAAAATGAATTAGTAAGGGTCCTAGGTGAATTAGCCTTTAAAATTGGATTGAAATTGTAATCTGGGAAGATTCAAAACTGTGAAATTAACCTTAGTTTAACTAATAAATTGTATTGATCTAGAAAGGATAAAATTATGAACCATACATGGTTAAATAGATAATTAAATAAGCTTTACAACGGTATAAAGTAATTGAAATTCCGACTTACGGATTAAAAGATATAGGCAGATTAGTGAAGAGTGTGCAAACTGCCAGAATCTGGAAAACAGTTTAATGCTTGTAATACAATGTGTGAATTGAATTTGATATGATTTTAATACATGCTTATGTTGTATGAATACTATATTAAGTAAATGGTGGAAAGGATGGATAAGTATCGGTATGAGAATGAGGATTCGAGTATCCCGTAACTTCGGGATACAAGGTGAGTGTAGCTATACTTAGGGTTGGGACTTAGGTCCTAACCACCCTTGCATGTTTACTTTATTGTTCAAATAAATATGCCAAGAAATGAATCTAATTTCTACTTGGTAAATGATTAAGGGAAGAATGGCTAATTGGAACCTTGGTAAAATGTACATGACTTGATAATGGAAAATGGAATGTGAAATATGATGCTTGATTCTTATGATTGAATGGACTCAATAAAGACTTGGTAATTAAATGAACTTGTTATGTAGCTCGATAATAGGACTAAAGAAAGTGTTTACTTAGATTTTTCCTTGCTTGAATCTCGATATGTACATGTATATGTGGTAGAATCTTGCTGCCTTGATTGTAAATTAATACTTATTGGTGTACCTTGGTGAATTCGAATGGTTGCATACACCAATTGTATTCTTGCTTGAAATATGACTTAATAAGGTAGATGATTAAAAAGATCCTTGTAGAACCTTACCTTGTAACAATTATTTAATGATAACACGAATAAGTTTATGATTTCTTGAACATGCTCGATACGTAATAAACACTTGAAAATGAATCAAATGTACTTTCTTGTCTTGAATAGATCATTCGAATTGCTTGATGGTCTAGTGATCTTATTGATACTTGTGGATGCTTGAATGTAGTATTGTTGGAATTTGTGAAACCATGTAAAATGAACTAGGGTTCACTTCATTTAGAGACTTGGAATGAAATTGATCTTGCTATGCTTGTTGCCTAATCACTTGTTGAGTGATTCCTTGAAATAAAAGATTCAACAAGACCTTGGTTGCTAGTTGGTCATAGGTAGAACGGCATGCCTTAGAGTCTAGAGCTCGATTTGTTCTGGTACTTTGTGTACCTTCTTGCTTGGTGTTGAAGACACCTTTTGTTAGATACCTTGGGTATCATATTGCTAGGTACTTTGTGTACCCTTTTGTGTGATGTATCAGACACCTTCTTGTTCTGGTACTTTGTGTACTTGCTTGTTCTGGTACTTCGTGTGCCTTCTTGTGACTTGATTACCTATTCCTACTATCTACCAAGGCAAAACAATTACTAAGCTTGTAATAAGACATGTTACATGGTTAATAAATGAGCAACTTGCTATAAGTTATTGAACTTCTAGTTAAATGAAATCATATGACTAAAACGATGTAAATGCTAACTTGATTAGCTCATTGTTTGAAAGACAAACTATATTGAAAAAGATCTCATTCGAATAGGGGATTTGATGAACCTTATGCTCAATTGTTTGACCCTTGATAAATCCTTGCTTGCTCGATTCCTAAAATTTTATAATCGGATATTTGTCTGATGTGTTCCTTGCTTGATTGGTTTGAATTAAGACTTTTGGAATTGAACATGATTGGTCTTGACATGCTTGAACTATTCAAATGGATTATTGTTGATTAGTCTAAGTTATGTTAAATTGATTAAGACCTAGTTAGATTAAACTTGAAATTAAGGCCCTAAAAATTTAAAGAAAGTAAGTGGATTTTGTTGCGTGTAAAATAGTCTATCGCAATTGTAGTGCAAGTATACACGACGCAAGTAGTAAAGTGATACTGAAGTATCGTATATCGTCTCCACATGGACTGGGCTAATAGCTTCACCTTGAATCACTGCACGAAAGTAAAGAAAATAATTGAGAAAGTTGTCACGAAAATAATAAAGAGAACTTAAATAAAAGAGTAGAGAAATCAAGATAGAGAGAATGGGCTGGTATTGAATTGCTCAGTAGTGTAGGTATTGCTGAGTCTAGGAAATCCATTTCTGTCGTCGTCCCCGTCGCGGCAGCACCTGTCGCGGCGGCAGTCCGTTGGTTATCGCGGCAGCGATTACCCAACTCAGTACTTCAAGTTTGGAAAGAATCCATGTTGTGCCTTGTCCTATCCCTAGGTCCAAGTCTGTCGATGATCACGTCTTTGATGATACCTCCCGGCGTGAATCGAAGGATGAACACCGAAGTTGTTGAATTCTTCTTTAGCCACTTAACCTCGTCCTATCCCTAGGTCCAAGATAGTTCAACTATAAACTAGAGAACTCGCACTTATTCCTTTCGTATACTTAACTCTCCCGATATTAAGTAAATAGATAACCTCACAATGCTCTCCCGATGCTCTTGCAAGATGTTAATAACCAGAATAAGAGAACTTGAAGTTTATTTTATTGAACTGAAAATTCCTAAAACAAAAGCAACCCTTGCAACTACTTTACAAAACAACCCGTGGCCCTAAGGGGAATTTAGAACATGTTGAGAGGATGAAAACGGCTAGGGTTTTGGGAAGAAGGCTAGAGAATGGGGAATATCCTCCCTAGGTCGAAATACATGCCCTTATATAGGCTTTGGGTCCAAGTTTTCTAAAATAGTAAGAATACAACTTTAAATTAAAGTACAATTCTAATAAAGACTAAATCTTCAGAGAATCTATCTTTAAGTCGTCCTCCTTCTTGCTTGGGATTTTCTCTCCTTGAACTTTGGGCTTGGTATTTCTTCTGATCTAGGGCTTGGAAAAATATAGTGGTTTTACACGACAGACGGGCTGAATTTTCTCTATCTGTCGAGGTCCACTTTGCTTCTTCTTCACAAAACTGTTGTCGTCCTCTGCTGTCACGGCGGCAACCATGGCAGCATCATCCTCCTTGACTGCTTGTCCAGTTCCAGCTCTTCTGCTTTACTGCCCAGCGCCTGCCTTTCCTATCTGCTACAGCAGCAACCTGCAAAAACAACCAATTTCAGTAGAAACTGTGCCTTTTAATATATTTGTGATGTTTAACTGTAAACTGACCTAAATGCAATAAATAATGCTTGAATGCAGCAGAAATATGGGTTAAATATGGGGTAAATAATAGAACTTTTACACACTCAACACACCCCCAAACTCAAGTTTTTGCTTGCCCTCAAGCAACTAAGACCTAAAAAGAAAAAAGAAATATTTTTGTTTTGGCTTAAAACAGTGAACTTTCCCTTACCCTTCATTCGTTCCCTGTGGCGGCAGCACCCTGTCGGATAATCTAGGATCTGTCCAGAGTCTCACTATAGTCCTCGTGCAGTGTGTGCATGCTTGTGAACAGTTATATGCCAAGACTCCCTTAGTTTCACTAGAATATTTTAGCCTCTAACTCGAATTTTTATGCCAAAGTTTATCTTTTTGAAGGCACTTCTTATGCTCCTTTGATTTTCTGTTTTGACTCGATTTCATTGATTTTTTAAGCTAAAGTTTCACTAGAGCCGGTTTCGGGCACCTCTAGCTAACTTCCTAGAGCCGGTTTCAGGCACCTCTAGGGTTGTTGAGTCTATTTTGCTAAACTTCTTTCCTAGAGTCAGTGTTAGGCACCTCTAGGGGCTATTCAAGTGCTAAGCTTCATATTCTAGTTGACTAAAACAGTTCTAAGCAGTATAATAGTCACAATGGTGTTTAAGTTTTCAGAACTATAGAAAGGCCCTAAACTTTTCCTAAAACTATCCTAAAGGTACTGCCACGACAAAGTTGTCACGACAGGTAAGTTCAGTTCACAGACTTAAGCCAAAATTTTCAATTTTTCATTTTTTTTAGACCAAAAATAAACTAAGTAAAGGACACAATTTAAAACTTAATTAGACTCCATTAATGGAGGGATGCCACCCCCAAACTCGAGGGTTGCATTGCCCTCAATGCATATGACAAAATAAAAATAAAGATAAAAGCAGTACATCACAAAATATAGAAGCAGGCAGCAAAATAAGAGAGGAAACTTAAATTTTTAATCGCTGCCTTCGTTGCTACTGCTGACTCTGATCTGGCGGCGGGCACGAGCTTTCGGAGCTGGCTGGGAAATGGGGGAGGCAGATGTGTTCTTTGCTTTGGCCTCCCTTGGTGGTTGGATTCTGGTCGGGGAGATATGAGGGGGTTTCTCCACAACCTGGACTTCAGAGCTGATGCTGCTGTCCTCGGCGCTTCTGCTGTCACTACCGCTGTCGCTGGCTCTTGGCATATTGTTTTTGTCCGCCATCCTCTTTTGCCTCTTCACCTGTGAGAACTCCTTCGATAGATTCCTCTTAATAGAGGGCTCATTGTCACTGGCGGCCCAAACGGAGGAGGACGAGAATCCGGCGATGAAGGCGTCAAGCTCCTCCGATGTCATTTTTCTCTTTGTCCCATGGGCAGAAGTCTCTGCTGCAGGGTTGCTGCCAGCGGCTGTCGTGGCAGGTGTTGGTGTAGATGCTGCAGGAGGTGTTTGTGGTGTGGCAGCAGGTGTAGGGGTGTGGGCAGGTGTAGTGACAGTAAAATAATGTGCAGGGAAGGTGGGGAAGTCAGCATCAGGGAAATTTAAAGAATTATGGATAAAATTTACCGTAGAAGCAGTAAAATCCCTGATGAAGGTCATCAGACCGAGCTGTCGTTCCTCCATCTTCTGAATGGCAGCTAGAATATGGGAGGAGGATTCTGTCGGGGCGGCTGCTGCGGCAGCTGGTTCGGTCTCTGGCTGCTCTGTCGTGTCTGCTGTTGCGGCAGCTAGATCAAATGACGACAGAGGGGTGGCAGCGGTCAGCTCCATGAGGCTTAGTACGTTCTTTTCTGTCCAACCTTTCCCTTGGACTCGATGGTCAGTGGTCACCTCTGGTACGCCATGGCCACGGCAGAGGGATGTGATGAGGTATGACAGGTAAAGCGGACCCGTCGGTCTGTGTGCGCACTCCAAGATTCTTTCACGGATATAGCTGCCCACGTTAATGGGCCTCTCATGTAGTATGGAGTGAATTAGGGCTAACCTGGGCTGGTCGACTGTTGTATTGTGCGACGTCGGCATGATGCGCTTTTTGATAAAATCATTCCATAGTTTAGCCTCCGGCAGTAGTTGAGTCCTCTTTACCGTCCGTGGGTTCTTCTGGCTGGTGTTCCATTGAGTTCCCTCATCTGTCAGCTCTGCCATGACAGCATCATAGGCAGCAGGGTCTAATGTGTTGAGGAACTGTTGGTGAGCGTCGTCGTTGCTGCCAACGTAGAATCCATACAGTGTGTTAATGTACTCAGCTTCGAACGACACTTCTTTTCCTCGTACGATCACTGCTATCGTCATCCTGCTGTTAATGGCAGCGTAGAATTCTCGCACCAATGAGACGTTCATCTCCTCAGGCTGTTCGGCAAAAGAGCTGCCAATGTAGAGCTCGAATTTTTCGGGCTATGAACGGCTTTAGACCCAGATTTTCCTCCTCTGTTGTGTAAATGAATCCCTTTTCTTCCCACATGTCTCTGATCTGAAATGAGCGTGGGGTGGTTGCTATCGGTGTGGAGCTGGAAGCAGCATTCCTACGGGTTTGCCTGGAAGACATTGTTGCAAGGGTTGTGGAAATAAAAAAAAAGAAAGCAAGTAAAATCTAGAGGATGCAAGTAAGAAGAGTAGAAGTGAGTGAAAATGAAAAATGAAATGGGGTTATATATAGGAGTTGCTTCCCACTGAAGCTGTAACGGCAGGCGCGAATAACGGGGCCAGCTATTACGCGGTAGCGTGTCTAACGCGTCTGTCACGCGTTTCCGTGTCTGTTGCGCGTCTGTGACGTGTTTCCGCGTCTGTCATGACAGCGTGTTGACAGCCTGTATTTTCTGCGTCTGTCGCGGCAGTTCTAACGACAGGCTCCAAAATGTGGGCTTTGTTGGGCTGGTGGATGAATGGTGGGCTGAGTTCACTTCTCCTGTTCTTCTTGACTCCTTTATTTCCTAAAAATAGAAAAAATAAAAACATTATTCAAATAAAATAAATCTTATTTCCTAATAAATAATAAGTAATAATAAAACTAAAAATAAGAATAATAATTAGGTTAAATTAGAAATGCCAGGTGAGGCATCTCCTAAGGTAACCACTTCCTGCATTCGTGGGGCTTCAGTCCCCTGATAATGCTTCAAGCGCTGTCCGTTGACTTTGAATTGGTGCCCGTCTTTTAATGATCGGATTGTGATAGCACCATGGGGAAAAACTTGTACGACTTGGAACGGGCCAGACCATCTAGATTTTAGCTTCCCTGGGAAGAGTTTCAGTCTAGAATTGAATAGCAATACAAGCTGCCCTGGGCAGAACTGTCGTGGCAGCAACTTCTTGTCATGCCAATTCTTAGTTTTATCCTTATAGATTCTTGCATTGTCATAGGTCATTGTCCGGATTTCTTCAATTTTGTTCAGATCCAATAGCCTTTTCTGTCCTGCCTTGTCCAAGTCCATATTCACTGCCTTGATTGCCCAGTATGCTCTGTGCTCTATCTCGACAGGTAGGTGACATGTTTTCCCATAAATCAATCGGTATGGAGACATTCCCAATGGAGTTTTAAAAGCTGTCCTATAAGCCCATAATGCATCATTAAGGAGTAAAGACCAATCTTTCCTAGTGGGCTTGACCATCTTCTCAAGAATGTTCTTAACTTCCCTGTTGGATATTTCAGCTTGTCCATTGGTCTGTGGGTGATATGATGTCGCTATCCGATGCTTAACACCATACTTTTTCAAGGCGGCAGCGATAATCCTGTTGTCGAAATGTCTCCCTTCATCACTGATGATCGCCTTAGGGATGCCAAACCTAGAAAAGATATTTTTGTGTAAAAACCTTTGGACTGTCTTGGCATCATTCTTTTGAGTTGCAATAGCTTCAACCCACTTAGAAACATAATCTACTGCCAGGAGGATGTATAGATTCCCACATGAAGATGGCAATGGTCCCATAAAATCAATCCCCCAAACGTCGAAAATCTCGACTTCAAGAATGTTCTGCAGCGGCATCTCGTTTCTCCTGGAGATGTTTCCTGTCCGTTGGCACCTGTCACAGCTCTTGTAGAATATTTGAGCATCTTTATACAGTGACGGCCAATAAAATCCTGACTGGAGCACCTTGGCAGCAGTTTTGTTGCCTCCTAAGTGTCCTCCGTACTGTGAAGCATGGCAGTGATGAAGTATGTCTTCTTGCTCCTCCTGTGGTACGCATCTTCTTATAACCTGATCTGCACAGATTTTGAAAAGAAGAGGTTCGTCCCAATAATAATGCTTAACATCATTTTGGAACCTCTTCCTAGCTTGATAATTAAGATCAAAAGGAATTATTCCGCTAACTAAGAAATTGACGAAATCAGCATACCAGGGGAGTTCAGAAGACTTACCTGCCGCCATGGCTGTCGCGGCAGTGACTGCGGCAGCAAAGAGCTGCTCATCTGGGAAGGTCTCCAATATATTTGTCTTGTCTGTAGGTAGACTCTGTCCCTTCTCCAACCTTGACAAGTGATCTGCCACTTGATTTTCTGTCCCTTTTTTGTCCTTGATTTCAAGGTCGAATTCTTGCAATAGCAGGATCCAACGTATCAATCGAGGTTTTGCATTCTTTTTCGCGAACAGATACTTTAAAGCAGAGTGGTCTGTGTGCACTATGACCTTCGTTCCAAGTATGTAAGAACGAAACTTGTCAATGGAGAATACCACAGCTAATAACTCTTTCTCTGTGGTGGTGTAGTTTACGTGGGCGTCATTCAGTGTCTTGCTGGCATAGTATATGACATGAAAAATTTTATCTCTTCGCTGCCCAAGTGCTGCCCCGACAGCATAGTCACTAGCATCACACATAATCTCAAATGGATGTGTCAAGTCTGGTGGCTGTACTATTGGGGCTATTACCAGCTTTTCCTTCAGAACCTTGAATGCTTCAGTACATTCTTCGTTAAAGTCAAAGGGTCGGTTCTGCTCTAGAAGATGGCATAGGGGCTTGGTTATCTTTGAGAAATTCGCAATGAACCTCCGATAAAAACCAGCATGTCCTAAGAAACTTCTGATTCCTTTGACTGTGGTGGGCGGCGGCAGCTTTTCGATCACTTCTATCTTTGCCCTGTCGACTTCTATGCCACGA
This sequence comes from Hibiscus trionum, assembly GCA_030270665.1. NCBI lineage: Eukaryota > Viridiplantae > Streptophyta > Magnoliopsida > Malvales > Malvaceae > Hibiscus > Hibiscus trionum. Next base: position 3,085,699 of record BSYR01000012.1, read on the forward strand.
CAGCTAATCTTATGGCCAAGGACTATCCCTTCATCCACCATGAAGTGACATTTTTCCCAGTTTAACACTAAGTTCGCTTTTTCACATCTTTCGAGTACCTTTTGTAGGTTTCCTAGGCAGCTTTCAAAATCGTCTCCAAAGACTGAAAAGTCATCCATAAAAATTTCTAGGAAGTCCTCCACCATATTGGAGAATATGGCCATTATGCACCTTTGGAAGGTGGCTGGTGCATTGCATAGTCCAAATGGCATTCTCCTAAAAGCATAAGTTCCGTATGGGCATGTGAATGTCGTCTTTTCTTGATCTTCCGGTGCGATAGCTATTTGATTGTAACCTGAATAACCATCAAGAAAACAATAGTAAGGTTTACTCGCTAATCTATCAAGCATTTGATCAATAAAGGGTAAAGGAAAGTGGTCCTTTCGGGTGGCTTTGTTAAGCTTCCGATAGTCCATACAAACCCTCCAACCGGTCACAGTCCTGGTTGGGATTAGCTCATTGTTTTCGTTGGTCACCATGGTCATTCCTCCTTTCTTGGGAACACATTGCACCGGGCTCACCCATTTGCTGTCCGAGATGGCGTAAATTATACCAGCATCTAACCATTTGATTATCTCTTTACGCACCACCTCTTTCATCGCATGGTTTAGCCGCCTTTGAGCATCTATAGTCGACTTATGATCATCCTCGAGAAGGATTTTATGCATACATAATGCCGGAGTAATGCCTTGAATATCAGCTATCGTCCATCCAATTGCCTTTTTGTGCTGCTGCAGCATCCCTATTAACTGTTGTTCTTGTTCCTGCATCAACTTGGAAGAGATGATTACGGGCAACGTATCATTTGAACCAAGAAAAGCATATTTTAGCTGCCCTGGCAGGGGCTTAAGTTATAAAACAGGGGGCTCAACAGTTGATGGCTTTTGGATTGTATGGTTATCCGAAGTATAATTTAAAGGTTCGAATAACTTACCTGGACGATCGCCTATCCAGTTTACCTCCTCCTGATCTTCAGTATCAGATGTATCGGATTCTGAGGAGTTGCTGTCGTCGGTGCTGTCATGACAGTCCTGTAAGTGGCTGCCGAGGCAGTGACCAATTTTGATGTCGTGACAGCCCGACCTGATGCAGGGTTGGTCAAAGGTAACTTCAGTGATAACCTTGCATTCCTCTTCTGCATCAGCATGCTTCATAGCTTGGAGAACATTCAACTTTATTTCTTGATCATTCACTCTCATGGTGAGTTCTTCTTTTTCCACATCAATCAGTGATCTTCCCGTGGCTAAGAAGGGTCGCCCCAGGATGATTGGTGCGTTTTCATCTGCTTCACAATCTAAAACAAGAAAGTCAGCATGAAATATAAATTTATCCACTCTTACCAGAATATCTTCGATTTTTCCTTCCGGATGAACGTAAGAGCGGTCTGCCAGCTGTAGAATTACTGTTGTGGGTCGAGCTTTTCCAATACCTAATTTCTTAAAAACAGATTTTGGCATTAAATTTATACTAGCACCAAGATCACAAAGTGCCTTACCCACATATTTATCTCCGATTACACAAGGTATGATGAAGCTCCCCGGATCCTTCTTTTTCTGGGGTGGTTGCTTATGAAGAATACTCATGCATCCTTCTGTCATCTTAACCGTTTCAAATTCCCCAAGTCTAGATTTCTTTGACATGGCATCCTTGAGAAATTTGGCCTAACCGGGCATCTCCCTAACGGCATCTAACAGTGGAATGTTGATATGAACCTGCTTAAAAATATCATAAATCTTTTTAAGTTGTGATTCTTGCTTTAATTGCTGTAACAGTTGCGGAAAAGGAGGTGGGGGACGATAATCAGCAATACGTCCTTCCCACTGCATACGAATCTGAGGAGGTTTGGGTTCAGCATCTTTCTCCTCTGTCGCTTCTGCTGTCGTGACAGGCTCATCGGCAGCAGGCTGTTTGTTACCTGTCGGGGCAGCTTCCTCGGCAGGTCTATCCAAGGCTGGTTTCTTCACTGTTTCAGCTTCCTTCTCTAGCCCTGGTAAATTCTTCCCACTCCTAGTAGTAATGGCTTTACACTGCTCATGTGTGGGTTGCCTAGCATTTTCAGTATTGCTAGGAAATCCGCCAGTCTGCCTTGGGTTGATATGTTGGGAAACCTGACCCATCTGTGTCTCCAAAGATTTCAGAGTAGCTTCATGATTTGTCATCCGCATCTCTGTTTTATCCATGAATGTCTATGTCTTCTTGACAAACTGATTCATGTTCTCAATATAAGTACCTGTCTGAGACATAAACGTAGCCAGAGTCTGTTCCAGTATACTGTTTGTGGAGCCTGGTGGTTGTTGTTGCTGCTGTTGCGGCTGCAATTGCTGTCGAGTCAGCAATCTAGGTCCTCCCTGATTCTGATTATTGTGTGCTTGAGGATTCAGGGCATTATTGGGATTACTCCAAGAAAACTTGGGATCCTTTCTCCAGCTGGGATTGTAGTTGTTGGAGTTGTAATTCTGCTTGTAGTTTCCAACATACTTTCCCTCTTCTAATTGTATAGGACATTCATCCGAACTATGATTTCCCTCACAAATTTCACATACCTCTTCGACAGCAAATACCGGCTGTGAATCATCGTTCAAAAGCTTCTTCATTGCCTTAGTAAGGTATGCCACATGTGATTTCATCGTGTTGTCGGCCTCATAATCCTTAACAGCTAGGACCCGTTTACCCCCTCTTCTTGCTGTAGGAAACTGCTCCTCATTCTTAGCCAGATTTTTTAGTACTTGCATTGCCTCATCTGGGTCTTTGTCCAGTAGTAATCCATTTGTTGCTGAATCAATTCGAATACGAGTTTGTAAGTTGGCAGCATTATAAAACTTAGTTACCTGGTTCCAGACAGGGAATCCATGCATTGGGCAGTTCCGTAGAAGAGTGGTAAATCTGTCCCAGGCCTCGTGCATCGGCTCGTCATCTTCCTGTTGAAAAGTAGCAATTTCGTTACGTAATCGCTCAGATAAGTGTGAAGGATTAAAACGAGATAAAAATTCACGAGACAAATCTGCCCAAGTTCTGATTGAACCCGGCGTAAGTTTATTCCACCAAGTCTTTGCTCTGTCCCTTAATGAATGGGGAAACAACCGAAGCCTCAGTATCTCCGAATTAACTCCTGGTAGTCTAAACGAACCACAGATTTCCTGGAACATTTTTAGATGCTCCCTAGCATCCTCTGTAGCAGCACCACTGAAATGACCGGCGTTGTTGATCATGCTAAACATAACAGGTTTCAGCTCGAAGTTGTCAACATCTATGTCCGGCAGCGTGGTTTCCAGTTCTACATGATCATTCAACATGTAGTCACGACAGGACCGTCGTCTGGCAGCGGCAGCAAGGTTGCCGACAGGAGATATAACTGCTCCATCTCCAACAAGAGGGTCGTTACCCAGGGGGTTTCCTTGGTTGGCCATCGTCTCTAACTGTTCCTCAAGGCACTCGTTCCTGGCTAGTATGTGACGAAGTCGGTTCTTGAGATTGAATGAACGTTCAATTTCCGGATCTAATGGATACTCAGGATCTTCTCCTCGTCTCGATCTGCGCATAAACAAGAAACCTTGTGAAAAGCAAAAGTTGGACAAACCAAATTAAAACAGAAAAATAAAAATAAAAACGAAAAGTGCAGTAAAAGAAAAGGTAGAGTTATGTTGCCAGTCCCCGGCAACGGCGCCAAAAAATTGTTGCGTGTAAAATAGTCTATCGCAATTGTAGTGCAAGTATACACGACGCAAGTAGTAAAGTGATACTGAAGTATCGGATATCGTCTCCACAGGGACTGGGCTAATAGCTTCAACTTGAATCACTGCACGAAAGTAAAGAAAATAATTGAGAAAGTTGTCACGAAAATAATAAAGAGAACTTAAATAAAAGAGTAGAGAAATCAAGATAGAGAGAATGGGCTAGTATTGAATTGCTCAGTAGTGCAGGTATTGTTGCTCAGTAGTGCAGGTATTGTTGAGTATTGAATTGCTCAGTAGTGCATAGTAAACTTGATATGTTAATGGTAGTCTTGATCCCTGTTGTACCTAGATTAAATACAACCAAATTGAGTTGATAAATGATCATCTAAGTTGGCTTGAACAATGTTTTAAATGAATAGGGTTGGAGTCTAATATTATTGGCTTAGTCGAATGATATATAAACCTAAATTGCTTGATTAAATTCAATAGTTGACATCTTAAGGATTTAAACTTGATAAAATGAATGTAAAAGTCAGCTCAATGAACTTAAAACGAATTGGGTCTAATCTTGTACACAAAGTTATAGTTTCACTATAGTATCTTGATCTTATTATGTTAAAATCTTGAAATTGAATTATGTGAGTAACTAGCATGTCATTCGAATTGCACTTGAAAGTTTGAGGGATTGATCTAGTCTTAATCAAATTAAATAGACTCACTTGTTTAATCAACCTATTCGACTAGAGATAGCGTCTTAATGAATTAAGAAGCTTAAACCTAGCCTAGTGTAATCTGCCCAGAAAATTTTGTTCTAGGCAACAACTTTAAAAATTCACCATAAATTGTGTAGGTTGAATTAAGGGCTGAAATTTATATGGAATAAACCATAGTATGTCTATTTTCATTAGAAGAAAACAAAATTAAATTCCGATTTGTGAGCTGAAATCTGGAGATGAAAACTCTGAACAGCGCAAACTGTCCAAAAATGTAATTATCCTTACTTTGATTTAAAAACTGTATTAATTGGAAAGATATTAATATGAAAATTTTAAACGGTTGTAAAAAGAGTTAAGTAAGCTTTTAAATGGTGTAAACTAATTGAAATTTCAACGTACGGAATGAAAATTTTGTATGTTTAAGTAAACAGTGCGCAAGCTGCCTGGCAGCAGCAGTCTCGGTAATTTGGATAATTTGCAAACTGTTTTATAAACATTTTGGTACTGCCCTAAATAAAGTATTGACCTTGAATAATGAATCACCTTAGATAATTATATTTGAAACCAAATCAAGAGTTAACTAAATTGGAGTATTAAGCTTAATCAAATTGTCTAATAAGTTTGTATGCTAGTGAAGTAATGTATAAGGTCGATTAAGACACTTGATAAATGAAATGTTAAGATTACTTGTTTCTTCAAAGATAGGTTAAAGCATAAATGAATTTAAATTGAGTAGGAAAGTATGATTGTCTAGTTGAAAACCTAAATCGAATGAAGTAATTGATCACTTGAATGGTGCATAGTCCTTGTGCATGAGATGCTTGTTGAATGTGTAATGTGCACCCTTGAATTGAACCTTTGTTCATTATGTGCTTGAACATTTGAATGATAATTTAAATACTAGACTAAGGCTTGACCTAACATGTTTAAAGCTTGAACAAGATGTAATTGGATTAAAGAACCTTGAAACCTAATAACTTGATATATTTTAGATGCTACCTCACTAAGTACAATCTTGTACTTATCACTCTTGGTTGCATTCTTCCCAAACCTCAGGTAAAATCCATCCCGATCAGTAGCTTGACATTGAAGTTAGCTTCCTTGGATTTGAAGCAAGTCATGCAAGATTTGAAGTAGGTTATTGTAGTTACTTCGATGTACTCCTAGTTGGTGGCTACTAGAATTGTATATAAGTCCTATAGGTCATGCATATGGATGTTTTGTAAATGTATATAAGATTTGATCAAGTCTTGTAATGAACCAAATCACTTGTATGCTTTAAAGTCTAGATTGAGAAAATTCAAGTTCGAACCTTAAAAATGACATTGTTGAGAGTAAGAACTACGAATCTCGAATATGGACCATAAAATTAACGTATACTTTACAAAAAAAACTACCCTTCAAAATGACAGCGGTCCTTAAAAAATTACAAAATGGGTACACTAATATTTTTTCATTATTTATAGTTTTTGCAATAATAAATTATTAAAAATGAACAATTTTTTAATTTACTATAATATGATATAATAAAAAATAATATGAATATACAAATATCTCAAATTTTATATAATTATTTTTTAACTAAATTACATGAACATAAAACATTACGAAAAATATAATACAATATAATATGAAAATAAACATATATCAAAATCTGCAAAATATAGATTATTAACATGTTCAAATTACATAGATGCAAAAACTTTAAACATGAATGTGGCATATACATAAAATACAAGGACATACAAAATGTCTTTTATTGAAATTTTGAAAGAATAAAACAATCAACTGGTAAATTCAAACTACATATTACAATCTCTCATGCTGCAGGATCATTGAATCGCCCAGAAAGAAGCAGTTTGCCTTGCGGGAATAGAAATCTTTTATCACTTTTAGGTGTTCTTGTTTATACTCACACTAAAAACTTAAGTTTAAGGTTAAGGTTTTTTTTTGCTCAATAAGTATGATTTTATTAACACGAAAATCATACAATGCATCCAACTCGGGCCTCATTAAAAACCTCCCTATACCTAAGTGGAGAAAAAGCGTACCCGAGAAGGACAACCGAGAACCAAACACCAACCCGTACACAGCAAAAATCCCCACCCAGCCATACCCCAACAGCTCGATCCGCCCAGGTCACAACCGACCAAGGCGTCACGCCTCCAGGTCACCCGCTCTAACCGCGCCAAGCCATAAGGCCCTCACCCCGCCCAAATTTAATCCCTCCCCAGCACGCCCCAAGAACCGCCATCCCGCACACCCCCAGCACCGCCCTCTAGGCTAAAGTCCCATACGCATCCAGACACGTCTGTCCACTCCACCTTTAGCCAATGTATCGGCTAGTACATTTGCCTCGCGGCCAACATGATGAAACACACAATTCACCGCTAAACTTGCTTCATCGATACGCCTAAATAAAGAGAAGTACCTCCAAGGCCGACCCTCAACGTTAAGAATCCATGAAATAGAAACCAAGGAATCCGATTCAAATACACAAGGCCAAGCACACCATTGCGATGCCCAAAACGACTCCATCGCATAGCAAATCGCATGTAATTCAGCCTCGTTCGAATCCAACACACCCAGCGGCCCTGAAAATAAAGCCAGTACCTGGCCCCGATCATTTCTTAATACTCCGCCATACCCCGCTGGACCAGGTTTCCCCCGCGTCGAGTCGTCGACTTTAAATTTCACTATGTCGGGTAGCGGTGGAGTCCATGTAATACCCCGCACGAGGCACACTTAGCCGCACATCCCCCTCACACCATCGAGGGCAATCCCACCAAACTGATTCAACTAGAAGTGAATGTGAATCAAAAGCTCTCACCCAATAGAAAGCGTGCAGCTTAATCAAGAAAAATAACTCGGAATCAGACAGCCTCTTACCATTAAAAATCAGGTCGTTACGAGCTAACCACATGGACCACAATACCGCAGCACACCCCGCCAACCACCACTGTCTTACGGACCCCCGGAAGAAACTATCCAACGCCATGTACACGAACTCAACCACCGATGCTGGGCGCACCACCTCGACACGCCATCATGCAAAAAACATCGACCAAATCACCCACATATACGGACAGCGAAAAATAATGTGGTCCGCTTCCTCATCCCCTTCCCCACACCAACGACATAAGAAATTTTGAACATCTAATCGCATCCCCCGATCCCTCAGAAAACACAACGTGGGCAAACGTCGCAGCAACACAAACCACACAAAGCATTGTATCTTCGGTGGAATTTGGAGCGACCAAATCCCAGAAATTTCCGAGTCCAATTCCAATCCAAATGACGCCATTAATCGAGACAGCATCACCACCGAAATATTTCCCGTCGTCGTATTTTTCCAAACCAATCTATCCTCTAATTTCTCCGATAAAACCGTCGACCCTACTACGCACCTCAACTCCCGCAACTGGGCCAATTCAAAAGATCTCAACGGTCTCGAGAAGTACTCGCACCAAACCTCATGCCCAGCGAATTCCCACAGGCATAATCCTTAACCAACGCCCATTTATCCGTAGCAATGTGGAAAAGGCGAGAAAAAACCACACATAAGGGCTCGTCCAAGCACCAACGATCTCGCTAAAATAACACCTTCCTCCCATTACCAACTAACCAAGTAAAATTCGACAGCCCCATAAATTGATTAACACAAGCTTCATCTTGTACTTCTACAATCTGCCACCAAACCGTCGACATAGCCCGTCTCCGCCCCCTAGGTACCCACCGGATCAACACATCATCACCATATTTCGCAGCCAAAATCGAACGCCACATTGACACCCCTTCCATCGCAAAACGCCATCTCCATTTCGCCAAAAGAGCCAAACTACGCTGATGTAAGTCAACCACCACCAAACTTCCTCGGCCTACACACCACCCTCCAACTCACCCGGCTCAACTTGCGTCGCTCCTCGGAACCGCCCCATAGAAATGTTCTCCGTATTCAGTCAATTCTTCGTATAATACCCTTAGGCACCAAAAAAATGCCCATATAATAAATCGGAAGAGCAGACAGCACCGAATTAAGCAAGGTCAGGCGAGCTGCGAACGAGAGAGAGTCCATTTTCCAACCTGCCAAACTTTTACGAAAACATTGCAATAATGGCTCCCACATGCTTAAGCTACGAGGATTAACTCCAAGTGGCAGTCCTAGGTACACCATCGGTAACGTGCCCCTATTACATCCCATAATCCCCACCATAGAACTCAACACCTCCTCCTCAATGCCCACTCCATACAAACCTGATTTAGCGTAATTAATTTTCAATCCCGAGCAATACTCAAAACAAGTCATCACCCTCTTCAAATTATTTGTGAAACAAGGTTCACCTTGTAAAAATATCACCGTATCGTCCGCGAACTGAAGAAGTGACACAAAGCAATTATTTACAACTCGAACACCCCTAAGCAGCCCTCTTCTTTCCGCTTCACTCAATAATTGGTGCAACAATTCAGCCACAATAACAAACAATAAAGGCAAAAGTGGATCGCCTTTCCGTAAACCACGCAACATCGAAAATTCTCGAGTCGGGCACCCATTAAGTAAAACCGAAAGCCTCGCCGTTTGAGTACAAACTCGCATCCAAGCCCTCCAAACCGCCCCAAATCTCATTCGACACTAATTTTTTTCAAGGCACTCCCACTTGACGCAATCATATGCTTTCGCGAAATCCAATTTCAAAATCACCCCCTCACTAAAAGATTGTTGGTGCATAGAGTGAATCACTTCATTGGCCAGCATAATACCATCCACGATCTGACGTCCCTTAACAAAAGCCGATGGGACATCGTTGATTAGAACAGGTAGCACACGTTGCAATCTCTTCGCCAAACATTTGGCAACAATTTTGTACAACGAATTCAGCAAACAAATAGGCCGGTAATCTCCCATCATTCGAGGATTTTCCTTCTTCGGAATTAAATCCACAAAGGCCGAATTAACTCCCTTCGGCAGTGCACTCGTCGCATAAAATTGCTGCATCATGTTCATCACGTCACCCTTCAAGAAATCCCATCCCTTCTTATAGAATTCAAACGTAAAACCGTTCGGACCTGGTGCCTTAGACCCCTCACAACCCCAAACAACTGATCGCACCTCCTCCTCATCAAACGGTACTTCTAGAGTCGTCGCCATTTCCCTCTGTAACTGATTAAAACGTACGGCCATATCCATCTCCCCCAAGCATGATTGTGGCGCGAAATGCTTTCGAAACTCATTAAACACCGCCTGTCGAAGCCGTTCCAGATTCGATTCCCACACCCCATTAACCAGAAAGCCAGATAGACAATTGCGCATCGATCTCAACTTAGCCGATCTATGAAAAAAAGCCGTGTTATCATCTCCTTCTCGCAACCAGCGCACCCTCGCCTTTTGCCTCCAAACCGACTACTTTAGTCGTGTTAAATTCCACTATTCATGCTGAAAGTTACGTTTATTCACCACTTGTGAATCAGACACAATGCCCTCACCTACAGCCCCATCAATCGCAGCAATGGCATTTGTTGCCATCTCAATTCGATGATCAATATTGCCAAACACAGACTTATTCCAACCACGCAAGAAAGCTTTCAACAGACGCAGCTTCTCAACCATACCCCCAGACCTCGGTAACAACGAAATTCTCAACCATTCCTCTTCCAAATCCCGCACATACTTTCGCTCCCCCACCCAAGCATTAAGGAACCTAAACGGCCTCGGGCCCCAATCCAAATTATCACTCACAAGAAACAATGTTGTATGATCATATAGGCCTCACGGCAGCAAAGATAATCTCAGATTCTCAAACCGATCCAACCAAAGCATTGATACTAAACACCTATCAATACGACTACATCTATTCTCGGGTCCAAACCACATAAAAGATTGCCCACATAAATCCATATCACATAAACCATTTGCCTGAATAAAATCGATAAAAGCATCCATAACTCGAGACGTAGAAATGCACCCCTGGCTCTCTGATAGAGACGTGATCATATTAAAATCTCCAATCAAACACCATGGAATTTCGCGGGAAAGAACAACGGCTGAAAGTTCCTGCCACAAGACCCCATGTTGTTCCTGCCACAATCTCCAATCAGACCACACACCCAATTGTCGAGCACCCAACACCCTTCAATGGCTACAAATCGTTCCCCTATAACCGTCCTGCACACCTGAAAATGATCTTTATCCCAGCAAACAAGAATTCCTCCGGACCTTCCTATCGATGGTGAAAAAGCAAACTCAAACTTATCCGACACCCAAATATTCCGCACCATAAAATCAAAAATCAATTCCAGCTTAGTTTCCACGAGAACAACACACTCACCTCGATGTTTTCGTATCAGATTGCGGATCGCTCTTTTCTTCGCCGTCGCTCCCAAACCCTGCACATTCCACGACAACACCCACATAGCTCCTTTAAATGTGATGCGGATCCCTCGCCTCAATGAGCCGAGCGATATCCCTAATAATGTTCTCCTCGTTCCCTATTGTTTCAGCACCCAACAACTTCCCCAATTCCAACGTCTAGCGTGCTTCCTTGATAATACTCCTCTTCCTCTGTTAAAAATCAAAGTCCGACAGAGACCTGTCCGCCAAAGCCGTCGATTATGACAGAGGATTTTTCCGAGGTCGACCCCGCCCTCTCTTCACCGCTACTGGCGCACTCTCCCCTGCGTTTTCTTTCAGACCTGGTGAACGAAGTATTTCTGATAGCTGTCGGACTTGGCGTTGACGGCCTTTATACTCAATTAGCGCGGCAATCCCAGTCCTATTTACTTCGGACTGAGGCCCAATCTCATCTTCACCACAGAACACAGTTTCAACACCCCTCTCATCCTCACAGCAGTTCACGTTTCCGACACCCCTCTCGCACTCGCTCACATCCATACTTTGGTGCTCAGTCACCAACCTATCCACCACGCCCACATCTTCATCCGCAACTCCAGGATGAGCATGTTCGGTATGCAAAACATCCTGCTGCATGGACAAGGAACCCACCACGCGATCATCGGTCCTCCGATTATCATCCCATAATTTATTGATCGTCAAACTATTCAGTGAAGTCGCACTTAACGAATTCAGAACCACTGTATCGTCCGCTGCCCCTTTCACACATAATAATGGTATTTGATCCGTCACCTCTACATCGTTGACAAGATCAACCGTCCGACTTACCCCCTCCGATTCCTCATCAGTCGAGTAAACCTCTCCCTCCACATTCTCTGTAACCCCCTTAGCCCGGCCAAGACGGTTGACCCGAACTACGAAGATTACATGGGGAAAACCAAAGTCAACCCGAAAGTCAACCTTGATTAACGACCCTTTTTTCTTTTAATCTTATCTAGATGTACATTAACCTTAGGCGTGCCCTTGAGAAAAGCATACTTGAAAAGCACAGCGATCGGAAAGCATTAAGGGACTCAATTGCACAACATACAAAAGTTAGGGACCAAATTGTAATTTCTGGAAAGATGGAGGACTTAACAGATTTTTAAGTTACCAATATCAAATTAATCATATTACATGCTTCCCTGTCAAATTTCACCTCAAACGGACATCCCAAACTCAAGCTATTGCTAAAACGATTTTCAGGACTAAAACGTAAAGCTTGCAAACCTTTAAAACATTCAAAACAGTGTCCAACGGTCGTCTGTTTCGGAACAGGGGTTGACCGTTCTGAAACACGGGTTCATTTCAAGACATGTACCGAAACAGGGCCTGGCAGTGGCCAAAACGTTTCGGAACGGCCTCTACCTGTTTCGATACACGAAGGCCATTTCGGGCCCCCGTTTCGAAACGCTAGTGCCCGTTCCGATACGGACTACCCAGAAAGTGCAGAATTTGCTGGTTTAACACACATTCATCCACTCAAATACATTCTAATGACCTCCTAATCATGCCAACAAGTCATCATACATATGAGGTACATATTTGCATCATCAAAACACATTCATGTCATCAATTAGGAAGATCCACAAGTCTATAGGCATGCACCCTAACATCCAAAACCAACCAAACATCAAGACACCAACAAACATACTTTAAACCATTCCTCAACATATCAACAACATGACAAGCATCATAGCTACCAAATTGTATTAGCAACTAGATACAATCAAACCTTAGGTGCACCAACTCATTCAACACATCCAACACTTGATCATGCTTTTAAAACAAGAAGCGTAGCATAACCACTTATGAAGAAGAAGATTCAAATGTTGCAAAGCGTTAAACCACATAGTTCAAACCATAAACCGAACTTTGTTCAACATACACAATCTCATTACACATCAATATAAAAGACTTTCCCCCCATTGCCTTTATTATCTATAGCTATAAACCAAGACATACTTCTCAAGTGGAGCTCTTCTTGAATCCCTTGCTTCTTGCTGTCCCAACTTCAATTATCTGCATTGATGGACAAAAAGGAGCGTAAGCACATAATGCTTAGTGAGGAATGCTCAAAACCAAACACCATCAATGCAGCGAATCATAAAACCCTCTTTAAAAGTAGATGCAATCCAATAAACCAAAGTATTGTTTGAAAAACCACTTTTGAAACAACATGCTTTAAACCATGCATTGCTCAACATGAAATCCAACCTTTAGCTTAGAAAAGCTAAACAACTCATCCCAAAACACATTCTTGCAAAAACTATTATTTAAACCTTTCCATGCATGAACACCACATGCAAAGTTAAACTCAAATTCCATGGAAACCACTTCCACTTCACCACATACTTTCCTCATGCTTGATGATCATTTCAAAGCAAAACCTTTCGAAAACCATTTGTTCCTTCTAACTATCTCATGCATTCAACATATACAAACACATGAATTACCAAAAGCAACATTTGCATTACATGCCTTTCTAAACAAGTCTTCACAAGACTTCAATGCACTAAAGAGATTCCATGCACATATACACCATTCACAATAGAAGATAAACACTTGTTCAAGCTTAACAAGTAATACATGCACTCTTAAACCTTTACACACTTCCCATGCAACCTTGCATCATTTCAAGCATCTCTCGCTCCATTACATTCAAGAACATTATATTGGCTTTCAAGTGATAATTCACAAACCATTTCAACTCAAGACACAATCGGATACGCGGATTACAAGCGTTGGCCCACACGCTTCATACACACTACCCAACAACACAAGGTGGAGTTTACCGGTACAATCACAACCCCTCAACACCCGTAATGAAGTTTAATGGTACAATCAAAACCCCTCAACATCACTCATCGGAAGTTGTATAACTCACTAACGAGAGTACGGGACACATCACACAAGATCCACACACGGACTTTTAACCACCGTTGTGACCTTACCAAGATCCACACACTGACTTTTATCCACCGTTGTAATCTTACCAAAATCCTCACCCGGACTTTTAACCACCGTTGTGAGCTTAACAAAATCCTCACACGGACTTTTAACCACCGTTGAGATCTTACCCAAAATCCTTACACGGACTTTTAACCACCGTTGTGAGCTTACCAAGATCTACACACGGACTTTTAACCACCGTTGTGATCTTACCTCTCTCGTTAGGATACTTGGATGGAGTTTACGGTACAATCACAACCCCCTCGACATCCAAGGTGACTTTATTCACGGTGCACCCAATCCTATAGCCGGCTAACAATATCTGATTAAAGTAACCACTTACATCACTTGCCAATACACATCAAATACCATCATCAATTCACTGTTTTAAAGCATCAAACACCATGCATCACCATGCAACATTACCAATTTATCAACATGCCAAAACAAGGATCTCTTACCTTGAGCATCCGTCAACATATAGCTTTCAAAACCAGCATTAAACCATGACTAAACATGCCTAAAAACAGTAATTAAAACACAACCACCCCAAGTGCATTTGAAACCAAATCATAGCTCAACCAAGAGAGAAATTACATTTACTTACTCTTGAGCTTAGCTAAGTTGTTTAGACTTAAACTAAGCTCCCAAAACCTTGTCCAAAATGTTTCAAAGCTGGAAAACTCTTTTCCACTCACCGATACACAAAACTATGCTAGCCGACAAGCCTTCCAAGCATCCGAAACCTCCAACGCCACCTCTATTGCTTTCGGATCATTCTCCCCTGTTTTAAACACATAACAACAGAGGAATAATGCATCATCATGCATTAAAACACCAGCAACACAACCCAACTCGCTGCTCTACATAAATCTAACATTTCGGCTATCAAACACAACCGAAATCACCTCCAAACTCTTCCAAAACATAACCCAGCCAAGATTCATCACTTCTAACCATTTCTAAACATCAATTAACATCCAAAATGAACCCAAACTCGTCCTTATACCTCCAGCATTAATAGAACACCAAGATCACCCCAAAAACCACTATTTTCATAAGCAAAAACTTAAGAAACATAACCTATTCGGGATTGCATTGATTAAACCTCAATTACACATCATTAAACATCCAAAATACATTTAAAATCCATCTCAAAATAGAGCCCAAACAAACACCATGAAATTCTTCAAGATTTCTTCCAAATCTTGAGTTTTAAGCCAAAATCAAGATCACAACATTAAAACCTTTTATAAAACTAAATTTAAAGATTGAGAACTTGGGAATTTCAGTAAAGAACTGAGTATTTAGAGGAGAAGAACATCCTTACCTCTAAATGTAGATTTCTCCTTGATTAGAGATAATTTTCTTGAAAATCCAATGAGCAAATAAAAAGGTTTTGATGTAGAAATGATTAGGAATCAATTGATGATTGAAACCTCATCATTTAGTGTGAAAATCAATAGAAATGTTGCTGTAGAAATGTGTTTGGCTGAGGGAATTTTGAGAGAAAATGAGATGAGAAAGTTTTAACAAAAGTTAGTTATGAAAATCTAAAATATGGTTTTCCACTTTTCACTTAATTAATTAAACATTAATTAAATCATTAAAATCTAAGAAAAATCTGGAGAAATCTTTCTTGGGTAAATTAGCTTCTTAAAGATTCAAAGTTTCAATCCTTACAAAACAGTTACTACTGAACTTTTCAAAAACTACATTTTAGTCACAATTTCGAAATGTCACACTTCCAAACCTTATTTTGTAAAATTGATTTCACCACTCTCTTATATATATTAAAAGAGGATTTTTAGATATTTTTCCATATTTTTTAAAGCATCCCGAACTAGGCTTTCCCTAAAACCTCATTTTATATTTGAACCGTTTCTCAGACCGGTCCGATTCAGACCCTAAACTTCTAAGCCCAAATTTGGGGTGTTACATTCTCCCTCCTTTCTTTCGAAAGGACTTCACCAATTTCATGTACCCGGATGCGATATCGTTTAGCGCTGATCAATATGTCTAGTGTTTCCTCAATTGGCAAGAACCAATCCGTCTCAATTAGAAATCGTGCTCTTTCAAACGAAGTAGGTGCCACCGTTGCTTCCTCAATACTCACTAGTTCCCCCCACATAGCTGCAATATTCCGAAACGTCCCTTTGGACCAGGCGTGAATCTTTATTCCGCACGCCGATAACCACACTCTCCGATTCGGTATAACACATTCCGGCGTCCATGCCATCACGTTCTCCAACCATGGTGAAAAACAACCTGATTCGACACACTTATTTCTTGTTTCCTGATTCCTGATTTGGGAACATTAATAGAATTAAAGAACCCGCCACCCTCATTAAGGATACCTCATTAATATTTGCTTTCTTAAAATACATCGCCAATTCCAGTATCGATCTCGTTTATCGAAAATAACCCACTGCGCAATTCTTCAAAACCTCTAATTTTTCCTCATCGATAACCCCCTCCACCTTGCGATATTCAATTGGTTCTCCATTCAAACCAGCCCTAGTGTCGCCTTTCTCTACGCTTCTTTGTCTCTCCATCCGATTAGAAGTTGCCCTGCTCGGTTTCATGCTTTCAATCACATCCGATCCAGCAGGGAAATCCTCCCTCCGGTGGCGCCAAAAGGAATTGCGGGTATCCCTCTGTGCCATCTGAACTTTGAGTTTTGATTCGTATAGCCGAAAGCCATCAAGTCGCTCAATAACCCTATCAGCCTCCACTTTTGTTTTCATCCTAACAAATCCAAACCTTGACCCATCTCGAGCCCTCTTTGTCGGTACAAAAACGTCGACCACGACCCTATGTCTATCAAAAATCTGCCAAACTCCTTTCCAATGTAATTGTGACGGCAGATTTCTGATGAACAGCGTCCAACATCGTCGCCCATCAGCCCTTTCGCCCATCGCCTATTTATTTGACGATATTTTTGACCATTTAAGGTTAAGGTTAGAGTTTAGGATTTAAAGAATTTGGGATAGGGTGTATTTTTTAAGGTCTAGGATTTAAAATTTAGGGTTAGAACTTAAAATTTAAATTTGTAGTATTAAGGCATAAAAAGGAGTGCTGAAAAAGAGTAGAAGATTTTTTTCTGCCCTACGGAGGGCCTAACAAGGACTTGTGAATCGAATGAAGATCAATCGTTTCGAAGGTTAAATATAATGCACTTTCATATTTAATAATAAGTTGCATTCATATGCAGTCAGGGGCGGATGCACCATTGTGACCCACTTTTAGTAAATAGAATAAATTACGTTAGTAACCGCTAAATTTTTAGAGTATTTTCACTTTGGTCACTGAAATCGAATGTCTAGGCACATGAAGAGGGAGTCAAATCAAATGGCGCCAAGGCACTTAATTCAGCATTATCCTGAGCTCAAACCAAATCAAACTAGTGTTAATAGCACACAAAATAGAAACAAGAGAAAAGAAGGATTAGCAAGCCTAAAAGCTTCTTAGGAAAGGAAAGTAATTGAATAGAGAAGAAATGCAACTGCCAATGGACAGTTAAAAGAAATAGCTTTAACTTTTATTAGAAGAAGACAAATGAGAGTGGTATTGGTGCAAATAGATTCCATATGTTATCACTATAAAAGGATTACGTATTCTGATATGCAATATAGCATCTTCCAAAGTCAAACTGATTTAGTAAGCTGTTGTTCAAATCTCCTTTTCTGATTTAGTAAGCTTAATCACACTTCCAAGCTTAAAATACAAATTAAAAAGATAAAGAGTTGGTCGACAACCAAGCTTAATCACACTTCCAAGCACAATTAAACAATCAGAAAGCCACTATTTTCCGAACAAAAATCATTTCTCCTTTCCATGCCCAACACTAAGAAAATAAATTATAAGCTATAATCTTAAATTCTAAATCCTACACCCTAAAAAAATACCCTACACCTAATTCCACAAACCTTAATCCTAAACCTTAAACCTAGCATTCTAGGATATTGGCATAAATAGTAGCACCAAGCAAGGATTCAAGATTTTTATTTGTATTCTCCTGCTAATTGAACATATTACAAAAATCAAACATACCACGGGCAAGGGATCTGTACAATCAAAGCACCTTAGCAACACAAAACTTTGTTTTAAACGTTCGTTGAGAGGCTTTCTTTTAATCAACTAAATTATGTGAAAAGTGAAAACCATATTAAATACAAGGTTTAACCATCAAATAAGTGTCTAAATTATATTCTTTTTTATATGTGCCTAAAATATTTTTAAGCCTAAGTAGGTGTATAACGTTTCATTCCATTACCATTTTAAGGTTTTTCCGTCAACGACCGTTAAATTTTTTTTGTCATCCAGTCATTGCATGACTTGTGGCCTATTTATGAATTTTCATTTAATTTTTGAAAAAAAAAACCCATCAAATCTCTAAATATCCCATCTACCGCCGCCGAACACTACGTTACCACCACTATAGTTAAGGTTTCCTCTCGTTGCACGATTCCCAAGGCCTAGTTCGCCGTTCATCCATTTGTCGTTCAGTTGAATATTTCACGTTCGAAGATCGTGGTTCAATCGGCGACTTGTTCGTTGAATTTTGACGACAGAAGGTTGGAGTTATCGGTTGTAGGGGGTCAACGAAGGAAGGAGAAGTTGGTGGCAGTTGAATCGATGGCTCAATGAGAAGAATTTGGGTTTAAAGATTTAAGGTTAGGGATTTGGGGCTTTCTGGAAAAATTAAAGGTTTTATGATTTTTCAAAAATTAAAATTAAAATAATTTATAAGAATAGATCGCATGTCATGCAATGATTGGATAATAAAAAAATTTTAACATTTGTGACAGAAAAACCTTAAAATTGAAGTGGAATTGTGGGGTATTTATGAAGGTTTAAAGTTAGTGTGGGAGCTTGAGATTAGTCATGTATGGGTGGAATCAGATTGTAAGCATGCTCTGGATATTTTCAAGGACCGTTCCGCTATGGACCATAGGGCGCCCTCTATTGTTGATCACATTTGGGACCTTCTTAATAGAGATTGGGAAACTCAGTTATCTCTGATTGCTAGGGAAGATAATAAAAGTGGCAGATGCGCTTGTACAAGCTGCTTGGAGAGTGGCGTTTGGTACGCATGAACTTGTGTCGCCACCGTCTTATGTTTTGGATTTCTTACATCATGATAATTTGATGTCGTAGGTATGTGTTTTGGAACTTAGTACGATGTAATATTATGGTGAGTATTTTTTTTCTCCATTTAGGCTTAGGGAGGTTTTTTTTTTATTGAGATTCATGGTAATATCCCTTTCTAATAAAAAAATCTTAAAATTGTTACAGAATGAAACGTTAGGCACCTACTTGGACCCAAAATACTTTAAGCACTTATCAGGAAAAAGAGTAAACCTAAATATAAAGAATCATGACAAAAAGTTTGCAGGTCGAGTGTTGTTAACTACGAAGGGATTTTTTGTATAATTATTGGTATCCGACCCATTGGTTGACTAATTCAAATTAAATTTTAAATGAATCAAAGATTTTGTTTAAAAGGCTTAGCGCCTTATCCTGCTAGATCAATTGGTTGTTGATACTATAGAGGGAAGCTTTGGCCTGACTAGAAAGAACTAAAGAAAAAAGTTTTTATTGCCCTTATAAATTTTTTGCACCTAATTTAGCCCTCATAATTCAAATTACGATCAAATTAGTTCTTCCATAATATTGACGGCGTTGACCGTCAGGGTCCATTAACGGTCAACGTTACTATCAACACGGTCAACGTCACGAAAAGGCTGATTTGATCGTTATTTGAATTATGATGATTAAATTGAGGGTTAAAAATATATAAGGGCTTAATTGAATTTCGTTTTTTTTTCTAAGCCCAGATTTACCCTTAATATCACAAACCTCTTCAAGTTGAAGAAAAGATGGGAAAGAAAAGCATTATCAACAAGAAGAATCGAAAGACGAAAAAAGATGCCCATGACGATTGCAAAGACACTGCAAAGGAACAATTGTTGGTATTTTCCTCTTGCAAAGACACAATTGTTGGTATTTTCCTCTTGAACGTTGCCTACTTTTGTTTTATCATATTATTAAACCATCATTACTCTTTCTCAATGAACCAATTCTTAAGAATGTTTGTATGAACCAATCGAGGGCAATGTTGCTTTTCAAATATTATCAAATAAATATTATTATTTTTAAATTTTTCTTTACCCCTAACAGGAACATTGAATCTAAAGATTTCATCAGTTTATTTCATGATGAGATTCTTCTTCGAATCATTAGCTTCCTCCCTTTCGAATCAGTTGTCCACACCACTTTCCTTTCAAAACGATGGAATGAGCTTTCGAGAATAAAGACTTTGAAGCTTGAAACAACCATGGAAGACATTGTCGTTACCATATTAAATCATGTTCGTGATTCTGCTGGACAACCAGAACTTTATCAACAAAGAAACAAGGGGCAATTACAGTTTAAACTTGACCAAGGTAGACTCCTCTTTGTTTACATTATATCTAATAGATTTACATAAGGATAAGGGAACACTTCGTCTTGAATTTTTTGGTGGGGGTGAGCAAGAATCCGGTTCATTTGATTGGTTTCTGCAATTATATCAAACTAAATAAACATGGGAGACCATACCAGAATAGACCAAGAAATTCAAATTTAACCTTAGGAAAAAACACAAAAAATCAATTAAGCCCTCACGAATTTTTTACACCCAATTTAGCCGGACGGTCAACGTTACAAAAGGGCTGATTTGATCGTAATTTAAGTTACGACGGTTAAATTGGGAGAAAAAAAATTATAAAGGCTAATTTTTTTATTTTTCGTTGAGTGTTAATTTAACTTTAAGTCTTCTTTATATTTAAAATGATTTTATTATATTATAGTAAACATTTTATTTTTATAATTTTTTCTAATTTTTATAAATTTAATAATCTTTATATTTTATCAATTTTTTAATATTTACTTAGGCAACACTTCTAAAAATGTGCTACATGTAAAAAAAACTAGCATAATACACTTTCTTTCACTCTTACATTTTTTCTGCAGCGGTTATTTTTTTTCTTTAGAGTTTCTTAATAATTTTTAAGTTTTTCAAGCTAATAGTGGCGGTTTTGACCGTCTACCGGCGGTGATTTCTTTTTTTGTTTCTTTAATTTTGTTCATTTTTTAGTTTTATGTTTTGTTTTCCGTCGGCTGTTTTGGCATGTTCTTTATTTTCCGTTTGGCACGTTTTTTGTCCGCCTCTATGACACGTTGATATTCAAAACGTCTATAACTTGGTGTATGTTACAGTTGAATTTTACCGCACAACATTGTGTGGGTTGATTGTTCGTGGAGATAACCAAGACGTTTTTTTTTTCTTTTTGTTGATTGGAGTAATTCAATGATCTGCGATCTTCTAGCGAGATATGGTGATAGATTTGAAGAACACTTATGAAAATTTTATGAGAAGATTTAAATTTGTTATTCATGTTTACATACTCTTTGTTTTTTTACGTTTATTTTTATATTTTAAGGTATGTTTATCCGTATATTTTTTCTCGTTATTTTAATGAAATTTAGTGTTTGATTAAATAAATTGTGCTACATGTCAAGGTTTCACTGATTCGTTTATCATTTAACAATCAAAATTAGTTAACGAAAGAAACCATTAACGGATAGACTTAAATGTTTTTTATTAACACATCCTAAATTAAATGCAAAATTTTCATAAAGATTTGATTGATTTTCATTAAAGTTTTTTATCCTTAAACCTGATATAAGAAGAGTTTTTAATGTTTTAATAATATATAATAATATGGTAAATTACTTGTGTGACTGTCCAACTATGAGGTTCGATCTATTTTGACCACCCAACTAAGAAAATGGACAAACACACAACCAATTTTTTTAATTGGTCATATTTTGACCACCAGCCATTAAAATCTAACGAAAGTGGCGACATGGTAGTTAACTAAAATTTGTATAATTACATATTTGGTCAATATTAGTTACCTATTATATTAATTTAGTCCTATTTTATCTTTATTCAAAATTTTAAGACTCTAATAAGATGGTGACATATGTCACCATCTAATTAAACGTTTTTTCTTTTAATTTTAATTTATTTAATTTAATATTTTCTTCCAATCGGTGACATGATTAAAGAGAAAATGAATAAAATTAAAGATTTGCATTTGAGGATGGGAGATTTTATCAACATATCTAATTAATGCTTAACCTGTGAAATGGAGATGAAAAATTTCAACACTTTCATCTTTGTTTCTACTCGTCAGCTGTATTAATTTGCAAAGCATCGTCATTTGTGGAGTTAAAAAAATACATAGACATGGACCATTATACTTTAGAAAGAGAAGTAAATTTGCCACCATCATCGAAATTAAGTCACCACGAAACATCATATTTGTTAGTCTTTGAGGAATTTTCACAAACAGTTTTCGTGCATTCATTCTTTCTATCTTCTTCTTTCAAAAAAAAATTAGACCTGACAAAATTATTGGTTTTTACAGAATCCTTACTAGGAATTTTTACAAAGAAGAAGAATTTCACGTCTTAACACCAAAAGTCCTCGCTTTCCTTACAATAGTGCAAGTGTACACGTCTCAAGTAATATAATGATAAGTATATCGAGTATCGTCTCTATAGGGATTGAGCTAACCTTTTGATCTTACTTCCTCGCACTGCAAACAAATAAAGTAAAAACACGGATAAGTTGGGTTGTTTTGAATAAACTAAAATACTAAAACTAAAATAAGCCAGAAAGAAAAATAAAGAGAAAATCAAGTTTGAGAGAATGGGTCGGATGAGAATGCGTCGTAGTGTGGAATCCTATTGACTTGTCTCAATCTTGAATGCAGTAACACAAACTGTCATGGCAGTAACCTAAGTCCCTACCGCGGCCGCAATGATTGAGTCCCTGCCGCGGCAATCCATTGCTCTTGAGCAGATGTTGTTAAGGTTCGACAAAGCGTCTTTAGATGGCTCCTCCTTATCTCTAAACTCGGAACACTGTTGATGGCTGAACTTTGACCATACCTCTCGACGTAAACCAAAGACAAACACCAACCAATCACACGCTTCTCTTAGCCGCTAAAACTCTTAACCTATCCCTAGGCCGAGTTAGTTAACACCACGTGGGATGAAAACCGTGCTTATTCGTTTTTTGAATTCAACTCTCTCGATATTGAACAAATGGGTGATCTCACAAACTCTCTCTCGATAAGTATGCAAGAATGATTAAAGCCAAGAATAAGCAAACCTCAACTTTATTGCATTAAGAACTTAAACAAATAGAATTGTCTTCACACAACTACTAAACAAAATAATCCTAACCCTAAGAAAATTAGAATATAATGAATGGAAAGAAAACACAAACTAAATCTTAAGCTTTCTCTCTTCTCTCTTCGAATTCTCTTCCTCCAATACCCCCTTGATGATGGCGGCAAGCCTCCTTCATATAGGGGAGGTGTAGACACAAATTCTTCTTGGAGAGGAAGTTAGGTTGGACATAGACTTAACTTTATTAAAGATGTGAATCTCTTTAATTTAATACACTATTCACTTTTGGCCAAGAATCCAACTTTATCCTTCCTTCCATGTTTTTGTCCCCTTCTTGAGCTCCAACTACCACGGAAAGTATGTAGAAAAATCCGGCATTTAAAGCTCTACAAATCAGCTACCACTTTGCCTGTTTTGTCCTCCGACAACTTGAGTAGTACACTGTCGCGGCACGGCATTCTGCTGCCTCGACATTGGTTTGGAACTGGATCTGCTCAGCAAGGCTTCATTCTTCATAAAATAGATTCTCTCAGTAGAAGCTTTCAGTTGTGGTTTGGATTCTGACTTATCATTTCTTTTCCTTCATTGCTCTCACAGCATCTCCTGCCCTGGCATCGTATAAATCTGCAAAAGCACCAAACATGCATCAAATAGTACCTTTTTCATAGAAGAAACAGAATATGAGGACCAAAGGTATAAATGATGAAATCAATGCATGAAGGGTCGTAATGCAGCTCAAATGGGTGTAGGTTGAGTGATAATTGCCATGAAAAAAATATAAAAAAAAATATAGGACTTTTGGGCACTTATCACTTAGAAATAGCCGTGTAGGTTGAGTGATACCATTACCCTGAGATGCATTTTTTTATAACAGCCTCAACATCATCAGTATCAAGTAAGTGCACGTCATCATCTTCCATAATAGGCACAATATTTTCTTCATCCTCACTGAAATCTTCAAGCAATTCGCCCCAACGACCAACTGCGGGTTCGGTGTCACGATATATTGATGAACTCATTCTCTGTAAATATTCAAAAAAAAACATATGCAAAGATTAAATTTTGGTTTTCTTATTAAAATTTTAAAAATAATAAACGGCAAACGGGTTAAAATTCTAAAAATATAAAACTTACCGGATTCAACGAGAAACCGTGTAAACGTGATGTATAATTTAAAAAAAAAAGTAATTATCATTCGAATGAATATATCTTCAATCACACAAAAAGTACAAACCCTCTATAACTTAAAAAATACCAGATTAATTAAAAAAATTAATCGCTTATTTACTGCTGAGAAACCGAGAAGATCTACAGAAAAATACATTTCAAAAATATTCACCGTCTTCGAATATATCTTCAAAAAATATCACCCAAATTAATGTCTCAACCTCTTTCAAATACACTACAATTCTAACTCTCTCAAAATTTTATCTTCTCAAACACTCGTACCACTTTCTTCTCTATACAATCATATATATATATATATATATATATATGGATGAGATCAAGTTACATGGTGTAAAACTCATTTTGTTTTACACTAATCTAGGACCATTGGATAAGGGAAATGGATGGATGAGATTAACAGTAAAAAATGTGAAGATTATCACTTGGGAAAAAAAGATAAGGAAATAATCTGAGCCATTAATTACCATCATCCAACGGTCTAAAAACTGTGTAAAAGTAATTGAGTTTTACACAGTGTAAGTTGATCCTAACCCATATATATATATATATATATATAACCTATACAAATATTAAAAAAAAAGTTTAGATAATAACTTTCACGTGAAAGATGGTTTTGGCATGCATGCATGCACAGTACCTCGCCATATGGAGGTGGCGATCTTTGACCTCCCAAAGCTGCCCGCGCAGCAAGCCATGCATACAACGCGCCATGCATGCCAAGCCAGGCATGCTCATTCAGGCTAATTTCACACCACCTCTCCATGTAGAGGTGGTATTGTCGAAGAGCGCCAGGAGCGGATGGCGAGGTCCCCTCGTTCACTGTTTCTTTTGGCCTATTTTCCAAAAAATTTCTTAAACCACCCTATACCTTTAAATAAAAACTAAAACTACCCTATTCCCCTAATTTTGCTTACTTTTTCATATGTTATGTACCATATATCAAGCAAAGTTGAGGAACAAGACTTGAATTTGAAACGACTTGTTAATTATTAAAAATTTCGAGTTATTCAAAATTTTATATTATAATTTAAATCTTATATGAAATTCTTTTTAATCAAATAAAATTTATAAAATTACAATTTAAATCAAATTGAGCTGTATTTTTCTGTGTCGAGTTTTGATCAATCTTATGAGTTAATGCACCAGATCTCCGGTGAGGTCATATAATAACAACCTTCAAAAATTGGCTCAAGGTCAAAGGTCCAATGGGTACCCAATGGCTCAATAAGTCCAATACCACTATTATGTTTCATCATTCTTTCCACTTTTATAACTTGCATTATGAACCTATTGGGCCATTGGGTACCCATTGGGTCGGTTTTGAGCACCCCTAGGTCCAGTCAATGCACTAGATCTTCAATAAGGACAAAAATACCCCTTTAGCACCTTTTATAGTCATTATTGTCATTAATAATTTTCAATTTAAATCTAATTAAAAAATTTATTCAATTTAACGTAATTTAGTATATATTATTTAATATGACTAAAGTATAAATATACTTTAATAATTTACTTTTAATATAAATATACATAAATATAATATTAAGGATAATTATTTGATGCACCGTCGGTGAAATTTTTTTTTTCTACAAACAAGCTTCTAAAGTTGTCACATTTTTTTAGGGGCTCTAAACCCTAACTCAAATTCTAAACCATAAAATCTCTTCCTAAACCTTAAAATCTAACCACACTTACTAAAACCATAATTTTAAACCACAACCTATAAACCCTACAAACTAGACGTTTGTGGAAAACAAATTTTCTACCGTCAGTGCATAAAATATTTCCTGTAATTGTTTGACAATGCACATATACCTTGCAGATAAAGCGATTTGAACCTGAATCTCTTAAAATTTACTACATCCGTTTTTCTCTAATTAATGTGTACATTTTAACTTTTTAAAAAATCATTGGAAGTGTAGAACATGGGAAAATAAGGAAATTTTATGTTACTGAGATTTCGCCCAATCAATTTCTTTTCATTTCTACTCCAAGTGTTGTTCAAATCAAAGTATCAAACCTTTTCTAATACCACGTAGATTAAAAACAAAGGGGGGGGGGGGCGCAAAACTGAGGATTTTGTGTTAAAACAGAGTTTAAATTGAATTATGTTTTTTTGAAATGGCTCAAAATGCATTTCTGTACTTTTAACAGAGAGTAAAGATCTTTTCTTGCTCTCGCTCTGTGGGATACACTCAGATTTGAGATTCAAACTCAAAATTTTTAAATCTCGCTTCCTAAATATCGGATTTTAGAAAGCAAAACTTTGTAGCAGAGATTTAAATAGTGGTGACAATAGTAGTAGAGGACATTATATTTTATTTTAGATACTGTCTGAAATTACGATACTCGTAATTATTATGTTTAAATATTTTTTTAACAAAAATTTATAACTGCGATACCCGCAGCAACCCTCTAGCTCAGAGTCTAAGCTTTCATGTCTTTGGGAAATGGTGAAGTGATCCTAAAAACATGCTCCTCACCTGTCCCTTTGTCTATTTTAACAACCCAACGGCTTCTTTTTCTGGAATTAACTCCATCATTACTCTTCTTGTGCTCCCCTTTTCTAATCACCAGCAGTCCTTCTCCAATGGGAAGAAAATATGTCTTAAATCCATCAATACTACTGCAACCTGCAGCGGCAGGTCCCTTCTGAAGGGCATTGTACCCTACAATAAGGGCACCTCCTCCATGCTTTGCACCCTCTTGTGCTGCCCTCAATACTGTCTTAAGATCAGTGATGTTACAGTCAATTAGCACAAAATCTGCGCATTTGTAATCATTTAGAAGCTTCTTGGCATCCCCAATGACAAAGGTGACGCAATCTCCATAATTTCCTAGAGCACATTTGGATGCTTCATAATGGTCAAGACTGTTTAAGATGCACACCACTCGGCCGCCCGTTTGATGAGCCGCTGCCACGAGGGCTAGCGCGGTGGATCCGGCAACATTAGCGCATGCCATTACCATGAGCTGTGCGTTGTTTCCCGCAGCAATGGCCGATATGAACTCGGCTACGTCGGGCTCTTTGCCTCTTCTTCCCCCCTGCAGAATAGACACCCAAATGAAACAGATTGACAATATATATATACTTTAGAAGAGAAATTAATTGCCAAGTACAAAAAGTGGTAGCCTTTGCTTACCATGTTCAAGGCTCGGAGATAAGCTTTGGTGGCATTCTCAGCAGACCAACAACAAGCCATTTTCCCTTACTTTCTTAGATTTTGTTGTTCTCTTGCTTCGGACTTGAAAGTACGTTTGGTAATAAAACTATACCTTTGTTTGATACTTGAGAGAGAATGTAAATGCTATATATATATATATATATATGAAGTGAGGTAAAAAACTTGAATCTCTTGGATTTCGATTCTACAGACAGAAATTGTAAAAACAATAACGAATTTCGACTTGGATTTGGGACGAATAAAGTAGATTGTGAGTAGAAATTAGTCAGAGTTTAAAGTAAACCGACACCGACTCTTAAAAATTTGCTTCCCTTTACATAAAATTTTGCTCGGGAGTTTACATCATTATCTTCTACAAGGGTTTCAGTCTTTTGTTGTGGAGTTTGATGTCTTGCCCCCTCGCCCTTGCTAGGAATTTCAGTGAACAGCTTAAAGACAAAACTCTGACATAAAGTGGGAGTGGAAATTTCCTCGACGGTAACTCAAAGGAAAAAAAGTTAAAAACATGAATGTATGGGGAAGATGCCGCTCCATTAACTCATCATATCCGACTTCTTTCTTTTCTTTTTCAATATTTAATGTTACAAAATGAGATCCAACTTTATCTTATAAAATTTTAAAGGATCCTAAATGACATTTAGACTTGTGAACTACATATTTTTGTTAATAAGTTGATATGATACCAACTATGTAACTAAGATATGTTCTATTCTTTACCTATTATATATTTGTTGATGATAAAAATAGGACTGGTGGTTTTAAGTGGTTCACCCTTGTTAATTTCGGATGAAAATCATATTACATAGAAGTATGAAGAAAAAAAAAGAGACCGGAGAAGAAGATGGACAATAGAGTGGAGGTTTCATAGAGTATTTTTTCTCTACCTCAAGGCATATAAATATCTTGATTGGTGGACGGTGTCAGACATAGGCTTGATAGATAATAATGAGTTGTTAAGACTAAAAAATAATAATAATTAATAGGTTGGTAGAAGACCTCTTAGACAGAAGTGCAACACTTGTCCCCTATTGATCGAGGAAACATCAAAAAGTGGTGTGTACCGATATTTTAGATTATATGTAAGGATCGCTTGACGATCCTCTTTAGTTTTTACTGAAATGCTCATTTGTCATCTTCATTTTTTCAATTAGAGGTTTTGTTTATAATTTTGTGAATATATGCATTCTTTTTTTGAGGAGCGTAGGCATCCCAATGTTACTTTGGGGGTCGATGGTCTCGACGGTCTTGTAGAAACGATCTAGAAATTTTTTGAAGAAGGGTGGAGACATATCGATGCCACTTTGGGGAGGAGGATCTCGATGCTCTTGTGAAAATGGTGTAGAAATTTATTGAAGTGGAATGGGGACATCTCGACACTACTTTGGGGCGCAAGATCATGATACTTGACGCATGAATCCTCAACTGTGATGCGGAGGTATCTCGACATCTTTTTAGGGCAGAAGATCTCAAAATTTGTCAATGTGAAGCGAAGACATCTTCAGCACTATAAGTAGAGTGGAGGATCAAAACACTCAATGTTCGATTTCGCGGGCAGAGCAGAGGCATCTGCAACACTATGTTTATGTTAACTATAATTAGACCTGGCAAACTTGACCCGAGAACCGAAACCCGAACTGAATTACCCGAACCCAGACCCGAACCGAAACCGAAAATCAACCCGAAATCTGATCCGAAATTTGATCCGAAACTCGAAATAAACCGAACCAAAACTGAACCGAATTTAGTTGAACCGAATGGACCCGAACCGAATGGAACCAAACCGAATAGACCCGAACCGAATGGACCCGATTAATAGAAATAAAGAAAGATAAAATATGAACAGCCGCACAAATCACTAAAATGTCAAATATATTGACTTTATAAAGTCATATATAGGGTGTAAAAATCTGACCAACCTAAAAATTTGATTAAAAACGACTGATCTCTCATTGAACCGAAAATAACCGAACCGAAATCAACCGAACCGAAATTAACCGAACCGAAATCAACCGACCCGAAATGACCCGAAATACAATAGACCCGAAATAAAACCGAACCGAAACCGAACCGAAACCAAAACCGAATCTGAACCGAAAATTTCAGACCCGAAATAACCGAAACCGAAATGACCCAAACCGAACCCGAACCGATTGACCCGTTTGCCACCTATAACTATAATGCCCTAAGGCCTATTGTATGGACATGATATTTTGATTATTGAATTTATTATTATAATAAATTTGCAATGTTTTGTATTATTGAATATTATTAATTATTTTAAATATCTCTAATCAATTATTATTGTGTGAACAATAATAAGATAAGATTGATATGGAGTTTGATAGATATTCATAAGATGAATATGTGAATGAGATTCAAATCAAATTCATATATGCATTTGTTGAGAACAAATATTAGGATCGACTCCTCTTGAGATTAATACATGGATTAAAATTATGTATTAATCTTCAACAGTTGTGATATTAAATCCTTAGATATGAAATTGCTACGGTTTTCAACATGAATACATGATGATTATTATGTTTTGACATAGTCAAACTTTATTTTGAATTGGACGATTATAAAGGTTATGCTTGAACATAATAAGGAATCATGCAGTGAGATGTGAGTGATTAAGATGGAATTTATCCCTCTTAACATAAGATTGATATCACTAGGCCCTTGATGATTGAGACTGAGAAATGAATGGTCGTGCTCAAATGAGTTGATAGAGATCAATGTCATTTGTTTAGTTAGTTCAATTGGACACCGAGAAACTAAAGATAAAACGATATAAGATTAACATTTTTCATGTCTTATATTCTATCAAGGTATCGTGAGATGAAAGGATTATGACATAAACTGGATTATGGTTATCTCGGATTATGAACTTTTCATTTAACTTGAGTAGTCATATTGTCTTGCTAGATGCCACTTATGACTTGTAGGATAAAATGTGATTTTATCTACGGCTAACGTTAATTGAACATATAGGGTCGCACGCTAAGAATGATTGTGGTTATTACTCTCAATAATAAATTTAAGATAATGAGATTATTTTAAATTATATTGTTAGAGATTATTTATTCAAATTTAAAGAAGTTAAATTTGTATTCATGTAATAGAATATTTTATTTATTTTGTTATTTTTTGAAAATAATATAAATAAATAATATAATTAAATAATCTCATTATCTATATTTGGTTGGATTTAAATTCCTTATCGGATAAGAAATCTGTTTTAGAATATATATTATATTTACTTTAAATAAATAATATTATTAAACAAATCACATTATCAAGATTTTGTTGGATTTGAATTTCTTATTAGATAAAAAATTTATTTTAAATCATAATTTATTTCAATATATATATATATATATATATATATATGGAAAATACTTTGATGCACAAGTTGTGTAAACTTTAGTTTACACAAGCCCTTTAATTTTAGGGTTTAGGGTTTAGGGTTTTATGTTAGGGTTTAGGGGTTTAGTATATAGGGTATATAATTTAAGGTTTATGGTTAGAATTTAGAGTTTAGAGTTTAGGGCTTAGGGTTTAGGGTTTAGGTTGCTAGGGTTTGTGATTTAGATTTTAAATTTTATAAAAGGATTGTGTAAAAAAAATTTACACAGCTTGTGCATCAAAATAAAACCCTATATATATATATATATTCGTCCTTTATTCTTGTAGAGGGTGGTCATCTTGGAAATGTTTCGTATGATATTTTTTCCGTTGCGTTTATTTGATCAATTAGTTCAATTTTTTCTTCTATGAAACCCAACAGTTTATATAGTGGATGATCTCGATGCTCAACTCTGCACTCCTTTTATGCTGGACAAAGGCGTCTACAACACTAGAAGTACAGTGGATGATCTCAACACTCAACACAAGGAATGTAGTTACCTCTACTAGGGTGCAAATGAGACTAGACAGGTCGCGAGCTACTCAAGTTCAAGTTGGTTAAAACTCGGCCAACACTAAATTTGATTGGACTCGACTCGAGCTCGAACTCGGCACGAGTTCTTAACGAGCCGAGACAAGCTACTTGATCTCGACTCAAAAAGCTCGTGACCTACTCGAAAAAATTATATATTAAAATTTTACATTGTATGTACTGATGTGGTTTCATATTTCAATATGTCTAGTAGGAAAAGGTCGGAACATCTTTTTTGTTTTTTTTTATTGTTTTGGATGTGTTGTGATGTGTAGTTTATTCTCTTTATTGTTCTTGAAATACTTATGTCCAACACTAGCGTCCGACAAATATGAAGACATGAGTTTGTGTTGCATAAACGATACTCTTATGAACTGGTGACCGAAAATGCATGTTATTGTTGATCACTCATGTGAAATATATTTGTAAGCAATTAGAAGAATTTTAGAATGATTAATGGAATCAAAGATAAGTTTAAGAAATATGTTTAGAATTTATGCATTGACAGTGAGTTTGAACACCAGGGGTGCTCAAGCTGAGCAGTAGGGTGCGGAGGATAGACACCAGGGGTGCAAAGGCTTAGCACCAATACTATACAATGACTACATTAGAAGAGAGAAACCATTCAAATAGCGGATGATGAAAATGATAACGTAAAGAAAATGAGTATAGCTGAATAGTAATAGTGATAGCTCGAAACAAAGTAAATATTACTTCGAGATCTTCAAACTTTATGAAAAAAATTTAAAAGTTGAGAGCATCTCTACTTTCACTACACCGGTTGTTGATAATAAAAATAGGATTGTGATGTTTTTAGGCTATTTATGTTGATTTGGACAGAAAGTTTTTTTTTTTTTTTTGTTCAAAGATTTGGACAGAGAGTTGCATTCTATGAAAGTATGAAAAAAAAATGAGAGAAAAAAAAGGGTTGGAGAAAAAAGTGGATAGAGAAATGGAGTAAAAATCTTCTGCCCCCTAACCATGCCTCCTTCTATGCCCCTGCCTAAAAATACTTAAAAATTAAATCTTATCTCATAACCCTAATTTTTATATCCTAAACCTTAAACTCTAAACCCTAAAAAATATATCCTACCCCTAATTCCCTACACCCTAACCCTAAGCCCCAACTTTAAACCCTAAACCCACTATTTTAAAGTGGGGGCACAAATGGGGGCATACTTTGGGTGCAGATGATTTTCATCCAGAGAAATGCGAGTACTAGAGAGTTTTTTTTTTTTATCTAACTCATGTGACTGAGTATATAAATCCGTTAAGTTGTTGTGATATCAAATGTAGGTTTGTTAGGCAATAATAAATTATTAGTACTAAAAATTAGTGGCTATTGATAGGTTGACAAAGAACCTTTTAGATGAAGGTGCAACAATAGGCTTTATTGTCTAAACAAGAGAAAAAATGTTAATGCAACTGTTATGTATTGCAATTTGCAACTAACTTTGGTTTCATATTGGAGCTACAAAATAGAAATATATCGTGACAGCCTAACTATAAGTCACAAACTTAAAATCATCTCGAATCTATTTACCTTAATTTTTGTCTGAACATCAAGATCCAATTTTGAAAATTAGTAGAGATCAAGATTCGAGCAGGTAGGAAACTTTGATTATTCACTTGTACCATTCCCCAAATATTCACCTGTTTGCTGTGATGTACAATACATACTTTTAAATGATGAACGCGTCCACGCATGGAAGCTTTTGCAAGCATAGTTATATATAAAGCTTACTTTTCTTTCTTTCTTTTTTTATATATATGTATGTCCGTCTTATGGCTCAGGTTCAGGGTGCGAGGTTGTCCCTCCTAACAATGTCATCTCTAAGGTTTAAACTCGTGTGTTCTCCTTGAGAGTGCAATGTGTCTTACCAATGCACCCAACACTTGTTGGTATACAAAGCTTACTTAAAAGTAGACCTGGCAAACTTGACTTGAGAACCGAAAATCAAACCGAGACCCAAAATAGGCTCCGAACACGATGACCCGAATTTGATCCAAAACTTGAAATAAATTGAACCAAACCGAACCGAATTTCAAATGAACTGAAAAATAGACCTGAACGATTTTCAACCGAATCGAATAAAACTGAACAGATTCACCCGAACCAAAAGTAACCCGAAATGAAGGCAACCCGAAATAAAAGTATATTAAAATAAATAAATAAATATGAGATGTGAATTGTCGCACAACTCACCAAAAAGTCAAATATACATGTTATATAAAGTCATATATAGGGTGGAAAAACTTAACTCGACCTAAAAACCCGATTAAAATTGATCGATCTTCTATTAACCTGACCCGTCGTCCTGACCCGATACCCGAACCAAAATCACCATAGACCCAAATTAAAACTGAACCAGATCCGAGTTTAAACCGAATATAATTAGACCCAAAATAATTCGAACTGAAATGACCCTAACTGAACCAAATGACATGTTTGACATCTATGCTTAAAAGCAGTGAAATATTTGCACCTCTTCAAAGTGTAAGTGTTACTGTACTTTAGTTTACGTGTTATTTCAAAATTTAAAATTTCAGTCTTAATTCAAATGGTCCATGAACAAAATGATTAATAATGACCCAAACAATTATCGTTATATATGTTAAGTCGAGTTATATTTTTTAGTATTATGAGTAAGTTGTAAATTTAATTTCTTTTTCTCCAAACTAATTATTTTAAGTCCATGTAATTTATTCATTATATTACTTGGGTCAAATCAAAATTTAAAATTTAACAAGTAGGTGACTAAATTTGACAAATTATAGTATATAGACTAAATCTGCAATTTATGCATAGAACATGGACTAAGAACAAATTTGACCAAAACTTTTAAAGTATGGAAGGCGTTGTTGGCTTAAAACGCCTTCTCTACCATTTTATTTTAGTTAAATTTTGTCTTAACCCTTAAACTATTTATAAACACTGAATTTAGTCCTTGGACTCTAATTTATCAAATTTAATCTTCTATTTTTTGAATTTTGAAATTTTTGTTTGAAAAAAAAACGATATATTGACAACATGACTATATTACAGGACTTAAAATAATCAGTTCGGAGAACATAAATTAAATTTACAACTTACTTATAATAACAAAAATATATCTCGACTTAGCAAATTTAATGGACATTGTTTGGGTCCTGGCAAAAATTTAGCCATTTTGTCCATGTATTTTTTGGTTCATGACTGAAGTTCTAAAATTTGAAAAGCATATGAACTAAAGTCGACTAAACTAGAGTATATAGACTAAAGGCACAAAGCATAAGGACTAATGACAGAATTTTACCAAAATAATTTAAAGTGGCAAAAGATCTCACAATATTTTTTTTTTTTTTTGCAAGATGCACCTTTCAAATAAAATAAGAATAAGTTTATAAAATATTTTAAAAATGGGGAAAAAGCATTGGAGGCCAAAACAAACTTTCTTCATGAAAGGTGCTCTTGATTAAGATCAGTAAACTTTGATTTGATTTTTTTTTAAAATCCCTATCCCTAATCCCTTACACTCTCGCACTAAATCCCCAATTCTAAGGTCTAAACCTAATTTCCAAATTTATTTTCTGTTGCATCCAAGCTTGGCTTCGCAACGTAGACGTCGGACGGCCGCCGCTGAGTCTTTGAAATTCGAGGTAATTAGTAATAATAAAATGTCTCCGTTTTTCCTATGATACAGTCTTCGTAGCCTTGAGTTGTTCTCCACTTCTTAATATTTTTGGAGTTTTTTTTAGGATTTTTATATTGTTGTTGGTTTTGGGTTTTTAATGTTAGTTCATGCGCTCCTCCATAGCTTCCATCTATGCCTCTGCTTCTGTTATAGTGTTATTAAAGATAAGAGGAAAATCTTTTTCTTCTTTCTTTCTTTGGCTAGCTTGAACTGGTTATATCCCTATATCCAATTCTACACCTGCATTTTCTTCTTGTTTTGAAGCCTTTGCAATGTAATTTCTACTTGAATTTCCTGTTTTTAATTGGGTTATCCATGAAGTTTTTTGGGATTAAATAGGGAAGGTATTACATTCTCGTGTCAAGATTTGAACCTATATAAGATGAGATAATATAAACATCCTTAGTCATTAGGCCAATTAGTGGATCTCGTCATCCATAAAGTTTTTACTTATCTAGTAAGTAGACTAGTTTTTAGGTTTCAGTTTCTTTTTTCCCAATAAGTAAACATGTATAAAGCTAGAAAAATGTCTTTGAATAATGGTTATGTATGTCATGATTTGTCTGGCCATGTTAGGATTAGGGAGATCAAAATCATGAAATGCATTTTCATGAAGAAAACGTACTTATACCCATTGTTTCTACCTTTGAATGCATTTAGCCTCCTCAATTTAGATTTAATTCAACTAAGCAAAATAGAAGAATTTCGTAGAGATGTTATCTATAGATGAAATGATCCTATATGTTCAAAGAAAGACATTTAAATTGAAATCAATTCGTATTATAACATTATAAATAATTATAGTTGAATTTGTATAGGAACTCGAACAATTCGACTTGAATTGAAAAAAATTTAAATAATGTTTGAGTCATAAAATAAAACTCGTCAACTCGACTAACTCGAAATTTTTTTACTCGACTCGATCAAATGCTCACCTCTACTCTTAACCAGTAAAACCTTTTAAAAACGGAGATATGTCTGTAATTAATAAGAAAAAGTTATTCAAGTTTATCCGAATTAGTAGATTGATTTTAAAGTTTGAGTCGAGTTCGTATTTTACCAATTTGATAAACTTGAAAATCAAATATTCTTGTCTTGCAATTTGGTATTTGATTTATTTAATTTCTCATCTGTCTCAAGTTCATTTTTACTAAACTTGAACTACATGCCCTTCAACCACTGTGAAATGTCTATGTAACTTCATTTCTCTTTTTATAATAAAATTCTTCCTTTTTGCAATTTAATCTCTCAACTTTGCATGAGTTCTTTGTTTCTTTAATTTTTACTTTATTTTAAGCTCATTTTTAACTAAAATTTGAACCATATGCTCCCCAATCATTGTACAATACATATATAACTTTAACTTTTCTTTTTGAAAATATTTTTTTCTCTTTTTCTAATATAGTCCCTCAATTTTTCATTTTATTCAATTTAATCCTTAGATCATAACTTTTTAAAATTATTTCTTCCTATTAATTTAGTCCATCAATCAATTAAAAGATTGTATGATATCTTACAGGTCCCACATTTTCTATGTCAAATAAAGTTTGGAATGTCGTGATTTATATATCAAATTATGAGTTTTGTACCTTTACTATTTTCAACTTGTGACTATTATTAATTTTATTCCTTATACAAACCACTAACATCATATAGTTACATCTATCAACTGATTTTTTTTACAATATTAGCGATTTTAGACTAAGACATAACATTCATAATAGTAGAAGAATATGTTAAACTTGTACACAAACTTAATAAACTCGAATTAACTTAAAAAAATTAAATAAAATTTGATTGATAAATAAAAGTTGTCCACTCGACTAATTCAATTTTTATAACACAACTCAAGTACTCAACCCGACAAATACTTACCCTAACCCTAGGAAAAAAACCTTCCCAATTCCAAACCAACTAGTAGATTCGGAGCCATATTTGAGAAAGAATAAAAGTCTACCAAATACAAATATGAAAATTGGAACAATCTGACAATAAAACAGCTGCTTCCAACTTTTCATTAGCCAGTCAGAATTTGCCAGCTTTCATTTTCTTATTGTCAAATTTGACAACTCTATGGACACTTGATTAGTTTAATAAAACAAAAAATAGGATAAAATATTAGTAGGGTGTGGGGAGTTAAACATAAAGATTCAGACTTAATTAGTTTGAGATTATTTACAATATTTTCTTGTAAAAAATCTTGTAGTGCTATATAGTGTTGCTATAATTAGATCCAACCAACAAGTACAACGTGCATATGCATTTTATTATATCATAATGTATTTTATATTGATTTAAATTGTAATACTATAATACCCATACGTCATTGCATACGCAGGAAGGTCAAAGAAAGGAATTGTAATTTGTAGCAGCCTCTCTTCATACACTGCAGCCGTTGAAAAGATTCCCATAACCTGGCCGAAAGAAGCCATACATTGGAGTGCACGTGAGAAATCAGCCGCTCACCGCGCTGTGCCTGTATACAAACTTAGTAGGAAGCTAACAATAGCAAGAACAGGATATATATATATATATATATATATATATAAATAGCCCATTTCTCTGGAAGTGAGAAATATAGATTACAGGGACATTCATGGGGGAAGATAAAGGAACTGTCTGCGTCACAGGAGGGACCGGCTACGTTGCCTCCTGGCTCATCAAGGTGCTTCTCGATGACGGTTACTTTGTTCATACCACTGTTCGAGCTGATCCAGGTAAATCGGATGTCGTAGAAATTTATTATGCGAATAACTCTCGCAATCCAATTTACTTTACTTCATTCAAAGCGTTAAAGATTCAAATGCTAAAAGTTGCTTAAACGAATTACCGTTTTATTCTGCTAAACAAACTGATAACCTCCACCATGTGCAGGAAACAAGAGAGACCTTAGCTTCCTCACCAGCCTACCAGGAGCCGACGAGAAGCTCAAAATTTTCACAGCAGATCTCGACCATCCCGAGAGTTTCGACGCAGCAATCCAAGGATGCAAAGGAGTTCTCCATGTCGCCGCTCCCGTGGATTTCCCGGCCAAGGATCCAGAGCCAGTAGTGACGCAGAGAGCTATCAATGGATCGCTAGGCATCTTGAAATCATGTCTCAGGTCGAAAACAGTGAAGAGAGTCGTCTACACTTCTAGTATCGCCGCGGTATACAATAACATCCACAACAAGGCTGTGGAGATGATGGACGAGAGTTACTGGTCCGATGTGGATTACATTAGAGACACACTTGAACCAAGAGGAAGCTCTTATGCCGTTTCCAAGACATTGACGGAGAAAGCAATGTCTGAATTTGCAGCACAACACGGTTTGGATCTGGTGACTGTCATTCCTCCTATGGTTCTTGGTCCCTTTATATGTCCAAAGATGCACGGTACAGTGCGCGCAACACTGGCTCCCATCCTAGGTATAAGTTAAAGCAATCTCGATTTTTGTTATTATAAACTATCTGTATCCGACACTCGTATCAATCACACATTCGGGTATCCGTTCAGGGAACAGGGAGGACTATCATTTTCTTATCAATGCCGCAATGGTGCACGTTGATGATTTGTCGAGGGCACTTATTTTCTTGCTAGAGCACCCGGAGGCAAAGGGGAGGTATAATTGTTCCTCGGACACTGTAACTATTCAACAAGTAGTTGAAATTCTTTCAACTAATTATCCAGAGTTCAGAATTGCAGAGTGAGTACATCATTCTTTTCCTCAATTGAATTAAACTCGTTGAATGATAGTATATAAGTACTTACAAAATCATAGTATGTAAATAGAGGGATTAAATTATGCTAAATTGAAGTGAAGGGACTAAATAGCTCATTAGAGCATATTATAGGGACGAAAACCATAACTGGACATTTAAACTCATACTATATGTTATAATAATCTTGGGATTTATTAATACTCTTTGCAGTTCAGTAGGAGAAGCTAAAGGTCCTAAATTGCCTGGTTTGTGGTCAAAGAAACTCATGGATTTGGGGTTCAAATTTAAATACGGGGTTAAGGATATGTATGATGGAGCTATCAAGTCTTGCAAGGAAAAAGGGTTACTGGAGATGTGAACTGATTGTTTTCATATTGCATTTTGGTCCGGTTTAATGTATTCTAAGCTGATTTTTCATGTTTCGGTGATTCTAAGCTGAATTTTCATGTTTCGGTGAAGTATGGATTTTAGTATAATATTTTGTTCTCAATATTAGGGGTGTTCATTGTCGTATAATGGATCGGATCTGATTTGTTTTTTCGGATCGGCGATATAGTGATCCGTATTTGATCCAGAAAAAATCAGATATTCGGATATCTAGTTATTCGGAAACATAATTGATTTAACTATTTTTCGAATTTGAAGTTTGTATTTATGAAATTTTTAAAATTTCGAATATAACAAACAACCTATTATTAAATATAACAAGATTCACATCTATGAAAATTTTGATTTTTTTAAATTTTCGGATATAACAAGCATCAAATTATTAAATATAACAATATTAATATTTATAGAATTTTGAATTCTCGGATTTTCGAATAATCCAAAATTTAAAATATTGTGATCTGTATTCGATTCGAAAAATTTAAAATCGGATTGGATCAATAGATAATCAGATCGGTCGAATCGAATATTTTTGAACACCCCTACTTGATAAAAGGACGAGTCTACCATAGTCGACGAACACCGCTGAACATCGATGAACACCATTAAATTGATTAATAGAAATTAAAAATCGCAAGGACTCAACATATAATTATAAATTATTTAAAATAAAATTTCAATTAAATTACTTTTCATATATCTTATATTTTTTTAATTTTTTTAAATAATTAGATAAAATATCAACCTTAGTCAATTTTAAAAATAAAAATCCCAAACCCTAAACTATAAACTATAAACAATAAAGCCAAAATTTGAAACCATAATGCATAAACCCTAACTTTAAACACTAGAATGAAATAAAACAAATATGCACGAAATACAACCAAATTCACACTGTTTCAAAAAATAAAAATGAAATGCTTACTTCTTTTTTTTAAAATGGAACTCTAATGCGCTTGAAACCTGAACAGAAACGGAACAAAAGGGAAAATTGATCGAAATTGAAGAGGGAATGAGTATGTTATCTTTTGTCGACAAAATCATACTTGTTCGAATTTAAAGTTTAAGATTTATTGTTTAGGGTTTTAAATTTAAGGTTTAAAGTTTAAAGTTTAGAATTTTTTTAAATTGATTAAGGTTAGTATTTGATCTAACTATTTTAAAAATAATAATATAATATATGTGCAAAATAATTTAATTTGAAATTTTATTTTAAATAATTTATAATTATACGTTGAGTCCTTGAGATTCTTAATATTTATTAATTAATTTAATAATGTTTAACGATGTTCAGCGTTAGTGGTATTCAACGGTGTTCGTCGAACATAGTAGAATTTTCTATATATATATGGATAAATATTCTATATACAGGCGGTGGAAATTAAAAGTTTCCACAAGCGCCTTAGTTTTAGGGTATAGAGAGTTAGTTTAGGGTATAGGGTTTAGGGGTTTAAGTGTAAGCGGTTAGAATTTAGGGATAGTTGTTTCAATTTAAGGTTTAGTGTTATAATTTAAGGTTTGTAGGTTAAAACCTAAATCCTCACCATATTACCCTAAAAACTAAACCCTAACCTATAAACCCTAAATTATAACCCTAAACTTTAAATTGAAACGACTATACCTAAATTCTAACCCTCTACTCCTAAACCTTATACCCTAAACTAACTTCTTATACCCTAAAACTAAGGCGATTGTGGAAACTTTCAGTTTTCACCACAAGTGTATAGGATAT
Organism: Hibiscus trionum; assembly: GCA_030270665.1. NCBI lineage: Eukaryota > Viridiplantae > Streptophyta > Magnoliopsida > Malvales > Malvaceae > Hibiscus > Hibiscus trionum. The sequence continues at coordinate 3,126,522 of BSYR01000012.1, forward strand.
TAATCATATATATATTTGACGCGCTAATAAAGAAATAAAAAAGAATTCTATTATTTTAAGAGAAAATCTATATATAAGTTTAGAATATTGTCATAAATATTTTTTTGTTATTTTTTTATTTTTATAAGGTACATAAATCTATTTATAGATTTTTCTGTAGTGTATTAAATAATTATTTATATATAAAAATTTATGAATAGGAAGATTTTTAGCGGTGGGAATCTAGAAATAAAGAGAGTCGTGAGCAAAATTAACTGTTAACTGATATGACCGTTTATTTTATAAGTTAATTAATTTAACCGTTAAGATTAAACAATTTATTATTATAATAGTTAATCATTTGATTAATCATTCTTAACAGTTAGGTTACGATTAACAGCTATAACAGTTAACTAACCGTTTAAGTTAAGCGGTACGGTTAATTTACCATGAACACCCCTAATTATGAGTGATTTTTTTTAAATATAGTTATGGGTGAGCATTCGATCGACTTGAGTCAAAAAATTTGAGTTTGTCGAGTTGGCAAGTCCTATATTTTATGGCTCAAATTTTATTTGAAAATTTATTCAATTCGAGTTGAATTGTTGAGTTTATGTACAAATTTAATTGTAATTACTTATAGTATACCAGTAAGGGTTGATTCTAAATTGAATGACTTTTTCTAATTATATAAGACATACACATATATTTCTTTATATTCTTTTCCACACATGTAACTGTATAAGTAAGATTTGTAATATTATTCTACAAAATAAATATTGTCATTATGCATTTTGTCAATAATAGCACTTAACTATTTTATATTACCAACCGAATCATTAATTGTATCGTCTAACGTAGCAGTTAAATAATTTATATAATTACATATTTATGGCGAAAAATATGAGCGACAAGCTCAAGTGATCAAGCTGCGCAACTACTGAAATCCGCATGCAATAAGATAGGTAATTCAATTAGCAGCCAAAAAAAAACTGAACAACCTCAAAATTATCTAATGAAGAAAGCCTCGACAGGGCATCTGCAACTTTGTTACCATTATGGCCTGAAATAAGCCTCCAAATTATCTATCTCTAGAACAATATGCCTGGAGCCTTAGTTGTGAGCGTATAAAGTCCAATAGAAGCAGCTCATGATTTGGTCTCCGCCGAACATACACCAGTGAATTTAGTAAAGCTTACCCCTCCAGGCTCCAAGTATTAATATAATCACGCAGCACTGTTCCACATGAATCGAAACCATCAATTTTATTGGAAAATAAATGAAACAAGTTGAGAGTTGAACCTGCACCATTGAGGTGGAGTTTTAGAAGCAAAGCCCAATATCATTTGATAAAAGTGACATGTTTTATTAAAAGTGACCATTGTTCCCAATGTGTTGTTGGTAGAACTAGCGTACTTAACCCAAAAATCGAGACTCAAACTGATTTACCTGACCTGAGACTCAAAATCGACCTGAACACGCTGGCCCGAACTTGATCCGAAACTCGAAATAAATTGAACCGAACCGATTTTTTGTTGAGCCGAATGGACTTGAACTGATTTTCAACCCGCAATAAAGAAAAAATATTAAAATAAATAAATAAAGATGAGAAATGAATTGTCGTACAATTCACCAAAAAGCCAAATATACGGGCTATATAAATCCATATATATATGGGGTGTAAAAATCTAACTCGACGTGAAAACCCGACCGAAACCAATCAATCTCCTATTAACCCGAAATTGACCCGACCCGACCCGATATAAACCGAACCGAAAGTCAACCAACTCGAAAATCAATCGAATCGACCTGATACCCGACCTGAAGTCACTACAGACCCGAACTTAAACCGAACCGATCTAAATTTAAACCGAATACAGTCAGATCCGGAATGACCCGAACCGAAATAAACCGATCCGAATTGGCAAAACACCTCTAGTTGTTGGCTGTACGTTCCACCAAGATGACGATTGTAACCCCCTAGACCCGCCTATGCGTTTCACGGATCCTAGGAAGTCACATTAGGGTCACAAGAGCGACCCACAAAATTATTTCAAATAAACATATGGTTAAACCTTTAAAAATCATAAAGCAAATATATGATTTAAAAATGTAATTTCAGAAATCATTCAAAACGATAAAACATTTGTGATATAAGTTGCGGAAATAAGTTTCAGACTCATTTGTATAACACGACACACATGCCCCCTAGTTACACAGATACCATACTCCTTGACGAGCCGAAGAAACTCCCATACTGACGTTGATAGGTGCAACTTGTCTGATCTTTTATCCTGAAATGGTAAAAACAACATGAGCTTGGGAAAGCTCAGTAATACAGAACTACCAAAAGATGCTATAAGCTCATGCAAACATATGGTAAGCATAACATTCTCATGATGATCCAAGAAGTGACAGTTCTCTTTTCTCCTTTTCGTTATTTCAGGGTAACGTTATACTTGAGAAATAATGGCACTTATTCTTTATTCACTCATTGAGTAACAGACGAGAATTTTACAAGCTGATAGATTACGAAGATAGAAACAACAAGTTTAAATGTCTAGTGTATTCTTTAATCAGACCTTGAGAATTAAACGAAAATTATATAGGCTGGTAACATACGAGGTAGGAATCAGAGAGTTTGACGTCTAGTGTGTTCCAATAAGTACAGATCAACATACATAAGTACCTAACATCATATCATATGAGCACATAACAGATTAAATGCAAATGTCCAATGTTCATACAGAAATTTACAAGAACTACCCTCCAACCTTACACCAATATGCAGTCCCCCAGAACTGCATCCATAAGGACTTACCCTAGGCCCGATGGGCATAGGTGCCACCTAAGGGGCTGCCTTAGGTCCATAAGGACTTACCCTAGGCCCGATGGGCATAGGTGCCACTCAAGGGGAGACCTTGAGTCCATAAGGACTTACCCTAAGCCCGATGGGCATAGGTGCCACCTAAGGGGATGCCTTAGGTCCATAAGGACTTACCCTAGGCCCGATGGGCGTAGGTGCCACTCAAGGGGAGACCTTGAGTCCATAAGGATTTACCAGCTTGATCAGGGCTGTACCGACAGAGACTTCATATCATAACCCAACAGTATACCCCAGATGACAATCGGTAATCAGATTTCAGACATGAGTAACATAATACATGTAACAGACATATTCTATTCAGATTATCAGAAACGGAAGATTCATGCTTTTGACAGATAAATGGGTATACCATTGAGCATAGCAGACATTTCAGTATTACTCATGCAAACAGATTGTACCATCATAGGTCGACCTAACAGATCATACTATCGAGTTTATCGGACAATCAGACAACACCATTACAGATCAAACAATCATATAAGTATACAAGTTGATCAAACATATATCATGTAGGCAGAGAATGTCATCAAACATCATATTATTCACGATTAATAATTATACAGTTCATTCAACAGAATATATCACACATGGAACACACTAGGTGGGACAGATCATTTCTTGGAGATGTTTGGCATTTACTGAATGAGACATATTGAACTCTTGACAACTTGAACGAATTTCTGAAACATGGCTCCTCTTAAGAAGAGGGTTCGTACTAACAGTATAACCCAGATATTCAGAAGGTGATACTTCAAGATCTTAGAAAGTTCAGATATATTATGAATATTTTAGTCCTTTAAGCATACAAGGGCATTATGGTCATTTCGACGTTCATAGACATTCTGGTAGTTATACCAACATTGAAAGCAATGGTTCACAGAACTCGGATATCATATTTGCTCATTAGTTTTCTATCCAGACATTCAAGAATTTCTAAATTAACGTCTTTTAAGTTATCGGATATTTTCAGTGATGTTTCGATTATTTATGCTATCATGGCCTTTCAGTTATTTTGGGTCTTACTAACAAATCCAGAATTTTCATCAAATACCTAGTTACTGATTAACTCAAGAGGGTATTTCAGATATTTTAGACTGAGATAATTCTATCAATTGGTACCTCCAACACTCATGTATTCAAACGATATTAAGGCATCCTAACTCTTCGGCCCTTTATAGACGATTCATTTATTACAGAACTTGAGAGTATATCTCCATTTCAATTAATCAGACATTACGGTGCTCGAGGGCATTACCATCCTTTTTGTCATTACGACCATTCTCATCAAAATTTACGTAATACAATCATAAGGGTCGACTTAGAATTTCAGCAATACTTCCAGAAAATTCTTATTCATGTGTTATACAGAGGTTTAGGGATTTTCCAAGTTTATAACACACGAATTTCATAATTGGGTCGAACGCAGATTTTAGGTCGTTTCCCTTATCAGAGGAATAGTTTAGTCAAACTTATGCTTTAAGGGTATTTCCGAAATTTCATATCTAACATCATACTCTACATTCTGAACATTTGTTCTCAGACATCATTGATAGAGTTTCAGATTTAACTGAATTATTTATTACTATTAGCACTTTCGATACTCCTGGTCTATTAATATTCTTATCTGAATTCTATTTATATTCTTGTCTGAATACTTTGATCTTACTGATTCTGATACTTAATTTTTGTATCGAATTCGGCTTAAGCAGAGTTCTCAGATACACTTCATCACAAACATGCATGCTTTAACCGGATATCAACATGTGCATAAAGCATACAAGGGGTAGTAAGGTATTACCTTAGTTCCGAGGTATACCGGTTGACTCCTGATACTACATTCGATCGCATTCGAATCCGGACTGGATGTCCCATGATATTTCGATTACCAAGATACTTGCATACCTTCAAATACACAAATTAACATTTCAGTTCTTATCCATAGAGCTCTTAACAGAATTAAACACTTTCGGGTTCAAGGTCAGATTCGGAGGCTTTCGGGTTAGAATTTCACAAAACGGGCTTCAAAATCGGACTCAGGACGTCGAAAAACATAAAATAGGGCTTTTCGGAAAAATTGACTTTTTGGTCAAAGTCAACGGACAACGCTGACGTCAGCAGGTCAACGCTGACGTCAGCAAGTCAAAGTCAACGGGAAACAGGTCAATGCTGACATCATGCTGACGTCAGCGATCAACAGAAAGTCAACTGAGTCGACTCGGGCTGACTCGGACGAGTTGACTCGGTTGACTCGGACAAATTGACTCGGGTCGGACGGGTCGGGTCGGGTCGGACGGGTCAGGTCAGACCAAGTTGACCGGTTCAATCGGTCCAACCGGTTTGGACCCGGTTCACTCACCCTAAATACTCCGGTCGTCGGACGGTCGCCGGAATTGGTCGCCGGAGACACTTCGGGCACCGATTCTGCCGGAAAATGAAAGTTCATTATCTCCATAATAAAACCCACACGAAAAAAAAAACTAATTAGGCCGGAATTCTTACCGATATAGACCCAAAAGGTCAAAACTTCGTCGGAAAAGACGAAGCTCCGACGAAGTTTCTCCCGGTGTCGGATGAGCAATCGGCCGGAGGGGTTTTGTTCACCACGATGCGAGGAGCCCAGATCTGACGTCGGTATAGCGAACAAACGGCTGAGGCGGCCGGAAAAACGCCATAACAGGGGCGGTTTCTAGGGTTCATCGTCGAACCTTCAAACAATTTTTTTCACGGTAAACGACAGAGAACTATGGCGAGTGGTGGCTATGGGTGTGGTCGCGAGGGAGAGACGGCCAAGTTGTCGGTGGCGGTGCACAACACCGACGAGCGGTGGAGGAGATCAGAGGCGTTGAACGGTGAGGGGAAAACGAACGGGTTGGAAGAGAAAGAGGGAGAAAAAAAAATATGTATGGCATTTTAATTCGAGTAGATGAAACGTCTGGATCTGATATAATCAACTTCAAATAACTCCTTAATTAATAATTAAATATTACCCTTGGTAATACTTGACAGAAAAGAGCACTTGGCTCAATTGGTTAGCATGTATAGTGGTGAGGGATGAGGTTTCGGGTTCAAGCCTCCACACCCTCACCCTTTTCCTTATTTATTTATTTATTTTTTTTGCATATATTTTAGGGGTGTTGCAACGATTTTATCATCTCTAACCATACTTGCAAATTTATTTGTGTTTTGCAAATTGCTACCAAGAGTCGGCCATCATGGTGCCACTTCTTAGACCAAGAAACAAAGTGATATGCATGCAAATATTAAATATGGCATAAAATAGTCTAAAACCAATCAACATAAGCAATAATCCAACCCCGATCAAGGAGGATTCTCAACCCACTACGCCACTGTTTATCAAGTTTTTCACCATAAGCTCCATGTCCATGAAACATATTAAGGATACAAGAGATTTATGATTAAACACGTTTTGTGGGTTAATCGATTATATTCTAATCCTAGTTCCTAGTATTTCTACTTGATTACTTAAGTAAGCTTGCTTTTCCAACACCTAATTCTATGTGTTCGGAGACCGAGGTACGTACGTAGGTGGTGGCTTCATTGCTTCATGGCTAGGCTACTATGTGATAAACAATAATCAGAAAACAAAAAAAGACATTAGCTTCCTCACCAGCCTACCAGGAGCATCCAAAAAGCTCAAAATCTTCACTGCAGATCCCAGATACCCCGACAGTTTCGATGCGGCCATCGAAGGATGTAAGGGACTTATCCATGCCGACCGAATTCGCAACCGAAGGGGAGGTATTGGCCCGGGGAGCAATCGATGTTAGTTTTTGGACTGATGTTGATTACGTTAGTGGAGCTAAGGCCCCATTACTCATTAGTGTTTAACAAATGATTTAAGTAATCTTGAAACTTTCAAAGCAATCATGGAAGGTTTCTCGCTTATCTAATGGCATGGAGTGCCGAAAGTTTAAACATTGCCAAAACTGACGGACAATCCAATAAAATGGACGGCCCTTCTCACACTGCGCCATCTTTCAAGCGTAAAAATGCACGCACTATTTTTCTTTCCAATTTTTTTATCACTGTTTCCTTTCTATTTTCCACCTTCGGAAAATATTCAATTCTATCGTTTTTTTTTTGTTCTGGAAATCTTCTTGTTTTGCTTGAGAAGAAGTCGACTGATTTCATAATCAGTGATGTCCTTTTCGGATTCCGAATCTCCACATGGAAAGGAATACAAGGTCTTTCGTCAGTTCAGCCGAGACCGTATGTCCTCTCCATTTGAACTAATTGTTAGTATTTCGGATAGCAGAGCCTAACTAACACTAGCATATAAATGTGATCTCTTACGGTTCAAGCATCGGTATCCGGAGGACTCGTCGAGTGTGTGGCACTTTGGATTATCATTTTGATGACTGATATTTGTATTTTCGCAGGGCTGTTATACGAAATGCTTGGAGCTCCATCAGCTGATGGTGGAAGATCGAGTTGGAAGGTACTTATAATGGATAAAGTTACTGTCAAAGTCATGTCTCATTCATGTAAAATGGCAGATATCACAGATCAAGGAGTTTCCCGTAAGTATTTTTTCCGAACATTTATGTCAAAAATGAAGCAAAACTTCATTTTATTTTATTTTCAGACCGGAACTTACAATAGATTTCTCTACATTGCAGTGGTGGAAGATCTCTTCAGGAGAAGACAGCCATTACCTACCATGGATGCTATATATTTCATGCAGCCAACAAGAGAGAAGTAAATCTTTTTTTCTTTCCTGTCGAATTTCGTTCGTTTTAGACCTCTGCTCATCTATAAGTTAATAACAACTGTAACACCCCTAATTTTAATATGAAAAAAATTAAAGGATGGATTGAGGGTTGTAGGAATCGAACCCACAACCTCTTACATTTTCAGCTAGATGCCCAGCCAATTGAGCTAGGTAAGCTCTTGGTCTAGAATCACCCCAACTGATTTTTATTTAGATTCGAAATTATTATAATAATTAAATAATAAAAATATCTCAACCACCCCACTATCGAATCTGATTAAAAGAGACCAATTATTCCCCTTTCCATCTGCAGAAACACCTTCAATTATTTTCCCTATTTTTCCTCCTCCCCGGCCACCACTGTGTTTCTCCACCGCCGCGGCGTAGGCAACACCGCCGGTACCAGCAGAGACGCCGCATCATTCCGACCAAGCTCCAGCCCTCCACGCGCGCCGCCGGGCTCTCCATCGGCGTAGCCGTGCCGTCGAAGAGGAGGAGAGTTCGAATACGTTGGATCTTCTCACGCCGCCGTCGTCTTCTTCAGTGAACGTCGTTGCTGTCTCGAGTGGGGTGAGTCGTGGCCGTTGTCAGACCGTGGCCGCCGTTGGGAGCTGGGTTGCGTCGGGGTTTCGGGCGCCGTCGGTAGGAGGGGTGGTCGTTAGGGTTAGGTTTATTATTAGAGTTTTAATTTGGGGATTTTTGGGTATATGACCGAACCGGTCTGGGATGAACCGGCTGAGCTGGGCCGAACCGGTTCAGTTCTGGTTGGATGATAAGATGCTGACGTCATGCTGACGTCAGCGATGATGTCATGCTGACGTCAGCGATGACGTCAGCGTTGACTTTTGGTCAACTTTTTCGACCGAGCCCCTTTTATGTTTTTCGACGTTCCGGTTCCATTGGCGCTGTCCGTTTTTGCAAATTCGAACCCGAAGTGCTGTTTTGGAGCAATTTTATATATTGAGCTCAGATTTTCAGTAAAGTGTTTAATCGGAATTTGACTCAGATAATCTCGTGTTCAGGTGACGTGGACTCGGATCCCGAGATTTTACCTCCTCCACCGCCAGGCAGACCTCCGGTGGCACAATCTTCGAGATCTGATAGTAAGATATTTATTAAGCAAATTATTCGGATATGGCATAGTAGGAAATCTTACATAGTGTCCTGTATTTTTAGGAACTGATTCTGTCCGACCTTCCGCTAGAGCTGAGCGTGGGAGACGTCACTATCGACGTTGACTATTTAGCTGCCTAAGGTGTGTTCTCTGTTTTGTGCTACATTTTTATGTGTTACATGATTTTGTGATTTGTATGATAAATATTGCATGACTCATTGGTATGTCATCCTGCTTTGTTATTTGATAAATAATGTATACTCGGATTTTATGATCATGTTATGTAACACATCGGAATCGGATTATTATGTACATGCATCTTAGTTATATAACAAGATTGCATTCGGACTTTGAAATCGGATTACATGTCATATCATTGGGTTGGTATATTGTACGGAGGAAGCTCAGCGACTTCATCCTTCGGGTTGAACTTCGCTTCGGATCAGTGGTTTCACCCTTCGGGCTGAATTCCGCTTCGGATTAGTGGTTCCACCCTTCGGGCTGAGTTCCACTTCGGATGGTGACGATGGAGAAAGTAGGTTCTGGGGAACCTTACTTTTCGGTGTATCGGAGATGGGTATTATGATTCATGTGCATCAGACATCATATCATTATGATCCGGTTTTTATTGTGTTTTCAGAAAAGTTTTTATCAGAAAATAAAATACAGTTCTGTTTTGTTTTCAGTTGCACTTTAGAGACACACTGAGCTTTATAGCTGACTCCCCCTTAGTATCTGTTTCAGATTTTCAGACTTAGGTTTCGGTACTTGGAGGACTACATACGATCAATATTTGATATTATCTATCAGTATGTTTCGTTTCTGGACTTATTAAATGATTTCAGTATTTTCAGTATTTGGTTGTAAACGTGGACTTTGGACATTTATTACTATTGGAATTTGATAACTATTTTGAGTATGCTTGTTTTAAAATGAAACAGTAAACGATAACTATTATAATTGAATAATAGTTTCGGTACAGTTTTTCATAAATGACCTTACTTGAGGGGAAAGTTTCCAATTTGCCAAATTCAATTTATTTCAAAACCCTAGATCAAAATTGGGGGTTACATTTAGTGGTATCAGAGCCTAGGTTACACCCCTCGGCCTGTGAGACTCGATGGAAATTTGATTTTAAAGTTTTCGAAAAATTGCAAGCATCATAAATGTTTTCGGAAATTATGAGATTTTCAGATAAATGTCCAAAAATATATATATATATATATATATATATATATATATATATATATATATATATGTTTTAATTAAAGTCTCCAAGTACCAATCTTGACTCTAGGACTCTTCTTTTGTAGATAGACTATTATGCCACTGTGTAGGAGTTTTAATCTATTGTTTGTTCGATGTCGTGACCGAGGCCCGTACTACTACTTCTAGTAGTGGTCACTCGCCTTCTGTTGGCCAAGCAGAAATTCAGAATAAGTTACCTGTAGATGAGAACCATTTGTTAGGAGGATATCAGATCGGAAGTGATAACTCACTTGATATTGAGAACACTGACCGATATGTAGGAGCCGAGCTCGTATCGAAGTGTTAAGATTATTTTATAAATTTGAATCAGAATAGCAAGACAGTGAATGTTTATGAGATAAAGTTTCGAAGTTGAGTCAAGTATGCTCCTAAGTTAGTTGTGACTGAGAAAGATAAGTATGATTTTTACAAACTTTGATTACCGATTCAAAGAGATGTTGCAACACATCATGATAAAGTATTCAGAGACATGGTTGATCGAATTAAAACTTTTGAGAGGACGAATTTCACAAATGGAAAAAAAAAGAGGAACTTTAGAATTTGAACAAGTCGGAAAGCAACCGGACACAATTGTACGACAAAGTTTTGTATGATCGATGAGTTTGTTCCTCAGAGTTATCAAAATGTAAGACTTGTAGTATCGATAGTTTTGTCTGGCAGGCAGGGTAGTCCAAAAGTCTGTCGGCCTATTTTTGTATGTGGTTTTTACAACAACAAGCATAACGAGGAGTGCAGGTGGATGAACAGAACGTGTCTCAGATGTGGTTCTCAGGATCATTATTTAAAGAATTGTCCACGTTCAGCTACTGCTTCATCCGTTCAGAGTCATGCATCAATTCAAGCACCTCACCGAGGTAGAGAGGCGGTTCGGGTCAGTTGCTTCTGGTACTGCTAGTAGAGGTAGACATGCTCCGAGTGGGTGATCATGTCAAGATTTCTAAGGTGTACAAGAATTGCCCTTCGGAAATGCAAGGGAAAATATTCTCTGTTGATTTGATGGAGTTACCTTTCAGAGAGTTCGACCTTATTCTCGGAATGGATTGGTTATTCGCTCATCGAGTCCGTTTGGATTGTGAAAAGAAAAAGGTGACTCTGAAAACCTCAGATGGGTACGAGGTGATTATGGTGGGAGAGCGTAGAGGTTACTTGTTCAATGTTGTTCGGTTCTCAAAACAGAAAAGATGATTCGACATGGAACTACTGCCTATCTTGGTTATATTTTTTTTGACTCGAGGTAGTCAAATTCTGTTTTGGATAAGATCCGGGTGGTTAGGAATTTTTCTAGATGTTTTTCGGAGGAATTGCCAAGGGTACCGCCAAAACGTGACGAGGTTGAGTTTGGCGTAGATATATATTCGGGTACAGCTCCTGTCTCTATGACAATGTAAATAAAGACTGAAATTGGAATTTGCGCGATTGAATGTATTCAAAGTTCCTTGTATTTGGGATGTTGAGGATGTCGCAATTGGGTTCGAGAGTGATCGAACGGAGTATCATGGTCAACTGATATAATAAGTATTAAAGGTAATACACTACTACCTCTAGTATGCTTTATGAACATGTTGATATTCGGTTAATGCATGCATGAATATGATGAGGAGTGCTGTTAGTCCTGCTCAAGTCAAACCAGATATGAAATTGAGTATGATAACCTAGATATGATCGAAATGCTCGACCGAGGAAGTTAACAAATGTAAGGACCTGGAGTTCAATAAATTAAGTAATAAGACAGCTATTCTCCAAATCTGATCATCAGTGTCAAATGATCAATGCTAAAAATATTTTGATATGAAATTACGAAAATGCCTTATGGTATGAGAATGACTAAAATACCCTTGGATTTGGAAGCAGTCTAGAAATCTGCACTGGATATGGTAAAACAACCCGATTCATCTGAAAACCTCGATCTACTGGGAAAGTTATGGTAACAATATTTAAACCTTCGAGATTGTAAGGTGTTAGGTTTTCTTGAATTTGGAATGAATCTCCGAGTATAGAGTTACTGGAAACTACTCATACCTCTGAATTAATCAAGTGGCTCAAATACTGAATTGATCGTAATAACTAAAAGTATTGGAAATACTGTCATGGTTAAATTATTCGGAATGATCGTATTGATAAAAATGACTGAAGTATCCTCGGATACCGAGGCTTGCGAATTAACTGGAAGGATGGATAAAACCTTGAGTTCTGAAATGAATGAAGTGGTTGGAGGTACCGAAATTTCTGAAATGGCTGAAACACCCATGAGTACTTAAATGATTGAAATTCTACAAATGGTTCAATTGACAGTAATGATGGATATCTCGAACATCGAAATGACCGAAATACCCCTATGATTGGAATAAGTAAATTACTTCTGATGAAATTTTTTGAAATGTCAATAAAGTTGGAAATGACTGGAATGCCCTCAAGGGTGAAGCATGACTCTGGTATATCAATCTCTCATGATATTAATATGAGGATGAAAGTTTTTCCGTACAGAATATAAGTTTGACTACTTCGCGGCAAGTCCAGTGATGAAATATGAAAGCAATCGTTCAGATATATGATATAATCGAATACATTCAAAGGGTTGATTAGTAATGGAAGGTTGGGATATGTTAGTTCGAATGGTTTTGGATGCAACTACCTCTACGGAGAGAAGTGATATATCTTCACAGATCACAAGAGTCTAAAATACCTCCTTACGCAGAAAAAGTTGAATTTGAGACAACATCGCTGGTTGGAACTTCTTAAGGATTATGAATGTGATTATTTCTTTTTCTGAAATAAGTACATCTAACCCTTCTGTCCATAATAGCTTGATCTGTACTGGAAAGGAATATCGGTAATGTTTATCAATGAATTGGATTAACTTAATGAATTTGAATCTGGATAGAGAACTTGAGATGGTCTATGCATGTGGAATTGAAGATCTGAATCAAGTTAAGAATAAATGTTTGATCATATGAGATAACCGATATAAGACTGCATGTATGTTAGCTCGGTGATAATGATATACTCAAAAATATCCTGAAAAAAAAAATTGATAAATGCAGTATGAATCTAAGAGAGAGATGACTATGAACCCAGCGAAAGAGTAAACTCGGTAGTTACTCCGTTAAACACAAAGAAAACAATTGTATGACCTTTACGTTGAAGGTAAGTGCAAATCATTTAAAACTTTGGTTATGTCGGATTGGCTTGGAGAAAGAATTCACTGGAAATATGCATGGTGTATAGTCATACATATCATCCTTGACTGAAATTCAGTGTTACGTCTTAACTTTAGAAGGCTCTGTTGGAAGCTTGAATTACTTGCTTGGATTTCAGGTACAGATTCTTATCCGTAAATTGATGGATGACTTGATAGATTAACTCATATCCTAGAGGAGATGCTTCTAGGAGGTATGATTATTTCTGTGATTGTTGGAAAGGTTTCACATCCCTGACTGAGACCGCATATAATGAAAGCTGCAAGACAAGTATTCGTTTGGCTTCGTACAAAGTTCTGTATGCATTCAAATACTGTAATATGATTAGTTCGTATGAGTTGTATGATAGTATGACATTGCGTTTAAAGAATAGTTGAACGGCTAAGGACACTCCCAGATTGATCCGTAATTGTTTGCGAGACCCGAGAAACATTGGTACTCTATTGGGTAAGTTTCAGTACAAGAATGGATGAAAGAGTAGTTTTGCTTTTCCCCAACTCTGATAAATTTCGAGGACGAAATTTCTTTTAAGGGAGGGAGAATTGTAACACCCCTAATTTTAATATGAAAAAGATGAAAGAAAAAAATTAAAGGATGGATTGAGGGTTGTGGGAATCGAACCCACAACCTCTTACATTTTCAGCTAGATGCCCAGCCAATTGAGCTAGGTAAGCTCTTGGTCTAGAATCACCCCAACTGATTTTTATTTAGATTCGAAATTATTATAATAATTAAATAATAAAAATATCTCAACCACCCCACTATCGAATCTGATTAAAAGAGACCAATTATTCCCCTTTCCATCTGCAGAAACACCTTCAATTATTTTCCCTATTTTTCCTCCTCCCCGGCCACCACTGTGTTTCTCCACCGCCGCGGCGTAGGCAACACCGCCGGTACCAGCAGAGACGCCGCATCATTCCGACCAAGCTCCAGCCCTCCACGCGCGCCGCCGGGCTCTCCATCGGCGTAGCCGTGCCGTCGAAGAGGAGGAGAGTTCGAATACGTTGGATCTTCTCACGCCGCCGTCGTCTTCTTCAGTGAACGTCGTTGCTGTCTCGAGTGGGGTGAGTCGTGGCCGTTGTCAGACCGTGGCCGCCGTTGGGAGCTGGGTTGCGTCGGGGTTTCGGGCGCCGTCGGTAGGAGGGGTGGTCGTTAGGGTTAGGTTTATTATTAGAGTTTTAATTTGGGGATTTTTGGGTATATGACCGAACCGGTCTGGGATGAACCGGCTGAGCTGGGCCGAACCGGTTCAGTTCTGGTTGGATGATAAGATGCTGACGTCATGCTGACGTCAGCGATGATGTCATGCTGACGTCAGCGATGACGTCAGCGTTGACTTTTGGTCAACTTTTTCGACCGAGCCCCTTTTATGTTTTTCGACGTTCCGGTTCCATTGGCGCTGTCCGTTTTTGCAAATTCGAACCCGAAGTGCTGTTTTGGAGCAATTTTATATATTGAGCTCAGATTTTCAGTAAAGTGTTTAATCGGAATTTGACTCAGATAATCTCGTGTTCAGGTGACGTGGACTCGGATCCCGAGATTTTACCTCCTCCACCGCCAGGCAGACCTCCGGTGGCACAATCTTCGAGATCTGATAGTAAGATATTTATTAAGCAAATTATTCGGATATGGCATAGTAGGAAATCTTACATAGTGTCCTGTATTTTTAGGAACTGATTCTGTCCGACCTTCCGCTAGAGCTGAGCGTGGGAGACGTCACTATCGACGTTGACTATTTAGCTGCCTAAGGTGTGTTCTCTGTTTTGTGCTACATTTTTATGTGTTACATGATTTTGTGATTTGTATGATAAATATTGCATGACTCATTGGTATGTCATCCTGCTTTGTTATTTGATAAATAATGTATACTCGGATTTTATGATCATGTTATGTAACACATCGGAATCGGATTATTATGTACATGCATCTTAGTTATATAACAAGATTGCATTCGGACTTTGAAATCGGATTACATGTCATATCATTGGGTTGGTATATTGTACGGAGGAAGCTCAGCGACTTCATCCTTCGGGTTGAACTTCGCTTCGGATCAGTGGTTTCACCCTTCGGGCTGAATTCCGCTTCGGATTAGTGGTTCCACCCTTCGGGCTGAGTTCCACTTCGGATGGTGACGATGGAGAAAGTAGGTTCTGGGGAACCTTACTTTTCGGTGTATCGGAGATGGGTATTATGATTCATGTGCATCAGACATCATATCATTATGATCCGGTTTTTATTGTGTTTTCAGAAAAGTTTTTATCAGAAAATAAAATACAGTTCTGTTTTGTTTTCAGTTGCACTTTAGAGACACACTGAGCTTTATAGCTGACTCCCCCTTAGTATCTGTTTCAGATTTTCAGACTTAGGTTTCGGTACTTGGAGGACTACATACGATCAATATTTGATATTATCTATCAGTATGTTTCGTTTCTGGACTTATTAAATGATTTCAGTATTTTCAGTATTTGGTTGTAAACGTGGACTTTGGACATTTATTACTATTGGAATTTGATAACTATTTTGAGTATGCTTGTTTTAAAATGAAACAGTAAACGATAACTATTATAATTGAATAATAGTTTCGGTACAGTTTTTCATAAATGACCTTACTTGAGGGGAAAGTTTCCAATTTGCCAAATTCAATTTATTTCAAAACCCTAGATCAAAATTGGGGGTTACAACAACATTTCAAAACTCTGAACCTATTTTTAACCCTATCTTTTGCTAGCATGCAGCATTGTCATGTTCTTATCAGATATGTCTGGAAGGGAGCCTTTGTACAAGAGGTACTTGAATGATTTTTCCCAGAAACTTCGATCTATTCGATTAATGGTTTACATCTTTCAGCTTGGAATGGAATTTGTCTGATAATTCTCTCTGCTCTCCACCATGTCTACCCCCCTTTTTCTTCCAGGGCATTTATATTCTTCAGTTCACCTGTTCAAAAGGAATTAATTAATCACATCAAAGCCGACACGAGCGTGCTACCTCGCATAGGTGCATTAAGAGAGGTCTAGTTTCTTTTAATGTTAGTTCTTTCAAAACTCAGATTATTCTTTATATATATATATATATATATAGTCTAATTTCTTGTTTCATAATATGCAGATGAACTTAGAGTACTTTCCTGTAGATAGTCAGGTAAGGCGGCGGAATTTATTACACTTGCATATTTCTATGCCTTTATATCTATCATTGCAAAATCTTCATAATCTATGATGGGTATTTTTGATGCAGGCGTTCATCACTGATCATGATTCAGCCTTGGTAGAACTCTTTAGTGAAAATGCAGACAAGTCTCAGAATTTCGAAATTTTGTTGAACATTATGGCCACTCGAATTGCCACAGTTTTTGCCTCGATGAAGGGGAGAATAGTATAAGAAATTAGTAAGCAACTATGGTACTTAAATTAAAAGTGAAAGCATGATCTGACTCAGTAATGAATGTCATGTGTTGTTAGCTTAACAGTTTATGCTTTATATGCCTTGCAAGCACATTTTAAGGCGTTTTTTTCTTGCTAAAGCAACACTTTCCTTGAAATCAATATGCTTTACGATTAAATTAGTAACTTGGTTTGGATTTTTCAGGAGCTTCCATATGTTCGATATCGTGCTCCAAGGGAACAAGATGGATCACCAGAAGCAAACCGAAGTTTGATTCCTTTAAAGCTTGCTGATAATATTTGGCATTGTGTTGAAAAGTACAAATCTATTCCTAACTTCCCTCAGACTGAAACATGCGATTTGCTTATCTTGGATAGATCTATTGATCAGGTTAAGAATACTTATTCTTGGCATCACTTTCTTTTTCCGAGTCATGTGAGGTTGATTTTGTTGAATGTGATGGCAGTTTGCATTTCTCAGACTGCTCCAGTGATACATGAATGGACATATGATCCCATGTGCCACGATTTACTTGATATGGATGGAAACAAATATGTCATAGAGGTAAGTCTTCTTGTTAAATTGCTTTTGAGATTTTCCATCTGCCTCCCTTTTTCTGTTTCAAAATTCGGTTTTATGACACGTTTTCTCAGCTTCCTGGAAAACACGGCGGTCCACCTGAGAAAAAAGAGGTCCTTCTTGAAGATCATGACCCGGTTTGGCTCGAGCTTCGTCATGCACACATAGCAGATGTATGTCACATGCACTTGTTTTCTCTTTTATCCGGAAAGAACATAACTATAATGCTCTTTTCCTCAATTGTCATGTTAGGCTAGTGAGCGCTTGCACGAGAAGATGACCACCTTTAAATCAAAGAACAAAGCTGCAAATATTCAGAGGTTAGCGGCTTCACTGCTGAGCTCGGTGAAATTATAAGAAATCATGTATCTGACATAGTTATAGCTTGTAAATTTATGAGAAATTTTAGTCTTAATCTTAAGCTTGGAAATAGGCAGGAAGTTTGTTTGTTATCAGAAAGTAACATTGCTTCTGAACTTTATATAGGATTCGTTTAGTAGTATGGCCCGACACGAATTACTGTGAAATGCAACGCAGTTTACCCTTTCGTTAGTCTTACTCTTCATTTTTCTTGATGTATCCTGTTCGGCGTAAAATTAGACATGTGTACCGAGATAGGAAAATGAAAGCCCCCTCCAACTACATGAAAAAAAATTAGAAGAAAAGAAAAGAATATACCTGTACCAGACACATTATATCCAAGTCTCTCGCTCGAACCCTTGTCTCTTTACCGGTAAATTTAAGTTGTATAGTCATGCAACTATACCATAGATTCTTCCTGTTGAAGTTCAGTTCATTGCAGAGATGGTGAAATGTCTACACGGGACTTGCAGAAAATTGTGCAAGCTTTGCCACAATATAATGAAACAGTTGAAAAGCTCACTCTGCATGTTGAGGTTTGTTTCTTATCGAATGCACTATCGTATATTTGCGTCTGGTATGCATGCACTATGCAATCATTCTGATATTTAAGACCTTAGCATGATACACATCAAAGTATTTGAGTAGCAGTAATAGGGAAGCGAATACAGTTTGAAGGTGTTTGCAGTTCTTGAAATGCACGGTGCAGATACAAATAAGTTACTTTTGCTGATGGTGTTGACTTATCATTTCATTTACAGATTGCCGGAACACTCAACGAATGTATTAGGGATATGGGGCTTCGTGAGCTCGGGCAACTGGAGCAGGATCTTGTTTTTGGAGATGCCGGAGCCAAGGAGGTCATCCACCTTCTGAGGACAATGCAGGTAATGCCGCGGATTGGTGATCATATAACACTTGATATTGTTGATTGATCATTACTTTTTTCTTCTTAAAACCTCACCACATTCAATATTTTAATCCAATACAGGATGCAACTACCGAGAATAAATTGCGTTTGCTGATGATTTATGCTATTGTGTATCCAGAGAAATTCGAGGGGGATAAAGCTACAAAGCTAATGCAGGTAACTGCTGCAGTCCTATTAGTTGCTTACATTATGAAGCAACCATGGGCTTATTCTTAGAGTTATTAAAAAGTGAATTGTTCTTGGTTTTTTTCTATTTATTCATCAGTTGGCTAAATTAACACCAGAAGACATGAAAGTTGTGAACAACATGAAATATCTTGGAGGAGCATCACAAAATAAAAGTTCCTCTTGCTACTGGCAGCTAAGAGTATGTCACAAGCTAACAGCAAAGTTGAAGGTTCAACTAGTTTCGATGATCCTCCACAATATCGAGGTAAAAAACAACTTTTAATGAACTTATTGCTTCTAACAAATCTAACATCTTAATGTTGCAGAAAGTGAAGCTTCTGTCAGAAAAAGATATCGTCAAGGCTATCCTGAAACCCCACAATTGGTGAGATCGAATACCGGTTCGTATACATTGGCAGCCGGTTGAAGAGTAGTAGCTCGTAGTGTTACCTTACTGTGGTGTAGTTAAAAGCAGTGCATATTTAAGCGATTGGAAACAAGGCCCGTGTACAGTCATATCGAGTCTTGTTGTTGTTCATCTTCATCGCCATTGTTAACACTTAACAGGCAATTTTGTTGGCAGAGTTTTGATTGGGGACATTTGGATGCCCCAAAACTACAATAGATAGCCATGTTATTGTCTATCGTTTCCGTTTTCCTCATGAAGATTTAGATGGTTTAATTCAAGCGTTGTTGAATCAACGTAGAATCCAACTCACCAGTTATTCGTAGGCACAATGTGGCTGCACCAGCCACACATTAAATTTCATAGTTTATAGGTTCATATATTATTAGTGAATTACTTGTTTATACAAATGACTGTACAAAAATCAATTATTTATATTTGTTTTTCAAGGTTTTATAATGAGGTGTTAGTGTACATGTTTATGAATTCTTATGTTTTTTTTTTGTTGGTATTATTGTATATGTCATAATATTTAAAAAATAGGTTTAAGATCTGGGTTTGAGGTTTAGAATTATAGTTTAGGATTTTAGATTTAATATTATAATGAAAATTTAGTTTTTAGGGTTAGATATATATACAAACACCAAAAATATCAAGAATTTTTGTTCTTTATACACTAAATAGTTTTTTTTTACCGAAACTAAAGGGTTAAAATTATAAATTTATACTAATAAGGGTTGGATATAATAGTAAAGCACATTGCTCTTTCAATGAGAGAGTTTGAATTTAAATTTTAAAGACGATATTGTTAGGCATGTGAACCACGAATTCTGAAAATAGTCCATAAAATAGACATATATCGTGCCAAAAAATTATAAATTTAATTATTTGGTTACAATTTTGTATATATATATATATATGTTAACCAAATTTAAGTTTTGATTATTACACTATTGACTTTTATTATTAATGAGATTTTTTGACAAATATTATTAATGAGATTTTAAATTAAAAAAATGGTTTTTTAGCAATTTTGAGTTGTATGCACTGCACGACACGTGTACATCGATATCGATATTTCCACGCGGAGAAGGGGTAGCACAAAGTTGACACCTTACCTCCGCCGATTCCACTTCTCCTCAAAGCCTTGATTCCTCCCACTGTACTTGCTTTCTCTGGCATCGAAAAGAAAATAAGAGAAATTACTGTTATTACTTCCCTCGCTAATGGATCCGGTTCTTGCGGTTGCGGCTCTTTCAGTTGTTCTTGGAGCTCTGATCGCTTTCATTTTCTTCCGAAATTACATTCTCAAACAAAGATCCGAAGTCCAAACCATTGCGAAACCGGAGCTTCATTCAGATCCGAAAAAGCAGTCGAAACCGCCTCAGTCTATCTCTAAAAAGTCTCACCCTAAATCTCACTCTCACGCCTCTGACAAGGTAATCATTTCTATCTTCTGTTGATTGGCGATGAAATTAGACAGAGATCCAAAGCACAATTTGAAGTTTCACTTCTTAATCTTACTTCCTGATTTGTATACAAGTGTAAACGAAAAAGGAAATAAAAAGAATTAATTACCCATTCCATTAGACTTTTTCTTGTTTTCTCCAGAATTTGGGATATTTTTGTGATAATCTGATATTGCTAGGGTTTAGTCTGACGATTTTAGTACTATATAAGAAATGATAGAAGGTGACTAAAAATACATATTATGCAATTTAGGATTCAAACAAGCGACATCATCCATTGGATTTGAATACTCTTAAAGGTCATGCGGATTCGGTCACAGGGTTATGTTTCTCCCCTGATGGTCATAATTTGGCAACAGGTAACTGAGAACTATTGGTGTTTTTTTAAACAAAGTGTATTCATATTCATGAATGTTTCATTCTTGATTCGGTTTCTCGTGTTTCTGCAAAAGCTTGTGCTGATGGAGCGGTCAGGGTATATAAGCTGGAGGATGCTTCGAGTAAAAGTTTCAAGTACGAACATGAAGCACTTTTTATAATAGTTATATGACCTTGGGAGGATTGCCTCTTAATATCATCTTGTGCTACTGCCGTGCAGGTTTTTAAGAATTAATCTCCCCGCTGGAGGTCATCCGCTAGCTGTTGCTTTTTCTGATGATGCATCTTCTATAGTTGTGGCTTCTCAGGCTATGAGTGGTTGTTCCTTGTATATGTATCAAGAAGAAAAACCGAAAACAGCTAATGACCCCAAGCAGCAGACAAAGCTTCCACTTCCACAAATTAAGTGGGAACACCATAAAATCCATGACAAACAAGCAATCCTGACCTTAACTGGAGCTACTTCAAGTTATGGAACTGGAGATGGGAGTACCATTATCGCCTCTTGTGCAGAAGGTTTGACATTATCCGCATCACAAAATACGTAACAATATTTAAATCAGATCTAATACAAGTACCTCTTTGTTACTTCTCAGGTACTGATATCACACTTTGGCATGGAAGAACTGGGAAAGTTGTAGGGCATGTGGACACTAATCAATTAAAAAATAACATGGCTACTATATCACCAAATGGCCGTTTTCTTGCTGCTGCAGCCTTTACAGCGGATGTGAAGGTAGAGATCTCTGAATCCCCTTGTATTTGTAGCACAATATCAATATCATGATCAATAAGTGTAAATTCTGAAGTTGCATTTTAATAGTTTAAGTTACTTATCACCGATATGTTGCTGAAATTTTGAATTATGAATTTATGATCAATTCAATTGCACATTTATTGATTGGGAGGTATTGGATATTAAGCCCTATTTTGTATAAATGACCATTCCAATTTCTTTGAATTCTCACTATTTAGTTAGTCAGGGCATGAATGTGCTGTGTATAGAACTGAAGTGACTGGTTCATATTTGTCATTTATATTGAAGATGCGGTGTATCATGTTACTTGGTGCAGTAAAGCAATAATAGTTCTGCCTTTTATCCTTCAGTTTCATTAGTGTGCTAAGTATTAGTATTTTCTTTGTCAGGTGTGGGAGATTGTGTATTCGAAGGATGGTTCAGTCAAGGAGGTTGTAAAAGCCATGCAGCTTAAAGGGCACAAGGCATGTGATTTCACTGAATAGAGCTTTCATTTGGTTCAATTCGTATGTTCCATCACGTCACAGATTGCACTTTCTCTGTTAGAGGTTTTCAGAAATTTTATGATAATTTATATAGGAGAATGATGGCCAAATGGTTTCCTTTACCAAGGCTTTTCACTTATGTTTATGGTACTTGATACTTATGGAAATTGCTGCTCTTGATTTGAATTATTTTGCTCCAAATAGGAGAATGGTTTTTAATTTGTTTGGACTTCTACTGGCTAATTCATCTTGTCTGTTCTTTTATGTGGCATATCAGAAATAAATAAACAGGTTAATAGCTCTATGACTTTCCTTGAAATTTCTGTTTGTTCCTAACCTTTCCTTTTTTGTTTTTCTTTTTCCTAAATGTCCAGAGTGCAGTAACTTGGTTATGCTTTTCTCCAAACTCAGAGCAAATTATCACAGCCTCCAAGGATGGTTCGATAAGAATTTGGAACATCAATGGTCTGTCTGCACCCCTTAGTCTTTCTCCCTCTTTTATGTACATACAGTCTTCCATTCTTGATGGAAAAAAAACAATGTTATTATGGTTGGTTTATTTTCCACCTACAAAAGAAAAAGAGGTAGGGGTTGGAGGTGGAATAAATCATCTCCATAAATTTGAAAGGCATGACTAATATAAAAACCCTAAATGATGTGCTAATTTACAATTTTTTGTGCCAAAGCTAACCAGGTTTGCTAGCTATTTTCATTTCTCGTATTAATAGTTACTATTTTGTGCCTGCTGACTGTTTTAATTGATTTGTGAAGTTCGATACCATCTTGATGAGGATCCAAAAACTCTGAAGGTGTTTTCAATACCTCTTCATGATTCAAGTGGTTCTGCTTTGCACTATGACCGTCTCAGCTTATCTCCTGATGGAAAGATACTGGCAACAACCCATGGTTCAACATTGCAGTGGCTGTGCATCGAAACTGGAAAGGTCTTGGATACAGCTGAAAAGGCACATGATGGTACATCCCAAGCACCAAATATTTTTCATGCCTAACTACATAGTGCTAATGTTTTTCTTAGTCATGATGCTCTGTGATGACTGTCACCCTGGTCGTGGCACTTCTTTCTCGTATGATTGATTAGGAAATGCTATTTGTGATTCTGGCATTAAGCTTCATTCTATGCTGCAGGTGATATTACATGGATTACGTGGTCACCTAAGCCTATACCTCTAGGTAACTAGAATCTTCTGCTTTTGCGAGTTTATCTGATATCTCCAGCTGCTTTTCTTACAATCAACATTGTTTAAATAGGAAATGAACATGCGGTGGTTCTGGCTACAGCAAGTGTTGACAAGAAAGTGAAATTGTGGGCAACACCACCCGTAAGTTCTTCATGAGCAACTCATTTTGCATACAATGTCAAGAATTTCATGGAGAGCCCGGGCATAGTTGTGGATGCAGTTTATTAGATCTGGCTCAACAGTCTTTTAACATCAATAGAGAACTCATACTTAGCTCTTATGGAGTGGTGGAATAGTTAGAGTTGTATGGTAGGCATGATTGGAGCCAAGATACGGAGGAATCTTTTCATATGTTTGCTTGAATAGGGTTTTCATATTACTGAAATTTTGCTTACTCGACGGTTTTTTAAGAGATGTGGTGGCTATGTAACTCCTTTAACTTTTCGACTAGGGTCATCAAACTTTCCTTTTTTTCTACTTGGGTCATTGAACTATTTTTTACACAATCGTAATTTTGATCATTGAACATTAAAAAATGGGTAAACATCAACATTGGTCACTAAACTATTCCCGCTTTCATGTTTTGGTCATCAAACAATTAGTGTAAACTCGTTACTAACATATGCTTTTTTTTCTATTTTGGTCACTTATGTTATTTTTTTTCTTGTTTGGGTCACCAATCTATTACTTCTTTCTTATTTTAGTCAATAAACTATTCTTGCTTTCTTGCTTTTTCATGAATTTTTTTTAACGAAGGGTGTCCAAGATAGAAAAAAACATAACATTAGTAAATAGTTTGGTAGCCAAAACAAGTAAATGGGAATAGTTTAGTGACCAATATTGATGTTTATCTCTAAAAAAATTAATGATTTTTAATTTTAATATTTTTATAAAAATAATCATTAAATTAAGTTTTTTGATGTAATTAATAATTTTAAAATTTTATAATTGTATATAAATATATTTCTATATATGTAATTGCGTATGTTTTATTGAAAAATAGAATTTAAGATGTTTTTATATATATGTAGAAGTATGATTATATACAAATATAAAATTAGGAGTATGTTCTTAACTTTTCTTTTAGAAAATATCCTACATTAACTATATGTTAAACATATATGTATATAGTTTTCTCAACTATAAGTTAAATATTTAATTTGGTTAAGTGGTTAAGCATGTGCATGCTCACTTTGGTCCAGATTTAAGTCCTCACATCCTTATTTTTCATGATCTATATATAAAATTTTGTCTACCATTATCAAATGTTGAGCTGGGATCAGTGGTTAAGGGTAGGAGTGTGTATTTGATCAAGTCAATTTTTTTTTTTTTTTGAGTTGACGAGTTTTACTTTATAATTTAACTTGAAATTTGAATTTTTGTAGTTGAGTTTTTAAATTTCTATTTGAGTTTAATTGTAAAAAATTATAATGTTAATGATTTCAATTTAAATGGTTTTTTATAATCATATACAATGAATATATATATATGTATATATATTTATGTTTTATATACATATATCAATCATAATTGAAAGATTTGAATCGAACTTGAAAATTGATCCTAATTATTAGAATTTTTGAATTATTCAAAGTTTCATTTTATAATTCGAATTTTGTTTAAAATATTTTGTTTCGAGTTAAGTTAAAGAAATTATAATTTTAGTTAAGTCAAATTGATTTTTTACACGAGTATTGTTCTCCCTTAATTAAGGGTGCTCATTTATCGTATAAGGCCCAAATTTGAGCTCCTCTATTGATACTTTTCTTCTTAAATTTTTACTAATTAAAACAAAGTTGATAAAATGTACAAGTAATGAAGACTGAATGTAATTTTATAAATTTAATTAACTGTCATTTGATGGTTTGGTTGAAATTAAATAGAAAGTGACCTAATTGATAATTTTTTAAATTCAGTGATGAAAATAAAATTAAGTCAATAGTTAAGTTACCTTGAGGGTAGTTTACACATTAACAAAGTCGGGCGGTGGCGTTCAGGCTTGAGCTGCTCTATTAAAACGCTCAGCTCGCAACCGAGACACACAGGCACTAAGCGATGGCATCAATGGCGTCACCAAGCTTTCTCCACTCCAACAATTACAATTACAAAAGGAAAGCCCATTTCCGCAGAATCTCCAGGCTTCAACGCCTCGTCCTTTCTCAATCTGACCACCAAATTCCCCGAAGGTAACTTACCTCAATCTCTCCGTCTAGACAGTCAAAAACATTCATCATATTTCGTGTCTAATCCTACGCTGCTAATTTTGAAGGGAGATAATAATGAGGAGCAGCGAATTAGCTGTATTAGGAGCCATCTTCAGTTTCAGGTTTTTTCTTCATCACCGTTTCTCAAAATCTTTGATTTTGGGTTCTTAAAATTGCTAATGAAAAGTGAAAACCCATGTGAATGAGTGGTGATACAGTGGGAATAAACCAGAATATCTAGGAGTGCAGAAAAACCCGCCATCTCTGGCGCTTTGCCCTGCAACCAACAATTGCATATCGACCTCCGAGAATGTGGCCGATCTAACTCACTACGCTCCTCCATGGTAAACCTCTCTCCTTTTCGAAATTGGGTCGGTACACGCGCGCCGACCTTTTTTCATATATGGTCAAACAAATGTGATGCACGTTGTTTTTATGTATAAAAAAGGAATTACAATGGAGGGCGTAATAGGAAAAAGCCTGTGACACGACAAGTCGCAATGGAGGAGCTTCTGCAAGTGGTAAATTTTTCAAATTCATAATCCTTCAATGCTCAATGTGAAGGGCTTTTTTTTTTTTTGTAAGTATAAAAACCTCTGATAATACTGCAGATAAAATCAACGAAACCAGACAAATATACACCCAGAATCGTGGAGAAGAAAGACGATTATGTGCGTGTGGAATATCGGAGTCCGGTATTAGGGGTAAGTTCATGTTCTGTTCTTGTTCGTTATCGAACACAGACGTATGCAGATTGGCATAACTGAGTTTCTATTTTATGTGTTATGTTCTTTTCGACAGTTTGTGGATGATGTGGAGTTCTGGTTTCCGCCGGGTAAGAATTCAACCGTGGAGTACCGATCGGCATCGCGGATTTGGAACTGTGATTTTGATGCCAACCGAAAACGAATCAAGGTAAATGCATTCGAAGCCGGGTAAGAATGAATGCTTGATGTTTAGCAAAACTGATAAAATTATCTCCTTGCAGGCACTGAGAACGGAGTTAGAAAAGAAAGGATGGGCTTCCGCAGAAACGTTTTAGAGGACTAGCTTTGCTCATTCAATTGTTTTCTAAATGTAACATCTAATGATTTAATTATGAAATTTCCAACTTTTTTTAATATAATTGCAACAATCGGGTTTTGGACAGCATTTGTTATCTAATTTGCCAAACATAAACAATGCCATTTCCATCCATGAAACATAGTCCATGTCTGTTTTTAGCCTAAAATCAGATAGATTAAGAAAAGGTGGATAATATTCATTTTAAGAAATCTATTCAAAAAGGTGGGAAAGCGGATAATACAGGGTGTGGGAAAGCGGATAATATTCCTTCTAAGAAATTCAACTAACAAGCGATCTCATTAAAAAGGTGGATAATATTCATTTTAAAAAATTTGAGTTCAATTGTTTTGGCTGCAAGGTATGTGTATTGTCAAAATGTTAAAACTATCTATAAGCAAATACTACCCTAAGATCAAATCAATTACCCATAATATTTATGTTTTAGCCTTATATTAAATTCAACTTTAAAAAATAAAGAGTAAAAATAAAAATCATCTAACAAAGAGAAATTATTTTCAATTAGTGATACTTAAATTATTATTTTGAATCAAAACTGAAAATTAAAAATAACCAGTAAATATTAGGTGTAATGACAAGACACATGTTCTCTTAAAAAGAGAAAACATGTTCGAAATTTAAAGACAAAAATTTTATGTTGAGTTGATCACACAATTGCAAATGGCCAAGAGGGGGTGAATTGGCGATGAAAAATTTGGTGGGTGAAAATTTGAAAAAAAAATGTGACACAAGGCAATTAGAGTGGTTCAAGTTCTCCAAACGAACTATACATTCACTACCTTAGCTCTCACTAAGGATTTTCAACCAATTCACTACTTGAATTCTTCCCCTTTTTTGGATGATGAGAAAACCTTACAATTTGATTAAGCTTTCTACCCAAAGCTTAATCCACTCACTTTTACAAAGAGAAGTATTTGGTAAACTCTAAAAGTTCCTCTCAAAGGATAATTGTTTACCCAATAACAATTTCACACTCCCCAAACTCACAATAAAATATTACAATGAAGATACAAGAGCCGGGTACAAAAATTTGACTCTAGAGGTACAAAGTTTGGATTTGAGTGCTTTGATGTTGCTTGTAGGTTCAATAGTTGTTGCTTGTCCATTTGAGACTTGTTTTTATACCCTTGTATTGAATTCTATCCGTTTGGGTAGTTAGGATCATCAATAGAACCGTTGGGATGTAATTTCTCGCAATAAATGTTGCTCAGCTACCTACCGTATCGATACGGCTCGGGGCGTATCAGTAGCTGTCTCAAACAAAAAAGAGCCGTGGTGATTGAAAAATTGTTCGTATTGATACGCTTAGAGGGCGTATCGGTACGATTTTAATGGGAGTATCGATACGGAAGGGCGTATCGATACGGAATTTGCTCACTGAAATCTCAACTTTGGTTTTGATAAAAAAGCGTATCGGTACGATATAACGGTCATTTAAATTTTGGGATATCAACTAACTGACAAGCCAACGGTCGAAAATTAAATGCAAAAATTTTGCAAAGATAAGCAAATCGTATCGATACGGTTACAATGTGTATCGGTACGATATCGTTTAAAGTCTTGCCCAGATGAATATTGTATCGATACGGGGTAATATTGTATCGGTACGCTATGGTCTACAAAAATTCCAGTGATGAAAAACAGTATCGATACACTTAAGGGTATCGATACGCCTGGGTGTTTTACTGAAGTTTGGCTTGAAAATACATAAAAAGACTTAGTAGATTTTGAACTTTTAAGAGAGTTTTGTCTTGAAGTATAGTTTGGTTCAAAAAAAACTTGTCAAAAGGTGAGACTTTGAAAAGTACTTAAAAATTTATTGTTTTACAAATTAGTCCATAAGTCTAGGTGTTATATCAAAATCAAATTTAATTTCACACTTTAATTTATACAATCATTTTAATTTTAGAGTTTAAAGATTTAGGTTGTGATTTAAGATTTAAGGGTTTAGGTTGTAAGGTGTAGAATTTAAGGTGTATGATTAAAATTTAGAATTTAAGGTTTAGGGTTTAAGGTTTAAGTTTTTTAGTGTTAAGACTAGGGTTTAAGCTTTAGATTTTATAGTTTAAAATTGAAGGGGCGTGCAAATTATTTTATATCAAAATATAACCCAAGGATAAAACTCTTTAATTAGTTAACTTGAACAAGAAGATAAAAGAAGCATTTAAAGATTTCTGTCTTTTTATTATTTATTCTGAAAGGAAAAAATAGCAATAGAGGTTGAGATTTACACAAAAAAAATAAAGGAGAAGACGACGACGAAGAAGGTGATGAGACATAGGAACAAATTTGTATGTCTCATCACCTTCTTCATCCTCGTAGCTCTTTGTTGAGTTGTAAATATGTTGTTAGGATGATAGTTATTCTGTTATAGTGTTTGATAGTAATCGGTTTAGTAGTTATAGTTGTTATTTCTTTTGTATTGTAATTCTATAAATAGCCAGTCAATAATTTAATAATACATTGAGGAAATAATTCTAAATTTCCTATTCTCCTATTATACTTTTAACATGGTATCAGATTTTTCGGGTTTTTCTAGATATTTTTTTTTCACGTGTTTTTTCCTCTCTTTGACGAGCGTCTCCTTCACGCTTTGACTCTTCATTTTTCATCGTTTTTTTCTCTCATCTTTTCCTCTTCTATTCTCCTTCCAGTTTCATCCTCAGGTGTGCATTCTATTTCTGATGTCCTTTCTTATACTCATTTACCTTCCCATGTTCAAACTTTTCTTTCATCCACTTCTCATCTTGTTGAGCCTCAGTCTTTTTCCCAAGCAATTAAAAATTTGATCTGGGTTGAGGCCATGAAAGAGGAGATTTCAGCCTTGGAATCAAATAACACTTGGTCAGTGGTTGACCTGCCATCTCGTAAGACTCCTATTGGCTGTAAATGGGTGTTTCAGATTAAGTTCAAGGCTGATGGGAGTGTTGAGCGTTACAAGGCTCGGCTTGTTGCCAAGGGATATACTCAGCAAGAGGGAGTGGACTATTCTGACATTTTTTCTCCGGTGGCTAAGCTAGTTACAGTTAGGCTTGTTTTGGCTCTAGCTTCAATTTTTCACTGGCCACTCTATCAAATGGATGTCTACAATACTTTCCTTCAAGTAGACTTACTTGAGGAAGTTTATATGCATCTACCTGAGGGATTTGACAGTCAGGGGGAGTCTAAGGTGTGCAAGCTGCACAAATCGTTGTATGGTCTTAAGCAGGCATCTAAACAATAGAATTTAAACCTTACGAATGCTCTGTTACTTGCTGGATATAATCAAAGCAAGTATAACTACTCGCTGTTCACAAAGAAAAAAAGATCTTGCATTGATGTCATGCTTATCTATGTTGACGATTTGTTGATTACTGGAAATGATAATTTTTTAATTGAAGAATTGAAAGGAATCTTGAACACGAACTTTAAAATAAAAGACCTTGGTGAGTTGAAGTTTTTCTTGGGTTTAGAAGTGCTGAGGTCGAAGGAAGGAATTTTGGTGAATCAGAGAAAATATGCCATGGAGCTGATCGAAGACTCAGGTTTAGAGGGAGCTAAACCAGCTTTGACACCACTTGAACAGAATCTGAAACTCACTTCAGTGGTGTTTGATGAATCTCTAGCTACACAAGATAACACTGATGAATTATTGTCAGATAAAACAGTGTATCAGAGACTGATAGGGAAGCTCATTTATTTGACACATACAAGGCCTGACATCACCTATGCAGTGCATCACTTGAGCCAGTTTATGCAACAACCCAAGAAATCACATCTTGATGCAGCACTCAGGGTGGTTAGGTATGTGAAGAAGAATCCAAGACAAGAGATTTTGGTAAGTGCCATGAGCAAGAGTGAGTTATTTGCTTTTTGCGACTCTATTGGGCATCGTGTCCAATGGCAAGAAAGTCTGTAACTGGCTTCTGCATTAAACTGGGTGACTCTTTGAATTTCGTGGAAATCCAAGAAACAAAATACGATTGCAAAGTCATCAGTTGAAGCTGAATATAGAAGTATGGCAATGACAACTGCTGAGATTGTTTGGTTGAAGGGATTACTTGCAGAATTGGGTGTTCAAGAGGCACAACCAGCCATGTTGTTTTGTGATAGCAAAGCAGTCTTGCAAATCGCAGCAAATTCAGTCTTTTATGATAGGACAAAGCATATTGAAATAGATTATCGTTTTGTTCGAGAGAAGATTCTGGAAGGGGTAATACAAACTGAATATGTGAGATCTGGAGAACAACTAGCAGATGTGATGACTAAAGCTCTTGGCACACAACAACATCAGTATTTGTTATCTAAGTTGGGGTTAAAAGACATTTTTAAACCACCAACTTGAGGAGGAGTGTTGAGTTGTAAATATGTTGTTAGGATGATAGTTATTTTGTTATAGTGTTTGTTAGTAATCATTTTAGTAATTATAGTTGTTATTTCTTTTGTATTGTAATTCTATAAATAGTCGGTCAATAATTTAATAATACATCGAGGAAATAATTCTAAATTTCCTATTCTCCTATTATACTTTTAACACTCTTCTCGCAATTATAGGCTTATCAGGTCAACTTCTTTTTTTCTTTTCTTTTTTATCGTATATTTTTTAATCACAATTTTAATTAATTTAAAGTTTTTGTTGCAGTCGATGTGTTTTGCGGATTTGGAATTCGATTACACTGACCCGCATTATGATTCGGCGTCACGGATAAACATTGTTTTTTTTTTTTTTACCATTTTCAATTGATTCTCGTTTACATCTGTTTCAGGTTGCTTTGTGCAGTTGGAATTGATGATTGTTGAACAGATTTTTGGTGAATATTCCACCTTGTTTTGAGGTATGAATTGTTTTTTTTGTACAGATAAATTAATGGTTAAAAAATTAATTTCAAGGACTTCGGTAAGGAAAAAAAACAACAAAAGATGTTTTTGTCTGAAACATTAAAATCTACATTAATATTCAAGAACTCATAGACTCCTCTTTTTCTAAACAAACATGGGACCGAGATGAATGATTTGTCAAGTTATAAAGCTACATTGCAGGCAAAGATATGTTAATATCAGTTGCTGAGTTTCTTGTCTCCTGTATGTTGCCCCAATTTTCTGTTCTGAAACTAGCAGTGGCAAAGTTTTGTTTCAGGGTATTCGAAATTTGTTGCGAATGTTGTATGCCAACGCCGTCCTCTTTCTCTCCGTTTGATGCAGGTTCGTCGACCATGTTCGGGTTCGGTGCAACAGCATCTGGAACGGACTTGTTTCTCTGCTTCTTGGACTTTTGGTCCTGCTGGTTGCCCGGTAAAAAACTGCCCACGACAACCTGATGATTCAACGAAAGATTAACCAACGCTTTCTCTACGAGATGCAGGAAATGTTAGAATGGCCAAAGATCAATTCCGGTATTATTACTTGGACTATTGGTTCTACGTTAGAGTAGTAGGCTTACCTGTACAGGACTAGCAGCTACGAGAAGGCCGGCAACGCCTCCGCCTACAACACGTCCATCAGGGCTCGCCAATGAGACACTCATCCCACCAGATCGACTTCTAGTTCCTTGAGTTTCCGTAGGCATGAAGGAACCGGATAAGGACAGTATCTCAAAACGACCCTACAAGAAGATAGGACAGATAAGTGCTTCTTTTGAGGATTAGAATCTTCGTTTTAAGTAGATGAACGCTTGGTTACTAAGACAAATCCTAGAAACCATACTCCTGTCTTCTACAATAGTTTGCCATATTTACGAGCATATCATGTAACAAACCTAGATTTCGTGTCCCGGAATAAAACACGGCACAGATACACTACAGTTTTGCAATAATAACAACCTTTGCATTCATTATCGAGAAATTTTAATCGGAATGCGATGGTAATTTCTGATTAGCCTAACCTCGTACGTACGCGTGCCCCCGGAAGAATTAGGCTGACGAAGTGTAACATTTGAAATTACTCCGTTAGCGGATATAATGCAAATGGCTCTTGGTCCTTGTTGAGAAAATGATATCACCTTCATTGTTACATCCTTAAACACCAGAGAGAATCAAAAAGAATTTAGATTCACTGATAAGTGAAAAACAAACCTTCCTTGACACCAATATCATAAGATTGTTTGCTTAGATAATTAACAAAACTATCTCTTTCCCGTCTCAGAACATACCTCGCCAGGATCGACGGTGATGATATGCGGCGCAAAATTTGTTCCGGCAGAAGTGCCGGCCAAGTCACCTATAAAACAATATATAAATATGGAATTTTGCTGTTAGAAGTGCAGAAATTATTTGCTGATATACACCATATCATTCCGAGAACCAGCATTGTTCTTCCAAATCCGAACAACGGCATCTTCAATAAAATCCAACAATACTTCACATATCGAACTTAGTTTGAGGCATACCATGAAGAAACAGAAACCAGAAACATTAGCAAATCTAGAACATGGCAAAACTCGAAACAACAAACAACTTGCTAAAACTTGAACTAAAAGAAACAAACTTTCTTCAGAAGGATAACCTTCATTACCTAAGTTCTCCATGTCCATTCCCTTGTGATGCTTAATCTGATAACTGCTGCCTCGGCCTCTCCCGTGCTTTCCTCCACTCGAAAACTCACCGGCGACGGGAGGGACAGATGAGGAAATAGGCATAGGCGACAATGCCCTTGCCATGGTCCCATCTGCTCCATATTTCCTAGGCCTACCTCTCTTCTTCTTTTCTGTACTACCAGTTAATCCTACACTAACAGGTAGAACATCGGCCGCCATTAACCCACCGGCGATCTGATCGGCATTTTCGGTCCTTGGCGCCATATGATAAACTGATGGAGCTTCTGCTCCTATGACTGTAACACCTGAATTTGTTTCCATTCATATATTGCAAACCAAAACTATGAAGTATAACTATATCAAAGCTTGCAGATTCAAGGCCAAATCACCTGCAAAACAGAAATTCACAATCAAAAGCCAACATATATATCCAGAAGAGATTATACAAAATTCTCAAAAAGGGGGGGGGGGGGGGTGGAGCTAGAAACTTATATATATAAAGCTCAACTTTTTGTTTAGTTCACAGATCAGTCCCTTAACACATATCAGGAAAAAAAAACTCAAAAGTATGAAAATTTACACTGACAAAAAAAAATACATAATCAACCTAAGAATTTTTTTCCTATCTTGTCAAGCATTCAATTTCATCTCAAAGAAAGAAAAGACCAAATTATTAAAGCATGAATTTTCCTTTTTCACAAAAAAAAAAGTATACTAAGAAACTTTGAAGTTAACAGATGTTTACCTGTAACTTATATATACAGCCCAGAAAACTCTTCACTGACACA
The DNA here is from genome assembly GCA_030270665.1 of Hibiscus trionum. Taxonomy (NCBI): domain Eukaryota; kingdom Viridiplantae; phylum Streptophyta; class Magnoliopsida; order Malvales; family Malvaceae; genus Hibiscus; species Hibiscus trionum. The sequence continues at coordinate 3,160,405 of BSYR01000012.1, forward strand.
GTTCATCTCCCGGACATGTTCACATTTTTTTCCAGCACTGAAGCAAAGTACTTTGAAAATCATTTTCTAGCCAACCAAACAGAAAAAAAAATCTTAATTTGCTGAGAAACTGTTTTCTGAATTCCTGGTCGGAACAAAGTGAAAACTAATACAAATATTTTAATAAGGTTTTAAATGATTATTAATTAGTAGGTAAAATCGATAACCCCCAATAAATAAAATTTTGGTTAATAAGGAATTTCACGTCCGTTCGGGGGAAATTGAATTTGAAGATTTAATTAATAGGGGGGTGAAACAGTAATTTGGTCAAAAAAGATGGGAAAATAGCATTTTTATTCTGCTAAAATATATTATTATGTGTGGTGTGTCCTCCATTCAAAGCTGCAAAGTTAGCGTTGAAGGGCCGACCATTTTATTGCCGCTGACCTGCTTTTTGTATTGTTTGTCAAATTAAGAATTTGAACATCTTAGATTATGCCCTTCACTTGTTGTCTTATTCACGGTTATGCCACCCTTTTTTGCGGTCCGGAAATTTAAATATACAAAAAAAAAAAACGGACCGGATTGTGGTCTGATCCGATCGAATACAATAAACCGGGGTTCTTTCTTTTATTACTGATTGGTTGGTTGGCGTTTTTCTGATTTTCCTCCTGGTAATAATGAGCGTTAGTGACTGAGGGTGGTGCATAACCTGCGGGTGAGAGAAGTTTATGTGACGGTAGAATATGATTGGATACTCTGGCACGCGACTGGCTGTCAGATCTGAAGTAATCTGGTTGGTTGGTGAGTATGGAGATCCGAGATCTTTCATGCGCGACAAGGTCAAATAAAATCCTGACCTAAGTTCGGTGGATCGTGTAAAGTTTATACTTGTCTGAGGTATGCTCTGTCTGAAGACTGCCACGTTGTCATTAGCGCATATGCACGATTTTTTAACCACCAGTATTAACATTTTAATTAAATTATTTTAAAATAATTTGGTCAAAGTTAAAAAGATTTAACTTAAAAAAATATATAACATGTGACATTTTTTTGTGAAACATAAGGAATGTCTTTTTAGCTTCAATATTAAAAAAAATTTAACGTCTCATCTCGTTAAATTGACTTGTTGTTTAATGCACATGCATGATTTTTGATAAAACTAAAAAAGTTATAAAAACAATAAGTAGTAAATTTAAAAAAGTTGGTGCATTTGGTTTTAGAGAATAGAGTCTGTTTTCATTTTTTTGAAAAATGAAAAACGATAAAGAAAACGTGTTTAGTTGTGAAAATAGAAAATAATTTTTAAAAAATGAAAACAAAAATAAGTAAAAATTTGAAAACAAAAAAATGTTTCATTGAAAATGTTTTAGGAAAATAAAAAATATGAGAACAATATTTTTTAATTTTAACCTCATGTTAACCCATGTTTGAATTCTTCTAATATCATTTTTAAAAAAAATAGTTTACTTACTCGTGTTTTATTTATTACAATAATAACAATATTATCTAACTATATTTTTTTCAATTATTTAATATGTTTTTTTTCATTTCTATTTTGAAAAGATATATATTAAACACATCTTCACTATTTTCATTTTTAAAAATAACTTTCCATTTCTATTAACCAAAAATATTTTTTAATTTTTAAAAAACTAAAAATGAAAATTATTTTCTAAAAATAAAAACAAAAAAAATAGAAAATAGAAAATATTTTTTTAAAATCAAACGGACCCTTAAATTTGTGCTTTAAAATTGTTTGATAAAATTTGATTCACATAAATTTTAATTTTCATATTATTTTCCAAAATAAAAAATAATTATATGAAATATTAATTTATCTAATTTAATGATATAAAATTAAAGTTAAATTTATTTCAATGTCATAATTTTAGCACCTTATATGTTGATTTTTTACATATATTTTAACTAAATCAAGCTAATAATTTATAAATATAATATAAAAGATATTTTTATACTTATCTTAGATGGGTGAATATTTTTAATATTTTCAAGCCAAAATTTAAAATTTGAAATTCTAACCCTAAATTTTAAAATTATAACCTAAAATCCAATCACTAAATTCTAACAATGAATTCTAAATATTAAACATCACAACCTAAACAAACTCTCAATTAAAACTATGAACCCCTAAATAATTTTAATTGTGGAAACTTTATTTTACATCGTCGGTGTATAAAATAATAATCTATCTTAAATTAAATCAAGACGAGTTTTCTTTAAATCTGAACGTGTTTAGAAACTTGAATATCATAAAAATATTTATCAATTCAGATCAAAACTCGTCAAATACATATTTTCATTGGTGAATGCAGGCGTGGGCTACCTAAGCCTTTGCCCGCCCCATGTCAATTTTTTTTTCGATTTCATTATAAAATAACCTATGTTGGGTTTTTTTCCTAAAAATATATTATACTTTGAATTTTGGGTAATAAAAGAATAGACGGTTCGATATAAAAGCCTGGGTTTTTTTGAATAACCTAAAGGTGGATTACAAGGTAGTATATGTTCATACAAATTTTTAACCATTTAACAATGCACACACACATTGCACACAAAGCGAATTAAACTTGGGTCTCTTAGGATGAATATCATCCTCTTTTCCACTAGACCATTTGTTAGGTTCAAAAGTCGGATTTAATTTTTAAATTTTAAATTTTGAGTAAAATAAAAATTGAAAAAATGAGATTGTTTATATTTTCATTACAATTAATATATAGTAATTACTTTTAATAAAAATCATTTTAAGCAATTTTTCCTACTAATTAATCAAATATATTTTTTAAAATTGTTTTTCCGAATGTAGTTGGAGGTTTCACCCTAGTAAAATCATGTGTCTCGTATCCAATATCTTTAAAAAATAACTACAAATATTATAAAAATATAATATATGTTTAAATTATTTTAATTAAATTTACAGGATAAGCTAATATTTAAATAAATAAATTTAAGTTTATATTTTTATGAGTTATTTTAAGAAAATAATTCGATTTTATTTAAATAAAGATATAAATAATAAAAAATTTAAAATTATTGAAGGATGAAAATTTAAATTATATATATATATATATATATATATATATATATATATATATGGGATGGGATCAAGTTACATAGTGTAAAACTCATTTAGTTTTACACTAATCTAGAACCATTGGATAAGGGAAATGGATGGATGAGATTAACAGTAAAAAATGTGAAGATTATCACTTTGGAAAAAAAGATAAGGAAATAATCTGAGCCATTAATTACTATCATCTAACGGTCTAAAAACAGTGTAAAAGAAATTGAGTTTTACACAGTGTAAGTTGATCCTAACCCTATAATATAAATGAGTCATGTTAGGTAAATTTCTTGCTCTATTTAGGGGTGAGCTTCCGTTCAAATCAAGTCCAGTCAATTTTTTTGAGTTATTCAAGTTGACGAATCATATTTTATAACTCAAACTTTATTTGATTTTTTTTTCGAGTTGAATTTATGTTCAAATTTAATTGTAAATATTTATAATATTATGATACTAATTAGTTCCAATTTAAACATTTTTTTTTCTTACGGTCCATGTTCGGGGTGCGAGGCTGCCCCTCCCAACAATGCCATCTCCAAGGTTCAAACCCACGTCCTCTCCTTGGGAGTGCAATGTACCTTACCAATGCATCCAACACTTGTTGGTTAATATATTTAAATAATTTAATACATTATATTATTTCGGCAACTTTACTTAAATATGGGAGTAGAGTTTTTCTTTCCTTAAAAATATTGTACTTGTCGGATTAATTCTAAATCTATAACATATGCTACAGTAAAAGAGAAGTCGGTAGAAAAATGATCCAACTTTACTGATCATTCTTATTTTTTTTCAATTAAAAAATGTTAAAAACGGTAGAAAAAGGTTTTTGACTTTAGTGTAAAATATTGTTCAAAGTCGGACTGTAATTCACTCGACTTTAATTCTTTAATCATTAATGAAATTTATTGTGAAAAGTCGAATTGTAATCCATCTTACTTTATTTTTTATTGTACAAATCACAATATTCTAAAAAATAATCTGACATCTATCATATGGTGAGAATATTTTTGTAAAGACAATATTCATGTATTTTGGCGTATTATTTCTATTAAAAATTCAACACAAATTATATAACTTAAAATAAAATTTTAGTATTACATGTTAAATTTTAATTTGTTATTTTAAAAAAAACATAGCCGACATTCATTCTAATACAAGAAAAGATACGTGAAAAAAAGAAGAGAAAAGAACACAAAACAGGACAAAAAAAACAGATAGAGATCAAGAGAAAAACAAACAAGAAATAGCAACAGAACAACCATACAAAAGGCACACAAAGCACCACAGAAACAGGAGCAGTCGCCACCCACCACGAAAGAGGAGAAGAGGAAAAAACACCAGCCAGCCATTGATTTTGCATATGCATGATCATTTTCGATGATACAGAAGGAAAAGGGAGATGAAGGTGATGCAGCAAGAAAACTATCGGAGTCAACGCGTCTGGATCTAAAATCATCGATGACTAGGAGGCAGGCGAAATACGAGGTGAAGTCAAAACAACCGCCGAAGGAGACGGCGAATCAGAAAACTGTCACCAAAAGAGCCTGGTAAAAACACATGTCAGACGTCGAACTCACTTCTCGTTCGCATTCTTAATTTCCCTTCACCAAAGGAACACCTGAACAGGACCTTGAGCACCAGGGGAGAAAACTCCACAATAAAATGACCAAAAAATAGTCAGAAAAATAAACGCTAGCAAAGATAAAAATAAATAAAAAAAAAACAATAAAAAATGAAGAGGAAAAAATGGCGTCCGCTCAAAATTTAGAGCGGCACGCCGGCACCACCCAAAAGAGACTTGGTTTAGGGTTAGAAAAAGTTGGAGGGAAAGGATAGAAAAGTTAGAGAGAAGGGTTTGATGAGGCACTGAATTTAATTGTTTTGTTGAAGTAATTATATTGTGGTCAAAATTCAGCCTGCAGAAGATAGACAACAATCTTTGAATTCTGTATAAAAAGATTAGTGAAGATGAGATAAGCTGTCCCCAACTTAAGAGTGACCAGTATTTGAAAATTTTGGACTTGTTCTCAGCACTTAATAAATGTCTCTACCAAGAAAATGAGGGTCTTCATTAATCATTACTACTGATATGACAAATGAAATAAATAGTGATAAACTTGAAATCGGTTTAAAATACAAAAGAAGACAGAAAAGTCCTACCATTTGCACTTTCACTAATCACCACCATCAACCTTTGTTTATTAACCTTTAACCGAAGTATGCATCAAATTCAACACTCTTAGGTAAACCATGGTTTTACATTCACATAAAAGTTTAATTAAATTTGACTTTAAAGGCATAAAATTAAAAAATATTTTTAATATTTGATTGAATAGTCAATTCAATATTTTTAAGTAATTTAACATCTACATTTTATTTTAGGTCAAACTAGCTCATCTGCGGATGAAAACTATTAGTCTACTAAAAAAATACTCTCAACATTTGACTAAATAATCACTTTGGTAGTTATTTTTTTGGAGTAATCCAACCTCAACATTTTATTTTAAGTCAAACTAATTTATATGTGGATTAAAACTATTAATCTAATTGAAATTATGAGACAAATCCCAAAATAAATTCCAAAGAAACTATAATTGGGGATATTTTTAGTTTACTTTATATGCCAACCTTTAAACAAGCAAATCGATTTTGAAGTCAAAGGCTCGCGCCCTCTCTTGAACGTAAATAATGTTAGGTCCTACCGGGAGTCGAACCCAGGTCGTTGGATTCAAAGTCCAAAGTGCTAACCACTACACCATAGAACCAGTCTGTCTAGTTTAGGCAGTATTGTATAATTCATAGTAATAGATTTAAAGTACATTAAATATGAATCATACCATTTCTCCCAGCATAAGCAAATCACCTTAGTTAATACTTCCTATGTCCCAATAAAAGTGTCACATTTGTGTTTTAAAATTGTATCAGTCAAAATGTTATTTTAAAAGAGTCAACTTTTATAACACACATTTACTTTTTTTTTATCTTTTTTTAATTTCCTAACAAAAAAAATAAAGTTAACTTTTAAGCGCAAATTTGTCATTCAAATTATTATTTTACATCTTATATAAACTTTTTCTTCTTAAAATTTCGAAAAAGTCAACATGCAACACAAATAGTGAGACGGAAGGAGTATTAGATTTAGGGCGCTTTTAAAATAGTAAAATTCTACAATGTGCGACGAACACCGCTGAACACCACTACCGTTGAACACCATTAAATTGATTAATAAAGATTACAAATCTCAAGGACTCAACATACAATTATAAATTATTTAAAGTAGAATTTCAATTAAATTATTTCCATGTATATATATATATATTATATTTTTAATTTTTTAATAATTTGATAAATATCAACCTTAGTCAATTCAAAAAATAAAAATCTAAAATTCTAAAATATAAATCTTAAACTCAAAATTTGAAACCCTAAATTTTAAAAATACAGAAACAGTGTGTTGATTAAAATAAATAAAAAAGACAAGCGTGAAACCCAATCCGATAAAAAGAAAAAATCAATCCTCTTTTAATTTTTGTTATTTCTTCTATGCTTTTTGCTCTTTCTCCGAGCTCTCTGTATCCCACCAAAACAGAGATGGGTCTCTCAAGAAGCTTTCATTTAGGGATGTTTTCCTTCTTATACGTACCTAAAATCTTAAATTTAAATATTGAGTTTGGACTTTATAGATTAGGGTTTATAGTTTATGACTTAGTATTTAGGGTTTAAGGCATTAGATTTATGGTTTATGGTTTATAATTTATGAGTTATAATTTACGGTTTAAAGTTTTTAAGTTTATGGTTTTTTATTTTTTAAATTGACTAAGGTTTATATTTATCGAATTATTAAAAAATAAAAATGTATAATATATATGAAAAATAATTTAATTCAAATTTTATTTTAAATAATTTATAATTATATATTGAGTCCTTGAGATTTTTATTCTTTATTAATTAATTTAATGGTGTTCAGTGATGTTCAGCATTAGTGGTGTTCGTCGAGCGTGGTAGACTCATCCTTTAAAATATCACTCGGTAATTAAGTTAGGTATAATTATATGTAATTACATAGATTAAAAAATTAATCTTTTTCTCTCAACTATAGAGCCGGCCACTCTTGTTCCTCTTTTCTTTTAAACTTCGACGGCGACACTAATTTTAATATTGGTCACTGATCGTCGGGATCTATCATTTCATTTGTTCTGTTTATCAGTTTTAAATAAATTATTCTACTCTTGTGGCACGATTTTACTCTACCATTTGGTACGTTTTTTTTTTGTCTTTTAGCACGCTTTTTCTTTTTTCTTTTTGATTTTCTATTAGGGTTAGATCTGACGACGCCACGACTGATCATGATGGCGCTCCTTTCATTATGTTGTTGATCTCGGACCCTCGAACTGGATTTGGATACGCGATTACATTTACCGTTCTTTATTCGCGATTGAGTTGTGGTAACGACCTTATTGTCAACGTACCTTCATTGTAATATGCATTTTTATGTTGTTTGTTGATGATTTTATCTATCATCGTCGATTTTGGTGATGTTGTATCTTTTTTTTATTTCGAGTCTTTGGGTTAGGTTCTTATCTTTTTCTTGTATAGTCCTCTTTTGATCTCGAGATGCTAGTTTTGTTTACTAAATTATGTCTGAATTTATGTATTTTATTTATTAAGTTGTGAACTTTCATTGTAATATCAAATATATCATCGTTTAATAAAATTAGTAAATTTCAAAAAAAACAAAAAAACTCTTCAAATTTTTTAAAAATTAATATCATCATCGCTTTTAAATATTTTTTAGGGTTTTCATAAATGCACAATTACTTATTATTATTGGTTAAAACTCACGTACTCTACCGATTTTTAATATGTAGAATTATATAGGGATAGTTCTTCTACGCTCGACGAGTTTTGACGAGCACACTATTGACGAACACCGATGAGCACCGATAAACTAATTTATAAAATTTTTAAATTCAAAGTACTTAATGCGTAATTATATATATACTTTTAAATTAAAAATGCAATTTAATTAAAATGCCTAGGATTCTTTGATTTGTGGATAGATTATTTTGATTAATAATGTTTAAAACAAAATTAAAATTAAGAAAATGTATTTTAATTAAATTTGTAACACCCGGGTTTAGGGGTCGGGAGAAATAAATAAATAAAATAATATTCCCGTTTTGTTTTGCTAAATTAATTTAAGGTGTTGGACCAAATTTGGATGACAAGCCCAATAGCCATTTTAATGGCATTTTTGTAAAAAGGAAAACTTTTCAAATAAGCTCATTCCATTTATATTTTATTTCAAACAAATAAAAGAACAAAAAAAAAGATGCCATCCCCTTCCCCCTTTTCTTCCATTTTGACGTGAACCTCATTCCCCCTCCTCTCAAATTTCTTTCCATAAAAAATCTTGCCCTCATTTTGGAGTTCTTGCAAAGGTAATAACAAATTCATGTTGTTCTCAACTTCCTCTATCTTCTCGTGCCTTTAGTTTTCATTGAAATGCATTATTTAAAGTTTTGTGTTTTTGGGTTTTGTAAGAGAAAGATGCAAACTTTAACATCCATTTCTTGAGCTTTTGATTCTTTATTGATAGATAAGTTAATATTAACCCATGAGGTCCAACATAGTTAATTTTTACATGGTTTTATGCAAATTCTCGAATTTGGGTATGAATGGGGTTTTTGGAGGGTTTTGGGTGAGTTTTGGGGGTTGTTTTAGGTGGGAATTGATAGCCCAATGGTAGTACTATGGTTAGGGGTTGATTTGGGATCATTTGTGAGTGCAATGGGTGTTGAAAACATGGTTTTTGGACATGGTTTTGGGGCTGTCCGAGGTTGCAAATATTGGGGTTTGTTCATGGCTTGCAACGTTGTAAATTGAATTTGAATTGTGTTCCGGGTTGGTCTTTTGATGTTGGGCTAATTTGGAATTGTTTGAAATGTGTTTGAGGTTGTTTAGAAGCGGGAATTTGTGTTGGAGAAGCTTCGGGAAGAAATCCGGAAATTTGAGGGAGGTTGCTTGCTTGGCTTGGAGCTTGGAAGCTTAGGTGAGTGGTTAAATATTTTTTAAATGATTTTCAAGTGTTGGTTCAAGCATGTGAACTAGGTTGAGATTGGTAGACCCACCTAGAATTGGGATTAGGGTGGTGGCCTAATCCCAAACTTTAGTTAGAGACCTTGGTTGATCTTTAAAGTGTTGAATTATGCCTCATGTTTAATCATGCTTATGGTGGTTATGGTTATGTTGTTATACATGTATGTGGAGGCATGGCTTAATGCATTGTTACATGCATGTTGATGATAAATGTGATAGAGATATACAAATGTATGAAATATGATGTGATATTTGTGTATTTGAGATGATGTAGTGTTGACATGTGTAATGATGTTATGAGGTGATTGTATGATCCGAGGATCATGGTGAGTACATGCTAGGCATGGAAATGTGGTTTGTGCATGACGGTGAGTCATGGTGAGTACGTGCTAAGCACGGAAATTGTTATGGATTGATATTGTGATAGATTAATGAAATGTGTAGTATTGGCACTAGTATGCTTGGGTACAAATGATCGATCATTAGGATGTCTAGTGTGCACACGCGAGTCGAAATGCGCGCGTGGTCTTGATGATGGTAGTCATCAAGATGGAGTACGGGTTCGCCCGGAAATCTTCATATATATATATTAGTCGGTGATGAGTGGAATCCCATCGACGTGCGTGAGGATGAGTGGAATCCCCTCCGCGTGAAATGAGGCGTGAGGATGAGTGGAATCCCCTCCGCGTGAACGGTGATGAGTGTAATCCCACCGTCAGGTATTGTTGTTGTTGGATGTGAGTTCCAACGGTTATCCGCGTATTCGAGTCATAGCTAGGTGCCAATACGGATTGTGGTTTATGTTGCCAATATGTGATTAATTGTGAACCAATGTGATTTGGAATGTGTTGCTAACATGGTTTAATATATGTGATTTCATATGTTGTGGATTTAAACATGTTGAGCATCACATGATACTGAATATATGTTCATGCATCATTTATAATTATGGCTCGTGTGGATCGGAGGTAAGATCACGCATTTTATCTTAGTTGTAGCTCGTGCTTGGACCCTGCATTGTCGAAGGTTTGTTTTATGAGCTTACCCTCACTAAGCTTTTATGCTTACGCTCTCTTTTGTTCGACAATGCAGATAAGTAGCTTGTGGGTGGCATGGGCAAGGAAGGGTCTCCAAGTGTTGCTTGGTGAGCTCAATGTATGAATTTTAAGTGATAGAATGTAATAGTTAAGCAATGGGATAGGTATTGTTGTTTGAGTTTGGGTGTATGTTGATGATTTGATTTGGCCTTGGTTTGTAAAACATGTTATGCTATGATGTATGCTTGTGTGTGGTGGCCTGTCTTTAGATGTTTAGGTTGCCTTGTTATGGTGCAAACTTCTTATATGCTTATCTTGTGCCTTCATGGCTTTGAGTTCCTTGTATGACCTTAAATGTTGATATGACTTTTGTTGGAATGCCATGCTTGAAAGCTTATGTTGCTTGTATGGTTTGTGTATCATCTTGTGTTGGATTGTGCCTTTGATTTCAAGTTAAAGCATGCTTTTATGTTTGATTTGCCTTAGGATTGATGTTAGTGTGTTGGTTGGGGTTTTAGAGGGATTTAAGGGCCTCCCTGTGTCTTAAATCAGCTCAAACCTGCAAGTTCATAGTAGGGGTATCGATACGGTTGGTACGGTATCGATACCACCTTCTTGTTTCAGGCCTCGGGTATCGATACACTTGATGGGTGTATCGATACCATTTTGGTCACTGGAGCTAATGTCCATTTCGGTATCGATATCGGCCTCTAGTGTATCGATACCGTCATCTTAGCGTTGACCGTGGGAAGTCAACCGTTGGGAAGGGTATCGATACACCCTTTAAGGGTATCGATACCGCCTGCAGTTAAAGCTTAAACCTAGTCAAGGGGTATCGATACACCCCTTAAGGGTATCGATACCGCCTGCAGTTTAAGTTTAAAATTGAGCTGTAATCATGATTGTTTGAGTTCGTTTATTTTTCAAGTTGGTTTTATTATATCAAAAAGGGGGAGATTGAAAAACTAATGTTTTGATATAATAATTGAAAAATGTGTTGGACTGATTTAAAAAGAATTTAAAACATTTTCAAAGTCCAAACAACTTGAAATTATGTTTAGGGAAGTTTTTAAAAGAGTTTTACATGTTTTGACATTTTAATACTCCCACGTAATATTGACCACAATGGTCATAAACCCCATTGTTATTATATACTATAAAGAATTGAATTATTTTTAATATAACAAAAGGGGGAGAAATAAGTGAAAAATTAAGGGGGAGCTTTTTGTCAAAAACAATTTTTCAAAGAAGTTTTGTTATATCAAAAAGGGGGAGATTGTTGAGAAATATTTTGATATAACAAATATGTGAAAAATGTTTTAGGGACTTGTTTAAAGATTTCAAAAATAATTCAAAAGTCCTTAAAACTTGAAAAATATGTTTAAAATATTTTTGACTTTGCACCTATATCGAATATATATTTTAAAGTCAAAAATTAGCCAAAATTGGGGTTTTGAGTGAAAGTTTCGAAACCATAATATAAGGTTTCGAAACCTCTCTGGGCAGTAAGCTATTGTTTTTTGAAACCTTAACAAAGGTTTCCATACCTCTGAGTAAGGTTTGGAAACCTTGGCACAAAGGTTTCCATACCTTAGTAAGGTTTGGAAACCTTGGCACAAAGGTTTCCATACCTCTGAGTAAGGTTTGGAAACCTTGGCTCAAAGGTTTCGAAACCTTTACAAGGTTTCGAAACTTTGGCCCTGTAACGGCTCCAAACGGCTATAAAACGGCTAGTTTTTCAAATCCCCTCTTAAGGTTTCGAAACCTCTTCAAAGGTTTCGAAACTATTGTGCAGGTGAGCATTTAAAGCTCGACTTTAATGGCTTCCAACGGCTCCAAAACATCCCCAACGGCCATAAACGGCTAGATACTCATTCCACACTATATAAACACCCCAAGGACACTTGAAGATAGCAAGAAACAAGATCCAAGCTTAATGTTCAAGAGAAATCGAGTTTAAGTCTTTATCTTCTTCATTTCTCTTGTAAATATTGTATAGAGAGTGTTTTTCATTGTTTTTATTCTTTACACTCCTGTGAGCTCAATTCTCGTAAACACCCACCTTGTGAGGTATATTTGTTTACATCTTTCTACCCTTGTATAAGGAGAGGTTCTAGTTTAGCCTTGAGAGAAAAACTAGAGTTGGTTCTATCTTAGCCATTGAAAAGATAGGGTTGTAAGGTTACCCTTTGTCCTCAAAAGGAAGAATTCATTGTTGAGTGAATTGGGAAATCCTTAGTGGTGTGCTAAGGTAGTGGATGTAGACTCGGTTGAGTAGTCGAACCACTCTAAAATCCTCGTGCAAATTTTCTACATTTCTTTCGGTTTTAGCCAATTCAACCACCAAGCAATTACAACCCTCCTTGACGGTTTCGGTGATCGATTCGAGCGTGCTAAAAAACCCAACAGATTGTTTTATATATTGTTGTTCCGCTGTATGATCACTTAGGGTTTAATATCCATTTAGACAAGATTTTAAAATGAGAAAAATTAGGGTTGCTAACCGAGGGGGAATCCTTAGGGGTTTTCACTCGGTTTTCCCCGTGTAGCTCACTCGGACCGGTCATCCGACCAGACCGGGTCGAGGGGTTACAAAATTACACTTTTAATTTTTAAAAAAAATTATAATTACGCATTAAGTACTTTAAATTTAAAAATTTTATAAATTAATTTATCCGTGCTCATCGGTACTCGTCAATGCTCATCAAGCGTTATAAAATTTTCCATCATATAGTCCCTTATAGGCTCCAAATGGATTAAATATAAATCCTTTAATTCCCTCGGTGTGTGCAAATCAACTGAGTTAATATTAGATTTAGTATGTGTTTGAAAAGTCATTTGACAATTGAATTTGAGTGTATTGCATGCAATTAAACGAATGTGACAGTTTATTATTTTTTGTAATTTATCGGTCTCTTTAAATTGTTTAAAATTGAAACTCATCGACTATACTCTTCGACTCTTAAAAGAGGATTTGAGAATTAGTATTACATAAGTTATTAAACTATTCAACTTTCTTTTAGAAAATTAGCACAAGCATTGTCATCATAATTCATAATGTGTAGGATTTTCATAAAATGTGTATTTTTGTTAATTTGATAATTGAAGAGTCAAAGGACTAGAAAAATAGAGATGATTACCTTTTTAACTATTCAACTGGTTTTTTAAAAGATTATTAAGTTTTTAAAAATTGAAAAATTAATATTTACGAGTGAATTAAACCAACGAGCAAATGGTTAAAACCTACAAACTCTACAAACTAGGCTAAGGCTTAGTTTAGGAATACTTTTAAAAAGTGATATGAAAAAGAGATTCCGAAAAGTGATTTTAAAATGTTATTTGTAAAATTTTAGTGTTTGGCATTGTTGTAAAAATGTACTTTTGAAAAAATAAAATCTTTATTTTAAACGTGATATTGTAAAGTAAAAATCAACGACGTATATGATGTTTTATTATTTATTTTATTTAAAATATTAAATTCTTAATACTATTTTAATATTAATGTTTAATATATTATTTTAATATATCATTTATCCTAATATTAATATATTAATTTAAAATACTTTTAAGTGATTAATATAATTTATTTGTGGTAAAAATTTAAAAATAAAATAATATTTAATGATTGTAATTGTAAATAATAAATATATAAACACTTCGTCTAGAAAAAAATTATTGAAAGTATTTAGAGTGAAAGACAATAAAAGTGTAGAAAACCTGATATAAAATACTAAAGTCAAGGATAAAAGTGTAAATTCATTCAAAACTAGCTTTTGGAAAGGTAGAAGCTGAAGAAATCAGCTTCAGCGGTTGGTTCAAAACCATAGTTGTAAAAGCAGTTTTAACTTTCAAAAGTTACCCTTCAGCAGGGGCAGAATTAGAAATTTGTAAAGGAAAGGATCAAAATGAGATTAAAATTTTTGAAGGGACATAAAATAAAATTTTATAAAGATTAAAGGGTTACGATACTAGTTTTACCTTTTTTTTCTAAAGAAATTAACATATTACTACGAGGTCAATAAAAAAAAAATTGGCAGGTACCTCATTCTCATAGACCTCAATATTTGGAAAAATTTTAATGTAAGACGGACTAATATACGGCTAAGAAACAACGTTACCGGAAACATTGTAAGATAAATAACAAAATAGGTAAAGTGCTACCGGATATGTTGATTTAAATAATGTATCCGGTAGAAAACATTAAAAAATATTTTTAAAAAATTAGTAACCGGCAAACTTAAGTTATCGGTAGGTATAACAAAATAGGTAAAATTTTATTTATTTTGTTGATAAGAGTATCAACATATTAGGTAGTATTAAAGTTTAAGCTGATGGGGCCTTGGAAATCCCACGATAATAAAATCGGTAAAATTACTTATTTTATTGATAAGAGTATCAACATATTCGGTAGCGCTTTACCTATTTTGTTATTAAAGTTTAAGCTGATGAGGCCTTCGAAAGTATCTATACTTTTTTAAAAGTATCCATACTTTTTAAAAAAAATATAGTATAACAAAATAGGTAAAATTTTACTTATTTTGTTGATAAGAGTATCAACATATTCGATAGTGTTTTACCTATTTTGTTATTAAAGTTTAAGCTGATGAGGCCTTCGAAAGTATCTATACTTTTTTAAAAGTATCCATACTTTTTTAAAAAAAGTATTAGTATAACAAAATAGGTAAAATTTTACTTATTTTATTGATAAGAGTATCAATATATTCGGTAGTGTTTTACTTATTTTGTTATTAAAGTTTAAGCTGATGAGACATTCGAAAGTATCTATACTTTTTAAAAAAAGTATAGTATAACAAAATAGGTAAAAATTTACTTATTTTGTTGATAAGAGTATCAACATATTAGGTAGTATTAAAGTATCATTACTTTTTGTTGATATTTTTTTAAAAGTATCGATACTTTCGAGCCACATTGCAACCAGTTACATTGCTTTTTAAAAAAAGTATCGATACTTTTAGAAAAAGTATAGATACTTTCGAAAGTATCAACAAAATAGGTAATTTTACTGGATATGTTGATACTCTTATCAACAAAATATGTAATTTTACCTATTTTGTTATGTTTAACCGGTTACCTATTTAACCGGTCACGCCGTATATTAGCCCTATATTAACCGCCTCACAGCAGAACTACCCATTTGGGGAAATTCTAATGTAAGGCGGACTAATATACGGCTAAGAAATGGCGTTACCGGAAACATTGTAAGATAAATAACAAAATAGGTAAAGCGCTACCGGATATGTTGATTTTAAATAATGTATCTGGTAGGAAACATTAAAAAATATTAAAAAAAATTGGTAACCGGAAAACTTAAGTTATCGGTAGGTATAACAAAATAGGTAAAATTTTACTTATTTTGTTGATAAGAGTATCAACATATTAGATAGTATTAAAGTTTAAGCTGATGGGGCCTTGGAAATCCCACGATAACAAAATCGGTAAAATTACTTATTTTGTTGATAAGAGTATCAACATATTCGGTAGCGTTTTACCTATTTTGTTATTAAAGTTTAAGCTGATGAGGCTTTCGAAAGTATCTATACTTTTTTAAAAGTATCCATACTTTTTAAAAAACTATAGTATAACAAAATAGGTAAAATTTTACTTATTTTGTTGATAAGAGTATCAACATATTCGGTAGCGTTTTACCTATTTTGTTATTAAAGTTTAAGCTGATGAGACCTTCGAAAGTATCTATACTTTTTTAAAAGTATTCATACTTTTTTTAAAAAATATAGTATAACAAAATAGGTAAAAATTTACTTATTTTGTTGATAAGAGTATCTACATATTAGGTAGTATTAAAGTATCGATACTTTTTGTTGATATTTTTTTAAAAGTATCGATACTTTCGAGCCACATTGCAACCGCTTACATTGCTTTTTAAAAAAATATCGATACTTGTAGAAAAGTATAGATACTTTCGAAAGTATCAACAAAATAGGTAATTTTACTTGATATGTTGATACTCTTATCAACAAAATAGGTAATTTTACTGGATATGTTGATACTCTTATCAACAAAATAGGTAATTTTATCTATATTGTTATGTTTAACCGGTCACCTATTTAACCGGTCACGCCGTATATTAGCCGTATATTAACCGCCTTACAGCAGAACTACCTAATATTTGCGGTTGAAACTGGGCTTTTAGGCAAAAATTGATTTTAAACGCATTCTTGAACCTGCCCTAAGTTTAGCTTTTCCCTTAAAAAAATAAAGAAGGCTAAAATGATTTTACCAAACATAAATTTTAGTTCAAAATTCAAAGTGCTATTCATTACACAATAGAATCAATTAGCCATTGAATGTGAATCTTATAATTTCCCCAAGCATGTGCAGATCAACTCGGTTAATAGCATTTATTTAATGTATTTCGTCGATTATTGTAATATATGAATTATGTTTGATTTGATTAGAATTGAAGATCCTTAATTACACTCTTTAATTCCTAGAAAGAAAAAGGCATGAGAATTAGTATTACACAAGTTATTAAACTCTTCTGTTTTTAAGAAATTATCACCATCACCATAATTTGTCAGAATTTTCATAAATGTGCACAATTATTATTATTATTATTATTATTATTATTATTATTATTATTATTATTATTATTATTATTATTATTATTATTGTTATTGTTATTGTTATTGTTATTATTATAGTGCTACATTCACGCTTAATATTATTTGCCACTATTATTATTGTATGAAATATAAATAATCATTATAAATATTGTGTACACATGAATTTATCAATGCTTATCCTTGTTAATTTAAAAATTATTGTTACAATTATATATTGTTGAGTTTGTAGCATGCTCGAATCGATCACCGAAACTGTCAAGGAGGGTTGTTTTTGTTTAGTGGTTGAATTGGCTAAAATCGAAATAAAGGTAGACAATTGACACAATAATTTTAGAGTGGTTCGGCCTTCTAACGAGCACCTACATCCACTACCTTAGCACACCACTAAGGATTTCCCAATTCACTCAACAATGAATTCGTTCCATTTTCCCGGTTTAGGAGGAAACCGTTACAACCCTATCTTTTGGACTTGGCTAAGATAGAACCAACTCTAGTTTTTCTCTCAAGGCTAAACTAGAACCTCTCATTTTACAAGAGATTTGTTTGGGTAAACTAAATACCTCACAAGGTTGGTGTTTACACAATTTAAGCTCACAAGAGTACAAGAATTTACAATTAAGCACTCTCTCTAAAGACTATGTACAAGAGAATAGTAAAATAAAGACTTAAACTCTAATTCTCTTGATCATGTTGCTCGGATGTGGTCTCTAACCATCTTCAAGTGTTCCAACCTTCAATTTATAGTCCCAAATGAATTTGTGACCGTTACTAGCTGTTGGGGATGTTTTGGAGCCGTTGGAGACTTAATTTCCCACCATAAATGCAGTTTTGCAGCTCCCCGTTTCGAAACGCTCGACCCCGTTTCGAAACACTCTTCAAATAAAAAGAGCCGTTGCAGTCTGATGCAGCACCCGTATCGAAACGCCCTTGGCCGTATTGAAACGCCCGTATCGAAACACTCTGCATTTAAAAGGTAGTTGGGAAATATCCGTTGGGGGCTTATGACCGTTGAGGTCAATGCCACATAGGCGTATCGAAACACTATGAAAAATCTCACCCAGATTAAAGCTCGTTTCGAAACACGTTTCGAAACGTTTTACCACTGTAAAGACCCGTATCGAAACACCTAGGGGCGTTTCGAAACGCCTAGATGGTTTTGTTGAAATTGGCTTTGAAAACACTTAAAACCTTTTTGAAATATCCCATAAACATAGTTTCAAGTTGTTTGGACTTAGAAATGGTTTTGAATTCTTTTTAACTTTGTCCAAAACATTTTTCAATTATTATATCAAAATATTAGTTCTACAATCTCCCCCTTTTTGATATAAAAAAACTAATTTGAAAAATTGTTTGGGATTCTCCCCTTTAAGTTTAAAAATGTGAATAAGAGATGAAAATTTGAAAAGTAAGTAAAGCTTCCCCTTATTCATTTAAACATACAAATTTTCAAACCAAACTCTCCACTTTTTGTTATATCAAAAAGAATTCAAAAGACATTAAGTTTAAAATAACTTAGGAGGTTTGAAAAGATGACAAAAATTTAGAATTTTGGTTTTAAAATGGCTCCCCCTTACTCAAAGCATCATTGTTAGGCTTAACAAATAATCCAAGACTTTAAACAAAAGTTAGATAACCAAATGTATAAAATAAAAGCATTAAGCTTAGAGGTTACCCAATCTTCTTTTCATGTGTGATTTGAGCATTCTTTGATTTTGCTTTGCTTGCCATTGCTCCAACACACCTACAAAAGACATTCACTTGATTTTTGGTATCCAAATGGCTTTGGATCCATTTACGTTAGTCGCAATGTCTTTAGTTCCCTTAGGAACCCATACTTGTCTAATCCTATAAGATTGTCTCTTCTTTATAGGGCAAGTATGTATAGAATGACCATGATAATGACAATGTGAGCATTTTGCCATTATGTGATAAGATGAATTATTAAAAATGATTTCTTTTTCTTTTTTTAAGCTTTCTGTTGAGTGGATCAATGGATTGATCAAAGCCAAGAGGGGGGTGAATTGGGTTTTTAAAAATTTGTTGGAGTAAAATGATAGCTAAAAATGAAGAACAATGAATTTTAGAGTGGTTCAAGTTCCAAATGAACTCTACATCCACTTCCTTAGCTACCACTAAGGATTTCCAACAATTCACTAATTTGTTCTTCCCATTTTCAAGGCTTAGGAGGTAACCTTTACACAACCGGTCAAATTTTCTACCCAAAATTTGACCAAACCCTCACAAGAGTACAAAGAAGAATTAAGGAAAGAAAGATATCTCTCAAATACAAGATTTCCCCTTTAAGTACAAACACTCAACCCAAATTTGATGATAAGATAGGAATTGAACACTACACAATTTGAGGTTTACAAGAAATTGGAAAATAAGCACTTTGAGCTTGGATTTTTGCTTGGATGTTTATCTTTGATGCAATAGTTGTTGATGGTCTTCAATTAGCTTCAATTTATACATTCTCTATCAATTCTAGCTGTTTGGGTGGTTAGGATATTGATTATAGCCGTTGGGGCCATCTCTTTCCACCATAAATGCACTTCTGCAGCTTACCGTATCGGTACGCGTGGACCTGTACCGATACCTGTCTCAAAACAGAAAGAGCTTTTGCACAATAACAAGAGGGCGTATCGATACATGTGTAAGCGTATCGGTACGGGACATGGATCGTTTCGATACGAGTAAGATCGTATCGATACCTTTTTCTCAACTTAGCTCACTGGAAGTTTCTGTATCGATACGACTAAGAGCGTATCGGTACGGGTCAACCACCACTTTAAATTTTAGTTACCTAATCAACTGACACCAACGGTCGAAATATTAAAAGCTTTTCAAATTATAAATTCTATTAAATCTGTATTGATACGGGTGGAACCGTATCGGTACGCTATTCAAACTCCTTCAATTTTTACAGAGGGGCGTATCGATACATATTCAATCTGTTTCGATACGCTGTTTCGATACGATGAGGGGCGTATCGAAACGCGTCTTTCCAGTAGCCAACTTTGTAAAAAAATATCGATACGGCTGGGAGCGTATCGATACGCCTGGATGTTTTTCAATACTTTGGCCTTGGAACACTTAGAAAATATTTGGAGTTTGAGTTTTTCAAATCAGATTAAAGTGTTGGTGATTTATAAATCAGTTGAGGGACTTAGAAATCTATTTCAAGTTTTCAATTTAATCCTTAACATACTTAGTTATATCAAAATCAAACATAGGTTTTAAAATCTCCCCCTTTTTGATATAACATAACCAAAACTTGAAACTTTTTACACTTTGAAAAACTTTGCAAAATAACTCCCCTTAATGTTAACTAGGTAAACTTTAAGTTGAAAATCAAAATATTTTAAGCGTGAGCTTGTTCCCTCTCCCCCTTTTTGTTAGATAAAAAAATAGAGACATTGATAAACATAGGCAAAGGGCATAAATAATAACCTAGCAACATAATATTGATAATCATTAAGTTCAAAATAAAGATAACATCAATCATAAAATCCAAATAACAGAAAATCAAAGCATATGTTTTAGAATAATGCAAACTTAATCCTAAAAACATAATCGAAAGTGCCTAAATATCCTAAATGACATAAATGATATGCAAAGATGAACTGTGACACCCCCAACCCGGGCCGGGAGTCGGGAGCGTTACCGGAACAGGAAAGACGGACAAACGGAACATATCAGACAAAAGCGGAAGCATTTCGGAAAACAAGATATCATTTTAATCAGTTGTTCATATTAATGCGCACGCGAAAAATGGGCTAACAAAAACTTTTCTTGACTTCTTATGATCATGCATAAACTTAGACATAATTTCGTTTAATCTTGTTACCAAATTTCAGGACAATTTAAAACTTTATTATCATTATCAAATTACTAACCAATTTAATTCAAAAAGTCGAATACTTAAAACTATTCAAATCCATGCCATTCAAAACCTTAATTAAATGGTCTAGGTGATTTCCGAATTAATCCAATTTACCAATAATTAATCAATTCACTTTTCATGCAAGACATAATAGATTTCAATTTCATGACATTCGATTTCCTTTACTTAGAACCTTACAAAATATCATGATTTATATGCCCCTAAACATATCAAGCTATCGACTATGGACAACAAAAAGAATCGACACAACCACTAGCTTGACTTACATTTTTATACAAAAAAAATAATGAGGCTACCTACTTAAATAAAAAAACATGATTCTAGCCTCCTAACCAAGCATCACGGAGCATATAATTTCAAACACCATTTCAAACTTAAGTTACGACCAAACACAACAAAACGAATCCTTAAACAGACTTCAAAGCCACAATCTAGGAGTCTAAAGATAAGACTTAGATCGTACATATTTTAGAACTTGGGAACGTGATCCAAACGAATGCTAGCTTTAAGGTCCGAGCGATCCTGCTAAGGTTGGGAAGAAGAAAACAACGGAGCGATAAGTACAAATAGTACTTAGCGAGGTAATGCTAAATCTAATTCATTCTTGAACTTTTAATGTGATCAAGCATTGAGTTTACTTAGCTAGGTTTATTAACAATCCAATTTCACCCAACTAAGCTCATGTAAAATTCATACGCATAACATCATACATGTCATATCAACATTCATAGCACATGCTCGAATACATAACATAACACAATGATTTATCACATGCTTGCATATAATTCATTCAATATCATATCTCAATTCAACTTCAGCATACTCAATCTCATGCTTAACAATTGAATTAATCAAAATTTCATGCTAATCCATACATAGCATTATTAACTTATCAAAACGAAATCACAATTTCATCATAAGCATGTCATTCGAATGATCTCAAAACATTATCCAAAAATCAGAATTTTCCATTTTTTAATTCCATGTATTCGAATAGGGTCATTACCCAAATTTCACATAATCAGATTTATAAGCAATTCATATGCTTCATATCATAATCGGAAGGACCAATGTCCACATATCATAACATTTCACATCACATCATATCATGCTAAGTCACACAATCAATTTATTCACTTCATAAGCTATATTTAACTTAGCAATTTCCATTTAATTCGTGTAAATCATATCACATTATAATTTATTTCATTCATTTTTTTATTTAATTTCATTGCCCAAGGTAGAATAGTCGTATCAGATATTCAAGCCATCGGAGGGGTAACATGTAACGCATATAGTTGCTCAAAGCATCATCAAGAGTCGCACAAAGCAACATCAAGGGATGCCCATAGCATCATGTGTCTCGAACAGCAATCAAGAACACATATCTTATAATCAAGAGTACACAAAGTACTATCAAAGATTGCACAAAGCAATATCAAACGGTGAGCTCAGACTCTAGGCATGTCGTTCTTATCTAAAACTTCTAATCGACCAAGGGCGTATTCTTGTTAATTAATTAATTCGTTATTTCATTTGACATATACATTTTTCAGAATTCACCTTGCATGCTCATTCGATCATAACATCATGCATGGCAACAACTTCATACATACATAATCACATGCATTTTTAAGCATAGCAATTATATATCATAGGGCAGTCCACATACTCATTTTATCAAGTATCATCAAGAATCCAATTCATGCATATTTATCATACAATTAACCACATAGGCAGTCCACATTTGCACATTTTCTAGCATTATCAAAATCCAATTCGAACATATAATTCATGGCAATTAACATCATATAGAGCAGCCCACATATTGCACACAATCAAACATAAATCACAAGTTTCAAATCATGCATCCAATTTCCTTTTTATCTCATTTCCTTACTAAACACATTACCGATTATCAATTAGTCCAATTTCATGCATAGAAAACATAAATTACAAATAATAAAGTGGTTCAGACACTAGTCCCAACCCTAATACAAAAATTACACTCACAAATTACACTCACAAACTCCTTAAGCTTGATCTCGAATTGAGATGCCTTTGTTTCTTCCCTTCGAGTGATCGATCCTAGCTTCCTCCAAAATTTCTTCGCAATTTCGATCTTAACTCTCAACATAAAACGAATACACACTATATTAGGAAGCAATTCAATCATAATTACTTCTCAATTTCAAGCACGAATTCATATTTTCAAATCTGACTTTTCATTAAACTTGTTGGAGGACTAGTTAGCGTTTTAATCATATCTTTTTAATTACTAATACAAAATTAACTTATCATATACCGTTGGAAAGGTATTAAACTCAATTTTACACTCATGTGAATCTCATATTTTTATCTTATTCGAATCAATACAGTTTATTGCTTAATTACACTCCTTTCGGTAAATCTGGGCAGCTTGTATTGTCCAACTTTAAAAATTCATATCTCTTAATTTACATACTGAAATTGAGTTCCGTTTTCTTTCAATGATTCTAGACATATCCAGGTTTATACAGTAAAAATTTCAGCTTGAAATACCTTATATCAAATTTTTGGTGAATTTCCAAAGTTACTGTTTTTACATTGTACACCACTGGACAGCTTTCTTAACTTATACTTTAAACTTAGAATTCACCTAATCACATACTTAAATATAAAAATTCATTCATGGCATGACTTATAATATTTTTCCATGACATTTTACAGTCCATATTAATTTTAATTTCAACAATCAAGTACTCCATTTTACCGATTTTCCAGATCAGTCCCTAATCTCCATTAATTTCGATTACATGTCCATTTTTAGTTCTAATCAAAGTATCATCTTTTTAATCCATTTTCCAGCAACCAATAGTCATTTATAACAAAATATTCATTTCTTCACAACTTTCTCCTAGAGAAAATTTTCTGATTTTAATCCCTAAGTATAGAAAATTTTCCAAATATTCAAGACTTTACATTTTCTTTCAAAACAGTCCCTTTATGACTCTATTCATATTTTCTCAAGAAACTTTCAAGGATTTCATTAGTTCATCTTGTTATTTCCTTCAAGATTCATATAGTTTCATGTTTATACAAGTTTTAGGTTTGCATGCATGGTTTTAAACTCAACCGAATAGTTACAAGGAGTAGGGAAACTTACTTTTTAATTTCTTGACAACACTAGCTATCTTCTTCAAATTCCTAGCTTAAATCTTCCACCATGCAAGCAAAATTCTCACCATTTTAGCTCTCAATTTTTTCAGACTTTAGAGCTTCTCTTTCCCCCCATTTTTCTCTCTTCTTCACGGCAAATGAGAAGAAAATGATGAAGGAAGACAAGCTTCCATAATCTAAGTGATTTGATGGCCTTAGTAATTACCTTAGTATCCTTTTGCCTATCTCTTTTATTTTTATTTTACTAAGGGCATCCCTAAGGACATTTTACTTTTAACATGCAAATTTCATTCTTTATAAACATTTTAATTTGGTCATCAAATTCCCTTGTTACATGCTTTCTTGAATTTTCTTAATTTCATCCGATTTTCTCAAGGAAATGTAATATTATTTAATTTATTTTTATTCTTTTAATATGATACTCTCGATCTTGTTATCACTAACTCAAATTCACTAATTTACCAATCGGCTAGATTCCTTAATTCAAAACTATTTTTTTTCTAATCCGAATTGGTGCACTAATTGCCCAATTAAGAACTTTAGGGACCAAATTGCATAATTCACAAATTTATAAACTCAATTGCTTCTAAGAATAAATGCGGGTGTTACATGAACTACTATGCATCTCCATCGCCATCTTCATCATCCTCCTCATTTTCATCATCATTCCTCCTAGTTTGACGCCACTCGTCATGGAAAACGGTAAGGGATATGTTCATTGAGTTGTGACCGCCTTCAAGGGAAGTGAGGCGCGTCTCCACATTCTTCATTCGATCTTCAAGGCTTGTAAACCTTGTGCCAATAGCGGTAAACCCTGAATTCATCACTTGATCGATGAAGGCAATTCTCGTGCGCAAACCCGTGAAGTGCTCATTTAGAAAAGTCATTAGGGAATCCATAGAAGGTGGAGGAGGAGCTTGAGGAGCTTGAGCGGCTTGAGGATTAGCAAGTTCTTCCGCGGCATCACTAGGGAGCTCAGATAGACGAAGCCAACTACCATTGAAGTAATGAAACTTACCCCTTGCAAGAGATCTTTCATCGATAGGATCGGTGAGGGGAGTTGAGTAGTCATGTGAGCAATCTATCTCCTTTTGTGTGAAGAAATAACTCAAAGCCGTACCATAGGTGAAAGAAGTGACGAGTGTAGTGTGGCGATGTTGCACGAGATAGACAATCTCCGCAAACATAATTCGAGCAAGATTTGGACGTTCTCTTTGACGGAAGCATCGAATCCAAAAATCATCAACTTGGCGGATAGTGGAATACTTTCCTCCCGAGGGCCTAAACCACCAAGAAACCATCAAATGTAGGATCCGATCTTGAGCATTAAGAACGGTGCCGGAACCTCCCAAAACATGGCAAAAGCATTCTCATCATCAAGACCTTCATCCTCTAATTTAAACACATCAAAAAGAGATTGAACATCGATGGTGATCTTTTTACCCATTAGATAGGAGTTAACGGCCGTAACAACACCATCTCGATTGGCACAACACTTGGCATTAAAATAGAAAATCAATACTAAGGTGCGAAAGAAAAATCCGTGAATTTGGAGAAAATCCATAAACTTCCATTCTTGAAGCAAAGGTAAGTAATCAAATTTGAAATGCTCCGAGTTAAGAAAAGGAATTGAAATTACCCTCTCCGGACGGATTTTGTAGTTTTGAAATTGACGAAAATAGTTGAGATCTCCGGTGGTCTTAAAGGATTGTTGATAGATAAGAGTGAGGTTCGGGCGAGTACCATCTCCGGCATTAGAACTTTCACCGGCTTCACTAGTATGTGCTCTTTTTTTAGGTGCCATTGACTAGAGAAAAGATCAAAAACAGTGTATGCATTAATTTTCTCATTCAACCCATTGAGAAATCAATAATCAAGGTTTTAAAAAAAATTGGAAACAAAAACAAAAACAAAAACAAAGGGTTTGAAAAGAAGTTTGTTTTTGAAAAGATAAAACAAAACACAACAAAATTTAGAACGAAAATCAAAAGAAAATAAAAAGAAAAGAAAATTTTTTACCTTGATATTGATAGAGAGGAATGGGAGAAGAAATTTTGCACCAAATTGATGAAAAGCTTGAAGAGCTTTGCTTGATTTTGAAAACCCTCTAGAGATTTTGAGTTGTGGTGTGAAAATATGAGGGATTGAGAGGCTATTTATAGAGTGAAAAACGGCTAGGGTTTTGAAAATTCAATTTTGGTAAAAGTGAAACTCTTTTAATGCCTTAAAGAAGCTGTCTACGCAATCGCGTATCGATACGCCTGAGGGTGTATCGATACGGGGGCAAAATGTAATTTCCTTTGAAATGCCCGTTAAAGGTCCGTATCGAAACATATGCAATCCGCATCAAAACACTTTTAGCTCGTATCGATACGAGTTTAACCGTATCGATACCCGTTTTAGGCAAAATGTAGTCTGGGAAGTTAATACAATACTCGTACCGATACGTCTAAGACCGTATCGATACCCTATGCCCAGAAGTACATTTTAGGCTTTAATAACAACCAAAGGCTCGATTTTAGCACCTCCTAAATGAATGCAAATGATGAATGAGCAGTTCTAAGCATATTCTAACATAAGCATACTCCCTCTAGCTATAAGCATGGATATTTTCATGAGCATCACCACATAAACATGCAATTTCACAAATTCAAGCAATTTTTAACTAAAAAAGGGTCCTAAAAAGTCAAGGAAGGCTAGTTAGACCTATCTCTCTCTTAAGGGATAAAAAACGCTCTTTATCCAAAGGCTTTGTAAAGATGCCCGCTAGTTGGTTCAAGGTGTCAATGTACTCTATAACAACATCTTTCTTAAGGACATGATCTCTAATGAAATGATGCCTTATCTCTATATGTTTGGTTCTAGAGTGTTGGATGTGATTTTTAGTTAAGCATATGGCACTAGTGTTGTCACACTTAAGGGGTATGGTTTCAACTTTAATACCATAATCTAAGAGTTGTTGCTTCATCCAAAGGACTTGAGCACAACAACTCCCTAAGGATATGTACTCGGCTTCGGTGGTAGATAGAGCTACACTATTTTGTTTCTTAGAGAACCAAGATATGAGCATACTACCTAAGAATTGACATGTTTCCGAAGTACTCTTCCTATCGATTTTACACCCCCCATAATCCGCATCCGAATAAGCATGAAGGTTGAAGGTTGAGTCTCTAGGGTACCAAAGACCTAAACACGGGGTATCTCTAAGGTACCTAAAGAGTCAACACGCTTACCTCCTTCATCTTTGTCAAGCTTTGTAGATGAATTCATAGGTGTGGCTTGAGGCTTTACATTCTCCAAGCCAAACTTCTTGAGCATATCCTTGATGCATTTTGCTTGATTGATGAAGGTGTCATCCTTCCTTTGCTTGATTTGGAGTCCCAAAAAGAATGAGAGCTCCCCCATCATGCTCATCTCGAATTCACCTTGCATTAACTTAGCAAACTCTTTGCAATGATACTCATTAGTAGATCCAAAAATAATATCATCATCATATATGAAAAGTGTAGTGTCCACCTTACCTTTTTCAATCAAAAAGTTTGAAATTCTTTCATACCAAGCTCTAGGAGCTTGTTTTAAACCATAAAGTGCTTTAGTTAGTTTGAAAACATGATTTGGAAATTTTGAATCTTCAAAACCCGGTGGTTGTTCCACATACACTTCCTCATTTATACAACTGTTTAAAAATGCGCTTTTAACAACCATTTGAAAAAGCTTGAAATCATGATAACATGCATATGCAAGCAACATCCTAATAGCCTCCATTCTAGCTACAGGTGCATAGGTTTCATCAAATTCTATTCCCTCTTCTTGAGTGTAACCTTGAGCAACTAATCTAGCTTTATTTCTCACAATGTTACCACTTTCATCTAGTTTTCTCCTAAATACCCATTTATTTTCTATAGTAGATTGATTACTAGGCCTTTCAACTAATGTCCAAACATTACTTCTCTCAAATTGATTTAACTCTTCTTGCATAGCCATAATCCAAAAATCATCATTTAATGCTTCTTTTATATTCTTAGGCTCTATGCATGAGATAAATGAAACATGGTTCATAAGTTTAAGAGAAGATCTAGTAGTTACCCCCTTGGATGGATCACCCAAGATTTCACCACCTTTGACATAGTTGTACTCCCTTGGGTAGCTCACTTCCCTTTCCTCAACAGCCAAGTCCTTCAAGGCTTCAAGAGGTGGATCTTGTGTTTCCTCTTCTTTTGTTGGAATCTCATCCTCATTTGAAGTTTGTCCTCCATCAAAGGCATCAAGGATTCCTACATCACCATCATCACAAGAATCCTTCCTCGGAAGGAGGTTATCATCGAATACAACATGAATAGACTCTTCTACTACTAAAGTTCTCTTATTAAATACACGATAGGATTTAGAGTTTAAAGAATAACCTAAGAAAATAGCTTCATCACTTTTAGCATCAAATTTACCTAAGTTGTCTTTTCCATTGTTTAAAACAAAACACTTGCAACCAAATGGATGAAAATAGTTAATGTTAGGCTTTTTAGATTTTAAAATCTCATATGATGTTTTCTTTAAAAGTGGCCTAATCATTACTCGGTTTACAATGTAGCAAGCGGTGTTTGTGGCTTCCGCCCAAAAATATTTAGGTAAATTGTTTTCACAAAGCATGGTTCTAGCCATTTCTTGTAAAGTTCTATTTTTCCTCTCAACTACCCCATTTTGTTGAGGAGTTCGAGGAGCCGAAAAATTGCGGCTAATACCATTTTCATTTAAAAACTCTTCAAAACCTAGATTTTGAAATTCGGTTCCATGATCACTTATAATATGAGAAATTCTAAGTTCAAGATCATTTTGAGTTAATTTTGAAAATGTGATGAATTTTTCTAAAGCCTCATCTTTAGTACTTAAAAATAGAACCCAAGTAAATCAAGAATAGTCATCAACAAATACAAATGCATAAGATTTACCACCCAAGCTCATAGTTCTAATAGACCCAAATAAATCCATGTGAATAAGTTGTAAACACCTACTTGTAGAAACATCATTAATGGATTTAAAGGATGATTTATGTTGTTTACCCTTAGAACATGCATCACAAATTTTGTCATTTGAGAACTTAATTTTGGGTAAACCTCTAACTAGATCTAGGGAAACTAATTTTGTAACATCCCAAAAAATTAGCCTAGAAGATTAAGGGATTTAATTAAGTGATTAGATAAATTAATAAGATTTAATTCTTAATTATTGAATTGGAAATAGGTTTAATATGGACCAAATTGAATTTAAAGTAAATGTTCAAGAAAAATTCGGTCATTATGTCCAATGACCAAACCGAACAAGAAAGAAAATATAAGGCTTGCATGCTAAAGTTAAAATGCATAGATTAACCCTTGAATTAACTTGAAATCATAATATTATTAAGGAATTTATATGATTAAATGGTGTTATTAAAAGATGATGAGAAGAGAATTATTTGAGATATGACATGTTGGTCATATCCTATTAAAATTGTCTCCCTTCTCTCTCTTTTCTTTCCTTAGCCGGCTACCCCAAACCAAACCTTCTAAGTTCATTTGTTCATTTCACACCAACATTACAAACATAAAATTTAGAGAGAAAGCTAGAGAGTTTCGGTGGAGAGGAAGAAAGGCTTGCATGGCATTGAAATCTTCTTAGAAAATTTAAAGAAAAAATTGAAGTAAGTAGCTCACTCCCTCTATAGTTCGATTATGGTGAAAATCTTAATAGATCAATGTTTTAATGCTCTTAGAAAATCAAAAAAGGGATGCTATTAGATGTTATGCTGCTGGAAACTTTAAGTTTATAAGAAACTCTAAGAAATTTCAAATGATAAGAGTTATGAACATGCAAGAATTAAATTGGACAGATTTAGTAGTTTTAAGAACATGTAACTTTAGAAAATTGTAGGGAATTAACTAATAGGAATTTCATGATGAAATTTTGATATGTTCTACTCTGACATGTCTAAAGTGGTAGAAAAATTATAGAAATGAGTTTTGACTATTTTAGTAAAATCTGGAGACTTAAAATGAACAGCATGCAAAACTGTCCAGCAATACTCTTAGCTGGACAGTGAACTTTGGAAATTTATAGAAAATAATTTGTTAGGAGTTTTGAGCTGAATTTTTAATATGATGAAATTGGGCATATTAATTGAATTTAGAAACAAACGGTGATCAATTTGAAGTTCTGTACAAGAAATAAGAAACGTATTAAGTTAGGTGGTCAGAACTGTGTGTAAATGAAAAGAAAGAAATTTAAGAACACGTGACTTATTAAATTTGTAAAATTGGATAAAATGGAATAGTGGTAAATTGATTAACAATCTGTGGAAAGTGTAATCCACAAAATTTAGTGATCAATTTGAAGGTTTAAGCATTTAATTAAAGAAATTAATAAAAAAGGGAATTGGCATTGTCGAACCCTATTAGTATAGGGACTGATTTGAACAAGAGATAAAATTCAACCTTGAAATTTATGAAATAAATTCTGAAAATTTCCTATTGTTTGGCTTAAATGCCTTAGATCCTAAAAGTGAAAGAGTCGAGGAAGAGACTGTACCCGGAAAGGCTGCGGATCGAGCAAAGGGCATTCAGATACAAAACTAGCACGACGAACAGTGAGTGAAACAACCTTAGAGTTGGGATTATAGTCTCAACTGCCTTAGATTGATTTTTAATTATGTTAAGCATGCAATTGGACTAAATAATTATTTGATTTTAATTCGTGAAGAAGGAATAAAGGAGATTGGATAAGATGCATGTGATATGTGATTTTTGGTGATTTATATACTTGAATTGTGAAGTGATGTTTGTTATGCTGATTTCGAATTGGAACTGAGGATTATTGAACTATTTTAGATTATTGAATTGCTGATATTGAGCATTGTTGAGATGATGATCGAATGATTAATGTTTGATTAAATTGGTTGATACCATATGTATGTTTGATAAGTTCGATTGGAAATTTAGCTATGATAGGTGGATTGAATTATGTGATATGAAATTGGATGATATATATATGCTGTTTTGATGATGTGTATATTGAATTGAACTTTATTATATGTTAATGTGATATCATGAGACATTTGGAAGTGAAAATTCATGATTACAATCGAAAGGATTGAGAAGTAAATTCTAAAATTTTTTGAATAATTATACGATTGAAATTAAATGTCAATAAGCAAAGCCCTTGGTGTGTATAGTCTGTCCAGGTAGTACGGCTAGCCTAGAGTCTGAGCTCGATAAGAAAAATCGGTATGTTAGTGTACTCGATATTGTGGTACGTAAGTGTACCTTCTTGCTTAATGTCTGCGAACATTATGATATGTTATACGTTGATACGATTTTGGTACGTGGTACCTATTACATGGTGAATTTTGATTCACAATTCAGTTACATGTGACTTGATTACCTAGCTTACTCTACTATCCAAGGCATTGCTAATTGAGTTAATAAGAAAATTAAAGTAATGGAATCCGAAATTGAAATTTTGATTGAGTGTAATTCTTTGAACTAGATGGCAGCAAGTTAAATTTGAATTATAAAATTAATTAATTATCTGCTACAGTTTGCTGCTGCTTGTTAAATGTAATTACTTTAATCGAATTTATGAAATTGAAGTAATTAATTCGAATTGAGTACTATGAATTTGAAATGGAAGTTTTGATTTTTAATTCTATGTTAAATTGGTATGTAATTGGACTAGCATGAGGTCATTGAAGGACTTGAAATGTTCGATTATGATGTTAGAGTTAACATGAAATGTTGTTCTTGTTATGCTATGCAATTCGAGTATGATAACTGATAAATTGGGAGATTGATTTGGATTCATGACTTGTATGAAATGTCAATGATACGATCGGTGTGAAACTGCTTGTATTCGAATGGAAATACATGCCTTACTATGCACATGTTCGATTGTTTGCTAGTATGTATCAATTAATTGTGAAATTGTTTTATTTCTTGAACCAATCGAATGGATTAATGTGCAAAGTGGAACACAATGTATGATCATAAGTAATTTAAATAGAAATCGATTAGATTAAGGTTTCCTCACTAAGTACGAGAAGTACTTACCACTCGAACCTTTCCTTCATTCCCAAAAATTTTAGGTTCTAACTTGTTGATCCTTCACCCGTATTCTCCTCACACGAAGATTAAGTATGCATTTCCCTATCTTTGTCGTGCTTATGTTGGGTGGCCTAGCGTTCTGCATGTTAGTTCAATTCGGTCTAATGGTGATGTTTATGAACTATTACGTTAGTTATGTATAAACTTTATAAGATGTTTCCCTTCATTTTGGTATGTAATTAATGGGTAAATATTTTGGGGTATAGATCGCCCAAGTTCATGTTTGGGGCTTGATTCTTTTTGTTGAAGTTCTTTTTGTATAGGCAACCTATAGGTTTAGCCTTTATAGTTACCCTGGGTAGTATTTTGTAAAAAGGGAAACCAAACTCTATGGATGTTATCTGGATATTAATATATGAATGATATATGAATCGATTAGCTCTATGAATTGAATTGCATTTATAGGTTAACATGAAAATAGAATTGAAAAGATTAAGGTAAAATCGAATGATTAGAAATGGTATATGGAAAAATCGAATTGGAAAGAAATTGCATGGTAAGCATTCGAATGGAGTAGAAATAATACAATTGAAATTTGAGTATGAAGATTTGAAATAAATACATTATTCGAATGGTACATGTAATTCAACTAATTGTTTAAAAGTATAAAATAGATGAATGAATTAGATGAGCCCACTTAGTTACCAATAGAAATATGATAGGAATCATTGTATGATAAAATGTATAATGAATGAAATTGAGATAGTTGAATTCATATGATTGTATAAAAAAATGTTACACGAAAATAGTTAACCTTCCGCTGCTTAAGCTTAATACGAATTTGAATCTGTTATAAGTTAATATAACGCTCCTTGCCCTTAATCCGGGGTGAGGGGTGTTATAAATTTTTCTAAAACACTAATGCTAGCATGTCCTAGTTTCCTATGCCATAATCATGCATCATTTTCATCATGTGCAACAAAGCATGCATGGGATGAATGAATGTCATCTAAATGCACCATGTAAATATTACCTATGCGATGACCTATGAGCATTATTTTATTTGATTTAATGTCAACAATTTTACACCCATTTTTATCAAACAAGACATTAAACCTTTTATCACATAATTGACTAATGCTCAATAAATTATGTTTAAGACCATCGACATACAAAACATTTTCAATGAGAATAGTAGAGTGATTACCTATGGAGCCAATACCTTTAATGTGGCCTTTGGAGTTGTCACCAAATGTCACTACTCCTCCACTTTTTGGCTTTAAGTCCATGAATCTACTCTTATCTTCAGTCATATGCCTTGAGCATCCACTATCAAGGTACCATGAGTTTTGACTTTGTGCCTTGGCCTTGTAGCAATGCTCCCCCTACAAACAAAGAGTTAAACTTTGATTTTTGGTACCCAAATCATTTTGGGTCCACGAATGTTAGCTCCCAAAAGCTTGGTTCCCTTAGGAATCCAAGGTGACATAGCAACAATATTATTAGATTTGACGAGTTCCTTAGGAACCCATACACTCATAATCTTTTTAGTTCTATTATGTCTATGGAAATCACTTTTTTTGTAGTTATATGTCTTTCTTTTAGGTTGGTTAGTTTTGGAGGATTCATATATCTCATTTTTCATACTACCAACATTCTTGAAAGACTCCTTGAGCTTGTTAAGCTCATCTAACACCTTTTGGTGTTCACTATTGCATTGAGAAATAAGATTATTTAGGTCTACATTTTCATCTTGAAAGAATTTAAGCACATCTTGTAAACCTAAGATCTTTTTCTCAAATTTTAAATTAGCTTGAGAAAGTGAGTCATTTTTAGCATTTAATTCGGAAATAATCCTTTTATTTCTTATGACCGACTCTTTATATTTCTCAACTAATTCATCATATACCTCTTGTAACTCATCATAAGCATCATGCAATTCATCAAATGTAAAATCAAAAGATGATGAGTTAGAGGTTACCATGGAGGAATCCTCCTCAAGTGCCATGAGGCAAAGATTGGCCACTTCGTGTTCGTCATCATCGGACGACTCCTCGTCACTCCAAGTAGCAAGCTTGGCTTTGAGATTCTTCTTCTTCCCAAAGCCCTTCTTCTTGAGTTGAGGGCATTCCGAACGAATGTGAACGAGTTTTTTGCACTCAAAGCAAATGATTTGATCCTTCTCTTCTTCTTTGTTTTTGTTTTTGAAGTCCATTTTTCGTTGAATCTTCCTTCCTCGGTTGGACCTCATAAACCGTGAGAACCTTTTGGCTATCATAGCCAATTCTTCTAGGTCATCCTCCTCACCAGAAGTGCTCTCCTCATGTAGTGAAGCTTTGAGAGCAACTCCTATCTTCTTCTTCTTTTCTACCTCTAGCTTCTCCATTCTTTTCTCTTCCTTTTTTCTTTCATCTTCCCTTCCTTGCTTCATTATCTCGTGAGTTAGGAGAGAACCCACTAGCTCATCAAGCTTGAGTGTCTTCAAGTTTTTGGCCTCAATGATGGCGGTTCTCTTCCCATCCCAAGATTCAAGAAGAGAGTAGAGTAGCTTCCAGACTAGTTTGTCTTCTGGGATTGTCTCTCCAAAACCCTTAAGCCCGTTGACGATTGTTGAGAAGCGATCGAACATCTTGGACACGGTTTCGTCGGGCTCCATTTTGAAATTCTCATAGCTAAGATTGAGAATTCTAATCTTGGTCTCCTTCACATCACTAGTTCATTCATAAGTGGTCTCTAGTGTATCCCACACTTCCTTGGCACTTTCAATGGAGGAGACTTTGGAGTAGATGACGGGACCGAAAGAGCAAAATATCATGTGAAGAGCTTTATCATTTATTTGGATCTTCTTTCTCTCTTCTTCACTCATCTCAATTTTCTTCTTTAGCACCAATCTTCCTTCATCGTCTCTCTTCAATAGAATATATGGACCATCTTCAATGACATCTCAAACTAGATAATCGTTGGATTTGATGAAGAGGCGCATCCGGTTCTTCCAAAATGGATAGTTATCACCGTTGAAGAAGGGCGTTTTGGTGGTCGATTGAGACTCGTACATGCTTGACCCGGAGGTAGATGCCATGGCTTGATTTTTGGATGATCACACTCTTCCTAGGAACTCCTCTTGTGGTTGTTAATCCTTCAAAGAGGTATGACACGCGTCGTAACGTGTCAAGAATAATTTCCTTCTTCCAAATAAAAATAAATAAAGAAATTAAATTAAGTATAGATAGGGAAGTAGGAGTCGAACCCACAGGGACTTAGAACTTTCTTTGTCGCGCTTTTGTAGTTTCTGAACCAAGAGTTGTTGTTGGATCTATGATGATGTGATTTAGGTGGGGGGTTTGTTTGCAATGAAATGTAATTTATGAGAGTAAAAGAAAGCTTTTAAAAGAGTTTAAAGTAAATATGAGATTATCAGCCTTGGGCTTCCGCGTTGACTTGTTCTACTCGGTTCCTTGGTAAAGATTTTTATTTCGAAAAACTTATTGGCAAAATTACTTCAAGGTCAATCCTTGAGTTTTTGTTTGTAAACTGAATTTCCAAAATCAATTTTTGGTTTCAGTTTTGATAATTTGTCTAAACCAACTCAATGTTTGAGAAAACAAATTACTTAAGCTCGTAACCAACTCGAAAAGTCATTTCTATAAAAACGATTCGATCTCAATTTCACTTAGTAATCTATTTACTAAGTGTGTTCCTTGGAAGTCGGATTTGTTTCAATAACCGATCCTCCCTCCCACTTGATAGATCAAAACAATTGTTTTTCTCCAAAGTCAATCTTTGGGTTTTAAAAATCATTTTGATTTAGAAAATAAAGTTTGAAGAAATTGAGAAAGTTTTCGAAATGTTTGAAGCATAGTTTCAAACCTCGCCTTGAGAACGCGTCATTGCAAAAGCCTTTAGCTTAAAAAGATCTAGCCGAGCATAGTTATTAAATTAATCATGCTCGACATATAAGAAATAATTAAAAGAAAAGAACTTTAAGAAAAACTAAAAAGAGAAGAATTTCCAAGAGAAGAAGAAATGATGTTTAATTGCTAATTGAATGATGACAATACTTACCCCCAAAGAGGGGTATTTATAGTGTTTCAAAATAACCTAGGTAAAACCTAAAATGATAATTAAAATTAAACAAAATAATTATCCAAAGTTTAAAATTTAAAATTTAAAATTTAAAAAATCCGGTGATAAGCTATCTGATAAGTGGCTTGATAAGCTATCTGATAAGTGGCTGACGTCAGCTTCTAGAAGGTGCTGACGTGGCACCCAGTCAGCATTCATGCCCTGGTTCATGCCCATGAATCTGCCCACGACTCCAGTATTTTCTGCAGCATTCCAGCTTATTTCCAGCATTACGTAACCTGCATGAAAACAACATAAAAACAACCCACTTAAGTCCTTCAAACTTATATTCAATCAAAATAAGGACTAAAAACATAACCAAAATAAATACTTATCAATGTAGGCTCTGATACCAATTGTTGAGTGGATCAATGGGTTGATCAAAGCCAAGAGGGGGGTGAATTCAGTTTTTAAAAATTTGCTGGAGTAAAAGGATAGCTAAAAATGAAGAACAAGGAATTTTAGAGTGATTCAAATTCAAATGAACTCTACATCCACTACCTTAGCTACCACTAAGGATTTCCAACAATTCACTAATTTGTTCTTCCCCTTTTCAAGGCTTAGGAGGTAACCTTTACACAACTAGTCAAATTTTCTACCCAAAATTTGACCAAACCCTCACAAGAGTACAAAGAAGAATTAAGGCAAGAAAGATATCTCTCAAATACAAGATTGTCCCTTTAAGTACAAACATTCAACCCAAATTTGATGATAAGATAGGAATTGAACACTACACAATTTGGGGTTTACAAGAATTTGGAAAATAAGCACTTTGAGCTTGGATTTTTGCTTGGATGTTTATCTTTGATGCAATAGTTGCTGCTGGTATTTAATTAGCTTCAATTTATACCTTCTCTATCAATTCTAGTCGTTTGTGTGGTTAGGGTATTGATTATAGCCGTTGGGACCCTCTCTTTCCACTATAAATGCACTTCTGCAGCTTACCGTATCGGTACGCGTGAACCTGTATCGATACCTGTCTCAAAACAGAAAGAGTTGTTGCACAATAACAAGAGGGCATATCGATACGCGTGTAAGCGTATCAGTACGGGACATGGATCGTTTCGATACGGGTAAGACCGTATCGATACCTTTTTCTCAACTTAGCTCACTGGAAGTTTCCGTATCGATACGGCTAAGAGCGTATCGGTACGGGTCAACCACCACTTTAAATTTTAGTTACCTAATCAATTGACACCAACGGTCGAAAACATTAAAAGCTTTTCGAATTAAAAATTCCATTAAATCTGTATCGATACGGGTGGAACCGTATCGGTACACTATTCAAACTCCTTCAGTTTTTACAGAGGGGCGTATCGATATAGATTCAATCTGTTTCGATACGCTGTTTCTAGGGGTGTTCATTTTCGGATACCGGATTCGACCCGATCCGAAAATTCGGATATCCGAAAAATTCAAATCACCTAAATAGCGATTCGTATCCGATCCAAAAAAATCGGATATCTAAAAATCCGAATATCCGATTTTTCGGATTGGATACTCGGATATCCGAAATTTATGAATTTATTTGATTATTTTTTTTAATTTAATGGTTCTATCCATGAAAATTTTAGGTTTTCGAATATAAAAATTAATAAATTTTTGAATATTCAATCTTTGTATCCACCGAAATTTTAATTTTTCATATATAACAAGTAAAAATATCGAATATAACAAGATTTATACCTATAAAAAATTTTGAATTTTTGGATATCCGATCCGAATGTAAAACCACTATCCATATCCGATCCGAAATTTTCGGATATCCGATCCGAATTACCTGAAAAATAAAAAATGGATCGGATATCCGAAATTTCGGATCAGATCAACGGATAATCGAATCGGATCAATCGGGTCGGATTTTTTTTGAACACCCCTAGTTGTTTCGATACGATGAGGGGCGTATCGAAACGCGTCTTTCTAGTAGCCAACTTCGTAAAAAAGGTATCGATACGGCTGGGAGCGTATCGATACGCCTGGACTTTTTTCAATACTTTAGCCTTGGAACACTTAGAAAATATTTGGAGTTTGAGTTTTTCAAATCAGATTAAAGTGTTGGTGATTTATAAATCAGTTGAGGGAGTTAGAAATCTATTTCAAGTTTTCAATTTAATCTTTAACATACTTAGTTATATCAAAATCAAACATAGGTTTTACACTTTCAAGGTTAATGTTGAGTGTATAAATGTTCTATTATTTACACCTCTTTTAACCCATATTTCTGCTGCATTCAAGCATTATTTATCGCATTTAGGTCAGTTTACGGCAAAACATCACAAATACATTAAAAACCACAGTTTCTACTAAAAATGGCTGTTTTTGCAGGTTGCTGTTGTAGCAGATGGAAAGGGCAGGCGCTGGGCAGTGAAGCAGAAGAGCTGGAAATGGACGAGCAGTCAAGGAGGATGATGCTGCCATGGTTGCCGCCGTGACAGCAGAGGACGACAACAGTTTTGTGGAAAAGATGCAAAGTGGACCTCGACAGATAGAGAAAATTCAGCCCGTCTGTCGTGTGAAATCACCATATTTTTCCAAGCCCTAGATCAGAAGATATTCCAAGCCCAAAGTTCAAGGAGAGATAATCCCAAGAAACAAGGAGGACGGCTGGAAAGTAGATTCCTTGAAGATTTAGTCTTTATTAGAATCATACTTTAAATTAAAGTTGTAATCCTTGTTAAATT
Source organism: Hibiscus trionum (assembly GCA_030270665.1). Classification (NCBI taxonomy): domain Eukaryota; kingdom Viridiplantae; phylum Streptophyta; class Magnoliopsida; order Malvales; family Malvaceae; genus Hibiscus; species Hibiscus trionum. Next base: position 3,199,148 of record BSYR01000012.1, read on the forward strand.
AGATAACTTGAGCCCAAAGCTTATATAAGGGCATATATCTTAACCTATAGGCATAACCATTCTCTAGCCTTCTTCTCAAACCCTAGCCGTTTTCCTTCCCCCACCATGTTCTAAATTCCCCTTAGGGCCACGGGTTGATTTGTAAAGTAGTTGCAAGGGTTGCTTTTGTTTTAGGAATTTTTAGTTCAATAAAATAAACTTCAAGTTCTCTTATTCTGGTTATTAATATCTTGCAAGAGCATCGGGAGAGCATTGTGAGGTTATCTATTTACTTAGCATCGGGAGAGTTAAGTATAGGAAAGAAATAAGAGCAAGTTCTCTAGTTTATAGTTGAACTATCTCGGACCTAGGGATAGGACGAGGTTAAGTGGCTAAAGAAGAATTCATCCACATCGGTGTTCATCCTTCGATTCACGTCGGGAGGTATCATCAAAGACGTGATCATCGACAGACTTGGACCTGGGGATAGGCCAAGGCACATCTGGGATTCTTGCCAAACTTGAAGTACGAAGTTGAGTGTTTGATGCCGCGATAATCAACGGACTGCTGCCGCGACAGGTGCTGCCGCAACGGGCGCGACGACAGAACTGGATTTCCTAAACTCTGCAATACCTGCACTACTGAGCAATTCAATACCAGCCCATTCTCTCTATCTTGATTACTTTACTTTTATTTTTCCAGTATTCTTATTTATTTTCGTGACAAACATCTCAAATATTTTCTTTTCCCCTTGTGCAGATAGCGAAGGAAAGGGTTAGCTCAGTCCCTGTGGAGACGATATCCGATACTCTAGTATCACTTTATTACTTGCGACGTGTACACTTGCACTCAATTGCGATAGACTCTTTTACACGCAACACTTAACTTTTAAATTAAGATTTTCTTTTTCTAAAACATCTTTACTTGTTTTTGAAAACTCTAAATCATTTTTCAAAATTTTATTTTGGTTTTCAAAATCCAATTTTGTTTTCAAAAGAAAATTATTTTCAAATTCAAGTTTTGAAATCATTTTCTTAAATTTAGAATTCATGGTCTCAAATTCCAAAAATAATTCATCGAACGCATCTTGCAACTCATCGAAAGAGTAAGAATTAAGCTCACTTGAGTTAGAAGATGCCTTAGGCTCATCGAGAGCCAAAACACCATCCACCTTTGGATTGGAGAGAAGGTTTGCACATGATTGATCATCATCTTTCTTTTCTCCCTTCTTGTTGTCATAAAGCTTCTCAAGTTTCTCCCACATTTCTTTGGCACTTTTGTATATGAAGATCTTCTTGGAAACTTTTTCGTTAAGGCCACAATAGAGAATGTGCATCGCCTTGGTGTTTAGCTTTGCCTTCGTGTCGTTGGCACTCCTTTGTTTTTTCTTCTTCTTTGGAGCTTCTAAATACCCTTCTTCAATGATGTCCCAAACCTCATAGTCTTGAGACTTGATGAAGAATTTCATGATATTTGCCCATTGGAAGTATGTTTCTCCTTCAAAGAGTGGATGACACGAGATAGAGCGGCCTTCTTCAAATCTTGCCATTTTCTTGAACGGTGGATTTCGAGCAAATGATCTTTACTCCCGGATGTTAGTCCTACGATAGAGACGAGGCTCTGATACCAATTGTTGAGTTTGTAGCACGCTCGAATCGATCACCGAAACCGTCAATGAGGGTTGTTTTTGTTTAGTGGTTGAATTGGATAAAATCGAAATAAAGGTAGACAAGTGACACAATAATTTTAGAGTGGTTCGGCCTTCTAACGAGCACCTACATCCACTACCTTAGCACACCACTAAGGATTTCCCAATTCACTCAACAATGAATTCGTCCATTTTTCCTGGTTTAGGAGGAAACCGTTACAACCCTATCTTTTGGACTTGGCTAAGATAGAACCAACTCTAGTTTTTCTCTCAAGGCTAAACTAGAACCTCTCCTTTTACAAGTGATTTGTTTGGGTAAACTAAATATCTCACAAGGTTGGTGTTTACACAATTTAAGCTCACAAGAGTTCAAGGATTTACAATTAAGCACTCTCTCTAAAGACTATGTACAAGAGAATAGTAAAATAAAGTCTTAAACTCTAATTCTCTTGATCATGTTGCTTGGATGTGGTCTCTAACCATCTTCAAGTGTTACAGCCTTCAATTTATAGTCCCAAATGAGTTTGTGGCCGTTACTAGCCGTTTGAGATGTTTTGGAGCCGTTGGAGACTTAATTTCCCACCATAAATGCAGTTATGCAGCTCCCCATTTCGAAACGCTCGACCCCGTTTCGAAACACTCTTCAAATAGAAAGAGTCGTTGCAGTCTGATGCAGCACCCGTATCGAAACGCTCTTGGCCGTATCGAAACGCTTGTCCCCGTATCGAAACGCTCTGCATTTAAAAGGTAGTTGAGAAATAGCCGTTGGGGGTTTATGACCGTTGAGGTCAATGCCACATAGGCGTATCGAAACGGCAGAGGCCGTATCGAAACGCTATGCAAAATCTCACCCAAATTAAAGCCCGTTTCAAAACACGCTTCGAAACGTTTTGCCACTATAAAGACCCGTTCGAAACACCTAGGGGTGTTTCGAAACGCGTGGATGGTTTTGTTGAAATTGGCTTTGAAAACACTTAAAACCTTTTTAAAATATCCCATAAACATAGTTTCAAGTTGTTTGAACTTAGAAATGATTTTGAATTCTTTTTAACTTTGTTCAAATCATTTTTCAATTATTATATCAAAACATTAGTTTTGCATATATAAACATATATTATATTATAATTGTCTTCGTACTATTAAAAAAAATTCACATTTTTGCTAATTTTTTTAACTAAGAGAATTGAAGGAACGAATGATATAGGCTATCACTTTTTTAATGATTGCTTGAAAATTTTAAACGGTACTAAGTTCTTGAATTTTTTTTAATAATATGTTTACTGAAGTTATTAAAATTAAAATAAAAAAATATTTCAAACGAAATGAAAATATAGCAGAATAGTAACAAAATAAAGTAAAATTAAATTGAAAAAAAAATTAAAAAACAAACATCATACAAACATAATACACGTCCAGTAAGATGCAACGACATAAATGAGATGAAACACTAGAGAAAGGAAACAAAAAATAAAACTTCTTGTTTCTATCCACCTACACGTTTAAGGATTGAAGTAGGAGTAGTGAACGAAACTAACAATCTTGCAGGTTGCTACGCAAGACATATCTGACTGCATCGACAAATGAACCATAAAAAGAGATCAAACAACTGAAAAATCACCGACAATCGCAAATCAAAACCGGGCATCGTGAAAAAACTATCCATATACGTAAATCAATCTTAAAAGTAGACGAAAACGTGCCACAAGACAGAAGTGTACCATAAAGTAGAGAAAAAGTGTGCCACAAAAAAAGAAGCACACTATAAAAAACATATAAAAATTAGAAAAAGAAAAAAGAAAAAAATAATATAATATAAAATAATAAGAAGAAAAAATATCAATAGTGACGACTAGCATTAAGACAGACAATATCATAATATCAAAAAGAAAATGAGAGCGGCAATAAAGTAAATGATGAGTCTACCACGTGCGACGAACATTGATGAACACAACTAACGATGAACACCGATGAACACCATTAATTTTTTTAAAAAATTTTAAAAATTTAAAGGACTAAAATTAAAATTAAAATTATCTCTTAAAAAATAAAAATCAAATTTAATAGATATTTTATAATATTTTTTAATATGTTAGAATCAAATATACACAATTCTCCTAAACCCTAACAAAATTAAATATACCCAATTCTCCTAAACCCTAACAAAATTAATCTATTAAAAAAACTAAAAACCAATTTATAATTTTTTAATAGATTAAAATTTAATAGACGCGATGTACATGGCAAAAGGTTACAAGGTTGGTGATGTTTCTTTTGCTTAAGCTAGCAGTCAAGATTTTTGTAGTTTCAGTTAGTTTTGATACCCACGAAATTGCTTTTAGAATTTCAGATCCCTATTAGATGGCCTGCAAGTAGAGATGAAGTGTGAAAAGCCAACATGCCCCACACACATCTTGCGGAGGAGAAATCACATTAGCATATTTGATTTTAATTTATTAAAAAATTATAAACTGATTTCTATTTTGTTTAAGAGTTTGATTTTGTTAGGGTTTAGGAGAATTTGGTATATTTGATTCTAACCTATTAAAAAATATTATAAAGTAACTATTAAATTTGATTTTTATTTTTTTAAGAGATAATTTTAATTATAATTTTAGTCCTTTAGATTTTTAAAATTTTTAAAAAAATTAACGGTGTTCATCGTTAGCGGTGTTCATCAATGTTCGTCGCCCGTTGTAGAATTTTCCTAAATAAAATAGAGTTCGGCGCTAGGTAAATTTCCATCATTTCAATCACAATCACCATAATCATATTTTGCTAGGATTTTCATAACTGTGTACATTTACTTATTATAATTATTATTCATAACAGGGGAAATTTTAATGAAAGGCGGATTAATATATAGCTAAGAAATGATGTTACTGGAAATATTGTAAGATAAATAATAAAATAGGTAAAGTGCTATCAGATATGTTGATTTAAAATAATGTATCCGTTAAAAACCATGAAAAATTATTAAAAAAATTGGTAACCGGCAAACTTAAGTTACCGGTAGGTATCGACACAAACATAACAAAATAGGTAAAATTTTACTTATTTTGTTGATAAGAGTATCAACATATTAGGTAGCGCCTATTATGTTATTAAAGTTTAAGCTGATGAGCCTTGGAAATCCCATGATAACAAAATCGATAAAATTATTTATTTTGTTGATAAGACTATCAACATATTCGGTAGCGCTTTACCTATTTTGTTATTAAAGTTTTAAGCTGATGGGGCCTTGGAAATCCGACGATAACAAAATATGTAAAATTACCTATTTTGTTGATAAGAGTATCAACATATCCAGTAAATTACTTATTTTAAGCTGATGAGGCCTTGGAAAGTATCTATACTTTTTGAGTAAATTACTTATTTTGTTGATACTTTTGAGTAAATTACTTATTTTGTTGACACTTTTGAGTAAATTACTTATTTTGTTGATACTTTCGAAAGTATCTATACTTTTTTTTTAAAAAGTATCGATACTTTTTGTTGATACTTTTTTAAAAGCATCGATACTTTTGAGCCACATTGCAACCAGTTACATTACTTTTTTAAAAAAATATCGATACTTTTAGAAAAGTATAGATACTTTCGAAAGTATCAACAAAATAAGTAATTTACTCAAAAGTATCAACAAAATAGGTAATTTTACTTGATATATTGATACTCTTATCAACAAAATAGGTAATTTTACTGGATATGTTGATACTCTTATCAACAAAATAGGTAATTTTACATATTTTGTTATGTTTAACCGGTCACGTCGTATATTAGCCGTATATTAACCGCCTCACCGTATAACTGCCCTCGTAACAGACAATGCTTTAGTCATGCTAAATGGATTATTTTTTGGGGGTAAAACATTAAATAATCACTCAATTTTATTTTATGAATTATTTTAGTCATTTAATTTTTAAAATAATTAATTTTAATACTAAACTTTAAGCAGTTTCTTATTTTGATAACTCTATCGTTGAATTTATAACATTAATATGATGCAGAAATAAAAAATAATATATATATATTAATAATGTTTTAATACATTTAATTAAATAAAAAATTAAATTGAAAAAATCAAACTCACCCTCACTTCAACCCCTACCCCGCCCCTCTCTCACCTTTACCAACAATCATCTTCTTCATCCAGTAACACCACTTCAGTGGGTTTTCCGATAAACCAAAACCGACCTGCTCTTACTCTGCATTATCATTCATGTACCTCCTGAGAAACTCTGCAGAGCTGCTATATTGAAGAATCGATTTGTTGAGAGAAGACACTTACTGCACAGGTTAGTTCTAACTTGGTTTCGTCAAACTATTGTTTACCTATTCCGGCTGTAAATAAACCAACGTTCACCGAACCGTTCATGAACCGTTGGGCGGGAAGTTCGTTTATGTTCGTTTATTTATCAAACGAACGACATGAACATGATTTTTTGTTCGTTTAATTAAATGAACAAACACGAACAAATCTTTTGTTTATGTTCGTTCATTTATGTTCATTTAAATTTATTCACATATGTCTAGGGGTATTCATTATTCGGTTAAACCGAACTAACCGACCGAACCAAAACAAAATTGGTTAATCTATTAGATAATTTTAGGTTTGGACTAATGATTAAGAGTTTTTTCAAATTTCAATTATCGATTAATTCGGTTTAAAATCGGTTAATTAACTGAATTAATCGAACTAACCAAAAATATTAAATATTTAACAAATTATATATGTTTGTTTGTGTTCGTTTATGTTTGTTTGTGTTCGTTTATGTTCGTTTACCATTTAAACGAACGAACATGAACGAACACGAACAAGCTACATTCCTTAATGAACGAACACGAACAAGAAATTTTATGTTCGTTTATGTTCGTGTTCGTTCATTTGTTCGGTTAAAGATAAACGAACAAACATGAACACACCCTCGTTCGTGTTTGTTCGGTTCGTTTACAGGCCTACATCTCTTACTATGTATCAGGGTGAGATTGTGGACCTAGAACAACTCTATCGTGAGCGAGAAGAACTTGAACGTCAAAGGAAGAAAGGTTTGAACTCCGGTAAAGTTTTTCTGTGCTTTTAAAATGCAGTGACCAAAATATATATTTTTATTATTTTTTATTTCCACATCATAACAATGTAAGAGATTTAACGGTAGAGCAATCAAAATAGATTAATATTTAAAGTTTAGTATTAAAATTGATATTTTAATAGTTGGGTGACCAAAATAGGCCACAGAGCAAAATTAAATGATAATTTAAGTATTTTACCCTAAGAAAAAGTCATAAATATTGTGGATACGAATAACTGAGCTAAAATGAGATTTACAAAGCATAAACATGTAACTTGATAGAATTGAATTACACTATTAAATTCCTAAGGAAAGGTGTGAAAACTAATATTATCATATTCACCATAATCATATTTTGTTAGGATTTTCATAAGTGTATATATTTTCTTATTATAATTATCATACTAAACTATAAATTAAGTATCTGAATTACACTTTTTTTTTACTTCATGCGTCTAAAGTATTTTTGTCACAATAAATGTTTAACGTTTAATTTTGTTACCGTTTTAAGGTTGAACCGTTAATGTCTATTAAAAATATTTGTTACCCAATGTATAGATGACACGCGGTATGACTTTTAATTTCTTCCTTTTCTTTTATTTTATTCTTCATGTTATTGGTCGAACTGTTTTTCTTTCTCTCCTCATTGACAACCTTTTTTTCACTACAAAAACTCAAAATCACATGAAGTAAATTTCTGACAAAAAAAATTTTAAGCACCTAAAATAAAAAATATAGTTTAAAGTTTTTTTTAATAAACTGGATTATATTCAAAGAGATAGGATTACAAAAGTATCACACCACAAATATTGAAAATTTAATCTGTAAACATAAATACAATAAAATTCTAAGGATGTGAAAGACATTAAAATACAAAACCTATCACTTTCAGAAGGACTTGAATAATCTTCTAAATGAAATTCAGCAAACAACTACTTTAACCAGAGTGCTCTATAAAAAAAGCAAATTTTTATGTTACTTGTTCTTGGCATATCAGGACAACCATAAAAGGGAATCATAAGCATATACAGATCGGCCTCCTTCGCTAACAAGAACGCTCGTTGATACTCGTCACTCGAACGTTAAACTGTCAAAAGACAGAGTATAACTGCTATAAAAACAAACAAAAGAACTGCCATAAAATAAATGTGAAAAGAATCTGGCTAGACAAAAAAGAAACAAAAAAACTTGAAAAAAAAATATTCATCGGCCAAGATGAATTTTATTCATATACAAAACTAGTAAAACGGCTAAAAATCGCCAGCGAAAAAAAATGCCACAAAAAAAATTTTAAAATTTTTTTTATAACCGCCGCAGAGCAAATGAGAGGAGTAAGATATTTTTATTAATTTTTTTTTTAAAAAAATATAGTTTAAAATTAAACACCTATTTTGTAGTCGAGCATAATTATTAGTGTCATAGCTTACGGTGCTTTTAGCCATGCTTAACATTTTTATCTCAAATATCCGTAATGCATGAAACAGAAATAAGCATTATAAATATTATACTCATATAAATTTGTCAATGTGCATGCTTGTTAATTTGACAATTGAAGAGTTAGAGGAATAAAAACACTTTTTCCACATAGTATATAGAGTGACTAGGTCCTACCGGGAGTCGAACCCAGGTCGCTGGATTCAAAGTCCAGAGTGCTAACCACTACACCATAGAACCAATTGTTAATGACAGGTATCATTATATTACTTACTGTAAACTAATCCAATGACCACCATACTATGATAAATATATTAAAATGACCACATAAAAAAAATCGACTCAATTGACCACCCAAACTATTGAAATTGGATCAATGTGACCACCAGCCGTTAATGGGCTAACGGAAGGTGACGTGGCAGTTAAAAAATTAAAGGTATAATCACACATTTAGTCCTTATTATTTACACATTCTTACAATTTAGTCCTAATTTTAAACTAATAAAATAAATTAATTAGGTGGTGACACGTGTCAACACATTATTGGAGGAATTTAATTATTTATATTTGATTAATAAATTATTTTCCTCCTCCAATCAGTGTCACCACCTATTTAGAGGAGAAAAACAAAATCCCCAAACTTACTTTAGGTTAGAATCAAACTTAGGTTCTGCAGTGACAAAAACAACACCTTAACCACTGCACCAAGCACATGTTTGTGCTAAAAATCACCAATTATATTATATGTCTTATTGTTTGTTACCATTCAAATTCATCTTCTTCCTCATCACTCCATATAACCCAGTCGCGAAGTATCCTTAGATTGGTCATTAGACCCCGTCAAGAGAGTGAATTCTAATGAATTTATGAAATTAATTTGTTCACAAAGACATCAGATTGTAGGATTAGGACCCCCGAAAACTACACGACGTCATCACCGGTTTGAGGCCGATCAATTGTATCACCAACTCCGACGACCGTCTGTTGTGCTTCTGCAGTTTCTTGCAACTGCAGTGCAAACTCAAGCATTCCCATTTCCCACCACATCTGCCATGTTTGGCCTTTCAACTCCCACATCGTGCAGGCAGTTTTTGGCAATCTCAACAAATACTCTTAAACACTTTGCTGCAATTTTGCCTTGCAAGGGTCGATGATTTGCTCAATGGTCTCATTCTCTACACACTTGAGAGCCCAACCAGCTAAACCTATTTGATCATATTCCAAACTTATGTCAGCTGCGGGTCTAGCACACAGGACTTCAAATAGCACCACACCGTACGAGTACAAGTCTTAGTGCTGTTAGGTTGTTAAGAAGCATTTGTATTCCCTGTTAAACGTTAGTCTACTTGTTCGTAAAAGTTTCCGAATGAAGTAAATACAAACTCTTATAAAAAATGGTTTCTCTTAGCCTTAATATGAGGATACTTGAGGCGACTGTTAATTGTTATTTTTTTAATGCGACTGGGTTATGTGGAGTGATGAGGAAGAAGATGAATTTGAATGGTAACAAACAATAAGACATATAATATAATTGGTGATTTTAAACATAAACATGTGCTTGGTGCAGTGGTTAAGGTATTGCCTTTGTCCCTGCTGAACCCAAGTTTGATTCCCACCTAAAGCAAGTTTGAAGATTTTGTTTTTCTCCTCTAAATAGGTGGTGACACGTGTCACCACCTAATTAATTTATTTTATTAGTTTAAAATTAGGACTAAACTAAAAGAATGTGTAAATAATAAGGACTAAATGTGTGATTATACCTTTAATTTTTTAACTGTCACATCACCTTCCGTTAGCCCATTAACGGCAGGTGGTCACATTGATCCAATTTCAATAGTTTGGGTGGTCAATTGAGTTGATTTTTTTTAATGTGGTCATTTTAATACATTTATCATAGTATAGTGGTCATTGGGTTAGTTTACCCTATTACTCGTTATAAAGTAAAGGTATGTTAAATATGAATCTTACAATTTCCCCAACATGTACAATTTGCAAATCACTTCCGCTACTATTAGATACGTTTGAAAAGTCATTCAACAAATAGATTTAAGTGTAGTTGTATATAATTATACATATTTGACATGTTTTGTTAATCATTGTAATTTCTAGGTCTCGTTGATTTAATTAGAACTGAAATCCCCTCATTACACTATCTATCTTAAGGACGGGTTGAAAATTGGTATTACAAGGTTATCAAACTCTTCATTTTTCTTTTAAAATTATCACCATCAGTCCATCACCATATTTTGCCAGGATTCACACAAATGTGCATATCTTCTCCTTCTTATTCTTATTATTATTCATAACTAAAAGTGTTTTAGTTATGCTTTATATTATTTGTCACTATTGTCATTAATTATGAAACAAAAATAATTATTATAAATATTGTGCACAGGGACGTATCTACATTGGTACATGACTACTTGATAGGTCACGTGACCCACCAATAAAAACAAAGATGGATTGAGGGGACTGGACGAAATAGTAATCCCTCTGAAAATTTGAATTTCATATATGAGTTAAAAAAAATTAAAAAAATTCTAGGTATTTTCTATTAAGAATCTATTTTCGCCCCTAAAATTTTATAAGTTCGCCTCCCTTAAATTTTATAGGTTCACCTCTAACATGAAGTCATGCTTCCGTCCTGATTAAAAATGAAAAAAATCCTATAAATGGAGTCTAAATTAAACCCACTCTTTTTTCGCTTAAAGATATCCACATTCAACTATAAATTTAAACTCATTCAAAAATCAGTATAAAACTTTTTAGTTTTTACATTGAGTGAATTGTGGGGGTGAAAATGGAGTCTAGGAATCATCTATTCTTTGATTGTTCTTATTCCAGGGACATTTGGGAAACTGTTCTCAGGCTATGTGCAACTTGAGAAATTTTCTAAGGAGATGGCTACCCAATGGCACTTATAGGTGATTTGTAGCAGTTTTTGCTACTTCTTTGAATAATAAAACAACACTTATCGGAGAAAAATTAAGGCAACGGACAATCACAGTGAAAAGGTGCCGAAGCCCAAGGGTTAGTAAGATTTTCAGGATCAGCTAAGATGAATATACATTTACAGGCTACTGTAACATGACATACTTACTGATTCAATCTTTACCGGCTCTCTAAACCGACACGAAATGATGGTGAAAAAGAAACTCAAGATGAATACTTTAACACTAATGCATCTTGTGGAACTTTGGCATGGGTTTTATTTGGCAGCAAATTCTCTCAGGACTTGTTCAACCTGTTCGACTACCCCGAGCTTTTTAAACCATTGAGCCAGTATCGCTGAAGCTTCTTTTCCAACCACAACTCCATCTCTCTCCAAATCCATGAGAAAATCCAGGGCCTTATTAAGCTTGTTCTGTTTCTCATATGCACCCAACACCAGTGCTATGCATTTGTCGCTAGGCTCGAGACCGGCTCTCCTCATGTTTTCGAAGGCAATACGTGCCTCTTCACTTTGACCCGCCACTTGATACGCGTTTATCAGGAGTCCGCAGAGTTTAGCATCGGGAGAGATACCGGCAATCTGAAGAGCACCAAACACTCTTTGTGCACCTTTGGCATCACCATTCATGGAGTAGGCTCTCAACAGGGCCTTGTAAACCTCACTTCCAGCATAGATTTCTTCGTTATCCATTTCACTAAGCAAGCCCTCTCCTCGTTCAGGCATTCCGGCTCGGATATAAGCCATAATCATAGAGCCATATGATCTTTTATCGAGTTGTTGGCCAAGCAGCTTAATCTCTTCAAAGGTATCTTCAGCTAACTTAAGATTTCCAGCCTTGCTGTACATGTGAACCATGGTAGTTAGAGTTACCTGATCACAAACAAAACCTCTTCTCTTCATGGCAACGAGAATATTTTCAGCTTCTCGAAGCCGGTTTTGCTTCCCATAACCATGAATTATCTTAGTGTAATCACGAATATTGGCTTCAAAACTTTCTTCAAGTAGCGCCATTTCTACCACCTAGACAAAGAACAATAAGACATGAAGCAAACACCATTTTCTTTCCCTAATTGCCATGGTGCAGCTAAGGAGTTTTGAATTCAGAACCAGACAAGTAATAAACTAGAAACCTAAAACAAGTAGCTTTAGTTTTACCTCATAAATATGCCACTGACATTTAACTGTGATTTATAATGCCAAATTACCCGCAGAAACTATCCATTTTCATATATAGGCATGAAATATGCCCTTCAAAGACCAATCAAATAAATGGAAAAACTTTAAAACGGTCGAATGTACCCACGTCGCATATACGACATACACAACCAACATGTTAGGTTAATCAACAAGTAAAAACCAATAACTTGTCCTGGTTGATATTGATCAGTGCTGCATATACAAGATATCATTCTGGTCAACAAATCATACATGCATTGAAACATTACACTTGCAAGTACAATCTATGTTACTCGGACTTCCGGGTGTAAGTGTCGGACACGACTTTTCTAAGTTTTTTGTTTGTCGGACACTGATAATTCATGAAAAATGAAGAGTCCTAGCACTATAGAATACACCCCTAATGCCCCATTCTCCATATTCCCTACCAATGAACTAGTAAGGCCAAAGGCACAAGTAAAACCTTACCGTTTCAGAATTATGTCCTGTATAATAGAGTTAGAACTTGGAAATTATGGAAAAACTACAGTTTACTAACATTATACAATTCATCAAACAATTTATTCTCAGTCTAAGTAAAATAAAATGAACTACCCCAATGTAGAAATCATTTGAAATTAAGAGAAATGTAAACCAAACCTCGAAATAAAGAGGGTGTTCCATTATCTTCAATTCTTTAAGAACCGCGAGCCAGTCAGCTCTCCTGGGCTTCATAATTTGAACCCAAGCACCCAACAAATCTTTCAAACTCCTTTTTTCCGGACAAAAACAAATAATCTGTTTCATCAAAGCCTTATTTCGCTTTGTCATTTTAACCGGAAGCTTATCGATCGCATGTTTCTGCTCTTCTGTAATGTCTGCACCAATCTCAGCCCACTTAAACCTTCTTTTTTCTTCATTTGTTTCGTTTAACCCTCTTTCTTCTGCATTTGTGAAGGCAAATTGTGGGTGTTTACTGAGTTTATAAGAACTGGGTTTCGGTGCTTGTTTTGGGGATAATAATGGGTTTCCACTTCCCCAGGATTTTGGGTGGATTTGCTTGTTGATGAATGGGTATGTTGAGTAAGAACAATAAGGCATATTACAAGCAGAGGCAGCCATCGTTACAAGCGAAATAGAGAGAATTATGAAGAAAATGTGTCTGGAATTGAGATGAAGTGAAGCTGCTTGAATGGATTTGAGAAATTCTTCCGCTCCTGAATTTTTCTTCCAAAGAACGATTGTAGAGGGATGGGCTAAAGCCCAAAGGCTCCATGAAAATAATTTAAAGTTTTTACTTTTTAGTATGCATTAGTTATATTAAACAATATTTAGAGTTTGAATCTTGTATTTGTAAATTTATTTTTATATTATTCGTTCTAAATTAGTTAATTAATAAATTAAATATCAATTATTATTTAGAAAATTGTAATGTAAAGATAAACAAATGTTGTTAGAATTATAACTAAAATATTTATATGACTATAAAATTCAATAAGTAAAAACGAATGGGATGGTATCTTCTCCGGGAAAACAGGAAAACTCAGAAAACCAAAACCCTAATGTTGGCGTGGGTGCGTCAGCCGGGGTTTTAGGCCCTGGTGGTGGTGCTGTCGTGGCGGGACGGCACGGGCTTCCGCTGCAGGATGAGTCGAAGGCTGGGATGAAGGCTGGGCTTCCCGTGTTGCAGGATGTTGGAGTAAAATTAGGGGTGGGTGATTCGTTTGGGTCTCCGCATGGGAGTACCTCGTTGGGTAATCATGGTTTGAATGAGACTGGGCAGGTTTCGACTCCTCAAACAGTTGCTGGAGAGGCTGATTCCTCTGTTGGGGACAATGGTAATCAGATGAGAGTTGTAGGGAACCCTATATTTGAGGGTGCTCTTGATACGAACATTGCTATGGGGCAAGGGGATGATCTGGTGAATGCTGCCGGTGCTTCTCGTACTTACGCTAACATATTAGCGGGTACTAACGATGGAAAAAGATCGGAGCGCACTAGCATAACGGAGGAGGACATAGTTGTTAGTGATGATGATGTTACGGTTAATACCGGTGGTCCGTATCCGGTGATCAAATTTTCTGAACAGGTGCATGAGCTATTCGATCGTAGTATGGACAAGGCTTTGGTTGTTCGTCTGCTTGGTCGTACTATTAGTTATCGTGTTTTATGGAACCGTATTCAAACATTATGGAAATTGGTTGGCCGCTTCCAGTTGATCGACCATGCAAATGATTATTTCCTAGTTAAACTAGAGAGTGCTGAGGATTATGTTCGTGTTTTAACCGCTGGGCCATGGACTATCTTTGGTAGTTATCTCACGGTCCAGCCGTGGAGTAGGGAATTTTCTACGTCGCAATCTCACCCTTCCCATGTTGTGGTTTGGGTTCGGCTTCCGGGTTTGCCCATCCGTTACTATTCTAAAAGCTTGTTTCATCGTATTGCTGCGATTATTGGAAAGGTAGTGAAGGTGGATTACAATACTGTTGCTGGTGAGCGTGGTAAGTTTGCTCGTCTTGTTGTTTTGGTTGACCTCACTAAACCCCTTTTTCCATGTATTGGTATAGATAATTTCTTACAGAAAATAGAATATGAGGGCTTGCAGCTCATTTGTTATCACTGTGGTGTTTATGGGCATACTATGGATTTCTGTGCAAAGAAGGTTACGGAGGCTTCCAAGGAGACTTCCGACGCTAAGAAATCTCCCGTTCAAGAGCGTGAATGTGCTGAATTTTATGGACCTTGGATGGTGGCGTATAATAGAAGGCGAAGGCCACGGAAGATGGGAGAACATAGGAACTCTGATAAGAAGGGTCAGGATAGTATTGGAGCATCAAGGTACCGAGTGCTTCAAGACCTTGAAAGTGGTAAGCCATCTACGGAAAATGGCAATGGGGATAAGCCTATCCATGATGCTAATCATGTGGGTGTAGGTAAGAGTAAACAAATTGCTGCTGCCGAGGGTTCTGGGGGTGTGCGGGTTGATAAGTTGTGTGTGCGCAAGGAGGGAACTGACGACGCAAACCCGCAGCAATTAACTGCTGCTCCTAACTTGGAGAATATTGGAGGTAAGAGGATGAAGTGGAGTGTTGCTCCAACTGTTCCAGGGGCGTCCCCGATTGTGGTCGAACACAAGGAGAGCATGGCTGGCCCAAGTCATGTGGCGATTTCCATAGTGGATGATGGCCGGAAGGTGCATATGCCACAAAAGACTAACAGTAAAGTTAAGGTTCAAGGGGTTCAGAGGAGTAGTAAGGGGTTGGTGAAGCCGCAAGCACGAGGGAAAAAGAAAGCCGATAGATTGCCGACTATACCGCTGTTGTCGGAATGGGTGCAGTCGGCTTCCGCGCGCCTTGATGATTTACAATTGGCGAATGTTAGGACTGGTGACACGTTGGTTGGGGATGTTGGGAACGTGCAAAGCAGTGGCATGGTCCTGTGGTGAGCTTACCCATAACACCAGTGATCAAGGTTAGCGACAAGGAGGAGAATCCCCCTAGTTCTCCGAGTATCATGGTCGTGGATTAGGGTGTGTTGCTCTACTTGTGTTTTTTTTCTTATGATTAGTTTTCTGATGTGGAATATTCAGGGAGCGGCTAGCTCCTCGTTTCGTGATCATCTTCGTAGGATTTGCGCTTCCGCTAATCCTTCGATTGTTGCATTAATGAAGACGTGTATGAGTGGCACGAGAGCGGATCGTATTATTAATCGGCTGGGGTTTCCGTCTTCTTTCCGGGTAGAAGCACAAGGGTTCAGTGGTGGTATTTGGTTATTGTGGAATGGTAATTTGCAGATTCATATTCTATCTGTTTCTAATCAGTTCATTCATATGAGCGTGCAGGGTATTACTTTGCCGTGTCCGTTGTTTTTGACTGTGGTGTATGCGAGCCCTCAGGTGCAGTACAGACGGTACCTATGGGATCAGTTGAGTGCGGTCAATCCTGGGCTTGATCATCCCTGGCTTCTTGGGGGTGACTTTAACGCCATTCTTCATCTAGATGATCGTCGTGGTGGTCAGGTCCGTCGTCTTTGTGTTAGTCGTGATTTCCAGAATTTTGTTTTTTCTAATGCTCTACAGGAGGTTGAATTTAAGGGGCCACGGTTTACCTGGGTCTGTGGCGATCTCTATGAACGCCTTGATCGTTGCATTGTAAATTTGAAATGGATGGAGTACTATCTGAATAGTGTTGTTCATCATCTTGATAGAATTGGGTCTGATCATCGGTCTATTTTACTGTGCACGGATCTTTATGGGTTGCATCCGGTGACGAAACCTTTCCGTTTTGTTCAAGCTTGGCAACATTCGGTGGATTTCATTCCTTTTATGGAGAATTCGTGGGATAATCTTCTGTCGCTTGATGATAATATTAGTAAGTTGCAACAGAATTTACCACAATGGAAGATGGATTGCGTTGGGTCTTTGGGTAGGCGGAAGAAACGTATTCTTGCTTGTTTGAAGGGCATTGATAAGGCTTTGGGACGTCGTTACTCTAGATCGCTTAGTGAGCTTGAGAAGGTGCTAAAGGGGGAGCTAGACGATATCTTGGCTATGGAGGAGAGTGAGTGGCGACAAAAAGCTATGTGTGATTAGATTGATGATGGTGATCGTAACACGAAGTATTACCATGCGATAGCCAATGGTAGACGTAAACGGAATGCTATTGTTTGTCTTAAGGATGATTCTGGAAATTGGGTGTCAGACCCAACGGTGTTGCAGCATGCTGCGTTGGATTTTTATACCAACTTGTTCTCGTCTGAGGGTTCTAACGATTATGCTTATAATTGCCGTGGGTGTTTCAGCGGCATTAAGGGTAATCTTCACCAGTGGTCCCTTTCGTTTATGGTGTGTTTTATTTTGGTCACTATAATTTAAAAAAAAATTATTCTGGTCACTTACGTTTAGAATCGTTTCTATTTTGGTCCCTTAGCCGTTAGTCTCCGTTACTTTAAAAAATTAGTTTCTAATTTAACCCCTAAACTTTCAAAATTTTATTTTTCATCATCTTCCCCAAAAATTATAAAACTAAAACCCCATAAAATTAAATCAATGGCTATAACCCACCACTACAACTCATTCCCCCAAGATTAAAAGCGTCAAATAAGATGGTGAAAAATGGCCATTTGTAAGGGATTTTTCAGTTAAAAGGGCAAAAATCCTAACAGACTCCATGAACTTCATTGAGGAAAGTGTTTCACTGTCATGTAATGGTACATGTTTTATAGTTAAGTTAAGAAAATTTAGCGGAGGTGTATGGTCTCCTCATGAGATGGATGATCGCGGCGTTAAGAATGTTACTCCCATTGATAGTCTCGATAAGAAGGTTGGTTCAGAGAGTTTTTCTCCTGTCAGAAGCTTCAGATCTTCTCTGGTAATAAGTAAGCAAGAGCAGGTTGGGAATGTAGAAGGTCATGTTTGCTCTTGGGTTGGTGGAAGAGTGGTTAATGGTGCAACTTTGGAACCAGATGAAAATTTAATGAAAGGAAGTGTATTGGGCGATTTCTCGAATAACAAGGAGGGATTTCTCGAGGTGGATTTACTGCTTATTAGGGAATTTTTATATGGTTCCATGCATGGTAATAGTTCCCATGCAATTGATGTGTATATCTGAGTCAAAACTGCACCGCTCAAAGCAGTAAATCTCTTGAGAATTCCAACCACAGGACCCCTGCTCTTGGGGAGGTTTTGCACACAAGAAACCAGTACAGCCGTGTTGAAGTAGGTCTGGCCATTGGCTCCCACAAATATCAAGGCGCACATCTGCAGATTGAAAGAATTAAACCAAGGGTTAGGGCAAGCAATGAATAGAAGAAGAAAGAAGTTTTAGATGGTACTCACAGCCCACAAAGGCAAAACTAGAGCTTTCCAAATTTAACGATAAGAGTAATAATTTTATGATTCAATCACATTCCCCTTGATATAAATATGCAGTGTTGGGTTATAGCCATTTGTAATGGAAGTTGACGCTTTTAATCTTAGGGGAATGGGTTGTAGTGGTGGGTTATAACCATTGATTTAATTTTATGGGGTTTTAGTTTTATAATTTTTGGGGAAGATGGTGAAAAATAAAAGTTTGAAAGTTTGGGGGTTAAATTAGAAACTAATTTTTTAAAGTAACGAAGACTAACGGCTAAGGGACCAAAATAGAAACGATTTTAAACGTAAGTGACCAGAATAATCTTTTTTGAATTCTGGTGACCAAAATAAAACACACCCTAAATGAAAGGGACCACTGGTGAAGATTACCCCGACATTAATCAACGGGGTTTAATGGCTTTGGATAGGGTGGTATCGCGGGATGAAATCCCTTCGGCCCTGTTCCAGATGTCACCATCGAAGGCACCTGGAGTAGATGGATTTCATGCATCGTTTTATCAGAGACATTGGAGCATTGTCGGAGATGTGATTTGCAATATCATTCAACGTATTTTCTCTACTGGGTTGGTCGACCCTGAGCTGAATAAGACTCTCTTGGTGCTTATTCCTAAAGTGGCTAACCCGGAATCGATTGCACAGTTCCGGCCTATTGGGCTTTGTACGGTGGTGTACAAAATTCTTAGTAAAGTTGTGGTGAATAGATTGAAACCGTTCTTGCCGGACTGGATATCTGAGAACCAGACTAGTTTTGTCCCTGGTCGTTCGATCACGGATAACATTGTTATCGCTCAGGAGATTATCCACTCTATGCGTATCAGAAAGGGGAGGAAGGGTTGGTTTGCTATTAAAGTTGACCTTGAGAAGGCTTACGACCGTCTTGAGTGGTCTTTTATTGACGATACCCTTTCCGATATTGGTATTCCAGATCATCTGAGATCCCTTATTATGAGCTTTGTCTCCCCTGTCTCTACACAGATTCTTTGGAATGGTAGCCCGTCTGAGAGCTTTTAGCCGACTAGAGGGATCCGTCAGGATGATCCATTATCGCCCTATTTATTTGTCTTATGTATGGAAAGGCTAGCGCAAGTCATTTAGCGCGAGGTGAATCAAGGTAACTGGAAGGCTTTTCAATTTAAAAGAAATGGTCCGCTGATTTCTCATTTATTTTTTGCGGATGACTTGGTTTTATTTACGGAAGCATCGTTGGAGCAGTTTGATGTTGTTAGCCGGGTCTTTCGAGAGTTTTGTGAATGTTCTGGGCATAAGGTTAGTATCTCGAAAACTAATATTTTTTTCTCTCATAATAATCATAAGACTCTTCAGGAGGATATCATTGATGCTTTTGGGTTTAAGTGTGTATCGGATCTTGGAAGATATCTGGGCGTTCCTCTCATTCATGGAAGAATTACCAAAGCTACTTACCGTTATTTGATACAGAAGGTATCTGATAGACTGGCAGGTTGGAAGGCTCGGTTGCTTTCTTTTGCTGGGCGAATTGTGTTGGCTAAATCGGTCCTATCGTCTATTCATATGTATGTAATGCAATCGGTTCGGTTACCTCGGTATGTTTGTGATGAGATTGAGCGGTTAATTCGCAACTTCATTTGGAGGCATTGCAATAGTAGTAGAGGTACTCATGTTGTTAGCTAGGATGTTGTTTGCTCGCCTATTGCGGAAGGTGGGCTGGGTATTAAGCGGATGGAACATCAGAATTCAACGTTTCTTCTAAAGCTGGGGTTTATTATGATTTCGGAGCCTAGCGGGCTATGGGTTAGAGTGATGAGAGTTAAATACGGTATTCGAGAGGTGACACCGGCCTCGTTACCGAATGTGCGGGGTTCGCTTCTCTGGCAGGGTATCAGATTATTATGGTCCGATCTTAGGCAGAATATTGTTTGGAATATTGGGGATGGGAAGCTCATTGATTTCTGAAATGATGCTTGGGTGAGTTATTTTGGACCGATTGCCCAATATGTGCTTCCCGGTAATGGTGAAATCGAACGTGACACTGTCTGGGATATGGTGGATGCCAGTGGGTAGTGGAAATGGGGAGAGTTTGCTGAGATACTTCCCGAAAATGAGCTATAGGGTATCGCGACAACTAAGGTCTCGATGGATATAGGTGTATCTGATTGTCCTGGGTGGGCGCTGGAGGAATCAAGGAAGTTCACGGTAAAATCGGCTTATGCGCTTTGTGTGGATTCGAATGCTACTGATTTGGATCCGATATGGGCGAGTTTAGCAAAATTTTGTGGGCTCCCTCGGGTTAGAATGTTCTTGTGGCAAGTATGTCATGGTCGGGTAATGACAAATGCGGAACGTGTGCGACGACACCTTGCAGATGATGCTAGATGCGTTTTATGTGGTGCCACGATTGAAGATATTTCTCACATCCTAAGGGAATGTTTGGTGATTCGAACGGTGTGGTTACAAATTATTAAACCGGGAATGATTGGTGAGTTTCTCGGATTACCTATGGTGCGATGGATCCATTTGAATATTACGGATATGCAAAAATATCCTAGGAATCCTGTGAACTAGGATATATTGTTTGGCACCTTAATTTGGCTGGCGTGGGAGCAGCGCAATGCTGCGGTTTTTGGCTCGACGACCGGCTGCCAGGAGCCTTTGCTGCAGCGTGCTCATCGTTACTGTGAGGAAATGTTGAGGGCGGTGGAGCGACGTGGTCTGCATATTCTTGGGAGGCCGAGTGCTGTCCATGTAGCACGTTGGGTGCAGCCTCCTTTAGACCGAATTAAGTTAAACGTTGATGGGGCAAGAAACATGAATTCGGGAGCTGCGTTTTGTGGTGGCGTTGGTCGAGATAGCTCGGGGCATTGGCGTTTTGGGTTCTCAAAGAAGATTGGTATATGTTCTGTGTTTGACGCTGAACTATGGGCAGTATACGGGGGGCTCTCGACGGCCTGGGCTCTTGGTTTTCAGAAAATTATTGTTGAAACGGATAATCGAGATGTGTATGAAGGATTTGTCTCAGGCGATCCGTTAAAATTTCCTTCGAATCTTTGGGTTCATCTTAAGGAAATGGTGGCGCGGAATTGGGATATCAAATTTTCTTGGGTTAAGCGCGAGGTTAATATGGCTGCGGATATGCTCGCGAAATTGGCAAAGGATCTTCCTTTGACGTATTATCGATTTCTAGAACCCCCTGGTTGTCCGAGATCGGTTGCACAAGGACCTTTTGGACTGCAGCATGGAAGAGGGTATCGGTTAGTTGCATTGTTGCTGGTTGTGCTCGAGCGCCACTAGAGACTGCTGTGAGCCATGCTTTATGGCTGCTGCGGCTAGCGTACACTCCTGCTGCTGTGTTGTTAGTTTGGTGTTCATTGGATGGTGGTAGTTGCGGATAACAGTGATGGTTGTACCTTGGTCTTTTATGGTTTTCTTGTTCTCTTGCTTTACTACGCACTCTTTTTCCTTCATTAGGATTAGGGAGGTTTTTTAATGAGGTGTGTAGTGGATGCGCTCTTTTAATCAAAAAAAAATATTTATATGACTATAAATGAAATTTTAATCACGATTAATACATTTAAGTAATTATAATGAGAATTGGTCATGATAATGCATAAATGAATAGATTGATATCGAAACATATTTAGACTTAGATTTAAATAATTTTAGACATGACACACATATTCTAGTAAAAATAAATAGGTTTAAGGATGAAAAAAAACTATTTTTAACGAGAAAAGTCTTTTAACTTTTGAAAAAAAAAAAGCTTATGAACTTTTGCACTTAATTAAGTTTTTTTGGTCAATATTGACTTTTGATCTAGAGGTTTTTTTAGATAAGTTACAACACGTGTCGTATTACATTGTTGTTACTTATTATTTTTAAAATTATTTTATTTTATTTAAAATTTCTTTAAAAGTGCTAAAATTTTTAAAATAATTATAATATATATTTAAAAAATCTATAAATATCATATAATAGAGCTGTAGTATATGATGTGACAGTAATATTTAAAGAAAACGTTGTCAAGATTTAATAGTCTATGTTGGTCAATGAGCTTAATTAATTCAATTCATTGGTTCAACTTTAAAAATGTGCAATAGGTGAGACCGCACATAGCCCCTAAAAAAGCCTCAAAATGAGTTCTCTAATATATATATTCTAAATAAATATTATATATATATATAACAATTTTTTTAAAAATGAGAGTGATCTTTTGGAAGAAGTTGATATTGAAAATGAGAGAAGTTGATCTTTTGGAAGAAGTTGATATATATATATATATATATATTCTAAATAAATATTATATATATATAACAATTTTCTTAAAAATGAGAGTGATCTTTTGGAAGAAGTTGATATATATATATATATTCTAAATAAATATTATATATATAACAATTTTCTTAAGAATGAGAGTGGTCTTTTGGAAGAAGTTGATATTAAAAGCGTTGTAGATGATTTTACTTCAAAACATGCAAATAAAACAACATTTTTTAAGTGAAAATACTAGATTTTTAGATGTTTGTAAGTAAATCTTATGTTGCTCAAGAGAGTAATATAACATTTTTTATATTAAGGAAATTTTATTTGAAAAAAAAACGTCTACCTTTTATATTATAAAATTAAGTGTCTCATTTTAATAAATTATACATAGGCCCTGTTTGACAATTAGCGGATTACATTAGCTGATAGCTGATTGCATTAGCTGATTTGACTAGCGGATTTTATTAGCTGATTGTATAAAAGTATTTGGTAAAATTAACTGATAGTTGATAGCTGTTTGATTATTTAAACAAGCAAAATGACATATAAGGACATGATTATATTCAATACTTGTTTAAATAATTTATCAGTTATGAATATTTTGTATCTAATAAATATTAATTAGTTTTGTAAAAATTATTTTTAATATAAATTTTCTAAACACATTTGAAAGATTTATATATTAATTTATTATTTATATAATTATTAAAAAAATTATATGCACATATAAATATGTGATAATAAAAAAATAAAATTAACTTACAAATGTCGCCATATAAATTAGTAGTAACAACAAATAAGTCCAATATTTAATACGTTATTATTTATATTAAAAAATGTTATTATTTAAATTAGGTTATTTGGAGATTTTTGGTGATTGTTAAGGGTAAAAGAGCCATTACAACTCTAATATCAAACCTCTAATATCAAAAAGCTCATATTAGGAGCTTTTTCAAAATTAGCTTTTTTTATCCAATCCGCTCTTTCAATCCGCTATTTACCAAACATCAATATTAACGGATTTGACAAGTCAAACCTCTAATTATGCCTCAAACCTCTACTTTTTGCTCAAACCGTTGTTTACCAAACAGGGCCATAATCCCTTAAATCTTTAAACCGCCCCTAGATTTAATGGCTTAGTTGAGTGAAAAAAATTCGAAGACTTTATTATTATTATTATTATTATTTTACAAAAGTTCAAAGATTTCTTACATTTTTAAACAAAATAAATATAAAATGATAGATAAAAATATTCGAACCTAAAACATTTAATATCTCATAACCTCAACCTTATTGATACGATAAATACATCTTTGTCGATGATGTTTAGAAATAATAAAATTGAATTGCTAGGCCTGTCTATCTAATTTTTTAGTTTTTAATTCTCAGTTGACTCGATGAATAATTAAATTAAATTGTCTTTTTGTAGTTTATCTTTAGGGGCGTAAATGAATCGAACTTGGACGAATAAGGTTATTTTGTGTTGTTTGCTTATTTTAAAGATGTTCATGTTCGGTTCATATTTGTTTATTTATTTTTAAAAGTGCTTGTGTTCATTTATTTAGCGTTCACGACTATGTTCGTTTAACATTCACAACTATGTTCGTTTAAATATTCGAGAACATGTTCATTTTTCATTCGCGAACATATTCGTTTAAATGTTCGCGAACATGTTAAGTGGTGAATACTTCTTTTTACCATTTTATTTGCAAGCGAAAGAAAAATTGTAAAATTGTTTCATAAATTTTTAAGCTCCTCAAGTTTTATAGTTTAAACTCTAAAGTTCATGATATGTTCAATTTAGTACCTACCTTCACCGATATTTAAAATTTAAATAAATACAAGGAAAAGAGAAACCAGGTTAACGAGCTTGTTCGTGAACATAAACGAACCGACCACACATATGTTAGCCGTTTGTTTATTAAATGAACATAAAAAATCTTGTTCATGTTCGTTTATTTAACTTAATAAATTAACATAAACGAACGTTATACGAGCAATTCATGAACAGCTCGTTAAACGCTCTGTTCATTTACACCACTATTTATCTCTATTGTATGTTATGCAGAAATATCAAAGCACGTTGAGGAACCGATACAGCAAAAATTTGCTAGCTGGTACTACTGTTTGAGAGACAAGAGCCAAAAAAATTCATGAGACGCAATTACATGTGCAAATTATTTTTTAGTTTTGCAAAACATACATGTGCCTCGTATTAACGTTTTTAGTTCGGAAAATTAGATTAGAATTTTAATCGAATTTGATATTTTTTAAACATTTAATTTTGATACAAAGTCTATACTACACAAACTCTTTCTCATTAGCTTCTTTCATTTCCACCGCAGATATTCCGAAATAGTTTACTGCACGACATCTTGCATTAAATCAAAAGTTTAATGATTATTCTGTAAGTTTTGAAAATGTAGTGGCCAAAAACATTATTCCAGTATAGTTTAGTGACCCCTTATGAGCTGTACCCAATTATTTATAAATGGTATTGAAAACTTTTAGATCTTTATCTCGAATTGAGCGTGAGTACGTTGAACACTAAATTACAAATCGATCTTTTTTAGACCATTAAGTATAAATTTTGTCAATTATACCTCTCAATTATTTAAATAATATTAATTAAATTATTAATCACTAAAAACTAATGTGACGTTTTGGAAAATTGGTATAATTACACAATTAATTTTATTATTTATACATTTTATCAATTTGATCTTGTACTGTACATTTTACTGGATCCTTTATCAATGACTAACTCAGGTAACCCAGTTTTGTCAAGTCTGTAAGTGTAGTTTCTTGGGGATGGATGGTCGGCTCTTTCTCATGATGTAGTCATTAAAGGGATTTAAATGCTGAAAGCAAATCATTAGTGATATTGATCATCGATATTCGTTGTAATTAAAATTAAACACAGCTTATCACAGTTTGAATACCATCGTAGTGATTTGCAAGCAGCTGCAACTATAATTACTATTCAGCCAAAAAAATCAATTATACCCTCGTAGTTGGTTAAAAAATAATCTGATATCTTTGTCATGTCATCATCACATGTGCATTACTACGTCAACACCATAAATTGTCACGTTAATATAATGAACCGTCATATCAACACTGTTAAATATCACGTCAATACTGTAACGCTCAATGTAGGTCAATAAACAAAATTTAAATTTACTACAAAATTGATGAAAAAAATTGCTGACTTAGATTTACTACAATAATAAATTTACCCCTTTAATCGCAATAAATTAAATAGCCACTAACAACTTTTCCAAATCAGATCACAAACATACTATTCCATACAAATCAATTAGAGTATATGCAGGGGCGTATCTTAGGACTGAATTTTTGAAACGCCTAACTAAAATTCTATATACAAAAAAGGAGAATTTATAATTTTTTAAAGAAAAAATTGGAGGTCTAATAAAAAAATTTAAGATTTTCAACCGAAGTTTTTGAAAAAAAATAGTGGTTATATTAAAATTTTAATATTTTTTTAAATTTTGAAGGAACCAAATTAAAAATTTTAAAATTTTTAAAGGATCTAAAAGGATATTTCCCCAAATCTTGGGGGAAGCCCCCTCATGCTTCCATTAACATCCGCCCCTGGGTGTGTGATATACTTACCTAACTCTATAGTTTACATTCTCTCGTTTGGTTTATAATAATTGTTTCCGGAAATGTACATTTTCGGTGTATGATTTGTATAATATTAATACCCATAGTTTGAACAAAAGAAAACCGAGGGTTGACTTGATGTAAGAAAACATCAGACTCCCATGACTTCTAATTCTATTCACCAGATGAGATTGGAGATGTGGTGAAGTGTCGGATCGGATAAGAAGTTGAGAATGTTGAGCCGAAGGCAAAGCTGCGGCCGCCGCGACATCTAAAAAAACAAACACAAAGCACAAGGGTAGTTGAAAACGAAATATGCCGCGCGCCCCACCCCCACTCGGTCGTTGCTTGTTTTTTTATCAATTCAGCTGGCATCCACCTGCGTTTAAAAATGATTTTTAACATTATCTTGATTCTCCATTACTACCCTTCTCTCGATCCCATTCACAACGCTGGAAACAATAGAAATTATCCTTTCTCAAAAGGGTTTGTTTCGTCTTTTACTTAAGTTATAGTCCCCATAAAATTATTAACAAAACACCAAGTTTCTTGAAAAGAGCCACAACTTTCAGGTTTCAGCTTTCCAATATACCACTAACCACTCCTAGCACGACAACGACAAGTACCTTTCTTTTAGAACCAATGCTAAGTTCTTGCAAAACCTGTTGGGTCTCTCTGTCTAAGAGAGCTCAACTGTTCTTTAATGTCAACCGGTGCACGAGAAGATCAAACCGTCACAAGCTGTCGTCGAGTTTCGATCTGAAAACACCGTCTTTCGCCGCCATGGAGATATCAGGTCAGTTCAAACAAGTCTTCAAAGTGATCGACGCAAATGGCGATGGAAAGATATCTCCATTGGAGCTCAGAGAATTGCTTCTGTGCCTCGGGCATGAGAAATCCACGGCCTCCAAAGCAGCCGAAGGAATGATCAGAGAAATGGATTTCGACGGCGACGGTTGCATCGATTTGGACGAGTTCATGCATGCAGTCGTCAACGACACCGCCGGCGGAGAAGACTATCTAATGGATGCTTTTCTCATCTTCGACCGGGACAGAAACGGGTTAATCTCGGCCAAAGAGTTGCGTAACGTGTTGAACAGCCTTGGGTTCAACAAGTGTAGCCTTCAACAGTGTAAGCGCATGATTAGAGGTGTTGATAAGGACGGCGATGGATTTGTGGACTTCAAAGAATTTCGAACAATGATGAACCCTACAAAGCATGGAGAATAGTCAAACAAACGCTCATCTTTGAATATTCTCCGGCTACTAAAAATTCTTTCTTTTTTATATATAAATTCCGTGACTGTGTAGAACAACCTTTTTATATTTTGTCTGAAAATCTAATCAGTTGACCGTTGAATTCTGTTGTCTGTAATTTATTACCCATGTCTGCATAACGTATCTGTTGACGTAATTATTTAAGTTTAAATATTGTTTCATCGTAACCTTAAATCAAGAGGGGGAAAAGAAAGGGAATTTTGTTTGAATATTCGGAATTTATTGGGGAAAATAACCCCAAACTTTGATATTGGGAAAAATACCCCCTTTCAGGCCATGTAGGACGAATTAGCGTCCTGGAGAACGCGAATTCAAGATTCGCGTTTTGCAGGACGCGAATTACTGTGCCGTTTCAGTGGAAAAGGGAATTCGCGTCCTGCAAAACGCGAATTCCACGATATTATCCCCAAATTATCGCGATTTGGAGTAAATACGCGATTTGGAGTAAATACGAACGGTTGGGAAATAGAATTCGCGTTCTGCAAAACGCGAATTCACTTTATTGTATTGAATTCGCGTCCTGCAGAACGCGAATTCGGTTTGAATTCGCTGTATCCAGGCAGCGATTTCTCTATAAAAGGAAGAGGTTTGGGAGAGAATAAGCATTCTCTCCCAAAAATTTGAAGAGCACGTTTGAAGAGTGTGATAATGGCGGGTTTTCTGAGATTAGAATATGGCCACGTAAGCAATTATCGTCGAAATAATGTAAGTTTTTTTTATTCGAGTATGTAAACAGTATTTATTTTTAGACTAGCGAAATTAGTTAAATTCGAACATATCTTTAGAATTTATATTTAGACTTCGAATGTTAGTTAAAAACGAATTTCTTTAGATTTTAGATTTAGAGTAACAAAATTAGTTAAATTCGAATATGTATTTAGAATTTATATTTAGACTAAGAAAATTTGTTAAAATCGAATATGTTAATAATATTTATTTTTAGACTAAAAATGTTAGGTAAAATCGAATATTTCTTTAGATTTTAGATTTAGTGTAACAAAATTAGTTAAATTCGAATATGTATTTAGAATTTATATTTAGACTAAGAAAATTTGTTAAAATCGAATATGTTAATAATATTTATTTTTAGACTAAAAATGTTAGGTAAAATCGAATATTTCTTTAGATTTTAGATTTAGTGTAACAAAATTAGTTAAATTCGAATATGTATTTAGAATTTATATTTAGACTAAGAAAATTTGTTAAAATCGAATATGTTAATAATATTTATTTTTAGACTAAAAATGTTAGGTAAAATCGAATATTTCTTTAGATTTTAGATTTAGTGTAACAAAATTAGTTAAATTCGAATATGTATTTAGAATTTATATTTAGACTAAGAAAATTTGTTAAAATCGAATATGTTAATAATATTTATTTTTAGACTAAAAATGTTAGGTAAAATCGAATATTTCTTTAGATTTTAGATTTAGAGTAACAAAATTAGTTAAATTGAATATGTATTTTTATTTTATTTTTAGAATAAGAAAATTAGTTAAATTCGAATATGTTAATACTATTTATTTTTAGACTAAGATAATTAGTTAAATTCGAATATATTTTTGGTGTTGACTTATAGAATAAAAATTAATAAAATTAGAATATATTTAGTATTTTATTGTACACTATAAAAAATTTTGACATAATATGTGATTGTTAATATGTGTGTGTCTTTAATTATTTGTAGAATGGAGAAGAACGTCGGTTGGAGGTTTACATCACTAAGGTTAGGGCGGGCCCGGATCCTCATCTAGCCGAGTACATAGCCGAAGCCGGATTTGGGCATGTGGCGAAGCTTCATGGAGGGGGTGCGAAATTAGACGTTGATTTAATCAACGCGCTTGTGGAGAGGTGGAGGCCAGAGACACATACATTTCACTTACCATGTGGTGAGGCAACCATCACATTAGAAGATGTGCCGTATATTCTTGGCCTGCCTGTAGATGGGGAGGCTATCACTGGTGCCGCCAGTGACGATTGGGAGGGCTTGTGTATGGACTTGTTAGGAGATAAGCCCGATAAACTACATGGCGGATGTGTGACGCTGAAGTGGTTGCGTACGGAGTTCGCTAATTTGCCTGTTGGAGCCAATGAAGATGTGAAGAAGGTAAAAGAAATAATTTTTTATTAGTAGTAATGAAATTATAAAATTATTATATTTTAATATTTTTTTCTTTATATTTTAGGCATATGCTCGGGCGTATATCTTACAGATCCTCGGGGGAATTTTGGTGGCCGACAAAACTCGCAACAAAGTTCACATGTTGTGGTTGCGGCACTTGCGGGATTTTGAAGAGGCTGGTAAATTAAGTTGGGGTTCGGCAGTACTTGCATTTATGTATAGGGAGTTGTGTAAGGCTGCGAGTGCTGATCGACACGACATCGGAGGATGTCTTTTGCTACTCCAGTCTTGGACGTGGTTTAGAATGCCATTTTTACGCCCTGACTTGTCCGCGCCAGCTGACTATTCCTATCCACTATGTTTGCGGTAAGAAAAATAATCTTAACTAAATTTTATTAATAAATTGGTTATTTTTCTAATATATATTTTTTAAATATTAAAAGTATGTTTTGATGTTATGTAGGTGGTTCCATGCTCTAACTCATGTTGGGATTCCGACTATGATGCATTCTATTAGGCAGAATATTGACACGAAATCTGCAAATGAGGTAAATATTTTAATTTTTATATTAAGTTGAGGTTTAATATGAATATAGTTTAGTTTAGTTGTTTTTAATTATTTCTATATTTAATTTACAGTTTTTGTGGACCCCGTACTCTGAATCGGAAATCAACGACTGTCTGCCTAATTTTGAGCCTGGGACAGTTTCCGCTTGGACGGCCGTGGTACCTCTCATCTGGTACGCTGTAGTTGAGTGGCATCCGGTCGATCGCGTCCAACGGCAGTTCGGGCGTCTGCAAACAATTCCGATAGATCCGCCTAATTTGGATGACTTACATAGGATCACCCGACAAGGAAAACTTGAGGTATAATAATTAAATTTGATTTAATAGTTATTTATTTATACTTACTTTACAATTTATAAACAATAATTTTGTTGATGTTTTGTGGTAGGTGGACTGGTCGGTGAAACATGTGCAGTGGATTGCACAGTGGCAGTATAGGCATCAGCGGCAGGCACTGAATGAGTACCGAATGTTTGATGAGCCTATGGTGAGTGCTGATTACTTTGCATGGTTCTTTGGTAATGGGAAACCGTATCTTCTCACTCCGGAGGAACAAGCAGCTGTGTATGAGCCTGTTCAGCGCAACCGCCCCCGGACTCAGCGTACGAGGGGAGCAGGTGGATCGCAACGTCGAAGGGGAGCAGGTGCTTCATCCTCCAGAGCTACCGATCCGATTCGCCCCCAGGGCCTCACCCAGTTGATGATTCAGCCGAGGCCTCCGAGTCCGACGGAAGGCTTTTTCACTCCTACTGTGGGGATGATGGGTGGATCATCGATGCCGACTGGCGGATCTTCGAGTTCCACTGCTCCCTCTGCTTTTTCCCCATACCAGTTTCATGCTAGGCCTTATGATAGTTCGGGCCCCGGGTTCGTTCAGCACACACCTCCACAGTCGTTGTTCTTGTCTAGTGGGCCTGTCGGCCCAAGTGGTACTGCTGGAGATGACATTGACGACCAGCCCGATCATGGTCCTCAACAGGATCCGGTTCACCGTGGACGACGTAATCCAGCTCGAGTTCGACATCCACCAGACTGTGGGACCGGCGGACATAGGGGGTAGTTATATTTTTTTTCTATCTTTTTCGAATATAGTTCGTGCAAACTATTTCAGTTGTTTTTTTCATGAGTATGTATGAGCTATTATGTTTTTCTATGTTTTTTTTCATGTTAGTTATTTATAAGTACGCAAGATAAATAACTTTCATCAAAAGCACTAAATCGAAAGCACAAAATACAAGTACGCAAGATAGGTTTAGTTCCTCTATTATTTAAAAACTTACATCAAAAGCACTACATCGAAAGCACCGAGTTCACAAATTACAAGTACGCAAGATAAATAACTTACATAACTTAATCAAAATTACATTACTAATCGTAGTCGGTACTTATGTCAGACGTTAAGTTTAGTTCCTCAATTATTTGTTCTTTCTCCTGCCGTCTCTGATAAATTTTTAAGAACACGTCATTCTCGTCTGGACTAGCTAACTCATTCTCGTCTTCGCCAGCTAACGCATTCTCGTCTTGGACAGCTACAACATTTGTTGAAGAACTTGATCCGTCATCAAATTTCACGCTAAGCTCGATGTTTGTTCCCCCAGCAAGTTTGTATGCCCGAAACATCTTTCGCATAGCTTTCTTATCTGACAGTGTGAGCATATAATGTTCCTCGGGGCCGGGCTCATTGACTGGTACTTTCACTTGCAAAGCCTCTATTTTTGCACTGGTCGACTCTTTAATTCGTTTGGAGATCAACTCAAATAATTCATTTCTTGTGATCGTTTCACTAAAAGATGTGTAGAAGTATGTTCCACGATAAAATACAGTAGCTGAATATCGAGCCATTTTATCTTTCAGAAATGTAGAAATGCAGGAAAACCGGGGAAGATAGAAAAGTAATAAGTTTGATGGGATGTTAAGGCAGAAATACAGCCTATTTATACAGATGGTTATAGGCATGCAAGGATCTATATTGCGTGTTAGAAACGCGGTTTCACCATAATGCATTTGTCAGCCCAAAGCCCGGCTTTTATAGAGTAATAATTTTAGAATTCGCGTTTTGCAAAACGCGAATTCTAAAATTATTGCTCTGTAAAAGCTTTACCGGGCTTTGGGCTGACAACTCAAAAATTATTGCTACAGAATTCACCAATGCTTTACCAGACAGATTTCTATTTATAATTGAGGGGTGCAGAATTTCTAGATGCACCCAAACAAAACTTAAGAATCACAAAAGCTCTTCGATTTTCAGAAATGGCACCGAGAATTCAAGCTATAGTATACTACGATGGTCAGATGGTCCCCGATTCATACATTGGGATCATATTTCAATCTAAAAATACTGTTACGATCAACATTCCGAGACGATCAACGTTCCAGTCGCTTAGGACCTTAATATCCAGGAAGGTTCCCAATCGCTCCGGAAGGGAGTTGCAGTCTTTGAAGTATCGATGTCCAACGTCGATAGAGCCACTGTATTACACAATATTCGATGTGGAAGACGACAGTTCTGTAGAAATGATGATAGATACACATAGCCCGTACTCAATGGGATGGGCCATGGAGCTATTTGTAACATTTGCTGAAGTTCACGTTGCAGCTCAAAATGTGGTACCAAATTGGTTACGAGGAAATCTCGAGTTCAATCCAAATGCTATTAGTCCGACATCGAGTTTACGACGTGACTTCAACCTTCTTCAAACAAGAACCGATGAAGCTTCATCGTCTTCGTCTTCGCGGCAACGACGTTCTTCCGTTCCAAGGTTCGAATTTGACCTTAACTTGCCACCAACCCAAGAGTCGTCATACAATCCATACGTTTCAACCTATGATGATTTCTCTACGGGGCGCCACTCAACACACATTCCATACACGGCGTCTTCAACGTACAATGAACAGTTTAACCCGTTCGATGATTTCTCTACCGGGCGCCACTCAACATACATCCCAAGTCACCGAAATGTGGATGATATGTTCTTAGCGGGGAGACATTCAACCGCCGCTACTGTCGATCCGGTTATGACTTCAGAACCTGTTCACGCACAGGTTTATGATGATGCAGAACTTTTCCAGTTTGATAATGCGCTTTCTGATGAAGAGCCGCGTACAGAGGTTGGGCCTGATGGTGACGAGATGGGTCTATTTCCTTCTGATCCATCTGACATTGACGAGCCGGTGGAATCAGAGGAGAGCGCAGAAAACTCTTCTGAGGATGATGATGATGATGTTCGTTCGACGCAACTGCATGGACCAACCAGTTGCGCAACATATTACGACCCACCTTCGCACTTCACAACAGTGGATATGGATGGCTTCTTCGATACTGAATTCCCAGAACATCCACAATTAGACCAGTTCAACCAATGGAATGTGGGTTCGACTGAGCTACATGAAGGAATGGTCTTCAGGACAAAAAAGCTCGCGGAGGCTGCCATCAAGCATTACAACATTCAGCGCTCAGTTACGTCCACCGTTTGGAAGACCGAGGCCAGGAAATATATTGCAGAGTGTCCTCACAAGTCCGCCGGATGTACATGGAGGGTTCGTGTGTCGCAATTGAAAAGGCTGCATAACCTGTGGAAAATAACGAGATATACAGGGCCTCATACATGCTCCGTTGGGAGCCTCAGCCAAGACCATCCTAACTTGGATGTACACGTGCTTTCCGATGCAATCCTTCCACTCGTGAAAGCAAACCCACGTGTATCTGTGCCAGTGTGTATAGCTGCCACCAAATCCATTTACAAGTACACCGTCAATTACGATAAGGCATGGTATGCAAGATCTCGAGCCATCGAAACACTGTACGGGCAATGGGAGCTATCATACAACGATTTGCGATCATGGCTTCAAGTTATGCAGGAATACAATCCAGGGACAATTGTGGAATTGGAGACTGTTCCGAAGTACTACAACGATCGTGTTGTACCAGGGGAGGTCGAATTTCATCGCCTTTTCTGGACGTTCCCCCAATGCATAAAAGCTTTCCGTCACTGCAAACCTATGCTCCAGATCGACGGTACATTTTTATATGGCAGATACACGCAGATATTGCTAATTGCAGTTGCCCAGGATGGCAACAGAAAATGTATCCCAGTTGCTTTTGCGATTGTTGAAAAGGAAAATATCCCTTCTTGGGAGTTTTTCCTTTACAACCTCCGCAAGTATGTCATGCGCCGGGTTTTGCGTACACGTGAAGATGGCCTAGCTATTATTTCAGATAGAGGCGCAGGGATTTGGGGAGCAATTCAACGTTTGGGAGATTCATGGAAACCCTCGTACATACATCACCGGTATTGTTTGCGGCATATAGCAGCAAACTACTATCAGAGGTTCAAGAACGAGGATGAACGTATAATGGTTCTCCGTATGGGTATGCAACCATTCCATTTTGTTATTCTACGTCCACCATTTCCATATTATTACCAATTAACTACTTTACATGTCTTATTCAACAGGCAACGCACACCGTGTTAATCAAGTGGAAGAGCTGCTGGAGGAGTTGCAATTGAGGAATCCATTCGGGTATAACTATCTTATGGAGATACCGAAGGAGAAATGGTTGCGATGTTATGACGGGGGTCGTCGATGCGGCCATATGACAACAAACTTGGCTGAGGCGATCAATTCGTCTCTTAAGGGAACGCGCCATTTACCTATCACGTCCGTTTTCAAAGCAACATATTACCGATTGGCAACCCTTTTCGCAACCCTCGGCAAACAGGCAATGAACTGGATGGCAGCTGGTCGCATATTTAATCCAGATCTCGCCGACAAAATCCAAGCGTCTATTGTGCATGCTAACTCGATGGGTGCGTTGTGCTTCTCTCGTCGGGAACATATCTTTGAGGTCACGCAATTTTCTGAACCGCTACAAGGAATAATGCAATACACCTACGTGGTTGATTTGCAAAAGCGAACGTGCGATTGCGGGGAGTTCCAGACGTTCAAGTTCCCGTGTTCGCATGCTTTCGCAGCATGTGCATCGGTTCATTTTGATGCAACGACACTCATTGATCCGGTATACAGGCTCGAAACCGTTTTCAAGGTTTACCGAAACGAGTTCCCTCCGATCGGAAATGCACGTGACTGTCGTATAATCAGCAACGAACCAAAGATATGCCCAGATCCCTCCCTGCGACGAAAGAAAAAAGGCCGGCCGCCATCAACGAGGATTCATTGTGCCGAAGATATGGTTCCGAGAGAAAAGACCGGACAACCTAGGAGGTGCAGTAAATGTGGGAACACTGGACATGATATTAGGAAATGCCCTCTTAGGACCGGCCCCCGAATTAACTAGATCAACCATTGTGTAGTCTTTTCTGATTTGTGAACTTCTATTATCTGGTAATTTAATAAATCTTATGGGCACTCTTTTCCCCCTACATAGGTTTAGAGGGGTTTTTTAACGAGGCCCTTTAAATTTCAAAAAAAAAACATGCCTATGGACACATTTTTTGCTTCAAAAATGTTACTTTGATAGCATTTTTAACACAATTTTTTCACATTTTCGGACACCGTCTTCCTCGGAACTTTAGCACCACTGCAAAATTAAGGTGCACATCTTTGTCTCCAAACTTAGGAAAAACCAAAAAAAAGTTCGAAACACACCCTAAAATGCATTTAAACATGCCTATACGATAATGTTTCCTTTTAAAACATTGTTACTTGCTCATTTCCAGGCCATTTTCACACATCTTAGGATATTATATACGCTTGTATCTTCACACCATCTTAAAGATATGTTTCAATACGACACTGTTATAGTTCAAAAATTTTAATCGGGTATCCCGATAATCCGTTATTCGATCACAAATATTGCTACCTAAACATCTTATATTGGTTTCAATTCATTTTCATGTTGAATTTCTCGTGCGGGGGCAGCAATAAATCGTTGAATTCGCGTTTTGCAAAACGCGAATTCCCTTTCCACTGAAACGTCCCAGAAATTCGCGTCCTGCAGGACGCGAATCTTGAATTCGCTTTCCCCAGGACGCGAATTCGCCCTACATGGCATGAAAGGGGGGTATTTTTCCCAATATCATTCTTTGGGGTTATTTTCCCCAATAAATTTCCAAAGGGGAATATTAAAACCATAACCCCGAAAAGAAAAACAAGTTTGCTAAAATTCTTATTATAGTTTCTTTCGAACGGTGAGTAGTATACTTGCCGGCGCCGGGAGTGTGCAGAAAGGTGACACCGTGCCATATATTCACAGAAAACGGGGCAGAATTTACGGAAATCGACCCATAACTTAAATTTCCAAGTTTGTTTGTAACATGTTTTTGGATTTTTCCAACTGGGGGAATCACAGGTGGTCCTGTTTTCCTTCCCCTTTTCTGGTTTTGTTTTGGGAAAGAATTTTCCTTCCTTTTTCATGAATTGACATTTACAGGAATCTTAATTAAGACAAGTGTTTAGGGCAATGGGTCCTACCACCATCATTTGTCTAATGCTGCATGTACTTGGCACTTAAGGACCCTAACTCTTTTGCTTAATTTATCATTTATCACTATAAAAAAATTACTCATTTATCACCCTATTTTTTATAGGAAATATTTTGCACTTTTACGAGCGGGTCCAATATAAGATTAAGTAATTTAGTTTATGTTTTACGGTTAAGGATTTAAATTTTAGTACTTAGAGTAAAATTAGATATGTTTGTAAAAAAAATTATATCGGATTTGTAAAGGTTCAATACTGGTGCGACCCTTCCAATCTAATTTCTTCAATCACAGCGTCATAATCTGAATCTCTGGCATTGCTTAAGAGACCTAGCGTCTTATCTCGCTAAATCATCTAATCGTAGATAATATTAATTTTTTTATTTAGGGTAGAGTACACCAATGGTCACTGAACTTTTAGGGCGCGTACATTTTGGTCACCGAACTTTTAAAAATTTCATTGGGGTCACTTAACTTTTATTTCGCTTTCATTTTGATCCTTCAACTTTTACTTCGCTTTCATTTTGGTCCCTTCCATTACCTTCCGTTAGAAAATGCTGATTGTAACCCGCTAGACCCGCCTATGCGCTACCACGAATCCCAAGAGGTCACATTAGAGTTACAAGAGCGACCCACCGTAAAAATCCCCATAAAAATATTTTTCTCTTAAAAACACTTATTAAATTGTAACGATAACCTCTGTTTAAAATACTCTTTCAGGAAATTATTTAAACGTATAAAAAAAATTTCAGAAAAAAAATATTTTACAAACACTGTCATAAAAACAATAATGACATGCATGCCCACTAACTATGTCGGTACCGTACTCCAAAAGCAACACCGAGAGAACTCCAAACACTGATGTCGGTCATCGAGCCATGTTAGATTTCTTTTTAACCTACGATGGTAAAACAATGTGAGCTTCGAAAAGCTCAATAATACAAAATTACCAACTGATGCTATAAGCACATGTAGGTATAGGGAAAGCATATCACTGTCATGATGTTTCGGGCAACAACATGTTCCAAAATACGATTCGATATTTCAATGAAGCGGTATACATGAAAATAATAGAATTGTTCTTTATTCAATCGTTGAGTATCATACTAGGAACATATAGACCGAAGAGTTAGATAAGATATGAATTACGATAGTTGAATCAGAGGCTTAGGGTGTGTTCCAATAGTAAAAAGTTGACACACACAATGTAACGGTGCAGTGAACATTTCATTTCACGGACACATACTAGTAGTGGTGAAGTTCATGACAAGGTCCATTTTAAATTTTCTATATACCCTCCAACCAAACTTCGGTATGTAGTTCCCCAGAACTGCAACTATAACAGGCATTAACCCAGGCCCATTGGGCGTAGGTGCCAGCCTAAGGGGATACCTTAGGTACCGTAAGGAATTACCCTAGCCGAAGCATAGGAACCTGAAACGGTAAGGAATTACCAACCTGATCAGGGTTGAACCTACGGTAACTTCATGCTCTATCCCAAGTACCCCGGTAACGGTCTAGGCAGTGATAATAATAATCGATAACAGCATTAATCGGTAATAACAATAATTAGTAGCAATCTGTACTAATCCATTATAACAACATATATTAGGCAACTTTGGTTTTTAGTTCAGATAAAAATGTATATTTCGGTTAAATATTAGTCAAGATTTCGATCAGGAGATAGTCAACGGTTGAAGCGGAGAGGATATTCATATGCACTTGGAACGCACTAGATGGAACAATTTATTTCTCGGAGATACTTGGTATTTGCAAGGAAAGAGAAAACATTGAACCTTTGATAATTCTGACCTGATTTCAAAAAACGATGTCCTTTTTAAAATGGCTTGAAACCAATGCCTCCAACCAGGCGTTCAAAAATTGATATGATCATTTAGGACATCAAATATCAAGATTTTTTCGATCATTTTGGACAACAAGGGCATTTTAATCCTTTTAACACTCCGGGGAAATTCCATAGCCTAACCCCGATAGAGTAGGTCAAAGACTTGTCGTGCTAAGATTGTTGACGATTTGCCAAAACTCCCAAGACCATCCCACTATATTCATTTCACCAATACATTACTTTCCACGCATTCAACTTGGTACACTTTCTCTGTGTTCACTATTTACTTCTGACTGTATTGTACATCTGTAAATTTTTGTCACATTATCTCGGAACAAGCCTCAAGAGGTTGAACATGTATTTATGTAGTTTTCATTTGTTAATGTACCATATTAAGAAATGATTGGCATACATATATACCAAGCTTCAAACCCAAAGAGGTATTACATTCACTTGCATGCTATCAGAAGTTCAAGATTTCGAAGCTTTAGCTTATCTCGGGTCTAGAGGGTATTCCAATTATTAAACTACAGTCGTTCACGTTCTTTCGACCCTTTTGAATCACTTAATCATGTTAATCTATATGTTATATCCCATCATGTGGTTAATTTGGTAGTCTTGGTGCCCATTGTCATCTCATTCATCTTAATCCAAATCACACACATTCGTATTTTTTATCATTTCAGTTATTTTGGTCCTTTCGACCTTTTTCCAACCATCTATTTATTTCAAAACTCGGGGACAACCCCGTCATTTCAGTTAATTTAGAAATCTCAATGCCCAAGGACATTTTTGTCGATTTTACTAATTCAGTCCTATCGATATCTCTAATTCTCTCTCTCGATTCAGCTGTTAAAGTTAACTTTGCACCTTCTGATAGTTTGATTGATCCAAACATACAAAGAGCTTCCCATATAAATTCATCTTCAGGGATTTATTTAGGACTTATGCTAAATCCAAGTACTTATCGTTCTCGAATGTTTAAGTCTCATTACCGTATCTTTCTGAGTAATTTTGAGGTTTTTCAGATGAATCAATTGTTTTATCAGGTCAGTGTTGATTTCAACACCACTTTCATTATAGGAGTATTTTTGTCTTTTTCACCTTAAGGACATTTTGTAATTTCACACCCAATTATTATTTCCGTTTGACCATTTGACATTTTTAATTAGGTTTGGAGATTGACAGCCTCATTAGTTATGTATTGAACTCCAAAACCCTCTGATTTATCAACTTTCTCATTCGATTATTCTAATCTTATCTAAATTATCATACTCATTTTCATGTCTGGTTTGAATTAAGCGGAAATTAACAATATTCGTCGTCATATTTATGCATTCATTAACTGAATACCAACACGTTCATAAAGCATACAAGGGGTAGTAATGTATTACCTTTGATCATTGCTACACCGGTCAACCGAGATACTCCATTCGATCAATCTCGAACCCATTCAATGCCTCTCAACATCTCATATATAAGCAATCGTGAATACCTTCAATTGCACAAATTTCAATTTTAGCCCTTATTCACATTGCTCTTAATCTGAATAATTAAATACATAAAGTTCGGGTCCAAGGTCAGATTCGAAGGCTTTCAGGTCAAAAATTCGCGAAACGGGCATAAAAAACGGACTCAGGACGTCGAAAAACATAAAACAAGAGTTTCTGGAAAAGTTGATTGTTCGGTCAACGATCAAAGTCAACGCTGACGCCAGCAGTCAACAGAAGGTAAACTGAGTTGACTCGGCGAGTTAACTCATTAAGTCAACTCGGCCGAGTTAACTCAGTCTCAGGTCGGGTTCGGGTGCGGGTCAGACTCGGGTTCGGGTCGGGGTGGTTCATGCTGAACCGGTTTGAGTTGGGCCGGTTCACTCACCTAAAAAAGGTTCTGGTTGTCGGACGGTCGCCGGAGTGGTCTCCGGAAACTCCTTTGGCACCATCTCTTGCGAAAAACAAAGCACATCAACACCATAACTCAGCCATAACACTTGAACATCGGAAAATGGTCGGAATCACATTTATTTTTACTTGAAATGCCAAGCGACAGCCGGAACAACGCGTAGCTCCGACGAGGCCCTTAGTGGCGGCGATTGCAAACAGGCGAACGGTCGGTCAGGTTTTGATCTCCACCTCATCAAGAGCTCGGATCTGGTGGCTATGTCGCGAACAGACGACGGACGAGGCCGGAAAATGCTAGAAACAAAGGCGTCGATTGGGGGTTTTGGCCGGAATTTCGAACGAGTTTTACCAGCGAAAGGTAGCTCGGTTGTGCGCGTGGAGGCCAGGGATGAGATCGGGACGTCGCAACGCTTCTGGTGATGCTGGTGGTGGTGGCCACAGCGTAGCGGTGGCTGGGATCGGGCCGGACGAAGGGGAAATGTTTGGGTTCTCGTCGAGCTTTCAACCATCAATTAACGGCAAACGGTGGCCTCTCGACGCGAGTGGAGGCTATGGGTGTGATCGGCGTGAGGCGACGTTGACGGTGGCAGTGACTGTTGCGGTGTGGTGGTGGTTGAGATCGGACAGTGATAACGTTTGGGGAGGTGAGGGGAAAGGTGAAGGGTCGGGTATCCCCTCTTTGGGGCAGATGGTCCTAATTACTGCCATAAGGGGTTGGTGAGATATTTTTTGGTTTATTATTATTATTAGTATTCAAAATATAAGGAATAAATTAAAGGTGGTTGGGCTTAACACCAAGAGTTGTTATAGCTTAGATGGTTAAGTGCTTGGTTTAGGAGCCTTGAGGTTGTGGGATCAAATCCCCTTAATAGGACATTTTAAAATTTTGGTAACCAAAATGAAAGCATTTTAAAAGTTCGGTGACCATTTATATAGTTTACCGTTGAAGAAAATTAAAACTAATGAGCCACGTTAGTATTTTCTAACGGGAGGGACCAAAATGAAAGCGAAATAAAAATTGAGTGACCTCAATAAAATTTTTAAAAGTTCTGTAGCTAAAATGAACGTGCCGTAAAAGTTTAGTGATCATTGTTGTACTTTACCCTTTTATTTAATAACTATCACGATTAACGATTTTCAACTTTGCGTTAATGCCCAAAACGTATTATTGACACTAAGAAAAAGAATATATTTTTTGTAATTAGAATTTTTTTTGGTAAATGGGTTATATAGTTATCATGAATTTTATTTAATATGACTAAAGGACACATGATAACTATACAATTCTGTTCGTGAATATTATTTATTTATTTATTATTTACATTGTTTGGGTTTTTTAGGATAATATTTTTCATCGTCAGCGAAATAATTATTCCAAAGAAAAAGTATATGTTTCAAGTGTTGTATATGCAATGATAAATTTAATTATCAATTTTTTTATATATTTTTTATTTATTCCAAAGAAATGTTAAAATGGGTCGTTAAATTTTCCATGTTGATGTTGTGACAACCCACATGACTTGACCTTTCTTTTTATTAACGTGACAATTAGGGACAAAGCTACGTGTAATGTGGGCAGTGGGAGGGTAATGACCCTTTTAAAAGTTTGGGTTTAATTATTTTTAGGTTCTTATAACTTTGAAGTTAGACAAATCAAGTTTTGTCCCTTAATTTTTTTTCAATTCAATTGTTTTTGGGTCCCCTAAATTCTGAAATTAGGTGAATTAG
The DNA here is from genome assembly GCA_030270665.1 of Hibiscus trionum. Classification (NCBI taxonomy): domain Eukaryota; kingdom Viridiplantae; phylum Streptophyta; class Magnoliopsida; order Malvales; family Malvaceae; genus Hibiscus; species Hibiscus trionum. The sequence goes on from BSYR01000012.1 coordinate 3,241,003, forward strand.
ATCTTAACCCCCATTTTTGGGTACAATTGTTTTTTAGGTTCCCATTACTTTTGGAACTAGACAAATTAGGTCTTAACTTGTCATTTTTAGGTTCTTTAATTTTAAAATTGAACTATTTCGATTCTAATCCCCTCCATTTTTTATTTTAAATTGATGACTTGTTAATTAGACTATGATAATCATTTTATTCCTATTTATATTTGTCTTAGAAAGTTTCGAGATGGCTTTTTCTGTTGACATGTAAGCTAAAATAATGTATGGTATGTAATAAAATATAGATGGACTCGTGGGCGGAGCAACTTATAAAATGAGGTGTCTCATGACACCCAAAAAATTTTGGAAACCTTTTTCTCCTATATAATTTGTATATAAAAAATTAAAAAATATATAAATAACTCCTTTTTAAATAAAATGGCACACATTTATAAATAAAACGACATCTCTTTATAAATAATTAACCCTCCTTAAATACTGTTAAAAAAATGACAGCCCTTGAATAAATTTTTAGCTCTGCCCCTGCATGGACTGACACCCAAATTATCATATCAACATCGTGAAAATTATTCAATCAACATTTATTTTTAATTCATAGTAGTTATTGAATTTAGTTCGGTTGGTATCATTTTCCGTACGATCTACAAGATAACATGAGATTAAGCATGTTGAAGTGTTTAAAATCCTTTGATTTAAGGGTAGGTAGGGCCTAAATAATCTAGGCATTGTGTAGAAAAATGTTAAACTCGATAATTAAACTAAAATAAAATGGTTAAGAGCTAAATTTAGCTTAAAGAGGAGTGAAGACTAAATTGACAAAAGTTATAAAGGTTGAAAGTTCCTTTTTATTTGTAAATAAATCATTTTTTTCATTAGCTTACTTCGTTTTCTCTGGCTTGCAAACAGATACAAACTATGATGAAACCTTAGGGGTGAGTACAAAGAGGAATAAAATGAAGTGTTAACCTTTCATTGTTAGTGTTACGGCATTAAATTAAAATTTATATACCGATAGAATTCAATATCATTTATTGAGAGAGCCGTATAAAAATATCTAAATCTATAAGGACAATAATATAAATTATATATTTCAAGAAACTAAAATATAATTTTATTATTATTCTAACTTAAAACGTTACCCAATTTTAATTTTTTTTAGGAACGTGGTCTCGCCGATCCCTCTTGAGTACCCCCCATTAATATACAAAAAATAAAAATATTTTTTAATAGTATTATGGTGATTAAAATGTAGTATATGTTCATATTTTTTCTTAACCCTTTGATAAGGTATACACACTTTGGAAATAAAACTGTTCGAACCCAAATCTCATAAGGTAAACATCTTCATCTTTTTCACTGAAATCACTCGTTGAGTCCGGAGATCGAAGGATTTATGAACTAGGATTATTAACTCAAAAGGTATGAATTGAGGATAAGGATGAAAAAAAAACTCGAATTCGGCGGGTTACGACTTGATTTGGTAGGGTCAGTTTTTTTTTTAATTTTTGGTTTTCAGGTCGAGTTTTTTAAGAAGTTTGAGTCAAGTCGAATTCAGGTTTAGGGTGAAAGTTCTCTGGCCCGTCCCAACCCAGTTTATTTATAAATATATATTTATTATATTGTTATATATTATATTTAATATTTTCATTAATTTTCTTTGGAGCGGGTCGGGTTTAATCGATTTTTTTTATTGAAATTTTAAAATTGGGCTTGAAGGAGTAAGGCGGGAGAGCTCGAATGAATCCACTGATCAATGCTAACCTCGAAGGCTTAAATTCTTGTACCAAACAAACTAGGCTTCCCTCTAAAAGTCTAAAATGCTAATTTCAGCCCAACCACCAAGTTTAATACCCAAGTCCAGTGATTCCCAGAGTTACCCAACAAATAAATAAATGTCAACAATCAGAATTCTTATGTAACATTGATTCGAATCCGATCGAACGGTTCGTTTGTCACCTCTATTAAAAACCAATCACACTGTGTTTTCTTCGGAGCTTGTTAGAAATATTTATAAAATGCAAAAGGTAGCTGAAAAAGTGGCTTCCCAAAGTCAATAATATCTTATAGCACAAATATCACACATCAATATTATGCATATTAAACCTTATTTTCTTAACATTAAAAGTAACAATTTCCCAACTTCCCACCTACCAAACCTCTTCCAATCTAAACCAAAAATATTATTATACCACTCCCATATATGTGGGAACCAATTTTTATAAGGCAATCTCTTGTACTTCATTCCCATACAAAAGAGTTGATTTATAGATGGATAATGTTTTTATTACATTCTCAGGGAAGACATACATATGTATTTGTGTATATATTTTTGGTAAATTATGTGGGTTTGTTCTTTCATTAATTAAATTAAAATTTATGTTTTGGCCAAGTAGAAGTATTATCGTAATTATAAATTTTATTTTATTTTTTAGTGTGATCTCAAGATAATATTTTTTATGTTTTTAGTCTTAAATAAAACTTGCGTATACCTGACAAATAATGTTACTCAAATATGTATAACTTAATTGATTCTATAATAGTTTTGTGGGTTTTTTTTTTAAGTGCATATATTATTAATAACCTAAACAATGGTACATAGTTAAAAATTGAAAATAAACCTAAACGAGTTCAATTAGAATTATGATAAATATTCACAAGGAATAACATGACTTTGAATCTTATTCAAATTTCAACATTTTGACATCAACGTGGAGAGAAACGAATCCAACACTGACATTAATGCTGCACCATTTGCAATATTAGTGAATAATAAATCCAAAACAATCACTATCAAATCACATGACAGCCCTTCAGTTTGGTCGGCTGTTTAATCAGTCCCTAAAAATAAAAATAAAAAAATTCCCCAGTGCTCCATTAATCAGCAATAAGCCTTCAGTTCCCATGGAAGACAGAGAAAAAAAAAAACTAATTAACCCTAATATAAGAATATCAGCTTCTTTATGAGAGTGACAACTAAAAATTTAATTTGGAGTTGCGACCATATTTTTGATCTCGTTTGTGAACATAACAAATATTATTACGATTATTGTGAATTATTATTTTTTATAATAACAATTTTAGACAGTATCATTATTAATATATAACGATTGTTATTACGATAACGAAACACTATTTAAATCCTTGGTAATAACATGCAAACACAAATGCTAGATTCAAAGCAATAAGCTGCTCCTCACATGGAATTGTGAGGGCACAATTCATTTTGTTTTTTTTTCTCGTTGAGGTGGTCCACTCTGGTGATGGAATAGCTTTAACTTAATTATTTAATTGTTAATTTGACAAAGATAAGGGGTTTGGTTTGTTTAATAAAAAGGGTTTTTGATTAAAATAATGTTTAAAGCAATAATATTAAAGTAATAGTGTTTGCGTTTGGACCAAAAGCTCCAGCAATTTCATAGGTTTTTGATTTGTGTTGTTTCATTTCTTGTTTCTAAAGGGACGACTATGTCTTTAATTTTCTTGAAGACTTAACCTTTTTTTTTCTTTTCTTGAATAGTATAATGGTGATTATAAGGTAGTATATATTCATACAACAGACAAAATAATTTGAACTTGTATTTTCTAGGATAAACATCATCTGCTTTTCTATTGAGACACTTGTTGAGTTCAATTATTTTTATTATTGCTTAAAGGGTTTTGTGTCAATGAAAATTAGGATGGTAAATTAACTAAGGTTGGACGAATAGGTCATATATATATATGCTCGTTTTCGGTTTACATTTGTTAAAAATTTAAATTTTGTGCTAATTCATTTATTTAAAATTACGTATATTCATATCAATATTCATTCATAAATCGATTTAAAATTTATATCAAATTCAATGGAAATATATTTATAAAAATCCTCATAAACTCAATATTCTTATACATCAATATAGTAGAATTATAAAAAATAATTATTTAATTAAATTTTATAAAAAAACCACAACAAATGTGGGGAATAATTCTAGTATATGGGAATATATTAACTGATTGAATGTAGTACTTAATTTAAATGTAATTAATTTCAATTGAAGTTTAACTTAAATATTAATTTAATTAAAAATATAATAATTGTTTACCATGGATTATGGGAATATATCAAGTTCATTCGCTCTTGTTCGGTTATTGTCGCCGAGCCTTGGGGGGTGTTTATCGGATTGTTGTGTGCATGGACCTGGAGTTATCGTTATGTAATTGTGGAGTTGGATTATGCTGCAGCATACCGTCTTCTAATTTCAGATTCGTGGGATCAAGGGGTACCGAGTGTTGTGTTGTAGATTAAAGAACTCTGTACGAGAGGGTGGGAGATTGAATTTCGTCAAGTGCGACGTGAAGCGAACAAGCCAGCGGATCACATGGCCAAATTGGTCGATATGTCCAACCTCGACGAAAGGTGGTTCGATGTACCTCCAGCTTCGATAGGTCCTATTCGTATTGCGGATGAGGGTGGTTGAGATGTTGGTGTTGAGTGGATCGTAGAATCGAATTAAGCCAAGAGGGGTGAATTGGATTTTTAGAAATTTTGGTGGTGGAGTGGAAATGTAACACCCGTGTTTTGGGGTCGGGAGTTGTGTATGTGTGTTGGGTTCGAGTCGTTAGTTTCGGTTTAATTTAATTAGACCTTGGTTTTATTTTAAATGAGACTAAAATCCTACTAATGACATTTTTGTAAATAAATCAAAATAAAAGAAAGACAAGCTTTTTGAAACAAAAAGAAAGAAAGGTCATCTTCTTCTTCATTTCACTCCAACGTGAAAAACCCTCCCAAAACTCCAAATACTATTCCATCTCTTTTCTCCATCATTTTAAGAGCTCCTTTCAAGGTAACTTCGTTTTTGATTTCTTCTCCTAATTCCAAGCATCTCCATGGTTTTAGATTTCAAAATGGATCATCTTTTAGTTTTTCAAGTTTTCAAGGTTTGAAGAAAGCATGAAACTTTATTGGGTTCTTGACTTGTTTTTGGTTTGTTTAGTTAAGTTTTGAGTTAACCTTACCTTAATACACCTTATATCTTTAAATGGAGGGATTTTGACAAAAATCCCGAAATGGTTCTTGGGGGCATTTTTGAAAGTGTTAAAACTTAAAATTTTGATGTGGTTTTGTGTTGGGTTGAAGGGCTGATGGTGTAGGGTTGTTAGGGAAGTGTTTTGGAAGTCTTTAGAGGTAATTTGGGTGTTGGAAATGGTAGATTTCAGCTGGGTAAAGATGGTGTACGAAAATGTGATTTTTGGTGGTTAGCTTGAGTTTGAAATCATGAAGTTTTGGCTTGTGTTTGTGGGTTGAGATTGTGGCTGAGTTTGGCAATGATTTTTTTTTGAGTAATACCTTGTCTTTTGATTGGTTAGAAGCAAGAAGAAACATCAGAGAAGGTTCGGGATCGATTCCGGAAATTTCGAAGGCTTGAATGGCTTTGCTTGGTTTGCTTAAGGAATGGTGGTGAGTGAAACTTTCAAACTCGTTTAAATTGGTTCAAGTGTGTAGTGGAGGTTTTAGGATGTGCTTGGTAGGCCATTCCAAGGTAGAAGTTAAGTTGGTAGCTTAACTTCTTGTGTGTTTATAAGCTTTAAATGATTATGCCTATTATGATCTTGTGGTGCATGAATTGTTCATGTATGAATATACATTGACGTGTGTGATGATGGAGATGTGATATGCTTGATGGTTGTCATGATGAGGTTTTAATAGTATGATTGGCACTAGTTAACTTACCGGGTATAAATGATCGATCATTAGGATTAGTGTGCACACGGTTGAGTCAAATTCGCGCGTAGCCTTGGTGGCGTTAAGCCATCAAGGAGGAGTACGGTGATGTAATATTCCACCGGAAATGTTTATATTATACGTGATGATGAGTGGAATCCCATCCGTAGGGCATGTGATGATGAGTGTAATCTCATCCATGCGAGGTCCGGTGATGAGTGTAATCCCACCGAGGTAATATTGTTGTTGAGTGTAATCCGCATATCCGAGTAAACTAATAGTGGCCAATGTACTTGATCATGCGGTTATGTTGTTTAGATAATTGATTTATCTTGTTGAGCTTAACATGAAGTAAGATGCCATGTTATTGCATTGTTTAGTTGCTAGCTAGATTGCTATATTGATGCTTAATTGTGCTTGTGTGTGATGTTAAGGATGATATGCTTGAACCCTGCATTATCGTTGTTTTTGGTTTTAGAGCATCCTCGCTAAGCTTCTAGCTTACGCTCTCGTTTTCGACAATGCAGATCATTAGCGTGGAGTTAGCAAGGAGCAAGGAAAGGGGCATTCCAAGCTTTTATAGTTGCTCAAGTATGGTTTAGTAAATAAAGTAGTAGTTTATGTGATTGTATGAGCGTTGTATGACTCATAAATGTTGAATGTTGTTTATGTTATGCTTTGGATTTGTAAACCATGTTATGTTTTGTCGAATGCTTGCGATGAAAGGTTATGCCTTTAGATGCTATTTGTGGTTTTGGTGAGCATGTAAACCTTATGTGTGAAGACATGTGCCTTTTTGGCTTTTAAGCTTTTAAATATGCCTTGAATTGCAATATCCATCTTTGTATGAATGCCATGTTGGAAATGCTTCGTTGTTCACCTAAATTGTTTTATATAGTAGTTTTTGGATGCTATATGCTGTATGGTTGGTTGTATGTGATTAGGAGAGTCGTAAATTGCATTTAGAGTTGAGTCTCGTATCATTTTGCTGTGAATTGGAGTCTTGCAGTGCAAGGTGTATCGATACGCCTAAGGGCCGTATCGATACGGTCCTACACTTTGGGACTTAGTTTCGGCTTAGGGTACCGATACTCGGGGGCGTATCGATACGCCTAATCTTTTCTGGAATTCTGAGATTTTAACGAGTTTTTGGCGTATCGGTATGGGCTCTAGGCGTATCGGTACGATTTTGTATCGTTAACTGCGAGATGTTGACCGATGAGGGTGTATCGATACGCCCAAGGGCTGTATCGATACGGTCTTCCTGGTTTGACTTGAGGCGGTTGACTTGGTCAAGGCGTATCGATACCCTTGACTGGCGTATCGATACGACCTGCTATGTAAGTTTTAAATGGGCTGTTTAAAATGTCTTTTTGGATTGGTTGCTTTTATTTCATGATGTTTCCGCTGTCGTGTTCACATAGGGAATAAGTATGCCTTTAGACAAGATATAATTAAAAGAAGTTTTCTAGGGTTGCTAACCGAGGTGGGACCTTAACGGGTTTCACATCGGTTTTCCCCGTGTAGCCTACTCGGACCGGTTAGTCGACCGGACCGAGACGAGGGGGTTACATTTGTTGGTATCAGAGCATGAGGTTACCGAGACCTCGAGCAGGTAAGTGAGGTAAGTTTGAAGTGTTAAGTAATTGTTATGCCTCGGTGAATGCTTTGCCATGTATGCTTGTTGTTTGTTCATTCGTATGGTGTTTGGAAGCAAGATTGTTGTGTCTGGTGTAGTGTCGAGTTCCCATTGCTACTATTACTTAATTTGAAAATTTTTTGTAAAGGAAGATACTTGAGCACGGTTGGACCCTTGCCTTTGCTAACTTAATCCTTATATGTTTGTTTGTTGTAGTTGTTATCTTGCTAGCTGTGACATGAGACCAAGAGGGAGGAGGCCTAGGATGGTTCAACCGGAACCACGGGCACCAGCTCCGGGAGTTGAGCCAGTTGGTGAGGCGCAGGCTCCTCCACCTCCACCTTCTCTTCCTCATCATGAGGGAGGCGAGGTGAGAGCCGAGGGCGTAGAACCTCAAGTTGGCCAAGGACCGGCCGGAATAGATTTAGCTCCTCTAGTTCAGGCGATAGCCGGGGCTTTTCAGGCTGTAGTGGCTGAGGGTCAGGCAGTGGCACAACCCCAGGGAGAGGGTACTGGGTTACCATTAGAGAGACTTCATAGTTTGGGAGGTGAAGAGTTCAGAGGGTCGACACCCGAGAGGTCCGAGACTTGGTTTGAGAAGACCGTCCGTATTCTGGCACATATTGGATGTACCGGGGAGCGCAAGCTAGGGTGTTTTGTATCTCTGCTTCAGGGTGATGCCTACACTTGGTGGGTCACCATCACTACGGGTATGGCATAGGCTGAGATCACTTGAGAGTTTTTCGAGTCAGCTTTCCGTAAGAAATATTTGGGTCCCCGTTATCTTGATGAGAAGAAGAGGGAATTTATGACTTTGCTTCAAGGGAGTATGACAATGATAGACTATGAGATTCGATTCGTCAGGCTGAGTCAGTATGCATCTGAGCTTGTTCCTACTGAGAAGGAACGTTGTAACCGTTTCCGCTATGGGTTGAGCGAAGAGATCAAGAGGTACACATTAGCTGCTGACTGCACAAATTTTGATGTCTTGGTCACGAGGGCCAAGGACTTAGAGCACAGTTTGGGCTTGACCAAACGATCTGGTGGTTCTAGTTCCGGGAAGAGGTCTAGTGACTTTGATAGAGGTGATGCCAAAAGGCATCGAGATAACAGACATCACTATGATCATAGACGTGGTGGTGGTAACCACGGTAGGGGCCATCAGGGCCAGAGGGCTGGTGGGCGTTTGCCCGAGTGTGCTCGTTGCGTGAGGAATCACACCGGTGAGTGTTAGGGGAACTTTCACTCGTGTTGGAGCTGTGGAGCTAGGGATCATATTAGGCGTGACTGTCGACATCAGGTGGGGCAGGCACCAGTTCAGGCTCAGGCTCCTGCTAGAGCTAATCACTTTCAGAGAGGCCGCGGGCGCGGTAGAGGTAACTTCCAGCTGAGAAATGATGGCCAGAGGAACATAGCGCATGTAGTTGCTGTCCAGCCAGAGGGCGGAGGCCAGACCAGAGTTTACGCTCAGCGTGAGGGTCAGCACGACACAGATGTGATTGCAGGTAACTTCTCGATACAGTCTTCGGGTTTGCTTTCTTTGATTGACTCCGGGTCTACACATTCATATATACTGAGTAAGCATGCAAAGTCGTTGAAATTGCCTTGTGAGGTATTAGAGGTAGGAGTTAGTGTTACTAGTTCCTTCGGGGATACAATAGTAGTTAGGAAGATGTACAAAAGATGTCCGCTAATGATTCAGGGACATGTGTTTCCAGTGGATATGATGGAGCTACCGTTTTATGGCTTTGATGTGATTTTGGGTATGGACTGGCTCACCGAGCATAGAGCTAGGATAGACTTTGAGACTAAGAGGATTTCCTTGAAACTAGCGGATGATTATGAGATAGTGGTGGTAGGTGAGAACGTGAAGTTCTTATCGAATGTAGTTTCAGTTTTAGAGGCTAAGAGGCTAGTTGGGTTGAGCTGTGAGGCATATTTGGCCTATGTGATGAATCCAAACATGAGTGAGGTTAGACCTCAAGACACCCGAACAGTGTATGACTTTCCAAGTGTGTTTCTGGAAGATTTGCCGGGTTTACCGCCAGACACAGAGGTAGAGTTTGCTATAGAAACTTATTCAGATTCAGCTCCTGTTTCGATTGCTCCGTATCGTATGGCACCGAAAGAACTGAAAGAGTTGAAGACTCAGTTGCAAGAGTTGACAGATAGAGGCTTCATCCGACCGAGTTCGTCGCCTTGGGGCGCTCTAGTTTTGTTTGTAAAGAAGAAAGACGAAAGCATGAGAATGTGTATAGATTACAGACAGTTGAATCAGTTAACAGTGAAGAACAAGTATCCGTTGCCGATAATTGATGACTTGTTTGACCAGTTGAGAGGGGCATCAGTCTTTTCGAAGAACGACTTGAGATCCGGTTACTACCAACTGAAGGTAAGAGAGGTTGATGTACCGAAGATGACCTTTAGAACTAGATATGGTAACTATGAGTTTTTAGTCATGCCTTTTGGATTGACTAACGCACCGAATGCTTTCATGGATATGATGAATATGATCTTCCACCAGTATCTAGATCAGTTTGTAGTTGTCTTCATAGATGACATTTTGGTGTATTCGAGTACCGAGGAAGACTACGACCGACACTTGAGGTTAGTTTTACAGACCTTGTTGGACAATTAGTTGTATGCAAAGTTGAGTAAGTGTGAGTTCTGGATCCGAGAGGTAGTCTTCTTAGGGCACGTAGTGTCAGCCGATGGGGTTAGAGTTGATCCGAAGAAAATATAGGCCATTTTTTAGTGGAAGCAACCGAAGTCAGTAACAGAGGTTCGTAGCTTTATAGGCTTAGCTGGATACTATTGAAGGTTCGTAGAAGGTTTCTCGAAGTTAGCAGCTCCATTGACACGGTTACTTCAGAAGAGTGTTCAGTTTGAGTGGTCAGATGCAAGACAGCGAGCCTTTGAGAAGTTGAAAGAAGCTTTGACCCAAGCACCGATCTTGATTCAGCCAGAGTCAGGGAAGGAATATGTAGTTTACAGTGATGCTTCCTATGTAGGCCTAGGTTGTGTTCTCATGCAAGACAAGAGAGTGGTGGCTTATGCCTCAAGACAGTTGAAGACTCACGAGCGTAACTATACGACCCACGACATAGAGTTGGCTGCAGTTGTGTTCGCTTTGAAGATTTGGAGGCATTACTTGTACGGTGAGAAGTGCACAGTGTACACAGATCACAAGAGTTTGAAGTATATCATGACTCAGCGAGAGTTGAATCTCAAACAGCGTAGGTGGTTAGAGTTGCTAAAGGACTATGATCTTACGATTGAGTACCATCCCGGTAAGGCCAATGTAGTGGCCGATGCTTTGAGTAGAAAGGTAGCTGTAGATTTGAGAGTCATGTTTGCTAGATTGAGCTTGTCCGGAGATGGTGGCTTAGTGACTGAGCTTCAGGTTAGACCTACTCTAGGTCAGTTGATTAGGGAGAAGCAGTTCTTAGAAAGACCTTTGGCACCTCACGTACAAGACATAGCCGAGGGTAGACCTTCAGACTACAGTTTCAGTACCGATGGGGTCTTGTGTTTCAGAAATAGGATAGTTGTGCCGGAAGACAGTGACTTGAGACGTACGATCTTGACTGAAGCGCACAGTAGTCCGTTTGCTATGCATCCTGAAAGTACGAAGATGTATCGAGATTTGAAGAATAAGTACTTTTGGGTTGGTTTGAAGAGAGACGTAGCCGACTTCGTGAGTAAGTGTATGGTGTGTCAGAGAGTGAAGGCGGAACATCAGGTTCCCTCAGGTTTGCTGTAATCGTTGAGAATTCCGGAATGGAAATGGGAGAATATCACCATGGATTTTGTTTCGGGTTTTCCTTTGACTCCTACGAAGAAGAACTCAGTTTTGGTTATAGTAAACCGTTTCACGAAGTGTGCTCACTTCTTAGCAGTTAATACGACTTACACCTTAGATAGATTGGCTGATATGTACATTGGTGAGATTGTTAGACTGCATGGTGTGCCGAATTCGTTGTGTCCGATAGAGATCCGAGGTTTACAGATCAATTTTGGGAGTGTCTGCATACAACTTTGGGTACCCGTTTGAATTTCAGCACGTCATATCATCCTCAGACAGATGGACAGTCAGAGAGGGTTATACAGATTTTAGAGGATATGTTGCGTTGTTGCATCATTGATTTTCAGGGTACATGGGAGAAGCACTTACCTCTAGTTGAGTTTGCTTACAATAACAGTTTTCAGTCGAGCATTCAGATGACTCCGTATGAGGCCTTGTATGGCAGAAAGTGTAGAACTCCAGTTTGTTGGGCTGAAGCAAGACAAAAGTTGTTACCTATGCTAGATTTGCTTAAGGGGACAACCGATAAAGTGAAATTGATTTGCGACCGCTTGAAGGTAGCATCAGATAGACAGAAGTCCTATGCCGACTTGAAGAGGAAGGAAGTTGAGTTTTCAGTGGGTGAGAAGGTATTCCTAAAAGTGTCTCCGTGGAAGAAAGTGATGAGATTTGGCAGAAAAGGAAAGTTGAGTCCGAGGTACATAGGACCGTATGAGATTGTGAAAAAGGTTGGACCAGTTGCTTATCAGTTACGTTTGCCATCTGAGCTAGAGAAGATACACAATGTGTTTCATGTTTCGATGCTCCGTAAGTATAGGCCATATCCATCACATGTTATGCCTGTAGAAGAGATTGAATTGAATCCGGATTTGACTTATGACGAATAACCAGTTGAGATCTTAGCTTCAGACAGCAAGGTGTTGCAGGATAGATCGATTGAGTTAGTCAAAGTGCAGTGGCAACGTCGAGGGGTGGACATGGCCACTTGGGAGAGGAAGGAGGATATGGAAAGGTAATTTTCTTATCTCTTTCAGTCAGGTAATTTCGGGGACGAAATTCTTTAAGTGGGGGAGAGTTGTAACACCCGTGTTTTGGGGTCGGGAGTTGTGTATGTGTGTTGGGTTCGAGTCGTCAGTTTCAGTTTAATTTAATTAGACCTTGGTTATAATTTAAATAAGACTAAAATCCTAGTAATGGAATTTTTGTAAATAAGTCAAAATAAAAGAAAGACAAGCTTTTTGAAACAAAAAGAAAGAAATGTCATCATCTTCTTCATTTCACTCCAACGTGAAAAACCCTTCCAAAACCCCAAATACTATTTCATCTCTTTTCTCCATCATTTCAAGAGATCCTTTCAAGGTAACTTCGTTTTTGATTTCTTCTCCTAATTCCAAGCATCTCCATAGTTTTAGATTTCAAAATGGATCATCTTTTAGTTTTTCAAGTTTTCAAGGTTTGAAGAAAGCATGAAACTTTATTGGGTTCTTGACTTTTTTTTGGTTTGTTTAGTTAAGTTTTGAGTTAACCTTACCTTAATACACCTTATATCTTGAAATGGAGGGATTTTTACAAAAATACCGAAATGGGTCTTGGGGGCATTTTTGAAAGTGTTAAAACTTAAAATTTTGATGTGGTTTTGTGTTGGGTTGAAGGGCTGATGGTGTAGGGTTGTTAGGGAAGTGTTTTGGAAGTCTTTAGAGGTAATTTGGGTGTTGGAAATGGTAGATTTCAGCTGGGTAAAGATGGTGTACGAAAATGTGATTTTTGGTTGTTAGCTTGAGTTTGAAATCATGAAGTTTTGGCTTGTGTTTGTGGGTTGAGATTATGGCTGCGTCTGACAATGATTTGGTTGAGTAATACCTTGTCTTTTGATTGGTTAGAATCAAGAGGAAACATCGGAGAAGGTTCATGATCGATTCCGGAAATTTCGGAGGCTTGAGTGGCTTTGCTTGGTTTGCTTAAGGAAGGGTGGTGAGTGAAACTTTCAAACTCATTTAAATTGGTTCAAGTGTGTAGTGGAGGTTTTAGGATGTGCTTGGTAGGCCATTCCAAGGTAGAAGTTAAGTTGGTAGCTTAACTTCTTCTTGTGTGTTTATAAGCTTTAAATGATTATGCCTATTATGATCTTGTGGTGCATGAATTGTTCATGTATGAATATACATTGATGTGTGTGATGATGGAGATGTGATATGCATGATGGTTGTCATGATGCGGTTTTAATAGTATGATTGGCACTAGTTAACTTACCGGGTATAAATGATCGATCATTAGGATTAGTGTGCACACGGTTGAGTCAAATTCACGCGCGGCCTTGGTGGCGTTAAGCCATCAAGGAGGAGTACGGTGATGTAATATTCCACCGGAAATGTTTATATTATACGTATTGATGAGTGGAATCCCATCCGTAGGGCATGTGATGATGAGTGTAATCCCATCCATGCGAGGTCCGGTGATGAGTGTAATCCCACCGAGGTAATGTTGTTGTTGAGTGTAATCCGCATATCCGAGTAAACTAATAGTGGCCAATGTACTTGATCATGCGGTTATGTTGTTTAGATAATTGATTTATCTTGTTGAGCTTAACATGAAGTAAGATGCCATGTTATTGCATTGTTGAGTTGCTTGCTAGGTTGATATATTGATGCTTAAGTGTGCTTGTGTGTGATTTTAACGATGATATGCTTGAACCCTGCATTGTCGTTGTTTTTGGTTTTAGAGCATCCTCACTAAGCTTCTAGCTTACGCTCTCGTTTTCGACAATGCAGATCATTAGCGTGGAGTTAGGAAGGAGCAAAGAAAGGGGCATTCCAAGCTTTTGTAGTTGCTCAAGTATGGTTTAGTAAATTAAGTAGTAGTTTAGCAATGGGGCTGCTATGTGATTGTATGAGCGTTGTATGACTCATAAATGTTGAATGTTGTTTATGTTATGCTTTGGATTTGTAAACCATGTTATGTTTTGTCGAATGCTTGCGATGAAAGGTTATGCCTTTAGATGCTATTTGTGGTTTTGGTGAGCATGTAAACCTTATCTGTGAAGACATGTGCCTTTTTGGCTTTTAAGCTTTTAAGTATGCCTTGAATTGCAATATCCATCTTTGTATGAATGCCATGTTGGAAATGCTTCGTTGTTCACCTAAATTGTTTTATATAGTAGTTCTTGGATGCTATGTGTTGTATGGTTGGTTGTATGTGATTAGGAGAGTCGTAAATTGCATTTAGAGTTGAGTCTCGTATCGTTTTGCTGCGAATTGGAGTCTTGCAGTGCAGGGCGTATCGATACGCCTAAGGGCCGTATCGATACGATCCTACACTTTGGGACTCAGTTTCGGCTTAGGGTACCGATAATCGGGGGCGTATTGATACGCCAAACCTTTTCTGGAATTTTGAGATTTTAACGAGTTTTTGGCGTATCGGTACGGGCTCTAGGCGTATCGGTACGGTTTTGTATCGTTGACCGCGAGATGTTGACCGATGAGGGTGTATCGATACGCCCAAGGGCTGTATCGATACGGTCTTCCTGGTTTGACTTTAGGCAGTTGACTTGGTCAAGGCGTATCGATACCCTTGACTAGCGTATCGATATGACATGCTATGTAAGTTTAAAATGGGCTGTTTAAAATGTCGTTTTGGATTGGTTGCTTTTATTTGATGATGTTTCCGCTGTCGTGTTCACATAGGGAATAAGTATGCCTTTAGACAAGATATAATTAAAAGAAATTTTCTAGGGTTGCTAACCGAGGTGGGACCTTAACGGGTTTCACATCGGTTTTCCCCGTGTAGCCTACTCGGACCGGTCAGTCGACTAGACCGGGACGAGGGGGTTACAAGAAAATAAAAATTCTAGACAAGAGATTTAGAGTGGTTCAAGTTCCAATTGAACTCTACATCCACTACTTTAGCTTCACTATGGATTTTCCAACAACTCCACTAGTTTATCTTCCTCTTTTCTAGGCTTAGAAGGAAACCTTTACAAGATGGTCAATTTTTCTACCAAAAAATTGACCCAATTCTCACTCAAAGATTACAAAGAAGTTTAAGGCTAATAGCTAGTATCTCTCAATACAAATGTAGCCCTTTTTACAAGCACTCAACCCAATTGAACAAATAAGATTGGAAATACAAGGTTCAACAATTGGGGTTTATAATAAAATATGGGATTTTAGCACAATAGCTTGAATTTGATGTTTGGATATTTCTTTTAGGATCAAATGGTTGCTGGTGCTTTTAGAAGTCCCTTTTATACCTTCTCATTGAATTCTAGCCGTTGGGGTTGTTGCCTTCATTATTATAGCCGTTGGGATGTTATTTTCCCTCCATAAATGCAGTCTACAACTACCCGTTACGAAACGTGTGATCCTGTTTCGAAACAGACCAAAATAGAAATAGCTGTTGGGGTGTAATAAATAGGTCGTACCGAAACGGACACGATCGTTTCGATACGCTAAGAGCCTGTTCCGAAACGTTCTGAGGCCCATTTCGAAACAATTTGCCACTGTCAAAACCTATATCAAAACGGCTTAAAAGCGTTTCGATACGCTTTAACTGTATTATTAAAATTAGTTATAAAAATTTAACGGTCATATTTTGAAACCAAGTTTGAAATACGTTTCGAAACGTTTGAGGTCGTTTCGATACTGCCGTATCGAAACGGTTCAAACCGTTCCGTTGTTCTTCATCCGTTTCAAAACACAAAGACCTGTTTCGATACAAACGTATCGAAACGAGAAATCTAGTTCCGAAATAGAGGTTAACAGTTTCAAAACATTCCGAAACGCCTAAAGGCCGTTCCGAAACGGTGACTCGAAAATCATTGTTTTGACTTGGTAAATACTTAGAGAAATTTGAGTAAGCTTAAGTTTTGACTTTGACAATTTTCTTTGAACACATATAGAGGTTTTGAGGACTTAAAAATTCATTTTCTCTTTTTCAATTTAGTCCTTAAAGCCTTTGTTATATCAAAATCAATTCATTAGTTTTACAATCTCCCCCTTTTTTGATATAACAAAACCAAGTTTAAATTTTAAGAATTTTGAAATCTTTCAAAAAGTTCTGACTCTCCCTCAATATAATATAGGTTTTTAAGCTTGAAAAGATTTAAAAATTAAGTGTTTGAAACTTAAAAACAACTTTAAAAACAGTGTAGCTCTTAGATTACTTCTCTCCCTTTTTGTTAGATCAAAAAGTAATAATCAAGGCTAATCATGAGAAGAAACAAAGTTATAAGCAATAAACCAAAACAACATAATTATCATAGATATCAATAAGGTTCAAGAAATAACATCAAAAACATAAATACTTAAAACATTAGAATTCAAGCTCAATCCTAAAAGAAATAATCAAAGCATAGGTCTTGAAAAACATAAAAAGATAGATAGATGCAAACTTAATCCTAATATGATAGACTAATATGATATGCAATATAAATCCTAAACCTCGTCATCATCGTCACCACCATCATCAAGAGAATCACCATTGTCTTTATCTTGAGCACGACGATAGTTCCTCCAATCACCATAGAATGTGGAGAAAGATAAATCCATAGATGATTGTTGATTCTCAAGAGCGGAGACGAGTTCCTCCAAAGATTACATGCGAGTGTTGAGAGCACCAAAACCCAAAGCCATGTTTGTATCGATCGAGTTGAACCGTTCGGTAAGGAACGCCATAAGTGCCTCATTGTTAGGAGCCGGAGCTTGAGGTGGAGGCTCAACTTGAGGTGCCGGAGCTCGCCTATCAACACAAACCCATTGGCCAAGAGTATAGCGAAACCCGAACTTTATAAGAGAAGATTCACCAATCTTTTGCTTGCGGGGTTCCTAGAGAATCATAAGAGCAGTCAAAGTTGAGGGTACCAAAGACATAGCTTAAAATAGCCCCATAGTGAAGGATGTAAGTGCATCGGTGTTGCGAATCTTCACTTGATGGACCATCTCGGCAACATGATTTTGACCAAGTTCGGGAGTTGTGCTTTGCGAAAACACTCCAACAAAAAATAATCAACTTGACGAACGTGGGCAAATTTACCCCATGAAGGGCGGATGAACCAATAGATCATCAAATGGAGGAACCAGTCATGAGCATCCAATGTGAGAACGGATCCGGTATGAGCACCAAAGTGGTTCTCATCCTCAATACCTTCATCTTTGAGCCCAAGAGCTTTCTCTAAAACGGATATATTAATAGTGAATTTTCTACCCAAAAAGGTACGACTCAATCCCAATGACCTCAGTATGATCTTCATTATCAATGAGAACGGCATTGGAGTAGAATAGCAAGACCATGTGCTTGTAGACAACATCTAGAATGCTCAAAAAGGCCAAGAAGCTCCATTCTCGCAAGAGAGCTAGATAGCGGAATTCAAAGCGCTCGGAGTCAAGGAACGCGATATCCATAACTCGCTCTTGGCGAACGGCTAAATCTTTGATGATTTTGAAACGGTCCTTAGTTTCTTGATTCCTTAGACTCTTTTGAAAAAGAAGGGTAAGGTTAGGACGAATATCTGCTTGGGTTGAACCTTCAGCCGTTTGAGTCTTGCGTTTCTTGGTAACGTTTTCCATGAAATTCCTAAAAACACAATGCAAGCAAAAAGAATTTAAATGTATGCATTAAATCCTTAATTCAATCCAATGAAAAAACTCATTAAGGTTTTGAAGAAAAACACTTTAAAAACGTATATACATATAACAAAAAGAATTTTTGAAGAAGAAACAAATTTTGAAAAATAGTAAAAAAATACGAGTGAAAACAAATATATTTGAATCAAAAATTGAAGATTTTGAGAAAAAAATTTACAAGTTTTGAAGAACTCAAGTTGCAAAACATATAATTTATACAAAATTAATATTTTCTAACCTAAGATACGAATAAAATAAAAAAAAGATGAAAAATACCTCAAAATGGATTTTTGGATGAATGAATGGAAGAAATTGCACCAAGTTGTTGAAGCTTGCTTAGACTTTAGTTTGTGAGTAAAACCTCTCAAGATTTTATGAAAAACAATGAGGTTTAGAGGGTTTTTATAGAGAAAAATCGGGTTTAGAGTTTTTAGAGCTTTTGGGAATTTTAATGAAAAGTGAATTTTATCAATTAAAGCCCTTAAAAAGCTGTTCGGATATGCGTTTCGGAACGGGCACGACCGTTTCGAAACAGGCGTACTGAAATGTTGACTGACGTTTCGAGTCCTGTTAATCGTTCCGATACGGATTTGACCGTATCAAATCCCACGTGATAACTCGTATTGAAACGATTTTGGGCCGTTTCGATACATTCCTTGGCAGAGGCAAAATGTTTCGAAACCTTTTAGGGCGTTTCGAAACACCCTAGTCACAAGGCATTCTTTTAAGGCACCCGTATCGAAACAGATTGACCCGTTCTGATACGCCTAGGCCTGAAGGTGCAGATGATGCTCTAAATTGCAGAAAAGTGAATTCTAATAAGTCCTAGATGCATAAATGCTATGTATGAGCAAGAGAAACATGTAAAAACATAAACATACTCCCCTAACTATAAGCATGGATAAAATTAGGATTAAAACACATAAGCATGGCGTTTTGCAAGAATTCAAGCAATTTAAGCACAAAAAGGTCCTAAAAGGTCAAGATAGGCTAGTTAGACCTAACTTCTCCTAAGGGATAAAAAACGCTCCTTATCTAGAGGTTTTGTAAAGATGTCCGCTAATTGATTTAAGGTGTCTACGAACTCTAAAACAACATCTTCTTTAAGAACATGATCTCTAATGAAATGATGCATTATTTCTATGTGTTTGGTTCTAGAGTGTTGGATGAGATTTTTGGTTAGGCATATAGCACTAGTGTTGTCACACTTAAGGGGTATGGTTTCAACTTTAACTCCATAATCTAAGAGTTGTTGCTTCATCCAAAGGACTTGAGCACAAAAACTACCTAAGGATATGTACTCGGCTTCGGTGGTAGATAGAGCTACACTATTTTGTTTCTTAGAGAACCAAGATATGAGCATACTACCTAAGAATTGGCAAGTACCGGAAGT
Organism: Hibiscus trionum; assembly: GCA_030270665.1. NCBI lineage: Eukaryota > Viridiplantae > Streptophyta > Magnoliopsida > Malvales > Malvaceae > Hibiscus > Hibiscus trionum. The sequence continues at coordinate 3,260,152 of BSYR01000012.1, forward strand.
ACTTTTCCTATCTATTTTGCAACCCCCATAATCTGTATCCGAATAAGCATGAAGGTTAAAGGTTGAGTCTCTAGGGTACCAAAGACCTAAACAAGGAGTATCTCTAAGGTACCTAAAGATCCTTTTAACGGCTATAAGGTGAGACTCTCTAGGACTAGCTTGAAACCTAGCACACAAGAAAACACTAAACAATATATCTGGTCTACTTGCGGTAAGGTAAAGCAATGATCCAATCATAGAGCGATAAAGCTTAGAGTCAACACACTTACCTCCTTCATCTTTGTCAAGCTTTGTAGATGAGCTCATAGGTGTGGCTTGAGGCTTTGCATTCTCCAAGCCAAACTTCTTGAGCATATCTTTCATGTAATTTGCTTGATTTATGAAGGTGCCATCCTTCCTTTGTTTGATTTGGATTCCCAAGAAGAATGAGAGCTCCCCCATCATGCTCATCTCGAATTCACCTTGCATTAACTTAGCAAACTCTTTGCAATGACATTCATTAGTAGATCCAAAGATAATATCATCAACATATATTTGTGCTACTAAAATGTCATTTTTATATCTTTTTGTGAAAAGTGTAGTGTCCACCTTGCCTTTTTTAAAACCTTTTTTCAATTAAAAACTTGTAAAGCCTTTCATACCAAGCTCTAGGAGCTTGTTTTAAACCATAAATTGCTTTGGTTAGCTTAAAAACATGATTTGGAAATTTTGAATCCTCAAAACCCGGTGGTTGTTCCACATACACTTCTTCATTTATAAAACCATATAAAAATGCACTTTTTACGTCCATTTGAAAAAACTTGAAATCATGATAACATGCATATGCAAGCAACATCCTAATAGCTTCCATTCTAGCTACGGGTCCATAGGATTCATCAAAATCAATTCCCTCTTCTTGAGTGTAACCTTGAGCAACTAGTATAACTTTGTTTCTCACTATGTTACCACTCTCATCTAGTTTATTCCTAAATACTCATTTAGTTTCTATAGTAGATTGATTTCTAGGCCTTTCAACTAATGTCCATACATTACTCCTCTCAAATTGATTTAACTCATCTTGCATGGCCATAATCCAAAATTCATCTTTTAATGTTTCTTTAATATTATTAGGCTCAATGCATGAGATAAATGCAACATGATTAAGCATTTTAAGAGAAGAGCGAGTAGTTACCCCCTTGGATGGATCACCCAAGATTTCACCATCTTTGACATAGTTGTACTCTCTTGGGTAGCTCACTTCCTTTTCCTCAAGAGACATGTCCTTCAAGGCTTCAAGAGGTGGATCTTGTGCATCTTCTTCTTTAGTTGGAATCTCATCCTCCTTTGAAGTTTGTCCTCCATCAAAGGCATCAAGGATTCATACATCATTATCATCACAAGATTCCTTCCTCGGAAGGAGGTTATCATCGAAAACCACATGAATAGATTCCTCTACAACTAAAGTTCTTTTGTTAAACACATGATAGGCTTTAGAGTTTGAAGAGTAACCTAGAAAAATAGCTTCATCACGTTTTGCATCAAATTTACCTAAATTGTCTTTTCCATTATTTAAAACAAAACACTTGCAACCAAAAGGATGAAAATAGCTAATGTTAGGCTTTTTAGATTTTAAAATCTCATAAGGAGTTTTCTTTAAAATAGGCATAATCATTACTCAGTTAATAATATAACAAGCGGTGTTAGTGGTTTCCGCCCAAAAATACTTAGGTAAATTGTTTTCACAAAGCATAGTCCTAGCCATTTCTTCTAAAGTTCTATTTCTCCTCTCAACTACCATGTTTTGTTGAAGAGTTCGAGGAGCCGAAAAATTATGGCTAATCCTATTTTCATTACAAAATTCATTAAACCCATATTTTGAAATTTCATTCCATAATCACTTCTAATATGTGAAATTATAAGTTCAAGATCATTTTGGGTTAATTTTGAGAATATGATGAAGTTTTCTAAAGCCTCATCCTTGGTGCTTAAAAAGAGAACCTAAGTATATCTAGAGTAATCATCAACAAGCACAAAAGCATATGATTTTCCACCCAAGCTAGTTGTCCTAATTGGCCCAAATAGATCCATATGAATTAATTGCAAGCACCTACTTGTAGAAACATCATTAATGGATTTAAAGGATGTTCTATGTTGTTTACCCTTAGAGCATGCATCACATATTTTATCAATTGAGAACTTAATCTTGGGTAAACCTCTAACTAGATTTAGGGAAACTAATTTTTCTAAAACACTAATGCTAGCATGTCCTAGTTTCCTATGCCATAACCATGCATCATTTTCATCTTGAGCAACAAAACATGCATGTGATGAATGAATGTCATCTAGATGCACCATATATATGTTTCCGATGCGATGAACAATGAGCATTGTTTTATTAGATTTAATGTCAACAATTTCACACCCATTTTTTATCAAATAAGACATTAAACCCTTTATCACACAATTGACTAATGCTCAATAAATTGTGTTTTAGACCATTGACATACAATACATTTTCAATGAGTATGGTAGAGTGATTACCTATGGAGCCAATACCTTCAATGTGGCCTTTGGAGTTGTCAACAAATGTCACTACTCCACCACTTTTTGGCTTTAAGTCCATGAATCGAATCTTGTCTCCGGTCATGTGCCTCGAGCATCCACTATCAAGGTACCACGAGTTTTGGCTTTGTGCTTTGGCCTTGTAGTAATGCTCCACCTACAAACAAAGAGTTAAGCTTTGATTTTTGGTACCCAAATCATTTTGGGTCCATGAATGTTCCCAAATACTTGGTTCCCTTAGGAATCCAAGATGAAATGGCTACAATATTGTTAGAAACTACAAGTTCCTTAGGAACCCATACACTTCTAACTTTCTTGTTCTTGTGATACTTATGAGAGCCTCTTTGTTTGTGGTCAACAAAGTTTCTCTTCACATGTTGGGATTTTGAAGAAGATGTGTAAAACCTATGTTTGATTTTGATATAATTAAGTTATTAAGGATTAAATTGAAAACTTGAAATTTATTTGTAAGTCCCTTTAATAATTTATAAAATCACCAACAATTTTAAACTGATTTGAAAAACTCAAACTCCAAATATTTTCTAAGTGTCCCAAGGCCAAAGTATTGAAAATCATCCAGGTGTGTCGATACGCTTTCAGCCGCATCGATACCTTTTTAACAAAGTTGACTACTGGAAAGATGCGTTTTGATACGCTCTTAACCGTATCGAAATAGCGTATCGAAACAGATTCAATCTGTATCGATACGCCCCTCTGCAAAAACTGAAGGAGTTTGAATGGTGTACCGATACGTCTTAACCCGTATCGATACAGTTTTAATTGAATTTTTAATTCAAAGTGTTTTAAATGTTTTCGACCGTTGGTGTTAGTCATTAGGTAACTAACATTTAAAGTGGTAGTTGACCCGTATCGATACGGTGAACCCCATATCGAAACGGAGACTTCCAGTGAGCTAAGTTCAGAAAAAGGTATCGATACGGTCCCTTCCATATCGAAACGGTCCATGTCCTGTACCGATACGCTTACGTGCGTTTCGATACGCCCTCTTTATTATGTACAACGACTCTTTCTGTTTTGAGACAGGTATCGATATGGCTCCCCGTGTGCCGATACGGATAGTTGTAGAAGTGCATTTATGGTGGAAAGAGAGGGTATCAACGGCTATAATCAATTCCCTAACCATCCAAACGGCTAGAATTGATAGAGAAGGTATAAATTGGAGCCCTTTGAAGACCAGCAACAACTATTGCATTAAAGACAAACATCCAAGCAAAAATCCAACCTCAAGTGTGCCTATTTTCCAATTTCTTGTAAACCTCAAATTGTGTTGTGTTCAATTCTTATTCTATCTTCAAATTTGGGTTGGGTGTTGTACTTCAAGGGACAAAATTGTATTTGAGAGATATATTTCTTGTCCAATTTCTTCTTTGTTTATTTGTGAGGGTTTAGTCAAATTTTGGGTAGAAAATTTAACCGGTTGTGTAAAGGTTACCTCCTAAGCCTTGAAAAGGGGAAGAACAAATTAGTGAATTGTTGCAAATCCTTAGTGATAGCTAAGGTAGTGGATGTAGAGTTCATTTGGAACTTGAACCACTCTAAAATACTTTGTTCTTCATTTTTAATTGTCCATTCAGTCCAACAAAGTTTTAAAATCCCAATTCACCCCCTCTTGGTCTTGATCATTCAATCGATACACTCAAAAATTGGTATCAGAGCCTACCTCTTTGAAGGATTAACAACCACAAGAGGAGTTCCTAGAAAGAGTGTGATCAACCAAAAAATCAAGCCATGGCTTTTACCTCCGGATCGAGTATGTACGAGTCACAATCCACCACAAAGCCACCATTCTTCAATGGCGACAACTATCCATTTTGGAAGAACCGGATGCGCCTCTTCATCAAGTCCAACGATTACTTGGTTTGGGATGTCATTGAAGATGGTCCCTACATTCCTTTGAAGAGAGATGATGATGGAAAGATTGTTCTAAAGAAGAAGATAGAGATGAGTCAAGATGAGGGGAAGAAGATCCAAATAAATGACAAAGCTCTTCACATGCTCTTTTTCTCCTTCGGTCCCGACATCTACTCCAAAGTCTCCTCCATTGAGAGTGCCAAGAAAGTGTGGGATACTCTTGAGACCACCTATGAAGGAACCAATGATGTGAAGGAAACCAATATTGGAATTCTCAATCTTAGCTATGAGAATTTCAAGATGGAGCCCGACGAAACGGTGTCCAAGATGTTTGATCGCTTCTCAACCATAGTCAACGGGCTTAAAGGATTTGGAGAGACTATTCCGGAAGACAAGCTTGTTCGGAAGCTACTCTACTCACTTCCCGAATCTTGGGATGGGAAAAGAACCGCCATTATCGAGGCCAAAAACTTGAAGACTCTAAAACTTGATGAGCTAGTGGGTTCTCTCCTTACTCATGAAATTATGAAGCAAGGAAGGGAAGAAGAAAAGAAGAAGGAAGAGAAAAGAGTAGAGAAGTTAGAGGTGGAAAAGAAGAAGAAAATGAGAGTGGCTCTCAAAGCTTCATTATTTGAGGAGAGCTCTTCTAGTGAGGAGGATGACCTTGAAGAATTGGCTATGATAGCCAAAAAGTTCCCCCGATTCATGAGGTCCAACCGTGGAAGGAAAATTCAAAGAAAGATGGACTTCAAAGGTAAAAGCAAAGAAGAATGGAGAGATCAAATCATTTGCTTCGAGTGCAATAAGCCCGGTCACATTCGTTCGGAGTGCCCTCAACTCAAGAAGAAGGGCTTTGAGAAGAAGAAGAAGCTCAAAGCCAAGCTTGCTACTTGGAGTGATGAGGAGTCATCCGAGGATGACGAACAAGAATTGGTCAACCTTTTCCTCATGGCACTTGAGGAGGATTCCTCCATGGTAACCTCTAACTCATCATCTTTTGACTTTACATTTGATGAATTAAATGATGCATATGATGAGTTGCAAGAGGTCTATGATGAGTTAGTTGAGAAATACAAGGAGTCGGTCATTAGGAATAAGAAAATTATTTCGGAATTAAATGATAAAAATGACTCACTTTCTCAAGCTAACTTAAAATTTGAGAAAAAGATTTTAGGCTTGAAAGATGAACTTAAGTTTTTCCAAGATGAAAATGTAGCCTAAATAATCTTCTTTCTCAATGAAATAGTGAACACCAAAAGGTGTTAGGTGAGCTTAACAAGCTCAAAGAGTCTTTTAAATATGTTGGTAGTGTGAAGCATGAAAAAGGTGAATCTTCTAAAACAAATCAACCTAGGAGAAAGACTAATAACTACAAACAAAGTAGATTCCTTAGACATAATAGAACTAAAAAGATTAGAAATGTTTGGGTTCCTAAGGAACTTGTAAAATCTAATAATATTGTTGCTATGTCACCTTGGATTCCTAAGGGAACCAAGCTATTGGGAGCTAACACTCGTGGACCCAAAATGATTTGGGTACCAAAAACAAAAGTTTAATATCTTTGTTTGTAGGGGGAGCATTGCTACAAGGCCAAAGCACAAAGTCAAAACTCATGGTACCTTGATAGTGGATGCTCGAGGCATATGACCGGAGACAAGAGTAGATTCATGGATTTAAACCCAAAAAGTGGAGGAGTTGTGACATTTAGTGACAACTCCAAAGGCCACATTAAAGGTATTGGCTCCATAGGTAATCACTCTACCATTCTTATTGAAAATGTCTTGTATGTCGATGGTCTTAAACATAATTTGTTGAGCATAAGCCAATTATGTGATAAATGATTTAATGTTTTATTTGATAAAAATGGGTGCAAAATTGTTGACATTAAATCTAATAATATTATGCTCATAGGTCATCACATAGGTAACATTTACATGGTGCATTTAGATGACATACATACATCCCATGCATGTCTAGTAGCTCAAAATGAAAATGATGCATGGCTATGGCATAGGAAACTAGGACATGCTAGCATTAGTGCTTTCGAAAAATTAGTTTCCCTTGATCTAGTTAGAGGTTTACCCAAGATTAAGTTCTCAAACGATAAAATTTGTGATGCATGCTCTAAGGGTAAACAACATAAGTCATCTTTTAAATCCATTAATGATGTTTCTACAAGTAGGTGTTTACAATTTATCCACATGGATTTATTTGGGCCAATTAGAACTATGAGCTTGGGTGGTAAATCTTATGCATTTGTTCTTGTTGATGATTTTTCTAGATTACATGGGTTCTATTTTTAAGTACTAAAGATGAAGCTTTAGAAAAATTCATCACATTTTCAAAACTAATCCAAAATGATCTTGAACTTAGAATTTCTCATATTAGAAGTGATCATGGAACCGAATTTCAAAATTTAGGGTTTGAAGAATTTTTAAATGAAAATGGTATTAGCCACAATTTTTTGGCTCCTCGAACTCCTCAACAAAATGTGGTAGTTGAGAGGAAAAATAGAACTTTACAAGAAATGGCTAGAACCATGCTTTGTGAAAACAATTTACCTAAATATTTTTGGGCAGAAGCCACAAATACAACTTTCTACATTGTAAACCGAGTAATGATTAGGTCAATTTTAAAGAAAACACCATATGAGATTTTAAAATCTAAAAAGCCTAACATTAGCTATTTTCATCCATTTGGTTGCAAGTGTTTTGTTTTAAATAATGGAAAAGACAACTTAGGTAAATTTGATGCAAAAAGTGATGAAGCTATTTTCATAGGATATTCTTTAACCTCTAAAGCCTATCGTGTATTTAACAAGAGAAATTTAGTAGTATAAGAATGTATAGATGTTGTATTCGATGATAACCTCCTTACAAGGAAGGATTCTTGTGATGATGATGATGTAGGAATCATAAATGCCTTTGATGGAGGACAAACTTCAAAAGAGGATGAGATTCCATCAAAAGAAGAGGATACACAAGATCCACCTCTTGAAGCCTTGAAGAACTTGGTTCTTGAGGAAAAGGAAGTGAGCTACCCAAGGGAGTTCAACTATGTCAAAGATGGTGAAATCTTGGGTGATCCATCCAAGGGGGTAACCACTAGATCTTCTCTTAAGCTTATGAACCATGTTGCATTTATCTCATGCATAGAGCCTAAGAATATAAAAGAAACATTAAAAGATGATTTTTGGATTATGGCTATGCAAGAAGAGTTAAATCAATTTGAGAGAAGTAATGTTTGGACATTAGTTGATAGGCCTAGTAATCAATCTACTATAGGAAATAAATGGGTCTTTAGGAACAAGCTAGATGAGAGTGGTAACATTGTGAGAAATAAAGCTAGACTAGTAGCACAAGGTTACACTCAAGAAGAGGGAATAGATTTTGATGAAACCTATGCTTTCGTAGCTAGAATGGAAGCCATTAGGATGTTGCTTGCATATGCATGTTATCATGATTTCAAGCTTTTTCAAATGGATGTTAAAATTGTATTTTTAAATGGTTTTATAAATGAGGAAGTGTATGTGGAACAACCACCGGGTTTTGAAGACTCAAAATTTCCAAATCATGTTTTCAAACTTACTAAAGCTCTTTATGGTTTAAAACAAGCTCCTAGAGCTTGGTATGAAAGACTTTCAAACTTTTTAATTGAAAAAGGTTTTGAAAAAGGTAAGGTGGACACTACACTTTTCATAAAAAGGTATAAAAATGACATCTTAGTAGTGCAAATTTATGTTGATGATATTATTTTTGGATCTACTAATGAATGTCATTGCAAAGAGTTTGCTAAGTTAATGCAAGGTGAATTCGAGATGAGCATGATGGGGGAGCTCTCATTCTTTTTGGGACTCCAAACCAAGCAAGGGAAGGATGGCACCTTCATCAATCAAGCAAAGTACATCAAGGATATGCTCAAGAAGTTTGGCTTGGAGAATGCAAAGCCTCAAGCCACACCTATGAGCTCATCTACAAAGCTTGACAAGGACGAAGAAGGTAAGTGTGTTGACTCTAAGCTTTACCGTTCTATGATTGGATCATTGCTTTACCTTACTGCAAGTAGACCGGATATCTTGTTTAGTGTTTGCTTGTGTGCTAGGTTTCAAGCTAGTCCTAGAGAGTCTCACCTTATTTCCGTTAAGAGAATCTTTAGGTACCTTAGAGATACCCCTTGTCTAGGTCTTTGGTACCCTAGAGACTCTACCTTCAACCTTCATGCTTATTCGGATGCGGATTATGGGGGGTGTAAAATCGATAGGAAGAGTACTTTGGGAACTTGTCAATTCTTAGGTAGTATGCTCATATCTTGGTTCTCTAAGAAACAAAATAGTGTAGCCTTATCTACCACCGAAGTCGAGTACATATCCTTAGGGAGTTGTTGTGCTCAAGTCCTTTGGATGAAGCAACAACTCTTAGATTATGGTATTAAAGTTGAAACCATACCCTTAAGTGTGATAACACTAGTGCCATATGTTTGACAAAAAATCCCATCCAACACTCTAGAACCAAACATATAGAAATAAAACATCATTTCATTAGAGATCATGTCCTTAAGGTAGATGTTGTTATAGAGTATGTTGACACCTTAAATCAATTAGCGGACATCTTTACAAAGCCTTTAGATAAAGAGCGTTTTTTGTCCCTTAGGAGAGAGTTAGGTCTAACTAGCCTATCTTGACCTTTTAGGACCCTTTTTGTGCTTAAATTGTTTGATCTTGTGAAATTGCATGTTAATGTGTTGTAACTCTTGAAAATATCCATGCTTATAGCTAGGGGGAATATGATTCTGTTAAAATATTCTTAGAACTGCTCATTCATCATTTGCATTCCTTTAGGAGATGTTAGAATCGAGCTTTTGGTTGTTCTTTAGGCCTACAATGTATTTCTAGGCATAGGGTATCGATACGGCCCTACGCGTATCGATACAAGTACTTTATTAGCTTCCCATACTTCATTTTTCCATAAACGGGTATCGATATGGTTAAACCCGTTTCAATACGAGCTACAATCGTTTCGATACGGATTGCATCTTTTTCGATACGATCCTTCAACGGGCATTTTTATTGGAATTACATTTTTACCCCCGTATCTATACACCCTCAGGCTTATCGATACGCGATTGCGCAGACAGCTTTAATTTGGCATTTAAGAGTTCAACTTTTACCAAAATTAAAATTTCTTAAAACTCTAAAAACCATAGCCGTTTTCACTCTATAAATAGCCTCTTTCTCCCTCATATTTTCACACCACAACTCAAAATATCAAGAGGGTTTCAAAATCAAGCAAAACTCTAAAGCTTTTTCATCAATTTGGTGCTAAGCTTTTCTTTCACTCCTCTCTAATCAATATCAAGGTAAAACTCTTTCTTTTCCTTTTAATTTTTCTTATTATTTTCGTTTTCAAACTTTTTCTTATTTTGTTTTTTATTTTTGTCTTTTCAACCAAACTCTCTTTTCAAAATTTGGTTTTAAATTTTTTTAACCTTGATTCTTGATTTTTCAATGAGTTGAATGAAGAAATCTTAATGCATACATTGTTTTCTCTAGTTTATGGCACCTTCTAGGAAGAGATCATGTCTTAATGAAGCCGGCGAAGGATCCAATACCGGAGATGGTGCTCGTCCGAATCTCACTCAAATCTATCAACACTCTTTTCAAACCCCTAGAGCTCTCACCTATTTTCGTCAATTCCAAAACTATAAGATCCGTCCGGAGAGGGTAATCTCTATTCCTTTTCTTAACTCGGAGCGATTCAAATTTGCATATCTACCTTTGCTCCAAGAATGGAAGTTTATGGATTTTCTCACTATTCCCAGGTTTTACTTTCGCATTTTGGTTTTAATCTTTTATGCTAATGCCAAATGTTGTGCCAATCGAGATGGTGTTGTTACAGTTGTTAATTCCTATCTCATGGGTAAAAAGGTCACTATAGATGTTAAATCTATTTGTGATGTCTTTAAGTTGGAGGATGAAGGCCTTGATGATGAGACTGCTCTTGGCCATGTTCTTAGTGGTTCAGTCACCGCCCTAAATGCTCAGGATCGGATCCTCCATTTGATGGTCTCTTGGTGGTTTAGGCCCTCAGGAGGGAAGTATTCTACTATCCGCCAAGTGGATGACTTTTGGATTCGATGCTTCCGTGAGAGAAAACGTTCGAACCTTGCTCGTATCATATTTGCGAAGATTGTCTATCTCGTGCAACATCACCACACCACACTTGTCACTTCCTTCACCTATGGCACGACCCTAAGCTACTTTTTCCAACAAAAGGAGATTGATTGCTCGCATGACTTCCCAACTCCCCTCACCGATCCTATCGATGAACGCTCTCTTGCAAGGGGTAAGTTCCATTACTTTAATGGTAATTGGTTACGTCTATCCGAGCTCCCTAGTGAGGCTGCGGAACAAATTGCTAATCCTCAAGTTGAACAAGTTCCTCAAGCTCCTCCTCCTCCACCTTCTATGGATGCTCTAATGACTTTTCTCAATGAGCAATTCACGGGTTTGTGCACGAACATGGCTTCGGGGTTTACCGCGATTGATACTCGTTTCACAAGCCTTGAAGAACGGATGACGAACGTGGAGACTCGACTCACTTCTCTTGAAGGCGGTCATAACTCAATGAATATCTCTTTCACCGCTTTCCATGACGAGTGGCGTCAAACCTTGAGGAATGATGATCCAATTGAGGAAGATGATGAAGAAGGTGATGATGATGCATAGTAGCCTATTTTTGCATACCATTCATATCATCTAGGATATTTATTTTATGCACCTTTGCTTTATGTTTTTAAGATTAAGTTTGAATTATTTTAAACCTATGCTTTGATTTTCTGTTGTTTGGATTTTTAAGTTGATGTTATCCTTTATTTGAACTTAATGATATTTATGTTGCTTGCATATTTATACATTTTGCCTAATTTATGCACTTTACATTATGTCTCAATAATTTTTTGATCTAACAAAAAGGAGGAGAGGGAAGCTCACAACACTTAAAAATTTTGATTTTCAAACTTTAAAGTTACCTAGCTAATATTAAGGGGGAGTTATTTTGCAAAGTTTTTCAAAGTGTCAAAAATTTCAAGTTTTGGTTTTGTTATATCAAAAAGGGGGAGATTGTAAAACCTATGTTTGATTTTGATATAATTAAGTTATTAAGGATTAAATTGAAAACTTGAAATTGATATGTAAGTCCCTTTAATAATTTATAAAATCACCAACACTTTAAACTGATTTGAAAAACTCAAACTCCAAATATTTTCTAAGTGTTCCAAGGCCAAAGTATTGAAAATCGTACAGGTGTATCGATACGCTTCCAGCCGTATTGATACCTTTTTTACAAAGTTGGCTACTGGAAAGACGTGTTTCGATATGCTCTTAACAGTATCGAAATAGCGTATCGAAATAGATTCAATCTGTATCGATACGCCCCTCTGCAAAAATTGAAGGAGTTTGAATGGTGTAACGATACGGCTTAACTCGTATCGATATGGTTTTAATTGAATTTTTAATTCAAAGTGTTTTAAATGTTTTCGACCGTTGGTGTCAGTCGTTAGGTAACTAACATTTAAAGTGGCAGTTGACCCGTATCGATATGGTGAACCCCCGTATCGAAACGGAGACTTCCAGTGAGCTAAGTTGAGAAAAAAGTATCGATACGGTCCCTTCCGTATCGAAATGGTCTATGTCCCGTACCGATACGCTTACGTGCGTTTCGATACGCCCTCTTTATTATGTACAACAGCTCTTTCTGTTTTGAGATAGGTATCGATACGGCTCCCCGTGTACCGATACGGATAGCTGCAGAAGTGCATTTATGGTGGAAAGAGAGGGTCCCAACGTCTATAATCAATTCCCTAACCACTCAAACGGCTAGAATTGATAGAGAAGGTATAAATTGAAGCTCTTTGAAGACCAGCAACAACTATTGCATTAAAGACAAAAATCCAACCTCAAGTGTGCCTATTTTCCAATTTCTTGTAAACCCCAAATTGAGTTGTGTTTAATTCTTATTCTATCTTCAAATTTGGGTTGAGTGTTGTACTTCAAGGGACAAAATTGTATTTGAGAGATATATTTCTTGTCCAATTTCTTCTTTATTTTTTTTGTGAGGGTTTGGTCAAATTTTGGGTAGAAAATTTGATCGGTTGTGTAAAGGTTACCTCATAAGCCTTGAAAAGGGGAAGACAAAATTAGTGAATTGTTGCAAATCCTTAGTGGTAGCTAAGGTAGTGGATGTAGAGTTCATTTGGAACTTGAACCACTCTAAAATCTTTTGTTCTTCATTTTTAATTGTCCATTCACTCCAACAAAGTTTTAAAATCCCAATTCACCCCCCTCTTGGTCTTGATCATTCAATCGATACACTCAAAAAGATGCTTTTTCAAAACCATTTCCCCCAACATTGGTTAGAGAAGCTTTGAGTTTACTCACCTCCTCTTGGTGGTAAACATGGTATTTTTCAAGAAGGTCATTTAAATTATTTGATTTCTTTTAAAACTCATTTGAGGAATTTTGTAAAACTAAGACCTTCTTTTCTAATTCCGAGTTGGTTTTAGAAAGGGAGTCATTTTGGGTCCTTAAAACCGAAATCATTTTCTTATTTTTTAAAACCGACTCCTTGTATTTCTCAACCAACTCATCATATACCACTTGCAACTCATCATAAGCATCTTGAAGTTCATCAAATGTAAAATCAAAAGTAGATGAGTTAGAGGTTACCATAGAAGAATCCTTCACAAGAGCCATGAGGCAAAGATTAGCCACTTCATGTTCCTCATCCTCGGATGTCTCCTCATCACTCCAAGTAGCAAGCTTGACTTTGAGCTTTTTCTTCTTCTCAAAGCCTTTCTTCTTGAGTTGAGGGCAATCGGAACATATGTGACCCGGCTTCTTGCACTCAAAGCAAATGATCGGATCCCTTTCTTCTTCTTTGCCTTTGTTCTTGAAGTCCATCTTTCTTTGAAATTTTCTTCCTCGGTTGGACTTCATGAACAGTGAGAATCGTTTAGCTATCATAGTCAATTCCTCAATATCTTCCTCCTCAATAGAAGAGATCTCCTCTTGTAGAGAGGCTTTGAGAGAAACTCCTAGCTTCTTCTTCTTCTCTACCTTATGCTTCTCAATCCTTCTCTCTTCCTTCTTCTTCTCTTCCTCTCTTCCTTGCTTCATGATCTCGTGTGTAAGAAGAGACCCAACAAGCTCATCAAGCTTCAAGGTTTTCAAATTCTTTGCTTCAATGATGGCCTTCCTCTTACCATCCCAAGATTCTGGGAGAGAGTATAGAAGCTTTCTCACTAGCTTATCTTCGGGAATTACTTCACCGAATCCTTTAAGGCCATTGACGATGATTGAAAAACGATCAAATATCTTTGAGACGCTCTCATCGGGGTCCATCTTAAAATTCTTATAGCTCAAGTTTAGCAACCCAATCTTCGTATCTTTCACATCGCTGGGGCCTTCGTAAGTCGTCTCCAAAGTGTCCCACACTTCCTTCGCGTTTTTGATAGATGAAACCTTTGAGTAGATATCCGTACCAAGTGAACAAAATATGATATGTAGAGCTTTGTCGTTGACTTGCATCTTTCTTCTATCTTCCTCGGTCATCTATGAATTTATTTTCGAAACTAGTCTTCCTTCATCGGTTCTCTTAACCGAAATGTATAGGCCTTCTTCCAATACATCTCAAACCATGTAATCCGTTGACTTGATGAAGAGACGCATCTGATTCTTCCAATATGGGTAGTTGTTGTAACCCCCTCGTCCCGGTCTGGATGGCTGACTGGTCCGAGTAGGCTACACGGGGAAAACCGAAGTGAAACCCGTTAAGGTCCCACTTCCCTAAAAACCCTATACCATCAGCCCTTCAACCCAACCCAAAAACACACCAAAAACTCAAGTTTTGACACTTTGAAAAATGCCCTAAAGACCCACTTCAGGATTTTTCCCAAAATCCTTCCATTTTAATATATTAGGTGTATTTAAGTGAGATTAACTCAAAACCTAACTCAACAAACCAAAAACAAATGAAAAACCCATTAAAAATCCATAACTTCATCAAACTTGAAAAACTTGGAAATTTAAAAAGATGATGATTTTGAAATCTAAAACCATGGAAATGCTTGGGATGATGAGGAGAACTCAAATATGAAATTACCTTCGAAAAAGCTCTTGAAATGATGGAGAAAATGGATGGAATAGTAGATTGGGGTTTTGGGAGGGTTTGGGTTCTTTTCCAAGTTGGAAATGAAGAAGCAAGGAAGAAGACCTCTTTTTTTTGTTATTTTAGATTCAAAAAAAAGTTGTCTTCCTTAGTTTCAACTTATTTACAAAAATGCCACCACTTTAATTTTAAATCTCATTTAGATCAAAAATAAGGTCTAATTAAATTAAATCGGTTTTGACGACTCGAACCAAACACACGCGTCTAACTCCCAACCCCAAAACACGGGTGTTACAACTCTCTCCCACTTAAGGAATTTCTTCCTCGAAATTACCTGACTGAAAGAGATAAGGAAATTGTCTTTCCATACCCTTCTTCCTTTCCCAAGTGGCCTCGTCCACCCCTCGATGTTGCCACCGCACTTTTACTAACTCAATCGATCTACCCCGCAACACCTTACTGTCAGAAGCTAAGATCTCAACTGGTTCTTCTTCATAAGTCAAATCCGGATTCAATTCAGTCTCTTCTACATGCATAACATGTGATGGATCTGACCTATACTTACGGAGCATCGAAACATGAAACACATCGTGTATCTTCTCTAGCTCGGATGGCAAACGCAACTGATAAGCGACTGGACCAACCCTCTTCACAATCTCATACGGTCCTATGTACCTCGGACTCAACTTCCCCTTTCTGCCAAATCTCATTACTTTCTTCCACGGAGACACTTTTAAGAACACCTTCTCACCCACTGAGAACTCAACTTCCTTCCTCTTCAAGTCGGCATAGGACTTCTGCCTATCCGAAGCTGCCTTTAAACGATCACAAATCAATTTCACCTTATCGGTTGTCCCCTTAAGCAAATATGGCATGGGTAACAACTTCTGTCCCACTTCGGCCTAACAAACTGGAGTTCTACACTTTCTACCATACAAGGCCTCATATGGAGCCATCTGAATGCTCGACTGAAAACTATTATTGTAAGGAAACTCAACTAGAGGCAAGTGCTTCTCCCATGTACCCTGAAAATCAATGATGCAACAACGCAACATATCCTCTAGAATCTGTATAACCCTCTCTGACTGACCATCGGTCTGAGGATGATAAGACGTGCTGAAATTCAAACGGGTGCCCAAAGCTGTATGCAGACACTCCCAAAATCGAGCTGTAAAACTCGGATCTCTATCGGACACAATAGACTTCGGTATACCATGCAGTCTAACAATCTCACCAATGTACAAATCGGCCAATCTATCTAAAGTATAAGTCGTATTGACCACTAAGAAGTGAGCACACTTCGTGAAACGGTCTACTATAACCCAAAATGAGTTCTTCGTAGGAGTCAAAGGCAAGCCCAAAACAAAATCCATGGTAATGTTTTCCCATTTCCATTCCGGAATTCTCAACGGTTGCAACAAACCTTAGGGAACCTGATGTTCCACCTTCACTCTCTGACACACCATACACTTACTCAGGAAGTCGGCTACATCTCTCTTCAAACCAACCAAAAAGTACTCATTCTTCAAATCTCGGTACATCTTCGTACTTCCAGGATGCATAGCAAACGGACTACTGTGCGCTTCAGTCAAGATCGTACGTCTCAAGTTACTGTCATTTGGCACAACTATCCTATTTCTAAAACACAAGACTCCATCGGTACTGAAACTGTAATCTGAAGGTCTACCCTCGGCTATGTCTTGCACGTGAGGTGCCAAAGATCTATTTAAGAGTTGCTTCTCCCTAATCAACTGACCTAGAGTAGGTCTAACCTGAAGCTCGGCTACCAAGCCACCATCTCCGGACAAGCTCAATCTAGCAAACGTGGCTCTCAAATCTACATCTACCTTTCTACTCAAAGCATCGGCCACTACATTGGCCTTACCCGGATGGAACTCAATCGTAAGATCATAGTCTTTTAGCAACTCTAACCACCTACGATGTCTAAGATTCAAATCTCGCTGAGTCGTGATGTACTTCAAACTCTTGTGATCCATGTACACTGTGCATCTCTCACTGTACAAATAGTGCCTCCATATCTTTAGAGCAAATACACTGCAGCTAACTCTATGTCATGGGTCGGATAGTTACGCTCGTGAGTCTTCAACTGTCTTGAGGCATAAGCCACTACCCTCTTGTCTTGCATGAGAACACAACCTAGGCCTACATAGGAAGCATCACTGTAAACTACATATTCTTTCCCCGACTCTGGCTGAATCAACGGTGCTTAGGTCAAAGCTTCTTTCAACTTCTCAATGGCTCTTTGTCTTGCATCCGACCACTCAAACTGAACACTCTTCTGAAGCAACTGTGTCAATGGAGCGGCTAGCTTCGAGAAACCTTCTACGAATCTTCTATAATATCCAGCTAAGCCGAGAAAGCTACGAATCTCTGTGACTGACTTCGGTTGCTTCCACTCAACAATGGCCTCTATTTTCTTCGGATCAACTCTAATCCCATCGGCTGACACTACATGCCCAAGGAAGACTACCTCTCTGATCCATAACTCACACTTGCTCAACTTGTCATACAACTGATTATCTAACAAAGTCTACAAAACTAACCTCAAGTTTCGGTCGTGGTCTTCCTCAGTACGCGAATTCACCAAGATGTCATCTATGAAGACAACTACAAACTGATCTAAGTACTGGTGGAAGATCCTATTCATCATATCCATGAAAGCAGCCGGTGCGTTAGTCAACCCAAAAGGCATGACTAAGAACTCACAGTGACCATATCTAGTCCTAAAGGCCGTCTTCGGTACATCAACCTCTCTTACCTTTAGCTGGTAGTAACCTGATCTCAAGTCAATCTTCGAAAAGACTGATGCCCCTCTCAACTGGTCAAACAAATCATTAATTCTCTGCAACGGATACTTGTTCTTCACTGTTAACTGATTCAACTGTCTGTAATCTATACACATTCTCATGCTTCCATCTTTCTTCTTTACAAACAAAACTGGAGCACCCCAAGGCGAGGAACTCGGTCGAATAGAACCTCTATCTGTCAACTCTTGAAACTGAGTCTTCAACTCTTTCAGTTCTTTCAGTGCCATTCGATACAGAGCAATCGAAATAGGAGCTGAATCTGAATAAGTCTCTATAGCAAACTCTACCTCTCTATCAGGTGGTAAACCCGTCAACTCTTCCGGAAACACACTAGGAAAGTCACACACTGTCTGGATGTCTTGAGGCCTAACCTCACTCATGTTTGGATTCATCATATAGGCCAAATACGCCTCGCAACCCATCTCAACTAACCTCTTAACCATTATCTCATAATCATCTGCGAGTCTCAAGGAAATCCTCTTAGTCTCAAAGTCTATCCTAGCTCTATGCTTAGTGAGCCAGTCCATACCCAAAATCACATCAAAGCCATAAAATGGTAGTTCCATCATATCCACTGGAAACACATGTTCCTGAACCAGAAGCGGACATCTTCTGTACATCTTTCTAACTACTAATGTATCCCCGAAGGAACTAGTAACACTAACTCCTACCTCTAATATTTCACAAGGCAATTTCATCAACTTTGCATGCTCACTCAGAATATAAGAATGTGTAGACCCGGAGTCAATCAAAGAAAGCAAACCCAAAGACTGTATCGAGAAGTTACCTGCAATCACATATGTGTCATGTTGATCCCCACGCTGAGCGTAAACTGTGGACTGGCCTCCGCCCTCTGGCTGGATTGCAACTACATGCGCTATGTTCCTCTGGCCATCCTTTCTCGGCTGGAAGTTACCTCTATCGCGCCCGCGGCCTCTCTGAAAGTCATTTGCTCTAGCAGGAGCCTGAACTGGTGCATGCCCCACCTGATGTAGACAGTCACGCCTAATATGATCCCTAGCTCCACAGCCCCAACACGAGTGGAAATTTCCCCAACACTCACCGGTGTGATTCCTCCTGCAACTAGCACACGTGGGTAACCGCCCACCAGTCCTATGGCCCTGATGGCCCCTACCGTGGTTACCTCCACCACGTCTATGGTCATAGTGATGCATGTTGTCCCGATGCCTCTTGGCATCACCTCTATCAAAGTCACTAGATCTCTTCCCATAACTAGAACCACCAGATCGTTTGGTCAAGCCCAAACTGTGCTCCAAGTCCTTGTCCCTAGCGACCAAGACGTCACAATCTGTGTAGTAAGAAGCTAATGTGTACCTCTTGATTTCTTCATTCAACCCATAGCAGAAACGGTTACAACGTTCCACCTCGGTAGGAACAAGCTCAGACGCATACTGACTCAGCCTGACAAATCTGATCTCATAGTCTGTCACAGTCATACTCCCATGAAGCAAAGCCATAAATTCCCTCTTCTTCTCATCGAGATAGCGAGGACCCAGATATTTCTTACGGAAAGCTGACTCGAAAAACTCCCAACTGATCTCAGCCTCTTTCATACCCGTAGTGATGGTGACCCACCAAGTGTAGGCATCACCCTGAAGCAAAGATACAACACACCCTAGCTTGTGTTCCCCGGTACATCCCATCTGTGCCAGAATACGGACGGTCTTCTCTAACCACATCTCAGACCTCTCCGGTGTCGACCCTTTGAACTCTTCACCTCTCAAACTGCGGAGTCTCTCCAATGGCAAACCAGTACCCTCTTCATGGGGTTGTGCCACTGCCTGACCTCCAACCATTACAGCCTGAAAAGCCCCGGCTATCGCCTGAACTAGGGGAGCTAAATCTATTCCGGCCGGTCCTTGGCCAACTTGAGGTCATACGCCTTCGGCTCCCGTCTCACCTCCCTCTTGATGAGGAGGAGGTTGAGGAGCCTGCGCCCCACCAATCTGCTCAACTCCCGGAGCTTGTGCCCGTGGTTCCGGTTGAACCATCCTAGGCCTCCCTCGTGGTCTTATATTACAGCTAGCAAGATAATAACTACAACAACAAACATATAAGGATTAGTTAGCAAAGGCAAGGGTCCAACTGTGCTCAAGTATCTTCCTTTACAAAACTTTTTCAAATTAAGTAATAGTAGCAATGGGAACTCGACACTACACAAACGCAACAATCATGCTTCCAAACACCATATGAACGATCAAACAACAAGAATACATGGCAAATCATACACCGAGGTATAACAATTACTTAACACATCAAACTTACCTCACTTACCTGCCTGAGGTCTCGGTAACCTTAGGCTCTGATACCAACAAATGTAAGTCCCTCGTCTCGGTCTAGATGGCTGACTGGTCCGAGTAGGCTACACGGGGAAAACCGAAGTGAAACTCATTAAGGTCCCACCTCGGTTAGCAACCCTAGAAAATTTCTTTTAATTAAATCTTGTCTAAAGGCATATTATTTTCTAAGTGATCACGACAGCGGAAAACATCAAGAAAGATACATAACCGAACCCCAAATGACATGTTAAACAGCCCATTTTACACTTATAGAGCAGGCCGTATCGATACACCAATCAAGGGTATCGATATGCCTTGACCAAGATCAACAGCCTTCAGTCAACACGGGAAGACCGTATCGATACAGCCCTTGAGCGTATCGATACGCCCTTCTCGGTCAACATCTCGCGGTCAACGAGATAAACCCGTACCGATACGCTAATAACCCATACCGATACGCCAAAGACTCACCAATATCTCAAATTTCTAGTGAGCATTGGGCGTATCGATACACCCCCGAGTATCGGTACCCCTTGCCATTTCTGTGTCCCAAAGTGTAGGACCGTATCGATACGGCGCTTAGGCGTATCGATACGCCCTGCACTGCAAGACACTAAATTGCAGCAAAACAACACGAAACTCAACTCTAAATGCACTTTAAGACTCCCCTATCCACATTCAAGCATTCACACAACATTTTACAACCAAGAACTAACATGAAGAACGATTTAGATGATCAACAAGGCATTACAACAAGGTATTCACGTAAAGGATAGATATTGCATATAAAGGCATGCTAAAAATCTCAAAAAGCCAAATGGCACGTGTCTTCACATATAAGGTTTACATGCTCAACCAAAAGCAACATAAACATCCAAGGCATGACCTCTCAACACAAGCATTCAACAAGACTTAACATGGTTACAAATCCAAGCAAAACATAAACATCCTCAACATCTATGAGTCATACAACGCTCATACAAAACACATAGCAGGCCCATTGCTAAACTACTACTTTATTTACTAAACCATACTTGAGCAACTACAAAGCTTAGAATGCCCCTTCGCCTTGCTCCTTGCTAACTCCAAGCTACTGATCTGCATTGTCGAAAATGAGAGCGTAAGCTAGAAGCTTAGTGAGGATGCTCTAAAACCAAAAACAACGACAATGCAGGGTTCAAGTATATGATCCTTAACATCACACTCATCATACATAGGCATCAACATAGCAACCTAGCTAGCAACACAAGAGTCAATAATATGGCATCTTACTTCATATTAAGCTCAACAAGATAAAAGCAAATATCTCAACATAATAACCACGAGAGCAAGTACATTGGCCACTATTAGTTTACTCGGATATGCGGATTTACTCTCAATAACAACATTACCTCGGTGGGATTACACTCATCACCGGACCTTGCATGGATGGGATTCCACTCATCACCACATGCCCTACGGATGGGATTCCACTCATCATCACGTATACTATAAACAATTTTCGGTGGAATATTACATCACCGTACTCCTCCTTGATGACTTAACGCCACCAAGGCCACGCGCGAATTTGACTCAAACGTATGCACACTAATCCTAATGATCGATCATTTATACCCGATAAGTTAACTAGTACCAATTACTTTTAAACCACATCATATCAACCATCATTTATAGCACACAACCATCATCGCACATATCAATGTATACTCATACATACACAATTCATGCTTCACAAGAATAGGATAGGCATAAACATTTTAAGCTTGTAAACACACAAGAAGTTAAACTACCAATTTAACTTCTATCTAGGAATGGCCTACCAAGCACATCCCTAAACCTCATTTACTCACACTTGAATCATTTTAATCAAATACGGGAGTTTTACTCACCACCCTTCCTTAGCAAACCAAGCAAAGCTAGTCAAGCCTCCACAATCTCCGGAACCGATCCCGATCCTTCTCTGATGTTTCCCCTAGCTTCTAACCAATCAAAAGACAAGTATTACTCAACCGATTCAATGCTAAACTCAGCCATAAACCCAACTCACAACCACAAGTCAAAACTTCACAATTTTCAACCCAAACTAACCACAAAACTCACATTTTCGTACTCCCCAAATACTCAGCTGAAATCCACCATTTCCAACACCCAAATGACATCTAAAGGCTTCCAAAACACTTCCCTAACAACCCTATACCATCATCCCTTCAACCCAACCCAAAAACACACCAAAAACTCAAGTTTTGACACTTTGAAAAATGCCCCAAAGACCCACTTCGAGATTTTTCCCAAAATCCTTCCATTTTAAGATATTAGGTGTATTTAAGTGAGATTAACTCAAAACCTAACTCAACAAACAAAAAACAAATGAAAAACTCATTAAAAATCCATACCTTCATCAAACTTGAAAAACTTGGAAATTTTAAAAGATGGTGGTTTTGAAATCTAAAACCATGGAAATGCTTGGGATGATGAGGAGAACTCAAATATGAAATTACCTTCGAAAAAGCTCTTGAATTGATGGAGAAAATGGATGGAATAGTAGATTGGGGTTTTGGGAGGGTTTGGGTTCTTTTCCACGTTGGAAATGAAGAAGCAGGGAAGAAGACCTCTTTTTTTTGTTATTTTAGATTCAAAAAAAAGTTGTCTTCCTTAATTTCAACTTATTTACAAAAATGCCACCACTTTAATTTTAAATCTCATTTAGATCAAAACTAAGTTCTAATTAAATTAAATCGGTTTTGACGGCTCGAACCAAACATACACGTCTAACTCCCAACCCCAAAACACGGGTGTTATAGTTGTCCACATTGAAAAGGGGTAGTTTAGTGGTTGATTGTGACTCGTAGAGGTTGGAGGTTGAAGTAGATGTCATGGCTTATCTTTAGAATAGATCACACTCTCCTAGAAACTCCTCTTGTGGTTGTTAATCATTCAAAGAGGTAGGCTCTGATACCAATTGTTGAGTGGATCGTAGAATCGATTTAAGCCAAGATGGGGGTGAATTGGATTTTTAGAAATTTTGGTGGTAGAGTGGAAAATAAAAATTTGCTAGACAAGAGATTTAGAGTGGTTCAAGTTCCAATTGAACTCTACATCCACTATCTTAGCTTCACTAAGGATTTTCCAACAATTCCACTAGTTGATCTTCCACTTTTCTGGGCTTAGAAGGAAACCTTTACAAGATGGTCAATTTTTCTACCCAAAAATTGACCCAATCCTCACTCAAAGATTACAAAGAAGTTTAAGGCTAATAGCTAGTATCTCTCAATACAAATGTAGCCCTTTTTACAAGCACTCAGCCCAATTGAACAAATAAGATTAGAAATACAAGGTTCAACAATTGGGGTTTACAAGAAAATATGAGATTTTAGCATAATAGCTTGAATTTGATGTTTGGATATTTCTTTTAGGATCAAATAGTTGTTGTTGGTTCTTTTAGAAGTCCATTTTATACATTCTCATTGAATTCTAGCCGTTGGGGTTGTTGCCTTCATTATTATAGCCGTTGGGATGTTATATTCCCTCCATAAATGCAGTCTACAACTACCCGTTCTGAAACGCCCGATCTTGTTTCGAAACAGACCAAAATAGAAATAGCCGTTGGGGTGTAATAAATAGGTCGTACCGAACCGGACACGGTCGTTTCGATACGCTAAGAGCCTGTTCCAAAACGTTCCGAATCCCGTTTCAAAACAATTTGCCACTGTCAAAACCTGTATCGAAACGGCTTAAAAGCGTTTCGATACGCTTTAACTGTATTATTAAAATTAGTTATAAAAGTTCAACGGTCATATTTTGAAACCAAGTTTGAAATACCTTTCGAAATGTTTGAGGTGGTTTTGATATTGCTGTATCGAAACGGTTCAAACCGTTCTATTGTTCTTCATCTGTTTCAAAACACAAAGACATGTTTCGATACACACGTATCGAAACAGGAAAGCTAGTTCCGAAACAGAGGTTAATAGTTTCAAAACGTTCTGAAACGCCTAAAGGCGTTCTGAAACGGTGACTCGAAAATCACTATTTTGACTCTAAAGGCGTTCCAAAACGGTGACTCGAAAATCACTATTTTGACAGAGGTTAACATTTTCTATTTTTCAATTTAGTCCTTAAATCCTTTGTTATATCAAAATCAATTCATTAGTTTTACAGTTGGTTCAGCTGGTAGTTAGTTTATGATTGTATCTGGTTCTTTTAGTCGAGTTGTCTCGTTGTTTCTGTAAAATCCTAAGGTGTACTCTTTTCCTCCATTTAGGTTAGGGAGGTTTTTAACGATGCACTTGGGGATTTCCCCATTTTCAACAAAAAAATATATAATAATTGTTTAGCTTGGATTATTGGTTAAATGTTAGACCTCTAGGAGGGTGTTCTTGGTTGAACAAAATTCTCTGCCCCTAAGTATGTCTCTTTCTATAGCCACACTAAAAAGTACTAAAAAATTAAATTTTAAATTTTAAGCCTAAATATCACATCATAAACCTTAAACTTTAAAAATATACTCTACCCCTAATTTTCTAAACCTTAACTTTAAACCCTAAACATATTTTTTTCTAAAGTGAGGCACTAAAAGGAACATGATTAAAGGGTGTATGATTTCCATCCTTCTTGGTTCACGCTTTATTAGCATTTTGACATTTTGATGTGGTAACGCAATTTAACCTTTCGGTAGAAATATAACTATATAGTTTGATTGAGTGGCTAACTTTTATAATGATGCAATTAGATATTTAAGTTTTTTAATGTTGTAATTTAGTACCTAATATTTTTTTATATTACATGTGCTCATAACAGCTGAACTTAACGAGTGGTTTCGATAAAAAAGAGTATGATGTCATTCTAAGATACTTGAGTTTGGGCAGTTTTATCTGCAAGGTATATATGGGCTGTCAAATAATTGTGGAAAATATGAACAAATACTACATTTTAATTGCCTTAAAGGCCTCTGTCATAGGATTCTGTTGATTGTAGTAGCTTTGTTCCTTCTTGGAAAAATAAAATTTTACACACTTTATCCACACAAAAAATTGCCTTAGATACTATTCAAAAAGGAAATTTAACACTTAACTTTTCAATCCATAAGAAATATTTTCCCTTTATCAAAACAATGTAAAAATTATAGGTATGAACCGATCATAATTAAATGTGTAATTAAAAAAATGTTAGATGTTGATACTGGTTTAGTGGGATGAGACACTAGGTCCTTTAAAATAATGTAGAAGTTTGAATCCTGGCGTGTATGAAGCAAATTGAGTTAGGAGAATGCCCCTATAATGAACCTTTGCGGTACTCAATCCATATTAATCGGTCAATAGATCAAATATTTATGATTTTTATCCATCTACATTTCGAATTTATACATGAAAAATACATCAAAATAAAAGGTCTAAGAACCGTTTTATCTACCTACGTAAACTTTAAATTTTTTCTATTAATTGGTAATTTGTCAAGATAAAAAAGAGAGTATTCCCAATCTTAATTTTCAATCAAATTCGAATGAGACTCGTAGTTAATCTGTTAAAGGATACATCATTTTGAAGAAGAAGAAAGAATTCTTTTTTTTATTAGTAACTCGGAGATATCATTTGATTACTTCTAACTTCAAAATTTAAATATTTTTTGAAATAGTTGAGAAAGATTAGAAAATTAACAATAGAAAATTCCAGTTAAATAAAAAATTGTTACATACTGAATTACATTAAAAAAATAAATACTCCCTTCGCTCCACTAAATTTTTTTATCTTGTGTTTTAAAATTGTCTCATTAAAATTGTTCATATGAAAAATTCAACAACTTTTACAAAATTAAAATTTAACTTTTCAAGAACAAAACTTTCATTTAATTACTTCACATTACACATCTCATAAAAAATTTCCTCCTAAAACTACTTGAAAAGTAAACATGAACCATATTTTACGGGACAGGTTGGATACTATATTATATTCCCTTCCCATTTTTATTGTCACATATTGACTTTTGGATGGAAATTTTTTACCCTTTTCGGTATCCCTACTTATGCTCTCACACTCAAAATTAAGTTTAGGGTTTAAGGTTTAGAGTTTTAGGTTAGGGGTTATGGTTAGTGTTTAGGAAACTTAGGGTAGGGTGTATTTTTTAAGGTATAGGGTTTAGGGTTTAGGAATTATAATTTAGGGTTAGAGCTTGGAATTTAATTTTATTGTGTTTTTTAGTGTTGGGGCATAAATAAGGGCACCGAAAAGGGCAGAGGATTTTTATCCTTGACTTTTCACCCGAATTTTAGAAAGAAAACAATTTATATAAGATATGTGATGTAAAATAATTTAAATGACAAGTTTACCCTTAAAAACTAACTTTTGTTTTTGTTCGAAAATTAAAAAGGATAGAAATAATAGACAAAGTTGTTGAGTGAACCAATTTTAAAACACAAAAATAATAATTTTATTGAGAAAATATATATAAATATCAAAATTAATTACATAAAAATTATATTTACTCAAAAAAAAAGAGAGGCGCTAGTATTGGCGATGAAGAGCAAATAATGAAAAGCGGAGACTCCAATATAGGCATCAAAATGGTAGACATTAAATTCAATGATTCATAATTATCAAGTAAATTGACATCTATGATTCAATATGTACTTCAAATGAAATCCAAACTTACAATATAAATGACATGATTGCCGCGTTACATTCAAACGATTTCACATCATTAGATTAATGCCATGTCAATTCTAAATTGAGTTGGTCTCATTAGTAAAAAAAACCTTAATTTTTCCCCACCGCCGGAATCTTTGTGCCTCAGCTGTTCAGTTTCGACTTCACCGCCCAGCACAGGTTGCTCCGTCATTTTTCGAGTGGCGCAGTCCCTGTTAACATAACGACATCGTGCCGGTTGCTGCCGTGTTTCGACGACATATGGTGGTTTGCCCATAGCAGTTTCGGGCAGGCAAGGAAAGTACCAGGGGTGTTTATCTTTCTCTTCGCTCGTCTCGTCTCTCTTCTTTTGTTTTTTCGTTTTGACCCGTGAAGTTGGTGTTCTCAGAAACTATGACGGAACCCGGTTCCAGTTCCTGGGTGTCCCTCACGACGACGACGGCGTGGTCGTGTTTTCCATCGCGCTTTACCGTTTTTCCTTGCCCGCCCTGTCGACGGTAGCCTCAGCGGAGACTCGCCGGAACGCTATCACTCTCCCTAGATCGCCCGAGTCCCCGGTTTCTCCTTGTTTTACTTTGCGCCCTACGGACCTTGGAAGGTTCTGCCAATACCTCTGTCGATTGTGGTCGAGAAAGTCAGAACACATGGCGTATCTCGCCGACGTCACGCCGAAGAGCTGCCGCCTCGCGGCACCACGTCACCAACATCTCCTCCATTCCAGCAAGCTCCAAGTGCCGGAGTAGACATGGAGGCAGCCTGGATCATCGTGGAATGCAGGGATAAGGGCAATTTCATCCTTCAAAAATTAGTTTTCTATAAATGCCCACTTTCTGCAGAATAGTCAAAATATTTTCAAAAATGGCCAAACCGCCCATTGATTCAAGGGATTTGGAAATCTGGTGGGGTTTGGGCCTCTAATAAGATCCGGAAATTAAATATCTTTAGTTTTGGTTGGGATCCAGGCGGGTCTACTTTTCTAATAGGATCAAAGATTATTAGATTCGGATGGGATCCATGCGATTTTACTCATCCTTTTGAGATTCGGTTGATGATGGTCCAATCTTCGGAAGTTCACTTTTTCTTTGCTAGCTCGTCGGATTCAATTTTGACAGACGTCTTAGTGCAGCCAGATCAGCTGGGGCTTTGTTTTTCCGCAATTTTGGTGACAAGACCCAATCTCTCAATGGGATTGGGAGCCTGCCTCCGGATGGAGCTCTCCCAGAACAGGAATTTCACTTACGCCCTTTCGGATTTGAGGTCTTCTTGTGGCGGGAGTCTCGCTTGCCTTGATAGGTGTTTTCTTAGCCGTGTTGGCCTTGATGCCCCAGTTCTGGATAGGCTTCTTGCCTATGATGATTTGTATTCCCAATGCACTATTCATCTTTGCACGGATAGTGTAACACCCGGGTTTGGGGGTCGAGTAGAAATAATAATAAAATAATATTTTGAGTCTCGATTTTATAATTAAAATAATAATATATTATTTGGGCTTCATATTTTTAAAGCAAGCCTTATATGTTGGACTCAAATTGTTTTAGAAATCAAATTCCATGGATTTTAATTGTTAATGAGATTGTCATCTCATTAATGGCAAAACTGTAAATAAATCAACTTTCAAATTAAAACCCCCTTTATGTTAAAAACAAGCCTTGTCATCTTTTTCTTCACTTCCCCATTTCTTTTTTTCACGACAAGAGAGCTCTCTCTACACCAAGTTACTATTCCATCACCTAGCATCCTCATCTTTGGTGCTTTTTGAAAGGTAACTTCGTTTTTTACTTGTCCTCCTTTCCCTCTTCAAGCTAGTATCTTTATTTTTCAAAAAGCTTATTGTTTTGGATTTTGAGGTTTTGAGTCTTGAGATTAAAAATGAGAACTTTATGGTCTTTACCCTAAGTTATTGATTTATTAATGTTAGATAAGTTGTTTTCAACCTATAAGGTCCAACATATGTGAAATTTAAAGTGTTTTACCATGATTTTCGGATTTGGGTTTTAATGGGGTTTTTGAAGGGTTTTAAGTTGAGTTTTAGGTGAGTTTGATGTTGGAAATTGAGGGCTATTGGTTGTATGTTGGTTGAGGGTTGTTTTGGAAGCTTTTAGAGGTGTTAAAAGTGTTTGAAACAAGAGTTTTGGATTGAGTTTGAGGGCTGCTCAGGTTTAGAGTTAAGGGTTGTTCTTGGCTTGAAAATCTTGTGTTTGAGGCTTGAATAGTGTTTCAGGTTTGCTACATCGTTGTGTGAACTGATTCGAGGTTGTTTTGTTTGTATTGAGTTGATTAGAAGCAAGAGTTTGTGTTGGTGAAGCATCGGGAACGAATCCGGAATCATTGGAAGCTTGATCGGCTAGTGGGTCGAGCTTGGAAGTGAGGTGAGTGGTCAAATGTTTTTAAAATGGTTTTGAGTATTTGGTTCAAGCATGTGGACTAGGTTGGGCTTGGTAGACCCACCTAGAGTTGGGATTAGAGTGGTAGCCTAATCCCAAGCTTTAATTAGAGACCTTGGCTGACCTTTAATTGATGTGTATGCCTCTTGTTACTTGTGCTTATGTTGGCTATGTATATGGTGTTATACATGTATGTTGAGGCATGGAGTGATGCATTGTTATATGCATGTGGATTTTGCATGATGTGGAAGTGATATGAAATGATGTTGTGGATTGTGTTTAATATTGGCACTAGTATGCTTGGGTACAAATGATCGATCATTAGGATGTTTAGTGTGCACACGTGAGTCAAATGCGCGCGTGGTCTTGGTGATGGTAGTCATCAAGATGGAGTACGGGTTCGCCCGGAAAACCTTCTTATATATATGATAGTCGATGATGAGTGTAATCCCATCGACGGGGCGTGGGGATGAGTGGAATCCCCTCCGCGTGAACGGTGATGAGTGTAATCCCACCGTAAGGTAATGGTTGTTGTTGGATGTGAGTTCCAACGTGTTATTCGTGTATTCGAGTCATAGCTAGGTGCCAATATGAGTTTATATGTGGGCCATTATGGATTGCTATATGTGGTGGTTAATACATTGATTTATGTATTATCATGTGTTGAGCTTGGACTTGTTGAGCATGGCATAATATTGAATCTATGTTCATGCATCATTTATACTTTTGGCTCATGTAGATCGAAGGTAAGATCATACATTCTACCTTGGTTGTGCTCGTGCTTGGACCCTGCATTGTCGAGGTTTGTTTTAATGAGCTTACCCTCACTAAGCTTTATGCTTACGCGCTCTTTTGTTCGACAATGCAGATTCGTAGTTCGTGGGTAGCTTGTGCAATGAGGGGGCCTCCAAATGTGCCTTGTGGTGCTATCTTAGCTATCAAGTATGGATATTTTAGTTAAAGGATGTAATAGTCAAGCAATGGGATATGTATTTGTTGTTTTGATGCTTTTGAAGTATGTTGGTGTTGGTTGTTTAGGAGCATGTTAGACTCCTTTAAATGTTATGTTGGTTGGCTTGTGGTTGCCATGTTTGGATTGTAAACCATGTTTGAATTGCCTACCTTGAATGCCTAAGTGCTTGACCTTGTTGAAGCATGTTACAGTGAATGCTATGTATGGATGTTGAGATGATGTTTGATGATTCCTTTAATGTATGGTTTTGATATGTTTGATGTGTGTAAGCATGCTTGTTGTGTTTGGTTTGTCTTAGTGTTGTTGTGTGTGTGTTAAGTGAGGTTTTAGTGGGGTTTAGGGACATCCTTGTGCCATAAACCAGCTAAAACCAATCTGCAGACATAGGGCGTTTCGAAACGGTTGGTCCCGTTTCGATACGGTCCCTTTGTTTCGGGCCAGGCGTTTCGGTACGCTAGGAGGTCGTTTCGATACATTTTTGCTACTGGAAATCTGAGAACTTGACGAGAAATTAACGTATCGAAACGGGCTTTAGTGTTTCGGAACGGTCTTCGTATCGTTGACCACGAGAAGTTGACCGTTGAGGTCGTTTCGGTACGGGTCACCCCTGTTTCAAAACGGTCTCACCAGATTGACTTTGGCCAATTGACCTAGTCAAGGCGTATCGAAACACCCTATGGGCGTTCCGATACGGCCTGTTGTTTAAGATAAAAATGGGATGTTGAATGTGGGTTGTTGTTTGTTTACCTCGTTTGTTTCCTTCCGCTGTTGGTCTTCTCACATAGGACATAACAATACATCTAGAAAAGATAATAATAATGAAAAGTTTTTCTTGGGTCGGTAACCGAAGTGGAGCCTTAACGGGTTTCGCCTCGGTTATCCCCGTGTAGCCCACTCGGATCGGTCAAGCGTCTGGACCGGAACGAGAGGGTTGCAGATATCGTTTCTTGCCGCTTGTTTGCCTCGCGCTTTATGTTTATTGTTGTCCCTTTGTTTCCTGCACACTTTGTGCATGGGTTGGACCCCTTATATTTTAATTGAATGCAGTACTCCTTTTGATAAAAAAAAACTTACAATATAAATAAATAAATTTCAAATCAAATTCGACCAACGTTTCAAACATCAACTCAGAGAGCACGTTGGATTTTAAGTGAATTAAAGAGCACCCAATGTAAACATGGACGTGACAATGGCAGTGGGGACTGGGGACTGTCCAGGCCAAGAGGAAATAGAGGAGAGAAGAAGGCTTGCAGATTGCAGAGTGCAGACAGACTAATAGATATCATCAACCCATTCATTCCTAGAAACGTGAGTCCCCCTTACGACACGCCCTGACCCTTTTTTGCTCATCTCTGGGCCCCATCCCAATTTCCCATGACCCACATGCACCATTCTTCTGCCCATATTGGCTCTAAATCTTTTCACCTTGTTTACGTGTTTAAACATTAAATCTTAAATTATAAACTCTAAAACTATATTGTACACATAGTATCCTAAAAACTTTAACCTTAAACCTAACTTTTTAATAAAAGTACATAAACAAGGGCACCGAAAAAAGTAGTTGATTTCTATCACCCTATTTTTTTAAGGGTAATTATTTCATGTACAAGCGCATTAATTTTAGGGTTTAGAGAGTCTATTTTAAGGTTTAGGAGTTTAAGTGTAGTAGTTTTGAAATTATGGGCTATTTCTAGATTTTCGGGTTTATGTTTAAAATTTATGGTTTAAATGTTAAAACCTAAATTCTAAATCATAAACCATAAATTTTAGACCGTACACTAAAACCAATAAACTTTAAACTCTAAACTAAAATCCTAAACCCTAAAATTGAGGCACTTGTGGAAACAAAAAGTTTTCACCACTTGTGTATGAGATAATAATCCTTCTTTCAATATCTATTGTTATGAACCCAACGAGTGTTCTCAGTGGAAAAGAGGATGATGTTCATACTATGACACTTGAGTTCAAATAGTTTTGACCGTAACGTGTATGCTATCAAAGGATTAAGAAAAAATATGAACATATACTACCATGTAATCACCTCAAAACTATTAAAAAAATCTATTTTTACATACGATAATATATTATGGGTTAATATTTAATGTTCGGATAATGAATTTTTTCCCACAAACATGTTTGTTTAACCTTTAAAATCTAAAACCTATATCCCTCTAAACCTCTAAATCCAAAATTTTAAACTCAAAATACTAAAATTTCATCATAAACACTAAAACCTAAACATCTAAACTATAAACCTTAAACTAAAATTTTAACCTTTAAAATAAATCTGTTTGTCTAAACTAAATTTAGATTTACAATGAATCAAATATTTTTCATATATTAATTTCCTTTAAATATCTTATTTTTTATTTATAAAACTTGGACCTGAGATTATTAAAATTTAATAAATAATTAGAAAAGGTGAGTTATTCTTTCACATTTAATTATATATTTAAATTGAATTTAAAATATGAATTAAAACTATTTTATCTAAATATTATTCTTCCTTAATAAGATTATTTTGACTGGATCTTAGCACTCTCTACCTTCAAATCACTCCTCTCAACAACACCATGCAAAGCAAAACCCACATTTCGTAACGCTAGATAGCTCACCTTCTTCCCGTTTCCAACCAGAAATAATACATCTTTTCAGTTTTTGATTTTCAAACGCATATAATCTCGCCTTTCATAGTACTTTTCAAACACAGTAGTCGTTTTCAATCCTATATCAGTAAGCAAGCAGCCAAAGGTTATTTATGAAACCAGCTTTGGAACTTGTCCCGACCGGTTCTATTATACCACTGGTTTTATTCTGGACAGCTGAACTTTCCTTTTAAACTGTTAGGTTTAGGGCTTGGACGATGAAACAAAGAAAAATCCCGTGAAAGAGACCTTACAAAGAACAAACACTGCGTACTTTTTTTTGTTTGTTTATATCGAATCCTAGTATAGAAGGGCAAGAAAACAATTAGGAATAGTACTGTCATCTTCATGGAGCTTGTTTCATGTAATAGAAAGCAGGTAACTTTTTGGGCAACCAGAAGATAGAATTTTCAGAATTAGTAGCAGTTAAAGAGATTGAAACGAAGAGAGGAAGGTATAGATAGAGAGAGAGAGAGAATGAATGAATGAGGAACAGTATGATCAAGGAGTGCAGGCTTTTAAATCTCGAGACATTTTGGAGAAAGAGGAAAATGGGAGAACGTGGGGTGTTGTTGGGTCCATGGTGTGAACTGTTGGGGTAGAGAGACAAAAGAGAAAAGAGAGACAGAAAAAGAGGTCCCACACACCGCCCAATGCCCATGCGCATGTTGTCTTAGATAAAAATTTTCTGTCCCTTTTCGTAGTAGGAATGATAATAGGGCGAGTTTTTAGCCACTCGGCATGACTTGAAATTTAAAACATCCGTCTCGATCTCGCCCCGACCCGATACTAATATATTACATCTCCACCTCCAATTTGCCTCGAAATAATCAAAAGTATAACTCTATTCGATCCTGATATTTTAATAAAAACCTGACTAAATTCGACCTGCCCCAGAAAAAAAATTAATAAAAATATTAAATATAATATATAAAAATATATCGGGGCGGGGCGGGGCGGTGAATTTTCACCTTAAACCCGAATCCGCCCCGCCCCGAGTTTATTTTTTTTCATAACCTGACCCGTCCCGAACTCAATTTTTCAATTAAAAAACCCGCTCTTATCGGGTCGGGTCGGGACCCGATGGGAATGGGTTATTTTACCATCCCTACTTTTCGGTGTTCTTTTTTATGCCCCAACACTTTAATCTAAACCTAAAATTTTTAAACCCTAATCACAAAATCGTAACCTTAAACCCTAAACTTAATTTTTAGTGTGGGACATAAATAAGAACACCGAAAAATGACCGAATTTTTTTATTTTGTTGTCTTACCCAAAACTAAAACTAAAGATTTAAATTAGGAAATAAATTTTATCTCTCTAATTATATATTAAATTGACATTTTTTATCTCTGCAAGAGTCAACTCAAAGTCTCAAATTTTGATCACCTCTTATTGTAACTGGACATAGCACCGATTTAGAAATGCTTAACTCTCTCCATCTAAATCTCTTATGCCTTCAGTCTTGTCGCCTGCTCCTCTGCTAACTGTTGCTCAAGTCTGGCGGTTGTCTTCTTCAACTTTGACTCAACCTATACAACAACATCATTCATTAAGAACAAAGAAGAAATTGAGAAGAAGAGAAAATAAAAAGAAAGAAAAAAATATGTTCACATTCGACTTCGGTAGATCTCTAGATACCAGAGTCTCCATTTGAAGATTCCAATGATGGAGAGGTCCCTCGTGAGACGGATAGAACATATCTATGTTCACTTCGCATTAACAAGGCAAAAAGAGTTTTGTGGAAAATTTTGAAATATATCAATCACTATCTACGACCACCGATGATATCTAAAATCTAGACATATTGATAGAAAAAGAAGATGAAGAAATAAGAAAAGATGGAAAATGAAGAAAAAAATACAATAGATTTATAGGGATCGTAAGCGACGTTATTTGTCGTTGTTCATCCTATCATAATACCGATAATTATTTAATAATAGAGTGACTAAAACGAAAATAATTAAGAAGTTGAATGATAAAATTAAAAACTTGTAAGGTCTAATAACCAAAACAAGAGTGAAATGAAACTTGAATGATGCAATTTATAGTTTATCCTTTAAATTAGAAAGGTTATTGTGTTATTTTCTAATTTTAATTTTTTTTGGTTGTACTCTCAATTTCCTACTGCTATGGCCTGACTGATCCGGATCGACTGGTGTCGCACACCTAATTTTAGTGGGTGAGTCTCCCAGCAGGAATTTTCTACATATACAACACTTCGAACTCGAAATCTGCTTAAACGAATCCAAGCTACCTATAATATTGAACCCCTTTTTTTGAAAAAAATATTGAACCTTTATATAAAAATTTAGGCCATGTTTGACAATTAGCGGATAATTGATTGTATAAGACTATTTAAAAAATTAACTGATAGCTGATAGCTGCTTGATTATTTGAACAAGCAAAAAGACATATAAAGACATGATTATATTCAATATTTGTTTAAATAGTTTATCATTATAATATTTTGTATCTATTAATATTAATTAGATTACGAAAATTAATTTTATTAATATAACATTACTAAACATATTTAAAGTATCTATATATTATTTTTATTTGATATAATATAATTTATTTAATTATTTTTATATAACTTAAATGCTATTCAAAAAATTATTAAACTTGGATGATATTTAAAGCATATGTTATTTGAAAGTTTTTAAATTCTTAAGGGTAAAAGAGTTTTTATAACTCTTATGTCAAAATTTTCTCCAAACATTTTAATTAGCGGAAGGATGAAAATCCTCTATCCCTTTTCGGTGCCCCTACTTATGCCCTCACACTTAAAATTAGGTTTATGGTTTAGGGTTTTAGGTTAGGGGTTATGGTTAGGGTTAGAGTTTAGGAAATTTAGGGTATGGTGTATTTTTTAGGGCATATGGTGTAAGGTTTAGGATTTAAAATTTAGGGTTAGGACTTAGAATTTAATTTTGTTGTGTTTTTTAGTGTTGAGGCATAAGTAGAGGCACCGAAAAGGGACAAATGATTTTTATCCTTAGCGGAATTGATTAGTCAAACCCTTAAAAGTGATGTAAACTCTAATTTTGGTTAAAAAATTGTTTATTAAATATCAACTTAATATTATAAAATTAAATTTTAAAATAATATAGATAGTCTAGCATATTTAAACTAAACGCATCATCATCGATGCAATGCCTTGACCTAACCCTAACCCAACAACAACATTATTAGCTACAAAGCACAAAGCAATTCAAACCCCCCAAACTACCATCCTCTCTCTCTCTCTCATTTTGCCAAATTTCTTTTCATTGTTCATTCTCATTTCCTCCCAAACCCTTAACCAACAACTTAGATCTTCATACAAGAGAAACCAAAAGGAAACTCACATGAAGAGTGGAGAAAACAAGCATGGCTTGATTCAGCTGAAAATCTGCAGCCAGATGTTTCAAACCTCTTCTCTTCCCCCTTTTTGTTGAAACCAGCAGTTACTCAACCAGTCAAAGATACCCAAAAACCAAGAACCCTTATTATCTTTCTCCATTGGAATTTGATCACCTGCTTCTTTCTTGCATGTGCTACCTATTTGTTTAATCAGGTTTGAACTTTGAAGGGAAGAAAAGAAATGGACCCAGTAACAGCTCATGGCCGCCCGCTTCCTTCTTTCCTCACAAGAGATCTTCATCAGTTTCAACATCACCATCACCACCATCAACAACAAAGCTCCGAGGACGAGCAAAGCCGTGGCCTGAAACGAGATCGAGAAGAAACAATCACCACCATGGGCGGCGGCGGCGGCACTGCCGGTACCGACAGTAGTGAAGGCAAAGAACTAGCTATGGTTCCCGGAGCTGAAGGTGAAATCACGAGGAGACCGCGAGGTAGACCCACGGGTTCCAAGAACAAGCCTAAGCCACCGATCATCATAACCCGTGACAGTGCCAATGCTCTCCGATCCCACGTTATGGAAATTGCCGACGGCTGTGATATTATGGAAAGCGTTTCGACTTTCGCTAGGCGAAGACAAAGAGGGGTTAGCATTTTGAGTGGGAGCGGGACTGTAACCAATGTGACCTTGAGGCAACCTGGAGCTCCTGGTGCAGTCGTGACTTTACATGGACGATTCGAAATATTATCACTCTCCGGGTCGTTTTTACCCCCTCCGGCACCGCCGGCTGCGTCAGGGTTGACCATATATTTAGCCGGCGGTCAAGGACAAGTGGTTGGAGGAACCGTGGTGGGTCCACTTGTTGCTTCAGGTCCAGTGGTGATTATGGCGGCTTCTTTTGGTAATGCGGCGTATGAAAGGCTTCCATTGGAAGAAGAGGAGCCACCGGCGGCGCCGGTTCCTGGAAGTGGACCATTAGGCTCACCGGGAAGCATGGCTGATGAACAGCAACAGCAGCAGCAGCCACCGCAGCAGCAGCAACAGCAACAACTAATGCAAGATCCGAACGGTTCTTTCGGCCAAGGATTGCCACCAAATCTTCTAAACTCAGTCCCATTACCAGCTGAAGCCTACTGGGGAACAGGTCGTCCCTCTTATTAACAAAACAGAAAAGTTTCCTTCTTTTTTCTTTTTTTCTCTCGTGTCTGTCACCTTGTTTGTTTGACCTTTTCATCGCCTTCATTCTTCTTCTTTGATAAGATGTTGTTTTTAATGTGTAGATCATCATGACATTCATCTAGCTTTAATTTGAAGAAGGATGTACAAATTTCATGGATTTCTCTTTGGTGGGTTTATAACTCTAGTTTCATCTAGCTTTAATTCGAAGAAGGATGTTTTTTTTTTTCAACTGTCACTCATTACAGTAGCTTAACGATGAAGAAACACCAAAAGATGTCTGTCATTTCTCTCCATTCCTTTTACAAATTGTTCTTCCGACAAATAAAAAGGAAAAAAAGCAACCTTTTTGTTAGGGTTCATGATATATATACTTTTAAGACCAAATCCTTAAAAAATGCTACTAATGTAGAAATGGATGGGTTATTGGTTTCTTTAAAAGAATAATAAAAACATATACTTTTATTGCTTTGCAGTTTCAGAGAAATGGTAATTATTCTTCTTGTTTAATTAGCAGTTAACTTCTTTCACTCTAAACACAACTACTATATATACCACTATGTCTTCATTATAATTTGATGTAAGTATAAATATGAAGATAAATTAGTATGAATATCTGTGCATATGGTTCATCTAATTTAGTGGCAGTTTGAAGGTTGGTCGGCTCGGGGGGAAAGATGGCAAGTCATGACTTGAAGAAAGCAGTTAACTTCTTTTTTTATAACTTGCTAGTAGTGAGGGAAGAAGGTATGTTAAAGTTTCTACAAATATTATATAAAAAAAATTAAGGAGGAAATTTTCTTGATTTTGTGATGGATATATGTGTTTTTCTTTCTTAAATTATGTTTTAAAATGTCCTATATATTAACAGATATTTAGTATATGGTTTTGTAATCATCACTCTTAAAGCTTATAATAACTATTCATAACTTGGGAATTTGGGACTTTTTGGCATCTACGTGTTGTAATATACTTCATTTCTTACACCTTTTGCTCAAAATCGAATGTAATAAGTCCATTTTGGCGTGAATCTTCAGTTTATATGCAAAGTTTTGTTGAGTACAAGGTTGTAATATAAAATGAGAAAGTGTACCTGAGTGCTCAACCCAGAAGGCTGAAGCTTTTGTACAAGGTGGTGGTAATAATTTAGTGGACCATATCTATGTCTAA
Source organism: Hibiscus trionum (assembly GCA_030270665.1). Taxonomy (NCBI): domain Eukaryota; kingdom Viridiplantae; phylum Streptophyta; class Magnoliopsida; order Malvales; family Malvaceae; genus Hibiscus; species Hibiscus trionum. The sequence continues at coordinate 3,298,191 of BSYR01000012.1, forward strand.
TGTGTTCGAGACAATGTCATTCTGGTTTTTCATGATTAATTAAAATCCTTCTCCTGATTCTTTGAACTACACTTCAATCATTATCAATGCTATATAAAATTTCCAGATCCCATTACTTTTGCTCTTCTTTTTTTGGCATTTATCTCATTAGAAATAAAGAGCAAAGCATAAAATCTGTAAAAAAATGATTAAAATAGAAAGGTATTGCATTCTTAAAGTAAATGTCGAGATTTGAACCCATAACAAATTGAAAAATATAAGTTTCATCAACCACTAGTCTAATTATTGGATCTTAAAAAGCCACATATATTTAGTCTATAATGTAGGTAGACTTGAACTTAAGATTTTAAAATCACATAACACAAACCAGTGGCGGATCCAAAAAAAAATTGAGGGTGAGCTCAAATCATAAAAATCTCAAAATTTCAAGTGTGCATAAATTATAAAATTTAAGACTAATTCATAAGAATTAAAAAACTTAAAGTCAAATATAAAAATTTTAAAAAGTTCAATATGCATGCAGGCCCACCCAAATAAAAACGTGGATCCGCTGTTTACCCAACCTTTCCAACTGGACAATAGTGCAAAGGTTATGTTTAATAAATATAATCATTTGTACATGCAATATGTAAATGTAAATGTAAAATAATAGTTTATAAAAAATAAATCAGATAAAATCAAATTTCTATATAATATTATACTAAATCATAATTTATATGTTATATTACACATTCAACCAAAATATACGCGTTAATTTTAGATTTCATTTAAAGGGAAATCGTAAACAATTTTACCAGCTTTGTTCAAACCTGTTTCGAGAATTGTTAAGCTTCCGTCCAGCTTTGTTCTTTTTGGGCTCGTACACCCATTTTTCTCCTTTTACTGAGGCACGTTTCACACCACTTTGGACAGGAATCCGTTGTGTTTTGTTCAGGCCCAATTAAAAGTTTTTTTTTGGGGGGGGGGACAAATTCTGAAATTTTATTAAGCTCAAGGATAGCAGAAATCTGCTACATGTAGAAGTATATCAATAAAAAGCTCTTACTCTTTTTTTTTATGTGAAAAGGGATATCCCTCGTTAAAGATCTTTTTAAATCTAAATAGAAATCGTTGTGATATTTACACATGAGTCAAATAAATGTTTAAACCAACAAAACAAAAATTATCAGTAAAAACAAACGATAAAAAAATTAATTTGGACTCTAATCCGCCGTAAGCAGCAAGAGAATCCCGGCGGTAGTTGTGCATAAACAATCTCACTAACATTCATCTCTCGAACTGATCAAACCCAAGGTCACTACGACAAATATGAGATATTTAGATTTCTCAATCCCTACAAAGCACCGCAAGTAAGTTATCCACAAGCGTTTTACCCGCTAGCGTGACTGATTCACTCTTTAAAATTTGAACCACAGTCACATTATCGAGTTTCAAATTCACACCGCGCTAGCTAAGAGTAAGACGCCATGCACTAAGAATATCATGTGCGGCTCATAACTCCACAATAAACACCGAATAAATACCCAAACTCCTTGCAAAACTAAAAATCCAAACACCAGTAATATCTCGAATCATCCCGCCAATAGCAGATGATGACACTACTTGATCTTGTCCCAATTTCACCATTCATTGAATACTCCTCGGGCCTGGTTATATGAAATTATTATTTTATCATTATATATATTAAAATGTAAACATATTTTATTAAAAAATATATTAAAGTTCTTATGTTTTTTTTTTTATGTATAGTTAAACGCTCAAATAATGGTTTAACCTTTTGGACATTGTTCATATAAGGGTCTAATGTTTCCAAATGATCGAATAAGGGCCCAACATTATCGAATATGTTCAAATAAAGGTTTAATATTTTAAAGGCTTAATAGTTAAAAAAGTGCCCAATCTATACCTTTTTTCCATTTTGGTTCCTAACATTTTTTGGGTCATTTTGATGCCTAATGTTTCATTCTGTAATTCAGATTGAGTTTTTTCGTTAACGGCCGTTAAAATTTTTTCGTTATGCAATAAAAACACAACACGTGGCATATTCTGGTATTTTCTATATTTTTTATTTTTCTAAAAATTATAAATATTTAATTTTAGGGTAAAGTATGCCAGGTATCACCAAACTATAGTGTCTGACCTGTTTTTACTACCAACGTTTCAATTGGTCCAAAACTATCATTAACGTTTAATGTTGAGTGTGTAAAAGTTCTATTATTTACCCCCTATTTAACCCATATTTCTGCTGCACTCAAGCATAATTCATTGCATTTAGGCTAGATTACAATTAGACATCACAAATATATTAAAAGGCACAGTTTCTACTGAAATTGGTTGCTTTTGCAGGTTGCTGCCGTAGCAGATGGAGAGGCAGGCACTGGGCAGTGAAGTAGAAGAGCTGGAACTGGATGAGCATTTGAGGAGGACGATGCTGCCATGGTTGCCGTCATGACAGCAGAGGACGACAACAGTTTTGAGGAGAAGAAGCAAAGTGGACCTCGACAGAAAGAGAAAATTCAGCCCGTCTGTCGTATAATACCACTATATTTTTCCAAGCCCTAGATCAGAATGAAGGCCAAGCCCAAGGTTCAAGGAAGATATCCCAAGAAAGAAGGAAGGACGAATTAAAGACTGTTGTTCTGAAGATTTAGTCTTTATTAGAGTTGTACTTTGATTTATGTAAGTTACCCGAGAAGTGTTAGAGTTTGAGGGAGAGTGTAAGTTATCCGAGAAGTGGTAGAGTATTATTTAATCTATAATTAGAGTTTATTCCCAAGTCAGTAGTTTAGATTTACTAGAAGTCTTATTTAAATTAGGGATAAATATTATTTAAATTAGAGATAAAAGTATAGTTTAACTATACTAAAACTCTGTAATTGCCTATTTTAAGGCTCACCGTACACACATTTGAATAATTAAGAATAATAAGAAAATACAGAGAAACACATTGCTCTCTCTGGAAAATATCCTTTCCATCTTCTTCAAACAATAAATCCTTAACCACCGATCACCACCATCATTAATTGCATCTCCGGCCACCATGGCCCCTTTCTCACATGGTATCACGAGCCAACAACGGTCTTGATGTCGTCACCACTGCTGCCATCTCTGATCTGATTTTTTTTCTTTTCATATGCACACTTTTTTTTCTGCTGCTATAATTAGGCCACGCTCGTTTCGTCGCCTCTCCTTCGTTGGAATCTTACATCTCTGGTGAAATTTCTGCTCGTTTATTTTTGTTGTTTTGTCAAAAAGGTTATAGTTTAGCCTTAAAAAACTATTTGGTTCTATCTTAGCCATCCGTTTTAAAAAAGATAGGAGAAAAGGTTTTAGTTTAGCCTTAAAGAAAAACTATATTATTTTTCAAGGGATTCTACATCAAAAATCCAAGCTGGGACTCTAGTACGTGTAACTACCAGCTTGAGGGAGAGTGTAGATTTCTGTGATCTTATTGAATGGAAGCAGCTACTTAGTCCGTGAATGGTAGAAAAAGCTGGAAGACATCTCAGAAGATGCAAAAACCAGAAAAAGATCATCACTGAAGGAAAGTTGGAAGACATCTAAGGAAAGTGCAGAACCAACAACTACAGCAAAGTTGGTAGTCATCTCAAGAAGGATGTCGAAACCAGCAACATCAGCTGCAAATTTTCAACAATGACCGTGCAAAGAACAACATGATTATATCCTAGTTGTTCAACTCAATGGCTCCCGAAAAAGGGAGATCTTTTTCTCTAAGAAACAACAGAAGAAATATGAGTAGGGCCATCACATTCAAGATCCAAGCTGGTGCTCTACTACGTTTGCTCACCAGCTTGATGGGGAGTGTAAGTTACCCGAGAAGTGTTAGAGTTTGAGGGAGAGTGTAAGTTATCCGAGAAGTGGTAGAGTTTTATTTAATCTATAATTAGAGTTTATTCCCAAGTCAGTAGTTTAGATTTACTAGAAGTCTTATTTAAATTAGGGATAAATATTATTTAAATTAGAGATAAAAGTATAGTTTAACTATACTAAAACTCTGTAATTGCCTATTTTAAGGCTCACCGTACACACATTTGAATAATTAAGAATAATAAGAAAATACAGAGAAACACATTGTTCTCTCTAGAAAATATCCTTTCCATCTTCTTCAAACAATAAATCCTTAACCACCGATCACCACCATCATTAATTGCATCTCCGGCCACCATAGCCCCTTTCTCATAATTTAAAGTTGTATTCCTTCCATATTAGAAAACTTGAACCCAAGGCCTATATAAATGCATGTAATTCGACCTAGGAGAGGACATCACCTATCTCTAGCCTTCTTCCCAAACCCTAGCCGTTTTCCCCCTCTCATCATATTCTAAATTCCCCCTAGGGCCACGGGTTGATTTGTAAAGTAGTTGCAAGAGTTGCTTTTGTTTTAGGATTTTCTTTGTTCAATAAAATAAACTTCAAGTTCTCTTATTTTGGTTGTTAATATCTTGCAGGAGTATCGGGAGAGCATTGCGAGGTTATCTATTTACTTAATATCGGGAGAGTTAAGTATACGAAAGTGATAAGTGCAAGTTCTCTAGTTTAGAGTTGAACTATCTCGGACCTAGGGATAGGACGAGGTTAAGTGGCTAAAGAAGAATTCAACAACATCGGTGTTCATCCTTCGATTCACGCCGGGAGGTATCATCAAAAACGTGTTCATCGACAGACTTGGACCTAGGGATAGGCCAAGGCACAGCAGGGATTCTTGCCAAACTTGAAGTATTGAGTTGAGTAACCGCTGCCGCGATAACCAACGGACTGCTACCGCGATAGGTGCTGTCGCGACGGGAACATCGACAGAGCAGATTTTCCTAAACTTAGCAATACTTGCACTACTGAGCAATTCAATACCAGCCCATTCTCTCTATCTTGATTATTTTAATCCTATTTTCCAGTATTCTTTATTATTTTCGTGACAAACATCTTAAACTATTCTCTTTACTTTCATGCAGTAATCCAAGGTGAATCTATTAGCCCAGTCCCTGTGGAGACGATATCTGATACTTCAGTATCACTTTACTACTTGTGTCGTGTACACTTGCACTACATTGCGATAGACACTTTTACACGCAACATTTAATATTTGATCCAATTATACCATTCTTCCGTTAAATCATGGACGACGTGGTGACGTGGACTATGAAAATCGTAACAGTGCTGACTGTGTACCATATATATTATTATTTATTCCACGTCATTAAAAAATAAAAATAAAAACCCTTTTGGTTTTCAAAACGACATCGTTTTCATAATCCTCTATTTTTAAAATTTTAACAACTTAAAATTTTTCCCCAAATCAAATGAGAAGATGTTGATTTCGATTGAGATCCTAACCCTCCCTCATTCTCTCAAACGGAAGAAAGATTTCCCCTATTCAATCTCCCAAAGTTGTCAATTGAGAAACTAAGCATCCCTAATCTCTCATAATCGGTGAAGATTACTTCTGAAATCGAAGATTTGTTATCTCAGGTTTATCATTGTTTACCCAAAACATAATCATGGTTTTGTTAATGAATTTTGGCCGACATTTTCAGTTTGTTTCTAGTTTGAATCAAAATGAAAAAGCGAGTGATGCGAACTAAAGGAATGACGAGCATGAAGTATGGTAAGTACTGTTTTTGATTTCTTTTGACTACTTCAAGTATTTGTAAAGTTTTTATTTCTTTTGATTACTTTTTTAAAGTTACTTTCTTGTTTTGATTTCTCCAACATAATTGGGGGATTTTATTTAACTGTCATTTTGATTTCTCATATTATTTTGTCAGATTTATGTGCAGCTTAAGTAGGATTTTGGTTTAAACCATTGTAATGTTACTGTTTTATTGCAAATTGTAACAAGGTTGATTGGTTTGGTTGATGTCCTTTTGGTCTGTGTGTTGTACTGTGGTACATCAATGCTAATATAACTTTTTTTATGATGTCTGTGGCTAATGGGATATAACATTAATGACAATACATTAAAAATATTGTGTGTACTTTAGCAGCTAGTGTACATTTTTATATGTAGGGTAATATGCTTTTGGGGAATGAATGTTGGGTCTGCGTGGTGGGTCAGAATGCTGTACCACTTCACCCTATTATTTACATTGAATTGTGGACACCATTGAGATATTATTATCTGGATTGAATGGTGGACCACTTTAAGATTATTATATGTAGTATTTTATGCTCAAATTTATATTGAATGGTTGAAAGTTGTTTGTTTCTGTTGGTTTAAATGTATTAGTATATGTACTTTAAGAATAATTTGCATTATAATATGCATAATATACATTAATGTATTAATGAATTAAGAAACTGAGTTGCTTGTATTGTTTGTTTTTTGTTGGTTTAAATGTCTTGCATGTATTAACTGTTTGTAATGGTCTAAATGTATTATTGTTATATATATTGTCTTACAATATAATTTGTTTTGACAGGAACTTCATCTGAGTATTGCACCATTGCCATACACCATGGAGGGTTCATGGTAAATTCACCAAGCTTTCAGTATACTGGAAAGAAGATAACCTTCTTTGACATGTGTAATGTGGAAAGCATGTCAATGCTGGAAATGTATGATATTGTTGGGAAATTAGGTATTACTGGTAACTATATTCTATACTGGAAAGAACCTGGTGGGAGGTTAAATGTTAAGCATTTAAAAACTGACAGTGATATTCTTCTCATGTTGGATTGTATGCCTAAACATAGAAAACTGCATGTATACTTAGAAGAAGTTTTACATGTTAGGGCTGAATTTGTTGACCCTATTAGAATTGAATCTGTTGACCCTAATAGGACTGACTCTATTGAACATGTTAGAACACAATCTGTTAGTGTTGAATTAGATGACTCAGAAGAAGATGAAGATTGTAACACCCGAGTTTGGAGGTCGGGTGAATTAAAATAATAAAATAATATTTTGGGCCTCGGGTTTTCAAAACAAATATTTTATGTTGAGTTTGTTTTGATTTAAAACTCAAATCCCATGGATTTTTGGATATTTGAGATAACCATCTCATTAATGGCAAAATTGTATATAAGTGGTCTTGCAAAATAAAAATCCCATTTATTTTAAAATTGCCTTTTTCACCATCTTTTCCCCTCTTCATTTTATTTCCACGACAAAACCCCATTTCCCCTAGTTTACTATTTCATCATCTCTCTTGCTCATTGTTGGAGATTTCTCAAAGGTAAACTCACTTTTGACTTGTCCTCGTCGTTCTCTACAAGTCTATGATTTTATTTTCATTAAAACCCATGATTTCTCATTTTGGTGTTTTGAAAGTTTGGATTAAAAATGTGAATTTTATTAGCTTTAACTTAAGCTTTTGATTTATTAATGTTATATAAGTTGTTTACTATCTATAAGATCCAACATATTCGATTTTTACATGGTTTTATGGTGTTTCCCGAAATTGGGTTTTAGGGAGGTTTTAGAGAGTTGAAATGTTGAGTTTTGGAGGTGTTTTGTGTGAGAATTAGTTGGTTGATGGTTAGGCTATGTATAAGGGTTGTTTTGGAAGCTTTTGGGAGTAATTTAAGTGTTGGAATCATTGGTTTTGGACTGTGCTTTAGGGTTGCTCGGGAATAAAGGTTTTGGGGTTGTCTTTAGCTTGAAATCTTGTGTTTTGTGCTTGGTTTGTGTTTCGGGTTGGCTACATTGATTTGTGAACTGATTTGAGGTTATTTTGATTGTGTTGGGATGTTTAGAAGCAAGGATTTGTGTTGGTGAAGCCTTGGGATCGAATCCGAAACCGTTGGGAGCTTGATCGGCTAGTGTGGTTGAGCTTGGAATAGTCGGTGAGTGGTTAAATGTTTTTAAATGGTTTTTAAGTGTTGGTTCAAGCATGTTGTCAAGGTTGGGCTTGGTAGACCCACCTAGAGTTGGGATTAGAGTGGTAGCCTAATCCCAAGCTTTAGTTAGAGACTATGGTTGATCTTTAAATGTTGTGTATGCCTCATGTTTAATTGTGATTGTGGTGGTTATGTATATTATGTTATACATGTATGTTGAGGCATGGTTTTGATGCATTGTTATATGCATGTGGTTGTGCATGACGGTAAGTCATGGTGAGTACGTGCTAAGCACGGAATTTGATATGAAATGGTGTTGTAAAAGGTTATGAATTGTGTTTAGTATTGGCACTAGTATGCTTGGGTACAATGATCGATCATTAGGATGTTTAGTGTGCACACGTGAGTCAAAATGCGCGCGTGGTCTTGGTGATGGTAGTCATCAAGATGGAGTATAGGTTTGCCCGGAAAATCTTATTATATATGTTAGTCGGTGATGAGTGTAATCCCATCGACGGGGCGTGAGGATGAGTGGAATCCTCTCCGCGTGGAACGGTGATGAGTGTAATCCCACCGTAAGGTAAATGTGAGTTGTTGGATGTGAGTTCCAACGGTTATCCGCGTATTCGAGTCATAGCTAGGTGCCAATATAGATTGATATATGTGTTTCCACATGTTATGTTTATGACTTGTTGAGCATGGCATAATATTGAGTTTATGTTCATGCATTATATATATTTTGGCTCATGTGGTTCGAAGGTAAGATCATGCATTCTACCTTGGTTGTTGCTCGTGCTTGGACCATGCATTGTCGAGGTTTGTTTACGAGCTTGCCCTCACTAAGCTTTATGCTTATGCTCTATTTTGTTTGACAATGCAGATCCATAGTTCGTGGGTTGCTAGTGCAAGAAGAGGGCCTCCAAGTGTGCTAGTTTGGCTTTTGAGTTTATCAAGTATGGATTTCAACGTTATGAGAATGTAATAGTCAAGCAATGGGATTTGAGCTTTTGATGTATGTTGATGTTTGGTTTTAGGAGCATGTTTAGACTTCTTGTTTTGTGGATGATATGTTTAAGGTTGCTTGCCTAGTATGTTGGCCTTGTGCCCTTTATGGATGCTTAAGTGTATGCTCTTATGTATGTTTGTCTAAGGCATGAATCTTAAATGCCATGAATGATTCTTATATTGAATGTTGATCATTTGAATGTATGGCTTTTACATGTTTGTTGAGTGCTAAGCATGTTTGTATAGGGTGCCTTGCATCTAGAGTTGATGTATGTTGGTTGTGGAAGGTTTCGGTTGTGTTTGAGGCAGCCTTGTGCCTTAAACCAGCTAAAACATGTATGTTCGCAGCAGGTGTATCGAAACGGTTGGTCCCATTTCGATACGGCCTCTTGTTCCAGGCCAGGCGTTTCGGTACGCAAGGGGGTTACTTCGATACGTTTTTGCCACTAGAAATTTGAGATTTTGACGATAAATTGAAGTATTGAAACGGGCCTTGGCTTTTCGGAACGACCTTCGTACCGTTGACCACGAGAAGTTGACCGCTGAGGGCGTTTCGGAACGGTTGACCAGCGTTTCGATACGGTCTCCTCGTGTTGACTTTGGCAAGTTGACCTAGTCAAGGCGTTTCGATACACTCCTTGGGTGTTTCGAAACGACCTGCAGTATAAGTTAAAAATGGGCTGTTTTGTTGGGTTGTTTGGTTGTTTGCCTCGTTTGTTTCTTCCGTTGTTACCTTTCTCACATAGGACTTAATAATGCATCTTAATAAGATGAAATGTAATGAAAAGTTTTCTCGGGTTGTTAACCGAAGTGAAGCCTTAACGGGTTTCGCCTCGGTTATCCCCGTGTAACCTGCTCGGACCGGTCAAGCGTCCGGACCGGGACGAGAGGGTTACAAAGATTATGTTGCTATTGATAGTGGATTTGAAGATAGTGAGCACGATATTAGTGATGTAGAAGGGTATGCACATGATGTGCATGTAGGAGTAGAGAATGAAATGGACATTAATAACTTAAATAGTGATCTATTGAGAGGTTGCCCTGCTATGACCTTAGATGATGAAGAGCAGAATTATAAACCAGACCAATTGGATAGTGCCACTAATTCTGACTCAAATATTGAACAACAAAAGAAACCCAAATGTCCTGAGTTCAATTCTGAGGTAGACTCCCTAAACCCACAGTTTCAAAAAGGTATGATATTTGGGGATAAAGAGACTTTGAAATAGACAGTTAGGGATTATGGGATTAAAAATAGGGTTGATGTCCGATTTAAAAGAACCTGCAGTAAAAAAGTTCAGGTTGTGTGTAAGGAAGGGTGTCCGTGGTACACGTGGGCCTAAATATCTGACCCAAAAGATAAAATGAACATGACATGGCAGATTAAGTCTTATGTGGGAGAGCATAAATGTTTGTGGGGTTTTAAAAACAAAAATGCAACTTATAAGTGGTTAGCTAAGACTTACATAGAAAAATATAGAGCTGACACTACATACTCAACTAGACTTCTGAAGAAAGATGTCATGTCTGATCATGTGTATAACATGTCATTGGGTAAGTGTTTGAGGGCTAAGAACTTAGCACTAGAAATGGTGCTTGGGAGTCACAAGGAGCAGTACTCTATGATTTATGATTACCTTGGAGAAATTAAGCACAACCACTCTTATGCTGGACAATAGAGTGTTCCTTAAGATGTATATTTTTTTACAAGCTTGCAAAGAAGGTTACAAAGGATGTAGACTTGTATTGAGCATTGATGGCTGCCACTTGAAGGATTATTATAGAGGCATATTTTTTGCAGTTGTTTTTGTAGATGCTAATGACATCATTTATCCAGTTGCATTTGCTGTTGTTGAGATTGAAAATCAATCCTCTTGGACTTGGTTTTTGTCACAAGTGAAGAATGACCTAAACATTGAAACTTCAGAAAACATCACAATTCTGTCAGACAAACAAAAGGTACTAATATGTTTTTATCCTTAATTTAATACATTCTTAATTAAATTAATACTAACTTTTTTTAAATTTGAATCAGGGATTGAAGAGGGTAATAGCTGAAGTGCTTCCAGCTGCTGAGCATAGAAACTGTGTTAAACACTTGTATTCCAACTTCAAGAATAATAAGAAGTTCACTGGAAAAAAATCTCAAGGATGCACTATGGAAGGAAACAAAAGCTACATATTTGAAGGAATTTGAAGATGCAATGGTTGAACTTAAAGCATTGTCAACACCAGCCTTTAATTGGTTGAATGGAAAGGACCCAAGACATTGGTCCAAATCTCATTTCTCTCCTAAGAGCAAGTGTGACATGCTCTTGAGCAATCTGTCTGAGTGCTTCAATAAGGTATGACTATCATATAATAAAAGTATTGGTTTTTTTTCATATTTTTCATTCATGCACTAACATTGTTTGCTGTTTTTTGCAAGATGATTTTGGAAGCAAGAGATAAACTCATTTTGACACTAATGGAGATGGTGAGGACCAAAATTATGTACAAAATTGTCACAAAATAAGAAGAGGCTGCTAAATTTTCTGGATTATTGTGTCCAAAAATACAAAACAAGGTTGAATTGACAATTCAGCAATTCACTAGGTAACTGATAATATTTTTTATTTACTTGTAAATTGTTTATTTCTGTCAGTACTTCTTTTTTAATCACTATTTCTATTTTTTCAGGAGGAGGCTACACATATTAGAGGAAATAAGTACCAAGTTTCTGCTAGACCATTAAATCAACATGTAGTTGATTTGGGTAATCACACATGCTCCTGTAGGAAGTATGATATAACTGGTTGGTTGAATCTTTATATCTTTTTATTGCTCAATGTATACATGTAGTTTGTTTTTACATATAAAAATTAACTAACATTTTCTATTTGTCTATTTGTTTTCTCAACAGGAATTCCATGTATACATGTTGTTGCAGTCATGGTACAAAGAAATGAAAGACCTGAATCATATGTTCATTCATGTTATCATACCACCACACAACATTAGATATACAACCACTGCATTTAACTAGTGAGAGGCCCTAATCAATGGTTGCACGACACAACATGTGAGCCTGTCATAGAACCAAAATTCAAAAGACCACCACGTAGACTCAAGAAAAGAGAGTAAAGAAAGAAGATGAAGCAATAATTTCAAGCTCTAAATGGACCAAGAAGGGTTTAACCATGTATTACTTTAAGTGCAAAAAACCAGGTCACAACCAAAGAACTTGCAAGGGAGAAGTTGCCAATAGATCTGTTAATGCACCAGGATCATTTCGACCACCTACGGGTGCATCTGTTAGGCCATCTCTTAGAACACCAAAATTACAAATAAGTGATTACTAAGTTATTTGATTAATCCTTTTACTGTTAATTTAATATGTTATCTTTTCTTTGATTGAATTTTTTAAATGTTTTATGCAGGTTAGGAGGGCTACTACATCATCAGTAACAACAAACATGTCCACAACAACATCATCACTTGTGAGGGCCTCTACATCATCTTCACCACCTCTAAGAGCCACTACATCATCTTCACCACCTATGAGGGCAACAACAACATCATCATTTGTTTTTGTTCCTACTCCAGGCCATGTATGTGATCAGCAGCCAAGAAATGTTATGACAGTACGATGGATGACATCTTCACAGGAAGATAACAATGGTAGCCAATCAAGCTCAGTATTTCAAGCTTCACAAGAAGCCAACAGTCCCAATGCTTTCGCAAAAAAAAAACCTAGGATAGTGCAGGTTAATGGTTTTAGGTCTTTGAACATGTTTTGGGTATATGATTTCATACTTTGACTTATTTTGATTTATGTGAAGTTTACACCTAGAGATGATATATGTTTGAACCTATTTTGGGGTATATGGGTTGATAGTTATGAAATAGCTAAAGTCATTTTGTTCATTGAATAGCTGAAGTGAAGGTGTTTTTTTATGTATTTTGGTGATAAACAAAGTATTTTTGACAAATTATTTTGTACTTGATCCTATGTAAAATTCAAATTAGATGGTGAAATATATGCCAAGAGCAATATTTTATACGTTTCATTATTTCTACTTCTATTTTTCAATGGAATATAAAATTTTACTCTAACTTTCCACATTGAATCTAACATTTAACTCTGAATTTGCACAATAACATAACATTTCATACCAACACAAACAATCAAAACATTACATTAAGTATTCCATTACAGTACCAATCCCATTACATAATCCATTCCGTTAGATTAACTATTTCATTACCCGAAATCATTCCATAACAGTAGTACCAGTACCGGTCAACCAAAACTTACAAAATCAATCCCAATCCCAACCTTAATTCAATACCAATAAACCATAAAATTTTAAACTGCATATACCCAGAACATTAACTTTTAAAGAACCAAATAACCACAACACAGACAACCAAAATGCTAAACCAACACAGTCTTTCCTTTTTTCTTTGAACTTCATTCTCCCTTATTCTCTTCAGCAGTCCAAGAAGAACAATTCTTGTACGTGGGTTCATTAGAGGATCAAACCATTTGAAAAAGCGACAAGCATGATGCAGCAAATTACCATGGTTCTTGCAGCCAAAGAACCTCCTTCCAGGATTGTCAATGGACCACGATGTTCTTAGTTGCGCCGGAATTCCACAGCTACACACCGAAAATGCAATGGGCTCTTCGATCCCACCATCCCAATTGCGTATGGGGAATGTTGTTGCCCTTCGCCCTTCAACCTTCATTACCTCTGGAGAAAATGAATCAGAAAACGATCAAGATAGAGAAAGAATAAATTAGGGATTCAAAATTTCAAAATTTACAATAGAGGATTATGGAAACGACACCGTTTTGAAAACCAAAAGGGTTTTTATTTTTTATTTTTTAATGACGTGGAATAATTAATACTCCCTCTGTCCCACTAAAACTGTCACATGTTGACTTTTTTGGGTCAAACTTTTTCAACTTTGACCTCTTATAATTTAAAATTTATTATTGATAAAAATATGAAAAAATATATTTTAAAAACCTTGAATCAACTAGTTTTTAAATATATTTGTTATAATTTTTAATTAATTAAAATATTTAAATAAATTATAGTCAAAGTTGAAAAAAGTTGACCAGAAAAATGTCAACATGTGACAGTTTTAGTGGGACGGAGGGAGTAATATATAGGGTACACAGTCAGCACCGTTACGGTTTTCTTAGTCCACGTCACCACGTCGTCCATGATTTAATAGAGGGATGGTATAATTGGATCAAATATTAAACGTTAATGATAGTTTTGGACCAATTGAAACGTTGGTAGTAAAAACAGGTCAGACACTATAGTTTGGTGGTACCTGGCATACTTTACCCTTAATTTTATAAAAAAAACCCAAAATCTTTAATTTCTCTAAAAATCCCAAGCTCAAACTTTAGATCCCTAAATTCCTCCCCTTCCACCACCGATTCAATCACCACCGGCCACCATTGCCTTTGTCGGCCCCCACTACTAAAACCCCATCATTCTGCCGTAAAAAAGGCGATTGTTTCGTCGACGAACAGCCAAAAATGAAGAGAAAAAAAAGACTGATTAGGCTTCTAATCAACGGCTAGAGGGTGGAGGATGTTGAACGGTAAGGTACTCGACGCTTGGGGTGGTGAACGGTGAACCGCCAACGTGTGGAGGATGCCGAACGGCAAGGAAGATGTGATTTGAGGGTTTGATTGAAAGAAATTAAAATTTTGGGGTTTTTTAAGAAGTTTATATTTTTAAAGAAATTCAAAAATTAAATAAATAGATAAAAATGGGCCACGTGGCATGTTTTTATTGGATAACGAACAAATCTTAACGGCCGTTGAGGGAATTTTTTAATAAAATGTTAGGCACCAAATTGAAAAAAAAAATATAGATTGGACATATTTTTAACTATTAAGCCTATTTTAAAATGTCATATAAAGGTATGTTTCTTTTGGTTTTTTCAAATAAAGATATAACATGTCTAACATGCTCAAATGAATGCAGTATCTGATAACAGTTTCAAATATTAGACATTTATTTGAGATTTTTGTAAATGTTAGGTCCTAATTCAACCATTTTAAAGGCTAAATCCTCATTTGAGAAGATACAAAAATAGTATACTCTTATTTGATATTTTGAAAGGTTATCCTTATTTAGAGCCGGTTAAATTGTCTTGTTTATATATCTGTGGTGGAACGGGGTGTATCACACTAATTTTAAAATCAGACAACTTAACCGGCTCTAAATTTGTAGTTCTATTCCGTCCCAGCCATAACCGTGCATTTCTTAGCATTTAGTGTTGGATTTTTGTTTTTTTTTCTTTTAACATGATGATGACCGATGGAAATCGACTGCCCTCAAATTATATTTTTTTGGTGTCCTTATTTAAAAAAAATAGGTTTAGAGTTTAAGGTTTAAAGTAAGGGATTATAGTTAAAGTTTAGGGAATTAGGGGTATGATGCAATTTTAAAGTTTAGTGTTTAGGATGTGAAAATTAAGGTTAGAGTTTAGAATTTAAATTTTAAGTGTTTTTTAGTATGGGGCATAGAAGGAGGTATGATTAGGGGCAGAAAATTTTTACTCATGCTAACTAGGTACGAGAAATAAATAAAATAAAATAAATTCCACGTGGACTAAAAATAAAAATAAATAAAACCTTTTATCTCTCTCGATCTTTCCCTTTTTGATTCCTTTTTTTATTTCTGGTTGCTAATGAAACCCTCCTGAATACTGCACATTTGAGCCTTCTCATCAAACTCTCTTCGTCATAGTCCATGCATGAGTTTAGGCTTTTTGGCCCATTAACTTTGTTTCTAGCAGATATTAGTCTGGTGATAAAAAATACTTATATTATTTTATATTGTATGAATTTAAATTTCAATATTTATTTTAATCATACAAGTTTTTTTTATATTTAATAAAAAAATTTAAAAATTTAACGCACCACTAATTTTAATCTTAAAGTTACCGCAATTGATTTTATCGACACTGTTATTTTTAGTCGGGCTGAACGTTCGACCGAGTCAAGTAAAAAAATTTCGAGTTATTTGAGTTTGCAAGTTCTATTTTATAATTCAAACTTTATTTGAAACTTTTTCGAATCGAGTCAAGTTTTTGAGTTTCTGTACAAATTTTATTGTACGTATATATATTTCTATATGCATATACGTAACGACGCACATATATATTTCTATATGCATATTAAGGCTGAGCGGTGCACATATTGATTCTAATTTTAACGGCTTTTTATATGCATGTACGATATACGTACATACATACATACATACATATATATATTTCTTCATGTTTTCACATGTGATATACACAGTATATCCTGCAGAATTGACATAATCGACTCGAATATGAAAATTGATCAACTAAATATTAAAAATTTCGAGTTATTCGAATTTCCATTTTTTAACTCAAACTTTATTTGAATTTTTTAGTCGAGTCGAGTTAATAAAATTACGAATCAAATCAAAACGAGTCAATTTTTTACCTCGAGTCGAATAATTTAATTTATTTAAGTCGAGTGGATTTACCCACCCCTAATTTTTAGTCTTACCAAAACTAATGTCACCGCACCACGTATCTAAATGGACCCTCGTGAAAGTTTAAATTGAATATAGGGTAAACTACATAAATGACCATTATATTATTGGAAAAGTCGCGATTTGACAACCTTACTTTTTTTCTAAGCAATTAAACCACCATACTATTAAATTAGCTGCAACGTGACCACTAGCCGTTAGAGGTTAACGGTAGGGTGACGTGGCAGTTAAAAAGTTAAGGGTATAATTACATATTTGGTCCTTACTATTTACACATTCTTTTAATTTAGTCCTAATTTTAAACTAATAAAATAAATTAATTAGGTGGTGACATTTAGAGGAGGAAAACAAAATCCCCAAAATTGGGGTAGGAAGGAATTGAACCTGGGTGATTTAGAGAAAAAGGACACGCTTTAACCACTGCACCAAGCACATGTTTGTGCTATAAATCACCAATTATTTTATATGTCTTATTGTTTGTTACCATTCAAACTCATCTTTGAACTAGGAGAATAGCGTTTTTCTCCGGAACATCTTTGAACTCGATTCTCCGACCATGACCTGTAAATATATAGATGTCAAACCTTTGTGATCGATCGTTATGAATATCAATCAAATATGAGAAGGATGAAGACGATGAATCCAAGTTCTGTTGAGTTTCAAATATGGCTATAAGAGAGAAGGAAATGAATAAGGGTGTAAGAGGAAATATGTTCGTGTTTGAGAAGCATATAGCTCGGATCGGACATGACAAGAGACAAGCTACAATTAAATTGTTTCATCCAACCAATTATATATAACATATGCAGATGGATGTTCTTCAAAAGCAAGCAAAATTGTGATAAATACTGTCAAAACAGCTCGTAAATTTACAAGACAACTGATAGAAACTTGGTATTATCCAATTGAAGTCCTACTCTAACAACTTTTTAACATTGTCCACTTGTTCATGCACTGTGAAAAATAACAAAATTAGTGAGCATAGGGAAAAAGAATGCTAAGTGATGAAATTTCAGCATTAGTTCGAAGTCAAATGACAATTTTAAATCATCAAAAATCTTGTGTAGGTTGAATGAGATCAAATGTCTTGTGGTAGTCGAAAATTTCGTATATTTTTTAGAATGGAAAGTATAACAGTCTTGCAGCTCAAATGAGATATGACATTCCAAATATTTGGAAAAGTTTAGAAAATACCGTGTCAGATTCATAACCATATCCGACAAGCACCATAACTTCTCAAACAATTCTATGCAATAACAATCCTTTTTTCGTACAAAGGAAGTCGAATTTAATTAGTTTTACCTGAACTTTTATTGTACATCTCTATTATGCTGAGTCCAGAGTCAGTCATTACCAGATGGTAACCGGTAAATATCATCTTAAGTGACTTATAAAGCAGGCAGACAGATCCCCGCACCAATTTGGAAAGTGTATAATTATGAGCTTTGTTCATCTCATACTGCTCGAGAAACTCGTGAGATATCCATAGTTGAATTTGTATAACTTTATTCGTTTATAGTGATTATTTGAAAATATTTAAAAAAAATTACATAAACCGAGTTAAATGTGCCAAAACCAAAAGGGAGTCAAATTTGCAAAAGATATCTAATTTTTCAGTTCTTCGTATGCATTAGATTAAGAATTCACTTTTGTGTGACCTGGAGTGTGGATAAGCATAATGTCGTCTACGAGGCTCCATGGACCGTTCCCCTCTAGCTTCATCTCAATATCGACTTTAAGTTTGGATGAGTTTGAATGGTAACAAACAATAAGACATATAAAATAATTGGTGATTTACATCACAAACATGTGTTTGGTACAGTGCTTACCACTGCACCAAATGTATTTTTTGTGATATAAAGTACAACATTTAATATATGTCTTATATAGATTTTAATGCTTGAGAAAATTATTATTTTCACGATGTGCTTGCCCTCGAATTCGGTTAATATTATTTTCACGATTAAATTTTTAATAAATATTAAAATTATTAATTAAGTAAAAAAAACTCAATTCAACGATTATATACGTGGAATTATAAAAATAAATCTAAAATTGAAAAATATATTAAATTTAGTTTGAAATATAAAAAATTTTAAAATAATATTAATTTAGTTATTAGATTTATTTAATTGGGTTAGATTTTTTTATGGATCATAAAAATATTACATTCGAATTTCTTAAAACTACATTTCATTTCATTCGAATTTCTCAATTCAAGCATTAAAATCTATATAAGACATATATTAAATGTTGTACTTTGTATCACAAGAAATACACTTGGGGCAGTGGCAAGCACATGTGCTTTCAACAATGAGGTCCTTGGTTCGAATCCTTGCAATTGCATTTTCTTCTCTTTAATTTTCTGGGCATTAACAATCATTAAATACATATATTAATGACTCTATAGCACGAAAGTGTGCTTGGTTCAGTGGCAAGCACATAGCCTCTCTACCCAGAGGTCTTGAGTTCGAATCCTGGTATGGGCGTTTTTGTTCCTTTCAATTTTCCATCTCCAATTGGGTGACACGTGTCACCACCTGATTGGAGGTGGAAAATTAATTAAATTAATTAAATAAAAATAATTAAATACTTCCAATAAGGTGGTGACACGTGTCACCATCTTATTGAATAATTAATTTATTTTATTAGATTAAATTTAAGACTAAATTGATATATTGTATAAATATAGAGGACCAAATGTGTAATTATACCAATTTTTTTATATATTGTATAAATATAGAGGACCAAATGTGTAATTATACCAATTTTTTTAACAGTTCCGTCAATTTTTTCGTTTTTTTACGGCGTGTGGCAAACGTGGCACCATTTAAATAGTTGTGTGGTGTATGTGAGACGAAAAAAAAATAGTGGTCAGATCGACACCAACCCCATAGTTCGGTGGTCAACTGTGTAGTTTACCCTATAATATATGTGTTAACCGTTAAATAAGTGCTCAAACTATATATTTTTCAGTTAGGTGCTCAAATTATATATTTTTCAGTTAGGTGCCTAAATTATTTTTTAGGTCAAATAGATGTTTAACGTTTCATTCTGTGACACATTTAAAGTTTTTTCATGACAGACGTTAATTTTTCTCGTTATCCAATAAAATTCGAATACGTGTCATGATTTTTTTCTGAAATTAAAATTTGAAAAATAAAATAATATATTAATTAACTCAACAATCTTTAATTTCTCTAAAAAAGCTCAACCCTAACCTTAAGTCCCTAAATTCCTCCACTCCGACCACCGATTCAACCACCACCGACTACCATTGTCTTCATCGGGCCCTATCTACTAAAGCCTCATCATCTCAGTCGTAAAAAGTTGACAGATGAACCGCCAATTTCACCGTCGACGAATACCCAACAATGAAGAAAAAAGAGGTCGATGTGTTCCAATCGACAGCTAGAGGGTGGGGAATGTCGAACGGCGAGGTACCCAACACTTGAGCGGTGAAAGGTGAACCACCAACGTGTGGGGGATGTCGGACGGTGAGGGAGAGGTGATTTGGGGGGTTCGATTGAAAAGAATTTAAAACTTAGGAATTTTAAAGATATTTATATTTCTAAAGAAATTCAAAAAAAATTAAAAAAGGTCACGTGTCATGTTTTGATTGGTTGAAGAGATTTTTTTAACAGCCGTTGATGGAAACACATTAAATGGGTCACAAAATGAAACGTTAGACACTTATTTCATCCAAAAAATAATTTAGACACCTAACTAAAAAAAGAACATCTTTGGCCACTTTTTTAACGGTTAAGCCCTAATATATTTACAAAACACATTGCATTGTAAAAACACACCAAGTACAGTGACAATGTTTCGTACAAACATTAAACAATCAACATATAATAGAAAGAAAGAACATTAGTCAAAGTGGAGGAACAAAAAGCTCCGAGATTCTTGGGATGTCAAACCCTAATATCTTGAAACCGGGTTCTTTGAACACTAGCAACAGTCCAGCGGTACCGCCGACCCGGGTACCGTTGGAAGGCTTGTCGGACCCCCCCGAAGAGGCCGTGGCCAGTCTAGGGAGTAGACTGATGGTGCAGGTTGTAGTACCGCCGGTGCTGGAGCGGGCAGGCGACGTGCTTGTTGAGGAGGTCCTACGCGATGTGAAGCGGGGTAAACTTCTAGGGGATAGGCAAGCGTCGATCGGTGAAACTGTGGTGGACGACGTTATGGTGGATGGCAGTGGCGTTCTTGATCAGAGGATGATGGCGGTTGATGCATCGTCGGTTGGTTCGAATAATGAAGCGCCTGGTGTAGCACCGATTAGTCCCTCATATGCGTCTACGGTGGCGGGGAAGGCTGTGAGCAGCGGTTCTCCAGTGACCCCTATCTCGAACGATGAGGTGGTTGTGCCGGATCAGGATGTCTGAGTTATTAGGGATGAGAAGTTTCTTATTGTGCAGTTTTCGGACCGAGTGCATGAGTTGTATGACCAGAGCATGAGCAAGTCAGTTATCGTTAGGCTTTTGGGGCGAAAAATTGGGTACGGAGTGTTGCTTAGTCGGATAAAGACGTTATGGAAACCTCAAGGGGAGTTTCAGCTCGTGGATATTGAGAATGAGTATTTTATCGTCCGGTTTGCTTTGGAAGACGACTTTGTAAAAGTGTTAACGGATGGTCCATGGACGATTTATGGAAGCTATTTAACTGTTCAACCATGGAGTCGTGCGTTTTCCTCTGAGGAATGACATCCTTCTCACGTGATTGTTTGGGTTCGTTTACCAGGTTTACCATACATGTATTACTCTAAAGGTTTCTTTCGGCACATTACTATGAATATCGGCTGGGTTATTCGGGTGGACTATAAAATGGATACGGGTGATAGAGGACGTTTCACTCGACTTGCTGTTATGGTGGATCTGACGAAACCTTTACTCCATTGTATTGGGATAGATAACTTTGTTCATGCCATTGAGTACGAGGGGCTTCCCGATATTTGTTTTAAATGTGGAGTGTATGGGCATTCGGCGACAGTTTGTGGTATTGCCGATTCTAAACCAGAGGATGTGGGGAGGAGTGCTGGCCCGGTGTGGAATTATTATAAATCGGAGGACGTGTTTGGTTCGTGGATGCTAGCGGAGCCGCGCAAGCGTCGGTATTCTAAAGCAAGTGGGACTGCGGTTGGAGCCTCTGCACCTTCGCGCAAGAGGATGGGGTTAAGGGTTGATGCTCTTCAAGATTTGGATGATGGAGTTCAGGAACCCTTGCCGACTGTCAATGGGACCGTGAAAGGGACTACAGGACCATCGAGTGAAAAGACTGGCAAAATGGTAGAGCCGTCACGGGTTGTGACTAACGGTACCAAACATGGTTTAACGGTACCTCAAGTTGTATCTTTGGGTGAGAGGCAGGATCCGGTGGTTGATACTCATGTACCTAATATAAATAATGGTAAGCATTCGACAACAGTTATATCGGATGATGGAGGTTTAGAGAGACGGAGCACTAGGATGAATGGGAAGAACAAGGGGGTGGTTAAAGCTGTAACTCCTCCGGTGCGTAAAGGCC
Organism: Hibiscus trionum; assembly: GCA_030270665.1. Classification (NCBI taxonomy): domain Eukaryota; kingdom Viridiplantae; phylum Streptophyta; class Magnoliopsida; order Malvales; family Malvaceae; genus Hibiscus; species Hibiscus trionum. The sequence continues at coordinate 3,320,060 of BSYR01000012.1, forward strand.
TTAGCGTGAAAAAGCGTAGTGCATTCTAATTCCCACCTCCGATGATCTTATCGGAACGGGTGTAGAATGTGCATGGAACATCAGGAAAGGATTTGGCTACACAGAAACTATCTCCTACCTCGGCTGATCCGGGTATTAGTAGTAATGGGGAGGGTGTTGGTGTAGCTCCTCAGGTTTCGACGGCGGTGGATCAGGTTTTGAATGATGATTCGGTTGCGATGCATCTGGACATGGAGAATGTTGAGCCTCGCCAGTGAGGTTAGATGTTTCTTTTATTTTTTTCTTTAATAATGATTAAGGTTTTTTTCTGGAATTGTCAGGGCGCTGCAAGCCCTGAGTTTAGGTGTCATTTTCGTGATTTCATGAGGAGATATCATCCGCAAGTTGTTGTTATCATAGAACCGCGCATTAGTGGTACTTCTGCTGATAGGATGGTTAAACGGCTTGGTTTTCCGCATTCTTTCCGTGTTGAAGCCCATGGTTTTAGTGGTGGTATTTGGTTATTATGGCGCGAGGACTTTGAGATTGAGGTTCTGAAAGTTTCTAATCAGTTCGTCCATTGTCGGATTTCGTACCATGAATATGGTAGATGTTTTCTGCTTACTGCAATTTATACCAGTCTGTCGGTTGCTAAACGGAAATGGTTATGGCCAGCGTTATTGGAGCTTGCCCCGACATCGGATCAACCATGGATTCTGAGAGGTGATTTTAACATGATTCATAGTTCGGAGGAACGTCGGGGTGGTTCGTTATCATCTTTGGGCTTTAGTCCTTTATTTCAAAATTTTGTTTTTGACTCAGGCTTGACTGATATTCCGTTTTCTGGGCCGTTGTTCACTTGGAATAGAGGAAATCTGTATCAACGTCTAGATCGATGCTTAGTAAGTGATTGATGGCTTCAGGCTTTTTCGGGTACATAGATATCGCACCTTGACCGTATTGGCTCTGATCATTGCCTGTTACTTGTTCAGTTGGATTCGACAGATGTTGAACATAGCGACAGACCTTTCAAATTTTTGGCAGCTTGGCAAGATCATCCTGAGTTCGCTAAGGTAATTGAATCGAAGTGGGATAGTGGTAGGGAGGTGCTTTCGAACTTAACTTCTTTGCAGGGCAAGTTGGCCGAATGGAACAAATCAGTCTTTGGGCATGTAGGGAAGCGAAAAAAATGAGTTACTACGAAGGTTGCGGGGTATTGAAAAGGCCTTACAAAATAGGCATTCCGGGTTCCTCGTTAATCTGCATCATTCGCTTAGTATAGAGTTAAATAAGGTGCTGCTGTAGGAAGAGAGTATGTGGATGCAAAAGACGATATGTCAGTGGGTTTTGGAAGGGGATCACAATACAAAGTTCTATCATCGGTTTGCTAAGGCTAGACGGAGGAAGAATATTGTTCGTGCCTTGCGTGACGACAATGGGAGTTGAGTCTCTGACGACGGTGAGTTAAAATCTATGGCTGTGAATTTCTTTCAGAATTTGTTTTCGAGTTAGGGTAATGATGGATATGAGTACGCTATCTGCGGGGGTTTTCGGGCCCTTGCAGCTAACGAAGTTTCACCTCTACTTCGGCAAGTCAGTGATGAGGATGTACGTGCAGCTCTTTTTGCTATGTGGCCGCTCAAAGCTCCAGGTGTTGATGGTTTTCATGTGTTCTTCTACCAACAGAACTGGAACATTGTGGGTCCTAGTATATGTAATTTTGTTCGTGGTATCTTCGCTGGTCTGCCTATTGATCCTTCCCTGAATCAGACTCTGTTGGTACTTTTACCGAAAGTTCCTAGGCCTGAACATATTAGTCAATTTCGGCCAATAAGCTTTTGTTCCGTTTTATACAAGGTGATTACAAAGGTTATAGTTAACCGGTTAAAGTCGTTTCTACCAGATTGGGTTTCGGAAGCTCAGACTAGTTTTGTTCCAGGGCGTCTGATTTTGGACAATATTGTTATTGCACATGAGGTTATTCACTCGATGCGTAAGAAATCTGGTCGCAAAGGGTGGATGGCCATTAAGGTTGATCTGGAGAAAGCATATGATAGGTTGGAGTGGTCGTTTATTAATGATACTCTCCGTGAGATTGGGTTACCGGACTGTTTTCGAAGTTTAATTATGCGATGTATTATGTCCTCGACGATGCATGTGATTTGGAATGGCTCGCCATTTAATTCATTCACTCCGTCTAGGGGTATACGGCAAGGTGACCCTTTATCGTCGTACATTTTTGTTATCTGTATGGAAATGTTGGCGCATGCTATTGTGAAGGAAGTCCAATCTGGGGCTTGGAAACCTGTCACTCTTGCGCGTAATGGCCCAGGTATATCCCACTTATTCTTTGCTGATGATTTAGTTTTACTCGTTGAAGCCTCGATATCCCAACTTCATGTTATTAACCGTGTCTTGAGTGGTTTTTGCGCTGCTTCGGGTCATAAGGTGAGTGTGCAGAAGACTAATATTTTGTTTTCCCGCAATGTGGATGGTGCTATTCGTGGCTTCCTCAGTTGTGGTTTTGGTTTTACCGAAGTTTCGGACTTAGGTAAATATCTGGGTGTGCCTTTATTGCATCAACGGGTTACTAATGGGACTTACCAGTTCTTAATACAAAAAGTTAGTGATAGATTGTCAGGATGGTCAGCTAAATCCTTATCCTTGGCGAGGCGTATTTTGTTGGCGAAAGCGGTTTTGGAGGCAATTCCTTCATATACCATGCAAACTACCTTATTGCTTAAAGGGGTATGCATAGAGATCGAGAAGCTAATCAATAAATTTATTTGGGGTAACTCGTCTGATGGCCGTCATGTGCATCTGGTAGATTGGAATACTGTGTGTAAACCCAAGGCTGATGGTGGCATGGGTTTTAAGCATTTGAAAGATCAGAATGCAGCTTTCTTGATAAAATTGGCTTTTGGCTTGGTTGCTCAACCAGACAGGTTTTGGGTACGGGTTCTGCATTCTAAATATAGGTGCGACGGGGTGATTCCGAATATTGTAATGCGAGGTAATCAATCTCACCTTTGGAAAGGTATATGTAGTGTTTGGGATAAGGTTCGTAGTCATATATCGTGGAAGATAGGTAATGGTGATGGCATTAATTTTTTGACAGATCGATGGGTTGGGGAAATCGGTTGTCTTAAGGATTGGGTTCTTCCTAATATTTTGCTTCCGGATGGGTCGACTCCTCTATCGTCGATGGTAAACAAGTTTGGTGAATGGAAGTGTGATATTTTCTAACATTTGTTGCCCCTGCCTATTGTTATGCGGAATGCTGCAATTATCCCTCCTTGTGCTTCGATTTCGCGTGACTGTTTCAGATGAGATGCTTCATCCGATAACAAATTTTTGGTTTGCTCAGCTTACAGAATAAGAATGCAGCAAAGTGAGTCGCGGGCTGGCCCTATTTGGAGCATGATTGATCGGTTGCCGGGGTTGCCAAGGGTTAAATCCTTCTTGTGGTTGCTACTGCATAGGAGGTTGCTAACTAATGTCGAGAGAGAACGACGTCACCTCACGACTGGTGTGCAGTGCGAGATATGTGGGAATGAGGCTGAAACGTTAGATCATCTGTTTCGGCAATGCCCGACGGTGCATGAGTACTAGAAGTCGGTTGTTTCGCCGAAATTTTGGCCGAATTTTTTCAACATGGAGTTCACAGATTGGGTACGCTGCAATCTGCAGTTTGTTTATGTGTTTGCTCCTACAATTGTGAATTGGCCTCTCTTTTTTGGATCGTTACTTTGGCTAATTTGGAAGGAAAGGAACTGGTTGGTCTTCACCCTTGAGGTTACTTGGAGTTTGCCAATTGTGGAGAGGTGTCGCATTGTTGTGCAAGAATGTGAGCAGGCGAGAACCATGCACTCTCGGTTGGGGACAACAATCGCTCCGGTCCGCATGGGCTTGGAACGATGGATGACACCACCCCCAGGATGGGTCAAGCTCAATTCGGATGGGGCTAGGGTTCAAGCGGATGGTCGGACGGTATGTGGAGGTGTGATTCGGAATGATAGGGGTGAGTGGTTATTGGGTTACTCCAGGTTCGTTGGAATTTGTTCGGTTCTTGATTCTGAGCTTTGGGGTGTGTTGGAAGGTCTCAAACATGCTTGGGAAAGAGGTTATCGACGTGTTGTCGTGGAAATTGATAATAAGGAAGCCGTTCGGCTTTTAAATATGCCGGCTAGGGACGTTGGAGATCATTCGCTGGTTTATCATATCAAGATGATGTTGTTGAATGATTGGAATGTTCGGTTCCATTGCGTGTCACGTAAGGTTAATGGTGTGTGTGATAGCTTAGCGAAACATGGGTTGAGTTTTGTGAGTGGGGTGGCTGTATTTTGTCAACCTCCGGATTTTGTGTTAGATGTTTTCCACTCGGACATTAGCGATGACGTTATTGATGTTTGATTTTATGTAGGTTACCGGGTGCACTCTTTTTCCTCCAATTTAAGTTAGGGAGGTTTTTTAACGAGGTGTCCGGATAACTATTTTTTAATAAAAAAACATATACAAAATTCAATGAATAATTCCCACGCATTAACGGTTAAAAACATATTTAGCCTTACATTTTTTTTTTCATTTTGTCTATGGGAGAAATATTTTTTTTTATTAATTTATCTTTTGAAGTAGTAAAATGTTATCAAAATCAGCACACTATTATCCCTCCATTAAAAAGGTCTGGTAGAACATCCCATGACATTATCGGAAAGTGTCACAAAATAAAATATCTATTGTTGTTTAAAATTTTAAATAATATAATTTTTTTAAATATATTTAAAAGTAATATTTTTATCATTTTATTTTTTTGAAATATATATCAAGCTTTTGTAGTTTTTTTTTATAAATTTTGAAAACGGTGTTTCACATTTCTTCGAGAATTTAATTTTTTTCCTGATTTTTCTTTCATTTTTTTATATTTTTCTCGTTTTTTTTTTCATTTTTACATCTATTTATGTTATTTTATAATTTTTAAAATTTTTGGTCAAATTAACTTCTCTGTAAATGAAAAGTGTTAGTCATCTAATGATAAATAGCTTAAAATAACGTGTCAAACTTACATAACATTGCACATTGCACATTGGAATGATAATATTATATAAATAAATATGTTGACTTAATGACGCGAAAATTATTTTTATACAAAAAATTTGTTGACGTGTCATTTTGTCAAATTATCTTAAGATAATTATTATTTGTTTACTATTAATTTTCATCCACGAATGTATTATTTTTCACTTAAAATGAAACGTTGAGAGTTACAAAGTTAAATGTTGTGCATGTTACTTTCCCTGGAAGACTCTCGACATTAACGCAAAAGCTCCTTTTTTAAGCCCTAACTTTCCCTTTATTTTGAAATAAACAAATTGATATCAGAAACTTGATTATGTTTGTGATTTCTTGATGGTTTCCGTTACCCATATCAGGTATGAACCTATTTCATAAATTTATTTTGCTTTCACTTCATTTCCAATTTAAGCACGAATTCTATCCTATTTTGTTTCGACTTTTTTTTTTTTCTTGCATCGTCGCCCAAGTAATTTTCTTTGCTGTTCTATATGCTTTGCCTTGTAATGTATATCCAGTTTGCTTGACCGGTGTTCATTTTTTCAATTAATTTTATATGCTTTAAATATATGCTATGTCTTCTTCATATTTTATTCAATTAATTTATATGATTAAACATAAGTTCATATGTTTAATTATATGCGTATATATTTGTTTAACGATGGCTTGTATTTATACAATCAATTAGTATTTTATACAAATTTTTTCAGGGAAAATAGAAATGTGGGCAACTTTGGGGGGCTAAAGATATATTTAACCCTTTTAAAATTTTGAAAATTGAATTAAAATTAAGCCTTAGTAATTATGGCCCTGTTTGACAATTAATGGATAGCTGATAGCGGATAGCAGATTACATTAGTTGATAGTTGATTGCATTAGCTGATTTGACTAGCGGATTGTATTAGCTGATTGTATAAAATTGTTTGGTAAAATTAACTGATAGCTATTAGATTATTTGAACAAGTAAAATGACATATAAGGACATGATTATATTCAATATTGTTTGAATAATTTATTAGTTATTAATATTTGTATCTAATTAATATTAATTAGATCTATAAAATTATTTTTAATATAATTTTTCTAAACATATTCGAATGATTTATATATTAATTTATTATTTATATAATTTTTAATATAATTTAATTAATTAATAAATTTAAATACACATATAAACATGTGATAATAAAAAGCAAAAAGTAAATATGATTATCTTATAAATAGGGTGATAAATTATTTAATTTAGGTTATTTTGAGATTTTTGGTAACTGGTAAGGGTAAAAGAGTCTTTACAACTCTAATATCAAACCTCTAATCTCAAAAAACACCTATTATGAGCTTTTTTTTAAATTAATAGTTTCACTCCAATCCGCTCTTTCAATCCGCTGTTCACCAAACAACAATATTAACGAATTTGACTGGTCAAACCTCTATTTTTTGCCCAAACCACTTTTTACCAAACAAGCCTATGTATTTGAATCACATACTGTTGTAAAATTGTCACTTTAATTCTTTACTACTTCCAATCATTTTGCCCATTTATTTATTTTTATTTTGTCATCACTTTTAATCCTCATTGTTAGCCGTTAAAAAGTTAATATGACCCAGTGAAAGTGTGAAACACAATCATGCGCCAAAAAATTTTAAAATTATTAAAAATGTTATAAAAATAAAACCATTACAAATAGAAAACCTTAAAATAAAAAAACTTATATTTTTTACTAAAAATAATCTTAGATTTTTTCTTTCAAATTTTTTTATATTTACCTTTTTTTAAAATGTAATAATGCTAAATAATTTGAAAAAAATAAAAAACATTAAATTCTAAAATATTATTAAAAATTAGAAAATCCAGGAAAAAACAATCTAAGAGTCAGGCTTTTTCTATTTTAAGGATTTTTTTTGTATTTTTATTAATTTTATGGTTTTTATTTTTTAAAAGATTTAAAATAATTAGGTTTTAAAATATAATTTTCAAAAGAAATTATGAACTTGTGATAAATTTATTTTTTAAATGGTTTTACATTCATAAAAATGGTTTTACAATTTTTTTTTAATTTTTTTCATTCTAAATAAATTTTATTTTTAAAAGTCGTTTTTGCATGGGACGATGGTTTATTTTGCCACTTCAACCTTTTTTTAATGATTAACGGAGAGAAATTAAAACTGATGTTGAAATAAAGTGGAGAGACCAAATTTATTGAAACAAATAAAATAACTAAAATATCGATTTTAAAATTAAACTATTATGTATATAATTAAATCTATATTAAAATCTTTCATATGATTATCAAATTATAAAATGGATTAAATTTAATTTGTAAATATAAGATTGGACCCTTTTTATATTTTATGTAATTATATATTTTGTGTGAAAAAAAACATGTTATTTAAAATTTGGCATATTTATTATATTCATATTTCTAACCTTGCTAGTTGCTGCAATCCAATTTAAATCAGAAGTAGGATATAGTTGATATTAGGGGTGTAAACGAGCCAAGTCGAATTTGAGTAGTGTTATTGACTCAACTCGTTATGATTTCGAGTTGAGTTTGAGCTCAAGTAATTTTTAATGAGCCTGAGAAATCTAAGCTCGACTCGTTAAAAACTCGAGTCAAATTCGAGCTTGATTCGAGCCCAATCGAGTCAAGTGTTGACTGATTTTTGACCACGTCGGACTCGAGTAGTTCGCGATCTGCCGCGTCTCATTTAAAGCCCTATTAGGGAAAAAAACTTTGATGCACAAGTTGTGTAAACTTAAACTTGTTAATTTAGGGTTTAAGGTGTTAGTTTAGGGTTTAGCTTGTTTGGTATAGAATTTAAGATTTAGATTTTAGGGTTTAGGCCTTATGTTTAGGGTTTATGTTTTAGGGGTTTAAGTTTAAGAATTTAGATTTTAAATTTAAAAAAATAAAAAAATTAATATATTATATTTTTGAGTAGCTCGCGAACTTTTCGAGTCAAGTATCAAGTAGTTCGGCTCAGCTCGTTAAGAACTCGAGCTGAGTTAAGTGGAATTCAATCAAATCAAATTTTTACTCGTCTCATTGAGATTAATATAGGTTCTACGAATACGAAGTACTGGTCTCGTGCATATAATTAGTTGATTAGAATCAGGTGGTCCCAGCCAGACTGGCAATGAAACGACATCGTCCGTGTCGGCTACCTGACTGACGTTAGTTAAAAAAAAAAGTAATTATCTATTTCTCTCAAAGCCACTATCAAGGACGAGAGCGAAAACAATAATAAAAAGAAGGGATTTTCAAAAAAAAAATAATAATAATAAAAAGAAGGGTAAAGTACTTAAAAGACCACTATACTATCATTTAAGATTAGATTTGACCACTATACTTCTAATTGCAGCAATTAAACCACTGAACTATTAAATTAAATTCAATGTGATCACATACCGTTAAAATTTAACAGATGAGGTGACGTGCAGTTAAATGAAATATGTATAATTATACATTTGGTCCTTGCAACTTACATATTATATCAATTTAATTTTAATTTTAATTTAATAAAAATTTAGTCAACCAATCAGATGGTGACATGTGTCATCATATTTCTCTTGATTTTAATATCAATTTAATATATTTAATCAACCAATCGAATGGTAACACGTGTCACAATCTCATTGGTTGAAAACAAAGGAACAAAAAAAGCAAATGCCCTGGCTAGGGATTGAACCCAAGCCAATAGCTTGGAAAACTGACACTCTATATAATTTTAAAGGTTACTTTGTTGGTAAAAATTAATATAATTAATAATATTTATTATTTTCAAAAAATATTTATATATAATAAATTAATAAGATTAGTAACAATATGACCATTGATACAATGATGTTGACGAACATAAATTTTATAATAAAAATTTATTTAACGAATCTAAATTAATGAACATAATTTAATATAAATTTTTTACGAATCTAAACTTACGAACATAAATTTTATTTTTTACTTTTAATAAAATAATTTAATTAAAAATTAATTTAACGAATCTAAACTCACGAACATAAATTTTAATATTATTTTTTATTTTTAATATAATAATTTAATTAATAATTAATAAAAAAATAAAATTATTAATAAATTAATTATTAGATTTATTTCACTAGTTTAGATGTTTTTATGCATCCCAAAAGTGTCATGTTTGATTCCCCTTAATTCAAATTTATTTCTTTTTTACTAGCACGAGCAACAAACTAAGATATATATTAGATTTTGTACATTGTATCACAATATTTTAGTTGGCCTAGTGGTAAGCATGCAACCCTCCTACCAAGCTAACCCAAGTTTGATTCCTGCCAAAAGCATGTATGCCATGCCTTTATTTTCTTCCTCCAATCTGTGACACGTGTCACCAGATGATTGAAGGAAACATGTGGTCATATTGCGTCCAATTTAATAGATTATAAGGACCAAACTGATAGAGTCTATAAGTAACGATGATTAAATGTGAAATTATACAAATATTTATTAACTGACAATCACTTATCCCGTTAGATTTTAACGGCAGGTGGTCTGAGTCCAATTTAATAATTTAATGGTTTAATTAATACAATTAAAAGTATAGTGGTCAAATAAAATCTTAAATAATAGTATAGTGGTATTTTAAATAATTTACCTAAAAAGAAGAGAAAAGAAAAGCCCAGTCCTCAGCCGAGATTGAAATTTACATCGATCCTTTGTTTTCTTTTCTTTCTTTAACTTTAATCACCGTTCTCCCTCGCTCTCCCTCTCTCTTTGCTTGCCTGGTTAGGGTAGAATCCAAATTAACGCTTTGAGCTGCATTTCCCTTTCTCTGCGCGCTAATAAAGGCATCTGATTCACGCTTTTATCTGATGGTTGATTTGCTATGGATTTTCATCTCTACTTCTAGCTTTGTTACGGATCCGCTGCTCTCAGTTTCACGAGATCTCCTCGCCGTTAACTCGTAATTCTCGTATTTTTCCCGCTTTTTGATTCTTCATTTAAAAAAAAAAATATTTCTTAGTGATTTGTTGTTGTTGTTCTTAGGCTTTGATTGCCAATGGCGTTGAAGCGGGGACTATCCAGTGTGGGCGTCCACAGGAACAGAAGTTCTGGATCTCGATTCCCTATCGTGATTCTCGTCCTCTTCTCAGTTCTCGCCCCGCTTGTTTTCTTCGTCGGTCGTGGGCTTTATATACCAGGTTCGCTTTTTTCTTTTTCTTTCTCTTCGTTCTCCCCCCTCGCATTTTAAGTACTATTTAGCATACATCACTTTGATTTTGTTATTCATTTGGTTAATGCAATTCAGAAAAATAATTTCAAAATGATATCAATTAATTCGTTGTTTAATTGATTGATATTTTTTTGTGATTGGTTTCGATATTAGGTTGGTGATTTTTTTTTGACATGTGGTTTCATTAGAAATTTTTGAGTAAAGTGGTCTACATTAGTTACTCTAAAACTTTCATGAATGCTTGTTCCTAGTAAATATCACTTGTAACTGAAGCTCTTTGCCCCTCTTCGTGTAAATTTAACGTTGCATTAATAGGAATTTAACAAAAAATTTCACCGAATTTTTAATTGAACCGAAGACTGTTCTTCATCTAATCAGCCCAGCTAATGTTTGTTTAATTGCTTTGTGAATCTAAATTTGAGATATGAATTCAATTGTATTGTTATCCATATTGAGTATCGTGCCTTTTTAATTTATCCTAAAGGTTTGGTGTTCTCCAATTGATTGAATCTGATACTTCCCGGTTATTGTTTCTTGTGCAGATCAAAATGGTTACACCAAACAGGTTTCGTCTTTAAAAGCTTTTCATTTACATTGCTGTTATAATGACAGACTCATGTGGCTTCTTTATAATCTCTTTACACGGTTTTAAAATGTTTGAGTTTTGCAGAATGTTGATTGGAGGGAAAGGCTGGCATTGGAATCTATCAGAAACCTTTTCACTAAAGAGGTATTTTGGAGAATATGCAAGCTGATTTAATCATGTTTTTGCTATAAGAAATGATAGGCTTTATTGTCTGAGCCACATTTGAGTTGATTCTAGGTTATTGATGTTGTAACTACAAGCACGGCTGATTTGGGGCCACTAAGTTTAGATTCTTTCAGAAAAGGCAACTTGTCTGCATCATGGAAAGTTATTGGTATAGAGACATCAGTTGAAGATGATGCTACTTCTCAGGTTGGTTTCATAGTAATGCTGTATCTCACCAGTTACATCTATTGTACTTTTCTATCTTTTACAGCCTTTTGCCGTATTTCCCGCCAATTTTAGTTGATTGATTAATGTTCATTGGATTCTCACATATTCATAGTCAAATCAAAAGGCTACAGATTTGAAACAAGAAATGTCTCAAATTAAAGAGGGAAGGCTTCTAGATGGTAATGTCTCACCAGAAATATATGCATAATTTTCTTTACATAATTTTCTTTCATTCTGACTTGCCTATTTGACGCAGATGATCATTCATCTGATACACCTGCAAAAACAATTCGAAGGGTAATTATCATCTTTTGATACACTGTGACTTAATATCATAACGAAGCATATTATAAATGTGCATTTCACTTTTCTTGCAGCAACTGAGAGATAATAGACGTGCGAAGCGGGCTGCTGAATTGGTGCAACAAGATAATGAAGCTATTTTGAAACTTGAAAATGCTGCCATTGAGCGATCCAAAGCCGTGGACTCTGCTGTTCTGGGAAGATACAACATATGGAGGAGAGAATTTGAGAATGATAACCCAGATTCCACAGTGCGCTTGATGAGGGATCAAATTATAATGGCACAGGTTTATGTAAGCATAGCAAAGATGAAAAATAAGCTTGATTTGCAGCAAGAACTGCAGATCAGGCTCAAAGAGAGTCAGCGTGCCGTTGGAGAATCAACAGTTGATGCTGATCTACCTCACAGGTAAAGGATGGTATATCTGTAATCTCATTGGCAATGTGCAGTCTATGTTTCCTTCTATTTTCACTCTTGGTGACTCTGGAAGTTTCTTATTCTATTTTCTCATTCAACATTGTTTAGTGCACCCGAGAAGATTAAAGCAATGGGCCAGGTTCTATCCAAAGCAAGAGAGCAATTGTATGATTGCAAGTTTGTCATTGGAAAACTCAGAGCAATGCTTCAGACATCAGAAGAACAAGTTAGAAGCTTGAAAAAGCAGAGCACGTTTCTGAGTCAATTAGCTGCCAAAACTATTCCCAATGCAATTCATTGCTTGTCAATGCGTTTGACGATAGAATACTATCTCCTTCCCATAGAGAAGAGAAAGTTTCCTGGAAGTGAGAATTTGGAAAATCCAAACCTCTACCATTATGCTCTCTTCTCTGATAATGTCTTGGCTGCATCAGTTGTTGTCAACTCAACTATCATGAATGCCAAGGTCATATTAGCTGCCTTACTGTCTTTTTTTAGAGATTCTTTCACAACTGTCTTGGTTGTTCTTTCGGTTTGCACTTCTAGAATAAAAATTAATTGTTATATCTTGAAGAATTGAGGCTTGGCTGCGGTCTTGACTAAATTCTTCTTCTTGGTGTTGCAGGATCCTTCAAAACATGTTTTCCATCTTGTTACCGATAAACTTAATTTTGGAGCAATGAACATGTGGTTTCTGTTGAATCCACCTGGAAAAGCAACCATTCATGTTGAAAATGTTGATGAATTTAAGTGGCTTAATTCATCTTATTGCCCTGTCCTACGACAGCTTGAGTCTGCTTCAATGAAAGAGTATTACTTCAAGGCAGATAATCCAACCAAATCTGCATCTTCAAACTTGAAGTATCGGAACCCAAAGTACCTATCAATGCTTAACCACTTGCGGTTCTATCTGCCACAAGTATACCCCAAGTTAAATAAGATCCTCTTTCTTGATGACGATATTGTTGTCCAGAAAGACTTGACTGGATTATGGTCTGTGGATCTCCATGGGAAAGTAAATGGTGCAGTTGAAACTTGTGGTGAAAGTTTTCACCGCTTTGATAAGTATCTCAACTTCTCAAATCCTCATATTTCACGGAACTTTGATCCTAATGCTTGCGGGTGGGCATATGGGATGAATATGTTTGATCTCAAGGAGTGGAAAAAGAAGGATATCACTGGCATATACCACAAGTGGCAGAATATGGTGAGTCTATGGAAAGACCATATATCTGATTTCATGTTATTTATTTTCTCCTTCATGCATGCATATAATTGTTTTGGGATCAAATCATAGAGTTTGCCAATCATCATATATCATTCTAGCTGACACTAAAGAAGGCCCAGGTATAATTTGTTATGTTCTTTTTTAAACTGCTTATCAGAATGAAGATAGAACGTTGTGGAAGCTTGGGACACTCCCTCCTGGGCTGATTACATTTTACGGTCTTACGCACCCACTCGAGAAGTCATGGCATGTACTTGGTCTGGGCTACAATCCAAGTGTAGACAAAAAAGAAATCGAACATGCAGCAGTTGTCCACTACAATGGCAACATGAAACCATGGCTTGAGTTGGCAATGACCAAATATCGATCATACTGGACCAAATACATCAAGTATGATCATCCCTACCTACGCAGCTGCAACCTTAGTGAGTGAACTTGATTAATTAAAAGCTTGACGTTTTTTTTTGTTTCTCTTTCCCACATTGATTATTCTTCTTTGTATTTCATTAAATTCATCCCCTTAAGCACTCGGGCATTGGAACGAGTTAACAAATTGTATGAATGTTAACCTGTGAAGACACACTATGATCTTTTTTTTCCTCTTTCTCCATTTGGGATGTAAGTTCGGTTTAGACAGAATATCGAACCTCGTATGAACTGGAGTCCATTGTATTTTTTCAAATAGGGCTCGTTTTTCAGGATTTAATATGTATGAGCTTTTCTATCATATCTCAAATTCTGACTGTTTTCTAAGCAGTTTTCTTTTCGTGCAAGTATGTGCTAACTTGTTAAAGGGTACCATAAATCTAGCCTTTTCGTTTAAACTTGTTAGTGTTAACTATACAAACTGTATCTGAATTTAACTAGTATACTTGTTACTAGGGGAGTGCAAAACCGAGTTCGGTTAACCATTAGCAAATTATTTCGGTTAACCGATAAGTTCGGGTCACTAAATTCTCGACCCTAGACTGTATCCATTCAACTGGTTAACCATTTAGTCGGTTAACCGAAAAATTCGGTTCGGTTCGGGTAACGATTTTTTATTTTGTTTATTAAAAATATAAATTTTAATAATATGTTAGAAAAAAGTACATACTTTTTAAAATCGACACATGATATTATTATCTTTTCTAATACTAGCAAGTTAAACACTTAAACTTGATAAAATAAAATTATGATTTTACTTTTGGGAATGAAAAAATAAAATAAAATTTAATTTTTTTTAATATAAAATAATAAAATAACATATAATATAATAATATATATTATATAATCGGTCGGTTCGGTTACCCGGTTTATCCCAAAACCGTAAACCGTAACCGAACCGGTTTCTTTAAAAAAAAATAAAAACCCGAACTGAAACCGAATTTTTCGGTTCGGTTAACCAATTTTTCGGTTCGGTTTTTTCGGGTTTCGGAATCGGTTTCGGTTTTTCGGTTTTTTTGCACACCCCTACTTGTTACCTTTGTAATGTATCGTCTTCGTATATAAAATCGAATAATTATAATTATACATTGTAGTTTATGTATTTTTCACATAATGAGTCTTTACTTGGCACTCAAGGCATTATGATTTCTGCGATACTGCCCGTTATCATCTTAGGATTAAAGAAAATGATTTTTTTTTTTTTTTGCGTAGGCTGTACTTTTTACATTATATAAATAATGTTAATGCAAATTTTTATTTTAGCAAATTTGAAAAAGTAGTACTTATTTTTTTATGATAATAATTGGAGTATGTATCAAGAAAAAACTCATATCAAGCAAGATATTGCCTTTCGTGCATCTGTTTTTTTTTGCACGTTATTTCCTTTGGATGTAAAACACAACACAAATTATTTGGCTTCTAGTTTGAAGAAACTCATAACCCGATTCGATTAGTATAATATCGAACTCGACTGAGTTGCATTGTAATTCTTACATTTGAATCTAATTGATTTTCCTACCTTGTATTTTGTACTTTTAATTCGTTTAGAAAATAGTTAATTTGAATTTGAGCTTCATATTGACAATCATATAAAATTAAATACGAGAATTAAATCTATATTCTATTAACTAAATGTACTTAACTAAAACTAATTGAACGAATTTATATAATTTAATTTTTATTTGAACTCAAACAAATCTTATAAATTTTAGATTTCAAATCCATCTCAAGCAGCTTACATTCCTATCCGGAATTGATTAACATCATTTTATTTTTCATTTGGTTACATTCTCATACATACAACGTAAGAGTTATAAAGTTTTTATACGTTTTTGGGTTGATGAATGAGTGAATGATGACTAAGATTAATAGTAGGATATGTGAAGATTACCACTTGAAAAAAAACAGAGTTAATCCTCAGAAATCCATTTTACCCATCCAAAAAAACGCATAAAACTACGAGTTTTACATTGTGTAAGTGGATCTAATATATATATGAAAAATACTTTGATACACAAGCTTGTGTAGACTTTAATTTACACAAACCTTTCAATTTTAAGGGTTTAAGTTGTATGGTGTAGAATTTAAAGTTTATGGTTAGAATTTAGAATTTATGGTTTAATGTTTAGGTTTTAGGGCGTTAAGATTAAGGATTTAAGTTTTAGATTTTATAGCTCAAATACGAAGAGTTGCGTAAAAAAAAATTATACTCCTTGTGTAGCAAATATGAAGGGTGTAGTAGATAATTAAAAGAAATTTGAAAAAAAAAATTGATAGAGAAGTGATTGGAGGATATCATTAACCAACTTTGTTTTTGACTGGGCACCATAAGGGGGGCCTGTTGGCAATCGGTAATTACTGGCTAAATCCACCTCCTCTCCCGCCAATTTCGATCTCGTTTCTCTCTCGTCTTCTTCAATTCCTTCTTTCTCTTTCTCTGAAAGAATTTTCTTTTCCCTATTTTTCTGGTTTCTCAGTTTCACGATCCTTCTTACTTTTAATGGAGATATCCAACCGCAAACTTCAATTTTGAACCCAACTGATCCGTTTTTCTCAGGTAAGTTCATCATCATTGCCATTACACGATCACATTTTTACATTCTTCAGAATTATTCGTTTGAATGATCGTTAAACTTGTTACATGTGCATTTATTGCAATTCTTTATACTTCTTTCCGTTTTGGACCGAAATTTTCTTGTTTCCTATGTCTCTCATTAATATTAATTTGTTAACTTCGATGCCAGTTGATCGATTCGTCAATGTTAGAATAGATCACATTTTTTTTATTATAATTCGGAAAAGAAGTTATATTCATTGTTGTATTCTGAATGCATTCGCGCTTCATGTGCTAGATCCGGGACTTCAAGTTATATCTTTACTATGTTGATTCGAATTTGAATTTCTCTTATGTGTATGATTTGAGTGAGTTGGATTTTGCGGGGAAGTTGTGTTGTGGTTGTCACTAATAGGTAGAACTTTATATTTGGCTTAGTTCATGAGAATATCATCAATTCATTTTTCTTTGGTTTTTGCTAAGAGAGTAATTTCACATGGTTTATGGCTGTGCATCTTTAGTGCAAGACTTATAGTTTCAAGAATTGACTGGAGTGGCTGTTAGTTTTCATCTTTTTTATTTTTGTTTTCGCAGGTGGATTTAAGTGTAAAAAATTCAAATGGATATTTTTTAGGTCTTTGAAGTAATAATGCAATGACAGAAGAAGAAAAGAAGCTTGGTGAAACTCCAGCAAGGGGTTCTGATACTCTTGAAGCAGCTTCTGTAGGGAAGGACACAATTGGATTATCTCATCAGGATAATGTTAACATTATCAGTGGTGACATAGCTATACTAAGAAATGATGGTGCAGTTCCAGAGGGGGTTCATTCCGCAACTCTAATTGGGAATAAGGGCCAATTTCAGCCTGTTTCTTTAGAAAATCGAGATGAAGCTGCTGCAGAGTCTCATAGTAATCAGATGGGCTCAAATCGATACTTAAATTTACACAATGAGGGACACTCTTCTGGCGAGTTGGAGGAATACTCTCAAGATTTAACAAGCACATGTGATATGGAGAATGATTCTTCCTCAATTTCTGAACCGTGCCATGATTCTGGTTACTCCCTTGGTTCACCGATAAAGCCTAAGCCAAATGCTGATTCTCCTGAATTATTGCATTTGGTAGATTCCGCCATTATGGGGAGGCCTGAAAGCTTGGAGAAGCTGAAGAATTTTGTAAGTGGGGTTGAGACTTTTGAAAGCAGGGAAGATGTGGATTGCATTCCCTTTTTGGTTGTTGATTCGCTTATTGATACAATGGGTGGAGTTGAAAGTTTTGAAGAGGATGAGGATAAAAATCCTCCAAGTTTGATGCAAAACTCTAGGGCTGCCATTGTGGCAGGTGAGCTAATTCCTTGGCTTCCCTGGGAAGGAGATAGTGATTTTGTCATGTCTGCAAGGACACGGATGGTTAGAGGCTTGCTGGTTGTATTGAGGGCTTGTACGAGAAACAGGGCAATGTGCTCTATGGCTGGTTTATTAGGAGTTCTTTTGAGGTCAGCTGAGAATATTTTTGCTGAGGATGTTGGTTCAGAAAAGCAGATAAAATGGGATGGAACAACCTTGTGCTATTGCATCCAACATTTGGCAGCGCATTCACTTAGTGTTATTGATTTGCACAGATGGTTTCAGGTCATTACAAGAACCGTTACTACCATTTGGGCACCTTGTTTAATGCATGCATTAGAGAAGGCAGTGTGTGGGAAAGAGGCTAGGGGACCAGCATGCACTTTTGAATTTGTTGGTGAAAGTTCTGGCTTACTAGCTTCTGGGGACAGTCGTTGGCCATTTACCACTGGATATGCCTTTTCAACGTGGATCTACATTGAATCATTTGCAGATACCTTAAACACAGCAACTGCTGCAGCTGAAATTGCTGCTGCTGCTGCAGCCGAGTCAGGAAAATCATCTGCAATGTCTGCTGCCGCCGCTGCTGCAAGTGCACTTGCTGGTGAAGGCATAGCACTTCTGCCTCGTTTATTTAGTTTCCTATCTACTGATAATCAGGGAATAGAGGTGTACTTTCTTGCACAGTTTTTAGTGGTGGAAAGTGGGAATGGAAAAGGAAAGAAGGCATCTGCACATTTTACTTATGCATTCAAGCCTCAATGTTGGTATTTTATTGGAATAGAGCATGTATGCAGGCAGGGAGTTATTGGTAAAGCAGAGAATGAATTGAGATTATACATTGATGGATCCTTGTATGAAAGTCGTCCTGTTGAATTTCCCCGCATCTCTAAGCCACTTGCTTTTTGTTGCATTGGGACAAGCCCCCCTGCTACAATGGCTAGCTCACAGGACCGTCATCGTCAGTGCTCCTTATTTGCTGAAATAGGCCCAATATATATCTTTAAGGAACCGATTGGGCCAGAAAGAATGGCACGTGTGGCTTCTAGGGGAGGGGATATGCTACCCTCTTTTGGTAATGGTGCAGGGCTTCCTTGGCTAGCGAGAAATGATCATGTGCAAAGAATGGCAGAGGAAAGTTCTTTATTAGATGCTGAAATTGGAGATTCCCTATACATATTGTACCACCCCTGTCTTCTTAGTGGGCGGTTCTGCCCAGATGCTTCTCCTTCTGGTGCTGCAGGTGAGTGGATTCATCTTTTTCTTCTTCTTTTTGAAGGACGAACATGCCCACCTTTAATTTCAGTATTGACATGATCTTTTAGCATGTGATTTTTGGTTAATGGATTCCAATAATGTCTGCGAATAATAAGCTCTCCTTGTACGGGCGTACTTGGTTCTTATCCTAAGCTCTTTTTGATTTATTAATGTTCCTAAATCATATTATACTTTACTAGATTGGGGAGAGTAGGGAAAACCTTAATCTTATTTTGTTTCCTCTCCCTCCATCTGTGTGTTGTTTTAAAGTAGTATGAGCATGTTAAATGCTTTTGCTTCTAGGTAAGCTTTCTTGTTTTCCTTCTTTTCTCCCTTCTCTCTCAGTGAATACATAGGTGGAGAAAGGGTTGGTTGCAGGGTGGATGACTTGTCATTTTTTTATAAGCGATGACATGTCAGTTTACTTGGCTGTGCTTAGAAATTCATATGCTTCTCTGGCCCTGTCCTTTCATGTATTACATTGCTTTAAATAACTTATTTTCCTTTTTGGTTATATTCAGTTGTGAAGATTGCGATATATTTACCATATCTGTGGAGAAATAATTGTCTGTCTATGTTAGTGTCTTGAATCACGTTGTTCATTTTTTCCTTCCTATTTGACTTCTGCATTACATAATACATTCATATTTGGAATTGGTGCCTTCTTTTCATTCTTTTGCATACAAGGATTGATTTTTTCTTTCTTTCATAAATTACCTATTTTTGGTGATTCAGGTATAGTGCGCAGACCTGCTGAGGTTCTTGGACAAGTCCATGTTGCAATGCGGATGAGAGCTGTGGAGGCTATCTGGGCATTAGCTTATGGAGGTCCTATGTCTTTACTTCCTTTGGCAATCAGAAATGTGCATAATGATACCTTGGAACCAGAAAAGGGTAGTCTTCCATTGTCTTTGGCTACAGCTTCCCTTGCCGCATCAATATTCAGAATTATATCTGTTGCCATTAATCACCCTGGAAACAATGAAGAGCTGTGTCGTACAAGGGGACCCGAGATTCTGTCTAGAATCTTAAACTATCTCTTACAATCTTTGTCTTCACTTGGTGCTGGAAAGGATGCTGGGTTGGAACATGAAGAACTTGTTGCTGCTGTTGTTTCCATATGTCTATTTCAGAAGCATAACTATGCCCTTAAAGTACAGCTCCTCAGTACACTGCTTTTGGATCTTAAAATTTGGCGTTTGTGTAGCTATGGACTCCAAAAGAAACTCCTATCATCACTTGCAGATATGGTTTTCACAGAGTCATCAGTCATGCAAGATGCCAATGCTATGCAGATGCTTCTCGATGGCTGCAGAAGGTGCTATTGGACAATTCGTGAAAAGGACTCCCTGGATACTTTTTCCCTAAATGATGATATGCACCCAATGGGTGAAGTGAATGCTTTGGTTGATGAGCTCTTAGTTGTCATTGAACTTCTTATAGGAGCAGCCCCACCTTCAATGGTTGCAGATAATGTCCATTGTTTACTTGGATTTATGGTTGATTGCCCACAATCCAATCAGGTGAACTCATGTTGTTTACTGATTTCCTTTGAAGATGCACAGTTCATTTTTTTTAATAATTTTAAGATAAAAGTTGGTCAGCCTGTCTGTTAAAGAATGGTTGCATATCTTTCTAATTAATAACTTGTGAATGGACTTATTTTTTTAAATATGTATATTCTCTTATGAGGATACTTTAAGTTGTTTATATTTCTTCTCTGTCATGAATTTTGGTTGTGCTTAACTTTTACTCTATTGGCATTGTTGGATCAGGATATTATCAAGCACAAGCAGCCATTCCGGTTATGTGCATAACTCATATTTCTGGCTGATATTGCAGGGAATCTTGTATGTGCTATTTTCTTATTGTTTTACTTGAAAAATGACTTGCTAGTATTTCTTTCAGATTGCCAGGGTGCTACATTTGATCCAGAAACTAGTGGTACAACCAAATACAACCAGAGCTCAAACATTTGCGGAGGCTTTCATGGGTTCTGGTGGGATAGAAACACTGCTTGTGCTCCTGCAACGAGAAGCTAAAGCTGGTGATCACCACATTCCTGAAACTACCACTAAGGCTGATGAAAGCTTATCCGTTCAAAGATCTGAACCAGAAGGAGATAGTGATGGTGGGGTTCCAGGAGGAAGTCAGAATGAAGGATCTCTGAAGGAGAGGGATCAACCTTCTCAAAAGAAAGATTTTGAATCTCAACCCCTGGATTGTGGGGCCATTTCTCCTAGCACGAAAGTGGAAAGGAGGTCATCAGTTTCTGAAAATACTTTTGTGAAGAATTTGGGTGGAATAAGCCTTTCAATTAGTGCTGACAATGCAAGAAATAATGTTTACAATTTTGACAAAAATGATGGAATTGTTGTTGAAATCATTGGGCTGTTAGGTGCTTTAGTAGCATGCGGGCATCTGAAATTTGGTTCACGTGTGTCTTCAGAGATGACAAGCAGCCTTTTTGGTGCTGCATTAAATGCTGCAGGTGGTGGCATGTTTGAAGACAAAGTTTCTCTTCTGCTTTTTGCTTTGCAGAAGGCGCTGCAGGCTGCTCCTAATAGGCTTATGACGACCAATGTGTACACGGCCTTATTGGGGGCTTCGGTATGATAATCATCTTTTGCTTTAGTAATATCTTGACCTTTTTTCTCACGGATAATTTTTCCTATATTTTCTTACAGCTTTTGTTGGTTGAGAAACTTATTGGTCTACCGTTGTATTGGTTTTTTCTTTTACTTTTCAGCTTGGATACCATGCTTATGATTTTCAACTTACTTAACTAGAAATATTATCCTCCACTTTGGAGCTATGTTAGCTTCATATAGTAGCTTGCACTTGCGTATAGCACTGGAAACTTATTTCCCCTGTGCTTCTTTCCTTTAATTTCCTCAGATCAATGCTTCTTCGACAGTGGATGGGTTGAACTTGTATGATTCTAAAAATCATTTTGAACATTTGCAACTTTTGTTGGTTTTGTTACGTTCGCTGCCACATGCACCTGGAGCTTTCCAAAGCCGTGCGTTACAGGTATGCTCGTCTGAATTTATTGGTTGTTTCTTTAGTTTTATGGTGTTTGAATTAGTAGAAAAGAAGATTTAATTCTATTTTTTTCTTATGGAAGAAAAACATAATTTTCAATCATAGCCATTTTCTGTCCTGTGCATAGCATTTCTCATCCTGAATTCAACCGCATTCACATCTTGGTTTGTTTCCTTTTGGTTTCACACTTTTAATTGACCTTATTAATGGATTTTCTATTTTTCCATTATAATTCCTGAGTAATTTCTTTCTATATGATTTCAGGATCTTCTGTTTTTGGCTTGCAGTCATCCAGAAAATAGAAGCAGGCTAACAAAAATGGAGGAATGGCCTGAGTGGATACTAGAGGTCCTTATATCTAACTATGAGGTAACTTTTTCCAACTTAAAAAGCTTTTCTCTTTTCACTATATTTGTGTCCTTCTTCTTGTCGTATTTGATGTTCCGTTGCTTGCAAATCTGGTAGTTAGTGTTGGTTGGGATAAGAAATTTAACATTTTCTAAGTACTATTTGACCTTGGTCAGTAACTTTGAATTTTCATATACTCCTTGTGTTAAATTTTACACCTTATTACTTGCATTTCCAGATGGATGCAAGAAAACAGTCTAATTCAGCAAACTTAGTAGACATAGAAGACCTCATACACAATTTCCTGAGTATTATGTTGGAGCATTCAATGCGCCAAAAGGATGGATGGAAGGTTTGTCTTTATCCATCTTTTCCACTTTACTGTATCTTTAAACTAAATATGCACTAGCCCTTAATCTTAAGCATGTCGGTTCCATTTATTTTTCTAGACATTGCTTCCATTTTTCAGGATATTGAAGCTACAATTCATTGTGCAGAATGGCTCTCTATCGTGGGTGGATCTAGCACTAGGGATAAGAGAATTAGGTATTACTCACTAAATCCCATTTCATGGATTTCATTTCTTCTGCTATTCATATGAAGTTGACCTTAGTTCCTTTGCCTGGAGTGCTATTTAAAAAAGGCACATCTCTATGTGGGAATATCCATAAGATGTTTGTGCAGGGGATAGTCAAGTTAAAGGAGAAATCCCAAGTTTATATTTACACATGCAAAGAGGTCAAAATGATATGATCGTACCAAATTTTTATGATTGTGTGTTTCGATCTTGCTGAGAGAAATTGTGATCAACCAGAGAATACATTTTAGATCTCTTAATAGAGAATGGAATGCTAGGGTGTAAACCATCCGAGATTCTCATGGAATTTAACTTGAAGCTAAGGACATATGACAAGGGAACTCTAGTGAACAAAGAATAATATCAGATGTTGGTAGGGAAGTTGATCTATTTATCCCTCACACGACCAAACATATTCTCGGTGAGCATTGTAAGCCAACATATGAATGATCCTAGGGAAGAACATTTTGAAGCAATGACTAGAATTTTGAGATTTCTCAAAGTGACACCTAGACATGTACTAATTTTCTCAAAAAATGAAAAAATAAAGGTAGAAGTTCTTTCTGACTCTAATTGGGTTAGAGAGTTGCCAGATAGAGGTCCACTAGTGGTTATTGCTCATCTGTTTGGGGAAATAAAAAGCAATATGTTGCTTCCAAGAGTAGTGCAGAAGCTGAATACCGAGCCTTGCACTTGGGATTTGTGAAGGCATGTGGATACAAAGAGTTTCGAATGAATTGAAGATGAATCACATTGAACAGTTAGAATTACAATGTGACAGTCAATCAACCATCAACCTTGCAAAGAACCCTACCCACCATGATAGGACTAAACATGTGGAAATATATAGACATTTCATCTTCGAAAAGGTTGATATGAGGTTGTCAAATTGATTTTTGTTCCTGCTCAAAGACAACTTGCCGATGTTCTCACCAAGGCACTTCTAAGAGCCACCTTTGATGAGCTTACATCCAAGTTGGGACTCTACAATGTATACACACCAGCTTGAGGGGTGTAGATGTAAACGTGTATAGTTAGAATCAGTAATTATCCTTATTGGTACAGATCAGTAGGTAGTGGTTTGGATAGACTTAAAGTCCTATCTAAAGTAGAGATGAAGTTCGAATCTTATAACATTAAGATAGAGGACAAATATGATGATTTTTACTCAAAATAGAATTGTATGTGTCTGTCTATTAAAGACTTACCTTGTACGCATTCATTGATAAGAAATAAAATAGAGAAATCACTTAATTCTCTGCTACACATACCTATTTGTTGGAAACAAGTATTTCCAGCAGAGAACAAGGTGTTTTCAAAAGAGAACAATGTGTTTCTCTGTATTTTCTCATTTATAAATGTATACAGAGTGAGCCTTTAAATAGGCTGATATAGTGTTTCAATATAGCTAACACTATCCATTTATCTCTAATTTAAATAAGACTTCTAATAAATCTAAACTACTAGTTACTAACTTAGGAATAAACTCTAATTACGCGGTTACAATTCACACTCCCCCTCAAGCTGGTGAGTAAACGTAATAGAGCACCAACTTGAATCTTGGATGTGATGCCTTTTTTGTGCAAAAAAGAAAAAAAATCAGCAATTTTATCTTTGCTGAAAAAAAGTCTCTTTGACAGCAACTCATATTTCACGTGATGTTTCTTAGAGAAAAATCTTCCCTTTTTTTGGGAGTCAATTGAGTTGAACAACTAGGACATAACCATGTTGTTCTTGTGCAGCCATTGTTATCATTTGCAGCTGATGTTGCTAGTTTCTGCATCCTTCTTGAGATGTCTACCAGCTTTGTTGTTGTTGTTGGTTTCTACACCCTTCTTGAGATGTCTACCAGATTTCCTCTGCCAGTGATGATCTTTTTCTGGCTTCTTCATCTTCTTCTGAGATGTCTTCCAACTTTTTCTGCCATTCACGGACTGGGTAGCTGCTGCCATTCAACTTATGACACATTTGAGATGGTTGATGCATCAGTTGGAATATCAGGACTGGAAATTGAAGTAGTTCCTGACTGAAAGGTCTGATGCAAAAGATGTAGGCATAGCTGGGTTTTTCCATACTTTCCTATCTGAAATTTGTCACCATTGGACAATGATCACATGAATCTACACTGCCCCTCAAGCTGGTAGTTACACTTACTAGAGTTCCAGCTTTTGGATCTTTGATGTAGAATCCCTTAAAAAATATTATCTAGTTTTTCTTTAAGGCTAAACTAGAACCTTTTTTCCATCTATTTTTTAGATTGGCTAAGATAGAACCATTAAATAGAGAACACTACCTTATTCTCAGCTGTGTTCTGCTCTGATACCATTGTTGAAAATAGGTATTTTCAGCCAAGAACAGGGTGTTTTCAACAGAGAACAATGTGTTTCTCTGTATTTTCTCATTTATAAATGTATACAGAGTGAGCCTTTAAATAGGCTGATATATTGTTTCAATATAGCTAAAACTATCTTTTAATCTCTAATTTAAATAAGACTTCTAGTAAATCTAAACTATTAGTTACTAACTTAGGAATAAACTCTAATTACACGGTTACAATCCACACTATTCTCTACATTAATATTGACTTGCTAATTGATTTACATAATATGCTCTTCATGGTGCCAATAAAAAGTGTTACTTTTGTTTATTTCTTGAAAGAAGTCTATTCTAAAACCCTCTTCGGGTACAACGCTTGTTTATTCTTATCTTTCTTTATTTTTACTTTGTTTTTGATAAATAAGTATAGTCCTTACTTTATTCTTATTTCCTTTGTGGTTGTATTCTGAAGGCGTGAAGCATCTTTGCCGATATTCAAAAGAAGGCTATTAGGAGGATTGATGGATTTTGCTACCAGAGAATTGCAGGCTCAGGTAACAATTAACCATTACCAATTGCAGTTTAAAACATAATTGATAGTTTTTATTTTATATTTTTTCTTTTAAATTAATATATTATCCTAGAAAGTGAAATATCTATGTAAGTTGAGATTAAAATGAAAAGGCGATCCTCTTTTAACTACCTTCTGCCACTTACTGTTCTTCCAACTGGGCTGCTTTCTTTGAAACTTTTGTTGTTATTGTCATTATTGTTATGTTGCCAAATCTCTCTCCACTAGATGGAAAAATTTGCAATAGTCCTTCATCGAGCTTTTCTTCTGTAGCAGACTCAAATTATTGCTGCTTTTTCTGCTGGGATTGCCGCAGAATGTTTGTCCCCAAAGGATGCTAGGGCGGAAGCAGAGAATGCTGCTCACCTTTCTGTGTTTTTGGTAGAGAATGCAATTGTTATTTTAATGCTTGTTGAAGATCATTTTCGGTTACAAAGTAAACTTTCTAATGCATCACGGAAAGTTGATGGTAATGCATCTCCACTTTCTCTCACATCTCCCCTAAATAATCACTCAAATTCAACAGCATCAATTGGTAGAGAATCATCTGAAGCTGAGGATGATAGTAGATCTGTAAATTCTGCCGGACTCCCTCTTGATGTATGTATACTGTCTTCTCAAAGACATATCTGAACTGCATACCAGAAAATGCACATAGTTTATTGATTTGGATTTATATGTAGGTATCATCAGTTAAGCTTCCATCATATTCTATCGTTCCTTTATTTGATAGAATGTATACCTCGATTTAATAACTAGTGCCATTGGACATGTGATAGTTCTTAGGACTGATGTTTTTATTATTCTTTTAAGTTAAAGAAAATACATATTTTTTAGAATGTCTAGTTTAACATTGCTCTGACTTCCTGTCCACAATTCCTTGTTATGATACATGTTTCTCCCTTTTCATGTTCTATTACCAAACAAGGATGCAAATGGGAAGATTTCTTTGGAACACCTTACTGCAGCTGCTGCAGCTGAGCCTTATGACTCTGTCTCCTCTGCTTTTGTGTCGTACGGTAGTTGTG
The DNA here is from genome assembly GCA_030270665.1 of Hibiscus trionum. Lineage (NCBI taxonomy): Eukaryota > Viridiplantae > Streptophyta > Magnoliopsida > Malvales > Malvaceae > Hibiscus > Hibiscus trionum. The sequence continues at coordinate 3,346,714 of BSYR01000012.1, forward strand.
CCATGGATATAGCCGAAGGTTGGAAATACAGGAGCCGTTTATGGTATGGTGTTGGCCTAACTTCAAAAGAAGATGGCATTGGTGGTGGTGGCAGTGGCTGGGAGTTGTGGAATGCTGCTTTGCAAAAAGATGCTAATGGAAACTGGATTGAGCTTCCTCTAGTGAAGAAGTCTGTCAACGTGCTCCAAGCTTTATTGCTAGATGATTCTGGACTTGGTGATTGTCTTGGTATGGGTGGTGGATCAGGTACTGGGATGGGAGGAATGGCAGCTCTTTACCAGTTGCTGGACAGTGACCAACCATTTTTATGCTTGCTTCGCATGGTACTTTTTTCAATGAGGGAAGAAGATACTGGAGAAGATGACATGCTCATGAGGAATGTCAGCATAGAAGATGGAATGTCAGAAGGTTTGCATAACCAAGGAGGTAACATCATGTCTTTAGGTGACAGTGCTCAAATGGAAGGGAGAAAATCATGGTCTTCTTTGGTGTGGAGGTAAGTTAAATGGAGGAAATCCTAACCAAAAACATGATCCATATAAATTTATGTGCACTTTGATTTGTTCTTTATGTAATCTAAACAGAGGAAATCTGAACCAATAACCACATATCACCCATGACCATACATTTCTTTGCACTTGTTTTTGTTCTGTAAAGTTAAACAGAGGAAATCGTAACCGGTAACAACATATGACACATCATGTACACAATACACAAGTGCCTGCTCTCTCTCTCTCTCTCTCTACATTTTAACAATTCCCAGTATTGAGTTGATAACCTTTCAATGTTAGTTTTAAATCTCTTTGGTTTTCCTATAATTACCTCTTTTTCTTTTATATTTTTCTTCTTCCTAATATGCATGCATACATCCCAACAAATATGTTTGTACTGTTTCACTATGTAGTCCAACAGTATTGTTTCCAATTCACTTCCAAGATTCATGTAGGACTTTTTGAACTTGATCATTTTAATTATATGCAGTGTGCTTTCTCCTATTTTGAACATGCCAATTTCTGATTCCAAAAGACAAAGAGTTTTGGTAGCATCCTCTGTTCTCTATTCTGAGGTTAGTTCTAACTGAATCAACTCAATAGTAAATATAAGCAAACTTTCTGACTTATTATCTTCAACTTTTTACTTCTTTATCAACATTTTTGTGGCATAGAAATATGTTTTCTTCGTCTTCGCTAAATTCTCATCTATTAGCATATTCATGCTATCGTCATGATGTTATAATCAAACAGTCAGTTTAATTTTGTCATTCCTATTTTATCTGGGTCATGGACGGGTATGTATGCTGTAGGTATGGCATGCAGTTGGGAGGGACAGAAAGCCACTTCGTAAACAGTATCTTGAGGCCATTGTACCCCCTTTTGTTGCTGTTTTGAGGAGGTGGCTACCAGTTTTGGCAGGAATTCATGATCTTGCTACTCCTGATGGTTTGAATCCCCTTAATGTTGATGATCGCGCATTGGCTGCTGAAGCATTGCCATTAGAGGTTACTACTATCATTATCATTCTCATTCCTTTCTTTGAACAGTCCCTGCTTGTAAGGTGCCAATTATGTCTTTCCTACAGCCATTAGTGCTAATTTTATATTCTCAATGTGCTGATGCATGCTTCTCCATTTTGCATGAATCTATTAAAGGAATCTGCATTTATTTTCAACAAAGGTTTTGTTATGGTTGACCTTGTTCCACTTTTTTCGTTCTCATCTTTTTGTTATTGGTACATTATTTGAGATTTTCTAATTTTCTTTAATTTTTTCTTTTCAGGCAGCTCTTGCAATGATCTCTCCAGCCTGGGCAGCTGCTTTTGCATCACCACCAGCTGCTATGGGATTGGCAATGATCGCTGCTGGTGCTAGCGGAGCAGAAATTCCTGCTCCTCCTCCAACACCACATCTTAAACGTGACTCCTCTGTGCTTCAGCGTAAAACAGCTAAGCTAACCACTTTTTCTAGTTTTCAGAAACCTCTGGAGGTACCTAGTGAAACGCCATCTCACCCAAAAGACAAGGCAGCAGCAAAAGCTGCTGCCTTGGCAGCTGCACGTGATCTTGAGCGCAATGCAAAGATTGGTTCTGGAAGAGGTCTCAGTGCTGTTGCAATGGCTACTTCTGCACAGCGGAGGAATGCTAGTGATATGGAGCGTGTGAAAAGATGGAATGATTTTGAAGCCATGGGGGTTGCTTGGATAGAATGTCTGCAACCATTTGATACAAAATCAGTCTATGGGAAAGACTTCAATGCTTTATCCTATAAATATATTGCGGTCCTTGTTGCAAGTTTTGCTTTAGCAAGAAACATTCAGCGATCAGAGGTTTGGTTTCTGCTGACTGTTATTATTGTCACTGCTTTGTAAGGCATGGATAAATTTGCTACATAAATTCATGTACTTTAACTTTTCCAGATTGATAGGCGTCAACAGGTTGATATAGTTGCACGACATAGGTTATTCACTGGGGTACGTGCATGGCGCAAACTTATTCATTACCTGATAGATATTAAGTGTCCCTTTGGGCCATCAGGGGACCAGTTCTTTAGCCAGGCACGTGTAAGTTTTGATACTTAGTTTTCTTTTCTCTTTCTGTATGGAAAAAGTATATGTTGCTAGATAATTGATTTCGTTTACTCTCCCCCTGGCTAACATTTTTCTTTACCTTTTATGTTATGCACAAATTTTCTGGAAGCTAGAGTTTACGGAAAGCTCTTCAAGAATGAGGTGGTGTTTGAGAAGGAATCATAGAGGGACTGATCATATTGGTGCTGCTTCTAGTTTTGAGGATCAGAATGATGTGAATAAGAAGAATAAAGAGAATTCTATAAGCTCATGTAATGCCCCTATTCTACCAGCAGAAACAATTTCAGTGGAGTTAGTGAATGAAGATGATGAGCAGCTAGAAATGGATAATGTAGATAATAGAACCTGCGAAAATGACCTAAGTGGGGAAGGTCAGCCAAGGCTTTCTAGAATATCTGAGCAACCCTTGCTGAAACCAGTAGAATCTGCTTATACTAAACTTGCCAGTGTGCAAGACTTGGTCCAAAGTTCATCAGCAGAAACTCCTGGGTATGTTCCTAGTGAACTTGAGGATAGAAATCTGCTTGAAATTCCTTCATCTATGGTTCGGCAACTGAAGGTTATACGAGGAACCTTTCAAGTGAGTTTTCAAAATTGAGTTAATAATCCTTTTATATGCAGTGATCTCTTTGGTTTATAATGGGCTTCGTTATGTGATGCTGATGTTCCTAACTTTAGAGACATCAAATTCTAAGAGCAAGATGATAAATTCTGATGCCCCAAATGTAGAAACTAGGATGTTTGAAAACAGAAAATAATTCTGATTTTCTGATTTTTTTATTTCAACAAAAGGTACCTATTTATAATAGGTAGTGTAAGTTAGTAGCGTGTAAATACTAGCCTCTAATATGATCTTAATTAGTGTTCTAATTGTTTTGTAACTCTAACTACTCTAAGGATAAGAGACTAATCCTATAGAAAGTCTAGTGTTAGTGAAACTCTTGTATTAAGTCTATAAAAGGGCTTCACCTCTGTAACTATTGATTTATTGAGAATATAATATTACAGAGAAAAACTCTCTTTCTCTTCTCTGTAAATCTACCTTATTTATTTCTACATGGTATCAGTCTAGGTATTGATCCATAAATCTATCTCGATGGCTTTTCCTTCCGCATCCTCTGGTGCTAATTCATCGACAGACTCCCTTCCAATTGTTGCTGATTTTCCAGAACTCTCTGGCGAAATAGTCACTTGCCATCGGTTTGAAAGTCAGACTTCCTCGACAAATGCTCTCCCTAGTTTTTTAGCTACACAAAATAATCTTGCATGGATTATTGACTCCGGAGCCTCCGACCATATGACTGGTAATAGGGCTTTGTTTGCTACATTTGAACCCTTTTGTTCTCGGCAGTCTATTAAAACTGCAGATGGGTCCTTATGTCCAATACAAGGGACTGGTTCAGTTCTTCTCACTGAAAATATAATGCTTAGTGGTGTGTTGTTTGTACCAGATTTGAAATGCAACCTACTGTCTGTCAGTAAGCTATCTAAGGGTTTACAGTGTTCTCTGGAGTTTACTGATGATAATTGTATCTTACAGGCAGTGGACTCGAAGAAGATACTTGGCAATGCCAGATTGAAAAATGGGCTTTATACCTTTTTTGGCAAGCAACCCCTCCAATCTCAAGCTTTTTCTGGTTCCATATCACCCTCAAAACAGAATGATGAAATCATGTTATGGCATTTTCGGTTAGGCCACCCAAATTTTTTTTATCTTGCCAAACTTTTCCCTCACTTGTTTACTCATACAAAACCGCAATTGTTCAAATGCCATGTTTGCCCTCTTGCTAAGCAATCTAAAGCTTCTTATTTACCATCTTCTTCTAAAACATCTAAATCATTTTCTTTGATTCACAGTGACATTTGGGGTCCTTCTCGAGTGAAGAGTATTAATGGTTATAGGTGGTTCGTGTCTTTCATAGATGACCATAGCAGGACAACATGGACTTACTTAATGCGAGAAAAATCTGAGGTTGAGTCTATTTTTAGGAGGTTTTATACAATGATAGAAACCCAATTTGAAAGTAAAATTCAAATATTTCAGTCCGATAATGGGAGAGAGTATTTTACCACTTCTTTGGGGAAATTTTTTACAGAGAAAGGAATAGTCCATATTAGCTCTTGTGTGGATTCACCACAACAAAATGGGGTTGCTGAGCGCAAAAATAGGCATTTACTAGAGGTCACTCGATCATTATTATTATCTAATAACGTTCCAAATTACTTGTGGGGTGAGGCTTTATTGACTGCCACTTATCTTATAAATCGGATGCCTAGTAAAGTAATTAAATTTCAAACACCACAGTCACTTTTGTTGGAGAGCTATCCAAATTTTAAACCCATGTCTTCTATACTTCCTCTTCGAATATTTGGTTGTACTGTCTTTGTGCATTCTATTGATCCTTCTCGGTCAAAATTAGATCCTAGGTCCTTGAAGTGTATTTTCGTGGGTTACTCTTCACTTAAAAAAGGCTACAAATGTTACTATCCTTCTACAAAACAATTTTTTGTCTCTTTGGATGTAACCTTCTTTGAACAGGACCCATATTTTTCGAAGCCTACAATTCCGGGGGAGACTTTGAAAGAATTGCAGCCTCTTACTATTCCACAGGTATACTCACCCGTAATTCCTTCTATATCTTCAGAATTTATTTCTACTCCTCCCAATGATATAACATCTTCCAAACAAACTTTACCCGCTGATCTCTCTACTCCAGAATCTGTTTTTCAACCAGCAGCCTCCCAAAACTCTCATTCTAAAACTGTTCAAACCCCTAAACAACTCAGTGTTTACACTAGAAGGAAGAAAGTCATTCCTGAGACCGTTTTTCAATCTGACACTTGCCGAGAGTTGGAAATGAGTCCAGTTGTTGCTGAGGATGTTGAAGGTAATGAAAACTCTTCAATTAATTTGGAAGATTTGCCTATTGCTAAAAGAAAGGGAGTACGGCAGTGCACTAAGTATCCCATTCAAAAATATGTTGCATATGGTAACTTGATGCCATCTTTTAAGGCTTTTACAGCTTGCCTTGATAAAGAAGAAATCCCTTCAAATATTGATGATGCACTAAAGGATCCGAGATGGAAGCAGGCTGTTGAAGAGGAAATCAATGCTCTTGAAAAGAATGGCACTTGGACTATTGCAGACTTACCAAAAGGCAAGAAAGCTGTTGGCAGCAAGTGGGTTTTTGCCATTAAATACAAGTCAGACGGGAGCATAGAGAGATTTAAGGCCAGACTTGTGGCCCAGGGTTTTTCACAAACTTATGGCATAGACTACAAGGAAACTTTTGCCCCTGTAGCAAAACTAAACACGGTCAGAGTGCTACTAAGTGTTGCTGTGAACAAAGATTGGGGTCTTCATCAGTTAGACATAAAAAATGCCTTTCTAAATGGTAAGTTGGAAGAAGTCTACATGAAGATGCCACCTGGGATGGAGCCTAAGCTGAATTGCCAAAAAGTTTGTAGGCTTGAAAAATCCCTCTATGGCCTTAAGCAGTCACCAAGAGCCTGGTTTGACAGGTTCAGTAAAGTTCTCGTGCAGAACAAGTACAAACAGTGTCAAGCAGATCACACACTGTTTGTAAAGGTAACTTCTAATGATAAAAGAGTCATCTTAATTGTTTATGTTGATGACATTGTAATAACAGGGGATGATGAAGATGAAATCAAAAACTTGAAGAGCTTATTGAGCAGGGAATTCGAGACTAAGGACTTAGGACAACTAAGGTATTTTCTTGGTATGGAAGTTGCCAGATCCATTAAAGGCCTAGTGATAAACCAGCGAAAGTATGTATTAGATTTACTCTCTGAAACTGGTATGTTGGGGTGTAAACCAGTTGAAACTCCAATGGTAACTGACCTGAAGTTAAGAGGAGAAGAATTAGGGACTGAAGTTGATAAAAATCAGTTTCGAAGGCTGGTAGGGAAGCTCATCTATTTGTCCCTAACCAGGCCGGATATCTCCTTTCCCGTAAATGTCATTAGTCAACACATGACTAATCCTAGAGAAGGGCACTTAGAAGCTGCATACAAAATTCTTAGATATTTGAAAGGTACACCAGGTCATGGTTTAATCTTCAAGAAAACTGAAGAAAGAACAGTCAAAGTCTATACAGACTCAAGTTGGGCTAGTGAAGTTACTGAGAGAAAGTCAACTAGCGGTTATTGTTCGTTTGTGTGGGGTAACCTAGTGACATGGAGAAGCAAGAAACAACCAGTTGTTGCAAGGAGTAGTGCAGAGGCAGAATATAGAGCCTTAGCATTAGGGATATGTGAAGGAATGTGGCTGCTTAGACTGCTAAAAGAGTTGGGTATGAAGCAAGATGAGAAGTTTCAGATTCTCAGTGACAACCAATCTGCCATCCAGATTGCTAAAAACCCAGTTCATCATGATCGAACTAAGCATGTGGAAATCGACAGGCACTTTATTGCTGAGAAAGTGAATGATGGAATAGCAAACTTAACTTATGTTCCCACAGAAGAACAGCTTGCTGATGTGCTTACCAAAGCACTTTCTAAACAGATTTTTGATAAGTTTATATCCAAGCTGGGTATATACAATGTATACACACCAGCTTGCGGGGGAGTGTAAGTTAGTAGCGTGTAAATACTAGCCTCTAATATGATCTTAATTAGTGTTCTAATTGTTTTGTAACTCTAACTACTCTAAGGATAAGAGACTAATCCTATAGAAAGTCTAGTGTTAGTGAAACTCTTGTATTAAGTCTATAAAAGGGCTTCACCTCTGTAACTATTGATTTATTGAGAATATAATATTACAGAGAAAAACTCTTTCTCTTCTCTGTAAATCTACCTTATTTATTTCTACAGGTAGATACTATTAAGTCAACTGATTAGAAGACTTAAGAGGATAAGTTAGATACTAACTTAAACTACTGATACATAGTAATTAAAACTTAATTACTGACTGCTGTTTAATACACATGGCTACAATCTACACCCCCCTTAAGCTAGTGATGGAGTGGCCAATCTTCATTTAGGAAGACATTTTTGATGTCTAGTTGATGGAGTGGCCAATCTTAGTGCCAATGATAGGAGAAGTCCGATAGTATTTAGTTTGGCAACTGGTGCAAAGGTTTCTTGATAGACAATACCATAGTTACCAGGAACGCCAAACGTCCCACCGGACTGCGTTCCCGGAACTTCGATCCCAAACGGAAAACGAAACGGCGCGGTACGGCGCACCGAATGTGACTCGGAACGTGCCTCGAAGAAAGGTGGGTTACCGCCTACCGGCAATAGGCCATCAGACCGCCTCTTTTTCTACCACATTCACCTGAGAACGGAATGGCGGCATAGAAGGAAAGAGAGAAGCCAAAATGGCGTAAAAAAGAAGAAGCCATTTTGACTAATGAGAAGCCAAAGCGGCTGAAAAAAAACCCTAGTTACAAACAAAATATGAAAAACTTGTTTATTAATATATGAATTGGGCCTGTATAAACACCTATTTACCCTAATTTATTTATATATAAATTGGGCTTGTTTACTACATACACCTACTTAATATAATTTATTAACCCAATCTTCAATTTATTTTATTTATATATAATTAGGCATGTTTCAAGCAAGTTATATATATATATATAATATTTTTTGTTTATTGTTATATTATTATTATTATATTTATTAGTATAATAAGTTATGTTTATCATCTCATCGTACCGGATTCGATAAATTAACGTTCCACGTTTCCGTTTTCGTTTCCCGTTTCGTATCGTATTGCGTTCCGGGTAACTATGGACAATACGATTGAGTGAATCCTTTAGCTACCAGCCTTCCTTTAATCCTTTCAACATCCCCATCAGCCTTGTATTTCACTGTGAACTTTACTTTACAGCTCACTATCCCTTTTCCAGGAGGTAATTATGTGAGAACCCAAGTTCCATTGTTTTGGATAGCCCTGATTTCTTCCTTAACCACTTTCTTCCATCCTTAACAACTTTCTTCCATTTTGGACTTTCCATTGCTTCTTGTATGGAATTGGGAATTTTAATTCTGTCAAGTGAAGCTGTGAAAGCTTAGAAACTTTAGATCAGAAACCTCCCTTGTAATGTTTATTTCCAGCACCAATTGTTTGGCCCCTGAGGATGCTATCAAGCATCTTTTATGATCCTGAATTTCTTTTACAAATTGCGAAATGTGAAAGCGAAAGTTTCTTTTTGAGTAACATATAATCTTGATTGGTGATGTTGTCCCCTTCTGCCACATGGTAATTGACTTTGGCTACTAGTTTTTTTTTATTGATTTGGATCAAAGAGAAATTCTCTGCATTTTGTGTCCTAAAACACGATGGAAAGTACAATTGCAAATTTAATGCATATTTTCATATTTAACTCATACTAGAAAAAAAGGTTTTTTATGCATAAGAACTATTCTCCTTTTTTCAGGTAACCGCAACAAAAATAAATTTTATAGTTGATAACACTGAAAGCAAAATATCTTTGGATGGTTCGGAAGGAAACTTTGAAGTCAGAAATGATGAAAAAGATCGTAGTTGGATGATGGCTTCTCTTCATCAGATGTATAACCGAAGGTGAAGTTATAGTGGGAATTTTATGTTTTTATTCTCATTTTTGTTCATGCTGGTTAGAAAATTTAGGTATGGTCATTGGCTTTGAGCTACAAATTTTTGTAATTTGACATCCTAGTATTGATCATCTTTGTCACACAAAATGAGCCTATATATTGCCAACCAACCTTGATTACATATTAGCATGCATGCAGTCCTATATTTGTAAACAATATGTCTGCCAAGAACATGAGATGAGAAAGAAAGGACTTCTGGCATTTTTGTGACACCAACCTTATTTCTCTCATTATGCCAGTTAAAAACCAGAAATATTCTAGAAATTCCTCAATATTCTAAACATCTCAATATGAATTTCATCAGAGTACACTGCAATAGTTGGATGTGACCTGCACATCAGAAGTCTTTTGACTGTAAAATAGAGTGAAATTTCCAGTCTTCTCTGTGAGTGCTTATTGCTTATTAACATTACCAGGAGTTTTGAGGGATACTTGATTTTGAATTTGGCATAGTAATCCATAGCAGAATATTTCTTGCTGCTGCATTTGTAGATCTTTAAGTTTTCTTCATCTAATGTTGCTTCTGCTTTAGCATCTGCTTTTGCACCTCATTTTACTAGTTTAACTTTTCCATAGGTATCTCCTAAGAAGAAGTGCTCTGGAGCTGTTTATGATTGACCGTTCTAATTTCTTATTTGATTTTGGGGTATGTTCCTATAGAAAAGAAGTACGCTCTTGATGGTTGTTGATGTACTGTATGTACTTCTTCCGTAAATCCTTGCCTTTTTTTCTTCGTCTTTCTTTTATTTTAAAAGATAATACTTGATCCAGAGTTCTGAGGGCCGAAGAAATGCCTACCGAGCTATTGTTCAAGCACAACCCCCTCACGTAAACAACATTTATCTTGCAACTCAGGTTTGCACTTTTCTTGGTGATTTTTTTATTTATTTTGAGAGACCTAGCATGTGCACACATATACGGAGAATATCACTGGTATCTAAAAAGAGGAGTAGAAAAATTACAAAAACATTTATGCCTAAAATTTGTGTTCATTAGGAGGTATCTAATGGCGTAAATGTTAGCTTTTTTTCTAGGAATCATTTTTTATTCCCATTCCTGAGCCAACATATATTCTTTTATGCTGTAGAGACCTGAACAACTCCTAAAAAGAACTCAGTTAATGGAACGCTGGACGAGGTGGGAGGTATGAATTACTGCATACATATATAATTCACTTGTATTAAGTGGCATAATCACTCTGAATTATTCCCTCTGCAGATCAGCAATTTTGAATATTTAATGCAGCTAAATACACTGGCTGGGCGTACTTATAATGACATAACTCGGGTCAGATTGTTTTCTGGAGTGCATTTGAATGGGTTATCACTTATTTTTTGTTTACAGTGTTGTATGATATCACTTGGCTACTTTCTCTGTCTCTCTTATTTACAGTATCCAGTATTCCCATGGATTCTTTCTGACTACAGTTCAAAGAATTTGGATCTTGCTGATCCTTCTGCTTTCCGAGATCTTTCAAAGGTGGTTTGACTTTAATCTTGGTGGCACTTTGTATCTGCACTCTCCTTCGTAACTTCATCTGTATTTGCAGCCTATTGGAGCACTCAATCCAGATAGGCTGAAGAAATTCCAAGAGATATATGCTAGCTTCAATGATCCAGTCATCCCCAAGTTCCATTATAGCTCACATTATTCGAGTTCTGGAACAGTAGGTTTTCAATTCTGTTTAAAATGTTTCACTACTTTTGTAGTGGTTATTTAAATTGCTTCAAATAGGGGCACTATTGGCACTTGGATTTATGCCTGCAATTCATGAACAAGGTTGATTTCTCTTGTTTGTTTCCTCATGATACTTAGGACATTTGTATGGAATGTTGTGTGTTACCAGTTGAGGGTTTTTTTTAAGAACATAAATTACATTCTTTACCCTCTTCTGTTTTATTGTTCTTCTATCAGCCTTAGAAAATGTGTTTTGCAAGATTGGCTATTTCCCTTTATAGAACCAACATGTTTCTTGCTGTGCAGATAGAGTTCATATCCTTAAGGGTGTTGGTTTGGTTCCATGAAATTTTTGCTGTTGCATTGCACATCTTCCATTTCACTAGGTTGGATGTCTCATTCCAAAAGTAGTTCACCACTATTCACTTTGATTTCAGCTTTATTTGCATTATCCTTGGAATTATTTGCTAGGATTATTTGAAACAAGTGATAAGAAGATGCATTTCCTTGCCTCAAATTTCTTGTGTTCTATTCTTTGACCGAATTATTTTATTGGTTTCAGTCCAAAATTCTATATTAATGCGATTAGTCAATTAGGTGAATTTTGCCATTGTCATGTAACCTCTTTTTGTATCTGGTTATTTCTTGCAGGTGTTGTATTATCTTGTTAGAGTTGAGCCATTTACATCTCTTTCAATTAAGATGCAAGGTGGAAAATTTGATCAGGCAGACCATATGTTTTCAGATGTTGCTGCTACTTGGAAACAGGTCCTTGAAGATATGAATGACGTGAAGGAACTGGTATGTGTTTCATTTATCTATGAGAAGACCAAACTTCTCTTATGCAAAGAACGAAAAACAGAAAATTATGTCTTGTACCCTGTAAACAGCTTGTTTCATCTTGTTGATTAGCTTTGGCTGCATTTACATGCATTTGTACTACAATAGATTATCAGAATTTTTTTAATTCTATTTATGTTTAGGTTCCTGAGCTGTTTTACCTCCCTGAGATGTTAACCGATGAAAATTCAATCGATTTTGGAACAACAAAATCAGGAGGAAAGCTTGGTATGTTCCTGAGTAGCCTCTTTTCGTTATCCGAGAGAAATGCCAGTTACACTGAGTTCTGATTTTTATTATTATTATTTTCTTTCAACATGTAGGTTCTGTCAAACTTCCACCATGGGCCCAAAACCCAGTTGATTTTATTCATAAACATCGAATGGCTCTTGAGAGTGAGCACGTGTCTGCACATTTGCATGAATGGATTGACCTTATATTTGGGTCTGTTTCCAAAAGAAAGGCTATTGATTTCATTTTTCCTGTGTAATCTTCAATTGATATTCTTTTAGTAATAGTTGTTCATGGAGATTCTTGTTTTAGGCCACCTTGCATTTACTAGAATTTACGTGAGTGAATTGGAATGTTCAGGTACAAGCAACGGGGAAAAGAAGCTATATCGGCAAATAACGTGTTCTCTTATATTACCTATGAAGGGGCAGTTAATATTGACAAGATCTCTGATCCAGTAAGTTTAATTTTCTATCCCTCCCCCCCCCCCCCACCCCAATGCCTGCTCTATTTGGAAATGTCTCATTGCCTTGCACATTTATATTAATGAAAGGTACAACAGCGTGCTATACAAGAACAGATTGCTCATTTTGGACAAACTCCATCCCAGCTTATTACTGTCCCTCACATGAAGAAGATGCCACTTTCTGAGGTTCTCCATTTGCAGGTAGAAATTCCATTTTCAGTTTGCCCATTCTATTTTTAGCTTTTATGCAATGTTATATACAAACTTTATCTGCAACTACTTCCCATGTGATCTGAATATGGTCCTTTCAGTAATAGCAATCTTACTATGAAAATGATTACGTTAAAACTGATTACAACGAACATTTTAATGTCAGACAATCTTTAGGAACCCAAAAGAAGTTCAACCATATGCTATCCCTGGCCCTGAACAGTGCAATTTGCCTGCAGCTGCTATTCGTGCATCTGCAGATGCTGTCATAATAGTTGATACAAATGTGCCAGCAGCTCGTATTGCACAACATAAGTGGCAGCCAAACACTCCCGATGATCAGGGAAAACCATTTATATTTCAACACGGACAGGCTACAGCAAGCTTTGCCGGTGGAGCATTTACAAAAATGTTCAAAGGGCCAGGGGGCTCAGGTTCTGACGAGTGGCCCCAGGCACAAGCATTTGCTTCATCTGGGATCAGAAGCTCATCTATTGTTTCCATCACATGTGATAACGAAATTATCACAGGTAACCTACTGGTTTACATTATTTTTCCAACTTTTTGTCTCGATTAGATTTAATTTCTCTGTTAAACTAAAAACTTTTTTCACTTACTAGGTGGACACGCAGATAACAGTATCAAGCTTTTGTCATCTGATGGTGCTATCACACTAGAAACGGCTTCTGGACACTGTGCTCCAGTCACTTGCCTTTCTCTATCGCCGGATAGTAACTACCTTGTGACAGGATCCCAGGACAGTACAGTATTGCTTTGGAGGATACATAGGGCAAGTAAGAACTCAAGTAGCACATCTGATCCACCTACTAGCCCTCACACCTCAACTCCTAGGTCTAGTTTAGCTAAAATCATTGCAGATAAAAGTTGGAAGCGTCGGATAGAAGGTCCCGTACATGTCCTTCGAGGTCACCACAGGGAAATTCTTTGTTGCCGTTGCAGTACATATCTTGGTATGGTTGTTTCATGTGGCCTTTCATCAGATGTCCTGTTGCATTCTATGAGAACGGGTCGCTTGATTAGACGGTTTCCTGGTGTGGAAGCTGATGCTCTCTGCCTTTCATCTGAGGGAATCGTTTTAACCTGGAACCAATCGCAACAAACTCTCAGCACATTCACTCTCAATGGAATTCTGGTTGCAAGAGCACAACTTCCTTCCTTGGGTGGTATAGGTTGCATGGAAATATCCGTGGATGGTGAGAGTGCTTTAATTGGAATGAACTCAACTTTGCGCAGTAACAACCGAGACTTGAGTGTGAAGAAACCCGTAGTTGATGATTCAGCTCTTGAGTCAGAAGAGAATAACAGAAGCAACAAATTGGATATACCATCACCTTCCATTTGCTTTCTGGATCTACATACTCTCAAGGTACACAAAAATGTTTAAACAGATTCTATTATCCCCTATCAGCACCTCCTGTACAAATCAATGCGGCATTGTTGTGGTTTCGGCTCACATTAATTTTCCTCTTATGTGCCACCTTTTCACTTGCAGGTCCTCCACGTCGTGGAACTGAAAGAGGGACAGGATATTACAGCTCTTGCTTTGAACGAAGATAACACAAATCTTCTAGTGTCTACTGCAGATAAGCAGTTGATCGTTTTCACAGATCCAGCCGTAAGTTGAACTATTTTCTTTTTTCCATTTCTTGGTTCACCATTTATCATTAGTCTAAATATCAATAATGTTTTAAAGGATCCTTAGATGACAATATTCTTATACTCATGTTCCAACGTGCATAGGATACAGTGCTAGACATGGATATTTAAAAGTAGTTAAATTCGTGTTGTTTTATCGGATGTTGAACTCTAGTCTTATTATGGCCTTGCTATGTGCAGTTGAGCTCGAAAAGTGGTGAACCAAAATCTTAAGCACGGTTGGGAAGGTGGAGGGCTCAGCCCTCTTATAAAAGTCTTTGTCTTCACAGGTCAGCCTTGGAATGTTAATTGGCTAAAGAAGTATAGAAGATGCAGAATTGACCAGAATCACTTGTTTAGGAAGAAAACAAGTGAATAACAAACCCGAGCTGCCTTCGTGTATGTAATAATTAACCCTATAATGATATGATTAACAGTCGTGTTATTATCGCCGGAGAGCCGTGCAGGCGCTTTAGGAAGCCCCACCATGGATTTAACTTGGGCGAGCTAGCTTGTTTCTTCAGCAAAAGACCTGCGTTGTGTGGTTACTAGCTTAGACTTTCGCTACGCTGGAGACATGCAAATGGACACCTAGCAGGTTTTGGTTTAGCTTGTATCACTCCTTTCCTTACTCTTTTCAGATGGATTATCCTGCTGAGATCCACCAACTTGTAATGTCGGATGCGATTACACCATTTTATTTGATCCTTAATAAATACTTGTTTTTTTAAAAAAAAATTAAAATTAAAATAGATTAGGGGGGAGTCATTTTGGTTTAGGGGTGTCGGTTGACCCTATTTTTTTTAATATTTTTATAACATGTTTTGTAAAAGAAAATTACTATTTATTTTTTAAATAACTAAAATCTAAATCTTAAATTTTAAAATTACGCAAACTCTAAATACTAAACCGTGCAAACTAAACACTAAATTTTATATTTGAAACTTGTTTAAAAGGGGAGAAAACCTGTATAATATGTGGAATTCATTTTTACATAATTGAGACTATCTGGAAATTGAAAATCGATTACAACTATACAAAAAAGAATACAAACATGAAATCAGAGACGGAAGGAGGGTGAGAGTGGCAATTGCCCCACCTAACTTTGAATGGTTTAGTTATTTTTAGGCCATTGATAGTTTTAACCTTTGCAATTAAGTCTTTGCCCCTTTTAATTTTTTTATTTATTATTCTTTTAAGACCCTTTAAGTTAAAACTAATGAAATTAAGCTTTGGCCCCTCATTTTTTCTAGTTTAATCACCTTTTAAGACCCTTCAATTTTAAAATTATTAAAATTAAACCTTAATTTCTTTAATTTTATGATTTAATTACTTTTTAGACCCTATTTATTTTAAAGTTAATTAACTTGCCCCCTCATGGTTCAATCCTGGCTTCGTCCCGGCATGAAATGCTACTTATTTGAAAGGTGATCAGATTGGGGCTGGAAAACTCCACCGTGAAGCCATCTTTTGGGATCGGAAAATGTGGGCATCTTCTCCCCAAAGCTTAGGCATTCTACCCATGTAGTACACTCCATCCCATTTGCGCCATGAATTTAAGACAGAAAAAATTGTAATTTAATTCGAGCTAGAAAATAAATACTCAAATTCACTTGATTAAGTTTATTTATTTGGTATTTGAACCAAAAAAAAGTTTATTTATTTGGTACAAATAAGTTCACGAGTTTTAGTATAAATTTATATATTTGTTCTTATTAATACATGAAATCAGAGTTATTCTAGACGAGTCATCTAATGTGAACGGTAAACGTTGATGATTATAAAAATTTAATTTTGAGAGGTTGAAAAATGGAGGAAGAAAAAAATTGTGGAGGAGAGATTGAAGAGATTACTTTTTCATGAGAAGACTTTTACGAGAAAATTATTGGACTATGTATAGGAATAAGACAACTCTAAGATACGAAAGATGCAATAGATAAACTTTTTAATAACTATAACAATATTTATGTATTAGGATAAGGACAAATATAAAAATCGCATGATAAAAAAGAGTAACAATATTAATGCGAAAATCCCTTGACGAGAAAAATCATTATGAATAAAGAAGGAAAAATTTACTATAATACTAGAATAATACAAGACGAATGAATTTGTACAGCTAAATGACATTACGACTTAAACTAAACACTAACTCGCATCAACTATTTATAGTATTGCAAAGGAAATTTGTGTAGCGAAAAAATTGTTCCAACTAGATTTTTTTAATTTAAACCAAAGTCTGATAAAAAATATAATCATAAATAAATTAAACACATTATATACTCTTAAATTCAAGTCATAAAATATAATGATTTATTTATCTTTATCTATATTTGCATGTAATAATATACTTGCAAAATGTGTATAAAAGATAATCCATATTCATATTATATTCGCATATATACACACACATTAAAGAATGAGTCTATCATGTTCGACGTGTACCGATGAGCATCACTAACGACGAACACCGATAAGCACTATTAATTCAATTTATAAATATTAAAAATTTAAAAAACTCGCCGTATAATTATAAATTATTTAAAAATCAAAAAGTAAATTAATTAAAATATATTATTTTATATTTACTTTTCTTTTAAAATCAAAATAGTTATCTACTCCTAAGTTACAAAACTCTGATTTTTATTCATTTGAAATTTAAACCGCAACCGTTGTTGATGTGATCACCGCCGCTACCCTGCCGCTGTTTTCAGTGAATGACATGAGCCTCAGTCCAGAGCAGATTCATTTCTTGCCTCCAGACCAAGTTCTTCAGCTTCACCAAATTATGCGCAAATGAAAAGACTCGATACATGTGATAATTTGCAGAGGCAACTCATCTTTATCTCCTTTGAGCGCATGTTTTCTTCCATGTGTTGTAAGTCAACATGTTGATTATGTATGATCTTTTGTTGAGAGACTAAATGTAATTAATACTTTTCTCATGTATTGATTAAAATGAAAATACATCTTTATATACAAGTCAATAAAGCAATGAAGATAAAAAGTATAAATTATAAAGAATTAAAACCCTAGGCATGCCTTTTACGTTTCCTCCTAACTTCTCGGAACAACAGGGACACGCACCGGCGGCAGAGTATAATGACTCTGGTGGCCAGCCGCCGGGAGGGGTGGAGTTGGTGGTACCGCCAGTGCTGGAGCGGCCTGGTTCCCCCGCCGGGATGAAGGAGCAGCCGACGGCGAAGAAGACACGTGCGATGGATGTTGTGATGTCGGAGGGGTCTACGGTAGATGTGAAGGATAGTAATGGTGCTGAGGAGATGGAAGTACAAGCGGCGAACGGTGACAGGCCAGCGATGGAGGTGCCGGCGGAGAATAGTAATAGAGCTCCGATATCGTACGCGGATATGGTGTCGGGTGGATCGGCCGGCGGTGGTCGTGGAACGGAAGGGAGTCCCGAGGATGGGATTGAGGTGTTGGATGCGGACTTCTCGATTGATCGTAGTGGGGTGTTTCCCAAGATTACCTTTTCTGAAAAAGTCCATGAACGTATCGATGAGAGTATGCAACGCACTATCATAGTTCGGCCTTTAGGGAGGGCGATCGGTTTCAAGACCCTGGTGAACCGTGTCCATAATCTATGGAAGACGGAGAAGAACTTTCAGGTGATCGATCTGGATAATAACTATTTCCTAGTGAAGTTTGAATCTGCCGATGACTACACTAAAGTGCTCACTGGAGGTCCTTGGACTTTGTTTGGCTGTTATTTAACGGTGCAGCCGTGGTCGAGGAACTTTTCGACATCGGAAAAGCATCCGTCGCAAGTTGTGGTGTGGGTGCGATTACCGGGGCTTCCATACCGTTATTACTCGAAGGCATTGTTTCGAAGGATAACTGATGTGATTGGTCGTGTGATCAAGATATATTACAGCACTTCGTTGGGTGAGCGTGGTCGTTTTGCTCGCCTTGCCGTGGTAGTTGATCTGAACAAACCCTTACTGTCTTGTATTGGAATTGATGGTTTTATTTAGAAGCTTGAGTATGAAGGTCTCCACCAAATTTGTTACAAATGTGGGCGATATGGTCACTCGCAAGATTCCTATGGGGTTGGTACTAATGCTGCGGGGGTATCGGAGGGGGAGAAATTGGTTGCAAATAGCTCTGTTGTACCATCCGATGAAGTCATAGCTGAGGATAACCTGTTTGGACCTTGGATGGTTGTGGATAGGCAACGTCGGCGATCAACAAAGATGGTGGGGAATAGAAGCGATGGTCCTCAAGCCAACAGTAGTGGTTCGCGGTTTGATGTCTTGCGGGGAGATCGTGAAGAGGGTGATCGTGTGAAAGGGCAGGAGGGTTCGCGGACGAGGGAGAATTCCACGGGACAAGGCCATAAGAATTTGGCACCGGGGCGTAAGGCTTTGAGTTCCCAGCCGAATGGTTCTAAGGGAGTGGTGATAAATGAGGGTAATCGGATTGTTACGGGTACTGGTAGCTCGGGGGCGAAGGTGAACGAAGGGAAGGGTGGCGTTAAGCCGGTGGAGAAAGGGAAGAGGGTTCTGTCGGATGAGTGTTTGGGTGAGGTGACGGGGCGTGTACAGCTTAGGGATGTATCGAATGTTGTTCGGGAACTTCCTTCGAAAGGTAATGGGCATGGCGTCATACATGTTATTCCTTCGGTGACGGGTGTGGAGCCACATGCTGTTGAACACACGCCGGGGATTGTTTCTGGTACTCATAGAGCTGTAGCAATTGCGGAAGGGAATCATGATATCAAATCGACGTCAAGGTTGAAAAATGGGTTGAATTCGGTTAAGGGAGGAGCGGCGATACATGCAATACATAAGAAAAGTCTAAAGGTATCAAGGAAATCGAAACCACGAGTGCCATCTCGCCCGATTTTGACAGAATGGGTACAGTCTCTTTCATCGAAGTTGGATACGCTTCGGGAATCTGGGGTTGATACAGCTGCGGGATGGGCCTCTGATACAGCAGAAGCGGCTTCTACGGCGGTGCATGGGCTGGTCGTTGGGAAGGAGAACCTTCCTTCCCTCCAGTAAGTTTTCCTCCTCTTTTATTAGTGTGCAATGAATACCATGATGTTTTGGAATACACAGGGGGCGGCGAGTGCGGAGTTTCTCCGTCACTTTAAAAATTTTGTTAGAACTAACAATCCGCAGGTGGTGGCTTTGTTTGAGCCACGTGTCAGTTTTGCTGAAGCTGATAGAGTTATTCACCGTTTTGGGTTTCCGAATTCTTTTAGTGTGAAGGCAAGAGGATTCAGTGGGGGTATCTGGATTCTTTGGCGAGATGGATTAGAGGTTGATTTTTTTATCAATTTCTAATCAATTTGTGCATGGTAAATTTCGTGAGGTTGTAGGGAACAAGTGGTTTTTCTTTACGGCTGTATTGTATATGCTAGTCCTAATGCGGGTATCAGACAGAGTCTATGGGATAAGCTGCGCCAGTTGAATCCAGGGGATGACGTACCATGGATTCTGGGTGGCGATTTCAATGCCATCCTTCGTAAGGAGGAGCGGTGTGGGGGTTCGAGTGCGGTTCTGGGGACTAGTACTCTTTTTTGGGATTTTATTACTACTGTGGGTTTGATTGAGATGGATTATAAGGGAGATGATTTTACTTGGAACATGGGTGATCTTTATCAAAGGATTGATCGTTGTTTGGCGAACGCTTCTTGGTTTATTGAGTTTCCGGAGTCGATTGTTGTGCATCTTTATCGGGTTAGAAGTGACCATTGTCCACTTTTTGTTCAACCAGGGGGTGTAAGGGTTAGTAGGGATTCACGCCTATTCCGGTTTTTAGCTGCTTGGCAGGATCATCCGGGGTTCAAATCGATGCTTGAATCAGTTTGGGATAGTTCGTCTTCGGTGGTTAACAACATCCAGCATTTTCAGGAGAGTGTGAAACATTGGAATGATGTGGAGTTTGGCCATATTGGGCGAAGGAAAAAAAAGGGTGCTGGCGCGGATCCGGGGCATTGATAGGGTGTTGCAGAGAAATCAGTCAGATTTTCTGACGGATTTATTGCATAAACTGCGGGATGAGCTTGACATTATTCTTGAGGAAGAGGAATCTTTGTGGTTCCAAAAATCACAGAGCCAATGGATTCTTTTTGGTGACAGGAATACCCGCTACTTTTATGCGTCGACAATGGCACGTCCAAGGGCGAACGCTATTGTAGCACTTAAGGCGAGGGATGGTACCTGGAGCACTGATCAGGAGATGTTGCGTCAACAGGCTATTGATTTTTACAGGGTGTTATTCACGGCTGATACAAATTGCTCAGGGGTCTATCAGGTTCGTGGTTTGTTTCCTAGCTTGAATGAACATATGTGTCAGGCGATAGGTGGACCGGTTTTGGATGAGAAGGTGAAAGCTGCCGTGTTTGGTATGGGTCCGTGGAAAGCTCCAGGTGTTGATGGCCTGCACGCAGGGTTTTACCAGAAGAATTGGGATGTTGTGGGACCGAATGTTTGTCAGTTTATAAGGAGTATCTTCAATGGTGAGTCATCCCCATCTTCTATTAATAATACTCTTATGGTTCTTATTCCTAAAGTCACATCGCCTGAAACGATAAGTCAGTTTTGCCCTATCAGTTTGTGCGCGATGTTGTATAAAATAGTGACCAAAGTGGTGGTTAATCGCATTAAGCATTTTTTGTCAAATTGGGTCTCGGACAATCAGACTAGTTTCGTCCCTGGACGGTCTATTTCGGATAATATTATTTTGGCGCAGGAAATTGTGCATTCGATGAAGAGAAAGTCTGGAAGGAAGGGTTGGATGGCGCTGAAGATTGATTTGGAGAAAGCCTATGATAGGCTGGAATGGGCTTTTATCGACGATACCTTGCAGAACATTGGTTTACCCTCGAACATTCGACATCTTATTCTTGACTGTGTTTCTAGTGTATCTACTCAGCTCATCTGGAATGGCGCAGTTACCGAGCCTTTCACGCCTACCAGGGGTATCTGGCAAGGGGATCCCATATCGCCTTATCTTTTTGTTTTGTGTATGGAACGATTGACGCAGGCGATTAATGGGAAAGTGGCTTCGGGTTAGTGGAAGGGTTTTTGTACTTCTCGGCGGGGTCCTGTTATTTCGCATTTGATGTTTGCGGATGATATGGTTCTTTTTGCGGAGGCGTCAATGGAACAGTTGGATGTGATTCGGGAAATTCTCATTGAGTTCTGTAAGTATTCTGGCCTGAAGGTTAGTGTGCAAAAATCGAATATTTATTTTTCGAAAAATGTGGACACTGATTTGAGACGGGATCTGACTAATGTGGTGGGTTTTTCGGAAGTAACGGATCTAGGTAGGTACCTCGGTGTTCCTATATTACATAATCGGGTTTCTAAATCGACATATGCCTATCTGATACAGAAAGTTCGTGATCGCCTATCAGGGTGGAAAGCTAAGTACCTTTCGTTTGCAGGTCGTATTACTCTTGCGAAGGCCGTGTTATCAACATTGCCTTATTATGCAATGCAAACGACGAAATTACCGCTAGGTGTGTGTGACGAGATTGAGCGTCTGATTAGAAATTTTGTTTGGGGACATTGTGATGGCAACAAAAAGGTGCATTTGGTGAATTGGACTGAATTGTGTAAGCCTACTTCGATGGGCGGGCTGGGTTTTAAATGTCTAAGAGATCAGAATGATGCGTTTCTCATGAAACTCGCGTTTAATTTAGTTGACAAGCGTGAACATCTTTGGGTGCGGTTCCTTCGTGCTAAATATAAGTGTAGTGAGATTGTCCTGGATACACTTGTTAGACGGAATTGTTCCCACTTGTGGCGGGGGATATCGTCGGTTTGGGAAGATGTTCGGGAGGGCTTGGTTTGGAGAGTCGGCAATGGAGCATGTATCGATTTTTGGCGTGACAATTGGATTCGGGGTGTTGGGCCGCTTGCGAACCTTGCGAATGCTCCGAGTGGGATGCAACAAGGTTTTGTTTCCCTATAGGATATGCGGAACAGTGAGGGGAATTGGGATTTTGATCGATTTGAACAGATCTTGCCGAGTGATGTTGTTGATAGAATTGCTGCCATTCATTCCCTGGTGGAAAATGATGTGATTGACGCCGTAGGGTGGAGTTGGAGTGCGAATATGAAATTTTCAGTTAAGTCGGCTTATGCGGCGAAGCGAGATGAATTTGAAGCAACGAGAGGAAATCTTTGGCGAAGTTTGACGCGGTTTCCGGGTCCGCAGCGTATTCGTTTGTTTTTATGACTGCTGTGCAAGGGGCGGGTGTTGACGAACAGTGAACGGTGTCGGAGGCACATCGCGGACACATCAGAATGCTTGTTATGCGGACATAGTAATGAGACGATTGACCATGTGTTTCGACAATGTTTGACGGCGAGGAGCACGTGGTTGCGGTTGGTTCCAGCTGCTAACCGGGGCTGGTTTTTCACGGCTCCAATCGCGGATTGGATCAGCGGGAATTTACGGGGCAATGTTGGCAATGGCGAGGAGCAATGGGGACTGCTGTTCGGGGCGGTTGTTTGGTACCTCTGGTTAGCGCGTAATGGCGTTGTCTTTGGCAATGTAAACCCGTGTGTTGACGATGTGCTGCTGCAGGCCAGGCGGTTAGTGCAGGGGACGACCAAGGCGCTGCTGGGCGGGCGAGCTGTGCTGCACAGCAGTGCTGGACGTGGTGTCGCGATGGATACAAGGCAGCAGAGGAGGTGGTCTCCACCGCCTGCCAATGTGTGGAAGCTTAATGTGGATGGGGCATGTGATCTTTTCGAGGGGCGTGCTTCTTGTGGGGGTGTGCTTCGTGATTCCGAGGGGTCTTGGATTCGTGGATTCTCGAAATTCATTGGTCGTTGTAGTGCTCTTGAAGCGGAAATATGGGCGATTCATGAGGGCCTGCGATGCGCGCTAGATTGCAATGTTGGGGCGTTGATCGTTGAATCGGATTGCCTTGATGTGGTTATCTTGTTACACAAGGGGATGGATGATGTTGGTCCGTTGTCGCTTTTAGGTTCTGTTCGTCGTTTGCTTTCACAGGTTAGCTTGCTTGAGTTTCGTCATATTTCTCGAGATGCTAATCGCATTGCCGATTTTCTTGCTAAATTGGGTCCTTGGAATGGTTATGAGCCTAGTTATTTTTGTGTCCCGCCGGATGTGGTGATCACTTTGTTGCATGAGGACTTACCTAGTCCTATTGTTTGATTTAGATGTAATTTCGGGTTAATTCCGTACCTATGTAATACTATGGTGAGTACTCTTTTCCTCCATTTAGGTTAGGGAGGTTTTTAATGAGGCTTGCCATAGTATCCCCTTATTAATAAAAAAAATAAAGCAATGAAGATAATTAACTAACCAGCTAACAGAATAACCACTTCACTAACTAACTTTGCTAACAGCTTCCTATCTAATTCTATTTACATTTTACACTTCCATTCAAGTTGGTGGTTGAAAGATGTTTTTCAGCCCCAACTTGCAGATCAGATTGTTGTGCTGTTCAATCCCAAGTGCCTTTGTCAACACATCTGCCAATTGCTCTGAAGATTGCACATACTCTGTCTTGATCAAACCAGTTTGGATCTTCTCTCGAATGAAGTGACAGTCTATTTCTATGTGTTTAGTTCGCTCATGGAAAACTGGATTTGCTGCAATTTGTAGTGTTGCCTTACTATCACTAAACACAATAGCTGGTAATTCAATGCTTGCACCAAGTTCCTCAAGCAATCTTTTCAGCCACACTATCTCAGCTGCTGTAAAAGTCATGCTTCTGTATTCAGCCTCAGTTGAAGACCTTGCAACTGTACTTTGCTTCTTCAATTTTCAAAAAATCAAAGAATCTCCCAGCTTAACACAAAAACCAGTCACTGACCTTCTTGATATTGGGGAAGACGCCCAATTTGAATCACAAAAGGCAACCAATTGACACTTGCTAGTGCTGCTGAGCAATATACCTTGACCAGGCTCCTTTTTTAAATATCTCACAATCCTCAATGCAGTTTCCATATGTGATTGTTTAGGATGTTGTATGAATTGACTAAGATACTGAACTGCATAAGTAATATCCGGTCTTGTATGTGTTAAAGTACAACAACTAACCAATCAATCTTTGAAACTTTGCTTTATCTTCAATCAAACTATCTTTTGGTGGTTGAGGCAAAGTTGCATTATACTCCACTGTTGTATGTCGTAGATTCTGCTCTAATGGAGTCAAGGCTGGTTTAGCTCCCCCTAAACCAGTGCTTTCTATTAGCTCCAAGGTATATTTCCTTTGATTCAACAATATTTCTTGCTTTGATCTCAAGACTTCCAGTCCTAAAAAGAACTCCAGACTGTTGAGATCCTTCATCTTAAACTTTTGATTCAAGAGAGCCTTTAAATCATTGATTAGAACTAAGTCGTTCCCTGTTATGAGTAGGTCATCCACATAGATGAGCATAATAACTATCTTGTCTTCTTGTCTTTTTGTAAACAAAAAGTAGTCAAATTTGCTTTGTACATAATCTTCTGCTAAAAGGGCCTCCGTGAGCTTCATATTTCATTGTCTAGAAGCTTGTTTAAGCCCTAAAGTGATTTTTGTAGTCGACATGCAAGATGCCCCCCCTGACTACAAAAACCAACAGAAAGCTCCATATAAACCTCTTCAAATAGATCTCCTTAAAGGAAGGCATTGTGCACATCCATTTAAAATAGAGGCCAAGAGTGAACTGCAGCAAGGGCTAACACAACTCAAACAGTAACCATTTTAGCTACTGGAGAAAAAGTTTCTACATAGTCAATCCCTTCTTGTTGACTGTAGCCCTTGGCAACAAGGCGGGCTTTGTATCTCTCAACTGAGCCATCAGCCTTGTATTTGATTCTATAGACCCATTTGCAACCAATGAGTGTTTTCCTTTGAGGTAATGGAGCAACAGTCCATGTTTTGTTAGATTCTAAAGCCTGCAACTCTTTTTTTATGGCGGAAAAAGGCTCGAAAAAGGGGAAAATCAAAAACCATAGAAAGGGGAGAAGCTCGAGAAAGGAGAAAGATTTCGCAAAGAAAAAAGATGAACGAGAAAAGAAACGTGGAGAAAAAAAATAAACCGGACGAAAAAATAAATTAGGCCCAAAAGAAACGTCTAGCCTGATACCATGTTGAGAGACTAAATGTAATTAATACTTTTCTCATGTATTGATTAAAATGAAAATACATCTTTATATACAAGTCAATAAAGCAATGAAGATAATTAACTAATCAGCTAACAGAATAACCACTTCACTATCTGACTTTGCTAACAGCTTCCTAACTAATTCTATTTACATTTTACATCTTTTTCAGTAAAAAAAATGTTGTTCATCGGCTCATCCGTGGGGAACGACAGTCATGTAAGTGACAGTGACGGTCATAATACTTGAATTTTAAATGAACAAAAATTAAGGTTTTATAATTTAGGGGTAGACATGTATTTTGATAAAAGAAAATTAAAAATAAAATAATATATTTTAATTAATTTACCTTTTGATTTTTAAGTAATTTATAATTATACAATGAGTTTTTTAGATTTTTAATCTTTATAAATTGAATTAATGGTGCTCGTCGGTGCTCGTCGAGCGTGACAGAATTTTACTACATTAAATATGGTTAAAACTTAAATGATACATATTTACGTAAACTTTAAATTATTATTTATTTTTAACATATAATTTAATATAATGGTTATGCCACCTTAGACTCAGGGACGAAGTTAGTAATTGGAATTGGAAGGCAAATCATAAATATTTAAAGGTGGGGGGCAAATTTATAAATAATTCATTTAAAAAAAAAATTATATATAGGAACAAGGGTAAAAAAAATTATCCCCGTGTAGTTCCATCTCAGCGTAGACTTAGAGACGAAGCCAAGAATTAGAGTTGGGAGTAAATCATAAATGTTTGAAAAGTGGGGGCAAATTTATAAACAATTCATTTTTAAGAAAATATTATATAAGAGACAAAGGTTAAAAAAATTTGCCCTCCCCCCCCCCAACCCTCGTGTAATTTTGTTCCTACCTAGACTCATCTTCATTCATAGGAAGATAGTGAGTGGTTAATCATACTCTATCCCACATCCTCATTTCTATTGTATCAATAACATATCAATGGAGCTAAACTCAATCGACGTATATTAAAAGTTTTATGTATTATTTTAGCCATAATGATTTTTTTTATGCACATGTAAAAAAATACGCAAATTTACATACTTATTTTAAAAAAAAAATCTTCCTAACAACTAAATTCTAAAAAATAAACCCCTAAAGTATAAATTAAATCTCTAATCCATAAAAAGAAACAACTTCCTATTGAATATATATTTTTTTATTTTAGCTATTTTCGAAATAATTTTTGTTTCCAGAATTGTTGGGTCTAAAAAATATGATATTGTGGCCCACTAAAAAGCTAAAGGCCCAAGTTTCCCGCGCGGTTTCTAAAATTCAAATTCATTATCTTCCCGATCCCAAATGCCAAAACCACTAGGGATTTTCTATCTTCAGGTGAAAATGATTTCTGAAAGAGAAGGAGCAGAAGGTAATTCAAAACGGAAATGGTCCATACAAGACTTCGACATCGGAAAACCCCTGGGCAAAGGCAAATTCGGTAGAGTCTATCTCGCCAGAGAAGTCAAGGTCTTCTTTTTAATCCAATTTACAATTTTGTTTTCTCTAAAATTCAACGTTTTCTGATGGGGTTTTCTTTTTGTTAGAGCAAATACATTGTGGCATTGAAAATCATATTCAAGGAACAGTTAGAAAAATACAGGATCCACCATCAGCTGAGGAGAGAAATGGAAATCCAGACCAGCCTTCGCCATCCCAATATACTTCGCCTTTACGGCTGGTTCCATGATAGCGAGCGTATCTTCTTGATTCTTGAGTATGCTTATGGGGGCGAGCTTTATAACGAGCTAAGAAAACATGGTCATTTCAATGAGGAACAAGCTGCTACAGTAACCACCCAATCCTTTTCGTTCTGGGTTTCAATTGCTTGGTTTATTTTCAACTTATTAATAGATTTTGATTTCTAATCCAATTTGTATGCTCTGAAACATTTCCTTTCAGTACATTGCTAGTCTGACAACAGCGTTGGCATATTGTCATGAGAAACATGTAATTCACAGGGATATCAAACCAGAAAATTTGCTGCTTGATCATGAGGTAAGCCTATGCATTTCTTGCATCCACTTCTGGATTATTTAGAAATCCATTTTATAAGTATAAATTGTGGGTTTATGTTACTTGAATCGTGTTCGAATAGTTCCGTTATGACTGTGTGTGTGTAAGTACATGTATAGGGTCGGTTGAAGATTGCAGATTTTGGGTGGTCGGTACAATCAAGAAGCAAGAGACATACAATGTGTGGAACTCTGGACTATTTAGCACCCGAAATGGTGGAAAACAAAGCTCATGATTATGCAGTGGATAACTGGACTCTGGGTATTCTTTGTTATGAGTTCCTCTACGGATCTCCCCCATTCGAGTCCGAGAGTCAAAGCGATACATTCAAAAGGTAAGTAGAAATGGGTGTTTTCTCATGCTTCAATCTAAATGTGGTGGATGGTGGATTGAAAACATTGTATTGATGATCAAGCTTGTGGTATTACAGGATTATGAAGGTTGACTTGAGCTTCCCATCCACTCCAAATGTCTCAATGGAAGCCAAAAATCTCATCACCCGGGTAACGATACGAATCGTTTACCGATAATTGTTGTAGGAAAATCGAGATTTGAAAAATCTGAATGCAGTGAATTCAATCTTGTTTGCAGCTTCTTGTGAAGGACTCCTCAAAACGGCTCTCTCTTCAGAAGATCATGGAGCACCCTTGGATTGTTAAGAATGCAAACCCTATGGGTACTTGCAAAAAATAGGACCTCTAATAGTTCCAGATGCAGTGTTATAAATGGTTTCAAAGGCCAAAGTGAGTTTGATGGATTTTTATTACAACCCTACATCCTTGAATGCTTGCTTGGTTATCTGGCTAGGTTTTCATAGGGAGAAACTTTCATTTCTTTTCATGCAATCTATTCCATAAGCCAAGGCTCTTATCCAATCTAAATTAAATCATCCCAAATTGTAAGAAATGTGAACGACAACAACCTGCCTTTCTCAATGCAAATTGAGCAATCCATTTAATATTTTAGCTTAAGGAATAATTCTATCCATAATTTCAAATTAGTAGTGTTGTCCATCTTTTTTAATCTTATCGGTTTAGCGCTCAAACTCTTAAATTACATCGATCTTGTCATTTAATTGTTGTTGACTAACGGAATTGTTATCACTAGTTATTCTTCACTACGACAAACACTTTGTCGTTAAATAATTAACATAGTCTGAAATAGCATGTCTATATGTCATTTTCTTTAATAAATTAGTGTCAATTCTGATGACGTGACAAAATAATTATGTAAATTTTTTTAAAAAAATATGTAATTTTAAAATAAATAAATATTTTTAAAACTCTCCATTCATACTATCACGTTATTAAAGTTGATTTTCTATCATCAACATGACAAGATAATTGACGATAACGACGGATGTGGAAGTAAATAACTACCACATGCACAAAATCTAATGATTCTATTAGTCAACGATAGTCAAAGGCCAAGATTGAGGCAATTTACGAGGGATAAAATAAAATTAAAAAGAAAGAACAACATTACTGATTTGAGACTACTAGATTGACAAAATTACCCCTTCAGCCTAATATTTTAGTCTAAAATGAATAGCTATTCTCTACTTTTGGGCCCGTAACGAATCACCCCGTCCGGAGTCCAACATGGGATCCAGCGGAACTAACCATTGGCCCAATTCTTGCATATAATATAAAGGCAGCGTCGGGCGTTGGCCGACGGAAGTCGGGACCGCAGTCTAGAAAGATCTTCGAAAATTCACGGCAATTCTCAAGGCTGTAAGCCCTTCCCTTTGAACCCAGAAGCGCAAAGAAGCCACGACTTGAAGTCTGAACTCTGACGAAAGCTCTTACTTTCTACAATCACCAGAAACCAGACGTTTGATCAACCCAAGAAACTCCTCTACCTTCGATTCTGATTTCTGAGCCTATTCATAACATGGTGAGTTCTGTTTGAGTAATTCTATCGAGCACATACAATGCGTTACCAACATCTAATCTATGTTTTCCTTGGTATTGCAGTCGGTTACTTTGCATACAAATCTTGGCGACATTAAGTGCGAGATCTTCTGTGACGAGGTCGCTAAAACAGCGGAGGTTAGGACCTTCATTTCCTTCAAATATTTCCTTTCTTTTTCAGTACTCTGATTTTATCTATCTGAAAAGAATACTAGCCGCATGTTCTGCTGCTGCAAGCTGTTCAGGAATGGAATTATTAGATAATGAAATATACATTAGGGCTAGCATTTTGCTTCGAGGAATGTTCTTTGGTACCAATTTTTGCCCTAATCCGAAATTTAGGAAATTGGTGGTGACAAATTCTATGTATGTTACTACTGTTATTATTTGCCTTTTCTTGAAATGAATTTGTCTCCTTTCAATGCATCAATGAGTTCTGTATACTTGTTTATGATATAGTTTTGCTATATACCTATACTCTATGTTGCTCAGACTTTTCATGTTTTCGAAATACCTGTATCGGACACCCACGGACACGGGTATGGTGGTATAATGCTCCACCTTCAGGATGAATGGAAACAAATTGGAAAAGATTTAAACATATGCACGTCATACTATAACCTGTATTGAACACTTGTACCCGAGTGCAAGTAACATAGGCTGTACTTATGCTTCTTTTTTTGGTGTGTTTGCTGCGAAAAATAAAGTCTTGCCTAATTTCATTACAGTGGAGAAATTTGGCCTCATAATGGGTAGAACTTCCTATGGCATCTATTTTAGTGAATGCATTCGTTTATGTTTTATGAGGTACTTATTGTCTTTTGTTTGGATGCAGAACTTTTTAGCACTCTGTGCTAGTGGTTATTATGACGGGACTATATTTCACAGGAATATTAAAGGTTTCATGATTCAAGGTGGAGATCCAACTGGAACAGGCAAAGGGGGAACAAGTATATGGGGCAAGAAGTTCAATGATGAGATTAGAGAATCCCTCAAGGTATGCTAAGCTTAATAGTTAATGAAACAAGAAAGCTTTTCATGGGCAATCTCTCGAAGTGGTTTGAGAGAAATTTTTTCATCAACTTTTACCCATTAAGAGTGCGGGGAAGGAGAACAAAAAAATACTCGTTTTTCTTGTTTGAAGATTGGTTAGCTTTCTTTTGAAAAAGCCTATGATTTTCCATTATGCCTGAAGTCCAGGTTTTAACCTTACTAAATGAATGGAACCTTGCGGAGCTGGGTTGTGCTTTTTTTATTATGTAGTTTGTTTAGCCGACAAGACATGCTATTTGAGTCTGAAATTTTGGTTTCTATAACCTTCCCTCCCTTCATCTTCTATCTTGGAATCATCATAACTACACATCTTGGTCTATTTGCCCGGTGTTTTTGTACAGTTATGCTTTTCATACTCTTAGAAACTCAAGCTTAGTCTCAATGTCCTGTTACAAGATATAATCTTTCAACACTTTCCATATATTGAGTTGCTCATTAGTTTTGAATGACGTGCCCTTTTTCTCTGACAAAGCTTTACCTGCTTACAGCATAATGCGAGAGGTATATTGGCAATGGCTAATAGTGGTCCTAATACTAATGGGAGCCAGTTCTTTATAACATATGCAAAGCAGCCACATCTCAATGGATTATACACTGTGTTTGGCAAGGTTATCCATGGTTTTGAAGTCCTGGATATAATGGAAAAGGTAAATTGTGCTAAGCATACAATCATATTTCCCCGCCTAGTTTACTTTGATTTAGAATGCCTCGGAGACAATCATGTTGGGATTTAGTTCTTCATGCAAACTCTTTCTTTCTTTGTCCACATGACTTTCTGTGTTGATATTTACATCATTTGCGCTATAAAAATCGTACTAGCCCATGCTGGATTACCTTATATCCTCAAAGATGATTTGGGGATTCAAAAGGTATGGGAAATTCTAGATTATTTTTATAGTGCTAATTGCTGAGGTACCCCCAAAGAAAGACATTCAACATGAATCTGAAGTAAATGGTTGTCTGGAACTGAATCTCATCTCCTTCAAAATCCTAGTCTCACTGAAAATAAGTTCGAACTGTACAGCGGTCTGCATGTGTTTGTGGAATATTTTGGGTTGCAGCTGCAACCTGCAATTGCTTGTTCAACATGACTGAAGGCTATTTTGTTGATGCAGACTCAAACAGGAGCAGGTGATCGGCCGCTTGCAGAGATAAGGTTGAACCGTGTGACGATACATGCTAATCCACTCGCTGGCTAGTCTTCCCTCAGCAATTGTGTTCAACTCCAAGTTGCAGTGTATTGAATTTTGTGTCCAGAGAATGCAGGATTTCACGAGTTGTAGACATTAAACTACTAACAATTAAAAGGAGAAAAAGAGTTTGTAATTGGTGTTCCTCTGGATCCAGGACAGTAATTATATAGTTCAACTACTATGTAATCAAATCATTTCTTTATTTTGATATTTAACAGCTATCGTTAAAAATAGCAAATGTTCCTCCTATCTGACGTCTTTATTCTCAAGTAGTTAGTACTTGATTTTAAATTGTACTATACTAATTAAATCGAATAATCAGTTGACAGGTTAATTGAAATATTTTGTTCGGATAAATGATAACGATGTTCTTTACTTTGCTTACTAAAAGTATTAAATTTAATAATAATATAGAAAAATATATAACTTTTAAAAAGTCCTGCATGATATCAGTATCTTTTTCACTTCATAAAAATCTAACCATGACATTATTTAATAAAAAAAAACAACCACTAAATATCAAACGCTAAAATCATCGATAAAAGTTTTATAACCAAATCAATGATTTTACTTTTCACTCTTAGGGTCAATATAAATAAGCAAATATTAATATATTACATATATTTTATTTTTTAGGGATAATATATTATTATATTATTTAACTGATCGGATCGGTTTATCAGTTTTTTCAAAATAATAAACTGTAGTCAAACTGTAATAATTTTTTTAACAAAAAAATCCTACCGGAACTGAATTTTTTAATTCGGATAACTAAATTCTCAGCTCAATTTTTAACTTTCAAATTCAGTTTGTCGATTTTTTGTGCAGCGCTCTTCGAGGACAGAAAACATTGCTAAAAAAGACATTTCAGTGAGAATTTTCTATTTCTCCAACACTCAATGGCTTCATTAGCAATTTAGCTAGATTGGGGTGTAGATGATGATCGGTAAATAATTTCTGGATTTATGCAAACGAATTTGAATAAAAATTTGGATTTTTTATTTCAATAATTTTTTAGATTATAACTAATTAGAGCAACAGGCCACCGCTAAATTATCAATAGTTATAAAACCAATCATTACAATTAACTCAAATTATATTGAAAATTAAAACTAATTAGAAAGTTTAAACAAAAAGAAAATTCTACAACGCTCGACGAGCACCGATGAGTACCACTATCGATGAGTACCGATGAGCACTACTATCGACGAGCACCGATGAGCACTATTAATTTAATTTATAAAGATTTTAAATATAAAGAATTAAACGTATAATTATAATTTTTTTAAATAAAAAAAGGAAAATTAATTAAAATATATTTTGTTATTTCAAAATTTCTTTTAAACATAATTAGATAGAAAAATATACCCTAAATCACAAAACCCTTATTTTTGTTTGATAAAAAAAACAAAACCCTTATTTTTGTTCTTTGAAAATCAAATTGTCGTCACCGCCCGACCACATTCGCACTCCTATCTTCGCACATCCGTGGTCGTCGTTGAGCCCTGTCGTCGTTCCTAACATTTCTTGCAATAAGGTAATCCCTTAATTCTCAAACCCTAACCACCACCTTAACCTTAATTTTCAAATTAGGCCAATGTAGAACCCTAATTCCCAAATTAGGTACCCTAATTCTCATGTTAGAACCCTAATTACCAGAATAGAATCCCAATTTGTCTATAAGAACCCTAAATTCCATGTTCGATTCTAAATTCTCAAATCGCGATCCGTCGTCCGTACCGGTACAGTGATTCACGAGTACCGTACGCGGGTTTTAGCGTACCGGTACGAAAAGTGGTTACTGGAATTTAATTTCAAACAACGTGTACCGATACGCTCGTACACCCGTACCGGTACGTGTGTTTAAGCGTACTGGTATTGTGTGCGTACCGGTACGAAAAGTGGCTACTGAAATTTAATTCCAAACAACGTGTATCGGTACGCTCTGTTTGATTTTTTAATTTTTTTGTTTTAAGTTCGATTTACTTTCTGAAGTTATAATTTTAAAATTTTGTGTTCAGTTCGATTCTCTTGCCATGTACCATTATAATAACGTTGCTTTTCTTTATTTTTGTTAAATTATAGATTTTCTCGAGATGGTTGATAACGAAGATACCGAAATTCAAACTACAGAGTTGGTGCGTTATAACCAGGATGAAGATGACCATAATTAGGATAAAGATCGTTACAATAATGAACCAGATTATGAAATTGATACTGAAGAAGAACAAACTGATTATCCTGTTGAGGATGAAAAACATATAAATAATGAGAAGACCCTTGCCTACTTCATTGACGAAAGCATATGAGACAAGATTGGGAAACAATTACAAGATTACAGTGAGAATGATATGAGTATGCTGAAGTGGAAGACTTTAGATGATTGCATTGAATTTTATCATACCTATGCCAAAGTGAAAGGTTTTGGAGTTCGAGTCGATCAAACAGTGAAAAGTCGAACTAGTGATCACATAATTGCAGAGAAAATGGTGTGTCGTAAGGAGGGATACAGAGATGAAAGATAGAGTAATTTGCCAAACAGAAAACTTGAAGAAAGACCGACCAACAGAGTTGGATGTGGAGCATTTATTAGATCCAAATTAGACGAACGATATCAATATTGAAAAGTTGTTAAATTTCACGCAGAACATAACCATGACATGGTTCAGGCAACACAAGTTGCTTATATCATGTATGTAATTCATCAATAAGTAAATTGTTACATAGTAACTTCTAGCTTATATATATATATAATGTTTTAATGGTTTATTTTTGTTGAGTTGAGAGGGGCTCGATTCGTTCAACCGATATGGCTCACCAAGTGGTGGAGAGGTGGATTTTTGGGTGGAAGGGTTGTGGAAGCTAAAAAGATAATTGACACAAAGATTTATAGTGGTTCAACCTTCTAACCAAGGTCTACATCCACTACCTTAGCTCCCCACTAAGGATTTCCAATCAATCCACTATTGATTCGTCCCCTTTTCTAGGCTTAGGAGGAAACCCTTATACACCGATTAAGCTTTCTACCCAAAGCCTTGATCGAAACCCTCTTTTACAAAGAGAAACAATAAGCAAACTTAAATCCCTCTAATAGGTATTTGTTTGCACAATTTAGCACTCACCCAAAACCTAAAACACTTGAGCAAATTTGACAATTTTGGCTCACTAGTGTTTGTCTATACAATAAATGACAATTTAAGCTCTAAGACAATTCTTGATTATTTGTTGATTGACAATATGAGCATTAGCCTTTACTTGATGCTTGGAGGTCCCTTTTATACTCCTTGATGAGTTTGTAGCCGTTACTAGCCGTTGGGATTGAATTTGAGCCGTTGAGGACTTTAATTCCCACCATAAATGCACTTCTGCAGCTCATCGTTTCGAAACAGCCGTGCCCGTTTCGAAACACCCTTTAAGTAGAAAGAGCCGTTGCAGTCTGACAAGGCACCCGTTTCGGAACGCCCCTGGCCGTTTCGGAACACGTATCGAAACGCCTAGTCCCGTATCGAAACGACCTGCATTTAAAAGTTAGTTGGGAAAATAGCTGTTGGGGGTTTGTGACCGTTGTGGTCAATGCCACGTAGGCGTATCGAAACGACATAGCCTGTTTCGAAACGCTGGGCAAAAATCTCATCCAGAGAATGCCTGTTTCGATACCCGTATCGAAACACTTTTGCTACTGGAATGCACCGTATCGAAACGCCCTAAGGTGTTTCGAAACGCTTGGAAGGTTTTGTGTATTTTGGCTTTTGAAAACATGCAAAACCCTTTATAAAATATCCCTAAACATAGTTTCAAGTTATTTGGACTTTTGAAATTGTTTTGAATTCTTTTTAAATCAGTCCAAAACATTTTTCAATTATTATATCAAAACATTAGTTCTACAATCTCCCCCTTTTTGATAATAAAACTATCTTGAAAAATTGTTTAGGATTCTCCCCTTTTATCTTTAAAAATGTGAATAAGAGATTAAAGATATGAAATCAAATAAAGCTCCCCCTTATTCATTTGAAAATGCAATTTTTCAAACCATTTCTCCACCTTTTTGTTATATAAAAAAGAATTTAAAATATTAACTTCAAAATAACAATAGAGGTAAAATTTGACAGAAATACAAATTTTGGTTTTAAAATGGCTCCCCCTTACTCAAAGAATCATAAAAAATGTTAGTCCAACATATATGATCATCTAGTTGAATTTAAAATAAAATAAACAAATGAAAAATAAAAAAACAACTAGAATTTTTACCAACACTTGAACCCAAGGGAGGATGTGAAGCCTTCCTTCTTCAAGTGTTCTTCCTTGTGTGCATGGAGCTCCCCCTCAATGTTTGACTTGTTGAACATCTCCATCACACCTAGCAAAAGACAATCAAGTAATTTTTGGTATCCAAATTGCTTTGGATCCATAGACGTTAGTAGCACAAATTTTAGTCCCCTTAGGAATCCATTTTTCAATGTCATCCTTTTTAATTGAAGTGGTTAGTCCTTTTGGGACCCAAACACTTCTAAAACATTTTCCTTTTACAAATCTAGGGGCACTAGATTGTCTTACATAGAAATTTGATTTTCCAAAATTGTTTTTCTTTTCTAGCTCTTTGGAAATCAAATCCTTTTCTTCTTGAACTTTTTGAAGCAAATTTTGTAAATCAAAACATTTTAATTCAAATTCTTCGAGTTTTGCTTCAAGTTCAAGTTTGATTTTAGAAATCAAATCATTTTGAATTTTCAACTTTGAAATCAATTTATTGTTTTTCAAAATGTGATTTTTAAACTCTAAAACCAAATCATCATAGGCATCTTGTAATTCATCAAAAGAGTAAGAACATGAAGTTGATGAATTAGAAGTTACCCTTGAATCTTCTTCGATGGCCATAAGGCAAAGGTTGGCTTGTTCATCGTCGGTGGAGTCCTCATCACTCCAAGTAGCCACATGTGCCTTCTTCTTATGGCTTGAAGTGCTTGCCCTCTCCTTTTTCTTGGAATCTCGTTCAAGCTCTCTCAAAGCTTTCTTCATGAACGGGGCACACTTCTTGAAGAGATGAACTATCTCTTCTTCTTCATCCTCCTCTTCACTTGAGTGGACATGATGGCAAGTGGAGGATTTTGAGAGCCATGGCACTTGCGTTGTTGCCTAGCCCTTTGATTTTCTTATCTCCCATAGCTCTAATTTCTTCCCTCTTCTTCTCATCTTCTTTGTTCTTCTTCATGATTTGATGAGTAAGGAGTGACCCCATGAGTTCATCAAGCTTCAAAGTCTTCAAATTCTTTGTTTCGATGATGGTGGTACTCTTTGAGTCCCATGACTCGGGAAGTGAGTAGATGAGCTTTCGAACAAGCTTTTCCTCCGGGATGGCTTCTCCATAGCCTTTGAGACCATTTGTGATAGTGGAGAACCTATCAAACATCTTCTCGATGTTCTCTTCCGGATCCATTTTGAAGTTCTCATACTCTAAGGTTAGGAGCCCAATCTTGGTCTCCTTGACTTCATCGGTCCCCTCGTATGTGACTTCGAGCTTGTCTCATACCTCCTTGGCACTCTCACAAGAAGACATCTTCTCATAGATGGTTGGGCCAAAAGCACAAAACAAGATGTGCAAGGCTTTGCAATTAAGCTCCATCTTCTTGCGATCGTCGGCACTCCACTCCGCTTTGCTTCGTTGAGGCACGAACGGACCATCTTCAACTATGTCCCATAGCTTTTAATCTCTAGATTTGACGAAGAACTTCATCTTTGTCTTCCAATGGGCATAGTGGGTTCCGTCGAAGAAAGGCGGTTTGTCGATTGATTGTGCCATTTGAGCCGGTTGATGAAATAGTGATCGAGCTTACCGGATCTTCTCAATAGGATGTGAATCCCCTTCGATTGAGCCAAGCTCTGATACCAATTGTTGAGTTGAGAGGGGCTCGATTCGTTCAACCGATATGGCTCACCAAGTGGTGGAGAGGTGGATTTTTGGTGGAAGGGTTGTGGAAGCTAAAAAGATAATTGACACAAAAATTTATAGTGGTTCAACCTTCTAACCAAGGTCTACATCCACTACCTTAGCTTCCCACTAAGGATTTCCAATCAATCCACTATTGATTCGTCCCCTTTTCTAGGCTTAGGAGGAAACCCTTATACACCGATTAAGCTTTCTACCCAAAGCCTTGATCCAAACCCTCTTTTACAAAGATAAACAATAAGCAAACTTAAATCCCTCTAATAGGTATTTGTTTGCACAATTTAGCACTCACCCAAAACCTAAAACACTTGAGCAAATTTGACAATTTTGGCTCACTAGTGTTTTTCTATACAATAAATGACAATTTAAGCTCTAAGACAATTCTTGATCATTTGTTGATTGACAATATGAGCATTAGCCTTTACTTGATGCTTGGAGGTCCCTTTTATACTCCTTGATGAGTTTGTAGCCGTTACTAGCCGTTGAGATTGAATTGGAGCCGTTGAGGACTTTAATTCCCACCATAAATGCACTTATGCAGCTCATCATTTCGAAACAGCCGTGCCCGTTTCGAAACACCCTTTAAGTAGAAAGAGTCGTTGCAGTCTGACAAGGCACCCGTTTCGGAACGCCCCTGGCCGTTTCGGAACACGTATCGAAATGCCTAGTCCCGTATCGAAACGACCTGCATTTAAAAGTTAGTTGGGAAAATATCCGTTGGGGGTTTGTGACCATTGTGGTCAATGCCACGTAGGCGTATCGAAACGGAATAGCCTGTTTCGAAACGCTGGGCAAAAATCTCATCCAGGGAATGCCCGTTTCGATACCCGTATCGAAACACTTTTGCTACTGGAATGCACCGTATCGAAACGCCTGGAAGGTTTTGTGTATTTTGGCTTTTGAAAACATGCAAAACCCTTTATAAAATATCCCTAAATATAGTTTCAAGTTATTTGGACTTTTGAAATTGTTTTGAATTCTTTTTAAATCAGTCCAAAACATTTTTCAATTATTATATCAAAACATTAGTTCTACAATTTTGTAGGTCATTTCGGAAAATTAGTCAGTTAGACGAAATTAAGATTAATAGCATGTACCACTCTGAAATTACTCCAAGTAAGATAATGCAAAATTTTGTGAACGAAGCTGATTCAATTGAGAATGTTGGTTTTCTACAGAAGGATTTGTACAACTATCTATATAGAATTAAACGAGAAGAAGTGCAAGATGGTAATAATAAAACGATGATGACATATTTATATGGAAAGCAAGAATCTGATCATTTCTTTTTTGTAAGGCACATAAGGGATGAATTCGGACACTTGGAGAAATTGTTCCGGTGCGATGGTATATCACGTGCCGACTATAAAGAATTCGGTCATGTACTCTCATTTGATACGACTTACAAGTGCAACGTATACAACAAATCGTTCGTTGTTTTGGTTGGTGTCAATCATCATCGAAACGTAGTGTCATTTGGATGTGCGTTGGTTGTGAACGAGAAAGAGGATACCTATGTGTGGGTATTGCAATAATTAATTGAAGCGAGAGATGGCTACAAACCACTTACTGTTATCACTGATAGAGATATGGCAATGGCCAATGTCATTTCTCAAGTACTACCCGTGGCAAAACATAGATTGTGTTTATGGCATATCATGAGAAACATGCATTCTTTTAATTATCATAATTTTCTTGATGAGTTTATAAGATACGCTGAAAAGTGTAGAACGCCATCATATTTTGAAAGGGCTTGGAAAGAATTAGTGAACAAGCACAAAGTTGAAGGAATGATGTGGGTAGAAAAAAATATACGAAAATAAAGAGAAATGGGCATAAGCATATTTGCCAAGATATTTTTATGCAGGTAACATTATGTACACTTTATTTGTATATAATATTATATTTATTTATTGTATTTAACCAAATTATTAAATATTTTTGGTGTGAAGCAATGAGGACTACTCAACGGTGCGAATTAATGAATAGAACATTGAAAACTTGGTTGGACAAAAAGGTGATGTTGTATCGATTTGTTGAGAAGTATCATAGACAACTGCAATCTCTAAGATGGAAGGAAGGTCATCAAGACTAAAAAACAATGGATGAATGTTGCGTGTAATAACTAATAAGTGCTACACAATTGTACAAGTATACACGTCACAAGTAACAAAGTGATATGAGTATCGAGTATCGTCTCCATAGGGATTGGTTTGTGCCACTTTGCTTAAGTTACTACACTGTAAAAAATAAAAACACAAATAGGTGATAGGAAGAGTTCTAACTAACAAGTAAACTAAAGAACAATAAAAGTAAAAGATAGAGGAAATCAAATAAGAGAGAAGAGGTCGGGTTGTCGTGAATTTGAGGAGTGATAATTGAATGGACCGTCTTGGTAATTGAGTGCATGAACGACTCAATTGCTTGGGCAGTGGCAGCAATCGTATTGCCATGGCACTGAGTTAAGGCGATGCTAGGGTAATGAAGAAAAGTAACCTGTGCTGCGACAATGAGTGAAGTTGATGCCCGGGCAATGAAGAAACTCGGTGATTGCCTTGGAAATACGCGAAGAGGATGTTGAGGAAATGTGGAAATGGTGCAATTGTCTTGGCAACAAACAACCTTCAAGGTTCGGCGATGCATTCTTCAATGATTTCTTCTTATCCCTAATTCGAAATACTAGTTGATTGTGCAAGCCTTGATAATACCTCCCAGCGTGAACCAAGGGTGGACAACAACCAATTTTACGCCCCTTTTAGTCGTTGAAATCTGCAACTTATTCCTAAGCCGGATTAGTCATCACCATCGATTTGATTGAATAAAGACCATGCTAATTCATTTCGTGGATCTAAC
Organism: Hibiscus trionum; assembly: GCA_030270665.1. NCBI lineage: Eukaryota > Viridiplantae > Streptophyta > Magnoliopsida > Malvales > Malvaceae > Hibiscus > Hibiscus trionum. The sequence continues at coordinate 3,387,080 of BSYR01000012.1, forward strand.
TCTCCCGATATTAGATAAATAGATAGTTTCACGAGATCATCTCTCAATTCACTTGCAAACAAGATTAAAAACCAAGAATGAACAAACCTTGAATTAAAATTGCAAACTCAAAAACCTAAACAAATCTAATCGTTTATCAAAACCATAAACCCAAAATAACCCAAGCCAATTCACATCAATTCATGGTTAGGTTTCGAAAGATATACAAAGAATAATCCCCAAACATGAATCGAATGGAATAAAGAAAAAGAAGATGAAGAAGAATTGGTGCAGCCCCTAGTCAAACTCTCTTTCAATCTCTGTCCCCCTTGAAGTTGGTGGTTTGACCTTCTTTATATAAGAGATGGATAGGTCAAAGTCTTTCTTGAGGAGGAAGTTAAGTTGGAATTAAATAGCATTAAAGAGACAAATCTCTTTAATTTATTTATCTTCCTAAAACTTCTCCTACTTTCATAGAATTTAATATCCCTTTGACTTTTTCATGGAATTCTAACTCCTTGAAGGTTACTTCTTGCTTCATGGCATGTTGGGTTTATCCAATCATCAAATCGGCTACCACTTCATCTTATCCTCAATTATCGACGTTTGACTTGGCAACAAGTTCGGCATGATCTTCTTGAGTTGCCTCGGTAACTAGTTCGACGTGACCTTCCTGAGTTGCCTCGGCAACTTCCAACTTACCTGGGCATTAAATTCTGCATACACAAAACAACCTCTAGCAGTATCTTTTTCCACCAAAACTAATAAAAACATGAACTCAAGCATATCCATAAAGAAAACAATGCATATATGCATGAATAACTAAAAGTGCAACTAATATGAGCCTAAGTCTAACAATAATATGAGTAAAAAAGGGTCATAAAATTAGTATTTTTGAACACTTATCAATGAACAATCGTATTGTGACGATGTGTTGGGAGCTTTAAAATGTAATACAGCCCATGTATATACGAGAAATTCTTTTGCTACATTGTGCAAAGAAATGCCCTATGAGGGTTATTATTTGGTCAAAAAGGTGAAGTAAAAAATGTGTGCATGTGTTATTGGTTAGAGTATGTTGAAAAGGAAAAATGATATATTGTTGTTAAAGACAAAATGCGTGCATGTGTTATTGGTTAGAGCATGTTGAAAAGGAGAAATGGTATATTGTAGTTAAAGATACCACAAATGATACCATGTACTGTTGTTGTATGAAGTTGGAATCCGTTGGATTTTCATGTCGTTGTTTGTTTGTCGTGCTAAAATATAAAAATGCAAAGGAAATACCCCAAGGATGTATAATTTAACGGTGGACTTTTTATGCGACGAAAGATGTTGGATTAAAAAATAAAAATGCAGATGTCGAAGATAATAATCCAACAACAGTTCAAGCCAGGTATTCCATTCTAGCCTCTTATTGTATGACTAAATGTCATTGTGCATCACAGACATTCAAGACTTCTAATGAGGTTAAAGATCAATTTGTAAAAACGAGTCTCAAATTGCAAGTGGTTAAAGTGGGATGTAAAAAAAACCAATAAAGGCGAAGAGACTATTCAAATTGGTGATCCTATAGTTCTTGAAACAGGAAGAGAAAAACCCAAGAAAACTAAGCGCCAAGCTTCATTGCCCAACCCGACACGTGTTTCATATGATGAAAATGTAATGTTAGACTCGCATAAAACATCTAAACCTTCTTCGAACAAGCCTTTTGATCAGGATACGAGACATACTGATGCACTTAGGAAATTAAAATTAGCTGGATACATGCCCAACACATACAAAGAAAACGACATCTTTAAGATAATTAAATATGAAATATAATAATAATAATTATGCTTTGTTGTTATGTATATTGATAATATTTTTTCGCAACTTGCATATAGTAATGTATTGAAAATATGGAAAAAGATCCAACTATTTTGGATTGACAACCACAGAAGGACTGGTAGTGTGCGGGCTTGTCCAAAAATTTTAGTCTTTGTTCTTGTAAGTTAAGCATTCATTGACTTAAAAAACATGTTTTTAGTTTATTTGTTGTTGTGATTGATAATGTTAATTTCTATGATTTTCTCCTCTCAAGATAAACAGGACTACGTCTGTGCTTCGATAACATATCAAAAATCAAAGTAATTACCACATGGTGGATGAGGGTCGCGATTTTTTTTATATTATGTGTCTATTGAGAGATTTAATTTAGTTATGTTATTCTAGTAATATATGCAGAAAATACTAGTTAGATGCAAGAAATAATGTTAAGTTTTAATATTTCGGATTGTATGAAGTTGATTTTGTAGTCACTTTATTTTTAATATTTACAGATACACCATAATGATTGTTACCTATTTAGTATTTGACCATGATTTTTTTTTTAAATATATGACCTTGCCATTTTTACAAACGTGTACATGTATTACATATGACTGTAATATTTAAAAACAATTATACATTTAGTAACAAAATAATATTTAATAATGTCAAGAGTCAAATATAGTACCTGTACAGTTTCAGTAATGTACCGGTGTAACCCCCTCGTCCCGGTCTGGCCGGATGACCGGTCCGAGTGAGCTACACGGGGAAAACCGAGTGAAAACTCCCTAAGGAACTCTCCCTCGGTTAGCAACCCTATTTTTTTTTCATTTTAAATCTTGTCTAGATGAGAGTTACATCCTAAGTGATCATACAGCGGAACAACATTTACGAAGCAATCAAACGAACCCAAACTAACATTTAAAAGCCCATTTTAAACCTTAAACTGCAGGCGGTATCGATACCCTTAAGGGGTGTATCGATACCCCTTGACTAGGTCAACAGGGTTTGGTCAACCCGTGGAGACCGTATCGATACCCCAAGGAGTGTATCGATACCCTCCCCAAAAGTTGACTTCCCACGGTCAACGCCAAGATAACGGTATCGATACCCTAGAGGCCAGTATCGATACCGAAATTGACAGTGACTCCAGTGACCAAAAAGGTATCGATACTCTCCCTCGAGTATCGATACACGAGGCCTGAAACCAAAAGGCAGTATCGATACCAGACCAACGGTATCGATACCCCAGCTACGAATTTGCATGTTTGAGCTGATTTAGGGCACAAAGAGGCCCCTAAATCCCTCTAAAACCTCAACCAACACACTATCATCAACCCTAAGGCAAACCAACCATAAAAGCATGCTTTCACAAGAACCAAAGGGCATTAAACAACACAAAGAGGTACACATATAATCAAGCAACTTAAGCATTCCAACACAATCTAAGCATCCATACATGGCATCACAAAGGGCAATTTAACATATAATGTCATACATAGAACTCCAAGGCTTTAAAAGGTGCATGATAAGCTTAAAGAGGTTTGCACTAAAACAAGGCAACCTAGCATCTAAAACATGCTATCACACACAACATCCATCATAGCATACCATGCTTACAAACCATAATCAACCAAAATCAACACATGTAAATGAGTCATACAAGCTCATACACAACCCTTGCCACATTGCTAACTAATACAAAATCACCACCGTACTTGAGTCACAAACTTGGAAGCCCCTCTTGCCTTGCCTCGAGCTAACACCACGCTAATGATCTGCATTGTTGAACATTGAGAGCGTAAGCTATAAGCTTAGTGAGGGTGCTCTAAAACGAAAAACATCAACAATGCAGGGTTCAAGCATGTAATCCTATTCTCACACATATCAAGCATTGCATATAATCAAGTAGACCTAGCTAGTCTTTCAAGTGGCATATATGGTCTCTCAATCCTAGCAAGATTACACATCAATATCAATTATCATGTACAATACCATATGTCAAAACTAGACCTGGCAAACTTGACCCGAGAACCGAAACCCGAACCGAATTACCCGAACCCAGACCCGAACCGAAACCGAAAATCAACCCGAAATTGACCCGAAATCTAATCCAAAATTTAATCCGAAATCCGAAATAAACCGAACCGAAACTGAACTGAATTTAGTTGAACCGAATGGACCCGAACCGAATGGACCCGAACCGAATAGACCCGAACCGAATGGACCCGAACCGAATAGACCCGAACCGAATGGACCCGATTAATAGAAATAAAGAAAGATAAAATATGAACAGCCGCACAAATCACTAAAATGTCAAATATATTGACTTTATAAATTTATATATAGGGTGTAAAAATCTAACCAACCTAAAAATTTGATTAAAAACGACTGATCTCTCATTGAACCGAAAATAACCGAACCGAAATCAACCGAACTGAAATTAACCGAACCGAAAATAACCGAACCGAAATCAACCGAACCGAAATGACCCGAAACACAATAGACCCGAACTAAAACCGAACCGAACCGAAACCGAATCTGAACCGAAAATATCAGACCCAAAATAACCGAAACCGAAATGACCCGAACCGATTGACCCGTTTGCCACCTCTAGTCAAAACCACATATCACCATCATATATCACATTACATAAACAAGTTTAATTGGCCACTTTAATTACCCCAATTGTGCGGATTTAAACCTCAACAACACTTTGCCTCGGTGGGATTACACTCATCACCGAACCTTGCATGTGCGGGATTCCACTCATCGCCACATGCCCTATGGATGGGATTCCACTCATCATCCCGTAGAAATAAATAAAAGCTTCCGGTGGAGTGTTACATCACCGTACTCCTCCTTGATGACTTAACGCCATCAAGGCCACGTACGTTTTGACTCAATTTGTGTGCACACTATCCTAATGATCGATCATTTACAACCGGTAATTATTTAGTGCCAATTATCATAACCATGATTTATATATATCATCAACCACAATCCATGCTCATCACACATATACACATCTCATGAATATACATGCACCAACCAACCAAAATCACAAGAGCATAGCTAAATAGCACAATAGCATTTATGGATATCAAAGGTTAAGCTATCAACTTGAATTGAAATAGAAGTGGCCTACCAAGCACACTTTACACACATTACACATACTCGAACCAAACTTTGAAACAAGTTAAGACCACTCACCGCCCTTCCTTAGCAATTCGAACCAATCCTCCTACGCACCCGGATTCGGTCCCAAAGCCTCTTCCACGTTTCCTCTTGCTTCTAGCCAAACAAAACATACACATTACTTCCCAATTCAATGCTAAACTCAACCATCAATCTACTTCACAAACATAAACCAAATTTCACAAATTCCCAAATCACATAATCTCCCAAAACTCAATTTTCGTGCTTCCCAAATCCCTTGCTGAAATACCCACTTCCAAACACCCAAATGACTTCCAAAGCATCCCAAAACACCCTCTTTACATAGGTAGACCATCAGCCCTTCATTTACAACATTAACCCCCCCAAAAACTCAAGTTTTCATACTCTAAAATTTGCCCTAAGGACCCATTACGAAATTTCATCCAAAATCAACCAAATTAATATATGCTGCACCTTTTAACAAGATTAACTAAAACTCTAACTCAATTTATCAAAACCAAATGGAAAACCCCTTTAAAAACCTAATTTTTAACATAAACCCTAATTTCCAAAACTCCATATTTTTGAAATCTAAGACAATGGTTGGATAGGGGATAAAGAGGAGAGTTGGAAAACATATTTACCTTTCAAAAACGCCTTGAATTGAAGAAGAGAATGAATGGAATAGTGTTTTAGGTTTGGAAGAGTTTGAGAGAGGGAATGGGGGTGTTTGACGTTAAAAGGGATAGGGAAAAGGAAGATGACAACTTTTATTTAAAAGTTGTCTTGCTTTTAAAACTTTTGGGTCCAATTACAACATTGGTCCCTCCCCTTTTCTCAAGACTCAATTAGATCACAAATTAGGTTGAATTGTTTTAATTTAAATTTTATTGACTCAAGCTATAAACCTGGTTAACTCCTAGGCCCAAAACACGGGTGTTACAACTCTCTCCCACTTAAGGAATTTCATCCCCGAAATTACCTGACTGAAAGAGATATGGAAACTGCTTTTCCATATCCTCCTTCCTCTCCCAGGTGGCCTCGTCCACACCTCTACGTCGCCACCGCACCTTTACTAACTCAATCGATCTACCCCTCAACACCTTACTGTCAGAAGCTAAGATCTCCACTGGCTCTTCTTCATAAGTCAAATCCGGATTCAATTCAATTTCTTCTACGGGCATAACATGTGATGGATCAGACCTATACTTACGAAGCATCGATACATGGAACACATCGTGTATCTTCTCTAACTCGGATGGCAAACGCAACTGATAAGCAACGGGACCAACCCTCTTCACAATCTCATACGGTCCTATGTACCTCGGACTCAATTTCCCCTTTCGGCCAAATCTCATCACTTTCTTCCACGGTGACACTTTTAAAAATACCTTCTCACCCACTGAGAACTCAACTTCCTTCCTCTTCAAATCGGCATAGGACTTATGCCTATCCGAAGCAGCCTTCAAGCGATCACAAATCAATTTTACCTTTTCGGTTGTCCCCTTGAGCAAATCTGGCATAGGTAACAATTTCTGTCCTACCTCGGCCCAACACACTGGAGTCCTACACTTCCGGCCATACAAGGCCTCATATGGAGCCATCTGGATGCTCGACTGAAAACTGTTATTGTACGCAAACTCCACTAGAGGCAAATGCTTCTCCCAAGTACCCTGGAAGTCAATGATACAACAACGCAACATGTCCTCCAAAATCTGAATAACCCTCTCCGACTGACCATCTGACTGAGGATGATAAGAAGTGCTGAAATTCAAACGGGTACCCAAAGCTGTATGCAGACTCTCCCAAAATCTAGAAGTAAACCGAGGATCCCTATCTGACACAATGGACTTCGGCACACCGTGTAGTCTGACAATCTCACCAATGTACAAATCGGCCAATCTATCTAAGGTGTAAGTAGTGTTGACTGCCAAGAAGTGAGCACACTTTGTAAATCGATCCACTATCACCCAAACCGAGTTCTTCTTCGTAGGAGTCAAAGGCAAACCCGAAACAAAATCCATGATGATGTTCTCCCACTTCCATTCCGGAATTCTCAACGGCTGTAACAAACCTGAGGGAACCTGATGTTCTGCCTTCACTCTTTGACACACTAGGCACTTACTCACAAAGTCGGCTACATCTCTCTTCAAGCCAACCCAAAAGTACTCATTCTTCAAATCACGGTACATCTTCGTACTTCCCGGATGCATAGCAAACGGACTACTGTGAGCTTCAGTCAAGATCGTACGTATCAAATCACTGTCTTCTGGCACAACTATTCTGTCTTTGAAACACAAAACCCCATCGGAACTAAAGCTGTAGTCTGAAGATCTACCCTCGGCTATATCTTGCACGTGAGGTGCCAAAGATCTATCTAAGAGCTGTTTCTCTCTAATCATCTGACCTAGAGTAGGTCTAACCTGAAGCTCGGCTACTAAGCCACCATCTCCGGACAAACTCAATCTAGCAAACATAGCTCTCAAGTCCACGACCATCTTCCTACTCAATGCATCGGCCACTACATTGGCCTTACCCGGATGGTACTCAATAGTAAGATCGTAGTCCTTTAGTAGCTCTAACCACCTACGCTGTCTGAGATTCAAATCTCGCTGAGTCATAATGTACTTCAAGCTCTTGTGGTCGGTGTATACTGTACATTTCTCACCATACAAATAATGCCTCCAAATCTTCAGAGCAAACACAACTGCAGCTAACTCTATGTCATGGGTCGGATAGTTGCGCTCATGGGTCTTCAACTGTCTTGAGGCATAAGCCACTACTCTCTTGTCTTGCATAAGGACACATCCTAGCCCTACATATGAAGCATCACTGTAGACTACATAGTCCTTCCCGGACTCAGGCTGTATCAAGATCGGTGCTTGGGTCAAAGCTTCTTTCAATTTTTCAAAGGCTCTCTGTCTTGCATCTGTCCACTCAAACTGAACACTCTTCTGAAGTAACTGTGTCAATGGAGCGGTTAATTTAGAGAAACCCTCTACAAACCTCATATAGTATCCGGCTAAACCTAGGAAGCTACGTACCTCTGTCACAGACTTCGGTTGCTTCCACTCAACAATGGCTTCAATCTTCTTCGGATCGACTCTAATGCCTTCAGCTGACACTACATGTCCTAAGAAGACTACCTCTCGGATCCAGAATTCACACTTGCTTAGCTTCGCATACAACTGATGATCTAGCAAAGTCTTCAAAACAAGTCTCAAGTGTCGGTCGTGGTCTTCTTCAGTTCGCGAGTACACCAAAATGTCATCAATAAATACAACTACAAACTGATCTAGATACTGATGAAAAATCCTATTCATCATGTCCATGAAAGCTGCCGGTGCATTAGTCAACCCAAACGGCATGACTAAAAACTCATAGTGACCATATCTAGTCCTAAAGGCCGTCTTCGGTACATCAACCTCTCTAACCTTTAGCTGGTAGTAACCTGATCTCAAATCAATCTTTGAAAAGACAGCTGCCCCTCTCAACTGATCAAACAGGTCATCAATTCTAGGCAACGGGTATTTGTTCTTCACTGTCAACTGATTCAACTGTCTATAATCTATATACATTCTCATGCTTCCATCTTTCTTTTTCACAAACAACACTGGTGCACCCCAAGGTGAAGAACTAGGTCGAATAAAACCTCTATCTGTCAATTCTTGCAACTGAGTCTTCAACTCTTTCAATTCCTTCGGTGCCATACGATACGGAGCAATCGAAACCGGAGCTGAATCAGAATAAGTCTCAATGCTGAACTCTACCTCTCTGTCTGGTGGTAACCCTGGCAACTCTTCTGGAAACACACTAGGAAAATCACATACTGTCCGGATGTCCTGAGGTCTAACCTCACTCATGTTAGGGTTCATCACATACGCTAAGTATGCTTCACACCCTAACTCAACTAATCTCTTAGCCTCTAACACTGAAACCACATTGGATAAGAACTTCACATTCTCACCCACCACAACAATCTCATAATCATCTGTGAGCTTCAAAGAAATCCGCTTAGTTTCAAAATCTATCCTAGCCCTATGCTCCGTGAGCCAATCCATACCCAGAATCACATCAAAACCATAGAAAGGAAGTTCCATCATATCCACTGGAAACACATGTCCCTGAACCATCAACGGACACCTTTGGTACATCTTCCTAACTACTACCATGTCCCCAAAGGAACTAGTAACACTAACTCCTACCTCTAACAACTCACAAGGCAAATTCAAAGACTGTGCATGTTCACTCAATATGTAGGAATGTGTAGACCCAGAGTCAATCAAAGAAAGCAAACCCAAAGACTGTATCGAGAAGTTACCTGCGATCACATCGGTGTCATGCTGCTCCCCGCGCTGAGCGTAAACCCTAGCCTGTCCTCCGCCCTCCGGCTGGACTGCAACTACATGAGCTAAGTTTCTCTGACCATCGTTCCTCGGCTGGAAATTACCTCTACCGCGCCCGCGGCCTCTCTGAAAGTCGTTGGCTCTAGCAGGAGCCTGAGCTGGTGTCTGTCCCACCTGATGTGGACAGTCACGTCTAATGTGGTCTCTAGCACCACAACTCCAACAAGAGTGATAATTTCCCCAACACTCTCCGGTGTGGTTCCTCCCGCAAGTAGCACATGTGGGCAACTTCCCACCAGCTCTCTGACCCTGGTGGCCCCTACCGTGGTTACCGCCACCACGCCTATGATCATACTGATGCCTATTGTCTCGATGCCTCTTGGCATCACCTCTATCGAAGTTGCTGGACCTCTTACCCGAACTAGATCCACCTGACCGCCTGGTCAAACTCAAACTGTGCTCCAAGTCCTTGGCCCTCGAGACCAAGACATCAAAATCTGTGTAATATGAAGCTAGAGTATAAGTCTTGATTTCTTCATTCAGCCCATAACGGAAACGGTTACAACGCTCCACCTCAGTAGGTACAAGCTCGGGTGCATACTGACTCAGTCTAACAAATCTGATCTCATAATCGGTCACAGACATTCTCCCCTGAAGCAATGCCATAAACTCTCTCTTCCTCTCATCGAGGTATCGCGGACCCAAATACTTCTTCCGGAATGCTGTCTCAAAGAACTCCCACGTAATCTCGGCCTCATACATCCCTGAAGTAACGGTGACCCACCAGGTGTAGGCATCACCCTGAAGCAAAGACTCAACGCATCCCAACTTGCGCTCACCAATGCATCCCATCTAAGCAAGGATACGGACGGTCTTCTCAAACCATAACTCTGATCGCTCTGGAGTAGCACCTCTAAACTCTTCAGCCCCAAGGCCCCGAAGTCTCTCTAATGGCAACCCGGTGCCCTCACCCTGATGATGAGCTGCCTGACCTCCAGCTACAGCAGCCTGAAATGCTCCGGCTATTGCCTGAACCAACGGAGCTAAGTCTATCCCGGCCGGTCCTTGGCCGCCTTGGCCACCCTGGCCACCTTGGCCTCCTTGTGGTCCATCTCCTTCGGCCCCAGCCTCACCTCCCGCTCCCGGTGGAGGTGGTGGTCGTGGAGGTGGTGGAGGAGCTCCAACTCCAACCACAGGCTCTCCCACTTGAGCCTCAACTCTAACTACCGGCTCTACTCCCGGAGCCTCTGCCCGTGGTTCCGGTCAAACCATCCTAGGCCTCCCACGTGGTCTCATGGTTCAACTAGCAAGGTAAACTACAACAAGAAACAGATAAGGATTACGTTAGTCAAGGCAAAGGTCCAATAGTGCTCAAGTACTCCTCTTTCCAAAAATCCTTTTAAATTAAGTAATAGTAGCAATGGGCACACACTCACACGAGACACGACAATTCATGCTTCAAAATAGCATACAATCAAGCAAGCATTCAAGGATTCATGGCAAAGCATGCATCGAACATCATAAGCATCTAACGCATTAAGCTTACCTCACTTACCTGCCCGAGGTCTCGGTAACCTCAGGCTCTGATACCAACAAATGTAACCCCCTCGTCCCGGTCTGGCCAGATGACCGGTCCGAGTGAGCTACACGGGGAAAACCGAGTGAAAACTCCCTAAGGAACTCTCCCTCGGTTAGCAACCCTATTTTTTTTTCATTTTAAATCTTGTCTAGATGAGAGTTACATCCTAAGTGATCATACAACGGAACAACATTTACGAAGCAATCAAACGAACCCAAACTAACATTTAAAAGCCCATTTTAAACCTTAAACTGCAGGCGGTATCGATACCCTTAAGGGGTGTATCGATACCCCTTGACTAGGTCAACAGGGTTTGGTAAACCCGTGGAGACCGTATCGATACCCCAAGGAGTGTATCGATACCCTCCCCAAAAGTTGACTTCCCACGGTCAACGCCAAGATAACGGTATCGATACCCTAAAGGCCAGTATCGATACCGAAATTGACAGTGGCTCCAGTGACCAAAAAGGTATCGATACTCTCCCTCGAGTATCGATACACGAGGCCTGAAACCAAAAGGCAGTATCGATACCAGACCAACGGTATCGATACCCCAGCTACGAATTTGTAGGTTTGAGCTGATTTAGGGCACAAAGAGGCCCCTAAATCCCTCTAAAACCTCAACCAACACACTATCATCAACCCTAAGGCAAACCAACCATAAAAGCATGCTTTCACAAGAACCAAAGGGCATTAAACAACACAAAGAGGTACACATATAATCAAGCAACTTAAGCATTCCAACACAATCTAAGCATCCATACATGGCATCACAAAGGGCAATTTAACATATAATGTCATACATAGAACTCCAAGGCTTTAAAAGGTGCATGATAAGCTTAAAGAGGTTTGCACTAAAACAAGGCAACCTAGCATCTAAAACATGCTATCACACACAACATCCATCATAGCATACCATGCTTACAAACCATAATCAACCAAAATCAACACATGTAAATGAGTCATACAAGCTCATACACAACCCTTGCCACATTGCTAACTAATACAAAATCACCAACGTACTTGAGTCACAAACTTGGAAGCCCCTTTTGCCTTGCCTCGAGCTAACACCACGCTAATGATCTGCATTGTTGAACATTGAGAGCGTAAGCTATAAGCTTAGTGAGGGTGCTCTAAAACGAAAAACATCAACAATGCAGGGTTCAAGCATGTAATCCTAATCTCACACATATCAAGCATTGCATATAATCAAGTAGACCTAGCTAGTCTTTCAAGTGGCATATATGGTCTCTCAATCCTAGCAAGATTACACATCAATATCAATTATCATGTACAATACCATATGTCAAAACCACATATCACCATCATATATCACATTACATAAACAAGTTTAATTGGCCACTTTAATTACCCCGATTGTGCGGATTTAAACCTCAACAACACTTTACCTCGGTGGGATTACACTCATCACCGGACCTTGCATGTGCGGGATTCCACTCATCGCCACATGCCCTACGGATGGGATTCCACTCATCATCCCGTAGAAATAAATAAAAGCTTCCGGTGGAATGTTACATCACCGTACTCCTCCTTGATGACTTAACGCCATCAAGGCCACGTACGTTTTGACTCAATTTGTGTGCACACTATCCTAATGATCGATCATTTACAACCGGTAATTATTTAGTGCCAATTATCATAACCATGATTTATATATATCATCAACCACAATCCATGCTCATCACACATATACACATCTCATGAATATACATGCACCAACCAACCAAAATCACAAGAGCATAGCTAAATAGCACAATAGCATTTATGGATATCAAAGGTTAAGCTATCAACTTGAATTGAAATAGAAGTGGCCTACCAAGCACACTTTACATACTCGAACAAAACTTTGAAACAAGTTAAGACCACTCACCGCCCTTCCTTAGCAATTCGAACCAGTCCTCCTACGCACCCGGATTCGGTCCCAAAGCCTCTTCCACGTTTCCTCTTGCTTCTAGCCAAACAAAACATACACATTACTTCCCAATTCAATGCTAAACTCAACCATCAATCTACTTCACAAACATAAACCAAATTTCACAAATTCCCAAATCACATAATCTCCCAAAACTCAATTTTCGTGCTTCCCAAATCCCTTGCTGAAATACCCACTTCCAAACACCCAAATGACTTCCAAAGCATCCCAAAACACCCTCTTTACATAGGTAGACCATCAGCCCTTCATTTACAACATTAAACCCCCCCAAAACTCAAGTTTTCATACTCTAAAATTTGCCCTAAGGACCCATTACGAAATTTCATCCAAAATCAACCAAATTAATATATGTTGCACCTTCTAACAAGATTAACTAAAACCCTAACTCAATTTATCAAAACCAAATGGAAAACCCCTTTAAAAACCCAATTTTTAACATAAACCCTAATTTCCAAAACTCCATATTTTTGAAATCTAAGACAATAGTTGGATAGGGGATAAAGAGGAGAGTTGGAAAACATATTTACCTTTCAAAAACGCCTTGAATTGAAGAAGAGAATGAATGGAATAGTGTTTTAGGTTTGGAAGAGTTTGAGAGAGGGAATGTGGGTGTTTGACGTTAAAAGGGATAGGGAAAAGGAAGATGACAACTTTTATTTAAAAGTTGTCTTGCTTTTAAAACTTTTGGGTCCAATTACAACATTGGTCCCTCCCCTTTTCTCAAGACTCAATTAGATCACAAATTAGGTTGAATTGTTTTAATTTAAATTTTATTGACTCAAGCTATAAACCCGGTTAACTCCTAGGCCCAAAACACGGGTGTTACAACCGGTACACTTAGCTTCTCTATACATACGAAAATAATTCATTAGAATTTATGAATTAAATACTATACCGATACACATTAATAACTGTATCGGTACACATACGCCTAGGATTATAAATTACCAACTTTTGTTTTTTCCCCAAAATGTGTCAAACCCTAACCTTATAAGAGCCAATTTCCCCAAATGTGATACCGACTGTACTAATACGGTGATACCGAACGTACTGATACACTTCATATTTCCGTACTGGTACGGTAAGCGTATCAGTACGAAATGAGATCACTGAAATTTGTTTTCGAAATTAAAGCATCAGTATGGTGTATATCGTACTAGTACGCCCGTACCGGTACGCCTTTAATGAGCGTACTGGTGCGTCCGTACCGATACGCCTTTAATGAGCGTATCGATACACGCGGGCCTGGGTGTAAATAGGCCACTTAAGGCTTTTTCCCAAAAAATTTCAAGCCCTAACCCTATGTGTGTCGGCTTCCACTGAAAAGCCATTAATTTTTCACTCAAAATTTGCCAAACTTCACGGGTTTTGCGAGGATTTCATCTCCAATCAAAGATTCATGCATATCCATCACTTCTTTCGCCCATTTGTCGAGGTATTTTAATATTTATCCGAATATTCAACTTATTTTTAGGTTTGTGAATCTAGATTCGGTGTGTTGAGCATATTTATTATGTATTATTCATAAATGGTTGAGTGAAATAGAAGTGCAAGTTGACCCAATTTTAAGAAAAATGAAAAAAAATTAGGTTTGTGAACCTATATTAGAAAATTCGAGTATATTTGATATTTTTAAGTTTTGCATCATGATATTTTGGTGTTTATGTTTATACATTTGATACATTATGGACTGAAATTGATGAATATTGTGAATATTGAATATTGATACTATTATTACTTTATGGACTGAAATTGATGAATATTGTATATATTGTGATTATTGTTTTTGCAGGATTTTGACCTCTCAATTAGTGTGTCTAAAACCTGAAATCCTTTTTTTTTGTTTAAAATGGCACCAAAGATAAAACTTGCGACAAAATGTCACCGCACAACTGAGGGTTCTTCGAGTCAGTCCACACCCGAATCTCAATCTCAACCCATTTTAACTTTTTCTTTTTGACTCATTCTTTAATGAACCTGGAGTACAAAATCAAATGATAAACTTTGACATGTTCAAAAAATTTCCGATTAGGGATGAGCGTATTGTAGATTTGAATTTATGTATGATCCTAACTTTAAGTTTCCTTACCCTAGTTTTATGAAGCGATTGAATTTTTTTACCATGCTTCAGCTTATTCTCGAATATTTCCTTACTTTAACTCGAATTTTCTTTTTCAATGCTCGTTGTGTTGTTGATGAACTCACTAACAATGTTATTGCCATCAAGTCTTACTTTATGGGAAAGACATTTTTGCTAGACACTGAAATAATTGTGAAACATCTAGGTCTAGAAAACACCGGTATTGATAATGAGGATCAACCTATTCCTGGTTCTCTAGCTCTCGGGTCTGTTACTACCTTAAATGCCCATGACTGTTTTCTCCATTTGATTATCACTTGGTGGTTTCGGCCATCTGGTGGTAAGTATTCTACCATTAGAATTGTCGATGCTTGGTGGGTTCAGTGCTTCTGCATTGGCCAACGCATCAATCTTGCTCATATTATTTTTGCAGACTTAGTTACCTGATCAACAACCGTCGCACCGCTATGGTCAACTCATTTGACTACAGTTGCGTCCTAAGCCATATCTTTGTGAAGAAAAGCATAGATTGCTTCGTAGATATTTCAAATCATCTAGGACATAAGATTGGTGCTTCATCTCTTTGAAAGGCTCATTTTGAGCTCGTCAACGGCGACTGAATTCCTCGCGGTCCACAGCCAGCTCCAGCACCTCAAGCGACTCGTCAGGTAGTTGCTCGGGTACCTCAGGAAAATGTCTCTTTGGCATCACTTTCGGAGTTGATCACTCAAATGGAAGCTCACACTATGCGTCATTTTGATTCAGTTGATAAGCGTCTTGAGATCTTGGAGTATTTAGTTTAGCTTCTTTAGGATGATGTCGAGGATGATGTTGATGGCGGCGATGATTGACCTGAGCCTTAGCTTTATTTCATGTCTTTAGCTTATGTTGAATTATTTTTTGTGGCTATGCCACTTTAGATATGTTTTATGGATTTTAGGTATGCCACTTTTGATATGTTTTATAGATTTTAGGTATGTTTTACGAATTTCTTCTCATTTTTTTATCTTGCTAAGTATTTAAATAAAATTTTAAAGTATTGACCTAACTCACAAAATCATATTTGAAAAAGAGCTAAGTAACGTTAGAAAAGAGCTAAGTGTTCAAATTGCGTTGAAAAATACTTCAGTGTTCGATTTTTAAAAAAAATTAAATAACTCAAAAACTCAAAGTTGAAAAGAGCTAAGTGTTCGAATATCAAAATTATTTGAAACAAATTCGAAATTTACAAGGTTAGTGCGTGGGGACAATATATGCTTTTTGGTAACAAATATTTGTGTTTTGAGTGAAATATAATATCAAAAAACTGACAAAAGTTAAATACTAATACGCTAATTTGGCCAATTTGGTCGTGAATATTATGTGTCAATTTCACGTTCTACGAGTATGTTATGTCAACTTGCTAAGGTTAGAAGGACTAAGAAAGCTAATTTGGCCTAACCGTACTGGTACGGTATCCTAGGTGTACCGATACGAGTATGTTACGCCAAATTCCAATGATCTCTATTCGTACCGATACAGTTTCAGTACCGGTACGATTTAAATGAGCGTATCGGTACTTTTAAATACCGTACAAGTACGGTATTCAATCATAGTTTATTATTTCAAGCGCATTATCCTAGCCCAAGTAAATTTATTTAGTTTACTATTGAAAGCGTTGTAAAATTTCTATTAATCAATGGTTTTATATCATTCTTGTTCTAAAAATTGAATTTTAGGGGAGTTTAATTTTTTGTTGCACAGTATAAATTAAACTTTGTGTTACACAATTAAAATTGAACTTTGTTTTATACAATCAAAATTAAATTTTAATGGGTTTATTATTTCAAACTTTCAAATGTTACACAATCAAAATTGAACTTTGTGTTTTGCAACAAAATGGTAACTGTGACGTTAAACCCTGTTAAATACTTAACGTTTCTGTTATAAAACTTTGTATAATAACACATTTGATCCTTCATATTTAAATATTTAATCAATTTAGTCATAAATCTAAAAATTCACTAAATTTATCCCTCGTTATTTACATATTATTTCAATTTGGTCCTTAAAGTAAAATTAAATGCTAATGTTTGAGTATTTATTGGCTCTTAATCCATTTTGTTCGACCAACTCAAAAAATACTGAAAAATCAAAACACATTTTATTCTTTATATAATAAGGACTATAATAACCATAATACTCACATACATGTCAAGCTCTGAAAATCTCAAGTCACCACATGATCAAAATAAATAAAAAGTAAAAAAATAGGGAAGGTCTACCACCCAAAAATGGTAAAATAGCATTCAAAATTTTTTAATCCTAACTTCTTAATTTTGTATGAGCAGTTTACGACAATTGAAAAGATCAACTTCATTGTGGTTGCTTGAAAAAAGTTTTGCCAAAATTCTTAGTCGTTCGACTCTCATTTGTTGCGTCTACATAATAAATATATCACGTTATTCAATATCACACGATATCTAAATGAAACTTCATGGTATACTTTAACGTAAAAGTAATCTTTGACCAATCACTTTTGTTATCGGCTTTTATATACTTCAATATGCATATGCCACAATCATCCATGAATCTAATATAAAATAAATAAATCTATTAAGAAAAAAATCACAGAGATATCTTAAAAATAAATTTTATTTTAAATTTAAATTACGTATGAATTTGGCTGCTTCGGTAATTCCACAACATAGATTGAAAATTTTGTAAAATTTTCAAATAATCTACTCAAATAAGCATGACCCTCATAACTAAGTGGAGCTTTATTCAACTGTTATAATAAGTTAAAACAAAATTAAAAAATTAATAGTTAAAAACTATATGAATTCTATTATTTCTCATAAATGAATAAAGAACTAACTATATTTTGTGCAATCTATTTACGCACTTCATTTGCGCCAAGAGAGTCCAAAACGTAAGTATGTCCCTTCGCAACATTAACAACTAATAAAAATTAATGGTTGCCTTGTGCATCATGTAAAGACACATATACCTGCTAAATCACGTGCATTAAAAATCATTGTCAACTACATAGAAGCAAACAACAAATTATAAATATATTTTTTCAATATTACTACTATCAATAGGTATAAAGTTCTCTATCCTTCAGGTATAAAAGTTGAAAATACATTTATCTATTCACGACTTCTTAGCATGTGTGAAATCTTCTTTCAAACTCTGCAACAAATATTAAATTTGAAAATGTCATGAAATCATGAACTGAAAATAATGTGATCCCTAGTCCATAGATTATTTTTTACCTGAAAGGATAGAGGCAAATATAACTTCTTTGACGTAGGCTCTTGTTTCAAGTGCAAATCGTACACATAGATATCGATAAACTATTAAATATTAAAAAATAACAAAACACTTGTATTAATAACATACAAAGAACAAATATTGATTATAATATTGAACAAATATAGATATTTATAATATTAAATCAGATAATTAATTTTCTGAAAAAACAGTACTAGCATTGCCAACGTCCAAATCATTATTTTTTGCGGTGTAAAGAGTGTTGAATTTATCATTTTAAGTAGCAACATTCATACAAATTTTACGTTCTTCAGGCGTTAAGTACTTCAAATATTGCTTGTACACATCACTTATCCTACCAGTTTCTTTGCAAGCTTCTGATAAGAGATCACATGCCTCATATTTATTGTTGAGTGTGTAAAAGTTCTATAATTTACCCCCTATTTAACCCATATTTCTGCTACATTCAAGCATAATTCATTGCATTTAGGTTAGATTTCATTTATACATCACAAATATATTAAATGGCACAGTTTCTACTGAAATTGGTTGCTTTTGCAGGTAGCTGGTGTAGCAGATGGAGGACATTGGAGAAGTAGACATTGGGCAGTAGAGAAGCAGAGCTGGAACTGGATGTGCGGATGAAGAGGATGATGCTGCCATGACCGCTGCCGTGGCAGCCAAGGACGTCAGCAATGGTGAAGAGAAGAAGCAAAATGGGCCTCGACAGAAAGAGAAAATTAAGCCGGTCTGTCGTGGAGCACCCTTATATTTTTCCAAGCCCTAGATCAGAATGAAGGTCAAGCCCAAAGTTCAAGGAAGAAACTCCAAGCAAGAAGGAAGGACGAATTAAATACATATCCTCTGAAGATTTAGTCTTTAATAGAGTTGTACTTTAGTTTAAACTTGTATTCTTGCCATATTAGAAAACTTGAACCCAAGGCCTATATAAAGGCATGTAATTCGACCTAGAGGAGAATATCCTACTCTCAAGCCTTCTCTTCTAAACCCTAGCCGTTTTCCCTTTCTCATCATATTCTAACTTCCCCTAGGGTTACGAGTTGATTTGTAAAGTAGTTGCAAGGATTGCATTTGTTTTAGGAATTTTTCTGTTCAATAAAATAAACTTCAAGTTTGCTTATTCTGGTTTTCAACATCTTGCAAGAGTATCGAGAGAGCATTGTGAGATTACTCATTTACTTAATATCGGGAGAGTTAAGTATACGAAAGGAATAAGTACGGATTCTCCAGTTTATGGTTGAACTATCTCGGACCTAGGGATAGGACGAGGTTAAGTGGCTAAGGAAGAATTCAACAACATCGGTGTTCATCCTTCGATTCACGCCGGGAGGTATCATCAAAGATGTGTTCATCGACAAACTTGGACCTAGGGATAGGCCAAGGCACAGCAGGGATTCTTGCCAAGCTTGAAGTACAGAGTTGTGTGATCCCTGCCGCGACTAACAACAGACCGCTGCCGCGACAGGTGCTGCCGCGACAGGCGCAACGACAGAACAGAGATTCCTAGACTTTGCAACACCTACACTACTGAGCAATTCAATACCGGCCCATTCTCTCTATCCTGAATCCTTTACTTTTTTTATTATTAGTATTCTTTATATTCTCGTGGCAACATTTAAACTATTTCTTTTTCCTCTCGTGCAGTAATCTAAGGTGAAGCTATTAGTCAGTCCCTGTGGAGACGATATCCGATACTTACGTATCACTTTACTACTTGCGTCGTGTACACTTGCACTACATTGCGATAGACACTTTTACACGCAACATTTATACTGCATGAAAAACATTTAACTCTTAAAATGATAATAACATAAAAATTAAATATCGATATTAAAAAATGTGTGTATAGTTTACATTTTTCTTATTTTAAAATTGATTTGAGCTTTTGCGAATAAATCTTGCAATCCTTGCTCATTCTCAAACTTACAAATCTTGTTTTTTTTTCAACCTGCACAATCAAAAAGAAATTGATTATATATTTAACTCAAATGAAATATTTGTACATAATTTTCTTTTCAAATTTTTACCCTACAAAGAAAATTATATTTTTCATCGTGTTACTATGTAACACCCGTGTTTTGGGCCTAGGAGTTAGCCGGGTTACAGTTCGAGTCAAATAAAACTTAATTAAAACAATTCAATTTCAAATAATGGCCTAATTGAGTTTTGGAAAAAGGGAAGGGACTAGGGTTGTAATTTTACCCAACAGTTTTGAAAAGCAAGACCACTTTAATAAAAAGGTTGTCTTCCTCCCTCTTTCCTCCCCACTTTCACGTTAAAAAACTCCCCCACCATTTCTAAACCCTTTCAAACCTTGTTACTATTCCATTGATCTTACTACTTGATTTTCAACACCAATTTAAGAGGTAATTACATTTTCTTAGTCTCCTCTTCAATCTCTATCTATCTTTTGTCTTAGATTTCAAAAATATGAGGTTTTGAAAATTAGGGTTTATATTAAAGTTTGAATTTTTAAGGGGTTTTCTAATTGGTTTTGATAAATTGAGTTGGGGTTTTAGTTAATCATGTTATAATGAGTAACATATATCAAATTGGTTGATTTTGGGTGAAAATTCGTAGTTTGTTCTTGAGGTAGATTTTAAGGTATTAAAACTTGAGTTTTAGTGGGTTTTATGTTGAAATTAAAGGGCTGATAGTCTACCTATGTTAGGAGGGTGATTTGGGATGGTTTGGAAGTCATTTGGATGCTTAGAAATGGGTATTTCAGCCAATGGTTGTTGGGGTCCGAAAATTGGGCTTTGAGAGGTTATGTGGCTTGGGAAATTGTGGGAATTGGAGTTGTGGTTGCAAAGTAAGTTGATAGTTGAGTTAGTATTGAGTTGAGAAGTAATGTGTATGTTTTGTTTGGCTAGAATCAAGAGGAAGCGTTGAAGAGGCTTTGGGACCGAATCCGGGTGCGTAAGAGGATTGTTCGATTTGCTAAGGAAGGGCGGTGAGTGGTTTCAACTTGTTTTAAGTTTGGTTCGAGTATGTGTAGTGGGAGTGTGTGTGAAGTGTGCTTGGTAGGCCACTCATAGTTAATTCAAGTTGTTGATTTAACCATTGATATCCATGAATGCATTTATGCTTGTTTGACTATGCTATTATAATTGTGGTTGATGATGTGAGTTTATCTTGATATGCATCTATGAGATTGAGCATGAATGTGGTTGATGATATATATATGACGTGGTTATGATAATTGGCACTAAAATAATTACCGGTTGTAAATGATCGATCATTAGGATAGTGTGCACACAAATTGAGTCAAAACGTACGTGGCCTTGATGGCGTTAAGTCATCAAGGAGGAGTACGGTGATGTAACATTCCACCGGAAGCTTTTTATATATTTCTACGGGATGATGAGTGGAATCCCATCCGTAGGGCATGTGGCGATGAGTGGAATCCCGCACATGCAAGGTCCGGTGATGAGTGTAATCCCACCGAGGTAAAGTGTTGTTGAGGTTTAAATCCGCACAATCGGGGTAATTAAAGTGGCCAATTAAACTTGTTTATGTAATGTGATATATGATGGTGATGTGTGGTTTTGATATATGGTATGGTACATGATCATTGATATTGATGTGTAATCTTGCTAGGATTGAGAGACCATATATGCCACTTGAAAGACTAGCTAGGTCTACTCGACTTTATGCAAATGCTTGATATGTGTGAGATTAGGATTACATGCTTGAACCCTGCACTGTTGATGTTTTTCGTTTTAGAGCACCCTCACTAAGCTTATAGCTTACGCTCTCAATGTTCAACGATGCAGATCATTAGCGTGGAGTTAGCTCGAGGCAAGGCAAGAAGGGCTTTCCAAGTTGTTGCTCAAGTATGGTTAATTTCGTAGTAGTTAAGCAATGTGGTAATGGGGTGTGTTTGTATGAGCTTGTATGACTCATTTCATGTGATGATGTTTTGAATTTGATTATGGACCGTAAGCACGTATTACTATGATGAATGTTTTGGTGTGTGATGGCATGCTTAGGATGTTTTAGGTTGCCTTATGCTGAGTGCAAACCTCTTGTGATTGACTTGAGCCTTTTATGACCTTTTGAGTCCTTATGTATGCCCAAATTGCCTAAATTGCTCTCTTGTTGGAATGCTAAGCATGAATGCTTGAATCCATGTGTGAATGCTTCCCTTGGCTCTTATATGTATGCTAGTATGTTTGTATATGCTTAGGCGAGTCGAGAAATGCATTTAGAGTCGTTTTGGGGTCGTTTAGGTTGATTTTGAGGAATTGCAGTGCAGGGGGTATCGATACCCCTAGCTAGGGTATCGATACTCTCTTGCCCAAAGGCCTCAGATTTTGCCTGGGGTATCGATACCCTAAGGGTATCGATACCCTTCAAAGTTACTGGAATTTGGATTTCTGAGTGAGAGTAGAGCGTATCGATACGGGGTTCCCGAGTATCGATACGGATCTATCTGTTGACCAAGGAAAGTTGACCGAGGGAGAGGGTATCGATACCCCTGGTAAGGGTATCGATACGGTCTTCTCGTGTTGACTTCTTGGGTTGACCTAGAAAGGGGGTATCGATACCCCTGTCAAGGGTATCGATACTGCCTGCCTTATAAGCTTAAAATTGACTGTTTTGCATGGCCGTGGCTCGAATGTGTTTTTCCTTTGAATGTTTTCCGCTGTTGTGAATCACATAGGACTTAATATTCATCTAGGCAAGATTAAAATAAAAAGAAAAAAAATAGGGTTGCTAACCGAGGGGGAATCCTTTGGGTTTCGCTTCGGTTTTCCCCGTGTGGCTCTCTCGGACCGGTCATCCGGCCAGACCGGGACGAGGGGGTTACATTTGTTGGTATCAGAGCCTGAGGTTACCGAGACCTCGGGCAGGTAAGTGAGGTAAGCTTAATGTGTTAAATGCTTATGATGTTCGATGCATGCTTTGCCATGAATCCTTGATGTTTGCTTGACTGTATGCTGTTTTGAAGCATGAATTGTCGTGTCTGGTGTGAGTGTGTGCCCATTGCTACTATTACTTAATTTAAAAAGATTTTTGGAAAGAGGAGTACTTGAGCGCTATTGGACCTTTGCCTTGACTAACGTAATCCTTATCTGTTTCTTGTTGTAGTTTACCTTGCTAGCTAAAGCATGAGACCACGTGGGAGGCCTAGGATGGTTCGACCGGAACCACGGGCAGAGGCTCCATGAGTAGAGCCAGTAGTTAGGGTTGAGGCCCAAGTGGGAGAGCCTGTGGTTGGAGTTGGAGCTCCTCCACCACCTCCACCACCACCTCCTCCACCGGGAGTGGGAGGTGAGGCCGTGGCCGAAAGAGAGGGACCACAAGGAGGCCAAGGTGGCCAAGGACCGGCCGGGATTGACCTAGCTCCGTTGGTTCAGGCGATAGCCGGAGCATTTCAGGCTGCTGTAGCTGGAGGTCAGGCAGCACACCATCAGGGTGAGGGCACTGGTTTACCATTAGAGAGACTTCGGGGCCTTGGGGCCGAAGAGTTCAGAGGTGCTACTCCGGAGAGGTCAGAGCTATGGTTTGAGAAGACTGTCCGTATTCTTGCTCAGATGGGATGCACTGGTGAGCGCAAGTTGGGATGCGTTGAGTCGCTACTTCAGGGTGATGCTTACACCTGGTGGGTCACCGTTACTTCAGGGATGTATGAGGCCGAGA
The DNA here is from genome assembly GCA_030270665.1 of Hibiscus trionum. Classification (NCBI taxonomy): domain Eukaryota; kingdom Viridiplantae; phylum Streptophyta; class Magnoliopsida; order Malvales; family Malvaceae; genus Hibiscus; species Hibiscus trionum. Next base: position 3,410,908 of record BSYR01000012.1, read on the forward strand.
TTACATGGGAGTTCTTTGAGACAGCGTTCCGGAAGAAGTATTTGGGTCCGCGATACCTCGATGAGAGGAAGAGAGAGTTTATGGCATTGCTTCAGGGGAGTATGTCTGTGACCGATTATGAGATCAGATTTGTTAGACTGAGTCAGTATGCACCCGAGCTTGTACCTACTGAGGTGGAGCGTTGTAACCGCTTCCGTTATGGGCTGAATGAAGAAATCAAGACTTATACTCTAGCTTCAGACTACACTGATTTCGATGTCTTGGTCTCGAGGGCCAAGGACTTGGAGCACAGCTTGAGTTTGACCAGGCGGTCAGGTGGATCTAGTTCGGGTAAGAGGTCCAGCAACTTCGATAGAGGTGATGCCAAGAGGCATCGAGACAACAGACATCAGTATGATCATAGGCGTGGTGGCGGTAACCACGGTAAGGGCCATCAGGGTCAGAGAGTTGGTGGGAAGTTGCCCACATGTGCTACTTGCGGGAGGAACCACACCGGTGAGTGTTGGGGGAACTAACATTCTTGTTGGAGTTGTGGTGCTAGAGACCACATTAGGCGTGACTGTCCACATCAGGTGGGACAGGAACCAGCTCAGGCTCCTGCTAGAGCCAATGATTTTCAGAGAGGACGCGGGCGCGGTAGAGGTAATTTCCAGCCAAGGAACGATGGTCAGAGAAACTTAGGCCATGTGGTTGCAGTCCAGCCGGAGGGCGGAGGACAGGCTAGGGTTTACGCTCAGCGCGGGGAGCAGCATGACACCGATGTGATCGCAGGTAACTTCTCGATACAGTCTTTGGGTTTGCTTTCTTTGATTGACTCTGGGTCTACACATTCGTACATATTGAGTGAGCATGCACAGTCCTTGAATTTGCCTTGTGAATTGTTAGAGGTAGGAGTTAGTGTTACTAGTTCCTTTGGGGACACGGTAGTAGTTAGGAAGATGTACCGAAGGTGTCCGTTGATGGTTCAGGGACATGTGTTTCCAGTGGATATGATGGAACTTCCTTTCTATGGTTTCGATGTGATTCTGGGTATGGATTGGCTCACGGAGCATAGGGCTAGGATATATTTTGAAACTAAGCGGATTTCTTTGAAGCTCACAGATGATTATGAGATTGTTGTGGTGGGTGAGAATGTAAAGTTCTTATCCAATGTGGTTTCAGTGTTAGAGGCTAAGAGATTAGTTGAGTTAGGGTGTGAAGCATACTTAGCGTATGTGATGAACCCTAACATGGGTGAGGTTAGACCTCAGGACATCCGTACAGTATGTGATTTTCCTAGTGTGTTTCCGGAAGAATTGCCAGGGTTACCACCGGACAGAGAGGTAGAGTTCAGCATTGAGACTTATTCTGATTCAGCTCCTGTTTCGATTGCTCTGTATCGTATGGCACCGAAGAATTGAAAGAGTTGAAGACTCAGTTGCAAGAATTGACAGATAGAGGTTTTATTCGACCTAGTTCTTCACCTTGGGGTGCACCGGTTTTGTTTGTGAAGAAGAAAGATGGAAGCATGAGAATGTGTATAGACTACAGACAGTTAAATCAGTTGATAGTGAAGAACAAATATCCGTTGCCTAGAATTGATGACTTGTTTGATCAGTTGAGAGGAGCATCTGTCTTTTCTAAGATTGATTTGAGATCGGGTTACTACCAGCTAAAGGTTAGAGAGGTTGATGTACCGAAGACGGCCTTTAGGACTAGATATGGTCATTATGAGTTTTTAGTCATGCCATTTGGGTTGACTAATGCACCGGCTGCATTTATGGATATGATGAATAGGATCTTCCACCAGTATCTAGATCAGTTTGTAGTTGTGTTTATTGATGACATATTGGTATACTCTCGAACTGAAGAAGACCATGACCGACATTTGAGACTTGTTTTGAAGACTTTGCTAGATCATCAGTTGTATGCGAAGCTCAGCAAGTGCGAATTCTGGATCCGAGAGGTAGTCTTCTTAGGACATGTAGTGTCAGCTGAAGGCATTAGAGTTGATTCGAAGAAGATTGAAGCCATTGTTGAGTGGAAGCAACCGAAGTCTGTGACAGAGGTACGTAGCTTCCTAGGCTTAGCCGGATACTATAGGAGGTTTGTAGAGGGTTTCTCTAAATTAGCCGCTCCATTGACACAGTTACTTCAGAAGAGTGTTCAGTTTGAGTGGACAGATGCAAGACAGAGAGCCTTTGAGAAATTGAAAGAAGCTTTGACCCAAGCTCCGATTTCGTCAATGGGGGGTCTAAGATCGGGACTAGATAAATGGAACTGGTGGGTTTCGTCGGCAAGTAACAGAGGGTTATTATCAGCTAATAGGAAGAAGGGTAGAGGTCGGAAAGGCATGGGCAAAGAGCGGGTTTCTTATGAACAAGCCCTTGGTCACAGAATTGAGGTGGTTTCTGCTGGGGATGGGGAGCAGTTCTCCGAAGATGAGGCGTCGATTACGGCTGGAATTGGATCCCGTCTGGGGGTCGAATTTGATGTCCCAATTCACACGGTGATTAGAAGGCTCCAGGAGGTGGATGATTCGACTGGTGGTGCGAGCTAGGATGGCCAAGTTAGCTGTTATATGTATGTTCAGATTTTTGCCAGAATAATGTTTTCATTTCTCTCGTGGAATGTTCGCGGGCTGGGTAGGGCGGAGAAAGTGAGAGCCGCTAGTGAGGTGTTCTCAAAAAGCAAGGCTAGTATGATCTTTGTACAGGAAACGAAGTTGGCAAATCCCAATCCTAGTGTGCTGAATCGATTAAAAGGAAAGGATTTTGACGAGGTGGTCGTTGTACCATCGTCAGGGGCTTCGGGTGGCCTCATCACGCTATGGAAGTCGAGTTTCTTGACAGTCAAATCCATTGTCCGGATGGAGAGATACATTGCTCTTATCGGATATGTAGGAATCTGTAATATGGAGATTGGGTTGATTAATGTTTATGCCCCAAACAGAGATGGAGAAAGGAAACTGTTGCTGGAGGAAATTCTGGAGTTAGTAAGGGGATCGAACATTCCTTTTGTTATAGGGGGTGACTTCAATGAAGTTGTGGCTGAAGATGAACGATGTGGGAACTCGAAGAAAGGTGCGGCAACCAAGTTGTTAAAGGAGTTCATAATCAATGGTGAATTCGTTGATCTACCCTTGAGCGGTGGAAAATTCACGTGGTTTAAAGGTGGTAAGAGTGCTACGGCTAGCCGATTGGACAGATTTTTAATAGCCCCGGATATACTGTCGAAATTCCCGTTCCTTATCCAAAAAATTAAACCCAGAGGGTTATCAGACCATAACCCTATTGTACTAAAAGAGGAGGGGACTGTTATAAGTAGAAGGCCTTTCAAATGGTTTTCTTCTTGGGCGGATGATGAAGCATATAAGGAGAAAGTTCGGGAGGTGATCTCTAAGCATATCGACACTGACTTTGGGTCTACTCTTATGGAAGTTAAGCGCTTTACAAAAGAGTGGGCTACGGAATTATCAGCCAGAAACACAGAAAAGATATCTGCTCTGGAAGATAAAATTGAAGAGCTGGAAAACAGTGCTAAGAAAGGCGAGACTGAATGGGAAGAAATTCGGCTACTCAAATCTAAAGTCTGGGATAGGTATAGGAAGGATGAACGAGACTGACTGCAAAAATCGAGATTGAGATGGTTCCATGAAGGCGATAAGAACACTAAATTTTTCCACTTATCGGCATCGATTCGCAGGAGTCATAACCATATTTCGTCGGTTGAGGTGGATGGAGCAGTTGTCGAGGAGCCGCGGCTAATAAACAGTGCATTCGAAAGTCGTTTTAAAGAGTTGTATAATGATGTGTGTACTCTTCCGATTAAATCGTTTGATGCTCCAGTTAATCGCCTAAGTGCTGAGTCGGCAAACGCTTTAGAAACTCCCTTTTCTGAAGAAGAGATTTGGTCAGCAATTAGATCCTCGGATGGAAATAGAGCGCCAGGACCGGATGGGTTCAACCTGCAGTTTTATAAATGTTTCTGGCCTAGTGTTAGGAAGGGAGTGTTGGAGTTTTTTGATGACTTTTATTCTGGCAAACCACTGGATGAGAAAATCAATCAGTCCTATATAGCACTTATTCCGAAAGTAGCGAATCCGAGGAAGATTGAAGATTACAGGCCTATTTCCTTAGTGAGTAGCTTGTACAAAATATTGGCGAAAGTTTTAGCCCGAAGGCTTGCGGTTTGTTTGGAGGAAGTGGTGGGGGAGACCCAATTTGCTTTTGTTGCGGGTAAACAAATAGTGGATTGTTCACTAATAGCAAACGAAATAATCGACGACTTGAAGAAAAGAAATCAATGTGCTGTTATTCTTAAGGCCGACTTTCGACGTGCCTATGATACAGTTTGCTGGAATTTCTTAGATTTTACCCAGGAAAAAATGGGCTTTGGAAATGTATGGAGACGCTGGATTAGAAATTGCATTTCTACACCATGCATTTCAGTGTTAGTAAACGGGGTCCCTACAAAAACCTTTTCGATCAAACGTGGCCTCCGACAGGGGTGCTCCCTGTCACCGTTGTTGTTTAATCTTGTGGGGGAAATGCTAAGCTTGATTATTAAGAAAGCGGCCTCCCTGAAAATAATCGAAGGTGTAAAGGTGGGGCAAAGCAGTTTGGTTTTAACACACATCCAATTTGCGGACGATTTGATCGTCTTCAATAATGGAAATGAGGAGCAAGTCAGAAATATCATCAGGATATTGGAGATTTTTGGGCTGTTTTCAGGTTTGAATTTAAATATGACCAAAACTAAAATTTATGGGATTAACATGGAGGCTGAGGTTCTGTGCAGGTTAGCATCTTCGACAGGTTGTAGTGCCGGGTCTCTACCATCCACGTATCTTGGGCTGCCTCTTGGACGCAGCAAAGGCAATGCGGATGTGTGGAAGCCAGTTTTTGAAAAGACGGAAAAGAGACTCGAAGGGTGGAAGAAGAACAGCTTATCTTTTGGTGGAAGGCTAACATTATTAAAGTCTGTTCTATCTAATTTGCCGACATATTACCTTTCGATGTTTGAAATGCCCAAAGGTGTAGCAAAGAAGTTTAATGGCCTGATTGTTAATTTCTTGTGGAAAGAAAATAATGGAAAATGCATTCGGTGGGTAAAGTGGGAGAATGTGTGCAAGCCGAGATCGTGTGGTGGATTGGGCGTGCGTGATTTCCGTTTAAAGAATAGGGCGCTACTTAATAAATGGGTATGGCGTTACGGTAGCGAAAAGAATAGCTTATGGAGGCGAGTGGTAGATGCGAAGTATGGAATGGAGAAGTCGGGTCTAATTCCAAGGAAGAAAGGGGGAAGGAAATGTTCATGGATTTGGAAAGACATTATAAAACCTCTTAACAATTCTGCTGATATCTTCACAAAGTCGCTAAGACTTTTATTTGGTGATGGCAGTTCCATTGATTTCTGGAACGACTATTGGACTGACGTTAGCTCATTAAAAGGGGCGTTTCCGAGGATCTTTGCGGTTGCGATCAAGAAGGAAGGAAAGGTAGCCGAGTTTGGTTCTATGGAAGATGGTGTTTGGTCGTGGAAAATTGAGTTGCGTCGCACGTTCTTCGATTGGGAAATTGACATATGGGACGAGTTTATATGTGTGTTGAACAGAGCGGTCCGCAGCCCAGCATTGGAGGACAGGATAAGATTGATAGGGGGAACAAGTGGGTTGTACTGTGTTAAGGATTATTGCAACGCCTCATTAGTTAGCAAAGAACAATCGGACAGTGTTTGGCCAAAGATTTGGTTAAACGTCGCTCCCATGAGGGTCGAAGCTTTCCTATGGAGACTCGTTCTTAACAGAATTCCCACAGGGATGGAGTTGGCGAAATGCGACGTGGAGCTGAATGGCATCATATGCTGTCCACTGTGCAGAAAAGAACCTGAAACTGCTGCGCATTTATTTCTTCATTGTCAAATATCATGGCAGATTTGGCAGAAATGGTTTCGCATGTGGGATGTTCCTTTCATCATGTCAATGAACATTGAGAGCTTCATCCTCGCTTGGGAAGAGGTTAAGATTAACAAGGATGCAAAACTCATATGGAGCATGGCAATTAGAGGTGTCATTTGGACAATCTGGCGGTGTCAAAACACCACTGTTTTCGAGGGTAAAGATTGGAGGCTAGCGGAAATTTTCGAGAATGCTATGATGTGTACGGGACAATGGTGCAGATGGAAATGGCCAAAGTCTTGTGCAAGTGTAGTGGAATTTTGCCGCTGCCCAGCCTTGGTCTCAATACCGGGTAAGTTGAATGAACGGCTTAAGGCCAGCTCGTGGGTTGCGCCAGAGGTGGGATACTTGAAGTTCAACGTTGATGCAGCTTTCTCAAGTGTCGATAGAGTGGCTGGGATTGGAGGGATCCTAAGGAATAGCGAAGGAACGCAACTACTAGTCTTCTCAAGATGCATAGGTAAGGCAGATCCGACGCAAGCGGAGCTTGTAAGTTTGCTGGAAGCGTGCAGAACTTTCGCAGACTCGGTGTGGAGTGAGTCCCATAATCTTGTCCTTGAATCAGACTGTGAGTTAGCCATAAATTGGATCAAAAGGCCACAATGTGCACCTGCTGTTTTCTCATCCCTTGCTAAAGATATAGGGGGGAGAATTCTAAGCAATAAATGGCAGTTACGTTTTGCATACAGGGAGGCCAACTCCAAAGCACACAATTTGGAAAAAATTGGTGCCTCCAGCAAGCACAATCTTGCGGTTCTGAATGTGTGAAAGTAAAGGAACAAGTAGCACAATTCCCTGTGGAGAATATATGCATGGCTTAGGTCCAAAGTGCTAGCAAAAGGGTAGGATCTGCACATGTCTTATGGGGTTCTGCTGTAGTGTCGTGTGGGAGGCAGCTAAATTCGCCTAAGAGGTTTTCACGATGTATGTTCACCGATATAGTACATATACGCTTTGCACTCTTTTTCCTCCTTTAGGTTTAGGGAGATTTTTTAACGAGGCAAGCGTATATGTCTTGTTGTATATCATCTAATCGTCAATAAAATACCGATCTTTCAAAAAAAAATCTCGCTAGGAATTTTTAAGAAACCATCAATGCCAATCTTGATTATGTATTTAGAAGGAACTTCAAATTTTCCTTTACCAATAAATTCTAATGAGGGAGAATAATAATTTGTATCATAATTAATAAATAGAGATATACTCGATTTTTTAATACTACTTTCAGTTTCTTTCTTCAATGATGTGACACTTAATCTTTTTTTTGAATTTTTTTTCTAAACCTTCATCTTTCAATGGACCACTATATAAATTAATCTCTTTTGATTTATTATTTAAAACATCCTCCTTTAATGATCTACTATGTATACATTCTCTTTTTACTGAATCATCATTTTGTATTGAACTTTTAACATTATTCAATGTTAATATGGTCACTAATTTTTTAAATTGGCCTTTTAATTTCTTAAATTGACTATTAAAATTTTTAAACTGACCATTTATTTTAACAAATTCCTTTTCAATATTTTGCACCGACTGAATGAGCATTTCTAACTTGTAATCACTCTGATAAGGAGTTTTTATGTTTTCCTCATGTACAACTTTAGCTTTTTTCCTATACATATAAAAAAATAATTTTAATCAAAATAATTCAACACTATTATTGAAATTTCAAGTAAGTATAATGAATGTACCTTGTTGTTTGTCTTCTCTGAACACATGCCGATATGACGTTTATACTCTATCGTCTTAACTTGTTTTGAAGGCGTTAAGTTTAGATCCATCATCTACGTTAAAGAGTTAAAATCTAAGCATGCATGCATCAAACTTAAACAACAACAAAATTGAAGAATCAAACAACTCGTACCGATACGGGTGTACGAGCGTACCGGTACACACTGTTTAGAATTAAATTCCAGTAGCCAATTTTTGTACCGGTATGCTAAAATTCGTGTACTGGTATGGACGATGGATCGCGATTTGGGAATTCAGAATCGGACATGAGATTTAGAGTTCTAACAGACAAATTAGAGTTCTATTCTAGTAATTAGGGTTCTAACATGGGAATTAGGGTACTCAATTTGAGAATTAGAGTTTTACATTGACCTAATTTAAAAAATTAAAGTTAAGGTGGTGGTTAGTGTTTGGGAATTAAAAGATTATCTTATTGCAAAAAAAGGTTGGGAACGGCGACAAGGCTCAACAGCGGCCACAGATATGCGACGGTGGGGGTGCGAATATGCCGGCGGCAGCCAATTGATTTTCTTCAAAGAATAAAAATAATGGTTTTTTAATTTAAGGATAAGTATTTTGATCTAATTATGTTTAAAAGAAAATTAAAAATAATAAAATATATTTTAATTAATTTATTTTTTTATTCTAAAAGAAAAATTAAAATTATACGTTTAATTATACTTTATCTATATTTATAACCAAATGAATTATTCAAAGCTCGTACCTTAATTGATTATTTAAAGATTATTGGATTATCGTAAGTCTTTTGTGTTTTCCTTTAATTTATTTATAATATAAGTATTAATATTTATGTTTAATTATTTTATATCTAAAATATAAACGTATAACTATTTATGGCTTGTTGGTTTAAACTATTAATTTATCGTTTATGAATAAGCTTTTGTTTGTCAGTTAACATCTTTAATTACCTCATCAACAAATTCATTTAATTTAAACAAATAAAACTTTTAACGAAAACAAACTTAAAATGAATAAACATAAACGAAAACTAAACTTGCAAACTCGAAATTGAGACACGATATCCATACTAGACTCCCGAGTTCTCTGAACTTTGAGGACTAACTAATACCGCCCAACCAAGATGAAATCATCATCATCAAGAACTTGAACATATTTTTTTCCTACAAAATTCTCCCGCCCTATTTCCTTGACCAGATTAACAAATTCTACCCTCTTCTTCAATGGAAGAGGTACATATGGTAACCTGAAAACTGGCCTTACAACCCCGAGTTGTGCAAGGGCCGTGTTAAGGCCAACGGGGTTAGGTTCTTGGAAGAGCCAGTCGATTAGAGGTAAGAGCTTTGCGTTAAGTGCAGTGTTTTTACCTCCGAACATTAGTTCTCGCATCAAAGCCGGAACCAGGTTGCTTGTAACAGAAATCACCCCAGTAGCCCCGTGGCTCCACCTAGCGTCGTGACACTGATCATCATTCCCACTCCACACTACAATACCATTGCCAGTGTACTGCTCGATTCGGCCATTTCCAACACATTCTTTAATTCCAGCCAAGTTAGGAGACTCGGCTACACTGTTGATGATATGTGGTGGAATGTCTTGGCCGGTTCGCGATGGCACATTGTATATGATGGTAGGTCCCATCGGCAGCACACTATTGAAGTGGGAAATCAAGCCCTCCAGAGATGTTTTGCCATAGTAAGGATTGATGTGAAGGGCGGCATGCATTCCGACAGCAAAACCTTGTTCGGTGGCATGAATCGCTTCCTTGGTTGAGTTGCTTCCTGTGTTACCAATTACCTTAACCGATCCACCAAAACAGTTGACTGTATGGCCAATAAGCATTATATGTTCATCCCAGCTCATCAGCTGGCCCTCACCAGTTGTGCCACCAACAAGTACAGCTTCAGCACCGTATTCAATTTGCATATTCACCAAGGCATCATATGCTTCAAGATCAAACCTTCCGTCCGGTAGATACGGGGTTTTGATGGCTGTTATCAATCGAAGAGATTTTATATCTTCTGCTGATGTCCTGCAAATCAGAAGGCAGGTGAATTGTCAACAGCAGCAATTCTTTCATATGAAACGTTCATTACCAACAAGATGCTGCTCTCAACAACACTATACAACGACAGATAAACCATGTCTTCCTCAATTAGGAGGCCAATAAATTAAACATTTGCCACAACGAAAATGCATACTGCACCACCATAATCATGGAACTAATGTCATATACATTCTCCAAGCATTATGCATTACAACTGTACAATAATCACATATCAAAACCGAAGTGTTTGGTTATTTTATCCTTGCATAAAACACTCATGCAATAAGCAAAAAGTCTCTGTACATCCAAAGCAAATTCATTACAGAAGCAATAAGAAGGAACAGAACAGGGAACAAAGAGACACAAGGACATGACCAACATATATGCAACAGTTATCACTGTAATTGAGCAACTATAGTAATTAGTAAACAAACAAGAAATTTTACCAATTTAGACCGCAATCAGATATCGGATACTAGTACAAAGTTAACAGTAACCTGTTTTTAACCTCGAAACTACGCATTGGGAGATGAATATTAGGAATTACAGCTGCTTGTGGGGGTGTCCATTTTGCATTTCTCCTGCAACAAAGCAAACAGATTATACAACATGCAAATAGAGACTAACCTTGCTTCTGACTAACACTCAGCAAGCACGACGTAACATTAATAAAGACAACAAAAAAACATAAAATATTTCAAACAAATACAAAGACATAAACAGGCAAACAGATCTTTTCAAATATAGTTCTGGGAAGAATTAACGAGTTTCCACTTAATACCCAAACCAGCCAACAAATTGAATAATTTAACTACTACTAAATTTTTTTTAAAATAAAACAATATGATATCGTATATAGAGCGTCAAAACCTCTTGTAATTATCGCAGAGATTGGGACGGGGAAACTGGGGCGTAGATTCTCTCAAACGCAGGCTATAGCTCTTCAAAATGGCCATCTTTCGATCAAATCAACAGCTAAACAGTGTCCGATTAAACTTGTCCCGAACCGATATTCTAGAAAACGCTAGATTTTGGCTCCAGTAACAGTCTATACTATTTGAACTTCTGAAGTTGAAAATGTGTGAGAATCCGATGGTGGGTTAAAGTTTTTATTTCTCTGAGTGAATGGTGATGGTGATGATGGTTGAAATGGTGGTGATAGTCGTGGCGGAAATGGTTGGTCGGAGGAAGCTTTGGGAGACGGCGGAGCTCAGGTGATGGTGATAGTTCTGAGACATGACGTCAGAATCCGGTGGTGAGGTGGCAGGATGGTGGAGTATGTGGGAGAGGCTAAGGGGTGGAGAAGAAGGCAAAGGAGGCTGGCTGGCTGGCTTTAATTTATGTAGTTTTTAGGGTTTTGTTGTGTGCGTTGTTGCTCTCCACTTTCTTTTCTTTTATTTTTGTTTAATGGTTAATATTTTTTTATTAAGCTTATATTCAAGGGTAAACTACATAAATGACCATCATGCTATTGGAAAAGTCGCGATTTGACCACCTTACTTTTTTTCGAAGCAATTAAACCACCATACTATTAAATTGGGTGCAATGTGACCACTAGCCGTTAGAGGTTAACGGTAGGGTGATGTGGCAGTTAAAAAGTTAAGGGTATAATTACACATTTGATCCTTACTATTTACACATTCTTTCAATTTAGTCATAATTTTAAACTAATAAAATAAATTAATTAGGTGGTGACACGTGTCAACACCTTCTTGGAGGAATTTAATTATTTATATTTGATATAATAAATTATTTTCCTCCTCCAATCAGGTGGTGACACGTGTCACCACCTATTTAGAGGAGAAAAACAAAATCCCCAAACTTGGAGTAGGAGGGAATCAAACCTGGGTGATTCAGGGAAAAACAAAACCACTGTACCAAACACATGTTTGTGATGTAAATCACCAATTATTTTATATGTCTTATTGTTTGTTACCATTCAAACTCATCCAAACTTAAAGTCGATATTGAGATGAAGCTAGAGGGGAACGGTCCATGGAGCCTCGTAGACGACATTATGCTTATCCACACTCCAGGTCACACAAAAGTGAATTCTTAATCTAATGCATACGAAGAACTGAAAAATTAGATATCTTTTGCAAATTTGACTCCCTTTTGGTTTTGGCATATTTAACTCGGTTTATGTAATTTTTTTTAAATATTTTCAAATAATCACTATAAACGAATAAAGTTATACAAATTCAACTATGGATATCTCACGAGTTTCTCGAACAGTATGAGATGAACAAAGCTCATAATTATACACTTTCCAAATTGGTGCGGGGATCTGTCTGCCTGCTTTATAAGTCACTTAAGATGATATTTACCGGTTACCATCTGGTAATGACTGACTCTGGACTCAGCATAATAGAGATGTACAATAAAAGTTCAGGTAAAACTAATTAAATTCGACTTCCTTTGTACGAAAAAAGGATTGTTATTGCATAGAATTGTTTGAGAAGTTATGGTGCTTGTCGGATATGGTTATGAATCTGACACGGTATTTTCTAAGCTTTTCCAAATATTTGGAATGTCATATCTCATTTGAGCTGCAAGACTGTTATACTTTCCATTCTAAAAAATATACGAAATTTTCGACTACCACAAGACATTTGATCTCATTCAACCTACACAAGATTTTTGATGACTTAAAATTGTCATTTGACTTCGAACTAATGCTGAAATTTCATCACTTAGCATTCTTTTTCCCTATGCTCACTAATTTTGTTATTTTTCACAGTGCATGAACAAGTGGACAATGTTAAAAAGTTGTTAGAGTAGGACTTCAATTGGATAATACCAAGTTTCTATCAGTTGTCTTGTAAATTTACGAGCTGTTTTGACAGTATTTATCACAATTTTGCTTGCTTTTGAAGAACATCCATCTGCATATGTTATATATAATTGGTTGGATGAAACAATTTAATTGTAGCTTGTCTCTTGTCATGTCCGATCCGAGCTATATGCTTCTCAAACACGAACATATTTCCTCTTACACCCTTATTCATTTCATTCTCTCTTATAGCCATATTTGAAACTCAACAGAAGTTGGATTCATCGTCTTCATCTTTCTCATATTTGATTGATATTCATAACGATCGATCACAAAGGTTTGACATTTATATATTTACAGGTCATGGACGGAGAATCGAGTTCAAAGATGTTCCTGAGAAAAACGCCATTCTCCTAGTTCAAAGATGAGTTTGAATGGTAACAAACAATAAGACATATAAAATAATTGGTGATTTATAGCACAAACATGTGCTTGGTGTAATGGTTAAAGTGTGGCCTTTTTCCCTAAATCACCCAGGTTTGATTCCTTCTTACCCCAATTTTAGAGATTTTGTTTTTCTCCTCTAAATAGGTGGTGACACGTGTCACCACTCACCACCTAATTAATTTATTTTATTAGTTTAAAATTAGGACTAAATTGAAAGAATGTACTAATAGTAAGGACCAAATGTGTAATTATACCCTTAACTTTTTAACTGCCACGTCACCCTACCGTTAACCTCTAACGGCTAGTGGTCACATTGCAGCCAATTTAATAGTATGATGGTTTAATTGCTTCGGAAAAAAAGTAAGGTGATCAAATCGCGACTTTTTCAATAGTATAATGATCATTTATGTAGTTTACCCTAAAAAATCAGTACACTATTATCTCTCCATTAGCCCCTAAACTATTTTTTAAGAATATTAAAGTAAGGCTCGTTAGAAGGCTTCACACAAATCACATCCTCTTGAGACGATTCTAAAGTTAAATCAACTACAAAAAACAACATGCAAATTTTACCGTCCTAATTGGCCATTAGATGAACAGAATATCCCCTAAATAGAGCAGTTTAATCGCAAATTGATTTGGGTATGAGTTTAACACTGATTCAACTATAAAACATGTTCAACTACGAAACAAGACAATTATGTGGTTGTTTCGAACATGCAAATGTATCAATTTAATGCTTTTATTTCATTGCAAATCAATTAAATATCATTGAATGAGCGAGTGGCAGAGCAAGAGAATATTTAGAAATTAGGATAAAATATTGAGAATGAGATATATATTTTTTTTGGTTGCCCTCTGGTTTCCAGGGCCTGGCCTTGACTAATCCAAATCGACCCGCGTCGCACACCTGGCTTTGGTGGGTGAGTCTCCCAGCGAGGATTTTCTGCATACACAACGCCTCGAACCCGAGACCTGCTTAAGCGATGTCAAGCTGCTTACCACTTGGACCAACCCCGTTGGTTGAGAATGAGATATTTTAAATTCTAACTAAAAAACTTAAATAATTTTAAAATGAAAAATAAAAATATGGAATCGGGTCGAGTACCCGTATATTCTAAAAATTGCGGCACAAGCCTGACCCGTAAACCCGTAGAATGTACCTCACCCATTTTTTTAAATGAAAAAAATTAGAGATGGGCACAGGTCGGGTTTTTGGCCTACCCGAACCCGACCTGAAAATATATACTTTAAATTCGGCCCCGACCCGACCTCATACTTGAAAAAAAACCCGACCCGAAAATTATATACTCAAACCCGACCTGAGATATTAAAAAATAATAAATTTTAGGAACTTAATTGTAAAGAAATTAAATTTTAGGGACCTAATTGTAAAAAAAAATTAGGGACCTAATTGTAAAAAAAATAAATTTTAGGAACCTAATTATAAAAAGTAATTTTAATGACCTCATTGTAAAAAATATATAAAAAGTGAGCATATTATGAATATCCCTAAAAAATTTAAAAAAAAATTACACTATTAGTCTCGAGTCGAATTTTTTCCACCCAAAATCCGAACTCGACTTTACCCTTTAAAAACCCGACCCGACCCGAACTCAATTTTTTTATGAAAATATCTGACCCGATCGAGCCGAGTCGGGTAAAATGCCCGTCCCTAAAAAATGCTCGCTTATTCTTTTGATGGTCAAACATTTCTAAACACTCTTAGTCGACACTGTCCACCACCGCCTTTCCTCTACTGTTGGATCCCATTGTTAACAGTCCTCTTAAAGACTTTAGGTTCTATGAGAGTTTAATTTTGAGAAAAATTATGGATCTTTTGGGCATTTTTTAAAAATGATTATTTAAAGAGGACTTCAGCATTGAAAGAGAACTGCGGCAGGGTTGCTCCCTTTCTTCACTTTTGTTCAACTTAGTAGGATAAGCTCTAAATCTCATGCTTTTGAAGGCGGTCAGATTAGGATTTTTTGAAGGATTCAAAGTCGAAAGGAATGCAAACTTTATGGAAATTAATCATCTACAGTTCGCGGATGATCTTCTAATTTTTTGTGGAAGCTCAGATACACAGGTACGCAACGTTAAACGAGTATTTAAAGTTTTCGAGTTAGCTTCTGGCCTAAAATTAAACATGCAAAAGTAAAAAATTCTTGGTATCAATACACCAAAAGAGGAGGTGAAACTGATGGCTGCAAACATTGGGTGCTCTGTTGGTAAATTTTCCATTGATTATTTGAGAATACCCCTTGGTGCAAGGAAAAATTCTTTAGCTTTATGGGAGTCGGTACTTAAAAAATTCTATACTAGACTTGGGGTGGAAATTTAAATGCGATTAACATTGATTAAATCGGTGTTGAGCAGTCTCTCGATGTACTTTCTTTCTTTATTTAAAATGCCCAGGGAGGTACAATCTCGTATCAACAAATTTATGTCTACTTTTTTTTGGGCAGGGATGAGAACAAAAAAAAGATACACTAGATCAACTAGGGGTAAATCTGTTCGAGTAAAGTAGAAGGGGACTTGGATGTTGTAAACCTAGAAGTTCTCAATCGATCACTTCTCAATAAGTGGTATTGGCATTTCGGTAACGGAATTAATTGTCTATGGAGGAGAGTTCTATCGGCTAAAAGCCCTGGATGTGCACATTGTTTAAACCCCACCCCTGCCCACTCAAAATTTACATCGTAGATTTGGAATGTCATTTTAAAGTTAGTATTTGCCAACGATGATAACGAAAATACTTTTAGATCTAACATGGCGATCCAGGTGGGGGATGGCAAAGCCATCCACTTTTGGTCGAATATTTAGTTAGGTGATTCGGCTCTAAAGACAAGGTTTTCGAGAATTTATGTTTTAACAGTAAACAAAGCCGGCTTCATAGCTGACATGGGCAGTAAAATTAACAATGTTTAGGTATGGGATATCCCCCTCAGACGACCTCTATTTGATTGGGAAAAATCTCAATGGGATGATCTAATAAGGTGCCTACAGAATTTCAAGTCCTCCTTCTTGGGCCAAGACTGGGTAAGATGGGTAGGGTCGATTGATGGGGCGTTCTCCGTCAAATTCCTCCGATCCTTGATTGGCTCGAGATTTCCATCTTCTTTCTCATGGAAAAAGCAAGTATGGTTGGGCCTAGCTCCGTCGAAGGTGGAGATTTTCGTTTGGACTGTCGTTTGGGGAGAGTAGCAGTGAAAGTGGAGTTGATTAACCGTGGTGTTTTCTCCATTGATTGCATTCTATGTCCCTTTCAGAATCAGTCTCGCACCTGTTCTTTTCATGCCAAGGCATATGGTCCATTTGGATGCACTTTTGCAGGATTATGAGAGTGGCTTTTGTTATGCACCAAGACCCTAGGAGGCTCTTGGAAATGTGGGGTTCGTTGGACTGCAGAAATAAAAAAACCTTAGATCTGATTCATTCCTTTTGCTATAATATGGTCTGTTTGGCTATATATGAACGATATCTCTTTCAATTCCAAGTTAGTAGACTGGAATCAGCTGAGGTTTTTGACTAAACTCAGATTAGCACTTTGGATCAAAGTCGCATGCCCAAAAAGCTTAATCACAATTGAAGCTTTGATGGCCGATTTCAATTTGGCAGATGGGTTGTTCTGTAATAACAAACCTAAATGCCACACCTTGGGTTGGAAGCCACCTCCATGTGAATTTTTAAAATTAAACATCGACATGGCTATTTCTCCAAACATTTCATTAGGAGGAATCAGAAGTATTCTCAGAGTTGAGCATGGGAGCATTCTTTTCAAGTTCAGTGAGCCGTGCCGGGATGGCCCACTACTCTTCTGAAACTAGAGGCCCTGTGCACCGACATAGCAAAATACAGAAAGTCTCAGTGGGCTTACAACCACCGACTAATTATAGAATCAGATTGCAAGAACTTAGTTGATTGGATTCTAGGAAAAATTTCTCCTTTTGTTCACCTAAGTCCAAAGGTCAATGATGTATCGAAGATCATACAAAGTCTTAACATCTGTATTCGATTGATACCTAAGATATGCAACATAGCAGCAGACACGCTTGCGAAAAAGGGTATTGGGTAGTAGTGTTAAATTTGTAATGTGCTATGCTTTTTGCAGGTTGTAATTCCTTTACTCTGTATGACATTTTGGATTAATTAATGACATCTTTAGTTGGGGCACTCTTTTCCCTCTTTTACAGGGAGAGGGTTTTTAACGAGGCCCAATCATTTTTAAAAAAAATAATTTTTTAACTTTTTTATAATAAGTAAATAAAATTAAAAATCAGACCACCTGTCAAGTAATTATTAGGTAACATTGACGATTTAGCCTTAAAATGATAAAAGAATGAAACGTTAAATATCTATTTTAACTAAAAAAATTTAAACATTTATCATAAAAATATAACTCACATGCCTATTTTAAGATCAAGTCAATAGTACGTCATAAAACAGTTTCCTACGAGATAACGATATCTTTCTAGCATTTTCCAAGACCTCAATCATAGAGCAAGTAGAATTATCTTGATGAATTTACATCTTAATATAAATTTCTGAAGAAAAAAAGTATTGCAATACTTAATGTGTCACATTAGTATTTCTTAACGGGGTTAGCGGTAGTGAACATAATAAAGTAAATAAAAAATTGAGTGACTATAATGAAAGTTCTTTTTATTTATGTGACCAAAGTGAAAATACCATACAAATTTAGTAGTTACCAATGTAGTTTATCTTATTTTTCAATGGTAGGTTAAGTGAACTATCATACACAAAGGTGCATCCGCCCTGAGTATATGTATAGTTTGGTTCAAATTAATTTTGGTCAGCTGTATAAATACATTATGATGTTTCAAATTTGAACATAATTAATTTTTTTAGTGTACTTTATTTGCATGACGATATGTGTGTGTGAATAAAAGAAGAGGCCGTTTATTGTATTAGAGATCCCTCAATCAGGGCTGAGAACATTTCTTTGGAGTAGCAACTGAAGAGCAGGTGGTGGTGTATCTACTATCTAGAAATGTGAACAAACTGAACGGTCCAGGCATTACTAAGTAAAATTGCCATGGATTTTACTAAGGAATGTAGACTAGAGATTGAAGGATCGGAGAGCAGAGTAAACGCACCACCATTGTCAACTTGAACTATGAGCCGATCAAAACCATAATTTCATGTTACATACCTTTTAAAATACCTTAAAGTTCGGATTAGAAAACATTAGAATTACCAATAGCTTTGAAGAAAGAGAGGATGTAATTCCCCTCATGATCTCTCAACAGTCAACACGCCTCCATGTTCGGCGCATGACGATCAATTTTGATTCATTAAGATTAGGGATGTAAAAAAAGCTAACCCGACCTGTAAAACTGACTGAAACTGATTTGAGTCAGAACTGCTTGTGATTCGAGGTGGTGGTGATCCGAAATCGATTCGAGTCTGAACTGGTGATGACTTGAACCCGAGTTGGACCTGGAACTTTTGGATCTGAACCCGACCTGCACCCTACCTGAACCCGAATTAAACCTAATAATGTGATAATCGAACCCGACCTGCATCCGGCCTGATATGAACCCGAACACGAGATTAATCTGGTAAATAATTGATATTACCCAACATGTTATCAACATGACCTATTATGAACCTGATCTGTAATTGATTCAACCTGTAAATGATCCGACTTGTTATTGAACTGGTCTGATATTTACATGACTTGGTATTTATCTGATTTGTAATAACTAATAGGTTACAATTGATGAATTTGTGAGATTGTGAATTTATTATATTATAGTGTGATAAGATACATCTTTACAATTTAAAATACATGATTAACTATGATCATTAAATTAATATGTTTATTTTTATATTTATAAATTATAGTATATAAAAATATTTAAAATTTTATTAAATATCTAAATGTTGTCAACATGATTCTTTAAGGTTTATGGTTTATGATTTATGGTTTAATATTAAATGTTTATGGTTTAGTATAGTGTTATTGGTTTATGAGATTAATTATGATTCTTTAAGATTTATGATTTAGTTTAGTGTTTAGCTTAGGGTTACTGGTTTATGTGATTAATTTGGATTCCTTAAGGTTTAGAGTTTAATATCAATGGTTTATAGTTTAGCTTATGGTTATTGGTTTATGAGATTAATTTCGATTCCTTAAGGTTTATGGTTTAGTATCAATGGATTATGGTTTAGTTTAGAGTTATTGATTTACGAGATTAATTTTGATTCAACTTGCTAATTTATGCATTTGAATTTGATTAAATATTTAAATCAAAGCTTCATGTGTACAATTGAACTAAATTAAAGTTTCAACTTTCATGTGTACAATTACATGTTTACATCCAAATAAAAAATTTGTGTATAATTATATTAAATCAAAATTTATATAGTATAATGATAATAACAATGTCCAAATTGAATTAACTTGTTAAACTTAGGATCTAATTAAGCTAAACTAAAACCTAGAAGCATAAATCACGGACATAATTAAAAGAATTCTAATACTAAATGTGAAATTTCAATTAAATTAATCTAAATTAAGACTCAATTGAATTAAATTAAAACCTAAAAGTAAAAATTTAAGACTTAAATGAAAACCATCTAAAGTTGGAAGGGCTAAAAAATAATTTCCTCTAACCTAAAAAACCACATGGATTCTTTCCCTCCCAAGTCCACCGTTTCATTTTAATTAAAAACATGAAAAAAGATAATTGGTAAAAAAAAGAAAAAGGACAAAAATTTAGAGAGAATTAAGCCGCCTAATTTTTAGGTTAGGGATTAATTACCTTTTAGGCCATGTAGCGTTTTAAATGTTGCATTTTAATTTTAATATTCACTTTTAAGTTTTAGTTTAATTTAATTTAGTCACAAGTATTCCCGCAGTTTGGACTTCGGATAAAACAATCCCCTCTCCATGGTGATAATTAGTCCTTAAAATTTTACTTTTAGCCAAAATTGACCCATATTTATTTCTAATTTTTTTAATTTAGTCTAATAATTTCAATATGCTGCTATTTTTGTTCATTTTAGTTCCCCAGAATTAATTTTTAGCCGAAATTGACCCCTATTTATTTTTAAGGTAAAATTGTGAAATTTGTCATTGAACTCTCAAATTTCTCCACTTTCAAATTGGTCACTTGACTCTCAAAATTTTCTACTTTCAAATTGTCAAATTGGTCCCTAATTTCAGTTTTAAGCTATATTTTATGGTGGAATTATGAAATTGGTCCCTAATTTTGGTTTATGGCTTAGGGTTTAGGCCTTAGTGTTAATGTTTAGAGTTTACGGTGTAGTTTAGGATTATTGGTTTATGAGATTAATTTACATGGCTTATGTTTATGGTTTAGGATTTAGTGTTTAGTATTAATGGTTTAGGGTTTAGGGTTATTGGTTTATGAGATTAATTTGTATGGTTCAAGGTTTAGGGTTTAGCTTAGCGTATGAGATTATTTTCAAGTGTTACATAGTCTACAGTTTACAATCTATATATAATATACCATATGCGATGATATTATTATTAATTTATTATTATAGTATATAGTATATGCCTCTATGGTCTATAGTCTATATTGATATGTTTAATGTGAATACGTCTCATACGTATTACGTGATTACACTTTTTTAAGGGTTATGGCCTATAGGTTTATGTGATTAGTTTAGGGCTTAGAGATGAAATTTAGGGTTTAGGAGTTTAGTGTTCAATTAATTCCTTATAAATATGTATTTAAACCGAAATTGATCTTTATTTATTTTTAAATTGTGCAATTTAGTCCAATATTTTTAATATGATGATATTTTTGTTCATTTAAGTCCCTAAAAATTTATTTTTAACTGAAATCGACCCATATTTATTTCTAGTTTTTATAATTTAGTCTAATAAAGTAAAGATGGCGTTGTTTTTGCTCATTTTAGTCCATAAAATTATATTTTATCCAAAATTGAACCATATTTATTTCTAATCTTTGTAATTTAGTCCAAACCCTAGAGTTTTTGTAATTTATTCCAAACAAAATAAATCATAAGTCCCTATAAGAATTCTAAAACTAAAGCTCGAATTTCAATTATAACCTAAATTGTGACTCGATTGAATTAAATTAAAAGCTAAAAGTGAAAATTTGGGACTTAAATGAAAAACATATAAAGTTATAATGACTAAAAAATAAATTTCCTCTAACCTAAAAGAACAAGTAGGTTCTTTGCCTCCAAAATCCAAATGGAATCATTTTTAAAATTGATCCAATAATTAATTGCCCATTTGGCATTTTCCGTCTGTTTTTTTTTTGCTTAGTGATTAATTACTCTTTAGGTCATCGCTCGTTTAAAATTTTTCATTTTAGTCCTAACATTCACTTTTAAAATTTAGTTTAATTCAATTTAGTCACAATTATATCTATAAATATTTAAATTGTAACATATTTCAGCATCCTAAGGGATATATTGGTTCATACTAATCCCTAAAAAATTATTTTTATCTAAAATGTACCCACAATTACCATACCGAAGTCTATTTGTACACGGTAAGACCCAACTTGAACTTCAAGCAAAACCTATATTACCTGACCTGAATTTTATCTGTCAACGACGTGACCCGACCTGAAGTCATCCGAACATGAATTAACCCGTTAATTAACTGATTCGGACCTGGACCGTTTTGGCCTGAACTGAAACTTACCCGACCTGAAATTAACATGACCCGAACCCGAACTCAATTTGATTTGAAATCAACCTGACAATGACTCGAATCTGAGTCAACCCAAACCCGACCTAATCTGAGTCAAACCATTAAATTGACCTGACATAACCTGTATCTGATTTGACCTGACCTGACCTATAACCTGAACGATTACCTGATTTCACATCCCTAATTAAGATTAACTAATTGCATACCTATAGGCTATAAAAAACGTATAATTTTAAAAAAGAGATTCAAATTATTTTAACTCAATCATATTACTGTTTTTAAATTATTTTAAATCCAATTAATTTAATAAAAATTTAAATTGAAATTAAATTAACAAAAACTGAATAAATTCAAATATTTTGGATAGGGGAATCCAACAAGTAGTGTCAGTGGAAAATATGATAATGTTCATCTAGGTGACCCGAGTTCAAATTGATTTGTCTGCAAAATCTATGCATTGTCAAAGGGTTAAGAATATGTATGAACATATACTACCTTGTAATAACTTTAAAACTATTAAAATATATATTTTAGATAGAGGACTGATTTTAAATTTTTATCCCCGTTTATTCCCGGATCAAATTATATCAACTGTCTATCCATGTCCAAGTGATCTCCAATATGTGCATGTGAAAATTTTGAAGTTTGAACCCATTGAGAGAAGTCTCAAAAGTCCATAACCAACGTTTACACTTCGCTAGGATGGGTGAACCATGGATTTCCCTTTCGAGCCCATTTGCTATTAACAACCTTTTGGTAAATGCAAAATTTTTTCTGCTTAAGAATTGTTGAAAATTAATAATAAGTTGATTTAGAGATACGAGGTATTCGATTTTTTAAGTAAATTAAATGTTTGAATTTAACTTTTTAAATGGAATGAACTCAGTTGAGAATGTTGTTTTCATAATAAATATTTGTACGATTAGATTTAAATTAGTCAGTCGGTAAATTAAATATCAATGATAATGTAAAAAATTATCACCTCCTCCATTATAAAAAGGAATAAGAAGAGTAATGGAACATGCAAATCTCTAAATAAAACATCACTAACTTGAATGGAGAGAGGGGGGTGTAACTAACTTATGAGTTTAGGTATTGTCGGTTTGACACTGAGATTATTGTGTTTTATTCATCGGTAGTTCGGTATTTAACAAAAATAAATGCTTTTTCTTTGGGGGAAAAAATAAATTTTATAAACACAGCTTTTATTGTTAGAAATTATTGTATACCTTTTTGTGAATAATTGGACCGTTCCGACTGAGCAAAATCTATTGCTAGAAAAAGACTACTTTGTCGGCTTTAATTGTTTTGATTCATATTTTCATCAAAAAAAAAATTTTCGATTCATATAATAATTTTTAATATAAATATTTATTAATTAGTTGAGTGGTTAAAATATTTAATTTATATAAAATAATAAATTTATTATTATTTTTTTAAACAAACTGGATTATATTAAAAGTGATAGGATTACAAATGATCACACCCAAACATTAAAAATTTCAATGTATAAAGATAAATACAATAAAACATAAGGGTATGAAAGACATTAAAGAACAAACCTATCACTTTCAGAAGGACTTGAAGCTACTTTTGAAAGAAATTAAGGAAACTATAGCTTTAACCAAAGTGCTCTATGAAGACATCAAATTCTTTCGCTACTTGTTCTTGGCATATCGGCACAACCACAACAGGGAATCATAAGCATTTGTAGATCGGTATCCTTCGCTGAAAAACACTCGTTAAAATTTCGTCACTCTAACGCTATATTGTCAAAAGACAGATTAAAACTGCCATAAAGGCAAACGAAGAAAATGCCATAAAAGCAGACAAAAGAACTGTCATGAGAACAGATTTGATATAAAACTAGCAAAGTAAAGAAAAAACAAGAAAAACATAAAAATAAAACATTCATCACCAAAGATGAAGGTTATATATACAAAATCAGTAAAACGGTCAATGACCGTTGCCGGTGAAGAAGAAGATCAACGAAAAAGATAAAAAATTTATAAATTTCTTAAAACCGCTGCAAAAAAATGAAAGGAGTAGTTTTTTTTGTTTACTTATATAATAAAAATTTACTATTTAATTGTTATAAAAATAGTCATTGATTTTAAGTGATTTTGTTTTAAAAAAACGTTTGAAATAAAGAAATAAAATGGTTTTTTTCCAAAAATATTCAAATAAAATGAGTTAAGGACTTTTGGGAACCTTTCAAATGAAATGGATTAATGATTTTTTTCTCTAAGAAACGATTCAAAAAGAATATTAACGGTTTTTTTTCAAGAAATGTTTCTAGAGACATAAAAAGTTTTTTTTTCGTTCATTTGAAATGTTTTTGAAGTTAAAGTTGTTGGAAAAATAATATATATTGGTTGAATAATATAGGTGCTAAGTCGTGTTACTTGGTGAATAGACATAACAATAATAAGTTGTGTCACTTGGTGAATAGACTTATTAATTTTTTGTTTAAAGTTGCATCCATTTAACCGTGTCTATTAACTTTTCAACAAATCTTTCCATTAAAAAGTTTAATCTTTTCATCAAAAGGTTTAAATTTTCAATCACTATATAAAGATTGGTTGAGAGTCATTTTCGCTACATCTTTGAAACTCAACAACACATCAACTCATAAAAACAACATTGAAAATTTTTGAAGTTTTTGACTTCGAAAAATTCCTTTCAAAGTTCGTTTTATTTTCCGATGATAGATAAACGCAAGGATGTGTTCAATTATTCACTGCAATTGCGCTACTGCTGTGAACATTTGTTATTATATTCTAGAAGATAGACGTCCAAATTACTCAAACACTGATGAGAGAACAATTTTTTTTTAAAAAAAAACTGTTTATACAGGTCTCAACAAAAAATCTTTCTAATTTTAACTATGTCTAATTTTAACAATCTTAATACATATTATAAGTTTTAATCCAAGACCAACAATTTAAGGTTACTATTAACAAGCAGTTGCAGTATCGTGTATAAAACATAAGCACAGATAATAAGCAAGCCTAGTGTACTGCTGTTCAAACATCAATGACATGAGTTGTGCGGTCTTATAACGCGAGTACATATGTCACTGTGGTTCTGATAAGAATTTTGGTGTTTCCTATTACTAGAGATATTTGGGGCATTTTTATAAAAAAAACTCTTTTAAATAGTTATTTAGTAAAATGTCCTCATCTAAAGTTATTTAAAAAATGACCACTAAATCATTCATGTAGGGTGACCTCGCGCTTTTCGAAACGCGAATCACGACCTCGCGCTCCTCGAAACACGATTCACAACCTCGCGCTTTGCACGAAGTGAGTTCCGTTCTATGTGGATACACTTTTCAAATAACTCAATTTAAAATTATGGGATAAAATCTCGTGTTTTCCAAAACGCGAGTTCGTCGAAAAATTAAAGGCGCGGATGAATTTATCGCAGGTTTAACTGTACGGACCTCGCGTTCTGCGAATAACGAGTTACTTTATAATCGAGGCTGAAATACAAGGGTGTATAGGTATGTTCGAGGCGTTTTATCATGTCATTAGTCCAAAATTTTCTGTAATTTTTAGCTTAGAGGTGTAGTATTGGAAATGATCTTTCAATCGAGACTGATATTGACACATACAAGACATTGTCAATGATGTTAAAAGTGCGTTGAAAATGGTTCGAATGCTAGTTTTTGTGCAATATTAATAAGTTGAAATGACTTTGTAGGCATGTTGGAGGTATTTTTCCGAGTTATTAATAGAAAAATCTTCGTAATATTTAACGTTAGAGGCTTAGTATTGATACTTATCTTTCATTTGAGACCGATATTAACACAGACGAGACATTGTAAATGGTATAAAAATTACCATGAAAATAGTTCTAAACCTTGTTTTTATCATTTTGTGCATGAATAACAAAGTTAAATGCCTTGAGAGTCATGTTTAATGAGTTTTTCTGGGTAGTTAATCCCACAATTCGTGTAATACCTAAGCTTAGACGTGTAGTATTAGAGGGATATAATTGTAATTAAAAAGAATTACAATTAAAAAATGGGAGAAGCTGCGATTTAGAGTCATCGTATAAATGATTTGTAATCCTAATTAACAGGTGTAACAAACTAATACATAAAAGACCAGGATTCCCTGATATTGTGATTTGTTCTCTTTGAGCTGAAGCACAAAGATTGGTATTGGCACATACGAGACATTATAATCGTTCAATTGTACCCCTAAACATGCTTGCTTTGACGATGTGTGCAATCGAGGATTTTGTAGTCCCCTGAAGGTTGCAATTGCGACCCACTTTCATCATCATCTACAATGGTAGGGGCTTTGACTATGGTTACATGTTGTGATCTTCACCTAGTCTCCACGAATAAGGCGTAAAAATAAGTTACCCGCAACCTCGAATAAAAGGTTCGTGGATTGCTGACACTTTAAGAAGATCATGCGTTTCTTGATATTTTGACTTGCCATTCATCTTGAACCAAAACGTGTAACAACATTCTCACGAAAACTGCAAACCCACGAAAAACATATAGTTATCATATAGATGCAACTAAAAATCCCAACGAACCACAATACAAGGAAAATATTTTTGCAGTAGAATTTTTCAGATACGTGGTTTGTTCTCATTACTATTTGTAACTCACGAAAAGCATGTAGTCATCGTATAGGTCCGTAAAGTTGTTATCCAAAAAAGTAATTTTAAGTTTACATCCATCCATATCCTCCAGCTTCGGCACTATTTCGAGTAATTGTGCACACACGTTGGCCTAATTTCCCTCCGCAACCTTAGTTATAACCTCATCGTCAACGGGCAGACCAAGATGAAATACAACATCTTACAACGTGATAGTTGTCTCACCACAGGGAAGATAAAATGTGTGTGTCTCGGTCCTCCATCTCTCTAGAAACGCATTAATCAACAGAATGTTCAACTTCGTACCGCCAAATATGGTGGAAACATGGTCAAAATCGGCTTGATCAAATACGAAATAATATTCGAATGCGGTGCTTCCGTACGATTGATGTAACAAGTCAATGCACGTTCCTACCCCTTCAAACTAAAATTTAAAATTAATAAATGAATCAATAAAATGAATCAATAAAATATATATTAACAACTAAAAAAATAACCTCATCATTTATGCGCCAGTAGTCGAACACGTGTCTGTCGTCCAATCTCAATTGTCTCGCCATTTCTATTGAATATTTAAACTCTTTAAGAATAAAAACAATATAGAATAGTAGTTAAAGAAGAAGATTTGAAGAAGAGATGTGAAAATTTGGAGGAATGATCCCCTATTTATAAGATTCCCCCACCCCTCATGAAGTGATTTTAACGAAACTCGGTACTTGTGAAACGCGAGGTTCTTTTAAAAAGACGCGATTTTTCAGTCCTGACGGATTCAATTCTAACGGTCATAAAAGACCTCGCGTTTCGCAGAGAGCGAGGTCCTATGGTTTTGAAAATTGATTTTTTAAATTCATTTTATTCATATTTGGTGTTAACATGTTATTTGATTAGGATTTTAATTACATACTAATAGAATTTAAATACCATCTTTTTTCCGATCTTTTTTTAGACAATATCATTATCCTAATAAATATGAAATTCTTTTATATTATGACTATTTAATTTCAATTTTTCTACAATAATTAAGATTTTAATTTAAAGAAAATAAGAATTTTTTATCAAAGATTTTTTTTAAAGATTCTTATTTAAGGAAAAACAGGTCAAATTAGTATAATTAGGATTTTTTTTAAATTATTACGATTTTCCATATCCTTAAATTCTTTTTCAAATAATTACATCAAATAATTAGGTTATATTATATATTCGAATAATTTTAATCTATTAAATTACATGTTTAAAAAAATTAGTCAAAGAAATTATATCTAGATTAGAGCGTATTTATGGGTATTAGAATCTTTCATTTATTATAGAACAGAAATTTAAAAAAAATTAGGTCAAAATAACTCGCTATTCGCAGAACATGAGGTCCCTACAGTTAAATCCGCGATAAATTCATCCGTCTCTTCAATTTTTCGGCAAACTCGCGTTTTGGAAAACGTGAGGTTTTATCCCATAATTTTAAATTAGGTTATCTGAAAAGTGCATCCACGTAGGACGGAACTCGCTTCTTGCAAAAAGCGAGGTCGTGAATCACTTTTCGTAGAATGCGAGGTCGCCTTACGCGGACGATTTGAGAGTCATTTTTCTAAATAACTTTGATTGGTGGTCATTTTTTAAATAACTATTTAAAAAGGTATTTTTTTTTTGATAAAAATGCCTGGTGTCATTCTATAATTCACAAATTATGGTTGGTTTAAATTTACGAAATCATACAACATTATCTATAGCATATTATAGCTTTTAATGGTTTTGAAATTAACGTTTTATTGATAAAATCTGTAAACAAGGCAGTACTATCATGACAATCTATTGAAAGAAGAGGAAATTTAATTGACATGAATTTCAATTGGCATGAGATTTAGTTATGATTATAATCTTTTAATTAAACCATGCATTTTGTTAATTTTCAGATTTATACCGTTTCATCGGAAGATAAGAAAAACATTTCGTGTTATTTTAAGCCTTCAGTTTCAAACGGTATATACTAAACAGCCATTGCTTTATTGTGTTAATTAGTATGAAATGCATGGTTATTATTTATTAAAGTGCATTTAAAAGTTATTTGGATTAACCATCTATCGGTTTCACAGTTGATTAGAGTTTTTTTTTTTTGCTTTTAATAGTTATTAATGACTTATTATGCGTCACTAATATACTTTGTTGCATGATTCATGCCTAAATTGTTTATTTGGATTATTATTGTTAGTAAATTATTTTTAAGATAGACCTTTGTCTGTTTTTAAAAAGTTGAACAAAATTGTATTGGCTTTGTACTTTTGTTTTAGATTTTTAAGTCTCACCTGACATTTAACAGATGTTGATTAATTGTTTTTTTATTTTTTATTTTTAAATTCTGACTAAATTCATGTCTTGTTTTGTCGTGACATAATTCAAGAACTCGTCCAGTTCTTAGTTTGATGATATAGTCACTACTCGATCTCAGTCTCCGAACCAATATTAAGCGTTGTCAGCGACTATAAGATAAAAATGAAAAGCTTGCACAAAGAATTACAAAATGTGGTAATAGGAAAATGTTGTGTTATGTTATTTGACAATGTTGTTCCTTCTATTGTTAGAGAGGATGATGTAGATGTTGCTACCGCCTTCAATGTTGCCGAGGCATAGAAGTACTCATGTTACTATCGCCTTCAACGTTGCCAAGGCATGGAAGCACTCTGATTTTTTATACCGTAACTACATTCTCAAGGTTGTATCTGATACACGTTATGAAGTGCACAATATTATGAGAACAATAAGAAGTTTTGGGTTATCATAGAACATGTCGAAGAAGCTGTGTTATCAATAAATTATCTTTTAAATAAAGTGTCCGACAAGAAAAAGAAAAAGACACCATATGAATTATGGAATGATAGAAAACTTTCATACAACTATTTGAAAGTGTGAGGTGTCTTGTCAAAATAATGACTCATTTACCGAAGTAAATAGATCCTCAAACGGTAAATTATATTTTCATCGGTTATACTTGCCATAACAATAATGGTAACGGTATTAGTGGTAAAAATGAAAGAATTTTATTACCATGTATTATCCTACTAACATGATTGTTTTGGTGATAATTGGTTATATTTTTCATAGTAATGCATATCTATTTTTTGTGTATGAATCAAAGAATTTTGAAGTTCACAAGAATACGATATTAGAATATAAAAATACCTCATTCTTTTGCAAGACTATAAAGATTAGTTAAGTTCAATGAAACGAAATATAAACTATTGATGAAAATTGTCAAGATTTTCAACAAGAAGTTGATATTAAGGCAGAAAAAAGTGGGCAAGGGTGGAAAATTCTTTTGGATCGAATTTTCAAACCTATATGCTAGAGGCTCAATGGCTGCAAAATGTCTTGAAAAATATTCTAGAATGGTTAAAGTCTGTGCCCACAATATGCATATGTTGTGATAACCAAGTAACATTTGGTAGAGCACATAACGTATTGGTAAGTCAAGACACATGCGTCGTCGGCATAATATCGTTAGACAACTGATCTCAACTGAAGTTATCTCTATTAATTTTATAAGATCAAAATATAACACTACGGATCCGCTAACCAAATTGTTAAATCAATATCAAGTTGATAAAACATCGAAAGAATTGAGACTAGAGCCCAAAAAAATTTAAGATGCTATATGAAGAAAAATCCTACCTAGTTGATTGGAGATCTCAAGATCTAGGTTCAAAGGGACAACCAACTTGCATAGACCTTGCGTGGCCACTGTGGGGGTTTTACCCCAAGTCCATTTCTATGATGTAAACAGTGACTACAATATAAAATAGATTAAGCAATAGTTTTAATGACCATTGTGTGTTTCGATAAACCGAACAACATAAGTCACCTATGTGAGAGTGAAGTGGAGCCGCTTCAAGGAGACTATTGGGGCATAATTCTCTAAGCTTTTGCAGAACCAAGAGATGTCCAAGGCTATATGAACATAACCACGAGAACATAATTCTTGTCAGTAAGGTATTTGTGTGAGGTATGTCATCACTTACATAAACGGTAGGACAGTTCAAGGACATCACGTCTACAGGACAACCAATAAGGTAAACATATTTTCACAAGGGAAGGTTCAAAGGGGGATGTCTACATATCCTATGCAAATATCGAACATAGAATCTATCACCACATCGAGTCAATATTTTTGAATCATCAATTTTATTCATGTGGGGGATTGTTGGAAAAATAATATATATTGGTTGAATAATATTGATGCTAAGTCATGTCACTTGGTGAATATACATGTCAATAATAAGTCGTGTCACTTGGTGAATAGACTTGTGAATTTTTGGTTTAAAGTTGTATCCATTCAATCGTATCTATTAACTTTTCAACAAATCTTTCTATTAAAATGTTTAATCTTTTCATCAAATGATTTAATTTTTCAACCATTATATAAAGACGAGTTGAGAGTCATTTTTGCAACATCTTTGAAACTCAAGAACACATCAACTCACAAAAACAACATTGAAAAACTTTGAAGTTTTTGACTTCGAAAAGTTCCTTCTAAAGTTCGTTTTAATTTTCGGTGATAGATGAATGCAATGATGTGTTCGATTGTTCACTGCAATTGTGCTACTGCTATGAACGTTTGTTGTTGTATCCTAAGAGATAGACGTCCAACGTTACTCAAGCACCGAGGAGATGATGATTTTTTCTTAGGGAAACTGTACATAGAGGTCTCAACTAAAATTTCCTCTGATTTTATCTATGTTCAATTTCATTTTCTGTTTTTAATTTATTATTATTTATTTTTCTCACGGTATTCTATTATACATGAATTATTACTACACCATTTTTTTCTAACAAAAGTTTTTTGAATTCAATTAAAAAAAAGTAGTATAACTTGTAATAACCAACTATTTTAAAACAATGAAATAGTATAATAATAAATTTGTAACAACTAACTAGTGAAATTACCATTTTGTAATAATTAAATAGTTCAATAATTATTTTTAACAACTGATTTATTACTTTAATTAAGTGTACATGCTTAGTTAGTCCGTCGTTAAGTTGTCAACGATATTTAAAGACTCAATGCCTATTTTTGTAACAAAATTTAAATTTAATACATATTTTATAATTTTTAAAAATTCAATAGTAAAAAACCATTTTAAAATTTTCTGGCGACCATCTACAAATTTTACCAAAAAAATTATAACAACACAATTATCATCTTTAAATAATTTTATAATTATTTTTCTAATATTCATTACATTTTGACATAGGTCGGCATGTTTTATTGCTAAGAGCTGAAAGCTGGGGCTGATGGTGAGGGGACAATAGGCATGCCAGAAATGGAAAGTGTGCAATAAAAATACTTGCGAACCATTTTAAAAAAAGGTAAACTACACATATGGCCACTTAATTATAGAATTGTTGTTAATTTAACTACTATACTTTCAATTTTGATAAATATGCCACTTAACTATTTAAATAGTTTCAATTAAGCCACCAACCGTTTAAAAAACGAAAAAGTTGATGAGATTGTTAAATAAAATTGGTATAATTATACATTTGGTCCCCTATATTTAAATAATCTATAAATTTGATCCTAATTTTAACAAAATAAAATAAAATAATTATTTAATTTAATTTAATTAATTTCCCCTCCAATCAAGTGATGACACGTGTCACCTGATTGGAGAAGGAAAAATGGAAGCAACACGTAAATTGGGACTGGGGGATTTCAATCCAAGGTCCCTTTGGTGGAAGAGGCGTGGGCTTACCACTGGGCAAAGCTTATTTTTGTGAAATATAGTACAATATTTAATATATGTGTTAAAACATTGTTAATGCCTGGAAAAAGGGAGGAAATATGATTTTAGAGAACTCGAACATGACATACTTATAATGCATAAAAACATCTAACACAATTAAATAAACCTAATAATTAAACTAAAGTTAACAATATTTTGTATATATTTTATATTATAGTTAGTGCACGATTTAAAATAAAAAATAAAAAAATAAAAATTAAATTCATTTAGCGAATCCAAACTCACGAACATTTTTATTTTTCCAGGCATTTGCTCTAAAATCAAGTCTACCTTGAGGGTCAAAAAGGAGCTTTAAACCCGATAATAATAATCTATACTTATTATAAAATTATTGAGTTGGTGATTGATTTTGTGTTGTTGGTTAATTGAGTACTAACTATAATTTAAAAAATATATAAAATATTGTTAATTTTAGTTTAATTATTAAGTTTATTTAATTGGGTTAGATGTTTTTATGCATTATAAGTATATCATGTTCGAGTTTCCTAAAATCATAT
The DNA here is from genome assembly GCA_030270665.1 of Hibiscus trionum. Taxonomy (NCBI): domain Eukaryota; kingdom Viridiplantae; phylum Streptophyta; class Magnoliopsida; order Malvales; family Malvaceae; genus Hibiscus; species Hibiscus trionum. Next base: position 3,443,421 of record BSYR01000012.1, read on the forward strand.
TTCCTCCCTTTTTCTAAGCATTAAAAACGTTCTAACACATATATTAAACACTGTACTATACTTTACATAAATAAGCTTTGCCTAAGGGCAAGACCATGCCTCTTCCACCAAAGGATCCCTGGTTTGAATCCCCTAGTCTTAATTTTTTGTGTTGCTTTCATTTTTCATTAACAATGTTATAATATATATATATATATATATATATATATATATATATATATATATATTATAATTAGTGCACGATTTAAAATAAAAAAAATAAAAATTAAATTCATTTAGCGAATCTAAACTCACGAACATTTTTATTTTTCCAGGCATTTGCTCTAAAATCAAGTCTACCTTGAGGGTCAAAAAGGAGCTTTAAACCCGATAATAATAATCTATACTTATTATAAAATTATTGAGTTGGTGATTGATTTTGTGTTGTTGGTTAATTGAGTACTAACTATAATTTAAAAAATATATAAAATATTGTTAACTTTAGTTTAATTATTAAGTTTATTTAATTGGGTTAGATGTTTTTATGCATTATAAGTATATCATGTTTGAGTTCCCTAAAACCACATTTCCTCCCTTTTTCTAAGCATTAAAAACGTTCTAACACATATATTAAACACTGTACTATACTTTACATAAATAAGCTTTGCCTAATGGCAAGCCCATGCCTCTTCCACCAAAGGATCCCTGGTTTGAATCCCCTAGTCTTAACTTTTGTGTTGCTTTCATTTTTCATTAACAATGTTAAATGATGTACTTCATTTTACAAAAACAAGGTTGACCTAGTGGCAAGCCTATGCCTCTTCCACTAAGGGGACCTTGGTTTGATTCCCCCTAGTCCCAATTTCATGTCGCTTTTATTTTTCCTTCTTCAATCAGGTGACATGTGTCATCACCTGATTGGAAGGTGTAGAACTAAGTGTTTTGATATAATATTTGAAAAATGTTTTGGACTAAATTGAAAAGAATTTAAAATATGTTTTTAGTCAAAAACAACTTGAAAATATGTTTAAGGGTTTTATAAGGCTTTGAGATGATTTAAAGTGCAGTTAAAGTAGTCAAAACCAAGCATTTCAAGTGCCCGTACCGATACGGTTTGGTACCGTACCGATACACCTTAGGGTTTCAACTACAGGAATTTTCCAGTAGCCAAAACCCGTACCGATACGCTTAGCCATATCGATACGGTGTGTTTTGAAACAGCTCAACGGCTAGTCGTGTACCGATACGCCTAACTACCCCAACGGTCATTTTTCTCAATGAGCTTTTAATTTGCAGAACCGTACCGATACGCTAGGTAAGCGTATCAATACGCATCAGCTGAAGTGCACAACGACTACTTCCTTATCGGGACCGTATCGATACGGTTTGAAGGTTATCGATACGCCAAGCTGCAAAACTGTATTTATGGTGGAAAATAAAGGTTCCAACGGCTCTAATTCATCCCCAACGGTCCTCAACGACTACAAACTCAATTGAGAGTATAAAAGGGACCTCCAAGCATCTAGAGAAGGTTAATGCTTCAATTGTTACAACATTATGATAACAAATTGTGTCTAAAGCTTTAATTGTACATTCTTTGCTTAGACAACACTAGTGAGCTAAATATTGTTAAATTTGCTCAAGTGTTTAGGTTTTGGGTGAGAGCTTCATAGTGCAAACAATTACCTATTAGAGGGATTTCTAGTTTGCTAAGTCTTTCTTGTATAAGAGAGTGATTGATCAAGCTTTGGGTAGAAAGTTTGATCGTTGTAACGATTTCTTCCTAATCTGAGAAAAGGGGAAGAAATTCTTAGTGAATTTATTTAGAAATCCTTAGTGGGAAGCTAAGGTAGTGGATGTAGACCTTGGTTAGAATGTTGAACCACTATAAATCATTGTGTAAATTGTCTATCTTTTCTTTCCCACAATTACACCCAAATTATCTCACTTCTCCACACTTGGCGAGCAAGAACGGTTGAAGGAATCGAGCCCCCTAAATCTCAACAGAGGGGAAATTAATTAATTAAATTGAATAAAAATAATTAAAATCCCCCAATAAGGTGGTGACACATGACACTTCCTAATTAAATAATTAATTTATTTTATTAGATTAAAATTAAGAGTAAATTGATAGATTATTTAAATACAGGGGACCAAATATATAATTATACCAATTTTATTTAACAACCCCGTCAACTTTTTCGTTTTTTTAACGATTGGTGCTTAATTGAAACCATTTAAATAGTTAAGTGCTATATTTACCAAAATTAAAAGTATAATAGTCAAATTGACATCAACCATATAATTAAGTGGTCATCTATGTAGTTTACCATAAAAAAAACTTTCAGAAATAGTAAAAGCTATCTAACTACTCTTACTGTGGTTTTTATCACTGTCTTGGTGCAGTAGGTGGACCCATTTAAAGTTATAAAGGACATATATCCTCAACCCTAACTCTTCATTTTCAACTCTTTTCCCGTTTTTAGTAATACGGTAGTCATTCTTAAGTTGATTAAGCTAAAGCCCAAATCAACGGCTCAAGATACATCACCTATCAATAGAGACAAGACGCATGATCTTCTTATCATACCGTAAGTTCATGTCACGCAAGTGGAAAAGTGGAAGAAAAATAAGTATTAAAAGTGATAGTTCTGTATATCTTATTAGACATCTTTTAAAATAGAGTGACTTTCTACGATGACATTTTGAGATTGAGTGGGAGAGAATAAAGTCGTCTCAGATATTTTCGAGACCTTAGACGAAAATTAAAAAATGTACCTCTTAGAACGAAAGCATATTCCTTTAATGTGAACAATTAATTCAATATTTCACTAACAAATCATTGTTTTCATTATTTTGTTTAAAAACACCTTAAATACAACTAAAACAATAAGAAATAACAACTGACATGCAAGACTACCACCACTGAACGCCACAACGTCAACATCGCAACAATGAAGTCTCCTCTCATAGAAAAAGTCATAATACATAATTCATTGCCAGTTATTAAGTTACGTTCGTTCCGTCTGATTTGTGTATCGTTCATTGATTTATGATGATAGAAGAGTGGCATTGACAATGGGGTTCAATGATAGAGGGAGTAGACAATGGTGGTTGATTAAATAATGATAGAGAATAGATTTAGGGTATTAGAGTTTTTTAGAAATATGGAATTTAGGGCTTTTAGAATATTAAAGATTTTTTGTTTTTCCAATGTAGGAAGAAAAAAATAGTCAGTTGTCATATATTCGTTGGGCGACGAATTTTTTAATAGCCGTAATGATTCGACTTTAAATTGGTAACAAAATGAAAAGTTAAACGTATAACTATAAAAAACTTTAGGCACTTAAATGAAAAAAAAATATATAATTTAGATATTTATTTTATAGTTAATCTTATAATTTAATCACTTTGGTCGTTAGTATGATTAAGGCCAATTTAATAAAAGTGTTATTGTCGATAAAGTTTGTGGTGTATTGAAAAAGCACATCATTTTAATTCTAATGTCTATAAGATATCAAATTCGACTATATACAAATCTCTTCCCTTCCCTTTTAAAGAAACGTGTTATTAAGTTCATTATCTTCCATAAAGATAGTATTAGATTCAAATTGACAAACACAAAGATAAATAGAATGAGTAGTGTTAATAATCAGCTTTGTTTAGCTTCTAGGATTATTAATATTTTCTTTTGAACAATTCTTATTTAGGAGAGGAGGAGCAGAAATTTATTCCTAATGTGTATTGAATCTATAATTTAGGAAGAGGAAAATGTGTTACGCAAAAGCTTTTAATAAACTGCTCTAAAGATTGTTGACGAAAAATTATTAATCTTGTATAGAAAATGAAAGGTATAAATGATTTTTTGTAGCAGAAATTTGCTTACTTTAGATTTGCGTTGTATATTTATCTTTAATAAAATATACTTCGCTTTGCTGATCAAAAAAAAAATTACAATATATATATATATATATATATATATATATATATATATATGTTAGTGAATAATAGAGATTGTATAATTATTAGACCCAACAACTCCAATGACTTAGTGTAGGATTGTGTAAAAAATGAAGTTGTTTTGAAGTATGTTCTAACTACCATAAAATGATAGGCAATTCATTGATGGTACAAAATATTGGTGTAGTTTTTTTAAAAGAAAAAAAACATGTGTACCACAAATTTTTATTTGGGATTGTGTTTGATGAATTGGTGATTAAATCCAAAGGGAAGGTGTTAGAAGTTTTTGGATTTTTGGAAAAAAAAAATTAAGTGTATTGTTTTTTTATATTTAATTAAGTTATTGTACGGCAAATTTTCACTAATTCATTTTTTGTTCAACATTAACGATTATATTTAACGACTTTTTATCAGTTGGTATTACATATCGCGTCACGATGTTTTTACGTGGCATATTAGTAAATTTATTGTTTTTAATATTTTTTTGAATTTTCAGAATTTTAATATCTTTTTAAAAATTTCATCTTTAAAAAAATCTACAAATGTCATGTGAACCACAATATTGTTGCGGAATACGATCGTCGGATAGAGCAAAAACGCAACTGATAATTTGAGAAAATAACAATGAAGATAAAGGAGACACAGATTTTACGTGGAAAACCCCTAAATAATATAGGGTAAAAACCACGGACAAAGGTAGAAGAATTTCACTATGAGAAAATAGGAATTACAACTTCTCTCAATCTAACAAGGAGAAAACAATGACAATTCTCTCTTGATAAGAAAGAAGAAAACAACTCTATGAAAACTCTCTAATTTCTCTAGTATTGGGATGAGGTTAGAATGATTTGGGATGTTTTCAAATGGCAAATGGCTAGGCTATTTATAGTTGAGCTTTAGGGACTAACTTATAAATAACCTAAAGTTTAGGGACCAAAATTGTGATTTTCCCATGCCATTTTTCAACCTTGGCTGCACCTACCAAAATTGAAATTTTCCATTTTCTAATTTGGCTGCACCTAAACTTGACTTTCTACAATCTCCCACTTGAAGATTTGATTGGAACAATCATATCTTCACACCATTCTTTCTACCTCGTATTTTCCATGTTGCTTACGTCTCTAACAAGCCACAAGAGGATCGACACCAAGTAAACTTATCAGTGTTGATTGCTTTTGTCATGAAATCTGCTATGTTGTCATCGGTATGGATCTTCTGCATATCTATCGTCCCTTCTTCCACTTTCTCACGAATGAAGTGGTACTGGACCCGAATGTGTTTTGTTCTTGAGTGAAAAGCAGGATTCCTTGCAAGATGCAAGGCGCTCTGACTGTCACAAAACAAAGAGACATTCTCTTGTTTGTGCCCGAGCTCCTCCAATAGCATTTTCAACCATATTGCTTCTTTACTGGCTTGTGTAGCTGCTACATATTCTGCCTCCGTTGTTGACGTAGCCACAACCGATTGCAGTTTTGAAACCCAGCTTACAGCTCCACCAGCAACTGTAAACACATACCCTGTTGTAGATTTGCTTTTATCCAAATCTCCTGCATAGTCAGAATCGACATACCCGCTGATAAGAAAGTCTGATCCCCCGTAACATAATGCAACATTTAAGGTCCCTTTGATGTATCTCAGGATCCTTTTCACAGCATTCCAATGCTCTCTGCCTGGATTCGCCATGTACCGACTAACCACTCCCACTGCTTGTGCAATGTCTGGTCTTGTACAAATCATAGCGAACATTAAACTTCCCACTGCTGATGCATACGGTACTCGAGACATCTCCATCCTTTCTTCTTCACTGCTAGGACTCATACTGGATGATAATTTAAAGTTAATAGGAAGTGGGGTATAAATTGGCTTACAATCTTGCATGCTGAATCGTGACAAGATCTTTTTCAAGTAATTCTTTTATGAAAGCCAAATCTTCCTACTACTTCTGTCTCGGTGAATTTGCATCCCTAGAATCTTGTTTGCTGGTCCCAAGTCCTTCATTTCAAATTCCCTAGCCAGTCGTGCCTTTAATTCTTCAATATGATCTTTGTTGGGGCCTGCAACCAACATGTCATCTACATACAACAGCAATATAACAAATTCGTTTTCACCAAACCTCTTGAAGTAAGCACAAGGGTCTGCATTAAGTCTGCTGTATCCAAGGCTCATGATGAAGGAGTCAAATCTCTTGTACCAACACCTCGGCGCCTGCTTTAAACCGCACAGAGATTTGTTCAACCTGCAAACCAAGTTCTTCTTTTCTTTTTCTTCAAAACCTTCAGGCTGGAGCATGTAAATCTCTTCTTCAAGATCTCCATGAAGAAAAGCTGTTTTAACATCTAGCTGCTCTAGATGTAAATTCAATGTAGCACACATTGCCAGGACAACTCGAACCGTTGTTAGTCGAACCACAGGAGAAAAGATTTCATTGAAATCAATACCTTCTTTCTGAGCATATCCTTTGACCACCAGTCTTGCCCGATACCTCTCCACTTGATCGTCACCATTTCTCTTGATTTTGAAGACCCATTTGTTACCAATTGGCTTCCTTCCTTGTGGTAGTGGCACAAGTTCCCATGTATTATTTTTATGAAGGGCTTCGATTTCTTCTTGCATTGCCGCCATCCACTGCGAAGCATCTGAGTTGTTCATTGCCTCCTCGAATGATGATGGCTCACCGTCCTCCGTTAAAAGGCAGTATGCAACATTACCTTCTATAACATAATCTGAGTGCCAATTGGGGCGTCTTCTCACACGATCTGATTGACGAGTTGTTGGAGCTTCAGAATTCTCTGGTTCTGGTTCCTCGAGCTCTGGTTCTGCTTCAGAACAATCTCTCTGTTTAAACTCATTTTCAACATGTATCTGTGTAGTCTCTGGCTTTTCTTTATCAGTGCTATCATCTTCTTCTTTTCTTTGTAGCTTATCTTCTACAAAGATAACATCCCTGCTGATAATCACTTTGCGGGCAGTGGGATCCCACAAGCGATACCCCTTTACTCCATCAGCATACCCCAAGAATTTACATTTTCTGGATTTTGGATCCAACTTTGAAATTTCTTGGGCATTGTACATCACGTACACAATACTTCCAAATATATGGAGGTTTGAATAATCAACTGGTTTACCAGTCCACATTTCCATCGGTGTCTTCAACTCAATTGCAGTTGATGGAGCCCGATTCACCAAATAACAGGCGGTATTGACTGCTTCTGCCCAGAAAGCTTTTTCTAGCCCTGCAGCTCTCAACATTGCTCGTGTTCTTTCTAACAGAGTTCTGTTCATCCGCTCTGCCACTCCATTTTGTTGAGGAGTGTATACTGTTGTGAACTGTCTTTTGATGCCTTCTTTTCTGCAGAAGTCATCAAATTCATCACTTGTATATTCACCTCCATTATCTGATCTGAAACACTTGATCTTATTTCCAGAATCAAGTTCCACCCGCGCTTTGAAAACCTTGAAGGTTGAAAACACATCTGCCTTCCTCTTGATAGGATACACCCAACATCTCCTAGAGTAGTCATCAATGAAGGAGACAAAATACTTTGCTCCGCCTAGGGATATAACCGGTGCTTGCCATACATCAGAATGAACCAATTCTAGAACAGCCTTGCCTCTAGAATTTGATGTGTTGAATTTTAATCGATGCTGCTTACTTGTAATACAATGTTCACACAAAGGAAGTGATACCTTTGTTAAACCCGGAAGTAGCTTTTGCTCCACAAGGACTTTCATTCCCTGTTCTGACATGTGTCCAAGTTTCCGATGCCATAACATGGTAGAATCTGAACTACATGAGGCAACAGAGGCTTCAGCTTCTAGCAAAGTCTCTCCCTTCAGCATGTACAAATTTGCAGCTATCTTTTCACCTTTCATTACCACAAGCGCTCCATGGAACACCTTCATGATTCCTTTCCGTGTTTCAATCTTGCTTGCATTATTATCCAACAATCCGTAGGATAATAAGTTTTTCTTCAAGCCTTTCACGTGTCGCACATCTCGAACAACTTTGATTGTCCCGTCATACATCTTCAATTTGATGGTTCCAACGCCAACAATCTCCAAGGCATGATTATTGCAGCTGTACACAGATCCTCCTGAGATAGGTTCATAATTATAGAACCATTCTCTTCTTGAGGTCATGTGATATGTGGCTCCCGAGTCAATAAGCCATATGTCTGCAAATCTTTTTCTGCCTTCCATGGCTGTTGCTGCTTCACAACAGAGAGCATCTCCATCATCTGAAGTGTTTGCCATATTTCCTTGAGGATTGGAGTTTTTAGGTAAACTCCAACAATCCTTCTTCAAGTGACCCTTCTTTCCACAGTTGTAGCACTTTAAATTCTTCTTACTCCTTGACTTCGATCTACCATGATTGTGACTGCTACTTTGGCCACGTTCTGTTGATCTTCCTCTCATCACCGTTAAGGCCTCTGCTTGTTGCAGATTTCCTTGTTCTTGCGCCGATTTTCTTCTTCTAGAACATCAGCTGCAACGTCATCGAAGACTAGATCACTTGTAAGGTTGTTGTTTGTCAAGTTGATGATGAGTTGATCATACGAATCAGGTAGACTTTGAAGCAGAAGTTCAGCACGTTCTTGTGACTCTATTTTATAGCTTAGGGATGTAAGCTGAGAAAATAGAGTATTCAACGTGTTTAAGTGCTCTGTCACTGAAGTAGATTCTGACATCCGAAGAGTGTACAATTTCCTCTTAAGGAAAATTTTATTGTGCAACGATTTGACCTCGTATAATTTTGCGAGGTGATCCCAAATCTCCTTGGCCGTCTTCTTCTCCTCGATGCTTGATAGTACTTCATCTGCTAATGCTAAATGAAGGTCTGCAATAGCATTCTCGTCCATCTCATTCCATTTCTTGTTATCCGTAAAATCTGCCGGCCTTTCGCTGATAGCCGCTAGACATCCGTTTTTTCTTAGGATGGTCTTTATCTTCAATTTCCACAGTGAGAAATTTCTCCCATTGAACTTTTCAATATCAAATTTCGTTGCCATAGCTTCTATTTCAGATAGCTCCCACTATTTCACCTTTTTGATGTGAATAGTGCCCACCACCTTCAATGAATGAGTAATATCTAACTTACTTTCTTATGATGGAGGATCCACTTTTCAGTGGCAACCAACAGAGAATACGGTAAGTAGATATACGCACCCAAATCTGGCTCTGATACCAATTGTTGCGGAATACGATCGTCGGATAGAGCAAAAACGCAACTGATAATTTGAGAAAATAACAATGAAGATAAAGGAGACACAGATTTTACGTGGAAAACCCCTAAATAATATAGGGTAAAAACCACGGACAAAGGTAGAAGAATTTCACTATGAGAAAATAGGAATTACAACTTCTCTCAATCTAACAAGGAGAAAACAATGACAATTCTCTCTTGATAAGAAAGAAGAAAACAACTCTATGAAAACTCTCTAATTTCTCTAGTATTGGGATGAGGTTAGAATGATTTGGGATGTTTTCAAATGGCAAATGGCTAGGCTATTTATAGTTGAGCTTTAGGGACTAACTTATAAATAACCTAAAGTTTAGGGACCAAAATTGTGATTTTCCCATGCCATTTTTCAACCTTGGCTGCACCTACCAAAATTGAAATTTTCCATTTTCTAATTTGGCTGCACCTAAACTTGACTTTCTACAAATATGTCATGTAACATTTGTATTTTATTTTATTTTTAAATTAAATGGTCAAAATTAATCGAAAAACTTGATTAAATTAATACTCAGTTCAAGAATTCTATTAAATGTCAAAAAATTATAGACTTAATTATTTTTAAAAAAATTCGAAGAATTCAGTTAGCCTTAAGCTTAAATTTTATTTTGGATGACCATATTGTCTCATCTTGTATGAGATTGAATTTCGGTATGAAAATATAATACATCACTATTTAATAAAAAAATTATATTAAGCTAAGTTAGGTGGGTTCCGGTGGTTTTAAAAATATTTTCAAATTTGATTCGGCGGTCTATTTTATTGTTCATACATGTACTAAATGTTATAAATTAGTTAGGGTTTTATTTTGATGCACAAGCTGTGTAATTTTTTTTTACACAACCCTTTTATAAAATTTAAAATTTAAATCACAAACCCTAGCAACCTAAAACCTAAGCCCTAAACCCTAAACTCTAAATTCTAACCATAAACCTTAAATTATATACCCTACATACTAAACCCCTAAACCCTAACCTAAAATCTTAAACCCTAAACCCTAAAATTAAAGGGCTTGTGTAAACTAAAGTTTACACAAGCTTGTGCATTAAAGTATTTTTCAATTAGTTATATATTAACAAATTTTAAAATTAAATTTATTTTTTATTATTTAATTTGAATTTAAGAAGGGTCATGCCAACCCAAGGTTAAAAAAATTGTAGATCTAATAAGATTATAGATGAAAAATAAATTAAAATATTAAAACTACAAACACTTAAAAATTATTTATAAAATTATTAAGATTAGAAATAAAAGAATTGAAGAGGTAGAGTACACCAGAAAAGGGATGCGGGTTCTCTCAGTCTCTAATTCCTAAAATATATATACTTGTATTTTGAAACTAAACTTGGCGTGGAGAAGCAAAAATAAACGAAGAGTGATGCCATATTGTTTAATTATAGGCTAGTTGATTGTTTTCAACCTGTTAACTTTGAATTCCCAATCTAGTATAAAGTTGGAGATTCAACAATTTCAACAGCTCCATGGTTTTCTTTTAACTATGAAAAACTAACACATCTAATAACATAATATTTGAACTCGTCTCAGTAGTAAAGGACAGTGGCAGATGCACATTAGGTCCAGGGTAGGAACGTGACCATCCTAAAATTTGAATTTTTTCCTATTAGTTATTTATTTCATTGATGGTGTTCACCTTAAATTTTATTCGTGTCCACCCTAAAATTTATAAAATTTTATTTGTGTCCACCCTGAAATTTTAATTTTGTTCCTGTTAGGGCTATGAACATACCGAACGTTCAATGAACCGTTGGGTGAGAAGTTTGTTTATTTATTAAACGAACGAACGAGTTTGAACAAAATTTTATATTCATTTAATTAAATAAACGAACACGGACAAAGGGTCGTTCGTTCATTTACATTCGTGAACGTTCGTTTGTTTATGTTAACATATGTCCATTTATATTTATCATTTTTCATAACAGAAGTATTATATTTAAAAAATTTAAAAACATATAATAAATATATGAAATAAAAAAGAAAAAAATTAAATAATACTCGATGTTCTTTTGCATTCGTTTGTGTTTGTTTACATTTGTTTATTATTTTAGCGAACGAACACGAACAAACTACATTCCTTAACGAACGAACACAAATAAGAAATTATGTTCGTTTAGTTGTTCGTGTTCGTTTGTCTTTGTTCGGTTAAAATTAAACGAACGAACATAAACATACCTTTATTCGTGTTCGTTCGTTTCGTTTACAGGCCTAGTCTTTGTCCACATATAGATTGTAATAAAAATGACTAAAAATGTCCATAAATGCTAACTTATTCTTTTTTATGAGTCCACAAACAATTCATTTAAGGTCGATTTATTTATAACTCTACATAAAAGTCCAAAAAATAATATCAAATTACAAGAAAATATGGAAACTCACTAAGAATAAAAATTCTTTAGGTTATGCAACTACAAGATATAAAAGTGTATTTCAATTATTATTTAAATTTTGTTCTACAAGATTTCAAGAGTTTAAGACCTTATGTTCTTTCTTTTTCAACTGTAGCAATACAAATGTCGAATAAGGATAGAATAATTAAATATTTACTGAATTTATGTTTACCTTTCTAACTTTTGGTTTAGAGTTAGAGATTATATTAATTGAGAGTATATTTCTATGACTTTATGAATTAATGTTTCTTTATACTAATTTCGTTTAATCAATTTAACAAATCTATTAATTTTTTCCCTTGCTTTTTATTGATTGAGTATAAATTGATAATAAGCACAAGTTGAATTGTTTCGAATTTATTGTAGTCTTGTAGGTATTATATATCACATTGCTTTGTAAATTGTAATTTTGAGATTTCTAATTCACTAATGTGTTTATATGGCTATCGTGAATAATATGTTTTTCTCCCATTTGTTATGCAGGATTGTACTCAATCTCCACGACATTAGGGGAAACAAATCTTTGCATAAATTTGTCCACATCATGAAGATGTTATAGAGGTTTGTCTCTGCAATTTTTTAAAGAATGCATTGTTTTCTACTTTTTAAACAAACTTTAAATTATATACGTATTAACCACAGTGCCAGATCCACCATATAGTCAGGGTAGACAAGTTATTTACATTGTTGTTTTCTAATTCACTAATATTTGCATTAATAACATATTTACACCGTTGTAAATAAGTACTTTTAATTTATTTACTCTTACTTGTTTATATTGCGAACATATATAAATGAACATGTTCACGAAAGCTAAAAGAACGAAGTCCGAACACATTAAATAATAAACGAATTGAATTTAAACATAATATTAATATATGTGTGTCCCACCCTCAAAAATATTTCTAGATCTGCCATTAGTAAAGGATGACGTTGTTCTTTCTAGGTGATCTAAGTTCAAGCAATGTAATTTGTATTGTATGTGTGTGTTTTCAAAAATATTTAAAATGAAAGAACAAATATTATCATGTAATCACAACAAAATATTAAAAAAATAATGTAATAATTATTTAATTTTACTTCGACTCGAGTGAAATGATAAATAATTTATTATTGATGGATATTTCGATTATTTTGAGAGATATTTTGAAAGTGCAATTGAGAAACTGATATATTCTTGAAATATCTATATGAACAAAGAGAATTATACATTTGGCAATGTCAGTATTCTTTTGACCAATGTGAAAGGGTTTTTGCCTTTCGATAATTATAAATGTAAAAAATGAAAGACAAAATATCTGCCTTTTTTAGTCTCGTTATATACGCTTCAATATTAAAAATTAAATTTAACTTACAATTCTAAATTTTAAATCTTAAAAAATTATACTCTGCTCCTAATTTCTTAAACCATAAACTTAAACACTAATCTTAAACTTTAATCTTAAAATTTAAATCTATTTTTTTAGTGTGAGAGCGTAAATAAAGTCACCGAAAAGAGAAGATGATTTTCTATTCAAAATTAAATCATATCCCAAAATGGCATTGAATATTAAGAGACTTATTACCTCTTTTGGCCATGCTTCTTTCCCATCCATTTTTTATAATTTTTTTGATATGCTGGTGTGATGCAAGGGTAGCATATGTTCAACTTTTTTAGTGTTTTCAAAAACGGCATACATAGCATGCATTATTGGTGCTCAAACCCGAATCCCAATGGATGATGAACATCTACCTTTGCCACAGAACACAAGAGAATGAGCTCCATTTTTTTTATAATTATGAGGGGAAACGGGCAAAATGTAGGAGATGTAACTTAAAAAAATTCAAACATATCCTTAATTATTGTATTTTGTGGCTTATTTATCTAATTTTAGCTGATACTATGTTGTGTATGTATGGAAGGGAAGGGACAATATATATTATTAATTCGTTTGCTTTGATATTTTCAGTAATATGATAAATTGATTAAATATTAGAGAAATAAGTCACAAATTACAATAATTAAGGATGTTGTTTAATTTTAATTCTATATATTATTATCTAATTAAAGATATTATATGTCTATATAAATTTTAATAAATAAATGGTTAGTATCATTTAAATTCCAATTGTTTCATTTGGGCATGTTGAGTGTCACTTTTTTTCTTCATAAAAGAATAGTATTTGCCTCATTGATTGACTAATTCAGATCGAATTTTTTACATGTCCATTATTAGGGCGACCTTTTCAATCTAATTTATTCTATTCACAACATCAAGATTTAAATCTCTGACCTTACTTAGAAGACCTAAAGGCTCATCTCGTTAGACGAATTAGTGGTTGAGTGGACATTTTTACTATGTTGTGAAAGGGAGATTTATATAAAAGTAAAGTAACCCATATTAAAAAATTGAAATTGGTTCACAAATATTAATTTCACTTGTATAATTAACAGAATATTATTCTCACTAACACTATTAAGAAACCACAACTAATTTATAAAATAAAAAACTTTAGAAGAAATCATCACAAGTGAGCTTAAAAGTGTGAGTGTGTAACATGGATTAAAATATATTAGAAATAAAACATTTTTAATTTACTTGTTGAGCCGTCATATATTGAAAATAACTCTTTAATATACATCTATAATTCTTTAATTGAATCTTAGTTTGATTGACATGGTTATTATTATAATATATAAAATAATTTGAATTCAAGCATGAAGTAATTTATAGTTGAAGAAGAGTCTAGATAATTTAATCATTGTATAAGAACAAATAATTTCTAAAATTAACTTATATGCTTGTAAAAATAGAAAAGATATGTACACACACATCAGATTTGACCGTTTTAATAGAAAATAATTTTTATATATTTTTTCACACTTGTATTTCTTTTATCAAATCAATTTAGTTTTGTTACTTTTTATTTTGGATTTATATTTTATAAACTAATTATATATATATATATATATATATATAATATGCAGAATTAACAAATTAGATAATGAAAAACTATCAAAAAATTTAAAATTCACTCGACTTTGTTTCTAATAATGTGGAACGATCTCATTCATTTAGGGGTAGATCTAGAAAATTATATAAGTTGTGTTATTTTTCTTAAATTACATTTAAGGGTGTTAGACAATACACGGTCAGCAAGCTGAGCTGGAATGTTTTTAGAAATTGGTTAAAATTGGTCCCGACAATTTTAACAACCTTCTTGGAGAGAGAGAATTGGCAACAACCTCCTTTGGAGGGAAATGTATCTAACAGACTAGAAAAACCCTAATCATTTGCTTATATAAATGTGGTTCCTGGCTTGTATGAATCAAGAAAATCAATAATATTGTTTCTTCTCTCAACACTTCTTTCTTCTCCATTTACCATCTTCCATTTATGTTTTAACATGGTATTAGTTGCATTGGAGTAGGTTCTGGAGTCATTTTCATGGCTGGTTTCACTCCCTCAGCTGCTACGACAGTGGCCGATGTTTCCTCTCTCTCGATTCACGATGATTCTAGTGAGCACCAGTAACCCTACTTCCCATGTAGCTGCGTCTGTGCCTCCCCTCTCCCCCTCTGTACCTATTGTTCCACCAGTAACCCCATCAACTCCCCTATTGTCACTCCTTCAGCTCATCCACCACCAACTCCGCTTGTACTTACCACCACTGATCCAGACACTCCTACCTCTGTGTGTGCTCACGAACCTGATTCTAGGGCCTCCACTTCATCTACATGTGCTCCCAGTCCTACTTTATCTGCTGATCATGTACCTACTTCTTCCTCTTCTCATGAAGATGCCTCTGTT
The DNA here is from genome assembly GCA_030270665.1 of Hibiscus trionum. NCBI lineage: Eukaryota > Viridiplantae > Streptophyta > Magnoliopsida > Malvales > Malvaceae > Hibiscus > Hibiscus trionum. The sequence continues at coordinate 3,458,792 of BSYR01000012.1, forward strand.
GCTCCCTTACCATATGATGTTCCAACTCTTCCCCCACCACCTCTGGTTCATCATCATCCCATGCAAACTCGCAGCAAATCGGGCATTCACAAACCAAAGATCTATCATGTGCTACTTGATACTATTCACACTACAGTTCATGAAGCTCTTCAGCATCCTGATTGGTCCAATGCTGTTTTGGCTGAATATCATGCACTCAAAGATAACAATACATGGAATTTGGTTGAATTACGACCTGGGAAGAAGGCCATCAGTTGTAAGTGGCTATTTCGACTAAAGTACAATTCAGATGGCTCTGTCACCAGACACAAAGCTCGTCTCGTGGTAAAAGGCTTTACTCAGGTTCTCGGTCATGATTACATTGACACCTTTAGTCCTGTAATTCGCTTCTTCACTGTCAACATTTTGATTTCAATGGTCGTCTCTCATCAGTGGTTGATTCATCAAGTTGATGTCAACAACACGTTCCTCAAAGGTGACATCCTCGAGGACGTGTATATGCATCAACCTGAAGGCTTTGTTCAAGATAAATCAGATGGTACATTGCTTGTATGCGAACTCAACAAGGCGTTGTATGGTCTTCGTCAGGCTCCCCGTAATTGATTCCTCAAACTGAAGAATTTTTTGGGTTATCTTGGCTTTCGATCTTCATCGGCTGACATGTCTCCGTTTGTTCTTAACAAGCCACCTATTCACTTTATTCTCGTTGCATATGTCGATGATATTTTGATCACGGGTAACTCAGAGAAACACATTCAGACCGTAATCAATGATCTCAATGCCCGCTTCTCCCTCAAGAATCTTGGTCTTCTACATTTCTTTCTTGGCATTGAAGTACACAACCTTGCTGATGGCTTATTTCTTAGCCAAAAGAAATATGTTCTTAAGCTACTTCAAAAAACAAGAGTTCTTGATGCTAAGGATGCCTCCACTCCTATGACAGTCTACCCAAAACTAAGTAAGCTTGACAGTGAACCTCTTAACAATGTCAAGTATTATCGCAGTGTAGTTGGTGCCCTTCAGTATATCTGCCACACCCATTCAAAAATCTCGTTTGCCGTAAACAAAGTTGCACAATTCATGCAAAATCCGTCCACCGTACACTGACAGGCTGTCCATCGGATTCTTCGATATCTTAAAGGTACCATCGACTATGGCATTTGGTTCTCACTTCAACCTCTTGACACCCTACTCCTCACTGCCCACTCTGATGCTGACTGGGGCAGCGGTGTTGATGATTGACGATCAACATCAGGATTTTGCGTATCTTTAGGGGTACACATCGTTTCTTGGAGCTCAAGGAAGTATCGTGTTGTCTCACGTTCTACAGCGGAAGTAGAATACAAAAGCCTGGCTGATGCAACCTCTGACTTGTTTTGGATCCAATCTGTACTCACTGAAATGGGGATTGCCTTACCAGATGTTCCAAAGGTCTGGTGTGATAATTCTAGCACTATCTCCATGGCAGCTAATTCGGTGCAACACGTTAAAACAAAGTACATCGATCTTGATCTACACTTCGTGAGAGAGAAGGTCACATCCGGCACACTTCAAGTAAATTACATCCCTGTCAAATTTCAACTTGTTGATATCTTTACCAAGCCCCTACCTATGCACCAGTTTGAATCATTCCGAAACAGTTGAATGTCTTGAGCTTGTCCATCCTTCAAGACACAAAAAACAAAAGCAGTGGAAATGTTAGACAATACACAGTCAGCAAGCTGAGCTGGAATGTTGTTAGGAATTTGTTAAAATTGGTCCTAGTGATGCGTGTGAAAGAATCCTATTAAATTGGAGCGCAAGTGTACACCCGTGTCAAGTTATAGTATAAAAGATATCATCTCCACAGGGATTGGGACAACTTCAGAATTAATTTTCCTACACAAGAAAAAAAAACACAGATTGAGAATTGGTTGGATTGAAGTAAAACTAAAGTAGACAATGGAAATAGAGAAGGAAATCAGATTGATAACGTAGGCTGGTATTGATTTGTTCAGTAGTGCAAGTGTTGCACTTTTTAGAGGACTTATGTTGCTTATGTCGTCGAACCTATCACGGCAGAGGTCTGTTGTTGTCGCGACAACGATCAACAACTCCGTTACTTAAAGTTCGGCAAGAACCCCTGGTGTGACTTGTCCTATCCCTAGGTCCAAGTTCAGCCGGCGAACACGTCTTGGATGATACCTCCCGGCGTGAATCGAAGGATGAACACCGATGTTTGTGAATTCTTTTTTAGCCGCTTAACCTTGTAACTATCCCTAGGCCAAGATAGTTTAACCATAAACTGGAAAACTATATTTACTCCTTTCTTATACTTAACTCTCCCGATATTAATTAAATAGATAACCTCACAATGCTCTCCCGATACTCTTATGAGATGTTAAAACCAGAGTAAATAAACTTGAAGTTTTATTGATTGAACAGAAAAACCTAAGAAACAGTTTAACCCTTACAACTACTTTACAAGATCAACACTTAGCCTTGGAGAAGATTTAGAACATGATGAAGAAGAGAAAAGCTAGGGTTTATGATGGAAGACGGCTAGGAACTAGGTTATTTTCCCTTGTCGAAATACAAGCATATATATAGGCCTTGGGTGTAAGTTTTCTTAATGTCCAAGAATACTAGTTTGAATTAAAGTACAATTTATTTAAAGACTAAATCTCTGAATAAACGTCCCTTAGTTCGCCCTATCTTCTAGCTTTGGCTTTCTTCTCAAACTTTGGGCAATGCCTTCCTTATGCTTCTGGGCTCCAAAAATTATGCGAGTGGTCTACAAAAATCAGGCTTGAAATCCTCTATTATTCGAACTCCACTTCGCATTTTCCATCTTTGTTGTCTTCACTGTCGCCACTTCTGTCACGGCAACTGTCACGATAGTGATGTATGAGGCAGTTTTCTCCTTCACTGTCGCCACTTCTGTCACGGAAACTGTACCGACAGTGATGTATGAGGTAGTTTTCTTCAAACCTTCACTCCAGCTCTGCGATTATCTTCTGTTCCTTTGTTGCCTTGGATGCTGCCACAACAGGTACCTGCAAGAGTTGATCGAAATCAGCAGCATTTGTGCGAAACTATCCATCTGTGATGTTTATGCAAATTCTATCCTAAAATGAAACTAAACATGCTTGAGTGCATCAATAATATGGATAAATGAGGGTTAAAATATAGAAAATTTATGCACTTAACACACCCTAAACTCGAATTATTGCTTGTCCTCAAGCAAATGCAATCTAACTAAGAATGAAACTTTTTGGCTTTGGCATAACTCAATGAACAACCATTACCTACAACACCTTCACTATCAAGATCAATACCTTTTCGGATGTTTACGGACTTATCCGGAGCAATACTATAACTCTCGTGTGAGTGTGTGCCAGTTTTGTGAACAAATATGACCCTAGACTCTTTAGCAACCAGAATAGTTACTCAATTCACTTGAGTTTTACTTCTAGGAGTGTTAGGCACCTCTAGGAGTAAACCGAGTCTAAGTTTTTTTTCTAACTCAAGTGGCTAAGCTTCATATTCTAAGTTTACTAACAGAAGTCTTAACAACATATAAGTCACAAAAGTGTTTTAAGAGTTCAGAACTATAGTAAGGCTCTAAATACTTCCTAAAACATTCTAATGCTACTGTCACGACAGTGAAGACCGCGGCAGGTAAGAGAAATTCAAAAACTTAAGCCAATTTTTTTGCATGGACAAAAAAATAAATAGTTATTAACACAAAATATAATTAGTCTATTCATAATAAGAGGACTGCCTACCCCCAAACTCGAGGGTTGCATTGTCCTCAATGCATGACAAATAAAAACAGAAAGATAAAAAAAAAACATCACAAATAGAAAATAGAATGTAACACCCGTGTTTTGGGCCTAGGAGTTAACCGGGTTTATAGTCGAGTCAACGAAATTTAATTAAAACAATTCAACCTAAAATGTGGTGTAATTGAGCTTTTGTAAAAAGGGGAAGGACCTATATTGTGATTTCACCCAAAACTTTTAAAAGCAAGACCACTTTATTGTAAAGTGTCTTCTCTTTCCCCATTTCTCTTTTTTTAACGTCAAACCCCTCTCCCCCATTTTCAAACTCTCCCAACTACACTAGTTACTATTCCATTCATTCTCTTCTTCAATCCAAGGTGTTTTTCAAAGGTAATTACGTTTTCTTAATCTCCTCTTAACCCTCTATCTATCTATTGTCTTAGATTTCAAAAATATGGGGTTTTGAAAATTAGGGTTTATATCAAAGCTTGGATTTTTAAGGGGGTTTTCCATTTGGTTTTGATAAATTGAGTTGGGGTTTTAGTTAATCTTGTTAAAAGGTGTAACATATATCAATTTGGTTGAATTTGGATGAAAATTCGTAGTGGGTCCTTAGGGCAAATTTTAAGGTATTAAAATTTGGGTTTTTGGTGGGTTTAGTGTTGAAATTGGAGGGCTGATGGTCTACCTATGTTAGGAGGGTGATTTGGGATGTTTTGGAAGTCATTTGGGTGTTTGGAAATGGGTATTTCAGCCAAGGGTTATTGGAGTACGAAAGTTGGGTTTTTGAGATATTATGTGGTTTGGGAATTTGTGGAAATTGGGTTGTGTTTGCAAAGTAAGTTGATGGTTGAGTTTAGCATCGAATTGGGAAGTAATGTATGTGTTTTGTTTGACTAGAAGCAAGAGGAAACGTTGAGGAGGCTTTGGGACCGAATCCGGGTTCGTAGGAGGATTGGTTAGAATTGCTAAGGAAGGGCGGTGAGTGGTTTCAACTTGTTTTAAAGTTTGGTTCGAGTGTGTGTGTGGGTGAAGTGTGCTTGGTAGGCCACTTCTAGTTGATTCAAGTTGTTAGCTTAGCCTTTGATATCCATATGCTATTGTGCTTACTACCTATGCTCTTGTGGTTGTGGTTAATTGGTACATGTATATATATCATGATGAGTAGATATGTGATGAGCATGTATTGTGGTTTATGATATGTGTTGTGATAATGATAATTGGCACTAAAATAATTACCGGTTGTAAATGATCGATCATTAGGATAGTGTGCACACAAATTGAGTCAAAACGTACGTGGCCTTGATGACGTTAAGTCATCAAGGAGGAGTACGGTGATGTAACATTCCACCGGAAGCTTTTTATATTTCTACGGGATAATGAGTGGAATCCCATCCGTAGGGCATGTGGCGATGAGTGGAATCCCGCACATGCAAGGTCCGGTGATGAGTGTAATCCCATCGAGGTAAAGTGTTGTTGAGGTTTAAATCCGCACAATCGGGGTAATTTAAAGTGGCCAATTAACTTGTTCATATATTGTGATATGTGATGTTGATTTATGATTGTTGATTATTGATGCTTGATGCTTAGTATGAAGTAAGACGCCATGCTATGCCACTTGAAAGACTAGCTAGGTCTACTTGATTTCATGTTAATGCTTGATATATGTGAGATTAGGATTTAACATGCTTGAACCCTGCATTGTTGATGTTTTTCGTTTTAGAGCACCCTCACTAAGCTTATAGCTTACGCTCTCAATGTTCAACAATGCAGATCGTTAGCGTGGCGTTAGCTCGAGGCAAGGCAAGAAGGGTTTCCAAGTTGTGACTCAAGTATGGTGGTGATTTTGTATTAGTTAGCAATGTGGCATGGGTTGTGTATGAGCTTGTATGACTCATTGGCATGTGTTATTTTGTTGAATGGTTGTTAGTTGTTTAGGAGCTTGCTTAGACTCCTTGTTATATCGCTTTTGTATGGTTGTGCTGCCATGTTGAATTGTAATTCATGCCTAATTTGCTTATCTTGAATGTTGGCCATGTGCCTTTGAAGTTGCCTATATGTTTGGATGTTGAAGTATGAACTTTGAATGCTTAAATGCCATATTGAGTCCTTTGCATGAGTTCCTTATTGTTTTTACATGTTGGGTGCTTGTATGGCTATATAGTGGTATGTAAATGTTGTATGAGTGCTTGTTTGGGTCTAGGGAAGTCCTAAATTGCATCTAGGTCCAAGTCTTGTTCGTTTTAGTTGAGTTTGGAGGTTTTGCTGTGCAGGGGTATCGATACGGCTGGTCCGGTATCGATACCGCCTTCTTGTCTCAGGCCTCGTGTATCGATACACGAGGGGGCGTATCGATACCATTTTGGTCACTGGAGCTACTGTCCATTTCGGTATCGATACGGGCCTCAGGTGTATCAATACCGTCATCTTAGCGTTGACCGTGGGAAGTCAACCGTTGGAGAGGGTATCGATACACTCCTTGGGTGTATCGATACGGTCTCTACGGGTTGACTTTGACCAGTTGACCTAGTCAAGGGAGTATCGATACACCCCTTAAGGGTATCGATACCGCCTGTAGTTAAAGCTTAAAATTGGGCTGTAAGATGTTGGGCTGAGTTCGTTGGTTTGCCTCGTGAATGTTGTTCCGCTGTATGATCACGTAGGATTAAATACTCATCTAGACAAAATTTAAAATGAAAAAAAATAGGGTTGCTAACCGAGGGGAAATTCCCTTGGGAGTTTTCACTCGGTTTTCCCCGTGTGACTCACTCGGACCAGTCATCCGGCCAGACCGGGACGAGGGGGTTACATTTGTTGGTATCAGAGCCTGAGGTTACCGAGACCTCGGGCAGGTAAGTGAGGTAAGCTTGATGTATTAAATGATTGTGTTGTTCGATGCATGTCTTGCCATGAATTCTTGAATAATTGACTGTTCGTATGATGTTTTGAAGCATGAATTGTCGTGTCTGGTGTGAGTGTGTGCCCATTGCTACTATTACTTAATTTAAAAAGATTTTTGGAAAGAGGAGTACTTGAGCACTATTGGACCCTTGCTTTGACTAACGTAATCCTTATCTGTTTCTTGTTGTAGTTTATACCTTGCTAGCTAAAGCATGAGACCACGTGGGAGGCCTAGGATGGTTCGACCGGAACCACGGGCAGAGGCTCCGAGAGTTGAGCCGGTAGTTGGGATTGGAGCTCAAGTGGGAGAGCATGTGGTTGGAGTTGGAGCTCCTCCACCACCTCCACCACCACCACCTCCTCCACCGGGAGCGGGAGGTGAGGCCGGGGCCGAAGGAGATGGACTGCAAAGAGGTCAAGGTGGCCAAGGACCGGCCGGGATAGACTTAGCTCTGTTGGTTCAGGCAATAGCCGGGGCGTTTCAGGCTGCAGTAGCCGGGGGTCAGGCAGCTCATCATCAGGGTGAGGGCACCGGGTTGCCATTAGAGAGACTTCGGGGCCTTAGGGCCGAAGAGTTCAGAGGTGCTACTCCAGAGCGATCAGAGTTATGGTTTGAGAAGACTGTCCGTATCCTTGCTCAGATGGGATGTACTGGGGAGCGCAAGTTGGGATGTGTTGAGTCCTTGCTTCAGGGTGATGCCTACACCTGGTGGGTCACCGTTACTTCGGATATGGATGAGGCCGAGATCACTTGGGAGTTCTTTGAGACAGCTTTCCGGAAGAAGTATTTGGGTCCGCGATACCTCGATGAGAGGAAGAGGGAGTTTATGGCCTTGCTTCAGGGGAGTATGTCTGTGACAGACTATGAGATTCGATTTGTCAGATTGAGTCAGTATGCACCTGAGCTTGTACCTATTGAGGTGGAGCGATGTAACCGTTTCCGTTATGGACTGAATGAAGAGATCAAGACGTATACTTTAACTTTAGATTACACCGATTTTGATGTCTTGGTCTCGAGGGCCAAGGACTTGGAGCACAGTTTGAGTTTGACCAGGCGGTCAGGTGGATCTAGTTCGGGTAAGAGGTCCAGCAACTTTGATAGAGGCGATGCCAAGAGGCATCGGGACAACAGACATCAGTATGATCATAGGCGTGGTGGCGGTAACCACGGTAGGGGCCATCAGGGTCAGAGAGCTGGTGGGAAGTTGCCCACATGTGCTACTTGCGGGAGGAACCACACGGGTGAGTGTTGGGGGAATTACCATTCTTGTTGGAGTTGTGGTGCTAGAGACCACATTAGACGTGACTGTCCACATCAGGTGGGACAAGCACCAGCTCAGGCTCCTACTCGAGCCAATGACTTTTAGAGAGGCCGCGGGCGCGGTAGAGGAAACTTTCAGCCGAGGAATGATGGCCAGAGGAACATAGCACACGTAGTTGCAGTTCAGCCAGAAGGCGGAGGTCAGTCCAGAGTTTATGCTCAGCGGGGAGATCAGCATGACACCGATGTGATCGCATGTAACTTCTCAATACAGTCTTTGGGTTTGCTTTCTTTGATTGACTCTGGGTCTACACATTCCTACATATTGAGTGAGCATGCACGGTCTTTGAATTTGCCATGTGAGATGTTAGAGGTAGGAGTTAGTGTTACTAGTTCCTTTGGGGACACGATAGTAGTTAGGAAGATGTACCGAAGGTGTCCGTTGATGGTTCAGGGGCATGTGTTTCCAGTGGATATGATAGAACTTCCCTTCTATGGTTTTGATTTGATTCTGGGTATGGATTGGCTCACGGAGCACAGAGCTAGGATAGATTTTGAGACTAAGCGGATTTCCTTGAAGCTCACAGATGACTATGAGATTGTAGTGGTGGGTGAGAACGTGAAGTTCTTATCCAATGTGGTTTCAGTGTTAGAGGCTAAGATATTAGTTGAGTTGGGGTGTGAAGCATACTTAGCGTATGTGATGAACCCTAACATGAGTGAGGTTAGACCTCAGGACATCCGGACAGTATGTGACTTCCCTAGTGTGTTTCCGGAAGAGTTGCCGGGGTTACCACCGGACAGAGAGGTAGAGTTCAGCATTGAGACTTATTCTGGTTCATCTCCTGTTTCGATTGCTCCGTATCGTATGGCACCGAAGGAATTGAAAGAGTTGAAGACTCAGTTGCAAGAATTGACAGATAGAGGTTTTATTAGGCCTAGTTCTTCACCTTGGGGTGCACCAGTGTTGTTTGTGAAGAAGAAAGATGGAAGTATGAGAATGTGCATAGATTATAGACAGTTAAATCAGTTGACAGTGAAGAACAAATATCCGTTGCCTAGAATCGATGACTTGTTTGATCAGTTGAGAGGAGCATCTGTCTTTTCGAAGATTGATTTGAGATCAGGTTACTACCAGCTAAAGGTTAGAGAGGTTGATGTACCGAAGACGGCCTTTAGGACTAAATATGGTCATTATGAGTTTTTAGTCATGCCATTTGGGTTGACTAATGCACCGCCAGCTTTCATGGACGTGATGAATAGGATCTTTCATCAGTATCTAGATCAGTTTGTAGTTGTATTTATTGATGACATCTTGGTGTATTCGCGAACTGAAGAAGACCATGACCGACACTTGAGGCTTGTTTTGAAGACTTTGTTAGATCATCAGTTATATGCAAAGCTCAGCAAGTGTGAATTCTGGATCCATGAGGTAGTCTTCTTAGGACATGTAGTGTCAGCCGATGGGATTAGAGTTGATCCGAAGAAGATTGAAGCCATTGTTGAGTGGAAGCAACCGAAGTCTGTGACAGAGGTACGTAGCTTCCTAGGCTTAGCCGGATACTATAGGAGATTTGTAGAGGGTTTCTCTAAATTAGCCGCTCCATTGACACAGTTACTTCAGAAGAGTGTTCAGTTTGAGTGGACAGATGCAAGACAGAGAGCCTTTGAGAAATTGAAAGAAGCTTTGACCCAAGTGTAATCACTAATTTTGTCCGGACCTTGAACCCCCTTTAGTTTATGTTTATCTGGGCATACATCGGGCTATCATTTAAATTAAGACTAAAAAAAAAGAAAAACAAAAAAGAGAAATATATATATATATATGTGTGTGTGTGTGTCATGTCTTATTATCATCATATTATATATTATTTATTAGTATCATACATATTATTACCATACTATTATTAGTATTATTTATTATATATATATATATATATATATATATGCATGTGACATAATATATATAGGTGTGTTTATTTGCATATAATTAAGTAATGTGTGAATGTATATATTTGGTATTGATATTTGCTACTGTCATTGTAATTATCTTATTATTACTATTGTTATTACTAGTATATTATTATTATTATTATTTCCGGGTAATATCATTATAAAAATAAAAAAACATGGATAAATAAAAAACCAAAATATGTTAGAATTAAGTAAACAAAGCCCACTTTGATTAAAAAATATATACATAAGTCCATTAAATAAACAGTCCATTAAACAAATTACAAGCCCATACATTCTTAGCCCAAAAGAAACCCTAATCTAATTAACTCTGTCTCATGTGCAGCCGCCGCGTCATCAAAGACCGTTGGATCGAGCGCGCAATCAACGGACCAGATCAGCCCTAGAATGGAAAAACCCTAGGCGTCATCCTATTGCCCCAGCGCCGCACTCTCACAACCGTCAGATCTGGCGAAGCAGATCGAACTGCTCAGATCAGCCACGTCAAAAACCCTAGCAGAGCCCCATTTGCTTCTCGCGCCGCTCAAGTCTCCCAGCCGTCAGATCGAGACACAATCTGACGGTCCAGGTTCACGCGCAACACTTAGATGGACCCAGAAATCCTACGCGCGACCTTTCGGTGACCAACGCGCGCGCGTCAGCCATGCCCGTGACCCCTCGTCTGACCCCTCTGCCGCCCCTGACCCGGTGCACGCTTACACCGATTTGGAAACGTCAACCATGCAACAGGGGAAAACAAAGAAGTCAGATGCCAAAAATGCAAACGAAAACAAATTATACACTAAAAGGGCAACCAGAAATCAGAACAGGGAGCAGAACAGAGAGAAAAAAAAAAAGAGATTTTTGCATGTAATAGTTTCGGATATAAAATCCGAACAAAGAAACCAGTGTAAAAAAGAAAGATATTCAGAGAGAAATCAATAGCAAAAAAACCTTCTGAGGTATTCGTTTTTTCAGATCCCATTGCATGCATATCAAAAAGTAAAGAAATACAGATTAGGGTTTCATCGTTTACCTTCGCTGTTTCGGTTTCTCCATCTTTCTTCTCTCCGGCGACAATCCCTTCGACCTTTTCGAGGTCGTGCGTGGTGAGTCGGGGAAAACTAACAATCAAAAGTTTTTTTCTAGCCCTCTGTTTTCGATTTTCAAAAGAGAAAAAAGAGGTTTTGGGGTTTGATTTTGGAAAGGGAGTGAAAGAGGGGGTCGTTTTGGTTTCAGAAAGATAAGAAAAAAAAGATTTTTAGGGTTCCGGCGCCGGCAACGGAGACCGGAACCCCTTGTGGCGCCGGAGAGGAAATAGAGAAGAGAGGGGGGGTCTCAGCTCTCTAGGGTTTTCAAAAGGGCCAAAAGGGTTGAATCTCTTTCTTAAAGCCTTTTTATAATGTCTTTATGTTTTTAAAATAGGTTTAATCACCTTTTAAGCCCCTCCGCGTCATTCTTATTGCGCGAGGGAGGGCTTCCGGCTTTCAAAACTACGACCGCAGTCTATGTAGGTTTTCCCATGTTTTCAATTTCGTCCTATTTTCCGTTTTAGCTGATTTTTGGATGGTAAAATGCCCGTTTTGGTCCCTGTGGTTTCTCGCGTCATTTTAATTAAGTCACTATTCCGTTTTTTATTTAGTGTTTTGAATGGGTTTATCGCAATTTTGGCCCCTGGCAGTTTGCTTTTGTTTGCTTTGCATTTTTTTTATTTTTTTTTGGTTATATTATATGTTGTTACTCATGCATTTTTGCCATTTTTAATATGTGTTCTTACCATTTATTCTATGTCTCTTCCGTATTTAATTATATGTTTCATGTTTTCTAAGTTGCATTTCGGTTTATAAATTGTAATGCGAGCGTCTTTTTATTCGGGAACGAACGAGGCCAGTACCAGTCGTAGTGGTGGTGGTTCGGACGTTCCTTCTCGAATATTAAGACCTTTAAAATTCACTCGCTCGTATAACCAAATTTCTATACGATTCGTCACTTTAATTCGCAAAATTTAATATTAATTAAGCGGTAACGTTTTTGGTACCGATTTCCGGGCACGACGGGGGTGCTCATCCTTCCTCGCGTGTAACCGACTCCCGAACCCTTTTTTAGAAAAAAAGAATCTCTGGTTTTATTTCGGTGTCCGGTCTACCATTTTTAAATGGCCGGTGGCGACTTCTCTATTTTATATTAATCTGATTAAATGTTTTAAAAACCAAATTAAAACCCGGTTCGTCCGAGCGACACCCGAGGTACCCGAAGTTTTTGAAATTTTTAGTCGCAACAGATGGCGACTCTGCTGGGGATAAAAATTTGTTTTCAAAAACAAAAAAGAGAGTCAAGCCAAAAAAACTTTACCGCTCAATTAATATTAGAAGTTGCGAATTAAAGTGACCAAATCGATCGATATTTGTTTATAAGTGCGAGTTTATTTTAAACGCATTTAAAATTGGCATTTAAACCCGTTCGTTTAAGTTGGGGGAAAACGCTAGTGCTTTCGTGTGGATATTGTTCCTCCGTGTGGGCCTAGCAAGTACCTTCAGGGCTCGAGTACCCTATATCTTCGTGAGAATATCATTTCTCCGTGCGGATATAGCGAAAGGGTCCCCTCGAATTGAACTTGGTTGAGAGGAGCCTATAATGGGTGATGACCGGGGGCCTTGCTACCCTTAGAAGGGGACAGCGAGGACAGTTCGAGTACCTCCTAGAACCAAAACTGCATGTAGAGAACTAGAAAGCCCACCCCTTTTAGAGCCATGCGGACAACCTAGGTTCATTAGACGGGATAAATAGGGTTGCTTGCTTTCATGCTTGCCTTATTTCTTTTATCATGTTAATTGTATTTATCCGACACTAACGATCTTTTGTGATCTCTTGCATTTATTCTTACATGCATTACATAACACAAAGGTGTTGAGTCAAGGTGGTTTTACCCATCAAGGGCTATCATTATGGACGGGAGGTTGCTAGAAAGGATGGTGTCAATTAGCAAGTCCGACATCAGTCAAGTTGAATTAGAAAGGATAAGGGAGCAGCTTACCGAGCAAACACACAGTGTCAGATCTGGTGCCCACCATTGAAGAAAGCACAACCCTTCTCCATTTCGAGGAAGTGAATCAAGATCGGATCTACTCCGAACATCCAAAATCATGAAATTACCCGACCGAGTGCAAAGAGGCGGCCGAAAAGAGCATGGCAACCGGAAAGGGCATGGATTAGGTCAAGAGATGGATTCAGCTTCGAGGAAATAACTTGTTTTCCGGGACTCGATACCAGCAGTTTTTAGAGGGTCTTGAATTGCTAGAAAAGAAAGCAAATCCGGCCCCAACAATTTTAGCCGAAGTTTTCATTTCTTGAACATGATTAGGGGGCAAGAAGAGTACTCGTAGGACTTTTGCTATGACTATCTTGTAACAAGGAGCCTCCTTTACATTCAAATGAAAGTTGACCTAAGGGGAATCACCTATATGACCAACACCTTTGACTTGCATACATTTGTAGCATTTGTTTCATACATCATTTCGTAGCATTAAAATTGTCAGCCATGCACCCATCTCATGATCATGCATCTGTTGATTCGAGTCCATAATACATCCATCATTGGACATTAAAATTTGCTTAAGGCATTTCATCGCACCATTACTAATTGGGGAAAAACACTCATGTCAGAGAGAGAAAAGAGAGAGAAAATGGACAAAGGAACAATTTCCAGCCAGTATATCGTTAGAAGTATGAATGACCTAGTGGCTAAACTCGAACAACTTCGAGAACATTTGGTTCAGAATCAAAGGGAGATGATATCGTATTGGAGGAGAAGAAATCCTTTACAAAAATCCAATTTTCATTATTGGTGAAAACTGATTGTACCCAGGGGAATGGTACAACTAGCCCGGAGCAAACGGCTACCGATAAAGGCAATTCAAATCCGTTAATCCTTGTGCATTTGGGAAAAATGCAAGTCTCGATTTCAAGAAAAATGAATTGGGGACATTACATCGCTTCATGAAAGAAGAAGCGATGTTTGGGCAAGTCCGATAGAAATGTTGGCACAACGTGCTTAAATACGGTGAAGTTTAAGACAATAGATAATTCAAATGTCCATCAAAAAACCCATTTTTATGAATGGTCGAAGGGAAATAAATCCTTTGCAAAAATCCAATCCTCATTATTGGTGAAAACTGATTGTACCCAGGGGAATGGTACAACTAGCCCGGAGCAAACGGCTACCGGTAAAGGCAATTCAAATCTGTTGATCCCTGTGCATTTGGGAAAAATGCAGAAGTGATAAGCTAAGCTGTTTTTAACGAAAATTTCATTTTGAAAATATTTTTGCATTCTTTGATTCTTTAAACATTTCATAAGCTTACTCTTGTATATACTTTTTGTGAGATTAACTTTAATTCAATTTGAAAGAAAAAAGAATTTTTTTTCTAAAAGACTAAATGTTGTGAGGACGCTATGAAAACCCTATGCTCTACTTAGGCCAAGGGAGGAATGACAATGAGTGTTCAGGAAATAATGGGCCACTCCCATTGAGTGAATTTTGCCTCTCGGGCATTGTTGTCTAAGGTCCTTGAATGAAGTGATAACCCTAAAACTTCTACCACTTGAAGACCAATTTTGATATCAGTGTATGGGAGGACATTTGGCATTCCTTTAATTCCATTCACACAGAAAAAAATAAAAAAATACCCATTGTTGTCCCCGTTTGAGCCTATCAAATTTTTTTTCTTCTGATTGAACCCAAACTAAGGATCACCCCTACACTAGGGGCAGAAAAGGATAGAAGTCTATGGACAAGTAAATGACAGTGGACCGTGATTATGCTATGAGAATGATGTCTTGTGAACTAAGGGGCATTAAAAGAGAACAGATTCATTGGATACACTTTCAGTTTGAGCAGCCAAAAACATCAAAAGGAAACAACGAAAGAAAAGTCGGTTCTCAAAGAGCTACCCAAATCAAGTCAAAAGTTACCGACACAAAAGTTGAAGAAATCAAAAGCAAAGGCACTAAAGTGAAAAGTGCAATTTTGAGGAAACAACAAAAGGAAAGTCGGTTCTCAAAGAGCTACCCAAATCAAGTCAAAAGTTACCGACACAAAAGTTGAAGAAATCAAAAGCAAAGGCACTAAAGTGAAAAGTGCAATTTTGAGGAAACAACAAAAGGAAAGTCGGTTCTCAAAGAGCTACCCAAATCAAGTCAAAAGTTACCGACATAAAAGTTGAAGAAATCAAAAGCAAAAGCACTAAAGTAAAAAGTGCAATTTTGAAAAGAGAGGGAAGCGGATAAAGAAAAGGGACAAGAGGATTCCCTATCCAAATGAATCTCTGCTTAGATGAGCCTCGAAAGATTGTTCACCTTTCAGCAAAAGCTTGCACTAATACAATGCGAAGGTGCAATTTGATCCGAAACTACGATTGATAAGAGGAAATGAACTCTAGGGTGAAAACCCCAACAAAAAAAAACCAAAAAAGAGGGGCAGTCTAGAGCGATCCAAGGAAGTAAGAAAAGAAATAGCATTTCATCGGAACATAATTGAGACTTCAGATTAGAAGAATTGATCCTTGGTTTCACCACTCTTAAACACTTGTTTGAGCCTTTTTACCCTTTCTTTCATAGCCGTGAGCCTTAGCCTACATTACAAGCCATAAAAGACCATTTGGACCATACGCGAACGGACAAATTTGTCTTCAGATCACATCCCGCCTATCGGGGTTAACCTTTCTTCAAGGATTGCCACACTTCTAATGCCTGATTGAGATCAGAAAAGAGGGAAGGATGGGGCAAGGTAAGTTAGTGAGGTAAAAGAGAGCCACCTTCAAATTGGGTAGAAACTAGGTATGGGAGTCGCTCCTCTTGGAAGCCTTATAGCCCAGAAAGGATTTCATATGTGCATCCCTAACATTCGGAAAATTTCACTCGGGTCAACCTTTTTCAAAGACCCCAAACTTGATTTTCACTTGACATGATTCTTCAAATGTATATTTTCATAATAAAATTATTTTTACCCAATCACTTGCATAAGTCTCCGACATAGGAATGAACAAGCGGACTGATCGTGGCTCGAGGTAAAGCCATCAGTACCCAGAGGGACACCATCGGAGGTTCAAACTTTGCTACTAGACGACGAATACCTCCAATTGAAATATCAAGACCGTCTTCGGTTAAATATCGATCTATGAAGTTGACCTTCACTAAGAAGCGTTGAAATAGAACATGAGGGTAGAAATTTTGACGGGGAACAGAAGTTACCCTCGGGGCCTAAGCATCTTGCCGTAGAGGATGTCTTGAGAACGACCACGCGCGCTGCGTTGAGGGCACACACTGAGATGAGACAGTAATCAACTCGATAAAAGGCAACATGGATATGCCTAAGAAAAGAAGGAATGTGGAGGAGAAAAAGAAGAGAAGCCGAGACGAGGACCCCAAAGGCACTTTGGGGGCAAATGAGAAAAATTCAGAAGAGGCGCTCTTGACCACGAATTTAGAGGAACAAGGGCCAAAAATTGGTGGCATCTTTGGACAGAAGACACCATTTAAAGCAGCCGACATTAACCAGAGGTCAGTTAGAAGGTACATAAGCCTAAAGCAAGTGGGGGCAATGGGATTCTAATCAATGTAAGTCCTCCCTTCAAGAAGAAGCGAAAAAGAGAGAAGTTGACTTCAAGATGAAAACTCAAAGGAGCGCCCAAGAAGAGAAAAAAGAAGAAGAAAGAGGACAAAGAAAAGAGAAGACACAGTGAAAACCCAAAAGACCCTTTGGGGATTGAGACGAAATTCAAGAGGAACGCTTCAGATCACAGATACTCAAAGTTCGAGACAAAGATATATGACATCTGCTTATCTATTCGGGCATTGGGAGAATAGAACCCGCCTATCCGTTCAGGCACTTGAAGAATGGAAATCTGCTCATCTATTCGGGCATTTGGAGAATAGAACCCGCCTATCCGTTCAGGCACTTGGAGAATGGAAATCTGCTCATCTATTCGAGCATTTGGAGAATAGAACCCGCCTATCCGTTCAGGCACTTAGAGAATGGAATCTGCTCATCTATTCGAGCATTTGGAGAATAGAACCCGCCTATCCGTTCGGGCACTTGGAGAATGAAAATCTGTCTATCTATTCATGCAATCAAAAGTCAGTAAAAAAAGGAAAAAAGAAAAGAAAGAAAAGAAAAAAAAGAAAAAAAATAGAAGAAAGAAAGAAAAAAAGAAAAACAAGAAAAAAAAAGAACAAAAAAAAGAAGGGTTCAAAGTGAAAACCCGAATGGGCACTTTGAGGCAAACAATTCCAGAAGTGGATGAGAAGAAGAAGAAGAACAAGGGTCCAGTAGTACTCGAGAGGGGCATCATTGTCCGTGGGGTAACAAGGGTTTTGTACATAAGAGTTTGAATCAGAATTGATGAAAGATAACACAAGGCTAGAAAAAGTGTAGATGAAGTTTCTAAATACGATGAAAGTCACTCGACTCGAATATTTGAACGAAGAACGAGCGGCAGAAGTTTGGGGGCCAGTTTTGCCGAGACACGAGATTGATGAGTGGTTGTAGTCCCAAGATAACGACCACCGACCCTAGAAAATGAAGACAAACTAAATCCATGCATCTTTGCATTCTCGTAAACACATGCATCATTGCGTCCTGAAACATGCTCATGCATCATCGATAGCTAGATGTCACCCATGCTAGGAGCATACTAAATCATACCATAGCATTTTGTTTTCTCTAAACAGACGTTTGAAGATTGGTAAAAGAACATATCTACGGCTTCACGAGAGGAGAAGCAGATCTCACAAGAGTCAAGAGTCCCTCGACTTTCGTAATTCGGATTCTTAAAATCTTTCCAACCCCCGATTTTAATCTTCCTTGAAGATTGTTTTTCTTAAAACTCGAATTTCTTAAATTTATCCTTCCAAAAGGATGTTTTCCTCAAAACTCAAATTCTCAATTTTATCCTTCCAAAAGGATGTTTTCCTTAAAACACGAATTTCTCGATTTTATCCTTCCAAAGGATGTTTTTCTTAAAACTCAGATTTCTCAATTTTACCCTTCTTAAAGGATGTTTTTCTTGAAAAGATCAAAATTTCTCAATTTTATCCCTTTCAAAAAGATGTTTTCCTCAAAACTCGATTCCTCAATTTTACCTTTTTTCTAAAGGATGTTTTTCTTAAAAAGATCAAAATTTCTCAATTTTATCCATTCCTCAAGGATTTCAGGCGAAAAATTTCAGACTCGCCACTCCATGATTTTAGGGCAAAAGAGGCAGAAACCCAAAGCCCAAGAATGTCAGAGCAAAGAAGGCATATACCCGTCGCTCAATGATGATAGGTGAAACCTTTCATGTTCGCCACTCAAGGATTTAAGATGAAAGCTTTCAAGCTTGCCGATAAATTTCAAGATGAAGGATCATACAAGAGAAAGGATCCAAACAAGCTCTATATAGGAGGAACTTGCGACTACAGGATCTCGAAAGTGGAGGGTCCTACGGAGAGGGGACTTGTAGATCCTTGATTTTAGAGACGATGAGTTCAATAGAGAAGGAACTACTAATCGAAGAGTACGCTAAGGAAGAGGAGTTCTATGGAGAGAGAACTTAGAATCCTAAGGCCTCAGAATCTCGAAAGCGGAGGGTCCTACAGAGAAAGGACTTGGAGATCTTTGACTTCAGAAATACGAGGACGGGAGTTCTATAGAGGAAGAACTGCCACTCGAGGAATACGCCAAGGAAATGAGTTCCATAGAGAGAGAACTCATCTTCTTAAAGCTTCAGAGAGAAAATTACTCGGTCTAGTGCGTCGCCACTCCGGGAGAGTAAATCGTCCAACCGGGAAGTTAGACGGATTTAGTTGACCAGTTTGATTTATGACCATGAAGGGAAAGCAAGTCCACTTGGACGCCCAAGTTCGCCTTTTGACCGCGAAGGGGAGGCAAAATGTTAGGAGTTTCAACTTGCTTTTTGACCGCGAAATGGACAACTTGCTTTTAGATCGCGAAGGGGAAGGCAAGGTTGTTTGAATGACCAGCTTGTTTTTTCGGAAAGAGAAGACAAAGATATTTGGAATCTGCTCATCTATTCAGGCACTTGGAGAATGGAAATCTGCAAAAAAAAAAACTCTCTGTCAACCTGTTTGGGGCATCTAGAGGGAGAGCTCATGATCAGAAGGCGTTGGGAAGAGGAATTACCTGGAATCGCGTGGCTGCGTCGGGAGTAAACCG
Source organism: Hibiscus trionum (assembly GCA_030270665.1). Taxonomy (NCBI): domain Eukaryota; kingdom Viridiplantae; phylum Streptophyta; class Magnoliopsida; order Malvales; family Malvaceae; genus Hibiscus; species Hibiscus trionum. Next base: position 3,477,882 of record BSYR01000012.1, read on the forward strand.
TCCAACAGGGAAGTAGGACAAAATTAGTGCTTATGGTCTTTGCTTTATTCTTGTTCCACAAGTATAAGCAAAGAGGGGCAACTGTAATCACTAATTTTGTCCGGACCTTGAACCCCCTTTAGTTTATGTTTATCTGGGCATACATCGGGCTATCATTTAAATTAAGACTAAAAAAAGAAGAAAAACAAAAAAAGAGAAATATATATATATATGTGTGTGTGTGTGTCATGTCTTATTATCATCATATTATATATTATTTATTAGTATCATACATATTATTACCATACTATTATTAGTATTATTTATTGTATATATATATATATATATATATGCATGTGACATAATATATATAGGTGTGTTTATTTGCATATAATTAAGTAATGTGTGAATGTATATATTTGGTATTGATATTTGCTACTATCATTGTAATTATCTTATTATTACTATTGTTATTACTAGTATATTATTATTATTATTATTATTATTATTTCCGAGTAATATCATTATAAAAATAAAAAACATGGATAAATAAAAAACCAAAATATGTTAGAATTAAGTAAACACAGCCCACTTTGATTAAAAAATATATACATAAGTCCATTAAATAAACAATCCATTAAACAAATTAAAAGCCCATACATTCTTAGCCCAAAAGAAACCCTAATCTAATTAACTCTGTCTCATGTGCAGCCGCCGCGTCATCAAAGACCGTTGGATCGAGCGCGCAATCAACGGACCAGATCAGCCCTGGAATGGAAAAACCCTAGGCGTCATCCTATTGCCCCAACGCCGCACTCTCACAACCGTCAGATCTGGCGAAGCAGATCGAACGGCTCAGATCAGCCGCGTCAAAAACCCTAGCAGAGCCCCATTTGCTTCTCGCGCCGCTCAAGTCTCCCAGCCGTCAGATCGAGACACAATCTGACGGTCCAGGTTCACGCGCAACACTTAGATGGACCCAGAAATCCTACGCGCGACCTTTCGGTGACCAACGCGCGCGCGTCAGCCATGCCCGTGACCCCTCGTCTGACCCCTCTGCCGCCCCTGACCCGGTGCACGCTTACACCGATTTGGAAACGTCAACCATGCAACAGGGGAAAACAAAGAAGTCAGATGCCAAAAATGCAAACGAAAACAAATTATACACAAAAAAGGCAACCAGAAATCAGAACAGGGAGCAGAACAAAGAGAAAAAGAAAGATATTTTTGCATGTAATAGTTTCGGATATAAAATCCGAACAAAGAAACCAGTGTAAAAAAGAAAGATATTCAGAGAGAAATCAATAGCAAAAAAACCTTCTGAGGTATTCGTTTTTTCAGATCCCATTGCATGCATATCAAAAAGTAAAGAAATATAGATTAGGGTTTCATCGTTTACCTTCGTTGTTTCGGTTTCTCCATCTTTCTTCTCTCCGGCGACAATCCCTTCGACCTTTTCGAGGTCGTGCGTGGTGAGTCGGGGAAAACTAACAATCAAAAGTTTTTTTTCTAGCCCTCTGTTTTCGATTTTCAAAAGAGAAAAAAGAGGTTTTGGGGTTTGATTTCGGAAAGGGAGTGAAAGAGGGGGTCGTTTTGGTTTCAGAAAGATAAGAAAAAAAAGGTTTTTAGGGTTTCGGCGCCGGCAACGGCGACCGGAACCCCTTGCGGCGCCGGAGAGGAAATAGAGAAGAGAGGGGGGGTCTCAGCTCTCTAGGTTTTTCAAAAGGGCCAAAAGGGTTGAATCTCTTTCTTAAAGCCTTTTTATAATGTCTTTATGTTTTTAAAATAGGTTTAATCGCCTTTTAAGCCCCTCCGCGTCATTCTTATTGCGCGAGGGAGGGCTTCCGGCTTTCAAAACTACGACCGCAATCCCTATAGGTTTTCCCATGTTTTCAATTTCGTCCTATTTTCCGTTTTAGCTGATTTTCGGATGGTAAAATGCCCGTTTTGGTCCCTGTGGTTTCTCGCGTCATTTTAATTAAGTCCTTATTCCGTTTTTTATTTAGTGTTTTGAATGGGTTTATCGCAATTTTGGCCCCTGGCAGTTTGCTTTTGTTTGCTTTGCATTTTTTTTATTTTTTTGGTTATATTATATGTTGTTACTCATGCATTTTTGCCATTTTTAATATGTGTTCTTACCATTTATTCTATGTCTCTTCCGTATTTAATTATATGTTTCATGTTTTCTAAGTTGCATTTCGGTTTATAAATTATAATGCGAGCGTCTTTTTATTCGGGAACGAACGAGGCCAGTACCAGTCGTAGTGGTGGTGGTTCGGACGTTCCTTCTCGAATATTAAGACCTTTAAAATTCACTCGCTCGTATAACCAAATTTTGATACGATTCGTCACTTTAATTCGCAAAATTTAATATTAATTAAGCGGTAACGTTTTTGGTACCGATTTCCGGGCACGACGGGGGTGCTCATCCTTCCTCGCGTGTAACCGACTCCCGAACCCTTTTTTAGAAAAAAGAATCTCTGGTTTTATTTCGGTGTCCGGTCTACCATTTTTAAATGGCCGGTGGCGACTCCTCTATTTTTTATTAATCCGATTAAATGTTTTAAAAACCAAATTAAAACCCAGTTCGTCCGAGCGACACCCGAGGTACCCGAAGTTTTTGAAATTTTTAGTCGCAACACCAAGCACCGATCTTGATCCAGCCCGAGTCTGGGAAGGACTATGTAGTTTATAGTGATGCTTCTTATGTAGGGTTAGGATGTGTTCTGATGCAAGACAAAAGAGTAGTGGCTTATGCCTCAAGACAGTTGAAGACCCATGAGCGCAACTATCCGACCCATGACATAGAGTTAGCTGCAGTTGTGTTTGCTCTGAAGATTTGGAGGCATTATTTGTATGGTGAGAAATGCACAGTATACACCGACCACAAGAGTTTGAAGTACATTATGACTCAGCGAGATTTGAATCTCAGACAGCGTAGGTGGTTAGAGCTACTAAAAGACTATGACCTTACTATTGAGTACCATCCGGGTAAGGCCAATGTAGTGGCCGATGCATTGAGTAGGAAGGTGGCCGTAGACTTGAGAGCTATGTTTGCTAGATTGAGTTTGTCCGGAAATGGTGGCTTGGTAGCCGAGCTTCAGGTTAGACCTACTCTAGGTCAGTTGATTCGAGAAAAACAACTCTTAGATAAATCTTTGGCACCTCACGTGCAAGATATAGCCGAGGGTAGATCTTCAGACTACAGTTTCAGTACTGATGGGGTTTTGTGTTTCAATGATAGAATAGTTGTGCCAGAAGACAGTGATTTGAGACGTACGATCTTGACTGAAGCCCACAGTAGTCTGTTTGCTATGCATCCGGGAAGTACGAAGATGTACCGCGATTTGAAGAATGAGTACTTTTGGGTTGGCTTGAAGAGAGATGTGGCCGACTTTGTGAGTAAATGCTTAGTGTGTCAGAGAGTGAAGGCGGAACATCAGGTTCCCTCGGGTTTGTTACAGCCGTTGAGAATTCTGAAATGGAAATGGGAGAACATCACCATGGATTTTGTTTCGGGTTTGCCTTTGACTCCTACGAAGAAGAACTCAGTTTGGGTGATAGTGGATCGTTTTACGAAGTGTGCTCACTTCTTGGCAGTCAACACTACTTACACCTTAGATAGATTGGCCGATTTGTACATCGGTGAGATTGTAAGGCTACATGGTGTGCCGAAGTCCATTGTGTCAGATAGAGATCCGCGGTTTACTTCTAGATTTTGGGAGTGTCTGCATACAGCTTTGGGTACTCGTTTGAACTTCAGCACTTCTTATCATCCGCAGTCAGATGGGCAGTCGGAGAGAGTTATTCAGATCTTAAAAGATATGTTGCGTTGTTGTATCATTGACTTTCAGGGTACTTGGGAGAAACATTTGCCTCTAGTAGAGTTTGCGTACAATAACAGTTTTCAGTCGAGCATCCAGATGGCTCCGTATGAGGCCTTGTATGGCCGGAAGTGTAGGACTCTAGTGTGTTGGGCCGAGGTAGGACATAAATTGTTACCTATGCCGGATTTGCTCAAGGGGACAACCGACAAAGTAAAATTGATTTGTGATCGTTTGAAGGCTGCTTCGGATAGGCAGAAGCCCTATGCCGATCTGAAGAGGAAGGAAGTTGAGTTCTCAGTGGGTGAGAAGGTGTTCTTGAAAGTGTCTCCGTGGAAGAAAGTGATGAGATTTGGCCGAAAGGGGAAGTTGAGTCCGAGGTACATAGGGCCGTATGAGATTGTGAAGAGGGTTGGTCCCGTTGCTTATCAGTTGCGTTTGCCATCCGAGCTAGAGAAGATTCACGATGTGTTCCACGTTTCGATGCTTCGTAAGTATAGGTCCGATCCGTCACATGTTATGCCCGTAGAAGAGATTGAATTGAATCCGGATTTGACTTATGAAGAAGAGCCCGTTGAGATCTTAGCTTCTGACAGTAAGGTGTTGAGGGGTAGATCGATTGAGTTAGTGAAGGTGCGGTGGCAACGTAGAGGTGTGGACGAGGCCTCTTGGGAGAGGAAGGAGGATATGGAAAAGCAGTTTCCGTATCTCTTTCAGTCAGGTAATTTCGGGGACGAAATTTCTTAAGTGGGAGAGAATTGTAACACCCGTGTTTTAGGCCTAGGAGTTAACCGGGTTTATAGTCGAGTCAACGAAATTTAATTAAAACAATTCAACCTAAAATGTGGTGTAATTGAGCTTTTGTAAAAAGGGGAAGGACCTATATTGTGATTTCACCCAAAACTTTTAAAAGCAAGACCACTTTATTGTAAAGTGTCTTCTCTTTCCCCATTTCTCTTTTTTTAACGTCAAACCCCTCTCCCCCATTTTCAAACTCTCCCAACTACACTAGTTACTATTCCATTCATTCTCTTCTTCAATCCAAGGTGTTTTTCAAAGGTAATTACGTTTTCTTAATCTCCTCTTAACCCTCTATCTATCTATTGTCTTAGATTTCAAAAATATGGGGTTTTGAAAATTAGGGTTTATATCAAAGCTTGGATTTTTAAGGGGGTTTTCCATTTGGTTTTGATAAATTGAGTTGGGGTTTTAGTTAATCTTGTTAAAAGGTGTAACATATATCAATTTGGTTGAATTTGGATGAAAATTCGTAGTGGGTCCTTAGGGCAAATTTTAAGGTATTAAAATTTGGGTTTTTTGGTGGGTTTAGTGTTGAAATTGGAGGGCTGATGGTCTACCTATGTTAGGAGGGTGATTTGGGATGTTTTGGAAGTCATTTGGGTGTTTGGAAATGGGTATTTCAGCCAAGGGTTATTGGAGTACGAAAGTTGGGTTTTTGAGATATTATGTGGTTTGGGAATTTGTGGAAATTGGGTTGTGTTTGCAAAGTAAGTTGATGGTTGAGTTTAGCATCGAATTGGGAAGTAATGTATGTGTTTTGTTTGACTAGAAGCAAGAGGAAACGTTGAGGAGGCTTTGGGACCGAATCCGGGTTCGTAGGAGGATTGGTTAGAATTGCTAAGGAAGGGCGGTGAGTGGTTTCAACTTGTTTTAAAGTTTGGTTCGAGTGTGTGTGTGGGTGAAGTGTGCTTGGTAGGCCACTTCTTGTTGATTCAAGTTGTTAGCTTAGCCTTTGATATCCATATGCTATTGTGCTTACTAGCTATGCTCTTGTGGTTGTGGTTAATTGGTACATGTATATATATCATGATGAGTAGATATGTGATGAGCATGTATTGTGGTTGATGATATGTGTTGTGATAATGATAATTGGCACTAAAATAATTACCGGTTGTAAATGATCGATCATTAGGATAGTGTGCACACAAATTGAGTCAAAACGTACGTGGCCTTGATGGCGTTAAGTCATCAAGGAGGAGTACGGTGATGTAACATTCCACCGGAAGCTTTTTATATTTCTACGGGATGATGAGTGGAATCCTATCCGTAGGGCATGTGGCGATGAGTGGAATCCCGCACATGCAAGGTCCGGTGATGAGTGTAATCCCACCGAGGTAAAGTGTTGTTGAGGTTTAAATCCGTACAATCGGGGTAATTTAAAGTGACCAATTAACTTGTTCATATATTGTGATATGTGATGTTGATTTATGATTGTTGATTATTGATGCTTGATGCTTAGTATGAAGTAAGACGCCATGCTATGCCACTTGAAAGACTAGCTAGGTCTACTTGATTTCATGTCAATGCTTGATATATGTGAGATTAGGATTTAACATGCTTGAACCCTGCATTGTTGATGTTTTTCGTTTTAGAGCACCCTCACTAAGCTTATAGCTTACGCTCTCAATGTTCAACAATGCAGATCGTTAGCGTGGCGTTAGCTCGAGGCAAGGCAAGAAGGGTTTCCAAGTTGTGACTCAAGTATGGTGGTGATTTTGTATTAGTTAGCAATGTGGCATGGGTTGTGTATGAGCTTGTATGACTCATTGGCATGTGTTATTTTGTTGAATGGTTGTTAGTTGTTTAGGACCTTGCTTAGACTCCTTGTTATATCGCTTTTGTATGGTTGTGCTACCATGTTGAATTGTAATTCATGCCTAATTTGCTTATCTTGAATGTTGGCCATGTGCCTTTGAAGTTGCCTATATGTTTGGATGTTGAAGTATGAACTTTGAATGCTTAAATGCAATCTTGAGTCCTTTGCATGAGTTCCTTATTGTTTTTACATGTTGGGTGCTTGTATGGCTATATAGTGGTATGTAAATGTTGTATGAGTGCTTGTTTGGGTCTAGGGAAGTCCTAAATTGCATCTAGGTCCGAGTCTTGTTCGTTTTAGTTGAGTTTGGAGGTTTTGCTGTGCAGGGGTATCGATACGGCTGGTCCGGTATCGATACCGCCTTCTTGTCTCAGGCCTCGTGTATCGATACACGAGGGGGCGTATCGATACCATTTTGGTCACTGGAGCTACTGTCCATTTCGGTATCGATACGGGCCTCAGGTGTATCGATACCGTCATCTTAGCGTTGACCGTGGGAAGTCAACCGTTGGAGAGGGTATTGATACACTCCTTGGGTGTATCGATACGGTCTCTACGGGTTGACTTTGACCAGTTGACCTAGTCAAGGGGGTATCGATACACCCCTTAAGGGTATCGATACCGCCTGTAGTTAAAGCTTAAAATTGGGCTGTAAGATGTTGGGCTGAGTTCGTTGGTTTGCCTCGTGAATGTTGTTCCGTTGTATGATCACGTAGGATTAAATACTTATCTAGACAAAATTTAAAATGAAAAAATAGGGTTGCTAACCGAGGGGAAATCCCCTTAGGAGTTTTCACTCGGTTTTCCCCGTGTGACTCACTCGGACCGGTCATCCGGCCAGACCGGGACGAGGGGGTTACATAGAAAAAAAGCAGAGGATAGAATGAGCAAGAAACTTAATTTGAAGTGCCAACATTGTTGTCATCACTACTGTCAGAGCTGTCGGCGGGCAGTTACTTTGGATTTCTTCTGGGGAAGTTTGGGTGCTGCCTTCGTGGTTGGAGAGGCTGCCTTTTTCTTTGCCTCTCGAGCCGACTAGATTCTGATAGGTGAAATTTTTGGAGCTTGTCCAGAACCTCGAGCTTTGTCTGTTTGCTCTGCTTTCCTCCTTTCAGCTGCTGCTGCCACATCCTGCTCTAGCAAGTATCTTTGCTTCCCTTGGCGGATGCTGAGGCGGTTTGGGCGGCCGAGGGTGATGCAGCGGTAGATGCAACTGGTGATGTTGGGGCGGCAGGATGGGCAGGTGATGCTGGGTGGCGGGTGCAGGGCGGCAGCATCAGTACTGCCGGGTGGCGGGTGCCTGAGGTGCCGATCTTTCAAAAGATGCCTCTTCTGCTGCCAGGGCAACGAAACTAGATACTGCCGAGGCAGAGAACACCATGTCTTGATGGCCTTGGGTTTTAGGTTGTTGTGAGTTCTTTATTGGAAAAGACAAGAAAAACAAATAAAATAAAAACTTAAGAGTTCAAGAGGGAATTAATCCTTGAAACTCTTATCCTAAAATAACGGAATTAAAAACTGAAACTAAATAAAATTTGAGGAGCGTCGTTTTCGATATTTCTTATGGTCCATCCGCACCCTCATCGAGTTACAATTTTGCCCAAAAAGGGTTGGGCCAATGTGCTCGTGGCTACTCATTTTTGTTTTATCATGGTGGAGGTGACTTTCTTTCTGGTTCCTTTGTAGTCCATATAGTCCTCCCATCTTGGCATTGTTCCTGAACATATGTTTAGGAAAAATTATATCTATATCCATCCATGTACTTATCTCATTCTCGTCGAAGTTCGTTATGGTGGAAAGTAGCCTTTGTTGTCGTGTCTGCTGCTGCGGCAGCCAGTTTTTTTTTACAGTCCTTTGTCAGGTTGCTTTGCAAGTCAAGGGGACATTGGAAAGTGCCATGACTCCTCATATCAATTTCTGTTAGCCACTCGTAGGTCTCCATCAGTAGAGATCTCGATGATTCTAAATCCACCGGCGTTGGTTCCTCAAATACCTGCAATGGAATTGGTGAGTTTTCAAAGAATTCAAAAGGTTCGTTTATTACCTGCTCATATTCCATTGGCGAGGCATTGTCATCAGGTTGCTCTTGCATGTGGTTGTGCGAGTGCCATGGCGAAGGTGGATGTATGCAATCTTTGCCGGGCATAGCCGAGATAGGGGGCTGAGGTTTTGCCTCGTCAGTGGTTGTTGCTTCAGCATCAGTCGCTGCCGAGGCGGCGGTTGCCGCTTCGACCGAGGTTTCTTCCTCGGAAGTGGTTATCACCGTGACATTCTTCTCAACTTCACTAGGTGTTGTTGCGGCGTTGTTCCGTTTAGGCTCCTCGATCATTACCAAGGCAAGTTACTGCTCAGGATCATCATGTGTTGGGCAGTCTCTTTCATTGGCATCCTTGTCATCTTGCCTTGGGATTTCAGGTTCATCTGTGGCATAAATGAGGACCGGTGTGCTCAAGATTGCATCCACCTTGGCAATTCTTTTGTCCATAGAAGCCGACAATTCTTGAGTGAGTGTCATGAAGGCTTGTAATGTGTCTTCTAAGGATTTTGACTGCTCTTGAGGATGATGACATTGCCAGGGCATGTCGGGTTCTGCAGCAAAACTGTTATGGTAAAAAAAAATTCAGGTTTTGATCATACCATAAAAAATTTTGCTGCTGCGGCAACGACATCTGTTGTCCCTGTTGCTGCTGTGGCGACATATCTTGTTCTTGTTGGTTCAATCGTTGGTTGTCCATATATTCACTGAAAAAATGAGGACAACTTTCGAGTGCATGATTACCTTCACGATAATTGCAAGAACTTTCCCACATCAGCTCTCGAATGGTTTTTCCTGACATGTTGATGCCCTTGAACCTGTATTGCACATGAGTTTTTTTTTTACAAAAGAAAAAACCGAATAAAATAAGGCAAGAAAATAAATATAAGTGCAGGAAAAAAAACACAAAGTTGTGCGCCAATCCCCGGTAACAACGTCAAAAACTTGATGCGTGTGAAAGAATCCTATTAAATTGGAGCGCAAGTGTACACCCGTGTCAAGTTATAGTATAAAAGATATCATCTCCACAGTGATTGAGACAACTTCAGAATTAATTTTCCTGTACAAGAAAAATAAAAAAAACACATATAATTGAGAATTTGTTGGATTGAAGTAAAACTAAAGTAGACAAGGGAAATAGAGAAGGAAATCAAATTGATAAAGTAGGTTGGTATTGATTTGTTCAGTAGTGCAGGTGTTGCACTGTTAAGAGGACTTTTGTTGCTTATGTCGTCGAGCCTGTCGCAGTAGCACCTGTCGCGACAGAGGTCTGCTGTTGTCGCGGCAGCGATCAACAACTCCGTTACTTCAAGTTCGGCAAGAACCCCTGGTGTGACTTGTCCTATCCCGAGGTCCAAGTTATGTCGGCGAACACGCCTTGGATGATACCTCCCGGCGTGAATCGAAGGATGAACACCGATGTTTGTGAATTCTTCTTTAGCCGCTTAACCTTGTACCTATCCCTAGGCCAAGATAGTTTAACCATAAACTGGAAAACTGTATTTAATCCTTTCTTATACTTGACTCTCCCGATATTAAGTAAATAGATAACCTCACAATGCTCTCCCGATACTCATATGAGATGTTAAAACCAGAGTAAATAAACTTGAAGTTTTATTGATTGAACAGAAAAACCTAAGAAACAATTTAACCATAACAATGCTCTCCATATCTTCTTGCTTTGGCTTTCTCCTCAAACTTTGGGCAAGGCATTCCTTGTGCTTCTAGGCTCCAAAAATTATGTGAGTGGTCTACAAAAATCAGGCTTGAAATCCTCTATCAGTCGAACTCCACCTCGCATTTTCCATCTCTGTTGTCTTCACTGTCGCCACTTCTGTCACGGCAACTGTCACGACAGTGATGTATGAGGCAGTTTTCTCCTTCAATGTCGTCACTTCTGTCACTGCAACTGTCACGATAGTGATGTATGAGGCAGTTTTCTTCAAACCTTCACTTCAGTTCTGCGGTTATCTTCTGTTCCTCTACTGCCCTGGATGCTGCCACGACAGGTACCAACAAGAGTTGATCGAAATTAGCAGCATCTGTGTGAAATTATCCATATGTGATGTTTATGCAAATTCTATGCTAAAATGCAACTAAACATGCTTGAGTGCATCAATAATATGGATAAATGAGGGATAAAATATAGAACATTTATGCAATCAACACCCAACAATTTTAACAACCTTCTTGGAGAGAGAGAATCGGCAACAACCTTCTTTGGAGGGAAATATATCTAACAGAATAGAAAAACCTTAATCATCTGCTTATATAAACGTGGTTCCTGGCTTGTATAAATCAAGAAAATCAATAATATCGTTTCTTCTCTCAACTCTTCTTTCTTCTCCATTTACCATCTTCCATTTATGTTTTAACAAAGGGGTATCAATTGTTTATAAATCAGTGCTATATATTTATTTTTTAATATATATATATATATATATATATATATATTGTATGAAAAAAAATTGGTCCAACAAATTTTGGAGTGTCATTTGACCACCCATAATAATAGGTGGCTCCGCCCATGCATTCATTGATGGAATATAAGTTTATATATCATAAATATATAAATTATTCGGAAAATTCAACGATGTGCGACGAACACCACTAACAATAAACACCGATAACTATCATTAAATTAATTAATAAAGATTAAAAATTTTAAGGACTCGACATACAATTAATAATTATTTAAAAAAGTAATTAAATTATTTTTTATATATATTAAATGATTTATTTTTTTAATAAAGGTAAAATACATATTTAGTACCTCACTTATTTCCATATTTCTATTTTGATATCCAAACTAATTTTTTTTAGCAAAATGGTACCTAACATTACGTATTGTTTCTATTTTGGTACCATGCCTGTTAAAAATAAACAGAAACAGTGACGTTACTTGGTCAAATAACAGTTTTAATCCCTAAAACTTATACAATCTACCAATTTAGTCTAAATATCATCAATTTAAACATCATTTTTTTTTGTTTTAGTTTAATTTCAAAGACCCACAAAACAAAACAAAACAAAACAAGTCTTGCAATTTAACAATGGGGTCATTTTAATAAAGGTAAACTATATATTTACTACCTCAATTCCAAATTGCAGCGAAGACCCACAAAACAAAACATGTCTTGCAATTTAACAATGGGGTCATTTTAATTAAGGATTATTATCCTATATACTGGCGGTGCAAACTAAAAGTTTCAACAAGTGCCTTAGTTTTAGGGTTTAGAGATTTAGTTTAGGGTGTAGGGTTTAGGGGTTTATGCGTAGGGATTTAGAATTTATAGATATTAGTTAGAATTTAGGGTTAGAATTTAAGGTTTAGAGGTTAGGGTTTAGTTTTTAGGGTAATATGGTAAGAATTTAAGTTTTAACCTATAAACCCTAAACTATAAATTTCAACCACTATCTCTAAATTTAAAACACATACACCTAAATCTCTATACCATACATCTTAAATTAAGTCTCTAAACTCTAAAACTAAGACGCTTGTGGAAACGTTTAATTTATACCGCCAGTGTATCAAATAATTACCCTTTAATTAATACAATGATTGAATTCGTGTTAATCATTCATTGGGCATGAGTGATGGTTTAGGATAGTGGGAAAGCTTTCGTTCCTTTTAAAACTTGAAAGACTTGTTTTGTTTTGTGGGTCTTCGCTGTAATCTGGAATTGAGAAATCTATGATCCGGGGTTTGCCCATTTCAGCCAACCAGCTCGATTAGTTGATTCAAGCTTCTACGCTACTGTAGGACTAGGATCAGGACTAGCCTATTGTCGAATTCAAATCTAGCTGGATAGAAAGGGAAAATTGTTAAATTCGCTTGTTATTTATTCGATCAAAATGGGAATAATTCGCTTGTTAATTTCTTCGAAATTAAATTAAATTAAAACAAAAAATGATGTTTAGGTTGATAAGATTTTTGACTAAATTGATAGATTGTATAAGTTTTAGGGACTAAAACTATTATTTGACCAAACAAAGCCACTGTTTTCGTTTATTTTTAACAGACATGGTACCAAAATAGAAACAATATGTAATGTTAGGTACCATTTTGCTAAAAAAAATTAGTTTGGATACCGAAATAGAAATACAAAAATAGGTGAGGTACTAAATATGTAGTTTACCCTTATTAAAAAATAAAAAATTTAATATATATGAAAAATAATTTAATTGAATTTTTTAAAATAATCATTAATTATATGTTGAGTCTTTAAAATTTTTAATCTTTATTAATTAATTTAATAGTGTTCATTGGTGTTCAGCGTTAATGGTGTTCGTCACATGTGGTAGACTCATCCTAATTATTAAGACTATGTTTGGTTTCAGAAAATACTTTTTTCTATTTTTTAATAAAATATTTTCTTTCTTTTTTTTTGAAATTGAAAAGAATGTCGTCGGTAAATATGTATTTTTTTTATAATGAAAACATGGTTGGTTCGCTATTTTTTATAATAGAAACCTGATAAATAGAATAAAGAAAAATCATACATTTATATGGATTCGAGTCCAAGTCAAAGATTTAATATTATTTAAAAATTATTAAAAATTAATGTATTTTTGTTTTCATGAATTTGAACTCGGTTCAAATATTTAATATTTAAAAATTGTAGAAAATATTATGAATATTTATCTTTGTTGATAAGAACTTTATCATGGAGATTTGACTTATTTTATCTTTAGGAATATTATTTACATTAATTAGAGTTTAATGCATTATGTACTTCTAATGCCTATAAATAGATGATTTACTGAATGCATTGTTGACACGCGTCGTATAGTGTCAAAAATAAAACCTTAAACTCAAATAAAATAAGATTTAAAATAATATAGCGAGAGTAAGGGTCGATTCGCAGGGAATAGGAACTCTAACACCTTTCGTTCTGATTTAGACCAATAACCTGTAGAAAATAAAGGAGGGATTTTAGAGAAGTGATTTGAATGAGAAAAATAATAAGAACGTAAAAATAAATATTGAAAATGAATTATAGATTAAAATAGCCTCAAGCCACGCTTTGCCACGACATCTTCGATCACTGAAGTTGATTTTTCTTCGACTTTCCTGTAGGTTACAGTCTACAAGGCCCAACCCTTGCAACTTACTTCTCGTTGGTAAATTCGACTCCCAGGGCAATCCTTGAAGTCAAACTTTAGTGAATTAGCTACGGCAATCGATGCTAACTCAAATCTGAGTTAGTGATGGAGAAGCCCGTGCTCGGATAATCGTCTCGATGAGAATTGTTTCCGATTTTGATTCTCCTTAGTGGACCGCCACTAAGTTTGTTCTTAGGGAGTTGAATCGGCTACAAGCTTTTCCTCATCCCCAACGATGGATCTAAACCACTTCAACCCGATGCGCGCTCTCAGAATGAAACAATTGCGATGCCTAAAGATTAGGCCGATTGCCTAATCAATTTTACAGAGAATCTAAAAAGGAGTTGTTGAAAGATTGAAGTATTTTCCTAATCTCACGAGGTTTGTCGGGTTTGGCGTTGCTTTTGGCTAAAGGGAATTTAGTTTAGCATGGTTTGTGAAAAAACCATACTTAATAAAATAAATAAAGAAAATGGAGAAAAGAAATGAAGAAAAATGGAGAGCTTTATTAACTCAAGGAAGAAGAGAACAAATGGAAAATGTTTGATGAATAATTCACCCCCAAAGTGGGGTATTTATAGTAGTTGAAAAACCCTAAAAACCTAAGATGATAAATCCTAAAAAATTTAAATAAAATTACAAAAGATAAATATCAAAGTTTTGAATTTAAAAGATAAAATTCGGATGATAGACTATCTTGATAAGTGGACTGATAAGTTATCAAGCTTGCTGACGTCATCTTCCAGAAGGTGCTGATGTGGCGCCCAGTCAGCATTCATGCCCTGGTTCATGCCCATGAATCTGCCCACGAATTCAGTATTTTCTGCAGCACTTCAACTCATTTCCGGCATTACGTAACCTGCACGAGAACAACACAAAAACAACCCAATTAAGTCCTTCAAACATATATATTCGATCAAAACAAGGACTAAAAACATAACCAAAATAAATACTTATCAAATTCCCCCTCACTTATCCGATGCTTGTCCTCAAGTATCTCAAAATTAAATAATCTTAAGTTCAAGTTTTCATCCTTAATTTCACGAAGTCTCAAAAGTTCTCAATATGATTAAGCATCTAAATATGAGAAAAAACTAAGGAGCAAAAATAGATAAATGGCAAGACTAATAATTTAAAGCTAAGACGACATTCTAAAACTCTACTAACATCAATGATGCAAACCAAGTACCCTCACAAGGAATCGCTCATGTCACTCAAAGTGTTTAAGGGTAGAAAAAAATCACTCGAGCCAAAGCTAATTAGAGCATAACCATAAGCTTGTGTTTAAATCTAATCTCCACTACTAACATGAATATGATGCAAAAATCAAGAGGTCTTAATAAGGGTTGTAATGGGGCTAAGGTAAGGGTAGGATAAAGGCTGAAAATAAGGGCTGAAACTCAAGACAAAAAAACATCTCAAAATATATTCGAAACTGTTTTTTTTCATTCGAACCAAATCTGCTTGACAGTGTACCCTTTTTTTCTTTTCGAACTGCACTGTTTTTTTTGCACTGTATATTCGAATCAATTCTGCACTGTTTTTTTTCTGCACAGTGTAATACACTGCTGCACTGTACTTATTCGAATCAGTTTTTTTTTGAAGACGATTTTTGTCTTGAAAAAGGGAACAAAAGTGATGGATTTGAGAAAAAAATTGGATTAGGCTTAAAATGTGGTAATTTTCAAGAAAAAGGCTAAGGCTCAAAGATTGTTTCACTAGGGGAAATTAATTAAAGGGTAGGTGATTTATTTGGGAAGAGAAGTGGTTAAAACCTAGTGTCTCTATCATATTAAAGCATCATAATCAATAAATGTAATCTCAAAAAGAATTTAAAAACAAGTTCTAGAATGCAACTAATTTAGCTAGGCACACTCAAAGAAACAAAGAGCAAATATTATGCATGCTCATTAGGCTCAAAAACTCACAAATATGTCTTGTGTACTTAGGTAAGCATCATGTGGATTAATAGAGAAGTAAAATGTCATATAAAAGATTAAAAATTAATCATGCCAAAAATCTACCATGCAACCTAGAGTTTTCTAACAAGATAGATTCAGAACCATGTGAAAACAGTGAGACAAGGCGAAATTAAAGATTTAAACAAAAAACTTAAATTAATAAATCCAAGATTTCAAGCGAACAATCAAGACGGATAAGCAAGATAAAAATTGATAAGCATATCTCCCTCCCCCTCACTTAGATGCATTTTGTCCCAAAATGAAAAATTAAAATAAAAGAGAGGAAAAGAGAGACTCCCCTAATCAATTGCGGCCACGACCGCGGCCACATCGTCCGCGGGAGGTGCCGGGGCGAAGATAGGATAAGATCTCGGCCAAGTTGGTCTCGATGGAATGTAGGCGCTCATCCATATCTCTTTGGGGTTGGTCGTCCTGTGTTGGTTGTGATTGGGCTCGTCTACGAAACACTCGTTCTCGACGAGTTGGGAGAGTGCCCGGGGGAGCAATATAAGGTGCATCAGGGGTGCCTGCAAGTAAGCCCATTGCATCTAGGCATCTCTCATCTAGAGCACTCATAGAAAACGCATAAGTAAACTGAGATGGATCAAAAGTAGCAGGGAAAATACGCAAGGCTAAATGGGTAATATAAGGACCCAGAATTAATGGCCGTGACCTATTGGTTCGGGGGACACGATGAAATGTGTGGGCCAACCAAAAACCAAGATTTACCTTAATAATTACCTGCATACACCATAGAAAGAATAACTCAGTTCTACTCACGGTTGATGGAGTGTCGTTTCTGCCGGACAGGTTGTAAATGAGAAATCGATGGATATATCGTAAAGCAGGGCTATGAATAATGTGGTCCTTAGTTGTTTTCGGATTGTATTGCACCCCTGCCAAACCTATCAAAGTCTCGAGAGAAAGGTCGTTATCGAAATCTTCCGGTATGTCTAAAAGTGCAGATTGATAGTTAGGGTCCGAAACATTAGTGACGAAACCCATATAAACATTAAACTCAGTGATGGACAACCGAAAGTATTGACCTAATAATCGAAAAGATATTATATTTGGTGTATCAAGAGACCTAGCGCGACTACGATCAAACGAAAATGTAGAATAAAATTCAAGAACTAATTCGTAGTACGTCTCACAAGTAATAATATGAAATCGACGCCATCCAATATTATCAAAAAGTGCTAGGACCGACTCACGTATATGCAAACGATCTAAGGTTTGATCGGGAATGTACTTACAGACCGGAAGTGGGCGATGTCGAATATGATTAAACATATCGAGTTCGACTCCAGTAAATTGTAAAAACCCTTTCAAGTTCTCTTCGTTAGGTGTCGTAAATCGTTGGCTACGTCGTGGATGTTCTTCATGGTCCGATGGAATATCATTGTGTTCGTGAGGCGGTGATTCCGGTTGAGCAGCGTCCGAGGGATTTTGGGCAGCAAAATTAGCGTGCATGTGATCTGCATATTCAGAGGTAGGGTTAATAACAAATAATGGTGGAAAAAATTCAGAACTTACCTCATCGGCTGCCGAATAGTTATCCGAATGCCCGGACGTGTTGGTGTGCATGTGATAGGAGGGCACACGGGTTGGTGATTGCATGGGCATATGATGACGCTGTGAGGAGCCACCAGCCGCATCGGACGCCAAGGGGTGGTAAGGGGAAGGTGGCGGCGATGGTGGACGTGATGAACGGCAGAGTGATGACGGTGGCGTTTCGCCACTGCCGGTGACACGAGCAGTGCGGCCGGTGCTGGTCTGTCCGGATCTGTGCGTGGGAGTGTCCCTCGCCATGGCCGGATCGTTGTGGTGCGAGGGAGATGAGTGGTGCGTGCGGGCAGTGGCGGTGTGCATGGACGTGGTCGGCGTCGCGAGGGAGTGGAAGGAGGGGGAATGGTGTTGGGTTGCGGCTGTGGGTGCTCGGAGTCGCTGCTGAGGGCGACGTACTGTGGTGGCTGGAAACGCCGGCGGCCACCGATGACGAGCGGTGGCTGCTGTGGAAGCCGGCGAGCTTGGTTCCTGGTGCGAGGCATGGTGGTGGGGTGTAGGGTTTTTTTTTCGGTTTGCTGTTATGGAAGAAAAGAAAGAAGGGTTATGGTAGGTTGGCGGCAGGTGAGGAAATAAATAAGGAGGGTTTAATGGGTGCTTGGGGGGTGTGTAGGTCAAAGTTTGAAATTGGGTTTTGGTAGATAGGAGACAAACGGCAGGTGGGGTCCACGCATGGTGATTGGGTTGAAATAGGAGTCTTGACCGGTGGTGGATAAGATATATAAGGTGATGTATATGTTTGAGATTTTGACGGGTGATAACAAATAATACCATTTAAAAATTGGGTCCACCAAATCTTGTTGAAAAGGATAGCTTCTCATCTTTTATTCGACCTAATTTATCTGCAAAAATAAAGAAGAGATTAGATAAAATAAAATTCAAAAAATAAAAATAAAATGATGAGATAATTTAGAAAGATAGATAAAATGAGATAAAAATAAATTTAAAAGTAGATAAAAAAATAAAATAAAAAAAGTAAAAAAACAAATATTAAAAATAATGAAAATAATTTTGATAAAGGATAAAATCAAAATTTAAAAAATCTTTAAACAGATTAGTTGATTTCCATTCTTCTTTTTTATTTTTTTTATTTTTTTTAATAAAAAGAAAATTTAAATAACATTAAGAATAAAGAAAATTAAAATAAAAAGAAATGGGTTGCCTCCCATCTAGCGCTTGTTTATCGTCGCTAGCTTGACGACCTTATTTATGTATTCGGTTCCTCGAAATAAATTTCTTCAACCAAACCAACTGGAACATTTTCGAAAAATTGTTTTAACCGTTGTCCATTAACTTTAAAGCTATGTCCTTCGGTGTCTTGAATTTCTACTGCTCCATGTGGAAAAGATTGAACAACAGTGAACGGTCCGAGCCATTTGGAACGCAATTTTCCTGCAAAAAGTTTAAATTTAGAATTAAATAATAGAACCTTTTGACCAACGAAAAAAGATTTAAATGAAATATTTTTATCATGGAAATCTTTTGTTTTGTCTTTAAAAATTTGTGCACTGTCATAGGCATGTTTCCGGATTTCCTCGAGCTCTTGAATGTGTAACTTGCGTTCCCTTCCAATCGCGTCCATTTCCATGTTACATTGCTGAATTGCCCAAAATGCGCGATGTTCCAGCTCGACTGGTAAGTGACAGGGTTTACCGTAAATGAGACGGTAAGGTGACATCCATATGGGGCCTTTGTACGCAGTACGGTATGCCCATAACGCATCGGATAGCTTTATGCTCCAATCTTTGCGATCCGGCTTCACGATTTTTTCGAGTATGGTCTTTATCTCTCGATTCGACACCTCCGCTTGACCATTCGTTTGCGGATGGTAAGATGTTGAAATCCGGTGAGTGACACCGAACTTCTTCATGGGAGTATCAATCACTCGGTTAATGAAATGCTTCCCTCGGTCGCTTATTATCGCTCGCGGTGTGCCAAACCTGCAAAAGATAGATTCTTTTAGAAACTTAACAGTGGTTTTAGCATCATTATTTCGGGTTGCTCTAGCTTCAACCCATTTAGAAATATAATCTACCGCAAGAATTATATAAAAGTTACCGAATGAAGAGACAAAGGGACCCATATAATCTAATCCCCATACATCGAATATCTCACATACAGTAATGGGATTAAGTGGCATCTCGTTTCGTCGACTCAAATTACCAACCCTTTGACACTTTTCACAAGATTTACAAAATAAATATGCATCACGAAAAATGTTGGGCCAGTAGAAACCACACTCAAGAATTTTATGTGCAGTACGTTTAGGCCCGAAGTGACCACCGCAAGAATAAGAATGACAGAAATTTAGGATAGAGTTTACCTCGCTTTCTGCTACACATCGTCTAATTACCTCATCCGAACAATGCTTCCAAAGATAGGGATCATCCCAAATGAAGAACCGAGACTCCCTTTTTATTCGTTTCACTTTCGCTCTCGGTAAATCTTGTGGCATCTTACCTGTGGCTAAGTAATTCACCATGTCTGCGAACCATGGAACGTTAAGCTGAGCTGCCATCAATCCTTCGTCAGGGAACTCCTCTCTAACCGGTGGATCCGACATAGATAATGGGATGCGACTCAAATGATCGGCAACAAGGTTTTCACATCCCTTCTTATCTTTAATTTCTAGGTTGAATTCCTGGAGTAATAGTATCCACCGGATCAGTCTCGGTTTTGCCTCCTTTTTGCTCATCAGAAAGCGTAAAGCTGCATGATCAGAAAAGACAACGATTTTAGTACCGAGTAAATAAGATCTAAACTTTTCTAAGGCAAAAACAATAGCAAAGAGTTCTTTTTCCGTTGTTGAATAATTTTTCTGCGCAGGATCCAAGGTACGTGATGCATAGGCTATGACATGCGGTTCCTTGTCGATTCTTTGACCCAACACTGCTCCAACGCTAAAATCGGAAGCATCGCACATTAATTCGAATGGGTGGTTCCAATTTGGTGGTTGAACGATAGGTGCGTTTACAAGCTTCTCCTTGAGTATGTCAAATGCCTCCTTGCATTTCTCGTCAAAATTGAAGGGTTGATCCTTTTGTAATAGACTGCAGAGGGGTTGTGCCAACTTTGAAAAATCCTTAATAAACCTGCGGTAAAACCCTGCATGGCCAAGAAATGATCGAATATCCCTCACAGTTGTGGGGTATGGGAGTGAGCGTATAACGTCTGTTTTAGCTTTATCAACAGTAATACCTTTTGAGGAAACAATATGTCCTAGAATTAACCCTTTATCTACCATGAAATGACATTTTTCATAATTTAAAACAAGGTTGAATTCAAGGCATCTTTTTAGCACATGTGTTAAGTTTAATAAACATTCTCCAAAGGAATTACCGTAAACTGTAAAGTCATCTATGAATACCTTTATACCTTTTTCGATGAAATCTGAGAAAATGCTCACCATGCATCTTTGGAATGTGGCCGGCGCATTACAAAGCCCGAATGGCATTCGACGATAGGCGAACGTGCCAAAAGGACATGTAAAGGTTGTCTTCTCTTGATCCTCGGGCGCCACAGGAATTTGGAAAAAACCTGAAAATCCGTCAAGACAACAGTAGTGAGTTTTACCGGCTAATCTTTCAATCATTTGGTCTATAAAAGCAAGTGGAAAATGATCTTTTCGAGTTAGAGAGTTCAACTTCCTGTAGTCTATACAGACTCGCCAACCATTTTGGACTCTTGTTGGAACCAACTCACCTTCTGCGTTTTTAACCCCCGTGACTCCGGTTTTCTTAGGGACTACATGGATCGGGCTTACCCAGTCACTATCCGAAATTGGATAGATTATATCCGCATCTAGAAGCTGTTGTATTTCTTCTTTAACTACGTCCATCATAGGTTGATTCAGGCGGCGTTGTCCTTGTCGAGATGGCTTAGCTCCATCTTCGGTTTTTACCTTATGCATGCAAGTAGAGGGACTAAGGCCCTTGATGTCTGCAACGGTCCACCCAATGGCTTCCTTATGTGCTCGCAGTACTGTTAGCAAGTCCTCCTCTTCTTCGTTTGATAGCTTGGTTGAGATAATAACCGGTACGGTCTCTCTTTCCCCTAAAAATGCATACTTTAGATGCTCAGGTAATTGTTTAAGCTCGATCTTGGGTGCCTGCAATACAGAAGGTAAAGGTTTAGTTTTAGATGCAGTAAGTATTAAATCTTTATTTAATGAACAAAGATTTTCAAACTCCCTGTCTTCTTCGTCAGAATCCGTGATTTCTTTGTACAAATCATTCATGAAGTCAGTAAAACTAGTGTCAAAGAAATCATTTATGGCAGGTTCAATGACATCAACAAAATTTAAACTAGCAACATTTTCAGGATGTCTCATAGCTTTGTAAACGTCAAATTTTACTACCTCACCATCGAATTCCATTGTAAGGATCCCACTTCTTACATCGATTTTTGTGTTTGCAGTGCTCAAAAATGGGCGACCAAGGAGGATCTCAGAAGAGTTGTTTGCTCGATCGTTTTCCATATCAATGACATAGAAATCCGCTGGGAAGATTAAATCATTTACCTTTACGAGAACGTTTTCCAGTAATCCCTCCGGGTAGATTATGGATCTGTCCGCCAGTTGTATTGTTACCCTCGTATCCTTCAAAGGCTCAGCAGAAAGTGAGTTATAAAATGAAAGGGGCATAACATTAATAGAGGCCCCTAAATCACACATTGCTCGTTTAATACCCACTTTACCTATTTTGCAGGGAATGGCGAACATACCTTGGTCCTTCAATTTTGGTGGCAACTTACGTTGGAAGACCGTCAATACATGTTCTCCTAGATTAACCTTTTCAACTCCAATAAGACGACGTTTATTAGTACATAAATCTTTAAGGAACTTAGCATACCTTGGAATTTTTCGAATTACGTCGAGGAGCGGAATGTTGATCTCTACTTTTTGGAACACATCTAGGATTTCTTTTTCTTCTGCTTGTTTGTCTCTTCTCATCAATCTCGACGGGAATGGTGGTTGGACTGCATAAGGGGATGGTTTAGGGGTTGGATTTGATGTATCTTTTTCGACTGGTGGAGTTGGTTTATCTTTTTGGGTGTTTACCTCTGAGGTTTTGGGTTCTATCACGGTGCCACTTCTAAGGGTGATGGCATTAACATTTTCTTTTGGGTTTATCTCTGTTTGTGAAGGGAGTTTACCTTTGGATTCAAGACGACTTACTGTTTGGGCTAGCTGGCTCATTTGCTTGTCTAACTCTTGTAAGTGGATTTCGGTACGGTTCTGGAACTTCTCTTGGGATATCGCTAGTCGTTCAACCAAGGTTTCTAGAGACGTCTTTTGTTGTGGGTAGGGTTGTCTTTGTTGGTACGGTTGATTTGGCCTTTGGTTGTTCGCGTACCCATAATTTGATTGGTTCCTCCACCCAGAATTATAAGCATTCCCTATGGCGTTGGCTTGGGCGACATCATCTTCTTGAATCATCGGACAGCAGTCTGTCGGATGTTCTGGGCTGGTACAGATTCCACAAAGTCTAGCTGTTTTTCTCTTATCTGCAACAAGAGTTTGCACTATTTCACCTAATTTATCGATTTTTTTTTCTAATGAAACTGTACTTACCTCGCGAACCCTTCGAGATGGTTCGTTAGACTGATTGAATCTTTGAGAGTTGGCGGCCATGGTTGATATCAGTTTTTTAGCCGCTGTTGGTGTCATGTTGACTAGAGCTCCGCCACTTGCCGCATCTATCACCTTCATGTCCATAGGCGTTAATCCTTCATAAAAATATTGGAGGAGGGTTTGTTCCGACAACCCATGTTGTGGACAATTTGCACACAACTTTTTAAACCTCTCCCAGTATTCATACAAGGATTCAACTTCTTTTTGTTGAATGCTTAGGATGCTGCGCCTGATTTCGCTTGCTTTCGCTACAGGGAAGAACCTGTCAAGAAAAAGTTTAGCCATGTCAGTCCATGTTGTAACAGAATTAGGGGGTAAATCAAATAACCAATCTTTCGCTATATCAGCTAAGGAAAATGGAAATGCTCTAAGTTTGATTTGGTCATCGGATACTCCCTGTGGCTTTGTACTTAGACAAACCATGTGAAATTCCTTCAAATGTTTATGAGGATTTTCTGTCGGTAAGCCGTGAAAGGTAGGCAAGAGATGGATCAAACCCGTTTTTAGCACGAACGGTGTTTCGCCATTCGGGAAAGTTATGCACATAGGTTGTTGGCCATCGGGCGCCGCATTAAGTTGGCGAATGGTTTGATTTTCGTCTCCCATCGGATTGGGTTCGTAACTCGATTCTGCTTCGGATGTGATTTCCAGATCGCGTTTGAGTCTCTGTTGGCGTCTTTTGTTTTTCTTTTCCCGAAGTGTTTGTGCGTTCAACTTTCGGGCTAGTGCTTCGATTTCCGGGATGAGATCAAATTGTTCTCCCGGATTGCTCCTGGTCATAAATCAAATAAAACGATATTAGTAATTTGCCGTATTCCCCGGCAACGGCGCCAATTTTGACACGTGTCGTATAGTGTAAAAAATAAAACCTTAAACTCAAATAAAATAAGATTTAAAATAATATAGCGAGAGTAAGGGTCGATCCGCAGGGAATAGGAACTCTAACACCTTTCGTTCTGATTTAGACCAATAACCTGTAGAAAATAAAGGAGGGATTTTAGAGAAGTGATTTGAATGAGAAAAATAATAAGAACTTAAAAATAAATATTGAAAATGAATTATAGATTAAAATAGCCTCAAGCCACGCTTTGCCACGACATCTTCGATCACTGAAGTTGATTTTTCTTCGACTTTCCTGCAGGTTACAGTCTACAAGGCCCAACCCTTGCAACTTACTTCTCGTTGGTAAATTCGACTCCCAGGGCAATCCTTGAAGTCAAACTTTAGTGAATTAGCTACGGCAATCGATGCTAACTCAAATCTGAGTTAGTGCTGGAGAAGCCCGTGCTCGGATAATCGTCTCGATGAGAATTGTTTCCGATTTTGATTCTCCTTAGTGGACCGCCACTAAGTTTGTTCTTAGGGAGTTGAATCGGCTACAAGCTTTTCCTCGTCCCCAGCGATGGATCTAAACCACTTCAACCCGATGCGCGCTCTCGGAATGAAACAATTGCGATGCCTAAAGATTAGGCCGATTGCCTAATCAATTTTACAGAGAATCTAAAAAGGAGTTGTTGAAGGATTGAAGTATTTTCCTAATCTCACGAGGTTTTTCGGGTTTGGCGTTGCTTTTGGCTAAAGGGAATTTAGTTTAGCATGGTTTGTGAAAAAACCATACTTAATAAAATAAATAAAGAAAATGGAGAAAAGAAATGGAGAAACTGGAGAGCTTTATTAACTCAAGGAAGAAGAGAACAAATGGAAAATGTTTGATGAATAATTCACCCCCAAAGTGGGGTATTTATAGTAGTTGAAAAACCCTAAAAACCTAAGATGATAAATCCTAAAAAATTTAAATAAAATTACAAAAGATAAATATCAAAGTTTTGAATTTAAAAGATAAAATTCGGATGATAGGCTATCTTGATAAGTGGACTGATAAGTTATCAAGCTTGCTGACGTCATCTTCCAGAAGGTGCTGATGTGGTGCCCAGTCAGCATTCATGCCCTGGTTCATGCCCATGAATCTGCCCATGAATTCAGTATTTTATGCATCACTTCAACTCATTTCCGGCATTACGTAACCTGCACGAGAACAACATAAAAGCAGCCCAATTAAGTCCTTCAAACATATATATTCGATCAAAACAAGGACTAAAAACATAACCAAAATAAATACTTATCAATTGTATATACAATTCTATATTTGAGAATAATACAAATCTTCTTCTTTCTCTCATCTCTTTGCTCTTTTATTCTTATTCGTTATTCTTCATAATTTTATTCACAACACGTTATCATCATGAGTTCGCTCAGAAGATTTTGGTTAAAGATAAAGTTTCATCTTCCCTTTAATTTGATGCGTAAACATAAATTTGGTGAGAATCATTGGTGTTTTTATTATCATTCCAAATATAAGGGAAGTGTATTATGATTCATTGTTTTGTTTATATACTTCATGATTTAAGGTTTGATTTTTTTGTGTGTTAGTAGATTATGATTTTTTTGTAGAGTTATGATTGTATATATAATCAAATTTGTTATGATTATATGTTATCATTTAATTAAAAATTATATATAATGTATTAGTAATGTTGATAGATAAATAAATAATTTAAAGTTTCATGCCTTTAGTATTTATTTATTTACGAAATGATTAGATTTGTTATAAAATTATATACAAGTATATCAAATGTCTATTTATTATTGATAATGCTAACATTTTCTTATGAAAAAGAAGTGATGTGTTTTTTGTTGTTTAATGATCGATATAGTTTGTAACTTAAAGTTTTGTTACATGATAACATATTATTTTATATTTGTGCATTATTAGATATGTAATCATTAAGTAGTAATATTATTAATTTGTCTAATTGGATCTATATCTCATTTTATGCTTGGTTCATAATTAGGGATTTCAATTCGCAAAAAAAAATCTAATTTCATACTTTAATTGATTAAGACAGATATAGATCTTAACAAATCTAGCCAAGCAAATTTTGAACATATTTATTTTTGTTGGTTAAATCATTTATTTTTGTTTCTTATAATTAAAGATCAAATTTTATTTATGTTATTCTATTGATAAAAGTTGGTATTTTTAACTTTATTTTGAGTTTTACATATATTCAGGGACGGTCCTGACTATTTTTTTGGCTTGGGGCGAAATTAAAAAAATGAGCCCCTAATTTAAAATTTTTAAAGAAATATGTAATATAAAATTTCTATTTATTAAATTAAACAAACAATAATTCATTACGATCTTAAAAATATCAAAAATATATTTAAGCATACGCATACTTATAACAATAGCACCTATGAATGGAAAGATCCTCGATCGAAATATTTATATATTAAATTCGCAACACCGCGGTGATTAAACTTTAAAACAATAGCACCTGTAAATATATGAAAAAGATAATAAGCATTTGAATCACATCTTAAAAAACTACCAAATATTAAAAGATTCAAGCTTATTAAACAAAAATAAAAGAACAATCTTAACTATAATTTAGAAATATATAAAAATAAGAAAAAAATAGAAACATGATCTTACCAAAAATTTTAAGAACAAGTTTCAATAGGATTCAAGCATCACGATTGATGATAAGCAATTGTAATTTGTGTTTGTGAGAAATATGAAAAATTAAAAAGTGAATAATAATTTTCAGATGAGTTGCAAAATATAAAAGAGAAGAAAAGAGATGTAAGTTAATTATACTTGAATTTTCTCCACCCAATGAGTATTAAAGAAAAAAAATGACGTTAAAAAATTCTCTATTGATATGAAAAATCTGGACTATGGTAAATTGATGGTGGTGGGAATTGGGAAGAAGGTAGTTTAACAATTTAGTTGGATTTTCTTTTTGATTTTCGAAAAGATATATTTAATGAGTGTTTCGTGGGAATTAGAATCATTATTACTGTTAATATAAAAATCTAAAATGTCAATTAACATGTTAATAAATTTATGGCCCCATCATTTTACTTAAATAATTTTTTAATTTATTATCAAAAAATAAAGGATATATTATACTAAGATTTTTTTTAAAATTTATGGGCCCTGGGCGGGTGCCCCTGCTGCCCCGGCCCTGCATATATTTAAATGACTTGGAAAGAGACATGATATAAAGAGATTATGAGAAGCTGTCTTGGTCATTTGCTATGTCTCCATTGTCCTCGAGAGGAAAATCAACATCGGTAAACTCTACTTTTATTTTTATTCTTCAAACTATTATTGTAAAGTGTGATAAATCATGACGATTTTGAATCTACAAAAAGACTATTATAAAATCTATATTTGCTCGAAATCAATAATTCTCATGATAAATCACTATTCAATTGCTAACATAACCTCGATATAATCTAAGTATATTGGCTGGACATCCCGTTCTGCGAGGCTACTGGTCTTAAAGAAGATTTTTAAATGACCTTGTGAATTAGTTTAACAATGTCACGTACAAGGATTAAATCTTTGTTCTCTGTGATGAGGATATGTTAATAGAAACATACTTCACTTTTCACGACAAATAATGTTGTCTTCATACACAATATCGTGAAAAAGATTTTAAAGGCCCACTGGTTCTACTCCATTCCCTGAAGTGAATGTGAAATTTTATAATGGAAAGAATAAATGTTAGTTGTGGTCATGGTCGAGGCCATGGACATAGACATTATGGTCATTTTAAGAATATTTCTACCCACCGGTAGTGAAGTTATAAAGATGACAAAAGTGATAAAGATCATTCTAAGGAAGTAAAATATTTTTTTATTACCAATGCGATGTTATAAACGATTGGTCTCGTACTTGTCGTACGCTGAAAAATCAACAATCGTTGAATGATAAAGGAAAGAAAATAGAAGCAAATTTTGTTTGCAGAAAATGACGAAGATGATACTGGTCCAACTTATTTAGGCATGTTGGTCCAACTCATTTGGACGTTGTTGATTTCCTTATAACCCTCGAATGGAAGAAATCATCTTCTAATTATTCTCATAACCTTGAAGAGAATTATTTATCTTTTTATTTATTTTTCTTTATGTTTATTTACTTTACATGTTAATTATTTATGTTTTATATTTATATATTATGGTATTTATTTATTTTGTTTTACATAATTACTTATCAAATACAATCTATGGTGACGATTTATGCTTAGAAAAAGCACAAGATATATTTTTCCATTTAATGCAAGGGATAATATGAGTATTATATCTCAAAGTACTGAAAATATTGATGCTCCAGAAGAGCAATAAGTTCTTGAAAGCACATTATGAAAAGTGCAGAATTACGAATATTGTAATAATTATTGTTGATGGTAATAATATCGTCACCACTAGAAGTGGAAATTTTAAGAGAGCAATATGAGTTCGCAAAATTTCCCTTTGGAATTATCGATAACATATGTTATCAATTGACATTTAAAATAAGCCAATATGGATATAAGTTCTGGCAGTTAAAAAGTCAGTTGAATGCTCTAGAAGAGCTATATATTGCTACCAAAAAATAATTTCCATTGAAAGCTCCAAAAGAGCTAAATATTCCTATTCAAAGGAACAATTTTGATGGTCGTACTAGACGTGTATGAGTAAGATTGAATCGCATGTTATGGTCAACCAGAAGCTTACCAAATTCAAAATGTATATACACACTTGTATATAGTTGGCATGATCGGTTAGACCATCATGATCAATAATGATGCGAAAGCTACTGAGATTTATATGCACATTTATTAAAAGAATCCGAAGTTCTTATGGTACTTGTTCTCAAAGGAATTAACTAAATTTTACTTATTGAAAGAACACAAAGTTCTTGTGTTGCTTGTTCTCAAAGAAAATGATTAAGATCCCACTTATCAAAAGAACTTGAAGTTCTTGCACTAAAGTTGAGACTACATGTCTTGCATATCTGAATGAAATATGAGCCCGTATATCTACAAATGTGAAAAGTTTTATATGAATTTAGTAGATGCATCTACATTGTTTTATCAACTTAAAATGAGAAGTTTGTGAGATTGATTCTAAAAGGATTCAGATTATGCAATTAGACTATTCGTCTTGCAAAAGCTAGTGAGTTTATATTTAGGCTATATCAGTTGTTACAAAGCCTATTGATTATGAAAAATACAGTTTAGCAAAATTTCAATTGGATGCCTCCTCTTTAATAGCCAAACTATGATAACAAAAGCGTTATTATTTATATGGTGTTTCCATATAGCAACACTTATATGCATCAAGCCAACGAGTTATAATAAACTCCTCGTTATGATTGGTTTTTTGTCAGAAGCCATACATTTCACATTTTATAATTTTTTAATGTGCGATATGAATTGCTCCACCACAACGCACAAAATGAGTAAATAAAAAGGGTTGAGAATATATATTGAGTACGAGTCTCCTTTTATGTTTAAACTCTTAAACATTAATTGGAGAATCATTTATGGGATGATTTATCTCAACATCAGAATGAAAGAATAATCAGCTGGATAAAGAAGAAAAATGAATTATCATTATCTAGATCCTCAAATATGAATTAAAGGTTCATAAGATAATTCAAGTTATTGTAGGTCAACTGCCAGACATATTTACTGACCTAATGAGAGTAATCAAGTCTTATATACCAGCTGAAAATGATCTAAGTTTAAATTACATGTTAGAGCGAATAAATGTAAATCATGCCTGAAGCATGATAGTTGAAATTGGTTCCAATGATCAAAATTCTCGTAAATAGAAAGTAGTATGAGATGGTCATATATTGGAGGCGGGTGCTCCTGAAGAGACCCAAAACATAACTAATTATAAAACTCTTGAAGAGTTTCAAGTACCTGAAATAAAGATTGAAATCTTGAAGAGTTCTTGATGAGTTATGTCACTACGAGAATGGAACCAGGAAATTGAAAAGTTGTCGACAACGGTTTTGCAAACAATTTTACATAGAATACTTCTATAGAAGTAAAGAAAAAATGATGATCTTGTATAGAAATCTATCCAGAAGTATAGATATTGAATTGGCCAGTGTAGAAAGACGCTTTGAACTTCTAAAAGAGAAGTATTTGGACTAGCAGTCCAAACACCTAAGGTGTAATGCAAGTGAGGCACAAATAAGTAGTCGTAAATACGACTTGAATTATGATTTATGAAAAAATTTAATTTTTTTAAGGTGGATGCAATTACTTTGGCAGTTATGAAATATTTTATATGCATCTAATTATTTTGTGGATCCCTATTTATCCTTGAAGAATTTAAAACGCTAGAAGCATTTGAAAATTTTCGAGGATATGTGATTTACTTTCACAAGATATGATACAAATGCTATCTTGTGTAGAGATAATGAAAGGTGGATACATCATGGAAAATATTACTCTAAAGTTTTATCCCTCGCGATCTTTAAAAAAAAGTATTCAAGATTGAATTATGAAGATTCAAAGATCTTTTGTGGTGTTTTCATGAGGGGGAGTAAACACGCGTTGCACTCTTTTTCCCTTAACCGAGGTTTTGTCCCAATGGGTTTTCCTAGTAAGGCTTCTAATTAGGCAACATGTTATGCGTATAAAAAATGTGTTTACTCTATTTCCTTCACTAAAGAAATTTTTTTCCCACTGTGTTTTTATCTTAGTAAGGTTTTAACGAGGCACATCATCTTCATAGACATCCAAGGGGGAGTGTTATGAATATTTATCTACGTGGATGTCTATCATGATAATAACTTTATCATGGAGATTTGACTTACTTTATTATTAGGAATATTATCTACATTAATTAGAGTTTAATGTATTATGTACTTCTTATGCCTATAAATAGATGATTTACTGAAGTCATTGTATATACAATTCTATATTTGAGAATAATACAAATCTTCTCATTTCTCTCATCTCTTTACTCTTTTATTCTTATTCATTGTTCTTTGTTATTTTATTCACAAGAAAAAAATATTTTTAAGCTCACATAGATTTGTTTTTGGAAAAATCTATGCAAATTCGGGTCAATTCATCAAGTTAAAAAATCATTGTTATCCAATTCAAAAAAATTATTATTATCCAATTCAAAAAAAAAATCATTGTTATCAATCTTTTCAATTTTACAAAATATTTGAAAAATGTTTTTTTTTATTTTGTAATCACATTTTTTTAATTTTTTAAAAGTATTTTCAATTTTTTTAAACAAACACATTTTCTACATTATTTTTTATTTCTAAGAAAGTAAAAGCAAAAATAATATTTGTTTCTTGAAACAAAGACGTACCTCATAACTTTTTAAAATCCAGATTTTTAAATGAAAAAAATACTCGGCGGTTGAAAACTTGTTTTTCATGGACGCCTAGTTTATATGTTAGGGTTTAAAAGTTTAAGGATATATAGATTGTTAAAAGTTTAAGATTTTATTGTTAAAAGTTTAAGACCCTAAAAGAATATGTAACAGCTTTAGGAGCTCAATTATAGTTATAATTTTTTATTGACATTGCAACAAATAATTACCCTTTTAAATAATCAAACTTGAACCTATTTTGCTTAAAAATCTTGAGAGATATGTTCAACGTTAATTAATTAACGCTCACACAACTAACAAGTATTTGGTGTATTGGTAAGACACATTGTACTCCCAAGAAGAGGATACGAGGTTAAACCTTAGAGTCGATATTATTGGTAGGAACAACCTCGCACCCCGCACATGAACCGTAAGACGGACATGCATATTAAAAAAAAATTAATGCTCACACATTTCGTACTAATCAGTAGTACTTGAATAGATGAGATAGTCATTGTTGTTTGAGGCGCGTAGAGATCAAAGCTTTTTCTCAAGTCACTCTCAACCATGGGGAATAACTTAGGGCTAAGAACTAGGCGTACAATTACAAACCAAACAGGGAGAAACAAAGATAAAAACCAAAATTGAGGGATACAGAAAATTACTAAAAATCAAATCTTAAAAAAGAAAAAAAGAAACAACAAGGAAGAAACAGTATGGGGTTTCTATTTTCATTGCAAAAGAAGACTCAGCGAGATTTCCCTTCTGCATAATTCACATGTTTATTTAGCCTCTTAAAACTTTCACTGCCCCTACACCAATAATCATTTATTTAGCCATCTATTAAGTATTAATTCAACTTCCTCATATTCTTAAAGTGTTTACAAGAACAGAAAGAAGAAAGAGAAGAAATGGGGAGAGGAAGAGTGGAGCTGAAGAGGATAGAAAACAAGATCAACAGACAGGTGACTTTCTCTAAGAGAAGAAATGGTTTGCTCAAGAAAGCTTATGAGCTTTCTGTGCTTTGTGATGCTGAGCTTGCCCTTATCATCTTCTCCAATCGTGGCAAGCTCTTCGAGTTTGGCAGCTCTGGGTATATATCAATTTACATTACCTTTGAATCCTTTGATTATTCTTATCTCAAACACCATGAAATTCTCTAACTTGTCTGCAAAAGATTGTTTTTTTTTTTTACAAACATCTGACATGTATCTCTCTCCCTCTCTCTCTCTCTTTGCTTTTGGGAAACCTGAGTTTACCAGCTTGTTTTTGAATGGAAGATCGACACGTTTCATCTCATTTGAGAAAAATGAAAAGACCCTTTCTTTATCTATCTTAACCGGTTTTTTTTTTTTTTACTCTTGGACTTGTTGATGTTTTTCACTGATCAGCGTGAGAGTACTGGTATAGTACGAACGAAACTCTTTTCTTTCACCTCAAAGCTGAAACAAAAGAGCTCAATCAGAAAACTAGTGTTTTGTCTTCTGATTTCTTAGCAAGATCTAGGGTTTCCCTTTGTCTTGTTGTCTTTTAATCCTATGATTTCCTGGTTTTGTCAATGTTTCTTATCTTCCTGTCTTTTCTAACAGCAGTATCATATATATATATACACGGAGGTTGTAAAAGGCTGACAAAATCAAGCAAACCCATTGTCCATAAACATTCATTTTTTTCCTTTTGATTCTTGGGGGAATCCCTAAGTCTCACATGTTTAGCTGAGAGCGTGCAAAGCTTGTCTTTTCTTCTTTCCTTTTGGCTCGATCTGTGCCTCAGTACAAATTATTGCTTTGTTAATTATTTGTTTTTTGTTTGTTATTTGCTTTGTTAATTGTTAGCTAGTTATATTGAAATTTTAGGGATGTAAAATTATAAAATTTTAAGATAAAAATATAAAGTATATAAACTACACGAGAGTT
This sequence comes from Hibiscus trionum, assembly GCA_030270665.1. Lineage (NCBI taxonomy): Eukaryota > Viridiplantae > Streptophyta > Magnoliopsida > Malvales > Malvaceae > Hibiscus > Hibiscus trionum. The sequence goes on from BSYR01000012.1 coordinate 3,510,702, forward strand.
TGAAATATTCATGGTGCGACAATTACTTTTATTCTTTCTAGCCCAGCTTTATGTCTGATCCACAATGTTCATTCTTTATCTTTTATTTGCAGCAAAGAACTAATTATTGTGTGTTTTATATAAGTTGATAATTTCGTTTTTGCAGTACGGCCAAGACCCTAGAGCGATACCAACAATGCTGCTTTACTCCTCAACCTCAACACAACTTCCCTGAGCATCAAACGCAGGTTAATTACCAAGTTCATCAACATTAGGTGTTGGATAATTATTGTCTGTCTCTCGACTTCACTTTTCTGTAAATATATCCGTATTCGCATCCGAATCCGATACATTTTCAGATACGGTACGGGAATATGTTAATAATTATTATAGCCTGGCCCTTTGCTTATCAATGCAGAATTGGTCCCAAGAGGTAATCAAGTTGAAGGGAAAATATGAAGAAATGGAACGCACCCAAAGGTTTCATGTTGTTTCCGAGTTGAAATCACTGTATCGTTAAGTCGTAATTTAACAAAGACATTAGCTAGTTCGATTCTAATTCATTTTTATGTTTATAATTACATCAGGCATTTGCTTGGAGAGGATCTTGGGTCATTGAATCTGAAAGAGCTGCAAAACATTGAGAAGCAGCTTGAAGGAGCTCTTGCACTGGCTAGACAAAGGAAGGTACTTTAATCAAGAACTATAGTTTGCAGTGAATCATTTAACATTTTTTTATGATTGATTCTTGAACAAAGAAAATTGCCGGTTTCATTTGATTCGTGTAATGTATAGTTGAAATTAAACAATTTGATTGAATCCATGTCTGAAATTAAACAATTTTTATGATATATGCTTCTTCTTGCCATTCTTAAACTGCAGACACACATTATGATGGAACAAATGGAAGATCTCCGGAGAAAGGTAACTCTTCATTTTACTTTAACCGATTGTGTTCACCCCGTATGTTAAACATACGGAGAACACAGGAAAAACTAAATATATTCGTGTCGGATACACACTAGCTAGTTATATTCGAGTCTAAGTAATAAGAATAGGATGAGATTTACCTACTCAATTTATATGGTGAAGCCTTTTGGTTTTACAGTTTCGAAACTCAATGTTTAACAGCTCCCTTTTACATATTTTGGCAGGAGCGTCAGCTTGGAGAGCTTAACAAACAGCTGAAAAGCAAGGTCATATATTCTGCTCCATGCATAGTACTAAATTGCAGATGCAGTTGCATATGGTGATTTTTTTCTAAAAAATAACTATTATTTTTAGCGGGACCTGTAAAACCGTTTCGATGCGACCTCACTATGGTTCCATGACTATTATTTAGTATATATTCTACTGTTACACCATTCACGATAACCATGTAAGTAGATTCTCTGTATTTTGCTTTAATCTTCAGCTTGATGCGGAAGATCAAAGACTGAAAACAATCCAAGGGTTGTGGAGTACTTCTAGTAGTACAGCAGCTGAAAATAGCGACTTTGCGCTGCAGCTTTCTCACCCCAACCCTATGGAATGTGACCATGAACCAGTTTTACAGATGGGGTACAACGACACAATCTATTTAGCAGAGTTTAAGGTTTAGATTTAGAGTTTATTTAAACAGAAAACTATCTTACGATGAATTTGATCGTGTCGTATTAGGTACCAGCATTATGTTCAAGCTGAAGGACCGTCGGTCTCCAAAAGCACGGCTGATGAGACCAACTTCATCCACGGATGGGTCATTTGAGCTAATTCCATCTCACATCAAAATACATATCTTTTATATATATTGTGATTTTGAGTCTAGTTTGTTTTAAAATTGGGATTTCCAATGTTGATACCATATATGTAGACTATGCTTAAAATAAAAAAGGCTTGGATTTTAAGCTAGTTTTCCTTCTTTAACTACTATATATAAGAAGGGTCAAGATCTTTTGACACGAGTAAAACTTAAGAGTTTTATATAATTTTTTAGATCATTGAAATAGTAAAAATGAATAGTTAAAATTAACGATAAATAATAAAAAAAAAATTATAAAAAAATAAATGGATTATCATTAATTAAAAAGTTTTAATCTTAAATATCAAGATCAGTTAGTTCGATAACGTGTAATTTTTTTTAGATTTTATAATTTAGATCTGGATTCTAACTTTATATAAATTGTTACTATTATATTTGAGCCTTCAAACAGATTGCTTTGTAGCCTAATTGTAGCCCCTATATATATGCTATTTAATTTGATCATGGTCAGTACTAAACATGCAATATATATGATTTTTGGTCTTGTAAAGTGATACATTTGGCATAATGGTAATAGTAATAACTGTGTATGTTCCTAATCCACTGGCAACTAAGACATATTAAAACTGTCTCCAATTTTATATTGTGGAATTGTGCTTCAAATAGAAGATGAAAGCTACAATTCTTTGGCATATCCTCAATGTCATTTACCTGATCATATAAAGTTTCTCAATAAATGAACCCGTGGAGTGGTCCAGTTGTAAAGGTTGATGTATTTCATCCAGGTGACCCGGTTTGAGTACCATGTGTGCGCGTTATTAAAGGTTAAGAAAATTGAACAAATATTATATTGTAATTACACCAACACATTCAAAAAAAATTCAATAAATAATAAAATGATTCGATAATTTTTTATTTTTAAAAATTATTTAATGCTACTTTTAATTTTATACTTAATAATTTCATATATTTTCTTTTTTTCAATTTTTTGAATATGTTCATTATAGTATTATATATTATAGATTTAATTTTTTATGTAATATAACTTGCATAATATATACAAATAATATAATAAAAATTTATAAAACATATTGTGCTTGGGTTGGGCTCCAATATTTTAAATCAACATTTTTTTTTCAAACTCGTTTTCCAAGACTAATATTTTTAAGGGAAAACTACACCAGTGACCATCGAAGATATTGGAGATACCTATTTGAACCACCGAACTAAAAAAAACGTCAATCACACCACCAAACTTATTAAATCAACCTATTTTGACCACCGCCGTTAAAAAATTAACGGAGGGGTGACGGAAGTGCCACGTGGCAGTTAACAGGATATTTCTAAAATTACACATTTGGTCCTTGTTATTTACACATTCTTTCAATTTAGTCCTAATTTTTAATTAATAAAATAATAAATTATTTAATTAAGTGGTGACACGTGTCAAGACCTTATTGGAGGATTTTAATTATTTATATTTAATTTTATTAATTTATTTTCCCCCTCCAATCAGGTGGTGACACGTGTCACCACCAATTTAGAGGAGAAAAACATTTTTTCCCTCAATGCAAGCTAGGGGATTCGAACCTGGGACACCCAAGTGTAAAGGCAACAGCTCTCCCACTGCACCAAGCACATCTTTGTGCTATAATTCTCCAGATATAATATATATCTCTTATTAATTTCTACATTTATAGACCAAAAGCTCAAACCCTAAACACTAATTTCACATATATAAATCTTAAACCCTAAACTCTAACCCTGAATATTTCAAATTAATTTCACACTAAATATTTCAAATTAAACCTTAAACCCTAAAATTTTCAAATTAATTCCACGCTAAATATTTTAAATTAAACCCTAAACTCAAACCCTAAAAATTTCAAATTAATTCCACATTAAATATTTTAAATTAAGCCTTAAACCCTAAACCCTAAATATTTCAAATTAAACCCCAAACCCCAAACCCTAAACCCTAAATATTTCAAATTAATTTGAAATTTAGGGTTTAAGGTTTAGGGTTTGGGGTTTAATTTGAAATATTTAGGGTTTAAGGCTTAATTTAAAATATTTAATGTGGAATTAATTTGAAATTTTTAGGGTTTGAGTTTAGGGTTTAATTTAAAATATTTAGCGTTGAATTAATTTGAAAATTTTAGGGTTTGAGGTTTAATTTGAAATATTTAGTGTGAAATTAATTTGAAATATTCAGGGTTAGAGTTTAGGGTTTAAGATTTATATATGTGAAATTAGTGTTTAGGGTTTGAGCTTTTGGTTTATAAATGTAGAAATTAATAAGAGATATATATTATATCTGGAGAATTATAGCACAAAGATGTGCTTGGTGTAGTGGTAGAGTTGTTGCCTTTACACCTGGGTGTCCCAGGTTTGAATCCCCCAGCACGCATTGAGGGAAAAAACGTTTTTCTCCTCTAAATTGTTGGTGACACGTGTCACCACCTGATTGGAGGGGGAAAATAAATTAATAAAATTAAATATAAATATAATTAAAATCCTCCAATAAGGTCTTGACACGTGTCACCACTTAATTAAATAATTTATTATTTTATTAATTAAAAATTAGGACTAAATTGAAAGAATGTGTAAATAACAAGGATCAAATGTGTAATTTTAGAAATATCCTGTTAACTGCCACGTGGCACTTCCGTCACCCCTCCGTTAATTTTTTAACGGCGGTGGTCAAAATAGGTTGATTTAATAAGTTTGGTGGTGTGATTGACGTTTTTTTTTAGTTCGGTGGTTCAAATAGGTATCCCCAATATCTTCGGTGGTCACTGGTGTAGTTTTCCCTATTTTTAATTAAAGCATCCTAAATTTCGGAGTGGTCTTTGAGTTGGGAAGGATAGCACGACCTTTAAATAGACAGAAGCAGCGCTACATGCTATATTTCTTGTTCATTAATAAGAGTATCTTTACTAAGGAAAAAAATAGGGATGGTAATGGGTCGGGTTAGGTCAAGTTTTTTTATTAATCTGCACTTAATTTAAAATTTTAACACCTCCATTTAAACCCGATCCGACTCGATATTTTATGATATTTCACCGACCCGAACTCAAACTCGAATTCTAGAGTAAAAATTTAAACTCAACCCGATTCGACTCAACATAAATAAAAAAATTACCAATTTTCATTAGTATTCAATAAAAATAAGGAGCTAATTGTAAAAATACAAATAGAGAGGAGCATTATAATAATTATTCTACTTTTATTAGACAAAATAGAAAGATAATTGAAATATATATAAAAAGAGAGAGACATTGTAGCAATTATACCTAAATATTTATAATAAAATTAAACTATTGTCCTGGGTCGGGTCGGGTAGCGTATCTTTCACATTAAACCCAAACTCGATCCGACCTGACCTCGTCCTCAAAAATCAAACCCTAACCCAATCTAAACCCAAAATTTTCTTTAAAAAACTCGATCTTATAGAATCGGGTCGGGTCAGAACCCATTAGATAAGGGTCAAATGGCCATCCCTAAAAAACTAATATAGATATTGATTTGTTTAAACTATTATAATTTGTCTAACTAAATTTAGTGTCACAACTTAATCAAATATCAATTCAATTAAGAATTTATCAACTCGCCAAAATTTATAATATAAATAAAAACAATTTACATACATATAACAATGGAATTAGTCTAGAACATGTGACACATACTGTTACGCAACTAAACACGATTAATTTTTCTAATAACTTTTAAATAAATATTAAAATTTTTAAAAACTCATCTTACAACTAATTATATTTCAATAACATAATATCAACTAAAAATATATTTACATGTCGAGCCGCTTTGTCTTTTCTCTCCAGTGTCGCCGTCACATTTTTTTATTCTTGTCTAATTTTATGATCGACGGCAGTACCAGCCTTAGTGCTGGTTGTCGACCGTCGGTCACCCTCTTTTTATTTATTTGTTTCGTTCTTTTAATTTTAATCTTTTTAATTTAATAATTTTTTATGACAATTGACACGCTTTCTTATACTTTTTGGTACGTATTTTCTGCCTCTTGACATATTTTCTGTTATTTATTTTTCTTTCAGGGTTGGATTTGACGTCATCACGACTTATTAAGATGGCGCTTTTTTGATTATCCTGTTGACCCCCTGTTTTGGACCCTCGAACTAGATCTAGATGTAAGTTTAGTCACTGCTCTTGTTCGCGATTGAATTGTGGTAATAAATGTGTTGTCAATGTGCCCCTATTCTGTAATATGCATTTTTTTAATGTTGTTTGTTGATGGTTTTTACCTTCATCATCGAGTTTTGGTGATGTTTTGTATCTACTTTGTTTCGAGTCTTTGAATTAGATTTTTATCTTTTCTTTCTTTGGTCATGTTTATGATGTAGAAACGTTAGTTTTCGTGTTTTTAAGAATATGTCCGGATCAAATTTATTGTAAACTTTCATCTTAATTTTTTTTTATTAATAAAACTGACGTAACCATATATATATGTCATTATTTTTTTCCAACTCATTATCGATCTTTTTTCTATGTCAGCTTCCCCTCATTGTTCAAACTTACAGAATATTTCTTCCATCCCCAACCAATCAATCGTTTCATAATGTTATTCTTTCTTTCTTTTCCTTTTCAACATATGAAACCCAACCAGCAAGGATTTAAAAAGTGGACCGTGACTGTGATTTCGGCCGCGATATAGCGGTTGCGTCGTCGTCTGAAACTGCGATCGATATAAAAACGGTTTGCGGTTGCAGCAATTCAATTGTTTTTGTCCGAAACCACGATATAACGCCGCGACCGCGATTCAAAGCCCTGTTAACCAGAAAAATAATCGCCTTAAAACTTAAATAATTGTTATGAAATTCATAGAAAAAAAGCTACTGCCACTGCTTGTTCTCATCTTTTCATACATTGACAAAAAAATGTTTGTTAAGTATGGCTCATATATTGTAAAAGGACAGATGCTAGCTACTTTAACTAGGATTAGAACAATTGTAATCCTAGTTAAAGTAGGATTGAGTATTAGTTATCTTAGTTAGAATAGGACTTGGATGTAGGGGGCTATATAAAGAGGCTTACCCTCACCTCATTAGACACTTCATCAATTGTTCTTTAGGCTTTGCGGAACGAGATCATATGTCCATCAAAGGAGTACTCGAGTTTTCGGTGGGCTCAGATTAAGTGGGTTGGGAGTATGGGGGCGAAGCCCTCACGGCACGGTACGGGATATCTTTCTAATTGTACCGGGTCTATAAATAGATGTGTTATTTGTAACCTAAGGACCATTGATTGAATAAAAGATAACAACCGCTCTTTGCTCCCTGAGGACGTAAGCACACTGTTAAACCTCGTTAAATCTCTTGTGTTCTTGCTTGTTTGATTTTCTTTTTCGTTTGTCGTGTGCACAACAATTGGTATCAGAGAGCCTGGTTGCGATGACTATGTCCGGTGCGAAATTCGAAGTGGTCAAGTTCAATGGTGAAGATAACTTCGGATTGTGGAAGACGAGGGTAAAGGATATGTTAGCGAAACAAGGGATTTCAAAGGCTTTACGATCTACAAAACCAACATCGGTGGAAGAAGTCGATTGGGAAGAACTACAACAACAAGCGACTAGAACCATACGATTATGTTTGACATATAAGATTATGTATCACATTATGGATATAACGTCTCCATGAGAGATATGGAGCAAGTTGGAAAGTCAATTTATGTCCAACTCTCTGACAAATAAATTGTATCTAAAGCAGAAGTTGTATGGGCTGAAGATGCAGGAAGGTCAGGATTTGGCGCAACACGTGAATATCTTTAATCAAATAATCACTGATTTAACTCAACTTGATGTGAAGATTGAAGATGAAGACAAAGCAATGATTCTGTTGTGTTCGTTGCATTCTTCTTATGAACATATGATGACTACTCTTACAAATGGGAAAGAAACAATCAAAGTTGAAGAGATTACTGCAGCCTTGTTGGCCCACAACCAGGGAAGGAAGAATACAGGTGAAAGCTCTCACGCTGATGGTTTATATATTAAGGGTAATCACGACCGTGGAAGGAAGTAAGAGAATGAGGGTTTTGGAAGACGAAATTCTAGATCAAAATCTAGAGGCAAGAAGATGTTTCGTTGCTACAAGTGCAAGGAGCCAGGACATATGAAGCGAGACTGTCCAAAGTGGAAAAAGGAGTCAGATGATAAACATGATGCATCATCCAAAACTGTGAATGTGGTGCAGAATGAAAATTCGGATTGCAATGATGGTGATATGCTTTCTATTTTAACAACTCAGTTCACGGATGCTTGGATTCTTGATTCATGATGCTCTTATCATATAACACCTAACAGGGAGTGGTTTTCTACCTATATGTATGTTAATTCTGGTTCTGTCTATTTAGGTGATGATAGATGTTGCAATATTGCCGGTATTGGTGAAGTCAGAATTAAGATGTATGATGGTACTGTTAGAACATTATGTGATGTTAGACATATACCAGATTTGAAAAAGAATCTAATTTCTTTGTGTAAGTTATCCGAGAAGTGTTAGAGTTTGAGGGAGAGTGTAAGTTATCCGAGAAGTGGTAGAGTTTTATTTAATCTATAATTAGAGTTTATTCCCAAGTCGGTAGTTTAGATTTACTAGAAGTCTTATTTAAATTAGGGATAAATATTATTTAAATTAGAGATAAAAGTATAGTTTAACTATACTAAAACTCTGTAATTGCCTATTTAAAGGCTTACCGTACACACATTTGAATAATTAAGAATAATAAGAAAATACAGAGAAACACATTGTTCTCTCTGAAAAATATCCTTTCCATCTTCTTCAAACAACAAATACCTAACCACCGATCACACACACACAAACCACCATCATTAATTGCATCTCCGGCCACCATGGCCCCTTTCTCACATGGTATCATGAGCCAACAACGGTCTTAATGTCGTTACTCTGATCTGATTTTTTTCTTTTCATATGCACACTTTTTTTTATGCTGCTATCATTAGGCCACGCTCGTTCCTTCGCTTCTCCTTCATTGGAATCTTACATCTCTGGTGAAATTTTGCTCGTTTATTTTTGTTGTTTTGTCAAAAAGGTTATAGTTTAGCCTTAAAAAACTATTTGGTTCTATCTTAGCCATCCGTTTTAAAAAAGATAGGAGAAAAGGTTTTAGTTTAGCCTTAAAGAAAAACTATATTATTTTTCAAGGGATTCTACATCAAAAATCCAAGCTGGGACTCTAGTACGTGTAACTACCAGCTTGAGGGAGAGTGTAGATTTCTGTGATCGTTATTGAATGGAAGCAGCTACTTAGTCCGTGAATGGTAGAAAAAGCTGGAAGACATCTCAGAAGATGCAAAAACCAGAAAAAGATCATCACTGACATAGGAAAGCTGGAAGACATCTAAGGAAGGTGCAGAACCAACAACTACAACAAAGTTGGTAGTCATCTCAAGAAGGATGCCGAAACCAGCAACATCAGCTGCAAATTTTCAACAATGACCGTGCAAAGAACAACATGATTATATCCTAGTTGTTCAACTCAATGGCTCCCGGAAAAGGGAGATCTTTTTCTCTAAGAAACAACAGAAGAAATATGAGTAGGACATCACATTCAAGATTCAAGTTGGTGCTCTACTACGTTTACTCACCAGCTTGAGGGGGAGTGTAAGTTATCCGAGAAGTGTTAGAGTTTAAGGGAGAGTGTAAGTTATCCGAGAAGTGGTAGAGTTTTATTTAATTTATAATTAGAGTTTATTCCCAAGTCAGTAGTTTAGATTTACTAGAAGTCTTATTTAAATTAGGGATAAATATTATTTAAATTAGAGATAAAAGTATAGTTTAACTATACTAAAACTCTGTAATTGCCTATTTAAAGGCTTACCGTACACACATTTGAATAATTAAGAATAATAAGAAAATACAGAAAAACACATTGTTCTCTCTGAAAAATATCCTTTCCATCTTCTTCAAACAACAAATACCTAACCACCGATCACACACACACAAACCACCATCATTAATTGCATCTCCGGCCACCATGGCCCCTTTCTCACACTTTGGGCACTTTGTATAAGAATGGTTTAATTCATAAAGCTGATGAGGATAGAGAAACCATTAGGATTGTTAAAGGTGCATTGACTATGATGAAAGGAAAGACAACTGCAGGGAATATCTATAAACTGTTAGGGAGTATAGTTGTAGGTGGAGCTCTAAAATATGTGATGCATACTCTAAGGGTAAACATAATAGATCATCCTTTAAACCCATTAATGATGTTTCTACAAGTAGGTGTTTACAACTAATTCATACTGATCTATTTGGGCCAATTAGGACAACTAGCTTGGGTGGAAAATCATATGCTTTTGTGCTTGTTGATGGTTACTCTAGATATACTTGGGTTCTCTTTTTAAGCACCAAGGATGAGGCTTTAGAAAACTTCATCACATTTTCAAAATTAACCCAAAATAATTTTGAACTTAAAATTTCACATATTAGAAGTGATCATGGAACGGAATTTCAAAATATAGGTTTTAATGAATTTTGTAATGAAAATGGGATTAGCCATAATTTTTCGGCTCCTCGAACTCCTCAACAAAATGTGGTAGTTGAGAGGAAAAATAAAACTTTAGAAGAAATGGCTAGGACTATGCTTTGCGAAAACAATTTACCTAAGTACTTTTGGGCGGAAGCCACTAACACCGCTTGCTATATTATTAACCGAGTAATGATTAGGTCTGTTTTAAAGAAAACTCCTTATGAGATTTTAAAATCTAAAAAGTCTAACATTAACTATTTTCACCCTTTTGGTTGCAAGTGTTTTGTTTTGAATAATGGAAAAGACAATTTAGGTAAATTTGACGCAAAAAGTGATGAAGCTATTTTTCTAGGTTACTCTTTAAACTCTAAAGCCTATCGTGTGTTTAACAAAAGAACTTTAGTTGTAGAGGAATCTATTCATGTGGTTTTCAATGATAACCTCCTTTTGAGGAAGAAATCTTGTGATGGTGATAATGTAGGAATCCTTGATGCCTTTGATGGAGGACAAACTTCAAAGGAGGATGAGATTCCAACTAAAGAAGAAGATGCACAAGATCCACCTCTTGAAGCCTTGAAGGACTTGGCTCTTGAGGAAAATGAAGTGAGCTACCCAAGGGAGTACAACTATGTCAAAGGTGGTGAAATCTTGGGTGATCCATCCAAGGGGGTAACTACTAAATCTTCTCTCAAACAAATGAATCATGTTGCTTTTATCTCATGCATTGAGCCTAAGAACATTAAAGAAACATTAAAAGATGATTTTTGGATTATGGCTATGCAAGAAGAGTTAAATCAATTTGAGAGAAGTAATGTATGGACATTAGTTGAAAGGCCTAGTAATCAATCTACTATAGGAACTAAATGGGTATTTAGGAATAAACTAGATGAGAGTGGTAACATTGTGAGAAACAAAGCTAGATTAGTTGTTCAAGGTTACACTCAAGAAGAGGGAATAGATTTTGATGAAACCTATGCACTCATAGCTAGAATGGAAGCTATTAGTATGTTGCTTGCATATGCATGTTATCATAACTTCAAGCTTTTTCAAATGAATGTGAAAAGTGCATTTTTAAATGGTTTTATAAATGAAGAAGTGTATGTGGAACAACCACCGGGTTTTGAGGATTCAAAATTTCCAAATCATATTTTCAAACTAACCAAAGCACTTTATGATTTAAAACAAGCTCCTAGAGCTTGGTGTGAAAGGCTTTCAAACTTTTTGATTGAAAAAGGTAAGGTGGACACTACACTTTTCGTAAAAAGATATAAAAATGGCATTTTAGTAGTGCAAATATATGTTGACGATATCATTTTTGGATCTACTAATGACTATCATTGCAAAGAGTTTACTAAGTTAATGCAAGGTGAATTCGAGATGAGCATGATGGGGGAGCTCTCATTCTTCTTGGGACTCCAAATCAAACAAATGAAGGATGACACCTTCATCAATCAAGCAAAGTACGTGAAAGATATGCTCAAGAAGTTTGGCTTGGAGCAAGCAAAGCCTCAAGCTACACCAATGAGCTCATCTACAAAGCTTGACAAAGATGAAGGATGTAAGTGTGTTGACTCTAAGCTTTATCGCTCTATGATTGAATCTTTGCTTTACCTTACCGCAAGTAGACCAGATATATTGTTTAGTTTTTGCTTGTGTGCTAGGTTTCAAGCTAGTCCTAGAGAGTCTCACCTAATAGACGTTAATAGAGACTCAACCTTCAACCTTCATGCTTATTCGGATGCGGATTATGGGGGATGTACAATTGATAGGAAAAGTACTTCGGGAACTTGCCAATTCTTAGGTAGCATTCTCATATCTTGGTTCTCTAAGAAACAAAATAGTGTAGCTCTATCCATCACCGAAGCCGAGTACATATCCTTAGGGAGTTGTTGTGCTCAAGTCCTTTGGATGAAGCAACAACTCTTAGATTATGGAGTTAAAGTTGAAACCACACCCCTTAAGTGTGATAACACTAGTGCTATATGCTTAACCAAAAATCTCATCCAACACTCTAGAACCAAACATATAGAAATAAGACATCATTTCATTGGAGATCATGTCCTTAAGGAAGATGTTGTTATAGAGTACGTTGACACCTTGAACAAACTAGCGAACATTTTTACCAAACCTCTAGACAAAGAGCATTTTTGGTCCCTTAGGAGAGAGTTAGGTCTAACTAGCCTACCTTGACCCTTTAGGACTCTTTTTGAGGTCAAAATTGCTTGAATTTGTGAAAATGCATGTTTATATGTTGTTGATCTTGATAGAAACCATGCTTATAGCTAGGGGGTATGTTTTTGTTAAAATATGCTTAGAACTGCTCATTCATCAATTGCATTCATTTAGGAGGTGTTAAAGTCGAGCCTTTGGTTGTTCTAAAAGCCAAAAATGCATTTCTGGGCATAGGGTATTGATACGGCCTTCTGCGTATCGATAAGCGTACTATATTAGTTTACTAGACTGCATTTTTTCTCTTGCGAGTATCGATACGGTTAAACTCGTTTCGGTATGATATGTGAGCGTTTCAATACAGATGATATATGTTTCGATACGGACCTTTCACACGCGTTTCCAAGTGTAGAACTAATATTTTGATATAATAATTGAAAAATGTTTGGACTAATTTGAAAAGAATTTAAAACTTGGTTTTAAGTCCAAACAACTTGAATTTATGTCTGAGGTATTTTAAAAGGCTTTTGGAAAGATTTTTCATGCTTTTAAACAACCAAACTTGTGATTTCAAAGTGCCCGTACCGATATGGTCCAACTCGTATCGATACCTTTTCTGCCCAGTTTGGTTACTGCCAAAACCCGTATCGAAACAGGCTTGGCCGTTTCGATATGGAGAGGGGTCGTTTCGATACGCCTGGTAAGCGTACCGATCCCCATTTAACAACCCCAACGGTCATATTTCCCAACGGTCTTTTAAACGTCATACCGTACCAATATGCCCTCAAGCGTATCGATACGCCTAGGCTGGCAAGAGCCCAACAGCTAGTTTCTGATGAAGGTCGTACCGATACTGGTCCAAGCGTATCGATACAGAAGGCTGCAGAACAGCATTAATGAAGAGAAATAAAGTCCTCAACGGCTCCAAATCATCCTCAACGGCTCCAAATCATCCCCAACGGCTACAAACTCAAAGAGGAGTATAAAAGGGACCTCCAAGCATCAAGATATGGTTAATGCTTCAATTGTCAATCAAAAAATGATCAAAAAGTGTATTTGTACTTAAATTGTCAATTCTTGTATAGACAAACACTAGTGAGCCAAAATTGTTAAATTTGCTCAAGTGTTTTAGGTTTTGGGTGAGTGCAAATTGTGCAAACAAATACCTATTAGAGGGATTTAAGTTTACTTATCTCTTCTCTTTTGTAAAGAGGGTTTGATCAAGGCTTTGGGTAGAAAGCTTGATCGGTGTATAAGGGTTTCCTCCTAAGCCTAGAAAAGGGGAAGAATCAATAGTAGATTGATTGGAAATCCTTAGTGGGAAGCTAAGGTGGTGGATGTAGACCTTGGTTAGAAGGTTGAACCACTCTAAAATTATTGTGTCAATTATCTTTTTAGCTTCCTTACCACATCCACCCAAATTTCTACCTCTCCACCACTTGGTGAGCAACATCGGTTGAAGGAATCGAGCATCTTAAAACTCAACATCAGGGAATTACCATTTTACCCTCGTATCGATACACCCTTTGGCGTATCGATACACGATTGCGCAGACAGCTTATTAATGGTATTAAAAGAGTTTCACTTTTACCAAAATTAAAATTTCAAAACCCTAGCCGTTTTTACTCTATAAAAAGCCTCTCAATCTCTCATATTTTCACCACAAAACTAAAAATCTCTTGAGGGTTTATCAACATCAAGCTAAGCTTTGAAAGCTTTCTATCAATTTGATGCAAGTTCTTTTTCCATTCCTCTCTATCAATATCAAGGTATAAAATTCTTCTTATCTTTTTTATTTTCTTTGATTTTCGTTTTAAATTTTTTCTTGTTTTGTTTTGTTTTCTCAAAAACAAATTTTTTGTTTTTGATTTGTCTTTCAAATTTTTTTTAAACCTTGATTATTGATTTTCAATGGGTTGAATGAGAAAAATAATGCATACACATTGTTTTGATCTATTTCTCTAGACAATGGCACCCAAAAAGAGAGCGCATACTAGCGAAGTCGGTGAAGTATCCAATCCCGGAGATGGTACTCGTCCTAATTTGACCCTTATCTATCAAAGATGTTTCCGAATCACCGGGGAACTCAACTATTTTCGCACCTTTCAAAATTATAAGATTCGTCCGGAGAGGGTGATTTTCGTTCCTTTCCTTAATTCGGAGCGCTTCAAGTTTGTCTACTTATCTTTGCTCCAAGAATGGAAATTTATGGATTTTATACAAATCACGGGCTTTTTCTTTCGCAATTTGGTTTTAATATTCTATGTCAATGCCAAGTGTGTCTTCGATCTCACGGGTAATATTGTTGCCGTCAACTCCTATCTCATGGGCAAAAAGATTACCATCGATGTCCCATCTCTTTGTGCTATTTTTAAGTTAGAAGATGAGGGTATCGAAGATGAGAATTCCCTTGGTCCTATCTTGGAAGGTTCTGTGACGGTTCTCAACACTCAAGATCGAATCCTTCACTTGATGATTACTTGGTGGTTTAGGCCTTCGGGAGGGAAATATTCAACCATCCGTCAAGTAGATGATTTTTGGATTCGGTGCTTCCGTCAAAGACAACAACCAAATCTTGCTCGCTTTATGTTTGCAGAGATTGTCTATCTCGTGCAACACTGCCATACAACTCTTGTCACTTCATTCATATATTGCACCGCCTTGAGTTACTTCTTCACTCAAAAGGAGATTGATTGTTCTCACGACTACCCAACACTCCTCACCGATCCCATTGATGAAAGATCTCTTTCTAGGGGGAAGTTTCATTACTTCAATGGTAGTTAGTTTCGTCTCTCTGAACTTCCTAGCGATGCAATTCTAAAAGAGATTGACAATCCTCAAGCTCCTCCTTCACCTTCCATAGATGCTTTTATGACTTTTCTCAACGAACAATTCACGGGCTTACGCACGAGAATTGCTTCCATGGATCAAGTTATAAATTCAGGGTTTGTCGCCATAGATACACGCTTTACAAGCCTTGAAGATCGTGTGAAGAATGTGGAGACGTGTCTCACTTCTCTTGAAGGCGGTTACAATTCGATGAACATCTCTCTTACCGCTTTTCATGATGAATGGCGTCAATCAAGGAGGAATGATGATGCCAACGAAGAGGACGATGAAGATGATGAAGATTGCGATGGAGAAGAGTAGTAGATTATCTTTACATTCCATTCATGTCATTTAGGATTTCTATTTATGCACTTTGAATTATGTTCTTTAGGATTAAGTCTAAAACCTATGCTTTGATTATTGTTATTTGGATTTTATTTTGATGTTTCCTTTGTTATGAACTTAATGTTTATTTATTAAATGTTGCTTGGTTATTATTTATGCTTTTTGCCTATGTCTCTATTTTTTGATCTAACAAAAAGGGGAGAGGGAACAAGCTCAAGCTCACTTAAAATTTTAAATTTTAACTTAAATTTTACCTAGGTAATATTAAGGGGGAGTTGTTTTACAAAGTTTTTCAAAAGTCTTAAAAATTTTAAGTTTTGGTTTTGTTATATCAAAAAGGGGGAGATTGTAAAACCTATGTTTGATTTTTATATAACAAAGTATTTTAAGAATTAAATTGAAAAACTTGAAATAGATTTTTAAGTCCTCAAAAAGGTTTTAAATCAACAAGGCTTTAATATAGTTTGAAAAACTCTAACTCCAAAATATTTTCTAAGTGTTCCAAGGCCAATCTATTGAAAAGCGCATATGTGTATCGATACTCTCCTTGCCGTATCGATACCTTTTTTTTACCAAACTTGGCCACTAGAGAAATTCGTTTCGATACGCCCCTTACCGTATCGAAACAGGGTATCGAAACAGATTGTATTTGTATCGATACACTATCTCTATAAAATCACACTGAGTTTGAAAGGCGTACCGATACGGTGTCACCCGTATCGATACGGATTTAATGGAATTTTAAATTCGAGAGCCTTAAATGTTTTTTATCGTTGGTGTCAGTTGTTAGGTAATAGATTTTTAAAGAATTGGTTGACTCGTACCGATACGCTCTTACTCGTATAGATACAGAATCTTCCAGTGAGCTTTGTGAGAATAATGGTATCGATATGGTCTTACCTGTACTGAAACACTTCCCTAACTTGTACCGATACGCCTACACACGTATCGATATGCCCATCTTGTAATTGTGCAACGACTCTTTCTGTTTTGAGACAGGTATCGATACAGATCCCCGCGTACCGATACGGTAGGTTGCAAAAGTGCATTTATGGTGAAAAGAGAGGGTCCCAACGGCTATAATCAATACCCTAACCACCCAAACAACTAGAATTAATGGAGAAGGTATAAAATGAAGCCAATTGAAGACTAGCAACAACTATTGCATCCAAGAGAAACATCTTTACAAAAATCCAAGCTCAAAGTGCCTAAATTTTTATTTCTAGTAAAATCCCAAATTGTGTTGTGTTGAATTCCAATCTTGTATTCCAATTTGGGTTGAGTGCTTGTATTTAAAGAGGCAAACTTGTATTGAGAGATATTCTTCTTGCCTTCAATTCTTCTTTGTATTCTTGTGAGGGTTTGGTCAAATTTTGGGTAGAAAATTTGACCGGTATTGTAAAGGTTATCTTCTAAGCCTTGAAAAGGGGAAGAGCAATTAGTGGATTGTTGGGAAATCCTTAGTGGTAGCTAAAGTAGTGGATGTAGAGTTCATTTAGAACTTGAATCACTCTAAATTGTCTTGTTCTTCAATTTTAGTCATTCCACTTTCTCCAATAAATTTTAAAAACTCAATTCACTCATCCCCTTTTGGCTTTGATCAATCCATTGATCCACTAAACAATAATGTGGCATTAAAATGTAAAGAAAAATACTTTATTGAATTGTTTATTATTTATGGGTTTATATTTTTTTTAATCCTATGATAAGGACACACTTTAAAGATAAAAGTTATTTTAATTCGAAGTTCTTATGATAAATATCATCTTCTTTTTCAGTAGGGTCACTAGTTGAATTCTATTGAAAATGTTTTAAAACAATATAAGTAATAAAAAATTAAGGGTAAACTACTTAAAAGACCACTATACTATCATTTAAGATTCAATTTGACCACTATACTTCTAATTGCAGCAATTAAACCACTGAACTATTAAATTGGACTCAATGTGACCACCTATCGTTAAAACTTAACAGATGAGGTGACATGCAGTTAAAAGAAATATGTATAATTACTCATTTGGTCCTCGCAACTTACATATTATATCAATTTGATCTTAATTTTAATTTAATAAAAATTTAATCAACCAATCAGATGATGACACGTGTCATCATATTTCTCTTGATTTTAATATCAATTTAATATATTTAATCAACCAATCAGATGGTGACACGTGTCACCACATTGGTTGAAAACAAAGGAACAAAGAAATAAAGAAAACAAATGACATGGTTGGGGATCAAACCCAAGCCAATAGCTTGGAGAACTGGCACTATAACCACTAGGCTAACCTGCTTTAGTTGTCATGAATTGATAATATATAGTTTTAAAGGTTACTTTGTTGGTAAAAATTAATATAATTAATAATATTTATTATTTTCAAAAAATATTTATATATAATATATTAATGATTAATAACAATATGACCATTGATACAATAATGTCGATGAACATAAATTTTATATTAAAAATTTATTTAACGAATCTAAATTCACGAACATAATTTAATTAAAAATTAATTTAACGAATTTAAATTCACGAACATAAATTTTATTTTTAATATAAAAATTTATTTAACGAATCTAAACTCGTGAACATAAATTTTAATATACTTTTTTTATTTTTAATATAATAATTTAATTAAAAAATAATAAAAAAATAAAATTATTAACAAATAATTTTATGCATCCCAAAAGTGTCATGTTTGATTCCCCTTAATTCAAATTTATTTCTTTTTTACTAGCATGAGCAATAAACTAAGATATATATTAGATTTTGTACATTGTATCACAATGATATATAGTTTGCCTAGTTATAAGCATGTGGCCCTCCTACTAAGCTAACACAGGTTCAATTCATGCCAAAAGCATGTATGCCATGCCTTTATTTTCTTCCTCCAATTTGTGACACATGTCACCAGATGATTGGAGGAGAAAATAAAATTATTAAATTAAATATAAATAACTAAAAAGTCCTCTAATAAGGTGGTGATGTCACCACCCTTAATTAAATAATTAATTTGTTTTTTAAATTAAAGTTAGGACCAAATTGATAGAGTCTATAAGTAACGTGGACTAAATGTGTAATTATATAATATTTTACTAATTGACACGTCACTTATCCCATTAGGTTTAAACGACATGTGGTCACATTGAGTCCAATTTAATAGTTAAGTGGTTTAATTGTTGCAATTAGAAGTATAGTGGTCAAATTGAATCTTAAATGATAGTATAATGGTATTTTAAGTAGTTTACCCAAAAATTAATAAGTAACATTATATAACTTAGTTTTTGTATATGAACTTACGTACTCTCAATACATTAAATATAAATCCATAGGATGAGTCTACTACGTGCGACGAACATTGATGAACACTACTAACGATGAACACCATTAACTTTTTTAAAAATTTTAAAAATCTAAAGGACTAAAATTATAATTAAAATTATCTCTTAAAAAATAAAAATCAATTTTAATAATTACTTTATAATATTTTTTTAATAGGTTAGAATCAAATATACCCAATTCTCCTAAACCCTAACAAAATCAATCTCTTAAAAAAATAGAAATCAGTTTATAATTTTTTAATAGATTAGAATCAAATATACTAACTGATTTCTATTTTTTAAGAGATTGATTTTGTTAGGATTTAGGAGAATGGGGTATATTTGATTCTAACCTATTAAAAAAATATTATAAAGTAACTATTAAATTTGATTTTTTAAGAGATAATTTTAATTATAATTTTAGTCTTTTAGATTTTTAAAATTAAAAAAAATAACGGTATTCATCGGTGTTCATCGTTAGTGGTGTTTATCAATGTTCGTCGCCCGTTGTAGAATTTTCCTAAATCCATATACACTAATATTTGGGCCTTTAGACTTAATAAACATATTCTTAATCATTTGACAATGCACGTTTACCTTACAGATAAATCAGTTGAACTCAAATCTCTTAGGGTGAACATCATTCACTTTTCCACTAAGATCAACAATTGTTGAGTTAACTTGATAAGTATATTTGATTAATTATCTTAATTTTTTCATATATTTATATAATTTTATAAAGATTATTATATTTTTGTATTTATATTCAAATGTATCATACATAGATACTTCGAGAAGAGTTGAATCGATATAATCACAAAGGATTTTTTTTTTGACAAATTATAAATTTAATTTTAATCCTACTTAGAGGTAGATCTAGTAAATTTGACCTGAAATCTGATAACCGAGCCGATTTACTTGAACTGAGACTCGAAACTGTCCCGAACATGATGATTCGAAATTTGATCCGAAACCGAACCGGTTTTTAGTTGAACCGAAATGGACCCCAACTAAATGGAGCTGAACCGAATGAACTCGAATCGAAGACAACCCGAAATAAATAAAAGATATTAATATAAATGAAGAAAGATGAGATATGAACAACCGCACAACTCACCAAAAAGTCAAATATATTGGCTTTATAAAGCCATATGTAGGGTGTAAAAAACTGATCAACCTAAGAACTTGATTAAAATCGACCGATCTCCCATTGACCCGAAATTTACCCGAACCGAAATGACCCGAAATACAATAGAACCAAACCGAAACAAAACCGAATCTGAACCGAATGATATCATACCCGAAATGATCCGAACCAAACCCGAATCGATTGACCCGTTTGCCACCTCTACTTAGAGGGAAGGGAAGAAAACTCTAGGAGAAGGAGAGTGCTTTTACTGGGTCCAAAATCCATAATCTAAAGAAATATGAGAGAATAAAGATGAGCAGCTTGACCAACCAGTCGAATATACTTGTTCCACAAAGATATTTAAACTAGTTTCGTTTTCAAGTTTTATTTTATCTCGTCTTCATATTATTCAAATATGTGTAATGCTACCTAGTAATAAATTTAAGTATTTATTATAAATATTATAAATTAGGACTTAAACTTAAAAATTTCACACGATTATTTCGAATTCTAATTTAAATTTATTTGATTTAATTCTAAAACGTTAACAATCTAAATTCCTTTAACTAAGCTCAAAACTGACTTGAACTTGAAACAATTTGAACTTAAAATGATACAAATAAGTAACATAAAAGAACCCAAACTCAAAATAATCTGACCCAAAAAAATAAGCCTCAAAGTCTCAAATCCAAAACGTTTCGAACCGAAAATTACCTTAGCCTAAAATGACTCAAATCAGAAACTAACCTAAATTAAAGTGACCCAAAATTTTAATTTTAAAATTGACCCTATCCAAAAATAAACCAGAAACATCCGGTGTACAGGTATAACAAGAGTTGAAAATGTTGAAAATCAGCAAGCGCTAACTGTTAACAAGCAAAATGATTCTTATTTTTACATATAACATTGATTGTATAATATTTGAATGGAGAGTTCAAAAGCATTGCAAGATAAGCAAAGCAAAGTAATTTGCGAGTTAAACAAGTTTCTCTCAATTCTATTCTATTAGTTTTTATATGATTCCGAAAGCTTTAAATTGCTTGAATTGGAAATTAAGGCAAAAGGGTTCTTTGATGTGAATTTGCCCTTTGTTTTCAAGCAAACTTCTCAACTTAATCCTTTGTTATATTAACTGGAAACTGATCCATAAACCAAATCAAAACCCTTTCTTCAAGACAACATTTTCGCAACCCGGATCGGGTACTGTAGCGGCCCATTATGGGGCGACCCTCTCAACTCAATTGTTCTATTTATAACGTCAATATTCGAACATTTGACCTTGCTTAAGGGATCTAGTGCCTCGTCCCACTAGACCAACTGGTTGTTGGTAAATGATCTTATACTATTGGCCCTAAGCAAATTATATTGAAAAATGGATAATTTTCAAAGCCTTGCATTACACCAAGAAAGGAGAAATGCTTGCATGGCCTATTTGTTATAGAGATAATTCCCACTTGAAGCATTGCAAAACATGATCTCAAGCTAAATGTGACATTGACAAGCCCCACATATTTCAACAGAATTTTGTTATCTTTCTTTTAAGGCTCCCCCTATTTCCATAGCCTTTCCTTTTTGAATTTGTTGAGCTCAAGAAGTGAAGTATACGTTTGTTGTTCATATCCATTAGCAAATTTACTGTTGCTGTCAGTCCAGCTGAACCTGCCAATGGCCTTAAACTTTTGTTATTAATATAAAGCACATTGCAGGAGCTTTGATGAAAGCTTAGCAAGGCAAATTCTGAAAGCATTTAGAATGGGAAAACTGGGATTTCTTTCTTCAGTTCTTAGCTATCGGCTTCTTCATCTTCTTTTGATTTTGATTATGCTGAATATTGTCGCTTATGGAGAAGAAACACAGGTGCATTCTCCTTAAGCTTTTTGTTTTATCTAACAGATACTTAGTTTATGACAGTAATTTATTAGTGTTTAATTTTACAGGATTTTTACATTGTTTACTTGGGAGATAGTCCGGTGAGCAAGCAATCTGCAGTTCGGAAACACATAGGCCTTCTTTCCTCTGTCAAAGGAAGGTAAAGTTACATTGTAATTTGATTTGATAAATTAAAGAAATCTAAGTTTTCAAATATGTGTTGAGCAGTGAACATGGTGCCAAAGATTCCATTGTGTATAGCTACACTAAGAGCTTCAATGCCTTTGCTGCCAAGCTATCCGAAGATGAAGCTGAAATGTTGAAGGGTACTTAAAATTCGTACTTGTTGGTTCATTTAATTTCCATTTTTTTAAACGGTAAGATTTGCTTGAACTGCTTTTGAGATGTTTAGGCCTAGAAGAAGTGGCATCCGTGTTTCCGAATCGGTATCACAAGCTACACACGACGAAATCATGGGACTTCATTGGACTTCCTTTAACAGCTAGAAGAAATTTGAAGTTAGAGAGGAATATAGTTGTGGGTCTACTTGATACAGGTAGACAAAAAACACTTCTTATCTCAGTTAGTCACAATGTTTGAAATACCATGATGTCCTAAAGCAATCTTCAAAATACATTGTTCTTCCAGGCATTACTCCGCAGTCCGAGAGCTTTAAAGATGATGGATTCGGTCCACCACCCTTGAAATGGAAAGGAACATGCGGACGTTTTGCGAATTTCTCAGGCTGCAACAAGTAAAAACCATGCATTCTTGAATTTAACTGGTTTAATGTTTCATAGGTAATGTTTTAGGTTTTTAACCCATGGTTTAATGTTTGCTGTTCATTTTCTTGGACCACCTTGATTGGGATTCTAAAGCAAGATTATAGGAGCTAAATACTACAAACTCGACGGAAACTCGGACCCTGCTGACATTTTATCACCTATAGACGTTGATGGCCATGGGACACACACTTCTTCAACACTAGCGGGTAACCTGGTTCAAGATGCAAATCTTTACGGGCTAGCCAAAGGTACGGCTCGTGGTGCAGTGCCATCGGCTAGGATAGCAATGTACAAAGTGTGCTGGGCCAGCTCAGGGTGTGCTGATATGGATATTCTTGCTGCATTGGATGATGCTACTAGCGATGGAGTGGATGTCATATCGATATCAATCGGTGGGGCGACTCAAGATTTCGTGACAGATTCTATATCAGTTGGTGCATTTCATGCCTTGAAGAAGGGAATCATTACTGTGACTTCTGCTGGGAACGAAGGTCCGAGCTTGAGTTCGGTTTCTAACTATTCCCCATGGCTTCTTACTGTGGCAGCCAGTGGGATCGACCGACAGTTCATGAGCAGAGTCAAGTTGGGTAACGGAAAAAGTTTTTCGGTAAGTTTGATATATCAGTTACATATATGCTCTTAAATTGTTACCGAATACATTCTTGAAACGCATACACTTGAGCAGGGAATTGGAATTAATACATTCGAATCAAAGGAAAATTTCTACCCCATTGTCAGCGGGGCCGATGTTGCGATGAACTCCGGAAGCAAGGAAAATGCAAGGTTCTGTTTCGCTAACACATTGGATCCTGGAAAGGTGAAAGGAAGGCTTGTTTATTGCACACTAGGCCAATGGGGTGTTGATTCTGTTGTCAAAGGAATTGGAGGAATTGGCACTATTGTTGAAAGCGAGCAATACCTCGACATTGCTCAAATTTTCATGGCACCAGCAACAATGGTGAATTCAACTGTTGGAGAAACTATACAAAATTATATACATTCTACAAGGTATATGATTGTTGATGTTGTTGAATGATTCCCTGTTGATAATGATAAATGCTGAAACCATTGAACAAAAACTGCGCAGCTCACCTTCTGCAGTGGTATACAAGTCTGAGGAAGTAAAAATTCCTGCTCCATTTGTTGCTTCATTTTCATCTCGGGGTCCTAATCCGGGAACACGGCATGTTCTCAAGGTATGTAAGCTTTGAATTCTGTCTTTAAACCAGAGAAGTTTTCTGTTTTCCATCGATCATTGAGTGCTCGATATGTAAAACCAATACTCTTTCGTACCCCTGTGCAGCCTGATATTGCAGCCCCTGGCGTTGATATCTTGGCAGCTTACACTCTTACAAAGTCGCTCACAGGGCTCAAAGGTGACACTCAACATTCAAAGTTCACTCTCATGTCCGGCACTTCCATGGCCTGCCCACATGTTGCAGGTGTCGCAGCCTACGTAAAATCATTTCACCCAACTTGGACACCAGCCGCGATCAAATCCGCAATCATGACCACAGGTTAAGATGTTAATCATTCTTAATATGCTTACTGTAATTCACTACTTCAATGTTATCATCCCTTACACTCTAACCTGCAACATACTAATAATCTACGCAGCAAAACCAATGAGCCGGAGGGTGAACAAAGATGCCGAGTTCGCCTACGGTGCTGGTCAATTGAATCCTTCAAGAGCCATAAACCCAGGCCTAGTCTATGACATTGATGAGATGTCTTATGTACAATTCCTATGCCATGAAGGCTACAGTGGATCATCTATAGCACATTTAGTTGGCACAAAATCCATAAACTGCTCCTCGATCCTTCCTGGATTTGGCTACGATGCTCTCAACTACCCGTCGATGCAGCTCAACATGAAAAATGGCCAACAGCAAACCGTAGGTGTTTTCCGGAGAAGAGTCACCAACGTAGGTCCTCCATCTGTGTACAATGCTACCATTAAGGCCCCTAAAGGGGTGCAAATCACGGTTAGGCCGACAAGTCTCCTCTTCACTCGTTCGTTGCAGAAGCGGAGTTTTAAGGTTGTGGTGCGAGCGAATCACACGGCAAGCAGTCAATTTACGGTGCTATCAGCTTCACTTGTATGGAAAAGCGGTCGTCACACTGTGAGAAGTCCTATTGTTGTTTACAATCTCCAAGACTAAAATAATCATCTTTATGTGTGAAGCAAATGAGGGAGCAAGTAGTTAATTTGTTTGCACACTTATGCTTCTATCTTTGCTATGTTGTAACTTAGAAATTTCAAGAAAATAATTGCTTCCACTTAAAATGAATAACATCGGGCTTTTGGTCTTTTTGGTATTGGTAACGGAGAAACGATTGGACCATCAGATGATGACACGTGGTGGAGCCCTTTATACAAGAGTTTCTCATCTGCTGACAACAGCTAATGCATATCAATTGTGAAAATGTAATGTTTAAAGAATTTCATTTTTCTAAAATAATTGTGCTAATGTAACATTATCCAGCAACACAATAGAATGCTTAATTATGTTTCAATCAAGTCAAACATTGTCGCATGATACTATATTTGTCCTGAGTGAATCGGCAAGCGAAAAAGGGGAACATACAATGTCATAAAGAACAGCATTCAGGCCTTGTTGTCTTGTTTTCGGAGTTTCTCGAGTTCTGCTTCAGCTTCTGATAACTGTTGCTTTAACATCGATATTCTTTGCTCGAGTTCTTCAACTGTTCCTCTTTTGCAGGATGGTTGATACGGTGAAAGAAAATGACACGAAAACGCTTTCAGAGCTTCAACCCCAGTAACCTGATATAAACCACACCATTGACAATATCAACTAACAAAATAAGAAAATATCAACTAATGAGAACTTTATGTTATTACTGATTTATATATGGTTGAACTCACTTCTTGTGGGAGCAGTGGCAGCTTAGTGATGTTAAAGTCATCATATAACATGTAAAACTGGTCGATGTACTTTTGTTGCATCCGCATTCTTGCTTTTAATAACTTGGACTCGACACCTTCAATTAAAACACCGGCCAATTGATGGTAAACTTTGTACTTAAGCAAACAATTGTAGCGGCAAAGAATGAAAAAATGAGAGTTGTGGTATGAAAGTAAACATACCTTCTTCGTCGAAAATTACTTGGTTAATGATAATATTGTGTGTATCAATCTCAAACTTGGTGAGTTCTTGCACCAGTCTCTCTGTTTCATATAGAGAGAGGAACTCCGGAATGCAAACGCAGACAAAGGTCGTCAAGTCCTGCCAAAATGAAACTGCGTTAAACCAAAAGCATGGACACCTCAAGAAAGTTCGATTGAGATAGGAAAAAAATGCCATGTTATAAGTTTTAGCAAGTTACAAGAGTTCAAGAAATCCTAAATGAAATAGGAAAATTACAAAAATAAAATAAAAGTTTTCAACACACTTCACAAGTCTTTAACATTTGCAAGTATATCTCCATGTATAGCCACAGCTTTCCTCCTCTCCTTTTTCATAAAAATAGAATATTACCATGTAATATTTAACATATCATGAATAACAGAGTCAAAGACTATGGCCCTGTTTGGCAATTAGCGGATAGCTGATAGCTGATAGCGGATTACATTAGCTGATAGCTGATAGCTGATTGCATTAGCTGATTTGACTAGCGGATTGTATTAGCTGATTGTATAAAAGTGTTTGGTAAAATTAACTGATAGCTGATAGCTGTTTGATTATTTAAACAAGCGAAATGACATATAAGGATATGATTATATTCAATACTTGTTTGAATAATTTATCAGTTATGAATATTTTGTATCTAATAAATATTAATTAGATTTGTAAAAATTATTTTTAATATAAATTTTCTAAACATATTTGAAAGATTTATATATTAATTTATTATTTATATAATTATTAAAAAAATTATATGCACATATAAATATGTGATAATAAAAAAATAAAAAAAACTTACAAATGTCACCATATAAATTAGTAGTAACAACAAATAAGTCTAATATTTAATATGTTATTATTTATATTAAAAATGTTATTATTTAATTTAGGTTATTTGGAAATTTTTGGTAATTGTTAAGGGTAAAATAGTCATTACAACTCTAATATCAAACCTCTAATCTCAAAAAGCTCATATTAGGAGCTTTTTCAAAATTAGCTTTTTTCACTCCAATCCGCTCTTTCAATCCGCTATTTACCAAACATCAATATTAGCGGATTTGACTAGTCAAACCTCTAATTATACCTCAAACCTCTAATTTTTGCCCAAACCTCTGTTTACCAAACAGGGCCTATATTTGTATATAAACAAAAAGCACTATATTTGTGGTATATTATGACAGCTAAACTTAGTATGCTAGGTTACTCTACTTCATTAGTCAGAGAGCATGGCAACCATCTACGTTGTTTTTAAAGCTCTTAATATGCTAAATTAGGACCAAGAACTTAGTACAATCCGCCCCTGATGGCTCCCAGACAGATCCTTACCAAAGTTCTAGTTATATTTCATCATGCAATAGAGAATGGAAACTTACCGGGTCTTTGAACTGCTTATTAACTTGTTCAATCACATCTTTCATGCCTTCAAGCCTCCCCAAAATTGCATCTTCCCCAAATTCATCATCAATACCGAAAATACGGGTCATCTGCCATAATGAGTTCCAAAATTTATGAGCTACAACACAAAGAAAACCAACTAGGAAATAGGAGTGAAAACACTTTTGCACTGACATGTGAGCTATGAAAAAAAAGAATGTAATATCCACATGTCCCCATGACATGTGAGCGAATTGATCACTTGAAATATGATATTCAAGAAAGAATGGTAATTTTTCGAGAAATACCACAAAATTTTATTATCTATGTGCCCATTGTTGAGAGAAAATTCTTGGAAGACCAGCTGAGAAAATATCGGGTGACAGGACATACTAAAACATAAAGTTATACCTGACTTAATAAGCCACCGAATTTGTTTTTCAATGACATCATTTTTGTGAGTCCCTTCTCTAATGTAGAAGGAAACTGTAAAAGCCGAAGTGTATGTCCAGTTGGGGCAGTGTCAAATACAATGCAAGAATAATCCATTGTTTGCACCAATCTGCAGGAACGAAGCATATCCATAAAACAAAACACCAAAAGTATACGAAAAAACACATGCAGAAGGCGACAAATAGCATGCAAAACAAAGTTTACAAAGAAAGAAACCGTCATAATTAATCTTAAAACATTTGGAACGAGAAGGGATATTTTTCAAATAAATCATAGTATTGTCAAGCATTAAAAATGAGAATAAAACAGTAGAAAACAAGCAAAGTCTTCAATTTGATTACTTTATTTGTCTTATGCCACAATACTTGAATGTTTGAATTAAAACTTTCAAAGCTAAAACCTAGAGAATGCGTTCAACGGTGCAGCTGAACTTAATCTTTCCTAAACCAGAATGTAATAACCGATGCCCTTTTTAGGCTTTTGGTTGAAAATCATAAAGATAAACTAAGAGCACATTGATAATGAAAACCGAAAGCGTTTAATAAAACAAACATAGTAATTGTTAACTCATTCCGAACATATTTATGTAAACAAAAAACTGAAAATGAAGCAATGAACAGCTAATGCATCTTAATGATTGATCACAATCAAAGTATCAAACAAAAGAGAACAGTCTTACTTAAGCATCTCGGCAAAGCTCATCGCCTCGTCGATTCCTGGAATTGCATTTGCCAAGTCAGAAAATAAACCATCCATTCCTTCAGGCCCGTTCACATCCTCATTTTCCACAGTAGGATCCACCTCCTATAACGGCATCATAAGTAGTAAGAAATTAAGACAAACAATCCATTTTCTTTCGGCCAAATCATCAGCAGAATCATATAATGAAGTTCCTAACGAGAATCATATAAACAAATTGTTCTTCGTTTCAATTGAAAGAAGTTGAAACTGGAGAATTGACGGACTGGGTATTTACAACTTCAAGAAAGAGAATCAAACCGTCCATAACTCAACAATCAAACTCTAAACTAAACTAAGAAAAGGGAGTAAATCTCAAAAACACGAAATTACAACAAAAAATCCAAACCAAATCTCAGAAACGGAAAAAGAAGGCAAATCCCCGAATACCCAGAGAGCAGATTTAAATAAGAATGGTACCATGGCATACAAATTGTTGAATCCATTGACCAAAGTGGGAGTCTTTGTGAATCGTTGCTGAAAAGCATCGCTGAGATTATGAGCAGGATCCGTGGATATAATCAAGACAGAGGATCGGACCCGAGCCAAGAGGATGGAAAGAATCGAGCTACAAGTGGTTTTACCGACACCTCCTTTGCCGCCAACAAAAACCCATTTCAAGGTCTCCTGGTCCAGTATGTTCTGGACCGTTGCTTCTGGTAATTCCAGATTGTCTGCCATCCCTTTTTGCTTCTTCTTCTTTTGTTATCACTCGGAGAAAAAAGGAATTAAGTACCCAGAAAATCTAGGAAAAGAACCGGAATTATAGTTGTCGGAGGCTTTTCTTTTCTGGGCTTGGTCTTTTCAAAACAAAGTATAAATCCAACTCGCGAAGCTGGTCATAATATTAATAGATATGTCCAAGCGGCATATGGTATGGATGAATATAAATGCAAATTAGAGGTTAGTATTGACTCGAGTTAAAGTTAAATTGTGGTAATTTTTTTGAATTAATTGACATTTTGAGTACCATTTAATTTTTTTAATTAAGTATGAAATTTTTGTTGAGTTAATCAACATTCGTTTAAATTTTTGTTCAAATTTAAATGTATAAATGAGTCGAAAAATTAATAATAAAAAAAGAATTTGTAAGGAGTTGTCGTCAGATGATAAAATTAAATAAAATTAAAGTTGAGAAATTAAATTACTAAAAAAATAAATTTATTGTCAAAAAAGTTGAATAGATAAGCGATAGAGAAACATGTGATTGAAATTTGGTCAAAATAAACATAGACCAAGGAAGAAAGAATTGAAGAAACAAGAAAGTCATGTAAAATTGATGGACTAAACTGTAAAATGTAAATTTTATAATTAAAAAGTGTAATTCAAGTTACATAAGTATTTTGTAGTAGTAAAGAAGTATGGAGTTTAAATTTAGTCAAAATGAACTTAAAAGGAACAAGAAAATGTAGAAATAAAAAAATCACAAGAAATTGGAGATTAAATTAAAAAAAAACTTTTGTCAGAATAGGAATTAAAGCTAATAAGTATTCTAAGATGGTTGAGAAGCATGTTGTCTAAATTTAGTCAAAATAAACGGAAAATAAAAAATTAAATCACAAAACAATCAAATTATTTAGCTAAGAACCAAAACAACGTCATTTTAGATTTTTATTTTATTTTTATTTTTCAAACTTTGCAAATTTAAACTTAGCTCAAATTTCTATTAGGAAATGCAGCTGCAGATTTGTTGGCTAAGAAAGGAATTTTTAGGTGTGAAGAGCATATTTTCATTGCTAAGACCGGATGGTGTTGTGCTTGCTTGGAATCATCGGTTATAGGCTGGAATTTTTTTGTATTTATGCTGCTATATTGGGTTCATTCTTTAGGTTTCGGTCCTTGTTTTATCGCTCTGTTGTGACTCATTTTCTTTTGGTGTTGGCTTTGATGTTAGTTTGTGTTGTGATGTTGTATTCACATTGACATATTACACTCTTTTATACATAAACTTAATATATTTTTTAATATTTATATTAAAGTAATTATATTATTATAAAATTAAATTTTACGTGTAATAAATAACACGAAAAAAATAAAATAATATAGGGTAAAATATACAAATGGCCACTTAATTATGGAGTTGGTGTCAATTTGACCACTATACTTTCAATTTTGGCAAATATACCATTGAACTATTTAATTGGTTCAAATCAAGCCACCAACCGTTAAAGAAAACGAAAATGCTGACGTGGCCTGTTAAATAAAACCGGTATAATTTCACATTTGATCCTTGTTATTTATACAATCTATCAATCTGGACCTAATTTTTAATTAATTAAAATAAATTAATTATTTAATTAGGTGGTGACACGTGTCGCCACTTTATTGAAGGACTTTAATTATTTGTATTTAATTTTAATTAATTAATTCCCCCTCCAATCATGTGATGACACGAGTCACCTGATTGGAGAAAGAAAAATGAAAGTTGAGAAAATAACCCTGGGTGGATTCAAACCAAAAACCTTAAACAGAAAGTGGGGCATGCTTGCCACTTAGCCAAGCACATTTTTGTGATATAAGTTACAACATATAATATGTCTTAAATGTTTGTTAATGACCGGAAAATTGGAAACAAGGAAAAATGAACATAGGTGGATTCAAACCAACAACCTTAGAGTCAATGTGGGGTATGCTTACCACTAGGCCAAGTATATTTTTGAGATACAAAGTACAACATTTAATATATGTCTCATATCGTTGTTAATTCTTGAAAAAAAAGAAATGTGATTTTAGGAAACTCGAACACAATGCATAAAAACATCTAAACCAATTAAATAAATCTAATAATTAAATTAAATTTAAAAATATTTTGTATATATTTTAAATTATAGTTAGTGCACGATTTAAAATCAAAAGTTTAAAATTATATTAAATTCATTTAGTGAATCCAAACTCACGAACATTAATTTAATATAATTTTAAACTTTTGATTTTAAATCATGCACTAAATAAAATTTAAAATATAAACATATATTTTAATTATTAGATTTATTTAATTGGGTTAGATGTTTTTATGCATCATAAGTGTGTCATGTTTAAGTTTCCTAAATTCACATTTCTTTCTTTTTTTCCAGGCATTAACAACGATATAAGATATATATTAAATGTTGTACTTTATATCTCGAAAGTATGTTTGGCCCAGTGGTAGGCATACCCTACTTTCACTCTAAGGTTGTTGGTTCAAATCCACCTAGGTTTATTTTTCTTGTTTCTATTTTCCGGTCATTAACAAGCATTTAAGAGATATATTAAATGTTATACCTAATATAACAAAAATGTACTTGGCTTAGTGGTAACTATACCCCACTTTTAGTCCAAGGTTGTTGGTTTGAATTTTCCGAACTTTCATTTTTCAGCTTCCATTTTTAAATTAATTAATTAAAATTAAATGAAAATAATTAAAGTTCTTCAATAAGGTGGTGACCACCTGATTGAATAATTAATTTATTTTATTTAATTAAAATTAGGGTCAAATTGATAGATTATGTAAATAAAAAGGACCAAATGTGTAATTATACCGATTTTATTTAACAGAACACGTCAGTATTTCCATTTTCTTTAACAGTCGGCGGCCTAATTGGAACCAATTAAATAATTTAGTGATATATTTTTTAAAATTAAAAGTGTAGTGATCAAATTGACAACAACCACATAGTTGAGTGGTCATCTGTGTAGTTTACCTAATATTATATTATATTATATTATATTATATTATATTATATTATATTATATTATATTATATTATATTATATTATATTATATTATATTATATATACTTAGAAAATGGGCCAAGCAGTGAATGTTAGAGTTTGAGCTCGACCATACTTTAAAGGGTAAACTATATCAGGTACCACTAAATTATTGGGTGTGACTTATTTTTACCACAAACCTTTTAATTGGTTCAATTTTATCACTGAATTTTATTTTTCGACTCGTTTATACCACTGTGCCGTTAACTGCTTAACGTCGTGATGACTTGGATGCTAGACCAAAACGGCGTCATTTTTGTGCCGCTATTTTGATACTAAATTTCCCAAAACGGCATCGTTTTGCTGGAGAAAATATGAAAAATCATGCACTCAATAAGATTTGAACATAAAACTTTTAGAATCAAAGATAATCTTCTAACCAATAAACCAACTTAACATATTTGTTTAATTATTAGCACAAATAATATATATTCCAAACTGCAGTTTACCGTATAAACAATATTACTCTATATAAATAATATAAATATATTATTTCTAATATAAATATATTAGTATACATATATTAATATATAAATAATAAATAAAATATATAAATATTTTTATATTATAAATAATATTAAATATATAAATAGATAAATATATTATTATAAAAACTAAAAGACTAATTTTTAAAACCCCGAAATTTTCAAAAAGCCCAAATCCAATAAAACATTAAATTCTAACCCTAAACTATAAACCTTAAACCCTAAAATTTTATTCTTAAACAAATAGTATTAAAATATATAAACAAATAATATATTAGTATAAAAACTAAAAAACTGATTTTAAATAAAATCTAAAATTTCAAAAATTTATAAAAAATATCTAAAAATTCACCAAAACGCTAAAGTTTAAACCTCAAATACATCCATTTTGACAACTAATGGGTTTATAGTTTTAGGATTTTTGATTTAGAGTTTTAGGGTTTATAGGTAAGAATTTAATGTTTTGGTGAATTTGGGGTTTTTTTTGTAACCTTTAAAAAATTTAAAGGTTTTGTGAAAATTAATTTTTTAGTTTTTATAATAATATATTATTTATTTATATATTTAATATTATTGATAATATAATTTTTATTTAATATAAATATTTTATTTATTAGTTATATATTAATATATTATTATATGTACATTAATACTATTTTATAATATATTTATATTATTTATATAGAGTAATATTATTTATATAATAAAATAAATTGAATTAATCTAACTGCAGTTTGGAATATATATTATTTGTGCTGGAATAAAAACAAATATATTAAGTTGGCTTAGTGGTTAGAAGGTTGCCCTTGATTTTAAAGGTTCCAGGTTTAAATCCCTATTGATTGCATTGTTTTTCATTTTTTAGTATCAAAATAGCGGCACCAAAACAACGTCGTTTTCGTCTACCATCTAGGTCATCACGACATTAAGGGGTTAACGGCATGGTGGTATAAACGAGTCGAAAAATAAAATTTAGTGGTAAATTTAAACCAATTAAAAAATTATTGAGATTTAGGGGGCTCGATTCGATCAACCTTCTCGCTCGCCAAGTGTGGAGAAGTTGGATAATTGGGTGTTTTAGTGGGAGGTGAAAAATTGGCAATTTGACACAAGAATTTATAGTGGTTCAACCTTCTAACCAAGGTCTACATCCACTACCTTAGCTCCCCACTAAGGATTTCCAAACAAATTCACTAAGAATTTCGTCCCCTTTTCTCGGCTTAGGAGGAAACCGTTACAACCCTCAAAGCTTTCTACCCAAAGTTTGAAGGAACACTCTCTTGTACAAAGAAAGACTTAGCAAACTAGAAATCCCTATAATAGGTGTTTGTTTGCAATTCTAAGCACTCACCCAAAACCTAAACACTTGAGCAAATATAACAATGTAAGCTCACTAGTGTTGTCTAAGCAAGGAATTTACAATTTAAGCTCTAGACAAATTTTGGCATCATAATGTTGTAACAATTGAAGCATTAACCATTACAAGATGCTAGGAGGTCCCATTTATACTCCCAATTGAGTTTGTAGTCGTTACTAGCCGTTGGGATTGAATTGGAGCCGTTTGAGTCTTTATTTCCCACCATAAATGCAGTCCTGCAGCTTGGCGTATCGATACCCTCTCAACTCGTATCGATACGGTCTCGAAGAGGAATTAGCCGTTGTGCTCTTCAGCTGATGCGTATCGATACGCTTACCTAGCGTATCGGTACGGTCCTGCAATTTAAAAGATCGTTGGGAAAATGACCGTTGGGGTAGTTAGGCGTATCGGTACGCGATACAACCGTATCGGTACGCGACTAGCCGTTGGGCTATTTCAAAGCACACCGTATCGATACGGCTAAGCGTATCGGTACGAGTTTTGGCTACTGGAATTCTGGTAGTTTGAAAACCCTAAGGCGTATCGGTACGGTTCAATACAGTATCGGTACAGTCACTTTAAAAGCGTGATTTTGACTACTTTAAATACACTTTAAATCATTCCAAAGCCTTTTGAAGACCCTTAAATATATTTTCAAGTTGTTTTTGACTAAAAACTTATTTTAAATTCTTTACAATTTAGTCCAAAACAATTTTCAAATATTATATCAAAACTTAGTTCTACAAACATTGATGGTAAAAATGACTCGATAATTTAGTGGTACCTGACATAATTTACCCTATTTTAAATGAATCTAATATTTTGTCCAAACTCTCCTAAATTTTGAACGAGTAGCTCAACCCTTGAACAAGTTTAATTGTTACCATCTCCCTATACTTGACTTAGTTGACTTATTCTATATAAAAGTGTCTCATGGCAGTATTAGAGTGACTGACGTGTCTTGTTGTGTTAGACTTTTTTTTTTGTTCAAATTGTTGTGTTAGACTTTAGTCATTAGATCCAAATACCATTTAGAAGACGAAAAGCAAAGTATAAAGTTATATTGAAAGTTTTAAAAAGAAAGTTTTGTTAATATACAAAGGTACTTGTGCCATTATACCTTATTAAATCGTTTCATTATAAATATATAATTTTAAATAATATTATATTTATTATAATATCATTGATATTTTTTTCCCAAATTTATTATTAGATAAAATAATTTCGTGTAATGTGTTGATGTTATATAGACACAAATTTCACTATTTGTTTTATAAATACAAACATTAGCCTTATTTATTCACTGAAACAATATTGCAGACTCTACAAAATTTCAGCATACATTCTGATTTAGTACCCCAAATGCAGAAGGCAAGAGATTTGTCTATTTCATGGGGTCTTTCTGCAACCTCAAGCTCTTACTATCTTTTGCCATTTGTTTTCCTCTCCATATTTTACCATCTCAAACCACACATTTCCAGCACTCTCTTTTCTCTCGATACAACAAGAGCAGAGGATCGATCCCCCGGTTCTAGACAACTGGTTTCTCCCGTCATTCCACGGCCTTTCATGTCGATTCACCGTTTGTGTAATTTCGCCAAACTCATCGGAGATCAACTAATAGTTCATCCACCAAAGTATTCATCACCCATCTCTCAACTCCCATTGCCAACTCCTCTTCTTCTTCATCAAACCTGCAATTCCTCCACCCTCCCTCCCTTTCCATTTCTCTTACACAAGCTTCCCTTGTTGTCGTCTCGCCATGTTCTCCATTAATCCATGCTTTTACCAGCTTTACCATCTCACATTCAAGCTCTCCATTTCGATCCCACTTTGTCTCCATTTCGATTCCATGTTCGAAATCAAGCACCGACACTGGACTCTTCTGGTCTGTCTCTTCACTTGCATGCTGAAAATTCGACCAAATGGAGAATATTCAATCATCAAGAAGTTTCCACGTTCCAACTTAAAGTGTTAATCTCAAGTACTCTAATGGCTTATCTTTTGTATTATATTTGTATGAAACCTAACTTAACTATGTTGTCCTTTGTCGTCAAAAACGGACAAGTGCGAAGGATTAAACAAAACAGCTAATGAAACAAAGAAGTCAACCTGGTTTAACTAAACGACAACACAAACACTGGCTGGCTGGTAACCTAAAAGCAAGACACATAAGATTTTATTAAGATATGCGATGCACTAAATAATGTTTCTACTTACTTTGGGTCCCATATCTGTCTTTGTTGTTGTCGCCGTGTTCATGGGATCCTTGCCGACGCACGGTGAGGATTTTTTACCCACGATGCCAACGTCGTTTTCACCGTATTCATCGGACGGTAAATATTCCGAGGTGAAATCGCTGTCGCACCAGCTTGAGCCGTTGCTGCAAGGAGTGTTGGATCCCGTCGTTGTGGTGGCGGCGGTGGTGCAATGATGAGGGGAAGAAGAAGCTAAATCCGACGGCAGAGATTTCTCCTCCACTAAATCACGGAACGATTTCCAGCGGATGATATCTTTGACTGTCACGGTAATTTTGATTTCGGTTCCTTTGTTTTCTTCGTTGAGCTGGGATTGTGAGTTTCTTTTCGACGGTTTACGTGGCGAAAGGCTTTTAATGGCGTTGATCATTGCCTGGAAAGCTGAGATTGTTGTGGAGGCAGCTTTTGATCGGCATCTTTGAAGCCTTTGACTGTTGTTTAGATTTTCTGGGGAAATGCTAGAATTCTGGTAAGATTTTCTCGGAAATGACTTGAACCCATTTGAGCAACACGAGTTTGAATCATCGTGTAGGAAATCTTTTAGCGTTCGGGGCCTTCGTTCTAATGGCGAATTCTGCTTTCTCTGTGTGGAGTTAGGGTTGTAATTAGAACATGAAATGGTCGAAGAAGCCGCCATTGCAGCAATAATAGAAACAAGATTTTACGTAGAATTACAAAGAAAAGAAAGAGCTTGAAACTATGAAAGTGGCGAGTGAAGAGGAAGAAAGAGAAAGGTAGCTTCTAGGGGTGAGGCAAGGCAGAACTCCATGGGAAAAGCTTATTTATAAAGGTGAAGAAGCCAAGGTTTTTTCGGTAATAAAATAAAAAATCAATATTAAAATAAGGTCGAATAATTGTTTTAATTCCCCTATTATCTTAAAATTATAAAATACAATAACCTAGGGTGGTTAAAAAACCCGATTACCTGATCTCAGTCTCGGACTCGGTCGGACCCGGTAAATTTTTACCCGAAATTATTTCGTGGGGCCAAGACTGAATCTAAAATTTAGGTCCCGGTTACAACCGGGACTGCATCCTGATTTTTTGGACCCGGTACTCGGTGGATACCCAATGAGACCGGGACCAGTACCCGGTACTGGTCTGATACCGAATGGCGTTGAAGATGTTGGAAACAACTTTAGGCGCTCATTTATTTCTCTTCATGTATGAATATTATGAGTATAACTTGTTTTAAGACTTCAACCTTCAAGCCTACGATATTCTGACTTTGTTATTTAATATTATTATTGATGGCTGAATTTTTTCCCTTGCTGCTCAAATTTTATTAATAATAGATTAATTGACCAGGTACCCGATATTGGTACCAATTCTCTCTAGTACCGGGACCGGTTCTTGAAATCTTGGACCCAATCTAACCGGGACGTAGACTGGTTCTAGTTTTTAGGAACTGGTGATTACCGGGACCAGTTCTAGACAAATTGACCGGGTACTCGGTCTTGCCCACCCCTACTAGAACCCAACAAGTGTCCTAGCGGAAAAGCGGATGATGTTCAACACGGGTTCAAATCGCGTTGTCTACATGGTGTATGTGCATTGCGCATACTCAAAGGGTTAAGAATATTTATGAACATATACTACCATTGTAATCACCTTTAGACTATTATAAACATTAAAATTTTTATTTTAATTTTACATAACTTAATTGTTTTTATTATTAATTATTTCAAATTACTAACACCGTTAATAGTTCCTATTAAAATATCAATTTTTTTCTAAAAATAATATCAACCAAATACTTCATTTTTAGACTATTATAAACATATTTATGAACATATACTACCATTCTAATCATCTTTAGACTATTATAAACATTAAAATTTTTATTTTAATTTTACATAACTTAATTGTTTATATTATTAATTATTTCAAATTACTAACATCGTTAATAGTTCCTATTAAAATATCAATTTTTTTCTAAAAATAATATCAACCAAATACTTCATTTTTTTTACAATATACAATTTTACTCCTAATCCTACATAGTGGGGGAAAAAGGAAAGTAATACTAGTGAGTCTAGAACCCATGACTACATGAATACGAGGGAACAAAGATGAACAGCTTGGTCAACAGCCAAATGTACTTGCTCTCAAATACTTAACTCTTTGTTGACCAGATAGCTTTTCAGTTGAGTAATCTATTAAATGGTTTTGGTAACCGTTTGAGCTGTTAAGAGTTTGTTGGGCTGTTGAATAACTACTCTTCTCCTCTATATAAGGATGATGTATGGGTCTGATAGAATCAACTTAATTTTGACTATTCATCAATAAAAGTCAATACTCTTCATCTACTCTTCTTGTTTGTTTAATATTTTAACATGGTAACAATCGCTGAAAATATGTGGTTGCTTGTTTGCTTCCGTCCAATCTCGTGTTAGTTTCTGTTCATTTTGCGGTGGTTCTTTCTTGACGAAAGTTCTCTCTTGCTTGTATATGCTTTGCCATGACTAATTCGGAGAATTCAACTAGTTCTGTCTAACTGAGTGATGTTACTAGTGGCTCTTCCTCCTTCGCGGGCAAGGAGTTCACCAACAAGAGAGTCAGTGTCGTTCTTGATGAGTCAAATTTCTTCCTTTGGAAACAACATGTCATGTTGGTTGTTCGGAGCCATCGCCTCGAGAAATTTCTCACTAGTGTTATTTGTGCTCCTCCGACCACCATCATCATGTTGCGGGAGAAACTGTGGAAAATGAGACGTATGAAGTCTTTGTGGCCCAATATAGCGCCCTCGCCTCTTGGATTATCTCCATGATTAGCTCCAATCTCCTTTCTCAGTTTGTTGATGCTGAGACAGTGACTTAGATCTGGTATATTGTGTTGAAGTTCTTCTCCAGCCGATCCACCACCACTATAATAAGTTTGCATTACAAGTTACGCTCTATACAAAAGGGAAATATGAATATGAGGGCGTATATCTCTCGGGTCACGGAAGCCTGCAATATGCTCCCATCTTGTGGCAACCCTTTTTCAGATCTTAAAAAAATTGCATCCATTCTCAAGGGACTTCCACCGGGGTTTCAACCCTTTGTTGTTGTGATCACTGCCAGTCAAGCTCCTTTTACCCTTGATGCAGCTATCTATATTTTTCTTGATGCAGAAATCTAACTTATCAATTTCAATCAGGTTTCAGAAATTCCTCCAAGTTCCAATCTATCTTAGGTGTCTAATTCCAATACCTTTCAGGACATTCATCAAACATCTTAGAGGTCTTATCATTCAAACAATGGGTCGCAAGGCATAGGAGGGTTTAGTGGCAAGTCGAATATTGGACCTCAGTGTCAGCCTTGTGGGAAAATTATTCATCTTGTTGACCGTTGCTGGTATAGGTATGGATGTTCAAAAGTACCCGGCCCGATCAACCCGACCCGCTGATCCGCATACTTGATTTAAAATCATCAGGTATTTTTTTTAAATACCCGAATTTTCAGGTCGGGTACCCGGTCTACTATTTTTTTCGGGTATCCGGGTCGGGCCCAGGTCATAAAATACCTATTAGTCGGGTACCCGACTATCCGATACTCGATTTAGTTATTTTTTTATTTTACTTAAAAATTAAAATTAAAACTCACCGTTTTCAGCGTTTCTTACTTTCTTTATCTCATTGTCTCAAACACTCACTCACGTCCGCGCACTCCCCCAAAATCAAATTACAATCCCAAATTTTTAATCGCTCCTCTCACTCCCGTTTGAGCCGTCTCCCTCATCTCGACCGATCAACAACCTCCATCGCCGGCCGGTTATATTTCACCCTTCTCCGTCATCACTCTCTACTCAACCAAAGCAAAAGGTACTTCTCATTTTAATTATATGTGTGTTCTAGTGCTACTGTGCATGTGTTTTTGTCCTTTTTCAAGACTTTTTTCTTGTTTTTGTTTTCTAGGTATCTTTTATTTAAGTTAGATTTGTTCTAAAATATGAGAAAATTCCATTGGTATTGTAACCCCCTCGACCCGGTCTGGCCGGATGACCGGTCCGAGTGGGCCACACGGGGAAAACCGAAGCGAAACCCGTTAAGGTTCCCCCTCGGTTAGTAACCCTATTATTTTTTTTAATCTTGTCTAGAGGAGTATTAAATCCTAAGTGATCATACAGCGGAACAACATACGCGAGACAAACAAACGAACCCAAACCAACATTTAACAGCCCAATTTTAAACTTAAACTGCAGGCGGTATCGATACACCTAAGGGGTGTATCGATACGTCTTAACTAAGTCAACTGGTCAGAGTCAACCCGTGAAGACCGTATCGATACCCCCAAAGAGTGTATCGATACTCT
Source organism: Hibiscus trionum (assembly GCA_030270665.1). Taxonomy (NCBI): domain Eukaryota; kingdom Viridiplantae; phylum Streptophyta; class Magnoliopsida; order Malvales; family Malvaceae; genus Hibiscus; species Hibiscus trionum. The sequence continues at coordinate 3,551,256 of BSYR01000012.1, forward strand.
CCCCAATGGTCAACTTCCCACGGTCAACGCCGAGATGACCGTATCGATACGCCAGAGGCCCGTATCGATACCGAAATGGACAGTAACCTCAGTGACCAAAAAGGTATCGATACGCCCCCTCGCGTATCGAAACGCGTGGCCTGAAACAAGAAGGCCGTATCGATACGGGTCCAACCGTATCGATACCCCTACTACGAACTTACAAGTTTTAGCTGATTTAAGGCACAAGGATGCCCCTAAATCCCTCTAAAACCTCAACCAACACACTAACATCAATCCTAAGGCCAACCAACCATATAAGCATGCTTTAACTTGAAACTAAAAGGCACAATTCAACACAAGCAACTTAAGCATTCAACATGAGACAAAGCATCCACACATGGCATTCCAACAAAGGCAATTCATCATCAAGGTCATTCATGGAACTCAAAAGCCTTAAAGGCACAAGATAAGCATTTGAGGTTTTGTTGGGTTGTGTGGTGCTCGATTCGTTCAACCGATTATGCTCACCAAGTGGTGGAGAGGGGGATTTTTAGGTGGAAGGGTTTAGGAAGCTAGAAAGAATAAAGACACAATGATTTATAGTGGTTCAACCTTCTAACCAAGGTCTACATCCACAAACTTAGCTTCCCACTAAGGATTTCACAATCAATCCACTATTGATTCGTCCCCTTTTCTAGGCTTAGGAGGAAACCCTTACAAACGATCAAGCTTCTACCCAAAGTCTTGATCAAAACCCTCTTTTACAAAGAGATAAACAAGGCAAACTTAAACCCTCTAATAGGTGTTTGTTTGCACAATTAAGCTCTCACCCAAATCCTAAAACACTTGAGCAAATTTGACAATTTTGGCTCACTAGTGTTTGTCTATACAAGAATTGACAAATAAAGCACTAAGACAATTTCTTGATCATTTGATGTTTGACAATATGAGCATTAGCCTTCTCTTGATGCTTGGAGGTCCCTTTTATACTCCCAAATGAGTTTGTAGCCGTTACTAGCCGTTGGGGATGAATTGGAGCCGTTGAGGACTTAATTTCCCTTCATAAATGCTGTTCTGCAGCTAACGGTATCGATACACGTGGAACGGTATCGATACGGCCTTCATAGGAACTAGCCGTTGGGCTCTTGCCTGCATAGGCGTATCGATACGCTTGAGGGCGTATCGGTACCCTTTGACATTTAAATAGCCGTTGGGAAATAGTCGTTGAGGTAGTTAAAATGGGATCGGTACGCTGACGTGGCGTATCGAAACGACCCCACTCCGTATCGATACGCTAAACCCTCGTATCGATACGGGTTTTGACAGTGGCCAAACCAGGGCAAAATGGTATCGGTACGGGTACAACCGTATCGATACTGGTGATGTGAAAAGTTAAGTTTGGCTTATTAAAACATGAAAAATCTTTGTCAAAAACCTCTTAAAATACCTCAAACATAATTTCAAGTTGTTTGGACTTAAAAACAAGTTTTAAATTCTTTTCAAATTAGTCTAAAACATTTTTCAATTATTATATCAAAACATTGGTTCTACAATCTCCCCATTTTTGATATAATAAAACTAACTTGAAAAATTGTTTGGGTTCTCCCCCTTTAACTTTAAAAAAGTGAATAAGAGATTAAAGATATGAAGTCAATTAAAGCTCCCCCTTATTCATTTGAAAATCCAATTTTTCAAAACCATTTCTCCCCCTTTTTGTTATATCAAAAAGAATTTAAAATGACATTTAGCTCAAGATAACATAGGAGGCAAAAATTTTGACACACTTGAAAATTTTTGGTTTAAAATTGGCTCCCCCTTACTCAAAGCATCATTGAAATTGTTAGTCCATCATATATGATCATCTAGTTGAATGAAATGAAAATAAAACAAATAAATTGCTAAAACAACTAGATTTTACCAACACTTGAACCCAAGGGAGGATGTGAAGCCTTCATTCTTCAAGTGTTCCTTCTTTGTGTGCATGGAGCTCCCCCTCAATGTTTGACTTGTTGAACATCTCCATCACACCTAACAATAGACAATCAAGTAATTTTTGGTATCCAAATTGCTTTGGATCCATGAACGTTAGAAGCACAAATTTTTGACCCCTTAGGAATCCATTTTTCAATGTCATCCTTTTTAATTGAAGTGGTTAGTCCTTTTGGGACCCAAACACTTCTAAAACATTTACCATTTTTAAATCTAGGGGCACTAGATTGTCTAACATAAAGATTTGATTTTTGAAAATTATTTTTCTTTTCAAGTTCATTTGAAATCAAATCTTTTTCTTTTTGAACTTTTAGAAGCAAATTTTGTAAATCAAAGCATTTTTGTTCAAAATCTTTTAATCTTGCTTCAAGTTCAAGATTTGTTTTGGAAAGCAAATCATTTTCAATTTTTATTTTTGAAATCAACTTTTTGTTTTTAGAAAATGATGCCTTGAATTCCAAAAGCAAATCATCATAGGCATCTTGTAACTCATCAAATGTATAAGAATTTGAAATAGATGAGTTAGAAGTTACCTCCCCCTCATTGAGGGCCATCAAGCATAGGTGGGCTACTTCATCATCGGTGGAGTCTTCATCACTCCATGTGGCCACATATGCTTGTTTAGAAGATGATCCCTTCTTTTTGGATTTGTGGGAGTCCTTCATCTTCTTCATCGATTCATGCTTGGATTTTTCCATTTTGCTCTTCATGAACCGGGTGAATTTGTTGAAGAGATAGGCCATCTCTTCATCTTCACTATCCTCCTCACTTGAATCTTCATGATGACATGTGGAGGACTTGAGAGCCATGACACTTGCATTGATGCCAAGCCCTTTGATTTTCTTCTCTCCCATAGCTCGAATTTCTTCCCTCTTCTTCTCATCCTCTTTATTCTTCTTCATGATTTGATGAGTAAGGAGTGACCCCATGAGTTCATCAAGCTTCAAAGTCTTCAAATTTTTGGCTTCGATGATGGCGGTCCTCTTTGAGTCCCAAGACTCGGGAAGTGAGTAGATGAGCTTTCGAACAAGCTTTTCCTCCGGGATGGCTTCTCCATAACCTTTAAGACCATTGGTGATAGTGGAGAACCTATCAAACATCTTCTCGATGTTCTCTTCCGGATCCATTTTGAAGTTATCATACTCCAAGGTTAGGAGCCCAATCTTGGTCTCCTTGACTTCATTTATCCCCTCGTATGTGACTTCAAGCTTGTCCCATAACTCCTTGGCATTCTCACAAGAAGACATCTTCTCATAGATGGATGGACCAAATGCACAAAATAAAATGTGCAAGGCTTTGCAATTTAGCTCCATCTTCTTGTGATCGTCGGCACTCCATTCCGCTTTGCTTCCTTGAGGCACGAACGGACCATCTTCAACTATGTCCCATATCTTGTAATCTCTTGACTTCAAGAAGAATTTCATCTTTGTCTTCCAATGGGCATAGTGATCTCCGTTGAAGAAAGGCGGTTTGTCGATGGATTGCGCCATTTGAGCCGGTTGATGAAAAAGTGGTCGAGCTTGCCGGATCTTCTCAATAGGATGTGAATCCTCTTCGATTGAGCCAAGCTCTGATACCAATTGTTGGGTTGTGTGGTGCTCGATTTGTTCAACCGATTATGCTCACCAAGTGGTGGAGAGGGGGATTTTTAGGTGGAAGGGTTTAGGAAGCTAGAAAGAATAAAGACACAATGATTTATAGTGGTTCAACCTTCTAACCAAGGTCTACATCCACTACCTTAGCTTCCCACTAAGGATTTCACAATCAATCCACTATTGATTCGTCCCCTTTTCTAGGCTTAGGAGGAAACCCTTACAAACGATCAAGCTTCTACCCAAAGTCTTGATCAAAACCCTCTTTTACAAAGAGATAAACAAAGCAAACTTAAACCCTCTAATAGGTGTTTGTTTGCACAATTAAGCTCTCACCCAAATCCTAAAACACTTGAGCAAATTTGACAATTTTGGCTCACTAGTGTTTGTCTATACAAGAATTGACAAATAAAGCACTAAGACAATTTCTTGATCATTTGATGTTTGACAATATGAGCATTAGCCTTCTCTTGATGCTTGGAGGTCCCTTTTATACTCCCAAATGAGTTTGTAGCCGTTACTAGCCGTTGGGGATGAATTGGAGCCGTTGAGGACTTAATTTCCCTTCATAAATGCTGTTCTGCAGCTAACGGTATCGATACACGTGGAACGGTATCGATACGGCCTTCATAGGAACTAGACGTTGGGCTCTTGCCTGCATAGGCGTATCGATACGCTTGAGGGCGTATCGGTACCCTTTGGCATTTAAATGGCCGTTGGGAAATAGCCGTTGGGGTAGTTAAAATGGGATCGGTATGCTGACGTGGCGTATCGAAACGACCCCACTCCGTATCGATACACTAAACCCTCGTATCGATACGGGTTTTGACAGTGGCCAAACCAGGGCAAAATGGTATCGGTACGGGTACAACCGTATCGATACTGGTGACGTGAAAAGTTAAGTTTGGCTTATTAAAACATGAAAAATCTTTTTCAAAAACCTCTTAAAATACCTCAAACATAATTTCAAGTTGTTTGGACTTAAAAACAAGTTTTAAATTCTTTTCAAATTAGTCCAAAACATTTTTCAATTATTATATCAAAACATTGGTTCTACAGGTTTGCACCCATCAACAAAGAAACCTAAACATCTAAAGACATGTCACCACACACAAACATTAATCATAGCGTATCATGCTTTACAAAACATAGCCAAATCAAACATCAACATACATGAGTCATACATAGCTCATACAAAGGAACCTTGCCACATTGCCAACTAATACAAAATTTACCACCGTACTTGAGCCACAAACTTGGAAAGCCCTTCTTGCCTTGCTCCGAGCTAACACCACGCTAATGATCTGCATTGTTAAACATTGAGAGCGTAAGCTATAAGCTTGGTGAGGGTGGTCTAAAACAAAAAACATCAACAATGCAGGGTTCAAGCATGTAATCCCTAAACCTCATATCAAACATGCATAGACAAACTCACAAGTAGGCCTAGCTAGTCTCTCAAGTGGCATAATATGGCATCTTACATCATACTAAGCATCAAGCATCAATATCAACAATCATACATCAACACCATATATCACAATATATGAACAAGTTAATTGGCCACTTTCAACTACCCCGATTGTGCGGATTTAAATCTCAACAACACTTTACCTCGGTGGGATTACACTCATCACCGGACCTTGCATGTGCGGGATTCCACTCATCGCCACATGCCCTACGGATGGGATTCCACTCATCATCCCGTAGAAATATATAAAAGCTTCCGGTGGAATATTACATCATCGTACTTCTCCTTGATGACTTAACGCCATCAAGGCCACGTACGTTTTGACTCAATTTGTGTGCACACTAATCCTAATGATCGATCATTTACAACCGGTAATTTATTTAGTGCCAATTTTCATAACCACATCATATATCATCAACCACATTCCATGCTCACCACATATATATACATTTCATGATATACATGCACCAATTTAACCACAATCCACAAGAGCATAGATAGGCAAATACACAATAGCATTAAATGGAATCAAAGGCTAGAATTTAACAACTTGAAATAGGGAAATGGCCTACCAAGCACATTCCACACACACACTCTACACACACTCGAACCGAACTTTAAAACAAGTTTGAAACCACTCACCGCCCTTCCTTAGCAACCAAGCGAAACTCCTACGAACCCGGATTCGGTCACAAAGCTTCTTCAACGATCCCTCTTGCTTCTAGTCAACAAAAAACACAACTAACAACCACAATCAATGCTAATATTCAACCGACACATAACCTTTGAATTCAAACCAACTTCATCCAAAATTTACAACCAAATAAATCCCCAAATGTATAAAATTCGTACTCCCTCAAACCTTGGCTGAAAACTCCACTTTCAAACATCCAAAAGACTCTCAAAAGATCCCAAAACACCCTCCTAACATATACCAACCAACAGCCCTTCAATTTCAACCTAAAACCCACCAAAAATGGTGTTTTTGACACTTCAAAAATGGCTCTAAGACCCTACTTCGGGTTTTCCACAAAACTCAACCAAATTAATATATGGTGCACCTTTTAACATGAATAAACAAAAACCCAACTCAATTTTGTAAAACAAGATGAAAATCCCCATAAAAACCCAAACTTTTAGCAAAACCCTAACCATTCAAAAATTCATATTTTTAAAATCTACAACCATAGATAGATAAGGGATGGAGAGGAGAGTAAGAAAATGATTTTACCTTTCAAAGACACCTTGAAATGAAGAAGATATTCAATGGAATAGTAACCAAGCTTTGAGAGGTTTTGGAGAGGCTTTGGGGTGTTTAACGTTAAAGATGGGAAAAGGTGAGAAAGATGACAACTTTATTTTAAAAGTTGTCTTGCTTTAAAATCATTTGGGTAAAATTACCGACTTGGTCCCTCCCATTCATTTAAGGCCCAAATAGATCCCAATTAAGGTTATATTGATTTAATTAAATTTCATTGACTCGAACTATAAACCCGGCTAACTCCTAACCCCAAAACACGGGTGTTACAGGTATATCTAATTATCTATTAGCTTTAAAAGTCATTCATGAAATATTCAAAAAAAAATCTTCACCACTTAAATGGTTGTTGCAAATTCATTGGTATGTATGTTAAATTGTTGCAAATTCTTCACAACTTTAACGGGTACTCGGTTTGTGGGTACTCGATTTCTATGGGTCGGGTATCGGGCTGACCCTTTAGTACTCGAAAATTTCAGGTACCCAGAAATGAACACACCTAGGTATAAGTTTGATGAAAATTTCCCTAGGATTACAGCACGTGGTTCAGATCATAGTAAGAATAAATCTAGCATTGTGAATCTGTATGCGTTAGATGCTAATGCTTCAAGATATGTGTGTCAGTGTGTAGGTATTGGGCCTTAAAATACAACAAGGGATCATACTCAGACTATGAGTGCTAGAAAGGGACCATGGTTTATGGATTATGGTGCCTCCTATCATGTCACTCCTGAGGCTTCGAATGTGAGTGACATCTTTAACTACTTTGGCCCTGGTAAGTTAGTTTTTGGGAATGGTATGAGCTTAGGAATTTCTAAGATTGGACAATCTGCATTAGTTTCTTCACAACATAATTGATGTTGAATAATGTTTTGCATGTACCTAAAGTAACTAAGAATTCGTTTTGGTGTCTAAGCTTTCTAAAGATAACAAGGTCTTTCTTAAGTTCCATTCTCGAACCTGCTTGGTGTGTGATGAAGTTACAAAAACTGTTATTCTGCGATGTGATGAAGTTGGTAGTTTATATAGCTTTAATTCCATTTTAGATATTCCTAAGCATGCAAATAAGTGTAATATTATTGAGTTGCATATTGTACAACAATCTATTGGTGTGTTCAATTTGTGGCATCGAAGGCTAGGTCACCCTGCCCTCGACACATTGCTAAAAGTTTGTGAAGATTGTAATGTGAGCTTTGACTCTGATATGAATAAAAGGTTGGATGTTTGTGTTGCATGTCAAATGGAAAAACATCATAAGCTTCCTTTTTCTCCTTCCACCCCAGCCTACCATGAGCCATTTCAGATAGTTTTTACAGATTTGTGAAGGCCAGCACATGTAGTTTCTCAAGGTTTTTATTATTATGCATCCTTTTTTATACTTGTAAAAGACATTGTTTGGTGTACTTGTTAAAGAACAAATATCATGGTATAGTTTCTTTCAATCCTTTCAACATATGATAAAGACACAGTTTAATGCTAATATCAAGGAACTCCAAAGTAACTAGGGTGGAAAGTTTAGAAGTCTCTCTTCCGTATTGGTCAAAGATGATATCATTCATATAGTTACTTGTTCCCACACGTCTCAACAAAATGGTGTTGTTGAACGCAATCATCGTCATATTATTGAATTGGCTTTGACTCTGCTCGCCCAAGCATCCCTACCACTAAAGTTTTGGTCATATGTTGTAACAACTACAATGTTCTTAATCAACAGACTGCCTACCAAGATTTTTCAAGGCATTTCCCCTTATGAGAAGTTATTTGGAAGCAAGCCTCAATATGGTCTAATGAGGGTGTCGGGATGCAGATGTTTCCATCATCTTAGACCTTTTAACTCTCACAAGCTCATGTTTTGATCACAACCTTCAACATTTCTAAGCTACAGTCTGGTGGGTTAAGCCAAATACCAGTAGTTCCAGGAGTTGAGCAGCTTTGGAAATGTACACCAGTTGAGGGATTTGCTTATCCAAGACAAGAAATTGTCACATCGATTAGAGTGCTTGAGGTAATTAAGATTGTTTCTATTTCACATACAGTTGAGCCACAAATACCCACAGTGTCAATGAATTCACTTGTAGTTGAGCCATAAATGTCCACTGATTCAGTCTCAATTTCTCCAACGGTTCTCCTATAAACTGGAGAGACTACAACACCCACACATTCACATGGGCTTACTGGTTCACCATTGTTGGCTGGTGCTTCTTCTCCCACAAACATGTTCTCACCAGCTTTTGGATTAAGATTCCATGATGTTGAGGCTCCCCAAGGTGTTAAGGAGGAATATGTATCTGCCACAAGAGACTCATTGGTGCCTAATGAGTGTATGGATGAAAGGTCCTACAACACTCACAATCAAAGACAGGGTATTGATCAGGATCAGGGGATTAACTACCACCCCATGGTTACCAGAAGTAAGCTGGGTATTTTTAAACCCAAGATATATTTTGCAGAATCTCAGACTGAGGAAGATGTCCCATATTCGATACAAGATGCCTTACAAAATTTGAAACAAAGGGAAGTTGTTCTTGCAGAATATGATGCTCTACAAAAGAATGGAACATAGAATGTTGTCCAGCTACTTGAAGGAAGAACACCAATTGGCTGCAAGTGACTCTTCAAGATCAAGAGAAATGCTGATGAGAGTGTGGCTAAGTAAAAGGCCAGACTTGTGGCTAAAAGGTTTAGCCAAGTGCCTAGTAGAGACTTTCATGACACGTTCAGCCCCGTTGTGAAGTCATCTACAGTCAATGTTGTTGTCTCTCTAGCAGTGACAAATCAGTGGAGACTAAGATAAATGGACACAAACAATTTCTTCTTAAATGGTTATTTACATAAAGAGATGTACATAAGTCAGCCTTTTGAGTTTGAAACTCAAGCTATAGATGAATCTCAACTGGTGTGAAAGCTTGAAAAGGCTCTATATTGACTGAGGCAAGTACCAAAAAGTTGGTACACTAAGTTGAGAGATTTTTTGTTGGAGATTAGGTTTAAAAGATCTGCAGCAATTTCTTCATTGTTCATTTGAAATTAGTTTGGTGTGTGCACCTACATTATGCTCTATGTGGATGATATCTTGGTTATAGAAGGATCAGATGAGATTGTTTCTGAAGTAATCAAATTGTTCGGGGAAAGTTTTCACTTAAATATTTGGGTGACTCGGGCTTCTTCCTTGGAATTGAAATCAGAATGTGCAATGGTTACTTATTTCTCAGTCAAAGGAAGTACATCAAGGAATTGTTAGGAAGGACCAAGATGGATAAAGCCAAGGCCGTAACAACACATATAGCGACTTCGGTCAAGCTAAGTCAAAATACAGGTAGTCCTATTGAGGATGCTCGTGGCTACAAGAGCATTATAGATTATTTGCATTATCTATGTCATACAAGACCAGATATTACATTGAGTGTAAATAAAGTGGCTCAGTATATGCACAATTCTTGTGGAGAACATTTAGATACAGTCAAAAGAATATTAATATACCTCGGTGGCACATTACACTATGGGTTAGTTTTTAAACCATCTGAACAAGGGGTTAGTCTGGTTGCTTTTGCAGATGCTGACTGGGGAAGCAGTCCTGATGAAAGAAGGTCTACTTCAGGAGGATGTGTTTATCTCGGTAATAGCCTTTTGTCATGGAGTTTCAAAAAGAAAAAGGTGGTGTCTCATTCAACCATGGATGCAGAATATAGAAGCATAACTGATACTGCATCTGAGGTTACTTGGTTGAAGGCTTTACTTGCTAATATGCAGGTTGAACAAAAGAAGGTGCCACTAGATTGTCTTACATAAAAATTTGATTTTCCAAAACTATTTTTCTTTTCAAGTTCTTTGGAAATCAAATCTTTTTCTTCTTGAACTTTTTGAAGCAAATTTTGTAAATCAAAACATTTTAGTTCAAACTCTTCGAGTTTTGCTTCAAGTTCAAGTTTGGTTTTAGAAATCAAATCATTTTGAATTTTCAACTTTGAAATCAATTTATTGTTTTTCAAAATGTGATTTTTAAACTCTAAAATCAAATCATCATAGGCATCTTGTAATTCATCAAAAGAGTAAGAACATGAAGTAGATGAATTAGAAGTTACCCTTGAATCTTCTTCGATGGCCATAATGCAAAGGTTGGCTTGTTCATCATTGGTGGAGTCCTCATCACTCCAAGTAGCCACACGTACCTTCTTCTTATGGCTTGAAGTGCTTGCCTTCTCCTTTTTCTTGGAATCTCGTTCAAGCTCTCTCAAAGCTTTCTTCATGAACGGGGCACACTTCTTGAAGAGATGAACTATCTCTTCATCTTCATCCTCCTCTTCATTTGAGTAGACATGATGACAAGTGGAGGATTTGAGAGCCATGACACTTGCATTGATGCCTAGCCCTTTGATTTTCTTCTCTCTCATAGCTCTAATTTCTTCCCTCTTCTTCTCATCTTCTTTATTCTTCTTCATGATTTGATGAGTAAGGAGTGACCCCATGAGTTCATCAAGCTTCAAGGTCTTCAAATTCTTGGCTTCGATGATGGCGGTCCTCTTTGAGTCCCATGACTCGGGAAGTGAGTAGATGAGCTTTCGAACAAGCTTTTCCTCCGGGATGGCTTCTCCATAGCCTTTGAGACCATTGGTGATAGTGGAGAACCTATCAAACATCTTCTCGATGTTCTCTTCCGGATCCATTTTGAAGTTCTCATAATCTAAGGTTAGGAGCACAATCTTGGTCTCCTTGACTTCATCGGTCCCCTCGTATGTGACTTCAAGCTTGTCCCATACCTCCTTGGCACTCTCGCAAGAAGACATCTTCTCATAGATGGTTGGGCCAAATGCACAAAACAAGATGTGCAAGGCTTTACAATTAACCTCCATCTTCTTGTGATCGTCGGCACTCCACTCCGCTTTGCTTCTTTGAGGCACGAACGGACCATCTTCAACTACATCCCATAGCTTGTAATCTCTTGATTTGATGAAGAACTTCATCTTTGTCTTCCAATGGCCATAGTGGGTTCCGTCAAAGAAAGGCGGTTTGTCGATTGATTGTGCCATTTGAGCCGGTTGATGAAATAGTGATCGAGCTTGCCGGATCTTCTCAATAGGATGTGAATCCCCTTCGATTAAGCCAAGCTCTGATACCATTTGTTGAGTTGTGTGGGGCTCGATTCGTTCAACCAATGTTGCTCACCAAGTGGTGGAGAGGTGGATTTTTGGGTAGAGGTGGTGTGGAAGCTAAAAAGTAAATTGACACAATGAATTATAGTGGTTTAACCTTCTAGCCAAGGTCTACATCCACTACCTTAGCTCCCCACTAAGGATTTCCAATCAATCCACTATTGATTCGTCCCCTTTTCTAGGCTTAGGAGGAAACCCTTTACACCGATCAAGCTTTCTACCCAAAGCCTTGATCAAACCCTAATTTACAAAGAGATAAACAAAGCAAACACAAATCCCTCTAATAGGTGTTTGTTTGCACAATTAAAGCACTCACCCAAAACTTAAAACACTTGAGCAAATTTGACAATTTTGGCTCACTAGTGTTTGTCCATACAATAAATGACAATTTAAGCTCTAAGACAATTCTTGATCATTTGTTGATTGACAATATGAGCATTAGCCTTTACTTGATGTTTGGAGGTCCCTTTTATACTCCTTGATGGGTTTATAGTCGTTGGGGATGAATTGGAGCCGTTGAGGACTTTAATTCCCATCATAAATGCAGTTCTGCAGCTCACCGTTTCGAAATGCTCGAACCCGTTTCGAAACACCCTTTAAGTAGAAAGAGCCGTTGCAATCTGACAAGGCACCTATTTCGGAACGCCCCCTGGTCGTTTCGGAACACGTATCGAAACGCCTAGACCCGTATCGAAACGCTCTGCATTTAAATGTTAGTTGGGAAATAGCCGTTGGGGTTTATGACCATTGTGGTCAAAGCCGCGTAGGCGTATCGAAACGGCATAGCCCGTTTCGAAACGCTACTAAAAAATCTCATCCAGGGAAAGCCCGTTTCGATACGAGTATCGAAACGTTTTTGCTACTGAAATCCCTCGTATAGAAACACTTTAGGGTGTTTCGAAACACGTGGACAGTTTTGTGTAGTTTGGCTTTTGAAAACATTTAAAACCCTTTGAAAAACATCCCTAAACATAGTTTCAAGTTATTTGGACTTTGGAAATTGTTTTAAATATTTTTTAAATCAGTCCAAAACATTTTTCAATTATTATATCAAAACATTAGTTATACATATATTATTGTTTCCATCTTGTGCAACGGCCACGAGTAATATATGACGCATGGTCTTGTGATAAAGCCATATTGGTACATGTGTGCTGCTCAATAAATCGTGACACCTCCCATATTTCAGTCCTCTTCTTGTAAGAAATTCTTACCCACCACGGACAGTTGTTCTTCCAATAAAAACACCTTACACAATACGTACTTCTGTTGGACTCAACAACAAAAAATGACGTATGGCGTTTGAAACAGTGCTCTTGAACTGCAAGCTTCGCGGCTTCTTTTGTTTCAAATTCAGCCTTTAGTTCCAATTCTCCAAAGTTCGAAGATGATGAAGAACAAAATACGCGAGCTTGATATTATGGGTCTTGCATTGCAGTATAGTCAACTTCATACATGCGGGCTGCTGGAGCTTCATAGGCTGGAGGTTCCGGTTGTTGGGGCTGCGGTGCAGCATTACCCCAAACAGCCGGCTGTTCATTTCTCAACCCGAGCCTACTAATAGCCGTGGCCCAAACATCTTCTTCAACATCAATACCATTGCCTTGAGACACATCTGTCATAACAACGTCAATATCATCAGCATCGAGTAACTGAACGTCATCTTCTTCACTCATAGGAACAATATTTTCTTCATCATCACTAAAATCTTCAAGCGATTCGCCCCAACGACCAACTGTGGGTTCGGTGTCACAATATGTTGATGAACTCATCTTCTGTAAACATTAAAAAAACATAAGCACAACATTAAAATTTCGGGTTTTCTTATTAAAATTTAAAAATACTATTACCATCCGAATATATCTTCAATCATACAAAAATATACAAACCCTCTAGAATTAAAAAATTTAGATTAAAAGGCAAAAATCGCTTACTTAATTTTCACTGGCCTTTACGAACTCTTCAATCACCGTCTTCGAATATTTCTTCAGAAACTCACAAACTCTTCCCTCTTTGCCGAAAAACTCTCTTAATTTTTTTCTCAACCACTACACACTCATCTCATCTTCCCTAAACCCTCTATATATACACATAAAATAATATTAAAAAATTAATCCCCTTTAAGAAATATAGCATGTACCTAGAACCTTATTTACCCTTTAATAGCCTGACGTGCCTAAACCCTAATTTTACCCTATATACACTAGCTTGACGTGCCAGCAAGGGACATGCAGGTGAACAACACCTCGCCATTTGTCAGGCTAGTGTATATAGGGTAAAATTAAATAGGGTTTACGCACGTCAGGATATTAAAGGGTAAATAGGATTCTAAGTACGGGCTAGGTGTTGTTCACCTGCTATTAAAGGGTAAAATTAAATAAGGTTCGATGGATATCTTAATTTTAAAATTATTGTTTTTAAGTTATGTATAAAATCTGTACCAACCGAATGTATACTCTGTTATACTTTTTAAAAGATAAAAAAATATTTTTATCAACTTTAAAAATATTAGCTTATTAGGGTGTGCAAAATCGGGTTCGATTAAAATATTTTTAATTTGTGGGAGTAAGTTCGGGTCACTCAAATCTCGACCCTATATTTTTACCAACATAATGTATAAAATATTTTTATCAACTTTAAAAAAATCATGAAACATGCGAATACAACATACATGCAAATTAGGGTGTGCAAAATCGGGTTCGATTAACCATTTGTAAATTGTTTCGGTTAACCGGTAAGTTCGGGTCACTCAAATCTCGACCCTATATCGAAGTCATTCAACCAGTTAACAGTTTATTCGGTTAACCGAAATATTCGGTACGACCTGAACAATGATTATTTTACTTTGTTTATTAAAAATATAAATTTTAATAATATGTTAGAAATATATATATATATATATATATATATATACTTTTAAAATACGACCTATGATATTAGTATCTTTTTTAAAACACATACAATATTTATAACCCTAAACCCTATATGCCCAATTTTGCCTATATATATTATATAAAAATATATTATAACCCCAAACTAAACTCTAAACCCTAAACCCAACCCTATCGCCCAACCTTATTTATTTTAAAGTCTGACGTGCCTGCATGGCACATGCAGGCACGTCAGGGAGGAGCTGAGGAGCTAAGCCGCCCACGCTGCCAAGCTTGCCTCCAACAGGACCACGCCAGGAGGAGGAGGCAAGGTCCAAGGAACGTCGGCTGCAGGTGGTGAGGTCCTTTGGCCACCGTAGATATTGGCTTAATTCCCCAATTTTCGGCCAACCAACCCTCATCCCCTAAATAATAAGCCAAAATTAGCTTATATGACCAATTTTGCCAAATAATAATCGTCATTTTTTAAAAGATCTCATTTTTTAAACCAGTGTCAATTTCAATTAATTTCCTTTGTATATATCTTTCATAGTCCCACTTAGTTCGGTCAATGATCATCATGATGTCATCATCTAAAAATAATAAAAAATATATAAAAACTAGTATATCTATGTATAAAAATTATAAAATATTTAAATTTGCCCGTGATGACCGACCATTGATCAAGGTTGACTGACGCTTATTGAGCGTTCATCGGTTCGACTTTAGTAAATTTTCTTTATTTCAATTTTTTATTTATAAATTCGTATATACTTAATATTAATTTTTTGTTTTCAAATATATATTTTTTAAAAAATTTATTGAGTTTCTTATATATTTTTAGATTGTGTACACAATTTAAGAATTTATATTATATACAATTTATCGAAATTGTTTTAGAACTTTTCAAATTCAACATTTCAATTTATCAAAAATATCAAAAAGTAAATGTTTTAATGTTGTAGGATATGCTTTTTACTGTATTAAAATGTATATATTATATAATATTTTAAAGTTTTGTATTTTTTAAATGTATTTTCAAATTTTAGTAAATTTTATATTCTTTTACTTTATATAATTTTTTGAATTATATATATATATATATATATATATATTTATAATATTTCATTAATTTCCATATGGTTGTGTCATGATTATAATCGGATGATGCTTTTGCCTTCGTACGTTACTATTTATTTAAAGGGTAAACTACATGGGTGGTCACCCAACTATCATTTTTTTCCTGTTTTGGTCACCCAACTAATTTTTTTGTCAAAACTGTCACTAACGTTTTGTTTCGTTATCATTTTGGTCACCGGCCGTTAAAAAGTTAACGGAGATGGTGACATGTCATGGGATAATAACACTTTTAATCCTTAAATTTATACATTCTATTAATTAAGTCTTAATTCAAAATAACTTATCAAATATATGGGTCAAACCCCAAATTTCTCATTTTCATTCTTCTTCCTCTGTAACAACACTTCTCTTTCTTCTCTTAAATCCTATTTCCTTAATGTTTCATTTCAAGCACATCCAAATTAGCAAGAAATGTATGTTTGATTAGAATTTATACTTACAGAGGTACATCACTTTGTTCGGGTCATCTTCACCCTAATACAGTTATTAAGGAGGAACAACGTTTAAAGGCTGAAAAAGCATGCTACTTAGAGTTACAGGACTACCATAATGAGTATGTGAAAAGTAACAAAATTTACCTATGAATGTAAGTTGTTCTTGCAAAAGGTGCATTGGTGCCTAATAATATGGTTGCAACATTTTCTTTTACTTTGTTACATTATCAGAGTATTTGCAGAAACTGAAGGAGAAATGGGAAAGTTGTGAAGACCCAGAACAAGAAATTGTGCAGAAGTAATGGAGGTTTGTATTTATCACATGTTTCAGTTTTCTGGAAAATGGTCAGTTTTAGCATACTAAGGTTCTTCCCTGTGAAATTGGTGCTAACAGCTAACATATACTTGGCAAGGATGTCTCGTAAGTTGTTTATCAGCTTCACTGTGTAACATTTCTATTTGAGCTTTTCTCTTGTAATTGATTGTACAAAACAGAAATGAAGAACTGAATTTTTTTTCTTCAATTTTAAATTGAATATTCAGCGTCTTTTACGTTCTTAGATTGACTCATTTTTGGTTTACAATCAATTTCTTCGGTAGGTCAAAAAGGGTTGATAAGAAAAGGATTTTCTCACATTCAAAAAGGGTTTTCCAGGTAACCACACCAAAACATACAATTCTTTCTCACTTGGGTGAGCTGGAAACGAAAGTTAATGAAAATGAGAAAGAATAAAAAGAAAGAAAAGTGTTGTTGTTGAGGAAGAACAAAGAAAATAGAAAATTTGGGGTTTGACCATATATTTGATGAATTATTTTAAATTAGGACCTAATTAATAGAATGTATAAGTTTTAAGACTAAAAGTGTTATTATCCCATGACATGTCACCATCTCCGTTAATTTTTTAACGGCCGGTGTCCAAAATGATAATGAAACAAAACGTTAGTGACGATTTTGACAAAAAAATTAGTTGGGTGACCAAAATAGGAAAAAGATGATAGTTGGGTGACCACTCGTGTAGTTTACCCTTATTTAAATGAATGAATGCTGAAATTGAGAGATTTTATTAAATGGAGTCGTTTTCGGATTTGAAAGTATGTCGTTGGTTGGGAAGGTTGTTTGACTGATGAGACCGAGATTCAAATCAGGTGGTTTTATTTTATTTTATCCTTTGTTGGACGAGACAGATCGTGAAGTATTCGAGTTTAATTCAGTCAAAGTTTTATTTTATTGGACTTGACAGACTCGAACTCGACTTGAGTTCTTAACAAGCAAAGCTTAGCTATATGATACTCGACTAGAAAAACTCACTAATTATTCGAAAATATAATATATTAAATTTTTAATTTTTTTAAAATTAAAGTAAACTATAATAATAATAATAATAATAATAATAATAATAATAATAATAATAATAATAATAATAATAATAATCCATTATTATTATTGTTGTTGTTGTAAACGAGATGAGACAAATCGTGAGCTACTCGAGTCCGACTCGGTCAAAACTCAATCAATATTTCACTCGACCTTATATTCAGCTTGAGCTCTTAACGACTCGAATTAAGCTCTACACTTCTAGGCTTAACTTAAATTTTTAACGAGTCGAGTCGAACTCAACACTATTTGGACT
Organism: Hibiscus trionum; assembly: GCA_030270665.1. Taxonomy (NCBI): domain Eukaryota; kingdom Viridiplantae; phylum Streptophyta; class Magnoliopsida; order Malvales; family Malvaceae; genus Hibiscus; species Hibiscus trionum. Next base: position 3,568,770 of record BSYR01000012.1, read on the forward strand.
AAATTCGGCTGATTTACACCCGTAATTGAAGTCACTTGAATAACTAAATTGCAGTGTGCTTTTCAGTGTAAACCACATGCAAACCATTTGCATGGGGATCCATGATCTCGTGAACCGTATTTGTAATATTTTTAGCGCTTAAAAAAGTACACAACTTACATATAAATTGTTTGATTCTAGATCTTTTCCACTTAAATTATTTAAAGAGTTTATTTTATCAATAAACTGTTGAATATTCAATCAACTAAATATTAATTACGAAAATTCTACAACGTGCGACGAACATCGATAAACACCACTAATGATGAACACCGATTAACACTATTAAATTAATTAATAAAGATTTAAAACTTCAAGGACCCATCATTCAATTAATAATTATTTTAAAAAAAATTAATTAAATTATATTATATATATATTAAAATTTTATTTTTTAATAAGGGTAAACTATATATTTAGTACCTCACCTATTTCTATATTTCTATTGAACACTCATTATTTAAATATTATTTCAATTTGATCCTATTCTTTATAAAAAAAATAATTTAACACTTAACCTTCAACCTTAAACCCTAAACTATTAAACCTTGAACCATATACCATTAAAAATAATTTCATCATCATCGATTCAATTCAATTCAATGAATTGTTGAATTCTCCTAAAAAAATCAATAATCAACAATTTGAAGAAAAAAAAGTGATGATCAAAGTCGGTACAAGTTCTTCATTATGTGATATCACAAAGATTAAAAAAAATATGGACTTGGGCTTTTTAAATATGACTCACTGTAAACGTCGGTGATACAGGTGGTTCAAAGGCTTTCAGCTTCTCGAAAATTCGATAAACGAATGCAAAAACCAAAAACTGTAATAGTTTATATTCGACATTGCGCTTGATTAAAATCCAAGTTGTCCGCAAAGAAACAAGAAAAATACCAAGTTGATGCGCATATCTTGAACACTAGACTTTGAGGGCCTGAAACACATCGGAATTCCACATCAGGAACACAGGCTTTAACTTCGTCCGTAGACATGTTTGAGTAGTAGCCGGCAGTGAGATCATTCTGGCCGATGTCAAAGGTGTACAAGGCACTAGAGAAGTGTTCTTCCTTTGGCATCAAGGTGAATGAAATGCATGTAATGAAATGTTACCTCTTTTACGTACAACTTGTGACCTTTTATGAAAGTCATTGAACTCGTAAAATTGAACGTTTAGGGAGATGGGGCTGAATCCGCCTCGGTTCAAAGTTATGTTTTGAGGTCTAATGGTGGATGCAGCAGTGGCAAAGTTAGCCCATGGCTGAAGTTGGTCCCCACGGAGTCAAGAAATGCACTTAGATAGGGTAACCCAAGGCTCTCGGCTGAAAATGTAAATTTAAATCCCCTTTATCGGTTATCGATCGTGATAAGAAAATGTAAATTTAAATCCCCACGAAGTTAAAGCCTATGTTATGATTCCTTTAATGGTATTTCATAGTCTGGTAATCATATATATGTTGCGGAATACGATCGTCGGATAGAGCAAAAACACAACTGATAATTTGAGAAAATAATAATGAAGATAAAAGAGACACAGATTTTACGTGGAAAACCCCTAAATAATATAGGGTAAAAACCACGGACAAGGTAGAAGAATTTCACTATGAGAAAATAGGAATTACAACTTCTCTCAGTCTAACAAGGAGAAAACAATGACAATTCTCTCTTGATAAGAAAGGAGAAAACAACTCTATGAAAACTCTCTAATTTCTCTAGTATTGGGAGGATGTTAGAATGATTTGGGATGTGTAAGAATGGAAAATGCTAGGCCTATTTATAGTTGAACTTTAAGGACTAAACTTGTAAATAGCCTAAACTTTAGGGACCAAAAATTAATTATCCCACTCCACTTTTTTTCAACCACTTTCCACCCAATTTCCACCCATTATTTTTGGTCACTTTCGGTGGCACCGAAAGTGGAAAGTGCTTTCAACAATCTCCCACTTGAAGATTTGATTGGAACAATCATATCTTCACACCATTCTTTCTACCTCGTACTTTCCATGTTGCTTACGTCTCTAACAAGCCACAAGAGGATCGACACCAAGTAAACTTATCAGTGTTGATTACTTTTGTCATGAAATCTGCTATGTTGTCATCGGTATGGATCTTCTGCATATCTATCGTCCCTTCTTCCACTTTCTCACGAATGAAGTGGTATTGGACCCGAATGTGTTTTGTTCTTGAGTGAAAAGCAGGATTCCTTGCAAGGTGCAAGGCGCTCTGACTGTCATAAAACAAAGAGACATTCTCTTGTTTGTGCCCGAGCTCCTCCAATAGCATTTTCAACCATATTGCTTCTTTACTGGCTTGTGTAGTTGCTACATATTCTGCCTCCGTTGTTGACGTAGCCACAACCGATTGCAGTTTTGAAACCCAGCTTACAGCTCCACCAGCAACTGTAAACACATACCCTGTTGTAGATTTGCTTTTATCCAAATCTCCTGCATAGTCAGAATCGACATACCCGCTAATAAGAAAGTCTGATCCCCCGTAACATAATGCAACATTTAAGGTCCCTTTGATGTATCTCAGGATCCTTTTCACAGCATTCCAATGCTCTCTGCCTGGATTCGCCATGTACCGACTAACCACTCCCACTGCTTGTGCAATGTCTGGTCTTGTACAAATCATAGCGAACATTAAACTTCCCACTGCTGATGCATACGGTACTCGAGACATCTCCATCCTCTCTTCTTCACTGCTAGGACTCATACTGGAGGATAATTTAAAGTTAATAGGAAGTGGGGTATAAATTGGCTTACAATCTTGCATGCTGAATCGTGACAAGATCTTTTTCAAGTAATTCTTTTGTGAAAGCCAAATCTTCCTACTACTTCTGTCTCGGTGAATTTGCATCCCTAGAATCTTGTTTGCTGGTCCCAAGTCCTTCATTTCAAATTCCCTAGCCAGTCGTGCCTTTAATTCTTCAATATGATCTTTGTTGGGGCCTGCAACCAACATGTCATCTACATACAACAGCAATATAACAAAGTCGTTTTCACCAAACCTCTTGAAGTAAGCACAAGGGTCTGCATTAAGTCTGTTGTATCCAAGGCTCATGATGAAGGAGTCAAATCTCTTGTACCAACACCTCGGCGCCTGCTTTAAACCGTACAGAGATTTGTTCAACCTGCAAACCAAGTTCTTCTTTTCTTTTTCTTCAAAACCTTCAGGCTGGAGCATGTAAATCTCTTCTTCAAGATCTCCATGAAGAAAAGCTGTTTTAACATCTAGCTGCTCTAGATGTAAATTCAATGTAGCACACATTGCCAGGACAACTCGAACCGTTGTTAGTCGAACCACAGGAGAAAAGATTTCATTGAAATCAATACCTTCTTTCTGAGCATATCCTTTGACCACCAGTCTTGCACGATACCTCTCCACTTGATCGTCACCATTTCTCTTGATTTTGAAGACCCATTTGTTACCAATTGGCTTCTTTCCTTGTGGTAGTGGCACAAGTTCCCATGTATTATTTTTATGAAGGGCTTCGATTTCTTCTTGCATTGCCGCCATCCACTGCGAAGCATCTGAGTTGTTCATTGCCTCCTCGAATGTTGATGGCTCACCGTCCTCCGTTAAAAGGCAGTATGCAACATTACCTTCTATAACATAATCTGAGTGCCAATTGGGGCGTCTTCTCACACGATCTGATTGACGAGTTGTTGGAGCTTCAGAATTCTCTGGTTCTGATTCCTCGAGCTCTGGTTCTGCTTCAGAACAATCTCTCTGTTCAAACTCATTTTCAACATGTATCTGTGTAGTCTCTGGCTTCTTTATCAGTGCTATCATCTTCTTCTTTTCTTTGTAGCTTATCTTCTACAAAGATAGCATCCCTGCTGATAATCACTTTGCGGGCAGTGGGATCCCACAAGCGATACCCCTTTACTCCATCAGCATACCCCAAGAATTTACATTTTCTGGATTTTGGATCCAACTTTGAAATTTCTTGGGCATTGTACATCACGTACACAATACTTCCAAATATATGGAGGTTTGAATAATCAACTGGTTTACCAGTCCACATTTCCATCGGTGTCTTCAACTCAATTGCAGTTGATGGAGCCCGATTCACCAAATAACAGGCGGTATTGACTGCTTCTGCCCAGAAAGCTTTTTCTAGCCCTGCAGCTCTCAACATTGCTCGTGTTCTTTCTAACAGAGTTCTGTTCATCTGCTCTGCCACTCCATTTTGTTGAGGAGTGTATACTGTTGTGAACTGTCTTTTGATGCCTTCTTTTCTGCAGAAGTCATCAAATTCATCACTTGTATATTCACCTCCATTATCTGATCTGAAACACTTGATCTTATTTCCAGAATCAAGTTCCACCCGCGCTTTGAAAACTTTGAAGGTTGAAAACACATCTGCCTTCCTCTTGATAGGATACACCCAACATCTCCTAGAGTAGTCATCAATGAAGGAGACAAAATACTTTGCTCCGCCTAGGGATGTAACCGGTGCTTGCCATACATCAGAGTGAACCAATTCTAGAACAGCCTTGCCTCTAGAATTTGATGTGTTGAATTTTAATCGATGCTGCTTACTTGTAATACAATGTTCACACAAAGGAAGTGATACCTTTGTTAAACCCGGAAGTAGCTTTTGCTCCACAAGGATTTTCATTCCCTGTTCTGACATGTGTCCAAGTTTCCGATGCCATAACATGGTAGAATCTGAACTACATGAGGCAACAGAGGCTTCAGCTTCTAGCAAAGTCTCTCCCTTCAGTATGTACAAATTTGCAGCTATCTTTTCACCTTTCATTACCACAAGCGCTCCATGGAACACCTTCATGATTCCTTTCCGTGTTTCAATCTTGCTTGCATTATTATCCAACAATCCGTAGGATAATAAGTTTTTCTTCAAGCCTTTCACGTGTCGCACATCTCGAACAACTTTGGTTGTCCCGTCATACATCTTCAATTTGATGGTTCCAACGCCAACAATTTCCAAGGCATGATTATTGCAGCTGTACACGGATCCTCCTGAGATAGGTTCATAATTATAGAACCATTCTCTTCTTGAGGTCATGTGATATGTGGCTCCCGAGTCAATAAGCCATATGTCTGCAAATCTTTTTCTGCCTTCCATGGCTGTTGCTGCTTCACAACAGAGAGCATCTCCATCATCTGAAGTGTTTGCCATATTTCCTTGAGGATTGGAGTTTTTAGGTGAACTCCAACAATCCTTCTTCAAGTGACCCTTCTTTCCACAGTTGTAGCACTTTAAATTCTTCTTACTCCTTAACTTTGATCTACCATGATTGTGACTGCTACTTTGGCCACGTTCTGTTGATCTTCCTCTCATCACCGTTAAGGCCTCTGCTTGTTGCAGATTTCCTTGTCTGTCTTCCTTGTTCTTGCGCCGATTTTCTTCTTCTAGAACAGCAGCTGCAACGTCATCGAAGACTAGATCACTTGTAAGGTTGTTGTTTGTCAAGTTGATGATGAGTTGATCATACGAATCAGGTAGACTTTGAAGCAGAAGTTCAGCACGTTCTTGTGACTCTATTTTATAGCTTAGGGATGTAAGCTGAGAAAATAGAGTATTCAACGTGTTTAAGTGCTCTGTCACTGAAGTAGATTCTGACATCCGAAGAGTGTACAATTTCCTCTTAAGGAAAATTTTATTGTGCAACGATTTGACCTCGTATAATTTTGCGAGGTGATCCCAAATCTCCTTGGCTGTCTTCTTCTCCTCGATGCTTGATAGTACTTCATCTGCTAATGCTAAATGAAGGTCTGCAATAGCATTCTCGTCCATCTCATTCCATTTCTTGTTATCCGTAAAATCTGCCGGCCTTTCGCTGATAGCCGCTAGACATCCGTTTTTTCTTAGGATGGCCTTTATCTTCAATTTCCACAGTGAGAAATTTCTCCCATTGAACTTTTCAATATCAAATTTCGTTGCCATAGCTTCTATTTCAGATAGCTCCCACTATTTCACCTTTTTGACGTGAATAGTGCCCACCACCTTCAATGAATGAGTAATATCTAACTTACTTTCTTATGATGAAGGATCCACTTTTCAGTGGCAACCAACAGAGAATACGGTAAGTAGATATACGCACCCAAATCTGGCTCTGATGCCAATTGTTGCGGAATACGATCGTCGGATAGAGCAAAAACGCAACTGATAATTTGAGAAAATAATAATGAAGATAAAAGAGACACAGATTTTACGTGGAAAACCCCTAAATAATATAGGGTAAAAACCACGGACAAGGTAGAAGAATTTCACTATGAGAAAATAGGAATTACAACTTCTCTCAGTCTAACAAGGAGAAAACAATGACAATTCTCTCTTGATAAGAAAGGAGAAAACAACTCTATGAAAACTCTCTAATTTCTCTAGTATTGGGAGGATGTTAGAATGATTTGGGATGTGTAAGAATGGCAAATGCTAGGCCTATTTATAGTTGAACTTTAAGGACTAAACTTGTAAATAGCCTAAACTTTAGGGACCAAAAATTAATTATCCCACTCCACTTTTTTTCAACCACTTTCCACCCAATTTCCACCCATTATGTTTGGTCACTTTCGGTGGCACCGAAAGTGGAAAGTGCTTTCAACAATATACACTTGTGTGGAATTCCGATGTGTTTCAGGCCCTCAAAGTCTAGTGTTCAAGATATGCGCATCAACTTGGTATTTTTATTGTTTCTTTGCAGACAACTTAGATTTTAATCAAGCGCAATGTCGAATATAAACCATTGCAGTTTTTGGCTTTTGCATTCGTTTATCGAATTTTCGAGAAGCTGAAAGCCTTTGAACCACCTGTATCACCGACGTTTACAGTGAGTCATATTTAAAGAGCTAAAGTCCATGTTTTTTTTAATCTTTGTGATATCACATAATGAAGAACTTGTACCGACTTTGATCATCACTTTTTTTCTTCAAATTGTTGATTATTGATTTTTTTAGAAGAATTCAACAATTCATTGAATTGAATTGAATCGATGATGATGAAATTATTTTTAATGGTATATGGTTTAGGGTATAGGTTTAGGAGTTTAAGGGTTTAAGGTTTAATAGTTTAGGGTTTTAGGTTGAGGGTTAAGGGTTAAATTTTTTTATAAAGAATATGGTCAAATTGAAATAATATTTAAATAATGAGGGTTCAATAGAAATACGGAAATATGTGAGGTACTAAATATATAGTTTATCCTTATTAAAAAATAAAATTTTAATATATATATATATAATAATAATTTAATTAAAATTTTAAAGTAATTATTAATTATTTGATAGGCCCTTGAAATTTTAAATCTTTATTAATTAATTTAATAGTGTTCATCGGTGTTCATCATTAGTGGTGTTCATCGGTGTTCGTCGCACGTGGTAGACTCATCCTATTAATTAAATACTCCACGATTTAAACTTCTACTCACTAACATATTTTTCAAATATTTCCTATTATAATTTTTTTCTCCCAACTAATTATCAAAGTGGTGTTATCTCACATAGATTTATATTTGCATGTCATAATTAGGATGCTAATCTTACCCGATTACTACAAAATGTTGTTCAAGACAGACATATGTACTAAGTTCAGGGCCGTACGTGTCAATCCCTTTTTAATACTCTTATTTATATTTCATCATTAAAAAATAGATTTAAAATTTAAAATTAAAATTTAAGGTTATGGCTTAAAACTATGATTTTAAAGAATTAGAGGTATAGTGTACTTTTTAAAGTATATGGTTTATGATTTAAAATTTAGGGTTAAGACTTAGAATTTAAAATTTTTAATATTGGAGAACAAAAAAGAACACTAAAAAAGGATAAAGGATTTTTGTTCGACGTACGCGGAGGGTAAAAGGGGTAATTGTCTTCCAATTTTGATGGTTTAACTATATTTTAAGTCATTGTTAGTTTTGAAATCTTTTAATTAAATTTTTGCCTCTTATTTTTAGGGCTATATTAGTTTTAAAATTAATTAAATTAAGTATTGACCTCCTAATTTTTTCAATTAATTTTTTTTAAGACTTTTTAATTTTAAAATTAGTGACATTAAATCTCCTTTAATTTTTATGGTATAAATACTTTTTAAGAACTTGATCGTTCCAAAGCTAAACAACTTGTCACCCTCATGGTTCAATCATGACTCTGTCATGACAAAGTTATTATACTATTCGAATATATTCTTAATTGTCAAATTGAGGGTTTCCTTTTTTTTCTCTAGTGCGCTACTAGCTTTTTTTCATTTAATTCTTTATTTGGTGGACAATGATATTAATTTTAATACTGGTCGTCGATCGCCAATAATTTTTTCATTTGTTTTTTATATCTTATTTTTGTTTTGTTTTCATTGTTTTTCTTCTAATTTTTTAAATAAGAATTTCTTTGTTTTGGGTTTCTATTTTTCGCTTATCTCGTTGTGATTGTTTTTTGTCTTGTGGCATGCTTTTCCTCTACTTTGTAACAAGTTTTTCGCTTATCTTCACGATAGATTTACGTTCGTGTAGAACTTATCACAACATACGTCTATGATTTGCAGTCGTCGACGGTAATTTAATCATTTTTGTGGTTGTATTTAGATTTGTTTAACGAAGCAGCCTGCAAGATTGTTTGTTATGCTCACCACTCCTACATCACTTTTTAAGCGTGTAGTTAGATAAAAACAATACTTTTATTGGCGATTGTTGGATTTCTATAAATAATAATATCAATTTCAAAAGAAGTTATCAATTTTTATGTGCGTCTTTGGGTTACTATATTGTTATTTTTGTTTGTATACTTTTTTTTTTATAAATGTCATCTATAAACTTTTTTTAATTGGTTGTGTTATTCATGTTATACCTTCCCTTGCCTTAAGAATATTAAATTTATGGTTATTATTAAAAAATATTGTGTACTATACAAGTGAACAATTAAAAAAACTGATTGTATACAAATTCTTTAATCAAGCATGTCACCGTCTAAATATTTGATATTACCTGAGCAAGCACATTTGTCTAGTTAGCTAAGCTGCTCATCTTTGTTCCCTCATATTCTTTTAGGTCATAGGTTCTATATTCACTATAAACACACATTTTCTTCTCCTGGAGTCCTCCTTCCGACTATAATTAGGATTTGTAAAAAAAAAAACCGATGTTACACAGTTACACGTGTGATATCTTAGTTCCATCCGATCTGTGGACCCCCTTTCCAATACAGCATCCAATGCTCTGATTGCTGCCCCGACGCGAACATATTGGGCCAAGCCCTGCCCCTGTTAACATACAATTTGGGCTTCCCTTAATGGGCCCCCGCCAAAGATCTTCCGAATGGCAACTCATAACTGTAACGGTGCCCCAATGCCAATTTCTTCGTCTGCTTCCTTCGTTTTCCTCCAAAAGTTTCTATTTTTCTTGTTTTTCTTTGAATACATTGGTGCTGAAAATTGAACTATAAAAAAAAAAAATTGCTGTTTGAAATGGGGGTGGGAGGAAAATTTTGGGAAATTCTAAAACCCTACGCTCGATTCGAAGGGTTTGATTTCTTGAGAGACAAAAGGGTCGCCATTGATCTCTCCTATTGGATAGTCCAGCATGAGACTGCCATAAGAAGTAAAGCTTTTAATCCTCACCTCAGGCTTACTTTCTTCCGTACCGTTAACCTTTTCTCTAAGGTACTTCCATTTTCTTTAATTTTCTTCTTGTTATTTACGTGAGTGAGGAATTTATAGTGTTGATTTCCCCCCTTCCTTTGTTTAAATTGTTATAGTTTGGAGTCTTTCCTGTCTTTGTTTTGGACGGAACTCCGTCGCCGTTGAAATCTCAAGCGAGGATGGCTCGGTTTTTCCGTTTCTCCGGCATTGATACTTCCACTTCGAATGTGCCCAAAGAGGGTGTTTCCAAGGAGAGGAACAAGACATTTACAAAATATGTTAACGACTGTGTGGTGAGTTCGTATTTCTTCTTTTACTTGCGGATTTGTTAGTATTTATGTTGTTGAGAATGAATGTTACTGTTTTTGGTTGCTAGGAGCTGCTTGAACTATTGGGAATGCCTGTGTTGAAAGCAAATGGTGAGGCTGAAGCATTGTGTGCTCAGTTAAATAAAGATGGTCATGTTGATGCTTGCCTTACAGCTGACAGCGATGCATTCCTTTTTGGGGCTACTTGTGTTATTAAATGTCTTAGGCCGAATTCAAAAGTCAGTTGTTACTCCAACTTCACCAGTTATTTATTCTTTTAATGCGCCGTACTGGTTGATTTTTCGTTTCGAGAATTTCAACCATGGGGATGTTGTTTCATATGCAGGAACCATTTGAATGCTACAATATGTCGGATATCGAAGCTGGTCTTGGACTGAAAAGGAAACACTTGATAGCCATCTCTCTTTTGGTTGGGAATGACCATGACTTAAATGGGGTGCAAGGGATTGGAATCGATAAAGCACTACGTTTTGTACGAGGGTTTAGTGAAGATGAGATATTTGATAAGTATGCTTTTACATGTAAACTTGGTGTATTATGTGCTTTCTATAGTTGTAAAGGTTATTTAGTGATATCATTCCCGTAACTGTTGGACATGATGTTTGCGCAGATTATATGAAATAGGTAAAGGTAATGTATCACTATCTCAGAGTGAAATTAGATGTGCCGATGATGTTATACCTTGTTCAGATGAGAGCTCACCAAAGCCACAGCAGTCTCATTGCACCTTCTGCGGACACCCAGGCAGCAAAAAGGCTCATTTTGAGTCTTCTTGTGAATATTGTATCACTGATAATAACGAGGGTTGCTTGAAAAAGTCTCAGGGGTTTAAGTGCAACTGCCCATCCTGTGAAAAGGTTCATTTTCTTAGTTTTCTTCTCTGATTTTCTCTGTTGTGACTATTGTTACTACCTCATTTCACGCACTTATCTGTTATATTGCTTTTCGGGCATCTTGTAGTGTACTTTGACTTTAAAAGATGCTCTTAATTGAGGCATTGTGAATTTCATAATTATTTTTCCAAGTACTTTTTTATGTTGTATGAACTTCAGGTTAGAAAAGACAAGGACAAGAAGAGGGATGGGAATTGGTGGATTAAAGTTTGCAGCATGATCTCTAAGGAAACAAATTTCCCAAATGATGAGATCATTGAAATGTACATGTGCAACAATAACGGAATGTTTACTGGTTTGTCCTGCATATTCTCTTGCATTATTTTCTTTGCCTTTGGTAATAAGGCCCTGACTCCCACCAACCTCTAAGTAGTTGTTGAGTAGGGTGTCAAAGCCTAGACATTCTTGTATGCATGAGTTTGTTATTCCTTTTATTTATATTATTTCCTTCGTGACGTCTTTTCTTTTCCCTGTTAAACACATGTATTGTTGAGTTGATTTTGACATTATATTAAGGTGTTTACATCTTCCTATTGCAGAAGAAGGTCCTTTATTGGAATGGGGAGATCCAAAAACCGAATTGGTAGTTGATTTTTTAGCTTATCATTATCATTCATGGAAGCCATCTTATATTCGGCAGCGGATGCTTCCAATGTTGTCCACTATGTATTTGAGAGAAACGGCTAGAAATCCAAACAAAACTTTGTTAGTTGGGCAATATGAGTTCCATTCTATTCAACGTGTGAAGATAAGATATGGCCATCAATCTTATGTGGTGAAGTGGAAGAAAGCCATATCTGATGAACTTAGTTGTGATGTCCCTGTTGAACAGTCCAACATGCAAGAAGAAGAATTTTTAGAAGTTGACGAAGAGCCCATTGGTCTGTTGGATGAGATCATCGAGCCCCAGATTCATGTTGATGGATGCTGGATCTTAACTGATGAAACTCCTGAGTTAGTTCATTCAGCTTTTCCAGAAGAAGCTGCCATATTTAGACAGGAAAAGGTATGGTTTTCCCCTTTGAAATACCTGAAATTATTATTTTGAAAATTGTATATCAAATATTGTGAAAAAAATCCCGTGGACGAACAGGTTCGAGATCAAAATTATTAGGTTTAATTGGTTGGCATGAGGCTCTTTGATGGTAAATAATGGAGGAACATGATAGTGCGACTAAAAAAATGCATCGGGGTGGTCTGCATTAAAACGAATTAATGGCAATATTAGAACAATGGAATTAGACTAAGATGCATGTGTTGGAAGTTAGTATAATCATCTTTTGAAGCATTAGTCAAAGCTTACTATTTTGCAAGGTCGAGTGCTGACCTTTTTGCTTTGTGTGAATTATTAGTTTTGGTTGAGTTGTCAATTTAATGGATCAACAAATCTATTTCCTTTTAACAAAATGATATGTGCAAGGATGTTGGAAATGGAAAGGCCTCTAAAACTGCTCCATGGAATTTTCATTTTTCTATGCTAAATTATGGCAGGAACTAAAAGAAATGAAAAGAAGAAAGACTTCAACATCAAGATCTGAAGGGTCCTCTGAGATGTCAGAATCATCAAAGCCGCAAGGTGTTCAACTAAGTATTACTGAATTTTACCGTACAACCAAAACACCGTCTCAGGTAAAACCAGGGGAAGATTTAGTCAAACATTCCACCAGTCCAGGTGCTGGGTCAGCAACGCAGAATAGGAAAGCTTCAGGTCCTAAATTGTCCAAGGCCGTAAGACGCCGCCTTCTGTTTGGTTAAGAAAGTTTTACCCTTTTGATGTACAGAATATCCACCTTAACATGTAACATTATGTTTCTTTCTGGTGTTAGAGTTATCAAAAATGCAGCCTAGGATGAGCAGCAGCACCTCGGTTAATCTTTAAGTTCGCATATTGTCTAGTGAAGAATGATTTGGTTAATCTTATCTGCATAATTTTTACTGCCACTTTTTCTCTTAGTTTCTTGCACACCATCATGAGGATGTCTATTTGATTAAGGAAAAGTTTGGTGCATGCTGCGTTCAACAATGCTTCTCTAACGGGCGTTAGAACGCCAAACAGAGAAGCAATGCCGAACAGGCACCCTACGCTCTGATTTGATATTTCGCATGAGCTTGGATTTGCAATCTCTGCTTGCCATTAGGTAATAAGATTCTAAACTTTATTTCTGTCCATTACCATCGTTGTTGTTGCCGTCATCGCCAAGTATCGCGTTTATTTCCTATACTGTTCAATTATGAATATATATATTAACGTGATTATGAATCTAAATATATACTAAGAACTTACAAAGGTGATCAAATGAGAGATATTCGCAGCAGTAATGACCTTGCAGTCAAATGAGTCAAAAGTAATTGGTATTGTGGAAAATGAAAATTGGAACAAATTTGCAGGTGATTAGGAGAAAAAGGAAAATCTCATTCAAGGAGTTTCTAATTTCCTCTAAAACTTTCCTGCTATTAACACACGGTGAAAAAGAAAGATTGGAAAATGAATAATTTAAAGGCTATACAACCAAATTGCCTCGAAAATAAGAAGAAAAAAGACCCTCTGTTCTGCTTCGATCTTGTGTGGTGGGTTCAACCATGGAACTGGTACACAAGATCCAAAGCCCGCAACTTATCACCTAGAGGATCAAAACCCTTGAAACCACCCACGAATCTGTCATCAAAAACCCTCCTCTCCTCCGCCACCGCCGCAGACGACGGCGAAAGCTGTCTCTTTACCCTCTTGTTCTTGATGAAGCATTCCCTCATCCTCTCCTCCACCTTATCAATCGACGTCTTCGAATTCTCCTCGGCCTCCGCGTCATTCTCATCACCCACTTGCATTGGATCGGTACCATCCTCGTTGGCGGCACCGGTGGCGGAGGACAGAGAGTTCTCCGCCGCGGGAGGAGGATGAACGGGGAATTCGGTCTGGGTAGCGGAGAGGAAAGAGGAGAGAGAATGATGGGCTCGATGGAGGGATGAATAGATTTGGAACATGTAGCTAGGGTCCGACGTGATAGGGAGTTGTTTTGCCATCTGGGTTGCTTGCTCTAAGGAATATACCAGCTCTGTTAATTGTATCGCCGCCGTTTCGGGTGGCGGCTGCTGTGCCTCCGCCATGGCCATGTTGTTCTCCATGAAACCGTGTTTCTGGCTGTCTGAAACAGTAGATTGGGGATTGTTAGGAGAGCAGATGGATATTAGTACAAAACAGGGAAACCAGCCTTTTTGTTTGTTTCTTACGCTCATTGGGAGGGTTTCGCAGGAGTTTTTCAGAAATATGTAGTGAAGTTCCTTTCTTTTTCTTTTTCTTTTTAATTGGATAAGCCCAATACTTATGTTTTGTTCTATCATTCAACTAACCATAATCAAATCCAATCTAAATTCTTTTCATGTTGAGTTAGTAAATATTGTGTTACGTGCTACACTCTTATATGTTTTATTTTAAGATAGACGTTTAGAGTATTTTTGAACAAAATAAGTGTCTAATGTTTATTTCGTGACAATTTCAAGGTCGATTTGTTGAAATTCGTAAAAAAAAATTAGTCATCTAATAAACATTCGACACATAGCATGATTTTAATTTTTTTACTTAAATCCTTAAATTCTAACAACCCCTAAATCTCTAGCAACCAAAATCTCAAATCACTCCAAACTGTCAAAGGTTCATATGGTGTCGTCCATCAGTTCTATTCTAGCGACGATACAGATTCATCAACGGTTGGATCAACAACAATTGAAAGTATTCTAGTTTAGAGTTTGAAATTTTTTAGATTTAGGGATCTAATGGTCGACAAGGGACGGTCGAATGATAGAGACGTCACATCGAAAAGGGTGGTTGGTGGTCGACGGTGTAGGGTCGGTAGCACCTCTAAACCAATGGGTGATTTGTGGATTAGGGTTTGAGAATATTTGGGAATTTAAGGGAATCTAGAGTTTTTTTATAAAAAAGTTTTTACTAAAATTTTTAAAATAAAAAACAATTAAATAATAAAAATCAAGCCACGTGTCACAATTTAATTGGATAACAGAAATTTGTTAACATTCGCCACAATTTATTTTAAATAATTACGAAATAAAATGTTATGCACCATTTTTTTCTTTCTAAAAACACTTTAAATGTCTATCAAAAAAATTATATATAATTTTGTCACTTACTTTATAGTTAAATCTATTATGTGTCGTATTTTATGTGATTAGTACTGGAAATGTTGCTCTCTTTTTTTCTCTTTTCATATGTTATAATTGCAAATGAGCTAAATTGGAAGAACCCTAATGATTTAGTAATCAAATATGTATTTAACCAACCAAAATTGACAGTGTGCTTAATTGATTTTGTTTTTAGGCTAAAGGGTCAAATTTGTCCTTGTAATAAATTTAAATAAACAATGTTGCCCCTATTTTTTTTCTTGTTATTTTGTCCTCAAAGTCATTCGATTGCAGTCGTTTTGCCCTTTGACCAATGTTGACCGTTAAAGTGCTGACGTGACAGTTAACGATGCTGACGTAGTAATTTTTCCTTCGAAGTCATTCAATTGTACCAATTTTTCCTAAATTTATTTAGTTTTTGAATAAAATTAAATAAATAATTTAGTTTTTCGAGTTGAACTTTTACAAACAGATTATATGAAAAATCGATTAACAAATTGATGTAAATATCATTTGGGTCTCTGGTAATTTTAAAAATTAGCAAAGTGAGAACTCTCACAACAAATAAAAATATTCTTCAATTTTTTTAAAAAAATTTCATAAACTTAATAAAAACAAATAAGATATTCAAAAAATTATTGAAAAAAAATTATTATAAAAACTAAAACGTATTAGGTATTATAAAATGATAAAATATAAATTTAAAAATTTAAAAGTATTTATAAAATATTAAAAATTAAACAATTTCATTAAATATTAATCAGCATCTGATAAATGAAAGACTCTCTCAAAATTTTTATTTATCCACTTCCTATTTTGAAAATAGGTTGGTTGAACTTAAAAATTCCTTCATTGAATAAAGAAACAATCCAATTGAATTGCATTCAATTGGATGGTACCAACGAAATTTAATGTAAAAACAAAAGAATATTCGATGAAATTGTTCAATTTGATGTAAAAAAGGGACAAATATATCGGAAGCCGGAGGCTATCCTATTTTCCAGGTGGGCATGCCTTTCAGCGACCAGCTGGTTCTTTATGAAACTTGGGCCTTCAGACCATACAGTATATTGGGCTTTAAGCCTGCAATATTTGTATTATTATAACAAATATAAATGATAAAAAATAATTATTTGATACATTAATTATGTAAATTTTAGTTTATATAAATTTATTTATTTATTTTAGAGTTTAAGATTAAAAATTTTAACTTCATATTTTTTAATTAAATTTTAAAATTCAAATAAGAAATGTTGTGTATAAAAAAATTGTCCAACGATAAATGTCGAAAGAACATCATTAAGTTACGGAAAAACTAAGGTTAATTTGCAATTTATACTAAATTGTAAGAAATAAAATCGTTTGTTAAGTTTGTTAGTTTTGTTAGTTAGGATTAAGGCCTTGTTAGTTAGGCCGTTTTCTTTCTTTTTCCTCTATATATTAATATTATTAGTAATATTGAAGACACGTGTGTATAATATACTTTTGGTTTTACTCTGATAATAAAGAAGCGTTTTTCCCTTTCCTTTCTCTCTCTTCCAAATCGAAAATTCCCAAATCCAAAACCTAAATCTAGGTTTCAACATGGTATCAGTTGATTCGGACGATTCTCGTTCCCGTTCCGCCGACGCTGCTCGTGGAGGTTTCAAGAATGACGACCCTTCCGATGCCTATTACATCCATCCGAACGAGAATCTGGTGCTCGTTCTGACTTCGTCACTGTTGGATGGCAAGAACTACCATGGATGGGCTCGATCCATGCGTATGGCGCTTATTTCAAAGAATAAGCTGTCCTTTGTTGATGGGTCGCTCAAAGAACCGAAGAAAGATGACTCTCGGTTCTCTGCCTAGGTTAAGTGCAATAACCTAGTGTTATCCTGGCTTCAACGTGCTTTGGTCCCTGAGATTGCCCAGAGTGTGATCTGGATTGACAGTGCTTCGGAGTTGTGGGCCGATTTACATGACCGTTTTAGCCAGGGCGATTTGCTTCGCATCTCAGACTTGCTTCAGGATTTTTTCAGTCTGAGTCAAGGTAACCTTTCGGTTTCTTCCTTTTATACTCAATTAAAGATTGTATGGGATGAAGTCTGTAATTTGAGGCCGTTACCCACTTGTGATTGTCAAGCCTCAAAGTATCGCAAGCAAGATTTTATCTTTCGTTTCCTTCGAGGATTAAATGATAATTTTTCAGTTCCAAAAACTCAGATATTGATGATGAAACCCTTACCAAGTATAAATGAAGTTTTCTCCATTATTATACAACATGAGAGGTCTCTTGCGTCTAATGTTTCTTTATCTAATTCGAATGTGTTGCTGGCTGGTCGTTATTCTAATTCTGAACCTAAAGATTCTAGGAATAGTTTCAAGAAGTCAGTTTCTGGGTCTAAACGACCTCTGTGTATTCATTGCGGGCTTTATGGTCATACCGTAGATAGGTGTTACAGGAAACATGGTTTCCCTCCTGGTTATAAAACTCGTAATTACCCGAATAAGTCGAATCAGATAGGTTCTTCTGCTGATGTTGATGTTCCTGAGTCTGAGTCTCGTGATGTTCCTATGGCTTTTACCAAGGATCAGTATAACAGTTTGTTGCGTCTGTTGAATGAGAAAGGGTCTGCTGCTAATTCTGTAAATCAGGATTCTTCCAAAGTAAACATGTTGCAGTCTGCTTTTGTTGTGCCCTCTAATGATGCTACAGGTATGGTTTTAAGTTGTTCCCTTTTAAATGCTGCTAGTGATGTGCCTTGAATCTTAGATTCTGGGGCTACAGATCATATTTGTAGTTCTTTAGAATTTTTTGAATGTTATTCTTCAATCATTAATAAGTTTGTTAAACTGCCCAATGGTGATCTTGTTAAAGTTAGTCATATTGGTAATGTTAGGTTTTCTGATTCTTTAATCCTAAGAAATGTCTTTTATATTCTAAATTTTAATTTTAATCTTGTTTCTGTTAGTCAATTGACTAAGGATAATGATGTTGTATTAATTTTTTCTTCTAAATTCTGTTGTATACAGGATGTAGCTCAATGGAGGATGATTGGTTTAGCTAATAAGGTTCATGATCTCTACTATCTAGACTTTGCTTTTTTTTCTAATTCTACAGTTTGTAATTCTGTTCAAAATGCTTGTAATTCTGTTTCTAGTGATTTTAAACTTTGGCATGCTCGTCTTGGTCACCCTTCTCAAGGGAGAATGAAATTTTTTGCACAATTGTCTAATAAAATTCATGTTCATTCTGTTTCTATGGACTGTGATGTTTGTCATTTGGCAAAACAAAAAAGGTTACCATTTCCTGTTAGTGAATCTGTTTCTGCTTCTAT
This sequence comes from Hibiscus trionum, assembly GCA_030270665.1. Lineage (NCBI taxonomy): Eukaryota > Viridiplantae > Streptophyta > Magnoliopsida > Malvales > Malvaceae > Hibiscus > Hibiscus trionum. Next base: position 3,587,080 of record BSYR01000012.1, read on the forward strand.
TTTTGATTTGTTGCACATTGATGTTTGGGGTCCTTTCCCAGTGACAAGTGTTTATGGTTGTATCTTTTTTTAACTGTGGTAGATGACAAGAGCAGATTTACTTAGATTTTTCTCTTAAAATTAAAATCTGATGTTAGAAAAATAATTGTTGAATTTTATGAAATGGTAATTACTCAGTTTGGTCTTAAGATTAAGTGTATTCGTACAGATAATGCTAAAGAATTTTCTATGGTTGATTTTTTTAATTCAAAAGGCATTATACATCAAAGTTCCTGCACACACACTCCACAGCAAAATAGCATAGTAGAGAGGAAGCATCAGCATCTTCTTGCTGTTGCAAGAGCTTTAAATATACAAGCTCATTTGCCATTGCATTTCTGGTTGAATTGTGTGTTGCATGCTGCTCATTTAATAAATGTGACACCTACACCTGTTCTTCAACATAAAACACCTTTTGAAGTTCTGTTTGGATCTAAGCCAGTTTTAGAAAATATTAGGGTGTTTGGTTGTTTGGCTTTTGCTTCTGTTCTCCCTAAATCATCTACTAAATTACATCATCGTGCTATAAAATGTGTTTTTCTTGAAATTCCAAAAAATGTTAAGGGCTACAGATTATATGATATTCATAATAAGAAAATTTTTGTTTCAAGGGATGTTACATTTTTAGAACATCAATTCCCTTTTTCTAAAGGTAATTCCGATTCTTATAATGATTTAATTTTTCCTACTTGTGACACTAACAATGCTTTTGAGGATTGTGCACCTTCAGATTTTAATCCCAGTTCTTTTGAGCATTCAGAAGAAGTTCAAGCAGATAGTTCAACTGCTCTAGAGGCATGTCCTAGTTCTTCTGCTCCTACAGCAGAAAGTTCTAATATTCAGGATCACTGTTCTGAATCTACTAATTCTGGTGATGTACCTTCTATCCCTTCTGTAAGACCATCTAGGGTCACTAGACTGCCTGCAAAATATGATGCTTATCAAGTTCATTTACCAGGGAGTAAAAATTCTTCTCATACTACTCCTCATCTTATTTCCCAAGTTCTATCTTATGATAACATTTCTTTTAAGCATCAGAGTTTTGTAAATAGTGTTGATTTGTTAAAAGAGCCTACTAGTTATAAACAAGATGTTAAACTTGAATGCTAGAAACAAGCTATGAATGAAGAGATTTCTGCCTTAGAAAGAAATCACACTTGGGATCTAGTTTCTTTACCTAGTGGCAAACAAACTATAGGTTGTAAATGGGTATATAGGACTAAACTTAGGTCTGATGGTACCTTAGAAAGGTACAAAGCTAGGTTAGTTGCTAAAGGATACACTCAACAACCTGGTTTGGATTACTTTGACACTTTTAGTCCTGTTACTCGTATGACCACTATTCGTATGCTCATTTCTGCGGCTGCTGCAAAAGATTGGCATTTGCATTAATTAGATGTTAATAATGCATTTCTGCATGGTCTATTACATGAAGAGGTTTACATGGATTTGCCACCTGGTTTCATCCCTAGTAAGCCTGGTCTAGTTTGTAAATTACAAAATAGTTTGTATGGGCTTAAACAAGTCAGTAGACAGTGGAATGAGAGACTCACATTTTCTTTAAAAGAACAAGGTTTTCATCAAGCTTCCTCTGATACTTCTTTGTTTTTGAAAGGCACTGGTTCTAGTTTTATTGCCTTAGCAATATATGTTGATGATATTCTTCTTCTTAGTCCTAGTATGGTTGCTATTAATCAGATCAAGGATTTTCTAAATGCAACTTTTAAAATCAAAGACCTAGGAGAATTGAAATTCTTTTTAGGTTTAGAGATAGCAAGAACTAAACAAGGGATAAATTTGTGTCAAAGGAAGTATGTTCTTGAACTTTTAGAAGAAACAGGTTTTTCAGGGTCTAAGCCTGCTCCTACACCCTTTAATGATAAACAAAAACTTTCTAGAGCTGATGGTATTCCTTTGACAGACATCACTTTATATAGAAGGTTAATTGGTAAACTTCTTTATTTGACAAATACTCGATCATATATTACTTTTGCTGTTCATAGGTTATCTCAGTTCTTAGTTGCACCTACTGACATTCACTTAGCTGCTGTTCATAGAATTTTGAGATACTTAAAAAGTAATATAGGTCAAGGGTTATTCTTCCCTGCCAAAAATGATCTTAAGCTGAATGCCTTTTTTGATTCAGATTGGGCATCTTGCCCTGACTCTAGGAAGTCTACTACAGGCTTTTGTATTTTTCTAGGGGATGCTTTAATATCATGGAAATCTAAAAAACAACCTACCATCTCTAGATCTTCCACAGAGGCTGAGTATAGGGCATTGGCTGCTGTAGCATGTGAACTTCAATGGCTCGTATACTTACTGAATGATTTACAACTTTCTTTTTCTTCTGTTAATCTTTATTGTGACAACTTGTCTGCAATTAAAATTGCAGAAAATCCAGTCCAGCATGAGAGGACAAAACATATCAAAATTGTTTGTCACTTGATCCGGGAGAAGATTCAACAAGGATTGTTAAGGTTGCTGCATGTGTCTTCCTCAAATCAGTTAGCAGACTGCTTTACAAAGGCACTTTCACCAGCTATTTTCAAGGAGTTCATAGTCAAGTTGGGCATTCAAAGCATATATGCTCCAACTTGAGGGGGTGTTAAGTTTGTTAGTTTTGTTAGTTAGGATTAAGGCCTTGTTAGTTAGGTCGTTTTCTTTCTTTTTCCTCTATATATTAATATTATTAGTAATATTGAAGACACGTGTGTATTATGTACTTTTGGTTTTACTCTGGTAATAAAGAAGCGTTTTCCCTTTCCTTTCTCTCTCTTCCAAATCGAAAATTCCCAAATCCAAAACTTAAATCTAGGTTTCAACATCGTTCAGAATTAAAATGATTACGGTGCGTAGGAGAGACATCTAAATTAGTTGATATTTTAACTATAAATAGCAATCGGAATTTTGGAAAGGTATAACTTTGTGCTCATGACTCATGAGTTCGATTGACATAGGTTTTTTCTTTAATTGGGAAACTCTTTGAGGTCTACATATTGTCATCGTTTCGTTCTGAAAAATAATATTTTGGGATTTAGTTTTTAATTTCTCAATTTTTATCATAAAATCTTAAATCTTTTAACTTCGATTTTTTTAATATGTTAGGCTTAAAAATTTGATTTTTTATACAATATATATTGTTATTTATAAGAATTTGATACGTATAGTTTTACTTCATTCTAATTGTTTTTCATTTTGGATCTTGTAAATATTTCCCGTCTAATATTATTATTGTGGTTAAAAAAAAGCATCGCAGCGATGATATGATTTTGATTTTTTCAAAGTTTTCACCTCCTAAACTGCAAACTTTTTTAAATAGTTTTTAGACATATTTTCTCTGAAAATTTCAAATAGTTTCACTTCAAACTTTTTGAAAATTTTTATTCTAGTCCTATAATTTTTTTTTTTGAAAAATATACTGATTAAATAAATGGTCGGTTACAAGGGGTTCACAAAAGATAAGATAATAAAAGCCTACGAAAAAGGAAAAGAACGGACAAGTCTAGAAACACAAAAAAAGCAGAAAAACTAAAACGTCAAACCCCAAAAGCAAGAAGACGACCATCGGAGAATCAGCTTCACCATCTGAGCTCAGACTCTGGGTTCCAGAGCAAGATACAACCATCGCATGCAGATGTGTGAGGAGTGCCGGAGAAGAATATGAAGAGCTCCGGAAACAAGAAAAAACGAAATTATTGCACCAGACCGGCTCGGATTCTGTCCTCTCGAGCCGCCGCTTCAACAGAGTTTGGGGCTTCTTCGATCCAGACACGGGTTGAGTCGATCCGCCTCCCTTCTTTGGCCATCAGGTGCGCCGCCATGTTGGTGGTCCGATGACTATACCGGAAAGATAAGTCTCGTAGCCCCCTTTTAATTCTTTTGATATCCCTGATTATCGGTCCTGTTAAAGATCTATCACAAGATTTAACCGATAATTTTTTGTTAATATTCAGGGAATCCCCTTCGATTTGGGCATGGTGAAAACCTAATTCCATCGCCAGTGTCACTGCATGCCGACAAGCCAAAGCTTCGGCCACCTCGGGGTTGGGAACGAGGGAGTTTGGGTAAGATCCGGCAGCCATTATTAAGCCCTGTGTATTCCTAATAATCACACCAGAAAATGATTTTTTCTCTACTGATTGAAAACTGGCATCATAATTTACCTTAACGTAGTTCATAGGCGGAGGGATCCAACTTTCCGATTGTGTGGCTACCTTTTTACTGATATGAGTTCTTGATGCATCGATCTCACATAAATATTGTTTAATGAAATGTGCCACATCCTTTGGTCTTTGATTACAGTTGTCGTGCATCCTTTTGTTTCGATAAGTCCAAACTGCCCATATCGTCATAAAAAACAATCTAATTGCCTCAGTAGATAGCTTCTCAAATAAGTGTGAAAGCCATTGAAGCCACTGTTGCTCCATAGGGATCATAGAAATATCAATGTGTAGCTCAGATAGAACCTGTAGGAAATAAGAGCATTGAAGAATATGTTTGACAGATTCAGGTGAACTGCTACACAGTAGGCAATCTGTCGAAACAGGCAATCTTCGATAATGCAGGTTTTCTTTAGTTGGTATGTAGTTGTTGATGAAACGCCAACACATAACTTGTACTTTAGAGGGGATAGAACTTGACCAAATCTTGCTAAAAACCTGTTTAGCTTGTAGTTGAGCCCCTGTGATATTATCTCTAGGGAAGTTCTCCTCACCCATCAAAAACTTATACCCACTCTTGACAGTGTAATTGCCCGATGATTCAAAACGCCATCTATATTCATCAGGAATAGATATAGTGGGGAGTTTGATGCTAAGGATCAGATTAGCTTGATCATCAGGAAAAATCCTCCGAATCACTTCTTCCTTCCATGAATGAGCATTGGAGCTATTATCTTCGATTAAATCGGACACCCAGCTATATTGGAGAGGAATGGGATCAACTGATACTCGGCCATCTTTTAGCCCAGGAACCCAACTATCATTCCAGACATTAATACTTTTAAAAGCATTGCACTATGCTTATAGCTCAAACAGTAAAATTATTATTAAATTAAGTATCTTCTGCACACTATTTCATTTAAATACCTCAAATGTTTAAGGATAATAATGGTTTTACAAATTCATTTTCAACCTCGGATCCATGGATTATAACTAAAAGAATATAGATATATATATACTAAATTTTAACTTTAAACCATAAATTCTAACAAGTATCCCTAAATTTTAATTAAAAATTATGAAGTTTTAACCTAAATCCTCACTATACTACCCTAACATCTAAACCCTAAATTCTAACAACTATCCCTAAATTCTAAACCCATACACCTAAACTCCTAAACCCTAAAACAAAGGCGCTTGTAGAAATTGTTAGTTTCCACCTCCAGTGTATTGAATATATATAGGGTTAGGATCCACTTACACTATGTAAAACTCAATTAGTTTTACACTAATTTATAGCCATTGTGTAACCCCCTCGTCTCGGCCTAGCCAACAGACCGGACCGAACAGGTTACACGGGGAAAACCGAAGCGAAACCCGCTAAGGCCTCACTCCGATTAACAACCCTATTTTTTCATTTATTTATCTTGTCTAAGTACCACATTTAATCCTAAGCGTGAAAAAAACAGCGAAAAAGCGGACACATATACGAACCGAGCAGGGCATACAATATCTTAAACTTACCAATAGTTCATTTGTCAATTTTCATGCTCACGAGGCAAAATATTTACAAAAGGGCACATACAACTCAAATAGGAAGCATACAAGCTATAGGGACTAAGGTACAACGTTTGAAAGCCCTCGAAGATGCCAAAAATCCATTTTTGTTGCATGCGTTTCGAAACAGGCTTGCCCGTTTCGAAACGCGGGCTCCATTTCAAAAGGTAAAACTAGGTCGTTCCGATACGGTCCTGTTGAGTGTGTAAAAGTTCTATTATTTACACCCTTTTTAACCCATATTTCTGCTGCATTCAAGCATCATTGCATTGCATTTAGGTTAGTTTACAGCAAAACATTACAAATATATTAAAGGCACGGATTCTACTAAAAATGGTTGATTTTGCAGGTTGTTGCCATAGTAGATGGAGAAGGCAGGCGCAGGGCAGAGAAGCAGAAGAGCTGAACTGGACAAGCAGATGAGAAGGACGATGCTGCCATGGATCTGCCGTGACAGCAGAGGACGACAGCAAGTTAGCGGAGGAAAAGCAAAGTGGACCTCGATAGATAGAGAAAATTATGCTCGTCTGTCGTGTGAAAACCATATATTTTTCCAAGCCCCGGATCAAAAGATATGTCAAGCCAAAGCTCAAGGAGAGGAAATCCCATGAAATAAAGAGGCGGCTGAAAAGTAGGATACTTGAAGATTAAAGTCTTTATTAGAATCTTACTTTTAATTAAAGTTGTAATCCTTGTTATCTTAGAATTCTTGAGCCCAAAGCTTATATAAGGGCATAGATTTTAACCTAGGAGAGATCATACCTCATAACCGATAACCAAACCCCTCCGCCGTTTACCCGTCGTCGACATGTTCTAAATTCCCCCTAGGGCCACGGGTTGTTTTGTAAAGTAGTTGCAAGGGTTGTTTTGTTTTAGGATTTTCCAAGTTCAATAAAATAAACTTCAAGTTCTCTTATTTTGGTTTTAATATCTTGCAAGAGCATCGGGAGAGCATTGTGAGGTTATCTATTTACTTAGCATCGGGAGAGTTAAGTATACGAAAGAAATAAGAGCAAGTTCTCTAGTTTATAGTTGAACTATCTTGTGCCTAGGGATAGGGCAAGGTTAAGTGGCTAAGGAAGAATTCATACACATCGGTGTTCATCCTTCGATTCACGCCGGGAGGTATCATCAAAGACGTGATCATCGACAGACTTGGACCTAGGGATAGGCCAAGGCAGATCTGGGATTCTTGCCAAACTTGAGAGTACAGAGTTGGTGTGTTTGCTGCCGCGACGACCAACGGACAGCTGTCGCGACAGGTGCTGCCAGCGACAGGCGCGACGACAGAATTGGAGTTCCTAAGCAATACAATACCTGCACTACTGAGCAATTCAATACCAGCCCATTCTCTCTATCTTGATTACTCTACTCTTTTATTTACGTTTTCTTTATTAGTCTCGTGACAAACTTCTCAATTATTTCCTTTACTTTCGTGCAGTCAACTAAGGTGAAGCTATTAGCCCAATCCCTGTGGAGACGATAATCCGATACTTCGTATCACTTTACTACTTGCGTCGTGTACACTTGCACTACAATTGCGATAGACTATTTTACACGCAACAAGTTTTTGGCGCCGTTGCCGGGGATTGGCAACATAACTACACCTTTCTTTTATTGCACTTTTCATTTTTGTTTTTGTTTTTGTTTCTTTTCTTTTAATTTTTCTTTTTCTATTTTTCGTTAGTACTTTAAACTCTTGCTTTTCACAAGGTTATCTTGTTTATGCACAGATCTAAAAGAGGTGAAGATCCTGAGTATCCATTAGATCCGGAAGTTGAACGTTCATTCAATCTTAGGAACCGACTTCGTTACGTGCTAGCCAGGAACGAGTACCTTGAAGAACAGTTAGAGACAATGGCATACCAAGGAGATAATCCTGCTGCTAGAGATGGAGCTGTTATACCGCCTGTCGGTGACCCGCCCGCAGTAGCCGGAGGACGGTCATGCCGTGACTACATGCTGAACGATCATGTAGAGCTGGAGACCACGCTGCCGGATATTGAAGTTGATAACTTTGAGCTTAAACCTGTCATGTTTAGTATGATCAACAATGCCAGACAGTTTAGTGGTGCTGTGACAGAAGATGCTAGGGAGCATCTCAAAACGTTCCAGGAGATCTGTGGTTCGTTTAGACTGCCAGGAGTTAATCCGGAGATACTGAGGCTTCGGTTATTTCCCCACTCATTGAGGGACAGAGCTAAAACTTGGTGGAATAAACTTACGCCGGGTTCAATTATGACTTGGGCAGATCTATCTCGTGAATTTTTATCTCGTTTTAATCCTTCGCATTTATCTGAGCGATTACGTAATGAAATTGCTACTTTTCAGCAGGAAGATGACGAGCCGATGCACGAGGCCTGGGACAGATTTACTACTCTTCTTCGGAACTGCCCAATGCATGGATTCCCCGTCTGGAATCAGGTAACTAAGTTCTATAATGCTGCTAACTTACAAACTTGTATTCGAATTGATTCTGCAGCAAATGGGCTATTATTGGATAAAGATCCAGACGAGGCATTGCAAGTTTTGAAAAATCTGGCCAAGAATGAGGAACAGTTTCCGACCGCAAGAAGAGGGGGTAAACGGGTACTTGCTGTCAAGGACTATGAAGCCGACAGCACGTTGAAATCACAGGTAGCCTTCCTTACTAAAGCAATGAAAAGGTTATTAAATGATGATGGTCAACAAGGATTTGCTGTAGAGGAAGTATGTGATATCTGTGAGGGAAATCATAGTCGGGATGAGTGCCCAATACAAGTAGAAGAGGGAAAATATGTTGGAAATTACAACAAGCCGAACTACAACTCCAACAATTATAATCCCAATTGGAGGAAGGATCCCAAATTTTCCTGGAGTAACCCCAATAACGCCCTGAATCCTCAAGCACACAATCAGAATCATGGAGGACCTAGATTGCTGACGCGACAGCAGCTGTCGACACACCTGCCGCCGCAGCAGCAACAGCAGCCACCAGCTGCCACGAGCAGTATACTGGAACAGACTCTGGCCACCTTTATGTCTCAGACAGGAACTTATATTGAGAATATGAATCAGTTTGTCAAGAAGACAGAAAATTTCATGGATAAAACAGAGATGAGGATGACAAATCATGAGGCTACTTTGAAATCTATGGAGACACAAATGGGTCAGGTTTCTCAACACATTAAGCCGAGGCAGAATGGAGGATTCCCTAGTAATACTGAAAATGCTAGGCCACCCACACATGAACAGTGTAAGGCAATTACTACTAGGAGTGGGAAGAAACTGCCAGGTCCGGAAAAAGAAGTTGAAACAGGAAAGGAACCAGCCTTAGACCAACCTGCCGAGGAAGCTACCCCGACAGGTGATAAACAGACTACTGCCGATGAGCCTGTCACGACAGCAGACGCGACAGAGGAGAAAATTGATGAACCGAAACCTCCTCAGATTCGTATGCAGTGGGAAGGACGTATTGCTGATTACCGTCCCCCACCTCCTTTTCCCCAACGGATACAACAAGCTAAGCAAAAATCTCAACTTAAAAAGATTTATGATATTTTTAAGCAGGTTCATATTAATATTCCGCTGTTAGATGCCGTTAGGGAGATGCCCGGTTACGCCAAATTTCTCAAAGATGTCATGTCAAAGAAATATAAACTTGGGGAATTTGAAACGGTAAGGATGGCAGATGGTTGCATGAGTATTCTTCATCGGCAGCCACCCCAGAAAAAGAAGGATCCGGGGAGTTTCATCATACCTTGTGTAATCGGAGACAAATATGTGGGTAAGGCACTTTGTGATCTTGGTGCTAGTGTTAATTTAATGCCAAAGTCTGTTTTTCAGAAGTTAGGTATTGGAAAGGCGTGGCCCACGACAGTAACTCTGCAGCTGGCAGACCGCTCTTACGTTCATCCAGAGGGAAAGATTGAAGATATTCTGGTAAGAGTGGATAAGTTTATTTTTCCTGCTGACTTTCTTGTTTTAGATTGTGAGGCAGACGAAAACGCACCAGTCATCCTTGGGCGACCCTTTTTAGCCATGGGAAGATCACTGATTGATGTGGAGAAAGGAGAACTCACCATGCGAGTGAACGATCAAGAGATTAAGTTGAATGTTCTCCAATCAATGAAACATGCTGATGTGGGCGAGGAATGCAAGGCCATCATTGAAGTAACCCTCGATCAACCCTGCATTAGGTCGGGCTGTCATGATATAAGATTTGGTCACTGCTGCGACAGCCACCTACAGGCCTGTCACGACATCAACGACGACAACACCGACGACAACAACTCCTCTGACTCCGATACATCTGATACTGAAGATCAGGAGGAGGTAAACTGGTTAGACTATCGTCCAGGTAAGTTATTCGAACCTTTGAATTACACTTCGGATAACCATTTAATCCAAAAGCCATCTACTATTGAACCACCTGCCTTAGAACTTAAACCCCTGCCATGGCAGCTTAAATATGCTTTTCTTGGTTCAAATGATACGCTGCCCGTAATCATCTCTTCTAAGCTGCCGCAGGAACAGGAACGGCAGCTAATCGACATGCTAAGGCAGCACAAAAAGGCGATTGGATGGACGATAGCAGACATTCAATGCATTAGTCCGGCGTTATGCATGCACAAAATCCTCCTCGAAGAAGATCATAAGCCGACTATTGATGCCCAAAGGCGGCTAAACCATGCGATGAAAGAGGTGGTGCGTAAAGAGATAATTAAGTGGTTAGATGCTGGTATTATTTACACCATCTCCGACAGCAAATGGGTGAGCCCGGTGCAATGTGTTCCCAAGAAAGGAGGAATGACCGTGGTAACCAACGAGCACAATGAGTTAATCCCAACCAGGACTGTGACCGGTTGGAGAGTTTGTATGGACTATCGGAAGCTTAATAAAGCTACCCGAAAGGACCACTTCCCTTTACCCTTTATTGATCAAATGCTTGACAGATTAGCGGGTAAATCTTACTATTGTTTTCTTGATGGTTATTCAGGTTATAATCAAATTGCTATTGCACCAGAAGATCAAGAAAAAACGACTTTCACCTGCCCCTACGGAACGTACGCTTTTAGGAGGATGCCGTTTGGACTATGCAATGCACCTGCCACCTTCCAAAGGTGCATGATGGCCATATTCTTCGATATGGCAGAGGATTTCCTTGAGATTTTCATGGATGATTTTTCCGTCTTTGGAGACAACTTTGAGAGCTGCCTCGGCAACTTACAAAAGGTACTTGAAAGATGCGAAAAAGCAAATCTTGTTTTGAATTGGGAAAAATGCCACTTTATGGTGGATGAGGGGATAGTCCTTGGCCATAAGATTAGCTGCCGTGGGATAGAAGTCGACAGGGCTAAAATAGAAGTAATTGAGAAGCTGCCGCCGCCGACCACAGTCAAGGGCATTAGGAGTTTTTTAGGGCATGCTGGTTTTTATCGAAGGTTTATTGCAAATTTCTCAAAAATCACCAAGCCCCTATGTCATCTCTTAGAGCAGAACCGACCCTTTGACTTTAATGATGAATGTACTAAAGTATTCAAGGTTCTGAAGGAAAAACTGGTAACAGCCCCCATAGTACAGCCACCAGACTGGACACAGCCATTTTAGATTATGTGTGATGCTAGTGACTATGCTGTCGGGGCAGCACTTGGGCAGCGCAGAGATAAGCTGTTTAATGTCATATACTACGCCAACAAGACATTAAATGACGCCCAAGTGAACTACACCACCACAGAAAAGGAGCTATTAGCTGTGGTGTTCTCCATTGACAAGTTTCGTTCTTACATACTTAGGACGAAGGTGATAGTGCACACAGACCATTCTGCCCTGAAGTATTTGTTCACAAAGAAGGATGCAAAGCCTAGATTGATACGGTGGATCTTGCTATTACAAGAGTTCGACCTTGAGATCAAGGACAAAAAGGGGACAGAAAATCAGGTGGCAGACCACTTGTCAAGATTGGAGAAGGGACAGAGTCTACCAATCAATGATACAAACATACTGGAGACCTTCCCAGATGAGCAGCTCTTTGCTGCCGCAATTGCTGTCGCGACAGCCATGGCGGCAGGTAAGTCTTCTGAACTCCTCTGGTATGCTGATTTCGTTAATTTTATAGTTAGCGAAATACTTCCTTTTGATCTTAATTATCAAGCCAGGAAGAGGTTCCAAAATGATGTTAAGCATTATTATTGGGACGAACCTCTTCTTTTCAAACTATGCGCAGATCAGGTTATAAGGAGGTGTGTACCACAAGAAGAACAAGAAGACATTCTCCATCACTGCCATGCTTCACAATATGGAGGTCACTTAGGAGGCAATAAAACTGCTGCCAAGGTGCTGCAGTCAGGGTTCTACTGGCCGACACTGTATAAAGATGCACAGAACTTCTACAAGAACTGTGACAGGTGTCAGCGGACAGGTAACATCTCGAGGAGAAACGAGATGCCACTGCAGAACATTCTAGAAGTCGAGATCTTCGACGTTTGGGGGATTGATTTCATGGGACATTTTCCATCTTCATGTGGAAATCTATACATCCTCTTAGCAGTGGATTATGTCTCTAAGTGGGTTGAAGCCATCGCCACTCAAAAGAATGATGCCAAGACAGTCCAAAAGTTTTTGTACAAAAACATTTTTTCTAGATTTGGCATCCCCAAGGCGATTATCAGTGATGAAGGGAGACATTTTGACAATAGGGTCATTGCTGCCGCCTTGAAGAAATATGGTGTCAAGCACAGGATCGCGACATCATACCACCCACAGACCAATGGACAAGCTGAGATTTCTAATAGGGAAGTTAAGAACATTCTTGAAAAGATGGTTAAGCCAACTAGGAAAGATTGGTCTTTACTCCTTAATGATGCATTATGGGCATATAGGACAGCTTTTAAGACTCCATTGGGCATGTCTCCATACCGTTTGATCTATGGAAAAACCAGTCACTTGCCTGTCGAGATAGAGCACAAAGCATATTGGGCAATCAAGGCAGTAAATTTGGACTTGGACAAGGCAGGCCAGAAAAGGCTGTTAGATCTGAATGAGCTTGAAGAAATAAGGACAATGGCCTACGACAATGCCAGAATCTACAAGGAGAAAACTAAGAAGTGGCATGACAAGAAGTTGCTGCCACGACAGTTCTGCCCAGGGCAGCTTGTGTTGTTATTCAATTCTAGACTGAAACTCTTCCCAGGAAAGCTAAAGTCTAGATGGTCTGGCCCGTTCCAAGTGGTACAAGTTTTTCCCCATGGTGCCATCACAATCCAATCATTAAAAGACGGGCACCAATTCAAAGTCAACGGACAACGACTCAAGCATTATCAGGGGACTAAAGCCCCAGGAATACAAGAAGTGGTTACTTTAGGAGATGCCCCACAAGGCACCCCTAATTTAACCTAATTTTTTTTTATTTTTTATTATTTATTAGGAAATTAGGTTTATTTTATTTGAATAAGTTCCAGCTGCCGCCGCAGACACGGATAAGACAGGCTGTCAACAGACGAACACGGCAGACGCAGTAGCGTGTGGCAGACGCGTAACAGACGCATAAATGCGTGTCAGACGCGTCAGACACGCCAAATCTCAACAATCGCTCCGTTATTCACGCCTGCCGTTACAGCATTAAACGGGCAGCAACTCGACCGCTATAAAAACCCCGTTTTCATTTCTATTTTCATCACTTCTGCTTATTCTTACTTGCTTTCTCCTCTTGTTTTTTCTTTGTTTTCCTTACTTTCACAACCCTTGCAACTAAAATGTCTTCTCGACAGACCCGCCGCGGTGCTGCCTCAGCCTCTTCATCAGCAGCACCCACACCGTCGGCCTTCGCCACCAAGGAGTTATGGGAAGAAAGAGGTTTTATCTACATCCGCAAGGCTCCGAACATGGGACTTCGACCATTCATCGCGAGGGCCATACGAGCTCAACTATGGGAGCAATTCGCAGAGCAGCCGGCAGAATTAAACGACACGTCGGTAAGGGAGTTTTAAGCTGCCATCAACAACAAAACGGCAACATCCGTCACTGTCCGAGGGGTCAAGGTACCATTCACAGCTAACAGCATCAACCACATGTATGGCCTATATTTTGGTCCAAACGACGATGCCCATCAGCAATTTTTGGACACCCTCGACGCTGCTGCCTACGGAGCTGTCATGGCAGAAGTAACAGAGGAAGGAACGACATGGAACACAAGCAAAAAGAACCCCAACTCTGTCAAAAGGGGGAAGCTCCTCCCAGAAGCAAAGCTATGGAACGCTTTCATCAAAAAGCGTATCCTGCCGTCCTCTCATCACACGACAGTAGACCAGCAGCGGCTCGCCCTCATTCATTCGATCATGAACGACCGGCCTATCAACGTGGGCCGCTATATGAGGGACAGCGTCTTGGACTGCACATTTCGCTCCACCTCCCGCCTTTGCATACCATTCATGATCACTTCTCTTTGCCGCTGCGCTGCTGTCCCTGAGGCCACCACCGACAAATTAGTCCAGGGCAGAGGCTGGACTGACAACAACATAACCAGCCTCATGGAGCTGATAGTTGCTACCCCCTCTCCTCCTTCAACCCGGCTGCCTCCCCCGCAGAATCATCCGAGGAACCTGCCGATGAACCTGCCACAGCAGCCGACCAGACAGATCAATCTGCCCAAATCCTTGCTGCCATACAGAGGGTGGAAACCCGACAGATGGGGTTGATGACATTCATTCGGGATTTCGCTAACTCAACGGTAAATTTCATTACCAACACTTTACATTATCCCGATGTTGTTTTCCCCACCTTCCCTGCCCACTATTTCCACATCCCCTCCCCTGTCCACACACCTACGCCACATGTCTCCCCCATGCACACTCTGCCGCTTCCACCCCATCACCTACCCAGCCTGCCCCACAACCCAGACGCCGCCGCCAGATCCGTGTCAGCAGCAGCAGTGAAGACAGCGATTGAAATTTAAGTTTTTATTTTCTTTTTATTGTTGCTTGCTTATTTATATTTTGTGATGTATCTGCCTTCATTCTACCTGTCATTTGCATTGAGGGCAATGCAACCCTCGAGTTTGGGGGTGGCAAACCTCCATTTTAATGGAGTCTTAGTACATCTTTAATTAATTGTTGTGTCTTTTATTACGTTCTCTTAAAAAAACAGAAAAGATTAAACTGTTGGCTTAAAACTGTGAAGTTACTTGCCTGTCATGACAGCTCTGCCGTGGCAGCATCTTTAGGACAGATTAAGGAAAAGTTTAGAGCCTTTCTATAGTTCTGAAAACTTAAACACCATTGTCACTGTTATACTGTTTAGATTTCTCTTAGCCAAACTAGAATAGGAAGCTTAGCACTTGAATAGCCCCTAGAGGTGCCTAACACTGGCTCTAGGAAAGAAGTTTAGCAAAATAGCCCTAGAGGTGCCCGAAATCGGCTCTAGGAAGTTAGCTAGAGGTGCCCGAAACCGGCTCTAGTGAAACTTTAGCTTGAAAATTAAAAAGCAAGTCAAAACAGAAAAACAAAGAAGCATGAAAATGTGCCTTCAAAAAGATAAACTTTGGCATAAAAATTCAAGTTAAGAGTCGAATATTCTAGTGAAACTAAGAGAGTCTTGGCATATAACTGTTCACAAGCATGCACACACTGCACGAGGACTATAGGGAGATTCCGGATAGATCCTAATCTTTCCGACAGTTTGCTGCCGCCACAGAGAATGAGCGACGGGTAAGGGACAGTCACTGTTTAAAGGCCAACACAAAAATATTCATTTTTCCTTTAGGTCTTAATTGCTTGAGGGCAAGCAAAAACTTGAGTTTGGTGGTGTGTTGAGTGTGTAAAAGTTCTATTTTTTACACCCTTTTTAACCCATATTTCTGCTGCATTCAAGCATCATTGCATTGCATTTAGGTTAGTTTACAGCAAAACATCACAAATATATTAAAGGCACGGATTCTACTAAAAAGGGTTGATTTTGCAGGTTGTTGCCATAGTAGATGGAGAAGGCAGGCGCACGGCAGAGAAGCAGAAGAGCTGAACTGGACAAGCAGATGAGAAGGACGATGCTGCCATGGATCTGCCGTGACAGCAGAGGACGACAGCAAGTTAGCGGAGGAAAAGCAAAGTGGACCTCGATAGATAGAGAAAATTATGCTCGTCTGTCGTGTGAAAACCATATATTTTTCCAAGCCCCGGATCAAAAGATATGTCAAGCCAAAGCTCAAGGAGAGGAAATCTCATGAAACAAGGAGGCGACTGAAAAGTAGGATACTTGAAGATTAAAGTCTTTATTAGAATCTTACTTTTAATTAAAGTTGTAATCCTTGTTATCTTAGAATTCTTGAGCCCAAAGCTTATATAAGGGCATAGATTTTAACCTAGGAGAGATCATACCCCATAACCGATAACCAAACCCCTCCGCCGTTTACCCGTCGTCGACATGTTCTAAATTCCCCCTAGGGCCACGGGTTGTTTTGTAAAGTAGTTGCAAGGGTTGTTTTGTTTTAGGATTTTCCAAGTTCAATAAAATAAACTTCAAGTTCTCTTATTTTGGTTTTAATATCTTGCAAGAGCATCGGGAGAGCATTGTGAGGTTATCTATTTACTTAGCATCGGGAGAATTAAGTATACGAAAGAAATAAGAGCAAGTTCTCTAGTTTATAGTTGAACTATCTTGTGCCTAGGGATAGGGCAAGGTTAAGTGGCTAAGGAAGAATTCATACACATCGGTGTTCATCCTTCGATTCACGCCGGGAGGTATCATCAAAGACGTGATCATCGACAGACTTGGACCTAGGGATAGGCCAAGGCAGATCTGGGATTCTTGCCAAACTTGAGAGTACAGAGTTGGTGTGTTTGCTGCCGCGACGACCAACGGACAGCTGCCGCGACAGGTGCTGCCAGCGACAGGCGCGACGACAGAATTGGAGTTCCTAAGCAATACAATACCTGCACTACTGAGCAATTCAATACCAGCCCATTCTCTCTATCTTGATTACTCTACTCTTTTATTTACGTTTTCTTTATTAGTCTCGTGACAAACTTCTCAATTATTTCATTTACTTTCGTGCAGTCAACTAAGGTGAAGCTATTAGCCCAATCCCTGTGGAGACGATAATCCGATACTTCGTATCACTTTACTACTTGCGTCGTGTACACTTGCACTACAATTGCGATAGACTATTTTACACGCAACAAGTCCCACCCTGTTCCGGAACGGGAGCCTCCAGTGGAAAATCGTACCGAAACGGCGCCACCCCCATTCCGATACGGGTACCCCTGAAGCTCGACGTTCTGAAATCATATCAGGCGTTTTGAAACGCCTACACACAGTTTGGCCCAAAAACATGTTTTGGCATCCCCAAACGTCCCCAAACTCGCCCCGAAACATCAAAGATCACATAGCAACATATCATACATACAATCTAGAGGCAAAGCATCCTAATCACATCAACATACATGCATTCAAGCAACAAAATAGATTTCAAATCTAAAGCTCACAAGAACACTTGGTTTCAAAATACTAACAAGTCAAAACACAAGGCAATTCATACAAGGCCACATCACACCTCAACATATCATATGTTGCGTGTAAAAGAGTCTATCGCAATTGTAGTGCAAGTGTACACGACGCAAGTAGTAAAGTGATACGAAGTATCGGATATCGTTTCCACAGGGATTGGATTAATGACTTCACCTTGTTTACTGCACGAAAGTAAAGGAAATAATTAAGAGTTTTCACGAGAATAATAAGGTAAAAAACGTAAAATAAAGGATTGAGAAATCAAGATAGAGAGAATGGGCTGGTATTGAGTTGCTCAGTAGTGCAGGTATTGAATTGCTTAGGATCTCCAGTTCTGTCGTCGCTCCCGTCGCCGACAGCACCTGTCGCGGCGTCTGTCCGTTGGCAGTTGCAGCAGCAGACACACCAACTCCGTACTTCAAGCTTGGCAAGAATCCCAGATCTGCCTTGCCCTATCACTAGGCACAAGTCTGTCGATGATCACGTCTTTGATGATACCTCCCGGCGTGAATCGAAGGATGAACACCGATGTGTATGAATTCTTCCTTAGCCACTTAACCTCGCCCTATCCCTAGGCACGAGATGGTTCAACTATAAACTAGAGAACGCGCTTCTATCTCTTTCGTATACTTAACTCTCCCGATGCTAAGTAAATGGATAACCTCACAATGCTCTCCCGATGCTCTTGCAAGATATTAAAACCAAGATAAAAGAACTTGAAGTTTATTTTATTGAACTTGAAAAATCCTAAAACAAAGCAACCCTTGCAACTACTTTACAAAACAACCCGTAGCCCTAGGGGGAATTTAGAACATATCGGTGACAGGTAAACGGCAGGTGGGTTTAGGTTATCGGTTATGGGGTCGAATGAGGGATTCCCTCCTAGGTCAAAACTATGCCCTTATATAAGCTTTGGGCTCAAGTATTCTAAGGTAACAAGGATTACAACTTTAATTAAAAGTAAGATTCTAATAAAGACTAAATCTCTAAAGTCTCCTACTTTCCAGCCGCCTCCTTGTTTCATGGAAATTCTCCTCCTTGAGCTTTGGCTTGACATATCTTTTGATCCGGGGCTTGGAAAAATATTTGGCTTTCACACGACAGACGAGCAAATTTTTCTCTATCTATCGAGGTCCACTTGACTTTTCCTCTTCATAAATCTGCTGTCACCATGCTGTCGCGACAGGTCCATGACAGGTGCGTCTTCTTTGGCTGCTTGTCCAGTTCCGCTTTCCTGCTTCTCTGCCCTGCGCCTGCCTTCATCTTCTACTATGACAGATACCTGCAAAAATAGCCATCTTTTAGTAGAATCCGTGCCTTTTATATAATTGTGATGTTTTATTGAAAACTAACCTAAATGCAATGCAATGATGCTTGAATGCAGCAGAAATATGGGTTAAAAAGGGTGTAAATAATAGAACTTTTACACACTCAACACACCCCCAAACTCAAGTTTTTGCTTGCCCTCAAGCAATGAAGAAAGAAAAATGAATATTTTTTTGTGTTGGCTTTCAAACAGTGAACTGTCCCTTACCCGTCGCTCATTCTCTATGGCGGCAGCAATCTGTCGGAAAGATTAGGATCTGTCCGGAATCTCCCTATAGCTCTCGTGCAGTGTGTGCATGCTTGTGAACAGTTATATGCCAAGACTCTCTTAGTTTTACTAGAATATTCAACTTCTTAACTCGAATTTTTATGCCAAAGCTTACTTTCTTGAAGACACATTTTCATGCTTCTTTTTCTTCTATTTTCAAGCAAAGTTTTTGCTAGAGCCAGTTTCGGGCACCTCTAGTTAGCTTCCTAGAGCCGGTTTCGGGCACCTCTAGGTTTTAAATTTTCTTTTGCTAAACTTCTTTCCTAGAGCCAGTGTTAGGCACCTCTAGGGGCTATCCAAGTACTAAGCTTCCTATTCTAGTTTGGCTAAAAGAAATCTAAGCAATATAACAGTCACAAAGGTGTTTAAGTTTTCAGAACTATAGAAAGGCTCTAAACTTCTCCTTAACCTGTCCTAAGGATGCTGTCACGACAGAGCCGTCATGACAGGTAAGTTAACTTCACAGTTTTAAGCCAACAGTTTTTTTTTAACCAAAAAAAATAAATAAATAAGACACAACAAAAAGATGTACTTAAGACTCCATTAATGATGGAGGGTTGCCACCCCCAAACTCAAGGGTTGCATTGCCCTCAATGCAAAATGACAGAAAAACAAAAACATGAAAAGAAAAGTACATCACAAAAATATAAAAGCAGGCAGCAATAAGAGGAAAATAAAGACTTAAATTTTCAATCGCTGCTCTCGCTGCTGCTGCTGACGCGGATTTGGTGGCGGCGTCTACGCTGTGGAGGGGGCTGGGCAGGTTCAATAGCAGGTTGAGCGGAAGGATCATCGGCCTGTGGAGGGGCAGGTTGCTCCACTAGCCGGCCGTCAGAACTGCTGTTGCTATCCCGACTGCTGCTAGTGGTGGTGCTGGCTCTGGGCAGCCGTTTCTTGTCTGCCACGTGTTTAATTCTTTTCACCCTCGTAAAGTCCCTCTCCAAATTCCTCCGTAGAAGAGGGCTGTCATCAGTGGCAGGTCTCTTGGTTCCTCGAGGGGAGGTGTCTGCCGGAGAGTTGTCGGCTGCCGTCTGGGCAGGGGATGGTGTGGAAGTGGCAGAATGGGTATGGGGGGAAACAGGTGGTGTAGGTGTGGGGGAGGGGATATGGAAATAATGGGATGGGAAGGTGGGAAAGATGACATCCGAATAATGTAAAGTATTGGTAATGAAATTTACCGTTGCATTTGAGAAGTCACGGATAAAAGTCATCAAACCCATTTGACGCTCCTCTACCCTCAGGATGGCAGCAAGGATGTGGGCGTTCTGATCTGTCGGAGCGGTGTTGGTGGCAGCTTCTGGGGCAGGTTCGGTGGCAGGTTCATCATCGGAATTAGCAGGAGGGGCGTTTGGGTCGAAGGCGTTGATTGGAGTTGCAGCTACGACCTCCATGAGGCTGGAGATGTTGCTGTCTGTCCAGCCGCTGCCCTTCTTGATTTTGTCGGATGGCTCCTCTGGTACGGCAGCACAGCGGCAGAGAGCGGTGATGGTTGATGGTAGGCTTAGTCGTGAGTCCGAGCGGAAAGCGCAATCGAGGATGCTGTCCCTCATGTACCTACCCACATTGATGGGCCTGTCATGCATGATAGAGTGGATGAGGGCCAACCGCTGCCTGTTGACTGTCGTATGGTGGGAGGAGGGCAGGATACGCTTTTTGATAAACGCGTTCCATAGTTTTGCCTCAGGGAGTAGCTGCCCCCTGTTGACAGAGTGGGGGTTCTTCTTACTGGTGCTCCATGTCGTTCCTGCTTCTGTCAACTCCCTCATGACAGCATCATGTCCGGCAGCGTCGAGGGTGTCCCAAAATTGTTGATGAGCATCATCATTGGGGCCAAAGAAGAGGTCGAATACATGGTTGATGCTGCTGGCGGTGAAAGGAACTGTCACTCCTCGGACGGTGACAGATGTCGCCGTCTTGCTGTCGATCGCCGCATAAAATTCCCTGACTAGAGTGTCATTAAGCTCTGCCGGCTGTTCGGCAAAGTCCTCCCAAAGTTGTGATGTTATGGCCTTCATTATGAACGGCTGGAGTCCCATATGGGGGGCATCTCTGTTATAGATGAAGCTCCGCTCCTCCCATAGTTCCTTGTTAGCGAACGGGGCTGCTGCTGCTGAAGAAGAAGCGGCAGCAGCGTTCTGACGGGTTTGTCGTGAAGACATTTTTGGTTGCAAGGGCTGAAAAAGAAAGAAAATAGATAAAACTAGAATAACAAGAGGGAAAAAATCAGAAGTGATGAAAAATGAAAAGGGGAAGGGGTTTATATAGCGGTCGAGTAGCTGCCCATTTAATGCCGCAACGGCAGGCGAGAATAACGGGGCGGCAGATTGAATATAGCGTGTCTGACGCGTCTGACACGTATTAATGCGTCTGCTGTGCGTCTGCTGCACGCTTCTGCATCTGCCGTGTCAGTCTGTTGACAGCCTGTCGTATCCGTCTGCGGCAGTAGCCGAAACGGCAGGCTTCAATAAATGGGCTTTAGTGGGCTGATGGATGGGCGGTGGGCTTGGCTCACTTCTTCTTTTCTTCTTAACTCCTTTATTTCCTAAAAACTGAAATTAAAAAAAACAAAACATTATTCGAATAAAATAAACCTAATTTCCTAATAATAATAAAATAAGTAAAAATAAAAATTAGGTTAAATTAGTGATGCCTTGTGGGGCATCATCTAAAGTAACCACTTCCTGTAGTCCTGGGGCTTCAGTCCCCTGATAGTGCTTGAGGCGTTGTCCATTGACTTTGAATTGGTGCCCATCATTTAATGATTGAATTGTAATGGCACCATGGGGAAAAACTTGAACCACTTGGAACGGGCCAGACCATCTAGATTTGAGCTTCCCTGGAAAGAGTTTCAACCTAGAATTAAACAACAACACAAGTTGCCCTGGACAGAACTGTCGTGGCAGCAACTTCTTGTCATGCCACTTCTTAGTCTTTTCCTTGTAAATCCTTGCATTATCGTAGGCCATTGTCCGTAATTCTTCAATTTCGTTCAGATCTAATAACCTTTTCTGGCCGGCCTTATCCAAGTCCATGTTCACTGCCTTAATTGCCCAATATTCCTTGTGCTCGATCTCGACAGGCAAGTGACAGGTTTTCCCGTAGATCAGTCGGAATGGAGACATGCCCAATGGAGTCTTGAAAGCTGTCCTGTATGCCCATAATGCATCATTCAGAAGTAAAGACCAGTCTTTCCTAGTTGGTTTAACCATCTTTTCAAGGATGTTCTTCACTTCCCTATTGGATATCTCAGCCTGTCCATTGGTCTGTGGGTGGTATGCTGTCGCGATCTTGTGCTTGACACCATATTTCTTCAAAGCGGCAGCAATTACCCTATTATCGAAATGTCTCCCTTCATCACTGATAATCGCTCTAGGGATGCCAAATCTAGAAAAAATGTTTTTGTGCAGAAACTTTTGGACCGTTTTGGCATCATTCTTTTGCGTTGCGATTGCTTCTACCCACTTGGAGACATAGTCCACTGCTAGGAGGATGTAAAGGTTTCCACATGAAGATGGAAAAGGTCCCATAAAATCAATCCCCCAAACATCAAAGATCTCTACTTCTAAAATATTCTGCAGTGGCATCTCGTTTCTCCTCGAGATGTTACCTGTCCGCTGGCACCTGTCACAGTTTCTGTAAAATTCCTGTGCATCTTTATATAGTGTCGGCCAGTAGAACCCTGACTGCAGCACCTTGGCAGCAGTTTTATTGCCTCCTAAGTGACCTCCATATTGTGAAGCATGACAGTGATGGAGAATGTCTTCTTGTTCTTCTTGTGGCACACACCTTCTTATAACCTGATCTGCGCATATTTTGAAAAGAAGAGGTTCGTCCCAATAATAATGCTTAACATCATTTTGGAACCTCTTCCTGGCTTGATAATTAAGATCAGAAGGTAATATTCCGCTAACTATAAAATTAACGAAATCAGCATACCAGGGAAGGTTAGAAGACTTACCTGCCGCCATGGCTGTCGCGACAGCGATTGCGGCAGCAAAGAGCTGCTCATCTGGGAAGGTCTCCAGTATGTGTGTCTCATCTAACGGTAGACTCTGTCCCGTCTCCAACCTTGACAAGTGGTCTGCCACCTGATTTTCTGTCCCCTTTTTGTCTTTAATTTCAAGGTCGAACTCTTGTAATAGCAATATCCATCGTATCAACCTAGGTTTTGCATCCTTCTTTGCGAACAAATACTTGAGGGCAGAATGGTCGGTGTGTATTATTACCTTCGTTCCAAGTATGTAAGAACGAAACTTGTCGATGGAGAACACAACAGCTAACAGCTCCTTTTCTGTGGTGGTATAGTTCACTTGGGCTTCATTTAATGTTTTGCTGGCATAATATATGACGTGAAACAGCCTGTCTCTGCGCTGCCCAAGTGCTGCCCCGACAGCATAGTCACTAGCATCACACATGATCTCAAACGGTTGTGTCCAGTCTGGTGGCTGTACTATGGGGGCTGTCACTAATTTTTCCTTCAGAACCTTGAATGCTTCAGTACATTCTTCGTTAAAGTCAAAGGGTCGGTTCTGTTCTAGGAGATGGCATAGAGGCTTGGTGATTTTTGAGAAATTTGCAATGAATCTTCTATAAAAACCAGCATGCCCTAAAAAACTCCTAATGCCCTTGACAGTTGTTGGCGGCGGCAGCTTCTCAATGACCTCTATTTTTGCCCTGTCGACTTCTATCCCACGGCAGCTAATCTTATGGCCTAAAACTATCCCTTCATCTACCATAAAATGGCATTTTTCCCAATTAAGAACAAGATTAGCTTTTTTACATCTTTCAAGTACCTTTTGAAGGTTGCCGAGACAGCTCTCAAAATCGTCTCCAAAAACAGAAAAATCGTCCATGAAAATCTCAAGGAAGTCCTCTACCATGTCGGAGAATATTGCCATCATGCACCTTTGGAAGGTGGCAGGTGCGTTACAAAGGCCAAACAGCATCCTCCTAAATGCGTATGTTCCGTAGGGGCATGTGAAAGTCGTTTTCTCTTGATCCTCCGGTGCAATAGCAATTTGGTTATAACCTGAATAACCATCAAGGAAACAATAATAAGATTTACCAGCTAATCTATCAAGCATTTGATCAATAAAGGGTAAAGGGAAGTGGTCCTTTCGGGTAGCTTTGTTAAGCTTCCGATAGTCCATACAAACCCTCCAACCGGTCACAGTCCTGGTTGGGATTAGCTCATTGTTTTCGTTGGTTATCACTGTCATTCCTCCTTTCTTTGGAACACATTGCACCGGGCTCACCCATTTGCTGTCGGAGATGGCGTAAATAATACCAGCATCTAACCATTTAATTATCTCTTTACGCACTACCTCCTTCATCGCAAGGTTTAACCGCCTCTGGGCATCAATAGTCGGCTTATGGTCTTCCTCTAGGAGGATTTTGTGCATACAGATTGCCGGACTAATGCCCTGAATGTCTGCTATCGTCCATCCAATTGCCTTTTTGTGCTGTCTTAACATGTCGACCAGCTGTCGTTCCTGTTCCTGCGGCAGCTTAGCAGAGATGATTACGGGCAGTGTGTTATCACAACCTAGATAAGCATATTTAAGCTGCCCTGGCAGGGGCTTAAGTTCTAAGACAAGTGGTGCAACAGTAGAGGGCTTTTGGATTATATGGTTATCCGAAGTGTAATTCAAAGGTTCGAATAACTTACCTGGACGATGGTCTAACCAGTTTACCTCCTCATGACCTTCAGTATCAGATGTATCGGATTCAGAGGAGTTGCTGTCGTCGTCGCTGTCGTGACAGGCCTGTAGGTGGCTGTAGCAGCAGTGACCAAATTTTTTATCACGGCAGCCCGACCTGATGCAGGGGTAATCAAAGGTCACCTCAATGATGGCCTTGCATTCCTCGTCCAAATCAGCTCGTTTCATTGATTGGAGAACATTCAACTTAATCTCTTGATCGTTTACTCGCATGGTGAGTTCTCCTCTCTCCACATCAATGAGTGATCTTCCCGTGGCTAAAAAGGGTCGCCCAAGTATGACTGGTGCGTTCTCATCTGCCTCGCAATCTAAAATAAGAAAGTCAGCAGGAAAAATAAACTTATCCACTCTTACCAAAATGTCTTCAATCTTTCCCTCTGGATGAACGTAAGAGCGGTCGGCTAGCTGTAGGGTAACTGTCGTGGGCCGCGCCTTCCCAATACCTAATTTCTGAAAAACAGATTTGGGCATTAGATTAACACTAGCTCCAAGATCACAAAGTGCCTTACCCACAAATTTGTCACCGATTACACAAGGTATGAGGAAGCTCCCTGGATCCTTCTTCTTCTGGGGTGGCTGCCGATGAAGAATACTCATGCAACCATCTGCCATCCTTACCGTTTCAAACTCCCCAAGTTTATATTTCTTTGACATGACATCCTTGAGAAATTTAGCATAACCGGGCATCTCCCTAACGGCATCTAACAGCGGAATATTGATCTGAACCTGCTTAAAAATATCATAAATCTTTTTAAGTTGAGATTCTTGCTTAGCTTGCTTTATCCGTTGAGGAAAGGGTGGTGGGGGGCGGTAATCAGCAACACGTCCTTCCCACTGCATACGAATCTGAGGACGATGTTCTTCATTTTTCTCCTCTATCGCTTCTGCTGTCGTGACAGGCTCATCGGCAGCAGTCTGTTTATCACCTGTCGGGGCAGCTTCCTCGGCAGGTTTATCTAAGGCAGGTTCTTTTTCTGTTTCAGCTTTTTCCGGTCCAGGTAACTTTTTCCCACTCCTAGTAGTAATCACCTTACATTGCTCATGTGGGGGCGGTCTAGCATTTTCAGTATTGCTAGGGAAACCTCCATTCTGCCTCGGCTTAATGTGCTGGGATACCTGACCCATTTGTGTCTCTAGAGATTTCAAGGTAGCCTCATGATTTGTCATCCTCATCTTGGTTTCATCCATAAAGTTTTCCGTCTTCTTGACAAACTGATTAATATTGTCCATATACGTACCAGTCTGAGACATAAAAGTGGCCAGAGTCTGCTCCAATATACTACTCGTGGCAGGTGGTGGCTGCTGTTGCTGTTGCGGCGACAGGTTCTGCGGCAGGTTTTGCAGCTGCTGTTGCTGTCGCGTCAACAATCTAGGACCCCCCTGATTCTGATTATGCACTTGCGGATTCAGAGCATTGTTAGGGTTACTCCAAGAAAATTTGGGATCTTTCCTCCAATTAGGATTGTAGTTGTTGGAATTGTAGTTTGGCTTGTAATTTCCAACATATTTTCCCTCTTCTATATTTATAGGGCATTCATCCTTACTATGATTTCCCTCACAAGTAGTACAAACTTCCTCGACAGCAAACCCTCGTAAGTCCTCTTCATTCAATAAGTGTTTCATGGCTTTAGTGAGGAATGCTACCTGTGATTTCATAGTGCTGTCGGCCTCATAGTCCTTGACAGCAAGTACCCGTTTACCCCCTCTTCTAGCAGTCGGAAACTGCTCCTCATTCTTGGCCAGGTTTTTCAAAACTTGCAGGGCCTCGTCCGGATCTTTATCCAATAATAATCCATTCGCTGCAGAATCAATTCGGATGCGAGTTTGTAGATTGGCAGCATTATAGAACTTTGTAACCTGATTCCAGACGGGGAATCCATGCATAGGGCAGTTTCGAAGAAGAGTAGTAAACCTGTCCCAGGCCTCGTGCATTGGCTCGTCATCTTCCTGTTGAAAAGTAGCAATTTCATTACGTAATCGCTCAGATAAATGTGAAGGATTAAAACGAGATAAGAATTCACGAGTTAGGTCTGCCCAAGTCATAATAGAACCCGGTGTTAGTTTATTCCACCAAGTTTTAGCTCTGTCCCTCAAGGAGTGAGGGAATAACCGAAGCCTCAGTATCTCCGGACTAACTCCTGGCAGTCTAAACGAACCACAGATCTCCTGGAACGTTTTGAGATGCTCCCTAGCATCTTCTGTCGCAGAACCACTAAACTGTCCGGCGTTGTTGATCATACTAAACATGACAGGTTTAAGCTCGAAGTTATCAACATCAATATCCGGCAGCGTGGTCTCCAGCTCTACATGATCATTCAGCATGTAGTCACGACATGACCGTCGTCCACCTGCTGCGGGCGGATCGGCGACAGGTGGGTTATTATTGCCAAGGGGTGGTATGAATCCACCAGCAGGTTGGTTATGGGCCATCTTCTCTAGCTGTTCTTCGAGATATTCGTTTCTGTCTAAAAGTAGGCGAAGTTGTTTCTTGAGATTGAAGGAACGTTCGATCTCCGGATCTAATTTATACTCAGGATCTTCACCTCTTTTGGATCTGCGCATAAACAGGAAAACCTCGTGAAAAGCAGGAGTTGAAAACACAAAAGAAAAATTAAAGAAAAATAAAAACGAAAATAAAAAAAATAAAAATAAAAGCAAAAAGTGCAATAAAAGAAAGATGTAGTTATGTTGCCAATCCCCGGCAACGGCGCCAAAAACTTGTTGCGTGTAAAAGAGTCTATCTCAATTGTAGTGCAAGTGTACACGACGCAAGTAGTAAAGTGATACGAAGTATCGGATATCGTTTCCACAGGGATTGGATTAATGACTTCACCTTGTTTACTGCACGAAAGTAAAGGAAATAATTAAGAGTTGTCACGAGAATAATAAGGTAAAAAACGTAAAATAAAGGATTGAGAAATCAAGATAGAGAGAATGGGCTGGTATTGAGTTGCTCAGTAGTGCAGGTATTGAATTGCTTAGGATCTCCAGTTCTGTCGTCGCTCCCGTCGCCGACAGCACCTGTCGCGGCGTCTGTCCGTTGGCAGTTGCAGCAGCAGACACACCAACTCCGTACTTCAAGCTTGGCAAGAATCCCAGATCTGCCTTGCCCTATCCCTAGGCACAAGTCTGTCGATGATCACGTCTTTGATGATACCTCCCGGCGTGAATCGAAGGATGAACACCGATGTGTATGAATTCTTCCTTAGCCACTTAACCTCGCCCTATCCCTAGGCACGAGATGGTTCAACTATAAACTAGAGAACGCGCTTCTATCTCTTTCGTATACTTAACTCTCCCGATGCTAAGTAAATGGATAACCTCACAATGCTCTCTCGATGCTCTTGCAAGATATTAAAACCAAGATAAAAGAACTTGAAGTTTATTTTATTGAACTTGAAAAATCCTAAAACAAAGCAACCCTTGCAACTACTTTACAAAACAACCCGTAGCCCTAGGGGGAATTTAGAACATATCGGTGACAGGTAAACGGCAGGTGGGTTTAGGTTATCGGTTATGGGGTCGAATGAGGGATTCCCTCCTAGGTCAAAACTATGCCCTTATATAAGCTTTGGGCTCAAGTATTCTAAGGTAACAAGGATTACAACTTTAATTAAAAGTAAGATTCTAATAAAGACTAAATCTCTAAAGTCTCCTACTTTCCAGCCGCCTCCTTGTTTCATGGAAATTTTCCTCCTTGAGCTTTGGCTTGACATATCTTTTGATCCGGGGCTTGGAAAAATATTTGGCTTTCACACGACAGACGAGCAGATTTTTCTCTATCTATCGAGGTCCACTTGACTTTTCCTCTTCATAAATCTGCTGTCACCATGCTGTCGCGACAGGTCCATGACAGGTGCGTCTTCTTTGGCTGCTTGTCCAGTTCCGCTTTCCTGCTTCTCTGCCCTGCGCCTACCTTCATCTTCTACTATGACAGATACCTGCAAAAATAGCCATCTTTTAGTAGAATCCGTGCCTTTTATATAATTGTGATGTTTTATTGAAAACTAACCTAAATGCAATGCAATGATGCTTGAATGCAGCAGAAATATGGGTTAAAAAGGGTGTAAATAATAGAACTTTTACACACTCAACATCATAGTATCAACATTTAAAACGTGCTTGCAACATAGACATAGCCGAGCATAGGAGTTTGAACACCAACTCCCTAACAACAAGCCTAGCAATCACATTGTCTAAGTGTTATTACAACTAATAAAATCATACTTTGAGCCACCCGAGAACTCCGAGAAACTCCTCCCTTGCCCACTTGCCTCCCAAAGCCTCTAACGATCTGCATTGTTTGAAAAAATGAGGGTGTAAGCTTAAAGCTTAGTGAGCGGAGCTCTAAAACACAACAACAATGCAGTTTTAAAATATATTTTTAGATTTAAAGCAACCATTTAAGGAAAAGGTGTAAAGAAACACAAACATAAACAATACATGGTATGCACATGCATAACCAAAATTCGGTGGGACTGCACATCACCGTTCACAATAACTAGTAGTTTTCCGATGGGACTACACATCACCGTACTCTTCTACTAGTCACTATCGGTGGGACTACACATCACCGTAGCAACGACAACCATCACGTGAGGCTCGACACCAATAATGACTACACAAAAACATTAAACGGAGAGTAAAGGCAATCCACATTTCATACACACATCACAAATAATCGCACACACCAACACTTAACGTACGAGGTGAATTAGCAAACATACACTTGGGTTTAGGTTAGCCCTTAAGGCTCCACCCAAACCCCAAGAACCCACTTTGAAATCATTTTAAACTTCAAAACGTTACCACTCACCGATTGAGCCCAAACGAAAGCCGAAACACCGATCTCAAGCCTCCGTAGTACCCGGTATCGTTCCCAAAGTACCCAAATCAATAACCTCTGCTTCAAGACAACCCAAAACAAACTATTAGGATGCTAATATACTTGTAAACCAGCAACAAGCCGGAAATATACTCATTGCAACCAAAACACATCGATTCGAACCCAAATTTCATCCAAAACTTCACCATTTTCATTCTAGATAAACCTCACACTGAAACCAGCCATTTCAACCATCAAAACACATCCAAAATTATCTAGAAATATCCCCCAAACATCAAAGGAACCACCAACCACGTTTTCAACCCAAAACCAAACCAAAAACTTAACCATTTCGGGTTTCCCACTATTAGCCACCATTTTAACATTTTTAAGATACCAAAGCACGATTAAACACACCCTAAACATTCCCTTAAAATACCCACACGAAAATCCCATAGAAAAACCCATTTCTCAAACCCAACACCAAATTAAAATGCATTGTAATGAATTTTAAAAGAAGGTTTTCAAAGAGTACAAGCTAAATGTGTAAGAACTAAAACAAGGAAGAGATTACCTTCAAAAATCTTGCTTGGATGAGGAATTTGAGGCAATGGAATAGTGGTTTAAGGTTTAGGAGAGGTTTTGTGGAAAATGAGATTTTCTTTTGGAGAAGATGACACTTTTTTTCAAACCTCTTTTCTTTATTCTTTTTACTCAAATTCCCATCTTCAAATTCATTAATGGTATTTTTGTAATTAATGACAATTTTATAAAATCATCGTTTTAAATCTAATTTTAACCCGGACTAATCCTAGATCAAAACCGATAAACTCTCGGGCCCTAAATCGGGGCGTTACAACTCTCCCCCACTTAAGGAATTTCATCCCCGAAATTACCTGACGGAAAAAGATACGAAAATTGTTTCTCCATGTCCTCCTTCCTCTACCAAGTAGCCTCTTCCACACCTCGGTGTCTCCACAAAACCTTAACTAACTCAATAGACCTCCCACGCAACACTTTCTTGTCCGTAGCAAGAATCTCAACTGGCTCTTCATTATACGACAGGTTGGGGTTCAACTCAATTTCTTCCACTGGCATTACATGAGACAGATCCGATCTATACTTCCGAAGCATAGAAACGTGGAACACATTGTGAATCTTCTCTAACTCGGTCGAGAGTCTCAATATATACGCAACGAGATCGATCCTCTCAACTACCTCGTAAGGTCCAATGAATCTCGGACTCAACTTACCTTTCCTACCAAACCTCATCACCTTCTTCCAAGGTAAGACTTTCAAAAACATTTTTTCGCCCACAGTATACTCTATCTCATTTCTCTTCAAATCGTCATACGACTTCTGTCACTCTGAAGCTGCCTTCAAGCGATCACAGATCAACTTTACCTTCTCGGTAGTGCCCTTAAGAAAATCGGGAATCGTTACAAGCTTCTGCCCGGCCTCGGCCCAACAAATAGGTGTTCTACACCTCATACCAAATAGAGCTTCATACGGTGCCATCTGAATACTAGCATGATAACTATTATTGTACGCAAACTCTACTAACGGTAGGTGTTTCTCCCAAGAACCCTGAAAGTCGATGATACAACACCTCAACATGTCATCCAACACCTGAATAACTCTCTCTGACTAACCATCTGACTGCGGATGATACGAAGTGCTAAATTTCAAGCAAGTACCCAAGGCACAATGCAAACACTCCCAAAATCTTGCTGTAAACCTCGGATCTCAGTCTGATACAATCGATTTATGTACCCCATGCAATCTCATTATCTCACTAATGTACAGATCGACCAACTTATCTAAGGTATATGTAGTATGAACATGTATGAAATGGGCACACTTAGTGAATCTATCGACTATCACCCATACTGAATTCTTCTTCGAAGGGGTCAACGGTAAACCCGATAAAAAAACTATGGTGATACGTTCCCACTTCCATTCTGGAATCTCCAACGGCTGTAGCAAACCGGAAGGAAACTGATGCTCGGCCTTAACTCGCTGACATACCATACACTTACTCACAAACTCGGCCACATCCTTCTTCAACCCAATCTAGTAGTACTCTTCCTTTAACCCACGGTACATCTTCGTACTACCCGGATGCATAGCAAAAGGACTATTATGGGCTTCATTCAAGATAGTACGCCTTAACTTGGCATCTTATGGGACTACTATCCTATCCTTGAAACATAGGATATCAGTCTTACCAAAGCAAAAATCTGTAGGTTTACCTTCGGCTATATCTTGCACGTGATGTGCCAAAGACTCGTCCTGCAACTATTTCTCTCGAATCAATTGAGCCAACGAAGGTTTAACCTATAACTCGGCTATCAAACCGCCATCATTTGACACACTCAATCTCGCAAACATGGCTCGCAACTCAACTGCCACTTTTCTACTCAAAGCGTCGGCCACTACGTTTGCCTTACCCGGATGGTACTCTATTGTAAGGTCATAGTCCTTAAGAAGTTCTAACCACCTACGCTATCTAAGGTTCAACTCTCTCTGAGTCATCAAGTACTTCAAACTCTTGTGGCCGGTATAAACTGTGCACTTCTCACCATAAAGGTGGTGTCTCCAAATCTTTAAAGCAAACACTACTGCGGCTAGCTCAATATCATGAGTAGGGTAGTTCTTCTCGTGAACCTTCAACTGTCTCGAAACATAAGCTACAACCTTACCTCCTTGCATAAGTACACAACCTAAACCTACATACGATGCATCACTGTAAATCACAAACTCTTTTCCCGGTTCAGGCTGAATCAAAATAGGAGCTTCGGTCAAAGCTTTCTTCAATTTCTCAAACGCTTGTTGTCTTGCATCTGAAAACTCATACGGAACATTCTTCTGAAGCAATTTAGTCAAAGGTGCCGCAATCTTCGAAAACCCCTCGACAAATCTTCGATAATATCCCGCCAAGCCTAGGAAACTACGGATTTCTATCATCGACTTCGGTTGTTTCCAACTCACTATGGCTTCTATCTTCTTGGGATCCACACTAATCTCATTGGCCGAGATCATATGGCCTAGGAAGACTACTTCCTTAATCCAAAACTCGCATTTACTCAACTTGGCATACAACTGATTCTCAAGCAAAGTCTGAAGCATTAGCCGCAAATGCTCATCATGCTCTTCCTCCGTCCTAGAGTACAGTAAGATGTCATCTATGAACACTACCACAAACCTATCCAAAAACTCGTGAAACACTCGGTTCATCATGTCCATAAATGCAACTGGAGCATTAGTCAAACCGAAAGGCATTACCAAGAACTCATAGTGCCCATAACGTGTATGAAAAGATGTCTTCGGTATGTCCACATCTTTCACCTTCAACTGATAGTAACCGAATCTCAAATCAATCTTCGAAAACACTGAAGCACCTCTCAACTGATAAAGCAAGTCATCTATCTGAGGCAAAGGGTACTTGTTCTTCACCGTTACCTTGTTCAACTGCCTATAGTCTATACACATCCTCATATTGTCGTCATTTTTCTTCACAAACAAGACCGAAGCACCCCACGGAGAAATACTAGGCCTAATGAAACCTCTATCCGACAATTCCTGAAGCTGTGTCTTCAACTCTTTCAACTCATTCGGTGTCATTCTATACGGAGCAATAGACACGGGTGCAGAATCGGAATACGTCTCAATAGCAAACTCAACTTCCTTATTTGGAGGCAAACCCGACAACTCTTCCGGAAAAACACTCGGATAATCACAAATTGTTCTTATATCTTGCGGTCTAACCTCACTCATATTCGGATTCATCACATAAGCCAAGTAAGCCTAACAACCCGAATCCATCAATCTTTGAACTTCTAAAGCAGAAACAACATTGGACAAGAACTTAATGTTCTCGCCAACTACTACAACCTCGAAATCATCCGTAAACCTCAAGAAGACTCTTTTGGTCTCAAAGTCTAACCTAGCTCTATGTTCTATGAGCCAATCTATGCCCAAGATCACATCAAAACCATAGAACGGTAATTCCATCATGTCGACCGGAAACACGTGACCCTGAACCATAGAGGGACACCTCTTATACATCTTCCTAACTACCACTGTATCGCCGAAAGAACTAGTAACATTTACACCTACCTCTAACCACTCACACGGTAGACCTAGGGACCTTGCATGTTCACCCAAAATGTACGAATGTGTTGAACTCGAATCTATCAAAGAAAGCAAAGTCAAAGACTGTATCAAGAAATTACCTGCGATGACATCTGTTTCATTCTCAGCCTCTCGCTGCGCATACACCCTAGCCAGTCCTCCACCCTCGGGCTGAACTACCACCACATGAGCCAAGTTCCTCTGACCATCATTCATCGGCTGAAAATTACCACGACCGCGCCCACGGCCTCTCTAATGCTCAAAACCCCTAGCTGGAGCCGGTCCGCCCTTAGCCAGGTGTGGACAGTTACGCCTCAAATGATCTCTAGAACCACAGTTCCAACATACCCCAAAGGTACCCATACACTTGCCCTGATGGCGTCTCCCGTATCTAGTGCACTCAGAAGTGTGAACAATAGCTCATTGGCCCTGATAGCCCCGTCCATGGTTACCGCACCTATGTCTGGAATCGAACTGATACCTCCTATCTCTATGCCTCTTGCCATGATCTCTGTCCCAATCCGCGTGTCTCTTCCCAGAAACGCTCCCACTGTTCCCTCTCACTAGGAACAAACTCGGGTGCATACTGGCTCAACCTCACAAACTGAACCTCATACTCGGACATTGTCTTGCTACCCTGAACCAAAGCCATAAACTCTCTCTTCTTCTCATCGTGAAATCAGACTCCAAGATACTTCTTCTTAAAAGCTGTTCTGAAGAACTCCCAAGTGACATCTGCCTCTGCCATACCTGAAGTAACGGTGGTCCACCAAGCATACGCATCTCCCTCAAGCAAAGAGACCACACAACCCAACTTACGAGTGTCTGAGCACTCCATCTGACCCAAGATGCGTGTAGTACTCTCGAGCCAAGCCTCTGAACCCTCAGGAGTCAAACCACGGAACTCGACTCCACCTAAGCTACGGAGTCTCTCAAGGGGTAAACCAGTCCCCGCACCCTGAGGTGGTGTTGCAGCATGCACACTGGCTAAAGCTGTCTGAAAAGCCACAGCTATAGTCTGAATCAAATGAGTCATATTCGCACCTGCCAGACCCTGAACCGACTGAGCTCCATTACCCCCAACATTTGTACCGGCCTGAGGTCCATTACCATCACCTCCAGCATTCGCACCGGCCTAAGGCACATTACCTTCGCCACCCGCCCCATTACCATCGGGAGCAGGAAGAACATGAGGCACATCCTCGAGTGCCTGGTCACCCGCTCTAGGTCGTCCTCTCGGTCTTACCATAACGAGTATAAAATCTAAAACAACAAACACATCACACACAAGAAAACATGAGGTTAGCAAGGGCAAGGATCCAAGTTCTCAAGCTCTTTAAACCAAAACCATTTTTCAATAACAACACCTAGCAATGGGAACACTCGACTAAACCTCGATCAACAACAAGATCATTAAAGCATGCTTTCAAACACCGTGAAATAGCAAACAACCAAAAAAACCAACTTACCTTCCCGGGAGACCTCGTAACCGAGGCTCTAATACCACCAAATGTAACTCTCTCGTCCCGACCTAGCCAACAGACCAAACTGAACGGGTGACACGGGGAAAACCGAAGCGAAACCCGCTAAGGCCTCACTCCGATTAGCAACCCTATTTTTTTTCATTTATTTATCTTTCTAAGTACCACATTTAATCCTAAGTGTAAAAAAACAGCGGAAAAGCGGACACAGATACGAACCGAGCAGGGCATACGATATCTTAAACTTACCAATAGTTCATTTGTCAATTTTCATGCTCACGAGGCAAAATATTTACAAAGGGGAACATACAACTCAAATAGGAAGCATACAAGCTATAGGGACTAAGGTACAACGTTTGAAAGCCCTCGAAGATGCCAAAAATCCATTTTTGCTGCATGTGTTTCGAAATAGGCTTACCCATTCCAAAACGTGGGCTCCATTTCAAAAGGTAAAACCACGCCGTTTCGATATGGTCCTATCCTATTCCGGAACGGGAGCCTCCAGTGGCAAATTGTACTGAAACGGCCCTACATGGTTCCGAAACAGAAGCCTCTAGTGGCAAATCGTACTAAAACGGCACCACCCCCGTTCCGATTCGGGTACCCCTGGAGCTCGACCGTTTCGAAACCATATCGGGCGTTTTGAAACTCCTGCACACAGTTTGGCCCTAAAACATGTTTTGGCATACCCAAACGTCCCCAAACTCACCCCGAAACATCAAAGATCACATAGCAACATATCATACATACAATCTAGAGACAAAACATCCTAATCACATCAACATACATGCATTCAAGCAACAAAATAGATTTCAAATCTAAAGCTCACAAGAACACTTGGTTTCAAAATACTAACAAGTCAAAACACAAGGCAATTCATACAAGGCCACATCACACCTCAACATATCTTAGTATCAACATTTAAAATGTGCTTGCAACATAGACATAGCGAAGCATAGGAGTTTGTACACCAACTCCCTAACAACAAGCCTAGCAATCCCATTGTCTAAGTGTTATTACAACTAATAAAATCATACTTTGAGCCACCCGAGAACTCCGAGAAACTCCCTCCTTGCCCACTTGCCTCCCAAAGCCTCTAACGATCTGCATTGTTGGAAAAATGATAGTGTAAGCTTAAAGCTTAGTGAGCGGAGCTCTAAAATACAACAACAATGCAGTTTTAAAATATATTTTTAGATTTAAAGCAACCATTTAAGAAAAAGGTGTAAAGAAACACAAACATAAACAATACATGGTATGCACATGCATAACCAAAACCCGGTGGGACTATACATCACTGTTCACAACAACTAATAATTTTTCGATGGGACTACACATCACCGTACTCTTCTACTAGTCACTAACGGTGGGACTACACATCACCGTAGCAACGACAACCATCACATGAGGCTCGACACCAACAACAACTACACAACAACATTAAACGGGTAGTAAAGGCAATCCACATTTCACACACACATCACAAATAATCGCACACACCAACACTTAACGAACGAGGTGAATTAGCAAACTTACACTTGGGTTTAGGTTAGCCCTTAAGGCTCCACCCAAACTCCCAAGAACCCACTTTGAAATCATTTTAAACTTCAAAACGTTACCAATCACTGATTGAGCCCAAACGAAAGCCGAAACGCTGATCTCAAGCCTCCGTAGTGCCCGGTATCGCACCCAAAGTACCCGAATCAATAACCTCTGCTTCAAGACAACCCAAAACAAACTATTAGGATGTTAATATACTTGTAAACCATCAACAAGCCGGAAATCTACTCCTTGCAACCAAAACACATCGATTCGAACCCAAATTTCATCCAAAACTTCACCATTTTCGTTCTAGATAAACCCCACACTGAAACCATCCATTTTAACCATCAAAACACATCCAAAATAATCTAGAAATATCCCCCAACATCAAAGGAACCACCAACCATGTTTTCAACCCAAAACCAAACCAAAAACTCAACCTTTTCAACCTAAAAATCTCATTTTTATACCCATTTCGGGTTTCCCACTATTAGCCACCATTTTAACATTTTTAAGACACCAAAGCACGATTAAACACACCCTTAAACATGCCCTTAAAATACCCACACGAAAATCCCATAGAAAAACCTATTTCTCAAACCCAACACCAAACTAAAATGCATTTTAATGGGTTTTAAAAGAAGGTTTTCAAAGAGTACAAGCTAAATGTGTAAGAACTGAAACAAGGAAGAGATTACCTTCAAAAATCTTGCTTGGATGAGGGATTTGAGGCAATGGAATAGTGGTTTAGGGTTTAGGAGAGGTTTTGTGGAAAAGGGGATTTTCTTTTAGAGAAGATGACACTTTTTTTAAACTTCTTTTCTTTATTTCTTTTGCTCAAATTCTCATCTTCAAATTCATTAATGGCATTTTTGTAATTAATTGAAATTTTATAAAATTATCATTTTAAATCTAATTTTAACTCGGACTAATCCTAGATCAAAACCGATAAACTCGGGCCCTAAATCGGGGCGTTACACATTGGATGGGTAAAATGGATGGATGAGATTAACTCCTTAGTTTTTTTTTTCAAGTTATAATCTTCACATATCCTACTTCTAATCTCATCCATCCATTTCACCCATCCAATGGTCATGGATTAGTGTAAAACTAGTTGAGTTTTACATGGTGTAATTGGATCATATATGTGTGTGTGTGTGTGTGTGTGTGTGTGTGTGTGTGTGTGTGTGTGTGTGTGTGTGTGTGTGTGTGTGTGTGTGTGTGTGTGGTTAGGATCAACTTACACAGTGTAAAACTCTTTTAAGTTTTACACGTTTTTTGGATCGTTGGATGGGGGAAATGGATGATTGAGATTAATTCCTTAGTTTTTTTCCCAAGTGATAATCTTCACATATTTTACTGTTAATCTCATCCATCTGTTTCACTCATCTAACGATCCAAAAAATGTGTATAGGGGATTGTTGGGGCCCTCGTCCTTTCAAATGGTTTGAATCTGTAATGGATTATAAGGAGTATGTTGAACAGATTCGTCATGTGTGCAGCAGTTCTAAGAATAATAATATTATGTTGTTGCTTGGTGATTGTAAAAAAGCAACAAAGAGTTGGGCCGCTTCTAAGGAAGGGATTGACGGTGGTTCGATTGATTCTTTGGAAAAGAAATGTGCAGAATTAGAGGAAGCTATATCCAAAGGCGATTCTCACTTGGTTAGTGACCTCAAAGCTACTAAGGTTTTATTGTGGAAGGCTTTTCGGAAAAATGAGAGAGACTGGTTGCAGAAGTCGTACCTCAAGTGGTTCGAATTGGGAGATAAAAATACTAGATATTTTCATTCTATTGCTTTTTCAAGAAGGAGTAGAAATTACATAGACAAAATATCTCATGATGAGGTTGTGGCCACTGCTCCATCTGCAATCAAGGGTATCATATCAGACTTCTTCAAAGCAGGGTTTAATTATTCAAAAATTATTCCTATCAAGAGTTTCGATTGTGATTTGAAGAGTATTAGTGCCTCTGAGGCGGGGCTGCTTGAAAAACCTTTCTCCCTTCAATAAATTTGGGAAGCCTTATCATCGATGGATGGCTCGCGTGCTCCTGGTCCAGATGGCTTCAATATGAACTTCTTTAAGCAATTCTGGCCATCTCTGAAAGGGGAAGTTCTCAATTTTTTCGAGCAGTTTCACAGCGGAAGAGTAACTGATTTCTCCTTCAACCGATCTTTCATCCAGCTCATCCCCAAAATAAAGTCCCCTGCCTCGATTAATGACTATAGACCGATAAGTCTAGTGGGTTCTGTCTATAAGCTGTTGGCCAAGACGCTCGCAGTAAGGCTTAAAGCAGTTTTACCAAGTATCATTGGAGAAAGTCAATTCGCTTTTTGTGCTG
Organism: Hibiscus trionum; assembly: GCA_030270665.1. NCBI lineage: Eukaryota > Viridiplantae > Streptophyta > Magnoliopsida > Malvales > Malvaceae > Hibiscus > Hibiscus trionum. The sequence goes on from BSYR01000012.1 coordinate 3,625,957, forward strand.
GCCGACAAATTCTAGATTGCTCCCTAATAGCGAACGAAGCAATCGATTACTCCAGAAGACATGGTTTGCAAAGTGTGGTTTTTAAAGCGGATTTCCGTAAAGCTTATGATTCAGTAGATTAGAAATTCCTGATTTTCGTTATGAAGACTATGGGTTTCGGCGATCTGTTTTGTGGTTGGATTTTAACTTGTATTTCGTCAGCTTCCATCTCAGTTCTTGTTAATGGGTCACCTTCCGAGCCTTTTTCTATTAGTAGGGGTCTCAGACAAGGGTGCCTCTTGTCCCCTATGCTGTTTAACTTGGTGGCTGAGGCTTTAAGTGCCTTCTTATCTAAAGCAATTTCCTTTGGGTTCTTTGGTGGTGTGAAGATTGGACAAGAACCGATTGAGGTTTCACATCTTCAATTTGCGGATGACCTCATCCTATTCTGTGGAGCTAGTGAGACTCAAATAAAAATATGGTGAGACTACTAAAGGGTTTTGAAGTCGCTTCGGGGCTGAAACTTAATTTGAAGAAGTCATTCCTTTTTGGCATTAATGTTGATAATGAAACCTTGGACTATTGGGTTGCGCTTCTTAGGTGTGGTAGGGGTAATTTTCCGTGCTCTTATCTTGGGCTTCCGCTTGGAGCGGTTAAGAACTCTGCTCAGCTTTGGGAGCCGATCGTATCGAAAGTGCGATCTAAAGTGTCCGCTATGTCCTCCAATTTTTTATCGTTTGCCGGAAGAATCACTTTGGTTAAAGTTGCCCTGGCGAATTTACCAATATATTTCATCTCAATGTTCCCTATGCCTAAATCTATTAGTGCAGAGCTAACTAGATTGGTCGTCAATTTTTTATGGAACCAGAAGGAGAAGAAGAAGATCCATTGGATCAGATGGGAAGTGTTGTGTTTGCCGAAACATTTAGGCGGGTTGGGCTTACTTAATTTCAGCATAAAAAATAGAGCCCTCCTAAATAAATGGGTTTGGCGATTCGGCATGGAAGTAGATAGCTATTGGCGACGGGTCATTTCGGCTAAGTATGAAAGTGGGTCTACCTATCTGTTACCTTCTAATCTTAGGCCTGCGAATAAATCGTGGATTTGGTGAGGGATCATTGCACCTCTATCAGATCCCAGCAACATCTTTCTGAATAATATCAAGATGATAGTCGGGGACGGGAAAAGTGTTTCCTTTTGGTTGGACAATTGGACTGGTCGTGGCTTCCTGAAGTTGGCGTTTCCTCGTATTTACTCTTTGGCAGTAAAGAAGTCTGGTCCTGGAGCAGTTTATGGCGCCTCAGAAAATGGTATTTGGCGTTGGAGTATCCCCCTTCGCCGCAGGTTGTTTAATTGGGAGGAGGATGTCTGGGTTGAATTCTTACAGAGTATCAACAGTGTGTTCCCAGGCAGGTTACAGTGCGATAGTATTCGATGGTCAGCTTCGGCAAATGGTCTTTATTCTGCTAGTTCCTTTTGCGAGTTATCGGCAAGCGGAAGGTTTGATCAGGATGAAATATTGAAAAAAAAAGTATGGGCCAACTTAGCTCCTCCGAAGATTGAAGTTTTTATCTGGAGTGCAATTCATGGGAAAATTCCGACAAAAGATCTTTTAGCTAAAAGGGGAGTACCAATTTTGAGCGATCTGTTTTGTCCTTTTTGCAAAACCATGGAGGAATCTTTGAACCATTTATTTTGTAGGTGTTACTTCTCTTGGCAAATTTGGCAAAGGTGGTGCAATTTATGGGTATCAATTTTGTTTGCCCAGGTAATTTTAAGGACTTGATGATACTCTGGTTTGCTTTGGCAAATCGCTTCAAGAGCCAAGAAGTTTGGTTGTTGGCATTTCAATGTATGGTATGGTCGATATGGCTTTATCGGAACGACGTAACTTTCAATGGCTCTTCCGTCTCGGTGAACACCCTGGTTGAAATTTGCTTAGTTCGCCTAAGTCTTTGGTGTAAGGCAAAGTGGCCGCTGAATTCCCCTTCTTCTTCAGATTTAATTCAGAATCCTTTTCTATTCAAAGAAGTCGTCGTCAATCAAAATAAAGTTGGGTCCTTAAAATGGCATGCTCTGGATATTGGGGTCCTAAAATTTCAGGTTGATGGTGTTGTGGCGGGTGGTTTCGGAAAGGCTGGTATATGAGGTGTTTGTTTAAATCACAGTAATTCAATTTTAATTCAGTTTTCTAAATTTGCAGGTCTGATCGATGCTACTACAGCAGAATTATTGGCTGTTTTAGAAGCCTGTCAAGTGTTTCTATCCTCTCCTTGGTTTGGTAAAACCAAGTTAATTATTGAAACTGACTGTTGTATTATTGTGGATTGGGTTAATAAGCCTTTTCTAGCTCCGGTGATTTTCAGGTCGTTGGTTGATGAGTGCTCCGAATTCTGCTCTCAATTTGGTTGGAGCATTCAAGGGATATCCCGAGAGTTGAATGTTACGGCTGATAGATTAGCCAAAGCTGGTATCTCTAGATTGTCGCCGTTGATCTGGTTACAAAATTCTGCAGGTTCTTTCGATTAGATGAATAGTAGGGGCAGGTTGGTTTTTGATGTTTTATTTTTTCATCCTCGAGCATTTGGGTCTTGCTGCGTTGAGTATGGGCGCAAAGTAGGGTGGTGACAGGGGGTTCTGTATTGCCCCTCCTGTTCTAGATTTGTGTTTCCTCCTTTTGTCTTTTACTTGGCACTGAGGAAGTTAATTGGGGTGTAAAACATTGTGGTCTTAGATTCCCTTGGTTAAAGGTTGTAATACATTACTTCGGGGCACTCTTTTTCCTCCAATTTAGGAGTAGGGAGGTTTTTTAACGAGGCCCGAAGTAGTGTCGGTTTTAATAAAAGTACTTAATTTTCAAAAAAAAAAATCATTAGTAGTTAAATCTGATTGATTATTGTTTGCAGCTTAGGTCTTATCAATTTGGGAAAATTCAGGCCTTAGTCACTCGTTTTTTTTTTGTTTAAATATATTTCTCGTCCTTTCAATTTCAAAACTAAGAAAATTTGGTTCTGATTCCTCAATTTTAATTTTAAAATTGATTACTTAGCAATTAGGATTTTAGAAACAATCCATGATCTTAATTTTTAACAAAGTCAGTAAAAAGATTTCTATTTAATCCCAAGGTTTAAGTTCTTAAACTCACATACTTCGTATCTAATTATATGTTGTTGTATTATTATTATCATATTAATCTTCTAAATTTGATCTAAATTTTAAATTGATTTCCAAAACTCAAAGCTTTATAGTTGAGCGCTCAAAGGATCAATATTATAACAATTAGTTAGCCTAGTGTCAGCCAATGAGTTAAATGCCCGCTCCCGTTTGAAGAGGATTATATTGAAATATGTGCATCAAATTTTAGATAGATGTATTATTTATACTTACTACATGAACAATTTAGATTTGAAGTGTTAATAAAACATATATTGTCATTAAAATTTAGGATAATTATTTTTGTAACACGATAAATTTATATGTTTCACATTAGATCTGAACTAACATTTAACATCCAAGTTGACGGCCATGCTAACGGAAAGACTTAATTTGTATGGTATTGATACTTTGAGGATAAATTAGAATATTTTGGAGTTTAAGGACTAAAATAAAATTTAGACCAAAGTTCCGGGACATTTATTGGAGTTAAAACTAAATCTTTAAAAATTTCGAAAGCACTACGTCATGCAGACATTTCAGGATTGAAAAAATCTACGAGGAAAAGAACGAGCTAGGCTACATATTTACTTACTCCCTCCGTCCCATTTAAGATGTCCATTGTTGATTTTTCACGTAGTTTTAGGAAAAAAAAATTGTGTAAAAATGTGATGTAAAATAGTTGAAAAGACAATTTTACCTTTAAAAAGTTGAATTTTGTTTTGTTGGAAAACTAAAAAAATAATAAAAATAGAAATACACCTTGTAAAAGTAGTTGATTTTTTCAATAAAACATTTTAAGTGAGACAATTTTAAAACACAAAAAGACATTTTAAGTGGGACGGAGGGAGTATATTATATGAATGTGTGTATATGTATCAAAGAAGGATAATTTCTCAGCTAACAAACATTTCTTTTGGTGTTAATGGCAGACCCTGCAGCCGCCAACACCATGCCTCAGCCACCCAAACCAATGACTCGAAGGTTCATCGGAGTGAGGCAAAGACCCTTGGGCCGATGGGTGGCCGAAATAAAAGACTCGTCTCAGCGTGTTCGACTGTTGCTGGGGACTTACGACACTCCTGAAGAAGCCGCCAAAGCTTACGACGAAGCATCACAGACTCTACGTGGGGAAAACACCAGAACCAATTTCTCATCGGTTAATCATGGTTCGACCTCCTCAACCCAATCTGATGGGCGGCACGGTTCATTTAGCTCGTCTTCATTGAAAGCTAAACTCAGCAAGAACCAACAAAGTAGGGTGAGTGATCACTTCACTTTAGCCACTATGTTCCACTTTAAAAACCGTAAATATCAGAACCATGTCCACAACATGGCAGTGGTGCCACCAAGCATCATTGTTCCCCATGTGACCGATGAGCCAGCTTCGGATTGGGGCAATGAACGGCTCGGGTTTCTCCTACATGGGCTCGATTCAGATGGGTCGGATATCGGAGATCATGAGCATGCAGGTTCATGGAGTAAGAAGTTTAAGGTTTCTTCTTCCGTGGTGGTTCCTCCAACTTTTAGTGGGTCCATATACGATGGTAGGACAATTAAGGGCATATGAATCTTTTTGTTGATCTCAAATGCTTGAATTTAAATCGCTTTTTTTGTTAGACGTGTATATTTTATCAAAGGGTTAGTAATATGTATGAACTAATATTATTTTATAATGGAGCTCACAATTAAATCTTTAATGGCATTTATTGGAAAGAAGCATGTATGGTGTCTCAGCTATTCCTTGTCAGGTTTCAAATATAATAAATCGAATTCCTTGGTTAGTGAGTAGATAAATTAATTGATTAAAGTCATTAATCAAAAGTTGTAGGCAAGATTTTCTTTATGTCAAATTGCCAATCCAATGCATGTTCCACTCGGGGTTTGAGCTCAGGAACTTTTCTCAGCTTTTTATTTGTCAAAACCCAAAGGAGTTTTATAAATTGTTTGGGCTTTCTTTGTTAATCATAAACAGTAAACACGCTAGCCAGCCAATGTTCAATGTTCCCCCTTGGAAGTTGAGAATTTCATGTTGGAAGAAGGTGATTATAGAATTATTAATATGTTTCGTGTATCAACCTTAATAAAAAAAGTTGAAAAAGAAGAAAATAAAAGAAAAGGCAGACTTTTATGGATTTGTGGAGCATTTATCCTCATCCTTTTGCAGATCTCCATATATATTTGATTGATTGGATTCCTCTGGTAAATAAGATAAGACAGATCGTGAGGTATTCGAATTTGACTCAATCAAAGTTTAGTTAATATTAAATTTAATTGGACTCGACTCGAGTTCAAACTCAACTCAAATTCTTAACGAGCCGAGCCGAACCGAGCTACTTGATACTTGACTCGAAAAACTCGTGAGCTACTAAAATATATAATATACTATTTTAATTTTTGAAATCAAAGTGAACTAAAAGTAGGTTGAGTATTTTTTGTTGTTATGTTATGTTAGTTTAATTTTTAGTTTAACATTTTGTATATTTTTATAGGTATAGTTTTTCTCCTGCTAGGATTAGAGGGTTTTTAAAGAAGAATATGAAAATATTTCTTTTGTATGATTCTACCTATAATGAAAATATGCAATATGATCAATAATAACAAGACAGATCGCGAGCTACTCGAGTTCGACTCGCCACTCAATCAAAGCTCGATCAACACTCGACTTGAGCTCAAACTCGGCTTGAGTTCTTAATGAGCCGAGTCAAGCTCAACACACTTAAGTTCGAGTTAAGCTCGAACTCGACTCGAATTTCAATATCTATATTAATATACATAATTTCGATTCAACTTAATTAGGATTTCAACATGTATCTATATTTTTTAAATTTAAGAGTTTTAAATGTTTTTATTTGGATTCATATATGGATCGGACTCCGACCGGATCAGATTTGGATTGAATTCGAATCAGTTCATAACAATGTCCATATCCAATCCACCTCCTATTAGGACTCGGATCTTTTTTTGGATTCAGACTTTTTCGATCAGATTTAAATCAATTTTTTTCTTCGAATCGAATCAAATTCAGGTTATATTGTCATCCCTATATGAAATAGAATAATTTGACATCCCTAAACAATAATAGCATATTGAAATGTGTCTATTTATTCTAATTTTTAAAAATATTTAAATGATATTATATTTTTTCAATAAATTACTTTTATTACCAACGAGAGTGGAATATAATGACAAAGCATATTAATCTCTTAAGAAAAAAATTAGATTCAAACTTTACAAAAAAATATTATTGAAAAGACTACAAATCTCGAACATAAACTATAAAATATATAAAAAAAAATTACTTTCTCCTATAACATATCGAATAATGATTATGAATTATATTCATGAGATGGGAGGGGTTCTAGACTGATCCATGATATATTTGTCGGTAGAAGATACAGGTAGGTATGCTTTCAATTTAGAACATTGTTCCCTTCCCTTTCCTGCCCGTCTTTTGTCAATCTAATTAATGACATTATTTAGTACATCTTTTGACCATTAAAGATGTGTCACCCTCATTGTACGTGTTTATTTTGAATTTAGATCACCTTACACTTAAATATATTTTTAAATAAATTTAAATATTTTATTTTGAATTTGATAAATGGTAGTTTATTTTATTTAAATGATTTGAATTAAAACAAATTATTTTATAAATATATGACTATTTAAAAAATATAAATGTATAAGTTTATTCAAATTTAAAGGGTTCGTTCAACAGGGTAATCTGAACGTAAAATTTTTATCTGATTGGTCATTTAGAAGAAGTTAAAATAAACAGCTGCGCGAAACACTCGTTTGAAAATAAAATTAGATGAAAAACTAGAGTAACACTCGTTCAACACTCAAAACACACCCAGTTTAGCACTCAATTGGCGTTGTAATACTCGTTAAAAAAACATTGCTGAACACAGCCTACCTCTTGTTTCTACCTTAGATTGTATTCGAATATAATTATAAAAGATTAATTTGTATATTAGCCGACAAACAAACGACAGTCTCCCGTCCCGGCTACGCCGACGCTAAAATCCCCATGCGCCCCAAAATACCCTCGTTTTATTTCTCACTTTTCGACTTCCAAAGATAAGAATTAAGATGGCTGCTCTCGTCTCCTTGTGTTTTTAAATGGTTTAATTCAAAATTATGTGTTTTAATAAAAAAAATCAAAATTACATTTTAAGATTTTTTTTAAAAAAAGATGATTTAATCAAAGTTTGACAAAAAAAATTTAGGTGCCTAAATTTTAATATGACTTGATATGATGATAATTTTTGTTTCTAAAATTTATACACCATATTTATTTGGGCTTAATTTAAAATAATTAATAAATTTAGTAAATATATTTGTTCGGTTGGATAAACTGTCCATCTTTATTCTTTCGTATTCTTTTAGGTTATACATTCTAGATCCCATAGGAACATCTATTTCTTTCCTCTAAAATCCCCCTTCTCATCTCTGTTAGAGTTTGTTATAAGTAGTTGTATAATCTTGATGAGTTGGCAAGAATTGAGAGTTAGTTATTTAAGTTACAAAATACTATATAAATGAGTGACCTGTTTTGTAAATAAACACTTTTGTAATTTCATTTTCGATTTAATAAAAGAAAACTTTGTTTCGTATTCTCTCATCTGATTCCCAAATTCCCCAAATCACCAAGTTCAGTAAACCCTAGAATTTCTACATGGTATCAGTTGATTCCTCTTCGGCCGACGGTTCTTCCGCCGACGGTCTCTTCTTCCGCACCGATAACTCATCCAGTGAATACTATATTCACCCCAAGGAAAACTCTGCCCTTGTGCTTACCTCTGCTTTGCTCGACGGAGGAAATTACCACAGCTGGGCTCGATCTATGCGTATGTCGCTCATCTCCAAGAATAAATGGAGTTTTGTCGATGGCTCGATTCAAGAACCTGTTCAAGATTCAGGCAAATACAAAGCTTGGGTCAAGTGCAACAATTTGGTGTTGTCATGGTTGCAGCGTGCTTTGATTCCTGAGATAGCCCAAAGCGTGCTGTGGTTCGATACGGCCTACGACCTCTGGAAAGACCTTTTCGATAGATTCAATCAGGGTGATCTGGTGAGAGTTTCCGATTTGCTTCAAGAATTCTATTCTTTACAGCAAGGTAACAATTCAGTAACTTCTTATTACACACAGCTTAAGGTCGTTTGGGATGAGATTTGTAACTTTAGGCCCCTTAAGACCTGTGATTGTGATGCTGTTAAGTACAGAAATCAGGATTTTTTGCTTCGATTTCTTCGTGGGTTAAATGATTCTTTTTCAATTTCTAAGTCTCAGTGCCTTATGATGAAACCTTTTCCGAAAATTAGTGATGTTTTTGCCCTAGTTCTTCAGCATGAGCGTTCTTTAGGATCTGTGCCTAATCTTGAGTCTAATGTCCTGTTAGCTGAAAGGCATTCTGGGAAAATGGCTGAGTCTAAATCTGATTCTAGGGTTGCTAATAAGAAGTTTGTTAGTGCTGGTTCTTCTAAAAGGCCTATATGTACCTTCTGTGGTTTATATGGACACACAGTTGAAAAATGCTATCGGAAACATGGTTTCCCACCTGGATATAAGTCTCGAAGTCAATCTAGTAGGATTAACCAGATAGGAAATTATGTGGATGATGAGTCTGTTAAGCATAATATGGATGCTAGTTCTCCTATCATTTTCTCTAAGCAACAGTATGAGAATCTTATGAACATGTTGCAAGATAGATCTCTGTCTACTTCAAATCCTCTTGTTCAGAGTTCATCTCTCATTGATTCAAAGATCAATGCTCTTTCTTTTGCTTTTGACACTTCTTCTGGTGAGGCAGGTATTAATCAAGTTTGTTGTTCTTCCACTTCTATTAGTTCTTCCTGGATCTTAGATTCAGGAGCTACAGATCATATCTGTAGCAATCTTAAAATCTTTGATTCTTTTGTTTCTGTTAATAATAGGTTTATAAAATTACCTAATAATTCTGTTGTTAGAGTTACTCATATAGGCAAAGTCAAAATTAATGATCTTTTAACATTAAATAATGTGTTTTTCATTTCTGGTTTTGCATTTAACATCATATATGTTTCTCAACTAACTAAATCTTCTCTTTTTTGTTTTTTTTCCTCTGATTTTTGTTCCATACAGGATACAACAACATGGAAGATGATTGGTATAGCTAGGAACATTAGTGGATTGTATCAGCTTGATGCTATTGCTTCAAGTAACTATGTTTCTAATTTTGTTTCTTTTTCTTCTGAAGTTTCCAATCATGTCTGCATGTCTGCTGTTGAAAGTTTTAATCTTTGGCATTCAAGATTAGGACATCCATCTGTAAAAAGGATGAAATTCTTTGACATAAATAAAGATATTTCTTTTCCTGCTAATTTCATTTGTGAAACATGTCATCTTGCTAAACAGAAACGCATACCCTTTCCTATTAGCATGTCTTCTTCTAATTCTGTTTTTGATCTGTTGCATGTTGATGTATGGGGTCCTTTCCCTGTTCAAAGTCTTTATGGCCATACTTATTTTTTGACTTTAGTAGATGACAAAAGTAGGTTTGTTTGGGTTTTTCCTTTAAAGTTTAAATCTGAAGTCAAAAATGTGATTATTGATTTTTTTAATTTTGTTGAAACACAGTTTTCAAAACATATAAAGTGTTTAAGGTCTGACAATGCTAAAGAATTTGAACTAAATGATTTTTTCAAAGCAAAAGGGGTTGTTCATCAGCAATCTTGTGTTTATACTCCTCAGCAGAACAGCATTGTAGAAAGAAAACATCAGCATCTTCTTTCAGTAGCTAGGTCCTTAAGAATTCAAGCAGGATTACCCTTGTTTTTTTTGTTTGACTGTGTGATTCATGTTGCTTACTTAATTAATGTTACACCTACTCCCATTTTACAAAATAAAAGTCCTCATCATATCTTGTATGATACTTCACCTAAGCTAGATAACTTGAAAATCTTTGGTTGCACTGCTTATGCATCTGTTCTTCCTAAGCCAAAGACTAAAATGGATCCTAGAACTGTAAAATGCATTTTCATTGGTTATCCTAGGAATGTTAAAGGTTTCAGATTATATGATATTAATTCTAAGTCTGTTTTTATATCTAGAGACGTGTTTTTAATGAATCTCATTTTCATTTTAAAACCTCTGTTATTTCCTCTTCTAATTTTCCTAATTCAATTGTTTTTCCAACATCTGCTAATACTGAAGATTTTGAAGAGGAAATTAATGTTGAACAGCATTTAAATGATAACTCTGAAACTATTTTAAGTGATGTTTTTGAGTCTGTCTCTAGAATTGATAAGTCTCAACATTCTGCTCCTTCCATATCTGTTCCTAAAGTTTCAGAACAGCATCAGCATCCTACTGTTGAGGTTCCCAGACCCAAAAGAAATATTTGCTTGCCCTCTAAGTTTAGAGATTATCAGGTGAATGTACCAGGATCTAGAAATTCTTCTCATACTATCAATAATGTGATATCTTATGATGCCTTGTCTACTAGCTACAATAATTACATTAATAATGTAGACATCCTTGCTGAACCTAAAACTTTCACTCAAGCTAGTAAACATAAGTGCTGGCAAACTGCTATGGATGAAGAAATTAAGGCATTAGAACTGAATAAAACTTGGGAATTAGTCTCTCTTCCTCCTGGTAAATCTATTATAGGGTGTAAATGAGTTTTTAAAACAAAACTTAATTCTAATGGGACCCTAGAACGTTACAAAGCTAGGCTTGTAGCAAAAGGGTATACACAACAACATGGGGTAGATTTTTTTGATACTTTTAGTCCTGTTGCTAGGATAACTACAATAAGGACTCTTTTAGCAGTTGCTGCATCCAATAAATGGCATTTACACCAGTTGGATATAAATAATACTTTTCTGCATGGTTTTCTTGCTGAAGAAGTATATATGGATTTGCCACCTGGCTATAAAACTGATAAACCAGGTTTAGTTTGTAAATTAACTAAAATCTTGTATGGTCTTAAACAAGCTAGCCGTCAATGGAATGAAAGACTTGTTTCAGCTTTAATTCAACAAGGATTTAAGCAAGCCTCTGCTGATATTTCTGTTTTTATCAAAGGAACTGGGTCTAGTTTTATTGCTCTTGTAGTATATGTAGATGATATAATATTGACTAGTCCAAATGTAAGTGAAATATCTAATGTTAAAACTTTTCTGCATGAATGCTTTAAAATTAAAGATCTAGGACCTTTAAAATATTTTTTAGGTCTAGAGGTAGCAAGGTCTGATAAGGGTATATTTCTTTGTCAAAGAAAATACATATTAGATTTACTCACTGAAACTGGTTTTTTGCATTCTAAACCTGTTTCTACACTCTTACTTGCTAAGACAAAGCTTTTTAAAACTGATGGAACTCTTCTAGATGATATTACTTCATATAGAAGATTGATAGGTAAGTTGCTATATCTAACCAACACCAGACCTGACATATCTTTTGCTGTGCATCACCTTTCTCAATTTTTTTCTTCTCCTACTGATATTCATTTACAAGATGCACATAGAATTTTAAGATATCTAAAAGGTTCACCTGGTCAAGGTATTTTCTTTTTTAGTGATAATCCTATCAAAATAAATGCTTTTTGTGACTCTGATTGGGCTTCCTGCCCAGATTCGAGACGTTCAGTCACTGATTTTTGCATCTTTCTAGGCACAACTCTTATTTCCTGGCGTTCAAAGAAGCAGCAGACAATCTCACGGTCTTCAAGTGAAGCAGAATACCGTGCACTTGCTTCGGTTTCTTGTGAAATACAATGGATTCAATATTTACTTTCTGATCTTCAAATTAGTAATATTTCTCCTGCTAATCTCTACTGTGATAACTTATCTGCTATTCGAATTGCAAAAAATCCAGTGATGCATGAAAGAACCAAACATATTGAGATTGATTGTCATCTCATTAGAGAGAAGCTTTATCAAGGGCTGATAACACTCCTTCCAGTCTCCACACAGCATCAATTGGCAGATTGTTTTACAAAAGCATTACATCCTTCATCTTTTTCTCAAGCTATATCCAAGTTGGGCATACTTAATATATATGCTCCAACTTGAGGGGGGCTGTTAGAGTTTGTTATAAGTAGTTGTATAATCTTGATGAGTTGGCAAGAATTGAGAGTTAGTTATTTAAGTTACAAAGTACTATATAAATGAGTGACCTGTTTTGTAAATAAACACTTTTGTAATTTCAGTTTCGATTTAATAAAAGAAAACTTTGTTTCGTATTCTCTCATCTGATTCCCAAATTCCCCAAATCACCAAGTTCAGTAAACCCTAGAATTTCTACAATCTCTTCTAGATAAAATTAGTATTAGAATTAAAATTCGTCAAAAGACAATAGTTAATAAATTCAATAGTTCACATTTTACAATTCTATCAATTTATTATTGCCCTTTTCTCAAATTGCTTGTTTCTTTAACCCATCGGATTGTCTTATTAGTTATTACTACTATTTTTTTGTTTGTTAATCTTTTGTATAATATAAACATCTCGTTCATTAGTTGACCAATTCAATTCAAGTACTACAAATGAATTATTTGTGAACTTCAACATTTATTCGAGTGTTAAAATACATATTAAAAAATATTAAAATATTAATAATAAATAAAAGAGTAAAGTACACAAATGATCACTAAACTATCTCTAAAAATACAAAATGGTCACCAAACTTTAAAATGTTACATAATGGGCATTAAACTTTAGTTTTTGTTATAAAATGGTCACTAAGCCGTTAACTGTCGTTGATTGGGTGATGTGATAGTTACAGAAATTTGAATAATTGTAACACCCGTGTTTTGGGGTTAGGAGTTAGTCGGGTTAATTGGTCCGAGTCGGTAAAATTAATTTTAATCAAATTGATCTTAGTATGAGCAAATTAAGTTTAGAAAGAAAGGGAGGGATCATTTTGGTAATTAAACCAAAATAAAAATAAACACCCTTTTATATCATCTTTTTCCTCATTTCTTCTTCTTCACCGTTCACAAACCATCCCAAATTTCTCTCAAACCCTCATTACTATTTCCTTTAATTTCTTCTTCAATTCAAGGGCGTTTTTGAAGGTAATTACATATTCGAACTCTCCTCTTCATCCTCTACGTTTACATAGCTTTATATTTCGAAACTACCCACTTTTGTGATTTTCAAGTTTAATGAAAATTTGAGTTCTTAGTGAGTTTTTCAATTGATTTTGAATTATTAAGTTGGGTTTTGAATTAGTCACCTTAAAATACACATAATATGTTAAAATGAGTGATTTTGGATGAAAATCCGAAATGGGTATTTATGGCCATTTTTGAATAGTCTAAAACTTGAATTTTGGTGAGTTTTAGAGTTAGGTTGAAGGGCTGATGGTATATGTATGTTAGGAAAGTGTTTTGGGACCATTTAGGTGTCATTTGGATGTTCGAAAATGGTATTTTCTGCTGGGTAAAATAGGAGTACGAAAATGAAAATTTTGGTGAATTGTATGGGTTGGAAATTGTTGGAGCTTGGCTTGCACCTATGGGTTGCTGTTGTGGCTGAATTTAGCAATTATTTGTGAGTATGAGATGTGTTGGAAACTTGAGTTTTCATCAAGGTTATGGGCTGCTTGAATTAGATAAAGTTGGGGTTTGGTCATGACTTAATATGTTGAGTTTGATATTTGAATTTGTATTCCGGGTTAGCTACTTTGATGTTGAGTTGATTCGAGGTTGTTTTACTTGTGTTGAGATGTTTAGAAGCGAGGTTTTGAGATGGTGAAGCCTTGGGAACAAATCCGGAAATTTAAGACCATGGTTGCTTGGTGTTTGAGCTTGGATGTGGAGGTGAGTGGTTAAAATATTTTAAATGGTTTTGAGCAATTGGTGTTTAAGCTTTAGTTAGAGACATTGGATGATCTCTTTAATTGATGTTATGCCTCATGATGATTTGTGTTATGATGATTATGTATAATGTGTTATACATGTTGTTGAGGCATGGTTTGATGCATTGCTATGCATGTGGTTTGGATTGTAAATTGTGTATGATGATGTTGAGTTTAATATGATGTAAGATGCCATATTTTTACTCTTGAACATGACATTATGATATTATGTTGTTGAGATATTTGATGTTGAGCTTAATATGATGTAAGATGCCATATTATGACTCTGAATATCAAAGGTTGTGGAATTTGATTAATATTGGCACTAGTATGCTTGGGTACAATGATCGATCATTAGGATGAGTGTGCACACAAATTGAGTCAAAACGTACGTGGCCTTGGTGGCGTTAAGGCACCAAGGAGGAGTACGGTGATGTAATATTCCACCGGAAATTTATATATATTCTACGTGATGATGAGTGGAATCCCATCCGTAGGGCATGTGGCGATGAGTGGAATCCCGTCCATGCAAGGCCGGTGATGAGTGTAATCCCACCGAGGTAAGGTTGATGTTGGAAAATGCGTTCCAACATGTTATCCGCGTATTCGAGTCATAGCTAGGTGCCAATATGAGAAAGTATGTTTATGCCAATATGAGATTATGCATACATGTTAAAATGAATTGATATGTGTATCAATGTGATATGAAATGTGAATTTCAAATGTGAAGTGATATATGATTTGGTTAATGCATTGAGGTATATATATATCGTTGTAAGTTGAGCTTATGAGATGTTGAGCATGACATAATGTTGATTATATGTTCATGCATCATGTTCATTTTGGTTCATGTGGATCGAAGATAAAGTCATGTATTTCATCATGATAATTGCTCGAGCTTGGACCCTGTATTGTCGAAGGTTTGTTTTATGAGCTTACCCTCACTAAGCTTTTATGCTTACGCTCTCTTTTGTTCGACAATGCAGATAAATAGCTTGTGGGTGGCAAGGGAAAGGAAAGGTCTCCAAGTGTTGCTTTTGGTGAGCTCGATGTATGATTTATAAATTGAAAGATTGTAATAGTAAAGCAATGGGATAAGTGTCGTTGTTCTTGATGCTTTGATGTGTGTTGATTTGGTTTGGCACTTAGATGCCTTGTTCGATTTGTAAATATCACTTATGATGCATGCCTTGATGAATGCTTGAGTGATGTATGTCTAGTAGATGTTTAAATTGCTTATCATGTGTGTTGATCATATGCCTTATGAGAATGCCTAAGTGTTTGGATGTTGAAGCATGAGACCTTATGTGCATGTTTGCCTTCTTTTGATCGAATGCATGATTTTCCTCGGTTGATTGAGGTATGCTCATGTTGTGTACTATGTAGGTATGTATGAGGGTTCATATTCATGCCTTGAGTATGTTGGAGTACGTTTAATCTAGGACGTATGCATCTAGGCTTGGGTGGCTGGTGTTGAGTGCCTTTGCCTCTTTTAAACTCATATGTATGAATATGTATGATTCTAATGTGTTTATATCATTGAAAGTCATTAGAATGAAGCAAAATATGCTCCCCTGCATCTAGGTTTCGAAACTAGGGGTAAAGTTTCGAAACCTTTGCAAATTTTTGGGTTCCAGGGGCTACTGGAAGCCAAAGTTTCGAAACCTTTGGGCAAGGTTTCGAAACTATGGTCAAAGGTTTCGAAACCTTCCCAAGGTTTCGAAACTTTTGGGGAAAACTGCATTTTTGAGCATGTTAGAGTCATTTCTGGAAAAAGTGTTCTTCTACAAAGTTGTAGAGGACAAAATTTTACATGAAATAGAGGTATGATTTGCTCAAAAATGTTAAGTATAAGTCTCTGAATTGTTGTTAGAAGTTGACGGGACTGAAACTGAATGAATTGGAATCTGCTGGTCTAAATTGTGAAATTCGAAATGTTTAGGGGTTTAATTGATACCAATAAATTCTGAAAAATTTATTAGAAACAGGGGAGGTATTTTAGAAATGAAAAATAAATAATTTAGTTTGAATTATATATCAATTGATAGTCTAAATATCATTAGAACACATAGAAGATCAAAATGGACTAGTTTGTAAGAATTGATAATTTGAGGGCTTATATGCCCTGTTTGACCCTTGTAGGCCTGTTTGAAGAGAAAGATACATAGGTACTAATATGCCATTAGCCAAGATTAAAATTTGGATGTTTGAATGTGGTTTAGGAGTTTAAATGTTGCCTCGTGTGATATATTCCGCTGTTTGATCACTTAGAATTTAATACTCGAATGTGACAAGATTAAAAAGAAAAAAAAATAGGGTTGCTAACCGAGGGGGAACCTTAACGGGTTTCGCTTCGGTTTTCCCCGTGTGACTCACTCGGACCGGTCATCCGGCTAGACCGGGATGAGGGGGTTACATTTGTTGGCATCAGAGCTTAAGGTTTCCGAGACCTTGGGCAGGTAAGTGAAGTAAGTTATGTTTTATGATTGATATGCACGGTGTTTGCTTATTATGTAAGCATGTTGCTTGTTATTCGAGTATGCTGAAATGAATGATTGCTTGCTTTGTAAGTATGATTGCTTGTGTGACAAGTATGTTGATTGTTTGTTTAAAAGCATGTTGCTCGTTACCCGTGTATGCGGTGATGTGTGATTGTTTGATGGAGAAGATATGTTGTTTGATAGTACGCATATGTTTGCTTGTTTAGCAAGTATGCCTTATAATATGCATGATTGAGCATGTATGTGTGTTGAGTTGCTTGAAGCATGTTGAGTAGAGTCCCATTGCTTCTATTACCTCGGAAAAAGAGATTTTAAGTGAGGAAATCATACTTGAGCCACTTGGACCTTTTCCTTTGCTAACCCAGTTTGTATGTTAATGTGTTGTTGTTGTTAGTTTATTGCTTTTTGGTAAGTTGAGGCCAAAGCGTGGACTGTGAATCGGTAAGTGGAAACTTGGGGTTCTGAAAGTGTGAATGATGTTGAGGGAGTTCATCGCTTTAGTCAGAGAGGTATAGTTGTACCGGAGTTGAGGTACAAATTGTTTTCTGAGATAGTGAGTATGTGGGTTGGTTCCTGTTGATGAAGAACGATGTTATCGTTTCTGGTGTTAGTGATGAAAGAGGTGACGACCTATGAGTGGGAGTCAGAGTGGCACCGATGTCATAGTAGGTAAGCCTTGGTACAGTTTTGAGCTTGTTCCCTTTTGATTAATTCTGAGTCTGCACTTCTGTATATTGTTAGCAAGCATGCAAGTTTGAATGTGCCGATGAGGTGTCAGAGGTAGGTATGAGTACCTTAGTTCTTTGGGGCGAGATCAGGGTAAGGGTCTCGTTTGTGTAATCTGAAATTCAGAAATGCTAGTTGGTGATCGTTGGGATTCAGCCTATGGTTTTCATACAAAACAATCGTTCAGTGTCCGTAAGTGGAAATCAATTTGGGTGATTGGGCCAGTGTGCGTCTGAGTTGTCTTCCAGCGAGAAGGAGAGATGAAGTTACTTCCGATATAGTTGAGTCGAGAAGGAAGTCTTGAGCTTTAAATTCAGATTGTTTGGTAGTGGGATGTTTTGAGTCGTCAGGACCGATGTTACAGAACAAGTTTAAGCATGATTGTTTGTGTGTGATTAGAACTGCATTTTGAAGTTTTGAGATGCTCTAAGAACATTCTAGAAGAATCAGATTTTGTTGAAGAACCAGTCTGAAAACAAGAGGGTCGAAGACTATCAGCTGTGCACATGTGTAGTTGCAATTTTCACGGATACTTCCTTTTGTGTGAGCATGTAAGAAAATTTGATGTACGTGTTGAGACCTTGGAAGTAGGGACACATGTGACTAGACCTTGAGGTGAGATAGTGGTGGTCAAAAAAAAATATGTGCAGAAGATGTTTGTTGATGGTTCAGGGTTATGTGTATGCAGTAGATGTGAAGTGATCGTCTTCCTACAGTTTTGAGGTACGTTTTGACTCAATTTGGCTTGAAGAGCACAAAGTTGCCTTGAAGTTGCAGGTTTCAGTGGGACTGTAGTAGTAGACGAGGGTGTGAACTTCTTATTGAATGGTTGATCCAGCTGTGGAGGTCGAAGATTGATTGAGTTTAGTTGGCAGACTTGTTTGGCAATGGTGATGGATTTGATTTTTGAACGAAGATTAGACCGTGGAATGATAGTACAGTTTGTGAAGAAGAAAGAGCGGCAATACGAGAATGTGTTGAGATTTCAGACAGTTGAAACCAGTGGTAGTGAAAGATTAGTATCCGCTTCCGAGTGTCAGCGATTTGTTGATCAATCAGTGGGTGCTTCAGTTTTTCCGAAGATTTATTTCGAGATCCGTTTACTACCAGTTGAAAGTAAGAAAAGTGGAAGTATCGAAGAAGGCCATGACGAGCTTTGAAGTTAGTGTGGTAGCACCTTTTAGAAAATCAGCTGTATGTCAAGTTACGCAACGTGAGCTTCGAGTTAATGAAGATGTTTTCCTAGGACATGCAGATCAGTCGAGTGCATTAGAGTAAATCCTAACTATGCAGAAGAAGATGTGAGTTGAAAGAAACTTTAATGGAAGCTTTGACCTTGATCCGAGAAAAAAAAATATAAATAAATAAATATAGTGATGTGTTACATGTAGAGTTAGGTTGTATGTTTATGCAAGATAGAAGATTGTGGCTTATTCATCGAGATAATTGAAAGACCGAGAGAAGAGTTATTTGACACTAGACTCAGAGTTGATTTCAGTTGTACTTGCTTCGAAGACTTGAAGACAAAGTTTGTATAGCAAGAAATGCACAGTGAGTATGTACATATCATCAGAACTTGAATTGTTAGACAACTTAGGAAGGGTTGGAACTTGAACAACATGAGTTGTTAGAATTGCTTGAAGACTGTGGTCCCAAGATTGAGTACTATCTGAAGAGAGTCTACGTGGTAACCGATGTTCCGAATTATTTTGTTGTCAGATTAGTGGTTTTGTGCTGGCCGAGTTTCATGTGAAGCCTACTTTGAGTCAGATATTTAAAGAGAAACAGTTGCAAGACAGGTTCTTGACACCTCACGTGCAAGACATGGCAGAAGGAAGACCTTCAGGATACAATCTCAAGGAAGATAGAGTTTGTATTTTCAGAGACAGAATAGTTGTGCCGAATGACATAGTGTTTGGAGACGTATTGTTTCGGCCGATGCACACGGTAGTTCATTTGTATAGCATCTGAGTAGTATGAATACATATTGTGGGTTGAAGATGAATACTTCAGGATTGAGATGATGGGTGATGTGGTTCAGCATGAGGGTAAGTGTATAATTTGCCAGCATGTCAAGACTGAACGTCAGTTTTCTTCTAGTTTGTTACATCCGTGGAAGGTTATTAATGGAAGTGAGTAATAGAGATCCGAGGATTCCAACTAGATTTTTGAAGACGTCTGTATAGTGTTTGGTTATCGGTTGAAGTCAGATGGTCAATTAGAGAAAGTTATGGGTCGAGTATTCAAACAGTGTTGTATGAGATTATGAATTGGGCTAGTTCTGTTGTTTATCTGTTGCGGTTACCACCAGAATTAGAAAGGGGTTTGTGATGTGATTTGTGTATCTATGATTCGGGTGTGTGAGTCAGACATGTTCTGTGTTATGGTTGTAGAAGAGATCGAGTTGAGCTTAAAGTCGACATGCCTTGAAAGAACCGTTGATATCTTAGCATTAGATATCGATAGACGGGTGGTAAGTCTACCGAGTTGGTGAGTATGTTGTGGTGAGAAGGAGAGTACTGAGGAGTATGTTTCAGTGACTCTTCATGTTCGATGAATTTCGGGGACGAAATTTCTTAAGTGGGGGAGAGTTGTAACACCCGTGTTTTGGGGTTAGGAGTTAGTCGGGTTAATTGGTCCGAGTCGGTAAAATTAATTTTAATCAAATTGATCTTAGTATGAGCAAATTAAGTTTAGAAAGAAAGGGAGGGATCATTTTGGTAATTAAACCAAAATAAAAATAAACACCCTTTTATATCATCTTTTTCCTCATTTCTTCTTCTTCACCGTTCACAAACCATCCCAAATTTCTCTCAAACCCTCATTACTATTTCCTTTAATTTCTTCTTTAATTCAAGGGCGTTTTTGAAGGTAATTACATATTCGAACTCTCCTCTTCATCCTCTACGTTTACATAGCTTTATATTTCGAAACTACCCACTTTTGTGATTTTCAAGTTTAATGAAAATTTGAGTTCTTAGTGAGTTTTTCAATTGATTTTGAATTATTAAGTTGGGTTTTGAGTTAGTCACCTTAAAATACACATAATATGTTAAAATGAGTGATTTTGGATGAAAATCCGAAATGGGTATTTATGGCCATTTTTGAATAGTCTAAAACTTGAATTTTGGTGAGTTTTAGAGTTAGGTTGAAGGGCTGATGGTATATGTATGTTAGGAAAGTGTTTTGGGACCATTTAGGTGTCATTTGGATGTTCGAAAATGGTATTTTCTGCTGGGTAAAATAGGAGTACGAAAATGAAAATTTTGATGAATTGTATGGGTTGGAAATTGTTGGAGCTTGGCTTGCACCTATGGGTTGATGTTGTGGCTGAATTTAGCAATTATTTGTGAGTATGAGATGTGTTGGAAACTTGAGTTTTCATCAAGGTTATGGGCTGCTTGAATTAGATAAAGTTGGGGTTTGGTCATGACTTAATATGTTGAGTTTGATATTTGAATTTGTATTCCGGGTTAGCTACTTTGATGTTGAGTTGATTCGAGGTTGTTTTACTTGTGTTGAGATGTTTAGAAGCGAGGTTTTGAGATGGTGAAGCCTTGGGAACAAATCCGGAAATTTAAGACCATGGTTGCTTGGTGTTTGAGCTTGGATGTGGAGGTGAGTGGTTAAAATATTTTAAATGGTTTTGAGCAATTGGTTCGAGCATGTGGACTAGGTTGAGATTGGTAGACTCACCTAGAGTTAGGATTAGGGTGGTAGCCTAATCCTAAGCTTTAGTTAGAGACATTGGATGATCTCTTTAATTGATGTTATGCCTCATGATGATTTGTGTTATGATGATTATGTATAATGTGTTATACATGTTGTTGAGGCATGGTTTGATGCATTGCTATGCATGTGGTTTGGATTGTAAATTGTGTATGATGATGTTGAGTTTAATATGATGTAAGATGCCATATTTTTACTCTTGAACATGACATTATGATATTATGTTGTTGAGATATTTGATGTTGAGCTTAATATGATGTAAGATGCCATATTATGACTCTGAATATCAAAGGTTGTGGAATTTGATTAATATTGGCACTAGTATGCTTGGGTACAATGATCGATCATTAGGATGAGTGTGCACACAAATTGAGTCAAAACGTACGTGGCCTTGGTAGCGTTAAGGCACCAAGGAGGAGTACGGTGATGTAATATTCCACCGGAAATTTATATATATTCTACGTGATGATGAGTGGAATCCCATCCGTAGGGCATGTGGCGATGAGTGGAATCCCGTCCATGCAAGGCCGGTGATGAGTGTAATCCCACCGAGGTAAGGTTGATGTTGGAAAATGCGTTCCAACATGTTATCCGCGTATTCGAGTCATAGCTAGGTGCCAATATGAGAAAGTATGTTTATGCCAATATGAGATTATGCATACATGTTAAAATGAATTGATATGTGTATCAATGTGATATGAAATGTGAATTTCAAATGTGAAGTGA
Organism: Hibiscus trionum; assembly: GCA_030270665.1. Classification (NCBI taxonomy): domain Eukaryota; kingdom Viridiplantae; phylum Streptophyta; class Magnoliopsida; order Malvales; family Malvaceae; genus Hibiscus; species Hibiscus trionum. The sequence continues at coordinate 3,647,623 of BSYR01000012.1, forward strand.
TATATGATTTGGTTAATGCATTGAGGTATATATATATCGTTGTAAGTTGAGCTTATGAGATGTTGAGCATGACATAATGTTGATTATATGTTCATGCATCATGTTCATTTTGGTTCATGTGGATCGAAGATAAAGTCATGTATTTCATCATGATAATTGCTCGAGCTTGGACCCTGTATTGTCGAAGGTTTGTTTTATGAGCTTACCCTCACTAAGCTTTTATGCTTACGCTCTCTTTTGTTCGACAATGCAGATAAATAGCTTGTGGGTGGCAAGGGAAAGGAAAGGTCTCCAAGTGTTGCTTTTGGTGAGCTCGATGTATGATTTATAAATTGAAAGATTGTAATAGTAAAGCAATGGGATAAGTGTCGTTGTTCTTGATGCTTTGATGTGTGTTGATTTGGTTTGGCACTTAGATGCCTTGTTCGATTTGTAAATATCACTTATGATGCATGCCTTGATGAATGCTTGAGTGATGTATGTCTAGTAGATGTTTAAATTGCTTATCATGTGTGTTGATCATATGCCTTATGAGAATGCCTAAGTGTTTGGATGTTGAAGCATGAGACCTTATGTGCATGTTTGCCTTCTTTTGATCGAATGCATGATTTTCCTCGGTTGATTGAGGTATGCTCATGTTGTGTACTATGTAGGTATGTATGAGGGTTCATATTCATGCCTTGAGTATGTTGGAGTACGTTTAATCTAGGACGTATGCATCTAGGCTTGGGTGGCTGGTGTTGAGTGCCTTTGCCTCTTTTAAACTCATATGTATGAATATGTATGATTCTAATGTGTTTATATCATTGAAAGTCATTAGAATGAAGCAAAATATGCTCCCCTGCATCTAGGTTTCGAAACTAGGGGTAAAGTTTCGAAACCTTTGCAAATTTTTGGGTTCCAGGGGCTACTGGAAGCCAAAGTTTCGAAACCTTTGGGCAAGGTTTCGAAACTATGGTCAAAGGTTTCGAAACCTTCCCAAGGTTTCGAAACTTTTGGGGAAAACTGCATTTTTGAGCATGTTAGAGTCATTTCTGGAAAAAGTGTTCTTCTACAAAGTTGTAGAGGACAAAATTTTACATGAAATAGAGGTATGATTTGCTCAAAAATGTTAAGTATAAGTCTCTGAATTGTTGTTAGAAGTTGACGGGACTGAAACTGAATGAATTGGAATCTGCTGGTCTAAATTGTGAAATTCGAAATGTTTAGGGGTTTAATTGATACCAATAAATTCTGAAAAATTTATTAGAAACAGGGGAGGTATTTTAGAAATGAAAAATAAATAATTTAGTTTGAATTATATATCAATTGATAGTCTAAATATCATTAGAACACATAGAAGATCAAAATGGACTAGTTTGTAAGAATTGATAATTTGAGGGCTTATATGCCCTGTTTGACCCTTGTAGGCCTGTTTGAAGAGAAAGATACATAGGTACTAATATGCCATTAGCCAAGATTAAAATTTGGATGTTTGAATGTGGTTTAGGAGTTTAAATGTTGCCTCGTGTGATATATTCCGCTGTTTGATCACTTAGAATTTAATACTCGAATGTGACAAGATTAAAAAGAAAAAAAATAGGGTTGCTAACCGAGGGGGAACCTTAACGGGTTTCGCTTCGGTTTTCCCCGTGTGACTCACTCGGACCGGTCATCCGGCTAGACCGGGATGAGGGGGTTACAATAATCTAACATTTAATCCTTCATATTGACACATTTAATCAATTTGTTCCTAATTTAACTATCATTAATGATGTCTAAATTGATTGCATGTGTAAGTATTGAAGATTAAATATGTTATTATACAAATTTTTATAACTGTCACGTCTCCTAGTTAACGATGATTAATGGTTCAGTGGCTATTTTGTAATAAAAATTAAAATTTAATGATCATTGTATAATTTTTGAAAATTTAATGATCATTTTGTATTTTTAAAAATAATTTAATGATCATTTGTGTACTTTACCCTAAATACAAACAATGAGATCATACCAATAAAATAATAAAAACGAAAGAAAAAAGTGTAACACAGGAGAAAAATCTCAAGAAATAAACCATAAAAGTCTATTTTTTATCAAAATAAAAGTCTGGAATTTCAATATGTACACAACTGAACTATTTATAGAACAATCATCACCATCAACATGATTGTACTTTGCATTTTATGACCCCATCCTTGTACTCATTTATTTTCTTAAGTTTTGTGCCTAATTTTGAATTTCTATATTTCTTAATTCAATAACTTCCATTTATTACTCCAATAATATTGATAATATCTATGAAGAGAATGAAACTGAAAAAAGCATTTATCATAGAGTAATTCTCAGTATCCATGCCTTTTGTATTGCAATTTGGGTGGACATTTGATAGAGTTGAGTTGAATCTAATTAATTCAATTTTTTTAGTTAGTTGAGTTGAAGAGTTATATATTTATAACTTAAATTTTATTTGAATTTTTTCGAGTCGAGTGATGTTTGTGAAATTTGAGTCAAGTCCAGTTGAGTTGTTCGAGTTTATGTTCATATTTAATTATAAAATATTTATAATGTTATGATACTAATTAATTCCAATTTAAACGGGTTTTCATAACCATATACAACACATAATTCTTTAGAATTTTTCATATATGATATATCATGCATAATGGAAACACTCGACTCGAACTTGAAATGGATCTACTAATTACCAAAATTTCAAATTATTCGAATTTCATTTTATAACCTAAACTTTATTTAAATTTTTTGAGTCGAATATTTTCATATTGAATCGAGTCAAATAATCTCACCCATAATTAGCATGGTATTTGTTTCATAAAAAGTTTCATATTGTCCATGATTTAGAGAATATTGGAAGAAAAATATTTAAAAACGCCTTTTTCTAATTTAAGTGATTATTTCCTTTTGTTTTTAAAAATTTTAATACGGTCTCATATAATATCTGTCTTTTGTTAGCCTTGGATAATTCAAATAAGCACACCTTATATACATAACCACTTGAACCCAGATTATCTAACGAAAACAACATTTTCTCTTTTATTAAGACCATCATTTGGAGTTCAATTTAAGTGGTTAGTTCCTTTTGTTTTTAAAGTTTTAATAAGTTTCATCGTAGTCGATGAATTTTTTAATTTTATGTTTTTTTGGGTAAACTACACCGGACGTCACTCAATTATGGGTACGGTTACATTCGGGTCACCCAATTATTAAAAGTTACATTTGGGTCACTCAGTTATGAGTAAGGTTACATTTGGGTCACCCAATTATTAAATGTTACATTTTGGTCACTCAATTATGGGTAAAGTTACGTTTGAGACACCCTTCATATTTAAAAAAGTACATCAATTTAGTCATTTTTCTTCCAAATCACTTGTACACCCTTGTTAACATTAGAATACTTCATTTGAAATCATTAATTAATTTAATACACAAATTAATATACTTTTTTTTAAATATGAAGGGGACCCAAATGTAACCTTGCCCATAATTGAGTGATCCATATGTAACATTTAATAATTGGGTGACCCAAACGTAACCTTACCCATAATTGAATGACCTAAATGTAACTTCTAATAATTGAGTGACTCAAATATAACCTTACCTATAATTGAGTGACCTTTGTTGTAGTTTACCCTTTTTTTGTTTTTTTTTTAACTTTGCTAGGTTTTTACCATATATGCTTCTTTGATAGTTCTTTCGTATGCTTTTATAGCAATTTTTTGTCTACTTGTATGACAGTTCATTTGTCTGCTTTTATGGCAGTTCCTTTGTCTGCTTTTATGGCAGGCGCAGTTTCAGTCTATCTTTTGATAGTTTAGAGTTTTGGTGAAGAGTATCATCGAACTTTTTTGTCACCGAAGGAAGGCCAAACACTTCATGTTATGATTCCTTTTTTGTGGCTGTGCCGGTATCCCAAGAACGAGTAGCGAAAGAATTATGTTGTCTTCAAAGAGCACCTAAGGCAAAGTAATAGCTTTCTGGATTTAATTTCAGAAGTTTCTTTTGAAGGTGTTAGGTTTGATTTTTTAACGTCTTTCACACTGTTAGATTTTTCTGCATTGTTTATTTTGCATTGAACTTTCATTGTTTACGGTTTTAAAAAAAATTAATATTGTAATATATTAATTTAATTAATTATATTTTAAATATTACTAAGTATTTATTGTCTAAATATATTTATGTAAACGTTAATATTTTAAATTATAACAAAATTAAATGGCTTAATCACACAATATTACAATGTAGTGTTTATTTCACAAATTTTGTTACGCATACTTGCAAATTACGTTGTTCCCAAGGACAAACGTAGAACTTTATGTTAGGAGGGTGAACCTATAAAATTTTAGGGAGCGAAAATGGATTTTCGATAGGAAATACACAAAAAAAATTCTAAAACAATTCTAAATTATATATGACTTTCAAAATTTTAGGGGAAGGGGCGATCGCTCCCTCCAGTCCTCCTATAATTTCATCCTTGATTGTTCAAACCCGAATTGTTTAAGACTAATACACTATTCTTTATCACTGGACCGTTCAATGAATGTATATTAAATAATTATTGAAAACCAAAACATTCTAGAGCTTAAAAAAATTATTTGTCAAACTAAATTCAACAAATAAAAAGAAATTTAAACAAAGAATACATGGAGTATGAATTGAAAATTAATAAAAAAAATTAAAAATGTGTTAAAATATTAAGAAAAAATAGTTTGAAAGAGATAAACAAGCATTAAAGTTTAGGATGAGTCTACCACGTGCGACGAACACCGATGAACACCACTAATGATGAACATTGATGAACACCATTAAATTAATTAATAAATATTTAAAATTTCAAGGACCCATCATACAATTAATAATTATTTTAAAAAATTCAATTAAATTATTTTATATATATACTAAAATTTTATTTTTTAATAAGGATAAACTATATATTTAGTACCTCACATATTTTCATATTTTTATTGAACCCTCATTATTTAAATATTATTTCAATTTGACCCTATTCTTTATAAAAAATAATTTAACCCTTAACCCTTAACCTAAAACCCTGAACTATTAAACCTTAAACCCTTAAACTCTTAAATATATACCCTAAACCATATACCCTTAAAAATAATTTCACCATCATCGATTCAATTTAATTAAATTACGAGCCATCATCAATCAATTTGTTTTGGTTTTTTTAAAATTCAATTTAAATTGTTTTTTTTTTAAATTCACTTTACTTATTCGGCAAATACGGCAAACCTGTTTCTTCTGCAATTCTCGGTTCATTTCTTTAAGTTGAACAACCTCGGCTTCGAGTTGCAATGTATAGGCCTACAAGAGACTCAATATAGTTGATAGTTGATACAATTTAGTCTTGTACAATTGAAATTTGAAATGCAAACCATAACTACAATAATAAGAACATAATGGTACACATCATACATGGTAATTGACTCAATTTACCTGCTTTCGAGCCCGTGACCTTGCAGCTGACTCCCTGTTCTTAACCATTCTCATTTGCATTCTCTCAACTACTTTTTCCAAAGTTGCATTGCATTTTCTTCCCCTGCCAAATATGTAAGGAACCGATGACGACGAAGCAGCATCTACACTGTTCTTCAGAATCCCATCCGAAGATATCCGAGAATTGCAGAAGAAACAGATTTTCCGTATTTGCCGAATAAGTAAAGTGAATTAAAAAAATCAAAATAAATTGATTGATGATGGCCCGCAACTCAATTCAATTGAATTAAATTGATGATGGTGAAATTATTTTTAGGGGTATATGATTTAGGGTATATGTTTAAGGGTTTAAGGTTTAATAGTTTAGGGTTTTAGGTTGAGGGTTAAGGGTTAAATTATCTTTTATAAAGAATAAGGTCAAATTGAAATAATATTTAAATAATGAGGGTTCAATAGAAATACGAAAATAGGTGAAGTACTAAATATATAGTTTATCCTTATTAAAAAATAAAATTTTAGTATATATATAAAATAATTTAATTGATTTTTTTAAAATAATTATTAATTATATGATGGGTCCTTGAAATTTTAAATATTTATTAATTAATTTAATGGTGTTCATCAATGTTCATCATTAATGGTGTTCATCGATGTTCGTCGCACGTTGTAGAATTTTCCTAAAGTTTAACCAATAAAAAATAAAAATCTAAAAAAATGATACTAGGCTTCTTTTGGGGTTGCTGCCCCAACGCTCGTTGGCCAAAAGTTAAAAAATTTAGTTGTCACCAAACGTCCGTTTGGGTGTTAGAATAGGTAGGGTAAATGCCCATTGAGAACCTAATTAGTGGTCGTTAAACGACCGTTAGAGACAGCAACAACAACAAAAAACGCAGCCCAAGGTAAATAGGTAATATAGTGAGTGTCGTAAGATGATGATGATGAACGGTGAAAAACAAGTAATTTTAGAGAATAATAATATATAAATTGATATAATTTTTAATATAAATAATTAAATTTAAAAAAAATTGGGAATTATGATAAAAAATATTACAATATTTTGTTTTTATAAAAAATTATTACTATATCAGATCATGTTAGACATTTGTCTAATATTTAATAATCAAATAATATGTTTGTAATAATATTTTAATTGAAGAACCAAATTATAGCTTTAAAGAAAAGATGACACATCTATAACCGAACTAGTAATTAAATGACATTAAATTTATTTTACCTTAAATTAAAAAGTATCATATGCTTTATTTAATTATTTAATATTAAATAACAACATTCGATGGCTATATTTTATAATCAGAGAGGAGATCAAACTTTGAATTCTAAACCAGATGTCTTAATATCATTTAACTACTAAAGTAATAAAATTATGGACAACATATAATAATATGAACTTCAAAAAAAATTCTACATCAAGCAACTAAGGGCTTGTTTTTTGTTACGTTTAACAATCTAAAAAGTGCTTAAAAAATACTTAAAAAAATACTTTTAGTTCAAATAGGTTATTTTTTGTTGCTTTTAAACCTAATTTTTTTACCCAAAACAAAAAATTAGATTTTATAGCTTCTTGAGTTAGTTTAAAAATAAAATTACTTTTTTTATCTTTGTTATTTAATTATATTTTATTATTATAATAATGTTTATACATACATAATTGTAAAATAATATATATTTTATAATATTTATATTAAGAATAAAATTATTTTATTTGTAATTTATTTTATATTTATTATTAATTTGTAAGTGGTATGTCCGTATATAATTTATAATGTAATTTGTATTTTTAAATTATTTTTTTATTATAATTGAAATTGATATATTTTATATATCATAACATTAACTAATTTGAACATCACACAAGTTTATTTTTAGTTTTCAATATAATGTCTAAAATAGACATTTTATCCCCTCAAAATCATTTTTTGAAATCAATGACAAACACTAACCAACTTTTTAAAATTATTTTTCAACAGCTAATTTTAAAATTACTTTTTTTACACCGCATTTTTTAAAAGCAATCACAAACTAAGCCTAAATCTAAATATATGGTGCACTGATAAAAAAATCTAATTATTATTAAATTTAAAATCTGATCTCGAACAATCTCATCTCCTTTTCTATAAGAAAAAAAAAAAACCGACATTCACTTTCCCCATAATCTGTGCTCATACATGTTGCATCGGTATCCACCACAAACTTGCTATTTTTCAAAAAAAATCATAACCGTCCCGTCTCACACGTGGCAAGAAAAATCGTAACGTTAAAAAAAATCGAAAAAGAAAAAACCAAAGACATATTCAAAATTTCATCCAAATTCCAAACGGTCGAAAATCCTCTGTCCCAAACCAGACTCACAACCGTACGATCCCCAAAGCTGCTCGATATTTAAACGCTCCTTGTCTGAAATAAACGACACTCTTGTCCTTCTCCTTCTAGATAGTAGATACCCCACTTATAAGTAGAAACCAGCATACCCCCGCTAAAAAAATTGCAAAGATTCTGACAGAAAGAGAGAGATTTTAAAGAAGGTTTGATTTTTGAATTTGATTGTGATCGTTGCTATAGTGTATTTAATATCTCTTATTTGTCCGTTTCCGGCGTTGTTTAAAGCTGGAATACTTTTTTAAAAAACTTATGTCTTCTTGTTTTTGAGTTTTCAAACTTGAGCTGAGCTGGTGCTTCCGTTCACAGTTTTAGGAAACAAAAAGATGGGGTTTCTGGGTTTTTTTATGATCCGTAGAGAAAATTTTGATTGCTGATTTTGGAAGCATCACTGCCTTGCAGATTTCCAATTTACAGTAATTTTTTATTTTCTTTCTCTTTTTGAAATCCGTGGTTTGTTTGGATCCTGAGAAAACATTTCCTGAGGATTTAGCTATCGGTATTCTTTGGGTGCCTGTGAATGGTTGAGTGCTTTGAATTCCAAGCAAAAACAAACCAATTTCAGGTATTCTCTTAGAACTTTAAATTTCCTTAATATATGTTTGTTAGTGCTCCACGTAAAGTCATGATATATCAAAGATATTTACCAAACTTTGATTCCATGATCTTTTCATGGTTTCATTTTCCCAGTCCTGTAGAATCCAATTTCACTTGCTTTGCAGAAAGGGTATTCTGGTACTTTCGAGAAATATACAATGACGGCTTCTTGATTAGGCTGCAATTTATTTAGTATAATTAAAAGTTGATTCTTTTTAATATCATAATTGTTTTTCTTAGCATCTAATAAAGCAAGGAAAAGTGAGAATCTTTAGGTGCTTCAAGCTTTGTATTTGTTTCCTTTCATACTTATTCATTTTATGAATTTCACTTGATACAGCTGAAGTGATCGTTTTGATCAAAATCCATATCTAAAGCCATGGGAGAAGGTACTGGAAATGGGGTTCCGGCCGGGAATCGGTCGGCCGAGGACTTGTTACCGCACGCGCAAGAGCTTGTTCCGGTGGCACTTGACAAGGCAAGGGAAGTGAAGGGGTTTCCCGGTAAGTGGAAGATGATCATTTCGAAATTGGAGCAAATCCCTTCATGTTTATCGGACTTGTCGAGCCATCCTTTCTTTTCGAAAAATGCCCTTTGTAAGGAGCAATTGCAGGCTGTTTCCAAGACATTGAATGAAGCAATTGAACTGGCGGATTTATGTCTAAAGGAGAAGTATGAGGGGAAGCTCAAGATGCAGAGTGATCTCGATGCATTGTCGGGGAAATTGGATCTGAATTTACGGGACTGCGGACTTTTGATCAAGACCGGTGTGCTCGGTGAAGCTACTTTGCCTTTGTCTTTTGCCGGATATTCATCGGATTCCGAGACTGCAACATATGGCCGTTTGAAGGAGCTGCTTGCACGGCTTCAGATCGGGCACTTGGAAGCGAAGCACAAAGCTCTCGACGGCCTTGTTGAGGCCATGAAGGAGGATGAAAAGAGTGTACTGTCCGTCATGGGGCGGAGCAATGTTGCTGCTTTAGTCCGGTTGTTAACCGCAACTTCTCCTTGTATCCGGCAAAAGACCGTGACTGTTATCTGTTCACTTGCGGAATCCGGGAGTTGCGAGAGTTGGCTTGTGTCGGAAGGTGTTTTGCCGCCTCTCATAAGGCTTGTTGAATCCGGCAACACGGTTGGTAAAGAGAAGGCAACGATTTCACTGCAGAGATTATCAATGACTGCGGAGACGGCCCGAGCAATTGTCGGGCATGGTGGGGTTCGACCACTGATTGAAATCTGCCAGACTGGAGACTCGGTTTCACAGGCTGCAGCAGCAAGTACATTGAAGAACATATCAGCTGTCCCCGAGGTTCGACAAATACTAGCCGAGGAAGGAATTATAAAGGTAATGATTAATCTGCTCGAACAAGGAATTTTGTTGGGATCCAAAGAATATGCTGCGGAGTGCTTGCAGAATCTCACGGCCGGCAACGAGAGTCTGAAAAGGTCCGTTATCGCGGAAGGTGGAATTAAAAGCCTATTGGCATACCTTGATGGTCCTTTGCCCCAAGAATCCGCAGTCGGAGCCCTGAGGAATTTGGTTGGTTCGGTTTCGATTGAAGTTCTGACATCACTTGGTTTCCTCCCTCGATTAGTCCATGTGCTTAAATCCGGATCGCTCGGCGCACAACAAGCCGCTGCAGCAGCCATCTGTCGAGTTTGCAATTCGATCGAAATAAAAAAACTAGTGGGTGAATCTGGGTGCATCAGCCTTCTTATTAGAATGCTGGAGGCTAAATCGAACAATGCTCGTGAGGCAGCTTCTCAAGCCCTTTCGAGCTTGCTAACCGTCTCTCCAAATCGCCGAGAAGTCAAAAAGGACGATAAAAGTGTGCCGAATCTGGTCCAGTTGCTGGATCCAAGTCCCCAAAACACTGCAAAAAAGTATGCGGTTTCCTGCCTTGCATCGCTCTCGACATGTAAGAAATGCAAGAAGCTTATGATCTCGTATGGAGCAATAGGGTATCTGAAGAAGCTGTCGGAGATGGAAATCCAAGGTGCGAAGAAGCTGCTCGAGAGGTTACAGAGAGGGAAGCTTAGAAGTTTGTTTAGCCGGAAGTAGAGGAAGAAGAAATAAAAATATCCTTTTGGTATGGTGTTATGTTTCATTGTCTGAATGAAACGAGGTAGTTAACGATATGAAACCATGGTGTTTCAATATTTGTAATAAAGATCCCCTGTTCGTGACATTGCCTTCTGAAAAACTATGATGATGCTAGGCATGATTCGGAAAATTCTGCCACGAGCACCACTAGCGACGAATACCGTTGAACATCATTAATTCAATCTACAAAGATTAAAAATAAGAAATACTCAGCTGTATTATTATAAATTGTTTAAAAATTAAAAGATAAATTAATTAAGGGTAACTACATCGGATACCACTAAACTATGGTCTTTGAGTCGAAAATATCACCAAACTTTAAAACTCTTTAAAACTAGCACTGAACTTTAATATTTGAGTCGAAAATGTCACTCCGCCGTTAATCGTTAACTCATCCGTTAAGTTAAAACGGCGTCGTTTTTGTGTGGTTGTTTTAAAGTTTAATTTAGCCCAAAACGACGTCGTTTTGCTAGAGGAAAAAATGTCAAAATCATGCGCTTAAGGTGTTTTGAACCGAAAATCTTTAGGAGAAAGAGCTAAGCCTTAACCACTAAACCAACATAACATTATGTAATATTTTACCGTAAATATTATATATCTCAAACTAGTTCAGATTAATTCAAATAAAGGTATTGGGTTCAAAACACCCTAAGCGCATGGTTCTGACATTTTTCCTCTAGCAAAACGACGTCATTTTGGGCTAAATTTGGCTTTAAAACAGTCGCACTAAAGCGACGTCGTTTTGACTTAACGAATGAGTTAACGATTAACGGCGGAGTGACATTTTCAACTCAAATATTAAATTTCAGTGCTAGTTTTAAGTTCGATGGTATTTTCGACTCAAGGGTCATAGTTTAGTGGTATCCGATGTAGTTTTCCTATTAATTAAAATATATTATATTATTTTTAATTTTCTTTTAAACATAGATTAACATACTTATTTACCCATAAATTATAAAATCTTAATTTTTATTCATTTGAAATTTAAGCCGTCGTCGTTATCACTGTCTTTTATCGTTGTCGCTGCTGCCTCCTGCCGCTAGCCTCTATCTAATATTACTTAGAGTTTCAATAGTACAACTAAAATAGGGTGCTCATTGGTGTTTTTTTAAAGCCGTTGTTTTTATAATTTATCTTAATAACTGAACTACAAATAAGTGCAATGAATATTCAAGCAAATACAAGATCATTGTCAGATGATAATGGCGCACCAATCCAAGAACAACCTATCCTTGCCTCCACGAGCATCGATCTAGCGACAGGAGGCAGTGATGGCTTAAATTTTAAATGAACAAAAATTAAAATTTTGTAATTTAGGGGTAAATAGGTATTTTGATACATATTTAAAAGAAAATTAAAAATGAAATATATTTTAATTAATTTACTTTTCAAATTTTAAATAATTTATAATTATACGATGAGTCTTTTGGATTTTTAATCTTTATAAATTGAATTAATGGTGTTCATCAGTGCTCGTCATTAGTGATGCTTATCGGTACTCGTCGAACGTGACAGACTCATCCAACATGATTCACCAATATTTTGTTGCTTTATAATGGCAAATTATAAAGAAAAAAAATTAAAAGTTTTTTTAAAGGAAAAAAAGTTTAAATGGATACTCATCACTAATTTAATTTAATCTTAACAAAAGTTAATGTTGATAAGTGTGATTTTTTAAACCATCATATCATTTAAAATTCACAGTATAAAATTTAAATTCTTAATATTCTTAAAATCTTAAAGTTTAATCTTTAATTATAAATTCTAACTTTAAACCATAATTCATAAAACCTAAATATTTAAATTCTTAAAGTTTAATCCTTAAACTATAAATTCTAACATTGAACCATAATTCATAAAGCCTAAATATTTAAACTTTAAACTGAAACTCTAAATAATAAATGACTTTTTCTAACCTATGCATAGGTTAAGGGTCATTTAAGAGCCTTCATTAAATATAAAAATTCTATTTGAAAAAAACAACAATCATTTAATGTATTACAAAACCCTAAAATATTCTATTGAAGAAAAGAATTATTTAATGTATTAGAGTTTAGGATTTATGGTTTATAGTTAAGGTTTTAGGTTAATGTTTAGAGTTTATGGTTTTAGGATATAGAGTTATGGTTTTAGGGTTTAGGTTTAGGTATTATAATTTTAGGGTTTAGGGTTTAAGGTTAGAGATTAGGGTTTAAGATTTAGAGTTTAGAGTCCATGATTTAAGGTTAAAGGTTATGTTTAGGATTTTAGGGTTTAGGTTTATGTTTAAGCTTTATGATTTTAGTGTTTATGGTTATACTTTAGGGTTATGATTTTTAAGGTTCAGGGTTTACTACATTGTATGAGTATTTTTTTACTAGAATCTTTTAAGATTTTTAATACATTAAATGATAAATGATTGTGATTTTTTCAAATAGAATCTAGTATTTAAAGAAGGCTTTTTAAATGACTTAGACAAACCATCATAAATAAGATCTATTGTGAAAAAATAACTTTTTAACCGTCCGTACTTGAAATATTTTTCGTATAATAATATGTTTTATTTTCTTATGAAATATTTACTAATCTAAATTTTTTTCTATATAATCTTAGAACTGATTAAAATTAAAGAAAATTAATGTAAAAATATTTCATGAAGTTTTTATAAATATTTTAATTATAGGGTTTAGAGATTTAATTTAAAGTTTAAGGTTTAAAAGTTACGGGATGTGATTAAAATTTAAAGTTTAAAAGTCAAGGTTTGAGTTTTAGGGTAATATGTTAGGGGTTTAGATTTAACCTATAAAACCTAAATTCTAACAAAACCCCCCTAAATTCTAAACACTTAAATCTAAACCCTTAAACCCTAAATTAAATCACTAAAACTTAAAAGGGGTAATTCTACAACGGGCAACACTCACCGCTAAACACTATTAAAATTTTAATATTTTTTAAATTATTATAAAAAATCTAAATATTCAACTTGCAATTAAAATTATTTAAAAAAAAATTAGATTTAGATTTAGTAAACATTTCATATTTTATTTTACAGTATCTTCTTATTAAATATTAGAATCAAATATAAAAAACTATTTTCTATATCACAAAGCCTAAACTCCACACCTATTTTGCAGCAGCCGCCATCGTCGGCACTGTTCACCTTCTGTTGCCGGCGATATTATTGTCTCAGCCAACTCCACGCTTGACGCCGACAAACCTAGCACCGAACGCCATTGTCTTGCTCTTTTCAGATCGCACTTTGTAGTTGGTGCTTCTCCGTTTGCGTAACCCGTCGTTCGTCCCATCCTTCGTTTAGGAAACCCACCGTCGACCACCATTTAAGAAAGGGCAATGCAATCATCGGAATCCTAATCCCCAAATACCCAAACATAATTTTCAAAAGTATCCAAATTCAAAATCACAATTTCTAAATCTCACTATAATTCGAAATTTCCTAAATTTCGATTTTGTTTAATTCGATTTTATTAGTAATAAAATTAATATGTTATGTGTGTTTAGATTTGTAGGTTGATAATAGCTATAATATGTTAATATATACTAGTAATAGCTATGAACATTAATAGATTTTTTTTTGAATAGAACATTAATAGATTTATTAAGGGTAAACTATGTTAGTTACCACCAAACTATTGGGTGTGACCCGTTTTTACCACTAACCTTTTAATAGATTTAAAATTACCATCAAATTTTATTTTTCGATTCGTTTATACCACCGTGCCGTTAACTCCTTAACGTCGTGATGACGTGGATGCTAGACCAAAACGACGTCGTTTTGGTGCCGCTATTTTGATACTAAATTGCCCAAAACGAGATTTGAATTAATATGAAAAATCATGCACTCAATGAGATTTGAACCTAAAACCTCTAGAATCAAAAGCAACCTTATAACCACTCAACTTAACATCTATGTTTTGTTTCTAACACAAATAAAATATATTTCAAACTGTAGTTTATCATATAAATAACATTACTTTATATAAATAATATAAATATATTATAAATAATATGAAATATATAAATAGATAAATATATTATTATAAAAACTAAAAGAATAATTTTCAAAAAGCCCAAAATCCAACAAAACCTTAAACCCTAACCATAAACTATAAACCTTAAACTCTAAAATTTTATTCATAAACAAATAATGTTAAAATATATAAACAAATAATATATTATTATAAAAACTAAAAAAATGATTTAAAAAAATCTAAAATTTTGGAAAAAAAATCAAAATCTCACTAAAACCCAAAAGCTTACACCTCAAATCCATCCATTTTGGTTGTTAATGAGTTAATGATTTTTGGGTTTAAGATTTATGATTTAGTGTTTTAAGGTATATAGGTAAAAATTTAATGTTTTGGTGGTTTTGGGGTTTTTTTTGTAAATTTTAAAAAATTTAGGGGTTTTGTGAAAATTATTTTTTAGTTTTATAATAATATATTATTATTTTTGTATATTTAATATTATCGATAGTATATTTTTTATTTAATATAAATATTTTATTTATTAGTTATATATATTAATATATTATCATATGTATATTAATATTATTTTATAATATATTTATATAGAATAATATTATTTATATAATAAAATAAATTGAATTAATCTTAACTGCAGTTTAGAATATATATTATTTGTGCTAGAAACAAAATAGTCAGATTAAGTTGGCATAGTAGTTAAGAAGTTGCCTTTGATTTTAAAGGTTCCGAGTTCAAATCTCATTGAGTGCATAATTTTTCATATTTTCCTCTAGCAAAACGACGTCGTTTTGGGCAATTTAGTATCAAAATAGCAGCACCAAAACGATGTCGTTTTTGGTCTAACATCCACGTCATCACGACGTTAAGGAGTTAACGACGAGATGATATAAACGAATCAAAAAATAAAGTTTGGTTACAAATTTAGACCAATTAAAAGATTAGTGATAAACACAGATCACACCCAATAATTTAGTAGTGCCTGACATAATTTACCTATTTATTAATGTCTTATATTTGAATCAAAGAACTTATTGTATACACCAAATGGTTCATTATAGGTTGTGTCCAACATTGATGAAAATTATCAACAATATTTAAAGTAATTGATTAAAGCTCTTGTTGACACCCTCTCCTCTTCTCTAGGTTGTGAGTTCAAAACCTATTAAGAGCAAGTTTCCTTTCCTAATAGAAATTGTTAAAAAAATAATGATGAAAGTTATAGATTGTGTTTGATTGAAGCTTGAATTCATTACATTCAAATAGGGGAACCTAGCCAACTGAAAAAGCTTAAATTTAATGGGGTAGGTTTGCGGTACGACAGGTTACAGTACGACTACGGTGAGCCAACAACTGAAAATTGTAAAATATGGCACTGAAATTGTTATATTTTTTTATAATATTTTCGGTTTTTACAAAAACTTAAAATCTTATCAGAAGTAATGAAAGTTTCGAAACTCGAAAGTAAAGTTTTGATACTTACCACAACTGAAAATGTTATTAAAAAGTCGAACATTTTCAATGCCATGTTTTACATTTTCAGTTGGTGTTATACCATAGTCGTACTATAACTTGTCGTATATTAGACAAACCCATATTTAATACAGGTAGCACTAACCTTAGGTGTCTCAATTTCACAGACCCCTCACATTGGCTAAGACATTTAGAATGTGTTATGAGCTGCATAGGAAGAGTTGAGTTTACTCATAGGTGTATGATAAAGAGCAAGAAGTTAAACCAAGGGTCGATGGTATGTACGTAGATGTTTAACTGTTTTTGTAATATTCTTAGAGAAGCCATTTAATTATCATCCATAATTCATTCCAAGCTCTTTTTGAGAGGGAATGTTATATCCACTCACTGAGTCATCTATCCAATTGAAGTGACATATGACATGATAATTAAAAAGGACAATGACACATCTACCCATTAGGTCATCTATCCAGCTTAGGTGACACATAACATGTCATCTTAAATAAATATGAGTGAAGGAAAAAAATTAAAGTATATTTAAAAGTTTGTTTTGGTAATACAAAGCATTCAATATTTGTTTTACCAATAAATAATTTTCAAGACTATAAATGTAATGCAATTAATACATCTTTTACCAATAAATTAATATTATTAAGTCAAGTAGCTAATATGATTGAAAATTTAATTATTCTAGAAATAGGGGGAAAGTGAAAAAAGTAGAAAGTAATATTTATATTTTAGGCAACAAATCAATACAAGTAATAGATTGTCAATATTAGGAGTGTGTAATTTTGGATATCGGATATAATTGGATTCAAAATTTTGAATGCTAGATTTTTTGAAACACTAAAATATCGATATGCATCAAATCCGAAAATTGAATAATTAATTTTTCGGATATCTAAAATTTTAGATCGAATATGCATAACCGAATATATGACTTGGTTTGACAAAAAATAAAATTTAAATTTCATATTTTTTTTTTGAAATTATGAAACATATGTTAATCTTTTATAGTTAAGTTAAAATTTCAAATTATATGAATTAAAAATAATAATTTCAGCAAAAAGAAAAAATGTAACATCCTTACAAATTTTCTATAAAAATCTACCAATAAAGTCGAATTAAGAAATAAATTAAAAATATCGATAATAAAATAAATATCACGCGTATTTATAATCTCGTAATAAAATATCAATAGCAAATATTAATATTGGGAGCCTTATTTGCATATAAAATTTGCAAATTATTCTCCATTAATCGAGTGTGAAAATAATAAGAGTTTACCGAAATGTTAATCGAGTGTTAAGGGTTTAAGAGTTTTCGGTGATATACCGGAGATTCGCATGGTTCTCGAGGCTAGTAGTCAATTTGATGGGCATAGCAATGGCTTGAATGCGGAGATCTCCAATCCATGTTAATAACAAAGGAGGAGAATCTCCTTTGAAGCATGACAAGATTAGATATTGTTCCCAACTCATACGACTAATTGAGTTCTTTTTATTGGTCTTCATAATCATATCAACAGATCACCTCACAACATCAAATTTGCAGGACAAGATCAATCATAACATATTCAGTATATAAAGAAATGCAGAACAGTGCAAGATTATCGAAAGGAAACTTTCATCTAACCAGCACCAACTTGAACAACAACTCATCGCCTCTCGAGCCTTTCCAATAGATTAACATTTTCACACTCGATTAATAAGTCTGTCCTAACTTGATACAGGACAAGAGTGATCCCATTCAAATATTACATAAAATTATAACATTCTCGTTACTTAAGCAATGCAGAACGTGTTATTAAGGTTACCGAAATGAAGCTTTACTCGCCAGCAACATTATTTTTAAGGCTATATGGTTTAGGGTATATGTTTAAGAGTTTAAGGGTTTAAGGTTTAATAGTTTAGGGTTTTAGGTTGAGGGTTAAGGGTTAAATTATATTTTATAAAGAATATTGTCAAATTGAAATAATATTTAAATAATGAGGGTTCAATAGAAATACGAAAATAGGTGGGGTACTAAATATATAATTTACCCTTATTAAAAAATAAAATTTTAATATATATATATATATATATATAATTTAATTGAATTTTTTAAAATATTTATTAATTATTTGACGGGTCCTTGAAATTTTAAACCTTTATTAATTAATTTAATGGTGTTCAGCATTAGTGGTGTTCAGCGACGTTCATCGCACGTGGTAAACTCATCCGAATTAAAAATAA
The DNA here is from genome assembly GCA_030270665.1 of Hibiscus trionum. Lineage (NCBI taxonomy): Eukaryota > Viridiplantae > Streptophyta > Magnoliopsida > Malvales > Malvaceae > Hibiscus > Hibiscus trionum. The sequence continues at coordinate 3,665,859 of BSYR01000012.1, forward strand.
TAATTTCAGCAAAAAGAAAAATATGTAATATCCTTACAAATTTTCTATAAAAATTTACCAATAAAGTCGAATTAAGAAATAAATTAAAAATATCGATAATAAAATAAATATCATGCGTATTTATAATCTCATAATAAAATATCAATAGCAAATATCAATATTGGGAGCCTTATTTGCATATAAAATTTGTAAATTATTCTCCATTAACGTCAAATTCAAGTCCAAAGTACACACAAAAATTCTAAATCTTGAGTGCTTAAATTCAAAAATCATATAATCAAGGGCTAAGGTTAGACATGTCTAAACTCTTAAGTGTTAAAATCTTTTTTTTATTATTTTGAATAATCTAAAACTACAATTTAGGTGATCCGTATTCGATTTTTTCTCAAATATTCGATTCAAAGTACATAAAAATAAAAAGATAGATCAAGCATATTAGATCGAACTTTATACACACGCCCCTAGTGAGCACCTAAGCGTGATGAAGAAAATATACAAATTTGAGTCGTTTTCTACTATTCAGTTTTATCCATTCTTTTGTTTATGTCTAGTATACTCGAAAGTAAAAACAATTATTTTAAATTTATATATTTTTGGAAAGATTAATTATTTTTGTGTGGAGAGATATTGAACATTCATCTATTTTTTTATTAAAAAAATTGACATATATTTTGACACCAAGTGAAGTACATAAAGATGTGACAAAAGTTCAAATATTAATTTAGACTAAAACTCTAAATATTTTCCTTTCTATTTATTAATAGTATCTGAGACAAACACATATACATGTGAGCACTACTTATATTTATAATGAGATGATTTTTAGGGTAAAATACACAGACGGTCACTGATTTTTGGTAATAAAATAAAATAAAATGGTAACCAAACTTTCAAAAATCACAAAATGACAATTAAACATTATGTTTTATAACAAAATGGTAACTAGACGTTAAATCCCGTTAAGTGTCTGTTATAAAATTTGTATAATAATACATTTAGTCCTTCATATTTATACGTTCACTAAATTCAACCCTCGTTATTTACGCATTCTTTCAATTTTGTAAGCAAAATTCCAAAGTATGGTAACATGATAAAAATTACAATTAAATTTTTATAGAAACTCGAAAACTCGACTCGACTCGAATTGAAAAAAATTTCAAATAAAGTTTGAGTTGTAAAATATGACGCGTCAACTCGAATAACTCGAAATGTTCGAATATTTTAAATTATTCTTTTCTTTTAAATCGAATATTTTTTAAAATAGAATATTTAATATTTTCATATTTAAATCACATCGAATATTTAATAACTACTTTAAAATCAATTTAATTTAAAAATATTCGATTTAAAAGAAAAAATTGATTTAAAATATTCAAATATTTAATAACTACTTTAAATATATTTCTTTTAAATATTCAAATATTTAATAACTACTTTAAATATTTGAATATTTTAAATCAATTTTTTCTTATAAATCAAATATTTTTTTATTAAATCGAATATTTAAAGTAGTTATTAAATATTCGATGTGATTTAAAAGAAAAATGATTTAAAATATTCGAATATTTCGAGTTATTCGAGTTGACGCGTCATATCTTAAGATAGAGGTGAGCGTTCGATCGAGTCGAGTTAAAAAGTTTCGAGTTATTCGAGTTGACGCGTTATATTTTACAACTCAAACTTTATTTGAAATTTTTTCGATTCGAGTCGAGTCGAGTTTTTGAGTTCCTATAAAAATTTAATTAAATATTTAAATATTTTAAATCATTTTTTCTTTTAAATCGAATATTTTTAAATTAAATCAAATATATAAAGTAGTTATTAAATATTCGATGTGATTTAAATATGAAAATATTAAATATTTTATTTTAAAAAATATTCAATTTACAATAAAAAATGATTTAAAATATTCAAATATTTCGAGTTATTCGAGTTGACGCGTCATATCTTAAGATAGATGTGAGTGTTCGATCGAGTCGAGTCAAAACAATTCGAGTTATTCGAGTTGACGTGTCATATTTTACAACTCAAACTTTATTTGAAATTTTTTCGATTTGAGTCGAGTCGAGTTTTCGAGTTCCTATAAAAATTTAATTAAATATTCAAATATTTTAAATCATTTTTTCTTTTAAATCGAATATTTTTATATTAAATCAAATATTTAAAGTTGTTATTAAATAATCGGTGTGATTTAAATATGAAAATATTAAATATTCTATTTTAAAAAATAATCGATTTAAAAGAAAAAAATGATTTAAAATATTTGAATATTTCGAGTTATTCGAGTTGACGCATCATATCTTAAGATTGAGGTGAACGTTCGATCGAGTCGAGTCAAAAAATTTTGAGTTATTCGAGTTGACGCGTCATATTTTACAACTCAAACTTTATTTAAAAAATTTTCGATTCAAGTCGAGTCGAGTCGTCCTATAAAATTTTAACTGAAAGACATATACAATGCTTGGAGACATTGAAGATTTGGAAGTCAAGCCAACGGGGCATGACACCACTGATTTTTGGTTTATGCAAGCATTTTTGTTTAACATTCTCTCTATCTCTTTCGTTACAGGAAGAGGAAATCCGAAGGGATGAGAAGTTAAAATACAATTGCAGGTGCTCTTTCCTTGAAATTTATAATGAGCAAATAACCGTTCTTCTTAATCCCTTTACGCAATTCTTAATTTTTATTAGATACCAGGGAACTGCTGCTCACTCCTCTTAATACATTTAATTTAAATTGCTTATATTATTGTTTAAAATCAAAATTGGTTATATTCTTGTTTTAATCAATGTTTTTTGTCATAAGTTTCTTTAAATATGTGAGTTGCTGCAACAGATATGAACAAGGAGAGCATTTAATTGCATGCTATTTTTCTTTTCTATTTTAAAAACTGTGCCTTCTTTTATCATTTTTAAACCAACTTTATTTTTGTTTTAATTCAGGTCTTTTGGTTGTGGAATTTTACTTCCTAGGTAAGATAGAAATACCATGTTTGTTGTCTGGTTGACAATGCACCCTAAGATTGAAAAGAACAATTTTTTGGAATTTTACTTCTTTTATCATTTTTAAACCAACTTCATGTTATGTTTGCCTTTTATAATTTTTGTTTTCAGCATCATTTACCTGAAAGTAACGCTATTTAATCGAACATTTTTTCTTAGAAATGCCTAGCTCTTCTTCTAGGGGTCCGATTACTGTTGTGAATACTGTTGAAGTTCCTCACTTCGACCTTAAGGAAGATCCCTCTTTTTGGATGGATCATAATGTACAGGTAATCACTCAAAAATTGACTTTTACAATTTACATACATAAATTTATAGTTCAAAAATCTTGATTAAATTACTAATTTTATTGATGATTCTAAAAATTTAGGTTTTTATTGGAGTCCGCCTCTCAATGACGTAGAGACGAACACAAATGGCTTCAACAGATGCTTAAAGCAAGAAATGAGTATCGCTTGGATTGGCAGCTGGAAACTGGATTTACGTTTGATCATGTGGCATGTGAAACAATAGACCGGATCTGCTGAAAGACAAATTAATATTTATGAGATTTTCCTTTTGTGTAACCATTTTTTTCACATATCGTCTTTTGCAGGAAATGCTTTTCATGATGGTGGTCGAAAATTGCTTATCTGGCTATAACAACCATTTGTTTGCCTACGGCCATGTACTTTCTTTGAAACCTAGTCCCTTCTTCATAACTATATTAGTAATGTTGACATTATTGTGTTTGGACAGGCAAACAAGAAGTGGAAAGACATATACAATGCTTGGAGACATTGGAGATTTGGAAGTCAAGCCAACGAGGCATGACACCACTGATTTTTGGTTTATGCAAGCATTTTTGTTTAACATTCTCTCTATCTCTTTCGTTACAGGAAGAGGAAATTCGAAGGGATGAGAAGTTAAAATACAATTGCAGGTGCTCTTTCCTTGAAATTTATAATGAGCAAATAACCGTTCTTCTTGATCTCTTTACGCATTTCTTAATTTTCATTAGATACCAGGGAACTGCTGCTCACACCTCTCAATACGTTTAATTTAAATTGCTTATATTATTGTTTTAAATCAAATTGCTTATATTCTTGTTTTAATCAATGTTTTTTTGCCATAGGTTTCTTTAAATATGTGAGATTCTGCAACAAATATGAACAGAGAGAGCATTTAATTACATGTTATTTTCCTTTTCTATTTAGAAAACTGTGCCTTCTTTTATCATTTTTAAACCAGCTTCATTTTTGTTTCAATTCGGGTCTTTTGGTTGTGAAATTTTACTTCCTAGGTAAGATAGAAATACCATGTTTGTTGTCTGGTTGACAATGCACCCTAAGATTGAAAAGAACAATTTTTTGGAATTTTACTTCTTTTATCATTTTTAAACTAGCTTCATGTTATGTTTGTCTTTTATAATTTTTGTTTTCAGCATCATTTACCTGAAAGTAACGCTGTTTAATCGAACACTTTTTCTTAGAAATGCCTAGCTCTTCTTCTAGGGGTCCGATTACTGTTGTGAATACTGTTGAAGTTCCTCACTTCGACCTTAAGGAAGATCCCTCTTTTTGGATGGATCACAATGTACAGGTAATCACTCAAAAATTGACTTTTACAATTTACATACACAAATTTATAGTTCAAAAATCTTGATTAAGTTACTAATTTTATTGATGATTCTAAAAACTTAGGTTTTTATTCGGGTCCGCCTCTCAATGACGTAGAGACGGACACAAATGGCTTCAACAGATGCTTAAAGCAAGAAATGAGTATCGGTTGGATTGGCAGCCGGAAACTGGATTTACGTTTGATCATGTGGCATGTGAAATAGTAGACCGGGTCTGCTGAAAGACAAATTAATATTTATGAGATTTTCCTTTTGTATAACCATTTTTTTCACATATCGTCTTTTGCAGGAAATGCTTTTCAGGATGGTGGTCGAAAATTGCTTATCTGGCTATAACAGCCATTTGTTTGCCTACGACCAGGTACTTTCTTTGAAACCTAGTCCCTTCTTCTTAACTATATTAGTAATGTTGACATTATTGTGTTTGGACAGGCAAATAGGAAGTGGAAAGACATATACAATGCTTGAAGACATTGAAGATTTTGAAGTCAAGCCAACAGGGCATGAGACCACTGATTTTTGGTTTATGCAAGCATTTTTGTTTAACATTCTCTCTATCTCTTTTGTTACAAGAAGAGGAAATCCGAAGGGATGAGAAGTTAAAATACAATTGCAGGTGCTCTTTCCTTGAAATTTATAATGAGCAAATAACCGTTCTTCTTGATCCCTTTACGCAATTCTTAATTTTCATTAGATACCAGGGAACTGCTGCTCACTCCTCTCAATACATTTAATTTAAATTGCTTATATTATTGTTTTAAATCAAAATTGCTTATATTCTTGTTTTAATCAATGTTTTTTTGCCATAAGTTTCTTTAAATATGTGAGTTGCTGCAACAAATATGAACAAGGAGAGCATTTAATTGCATGTTATTTTCCTTTGCTATTTTGAAAACTGTGCCTTTTATCATTTTTAAACCAGCTTCATTTTTGTTTCAATTCAGGTCTTTTGGTTGTGGAATTTTACTTCCTAGTTAAGATAGAAATACCATGTTTGTTGTGTCTGGTTGACAATGCACCCTAAGATTGAAAAGAACAATTTTTTGGAATTTTATTTCTTTTATCATTTTTAAACCAGCTTCATGTTATGTTTGCCTTTTATAATTTTTGTTTTCAGCATCATTTACCTGAAAGTAACGATGTTCACTTTTTAAACTTCAATTTCTTTTTGTTTGAAATGTTTTCATTTTGTTTTTTTCATGCTTACATTGTAACCCCCTCGTCCCGGTCTGGCCGGATGACCGGTCCAAGTGAGCTACACGGGGAAAACCGAAGTGAAACTCGTTAAGGCTCCCCTTCGGTTAGCAACCCTATTTTTTTTTCTTTTACAATTAATCTTGTCTAGAGGAGTATTAAAGTCCTAAGTGATCAAACATGCGGAGCGACACACATGAGACAATCAAACGAACCCAAACAACTTTTTAACAGCCAAATTTTAACTTAACTACAGGCGGTATCGATACACCTATGGGGTGTATCGATACACCTTGACTAGGTCATAAAGTCAATGTCAGCCTGTGGAGACCGTATTGATACACCCAAGGAGTGTATCAATACCCTCCCCAAAGGTTGACTTCTCACAGTCAACGCTAAGATGACCGTACCGATACACCAAAGACCGGTATCGATACCAAGTTTGGACAGTGACCTCAGTGACCAAAATGGTATCGATACGCCTGAGACCGGTATCGATACCAAGTTGGACAGTAGCTCCAGTGTCCAAAATGGTATCGATACGTCTCCCCGCGTATCGAAACGAAAAGCCTGGAATAAGAAGGCCGTATCGATACGGGTCTAACCGTATCGATACCCCTGCTCTACAACTCCTCATTTCACTACTTGGTAACTTCACATACGATTCTAGATGCACTTTTAGGCACTCCTAAGCGTAAGCAAACATACATGCATCAAACCACAATTGAGACTTAGCATGGGAGGCATTTAATCTAACAAAAACATACAAACAAGACTCCATACAATTTCACAAAGAAGCATGTTTGGCGAGCACAAGACATCATTCACAATGTAGTCAAGCATAAGGCATACATAGGCCAACATCATACAAGTTTAGGCATATGCAAATAAACCACATAGGAAACATAGGTCATAATCCAAGAAGCAAAAGCATAACACAACATGAGCTTAAAAATTTCAAGCATAACCTCCTAAGAAGTTTGACCCCAACTCCTAACACTCTACACCCCATTGTCTAGACATTATTACAAAAGCAAACCATACTTAAACTTGCTTGAGAACTCCAAAAGCTCCTCCCTCGCCCGCTCACCTCCCGAACTCTAACGATCTGCACGTTGGAAACAAAAGAGCATAAGCATTCTAGCTTAGTGAGAGAGGCTCTACAATTCACAACATGCAGTTTTCCAAAACACGATTTATATGCAAGAAAGCAATGGATGCACAAGGGTCTATCTCAACCACAACATTTGGTTTGCACAAGCACAACCAACATACACTTACGGTGGGACTACACATCACCGTTTCGACTAGTGGATTTCCAATGGGACTACACATCAAAGTACTACCCTACTAGTCACTATCGGTGGGACTACACATCACCGTAGTTTAGACCACCATCACGTGAGGCACGAACTCAACACGACTACAACATTAACAACTTAAAATGCATTCAAATGATCACAACGCATCCACAATCAACATATCACAACACATGAGAGTAGAGAGGCTTACACACGGGTTTAGGTGACCCCTCAAGGTTCCACCCAAACCCCAAAGGAATCCATATCGAGCACAATGTAAAAACCAATAATTCTACTCACCGTTGCTACCCAAGAGAAGATCGAAGACCAAGCTCAAGACTCCGAAATCCCCGGATTTGTCCCCGAAGCTTCACCAACCAAAATTCCCGTTTCTAAACATTCCAACACCAAGCAAACAATCCCAAATCAGTCCATGTTCTAAAATACTCAACCCGGATTACATACCAATCACAAGATATCAATTTTTCCATTGCAAACAAACTCAAAGTTCCAAAATCCGAGCAGCCCTCAAGCACCCCTTAAAACCATTGATTTCAACCTTCAAACTACTCCCTAAAGCTTTCAAAATAATGCTTACATATACCCTAACCATTGGCCCTCTCATTTCTACATGGAACACCCCCATATCTCAACCCAAAACCTCCCCAAAACCCCATTCCGAGAAAACACCCAAAACCTTGTAAAAATCAATTTTTATTAGACCTTTTAGGTTGTATACTACTTATAGAACTTCATCAAATCAAAACTCAAGTCAAAAACTACAAAGGTAACATTTTTAATCAAGAACCCCCCCAATCTCTCAATCTCAAAACATGTGTAAAAAATGAAAACAAAAGGTATCAACTTGTAGAGAATAATGAGGGTAAGCTAAAAATGAAATTACCTTTGCAAAACCCTTCAAAACGAGCAAGCTAATGGATGGAATAGTATCCAAGGGGGAGATGGGTTCTTTTCACGTTGGAGAAGAAATAGATAGGGAAGAAGATGGCTTTCAAAACATTATTTTAGGTTTATTTGAAATTAAAAGACTAAAGACCCAAATGCCCTTAATGAATTTGGGGAATTACAATGGATGACATCCATGCTCAACTGGGCTTGTTTAGAAAATGGCCCAATTAAATTTTATATGTCTTAAAACTCGGGGCCCAACCTTTATTTTATTATTAAAAATTTGGAACCGAAACCCGAACTATTTTTAAATTATTAATTTCACCCGACCCCCGAACCCGGGTGTTACAACTCTCCCCTACTTAAGGAATTTCGTCCTCGAAATTACCTGACGGAAACAAATACGGAAACTGCTCAAGCATGTCCGCTTTCCTCTCCCACGTGGCTTCCTCCACACCTCTATGTCTTCATAAGACTTTGACCAACTCTATAGTCTTGCTACGCAATACCTTGCTATCAGAAGCAAGGATCTCAATTGGTTCCTCGTTGTAAGACAAGTCCGGATTTAACTCTATTTCTTCCACTGGCATGACATGGGACGGATCCGATCTATACCTCCTAAGCATCGACACATGAAATACATCATGAATCTTCTCTAGCTCAACTGGGAGTCTCAATCTATATGCAACCGGACCAATTCTCTCAACTATCTCATAAGGCCCTATGTACCTTGGGCTCAACTTGCCTTTCCTTCCAAACATCATCACCTTCTTCCATGGTGAGACCTTCAAAAACACTTTATCCCCCACGGAGTATTCCACCTCCTTCCTTTTTAAATCGGCATAGGACTTTTGCCGATCTGAAGCCGCTTTCAAGCGATCACATATCAATTTCACCTTCTCGGTGGTTCCCTTAAGTAACTCGGGCATCGGCACAAGTTTCTGTCCGGCCTCGGCCCAACATATCGGGGTCCTACACTTCCTACCATACAAAGCCTCATAGGGAGCCATCTGTATGCTCGTCTGAAAGCTGTTGTTGTACGCGAACTCCACTAATGGTAAGTGTTTCTCCCATGTCCCCTGGAAGTCTATGATACAACACCTCAACATATCCTCCAATATCTGAATCACCCTCTCAGACTGCCCATCTGATTGCGGATGATACGAAGTGCTGAAGTTCAACCATATGCCCAAAGCTCGATACAGACACTCCCAAAATCTAGAGGTAAATCTCGGATCTCGATCTGACACAATCGACTTCGGTACCCCATGTAGTCTCACAATCTCACGAATATACAATTCAGCCAACTTGTCTAATGTATAGGTAGTATGAACCGGTATGAAATGAGCACACTTGGTGAATCTATCTACAATCACCCACACTGAATTTTTCTTCGAAGGGGTCAACGGAAGTCCTGACACAAAGTCCATAGTGATGCGCTCCCACTTCCACTCTGGAATTTTCAACGGTTGCAACAACCCTGAGGGAAACTGGTGCTCAGCCTTGACTCTCTGACAAACCATGCATCTACTTATGAACTCGGCTACATCCTTTTTCAAACCAACCCAATAATACTCTTCCTTCAATCCTCGATACATCTTCGTACTACCCGGATGCATAGCAAAAGGGCTATTGTGAGCCTCACTCAAGATCGTACGCCTCAACTCGGCATCCTCCGGAACCACTATCCTATCCTTGAAACATAGGATCCCATTCTCTCCAAAACAATACTCAGTAGGCCTATCTTCGGCTATGTCTTACACGTGAGGTGCCAAGGACTCATCTCGCAACTGCTTCTCACGGATCAACTGAATCAATGATGGCTTAGCTTGAAGCTCGACCACTAACCCACCATCTGTGGACACACTCAACCTTGCAAACATCGCTCGCAACTCAACGGCCACCTTCCTACTCAAGGCATCGGCCACCACATTCGCCTTGCCCGGATGATACTCTATGGTAAGGTCATAATTTTTAAGGAGCTCTAACCACCTTCGTTGCCTAAGATTCAACTCCCTCTGGGACATCAAATATTTCAAACTCTTGTGGTCGGTGTACACAGTGCACTTCTCACCATAAAGATGATGTCTCCAAATTTTCAACGCGAACACCACTGCAGCCAACTCTATGTCATGTGTGGGGTAATTCTTCTCATGAACCTTCAACTGTCGGGAAGCATATGCCACTACCTTACCTTCTTGCATAAGCACACAACCTAGCCCCACGTAAGATGCATCACTGAAAATCACAAACTCCCTCCCCGGCTCGGGCTGAATCAAAATGGGAGCTTCGGTCAAAGCTTTCTTCAATTTCTCAAACGCTTCTTGTCTTGCATCTGACCATTCGTACGGAACATTTTTCTGTAGTAACTTGGTCAACGGAGCCTCTATCCTCGAGAACCCCTCAACAAACCTCTTATAGTACCCCGCCAAGCCTAGGAAACTGCGGATTTCTGTCACTGATTTCGGTTGCTTCCAATTCACGATGGCTTCAATCTTCTTTGGATCTACAATAATCCCACTAGCTGAGATCACGTGGCCTAGGAAGACCACCTCTCTAATCCAAAACTCACACTTACTTAGCTTGGCATACAGCTGATTCTCAAGTAGGGTCTGAAGCACTAACCTTAAGTGTTCATCGTGCTCCTCTTCGGTCCTAGAGTACACTAGGATGTCATCAATGAACACTACCACAAACCTGTCCAAGAACTTATGAAACACGCGGTTCATCATATCCATGAAGGCTGCTGGAGCATTGGTCAACCCGAAAGGCATCACCAAAAACTCATAATGCCCGTATCGTGTACGAAAAGCCGTCTTCGGTATGTCCACATCCTTTACCTTTAACTGATAATACCCAGACCTCAAGTCAATCTTTGAAAACACGGAAGCACCCCTCAACTGGTCTAGCAAGTCATCTATCCTTGGCAAGGGATATTTGTTTTTCACCGTCACCTTATTCAACTGTCTATAGTCTATGCACATTCTCATGCTACCATCCTTCTTTTTCACAAACAAGACCGAAGCACCCCACGGGGAAACACTAGGCCTAATAAAGCCTCTGTCAGTCAACTCCTGAAGCTGGGTCTTCAACTCTTTCAACTCTTTCGGTGCCATTCTATACGGGGCAATCGACACCGGTGTGGAATCAGAATAGGTCTCGATAGCAAACTCAACTGCTCTATCTGGAGGCAAGCCTGGTAGCTCTTCCGGAAAAACACTCGAAAAGTCACACACAGTCCTGATGTCCTGAGGTCTCGCCTCACTCATATCCGGGTTCATTACGTAAGCCAAGTAAGCCTGACACCCTGAACTCAACAACCTCTGAGCTTCCAAAGCCGAAACCACGTTGGACAAAAACTTGACATTCTCCCCAACTACCACAACCTCCAAGTCATCGGTAAGTCTCAAAGAAACCCTCTTAGTCTCGAAGTCAACATTGGCTCTATGCTCTACAAGCCAATCCATGCCCAAGATCAAATCAAAACCATAAAAGGGTAGCTCCATCATGTCGACCGGAAATACGTGGCCCTGAATCATCAAGGGACACCTCCTATACACTTTCCTAACTACCACTGTATCACCAAAAGAGCTAGTGACATTTACACCTACCTCTAGCCAATCACAAGGTAATCCTAATGACTTTGCATGCTCACCCAGAATATACGAATGCGTTGACCCCAGATCTATTAGAGAAAGCAAACTCAAAGACTGTAATGTGAAATTACCTGCAATGACATCAGTGTCATTCCCAGCCTCTCGCTGAGCGTACACCCTAGCCGGTCCTCCTCCCTCGGGCTGGACTGCTACCACATGAGCCAAGTTCCTCTGACCCTCATTCCTTGGCTGGAAGTTCCCACGGCCGCGCCCACGACCTCTCTGATGCTCAACACCCCTCGCTGGAGCCGGTCCTCCCCTAACTGGGTGTGGACAATCACGCCTCAAATGGTCTCGGGAGCTACAGTTCCAACACGCCCCAAACATACCCATACACTCACCTGGGTGGCGTCTCCCGCACCTAGTGCACTCTGGAATGTGCCCAACGGCCCCTTGGCCCTGACGGCCCTGACCATGGTTACCACCCCTAGGTCTCGTATCCGGCTGGTACCTCCTATCCCTATGCCTCTTGGCATGATCCCTATCCCAGTTCGCATGTCTCTTCCCGGAGTCAGACCCACCAGCACGTGCTCTAGAGCTCAGGTTCTGCTCTACATCCTTGGCCCTAGAAACCAAGACATCGAACTCAGTGTAGTCGGCGGCCAACATGTAGGTCTTCACATCAGTAGTCAACCCATATCTGAAACGCTCACATCGCTCCTTCTCATCCGGAATCAACTCTGGCGCGTACTGGCTCAATCTCACAAACTAGATCTCATACTCGGACACGGTCCTATTGCCTTGAACCAAAGCCATGAACTCTCTTTTCTTTTCATCTAAGTACCGAACTCCGAGGTACTTCCTCTTAAAAGCATTCCTGAAAAACTCCCATGTGATATCCGTCTCGGCCATACCAGAAATAGCAGTGGTCCACCAAGTATAAGCGTCTCCCTGAAGCAATGAGACAATGCATCCCAACTTACGGGCATCCGAACACTCTATCTGGCCCAAGATACGAGTAGTGCTCTCAAGCCACCCTTCCGAACCCTCCGGAGACAATCCACGAAACTCAACTGCCCCCAAATTTCGGAGCCTCTCTAGGGGTAATCCTGTCCTCGCACCCTGAGGTGGAGCTGCAGCTTGCATACCGGCCAAAGCTGTCTGAAAAGCTCCGGCTATAGTCTGGATCAAATGAGCCACATCTGGGCCTGCCTGTCCTTGGCCCGCTTGAGCCCCATTACCTCCCACATTAGCCTCAGCCTGAGGCCCATTACCATCACCTCCGACATTCCCCCCATTACCACCGGGAGCATTAAGAGCAGGAGGCGCGTTCTCGGGTGCCTGGTCACCCGCCCTAGGCCGTCCCCTCAGTCTCACCATAGCAATTAAAGTAATCTAGAACAACAAACACACAACAACAAAGAAACGTTAGGTTAGCAAGGGGAAAAGGACTCCGGTTCTCAAGCTCTTTAAACCAAAACAATTTCCCTTTTTATTTTGACAACAATGCCTAACAATGGGGACTCAAACCAACTCTCAAACAACAACAAGGTCACCATGGCATGCATACATAAACCGTGCTAAAAACAAAATTTAGACATGTATGACAAAACACTCATAATACCTTAACTTACCTCACTTACCTGCCCGAGGTCTCGGAAACCTCAGGCTCTGATACCAATAAATGTAACCCCCTCGTCCCGGTCTGGCCGGATGACCGGTCCAAGTGAGCTACACGGGGAAAATCGAAGTGAAACCCGTTAAGGCTCCCCTTCGGTTAGCAACCCTATTTTTTTTTCTTTTACAATTAATCTTGTCTAGAGGAGTATTAAAGTCCTAAGTGATCAAACATGCGGAGCGACACACATGAGACAATCAAACGAACCAAACAACTTTTTAACAGCCAAATTTTAACTTAACTGCAGGCGGTATCGATACTACTAAGGGGTGTATCGATACACCTAAGGGGTGTATCGATACACCTTGACTAGGTCTTAAAGTAAATGTCAGCTTGTGAAGACCGTATCGATACACCCAAGGAGTGTATCGATACCCTCCCCAAAGGTTGACTTCTCACAGTCAACGCTAAGATGACCGTACCGATACGCCAAAGACCGGTATCGATACCAAGTTTGGACAGTGACCTCAGTAACCAAAATGGTATCAATACGCCTGAGACCGGTATCGATACCAAGTTGGACAGTAGCTCCAGTGTCCAAAATGGTATCGATACGTCTCCCCGCGTATCGAAACGAAAGGCCTGGAATAAGAAGGCCGTATCGATACGGGTCTAACCGTATCGATACCCCTGCTCTGCAACTCCTCATTTCACTACATGGTAACTTCACATACGATTCTAGATGCACTTTTAGGCACTCCTAAGCGTAAGCAAACCTACATGCATCAAACCACAATTGAGACTTAGCATGGGAGGCATTTAATATAACAAAAACATACAAACAAGACTCCATACAATTTCACAAAGAAGCATGTTTGGCGAGCACAAGACATCATTCATAATGTAGTCAAGCATAAGGCATACATAGGCCAACATCATACAAGTTTAGGCATATGCAAATAAACCACATAGGAAACATAGGTCATAATCCAAGAAGCAAAAGCATAACACAACATGAGCTTAACAATTTCAAGCATAACCTCCTAAGGAGTTTGACCCCAACTCCTAACACTCTACACCCTATTGTCTAGACATTATTAAAGCAAACCATACTTAAACTTGCTTGAGAACTCCAAAAGCTCCTCCTTCGCCCGCTCGCCTCCCGAACTCTAACGATCTGCACGTTGGAAACAAAAGAGCATAAGCATTCTAGCTTAGTGAGAGAGGCTCTACAATTCACAACATGCAGTTTTCCAAAACACGATTTATATGCAAGAAAGCAATGGATGCACAAGGGTCTATCTCAACCACAACATTTGGTTTGCACAAGCACAACCAACATACACTTACGGTGGGACTACACATCACCGTTTCGACTAGTGGATTTCCAATGGGACTACACATCAAAGTACTACCCTACTAGTCACTATCGGTGGGACTACACATCACCGTAGTTTAGACCACCATCACGTGAGGCACGAACTCAACACGACTACAACATTAACAACTTAAAATGCATTCAAATGATCACAACGCATCCACAATCAACATATCACAACACATGAGAGTAGAGAGGCTTACACACGGGTTTAGGTGACCCCTCAAGGTTCCACCCAAACCCCAAAGGAATCCATATCGAGCACAATGTAAAAACCAATAATTCTACTCACCGTTGCTACCCAAGAGAAGATCGAAGACCAAGCTCAAGACTCCGAAATCCCCGGATTTGTCCCCGAAGCTTCACCAACCAAAATTCCCGTTTCTAAACATTCCAACACCAAGCAAACAATCCCAAATCAGTCCATGTTCTAAAATACTCAACCCGGATTACATACCAATCACAAGATATCAATTTTTCCATTGCAAACAAACTCAAAGTTCCAAAATCCGAGCAGCCCTCAAGCACCCCTTAAAACCATTGATTTCAACCTTCAAACTACTCCCTAAAGCTTTCAAAATAATGCTTACATATACCCTAACCATTGGCCCTCTCATTTCTACATGGAACACCCCCATATCTCAACCCAAAACCTCCCAAAAACCTCCCCAAAACCCCATTCCGGGAAAACACCCAAAACCTTGTAAAAATCAATTTTTATTAGACCTTTAGGTTGTATACTACTTATAGAACTTCATCAAATCAAAACTCAAGTCAAAAACTACAAAGGTAACATTTTTAATCAAGAACCCCCCCAATCTCCCAATCTCAAAACATGTGTAAAAAATGAAAACAAAAGGTATCAACTTGTAGAGAATAATGAGGGTAAGCTAAAAACGAAATTACCTTTGCAAAACCCTTCAAAACGAGCAAGCTAATGAATGGAATAGTATCCAAGGGGGAGATGGGTTCTTTTCACGTTGGAGAAGAAATAGATAGGGAAGAAGATGACTTTCAAAACATTATTTTAGGTTTATTTGAAATTAAAAGACTAAAGACCCAAATGCCCTTAATGAATTTGGGGAATTACAATGGATGACATCCATGCTCAATTGGGCTTGTTTAGAAAATGGCCCAATTAAATTTTACATGTCTTAAAACCCGGGGCCCAACCATTATTTTATTATTAAAAATTTGGAACCGAAACCCGAACTATTTTTAAATTATTAATTTCACCCGACCCCCGAACCCGGGTGTTACATACATTGTTTCAAATTCTTGAGACGAAACACGACCAAGAATGAGGAATTTGAGAATGTTCCAGTGAACCCTAGAGATTCACTAGCTTTCAACAGATCAATGGATCGAGTAGCCCTCCTCTGAACACCATTCAAGATCCAGCGACAAAACCTAAACCAAGGGACCATTCAAAGCCGGATTCGACATTGCCTCTAAGAACCCCATATAAACATGGGTTTTCGACAAAATCCAGGTACAGTTGGGCGAAGAATGAATCGTCCGAATCAGATTTGCATGATGGGGGGACATCAGATATGACTCCGAGGGTGAGTAGGGTAATAGGGAGGGCGAAAGTTTTGAATACAGTTGCACAAACTGTTATTCAGAGAGTAATTCGACACAAAGTACACCAACAAAGAGCGTTGTTAGTAAGCCTCCAGTTTTGAGTTATAGGATCAAATTTGATGGGAATGGAGGAATGTGTGGAGGGAATTTTGCTGCATCGTATAATGGAATGCCTAGTTCTTCTTCTGTTCTTGTTACTGTTGAAGTTCCTCACTTCGACCTTAAGGAAGATCCTCTTTTTGGATGGATCACAATGTACAAGTAAGTCACTCAAATATTGACCTTTACATTTACATACCGAAATTTGTAGTTCATTGTGATAATTGAAGAAAAAACTGGATTGATTTGCTAATTTTGTTGATGATTATGAAAACTTAGGTTCTTATTCGGTTCTGTCCTCTCAACGACGTAGAAGAACACAAATGGCTACCACATATGCTCTACTTGTGCAACTGTTGCTTTTGTAGGTGTGAATAGACTATCAGAGGCAAGCCATAATAATCTCAAGATGCAGAATCAGTGGAGATGACCTTGAGTTAGGATGCTCTTCTAAACGAACATGCTACTATGTTGAAGAAGCAGAAAAACATATTTGTTCCCTTGAGATTGACGTTGCAAAGGCGGAGGAAGCTTGCACTACACTGTGTGTGTGTGGCTCTTACCACCAGGCTTTGTTGGCGCTAAACCCTTAATAGACTAATATAGTGGCAAACCAATTGTTTTAATTAACAATATGCTTTATGGAACTGCGAAATTTTTGCAGATAAACCCGGCCTCCCTCCCACTCTATGTGTGTGTGTGGCTCTTACCACCAGGCTTTGTTGGCGCTCAGTTTGACGATTCCATGATGTCAAATTTGGGACAAGAAAGAGCATAAAGAAGATGAGGTTTTGGGTTCACATCAAGTTTCTCCTAAATCATATCTTTTCTCAAAACCCTAATTTTCTTTCATTTATTTTAAAATATCAACATGTGCTCTAATTTCCTCTTAAACTAGGGAATTGGATTATCGCCTGGTGTTTTATTTTGGAAAACTGATGCTCGCAAGAAAACCCCACCTGAGAAAAAAATTGGTTTATAAAGAAGACAAAGGCATGGACTGATAATTGCTTTGCCTTTTAACCGTTATATTGAAATAAAAAATATATTATTTTTTTCTGCCGCTTGAAGAAAAAAGAGCTTGACCTGAGCTTGTGAATGTAACTGGTACAACCAAACCATAACAAAAGATAAGGTAAATTCCTTCATTTTTAGGATTGTAATTATGCACTGTGTTGTATATGGATGTATTTAAAGCTATGCCCTGTTGCATCTATGCTTTCTTTAGATGTGTTGTGCTTTCATTTCTTTGAGCATGCATACATCCATCCATACATCCTTGCATCCATGCATATATCCATACATGATACATATACATGCATGCACATCCATCCATCCATACATATACATGCATCCATACACATCCATACATGCATACATACATACATACATACATATACATGCATACATACATAACAAACTTTATTTCTAATTTAACATAACTAATTCGATTACAACTTACAAAAGAGATACTATTGCAGGGCAACTTTGAGTTATTGTTTGGAGAGTAATTCGACACAAAGTACTCCAACAAATAGCATTGTTAGTAAGCCTCCAGTTTCGGGTTATAAGAACAAATTTGGTGGGAATTGTGGAATGTATGGAGGGAATTTTGCTGCATTGTATAGAGGAATACCTAGCTCTTTCTCTTGTGGTCCGGTTACTGTTGTGAATACTGTTGAAAAGTTCCTCACATTGACCTTAAGGAAGATCCCTCTTTTTGGTTGGATCACAATGTACAGGTAAATCCCTCAAAAATTGACTTTTACATTTACATACACAAATTTATTGTTCATTGTGATAATTGACGAAAAATCTGGATTAATTTGCTAATTTGGTTGATGATTAATTTGAAAACTTTTACATTTACATTTACATACACAAATTTATTGTACATTTACTTTTGTGGATTAATTTGCAGTTAAACTCTTTGGATGCAGTGCTTGCTGGTGCCTTGAGAAGGGAGAAATTGGGAGAAACTTCAATGTAAAAGTTTGAAGCTACAGATATTTTCAAAGGTAAGTCAGACACGAAAATGCTGTTAGAATTTGTTATTTGTTCTCTAATTTCTTCTACATGTGTATTTCAACTTTCACCTGTTTTCTCTGGTTCATTTTCAAGAGGCGGAAGTGAATGCTATAGATAATTTCAAAGGGAACTCAGAGCCTTGAGTTGACGGACTCATGATAGTGGATGTCGCTCTCTTTACCTTTTTAACAGTGGCAATTTTTCCATACAATTCCTCCCTAATCTAGTCATTTCTTATTTTAACTTTCAGCTGATATTTTAGGTTCACGTTCAAGAGGTGTAGGTGAATGCTACAGATATTTTCAAAGGTAACTCAGAGACCAAACTGTTAGAATTTGTTATTTGTTCTTTAATTTCTTCTACATGTGTATTTGCTTTGCGTGGTTCAAGTTAATTCTCTATTCAAATCAGGTTTACATTGTTAAGCGATCATTATGATTCTTTGGCTGTCAAATGTGAATATTGAAAATGGGCATATGAACACCATTTTTTCTATGAACCTCATGGTTCACGAAGAAGTTTCATAAGTTATTCTTTTGTTTTTCTTTTCCCTAATCTAAATGAAGCATTTGCTGGGAATCTGGGACACCGTAAGGATTCGGCAAAAATGAATGATGAGAAGTACTAAAAAGGAACTAGTGTTTGTTGGAGTATACATGTGAAGTTAGTTGGAACTTATTGGATTTACCAGTATTTAGGTATTAATATATATTTTTAAAGTAATAATGTTGTTACTATTTCTTTGTATCTTGTTCAAAATCAAAATCTTGCTTGTTATATTCGTGTAAAATAGTGAAAGCATTTAGTTACAAGATGCGGATATTCTATCTTTTTATCCCCCGAATTTATTCTACTTTTGAAAATATTATCAGTCAATAATAAAAGGTTAAGGAGCCATAAGGTTTTGGTCCTGCAAACCAGCATTCTACTGTGATCTTCCTATTCATTTGAATCACCCTCATGTAATATCCTCAAATCAGATATGGGCTGGAGTTGTCTCACTTCATCAGGTCGTCCCTTCAATTCATCTTTTCAGGATCGTGATTCTACAGAATAAAAACAAAAGCTTTTTTTTACAAACAAAGCAAGAGCTTGAGAATGCTATTGGTATGCAGACATTCCAGCAAAGGGGTTGAAACCGGACACAATGTTGCTCGTTAAAGGTATATCTGTTCAGCCCCAAGCTTCGTTGAATGTCAAGGACTCAATTAAGGTATGATTGGTTGATTTATCAATTTGAATCTTGTATGGAGTGTATGAATTAAACTCTGCACACTTGTTTGGTGCATGAATGTTTAGTTGGCCTTTGCCACATGAGGAAAGGGAGAGAATGGTTCGAAGGACGAAGTTTGAAGAGCCATGGGTTGAACAGATCCAAGAACTTGAGGTTTATTTCTCATAACACTTGCTTACTATTTTTTTGTTACTGCTGATTAATATTAATTTGAAAGATATGTGGCCTTCACACCTTTATTGCAGAATGTTATGATGGAGTAATTTTTAGAGGATCTACATAGGTGCTTATTGAGCACTGATTTCAAGATGCAAGTTGATGGTCTTGAGATGATACAAAATGTTTCCCACGATAACATAGGTGCTTATTGAGCATTGATAACATAGGATCTACATAGGTGCTTATTGAGCACTGATTTCAAGATTACTGTGTTTGGACATGCAGACAGGAAGTGGAAAGGCATATACAATGCTTGGAGACATTGAAGATTTGGAAGTCAAGCTAACGGGGCATGACACCGCTGATTTTTGGTTTATGCAAGCATTTTTTTTAACATTATCTCTATCTCTTTCGTTACAGGAAGAGGAAATCCGAAGGGATGAGAAGTTAAAATACAATTGCAAGTGCTCTTTCCTTGAAATTTATAATGAGCAAATAACCGTTCTTGATCCCTCTGCTACCAACTTGCTTGTAAGTTTCCTATTTTCTTATGTTTTCGATTCATATTTTTCCTCCAGCTAATTTTCATTACGCAATTCTTAATTTTTAGCTAAGGGAAGATGTTAAGAAAGGGGTGTACGTGGAAAATCTCAATGAACTTGAAGTTCACACCGTGAGTGATATTTAATTTTCCATAGGGTTCTTTAAATGGGGGAGTTGCTGCAACAAATTTGAACAGGGAGAGCAGTCATTCACATTGTGTTTAACGTGCATTATTGAGTGCAGGTGGGAAAAAGACTCGACAACTAATTTGATGTTTGCAAGATTAAACCTCGTTGATTTCGCTGGTTCTGAAAGGTACCGTTCAAAGCAGTTTGGTGGAGCATGTATATGTCTGTGTTTTAGTATATTTGTGTGATGAAATTCCTATCAACGCTAGGGAACTTAAAACTACTTCTCTTTTTCTTCCACAGATATTGATGATTTTTATTATATTTCCTTTGCTTAACTTTTAGTCATTGCTAGTCAAACTTATGAGTACATATTATCATATGCAGTCATGTAATTATGATTGTTGTGGATGTGGCTAATGTAAAGCCATGGAACTCCGTATAGAGACTCAAAGCTCACCGTTCTAGCTTTCTTCTTTAGGTCAGTTTCAGTTTCTGTTTTATTTTGTCCTTACTGCATTGCAGTGACGACATTTCATCTTAAATGTGATACATGATTCACTCGGTGGAAATTCTAAAACAATGATAATTGCCAATGTTAAGTCAAGGAATCCTTATAACTTTCCAATCCTTAGAGCCAAGTCAATTGGCACATCAAGAGTGCATCTATGAGTTTAAGTTAGCTTTGGTTCTTTAAGTTGAGGATTTTATACTTCTAGAAAACCTTTCAGTCACTTTGCTGACCGCTTCAGCTTAATTTTTTTTGTAATTTCATTATATATATAGGCATGCATGCATGTATGTCTGTGTATGTATCTCTGTTTCCATATGTGTGTGTATCACATTATTTGGTTATGGCCACTTTGACTACCATTGGCAATGTTGCATCTGCAATGTGATCGGTTGTCGAGAAAGCAAGCAAGGTTTTGGTGGACACACTTTGTCATTTAAAAACACTTCTATTCTTTTAGAAGTTCTAAGAAATTGGTACATCGAGAATGCATCTATGTTGGTTCTTAGAAGTTCTTTTGCATGCAACTATTTATAACATTTAACTACTTTCTAATCAAACACTTTTTCTTAGAAATGCCTAGCTCTTCTTCTAGTGGTCCGATTACTGTTGTGAATACTGTTGAAGTTCCTCACTTCGACCTTAAGGAAGATCCCTCTTTTTGGATGTATCACAATGTACAGGTAATCACTCAAAAATTGTCTTTTACAATTTACATACACAAATATATAGTTAAAAAATCTTGATTAAGTTACTAATTTTATTGATGATTCTGAAAACTTAGGTTTTTATTCGGGTCCGCCTCTCAATGACGTAGAGACGGACACAAATGGCTTCAATAGATGCTTAAAGCAAGAAATGAGTATCGCTTGGATTGGCAGCCGGAAACTGGATTTACGTTTGATCATGTGGCATGTGAAACAGTAGACTGGGTCTGGCTATAACAGTCGTTTGTTTGCCTACGGCCAGGTACTTTCTTTGAAACCTAGTCCCTTCTTCTTACCTATATTAGTAATGTTGACATTATTGTGTTTGGACACGCAAACAGGAAGTGGAAAGACATATACAATCCTTGGAGACATTGAAGATTTGGAAGTCAAGCCAACGGGGCATGACACCACTGATTTTTGGTTTATGCAAGCACTTTTGTTTAACATTCTCTCTATCTCTTTCGTTACAGGAAGAGGAAATCCGAAGGGATGATAAGTTAAAATACAATTGCAGGTGCTCTTTCCTTGAAATTTATAATGAGCAAATAACCGTTCTTCTTGATGCCTTTACGCATTTCTTAATTTTCATTAGATACCAGGGAACTGCTGCTCATTCCTCTCAATACATTTAATTTAAATTGCTTATATTATTGTTTTAAATAAAAATTGCTTATATTCTTGTTTTAATCAATGTTTTTTGCCATAGGTTTTTTAAACATGTGAGTTGCTGCAACAAATATGAACAGGGTGAGCATTTAATTGCATGTTATTTTCCTTTTCTATTTTGAAAACTGTGCCTTCTTTTATCATTTTTAAACCAGCTTCATTTTTGTTTCAATTCAGGTCTTTTGGTTGTGGAATTTTACTTCCTAGGTAAGATAGAAATACCATGTTTGTTGTCTGGTTGACAATGCACCCTAAGATTGAAAAGAATAATTTTTTGGAATTTTATTTCTTTTATCATTTTTAAACCAGCTTCATGTTATGTTTGCAGCATCATTTACCTGAAAGTAAGGCTGTTCACTTTTTAAACTTCAATTTCTTTTTGTTTGAAATGTTTTCATTTCGTTTTTTTTGTGTGTGCTTACATTGTTTCAAATTCTTGAGACGAAACACGACCAAGAATGAGGAATTTGAGAATGTTCCAGTGAACCCTAGAGATTCACTAGCTTTCAATCGATCAATGGATCGAGTAGCCCTCCTCTGAACACCATTCAAGATCCAACGACAAAACCTAAACCAAAGGACCATTCAAAGCCGGATTCGACATTGCCTCTAAAAACCCCATATAAACAGGGTGAGCAAATAACCGTTCTTCTTGATCCCTTTACGCATTTCTTAATTTTCATTAGATACCAGGGAACTGCTGCTCACTCCTCTCAATACATTTAATTTAAATTGCTTATATTATTGTTTTAGATCAAAATTGCTTATATTCTTGTTTAATCAATGTTTTTTTGCCATAGGTTTCTTTAAATATGTGAGTTGCTGCAACAAATATGAACAGGGTGAGCATTTAATTGCATGTTATTTTCCTTTTCTATTTTGAAAACTGTGCCTTCTTTTATCATTTTTAAACCAGCTTCATTTTTGTTTCAATTAAGGTCTTTTGGTTGTGGAATTTTACTTCCTAGGTAAGATAGAAATACCATGTTTGTTGTCTGGTTGACAATGCACCCTAAGATTAAAAAGAACAGATTTTTGGAATTTTATTTCTTTTATCATTTTTAAACCAGCTTCATGTTATTTTTGCCTTTTATAATTTTTGTTTTCAACATCATTTACCTGAAAGTAACGTTGTTCACTTTTTAAACTTCAATTTTTTTTGTTTGAAATGTTTTCATTTCGTTTTTTTCATGCTTACATTGTTTCAAATTCTTGAGACGAAACACGACCAAGAATGAGGAATTTGAGAATGTTCCAGTGAACCCTAGAGATTCACTAGCTTTCAACCGATCAATGGATCGAGTAGCCCTCCTCTGAACACCATTCAAGATCCAACGACAAAACCTAAACCAAGGGACCATTCAAAGCCGGATTCGACATTGCCTCTAAAAACCCCATATAAACATGGGTTTTCGACAAAAGCCAGGTACAGTTGGGCGAAGAATGAATCGTCCGAATCAGATTTGCATAATGAGGGGACATCAGATATGACTCCGAGGGTGAGTAGGGTAATAGGGAGGGCGACAGTTGTGAATACAGTTGCACAAGCTGTTATTCGGAGAGTAATTCGACACAAAGTACACCAACAAAGAGCGTTGTTAGTAAGCCTCCAGTTTTGAGTTATACGATCAAATTTGATGGGAATTGAGGAATGTCTGGAGGGAATTTTGTTGTATCGTACAGTGGAATGCGTAGTTCTTCTTCGGGTCTTGTTACTGTTGAAGTTCCTCACTTCGACCTTAAGGAAGATCCTCTTTTTGGATGGATCACAATGTACAGGTAAGTCACTCAAAAATTGACCTTTACATTTACATACAGAAATTTGTAGTTCATTGTGATAATTGAAGAAAAAATCTGGATTGATTTGCTAATTTTGTTGATGATTCTGAAAACTTAGGTTCTTATTCGGGTTCGTCTTCTCAACGACGTAGAAGAACACAAATGGCTACCACATATGCTCTACTTGTGCAACTGTTGCTTTTGTAGGTGTGAATAGACTATCAGAGGCAAGCCATAATAATCTCAACATGCAGTATCAGTGGAGATGACCTTGAGTAAGGATGCTCTTCTAAACGAACATTCTACTATGTTGAAGAAGCAGAAAAACATATTTGTTCCCTTGAGATTGACGTTGCAAAGGCAGAGGAAGCTTGCACTACACTCCAACAGAGACTTCTGTAGGAGGAGCAGCGTGCTGCTTCTATTAAACAAAAGCATGAAGATATGACATTTTGAAGACACGGGAGGAGCTGTCTAAGCTAAGAACTGGTGTATCCACACTCAGGGATCATATGGGTACACGTAGAGATTTTGACAGAAGACCTAAAAAAAAGTGTTAGAGAAAGACATTATAACTCTAATGGCAGAGATGAACGACAGGTAAGATAATTTCCTGTTTTATTCTATCCTTATTGCATTGCAGTGACGACATTTCATCTTAAATGTGATACAGGATTCACTTGGTGGAAATTCCAAAAGAATGATAATTGCCAATGTTAGCCCTTATATCTGGTTAGTTTCTATTTTTGACACTTCAAGTATTTCAACTTGATAATAAGTGTGTATGATTCTGACCAACTTCTAATACCTTACATTTTTCAGCTGCTAAAAATAATTTAACACTAAAGTTTACTCAGCGAGCTAAATTAATTCAAAACAATGTGAGTGTAATCCTATTGCATGTTACATATTTTATAAAAATACTTCAGTTTTCTCAATTAAAAGTTTCTCCTGTTGGTGGTGTAGGCTGTGGTGAATGAGATTCCATTGGAGATGTCAATCTTAAAGATAGAACATATTTACTGCTGTTAGTTGGTATTCTTTGGTCACTTCACCATATCCCATTTGTTAGATTGATCTTAACTATTGATTTTATGGGAAATATACTACAAGAGGGCATCTGTGCTGATGCAACCTCTTTTGACTTGTGTTCTGGGCTATTGACGTCATGTATTTCTGAAGCAAAAAATTGTGTTAATCTAGTTGTTGGGAGGCAAGAAGAATAATATGAACAAGTTGTTGATGTACTTGGATATGAATCCTAAGGCGCTATGAGAATGTCCACCAAGCAGGTAGCACTTAGCAGGAAAATGCAGCAGCGATGGTTATTTTTTCCTTAATAGACTAATATAGTGGCAAACCAATTGTTTTAATTAACAATATGCTTTATGGAACTGCGAAATTTTTGCAGATAAAACCGACCTCCCTCCCCCTCTGTGTGTGTGTGGCTCTCGCCACCAGGCTTTCTTGGCGCTCAGTTTGACGATTCCACGATGTCACATTTGGGACAGGAAAGAGCATAAAGAAGATGAAGTTTTGGGTTCACATCAAGTTTCTCCTAAATCATATCTTTTCTCAAAACCCTAATTTTCTTTCATTTATTTTAAAATATCAACATGTACTCTAATTTCCTCTTAAACTAGGGAATTGGATTATCGCCTGGTGTTTTATTTTGGAAAACTGATGCTCGCAAGAAAACCCCACCTGAGATAAAATCGGTTTATAAAGAAGACAAAGGCATGGACTGATATTTGCTTTGCCTTTTAACCGTTATATTGAAATAAAAAATATTTTTTTTCTGCCGCTTGAAGAAAAAAGAGCTTGACCTAAGCTTGTGAATGTAACTGGTACAGCCAAACCATAACGAAAGATAAGGTAAATTCCTTCATTTTTAGGATTGTAATTATGCACTGTGCTGTATATGGATGTATTTAAAGCTATGCCCTGTTGCATCTATGCTTTATTTAGATGTGTTGTGCTTTCATTTCTTTGAGCATGCATACATCCATCCATACATCCTTGCATACATGCATATATCCATACATGATACATATACATGCATGCACATCCATACATACATACATATACATACATCCATATACATGCATCCATACACATCCATACATGCATACATACATAACAAACTTTATTTCTAATTTAACATAACTAATTCGATTACACCTTACAAAAGAGATACTATTGCAGGGCAACTTCGAGTTATTGTTTGGAGAGTAATTCGACACAAAGTACACCAACAAATAGCATTGTTAGTAAGCCACCAGTTTCGGGTTATAATAACAAATTTGGTGGGAATGGTGGAATGTATGGAGGGAATTTTGTTGCATTGTATAGAGGAATACCTAGCTCTTTTTCTTGTGGTCCGGTTACTGTTGTGAATAATGTTGAAAAGTTCCTCACATTGACCTTAAGGAAGATCCTTCTTTTTGGTTGGATCACAATGTACAGGTAAATCCCTCAAAAATTGACTTTTACATTTACATACACAAATTTATTGTTCATTGTGATAATTGACAAAAATTTGGATTAATTTGCTAATTTTGTTGATGATTAATTTGAAAACTTTTACTTTTACATTTACATACACAAATTTATTGTACATTTACTGTTGTTGATTAATTTGCAGTTAAACTCTTTGGATGCAGTGCTTGCTGGTGCCTTGAGAAGGGAGAAAATGGGAGAAACTTCAATGTAAAAGTTTGAAGCTACAAATATTTTCAAAGGTAAGTCAGACACGAAACTGCTGTTAGAATTTGTTATTTGTTCTCTAATTTATTTTACATGTGTATTTCAACTTTCACCTGTTTTCTCTGATTCATTTTCAAGAGGCGGAAGTGAATGCTATAGATAATTTCAAAGGGAACTCAGAGCCTTGAGTTGACGGACTCATGATAGTGGATGTCGCTCACTTTACCTTTTTAACAGTGGCAATTTTTCCATACAATTCCTCCCTAATCTAGTCATTTCTTATTTTAACTTTCAGCTGTTATTTTAGGTTCACGTTCAAGAGGTGTAGGTGAATGCTATAGATATTTTCAAAGGTAACTCAGAGACCAAAGTGTTAGAATTTGTTATTTGTTCTTTAATTTCTTCTACATGTGTATTTGCTTTGCGTGGTTCAAGTTAATTCTCTATTCAAATCAGGTTTACATTGTTAAGCGATCATTATGATTCTTTGGCTGTCAAATGTGAATATTGAAAATGGGCATATGAACACCATTTTTTCTAGGGTAAAGTACACAGACGGTCACTGAACTTTGGTAAAAAAAACAAAATGGTAACTAAATTTTCAAAAATCACAAAATGGCAATTAAACTTTATGTTTTATAATAAAATGGTAACTAGACGTTAAATGCCGTTAAGTGACTGTTATAAACTTTGGTATAATAACACATTTAGTCCTTCATATTTATACATTCAATCAATTTAGTCCTAATTCGAAACAATTCACTAAATTTAGCCCTCATTATTTACAGATTCTTTCAATTTTGTCCTTAAAGCAAAATTCCAAAGTATGGTAACATGATAAATAATTACAATTAAATTTTTATAGGAACTCAAAAACTCGACTCGACTCGAATCGAAAAAAAATTCGAATAAAGTTTGAGTTGTAAAATATGACGCGTCAACTCGAATAACTCGAAATTTTTTAACTCGACTCGATCGAACGCTCATCTCTATCTTAAGATATGACGCGTCAACTCGAATAACTCAAAATATTCGAATATTTTATACCATTTTTTCCTTTTAAATCGAATATTTTTTAAAATAGAATATTCAATATTTTCATATTTAAATCACATCGAATATTTAATAACTACTTTAAATATTCAATTTAATTTAAAAATATTCGATTTAAAAGAAAAATGATTTAAAATATTCGAATATTCAATAACTATTTTAAATATTCGAATATTTAATAACTAATTTAAATATTTATTAAATATTCGAATATTTTAAATCAATTGTTTCTTGTAAATTGAATATTTTTAAATTAAATCGAATATTTAAAGTAGTTATTAAATATTCGATGTGATTTAAAAGAAAAAATGATTTAAAATATTTGAATATTTCGAGTTATTCGAGTTGACGCGTCATATCTTAAGATAGAGGTGAGCGTTCGATCTATTCGAGCCAAAAAATTTCGAGTTATTCGAGTTGACACATCATATTTTACAACTCAAACTTTATTTGAAATTTTTTCGATTCGAGTCGAGTTTTTGAGTTCCTATAAAAATTTAATTAAATATTTGAATATTTTAAATCATTTTTTTTCTTTTAAATCGAATATTTTTAAATTAAATTGAATATTTAAAGTAGTTATTAAATATTCGATGTGATTTGAATATGAAAATATTAAATATTCTATTTAAAAAAAATGTTCTGTTTAACAGAAAAAATGATTTAAAATATTTGAATATTTCGAGTTATTCAAGTTGACGCGTCATATCTTAAGATAGAGGTGAGTGTTCGATTGAGTAGATTCAAAAAATTTCGAGTTATTCAAGTTTACGCGTCATATTTTTCAACTCAAACTTTATTTGAAATTTTTTCGATTCGAGTCGAGTCGAGTTTTCGAGTTCCTATAAAAATTTAATTAAATATTCGAATATTTTAAATCATTTTTTTCTTTTAAATCGAATATTTAAAGTTGTTATTAAATATTCAATTTAAAAGAAAAAATGATTTAAAATATTCGAATATTTCGAGTTATTCGAGTTGACATGTCATATCTTAAGATAGAGATGAGCGTTCGATCGAGTCGAGTCAAAAAATTTTGAGTTATTCGAGTTGACGCGTCATATTTTACAACTCAAACTTTATTTGAATTTTTTCGATTCGAGTCGAGTTTTCGAGTTCCTATAAAAATTTAATTGTAATTATTTATCATGTTATCATACTTTGTAATTTTGCTTTAAGGACCAAATTGAAAGAATGCATAAATTACGAGGGCTAAATTTAGTGAATTGTTTCGAATTAGGATTAAATTGATTGAATGTATAAATATGAAGGACTAAAAGTGTTATTATACCAAATTTTATAACAGTCACTTAACGGCATATAACGTCTAGTTACCATTTTGTTATAAAACATAAAGTTTAATTGCCATTTTGTGATTTTTGAAAGTTTGGTTACCATTTTGTTTTTTTACCAAAATTTAGTGACCGTCTGTGTACTTTACCCTTTTTTGGGTTCTATGAACCTCATGGTTCACGAAGAAGTTTCATAAGATATTCTTTTGTTTTTCTTTTCCCTAATCTAAATGAAGCATTGGCTGGGAATCTGGGACACCGTAAGGATTCGGCAAAAATGAACGATGAGAAGTACTAAAAAGGAACTAGTGTTTGTTGGAGTATACATGTGAAGTTAGTTGGAACTTATTGGATTTATCAGTATTTAGGTATTAATATATTTTTTAAAGTAATAATGTTGTTACTATTTCTTTGTATCTTGTTCAAAATCAAAATCTTGCTTGTTATATTCGTGTAAAATAGTGAAAGCATTTAGTTACAAGATACGGATATTCTATCTTTTTATCCCCCGAATTTATTCTACTTTTGAAAATATTATCAGTCAATAATAAAAGGTTAAGGAGCCATAAGGTTTTGGTCCTGCAAACCAGCATTCTACTGTGATCTTCCTATTCATTTGAATCACCCTCATGTAATATCCTCAAATCAGATATGGACTGGAGTTATCTCACTTCATCGGGTCGTCCCTTCAATTCATCTTTTCAGGATCATGATTCTACAAAATAAAAACAAGAGCTTTTTTGACAAACAAAGCAAGAGCTTGAGAATGCTATTGGTATGCAGACATTCCAGCAAAGGAAAGCTTTATATGATTTTAGTAGATGAATCTACATTGTTTTATCGACTTACAACCAGAAGTTTGTGAGATTGATTCTAAAAGATTCAGATTATGCAGTTAGACTATTTGTCTTGAAAAGCTAGTGGGTTTATATTTTAGGCTATATCAGTTGTTACAAAGCCTATTGATTATGAAAAATATAGTTTAGCAAAATTTCAATTGGATGCCTCCTATTTAATAGCTAAACCATGAGAACAAAAGAGTTATTATTTATATGGTGTTTCCATATAGCAACACTTATACGCATCAAGCCAACGAGTTATAATAAACTCCCCGTTATGATTGGTTTTTGGTCAGAAACCATACATTTCCCATTTTATGATTTTTGAATGTGCGATATGAATTGCTCCACCACAACGCACAAAATAAAAAGGGTTGAGAATATATATTGAGTACGAATCTTCTTTTATGTTTAAATTCTTAAACATTAATTGGAGAATCATTTATGACATGATTTTTCTCAACATCAGGGGAGATAATAATCAGCTGGATAGAGGAAAATGAATTATCATTATCTAGATCCTCGTATATGAACTAGAAGTTCATAAGATAATTCATGTTATTACATGTCAACTGCCAGACATATTTACTGACCCAATAAGAGTAATTAAGTCTCATATACCAGCTGAAATGTTGTAAGTTTAAATTACATGTTAGAGCGAGAGAATGTAAGTCATGCCTGAAGCATGATAGTTGAAATGGTTCCAATGATCAAAATTCTCGTAAATAGAAAGTAATATGAGATGGTCATATATTGGAGGCGGGTGCTCCTGAAGAGACCCAAGACATAACAAATAATAAAACTCTATAAGAGTTTCAGGTACCTAAAATAAAGATTGAAATCTTGAAGAGATCTCGATGAGTTATGTCATTACGAGAATGGAACTAAAAAATTGGAAAGTTGTCGACAACGATTTTACAAACAATTTTACATAAAATACTTCTATAGAAGTAAAGAAAGAAATCGAGGATCTTATATAAAATCTATCCAGAAGTATAGATATTGAATTGGCCAATGTTGAAAGACGCTTTGAACTTCTAAAATAGAAGTATTTGGACCAGCAGTCCAAACACCTAAAGGTGTAATGCAAGTGAGGCACAAATAAGTAGTCGTAAATACGACTTGAACTATGATTTATGAAAAGTTTTAATTACTTCATGGTGGATGCAATTACTTTGGCAGTTATTGAAAATTTTACATGCGTCTAATTATTTGTGGATCCATATTTATCCTTGAAGGATCTAAAATGCTATAAGCATTTGGAAATTTCTGAGGAAATTTATTTAGACATGTCTCATGAATATTTTGGCGCATTTGGTATAATCGCCTTAGTGAATACTAATTGAGAAAATACTATAAGAATGATCAAATTTCCTTATGTATTTTATAAAGGAGTTTGGATCAAGATCCATTATGATAATTTTAGAACTCCTAAAGAGCTTCAAATTGGAAACTCATGAAGTACTTTCAATACAAGTACTTGAATCTTGACATCAAGTTTATCTCGACCTGAAGATCGATAATTTTTATATATTTCTTTTGTCTATGAATAGACATAAGCTGAAAGAATCTTAAAGAAGATTCAATATGATTAGAGCATATCTATTGAGTATCTCAATAGTTGTAAGATTGTTGGATGTGAATAAAGATAATTATATCTTTTTTGGTCTTGAAGCACTATATATTAGTTTATCAAGAAATATCTATGAATATACAAAGATCATTACATTTAGATCTTCAAACATTCGTTGATGCCTCCTCAAATGTCGTAGAAATAATTGTTATGCACGAGGCAAGTCAAAAAATGTGTTTGGCTAAGACCATTGACCCAACATATCCAAAAGATATGTGGATTTACTTTTACAAGATATGATAAGAGCTATCTTGTGTGAAGATAATGCAAGATGTATATCTCAGTTTGAAAGTGGATACATCATGGAACATATTACTCCAAAGTTTCATCCATCGCGATCTTTAGAAAATTAATATTCAAGATCAAATTATGAAGATTCAAAGATCTTCTGTGATGTTTGCATGAGGGAGAGTAAATACGCGTTGCACTCTTTTTCCTTTAACCGAGGTTTTGTCCCAATGAGTTTTCCTGGTAAGGTTTTTAATGAGGCAACATGTTATGCGTATCAAAGATGTGTGTACTCTTTTTCCTTCACTAAAGAATTTTTTTCCCACTGGGTTTTTATCTTAGTAAGGTTTTAACGAGGCACATTATCTTCATAGACATCCAAGGGGGAGTGTTATGAATATTTATCTATGTGGATGTCTATCATGATTAGAACTTTATCAAAGGAGTTTGATTTATTTATTATTAGGAATATTATCTCTATGAATTAGAGTTTAATGTATTATGTACTTCTTATGCCTATAAATAGATGATTCATTGAAGGCATTGTATACAATTCTATATTTGAGAATAATACAAATCTCCCTCTTTCTCTCATCGCATTGTATACAATTATGTACTTCTTATTATTGTTCTTTGTTATTTTATTCACAACAGTTTTAAAATATTTAATTTACAAATTTTAATTATTTAAAATATTTAATATAATTATAGTTAAAGTTTAACTTTTAAAAAAATCAATAAGGGACCTATTTAGTGGGACGGATGGAGTACTAGTATTGGTTTCTTGCCTAAAATATAAGGGTAAACTACAACGAATGTCACTTAATTATGGGTAAGGTTACATTTGGGTCACTCAATTATTAAAAGTTACATTTGGGTCACTCAATTATGGGTAAAGTTACATTTGGGTCACCCAATTATTAAATGTTACATTTGGATCACTCAATTATGGGCAAGGTTACATTTTGGTCACCCTTCATATTTAAAAAAAAGTATATCAATTTGTAGATTAGATTAATTAATGATTTCAAATGAAGTATTCTAATGTTAACAAGGGTATACAAGTGATTTGGAAGAAAAAAATGACTAAATTGATGTACTTTTTTTTTAATATGAAGGGTGACCCAAACGTAAGCTTACCTATAATTGAGTGACCCAAATGTAACCTTTAATAATTGAGTGACCCAAATGTAATCTTACCTATAATTGAGTGACCCAAATGTAGCTTTTAATAATTGAGTGACCCAAATATAACCTTACCCATAATTGAGTGACATCCGTTGTAGTTTACCCAAATATAAATATTATTATCTATTTTCACTCTTTCTTTTTTTTTCTTTCTTATTTTTGGAATAATAAAAATTTCAATCATATTTAATTACTTGAGTTAATAGGAGTGAGATAATTAATTAATGAAATAATAACTTTAACCTTCTATATTAAATTCATATTTTTTTCATTATTTATTTGAATTTAAAACTTTATATTTAAAGTGTCATGTCAGCTAGTTAGATTACCCAGTACCCACTGGGTATATAAAGTTTTCTCCAATTTAAATGGTCATGAGTAATTAATACAAAGACTACAAAATTAAAATAATTTCTAGAAATTTGACTAGATAATACAAAGTAATTAATACTTCTTTTACCAATAATCAATTTTCAAGAGTAATGCAATTAATACATATTTTAACAATAAACAAACCACTAGAAATAATAATTATTTAAATTATTTATTTTTTATTAAATTTTTTAATTTATTTTTATCAAAATAAATGTAATATTTTATTTCGTTATTATTTCAAAGTCAAGCGATTAACATTCGTTGAAAAGTCGTCAACCAATGAATGTATAATTAGTAGTTTATCTTTTAATTACTTTTATATCTTTAAAAATATCACAAAATTTTTAATTTTATAAAAAACCCTAAACTAAAAACCCTCTAAATCCCTTCTCCTCCTACCTGTTTAGTTGTTTTATAGCTACCAAATCAACCACCATTATCTACTCTTTTTGTTGTTAGAGCTTTTGAGGTTGCAAATCGACAAACGAAATGTCAATAAAATAATTAAAGATGAACACAAAAATATCGATTGAACGACATATAGACACACAATAAATACGGCATTGCAGATGAAATTTGATTATTTAGATTATTTTTTAAAAATAAAGATCTAGAAGTTTTAACATATGAAATTTTAGATTTATTTAAAAATAAAAAAAATCTTATTAATGGGTCAAACAATGATTGAGAAATTAATTATTTTTAAACAACATTAATAATTTGATTTTAAAATATCCAATGCATCTTTCAATCAAGTCCTTTCCATAAGAGTCATTTCCAAGTTGACTCTTCCAAAAATTTTTATAAATGGTCGAACATCTCCTTAATTAATGAGATTTGAAAATATTTTGAGACTTGGCTTTTTGTTGAGATCCGAAAATTGAAAATATTTTGTTTTGGATGGGATCCGGGTGGATCTACCTGTACTGTAAAGATCCGATTGATGTGGCCCCGCCTCTCGATTGATCATGTCTTCAGTATTTTCGTGGCTTTGGTCCAGGACAGTTTTACCCCAGCTGCTGTGTTCCTTTCCAACTTGTCGTGGCCACAACATAGGGGTTACGTTCTGCTTGCCTTGACAAGGCCCATCTCGTTTGGAGTGGAAGCCTTCCTCCGGAGGGAGCTCTCAGGCGAGTTTCGAGCGTATCTCTGTTGTCTCAAGCTACGGCCGATTGTTGATGGATCGCTACTGTGTTTACCGATTTTCGGTTGCTGTTTGAAGCTATCCCTGTTTAAACCAGTGGACGCTACCTTTGTTTCAGCATCTCGTGTATGCTGGTTTTCTTTTGATGTTGTTTGGTTCCCACTAAAGCTTACAGTTGGTGGGTTTGTTTTTAAGTTTTCAGGTCTTGCATGGCCTTTTGTTTGTTTTCACGGTTGTTTGTTTATCTCGTTCGTGTGTGGGACCTTTTGCTCTCTGATGTTGTTCCTTTTCTTTTGAATTGAATGGAAGTTATGTTTTGAACAAAAAAAATTTCAAAGCACTTGTAGAATGGTTGGTAAAAATGTTATGTCATCCGGTAAACTATATACAAAGTCTCCCCTTTTTAGGAAGTTCTTATAAATGCTTAAACTATATTATTTTTATCTTTCTTTGTTCATGAATTATATGTTAATTATAAAGAAAATTTTATAATGTGCGACGAACACCGCTGAACACCACTAAATTAATTAATAAAAAATTAAAATTTTAATGACTCATCGTACATTTAATAGTTATTTTAAAAAATTCAATTAAATTATTTTTCATATATATTAAATTTTCTTAATAAGAGTAAACTACATATTTAGTATATCACTTATTTTTGTATTTCTATTTTGGTAGCCAAATTATTTTTTTAACAAAATGGTACCTAACGTTATGTGTTGTTTCTATTTTGATACCTTGACTGTTAAAAATAAACGAAATTAGTGACGTTGCTTGGTCAAATAACAATTTTAGTCCTTAAAACTTATACAATCTATCAATTTAGTCCAAAGTATTATCAATTTAAACATCATTTTTAATTTTTAATTTAATGGAGCAACGGCTTTAAGTTAAATTCAAAAGCAGAAGAGCGACAAAGGTTCTCGAATTTCAAAGGCACGATAACAACAAGACTACTAGCAGTGAAGCATATGCCTATAGTAAGTAACGAGTTCATGATTCTCACTTAACAAGTGCATACTACCATGATAACTGTCCCACATTAACTAGCGTCCAATTTGCTTGATACTCATTGGTAAAAAGCATGGCTGCCATAAGGAAAAAGTAAAACAGCACCGGTTTTTAATTCGAATTCTAGCCACTTCAAAACAATAGCTACAGAGAAGCGTACCCATCAAACAAACAATTCTAGCATGCTCAAGGGAATTGAAACATTACAGGCACTTGTCCTTATATAGGAGCTTTTCAATTGCCATTAATAACAAGTTACAACCATAAATGCTTTCCATAATCTAAACCAAATTTGGATTAAAAGAAAGTAAACGGATTACTCGATCAATCAATGTATAAATCATACCTGCAGCTTTATGATCAAAATGGCATTTATTTCAAATGGGTAGTAACCAGTAAGTTCCCACTTATTACAGATCCTACCCTTCCAATTAGATGGCTTAACATTCGAACCATTGCCGCCAGCGCCATGGCGCCACAACCACTAGTAGCAGCTCCTCCTCCCCCAGAACCATAGTGCCCTCCAGGTACTAGATTTATTGCTACACTCTCTCGATTATTCGACTGCTCATCATGCAAAAACGTGCATTATCACCATACGGACACCCTTCCTTTGTGTAAAATTTTTTGCAACGCCTTTCTTTATACGACATATGTGTTTCCTCGAAAAACTATTAGACCCCAAAGAAAGAATTTGGAATTCTTCCCTTGGCTTTAACAAAACCCCTTCCTCATCTTCATGAGCAGCCACTATTTCTTGCCAATTATGAGGTGGGCGTCGGAGGTCTTCAATGTTGTGAGCGAAGTTACATTCGTAACATATGGGCAGGTTCTAAATTAAAAATGATGTTTAAATTGATAATATTTTGGACTAAATTGATAGATTGTATAAGTTTTAGGGACTAAAACTATTATTTGACCAAGCAACGTTACTGTTTTTATTTATTTTTAACAGTCAATGTACGAGAATATAAACAATATGTAACGTTAGGTACCATTTTGCTAAAAAAAATAGTTTGGGTACCAAAATAGAAATACGAAAATAGGTGAGGTACTAAATATGTAGTTCACCCTTATTAAAAATAAAAAATTAATATATATGAAAATTAATTTAATCAATTTTTTAAATAATTGTTAATTGTATGTTGAATCCTTAATTTTTTTAATCTTTATTAATCAATTTAATATGGTGTTCAACATTAGTAGTGTTCAGCGGTATTCGTCGCACGTGGTAAACTCATCCTAATTATAATGATAAAATGGTTAGCTTAAAAAGTTAATAAGAACTATATTTAGGTGATATGTTAGTTACTGTATTTTAATTTTGAATGTTATCTTGGATAGCCGATTGATAACCCAAACATAGATTTACATTTACGTCTAACTGATTACCGACAAATTTTACTGACTTACATGTATGTGTCATGGGATAGATTATTAGCATAGCAAACCGTGCGGCCTTAAACGATTTATTGAGACAAATGCCTAAATCAGCCTGATTTTTCACTTCGAAAGATTAAATTGTGCTTAGAACGCAAAATCGTTTTATGTGAAAGCAAACTAAAGAAAGGCAAATAAAGAACGCAAATAACACAAAAGACAATGTTTAGAGAATGTTTTGTATTACTCAAAGGTTGGATGATTACAAATGAGGTGGGGAGGCCTCTATTTATAGTTGAATCCTCATACAATGAATGATCGATATCGATTTACATTAATGGCTCAGATCAAAAGCCACCTACCAAATCCAAACTAAGAAAACTCTTTCACCTCGAAATACTTTCCTTTAGTTCGCATTCACGTTGATGGATATTTTAATTCTCTGGAATATTCATCTGTAAGATGTCATCTATTAATTTACCAAGCTTAATGTAATCTAGCTTTTTATCAGTCGCCAACGATCGGGCCAAGCCAGGTAGTCTTCTAGGCAGACACAAAATTTTGCAAAGAACCACTTAGACACTTTATTGTGCATGTATCTCGGTTACTAACTCGCGGGTCGTGACATGCATTTGGTTAGGAAAAACTTGGGTTCGGATAATTTGTGCTTTTCGAATAGGTTGGTAGAGCATACAAGTATTAAAAAATAAAAGCATCACTAACTATCCCATTTATGTCTAACTGGTTACCCACAAATTAAGCATGTACCTATAACCTTCCTTGCATTACGTTCTTTTTTGACTGTGTACTTTCCGTTACAAGCTGTAAATGTTTGTAAACAATAGCTATAAGTTCCAAATTGATACGGGTAGTGGTGCATCATAAAATGGTTTTAAGTCATAGTTTAAGGTGCTCAAAATAGTAACTAAAATGTGACAACAACAACAACATTGCTAGTTGCTGTTTTGCCAAGTTTCACATAGTATTTTTAAGTTTTTATGAACCTTATTCACTGTCCGAAAAGTTTATGGATTGACAATTTGAAAACTGCCAGATTCTTTTGTGATATAATTATAAATTGGATGCTGGAAATAGTCAAATTGTGCCACAAAAATCAGATGCATAAATACCCAAAATGACTTGGGTCTCTGTGTACTCAATTTAGAGTTTAAATGATGACTAGGATGTTACCAAAGGTGAAATGGTTTTCAATAAGTACACAGTAGGATAGTTATTTTAGATTGCTTATTAATCATGCATTTATTAATAATTTTGAGAATTGCTTATGAACTATGAAGTATGGGTACTTCTATCTAAAATTTAAAGTCGTACCACGATACGTCCCCGTACCGGGGACATATTGAGTACGGCTTGGATACTGGCAAGTATTTCATTTCTTTATTTTTTGTTTTTTTTTATTTTTCTTACATTTTTCTGTAATTTTCTTTTTTCTTTTCAAATTCTGTTTTTTTTTTTTTGCTTACATAATTCAACTATAAGTATAAAAATACGTGTGGTGTGATGTACTTTGATGCCTCAATCTTAGATGTGCTCACTCCTGTGAAAGGAATGAGCCACCATGAATGCCCTACAGCAGAAGAAAAGAAAGCACTAAAACAATAGACCACCTCCCTTTTCCCTAGTAACGAATGGGATGCAAAATTGTGGAATGAACTGAAAGATAATTAATTAAGTACTTTAAAAATTGAATTAAGTGTTAGACAATTAGTTGTTAATTGGCTGCTAATTTGTTAATAAATTGTTAATCAGTTAGATTAGTATTAGTTACTTATGTTATAATATGTTAGAGAATAGGCTATATAAACATTCTCAATGTATTGAGTCATTAATCCCTTTGATATCATATTCCATTTTAATAAAAAAAAAATCAGAATTACTTTCTTACACAACCTTAACATGTCTGGGCTCAACTAAGGGCAGTATAAGAATGCAATAATGACCCTTGATGTGCAGCGCTAAAGGCCACATAAGAATATTCAGAACAAAGTTCTGATTTAAAGAGTCAAATGCCTTCTGCAAATTCACTTTTAGTGCACATCTAGGTGACAGTAATTTTCTTTTACATCCCCTAATCAGTTCCTAAGACGGGATCACAGTAATCGGTCCATCACAAGGTTTCGGGGGAAGAAATCCAAAAAATATTCACAAAAAGAAAATAAATTAAATAAGAAAAAATAATTATTTTGCTAAATTCAAGTATCATGAAACTTGAGTTATGTTATCATGAATAATTACCTTGATATTAAATATAGTAGGATTAAATTTCAGATTTCTTGAGAGTACAGGGATCAGGTACAGAATTTGATCAAAATGTTAACTTAACCGCCAAAAGAACGGTCAAAGGTTGGCCAAAGCTCCGCCGAATATTCCGCGATTGATAAATGTGGCTAAAAAACAAACATATCCGCCGTGAACACACCTTCTAGAACTTACTAAATATGGGATGTTTTAGAATTTTGTTGTCAAACCATAAAATAAAATAAAAACAAATATTTATTAATTACCCAACAGATTGTCCAACACGGATCGTTGGATCTCTAACAATAAAGAATCCACGGCTCAAATTTGTCCTCCGACCGATCAGGAAACATATATAAATTGTGGCTTTTGTTCTTTTATTTTCCAATTTCCTTTTCTTTCTTTCTTTCGTGTTTTCTAGGAAACACAGAGGAAAGAAAAAAAAGAGAAATTCTGGAATTTTTTTTAACAAAAAAGTATATTAAAGTTTTGTTAGGATTGTTTTAATCATATTCGGGGAATAGAAACGAAGGTGGAAGTAGAAGAGAGAAAGCGGGTGGGGTTTTCTCTCTTCTCTTCTACGTGTATACATATAATTTTTGGCGATGAGGGCCAGATCCTCTGTTTTTAATCCAGGAAATTAGGGTGTGGTTTTGGTTAAATCTAAAATCATGGATGTGATGCGTCGTCTGAAGAGCATTACTTCGTCTCGGTCTTCTGTTTCTTCTGATCACGTAAGTATTTTTTTCCCTTTTTCCATGGATTCGATCGGCGTTAATCTCTGTTTGTTTGCTGAGAAAATGGAATGAAATAAATAAATAAACATAACGGATTATATTTCTACAATGAGGATGCTTGTTTTCTTTGGGCTTTTGTTTTGTTTATTTTGATAACATTGTACTTGTCTCATCAGGGTGAGGATAGCGGCACCAAGAGGGCAAAAGTTGATCAAGAATCAGAATTTAATCAACCTAAGGGATCAGATTCATTTGAGAATAGTAGCTCTGGTCTAGACCAGCATATGGCTTCAACTTCATCGGAATCTGTAGCAAGCTCATCCAATGCAGCTCCTGTCAATGTAACAGAGAAATCGGGTTTCCATCGGCAGACTAGTGGCCATGATGATAAGGTGATTCTCTGGTCTTTTACTCTTCCAAATGTATCTGTTCATATCTAGTTTGTTTTGAAATTAATAACCAAATATGCTGGAATGCCTTCTGAGGAGTTATTCATCTGTTCTAACATAAAATTCTGAAGCTTGAATTGAATCTTGGTTGGGAAATGGATTTGAATCAATGAGGAACCGATCTCTTTATTCCCAATGCTATGGTTTAGGGTTCTTAAAGAGATCATGTGACCAACTTTCTGCATAATATTATTTGATTTTAAAAAATGGTTTAAAGCCGTCTAAAATTTATTGAGCTTCCATGATTATTTCTAAAACTATTGTTTTGAAACTTGTATTGCGTAGGATGTTGGGGCTAATGTTATCAATGGAAATGGAACAGAAACAGGTCAAATAATTACAACTGTTGTTGGTGGTCGAAATGGACACCCAAAACAGGTGATTTGATTTTGGTTGACATTTTGTTGCACATGATTAACTGCTCATCTAGAATGTGAACTAATGTTGCTTGATACCTTTTCTTCTTGAAATTTTCCCGCTGCTTTTTCCTTCTTGATGGAGTGGGAATTAGTTTTTTCTTTCTTTCTTTCTGTTGAGGTTGTTTCTTATAGTTTATATTTACAAAATGCTGCTGAAGCCATTTGTCATGTTAGAATCTTGGTTTACATGCAAGGTATTTAATAACATTTGATTATTCTGTTTGTACTAAGCAACAATTAACGCTTAACAATGTGTCTTTTTTCTATTGGGCTTCAGACTATCTCGTATATGGCCGACCGTGTGGTTGGAACTGGTTCATTTGGTGTTGTCTTTCAGGTATGAGCATATTGACAGGTCACCATCTTCATGTCTACAACCATATTCTCTTGGTGTTTGAATACGACGGAAATGTTTCTCTTTGAGTTAGTAATACATTTTTATGTTTGTTATGTAGGCTAAGTGCTTGGAGAGTGGTGAATCTGTTGCTATAAAGAAGGTTCTGCAGGATAAAAGATACAAAAATAGGGAACTGCAGGTTATGCATTTACTTGACCATCCTAATACAGTCCGGTTGAAGCACTATTTCTTGTCATCCACCGACACAAATGAGATCTACCTTAACCTTGTTCTGGAGTACATACCCGAAACAGTTTTCCGAGTTTCAAGACACTATTTTAGAATGAATCGACCTATGCCCATGCTTTATGTGCAGTTGTATACATACCAGGTGATCCTTGTCCTTGCCTAATTTAGCTGATTAGTGGGTTGTGAAATTCCACTGGTTCAACTTTTGATCTAACCGTTATGCTTTTATATTCCAAGTGCACTGTTATGACAAGCTATACTGCTTTTTTTTAGATTTGCCGTGGTCTAAATTATTTACACCATGTGGTTGGTGTATGCCATCGTGATATTAAGCCACAAAATTTACTGGTAAGACATTTTCTGCATTTATGTTATAAACTGGAGGTTGATTAAGAAATTCTTCACTCTCTTGTTTGAGAGTTTTACCTATCAGGCTATCACCTCACTTTGACAAATTCTTTTTCATCTTGAATGCATTACAATGTGTGACTCCGTCTGTGTAATGATGGTTAGTCATAATGCTTGTCCAAGGATTTCTCTGTGTATGCGCGTGATGTCACGGGTCTTGTCTGTAATATTGGTTTTAATATGTCATTGCTAAATCATATTGGAGAAAATATTTTGATGTATTTGCAGGTCAATCCCCACACTCACCAGTTGAAGATTTGTGATTTTGGTAGTGCAAAGATGTTGGTATGTTGAATTTTTTGGGAAGTTTAAAAATCCCTTTTCTGGTCTGTCAAACTTTTGATACTTACTCTGTAATCTTCAGGTGCCAGGTGAACCCAACATATCATATATATGCTCACGATATTATAGGGCTCCTGAACTGATATTTGGAGCAACGGAATATACAACTGCTATTGATATGTGGTCTGTTGGTTGTGTCATGGCTGAGCTCATGCTTGGACAGGTGAGTTATCTATATATCCCTTTAGGTGTAGCTTTGATGTCTGCTTGTGTTGTATCCCCTGTAATAATTGCACTGCTCGAGTAACGCTTTTGATGTTTTTTTCGATTATGCCGATTTCATTAACATTCCAATTCGAGTATGCATTTCAACATCGTTACTTTGACATCTATTTCTGCACCATCTCTTATGAAGTCACTTCTTGAGCCCCTGTAATTGCTTGTAAGATATATTATAGGGCTTTGACGACCTGTAATTCTTCATTGAAGCACATTTTGCAAAACTATTCTTTCATCTTACTATCATTTGTTGTATGTAAAAGTTGTATCTTTTGAAAAACTCGTTTATATGCAATAATACTCTGTATTACACCATTTGCAGCCACTGTTTCCTGGTGAAAGTGGTGTCGATCAGCTAGTGGAAATTATTAAGGTGTATATCGAAGGGCTTCTTTATTACTCCACTTTTGCTTTTCCTTCTGTGTTTTCCCCCCATCTTTTTCACTTCCTTTTGCTTTACAATTTCAGAAACGGGGAACACCAACTAGAGAAGAAATTAAATGTATGAATCCAAAATATACCGAGTTCAAATTCCCTCAGATCAAACCGCAGCCGTGGCATAAGGTGTGTCTTTACCTTATTGGATCATCTTCTCATAACCTCATTCACACACAAATGTTGTACAAAAAAGGCGTTATCTTACTCAGCTAAAATTGCAGATTTTTAACCGAAGATTACACCCTGAAGCAGTGGATCTTATGTCAAGGCTGCTCCTGTATTCGCCAAACCTACGTTGCACTGCTGTAAGTATTTCACGTTACATTATTGTTGTTTTCAGCTGCATGCATTTAGGCCTTATTGACATGAATCTTGATAGGGAACTTCAGTTATGTAATTATCCCCCAGCCTTTATGATCAAGTTTTAGCTTAAGTTCTCTCTTTCAAATGGTCGGCAATCGGCATTCGTGCAAGTTGCCGTAATGTTCTTCACAAAGTTTTACCTGTGTCTTTGTTTCCTGGCTTTCAGCTGGAGGCTTGCGCACACCCGTTCTTTGATGATTTAAGAGACCCCACTGCATGCTTACCCAACGGCCGAGCTCTACCTCCTTTATTCAATTTCACGGCTCTAGGTAAGCTAGCTCAGTTTATCATTTTTGCATTTTTATCGTCTTCGTCTTCTTGAATTACACATTTCGACTGCAGAACTCGCCGGTGCATCTGCCGAACTACGTCAACGCCTTATTCCGGAACATGCAAGGACATAAAGATCAAATGAGACGGCATTTATAGGCAAAATGTAAATTGGTTTTGGATGATTAGTTGCCCACGCCATACCACCCCATTTCCTGTTAATTCAGAGTTGACAATAAAGGCCAAGCACCTATGTATATATCCACATACCCTATAAACGGATATGCTGATGAGGTATAGAACTGCTAGCCAAATAGGTTTTTGGGTTCTTTTCTCATTTATATATA
Source organism: Hibiscus trionum (assembly GCA_030270665.1). Lineage (NCBI taxonomy): Eukaryota > Viridiplantae > Streptophyta > Magnoliopsida > Malvales > Malvaceae > Hibiscus > Hibiscus trionum. The sequence continues at coordinate 3,709,606 of BSYR01000012.1, forward strand.
CGTGCTCTGGCTGTCATATATAGTATCTTACTAGCATTCATTATTCACAAAACCCAAAATTTTCAAACACAAGATTTAGAACTTCTTACTTTGTAATCAATTTCCTACTTCCACTACTACAGAGATCTACAATTTCAATGAAATCCACGTTTTGTGTCCCATCTGCACATCCAACAACATTGATAATGAACACCAATACCAATAAGCGCATCCGAATCAACATTTCGTTTGAAATAAGAATTTATTCGAGTATTCCGATACTATCTTATCAATCCCCATATGTTCTACATGCTAATGAACAACAAAACTGACGAACTGACTTAGAAAGTAACCCTTTATATCTCTTAAATTGGTAGATAATAAGTACACAATGACAAGAAGAAGAAGATTCATTTGGCAATACCATTTTCACTTTGGGAACATCATAATTTGGAAAGGGGTTTATTATGGAATGTAGCTCGAGAAGTAAAGGCGAGTTTCCCAGTTTTCTTCATCTTGAATTCGACCGAAACTACTGTTATATTCCTTCCGCTTCTCACTACCGATCCATCGACAATCAGCTCTGCCTGCAGGTTGAAAACACTATTGTTATTTTGTGAGGCATGACTTTCAAACGAGATGAAAGGGAAGATCAAGCAATGCAGTTTATCAAAAACAACCCAGAGCTGCCTTATTGATCAGTACAATTTTCGCATGAAAACAATGCAATGTTCTATTAAAGAAGAAATTATTAACAATGGTGAACATGGTCTTGAAGCTTGAGTAAGTACACCGGTTGCTAAGTTGCAATAACAAAGAAAAAACATGAAAATCCATGCATATTTGGGTGAGGAAGATCAGAACTATAATTTGGATCTAACAAAAAAACGAGAGATTAAAAATTTTAAAAACCCAAAAGAGCTCACATCTTTTGGAGCGGCGGAGAGATAAGATATCCCCAAATCAACAAGGAAAATCTCCTTGTCCACACCAATCACCGTCGTAGCCGTCGCAATCGCCACCCTTTCCGCTATTGCTGCAACGGCCCCTCCATGCAATCCACCGTAATGATTCTGCCCTCCCCCCCCCCCCCCCAAAAAAAAAAGGAACCCAAAATAAATTAAAGAGCACTATAATTCTGATACAAAACGATAAACAAGTTCAAAAGAAATACGGAGATAGAGGGGTTGACGGTGGCGATGCAGGTGATGTGGCCACGTCGGACAGTGTGGGTCTTGAGGGTGTTACACAAGAGATTGGAGTAGAAGTCTTTGGAATCGTAGTTTTCGGCGCCGGGATCGCCAACTCCAACGTTTTGAAAGAAACGCCTAATTAGAGGCTCGAACGGATTAGATCTAACATCGGATTCTGTGGAGGTAGCAGCATCAGCAGCCGCAGCCGCAGCCGCAGCCGCAGCCGTGGAAGATAACGTTTGCGGCTCCTGAGAAGCGGGAACTGTTGCTTTGGGAGAGGGGTTTGCCATTTCCCTGTTGGTAAATACTCCCATTTCTCTCTCTATATTTCGACGTCAGTGTATGGCTGTAATCTCATCATTTTCTTTACCGAATGTTTTGCACTGTTAAAAAATGAAAATGAAAAACCATGGGTCAAATACTCAAATAGTCCCTGTTTATAGGATTATTTTTGGTTGAATCCTCCAATTATGAAATATTATAAAATAGTTTAAGTGGTTTAGTTAATTCAATTTAACTTCCAGTTATAGCAGTTATAGATCCTCCCACCCATTCACCTTGGCCATCATCAATCGGTTTGAGCTGAATCGATTTTCCTATTCCTTTCATCAATATTTTCAGTCAATTTGAATATTCTTTTATTTTTTCAAGAGTAAAATACAGTATTCATCGCTTAATTGTGTGTTTTGTTATAAATGATCACTTTTAAAAAAATTATAAATTAGTCACTTTATTAAAATTTTATTACAAACAGATTACTCCACAGTAAAAACTAAAATGGACGTCTAACGTCTTAGAGAATGATAACAATTTTAGTCTCTAAAACTTATACATACAATTAATTTGGTTCTAATTGAAAAAACAATGAATTTAACTATTCATATTTAAAAAATTATTAGTGAAGTTCCTATATCTACTAGCAGGTGGCGTTAAGATTATAATGTGGTGTGTTTCATTAGTCTGTTGTTGTTTCAGTACTGAAGTAACTGTGTCTATCGAACTATCTCATTTATCGGTTATTGAGCTGATCGGCACTATTAGAGAGTGTGACAAGTGATCATAGGATGTTTCAAGAAGTGTAGTATCAGAAGTTTAAAATATGAAAGGTTAAAATTATTAAAATTTTCAAATTAGGACCAATTTAATATAACATATAAGTTTTGAGACTATAATTGTTATTATATCAAGTTATGTTTTAATTTAAAAAATGAAGTGAACTTTTTAATAAAATTTTAGTTGAGTGAGCAAATTATAATTTTTATAAAATTGTAGGGTAAATAACACATTTCATCATTCAATTTTATTCTCACCCTTATTTTGGTTACTGAAGTTTAAATTTTTTTAATTTAATAGCTCAACTTTCAATTTACTCTTATTTTAACCCCTCTATCATTAAATCAAATGATATAGCTTATATTATTAATATTTTCTATAACGAGGCATATTTTATTATTATTATTTGTGCCACACATAATTGTAAAACTCAAAATTATAAAATTCTAAACCCCAAATCACAAATTCTTCTCAATCCACCACCACCCTCACCACCTCTGGTTTTATCTTCCACCATCTGAAACTTAAAAAAAAAACAAATCCATGACTCCAAAATCACAGTCCAACACAGTGGACAACCAATAAATCAAAATATGACCCCAAATAATTTTGATTTATTGGTTGAAAGAAAATTTGGTTGAATATTCTCTTTAATTTAGAAATTTATTGAGAAAAATATCTTTGGTTTATTGGCAGTGAATATGAAGCAATCCGTAAGTGGAGTAGCAGTGAATCAGTGATATAATTTTGGGGTTTGGGTATGGGGTGTAGATTTGGATTTTCTTTTTTTATTATTTCAATCTTATGGGGCACAAATAATAATAAAATATGCCACATCATATAAAATTATTAATAAAATAAATCATGTCATCTGATTTAATAGTGGAGTAATTAAAATAAGAGCAATTCGAAAGTTGAGTTATTAAATTGAAAACTTTTAAACTTCAGTGGCTATAATAGGAGTGAGCAAAGGTTGAGTGATGGAATTTGTCATTTACCCAAAAATGAAATATATATTCGAGCATATAGTTAAATGACAAAAAAAAAATGTATTTTTTTACCATTTTAAATGAAAATCGGATATAAGTACTCTGATTTCCTTGTTACTTGGATTGATTTTGGTAGTCACTTTAACTAAAAGAATTATTTTCAGACGGTTTGGCTAATTAAATATGTATTAGCTTAGGTAGAGAAATATTGTGATCTAAAAAAAATATTAGGAAATAATGTTGGTGGAAAATTATTTAAGAAATCGGAGTGAGTTTTGTAGTAATTGTTGTCGTTGTGTGTGTTTCGTGAAAAAAAGGGTTAATTATTCGATTGGTATATGAAGTATACTCAATTTTCAATTTTCAATTTTATATATTTATTTTTTATTTTCAGTTTTATACATGAACATTTTTGCTTATAACGAGTTTATACTTTTTCGTCACAGAAGTTGACGTGTACAATTAGGGCCACTTAGTTTATTTTTTTAAAATAAAAAAATTCATTTACTTAAAAGTTAATAACAAGATTAGTCATCGACGCTTTATTATTTTCAATTTCATCCTTAATTTTTAAAAATACAAAAAGTTTAATATTTATTTTTAAAATATAAATAAATATTCAGCCTATTGCTATGTGACACATGGCATAATAAAAATTAACAATAATTATTCATCTACTTCTCTCTTTTTTCCCTTTTCCTCTGTCTCTATTCAAACAAAGGGAAATTCTAACTACCAACGGCTTAAAAAACGGCTAAAAACGACGAAGTAATATAAACTGTTGGATGAAGCCGATTTGAGCTGAAGATATATCAACCGTTGGATTAAAAAAAGTGGGTGACCTGGTGAACCGGTTACACTAAAATTGGGGGAAATTAAAACACATAGTAGCGGGAAAAATTGAGTAGAGAACCATTCGCAATAGAAAAAAAAAGACGCGAAGAAGAAGGGATATTCTGCAAAACACGCGAAGAATGGAGTTTTCCATTCGATAGAGAGGTGGGGGAATTGGGTGTTCTTACACAAATACTGTATTCGGAGGAAAAGGTTTCCAATTATCATGTAAGTAAGGATTTTTTCGAGTAATTTGTGTTTTTAGGGTTTTGTGGGATCATGAACGATTTGGGTTTTGTGGAAATTTTCGGTTGTGATTTGAAGTTCTTCTCGACAGACATATAAAAAGGGGAAAATATATTGTTTTGTGTTTATTAGATATGTTCCTTGTTAATGGTATAAGTTTGGTCGTTACGTACATAATGTTAACATAATTTTCATATTGAAGTTGGTAGCAATGGAGAAAGTTTGTGAAGCTGAGGTAAATGGTGGACAGGGTACAGGAAGAAAATTGTCAGCATATATGTTGTTCTAGTAAGTTATAGTTGAATGCTTGTGGCATTGTTCAAATTCTAAGTTGATAAGCATAATTTAATTTGTACTCTAACAACGAAATGAATTTTGAACAGTTTCAGTGAATGTAGAAGACTTAAGGGTGGTAAAAAGAAAATGAACAATACTGTAAGTAAGATGACAAAACTGTTATTGTGTTTTGGTATTAGTTTGTAATGTGTTCATGTTATTCAAATTTAATAAGTGTGTGAATATTACAGGCGAAGAAAGCACTAGGGAAGAGATGGTCGGAGATGACTGATGAAGAAAAGAAGCCGTACTTGGATAGGTACAAGGAGCTGAAGGGATCTGAAATGGAAAGCAATAGGAAAGGGAAGTCGAAGAAATTAGTGGAAAAATGAGAAGTTAAAAAGGCAAGTGGATGTTTATATTTATTTTTACTGAAAGTGGTTATTGTATGAATCGTTTGGTGGATATATTTAAGCGTAACTTAACGAGAAAATTTGTTATATTAAACGTTGTAGGAGTTGTCATCGAGGTGCGATGAAAATTGACGGTGTTCTTAACGATATCGGGTTAGGAGCATTACGAGGAATGATTTCGCGAGAAATTAAGCGGGACCTTTGTCGGGAGTTAGCGGAGAAGTTTGATCTTGAAACGTCCACGATGAAATTTATTGGACACAAGATATATGTTTTGGTAGAAGATGTTGAAGCAATTTTGGGTTTAAAGAACGAAGGTTTAGATGTGGAAGTGGCGACACAAAATGTAAGTGGAAAGGAACTAGAAAAGAAGTACAAAATCAGCACGAAAATTGTATATAAAGAACTTTTAGAGGAGATACTAAGTGGAGGTTTTGAGGCTGAGGAGTTGAAAGCACGTGTACTGTTGTATGTTGTTGGTTTGTTCCTAAGTCCGAATGCCAACCTTGTGCCTTCTATGGAACATTTCAAGTTGTTGTGCGAACCCAAATTGAGGGGGAAGTTAAATTGGTGTAAATATGCGTACGATAGGTTACTTGATGGAGTATCCAAAGTTAAAGCTCGAGATGGGTTGGCATATATGACGGGCTGCATTCCTATCCTATAGGTAATGTATTATTAAGATTGAGTATTATTTGAACGTAATAGTTGATTGAGGCAAGATTTACCTTTTATAGTAATCATATGTTTTTATTATTGTTAAATGTAGGTGAGACTATTCGATTACTGGAATGGAGTTGCAAGTAGAGCTTCAGCGTCTGCTGATGGGCGCAGTCGCATACATGCGTGGGGGCAAAAGGATGTCAGCAGGATTGGTGGCCGCCTAAAGGAAGAGCGACCGGACAAAAAATTAAAAGTAAGTGTCAAAAACAAGTTTGTATTGTATTGGGTTAATGGTTGTATGACATGAAAGGAATTAATTAGTAATGTTTGTAGGTATTTGCCTCTAATGATGAACGGTGCGCGGAGGGAGAAGACGGTGGAAGCAACAATGGTAATAATGATGTTATAATGGAGATGTTGCAGAAGGTAATTTCAGAGTTGTGGAAATAAAAGAGAGTCTCGAAGCTCGCGTTGAGAAGGAAAATAAAATAGAAGAAACTTTGAAGACTTTGAAGGAAGAATCTAAGAATGTTGTGGAAAAGGTTGATGGTTTGTGTGTGGATATGATGTATATGAGGAAGGCTCTGCGCAAAGTTGATGCAAAATTTGGAGTAGGTCTTGACGCAGACGAAGCAATACCGGACAAACCTAAAGTACAAGAGGTTGAGGAGAATGATGGTCGTAGTAGTGACCTTAACCCGTTGATGATAGAGGATCTGACGTTGGTTAAAGAAGACAGCGCAGCAAGCTTCCAGAGAAAGAAAAAGGTATGATGAGTATAAATTTAAGAGTTGTGGTTAACGTTGCATTAATTGAATGTACGAGGTAGTTGTTGTTGATATATTTGCGGTCAAATTGTAGGGAAACCCAATTGTCGAAGCAAAGTCAAAGGTTAGTGAGAAAGCCAGTCGAGTAAGGGTGAAAACGAGAAATATGAAATAAGTGGGCGTTTGCACACAAGGGCGATTTCGAGCCTCAGTTGGTTTTAGTAGGCACATGAAAAAAACTTGAAATTGAGTTATTTGTAATATGAATTGTATGATTTAGTTTGGTTTTTAAACGGGTGGATGATTTGGGTTACGTTCGATTAGAATGTTAATCATTTGTACTATTTTATAATAAAGGGTTGTTAAATAACATACGTTTAAGATAATATATGAATTGGGTAGAAGTTGTAGTACATTAGAACTTATTAAATACTGCATGCTTTAATGTTATTCAATAGTGAGGAACAAATGTTGAAGTGTTGCAGATGTTGACGTATGTTGAAATAGCTGATGGAGTTGGGCCGTCAGCGAAATCAACATGTGACTATATCTGAAATACAGCCTTGACAGAAGGGTAAGCAATCCATATAGCTTATAGAATGTAGTTTGTTTCAATTTAACATGCAATTTTTATGTGTATGTACAGGAAAATCCTAGTAGATTTTGATCACCTTTATTTGACTGTATTTGACGTTGATACCTTACGACCAAATTGCTGGGTTGGTTCAAGGGTCAATAAAGAACCCATTTTGTACTAATAAATGAAGTCATTTTGAAGGCAGTGTATAATGACAACTTATTTATGTTATTGGTAACATTTAGGTCATTGATGTTGTTGGTTGGTCGATTGTTGATGAATATAGTAGGACAAAATGTAAAGCAAGGAGAGGGTACATACCTTGCACATTGAGTATACGTAAAATTTGTTTTCATGTTATTGTTGAATAATAATGGTGTGTGAAACATTGAGAATAATAATGGTTGTCTTGTAGGATCAACTTCAACGAGGGGAATTGGATGGTTCGCAGCTTGCTTCGTATTGACGTAAGAGTTATGGACCGAATAGTAGACTTAGCGACTGCAAATTGGTATGAAGAACGAGGAAACATTTAACTAAACTTTGCAATGTATTACGTAGATATATTATATGGGGTATGTTTATGTGGAGTTTCATTACTGAAATATAATTGATGGCAGGTCTTTATCCCTGTAAATGAAAACAATACTCATTGGTACATGTGTGTTATAGATCTCGAGCGGGGGGAAGCGAAGATACTGGACAGCTTGCCCACAACGCGGGGAAATCCTTCAAGAGTGGGTGTAACACAGAAATTGGTAATAATCGTAAACTTATAACAATTTACCAATCTTTACTCATGTTAGTCAGTATTTAAAAAAGTATGTGTGTCTGTGCATCTAGCTTAAGAAGCTAGGTGAGTGTTTGTTCGATGAGAAGTTTGTAGATGTTTTTGGCTCACCATCAAACGCAATTTTTGATCCCCCAGTGATGGTGGCTAAATGCAGACGTCAAGGCAATGGGTATATTGTACTTCAAAAAGTTGAAATGTATTTTTTTCTAGCATTTGATATGTTTGTTAATAATTTGATGTTTAAAGTAGTATTTCTTTGACCAGAGATGATTGTGGGGTTTATTGCATTCAGTGGATGCTATTATGGCACACAAAACGTGCTGAGGAAGTGGTACGTTCTGTTGTTGTCTGCATACATTTTAATAACTGTTCCATTGAACGAATTATATAATCCAAACTAATGCATCTATTGTTAACACTTGTGTTGCTAGACGGTCGGGGTATGGGACATAATGCATATTTTGTATGATCTTGTGAATCATGATAAGAATAAAAAGAGGCGGGAAATTGCAGTTGAAACGAAAGCACATGTTGCTCAGCTTCATTCAAGACAATATGTCAGCCGTGTTAGCATTTGTTGGCATCAATGGTGAGGGAGTTACTGCTACGTGTGTTGTTCCTTAACCGTTAACTGGCCTTTAAACATTTCAGCTAACGTTCATATCTTTCTGATATATGTTGTGGTTATGAACAAATTGAAGTTGGAGCAGAGTTGCATTTATTTTGAAGGAAATATCTTTTGTATGTATGAAAAGCACATGAGATAGGAGATGACCCTTTATTTTGATAATTTTTGTTGATTATTTTTGAATTGGACAGAAAGAAGTCGGACAGCATATGGTTGTATAGGATAATTTCCTATTTTGTGCATGTATAACACATGGAGTACGGGGTTTAAGAATCGGAAATAGGTTATGCTTGTAAAGGGTTTAGGGTATTGCAAAGATGCATTATGTGTTGAGAAATCATATATATATATATGTGTGTGTGTGGCTTTAAAGGATAGACATTTTCCATGGTTGCACTTACATTTATGTACTGTTTATTTTATAGTCACTACTGTCTGACGATGGTCTAGATCCAAAAGGAGAAGTTATGCATCAGATAAAGTTAATTACAATGGCGTTGATTGTAACAAGAATCGTGTAAAAATGTAGGAAGTTCCATAAAAGTGTACCATGGATGTTGTAGTTGGAGAGATACTAAAAAAAATAATGTTGTCCTCGTTTAGAAGATGTTGGTCCTAACAGAAATGTGGATGCAAACAAGCGTTAATCATCATATAAACGTTAATAACGTATGGTGATAGTAAAAAGAATCGTGCAAAGTAAGATGAAGTTGTATAAAACTGTACCATGGATGTTCCAGGTTATGGGATATTAAAAAAATTTCCGTCATCCTCAAGTGAAAATTGACTGAGATTCGGTTGAGATGTGAACATGTCGACGACATTTGAGATATCAATTTCCTCTTCGGAAAGACATGTTGTGTCCAAAAATGTTGGGGTTGGAAGTTGAAGCTTAAGACGAGGGCATGTGTTTTTATTGTGTCCCTCCAACTTGTAAAAGGAACAATGAAAGATCCGTGACTTTGCACGTTGATTTTTGACATTGGTTTTTCGTTTTGCTTCTTTTCGGTGCGGGTCCCTAACTGGTCGTTTGCCTTCTTTCTTTGATGAAGACTCCTTCAAGGTTGTGGAGTGATCAAATTCAGCAGTTAATCTAAGTATCTCATCTTTCGTGCTCCGAAACATTTCGTCAGTCTGAGATGCAAAGTAGCACAACTGCGTGGATAGTGCTCGCAGAGAAGCGAATCGAGCCATTTGTTTCCTTTCCGGTGGCACGTTGAAGTCAACAAATGATGGCGCCGTAATATTTGCATCTTTCGTCCATCGCGGATGTATTAAACATTTTGGGATCTCAGAGAAGTCTTCCAACTTCATAACGTGTAGTTGATGGCAACATGGAGGGTCGACTGTCTCATATTTCCTGCAGGAACATGTTATGTTATGCGTTGCAACCTCAAGAACCACCTCATACAATTGCGAAGGATCCTTATACTTTGTTAACCGATATGTCCGGAAGCCTCCACCTTCGACAGTTGGATGTATAAGACGATACAATGTCTCATTATTAAGTGCGGTCTGAACAAATTTGAATGATGCTTGTGTATATACGTCTGCTGCATTCTTTTCAAGTTCATTCAATTTGGTCATAGGAAAAGGTGTCGCATTTGAACTTAAGAAATCTTCCCTTAACTCATGAATTCGCATCTCATTGATCCCATTGTCAATGGCACGGACAACATCTATATATGTCTTCTTAGAAGTGAGCAAAAGATTTAGCGCTGCATTCATAGCTTCGCATCTTTAGGTTGATCGAAGATTGACGAAGAAATGTCCTGTAAGATATGCTTGTGCCCACATAGCCGTTGTCTGATCCTTCTCTACAACCCAAGGATGATGTTCGACGTTAAACTGTTTAACAACTGACCTCCACTCCCGGTCAAATTCCTCAGTTTTCCACCAAGATGACATGTATCTCTTAAATGAGGAAGTAAATTTTGTTTCACCAACATTTTCCTGAGCATTTCGTGAAAGATGCCATGAGCATATACGATAGCAAGCAAGTGGGAACACCGTTTTTATTGCTTTGTGCATGGCCCTATCACCATCTATGACAACTGAAACTGGAGCTTTGTTACACATTGCCTCTACAAATTGTCTCAGTACCCATTCAAAAGAATCGGCAGTCTCGTCAACTAGAATTGCAACACTGGAGACAGTTGTTTGGTGATGGTGATTGACACCAAGAATAGGCATTAGAGGCCGGCCATAGATATTACCTTTGTACGTCGTGTCAAATGCAATGACATCACCGAAGCATGCGTAGTTGGACCTCGATGTTGAATCACACCAAAAAAGATTATGCAACGCCCCTGAGTCATCAAGATCGTATTGCATGTAGAACCCGATATCCTACTCTTTCTTCAAGTCAAAGTAAGTTAGGAGGGCATTTACATCACCGTCACGAATTTCTTCAGCGTTTGACTGATGCAGTGAGTTGTACAAGTCTTTCCTTATGAAACCAACATTGTGGAAACCACATGATTGTTGCGTGAAAAAATTCATAATCTGTGATGTTTTCACCCCCCACATTTTTCAATGCATGTGCCTCATTTAGATCACCATCTATAACTTCTCGACTTGACCGAAGAAACGGTCACATAATATGTGGGCACAGCTTGTGATTATGTGCATTATGAAAAAATGATATCCGCCACTGATCCGAATCGCGACATTGAACAACAATTTTTGCCTTGCAACCGATGCGTGTTATAGAGCGGGGCGCACATTTACGATCAGCATCATTAACAGAATCTCTGCGTTTACCTGCCCGGCTGCAACAAAATTCTTGTGATATTAATGAACCAAGGCCATCATACCTTGTTGTTGATCGACACACACTGAACCCACAGTTTATTGCGTATTCTTTATAATACTCTCATGCAGCCTCACGAGAGTTAAACACCAAACCATATAAATTTTCTGGCATAAGCGGTTCATTTGATGTGTGTCCATGAGCCATTTTATTCTCTCCAACGTTGTCATCCATGTATGATACAAATATTGAAGAGTGCGTACGAACCTAAACTTTATTGCATACCGTTGAAATCAATTAGTACAATACACATATGAAAAACATGGGAGCACTAGGTTTAGACATTTTTCTTACCTTCACCTCCGATGTTCTGGTTGAGGAGAGAGTTTAAGAGATGTATGGAACTGACACTTGAAGAGGAGAGAGTTTGAGTTTAATGAAGATGCCCTCTCTGGTAATAAAAAGGAAATAGCTTAGTTGCTGGTAACATTTATTATGCACCAACTGTCTTGGTTGGATGAAATAAATGCGTTGGGATCAGGTTTCGAAACCACCATAATTGAGGTTTTGATACCTCCTTTCAGGACCAACGAATTAAGTCTTTCTGCCAAACCAGCATCGAAACCAGAAAAGGTAGGTTTCGATACCCCCTTCAGGACCTAGTCTTTCTGTCAAACCAACATTGGAACTAGAAAATAAGGTTTCGATACCCCCTTCAGGAACAACGAAATACGTCTTTCTACCAAACCAGCATCAGAACCAGAAAAAAGGTTTTGATACCCCCTTCAGGAACAATGAAATACTTCTTTCTGCCAAACCAGCATCGGAACCAGAAAAGAAGGTTTCGATACCCCTTTTAGGACCAGTGAAATACGTGTTTCTGCCAAACCAGTATCGGAACCATACAACGCGGTTTCGAAACCCCTTCACAACCCAAAAAATCAGCACCCAAACCCCTGTGGGGGGATTTAAAACCGGGTTAGCAGGTTTTCGAGGGAGAGCAGTTATTTTTTCAAACTTTTCTATAATATTAAAAGCCGCGAACCCCTTCTTCTTCTACTCAAATCCAAATAGAAAACCCTAAAGTACGAATACCAGAGTCGACTCGAAGAACTGATTCTCATCCAATCTGAAATCCAAAGTAAGTTGTACTCAAACTTGACATCCATGTAAACAACTCACCAGATAAAATGATTAATAATCCGGTCAGTAAATAACTCAACCTATTTCTTCCTACTTTCAGCCATATAATTAATGAATCTTTTTTAAAGTAATTATGTTTTCGATTATGTTCATGTCTCAGGACCACACCTACATATGTCCTAAATCCTACAAGGAACTAGATGAGACAACTGATAAAGCATTAGGTAAAACTTCTGAGCTCAAGCATCTTCATTAAAAAGTTAGACCATTTTCTTAAACTCAAAGCTAATTATATAATTAATGTACTTGCATTTGATCTTAGAAAAAGGTGGTTCCATTCGGGTCTATATAGAAAACTTGGCCGCATCAGACAATGTTTAAGAGTATGTCAAGCATCATCCTTTTGTTGATTGACTGCATGTCATCCCGATCGTCGATTCTTCAAAAATTTTGCCCATTCGAGTAATTATCTGTATTATATGTTTCTTAGTGTTCTTTAATTGTGTAAATACAACAAAAACTGTTAAATATGTTCAAATCGCAATGTAAAATTTTGTTTCTTATTCGAAAATGATTCAAATTGTACTTATGTCATTATATGTTAAAATCTGATGAACAAACGACAAACCTAGCCAAATTTTTTTAAAAGATCGCTAAAGTGGAATGAAATTTTTTTCCCAAACTGTGAAACCAGCACTGAAACCCAATATTGGTGGTTTCGATGCCACCTATATAAATGAATTTTTTCCCAAACTGTGAAACCAGCACCGAAACCCCCTATAAGTGGTTTCGATGCCACCTAATGGAATGAATTTTTTTTAACAAACTGTCAAACCAACACCGAAACCCCCTATAGGTGGTTTCGATGCCACCTACTGGAATGAATTTTTTTCCAAACTATGAAACCAGCATCGAAACCCCTATAGGTGGTTTCGATGCCACCTACTGGAATGAATTTTTTCCCAAACTCTGAAACCAGCACCGAAACCCCTATAAGTGGTTTCGATGCCACCTACTGGAATGAATTTTTTTAATTACATTGTTTAGGATCACATTAAATTTAAGGACGAAATATTTTTATAAAACAAAAATAAACTGAACTCCCAAGTGCTTCAATTACACATTAAAATAAAAGAAAAATGAAACTAAAATAATGGAGCCTCCTCAATCATCATCCCTGGCCAGGGAAACGACCTACATGCCCTCTGTCGCCCATGACACTTGTACCAGCCTATCCTTGTGAACTGTGCTGACCAACCACCTCTGCATATGATCGCATCTCAATCTTCACTCTATAGTTGCCTAATGAATAAAACATGTATGCATAAGTATGAGCAGAAGCGCCTCTTGTATAAAATAATAAAATAATGGAAAAAACCTTGAGTATGGCGGTTGAAGTTGTCGATGTCTTCTTTCGCAGCCATATAACCATAAAGTTGGCGCTGTGTGGCTGGACCATACAAGAAACCCTGACAACGTTGCCAAGCCTCTCTATCGAAACCTTGGGCAGCAAACTGGGTATGCAGACGCTGAGCATTGAAATAACCTGTTGCCGTGCTCTCAAAAATCAGAAGGCTCATCCCACGATGGCCTTCTGGACCGTATGAATGGCGAGCCTTAGAAACAGTACGATAGGAACTGAAATAGTCAAGAAGCTCTTGGGTTCCCATACCAAGCCACTGAAGCAGAAAATTAAAGAAATAAGAAGTTAAGGAATTCTAAAATTCATGAAAAAATAATTCAGAAGTTATATAACTACCTTCCCATTTGCATCTTGATGAAGCCTTGTGTTCATTATCATCACCATGGGTGGCCAGAGTATTTGGTGATCCGCTTCCTCGTTGCTTGAAGGCGGGGGGGAGACAATAGCAGCATCATCTCTCAAACCACTCCATTGGCCAAAAGCTTGACCTTGAGAAACAACCGAAGTACCCCTTATACGCAATTCCTCGTCCAATAGCTGACCAAGTTGGCGATGAAGTTTCAGCTTTGGTCCGCCTTTGGTTTTGGCATGTGTCACCAAGGACTGAAGGCCACGAAACCTGTGAGTGGCACCAGGACCTCCTTGGCATGCTGGACACTACCATTGAGTAGAAGGGTCGTTGATGGTGTTCATTCGATCGAAGGTCTCGAAGAACTTGTTGAACCATCTGCTGGTTTTCATTGACTCGTGGCTTTGTTGTTCCTCCTCTTCATCAGAATCAATATAGAAATCATCATTGCTGTTTGATGATGTCTCGAAATCAAGTTTCCTCTTTGCCAATGGCTGAGGATTGTGACCAGAACCTCTGCTCGAACTCATTCTATAATAGAAGATGGTGAAGGTGAAGGAGAACTGATTATAGAAATAAACGAAGGGTTGAGTATATTAAATTGAAGATGTTGTAAAGAGTCAAGAGAAGAGTTGTTAATTTATAGGGAATTTCAGTTGGGAGGGAAATTGAAAACTTAGAAGGGAAAGTGAGAAGGCACAATGCAAAGGTACATGAACATGAAACGGTGCATGCGATACAAGTGAAAAGACATGAAACTGAAAAGGTAGATTCGTTCTGGGGGTACCGAAACCAGCTTTATACAGGATGACCAGTAAACGGTGCATGTGATTACAGTGAAAAGACACAACACTGAAAAGGCAGATTCCTTTTAGAGGTATCGAAACCATCCTTAGGTGGTTTCGATGCTACCTACTAGAATGAAAATTTTGTTGATACTGTCAAACCAGCACCGAAACCCCATATAGGTAGTTTCGATGCTACCTACTGGAATGAAAATTTTGTTGATACTGTCAAACCAGCACCGAAACCCCATATAGGTGGTTTCGATGCTACCTAGTGGAATGAAAATTTTGTTGATACTGTCAAACCAGCACCGAAACCCCATATAGGTGGTTTCGATGTTACCTAGTGGAATGAAAATTTTGTTGATACTGTCAAACCAGCACCGAAACCTCATATAGGTAGTTTCGATGCTACCTACTAGAATGAAAATTTTGTTGATACTGTCAAACCAGCACCGAAACCCCATATAGGTGGTTTCGATGCTACCTACTGGAATGAAAATTTTGTTGATACTGTCAAACCAGCACTGAAACCCCATATAGGTGGTTTTGATGCTACCTAGTGGAATGAAAATTTTGTTGATACTGTCAAACCAGCACCGAAACCACATATAGGTGGTTTCGTTGCTACCTAGTGGAATGAAATTTTTTTTACCTTGTTGTAAGGAATTGTGTTTGTACACAATTGCTTACAAAGGGTGGAGCAAATTTACCCCCACACAAAAATTCATATGAAATTGGGTATATACCTAATTTCTTATAATTTCAGTAAGAAACTAAGTATATTGGGTAAGAAATTGTGTACAAACATAACTCCTTACTTATTTTGTACCAAATTGTGCATTCTTGTAAGCAATTGAGTACAAACACAATTTCTTACAAAAGTTTGAGCAACTTTACCTCAACAAAAAATTCGTAAGGAATTGGGTATATACCTAATTTCTTATAATTTCAGTAGGAAACTAGGTATATCGGGTAAGAAATTGTGTACAAACACAACTCCTTACCTATTCTGTACCAAATTGTGCATTCGTTTAAGAAATTGAGTACAAACACAATTTCTTACAAAGGTTTGAGCAACTTTACCCCAACAAAAAATTCGTAAGGAATTGGGTATATACCTAAATTCTTATAATTTCAGTAAGAAACTAGGTATATCGGGTAAGAAATTATGTACAAACACAAATCCTTAGCTATTTGGTACCAAATTTAATTCTTACATTGTAAAAAGTACAATCAAATTATAATTAAAAGGTGAAATCAAACTTTTTTTTTGAAAGTGAAATAAAACTTTGTTTTAAAGCTTATAAATAAATAAAAGACATAATTTAAAAACATAACACACTTTAAACCCTGATCTCAATCTTAAAAGGTAAAAATTATAATTAAAAGGTCATAAGACTTAAATCAAGATCAAATAATAATGATCTATACTTCTATCGCAACTCCAAATCTCACTCTTATTATGAAAATGCACCAAAATTTATTTCGCTTGAAATAAGCCTTAATAAATAATTGGGTTTTTGCAGTCAACGTATTAAATTTGTATAAATAAATATATATATTTTT
The DNA here is from genome assembly GCA_030270665.1 of Hibiscus trionum. Classification (NCBI taxonomy): domain Eukaryota; kingdom Viridiplantae; phylum Streptophyta; class Magnoliopsida; order Malvales; family Malvaceae; genus Hibiscus; species Hibiscus trionum. The sequence continues at coordinate 3,726,038 of BSYR01000012.1, forward strand.
ATAAAAAAAATAATTTTTATGTATGACAAGTAGGGATAGCTATTTGACCCATATTTGATGGGTTTTGACCCGACTCGGTGTTATAGGGTCGGGCTTATTTAAAGAAAATTTCGGAATCGGGTCGGATTCGAGTTTGATTTTTTGAGGATAAGATCGGGTTTGAGTTTAAGGTAAAAAAATACCATACCCTACCCTACTTGACCCGAAATTATAGTTTAATTTTATTTTAAATATTTAGGTATAATTACTACAATGCTCCTGTTTATATATATATATATATATATATATATATATATATATATATATATATATATATATATATATATATATATATATATATATATTGTAGAACTAATGTTTTGATATAATATTTGAAAAATATTTTGGACTAATTTAAAAAGAATTTAAAACATTTCTAAAGTCCAAACATCTTGAAATTATGTTTAGGAAGTTTTTTAAATGGTTTTTAATGTATTTCAAAGGCCAAATTTCTCAAAAACCATAGGGCGTTTCGAAACACCATAGGGCGTTTCGAAACAGGGGGATTCCAGTGGCAAAACGTTTCGATACTCGTATCGAAACGGGCCAAGCGTTCCGAAACGATATAGGCCGTTTCGATACGCCTACGTGGCAACGACCCTAACGGCTATAAACCCCAACGGCTCTTTCCCAACTAATATTCAAAATGCAGGCGTTTCGAAACAGGATTAAGGTGTTCCGATACGTGTTCCGAAACGGCTATAGGGTGTTCCGAAACGGGTACCCCGACAGACTGCAACGGCTATCTCTATAAAGAAAGCGTTCCGAAACGGGCTTGAAGCGTTCCGAAACGGGTAGCAGCTGAATTGCATTTTGGAGGAAATTAAAGTCTTCAAACGGCTATATTTTGATCCCAACGGCCATAAACGGCTACAAACTCAATTTGGAGTATAAATAAGACCTCCAAGCATCAAGATTAACAATAGCTTCAATTGTTACAACATTATGAGTGAAAAACTTGTCTAGAGCTTAAATCGTTCATTTCTTGCTTAGACAACACTTGTGAGCTTACATTGTTAAATTTGCTCAAGTGTCTTAGGTTTTGGGTGAGTGCTTCATTGTGCAAACAAAACACCTATTAGAGGGTTCAAGTTTGCTTCTTTGTTTATCTCTTTGTAAAAGAGGGTTTTGATCAAGGCTTTGGGTAGAAGCTTGATCGTTGTAAAGGGTTTCCTCCTAAGCCTAGAAAAGGGGACGAAACAATTAGTGGATTGATTGTGAAATCCTTAGTGGGGAGCTAAGGTAGTGGATGTAGACCTTAGTTAGAAGGTTGAACCACTATAAATCATTGTGTTTTTATTCTTTTAGCTTCCTAAACCCTTCCACCCAAAAATTCACCTCTCCACCACTTGGCGAGCATAATCGGTTGATCGATTCGAGCCCCGAAAAACCCAACAATTGGTATCAGAGCTTGGCTCAATTGAAGGGGATTCACATCCTATTGAGAAGATCCGGCAAGCTCGATCAACATTTCACCAACCGGCTCAAATGGCGCAATCCATCAACATACCGCCTTTCTTCGACGGAGATCACTATGCCCATTGGAAGACAAAGATGAAATTCTTCTTGAAGGCAAGAGATTACAAGCTATGGGACATAGTTGAAGATGGTCCGTTCGTGCCTCAAGGAAGCAAAGCGGAATGGAGTGCCGACGATCGCAAGAAGATGGAGCTAAATTGTAGAGCCTTGCACATACTTTTTTGTGCATTTGGCCCAACCATCTATGAGAAGATGTCTTCTTGTGAAAGTGCCAAGGAGGTATGGGACAAGCTTGAAGTCACATACGAGGGGACTAATGAAGTCAAGGAGACCAAGATTGGGCTCCTAACCTTAGAGTATGAGAACTTCAAAATGAATCCGGAGGAAAACATCGAGAAGATGTTTGATAGGTTCTCCACCATCACCAATGGTCTTAAAGGATATGGAGAAATCATTCCGGAAGAAAAGCTTGTTCGAAAGCTCATCTACTCACTTCCCGAGTCTTGGGACTCAAAGAGGACCGCCATCATCGAAGCCAAAAATTTGAAAACTTTAAAGCTTGATGAACTCATGGGGTCTCTCCTTACTCATCAAATCATGAAGAAAAATAAAGAGGATGAGAAAAAGAGGGAAGCAATTAGAGCTATGGGAGAGAAGAAACTCAAAAGCATTGGCATTAATGTAAATGCCATTGCTCTCGAATCCTCCACAAATCATCACGTAGATTCAAGTGAGGAGGATAGTGAAGATGAAGAGATGAACTATCTCTTCAACAAGCTCGCACGATTCATGAAGAGCAAAATGGAAAAATCCAAGCATGAATCGATGAAGAAGATGAAGGATTCCCACAAATCCAAAAAGAAGGGATCATCTTCTAAACAAGCATATGTGGCCACTTGGAGTGATGAAGACTCCACCGATAATGAAGTAGCCCACCTATGCATGATGGCCCTCAATGAGGGGGAGGTAACTTCTAACTCATCTATTTCAAATTCTTATACATTTGATGAGTTACAAGAAGCCTATGATGAATTGGTTTTTGAATTCAAGGCTTCATTTTTGAAAAACAAGAAATTGATTTCAAAATTAAAAATCGAAAATGATTTACTTTCTAAAACCAATTTAGAGTTTGAAGCAAAAATCAAAGATTTTGAGCTTAAAGTTTTAGATTTACAAAACTTGCTTCAAACGATGGAAAGAGATCATCAAAAGGAAGTTGATGATCTCAAAAAGGAAAAAGATTTGATTTCCAAAGAGCTTGAAAAGAAAAATAATTTTGGAAAATCAAATTTTTATGTAAGACAATCTAGTGCCCCTAGATTTTTTAATGGAAAATGTTTTAGAAGTGTTTGGGTCCCAAAAGGACTAACCACTTCAACTAAAAAGGATGAGATTGAAAAATGGATTCCTAAGGGGACTAAATTTTGTGCTACTAACGTCTATGGATCCAAAGCAATTTGGATACCAAAAATTACTTGATTGTCTTTTGCTAGGTGTGATGGAGAGAGATCAATAAGTCAAAAATTGAGGGGGAGCTCCATGCACACAAGGAAGAACACTTGAAGAAGGAAGGCTTCACATCCTCCCTTGAGTTCAAGTGTGGTAAAATCTAGTTGTTTTAGTGTTTATTGATTTATTTTATTTTATGTCAACTAGATATTCATAAATGTTGAACTAACATTTTAATGATGCTTTGAGTAAGGGGGAGCCAATTTTTTTTTAACCAAAATTTTAAGTGTCAAATTTTTTTTTTGCCTCCTATGTTATCTTGAACTTAAATGTCATTTTAAATTCTTTTTGATATAACAAAAAGGGGGAGAAATGGTTTGAAAAATTGAATTTTCAAACGAATAAGGGGGAGCTTTATTTGATTTCATATCTTAATCTCTTATTCACAATTTTAAAAGTTAAAGGGGGAGAATCCCAAACAATTTTTCAAGTTGGTTTTATTATATCAAAAAGGGGGAGATTGTAGAACTAATGTTTTGATATAATATTTGAAAAATATTTTGGACTAATTTAAAAAGAATTTAAAACATTTCTAAAGTCCAAACATCTTGAAATTATGTTTAGGAAGTTTTTTAAATGGTTTTTAATGTATTTCAAAGGCCAAATTTCTCAAAAACCATAGGGCGTTTCGAAACACCATAGGGCGTTTCGAAACAGGGGGATTCCAGTGGCAAAACGTTTCGATACTCGTATCGAAACGGGCCAAGCGTTCCGAAACGGTATAGGCCGTTTCGATACGCCTACGTGGCAACGACCCTAACGGCTATAAACCCCAACGGCTCTTTCCCAACTAATATTCAAAATGCAGGCGTTTCGAAACAGGATTAAGGCGTTCCGATACGTGTTCCGAAACGGCTATAGGGTGTTCCGAAACGGGTACCCTGACAGACTGCAACGGCTATCTCTATAAAGAAAGCGTTCCGAAACGGGCTTGAAGCGTTCCGAAACGGGTAGCAGCTGAATTGCATTTTGGAGGAAATTAAAGTCTTCAAACGGCTATATTTTGATCCCAACGGCCATAAACGGCTACAAACTCAATTTGGAGTATAAATAAGACCTCCAAGCATCAAGATTAACAATAGCTTCAATTGTTACAACATTATGAGTGAAAAACTTGTCTAGAGCTTAAATCGTTCATTTCTTGCTTAGACAACACTTGTGAGCTTACATTGTTAAATTTGCTCAAGTGTCTTAGGTTTTGGGTGAGTGCTTCATTGTGCAAACAAAACACCTATTAGAGGGTTCAAGTTTGCTTCTTTGTTTATCTCTTTGTAAAAGAGGGTTTTGATCAAGGCTTTGGGTAGAAGCTTGATCGTTGTAAAGGGTTTCCTCTTAAGCCTAGAAAAGGGGACGAATCAATTAGTGGATTGATTGTGAAATCCTTAGTGGGGAGCTAAGGTAGTGGATGTAGACCTTGGTTAGAAGGTTGAACCACTATAAATCATTGTGTTTTTATTCTTTTAGCTTCCTAAACCCTTCCACCCAAAAATTCACCTCTCCACCACTTGGCGAGCATAATCGGTTGATCGATTCGAGCCCCGAAAAACCCAACATATATATATATATATATATTTTCAATTATCTCCCTATTTTGTTTAATAAAAATTAATAATTATTATAGGCTAAAGGGGTACTTTTGCCCCTGAGTTCGACCTAAAAATGCAATTTCGCCCCTCGTCGGAAAGTACACTCAATGTGGCCCTCCAGTCCATGAAATCGATCAAATTGACCATTTGACCGACGTTGACCGTTACGGTGCTGATGTGGCAGTTAACGGTGATGACGTGGCAGTCCATGATGCTGACGTGGTGGTCAACGGTGCTGACGTGGCAGTACACGTGGGATGATGACGTGGCAGGAGGGGCTGAATTGATTATTTTAACTGAATTTGAGGGCATAATTTTTTTTTCTCTCGAGTTTAGGGCGTAATTAAAAGTTCAATAACTTATTTAATCTTTAAGCTAAAAAATAAAAACTATTGATATTTAAATAACTTTTAAATATGCATAAAATATTAAAAAAATATAAAACACAATAATGAATTAAATATAAGTAAAAACATTAAAGTATAAATATAAAAAATTAAAAAAATATTTATAAACCATTGGAGAATATTTCGATTGTTTCTCGTTATGCTACGCGTACTAATGTTCCTTGAACATATTTTCAATTGAAATATTCTTGTATTAAAGTATTAATAAAGCCAAAATTCTCTTTCATTTCTCTACATCAAATATTAATGAGCATCAATTTGATGTAAAAAAGTGAAAAAAAATGAATTCTATTGTTACTCTAGTACAATGTTGATTCCACTATTTTTCTTAACGAATAGTAATACTCAAAGTGACGAAGTCGAATTTTTTTCTATAAAAGTGTTTAATTTTTCAATACTTTATAAAAAAAATTATTAAGTTTTTACATTAAATTTTATATTTTTTAATTTATAATATATTTTAATTTTTATATAATTTTTATTTTCAGTCACTTTTAGAATATTTTTTTTATTTATATTAACTTTACAGATTTTTATAAAATAAATTGAAGAATATTTTGATCTTTTGTAAGAGTTTTCACTTTGTTTTTTTAAAATTATCCCCACTTAATAAAATTATTTATCTAGTTTTAATATTTTAAAATTTTAATAATTTCATAAATTCTTATTTTTCAACTTAAATATTAAATAAGTTATCGAACTTTTAATTAAAATCAAGTATGCCCCTAAACTCAGGAAAAAATCAATTATGCCCTCGAATTCGGTTAAATAATCAATTCAGCCCCTCCTGCCACGTCATCATCCCACGTGTACTACAACGTCAGCACCGTTGACCACCACGTCAGCATCATGGACTACCACATCATCACCGTTAACTGCCACGTTAGCACCGTAACGGTCAACGTCGGTCAAAGGGTCAATTTGATCGATTTCATGGATTGGAGGGCCACATTGAGTGTACTTTTCGACGAGGGGCGAAATTACATTTTTGGGTCGAACTCAGGGGCAAAAGTACCCTTTTAGCCATTATTATAATGCTCCCTCTTTATTTGTATTTTTTAACTAGTTCTCTATTTTATCGAATAATAATGAAAAATGATCTTTTTATTTATGTCGAGTCGAGTTGGATTTATGTTTTTACTCTAAAATTGGGGTTCAAGTTCGGATCGAGTGAAACATCATAAAATATCGGGTTAGTCGAGTTTAGATGAAGACGTTAAATTTTCGAGTCAGATACGGATCGGTCAAAAACTCGACCTAACATGACCCATAACCATCCCTAATGACAAGTTAAAAAGAATAAAGTCAAATTTCTAAAATTACTACTGAATATTAAAAAATTCAAAATTAATGATCAAAAAGAGGTTTTTTGAGATGAAAACAATAACAATGAATTTTCGTAGATTAAAAAATAATATCCTCAATCGGATACTAGACAAAAAAAAAGTAAGACATTTTAAAGTTTTCACCTCACCTTATAAAATAACATACTTTTATTTTACTTAAACGCACAATTTCACTTAAACTTTCTTTATTTATTTTGAGGAAGTTTTCAATATTCTCTTTCAATTTGATTCCAACAATATGAAAAATAAATAAGTCGATTTCAACAATGTCATCGATAGCAGTTGATTATTTTAATATCATTTTTTTAAACATAACGCATGGCGACTTTATCAACCGAAAAATTTACTAATTTTTTTTAGTATTCTAATTTAATTAAAAGATAGAAATGTAGTATTTTAGTTTGATTTTAAATTTAAATAAATACACGCATATCTATAAATTACGCCACTTAAACTCGAATTAATTAGAAATAACATGACATACTTTACCAATTAGTTTTATTTGTCATTGACATGCGTAATATCACTTGTAAACTAGGTTTTGCCCATATAATACCACATTTCTTCATGGAAAAATAAGCCAACTTCTTTCCCAAAAAATCTTTTGTAAGAATTCCTCAACAAAAGTATGAGTTTTTAGATTCCTCTCTTTAGTTGCTCTTTCTAAATTTTCAGTTAATGTAAAGTTCATTGTTCATTTATTATAAGTAGGAACGGACGGAGAGGGGGCTGAAGGAGCAGAAGCACCCTTAAAAATTTAAAATTTATATATAATTTAGATTTTTTTATGTATTTTCTATCAAAAATTTATTTTTGTCTCCCTAAAATTTTATAAGTTCGTACCTTTAAAATTTTATAGGTTCTTCCTCACTAATATAAAATTTTGTGTTCGTCCCTAATTATAAGTAATAATATTTGTCATTTATTTTGCAGTTGTTACTCCAAAGATCCTCTCTTATGGAATAAATTATAGATGGTGATATTAAAAAAATTGTTTCTTATATGCATACTGTATAAAAATATTTATTTTAAATTTAAATATTAAAATCTAAAATCCAAATTTTAAACTCTGATTCATGAGCAAAACTTCTAAACTCTAATTCATACAACTTGTGTATTAAAATATTTTTAAAACAAATATATAAATATTTAAAATTAATTTATCATATTTAAAATGTGATTTTTTTTATCTGAATTAGAATTTAATATCAGCCTTAAAAACTCAGCATAAAATAGAAGTCTAGTACATTATTTTAACATTGTGTGTTTGCAATTTAGCAGCAAGTCCAATGATGAAAAGCCCAAGTAATTGAGGAGCGGTGTAAATCCTCAAGAAATGGGCTTTCATGGGGTCTCACGTTAAAGCACCAAGAAATACTTGAAATCCCTTCACTCACTCCTCGCCGTTTGCAAAGACCCTCAGCTCAGAGATTCAATCCATCGACCGATTAAATTGGGGACAAAATGGGAGGGGAAGAGCATGGGCATGGAGTTGAGGATTTCAGGAAGAAGGTGTGGACCATGTCGGGAGGTCCGAACTGCCGCCCCAAGCATTGGCGTCGCAACACTGCCATTGCCATGTTCGGCGCCTTCCTCATCTGCATCCCCATTGCCATGAAATCAGCCGAGCTCGAGGTTCATTAATTCCCCCGCTGTTCTATCTTTATTACTGTTTCTAATTGCTGTTTAGAAATAAAACCCCTGTTAGCCCTAACTAATTGAAATTGTTGACCCTAGGTTTAAGCATTTTGAAAATCTGAATGATTCAAACCTTTATGAATTGTTCATACTAAGACGTTGAGTATGGATTTGGTCAATCATGTAGTCAGGGACGAATCCAGGAAAAAAATGGGGGGGGGGGAGTTGAATTAAATTTTTTAAGAGACCAAAATACAATTTTAACATTGTATTAATTTAAATTTTACCATTTTAAGGGACTAAATCATAAAGTTATCATTTTTGGGGTCAAAATATAATTTTTTACCATTATACTAATTTAAAATGTTACAGATTTGAAGGGACTAAATAACAATTATACCATTTAGGGTTGATACTCATGCTCAAGTCTGGTAACATAAGCTTTAGAAATTTTGGTAGAAGCTTGAAATTTTATGTATAAACAAAGATAGAAGTGGATATGAAGGCCGATTATGATAATCCCTTTCGAATAAGGCAAGCTGTTAGCTATCTGCTATCTGCGTGATCATTCAAACATTTAGTTGACTGTTTTTGTTTAAATTTTAGCTTGAAACATAGTTTTGATGTTCATTCAACTTGCTCTCAGTTTCATCATAACCCACAAATGGTGCTGAAAACTCGACTTTTTCTCGTAGCGGCTAGATTGGCAATTATTATTGAATGAATAGCAATAGACCTAATGCTTCCTAGTTTACACAATAATGCGATTTTTCGTGTTTTATTTCCTCATCCGATAACCTCAAGTTAGCTTCCTCAATGACATTTACACTTCATGCTTGTATGTTAGAAGGTCAGCTATCTATTTGTCATCCAAGATGATCAGTTTGTTATTGACAGAATGTTATGGTGTTTCTTCATCAAATTATTGAATGAAATGTCCATATTCATATTGCTTTAATATGCGCCTTTTATCTTCTTAAATTGTCCTCTGGCCTCCGCTGATCAAACCGGTTTATGTAGAAATTAGATCCGCTTAAAACCGCTGACTAAATCAGTGATTTCTTCTGAACCTGTATATCTCAGTTTATCACCTACCTTATATTGCCATCGATATGTCTTTTTGTTGCAGCAACGCCCTCATCAACCCGTCCGTCCGATTCCCTCGCAGCTCTGGTGCAAGAACTTTGGGAACAAAGATTATTAGTCTGGCTGGGGCCGTTGATGGAGTACCAACGGCGCTTCGAGCCAGCTCAGGAAAACTGTAATTGTTTATTTGCAGTGGATTTGGTAACTTTCTATTGACGAATAAGTTGTGCTTGTTTTGGTTTCAGTGTTGAAAGTTGTGATGTTTTTGTTAATTTCATTACCATCTGTTTTGGGATCATTTGGTACGCATTGATTTGTTGCAACTTGCAAGTGAAGAAGAATGAGATGCGTCATTTAGTTAAAATTTCAATTACGTTTAAAAATTGCACGCATTGTTTTGTTAATTTGTAGAAAAAAAAAAAAGAAATCAAGACTTAGTTATACGTTTGCTTCTTGAAATTCTACTCTCCTTCTACAGTATTGACCCTTGAATTTGTATTTTGTTCATGTTAGCCATTTTTTAACAAGGGTAAACAGCACCATTGGTTACTAAACTATTTGCGCTTTCCTATTGTGGTCACTAAACTATTATTTTTGGCGAAATTGTCACTAACGTTACATTTTTCGTATTTTGGTCACTAATGTTATTTTTTCCCTGTTTCGGTCACCAATCTATTGTTTCTTTCATGTTTTGGTCACCAAATTATTGTTTCTTCCGTGAATTTTTGAATGGCGGGTGACCAAAATAGAAAACAATGTAATGCCAGTGATGATTTTGTCAAAAATAATAATTTGGTGACAAAAACAGAAAAACGGGAATAGTTTAGTTACTGATGGTGTTGTTTACCCAATGAATAATGATGTAACACAATGAGATTGTGCTATATGATCGGTCTGAAATAAAAATCTAGAAATTCATTAAAAGCCAAAATAATAAAAATTCTACCACCTTTAATAAAAAAATTTACTACCGTATCCTCTAAACATTATTGAAATTCTTGAAGAACCCAATATTTCTCAAGTCTGACAAAATAAAGTCCAGAGATCAAACATATATTCAAGTCAAAATCCAATCAACTAAAAATTGATATTTTCAGTAATTTAATTATTAAACACAATTGACAATTCAAGATGAAACCTGTTTTATAGAATTTGTTCTATTAAAAGTGTAAAATATGATAGTAAATAGTGATCTATTTATCACTTAAATGTAAGAATTCATCCAATAGCTTTTATTTCTATACATTTTGCTACATGAACTTGGTTTTAAAGTTCAATTTGGATATTAAGTTTTTTTAATTAGGTACTTGAACCTGGTATTAAGGTTTCAGCTTGATACTTTTTTTTTGGTTTAATCAGGTACATGAATTTGGCTTATGGTTCAAATTAGTATATGAATTTTAGGTATCAAATTGGACCTTAAGACCAAATTCAAGTACCTAATAAAAAATAAACTTAAATCAAATTCAACCTTAAAGTCAAGTTTGAAAACTAAAACATATATTTATATCCTTTATGAAAAAAATATATATTATCCTCTAAAATTAGAAATACTTGGGTAAAATAAACTTTACGTATGGGATAATCGTCCTAATTATTATTTAAATTCAAACAAAAGGAAATAAGGTAAACTATAAGAATGATCACTTTCGTTTTAGTTTTGTTCATTTTTAGTCACCATTTTTTTTTAAAAAATATTTTGATCACTTACATTATCGATTTGTTATATTTTGATCACTGGGCCGCTAATTCTTGTTATTTTGATGATGTGACATGTTATAAAAAAATTCATTTTTAATTTAACCTCTAAACTTTTAAAATGATATGTTTTCAACCATAATAAAAAAAAAACTCTCTCAACTATCTCTTTCACTCCCAAAAATAAAAATCCTGAAGACCCAAGAACTTCCATCCATGGCGGCCAACAACTTTAATCTCATATGAATTTAGCTATAGCTTATTTGGAGGGGTTAAGATTTGTTTTGGAGAGGAGGATACGGTTGAGGGAGGTTTTCTTTAATTAAAAAAAATTCCCTAACTTAGATGGAGAAAAAAGTCGTTGAGGGAGTTTTTTATTAGATAAAAAAAATAAATTTTTAAAATTTTTGAAGTCAAATTTAAAATAAATCTTCATATAAGTAAAAATTAATGATCAGTGATCAAAATATAATAAATTAATAACATAATTATTTTTTTAAAATCGATAATGACCAAAACTGAACAAAACTAAAACGAAAGTGATCATTCTTGTACTTCAGGTTGTTGTTCTCACTTACCTTTCATCTTCATCAAAGCTTTACGTTCATAATATCTAAAGAAAATTCCAATCTCAAGCGACCAACTTCTTTTCCCCTCGGGATTATTTCCCCCATTAAAGATCTACACTTTATAATCCAGTGTGCTTTTGTTTCACTGTTTTAATTAGTGGCGGATCCAAAAATATTTTTGAGGGTAAATATATATATATATATATATATATATTAATATTAAATTTAAATTTGGTTCGTTTATTATTTAATGTGTTCGGACTCCGTTCTTTTAGCTTTCGTGAACATATTTATTTATATATGTTCGCAATATAAACGACTAAAAGTAAATAAATTAAAAGTGCTTATTTACAACGGTGTAGATAAATTATCAATGCAAATATTAATAAATTAGAAAACAACGATGTAAATAACTTGTCCACCCTGACTATATAGTGGATTTGGCACTGTGGTTAATAAGTATTATTTTAAAAGCAGAAAATAATGTATTAATTCTTTAACAAATTGTAGAGAAAAACCTATATCACATCTTCATGAGGTGGACAAATTTATGCAAAGACTTGTTTCCCCTAATGTCGTGGGGATTGAGTACAATCCTGCATAACAAATGAGAAGAAAACATATTATTCACGATAGCCATATAAACGCATTAGTGAATCAGAAATCTCAAAATTACAATTTACAAAACAATGTGATATATAATACCTATAAGACTACAACAAATTCGAAACGACTCAACTTATGCTTATTACCAATTTATACTCAATCAGTAAAAAACAAAGAAAAAATCAATGCATTTATTAAATTGATTCAATGAAATTAGTATAAAGAAACATCAATTCATAAAGTCATAGAAATATACTCTCAATTAATGTAATCTCTAACTCTAGACCCAAAGTTAAAAAGGTAAATATAAATTCATTAAATATTTAATTATTCTATCATTGTTCGACATTTGTATTGCTACAATTGTAAGAGCAAAAGGTTTTACACTCTTGAAATCTTATAGAACAAAATTTAAATAATAATTGAAATATACTTCTATATCTTGTAGTTGCATAACTTAATTTTTATTTTTATTTTTAGTGAGTTTCCATATTTTCTTGTAATTTGATATTATTTTTTGAACTTTTATGTAGGGTTGTAGATGAACCGACCTTAAATGAATTGTTTGTGGACTCATAAAAAAAGAATAAGTTAGCACTTATGGACATCTTTAGTCATTTTTTATTATAATCTATACGTGGACAAAGACTAGGCCCGTAAACGAAACGAACGAACACAAATAAGGGTATGTTTATGTTCGTTCGTTTAATTTTAACCGAACAAACGAAAAAACACAACTAAACAAATATAATTTCTTATTTGTGTTCGTTTGTTAAGGAATGTAGTTTGTTCGTGTTCGTTCGTTAAAATGATAAACAAACGTAAACGACACAAACGAATGCAAAAGAACATTGAGTATTATTTATTTTTTGTCTTTTTTATTTCATATTTTTAATAGGAGGATTTACCGCAATATTGTGGTTCCTTTTTTTATTTCCAAAAATATGGTTCCTCTTAAATTATTTCCACAAATATTGTGAATTACTGTGCAAATCAGAAAACGGATGGATTGCACTCCATTTTTGAACAATGATTAATGAGAAATTATTAAAAAAATGCAGGGTACTATTCAAACTCGGATGGTCCTCTATCCGACTTCAAATAGTGGCTGGATATCCCCTTGTTGCCACGTGTCAATCACCCAGGGCACCTTGCCCTGTTCAAAGTCAGAGTGCCCTCCATCCAACTTCAAACATTATAGGGCAGAGAGTGAAGGTTGGTTTAGTGTGATTCAGGGAGAGGGTGGCCTGCATGCACGCCATGCATGCCTCGAGAAGATAAGAAAGGTAATTTTTTAATTGATTATAATTTTTAATTAGGTAGGGGTAGTGTAAATTTTTTTATTTGAAACTTATTAGTGTAGATAAATTTTTTATAGGGGTATGTAAGAGAAAAAAAAACATATATATTTTTTAGATAGGTATTGTTAGAGGTAATTTTTAGAGAAAAAATTGAGTAAAAATTTAAGTAAAGAAGAAGAAGAAGAAGAAGAAGTTGTGAGATTCCAAAATATTGTAAGTCGGTTTAAAATTTAATTTGTGTTAGAACAATGAATATTTTATTTTTGTTTATGATTATAGTAATGAGAAAAAAATCGTAATTAGTATTTTTGAGAAATTAGTATAGTTTTTTTTGAATTTTTAAAGTGTATTCGTGTGTGTGTGTGTGAGAGAGAAATTAGTATTTTTGAGAAATTAATGACATTGACATTGTTCATTTGATTTGTGTTTTATTATTGAAAATATTATTTTTTCGGAACATGCAGAGAAAATGAGCAACAACATATTTGTGGTGATTGTCCACACTACAAAAAAATGTACATATACTGACGCCGGGGTATACCGACGGACACATGTTGTCGCTATAGATCATATATACCGACGGAAAAGAATACTATCGGTAAAAGTTTTGATGTATACCGACGGAAACAAAAATTGACGGTATAGATGTATTATATACCGACGGGGAATAAGAATCCGTCGGTATAGATGTGATATATACCGACGCTCTGCTGAAACCGTCGGTGTGTTTGTTGGTATACGTTTAGTGTATACCGACGGTTATGTTGACCGTCGGTATAGGTGAACCAGTTTGTCGGTATAGGGTGACTTGTGTGACGGTATAGGTCTAATATTTACCGACGGTTACCGTCGGTATAGGCATTTTAAATTTCTTTGCGTTTTAATTAGTTCCCCGATAGGATTCCCCAAAATTCCCAATCCCTAAATTAAAAATTCACCCAAATAGCTCTGCCCTTTCTCGCGCTCGTCGACGGCCGTGGCTTTGAACACCGATCTTGGCGCGAAGCCTACGTCTTGTGGACAGTCCCTACACGTGCAACGACGGTTATAACTCCCTACGGTGGTGCTTATTCTCCTGACGGTGACGCTGATCTTTCCTACTATTATTCTACTGTAAGATATATTGACCAGAATTTTGAACATTCAATGATTATCATATTGGAAATTTAGGTACGCAATAATCCTTATGGTTTGGGGGTGATCCAAGTTATTGTAGTTTCCCTCTCAAGTGCTTAGATTTTATGGGATTAATTTTACTGCATATATAGGCTATTCCAACACTATTCCAGGGCAATCTTTTGAGTTGCAAGTTGTAGATTAAATTTGTTTTTTATGTAATTCAGATGGAGAAAGTTCTAAACATTGATTTTGTCTAGGTGCTTGCTGGTCATTTGCGGCAACCGAAGCCATTGATTAATGAATTCTGCAAATCCATAGGGGCTGACGTTAAACAGAAGCAAGGATTGATTCGATTGGCCAAGAAGAATGGGAAAGGTTAGGATTCCTTGCATGATGATGACATTTACCTTCATCTGGTTTTTTTTCCTGAGAATATCAAAAATCTGTAAAACCAACATATGTTTTCTTTATATCCCTTCAATATAGTTGTTTGATATGGCAAAATGAGAATGTTTTATTGAATTCATCTTCTATTCGATTTTCTGACGGTAGAAATAAAACACAGAACAGGCAATCAATTACAAAAATAAGTAGGAATCATCATTAGAATTCTTTACACAAGATTTCAGGAAAAATAAGTAGACATGCATATTGATATGATATTAGACTCAGCAAATTAAAGTATTCAAGGAATATTATAAAATTCACAATGTGTTGAAATATCAAAACTGTATGTAGCATAAAAACCTTAATGTAGATGGTATTACACAACCAAAAACTCATAAGCAAAATAAGTAACAAATTACGGTACCTTCTTGCCACAGTTTAGCAACAGAATACGCGGCCAAGCAAAGGAATCCACTGTAATTGCTTCTTGAGCCCCTGTAATTGCTTGTAAGATATATTATAGGGCTTTAACGACCTATAGTTCTTCACTGAAGCATATTTTGCAAAACTATTCTTTCATCTTACTACCATTTGTTGTATGTAAAAGTTATATCTTTTGAAAAACTCGTTTATATGCAATAATACTCTGTATTACACCATTTGCAGCCACTGTTTCCTGGTGAAAGTGGTGTCAAGGCTGCTCCTGTATTCGCCAAACTTACGTTGCACTGCTGTAAGTATTTCACGTTACATCATTGTTGTTTTCAGCTGCATGCATTTAGGCCTTATTGACATGAATCTTGATAGGGAACTTCAGTTATGTAATTATCCCCCAGCCTTTATGATCAAGTTTTAGCTTAAGTTCTCTCTTTCAAATGGTCGGCAATCGGCATTCGTGCAAGTTGCCGTAATGTTCTTCACAAAGTTTTACCCGTAAAATTTGGATTAATAATTTTGATATCCAAACAATAACAACAGGATTTGGAATAAAAAGAAAGACATTCAAACTGGTCTTGCTGCACTAGAAACAAACCACTAAGGAAGCTAAGAAGTCTTTACAAGGCACAAAAGAAAGACATTCAAACTGATCTCCCATTTCATCTCTTTTTCAGTGCTAAATATGTATTTCGGGTTAAGTGAAGTCAGGCAACCTCTTGTAATTTTTGCCAATCATAGTAAAACTCTTCTTCTCTGCAGGTGATTTTTTACGTTAAAGGTTTTTCCCGTGCCACTCAAGGATTTAAGGTCGTGTACTATGCAATTTAATAAAAAGAACTCTCAAATTTAAAATATTAAAAGTTTTATAATTTGCTCTGTGTGTGATAGACTGTTTTTTAAATGCAAATAGAAAACATTGAATAAAATGCAGCCCATGTTATCTGGATTGGGAGATAAATTCTGGAAATATAGTCTTAGATTCGGATGAAAATAACCTTGAAACAATCCTAAGGTACAGTCTAAAAAGTATGCAGTTTTATAAGCAAACCAGTGCAGTTTTTGTATATGTAAAATAAGTGCAGTATGACATGTTATTATAATGCAGTTTTGAATGATAAAAACAGTCTTGACACTGCCTTGAGAACAATTAAAATATGTGCAGTTTGATTGATGAAATGTATGCTGATTTGATATGAAATTGTGTGTGTATACATATGTAAATAGTGAATTGATTTGTATATATGATTAGGGGCTGCTATGAACAATAGTAATATGATTTTAGCTTATTTACATGTGTGTTTAGAAAGTTTGATTTGGGCAATAGTCAATAGAATTGTTCTTGCAAAACTAATAAGTAAGCTTGGTATTAATGGCTTGAGTTGGTTTCTAATAACTTATTGTTTTATTTGAGGTACATACAAAGATTGTGATTTTTAATGCTAAATTTGCTGACAATAAGATATTGCTACAATATAAGTTTACTCATATTTTATATTGAATTTTGCAGGAGTTTGAACAATATGGCGAAACGAAAACGTCTTAACATTGTTTCAACAATCAGAAACTCTGAATCCCGTGCTCAAAGTGAAGAACAATGAGCCACATCTGCGCAGCATCATGAGCAATCTCAAGCACAACAATCACAACAATCTGAAGAAGTTCAAGGAGCAGTTGGACAACAATCCCGTGAAGAACAATCACAACCTTCATCAGGTATGCTATTTTCATCTCAAATCAACGGTTCAAATACAATTATTTGTTTGAGTTTCATTTGTACTTACTCATATTCATGTAGAGGACATTAATCATAAGAAAGTTCGAGGAGCAACACTTATGCCAGATATTTGGGAGCTGCCAGAGGGACAACGCGTTCATGTCAAAATTAACAATTTATATCAACCTGTGGGTGAAGAATCGACTTGCTTATGTCGCTTTATTGGAACGATGGTGCGAAAGGCTGAGTTTGCGCCAATTAGTTATTTGAATTGGCATGAGATGCCGAACAATAAGAAGAAAGAAATGTGGTCCACGATCGAGGTATGTGCACTAATTGAATACTTGTAATAAGGTTGTTTGAGCAGTTGTGGACTGATTTCATGCTCTAGAAAACAGTAGAAAAGCAGTTTATTTGTAGGGGACACTTTTGCTTTTAACCAGAATTTTTGGAGACTGATTAATATTGCAAGCTGCCCTGTTTTGTATATGTGAGTATCTAAGTGGACTATTTTCATGGTTTCTAAGATGCGTAAGGATTGAATTGTTAAGTTTAAGGCTGTCCCGTGTATATATGCATGAATTTTGGGTCTGTTCTTGCTTATGAAATTGTTAAGGGACTGTTTTGAGTATTTATAGGTATGGATGACTGTTACTTTTTGTATTTGTGAGCATCTTGCTTGCTTACCTTTGGATAATAAAACACTAACTTTATCTAAATAATAATTGTTCTTGGATTGTGATACCCTCTTATTTTGTTAATGCAGTTAAAGTTTCAATTCCAATCATTTGATTCAGAGGAAGGCGTTGATGAAGCCACATTAAAACATGTTAAGAAATGGGTTCTCTCAGATATGAATACCAAATGGAGGCAGTGGAAAAATGAATTAAAATCTCAAATATTTGATGAGAACCAAACTGTAGAGCAGATCGTCGAAAATTGCAAGGATCCACGAGTGAATTTGGACCAATTGAAGACACTTGTTGAATATTGGCTGTCCTCAAAGGCGATGGTAAAATACTACAGTTTTATAATTTCTATAACTTTAATATTTAAACCTTTATTAACAATTTATTATTTATAATTCGAATAGGAACAAAGTGCCACAAATAGATCAAATAGGTCAAAGCTAAGTGAACCACATTGCACAGGAACAAGATCTTTTCCTAGGATTGTTGAAGACTTGGTGCGTATAATTTTCTTTATTATTACCATTTATTTGAAAAATTGTTTCTAATATCTCTCGTTGTTTTCTTAATGTCAGACTGCAGAATCTAATGGAATCCCACCAACACGAGCTGATGTCTATGTTCGATCTCGTACACGCAAAGATGGAAGCATCGTGAATTCCAGTGCCGCGGTTGTTGTGGTAATTTATTATTATTAAGTCTTGTATATGTGTTTGGTATAAATATAATATAGTTATTATATTATATGTTTAACTTGCTTATATTTTTAGGAACGTATTCAAGAGAGGAGAAATGAAAGCTCGTCTTCTGAGAATTTATCACAAAATTCATGGTCAAATGATGTGTTTGCTCAAGTTAAGGGACCAGAAAGAAGAGGACGTGTTCGTTGTGTAGGGGCGGTTCACACTCGTTCTTCTCAAGAATCTGGACCTTCACAATCAGTTCAAAATACTGAAGAAGTGGAAGGGCTGAAATCTAAGGTTGCAAAATTAGAAAAACTTTTTGAAACTTGCTTTCTACCCTACTTTCAACAACAACGTCCAGATCTACATGTGCCTGATATGGATGCTTTGCTTCGTATGGTTGATAAAGAGGTATTCAAAATATTTTTCTTTCTTATTACTCCATTCATTTTTTATTTAAATTCAATATTTTAATTACTTTTAATAGGCAACACCTGATGCTGGTAGTGCTTCAGCACCAATCAATTGTACTAGTCCATCCTTGCCTTCAACAAATCAACAAAATACAAGTGGAAATGATACTGGCAGACAATAGCGGGTGATCTTCAATTATTTCTAACTTTTATTATGTAAGTTATTAAGAAACAAAAATATTTGCTTGCATATTACTTTTGTCTGTACTAAACTTGTAGGTACATGTTTTACTGATTATGTATTACATACTTTTTTTTATTCGAACATTAAATATAATATTTTCCCTTTCAAATGAAATAATTTTTGTTATAGTAGTTTTATTAATTTTAATATTTAAAATAAAAAATATTAAATAAAAAATAGAATATATTAATAATTATTTAATATATAAAAAACAAATAAATATCATAAACCCTATACCGACGGACAAAGCTGTCGGTATAAATATTTTATACAGATCAAAGATAAACGCTAGAATCTATACCGACGGACAAACCGTTGGTATAGATTACAGCTATACCGACGGACACACCGTTGGTATAGATTCTGACCCTATACCGACGGACAAACCGTCATTATAGATTATAGCTATACCAACGGAAAAAACCGTTGGTATAGATTCTAACCCTATACCGACGGACAAACCGTCATTATAGATAACATCTATACCGACAGACACAACCGTCGGTATAGATATGCTGAACCTATACCGACGGACAAAATGCGTCGGAATATATACCCTAATTTGTCGGGGTAGTCCATACCTATGCCTACGGTTTTGTCCGTCGGTATAGGTTCGGCATATCTATACCGACGGTTGTGTCCGTCGGTATAACGTTGTACCGACAAGCATATTACCGACGGCGTTTTGTCCGTCGGAAATTTCCTTTTGCCCGTCGGTAAAAGGGTTTAGGGTATATACCGACGGATATTTGATGTTTTACCGACACATTTTTGTCCGTCGGTATATGTCACTTTTTTTGTAGTGCCATTACAATGGACAATTGGTGAAAACTGATGTCGGTATTGTATTTGAATCGGAAAGCCCTACGAAGATGAGATTTGAAAAGGAAATCACGCTACGAGTAATGAAGGAGAAGATATCTGAGAAAATTAGAGCTCATGTAACCCCCTAAACCCGACCCAAGGGTTATGGGCCGAATCTAGGAAGTCAGGTTTAAACCGTGACCCTCAAGTAATTACTTATTAGGTTTCCAAAAATTAATACTCAATATATTAATTTAAAACAGTGTCGTTTAACATTGAAAATTCATAATTCGAAAACACAGTCGTATAGATAAAATAATCCAAAACAAGTAGCAAAGTATCAAATTAAAAATTCCCATGCATGCTAAACAGTTTTAAAATCCCAAATAAAAATAAAAATAACCGAGTTTACGTAAAAACCCCAAATAATGAAATAATCGAAATAAAACCGGAAACCAAGAATGTCCATACTAAAACAATAATAAATTTGATAACTGTGGTCCTCCAAGTACCGAACTCCTATGTCTAAGAATCTGAAATAGAAGCTAAGGGGGAGTCAGCTATTAAGCTCAGTGTGTCTCTAAAGTGCGAAAATCAGAGTATCTCATGTATCATACAATCACAAGTCAAGTCAGCAGACAATCAAATACGCAAATATGCATGGCACGATGCACCTAACTCTATGTCATGTACCCATCTACATCACCGTCCGAAGAGTAAGGTTCCCCTGAACCACTCTCTACATCGTCACCATCCGAAGTGGAACTCAGCCCGAAGGATGAAACCACTAAACTTCCGCCGTACATATCCCACCCGAATGATATGAGATGAATGTTCCGATTTCAATCCGAATGCAACATCATTAGTCCGAAAATGCATGAACATTTAGTCCGGAAATGCATGAGCATTTAATCCGACAATTAACTATTCAGATTCCGATGTATGATGATTAATAGAATGACATACAACATATCACATAGTCTAGATCACAACATATCACATAGCCCAGATCACAACATATTTTACAGTCAAACATCACATAGCAACAACATATTTCACAGTCAAACATCACACAACATCAACACATATATTATAGCACAAGCAGAGAACACACCTCAGACAGCTAACAGGTCAACGTCGAGAGTGACGTCTCCCACGCTCAGATCTAGAAGCAGGCAAAACATGATCGACACCTACAAAGGTTCACTAAGTCAAAATTCTCTACTACTATGCCACAATCTACTAACAGAAATTTATTTAAATTCTCATACGTGCGGAACTCGAAGGTTGAGACGCATGAGGTCGACCAGGCAGAGGAGGTGGAAGAATCTCGGTGTCCAAATCGATATTACCTGAACCCAAAAATAACTCGATTCAGAATTTTGAATATACAGTTTTCAAATTAAGCATAGAATAATTCAAAGGGTCAAAAAGGTTATTCAGGATCGAATTTGGAAAAACGGCTGCGAATCTGGAACTGGGACGTCGAAAAACATAAAATTGACTTTTGGCCCAAAAAGTCAACGCTGGCGTCATCATGGTCAATGATGACATCAGCCTGCATCATCATCACATCAGCAGATGATGTCACTGATGACGTCATCCGGCTTGGTCCAAAAGGTCTAGATCGGTTCAGAGGGTCCAGCCCGGTTCAGTTTTATAATTTCCGGTTCGGTTCGGTTCTCAAAATCCCCAATTTTCAATTAACAAAACCCTAACCTTAATTTCAGTTTTACAAACCCTAATCTTAAACAAATATCCCTAATTTCGAAACCCTAATCGGCTAACCTATCCCGACAGCAACCAACGACGACCCACAGCAGCCGGTCAACATGACGGTGTCGGCCAGAATTTACCCTGAAACACGACGAGGACGCGGCTACGACGGTGTGAAGCGAGAACCAAAACGGTTTCTTACCGTTGTCACACGGACGGCGGCGCGAGAAGGTTTGAAGGTTTCGACCTCTCATGTTCCGACGAAGACGGCAGCGACGAAGGACACTGAGGGGCGGGTTTTGATCGGACGGGGAAGGGAAACACGCCGGTGGTCACGGCTTAGCGATCGGACGACAAAAGCTCCCTCACCAGAGCTTGAACGAAAAACGGGTGATGTGGTTTTGATTTCAAAAAGAACAGGGGAGGGAGACAGCGGCTGAACCAAAAAAAAGGTAGATGAAGAGTCTCACAAGACTAAAAGGGTTTTACCCTAAATTTTTGGGTAAATTACCCATTAAGGGTCTCTACTACTACCCGCATCACAAAATGGCCATCAAACTTCTATTTTAATTCAATCTAACCTCTAACTCAATTAGGTTTTGAACAAAATTCCCAATTAAATCTAGGTTTTATAATTAGGGATTTAATAAATTAGGGATTTTAATTTTAGGAGATTTTTTGGGTGTTACAACTCTCCCCTCCTTAAAAGAAATTTCGGCCTCGAAAATTTCAAACTTAGCGACAAATCCCAGAAATTAGATAACATAACTTAAAGTTCTTCATTCCGAATTCCTCATCCTTCAACATGAAAGTAAAAACTAAAAACATTAAAAAAATGTACCTGCTATGTCCTCTGGCTCATCATCATAACTCTCGTGAGCTCTAGTGCATAAATCAACCCCGAATGTCTAGTATCGGATCTAGCTGATCTATCACTCTGGGCAGGTCCACCTCTACTAGCAATACCTGAAGTAGCAGGTCTACCATGTCCTCTACCTCCAGCAGGAGTCTGTACAGATGCCTGAGACTGACTCGGAACATAAGATGATGAAGGTGCCACCGAACGATCCCTGAAAAGATGCTCAAATGATCCACATCAGAAACAAGCCCTAGACTGCCTCCTACACTCACCCAGGTGCCACTTCTTACAGAAGGAACACTGCGGCACCCCACGGGTACTAGTCGAACCCCCGGCACTAACGGTCGGAACAATGGAAGTCACTGGTCTAGCTCTGGAATAACCCTGATGATCAGACTCGTCTCTGGCTCTCTTCCTAGACTGGTTACCCTGACTATGCTGAACTGATGCAGTCGACTGCCTCCTACCCCGATCAGTATCATAGGACTCAAGTAGCTTTAACTCAGCCTCATTTCGCTCAGCTGTCCTAGCTCATTTGGTGATCTCTTTATACTCATTATCCATATGTAGAGCCACACCCGCCTTAATCGAAGGGCGCAACCCTTTCAGAAACCAATCACACTTCTCTTTTTCAGTAGACACCAGTCCCGGAACATACTGGATCAGTCTCATAAACTCAATTTCATAATCGTTCACAGACATGTCATTTTGCTTCAGATTCATGAAATCATCCCGACACTTTGCTAGATACTCAGCCCCAACATACCGGTCACGGAAAGCCTGTCGGAAATAATCCCAAGAAATCTGACCAGCTGGAATAACATGCTCCTCAGCCTCCCAACAATTCTGAGCCTCACCCTGCAATAGTGATACAACGACTCTAAGCTTCCGGTCAGTAGGATAATCCATCTCAGTGAACAACCTCTGAAGCTTCTTCAACCAATACTCAGCCTCAGCAGGATCGGTACCCGTCTTCCCATCAAACATAATCATCCCGGCAGCTAAGAACTCAGTAGATATGGGCCTCCTAACACTCTCAGTCTGACGAAGATAACGGAGCAACTCCATGTGCACTGCAGCAGCATCCATGCCTGCAGTCTCAGCATCTCTAGGCCCAGATGGTCCACCACCCAGTGTTTTCTAGGCTGGCTGATCCTCACCACCAGCCCGTTGGGCCCCGGTCTGTTGAGCTCCAGTCTGCTGAACCCTAGGCTGCTGAACCCTAAGTTGCTGACCCACGGCATGCTCCTCATTAACATCATTAACATCGTCCTGATGCGCTGTTTGTGAAGCACCGCTCTCAGCTGCTGCGGTACGACCTCGGCCTCTCCCACGACCTCGGCCACTACCTCGGTCGGTCGCTAATCTAGTACTCCTACGTGGTGGCATAGTAGTCTATCTACAAAAGAATTAGAAATAATACTAAGATTAAATTCGGTACTTGGAGTTCTATTAAAAAATATGTCAAATTACCAAAAATGTTTACTTTCCAAAAATACCCTTTCGCCCGAAAATATTTAGTATGCATGCAAAAATCATTTCGTCTTAAAAATTTTATGTGAGCCACACAGTCCGAGGGTTGAATCTAGGCTCTGATACCACTAAATGTAACCCCCTAAACCCGACCCAAGGGTTATGGGCCGAATCTAGGAAGTCAGGTTGAAACTGTGACCCTCAAGTAATTACTTATTAGGTTTCCGAAAATTAATACTCAATATATTAATTTAAAACGATGTCGTTTAACATTGAAAATTCATATTTCAAAAACGCAGTCGTATAGATAAAATAAACCAAAACAAGTAGCAAAGTATCAAATTAAAAATTCCCATGCATGATAAACAGTTTTAAAATCCCAAATAAAAATAAAAATAATCGAGTTTACGTAAAAACCCCAAATAATGAAATAATCGAAATAAAACCGAAATAAAACTGGAAACTAAGAATGTCCATACTAAAACAGTAATAAATTTGATAACTGTGGTCCTCCAAGTACCGAACTCCTATGTCTGAGAATCTGAAATAGAAGCTAATGTGGAGTCAGCTATTAAGCTCAGTGTGTCTTTAAAGTGCAAAAATCAGAGTATCTCATGTATCATACAATCACAAGTCAAGTCAGCAGATAATCAAATACGCAGATATGCATGGCACGATGCACCTAACTCTATGTCATGTACCCATCTACATCACCGTCCGAAGAGTAAGGTTCCCCTGAACCACTCTCTACATCGTCACCATCCGAAGTGGAACTCAGCCCGAAGGATGGAACCACTGATCCAAAGTGGAATTTAGCCCGAAGGATGAAACCACTGAACTTCTGCCGTACATATCCCACCCGAATGATATGACATGAATGTTCCGATTTCAATCCGAATACAACATCATTAGTCCGAAAATGCATGAGCATTTAGTCCGAAAATGCATGAGCATTTAATCCGACAATTAACTATTCAGATTCCGATGTATGATGATTAACAGAATAACATACAACATATCACATAGTCCATATCACAACATATCACATAGCCCAGATCACAACATATTTTACAGTCAAACATCACATAGCAACAACATATTTCACAGTCAAACATCACACAACATCAAAACATATAGTATAGCACAAGCAGAGAACACACCTCAGACAGCTAACAGCTCAACGTCGAGAGTGACGTCTCCCACGCTCAGATCTAGAAGCAGGCGGAACAGGATCGACACCTACAAAGGTTCACTAAGTAAAAATTCTCTACTACTATGCCACAATCTACTAACAGAAATTTATTTAAATTCTCATACGTGCGGAACTCAAAGGTTGAGACGCAGGAGGTCGACCAAGCGGAGGAGGTGGAAGAATCTCAGTGTCCAAATCGATATTACCTGAACGCAAAAATAACTCGATTCAGAATTCTGAATATACAATTTTCAAATTAAGCATAGAATAATTCAAAGGGTCAAAAACGATCATTCGAGATCGAATTTGGAAAAACGGGCTACGAATCTGAAACCGGGACGTCGAAAAACATGATATTGACTTTTAGCCCAAAAAGTCAACGCTGACGTCAGTCTGCATCATCATCACATCAGCAGATAACGTCACTGATGACGTCATCCGGCTTGGTCCAAAAGGTCTGGTTCGGTTCAGAGGGTCCAACCTGGTTTAATTTCATAATTTTCGGTTCGGTTCGATTCTCAAAATCCCCAATTTTCAATTAACAAAACCCTAACCCTAATTTCAGTTTTACAAACCCTAATCCTAAACAAATATCCCTAATTATGAAACCCTAATCGGCTAACCCATCCCGACAGCAACCAACAACGACCCACGGTGGCCGGTCAACATGACGGCGTCGGCTAGAACTTACCCTGAAACACGACAAGGATGCAACTATGACGGTGTGAAGCGAGAACCAAAACGGTTTCTTACCGTTGTCACACAGACGGCGGCGCGAGAGGGTTCGAAGGTTTCGACCTCTCTTGTTCTGGCGAAGACGGCAACGACGAAGGACACTGAAGGGCGGGTTTTGATCGGACGGGGAAGGGAAACACGCCGGTGGTCACGGCTCAACGATCGGACGACAAAAGCTCCCTCACCGGAGCTTGAATGGAAAACGGGTGATGTGGTTTTGATTTCGAAAAGAACGGGGGAGGGAGAGAAAGCGGCTGAACCAAAAAAAGGCAGATGAAGAGTCTCACAAGACTAAAAGGGTTTTACCCTAAATTTTTGGGTAAATTACCCATTAAGGGTCTCTACTTCTACCCGCATCACAAAAGGGCCATCAAACTTCTATTTTAATTCAATCTAACCCCTAACTCAATTAGGTTTTGAACAAAATTCCCAATTAAATCTAGATTTTAGAATTAGGGATTTCATAAATTAGGAATTTTATTTTTAGGAGATTTTTGGGGTGTTACAGCTCAGATTCATGGTTTGCGATATCGGTGGATGGCATGTCACAATCCAGTCAGATATTTTGCAATAGCTCTCAAATATAATACAGATGTGTGAATAATGATTACAGATCATGAATCTATGGATATTCGAAATGTCGAGTTGTTTGCTGAGGAGCGTTATATTCCCGGCCCATCGAGAAACGTTGTTGGGGAATCTAGTCAAGTGGGACATATAGTGGATTTCATCAAGGTGGGTCGTCGACATATGCAACATCACACGGGCCGACTGTTTATCCGGCTGTTGATCCGACTTTTGATGCTAATGTTTAGAACCTACGAGATCGATGGGGAGAATCACTTGAAGATTCCAGCGAAGATAAAGATATTGGGGGATCCTGATTTGTTCCCCGATGATGTTGGTGAAGCCCTTGATTTCGGTGTTGGAGAATTTGTTCCGACCAGGGGCGACATTATATTCTATGAACCTCCTACTCACATGAACTCGGTGGATTTCGATGTGATGAGGGCGCCGCAATTCCCTGATATGCCCCAATTAACTTGGAGTCAGCATGGTGAATTATTTGCTGAGCTTCGATTTAATTAAAAGAATGAAGCTATATTGGCAATTAAAGAGTATAGCATCATGCAGCATATGGACTACGTGGTTGCAGAATCCACCCCGAGGACTTTCTTTGCGAAGTGTGTGAAATATGGACAAGGATGCAATTGGAAGATTCGAGTGTCGTATCTTAAGAAGATAGATCATTGGGAGGTCACAAAGTATAACGATGATCACACGTGTTTACGAACATCCATCAACTAGGACCACGCCAAATTGGACTCGAATGTAATAAGCCATCACGTGATGAAGTTGGTCGAAGCAAATACAAGGGTTTCAGTGATTCAGGCAACCATTGCGCAACAATTTGAATATCAAATACAATACAAGAAGGGGTGGAGTGCAAGGGAGAAGGCATTGCATTCGATGTACGGTGATTACGATAAGTCGTACAATGAGCTACCAACGTTATTGGTAGCAATGACCCATTTCTTCCCAGGCACCATAGTGAGGTATAAAACAAAGGATGCATACGACCGACAAGGCCAAGTGGTTGAAAGGCATAAATTTTTCATCGACTATTTTGGGCGTTCAAGCCATGCATTGAAGGCTTTCCATATTGTAAACGTATGATCCAAGTCGATGGCACGTGGCTGTACGAGAGATACTCTCATATATTGTTGGTTGTTATTGCGCAAGATGGTGAGAGCAATGTCATTCCAATTGCTTTTGCAATTGTTGAGGGGGAGACGACGGAAGCTTGGAAATTCTTTTTGGCCAATTTACGTGACAATGTTGTCCGAGAAGATGGGGTCTGTATTATATCTGATTGAGGGATATGTATCAAAGAAACAATTAATTGAGAGGGAAGTCGTTGGAGACCTCCGCACGCATACCCTGCATATTGTGTTTTTCACATCGATAAGAACAGCTATGAGCAGTTCAAAAATCTGTATCTTCGCAATGAGATTTTAAGTATGGGTAAGTATCATTTTTTTCAAACTCCGTTACATATGCCCATCCAATTTTGTGCTTTGATTTTCTAGATGCTAACAGCATATATTATGGCACAGGATATCAACTGGTACAACTCGAATTTGAGAGGAAGATGACAACTTTACAGAAATATGGTGAGCGTGTTTGGAGTTGGGCCAACAATATCGAGAGAGAAAGATGGGTCCAATCATATGACGAAGGTGGTAGACAATACAAGCAAATGACAACCAACCTTGTGGAGTGCATAAACCGAGTACTGAAATGATCACGTCATCTCCCAATAGCAAGCTTGGTGAAAGAGACATACTACCGGTTGGCTAAGGTTTGGTCTGTTAAAAGGAAGCAGATTGAGGCCTTAATAAATAGGTGGCAACATTGAGCTTCGAATATTGTGATGAAAATGCAGAATAATATGAAGAATGCAACATCGTTGACCGTTCATGCATTCGACCGAAATAATCAGACTCTCGATGTTGTTGGTTCAAGACGCAACCACGAAGTAGCCCACTCAAATGTATTTCGAGTCGATTTCAGACGTAGGTGGTGTGACTGTGGCGAGTTCTAGGCGTGGCGATATTCATGTGCTCATGCAGTTGCAACATGTATGTATGTAGGGGTTGACCCGTACAACTATGTTGACCAATGCTTCGATCTCCAATGGATGGTCAATATTTACAGAATTAAGTTCATACTAATCGCGAATGCAAAGTATTGGCTGTCAGTGGAGCATGAAAAATGGTTACCGGATCTTGCACTCCGTAGAACTCCAAATGGTCGACCTAGATCGACTCGTATCTATACCAGTATGGATCTTCATCACAGAGAGAAAGGACAACGAAAGAGATGTACGATATGTAGGGCTGAAGGCCATTCGAAATCAAACTGTCCAAATGAACCCAGATATGTGTATATGCCTCAGTGATTTATTATGTTTGTATTAAAAAATATTATGTTTGTATTCGAAAATATTCCACTTTGCATCATCAATATTAATTAGTTATTTATAATGTTATGTTTTTACTACTATCATATTCAGTGCTTAAGTCTGATTTAATAATTAGGGACCAAATTGCTTAAGTCTTATTCAATAATTTAAGAAAGTCAATTTTAGACGTAACTAAATATTAATTCGAATCTACATTGATTTTTAATTTTAATCACAGCTAAATATTAATTCGAATCCACTTTAATATTTTAATAATTTTTAATACCCCAATTACCACAAATATTACCTCATTTTGACATGTTTGTATTCGAATGAACCAAGATAGTGACAAAAACCTTGTGTTTGAATTTAAATTCTTGAATAAATATCGAACCAAAATATTAAAAAATGAACTATATCGAATTTAAACCGAAATTCAATCTCTCTTTTATTTTTAAATGCATTTCACCGTTTTTTAGTGATCAACTATTTTTAATTAGTTTTAGATCAAGTGATAAATAAAAAACAAATAGTTAAAAATAAAAACCAATAAAATCTAAATTCAAACCCAAATGCCTCTAATGTATTACACAAAATACATAAAATCATTTTTTCTTCTGCATCCTCTTACGTAATTTCTAACAATGAGCGGATATGGTCGAAAAATAAGTGTGTTTCGGAATCCTCTTACATTGTGGCTTATGTTCTACCTCGAGATCCTCTTCAGCGTAGCTCACCTCCTCAGTCACCAAGGGCATAGGAAGCGGTGTTGTGAACATGTTCACGTGACCGCTCTACCCTCCCATAATCTTTGGTGAATTCAGGAAATTTTATATTTCATGAAAATCCATACTTTGTCCAAAGTTCGAGTAAAGAGGTGACTGTTGAGGAATAAACTCAGGTGTGTATAAAACAACATCATCAAACTCGTGAGTATCTAAGGAGCTTGGGCCCACTTCTGGTTGTACATATGTAGGAGCCGGTTCCTTTTCCCATATAACTGGAGAGCCCACTTCTGGTTGTTCCCAAGTGGTTGGCCAACCTTCGAGATTTCTACTCCAAACGAGATTTTGTGATGCGCCCGATGCTGCACTCTTAGAGGATTCACCCTTACCACTGTATTTTTTCTTATATTTTCAAAATTCTTCCCGTCCATCGACTGAAGTTAAGGACAACATTCCATTTTTTTCTTATATTTGTTCCACATATTAATGTAGTCGGCGTGTATGGCTTCCCAATTTACTTCTGACATGCCGTGTCCATCAAAATAGTGCAAATAGTCATGCTCAATGTTTGGATACGGAATGAGCTAGTGGAAGCCAAATTGCCTCAGCACCCTGTAGGCAAAGTGGAACTCGACAATCACACAATGGATTAACAGTGTAACACTACACCACTGATTAAAATGTTCCAGCAGATCATCCAATACAAAAATGCGATCATCGTCGTACGGTCTCTAAATAAACTACAATATAAAGATTATTTTAATAAGACATCTAATTATAACATAAATAATGAACTGCAAATATTTAACTAAAATGTAAACAATACATTTAACCGGATACTTGCTCTTGAAAGTACAAATCAATCTGAGCTCTAAATACTCGCAAGTTGTTGTTCGCCAACCCCGTGTACGTTTTATTCTCGCACCATCTACGTACATATTGTAACGCCCCGAGTTTAGGGCCGGGAGATAATCGGATTAGTCAAGCCGAGTCGAGTTAAATTTAAATTGGAGAAAAACTATTTTAAACACACCTAAAGTGTTTTAAAAGAGAAAACGGAAAAAAAGAGTTTATGGTTTTATCTTCCAAACGGAAAAAAGTGTTTTAAACACACCTAACCCCATTTTACTATTCCATTGCCCCAAGCTCTCAATCCAAGTGATTTCTTCAAGGTAATTGATTTCTTAACTTGGTTTTATCTTCCTTGAGTCATAAATGTTGAGATTTTTGCTAAACCTATGGTTTAAACATGTTTTGATTTTTAAAGTTTGGTTTGAAATGAAAGAGAGTTTATGGGTTTTCGTTTGGGTTGACTATGGCTGAGTTTGAGCGTGTTTTTAACTTTGTTTTATTGCTAAAATAACATGAAAATGAGTGGTTGTTACAGGAAACCGAAATGGGTATTGTGGGTGATTTTGGGAGTTGAAAATCTTGAGTTTTTTGGATGAGTTTTGGGTATAAATGACAGCAGAAGGTTTGATAGCTTTGGGTTGATGTTTAGGGATGTTAAAAGATAGATTTTTGATGGTGAATTCGTTGGGTGTGGCTGCAAGTAGTTTGAGATATGACCTTTATGTTTTGAGGAGTTGTTGGCATGTCTCTTACGTTGGACAAGTTTGCGTAGTTGTTTTGGGCTTGTATTGCCTTATGCCTTGATGATTTATGCTTTTGTTTAGCTTTTGGCTATGTTGGTGAATGCTATGTATGCTTGTTACCTTTAAGAATCTTGTCTTGTTGGTTGTTGCATCGTTAAGTGTTTAAATTGCTTTATATGTTTATCCATGGATGCCTTGAGTCATATATGTGCTTGTATGTTGCTTAGATGCTTGTTAAATGCCTCATTTGTTGAGTCTTTTGTACTTTTGTCAGCTAAAATCAGTTTTGCAGGGTAGGGCGTATCGATACGCTCAAGGGCGGTATCGATACGGTCCCTTATTTCGGCAGGGCGTACCGGTACGCTAGAGTGTATCGATCCCTAAAATACTCTCTGGAAATCTGAGAAATTGACGAGATTTTGGCGTATCGGTACGGGTCCCGGGTGTATCAGTACGGTCTTCGTAGTTGACCAAGGGAAGTTGACCGTTGAGGGCGCATCGATACCAACCTTGTGGGTATCGATACGATTTCCCTAGGTTTGACTTGGGGTGTTAACCAAGCACAGACGTATCGATATGGTACTTTAGCGTATCGATACAACCTGTTGTAAATTTTAAAAAGGGTTATCTTAATTGTCTGTTTTGCTTGTTTTGTATCCATGTGTGTTTTCCGCTGCATGTCCCCTCACATAGGATATAATTAATGCATCTAGACAAGATAACTTTAAAAGAAATTTTATAGGGTTGTTAATCGGAGTAGAGCCTCAACGGGTTTCGCTTCGGTTTTCCCCGTGTAACCCATTCGATGCGGTCTGACGGCTAGGCCAGGTCGAAGGGTTACATTTGTTGGTATCAGAGCCTAGGTTTCGCCTAGGTTCGTTGAGTTTCCGCAAGATGAAAGGTAAGTGAGGTAAGTTTTATGGTGTAAGCTTGTTGATTTTGATTGCATGGTGATTGTAAGCATGCTTGTGGCTATCTTTGTGTTGGTTGAGAAATAGTTAAAGGCACCCATTGCTAGTATACTATTATTGTAAGTGATTTTAAGTTTAAGGACTTGAGCACCTTGGACCTTGTTCCTTGCTGACCCCAAATCATTTCACTTGTTGTGTTTGTTGTTTAGCTTTGCATCTGTTAGCATGGTGAGACTGAGGGGAAGGCCAAGAATGAATAATTCGAGGGTTGAGCGGATTGAGAATGTTGAGGATGTGCGAGGAGAGAACTTGCCTCCTCTTCTCCTCCTCCTCCGGGGGTAGAGTGAATGTTGGACCCTAGGCTGGTCAGGGACATGCAGGTATTGATGTGAATCCGTTGATTCAGGCTATAGCCGAGGCTATTCAGACAGCTTTAGTGGGTGTTCGGGTTGCAGCACCGCCTCAGGGTGCAAGTTTTGGTTTACTGTTAGAGCGACTCCGTAGTTTGGGCGGGGTTGAGTTCTGTGGGTTGTCACCCAAGGGTTTAGAGGCATGGTTTGAGAGCACAGTTCGTATTTTGAGTCAGATGGGGTGCTTTGAAGCACATAAGTTAGGTTGCATTGTCTCTTTGCTTCAGGGGATGCCTACACTTGGTAGACTACTATTACTACGGGTATGCCAGAGGCCGAGGTTACTTGGGAGTTCTTTAGGCATGCTTTCCGTAAGAAGTACCTAGGTCCTCGATACCTAGATGAAAAGAAGAGAGAGTTCATGGCTCTAGTTCAGGGTAGTTTGACCGTGTCCGACTATGAGGTGCAGTTCGTACGTCTGAGTCAGTATGCTTCTGAGTTAGTTTCCACTGAGAAGGAACGCTGTGAGCGCTTTCGTTATGGGTTGGTTCAGGAGGTGAAGACCTACTTGTTGGCTTCCGACTATACAGATTTTGATGTGTTGGTCGCTAAGGCCAATGACATCAAATAGTCTTTGGGACTTGCGGATCGCAAGGGTGGATCTAGTTCAAGAAAGAGGACTGTTGAATGGGACATAGATCGTGCCAAAAGGCACAAGGATAGGAAACCTCATCATGATCTTAGACGCAGAGGTGGTAATCCGGGGCGAGGCCATCACGGCCAAGGGACTGAGAATCGTACTCCCGAGTGCAACAAGTGTGGTAGACGTCATTTCGGTGAGTGTTGGGGCACTTATGGCTCTTGTTGGAACTATAGGTCTAGGGCGCATTTGAAGCACGATTGTCCACATCCGTCTAGGGATGGACAAGCTCCTGCACGAGCTGTCGAACATCAAAGAGGCCGTGAGCGCGGTTGAGGTGACTTTCAGCCTAGGAATGACAGTCAGAGGAATGTAGCTCATGTTGTAGCAGTTCAGCCCGAGGGAGGTGGGCCAGCTAGGGTGTATGCACACCGTGAGGACATGAATGACACATATGTGATTGCAGGTAATTTCTCGTTACAGTCTTTGACATTGCTTTCCTTGATTGATTTTAGTTCTACGCATTCGTACATATTGAGTGAGCATGCAAGATTGCTAGATATTCCGATTGAGATATTAGATGTGGGTATGAATGTCACTAGTTCCTTTGGTGAGACAGTGGTGGTCAGAAAAATGTACAGAAGATGTCATTTGATGGTTCATGGTCATGTTTTTCCCGTGGATATGATGGAATTACCGTTTTATGGTTTCGATGTAATATTAGGCATGGACTGACTTGTAGAGCATAGGGTTAGGGTAGATTTTGAGACAAAACGGGTGTCCTTGAGACTTTTAGAAGATCACGAGGTAGTAATAGTGGGCGAGAACGTTAAGTTCTTGTCCAGTGTAGTTTCAGCCTTAGAGGCTCCGAAGTTATTAGATGTGGGTTATCAGTCGTACATAGCCTATGTTATGAATCCGAATATGGATGAGGCGCGACCGCAAGACATTAGGACAGTTTGTGACTTTCCGAGTGTATTCCCAGAAGAATTACCTGGTTTGCCTCCAGATAGAGATGTAGAGTTTTCTATTGAGATATATTCAGATTCAGCTCCAGTATCGATTGTACCGTACCGAATGGCTCCTATAGAAATGAAAGAGTTGAAGACACATCTTCAAGAATTAATAGACCGAGGGTTCATTCGCCCGAGTACTTCACCTTGGGGTACATCAGTGTTGTTTGTTAAGAATAAAGATGTCAGTTTGAGAATGTGTATCGATTATCGACAATTGAATAAGTTGACAGTGAAGAATAAATATCCGTTGCCGAGAATTGATGACTTGTTTGATCAGTCGAGAGGTGCTTCAGTGTTCTCGAAGATAGATTTGAGATCCGGTTATTATCAGTTGAAAGTAAGAGATCAAGATGTACCGAAGATAGCTTTCCGCACTCGTTATGGGCACTACGAATTCATTAGTGATGCCCTTTGGTTTGACTAATGCGCCGACAACTTTTATGGACATGATGAATAGAGCGTTTCACGAGTACTTGGATCAGTTTGTGGTAGTGTTCATTGATGATATTTTAGTGTCCTCTCGTACCGAGGAAGATCATGATCGACATTTGCGTTTGGTGTTGCAGAAATTGTTAGACAATCAGTTGTATGCCAAGTTAAGCAAGTGTGAGTTTTGGATTAGGGAAGTAATCTTCCTAGGTCATATTGTATTAGCCGAGGGAATCCAAGTGGATCCCAAAAAGGTTGAGGTAGTTGTGAATTGGAAACCACTGAAGACAGTGACCGAAGTTCGTAGTTTCTTAGGTTTGGCCGATTACTATAGACGTTTTGTTGAGGGTTTCTCAAAGGTTGCAGCACCTTTGACTAAATTACTACATAAGGATGTTAGGTTTGAGTGGACTGATGCAAGATAACAAGCATTTGAGAAATTGAAAGAAGCCTTAACCGAAGCTCTTGTTTTAATTCAGCCCGTGTCAGGGAAAGAGTTTGTAGTCTTTAGTGATGCGTCGTATGTTGGCTTAGGTTGTGTGCTTATGCAAGAGGGAAGAGTAATGGTCTATGCGTCTAGACAGTTGAAGACTCATGAGCGTAATTACCCTACGCATGACATAGAATTGGCTGGAGTGGTTTTCGCTTTGAAAGTTTGGAGACATTACTTGTATGGTGAGAAATGCACAATGTATACGGATCACAAGAGTCTGAAGTATATAATGACACAAAGGGAGTTGAATCTTAGACATCGTAAGTGGCTAGAGTTACTTAAGGACTACGATCTCACGATTGAGTACCATTCGGATAAAGCCAATGTAGTGGTCGACGCTTTGAGTAGAAAGGTAGCAGTGGAATTACGAGCTATGTTTTCTAGATTGAGTTTGTCTAAAGATGGTGATTTAGTGGCCGAGTTACAAGTTAAACCTTTGTTTCTTCAGTTGATTAGAGAGAAACAGTTGCAAGATAGATTATTAGCATCTCATGTACAAGACATAGCGGAGGGTAAACCAACAGATTTCTATTTTAGTAGTGATAAAGTCTTGTGTTTCAAGAGTAGAGTAGTTGTTCCAAAATATGTATACTTGAGATGCACCATCCTAACTGAAGCTCACAGTAGTCCGTTTGCTATGCATCCAAGAAGTACGAAAATATATCACGATTTGAAAAATGAGTATTTCTGGGTTGGTTTGAAGAAAGATGTTGCCAAGTTTGTGAGTAAGTGCATGGTCTGTCAGTGAGTTAAAGCCGAGCATTAGTTTCCTTTATGTTTGTTACAACCATTGAGAATTCTCGAGTGAAAGTGGGAGAGAATTGCCATGGATTTCGTATCGAGTTTGCCGTTGACACCTTCTAAGAAGAATTCAGTTTGGGTAATTGTTGATCATCTTACGAAATGTGCACACTTTTTGGCCATTCACACTACTTATACTTTAGATAAGTTGGCCGATTTGTATATCAATGAAATAGTGAGATTGCATGGTGTACCAAAATCTATAGTGTCAGACAGAGATCTGAGGTTCACGGCTAGATCTTGGGAGAGTTTGCATAGTGCTTTGGGTACTCGACTAAATTTCATCACTGCATATCATCTTTAGACCGATGGTCAGTCAGAGAGAGTCATACAAGTGTTGGAAGACATGTTGAGATGTTGTATGATTGAATTTTAGGGCTCGTGGGAGAAGCATCTACCGTTAGTAGAGTTTGCATACAATAACAGTTATCAAGCGAGCATTTCAGATGGCACCTTATGAAGCTCTATATGGTAGAAAATGTAGAACACCTGTTTGTTGGGCCGAAGCGGGACATAAATTGATACCTTTGCCTTATATGCTTAAGGGTACTACCGAGAAAGTACAATTGATTTGTGACTGTATGAAGGCAGCCTCGAATAGACAGAAATCTTATGCAGATTTGAAAAGAAGAGAAATGGAGTATGTTGTGGGCGACAAAGTGTTCTTGAAAGTCTCACTTTGGAAGAAGGTGATGAGGTTTGTTAGGAAAGGTAAGTTGAGCCCGAGATTCATTGGTCCGTATGAGATAATTGAGAGAGTGGGTCTTGTTGCCTATAGATTGAGACTGCCGGCTGAACTACAGAAGATTCACGACATGTTTCAGGTTTCGATGCTTCGGAGGTATAGATTAGATCTGTTACATATTATGCCAATTGAGAAGATAGAATTGAATCTGGATTTGACTTTCGATGAAGAACCAGATGAGATTTTGGCTTCAGACAACAAAGTGTTGCGAGGAAGGACCATTGAGTTGGTTAAGGTTAAGTGGCGACACCAAGGAGTGGAAGAAGCCACTTGGGAGAGGAAGGATGACATGAGAAAGCAGTTTCCGCATCTCTTTCTGCGAGGAAGGATGACAAGAGGAAGGACCAACTTGTTTTTCACGTTAAAAAACCTCTCCTAACCCCATTTTATTATTCCATTGCCTCAAGCTCTCAATCCAAGTGATTTCTTCAAGGTAATTGATTTCTTAACTTGGTTTTATCTTCCTTGAGTCATAAATGTTGAGATTTTTGCAAAACCTATGGTTTAAACATGTTTTGATTTTTAAAGTTTGGTTTGAAATGAAAGGGAGTTTATGGGTTTTCGTTTGGGTTGACTATGGCTGAGTTTGAGTGTGTTTTTAACTTTGTTTTATTGCTAAAATAACATGAAAATGATGGGTTGTTATAGGAAACCCGAAATGGGTATTGTGGGTGATTTTGGGAGTTGAAAATCTTGAGTTTTTGGATGGGTTTTGGGTCTAAATGATAGCAGAAGGTTTGATAGCTTTGGGTTGATGTTTAGGGATGTTAAAAGATAGATTTTTTATGGTGAATTCGTTGGGTGTGGCTGCAAGTAGTTTGGGACTGAATTGATATGTTTCGGGTGAAATCTGGGGCTTGAATCGATGTGTGTTGTTGCAAGATTATTGAGTTCCAGGTTTTTGTTGTGTTTGTGAGTGTATTAGTGTTCTAATGTTCAGTTTTGGGTTGCTCAAAATAGAGGAATCAGATTCGGGCTTCGTGGACGGAAATCCGGGAAGTTCGGAGGCTTGATTCGGCATCTTGGACATCGTTTGTGTGTTGGCTGGTGAGTGGATTGATTTTAAAAGCCTTAACGTGGTTAAGGGAATGTTTTGGGAGTTTGGAAAAGCCAATCCAAGCTCAAGAGTAAGTTTTAATGGTTTTAAGCAATTAAATCGTGTTTTATGTTTCCTCGATGCATGATGAACATGTTATATTGTTATGTGTTGAATTGTTTTGTTGCACATGTTGAGACTTGTGACTTGTGTTTATACTTGCATCGTGAGTACATGCCTTGCATGGAAGTTTGAACATGGTAAGTGGTTCAAGCATCGGTAATGCTTGTGGTTGTGAATGAATATATTGACACGTGTTGAGTTGTTACCGGATATAATTGATCGATTAATAGGATTAGAGTGCACTCGAGGTGAAAGTCGCGCGTGGCCTTAGTGATGTTAGATTCCACTAAGGAGGAGTACGGTGATGTGAGATTCCACCAGAAGTTATGCTTTGCTAGACGAGTGAGTACGGTGATGTGAGATTCCACCAGAAGTGTCTAGTGGGTTTGGGAAATTATCCGCATATCCGAGTAAAAACGATGAATGTCAATATACCCATGATGCTTTAATTCTCATGTGAAGCATGTTGTTGATTCCTTCTATTATGCTTATGCATTGTTTGTTACTTTGCTTGCGTTATGAGAATGGGCATATGGTAAGCCTATGGCTTGTGGTTGCATTCGGTAAATGCACGTGAAGGTAAATGCATGTTGTTATGTGTTCAAGCATGTGGAAATGATTTGGAAATGGTTTTGGTTTTCAAGCAAACTAATGTTTTAAAACTGCATTGTTGTAGCTACCGTTTTGAGCACCGCTCACTAAGCTTAAACGCTTACGCTCTCTTTTCCAACAATGCAGGCCCTTAGACCTACAGAGCAGCTCGGGGAACAAGAAAGAATCCAAGGGAGTTTGGTTTGCTCAAGTATGAGTTTAGACTTCAATAATTAGTATTAAGCAATGAGATAGGACCTTTATGTTTTGAGGAGTTGTTGGCATGTCTCTTGCGTTGGACAAGTTTGCTTAGTTGTTTTAGGCTTGTATTGCCTTATGACTTGATGATTTATGCTTTTGTTTAGCTTTTGGCTATGTTGGTGAATGCTATGTGTGCTTGTTACCTTTAAGAATCTTGTCTTGTTGGTTGTTGCATCGTTAAGTATTTAAATTGCTTTATATGTTTATCCATGGATGCCTTGAGTCATATGTGTGCTTGTATGTTGCTTAGATGCTTGTTAAATGCCTCATGTGTTGAGTCCTTTGTGCTTTTGTTAGGTAAAATCAGTTTTGCAGGGTAGGGCATATCGATACGCTCAAGGGCGGTGTCGATACGGTCTCTTGTTTGGGCAGGGCGTACCGGTACGCGGGGGCGTATCGATACCCAAAATGCTCTATGGAAATCTGAGAAATTGACGAGATTTTGGCGTATCGGTACGGGTCCCGAGTGTATCGGTATGGTCTTCGTAGTTGACCAAGGGAAGTTAACCATTGAGGGCGTATCGATACCAGCCTTGTGGGTATCGATACAGTTTCCCTAGGTTTGACTTGGGGTGTTGACCAAGTACAGACGTATCGATACGGTCCTTTAGCGTATTGATACGATCTGTTGTAAATTTTAAAAAGGGTTATCTTAATTGTCTGTTTTGCTTGTTTTGTATCCATGTGTGTTTTCCGTTGTGTGTCCCCTCACATAGGATATAATTAATGCATATAGACAAGATAACTTTAAAAGAAATTTTCTAGAGTTGCTAATCGGAGTGGAGCCTTAACGGTTTTCGCTTCGGTTGTCCCCGTGTAACCCATTTGATGCGGTCTAGCGGCTAGGCCGGGTCGAAGGGGTTACACTTAACATAATAATGCTTTAAAAATAAATAAATAAATTTAATTTAAATGAACTCAAAATCAGGATAATTACCTGGCGACAAGAGGGAACTGCATCGCCGTTCGAGTAATTGGTGTCCAAAAGGGAAGTCGATGCCAAGCCCACGTTTGCAGCAACAACAAATGTAACGCCCCGGTTTAGGGCCTGGGATTTATCGGTGTTGATCTAGGATTAGTTTCGGGTTAAATTTAAATTAAAGAGCTGATTTTGATAAAAGTTCTCATTATTTACGATTGTGCCATTAATGAAATTTTAAGAGGGTTTTGAAAATCAAAACCACTCATCTTCTTCCAAAAACCCTATTCTCTCATTTTCCTCTCCTTTCCTCCATTGAAGACTTTTGAAGGTAAATCCCCTTTTTCTTTTCCTTGTTTTACTTAAGTTTAGCTTAAATTAAAGTTGGATTTGCAAAACCCATTAATTCTCAACCTTGAAATTTTAAGATTTATGAAAAGTGGGGATTTTGGGTGAAATCCCGTATAGGTCTTTTAGGGCAGTGTTTTGGGGTGTTTTTAAAGTTTATTTTGAAGTCATAACATATTAAAAATGTTGCTTAATTATAGTATACCCGAAAATAGTCTTAGGGGTGGATTTTAGAAGTGAAATTGTAGAACTAATGTTTTGATATAATAATTGAAAATATTTTGGACTAATTTGAAAAGAATTTAAAACTTATTTTTAAGTCCAAACAACTTGAATTTATGTTTGAGGTATTTTAAGAGGTTTTTGGTAAAGATTTTTCATGTTCTTAAATAGCCAAACTCGTATTTTCAACGTACCCGTATCGATACGGTTGTACCTGTACCGATACCTTTTTGCCCCAGTTTGGCCACTGTCAAAACCCGTATCGATACAGGCCTTTGCCGTTTCGATACGGATCGGGATCGTTTCGATACGCCAGGTAAGCGTACCGATCCCCTTTCAACCAACCCCAACGGCTATTTCCCAACGGCCATTTAAATGTGAACTCGCACCGATACGCCCTCAAGAGTATCGATACGCCTAGGCTGGTAAGAGCTCAACGACTAGTTCCTATGAATGCCGTACCGATACGGTTCCATGCGTATCGATACGGATAGCTGTAGAACAACATTTATGAAGGGAAATAAAGTCCTCAACGGCTTCAAATCATCCCCAACGGCTAGTAACGGCCACAAACTCAATTAGGAGTATAAAAGGGACCTCCTAGCATCTTTTAATGGTTAATGCTTCAATTGTTACAACATTATGATGTCAAAATTTGTCTAGAGCTTTAATTGTTCATTTCTTGCTTAGACAACACTTGTGAGCTTACATTGTTAAATTTGCTCAAGTGTTTAGGTTTTGGGTGAGTGCTTAGAATTGCAAACAAACAATTTTTAGAGGGATTTCAAGTTTGCTAAGTCTTTCTTTGTAAAGAGAGTGTTCCTTCAAGCTTTGGGTAGAAAGCTTTGAGGGTTGTAACGGTTTCCTCCTAATCCGAGAAAAGGGGACGAAATTCTTAGTGAATTTGTTGGAAATCCTTAGTGGGGAGCTAAGGTAGTGGATGTAGACCTTGGTTAGAAGGTTATACCACTATAAATCCTTGTGTCAAATTGCCAAATTTTCACCTCCCACTAAAACACCCAATTATTCAACTTCTCCACACTTGGCGAGCAAAAACGGTTGATCGAATCGAGCCCCTAAAATCTCAACAATTGGCATCAGAGCTTGGCTCAATCGAAGGGGATTCACATCCTATTGAGAAGATCCGGCAAGCTCGATCAAAATTTCACCAACCGGCTCAAATGGCGCAATCCATCGACAAACCGCCCTTCTTCGACGGAAATCACTATGCCCATTGGAAGACAAAGATGAAATTCTTCTTGAAGTCAAGAGATTACAAGCTATGGGACATAGTTGAAGATGGTCCGTTCGTGCCTCAAGGAAGCAAAGTGGAATGGAGTGCCGACGATCGCAAGAAGATGGAGCTTAATTGCAAAGCCTTGCACATGCTCTTTTGTGCATTTGGCCCAACCATCTATGAGAAGATGTCTTCTTGTGAGAGTGCCAAGGAGGTATGGGACAAGCTTGAAGTCGCATACGAGGGGACAAATGAAGTCAAGGAGACCAAGATTGGGCTTCTAACCTTGGAGTATAAGAACTTCAAAATGGATCTGGAAGAAAACATCGAGAAGATGTTTGATAGGTTCTCCACTATCACCAATGGTCTTAAAGGTTATGGAGAAGCCATCCGGGAAGAGAAGCTTGTCCGAAAGCTCATCTACTCCCTTCTCGAGTCATGGGACTCAAAGAGGACCGCCATCATCGAAGCCAAGAATCTCAAAACCTTGAAGCTTGATGAACTCATGGGGTCACTTCTCACTCATCAAATAATGAAGAAAAATAAAAAAGAGGAGAAGAAGAAGGAAGAGATTAGAGCGATAGGGAAGAAGAAGATCATAGAGCTAGGCATCAATGCAAATGCCATAGCTCTCAAATCCTCCACATGCCATCATGTAGATTCAAGTGAGGAGGAAAGTGAAGATGAAGAGATGGCCTATCTCTTCAACAAATTTGCCCGGTTCATGAAGAGCAAAATGGAAAAATCCAAGCATGAATCGATGAAGAAGATGAAGGACTACCACAAATCCAAAAAGAAGGGTTCATCTTCAAAACAAGCATATGTGGCCACATGGAGTGATGAAGACTCCACCGATGATGAAGTAGCCCACCTATGCTTGATGGCCCTCAATGAGGGGGAGGTAACTTCTAACTCATCTATTTCAAATTCTTATACATTTGATGAGTTACAAGATGCCTATGATGATTTGCTTTTGGAATTCAAGGCATCATTTTCCAAGAACAAAAAGTTGATTTCAAAAATAAAAATTGAAAATGATTTGCTTTCCAAAACAAATCTTGAACTTGAAGCAAAATTGAAAGATTTTGAATAAAAATGTCTTGATTTACAAAATTTGCTTCTTAAAGTTCAAAAAGAAAAAGATTTGATTTCCAAAGAGCTTGAAAAGAAAAACAATTTTGGAAAATCAAATTTCTATGTAAGACAATCTAGTGCCTCTAGATTTGTGAATGGAAAATGTTTTAGAAGTGTTTGGGTCCCAAAAGGACTAACCACCTCAACTAAAAAGGATGAAATTGAAAAATGGATTCCTAAGGGGACTAAATTTTGTGCAACTAACGTCTATGGATCCAAAGCAATTTGGATACCAAAAATTACCTGATTGTCTTGTTTTAGGTGTGATGGAGAATGATCAACAAGTCCAAATTTGAGGGGGAGCTCCAAGCACACAAAGGGAGAACACTTGAAGAAGGAAGGCTTCACATCCTCCCTTGATTTCAAGTGTGGTAAAATCTAGTTGCTTTTGCTTTTATTTGATCATTTTTCTTTTATGTCAACTAGATAATCATATATGTTGAACTAACATTCTTATGATGCTTTGAGTAAGGGGGAGCCAATTTTAAACCAAAAATTTTAAGTGTGTCAATTTTTTTTCTCGCCTCCTATGTTATTTTGAGCTAGATGTCATTTTAAATTCTTTTTGATATAACAAAAAGAGGGAGAAATTGGTTTGAAAAATTGAATTTTCAAATGAATAAGGGGGAGCTTTATTTGATTTCATATCTTTAATCTCTTATTCACATTTTTAAAGTTAAAGGGGGAGAATCCCAAACAATTTTCAAGTGAGTTTTATTATATCAAAAAGGGGGAGATTGTAGAACTAATGTTTTGATATAATAATTGAAAAATATTTTGGACTAATTTGAAAAGAATTTAAAACTTATTTTTAAGTCCAAACAACTTGAATTTATGTTTGAGGTATTTTAAGAGGTTTTTGGCAAAGATTTTTCATGTTCTTAAATAGCCAAACTCGTATTTTCGACGTACCCGTATCGATACAGTTGTACCCGTACCGATACCTTTTTGCCCCAGTTTGGCCACTGTCAAAACCCGTATCGATACAGGCCTTTACCGTTTCGATACGGATCGGGATCGTTTCGATACGCCAGGTAAGCGTACCGATCCCCTTTCAACCAACCCCAACAGCTATTTCCCAACGGCCATTTAAATGTGAACCCGTACCGATACGCCCTCAAGCGTATCGATACGCCTAGGCTGGCAAGAGCTCAACGGCTAGTTCCTATGAAGGCCGTACCGATACGGTTCCACGCGTATCGATACAGATAGCTGCAGAATATCATTTATGAAGGGAAATAAAGTCCTCAACGGCTCCAAATCATCCCCAACGGCTAGTAACGGCTACAAACTCAATTAGGAGTATAAAAGGGACCTCCTAGCATCTTGTAATGGTTAATGCTTCAATTGTTACAACATTATGATGTCAAAATTTATCTAGAGCTTTAATTGTTCATTTCTTGCTTAGACAACACTTGTGAGCTTACATTGTTAAATTTGCTCAAGTGTTTAGGTTTTGAGTGAGTGCTTAGAATTGCAAACAAACACCTTTTAGAGGGATTTCAAGTTTGCTAAGTCTTTCTTTGTAAAGAGAGTGTTCCTTCAAGCTTTGGGTAGAAAGCTTTGAGGGTTTTAACGGTTTCCTCCTAATCCGAGAAAAGGGGACGAAATTCTTAGTGAATTTGTTGGAAATCCTTAGTGGGGAGCTAAGGTAGTGGATGTAGACCTTGGTTAGAAGGTTGAACCACTATAAATCCTTGT
This sequence comes from Hibiscus trionum, assembly GCA_030270665.1. Lineage (NCBI taxonomy): Eukaryota > Viridiplantae > Streptophyta > Magnoliopsida > Malvales > Malvaceae > Hibiscus > Hibiscus trionum. The sequence goes on from BSYR01000012.1 coordinate 3,770,010, forward strand.
GTCAAATTGCCAAATTTTCACCTCCCACTAAAACACCCAATTATTCAACTTCTCAACACTTGGCGAGCAAGAACGGTTGATCGAATCGAGCCCCTAAAATCTCAACAGAAATAAGTGAGTTTTTGGCTTGATTTTGTGGTGAAAAGAGGGCTGGAGGTATGTGAACCTTGGATAGGTGTTTTTAAATGTTATTTCATGATTTTTGAGTGGTGATAGTGCTGGTTTGATTGGATTCCCAAAACCACTGCTGCAGGTGATTTTTAGAAGTGGAAAATAAGAGTTTTTAAGGTGTTTATGTGGGGAAATGAAAGGCTGATGGTTGTACAGCCTTAGGGTGATGTTTTGGACATGTTTTGGAGTGTTTTAAGTGTTTAAATTGAGGGGTAATGGCTGAGTTTTGCTGGAGTACGAAAATGAGAATATTTGGGAGGAATACAGCTTTGAATTATTGAGAAAATATTGTGAAATTGTGGGCTGATGTATAACAACAAATTTTTGGTTGATTAAGAGGTTAATACATTGTTTTTTATTGGTTAGAAACAGCGGATTTGGCCTTGGGTGGTTCAGACGCGGTCCTGGGAAGTTCAGAACCTTGAAACGACTTTGTGGTTTGCATTGGTGTGCGAATGGTGAGTGGAAATGTTTTGAAACTTGATTTGATTTCGAAATGGGTTCTTGGGGGTTTGGGTGGAGCCTTGAGGGCTAACCTAAACCCAAGTGTAAGTTTACTAATTTTCACCTTGTTTCATTAAGTGTTAATGTGTGTGTGATTGTTGTGATATTGCGTGAAGTGTGGGTTGCTTTTACTCTATGTTTAATGTTGTTGTGTAGTCGTTGTTGGTGTCGATCCTCACGTGATGGTTGTCGTTACTCCGGTGATGTGTAGTCCCGTCGGCAGTGACTAGTAGAAGACTCCGGTGATGTGTAGTCCCGCCGGTGGTGACTAGTAGAAGAGTACGATGATGTGTAGTCCCATCGGAAAACTACTAGTCGAAACGGTTATGCATGTGCATACCATGTATTGTTGATGTTTGTTTTTTATTACATCCTTCTTTAAAATGGTTTGTTTTTCAACTAAGATTTATGTTTTGAAAACTGCATTGTTGATGTGTTTTTAGAGCTCCGCTCACTAAGCTTTATGCTTACGCTCTCCTTTTTAGACAATGCAGATTATTAGCGGGGAGTTAGCAAGGAGCAAGGAAAGGGCGTCCAAGTGTGTGGTAGTTTCTCAAGTATGGTTTGGTAAATAATGTAGTAGTTTAGCAAATGGGAAACGCTACGTGTTTTAGGAGCGTGTATCTAGACTCCTTTGTGTTGGCTTTATGTTGTTAATGCTTTGTGTTGATGGATTTGTAAACCATGTTCTTTGAGATGCCTAAGCGTTTGTATTTGAAGGTTTCTAACCATGTCTTATGAATGCTTATGTTTTTGTTGAAGGCATGTGAACCTTGATAGTGCATTGCTTAGGTGAACGTATGTTTCTTTTGGCTAAATGGTTTTGTTAAGAATGCTTTATTGCCTTATATATATATATCATGTTTGATGGTTTGGCATGTGTTGGAAAGACAGATGTATGTCTTTTGCTTGCCTTGAATGTTTAAGTGTTTTGTTTCAAAGTCATGTGACCCTTGTTATGCAATGTTTAGGTAGGTGTTTGTTTTCTATGAATGAAGTGGTTTAGTATGCATGCTTGTATGCAAGTTCCTATCTAAATGCTTATCTTGTGTTGGTTGCCTTGATTGTTGGTTAGGAAGCATTGTATGCTTAGCTTTGGTTAGCCTTGGATGTATGTTCTTTTGAATGGATGGTCTTGAATGTATGATAAGTGTTGATCATGCTTGAAGTTGGGGCTAAATGCTTCTAGATTATGTGTATGTTTGCTGTTTCATGTTTCTTGTTGTTCGGGAGTATGTTTGCTATGGCCTTTAACTCTTTGTTGGTTTGCTAAGCATGTTTGTTTGCTAGTTTCATCTATGTGTGCTTAGTTGGTGGTTGTTGTTTCGTTGTATGTTTAGACCGTCCCGTATGCTTATCTGTAGTTGCTTAGTGAAGTATGTAAGTTGGTATGTCGCTAGTCGAGTCGATAAATGCATCTAGAGTCGGGTCCTTGTGTTTTTAGCTGCCAAAATGAGACTTACAGTGCAGGGCGTATCGGTACGCCCAAGGGCTGTATCGATACGATCCTTGCCTTGGGACTTATTTTGGGCAGAGCGTACCAATACATCAGGGTGTATCGATACGCCAAAACCTCTCTGGAAATCTGAGAAATTGACAAGATTTTGGCGTATCGGTACGACTCCTAAGGGTATCGATACGGTCTTTGTAGTTTGACCGTGAGAAGTTGACCGTTGAGGGCGTATCGGTACGGTCTTGCTGTGTACCGATACGATCTCCCTGGGTTGACTGTAGGGCGTTGACTAGGTCGAGGCGTATTGATACGATCATCTAGCGTATCGATACGGCCTGATATAAAAGTTAAAAAGGGCTGTTAAATTGCATGACTTGTGGGATTTGTAATCGTGTATGTTTGATGTGTGTCCCATCGCATAGGGTTTAAATTAAGGCCTTTAGAAAAGAAAAAAAATAGGGTTGCTAATCGAAGTGAGGCCCTAGCGGGTTTCGCTTCGGTTTTCCCCGTGTAACCTGCTTGGACCGGTCAGTCGTCCAGACCGGGACGAGGGGGTTACATTTGGTGGTATCAGAGCTTGAGGTTCCGAGACCTCGGGTAGGTAAGTGAGGTAAGTTTGATGTGTTATGTTGTTGTTATATCTCAGTGAATGTTTTGCCATGTATGTTTGATGTTGCTTGCTAGTACCGTGTTTGAAAGCATGTGTTAGCATGATGGTTGTATTGAAGCGTAGTGTCGAGTTCCCATTGCTACTATTACTTATTTAAAAATATTTTGAGTAAAGTAGTACTTAAGCACCTTGGACCCTTGCTTTTTCTAAACCCATATAATTTTGTTTGCATGTTTTGTTCGTTGTTGTATTATTGCTTTTGGCAAGTATGAGACCAAGGTGTGGGCCTGGAGCTGGTAATCATGAATCCGAGGTTTCAGAGGATGTGAATGATGAGAGAGTTCATCGCTCTAGTTCAGGGCAGTATGGCCGTACCAGAGTTTGAGGTACAATTTGTCTATTTGGGTCCGCGTGCATATGAGTTGGTTCCTGTTGAGAAAGAACAATGTGGCCGATCCTGATATGAGTTGGTAAAATAAGTGAAGACCTATGAGTTGGCTTCAGAATGATGTCGATGTTATAGCAGGTAATCTCCCGATACAGTCATTGAGTTTTTTTTCCTCTGATTAATTCTGGATCTACGCATTCGTATATTTTGAGTGAGCATGCAAAGTTGTTGAATTTACTTTGTGACGTACTAGAGGTAGGTGTTAGTGTTACTAGCTCCTTCGGGGATACAATTGTGGTCAGAAAGATGTACAAAAGATGTCCGTTGGTGGTTCAGGGTCACGTGTTTCCAGTAGATGTGATGGAATTGCCTTTTTACGATTTTGATGTGATTCTAGGTTTGGACTAGCTTACAGAACATAGAGCTATGATAGATTTTGAAACAAAGAGAGTTTTCTTAAAGCTTGCGGATGGTTACGATATTGTAATGGTAGGTGAGAATGTGAAATTCTTGTCGAATGTTGTTTTAGCTTTAGAAGCTTAGAGGTTGTTTGAGTTTGGTTGTCAGGCCTACCTAGCTTAGGGGTGAATCCGAACATGAATGAAGTGAGACCGCAAGATATCAGAACAATGTGTGATTTTTCGAGTGTGTTTCCGGAAGAGTTGTTGGTTTACCGCCTGATAGAGAGGTAGAGTTTGCTATAGAGACATATACAGATTCTGCTCCTGTTTCGATTGCTCCGTACTGTATGGCACCGAAAGAATTGAAAGAGTTGAAGGCTCAGTTGCAAGAGTTGTCAAATAGAGGTTTTATCCGTCCGAGTTCTTCGCCTTGGGGCGCACCAGTATTGTTTGTGAAGAAGAAAGACGGTAGTATGAGAATGTGCATTGTTTATAGACAGTTGAATTAGTTGACAGTGAAGAACAAGTATCCCTTGCCGCGTATAGATGATTTGCTTGATCAGTTGAGAGGGGCATCAGTCTTTTCGAAGATTGACTTGAGATCCGATTATTACCAGTTGAAGGTAAAAGAGGTTGATGTACCAAAGACAGCTTTTAGGACTAGATATGGCCACTATGAGTTCTTAGTTATGCCGTTTGGGTTGACAAATGCACCAACTTCTTTCACGGACATGATGAATAGGATTTTCCATCAGTACCTAGACCAGTTTGTGGTTGTTTTTATAGATGAAATTTTGGTGTATTCGCGTACCGAGGAAGATCATGACCGGCATTTGAGGATAGTTTTGCAGACCTTGTTAGACAACTAGTTGTATGCAAAGTTGAGTAAGTGCGAGTTCTGGATCCGAGAAGTAGTCTTCCTAGGACATGTAGTGTCAGCCGATGGGATTAGAGTTGATCCGAAGAAGATAGAAGCCATTGTTGAGAGAAAGCAACCGAAGTCTGTGACAGAGATTCGTAGTTTTCTAGGCTTAGTCGGTTACTATAGGAGGTTTGTGGAAGGTTTCTCAAAGATAGCCGCTCCTTTGACAACGTTGCTTCAAAAGAATGTTCAGTTCGAGTGGTCAGATGTGAGACGGCAAGCCTTTGAGAAATTGAAAGAAGCCTTGACCAATGCACCGATTTTGATTCAGCCAGAGTTGGGGAAGGACTATGTGATCTACAATGATGCTTCATATGTAGGATTAGGTTGTGCACTCATGCAAGATGGGAGAGTTGTGGCTTATGCCTCGAGACAGTTGAAGACTCATGAGCGTAACTATCCGACACGTGACATAGAGTTAGCTATAGTTGTGTTTGCTTTGAAGAAGATTCCGAGGCATTATTTGTATGGTGAGAAATGCACAGTGTATACGGATCACAAGAGCCTGAAATATATAATGGCACAACGAGAGTTGAACCTTAGACAGCGTAGGTGGCTAGAGTTGCTTAAAGACTACGACCTCACAATTGAGTACCATCCGGGTAAAGCCAATGTAGTGGCAGATGCTTTGAGTACGAAGGTAATCGTTGAGTTGAGAGCCGTGTTTTCTAGTTTGAGTTTGTCCGGTGATGGCGGTCTAGTGGCCGAGATTCAGGTTAGACCTACTTTAGGTCAGTTGATTAGAAAGAAGCAGTTTTTAGATAGATCTTTGGCACCTAACGTGCAAGATTTAGCCGAGGGTAGACCATCGGACTACAGTTTCAGTGTTGATGGGGTCTTGTGTTTAGAGATAGAATAGTTGTGCCAGATGACAGTGATTTGAGACGTACGATCTTAACCGAAACACACAGCAGCCCGTTTGCTATGCATCCCGGTAGTACAAAGGTGTATCGTGGGTTGAAAGATGAGTACTATCGGGTTGGTCTGAAAGGAGATGTTGCCGATTTTGTGAGCAAGTGCATGGTTTGTCAGTGTGTTAAGGCAAACATCAGTTTCTGTCTGGTTTGTTACAGCCATTGCGAATTTCAGAATGGAAGTGAGAAAATATTACGATGGACTTCGTATCAGGTTTGCCTTTGACTTCTTTTAAGAAGAATTCAATTAGGGTGATTGTTGACCGTTTCACAAAGTATGCTCATTTCATAGCCGTTCATACGACTTACTCCTTAGATAGATTGGCCGATTTGTACATCGGTGAAATTGTGAAACTGTATGGTGTGCCGAAGTCGATTGTGTCTGATAGAGATTCGGGGATTACAGCTAGATTTTGAGAATGTCTGCATAGTGCTTTGGGTACTGATGAGTGTTTAAAAGTTCTATTATTTACACCCTTTTTAACCCATATTTCTGCTGCATTCAAGCATTATTCATTGCATTTAGGTCAGTTTACAGCAAAACATCACAAATATATTAAAAGGCACAGATTCTACTAAAAATGGTTGTTTTTGTAGGTATCTGCCATAGAAGACGGAGAAGGCAGGCCCAGGGCAGATAAGCAGAAGAGCTGAACTGGACAAGCAGCCGAAGAAGAACGAACTTGTTATGGACCTGTCGTGACAGCAAGGTGACAGCAGACTTATGAAGAGGAAAAGTAAAGTGGATCTCGATAGATAGAGAAAAATCTGCTCGTCTGTCGTGTGGAAGCCAAATATTTTTCCAAGCCCCAGATCAAAAGATATGTCAAGCCAAAGCTCAAGGAGAAGAAATTCCTAGAAACAAGGATGCGGCTGGAAAGTAGGAGACTTTAGAGATTTAGTCTTTATTAGAATCTTACTTTTAATTAAAGTTGTAATCCTTGTTACCTTAGATAACTTGAGCCCAAAGCTTATATAAGGGCATAGATTAAACCTAGGGCAGAACGGATTACCCCATAACCGAAACCTAAACCCCCCTGTCGTCCACCCGTCACCGACATGTTCTAAATTCCCCCTAGGGCTACGGGTTGTTTTGTAAAGTAGTTGCAAGGGTTGTTTTGTTTTAGGTATTTTCAGTTCAATAAAATAAACTTCAAGTTCTCTTATTTTGGTTATTAATATCTTGCAAGAGCATCGGGAGAGCATTGTGAGGTTATCTATTTACTTAGCATCGGGAGAGTTAAGTATACGAAAGAAATAAGAGCGAGTTCTCTAGTTTATAGTTGAACTATCTTGTGCCTAGGGATAGGGCAAGGTTAAGTGGCTAAGGAAGAATTCATACACATCGGTGTTCATCCTTCGATTCACGCCGGGAGGTATCGTCAAAGACGTGATCATCGACAGACTTGGACCTAGGGATAGGCCAAGGCAGATCTGGGATTCTTGCCAAACTTGAAGTACGGAGTTGGTGTGTTTGCTGCCGCGACAGCCAACGGACAGCCGCCGCGACAGGTGCTGTCAGCGACAGGCGCGACGACAGAACTGGAGTTCCTAAGCAATACAATACCTGCACTACTGAGCAATTCAATACCAGCCCATTCTCTCTATCTTGATTTCTCTACTTTTATTTTCCAGTATTCTTTATTATTTTCGTGACAATATCTTAATCTATTCTTTTCCCCTTGTGCAGATAGCAAAGGAAAGGGTTAGCCCAGTCCCTGTGGAGACGATATCCGATACTCTAGTATCACTTTACTACTTGCGTCGTGTACACTTGCACTACATTGCGATAGACACTTTTACACGCAACAAGTTTTTGGCGCCGTTGCCGGGGACTGGCAACACACTCTTACCCTAGCTTCTGCACTTTTCTTTTCTTTTTTTTCTTTCTTTTTAAGAGTTTTTTTCATTTTTTTTTACAAAAAAAAAAACTCAGGTGAAAATACAGGTTCAAGGGCATCAACATGCCAGGAAAAACCATTCGAGAGTTGATGTGGGAAAGTTCTTGTAATTACCGTAAAGACATGCTGCCAGGGCAGCAGCCGTGGCAGCAACAGGGGCAGCAAATGCCGATGCCGCAGCAGCAAAATTTTTTATGGTACGATCAAAACCCACAAAATTTTTTATACCATAACAGTTTTGCTGCAGAACCCGACCTGCCCTGGCAATGTCATCATCCTCAAGAGCAGTCAAAATCCTTAGAAGACACACTGCAAGCCTTCTTGGCAATCTCTCAAAAAGTGTCAGCCTCTACGAAAGCAAGTATCGCCAAGATGGATGAACTCTTGAGCAGACCAGTCCTCATTCATGCCACAGATGAACCTGAAATCCTGAGGCAAGACGACGAGGATGCCCATGTGAAGGAATACCCAACATATGATGAGTCTGAGCAACAACCTGCCATGGCAATGACCGAGGAGCCGGAATGGAGCAACACCGCGACAATGCTTAGTGAAATTCAAGAGAATGTCACAGCAGCAACAACTTTTGAGGCAGAAACTCCAGTCAAAGCGGAAACTGCCGCCTCGACAGAAACTGCCGCCTCGACAGAAACTGCCGCCTCGACAGCAACTGCCGCCTCGACAGCAACTGCCGCCTCGACAGAAACTGCCGCCTCGGCAGCAACTGATGATGCAGCAGCAACCACATAAGAGGCAAACTCTCAACCCACGACCTCGATTATGCCTAACCAAGATTGCACACATCCATCCCTGTCATGGCACTCGCACGACCACCTAGAAGAGCTACCCAATGACAATGCCTCGCCGATGGAATATGAGCAGGTAATAAACGAACCTTTTGAATTATATGAAAACTCACCAATTCCATTGCAGGTATTAGAGGAACCAAAGCCGGTGGACATAGAATCATCAAAGTCTCTACTGATGGAGATTTACGAGTGGTCAACAGAATTTAGTATAGAGAGCGATGGCAATTACCAATGTCCCATTGACCTGCAAAGTAACCTGATAACAGGCTGTCAAAATAACTGCCTGTCACAGCAGCAGACACGACAGCAAGGGCTATATTCAACCACAACAACATTCAACGAAAACAAGGTAAGTTTGTGGCCGAATGTCAATTCGATTATTTCTAATCATATATTCATGCCCTCAGAAACATTACCAAGAAGGGAGGACTTCATGGACTACAAAGGGAAGAGAAAGAAAGGAGCCCCCACCATGAGAAAAATCACCAGATAGAGGGTACAGATGGACTTCAAGAAGTACCGAAAACGACGCCTCAAGCATTATCAGGGGACTGAAGCCCCAGGAAGAAATAAAGGAGTCAAGAAGAAAAGGAGAAGTGACCCAAGCCCACCGCCCATCCATCAGCCCATTGAATCCCATTTATGGAAACCTGTCGTTTCGGCTGCTGTCGCGGACGGATATGACAGGCTGTCAACAGACTGACACGGCAGACGCAGAAGCGTGCGACAGACGCGTAACAGACGAATAAATGCGTGTCAGACGCGTTAGACACGCTAAATCCAATCTGCCGCTCCGTTATTCACGCCTGCCGTTACAGCATTAACGGGCAGCACCTCGACCACTATAAAACCCCGTTTCATTTTCATTTTCACTCACTTTTGTCTTTCTTACTTGTTCTCCCTTTTTAGTTTTCATTTGCTTTCATTTACTTTTCACAACCCTTGCACTAATATGTCTTATAGGAAAACCCGACGCAATGCTGCTTCTACTTTCTCAGAGGCAGCAGCTCCGACATCCAGGTCGTGGAGCAACCTGCCCCTGAACCTGCCCAGCCTCCTCCACAGCCCAGACGCCCTCATCAGATCCGTGTCAGCAGCAGCAGCGAGGCAGCGACTAAAATTTAAGTTTTTACCTCTTATTGCTGCCTGCCTTTATATTTTGTGATGTACTTTTTCTTTATTTTATTTTTCATATCATTTTGCATTGAGGGCAATGCAACCCTTGAGTTTGGGGGTGGCAACCCTCCATCATTAATGGAGTCTTAAGTCTTTTTATTAATTGTTGTGTCTTTTATTTATTTAAGTTCTCTAAAAAAATCAGAAAATATAAAACTGTTGGCTTAAAACTGTGAAGTTAACTTACCTGTCATGACGGCTCTGTCGTGGCAGCATCTTTAGGACAGGTTAAGGAGAAGTTTAGAGCCTTTCTATAGTTCTGAAAACTTAAACACCTTTGTGACTGTTATACTGCTTAGATGTCTTTTAGCCAAACTAGAATAGGATGCTTAGTACTTGAATAGCCCCTAGAGGTGCCTAACACTGGCTCTAGGAAAGAAGTTTAGCAAAAGAAACTCAAAAACCTAGAGGTGCCCGAAACCGGCTCTAGGAAGCTAACTAGAGGTGCCCAAAACTGGCTCTAGAAAAATTTAGCTCGAAAATAAAAGAAAAAAGAAGCATGAAAATGTGTCTTCAAGAAAATAAACTTTGGCATAAAAATTCGAGTTAAAAGAGTTGATTATTCTAGTGAAACTAAGAGAGTCTTAGCATATAACTGTTCACAAGCATGCACACACTGCACAAGGACTATAGGGAGATTCCGGACAGATCCTAATCTTTCCGACAGGTTGCTGCCGCCATAGAGAATGAGCGACGGGTAAGGGACAGTTCACTGTTTGAAGGCCAACACAAAAATTTTCATTCTTCTTTTAAGTCTTAATTGCTTGAGGACAAGCAAAAACTTGAGTTTGGGGGTGTGATGAGTGTTTAAAAGTTCTATTATTTACACCCTTTTTAACCCATATTTCTGCTGCATTCAAGCATTATTCATTGCATTTAGGTCAGTTTACAGCAAAACATCACAAATATATTAAAAGGCACAGATTCTACTAAAAATGGTTGTTTTTGTAGGTATCTGCCATAGAAGACGGAGAAGGCAGGCCCAGGGCAGATAAGCAGAAGAGCTGAACTGGACAAGCAGCCGAAGAAGAACGAACTTGTTATGGACCTGTCGTGACAGCAAGGTGACAGCAGACTTATGAAGAGGAAAAGTAAAGTGGATCTCGATAGATAGAGAAAAATCTGCTCGTCTGTCGTGTGGAAGCCAAATATTTTTCCAAGCCCCAGATCAAAAGATATGTCAAGCCAAAGCTCAAGGAGAAGAAATTCCTAGAAACAAGGATGCGGCTGGAAAGTAGGAGACTTTAGAGATTTAGCCTTTATTAGAATCTTACTTTTAATTAAAGTTGTAATCCTTGTTACCTTAGATAACTTGAGCCCAAAGCTTATATAAGGGCATAGATTAAACCTAGGGCAGAACGGATTACCCCATAACCGAAACCTAAACCCCCCTGTCGTCCACCCGTCACCGACATGTTCTAAATTCCCCCTAGGGCTACGGGTTGTTTTGTAAAGTAGTTGCAAGGGTTGTTTTGTTTTAGGTATTTTCAGTTCAATAAAATAAACTTCAAGTTCTCTTATTTTGGTTATTAATATCTTGCAAGAGCATCGGGAGAGCATTGTGAGGTTATCTATTTACTTATCATCGGGAGAGTTAAGTATACGAAAGAAATAAGAGCGAGTTCTCTAGTTTATAGTTGAACTATCTTGTGCCTAGGGATAGGGCAAGGTTAAGTGGCTAAGGAAGAATTCATACACATCGGTGTTCATCCTTCGATTCACGCCGGGAGGTATCGTCAAAGACGTGATCATCGACAGACTTGGACCTAGGGATAGGCCAAGGCAGATCTGGGATTCTTGCCAAACTTGAAGTACGGAGTTGGTGTGTTTGCTGCCGCGACAGCCAACGGACAGCCGCCGCGACAGGTGCTGTCAGCGACAGGCGCGACGACAGAACTGGAGTTCCTAAGCAATACAATACCTGCACTACTAAGCAATTCAATACCAGCCCATTCTCTCTATCTTGATTTCTCTACTTTTATTTTCCAGTATTCTTTATTATTTTCGTGACAATATCTTAATCTATCCTTTTCCCCTTGTGCAGATAGCAAAGGAAAGGGTTAGCCCAGTCCCTGTGGAGACGATATCCGATACTCTAGTATCACTTTACTACTTGCGTCGTGTACACTTGCACTACATTGCGATAGACACTTTTACACGCAACAGGTACCCGTCTAGATTTCAATACATCGTATTATCCTCAGTCAGATGGTCAGTTAGAGAGAGATATTCGAATATTAGAGGACGTGTTGAAATGTGCATCATTGACTTTCAGTGTTGCGTGGGAGATCTATCGAGCTTGTCAGGGTTAAGTCGCGACACAGAGGTGTGGAAAAGCCACTTGGGGGTAGAGAAAGGAAGATATAGAGTAACGGTTTCTGTACCACTTTCCGTCAGGTAATTTCGAGGACAAAATTCCTTAAGTGGGGGAGAGTTGTAACGCCCCAGTTTAGGGCCTGGAGTTATCGGTGTTGATCTAGGATTAGTTTCGGGTTAAATTTAAATTAAAGAGCTGATTTTTATAAAAGTTCTCATTATTTACGATTGTGCCATTAATGAAATTTTAAAAGGGTTTTGAAAATCAAAATCACTCATCTTCTTCCAAAAACCATATTCACTCATTTTCCTCTCCTTTCCTCCATTGAAGGCTTTTGAAGGTAAATCCCCTTTTTCTTTTCCTTGTTTTACTTAAGTTTAGCTTAAATTAAAGTTGGATTTGCAAAACCCATTAATTCTCAACCTTGAAATTTCAAGATTTACGAAAAGTGGGGATTTTGGGTGAAATCCCGTATGGGTCTTTTAGGGCAGTGTTTTGGGGTGTTTTTAAAGTTTATTTTGAAGTCATAACATGTTAAAAATGTTGCTTAATTATAGTATACCCGAAACTAGTCTTAGGGTGGATTTTAGAAGTGAAATAAGTGAGTTTTTGGCTTGATTTTGTGGTGAAAAGAGGGCTGGAGGTATGTGGACCTTGGATAGGTGTTTTTAGATGTTATTTGATGATTTTTGAGTGGTGATAGTGCTGGTTTGATTGGATTCCCGAAACCACTGCTGTAGGTGATTTTTAGAAGTGGAAAATAAGAGTTTTTAAGGAGTTTATGTGGGGAAGTGAAGGGCTGATGGTTGTACAGCCTTAGGGTGATGTTTTGGACATGTTTTGGAGTGTTTTAAGTGTTTAAATTGAGGGGTAATGGCTGGGTTTTGTTGGAGTACGAAAATGAGAATATTTGGGAGGAATTCGGCTTTGAATTTTTAAGAAAATATTGTGAAATTGTGGGCTGATGTATAACAACAAATTTGTGGTTGATTAAGAGGTTAATACATTGTTTTTGATTGGTTTAAAACAACAGATTTGGCCTTGGGTGGTTCGGATGCGGTCCCGGAAAGTTCGGAAGCTTGAAACGACTTTGTGGTTTGCATTGGTGTGCGAATGGTGAGTGGAAATGTTTTGAAACTTGATTTGATTTTCGAAATGGGTTCTTGGGGGTTTGGGTGGAGCCTTGAGGGCTAACCTAAACCCAAGTGTAAGTTTACTAATTTTCACCTTGTTTCATTAAGTGTTAATGTGTGTGTGATTGTTGTGATATTGCGTGAAGTGTGGGTTGCTTTTACTCTATGTTTAATGTTGTTGTATAGTCGTTGTTGGTGTCGAGCCTCACGTGATGGTTGTCGTTACTCCGGTGATGTGTAGTCCTGCCGGCAGTGACTAGTAGAAGACTCCAGTGATGTGTAGTCCCACCAGTAGTGACTAGTACAAGAGTACGATAATGTGTAGTCCTATCGGAAAACTACTAGCCGAAACGGTGATGTGTAGTCCCACTGTGTTTTAATTATGCATGTGCATACCATGTATTGTTGATGTTTGTGTTTTATTACATCCTTCTTTAAAATGGTTTGTTTTTCAACTAAGATTTATGTTTTGAAAACTGCATTGTTGATGTGTTTTTAGAGCTCTGCTCACTAAGCTTTATCTTACGCTCTCCTTTTTCGACAATGCAGATTATTAGCGGAGAGTTAGCAAAGAGCAAGGATAGGGCGTCCAAGTGTGTGGTAGTTGCTCAAGTATGGTTTGGTAAATAATGTAGTAGTTTAGCAAATGGGAAACGCTACATGTTTTAGGAGCGTGTATCTAGACTCATTTGTGTTGGCTTTATGTTGTTAATGCTTTGTGTTGATGGATTTGTAAACCATGTTCTTTGAGATGCCTAAGCGTTTGTATTTGAAGGTTTCTAACCATGTCTTATGAATGCTTATGTTTTTGTTGAAGGCATGTGAACCTTGATGGTGCATTGCTTAGGTGAACGTATGTTTCTTTTGGCTAAATGGTTTTGTTAAGCATGCATTATTGCCTTATATATATAACATGTTTAATGGTTTGATGTTTTGGCATGTGTTGGAAGGATATATGTATGTCTTTTGCTTGCCTTGAATGTTTAAGTGTTTTGTTTCAAAGTCATGTGACCCTTGTTATGCAATGTTTAGGTAGGTGTTTGTTTTCTATGAATGAAGTGGTTTAGTATGCATGCTTGTATGCAAGTTCCTATCTAAATGCTTTTCTTGTGTTGGTTTCCTTGATTGTTGGTTAGGTAGCATTGTATGCTTAGCTTTGGTTAGCCTTGGATGTATGTTCTTTTGAATGGATCGTCTTGAATGTATGATAAGTGTTGATCATGCTTGAATTAGGGTGAAATGCTTCCAGATTATGTGTATGTTTGTTGTTTCATGTTTTTTCTGGTTCGGGAGTATGTTTGTTATGGCCTTTAACTCTTTGTTGGTTTGCTAAGCATGTTCGTTTACTAGTTTCCTCTATGTGTGCTTAGTTGGTGGTTGTTGCTTTGTTGTATGCTTAGACCGTCCCGTATGCTTATCTATGGTTGCTTAGTGAAGTATTTAAGTTGGTATGTCACTAGTCGAGTTGATAAATACATCTAGAGTCGGGTCCTTGTGTTTTTAGCTGCCAAAATGAGACTTACAGTGCAGGGTGTATCGGTACGTCCAAGGGCTGTATCATACGGTCCTTGCCTTGGGGCTCATTTTGGGCAGAGCGTACCGATACACGAGGGTGATCGATATGCCAAAACCTCTCTGGAAATTTGAGAAATTGACGAGATTTTGGCGTATCGGTACGGGTCCTAAGGGTATCGATACGGTCTTTTTAGTTTGACCGTGAGAAGTTGACCGTTGAGGGCGTATCGGGTACGGTCTTGTTGTGTACCGATACGGTCTGCCTGGGTTGACTGTAGGGCGTTGACCAGGTCTAGGCGTATCGATACGGTCATCTAGCGTATCGATACGGCCTGTTATAAAAGTTAAAAAGGTCTGTTAAATTGCATGACTTGTGGGATTTGTAATCGTGTATGTTCGTTGTGTGTCCCATAACATAGGGTTTAAATTAAGGCCTCTAGAGAAGAAAAAAATAGGGTTGCTAATCGAAGTGAGGCCCTAGCGGGTTTCACTTCGGTTTTCCTCGTGTAACCTGCTTGGACCGGTTAGTCGTCCAGACCGGGACGAGGGGTTACAACAAACATCTATCAATACCCTGAACCTTATGATCATTTTTTATTTTAGCGCCCTTGCACAACTCACGATACAAGAACGCTAATATGTTCGATCCCCAACTATATGTAGCAACTTCCTACGAATACCTCAAAAAGCGTAGATACCGTGTATGAACAAGATTGACAGATTTATCCGGCATCAGTATACCTTCAATGAGTTAAAAAATATAAGCTCGACTGACATTATAAATCACATCAACCAAATTATATTCACCGAGTTTAAATTCACTTTGCAACCAACTCGTTTTCACACGAGCTCCACTCAAATTTGATTTATCTGGCACCTTCCCATGGTAAAATGAGCAAATTACTTCAGGTGTAGCTTTCATCTGGTCGACCAATGGATCCCCGATCAATGGTGCCCCGTTTATGGGGACTCCGATAAGCATGACCACGTCTTTAAGTGTGATCGTGCATTCCCCACACGGCATATGAAACGTATGAGTTTTCAGCTTCTAACGCTCAATCAGAGCGGTAATCAACCCGGGCACCAACTTGTACCCCCGAATGAAGGTCGCATAATAAAATTCGGAAACTTGCAACCATTTATTGATTTGCTCGTCCGGAGGATTTTTGGCCATGGTCAGATTGTGTTTAAATGTATCCTCCACATCCTGCAATTAACATATTAATAAATAAATATTATTAACAAACAAAAAAGTAATTAAATTTCTAATAAATAATTTATTAAAAAAATTTACCATCTCATCAACTGTGAGACTAGAAATGTGTCGATTCTGTAATCGCAAAAGTGAAGCTTGCCCAACCATCCTACAGAACAAGTAAGAATATATTATGACCCGAGACTAAATATACTACATTAAAAATTATAAACATAATAAACTAAACAAACAAAAGTTATATTAATATTTTTAGTTTAGTTTCTAATTTGCTCAAATTCTACAAAATTTAAATTTTAACTATAATACGTTTAAATTACATAATTAAATCAACTTATTACATTATCATTAAATTTAAATCAATCAATCATCATTAATTAATTAAAATTTCACTTTGTCATTCTAAAATTTGTGTCATTTTACCTTAAATAATGCAACTTACTACTAAATTAAAATGCTCAAACATCCATATTTTTTTACTAATTGCCAACTCCTAAATTAAAAATGATTTTTTTCTTAAAATTTTAAAAATAAAAACTAAAAAAAAGTTTTTTTTACTACTACTAATAATATAAATGTTAATTTTAGTCCCTATATTATTCAGAAATTTTCTGTTTAAAACACTTCAATTTTAAGATTTTTACATACTAGTCATTAATTTACTAATTTAATCATTCAAGTCTTATTTTCCCTTAACAAAATTCATTTCATTCAATAACTAATAAATTCAATCACGTTTGACCTATATTTTATAAAATCCTCAAAAAAATAATATCACTCATTAATACTCAAATTTTCTAATATACTCATTTTAGTCCCTATAGTGTTCAACAATTTGCCTCTAAAATGCTTCAATTTTAAGATTTTTACAAACTAGTCACTAATTTACTAATTTGATCATTCAAGTCATATTTTCACGCAACAAAATTCATTCCATTTAATAACTAACAAACTCAATCACATTCAGCCAATATTCTATTTAATCCTCTAAAAATTAATATTTCACTCATTAATAATCAAAATTTTCAATATACTCATTTTAGTCCCTATATTATTCAGCAATTTGCCTTTAAAACACTTCAATTTTAAGATTTTTACAAACTAGTCACTAATTTACTAATTTGATCACTCAAGTTCTATTTTCCCTTAACAAAATTCATTCCATCCAGTAACTAACAAATTCAATCACATTCGGCCTATAAAATCCTCTAAAAATTAATATTTCACTCATTAATAATCAAAATTTCCAATATACTCATTTTAGTCCCTACATACTCGGTTTTTTTTTCATTCGAAAATCATTATAAATAAATCTAATAAACTAAAAATTAAACAATACAAATATTCTAACATCAACTTAAAAAATAAAATAAAAAATTGAAGAACAAGGCATATTTACTATATTTTCTTCAAATCTTTCTTTTTTTACTCAACCTATTCACAATTTTTCTTCTCTTCAACCACCTATTTAACAAAACAAAAATCTGAAATATCAACAACTTCAAAGTTTAACAAAATATAACGATATAAAATTCAAAAAAAATAACTAAAAAAATTAAAATTCGTAATTACATACATACATTAAAATTATTAAATTTAAATAATATTAAAAAATACATACCTTATATCTACCTACCAAAATTCCTCAAAATCTTCTCATTCTTCTTCACTTTATCTTTTTCTCAAAATTTTCATTACAAAAAATACATATCTTCAACACCCTATTTAACCCCAACTACTTTAAATCCCAACCATTCAATCCACCTATCAACCATCCAATCAGATTACAAAATAATAAAAAAATTTAACCCCCCTTCCCGAGGCATGCATGCATGCCACCCTGCCACTGCACCAACGTTGCACGCCTGCACCACTGCCACCCCTCCATCCGAACATTGTTTGAAGTCGGATGGAGGGCTCACCGTCTTTGAACAGGGCGAGGTTCCCTGGGTGATTGACACGTGGCAACAAGGGGATATTCAGTCACTATTTGAAATCGGATAGAGGACCATTCGATTTTAAATAGTACCCTGCATTTTTTAATAGTTTCTCCTAAATCACTGTTCCAAAACAGGGTGCAATCCATCCGTTTTCTGATTTGCACAGCAATTCACAATATTTGTGGAAATAATTTAAGAGGAACCATACTTTTAGAAATAAAAAAAAACACAATATTGTGGTAAATTCTCCTTTTTAATATAGGTTTTTAAATTTTGTAAATATAATACTTTTGTTATGAAAAATGATAAATATAAATGGACATATGTGAACATAAAAAACGAACGTTTACGAATGTAAATGAACGAACGACCCTTTGTTCATGTTCGTTTATTT
Source organism: Hibiscus trionum (assembly GCA_030270665.1). Taxonomy (NCBI): domain Eukaryota; kingdom Viridiplantae; phylum Streptophyta; class Magnoliopsida; order Malvales; family Malvaceae; genus Hibiscus; species Hibiscus trionum. The sequence goes on from BSYR01000012.1 coordinate 3,787,771, forward strand.
AATTAAACGAATATAAAATCTTGTTCAAGTTCGTTCGTTTAATAAATAAACAAACTTCTCACCAACGATTCATTCAATGTTCGGTATGTTTATAGCCCTAATAGGGACAAAATAAAATTCTAGGTGGACACAAATAAAATTTCATAAATTTTAGGGTAGACACAAATGAAATTTAGGGTGTGCACCATCAAAAAAATAAATAACTAATATGAGAAAATTTAGATTTCAGGGTGGGCACGTGCCTACCCTAAACCTAATGTGCATCTGCCACTGGTTTTAACTCAATTTTTTCGAAATCCCGTCAGAAATTTTCACTTTGGTTCTAAATTTCCATTTCTTATCATAAATAGGGGTGTTTAAAATTATCCGACCCGACTACCTGAACATAAATAACCGGGTATTTACCTGAATTTTTTTTATTTGGGTCGAGTACCCGACCCGTCATTTCCCGGGTTAGGCCCGGATAAAAAATATATAATTTTTTGGGTAACCGGTTCATTTTTTTTATTTTATTAGATTACTTAATATTTTTACTTTAGAACTATATTTAAATCCCTAAATTCATTCTATATTTGTATTACATGCTTTTATATTTTAAATTTTTTAAAAAATATATTAATTCGTGAATATGTAAGATTTGATACGAAACAAACAACAATGTTTCTTTATTGCATTTATGCGTTTCTTTAAAAAATATAAGATTCGGAAAAAAATCACGATCGAGATTAATATTTGTAATGTCTTTCTTATGGTTATAAACTTCAAATCATATTTTTTTTTGTTTGGATAATGTGTTATGAAGTTTTAAGGTTTTTTTTTAAAATTTTAAAATAAAAAAAATGAGAACCGTATTTTTCAATTTTAATTTTAAAGGGTTGTAATTTTGACGGCAGGAGGGAAATAAATAAGCTTCAATGGCTATCAGGAAACCTGGTTTGATTGCTTTGTTTGATGTTGATGGCACTCTTACAGCTCCAAGAAAGGTACTTAATCTCCTCTTTAATCCCCTATGATTTTTGGGTTTTTTTTTTTGAATTTAAGTGGAATTCTTGACGTTGTATTTTCTGAATTACTGTTGAGTGTACTCATTGATTTAAAATGTTAAATAGGTGGCTACTCCCAAGATGTTAGAGTTCATGAAGCAACTGAAGAACATGAATTTTGTTTGGAATTTTAGAAAAATGCCATTTTTGGAGGGGAATTTATTCTGTTTTATTTTCAATTGTAGGTTGTTGCTGTTGGAGTAGTGGGTGGATCTGACCTCACTATCTGAGTAAATTGGGAAATCAGGTTTGCTTCAACTCTTCACATTATACTTGTAACTATGAAATGTCCATTGTTTTTCTATGTTTATTAACCATACTTTACATTTTTGATGCAGTTGTTAATGACTGTGATTTTGTATTTTCTGAAAACAGGCTTGTTGCTCATAAAGATGGAAAACTCATCGGCACCCAGGTATACTCGTAGCATATACAATTTCTCGGTTCATTTAAGTTGATCTGCATTTCTCTGATGAGTCTCTTTTTCCGGTTTCCAGAGCTTGAAGTCATAGCTGGGAGAAGAAAAGCTTAAGGTTAGATTTTCTTCTTCTTCTTAGATGTGATCCTTTTCTATTGAAAATCTATAAAGGACTGCATAATGAAAAATTTCAGGATATAGTGATGTTAGGAGTCCATTGACATTTATTATCAGTTTGTGATTAGTGTTTGTGATGTCTACCTAAATGTCTGATTACCGATGATATCGAGAACCCCTTCGATCTTTATGCTCTTCTTTATCAAAATAGGTGCTTCTCCTCTCGTCGAATCAAGCTCCATGGCGATGATGGCACCGATGAAGAAAATCAGGGATTGGGTGATAAAGCAGTAAATCATTTTTCTTGATGATTGAAATATTGGGTAAAGGTAGAAATCTCAATGCAGCTCGTAATTTACTGCTTTCAATCGAGAAAAGGTCTAATTGGTCTGTTAAGCTCGAGGACAAATTCTTTAACAGCTTGATAAGGAGCTACGGCGAAGCTGGGTTGTTTCAAGAGTCTATCCAGGTTTTCGAAACAATGAAAAGCGTCGGCGTGTCTCCTTCAGTTGTTTCATTCAATAATCTTTTGTCAGTTTTGCTTAAAAGAGGACACACAAATATGGCAAAGAGTGTGTTCGATGAAATGCTTAGCACGTTTGGGGTTACTCCGGATGTGTACACTTTTAACATTTTAATCAAGGGGTTTTGCATGAATTCAATGGTCAATGAGGGGTTTAGGTTTTCAAGGAAATGGAGCGGTTTAAATGTGATCCCGATTCCCGACGTTGTCACTTATAATACGATCGTTGATGGATTGTGCGGGGTGGGAAAGGTTGGAATTTCTCACAATGTGGTGAAAGGTATGAGCAAGAAAAGCTTGGATTTGAATCCCAATGTTGTTACTTATACTACTTTTGTTAGAGGGTTTTGCATGAAGCAAGATATTGATGAAGCTCTGGCTGTTTTCCAAGAGATGAACTGTAAAGGCTTGAAACCGAATAAGGTTACTTATAATACTTTAATTAAAGGGCTCTCTGAGGTGCAAAAGTATGATAAGATAAAAGAAATTTTGGAGGGAATGGGAGGAGATGGAAGATTTACTCCGGATACATGCAGTTTCAACTTTCAACACGCTAATAAATGCACACTGCAATGCTGGAAACATAGATGAAGCTTTGAATGTGTTCCGAAGGATGTCGGAATTGGAGGTACAATCAGATTCTGCTACTTATAGTGTTATAATTAGGAGTTTGTGTCAAATAGAGAAATTTGAAAAGGCAGAGGAATTGTTTGACGAGCTAGCCAAAAAGGAGATCCTTCTAAGTCATGTAGGTTGTACGCCTCTTGTTGCGGCTTATAATCCCATGTTTGAGTATTTATGTGGTAATGGAAAAACTAAGAAAGCTGAGAGAGTGTTTAGACAGCTATTGAAGAGGGGAAGACAAGACCCTCCTGCTTATCAAACTTTAACCTTAGGGCACTGCAAGGAAGGCATGTTTAAAGCTGGATATGAGCTCTTAGTGTTGATATTAAGATTAGACTTTGAACCTGGTTTTGAGATCTATGACTCGCTGGTTACTGATCTCTTGCAGAAGGGCGAACCTCTTCTTGCCCACCTCACCCTAGAGAAGATGCTGAAGAGTCTCAAGATGGCAATAGTGAACATTATTTGTCAAAGCAATAATGTTAATATTAAATGATGATAATAGTGATATGGAACTTGTAGTTTGATAGTGTAGATTTTATAGACGTATGCTTACACAAATACTAACACTTTGGTTCCAGGTTCCAAAAATGGTTTCAGTGCTTCGAGAAAAGTTTGCTCACCTCAAGTTGGCATGTTCAATTGGGGGACAAATAAGCTTTGATGTGAGTAACACATATGATTTGCGGTTGAACAGTTGTAAGCAGATTCAGTGAATTTAATCATTTCTGCATTTTCCTCATAACAGATGTTGGGACAAAACATACTGCTTGAGATACCTTGAAGACTTTAAAGAGATTCATTTCTTTGGTCACAAAACTTACAAGGTTGGCTTCTTATCGGATTCCTCCACCGTGCTCTGCAGTGCAAACTACGTAATAGATTTATTGTCATTGTTGGAAAAAATACAATTTTAGAGCTTTGAATGAGAAATTGATACAAACGTTGTTGAGAAAAAATGTGGAACCAAATATTGGTTAGTAAATGTGCAACGATACACAACGTGAGTAACGTGAATGTCCAAACCAGTCTGGCCTTCCGTGGCTTGCGGATATTTTAATCCAAATATTTCCTTAGAAAGATCATATCATTTCTTATTATGTTTTAGGGTTAAAAGCATAAATATTAAAAGCTTCCTTTAATTCAGACAATAATTTTAGAAACTGCACTTTAAAGACTCATTAATTTTCAAATCGTAAATGTTTCATTAGGTCAAAAGTTTCCTTATACCACTCATGAAACTCCTATAAATAGCGTGTAAACCTTCTAGGTTTGACACAACTCTCAAAACACAGAGAATTTTTTAGTTTTTAGTGATAGGAGAAGACAAGGTTGTAGTTACTAATCTCTACAGTTGTGTCACTATAACTGATCATCTAGTTGTTGTATCCTGAGGGGCAGACCACCAAAAATCTCACACCAATGAGTGGCCGAATATTTGTACTAAGGAAACTGTGTAGCTACAAGCCTTAACTCGTTCCCAATTGGTTTTGCTTTAGATATGATGTATACATTTATTGTTTTGTTCGTTCAATATTTTAATATAATATTTGTATTTTATTGATTATATTATTTAGGCTTAAGTGGCAAATAAGTGCTCAAACTATACTTTTTTTTCAGATAGGTGCCCAAAATATTTTTCGGACTAAACAGAAGCCTAATGTTTTTAACGTTATTCAAATAGGTGGCCGCCGTCAACGTCCGTTTATTTTCACGACACATGTTAGCTTCTTAAAATTTTGAAATTATATTTAAAAATAAATAAAAGTTAATAAAATAAAATATTTTCTTTATTTCACAAAATAGCCCAAAATTTAATATCCCTAACACCCAAAAGTTAAATCTCGATTTGACCTGATTCGTCGTCGATTGCCACGCCGCCGCCCACCACATCCATCGTCGGACCATCACGACCATTTACCCCACCATCTTGTCGTTGAAAATCATCGACACCGTGCGAAACATCGAAATTGTCGAATGGTTCATTCGAATAATTCGTGACGAACGATGGTTTAACGGACGATGAACGGTGTGTGAATCGTTTGACGAGGGGAGGGCGCTTCAGTCCGTCGCCGGAAACGCGACCAACGTTGGTGATAATGGCCGGATTTGGGGGTTTAAGCATTTGGGGACTATTTTGGGATTATTTAAAAACTTCAGGATATTTTAAAATTTTCTAATTTATTTTTAAAAAATAATTTTTAATACTGTCACGACCATTTATCCCACCATCTTGTCGTTGGAAATCATCGACACCGTGCGAAACATCGAAATTGTCGAATGGTTCATTCGAATAATTCGTGACGAACGACGGTTTAACGGACGATGAACGGTGTGTGAATCGTTTGACGAGGGGAGGGCGCTTCAGTCCGTCGCCGGAAACGCGACCAACGTTGGTGATAATGGCCGGATTTGGGGGTTTAAGCATTTGGGGACTATTTTGGGATTATTTAAAAACTTCAGGATATTTTAAAATTTTCTAATTTATTTTTAAAAAATAATTTTTAATACTGTCACGACCATTTATCCCACCATCTTGTCGTTGGAAATCATCGACACCGTGCGAAACATCGAAATTGTCGAATGGTTCATTCGAATAATTCGTGACGAACGACGGTTTAACGGACGATGAACGGTGTGTGAATCGTTTGACGAGGGGAGGGCGCTTCAGTCCGTCGCCGGAAACGCGACCAACGTTGGTGATAATGGCCGGATTTGGGGGTTTAAGCATTTGGGGACTATTTTGGGATTATTTAAAAACTTCAGGATATTTTAAAATTTTCTAATTTATTTTTAAAAAATAATGTTTAATACTGTCACGACCATTTACCCCACCATCTTGTCGTTGGAAATCATCGACACCGTGCGAAACATCGAAATTGTCGAATGGTTCATTCGAATAATTCGTGACGAACGACGGTTTAACGGACGATGAACGGTGTGTGAATCGTTTGACGAGGGGAGGGCGCTTCAGTCCGTCGCCGGAAACGCGACCAACGTTGGTGATAATGGCCGGATTTGGGGGTTTAAGCATTTGGGGACTATTTTGGGATTATTTAAAAACTTCAGGATATTTTAAAATTTTCTAATTTATTTTTAAAAAATAATGTTTAATACTGTCACGACCATTTACCCCACCATCTTGTCGTTGGAAATCATCGACACCGTGCGAAACATCGAAATTGTCGAATGGTTCATTCGAATAATTCGTGACGAACGACGGTTTAACGGACGATGAACGGTGTGTGAATCGTTTGACGAGGGGAGGGCGCTTCAGTCCGTCGCCGGAAACGCGACCAACGTTGGTGATAATGGCCGGATTTGGGGGTTTAAGCATTTGGGGACTATTTTGGGATTATTTAAAAACTTCAGGATATTTTAAAATTTTCTAATTTATTTTTAAAAAATAATGTTTAATACTGTCATCTGTAATGTTTGTATTGGCTAACGGAATTTTTTAACAGACAGTCACATCGAGCACCTATTTGAGTAACGTTAAAAACGTTAGGCACCTGTTTGGCTCAAAAAATACGTTAGGCACCTATCTGGAAAAAAAAATATAGTTTATGTACTTATTTACCACTTAAGCCTATTATTTAATGGATTAACGATTTTCTAACCATCTTAAGACAAATTTTAAATTTTACTCCGAGACGAACATAACATATTTTCTAACTGTCATTACCCTTTGGTCATTGGCTTTCTCTCAATCTACACCTTAATTTTGTTTACACTGGCTAATGATCTTGCCTCGGTGTTTCGTGATCGATCATGAAATTTATGAATCAGAGAGAACAGTGGGGCACACAGGTCAGTTGTGAATTTAAAATTCACATTACTCGATCACAATGCAAAAAATTTCAAAACATCTATGAAAATGAAAGTCTCAGGCTTATTATGGTTGTTGTTGTTGCAGTTACTATCCCTGAGGAATTTCCCAAAAACAAAAATACTATCCCCGAGGATACAGTGGAGCAGTGCAAAACTCTCTTTATGAGCAACCCTTGAACAGCTGGAACTTTCTTCTTTAATATACCATTTGTATCTCATAGTTTATGAGAAGAATTATGTGCCAAAGCCTGTGCTGGCTATCTATCTCATGAATCATTGTTCAAATTTATATTTTTTGACTGATGAATTCTAAAAATAGTAACGAATGTTACATTTATATTTTTTTTTGAAATTTAAAATTTTAACGCAATTGCAACCATAGAAAGATTTGTGGGAAAAAAAAACAAGTTTATCACTTTGAAAGTCGGCCATTTCCTTTCCTTCTCCCCCCTTTGTTCTATATCTTTTATACAACAATCGACAATGGAGGACATGTAGTCTTTCTACACAGTTTCTCTTTACATTTTGTTTCCGAACACTAAGAATCTTTTATATTGCAAAAGTTCCTCCTGTGACATTGTTATCATCCGATGAATCTTACCGTTGAGCTTTGGATTTACTCATGATTCGGAAAATCCATACCCAAGAGAACTTCCAGTAGCCTGGCAATTTTACGTAAACATATCAGCTTTGAGAACAAGGTTAATATCAGTGATTTGAAATTTTTCTGGTATAGGAAAGAGGGGTCTGGAGTACCTCTGTTAGCTCCGCAAGATGGCGGGATCTAAATTCGTTGATTGTTGCCGCAATCTCCGACGCAGGAAGTTTAGCCTACGTAAAGAAATGGGAAAATGTAAAAGGCTTGGATAACAAGTTGCCAATGCAATGTGCAAAGTTTGAACACCCAGATCATAATCTATTCTTAAGCAACAATTTCAAAGCAGTTTCTGCATTTGCCAAGGAAACAGGCAGTTCAGGATGGCAATCCAATCATCCATCACACCTGTGCAAGAACAGCGGCTGCCAGCTGCAGACTGGGTTCCAAACTCTCCGGCACAACCTGCGGGACAAAAAGCAATAAGAGAATTAGAGAGAGACAACAAAAGGATGGGAGGAAAATTTAGTATGAAGGTATCGGAATATCACAGCCGTAGCGCCGGCCTTCTCTAAACTAAGGCCATGATCAACATCGTGAGCGCGGACAAAAGTCTTCACATTAGGGAAATACTTGCTCAGAGTCCAAACAGTTCTATAATTGGCACCAGGAGAATCCAAGGTTACAGCTGCTGCACATGCTCTTTCAGCACCAACATTATGAAGCACCTAGAACCCAGTATAAAGAATGTTATATATTGATCTACAAGTTTAGCTCATTTCAAACTAGTTCCGGTTTACCTCTTCACTACCGCAATCTCCGAAATAAACGGGAAGGTCCAGTGCACGCCCAATAGCCACCCGATCACTGAAAGAGCAGAGCTTTTAGTATCTTATTAATATGATGGGTTGAGGAGCTTAAGATATCTGCTACTTTTTTATTTGCAGAATGGCTCAACCTATCTCAGTGCATGTTTTAGCTACTTAAACAAAAATCTCAATTACTTTGCAGTGAAGAAGAAAAAAAATGTGCTAGGAAATAGAGCTACCGTTGGCTTAAGATGGAGTTAGATATTGGTAAAATCATAACCATTACTATTGACAATCATTTGACTTTATAAAATAAAATAAAAATAAATAAAAAATGGAAAAAGAATCCTAAGCATAAAAATGTGCTAATAATTCCTACAAAAAATGGGGGTTACCTCCTAATGTCAAGAGCAACAAATGGAATTAGGCGTTCTGAAAGAAGCTGAGCTATGATCTGAGAACACTCGAAAGAAAAGGAGAAAAAACAGCCATTGTTACATATATATATACGCTCATTGTTAACTAATTTCGCAAATTAATATTTTTAGACTAATTTCGCAATTGAAGATAGCAAATATATATCACCTGGCCAACACGTCCAAAGCCACAAATGATAATATGATCTTGCAAATCATCAGTCTGGAAATAAAACCAAGTCAGAAAAACATATAAGAAAAAGTAACTATCAGTGACCCCAAAAAATCAGGTCTGTAATGCATCAAAAAGAGTTGTATTAAATGAACTTGAGAACCGAGAAAGATCACTCTAAATAACTTTTATAGCATGAAGCTTTCTTCCTATTAGGGATCCATATATCACTCGGATGCAAGGGCAGATCTTGGTTAGTGGTAACAGAGTTTGAGAGGGTCTATTAAAATTTTTCAAAAATATTGGACATTTAAATTAAAATTTTCAAAAATTTTGAAGAGTTTAGTTTAAAACTTCCAAAACAATTTAGGGTCTCTAAATTTTTTAACGCTGCCAAGGGGAAAACCCATTCTCATAATCTCAATCGATCTGTAAGTTGGTAACATTATTACCTCTCCCTCAACTGGCAATAAACTTCGAACATCAACAAGCTCGAAACGAGATGCAATTAGCTGGCCTCCGGCTGCAAGCCATGGTGTGAGGGCCATTGAGATCCCCACAACAAGGAACAACAATGAGGATAGCTGAGAAGACATTATACCCTGCCAACAACACCATTAATACTTGCATAAGGAACTAAACATTTTGTTACTTAACAGTTAGAAGTTGGATTAACAATCATTATCGATAGAAAGAATGATCCCTGTAGATTAGGCAACTAAAAGTGGTCGTTTATCTAAAAAGAAAGACAACTACTAAATGTCACAAATATAATAACAAATATGTGATCAATGTCTTTTTCTCGAATCACCCTAATGCGGAAGGAAATCAAAATTAGAATCAAATAGCCCAAGAGATTAACTAAATGTTTAGCAAATGCAGGATAAACGGTTAGATGTAAATGAAATAACCTCAAGTTCAAACTATGTTAGTTAATGGGGACAGAAACCTGATTAACAGCTTCACCGAAAGCCACAAATGCGAATTCTCCACCTGGAGCAAGAAGAAGACCAGCCCTTATGGCAGATATGACTGAAATACCAAAAAGTCTACCAACCAGTGCCACCAGTATGGTCTTGCCACCAATTAAGAGTCCCAATGTCGCCGCAATGACAGGAAAATTTGAAAGAAGAAGTTTCGGGTCAATGGACATGCCAACCTGAAAACTCGGTAAGCAATTATCTTCAGTTTCACACACTTGATCATCAATATATGGCAGAACCAATAACGTAAAACCAAATACAAGCGTAATCCAGGACGCACCATAGTTCTCCAAACTCAGTAGTGTAATAAATGATATAAAAGACTTCATCCAACCACACCCCCAACTTTTTACCACTTATACATATGGAATAGAATCATCATGTACTGTTATAATAATGCATTTGGGGTCAACCAACCCTGTGGTGTCCTGGCAAGAGATATCACTTTAGTCCTAGTTGACATTAGGTCCTGAGTTTGATCCCGAACAACCCCTCCCCCATCCTATAATAACGAATTTGGGACTATTTTACAATACTATTGGCACTAAAAAAATCTATTTCATCCTCCTAATGTTTCTTTACCTACCAAACATGAACTTAAGGCCCCCATAAAAATTAGCACCAGGCATGTTTTACAACTGAAGCAAGAATGTAATTTAATAAACAAACATCTAGTCATCTACATATTATAGAGATGCCAAAATACCAACCGTCATGAAAAAGAGACCCAATAAAAGGCCTCGATATGGAGCAATATCAGATTCAACCTGCAAAGAGAATTCAGTCTCTGCAAGAAGCAAACCAGCTAGAAATGCTCCCAATGCCATGGAGAGTCCTGCCTGCTCAACAAGAAGAGTAAAAGAAAAAGGGAGAATCTAAGGTATTATAACTTATATGATAAGGGGAAAAACCCCGAGGACAAGAATGTGAAGTTTTCATACCCTAGCAGTTAGGAGACTTGTCCCTAAAATAACAAGGAGGGTATTGGCAGAGAATATTTCTGTATTTTTGTTTTCTGCTATTTGCCTATAAACTGGCCGAAGCAGCTGCATGAAAGAAGAAAAGTTATAAGAATCAGAGCAGATGCTGTGTGTCTGAAGCATTAGAGTCATTTTTCAGAATTGGACAATCTTAAGTTCAGAAAACTGTGGGTTAAATGCTTCTATGATCAATAGTATAGGCCTATTAGATGTGCATTATTATATGTATCAAACCTCCAGAAATTATCAGTTATCTCCGCCTGAATGATATCACATACATCTAACCACATTATATTTGAACATTCTTAATATTCTCTTTTGCAATTTCTCAGCAGTGAAGATTACAGGATAAATTAAGATAAAAACTGCAGTAACACAAATAACAAATTATTGTGCAACCTGAGGTCATAATTATTGTGCAGTAAGATAAAACTTACCAATCTTCCACCAGCAATAATTGCAGTAATGGCAACTGCTGCCTTAACAGCAGCCAGTCCAAGAGCTTCTGCAATGGCTCTAAAACCAACCTGAAAACCAGAAGAAGAAAAAAAAACGCATCACCGAAAATACCAATATAAGGGATAGAAGCAGTACCAGCAAAGTTAACAAGAATAGGGCCGTCATATAAACCAGACAAGGGGAAATCTTCACTTATTATTAACTTGCCTTGGCCATCAAAATTCTTCATGTTTCTTGCCTGAATATTTACACTCATTAGAACTATTTTGTGAAGGAAACTATCATCTAACACAAAAGTCAAGATTTTTGGGAAAGCACATGCCCCCTTTAAGCAAATTAGTGGAATAAGCTTCAGAGAAAAAACATAAATAGCAACTAAGAAACCTTCAGGAGATGAAGGAGCTACCAGTCTTTTTATCAATAAAAGCTTAGGGAAGCCATTCATCAAAATTGAGTTCAAATTAACATTCCAGTTTTTTTTTTTTTGCAAGCATTGGAACAAAGAACCCAGATGTTTGTAAATGACATACCATCAGGGCAAAGCAAATGCAGAACCTTCAATGTCAAACGTAGAACAAAAAGGAAAAAACAAGAAGACCTTACCCCTCCTTTTGATGAATTCGGTGAGATAAGAGGTATGAGTATAAGCAAGACAACAACAGCCAAGTCCTGGAAAGAATAGATAACAATCAATAAAATTCCTGGAAAGAATAGATAACAATCAATAAAATTCCAGGAAAGAATAGATAACAACAGCCAACATGATATCTTCAAATACCAAGGAGGATTCCAAACATTTCAAGTGGGCATTGTATTTTTCCTAATTGCTAGTTTAGTCTAATCAGTCACAAAACATCTAAGCACTACTGGAGCTAGATGGCTTAAGAGCGTAGCCGATTACCATATTGTGTTGATATCTAATTTCACCTTTTGCTTATGTGAGGGTAGAGATGACAATTTTAAGCATGAAGATGTTGGTTTTGGATAAAAACACATAAAGAACAAGTATCCCTGACCGCAAAACTCAATTCATAACAAAATGCATCCTGTAACCAGTCAACATTCTTGAGATCATAGGATAACCTGAAAAAGTAAGACAGAAAATGCAGCACGTCCATGGCGGGAAGTACTCTCTCCTCGCTCCTGTAATACCTGCAAATAAAGACAACATCAATTATATGCGTCCATCTAAAGGAGCCTCCATATTTCATTATCTTCTCTGGTAGCTAAGTTATTGTGACTGAACAATATATGTATATATATTTTTATAGAGATAGGATCCGTTTACACAATGTAAAAGTTTTTAAGTTTTACACGTTTTTTGGATCGTTGGATGGGTGAAATGAATGGCTGAGATTAACAATAGGATATGTGAAGATTATCACTTGGAAAAAAAGTAAGGAGTTAATCTCAACCACAATTTCAACCATCCAACGATCCAAAAAACATGTAAAAATCATAGTTTTACATTGTGTGTAAGTGGATCCTAACCCATTTTTATATATGAAACAAATGATAAAGTATGATGCAATCAGATATCAAAACTATTAGGTGGAATTGTAAAGACATGGCAAGAATCCGAGTTATATTATAGTTTTCAAATATTTTAAGATGCTGCAGAAGAATATAGTGGGAAAAAAATATATGTATAACATATTCAATAAGAACACTCAAATATTTTGCTCTAGGAAGCTCGTCTAAATTTTTTCTTTTCTTCATATGGTTCGAGAGATGGTAATACAATGTTACAATAAATGAAAATCTGCAAAATCAACCTATGTTAATTACCTGCAGGACAACAGCAGTTGAAGACAATGCCAGTCCATTGCCAATCACTATTGCAGCTGAACTAGGCTGCCCAACAACAAAATAAGTAACCAGACCAACTGCAGCTGCTGTCACTAATACCTGTATTACATAAAATTAAGTTAAAAGAACTTGGTAAAACACGAGTGACAATAAAAGGAAGTTTATTTTCTCAGCCACCTGTGCAGAGCCTAATCCAAAAACATATTTCTTCATGGAAATTAACCTTTCCACAGATAGCTGCAAAAAGCAAAATGAGGGTACAAGTTTAATATCTTCTTATAATGGAGTTCAATGGAAAGCAGGATCAGTGGATCTAATAATATACTCCACCTCGAGGCCAATATTGAATAGCAAGAAAACGACTCCAAATTCAGCAATTGCTTTGGTTCCATGCACATTACGAATTATGGACAGACCAAAAGGTCCAATCAAGATGCCAGCAGCCAAATATCCAAGAACAGGGCTGCCTAAAATTTGGAGCAGATAGAATAGAAACATCAACTAATACAAAATTCCAAGAAGAGAAAAGGAAAAATAGAGCAATTACGAAAAGGAGAAGCAAAGCTCCAAACAGAATTTAGTGTACTCGGGACTATGAGGAAACACAACAACAACAACAACAATAATAAAAGCATAAAAAGATAATCATGCGTTTCCTTAAGAATGTCATCTCTATGCAACACACTCAAATGTGAAATTAATAATACAGGATTTTAGTCACCTCCTGGAAGGTTCTGAAAGACAGGCACAAAAATTACACTTGCAAGCAGTAACCATAAAACATCAAAGAGGGAGGCCTCCTCCTCCTTCATCTGGTAAATTCATAAATTGAAATGAGATGACGAAAAGCTGCTATATAAAGTAGGATTAAACTTAAAATAACAAATAGATATCTAATAAAGAATCACATACCTCTTGATGAGGAAGCATTGCAACTAGTTTCTTGAGTCTTTTTGGGATTTTCTGTATTTGTCGGATCAGAGGCTTTGCATTTGTGGAAACTTCTTCTAGACTTGTGGTTATGACGACATCTGGCTGTTGCAGCAGCTGAGAGGTCCTCTCTGCCTGATTAGCATGGAAGGCAGCCCTGTCATGAAGGCGGGCAATCATTTTTCCAAGCAGGGAATCTTATAAATAGCAACAAACTGATAAACACAAACTCAATTGAATAGCTCCTTTCAGAAGATTTGACTCAATTGTTTTCAATTGCATTATTGTCAAGCAGTGATCTTCTTGATCTAAAATTTTAATTGAAGAAGAAAAGACATAGCATTGCAAAGGAAACACATATTGTTTCTACAGCGTCCATCAAAAACTAAATTTAATTTATTATGCCCATTTGACTTATGCAGCAAGAATTTACCAATGTTAAACAAAAGCATACACAGGAAATTTCCAGAAGAGTGACATATTTAAATATCTTATTCAAAACATACCCAGCTCCACAGAGCAGTACTCCTACAACCAGCTTAGGAAGCTGTTTCCTTGCAGACTCCAAAAGACCCTGGGCAACTGATGCTGGTGTGAATTCTGTCCCATCAACAGTGGAGGAAAAGAATGATGCAGAGAAGAAACGGGAAGATTTATTCAACAATGACTTCGGAGTACCAGGAGGTGAACTCTCCCTTGCCAAATCCTTTTGCGTTTCAGGCTTCTTTGGTTGGACATTTTTTGACTTTTCTGCTTCAATTTCAGCTTCTTTAAGAGACTCTAAACCCAGCATTCCATTCTCATGATCACTCAACTCATCAAATTGTTTGAGATCTTCGGAACTTTTTCTTGCTTTCTCAGATAAGATGTATGTCTTAGGCTCAACAATCAGAGCATCCTCCTCTCTTTCAATAATAACAGCATCGGAAGCACCTTGAGTGATTTCCCCCTCCTCTAAAACAGCCTTTTCACCAAAAATCTGCCCCCGCAGAGCTTCACCAGTCAAAATAGAAAGAGACTTTTCTGCTCTTTGTAGGGATATCTCAGCATCATTCACATGCTGTGCAGCCTCCAATTCAAAAGCAACAGCTTGCTCCGCTAAAAGCATGATGTTTGACACATCTTCCTCGGCTTTCAAGGCATCCATCTCTGCTTCCTCTGCAGCCCCATTCAATCTGTCCACTTCTTTCTGCAACTCTTCCTTTTTACTCTGCAAGTGCCTTAACTCTGCTTCACTTTTTGCCAACTTCTCCTGACATTCTCTAATCTCATCCTGTGCAGCCAATAGTGCTCCATTATCTTCCCTGACATCAGTTTCAACATCACTCTCCCCAGATCTCTCTAGGGGGTTATTTCCCTCTTTCTGAGACTCAAATGAATCTACTGTCACCTGAAGCCTTGCCTCCGCTAAAGATAGTGCCATCATTGCCTTTTGAACAGCCTCTTTAGCAACACACTCTTCATTCACAATATCTTGAATCATATCAAGTGTTCTACTAACATCAATCCGCGCATTAGCTGCTTCCTCCTTCAAGACTATCGCTGCTTCTGATATTCTCTGAGCCTTTTCCTCAAACACCTTACTATTAAGACGTGCAGCTTCCAATTTCTTCATTGCCTTCTGCAACAATTCCCTCAATTCATTGACAGTTGGTGTTTCCACTTCATCACGTTCATTTCTTTCTTCTTCTCCCAAACCATTTGAGACAGTACCACTTGAGCTCTCATCATTACTCTCTACAAATTCCGCATTCTGACCACTCCCATCAGCATATGCCAAAGAATCATTACCTTGACGACGGGACCTAGCTCCTCTTACTTTCAAGACATCATGTAAACCATAAAACGAGGCACTTGAATAATCACTGCACAAATGACTATCAAATTTCCCTCTGAAAACCAAATTTGAACTTAAACACCCACTATACACCAGACTTTTCCTCATTTTATTCAAGGACCAAGTTTTCAATCCAATCTTGGAATCGAAAAGATTGTAACTGAAATTCATACATCTAAACCTACGCCTTAACGGATCCAGTATCCTATAACGAGTAGCTTCGCCACCATGAAAGCTACTAAGATGCTTAAAACTACAAGCAAAATCCATCTCTCTTCCACACCTATCTTTATTTCAAGCACTCTTATTGACGTTTTAATCAAAGACCTGGCAAGAAAAAGTATCAATGAACCCACACAAACAGCCCTAGAAGCTAGAAGCAAATCCAAATATAATTTATACTCATGCAAGAACGCGTTCGTCCACGTATATGTGAACAAAGGCGTACACATCATGTAAAAGAATCGGAAAAACAAAAGTGAAGAGAGAGTGAACTTACCTATCAAACAAGAGAAGAAATGCTGTGTTTGAGAGAGGCGCAGTTTCGTAGAAGTAGAAGAAACTAAAGACTCAAGCCGAAATGACACAAGTGGTTAACAAATCAGCGTCTTCTACTTCCATTCAATTGTAAAATTGACATGTTTGTATCTTCGTTCTCTTTCAGCTGTTTCCTGCAAATTTGTGAGGTTAGAAACTCCGAATATTGAAATCGAATAATCTATCAGTTTTACTTTTCTTTTCTGTTTGGGAACTAAGAAAAAAGAAGAGAAAACTTACAGGGGGAAATTAGGTGATTGGTGGAATTTGTTTAAAGATTTTCCGCGAAGTATGAGATTTTATAGATAATCTGACTAGACTGACACATATGCCCTTGAGCAGTTGTATTAGGGGCGTGTGGATGATAACTGATTCTGTTTTTATTTTATTTTTTTGGTTCGAAGTTCAAACTGATTCTGTTTCATATGGCGGGTAAAAAGCTTATAAAATGTTTAAACATCAATTTGTATACTGATATTTATCTAGATTTTGTCATTTTTACATTATCAGAAAATTATTAATTTTAATTTTTTTTTCTCGAAAGATAGGCACGTAAAAGAACCAAACGAATACGAACGAAAGATGTTCATGTTCGTTCGTTTAATTTTAACCGAACAAATGAACGAACATGAACAACTAAACGAACATAAATTTTTTGTTCGTGTTCGTTTGTTAAGGAATGTAGCTTGTTTGTGTTCGTTCATGTTCGTTCGTTAAAATGATAAACGAACGCAACCGAAAACAAAAGGACATGTGTGAATAAATTCAAACGAACATATGTGAATAAATTTATTTTTTTAAAAATATAAAACTTTTGTTATAAACAATAATAAATATAAATGGATATACGTGAATAAATTTAAACGAATATAAATGAACGGATTACCGAACGTTCACGAACATAAATGAACGGAACGAGACATTTTGCTCGTGTTCGTTCATTTAATTAAACGAACAAAAAATCTTGTTCATATTCGTTTGTTTAATAAATAAACGAACATAAACAAACTTTCAACCGAACGATTCACGAATTGTTCATAGAACATTTGATTCGTTTACGGTCCTATCGAAAGATACTAGTACTTTAAAAGTTACTGGAATTTACTCCTCCTCCTGCTTTAGGAAATTTGATTAAATCATTAAACAATATTATTTAATTATATTAATATATAGGAAATAAAATAATCAATCATTAACTAAATAAATTTACATGATAATTAAAATATCGTGATAAATTATACAAAATAAAAAATAGATAAATACATTGAAAACTAATTGCGTACAATATAAAATAGCAGAATTCAAATATACACAATAAATGATATAATCTCTTCTGAGGTTAAAAATTTAAAACAAAATTTTAAAGAATAAATATATTAGTTTCTGTAATTTTTTAGACAACACGTGTATTAAAAAATCACTCTTAAAATATATACAATAAATTGTTAACGCGTAAGATTCTGATTGTATAAAAAAATAACACGAAATAAATTAATTATAAAGTTTTTCAATAATGATGTATTCAACATACAATGTAATAACATAAAGAAATAGCTCACACCTAGACATATTAGGCCCAATATTTGGACAAAAAATTAGGCCCGTTTAAAATATGGGTTGAGCTTGAACACTAGCATTCAACACCCAACGGCAACACTCATAATTTCGTCCTTGTTTATATGTAAAAAAAATGAAAGGGAAAATAGATGGAGATAATTCAAAACACCTTTTACCACATTTTTTTGATTAAAGGGCACCTTCCATGAGCCTCGTTAAAAAATTTCCGGGTGGAGGAAAAAGAATGCTCATGTAAGGCGATCAAACAATTACAAGACTTACGGAGACAAACTCAACTCCCGACAATAGAAACCGACATGACATCAACCCTAACCTCCATTGGAGGCTCAAAAAATCTATAATACTCTAAAGGAAGAGCTTTAGCCAACTTCTCCATTTTGTCCGCAATGACATTTGCCTCTCGACGAACCCAAGTAAAACGCACCTCCCAATCCCTCGAGACCATATCCGCAATGTGCACCCGTAGATTGGATGGTAAACACAATGGATCACCCATATTTAATCATTGAAAAACACTTTTGTTATCCGTCTCAACGATGACACGATTAAAACCAAGAGCCAAAGCCGTCGCAAGCCCCTCATAAACCGCCCACACTTCCGCGTCAAATGTTGAACAAACACCTATTTTCTTCGTAAAACCAAATTTCCATTAACCCGCTTCATCACGTCCCCAACCACCACAAAAAGCCAATCCCGAATCCAACGTTCGAGCTCCGTCTACATTGATTTTAATCCAATCCCTCGGAGGACACTGCCAACCAACAAAACTCACCCCACCAGAGCTAACAGCCCTCTCCTGCGCTGCTCTATTACTCACCTGGCCTGCCTCACAACTCAGATATCGTGCGTGTTGCAGGATATCTTGCACGCACCATTCCCCTACCACATTAATAGTTCTTTCGACCTCCATTCAAGCCATCATCTCGTTTACCATCAGCATTAAGTTCAATTTGTACGCCTTCATTATTTTTTTTAATAATTAGTTTTTTTTTGAAAATTTTAAAAAATCATAAGTCTTAGACGCTTCGGTTTCAAAAACTCATATATTTGAAAGTGAAATTAAAACCTTGATTCTCAAAAATAGTTGGATGCGAAATTCATGAGAGATGCTCCAATGTAAAGCCTAAATTGAAAAAAAGAAAAGTTTTTATTTAAACGAATGTAACAGAACATCCTACAAGTTAAAAACAGAATAAAACGGTAAACATTTATTTTGACTAAGAAAACTTTACTCCTAAAATAAATAAATAAATAAAAACCCATATTTTAAACACTTATTGTAAGCACCATTTTTGTCCGAGCCCAATCATTTGAATTCGTATCTGGTTACAAACAAAACCCAACAAATACATAAAAATAAATACAAAAAATAAAAATCCCAACTTGCACATCACTTCCCCACTTTTGCTCGTCTTTCTTCCCTAAACTTGCACACCACTCTCTAGAGGTGACAAACGAGTCATTCGGTTCGGGTTATTTTAGTTTTGGTTATTTTGGGTCTGATATTATTCAGTTTAAATTCAGTTCAGTTTGGTTCATTTTTATTTCGGGTCTACTGTGATTCGGGTCATTTCGGGTCGGTTAATATCGGTTTAATTATTTTTGGTTCGGTTGATTTCGGTTTGGGTTAGTTTTGGGTCAATGGGAGATCGGTTCAATGGGAGATCGGTTGGTTTTAATCGAGTTTTTAGGTCGGTAAGTTTTTTATACCCTATATATGGCTTTATAAAGCCAATATATTTGACTTTTTGGTGGGTTGTGCGGCTGTTCATATCTCATCCTTCTTTATTTCTATTCATGTCTTTTCTTTATTTCGGGTTGTCTTTAGTTCGGGTTGCTTTCGGTTCGGGTCCATTCAGTTTGGTTAAAAATCGATTCGGGTCCATTTCGATTCAGCTAAAATTCGACTCGGTTTCAGTTCAGTTTATTTTGAGTTTCGGATCAAATTTTGAGTTGATTTCGGGTCTCAATTCGGGTAATTCGATTAGGATCTCGGGCCAAATTTGCTAGGTTTAACTATCAACCATCTGTTTGACCTATAAATTAGCGTGAATATGTGAACATTATGGGGGTCTGGCGAGATGGTCAAGGTTTTGAGGGAGAAAAAGGTCATAATTTAAGGGGTGATCACTAGAAACCCCCCCCCCCAAAAAAAAAGAGTGACCAAAATGGGGCCACGAGAGTTACGAGAAGAACTTGAAAGAGTGCCTAAGAAGGTGGCCAGGTTAGCATGAGAAGAAGCTGAAAGAAAGACTAGAAAGGGGTATCAAAAAGCTACGAGAAAGCTATGAAAATTGACCACAAACCATTAAGTTCATTTACCGAGCTTCCCGGTTGCCAAATGCTGCCTTCTTTGACATCACCTTGCCTCATCCAATACTGCTCACCATTGAGTATTATCAGTCGAGACTCTCACCACACCAGATGCTCATACTTGAACCCTTGTGCACTTCCACTCCAAATACTTCCGAACTTTAACCCTATATGCAATACTTTGTTGCCTCTCGGCAACCATCTTAAGCCCTTCACCGCCACTGTAACACCCCACGCCCGGTTTAGGAGCAAAAGGTGTTACGCAAACAGGACACATAACATATAACATGTAATCATAAAATCGAACATGTAACATCAACGAATCAGAGTTGCGCATCTTATAACACATTTAACATTCTATAACAAACAATACACTTGAGTGAGCCAACAAAAACTTTCCTAACATATTACATAACATACTAGATAACCATGTAAATTAACTTAACATACATGTAATTTAACATATCAATCCTTAAGATTAAATATGTAAATCATATAACACAACCAACCTAAACTAACTTACCAACCATATTAAACATGTATACACTTTCAAACATTCATCTAAGAATCAACTCAATCCAACTCATGTATATATGCAATCGGTTAACACCTAAACAAGCTTGTATACATGTGTACATACAAAAACATATTCAAAATGATTTAAACTTATAGACATCATGTTCGATTTACACAAGATCATCCTTAAGCATTCGATTTCCATGCTAACAAAACCCTATACATAAGTTTCCATCTTCAAGACAATTAAAACATTATATAATCTAGAATCATGAACCATTTAGTTATGTATACATTCAATTCATCTTCTAAATACATACTTCTTCCTAAGACCATGTAAACAAACATATATAAAATCAAACATACCATTCGAATATTCCATTATACAAGCAATAAATAACATTTTCATTTGCCATCCTTCAAATACCAAAACATATAAACCATACACATTATTTGTAAGACCATATCAAGACATAATCAAACTTAACTATGTACATATATTTCAAATACAGTCATAACAACTTGTTTATCCAATATATATCATGAAACTATGTCTTAAACATATACAAACCATATTAACATATACATGATACCAAAATGCATGTGACATACTCTAAACATGTAACTATGCGACCATCTAGGAGTCAAAACAAAGCTATATCATACTTGAGTCTTGGCTTGTGATTACTCCCGGATCAAAATAGATAGCTTTCGGATATTAAAGACCTGCTATTTTGGAAGAAAGAAACAGAAGAGTGATAAGTACAATTTGTACTTAGTGAGGTAGTTCCTATAATTTACTAATACAATCTTTTAAGTGTGTTATTCATATAATTAAGGTTGCCTGGCTAGGCTTAACACCACACAAGTCACACCTAGCTAGCTTATCTCATGCTCAAGTAGACTTAGCTAGTTCCATTCGTATCATGTGTCAAGTCATATAACATACTCACATTCAATGTCAAACAACATACCAATGTATAACACAACCAAAGAATAAGAATCATATCATATCATTGATCAAATTTCTATATCATTCAAATAGGGTCATTACCCTTATCAATCATATCATTTCATATAACGTGTAACCATGTATCTTTTCACCATTTCATTGATCATGTAAAGTCTTATTGCAAGTTCAATTAGGTTTTGCCTTGGATGATTAAGTGGACTAGGTAATCAAGTCAATAGGTACCAAGTACCAGCATATAACAGTAGATGCTTAAAGCACCAAAGTTCAATAGATACACAATGTATCGAGGTGTCTAACTACGTCATTTAACTTGTAACTTGTAACAGTAGATGCTCAAAGCATCAATAGGTGACTAACCACCTTTAAATTAGTAGAGATCATACTCTAAGGCATGCCCTTCTACCTAAGGACCACTAGTCAACCAAGGACTTGTAATGTCTTTTAAATTTTCATTCAATTCAAGCAAGAGTTTTACAATCACAAAACAAGGTCGTATAAACATATCATGTAAGCATTTCATCAATATCATTCAAGCTCGCTTATCATTTTATTTCCAGCAAACATATATCATCCATATCATTCATTCCATACTTCATAACAATAGCATATCAGCATATGATCATCCACGTCCAAGGCCACAATCAACGTCAAACCATACGAATTACCATGTACACTAGTAGCTAACACTAGCATCAAGCATTATCATCTAAGTTCATTTCCTTTTAATCCTTCTTCCATTACCTTTAAATTTACCAAACCTTTATTAGATTCATTCCATGCTTCATATTAATTCATCAAATAATCATAAAAACATTGGTTAGGATACTAATCTTAACCTTAAGATCAACTACACTCACAATACTCCAAAGCTTAGTTAGAATCCTTGATTAGCAAGCATTTTCCCCTCTTGTTAGCTTGATCAAGCCTTGATTCCTCCAACAATTCTTCTCCAATTTGGTCTTAAACAACCAGTAAACAACATAAAACATGCATTAGAAATCAATTCAAATCATATCCAATCACATTTGTAAGTACATACACAATGCAACAAGAAATTGTCCCTATTATGGCAGTTTTGAGCACCTTACACTAATCTGTCTATAACTTTTTACACACAACTCCAATTAGGAGTTTTTTACCATTCTAAAAAGCTTATTTACACAGATTTAATTCTATGTATGGCTCATATTTTTCACATTCCTACATCAATACAGTTTAATACTTTAATACAGGGCATTTACAATGGCCTAATCTGTCCATTGTTTGCAACATGTAACTTTAGTGACCATTTGACATATGATCCATTACACATTTGATTCTAATTTTTTAACCACTTTTAAACACATCTAATATCATCATTATCAAGTTCCAATAGCTTCTAAAACAAGGCATTAAGGTCCCTTAATTAACCATTTTTCCAGATTAGTTCAAACTAGTCATTTAATCATATTATTAACTTTAAACACTAATTCCAAGTTATTAATCACCTTAAACATGTTACTAATCAAACATTACTAGATTCCCTTGTTTCTTAACAATTTTACCAGATCTTATAAACATCAAATTAGCCCTTAAACATTTTTATAATTGTGTTTTAACCCAGGCAGTCTCCAGTTTCAATTCAAACATAACTCGTTTACTTCTAACAAACTTTCCAGACATTCTAGCAACATTTTTAGACATGTAAGACCTCTATATTATAGTATTTTTCATCCTCTACAACTTTTCTCTTCAGAAGTTTTTCTAATTCGAACTCTAGCATGTCCAAAACTCCATTTTAATCCAGGTGCTCCTTTTAGTACGAAAATGGAGAGATTCATGTTCTAAATTCCATGCATGCAAGTTTCCAGATTTCTAATCAGTCTAACATATTTTAAATGCTTATAACACATCATCAAACATTTCTAAACATGGATTTCAACATAATCAAACCAATAATTCAGCCAAAAATCATCAAAAACATCAAACAATAATGCTGGACAGAATCGATACTTACATATACACATGCATGAATACTTTAAACTATTCCACTTAATTTCCTTCACATGCATGAGCTTTCTCACACTAGATTTTCAGATTTTGAGCTCTTAAAATTCTCTCTCTTTTGTTTTGTTTAGAACCGGTGGAAATGAATGGAAAAGATGGAGATGAAGCTAGTGGTTTACACATGTTTTGTTTTTTAATTTTAGTTGGCTGGTTCTCACTTGAATAAAGGACACTTGGATAGGTTTATCACCATACATTTATCCACTCAAATCCCACTATGGCCTTATTATATTATTATTTTTTAATTCCCATTAATAACCTATTTTCTTGTTCCTTTAACTTTTCAAAGTCGTTTCACATTTTAGACTACAACCTCTTTTGTACCATATTTCAGGTTACACAATGCTCGTACCACATAATAGGTTACAACTTGTTTTTACACAACATTTCAGGTTACCTAATACTCGCATCACATAATAGGTTACAACATGTTTTTGCACCACATTTCAGGTTACACAATACTCGCACCACATAATAGGTTACAACCTATTTTTGCACTACATTTCAGGTTACACAATACTCGTACCTAGAGGTGGCAATCGGGTCATTCGGTTCAGGTTCGGTTCGGGTCGTTTCGGTTCGGGTCATTTCGGGTCTATCTAGAATCGGTTTAGATTCGGTTCGGGTTCGGGTCTAATTCGGGTCTGTGATGAGTCGGATTCGGTTCGGGTATTGAATCGGGTCAAAATCGGATCGGTTGTTTTTGGGTCGGGTCAATATCGGATCGGTCGCTTTCGGTTCGGGTCAAAATCGGGTCGTTCGGGTCGCTTTCGGTTCGGGTTAAAATCGAGTCAATTTCGGGTCGGGTCAACATTTAAATTTTCGGGTCAATTCGATTTGAGTTGGGTTAAAGGTTTGAGGTTTAGTATTTATGGTTTATGTTGAGTGGATCACACGAATAATGATAACCAAGAGGGGGGGTGAATTGGAATTTTAACTATGTTGTAACGGAAATTGCAACTTAAAAATATTGACACGGGAATTTAGAGTGGTTCAAGTTCACCAACCGAACTCTACATCCACTACCTTAGTCTCACCAAGGATTTCCAACAATTTCCACTAAATTGTTCGTCCCCTTTTTCCAGGACAAGGAGGCAACCTTTACAATTTCGGTTAATTTTTCTACCCAAAAATTAACCCAATCCTCACACAAAAGAACAAAGAAATTTGGTGGCTAATAAGGTATCTCTCAATACAAATGATAGCCCAATATCAAGCACTCAACCCAATTGAACAAAATAGAAATGAAGGATACAATTGGGATTTCTAGACAAAGTAGGATTTTTGCACAAATGCTTGGATTTGATGTTTTGATATCTTCTTGAGGTTCAATGTTATATTGCTGGAGCTTCTTGGGGTCTTTTTATAGCCTCTTGATGATTTCCAACCGTTGTGAGTGTTGACTTTAAGATTATAGCCGTTGGAAAGCTTTTTCTCCACTTTCTTGCACTTTTCCAGCTATGAGTATCGGTACTCTATAGTGGGGTATCGATACCTGTCTCACAAGAAAATAGCCGTTGTGTACAAATAATAAAGGGGTATCGATACGCGTTCTTGGCGTATCGGTACTGGGTATCGAAACAGCACAGGCTGTATCGATACCTTTTTCTCGACATAGCTCACTGTCAAATGTGGTATCGATACTAGGGTTAGGGGTATCGATACTGGTTTAGTGACCGTTAACAAATCTCAACGGTTATATTTTTTAAACCGACTTTGAAATTAATAATTATAAAATGGTATCGATACTGGTTTATCCGTATCGATACTGATTTCATAGCGTTTCGATACTGGGGTTTGCTGTATCGATACGTGTTCCGGCAGTGGCAAACTTTACTAAAAAAGGTATCGATACTCCTTCATGGGTATCGATACTGGTCGACGTTTTTCAATATTTTTGCCTTGGAACACTTAGAAAATATTTGAGTTTGAGTTCTAATAAATCAGTTTAAAGTCTTTGGAGTTTCAAAAACTTATTAAGGGATTTGTACAAACAATTTTAAGTTCTTCAATTTGATCCTTAAAGATCTAGTTATATCAAAATCAAACATAGGTTTTACAATCTCCCCCTTTTTGATATAACAAAACCAAAACTTAAAATTTTTGACAACTTTTGAAAATTAACTCCCCCTTAATATAAGCTTGATATTTCAATTTAGTTAAGACCAAAGAAATTTCTCAAAATCAAAATTCTTAACTCCCCCTTGATGTAAGTTTGATAAAAAAAAATTTTGAAGTTTGTTTGAAATTTTTGAAGTTTGTTTGTGAGCTATTTCTTCTCCCCCTTTTTGTTAGATCAAAAAAAATTGTGAGAGCATAATGTGTATCAAATATCAAGAGTATAAAGATAAGCAACATAATCTTATTGTATCATAAAACGAGAAATCCAAAACATAAGCAAACCTAAATCCTAAATAATCAAAGCATAGGTAATAATCTTAATAATAAACTTAATCCTAAGAACATAAAACATAGGTGCATAAAAAAAAATCCTAAATGATATGATATGATATGCAAGGATAGAAGTCTAGGCATTATCTTCATCATCTTCATCATCGTCATCTTCATCTCCCAAAGGGTCATTGTTCCTCATGCTATTACGCCATTCATCGTGGAAAGCGGCAATGGAAATATTCGAGGAGTTTTGCTTGCTTTCGAGGGATGTAAGGCGATTCTCCATACCCGTCATCCTCGTATCAAATGTAGTTTCTATAGAGGTAAGACGAGTATTCAACCCGGTGAATTGTTCATTTAGATATGTCATGAGATTATCCATATTGGGTTGTGGGACTTGAGGAGCTTGAGGAGCTTGAGGAGCTTGTTGTTCTAAGGCGGCGGCGGCCTCGGGTGGAAGCTCGGTAAGACGTAGCCAATTTCCATTAAAATAATGAAATTTGCTTCGAGCAAGAGAATGTTCGTCGATAGGATCGGTAAGAGTAGAAGCAAGATCAAACGAACAATCAATATCCTTTTGAACAAAGTAATAGCTTAAGGCCGTACCATAGATAAAGGATGTGATGAGAGGAGTTTCACGTTGTTGAACATGATAAGCAATCTCATTGAACATGATGCGAGCAAGATTTGGGCGTTTTCGTTGACGGAAACTTCGAATCCAAAAATCATCCAATAAACGGATGGTGGAATATTTGCCTCCGGAGGGACGAAGCCACCATGATACCATCAAATGTAGGATTCGATCATGAGCATTGAGGACGGTTACGGAACCGCTAAGAACATGCCCTAAGGCATTCTCATTATCTTCACCTTCATCCTCCAATTTAAAAACCTCACAAATAGACTTGACATCAAGAACTATTTGTTTCCCCATAAGATAAGATCGAATGGCAATGACTTCTCCATTACGATAAATGCATTTAGCATTAGAGAAGAAAATCAAAACCAAAAGCCGATAATAAATACCCGGAATAGTGAGAAAATGCATGAAATTCCAAAGACGAAGAAGCGGAAGATATTCAAACTTGAAGCGCTCGGAGTCGAGGAAGGGGATGGATACGATCCTCTCCGCACGAATTTTGTAATTTTCAAATTGGCGGAAATAAGGAAGTCCCTCGGAATTCTCAAAGGATTGGTTGTAGATAGTAGCATAATCCGGACGAGCAACCGATCCGGGAGTTGAAGAGTCTCCGGCAAGAAGAACTCTTTGACGTTTCCTTGAATGCTCTTTTGGTGCCATAGATGATAGAAACTTTGAAGAGAGAATTTTGAGAGAGAGCAAAAGGCTTTGATTCAAGGGTTTCTTTTGATTTTTGGTGAAGAATATGAAGGAGAAGAGACCTTTATATAGCCAAAAACGTTTAGGGTTAATAGGATATTAAAGAGTTTTAATTTTGGTAAAATTAGATCTCATTAAAAGCCTATTTAATGCCATCAGCGCGAAAGGGTATCGATACTCCTTAGTGGGTATCGATACGGGGATAGAATTGTCTTTCCACAAATTTGACCGTTGAAGGAGGTATCGATACTCCTTAGTGGGTATCGATACAGGGATAGAATTGTCTTTCCACAAATTTGACCGTTGAAGGAAGTATCGATACTCATTAGATGGTATCGATACAGGGATAGAATTGTCTTTTCTCAATTCTGACCGTTGGAAGAGGGTATCGATACGCATGAGGCGGTATCGATACGCGTGAAGCGATGAGAAATTCTGGGAAATTGAAATGAAGAACAAGTATCGATACCCATTGGGCAGTATCGATACCTTATGCCCAGAATTTTGCCTATTTGGTTAAAAATAACCAAAAACATGAACTTAACATCTCTTAAAAATATGCAAATGATGAATGAACAGGTCTAAGCATATTTTAACAGAAACATACTCCCCCTAACTATATGCATGGAAGAAATTGGGAGACTAAACACATAAACATGGTAATTTCACAAAATCAAGCACATTTAATTCTAAAAAGAGGTCCTAAAGGTTAAGATAGGCTAGTTAGACCCAACTCTCTCCTAAGGGACCAAAAACGCTCTTTATCTAATGGTTTTGTGAAAATGTCCGCTAATTGATTTAAGGTGTCTACATACTCTATAGCTACATCTTTCTTAAGGACATGATCTCTAATGAAATGATGCCTTATTTCTATATGTTTGGTTCTAGAGTGTTGGATGGGATTTTTCGTTAAACATATTGCACTTGTATTATCACATTTAAGGGGTATGGTTTCTATTTTTACACCACAATCTAAGAGTTGTTGCTTCATCCAAAGGACTTGAGCACAACAACTCCCTAAGGATATATACTCGGCTTCGGTGGTAGATAAAGCTACACTATTTTGTTTCTTAGAGAACCAAGATATGAGCATACTACCTAAGAATTGACAAGTTCCCGAAGTACTTTTCCTATCGATTTTGCAACCCCCATAATCCGCATCCGAGTAAGCATGAAGGTTGAAGGTTGAGACTCTAGGATACCAAAGGCCTAAACAAGGAGTGTCTCTAAGGTATCTAAAGATTCTCTTAACGGCTATAAGGTGAGACTCTTTAGGACTAGCTTGAAACCTAGCACACAAGCAAACACTAAACAGTATATCCGGTCTACTTGCGGTAAGGTAAAGCAAAGATCCAATCATAGAGCGATAAAGCTTAGAGTCAACACACTTACCTCCTTCATCTTTGTCAAGCTTTGTAGATGAGCTCATAGGAGTGGCTTGAGGCTTTGTGTTCTCCAAGCCAAACTTGTTGAGCATATCCTTTATGTATTTTGCTTGATTTATGAAGGTGCCATCCTTCATTTGTTTGATTTGGAGTCCCAAAAAGAATGAGAGCTCTCCCATCATGCTCATCTCAAATTCACCTTGCATTAACTTAGCAAACTCTTGACAATAACATTCATTAGTAGATCCAAATATAATATCATCAACATAAATTTGAACTACTAAAATGTCATTTTTATACATTTTTATAAAGAGTGTAGTGTCCACCTTACCTTTTTCAAATCCTTTTTCAATCAAAAAATTTGAAAGCCTTTCATACCAGGCTCTAGGAGCTTGTTTTAAACCATAAAGTGCTTTGGTAAGTTTGAAAACATGATTTGGAAACTTTGAATCTTCAAAACCCGGTGGTTGTTCTACATACACTTCTTCATTTATAAAACCATTTAAAAATGCGCTTTTAACGTCCATTTGAAAAAGCTTGAAATTATGATAACATGCATATGCAAGCAACATCCTAATGGCTTCCATTCTAGCTACGGGTGCATAGGTTTCATCAAAATCTATTCCCTCTTCTTGAGTGTAACCTTGTGCTACAAGTCTAGCTTTATTTCTCACAATGTTACCACTCTCATCTAGTTTGTTCCTAAAGACCCATTTAGTTCCTATTGTAGATTGATTACTAGGCCTATCAACTAATGTCCAAACATTACTTCTCTCAAATTGATTTAACTCTTCTTGCATAGCCATGATCCAAAAATCATCTTTCAATGCTTCTTTGATATTTTTAGGCTCTATGCATGAGATAAATGCAATATGATTCATTAATCTAAGAGAAGAACGAGTGGTTACCCCCTTGGATGGATCACCCAAGATTTCACCATCTTTGACATAGTTCAACTCCCTTGGATAGCTAACTTCCTTTTCCTCTATAGCCAAGTCCTTCAAGGCTTCAAGAGGTGGATCTTGTGTGTCTTCTTCTTTTGGTTGAATCTCATCCTTCTTTGAAGTTTGACCTCCATCAAAGGTATTTATGATTCCTACATTATCATCATCACAAGAATTCTTCCTAGGAAGGGGATTATCATCGAATACAACATGAATAGATTCTTCTACAACTAAAGTTCTTTTGTTAAATACTCGATAGGCTTTAGAGGTTAAAGAGTAACCTATAAAAATAGCTTCATCACTTTTTGCATCAAATTTACCTAAATTATCTTTTCCATTATTTAAAACAAAGCATTTACATCCAAAAGGGTGGAAGTAGCTAATATTAGGCTTTTTAGATTTTAAAATCTCATAAGGTGTTTTCTTTAAAATCGGCCTAATGGTTACTCGATTTATAATATAACAAGCTGTGTTTGTTGCTTCCGCCCAAAAATATTTTGGTAAATTATTTTCGCAAAGCATAGTTCTAGCCATTTCTTGTAAAGTTCTATTTTTCCTCTCAACTACCCCATTTTGTTGAGGAGTTCGAGGAGCTGAAAAATTATGGCTAATACCATTTTCATTTAAAAATTCTTCAAATCCTAAATTTTGAAATTCGGTTCCATGATCACTTCTAATATGTGAAATTTTAAGTTCAAGATCATTTTGAATTAATTTTGAAAATGTGATGAATTTTTCCAAAGCCTCATCCTTAGTACTTAAAAAGAGAACCCAAGTGAATCTAGAAAAATCATCAACTAATACAAAAGCATATGATTTGCCACCCAAGCTCATAGTCCTAATTGGCCCAAATAAATCCATGTGGATTAGTTGTAAACATCTACTAGTAGAAATGTCATTAATGGATTTAAAGGAAGATCTATGTTGTTTACCCTTTGAGCATGCATCACAAATTTTATCGTTTGAAAATTTTATCTTGGGTAAACCTTTAACTAGGTTTAGAGAGACTAGTTTTTCTAAAACACTTGTGCTAGCATGTCCTAGCTTCCTATGCCACAACCATGCATCATTTTCGTTTTGAGCAACTAAGCATGCATGAGATGTATGAATGTCATCTAGATGCACCATGTATATATTCCCTATGCGATGACCTATGAGCATAATATTATTAGTTTTAATGTCTACAATTTTACAACCGGTTTTATCAAATATAACATTAAAACCTTTATCACATAGTTGACTTATGCTCAATAAATTATGTTTAAGACCATTGACATATAAAACATTTTCAATGAGAGTAGTAGAGTGATTACCTATGGAGCCAATACCTTCAATGTGGCCTTTGGAGTTGTCACCAAATGTTACTACTCCTCCACTTTTTGGCTTTAGATCCATGAGTCGACTCTTGTCTCCGGTCATGTGTCTCGAGCATCCACTATCAAGGTACCATGAGTTTTGACTTTGTGCTTTGGCCTTGTAGCAATGCTCCCCCTACAAACAAAGATATTTAAACTTTTGTTTTTGGTACCCAAATCATTTTGGGTCCATGTGTGTTAGTTCCTAAAACTTTGGTTCCCTTAGGAATCCAAGGTGACATAGCAATAATATCATTAGATTTAACAAGTTCCTTAGGAACCCATACATTTCTTATTCTTTTAACTTTACTATGTCTAGGATAGTTATTTTGTTTGTAGTAGTTAGTCTTTTTCTTATATTGGTGTGTTCTAGAGGATTCTCCTATGTCATGTTTAACACTACCATTAATTTTTAAAGACTTTTTGAGCTCATTTAGCTCACTTAACACCTTTTGGTGTTCACAATTATTTTGAGATAAAAGATTATTAAGATCAATATTTTCTTTTTGAAAGAATTTAAGTTCATCTTCTAATCCTAATATCTTTTTCTCAATTTTAGAATTAGTTTGAGTAAGTGAGTCATTTTTCTCTTTTAATTCTATAATAATTTTTCTATTCCTAATAACCGACTCCCTATACTTCTCAACTAATTCATCATATACCTCTTGTAACTCATCATAAGCATCATTTAATTCTTCATATGAAAAATCTAAAGTAGATGAGTTAGAGGTTACCAAGGAGGAATCTTCCTCAAGTGCCATGAGGCAGAGGTTCGCCACTTCTTGTTCGTCATCCTCCGATGACTCCTCATCACTCCAAGTAGCAAGCTTGGCTTTGAGCTTTTTCTTCTTCTCAAAGCCCTTCTTCTTGAGTTGAGGGCACTCCGAACGTATGTGGCCGGGTTGTCCGCACTCGAAGCAAGTGATTGGATCCCTTCCTTCTTCTTTGTTCTTGTTTTTAAAGTCCATTTTCCTTTGGATTTTTCTTCCTCGGTTGGACCTCATAAGGCGTGAGAATCGTTTGGCTATCATAGCCAATTCTTCAAGCTCATCCTCATCACTAGATGAACTTTCATCAAGTTGGGATGTTTTAGCCTTGAGAGCTATTCCCATTTTTTTCTTTTTCTCCCCTTCAAGCTTCTCCATTCTTTTTTCTTCTTTCTTTCTTTCATCTTCTCTTCCTTGCTTCATGATCTCGTGAGTAAGGAGAGAGCCTACAAGTTCATCAAGCTTTAGAGTTTTTAAATTCTTTGCTTCGATGATTGCGGTTCTCTTCCCATCCCAAGATTCGGGAAGTGAATAGAGTAGCTTTCGGACAAGCTTGTCTTCCGGTATAACTTTTCCATAGCCCTTTAGACCATTTACAATTGTGGAGAATCGATCAAACATCTTTGACACCGTCTCATCAAATTCCATTTTGAAATTTTCATAACTAAGATTGAGAATTCCAATCTTAGTTTCTTTGACATCGTTGGTGCCTTCATAGGTGGTTTCAAGAGTGTCCCACACTTCTTTGGCACTTTCAATTGATGAGACCTTTGAATAGATATCCGGACCGAAAGCACAAAATAGCATGTGAAGAGCTTTATCATTTACTTGGATCTTTTTCCTTTCCTCTTCACTCATTTCCGTTCTTCTTTTAAGCACCATCTTGCCATCAACATCTTGCTTCAATGGAATATATGGTCCATCCTCAATGACATCCCACACAAGGTAGTCACTTGATTTAATAAATAGACGCATTTTATTTTTCCAAAATGAGTAGTTCTCACCATTGAAGAAAGGAGGCTTTGTGGTGGATTGTGAGTCGTACATGCCGGGAGCGGAGGTTGATGCCATCTCTTGATATTTTGATGATGATCACACTTCTTCCAAGGATCTCCTCTTGTGGTTGTTAATCCTCAAAGAGTTAAGCTCTGATGCCAATTGTTGAGTGGATCACACGAATAATGATAACCAAGAGGGGGGGGTGAATTGGAATTTTAACTATGTTGTAACGGAAATTGCAACTTAAAAATATTGACACGGGAATTTAGAGTGGTTCAAGTTCACCAACCGAACTCTACATCCACTACCTTAGTCTCACCAAGGATTTCCAACAATTTCCACTAAATTGTTCGTCCCCTTTTTCCAGGACAAGGAGGCAACCTTTACAATTTCGGTTAATTTTTCTACCCAAAAATTAACCCAATCCTCACACAAAAGAACAAAGAAATTTGGTGGCTAATAAGGTATCTCTCAATACAAATGATAGCCCAATATCAAGCACTCAACCCAATTGAACAAAATAGAAATGAAGGATACAATTGGGATTTCTAGACAAAGTAGGATTTTTGCACAAATGCTTGGATTTGATGTTTTGATATCTTCTTGAGGTTCAATGTTATATTGCTGGAGCTTCTTGGGGTCTTTTTATAGCCTCTTGATGATTTCCAACCGTTGTGAGTGTTGACTTTAAGATTATAGCCGTTGGAAAGCTTTTTCTCCACTTTCTTGCACTTTTCCAGCTATGAGTATCGGTACTCTATAGTGGGGTATCGATACCTGTCTCACAAGAAAATAGCCGTTGTGTACAAATAATAAAGGGGTATCGATACGCGTTCTTGGCGTATCGGTACTGGGTATCGAAACAGCACAGGCTGTATCGATACCTTTTTCTCGACATAGCTCACTGTCAAATGTGGTATCGATACTAGGGTTAGGGGTATCGATACTGGTTTAGTGACCGTTAACAAATCTCAACGGTTATATTTTTTAAACCGACTTTGAAATTAATAATTATAAAATGGTATCGATACTGGTTTATCCGTATCGATACTGATTTCATAGCGTTTCGATACTGGGGTTTGCTGTATCGATACGTGTTCCGGCAGTGGCAAACTTTACTAAAAAAGGTATCGATACTCCTTCATGGGTATCGATACTGGTCGACGTTTTTCAATATTTTTGCCTTGGAACACTTAGAAAATATTTGAGTTTGAGTTCTAATAAATCAGTTTAAAGTCTTTGGAGTTTCAAAAACTTATTAAGGGATTTGTACAAACAATTTTAAGTTCTTCAATTTGATCCTTAAAGATCTAGTTATATCAAAATCAAACATAGGTTTTACAGTTTAGTTTAGAGTTATTGGTGTATGAGATTAATTCTGATTCAACTTGTTAATCTATGCATTTGAATTTGATTAAATATTTAAATCAAAGCTTCATGTATCCATATAAAATTTTTTTTGTATAATTATATTAAATCAAAGTTTATAATAATAATAATAATAATAATAATAATGTCTGAAATGAATTAATTTATTAAACTTAGGATCTAATTGAACTAACTAAAATCTAAAAGCATAAATCACGGACATAATTAAAATAATTTTAAAACTAAATGTGAAATTTCAATTAAATTAATCTAAATTGAAACTCAATTAAATTAAGAAAAATAAAAAGACAATTGGTAAAAATAGAGAGGAAAAAAAAACAAAATTTTGGAGGGAAATAAGCCACCAATTTTTTAAGCTAGATTGAAAAAAAAGAAAAAGACAATTGGAAAAAATAGAGAGAGAAAAGACAAAATTTTGGAGGGAAATAAGCCACCAATTTTTTAAGCTAGAGATTAATTACTTTTTAGGTCATGTTACATTTAAAATGTTACATTTTAGTCAACTTTAAGTTTTAGTTTAATTTAAGGGTAAACTACATAAACGACCACCATACTATTGGTAAAGTCGCGATTTGACCACCTTACTTTTTTTCTAAGCAATTAAACCACCAAATTATTAAATTGGTTGCAATGTGACCACCAGCCGTTAAAAACTAACGGGAGGAGTGACGTGGCAGTTAATAAAATTGGTATAATTACACATTTGGTCCCCTCTATTTGTAGATTTTATCAATTTGGTCCTAAATTTAATAAATAAAATAATTTTATTATTTAATTAGGTTACAACACGTGTCACCGTATTATTGGAGGACTTTATTTATATATTTTTAATTTAATAATTTTTATTTTGCTCCTCCAATCAGGTGGTGACACGTGTCACCAGATTGAAGGAGCAAAACTAAATAAAAAAGCACCTTGCTTCCAGTAGGGTTCGAACCCAAGTCTAATGGGTTAAGAGTGAACACAGCTACCACTAGGCCAAAGCTATCTTTGTGATGCATTGTTCAAAATCTAATATATATCTTAGTTTTGCTCAATGCATCACAAGGATCTCGCAAACCACAATGCTTCACCTTCCATGGTGGTTCGCAGCTCGATGAGTCAACTCATCAAGAAAATTCAGATATAAACATTTGATTGGATTCTAATAGTTTTGTTTAACAGGTTCATATATTGCCAAGAGAAGTTTTCGGGAAATCGACATTTGAATTCCTACAGCAGACGCGCGAGCTTGAGCTCCGACGACTGGCAAAGATGGCAACCAAATCACACCGGGATCGCATTCAAGAATTCAACCAATATTTGGCTAATCTAACTCAGCATTATGACATTCCTAAAGTTGGCCCTGGTTAATCTGCCTCAACTTGGGTTGGTCACTGGTGTATTTGCAGATTGCAGTGCAACTTTCTAATACATTTTGAACCATATGTTTGTTTGCTACTCAAATTAAACACTCTACCATCTGTACTGTATTGTTCTAAAAAATCAAACTCTATAAATTAAAATTCCGATCCATGAACCATCATCATGTTTGGTTGGTAAGAAAATATGAGAGGAAATGGACAACTTGTATACAAGAAACACAATTTTCCAAGTGCAGAATGCCACAATTAACATAAACCAAAAATCCCATCATCCAAACTTTGTGTTTTTGGTCTTGAATGTGTAATCAGTAATGTAATCCCCGACAATTCATCTTCCCTTGTCTAAAAATTAGGAAAAACAACTTTGAAACTAAAAACCACCTATACACAGCTCTGAATAATCTTTTTAATTTACTTGTCCACTCAACTTTGAAATCGACATTTGAATTAGCTATTTCCCGAAAACTTCTCTTGGCAATATATGAACCTGTTAAACAAAACCATTAGAATCCAATCAAATGTTTATATCCGAATTTGCTTGATGAGTTGACTCACCGAGCTGCGAACCACCATGGAAGGTGAAGCATTGTGGTTTGCGAGATCCTTGTGATGCATTGAGCAAAACTAAGATATATATTAGATTTTGAACAATACATCACAATGGTAGCTTTGGCCTAGTGGTAGTTGTGCTCACTCTTAACCCAATAGACCTGGGTTCGAACCTTACTAGAAGCAAGGTGCTTCTTTATTTAGTTTTGCTCCTTCAATCTGGTGACACGTGTCACCACCTGATTGGAGGAGCAAAATAAAAATTATTAAATTAAAAATATATAAATAAAGTCCTCCAATAATACGGTGACACGTGTCGTAACCTAATTAAATAATAAAATTATTTTATTTATTAAATTTAGGACCAAATTGATAAAATCTACAAATAAAGGGGACCAAATGTGTAATTATACCAATTTTATTAACTGCCACGTCACTCCTCCCGTTAGTTTTTAACGGCTGGTGGTCACATTGCAACCAATTTAATAATTTGGTGGTTTAATTGCTTAGAAAAAAAGTAAGGTGGTCAAATCGCGACTTTACCAATAGTATGGTGGTCATTTATGTAGTTTACCCTTAATTTAATTTAGTCACAAGTATTCCCACGGTTTAGACTTCGGATATAGAAATCCCCTCCCCGTAGTGATATTTAGTCTCTAAAAATTTACTTTTAGTTGAAATTAACTAATCTTTGTAATTTAGTCTATTAATTTAATATATTGATATTTTCATTCATTTTAATTTCAAAGATTTAATTTTTAGCCAAAATTGACCCCTATTTATTTATATGGTATAATTACAAAATTGGTCATTGGACTCTCAAATTTCTCCACTTCCAAATTGTCAATTTAGTCTACAATTTCAATTTTATGCTATATTTTATGATGAAATTATAAAATTGGTCACCAAAATCTCAAATTTCTATACTTCATTTTATTATTTATTATATTGTTAAAAATAGATATTCGGGTTAAAATCGGGTCAAAATGGGTTAAAATCCGGTCGATATTCGGTTCAGCTTTCGGTTCGGGTCCATTCGGTTCGGGTCCATTTCGGTTCAACAAAAAATTTCGGTTCGGTTCGGGTTTCGGGTCAACTTCGAATCATCATGTTCGGGTCAAAATCGGGTTTTGGTTCGGTTAATTCGGTTCGGGTTTCGGGTCTCGGGTCAAGTTTGCCAAGTCTACTCATACCACCTTATAGGTTACAACCTGTTTTTATACAACATTTCAGGTTGCACAATACTCGTACCACATTATAGGTTACAACTTGTTTTTACACAACATTTCAGGTTGTACAATACTCGTACCACATTATAGGTTACAACTTGTTTTTACACTACATTTCAGGTTACAGCCTATTTTTATCTTCTTTATTATCTAACTTAGGGGTTTTCAACTAGGATAGTTTTAGGGTGTTACAGCTACGCTGCCCACACGAACAACACACATCAACAAACCTACTAGGATCACCGTCTTCATCACTTTCATTCACGAAACTAACCCCTAAACCCAATAGCCACAGAAAAACAAAAAGAGGAAGATGAACACCATACACAAGCTACTACCATCCATTCACATCTCGTAACCCAATATTTATGGAACTTTTCATCACTGGCCAATACCCAAAACATCACCAATTTCCTTAATTCTGAAACGGAACCAAAATAAACCCAAAAACACAGTAAACAGTAAGTCAAGTGAAAATTATAAATCGAAATTAGAAAAAAAGAATAAGTTTACCTTGAGTTTTTGGGTTCCCTATAACCGGAGCTTCCGACGGTGAACAACGCAGAATAAACGAGGGAAGAGTCTAACGCTCTGGTTTAGTTTCATGGATTTCGAACAGGTTTTCATCAAATTCAAACCGATTAAAAGAAAGAAAAGATTGAGGTGAATTCATCATTGACTCCCGAGCACCGAAAAGACAACTGACGATAGTAGTTTGCGACGGCGACGATAACAACGTGACGATCCTTGCTCATGTCTGAAGAATCCGAGCCGATAGAACAAAATGTTGACGGTGCTAGTTACCGAAGAAGACGATTGGATATGAGGCTGTACGACTGTGGCTTTTGACTTGAACTGCGATGACTAGGCATTGAAAATAGAAAGAACCAGGGTGTTTTCCATTTGAAGAAGAGATGAAAATAATAAAATAAAAATAAAAGAGAGAGCCAGAGCCTTACGATTATTGTCACGAGGCCATTACCCTCTTCCCAAAAAACATGTCTGATAGGATGTGCAGCGCTATATATTCCAAGACCCCCTTTTTCTTTTTTTATGTGGGATTAATGACCCCACCTCTTCTCAGACGCGACATTCTCCCCCGCTTAACCTCGTGACGCCCTTGTCACAGTTGTCTACCATGCCTACCCCGCTCATGGGCGCTCGGCGTGAAATCAGGCAGTCAAATGGTAGATCTGATACCACTTATCACGGGGCCATTACACTCTTCCCAAAAGACATGTCTGATAGGATGTGCAGTGTCACTATTTATATATCCCAAAACATCTCTTTTTCTTTTCCGATGTGGGATTAATGGCCCTACATCTTTTCAGACGTGATAATTATAAATCGGTTTGCCGGTGGAATCCATAGATCCGGATCTGACTTGTCAAGCAGTCCAACTAATTTGATCAGCCTAAGGAAAATAAGGCACGGGCTCGGCAAGCTTTACACCTAAATTCTTGGTTTTTGGTACCTTTTTAATGTTATTTTATTCCTCATATAGCTCATCATTTTTATTACTAGTACATATATTATTATAGTTATTGCTTACCATTATTATTTGATTTTTTTAAGTTTTCATTATTGTTATTTTTGTAGATTATTTTTTACCCTTAGTATTTAATATTACAGATTCTAACATGTTTTATATTTTTGTTTCAGTTAAAAAAAAAGGCGTGGATTGCATGATTTTTTCCTTTTTCTTTTCAGGTTTTATTATTTTTTAATATGAGACAATACAATTTTTTTAGGTACTAATTTTGAGCGTTGTGGGGTGTTATAATCTTCCCCACACGTAACTGATTTCCGAGCCCGACCATGATTCTGATTCAGATACAGACCAATTCTACAGGTTTTCGGTCATACCAAATTCAAAATGATGATGCCGACTCCAAATGTTTGATGGACTTTTGAAGGCTCAATCCATTTCGACCCAGACAAAAACGACGTCGACACTTATATTTTCAAATAAGCCAACATATTAACTTGGAAGTCATTTAGCCTTAAAATTAGCATTATAATGAGATTGAACTTAACATAAGAATTTAATCAATATTAATAATTGGACATAAATTTTTAATAAAAATAGAATAATTAAATTGTTATGAATAGCAATAGATCTGATTTCAAATGTGTAAAGAGTCCTTGGACTTGAGCATATTATACCACTGTTTTCAACAGTGGAGGACGATTTTTCATTATGTTAGTATTTGGTTTACATTTATTTGTTTCTCAATCAATTTTCCAATTTTCCAACTAAATACTAACACGAACTCATTACACAACACTTGTTGATTTTATTTTAGTTTAAATAAAAAATTAGTGATTAAATTAAATCTATTTTAAACTTTAGGTGACTAAAATATTTTTTTTACTAAAAATAAATGCTTAAAATTTACACAGTTACATTTTAGGTGCCTGGTAGTTAACTATTGTTTAAAAAAATTCGTTAACCAATTAATGCTTGAAACGTGACAATAATTTGATTTTTTTAATTTTTATGCAGAAAAAACTAATTTTTTATTTTTTCAGAAAATCTTAAATTTTTTTAATTTTTACAAAACAGTCCCAAAATCTCTAAATTTTCCCAAACCCAAACCCTCAAATCGCAGCCGCTTCCGCCGTCGATCGCTGCCCCTGAGCATATCCCTTTGGCCGCCGAACCTAGTCGGTCGTTTCCCCCACCATGGCGTCGCCGAAAACAATAAACGGCGTTGCAACTGAACGTTGAACGCGAAATCGACGTTTGGCTGCCACATCGTTCGTCGTTGTTAGCGACGCGGTGATGGGAAAACGATCGGCTAGGTCCGTCGACCAAAGTGGTATGCTCAAGGGCAGCTATCGGTGGTAGAAATTTGGGGATTTGAGTTTGAAAAAATTTAGGGATTTTGAGATTGTTTTGTAAAAATTGAAAACTTTTGGGATTTTCTGAATAATTAAAATTTTTGTGTAAAAATTTGTTTTAATTTTTTATTTTGAAATAAAATAAAATAAACATTTCACGTGTCATGTTTTTGATTGGTTAATGAATTTTTTTTAACGTCAATTAACTACAAAACACCTAAAATTATTAAGTTTGAAACTTTAGGCACCTAAAATTATAATTGTTAAAATTTTAGACAATTATTTTAAAAAAACTTCGGAACTTATTTTTCATTTAAGTCTTTTATTTATTAAAAATTAAAATATTTAATCAGTGATACTAATTCAATTATGAAAACTTAGCCTGACTGGCAAAAGAATAGCTGGCTCATCCACATTTGGCGGTGAAGAAGCGGGAGGAGCCTAGTTTGTCTCCAGTTCAACAGGGTTTGAGGACATTAACATCCCAAAATTCAGACATCAATATCGGGACATCCAATCACGTGTCTGATATATAACACTGTTTCTACAAACAAAGCAAAGGGTTTTGTTTTTTAATCACAGATAAGCCATAACTGGACAAGCTTGCTTTCTTGTCCATCATTCTCACAAAACATTGCAGCCTTTAGTTTTTCTTTCTTAGAAAACAGTTTCTGAACAATCAAAACAAAATGGCATTCACAGGAACATTGGACAAATGCAAGGCTTGTGACAAGACTGTTTATGTTGTGGATATGTTGACTCTCGAAGGAGTTCCTTACCATAAAACTTGCTTCAAATGCACCCATTGCAAGGGAAACCTTGTGGTATCTTTCTTTCTTGTCTTTTTTTTTTTTTAAATTGTCTCTTTTTTCTTTACAATGTGTTGTTTTTCTCTCATAGATGAGTAACTATTCCTCCATGGATGGAGTTCTTTACTGCAAGACTCACTTCGAGCAACTATTCAAGGAATCCGGCAATTACAGCAAGAATTTCCAAGCAGGTAAAAAGTTAATCTATTTACTATTAGTCGACTGGCGGTTTTCATTTACGAAGGAATATTTTGATCCAAAATAAAATTTTGAAGGTTTAAGTGTTAAAAGAATAATAAAAATCAAAGTGACTATTTAATTCTACACATTTTTTTAACATTATGCCTATTATTTATTTTTATTCTTTATTATCTGGCTACATGGCTAAGGCTAACATTAATTTTCTTGATGATCACTTCTGCAGCAAAGGAGAAGAGCAATGAATATGTATGTTTTCTTTCCCTTTATATGTGATTAGATTTTGTTTAGCATTTTAATTTCCCTTTTACTTGGCCCCTAAATGATAAAGTTATATTTTAGACCCTTTAAAAATAATAACTTTATGATTTACTCTCTAAAAAAAACCATTACAATCTTAAATTATATTCACCTCTTAAAAATAATTTAATTTTATCCTTTATTTTTTTTCTTAGCTTCGTCCATGCACACACATAAGACACAACGTTAAAGTGTCTACTTGTCATCTCTTTGTTTCAACATGGAGAAGGCTCCATGCATATGATCAGAGGCGGAACGTGATAGGGTCATGTAGGGATGTACAATCGATCTGAGCGATTTGATCTGTTTATTCGATGATTTGATCTAAAAATTCGAATGTATGATCTGTTTTTTTTTATTTCTAATACTTAAAATCAAATATTCAAAAAAAATTCAAATGATCTAATTTGATACGAATCACCTAAATTTTAATTTTGAATTATCAAAAAAATAAAATAAAAAAGGCCTTTAGCCCTTTAGAGTTTAGACATGTCTGACCCTAGCCCTAGAAGCCTCTACCAATTCTTAAATCTCATCTCCACCATTGTTTGCATCTAACGTCCCGACTTTCACAGCTATTGCCTGGGCTGCATCTTAATTTGCATTTCTCATTTTAACTGTTATTTTATGGCATCACCTGGCCTGCATTTTGACTTGCATTTCATCCCAGTTTTTACTTTTAAATTGAACTTGTTTAAACCTATGAATCATGCATACAACTTCTGGCATGTTTTATCAAGCTTAAATGGATTCTAATGATTAATTAAATGATTTTATGAATTATGCAGGATATCCGATTTGAATATTTAGATATTAAAAAAATCGAATATCTAATTTTTTTGGGTCGAATAAAGATGCTATATTAGGGATTTGAAATTTTGAATATATGAAATTTTGGACCGGATTGGATCATATCCGATATCTGAAAATACACACTCCTAGGGCCATGTCCCTCCTAAAATTTGGGAAATTTATAATTTAATCCCTTCAAATTTTTAAAAAATATAATTTGGCCCCTTAATTTTTTGAAAATTCATATTAAGTTTTTTTTTTGAATATTTTTAATTGAATCTCTTCCATAATTTTTAAGAGTTTTCATTAAATCTCTCAAGTTTTCAAAAATTTTAGTTAGACCCTAATTTTTTCAAAAATGTAAATTAAACCATTCAAAATTTATTTTAAATTTTTATTTTTAAAAAATTAAAGTTGCCTCCCTCAAACTCTCTCACCAAGTTCACCACTTCACATAAAATTTCCCTAACCCTACTTGTAATGACACAAATTCTTCATTGTGCTGTATTAGGCCAAGACTCCGAACAAACTCTCATCCTTGTTTAGTGGAACCCAAGACAAGTGTGCCGCATGCCACAAGACAGTGTATCCATTGGAGAAGGTTAGTAAAAACCACTTTGTCTGTATTTCAAACTCTTCTGAATCTAATTTATGATTTATTAAATTCTTTTAATATTAAAAAATAGAACGAGATTTTTCTCTATTTGAATTTTGAACCCTTATTTTTTAATTTTTAAAATTTTATTCTCCATTTTATAGTTAATTATACTTTACTCTCTTAACTTTAATTTTTGACTTCGTCACTGGATAGATGTCGATGGAAAATGAATGTTTCCACAAGTCGTGCTTCAGGTGCGCGCATGGAGGGTGCCCTTTGACACACTCGTCTTACGCTGCACTCGACGGGGTGATCTACTGCAAGCACCATTTTGCTCAGCTTTTCATGGTCAAAGGGAACTACGCCCATGTTCTCCAGGCGGCTTCCCACAAGAGAAACAATAGCTCCTCATCCCAAGACAATCATGAAAACCAAGCTGCGGCTGATCAAGATGACTAATCTTAATTAATTAAATTCTAATACAAGCACCGCCATGGTTTATTTATAATCCCCACCCACCCACAATGTTCTTTTTTTTATTATTATTATTGTTATTATTTAGAAATTTTCTTTTTCTTTCCATGTTGTTTGATTGGACGATGGATCATCTGATCATTAAGTTGAACACCTTGTTCGATTTGTTCACGTTTTGTTTTGTTTTTAATTGACATTTTACCTTTGTAATTTTATATAATATGTTTACGTGAGTTTTTTTATTATATATTTTTGCGTGTACTGATTTCATTGATTAACTTCGACAATAAAATTGAGTTTTATTGATCTAATTATGTTGGAAACTATTATTTATGCTTAATGTTATTTCAAAAATAGTTTTAAGGTGAGTTCAAGTTTTGATAATAATATACACTCTCTCACCAATAACTAATTGTTTAGTAGGATAAAATATTAGACTCATTGACCAAACCTGATGTTTAAATCATGACGATGTGGATGGAGTACCCTTGATTCTTGGCATTGTTGATGGAGTAAATTGGGTTGGGAGGATCACTCTCATGATGAGCCTATGCAGTTTTAAAGATTTAAGGATCTTGTGTAATTTATTAAAGAGACTTTTAATTTTAAAAAATATATGTTTGTTGACTTGTTGTGTGCGCAGTACACGTACTTTTGAATAAAAATGAATCTAACATGACTCACAATGCATGAAGTACAACATCATTTTGTTTTTTCCATGTGTTTTATTACTAGTCAAGAACTAATTTTTTACTTTCCTTGCAAGCGTTTAACTTAACTCATTTTCTTAAAGACCATATGCCTCGCTTCTATTGCACTTGTCTAAAAACACTCATGTAAAGGGCTAAGACAAATGGACCAAACTCATAAAACTGAATCCATTAATAAAATTAAGGCTTAATATAAAAATAAGTGCTAAAACTATACATGTTGTTAGGGGTGTTCATTTTCGGATATCGGATCCGATCCGATCCGAAAATTCGGATATCCGAAAAATTCAGATCACCTAAATAGCGATTCGTATTCGATCCAAAAAAATCGGATATCCAAAAATTCGGATATCCGACTATCCGAA
This sequence comes from Hibiscus trionum, assembly GCA_030270665.1. Lineage (NCBI taxonomy): Eukaryota > Viridiplantae > Streptophyta > Magnoliopsida > Malvales > Malvaceae > Hibiscus > Hibiscus trionum. Next base: position 3,832,084 of record BSYR01000012.1, read on the forward strand.
ATTTATGAATTTATTTGATTATTTTTTTAATTTAATGGTTCTATCCATGAAAAATTTAGGTTTTCGAATATAAAAATTAATAAATTATTGAATACAACAATATTTGTATCATGGAAATTTCAAATTTTCATATATAACAAGTAAAAATATCGAATATAACAAGATTTATACCTATAAAAAATTTGAATTTTTGGATATCGGATAATCGGATATCCGATCCGAATGTAAAATCACTATCCGTATCTGATCCGAAATTTTCGGATATCCGATCCGAATTATCCGAAAAATAAAAAACGGATCGGATATCCGGAATTTCGGATCGGATCAACGGATAATCGGATCGGATCAATCGGATCGGATTTTTTTGAACACTCCTACATGTTGTTAACTTTTGGTGTCTAAATTATTTTTTTGCTTAAAATGAGTGCCTAGCGTTTCATTTCATTAATTTTAGGTGCCTGATCGTTATCGACATTTAAAAAAATATGTTATCCCATTAAAACATGTAACATGGCATGTTTTTTTTATTATTTAAAAAACTTAACAAATTAAATTTTAAAAAATCCTAAAATTCTCAAAATTTCACAAAACAATTCTCAAACCCTAAAATATCCCAAACCCTGAATCTCAACTCACCACCATTTCCACCGTCGATCAACGCCCGTGAGTCCACCCCTTCAGTCGCCGGACCTAATCAGTCATTTTCCCCAACACGGCATCGTCGGAAAACGGCTAAAGCCGTGCAAAATTTACACCGATTTCATGTTTGTTGTTCGTCGTTTCGGCGACTCCATGTTGAGGAAAATGACCGAGTAGATCTGACAATCGAAAGGGTAGGCGCAGGGACGACGATCTGCGGTAGAAGCGACAGTGATTTGGGGTTTGGGAGTTTGAACATTTTAAGGATTTGAAGACTATTTTGAGAAGTTTTGAGAATTTTAGGATTTTTTTAAATTAAAGTTTTAAAGTTCTTTCTTCAAAATAACTTAACATTAGTGACACATGTCAAGCATTGATTGGACGATAATATTTTGAGCGAAAAATCATTTAAACACAAAAAAATTAGTAACATATATAGTTTGAACACTTATTTTGCTATTAAGCCTAAATTTTATAAAACAAAATTCATAAACTAGATCTATAAACTATATCCCATCCTTGTGTTAACGTTCCGCCCCTGTACTGCTCTCTCCCTCACCTTGCTAGAATACTAAGAATGTAAAAAGCTGACCCGACCTGTAAAATTAACTGAAATTTATTCGACCCGAACCCGAACTCAATCTGATTTGAAATCAACTTGATAATGACTTGAATCTGAGTCGACCTGAACTCGACCTGATCTAAGTCGAATCATTAAATTGACCTGACCTGACCTGAAACCTGAACGATTACTTGATTTCGCATCCCTATATAATACCTAGGTTCTTTTAAGATCCACTTTGGATTCAATAAGTCTATTATACTTCGGGTCTTACCACAATGACATGGAATCACGAATAGTCAATTTTTATAAAAACAATTTTATATTTCTAAGTTTGTTTAAGTATAAAAAATAAATTTATGTATGAATTAAACTTTAAACACTAAACTTCATAAATATTACCGATCAAGTTTATGATGTACTAGCAAGGGACATCGTTTTTCTCTTGTTTATGTTTCGAGTTTGATCCTAGGTAGATTTGTTTAAGGGTTGTGCTACCGGTGTAAATTCGAAGGCTTGTCCAAAATTGGAGAGAGAGTTTGAATAAAAATATTAGACTAGCAAACTAGCATTAAACATAAAAAAGAATTGTACTCGTTTCAAATATGGGTCAAACTCGGACTCGAACATTTTTATGGCTGAGCCTGGTTGTTTCTTTTTATGTTTATCATATATTTATTAGTTCATTTTAATATATTATATAATTTATATCATGTGAAAAATAAATTCATAATAATATATAATTGTCTTAATTGTAAAATAAATGTACAAATTATACTTTTACTTCATTTATCACTACTACAAGAAAATAAATTTTTAGTGACATCAAAAATAGTCACTAAAAATATTAAATTTAGTCACTAAAATTTACAGTGACTATTTTTCTGAGTCGTCACATGTCGTCACTAATAACTCCGTCACTATTATACTAGTGACAACTTTTATGCTTTTTGTCACAATAAGTTATATTTTTTATGACTATATTTTTTGACACAAAAGATTAATAACATTGACTAAAATTTAGACACTAATGTTATTCTTATTAGTGACAAATATTTTATCACAAATACATATTGAAATAGTGTAACACCCGGGTTCGGGGGTCGGGTGAAATTAAATTATTAAAATATAATTTTGGGCCTCGTATTTTCAAAACAAACAAATCTTATGTTGGGCTTGTTTAGAATTAAACCCAATGGCCATGGATTTTACACTATTGTAATAATACATGTTCATTAAGGGTAAAAAGGTCTTTTGGCTTTAAAAATAAAACAAAACACATAAAAATGTCTTGTTCATTATATTCTTTCCCCCCTCCTCTTCAAATTTCACGACATCTCCTCCCATCCATAAAAGTTTACTATTCCATCACCATCCTCCTTCATTCTTGGTGATTTTTAAAAGGTAATAGTATTTTTGAGTTGTCCTCAACTTCCTCTTTCTCTCCATGTTTTTAGTTTTCATTGAAGCCCATTATTTTGTGTTTTGAGTTTTTGAGTTTAAAGAATAAAGATCCAAACTTTATTGACTTTTGATCGAGCTTTTGATTCTTTGAAGTTAGATAAGTGTTTAGTAACCCAAATGGTCCAACATATATGATTTTTACTTGGTTTTATAAGGATTTTCGGATATGGGTTTTAGGGAGGTTTTAGGTGGTTCAAAAGATGAGTTTTGGGGCTGTTTTGTGTGGGAAATTGGTGGCTGATGTTTGTGTGATGTGTAAGGGTTATTTTGGAAGCTTTTAGGTGTGTTAAAAGTGTTGGAATCAATGGTTAATGGTTGTGCTAATGGGCTGCTCGAAAATATGTGTTTAAGGGTGTTCTTAGTTGGCTAAATGCTTGTTTGTGCTCCGAGGGTTGCTACAGTGATTTATGGGCTGATTTGTGTTTGTTTTGTTGGCTTTATTTGACTAGCATCGGGTTTTGGTGTTGGAGAATATTTGGGAATCAATCTGGAACCGTTGGGAGCTTGATCGGTTGTTTGCTTGTGTTTGGAAAGTTCGGTGAGTGGTTCTTCGATTTTAAATTAGTTTTCAAATGTTGGTTCGAGCATGTGGACCTAGGTCGGGCTTGGTAAACCCACATAGAGTTGAGATTAGATTGGTAGTCTAATTCCAAGCTTTAGTTTAGAAGACGTTGGTTGAACTTATGAATATTGTGTGATTATGCCTCTTGTTCCATAATTATTTGTGATTGATGTTGTGAAGTATAGTGAGATATACATGTGTGTTGAGGCATGATGTTTTATGCATTGTGATATGCATGTGATTGTTGGAATGTGGATGCATGATGGTGGATCATGGTGAGTACGTGCTAAGCACGGAAATTGGTAATAATGTTGTGAGGTTGAGCTATGAAATGAATTGGTATTGGCACTAGTATGCTTGGGTACAAATGATCGATCATTAGGATGTTAGTGTGCACACGAGAGTTGAAATGCGCGCGTGGTCTTGGTGATGGCAGTCATCAAGATGGAGTACGGGTACGCCCGGAAATCTTCATTTATATTTTAGTCGGTGATGAGTGGAATCCTATCGACGGGGCGTGAGGATGAGTGTAATCCCCTCCGCGTGAAACAGTGATAAGTGTAATCCCACTGTGAGGTAATGTAATGGTTGAGTGTTGGACGTGAGTTCCAACGGTTGTTATCAGCGTATCCGGGTCATAGCTAGGTGCCAATACGTTTTGTTGAATGTGTTTCATATGGTTGTATTGTGGACATGTTGAGCATGGCATGATTTTTGATGTTATGTTCATGCATCATATATATTTGACTCTTATGGCTTCGAAGGTAAGAAACATGCATTCTTCCTTGGTTATGTTGCTCGTGCTTGGACCCTGCATTGTCGAGGTTTGCTTTATGAGCTTACCCTCACTAAGCTTTATGCTTACATTCTCTTTTGTTCGGCAATGCAGATCCTTAGTTCGTGGGTTGCTTGTGCAAGAAGAAGGCCTCCAAGTGTGCTATCTTAATCCTCAAGTATGAACTTTTAAGTTATAAGATGTAATGGATAAGCAATGGGATTTGTGTTGTTGTTTTGTGTTAGGAGCTTGTTTAGACTCCTTTGATATGTTGATGTTTTGGTGTGGCTTGTCGATGCCTTATTTTGGATTGTAAACCATGCTTTTGATGCGTATCATGAATGCTTATGTGTATGTTTTGTGCTAAGGCATGAAAACCTTGAAATGCAATGTATGCCTCTTTTGGCGAATGCATGATCCTTTTAAATGTATGGCCTTTTCATGTATGTTGTGTGTTGAACATGTTCGGAGTAGGGTGAATGCCTCTAGAGTATGTAAATGCATGTTATATCTTGTTTCTTGTTGATTGAGGCTTGTTGGGGACTTTTGGAGATGCAAAATCTGGTTTTTAGAAACACACAGACTGTAGGCGTTTCAGAACGGGTAAGGCTGTTTCGGAACGGGTGTGGCTCCAGGGACATCCGTACCGGAACGCGTTCTGGTACGGTTTGGCTACTGTGAACCCCTGTTCCGATACGAGTCTCGAAACGTTTTAGCTACTGTGAGTGCCTGTTCCGGAACGTGTTTCAAAACGTCTAGGCGAAATGGACCCCTGTTCCGAAATGGGGTGGATGCGTATCGGTACGAGTGGTTGGCTTTTTAAACTGGGGCCCGTGTATCGAAACGGGCAAGCTTGTTTCGAAACATAGGCCCGAAAATGTGGGCTTTGACATCTCTAAAGGTTCTCAAGTGTTGGGTTTAGGCCCTGTTTGATGTTAGTCTTCTTGTAAGTCTTGTTCGTAATCGTTTATGTATGTTTTGGGCGCGTGTTCAAAGAATCAACCTAACTTGAATACATGGTAAGTTTAAATCAAATTACGTGTCGTTTGTAGGGTTTAGTTTTGTTTTCCGTTGTCGCTTCTCACATAGGTGTAATTGAATTCATCTAGACAAGATAACTAAAGAAAAAAGTTTTCTCGGGTTGTTAACCGAAGTGGAGTCTTAATGGGTTTCGCCTCGGTTATCCCCGTGTAGCCTACTCGGACCGGTCAGCCGCCCGGACCGGGACTAGGGGGTTACACTTGTTGGTATCAGAGCCTGAGGTTTCCAAGACCTCGGGCAGGTAAGTGAGGTAAGTTGAATTCTTGTATTGCAATTGCACGGTGATTGCTTGCCATGTAAGTATGTTTTGATGCTTGCTTAATTGATCGTGAATGTGTGTGTTGTTTGAAGCATATTGATGTTGTAACGCCCCGGTTTTGGGCTTAGAAGTTTTGGGCGTTGACCGGTTTGGTCAAAGTGCTGTTCGAATCTTAAGAGGTAAAATTAGGAAAGCCTAGTTCGGGTTGCATCAAAAATATGGAAAAATGTTCTAAAATCATCTTTTAATATAATTAAGTGAACTGTGAAATCAATTTTGAAAAATGGGTTTTGGAAGTATGACATTTTGGCTAGTGACCAAAATGTAATTTTCGAAAGTTTGGTGACTATTTTATAAAGAGTTGAAACTTTGAATCTTTAAGGGGCTATTAATCCAAAGATGATTTCTCCAGATTTTTCTAAGATATTTTAAGTCTAAAATCTGATTTTAAAGGTTATTAAAATTGGAGGGAAGCTATTTTGACAATTTTCTCAACTAACTTCCAATTTTCTTCTCTCTTTTTTCTCTCAAACCAAACACTACTTTTCCAGAGAATTGGATCTGATTTCTTCACCTAAATTCCTCCATTCAACTCTTATTTGATTCCTAATCAACATATCTTCAAAACCTCTTCAATTGCTTCTTGATTCTTCAAGGATTTTCATTCCAAAAAGTGGAGAATCACAAGTTTGGAGGTAAGAACGTCCTTCTCCTCTAAACTATCAGTTCTTTACTGAAATTCCCAAGTTATCAACTCTTGATTGATGTTTAATTAAAGGCTTTTGAGTTTGGAATTGTATCTTGGCTTATAATGCAAGATTTGATGGTTTTTCATGATTTTCGTTAGATCTGATTGATCTGTGATTTAAGATGTGTTTTTGATGTTAAATGAACTCTAAATTGATAAGGAAATGAGTTTTGATTGATGCAATCCCGGATAGGTTGAGTTTCCTAAGTTTAGCTTATGTTTCTTGGATGTTTTTGTGGTGATCTTGTGGATCTGTTGTTGCTGGAGGTATAAGGATGTTAATAGGTTGTTTTTAGATGTTATATGGTGATGATGGATGTTAGGTTTTGCTGGTTTATGGCTGGGCTTTGTTTAGAAGTGGTTTGGATGCATTTTCGGTTGTGTTTGGTGGCCGAAAATGGAGGTTGAGTGAGAGCAGCGAGTTTGAGTGCTTTCATTGAAGCTTTTGATGCTTGATGATGCATTAAACCTCTGCTTTAATGTGTTTGATCAGGGGAGGCGTCTTTGGATCCAAGAGTTGTTGATCCGGAAGCTTGAATTCGTGCTTCGGCAAGTGGCGAAGTGGAATCGGTGAGTGAAATTGGGTTTTCGGCTTTGAAACCAATGTCTTGGGAGCTTAGTTTAAGTCTAAACAACTTTGCTAAGCTCGAGTGTAAGTTTTCGGAATTTCTCTCTAGTGGTGGCCATGATTTTGTTGTGATGCGAAATGATAATTTGCATGTTTTACATACTGTTTCGGAAGCATGTTTTAGCATGGTTTTTGCTGTTGATGTAAGCCATATGTTGAAGGTAACTCTAGGTAGGAGTTCCTTGTTTTTGTACATTGAAATGATGTGGTTTAATGCTTTGAAATGCATGATGAATATGGCTTGGTTTTATGCTTAAAAACAGTGATGTAAGTGATGAAAATGATGTATATTGGCAAGTGAGGTTTTAAAATGTTAAGGTCACTAAGGTGGTTAAAAGTCCTTGAGTGAGCCTTGTTACTTATGAACATCAAGGTGGTTAAAAGTCCTTGGATGGTTCATGTTGTGGACACTAAGGTGGTTAAAAGTCCTTAGGTGATCCTTTTCTATGGTGTTTAAAAGTCCATAGGCCAAGGTGTTTAAAAGTCCTTGGGATCAAGGTGTTTAAAAGTCCTTGATGAGATACTTCATGGTGTTTAAAAGTCCATGGCCAAGGTGTTTAAAAGTCCTTGGGATCAAGGTGTTTAAAAGTCCTTGATGTGATACTTCATGGTGTTTAAAAGTCCATGGCCAAGGTGTTTAAAAGTCCTTGGGAAGTTGATGAACTTGTTTTAAGAAATGAAATGTATCACTTGAGCCAATATGACATGTTAAGTATGTAAGAAGCATGAGATGCTTGTTTTGATTTATGATATGAAGCATGAGATTGCTTGTTTAAAGTATGCTTTGAGCATGTGCATAGGTTGACTCTAAGCATGATTTATAAATGGTTTTAAATGCATTATTGAATTGTTTTTATTGAGCATGCCTCACTAAGCTTTTGCTTACGCTCTCTACGTTTTCTTAATTCAATAATGCAGAGCATTAGAGTACCTTGAGGGCAGCAAGAAAGGGCAAGCAATCAAGTTCAAGTGAAGCTCAATGTATGAAGGTTTTATAAGTACATTTTAGCTTTTGTGTGATTTGGCAATGGGGGACCAATGTGTATGTTTTGGGAGGTGTTGGAGACTCCCTAAGTATGTTAAATGTTGATGTGTTTGCTGGTTTTTGAATTGGAACCTTATATGCTTGTTTTGGAAGTTTGGTGTTGAATAGCTAGCTTGTGTAGGAAGCATGCCTATAGAATTGGGGCTTTTTGCATATGAAGATGTTTGGTTGAATTGGTGATGCTAATATGTTATTTATATGTTGAATTGCATGTTGGCAAAGTTTGGTAGCATTTGGAGCATGATTGGTTGTGTAATTGCATGTTTAAAGTTGAGTTTTGAAGTAATCTGGGCAGGGTGTTTCGGAACAGCACCTACCGTTTCGGAACGGGTGCCTTAATCGTGCCCAGGCGTCCGAAACGGGAAGGGCCGTTCCGAAACGGAAAAGCCTCTGCCAGACCCCCGTTTCGAAACATGCTATGCCTGTTTCGGAACGGCCCCGCGTTTCGAAACGGGCTGTCTCCCGTTTCGGAACGGTCGACCGTTGGGGGCTGACATTGGCAGTTATGTGTTTTGGATTGTTTGCGTTTTGGTCCTGAAACTTGTTTGTGCAATTGTATGAGTTTGGGAAGTCCTTTTGAGCTGAAATTTCACAGGGAAGCATGAAACCTGATTAATTTCAAGTTGGTAACTTCAATTTGGGTTAAGTCCTTATAATTATCAGAATTTACAATTTGGTCCCTAAAGTTGTAAATTGTTCAATTGAGTCCCTGTTTGATCTCTGATGTTTGTGATCTTTTGGTATGATGTTTGTGTGATCACCATTAGGCTTAATGTGCATCTAGACAAGTTTTAAAAAAAAGGGTCGTTAATCAAGGTTGACTTTCGGGTTGACTTTGGTTTTCCCCGTGTGACTTTCTTAATTCGGGTCAACCGTCTAGGCTGGGTTAAGGGGGTTACATTTGGTGGTATCAGAGCTAAGTTCTCGAGTAAATGGGAATGTTTGTATGCATGATTGAAGTATGTATGCTATGAATGCTTATTGTTTGAAAGCATGTTCAGTAGTTTGAGGTGTTGATGCAATTAAGTTGTATGTTGTGATGTTGCATGTTGAGGGTACCCATTGCCAAACAAAAGCTAAAGGAAAGATGTTGTTTTGAAATGAAAATTGAGCTTGAATACTTGGATTGCTTATCTTGCTGGGCCTGATTTTGTTTTATTTGTGTTGTGATTGCATGGTAAAAGTATGGCACCACGTAGAGAGTTAAGAGGTAATGCGAGAGCTACGGCTCCTAATGAGAATGAGAATGAAGAGCACACTGGTAGTGCTGTGTTACCCCCTCCTCCGCCTGGTGGTGGTGCTGGAGGTGCGAGAGCTGAAGCTGCAGCTGATGCTGGTGCTGGAGCTGCTGGACCAGAGGTTGGTCAGGGGCAAGCTATGCCTGACATGTCTGTTTTGGTACAAGCTATTGCGGGTGCTTTTCGAGCAGCAGTAGCTGGAGCTCAGGGAGCTGGGCATCAGGGAGATGCTGGAGTCAGATTGCCTTTGGAGCGTCTGCGCAGTCTTGGAGGGACTGAGTTTAGAGGTTTATCAGCTGAGAGTTCTGAGGCTTGGCTGGAAAGTACCAAGCGTATCTTGGGTCAGATGAGTTGCACAGATGTGCAAAAGCTGGGCTGTGTTGTGTCCTTGCTGCAGGACGATGCTTATACATGGTGGACGACTACCATTGTTGGAATGGCTGAAGCTGATGTTACCTGGACATTCTTTCAGAATGTGTTTAAAAGAAGATATCTGGGAGTGAGATATCTGGATGAGAAAAAGCGGGAATTCATGTCTCTTACCCAAGGGAGCATGAGTGTAGCTGAGTACGAGGTACAGTTTGTACGGCTCAGTCAGTATGCACCGGAGCTGATACCTGATGAGAGGGCTAGGTGCGAGAGGTTTCGTTACGGTCTTGTAACGGATGTTAAGATGTATTTGCTGGCCACCGAGTATGTTGATTTTGATGTGTTGGTGGGCCGAGCTAAGGACGTTGAGATGAACCTGAGTTTGTCTGCTAAGGGTGCTGGCAAGCGAGCTGCTGAGTATAGTTCCGGAGGTGGACGGAACAAGAGGGGACGGGATCAGAAGTATCAGTCCTCAGCCAGGAGAGGTGGTGGTGTGCCTGCTAGGGGTGGCGGTGCTAGAGCTGATCCGAGTGCTTGTTGGATCTGTGGTTCCCGTGGTCACTTGAAGCGTGACTGTCCTCGTGCTGAGAGAGTGGCACAAGCTCCTGTTGCGGCTGCTGGTAACGGGTGCTGGAATTGTGGTTCTGCAGACCACATCAGGCGAGATTGTCCGAGGATGGCTGGTGAGCAGGTGCGTGCTCCTGTTGTTGCTGCACCACAGAGAGGTCGTGGGCGTGGCCGTGGTAATTTCCAGAGGAGAGAGGAAGGTGGCCGAGGGGTAGCTCATGTTGTAGCTATTCAGCCTGAAGGTGGAGGCCAAGCGAGGGTGTATGCTCAGAGAGAGGGCAGGAATGATGCAGATGTGATTGCAGGTACCTTTACTTTGCAGTCCTTGTCATTGCTTTCTTTGATTGATTCTGGATCTACGCATTCTTATATTCTTCGTGAGCATGCTGAATTGCTTGGTTTGCCTGTTGAGTCTTTGGATGTTGGTGTTCGGGTCACTAGTTCTTTTGGTGAGACTGTTGTGACTCGAAAGTTGTATAGAAGGTGTCCTTTGGTTGTTCAAGAGCATGTCTTTCATGTTGATCTTATGGAGTTGCCCTTCTATGGTTTTGATGTGATCCTTGGTATGGATTGGCTTGCTGAGCATCGTGCTGTTGTGGATTGCGAGAATAAGCGTGTTTCGCTTAAGCTTGCGGATGATTATGAAGTTGTGGTGGTTGGTGAGAATGTGAAGTTTCTTGCCAATGTGGTATCTTCTTTGGAGGCGAGCAGGATGCTGAGGCAAGGTTGCGAAGCCTATCTAGCTTTTGTGATGAATCCTAGCTCTAAGGAGTTGAGGGTGCAAGATATCAGGGTTGTAAAGGAGTTTCCTGGTGTTTTTCCTGAGGAGTTGTCTGGTTTACCTCCTAACCGCGAGGTGGAGTTTGGAATTGAGCTGTATGAGAATACAACTCCTGTGTCCATTACTCCCTATAGAATGGCACCTAAGGAGCTGAAGGAGCTGAAGACGCAGTTGCAAGAGTTGCTTGATCGTGGTTTCATCCGGCCGAGTGTGTCACCTTGGGGAGCACCGGTTTTGTTTGTGAAGAAGAAGGATGGCACTATGAGGATGTGCATTGATTACCGTCAGCTGAACAAGTTGACTATCAAGAATCGGTATCCTTTGCCGAGGATTGATGATCTCTTTGATCAATTTCGGGGAGCTGCTGTGTTCTCTAAAATTGACTTGAGGTCAGGGTATTATCAGTTGAAGGTGAAGGATGTGGATGTGCCTAAGACAGCTTTCAGAACAAGGTATGGGCATTATGAGTTTCTTGTGATGCCGTTTGGGTTGACAAATGCTCCTGCTGCTTTCATGGACATGATGAATCGTGTGTTTCATGAATACCTGGACAAGTTTGTTGTGGTGTTCATAGATGATATCCTCGTGTACTCGCGTACTGAGGAGGAGCATGAAGAGCATTTGAGGATTGTTTTGCAAGCTTTGTTGGAGAATCAGCTTTATGCTAAGCTGAGCAAGTGTGAGTTCTGGTTGAGAGAGGTGGTTTTTCTTGGACATGTGGTCTCAGCTGAGGGGATTCGTGTTGATCCTCAAAAGATTGAGGCGGTGATGAGCTGGAAGGTTCCTAAGTCTGTTCATGAGGTCCGTAGTTTCCTTGGTTTGGCAGGGTACTACCGAAGGTTTGTGGATGGGTTTTCCAAGATTGCTGCTCCTTTGACGAAGCTGTTGCAGAAGGATGTTAAGTATGAGTGGACAGAAGCGAGACAACAAGCTTTTGAGAAGCTGAAGGCGGCTTTGACGCAAGCTCCTATCTTGATTCAACCTGAATCAGGGAAAGAGTTTGTGGTCTACAGTGATGCATCCTATGTTGGTTTGGGGTGTGTGCTAATGCAGGAGGGTAAGGTGGTGGCTTATGCATCGCGGCAGTTGAAAGTGCATGAGCGCAATTACCCTACGCACGATATTGAGCTGGCTGCAGTGGTTTTTGCTCTGAAGATCTGGAGGCATTATCTGTATGGTGAGAAGTGTACTGTGTACACAGATCACAAGAGTTTGAGGTATATGATGTCTCAGAAGGAGTTGAATCTTAGGCAGCGGCGTTGGTTGGAGTTGCTCAAGGATTATGATCTGACGATTGAGTATCATCCTGGAAAAGCTAATGTTGTTGCTGATGCCTTGAGTAGGAAGGTAGCTGTTGAGTTGAGAGCCATGTTTGCTAGCTTGAGCATATCGCGTGATGGTGGTCTTGTGGCTGAGTTGCAAGTGAAGCCATCTTTGGTTCAGTTGATCAAGGATAAGCAGTTGTTGGATGATTCCTTGGTGTCTCATGTTCAGGATATCGCGGAGGGTAGACCTTCGGATTTCTGTTTCAATGATGATGGTGTGCTGTGTTTTGGGAGTCGAATAGTAGTGCCCAATGATGCTGAGTTGAGGCGTGCTATTCTGACTGAAGGTCATAGTAGTCCTTTTGCTATGCACCCTGGTAGTACTAAGATGTATCGTGATCTTCGTGATGAGTACTATTGGGTTGGTTTGAAGAAGGATGTTGCGGAGTTCGTGAGCAAGTGTTTGGTGTGTCAGCGAGTTAAGGCTGAGCATCAGTTTCCTTCTGGTTTGTTGCAACCGTTGAAAATCCCTGAATGGAAGTGGGAGAGGGTTACCATGGATTTTGTATCTGGTTTACCTTTGTCTCCATCGAAAAAGAATTCGGTTTGGGTGATTGTGGATCGCCTGACGAAGTGTGCACATTTCTTGCCTGTGCATACTACGTTCTCGTTGGATAAGCTGGCAGAGCTGTACATTGCTGAGATTGTGCGGCTGCATGGTGTGCCTAAGTCGATTGTGTCGGATAGGGATCCGAGGTTCACATCGCGGTTTTGGCAGTGTTTGCATCAAGCTCTGGGTACAAGGTTGCATTTCAGTACATCCTATCATCCTCAGTCGGATGGTCAGTCTGAGCGAGTTATCCAGGTTTTGGAGGATATGTTGAGGTGCTGCGTGATTGAGTTCCAAGGTTCTTGGGAGAAGCATCTGCCTTTGGTTGAGTTTGCTTATAACAACAGTTATCAGGCGAGCATACAGATGGCACCTTATGAGGCTTTGTACGGGAGGAAGTGTAGGACTCCTCTTTGTTGGGCTGAAACTGGTCAAAAGTTGGTTTCGATGCCGGCTTTGTTGAAAGGAACCACCGAGAAGGTGAAGCTCATTTGTGAACGGTTAAAGGCTGCTTCTAATCGGCAGAAGTCTTACGCGGATTTGAAGCGTAAGGAGATAGAGTATGCGGTGGGTGACCGTGTGTTCTTGAAGGTTTCGCCTTGGAAGAAGGTGATGCGGTTTGGCCGGAAGGGCAAGTTGAGCCCTAGATACATTGGACCATATGAGGTGGTTGAGCGTGTGGGTCCTGTTGCGTATCGGTTGAGGTTACCTCAGGAGTTGGAGAAGATTCATGATGTGTTTCATGTTTCTATGCTCCGGAAGTATAGATCTGATCCTTCGCATGTGATGTCTGTGGAGGAAGTGGTTTTGAATCCGGATTTGACCTATGATGAGGAACCGGTGAAGGTTCTGGATTCGGATAGCAAGGTTCTTCGTGGCAAGACCATTGAGTTGGTGAAGGTGCTGTGGAAGCATCGCGGTGTTGAGGAAGCCACGTGGGAGCGGAAGGAAGACATGCTGAAGCAGTTTCCTTATCTCTTTCCTTCAGATAATTTCGAGGACGAAATTTCTTAAGGTGGGGAGAGTTGTAACGCCCCGGTTTTGGGCTTAGAAGTTTTGGGCGTTGACCGGTTTGGTTAAAGTGTTGTTCGAATCTTAAGAGGTAAAATTAGGAAAGCCTAGTTCGGGTTGCATCAAAAATATGGAAAAATGTTCTAAAATCATCTTTTAATATAATTAAGTGAACTGTGAAATCAATTTTGAAAAATGGGTTTTGGAAGTATGACATTTTGGCTAGTGACCAAAATGTAATTTTCGAAAGTTTGGTGACTATTTTATAAAGAGTTGAAACTTTGAATCTTTAAGGGGCTATTAATCCAAAGATGATTTCTCCAGATTTTTCTAAGATATTTTAAGTCTAAAATCTGATTTTAAAGGTTATTAAAATTGGAGGGAAGCTATTTTGACAATTTTCTCAACTAACTTCCAATTTTCTTCTCTCTTTTTTCTCTCAAACCAAACACTACTTTTCCAGAGAATTGGATCTGATTTCTTCACCTAAATTCCTCCATTCAACTCTCATTTGATTCCTAATCAACATATCTTCAAAACCTCTTCAATTGCTTCTTGATTCTTCAAGGATTTTCATTCCAAAAAGTGGAGAATCACAAGTTTGGAGGTAAGAACGTCCTTCTCCTCTAAACTATCAGTTCTTTACTGAAATTCCCAAGTTATCAACTCTTGATTGATGTTTAATTAAAGGCTTTTGAGTTTGGAATTGTATCTTGGCTTATAATGCAAGATTTGATGGTTTTTCATGATTTTCGTTAGATCTGATTGATCTGTGATTTAAGATGTGTTTTTGATGTTAAATGAACTCTAAATTGATAAGGAAATGAGTTTTGATTGATGCAATCCCGGATAGGTTGAGTTTCCTAAGTTTAGCTTATGTTTCTTGGATGTTTTTGTGGTGATCTTGTGGATCTGTTGTTGCTGGAGGTATAAGGATGTTAATAGGTTGTTTTTAGATGTTATATGGTGATGATGGATGTTAGGTTTTGCTGGTTTATGGCTGGGCTTTGTTTAGAAGTGGTTTGGATGCATTTTCGGTTGTGTTTGGTGGCCGAAAATGGAGGTTGAGTGAGAGCAGCGAGTTTGAGTGCTTTCATTGAAGCTTTTGATGCTTGATGATGCATTAAACCTCTGCTTTAATGTGTTTGATCAGGGGAGGCGTCTTTGGATCCAAGAGTTGTTGATCCGGAAGCTTGAATTCGTGCTTCGGCAAGTGGCGAAGTGGAATCGGTGAGTGAAATTGGGTTTTCGGCTTTGAAACCAATGTCTTGGGAGCTTAGTTTAAGTCTAAACAACTTTGCTAAGCTCGAGTGTAAGTTTTCGGAATTTCTCTCTAGTGGTGGCCATGATTTTGTTGTGATGCGAAATGATAATTTGCATGTTTTACATACTGTTTCGGAAGCATGTTTTAGCATGGTTTTTGCTGTTGATGTAAGCCATATGTTGAAGGTAACTCTAGGTAGGAGTTCCTTGTTTTTGTACATTGAAATGATGTGGTTTAATGCTTTGAAATGCATGATGAATATGGCTTGGTTTTATGCTTAAAAACAGTGATGTAAGTGATGAAAATGATGTATATTGGCAAGTGAGGTTTTAAAATGTTAAGGTCACTAAGGTGGTTAAAAGTCCTTGAGTGAGCCTTGTTACTTATGAACATCAAGGTGGTTAAAAGTCCTTGGATGGTTCATGTTGTGGACACTAAGGTGGTTAAAAGTCCTTAGGTGATCCTTTTCTATGGTGTTTAAAAGTCCATAGGCCAAGGTGTTTAAAAGTCCTTGGGATCAAGGTGTTTAAAAGTCCTTGATGAGATACTTCATGGTGTTTAAAAGTCCATGGCCAAGGTGTTTAAAAGTCCTTGGGATCAAGGTGTTTAAAAGTCCTTGATGTGATACTTCATGGTGTTTAAAAGTCCATGGCCAAGGTGTTTAAAAGTCCTTGGGAAGTTGATGAACTTGTTTTAAGAAATGAAATGTATCACTTGAGCCAATATGACATGTTAAGTATGTAAGAAGCATGAGATGCTTGTTTTGATTTATGATATGAAGCATGAGATTGCTTGTTTAAAGTATGCTTTGAGCATGTGCATAGGTTGACTCTAAGCATGATTTATAAATGGTTTTAAATGCATTATTGAATTGTTTTTATTGAGCATGCCTCACTAAGCTTTTGCTTACGCTCTCTACGTTTTCTTAATTCAATAATGCAGAGCATTAGAGTACCTTGAGGGCAGCAAGAAAGGGCAAGCAATCAAGTTCAAGTGAAGCTCAATGTATGAAGGTTTTATAAGTACATTTTAGCTTTTGTGTGATTTGGCAATGGGGGACCAATGTGTATGTTTTGGGAGGTGTTGGAGACTCCCTAAGTATGTTAAATGTTGATGTGTTTGCTGGTTTTTGAATTGGAACCTTATATGCTTGTTTTGGAAGTTTGGTGTTGAATAGCTAGCTTGTGTAGGAAGCATGCCTATAGAATTGGGGCTTTTTGCATATGAAGATGTTTGGTTGAATTGGTGATGCTAATATGTTATTTATATGTTGAATTGCATGTTGGCAAAGTTTGGTAGCATTTGGAGCATGATTGGTTGTGTAATTGCATGTTTAAAGTTGAGTTTTGAAGTAATCTGGGCAGGGTGTTTCGGAACAGCACCTACCGTTTCGGAACGGGTGCCTTAATCGTGCCCAGGCGTCCGAAACGGGAAGGGCCGTTCCGAAACGGAAAAGCCTCTGCCAGACCCCCGTTTCGAAACATGCTATGCCTGTTTCGGAACGGCCCCGCGTTTCGAAACGGGCTGTCTCCCGTTTCGGAACGGTCGACCGTTGGGGGCTGACATTGGCAGTTATGTGTTTTGGATTGTTTGCGTTTTGGTCCTGAAACTTGTTTGTGCAATTGTATGAGTTTGGGAAGTCCTTTTGAGCTGAAATTTCACAGGGAAGCATGAAACCTGATTAATTTCAAGTTGGTAACTTCAATTTGGGTTAAGTCCTTATAATTATCAGAATTTACAATTTGGTCCCTAAAGTTGTAAATTGTTCAATTGAGTCCCTGTTTGATCTCTGATGTTTGTGATCTTTTGGTATGATGTTTGTGTGATCACCATTAGGCTTAATGTGCATCTAGACAAGTTTTAAAAAAAAAAAGGTCGTTAATCAAGGTTGACTTTCGGGTTGACTTTGGTTTTCCCCGTGTGACTTTCTTAATTCGGGTCAACCGTCTAGGCCGGGTTAAGGGGGTTACAGATGTGTGGTTTGTCCGTTAAGTGTTGAGTAGAGTCTCATTGCTTCTATTACATTGGAAAAAAGAGATTTTTAAGTGAGGAAAACATACTTGAGCCACTTGGACCCTTGCCCTTGCTAACTCAATCTTGTATGTTGTTGTTGTAGTTGTTATGTGTGAGCGGTAATGATGAGGCCTAGAGGTAGACCCAGGTTGGTTCGTCAGGAACCACGTGTTGCGGCTCCTACTGGTGAGCCGATGGTTGGAGTAGAGGCTCTTGTGGAAGAGCCTGCTGTTGGAGTCGGAGCTCCACCACTACCACCTCCTCAGCCTGATGTGGAAGGCGAGGCTGGAGCTGAGGGATCGGGACCTCAAGTTGGTCAGGGTGGCCAAGGTCCTGCAGGGATAGACATGGCTCCGCTAGTTCAAGCTATAGCGGGGGCGTTTCAGGCTGCAGTGGCCGGGGCTCAGGCTGTAGCACAGCCGAGAGGAGATGATGCTAGCTTACCCTTAGAGAGGCTTCGTAGCCTCGGAGCGGATGAGTTCAGAGGATCTACACCTGAGAGATCTGAGTTGTGGCTAGAGAAGACAGTTCGTATTTTAGCTCAGATGGGATGTGTTGGGGCTCGTAAGTTGGGCTGTGTAGTTTCGTTGCTTCAGGGTGATGCCTACACCTGGTGGGTCACCATTACTACCGGCGTGCCTAAGGCCGAGATCAGTTGGAATTTCTTTGAGACTGCTTTCAGAAAGAGGTATTTGGGCCCGAGATATTTAGATAAGAAGAAGCGGGAGTTCATGGCTCTTGTTCAGGGAGACACATCAGTGACAGATTATGAGATCCGCTTTGTCCGATTGAGTCAGTATGCTCCAGAGTTGGTTCCTACTGAGAGAGATCGTTGTGATCGGTTCAGGTATGGACTTCATGAGGAAGTCAAGAGGTACACCTTAACTACTGATTATTCTGATTTTGATGTCTTGGTCGCTAAGGCCAAGGACATCGAGCATAGCTTGGGGATGACCAAGCGTTCAGGAGGATCCGGTTTAGGGAAGAGACACAACAACTTTGATCGTGGTGATGCCAAGAGGCATCGGGACAGTGGGCATCAGTTTGATCATAGGCGTGGCAGTGTCCACCATGGTAGAGGCCATCAGGGCCAGAGAGCTAGAGGGTGTTTTCCCGAGTGTGCCCGATGTGGGAGACAACATTCAGGAGAGTGTTGGGGGAACTATCATGCTTGCTGGAACTGTGGATCGAGAGACCACTTCAGGAGAGAGTGTTCGTATCAGGCGACACAGACACCGATTCAGGCACATGCTCCTACGAGAGCAATCGACTATCCGAGAGGCTGTGGGCGCGGTCGTGGTTACTTCCAGCCAAGGGCTGATGCACCTAGGATAGAGGCATCAAGGAATCTTGCTCATGTAGTGGCAGTTCAGCCAGAGGCCGATGGACCAGCTAGAGTCTACGCACAGAGAGAGGCAGGGAATGAAACAGATGTGATAGCAGGTAATTTCGAGTTACATTCCATGTATTTGCTTTCCTTAGTTGATTCAGGTTCCACGCATTCTTATATTTTGAGTGAGCATGTAAAGAAGTTAGACACACCTGTTGAGATTTTAGACATAGGGATGCATGTGACTAGTTCCTTCGGAGAGACAGTTGTAGTTAGACGGATGTATAGAAGGTGTCTGTTGAGTATTCAGGGCCATGTATTTCCGGTTGATATGATGGAGCTTCCGTTCTACGGTTTTGATATCATTTTGGGTATGGATTGGTTGGTTGAGCACAGAGCTAGTGTAGAATTTGAGACAAAGAGAATTTCGTTGAAGCTTTTTGATGACTACGAGGTAGTGGTAGTAGGCGAGAACATTAAGTTCTTGTCGAACATCGTGTCGGCTTTAGAGGCTCATAGGTTGATAGACACCGGTTGTGGGGCTTATTTAGCGTATGTGATGAATCCGAATATGAGTGAGGTTAGACCGAAAGATATCATGACAGTCTGTGATTTTCCGGATGTGTTTCCAGAAGAGTTACCAGGTTTGCTTCCTGATAGAGATGTAGAGTTTGTGATTGAGACTGTTTCAGGGTCTACTCCAGTTTCTATTGCTCCGTACCGTATGGCTCCGAAAGAGTTGAAAAGTCAGCTTCAGAAGTTGTTAGACCGAGGTTTTATTAGGCCTAGTAGTTCGCCTTGGGGTGCTCTCGTGTTGTTTGTGAAGAAAAATGATTGCAGTATGAGGATGTGTATCGACTATATGCAGTTGAACCAGATGACAGTAAAGAACAAGTTCCCGTTGCCTCGTATAGATGACCTGTTTGATCAGTTGAGGGGTGCCTCAGTGTTTTTGAAGATAGATTTGAGATCGGGGTACTATCAGTTGAAGGTAAAGGAGTGTGATGTTCCGAAGACAGCATTTAGGACTAGATACGGTCACTATGAGTTCCTTGTGATGCCGTTTGGGCTCACGAATGCGCCAGCAGCTTTCATGGACATGATGAACAGAGTTTTTCGAGACTATCTAGTATGATTTGTAGTTGTTTTCATAGACGACATCCTTGTGTACTCGAGATCAGAAGAAGAACATGATGAGCATTTGAGACTTGTTTTGCAGAGATTGATGAGCAATCAGTTGTATGCTAAGTTGAGTAAATGCGAGTTCTGGATCAGAGAGGTTGTGTTTCTTGGCCATATGGTATCAGCTGAAGGTATCCTAGTTGATCCGAAGAAGATTGAAGCCATTGTTGAGTGGAAACAACATAAGTCAGTGACAGAGATTAGGAGTTTCCTAGGACTAGCTGGTTACTATAGGAGGTTCGTTGACGGATTCTCTAGAGTAGCTGCTCCGTTGACTAAACTTTTGCAAAAAAGGGTTAAGTTTGAGTGGTCAGATGCGAGACAGAGTGCTTTTGAGAAATTGAAAGAAGCTTTGACGAATGCTCCAGTGTTAGTATAGCTAGTTTCAGGGAGAGAGTTCGTGATCTATAGCGATGCTTCCTACGTAGGTTTAGGTTGTGTTCTAATGCAAGAAAAGAAAGTTGTTGCTTATGCTTCGAGACAGTTGAAGGTGCACGAGAAGAACTACCCTACGCACGACATTGAGTTGGCCGCAGTGGTGTTTGCGTTGAAGATTTGGTGTCACTACCTGTATGGTGAAAATTGCATGGTTTACACTGATCATAAAAGCTTGAAGTATCTGATGACTCAGAGAGAGTTGAACTTGAGACAGAGAAGATGGCTTGAACTGTTGAAAGACTATGATTTGACTATTGAGTACCATCCGGGTAAGGCAAATGTAGTGGCCGATGCGTTGAGCAGAAAAGTTGCAGTTGAGTTGCGAGCTATGTTTGCTAGGCTGAGTGTATCAGGGGACGGTGGTTTGATTACCGAGTTGCAAGTGAAGCCTTCGTTGATTCAGATGATCAGAGAGAAACAGTTGCAAGACGTATCATTAGCTTCACATGTTCAGGACATTGCAGAAGGTAGGCCGATAGAGTACAGTTTCAGTGATGAGAATGTGTTGTGTTTCAGAAACAGAGTGGTTATACCTGAAGATGTTGAGTTGAGACGTATGATTCTGAGCGAAGCACATTCGAGTCCTTTTTCTATGCATCCGGGCAGTACTAAGATGTACCGAGATCTAAAGAATGATTATTTCTGGGTTGGTTTGAAGAAAGATGTAGCCGAGTATGTGAGTCGTTGCATGGTTTGCCAGAGAGTAAAGGCAGAACATCAGGTTCCTTCAGGTTTGTTACAGCCTTTGAAAATTCCGGAATGGAAGTGGGAAAGAATCACTATGGACTTTGTGTCAGGGTTGTCGTTGTCTCCTTCGAAGAAGAATTCTGTTTGGGTGATAGTCGATAGACACTAAGTGTGCCCATTTCTTAGCAGTGAACACCACAGATTCTTTAGACAAGTTGGCAGATTTGTACATTCGCGAGATTGTGAGGCTGCATGGAGTTCCGAAGTCTATTGTATCAGACAGAAATTCGAGATTCACATCGAGGTTCTAGGGTTGTTTACATAGTGCCCTAGGTAGTTTTTTGCATTTCAGTACTTCTTATCATCTGCAGTCAGATGGTCAGTCAGAGCGAGTGATACAAGTATTAGAGGATATGCTCCGTTGTTGTGTGATTGATTTCCAGGGTTCGTGGGAGAAACATTTACCCTTAGTCGAGTTTTCTTACAACAACAGTTACCAGGCTAGTATCTAGATGGCTCCTTATGAGGCATTGTATGGTACGCGATGTAGGGTTCCGATCTGTTGGGCCGAAACGGGTCAGAAATTGTTACCTATGCCAGATTTGCTTAAGGGGATTACCGATAAAGTGAAGTTGATTTGTGATCATCTGAAGGCAGCTTCCGATCGTCAGAAATCTTACGCAAATTTCAAGAGAAAAGAGATTGAGTTCTTAGTGGGTGAGAAGGTGTTTCTAAAAGTGTCTCCGTGGAAGTAGGTAATGCGATTTGGCCGGAAAGGCAAGTTGAGTCCGAGGTTTATCGGTCCGTATGAGATAGTTGAGTGGATTGGGCTAGTAGCTTACCGTTTGAGATTGCCTTCAGAGTTAGAGAAGATCCACGATGTTTTTCACGTGTCGATGCTTAGGAGATATAGATCAGATTCGTCTCATGTTATACCCGTTGAGGAGATAGAACTGAATCCGGATTTGTCTTACAATGAAGAACCAGTTGAGATACTTGCTTCGGATAGCAAGGTGTTGCGTGGCAAGACCATAGAGTTGGTCAAGGTGTTGTGGAGACATAGAGGCGTGGAAGAGGCTACGTGGCAGAGGAAAGCTGAAATGCTTGAACAGTTTCCGTATCTGTTTCCGTCAGGTAATTTCGGGGACGAAATTCCTTAAGTGGGGGAGAGTTGTAACACCCGGGTTCGGGGGTCGGGTGAAATTAAATTATTAAAATATAATTTTGGGCCTTGTATTTTCAAAACAAATAAATCTTATGTTGGGCTTGTTTAGAATTAAACCCAATGGCCTTGGATTTTACACTATTGTAATAATCCATGTTCATTAAGGGTAAAAAGGTCTTTTGGCTTTAAAAATAAAACAAAACACATAAAAGTGCCTTTTTCATCATCTTTTTCCCCCCTCCTCTTCAAATTTCACTACATCTCCTCCCCTCCATGGAAGTTTACTATTTCATCACCATCCTCCTTCATTCTTGGTGATTTTTAAAAGGTAATAACATTTTTGAGTTGTCCTCAACTTCCTCTTTCTCTCCATGTTTTTAGTTTTCATTGAAGCCTATTATTTTGTGTTTTGAGTTTAAAGAATAAAACTCCAAACTTTATTGACTTTTGATCGAGCTTTTGATTCTTTGAAGTTAGATAAGTGTTTAGTAACCCAAATGGTCCAACATATATGATTTTTACTTGGTTTTATAAGGATTTTCGGATATGGGTTTTAGGGAGGTTTTAGGTGGTTCAAAAGATGAGTTTTAGGGCTGTTTTGTGTGGGAAATTGGTGGCTGATGTTTGTGTGATGTGTAAGGGTTATTTTGGAAGCTTTTAGGTGTGTTAAAAGTGTTGGAATCAATGGTTAATGGTTGTGCTAATGGGCTGCTCGAAAATATGTGTTTAAGGGTGTTCTTAGTTGGCTAAATGCTTGTTTGTGCTCCGAGGGTTGCTACAGTGATTTGTGGGCTGATTTGTGTTTGTTTTGTTGGCTTTATTTGACTAGCATCAGGATTTGGTGATGGAGAAACTTCGGGAATCAATCCGGAACCGTTGGGAGCTTGATCGGTTGTTTGCTTGTGTTTGGAAAGTCCGGTGAGTGGTTCTTCGATTTTAAATTGGTTTTCAAATGTTGGTTCGAGCATGTGGACCTAGGTCGGGCTTGGTAAACCCACCTAGAGTTGGGATTAGATTGGTAGTCTAATTCCAAGCTTTAGTTTAGAAGACGTTGGTTGAACTTATGAATATTGTGTGATTATGCCTCTTGTTCCATAATTATTTGTGATTGATGTTGTGATGTATAGTGAGATATACATGTGTGTTGAGGCATGATGTTTTATGCATTGTGATATGCATGTGATTGTTGGAATGTGGATGCATGATGGTGGATCATGGTGAGTACGTGCTAAGCACGGAAATTGGTAATAATGTTGTGAGGTTGAGCTATGAAATGAGTTGGTATTGGCACTAGTATGCTTGGGTACAAATGACCGATAATTAGGATGTTAGTGTGCACACGAGAGTCGAAATGCGCGCGTGGTCTTGGTGATGGTAGTCATCAAGATGGAGTACGAGTACGCCCAGAAATCTTCATTTATATTTTAGTCGGTGATGAGTGGAATCCCATCGACGGGGCGTGAGGATGAGTGTAATCCTACCGTGAGGTAATGTAATGGTTGAGTGTTGGACGTGAGTTCCAACGGTTGTTATCCGCGTATCCGAGTCATAACTAGGTGCCAATACGTTTTGTTGAATGTGTTTCATATGGTTGTATTGTGGACATGTTGAGCATGGCATGATTTTTGGTGTTATGTT
Organism: Hibiscus trionum; assembly: GCA_030270665.1. Taxonomy (NCBI): domain Eukaryota; kingdom Viridiplantae; phylum Streptophyta; class Magnoliopsida; order Malvales; family Malvaceae; genus Hibiscus; species Hibiscus trionum. Next base: position 3,855,365 of record BSYR01000012.1, read on the forward strand.
CATGCATCATATATATTTGACTATTATGGCTTCGAAGGTAAGAAACATGCATTCTTCCTTGGTTATGTTGCTCGTGCTTGGACCCTGCATTGTCGAGGTTTGCTTTATGAGCTTACCCTCACTAAGCTTTATGCTTACGTTCTCTTTTGTTCGACAATGCAGATCCTTAGTTCGTGGGTTGCTTGTACAAGGAGAAGGCCTCCAAGTGTGCTATCTTAATCCTCAAGTATGAACTTTTAAGTTATGAGATGTAATGGATAAACAATGGGATTTGTGTTGTTGTTTTGTGTTAGGAGCTTGTTTAGACTCCTTTGATATGTTGATGTTTTGGTGTGGCTTGTCTATGACTTATTTTGGATTGTAAACCATGCTTTTGATGCGCATCATGAATGCTTATGTGTATGTTTTGTGCTAAGGCATGAAAACCTTGAAATGCAATGTATGCCTCTTTTGGCGAATGCATGATCCTTTTAAATGTATGGCCTTTTCATGTATGTTGTGTGTTGAACATGTTCGGAGTAGGGTGAATGCCTCTAGAGTATGTAAATGCATGCTATATCTTGTTTCTTGTTGATTGAGGCTTGTTGGGGACTTTTGGAGATGCAAAATCTGGTTTTTAAAAACACACAGACTGCAGGCGTTTCGGAACGGGTAAGGCTGTTTCGAAACGGGTGTGGCTCCAGGGACACCAGTATCGGAACGCGTTCCGATACGGTTTGGCTACTGTGAACCCCTGTTCCGATACGAGTCTCGAAACGTTTTAGCTACTATGAGTGCCTGTTCCGGAACGTGTTTCGGAACGTCTAGGCAAAATGGACCCCTATTCCGAAACGAGGTGGATGCGTATCGGTACGGGTGGTTGGCTTTTTAAACTAGGGCCCGTGTATCGAAACGGGCAAGCCTGTTTCGAAACACAGGCCCGAAAATGCGAGCTTTGACATCTCTAAAGGTTCTCAAGTGTTGGGCTTAGGCCCTGTTTGATGTTAGTCTTCTTGTGAGTCTTGTTCGTAATCGTTTATGTATGTTTTGGGCGCGTGTTCAAGGAATCAACCTAACTTGAATACATGGTAAGTTTAAATCAAATTACGTGCCGTTTGTAGGGTTTAATTTTGTTTTCCGTTGTCGCTTCTCACATAGGTGTAATTGAATTCATCTAGACAAGATAACTAAAGAAAAAGTTTTCTCGGGTTGTTAACCGAAGTGGAGCCTTAACGGGTTTTGCCTCGGTTATCCCCGTGTAGCCCACTCGGACCGGTCAGCCGCCCGGACCGGGACGAGGGGGTTACAAATAGTGTCTAAAATACATTGTCACTTTTAATAATAATAAAATAATTATATTATTTTAGTTGCAACCATCTTATTCAGGTAACACGCACACCGAATATCTCCTTCCGCTGGGGCATACCCCCATGGTAAGGGGTTAATTATAGATGATGTGGCATATTCATATATCAATTTTTAATAAATAAATACAATGCATGGTTTCATAGGGGATCAAACCTGGAACCTTTAGAGAGAGTGCAATGTCTATCCACTAGGCTAGGCAAGAAATTTAATATTATTTTAAAAGTAAAATATTATTTAGGTTAAATTGTAATTGAAATTAATTTTATTTATTTTAAAAGTATGTATTAATTATAACAATAATTAAATGTATAGAATTAAACTAAAATCAAAAGTTTTGTATACAAATAAACCAAAAATCAAAACTTTCATGTATATAATTGCACCAAATCAAACTTTATGTATTACCCTATATATTTTTTTTGTTAAAAATATTATATTACTCATTTGATCAAAGCTCATGTGTAATTTTGATATTTCTCCCGATTTAATTAATATCAATACTCAGTGGCAGAACTTGGTGGTAGAGTTTGGGGGGTCAAGTTTAAATTTTAAAAAATATAGAGGTTTAATTAAAAAAATTAAAAATTTTGAAGGCTTAAATTTAATTATTTTTTCTCAAAAAATTAGGGTTTAGCTAAATTTTTTAAAAATTTGAGAGGCTTAACGAGAACTTTTAAGAATCATGAGAGGGGTTTAATTAAAAAAGATTATAAACATCGAAGCTTGATCTGAATTTCTAAAAAAATTATAGGGGTCAAATTAAAATTTTTAAAAACAACAAAGATCAAAACTATAATTTTATAAATTTTAGGAGGGGCTGTGGCCCCCGCCCGTCTTCGTTGTGTTACGCCACCGTCAATACTATATTTTTTTAGGTAATCTTGCATTAGTTTCGTAGTATGATTTTTTTTTTACAATTTTACCATTATTTTAAATGTTTTAACACACAAATTGATTTATTGACTTGTAACTTTGGTTAAAATGTCACTTGATTATTTTTTTTTCAATCAAACTATTTGTGTAGCAGGATGAAGGCCCTGTTTGGTAAATAGCGGTTTGGGCAAAAGTTAGAGGTTTGAGGTATAATTAGAGGTTTGACTAGTCAAATCCGCTAATATTGATGTTTGGTAAATAGCGGATTGAAATAGCGGATTGGGGTGAAAAAACTAATTTTGAAAAAGTTCCTAATATGAGCTTTTTGAGATTAGATGTTTGATATTAGAGTTGTAATGACTCTTTTACCCTTAACAATTACCAAAAATCTCTGAATAACCTAAATTAAATAATAATATTTTTAAAAATAAATAATAACATATTAAATATTGGACTTATTTGTTGTTACTACTAATTTATAGGGTGACATTTGTAAGTTAATTCTATTTTTTTTATTATCACATATACATATGTGCATATAAAAAATTTAATAATTATATAAATAATAAATTAATATATAAATCTTTCAAATATGTTTAGGAAATTTATATTAAAAAATAATTTTTACAAATCTAATTAATATTTATTAGATACAAAATATTAATAACTGATAAATTATTCAAACAAGTATTAAATATAATCATGTCCTTATATGTCATTTTGCTTGTTTAAATAATCAAACAGCTATCAGTTAATTTTACCAAACACTTTTATACAATCAGCTAATACAATCCGCTAGTCAAATCAGCTAATGTAATCAGCTATCAGCTAATGTAATCCGCTATCAGCTATCAGCTATCCGCTAATTGCCAAACAGGGTCGAAGTCTAAGATCCCTTAAATAAAATTAGAGATAAATATTGACATTATAATCAACCTATAATAGAGTTCTATAATATCCAATACAAATTAATTGATCAATAATCAGATACTTATAATTATAAAATAAAAAATACTCCTTCCGTCCCATAAAAAATGTCCTTTATTATCTTTTTGAAAGTTAAAATTTTTAAACTTTGACTATTATTATATTGAATATTTTAAATAATTAAATTTTATAAATATATATTTGAAAACTACTCGATTAGAGGTTTTTAAAATATATTTTTTCATATTTTTATCAATGATTCATTTTAAATAATTATGCGTTAAAATTAAAAGAAAAATTAACCCAAAAAAAATTAATAAGGGACAAAAATTGTGAGACGGATGGGTATATAAAGTTCGAGGATGAATTTGTTTCCTAAACCACTATTTTTTATTCTAAATTTTGAATTCTCTCCCTTTGCTACTTTACGCCCACAAACAAGAAAAAGAAAAACCAATCCATCTCTTCTCCATAAACCCTTCGTTTTTTATTTATATTCTCATCTCAATAGATCTGCGCTGCAGGAACCTCCGTTTTCAATCAAATTTACCCTCTAACCTGTTTTTGATTTTCTTCATTTAACAAACGCTAGCATCTTCATTTTGTAGACGACCCTCGGTTTTGCCACTATTTACGGCGTTAACCATTTGAAAGAAACCCCCGTCTTTCACCCTTTTTTTGGTAGTTGTGTATAGATTTCGGTTTCGTTTTCCCCTAGGGTTTAGATTTTATTTTTGGGAGTTCAGGGTTGTGCTATGAATAATAATAGAGGGATGTATCCACCGGGACTTGGTCGGGGCCGCGGAGCCAACGCGAACGCGAACGCGTTCTTCCAATCGAGGCCGGAGCAACCGCAGTACGCGCAGAGAAATTTGGTGCAGAATCACCACCAATTTCAACAACATCATCATTATCAGCAACAGAATCGACAACAAGAGCAACAGCAGTGGCTCAGACGGAACCAGTTGACCGGAGGAAATGTCGCTGCGGATGAGGTCGAGAAAACTGTTCAATCTGAAGCCGTCGACTCAAGGTTCCTTTTCGTTTCTTGTTGTTATTTGCATTTATGATTAGTTTTTTATTGAGTTTTCATGTATATGTATGTTACACATTGAATATTCAACCTTATACATTACATATTGTAATGTGCATGGTTTTACGGTAATTTACCTTTTTCTTTCATCCCCTTTCAGTTCACAAGATTGGAAGGCAAGGCTACATATACCACCAGCAGATACACGATACAAAACGGAGGTATTTCTGTTAGCCATATATTAATTTTGCAGAATTCAAATACACTAAGCTGCTCATCTTTGTTCCAGCATATTCCCTTAGGTCATGGTCCCCTTCCCCTCCCCTCTAGGTAGGAATAGGATTAGAATTAAGATTTGTCAATATATCGGTAATGTTTAAAGAAATTGTAGCCAAGGCTTCATGCATTTCACCTTGATAATTGCCGTACCTTCACGAAACTATGAAAATTCTGTATGGAAAAATTACTGTCTTATGTTATTTTGGCAATATAGGTGAATTACTCTTTTTATTCCCTGCTATCTTATGGTATACATTAAAGAAGGATAATTTCCAAAATTTACATAACTTGGGGACGGTGCTGCCTACTTTTCGATGTTGAGGCCTTCTGGCTTGAACTTCTATGACATAAGTTTCCAAAATTTTGGAGATGTTTTAAGATTTTAATGTCATACTCATGGACTGATCTGCCTATATTTAATTTCTGGCAGGATGTAACAGCTACAAAAGGAAATGAGTTTGAAGACTATTTTCTGAAACGGGAACTTCTAATGGGAATATATGAGAAGGGTTTTGAAAGACCATCTCCTATTCAGGAAGAGAGTATTCCCATTGCTTTAACGGGAAGTGATATTCTTGCTAGAGCAAAAAATGGAACTGGGAAGACAGCAGCATTTTGCATTCCTGCATTGGAAAAAATTGAACAAGATAACAATGTTATTCAAGGTTAGATATCATCCACGAATTCTTTTTTTTTTTTGGGGGGGGGTGCTTTTGTATCATCAATTATAGGCACAGTTAAATGGTAATGGGTACTTCAAGTAGGATGCCTTCTCCATTTCAATTGTTTATTGTTCTTCTAGTTGCTTGATTTTCTTTTCAACCCAATATTGAGAAGTGCTAGTGCCATTTTTTATTAGTACAATAATAAATTTTAACATCTCGCTTCCCTATTTCATGATGTTACTTTGGCAAAAGAAGTTATCGGTGCCTCACTTGGTTTATGATTTTATACTAATTATCTGCTAATTTTCTTGTTTGCCCCGAATGCATTTTATTTGCACAGTTGTTATACTTGTTCCAACACGAGAACTTGCTCTTCAGACATCTCAAGTTTGCAAGGAGCTCGGGAAGCATTTACAAATTCAAGTCATGGTCACAACTGGAGGTACCAGTCTGAAGGATGATATTATGCGGTTATATCAGCCAGTCCATTTACTGGTCGGAACCCCTGGCAGAATTCTAGACCTTGCTAGAAAGGGTGTTTGCATTTTGAAAAATTGTTCAATGCTTATCATGGATGAGGTAATTATTTGGTAGTTTCTCTCTGTATTTTTCTTTTAGTTTTACTTTTTTCCTTTGAAGTTAACATGAAAGACATGATGTAGAGAGAAATATTTTGGATTGATGTTGAAGAAAGAATTTTCATGGTAGGTTATGGTTTGTGTCTTTTTGGTTGGGTGGGATGAGGGGCTATGCTCTGGTCACCTCAGGTTTACAGTTTAGAAATATGCTAATCTTTAGGTCCCAGAGTCCCCGTATCTGTTTTAATAGAGACCTGTGTCTGCAAAAAAAATGCAAGACACTTGTGGATTGGAGAAAATATTTGATTCTTTTCCTTGTCTTGTTTATACTTGATTTTAACTTTATGATCTGCACAATCTGATTTTTGTGTTTTTGTTTCATTCAGGCAGATAAACTTTTGTCTCCAGAGTTCCAACCTTCTATAGAGCAGCTGATACAGTTTCTTCCCCCGAATCGTCAAATTTTGATGTTTTCTGCAACATTTCCTGTTACTGTCAAGGACTTCAAGGACAGATACCTAAAAAAACCTTACATTATTAATCTTATGGATGAGCTGACCCTGAAGGGTATTACGCAGTATTATGCTTTTGTGGAAGAAAGACAGAAAGTCCACTGCCTAAACACTCTTTTCTCTAAGGTTTGACTGACCTTATAAACTTTTATCCAGTTCTCTTCTTTCTGTTGTTTGAATGAGATGTGATGTTTATTTATCCTCAGCTGCAAATAAACCAATCAATCATTTTCTGTAACTCTGTGAATCGGGTGGAACTGCTGGCCAAGAAAATTACAGAGCTTGGATACTCATGCTTTTATATCCATGCAAAGATGCTCCAGGACCATCGTAATAGAGTATTTCATGATTTCCGCAATGGTGCATGCAGGAACCTTGTTTGTACTGGTATGCGTCTGCATAAATTTTCTACTGTAGTCATTACAGGAAGAATGATTTCTTAATGATCTTATTTCTACTTGCTGCAGATCTTTTCACAAGGGGTATAGATATCCAAGCAGTGAATGTCGTTATAAACTTCGACTTTCCCAAGAACTCAGAAACATACCTCCACAGGGTATGTTGATTAAGATATTTTCTCTCTCGCAAGTTGCAACATTCATCATATTTTTTTATTTGCGAATCAGGTTGGTCGATCAGGAAGGTTTGGTCATCTCGGATTAGCAGTGAATTTGATCACTTACGAGGACCGCTTTAACTTGTATGTTACCCGTTCTCTAGCCTTTTCGAAACTGTAACGTAGATTGGAGTTCTGATTCGTTGCAATCTTCTCATACAGGTATAGGATTGAACAAGAACTTGGGACTGAAATTAAGCAGATTCCTCCTCATATTGATCAGGCTATCTACTGCCGGTGAATTTATGGTGTGTTTTTCCTATTTTTAGCCTACGGCGATAACAATGGTGAGCAACCACTCACGTGACTATTTCTTGGAGTGAATGCATGAAGTGATTTCTTTTTCTTTTCCTTTTTATTGTGTCTATGATTTAATCTCCTGCAATTTAATTATAATGATTATTGATTATGTGCAATTGTTGACATCTGTACTGATAATTAGGATTAAAATCCTAACTGAGTTTGGTGTAACGAATCAACTCATACACCAACTCAATATGTAATTATAAATTTATCACTATTTTCGAGTATAATATATATTTTTGTAGGTTTTTTTTTTCCTTTTTTTATAAATCTTTAAATAAAACGATTAAAATTTACTATTTGATTTTGAATACATGACAAAAAGCTTAAAATATTAAAAATAAAAATTCGTTAAAATTAAATTATAAGATAAAAAATATATATTTATAAGATTATGATAATAACTTAATTCGATTTGTGTTAATAAATAAATATCATTAAAAATAGTAAAATTTAAATTTTGAATGAATTATTATTTGGTGTATTGTTGGTAAAAAATGTTTTAACGAATGTGTAATACATGTGTTGTCAAAAAATTAAAAAATATATATATATTATTTTTTAAATAAATGAATATATATCATCTTGTAATTATATTATTTCAAAAAAAAAATTAAAATGACACTTACCATTATTTCAAGGGTATTTCTGAAAACATCCTTTCATTGACACACTATTAAATAATAATTTATTAAATAATTAAAAATATGTATAAACAAATACTATCTTATAATCACCTTTACACTATTAAAAAATATATTTTATAATATTATTATTTTAATGCATTTAGTTAATTTATTAAAGAATGTGAATATTTTAAAATGTAAGAGTAAATGTTTTTTTGTTTTTTTTTTCATTAAAAATGTATGAGTAAATTATTTATTTAGTACCTCATCTATATCGTATTTTCATTTGTATTACTCAAATATCATTTTTGATAAAATTATATTTAATTTTATGTTTTTCTTTTTATTTTAGTATTTGTCGTTAAATTTGACTATTTACATAAAAAATGATGATGTGATATGTTATAATGATAATTTTTATTTTAAAATTTATATTTAATTTTATGTTTTCTTTTTAGTACTTGTCGTTAAATGATTATTTACATAAAAAATGATGATGTGATATGTTATAATATTATTTTTGATAAAATTATATTTAATTTTATGTTTTCTTTTTATTTTAGTACTTGTCGTTAAATTTGACTATTTACATAAAAAATGATGATGTGATATGTTACAATGATAATTTTTATTCTAAAATTTATATATTCTATAAAATTTATCTTAATTTGAAATAATCCAATTAATTTTTAATATTTGAATTTTTTTATCAATTTATAAAATCATAATTTATTCTCACGTAGCTAAAGAATCATGTTTGTGGAATCTGATGCATTATTTTGAGGAACAAATTGATTGGATTTTTAAATATGGAGGATTAATTGAATTATAGCCAATTTAATTGAATGTGTCAGTTTTGGAAACTATAGATGTTATTATATTATGTCAAATTATTAATTTCGTTATGTCAATGATCAAGCTTAACGACGAGAGATCAAAAGTAAAAAATATATATTAAGTACATTTTGTTTAAAATAATAGTTAAATAACTAAAATAAAAACACAAAAATAGATGAAATACCAAAAAATACTCAAAATTAAAATTTTCAATATAAAAATTAAACTTAAAATAATTTTCATATTAAAACTCTCTTGAAACTTAGTTATCGTATCAATTTCTGTGAAAACAAATCGCTTTCGAATATCATCAATAAAATAATTTCATCCATCCAATTATCGCCACCTCTGCATTCATCAAAATCATTTCTTAGTTACCCTTTTCATCCGAAAAGATCATTGTAACTCAATGATGTTCCTTCGTCTCATAAAGTTCAAAAAATTCATGAGCTGAGGCGATTCATTTTTCTATTTCTTTTTCCTATAAAAATATCAAATTTTAGTTGGTGCATGTAACCCCAGGAACGGACCCATTAATAGGTTAAGAAATGCTATTGCCTCTCTTAATTTTTTTTTAGCATAATTGTATTTATGTATTTTTAATTTAAATATTAATCAAATAAAGTATTTATTCCTAATTTTTAATTTAAGTATTCGCGGTAGAGAATTTAAATGAGCCAAGCTTTGGGTTTAATTAGCGTATCACTCGTTTTCCTTATTAAGGTTGTTGTACCTTGTGCAATAAATTTATGTACTTTTTTGTCCCCTCTTGTTTCGGCACTGTATTTGTTCACCCGTCATTTAAATAAGGGTTTTATTTTGATGCACAAGCTGTGTAATTTTTTTTTACACAACCCTTTTATAAAATTTAAAATTTAAATCACAAACCCTAGCAACCTAAAACCTAAACCCTAAGCCCTAAACCCTAAACTCTAAATTTTAACCATAAACCTTAAATTATATACCCTACATACTAAACCCCTAAACCTTAACCTAAAATCTTAAACCCTAAACCCTAAAATTAAAGGGTTTGTGTAAACTAAAGTTTACACAAGCTTGTGCATCAAAGTATTTTCCTTTAAATAAACATAAAGCATCTGACATAAATAAAATTCACTAAACTAAAGTAAACACTTTAATAATATATACATTAAAAACAAAAAAAAATATTTTTTATATAGAGAATTATATTTGGAAAAATTAAGTCAATAAATAATATTTTTTTTGTTTTTAAAATATGTAAAACAAAACACTCTTTAGGGTCCGTTTGTTTCGCTGAAATCTGTTTCCGAAAAATGAATTTTAGAAAATAAACTACATTTTCTAGAAAACAAACTACCGAAAGTATTTACCGGTGTTTGGATGATGTTGTGTAATTCATTTTCATTGTTTGGTAGAGTTTCCTGATAATTTTATGAACAATCCACAAACAAGCATCGATAATGCTAAAAACAAGTTCCAACCAAAACATGGTTTAGGGTTTAGGTTAGTGTTTATGGTTTAGGATTTATGGCTTAGTGTTTAGGTTAGCACTTAGGGTTTAGGATTTATGGTAGCATTTAGGGTTTAATGTTAGCATTTAGGGTTTAATATTTAAGGTTTAGGGTCTATGGTCTAAAGTTTAGGGTTTATTGTAGCATTTAGTGTTTAATGTTTATGGGTTAGGGTTTAGGTTATTGGTTAGTGTTAGGTTTTTATGGTGCTCGATTTCCTTCAACCGAATTGCTCGCCAAGTGGTGGAGAAGTGGAATATTGGGTGATGGCGGTGGAAGCAAAAATATAGAAGTTTTACACAATGATTTAGAGTGGTTCGACTTTCTAACCAAAGCCTACATCCACTACCTTAGCTTCCTACCAAGGATTTCAAACAAATTCACTATGAATTTCATCCCCTTTTCTAGGCTAAGGAGGCAACCTTTACAACCCTCAAAGCTTTCTACCTAAAGCTTGAGTAAGCACTCTTTACAAGAGAAATTCAAAGCAAACAAGAAATCCCTCTAATATGCATGTGTTTGTAAATCTAAGCACTCACCCAAAACCTAGAACACTTGAGCAAATATAACAGTTTTGACTCACTAGTGTTTGTCTATACAAGAAATTGACAATTAGGCACTAGGACATATTTTTGATCATATGATGTTTGATAATTGAGGCATTAACCTTCTCTTGATGCTTGGAGGTCCCTTTTATACTCCTAATTGAGTTTGTAGCCGTTACTAATCGTTGGGGTTGAATTGGAGCCGTTAAAGACTTTATTTCTCACATTAATTGCAGTTCTAGTGCCTTCTGTATCGGTACACGGAGAACCGTATCGGCGCGCCCTTCTTCAGAACTAGCCGTTGGGCTTTTGCCAGCCTAAGCGTATCGATACACTTTAGAGCGTATCGATACGATCTATAATTTAAAAAACCGTTGAGAAATAGCTGTTGGGGGTTGTTAAAGCAGGGATCGATACGCTTAAGAGGCGTATCGAAACGACCTCTATCCGTATCGATACAGGCAAGCCTGTATCGGTACGGGTTTTAGCAGAATCAAACTTTGGTAAAAAAAAGTATCGATACGGGGTATACCGTATCAATACGAGCTTGCTAAAAAGCCATGTTTGACTTCTTTAAAACATTAAAATCTTTTCCAAAAACCCTTTTAAAAGCCTCAAACTTATTTTCAAGTTATTTGGACTGAAAGACATGTTTCAAATTCTTTTCAAATTTGTTCAAAATATTTTTCAATTATTATATCAAAACATTAGTTCTACAATCCCCTTTTTGATATAATAAAACCAACTTGAAAATTATTTGAGATTTCTCCCCCTTCAAGTTTAAAAATTTGAATAAGAGATGAAAATTTTAAAAGTAAGTAAAGCTCCCCCTTATTCATTTGAAAATGCAATTTTTCAAAATTAATTCTCCCCTTTTTGTTATATCAAAAAAAATTTAAATGAATTTAAGTTCAAAATAACTTAGAAGGTTACTAAGAATTGATACAAATAAGAATTTTGATTTTAAAATGGCTCTCCCTTACTCATAGCATAAAGCAATGTTAGTTCAACAAACATATATGATTATCTAGTTGTAAATAAGAATAATCTAAATAAAAAGAAAACAACTAGAAATTTTATCACACTTGAATCCAATGGAGGATGTGAAGCCTTCCTTCTTCAAGTGTTCTTCGTTGTGTGTATGGAGCTCCCCCTCAAAATTAGACTTGTTGATCAATCTCCATCACACATTGCAAAAGACAATCAAGTAATTTTTGGTATCCAAATTGCTTTGGATCCATAGGCATTAGTAGCACAAAGTTTAGCCCCTTTAGGAATCCATTTTTCAATTTCATCCTTTTTAGTTGAAGTACTTAGTCCTTTTGGGACCCAAATACTTCTAAAATATTTACCATTCAAAAATCTAGGGGCACTAGATTGTCTAACATAAAAATTTGATTTTTCAAAATTATTTTTCTTTTCAAGCTCTTTGGAAATCAAATCTTTTTCTTCTTGAACTTTATGAAGCAAATTTTGTAAATTAAAATATTTTTGCTCAAACTCATTGAGTTTTGCTTCAAGTTTAATTACGGTTTTAGAAATCAAGTCATTTTGAATTTTCAAGTTTGAAATCACTTTCTTGTTTTTCAAAATGTGATTTTTAAATTCTAAAACCAACTCATCATAGGCATCTTGTAAATAATCAAAAGAATATGAACATGAAGTAGATGAATTAAAAGTTATCATTGAATCTTCTTCGATGGCTATAAGGTAAAGGTTGTCTTGTTCATCGTCGGTGGAGTCTTCATCACTCCATGTAGCCACATATGCCTTCTTCTTATAGCTTGAAGTGCTTGCCCTTTTCTTCTTCAAAGATTCTCGTTTGAGATCTTTTATGGCTTTCTTCATGAAAGGGGCACACTTCTTGAAGAGATGAACTATCTCTTCTACTTCATCCTCCTCCTCACTTGTATCAACATGGTTGCACTTGGAGGACTTGAGAGTCATGGCATTTGTGTTTATGCCAAGCCCTTCGAGTTTCTTCTCCCCCATAGCTCTAATCTCTTTCTTCTTCTTCTTCTTCTCATCTTCTTTGTTTTTCTTTATTATTTGGTGAGTGAGAAGTGACCCCATGAGTAGGGCTGTAAACGAACTGAACGAACACGAACGAGGGTGTGTTCATGTTCGTTCGTTTAACTTTAACCGAACAAATGAACGAACACGAACATAAACGAACACAAAATTTCTTGTTCGTGTTCGTTCGTTAAGGAATGTAGTTTGTTCGTGTTCGTTCATGTTCGTTCGTTAAAATGATAAACGAACACAAACGAACACAAATGAACATAAACGAACATAAACGAACATAAAATTCATTAATATAAGCTGCAACTTCAAAGTTAAAGTCTTCAAATATGACAAAAACATGCATAAACGGTAAATAGTCTACAATAATCTTCAAAGTTAAAGTCTTCGAGTACGACGAAAACATGCAAGTTCAAAAATAAAGTCTTAAAGTAAACATGTTACACAACAAAACAATCTTTTTAAAATCCATCCATCTTCAATAACCTTCAAAACAGTCTTCAACTTGTATTCATGAACAATCTGTCAATCTTCAATTCATTATCCATCCTGATGAAAACCAAACAAATGAAATTATATTAAATTAAAGAAATTATAACAAAAGTTGAAAAGTATACTAAATTAGCAAAAGTATACTAATTCACTCATCCACATTCCTCAATGAAGCTCAACAGATACAATATCTTCATTTTGCTACAACAAATCAAAAAATAAAAAAAATATTAGTCATTGTAAAATAAATTTATTAAATTTTAAAACATTAAAAATACCTTGCTTTTCTTTTTCTCCAACCCATAGTATTGACGATACCAATCAGCTCCACAAATAAGCATATCTATCATCTTAGTTCCTAAAGAGGAACGATGTGGATCAATAATCCTCCCACCAGCACTAAAAGGAGATTCAGAAGCAACAGTAGTGACTGGAATTGTTAGGATATCAACAACCATTTTGGACAAAATCCTAAACTTAAGATTATTCTCCTTCCACCACCCTAAGGCATCAAAATATACGCTAGGCTCACCAATATAAACTCTTTCTTCCAAAAAGTGTCCAATTCTGACTTTACAGTAGCAAAAAGACCGACACTTCTAATATGTTGATCATACTTAGCTATGCCAGTTTTGATACCTTTACCAAATCGACTAGTTAAAGAGTTAATACCACTCTTAAAAGTACCACCAACACTAGCACCTTGACTCTCATCAGTTTCAGTAGATAAAACAACATTTGCTGCTTTATGAGCCTTAACGTACTCTTGGTACAACTCATATAAAGTATCTCGAACTATTTGCATTTGTTTTGGAGCGTCGTCACGTGAATAAATTGCATTGAAAGAAAACTCAAGCAATTTTATTTTATACCTGATTAAAAAAATGACATGATTAACCTTAAATAAATAAATAAAGGTATTAAAAGAAAATTCAAACAATTTAATTTTATACCTTGGATCTAAAACGGCGCCAATCGAAATCAACAAATTGCAAGTGCCCCAATACTTGTCAAACTTTTTCTTAATCTTAGTAGCCATAGCTATCATGTAATCACTTCCCTCCAAAAATACTACATCCAATGCTTCTTTTATCCCAAACAATTCACTAAGAAATAAATTGGAGGTAGGATATTCGGAACCTATATTATATATAAAAATATTAGTAAATCTTGCAAGAAAAATAACTTGTATTAAAATACCAATAATAAAAAAATCAAGTAATACCTGAATGATTTTTTGTGGCTTCATGGAAAAGTGCTAAAAATGAGCAAACCTCTTCAATTTTTTTCCAATCTTTTTCGCTTGGCAAAGTAGTGTATGTGGGCTCTCGATCGGCATAATTCACAAACACTTCTTTGAACTCCAAAGCAGTAGACAACATAGCATATGTAACATTCTATCGAGTAGTAACATCTAAAATCAAATGCTTCTTTGAGATTGAAAGTTGTTTGGCGAGTTCACTAAAGACATGCAACCGACTTGAAGAAGCATTCACATGTTTCACACTCTCACGAACATTACGAATTATGTCTTCAATTTCTCCAAGACCATCCTGGACTAACAAATTAAGAATATGTGCACAACATCGCACATGAAACAATTTTCCACCAACAACAAGTTTCTTCTGAAGATTCAAATTTTTCATCAATTTCCTAGCCACCACATCATTAGTCTTAGCATTGTCCACCGTCAAAGTAGCCACATTTGTCTCAATGTTCCACTCTTTTAGACACTTGAAAAGAGAATCATAGCTACAAATTCCAGAATATGGTGGAGGCACATCAACAAAACTCAGTATACATTTGTGGAGCTTGAAATCAGAATCAACAAAATGGCATTTAATTACCATGTAATGGATATTTTGACTCGATGTCCACATATCTGCAGTGATGCTCACGCGCTTGACAGTGTTTAACAATTTTTGAACTCTTTTCTTTCCAATCTCATAACTGGAAATACAATCTTGTCTAATAGATGCACGTGAAATCTTGTTAAATCCTGGATTTACTTCTTTCATTACCACATTGAATAGTTCATACTCCACAAAATTAAAAGGTAACTCATGAACCATGATCATATGGGAAATAACCTCTCTCATCCTTGCATTGTCAAACTTCTAATTTTAAATCATAGATGAAGAATCCGATTTGCCAGGCACCACTTTTAAATTTAACTAACCTTTGTTAACCGCTTTCATCTTTGGGCAATCACCAATATGCCTATGCAACGATGTACTAGTTCCGTCTTTCATTTTCTTGATTTTTTCTCCACAATGGATGCACTCACACACTTCAGTTCCATTAGGCAATTTAACCAAGCGAAATTGTTTCCAAACTCCCGAAGTCTTCTTTCTCTTCCTTTTAGTGAATGGAGTAGGTTCTTCATTGTTGGCTGCATCAACTTGTTCAGCACCAGCACTAACAGTTGCAGAAGTTGCATCAACTTCTTTGTCATCAGCTATAATTCGAATAGCTTCAGGATTTTGTGTATCTTTCATGGTCAGATTGTTTGTACTTAATTCAAGTTCAGTTGATTCAAATGGCGAATAGCTGTCTAAATATTGATCGTCGTTAAAAGGAGATAGACCACTGCAGGAGACATCAGACATCTGCAGTTCTGATTTAACAATGAGTAAATGTTAGCATTAATAAAAAAATAAAAATATACATTAATTCTTTTCTTTTTTAACATCAAGATTATAATGCATTCTTCCATAAAAAATTCACCAAAACTCCCCTGTGCTTAACTTCCGGCCAAACGTTAATTGAAGAAGGAATACAATAATATTTTTAAAGATAAAAATATTTCCTACTTTTATTATAAGCACTGGGCAGTGGGCAGTCGACAAACAATCCAAATTCCAAACATTGTTTCTACAAAGTCAAGTGCAAAAGCACTATTGATTTTTTTAATTGAAGAAGGAATACAATAATATTTTTATTGAAAACAAAAGAATAAAAAAGAATGTAGCAACACTGGGCAGTCAGCAAACAATCCAAATTCCAAACATTGTTTCTGCAAAGTCAAGTGCAAAAGCGCTATTGATTTTTTTTTAATATAAGAAGTAATACAATAATATTTTTACAAGTATACAAATTACAAGTTACAACAGTAACAATTATACTCAAACTCTCAAAGTAGAAGAAAAAAAGAGGAGGCGTTGGTGGTTGCTCTTACCTGCTAGTCACGACGGTGGCTGGGGCCGCTGGGCTTGACGGCGATGGTGGAATTTGGGGAGAGGCAGAGCAATTTGGATACTAGAGAGAGGCTGAGTTTTGTTTATCGTGAATTTGGGTTTTAGGTTAACAATTAAAGGTATTTTTTAATTAAAATATAAGGTATATTTTAATAAAAATATAAAAACACGTGTTGAAACAAGAACAAAATAACAAGTAAAAAGTTGAAACAAATGGATTAAAAACTAAGGAACAAATTATTTCTAGGTTGGTACTTACTGTCACCAAAATTTGAAGTGAAACGGACCTTGAAGAATTTAAACTCATACCCCCAAATATTATAAGTTTACATAAAATTTATTATATTTTTAGGGAATTCAAAATGATCCAATTAATATGAATGAACTAACATAACCGAACATAAATGAACTTAAATGAACGAACATAAACGAACGTAAATAAACGAACATAACTGAACATAAATGAACGAACATAAACGAACGTAAATAAACGAACATAACCGAACATAAATGAGCGAACATAAACGAACATATTATCGAACGTTCACGAACATAAATGAACGAACAAGCCCTTTGTTCATGTTCGTTCATTTAAATAAATGAACAAAAAATCTTGTTCATGTTCGTTCATTTATTAAATGAACGAACATAAACGAACTTCCCGCCGAACGGTTCATGAACAGTTCACTGAACTTTTAGTTCATTTACAGCCCTACCCATGAGCTCACCAAGCTTCAAAGTCTTGAGATTCTTGACTTCGATGATGGCGGTCCTTTTTGAGTCTCATGACTCGAGAAGGGAGTAGTTGAGCTTTCGGATAAGCTTCTCTTCCGGGATGGCTTCTCCATAACCTTTGAGTCCATTGGTGATGGTGGAGAACCTATCAAACATCTTCTCAATGTCCTCTTCCGAATCTATCTTGAAGTTTTCCTACTCGTGGTTGAGGAGTCCGATTTTGGTTTCCTTTACTTCGTTGGTTCCTTCGTATCTGACTTAGTGCTTGTCCCATACCTCATTGGCATCTTCACAAGAAGACATCTTGTAACACCCGGGTTTAGGGGTCGGGAGAAAATAATATTTAAATAATATTTTGAGTCTCGGTTTTCTAATTAAATAATAAAATATTTTACATGGGCCTCGGGATTTCAAAATGGTTAAGGCTATGTTGGGCCTGTCTCTTGGGTCCAAAATCCATGGACTTTAAGAGATGTGGGTTTTGGCCATTCATTAATGGCATTTTTGTAATAAAATGGTCTTCCGAAATTAAAAACCCCATTTTTGGTTTAAAACACAATTTGTCATCTTCCTTTCCCCATTTTTCACCATTTGAACGACAAGGAAGAGAGCTTATCTTCATCTCACTTTTTCATCCCCTTTCACCTTCATCCTTAGAGCTTTTTGAAAGGTAAATATAGTTTTGACTTGGCCTTGCTATCCTCTACATTTTGGTATTTTTAGATTTCACTAAAACTATGTATTTTACATTTGGGTTTTTCAAAGTTTTAAGCTAAAGGTTAAAGCTTTATGGGTTTTTACTAAATCTTTTGATTTGTTATTGTTAGATATGACGTTTATGAACCAAATGGTCCAACATATATAATTTTTAAAGTGTTTTATAAGAATTCCCGAATTTGGGTTTTGGTGGGTTTTAGGAGGGTTTTTAGTTGAGTTTTGGGTGTGTTCTATGTTGGAATTTGAAGGTTGATGTTAGGGTAATAGTTGGGGGCTGTTTTGGAAGCTTTTGAGTGTGCTAAAAAGGTTGAAATCATGAGTTTTGGTTAGGGTTTGAGGGCTGCTCGGGTTTGGTGTTTTTGGGGGGTTGTTCTTGGCTTGGAATCTTGTGTTTATTGCTTGAATGGTGTTCCGGGTTGCTACATTGTTGTATGAGCTGATTCGAGGTTGTTTTATTTGTGTTGAGATAATTAGAAACAAGAGAAGACAATGGTAAAGCTTCGGGAGTGAATCCGGAAACTTGAAGACCTTGGTTGCTTGGTAGTGGAGCTTGGAGGTGAATGTGAGTGGTTAAAATGTTTTAAATGGTTTTGAGCAATTGGTTCAAGCATGTGGACTAGGTTGGGATTGGTAAACCCACCTAGAGTTGGGATTAGAGTGGTAGCCTAATCCCAAGATTTGATTAGAGACTTTGGTTGCACTCTTTAATGGTTGTTTATGCCTCTTGATTAATTAAGATTGTGGTGTTATGTATAATGTGTTATGCATGTATATTGAGGCTTGGATTGATGCATTGATATATGCATGTGGATTGTGCATGATAGTGATCATGGTGAGTACGTGCTAAGCACGGAAGGTGTTTTGAAATGATGTTGTGAAAGGTTATGAACTGTGTTTAATATTGGCACTAGTATGCTTGGGTACAATGATCGATCATTAGGATGTAGTGTGCACACGAGAGTCAAAGTCGCGCGTGGCCTTGGTGGCGTTGAGGCACCAAGGAGGAGTATGGTGATGTAATATTCCACCGGAAATGTTTATATATAAGTCGGTGATGAGTGGAATCCCATCGACGGGGCGTGAGGATGAGTGGAATCCCCTCCGCGAGAACCGGTGATGAGTGTAATCCCACCGAAGGTAATGGTTGTGTTGGAAATACGTTCCAACTTGTTATCCGCGTATTCGAGTCATAGCTAGGTGCCAATATGTTATGAAATGTGATTCCAATATGGATTGATATATGTTGTTGCTAATACATTGATATATGTATTTTCGTGTGTTGGGTTTATGAAATGTTGATCATGGCATAGTTTTGATTATATGTTCATGCATCATGTATATTTTGGCTCATGTGGAACGGAGGTAAGATCATGCATCCCATCATGGTAGATGCTCGTGCTTGGACCCTGCATTGTCGAAGGTTTGTTTTATGAGCTTACCCTCACTAAGCTTTTATGCTTACGCTCTTTTTTGTTCGACAATGCAGATCAATAGCTTGTGGGTGGCGAGGGCAAGGAAGGGCCTCCAAGTGTCGCTTTTGGTTAGCTCAAGTATGAACTTTAAATTGAAATATTGTAATAGTTAAGCAATGGGATAGGTGTTGATGATTTGAATGCTTTGGATTTATGTTGATGTTGGTGTGGCTTGTTGTTGCCTTGTTTCGTAAATCGTGCTTTGATCCTTATCTTGCATGCTATGTGTGTGTTGGCTAAGGCATGTAACCTTAAAAGCTATGTATGCTTCCCTTGTGGTGAATGTATGATCTTTTAAAATGGATGCTCCTTATCATGCATCCTTATGTAATTTGTGTATGTTTGAAATAGGGTGCATGCCTCTAGAACGTGATTGTATGTTATGTATAGTTTTTTGGGTCGTTACGGGTGTTTGGGATTGTTTGGAGATGCTTAAAGCGGGTTTTGGGAATTTGCAGGTTGTAGGTGTTTCGAAACGGGCTAAGACGTTTCGAAACGGGTGTGGTTCCAGGGTCCCCCGTATCGGAACTCGTTTCGGTACGGTTTGGCCAATGTGAGCCCCTGTTTCGAAACAAGTTTCGAAACACTTTGGCCACTGTAAATGCTTGTTTCGAAACGGGTATCGAAACACCTAGGCAAAACGTGACCCTGTTCCGAAACGGGGTGGAGACGTTTCGGTACGAGTACCTAACTTTTTGAATTGGAGCTCGTGTTTCGAAACGGGTGATGTCTGTTTCGAAACACAGGCCTAAAAATGGGCTTTTTGACATCTCTAAGGGTCTCAAGGGTTGGGCTTAGGCCCTGTTTGCAGTTAGGCTTCTCGTGAGCCTTGTTTCCACTGTCGTGTCTCACATAGGACATAATAATGCATTTAGACAAGATATAAATAAAAGAAATTTTCTAGGGTTGCTAACCGAGGGGGAACCTTAACGGATTTCGCTTCGGTTTTCCCCGTGTAGCCTACTCGGACCGGTCATCCGGCCAGACCGGGACGAGGGGATTACATTTGTTGGTATCAGAGCCTAAGGTTTTCGAGATCTTGGGCAGGTAAGTGAGGTAAGTTAAGTTCTTGTATTGAAATTGCACGGTGGTTGCTTGCCATGTAAGCATGTTGCTTGTTATACGAGTATGTTGTGATGTGTGATTGTTTGATTGTGAATGTATGTTGTTTGATCGTGTGTGTGTGTTGCTTGAAGCATGTTGAGTAGAGTCCCATTGCTTCTATTACATCAGAAAAAGAAATTTTTTTAAGTGAGGGAATCATACTTGAGCCACTTGGACCCTTTCCTTTGCTAACCCAATTTATATGTTAATTTGTTATTGTTATTGATTTATTGCTTTTTAGTAAGTTTGAGGCCAAGGCGTGGGCCATGAATCCGTAAGTAGAAGTTGTGGTTTCTGAAAATGTGGATGATGTTGAGGAAGTTCTTTGCTATAGTTAGGGGAGCATGGTTGTACCGGAGTTGAGGTACAATTTATTTGTTCGAGTCCGTGTGTAGGTGGGCTGGCTCCGGTTGTTAGGGGACGATGTGATCAATTCTGGTATTAGTGGGTAAAAGAAGTGAAGACTTGTGAGTGAGTTTAAGAGTTGTATCGATGTTATAGTAGATAAGCCCTTGGTACAGTTTTGAGTTGTCCCTTCTGATTGATTCTGAATCTGTACTTCTGTATATTGTTAGCCAGCATGCAAAGTTTGATTGTGCCCGGTGAAGTGTTAGAGGTAGGTACGAGCACCTTAGTTCTTTTGGCGATATCAAGGTAAGGGTCTCGTGTAAGTAATCTAAAACTTAGAAATGTTAGTTGGTGATCGTTGGGGTTCGGTCTATGGTTTTAATACAAGACAGTCGATCAGTATCTGTGAGTGGGAATTGATTTGTGTGATTGGGCCAGTGTGCATCTGAGTTGTCTCCTAGCAAGAAGGAGAAATGAAGTCGCTTCCGATATAGTTGAGCCGAGAAGGAAGTCTTGAGCTTTGGCTTCAGATTGTTGGTAGTGGAATGTTTCGAGTCGTTAGGACCGATGTTATAGAACAAGTTCCAGCATGATTGTTTGTGTGTGATCAGAACTGAATTTTGAAGTTCGAGATGCACTAATAACGGTTTTGAAGAGTTAGGCACGTTGAAGGGCCAGCCTTAAAACAAGAGGACCGAAAATTATCAACTGTGTACATGTGAAGTTGCAATTTCCGCGGATTCATCCTTTTGTGTGAGCGTGCAAAAGGTTAGATATCTCTGTTGAGATCTTAGACGTAGGGACGCATGTGACTAGTCCTTTGTGGTGAGATAGTGATGGTCAGAAGTATGTACAGAAGATGTTTGTTGATGGTTTAGGGTTACGTGTTTCTATTAGATGTGAAGTAATTGTCTTTTCATGGTTTCGATGTAACATTGGATATGGTTCGGCTTGTAGAGCACAGATTTAGGGTATACGTTGAGACAAAGAGAGAGTTGCCTTGAAGTTGCAGATTTCTGTGAGACTGTAGTGGTAGGTGAAGATGTGAACTCCTTATCAAATGTAGATCCAGCTTTAGAGGTCAAAGATTGATTGAGTTTGGTTGACAGGCTTGCCTATAAAATATGATGGATTCGATTTTTGAATGAGGATTAGACTGTAAAATGTTAGAATAGTTTGTGTTTTTCCTAAAAGTGTTTGGAAGAATTGCCCGGTTTGTCTCTTGATAAGGAGGAAGAGTTTGTTATTGAGACCGTCTCTGAGTTTGCTCATGTTTTGATTGTTCTGTATTTTATGGTTCCCGAAAGAATTGAGAGTGTTGAAGAATCAACTTCGAGATTTGTTAGATCGTAGATTCATTAGGCCTAGTACATCATCTTAGAGTATGACAGTGCAATTTGTGAAGAAGAGAGAAGACAATACGAGAATGTGTTTAGATTACAGACAGTTGAAACAATTGACAGTGAATAATTAGTATCCATTTTTGAGCGTCAGTGGTTTGTTGATCAGTTGGGGTGTGCTCCAGTCTTTTCAAAGAATAATTTGAGATCCGATTACTACAAGTTGAAAGTGAGAGAAGTTGATGTACCGAAGACAGCTTTTGGGGCAAGATGTGATCGCTTTGAGTTATGAGTTATGCCGCTTTGTTTGACTAGTGTGTTAGTTACTTTTATAGAGATGTTGAGCAGAATATTTCCTGAGTTCCTTGATCAGTTTGTAGTAGTTCTCATAGATTATATGGGTATATTCACGTGCCGAGGAAGATCATGAAAGCTTTGGAGTTAGTGTTGTAGACTCTATTAGAGAATTAGTTGTATGCCAAGTCGAGCAAACGTGAACTCCGAGTCAAGGAAGATGTTCTCCTAGGACATGTAGACTAGCCGAGTGTATTAGAGTAAATCCCATGTAGGCAAAAGAAGATGTGAGTTAGAAGAAACCGAAGACAGTGACCGGTATCTATAGTTCCTAGGTCTAGCATTGTTACTATCGGGGAATTGTAAATAGTCTTACGAAGATAGCTGCTCATTTGACAGATTGCTACAGAAGAATGTTCAGTTTGTATGGTCAGATGCGAGACAACGAGCCCTTGTGAAACCGAAAGAAACTTTGAAGAGAGCTTTGACCTTGATCCAGCCTATATCAGAGAAAGAATTTGTGAACCATAGTGATGCGTTACATATAAGGTTAGGTTGTGTGCTTATGCAAGATAGAAGATTTATGGCTTATTCGTCGAGACAGTAGAAAGTACATGAAAAGAATTATCTGACACGAGACATAGAGTTAACTGCAGTTGTAATTGCTTCGAAGACTTTGAGACAAAGCATGTATAGTAAGAAATGCACAATATATACTTATCATCAGAACTTGAAATAATTGACGATTTAGGAAGGTTTGAAACTTGAACAACATAAGTTGTTAGAACTACTTGAAGACCGTAATCTCAAGATTGAGTATCATCCGAAGAGAGTTAACGTAGTAACCGATGCTTCGAGTTGTTTTTGCTGAGCTATGTTTGAGTTGCGAGCTATAATTACCGGATTCAGATTATCAAATTATAGTGGTTTTGTGGCCGAATTTTAGGTTAAGCCTACGTCGAGTCATAATACTTAAGGAGAAACAGTTGCAAGACAGGTTCTTGGCATCTCACGTGCAAGACATAGTGGAAGGAAGACCTTCAGGATACAATATTAGAGATGATAGAGTTTTGCGTTTTAGAGACAGAATAGTTGTACCGAATGACATAGTGTTTTGAGACGTATTGTTTTGGCCGAAGCACACGACAACTCATTGTATTGCATCTGAGTAGTATGAAAACGTATTGTGGGTTGAAGATGAGTACTTCTAGATTGAGTTGATGAATGATGTGGTTCAGTATGAGAGTGAGTGTATAATTTGCCAGCGTGTCATGACTGAGCGTCAGTTTTCTTCTAGTTTGTTACATCCGTGGGAGGTTCTTAATGGAAGTGGGTAACAGAGATTTGAGATTTCAGCTAGATTTTTGAAGACGTCTGCATGGTGTTTGGTTACCTGTTGAAGTCAGATGACCAGTTAGAGAAAGTGATGGGTCAAGTATTCAAACAGTGCTGTATGAGATTGTGAATCGGGCTAGTTTTGTTGTTTATCTGTTGCGGTTACCACCAGAGTTAGAAAGGGGATTCGTAATGTGTTTTGTGTATCTTGGATTCGGGAATGTGAGTCAGATCTGTTCTGTGCTATGTTTGTAGAAGAGATTGAGTTGAGTTTAAAATTGACAAGCTATGGAGAACCGTTGAGATCTCAGCATCAGATAGTTAATGTTTGTGTGGTAAGTTTACCGAGTTAGTGAGAATGTTATAGTAAGAAAGGAAGAAAAGTGTGTAAGACCAAATTTCGTGGTAATTCCTGTCCGATGAATTTCGGGGATGAAATTCCTTAAGTGGGGGAGATTTGTAACACCCGGGTTTAGGGGCCGGGAGAAAATAATATTTAAATAATATTTTGAGTCTCAGTTTTCTAATTAAATAATAAAATATTTTACATGGGCCTCGGGATTTCAAAATGGTTAAGGCTATGTTGGGCCTGTCTCTTGGGTCCAAAATCCATGTACTTTAAGAGATGTGGGTTTTGGCCATTCATTAATGGCATTTTTGTAATAAAATGGTCTTCCAAAATTAAAAACCCCATTTTTAGTTTAAAACACAATTTGTCATCTTCCTTCCCCCATTTTTCACCATTTGAACGACAAGGAATAGAGCTTCTCTTCATCTCACTTTTTCATCCCCTTTCACCTTCATCCTTAGAGCTTTTTGAAAGGTAAATATAGTTTTGACTTGGCCTTGCTTTTCTCTACATTTTTGTATTTTTAGATTTCACTAAAACTATGTATTTTACATTTGGGTTTTTCAAAGTTTTAAGCTAAATGTTAAAGCTTTATGGGTTTTTACTAAAGCTTTTGATTTGTTATTGTTAGATATGACGTTTATGAACCAAATGGTCCAACATATATATTTTTTAAAGTGTTTTATAAGAATTCCCGAATTTGGGTTTTGGTGGGGTTTTATGAGGGTTTTTAGTTAAGTTTTGGGTGTGTTCTATGTTGGAATTTGAAGGTTGATGTTAGGGTAATAGTTGTGGGCTGTTTTGGAAGCTTTTGAGTGTGCTAAAAAGGTTGAAATCATGAGTTTTGGTTGGGGTTTGAGGGCTGCTCGGGTTTGGTGTTTTGGGGGGGTTGTTCTTGGCTTGGAATCTTATGTTTATTGCTTGAATGGTGTTTTGGGTTGCTACATTGTTGTATGAGCTGATTCGAGGTTGTTTTATTTGTGTTGAGATAATTAGAAACAAGAGAAGACAATGGTAAAGCTTCGGGAGTGAATCCGGAAACTTGAAGACCTTGGTTGCTTGGTAGTGGAGCTTGGAGGTGAATGTGAGTGGTTAAAATGTTTTAAATGGTTTTGAGCAATTGGTTCAAGCATGTGGACTAGGTTGGGATTGGTAAACCCACCTAGAGTTGGGATTAGAGTGGTAGCCTAATCCCAAGCTTTGATTAGAGACTTTGGTTGCACTCTTTAATGGTTGTTTATGCCTCTTGATTAATTAAGATTGTGGTGTTATGTATAATGTGTTATGCATGTATATTGAGGCTTGGATTGATGCATTGATATATGCATGTGGATTGTGCATGATAGTGATCATGGTGAGTACGTGCTAAGCACGGAAGGTGTTTTGAAATGATGTTGTGAAAGGTTATGAACTGTGTTTAATATTGGCACTAGTATGCTTGGGTACAATGATCGATCATTAGGATGTAGTGTGCACACGAGAGTCAAAGTCGCACGTGGCCTTGGTGGCGTTGAGGCGCCAAAGAGGAGTACGGTGATGTAATATTCCACCGGAAATGTTTATATATTAGTCGGTGATGAGTAGAATCCCATCGACGTGGCGTGAGGATGAGTGGAATCCCCTCCGCGAGAACTGGTGATGAGTGTAATCCCACCGAAGGTAATGGTTGTGTTGGAAATGCGTTCCAACTTGTTATCCGCGTATTCGAGTCATAGCTAGGTGCCAATATGTTATGAAATGTGATTCCAATATGGATTGATATATGTTGTTGCTAATACATTGATATATGTATTTTCGTGTGTTGGGTTTATGAAATGTTGATCATGGCATAGTTTTGATTATATGTTCATGCATCATGTATATTTTGGCTCATGTGGAACGGAGGTAAGATCATGCATCCCATCATGGTAGATGCTCGTGCTTGGGCCCTGCATTGTCGAAGGTTTGTTTTATGAGCTTACCCTCACTAAGCTTTTATGCTTACGCTCCTTTTTGTTCAACAATGCAGATCAGTAGCTTGTGGGTGGCGAGGGTAAGGAAGGGCCTCCAAGTGTCGCTTTTGGTTAGCTCAAGTATGAACTTTAAATTGAAATATTGTAATAGTTAAGCATTTGGGATCGTTTGGAGATGCTTAAAGCGGGTTTTGGGAATTTGCAGGTTGCAGGTGTTTCGAAACGGGTGTGGTTCCAGGGTCCCCTGTATCAGAACTCGTTTCGGTACAGTTTGGCCACTGTGAGCCCCTGTTTCGAAACAAGTTTTGAAACATTTTGGCCACTGTATATGCCTATTTCGAAACGGGTATCGAAACACCTAGGCAAAATGTGACCCTGTTCCGAAACGGGGTGGAGACGTTTCGGTACGGGTGCTTGACTTTTTGAACTGGAGCTCGTGTTTCGAAACAGATGATGTCTGTTTCGAAACACAGGCCTAAAAATGGGCTTTTTGACATCTCTAAGGGTCTCAAGGGTTGGGCTTAGGCCCTGTTTGTTGTTAGGCTTCTCGTGAGCCTTGTTTCCGCTGTCGTGTCTCACATAGGACATAATAATGCATTTAGATAAGATATAAATAAAAGAAATTTTCTAGGGTTGCTAACCGAGGGGGAACCTTAACGGGTTTCGCTTCGGTTTTCCCCGTGTAGCCTACTCGGACCGGTTATTCGGCCAGACCGGGACGAGGGGGTTACACATCTTCTCGTAGATGTTGGGGTTCAATGCACAAAAGATGATGTGCAAGGCTTTGCAATTAAGCTCCATCTTCTTGTGATCATCAGCGCTCCAATCCGTCTTCCTTCATTGTGGCACGAACGAACCGTCTTCTACTATGTCCCAAAGCTTGTAGTCCTTAGACTTTATGAAAACATCATTCTTGTCTTCCTATGGGCATAGTGTGTTCCGTCGAAGAATGGTGGCTTGTCGATGGATTGCGACATTTGATCGATTGGTTGATATGTTGTATCGAGCTTCCCGGATCACCTCAATAGGATGTTAATCCTCTTTTATTGAGCCTCACTCTGATACCAATTGTTTAGTTTTTATGGTGCTCGATTTCTTTAAATCGAATTGCTCGCCAAGTGGTGGAGAAGTGGAATATTGGGTGATTGTGGTGGAAGCAAAAAGATAGAAGTTTTGAACAATGATTTAGAGTGGTTCAGCTTTCTAACCAAAGCCTACATCCACTACCTTAGCTTCCTACCAAGGATTTCAAACAAATTCACTATGAATTTCGTCCCCTTTTCTAGGCTAAAGAGGCAACCTTTACAACCCTCAAAGCTTTCAACCCAAAACTTGAGTAAACACTCTTTACAAGAGAAATTCAAAGCAAACAAGAAATCCCTCTAATAGGTATGTGTTTGCAAATCTAAGCACTCACCCAAAACCTAGAACACTTGAGCAAATATAACAATTTTGGCTCACTACTGTTTGTCTATACAAGAAATTGACAATTAGGCACTAAGACATATTTTCTATCATATGATGTTTGACAATTGAGGCATTAGCCTTCTCTTGATTCTTGGAGGTCCCTTTTATACTCCTAATTGAGTTTGTAGTTGTTACTAGTCGTTGGGGTTTAATTGGAGCCGTTAGAGACTTTATTTCCCATATTAATTGCAGTTCTGGTACCTTCCGTATCGGTACACGGGGAACCGTATCGGTACACCCTTCTTCAGAACTAGTCGTTGTGCTCTTGTCAGCCTAAGCGTATCGATACACTTGAGAGTGTATCGATACAGTCTGCAATTTAAAAGTCCGTAGGGGAATAGCCGTTGGGGGTTGTTAAAGTATGGATCCGTACGCTTAAGAGGCGTACCGAAACGACCTCTATCCGTATCGATACGGGCAAGCCTATATCGGTACGGGTTTTGGTAGAATCAAACTTTGGTAAAAAAAAGTATTGATACGGGCTTACTGAAAAGCCAGGTTTGAATTTATTAAAACATTAAAATCTTTGCCAAAAACCCTTTTAAAAGCCTCAAACTTATTTTCAAGTTGTTTGGACTTAAAGACATGTTTCAAATTCTTTTCAAATTTGTCCAAAACATTTTTTAACTATTATATCAAAACATTAGTTCTATATTTAGGGTTTAGGATTTATGGTAGCATTTAGGGTTTAGGATTTAATATTTAGTATTTATGGTAGGATTTAGGGTTTATGGTTAGTATTTAGGGCTTATCATTTATGGTTTGGGGTTTAGTGTTTATGATTTATGGTTAATGTTAGTTTTTAGTGTTTAGGGTTTAGTGTTTATGTTAAAATCTAGGGATTATGGGCTAGTGTTTATGGTTTAGGGTTTAGGGTTTTGTTAGTGTTTAGTGTTTAACATTTAGGTTGTAGGATTTAGGTTAGGGTTTAGGGTTTAAGTTTAGGGTTTTATGTTTTATGGTTTAGGTTAGTGTTTAGGGTTCATGGTTCAAAATTTAGGGCATTATTTAGGGTTTATGGTTTAAGTTGGTGTTTAGGGTTTAAGGGCTAATGTATACTTTTAAGGTTTAGGGTTTAGGTTAATGGTATTAGTTTAGGATTTATGGTAACATTTAAGGTTTAGGGTTTATGGTCACATCTAAGATTTATGATTTAGTGTTTATGGTATCATTTAGGGTTTAGAGTTTAGAATTAGGATTTATGGTTTAGGGTTTATGATCTAGAGTTTATGTTAATATGTGTGGTTTAAGTTTTAGGGTTTAGATTAGTGTTTAGCATTTAGAGTTGAAGAGAACGTAGTTTGTTTTACGGAAAAATATATGGTAAAACAAACTGCAAAAAAATGTAAAGAAAAAATAGTCAAATGTAATTCAAACTCCTTTGACCATGTGAAACTACCTGAACCAAACACTGTAAATCACGGAAATTGAATTCCGAATTCAAACTACATGAAACAAACACACCCTTACTGGGGTAATATTTATTATAGTTTAAAGTAATAACATGTTTGACCAATGGGATTTGTCCAAGTGATAAGTAGTTTGGTATCGCTTAAGTAGATCTCAAGTTCGAGGATTTGTGTATGCAGAAAATTCTTCATGGGAGACTCACCCACCAAAACCAAGCGTGCGACGCCTGTCTGTCAAGATTAACTATGACAAAGCCCCAAAGTACTGAGGGAACAACTAAAAATAATAATAGCATATTTGTAATTTTAGCACAATTGGTGTTCGAGTTGACTTGTGATACTAAACTCGATCATAATTTCAATCAACAGCATGGACATAAATTCTAAATTAAAAAATATATTTTTATGTATAGTACTTTTGAAAAAAAAAGATAGGTTAACAAATGATTATTCGTGGCTAGTAAAAGTTATTTGTACAAACTACAACCATTATTAGTACGAATCCTTCATTATTATTTATTCTATTTAAAGATTTGTAAATTTATGGGAAAAAAGTCTATATAAAATATTCATTATAGTTTAAAGTACGAAATATGTTTGGTGAGTTGTGGAGTATCAAGTTCGTTACTATTTGTTGCATGTTGGCAACTCTGGAAACTGAGATGTTCAATGCTACTTGATGATGGATTTGTTGAATAGGGAAACTTTGTGCACTATTGTTTACGGCTTTCCAGTGAGTTTTATGACTAAAGGTGTGCGCGCACCGTTCCTTCTCCAGGGGTACACCAGGCAGGTAAGTGGCAGGCCTCAGATGAGGGTTGGGTAAAGGTTAACTGTGATGGTGTTGTTTCTAATATCGAGGAGAAGGCAACCATTGGAGGGGTGATACGTGACCGTCATGGAAATTGGATGTTCGACTTTACTCAAGACATTAGTTTTCTTGGGAATCCAAAAAGTAATAGCACTGGCATTATTAGAAATAATTAGTTCTTTAGGAATTCATACACTCCTAATCTTCTTACCATATAAGGGTCTTGAGAGGCCTCTTTGTTTGTAGCCATTAAAGTTTCTTTACATAGTTAGGTTTTGAAGAACTTACTTTTTCAAAACTTTGCTTAGAAAAGCTTTAAGATCACTCACCTCTTTGTAGTGATCATCATGAATTTTAAAAAGAATGTTGTTTAAATCATGATTTTTCTTTTCAAAGTCATTTTGTTTTTGATGTAAATCAAAAACATTCTTTTCAAATTCGGAGTTGGCTTTGAAAAGGGAACCGTTTTGGGTTTTCAAATCGGAAATCGCTTTTTGCTTTTCAAAATAGATTTCTTGAATTTTTTCTACCAACTCGTCATAAACCTCTTGTAACTCATCATATGCTTCATGAAGTTCATCAAAGGATAAATCAAATGAAGATGAGTTAGAGGTTATCTTAGGATCATCCTCGAGTGCCATGAGGCAAAGGTTGGCTACTTCTTGCTCCTTTTCATCGGATGTTTCCTCATCGCTCTAAGTAGCAACGTGAGTCTTGAGCTTCATCTTCTTCCCGAAGCTCTTACTTTTTTTGAGTTGGGGGCAATCGGTTCTAATGTGCCCCGGCTTCTTGCACTCAAAGCAAATGAGTTGATCATTTTCTTTCTCTTTGCTCTTGTTCTTGAAATCCTCTCTTCAGTTGAACTTTCTTCCCCCGATTGGATTTCATGAACCGAGTGAATCGTTTGGCTAGTATAGTCATTTTTTCATCTTCCTCCTCACTCAAATAGCTTTCCTCTTGAGAAGCCTTGAGAGCAATTCCGATCATTTTCTTCTCGATTTCCTTCTTATTGACCATTTTTTCTTCTCTTTTCTTCTCATATTCTCTACTCTTCTTCATAATCTCATGAGTAAGGAGAGAACCCACAAAAGCATCGAGCTTCAAGGTCTTTAAGTCGTTTTCTTTGATGATGGCGGTCCTCTTTTCATCCTATGACTAGGGAAGGGAGTAGATGAGCTTTCGAACTAGCTTGTCCTCGGGGATGATTTCTTCTAAGCCCTTGAGACTGTTGACAATGACAAAGAATCGATCGAACATTTTGGTGATGCTCTCATCCGGCTCCATCTTGAAATTCTCGTAGCTCAAGTTGAAGAGTTCAATCATGGTCTCCTTAACGTCTTTTGTGCCTTCGTAAGTGGTCTCGAGCTTGTCCCATATCTCCTTCGCACTTGTGCAGGAAGACATCTTCGAGTACTCATCCGGTCCAAGAGCACAAAAGAGCATGTGCATAGCTTTATTTTTGCTTCATCGAAATTGTTGGTCTATCTTCGATTACATCCCAAAGGAGGTAATCGTTAGATTTGATGGAGGGCCTCATTCTATTTTTCCAATAAAGATAGTTATCCCTATTGAAGAATTGCAGTTTAGTGATGGATAGAGACTCGTACATGTTATTTCTGGAAGTAGAGACCATGACTTGACTTCAAGTTGATTGAATCACCTTCAAGGAATGTCTCAACAGTTGTTAGACCTTCAATTGAGCTTCGCTTTGATACCAATTGTTAGGATGATTAATCAACTCAGTTTGACCAAGAGGGGGTGAATTGGTACTTTTAAAAATGAAGGGAAGCAAATGAAAATAAGAATATTGAAGACACAGGGATTTATAGTGGTTCAAGCTTCTAACAAGCTCTACATCCACTATCTTAGCTCCCCACTAAGGATTTCAAACAATCCATTAAGAATTCTTCCTCTTTTCTAGGTTAAGGAGGCAACCGTTACAACCGATCAAAGCTTTCTACCCAAAGCTTGATTAAATTCACTCACTTTACAAGAAAGAATGGCAAATAGAAGAAAACCTCTCAAAGGTAAATGATTTGCCCAATTTACAATATCATTCAACCCAAACTTGAAAATGAATGGATACAATTTAAGAACACTCAAGTGGGTTACAAAGGATTTGACTCTAATAAGCTCAAAGTAGGTTGGATTTGTGCTTGAATGTTTTTGACTTGTTAACTTCTTGTTGCTGAAGCTTTGGAGACTTGATTTTATATCCCCTCATCGATTTCTAACCATTTGGGTGGTTAGGATCATCAATAGAGTCGTTAGGCTGCATTTTTCTTGCAATAGATATTGTTTGGAAACCTACCGTATCGGTACCTGCCATAAAAAGAAGTAATTGTTGTACAAATGAGTATCGATACACTTAAGGGCATATCAAAATGAGTAAATAAGAAAACATAGCCGTATCGAAATGGTAAAGGACGTATATGTACGGATTTTACTCACTGGAATTTGAGGAAATAGTCATTGGAAAAATATATCGGTACGCCTATGGGGTGTATAGGTACAGTTTAACTGAATTTTGAAGTTTGTTGATTCCAAGACTGACAAGACAACAGTCACTGCACCAAATTTGGTACATAGCAGCATTTTTAGATCAAACGCCGCTAATTTTGTACATATCGCGACGTTTAAATAAAGAAACGTCACAAAAGGATAAGCTTCGCGGCGTTTACAAAAAACGCTGCTATATACTAATATAAAGTGGCGTTTCAACAAAAATGCTGGCAGAATAAGCGATTTAGTTGCGTTTATTTAGCTAAACGCCGCAATTGTTATACTTTAACGACGTTTGATTTAGGCAAAATGACAAAAGATGCCCTCAACGTTTGCATGTTTTTTCATTTAGCCCCCTATTCTTTTTTTTGGTCCAAATATGCCCCCAACGTTTGCTTGTTTTGTCATTTGGCCCCCTATTCTTTCTTTTGGTCCAAATATGCCCCCAACGTTTCATTCATAGTCCAAATATGCCCCTGTTGGATGTAAACTGTTAATCAACTGACGGTCAACAGCTTATAAAAATTTTTTGATGTGGCATCAGCAGATCTTAATACGTGGCAAGTCCAGTCAGCATCAGTTGTTGAACGTCAGTTGACTGACAGTTTCCATCTAACGGGGGCATATTTGGACCAAATTGAAACGTTGGGAGCATATTTGGACTACGAATGAAACGTTGGGGGCATATTTGGACCAAAAGAAAGAATGAGGGGCCAAATGACAAAACAAGCAAACGTTAGGGGGCATATTTGGACCCAAAAAATAAATAAGTGGTCAAATGACAAAACATGCAAACGTTAAGGGCATCTTTTGTCATTTTGCCTTTGATTTATCAAACGCCGCAATCATTTTTATTTGCCTATTACTCTTCCTCACGCGAAAATCGCATATTCGCATTGCTGTTTTAGATAGAAATTTTGAAAACTTTCCTCTTTGCCTTCATTTTGGATCTTCGGCCGCCAAGAAGTTCTGGTACACTTTTCGCTCCTCTTAATTTTTAGTGTTTTCTGGTTTTGATGTTTAGTTTCAGGTTCCTTAATCTTTCGATTGAGGTTTAACAGCAAAGAAGCGAACTCTATTTAACTTTTTTCTTTGAAGTTAGGGTTTCGTAACTGCTTTTGAAGATCTCTTTTTTTCCCCTTTTAATTTTTGCAGAATTTGAATTCTTTGTATACATTCCCGTGATTAAATTATTTGTCTATAATCGATTACAATGTGCAGATGTATTTGATGAGTACGGAGAAGGTACAACTCATCTTTCGATTGCATGTTTTACAATTGATGATGAAATTAGTGATTTTGTGCATTGTTTGTTTGTTTATGTAATGTGAAGGCAAACAGGCAACATGTAAGAAGAAGATTGAGAGAGGTGTTGCCTTCCCCACTTGTCTTTCTGTCAACAACAATGTTTGTCATTTCTCTCCACTTGCTAGTGATACCTCCGAGCTACAAGAAGGTGATATGGTGAAGATGTAAGCTCCATGTACTTTTTTTTTCTTCTTATTTTGACGTTTTTGAATATTTTGTTGGGATTTAATGCTTTTTACCCTTCATGCAGTGATATGGGTTTATTGCTGTAGTTGCGCACACTCATGTTGTTCAGGAAGGGCCAGTCACTAGCAGGAAGGCTGATGTTGTTGCTGCTGCAAATACCGCTGCTGAAGTTGCCTTGAGGCTTGTCAGGCCCGGGAAGAATGTAATTATTCTGCAGAAACATCCTTTGTTATTCTTGTTTTTTCTTTAGCTATTGTGCTATTTTTTATCTTATAATTCTTGAGCCAACCTTTTGATTTTCTAGTTGAATTTTGGGTCAAAGACTTTCCAGTTTTGACTTCTAAATTATGAATTTTGTTCCCCTAAACGATGAATGTCTTTTATTAGCTATGGATCTAAATCCAAATGAAGCTTTTTGTCATAGTTACTCTGATTGGGGAATTGATCTCTCAACACACTATGCCTTTTGATTTAATCCGTGGAAAATGATTGAAAGATGTATAATAGAAATTTGAAGGCATGTCAACTTTGCCGAGGCGATTAATCTTTTATTGATCTTTTCTTTTCCCTGTTGCCAATATTATGTTTTGTCATGTTAGGCTGCCTTAGATTAGTACATCTTTTATTGGTTTGTGCTTGTTGCCCTGCATGACCAACATTTTCTTTATCAGCAACATGAAGTAGGTACAACCTCCTGGCTGGTGGCTGTTTTTATTGAACTTTTGAGAAACACTGTCAAGCAAATGCTATATTTTCATTGTTTCAAAGATTTACTTTGTGCACAAATTGGTTTCTTTTCTGGTATCGATAGCTTTTTTTCTTAAATATACATCTTTTGTTCGTTCACATGATCTCTACGTGATGAAGATAATCTTGAGCTATGGATTCCATTGAACTGATGTGCTTTATTTTTCAATTAGATCTCAGATTTATAATCCAATCCTCTAATTAATTTCCTTAATTTCAATTTTTATTTTGTTTGCAAAATACCTTTTTAATTTTCATTGCATATTGACTGAATTGTATATATATATATATCGGAGTATTGTTTCCTTTTCTTTATGTTTCACTTGTAATGTTGTTTTTTGCCACCTACTAAATTGTGTTTCGTGTTATCACTGCTTGCTAACAGATATCATTTTCTTCTTCCACGTCCCCCTTCTTTTAATCTATGAACTTGATTAATGTTCTCTTATTTTTCAGCTATAGTTCTAAGTAAATGCTTTTGACTTATGTAGGTGAGCTTGACAATGAATATATCGGCTGATCTGCAACCGTTGTTTACATGGAACACAAAACAGGTTTGCTTCTAACAAGTGATGTTGATACACTTGCTGCTTTCGAACTATGCAGTTTCTTCAGCTACATTTGCATACAGCTTGATGCAGCAAGTGGCTGATGACTATGGATTGAGGTCTCAGTCGGGTTGCCGCAGCCAGCTGCTCATGCGGTTTCAATGAAGACACATAAAAGTTTTTAGCGGAAATTTTTTGTTGTTGCAAATGTATCGCTTCTTATTGCCATACTCCAATTTTGTTTGTTTGGTATCCCTAAAACTCAAATATTATAATATGGTGACTGATTATTGTTTTAATATTTGGCAATTGATTAAAATATATTCTAAGATTTTATACTTTTGTACATTTAAATTTTAGTCCTTTTACAGTTCAGGTTTAAGAATTCAATTTTAATTGTCAATGGTGTTAAAATTGTAAAAAAAATTATAATATTTGGCAATTGATTAAAATATATTCCAAGTTTTTATACTTCTTGTACATTTAAATTTTAGTCCTTTTACAGGTCAGGTTTAAGAATTCAATTTTAATTGTCAATGATGGTAACATTAGCGGCGTTTTGAAGTAAAACGCCACCAAAGATATAGCATTAGCGGCGTTTAGAAATACAAATACCACTAAAGATATGGTATTAGCGACGTTTTGAGCTACAAACGTCACCACAAACTAAGTATTTTTAGCGTCGTTTTGAAATTCAAACGCCACTAAAGATATAGTACTAGCGGCGTTTTGAATTCCAAACGCCACTATAAAACTCGACCTTTTGCGGCGTTTGTTGTTCAAAAACGCCGCTAACTATTGCGGCGCAAGATCTAGCGGCACTTTTTTTAGCGCCGGGAGAATTTTTAGCGGAGCTTGAAAACGCCGCTATAGAGCAAAAAAACGTCGCGAAAAACTTATTTTGTTGTAGTGAGTTATAAAGTTTAATGCAAAGATTTGAAAATCTTGACACCCCTTATCGGTACGAGTAAAACCATATCGATACTGATAATCAAGAACACAAACCCAGATGAAGGCCGTATCGAACAGGTACAATCGTATCAATACATTTTTGCAACTAAAATTTCAGTAGTCAAAAATCGTATTCAAACGCTAAGGAGCGTATCGATATGCCTAGACGTATTTGGTTAGTTTGGGTATAAAAACACTTAAAAAAATTTGGGGTTTTAAGTTTTTGACTTAGAAACAATTTTAGGTTTAAATTCTTGTCATTTTGTGAGACTTTTGAGTACTTAAAAATTTATCTACTTTTATAATTTGGTCCTTAAACAATTTGTTAAATCAAAATCAAATATAAGTTTTACAGGTTATATCGGTTAACAGTTACAATTAATTATGTACACCCCTTAGGCCATAAGGGTATTTACCCATTTTCAACAAAATCTAATCTCCCATAATTTGAGTATGGCCGGCTGGAGTAAGTTTGAAAATTCTTCGTAAATTTCATAAAAATAATTAAAAAGTGGTCTTTACATTGTTGTAGATTTGATTTAGTCTAATTTTGTTTAAAATATACGGTGATCAATTTCGATTTGTATTTTAAAAATATAAATATTTGAAAGTTGAAAGGTCATAAAAATTTGGCAGTGGAATTCTTAGAAAATAGTTTTAACAGTGACTTTGAAAAACCACCAAAAATTCTACAAGATAAGTTAGGAAGTGAGCTATATATTTCTATAACCATACAGAAGTCTAGATTCGTTTATAACAAATCGTTATTGATTTCGAGTTATATATTATGAGTTATTACTTTTTTAGTGAGCAGAGGTTGGAAGAAAAGATTGTTTCTAAAAACAACAATGGCAATGATTTTAAAAAAAAAATCATAAATCGTACGAGTAAAATTAGAAGAGATAATTTATATGGTTGGAAGATTATCGAATCTAGTTCATTTTAGAACAAAAAAATTATAATTTGGAATTGTAGATTATTAGCTACATATTTTCTTTTAAAGGTAGTGCATATTGCTATATTGCAATAGTTAATATTTTAGTCATGTTTTATAGTTTTGAAATGATTTGTTTGTTGTTGGTAAAGCTAAATTTATTATTTATGTTTATAATTTTGAAAATTTAATGTTGAGTGTTATTTTAATGTGTTAGGTTTTGTTTTATTTTTTTAAGTACGAGGATTAACCAAAAACCGTGAGGATCTGTAAGGAATGTAAAACAATCCCCGACTTGCTCCATTGCCATCCCTACTATAAACACGAACTAAAACTAAACCAGACTAGAACCGACTCGACTCAAACTTAAATCGAATATAATTAAACTCGAAATGACTCGAACCGAACCCGAACCAAACGATCCATTTGCTATTGCAAGGCCTGGATGGGACTGCTGGTAGGGCTGTAAATGAACCGAACGTTCAGCGAACCGTTCGTGAACCGTTCGGCGGGAAGTTCGTTTATGTTCGTTTATTTATTAAACGAACGAACATGAACAAGATTTTTTGTTCGTCTAATTAAATGAACGAACACGAACAAAAGGCTTGTTCGTTCATTTATGTTCGTGAACGTTCGGTAATTCGTTCGTTTATGTTCGTTCATTTATGTTCGTTCGTTTATGTTCGTTTATGTTAATTTATGTTCGTTCGTTTATGTTCGTTCATTTATGTTCGTTTATGTTCATTTAAATTTATTCACATATGTCTAGGGTGTTCATTATTCGGTTAAACCGAACTAACCGACCGAACCAAATCAAAATTGGTTAATCTATTAGATAATTTTAGGTTTCGGCTAATGATTAAGAGTTTTTTCAAATTTTAATTATCGATTAATTCGGTTTAAAATCGGTTAATTAATTGAATTAATCGAACTAACCAAAAATATTAAATATTTAACAAATTATATATGTTCGTTTGTGTTCGTTTATGTTCGTTTGTGTTCGTTTATGTTCGTTTGTGTTCGTTTATGTTCGTTTACCATTTAAACGAACGAACATGAACGAACAAGAACAAGCTACATTCCTTAATGAATGAACACGAACAAGAAATTTTGTGTTCGTTTATGTTCGTGTTCGTTCATTTGTTCGGTTAAAGTTAAACGAACGAACATGAACACACCCTCGTTCGTGTTCGTTCGGTTCGTTTACAGCCCTAACTGCTGGAGTTGAGGAAGTTTCCTGTTTGGCTGTGCGATTATAGCAGTCCCTCCCTGACCCTGTCGCTGGTTTGGTTTGGTTTGGTTGTGTGCATTAATTGGACGGCAATTGAAAGAAACCATTCATGGCTTCCAGGTTTCCTTACACGTTACCCCCAACAACTTTAAATGCTACAAACCGATCCCCTGTCATTTTAAATAACATTTTCAGCTCCACTTTCATCCTTATGGCACCGACACATCCCAACTTCATAAAGGTTCTGTTCCAACTTCCACACCACTTTTATGTATTATAATGTAATCACGATTATAATTAGAGTTAGTTGATACAATATACAAATGGAAGGGTAATTAATACAATTTTTATAACAACAAGCAGAATAAATCGTTATGATGTTCAAATGAATGAATTGATAATTGAAATGTATTGAAATTAGATAAGAATCACTTCAAACAAAGTTTATACGCAATAAAACTAAGGGGGATTATTTATACATTGGTGGTGGAAAATAAAAGCTTCCACAAGCGCTTTAGTTTTAGGGTGTAGGGACTTAATTTAGGGTGTATGATTTAGGAGTTTAAGTGCAAGGATTTTTAATTTAGGGATAGTGGTTGGAATTTATAGTTTAGGGTTATAATTTACGGTTTATAGATTAAAACCTAAATCCTCACCATATTATCATAAAACTAAACTCTAACCTCTAAACCCCAAATTCTAACTATAAACCTTAAATTCTAACCACTATCCCTAAATTCTAAATCCCTACACCTAAACCCCTAAATCCTACACTCTAAACTAAGCTAATAAACCCTGAAACTAAGGCATTTGTGGAAACTTTCAGTTTCCACCGTCAGTGTATAGGATAATAATCCTAAAACTAAAGCCAAGATGAATGTATGCCGAAGGTGGGAGAGGCAATTGCCTCCCTTAACTTTGATGGTTTAACTATCTTTTAAGTCATTGATACTTTTGAAATTATTTCAATTAAGTCTTTGCTCCTTTCGAAATTGTCTAGTACTATATTTTTTTAGGATCTTATCAGTTTTAAACATTAATTAAATTAAGTATTACTCCCATAGTTTTCCTGGTTAATTATTTTTAAGATCTTTTCATTTTAAAGTTGATGAAATTAAATCCTAATTCTTTTATTTTTTATGGTTCAAATTAGGATTCAATTCTACCTTTATCCCTTACTAAAACCATAATAAATTAAAATTTCTGTCAATACATTAAGTTTGAACTCTAAGAAAATGTCACTTTATCATTAAAAAGGTGATACCAACCAATGATACTTATAATACATGAACTTGTACACTATTAAATTAAAAGCGTTAGCAAAATAGTAAGGACAATAGACAAGAAAATAGATATTAGATAAGGACACATGACATTAACAGTAACGACATCTTTCGCCATAAATCAAACTCCAAACAAGACAACAAGATCTCTTTCGACTTGAGCTTATCTTGGCGTCTTGTTTGACTTTGTATTCACCACATTTATTATCTCCTTCATCACCGAAAAAACTGAGTAAGTCTAGAGACAGAATATGATCAAATATTGAAAGGTAAAATTTTATTAAGCTTTTAAATTTAAAAAATGAGAGGGACAAAGTCTTTATTTTTCTAATATTTGAACTTAAAATAATTTTAAATGCTATTATATCAAAATATTTTGGGAGGGCTCAACGCATACGTAGTTTCGTCTCTGGGCGAGTTTAAAGTGCAATAAGTTTAAAGTGCGGTTAAAAAATGACAAGTTTCGAAAATTGTTCAAAAATTTTAATATTAGACTTTTTGATAATATTGTAGGTTAATTTTTTTCGTGATTTTTAACAAATTTTAATACTTACAAAACAAGTTTCAAAATTAATTTTTTATAAAAATTTAAATTTTGTACAAATTATTAAAATTTGTCAAAAAAAATTCGAAAAAACCAACTTAAAAATAGGTTTTTTTGACAAATTTAAAAAATTGTAATTTTTAATCTCTTTCCTCATTAATGTTTCCATGTCCTCTCTAGTAGAGAATCCCATCATAAATGCTTTCCTTTTCAGTTTTC
This sequence comes from Hibiscus trionum, assembly GCA_030270665.1. Classification (NCBI taxonomy): domain Eukaryota; kingdom Viridiplantae; phylum Streptophyta; class Magnoliopsida; order Malvales; family Malvaceae; genus Hibiscus; species Hibiscus trionum. Next base: position 3,895,496 of record BSYR01000012.1, read on the forward strand.
ACCTCCACTGCACTGGACTCCCCCCTGGTTTCTTTCTTTAATTTCTTCTCTACTTGTATGCAATTGCAATTGCAAGGAATCCCATCATCACTGTTGTTTTCCCTCTCCATCATCATTTCAACTTGTCTTTGAATGTTTTATGTTGTATTTTGTCAACCATCAATACTTAATACTTTCACTGTTTTCTGTTCATATTGATTGAAAAGAAAAGAAAAGGCAAGCTTGAAACTCACTGATGGACAGATCTTTATCTGTATTTATTTTTCTGATAATCACTTTCGATTTGCCTAGATAACATCAAACTCGCATTTAAAGCATTTCTCTCTTTATATGATTTAATTTTAACTTCACAACACTTGTCACTCAATATGGGGAGGACGCCATGCTGCGAGAAGAAGGGGTTGAAGAAAGGGCCATGGGCGCCTGAAGAAGACCAGATCCTTGTCAATTACATTAACCAACATGGCCATGGAAGCTGGCGTTCTCTTCCTAAGCTTGCAGGTCCAACAAAACCCTTTTCATTTAACGAGTTTTGTTTGTTTTTAACCAACATTGCTTGCCTTTTAACTCATCGGCAGGTCTTCTTCGCTGCGGCAAGAGTTGCAGGCTCCGGTGGACGAATTATCTTAGGCCGGACATAATACGCGGCCCCTTCACCGTTGAAGAAGAGAAGCTTGTCATTCAGCTTCATGGCATTCTTGGAAACAGGTTTTCTTTTTCATGGTTTTTATTAGCTTTCTTTGTTTCAAATGTTTGAATGTTTGTTGAATTCCAAGGTGGGCCGCCATTGCTGCTCAACTACCCAGGAGAACGGATAATGAGATTAAGAATCTATGGAACACTCACCTCAAGAAACGCCTACTTTGTATGGGAATTGATCCACAAACTCACAAGCCCTTTCCGACCGTTGAGGCGCCACCGACGTCTACCGCCACTCGCCATATGGCTCAATGGGAGAGTGCTAGACTCGAAGCGGAGGCTCGCCTTTCCAAGGACTCGTTGTGGTCCAATTCGCCGCTGTTTGTTAAACCGGACTCGGATTATTTTCTTCGGTTATGGAATTCGGAAGTCGGCGAATCGTTTCGGAAGTTGCACACGGAACATTCGACTGCTTGTCGAAGCGCGGTATCGCAGTCATCTTCGTCGACAAAATGTGGATCGGTTTCGGCTGTTACGGTCGATGTCTGCCCCATCATAGCAGGTTCCTCGACCCCTGCAAGCAATCAGATGGAGGAAACAGAGTGTAAGAGCTTCAAGTTCGATGCATCCGATTCATCTTGCTCGAACGAGTCCGAAGATTCATCGGACACTGCACTGCAATTGCTGTTGGATTTCCCCATTAACAATGACATAAGCTTCCTGGAAAACTATTGACATTCATGCTAATTATGCCACATCTGCCCCAATGTAACCTGAAGGCATTACTTATTTATATAATGTAGGCCCTTATTGCTTGAATTTTGATCCAGATTTTAGTGCCAAACCTAGTTTTATGCCTACTGGCCTGAGTTTTTACCTATGCTATGTGATTAAACCATTGAAGCCAGTTTGTTTATTATATGATACAATATTAGCCTTTGGAAATTTTGATGTGGGATTTGCAAATGCTATCTTTTGCTTATTTTCTTGGAAATGAATTATATGACCCCACATTCATCAAATTTTTCTTATTTGAGTGAATGCAATTAACTCATGTATTACATGTAACGCTATTTAATGTGAACTAAAATTTATATCAACTTGTGTATTAAAGTATTTTTTATAATATAAAATAATTTATTATGAAAACCAAACAGGTAAATCCAAAACTATCTTAACTTAAAATAATTTATTTTTAATTTTTAATAAATTAGATTTAAATTGATATGATACAAGATCAATTTAACTCTATTAATGAATAGGTTTACATTCACTTGTTCATTATCACTTCCATTGGTAGTACACATCTGAAATCTTTAACTTCTTTTAGACACAAAACATACGATAATCTATATATAAGACAAATACTAAAATTATGTGTATTTTTTTTAAATTTTTAAATCTAATCCTAATTTTATCTATCAAGAGTGAAGAGAAGGGAAGTTAGGGTGAAGGAAGGGGAGTACACTGAAAGACTCATTTTGACACGATGAGTTCAAATTTGGTGATTGTTTCACCCGAAAATGTACCGAAACTTGCAAATCTCAACTAAAACTTTCAATTTCCCTACCTTCAATCTCTTTTTTTAGCTTTTCGAGTACTTTCTGACAAAATGAATGTCAAACTCAGACTTAGGGGGCAAAACGAAATAATCGGTAAAATTTGGGAACGATCAGCCACCACCTACACCGTCGATGCGACGTTAGCATCCGACGACGACAAACAGCGTGTTGATCCTAGGAACTCCTCTTGTGGTTGTTAATCCTCAAAGAGGTAGGCTCTGATACCAATTTTTGAGTGGATCGAATGATCGAAATGAACCAAGAGGGGGATGAATTGGATTTTTAAAAGTGTAGGTGGTGGAAATTGCAAATTAAAAAGATAGACAAGGAATTTTAGAGTGGTTCAAGTTCCAAATGAACTCTACATCCACTACCTTAGCTTCACTAAGGATTTGCAACAATTCCACTAATTGATCTTCCCCTTTTCTAGGCTAAAGAGGTAACCCTTACAATTTTCGGTTAAATTTTCTACCCAAAATTTAACCCAATCCCCACACAAATAGAACAAAGATTTTGTTGGCTAAGAAAGTATCTCTCAATACAAATTGTAGCCCAATTACAAGCACTCAACCCAATTGAAAATGATAAGAATGAAAATTACAATTGGGGTTTCTAGACAATATTGGGATTTAGGCACAAATGCTTGGATTTGATGTTTGGATGTTTGATTTTGGATCAATAGTTGTTGCTGGAGCTTTTAGAGGTCCCCTTTATACCTTCTCATTGATTTCTAGCCGTTGTGGTTGATGCATTCATCAATAGAGCTGTTGGGAGTGTTATCTCACCTCCATAAATGCAGTCTGCAACCACCCGTTTCGAAACGCCTGACCCTGTTTCGAAACAGACCAAAATAGAAAGAGCCGTTGGGGTGCATTTAAGAGCCCGTATCGAAACGGTATTTACCCGTTTCGAAACACTTTTGCCACTGTCAAGGGTCGTTTCGAAACGGCTTGAACTCGTTTCGAAACGCCTTAACGGTTACTTAAAAATCAGTTAAAAACTTGCAACGGTCATATTTTTCAAATCAAATGAAGAACCGTTTCGAAACACCTGATGTCGTTTCGATACGGGTTCTCTATGTTCTAAAGTCGTTTCGATACTTGTTTCGAAACATGGGTTGGCAGTGTTGAAAACGTTTCGATACCCGTTTCGAAACATTGGTTGACAGTGTTGAAAACGTTTCGATACCCGTTTCGAAACATGGGTTGACAGTTTCAAAACCGTTTCGAAACGCCTTAGGCCATTTCGAAACAGGGACTCGAAAAATATTGTTTCAGCTTTAAGAACACTTAGAAAATATTTGGAAAGCTTAGTTTTTAACTTAGGCATATTCTTTAAATCATATGGGGATGTTTGAGGACTTAAAAAATTTGTTTTGACATTTTCAATTTAGTCCTTAGGTTCTTTAGTTATATCAAAATTAAAATATCGGTTTCACAATCTCCCCTTTTTTGATATAACAAAATCAAAGTTAGAATTTTTAAGAGTTTTGAAAATTTTGAACACATTCTAACTCCCCCTTAATTTAAGATAGGTTTTTAAAGTTTTAAAAAGGTTTTAACTTTGAAATTCAAGTTTTAAAACTTAAAAACACTTTAAACATTTAAAAAGAATTTTTGGCTCTTAAATTTCTTCTCCCCTTTTTGTTAGATCAAAAATAATAAACAAGGCTCATAGAGAAGAGATAGGGTTAGTACCAATAAGCATTAAGCAATAAGCAACAATAATATTAATTCATAAAATTAAAATATCCAAAACATAAATCTTTCACAATAAGTTCAAAGCATAATCCCAAATAAAATCAAAAGCATAGGTTCATAAAACATAATGAAACATAAAGATGCAAACTTAATCCTAAAATGCATAGATAATATGATGTGTCATGAATGTCCTAGGCCTCGTCATCACCATCATCATCCGAAGTCTCATCATCGCTCTTGACTTGAGAATGGCGAAACTTCATACATTGGCCATAGAAGGTGGAGAAGGACAAATCCATGTTCGAGTGGGAATTCTCAAGGGATTGGAGTCGATCCTCTACATTTTGCAAGCGAGTGTTGATGGCACCAAAACTCGAAGCCATGTTAGTGTCCATGGCATTGAGTCGCTCGGTAATCAAAGCCGTGAGAGCTTCATTGTTTGCAACTTGAGCTTGTGGTTGAGGTTCAACGGGAGGAGGAGGATGAGGTGCTTCCCTATCAACACGTTCCCAAACATTGTTCACATAGCGAAAACCGGACTTACGGAGAGAGGACTCACCAATTTTTGACTTGCGGGGTTCCAGAGAGTCGTAGGTGCAATCGAGACCAATCTGGCTAAAGATGTGACTTAAGATCGTTCCATAAGTGAAAGATTTCAAGGCATCGGTGTCACGAAGCTTAATATTGTTAACCATCTCGGCAAATATGATCTTAGCAACATTAGGGCGCTCACCACGACGGAAACACTCAAGCCAAAAGTAGTCAACTTGACGGATATGAGAATATTTACCTCTGGAGGGGCGAAGGAACCATGAGACCATCAAATGGAGGAAACGATCGTGCGCATCCAAAGTAAGCACTTGACCGGTGTGAGAACCAAAGTGACTCTCATTCTCAATTCCTACATCCTTAAGGGAAAACGTAGACTCCAAGAGAGGGACATTAACAACAAACTTTTTCCCTAAAATATAAGATTCAATCCCAACAACTTCGGAATTTGTTTCATCATTGATAAGGTGAGCATTGGAGTAAAAGAGAAGTACCATGTGTTTGTAGCAAATGTTCGGGATGCTCAACAAAATAAGAAGATCCCATTCTCTCAAACGCTCGAGGTAACGGAAAAGAAATCGCTCGGAGTTAAGGAAGTTGAGATCAATCACACGCTCACGACGAACTTCGTAGTCCTTGACATATTTGAAACGTTCTCTCAACTCCATAGTTCGAAGAGATTTTTGAAAGAGCTGGGCGATATTTGGACGCATACTCGAGTCACCGGATTGAACGAACTTATGCTTTTTGCTAACATTTTCCGAAGCCATCCTAAAAACATTAAGCAAGCAAGTTTTTAAAAAAAAATTAAGTGTATGCATAGATTTCTAAATTCAATCCAATGATAAATCCCACTTAGTTTTAAAAACAAGTTTTTAAATTCAAATAACCAATTTAAAACAAAACAAAAAAATTTAAGAGAAAAAACAGTAAAATAATACGAGTGAAAATTTTTATATTCGAATCAGAAAAATGAAGATTTTGAAAAAAATTTACAAGATATGAAAAACCCAAGCATAAAAACATATAAACTATACAAAAATAAAATTTTCTAACCTAAGACTCGAATACAAATTGAAGGAAAAGAAAAAGAGGAAAAATACCTTGATTTGAGATTATGGATGAATGGATGAAAATCCTTGCACAATATTGTTGAAACTTGCTTAGAATTGTGATTTTGAGAAAAACCCCTCAAGATTTGGTGAAAAACAAAGAGGTTTATAGGGTTTTTATAGGAAAAATTCGGGTTAGGGTTTTTAGGGTTTGGGAGAGTTTTAATTAAAGTGGAACTTTAACATTAAAAGCCCTTCTTAAAGCAGTCCGCGAATCCGTTTTGGAACGGGCTTGACCGTTTCGAAACGTGGGCACGAAGGTTTGACCGTCTTTTGGACTTCATCTGACCGTTTCGATACGGGGTTGACCGTATCGAAGCCCCGTTGACTCGTATCGAAACTTGTTTCGATACACCCCTTGGCAGTAGCCAAAACGTTTCGAAACCCTGTTAAGGCGTTTCGAAACGCCCTTCTCTCAGATATGAATTTGAAGCAACCGTATCGAAACAGGTTTACCCGTTTCGATACACCTGGGCCTGGAAGTGCAGATGAGGCTCTAAAAGTGCAGAAAATTGAATTTTTCTAAGGCCTAACTTGCATGAATGACATGAATGAGCAGGAAAAACATATGCAAACATAAACATACTCCCCCTAGCTATAGACATGGATGAAATTAGGAGTAAAACACATAAACATGGCATTTCACAAGATCAAGCAATTTTAAGCACAAAAGAGGTCCTAAAAGGTCAAGATAGGCTAGCTAGACCTAACTCTCTCCTAAGGGACCAAAAACGCTCTTTGTCTAAAGGTTTTTTAAATATGTTCGCTAATTGATTTAAGGTGTCTACATACTCAATAACCACATCTTCTTTAAGGACATGATCTCCAATGAAATGATGCCTTATTTCTATGTGTTTGGTTCTAGAGTGTTGGATGGGATTTTTTGTTAAACATATAGCACTAGTGTTGTTACATTTTAGGGGTATGGTTTCAACTTTAATTCCATAATCTAAGAGTTGTTGCTTCATCCAAAGGACTTGAGCACAACAACTCCCTAAGGATATGTATTCGGCTTCGGTGGTAGATAAGGCTACACTATTTTGTTTCTTAGAGAACCAAGATATGAGCATACTACCTAGGAATTGACAAGTTCCCGGAGTACTCTTCCTATCGATTTTGCATCCCCCATAATCCGCATCCGAATAAGCATGAAGGTTAAAGGTGGAGTCTCTAGGGTACCAAAGACCTAAACAAGGAGTATCTCTAAGGTACCTAAAGATTCTCTTAACGGCTGTAAGGTGAGACTCTCTAGGACTAGCTTGAAACCTAGTACACAAGCAAACACTAAATAAGATATCCGGTCTACTTGCGGTAAGGTAAAGCAATGATCCAATCATACAACGGTAAAGCTTAGAGTCAACACACTTACCTCCTTCATCTTTGTCAAGCTTTGTAGATGAGGTCATAGGTGTGGCTTGAGGCTTTGCATTCTCCAAACCAAACTTCTTGAGCATATCCTTTATGTACTTTGCTTGATTGATGAAGGTGTCATCCTTCTTTTGCTTGATTTGGAATCCCAAAAAGAATGAGAGCTCCCCCATCATGCTCATCTCGAATTCACCTTGCATTAACTTAGCAAACTCTTGGCAATGACATTCGTTAGTAGAACCAAAAATAATATCATCAACATAAATTTGAACTACTAAGATGTCATTTTTATACATTTTTATAAAAAGTGTAGTGTCCACCTTACCTTTTTCAAAACCTTTTTCAATTAAAAAGTTTGAAAGTCTTTCATACCAAGCTCTAGGAGCTTGTTTTAAACCATAAAGAGCTTTAGTGAGTTTGAAAACATGATTTGGAAATTTTGAGTCTTCAAAACCCGGTGGTTGTTCCACATACACTTCTTCATTTATAAAACCATTTAAAAATGCGATTTTAACATCCATTTGAAAAAGCTTGAAATTATGATAACATGCATATGCAAGCAACATCCTAATGGCTTCCATTCTAGCTACGGGTGCATAGGTTTCATCAAAATATATTCCCTCTTCTTGAGTGTACCTTGTGCTACTAGTCTAGCTTTATTTCTCACAATGTTACCACTCTCATCTAGCTTGTTCCTAAAGACCCATTTAGTTCCTATGATAGATTGATTACTAGGCCTATCAACTAATGTCCAAACGTTACTTCTCTCAAATTGATTTAACTCTTCTTGGATAGCCATAATCTAAAAATCATCTTTCAATGCTTCTTTTATATTCTTAGGCTTTATGCATGAGATAAATGCAACATGATTCATTAATCTAAGAGAAGATCGAGTGGTTACCCCATTGGATGGATCACCCAAGATTTCACCATCTTTGACATAGTTGAACTCCCTTGGGTAGCTCACTTCCTTTTCCTCAAGAGCCAAGTCCTTCAAGGCTTCAAGAGGTGGATCTTGTGTGTCCTCTTCTTTTGTTGTTGGAATCTCATCCTCCTTTGAAGTTTGTCCTCCATCAAAGGCATTAATGATTCCTACATCATCATCATCACAAGAATCCTTCCTTGGAAGGAGGTTATCATCGAATACAACATGAATAGATTCTTCTACTACTAAAGTTCTCTTGTTAAATACTCGATAGGCTTTAGAGGTTAAAGAGTATCCTATAAAAATAGCTTCATCACTTTTTGCATCAAATTTACCTAAGTTGTCTTTTCCGTTATTTAAAACAAAACACTTGCAACCAAAATGGTGAAAATAGCTAATGTTAGGCTTTTTAGATTTTAAAATCTCATAAGGTGTTTTCTTTAAAATTGGCCTAATCATTACTCGATTTACAATATAGCAAGCGGTGTTTGTGGCTTCCGCCCAAAAATATTTAGGTAAATTATTTTCACAAAGCATGGTTCTAGCCATTTCTTGCAAAGTTCTATTTTTCCTCTCAACTACCCCATTTTGTTGAGGAGTTCGAAGAGCCAAAAAATTGTGGCTAATACCATTTTCATTCAAAAATTCTTCAAACCCTAAATTTTGAAATTCGGTTCCATGATCACTTATAATATGTGAAATTCTAAGTTCAAGATCATTTTGGGTTAGTTTTGAAAATGTGATGAATTTTTCTAAAGCCTCATCTTTAGTACTTAAAAATAGAACCAAAGTAAATCTAGAAAAATCATCAACAAGTACAAATGCATAAGATTTACCACCCAAGCTCATAGTCCTAATTGGCCCAAATAAATCCATATGGATTAGTTGTAAACATCTACTTGTAGAAACATCGTTAATGGATTTAAAGGAAGACTTATGTTGTTTACCCTTAGAGCATGCATCACAAATTTTATCGTTTGAAAATTTTATCTTGGGTAAACCTCTAACTAGATCAAGGGAAACTAGTTTTTTTAAAACACTAATGCTAGCATGTCCTAGTTTCCTATGCCACAACCATGCATCATTTTCATTTTGTGCTACTAAGCATGCATGAGATGTATGAATATCATCTAGATGCACCATGTATATGTTCCCAATGCGATGACCTATGAGTATAATATTATTAGATTTAATGTCAACAATTTTGCATCCATTTTTATCAAATAAAACATTAAATCCTTTATCACACAATTGACTTATGCTCAATAAGTTATGTTTAAGACCATCGACATACAAGACATTTTCAATGAGAATAGTAGAGTGATTACCTATGGAGCCAATACCTTTAATGTGGCCTTTGGAGTTGTCATCAAATGTCACCAATCCTCCACTTTTTGGCTTTAGATCCATGAATCTACTCTTGTCTCCGGTCATATTCCTTGAGCATCCACTATCAAGGTACCATGAGTTTTGACTTTGTGCTTTGGCCTTGTAGCAATGCTCCCCCTACAAACAAAGATATTAAGCTTTTGTTTTTGGTACCCAAATCATTTTGGGTCCATGAGTGTTAGCTCCCAAAACCTTGGTTCCCTTAGGAATCCAAGATGACATAGCAATAATGTTATTAGATTTTACAAGTTCCTTAGGAACCCATACACTTCTAATTCTTTTAGTTCTACTATGTCTAGGAAAGCTACCTTGTTTGTAGTAGTTAGTCTTTTTCTTAGGTTGGTTTGTTCTTGAAGATTCACCTATTTCATGCTTGACATTACCAACATGTTTAAAAGACTTTTTGAGCTCATTTAGCTCATCCAACACCTTTTGGTGTTCACTATTACATTGAGATAAAATATTATTAAGATCAACATTTTCATCTTGAAAAAATTTTAGTTCATCTTTTAACCCTAATATCTTTTTCTCAAATTTTGAATTAGCTTGAGAGAGAGAGTCATTTTTCTCATTTAGTTCCAAAATGATTTTCTTATTCCTAATAACCGACTCCTTGTATTTCTCAACTAATTCATCATAGACCTCTTGTAACTCATCATATGCATCATTTAATTCATCATATGTAAAATCTAAAGATGATAAGTTAGAGGTTACCATGGAGGAATCTTCCTCAAGTGCCATTAGGCAAAGGTTGGCCACTTCTTGTTCGTCATCCTCCGATGACTCCTCATCACTCCAAGTAGCAAGCTTGGCTTTGAGCTTCTTTTTCTTCTCAAAGCCCTTCTTCTTGAGTTGAGGGCACTCCGAACGTATGTGGCCGGGTTATTTGCACTCGAAGCAAATGATTTGATCCCCTTGCTTCTTCTTTGTTCTTACCTTTGAAGTCCATTTCCTTTGAATTTTTCTTCCCCGGTTGGACCTCATAAAGCGTGAGAATCGTTTGGCTATCATAGCCAATTCTTCTAGCTCATCCTCCTCACTAGAAGAGCTCTCCTCAAGTAATGAAGGTTTGAGAGTTATTCCCATCTTCTTCTTCTTTTCAACCTCTAGCTTTTCTACTCTCTTCTCTTCTTTCTTCTTCTCTTCTTCCCTTTCTTGCTTCATAATCTCATGTGTAAGGAGAGAACCCACTAGCTCATCAAGCTTTAAAGTCTTCAAATTTTTAGCTTCTATGATGGCGGTTCTCTTCTCATCCCATGATTCGGGAAGTGAATAGAGTAGCTTCCAGACAAGCTTGTCTTCCGGTATTGTCTCTCCAAATCCTTTGAGCCCATGGACTATGGTGGAGAACCGATAAAACATCTTGGACACCGTCTCATCGGGCTCCATCTTGAAATTTTCATAACTAAGATTGAGAATTCCAATCTTAGTTTCTTTGACATCATTGGTTCCCTCATAGGTAGTCTCAAGAGTGTCCCACACTTCTTTGGCACTATCAATGGATGACACTTTGGAATAGATGTCCGGACCGAATGAACAAAAGAGCATGTGGAGAGCTTTGTCATTTATTTGGATCTTTCTCCTTTCTTCTTCACTCATCTCCACCTTTTTCTTCAAAACCATCTTGCCTTCACTATCTTGCTTCAATGGAATGTAGGGGTCATCTTCAATTACATCCCAAACCAAGTAGTCATTGGACTTGATGAAGAGGCGCATTCTATTCTTCCAAAATGGATAGTTGTCACCATTGAAGAATGGTGGCTTTGTAGTGGATTGAGACTCATACATGCCCGAACCGGAGGTTGAAGTCATCTCTTGATTTTTGGATGATCACACTCTTTCTAGGAACTCCTCTTGTGGTTGTTAATCCTCAAAGAGGTAGGCTCTGATACCAATTTTTGAGTGGATCGAATTATCGAAATGAACCAAGAGGGGGGTGAATTGGATTTTTAAAAGTTTAGATGGTGGAAATTGCAAATTAAAAAGATAGACAAGGAATTTTAGATTTGTTCAAGTTCCAGATGAACTCTATATCCACTACCTTAGCTGCACTAAGGATTTGCAACAATTCCACTAATTGCTCTTCCCCTTTTCTAGGCTAAGGAGGCAACCCTTACAATTTTCGGTTAAATTTTCTACCCAAAATTTAACCCAATCCTCACAAAAATAGAACAAAGATTTTGTTGCCTAAGAAAGTATCTCTCAATACAAATTGTAGCCCAATTACAAGCACTCAACCCAATTGAAAATGATAAGAATGAAAATTACAATTGGGGTTTCTAGACAATATTGGGATTTAGGCACAAATGCTTGGATTTGATGTTTGGATGTTTGCTTTTGGATCAATAGTTGTTGCTGGAGCTTTTAGAGGTCCCTTTTATACCTTCTCATTGATTTCTAGCCGTTGTGGTTGTTGCATTCATCAATAGAGCCGTTGGGAGTGTTATCTCACCTCCATAAATGCAGTCTGCAACCACCCGTTTCGAAACGCCCGACCCTATTTCGAAACAGACCAAAATAGAAAGAGTTGTTGGGGTGCATTTAAGAGCCCGTATCGAAACAGTATTTACCCGTTTCGAAACACTTTTGCCACTGTCAAGGGTCGTTTCGAAACAGCTTAAACTCGTTTCGAAACGCCTTAACGGTTACTTAAAAATCAGTTAAAAACTTGCAACGGTCATATTTTTCAAATCAAATGAAGAACCGTTTCGAAACACCTGATGTCGTTTCGATACAGGTTCTCTATGTTCTAAAGCCGTTTCGATACTTGTTTCGAAACATGGGTTGGTAGTGTTGAAAACGTTTCGATACTCGTTTCGAAACATTGGTTGACAGTGTTGAAAACGTTTCGATACCCGTTTCGAAACATGGGTTGACAGTTTCAAAACCGTTTCGAAACAGGGACTCGAAAAACACTGTTTCGGCTTTAAGAACACTTAGAAAATATTTTGAAAGCTTAGTTTTTAACTTAGGCATATTCTTTAAATCATATGGGGATGTTTGAGGACTTAAAAATTCGTTTTGACATTTTTCAATTTAGTCCTTAAGTTCTTTAGTTATATCAAAATTAAAATATCGGTTTCACACAGCGAACAGTGGGCGACGACGAACAATGAGCGATGAGATAGAGATGACTAACGGTTGAAAGTTAGGTTTTATTTTATATTATAAATTATTCTTATATTTAATAATATTAAAAAAATGCAATGTCATAGGAAAATAATAAAAAATATTTTAGAGTAACTAAAACGTTAAACGTATAAAGTTTAATTATTAAATTTAAAAATTTAAAAATTGAGTGACCAAAATAAGAGAGAGAAGGTAAATGAGTGATTAACTATGTATTTTAGTTTAAAAAATAATGGGGTTGCCGTGCGCTCGTGCTCGACAGGACTTGACTTACTGATTTTCTAACACAAGTTATTAGTGCCGTAGATTATGGACCGACCCACAGTGTTATTGACGTTCAAATTCAGTGGACTGTACCGTAGATTATGTTTGGTTTTTTATGAATAAAGTTTAATTTTATTTTGAAAAATTTAAGGATTAAAAATATTAATAGATCTAAAAGTTAAGTTGTATATTACTTCGCATCAGAATTCCTATTTCGTAGACTCGAAAGTCATGGTAAATAATTGCAGGGTATGTTGTCTAGTTGTTTAGACTTTGAATTTTGATTAATTAAAATTTATTTTTTTCAAAAAATACATATATTAATTGAAGTAATTTAGTTTGTGTAAACTTGTTAAATGTGAGTCTCAGTTAGTGTCGGAGCGGTTTATGACATCCATAACGGATCTATATACAAAAATTATTAGAGAGTTGCTTAGGTTTTAGCCTCGTCTTATTTGGACAGAATACCAATATTAAAATCGGATCCAACTTCCATGATTATACCTAATATTTTTGTATGTATTTATGCATGTATAAATCGGTAAAATAGTGACAATTTTAAGTTTAGCAAAACGCGAATTTGTCTAACGTGGCTTGAATAGAAGTATTTTTTAAAATGTTATTTAAAGGGAGTAATTTTTCCAATAAAATCTCAAAAAGAAATATTCAGCCAAATATACCATCATATTTTATTAAATTGCACATAACTCTTTAAATCCGAGTCACCCATGATAAAAAGTAATAGAACTTAATTTTATTTATTAGAGATCATTTTAAAAATCTAAATTTATGAAAATCAACAATAAATTATATATATTTACAACTTAAATTTTCCAAACTCCTACTATTTTTTGTTGAAAAAACATACCTCAAATATCTCTTCTTAGTTTCGTCATTGGTAAAAGGCCTCAAAGTGCTCTTGGTTTAGGTCATAGGCACGACGGCAATACAAACACAACTTTAAAACAATGTTTTTGTTTGTTTGAGTAGAAAAGAAAAGAATATAGTTATCTCTTCTGTTTGGTAGAATGGCAATATTTATATACCTTTAGTTTTTTTCCCAATACTAAGATCTTATATTTCCCAAACAAGAGTACTTCCATTCTTATATTTAAATATAAGATTATTTATCCATTTTAACATATAAAAAGACAATTCAGCTCTTAATTTCATCTCTTTTTCAATTTTTTAGATTCCTTTACATCTTTATTAAAAGAATTTATTTTTTAAGGAAAGAAAGTGAAATAATGTCATTATGAAATATTCTATCGATTGTTTACTAGTCACGAGATATGAGAAAATTAGGAGTGAAATAAAAAAAATTAACAATTTTTTAATTGATATTAATCTCGAATTTAATTTTGAACGACTCATTTTTTTGTTAAAAAATAAAGAAAAATACGATAACCCATCAAGAACGTTTTCTTGAAGTAATAAAATTTTGATTTTATATGATTTTATTAACGAGTAAAAAACGTGCGTGAAAACGTGAAATATCCATCTCTCCTTAAAAAAGCGAGAGAAATATTAGTAACCGAATCGACGTTACCCTCCATGGCCCTGCTTCATGCTTCCTTCCTAATCCCCCTCCCTTAAGCTTCATTCAATGTGAGAGAGAATGAAACAGAAACCGTCTGTACTTTTTCGGTGACATTTTTATGTCCTACTATTAAATTCTGAACCTTAAATTTTAAAAAATACATCATACACTTAATTCTTTAAATATTAATTATAGATCTTAAATTTTAACTTTTTAGTGTAGAAATATAAAAAAACATAAAAAGAACAGATAATTTTTATTCGAGAGAATGAGCTTACCACATGTTTATACGCAACAAGTCATGCCATGTTTAATATTCCTGATTAAATTCAGGCCAAAAGTAATCAACAGATCTATACCACTTTACCACCAGCCTCGAGGGACTCCATGGCCATATGCAGGTGACGTAAAGGTCACATAACTAATTTTTTTAGTCATTTTGACCCTCATAAGATGGTCCAACGACACGCAATTGGAGTTGTTAATTTGGTTTATTAGCACAATATTTCAAGTTTCTGGCTTGCTCGAGGTCTTGGTCGAAGGGGGATTTGAGCTTAGCCATGTTAGGTATAAAGAAGAAATATCAGATTAAAGAAGAACCCACCGGTGACAAGCCTTCCATTCATGGAAGATTAATGAAAAGGAACAATAATCATGAGGACCATCGAACCAGTTTCTGTCTTATGCCAATGTCGGAGTTACACAAACCCGTTACGGATACGCCTTGGCGGTCCGTGAAGAAGGCGACCGCTTCCTCTATCGCTGCCGTCCTCCTCCTCATTGGCGGTGTCCTAGTTTCCGTTGGTTGGTTTGATACGGTAAGTGTTGCAGAACACTTAATTTTAAGAACACACATACATATGTATTTATGCTTGCTTATGTTATGTGTTGTTTTTTTCTTTCTATGTAGTCGATCTTTTCAGGTGTTTCTTCTTATCAAAACATGGCCATCGGTTCCAATTCAACAACGCCAAGACAGAAGCCGGAGTTCCGACTCGAATGTTCGACTAATACTACTAATAACCAGACACAAACATGTCCGAGTAACTATCCTACCACGACTCCAGCCATTAACACATCGAACCATACATGTCCTTCGTTCTTCCGATGGATCCACGAAGATTTACGGCACTGGAAACAGACGGGGATCACCCGGGACATGATCGAGCGGGCACGGAAGACAGCGCATTTCAGGCTGGTGATCGTGAACGGCAAAGCATACTTAGAGAAATACAGGAAGTCGATACAGACACGAGATAAGTTCACTCTATGGGGTATATTACAGCTTCTAAGGTTGTACCCGGGGAGATTGCCGGACTTGGAGCTGATGTTCGATTGCGACGACCGGCCCGTTGTTCGTTCTCGGGATTTTCAGGGTCCAGATGCTCGACCACCGCCGTTGTTCCGATATTGTGCTGACGAATTGAGCATGGACATTGTGTTCCCAGATTGGTCCTTTTGGGGCTGGTAAGTAAGGCATTAAATTACAAACATACAATTTTATTTTACCAACCACGAGATCTCGTACCGATTGTTTAACGGTTTAAGCAGAGACTAATATAACGACTCGATTACCTTTTTACTAGGGCTGAGACCAATATAAGGCCTTGGGGGAATCTGTTGGAAGAGATAAAGAAAGGCAACGAGAGGACGAAATGGAAAGAACGGGTGCCTTACGCTTATTGGAGAGGAAACCCGAGTGTCGCCCCGACCAGGAAGGACCTTATGAAGTGCAATGTCACCGACAAAAACAACTGGAATACCCTCCTATACGTTCAGGTAAAAACATTTTGGGATAAAATATAAAATCACCCCCAAACATTTGTGCTTTGTTTGAACAAACCCTTATACTTTTTGATTTCTAAACAAGTCCCTGTCCTTTTATTTGTACCCAAGCAAGTCTTATTCCAAGTAAAATTTTGATCTAGTTAAGATCTTATTTAGATATAAAGAATGTTCGGAATTTATTTGAGAATCTATAGGTTAATATTAAAAGAAGAGGTTTATTTAACGTATGCAAAAAGTATAACAAGTAATAAAGTTCAGGGCTTTTTTAAAAAATCCATCCAAAGAATTTTCCATCCTCTCATTTATAAACGTGAGTGTTGGAATTTTTTTTTGAAATCGTTGAAGGGTCAATTTAATATTAAGATATGGTTAAACTATTTGGTGGGTATTTGTCTTACAGTTTAGGGTAAACCACACCGAATATTACTGAACTTTAAGTTTAGTATCGATTATATCACCTAATTAAAAATTGATATTATTTTAGCACCGAACTTTAGTTTAGGCTCCAATTATACTACTCGACCGTTGAAATTTCTCCACGTCATCACACGCACTGAACTAAAAATCGATACTATTTGACACCGAACTTTAGTTTAGCTTCAATTATACCATTGGGCCATTAAAATCCTCTATGTCATCGCACACGGACCATTAAGATCCATCCACATCATCAATTTTAATGACCAAGTTGTATAATTGAAGCTTAAACTAAAGTTAAGTACTAAAATAGTATAATTTTTAGTACAGTGGTATAATCGATGCTAAACTTAGAGTCTAGTGGTATATAGTGTAATTTACCCTATAGTTTAAAGAGCAAATTAGTCCAATTAAGACAATTGAGCAATTATTTTTTTTTTAAAAAAATGTGCAATTTAGTCTTTTATACATTTAATTTTGAAGTAGGTAACACTATTTGTTCATTTGGAATTTAGTCTCTCTACTTTTTAGATTCAAAAATTAAGTCCATTGGTAACACTATTCTACTTTTAAATCCAAGTCCATTACGAAGTCATTTTTTGTTACATGCTTTCAAGTTAGTATTTTTCATTTCAAAGTCACAACAATGAATTTAATTAAAAAAGTAACAATGTTAATAATCAGACTTAGGTTTTTAAATCTAAAAAGTAGAAGAACTATTTTTTTATAAATAAGAGAATTAAATTCTTGAAATAAAAGTAGGAGTAAATTTCAAATGCACAAATAATAACTTGTCACATTGATTGTGTGAAATATAAAATAAAATTTAACATTTTTCACAAATGCAAGTTGGACTGAATTGCTCACATTCTTTTTCTTAACGTTATTTTTTAAATAATTTTTGCCCATGAAAGGGGAAGGAGAAATTTACTCCTACTGGGTCTAGAACCCACAACCTAGGAAGAAGAGAGGTGTCAACTAAGAGCTTTTAAACACTTACTCTAGAGGTTGTTGACCTTAACGTTATTTTAAAGTAGGACAAATCATAATTCTCAAAGTTGAACTTTACTATTTAATATTTTACATATTTATTTTAAAATCAAATTCACAAAACTAAATTGTTTATATTCATAGTAGGGGATAATTTACTCTTGAGCTTATAGTACAAGGATCCTTCTCTTTTTATATATATAAAATATGTTTTAATTTCAGGATTGGGGCAGGGAAACTAAACAAGGGTTCAAACAATCAAACCTAGAGGACCAATGCACCCACAGGTAATATCATTAAATACTTACACTAGTTTCCTACCCTTTAAAACCATCTCCTTTTATGCTAATTTATCCCCCATTTCATTGCATATTTTCACTGTCTATTTTAAAATATATTTATAAACTACAGGTATAAGATATATACAGAAGGATGGGCCTGGTCCGTCAGCGAAAAGTATATCCTGGCTTGTGATTCAATGACTTTATACATACGGTCTACTTTCTACGACTTCTTCATTAGAGGCATGGTGCCACTGCAGCACTATTGGCCCATTAGAGAAACCAGCAAATGCAAATCCCTCAAATTTGCAGTGGAATGGGGTAACCTTCATCCTGATAAGGTATCTCTTAGTTTGTTTACTTTGTATCCTTCTCTTCTATGAGTCCGGTCGGGTTTGGGTTGGGTCCGGATGCTTTTAGATTCGGATAAATAACTTGACTCGAATAAGTTTATTAGTAATAAGGTACAAGGAAGTGAGAGTTTTTTGTTTAGGCAGAGGCAATTGGAGAGGCTGCTGGCCACTTCGTCCAAGAGGATCTAAAGATGGATAATGTATATGATTACATGTTTCATTTGCTAAACGAGTATGCCAAGCTCTTGAAATTCGAACCGACAATCCCTCCGGCAGCCGTGGAGCTATGTTCCGAGACGATGGCGTGTCCGGAAACCGGCACGTGGAAGAAGTTCATGGTGGAATCCCTGGTGATGTCTCCTAGCGATGCAACCCCTTGCGCAATGCCTCCGCCTTATGAGCCCCAACAGCTTCGAGAATTTCTCCAAAGGAAAGCTAATTCAACGAGGCAAGTGGAGATGTGGGAAGACCAATATTGGCTTAGTTCGGATCAAAAGCAATAAAATCAAAATTTGTAGACCTTAATACCTTGATTCCTTCTATTATATTGAAGCTTAGACACCAAGTAATCGAAAAATAAACTCAGGGTTTCATATAATCATCTTTAAAAGATGACATCTTTTAGTGCGAGTTCAAATTCCAGTATCTACAATATTTTTATTTAGGCAGAAAGCCAAAATTTGCCCCTAACGTTTACACTTTTTGTCATTTTGGCCCTAAATCTTTTTTTTGAAGCACCTAACCCCTCAACGTTTTCTTTTCTGTGCAAATACACCCTTAGATGGACGAAACCGTTAGTCAACTAACGGTCAAACGTTCACGCACACATTGCAAGCTGATGTGGCATGCCCACGTGTAGTGGAGGATGACGTGGCAATTTGCTGACGTCATTCATTTATTTTAAAAAAATAAAAAATATATATTTTTCGCGCAACCACTCATAGGTTGTCACGTGTCGTTTGATTGTGCATGAATAAAAACCCAATGCATTAAGCCTTGGTGGAGGTTCAAACCCAAGTCCTTGGGTAAAGCAAGCAAACAGCTTAACCATTGGATCAAGTAATCTTATTTGATGTTTACTAAACGCTATAATTTTTAAACAAAACACAACACGTTATTATTTTAAAAAAATAAACATACAAAAGCACGATTGAACCCAAGAATCCCCAAATCAAGTCATTTGGGTTAGTTCTTAAACCTAAATCGTCAGAGAAAACCCCACTCTATCGTCAACCAAGTCAGTTTAAGAAGCAGTTGGAGTCGATCGAAGGATGGAGAAAAATGGTTATTTGAACATTGTTAGTGTATCTCGACGAGAGTTTGCGTATGATGGAGAAGAAAAAAAGTGTGATTGCGAGAAATTGGCTCCTAGACAAACTGCATGGAGCGATTCAAACCCTGGAAGAAAGTATTATGGATGCCCAGATTTTCCGATAAGATAACAACCAAAAGAGAAATTTGTATTTATTGTGTATTATGCATAATTTTATTGGTTAGGGTTCTAATAAAAAGTATATTTTTCTGTTGATTTAGCGTGGATGTAAATATTTTGAATGGTATGATGCGAGAATACCAGATCGAGCAATTGACTTGCTACGAAAATTGCGCGACAGTGAACGTATTTTAGCAAAGGAGAACAAGAGCCTTCGAAGGCAGCTTAGGAGTTGTGGGAGTATTTCAGCTGGTGAAAGCAGCAATATAAATTTGGATGACAATAACAGTGTGCAAAGTGACTTCAAAGGAAAAATTTTGACTACAATTGATGATGTTGTAAACGAAAATGAGTTAAGGGGAAAGATTAAGAGTTTGAAGGAGAAAATAAAATCACTGAGGAAAGAAAAAGAATTTTATAAAAGATTGCTCATTTGTGCTTTGTTATGTATTGCATGCATTCTGTTGGCAATGGTAGTAGTAATGGTAGTTTAGAGTTTAGGGTAATTGAAAACCGCATTATGTACAAGAGAATGATTGAATTTTAAATGAAAATGATGTGGTTGAACCTTATTTGTTGCATATATCTTGACTATTTAATTGCATATTTGTTGATCAGTTTTTTAATGTACTAAACAATCAACACTGTCTTACACCTGTGTAAATCAGTTCTTTAATTTACTAAACAATCAACATTGTTTTACACCGGTGTAAATCAGCTCTTTAATTTACTAAACAATCAACACTGTCTTACACCGGTGTAAATTAGTTCTTTAATTTACTAAACAATCAACACTGTCTTACACCGGTGTAAATTAGTTCTTTAATTTACTAATAAATTTCGGTTAATTTGAAAACCGACCGAATTAACCGAAATTTATTCGATTAGGTTAATATATTTCAAAAAAAATTTGGTTCGGTTAACGGTTAAAGATTTAAAAAGTTCGATTAATTCGATTTTGGGTAATTCGATTCGGCCACCAATCGAATTAACCGTTTGAACATCCCTAGTTGAAATCATATAATAATATAACCAAATTTCATTGATAAGAGAATGTTGCAACAACATCACTAGTGAACCAACAAAAAGTAATTCAACTACATTTGAGACTGTTGCAGCCATTCAACATCATTCAAATTAATATGAGAATTTTCATGGACAACCTCATTAGTAGCATCCCCAGCAACATCACCAGCACTCTCATTAACCGTTTCTTGAACACCAGTAGCAGCATCTTCATTGATATTTTGTTCAACATTAGCACTCTCATTAATTGTTTCTTGAAGACCAGCATCAACATCTTCACTTTCACCCTTATTCACAGTTTCTGCACCACCACCAGCACCTTCATAGACTCCCTCAATAGAAACCTCACTAGCACCCTCCATTTGAGACTGTTGCAGCCATTCAACATCATTCAAATCAACATGAAAATTCTCATGGACAACCTCATTAGTAGCATCCCCAGCAACATCACCAGCACTCTCATGGACACCCTTAGTAGTAGCATCTCCAGCAGCATCACCGCCACCCTCAATAACACCATCCCCAACAACATCATTAGAACCATCACCACCATGTAATAATAAAATATCATCAACAATAATAGGGGTGTCAACTTCATGTTCTACATATACGTCTATAAAACTATATTTCACCCAATAATTTAACATAGCAATAGTGCTAGTATCATCCCAAAGTACCCTAAGATTATCTTGTAAATGGCCACTAAAGGGTTCATGGAAGTACATTATTTGGATACTATTGAAATGTAACACATTTTCAATTAGCTTGCGAACTTCAAAGTAAGAAATAGTGTCCGGATTTTCTTTCAATCTAACAACCTCACCACCTACATACCTCACAAAAGGGTCTCGAACAAATTTTCCACCAACATGCAGATTTATGTAATACTCCTTGCTCCCATGCATCTGCATTAAAATAGACTACAAAGTTATAACATTTTATAATATTTAACATTAAAAAATAAATAAATATTTAAAGGGTAATGTTCACAAATAGTCCCTTTCGTTTGGTGTTTGTTCTAGTTTGGTCACCAGATTTAAAAATAGGTTATTGTAGTCCCTTACGTTTATAATTTGTTTTATTTTAGTCACTTTTCCATCATTCTCCGTTAGAGGAGTAACGGCCGGCTGACATGGCAATTTTAAAATTAAAAAAATTCCATGTGTATAATACACGTGTATTATGTTTATACACATGGACTGCACCCTCACGTGTATAATACCCTCATGTGTGAATCTTGCTTATTGCCCGCATATTTCTGACTCCGGGTTGAGAGCTCTTTCTCAAGGGTGCTGTGAGCTTCAAGCAATTAAGATATCCAGTTGCATGGGTGTAAGTGGTGTTGGCTTAAGAAGTTGTTTGTCAACTCTGGTTTACATCGATGCTGAGTGCTGTAATCTTGAACCCGAAGGAATAATGGCCATTGTTAGTGGAGGTGGGCTTAAGTTTTTGAACATTGCTGGTTTAAGTTGCTCAAACTTCATAAATGGGTTGGAAGCAATTGGGAATGGATTTGCAGCGGCGCTTAAAATCCTTAGTCTTCGAATGTGTAGAAGTGTTACTGATGCTTCCATTGTTGCAATTGCAAAAGGGTGTCCACAACTTCGGGAGTGGAACATGGCATTGTGTCATGAGGTTAGGATTCTGGGATGGGCTTCCATCGGATCAAACTGCCATAATTTGGAGAAACTCCATGTGAATCGGTGCCGAAATTTATGTGATCAAGGGTTGCAGGCTCTAAGAGAAGGCTGCAAACGGCTCTCCGTTTTGTACATGAACCGGAATGGCTGGATATCAGACACAGCGGTGGAGTTGTTTAAACTGTATAGATGCAATGTCAAGATTAAGTTCGAAGAAGTAATGTCGATAGGGCCTAACTAGGACAACTTAGATGACGATGAGTAAAAGATTATTCTCCTTGGGATGAAATAGAAGCTTTTGGTGCTATATGTCTACCTGTTAATTTGAGGCAATTTTCAGACAGCTTGGAGGGGATGGGGGAGCACCAAAAGGATTATTTGGATCTTGCTCACCATATGGACCCATGCCCATACCATAACCACCCATTTGACCTCCAAACCCACCGAGACCACCGCCATACATTCCACCACCGTACATTCCAGAGTTCCCATATAGACCACAACAGCCTCTTCTATACATGTTGTTTCCATACAATCCACCGCCATAAGAACCTACTCCACCATATGATGAACCATACATTCCCGAACCATACCCCGAATTGTAATTTAAGCCAGAACCATAGCCTGCATCAAACACCAAATTAGAAAAGCTCCACAATAAGTAACCGTTTGTATTATAATAGATGAATGAACTCTTTACCTCCGTAAGTGTTTCCATAATTCTGTTGCTCCCAAGGCCTGCTGGGTAAAGGCCTAGCAACAGCATTTCTATTCACAGCAGCAGTCGCATCAGCAGTTGAAACGATTTCACCTGGTCTTGCTGTTCTGGATGCCTCGACCACATCACTGGTGCTTCCAGGTGATGGTGGCTTAAAGGGTCCGGAACCAGACGATCCCCCGGCTTGCTCCCATGGTTTAGGCGGAGAGCCACCGGTAGCTGCAGTTGAGAATGTCAAATTACAATCAAATTCAGGGGGGAGCAAAAGGAATAGATGAACTGCAAATATTCAAATTTGCTAACACAAGATCCAATCCTTTAATTTCTTAACCTTAATCTATCGTGTATTATACACGTGAAATTTTTTTAATTTTAAAATTGCCATGTCAGCCGGTTGTTACTCCTCTAACGGAGAATGACGGAAAAGTGACTAAAATAAAACAAATTATAAACGTAAGGGACTACAATAACCTATTTTGAAAATTGGTGACCAAACTAGAACAAACACCAAACGAAAGGGACTATTTGTGAACATTACCCATATTTAAACAGAAATCACTGTAACTAGAAGCACGTAAAGCACACAAGCATTTTTTTATATTGCAGCAAAAAAAGTCACTTTCTACTAATAAAAAAATCATCTACAATATAATAATGTCACATATGGAGGGACCACTTTTATAAAAAAAAACCACAAACTCACAACAAACTAACCTTAAATATCTCGACGATATGAAAAAACAACAACAAAAATATCTCTCTTGTCTTCCGGTTCAGAATAATCTTCTCTACAATTCAATTTAAGTTTTCTTGTCAATTTGCGTTTAAGAAAAGTGGCGATAGAGTGGGGTTTTCTCTGACAATTTAGGTTTAAGAACTAACTCAATTGACTTGATTTGGGGATTCTTAGGTTCAATCGTGATTTTGTATGTTTAATTTTTTTTAAATAATCACGTGTTGCGTTTTGTTTAAAAATTATAGCACTTAGTAAACATTAAATAAGGTTACTTGATCTAGTGGTTAAGTTGTCTGCTTGCTTTACCCAAGGACTTGGGTTCGAACCTCCACCAAGACTTAATGCATTGGGTTTTTATTCATGCACAATCAAACGACACGTGGCAACCTATGAGTGGTTGCGCGAAAAATATATATTTTTTATTTTTTAAAATAAATGAATCACATCAGCAAATTGCCACGTCATCCTCCACTACACGTGGGCATGCCACATCAGCCTGCCATGTGTGCGTGAACGGTTGACCGTTAGTTGACTAACGGTTCCGTCCATCTAAGGGTGTATTTGCACAAAAAAGAAAATATTGAGGGGTTAGGTGCTTCAAAAAAAAAGATTTAGGGCCAAAATGACAAAAAGTGTAAACGTTAGGGGCAAATTTTGGCTTTCTGCCTTTTATTTATCTCGAGTCTAACTTTTTCTTTATATAATTAGTGAGCTCGATCTTTGATGATGTCCAAGCTGAGCTCACTAAGATCGGTTTCAATTGTAATAGACTAAAAGGGACAACAAA
Organism: Hibiscus trionum; assembly: GCA_030270665.1. NCBI lineage: Eukaryota > Viridiplantae > Streptophyta > Magnoliopsida > Malvales > Malvaceae > Hibiscus > Hibiscus trionum. Next base: position 3,919,841 of record BSYR01000012.1, read on the forward strand.
CAAGACGAGAGGGTGTTTGGTTTGTTTAATTTCGGTACCATGTAAAGAAGAAAATTTTGGATTTCCGATAGTTTAGTGCGTGTTTGTTTCCGCGGTGGGAGGGCCAAAATCTCGTTTGAACGAGATTTTGTGTCTCGAACGCCATGCCTATATGTTTGGATGTAAAAATCCAAAATCAATTCTGGGCACCAAACGTGATTTTAAAAAAAGTTGCAGGATAGTAGCTTTTGCGTTTGATCGTAATTTTTACACTATATTTTTACACAATCGTAATTTTTAAGAAAATAACTTTTAAACATAAATCACATTACTTTAAAATCAATTTTACACAAAATCAATTCTTAAAATCACGATGATCCATTTTTAGGCAAGGCGTCGATGAAATCTTGGTGAGTTTCTTGAGGATGTCCCAATTTTTCTACCGCTACTTGATGTGTAGTTTCGTTGATTTTATACAGAATAAATTGATGGTTTCGCTTTGCTTTAATTAGTTCCAAAAACTTGAACTTACACTCGTCACTCACAAGTCACAACCATTCCGGACGATGAATTTGCCTAATTAATGTAGGTTGTTAATAGTGTAAATAGAAGAGTTTTAGTGTAATGGTACTAAGTCAGTAGTTTAGATTAAGTCTAACTCTTAGTCTTATCTTACTTAGAGATAATGTAGTTTAGATTAAGTCTAACTCTTAGTCTTATCTTACTTAGAGATAATGTTTTTTAAAGTAGTCCTACTTAGACCAAATTACTTATATAGTCTTTTTAAAGACTATTTTCTGTAATGGGTAAATTTCTTTTTTAAGTGAAAATACACAGAGAATAAAAACTATTCTTTCTCTGTACAAACCTATCTTTCTTCATGGTATCAGATTAGGTTTTTTGTCGATCCTAAACAATAAACCTAGCTTACATGGCTGGCATCGAGAGTTCTGAAGTTAATTCTGAAGCTGGTCCATCCAAAATCAGCATCCAAAAATTTTTTGGTTAGATGACAGCAGCAAGCAATATAGCCCTGCATTCTAATGCAGGTAATCTTTCCTTTGTGAGCTTGGTGAATCGTGGTAATAACTCCACTTGGATTGTCGATTCGGGGGCTTCTGACCATATGACAGGGGACATTTCTTTGTTTACAAGTCTTCAGAAACTGAGTTCTCCTTCCTACATCAAAACTGCTGATGGTTCCTTCTCCGAAATTGCAGGAAGTGGTTCAGTTAAACTCAATCAGAATATTAATCTAAATTCTGTGTTATATGTACCAAAGTTGGCTTGCAATCTCATATCTGTCAGCAAACTTTCGAAAGATCTTAACTGTACAACTAAGTTTGCTTTCAATGTTTGTGAATTTCAGGCGATGGATTCGGGGAAGGTGATTGGCAACGCTAGGCTGTATGGAGGACTCTACATTCTTCAAGGAGGAACTCCTATTCAGGGACAAGCAAATAAAAGCCTCTCTTTTCAGACTTCTACCTTAGGACAGAGTATTTTCGATTACTCAAATGATATTTTGTTATGGAACTTTAGGTTAGGTCATCCCAATTTTATTTATCTTGCCAAGTTGTTCCCTCGATTATTCAGTAATAAAGATCCAAAGTCTTTTTCCTGTGATATTTGTCAGATTGCCAAACAAGCTAAATCAACATACCCTGCATCCACTTATAAATCTTCTCATCCTTTCTCATTTATACACAGTGATATTTGGGGCCCTTCGAGAGTAAAAAATGTCAATGGAGCTAGATGGTTTATAACCTTTATTGATGACCACTCTAGGATTACATGGACCTTCCTAATGAAAGAAAAATCTGAGGTTGAGGGGATTTTTAAAAAGTTTGCTGCTATGATTGAAACTCAATTCCACACTAAAATCTAAATGTTTCATAGTGACAATGGGAGTGAGTTTTTTACTAAAACCTTGGGATCTTTTTTCCAAACCAAAGGCATTGTTCACCTTACCTCTTGTGTTGAAACACCCCAGCAAAATGGGATTGCCAAAAGAAAAAACAGACATCTTTTAGAGGTTGCTAGATCCTTACTTTTTTCTAACAATGTTCCTAAATACCTTTGGGGAGAAGCTGTTCTCACTGCTACCCATCTTATCAATAGGATGCCTAGTAAACCCTTAAATTTTCGAGTTCCTAGAGATGTTTTTCTTCAATTTTTTCCTCATTTTAAACCCATATCATGCAATTTACCTTTGAGAGTGTTTGGGTGTACAGCTTTTGTGTATAATCATCATCCATCCACGGGTAGGTTAGATCCGAGGTCCATAAAATGTGTATTTTTGGGTTATTCCTCTACTCAGAAGGGCTACAAGTGTTACTCACCCATTACTAAAAAGACCTATACCTCCATGAATGTTTCTTTTTTCGAAGATATACCTTATTTTACCACCTCTGAAATTCAGGGGGAGAGTTTATTTGAATTTCAGCCTACACCTATTCAGCCTTTACAGTTCCAAACACCACCTTCACAGCCTACTACTGTGCAAAATCAGCAAAATCAGACTCAAAATTATTCTTCACAGCCCATTGTTGTGCAAACTCAGGAAAATCAGATTCAAAATTCATCTTCACAGCCTACCGCTGTGCAGAATCTTGTCTCACCTCTTTCCTATCCTAAAACACATACCCATACCACTCTAACACCTTTACCTTCTCCTAATTTGAGGCTCCCTAAAACCCCTCAAGGAACTCAAAATAATACGCATGAAAGAGGAGAAATCAGTGTCTACAAGAGGAGAAAAAGTCCAATATTACAGTCTGCCATACAGCCTGGTTTTTGCCAAGAACTTGACTTTAATCTTGTTGCCTTTGAAAATCTGGAAGGTAATGAGTTACTTGGTAAGGAAGTGGTTAATGATATTGTTCTTATTCCTTCTATTGATAATATTGACCTTCCTATTGCTCAGAGGAAAGGTGTAAGGAAGTGCACTATTCATCCTATACAGAGATTTATTGCTTATGGAAAATTACAGCCTTCTTTTCGAGCTTCTACAACAAAAATTGACAGCATCCAGATTCCACAAACTGTTGAGGAAGCCTTGGGGGATCCTAAATGGAGAAAGGCTGTAGAAGATGAGATAGAGGCTCTCAAAAGCAATGGGACCTGGACATTGACTGAGTTACCACAAGGAAAGAAGACTGTTGGCTGCAAGTGGGTATTTACTGTGAAGTATAATTCTGATGGGAGTGTAGAGAGATTCAAGGCGAGGTTAGTGGCAAAAGGATTTACACAGTCTTTTGGGATTGATTATCAAGAGACTTTTGCCCCTGTTGCAAAATTAAATACAGTAAGAGTTCTATTATCCTTAGTTGTAAATGAAAATTGGAAACTTCACCAGTTAGATATTAAAAATGCATTCCTTAATGGCAACCTAGAGGAAGATGTCTACATGCAAATACCTCCAGGGATGGAAGAGAAGGGCAGTGAGCAGAAAGTTTGCAAGCTAAGGAAATCATTATACTGCCTAAAACAGTCTTCAAGGGCTTGGTTCGAGAGGTTCACCAAAGTTGTTATAAAGAATGGTTATAAACAGTGTCAGACTGATCACACATTGTTTGTAAAAATGGGACCGAATGGAAAAAGGGTCATCTTAATTGTCTATGTCGATGACATTATCATCACTGGAAATGATGTTGTCGAAATAGATAATTTGAAGAAAATATTATCCAAGGAGTTTGAAACTAAAGACCTTGGAAATCTCAGATATTTTCTTGGAATGGAAGTTGCAAGATCTCGAGCTGGGATTGTCATTAATCAGAGAAAGTACATCCTTGATCTACTTTCAGAAACAAGAATGATGGGATGCAAGCCCATAGAAACTCCTATGGACAGCAACTTCAAACCAAGAAGGGAGGAAATAGGTGTTCCTGTGAATAAGGAGCAATACCAAAGACTTGTAGGTAAGCTAATTTACTTGTCTTTGACTAGACCTGACATTGCTTTTTCTGTTGGAATTGTAAGCCAACATATGAATGATCCGAGGGAAGAGCATCTTGATGCAGTCCATAGGATACTAAGGTACCTTAAAATTACCCCCGGACATGGCCTAATTTTCAAGAAGAGTGATGACAGAACTATAAAGATTTTTATTGATTCTAGTTGGGCTGGAGAACTAACAGACAGAAGATCAGTAAGTGGTTATTGCTCTTTTGTTTGGGGTAATCTTGTGACATAGAGGAGCAGGAAACAATCAGTGGTAGCAAGAAGTAGTGCTGAAGCCAAATATAGAGCTTTAGCTCTCGAAATTTGTGAAGGAATTTGGCTGAAAAGACTACTTTTAGAATTAAATTTTGAGTGTAGCCAGAAAATTGAGCTACAAAGTGATAGTCAATCTGCCATGAGCATTGCTAAAAACCCAGTTCATCATGACCGAACTAAGCATATTGAGATAGACAGACACTTTATCTCAAAAAAGGTGAATAATGGAGAAGTTCAACTCAATTTTGTACCTACCAAAGACCAACTAGCTGATGTTCTCACCAAGGCCCTTCCAAGAAGCACCTTCAACGAGTTTACATCCAAGCTGGGACTCTACAACGTATACTCACCAGCTTGATGGGGAGTGTAGGTTGTTAACAGTGTAAATAGAAGAGTTTTAGTGTAATGGTACTAAGTCAGTAGTTTAGATTAAGTCTAACTCTTAGTCTTATCTTACTTAGAGATAATGTAGTTTAGATTAAGTCTAACTCTTAGTCTTATCTTACTTAGAGATAATGTTTTTTAAAGTAGTCCTACTTAGATCAAATTACTTATATAGTCTTTTTAAAGACTATTTTCTGTAATGGGTAAATTTCTTTTTTAAGTGAAAATACACAGAGAATAAAAATTGTTCTTTCTATGTACAAACCTATCTTTCTTCAATTAAATATTACACCACAATATATGTAAAACTTTAAAGTTACATCTTTTTTGGATCGTTAGATGAACGTAAATGGATAGATGAGATTAACAGTAGGAAATGTGAAGGTTGTCGCTTGGAAAAAATATAAGAAAATAATCTTAGTCATTTATTACCATCATCCAATGGTCCAAAAAAATGATATAAGTAATTGAATTTTACACAATGTAAGTGGATCCTAACCCATATATATAGGGTTATATTTTGATACACAAATTGCGTAAAAAAGAATTATACAACCCTTCTATAAAATTCAAAACCTAAATCCCAAACTCGAACTCGTGGAGTGGTCTCAGTGGTAAAGGATGGTGTATTTCATCAGGTGACTCGGGTTCGAGCACCATGTGTGCACGGTGTGTGTGCGCTATTAAAGGACTAAAAAAATTAAACAGATACTACCTTGTAATCACACTATCATATTAAAAAAATACTATAAAAAGTAATTGAGTTTTATATTGTGTAAGTGGGTCTTAACTTTATATAATAACAAATGCAATATGTGAAGCGGAAATTTGCTCATAATGAGTCTAAAACTCACAATCTAGAGGGAGGGAAAGATATCAACCGAGAGCTTTTAACCATACAATATGTGAAAAATTAAGATCTAAATAATGCAATATGTGCAATAAGTTGTGAATAAAGTAAAGAAGAACAAAAGAGATAAATAAGAGCAAAGATGAGAGACAAAGAGAGAGACTTTTATTATATTCTCAATGTAGGGTTGTGTACAATACTTTCTTTAAAAGTCTATATTTATAGGCATAAGATGAAAACTCTAATTCTAATGGGTATTAGACCCTAATAATAAAGCCCATTAAAGTCTCATTTAATATATGGATATCCACAATAAATAAAGATATTCATAACACTCCCCTCGGATATCTATAAAAATAATGTGCCTCGTTAAAACCTTACTAAGATAAAAACCCTGTGGGAAAAAAAATCTTAGTGAAGGAAAAAGAGTACAGACATCTTTGATACGCATAACATGTTGCCTCATTAAAAACCTTACCAGGAAAACTCATTGGGACAAAACCTCGGTTAAGGGGAAAAGAGTGCAACGCGTATTTACTCCCCGTCATAAAAATATCACATAAGATCATTGAATCTTCATAATTCAATCTTGAATATAATCTTCAAATGTTGAAATAGAGTATGCACTAGTGGATAAATCTTCCAAATTATTGCTTGAAATGATTCATCAAATACTATTCTTCTGAAGATCATGAAGGATGAAACTTTAAAGAGATGTGTTTCGTTTTATTAAGATAAAAACTTTGTGGGAAAAAATTTCTTAGTGAAGAAAAAAGAGTACACACATCTTTGATACGCATAACATGTTGTCTCATTAAAAACCTTACCAGAAAAACCCATTGGGACAAAACCTCAATTAAGGGAAAAAGAGTGCAACGCGTATTTACCCCCTCATAAAAATATCACATAAGATCTTTGAATCTTCATAATTCGATCTTGAATATAATCTTCAAATGTTAAAATAGAGTATGCACTAGTGGATAAATCATCCAAATTATTGCTTGAAATGATTCATCAAATACTATTCTTCTGAAGATCATGAGGGATGAAACTTTAAAGAGATATATTTCGTTTTATCACATTTGATGTATCCACCTTGAGATATAAATTATGCATTATCTATACATAAGATAGCTTGCATCTTATCTTGTGAAAGCAATTCACATATCATCTGGATATGTTTAGCCAAACACATATTTCGACTTTGCCTCATACATAGCAATTATTTAAAGGCAATTGTCTCGTAGCACTTAGATAATATTTCTGGACCAGCTAAGATACGATGCTTCCAGATCAATTAATGTATATATGGTGCTTTTAGATCAAGAATACCATCACTTTTTTCTCGATGGCAGAATGAATCTTTGTTTACATTAAGAGGCCTAGCAACCAAATAGTGATCAACGAATATGCATTATGCATGTAAAGTCTCTTTAAACATTTTTATGTCGATTGCTGCACAAGGATTCCATTGTTAAGGAGATCTTTTCATGAGTCTCAATGAATCGCCAACATACAGAATAAAAACAAAGACAAATCCAGAGCTAAACCTCTTAATAAAATGCTCCGAAAATTAAATCATTCTTACAGTTTTCATCTAATAAGTATTCAATGGGGCGATTATACCAAATGTGCCCAAAATATTTTAATCCATAAAAGATATATTCAATATAATTGAATAATGTTCTCGAGAACTTGGATTAACTGCTTCTGGCAGTCTAAATTCTTTTAGAAGCTTCATGTAAATGTTGTTATCAAGAGACTCATACAAATAAGATGTAACAACATTCATTAGGCAGAAACTGAGTTATTTTATTTATTGTCAGACTATCTAAAAGTAACTGCATCCACCACCGAAGAATATATTTTTCTCATTATCAATTTCATATCTTTGTGAAAATCTTTGTGCAACCAAACGAGCTTATATCTCGTGATTTTTCCTTTTGATTTTTTTTTCACAAAGGCTCATTAATATCCACAAGCTTTACACATTTTAATATACGGGCTATAGGCCCAAATACTTCTCTTTTCGAAAGTGATCTTAGTTTCGCCTCAATTGCCTCTTTCCATATTGGCCAATCGTTTCTTTGTTTACATTGTCCAGTTGACAATGATTCATGATCTACATCGTCAAATAAAATCTCTAGTGTTATATTACATGCAAATGTATTATCGACGTCGATTTGATTTCAGTTCCACTTATTACCAGACATGACATAATCTATTGAGATCTCTTTATTATCGGGTACCTGAGTCATGTTAATGTCTCTATTGGAGACCTTTTAATCTCTTCTTGAGATTTTCATAATTCATTGATTCCTCGATCAGACCATCATAACTATAGCTCCCTTCCTTTTTTTCGAGGATTTTTATCTTTGGAACCTACTTGTCTACCACGCTACATGCGTAAGTTAGACACATTAGCAACTAGAGTTTGTCCTTCCGAGACATCAAATTTAAACGGAGCATTCATAGCTGGCATATGTGACTTAGTCACTCTATTAGGGTCAGCAAAATCATCTGGCAATTGATTTGCTAAATGAATTATCCTTTGAACTTATAGTTCACATTGTTGAGTACGTGGATCAAATTAAGATAATGATAATTCATTCTAATTTATTTTTTCCAGCTATTTTAATTTCTCGCCCTAATGTTGGAAAAACTGACTCATTAAAATGATAGTAGTAAATCGAGTTGTAAATAAATTTTCTATCAGAAGCTCAAGATATTTAATTATCAAAGAAAATTTGAATCTGACATATATTTTCAACCTCCTTTGAGAACTCATCTTTGTGCGTTGTGGTGGAGAAATCATAACATATACCGCACAAAAAAATCTAAGATGAGAAATATTTGGTTTTGACCAAAAACCATTTGTAATGGGGAGAACTTATGATAATTTGTTGGCTTGATGTGAATTAGTGATACTACATATAAAATGACATGTCATCAGCATTATCAAGACCGATTGTCTTTATAAGGTAATCTGGAAAATGTGCTCATAATTTTATCAACTAAGCAAGTAGCCTCGCAAACACAAAGTTAAGGGTTGATAATAAGGATACATATGACCATCTATTCGATGCATCGATTAAAATCGTAAAATATCTAGATGGACTGTAAGAAAGGTGTATGGGCCCACATATATCACCTTGTATTTGTTTCAAAAAATAATAGATTCACAATTTATCTTAGCTGATGATGATTGAATAATCGATTTGTTTTGATAGCAAGTATCATATGAAAAACATTACCTTGAAGAAAATTTTAGTTCTTCAATAATGACCACATGAAAGTGTGAACAAATTTTTGTATCATAATTGAACCGGGATGGCCTAACCGGACATGCCAAATAATAAAGTTATCAGTAAACTTATGATTTACAATAGCATGAGCTTCAATTTGTACTAATTCTTGTGTAGTACAATATGGATGACAATGCATATATTTTTTCAAGATTTTATTATTGCCTTGAGTTATACTCGTAATATTGAGATAGTCGGCACCCCTCAACTAATATTCTCAATATATTTCTACAAATATCTTTAAAATTCAATAAGTTTCTTTGCGTCTTTGATGAGTATAATGCACTATGAAAATTGAATAGAGTTCCATTTGACAATAACATATTTGCTTAGTCGAAGCATTCTGTGATATTAATACTTCTGGATATAATACTCACATTATTCCTTTGCATTTTAAATGGGAAAATATGCATAATTATGCATTTTTCAAAATGTGCTTTGTTTCATTCACTTCGGGGAATGAAAAATATTAAATATAGCGCATCATATCAAATCGGTTATCTATCAAAGATAAATCTTCAAGAACTTATTGCTCTTACGAAGCATTGATATTTTAGTACATTGGGAAATAGTAGTCATATTTTTCTCTTGCATTTAAATGGGAAAATATTTCTTACGCCTAAGTATAGTATGAGTACTTGCACTGTTAAAGTCCATAACACTTTGGCGTTTGACAAGTACGAGACCAATGATTTGTATCATCGTATTGATAACATAAAGATTTTGATATGATATCTATCATTCTTGTCATCCATATAATATCACTTTTGGTGGATATAAACATTCTCAAAAGAATCATCTTATCCATGTCTATTTTTTATGGCCTTAATCGCGACCACAATTGCTAATGTGGCATTTATTTTTTCCGCTATAAAAATATCACATTCACTTCAGGGAATGTAGCGGAGGCTAATAGGTCTTTAAAATCTCATCAGTGATACTCTGGCACATAACTAAGTTTTATTCACTAACCATATAGTGAATTATCATGTTTGCATTCACATCAAGGAATGAAACAAATCCAATAATCGCATGGAATAAATATCATGCTTGCATTCACTTCAAGGAATGACATAAGTTCAATAATCGCATGGAATAAACATCATGCTTGCATTCACTTTAGGGAATGCCTCCCATAATTTTTTTGGATCAAAACGATTTTCGTAATTTGAACTTGGGGGAAGTCTATAGTCGAATTTTTCGACACAAAGATAATATTGCTTTCAAGCAAATATAGACTTTATAACAATCATACTATTAAATAATAATTGAGCAACCAATATATATATATAATACTTGTAGAGAACAAAGATTTAATCTTCATACGCGACATTGTTAAACCAGTCCACAAGGTCCTTTAAAAAGAACCTCCTTTGAGACCAATAGCTTCGTAGAACGGGATGTCCAGCCAATATACGATATTTATTTTCCTCTCAAAGACAATGAAGATATACATGACCAAGACAACTCTTCATAATCTCTTTTGTCTTTACAAACCATTTAAAGATATTATGTAAAACTCAAAATCTGGTTAAAATACCAAATTTAACAAAAAAATATATAATCACTACAAAATAATTGTCATTCTTAAACAAATAAACAACCATAAGGATGTATAAATAAGAATGATTAATCAATCGCTATATCGAAATATATGGTAGATGTAGTTACCAATATCTTGTTAAAATCTTTTTCGAGAATTGTCAACAAGAACCACGGTAATTGAGTCTCTCTATGGCTACACTAACACCAAACGACCAAAAAATTTTCAAAAATTAAAAGTCAAGTTAAAGATTAAAGAAAGAAAGAGAATCAATAATTAAAATATAATTGAGGGAGGAGAACTTATCTTTGATTCATGCTAGTATCAAATTCTTTTCAATAACTCCTTTATGATTCGAACGAAAAAACACCTCAGTTGGTTAGAGTCTCGTGCTGATAATGTGTTGTGAATAAGTAAAGAAGAACAAGAGAGATAAATAAGAGCAAAGATGATAGACAAAGAGAGAGACTTTTATTATATTCTCAATTTAGGGTTGTGCAATGTTTTCTTCAAAAGTCTATATTTATAGGCATAAGATAGAAACCCTAATTCTAATGGGTATTAAACCCTAATAATAAAGCCCATTAAAGTCCCATTTAATATATGGATATTCACCATAAATAAAATATTCATAACACAATATGATTATTCTATTTTATATAATTAAAATTTAATTCTAAAAAATTTGTTAATCAATCCAAAACATCAATCGATCAAATAAATCTACAAAACCTATATCGAAATAATTTTAAACGTTCTAAATCCCAAGATTTCGACCTTTTTAAAATAAAAAAAGCATTTACATTCTCCTTGTCCTTTTCATCGTTGATAATAATATTATAAAAGAAATAAAAATGATTGATAGAGAAAGGTTTCGGGGCATACCATTTTGATCTCCAATAAAGGTTTTGCCAAGAGTGAGAAAAAGGATATTAATTCCGAAATCAATACATGAAATTGAATGGCAGGTTATAGTAGGGACGGGCATTTCACCCACCCGACGAGTATTTTTATGAAAAAAATTTCGGGTTGGTGACGGGTAAGGTCGAATTTTTGTGTAGAGCGAGGTTGGGTCGGGTTCGGGTTTTAGGGTAAAAAAATTTGACCCGACTCGGGACTAATAGTGTAATTTTTCCTTAATTTTTTAGGGATGTTTGTAATAATACCTCCTCTTTATATTTTTTTTATAATTACGTCCTTAAATTTAATTTTTATTTACAATTTAGTTCTTAAATTTATTATTTTTATAATTATGTCTTTTAAAATTATTTTTTTACAATTAGGTCCCTAAAATTATTTTTTTCCTATAGTTCGGGTCGGAGTCTGGTTTAGAATATTTATTTTCAGGTCGGGTCGGGTTTTTTAAAGAATGAGATCGAGTCGGATTCTGTTTTAGGATTATTAGTTTTGGATCGGATTCGGGTGGGCAAAAAACCCGACCCGTGCCCATCCCTAGGTTATACTGATGAAATAGAAATCTTTGCTCTTTTTTGGTGCCCTTATTTATACTCTCACACTAAAAATTAGGTTTAGAGTTTAAGGTTAAGGCTTAGGAAATTTGGGTATGGTGTATTTATTAAGGTATATGGTTTAGAATTTAAGGTTAGGTCTTAAAATTTATTCTTTTAGTATTTTTTAGTGTTGGGACATAGAAAGGGACATAAAAATTTTATCCATACCGATTTATAGTGATAATTGCGTTCTCTCTTTTTTTTCTGATAAATTATTTAGGAAAAAAGCTGTGACTTATGTAGGGGGATGAGAAAGTTGATGGGGGAAAAAGGTTAATTAGAGAATTCCGTTTGCTGATCAAAACTTTTAATTTTGCCACGTCGCGTGGTGCATTTTTTCCATACGTAAATGGAAAATTAAAGATTGATAAATAATTCATGTAGAAATTAATTTATTAAATTATAAAGTAATAAAAATGTATCATTTTAGTTCTAATTTTAATTAATAATAAGTTTAAATTCTTTCTTCATCTTTCATTATCTAAGGAGTCTGCTTATTAGCACGCTTTAGTCTGCTGTTGTAGCACGCATCTTGTCTGCTGTTTAGCAGGTTATCTGAAGGTATTTGTTGTTCGAAGGCAAATGGAGGAAGAATTAGCCAATCTATCAATTGACGAGGGAGAGGACGAAGTTCTGGTGCTTCCCCCTGAGATTGGTGCAATTGAGAATGAATATGACTTCTGTATGGCAGGCACTTTTCTGACTGACAGTGTGGTGCATTTCTTGGCGATGAGGAACACCATGGCCGATTTATGGCATCCACTGGGAGGTATTTCCATTTCCGATACCGGTGAAAAGTGATTCTGTTTCAAGTTTTTTAATGCAGTGGATATGGAACGAGTCTATGATGGATGTCCGTGGTTCTTCAATAACCACTTACTTCTACTAAAAAGATAGGACCGGGGGAGGACCCTTTACAAATACAATTGAATCATTCTATGATGTGGGTTCAAATTCATGATTTGTCGTCAGGGTTGATGTCGGAGCCGATGGCGCGCCAGTTCGGTAACTTCCTTGGTGAATTCTTGGAGTATGTTTCGAAAATGCCGCTGTTAGGACGAAAGCAGTTTATGAGAATCAAGGTTTGGATGGACGTGCGACAACCCCTAAAAAGAAAGAAAAAAGTTACATTAGGGACTAACAAAAGTACATATGTTAGATTTCAATATGAGAAGTTAGTCTTGTTTTGTTTCATTTGTGGAAGAATGAGGCATGTGGAGAGTTTTTGCCCGATGAGGTTGGTCTTAAAAGCTTCTAAAATTAATTTTGGATGGGATGTTTCCATCCGAGCACCACCGCGAAGGGGGCCGCCGGCACCGAGTAGATGGTTACGGGAGGCAGTTACTCGACAACTCGATAGTGGGGCTAAGGAAGTGGGAGGAAGTTGGGGGCAGTTGGGGGGAGACTCAAACAGATTGCATAACTCCAACAGGCACGATGGGCTTGCTAGTGGGCTGCCAGACAACCAAGCCCATAAAGTAGCTAATCTTGTGACTGAAACTGGACTTATAAGTGGGCTGCCAGAATGTGGACAAATGGAAATTGGGTCTGATAATGAAGACCATCCTCTGAATGTGGTTGATGGAAACAAAAGACAGCGGAAAAATGATGGAAATCTGGTTCTATCGAAAGAGAAGAGTATTATAGCCCCAAATGCTGAAAATGATTTATCGGCTAGCTCTGCGAGTCAGAGCAGCCGGGCATTATGAAACTCCTATGTTGGAACGTCCGTGGGTTGGGGAAACTACGGGCGATAAACCGTCTCAAGAATAAGTTGAGAGGTGTTAATCCCCACATTTTGTTTCTTATGGAAACAAAATTAGACAAAAGGAGGATTGAGATGGCGAGACGAAGATGTGGCTTTATGTTTGGCATTGACATACCGGCAATTGGAACGCGTGGTGGACTGTCAATTGGATGGAGATATGACTGTAATGTTACTTTAAGAAGTTACTCCCAATGGCACATTGATATTGAAATAAAAGAGGAAAATGCGATTGAATGGCGATTTACGGGATTTTATGGCTGCCCGGAAGAAAGGAATAGAACCGAGTCTTGGAATCTTCTAAAACAACTTGGAAGTGACCAATCGTTACCGTGGGTGGTTGCTGGAGACTTCAATGAAATTGCCTTTTCTTTTGAGAAAACGGGCGGATGTATACGGTCGGAGCGACAAATGTCCGAATTCATAGAGGCCTTACAGGAATGTGATCTAGCAGACCTGGGTTTTAAAGGGGTCTGGTATACGTGGGAGAGGGGTCGTTTGCCTTCTACAAACATCAGGGAACGCTTGGATAGAGCTGTTGCAAACACTGCGTGGTGGGAATTATTTCCAGGTTACTCTATTACTCATTTAACACATTCGATGTCCGACCATTGTCCTGTATTAATTGATACCACAGGCAATTCATTTTCCACTCGTTCCAATCAAAGGAATCATTTCCGTTTTGAGGCAAACTGGGTGTTAGAAGAAGATTTGATTGAGCAAATACAAACCCATTGGGAAACATCGGAATCTCAGTTTCCAGATCGTTTGAAAGAACTGGGCGTTATTCTGGAAAAATGGAGTTTAAACAAAAAGAAAGACAGGGGAGCAAGGAAAGAATTGTTACAAAACAGACTTTCTGATCTTATGTCGGCTGACCCGGATGAAGAGGCCTTGGCTGAACTACTTGAAATAAAGTTGGGTTTAAATATGGAAGCAGATAAAGAGGAGCTTTATTGGGAGCAGCGAGCGAGAGTTAATTGGCTGAAATACAGTGACAAAAACACTCATTTCTTTCATAATTTTGCTACGATGCGGAAAAAACGTAACTCGATTATGGGCATTAAGAATGAAACTGGTGATTGGGTGACAAGGGATGAAGACATGCTAAATGTAGCAACAGATTACTTTCAACGCCTCTTCACTACTGCCACTGTTATTAACGTTCCTTCTATAGTCGACTCCATTCATCCAAAGATATCAAGTGATATGAATGAGTCACTGTTGCAGCCATTTACATCAGAAGAAATAAAGGAAGCGATCGATAGTATGGCACCGCTAAAGGCTTCGGGACTTGATGGATACTCGGCTATGTTCTATCAAAAATATTGGAATATTGTTGGGACAGATTTATCTAACTATTTCTTGTCAGTATTGAATGGCTCATCGGAGATACAACATATCAACAGTACACTGATAGTTCTCATCCCCAAGGTAAATACTCCGGAGAATATGACAGAGTTTCGGCCGATAAGCCTCTGCAATGTCCTTTACAAGATAGTTGCTAAAATGTTAGCAAATAGATTAAAAGTGACGCTGGAGGGATGTATTGATAAGGCCCAGGGGGCTTTTATTCCGGGCCGACACATTTCTGATAATGTGTTAATCTCATACGAGATTTTACACTCGCTTCAACAGAAGAGAAGTGGTAAGTTAGGAACGTTCGCTTTCAAGGCAGACATGAGTAAAGCTTATGATAGGGTCGAATGGGATTTCTTAGAGAGGGTGATGTTGAAATTGGGGTATGCAGAGCCATGGGTTCGACTAATTATAAAGTGTGTTTCTACATTGAGTTATGCAGTAGGCCTTAATGGGAATATCGGAAGCCATTTTAACCCCTCTCGTGGGCTTCGGCAGGGTGATCCTCTCAGCCCATATTTGTTTTTGCTCTGTGCAGAAGGCCTATCTTGTCTTATTAATGCTGCAAACGAAAATGGGGAGCTAAAAGGGGCAAGTATAGGTCGAAGTCGTTTTGAGGTTAGCCATCTTCTATTTGCGGACGATAGCATTATATTTAGTGAGGCTACTATGCCAAGGGCTAGAAATCTTCAGTCAATCCTAACTGCTTATGAAAATGAGTCCGGTCAAAAAGTCAACTACAACAAATCTCTGATCTTTTTCAGCAAAAATGTGGATGAGGACACAAGAAGGCAGATTGGTGAGTTTTTGGGTGTTCGAATTTCAATGAACCCTGAGAAGTATCTGGGTTTGCCAACGATGGTGGGTCGAAGGAAAAAAGAGGCTTTTGCTTATTTTCTGGATCGATTCAATCACAAGACTAAAAACTGGGGTATTTGGTTCTTATCTATAGGAGGAAGGGAGGTACTTATTTCATCAGTTTTACCAGCAATACCAGTCTATGCAATGCAATGTTTTCTTTTACCATCGTCGCTTTGCAAACAACTAGAACAGTTAATGGCTAATTTCTGGTGGAGGAACAGTGCAAATAAGAGAGGAATTCAATGGTGTTCTTGGAAAAAGTTGGCAATTCCTAAGCTACAAGGTGGCATGGGGTTCAAAGATCTAAATCAATTTAACATAGCACTTCTAGCTAAGCAAGCATGGAGATTAATATCACAGCCAACAAGTTTACTTGCACAAGTATTAAAAGCCAGGTACTATCCAAACAGTAACTTTCTTGAAGTTAGATTAGGGTCTTACCCCTCATATACCTGGAGAAGCTTGTGGACTTGTAGAGCACTGTTGGAGAAAGGCTTGTGCTGGCGTATAGGATCGGGTTCCTCAGTGAATATATGGAACGACCCCTGGTTGCTTGGGCTTGCAAACAGTTACATCCAAGCCCAGCAGATTAATATTCAGTATACAAAAGTGGTTGATCTCATAAACTCACAGAATGCAACATGGAAGCTAGAAATACTTGAGAGCTTATTTGATGAACAACAGGTACGAAGGATAGTTTCTATTCCTATATCGGCTGGCTCTATACAGGATGAATTAATCTGGAAATATGACGGTACTGGAGAATATACTGTGAAAAGCGACTATAAAGTCTTGCAAAAGGATGATATTTCACCGAACACAGGACAAAATGCACACAATAATTCAAACCTATCAAGCTGCTATGCCAAGATCTGGGGTGCTCAGCTACCAACAAAAATACGCATACACGGATGGAAGGTAATGCATAACTATCTCCCTACATTCAGTAATCTACTACTAAGGCGTCTGAACTCAAGTAGTATATGCAAACTGTGTGGGGAATATAGGGAAAATGTTGAACATATATTCAGGGAGTGTATATTTACGACAAATTTATTCCAAGTGTTGGGGGAAGCTTTACCAGACAACGGATCAAGGCTATCTTGGACGGATTGGCTCTGCAATTTCATCTCCAGTCTAAATGATATCAGGGTAAAAACAGTATTAGTTATCTATTGGGCTATCTGGTATCACCGAAACAAAGTTATTCATGAAGGCACCTTACCAAGCATACCTACTGTGCAACACTTTGTTCTGGCCTTTTTGAACGAAGCTAAAGACTCACATGTACGTCATCAAACAATGAATACCCACAGATCTGCTAGATGGAAACCCCCGGCAGACGGTATTGTGAAGTTTAACTTTGACGCATCTTTTAACCAGCTGGAAGGCTCATCGGTCTCCGGGGTGGTGGGTCGCAACAGCGACGGCAAAATCATGGCGGCGTGTTCAGTCAAACACCCTTTTATGGTCGACTCTTTTGCTGCTGAAGCCTATGCATGCCTTGTGACGGTCTGATTTCTGAAGGACCTGGGCTTTCGAAGGGTAAGCGTCGAGGGAGACTCCCGAACGGTGATCAGAAAGCTCAACCAAACAAAGCATGACTGATCAATAATTGGTCCGATCATCCACGACATAAAAGAGGAAAGCAAAGCGGTGGCCTTTATAGATTTCAGATTTACTCACCGGGAATCAAACGGAGCTGCTCACCTTATGGCTAAACTGGGTCGTACCATGGATTCTCCGAGCTACTGGATAGAAGACGCGCCGGTGGCCGTAGTGGATTTTGCAGAGTCGGAGGAGAGCCGTTCACGGAATATCACCTAATTCCTCTTAGGGTTTTGTTTTCTTGGCGATCTTCATCAATTTCGCATGCAGGGATGCACGCTAAGGTCTTTTAATTGCTGGGTTTTTTTTCTTTTGTTGTTTCAGATTTGTTTTGCGGGGAAGGCTGTGTTGTAGGTTTTCTTGTATTGTGTCGGTTGGGTTCTTTAATCCGACAGGCCTGTCTGTCTTTCCCCTCTTTTCTTTGTTTTTATTTTGTTTCTTTCCCCTGTTTAATTAAATAAAAAACCAGCTTTTATTCAAAAAAATTATTTCTCAAACAAGCTCTTTGTCCCTCTTTATTAAAAGATGTAAAAAAATTATCATAAAGTAAGTACATGCCAATAGTTTTTTTTTTTTTTGAAAGCTAAGGTGATTACAAGTAGTATTTATTCTGAATATACTCTCAACCATTTGACAATGCATGCTCAATCACCTTGCTGCAACTACTGGTGCTCGAACCCGTGACCTCTAGGAACAACAACCGTTCCCTTAACCACTGAGGCAAGTTGGTTCGTGCACATGCCAATAGTTTTTAAAATAAAGTAAATGGAATTAAAGTTATTTATTGCCTTTTCTTTTAAATAAAATTTTATATGAGTAAAACAACACTTTTTTTAATAAAATTATCACGTTTTACTTTCTTTCATAATATATACATAACTTTTTAATCATTCACAAAGGAACAAGTGAATTTTATTCAAAATGGTAGATTTTGATTATTATGCATAAATATTAATCGATACATTTAAATATGTTCGAATCTCAACATTTGTCTTGAAATTTTTTTGTCAGTTCATTTACACAACACCAATTTCAGCTCCAGCTCCATTCGTCTAAAGTACACCACCCACGGAAAATAAAAATCGAAAGACAAAAGCGTGTATCAAGAAATTAAAAACCCAACTCAACAAATCAGAAAACTTATCGAAAACAAAAGACTTAATCGATAAATCAAGAAAACAAAATTTTATGGCAATCTTTTTTGTTGAAAATTTTAACTTTTGTCCTTGTAATTTTAATTTTTTTTAAATTTAGTTTCAATGACACACAAAAAATTCACAAAGGCACGATATGAAAAGATTTCAATTTTTATTCTGAAAGTCATGGTTGACGAAGCACATCTTTTATGTAAATCGAATAATTTTCTAAAAATTATTTATCAGGTCATCATTCAGGGCAAATGCGTGACTAACAAGACACGTCTTTGTCCTATATGTCAAAAATTGGTGCTATTTTAATAAATAATTTCAAAAAATTAAAATAATTTTAAAAATCAGTATATATAGATAAAATATCCGGATTATAACACTTCGTGGAATTAAAAACTCTACTATAAATGTACCAAATAATACGCATATGATTATTGTCACCTCAGATAAAAAAGTTAATAATGCTAAATAAGTAAATGAATAAAAAAAACACAATAAAAACAAGTCATAAGAGCACTTGTATTAAAATGCAAATCTGCAGAAAAAATTATTATTATTATTATTATTCTTATTTTTCCACTTCAAAAGTATGACAACTTAGGAATAAGCCGTTTTCTTTTGCGTCACATTCAACTTTGGATAAATTAATTATTTTTTGTTTGATAGAGACCTTGGATAATTAATTTATTATTTGGTTTGATTATTGATAGAGACTTTGGATAAATTAATTAATTATTTAAGATTAAAATAAAGTTAGTTCCTAATCGTTTTCCCCCATGATTTTTTCTTTTCTTATTTCTGAATCCTCACCAAACCAAAAAGTAGGTACAATTAATTTGTGAAGCTAACATAATGAAAATGTGGAACCCTTTTTAAGACAATTGTTTAATCACCTAAACATACACAAAACTCTGTCGTATTGAAGGTGTAGTTAATTACAATTAAAACTTTTCTATATGCCTTAATATACAAGTAATATATATATAGGTTTTATTTTGATGCACAAGCTGTGTAAAATTTTTTTACACAATATTTTTATAAAATTTAAAATCTAAATCACAAACCCTAGCAACATAAACCTTAAACCCTAAGCCCTAATCCCTAAACTCTAAATTCTATCCATAAACCTTAAATTATATACCCTACATACTAAACCCCTAAACCCTAACATAAAATCTTAAACCCTAAACCCTAAAATTAAAGGGCTTGTGTAAACTGTGCATCAAAGTATTTTCCTATATATATATATGGTTTGAGTCTAGGAATAATTTAATTTGCTACAAAATTGAGACATGCTTTTTCTATTACTACAAGTAATTGGTATTTTGTTTCCCAAAATCCAACTAATCATCTACTCTTGTTTTTAAGGGTAAAATACATTTCATTAAATTAAACTAAAATATTTTTTTTAGTCACTAAAGTTCAATAATTACAAAAAGTTATCAAACTTATTAAATTGTTACAAAATGATCACTACACGCTATAAAATAGTGATAAATTTCAATGAGTTGAAGGACTATTTTGTAACAATTAGGTAAGTTTTAATGACAAATTTATAATAGTTTGATAAGTTCAGTGATTATTGTGTAACAATTCGATAAATTTAACGATATTTTACAATTTCTAAAACTCTAGTGGGAAAAAATTAATTTTACTTAACTTAATGATCATTTGTATACTTTATTTTCTATAAAAATGAATAATATCTACGATATTATATATTATGAATTAAACATTACATACTTATAATGATATTAAAATTTGAAATATATATTAACAAAATTCATACATAGTTAGAAACATGAGAACCCAACGAGTGAAAAAAATATGATGTTCATCTTAGGAGACCCGAATTCAAACATTTGTGTGTGCGTTATCAAAGCGTAAAGAAAAAAGTACTAATAGTGTAATCATATTAGTATATTACTCACAATGTCCCATTAAAATTGTCACATGTTGATATTTTTTGGTCAAAAATTTTTAACTTTAACTTCTTTTAATTTTTTTAAAAAAATTAATAAAAATATAAAAAAAAAAATATATTTTAAAATCTTCCATCGAGTAGTTTTTAAATGTATATTTTATAAATTTTAATTAATTGCCATATTTAAATAAATTATATCATCATTAAAAAAATTGACTGAAAAGTTATTAACATGTGATAGTTTTAGTTGGATGTAAAAATTAAAAAAAAATGGTAAATTTTTTTAAATAAATCAACATAACTAGAAACTTCAAACCTTATCGACAGTGGGCCCAGTTATCTACTTTTATTAAATATTAATTATAGCACAGACCATGATTTTTAGTCCACGATGAGAGGGACCCTTCAACAAGAAAGTTTGGCCTTTTATTTTATTGGTCTTTTTTCATTTATTATTTTTCTTGATCTATATATAGTTTTTATTCCGTTTTGCTTCTTAATTCCGTGTTGATCACATAAATAAAATCTGAAAACGAGTGGAGAAAGAAAACATCACATTGATTTGAACCAATACAAGGTCCACAATATTTATTTATTATTTTTAGACCGGACAAATTTGATCTGAGACTGAAGACCCGAAATTGATCTGAACAAAATAATTCGAATCTTGCTTGAAACAAATCAAACCGAATCGACCTGAATTTTAATTGACCCGAAAATAGAACTGAAGCGATTTTCAACCGAACCGAATGGACCTGAATCGATTTCACTAAAAGTAACCCGAACAGAATACAACCCGAAATAAAGAAAATATATTAAAATAAAGAAAAAAATGAGATGTGAATCGACGCACAACTCACGAAAAAACCAAATATACATGCTACTATATAAAGTGATATATATGGTGTAAAAACCTAATTCGGCCTGAAAATCCGACTGTAAGGTAAAAACCTTAATTCAAAGACTCGCAATAAAATAGATATGACATCACCAAAGCTCGACAATGAAAGGTACAAACCAACCACAACATTAAGAAAATTGCATATTACAATAAGGCATGTTGACAACACGGTCATTACCACAACTCAATCAGTCAATCGCGAACAAAAGCGGTGACTGTAAGGTACTATCTAAATTTAATTCGAAGGTCAAAGACAAGGAGATCAATAGGATAATCAGAAGAAAACATCTTAAACAGTCGTAACGACGTCGAATCCAACCTTGATAAAAGATCAAATAAAAATGAAGCGGTTAAACAACCGATTAAAAGAATAAAAACGTGTCAAAACATAAAAAAACGTATCAAAAAGTAAAAAAAATGTGTCATAAAAACAAAATTATTAAACTTAAAAACTAAAAAAAAATTACCAACAAACGATAAACAATATTAAAATTAATATTGTCGTGGATCAAAAAAAAACTGTGGCACAGAAAAAAAGAGAACAGCTGAATATAAGCTATAATCCCCCGAATATTAATAACTAAAACATTTATAATATTTCGTTTCAATTGTACACTATTTTATGAACAAAATTATACAAATTTCGAGTTTCTTTTTTTTTAAGCCAATCATCCAATTTTCAGTTAGGTTGTCACAATATTTTAAAAAACACGCTAAATCAAATTAAAGATTATTCAACGAAAAACAACGATACGTTGGTGGGGGAAGAAAATTCTACACGTGTCAATAAAGTTAAGCGCGTATAATTAACGGACACGTTGGGGAGTGTTTAAAATTTAAAACCACGTCAAGAATTCGTATCGTTGTCGTATAAGATTAGAGGTGGAAAATAAACAAAAAAGAACGTTGGAAACTGATAATTAAATAGCCAAATTTTGTTCTCACTCCTTCTAATTTTACATATTTTAAATTCAGTTCCTTTTACTATTAATTTTAAGAATTTAATCATCTCCCTACACTTTTAATTTAATAATTGAAGCTCAATTGATAACGGAATAAAAAAAATCTTTAAACTGTACCATTATCAATTTTTTAAAATATTATTCTTAAGAAACTAAATTTTCAACCTGCAAAGATTACAGGGACTGGGAGCACATATATCCCTATATAAATTTAAACAGTGATCCTCCATTTTGGTTTTTTTTTTTTCATCCATCTCAAAACTAGAATGATTCAACTGGTCACGACTCTTTCTCAGTCAACGAGTAATTTCCTGAATTTTGTTTTTTTTTTTAAATAATCTCCTTCGCCCCCAAGTTTCATAGATTCCATAATATATAGTTTCGAGCTTGCCTTTCACTTTCCTAAGTCCTAACCAAAGCTTTCAGCTTTTTAAACAGAGGTCAGTTTTTAGTCTCTTTAATCTTCTTATTTCTTTTCGCAAGCTTCGATTTTCTTATTTTTATTGTTTATTTCAGGTTTTTTTTTTCTACCTTTTGATATCAGATTCTTGGGTGTTCTTTCAATTGGAACCTGGAAAAGTAAGTGGATTCTTCCTTTCCTTTGTTGAAACTTAAGATCAGAGAAGCTTTTTCATAATAATATTTATATATAAAAAAACTAGTAATTGTTTCCCTTAAAAGAAACAGAGACTGAGCTTTGTAGATAAAAAGGTTTTCTAGATTATATCTTTTGTTTTTGGAAAGGGAAACAAAAAGGTATTTGAAAGAATACCAGATATTCTCTTCTCCTTTCTGAATTTTGGAGATGGGAACGAGATTCTTAGGTCTTTAAATGATTCTCTCTTTCTCTCTCTATCTGTGTGTATATATATTCTGAGATGTGAAGTAAAAGTATGGTGGCTTTCTCAGAAGATCTTGCTTTAGTTTGAGAAAAATTCATGGGGTTTTTTTCCCTTTTTGATCTCTGTGTGGAATCTTAAATCGCTTTCCTTTCCTTTTATAAAATGGAGATTCTATATTGCTTACCCGGTCCAGAATTTGGATTGAAAATTAGAATAAAGTTATTTATGTAAAAAATTCTCATTATAGTGTTCTTGTTCTTTTCCTTTGTTATTGTGCCCTTTTTTAATTCTCAGTACTTTCATCCTTGCTTTTCTGTTGAACTATTAGTTCTCCTTTTTCTTTCAGGTGTTGTTTGTTTTCTGAGTTCTGCTTTGAACCATGAGTAGTCTCAAGTTAGGGGTGGAGGTGGTGAGCGCCTATGACCTGTTAGCCAAAGACGGGCAGGGTTCGTCCGATCCCTGTGTGGAGCTTGAGTTCGATGGCCAGAGATTCCGCACCACTACTAAAGAGAAAGATCTCAATCCAGTTTGGAACGAGAGTTTCTATTTCAATGTCTCGGATTCGAACAAGTTGTCTAGTCTACCTCTTGAAGCCTATGTTTACAGCCATAACAAAGCAAACAATGCGAAAACCTGCCTTGGGAAGGTTCGCCTCACCTCGACTTCGTTTGTGCCATATTCCGATGCTGTTGTTTTGCACTACCCTCTTGAAAAACGGACTGTTTTCTCTCGTGCTAAAGGAGAGCTTGGTTTGAAAGTGTTTGTTACTGATGACCCTTCGATCAAATCCTCGACTCCTCTTCCAGCCATGGAGTCCTCGCTGCATTCGGATGCTATCCCAAATTCATTTCCCAAAGAGAAAAATGGTAAAAGACACACATTTTTTCATCTTCCAAATGCAAAGCAGTCGGAACAGCAGCAAAAGTTTCCCCCAATGCCTCCGCAGCAACAGATGAATTATGGAGTACATGAGATGAAATCTGGACCACCACCATCAAGAGCTGTTCACATGTTCCCAGGTTCATCATCACAACCACTTGATTATGCTCTTAAAGAGACAAGTCCATTTCTAGGAGGAGGACGAATTGTTGGCGGCCGAGTCATACGAGGAGACAGACCAACTAGCACCTATGACCTTGTTGAACAGATGAGGTTCCTTTTTGTGCGAGTGGTGAAAGCCCGAGATCTTCCTTCAAAAGATGCGACTGGAAGCCTTGATCCCTATGTCGAAGTGAAACTTGGAAACTACAAAGGAATCACAAAGCATTATGAGAAGAAACAAAATCCAGAATGGAATCAAGTGTTTGCCTTTTCAAGAGACACGTTGCAGTCATCTGTGCTAGAAGTTGTTGTGAAGGATAAGGATTTGATGAAAGATGACTCTGTCGGTTTTGTGCGATTTGATCTCAATGAGGTTCCAACTAGGGTTCCACCTGATAGTCCATTGGCTCCGGAATGGTATCGGCTGGAAGACAAAAAGGGAGAGAAAAAGAAAGGAGAACTGATGCTTGCGGTTTGGTATGGCACACAGGCTGATGAGGCTTTTCCAGATGCTTGGCACTCGGATGCTATTGCTCCGGGTGATAGCACTTCGGTTTCCCCAACATATATCCGTTCAAAAGTTTATCACTCCCCAAGACTGTGGTATGTCCGTGTCAATATACTTGAGGCTCAAGACCTTGTTCCAGCTGACAAGAACAGGTTTCCTGATGCATATGTTAAGGTTCAAATCGGAAACCAGATCTTAAAGACAAAATCTGTTCAAAATCGAAATATGAATCCAATCTGGAATGAGGAGTTTATGTTTGTTGCTGCCGAACCCTTCGAAGATCATCTGATTTTTTCAGTTGAAGATCGTGTGGGTCCTAATAAGGATGATGCCATTGGAAAGGTTGTTATATCATTGAACTCTGTTGATAGGCGTGCTGATGATCGAACTATCCGTTCCCGATGGTACAATCTGGAGAAATCTTTTTCGGATGCTGTGGATGATCGTGCAAAGAAGGATACGGATAAATTTCGTAGCAGACTCCATGTTTGTGTTTGTCTTGATGGGGGCTACCATGTTCTTGATGAGTCAACTCAGTATAGTAGTGATCTCCGACCAACAGCAAAGCAGCTCTGGAAACCATCAATTGGTGTTTTAGAACTCGGAATTTTGAATGCTAATGGGATTCAACCAATGAAAACGAGAGAAGGAAAAGGTACAACGGATACGTATTGTGTTGCAAAGTACGGCCACAAATGGGTTCGAACTCGAACCATAGTCAATAGCCTGAATCCGAAATATAATGAGCAGTACACATGGGAAGTTTATGATCCAGCCACGGTTCTCACTGTGGGAGTCTTTGATAACTCTCAGATTGGAAGTTCTGATAATAACAGAGATACTAAAATTGGAAAGGTGCGGATTCGCATATCTACGCTTGAAACTGGTCGTGTTTACACACACACTTACCCGCTGCTGGTTCTTCACCCTTCTGGTGTCAAGAAACTTGGTGAACTTCATTTAGCAATACGATTTTCATCGACATCGATGCTTAATATGATGTTTCAATACTCGCGACCCCTTTTGCCAAAGATGCACTACAAAAGGCCATTGAGTGTGATTCAGCAGGACATACTGCGACACCAAGCCGTTAATATTGTGGCAGCTCGGCTTGGTCGGGCCGAACCTCCTCTCAGGAGAGAAGTAGTTGAATATATGTCTGATGCAAATGCTCACCTTTGGAGCATGAGGCGCAGTAAGGCAAACTTTTTGCGTCTGACATCGGTTTTCTCGGGATTATTTGCAGCTGGAAAATGGTTTGGGGAAGTTTGCATGTGGAGGAACCCTATTACAACAGTGCTGGTGCACGTGTTATTCGCAATGCTCGTTTGTTTCCCAGAACTGATTTTACCGACTGTTTTCTTATACATGTTCCTCATAGGGGTATGGAATTATCGTTATCGGCCGAGGTACCCTCCTCACATGAACACAAGTCTCTCTTGTTCCGATGCAGTTTCTCCTGATGAACTGGACGAAGAATTCGAGACCTTTCCTGCAACGAAAAGCTCGGATATAGTTCGGATGAGGTATGATCGTTTAAGGAGTGTTGCAGGGAGGATTCAGACCGTTGTGGGTGACATAGCTAGCCAGGGCGAGCGGCTTCAGGCATTACTAAGCTGGCGGGATCCTCGTGCCACAACTATATTTGTGATATTATGTCTTGTGGCAGCCATTGTTTTGTATGTCACACCATTTCAGGTGATTGCTCTTCTTTCTGGGTTTTACGTTTTGAGGCATCCCAGGTTCCGCCACAAGACACCTTCACCACCGATCAATTTCTTCCGTCGCTTGCCTGCCAGGACAGATAGTATGTTGTAGATGGGTTATGGGGATTTTCCGGTGACTATCGGTTTAGATTCTGGTTGTAAACTTGTCGGTTTTTTGTTGTTGCCTGTCGTATTTTGGCGAATGCAAATACAGCTTTGAACTTTATGCATTCTATGTTAGCCTATATAAATCAAAAAGTTTGGCGACTAAATGTATGAAAAAACCTGATATGTGATGAGGCTAACAGTCAGATATTGTCACCTGTTTATGAGTTTTGGTGTCCTATTTAGCAAAAAAAAATCTCGAATCTTGTCGGGTTTCGACCCGCGCCCACTCTATATGGGTGGTTTCTTAAAAAAAATGAGAAACCGAACAACGTTGGAACATGTTATATACCTAGAATTAAACTGGTACCATGTCGGAAGAACAATAAATAAAGACTTGAAACCATGGCTGCCTATAAAGAGAACTGAAGCATGGCTCACTTAAACTGGTTCAAATTGGAGAAACGAAATGATACCTCAGGTAATCAGTTGAAATCGTGAGTTCTAACTGTCATCAAGCTACAAATATACGAGGAAACCTCCGTCGCCCGCCACAATGACGATTAAAATTAAGGTTAAGGGAGATTTCATCAAGTCGAAAATCAGGCTGCCCCATGGGACTTTCGAATTACAATCAGGTTTGTCTTCAACAGCAAATTATGTACATTGCTCCTGAAAGTATTAGAGGCATGAGTCATCCGCGCATTAGGTCGATGTCGACGTGGGTGTTACGCATATCCATCGTTCGTGAACCAGGCCATAGACCGGCTGGCGAAGTCGGAATCAGATTTTGACTTGGCGAAATGCCAGGCGGAGATACTAGATTGTCCGCACTCTGATTATCCGAGTCATTTATACATTCTTGACCTTCAGGTTTCTTGTTCTTTGTCTTTGCACCATCCCATATAAAACTTCCAACGATCACCTGGTTCATTCATAGAAGGATGATTCAATCAAAGTTCAATTCTATCATAATACTAAAAACCAAAGCATATTTGAAACTGATTTACTCATTGGAATGGTATTATTTAGACCTAAGAATGTTCAAACTGTCCGATCTCACTTAAACCTTCCATTTAAGGCTGTCGGAATGCATGAAAAGCCGGAACTAACCCATAGAAGGTCTAAGCCACCATGTAGAAAAGATAATTAATTTACAAATGGAATAGTAGATATCATAGCAACCGAAGAGTTACCTGAACCGGGCTTGCTGCAATAAGCATCCCTCCGACACCTCCACCAATGACGCGACCATCAGGAGTGGCAAGGGAAACACTTAGACAACCAGTTCGATTGCAAGAGCCACTGTTGCTGGTCAGCAGGTAGGAGCCTGACAGACATAATATCTCAAATCTCCCCTGCAGATATCAAAACAGACAAGTATATACGCTTTTCAACTAAACATGTGCATCCGAACTATGACTTTCGAACAGAAACATAAAAAGAGTTGATACTTCAAAATATTGGACAGTATATGCGGTCCAAGTGTGCTTTGTCTAGAAATAGGCAAAGCCAAGTTCCCTCAATTTACTCAACAAAATAGTCATATGCTACCTAGCTCCTGTAAAACAATGCAAGAAATCGAGAATCAGGTTATCGAGTGCCCAAACCTCATACGTGACGGAGCCACCCGAGGATGATGGCTGAAGAAGAGTTACAGTAGAGACAGCCCCATTGGCTGACAAAATGCATACAGCTCGAGGCCCTTGCTGTGAAAACGACAGTATTTTTGCTGCAACATCCTACATGAAAAGTTAAAAGTAATTTCAACACAAGATATCATACCACATTTAAACAATTTATACCATAAAGTAATGCTTCGAAACCAAGGTACTAATTAATAAAATAAAACTGCATACTTCTCCTATTGCAACAGTGATGACGTGTGGCGTAAAACCCATCCCAGCTGAACCGGACAGCCACTCGCCTAGCAGAACAATTAGATATTTGCAAAGTCATTCACATAGCAAGAACAGAACATACCCCAATTAAAGCACTAATAAACAGAGGTAAATAGCTCAAGGTAGCCTTTTAAAAAATGCTTATAGATCCGACTAGCAAGCGTGCATACTTAAACTGCAAGTAACGACTTGTGCTTATATATCACTTACACAATTTTAGCCTAAATTCATGGATTATAGTCTGGCTGATAAGCTCTATTTCATTTTAAACTGAGATGGAAACGAATAATGTATGTCTAACGAAAGCAGCTTCCGACTCTACTGTGTTAAACAAAGAGAAACGAGCTTGCAATTTAAATCAATTAGGTAAAAACAAGGGAGCAGAACAGTTTGCAACTATCACAAAATCAAGGTAGCATTGACAAGCCTGATTAAAATATGTGGACACTACAAGTTAAATACCCCATGCTCTACACATTTATAAAAGAATGGCAAAATATCTTACCAAGGGAAGCTAACTGTTTCTTCCTTCCGGTACCCGGTGGCCGCCCTCTTCCCCGTTTTTGGCCCGGTGTTATTGTCGACGGATGAGTAGCCGATGCAGGAGTCAGTGCTAATGAAACGGTCCCATCGGGTCCGTACTTTCGAGGCCTTCCTCTTTTCCGTTTCACAGTCTCACTCGGTGGCACTGCTGAAGGTGTGCCTACACTGACACTATGAGGGGTAATCCCTGGTGGAGACTCTAAAGGTAAGGTCGATTCGATAGTAGGGGCTCGAATGCTTGATTGGTATTGTACACTTGGATTAGATAATGGATGAATGCCTTGTGATCCATGCATCCCGGACTCCGATTCGGACCCCGAACCAGTTATCCCTCTCTGTTGCATATAGTAAGATGCAGACCCAGATAATGCCATGGCATCCCTTCGATCCATGCATTTACCTCCAGTTACCTATACTTCAATGTGCCTTCAAATCAACTTCCAAGTTCCAACCAATTTTAAGTACCTGAAAAGAGCTCCAAATTGGGTGAACATTAAACAGCTGAAACACATACAGATCTTGGGAAACTCGTAAGGAACCAAAATTCAAAGTGCATACAAAGATCAAGAAATTGAGCCAGAAAACAAAGCAAAGAGAAGAAAAAACAAAGTGCCAAAGTTAAAGAGAGGAACCAGTAGAAACACTGATGAGGAGATTATAAGAGGAAAAAAAAGAGAGAAATTTGAAAAGGAAAAGAGACAAAAATGCAAGATGTTTTACAGCTTACCAAACCACGGGAAACAAAGAAAAAGGCGTCATGGTAAAGAGATAAAAGAAGCAGATGGGAAGTGAAAACCAGGTCCACACGCTCACCAACCCATTATAACACCTTTAAGACAAAGCATCTTTCCACACCCAAAACCAAGACCTTAAACACACTTCAAATTTCAAAACCACGACTCAAAAGAAAGTGATTCACACACATACATATTTGAATTTAAAAGAGAGAGAAAGAAGCAGACAAAAGTTGAAGACAATGCCATAAAACAAAGTCAAACCAAGCTGGGAGAAGAACTAACAAAAGCAGAACAGAAATGGGTAAACTTTTTGCTCCAAAATACAGAGAAAGTAACTTACATTAACATTAGTGAACTAGGGTTAAAGGTCAAGCTTTTTACCTTTGAAGAAGATGGGGTTTTTTTACCTTCTTTTTTTTCCAGGAAAAAACAATGAGTGAAGTGGTCTTAATGAAGGTAGTTAAGGGGATTAAAGGCAGAGTGAGAAATGCAGAAAATAGGCCATTTTTGAGTGAAGAAGAAGGACGTTATTTATTACTTTTACTACAAAAATGATCCTTCCCTTTGCATATGGAACTTAGCAGTCCGTATCTGGTTGCATATATTGCTCCTCCTTAATGAAATCTCTTCCATCTCTCTTTCCTCCATTATAAAAAGTTGTTTGTTTTGGATTAATATATTGTTTAGGACCTGAGTTTGATTTTAATGTTTAATCTGATACACAAATTTTTTGTTCCAATTAAGTACTTATATTTGATCTCCACAGCTTGGTATATGAAAATTTGGCATGCCTCTTCTAATTGGATTTTTTTTATTAAATAGTGTGGATTAATATCCTATACATTGGTGGTGAAAATTGAAAGTTTCCACAAGCGCCATAGTTTTAGGGTATAGAAAGTTAGTTTAGGGTATAGAGTTTAGGTGTATGGGTTTAGAATTTAGGGATAGTTGTTTCAATTTAAGGTTTAGGGTTATAATTTAGGGTTTATAGGTTAGGATTTGGGTTTTAACCTATAAACCCTAAATTATAATATTTATCCAAATAGTGTAGTATTACATTTTCATACCGAGATTTGAACCCATATAAAATCGAACAAAATAAATATTCTTAGCCACTAGGCCAATTAATAGATCTATACACATGTAAGTTTTTTTTGGTATTGTAAAGATTATTTTCTTTAATTAATTAAAATATAAAAAGAAATTAAAAATAAATATATAGAAAAATATATAACGTGTGTTTTAGCAATTGCATGATTCATTCATTGGACCACTTTTATAGAATAGAAAACATCTGTCTTTTTTAGTGCTCGTATTTATGCCTCACACGGCTACATTAAAAATTAGATTTAAAGTTTGTGGTTAAAGTTTAAGAAATTAAAGGTATGGTGTACTTTTAAGATTTAAGGTTTATAGCTTAAGATTTAGAATTTAGGGTTAGGACTTAAAATTTTATTTTTCAATATTAGTCATAGAAAAGAATAATGAAAAAACAGAGGATTTCTGTTCACCTTTATAAAATTCATGTTTTTCTTCTCGGGTATCAACTTGTGTAACAGAAATTAAATCTGATAAAAGAAAATTAAGAGTCACACTAAAACTAAACTATGGTATCAAATATGCAATGTCAAAAAATACTCTTAACGTTGGACTGAAAGTTATTTTTGGCCTCAATTTTTAAGTAATTTAACTCTTAATGTTTTAATTTTTTAAAATGGTCCATCCGCGGATAAAAACTATTAGTCAACTGACGTTAAATGACTTGAAATGGGGTGACAAACCCACATGGTAGTGCACAACGCGATAATACTGTCATATAGTGAAATATGCTTACTTTACAGAATGACACACCAGTCAAAAAAATAATTTTGTAAAATTATATAAAATTTAAAATATTTTTCGTCTAACGTGTTATTTTGTCAAGTCATTTCAAGTTGTTTATCGTCAGTTGACTAATAGTTTTCATTCACATAGAGACCATTTTGACCCAGAATAAAACGTTGGTGATTAAATTGGTTCAAAAAAGAATATGAACCAAAATGACTATTCAGTCAAACGTTAGAGGCATTTTTTAGCATTATATCTATCAAATAATATAGTAATCTTTTACTTTTCTTGGTTTCCCTATTTCTTTTTGGCTATATAATGTTTTTATTATGTTTTTATTTCATGTTAAGGGTTCAAACTTGATTCTTCTGTAAATATAGACAGAAATTATCCGCTCCGATAGATCATAAGATTTAAAAAATAAATAAATAAATATCTTGACATTTTGCTTTAACTCTACTAGTGTGGAATGAAGTGAGTGGTGATGTTTTACAATCTTAGGATTTAATATATAAATGATGCCTTTTTAGTTGGTTATTGTCAAATTGAATTATATAATTCAATCAATCAAAACAATTAAATTTAAATGTTTAATTTAGGTAGTTCATTAATATATATTACTTTTATCAAAAAATATTTTAATGAAAATCAAAGAAATATTTTTTGATAAAAGCGATTAGTTTTATTAAAAATAAAAATATCTAAAATTATAATAAGAGTTTATAACCTAAACATATAATTTGGATATTTTTCTATAACTATTGAAACATAGACTAGTCACTTTGATATCATACTACATGGATCGTACAATGAAAAGGTTAAAAGTTCACGCAAAAAAAATCGAACAAAATATAGATATAAACAACACTGTAATCGACAACGAAGGATAAAACCATCAACAATAACATTAAAAATAGCATATACCCTTGTGGCACGTTGACAAAACGGTTATTACCACAACTCAATCGCGAACAAAAAAACAGTAATTTTGAACGTGTATCCAAATCTAGCACGAGGGATCAAAAACAAGGAAGATCAACATGATAACAAATAAGTGTCATATTGACTAGTCACGTCGTCGTTAAATCTAACCACAGGAAAATATAAAATAAAAAAAGACCAAACGACTGAGAAAGAAGAAAAACGTGTCACAAAGACAGAAATAAACATGTCATAAAGGCAAAGGAAGACACGCCACAAAGGCAAAGTTATTCTTATTAAAAAAATAAAGATAAAACATAGTGAAATAAAGGAAAAATAAAGAAAATCAATTGTCAGCAACCAACATCAAAATTAGTGTCGTCACCAACTAAACATCAAATATAAATAATTAAACTTGAATGAATATATAAACATCAAATTTATTGGTGGAATTACTCAAATATTGTTATCCATTTTTTCTCCAATAATATGGTCCTCCCAAATTTATTTTCAGAAATATGGTTGATTAGTGTAGCAGCCAGAAGTTGGACTGCTTTTCACCCCGTTTTTTGAATAATATTTTATGAAAAATATTAAAAATGATGATGCAATCGTTCTCTATTGATCCATGCACACCATGTGTGAAAAATATTATTTGAAGTCGAACTGCAATCTATCCGAGTTCATTATTTTAATATTAAAAATAGAAGTCACTGTTTGAAGTCGGACTGAAATCTATCCGACTTCTGACTTGCTACAGTAAAAAACAATATTTCTGAAAATAAACTTGGGAGGACCATATTGTTAGAAAAAAAAACAATATTTAAGTAATTCCTCCAAATTTATTAGAATAAATTAAGATAATTAAACCCTTGCCACCAACCCAAATTAAATTTTAAATATTGAAATCAATCAAACTGAAGCTAAGTTTCAAACACGATTTTTCAAAGTTCTAATTCGACGAGCTAAATTACATGCAAGGACGGATCTTGAGAAAATAAGTTAAGAAGTTTACTCAAAATTTTTGAAATTTTAGAAGTCTAAACCAATTTTTTTACAAAATTTGAGACTTAAGAAAAAGTTGAATTTTTTTTTTTTAAAAAAACTTAATTAAAAATATTTTAAAAATTAAAATTTAATGAGAATTTTGAACATTCATTGTATAATGTCTATACTATCCAGATTCATCATCATCTGTAAATAAAAAAAAATGAATGTTTAAACATATTTGATCAAATATTTTTTATATATTGTACCAACGATAATACTAATTAAATTACACAATTGACAAATAATTTTTTTTTGAAGATATTTAATATGAATTATTCAAAATTTTGAGGCAAAACACCCTTTGATTACGCAGCCAAAAACTGGTAACTTAAGTTAAAAAGAGTGAAGATCGAAGCAAACGAAAAATAATAGCGTTTTATTCTTTGGACAATACCAAGTAAATGAGGAGTTATTACCCAAATATTGTTTTTTTTTTGTTTTTTTTCTTTAACAATGCGGTACTCATCATTTTATTTTTAACAATGTGATACATTATTGTTTAAAATCAAGAACCGAGTAGATTGGAATTCGACTTCAAACAATGTTTTCACAGTGACGTGCATGGATAAGTGCATTTCAATGGAGGATGGTGTGAACTTCAATTTATAAAACAGGGTAAAAGTAGTTCGACTTCTGAATGCTACAGTAAATCACCATATTATTAAAAATAAAGTAAGGAGTATCATATTGTTGGAAAAAAATTGACAACAATATTTGGGTAATTTCACCAAGTAAATGATGTTTGTTTTCTTTGCTTTTCTTAATAGACTTAATTATAAAATAAATGCTCAAATTATATTATTTTTTGAGATTATCTTTTAAATTTTTTTGAATGGAACAAATGCTTGGTTTTTTTAGCTAATGAAGATGTAATTAACTTTAAAGCAAGTAAAAAAATATGTTTCGGTCAAAAATACTTTAATTTGTAAACACTTATTATATAAAAAGTTATACAATTTAAACACTTATTTTATAATTAAATTTTTTAATATTAGATAGTGTCTCAGGAAAAGCATGTCTGTCCCGCCACCTTTCACACGCTCTTTCCGTCTTTCGTCTGTGACAGGTAAATATTTACACACAAAAAATCATCTTAATCAGCACTTTGATTTTTTTTTTGGGGTTTAAGAACGTTAGATATTATTAAAGTGGGGAAATTAATTAAGTTTCTAGATATTTTTATATTTAATTAAACTTGTGTACTCAGAAAATAATAAGGCAAGATTTATAATTAATAAATTAAATTAATAAAGGTTTTTATCATTAAATTTTAAAAGTTTTTTTATTAAAATATTAATGTAACCTAAAAACACTACAATTTTACCATTCTATTTTTATATTTTTTTATGATTAAAATACATACCAAGTCTCTATACTATCCATAATTTTGAAATTTAGTTCCCCGACTTTTATTTTGAAGAATTTAGTCATTTATTTTTCAAAATTTAAAAACTCAGATCTGATTGTTAACACTTTATGGTTTTTGTTAAATCCAAATTCTTTAAGACGCTGTTTTTTTATCACATTACTTTGAGGTTAATATTTTTTATTTCAAAATGTTACATCAGTATATTCAACAAAAGAACTTCAACGATGTTCACAATCAGACTTAAAATTTTAAATTTAAAAAACATAGCGACTAAATTCTTGAAAATTAAAAAAAAAAATTAAATTCCAAATATATAAAGAGTATAAGAACTTGTATTATATTTTAACGAGTTAATTGCATCACACGTCTCCAAACTATGATCTTTATTCTAAATTTGTCCCCAAACGTTTGAACATTTTA
The DNA here is from genome assembly GCA_030270665.1 of Hibiscus trionum. NCBI lineage: Eukaryota > Viridiplantae > Streptophyta > Magnoliopsida > Malvales > Malvaceae > Hibiscus > Hibiscus trionum. The sequence goes on from BSYR01000012.1 coordinate 3,955,129, forward strand.
ATTCCGTCCCCAAACTATATATTTCATTCTAAATTAGTCCGTACTTTTGAACAATCTAATTCTACCACCAAATTATCAGCATATGTTAATCATATTCCAATGCAATAAAATTGTTATAATAAATGTTAACCATCATGTAAACACTAATGTGTATTATATAATAACATGATGTGGTATAAACTATCATTTGAGGATGAAATTGGAACTTTCAAAAGTTTGGTGGACTAATTTAGAATGAATGTCATACTTTAGGGATGAACTTGGAACATTCAAAAATTCGATGACCAGTTTAAAATGAAAGTCATAATTTAAGAATGAAATTGATATATTTAAAATTTTAAAAACTAATTTAAAATAAATGTCATAATTTGAGTACATGTAATACAAACTACAGTTCACACTATAATCTATTTTAACATTCCTCTATTCTATTTTTGTAGAATTCAACTCAGTAATATGTCAAATGTTCAGCTCACTATAAAAAACTGATACAATAAAGATATAATGATTTTTAAGCCGTCCAACTTTATATTCTTTTAGTTATTTTAGCTCTTTAGCTCTTATTTCTTATATTTTGGCCCTCAAGCTTTCTTATTTTATCAAATTAGCTGATTCTAGATGAAAACTTAATTAAGCCATCGAGTTATGATTGGGTCGTGGCATTTTTTAATTAAGACACGTCAAATATCACATGTGTAATTAAAAATTTATTCGAAAAACGAAATAATATATAAGAAATCATAATTAAAACATGTCCTTCACCATTTCAAACCTGTAACCTTCAAAACTAAAAAACCTTGTTCTTCAACTTCAATTATCGAAAGAATACCAGTTAATGTTTTAATAAATAAAAACATGTGACGTTCACACCATCACTTAATGTTTCAGTTAAGTTTTCCATTCAAATTTGACTATTCTGACAAAATATGAAAATTCTTGAGGCCAGTAGTACGTCTAAAGTTAGAGTTTGGTTAGAGAATATAAATTCTTGAGGAGAAAGAAAAATTTAATTTATTTAAGAGAATAAAAAAATGAACTTTTAAAAGTTTAAGAACAAATTTGAAATTAACATTTTTTTGTTATGTGTCGAATTATCAAACTAACCAGAACTAATATCATAGTGGTCAAAATACGATATGCTAATAACGTAAATGATCAAACGTAATATATTTAAACATTAATGACCATAATAAGATAGACAAAAATAAAAAAACAAAAGTGACCACTTGGGTAACAATCCCTTATCTTTTGAGGATTAATATCCTATACACTGGCGGTGGAAACTAAAAGTTTTCACAAGCGCCTAATTTTAGGGTATATGGAGTTAGTTTAGCGTATAGGGTTTAGGGGTTTAGGTGTAAGAGGTTAGAATTTAGGGATAGTTGTTTCAATTTAAGGTTTAGGGTTATAATTTAGGGTTTATAGGTTAGGGTTTAGTTTTTAAGGTATTATGGTGAGGATTTAAGTTTTAACCTATAAACCCTAAATTATAACCCTAAACCTTAAATTGAAACAACTATTCCTAAATTCTAACCCCCTACACCTAAACCCCTAAACTGTATACCCTAAACTAACTCACTATACCCTAAAACTAAGGCGCTTGTGGAAACTTTCAGTTTCCACCGCCTGTGTATAGAATATTTATCCATCTTTTAAATGGAATGTTTTGAACTTTGAAAAAAAAATAGGAAAAGGAAGGGGTGAGTACGGGATTACGAGTGCAGTTAAAAAATAATAAATTTTAAAATTTGTTCAAAAATTTAAAATGTTAAATTTATAGATAATATTTTAGTTTGATTTTTTCATGATTTTCGCCAAGCTTCAATATTTTGTCCAAAAACCTAAAATATTATATATAAAAAAGGGTTAACTACACCGGATAGCACTAAACTATAGCTCCTGAGTCGAAAATACCACCGAACTTTAAAACTCTTCAAAACTAGCACTGAACTTTAACATTTGAGTCGAAAATGTCACTCTGCCGTTAATCATTAACTCTCCGTTAAGTCAAAACGACGTCGTTTTGGTGCAGCTATTTTGAAGCCTAATTTGGCCCAAAACGACGTCCTTTTGCTGGAGGAAAAAAATTAGAACCATGCACTTGAGATGATTTAAACCCATGACCTTTAAGAGTTAAAGCTAAGCCTTAACCATTGAACCAACATAACATTATGTAATATTTTACCACAAATATTATATATCTTAAACTACTTCAGATGAATTCAAATTATTTTATGAAATAAATAATATTAAAATATATTAATTATATATAATATATATAAATAAAAGTGCATTGTTTTTATATAAATATTATATATAAATAATATATTTATATTATAAATATTATATAAAAATTCTAAACTCAATATCATAAACTTTAAACTAGAGAGCTCAAACCTCACCTCCTAAACTTTATGATTTGAGGTTTGGAATTTATAGTTTTTTATATATTATTTATAATATAAATATATTGTTTTATGAATATTTTTTGTTTTTAAAAAATAATATATTTTTTAGTGATATATGTAAAAATAATATATTTTATATTATTTATAGAATTATTTTTTATAAAATAATTTGGATGAACAAAAAAAGATAAGTTTATATAATTTAAATAAAAAATATTTTATTTTTATATTATTTTTGTATTATTTATAATATAAATATATTATTTTAAAAAATATAAAATTCAAATATAAAAAAATCCTTAAACCTTAAATCTTAAACTCTAAAGTTTAGAATTTAAGTTCGAGGGTTGGGGTTTGTGGGTTAACAATTTAGGATTTATGGTTTTTATATATTATTAATAATACAAATATATTATTTTTATAAATATTTTGGGTTTTTTTTAAAATAATATTGTTTTATCTATATATATGTGCAAATAGTTTATATTTATATTTGTATATGTTAATATTATTAATTTCATAAAATAATTTGAATTAATATGAATTAGTTTAAGATATATAATATTTGTGGTAAAATACTATATAATGTTATGTTGATTTAATGGTTAAAACTTAGCTTTACCTCTTAAAGGTCTTAGGTTCAAACCACCCCAAGTGCATGGTTCTAACTTTTTTCCTCCAGCAAAACGACGTCGTTTTGGGCCAAATTAAGGTTCAAAACAGTCGCACCAAAACGGCGTCGTTTTGACTTAACGGGGAGTTAACAGTTAACGGTGGAATGGCATTTTCGACTCAAATATTAAAGTTCAGTGCTAGTTTTGAAGAGTTTTAAAGTTCGGTGGTATTTTCAACTAAGGGGCTATAGTTTAGTGGTATTCGGTGTAGTTAACAAAAAAACAAGTATCAAAACTTATGAAAAATAACGAAAAAACAACCTAAAATATCATCAAAAAATCTAATATATTTTAAATTCTTAAACAAATTTCGAAACTTTCCGTTTTTTATGCCTAAACATGATAAATAAATGTAATAGAAAGAATTAAAGTCAATTGTCATATTCTAGTTTATTATAAAATTTATATTAATCATTTTAAATAATATATTTATGATGTTTTAAAGGTTGACTTTCATTATCGTCTCAAAGTCAGTACAGATGATGGTAAAAAAACATTAGGATTATTTAATTATTTTGGGGTCACGATTATGTTCAAAGAAGTCTATTTTGTTTAAATGATCATCATTATTCTTGGTTTTATTTTTAAGAATTAAGAGCGGATATATTAAATTCAATGCTAAGAGATCATGATGCATGATGAATCGGGTTAAAAGGTCGGTGCCACTAAATTCACTTGTCACACCACAAATAGACCTACCATCTCTTTTAAAGCCATCAATTAAACCATACACATTAAATTGTTCTTTTTTTAATGAAATCATATATATTAAATTTATTAAAATATACATGACGTCTTTTCCACCAATTTTGAAATAATATTTTCAATTAATAAATTATAAATCATGTTTGACAATTAACGGATAGCTGATAGCAAATAGTTGATAGCATTAGTTGATTTGATTAGCGGATTATTGTATAAAATTGTTTGGTTTGCTTATTTGAACAAGCAAAATGACATATAAGGACATACTTATATTTGATACTTGTTTGAATAATTTATTAGTTATTAACATTTTGTATATATTAATATTAATTAAATTATAAAAATTAATTTTTTAAAATATCACCACTGAGCATATATGAGGATGTACATATTATTTTTTTATTTGTGAAATTAATTTTTTAATATAATTTATTATAATTTTATTAATTATTAAATTTATATGTATTTATTAATTTATATATTAATTTATTATTTATGAAATTATTTTTTAAATTTTATTAGTTAATCAAATTTATGTTATTTAGAGAAAAAAATTATAATTATCAAGGACATAATAGTCTTTACAAGTCTTTATCCAAACCTCTAACTCAAAAACCTCATAATGAAATTTTTTCAAAATGAGAGGTTTCACCTCAATCAATCCGCTACTACAATCTTCTATTTACCAAACATCTAAATTAGTAGATTTGACTGATCAAACCTCTAATTTTAGCTCAAAATATTGTTTACCAAACAGTGCCATAATAATTTGGACTTACCAAGTAATCCATTGAAAAATGAATATTGTTATTCTTAAGTGATCCGAATTTTAGCAGCTTTAACTGCACATTGTGTGTTATTAAAAGATTAAAATTAATAAACATATATTATCTTGTACTCACGTTAGATCATTTTCAAATTAATTAATAACATTAGAATAAATTAAATCAAGTATAAATTTAGGAGTAAACTACACTAATAGTCCTTAATTTTTTTAGAGTTCTTTCAATATGATCACCGAACTTTTAAAACTTTAATTACGGTCACGTAACTTTTAATTCGTTTTTATTACGACCATTGCCTTCAACTATGCCCATCCCAAAAGATACCATTGCCTTCAACTATGCCCATCCCAAAAGATGTGCAGATCCTGTGCTATTTTTTTTTAAAATGAGGCCTCTAAAATAATTTATAATAAGGTGAAATGTAGAATATCAAAATTTATCATATTACGATTGTTTCTTACAAAATAAAATAAAAAATTTAAACATATGAAACTAAGACATTGTCACAAAAGAACTCTATAATCGTGACATTTTATTTAAAAAGTGCTATCTTTCGGACACTCTTAAAAGTAAAACCGTCAATCAAATCTTCATAGTCATTTTTCTCCAAAATATCATTCTAAATTGCTATCAATGCTAACCCATTAAGTTTTTCTTGTGACATTGTAGAGCGCATAACAACTTCATGTTATAAAACCTTCTTTATATATAACAATGTAACTGTCATAAGAATAGTCAACAAAATTCTATATGCAATAATAACATTAAGAAAAATATTACCTTTCAAAAACTTCAAAATCTCCAGTGGTCCTATTTATTCAGAATGTAAAAAATCTTTTAATAACCTCAACTACACATACTATTCATTTCCATCAATATAAAATTGACCTTTATTCTTAAGAATAGACTCAAAATAAGCACAATGAAACTTTAGACTTGCATCATCTAGTGAATGCAACTTATGAAAATTAAATAAGGTTAAAGGGGTACTTTTGCCCCTGAGTTCGACTAAAAAATATAATTTCGACCCTCGTCGAAAAGTGCACTCAATGTGGCCCTCCAGTCCATGAAATCGATCAAATTGACCCTTTGACCGACGTTGACCGTTACGGTGATGACATGGCAGTTAACGGTGATGATGTGGCAGTCCATGATGCTGACGTGGTGGTCAACGGTGTTGACGTGGTAGTACACGTGGGATGATGACGTGGCAGGAGGGGCTGAATTGATTATTTTAACCGAATTCGAGGGCATAATTGATTTTTTCCCGAGTTTAGGGGTGTAATTAAAAGTTCAATAACTTATTTAATCTTTAAGCTAAAAAATAAAAAAATATTAATATTTAAATATTCATAAAATGTTAAAAAAATATAAAACACCATAATGAATTAAATATAAGTAAAAACGCTAAAGTTATAAATATAAAAAATTAAAAAATATTTATAAACCATTGGTTTGATGTAAAATTCTCTTTCATTTCTCTACATTAAATGTTAATGAGCATCGATTTGATGTAAAAAGGCGGAAAAAAATTGAATTCTATTGTTACTCTAGTACAATGTTGATTCCACTAAAAAAATTTAACGAATAGTAATACTCAAAGTGACGAAGTCGATTTTTTTTTCTATAAAAGTGTTTAATTTTTTAATACTTTATAAAAAGAAATTTATTAAGTTTTTATATTAAATTTTATCATTTTTAATTTATAATATATTTTAATTTTTTATATAATTTTTATTTTCAGTAACTTTTAGAAATATTTTATTTATTTTTATTAGCTTTATGAATTTTTATAAAATAAATTGAAGAATATTTTGATCTTCTGTGAGAGTCATCACTAGGGGTGTTCAAACTTCGGTTAAAACCGAATTAACCGAACCGAACCGAAGAATAATTAAAAAATAATGCATTAAAAACATAAACTCTTTGAAAACTAAAAAAGTTCTCTAACAAAAGAAAAAAACCCTAAACAGCCGTCACTTTCTATTCCCAAAATTACTCTTTGAATACCTCAGACATACTACTTACAGTGTTGAATTCGTCGCCGATCGGAGAATATTTTGTCGTATTTTCTCAATTCTCACAGCTTTAAGGTTCGTTCTTCACCAAATCATGAAAAATTTTCACTTGTTATGTAAAAAAGGTTAGTTTTTTACACTCGTTTAGGGTTTGCGAATTGTGACTGATTTCGTGAGTTTTTTTCTTTGATTTCTAACATCTTCACTGAAATTTTTTGTTGTGTTCTTTATATTTGCACTCTCTAACTAAGGTTTAATTATTAATTTGTTTTTTGTTTCGAATCTGTTCCTTATTTCTAGCAAGTGGTAATTATCCGACCACATTTCTAATAATTCTAGTTTTACTGGAATTATAATAGTCAAATTATGCATCTGAAACATATACTGATATACATATTTTTTTGTTTATATTTCACTAATTATGATTACTGGAATTGTATTAAATTGTAGTCATGTAATTTACTGAAATTGTATCAAATTGTAGTCATGTAATTTACTGGAATTGTATTAAATTGTAGTCATGTAATTTACTGGAATTGTATTAAATTGTAGTCATGTAATTTACTAGAATTGTATTAAATTATGCATCTGAAACATATACGTATTTTTTTGTTTATATTTCTAATAATTCTAGTTTTACTGAAATTGGAATTGTATTAAATTATGCATCTGAAACATATACGTATTTTTTGTTTATATTTCTAATAATTCTAGTTTTACTGAAATTGTATTAAATTGTAGTCATGTAATTTACTGGTTATATCTCACTAATTATGTAATTTTTTGTTTATATTTTTTGGTAGATGTCAAATACAGAAGCATATGTTGAGGGCAGCGTTTCACCCTCTTTGATTGATTCTGGAAATTCATCTAATACTACTGGAGCATCAAGCCAAAACAACAATACAAGGGCTGCTGCTAAACGGAAAGCTATCACTCCAAGGTCAGAAGTGTGGTCCCATTTTACTAAATTTGTTACTAGTGAGGGTCAAAGTAAAGGTAGATGCAATTACTGTGATAAAGAATTCTGTTGTGATGGAAAGAAAAATGGAACTGGATCATTAAACTATCACATGAAGCAATGTAAAAAAAAACCCTACTAAGGTTGTTGACAATAATCAAGGCCAATTAATTTTACCTAATAAGGGTTTTAAAGGAGAAGTGGGACATATTACCACTTGGAAATTTGATCAAGAAGCAACTAAGAATACTTTAGCTCAAATGATTGTGATTGGTGAATTGCCTTTCAAGTTTGTTGAGAGTGAAGGTTTTAGAAAATTTATCTCTGTGACATGCCCTAAGTTTCGAATTCCTTCTAGACTTACTATAACTAGAGATATTTATCAGTTATACTTGGATGAAAGGGTTAAGCTAAAACAGTATTTAAAAAGCTCATGTTCTAGAGTTTGTTTGACTATTGACACATGAACTTCTTTGCAAAGAGTGAATTATATGTGTCTTACTGTGCACTTCATTGATAATTATTAGAAATTGAATAAGAAAATTATTAATTTCTGTCCAATTTCTAGTCATAAGGGAGATGCTATTGAAATGATGATTGAAAATTGTTTGTTAAGTTGGGGGATTGATAAAATATTCACTATCACTGTTGATAATGCAAGTTCCAATGATGTTGCTGTTAATTATTTAAGAAAAAAATTTTATCCTCGAAAGGGATGCATTGCGAATGGTAAATACCTTCATATGAGATGCATGGCACACATTGTGAATTTAATTGTTGTTGAAGGTTTGAAAGAAATGAATAAATCTGTTGCACGTGTTAGAGGGGCTGTGAGATATGTGAGACAGTCTCTAGCTAGATTGAAAAGATTTATGGAGTGCGTTGAAGTGAAAAAAATAGATTGCAAAAAGATGTTGTGTCTTGATGTTTGTACTAGGTGGAACTCAACATACTTAATGTTAGACACTGCTCAAAATTTTGAAAGAGCTTTTGAGAGATTCGAAGAACAAGATACAAAATTTAAGGCTGAACTTGAGTTGGGAGAGGATTGGCCAACTATAGAAGATTGGAGTAGTGTTAGAAACTTGAGAGATTTTTTGGAACACTTTTATGAAGTTACTTTGAGAGTTTCAGGAACTTCTTATGTTACATCCAATAATTTTTTTGATGAACTTACTGAAATTGATATCTAATTACGAGATGCTCAATCAAGTGTTGATATTAATTTTAGTGTTATGGCCATGAAAATGAAAGATAAATACGATAAATATTAGGGTGACATTGATAAGATGAATATGCTTATATTTGTTGCTTGTGTTCTAGATCCTAGACAAAAATTGAACTATTTAGAATTTGTACTTAGTGAAATGTATAATTCTGAAAAATCTTCTGAAGTGATGCAAAAATTGAAGGATACTTTGTTTGAATTGTATGATGAGTACAAACTTCGAATTTTTAGTGATTGTGGCCAAACAAGTGAGGAGAAAACTGCTTTTGTAAATAATCCACAACAAAAAGTAAAAAGACGGATGAAAGATTTATATAAAAAGCATGTCATTGAAAATGGTGGCGAAGATCAAACATCTGAATTGGATAAATATTTAGGAGAGGCTACTGAAAATCATGATGATGGATTTGACATTTTATTGTAGTGAAAAGTCAATAGTCCTAGATTTTCAGCTCTTTCAAAGATGGCCAAAGAAGTGTTAGCTATACCGCTTTCTACTGTAGCTTCAGAATCTGCATTTAGTATCGGAGGACGTGTTCTCGATCAATTTAGGAGTTCTTTAATTCCTAAAATGGTACAAGCCCTTGTGTGTGCTCAAGATTATATTCGAAATTCATCGACAGAAGAAGAGATTAAGAAGATTGAAGAACAAATTCAAGAACTTGACAAGATTGATAATGGTATGCTGATATCTTTATTTGTTAATTTTAATTTAATAAGTAAAATTATTTTTGAGCTGTGTACCTCACATTGACATCAACTTTTAATTATTTGATATTTTAGATTCGTCTTGGAATGCATTAGATCCTACCCTCAATTCATAAGCTCATAAGCTTATGTACTGTGAGATTGTGAGTGTGAGTTGAAGGAAGGGTATGCATTCTAATCTTTTAGTGTATATTATACTATATATATGATCGAATTTTTTGATTTATTCATTTCTGATTTTACAGAAATATTATATGTTTTGTAGGAATACATCAAATGAAGATTTTTTGGGGAGAATTAATTGATGCAAATGAAGAATTTTGAAGAGTGAAGAACTGAAGATTGCTGCCTATATAATTGTTTTAGTGTTTATTCTACTAGCTTGATTTATGAGTGCTCATGTTGACTTGGATTATGATGTTTTTTTATTTGAACTTTGTTGTTTGTTGAATTACTAATGCATGGAGGCTAGACTGTATGAATCTTGTTAGATTTCTCTTCCAACTTTATTTTATGCATAAGCAGGCTATTTTTTAATGTAATGACTACTGCTTTTTTAATTAAATTATTATGTAAAAGTTCGGTTAGTTCGAAAACCGACCGAAATAACTGAATTTTGTTCGGTTCGGTTAATTTTTTCGAGAAAAAAATCGGTTCGATTAATGGTTAACGGAAAAAAAAATTCGGTTAATAAATTTTGGGAATTTCGGTTCGGTCGGTTAACCGAACCGACCGATTGAATACCCCTAGTCATCACTTTGTGTTTTTAAATTATCCTCACTTAATAAAATTATTTATCTAGTTTTAATATTTTAAAATTTTAATAATTTCATAAATTCTTATTTTTCAACTTAAATATTAAATAAGTTATCGAACTTTTAATTAAAATCAACTATGCCCCTAAACTCAAGAAAAATCAATTATGCCCTCGAATTCGGTTAAAATAATCAATTCAGCCCCTCCTGCCACGTCATCATCCCACGTGTAATGTCACGTCAGCACTGTTGACCACCACGTCAGCATCATGGACTGCCACGTCATCACCGTTAACTACTACGTCAGCACCGTAACGGTCAACGTCGGTCAAATGGTCAATTTGATCGATTTCATGGACTGGAGGGCCACATTAAGTGCACTTTTCGACGAGGGGCGAAATTGCATTTTTGGGTCGAACTCAGGGACAAAAGTATCCCTTTATCCATTATATAAAAATCTAATTTTTTATGTTCTTGGTATTTGTTTAAATCTCCTATTAAGAGAAACTATGGCTTGTTCAACATTATATAATAAATAATTAACTTTAAATGATTTTTTTAAAAGTGTAGAGCCCCAAATCTGGGGCTCTATGACGTTTCACAAGCCATATTTGTACATAAATGGGTTTTCCGTCAACCACCGTTAAAAAATTGACATAATAAAAAATTGACATAATACTTCAAACTATTTATTTATAATTAATTTATTATGTATTCCCTCCTTTACCCCTAATAAACCCCTCTTCTTCCTCTCCTATCTTTTCTCTCCATAGCTAAATCGCCATTAACTTATACTCCCTCCCTCTGCAACTTACTTCTAACAGCAGCTTTCATATTTCTCATTATGCATTTAAGGGTAACAACAACCCTCTAATTTGAGCTTTCAACATTTCTCTAGGTATTTTCCGGTGGATTACAAGAAACATAAAGCCCTTTTTTACTACTTTGTTGAAGCTGAAACTGATCATGCTTCAAAGCTTTAGTCCTTTGGTTGAATGGAGATATGCATTTTCTCTCTCTCTCTCTCTCTCTCTCTGTACTTCAGAGTCAAAACTGAAATGAATGAGTCATGGTAAATTCTGGGTTTTCTTGTGTGATTTTTTTGTTGAGATGAATGGAGGTATGCATTTTGCTACTTTTCATGGAGGTTCTTAGGCCTTTTTTGTTGAGATTTTCCATGCATTAAAGACTGTTCTTGTCTTCTAAAGTTGATATTGTTCTTTAATTTTTTCAAGTCAGGGGTTAATACTTAATAATGGTCTAGCCATGGGAAAAAAAGTTAGGAGAGGAAGAAGGGTTTATTAAGGGTAAAAGATGGAATGCACAATAAATTATTTATAAATGAATACTTTGAAGTGCCGCATCAATTTTTTAAATGGTTGTTGAAGACAATGACAAATAATAAAAATGAATTAAAAATTTAATGTCCGTAATAAATGTTTTAAAAGATCGGTAGTTATATTAGAAGCTCCCTAAAAATTTAGGGACTACCAATGTAGTTTATCCTAAATTTAAATATTTCAACTTTATAGTATAAATGTATACTAATTAAAGGCTATAATTTAACAGCACAAATGAAAAATAATAAACTAGATTATCAAATACTCATTTGTCCCACTCAATATGTTTAGCATTGACTTTGTAAAAGTATTTTTTTTTAATTTTGACCAAAATTATTTTATATTTTTTAATTAATTAAATTTTATATAAAAATATTTTTAAACTACTTGATTGAATATTTTTAGAAATATATATTTTTTAATATTTTTATTAATAATAAATTTAAAGTAATAATGAGTTAAAGTTAAAAAAATGAGAAAAAAAGTTCAATACTGGACATACTGAATGTAGGCCTGTAAACGAACCGAACGAGGGTATATTCATGTTCGTTCGTTTAATTTTAACCGACCAAAAAATGAACACAACCAATTAAACAAGCACAATTTCTTGTTCGTGTTCATTCATAAGGAATGTAGTTTGTTCGTTAAAATGATAAATGAACACAAACGAACATTGAGTATTGTTTCATTTTTTTCTTCTTAAGAAGTCTGAAGTCTCGTACATTGAGTATTGGTTATTTTTCTATTTATTTCATATTTTTAATACATGTTTTTAATTTTTTAATAATAAATATAAATAAACATGTATGAATAAATTTAAATGAACATAAACAAACGGATTACTGAACATTCACGAACGTAAATGAACGAACGAGTCATTTGTTCGAGGGATGAGTCTACCACGTGCGACGAACATTGCTGAACACCACTAACGATGAACACCGATGAATACCATTAACTTTTTTTAAAATTTTAAAAATTTAAAGGACTAAAATTATAATTAAAATTATCTCTTAAAAAAATAAAAATCAAATTTAATAATTACTTTATAATATTTTTTAATAGGTTAGAATTAAATATACCCAATTCTCCTAAACCCTAACAAAATCAATCTCTTAAAAAAATAAAAATCAGTTTATAATATCAAATTGAAGAAACAAGGAAAATTGTAAGAAAAATAAACTCACAATTACAAACACAATCAAAACCAAAAAATATATAAAAAATTAATCAGTTGTTTCAAGGACTTGATGGCCACTTCTTCTAGATTTTAAAGTGGTAATTCATATCCAAATAAGCTTTGCCATCATCATCTACAAACTGAGGACCAAATCCAATTCCTTGTCAGGTTTCAACACGCAATCATCTTCTTCATCATCTTCATGGTGATCAACATTGTCCTTTGCCTCACTATCATCAACAAACTCTTCACGGTTTCTTCTATTTTTCTTGAAACCATCTTGTTTGGATGCTGAGAAAATTTCCAAAGCACCTGACATTCTTCTTTCTTTTCTCCCCTGTGAGGTTATCTCCACGGAAAACATTTAATATATAGTGTGGGAAGTAAAGAAGGAAGAAGCTTCACATTCAAAGTTAGTTATGTGGGGTTGAAAAATTGCACCAAATTTATATGATTTTAACAAAGAATTTATGGATTCTCATTGATGATTATTGCTTTTGTTTTTATGTCCATAAACATGGCTTGGTTGAAATGAGAAAAAGAAATTAGGTATATTTGATTCTAACCTATTAAAAAAATATTATAAAGTAATTATTAAATTTGATTTTTATTTTTAAGAGATAATTTTAATTATAATTTTAGTCCTTTAGATTTTTAAATTTTTTTAAAAAAAATTAATGGTGTTCATCGGTGTTCATCGTTAGTGGTGTTCATCAATGTTCGTCGCCCGTTGTAGAATTTTCCTTTGTTCGAGTTCGTTTATTTAACTAAATGGACAAAAAATATGTTCATACTAAACGATTCACGAAAATTTCACGATCGTTCAGTTCATTTATTGCACTAATTAAATAGTACAGAGTGAGTTTTTTCCCCTCATAAGATGACAGGGTGATGATGTTGACAAAACATCAACGGTTCCCCCACTAAGTCTTGTTGACCCAATTGCAATCATTTTTCCTAAAGTGCATTAATAACCTAACTAGAATGTAGCTAGAGTTAGATTGAAGAGACAAAATATAAAGGTTGAAAATAGGGAGGTAAATTCATAATTAATTCAATTTACTTTAAAAAAAATTATATATGGATCCTAACCTTAGGTTATCAACGGTAGTTTCTGTCTTTGTCAAAAAAACAAGACATAGTCCCGGTCTTCTAACAATCTTGCCTTCAATTTTGGCAAGATTTCAAGAAGTAGAAGATTGAAATTTGTTTTAAATTGTGGAACTTGGCATTTGGTCGGCAGGTCCACACACTTTTGGTACCAATGTCAAAACTCATGGCGATTACAACATGTTGTTTCTCTTCTTTTTTATTACCAAACTTTTGACTCTTAAAAGCACTTACATTTCACCCAAGCTGCAAACAGCAGAGCAAGTTGTGTAGCAAATTCCAAAGAATACTGCAATCACTGGTAGAAGAGACTAGAAAGCATTTTTTTTCTAGATCGTTTGCTTCATCCAGTTCAACTGTTAAGGCAAATGGGTTAAATCTAAAGCTATATATATGTTCCATAAAAGCTATAGGAGTATTTCTTTTACTTTTCACTTTTTTCATTAGATATATACTTTTACTAATACGAAAGTGATAGAACCAACAATCAGTTGGTCTAGAGGAATAAATCACTAGAATCCAACATTTAAATAGCATCCACCATTCAAATCTTGACATGGTGAACGAGATAATATCAAACACTATACTTCTAAAAAATCGTACATATGGGCAAAAATACTATATTGCTTTACTTCACTCAAACTAGTAGGGACGAAGCTAAGATAAAACATTGGTAGTGACAAGAGTTTATTACGCTTTTAAGTCTAAAAATGAGAAGGAGCAGAAGTCTTATTTGACTAATATTTAAACTAAACCTAAAATACTAGTATTATACTAATAAATTTTACAAGCTGGCACTTATTTTTTGGCACATTGAATCAAAAGACTCATCACTCAAGCCAATTAACCAATAACCTTGCAAACATGCAAAGCAATTTCCTATCCTTTTGAAATCCATTCAACAGATGTCAACAGCATTTCCCATAATTTCTGCCATTGGCCATACTCCATAGCATAGATCATAAAACTCTTTAAGAAAACATTACAGCAGACTAACTGTGAAATGAAAAGGGTAAACTGCCATGCCAGATTCCAGATCGAAATTCTTTAGCCACAGATTGCGAAAATTTACTAAAAGCTTAAGATAAACATTCATAAGAATTAAGAAAGCATGCTAACACTTAACAGCCATCAACAGACACTTGCCAGATTGTTAGCCAATATTATGCTGTCACACCATCCAAAAGATTCTCATTTCTCAAGCTAACATATGCTTTAATCTCAATAAGCAGAATTAAATAACCATGAAACTTAAAGTTTTACAACAAGAATGAACCTCATATGTCGAGCTTCAGTTAACTTGGTCTTCAATTTTCTCTTCCCTACTAGAAACCCGCTTCCGCCTTTCTTCTTTTTCTTCCCATTACCATCAACCTGATTAAATTTCAGGCATGCCCTTAACAGTGAGCACAAATGCATAGTAGTTGATAAAATCATTGTATCGAAAATAAAATGCAGACTTACTATTTCCAGACGGGAGGAAGCTTCTTTGTTTTCTTGTAGTAGCAGGCGAGCCTGTGAATCCTACTCTCAACAAGGATCAACCTGAACTTGGAATCCTTGTCCTTCCTATTCCTCTCCAGCTGATGCTATGGCATCTAAGTTTGGAACATAAACTTACTAAACTTCCTCCATGGTCCTCATTGTCCGTGTTCGACCCATTACATGTTTCTCCTTCGTCGCTTGTCTACATCGACTTTGGATACCATCTCTTATTCTTTTATGCAGCTCATCATCAATCAAATTGGCTGCTCCCGCTGAATTCAATGCACCACAAACTAACTTATATGTATACTCTCTTGGGATAGACCCCCCTGCAATGGACTCGAAAAGAAAATCCTTGGCCTCCAACACTCTTCCAGCTTCACACAGAGCATGTATAATCGGAGTATACGAACTATTTGTTGCTACCCCATGATTCATCCGTTGCATCCTCCGCATCATCTCAATACCTTTATCAATCTCATTAACAACGCAGTAGTACCTAATGAAAGAGTTATATGTGATCCGGTTCGGAACACAATTTCTTTTATTCATATCTTCGAAAAGTTCCAAAGCCCTCTCGATTCGATTCGTCTTACAACAACCATCAATTAAACAATTATAAGTCACAACATCAGGAACAAAACCCTTAAACAACATCTCACGAAACAAGTGATTTGCCTCGTAAAGCCTCTTTCGAATCGCCTTTCGACATCCAGTTTGCATACTGAACTTACAATAAGAACTTATCAAAATCGTGTAAGTAAACACATCTGGTGGACATCTAAAACCCGGTAACTCCATTTGTTCCAACAAGAACCTGGCTTTATTAAAATTCCCCACCCTACAAAGAGCATGAATAATCATATTATAGGCGACAACATCGGGTTTGCAACGGAACTGCTTCATTCTATAAAAGCAAGCCAATCCTTCATTAACCAATCCTTCTTCTCCTAGGACTTTAATCAAACATGTGATGGTCGAAGTAGTAACAAGCCTCCCATTTCCACTCCTAGACATTTCCTTTAGAAAATGCCAAAGACCGTTCAAGTTATTACCTTTAGCTAAAACCAAGGCCATTTCTTTGCAAGTTTTCTCATCATGGGCAAACTGGAAAAACTTTTCTACCCAGAGATAGAATTCCATTGCTTTATCTAATCCCAAGGCTACCCTTTCTGGGTTTCTATAAGCAGCAGGGCCAAGGACAAGAACATTGTGGGAAACCTTAGATTTCTCTTGTTTAAGGTTTCTTTGCTTTAAAGGAGCACGGTGGCGAAAACCCTTTTGGCGGCCGAAGGAACGAGGGGATTGAAAAAAGAAACTTGGAACGGATCTTAAGATGTCTGAAACTGAATGAGTCGTCCATGGATTTGAGATTGTTGAAGAAGCGAGTTGAGCATCAAAGGGTCGGTTTTGGAGCATCAGTGATATTACTTGGTGTACTATGCCTTGCAGTTGCAATGGCTTTGTTGGAAACATCCTTCGCTGGCTGCGTCAATTTTTTACCCTTTCGTTCACATATCAGCTATGGAACGAAAGACCTTAAGCATTGCAACGAGGGGCGTAAAAAGTGTAAACTTCAACAGACACATCTCCCAATCCACCAATCAACACGAATGCCACTCTTCGCTTTGGCTCGGCAGGAGCAGGACTGCCCATGTTTGAGTATTTATAGATGCCTTATTCTGTTGAAAAGCAGTCACAGAAATGAACCGAAAATAGACTACTTCAGTATGGTATGGCGAATCAAATAGCAAAGTTAAAAGAAAGAAGAGAACCTGAAGATGTTCGGGCGTCGACGATCTCACGGGGCAGCCGCTTTATTTGATGGTAACAGGTTAGAGAATGAAGAGACCGGTTTATTGAGTGGTCCCAGTACGCCAGGCCCAAGTGACCCAAAGTTGGTGATATAACTGGGATTTCAGACAGCTTGGATGTAAACCAACTAAACATTCAACCAACTGTTCGACGGGAGTTCGTTTATTTATTAAACAAATAAATATAAATAAAATTTTTTGTTCGTTTAATTAAATGAATGAACACGAACAAATATCTTGTTTGTTCATTTACGTTCGTAAACGATCGGTAATCTGTTCATTTATGGTAATTTAAATTTATTCACATATATCTATTTATATTTATTATTTTTCATAACAAAAGTATTATATTTTTTAAAAAAAAATTATTCACATATGTTTGTTCGTTTAAATTTATTCACATGTGTCCTTTTATGTTCATTCGTTTGTGCTCGTTTACGTTCGTTTATCATTTTAACGAATGAACGTGAATGAACACGAACAAACTACATTCCTTAACAAACGAATACGGATAAAAAAAAATTATATTCGTTTAGTTGTTTATGTTCGTTCATTTGTTCATTTAGTTGATAGAGCAGCTTTCTTCGAATAAAATCATTGTAGAACCGCTTGCCATTTGAAATCTTGAATCGGTGAACTTCGAGCAATCGATCTTTACTCTCGGATGTTAGTCATTTGATGGAGACAAGTCTCCGATACTAATTGTTGGGCTCGAAATCAACCAACCGAATCCGTCAAAAGGGTTGAATTTGTTTCCCGAATGAATTGACTAAAACTGAAAAATAGTGGACAATATTGCACGATAATTTTAGAGTGGTTCGACTACCCAACCGAGTCTACATCCACTACCTTAGCACACTATTAAAGATTTCTCAATTCACTACTATGAATTCTTCCTTTTAGGGCAAAGGGATAATTTTACAACCATATCTTTTCAATAGCTAAGATATAATCATTCTATTTTTTCCTTAGGTTAAACTTGCACAAATAAAACCTCACAAGATGGGTGTTTATAAGAATTGATCTCACAAGAGTGTAAAAGATAAAAACAATTAAGCACTCTTTATACACTATATAGAAGAGAAATAATGAATAAGACTTAAAGACAATTTCCCTTGATCATTATGCTTGGATGTGTTCTTTAACCATCTTCAAGTGTCTCAAGTCTTTTTTTTTTAAAGTGTGAAATGAACTACTAGCTGTTTATGATCGTTGGGGTGATTTGGAGCCGTTGAAGACTTAATTTTCAACAATAAAATGCAGTTTGGGTAAGTTGGTAACAGTACATGGGCTTCGAGTATTGATACATGCCTAAAAGAAAAAAGAGATGTTGGGCAAAATTGCACTGGTATCGGTACACGATACAGGTGTATAGTTACACCCCTGCGTATCGGTACGGCTGAGGTCGTATCGATACCTAATTTTGCTATTGAAAAATTGAGTTTTGGGGAACAAAAGAGTGTATCGGTACAAGTAAGATGGGTACCGGTATAACTGACTGAGTATCAATACACTAAAAAGTGTATCGATACACAAGGTCTGTTTTTAACTTTTGTATTATTTTGAAAGCATTTAAACAAGTCAAAAACCATTTGAAAACCTTTCAAACATATTTTTCAAGTTAATGGACTTTTAAAATATTTTTACAAATTAGTTTAAGTCCAAATATATGTTTCATTTTAAGTTATATCAAAATCAATATCTCAACATATCTTGTCTAATATAAACATTTTATCTTTTCAAAAATATTTTTTTTACAGCAATATCACTTTATGACACCACTTTTAAAATGACTTTTTAAAAGTAATGCCAAACTAACTCTTTTTGTGCATAACTGCCTTGAGTGGTGCGAAAAAGAGAGTCTAGAGAAATCGACAAAAATAAACAAACATTAGGAATTTGTTTATTTGGGGTTTCAAACATATTGTTGTGTTTGTTTTTAAAAATGCCATTAAAGTTCTGAACATTTTGCTTCAAACCTCACTAAAGTAATGCACAATTGCGGTGTTTAAAAAGAACACCACTAAACGTAACACCTATTTTTTTAAGACTAAGTTCAAATCGTTTTGTTTGCAAGGTGTGTGTACTGTCAAAAAATTAAAATTATTTATAAACAGATATTACCTTATAATCACCTTTAGACTATTAAAAGAACATATGATTAAATAAAAGTTAAAAACATTTTGTGATTGGTACATCAGCCCTCATACTTCAATTAACATTACCTTTTGAGCTATCCCATGTTAGCCACAAATTTACCAGCGTAAGTCTAGATTAGGTAAACAACCCGTATTCGACCCTTGATCAACAAATTCAACCATGATCCCCTTATCCTTTCGACGTTTCTCATTGTTATCCACCTCCAAAGCTTCCTCCTCCTTACTCAAAGATCGAGTGTGTCGCTTACCAAGCTTAAGCAAACCATATTCACTGACAGTCATTTCTTCAAGGAGTTGTAATCAAATTGTTAAAATTTTCTATCTTAGGGTTTAGAGTTTATGATTAATGGTTTATGGTTTAAGGTTTATATTGTAGGGTTTAATGTTTATGATTTATGGCTTAGGGTGTAGTGTTTAGTGCCTTAAAGTTGAAGGTTTCATGGTTCAAGGTTAATGGTTTAAAATTTAATGGTTAAGATTTAGTATTTAGGGTTTATGGTTTAGAATTCATGGTTTAGGGGTTAGTCGGTCTGGCCTGTTGATTTTGAGGTTAAGGATTTTTTTAGGGTGCATGATTTTGGAGGGTTTAGGGGTTTTGGAGGGATTTTGGTTTTTTAGGGTTTACTTTTCCCCTCAACCAAAATAGACCAAACCAACTAAACCTTGAACCCTAAACCATAAACTATAAACACTAAACTTTGAACCATAAACTCTAAACATTAAAGCCTAAAATCTAAACCATAAACCCTAAACCTTTTTTCACCCATGTCCCACTCAAAGAGGGAACGATAACGAATCATGAAACGACAAAACCTTCCTTCACCCATATCCCACTCAAAGAGGGAACGATAACGAATCATGAAACGACAAAACCTTCCTTCACCCATTGTTGTCGACAACGTTGCAATGACCAAAGCCAACCCTTTTCCCTTCCTTTTCCATAACTCTGAGCTAAGAGCTTTGTCGGATTCTAAAAAGTAAAAACCCCAAGAAGATTGATCAACTACAAAACCCAGTAAGGATTTGGTTCAAGTCTTCTTTATTTACTCAGCTGCTCTGTTTGTATCTTCTTCTTTTTTTTTATGAATTTTGGGTACTTTGAATTCATGGGAATCTGAATCTTGCATAAAAGTTTGATATTTTTAACCTTAGAAAGATCAGAGCTTTTCGTTCAGTGTTGATTCTTATACAAAAAAAGCTTAGAGCTTTGTATTTTAATGGTGGTGCCAACTGCCAATGTCTCAGGACGAAGCATCGCCTCTTCAAGTTTTCTCCATGATGTCACTCTCACCTAACTTAGGATCACCATGTCCATGGCTTAGCGAGCTGAAATCTGAAGAAGGGGTTTGAATTTGATCCATTTGTTACTCACCTGTGCTAATCTTGTGGTGAATGGTAGCCTTGAGAGTGCAAATTTCGCTCTCAAGCAAATATCACAACTTGCTTCTCCGGATGGTGATACGATGCAGCGAATCGCTGCGCACTTCACTGAGTCGCTTGCAGATTGAATCCTTAAAGCCTGGCCTGGTCTCCACAAGGCCTTCAATTCTGCTAGGGTGACTTTGGTATAGAAAGAATTCCTCGTTCGGAAGCTGTTTTTTTCGAGATGTTCCCCTTTCTGAAGGTGTAGTTTGTTCTTACTAACCAAGCTATAATCGAATAGATGGAAAGCAAGAAGATGGTTCATGTGGTTGATCTCAAGGCGAGAAGATCATCCGAAAGCTATTTTTCGAGATGTTCTCCTTTCTAAGTGAATTTTATCATAAACTCTAAACCATAAACCCTAAAGCTATATATATATATATATATATTTTCATCATAAAAGCTATAGGAGCATTTCTTTTACTTATTCACATTTTTCATTAGATATATAATTTTACTAACAAGAAAGTGATAGAACCAACTATAAGTTGGTCTAGAGGAATAAATCACTAGAATCCAACATTTAAATAGCATCCACCATTCAAATCTTAGACAATGTGAACGAAACAAACTGGGTTGTGAAAGAGATAATATCAAACACTACTAAAAAATCGTACATATTGGCAAAAATACCATATTGCTTTACTTCACTCAAACTAGCAGGGACGAAGCTAAGATAAAACATTGGGAGTGACAAGAGTTTATTAATCTTTTAAATCTAAAAATGCGAAGGAGCAAAAGTCTTATTTGACTAATATTTAAACTAAAAGGACCTAAAATACTAGTGTTATACCAATAAATTTTATGGCTCCGTCCTTGCAAGCTAGCACTTTTTTTTTGCACATTGAATCAATAGACTCATCACTCAAGCCAACTAACCAATAACCTTGCAAACATGCAAAGCAATTTCCTATCCTTTTGAAATCCGTTCATCAGATGTCAACAGCATTTCCCATAATTAAATAACCACAGATAGCAAAAGTTTACTAAAAGCTGAAGATAAACATTCATAAGAAAGCATGCTAACATTCAACAGCCATCAACAGAAACTTCCCTGATTCATTAAACCATATTATGTTGTCACACCATCCAAAAGATTCTCATTTCTTAAGCTAACATATGCTTTAATCTGAATAAGCGAAATTAAATAACCATGAAGCTCAAAGTTTTACAACATGAATGAACCTCATTTGTCGAGCTCCATTGCTTGAGCTGCTTTAGCTTTAGCAACTTCAGTCAACTTGGTCTTCAATTTTCTCTTCCCTACTTGAAACCCGCTTCCGCCTTTCTTCTTTTTCTTCCCATTTCCATCAACCTAATTGAATTTCAGGCATACCGAAAACATAAATCCTCAAATAAACAAGAAATTAAAAACGAAATTTATTAACCAAATGAAAGAATAAAAAGCTTACCTTCATCTTATTCTTCTTTGCTTGAAGCTTCTTATCCTTCTTCTCGTTCTCTTCCTTCTCCCCTAATTTTCCAAGATACACACAAAATCGTAACTCACTGCAAAAAAAAAATTCAAAGTAGAAAGAGAGGAAAAATTGAGGAAATTCTTACTTCTGAGTTCGAATTCGTGTTGCCTTTTCCTACGAGCTAAACTATTCTTCTTCGACATATTCCTCTGATGGCACCGCCTTTGAATTGGCTGCTCTTTCTTCCTCTTCTTTGCCTAAACCCTAACCCTAACCTTTATTTGATTTTTTGAGAGATGGAGCTTGTTGTATTTCCTTTTCGCGTTTTGAATCCGCGAAAATTGGTAACTTTTGGGCCTTACATTGTGGCCCTTGGACCGTACTCGTTTAATGTCTTTATTTAATTTTGTTAATATTATTTGTGGTATAATATATATCTTAGGTTGGGTGAGCAAAACTCGATTCAACTTGAAAAAAATTAATTTAAATTAATTGTGCTCGTGATTTTATAAACTCTACTTGACTCGAAAAATTTCAAATGAACTTTTGAGTTATGAAATGAGAATTTGAATAACTCAAAATTTTTAGTAATTAGTGCATTAGATTTTAAATTCGAGTCGAGTCTCAAAAATTTTCCTGACATATGTATATTAAATATGATAAAATATGAAGAATATATATATATATATATATATATATATATATATATATATATATATATATATATATATATATGGGTTAGGATCAAGTTACACTATGTAAAACTCAACTAGTTTTACACTAATTTATGGCCATTAGATTGGTTAAATGAATGGATGAGATTAACTCCTTACTTTTTTTCCCAAGTGATAATCTTTCCATATCCTACTTTTAATCTCATCCATTCATTTCACTCATCCAATGGCTATGGATTAGTGTAAAACTAGTTGAGTTTTACATAGTGTAACTTGATCCCATCCCTATATATATATATATATATATATATATATATATATATATATATATATATGCATATGTATATGGCTATAGAAAGCCATTTAAATTGAATATAATTATTGTCGTAACATTATAAATATCTACAATTAAATTTGAACAGAAACTCGAACAACTCGACTCGACTTGACTCAAATAAAATTCAAATAAAGTATGAGTTATAAAATATGACTCATAAACTCGATTAACTCAATTTTTTATTAGACTCGACTCGAACAAATGTTGGCTCATTGGATAGGCTTAATTCTTGACTTGACTGTTAAATTATTATATTTATGTTTCTTATTTTGTATTTAATTTATTGCCTATTTTAGTATCTAAATTATTGTTTTTCTGTTTTTTTTAATTACCAATAAAAAAATGACATGTAATATGTTGTTATTGAATGCGGAAACTTTTTTATAATAGAATGAGATGAGAATAATAATTTAAACAATAAAGTAAAAATCTTTTGGACAAGTGAAATATTTTCATGTATTCAAAGAAACAAAGTTTGGTACAAGTAAAATTCACACCAATGGCTACTACAATAAATAGAAGTCACAAACTATATTCTATCGGTACACAGTTGTCATTTATGTGATAATCAAAGTGAATTCTTTTATGAAACAACTACCATGCCTAATGGATAGCATTATGCAATTGCAATATAAAAAGCATGGATAATGTTTTTTTGTCGTCCTAGTTGTTCAAAGACCATTTTGCATTATGGTGGCATTTTAGGAGATTAAATGGACCGACAATTTTGTTTAGAGGAAATGGAAAACCAGAGCCTTGAGCTTGGTTTCTCCTTCTTTAGAACCTCAACCTCCCCCATTTCTTTTCTTAGTTCTAGTCCTCGTCTGAAAATCTACTTAAGTGTGGTTTTTGTTGGGTGGAGATCCCCTTTCAAGAGGCATCATCAGCTTTCGAGTGTGGGTGGCCTGAAGAAGGAACTGTAAGAAGGAGAGGTGGCTCTCTCGAGCTTTGGCTTGGCAGAGTGTTTCCGAGGTTGTCAAGAGTCAATCGAAACAAGAAGATTGATTGGATTCTGTTCAGACTACCCAATGGCATGCGCTAAGGCACTCGAAAAAGAAGGGATGTCTGGCCAGCCATGCTTCGATCTTAAAAAACCCCAGGGGAGTGAGGAGATCCAACGCAAGGTAGTAGTGGTGAGGGTCCTTGGATCTTTTCACAGCTCCTTTGCCGTCACACATGTTCGTTCAAGCCCCCAATCTGTGTTCGTGTTGCAATGGCGACAAAGGCAGCGGTCATCGACGTAATGGCGTCAAAGTTGGTGCTTCTCGGGGAAGATGAAGGATTTAGGGGAGTTTTCGTCCTTGCCCTTCATGAACGGGTCAGTTCCAATGCTTATAATTCATGCAAAGCACGTTTTTCTTTTTTGTCCTTTGCCCAGATCTTTGGGGATGTGCTTGTCCATTGGTTGTTTTGTTATGGGCCTCACACATTTTCTTAATCCTTTGTCAGCTTGTGTTTGACTTTGGTTTCTTGAGATACGTGTTGTGGCTTTTGAGGGGCAGAGGATAATATTTATGTTGGAATGCTTTGAGTAGTGGCCCGATCAAAGAAGGGAAACATAGGGTTACTGTGAAGGAAACCGGGACTCATGGGATTATGTCGGTCCAAAATCTTATGAATCAACTAGTTTCCCCGTTTGAAACAAAAGCCTTTGCTTTTGAGGATACAAGTCAACTCCATATAAGACAAAAAGGAAATTTTACTAACTGTGTTCAACAAGTTTTCAAACAACCGTTGTTTTTCAGTGTTTTCTTTCTGTACAAGTCAAAGAGTGGGAAGGAGGGTACAACTCTCGATGCTGTTATGAGCCAGCTTTCTTTGGGGAGTTTGGTAAATGCCCAATGCTCGTTTGTGGATGTCTCCTTGTTGGGGCATCCACAACAAAAATGATCACCCTTCTCTCAGCCATCTTCATGGGTTGAAAGGATCGAATGATGGCTACGGGACCCTTACCTTCCATTGCTCTTGGCATTAAAAGTTGTTCTCCTCTGAAGGACCTGGTTATGGTTATCTTTGGGGCTGCTATCAACCTTTACAAGCCTAAATTTTCCCCTACGTCGTCTATGATGACAAGACCTTCGCCCTCAACGGGTGAGGGAGCCTGCCTCCAGATGGAGCTTTCGTATGGGCGTAGTTTAAGTGAAAAACTAATGTTTTGATATAATAATTGAAAAATATTTTGGACTAATTTGAAAAGAATTTAAAACATGTCTTTAAGACCAAACAATTTGAAAATATGTTTGAAGTATTTAAAAAGGTTTTTGGAAAAGTTTAGAATGTTTTAAAGTAGTCAAAATTGACTTTTCAGCTCTACCGTACCGATACGGTATACCTCGTATCGATACCTTTTTACTCCAGTTTTGATTCTGCCAAAACCTATACCGATACAGGCTTGCCCGTAACGATACGGATATGGGTCATACTGATACACCTTTAAAGCGTATCGGTCCCTATTTTAACAACCCCAACGGCTATTTCCCAACAGTCTTTTAAAATGCAGACCGTACCGATACGCTTAGGCTGGTAAGAGCCCAACGGCTAGTTCTGAAGAAGGGCGTACCGATATGGGCACCCATGTACCGACACGATAGACACCAGAACTGCAATTAATGTGGGAAATAAAGACCCTAACGGCTCCAAAACATCCCCAACGGTCCTCAACGGCTACAAACCCATTTGAGAGTATAAAAGGGACCTCCAAGCATCAAGAGAAGACTAATCCTTTAATTGTCAACAACACTATGATTAAAAAATTGTCTTAGAGCTTAAATTGTCTATTTCTTGTATAGACAACACTAGTGAGCTAAATATTGTTAAATTTGCTCAAGTGTTTAGGTTTTGGGTGAGAACTTTATAGTGCAAACAATTACCTATTAGAGAGATTTCAAGTTTGCTTAAGAATTTCTCTTGTAAAAAGGGTTTACTCAAGCTTTGGGTAGAAAGCTTTGAGGGTTGTAAAGGTTGCCTCCTTAGCCTTGAAAAGGGGACAAAATTCTAGAGTGAATTTGTTGAAATCCTTAGTTGGGAGCTAAGGTAGTGGATGTAGACCTTGGTTAGAAGGTTGAACCACTATAATTCCTTGTGTCTTACTGTCTATTTTTCACCTCCCACTAAAACACTCAATTATCCAACTTCTCCACACTTGGCAAGCAAGAACGGTTGAAGAAACCGAGCACCATAAAACCCAACAATTGGTATCAGAGCGAGGCTCAATCGAAGAGGATTAACATCCTATTGAGGTGATCCGGGAAGCTCGATACTACATATCAACCAACTGATCAAATGACGCAATCCATCGACAAGCCACCATTCTTCGACGAAACACACTATGCCCATTGGAAGACAAGAATGATGTATTTCATAAAGTCCAAAGACTACAAGCTTTGGGACATAGTAGAAGACGGTCCGTTCGTGCCACAACGAAGGAAGGAGGATTGGAGCGCGGATGATCGCAAGAAGATGGAGCTCAATTGCAAAGCCTTGTACATCATCTTTTGTGCATTGAGCCTCAACATCTACGAGAGGATGTCTTCTTGTGAAGATGCCAATGAGGTATGGGACAAGCTTGAAGTCACATACGAAGGAACCAACGAAGTAAAGGAGACCAAAATCAGACTCCTCAACCACGAGTATAAAAACTTCAAGATAGATCTGGAAGAGGACATTGAGAAGATGTTCTATAGGTTCTCCATCATCACCAATGGACTCAAAGGTTATGGAGAAGCCATCCCGGAAGAGAAGCTTGTCCGAAAGCTCATCTACTCCCTTCCCGAGTCATGGGACTCAAAAAGGACCACCATCATCGAAGCCAAGAATCTCAAGACTTTGAAGCTTGATGAGCTCATGGGGTCACTTCTCACTCACCAAATAATGAAGAAAAACAAAGAAGAGGAGAAGAAGAAGGAAGATATTAGAGCTATGGGGGAGAAGAAGCTTAAAAGGCTTGGCATCAACACAAATGCCATTGCTCTCAAATCCTCCACATGCCATCATGTAGATTCAAGTGAGGAGGAAAGTGAAGATGAAGAGATGACCTATCTCTTCAACAAATTTGCCTGGTTCATGAAGAGCAAAATGGAAAAATCCAAGCATGAATCGAGGAAGAAGATGAAGGAATCCCACAAGTCCAACAAG
The DNA here is from genome assembly GCA_030270665.1 of Hibiscus trionum. NCBI lineage: Eukaryota > Viridiplantae > Streptophyta > Magnoliopsida > Malvales > Malvaceae > Hibiscus > Hibiscus trionum. The sequence goes on from BSYR01000012.1 coordinate 3,982,444, forward strand.
AAGGGATCATCTTCAAAGCAAGCATATGTGGCCACATGGAGTGATGAAGACTCCACCGATGATGAGGTAGCCCACCTATGCTTGATGGCCCTCAATGAGGGGAAGGTAACTTCTAACTCATCTATTTCAAATTCATATACATTTGATGAGTTACAAGATGCCTATGATGATTTGCTTTTGGAATTCAATGCATCATTTTCTAATAACAAAAAGTTGATTTCAAAATTAAAAAATGAGAATGATTTGCTTTCCAAAACAAATCTTGAGGTTGAAGCAGAACTGAAGGATTTTGAACAAAAAGTTTCACATTTGTAAAACTTGCTTCAAACAATGGAAAATGATCATCAACAAGAAATTGATGATCTTAAAAAGGAAAAAGATTTGATTTCCAATGAACTTCAAAAGAAAACTGATTTTGGAAAATCAAATTTTTATGTAAGACAATCTAGTGCCCCTAGATTTTTAAATGGAAAATGTAGAACTAATGTTTTGATATAATAATTGAAAAATGTTTTGGACTGATTTAAAAAGTATTTAAAACAAATTTTCAAAGTCCAAATATCTTGAAACAATTTTTAGAGATGTTTTTAAAAAGGTTTTACATGTTTTTCAAAGCCAAACTTCACAAAACTGTCCAGGCGTTTCGAAACACCTTAGGGCGTTTCGATATGGTGCATTCCAGTAGAAAAAGTGTTTCGATACAAGTATCGAAAAGGGCTTACCCTGGATAAGGATTTTTGCCCAGCGTTTCGAAACAGGCTATGCCGTTTCGATACGCCTACGTGGCACTGACCACAACGGTCATAAACCCAACGACTATTTCCCAACTAACATTTAAATGCAGGTCGTTTCGATACGGGACTAAGTGTTTCGAAACGGGTGTTTCGAAACTGACAAAAGCGTTTCGATACGGGTCCACGTCAGATTGCAACGGCTCTTTCTACTTAAAGGGTGTTTCGAAACGGGTTCGAGCGTTTCGAAACGGAGAGCTGCAAAACTACATTTATGGTGGGAATTAAAGTCCTCAAAGGCTCCAATTCAATCCCAACGGCTAGTAACGGCTACAAACTCATCAAGGAGTATAAAAGGGACCTCCAAGCATCAAGTAAAGGCTAATGCTCATATTGTTAATCAACAAATGATCAAGAATTGTCTTAGAACTTAAATTGTCATTTATTGTATAGACAAACACTAGTGAGCCAAAATTGTCAAATTTGCTCAAGTGTTTTAGGTTTTGGGTGAGTGCTAAATTGTGCAAACAAATACCTATTAGAGGGATTTAAGTTTGCTTATTGTTTCTTTGTAAAGAGAGTTTCAATCAAGGCTTTGGGTAGAAAGCTTGATTGGTGTAAAGGGTTTCCTCCTAAGCCTAGAAAATGGGACGAATCAATAGTGGATTGATTGGAAATCCTTAGTGGGGAGCTAAGGTAGTGGATGTAGACCTTGGTTAGAAGGTTGAACCACTATAAATCATCGTGTCAATTATCCTTTTAGCTTCCACAACCCTTCCACCCAAAAATCCACCTCTCCACCACTTGGTGAGCCTTATCGGTTGAACGAGTCGAGCCCCACACAACTCAACAATTGGTAACAGAGCTTGGCTCAATCGAAGGGGATTCACATCTTATTGAGAAGATCCGACAAGCTCGATCACTTTTTCATCAACCGGCTCAAATGGCACAATCAATCGACAAACCGCCCTTCTTTGACGGAACCCACTATGCCCATTGGAAGATAAAGATGAAGTTCTTCATCAAATCTAGAGATTACAAGCTATGGGATATAGTTGAAGATGGTCCGTTCGTGCCTCAAAGAAGAAAAACGGAGTGGAGTGTCGACGATCGCAAGAAGATGGAGCTAAATTGCAAAGCCTTGCACATCTTGTTTTGTGCTTTTGGCCCAACCATCTATGAGAAGATGTCTTCTTGTGAGAGTGCCAAGGAGGTATGCGACAAGCTTGAAGTCACATACGAGGGGACCGATGAAGTCAAGGAGACCAAGATTGGGCTCCTAACCTTAGAGTATGAGAACTTCAAAATGGATCCGGAAGAGAACATCGAGAAGATGTTTGATAGGTTCTCCACTATCACCAATGGTCTCAAAGGCTATGGAGAAGCCATCCTAGAGGAAAAGCTTGTTCGAAAGCTCATCTACTCACTTCCCGAGTCTTGGGACTCAAAGAGTACCGCCATCATCGAAGCAAAAAATTTGAAGACCTTGAAGCTTGATGAACTCATGGGTTCACTCCTTACTCATCAAATCATGAAAAGAACAAGGAAGATGAGAAGAAGATGGAAGAAATTAGAGCTATGAGAGAGAAGAAAATCAAAGGGCTAGGCATCAATGCTAGTGCCATGGCTCTCAAATCCTCCACTTGTCATCATGTCTACTCAAGTGAAGAGGAGGATGAAGATGAAGAGATAGTTCATCTCTTCAAGAAGTGTGCCCCGTTCATGAAGAAAGCCTTGATAGAGCTTGAACGAGAATCCAAGCAAAAGGAGAGGGTAAGCACTTCAAGCCATAAGAAGAAGGCACATGTGGCTACTTGGAGTGATGAGGACTCCACCGACGATGAACAAGCTAACCTTTGCCTTATGGCCATCGAAGAAGATTCAAGGGTAACTTCTAATTCATCTACTTCATGTTCTTATTCTTTTGATGAATTACAAGATGCCTATGATGATTTGGTTTTAGACTTTAAAAATCACATTTTGAAAAACAATAAATTGATTTCAAAGTTAAAAATTCAAAATGATTTGATTTCTAAAACCAAACTTGAACTTGAAGTAAAACTCGAGGAGTTTGAATTAAAATGTTTTGATTTTCAAAATTTGCTTCAAAAAGTTCAAGAGGAAAAAGATTTGATTTCCAAAGAGCTTGAAAGGAAAAACAATTTTGGAAAATCAAATTTTTATGTTAGACAATCTAGTGCCCCTAGATTTGTTAAAGGAAAATGTTTTAGAAGTATTTGGGTCCCAAAAGGACTTAGTACTTCAATTAAAAAGGATGACATTGAAAAATGGATTCCTAAGGGGACAAAAATTTGTGCTACTAACGTTCATGGATCTAAAGCAATTTGGATACCAAAAGTTACTTGATTGTCTTTTGTTAGGTGTGATGGAGATGTTCAACAAGTCAAACATTGAGGGGGAGCTCCATGCACACAAGGAAGAACACTTGAAGAAGGAAGGCTTCACATCCTCCCTTGAATTCAAGTGTGGTAAAATCTAGTTGCTTTTGTGTTTATTTGTTTTATTTTTCATTTTTGTCAACTAGATGATCATATATGTTGGACTAACATTTTTGATGATGCTTTGAGTAAGGGGGAGCCATTTTAAAACCAAATTCTTAGTTTTGTCAAATTTTTACCTCTATTGTTATTTTTGAACTTAGTGTTTTAAATTCTTTTTGATATAACAAAAAGGGGGAGAAATGATTTGAAAAATTGAATTTTCAAATGAATAAGGGGGAGCTTTATTTGATTTATATCTTTAATTCTCTTATTCACATTTTTAAAGTTAAAGGGGGAGAATCCCAAACAATTTTTCAAGATAGTTTTACTATATCAAAAAGGGGGAGATTGTAGAACTAATGTTTTGATATAACAATTGAAAAATATTTTGGACTGATTTAAAAAGTATTTAAAACAAACTTCCAAAGTCCAAATATCTTGAAACAATTTTTAGGGATGTTTTAAAAAAGGTTTTACATGTTTTTCAAAGTCAAACTTCACAAAATTGTCCAGGCGTTTCGAAACACCTTAGGGCATTTCGATACGGTGCATTCCAGTAGCAAAAGTGTTTCGATACAAGTATCGAAACGAGCTACCCTGGATAAGGATTTTTGCCCAGCGTTTCGAAACGGGCTATGCCGTTTCGATACGCCTACGTGGCACTGACCACAACGGTCATAAACCCCAACAGCTATTTCCCAACTATCATTTAAATGCAGGTCGTTTCAATACGGGACTAAGCGTTTCGATACGGGTCCACGTCAGACTGCAACAGCTCTTTCTACTTAAAGGGTGTTTCGAAACGGGTTCGAGCGTTTCGAAACAGAGAGCTGCAGAACTGCATTTATGGTGGGAATTAAAGTCCTCAATGGCTCCAATTCAATCCCAACGGCTAGTAACGACTACAAACTCATCAAGGAGTATAAAAGAGACCTCCAAGCATCAAGTAAAGGCTAATGCTCATATTGTCAATCAACAAATGATCAAGAATTGTCTTAGATCTTAAATTGTCATTTATTGTATAGACAAACACTAGTGAGCCAAAATTGTCAAATTTGCTCAAGTGTTTTAGGTTTTGGGTGAGTGCTAAATTGTGCAAACAAATACCTATTAGAGAGATTTAAGTTTGCTTATTGTTTCTTTGTAAAGAGGGTTTCAATCAAGGCTTTGGGTAGAAAGCTTGATTGGTGTAAAGGGTTTCCTCCTAAGCCTAGAAAAGGGGACGAATCAATAGTGGATTGATTGGAAATCCTTAGTGGGGAGCTAAGGTAGTGGATGTAGACCTTGGTTAGAAGGTTGAACCACTATAAATCATCGTGTCAATTATCCTTTTAGCTACCACAACCCTTCCACCCAAAAATCCACCTCTCCACCACTTGGTGAGCCTTATCAGTTGAACGAATCGAGCCTCACACAACTCAACAGAAAATGTTTTAGAAGTGTTTGGGTTTCAAAAGAACTAATCACTTCACATAAAAAGGATGAAATTGAAAAATGGATTCCTAAGGGGACTAAATTTTGTGCAACTGACGTTCATGGATCCAAAGCAATTTGGATACCAAAATTTGTATGATTGTCTTGATTAGGTGTGATGGACATGTTCAACAAGTCCAATCAATGAGGGGGAGCTTCTTGCACGCAAGGAAGATCACTTGAAGAAGGAAGGCTTCACATCCTCCCTTAGAATTCAAGTGTTGGTAAAATCTAGTTGTTCTTTACTTGTTTAATTTTGTTGAGTGGATCGAATGATCGAAATAAACCAAGAGGGGGGTGAATTGGATTTTTAAAGTTTTTGGAGGTGGAATTGACAAATAAAAATGGTAGACAAGGAATTTTAAAGTGGTTCAAGTTCCAATCAAACTCTACATCCACTATCTTAGCTTCACTAAGGATTTTCAACAATTCCACTAATTTCTCTTCCCCTTTTCTAGGCTAAGGAGGTAACCGTTACAATTTCGGTCAAATTTTCTACCCAAAATTTGACTCAATCCTCACACAATAGAAACAAAGAAGTTGTTGGCTAAAACAAGTATCTCTCAATACACAATATAGCCCAATTACAAGCACTCAACCCAATTGAAATGATAAGAATGAAAAATACAATTGGGGTTACAAGACAATTATGGGATTTAGGCACAAATGCTTGGATTTGATGTTTGGATGTTTTCTTTTGGATCAATAGTTGTTGCTGAAGCTTTTAGAGGTCCCTTTTATATCTTCTCATTGAATTCTAGCCGATGTGGTTGTTGCATACATCAATAGAGCCATTGGGGATGTTATCTTCCCTCCATAAATGCAGTCTACAACCAACCATTTCGAAACGCCCGACCCTGTTTCGAAACAGACCAAAATAGAAAGAGTCGTTGGGGTGCATTAAAGAGCCCGTATCGAAACGGTTAAGCTTGTTTCGATACGCTAAGAGCCGTTTCGAAACGTTTTTGCCACTGTCAAGGCCTGTATCGAAACGGCTTGAAATTGTTTCGATACGCCTTAACGACTTGTGTAAAATCAGTTAAAAACTTTCAACGGTCTTATTTTTCAAATCTAACTTGAGTACCGTTTCGAAACATTAGGTGTCGTTTCGATACGGTGTCTCGATGTTCTTAAGCCGTTTCGAAACTCGTTTCGAAACAAGGGTTCACAGTGTTGAAACCGTTTCGATACCTGTTCCGAAACATGAGTTCACAGTTTCAAAAGTGTTTCGAAACGCCTTAGGCCGTTCCAAAACGGTGACTCGAAAAACACTGTTTTGGCTTCAAGAACACTTAGAAAAGTTTTGATAAAATTAGTTTTTAACTTAGGCATTTTCTTTTAAACATATAGAGAGGTTTGAGGACTTAAAAATTCGTTTTCACATTTTCAATTTAGTCCTTAAATTCTTTAGTTATATCAAAATTAAATTATCGGTTTCACAATCTCCCCCTTTTTGATATAACAAAACCAAAGTTAGAATTTATAAGAGTTTCGAAAATTTTGAGTACATTCTAACTCCCCCTCAATTTAAGATGGGTTTTTAAAGTTAAAAAAAATTAAATCCATGTTTTAAAACTTAAAAACACATAAACCACTTAAAAAGAATTTTGGCTCTTAGATTACTTCTCCCCTTTTTTGTTAGATCAAAAATAATAAACAAGGCTCAAAGAGAAGAGATAAGGTTAAAAGCAATAATCAATAAGCAATAAGCAGCATAATATAAATTCATAAAATTCAAATATCCAAAATATAAATCTTAAACAATAAGTTCAAAGCTTAATCCCAAACAAAATAAGCAAAGCATAGGTTCATAAAATATAAAGGAAATAAAGATGCAATCTTAGTCCTAATATGAATAGCTAATATGAGATGACATGAGAATCCTAAGCCTCGTCGTCGTCACCATCATCATCCATTGAATCATCATCATCCTTAGCTTGAGAGCGACGAAAATCCATCCATTGGTCATAAAATGTGGAGAAGGACATGTCCATAGATGAATGTTGGTTCTCAAGGGATGTGAGTCGATTCTCATTTGCAAGGAGATGATCCTCCACGGATTGCAAGCGAGTATTGATAGCACCAAAACCCCTAGACATGTTAGTGTCCATTGTGTTGAACCGCTCGGTGAGAAAGGTCATGAGAGCTTCATTGTCAGCAACCAGAGCTTGTGGTTGAGGTCCAACTTGAGGTGGATGTGCTTCCCTATCAACACGTTCCCATTGTCCATTGTTGATGTATTGAAATCCGGACTTGCGGGAGAGAAGACTCGCCAAGTTTTTGCTTGCGGGGTTCCGGAGAGATAAATGCAATCAATATTAAGCTTCTCAAAGATATAACTTAAAACAGTCCCATAAGTGAAAGAATTGAGCGCATCGGTTTCACAGAGCTTAACTTTATTCACCATCTCGGCAAACATGATCTTAACAAGATTAGGGCGCTCTCCACGACGAAAACATTCAAGCCAAAAATAATCTACTTGATGAACGTGAGAAAATTTACCTCCGGAGGGGCGAATAAACCACGAGACCATCAAGTGGAGGAACCTATCGTGAGCATCCAAGGCAAGCACTAAACCGGTGTGAGAACCAAAGTGACTCTCATTCTCGATTCCTTCGTTCTTAAGCCCAAAGGTAGTCTCTAAGTAAGGTATGTCAATGACAATCTTCTTTCCCAAGATAAGAGACTCAATGCGAACAACTTCCAAGTTGTCTTCATTGTTGAAGAGTTGGGCATTCGAGTAGAATAGAAGAACCATGTTCTTGTAGCAAATATCCGGGATACTCAAGAAACCAAAGAAGCTCCATTCTTGTAAACGGTGGAGATAACGGAAGAGAAAGCGCCCGGAGTCAAGAAACGACATGACAACAACACGCTCACGACGAACCCCAAACTCCTTGACATATTTGAAACGCTCCTTCATCGCGGGAGTTTTGAGACTCTTGAGAAAAAGTTGAGTAAGGTTGGGACGGAGAGTGGCTTGGTTTGAACCTTCACCCGATTGAGGTGCCTTACGTTTCTTGTTAGCGGGATCCATTGAAAAAATCCTAAAAACATAAAGCAAGCAATTTGTAACTAAAATTGAAGTGTATGCATAAAAGTCCTTAATTCAATCCAATGGTAAATCCCACTTAGGTTTGAAAACAAATTTTAAGAACAAAGATACAAAACAAAACAAAAAAAAAATTTAAGAGAAAAACAATTTTAGAAAAAAACAGAAAAAGACGAATCAAAAACAATATATTCGAATCAAAAATTTGAAGATTTTGAAAAAATTTCACAATATTTGAAAAACCCAAGTATCAAAACACATAAACTATACAAAATTAAAATTTTCTAACCTAGGATTCGAATACAAATTTAAGGAAAAAGAAAAAGATGAAAATATACCTTAAATTGAGATTTTGGATGAATAGATGGAAATCCTTGCACAAAATTGTTGATGCTTGCTTAGACTTGTGTTTAAGAGTAAAAGCCCTCAAGATTTGGTGAAAAACAATGAGGCTTAGAGGGTTTTTATAGGGAAAATCATTTTAGGGTTTTTAGGGTTTGAAGGAATTTTAATTAAAGTGGAACTTTATCATTAAAAGCCCTCTATAAAGCTGTCCGCTAACCCGTTTCGGAACAGGTTCGACCATTCCGAAACGCATGCACCGAGAGTTGACTGACTTTTCAAGTCCAGCTGACCGTTTCGATACGGCTTTGACCGTATCGAATCCCACGTTGACTCGTATCGAAACACGTTTCGACACACCCCTTGGCAGTAGCAAAAACGTTTCGAAACCCTTTGAAGGCGTTTCGAAACACCCTTCTCTCAGATGTAATTTTAAGGCATCCATATCGAAATAGTTGGACCCGTTTCGATACACCTGGGCCTGGAAGTGCAGATGAGGCTCTAAAAGTGCAGAAAAATGAAATTTTTGAAGGCCTAACTTGCATGAATGACATGAATGAGCATGAATAAAATGTGCAAACATAAACATACTCCCCATAACTATAAGCATGGATAAAATTAGGAGTAAAAACACATAAACATGGCATTTCACAAGATCAAGCAATTTTAAGCACAAAAGAGGTCCTAAAAGGTCAAGATAGGCTAGTTAGACCTAACTCTCTCCTAAGGGACCAAAAACGCTCTTTATCTAAAGGTTTTGTAAAGATGTCCGCTAATTGATTTAAGGTGTCAACATACTCTATAACAACATCTTTCTTAAGGACATGATCTCTAATGAAATGATGTCTTATTTCTATATGTTTGGTTCTAGAGTGTTGGATGGGATTTTTTGTCAAACATATGGCACTAGTGTTATCACACTTAAGGGGTATGGTTTCAACTTTAATACCACAATCTAAGAGTTGTTGCTTCATCCAAAGGACTTGAGCATAACAACTCCCTAAGGATATGTACTCGGCTTCGGTGGTAGATAAGGCTACACTATTTTGTTTCTTAGAGAACCAAGATATGAGCATACTATATAAGAATTGACAAGTTCCCGAAGTACTCTTCCTATCGATTTTACACCCCCCATAATCCGCATCCGAATAAGCATGAAGGTTGAAGGTGGAGTCTCTAGGGTACCAAAGACCTAGACAAGGAGTATCTCTAAGGTACCTAAAGATTCTCTTAACGGCTATAAGGTGAGACTCTCTAGGACTAGCTTGAAACCTAGCACACAAGCAAACACTAAACAAGATATCTGGTCTACTTGCGGTAAGGTAAAGCAATGATCCAATCATAGAACGATAAAGCTTAGAGTCAACACACTTACCTCCTTCATCTTTGTCAAGCTTTGTAGATGAGCTCATAGGTGTGGCTTGAGGCTTTGCATTCTCCAAGCCAAACTTCTTGAGCATATCCTTGATGTACTTTGCTTGATTGATGAAGGTGTCATCCTTCCTTTGCTTGATTTGGAGTCCCTAGAAGAATGAGAGCTCCCCCATCATGCTCATCTCGAATTCACCTTGCATTAGCTTAGCAAACTCTTTGCAATGACATTCATTAGTAGAACCAAAAATAATATCATCAACATAAATTTGTACTACTAAGATGTCATTTTTATACCTTTTTATGAAAAGTGTAGTGTCCACCTTACCTTTTTCAAAGCCTTTTTCAATTAAAAAGTTTGAAAGTCTTTCATACCAAGCTCTAGGAGCTTGTTTTAAACCATAAAGAGCTTTAGTAAGTTTGAAAACATGATTTAGGAATTTTGAGTCTTCAAAACCCGGTGGTTGTTCCACATACACTTCTTCATTTATAAAACCATTTAAAACGTGCTTTTAACATCCATTTGAAAAAGCTTGAAATCATGATAACATGCATATGGAAGCAACATCCTAATGGCTTCCATTCTAGCTACGGGTGCATAGGTTTCATCAAAATCTATTCCCTCTTCTTGAGTGTAACCTTGTGCTACTAGTCTAGCTTTATTTCTCACAATGTTACCACTCCCATCTAGTTTGTTCCTAAAGACCCATTTAGTTCCTATAGTAGATTGATTACTAGGCCTATCAACTAATGTCCAAACATTACTTCTCTCAAATTGATTTAACTCTTATTGCATAGCCATAATCCAAAAATCATCTTTCAATGCTTCTTTTATATTCTTAGGCTCTATGCATGAGATAAATGCAACATGGTTCATAAGTTTAAGAGAAGATCTAGCGGTTACCCCCATGGATGGATCACCCAAGATTTCACCATCTTTGACATAGTTGAACTCCCTTGGGTAGCTCACTTCCTTTTCCTCAAGAGCCATGTCCTTCAAGGCTTCAAGAGGTAGATCTTGTGTGTCCTCTTCTTTTGTTGGAATCTCATCCTCCTTTGAAGTTTGTCCTTCATCAAAGGCATTTATGATTCCTACATCATCATCATCACAAGAATCCTTCCTTGGAAGAAGGTTATCATCGAATACAACATGTATAGATTCTTCTACTACTAAATTTCTCTTGTTAAATACACGATAGACTTTAGAGGTTAGAGAATATCCTATGAAAATAGCTTCATCACTTTTTGCATCAAATTTACCTAAGTTGTCTTTTCCATTATTTAAAACAAAACACTTGCAACCAAATGGATGAAAATAACTAATGTTAGGCTTTTTAGATTTTAAAATCTCATATGGTGTTTTCTTTAAAATTGGCCTAATCATTACTCGGTTTACAATGTAGCAAGCGGTGTTTATGGCTTCCGCCCAAAAATATTTTGGTAAATTGTTTTCACAAAGCATGGTTCTAGCCATTTCTTGTAAAGTTCTATTTTTCCTCTCAACTACCCCATTTTGTTGAGGAGTTCGAGGAGCCAAAAAATTGTGGCTAATACCATTTTCATTTAAAAACTCTTCAAACCCTAAATTTTGAAATTCGGTTCCATGATCACTTCTAATATGAGAAATTCTAAGTTCAAGATCATTTTGGGTTAGTTTTGAAAATGTGATGAATTTTTCTAAAGCCTCATCTTTAGTACTTAAAAATAGAACCCAAGTAAATCTAGAAAAATCATCAACAAGAACAAATGCATAAGATTTACCACCCAAGCTCATAGTCCTAATTGGCCCAAATAAATTCATATGGATAAGTTATAAACACCTACTTGTAGAAACATCATTAATGGATTTAAAGGATGATTTATGTTGTTTACCCTTAGAGCATGCATCACAAATTTTATCATTTGAGAACTTAATCTTGGGTAAACCTTTAACTAGATCAAGGGAAACTAGTTTTTCTAAAACACTAATGCTAGCATGTCCTAGTTTCCTATGCCATAACCATGCATCATTTTCATTTTGAGCTACTAAACATGCATGGGATGTATGTATGTCATCTAGATGCACCATGTAAATGTTACCTATACGATGACCTATGAACATAATGTTATTAGATTTAATGTCAACAATTTTGCATCCATTTTTATCAAATAAAACATTAAATCCTTTATCACCTAATTGGCTTATGCTCAACAAATTATGTTTAAGACCATCGACATACAAGACATTTTCAATAAGAATGGTAGATTGATTACCTATAGAGCCAATACCTTTAATGTGGCCTTTGGAGTTGTCACCAAATGTCACCACTCCTCCACTTTTTGGCTTTAAATCCATGAATCTACTCTTGTCTCCGGTCATATGCCTCGAGCATCCACTATCAAGGTACCATGAGTTTTAACTTTGTGCTTTGGCCTTGTAGCAATGCTCCCCCTACAAACAAAGATATTAAACTTTTGTTTTTGGTACCCAAATCATTTTGGGTCCACGAGTGTTAGCTCCCAATAACTTGGTTCCCTTAGGAATCCAAGGTGACATAGCAACAATATTATTAAATTTTACAAGTTCCTTAGGAACCCATACACTTCTAATCTTTTTAGTTATACTATGTCTAGGAAAGCTACTTTGTTTGTAGTTACTAGTCTTTTTCCTAGGTTGGTTTGTTTTAGAAGATTCACCTTTTTCATGCTTCACATTACCAACATATTTTAAAGACTCTTTGAGCTTGTTAAGCTCATCTAACACCTTTTGGTGTTCACTATTGCATTGAGAAAGAAGATTATTTAGGTCAACATTTTCATCTTGAAAAAATTTAAGTTCATCTTTCAACCCTAAAATCTTTTTTCTCAAATTTTAAATTAGCTTGAGAAAGTGAGTCATTTTTATCATTTAATTCTGAAATAATTTTCTTATTCCTAATGACCGACTCCTTGTATTTCTCAACTAATTCATCATAAACCTCTTGCAACTCATCATATGCATCATTTAATTCATCATATGTGAAATCAAAAGATGATGAGTTAGAGGTTACCATGGAGGAATCCTCCTCAAGTGCCATGAGGCAAAGGTTGGCCACTTCCTGTTCGTCATCCTCGGATGACTCCTTATCACTCCAAGTAGCAAGTTTGGCTTTAAGCTTCTTCTTCTTCTCAAAGCCCTTCTTCTTGAGTTGAGGGCACTCCGAACGAATGTGACCGAGCTTATTGCACTCGAAACAAATAATTTGATCCCTCACTTCTTCTTCTTTTTTTCACCTTTGAAGTCCATCTTTCTTTGAATTTTCCTTCCTTGGTTGGACCTCATGAAGCGTGAGAATCTTTTGGCTATCATAGCCAATTCTTCTAACTCATCCTCCTCACTAGAAGAGCTCTCCTCAAGTAATGAAGCTTTGAGAGTTATTCCCATTTTCTTCTTCTTTTCTACCTCTAGCTTCTCTACTCTTTTCTCTTCCTTCTTCTTTTCTTCTTCCATTCCTTGCTTCATAATCTCATGAGTAAGGAGAGAACCCACTAGCTCATCAAGTTTTAGAGTCTTCAAGTTTTTGGCCTCTATGATGGCGGTTCTCTTCCCATCCCAAGATTCGGGAAGTGAGTAGAGTAGCTTCCGGACAAGCTTGTCTTATGGTATAGTCTCTCCAAATCCTTTAAGCCCATTGACTATGGTTGAGAAGCGATCAAACATCTTGGACACCATTTCGTCGGGCTTCATCTTGAAATTCTCATAGCTAAGATTGAGAATTCCAATCTTGGTTTCCTTCACATCATTGGTTCCTTCATAGGTGGTCTCAAGAGTATCTCACACTTCCTTGGCACTCTCAATGGAGGAAACTTTGGAGTAGATGTCGGGACCGAAAGAACAAAAGAGCATGTGAAGAGCTTTGTCATTTATTTGGATTTTCTTCCTCTCTTCTTCACTCATCTCCATCTTTTTCTTCAAAATCATCTTTCCTTCATTATCTTGCTTCAATGGAATGTAGGGACCATCTTCAATGACATCCCAAACCAAGTAATCGTTGGACTTGATGAAGAGGCGCATCCGATTCTTCCAAAACGGATAGTTGTCACCATTGAAGAAAGGTGGTTTTGTAGTGGATTGAGACTCGTACATGCTAGAACCGGAGGTAGATGTCATATCTTGATTTTTGGATGATCACACTCTTCCTAGGAACTCCTCTTGTGGTTGTAAATCCTTCAAAGAGGTGGGCTCTGATACCAATTGTTGAGTGGATCGAATGATCGAAATAAACCAAGAGGGGGTGAATTGGATTTTTAAAGTTTTTGGAGGTGGAATTGACAAATAAAAATGGTAGACAAGGAATTTTAGAGTGGTTCAAGTTCCAATCGAACTCTACATCCACTACCTTAGCTTCACTAAGGATTTTCAACAATTCCACTAATTGCTCTTCTCCTTTTCTAGTCTAAGGAGGTAACCATTACAATTTCGGTCAAATTTTCTACCCAAAATTTGACCCAATCCTCACACAATAGAAACAAAGAAGTTGTTGGCTAAAATAAGTATCTCTCAATACACAATATAGCCCAATTACAAGCACCCAACCCAATTGAAATGATAAAAATGAAAAATACAATTGGGGTTACAAGACAATTATGGGATTTAGGCACAGATGCTTGGATTTGATGTTTGGATGTTTTCTTTTGGATCAATAATTGTTGCTGAAGCTTTTAGAGGTCCCTTTTATACCTTCTCATTGAATTCTAGCCGTTGTGGTTGTTGCATACATCAATAGAGCCATTGGGATGTTATCTTCCCTCCATAAATGCAGTCTGCAACCAACCGTTTCGAAATGCCCGACCCTGTTTCGAAACAGACCAAAATAGAAAGAGCCGTTGGGGTGCATTAAAGAGCCCGTATCGAAACGGTTAAGCTTGTTTCGATACGCTAAGAGCCATTTCGAAACCCGTTTCGAAACGTTTTTGCCACTGTCAAGGCCTGTATCGAAACGGCTTGAAGTCGTTTCGATACGCCTTAACGAATTGTGTAAAATCAGTTAAAAACTTTCAACGGTCATATTTTTCAAATCTGACTTGAGTACGTTTCGAAACATTGGGTGTCGTTTTGATACGATGTCTCGATGTTCTTAAGCCGTTTCGAAACTCATTTCGAAACAAGGGTTCACAGTGTTGAAACCGTTTCGATACCCGTTTCGAAACATGAGTTCATAGTTTCAAAAGTGTTTCGTAACGCCTTAGGCCGTTCCGAAACGGTGACTCGAAAAACACTGTTTTGGCTTCAAGAACACTTAGAAAAGTTTTGATAAAATTAGTTTTTAACTTAGGCATTTTCTTTTAAACATATAGAGAGGTTTGAGGACTTAAAAATTCGTTTTCCCATTTTCAATTTAGTCCTTAAATTCTTTAGTTATATCAAAATTAAATCATCGGTTTCACAGATTTGATTTATTTTCTTTTAATTCAACTAGATTATCACGTGTTGAACTAATATCTTTTGATGATGCTTTGAGTAAGGGGGAGCCACTATTAAAACCGAACACTTTAATAGTTTCAAAATTTAAACCTCCATTATTATTTTGAGCCTAAAGTATTTTAAATTCTTTTTGATTAACAAAAAGGGGGAGATATTGGTTTGAAAAATTGTGTTTTTCAAATGAATAAGAGGGAGCTTTAACTACTTTTCAATTTTTAATCTCTTATTCAAATTTTTAAACTTGAAGGGGGAGAATCTCAAACAATTTTTAAGATGGTTTTATTATATCAAAAAGTGGGAGATTGAAAAACTAATGTTTTTATATAATAATTGAAATATGTTTTGGAGTAATTTGAAAAGAGTTTAAAACACGTCTTTAAGTCCAAACAACTTGAAAATATTTTTGAAGTATTTAAAAAGGTTTTTGGCAAAGTTTGGAATGTTTTAAAGTAATCAAAACTGACTTTTCAGCTCTACCGTACCGATACGGTATACCCCGTATCGATACCTTTTTACTCCAGTTTTGATTCTGCCAAAACCCGTACCGATACAGGCTTGCCCGTATCGATACGGATAGGGGTCGTACCGGTACGCCTTTAAAGCGTATCGATCCCTGTTTTAACAACCCCAACGACTATTTTCTAACGGTCTTTTAAAATGCAGACCGTACCGATATGCTTTTTAGCGTATCGATACGCTTAGGCTGGCAAGAGCCCAACGGCTAGTTCTGAAGAAGGGCGTACCGATACGGGTCTCCCTTTACCGATATGATAGGCACCAGAACTGTAATTAATGTGGGAAATAAAGACTTTAACGGCTCCAAAACATCCCTAACGGTCCTCAACGGCTACAAACTCATTTGAGAGTATAAAAGGGACCTCCAAGCATCAAGAGAAGACTAATGCTTCAATTGTCAACAACACTATGATTAAAAAATTGTCTTAGAGCTTAAATTGTCCATTTCTTGTATAGACAACACTAATGAGCTAAATATTGTTAAATTTGCTCAAGTGTTTAGGTTTTGGGTGAGAGCTTTATAGTGCAAACAATTACCTATTAGAGGGATTTCATGTTTGCTTAAGAATTTCTCTTGTAAAAAGGGTTTACTCAGGCTTTGGGTAGAAAGCTTTGAGGGTTGTAAAGGTTGCCTCCTTAGCCTTGAAAATGAGACAAAAATCTAGAGTGAATTTGTTGAAATCATTAGTGGGAAGCTAAGGTAGTGGATGTAGACCTTGGTTAGAAGGTTGAACTACTATAACTTCATGTGTTTTGTTGTCTATTTTTCACCTCCCACTAAAACACCCAATTATCTAACTTCTCCACACTTGACAAGCAAGAATGGTTGAAGGAATCGAGCATCATAAAACCCAACATTAAGATATTCAGTTTAGTGCTTTGTTATGTTCCCCTCTTTATCTGTTTTTTGGTCCTTTGTTTTTGTTTTCCTAGTTTATGTTTTCGGCGTTCTGCTTGCTCCCCGTTGCGGGATTTGCTGTTTTGTTTGCCCTCTGTGGCCTTTGCACAGAGGTTTGCTTGTTCTTGTTAAGCCTAGTTGGCTTGGTTAACTTTTTTATGAATTTCATCTCGTTTTATGATATAAAAAAGCATGGATAATGTGAACTATGATAAATATTTATTTTTTGGCTTCATCATTTTCAACTGAAACAACTGTTATAGGCTTTATTAATAGGGTAATTGTAACGTGTGTTGGCGGTAGAAACATTTTATTTTCATAAGTGTCACAATTTTAAGGGTTAGGGATTTAATCTAGGATTCATAGTTTAGGGGTTTAAGTTTATGCGTTTAGAATTTAGGGGGTGTGGTTTGAATTTAAAGTTTATAGTTAGAATTTATGGGTTATAGGTAAAAACTTAAATCCATAACATATTACCCTAAAACCTAAACTGTAACCTCTAAACTCTAAATCTTAACTTTAAATTCTAAATCTTAAACCTCTAAACTATGAACTCTAAACTAGATCTCTAACCCCTAAAATTAAGATGCTTATAGAAACGATTTGTTTCCACCGCCAATATATCATATATTTTCCCTCATTAATATTACTGAAGGAATATATGATAGCTATTAAATTAAGTAAATATCCAATTGCAAAACTAGGCATGGAATTCAAGAAAATATATGGAAATACGAGAATGGTCATAGAAAATTAAAAGTACACTCTTGACAACAATGATGATTGTTCGATAAATAGTCCAGTTGTATGTAAATTATAATTATAATTTTCGTGGGAGAATTTACTCAGAAATTGTGGTTGGTTTTTTTTTCTTTTTAAAAGTATAGTTCCCAATAGATTAATTCAAGCAATATTGTGGATTATTGTACATTGCACAAGTCAGATAACTTTTTATCCGTTTTTGAACAATGATTTACTAAAAAAAATTGAGGACACTGTTCAAAGTCGAATTTTCTTTCCCCGTTTCAAATAGTGCTGACTTATCAACTTGTTGCCACATGAAAGCCACCCAAGCATCGTGCCCTATTTAAAGTCGGAGAACCCTCCATCTGACTTCAAACAGTATTCGGATGGAAGAGTAGCAGGGGTGGCAGTGACGCAGGCATGCAGCTTTGTGCAGGGGGCAGTGTGCCATGCCTGGCTGGTGCATGCCTTGAGAAGGTATTTTTTTAATTTAAGTTTGTAATATTGATTGAGTGGTTGGTAGGTGAGTTGGGTGGTTGAATTTTAGAGTGATTGGGATTGAATAGGGGTTGAAGATAAGTATTTTTTTGTGATGAAAATTTTGAGAAGATAGAGTAAAGAAGAAGATTTGGAGGAATTGTAAGTAGATATAAGATATGTAGTTTATTTTTGTAATATTATTTCAATTTAATAGATTTATTTTTAATGTATGCATGTTCTTGTAGTTATTACGATTTTTTATTTTTTAGTTAAATTGTTGAATTTTATATTGTTTATATTTTTAAAATTTTGAAGTTGAATTTTTGATATTTTAATTTTTTGTGTTAAATAGGTGGTTGAAGAGAAGAAAATTTGTGAAGAGATTGAGTAAGGAAAAGAAGATGTAAGGAAAATATAGTAAGTATGACAAATAGATGTGTATTATTGTTTAAACGTATTATGGTTAAAATTTAAATTTCGTAGATATTGGGACTAAAATGAGTATATTAGGACTTGAATGAAAAAATTAGTAAATTAGTGACTACTTTGTAATAATCTTAAAATTGAATGGTTTTAAAGACAAATTTCTGAATGGTATAGGGACTAAGGATAACAATTATATTAGTAGTAGTAATAGTAGTAAAACTGTTTTTTAAATTTTATTTTTAATTTTGAAGATTTTTTTAATTTAGGAGTTGGCAATTAGTAAAAAAATATTAATGTTTGAATTAGTCTTTTAATTTAGGAGTTTTTTAAATTTTATGTAGTTAGTAGTAGTGGAATTGAAATTTAAACTAATAAGTTGATTTAGTTATGTAATTTAAATGTATTAGAGTTAAAATTTAAATTTCGTAGAATTTTAGCAAATTAGAAACTAAACTAAAATTTTGTTATAAATTGTGTTTGTTTAGTTTATTATGTTTATTATTATTTTAATGTAATAGCTTTAGTCTTGGGTCCTAATATATTCTTACTTGTCCTGTAG
This sequence comes from Hibiscus trionum, assembly GCA_030270665.1. Taxonomy (NCBI): domain Eukaryota; kingdom Viridiplantae; phylum Streptophyta; class Magnoliopsida; order Malvales; family Malvaceae; genus Hibiscus; species Hibiscus trionum. The sequence continues at coordinate 4,000,980 of BSYR01000012.1, forward strand.
GATGGCTGGGCAAGCTCTTCTTTTGTGATTACATGATCGACACATTTATAGTCTCACAGTTAATGAGATGGTACAAATTTTTTAATAATTTATTTATTAGATATTCAATTATTTTTTGTTTGTTAATAATATTTATTTATTAATATGTTAATTACAGGATGTGGATGATACATTTAAGCACTATCTGACCATGACCAAAATTTCTCTGGACGAGCGAATCACCGAATGGTTGCAAGTTTTCAGATTTTATTATGCGGCCTTCATTCGGGGTACAAGTTGGTGCCCGAGTGTTGCTCTAATTGAACGTTATAGGCCAGAAATCCATACATTCCATATGTCGTGTGGGGAATGCACGATCACACTTGAAGACGTGGTCATGCTTATCAGGGTCCCAATAAATGGGGCACCATTGATCAGGGCACCATTGACCGAGGAACCTTTGATCGACCAGACAGAACCTACATCTGAAGCAATTTGCTCATTTTACCTTGGGAGGGTGCTAGATAAATCAAATTTGAAAGGATCTTGTGAGAAAATGAGTTAGTTCCAAAGTGAATTTAAACTCGGTGAATATAATTTGGTTAATGTAATTTATAATGCCAGTCGAGTTTATATTTTGTAACTCATTGGATGTATATTGATGCCGAATAAATCTGACAATCTTGTTCATACACGATATCTACGCTTTTTAAGGTATTTGTGGGAAGATGCTAAATATAGTTGGGGATCAACCATTTAGCGTTCTTGTATCGTGAGTTGTGCAAGGGCGCTAAAATAGAAAATGGTCATAAAGTTCAAGGTATTGGTGGATGTTTGTTGTTGCTGTAAGCGTGTGCTTGGCAGCGTCTTCCCTTTTGGACACCGATTACTCGAACAGTGATACAGTTCCTTCTTGTCGCCAAGTAATTATCTTGATTTTGAGTTCAATTTATAAATTAAATTTATTTATTTTTAAAATATTATTGTGATTTGTATGCAGATGGTGTGAGAAAAAAGCGCACACGGGATTGGTGAACAACAACTTGAGAGTATTTATAGCTCAGATTGATTTGTATTGTTAGGAGCAGGTATCTGGTTAAATATATTGTTTACAATTTAGTTAAATATTTACAGTTTATTATTTACATTATAGTTAGATGTCTTATTATAACAATCCTTATTTTGCAGTTTATTTGGATGTTGTACAACGATAATCACATTTTTGTACTGTATGATCCGATGCGACATTCTAATCAGTGGTGTAGTGTTACACCGTTGATCCATTTTGCGATTGTCGAGTTTCACTTTGCCGACATGGTACTGAGGCAATTTGGCTTCCACAAGCCCATTTTGTATGTTCACACTGATCATGACTATTTGCACGATTATGATGAACGCAACAAGGCATAAGTAAATTGGGAAGCCACATACGTCGAGTATATTAATATGTGGAACAACATAGCTTCAATGTTACCGTTTCACGCTCCAATCTAAGAGGATGATTTTGATTTTCAGAGATCAAAGTACATGATCTATTTACTTAATAATGGAATGTCGTACTTAACTTCGGTCGATGGACGAGAAGAATATCGAAAATATAAGAAAAAATACGATGGTAAGGGTGAATCCTCTAAGAGTGCAACGAGCGCATCTCAAAATCCCGTTTAGAGTAGAAACCACGAAGGTTGGTCTACCACGTGGGTACAACCAGAAGTAGCCCGACGGTTATATGAGAAAAGGAACTGACTCCTACATTTGTTCAACCAGAAATTGGCTCTAGCTCTTCAAAAACTCACGGGTTTGATGATGATGTCTTATATACACCCGAGTTTTTTTTTCTCCACAATCACACATGCACTCGAACTTTGGACAAAACATGAATTTTCAAGAAATACAAAATTTCCTGAATTCACCAGAGATTATAGGAGGGCATAGCGGTTACATGGATTTATTTAGAACACCGCCTTCTATACTCTCGGTGACTCATGAGGTGAGCAATAGTGAAGACGAGATGAAGGACCGTGAAGAGAACTATAACGAGAATCAAGTGGCACCACATAGGTCACAACGTGCTTGACGACTGTCGCGTCTTTATCAATCGGCCGATCCCATTCATGGCAAAAAATTGCACAGGAAGGAAAAATGATTTATGTATTTGTGTAATTTCTCCCATTAGAGGCATTTGAGTTTGAATTTGAATTTTATTATTTTTTTATCAAATACTCAACTTAATTCTCGTTGTACTAAATTTTAGTTGTAAAAGAACTTTTTATTTTATAATTATTGAATATTTATGTTTTGGTCACAAGCTCATAACTTTTGCAAATGAACTCCGATTTAATTATTATTTTTAGAACTTCAAGTTTTCTGATGAACATGAAATCAAAAATATATCATACTAATAAAATGTAAAAAAAAAATTGGTCCTTGAAACTTTTAAAAATTTACAGATTAGTCCTTGAACTTTGAATACTTAACAATTTGGTCTATAATTATTAAATCAGAATTAATTAAGCAATATATATGATAGTAGTAAAAATATCTAATTAATACTGATGCAAATTAGAATATTTTCAAATAAAAACATAATAAATCATTGAGGCATAGACACATATCTTGGTTCATTTAGACAGTTTGATTTTGAATAGCCTTCAGCCCTACATATCGTACATCTCTTTTGTTGTCTCTTCTCTTTGTGATAAAGATCCATACTGGTATATATGCGAGTTGATTTAGGTCGACCATTTGGAGTTCTACGGAGTGTAGGATCCGGTAACCATTTTTCATGCTCCACTGACGGGTAATACCACTACAACAATATAGGTTTTTAGTGACAAATTAATAGTGACTAGGAATAATTTTGTCACAAATATTAGCTTTTTGTGACAATTTTTTTGTGCGACACTATTAGTATAAGTAATTGTGACATATTTTTATTTGGTCACTGTAATAGTAGTAATTGTGACAATTACATTTTTCACAAATGATTCTCACTATAAGTATACAATTGTGACACAAAGTTCATTGTCACTAAAACTTTGACACATGATAGTGACGATATGTGAAGTGGTCACTATTATTTGATATTTGTTGTTACAATGAAATTACTTGTCACTTAAAATTTCACTTTTTGTTGTGATAAATTTTGTCACCAATAAAAAAATAAAAGTAATGACAAAATAGACATTGTCAAAATGATAAATTTATTTTTATATTTATAAAAAAATTAAAGTTATCATAAACTAGTTTGTCAAAAGGTAACATATTTCTATAGTATATACCATGTGTAAATTGTTGCTTTAGTCAATCTATTTTGATCAACTTTAGTCCCTAAAATTTTCAAATTTTAAAATTTTAATCCTAATCCTAACGGGACACCGACAATATGACTAAATTACAAAGACTAAAAATGATCAAATTAAAGAACAAAATTAAATAAGCAACTTATTATAACAAATTAGCTAAAAAGAAAATTTTACTTAACATATTTAAATACTACCATTCATGTCAGGATCAGAAATTTAAAATTTACAAAGTATAGAAATTTAAAGTGACCAAATTAGAGTACAAAGACTACTATGTGATTTTAGCGTAATATATGATAGAATTTTTTTTGAAAATTTTAAAAGATATATTTCATTTTGATTAGTTTTTTCTTCAAATAGTTTCTTCAACATGCGTACTTCGTATAAGAAACCAATGAAAATTTAGTTAAATTATTATTGTAATAATTAGTGTTATAATTAATAAATATTTTTAAAATAAATAAAATTAATTTCAATTACAATTAAACCTAAATATTATTTTTCTTTCAAAATAATATTAAATTTCTTGCCTAGCCTAGTGGATAAGTATTGCACTCTCGCCCTAAAGGTTCCAGGGACAATTAGTATTAGTTTAAACCCTAAATAAAATGGTTATAACTAAAAATATAATTATTTTTTTGTTATTGACAGTGACAACATATTTTAGACACTATTTAAATATATATTTGTGATAGAATATTTGTCATTAGTAAGAATAACATTAGTGTCTAAATTTTAGTCACTATTAATAATCATTTGTGTCAAATAGTGTGGTTATAAAAAATTTAACTATTGTGACGAAATACATGAAAGTTGTCACTAATATAATAGTGACATAGTTATTAGTGACGACTGGTGACGACTCAGAAAAATATTCACTGTAAATTTCAGTGACTAAATTTAACACTTTATGTGACTATTTTCAATGTCACTAAAAATGCATTTTCTTGTAGTGTACTTTCAATTTACGATCGGTGGGAACTCAATTTTGTAAATATTGACCATCCATTGGAGATCGAAGCATTGGTCAACATAGTTGTACGGGTTAACCCCCACATACATACATGTTGCAACTGCATGAGCACATAGATACCGCCACGTCTGGAACTCACCAAGTCACACCACCTACGTCTAAAATCGACTCGAAATACATTTGAGTGGGGTACTTCGTTGTTGTGTTTGGAACCAACAATATCAAAAGTTTGATTATTTCGGTCGAATGCGTGAACGGTCAGCGACGTTGCATTCTTCATATTTTTCTGCACTTTCGTCACAATATCCAAAGCCCAACGTTGCCCCTTATTTATTAAGGCCTCGATCTGTTTCCCTTTAATGGACCAAACCTTAGCTAACCGATAGTACGTATCTTTCACCAAGCTTGCTATTGAGAGATGACGTGATCCTTTCAGTACTCCATTTATGCACTCCACAAGGTTGGTTGTCATTTGCTCGTATCGTCTACCATCTTCGTCATATGATTGGGCCCATCTTTCTCTCTCGATATTGTTGGCCCAACTCCAAACACGCTCACAGTATTTCTATAAATTCGTCATCTTCCTCTCAAATTCTGGCCATATCAGTTGATATCCTGTGTCATAATATATGTTGTTAGCATCTAGAAAATCAAAGCACATAATTGGATGGGCATATATAACGAAGTTTGAAAAAAATGATACTTACCCATGCTTAAAATCTCATTGTGAAGGTATTGATTTTTGAACTGCTCATAGCTATTCTTACCGATGTGACGAACACAATATGCAGGGTATGCGTACGGAGGTGTCCAATGACTTCCCTCTTGATTAATTGATGCTTTAATACCTATCCCTCGATCAGATATAATGAAGACCCCATCTTCTCGGACAACATGGTCACGTAAATTGGTCAAAAAGAAATTCCAAGCTTTCGTCGTTTCCCCCTCAACAATTGCGAATGCAATTGGAATGACATTGCTCTCACCATCTTGCGCAACGAAAACTAACAATATACGAGAGTATCTCCCGTACAGTCGTGTGCCATCGACTTGGATCATACGTTTACAATATGGAAAACCTTCAATGCATGGCTTGAACACCCAAAATAGTTGATGGAAAAATTTATGCCCTTCAACCACTTGGCATTGTCGGTCGTATGCATCCTTTGTTTTATATTTCACTATGGTTCCTGGGATGAAACGGGTCATTGCTACCAATAAAGCTGGTAGCTTATTGTACGACTTATCGTAATTACCGTACACCGAATGCAATGCCTTCTCCCTTGCACGCCACCCATTCTTATATTTTATTTGATATTCAAATTGTTGCGCAATGGTTGCCTGAACCGCTGAAACGGAAACCTTTGGATTTGCTTCGACCAACTTCATCACGTGATGGTTTATTACATTCGAGTCCAATTTGGTGTGGTCCTGGTCGATGGATGTTCGTAAACACGTGTGATCGTCGTTGTACTTTGTGACCTCCCAACGATCTATCTTTTTAAGATACAACACTCGAATCTTCCAATTGCACCCTTGTCCATATCTCACACACTTCGCAAAGAAAGTCCTCGGGGTGGATTCTGCAACCACGTAGTCCACATGTTGCATAATGCTATACTCTTTAATCTCCAATATATCTTCATTATTTTCATTAAATCGAAGCCCAACAAATAATTCACTATACTAACTCGAAGTTAATTAGGGCATTTTTAGGAATTGTGGCGCCCTCATTGCATCGAAATCCACCGAGTTCATGTGAGCAGGAGGTTCATAGAATGTAATGTTGCCCCCGGTCGAAACAAATTCTCCAACACCAAAATTAGGGGCTTCACCAACATCATCGGGTATCTTTATATTCGCTAGAATCTTCAAGTGATTCTCCCCATCGAACTCGTAGGTTCTCAACATTAGCATCAACAGTTGGATCAACAGTCAGCCCGTGTGATGTTGCATATGTCGACGATCTACCTTGATGATATCCATTATATGTCCCACTTGCCAACATTGCGACAAAACTTCCTCCGGACATATCAAACTCGTTACCAAAACCCATTTGACTAGATTCCCCAACAACATTTTTGGATGGACCGGGAATATCACACACCTCAGCAAACAACTCGACATTTCGAATATCCATAGATTCATGCTCTGCAATCATTATTCCCACATCCGTATTATCTTCGAGAGCTATTTTAGAATATCTTATTGGATTGTGACTTGTCAGCCACCGATACCGCAAACCATGAATCCGAGCTTCATTTTTCTCGGATATCTTCTTCTTCATTACTCGAAGCGTGACTTTTTTTTTCAAATCTCATCTTCATAGGGCTATCAGATTCAAATACAATACCGACATCAGTTTTCACCATTTGTCCATTGTAATGGACAATCGCCACAAATATGTTGTTGCTCATTTTCTCTGTATGTTCGAAAAAATATATTTTCAATTATAATACACAAATCAAAATGAACAACTACAATGTCACTAAACCTATTTTAAACTATAAATAACAATAATTTTAAAACATGCTACTTATTTACAGATTTATTTCATATATATATATATATATATATATATATTCGAATACACTTTAAAAAACTATACTAATTTCTCAAAAATACTAATTACGATTTTTCCCACTACTATAATCCTAAACAAAAATAAAGCATTCATCGTTCTAACATAAAAATTAAATTTCAAACAACATAAAATATTATGCGGATAAAAAATCAAAATTTCAAACCAACTTACTATATTTTTCTCACAACTTTCTCCTCCTCCTCCTCTACTCAAATTTTTACTCAATTTTTTCTATAACAAGTTACCTTCAGCATAACCTATTAAAAAAACTATAATTTTTCCCATTAAATACCCCTACATGAATTTTATCTACACTAATAAGTTTCAAATCAAAGAATTACACCACCCCTATATAATTTAAAATTATTATAACAATAAAAAAAAATTTACCTGCTACTAGGCATGTACGCAGCCCATGCACCAAAGCTGCCATGCATGCCACCCTGCCAAAGTTGCACCCTTGTCACCCCTCCATCCAAACACTGTTTAAAGTCGGAGGGAGGGTTCTCCGACTTTGAACAGGGCACGTTGCCCTGGGTGATTGTCACGTGGCAACAACTTGATAAGTCAACAGTGTTTGAAAACGAGGGGAGGAGAATCGGACTTTGAATAGTGTCTTTAATTTATTATTATTTTTTATTTTTTAATAAATTACTGTTCAAAACGGATAGAAAATCATCTTATTTGTGCAGTGTACAATAATCCACAATATTGTTGAAATTAATCCGCTGGGTACCATATTTTTAGGAAGAATACCCAACCACAATATTTGAGTATATTCTCCATTTTCGTGGGTCGTTTTTTAAGTTTTTTTCTTCATTGTTTACACTTTCTCCTTTCATTTTATATTTTTTTATTGGTTTGATCTCATCGTTTTTAATTATTACAAATATTTTAATACTGGGACAAACATTAAAGTTCAAAAAAAAAGTTAGCAGAGAGAAAATACTAATGACAAGATAATCCAGTGAGTGTTGAGGAACGATTATCAACAATGAAAAAACAAATCATTAGAAAAAGAATAGCGACTAAACTAATAAAATTTTTAAATAGAAAATTTTAAATTTATTAAATTATTTTAAATTATAACCAAATTGATAAAATATGAGGTACTAAAATCGTTATTATAACATACCACATTTGATTTCTATCTAATATTAATAGAATTTGTATTTAATACAATGCAGTGGGAACAAAAAGTTTTCATAAGCATCATAATTTTAGGGTTTAAAGATTTAATTTAAAGTTTAAGGGTTATAGTAATATGATTAAGGATTTGAGTTTTAATCTACAAATCTTAAATTCTTAATACAAATTCTGAATTCTAAACCCCTAAACTTAAATTTATAAACTTTAAACTCTAAACTGAATTTCTAAACTCTAAAATTATAACACTTGTAGAAACATTTTATTTACGCGGTAATCAGGTTCGGGGCTCGTTTGGGCCACTTGAGCAAAATTTTCAAAAACAACATCTAAAGCTCCAGAAACATAAAAAAGGAAACGTTTTTCAACTCAGAGGGCACATCTCCCCCAAAACCCAATAAAACAATGGGCCGAATCAGTTGGTCCATCCATTTCCACTCGATAGCTAAGTAGGAAGAAAGCATATGTGCATGGAAGCGAATGGAATCATTCCATTTGCGTAGATTCCCACCAGCCAACTCAAAGTCTCGAAAGCAAGCAAAACTGGGTTTGACTAGCAGATACAAACAAGCTCCATAGCCAATTCATCCATGGCCTTTTCTTTCTCAAGCTCTCTTCTTTTACCATTTGTCTCTTCTTTTCCTTTGCTCATTCTCATCTAACCGCCATCAGAAGGGTAGCTGTGCCTGTACACATCAAACAAACCCCACCACTAAACTTCTCCAATCTTCACTTACCCCAAATCCTAACACCTTTCTCTGCTTTCTTGAATTCCCCCTTTTTTATTTCAAAGTTTTCTCCTTTTTGTTTTCAATGTTTTATTTCCCCCCTTTTCCATCACTTTTTATTGGAGCTTTTATGTGGGGTTACTTTTGTTTTTCTTGTAGTTTCCTTTTGATTTAGAAAAAAAAGACCCTGCTTTTGTATCTGTTTCATGTTACTTGATCTTTTGGATTGTTCCTTTGTATGTTATTAAATGTTTTTGATTCATAGGGGAGCCTATGTCAATCGCCTGTTGCTGCCCCATCCTTGAATGTGTCTACTGTTTAGCATGTGCCCGTTGGGTATGGCAGAAATGTCTATACACTGCAGGCCATGAAAGTGAGCACTGGGGTTTAGCCACAGTGGAAGAGTTCGAGCCGGTGCCACGCCTTTGTCGTTTAATTCTAGCTGTTTATGAAGATGATCTTCATAACCCTCTTTGGGCACCCCCTGGTGGCTATGGAATCGACCCTGATTGGGTTTTCTTAAGAAGGAATGACCAAGAAACTCAAGGCAGAGCTACACCTTACTTGATTTATTTGGATCATGATAATGCTGATATTGTCTTGGCTGTTAGGGGGCTTAACTTGGCAAAGGAAAGTGATTATGCTGTTTTGCTTGATAACAAACTGGGGCAGACAAAATTCGATGGTGGATATGTGCACAATGGGTTATTGAAGGCTGCCGAGTGGGTTTTCGATGCCGAGTGTGAGGTTTTAAGGGAATTGGTTAAGAAACATCCTAGCTACACTTTGACATTTGCAGGTCATTCCCTTGGGGCCGGATTGGTGGCCTTGTTGGCGATGGTTGCAGTTCAAAATCGTAGCAAATTGGGAATCATGGAGCGGAACCGGATTAGATGCTATGCCTTTGCTCCTGCTCGGTGTATGTCACTCAACTTGGCGGTTCGATATGCGGATGTAATAAACTCGATAGTGCTTCAGGTAAACTTGTCATGCTATATATTGTAAATTTGTATGTGTTTGTGGTATAAGTGAACTTGGTCTTTGACATCAGCTTGTCGAATTTGGTTATAAAGTTTAGGGGTAGATCAACATACTCGAATGCCTATTGATAATATATTGTAGGCTTAGGTCCTAACATGAGCTATTGTAATGAACCAGGATGATTTTTTACCTCGAACGACCACCGCTTTGGAAGATGTTTTCAAATCACTCTTCTGGTAAAATATAGTATGTCTTAGTCACCTTTCCATTACTAGTTTCTTGAATAGTGGGGTTTCCAAATATATTATGTTTAAGTACTTTAGTTCTTCAAAAATGGAACTCTCTTCATTCTTCGGAATGATTTGATGTTTCCATAACAGGGCTGGTTTTATTTCTTATGCAGTTTACCATGTCTTTTGTGTCTAATGTGCTTGAAAGACACTTGCATCATGGAGGAGAAGAAGCTTAAAGATCCGAGGCGGCTTTATGCCCCCGGACGCCTATACCACATTGTTGAAAGAAGGCCCTGCAGGTTACTCTGTTTTCTTTTATGCCATTTACGGAAGGGATCAAACTCCCTTAATAATTAACTGGTGTTATGTGAATAAACTCTCTTATGGGAGTTCTTGGTAAAAGAGGTTAATAAGTCCAAGACTCCCAGCTGTGGTCAAATAAATATCTTTCATATCATCATAACATTTATCGGATTGTGATTGATTGAGATGTATTTTAGGTTTGTGCTTCACGTGCATTTCTCTTCATCCCGGTTGCAGGATAGGAAGATTTCCTCCAGTGGTGAGGACGGCAGTACCGGTGGATGGGAGGTTTGACCATATAGTTCTTTCATGCAATGCAACCTCTGACCATGCCATTATTTGGATCGAAAGAGAGTCCCAAAGAGCTCTTGATGTAAGTTTACGGCTTCTCTCCCTTTAAAATCGATGTATATAAGATAACAAATAAAGCAATTAAAGACATGTTTTAGCACAGAAGTGGGAGTTGAATCTTAAACTAGCTGTTTTAGTTCAGTTGGAGACATTATTAGGGACCCTAGCTCCCGGGAGCTTTTGCGGTGCTGGAAAGCACAATATCGATACCATGATCCAATTTTGTGTTTAGAATTAGGATACTATGTGTATGATGCCATAAACCTATACTTGAGCATTTCAGCATAATTTAAGGCGAAACAACTAACAAGACACGGTGAAAAGTCGTTATACTTTTTTTTCTGTATTTAGTGTACTCTCTTATACTTGTACCTTGATAAGCTTCTTCATTATTTTTTGCATCTAATAATCTCGACCACAAATAAGAAGAATTGAACTGTTAAAGGTGGAATAGTTTAGGTTGGTAGAAATAGGGAAACAGTTTCGCTATTACAACCAAATAATAAAGCTCACATTCTGTTTAATGTAGTTGATATTACAACCAAATAATAAAGCTCACATTCTGTTTAATGTAGATGATGCTGGAGAAAGATGGGATAATGCGAGTTCCTGCCAAGCAGAAAATGGTGCGGCAAGAGTCTCTTGCTCGAGAACATAGTGAAGAGCACAAGGCAGCTCTTCGTAGGGCAGTTGCTTTGGATATCCCGCAAGCTTACTCGCCTTCCACATATGGAACATTCAATGAGATGGAAAAAGCTGAATCTTCTGCCGGATCAAGCGAGAGAGGTTTCCTCTGAGTTATCATCTAGGAAAAGAAACGAGAGTTGGGAGGTAGACCGAGCTCGCAGGTATGTTCTAGAAGTCAGTTTCATATAACGATCCTCAACCTCGCTTCATTCGCCCCCCAACGTACCTTAAAAACAAAAAAGGCCCGTAAATGATTTGTTTTTCCATGGTTCGTTGCTTGATTACCATGACATGGAATTGTTACAAGAATGATAAAACGTTTCTGTACATAATAGGCAATTTATTTTATCCCAGTAAACATTCATGACTTAGGCTTCGTTTTTTGTTGTTGTGGGCAAACGGCCGTTGGGGCTGAACGCCTGTTGTCAGAAGCTGAAAAATTTAGTTGTGGGCAAACGGCCGTTTGAGAGGAGAAAATGGTGAGCAAACACCCGTTGGAGACCAAACTACCACCTGTCTGGCGAGAACAATTGGGGCAAACGCACGTTTAGGTTGCGGGATGTAACAAAAAACGGAGCCTTAGTCTTGAATCTTGATCCACTCATGAATGGTGTAATTCAATTTTTTTCAATAATAATAATTACACTCGTAAATACTGATAGATAAAAAAGTAAGGGTAAACTATCTCTACAATAATTTATTGGGGTTGCATTTTTACCATTGATCTCTTAATTTTATCCATCAGATCATTTAATTATTTAAATGGTACAAGAGAATCAATATAAAAATTCCTCATAATTAAGTAACTATAAAGAAGAAATGTAGGAGAATTTGGCATGTTTTCAATTTCATTGGATTCTCAACTTGGAGATGTTAGACATCAAACAGGTAACAATTCTATTTTAGATTACTTTAAAAAACGATATATATTGAAAATATAAAACATTTAAAAATATATTATATGTATGATCGTGTCCATGTTTGGGGTGCGAAGTTGTTCCTTCTAACAATACGGTCGTCAAAGTTTGAACTCACGTACTCTCATAAAAATTTTAACCTTCTGAGTTTACTTAAAAAAATCAATTTTAAAAACAACCAAATTGAAACACTTTTAGTTAGAAAAAAAATTAAAAAATGTTCGTCTAGTATTACTTTCAAGCGGAAAGGTAATTATTCCATGGATAAGTGCGTGTAGAAATTTTATTTATATAAGTGTCTTAATTTTAAGGCTTGAAAACTCCGTTTAGGATGTAAAATTTAGAGGTTTAGGCGTAGTAATTTTGAATTTAGAGGTTGTTAATAAAATTTTGAATCTAGGGTTAAAATTTAAGGTTTATAAGTTAAAACTTAAATCTCTAACCATATTACCTTAAATCTTAAACCTAAATCTTAAATTCTAACAATAAACCCTAAACTATATAAACTAAAATCTTAAACCTTAAAAATGAGTCACTTGTGAAAACAAAAAGTTTCCACCGCCTGTGTATAGGACAATAATCCTGAAAAGAAATGTTAAATTTGTTTTTCTCATATTTAGAATAAATTTTCTTTTCAATGGAATATATGATTTTAAAACAGACCATTTAAGCATATTGATTCCCACAACTATCTTTCTTCTATCAGATTTAAAATTTGTATATTCTTTTTTATCCTCGTATTAAGGAAGCTATAATAGATTTGCCAGTATTCCAGCACAAAAGATTCCAAGGCAGTCTGTCTGATAAATGTTAATTGTCCTCAAATCCAACTAATACATTAATCAAATTGATAATTGCTTGTATGTCAAGGAATGGTCCCCAGATAATTCATTACAGCAATCCATGCTGATTTCATTTGTACAAAAGTGTTTGTTCTATACTATTCCCTAACATGCAACAATTCTCCAGAGGCAAATCAAAATGGTACATACTTTCAACTGCTTTCCTACGCCTTGCTATACCTGAGAATCAAGGACCGCGTCCCCTGCAGTGAAGAAGATGAGATAAGGCTCAATCAGTTTACTCAGATGCTTAGTATGCGCATATCATGAGAGGACGATCGCTGATGAATTCGATAGAGAGAATGTATAATTGTATATAGTAACTCACCATGCATTCGCTTGACAAACCGTTCAAATTCCATGAGATTCTGTCTCTCCATGAGAAGTGGGCTGAGCCTATGGTAAGTAAAAGATGAAAAATGTCTCCCGTCTGGATCATTTACTGGCTTTGCATTGTCCAATATCTTGTTATAGCCTACTCTACCATGGCAAACAAAAGCATTCTCATTTGCAATTGGAATGCAAACATCCCATGCCGCGTTCACCACCTGAAACAGACAATTACTAAGCTTCTGCCCTACTAGATTTGAAATAACATATGCAAATTTTGAAAATTGTTAGATTGTTTCCAAAGAAAAAAGTGTCTCTAGAACAAAGGACAACCTATAGCAAGTGAATATTAGGGCTTATCAAGAGCTCTCAAAATCTCACCTGCCACAATAAACCCTGAGGATCTGCCAGTGCTTCCCGTAACTGATCTTGCTGCTCCAAACTGTGTAGCTCAGTACATGAAAAGTTTAAAGCAGCTCCATGCTTCTGTAGCATTGCGGCTATTGCACTATATCCATCTCGATTGCAGGGATTGTAGAATCCAGCAGTTAATTCAGCAGCATGACTAGCTGTTTTATACCACCAGTGAATACCTGGCAGCTGCTCAGCAATTAAAACACAAAAAAAAGATAAAAGAAGAGAATTCTAAATGGTTTTTAGAAACACCTAAAACTTGTTTACAAACAGTAATAAAACTTAAATTCAAGTGAACCTAACAGCAGGAGGAAACCAAAACAAGTTAAGGGCAATGAACAAAAAAACATAAGAAGAGAAGGTTGGGGGGGGGGGAGGGGGGGGAGAAGACCTATACATTTGCAGACTGGCATTTAAAAAAACAGTAAAATAGAAAATTAAGAATGTTATACAAAAATTGTTCCTTATGTAATTTGATTATGACCAAATTCTCCATAGAGAATCGAACTGGAATAACACATATCATATCAATAACAATCTTCAATCGCCTATAACTACTTTAAGCATGCATGTCAAAGAATAACGTCCTAAAACAATAAATTGTTAACCCTGTGTGACATTAAGAAATAAAAAATGATTTGGACCTTAGAAGATTGTTTTTTATTTTTGAAGGTAGAAAAAGATTGTTATTAGGCCAAACAATGAATCGTGATGCCATTTTTGAGGTATGAGAATAATATTTGTCACGTATAAGAGTAAGCCAGTGCAGGCTGACTCACCTTTGCTGCAATACAAGTGCCATCAAAAGCTAACTTTGCCAGAGAGAGTACCCGGTCACCATGGTTGACTAATACCTGAGAGTACCAATTAAGGAAAAACCTACCATAGTAACCATCATAGTCTCCTTCGTCACAAAAGAAACCAGTTTCATGTGGCTGGGAATTATAGGACCCGACATTATCAGGCCCTCTAGCCCAAAAGCTGTGTCCCCTCATTTCTGCTGCTTTCCTCAGGCTTTTTAACATGTACTGATCATAACACTGCAAAATGAAAGTTATACGATACCCAGAGGAGCAAAAAAAATAATGTTCTAGGCACTGTTGGCTGACAAGAGCACAAACAAGCAACTACAGAGACATGACAGGAGTAAAACTAAAAACAAAGAGAACCCAAACTTGATAGGCTGGCAATGGAGCAATACTAATAATCATGACGAGAATATTTACAGTAAACTTGAAAAGAATTGCCTGCAAGGCACCACTCCATAATAGAAGCAGGATAGGAAAGAAAACTGAGAGTACTAATATAGGCCTTCTAAAAACATTTACCGTTTCTTGTTTATTGCTCTCTCTGCTTCTAAAGGCAAACATAATGGGTGAGAGGGAAGGAAATTTCAGGCTAAGTTTCTAGTTGCATGAAAATGAGATGAGATAGAAGCCTCTAAGAGCCACAAAACATAAATAATGCAGCAACGCTATATATATTAATCTGTATAACATAAAAAAAAAAAAAAGAACTGTTGTCGTATTTAGAGATCAAAAATAGAATTAGTGAATCTGGTCTTAAATACAGATTTTTTTTTCTTCAAATTTCCCACCCAAAAAAACCACAGTTCTTGCAGCAGCAACTTCATATCAATCATTGTGAGCCCAAATAAGTTAAATAAGCAACAATCAAATAATGCATAATTTGTCAGATACAGACAATCTGAGGGATGAAATTCAAAATGTAATAAAATTACCTGAAACTCCCCAATCCCAGGATATCTCCATCCATGCTTTACTGGACAAGATGGGTATCGCAGCTCCCCACAGGGACCTAGACCAACTTCAACCATGGATATGATACCATCCTCAAAAAATTCATCAAATTCCACTCGGAAACTTCTCATATAGTCAAAGTATACCTATGTTTGCCACAAAAAGAAGAAACATAAAAAGCCTACCCTAGAAAAGTAGAGACTAAAAATGACTGACAATCCTATCAAATACTAATACCTCAACAGCAGTTCGTCCCCTTAAAATTCGTTCCTTATCAATCCCCCACGAGAGGCATTCGGGGTTTCTTCTTCCTTCCCTGTCAGTGAAAAATATGTCAGGATTACTTCTACCAATCTCTGCAACCCAATGAGGAAGCGGAATACAAACATCATCACCAACATTGCCACCACATTCATGAAACGACATCACAACCTGATCCACCAATAAGGCAACTGTCACAATTGGCACAAATCTTAGCAGAATTACATCTAAAAAAATAAAGAAAAGGAAATAAGGGATCATACCTTTCCCATATCTAAAAACATATTTCACATATAGAAGACACTTTATGATCACAGATGACACATATGCTCATTTTCAACACCCTAACAAGAAGAATGTCAGGCCTAAAATTTCAGGTCACTTATCTGAACTAAGTTGCGAGTGTTTGGGTTCTTTCCTTCAGTTTTAATATTAGTAACTGGTTGAAATTTCAAATTTCCTTCCAATATTGAAAAGCTTTACCTCAAAGCTTTAAAATGAAGTACAAACCCTAAAAGCTTGGGGAGAGCATTTATTGGTTCAAATCGATAAAACTGACCTCCTCGGTTTTGGATGGTTTTTTGGTTATTGAGTCAGTTTTGTCAGTTATTTCACTCAGCTATAGATTTTTGAATATCGAAACTGACCCAACTGAAAAATCGACTTATATATAATTTTTTTGAATTTATTTATAATATATAATAAATATATCATCTTTCCAACTAAGGCAAACAACTGCAGAGCATGACCAATTAAATTGGTTTTTTCTTTCACAAATTGCATCAGAACAGCCTTCGCCAGAGGAATACTACTGAGATTAGGTGAGGTTAAACAAGGGGATGAGATGGAGTTAAATAAGGGGGGGGGGGGGGGGGGGGTATCAAAGGGTATGCTCACACAAACAAATAAAACAAATAATTAGGTAAAAAAAATCAAAGGCTTATACATCGGGGTCTTTAACATATCAAATGTCAGAAATGAATGTTGAGTACTACCACAAGCAATAAGAAAGCATTCAACCACGTATACATCCTTATTGAAAACTCACCTGTAACTTAAGCTTAAGCTCACGAACCATCTGAAAGAGTCTTTGGTAACCATTCCAGTTATATTCCCGGGGAGCATGTGCTTCCACTATTCCCCACCAGCAGTCAACCATAATCCCATCTACATTGATTGATTTCAATACTCTTAGCTGCTTTAGCAGACCATCTGGATCAGCTAGCTCACACTTCATGTTGACAACTCCAAGCTGTCGCAGTCAAAGTAAATCATTAGACTGGAACTAGGAAAGTATCTTTGTAGTCACATTTAGCACTTAGTTAGCTTCGAAAAACATTTCAGTGTCAAAGAACCCAAACTGAGAGGTGAAAACAGAATAAGATTTATGCGTGTCCATTTGACCCCAAAAAATTCAATATTATGTGTTGAAGAATAATTGGGATCCGATGTAAATATAGAGAAAGAAGTTGGAACTAGAAAACTCACTGGTAGCATAACATAAACAGGAACATATGGAGTGCCAGCAAAATCACGTTCTGGTAGCTTGGTAGGTAGTCCAATAATCTATAGAGATAGTAAATTTGAAGAGAAAATGAATATCACAAGAACCACCAAGAAAATAAGAAAATCAAAGCAACTATGTTTTACAAGAGATACAAGGATAAACTTAAGTTCCTGAATTACCAAAAAGCGCATATGCATACGTCAAAATATCAAATATGTCACTCCGGACAAGATCATATGATCAGTGGCTATTTCAACCTATTATTTAAATACGGATATGCATCAATAACATATTTTCAGGCACTCAAGTTCTAGCAAGGAATTTAGATCAAATTTCTGAACAACGTTTGGCATTGGCAAATTAGTGACAGAATGCATAAATAACTATTCACATGTAACCTTCATAAAACTCTGTCATACCTGTTTGTCATTGATAATTTCCATGGAGCCAGGAATAGGAGGAAGTCTTTCTGTCTGTTCTCCGCCATCTGCAACCATACCTGAACTTTGAGCATGGGCAGTAGAGGAAAGATCATAAGGTGAAGGGGTAGGCATGAAAACACCCTTCATATTACAAGCATTGTACTCCACTGTGGTGCGATAGCCAGAAGAGACTCCCTGCAAAGTGGTAGGTGGAGACGGAGTCTGTTGAGACATCATTTGAGATGAGGATGAAGTCATGCCAGCGGATGTGCCAGCAGCAGGTGTTGAACTCTGCAAAGAGAAAACATCGTTCATCAGAAATGAAGATCAAAAGAGCATTAAAGGTAGTGTAATTAAATGCATGACACATGGTTTTAAGCCTTACCATCAACATTGTGCAGGATGGATTAGTACACATACATTAATCCAATACTAGGAAGTAAGGTAACCAATGGAACAATTAGTGAACCTATTGTTAAATGTTGTGCATTGCAGGAATATCGAATGAAATAATTGATCAATTTAAGAAGAGAGAACCTATGCATTCAAAAGGACAGTACCTGAGATCTTGATGGAAAAGTGGTTCCATCCGGAAGAACAACCCAACCAGCTTCCCTGGCCAAAGCTGCAATCACATCATTGATATCAGCTCTAACCCTCAGATTATAGTTCCCATGCCTCCGGAGTCCTGCCAAGATCCTTGCTGTTATTGCTCTCCTGTGCCGCTCTCTTAGTTTTGTTCGCTCTTTTTCTTCTAGTGGTCGGGACCTCCGAGCTCCTCCTCCACCCGAGTTGCTGACTTGCTCTTGAGATTGCGGCTGATATTGAAACTGATCACTACCACTTGTGCTTGGCATCACTCCATCAACACCCATCATCATCTCTGCAGCAATCTGCTTCTCCCTGCTCTCCTCATCCTCTTCTTTTACATCCATTTCCATTTCCTCTTCATCATCTTCCTCACTAGCTCCTACCAGTTTCTGCATATTTGTAGCCATAACTTCCCACTCTAATCCTAAACCCCTACCTCCAAAATTACCTTGGGATAATAACTTCTCTACATTAAAATGTATTTACCATTTCCTTACTTCGTACAAACTTAACCCATGGCATTGGTTTCTCTTATAATTAAGCAACCAAATCTGTAGACCTAAGATTTCAGATTTTCCTGGCAACAATCACAACTTCAATTCGTATCATTACACAAAAGGGGAAGGAAGGACTCCTCAATTCTAAACGTTTCCAAACACAATGACCAAAATAATAACAATAATCGTTATAAAGCACATACTAAGCTTCTCTTAGACCTCAGAAAGTTCAAAACCCACTAAATTGTCGGTTAGGAAACTATTTGTCTTATTTGGATTTTAAATTTTTGTTCATGATAATTCAGACAGCAAAAACTAACAAAGAAAAGAGAAAAATTTCATCATCTTTTCACTTAAACACTTTCTCAGCAACCACATGAAGACTTAAGTACTGAACTGAACCCACCGTTGTACATTTACAAAAAGACTTATACGCAGAACAAAAAGGAAGAAGATTCTGTCTAGAACTTCAGATAAAAAGTTTCCAAGAAATTTTGAAGCCAAGCAAAATTTGAAAAGTTCTCTCTCGAAAATTACCTTGAAAGTAGCTTCTCAGTTTTCCCTAATTGTCACGCGAAACTTCAATCCGCCAGAAATGAAGCTTCGAATATCTCCGATCCCTCACCTTCTCTTCGAATTCCACTTTCTCGTTTCCAACCGATTTATTCCCGGTGACCGGAGGGTATCTCCGGCGCAGTAAAGCTACAATTCCTCCGGAGCTGAGAAGATACAAGAAGCTAAGGAGAAGGGCCGACAGCAAGTCTATTTCCGGCACGGTTGACGTGGCGCGTGAAAGAAGGAGACGGTAGCGCGTGGAGTTTAGGGTTTCACGCGTGTGCGGGATTGGCGAGCATGTATGTGTGTGTGAAGTTTAGGTTTTGGCACGAATGGGGCGTGTGTAAGATAGGAGTGTATTAAGCGGGATCTACGGACGTGAGAGGGAAACACGTGCCACACGTGCCGTGGGCTTTGATTGAGGGACCCGATCACCCGACCGGACACGAGATTTTGGTGTCGCTCTTTAGGATATATCACATGATCCGTGATTCCTGCTAAACTCGGTTATGAACATCGTTTTGCAAATTTTCACCTTTGCCATTTTCTTTTCTAGCAATAATTTCGTTTAATCAAATATAATTTGACGAGTATTTTTATTTAAAGATATCACATTTAAATTTTAGAGATAATTTCTTTTAAAATATTATTTATAAATTATTATGTACGAAATATATTTTTAAATAAATTTTACTTGAATTATTGTCATTCAATTCGAAAAATTATATTATAAACCTTCTCATTGCATTACTTAAGATTTCAATCAATAAAAAGCACTCATTTTTTATGTCAATCTTTTTACCAAGTTAATTTTCACCCTTTTTTTCACATCAATAGAAATAGTTTTTTGAAAGTTATCATTTGAATGGGTTGATGACATGAGAAAAAATGATAAAGTTTGATAATTTATATTAGATGAGGCTATAGTTGGTATGATATGGAGGGTCCATAATATAATTTGTCCTTCAAGTCAATCAAAAAATTTGTATAACTACTTATTGTCTAGTGGGTAAGTGACATTGACACTTCTTTTATTTAATGTTAGAACTTGATTATGCTAAAGATCAGTTGACATTAGACATAATCGTGGACGGAAGTTGTTGTGGCGGTTCACCGCACCACCCTCAGCTCCACTCCAATAAAGATAGTCTATGGTTCTCCGCTAAATTTAAGAAAAGTGAATCGTTACAACAATTAAAGACCATCATCAACGACTCTCCGTCCAAATCAAAATGATAAACCGCCCCAGGTACTACCGTCTTTTGTCCACAATCATACTTAGTGAACTATTAATATAATTATAATTATTTAAAAAAAAGCACCTAACAAAAGTTCAAACGTACTTTTTGAACATAAAATGTATTCAATGGACTTAGACACGTTCGGTGTTAGTTACAAAATCAAAGTAGGCCTAAACAAAGTCAATACCAATCATTGTTGGAACATGGTTTAGCTCAAGCATCAATCAGACTACTATTCAGTACAATCTATATCAACACATATTTATGATTCTAAAAAAATGTAAACAGACAACATTCGAGACCAGCATTTCGTGTGGAATGAAGTAAGTTCTACCTGCATTTTTTATGCTTATTATATGCCTTGTTGGTACCTTCAGTTTATAATTATGGGATAATGGGACTTCCTCTTTCGCCGCCTAGCTCTCCTCAAAATTCGTTCAGTCTCCTCCTTTGCTTCCTCTATCAAAATGTTTGCTGTGCCATCTTAAAAAATACAAGTTCAGCAAGATGATGATAAGAGAAATTAGAACCTTAAAAAAAAAGACAAACCAACTGATGAAAACAGATATCCATGTTATCCAGTTTACATCAGTTGAAATGGAAACAATAAAAATGAAAAAAAAAAATGTAATGCAAACTCTTAGATATACTTTTTTTTCTCCAATGTTTCAGAACTGTGTTCGACATGGGTATTTCGAGAAAAATGATGAGTCGGAACAACATAGTTAAAACAAATTAGTGTTTGAAATCATCTCTCTGTAACTGATAAGCAGAAATTGAATCTTGTGGTCTCTCTTATTTGGTTAAGTGGGTACCTGTTTCCTTGCCGTTAAGCAAGCAGGAAAACCCTGCATCAATCTCTTCATCTGATTCAATTAAGATTCTGTATGTTTCCTGAATCAAGGATTGTCGTTTCAATTAAGCATAAACAACTCAATGCAGCAAATAAGCTAAAACAAACTATCAAATGGGGAAGGAATGCAAGTCCATGCATATCGATTGCCTTAAAATATCCTCAAATAGGCCAGTATATCTCCATTAGAAAGCTTGAAGAATAGGAGCCGGGGGGAAAAGTGGAGCAGAAAAATAAAAACAAAGGTGAAGTAAGAACTACCTGTTCAACAGTCGAAACTCCTTTTTTCTTGTCGTTCTCTTTGCGGCATGCCCTTTCGTTTGTAGCAGATTGCTTTATTTTTACAGATTTCCAACCTCCTTTGTCTACTTCTGGAGCTGGAGAGGTTTGCTCATAAACCTTTCGAGGCACGGCTTGCCTAGAAGCAAGAGAATGTTTTAGAATTTTGAAGTGAATACAGTAACAGTAGAGCCAATAGTCTGAATATTACGTACTTCTTATCTGCCAATGGTTTGGTTTGTGGTGTTGCACAACATCCGGAAAACTGATGTTCACGAATAAGAAAGTTTTACTGAGAAATTATGTTGTCATTACATGACTGCTTTAAAGATATAGGGTTATTCAATGAGAACAATAAAGCACCTTAGGTGGAAGAGCAGTAGCAACAGGACCATTTTGGCTGAGTGTCTTCACATTGCAAGCGATTGCCTGAAGGTTCCAACACAATGATAATAAAGTGCTTTACAAATTGAGAAACATGATTGACAGAAAATGTTTGAAAATAGGGAACACCGGAGAGCTGTTTTTATTGGGAAAAGGAAATGATGATTTACTTCAAGAGAACTTTCATCCCGTTCAAGACCATGGAACTGAATGTATCATTTAAAAGTCTAAATGTTCTGTGCATTTTGGATTAAACTCTTACAGCATATACATACCTTTATTTCTTTGGTGAAGGTGTTGCAAAGCTCGCTTTTTAATTTGATTAAAGAAGCTTCCACCTGTTCTGGTAAAGCAGAAAGCACCAAGAACATCTGTTGTAACTTGTCACCATATATATCATTGTTTAGTTGATCTGATATAGCTTTCATGCTGCCATCAAGGCTGGCTTTGATATCTTCTTGTCCCTTGTTCTGTTTATCAAATCTCAGTTGTCTTAAAATTTCTATTTTTATGCATGCTCATAACAAGGCTAGTCAATGTACAAAGGAAAAGAGGAGAGAATGATGTGTTAATAGTTACCATTAGATGTAGAGAGGTATCTTCAGCAATCAACCTCTGCCGCATCCATTCCACTGAAATGAAATTGTAAGAAACTTCATTTAACAAATGGAAAACTAGGTTTTTATTGCCTTAAATCTAACTCTATGTGTTACATAATGTTATCCCATATCTTTTAAGTATTGGGTTTCTTATGATTTTGTATTAAAGTTGGCACATAGCATTAGAGCTCAGGTTCTATCATGTTTTTTCCTTTCTTTTGCCTAACCCCAGGCAAGGTTGTTCATATGAAGGCTCTCTATACATGGGGACTGTTAAGTAGTTTTACCCTAGAATGACGGGGCTATAACAACCTTATGCGGAGTGCGGACAAACAAGTTATTAATGGCAAGGAACTAAATGACTCACTTTCCAGCAATACTTCTTTTGTTCCTTTGTTCACCTGCATTACATCACTTTGAACAGAATCTAAGATCATCCCAAATCTGTTCACTGAAGTTTCAATCACTGAAATCCGGTGCTCAAGCTCTTGTGAAGTTTGACCTAGTCAAGCAAATAAAAAATTAAGCATCCATCCAAAGCTGTACTATAACAAAAATGCAGTGCAAAAGCTTAATTAAATCTAAGATCATTAAACTGGTCATATTAAACGTAGTAAATAACTAAATAGTAATCTCACATCTATGCTCTGGAGCAGAAACAGAATTCCATTTGCGTACAGTGGAAGATCTAGAAATCGGCACTTGACTATCCTCTCTTGTGAAGTTGTTTGGAACCAAGCAAGAAATCTTGTTGGCAGTATTCTCTCGTTCTTGGGAACCAAATCTCTGCAAAGATGAAGTACATGATGCATTTTTTCTCATTAGAAATGTGAAGGAGATTTATATACAAACTTGAATGCTGGAAAAAAGAAAAAAAAAAGAGATGAGATTCAACATGATCAGTTGTCGCGATTTCATCGAGTGAGTTTTGTGAGATCTGAGAAAACAAGGCATGCTGAGATGAAATCCCCTGTGAGAACGATTGTTGTGATGGCTGTGATCTAAGCTGTGATGACTGCGGTATGCTCGGTGGAAGGCTCGATCTCCTTCACATATATTAAATAAACAGTGAAATTCAAATGGAAAATTCAACTCCTAGTTCTTAGACGATGCTAATCTTGAAATTGTCTAAACATGATTTTCTCTGTAAAATAAAATTTCCATAAGTGATTCTTATTTCCCTAAAAGAAAGAACGAAAAAATATGGAACTGGAAATTTGAAGAAAAAAACTCCCTCCAATCAAACAAGTCTTTGAACAAGAGATTCGTTTCTGTGGAAAACGAAAGTAGAAACAGGATCACCTCTACACTTCCGTAAAGAAGAGAAAACCGCCGAATAAACTCGATTAAGCTAATTACAATTTCGTAATAATAGCAAAACTTCACGAATTTAACATTTTAATTAATTTATGTATGCATTTTCTCGGGAAACAAACGATAACTGTCTAAAGTGAAAAGGAACCTTGTATGAGGTGGAAAAACAGAGATGGAGCCGAGATCGCAGGCTTTGTTGATCTTCAACTTCATTTATTCTAGAATCGATGAAATCTATTAGAGCGAGGAATTCAAGCCCTAATTTAACGATGTGTGATCGTTGGAGTTTGAATTCCGATGAAAAGAGAAAGAGGATTTAGAATAAGAGTACAACTTACAAGTGAAAAACTCTCACCAGACGAAACGCCGATGCTTAAATAGGAACCATGGAGGATGGCGGGAAACTGGAAAAGTCAAAAAGTAACGGGACGGTAGCTTGATTGTTTGGGCCCGGATTCTCGGGCAATTTGACCCGATGCCGGATCCAAAAATTAACCCATCAAGTCGTAGACTCGTAGGTTATACGTGTCTTTTAATTTTAGAGGTTATAATTTTAGTTTAGAGTTTAAAGTTTATGAGTTTAAGTTGTAGAGTTTAAAATTTAATATTAATGTTTAGAATTTAGTATATATGGTTTATTAGGGTTAAAATTAAACTATTTAATGGTCGGATCAAATATCTAAATTATTATCATTAAACTATTTTTTAGGGTTAATATTAATTTTACACATATCAAAATTTTACGTCATTTAAGCATGCCAATTGTTTTAGGTTTAGCTCTACAATCAGCCATCATAACTATACCCCATTTAAGTTAAGTATTTAAACTATTTAATGGTCGGATCAAATACCTAAATTATTATCATTAAAGTTGTATAAAAAGTTTTATCGGTTTATACGATGATTTGATTCATATTTTAATTTTTAGAAATTTCGGATTGAATTTTTAGAGAAAAGTTAGATAATTAGATTGGATACATATACAATATTTAAGTTTCAGACTATCTAAAAATACAAAAAAATGATAGGCCTTTTGGTATATTGAGTTAATTGTTATCTCGATCTTTTATCTTTTGATTATAGTCTAATTTCACATAATTACTTATAAATTAGAAGGTATATATGTTCATACATATTTTTAACCTTTTGACAATGCGCATATATTTTGTAGACAAAGCATTTGAACTCAAGTCTCTTAGAATGAACACCATCCACTGAGATCACTTTTTGGGTTATATTATTACTATATTTTATTTCATTATTATAGAGCATCACTATTATTATTATTATTATTTTATTAAAAAAAGAATACCCCACGTGCCTCATTAAAAAATCCCTAAGCCTAAATGGGGGAAAAGAGTACACATGGTGGTATATACATTATAAGAGAAGAAGCGACATGCACAAAAGCGCTACATGAAAAACAAAAGGGTACTCACGTACGATCCCGAGTAACAAGTACCTCAACCGTAGGCTGAAGGTATCGTTAAAGTCCATTCTCCCACCGGATGCCCCTGAGCCAAACTCGCCAACTTATCTGCAACCATATTTGTCTTCCGAGAGACATGATTCACAATGATATCCCAGTCTCAACTCACACAATTCTTAATGCTCACTACCAAAGCATTATCATGGAGGCACAAAGAGGTGTTGCCAATAATCTTAACCACAATAACATTATCAACCTCTAAATCAACATGGCGATATCCAAGATCCCAAGCATATTTCAGAGCCTCATGCGCTGCCCATAACTCGAACATAATCACCGAACAAACGCCAATACTCTTTGAAAACTGTTGAGTTGTGTGGTGCTCGATTCGTTCAACCAATTATGCTCACCAAGTGGTGGAGAGGTGGATATTTGGGTGGAAGGGTTAAGGAAGCTAAAAAGAAATGTGACACAAAGATTTATAGTGGTTCGGTCTTCTAACAAGCACCTACATCCACTACCTTAGCTTCCCACTAAGGATTTCACAATCAATCCACTAATTGATTCGTCCCCCTTTCTAAGCTTAGGAGGAAACCCTTACAACCAATCAAGCTTTCTACCCAAAGCCTTGATTGAAACCCTCTTTACAAAGAGATAGATAAAGCAAACTTAAAACCCTCTAATAGGCGTTTGTTTGCACAATTAAGCACTCACCCAAAACCTAAAACACTTGAGCAAATTTGACAATTTTGGCTCACTAGTGTTTGTCTATACAAGAATTGACAATTTAGGTACTAAGACAATATTTGATCATTTGATGTTTGACAATATGAGCATTAGCCTTCTCTTGATGCTTGGAGGTCCCTTTTATACTCCCAAATGAGTTTGTAGCCGTTGGGGATGAATTGGAGCCGTTGAGGACTTAATTTCCCTTCATAAATGCTGTTCTGCAGCTAACGGTATCGATACACGTGAAACGGTATCGATACGGCCTTCATAGGAACTAGTCGTTGGGCTCTTGCCTGCATAGGCGTATCGATACGCTTGAGGGCGTATCGGTACCCTTTGACGTTTAAATGGCCGTTGGGAAATAGCCGTTGGGGTAGTTAAACTGGGATCGGTACGCTGACGTGGCGTATCGAAACGATCCCCTCCGTATCGATACACTAAACCCTCGTATCGATATGGGTTTTGACAGTGGCCAAACCAGGGAAAAATGGTATCGGTACGGGTACAACCGTATCGATACTGGTGACGTGAAAAGTTAAGTTTGGCTTATTAAAACATGAAAAATCTTTGTCAAAAACCTCTTAAAATACATCAAACATAATTTCAAGTAGTTTGGACTTTAAAACCAAGTTTTAAATTCTTTCAAATTAGTCCAAAACATTTTTCAATTATTATATCAAAACATTAGTTCTACAAGAACCCAAATAACCACTTGCCCGTATCATCGTGGATAACACCCCCGATTGCAGCCATGCCATTCGCACCACCAACAGGGCCGTCAGAGTTGATCTTCATATGCCCAAGCCCTGGTTTGGTCCAGCTAACGTCCGTGGTTTCCAGCACACCAGCACGCAGCTGTGGAGGCATTCGATTCACCAAAGGAGCAGCTGCACACTCATCCCTTATACGCAAAGCAAAACGCACAACATCTCCGATGCGCAGTTGGTCATTTTCGAAAGTACGAGCGTAATGATCCTTCCACAAACCCCATCACACGATCGCAAACAACAACGACCAATGGGGTTGCAGCGATACTCTAACGTTCGTGCTCATTATATTGGATGAGAGCCATTTATGTAAGGGTAGATGCATGAATCCATGAAATTGGAAAGGGAAAACAAAGTAAGACCATACCCGACGCGCCATGGGGAAAGAACGAAGAATATGATTCGTATCCTCCAAGTCACTCCCGCAAGAAGAACAGCTGCTAGAGGAGGCCATATGTCGTCGGCAACGTTCAACATTAGTAAGAATACGGTCATGGGCGACTAGCCAAATAAAGGTGCGAACACGTTGGGGGACATTAAGCTTTCAAATCACCTTCCAAAGTGAATTAGCCTGACCACCCATCTCACCATTTAAAGCAACAAATGCAGTGTCCGTTGAGAATAAGCTCGAGTCGTCCCACCTCTATCATGGCTTATCACGACCAACCGACGCGCGAGGCGGGTGCACAACAACAATGGCCATAACCTTTCTAGGCGGAAGCACCTCAACAAGCTTGTCCCAATCCCATGTATCGAAGCGGTGCACCATGGCAGCCACGGGAAGCGAGGCCGGTTGAACACTAACCAAGCAAAATGATGTAAGAGGTTGATCAATATCAAGCCAACAATCCCACCAAAAATCTGTGTGCCAACCATCCCGAACTTGCCAACACACACTATCGCAAACCACATTCCAAATACGGCTCAAACCCTTCCAATGTCTCGAACACCCGGTTCAAACAATACTTCTAGGACAAACTTCATCCCACTTGTACTTATGCTTGAGAGCTTGTACCCATAGCTTACTTTCATCTGTTACAAGTTGAAATCATATTTTCATGAGCAACGCTTCGTTGTGACGAGTCAACGACCGAAGACCCAAGCTGCCTTTATCCATAGAAGACGTAAGAACATCCCAACGGACAAGCGAAATACCCCTACCGCCACTGGTATTCCCCTAGATGAATCGCCGAATAATTTTCTCCATCTCATCACAAACCCCTTTAGAAATCCAAGCCGTCTGCATCACATACGTGGGAATGGCCTGCAGAACCGCCTTAGCAAGGGTGATTTGCCCGACTAAAGAAAGAGTGTGCGACGCCCAACCCGACAATCGTTGTTCAATCTTCTCAATCAGAAACCGATATGTCTCCTCGGATACTCTTTTATGAAGCAAAGGAACTCCCAAGTAAGTGCCCAAATCGTCAACCATTTGAAAACCAAAGCTGTCTGCTATCATACAACGAATATCCATCGCACAAATTTTAGAAAAGAATATCTGAGTTTTAGACACGTTAACTAACCAGATCATCGGCAAAAAAGAGATGAGATATATCCGGGCCATGCTTAAAAAGACAAATACTTCTCCAAGAACCACCCTGAACCTGGCGACTGATGGCATGAGACAATCGCTCCATACAAAGGACGAATAAGTACGGTGAGAGAGGATCGCCCTGGCGGATACCTCGTGAAGGCGTGAAACTGTCAGTTAAGTCTCCATTCCAAATAATATGCGTTCTCACAAAGTGAACGCAATGCATAACCCATCCAATAAATTGATTCGGTAAACCAATAGAGTATAAAGTTTCCTTAATGAAGTTCTACTCAAGGCGATCATACGCCTTCTCCAAATCAACTTTGATCGCCATCCAAGCTTTATTCCCCGTCTTTCGACTCATAGAGTGTATAACCTCATATGCAAGGATCACATTATCTATTATTTAACGGCCGGGCACAAAGCTAACATGGGTCTGCACAATCCAATCTGACAAGAAGGGTTTAAGGCGATTAACTAAAATCTTTGTGACAACTTTATAAAGCACAATGCATAAACCAATAGGACGAAATTGACTTATCTTTTTCGGGTTAGGCATGAGCACTAAGAGGGTTCTATTGGCATCAACCGGCAAAACCCCTGTGGTAAAGAAGTCATGTACAAACCGATGGACCGATGGACCGATTCGCCAATAGTACTCCAATTCTGCTGGAAAAAAACCGTTTGAAACCCATCCGCGCCAGGAGCCTTGAACGGATCCATACTAAACACAACATCATGCACCTCTTCTAAGGTCACCACACGAATCAACTCATATAAACGCTCATGTGGTATGCGCGGGAAGCCATCACAGAAAACCTCCCTGGGTAAGGCACGAATGCCCGTGGTGAAAAGTTTAGAAAAACATGTAATCGCATGAGCTTTTAGCTCAGAGGGGTCGTCACACCAAGCATCGTTGCTGAGCCACAACATACGAATAGTATTTCGCCGTCTTCTACTCAGGGTGGTGGCATAAAAAACTTTGTATTACGGTCACCTTGTGAAATCCATCTAGTGCGCGACTTTTGGAACCATAAACTCTCTTCATGTTTAAGCACCTCGTCAAGATCCTTCTTCAAACTATTAGTAAGTTCGAGAAGATATAGGTTAGCCGCCCTTTCCAAGGCAATCTCAACCCCCCGTATCCGAGCTAACAATTGTTGCTTACGACGACTAATATGACCAAAAGTTTTTTTATTCCATCGCTTGGTGCGCTGTTGAAATTCCTATAAGTTATCAAAAGCCAGCTTTTCACTATCCCAATTATCAGACAAAAGCCTCCCAAAATCAAGGTGATCTTGCCACGCAACAATGAATCGATAAGGCCGCACACCTTGATTCCCATGCCTAGGATCTGTCGAAAGGAGAATGGGTCTATGATCAGACCCAAGCTACTGTAAGTGAAAAACATCTGAATCAACAAAGTGCTCATACCATCTTGCATTACATAAGCATCTATCAAGCCGCTGACTCAGATCCCCCCTCTGCCAAGTAAAGCGAGGCCCGATAAAACCCATATCAAAGAGGCCAAGAGAGAAAATAAAATCACTGAACAAAGGTGAAATCCTAGATCTCTTATTTGAACCACCCTGTCATTCTAAAAAGGAGCAAATAACATTAAAATACCCCCAACACCCAAGGTTTGTTACCTCCTAAATCGAGAGCATGCAATTGATCCTATAACAATCTCCGACGACTAGCTACCGACTAGCATAAACAACAGTTATAAAGAAGGTTCGAGAAGGGTTACCATTAATACAAATGTCATGCAAAAACTGATTAGAAACAGCCAGAATATCTAAGCGTATCATATCCCGCCAAAGAACCCAGATACCTCCAGAAAGCCCAGTAGCTTCATCCGGTACGAATGCGCATAACTAGACCGTCTAATAAAAGTATCAGCTGACTGCCCACTAATTTTTGGCTCTATGATCACAAAAATATCCGGTGACTGTGTACTAACAAGCAGCCTAAAATAACAATTAAAAGCAAGATCCAAAGCCCCTTGCACATTCCAAAAAATGACTTTAACCATAAGGATAAAATAAAACAAAACAGGAAAGAAGAGAACCCACTGACGCGAGCTAGCCGACGCCTCTTCAAACGTCAAATTATCAACCCATCTGATCGAACTACCTTGTACATCTTTTGATGCTCGGCCATCACTGATAATAGGCACAGTGTTACCATCTTTAAGAGAAAGGGCATTTGACAAATTAACAGCCCAATCCTTAACCGGAACGCGCTTCGCAGCACTTTCATCCACCTTTTTAGACTTCATACCCTTCCGGACCATCCCCTTAGCAACCTGCAAGCTACGATTTTGGCTCTTAGATGCAACGCTACGTGTCGAAGTGTTATGGTGTCTCCCGATATTATCTTTGTATGTCTTTTTACCACCTTCCTCAATAATACGTATTGTGGTGTGATTATTGGGATGAAGAGACGAAGGCACAAGCCGAATCGTGTCTTTAGCTGCAACCTGTGGGCTCGCTCGTTCCTTCAAATCACAGACGGAAACTGCATGTTCCACAACATCAGACGATACTACATTAACGCGCGCACTCAGTGCATCACCACTCCTACATGCGTGTCACTCTTCACTGCTGCCTCATCCTTGTGCGACGCGGACGCAACAACAACCACCACACGCGCATTAGGCATAGCTACAGGTAGTTTGACAAGAGGATCCCATCTAGCACTAGCATGCACCTGATAAGTAATACCGGTAGGCATGGGTACCTTAACGCTCTCAACATTAGCCATACATGTCGGATCCTCCGTAGACAACTCGACGCCAAACCGCGAACCCTCTTCACGCTGTGGAACCTACTGGTTAGAGACCATTTTCTTAAGAGCATGTGGTCGTTTCCTTCTCCCTAATACCTGCATCCACGAGCCGAAGATCTCATCCTTTCCCGTCGACGCATGTTCATCCACCTTTTCCTTGCCCTTGCTCAATGATGTACTCCCGCAAATTTCTTTTGAATGACCATATTTTCCACATCCAAAACAAATGACAGGCATGCCTTCATATTCGATACATTGATGCTTACCATCTATAATTATTCCTGGCAAAAGCGGCTGATCAAGATCAACAACCACTGCTAGTCTCGCAAACTTGCCCCGTGAACCCTCGAAAGTATTGTAATCAACGCGAACCACCTTGCCCAATACACCAGCTATGGCTTCAAACAAACTACGAGAGTAATAATGGTACGGTAGTCCAGGAAGACGTGTCCAAACCAAAATCTTATTCGAATATGCAACCGACGTAGAAAATTCACGAGACCAAGGTTGCACGGTGAGATAGCTCCCATACACCATCCATGGGCCTCTGGTTAACACATGCTCATAATCATCATCCATGGCAAATCGAATTAAGACATACCCGTTATCCAGATCAATAATATTAATTTCGTCGTTAGGTTTCCATAATGCCTGAACACGAGAATGAAGTGCGCGATAACCAATCAATCTTCCCAGGAGTCGAACAATCAAGGATTTCGATAATTTATCATCAATGGCCTTATAAACCCTTTCGGAAAAACGAATCTCAGGCAATATCCCAGTGTTACTAATAATAACATCATCATCTAGAAGTTCAACATCTAGGGAACAAATAAAATTATCCTTTTGAGAAGTCTCGTACCGTTCTGCGACCATGTCTTTAAAAGACGATTTTCCAGCAGAACCACTGTTTTTCAGGGGCTCCGGCGACGCAAGCGACGCAGCAACCTCCATAGCGGTTGCAGTCGTTGAATCACCAAGGTCCACGTCCATATTCTCATCATGCTGGAGTTCTTGGCCAACCTGCACCGGGGAAGAACCGTCCGGTGGAATGGGAAAGGGTCCCGATGAGGTGGGGTCCGGCGGCCGCCCAACCGGTGTCGAGTGCTGCAGAGGAGATGAACCGACAAACGTAGAATTCTTCGACATTAGGGTTTTGTGCGGCGCTTCACTATTATTTTATTGATAGTTATTATTATTATTATTATTATTATTATTATTATTATTATTATTATTTTCTATTTTATCATACACATTATGATTATTTTTATAATTACCATTTTCATTATTCTCATCACCATATATTATTAATTTTTTACCATTACCATTACTATTATTTTAGTTTATTTTTCATAAAAAAAGTTAAGTTTACTCCTATTAATTTAAAGCTGAATATCTTATTCGAAAATTTAAAAACTCAATATCTAAAAAATCATATATCTAATTTTTTGGATCAAATATGAATCATTATTTTACTGATATGAATTCAATTTTTCATATCAAATCTGCTCCGATATTCGAAAATGCACACCCCTATTTGTAAGTATCTATTTGTCATTTGTTATTGTCTCAACTATTAAAATTATGTGAACTATAATTGAAAAAAAAACCCTATAAAATCCATAAAATTATTGAAAATGTAATTTGTGATAAACAAAAAAAATATATGTATAAATGACAAGTAATTTAAAATATTATAAGTATTTTTTTATCTTTTCTAAAAATTATTCTTAATAGATATTTGAGAATATTTTAATATTTTTTGGGTAAAATACAAAAATAATGACTCAACTTTTGCCTCTCTCCTATTTTACTCACTCATCTTTAAATTGAGTCGATTTAATGACTCAACTTTTAACATTGGGTTTTTATCATCACCCAACCGTTATATTATGGATGACGTTAATGATGTGTCATTTTTTATTGATTTGGCCGCCACGTAAGCACACACGTGTTAAAAAACCAAACCAAAACGACATTACCACGACCAAACCCAAATCAATGGAAGTTAAACGACGAACCGCTCGGAATCTGGTAGCCAAACTCAGCTCAGTTTCCGAACAAATCCGAACCAAAGCTCTGTGCGAGTTACGCCTAATCTCCAAACATGATCCCGAAAGTCGACCCTTAATTGCCGATGCTGGAGCCGTTTCTTACCTCTCTGAAACGCTTTATGGTTCTTCTCCAACCATTCAAGAAAACGCCGCTTCCACTCTGTTGAATCTCTCCATTACTTCGCGCGCTTCTCTCATGTCCACTCGCGGCTTCTTCGACGCGTTATCCCACGCTCTCAGTAATTCACCTTCTCCTTCCGTTGAATCGGGCCAATTTGGTGGGTCTCGGTGCGGTTCCCGCTTTGGTGGCGTTGATCGTCAGGGATGCGAGGACGGGGATCGTGGAAGACGCCACGACAGTGCTGGCGCAGATTGCGGGGTGTGAAGAGAGTGAAGAAGCGATGAGAAAGGCGGGTGGGATCAGGGTTTTTGGTGATTTGTTGGATGAAGGGACTGGAGCCAGTGAAAGAACAAGGGAAAACGCAGTGGCGGCTCTTCTGAACCTGGCTCGCCGCAGCGGCGAGAAAGGGAGGAAAGAAGTTAGTGATATGGAAGAACTAAACTTCTAAACTATGCGTTTAGGTTAAACGGGATAAAAATATGTCGGTTTGGTTTGGTTTTTTAACACGTGTGTGTGCTTACGTGGCAGCCAAATCAATAAAAAAATGCCACATCATTAACGGCATCCATAATATAACGGTTGGGTGATGATAAAAACCCAATGTTAAAAGTTGAGTCATTAAATCGACTCAATTTAAAGATGAGTGAGTAAAATAGGAGAGAGACAAAAGTTGAGTCATTATTTTTATATTTTACCTTATTTTTAAAAAAAAAATTATCACGTTATACTTTTTGATAATGTCGCATGACATTTTTTGTTTGTATCACGCCATTCAAAACGACAGACACTTATAGAGTCAATTGGGAACTTGACATTCTAAAATATATGAATTTTTATAATAAAAATACTAAAAGTAAAATTAACACCCCTTCAAAACAAGAAAAATACTTTGATGCTTGTGTTTACACAAGCCCTTTAATTTTAGGGTTTAGAGTTTAGGGTTTTATGTTAGGGTTTAGGGGTTTAGTATGTAGGGTATATAATTTAAGGTTTATAGTTAGAATTTAGAGTTTAGGGTTTAGGGCTTAAGGTTTAGGTTTTAGGTTGCTAGGGTTTGTGATTTAGATTTTAAATTTTATAAAAGGATTGTGTAAAAAAAATTACACAACTTGTGCATCAAAATAAAATCCTTAAAACAATATCGGCGCCCCTTAAAAATAGTTGAAACCCCTGGAAGTAAATGGATACCATTGTTTACCTACACCCGCTTAAGAAAAATTATTTTTATAGAATTTTTTAAATTGTGACACTGCCATTTAAGTTTTTTTATTCTGTCTCTAATGACGAAGATAACGACGTGGATCGAAAGTGATTATGAATTATAGTCCAGATATTTAACTTAGAAGTATAATTTAAATATTTGTTTCGATTGGAAGATAGTTTAGATACCTAACTTAGAAAATAAGTATAATTTAGATATTTGATTGGATAAAAAATAATTTAGGTACTTAATTAGAAAAATTTAAAGTTAATTGTTGATTAAACTTTTTATACCAGAACAATATTAATTTTAAGAAAAAATATATTAAAAATGATATTAAAAATATATTTTGTGACATCAAAAGATCGAATAAATAAGAAAGATATATCTAATAACTTCATCAAATCATTAGTGAGACGGATGGATATTTCTCCATGAACCGTGATGATGAATATCATTTATTTTACCAATGGTACCATTTGTTAGGTTCATTCACCAATGCTTCACGCATGTTTGGCTGCAAAAATAATTTTTCATGTAAAAATAGTGTTAAACTTGTATCCTCATGCTGTTTGGACCAAATCAATACTTATATTTGAATATAAAATAATTCACTTCATTGGTTTGTGTCTAATTTCAAACTAAAGTAGTTAAACTTGAAGAAAGAATAGAGATGTATCCTCCTGATTCCAAAACCATGCTAATTTTTTTATTCCCAAAATTTGACCAAGTTTTACTTATGCAGGTTTTAGGCTAATTTGATCATAGGTTTTCTACAAAATCAACGGTGGTTGAACTGGTTTAAAAGTACTTAGGATAAGTCCTAAAGCTGATGTTATAACAAGAAACCAAACATTACATCCTTCTTCTCTACAACCTAGAGGTTAAAAAAGCTTTTTCAACTGCTACAAACTAAATTTGGCACACATTTGATTTGATTCAGGACACTTATTTCTCATGCTTCATTGCCATTATTCATCTTTTTATTGCAAGGGCTGAAGTTGCACGTGCGGACAAGGCCGTTCCGGTTCTCCTCTACTCCACAGATTTCCGAGGTCACCTCTCTTTTTCCCCAATGTTATAAAGGTCCCTGCAGTCCCAAACAAGCCATTCACAGTAAGAGAAATTAGGCCTAAGACAACCTTTCCATCTGGGTTTAGGAGCACGATGCTCTTAAATCTTAATCTCATTGCTACTTACCGAGTATGAATGGAACGATGTAAAGCAAAGCAGGTTGGCCGTGTCCGTCCATCATGTTCAAGGCCACATACGTGACCAAAAGACCTGTGGAGTTAACCAGCCGAAGGTCTTTATGTTGCAAGACAGAAGGAAAAGAAAACAGCAAACTTATATATGTGGGTTTGGCTAAGCAGTTTTTAAGGTTACTTGTTATTTCTGGATACCTAAACCATAAGCAGTCATTGCCCACACGAAGTAGCCTGCTCGGAGATTCTTATTTGCCAGCCAATCGTATCTGCAAAAATCACCAAAACCATCAGTCAATGAGCAAATAAAAAGCAACATTTTATCCGGTAAAAACTATGCTGCGGATTGAATTCGATCGACTGAACATTCATAATCCATACAAATGTTATAAATATTGCCTACATATAAAAAATAAGATCACCTTGATTCCGTCTTATAGTTTATAAGGTCTTAAACTATACAAAAGCATAAAGAATCAACTAAAATCAAGATTTAGTTCCTGGATGGTAGCCATGCAAAAGTTACATACGGCTCAAACGTTCAAACCTTAGTGAAAACGCCACAAGCAGTCCAGGTAAGATTATGTCTCCGAATCCAATAACACTGTAGCCGCCCCAAGGATCAAACATACGTGGAATTTTTAGAAGCATCGGTATGCCATCCTCTCCACTCCGATCACCACGAGCTACCTAATATATTCGAAAATAAATAAAATAAGGTCATCCTGTAAATGGTGTAACAGGTATACAGAAAGAATATCAACCATTATCGGAATTTTAATCATTTACCACTATCATCACGCTCTCATGAAACAACCGTTTGGAAGCGAACACCCAGAAGATATCATACAAGAAAGCGCACCCCAGAAGAACTGTTCCGACCTGATTAAATAAAAAAAATCAACACTAAAGAGCATAAACAACTTTTCAAGACATATAATAGAAAAACATTCATGCACCTCTAAGAAGTCGGTAGAAAAAGCAGAACAAACCAAGGTACAAACCTTGAGATTTGGAACACGAACAATCTGAAGGACCGTGATTATAAGTGCAATACCCTGATTGAGAGGGAAAGAATGTCAATCGAACTAAGTCCCCAAGCATATTGATTCTTAAAGAGAAGGAATGTACTATAAGCAAATGGAGACATCGGATACAATACAAGGTACTGAAAACATAGGAAGATAAGAATACTAGAAAAGTTGTCTTACAAGAATATCTTGACCTATCCAGGCAAAGGAGATTCGTCGGTACACTGCCCAAACAACAGCGAATGCGATGCAGAAGGGACAGACAGCTAGTGTCAAATGTGAAACAGCTCCAAAGAAGGGTACTTTAATAAATGATTCGGCAAAGTGTTGAAAACACCTGAAACTATATATACTCAGCTGTCAGTATCCATGTATCATAAGATTCGAAACTTGCTATTTAGGATTTGGAAAGAAAAGTCATGTAGTCTACGGATAGTATTATTTTTAAAATAGTAGAATAGAGATTTAGTTGCTGACTTCCTTTTTCTAAATATTTCTGAAAGAGACATCGGTATAATGATGTTCAATTATAGTCACCAGAAAGCAGAGAATTAAGAAGATGGTCATGTAAACATGGAAAAACAATCTTCGGGAAGGGTGGGGGGAACGCATTACGCATACCTCAATAACAAAGCCACCAAGCACATTTGCAGACCCTGGAAGCACAAAGGGATACCGTGGATCAGCATTATTTATTCAACAGATATTTTCAAATTGATGTTCAAAACGAATTGCACAAACAGTAGAGATTGTAGCACTAAGTTAGACCACAACATTACCGTCTTTAACATTAACAAATTACATTGACCAATATGAAACTTTTTCGTATTGGTAACATATCTTTTGGATACAATATTGAGAAGATATGTTACCAATACGAAAAAGTTTCATGTTGGTCAATGTTTAGGGAAATACATACCTCTACTCCACCGATGCAAAACAGAACCACCAGGACCTCAACAAACCAGAATGACATAAGCTTATAAAGCATGACCAAGAAACATGAAGCAAACACAACAAAGAGAATTGCTGACATTGTATTTATGTCAACAAAACCACTTGAACCGGCACTTCCCACTTGTAGAAATTCTTCCGATGCATCCTGTGCAAACAACATCACTCAGCACATCGATCTGGCGAGTGTCAAATAGTATTGAATTTAACAAAGAGTGCATGAAAAATTGCTTTTAAAAGTGTATAACAAACCTTTAGTAGCTTATCTTGCTCAATAGCAACTTCTCTTGCAGTCCATGCAGACCAATAAGAAGCGAGCAAAATGGTACCAACCGCCATTAGCCACAAAAAAACTTCAGCAATATCAACTGCTGGACGCTTTGGGGAGTAAAACGCAACAGAAACTACATAAAGAACAGACAATCTATTATTCATCCGGACGTAATGTCATATGAGGTATTACAAAGCAAGGACAAAGAGCAGAAGAGAGTATCATTTTTCCCGAAGAACAAAGAGGACAGAAATGGGAAGAAAGAAAGACATACCCACTGTGTTATTATTTATATATTTTTCCAAATTCGAACCGGCATCCTGAGGAAGCATGACAGCTGGTATTTCTATATTTACATCAGCATCTGATTCACAAACCATCTTGAAGAGTTCTGTAGAACAAGATAAACTGGTTCAGTATTTAGAAAGCAAAAATAAGTTTTGGCTGTTCATAACTGCTCGTAATTGTAATCAGTAATTATAATGACTCAATGATCGAAAATGATATCAAAACAACTACATAAAATATTTGGATGGAAAGATATCATAGCCAAAAAAAAAAATATGTCCACAAAATTTCTTCAAATTTCCAACTAGAAGCAATAGTTTTATCATGTATTCTATCTTCTTTTTCTCAGGTTCACCGACAAAAACTTACTACAAAATGAAGATCTATCCATCAAGGCAATGCCTCTACAACAGGCAGATATCACATGAACATGCATTGGATGTGGGGCTAATCTTTACTCCACAATGCCATCAAGATGGTCAAACTCTTGAGTCGCAAAAGTGGTAAAAGGACATGAGATACCTGTTTGGTTATTTATTATGAGGATAGCAGAAGCACCGGCTTCTTCAGCAACGTTTGCCTTCACTGTGAAACTACAGTTACCTCGATGCACCAGAATAACCTCCCCTGTAAGCTACCGACAGATGAGATAATTCAACATTATGAAGGAAGTAAAGGAACAAGTAAAAAAACAATCGATCAGATGAAACCGCATGCACATGATGGACTTTGTAACGAGATCAAAATTCGAAAACCTGATTCCTAGGTTTGCTGCAACAATCAGGAGGATCCGCAAGAGCAAGCCTGGTATGATTTGCATGTTTCTCCTTTGATTCCAAAGTAGGTCCAAAACGAGCACCAACACCAACATACTCATTGTTTTCTATACCATCAATCCAGATTGGTACTTTTACCTATAAAACATATTAGATCAAATATAAGATGCTAAGTCCATATTCATAATTTTGAAAACAATATACCAAAGAATATGATTAAACCAAGAAAATAGATATGAATAAACAAAAGCAGCCTTTCTAACTTAAAAGGCAGTGGAGAAGAAAACGAATCATAGAGTATATAATTTAGAAGCAAAAGAAGGAAAAACAACGAAAATGCAAGAGTATTTACAACAATCCAAGCTAAAATCAAGTTGCAAATATTTCAGAGATTAAAGACATTCCAATA
Source organism: Hibiscus trionum (assembly GCA_030270665.1). Lineage (NCBI taxonomy): Eukaryota > Viridiplantae > Streptophyta > Magnoliopsida > Malvales > Malvaceae > Hibiscus > Hibiscus trionum. The sequence continues at coordinate 4,040,575 of BSYR01000012.1, forward strand.
AAAAAGTTATCCAACTAAAAAATATAATTTTGATCCACTTTATAATTGAAGGAAATATCAAGGTTTCCTTCGGCTTCTAGGAAATGTTTTAACATGCTTCACCGTATCTATATAGCGGGAAGAGAATCCTACTCTACGTTGTTTCGACTCTTTATTCTTTTTTCTTGAACTATACATGACTAAGACCCATATCCATCACATTAGAGGCTATATGACCCTTCAAGTACCTTCCGTAATGACCCTCCAAATACATGAAAAAACTTTAAAAATTGAACATACCTGTGTATGACATTCACACCAAAGTCATACTAACACACATACTCAATTAAGTCAAATTCACTATTTAGCTTATTTTAAACAAGTTCTTCCTTTCAATGCATAAAACAAGTCAATAAAGTTAACTTATTTCCTCTCAGCCTTAATAATCAAATAAGAAAAATGGAAATGTTTAATTATGTCCCCAGTCCTTCTTCTCCTCGGACTTTTGAAATTTAGTCCCTCTACTTGTCAGATTTAAAATTAAAGTCTAATTGATAACAATGTTAATGAACTTTCGTTAAATTTGAATATATGACATTCTAATATTCAAAGGTATAATTCAAAATTTAAAGTCTAAACAAAACATATTCCAATTTAAAGAAATTCAATCAATAATGTAATCAATTGTACTTTAATTTTCAAACAGAGAAGTTGAGGGGCTAAATTTTAAAAGATCAAAGAGTACAGGGGACTAGTGGAACAATTAGACCAAATCCGTATTAACCTTTTCCATCAGGATCAAGCCACAAAAATAAGCCTAAAAATAAAAATTTCCCACCGTTTTCTCAGTAATCAAACAGGAAGAACTAGGAGAAAAGGTCATAATTTGAAGTGAATAAATCCTTAGAAAACAAACATTTACACTACTTATAAAATCTAATAAAACATAACCAAAAATCAAGTACAACTTTACAAGAGCAAAAAACTAAATTCTTTCATCATCCCCCCATTTTCTCAGCAACCAAACAGACAACAATGAAGAAAAAAAACATGTAAAAAGGAAAATTTAGCTCGTAAAGGAATACCAGAACAAAGTTATTAGCACAACCAGGTCTTTTTGGAGCAACGTTGTCCTGATGAACTATGTCCCCAGCTGAACACAACCCAGCACTCAAAACTAGTATTAAAATTACTATCGACACGCCACGAATTGTTTCCATGTTTGGAAAGAATCACCATAAACAAACGGAAAGAAAAGAAAAACAGAAGTGTTGTGGGGTTTTTTTTTCTTCCTTTACTACTTCAGAGGATTAAAGAAAACAGATAGAAGAAGGTACAGAAGATGGAAGCAGGAAGGGGGGGGGGGGGATGTCATTTTTTTATTTTCAATTTTTTTTTTTTTATTTTAGCTTTGGGTTGGCTCATGGTTGTCGTTCTGAGGTTCGTACATGAAATAAACACAGAGTGGTAACGCCTTTTTACTCTTTTCCTGTGTTGTTCACGCTCTTGTCCAAGTGTGCATTTCACGCTATTTCTATTTTGGGCTGATCTGGGCTTCAGCTTTAGGGATGATCATAGTTCGGGTCGGGGTTTTGGCAGATCTACATTCGACTCAAAAATTTAATAATTTCATTTAAATTTGATCTAACATTTTATGTTGTTTCATTTGACTCAAAGTTGAACTCAAATTTTAGAGTAAAAATTCGAACTCGACTCAACCCGAAATAAATAAAATATTATCGATTTTTATTATTATTTGATAAAATATGAAGTTAATTTAAAAATGCAAAGAGCGAGGGAACATTATAATAATTATTCTATTTTGATTAGACAAAATAGGGAGATAATTGAAATATATATAAAGGGAGGGGCATTGTAGCAATTATACCTAAATATTTAGAATAAAATTAAACTATTATTTCGGGTCGGGTATGGTATTATTCACCTTAAATCCAAACCGACCCTACATCATTCTAAAAAAAAATCGACCCAAACTCGAAATTTTCTTTTAAAAACTCGACTTTATAGGGTCAGGTCGAAACCCATCGAGTATGGGTCAAATGGTCATCCCGAGTTTTTAGTAGGGCTGCAAATAAGACGAGACGGCTCACGAGTTACTTAAGTTTGACTCGGTTAAAGTTCGACTTGGGTTCTTAGCGAGCCAATATGAGCTATTCGATACCCGACTCGAAAAGTTTGCGAGCTACTTAAAAATATGGATAGAAATCTTATGTCCCTATTGGTGCCCCTATTTATGTTCATGCTAAAAAGGCTTAGGGTCAGAGTTTAGAGAATTGAGGTAGGATGCATTTTTAGGGTTTATGATTTAGAAGTTAAGATTATAACTCAATATTTAATTTTTTAGTGTTGTTACATAGAAAAAACACCGAAAAGTGGTAAATAATTTTTGTTATCGAAAATATAATATATTATATTACTTTGACACCTATTTTTTAAGCATATTGACCATTCATGTTTTATTTTAGGGCAAAATAATCTATTTGTGAGACGATAAATAACTTAAAATAGCGTGATAAATTTACATGTCAGTATACGCTAACATGACAATGTCATGTTGACAAATATATTGACTTGAAATTTGACAATATATATAGTTTGTATATCAAAATTTTTTGCTTAATTAATATAATGTTTTAATAAAAAGGGGGAAAGAGAAATGGGAGGCCGGTCCACAAACAAGGGGAATGATTCCTTTTTCCATGTTAGTGGTGGTGAGAGTAGTTGAATATCTGCTTGAAGTTCAAAGGTTACCGGGTACCGTCTAGATTGGTTAAAAGTTTCCGTATAGACCGTACAGATAAGACAGTACATTAAATTATTACTACACCAGATCAGATGATATCAACCTCACTGATTTCTGGGTATACCTGAGCTAATTATTGGTCGAATACTATCCCCAACCATTCAAAGGCAGACACGTGGGTGTAAAGATGGATTCTGAGCTCAGGCTGTAGAATGGGTTTCTCCAGACTGACGGCACTGAAGCAGCAAAGGATGGAGTCCCCACATGGACACCAGTCATGGTCGGCTATTCCCACATGCACTATCTATTATGGTGGGATCGCACGTGTGGACCCCCTCCCAGTATGGGAGAGGAATAACTTCACCTCAACCAGAAATGAACCGAGGGAAAATAGAAGGGACGCTGTCGCTCATTTCTTTGAAAATTTATAATTTGTACATGGTCAAAAAAGAATTATATTGATTTTGTTTAAAATTTATTTTTTATTCTTTTAAAATTTTATAAATTTAGTTTTTATTTTAAAGTCTTACGCCCATTTCGATTTCAACTCTTATTTGTGTCAATTTATGCGTTTTGATCTATTTTTCAAATGACATTAAGCGAGGATTGTCGAACAAAAATTTTGGTAGTTTTAATGGTTTGTGGTGTTATTTTTTTTTTTAATTTGGACATAAAGTTATAATTGATGAACAGTGGCGGATCTAGAAATTCAAAAATAGAAGTTCAAAATATATTTTTTTTCAAATGGGTATGCAATTTTTTAAATTTTTTTATTTTATACACTGAATTAAAATTTTAAAGAAAAATTAACACTAAATTAAAAAAAATTCCTCTAAAAATGGGGTGCAATTACTCCCCTCCAAAGCTCTATACATCTGTCACTGTCGGTGAAAAGAGAAGACCTAGATAAAAAAAAAGCTTAAGTGTCAAATAAGTGCTCAAACTATACATTTTTTCTATATAGGTGCCCAAAGTTTTTTTCGGGCCAAGTAGGTGCCTAACGCTTTCAAATTTACCGTTTAGGGGACCGTCGTTAACTTATTTTAAAAAATCTCTATATTTATTAAAATTCACAAAATAACCCTAAAGTTCTAGATCCCTAAATCTAATCACTGTCGTCGCTTTTTGTCACGCTGTCGGCGATGGTATGAAATTTTCTTCTCTTACCGCAAGATTCAAACTTCGTTCGTCGGTCTATCAGCTACCATTTGCCGTCAATTGTTTTCTTTTCTTTTCACGATTTTTGACTTTATTTCTTGATGATAGGCACGCCATCCTCGATTATGGCGACGAAAGAATAGGAAAAATGATCATGGGGTCTATTGATGAAAGTGGTGGGTACGCCGTCGGCAATTGACGACGTCAACGACTGAAATCGAGATTTGGGACTTAAAAATTTAGAGATTTGAGAGCTATTTTGAGGACTTTTAAGATATATTTTTCTAAAAATTAAAGCATGCCAAATGTCATGTTTTTATTGGCTAACAAAATATTTTTAACTGTTGTTAACGACAAGACACCTAAATAGAAACTTTAAAAACGTTAACTCAGAAAATACTTTAAGCACTTATTTAGTAAAAAGAATGTATAGTTTAAACACTTATTTTATAAAAATGAATTGAAATGAGAGTGGGAGAGTGATTGGTGGAATTGATTGAGGAAGATGAGTTTCGTTATCATATTGTTATCATTGTTATACGGGACGATAATATACGATTTCATATAGTCCACAAATAGCATACGTAATTCGTATATTAATGTCATATGATTGTATTATTTTACCCGATAATTTGAACACAGACCGATACCATCACAATATACAACACGGCACAATAAGATATAAACTATATTGTTTGAATTCTTATTTTTCTCATGAAGTTTTTTTTTTATATGACATGTATATTCAGAAAGCTATTAAGGGGTGGAGAGGAGCAATCGTACACCCTCGAAGAATTTCTTTCATATTTGTTTTTTTATTTAAATTTCTTTAAAAATTAGCTTATTTATGAATTTCCCTTCTTACTTTTAAACATTTATAATTTGCCCCTCAACCCAAATTCTAGCTCCGTCCCTGTCATTTGAACATGAGATTTATGAGAATATGACCTTCAAAGTTTCTTTAAATATATAAATAACTTAAAAGTATCTAGCTATACTTGTGTCCCACACTTACATTCAGATCCGATTAACATAGAATGTAAACGCTAAACCTATAATTAATTATTTTATAATCATATACTAAAAAGAGTTCCATGATCCTGAAAAGGTAACGTCTTATAAGAAAGGTCATGTTCTTTCCATGCCTTAACAATTTACCATCAAACAGGTTTACAATAAAGGGACACAAAACAATTTGCTTTTCTTGTCCAATTTGCGCCTTATCGTTCGCTCTTCGGTCCCTCGTGCTCACAAATAACTATGAAAGAGTACTTGATGAAATCGAGTCAAAAAATTTCGAATTAGTTTAAGCAGGCCAGCCAACCAACCAAAATACTCATGAGATGCTTAAATAGAACTATGATCATTGGGATGGAAAATTATATATACGCAGACAATCTACAATTTGAGTAAAACTTAAGCATACCTCCATTTTCTCCATTATCAACTGAACAATCATAAAACCCTAAATTTTGTACTAGTCAGACTAGACAGGTCTCCTGTTTTCAGTTCAACTTTTTTTTATACAAACAAGCTCAATAACCCTAAGATAAACAAAAATACTAATACTAGGATTCAAAATTTGCCAAATTTCAAATCTTAAAAATAACTACATGAAGCAACAAGAATATATACCGAGTTAAAAAGAAACCTGCATCTATGTCCTCACATTCAACTCTGCTAGCCCTAAAGGCTAAAAGGGTTCTGGCTCACCTTTATATCCTGCCTCAGTTCTTTCCCCTGCCTATTGGTGGTATACAATCATATATATATACATGTATTTACAAAAGGAAAACAGACACCAGGAAAAGGAGGTGAACGGGCAAATCTTACAAGAAAGCTGTTGAAGAGGTGGAGTCTTTATTTTGTTGTACAAATCATTGTGGCAGATGGGAAATTTCCTTGCATGTCTTTGACAGTAAACTTTATTTCCTTGTTATTTCAACTTTAATTCTCTACGACAAGTCTTCCCTCTTCCTAAGAACCTCTTGAGAGAGAATCTTGGCGAGTTAAATGATAGTTTCCATCGGTCTGTCCTTCGTTCCCACTGTTTATGGTATTTACTTTCGAACAGAGGAAGAAGAAAGAAGATGTGTATATGGTGACGTGCCAAACGCTGCATCAAAGTTTTATAATCAAATACAATATACATATATATATATAGAGAGAGAGAGACCGGAACCATTTTAGAAAACATAAAGGATGGAGAAATCCAAACCTGTGCAAAATCCAGTAGTTTTGACTACTTTCGAGATTCCTGCTTATTGCTGCCATGGCCAGTGCTATAAAACCAGCAAGCAAAAAGCCCCATCGAAATCGTTTCATTATAGTTTTTATTAGATTATTCACCCATTCTCTGATCCGCCATCTGCAGTTAAAAAAAGGGTACTCAGCTTTCGTAGAATAGAAAGTTGATTCGTTCATCCGGTAAACACTAATGCACTATCTTAGGGTATTTGTTAGTCCACAATCTATCAGCCAGGTTGTGCTTCTTTCTTGGAAGAGAAAGTTTAATAGTTCATCCAGTGAACACTAGTGCACTGTCTTTGGCTATAACATTTCTGATTATACAGTGATGTTTCTTTTGAGAATCAACTTTTCTAATGACAGCATGATTTCCAGTTTCAGCTGAAAATCATGCACTTGAAATGGCAGATGATAAATCACAGAAACACCAATGTTCAAAGCATAGTAAGCAAAATAGTTCAAAATTGTAAAGAACCATAAGTTTTAACCCTCTCGGTATAAATTACTAATAACTAAAGGCTGATTGTGTGCTAGTGCATGAAATCCTAAGTATGCATTATATTTGTATCAGGAGCAAGAAAAAAAAATGTGCATGAACTGCATGATGGTAGAGAAGAGAATCTCACCTCTCGAGTGTATTTAAACATAAATCCATTGAAAAGGAAATCGACCTATACTTGGTAGAGAACTCTATCAACCACCCGACAAAAAGAGCTAGTGCACCAATTGCCATCACTAGAATAATATTTGATGACCTGCACAACTTAGCTCAGTCAAACACCTACCCTATCTGTTAGAACAGGGTCGTTATTTAAGTTAATACAAATGCAATGAGATCCATATACCTTGTTGCCTTGGTTATGGCCATCAGGGCAGTAAGGATAGTCACGACCGTGTGGATTGCCCTTTTATAAACTTCACCAATTGTGGTGAGGTATACGAAGGTGCTCACCACAGCCAAGAATGAGAGCCAGAAGTCAAAAAACTGAAACATTTCGCAAATTGCTATTCAATATTAGTTCAAAATGATTAACTGAAAATATGATAGAGAACTTTAGCAGCAATGATATGAAATAGGCCCACAGGTTTGTATATAAGTTGGATTTGTGTTTTTCATAGCGTACTTATCATAAGCTTTTTTTCAACGTTTGTCGTGATGCATAATGTCATCCTTCTTTGGGGAGGGGAGGGGGGGGGGGGGACTACCAACATATACCTGTAAGACACCAAAGGATAATGCACACCAGGTGCCCACATCACATGCATGATATAATCCGCTTGAAATCCCACTTGCTGTGTAGATCACCCATTCTGCAAAAGCCTGCATAAAAACAACTAAGTTTTTGACTAAATAATGACTATCGAAGAATGAGTTATCAAGTTCAAGTAGGACGGTTAGAAGTAGTTCAATTCCAATGCTTAATGTTCCTTACGCAAAAGTTGGTTCATATCAATTATCTCCAAAATACTGTAACCATGTCAGAATTTTTTTGGCATATTAATACCCCTTCCAATTAATGTTTGCATGCCTTTGAACTGCTAATGATTCATTACAAAAGTTTATCAACATTTTCGTCAGAAATCTAAAGCATATGCAAATGCAAGTGAGCCCATGACATATATGGAGCTTTACCTTCTGCCTGAGAGCCCAAAAAGCAGGAAACACAGCTGCACCATTTGACGCTATTAGAGCAATTGATTGCCATATGTGTCCTGCATCATTTTCCAAGTACAGGATTGGCTAAATTTGATTTAATAGCATTACCTAATACCAACCCCTGGAATTCATTTCAAATGCAAAAAACAATACTAATAAACCTTTTCCTAAGCTAGAGAGTACAAGGCCTATCTAAAAGCATATGCAGCTTTTTGATGCACTTGACTCAGGGACTGAGCATATATTAGAGATCACAACTGGAAAGCTATAGTGCCTGATCATAAACTTGAGTGGGAGTTGGTCATAGACTGAGCCAATGATTACAGGCTTTGCCATTCTTTCCCCTCCACCCCCCCCCCCCCCAAAAAAAAAAAAGGAAATAATAATAATAAACTGCACTAAGTAGACATGTAATCTAAATATTTTTCTGAAACGAGTCACTTCCTGGAAAGAGAGAATAAATAGATACTTTGGAACCATAAACAATAATGTTGATGAAAGGTAGTGGCAGGGATGTGAGCCATATTTTTGCAGTCAATCCCAAAAAAGACTTTACCTTGATGTGATACAATCTCAATGCTGCAATCGAAGCCTCCATGGTTCCGGTCACAGGCACAAAAGCTGAGAGACAGAAAATAGTACAGTTACAGGGAAATGAAGAATGCACTTCAGACATTCATCGTTTCCTTAAACCAGGAATCACATGCAATTAAATCTAATAAATAAAATATTTTTAATAATACAAAGTAAAAAATACGAGATAGCTATTGGCTAATACCTGTATGATGTTAATCCACTTGCATCAAGAGCAGATCTGCAATCACCATGATAGGAGCACCTTCTAGGGCATCTTTCAAGTGATATAGACATAGTAGTCTGCCCGCTGGAAGTGCCACCAGTGCTATTTATATTCCTTAATGCAATATTCCAGATTCCTTCCTTAATGTACAAGATGTAAAAATCGACCTTTTCTTCACTTGAACTGTACAATACAAAAAACATGGAGCCGTGACTGCTGCTTGACTTGTTTACATAATAGAAGTCCCAGTTAACAAGTGATGGCAATCCACCGTTTCTAACATATACTTCATAATTCATCTTTCTATCTGACGTCAGCCGGACATGGAGATTCCCACCAGCTGCACCACGAGGAATGTCCAGAATAAAATAAGTCCAGGTATCTACTCCTCCAAATGAGTAGTTGCTTAAAAGGGGCTCAAGAAGAAAATTGGCAGCATCCGACATCACCTTCTCACCATATGGCAAAAAATAGGATTCAAAAGGGGTGGAATATTTCCTGAGAACCGTCTGCAGACAACCAGGAATAAAACTGTTCATAAATCTAATTAAAAATACAATAAAACTAAAATTGAAATCAGAAATCAATGGTTGCATCCCATTACTCAATGTCTAAGTAAACACTTAGACGGCAAAATTTCAAAACCAAAATTTGTCCCCTCTTTGCTTAAAATGAGTACTTTTAACAATCCTCAATATTTAAGGCCATAAATTGGTTGGTGAAGTTTCACCCTTTCAGTCCTTGATATCAGATTGTCAAGATATAGCGTCCAATCAACCACGAATGAAATTCACAATGTCATCTTCTCATCTTTCGTTTTGTGTATGCTTTTGTATGACCACTTAGAAGCAAGTAAACTGTTACTCTCTCTTACTTTTTTTCTTCAAACCTGATATCTATTTTATCCTCAAAGATGTGAATGATATTATTCAATGTACAAAATTTCACAGAAGAGCATCAAAGTATAAAGCTAAAAAATGAAAAATAAAATGAATCAACAAAACTTATAAAGAAGCAAGTGACTAGAGAGTACATATAACACATTTCTTTACAATGCCCACCTGAAGCATGTATCGTTCGGATAAACAGTTTGGTCCAGCCTTCCCCAATGGACATTCAAGCTCTTGTAGTTCAAGGGAATAGCACACTTGTGAGACATTACTATGAGACCCACCAATTACCTTCGAGAGATTAAGGGCTAGAATAGAAATATACCACTGACCAACCTTTGGGGAGTTAATGACCAAAGGGGATTTATTTAAGTTACCAGAATAATCATGTACAGTAGCTGAAGGCATAGCACCGTAGCGAGCATAGCATATCAAGTCAATTCCGCTACTATTCCCAGTGTTACTTAAAGGTCTTAACCTTACATTTTCTGCTGAAATGGTTAAGAATTCAGCCATTCGTAGAATCTCTAAGGTGTATATTTTCATTTCTTCATCTCCAAGGCAAGAGGTCTCGAAATTGTTCCTGCAAGAAACCATACTTTGATTGAAAAACCCAGATGCAGAACCATTTCCAGAATTATTGCGAGATAGACCACATGAAAGCTGCTCAACAGTTTGGTTGCAATATTGCCCCTGCATTGTTGAGGTTAGACATCCTTCCACGGTGATATTGGCCGCAAAGGAGTAAGAAGGACCTCGTACAATCTACAAGCCAAAGCAGTAGCAGCAAGGTCAATTTCTAGTTGAATGTATGGAAGAAATGTACGAAAGCCTCTTCTCGAAGAGGATAAACTGGCATGAAAGAACAAGAAAATATAACAAGAATGAGATAAATAGGAGCAAAAGCTAACAACTCCAAACAAGAATTCGAGGGTTCAGCAGAAGATTTCCATTCCATCAAGCTTAAATACAAGAAAAGATTCTTTTGGCAGAGAAAACCGGCATCACAAACCAGTCTGGATATTTCCTTATAACCATCTAACAAGTTTCTGTCATGCAGATATTACCATTAGAATATCCATCTATCAACAAAGTTTTGTACATGGTTCTTAGGAGTTTATAAGCATCTTCCAGAAGTAAAGACAACACAGGTGTATATGATCAACCAATAAGATGCTTAACCACGTAGAATGACATAGAAGAACTAGAGACAATGAAGCAAATCATGAATAAGGTGCAAAATAGTGGAGCTAGTAGTCTTACCATCTTCGACTGTGTTCTTGTAGGCCCAACACCATTGAAAAGACCAAAATACAGAACACTGGCAGATATCTGAAACACATATTTTAAAGTTATAATGCCAATGGTTGAGTTTCTTACAAACATATAAAACGAATGAATGAAGAAGTTTTGGAATAATCCATGTGCCAAACTAAACATTTTACCCCACCCACCCCACACCCTGACTGTGGGTAAAAATATGTCAAATAGATGATGTAGCGCAATACTTGCCCAAGGATTCGGTTAAAAAAATACACAAGAATCCAATTTATCTAAGAATGTAAGGATGGCATCTCTGTGGCGTAAAATACATTTGATAATGATAGCAAACCTGCTCATTCGTCAACTTTATTGTCATATTTCTTGGTACAGGATAACACTGCTCTGAATTTTGAAGTATTTCTGTCCCGTCAAAAGAGCTGTTAGATAGTGAAACTAGTTCTGCAACATAAGAAAATCTCTTAAAACTTCTGGTCATTTGGGTTCATGAAGTTGGTAATTATAGAAGAAAACATTTTATGTTTTTTTGCAAGACACCTTTTAATGAAGTGTTTGAGACATCTGGCAACGGGAGGCTGCCTTCTCTGAAACATATCATTGGCAGCACACTTTTAGGAATTTTTTCAACACTTCTAATATCCTGCAAGCAGTTAGCAAAAGAGATAGGAAAGAGTTGAATTTTTTTTAAGGATTAGTGCCAATAAAAGAGTAGAAATGTAGTATGAACAAACAGAAGAAATTCAACAATACTGATTAACATAAAAACCTAATCATATTGGACAAGCATACTTACAAGGTTGACACTTGACTTCAATGCTATTGACATAGAGGAGAACCATGGGGGTAAGTCAACTGAGACAAGGCAAATTGTAAACCCAATGAGACATTATACAGTACAGTAACTCAAAACTGTAATACTATCTGATTCATCACCATAGATTGAAACAATCCCATTTTCTAATTCACATCAGATTTGACTGAAAATAGCACAAAACATGTAACCTTTTTTCTCTTTTTCTTACAAGTTGCTAGGAAAAACACTTCCAAGCTTTCCAACAGAGGAAACCAATCTAATAACCATCATGACAGAAAGGAACACCTTCAAACTTGATAGTTCTAAACCATTGTCTCTAAAGCTAATTTAACTTGGTCCCGCTGAAGCAGAATTACAATTAAATATGATGTAATACTTTAGTTAAACGAAAAAAAAAAAACTTAAACCAACAACCAAAATTGACTGAGAATTCTAATATCTTGCTTTCATCATTAAAATAGACAATAAAGATTAAAAAATCAAAGAGAAGTTCAAATAGAAATTAACAACAATAAGGAGAAATAACAATCCAATCCAATCACTTAAGCTGAAGTTAAAACTTTGACAATACCCAGTAATCAGAGCAGTCTATACAAAATCATTAAGAAAAAAACAAAGTAAATTGACCCGAAATGGCTAATAGTTTTACGTACCTCGCAAATAACGCATATCAAAAGGTCTGATCTGGGTTTCTGGGTATTTGAAGCTAGATATTGTGAAGGTGTTGTAATCACCAAGTTGCTCAATTGAATTACAGTGCCCAAACAAAGAAGAAAAGATAGTGAAAAGACTAAGAATCAAGCTAGAAACAGAGCAAAGAATCGAATTTTCAGCCATTTTCTTTTTTTGTGTCGATTCTGCAGAGAACCCAAAATACAATAATCGCAATCAGGAGATAACTTAAAAATAAAGGAATTAAAAGCACAAAAGATCTATTTGGACACTGTTTCCCTAGTCCTTAATTTAGATTTCAGTGGACATTGTATTTTTAAATGCTAATTTATTGACTGCAACCACAGTGCGAGTCAATTTAAGCAAAAGGGGATGGAAAGAAGACCACGCTCGAGCGAGAGGAACGTGTCAAAACGCGCCACCCGTTTAGGAGGAACTGTTTGGTTGTTTGGTATTTGTTCTAGAAAGGCGAAAGGCATTTGAAGCATGAGAAAGCAAACTTAAGATGCCAAAACCAAACAGAGATTAGATTGTTTTTGAAAATTTATTTTGCTAGATAACCTACCTTGTTTGGTTTAATTAAAAAAGCCGAAGACTTTTATACGGTCTTAACTCTTGACAACCTTCGTTTTCAAACTTCTTTTTTTTCTTACTTTATTCAAAAAATTGACGCTTTAAAAGAAAAGAAAAATAGCCATTTGCTGTTTAGTATAATTAAATTACCCAGAAAGATTACCAAATCAAAATGTGTTCGTCGGAGAGAAACTTAAATCGGCCGGAGAACGGAGTTCCAGCGACGGGGTTCAGGTCGGCATTCGATATCATTGACGCCGACCGCGACGGCAAGATCAAAGCGATTATTAGATTCGCCGGCGGCGCTGATGGTTTGAATTTGAATCATAAAAGAAAAGAAAACATCTCTTGACGTATTTTTGCAAAGTAATCAATCTGAAATGTGAAAATTGGTATTTTAAGATGCAGAGTTACGTTAGTGAAGTTTCCACTACGAGTCTACTACTCAAATTGGATTAAATATAAAATAAGTGGTTGAAGTAAATATTTTTTTTCATTTAGGTGATTAAATTATTTTTAAATAAAATAAATGTTTAAATTTTTTATTTTAATCTAAATATGTGATAAGTTTTTTTTTATCAAATTAGATGTTTAAAATTAATTTTTATCTAAATAAGTGTCTAGCTCTTTTGTGAATTTAAAATTTTTGTCACGGGTCAATTAAAAATTGGGTGTTGGTTGGTATTTTTAAGTTAGGTACCTATTTTATCCAACAATTTAGATACTTAAATGAAAAATTATAATATCAATTAACCACAAGTTGTTAACAACTAACAGAAATGGTGATGTAACAATTAATAAAATTTTATATAATTATACATTTGATTTTTGTTATTTACATATTTATGGATTTGATCCTAATTTTAAATTACTTCAACAAACTTACCATCCAACTATATGGTAACGTGTGTCACTTGATCAAACCCAGGCTATTTGAGAAGAGCTTGGATGCTTCAAGCCTTCAACTATTGAAGCAGGTCTTGCACTTAAATAAAAGATGACAGTATAAAGGAAATAAATAAATTTAAAAAAAAACAAAGGAAAACAAAGATTTTAATTTTTGATGGTGACCGAATACATGACATAAAGTTCATTTCTTTTTGTGTAAGAAAAAGAAACAAATGAGAAAGATGTTTGTATGAAGCTCTCTCTTCTCTATCGAAATTTAAGTCTTTACTCTAGATTTAAAAATTTAAATAGCAGTCCACTATCATAATAATGATATTATCTAAAATTGCTATTACGAAAATAACGATCTATCATAATAATATCACGATAAAAAAACATGACCATAATTATAATTTAAATTTCTAATTAGATTCGTTCATCAGAACGAGAAAACCATTGTTTGTCACCATTGGGTTTTTACTCACAAGGTTGCCATTACAAGTAAACTTGGGTCCATAGTTGGAGCCTCTAAGCTTTTCCTAAATGGCTTATCCTCTTTACTGTCAACTTTTGTTTCAATTTTTTTCTCCTGACAATAGTGTTATTATTTGATTGGGTAATTGATTTTATTAAATTAATTTATAATTATAATTAAATTAATAGAATATGTAAATAGTAATGACTAAATGTGTAATTATACAAGTTTCAGTTAACTGTCATGTCATCATCTCCATTAACTATAGTTTAATGAATAATATTTAAATAGTTAAGTGATCTAATTGACAAAATTAAAAGAAAGTCGTTTAAATCAGAATCAATTAGTATCATAACATTATAAATATTTATAATTAAATTTGAACATAAATTAGGAGTATTATTCGATAAAATCAATCATCGACCGAACCAAATTAATTGAAAAAAAAATCTTTAACCATTAGCCAAAGGGGATTATTTTTTAAAATCATTAACTGAACTAAACAAAATTTGATTAATTCGGTCGGTTTTCGAATTAACTAAACTTTGTTATAAGTTTTAAGGATTGTATGTTTTTCTTTAATTATATTAGATTAATTTGAGTTTTTTATATGGGTTAAAATTGGTTGGGTCTTAAAAATTTTAATTAGTTATGGTTAAAATAGTTGGGTCTAGGTTTAATATATACATATATATATATATATAAGTTATCAAATATTTAATATTTTCAGTTAATTACTAGCTTCAAAACAAATTAATCAAGAAACAAATTTTGAGAAAAAAAATTAACCGTTAATCAGTCGAACACTTAATTAAACTACTGATTAATAGAAATAAATTTTAATTAAATCTATTAATTAAGTTTTAACCAAATAATAAACACTCCTAACATAAACTCGAATTCAACGAATACTCACCCTAGATATAGAGGACTTCTTGGATGCAAGTTTGTTCACTATCAAAAATCAGAAGAATCTGAAACCATAGCACATCAAGGCATTCATGTCAAGTAGACAAATCCAGGGAAAATAAGTAAAAACTATCAATCTCTTACTCATCGACAAACTCCAACCCTCCCTCCTAAGCAGAGACAGACGTAAGATTTTATGTTAGAGGTAAACTGATAAAAATTTAAGGTGTAAAAATAGATTTTTAATAGTAAATACATAAAAAAATTTAAAACATTTTTAAATATATACTAATTTTAAATTAATGGGACGACCACCTCCTCCCACCCACACACGGTCTATCCTTGCTCCTTAGTTGAGGATATCAATCCATCTTTGATCCATGTTAGCAAATTTGGCCACGAAGGTAACACTACACATTGGTTGCAAATTAAGAACAAATACTGCCGTTGTCCGTTGATATGCAAAGCAACAAATTCCAAGTAACATGCTTAATGCTACTGGTTATTATGACAAGGAAAGATTAATGAGGGCCGCAAAACACATCGACAATTCGAACATACGATTTACCGAAGGTAGCCGCATTTGATGATCCGTCGATCCACTCCTCTTGAACTGCAGCGGAGGTGATGATGTCGCAGTCCACAAATCACCCGAGTTGCCACAGATAACACCATTAGGACTGCTTGATGTTGATCCATGCTTGCGTCTTCCGCCCTTGTTTCATTTTCTTTCGCCTACCAACAACTCGGAGATAGCTCGCAACACATTTGAATTTTTGAAAGTTCACTCATTTGACTTCATTTTTTTTTTTTAATTTTTATAACTTTTGTTCACCTGAAATTTTGAGATTTTATGTTTATCAACTCTCAAATATATTTCTGGATATGTCATTGAATTATATATATAGTTTACCTGCAACACCTAAAGCTCCTTTTTTTTTGTATAGTTTATGAATCAAACACAAATTTTGATTCCTCGACCTGAAAAATCACAAAACCCCATCTTTAATAACTCAAAAACACAATATTATAAACCAAAAAAAAACTTGGACTAGAATCAGACATTTTAACACATACATGGAGGTCTAAAAGAAGTGGCACTTGGGTTTCCACCGCCTTCTGCAACATTTCAACAAAGAATGTTGAAAAATGCTTAATTTTAATCTCAAAATTCTCTATTTTTTATGACTTTAAACTTTTTGCCAATTATATGGAGTACTGATTTATTTAAAAATAATAATTTGTTGTATCACAGGACGAGAAACTTTATAAAAAAAATATTGAAGTTCATGGAAATAATATTAAAATAGATCTAGTTAAAAAGGTTTGGAAAGAACATGCCGGGTAGTATAGTATTTATGTTCGATTTTGAATGATAAATCTATGTACATCTACAAGTTAAATTATTTGAACTCAAATCATTTATACGAAACATACCACTTTTTATCACTTTCAATTTGATATGGCTTAAAAAAGAATTTTTGCTAAAAAAAATGATTTTCAATCCATAAACAACGTTAAATCGTCATCATTCATTGCATTCCAAGTTTGCAAGCCCTCTGATTTCAATAGGAGACACGCATAATTTTATTTAGGCTGAATAGTTAATTTTTCTAATACTTTAGCTTAATTTTTAGTTTGGTCCATGTATAGGAGTGTTTATTCTGTTAAGCCGATTACCGATCTAACTGAATTAAGCAAAATTAAATTAACTAAATATTTTTCTAACTATTAATTGAACTACAGTTTGTTTGAAAATTATTAACTGAACTGAATGAAGTTCGGTTAGCTCAGTCGGTTTTTGAATTGACGGAACTTTGTTATAACTTTTAAGATTTGTGTTTTTTCTTTAGTTATATTAGATTAATTTGAGTATTTTTTTCTATTTTGGTTAAAAACTGGTTGGGTCTTGAAATCTTAATGGGTCTAGAGTTAAAAATTACTTGAGTCTCTTGACATCTTAATGGTCTAGGCTTAAAATATATATGTAATATATATAAATGAGATAGAATCCTCTTACACTATGTAAAATTTGGAAGTTATACACATTTTTTGGATCGTTGGATGAAGGTAAATAAATAGATTGGATTATCGGTAGAAAATGTGAAGATTCTCACTTGAAAAAAATAAGGAAATAATTTTAGTCATTTATTATAATCTTCGAACGGTCCAAAAAATGTGTTAAAGTATTTGAGTTTTACACAATGTAAGTGGATCCTAACCCTATATAAATTATTAAATATTTATTTTTTTGGCTATTTCGGTTAATTAACTGGTTACGATCAAATCAACTGATAATTGAATTTTAAAAAATATTTAGCTGTTAACCGATCGAACACCTAAAAAATCAATTGATTAATCAAAATAAATTTTAGCTCAATCGATTAATTCAATTTTAACTGAATAATAAACACCCCTAATCATCTCTATTACTTTATAGCATTTTCTAATTTTGTTTTCTATTTTTATTTTCAAAAAAAAAATTTCATTTTTAGTTTTCTAAAAAATAGAAAACGTGTTTGGTTAATACAGATGAAAACTTGTTTTTAAAAATGAAAATAGTGAAAATGTGTTTGGTATCTAGCTTTTCAAAATAGAAATAAGAAAATAATCAAAATAAAATATAATTAGAAAAATATTAGTATAATAATACATAAATAAAATATGAGAAAATAAAAAAATTTTAAAAATAGCATTAGAAGGATTCGAACCCGTGTTAAAATAAAAAAACTCTTATTTTCATATATTCCATTTTCCTAAAACATTTTCAATGCAAACATTTTTTTTATGTTTTCAAATTTTCACTCATTTTTGTTTTCATTTTCTAAAAATTATTTTCTATTTTTTCAACCAAACATGTTTTCTTCATTGTTTTCCATTTTATTAGAATATGAGAACAAAAACAATATCTATTCTCTAAAACCAAACGAACTTCTCTAAATACAAAAAGATTCAATTAAAATCATGAAAAAAAATTCCTTAAGAATTCTTTAAAAAAACCAACTTTTAATATTTTTTATGAATGGCCAACTTTTAAATTTTTAACAGAGCTTTTTAATTTTTATGATTATATAATTTTTAAATTTCTAAAAACTAAAATAAACATTCTTATAATTTTAGAAAAATATAAGTTGAAAACATAAGTTTTGGAATTTGATCTATATATATATATATATATACTGTTATCGTTTTTGTGGTTTTTAATTTTTTACAAAATTATATTTTTTATTTTTATTACGCATGACATATTTTGATTGGACTATATAACTTATTTCAACAATAATAGCATAAGAAGAAGAAAACAATAGATAAAATGATAACACATGGACAAACTTAAAAAGTAATATACTCTTCCTTTCTCATTAAAATTGTCCTTTATTGACTTTTTTAATCAATTTTTCTCACTTTACCTCATAATTATTTAAAATTTATTATTTTTAAATATATATATATATTTAAAAACCTATAACCAAGTAGTTTTATAATATATATTTTACAAAATTTAATTATTTCAAATATTTAATATAATTATATGTTGAGAGTGAAAATCGATCGAATAAAGCCAAGAATGGGCTGAATTGGATTTTTAAAGAGTGGTGGACACTAATTGCAAAGGTAGAAAATTGCAAGGAGATTTAGAGTGGTTCAACTACCTCAATGGAGTCTACATCCACTACCTTAGTGACCACACTAAGGATTTTTCACAAATCCACTAATTTGTCTTTCCTTTAAGGATAAGGAGTAACCTTACACAATTCAATAGACTTATACTCCAAAGTCTATTGACTCATTTCCCAAATTTAAGTAGAAAGAGGCAAACTAGAAAATCCTCACAAGGAAGGTGTTTGCAAAGTTTAAGCTCTCTCACACACCCAATAAACACTAGCAAATGGATTACAATGAAGAGCAAGACTAGTGTTTACAAGAAAGTTGGAAAAATAAGCACAATATGAGTTCTTGATTGCTTGAATGTTTAGATAGACTTTCTTGTTGTTGCTGAGATGGTTTTACCTTGTTTTTGTATCATCTCTACCAATACTAGCCGTTTGGAGCCGTTGAGGATGACATAAAGTCGTTACCTACATGAAAACAAAGCATTTATAACACAAGGGATCGATCCCTTTTATGAGGGGATCGATCATTTTTCATAAATATATGACTGTTACAATGAAGGGATTTATCCCATAAACCAGGGGATCGATCCTTTTGCACTTGGAGGCTGGAAGTAAAAATGGAACGAATCTGCCAACCAAGGGATTGATCTCTTTTATCAGGGGATCGATCCTTTTTGCCTTGTAGACCGGAAAATTAGATTTAGTGCAAAAACGGATCATACTTGTTTTGAAAAAGATTGGCTAAAGTTAAAAATCATTCGAAACAAAATTTTCAAGTTTGTTTAGACTTTAAGTTATTTTCGAAATATCTAATATATTCGATTAAGTCCAAAAACATTTTTTAATTTGTTATATCAAAATATTAGTTCAACAACATCCCCTTTTTGATATAACAAAACTCTTTGAAAATTTGTTTTTGACAAATGTTCTCCCTTAGAAAAATAAGTTTTGAGTTGATGAATGATTTTGAAAACTTGTTTTAAATCAAAAATATTTAAGCTCCAATTTTTCTAAAATTCAATTTTCTCCCTCTTTTGTTATATCAAAAATAATTTAAGAAAAAATTGTTAGCACGTAATAACAAAGGAGAATAATCATAGTAAAGGTTACAATTAGAAAGATAGATTACAACAATAAAGCATTAATATCCATAGGTACTTAAATTAAAATCCATAAAGCATCCAAAAGTACCAAAAAAATAGCAACATAAAGCATCATCCAACAAAGAGACATAATAAAAAGTAGCAATGTCTGAAAGCAAAGATAAACATAAGCATAATATGATATGATGTTTATATATGCATGCATCTAAGATGAAGATGATAGAGGTGGGAATGGGTAACCATCAAACTTGCGCTGAAGAGCGCTAAAAGCATCACCCAAGGAAGCCTGGCGTGCCTCAAGAGAATCGAGTCTAGAATCTATGTGAGACCTAAGAGATCCGACGGATGAGTCCACGTGACGAATGAGACACTCATAAAGCTCCCTCAAAGACATGTCATGAGGTCTAGCACCGGTGGAGGCTCCAGAAATGTCATCAATATGTTCATCCTCATGTTCTTCATCTCCCTCTTCATGGTGTTCTGGTTCAAGAAATTCGCTTTTATTCTTCACCCAATTCATAGAAAATTTGGGTTCTTCTTTGTATCCCAAACGATTCATAGAATGACGACCGATGATGTTGTCGATGGGAGGATCGATGTCGGGCTCAAAAGATGTATCAATATCAAGCATGGCAAAAATATGGCTAAGATACATACCATAAGCTAAGGTTTTAACTTTCTTAGCCTTGATGATTTTTACCATATCCTCGAAGATGAAGGCGACAAGATGGAGTTGAGTTCCACTAAGAATGCAATGAAGCCACAAAAAATCGGACTCTTGAACCGAAGAATATTTCGTCCCACGAGGACGAATCACATGAGTGAGAATGAGGTGTAAGAGACGATCATGAAGCGGAAAGAAAGTGGCTTGGTTGTTCATGACACGAGAATTTAAAGGATAAGATCATTTTTCATTTTCAATACCCTTAACGGAAAGACCAAAAACATTTGCAAGAAAATCGATGGTGAGAGTGATATGGTTACCCAAAACATATGATTTAATTGTTTGAACAATGGTGTCATCCGGTTGTTTTGAAGAAGAAACAATGGCATTAGAGTAAAAGACTCAAACAAGAGTAGGATAAGTTGGCCCCTTGAATTTTAAAAACTCCATCCACTTAAATTCCGTAAACCTTTTCAAGTAGGCAAAATTAAGTTAGGTTAGGAAATCAAAATCAATGGAGCGAGTTTTCTTAACCGGTGCGGATGCAAAAAGGTTTCGAAAACGTTCACTTTCCTTATGAATTCTAAAACAAGATTCTAAAGAGTTTGAAGGTGGAGGAGGGTTGGATGAAATCCCCTTCCCCTTAGAAGCCATAGTCTTTCTTTTTCACATCTTAAAAAAAATATTTTGATGACTCAAAAAGGATAGGATTATAAAAAGATGTTTAAGGATGTCTAAAAAGATTTTTGGATGGATTGAAACTAAAAATTTTGGCTTAGAAATTAGGTTTAACCGAAATTTTGTAAAGGGAAAAAATGGTTGAGGCTTTTTTCACAAACACTTGGTGTGCAAGTGTTGAAAATAGAGATTTTGGATAATTTTAGAAAATGGGTAAATCTCCTGCAAAGAAATCAACAAGTAAAACGAAATTTAAGTTCACTAAAGCCACATAATTCAACCAATAATCCAAATTTTCAAAATAAAATTTGAATAGAAAAAAGTTAAGGTTTTGGAGCCTTACCCAAAAGATGATTTTGAAGAACCACAACTCAAAAACCAACAGCCAAATCTAATTTGGAGATGAAAAGAGAGTCCAAAACGATATTAAAACCTTGATATTAGTTGAAATTTGAAGGTATTTGGTTAGAGTTTTCAAAGGGATGGTTTTGGATGTTTTAAGGGTGAGTTTGGTCGAGCAAGTGGGTTTAAAAGAAAAAAGGGGAGCGTTTTAAGCTTTTAAAAAACTGCCCTCCCACCCAACAAGCCTAAAGGGATTGATTCCTCAGGATAGGGGATCGATCCTTTTACTGTAAACTTTAAGGATAAAAAACGGAGCTTACTGCCAATTTCGGGATCGATCCCTTCTTTTGGAGGATCGATCATTTTTTTGGAAATTCATATTTTAGGCACAAGGATCGTATAGATGAAATTTTAACTCTAATTGAGGCATCCTATGTCATATGAATGATATGAAATGAGTTTTAATGCCTTAGGAATTATCGAAGAACATGAATGTCAACTTGAAACAACAAGTTATGCAATTTACAATATATATAAATTTTTAGTCCTCTAATTGCACACAATGAAGTTCAATTCAAGTTTCAATCACTCAAATGCTCTATAGGTGCCTAAGCATGCGTTTTTGACAAAATTGCTACAAAAAACATCATATTCTCAAAATTCACCATACAAAAACATATTAAGCATAGAGAACATGATTTCACAAAAGCAATCATATATTGCAAATTTAAGGCCAAAAACATAATTATGAGCATATTAGGCCATAACTGTGCAACTCATGCATTCTTGACTCCCCTTATTAAAAGCACTTAAACAATATATGGGGACCCTCAAACATGTTTTAAAACATATAAACACATATAATCAACATGAATGGATAAAGATTGCATGTTAAATAAAATTTTACCACTTGAACCAAGATAGGTTGATTAGGCCTTATCCTCTTCAAGTGTTCTTCCTTCTAGTGTGTCTAGAGCTTTCCAATTTTTTTCATTTTGCTCACCATGACTCCAACACACCTACAATAAGAAACTGTGCATGTTTTGGTACCCAAACTCTTTTGGGTCCATAAGAGTTAGTTCCTAATATTCTAGTCCCTTTTGGAATCCATTTAGATAAAAGATCATATTCTTTGTTAGCAATGAGTTCTTTAGGAACCCAAATGCTTTTAACTATCTTTCTATTATATGATCTATTGAGTTGTGTGGGGCTCGATTCGATCAACCAATTTAGCTCACCAAGTGGTGGAGAGATGGATTTTTGGGTGTTAGGGTTTAGGAAGCTAAAAAGAGAATTGACACAATGAATTATAGTGGTTCAACCTTCTAACCAAGGTCTACATCCACTACCTTAGCTCCCCACTAAGGATTTCTTAATCAATCCACTATTGATTCGTCCCCTTTTCTAGGCTTAGGAGGTAACCCTTATACACAATCAAGCTTTCTACCCAAAGCCTTGATTGAAACCCTCTCTTACAAAGAGAAACAAGAAGCAAACTTAAAACCCTCTAATAGGTGTTTGTTTGCGCAATTAAGCACTCACCCAAAACCTAAAAACACTTGAGCAAATCTGACAATTTTGGCTCACTAGTGTTTGTCTATACAATAAATGACAATTTAAGTACAAAGACAATCTTTGATCATTTGATGTTTGACAATATGAGCATTAGCCTTACTTGATGCTTGAAGGTCCCTTTTATACTCCTAATTGAGTTTGTAGCCGTTACTAGCCGTTGGGGATGAATTGGAGCCGTTGAGGACTTTATTTCCCTTCATAAATGTTGTTCTGCAGCTATCCGTATCGATACGCGTGGAACCGTATTGGTACGGCCTTGCCAGCCTAGGCGTATCGATATGCTTGAGGGTGTATCGGTACGGGTTCACATTTAAATGGCCGTTGGGAAATAGCCGTTGGGGTTGGTTGAAAGAGGATCGATACGCTTACCTGGGTATCGAAACGATCCCGATCCGTATCGATACGACAAAGGCCTGTATCGATACGGGTTTTGACAGTGGCCAAACTGGGGCAAAAAGGTATCGGTACGGGTACAACCGTATCGATACGGGTAGCTTGAAAACACAAGTTTTGCTATATAAAAGCATGAAAAACATTGCCAAAAACCTCTTAAAATACCTCAAACATATTTTCAAGTTGTTTGGACTTAAAACCAAGTTTTAAATTCTTTTCAAATTGGTCCAAAACATTTTTCAATTATTATATCAAAACATTAGTTCTACAATCTCCCCCTTTTTGATATAATAAAACTCACTTGAAAAATTGTTTGGGATTCTCCCCCTTTAATTCTCAAACCATTTCTCCCCCTTTTTGTTATATCAAAAAGAATTGAAAACATTAAGTTCAAAATAACAATAGAGGTAAAATTTTGACAAAAGTAAAAAATTTGGTTTAAAAATGGCTCCCCCATATTCAAAGCATCATCAAAAGTGTTAGTCCAACATATATGATCATCTAGTTGAATAAAAATAAAACAAATAAACACTAAAGCAACTAGATTTTACCACACTTGAACTCAAGGGAGGATGTGAAGCCTTCCTTCTTCAAGTGTTCTTCCTTATGTGCATGGAGCTCCCCCTCAAAGTTTGACTTATTGAACATCTCCATCACACCTAGCAAGAGACAATCAAGTGACTTTTGGTATCCAAATTGCTTTGGATCCATAAACGTTAGTAGCACAAATTTTAGTCCCCTTAGGAATCCATTTTTCAATGTCATCCTTTTTAATTGAAGTGGTTAGTCCTTTTGGGACCCAAACACTTCTAAAACATTTACCTTTTATAAATCTAGGGGCACTAGATTGTCTAACATAAAAATTTGATTTTCCAAAATTGTTTTTCTTTTCAAGCTCTTTGGAAATCAAATCTTTTTCTTCTTGAACATTTTGAAGCAATTTTTGTAAATCAAAACATTTTAATTCAAACTCTTCAAGTTTTGCTTCAAGTTCAAGTTTGGTCTTAGAAAGCAAATCATTTTGAATTTTTAACTTTGAAATCAATTTATTGTTTTTCAAAATGTGGCTTTTAAAATCTAAAACCAAATCGTCATAGGCATCTTGTAATTCATCAAAAGAGTAAGAGCATGAAGTAGATAAATTAGAAGTTACCCTTGAATCTTCTTCGATGGCCATAAGGAAAAGGTTGGCTTGTTCATCGTCGGTGGAGTCCTCATCACTCCAAGTAGCCATATGTGCCTTCTTCTTATGGCTTGAAGTGCTTGCCCTCTCCTTTCTCTTGGGTTCTCGTTCAAGCTCTCTCAAGGCTTTCTTCATGAACGTGGCACACTTCTTGAAGAGATGAACTATCTCTTCATCTCCATCCTTCTCTTCACTTGAGTAGACATGATGACAAGTGGAGGATTTGAGAGCCATGACACTTGTATTGATGCCAAGCCCTTTGATTTTCTTCTCTCCCATAGCTCTAATTTCTTCCCTCTTCTTCCCATTCTCTTTGTTCTTCTTCATGATTTGATGAGTAAGGAGTGACCCCATGAGTTCATCAAGCTTCAAAGTCTTCAAATTTTTTGCTTCGATGATGGCGGTCCTCTTTGAGTCCCAAGACTCGGGAAGTGAGTAGATGAGCTTTCGAACAAGCTTCTCCTCCGGGATGGCTTCTCCATATCCTTTGAGACCATTGGTGATGGTGGAGAACCTATCAAACATCTTCTCGATGTTCTCTTCCGGATCCATTTTGAAGTTTTCATACTCTAAGGTTAGGAGCCCAATCTTGGTCTCCTTGACTTCATCGGTCCCCTCGTATGTGACTTCAAGCTTGTCTCATACCTCCTTGGCACTCTCACAAGAAGACATCTTCTCGTAGATGGTTTGGCCAAAAGCACAAAACAAGATGTGCAAGGCTTTGCAATTAAGCTCCATCTTCTTGCGATCGTCGGCACTCCACTCCGCTTTGCTTCTTTGAGGCACGAACGAACCATCTTCAACTACATCTCATAGCTTGTAATCCCTTGATTTGATGAAGAACTTCATCTTTGTCTTCCAATGGGCATAGTGGGTTCCGTCAAAGAAAGGCGGTTTATCGATTGATTGTGCCATTTGAGCCGGTTGATGAAAAAGTGATCGAGTTTGCCGAATCTTCTCAATAGGATGTGAATCCTCCTCAATTGAGCCAAGCTCTGATACCAATTGTTAAGTTGTGTGGGGCTCGATTCGATTAACCAATTTAGCTCACCAAGTGGTGGAGAGATGGATTTTTGGGTGTTAGGGTTTAGGAAGCTAAAAAGAGAATTGACACAATGAATTATAGTGGTTCAACCTTCTAACCAAGGTCTACATCCACTACCTTAGCTCTCCACTAAGGATTTCTCAATCAATCCACTATTGATTCGTCCCCTTTTCTAGGCTTAGGAGGTAACCCTTATACACAATCAAGCTTTCTACCCAAAGCCTTGATTGAAACCCTCTCTTACAAAGAGAAACAAGAAGCAAACTTAAAACCCTCTAATAGGTGTTTGTTTGCGCAATTAAGCACTCACCCAAAACCTAAAAACACTTGAGCAAATTTGACAATTTTGGCTCACTAGTGTTTGTCTATACAATAAATGACAATTTAAGTACAAAGACAATCTTTGATCATTTGATGTTTGGCAATATGAGCATTAGCCTTTACTTGATGCTTGGAGGTCCCTTTTATACTCCCAATTGAGTTTGTAGCCGTTACTAGCCGTTGGGGATGAATTGGAGCCGTTAAGGACTTTATTTCCCTTTATAAATGCTGTTATGCAGCTATCCGTATCGATACGCGTGGAACCGTATCGGTACGGCCTTCATGAGGAACTAGCCGTTGGGCTCTTGCCAGCCTAGGCGTATCGATACTCTTGAGGGTGTATCGGTACGGGTTCACATTTAAATGGCCGTTGGGAAATAGCCGTTGGGGTTGGTTGAAAGGGGATCGGTACGCTTATCTGGCGTATCGAAACGATCCCGATCCGTATCGATACGGTAAAGGCCTGTATCGATACGGGTTTTGACAGTGGCCAAACTGGGGCAAAAAGGTATCGGTACGGGTACAACTGTATCGATACGTGTAGCTTGAAAACACAAGTTTGGCTATATAAAAACATGAAAAACATTGCCAAAAACCTCTTAAAATACCTTAAACATATTTTCAAGTTGTTTGGACTTAAAACCAAGTTTTAAATTCTTTTCAAATTGGTCCAAAACATTTTTCAATTATTATATCAAAATATTAGTTCTACATGATCTTTGGGGACCACTATGTCTATATTCATTAAAGTTATTTCTAACATAGTTGGGTTTTAAATTTTCACCTTTTTCAAAACTTTTACTCCCAACTTTGTTAAAAGAAGCCTTAAGATCATCAAGTTCCTTTTGATGATCATCATGGACCTTTGAAAGTAAATTGTGCGAGTCTTGATTTTTTTTTCAAATTCTTTTTATTTTAACTTGCATTTCATCAACTTTACTTTCAAGTTCCTTATTAGATTTGGAATGAGAGTCATTTTCAATTTTTAATTTTAAAATGATTTTTCTATTTTTCAAAATTGGCTTCTCATATTCCAAAGTTAATTCATTATAAGTCTCTTGCAATTCATCAAAGGTATAATCAATTGAAATAGATGAATTATAGGTTACCATATAGTCATCCTCAATTGCCATGAGACACAAGT
This sequence comes from Hibiscus trionum, assembly GCA_030270665.1. NCBI lineage: Eukaryota > Viridiplantae > Streptophyta > Magnoliopsida > Malvales > Malvaceae > Hibiscus > Hibiscus trionum. Next base: position 4,067,743 of record BSYR01000012.1, read on the forward strand.
TGGCTACTCATTCTCGTCCTCATCGGATGATTCATCATCGCTCCAAGTAGCTACATGAGCCATGTGCTTCTTTTTCTCAAATCTCTTCTTCTTCAATTGGGGACAATCAAACTTGATATGTCCTGACTTTTTGCACTCATAGCAAATGATGGGATCCTTCTCTTTGATATCATTCTTGAAGCCCTCTTCTCTTTGGAATCTTCTTTCTTTTTTGAACCTCGTGAATCTTTTGAATCTCTTGGAAAACATAGTCATATCTTTATCTTCATCTTCCCCGTTAGAATCAATTTTTTCTTTTGTTGCTTTGAGAGCAACTCCAAGTTTCTTCTTTTCAACTTTCTTCTTCCTTTCATCCTTCCTTTTGTACATCATCTCATGTGTAAGAAAGGAACCAATGAGCTCTTCCAACTTGAGACTCTTGAGGTCTTTTACTTCTATGATAGTCATCTTCTTTGAATCTCATGATTCGGAAAGAGAGTAGATCATCTTCCTTACAAGTTTATATTCCGAGATCACTTCCCCATAGCCCTCCAAATCATTCACAATCACAGAGAATCGGTCAGACATGAATTTGCTGTCTTCTTCAGGATCTATCTTGAACTTCTCGTATTTGAGGCTGAGGAGCCTGATTTTGGTCTCCTTCACTTGGTTGGTTCCTTCATGTGTCACTTCAAGTTTGTCCCAAATCTCTTTGGAATTGGAACATGATGACACCCTTCCATATTCTTCCGGGCCAAGAGCAAAAAATATGAGATGTATTGCCTTGGCATTTGTAGAGAATTTCTTGTTCTCATCATTGCTCCAAGTCTCCATGCCACTATTTGGTGTGGTGTAACCACTCATGATGATCTTCCAAGCTTCAAGATCAAAAGTTTGAATGAATAACTTCATGTGGTTCTTCCAATAAGAATAATTAACTTCATTGAAGAAGGGATGCTTTTTGGTGGGTTGAGAATCGCCCCAAGCTTCAATTGTAACGCCCTGGGTTTAGGGGTCGGATGTTACTCGAGTAAATCGGGTTTGAGTGGTGGGCTCGTTTTAAATTAAATTGGGTTTTGGTTTAATTAAAAGAGTTTGATTTCATTAATGGCATTTTGGTAAATTTTAAATGAAGGGGAAATAAGATGACAAAAAGGGGGTTTTATTTGAAAAAAATGCTCATCTTCTTCATTCCACCATTTTTGAAAACCTAAAACCCCTCTTATCCCCTAAATCACTATTTCATCAAATCTCTTCATCAATTCAAGGGCTCTCTTCGAGGTAATTGCGTTTTTGAACTCTCCTCATGATTTCCAACATTTCCATAGCTTTAGTTTTCATAGAAATCCTCTTTTTGAGTTTTTGAAGTTTTCAAGCTTGAAGAAAAGCATGAAACTTTAATGGCTTATTGGCTTGTTTTTTATTTGTAGAGTTTAGATTTGAACTAATCTCACCCTAAGACACCTTATATCTCAAAATGGTGGGATTTTAACAAAAATCTAGAAAAATATTTTAGGGGTATATTTAAAGTGTAAAAATTTGTGTTTTGGGAATGGTTTTGTGAAAAATTGTTGGGCTGATGTTATAGTAACATTGGGTATGTGTTTTAGATTTTTTTGATGATTTTTGAGGGGTTATAGTGTTGGTTTGAATGGATTCTCGTAGCTACTGCTGTAGGTGATTTTTAAGAGTGGAAAATGGGAGTTTTAAGGTGTTTATGTGGGGAAATGAAGGGATGATGGTTGTACATCCTTATGGTGATGTTTTGGACATGTTTTGGAGTGTTTTAAGTGTTTAAATTGAGAGGTAATGGCTGGGTTTTGCTGGAGTACGAAAATGGGATTATTTGGGAGGATTTCGGCTTTGAATTGTTGAGAAAATGTTAGGGAATTGAGAGATGATGTGTAACAGTAAATTTGCGGTTGATTAAGAGGTTAATACATTGCTTTTGATTGGTTAGAAATAGCAGATTTGGCCTTGGGAGGTTCGGGCACGATTCCGAAAGTTATGGAGGCTTGAGTCGGCTTTGCTTGGTTTGCTTAAGGAAATATGGTGAGTGGAAATATTTTAAGTAACGTTTTGGTTCAAAGGTGGTTTTGAAAGAGTTTGGATTGAGCTTGAAAGGTCAATCTAAACTCAAGAGTAAGTTAATGTGTATCGCCTCTTTAAATTCCCCTTTCACCGTTTGTTTTTCAATTACTTGAAATGATAGCTTGATATGCATGAAATTTCAATACTTTGGGAGGAAGCATGTTGTTTGTTATTATGTTGTTGATCATGCGTGACGAAATTAATGGTTATGTTGATATGCCTTGTAAAATATCTATGAGTTGGTGCAGGTTGTGTACGGAAATGGTAAGTAAGACCACTTGCGGTTGGTAAGGTTGTAAGTAGTAAGTTTGTGCATAATTGTGGATGTTGTTACAAGTCGTTGGGTCGTGCATGATATAGTGTGTTCATGTCGCATGATGGTGATTTGCATATCGTGTTGCATGGTTGGTATCGAACCTCACGTGATGGTTGTCGTTGCTCCGGTGATGTGTGGTCCCGCCGGTAGCGACTAGTATAAGACTCCGGTGATGTGTAGTCCCGCCAGTAGTGACTAGTAGAAGAGTACTTTGATGTGTAGTCCCATTGGAAAACTACTAGTCGAAACGGTGATGTGTAGTCCCACCGTGTGTGTTTTGGTTATGCTTGTGCATACCATGTATTGTTCATGTTGTGTCTCACTATATCATTCCCTTTTTAATGGTTTTGCTTTAAATCTAGGATCATGCCTTTATGCATACCATGGAGTGTGATGCCATGATAAATGCCTATATTGTTGACATGTGGTTGAACTTGTATGCTAGTAGGAGGATTATGTCGTTGGATGAATTGTATGTGTTGGCCTTTATTTTAAAGAAAGCTTTGAACCCTGCATTGTCGTTGTTATATTTTTGAGCTCCGCTCACTAAGCTTTATGCTTACGCTCTCCTTTTTCCGACAATGCAGATCATTAGCTTAGAGTTAGCAAAGAGCAAGAAAAGGGCGTCCAAGCGTGTGGTAGTTTGCTCAAGTATGGTTTGTTAAATAATGTAGTAGTTTAGCAATGGGGAATGCTACGTGTTTTAGGAGCGTGTATCTAGACTCATTTGTGTTGGCTTTATGTTGTTAATGCTTGTGTTTAAAGGCTTATTACCATGTTCCATGTTTGCTTGTGTGCTATGTTTTAAGGCATGAAAACCTTGTTATGAAGTGTTTATGTAAGTGTTTGCTTCTTAGGAATGATATGGTCTAGTATATGTATGTTTAGAATGCAAGTTTCTCTTAAGTGTGGATGCCTTGATGTTAATGCTCTGTTGTTAGTTTAAATTGCTTCATATGATGTTCCATGGTTGTTAAATGTTGTATGGGCGTTTGTTTGTGGCTAAGCGAGTCGTAAATTGCATCTAGAGTTGGGCCTTAGTGCATTTTGCTGCTAATCTGAGTTTTGCAGTGCAGGGCGTATCGGTACGCCCAAGGGCCGTATCAATACAGTCCTACCCTTTGGGACTCAAATTAGGCTTAGCGTACCGATACACGGGGGTGTATCGATATGCCAAAACCTCTCTGGAAATCTGAGATGTTGACGAGATTTTGGCGTATCAAAACGGGACCCAGGCATATCGGTACGGTTGTTTATCGTTGACCGTGAGAAGTTGACCAGCGAGGGCGTATCGGTACGGTCAACCAGTGTACCGATACGGTCCCTGTGTTGACTATGGGCTGTTGGCCTAGTCAAGGCGTATCGATAGGCCCTTATAGTGTATCGATACGGCCTGTTAAAAAGAGTAAAATGGGTTGTTTTAATTGCTTGTTGCGTATGCTTCGTACCCTTTTATTGTGTTTCTGTTGTCGTGTTTCGCGTAGGATGTATGAATGCCTCTAGACAAGATAATAAAAAAATAGGGTTGCTAATCGGAGTGGGACCTTAACGGGTTTCGCTTCGGTTTTCCCCGTGTAACCCGTTCGGACCGGTCAGTCGTCCAGACCATGACGAGGGGGTTACATCAATGGTGGAGGAGGAAGTCATGGATGACCTTGTAGATGATTGCACACTTCTTGGATCTTCTCGATAGGTTGTAAGACCTTCCAATGAGCCAAGCTCCGATACCAAATGTTGAGAGTGGCAATCAATCGAATAAAACCAAGAGGGGTGAATTGGATTTTTAAAGAGTGGTGGACACTAATTGCAAAGGTAGAAAATTGCAAGGAAATTTAGAGTGGTTCAACTCCTTCAATAGAGTTTACATCCAATGCCTTAGTGACCACACTAAGGATTTTCCACAAATCCACTAATTTGTCTTTCCTTTAAGGATAAGTAGTAAACTTACACAATTCAATAGACTTATGTACAAAGGAGCAAACTAGAAAATCCTCACAAGGAAGGTGTCTGCAAAGTCTAAGCTCTCTCACACACCCAATGAACACTAGCAAATGGATTACAATGAAGAGCAAGAGTAGTGTTTACAAGAAAGTTGGAAAATTAAGCACAAAATGAGTTCTTGATTGCTTAAATGTTTTGATAGACTTTCTTGTTCTTGCTGAGATGGTTTTGCCTTGTTTTTGTATCCTCTCTATCAATTATAACCGTTTGGAGTCGTTGGGGATGACATAAAGCCGTTACCTACCTGAAAATAGAGCATTTATAACACGAGGGATCGATCCTTTTTCATAAAAATATGATTGTTACAGTGAAGGGATCGGTCCTTTTGCACTTGGAGGCTGGAAGCAAAAATGGAACAAATCTTCCAACCAATGTATCGATCCCTTTTATTAGGGGAGTGATCCTTTTTACCTTGGAGATTGGGAAAATAGATTTAGTGCAAAACCGGATCATACTTGTTTTGAAAAAGATCAGCTAAAGTTAAAAATCATTCGAAACAAAGTTTTCAAGTTTGTTTGGACTTTAAGTTATTTTCGAAAGATCTAATATATTTAATTAAGTCCAAAAACATTTTTCTTTTAATTTGTTATATCAAAATATTAGTTCAACGTTATAGTCGAAGTTTATAACTTTTGACTTTCAAAAAGTCAATAAAGGAAAATTTTCATAAGACGGGTACATTAATCAAACTTAGAATTAAACTACAAGGGTAAGCTACTCAAATGACCACTCAACTAGGGGTTGGTATCAATTTGACCACTATACTTTTAACTTTGGAAATATGACCACTCAACTATGTAAGTAGTCCTAATGTGACCACCTGCCGTTAAAACCTAATGAAAGGAGTGACGCGGTAGTTAGTAAAAAAATTTATAATTACATATTTGGTCCTCGTTAGTTATACATTCTATCAATTTGATCCTAATTTTAATTAAATAAATTAAACATTCAATTAGGTGGTGACACGTGTCACCTGATTGGATGAGGAAAATTAAATTAAGAAAACATTGTCTGGGCGGGATCCAAGCACAAATTTGTGATATAAATCACTAACTTTACTATATGCCTTAGGTGAGAACTCGGGCATGGTGGTCGGAGATGATTAACAGTGGTGAGATATTGAACTGTGATGAGAGGAGATGAAGAGTGTTGGTTGTTTTAAAGTTGAATTAGGAAGAATACTTAATAAAGGGACATTTTCATTAACAAAAAGAATGACAATACTATAGGGTTTTTTCTTATGCCCAATTTACATTTGTTATATAGGCTTGAAATTAACAAACTCATAACAACCCAACAAATTAACGAACTTTAAACTAATATAAAATTGATTAACAGGAACGTTAATGCTTAACATTCTCCCCGGTTTTTCAACCTCTTGATCTCTTCAAATTGATGTTTCAAGCAAACATAAACTTGAGTTGGTTCAATAAGTTGGTTCTTGATCAGAACATAAACGGAACAAAAAAAATGCTTTTGTTCTTCAGCCATCCGGAATTCCTTCAAAAAATCTTGTATTTCTTACTTGGTGGTTTACTGAGAATCGAAGGTTTTCTTCATCCTTTCGTTCTTCTTTACTCACTTTTTTGTCCTACAATTTATTTTCATCCGAAATTCCTTCTGAAAACTCTTCTTCCTTCATCTTCATTGTCTTCGTTCACCATTTATTTGATCCTTCTTTTTTGTTGAGAGCAAGGCGATTAAGCTATAAACTCTCGGATGCAATCTAAAGCCCTTATTCGAGCAAGAAGACACCCTCTTATGTTTGTTTAATGGAGAACAAGGTTGTTAAACTCTATACTCCCCCAGAAATTTTCTTCCCATGTAAACTTGGTTGTTAAGCCTAAGATTCATGTACAACTTGTGTATGAAGCAGATTGACAATGAAGAAATGAAAATTCACTATTCTTGAACAAAATTCTAGCATTCACCAGCTTCTAACATCACCAGTAGATTGTAACACAAGCAACAAATGCAAATATATGATCTTCACGAGAATATGTTGATTGAACTGGAACCAAACAACAGATGAAAAATAACCCCTTGAAACAATACTTGACCGAGAAGTAAGTTGTAAGCAATGATAGAGAAAAATCAATAGTTGAGCATCTTTTTTTCTTTAACAAACATCGACAACTCACAAATGTATAAGTTTTAGCAACTAAACTAAACGAGAACTAAAAATACCAACTCAACAAATGATGCAATCAGTGGTTCAATTCCAAGAAATCTAAGAAAGAAATTTGTGATTAGCACGATGTTGCTAAACAAACATGGGCAGTCCCATTACCCATCAAATCCAATTGAGACTCTTGTATTCCATTTTCATTCACTCTTCGAATCTCAATTACAGTTCAAGAACAACTAATGAAAGCTAAAGAGAGATGAAATTAACTATCAAAGCTACTATTAAACAACCAAGTAATTGCATTGCAACATAACTACTACCACATCACATCAATTTTCATTTTTAGTAACCTCATTCCAATCCACACAATGCTCTATCGAGATTATTCAACCAACCAGTGAGCAAAAAATCAGACAAGAAAAAAATCGAAAAGACCTCACTAAGAATTGAAGTCGAAATTGAATCAGATAGCAACCCATTGAAATCAAAGACCATTTCTAATCTGAACAAACTTCTGAGTATAGGTCAGCAAACCTCGCGACAGATTTCAAAGAAACAATACTGGTGAGGAAATAAAGCAATGATGATGATGAACCAGAGTCAAATCTGATATCTGAAAAAACAGTCATCATTCATGGTGGCGTCAAAATTGCAAGTGAAAGATGACTATCGAAGGAAGCGATGGTGAATCTACGACTAAAGAATGAAACAACGGAGGCAGCTGAAGAAAATTAGCGTAAAGATCGTCGGTATAGAACTGGAATGGTTGCGATGATGATGGACATAATGGTTCGTTGAACTAGAACTAAAGTCAAGGAAAAAACAAAACTTGAAACGGTGAATAAAACTCGAACGACAACAACGGAAGAAAGACGACTTCAGGACCATCGGCGATTGATACCATGTGAGAACTCAGGCATGGTGGCCGGAGATAATTAACAGTGATGAGAGGAGATGAAGACTGTCGGTTGTTTTAAAGTTGAACGAGGAAGAATACTTAAGAAAAAAGACATTTTCATTAACAAAAGAATGGCAATATTATAGTGTATTTTCTCAAGCTCAATTTACATTTGTTATATAGGCTTGAAATTAACAAACTCATAATAGCCCAACAAACTAACTAACTTTAAATTAATATAAAACTGATTAACTGGAACGTTAATGCTTAACACCTTATTTGTTTTATAAATGCCATGGAAGTGCAAACGAATGTGGAGTAGGGAGACTCGAACATGACATATTTGTGATACATAAAAACATCTAAATCACTGCAAATAAATATAATGATCAAATTAAAGTTGATAAAATTATATATATATATATATATATATATAAACATATTAAATTATAGTTAATGCATAATTTAAAATAAAAAGTGGTTTAATATTTTTGTATTTTTAAACTAAATTTATTATATATTTATTTTTTAATTAAACATATATAATCATTAAATTAATTTTTTAATTTAATTAATAATTTTAATTTTTATTAAAAATATCAATTAAATTATTATATATTTTAAACTATATTAAAAATAAATTTTTTAAATTATAATAAAAATTCATTTATCGAATCCAAACTCATGAATATAATTAAAATGAATTTATCTTGTGATTTGTGTTATATGAAAATTTCATTTAGCGAATTCAACTCACAAACATAATTTAAATTAATTTATCTTGTAATTTGTGTTATATTAAAAATTTCATTTAGCGAATCTAAAATTTTTAAAACTACAAAATATAATTCAGTTTAAAAATAAATTTTTTATTTGGTTGATTATATATGTGAAATTAAAAATAAATGTAGAAAAAATATATAATAAATTTAGTAGAGATGGACACGGGTCGGGTAGGGTCGGATTTGCAGACATGCTTGTTTCTTTAAGTTGTAACTTGTAACTCCAACTTTCAAAAACACTGACCACTTAAGTGCATTCCGTAACTCATCAATTGAATAACACAAACAAGCATGTATGTGATATCAGTACTCCAAGGATTCAAAGTTTCAAAGAAGTTGAAAAATCTCCGATAGCTTCTACTTGGTTATAGCAAATATGAAATGATGAACTACAAATGAAACCTGTGTAAATAGATTCACTTTTAAATCCAAATAATATAACCTAATACCATATATCAACGATGGTTCAAAAAAAAGAGATAAATAGAAATAAAATCTGGTCTTATGGACAATGAGAGTTTGAAACGGAATAAAGAAACTCTGAACAATCTGGAGAATCTAAAGAGCGAGTGGGAAGGGTTATGGTGAAATTTGTGATCAGAGATGAGAAGTTTGCGATGGAAGATTTGTGATCTACTGATCTGCTCTGCGATGGAAAGAGAATTTTAGGGGATTAGAGTTGTGAGTTCAAAGTTTAAACACGATGAAAACTGAAAAGAGTATTTTGCGATGGAAAGGGAATTGGGGAAAAATTAAAGAAAAGGGTAAAATTGTAAGAGACAAAATATAATATAAATAAATAAAATATTATTTAAGTACATGGTCGGGTCGGGTAGGGTGTTTTCCCTCCAAAACCGAACATTTCACAAACTCCACCCGACCCGAACCCGATTTTTTTAAAAAAAATCTGACCCTATCAGATCAGGTCGAATTGGAATCCGTCGGATTCGGGTTTCGTGCCCATCCCTAGATGGGAGATTTGTGATCTACTGATTTGCTCTGCGATGGAAAGAAAATTTTAGGGGATTAAGGATGTGAGTTCAAAGTTCAAACATGATGAAAACTGAAAAGACTATTCTGCGATGGAAAGGGAATTGGGGAAAAATTAAAGAGAAGGGTAAAATTGTAAAAGACAAACTATAATATAAAAAATAAAAAATATTATTTAAGTACCCGGGTCGATTCGGGTAGGGTGTTCTCCCCCCCCCCCCCCAAATCTGACACCCCGACTCGAAAGTGAACATTTCACAAACTCCACCCGACCTGAACCCGAATTTTTTAAAATAAAATCGACCTTATCGGATCAGGTCGGATCGGAACCCATCAGATTTGGGTTTCGTGCCCATCCCTAAAATTTAGTTTAAATATACAAAAAGTCTTTAAACCATTTTTTATTTTAAATCATGAATTAACTATAATATATATATAATGTTATCAACTTTAATTTAATTATTATATTTATTTTAGTGGTTTAGATGTTTTTATATATTCCAAGGATGTCATATTCGAGTTCTCTTACTCTACATTTATTTGTATTTTCATGGCATTAACAAAAAATACATATATTAAAGTTAGTGATTCATAGCATAAATTTGTGCTTGTCGCAGTGGCTAAGGCATGCCACTTGCCCCTGTCTTGTCCAAGTTTGAATCCTGCCTAGGCCATGTTTTCATGGTTACATTTTCCTCATCCAATCAGGTGACACATGTCACCACTTAGAGGTGGCAATCAAGTCGTTCAATTTGAGTTCAGTTTGGTTTGATTTTTGGTTCGAGTCTCATTCGTTTCAGGTTCTATTCGGGTTGGATCGTGTTTGATTCCTATTTAGATAGGGATTATGCAATTTCAGGTCAGGTCAAATCAATATCGGATCAGTTAAATTTTGATTCATGTCAATATCAAATCGGTTGATTTTTTGGGTCTGGTTAGTATCATATCAGTTGGTTTTCAGTTCGAGTCAATTTCAATTCGGTTGATATTTTGGGTTTGGTCAATAACAAATAGACCAATTTCCGATTTTAGTCAATCTTCGAATCTTTAGGTCAATTAGAGTTGAGTTGGATGTGTATTCAATTGAGCATATATAGAATTATTGATATATTCACGTAAAAAATGTATTTTTTGTCAATCTTATCATTTAGGCTCAATTTCAACTCTTGATTGTTTAATGTTTTGAATTAAACCATCATTAAGAGATGATAACCTAACACAAACTCAACCTATAAGGCTTGTTAAAGTTTAAAATTTGAATTTCGTATTGTGTTCGTTATTGAATTTCAATTGATTATTTTCTATTTTTTAAAATAAAGTTTTGCATAATTTTTTAAGACGGAAAAATTTGATTTTACGATATTAAAATTAGACTATTTGAAAATTATTTAGTAAAATATAATTTTATCATATTTATTTATTTATGGGTTAAAATCAATTTAGGTATGTTTTAATTGTGGCACGAGTCGGGTTTTTAGTCCACTTGAACCCAACTCGAAAATAAATACCCTAAACCTAACCTGACCTAAACGCATTCTATAAAAATCCCGACCCGACCCAAAAATGAATACCCTAAACCTGACCCGATCTATAGAAAAAATAATTTTCGGGGCCTAATTGTAAAAAATAATTTTAGGGGACTTAATTGTAAAATAATAATTTTAAGGACTAATTGTACGTAAAAATTCAATTTTAAGGACCTAATTATAAAAAAATATATATAGTGGCATTATTATAAATATCCCTAAAAATTTAGGGAAAATTACACAATTAGTCTCGTGTCAGGTCCAATCGGATATTTTCCACCCTAAACCCGACCTGACTTCATCCTCAATAAAAACTCGACCCGACCCCAATTTTTTATTAAAAAATCTGATCCGATCGGGTAAAATACTCATTCTTATGAATATTTAATTAATATCATAAATTAAATAAAGGGAAAACTACACCGGTGGTCCCCTAACTATTACCGTTTTCCTATTTTGGTCCCAAAACTATTTTTTCAGCAAAATCGTCTCTTCTGTTACATAATTTTCCTGTTTTGGTCCCCCGACGTTAAATAGCTAACGGTTTTGCTGAAGTGGTATTTTTTAAATATTTTTTTAATATTTTTTTAATCATTTCTCTCTCTTCTTTCCCTTCTTCTTCGTCTTCTTTATTTTACCCACCATTTTCAGGCTGTTTTAATTTCTCCATACGCCATGTCTTCAGGCTGCTTGCATTTTCACTATATAGACATTGCGTTTAGTTTTCTTTATTGCGATATAATTTGATATGGTATCTTTTGTATGCTAAACGGACTGAATATATGCCTAAGAATAGGGATGTAAAAACAGGTAATCGGATGGGTTTTAGGTCGGGTACTGTCAGGTCGGGTAAAATCGGGTACAGGTCATTTCAGGTCATTTTTCTATTTTGACTCGACTCGGGTCGGGTGCGGGTCCATTTCAGGTCGGGTCCATTTCAGGTCGGGTTCATTTCAGATCGGGTCCATTTCAGGTCGGGTCCATTTCAGGTCGAGTCCATTTCAGGTCGGGTCAAAACGGGTCGGGTCCGAAGCAGATAATTGACAGGTTAATTTGGGTTCGGATACACTTCAGGTCGGGTCCATTTCAGGTCGGGTCCATTTCAGGTCGGGTTTGTTTCAGGTCGGGTCCATTTCAGGTCGGGTCCATTTCAGGTCGGGTTCATTTCAGGTCGGTTGCATTTCAGGTCGGGTGCATTTTAGGTCGGGTAATTTTAGGTCGGGTAGTTTTAGGTCGGGTAATTCAGGTCGGGGTATTTTCGGGATTGGAATTCGTATTGAGTTTGAGTTCGGTACAACCGTATAAGTAGTCGATAGACTTTAGGTTGGCCTTCGTCAATCGTCATTGATTTGGAGTTAATTATTTAAAGTCGTATCAAATTAAAATTATAAAACATTGTAGTAATTAAAAAATAATGAAAAGGGGTCAATTTGGATTGAAAAGGGGTCAATTTGGATTAAAAATAAAGTTTCACGGATTATAATGAACAAATATATCAAATTAAAATTATAAAACATTAGACAAATTTAAAAGAAAACAATGAAAAATGTTCAATTTGGAATAAAAATAATGTTTTGGGGACTGTAATGAACAAAAATATCAAATTAAAAGTATAAAAATTAGAGTAATTAAAAAACAATAAGTAGATGTCAATTTAGAATAAAAATAAAGTTTTAGGGTTTAGAATGAACAAATTTTCAAATTAAAATTATAAAACATGATGAATTAAAATATATATATATAGGGGTCAATATGGAATTAAAATAAAGTTAAGGGACTAAAATGAAGAAAATATCAAATAAAAATAATAAAACATTGGAAAATTTTAAAAAATAAATGTGGGTCAATTTGGAATAAAAATAAAGTTTTAGGATCTAGAATGATGAAAATATCAAATTAAAATTATAAAATATTGGATGAATTAAAAAACAACGAATAGGGGTCAATTTGGAATTGAAATAAAGATAAAGAGACTAGAATGAACAAAGTACCAAATTAAAATTATAAATCATCGGACGAATTAAAAAAACAATAAATAAGGGTCAATTCAGAATTAAACTAAAGTTTAGGGGACTAGAATGAACAAAATATCAAATTAAAATTATAAAACATCGGACTAATTAAAATAAAGTTGAGAGACTAGAATGAACAAAATATCAAATTAAAATTATAAAACATCGGACTAATTAAAAAAATTAAAAATGGTCAATTTGAAATACAAATAAAGTTTAGGGACTAGAATGAACAAAATGTCAAAGTAAAATTATATATTACTGGTCTAATTAAAAAACAATTAGTATGGGTCAATTTGGAATAGAAATAAAGATTTAAGGGCTATAATGAACAGAAATATCAAATTAAAATTATAAAATATTGGATGATTTAGGGTTTAGGGAAAATTCATTAATTGTTTAGAGTTCATGTATTGATACATACATACATACATACTTGTATACATTAGGGTGTAGGGTTTAGGGAAATTCATTAAGGGTTCAGGGTTCATATATTGATAGGTATATATATATACATTAGGGTTAGGGTTTATGATTTTTAGGGTTTAGGGTTTCAAGTTAAGGGAAAATTCATTAAAGGTTTAGGGTTCATACATTGATAGGTACATACATACATACTTACATACATTTTAGTCTCAATATTAGGCACTAGAATGAACAAAAATATCATCAAATGATTTATATCTAAAATATTGGAGTAAAATACAAAAATTAAAAATTAATAAGGGTAACTTTCTATGGAAAATAAAATTTTAGGGACTAAAATGAATAAAAATATCACCATATTAAAAACATTGGACTAAGTTAGAAAAAATGAATATGGGTCAATTTGGAATAAAAATAAAGTTTTAGGGACGATAATAAACAAAAAAATCTAAATTAAAATTAAAGATATTGGACTAAATCGGTGACTAAAATATAAATCAAAATCAAAGGTATTGGACTAAACTAAAATTGAGATTAAAACGAATCCAACTAAAACTAAAGAATAAAAAAGAGCTAACTGTAAAGCTCATCAACTAATAATAACTTAAAATGCAAATAACCCTTAAAATGGGCGGGATTTTTCCCCTTATTTTTTAAACTTAATTGTTTACTCAATTTCAAATGAAATTGAAAGATGAGAAATGTTCAAATGAGAATTGGATGTTGGGTTTGACTTGGGATTGAGAATTAGGATTGATTATCATTCCTTGAGATTTGGGCTAAAACTGTTAATTTGGATTAAAAATTAAATTTTAGAGACTAGAATAAATTGAAACATAAAAAGGACAAATCTAAAAATAAATTAAAACTAAATTATTAATTAGAGCCCAAATCACAAATGAATAAAATTATTAAACGTAATTACTTACCAAATTTTTATACGATGACCAAATCAAATTTAAAGCAAACCAAAAAGCTTAATAATTAATCAATTTATGAAGCATGGCCTAATTGAATGAAATTTAAAGAAACTAAACCAAAAGTTAGAATTAAAAAAAACAAACTAAAACCTAAAAACCCTAAACCCTAATCATCTAATTAATGAAGGACCTAAAGGATAATTAACCCCTAAGAAAAAAAAACCCGCCCACCTTTCCCCGTCAATTTGAAATCGGCGGCAGCAACCCCCAAACTTTCCCCCCATCAATTTAAGAAAACTTCCCCCCCCTAAACTAATTTTTTTTTAATAGTTATAATTAATTTTTTTAATAAAATATATTTAAATTTAATAATCACAATTAATAAATTAATTTAAATTTTAAATAATTTGTTTTAAATTCATCCATCATAACTTATTAATTTAATAAAACTTTTAAATTTTGAATATTTTTTTAATAAAATAAATTTAAGTATGTTAATTCTTATTAAACTTCAGAAATAATTTATATTGAACGAATTAGTACTAAATTAATTTAATAAATTAATACTTTAAATTTATTAACACTTTAAATTTATCAAATCGTAGACTTCCTCAACTATATGTAAGGTAAATATCAAGTCATGTCAATATCAGTTCAGGTTAAAAATAGGTCGGGTTCAAAGCAGTTCGGGTCAATTAACAGGTCGGGTCCAAAACAGGTCGGGTCCAAAACAGGTCGGGTTCAAAACAGGTCGGGTTCAAAACAGGTCGGGTCCAAAACAGGTCGGGTTCAAAACAGGTCGGGTAATATCGGATCTCGGGTCAATTCAGTCGGGTAAAATCGGTTATCTGCCAGGTCGGCTTCGGGTTCGGGTTCGTTTCAGTCGGGCGCAGGTCGGGTTTCAGGTCCACGGTAACAGGTCCAATTCGGGTTCGGGTCGTTTTCAGTCGGACGCAGGTCAGGTTCGGTCACTACAATAACAGGTCGAATTCGGGTTCGGGTCAACAACAGTCGGTTACAGATCAGGTTCAGGTCATTAAATTTTCAGGTCAAATCAGGTTCTGACTCGAGCAGGTTTCAGTCGGGTTTTCAAATCGGGTCAGCTTTTTACATCCCTACCTAAGAACTGGTAGAGCTTTACACAGCAAGTATTTTAGCTGCTCTAGTTTGACACTAGCGTCTATATCCTTGTGGGTATTCTGTCAAAGAACAGAAAATAAACAAGAATAACAACCAGAAAAAAGACAACAAAAAAGAGGGAAGTGGGACGCGCATTTGGCAGATAGATTACATTGAGAGAGAGAAGTTAAAGGTTTCTACCTTGACAACCAAAACTTCGCGCAAACAAGCTTTACAATTGCAATTTCCACAGCATAATGGACATACAGCCTCGACCTCATCCCTTGTTTTCTCGGGATACATGTTTCATCCCAAACAATTCAACTTACCACTTCTCAATACACTCGTAACAATAAAGTTTCCTTCCGCATCTGGAACAAAAAACAACACCGCTTTTATCGTTCCTCTGGCACTGATGACACATTAAACTTACAAATTCTTTGCTTTTATTCGACTTATCCTACAATGCAAAGAGTTATTCTTCTTAGACATAGTGCAATTTTGAACATGAAGCGAATACATTAGATATAAAGTGGTTACTGCTTCACCATTACAATTCACCTATTCGTAAAACTACACTATATAATCAACAAAACTCGAATGTTTAGTTCCACTGTTAAATATGGATGAGGTCATATATCTGCTGGGAAATTAAAGTAAGCCAGTAAATTTCACGTTATTAGTTTTCCATTTTAAAATATGAAAGTGAAAACATTGTTTAGCAATTTCGTATTTTCCTGTGTAAATATGAACATATAAAAACAAAGAAAAAAAATACGATACAAATATGTTGAAATTACCTTCTCGAAGGACTTTCTATCTCTCGCGGAGCCATTCCTAACGGCCTTACCAGAAGAGCTGAGTTTTTCACGGGAATTGACTTTCCCTTCGCCGGAGTCCACTATCTCATTCACTGAATTTTCAGAACCAACCTTACTCCCCTTGATATCAAGCTTCGTTTTCTCTTCCCTTTTGCGCTCCCTGGCCAACATCTCAGTCAAGACAAGCCTGTCCTCTTCTTCCGATCCACCGCTCAAGTCCTCTCTTCTCTTCTTCTTCTTGTTCTTCTCCGATCCGCTGAATTGGCCTCTCACACTACCACTGATCTTTAACTTGCAGAATTTACAACCATTACCGTCATCCCTATCTCCTCAAATTCTTTTCTGTTCTTGTCTAGTTCTTTGCAAATAGTGCTTCTTCTCGCAGAACGCCTTTGAAGGCAACGCCATTTCGCTGCATCGCCACTTACCAGGATTGGCGCTCCTCTTGCACCGTCGATCGGACGGTTGATCCATGGCAGAGTAGGTAAATAATGCAACCGCTTAAATGGTGGGTAAAATAAAGAAGATGAAGAAGATGGAAAGAAGAGAGAGAAATGATTAAAAAAATATTTAAAAAATATTTAAAAATGACACATCAGCAAAACCGTTAGTTATTTAACGTCGGGACCAAATCAGGAAAACTATGTAACAGAAGGGACGGTTTTGCCGAAAATAATAATTTTGGGACCAAAATAGAAAAACGATAATAGTTAGAGGACCACCGGTGTAGTTTTCCCTTAAATAAAAGACTAAACCAAATAAACAATTAAAAGTAAACAAATAAAATTATATATATATATATATATCAAAATTGATATGAAATGGAGTAACTTTATTTTACAATCTTGCATATCAAATATTTTTAATGAAAAGTTATTGAATAAATTTTACAAAAGTTAGTTGCTAATTAATAATATAATAAAAAAAAATAAAATATACATATTTACTATTTATCGTACTACTAAAAATAAATAAAAATAATTTATTCGTTCATTTCAGCTTAATTATCTGGTCAAAATCAGGTTGATGTTCGGTTTGGGTCAGGTTTAGGCAAATTAAATTTAGGTTATTTTTAGTTCAGATTACTTTCGGTTTGAGTTACTTTTGGTTTTGGTTGATTTTCGGTTCGAGTTACTTTCAGTTTAGTATATTTCGAGTCGGTTTGGTTCGGTTTGGTTTTGGTTTTGGTTCGGGTCAAGTTTAGACCGCAATGTTCGAGTCTATATCAGGTCGGGTAAATCAGTTCGAGTTTCGGGTCAAGTTTGCTAGGTCTATCACCACCTGATTGAAGGAAGAAAATAAATTTGTTAAATCAAATATAAGAAACGATGATCAATTGATAGAATGTATAAGTAACGAGGACCAAATGTGTAATTATATAAATTTTTATTAATTGTCACGTCACTCCATCCGTTAGGTTTTAACGACAGGTGGTCATATTGGAATAGACTTGGCAAACTTGACCCGAGACTTGAGACCTGAACCGATTTACCCAAATTGAGACCCGAAATCAACCTGAATAGGATGACTCGAATTTGACCCGAAACAAATTGAACCGAACTAAAATCGACCCGAATTTTAGTTGAACGAAAAATAAACTCGAACCGACTTTCAGCCAAACCGAATGGACCCGAACCGATTTTCAACCGAACCGAAAGCAACCTTAACCGAAGGCAACCCATAATAAAAAAATATATTAAAATAAAGAAAGAAAGAAAGAAAGAAAGAAAGAAAGAAAGAAAGAAAGAAATGTGAATTGTTGTACAAATCACTAAAAAGTCAAATATACATACTATATAAAGTGATATATAGGGTGTAAAAAACTAATTCGGCCTAAAAATCCGACTAGTCTTATATTAACTCGATATTGACCCGACCCGAAATCAACCAACTTGATACTAACCGAATCGAAAATCAACCGACCCGACTCGATACCTGAACCGAAATCACCATAAATTCGAACTCAAACTGAACGTCCGAACCGAAATTAAACTGAATATAATCAAACGAAAATGACCCGAACCGAATGACTTGTTTGCCACCTCTACATTGGGACTACTTACATAGTTGAGTGGTCATATTACCACAATTGAAAATATAATAGTCAAATCGAGATCAATCTCATAGTTGAATGGCCATTTGAGTAGTTTACCCTTTCTAAAAAGGTTATTGCAACAACCAAATATCTTAAGGACTATAGTGAAAAATCTTGAAACTATCAGATCAACGATAGATGTTAATAGAGGAAGATATCACACGAGAACTTAACGTAGGGACAACCGTATGTGATTATTTATTTGAATATCATATAAAAAGAACTACTATCACTTCTGCCAACCCTCTTTTAGCAACTAAACTCAACTCAAAAATTAATAATTTTTTTTATTCAATTCAAAAAAATCGACTTAATTTGGTTTGTATTGTAATTTTATAAAATTAAATCAACTTAAACAAATTAATAAATTTTGAATGGTAAAATATAACTTAAATAACTCGAAAATTTTTAGTAGTTAGTAGATCGGTTTTAAAGTTTGAGTTTAATCCCTTAACATTGCCTAATATATGTATGTCGCATATGAAGAAATGTTTATGTATATCGTATATGGTTATAGAAAATCATCTGAATTAGAATCAATTAGTATAATACCATTATAAATGTTTACAATTAAATTTGAACAGAAACTCGAACAACTCAATATGACTTGCCTTAACTCGAAAAAGTTTCAAATGAATTTGAGTTATAAAATAAGACTCGTCAAGTAAAAAAAAAATTTTTGACTCAACTCAATTGGAATACTTACCCCTACCTCTAGTTAGTCTTGCGTGATAAGCAATGCTCAACCCTACCTAGGGACGAAGCTATGAATTGGTTGGGAGGGGTTGTTGTCCCTCCCAAAATATTTCGGTATAAAAGCATTTGATATTTATTTTAGTCTAAATATTAGTCAAATAAGGTCTCTGTTACTCCCATATTTTAAATTTAATGTCAGAGTTTGAAATGTAATGTTGTGAATGTAACAAACAAAGTTGAGAGGATTAGTTTCATAATAAAATATCTATTATATTCGATTCAGAGTAGTCGATCAATAAATAAAATACCAATAATTATTATTATTTTGAATAGTCTTATGGTGATTACAATGTAGTATCTGTTTATATGTGTTCTTAACCATTTGACAATGCACACATCTTACATATAAAGCGATTTGAACTTCGGTGTATAAACATCATCCGCTTTTCCACTGAGACTAATTGTTGGGTTAAAAAATAGCAATAATTAAAAAAATACCATTTATGTTGAAGATATATGGTAAGTAATTTAATTTCAGTTTATAATTAATGTATAAACAGACAAAAAGAAAACCTAAGGACAAAATGGTGAAAACCAAAACAAATCGAAAAGGTGGAGAAAGCAATAGAAAATATAAAAAGAAAAGAAACCCTTATTATGTATAGAGTGATGTGAGATCTGCATAGAAAGGAAGGAAAACACAGGCTTTCCGATATTCTTCTTCTTCTCCTCCTCCTTTCATTTTCTACGCTTCAGTTTCGTTCGATATTTTCTTTCTCTCGTCTTCTCTTTGTCTCCACCTCCACCATTTGCTGTTTCTCTTGTCTTTTTTTTATTCGGTTGTTGTGGATACCTAATGAGATCATGAGAATTCGAAAGAACAAGAAGCTGTCGTCGCTGCTATTCCCGCAAGGTTCAAGGCCGGACGGTATCCACGTTTGCCGGCTCAACCAGTCGACATGGGATGTCGTTCCTTTATCTCCAGAACCACAGCGGGTAACACTTCTCGCTCCCTTTAATCTCCTTGTTTGTTTCTTAGGGGCACGGCAGATCTGCTTTCTCCTCCTCCTCCGCCATTGCCTCCGTTTTTCTGCAACCTTTTTCCCATTTAGGGTTTTAACAAAACCCTAAATTCTCTCGTTCTCGTGTGTTACTCTTTCCAAATACTCGATTTAGGTTAAAGGATTTTCTTCGTTTCCGTGTATTATATCCTGATTTCGGGTTTTTATTTGTTTTCTAGCTTGGTTTATTGGTTTCTTTTTTGAAAAACCCAGTTCGAATATGAAGATAGCTTTAATGGAAATGGGAGCACCGGCGATTCTATCGGTGCTGTTGAGAGGTAATTTACTTCATATGCTTCGATTCGAACCCATTTTATCAATTTGCATCGCGGTATTGTATTAGGGTTTTTAGTTATCCGTTTCAAAAGAAAATAAATTTTGTTGATTCCCTTGAAAAATGAAACCCAGTTTGTTTTGTTATTACTCGAAATGCAGCGTAGCTACAATGGTGGGGAGCAAAGAAGAAGCAATTATGAAAGTGGGAGGCATGGTTATCGATGAAAACGACGATAACAATGAGATTAAAACAGCCGAGCAATTCGAGTTCGAGAGCCAATGCGAAGAAGAAGAAGAGGATAAGGAATCCAATCAAGAGCCAGCTCTGCTGAAATCTTGCAGCAACAACAGCAGCAACGGCGGCGATAGTGGGAATAATATTAATCCCGGCAAGAAAGCCGAGAATTACAACAACCAACCGACGGAGAGCCGCCGAGGACGAGCCCGAACATCCAGGAGAGGCTCGTCGTCAGGATCGAATCCGTATGAATTTTACTATTATTCTGGGTTTGGGCCGTCGTGGGGGAAAAAGAGACGCGGCGGCGATAAAGTAAAGGGAATCAACAAGAATCTTCATATTGAGTCTGAAGAGGTCGAAACCAACGGCAGCGTTATCACTGCCCAAAACAATTCGGCGCTGTCGTCTTCTTCACAAATCGACGATAACGAAGAATTTGATTATGAGGAGGAAGAGGAAGAAGATGGCGAGAATGGAGACAGTGGCAAGAAACGAATGAGGAAGCCCATCAAAGCAAGATCGTTGAAGTCCCTAATGTGAAGGGGGGGAAACCAAAAAAACAAAAAAGTATGGGGATTTGTTTTTGTATTTTCTCTTTTTGTGTATAACTTAGTTGTGATTTTCGTGTTTTTTTTTCTTCTTTGATTTCCCTTTTATGGTAATTTGATTTTTAGGGTTTTAAAGTTTTAACTGATTTACTGGAGTAATTTCTTTGCTGGCATCGCTTTTTTGTTTTGTCCGTGAGTGAGTCGGGTGGACCAATAGGGGATATAATTAGTTAATATCTGGAAATGGAGGGTGTTTTTTGTCATTTTAGTGTATATTTTATCCTTTTCGGCTGATCTTTTAAAATTTGGGTGATGTGGCGAGAGGAAAATCTTTGTTCAAAATTGTGGCGCGTTTGGCGTCTCGTAAATCTTATTGGGCCACGTCTCCTTTGTTTTTTGGTTTGGTCAAAGTTATTTTCTCCTCCCTTCTCCTGTCCGGTTCCTCCCTCCGTCGTCTTTGGTCAAACATGATTCCGGTGAGGCAAACAAATTTTATTTTTCAATTTCCCGAGGCAAACTCTGGTCCGCAGCACTCACCTAGTATTATTTTTTTTAGTATTTTTAATATAATTTCATGGTAATACCTGTTTTCTTTTTAACATTAGATAAGTTTTTAATAATCGTTCGAATTCGAATCGTCTAAAATATTGTTGTGTTAGGACCGTTCTTTAAATTCAATGATACCAAACAAACGAAGATACCGTTAAGACAGCTACGGCTGTCATGGGATTAAAACTACGAATGTTGGGTTTTCAACGTCCAGACAGCATTTGTGGGGTACCATACCATTGAGGCTCAAAAGTATTCCGTTTGAAACCAATTGGACTCTCAGTTTATTCCACATATTGGGCGGGCTATAAACCTAACTTGTTTGAAGTTTTATTTCCCAGCTTAGGTTAGCCAATTCTAAATGGGTTTCAAGTCTATTGAGGGCATAAGTTGAGGCCGGAAATTATATCATGGGACATTTTTATGGACGAAGCCTCATATAGTGTGAAAGGGGATGTTGTTTCACCCATAATTTTTTTGTGACATTTTAAGTTGTTTTTAGTTTACATATTAATTAAATAAAGTTTTTCATTTTTTTATTTTTAAATTTAAATACTTAATAGATTTTTGTCCCTTACAATGTTTGATCCTAGCACCTTCTCTTGACATTCTCACCACTTCACCTATTGTTCTAACAAACGAAAATCAACTTTAACATTTTTTCCGTGTCTTTTTTTACCAAGTATATCTTTATCATACTTTTACATAATATTTTTTAAACACATTTTTTTGAAGTTGCCATTTGAGTGGTAAAGAGAAAAAAATAAAATTAAGTGATTTTTATTAGTTGAAACTATAACTAATATTGTAAGGACTAAGGAGAGTCCATGACATAACTTCCGGTTGAAGTCATGATTTCTCTATATAAAAATCCTTATTCTTTTCTAAAAGAAAATCGTGAATTTGTTCCGAGCTATCAAAGTCACTTTAAACTGTTGAAGTTAAGGGATGAGGTTTGAGCTTAATATTTTCATGCATGAATAGACCTAAAGGGGTGGAGGGGACAGTCGCCCCTAAAAATTTAAAATTCATATATAAATAAAAAAATTATGTATTTTTATTAAAAATCTATTTTTACCCCTTAAAATTTTATAAATTAACCCCTTTAAAATTTTGTAGGCTCGCCTCCTAACAAAAAAATCTTGTGTCCGTCTATATTTTCATGGGTTCAATCTCTTCAATAAAAAGGGTTGAGAGTTGAGATAAAGAAAAAGTTAAAGTTCACTTGTGATCCTTTTAACTTTATGTTGTGTCCGTGTAATATTTGGGAGATGCAGGTAGGGGCCCCTGTTTAAAAAACAAGGGTTGAGCAAAGCAAGGGGGACCGATTCAGGACTTGAGGCTTGGAATTTAAGCCATTGAACAGTACCTGAGAAAGAGATGGGTCGAGCACACTATCCAACTTCACCATAACCATCATAATATATGCCCAAACAATGAGAAACCATAACGCACTACCGGCCGACTATCACTCTTCTTAACAGATCAATCATAAACCCCACAGTCCAAAGTTTAAGCAGATAATGCCTAAAAAGCTTTAAAATCAATCTAATCTCTTTAATGAAGTTTTTGCTGATATGATCCCACCGTTTAAACTCATAAAATACAAACTTCAACTCTTTCATTCAACATGAATATTGAAATTCGACCTCACTAATTTTGTAGTATGGGGATAATTACAGGGTCATCAAACAAAACATGATTGTAACATTCAAACCGCAAGAATGTGGACGGAAAAGTTTGTTTTTTTTTTTCATTTTTATTGGTTATGCACCAAATTGCCATGTAATATGTACAATTTTCATAAGCTCGTTACCAAAAAGGAAAAAGAGCACTCCCTCTTTGCCGGCCATGAAAAAAATCTACAATCCTGGAATCGAACTGTAGTCGGTGTAGAAATCAGCAACTCCAGAGGCAGCCCAGAGCCGTTGATTGAACTCGTCCTGCAGCTCATCGGGCACGAACGTCGTTCTACAAAGCGGGCACGTTTTCTGGTCATGGTCCATCCAACGGTCCAAACATGCCCTGTGGAAAACGTGCCTACAGTTCCTCAACCACCTGATCTCTTCCCCTCCTTCGAACTCGTACAAGCAAACGGCGCAGCTCTCCGGTGGGTCCCCCTCGACGACAAGCTCCTCGAACTTTATGACGGGAAGGATTTCCCGGATCAAGAGAGCCGACACGGGAGGATTCTCCGGCGATGATCGGGTCGGGTTTTCCGGCCAGACGGGGTCTGTTTCGAGGAAATCGGAAAGGCCGAGGTAGCTAAAAAGCATGAAAAGCAGATTCCGGATGAAACCCAGAAAGGAAAGCGTGTGGACGAAGAGTTTTGGCAAGAAAACTTCGGTGTAACCAACCGGAAACCCCATGAAAATTAAATTCAGAAACGAAAAAGAACAACGGAATTAAATTATATAAAGAGAGAGGAAATGAAGCTTCTGCTTTCAGCTAGCTACGGGTTTGTTTTGAGATCCTCTAAATTAATTATTTATAGTCCATACTAAGATGTGAGTGATCCAGTCACTGACTGTGACGTTAATCGACAAATTATGATTGGTGGGTGAGGTAGGGCAGTGTGAAGGTGACGGTGAGAATAGGAATTGAGAAACGCTGCCGTTTGGAGGTAGTCTTCGAAAATATTATTAAAATGGAGAATCTATCGAAACATGGAACACGAAGGAGTGGGGAAGTGGAAGTGTGGGTCCGCCTAATTAGAAACCATCACAATAATTCAATTTATATAAATATATATTTATGTTTTTTCAGAAAAGAATTATGTATATTTTTTAAAAAGTTATAAGTAGAATGTATAATTATAACTATAAATAGTATATATTTGAATGAATTGTTATTGAATTCTATCGCTATAAATTATAAATGAAGTATATTTGAAAATGACCCACATTAACAAGATTTATATTATAATAAATTTTAAGAAAACATATTATGATATTTAAATCATAATAAATTCATACAAGGTGATAATTATGTTTTTGAACAAATGATGATAATTAAATCTTGATATTCAATGACTCATAATGTCAGCTTTTACCAAACAATGTCACTGTCTTATTAATATGACTTAAGATGTGTGTGATATAGATATGGAAGCTATAGGATATAATATAGAAAAATATAAGATGTGTGTCCAGGGACGGAGTCATGATTGAATCATGAGGGGGTAAGATGTTTAACTTTGGAATGAACAAGATTTTAAATGTAACTAAAGCATAAAAAATTAAAGGAGATATGATTTAATTTCACTAATTTTAAAATTAAAAGGTCTTAAAAACAATTAAACCATAAAAATTTGGGGTTAATGCTTAATTTAATTAATTTTAAAACTGATAAAGTCCTAAAAACAAATTATATCAGTCAATTTTAGGAGGGGTAAGGACTTAATTGAAATAGTTTCAAAACTATCAATGGCCTAAAATGTAATTAGGCCATCAAAGTTGAGGGGTGCAATTGCCCCTCCCACCCTCAACATAGATCCGCCACTGTGTGTCATTGTCTCCTAAAGTGTTACACGCAGCTTGCAGATAAAGTCGTTCGAATCAAGATTTTTTAAAATGAATATCACCAAAATTGTAGAGAAATATATACAATGTATCAAAAACATATCTAAAAAATATCATATTACATGTGGGTTGAAAGGCATAATAAATTAATAATCATAGGATTATATATGTTCTTTGTATCCTTCCTCTAAACACTAATACCAACAACGTTGCTTCCTTTAGAGATCCATTTACTCTGGACGACAAAAGATCCACAAAGGAAGATTAATTCAACTTTGAACACTTCAATAAAACCTAAGAGTGGCACATCCAAATAAATAAATAAATGAAAGTTGGGTAAGGTAATGCATAACTTAACTGACATAATAATTAGGAATAGCCTACCACGTGCGACGAATACTGATGAATATCATTAATGTTGAACGTTGTTGAACACCATTAAATTGATTAATAAAGATTAAAAATCTCAAGTACTCAGCATATAATTATAAAATATTTAAAATAAAATTTTAATTAATTTTTTTTTCATATATATTATATTGTTTAATCTTTTTTAAATGATAAACGAGTTTGTTTGTGAATATAAACGAACTGAGCACACCTCTGTTCGTGTTCATTCATTTATTAAATGAACATAAAAAATTTATTCATGCTCATTTACTTAGCTTAATAAACGAACATAAATAAACGCTATACGAATAATTCACAAACGGTTCGTCAAATAAAATCTCAAATACAGTTCAAGAGTAATTATTAAAAATATATTATTTAATGACAGTACGGACAGCCCATATTTTTAATGAATGATAAAGTATTAATTATTAAATGGACCGCCAAAAGGAATTAATTAAACATCACTATTACTTAAACACTGAGCTCAGCTTCCACTGTCTCTACTAACATTCATTATCATTAATTAATTCCAAAGCAGTGAAAGCAATAATTAATCTCAGAAAACAAGGATTTTAAAGCTGCATTTCACGAATTATAATATTTTTAAATTTTTATAATTTCCAAACTTTCAATACCCATCACTAATCATTGTCTCCACGCCCCATCCTTTTAATTATTTTAAGGTTATTTTCTCACTCTTCGATATAAACGGTAAGATTAATTTGATGGAATTAGAAATAGTTATAGTGATAAGTACATTTTATGATCAGCCGTTTATATCTTAATAAAAACACTTGTAATGAGGAGATTGATCACTACGATTAGCAGTGAATATTTTTAGCTCACACCAAAAAAAAAGTTAATGGTAAAAAATATGTTTAGATTCGATTGCGATGACAATTAAACGAGTAATTTTAATAGGGGAAAGTAGATGATATTTATATAAGTATATTAAAAAATTATTTGCGGGAACAATAATGAGATCAATTAATAAAATATTTATGGTTTAAGATTTATGACAAATGACCTTCAAACATTGACGGGTGTGGAGTCTATTTTTTTTAGTTTTCTTAATGTGGTCACAATGTTTATCTGTTCAGTTTTAACTTTTAACAAAATTCATGTACAAGGTACAACAGCTCGAACATAAATTTCTTAAAATAAATAACAATTCATTTTCTATCGAAACTACTCTCTAGGTTTTGTAGGGTCTAAATTTTAAACGACTTGTTTACTTGTGTATCAAATATAATTTATATATATAAAATAATATTATGATTAGTTATGTTAGATACCAAAATAATGAAAAGTTAAAGACTACAATAATTAATAAGGCCAGAAAAGAGCAAACACATTTGGTCGGTTGGCCAAGCTGTGAATCTTTGTTCCTTCATATTTTTTAGGTCATCAACTCACTAGGAACCCGTTATTCCTCCTAGAGTCTCTGCTTCCCCTCCTCTCTAGGTAGGATTAGGATTAGAAATTGGGTTTGTCAAAAAAATAAGGCCAGAAAAACATTTATTTATATTTATTTTCCTTTTTTCTAATTTTCTATTTTTAAACAACATGGATAGCTTAATTCCATGTCCTATGTTTCTTATTATGGACAAAAAGAAGGAAAAGACATGCCCCATTGATCACATTTCTTTTCTTTTCTAATGGGTTCTTTTTTAACACAAACCGTTTGATTTAATATTGCTTCAATGATGAAGGGGGAAAAACAATATAAAAACAGTATAATATCAACTAAATAGGGAATTGAGGAAAAAACAATAGAATGTGCCAATGTGGGACATTGTAGAGTTGATAAGAGAGGAAGACAACAAGAATCTATGAGGCCCATGGAAACTTTGATTTAAATTCGACATTTTATGCGTTCAGGTATTATATATATATATATAAGATTATTATTTAATATTATCGATTATGGAGTTTTTACTATACAAACGATTTTAAGCATACTTACTTGGATGTCTTATAAGATTAAATATTAATTTAAAACACATTGTAGATTAAAGTTATATGTGAAAATAAAAAAATATCAGATCAATATATCTTATTAATTTATCATTGTGTCATTATTTTCTTCTTAAAAGACATATATGATAGGATGTGTAATGTCATTATTTTTATATTATATGACCTCTTATTTTTTTTGACAATAATTAATGCCTTCATTTTTCTCAGACATAATATTCTCTCATACTCAATCCTGTAGCACCTTCATGAGGTTACCGTCTTGATTGTCTACAATATTTATTTCACTTGACTAAGCGCTCGACATTAAATTAAACATTCAAAAAATTACTTTGATATCAGTCGTCAATCATCACCCTCTTTCTAAAAGAGGACACTAATAACAATATAAAGAAGATAAGCCCAACAACAAATAAATATGTATGTTTTCATATTATTTTGTGTTTAAAATGTTGTAAATTTTTATCTAAATTCAATATACATATATAGAATCTTTAAGTAATTATTTAATAGTTTATGAATTCATATTATTTTTCATAGCGGTTTCAATGATTTATCTTTTTTTTTATATATTACTATCATGTTTTATTCCATTTCATATTTTGTATAGTAAATATGATTTTTATCATTAATCTAGTTTATAAACGGAAATTTCATCATTTGTTTAAGAATTGAGTAGTTAATGTTATCTACAAATAAGATCATAATTATCTTCAAGATTTTAGCATAATATGTACCAACGGGATTGGTTCAATTGATAAGTAGTTTAGTATTACTTAATTAGGTCTTAAGTTTGAGGCTTTGTGTTATGTAAAAAAACCTCGTCGCGAGACTCACCCACCAAAGTCAGGTATGCAACGCATGTTCATTCAGATTAATTAGTCAAGGAGAAACCTTGAAAATCGGAAGGACAACCTAAAAAAATTAGTATAATTTAAGATAACTTTTTAAATATCTGATATGATTGTCATAATAGTATCACATATATCTTATAGATAAATTAAAAATAATAATAATTTTTTTATTGAGACTACTAAAATAGTTATAGTCAAAATTATGAAAAGGATGAGAAATAAAAGAAACCGTCGGTGAGAGGAACCCTGGCCAACCAACAAGGTATGATGGGTGGATTAGGAGATCGTCCTTTCGAATGTGAAATCGGTGGTGCGGCCATCAATTCCCAAGACCTGACCTTGCAATGGCGCGTACTTGCTCTGGACCGGACATACATGGCCGGCCCCAACTGCCTCCAATACTTTGCCTAAAAATAATTATATAAATGAAAGGCCACTTCAAGCATTGTGGGACAATCCAAATTGTGTGCTACATCTGTGCATTTACCAGTAGAAAAACCATATTATATATTAAGATCCATTTATATGGTGTAAAATTTAATTATTTTTATATTTTTTAGACCGTTGGGTGATTGTAATAAATGACTAAGATTAATTTATTATATTTTTTCTGTGACAATCTTCGCATTTTCTTCTGTTAATCTCATTCATCCATTTACTTTTATCCAACGATCCAAAAAATGGGTAAAACTTTTAAATTTTACATAGTATAAGAGGATCTAGTATCTCATATATATATATATAATAGGATCCGTTTATACGGTGTAAGAGTTTTTATGTTTTACACGTTTTTTAGTTGGATGTGTGAAATAAATAACTAGAATTAATAGTAAGATATGTGAAAATTATCACTTGTAAAAAAAAAGTTACTCTCAACTATCCAATATAAAAAAACGTGTAAAACTCAATAGTTTTACCTTGTGTGTAAATGGATCCTAACCCTATACAATTTATCTTTTTGTCATCGAAGAGTACACTTAATAATGATCATATTGTCACGCCTGAGAAGAGGCTGGGTCATTAATCTCACATCAAAAAGGAAAAAAGAAGGTCTTGGGATATATAAATATTGGCGTTGCACATCCTATCAGACATGTCTTTTGGGAAGAGGGTAATGACAACATGACAAGTGGTATCGGAGCAACCCTTTGACTGCCCAATTTCACGCCGAGCGCCTATACCTAGAGTAGGGAGGTTGGACAACCGTGACAATTGGCCAATCACAAGAGCGGAAGCTCGTAACGAGAACGGCACGAGGTTAAAAGAAAAAAAGAAATCTTGAAAGTATATAAACGGTAGCGTGACAATATGCTACTCACATCGATAATATCACATATTGAATTATGGATGATATTTTCTTACATCTCATGAGATATCTCAAACCTTTGTTTAGTTCTAATCACCATATACTTGAAATTAATACATATTTTGAGAAATGAAGTTATTTGATCGAATTTTGATCTAAATTTTAAAAACTAATTATTCCAGATATGATTGTTATAAATAAAAATTTAATATGAAATACAAATCTGATGATATATATTATTTTTATAAGGATAAGGGAAGTTATTGTCCGAATAAAAACTCAGAATCTAATGTTAATCATGACTAAAATAATGTCTTTTGTTAGTATACTATGCTTGATCGACACAAGTCTAATAACAAAAACATGGACTAATCAAAGTTTATATAATAAGATTCAATAAGTTAAAATATACTTCAAGTTTTTATACTCTTCGTATGTTTGGAAATTAATTCTTTTACTTTTATTTTTAGAAACTAAAGGTTTTACATGCAAAGGAGTAAATATTGATATTCTCTGATGAAATTAGGGGTGTTCAAACGGTCAATTCGGTCGGTGGCCGAATCGAATTACCTAAAACTGAATTAATCGAACTTTTTGAATCTTTAACCGTTAACTGAATTGAACTTTTTTAGAAATATATTAACCGAACCGAATAAATTTCGGTTAATTTGGTTGGTTTTCAAATTAACCGAAATTTATTAGTAAATTAAAGAACTTGTTTAGTAAATTAAAGAACTGACTTACACCGGTGTAAGACAATGTTGATTATTTTAGTAAATTAAAGAACTGAGTTATACCGGTGTAAGACGTTGATTGTTTAGTAAATATTTTAGGATTTTTTTCATTTGGGTTAAACTTAAAAGTTGGGTTTCTACGTTTGGGTTTGGGCTTAATAATAATATATATAAATATAATATATTTAATATTTATTATATTTCAGTTAATTCGGTTAATTAATCTGTTTCGAACCGAATTAACCGTTAACCGAACTTTCAAAAAAATTTAACCACTCACCGACCGAATAAAGTTCGGTGGCCGACTGTTTAACCGAATTAGTTTGGTTTGGTCGGTTAATTCGGTTTAACCGACCGTTTGAACACCCCTAGATAAAATGATTAAATAAATTAAAGCAACATGCAAAAGGGAGCCGATTGAAAACCCTAAAAATGTTTGATCCATGTCTCCTCTCTCGCTATCTCTCGTGCATGCTTGTTCCTCAATTATAACCCCCTTATCCTCATCACTCAACGTGGGTTTTCCGATCTGCATTTGACTCTTGATTTGGATTCTTCCCCTGTTGCAATGTCACTTTTAGTGGTTTTGGCTTTCTGATTTCATCTCCTGTTCCTGTACTACCCACTTTATTTAGATAAACTGTTGACAAATTATTGACCTGTTTGTGGTATGTCACACTCTGGGACCTGTTTTCCTTGGCTGTTTCCCAACTCGAGACGTTCGTTGCATCTAAGGTTGGGTCTGCACATCAGATTTGCTTTTCACCACTCTTAATTTTTATTGGTTTTGACCACCCGTATTAAAAATCAAACTTTGATAAATTAATCAATTTGATAATTAAAAATTTAATTTAAGACTTTAATTTTAAGGTTTAGGGTTAATTTATTTTTTATTAAAGATAAGGTCAAATTGAAATAATGTATAAATAATGAAGGTCAATTTTTAAAATTAAGATTAAAATTATTTCAATATGCGAACATAAAGGACTAAATATATTATTATATAAAATATTTTAATTATTACATCACCTTTTAACGGTCATTCAAAGACAATGACTAATTTAGAGCAAAACTAAAATTTTAATAGTAATATTAAAACAATTAAAAATTTGATTACCAAATTATTTATCAAAATTGAGTTACCATTGGTATACTTTACCCTAAATTATATATACTTATATATTATAACATTGGAAGCTAAACATGTAAACCCATCGTACTACACATCCTGCCGGACAAGTTTGGCTCGTACGGTCCAAACTTTAAACGGCTTCTAGAATTTACATTAACTTGATTTAAATTTAAATTAAAAAATACACATTTTAGAAATGTAATTATAAAATATTAATTTGTATACACTCTTTAATATTTTATTATTACTTCAACAATATGACAAACTGGAGGACTATGCCGAGATGGGTTGAACGTGAACTTTATAGAACAAGTCGGACCCAATTTGATCCAACACCTATTATATATAAATTAGAAAAAAATGTTTTTATTTAAATTTAACTACTAGTTGGTCTACTAGGATGAGATATCGAGCCTCTGAAGCAAGTTCACGACATCGACGTAAATGAAGTAAACTGGATTTGGAGGCCGCAGTACTCGATCAATCCAGATTAATCAGCCAATAGATAGAATAATGGTGGTTATAAAAAATAATATTAAATGAATAGTAGATTCCAACTTTCGAGCTAAAACACAAATATAACAAAATCCAAGCTTTGCTAAACGTCTGGGTCTTGAAAACAAACAATATCTTAAGAAGATTAAAAAGAAAGAACTCTAAGCTTCATAAAGCCCTTTCCCCCCTAATAATAACATAACAAGTAGTTCAAAAGCATGTAGTGAACTAGTGAAGTAATTGTAATATAAATTATCATACCAGAAAAATGGCACATCGGCAAATGATGCAGATCAACTGTTTACTCATGAAGCCGGTGTAATTCGTCGGTATACTGCTTGGAAAGTCTGCCCACCATTCCGAGCCACCTTTTGTCCTTCTTCGGTTGCGGTACTTAACAATTTTACAACTGGGTCTGCTTCTAGCTCCGTCTCCAAGAGGGGTTCAAACATCGGATGATTCTGCAAACAAGATTTCATCCATTCTCCAAGTTCTTCCACATCTGTAATTGTGTATATAATCCCGCCAACTTGGAGAACATAAGCATACTCATCTAACAACTGAGGACTGATTACCCTACGACGATGGTTTTTCTCTTTGAAGTGCGGATCCGGAAATAAGAAAAACATCTTCAAAAGCTTCCCTTTCTCAAAGTAATTCGGAATGTATTTCATTGAATTAGTTCGAACAACAGAGACATTCTGGTATTGACCGGGATTTGCCACCCTTAAACCTAAAATCCTTTCCTTCACATACTCGGTCACTTTATCCCTGAGCTCCATCCCAATCATTAGAGTTTCAGGAAAAAGAGTTGAAAGGCTAATTAAAAGCCCTCCAAAACCACAACCTATATCCGCAAACTCAATCTTTTTAGAAGTACCAGTTCGATCGGCCGAGGGGAATAATTGAGGGTAATGGAGTGAATAGTCAACATGGCTAGGTGAAACCGGAACTGGGAAGTGTGAATCGCTTAGAGGATTACTGTGTGCTCGTGCTCGATAGAATCTTTTCCGAGGCAAGCCAGTTGACTTGTTTATAGTTGGGTTTTCCTTTTGCAACATATTTTTTCCCTAAGCAAGCTGTCTAACAAATTAAAACTTCAGAAAACAATAGATGATGCTTAAAATGAACATTGAAATAAGAAGAATGATCGCAAATTGATTCTTCCAAAAACCATTCTCATCAAACAGAAATGTAGAAATACATGAAAATCTACATAAAAAAATGAACTTACTTGCATCCAATACTTACACCCAAATCTGAACAATATAAGTAAAAACAACACAACAAATTTAAATTCCTAAATCCAATTGGAACCCAAACCTATTCAAACATACAAAACCAAATTCCCTAACCCAATTATGAGAAACATACAAAACCAAAAAGGGGTTCCATTTTGTAAGAAATGAAATTAGTATTAAATCTATTATTTTTCCCCATTTTCTTGTTTCTAATAAGTTAATAACCTTATTCACGACCCAAAATCTCATGATACGATAAGAAATAAAGGTTCAAGTTAAGTTTAGGGTTTCAGAAAATTACCTTATTCAAATTTCTAGTGAGAGGGAATCTTGAAGGCAA
The DNA here is from genome assembly GCA_030270665.1 of Hibiscus trionum. Lineage (NCBI taxonomy): Eukaryota > Viridiplantae > Streptophyta > Magnoliopsida > Malvales > Malvaceae > Hibiscus > Hibiscus trionum. The sequence continues at coordinate 4,101,208 of BSYR01000012.1, forward strand.
GAGAAAGCTTTGGTTTAAGGCCTGGGAAAGCAGGAGAGGAGATGCTCACTTGGCGGCGGAGTTTGTGGGCATAGAATTGAGAGTGGAGCCCTAATTTTTAAAGGAAACAAAACAAAACAATAGTGAAAAAGGATTATCGGTACTTTTGTAGCTATAATTTTCAATTATATCCCTAATTACAACTAGATATTATCATCATGAATATTGAACTGTATAATTAATTTAATAATAAATTAGCTGGAATTAACATGAATAAAAAATTTGTCCATAGTTTACAAATAGTAAAACCCAAACATAAGACACTACAAGACTCAAAATATGTAATTTCAATTTAATACTACTTTTCTCTACTTTTGAAAAGTGATTTTTAAAAGTATTTTTAAATAATATATTTTAAAGGGTATTTCAATTTTTTTTTAAAAGGCTATGTTATTGACAGTTTTAAGGGTGTCGATAAGAACTATATGATTCTTGTCATTAATGTCTATTTAACATTTTGACCCGTAAAAGTTAAAAAATTTAGCTATAAATTATAAATAAATACAATAACAAATAAAAGTTAAAATTGTAATTTGACTTCCAAAAGTACTTTTTCAACCGCAAAAACTAAAAATTTAACTTTTACATTTGAGTTGAAAAGTACTTTTTCTTCAAAAGCTGGTTGTTTAGCATTGTTTTTGCCTCTAAAAGTGATTTTGGCCCCAAAAGCACTTTTGATAAACAATGCTAAACGGGGCCTTGTATAAATTATCTATCCTTTTTTCGTACCTTATTTATGTCCATGCACAAAGTTTAAGGTTTAGAGTTATGGTTTAAAATTAGAGTTTTAAAAATTAGGGGTAGAATATATTTTTAGGGTTCAAAGTTTAGGTTAAGACTTAATTTTTTTTTAATGTCGGACATAAAAATAGACACTAAAAAAAGTTAATTTTTGTCCCAAAAGTATGAGCTCGATTTTCCACTGTGATCTCTATATATTTAAACTAAACAAATATTAGGAGAGATTTAAAGTGAGTGTAAGACCCCCAAATGTAGATCATTTCTTTATTTAAGCGGCTGGCTCACTTTATGGACGGAATCACACAAAATGCAAATGTCTGTAGTTTTGCCATATTTAAATTTCTAATACAAATATTTAAACTCAAATCTATACTAAAATGAAAAATAAACATATATTTTTGACCACTCAAACAATTAAAAGATATATTGAAGCTGATTTAAAATGGATGCCAAATTTTTTTTTGTTCAAATGGATGCCAAATGTTAGGCCACATTCGCAATACAAAGATTACGCAAAGGTCGTTATTTGTGGGTTAATCTCACGTCTCTCCAAATGGGCCATACAATCGAATTTCTAAACCCAAACGTCAAACCTGCGTAGCAGTGACTGGTTGTAATTTTCTTTTTATATTTGTTTAATGGCTTATATCACAAATACTTAAGTCTTAAAGTATACCAACTTTTTTATTTAGGTACCTAAAGCTTGTGGGTCAAAATAAGTATTTAAAATGTACTTTTTAGTTAAATTAAGTACTTAAATTATATTTTTTTAGTTAAAATAAGTACTTAAAGTTTTTCGTCAAAGTAAGTGCAAGTATATTTTTTGTCGAAATAGATACCTAAAATATTTTTTGGTTAAAATAGACACTTAAAGTATAAATATATTTTTCATCTAGGTTCCTAAACTTGTCATGTGACATTGATTAAGAAATACATTAGGTACCTATTTTGACCAAAAAATTACATTATGTTCATATTTTAACAAAAAAAAAATACTTTAGGCACATACTTTCACGAAAAAATACTCTACGAACCTATTTTGACCAAAAAGTATACTTTAAATATTTAATTTAACCAAAAATATACTTCAAATATTTATTTTGACCAAAAAATAATTTAGATACCTAAATAAAAAATTAGTATACTTTAGATATTTATTTGTGATATAAGCATGGTTTAATTTATATTTTTTATCATTAGATTTCTTTTTTTCATCTGTAAATAGTAAGGAGTTAAATATTTTAATTACATTGAAACATACTAGCGGTACCCACGTGATATTATTATCGTATTACATTAATATATGTAAAGATTATAAATTTAGTTTTTTTCACTAATAATGTATCAAATATTATTTTTAGGGTAATTATATCATATTCCGGCGGTGAAAATATTTTGTTTCCACAAGCGTCCTAATTTTAGGGATTATAAATTTAGTGTAGGTTCATGATTTAAGGTTTAATTTTATGTGCTTATAATTTAGGGATTGTGGCTTGAAATTAGAGTTTATGGTTAGAATTTAGGGTTATAGATTAAAGCCTATATCTTTAACATATCACCCTCGAACCTAGACCCCCACATCTAAACCCTAATTTTTTGCTATAAACCCTAAACCAAAACACTTAAACTATAAACCCTAAACTAAATCCATAACCCCTAAAATTAGGGCGCTTTGTGGAAACAAATGTTTCCACCACCAATGTATGATATATTTTCCCTTTTATTATAAAAAAGTTTTAGATATAAGGGTAATTATTCCATACACAAACGTTTGTGGAATTTCAGTTTTTTTATAAAAACGTTTGTTTACACAAACGTCTTAGTTTTATGGTTTATGGTTTAAGAATTTAAATGTAATAGTTTTGAATTTAGGGGTTGCTAGTAGAATTTCAGGTTTAGGGTTAAAATTTAGGGTTTATAGCTTAAAACATAAATCTTTAACCATATTACCCTAAAACATAAACTTTAATCATAAACCCTACATTTCTAGCCCTAACCCCTAAATTCTAACCATAAACCCTAACTTTTAAACGTCTACACTAACCCCCTAAACTTTAAACCCTAAATTGAAACTCAACCTAAAATTGAAGCGCTTATGAAAACAAAAAAGTTTTCACCGCTTGTGTATGAGATAATAACACTAGATATAATATCAACTTAAAAATAAATACTTTTATCTATTTTATGTTCATATTTAAAATACGTGTGTTGGCATATTTTATAATAAAATTTTATTAATTCATTTCATCTATAATTTTAGATCGAAATATATTTTAATTTTTGTAATTAACTTTAGACTGTTAAAAAGTATGTGGTCAATCTTTATACTTTGACAAAATATCTCTACTTAGAAAATGTTAAAAATTAAAGTCCTTTACTTTTCAAATTAAAAAATTTAGTCCAATCGTTGACGCCAATAGTATTTACTGTGGAAATTTGCTCATTATCATGTATACCTTATGAGTTCATAATAATTTACTTCTAAGGTTGTTATAACTACACGTGTGTATTTAATGGCAAATTTCGATAAACATACTAACAATGTCAATGATTGAAATTTGCTCAAATTATATTTTTTTCTCTTTTAAAAGTTAACTGAGACATTTATTTTGACTAAAAAATAATTTAGTATTTAAGAGGGGCAAAAAAAGTTTAAGCACCTAAAAAAAACGAGATAGTTTGGGTACTTATTTTGGTATTAAGCCTAATAGTTTTAAAACTATTACATTAAGCTCTTGTCCCTCTCAAAATTTTATGGTTTATTATTTATTTTTAGGACACTGTAATCTAAAATTAATAAAATTAAATTTTAATCTCTCTTTTTTTGTTTGTTTAATTACTTGTTAAGGTCTTTCAGTTTTAAATTTTGTAAAATTAAACTTAAAATTCCATAACTTTTATGGTTCAACTACTTTTTAAGATCCAAATCGTTTCAAAGTCAATCAGCTTATCTCCTCATAATTTAATTCTGTCTCCGTCCCTGATTCTAGTTCACACATGCTAATCGAAGCAAGGTGAGTTTCATAAAAGTTTGACGATGTTCTGAAGGAGGATGCGATGGGTTATATACCAAAAGGAGCAAGATAAACTACACGGGCTTCACCGTTCTCTTGTTTGGTGGTGCAAGAAATACCGGAAGATTAGTAATCTAGCTAGCAAATGCATGAGGAGGGCCTGAAAGGCACGGAAGTCATGAGAAGGCCTGGTTCGGTTATTAGCAATCAATTCCTTCCGTTACTAAAGCCTTTAAATTAAGGGAAAACTACATATTTAATACCTTAATTATGCGCGCGTTACTATTTTGGTACCCCAACTATTATTTTTGACAAAATCATATTTAATATTACGCTTTTGTTCTATTTTGGTACCTCTGCTTTTTAAAATTAACAGAATTGGTGACGTGGCTTGGGTTAATAATAATTTTAGTCCAACAACTTATATAATCTATCAATTTAGTATAAAATTCTATCAATTTAAATATTATTTTATTTTTTGAATTAAAATTGTAAATTTCTCAATTTTCTTTTTCCAGTCGAACACTTTTTTGGGGTTTGTAGTTAAAAACACGCTAGGGACAATCAAAATTTTAGAATTTTGGGATCAATAGGGGGCTAATACGGGGTCCATTGGAGGACCCAAACTCTACGACCGAGATACCAATGAGAATACGAGGGGTGGAAAAGGGTGCTAATTTAATATGATGGTTTAAACTGATGAATTTTGGACTAAATTGATAACATATGCAAGTGTTTTGGACTAAAATTGTGATTATACCAAGTCACATCATCATCTTCGTTAGTTTTTAATGGTCGGGTACCAAAACAGAACAAAAATGTAATATTAGTACCATTTTACTAAAAATAATAGTTAGGGTACAGAAACAATAATGCAAGCATAATTGTGGTACTAAATATGCAATTTTCTCTTAAATAAATTACTATTAAGTGTCATGTCATATATGATTTTGCACTAGAATTATATTAGATTTGTAACCCCAGTTAGGGTACAGAAACAATAATCAAGCAGAATTGGGGTACTAAATATGTAGTTTTTTCTTAAATAAATTACTATTAAGTGTCATGTCATATCTGATTTGCACTAGAATTATATTAGATTTGTAACCCTAAAATCTGACCCAGAAGAAATGGGTCGAATCTAGAAAGTCACGATTGAAAATTTGTCCATCAAATTATAAATATTAGGTTTAAATATTTTAAAATATAAAATTATTCTTAAAAGTTAATATACTCATCAACACCTTCGTTGTTATAAAATGTAACCATATAAATAATTATTCCTATAGTTTGATTAAATATCTGAAAACAGCTTTTTATAAATGCATGCATCTATTAAAACTCAAATTATAAACAATCCCAAAGTCCGATTACATAAATATTCCAAAATAATATTAAAACAATAGTCTGAAATACACAAAAGAGAGTTCACACTGGATTTTAAAAATGATCTGAATAAGAGTGAGATGCTTCAAGTACCAAGTCGCTTGAAAGAGTCTGAATATCTGAAAGAGAAAGACTATAGATGTATAAGCTAAAGAGCTTAGTGTGTCTCTAAAGTGCAAACAACCACAAAATAATACTATATTTTTATTTTCCGATAAAGTCCTTTTTGAAAACACAATAAAATTGAATCACGATGATATGATGTCTGATGCACATAAAACACAATACCCAATCTCCGATATACCAAAAAGTACGGTTCCCCAGAACCTACTCTCTCCATCGTCACCATCCGAAGTAAAACTCAGCCCGAAGGGTGGAACCACTGATCAGAAGCGAAATTCAGCTCGAAAGATGAAACCGCTAAACTTCCCCGAACAAATCTCAATCCATGTACACACAATGATATGATGCTGATGTTAAAATCTAAGTCTCGTCCAAAAATTCAAGTTACATAAATCTATAAATCTAATGTTCACAATCTGATAAATCTGAAGTTTCATGATTTTGAAAATCTAATATCTTATAGTTCGGTAAATATAAATTTTCAGTTAAATCATAGTATAACATGTTATGCAAATGTCCGAAAACTTTCACCAATCACAACAAAATAATGCACACAAAATGTATAAAGACATTTATTTATATCACCAAAGAAAACACAAGTTTATAGCACATGAAAAGAAACACGTTTAGCGCGCAGAAGCTCTAATGCCGAGAAGGTCACGTCACACGCTTAGGTCTAGCTAAATTAGAACTTACGAGGTAAGATTTCTATATCAGAAATATCACTATCACCAAGCCACCAACTATAAATATAAACACTACTTTAAAAGAATACTCATGAAAAAGCCTCAAAAAATGTGCACGATTGGTCTAAACAATTGGAGGTAACTCGATAGTCTTGGAGACGTAATCACTTGAACATGAGAAATATTCTGAATCAAACTCCAAAATTCATAACTATTCAGATACTAAGCACAAAATAGTTGTAATTAGAAAAATAGAGATTTTAGGTTTGAATTTGACAAAACGAACATCGATTTTGGAATTAGGATGTCAAAAAAGGTCAAGAGGAAGGTTGTCCGGAATAGTCAAGAGGTCAAAGTCAACTCTGACGGTCAAATTCAACTATTCAAGGTCAAGGTCAACTCAGTCAAACTGGTCAACTAGTCAGATTGGTCAAATGGTCCAATATCAAAACTAGTTCAGGTCAACAACCTGGGTTGGTCAACTCACAGGTCCAGTTCACTCAGTCAATTCAAAAGATCAGTTCAGTCGATAAGGTTTGGGCACACTAATCCGTTTCGGTTCACAGATTCATATTGGGTCCTAGCTCACACGATTGGGCTCAAACCATTACATACTCACACATCCCATTTGGGCCACATACATAGATCTGGACAAGGGGTTCCATTTGGGCTCAACCCAATCACAAGCACCACACACATAACCCATTCCTTCACCAACCCTTTCAACAGATATTGGCCTAGGGTTTTCGAGTCCTCGCCGGCGGCGGTTGATGAACAAACGGTGACTACGACAACATATAACGACGACACATCTGATGACCACAACAATCTGACAGTGACAATAGTTAAAAAAACAAGGTAGAAGTGATACCACATGGTCGGTGCAGCTTGTTGGCGACTCCAACAGTGATCAAATGGTCATTCCGGCCAAAACCCAATAAAAAAGATCAATAACCCACTTATAAAAAACGAAAAAATAGACATGCAATGATCCAAATGGCTTACCCAACTTGAATAATGGAGGATAGGGGTAGAGCGGACGGCGGCCCAAAACAACGGAGAAGCTGAACGATTTCTCTTCCTAACCTCAAAAATGGTGGGGTTGGGATTTACTCGCGAAGTGGTGAGAATGATTGGGTGAGAGGGAAGAGCTGAACAATTTTCCCACGGTTTTTGAGCAAGGAAAAACAATGATGATGAACAGATTAGAGGGTTTTGGTGACGGAATGATCGTGGTCACAAAGGTGAGGGCGGTGCACGAAATGAACGGTGGTGAAAGATCGATTGGAGATTTGTCGGAGATGACGGAAAGGGAGATGATTTAAAACCAAAGGTAAAAAGGAAAATGGATGTGGCTACTGCAAATTGTGAAACCGATAATTTAATTTTGATATAACTAAAGAACTTAAGGACTAAATTGATAATGTGAAAACGAATTTTTAAGTCCTCAAACCTCTCTATATGTTTTAAACAAAATTCCTAAGTTAAAAACTGATTTTATCAAATGTTTTCTAAGTGATCTCAAAGCCAAAACAGTGATTTTCGAGTCAGCGTTTCGAAACAGCCTAAGGCGTTTCAAAACTGTGAGCTCCTATTTCAGAACGGGTATCGAAACAGTTTCAACACTGTATACCCGTGTTTCGAAACGAGTTTCGAAACGGCTTAAGAACCTCGAGACACCGTATCGAAACGAGTTCAGATGTTTTGAAACGGTGTTCAATCAGATTTAAAAATATGACCGTTAGAAAGTTTTAACTGATTTTTAACAAGTCGTTAAGGCGTATCAAAACGATTCAAGCCGTTTTGATACGATCCTTGACAGTGGCAAAAATGTTTCGAAACGTGTTTCGAAACGACTCTTAGCGTATCGAAACATGTCTAACCGTTTCGATACGAGCTCTTTAATGCACCCCAACGGCTCTTTCTATTTTGGTCTGTTTCGAAACAGGGTCGGGCGTTTCGAAACGGTTGGTTGCAGACTGCATTTATGGAGGGAAGATAACATCCCCAACGGCTCTATTGATGAATGCAACAACCACATCGACTAGAATTCAATGAGAAGGTATAAAAGGGACCTCTAAAAGCTTCAGCAACAACTATTGATCCAAAAGCAAACATCCAAACATCAAATCCAAGCATTTGTGCCTAAATCCCATTATTGTCTTGTAACCCCAATTGTATTTTTCATTCTTATCATTTCAATTGGGTTGAGTGCTTGTAATTGGGCTATATTGTGTATTGAGAGATACTTGTTTTAGCCAACAACTTCTTTGTTTCAATTGTGTGAGGATTGGGTCAAATTTTGGGTAGAAAATTTGACCGAAAATTGTAACGGTTACCTCCTTATCATAGAAAAGGGGAAGAGCAATTAGTGGAATTGTTGCAAATCCTTAGTGAAGCTAAGGTAGTGGATGTAGAGTTCGATTGGAACTTGAACCACTCTAAAATTCCTTGTCTACCATTTTATTTGCCAATTCCACCACCAAAAGCTTTAAAAATCCAATTCACCCCCTCTTGGTTTATTTCGATCATTCGATCCACTCAACACAAATAAAATTAGAATAACATTTTATTTTTGTTTATAATTGGGTATAAATACCCTACCCAAAGGGTAAACTACAAGGCATGACCTTGAGATTTCCAAGGTTCACGAAAAAGGCACCAAAGATTACTCGATTGTCAAAATGGTCACAAAAAATTCGAATTTAATACAAATCAATTTTTAAAATCTAAATTTTGCGCAGTTAAATCCACAATTCAAATTAGGGTTTTAAACATGAAATTCCCAAATGCTAGGGTTTCCAATTAGAAAATTCAAAATTTAGGGTTTTTTAATTAGGAAAATTTTGGGGTGTTACAACTCTCTCTCCCTTAAAGAAATTCAGTCCTCAAAATTTTTCAGGCTTAGCAACAATTCTCGAAACTAACCGACACATACTCATTGCCTCATTCTGAATTAATAATCCAATATAAATAAAAATAAAACTGATTACATTGTAAATGTACATGCTATGTCCTAAGATGCATTATCAAAACCATCATGAACTCTGGTGGCATATACTAAAACATGGTAGTCTAGCCTTGGTTCTAGCTTTGAACGGGTATACCCCGCTATCATTACCAAAAGCGACTGATCTAATTTGCCCTCTACCTCTAAGAGGTGCATGAAGATGTCTGTGTCTAACTCTGTATGAATGAACCGATAGGTGGACATGGACAATCTCTTAGGTAATAATCTTGTAACCACATCTACAACATGTTCATTTCCCTCATCTACACTTTCCATTGGGCTTCTTATTAAAACAACATACAGAAATAGGACGAGAAACTTTTGAACTACCCACGTTGTTAGTCGGAACTGTTGATATTGTAGGTCTCACACTCCTATAACTCCGTGGAACAAACTCATCTATAGGCCTCTTTCCAGACGAGTGGATAAAACTAGGTAGTAGAAGTATCTGGTTGCTTCTCGACTCGACTAGCATTCTGAAGTTCCTTTTCTTTCATGAGTGCAACTATCCTCTCACCAGTCTTAGCTCGACCAACTAGCTCACTGAACACATTATCATGACGTGTAGCAACTTCTCTCTAAAGCGGCAGTCGAAGCCCGTTCAAAAACCAATCACATTTATCTTTCTCAATCGTATCTAACCCAGGAACATACTAGATCAACCTCACAAACTCTATCTCATAGTTGTTAACTGTAATATTGTTTTGTTTCAGATTATAGAATCATTCGACACTTTGCAAGGTACTCCAAAACCTTATTATCATCTATCTCATTCTGATTTCCTGTCTAATCAACATAAAGCAAATGTTCACTAGAAAAAGCAGCGGTATGACCTTAACCAAACGAAACACAAAGACTCATATGTGGTGGCATACTAACTATCTAAAGAAGGTAATTACTTAGATTCATATTCATATTCAGTATTGGAGTCTCAAATTTAAAACACGTTGAAAGTGATTTCGTAAAAATCAAGCGAAATCGTAACAAGTTTTTTTTCTTCTTTTCTTCAGAAAATTCACATTTAGCCAAAAATATTTCAGATACATGCAAAAGTCAAAACCGTTTTAAAAATACTTTTTGTGAGCCTCAAAGTCTAGGGGTTGAACCTATCTCTGATACCACTAAATGTAACCCCCTAAACTCGGCCGAGAAAAAATGGGTCGAATCTAGGAAGTCGCGATTGAAAACTTGTTCCTCAAGTTTAGGATCCGAATACGGGCGAACCTAGCTGAAGCTTAGGATCCGAATACGGGCGGTCTTATCAGCTAGATCAGGGCTGAGCTGATAGTCTTCTCATCATACCCCAAGCACCTCTACTAATTAGTCCGGGCAGTAACATAGTACGCAACAATAATAGTCATAGCAAAGCTTAGCAACATATTTCTACTTTGATAACCAGAATTCATAGGCATGCTTGTCATATCGAATGCTAAAGCATAATTCAAACATACAATACAATCGTGTTTCTTTCATAAGAAGAAAACATACTAGTTTTTCACAAAATCAAGTTTAGCAATCATGTACACATAGTCTGTTTTATTAAATCATGTGAAGCATGTAAAACAGTAAATATGCAACAACTATATAGCACACAAGGAACACACCTCAAAAGATGAGACCGGTCAGTCAAAAGGTTTATCGAGCACCGGGATCACACTCTGCTACAGTACTGGAACCTAAATAGACAAGAATTATGGTTACAATCAAATTTACACCTTGATTCGTATTAAAATACTAAGTTTTAGGGTCGTACGAGTGACGATAGGATCACCAAAAACATAAAATAGGACTTTTCAGAAAAAGTTGACTTTTTGGTCAAAGTCAACACTGACGTCAGCGGTCAAAGTCAACACTAACGTCATGCTGACATCACTGGTCCATGGCTGACTCGGCGAGTTGACTCACTAGGTTGACTCGGGCGAGTTGACTCACTGAGTTGACTCGGACGGGTTTGTAGAACTAATGTTTTGATATAATAATTGAAAAATGTTTTGGACTGATTTAGAAAGTATTTAAAACAATTTCCAAAGTCCAAATAACTTGAAACTATGTTTAGGGAAGTTTTTAAAAGGTTTTCACATGTTTTCAAAAGCCAATCTACACAAAACCTTCCAGGCGTTTCGAAACGCCTTAGGGCATTTCGATACAGTGTATTCTAGTAGCTAAAACGTTTCGATACTGGTATCAAAACGAGCTTTCCCTGGATGAGATTTTTGAGTAGCGTTTCGAAACGAGCTATGCCGTTTCGATACGCCTACGTGGCTTCGACCACAACGGTCATAAACCCCAACGGCTATTTCCCAACTAACATTTAAATGCAGGTCGTTTCGATACGAGACTAGGCATATCGATACGTGTTCCGAAACGGCCAAGGGCGTTCCGATACGGGTGCCTCATCAGACTGCAACGACTCTTTCTACTTAAAGGGTGTTTCAAAACGGGCACGACTGTTTCGAAACGGTGAGCTGCAGAAGTGCATTTATGGTAGGAATTAAAGTCCTCAACGGCTCCAATTCATCCCCAAGGGCTAGTAACGACTATAAACTCATCAAGGAGTATAAAAGGGACCTCCAAGCATCAAGTAAAGGCTAATGCTCATATTATCAATCAACAAATGATCAAGAATTGTCTTAGAGCTTAAATTGTCATTTATTGTATAGACAAACACTAGTGAGCCAAAATTGTCAAATTTGCTCAAGTGTTTTAAGTTTTGGGTGAGTGCTAAATTGTGCAAACAAATACCTATTGGAGGGATTTAAGTTTGCTTATTGTTTCTCTTTGTAAAGAGGGTTTCGATCAAGGCTTTGGGTAGAAAGCTTGATCGGTGTATAAGGGTTTCCTCCTAAGCCTAGAAAAGGGGAAGAGCAATTAGTGAAATTGTTGGAAATCCTTAGTGGGGAGCTAAGGTAGTGAATGTAGACCTTGGTTAGAAGGTTGGACCACTATAAATCATTGTGTCAATTATATTTTTAGCTTCCACAACCCTTCCACCCAAAAATACACCTCTCCACCACTTGGTGAGCCATATCGGTTGAACGAATCGAGCTCCTCACAACTCAACAATTGGTATCAGAGCTTGGCTCAATTGAAGAGGATTCACATCCTATTGAGAAGATCCAGCAAGCTCGATCAAGTTTTTACTCAACCGGCTCAATGGCACAATCAATCGACAAACCGCCTTTCTTCGACGGTATCCACTATGCCCATTGGAAGACCAAGATGAAATTCTTCATAAAGTCAAGAGATTACAAGCTATGGGACATAGTTGAAGATGGTCCGTTCGTGCCTTAATGAAGCAAAGCGGAATGGAGTGCCGACGATCGCAAGAAGATGGAGCTTAATTGCAAAGCCTTGCACATCTTGTTTTGTGCTTTTGGCCCAACCATCTATGAGAAGATGTCTTCTTGTGAGAGTGCCAAGGAGATATGAGACAAGCTTGAAGTCACATATGAGGGAACCGATGAAGTCAAGGAGACCAAGATTGGGCTCCTAACCTTAGAGTATGAGAACTTCAAGATGGATCCGGAAGAGAACATCGAGAAGATGTTTGATAGGTTCTCCACTATCACCAATGGTCTCAAGGGCTATGGAGAAGCCATTCCGGAGGAGAAACTTGTCCGAAAGCTCATCTACTCACTTCCCGAGTCTTGGGACTCAAAGAGGACCGCCATCATCGAAGCAAAGAATTTGAAGACTTTGAAGCTTGATGAACTCATGGGGTCACTTCTTACTCATCAAATCATGAAGAAGAACAAAGAAGATGAAAAGAAGATGGAAGAAATTAGAGCTTTGGTAGAGAAGAAGCTCAAGGGGCTTGGCATCAACACCAATGCCATGGCTTTCAAGTCCTCCATTTCCCATCACGTTGATTCAAGTGAAGAGGAGGATGAAGAAGAAGAGATAGTTCATCTCTTCAAGAAGTGTGACCCGTTTATGAAGAAAGCTTTGAGAGAACTTGAACGAGATTCCAAGAAAAAGGAGAGGGCAAGCACTTCAAGCTATAAGAAGAAGGCACATGTGGCTACTTGGAGTGATGAGGACTCCACCGACGATGAACAAGCCAACCTTTGCCTTATGACCATCGAAGAAGATTCAAGGGTAACTTCTAATTCATCTACTTCATGTTCTTACTCTTTTGATGAATTACAAGATGCCTATGATGATTTGGTTTTAGACTTTAAAAATCACATTTTGAAAAACAATAAATTGATTTCAAAGTTGAAAATTCAAAATGACTTGATTTCTAAAACCAAACTTGAACTTGAAGCAAGACTTGAAGAGTTTGAACAAAAATGTTTTGATTTACAAAATTTACTTCAAAAAGTTCAAGAAGAAAATGATTTGATTTCCAAAGAGCTTAAAAAGAAAAACAATTTTGGAAAATCAAATTTCTATGTAAGGCAATCTAGTGCCCCTAGATTTTTAAAAGGAAAATGTTTTAGAAGTGTTTGGGTCCCAAAAGAACTAACCACTTCAACTAAAAAGGATGACATTGAAAAATGGATTCCAAAGGGGACTAAAATTTGTGCTACTAACGTTTATGTATCCAAAGCAATTTGGATACCAAAAATCACTTGATTGTCTTTTGCTAGGTGTGATGGAGATGTTCAACAAGTCAAACATTGAGGGGAGCTCCATGCATACAAGAAAGAACACTTGAAGAAGGAAGGCTTCACATCCTCCCTTTGGGTTCAAGTGTTGGTAAAAATCTAGTTGTTTTTACATTTATTTGTTTTATTTTTTATTTAATTCAACTAAATGATCATAATTGTTGGACTAACATTTTATTGATGCTTTGAGTAAGGGGGAGCCACTTTAAAACCAAATTCTTATTTTTGTCAATTTTTTCCTCTATAGTTATTTTGAGCTTAATGTTTTAAATTCTTTTTGATATAACAGAAAGGGGGAGAAATGGTTTGAAAAATTGAATTTTCAAATGAATAAGGGGAGCTTTATTTGAATTTCATATCTTTAATCTCTTATTCACATTTTTAAAGTTAAAAGGGGAGAACCCCAAAAAAAATTTCAAGATAGTTTTATTATATCAAAAGGGGGAGATTGTAGAACTAATGTTTTGATATAATAATTAAAAAATGTTTTGGACTGATTTAAAAAGTATTTAAAACAATTTCCAAAGTCCAAATAACTTGAAACTATGTTTATGGAAGTTTTTAAAAGGTTTTCACATGTCTTCAAAAGCCAATCTACACAAAACCTTCCAGGCGTTTCGAAACACTTTAGGGCATTTCGATACGGTGTATTCTAGTAGCTAAAACGTTTCGATACTAGTATCAAAACGAGGTTTCCCTGGATGAGATTTTTGAGTAGCGTTTCGAAACGAGCTATGCCGTTTCGATACGCCTACGTGGCTTCGACCACAGCGGTCATAAACCCCAATGGCTATTTCCCAACTAACATTTAAATGCAGGTCGTTTCGATACAAGACTAGGCGTTTCGATACGTGTTCCGAAACGGCCAAGGGCGTTCCGATACGGATGCCTCATCAGACTGCAACGGCTCTTTCTACTTAAAGGGTGTTTCGAAACGCTGAGCTGTAGAAGTGCATTTATGGTGGGAATTAAAGTCCTCAACGGCTCCAATTCATCCCCAACGGCTAGTAACATCTATAAACTCATCAAGGAGTATAAAAGGGACCTCCAAGCATCAAGTAAAGGCTAATGCTCATATTGTCAATCAACAAATGATCAAGAATTGTCTTAGAGCTTAAATTGTCATTTATTGTATAGACAAACACTAGTGAGCCAAAATTGTCAAATTTGCTCAAGTGTTTTAGGTTTTGGGTGAGTGCTAAATTGTGCAAACAAATACCTATTAGAGGGATTTAAGTTTGCTTATTGTTTCTCTTTGTAAAGAGGGTTTCGATCAAGACTTTGGGTAGAAAGCTTGATCGGTGTATAAGGGTTTCCTCCTAAGCCTAGAAAAGGGGAAGAGCAATTAGTGAAATTGTTGGAAATCCTTAGTGAGGAGCTAAGGTAGTGGATGTAGACCTTGGTTAGAAGGTTGAACCACTATAAATCATTGTGTCAATTATCTTTTTAGCTTCCACAACCCTTCCACCCAAAAATCCACCCCTCCACCACTTGGTGAGCCATATCGGTTGAACAAATCGAGCTCCTCACAACTCAACAGAGTTGACTCACTGAGTTGACTCGGGTCAACGGGTCGGGTTGGTCAATGGGTCGGGTCGGTCAACCGGTCAGGTTTGTCAATGGGTCGGGTCAACGGGGCTTGACTGAGCTGACCGGTTCAACCGGACCAGCCGGTTCAGACCGGTTCGGTCTACGCGGATCGGCTCTTACCCTTAAAACTCGAAGGTCGCCGAAACCTCACCAGAAAAGTCCGTTTCACGTAGTTTTCTATCAGAAAAAGACACAATCAAACAACCCTTCATTTTATTATACACCTAAAATCGAAATAACGTCGGAATTAACCCAAAACTCACCAGATTTATTCTTAATAGTTCGAACCCGTCGGGAAAAGACGTATCTCCGACGACGGGGCAAACAACGATGAACGGGTGAACGACAACCTGGGTTTTGATCGGTTTGCGACGGGGAGTCCAACGGTAGTGGTGGCGGGCCAACGGACGTCGAAAAACTCGAAGAAAAAGGTCGACCAGTTTAGCCCTAGGTTCGCGAATCTTCAATTGCCGATTGCCGGTGAAACGGACGGTGATTGAGCGCGTGGGTTGAGGGGTTTTGCTCGAGGTTTAACGGTGAATGTTTTAACGCCGGCGGTGAGCGCCACGACGCAGCGGTGAGGGCTGATCGACGGTGGCCGGTTTGGTTTAAGGAAGAAAAAAGAAACGAAGATAGGAGGGATGGGTATTTTTGGAAATTTTTGGGAAAAATTGATCCCAATTAAAATCACACTAAAGGTGGCAGGTATGTAACATCCCAAAAATTAGCCTAGAAGATTAGAGGTTTAATTAAATAATTAGATGACTTATTATATTAAATTTTCTGAATTATTGAATTGAAAATAGATTTGTTAAGGACCAAATTGAAATTTTAAAGGAAATTTCAAGAGGAATCAGGGTAATTGGTCTAGTGACCAAACCGAATGATGCATCAACTATGAGAGATGTATGCTAAAGTATAAAATTCATAAATTTATCTTAAACTAACATGAAATGATAGAATTATTAAGGATTTATATAATTGAGTGGTATAATTAAAAGATGATAAAATGGTATTAGTTGGAGACAAGACATATTGGTCTTATCTCATCTAAAGTTGTTCCCCACTTTTCCCTTCCCTTAGCCGGCTAACACCACCCTAAATCACTCATCTCCTTTGCTTTTTCACACCATTAATATCACATAGAATTTGAGAGAAAATTTAGAGCTTGAGGAAGAAGAAGAAGAAGAGCTTGTATGGTGGTGAAAAACACTTAGAAAAATCAAGAAAAAATCAGAAGTAAGTAGATCATCCTCTTCTCAATTTGGTTATGGTAAAAGATTTATTAAATCATGTGTTCTAAGGTGTCTATAAATTCATAAATATGATGTTCTTGAGTATGGTTGCTGGAAATATGGAAATATATATGAATCCTTAAGGATTAAGAGTCATAAAACATTAATAACATACATCCAAAGTGTGTTGACAGATTTGTTAAGTTACATGACATACATCCTTGGAAATTCATAGAAAATAATCTACTAGGAGTTTTGATCTGAATTTTTGATATGTTTCACTTTAATATGTCTAGAATCATAGAAAAATAATAAAACAAGGTTTTAAAGGCTGTGTTAAAATCTGGAAGTGTGAAATGGAGTAACATGTAAAACTGTCCAGCAATGGTTCTAGCTGGACAGTGAACTTTGAAAAATTATAGAAAATTAATTAATGGGAAATTCGTGATGAATTTTTGATATGTACTACTTTGACATGTCTAAAGTGGTATAAAAATTATAAATCTTAGTTTTGATCATTGTAGTGAAATCTGGAAGCTTAATACGAACAGCATGTAAAACTGTCCAGTAATGCTCCTAGCTGGACAGTGAACTTTGTAAAATTGTAGAAAATAATATACTAAGAGTTTCGACCTGAATTTTTGATATGTTAAAATTAGGTATGTTAATTGAATTTAGGAACAAACGGTGTTCGATTTGGAGTTGTGTACAGCAAATAAGAAATTAATTAAATTAGGTGGTCAGAAATGTGTATAAATGAAAAGAAGAAAAATTAAGAATTTGTGAATTATTAAAGATGTAAAAATTGGATTAAATGAAGTGTTAATAAATTTATTAACAATCTGTAGGATGTGAAATCCACCAATTTTAGTGATCAATTTGAAAGTTTAAGTGATTAATTGAAGAAATTAGGAAATTTGGAAACTAGTCGAACTGGACCAAATAATTCAGGGACTGTTTTGAATAAAGTGAGAAATTCAGTCTTTAATAGCATGAATTGCATTCTGAAAATTTGTTATATTGTTTGGCTTGAACGCCTTAGATTTTAGAAGCGAAAGGGTAGAAGAAGAGATTACTCCGGGATCGGCTACGGATCGGGCGAAAGGCATACGGATTCCGAATTAGCTCGGCGAACTGTGAGTGAAACGAACTTAGAGTTGAGATTAGAGTCTCAACTACCCTTAATTTGATTTGAGTATATATTGAGCATGAAATTTGACTTAATAATTATTCGATTTAGTAAGGGAAGAAGGAATAAAGGAATTTGGATCGAATGCATGTGCTTTGTGATTTTTGTGATCTATGTGCTTGAATTGAAAATTGATAATATTGCTTGATATGATATGTGATCAAATTGTTGAGTTTACATGATATATGTGTTTGATAAACTCAATTGGAGATTGAACTATGAAATGTGAAATTGAGCCATGTGATATGAAATTTAATTCTGTATATGCTGATTTGAAGATATGCAAATTGATTTCTTGTGGAAATAATGAAGTTATGATATAGTATGTGAGTATGCAATGCTCTTATATGTTATAATTATGTTTGACAAGTTCAATTGAGTATTGAACTATGAAATGTGATTATGATTTATATGATATGAATTTGGATTTGTATGAAAGCTGATCTGAAAAATGCGAATTGAGCATGTCAATTATTATATGACCATGTGTGATAACATGTTATTGGAATTGGAATTATAAGCAATTAATCGAAAGGATTAATTAAGAATTTCTGAAAATTTGATTGATTAAGTATCTGATTAAATTAAAGATTTAAATGCAAAGCCCTTGGTGTGTACAGTCTGTTTAGGTAGTACGGCTAGCCTAGAGTCTGAGCTCAATAAGAAAATCGGTACGTTAGTGTACTCGATATTGTGGTACGTAAGTGTACCTTCTTGCTTAATGTCTGCGGACATTATGATATGTTATATGTGATACGATTTGGTACGTGGTACCTTTACATGGTGAATTTGATTCACAACCTCTGTTATATGTGACTTGATTACCTATCATACTATACTATCCAAGGCATTGCTAAATGAATTAAATGAACAATTTAAGGAATGAAATCTGAAAATTGAAAGTAAATTCATGAAATTGGTTGTTGGATCATTTGAATAAAATATTGAATTTCATGATTTGCCATTCTTGATATGCTATGAAACTTTAATTGTGATAATTTGATAATTGGAAGTTAATTCAGGTTTCATGGCTTGTATGTGTATTCATGATATGAATGATATGTAATCACTTGCATGTATTCGAATAGAATTACATGACTCCTTGGTGTATATATTCGAATGATTTCTATGGTGCACTATTAATTGTGGATTGATTATATTGCTTGAATCATTCGAATGAGCTAATGTGCAAAGTGAAATTTAAATTGTTTGATCATAATGTTTAAATTGGAAACCGAATAGAATAGGGTTTCCTCACTAAGTACGAGAAGTACTTACCACTCGAACCTTTCCTTCCTTCCCCTAAATTTCAGGTTCTAGCATCGTTGACCTCTACCTGTATTCTACTCGTACGAAGCTTAAGTATGATTTTCCCTGTCTTTGTCATACTCGTGATGGGTGGCCTAGCGTTCAGCATGTTAGTTCAATTTGGCCTGATGGTTATGTTCATGAACTATTTCTTTAGTATTGTATAAATTCATAAGAAATCTCCCTACATTTTGATATGTAATTAAGGGAAACTAAAACACTATGGATGTTATTATCGGATATGATATATATATATATATGTGTGTGATGATGAAGTATGTCCATGGGATAATCGAATGTGAAAAGAAATTAAAATAGATGTATTCGAAAAAAAAAATATCACACGAAAAATTATTAACCCACTTCCGCTGCCTAATACGATTCCGTCACATGTCTACATAACGCTCCTTGCCCCTGACCCGGGGTGAGGGGTGTTATAAGGTAAGATATTTTTGTTATTTTATTACTTTAGGATCTTAGGCATTAACTCTTATTTCCCCTGGTGCAATAACTAACCAAGAGCTATGTTAGCTTAATTGGTTAAGCCATCGACCTATGCAGCCAAGGGTCACGGGTTCGAAACCCCTTGGCTTTTTTTTCATTTCCCTTTTTTTAACCTTAGAAAATTAGGATTGTTACAACTCTCCCCCCTAAAAAGAAATTTCGGCCTCGAAATTTACCTGAATTGAACAGATGTGGGAACTGCTCCTTCATTGACTCAAGGGTCTCCCATGTAGCCTCTTCTGGACCACGATTAATCCACTATACTTTGACCATAGGAATACGTCAGTTCCTTAAAACTCTCTCGTCTTGATCCAAGATCTAAACATGTTCCTCCTCATAAGACAAATCTGGTCTCAACTCCACATCTTGTACCTGAATAAAATGGCTCGGATCTGGGTGGTACCGCCTCAACATGGATACATGAAATACATCATGAATACGGCTAAGCTGAGGAGGCAGCTCAAGTTGATAAGCAACAGGCTCGACTCTCTTCCGAATACGGTACGGTCCGATAAATCTTGGGCTCAATTTGCCTTTGCGCCCAAATCTCAAAACTTTCTTCCATGAAGACACATTCAGAAAAATCTGATCACCAACCTCGAACTCAATGTCTTTCCTCCTCCGATCAGCATAGGACTCTTGTCTATCAAAAGCCTCTTTCAGATGGTTGCGGATCAATCTGACGGTCTCCTCGGTCTCTCGAACCAACTTTGGGCCCAAAGTCTTCTTCTCATACAACTCCGTCCAACAGATGGGAGTACGACACTTACGGCCATATAGAGCCTTATACGGTGCCATGCGGATACTAGTCTGATAGTTGTTATTGTATGCAAACTCAGCCAAGGGCAAGAAATCCTCCCAACTACCATGGAAATCAATCACACACCCCAGTAACATGTCCTCAAGAATCTAAATCACCCTCTCTGATTGTTCATCTGTCTGCGGATGGAAGGATGTACTGAAATTCAGACGGGTACCTAAAGCACTGTGCAAGGCCAACCAGAATCGAGAAGTGAACCTCGGATCCCGATCAGAGATGATAGATAAAGGTACACAATGTAGTCTGACGATATCAGAGATGTACAGTTTAGCCAGCTTCTCCAAAGAGTAGGTGACTCGAACTGGAATAAAATGAGCTGACTTGGTGAGTCGGTCAACAATCACCCAAACAGAATCCTTTTAGAAGGTGTCAGAGGAAGCCTTGTAATGAAATCCACCGTGACATGTTCCCATTTCCACTCGGGGATCTTAATAGGCTGCAATAAACCAGAAGGATGTTGGTGCTCTGCCTTAACCTGCTGGCAAGTCAAACACCGAGATATATAATCTGAAATGTCCTTCTTCATACCTTCCCAGCGATATCTCTGCCTCAGGTTTTGATACATCTTGTCCCCACCGGGATGCATAGCATAAGGGCTGTTATGAGCCTCACTAAGAATAGCCTGCTTCAACTTGGCATCATCTGGTACACAATAACTACCCTTGAAGCACAAGACTTCATCATGATCAAAGGCATAGATAGAAGTAGATCCCTGCTCAACCTGTTGCATGACAGGGAGTAAGGAACTGTCTAGAAGTTGTTTAGCTCTAATTTCCTCGGCCAATGTCGGTTTAACCTGCAGCTCGGCTAGTAAACTGCCATCACTGTATATAATCATCCTGGCAAACAAGGATCTCAAGTCTGATATAGCCTTACGAATCAAAGCATCAACAACAACATTAGCCTTCCCCGGGTGGTACTCAATCACACAGTCATAGTCCTTAAGAAGCTCAATCCAACGACGTTGTCTAAGATTAAGCTCTCTCTGTGTAAGAATGTACTTCAGACTCTTGTGATCTGTGTAGATATAACACTTCTCCCCGTAGAGATAATGTCTCCAAATCTTCAAGGCAAAGACCACAACGGCCAGCTCTAGATCATGGGTAGGATAATTACACTAATGTGGCCTCAACTGACGAGATGCATAAGCTATTACCTTGCCATCCTGCATGAGAACACAACCAAGCTCGGAACGTGATGCATCACTATAAACTGAAAAATCCTTCCCAGCCTCTGGCTGCGTCAAAACTAGAGCTTGCGTTAGAGCTGTCTTCAACTTCTCAAAACTATCTTGCTAAGCATCTGTCCAGATGAATGGAACATCCTTCCTCAACAGCTTCGTCAAGGGAACGACAATAATAAAAAAGCCCTCGACGAAACGCCTGTAATACCCAGCTAAACTCAAGAAACTACGGATCTCAGAAACATTCTTGGGTTGCTTCTAACTCATAATGGCCTCTATCTTGCTCGGATCAACCTGAATACCCCAAGCCGATACCACATGCCCCAGAAATGTCACCTCGTTGAGTAAGAATTCACACATGCTCAATTTGGCATACAATTTGTGCTCTCTAACAGTCTGCAGAACAATCCTCAAATGCTCAACATGTTCTGCTTCAGTCCGGAAGTAGACTAGGATGTCATCAATGAACACCACTACAAACTGATCCAAATAGGGCCGGAACACACGGTTCATCAAATCCATAAATGCGGCAGGAGCATTAGTCAGACCAAACGGCATCACTAAAAACTCGTAGTGCCCATATCTGGTGCGAATGGTCGTCCTTGCTACATCAGACCCCTTTATCTTTAGCTGGTAGTACCCGAAACGAAGATCAATCTTCGAGAAAACTGTGGCTCCCCGAAACTGATCGAACAAGTCCTCAATCCTAGACAGAGGATACTTATTCTTGACTGTCAACTTGTTCAGCTTACGGTAATCAATACACAGCCTGAGAGAACCATCTTTCTTCTTCACGAAGAGAACAAGAGCTCCTCAGGGCGAAAAACTAGGTCGGATAAAGCCTCGGTCTAGGAGCTCTTGCAACTGAATATTCAGCTCCTTAAGCTCCTTAGAGGGATTTAAGTTTGCTTATTGTTTTTCTTTGTAAAGAGGGTTTCGATCAAGACTTTGGGTAGAAAGCTTGATCGGTGTATAAGGGTTTCCTCCTAAGCCTAGAAAAGGGGAAGAGCAATTAGTGAAATTGTTGGAAATCCTTAGTGAGAAGCTAAGGTACTGGATGTAGACCTTGGTTAGAAGGTTGAACCACTATAAATCATTGTGTCAATTATCTTTTTAGCTTCCACAACCCTTCCACCCAAAAGTCCACCTCTCCACCACTTGGTGAGCCATATCGATTGAACAAATCGAGCTCCTCACAACTCAACAGAGTTGACTCTCTGAGTTGTCTCGGATGAGTTGGCTCACTGAGTTGACTCGGGTCAACGGGTCGGGTTGGTCAATGGGTCGGGTCGGTCAACCGGTCAGGTTTGTCAATGGGTCGGGTCAACGGGGCTTGACTGAGCTGACCGGTTCAACCGGACCAGCCGGTTCAGACCGGTTCGGTCTACGCGGATCGGCTCTTACCCTTAAAACTCGAAGGTCGCCGAAACCTCACCAGAAAAGTCCGTTTCACGTAGTTTTCTACCGGAAAAAGACACAATCAAACAACCCTTCATTTTATTATACACCTAAAATCGAAATAACGTCGGAATTAACCCAAAACTCACCAGATTTGTTCTTAATAGTTCGAACCCGTCGGGAAAAGACGTATCTCCGACGACGGGGCAAACAACGATGAACGGGTGAAAGACAACCTGGGTTTTGATCATTTTGCGACGGGGAGTCCAACGGCAGTGGTGGCGGGCCAACGAACGTCGAAAAACTCGAAGAAAAAGGTCAACCAGTTTAGCCCTAGGTTCGCGAATCTTCAATTGCCGATTTCCGGTGAAACGGACGGCGATTGAGTGCATGGGTTGAGGGGTTTTGCTCGGGGTTTAACGGTGAATGTTTCAACGCTGGCGGTGAGCGCCACGGCGCGGCGGTGAGGGCTGATCGACGGTGGCCGGTTCGGCTTAAGGAATAAAAAAGAAACGACGATATGAGGTATGGGTATTTTTGGAAATTTTTGGGAAAAATTGATCCCAATTAAAATCACACTAAAGGTGGCAGGTAAGATATTTTTGTTATTTTATTACTTTAGGATCTTAGGCATTAACTCTTATTTCCCCTGGTGCAATAACTAACCAAGAGCTATGTTAGCTTAATTGGTTAAGCCATCGACCTATGCAGCCAAGGGTCACGGGTTCGAAACCCCTTGGCTTTTTTTTCATTTCCCTTTTTTTAACCTTAGAAAATTAGGATTGTTACAACTCTCCCCCCTAAAAAGAAATTTCGGCCTCGAAATTTACCTGAATTGAACAGATGTGGGAACTGCTCCTCCATTGACTCAAGGGTCTCCCATGTAGCCTCTTCTGGACCACGATTACTCCACTATACTTTGACCATAGGAATACGTCAGTTCCTTAGAACTCTCTCGTCTTGATCCAAGATCTAAACATGTTCCTCCTCATAAGACAAATCTGGTCTCAACTCCACATCTTGTACCTGAATAACATGGCTCAGATCTGGGTGGTACCACCTCAATATGGATACATGAAATACATCATGAATACGACTAAGCTGAGGAGGCAGCTCAAGTTGATAAGCAACAGGCTCGACTCTCTTCCGAATACGGTATGGTCCGATAAATCTTGGGCTCAATTTGTCTTTGCGCCCAAATCTCAAAACTTTCTTCCATGGAGACACATTCAGAAAAATCTGATCACCAACCTCGAACTCAATGTCTTTCCTCCTCCGATCAGCATAGGACTCTTGTCTATCAAAAGCCTCTTTCAGACGGTTGCAGATCAATCTGACGGTCTCCTCGGTCTCTCGAACCAACTTTGGGCCCAAAGTCTTCTTCTCATACAACTCCGTCCAACAGATGGGAGTACGACACTTACGGCCATATAGAGCCTTATACGGTGCCATGCGGATACTAGTCTGATAGTTGTTATTGTATGCAAACTCAGCCAAGGGCAAGAAATCCTCCCAACTACCATGGAAATCAATCAGACACCCTCGTAACATGTCCTCAAGAATCTAAATCACCCTCTCTGATTGTTCATCTGTGTGCGGATGGAAGGATGTACTGAAATTCAGACGGGTACCTAAAGCACTGTGCAAGGCCAACCAGAATCGAGAAGTGAACCTCGGATCCCGATCAGAGATGATAGATAAAGGTACCCAATATAGTCTGACGATCTCAGAGATGTACAGTTTAGCCAGCTTCTCCAAAGAGTAGGTGACTCGAACTGGAATAAAATGAGCTGACTTGGTGAGTCGGTCAACAATCACCCAAACAGAATCCTTTTAGAAGGTGTCAGAGGAAGCCTTGTAATGAAATCCACCGTGACATGTTCCCATTTCCACTCGGGGATCTTAATAGGCTGCAATAAACCATAAGGATGTTGGTGCTCTGCCTTAACCTGCTGGCAAGTCAAACACCGAGATATATAATCTGAAATGTCCTTCTTCATACCTTCCCAGCGATATCTCTGCCTCAGGTTTTGATACATCTTGTCCCCACTGGGATGCATAGCATAAGGGCTGTTATGAGCCTCACTAAGAATAGCCTGCTTCAACTCGGCATCATCTGGTACACAATAACGACCCTTGAAGCACAAGACTTCATCATGATCAAAGGCATAGATAGAAGTAGATCCCTGCTCAACCTGTTGTATGACAGGGAGTAAGGAACTGTCTAGAAGTTGTTTAGCCCTAATTTCCTCGGCCAATGTCGGTTTAACCTGCAGCTCGGCTAGTAAACTGCCATCACTGTATATACTCATCCTGGCAAACAAGGATCTCAAGTCTGATATAGCCTTACGACTCAAAGCATCAGCAACAACATTAGCCTTCCCCGGGTGGTACTCAATCACAGAGTCATAGTCCTTAAGAAGCTCAATCCAACGACGTTGTCTAAGATTAAGCTCTCTCTGTGTAAGAATGTACTTCAGACTCTTGTGATCTGTGTAGATATAACACTTCTCCCCGTAGAGATAATGTCTCCAAATCTTCAAGGCAAAGACCACAACGGCCAGCTCTAGATCATGGGTAGGATAATTACACTAATGTGGCCTCAACTGACGAGATGCATAAGCTATTACCTTGCCATCCTGCATCAGAACACAACCAAGCTCGGAACGTGATGCATCACTATAAACTGAAAAATCCTTCCCAGCCTCTGGCTGCGTCAAAACTAGAGTTTGCGTTAGAGCTGTCTTCAACTTCTCAAAACTATCTTGCTAAGCATTTGTCCAGATGAATGGAACATCCTTCCTCAACAGCTTCGTCAAGGGAACGGCAATAATAAAAAAGCCCTCGACGAAACGCCTGTAATACCCAGCTAAACTCAAGAAACTACGGATCTCAGAAACATTCTTGGGTTGCTTCTAACTCATAATGGCCTCTATCTTGCTCAGATCAACCTGAATACCCCAAGCCGATACCACATGCCCCAGAAATGTCACCTCGTTGAGCAAGAATTCACACTTGCTCAATTTGGCATACAATTTGTGCTCTCTAACAGTCTGCAGAACAATCCTCAAATGCTCAACATGTTCTGCTTCAGTCCGGAAGTAGACTAGGATGTCATCAATGAACACCACTACAAACTGATCCAAATAGGGCCGGAACACACGGTTCATCAAATCCATAAATGCGGCAGGAGCTTTAGTCAGACCAAACGGAATCACTAAAAACTCGTAGTGCCCATATCTGGTGCGAATGGCCGTCCTTGCTACATCAGACCCCTTTATCTTTAGCTGATAGTACCCGAAAAGAAGATCAATCTTCGAGAAAACTGTGGCTCCCCGAAACTGATCGAACAAGTCATCAATCCTGGACAGAGGATACTTATTCTTGACTGTCAACTTGTTCAGCTTACGGTAATCAATACACAGCCTGAGAGAACCATCTTTCTTCTTCACGAAGAGAACAAGAGCTCCTCAGGGCGAAAAGCTGGGTCGGATAAAGCCTCGGTCTAGGAGCTCTTGCAACTGAATATTTAGCTCCTTAAGCTCCTTAGGAGCCATATGGTAAGGGTTCATGGAGACTGGTGCAGAGCCCGGATAGGTCTCAATCTCAAACTCGACATCTTTATCCGGAGGTAATCCAGGTAATTCCTCGGGAAAGACATCAGGGAACTCACTAACAGTGCGAATCTCGTCAATCTTTGACAAGGAACCCTTGGTATTCAAGAAACAGGCGATGAAAGTATGATAGCCCTTCCGGTACATCCTGTCGGCAGCCAAAGCAGATATCAAATTAGACAGATACCCTCGGCGCTCACCAATAAGAACCACTGTACGATCATCAGAAGTCTTCAAAACTGTTCTCTTGGACTCACAATCTAGGTTAACCCGGTGTTCAGTCAACCAATCCATGCCAAGAATCAGATCAACCTCTTCTAATGGTTGTTCCATAAGGTCAGCTAGAAAGATTTCCCCTTGCACCTCGAGGGGACATCGCCTGAAAACCTTATTTACAACCACATACTGGCCCACTAGACTCATAACGGTAATTGCACTCTCGGTGCTCTCAACTGGAATCTGGAGGTCTCGGGACATAGATCTCGATACATAGGAATGGGTTGAACCATTGTCAAGCAATGCAAAGTATGGAACAGAAAATATAGTGAATGTACTTGCAATGACGTC
This sequence comes from Hibiscus trionum, assembly GCA_030270665.1. Taxonomy (NCBI): domain Eukaryota; kingdom Viridiplantae; phylum Streptophyta; class Magnoliopsida; order Malvales; family Malvaceae; genus Hibiscus; species Hibiscus trionum. Next base: position 4,128,225 of record BSYR01000012.1, read on the forward strand.
TGGCTCATCTCTATCGTCACGATATCTAGTAGCAAAAACAACTGCAGGCTGTCTGGCCTCAATCATAGTCGGTCCCCCACTCTAATGTGATCGACCTATACTATCAAATCTAGCAGAAGACCCAGGAGCTCTACTCTGATAACGCCCTGAACCCGGTGTCTGAACAGATGTCTATGAACGGGCTAGAGTCTGGGATCGAGCAGGAGTCTGAAATGACGATCGGTCTACAGAAGGTGGGTGTGGACAATCTTTCTTGAAATGGTCAGTGGATCCACATCTAAAGCAAGCACCCGACATCTTTCTGCACTCCCCTCGGTGAAGCTTACCACAATACTCACATACAGGTAAGAGAGTGGACCCTGATGAATCACCTCGACCAACCGATGGGCCCTGCTGTACCGTGGGCCTATAACTCGAACCACCTCCCTGATACATGGTGCGAGTCCTCTTATTAGAATGCGCGTGAGACTCTCCCTGTCTAGAAGACCTCCAAGATCAATCTCAATCTCGCCCTCGATCCTTGCCTCTATCTCGATCTCCATCTCTACTACTCTGACTAGCTGTCAAGATCTCCATCTGTTTTGCAGTCTTAGTCCAATACGAAGGCCCTCCAAAAACTTGTCACATTTGTCTTTCTTAGTAGAAACCAAGCCAGTACCATATTTCGACAACTCTAGAAACTGTATCTCATACTCAGCCACTATCATGGTACCCTGCACCAGGTCTTTAAAAGCCTGACGTCTCTCTTTCAAGAACCACTCGCCCAGAAAACGGTTCCTAAAGCGCTCCTTAAAGAAATCCCATGTCAGTCGATCAGAAGGAACACTACTCATGATGGACTCCCACCAGGTGCGGGCATTCCCATTCAACATAGAAACATCACCCAAATACTTCCTGGATGGCTCAAAACCCAACTCACCCATACGTCTCTCGATATCGTATAACCACTCCTCAGCCACGGTCGGTGGTCCACTAAGAGATCCCGATAAGGTCTTGATCCCGTTGGCAATGAGGGTCTAGGAGATAGGAACTTCAAGTGTGACTCCAGACGCTTTGACTACTCCCTGAATCAACTGGAGAAACTGTCTACTCAAGGACTCATCCGTAACTCCAGTCATAGGCTCGGGCCCAGAAACAGTAGCTCCCCTGACCGGAGTAGTCATGCCGATACTAGGAGTAGGTAATGGAACATTGGGAGTAGGTGTAGGAGCAGTCGGGACAGATGTCGGAGTAGTCGAAGCAGCATCAGCTGAAGAACCACTAGGGGTAGGAGGCTCTACATATGTCGGAGGGTCAACTGCGGCTGTAGCAACTCCAGAGGCAGGTGGATCAGACATCAGATCGTCTATCGGGTCTGTAAATCTAACAGGTCGACCACGCCTACGAGCGGGTCGACGCCCCCTTCCGGTGCTCATCTCGGAGAATATCTATAAAGGATAAAACCTAAGATCAGTTTATGACAGTGGAGAATCGAACACAATTAAACATGTAAAGTTGGGTGACATGGCCTCTTTTCACAATACTTGTAAAACGTTCTAAAACAATATTTTAAAAGGACTTATCCACAGTCCGAGGTTTTAAAACCAAAAGCTATGATACCAACTAAATGTAACCCCCTAGACCGGCCTATGCGGAATGACCAAGTCTAGTAAGACACTTCAAAATTTAAAACTCAAGTGGAAAACCTGTTGGCAAACTAAGTGTTTATTTCGACAGCATAACGACAGGACTTAGTGAAAACCATCAAGTTAAATGAACCTGTTTAATACGTCAAGCAGTAATATTTTCCAAAGTCATTCACAACATAGACATCATAAATAATATAGGCAGCCATAATTACTTAAATAAACCCTTCATAGGATGGTTACAAAATAAGTATCAGTTAGCATATCAAAATACTTTTAGTTTAATACCATACATAACAAAATATAGGCACATGTCACCCTAAAAGTACAAACTATGGATAGAAACATTACATTAAAAAGAATACCAAATGTGTCGATCCTCCAAATGTCAGCTACGGGGTGGCCTATCCAAAATAACTGAAAGGGGAAAGAATTTGGGGTGTGAGCTAGAAAGCTCAGTGTGTTCCAACAGTGCAAGTAAAATAGTTAAATTAATAAATAATAAATCATGTTATGCAAAACATATCATAAAAAACATCAAAGTTTTCATGCAACCTATCTACCCTCCAACCAAACACCATGATACAGTTCCTCAGAACAGTATCCTATACTGGCATTAACCCAAGCCCATTGGGCGGGGTACCATCCTAAGGATATACCTTAGAATACGGGCGGCCCTAGTCGAAACTTAGGAACCGAAAACGGGCGGACCTGGCCAAAGCCTAGGATCCGAATACGGGCGGACCTAGCCGAAGCTTAGGATCCGAATACGTGCGGTCTTACCAGCTGATCAGGGCTGAGCCGATAGTCTCCTCATCATACCCCAAGTACCTCTACTAATTAGTCCGGGAAGTAACATAATACGCAACAATAATAGTCATAACAAAGCTTAGCAACATATTTCTATTCTGATAGCGGAGCGTGATCCCGGTGCTCGATAGACCTTTTGACTGACCGATCTCATCTTTTGAGGTGTGTTCCTTGTGTTCTATATGACTGTTGCATATTTACTATTTTACATGCTTCACATGATTTAATAAAACAGACTATGTGTACATGATTGCTAAACTTGATTTTGTGAAAAACTAGTATGTTTTCTTCTTATGAAAGAAACACGATTGTACTGTATGTTTGAATTATGCTTTAGCATTCGATGTGACAAACATGCCTATGATTTCCGGTTATCAGAGTAGAAATATGTTGCTCAGCTTTGCTATGACTATTATTGTTGCGTACTATGTTACTGCCCGGACTAATTAGTAGAGGTACTTGGGGTATGATGAGGAGACTATCGGCTCAGCCCTGATCCAGCTGGTAAGACCGCCCGTATTCAGATCCTAAGCTTCGGCTAGGTCCGCCCGTATTCGGTTCCTAGGCTTTGGCCAGGTCCGCCCGTTTTCAGTTCCTAAGTTTCGACTAGGGCCGCCCGTATTCTAAGGTATATCCATAGGATGGTACCCCGCCCAATAGGCTGTTGTTAATGCCAATATAGGATACTGTTCTGGGAAACTGTATCATGGTGTTCGGTTGGAGGGTAGATAGGTTGCATGAAAACTTTGATGCTTTTTATGATATGTTTTGCATAACATGATTTATTATTTATTGATGCAACTGTTTTACTTGCACTGTTGGAACACACTAAGCTTTCTAGCTCACGCCCCAAATTCTTTCCCCTTTCGGATATTCTGGATAGGCCACCATGTAGCTGACATTTGGAGGATCGACACATTTGGTATTCTTTTTGAATGTAATGTTTCTATCCACCGTTGGTACTTTCAGGGTGACATGTGCCTATATTTTGTTATGTATGGTATTAAACTAAAAGTATTTTGATATGCTAACTGATACTTATTTTGTAACCATCCTATGATGGGTTTATTTAAGTAATCATGGGTTTATTTTGTTATGTATGGTATTAAACTAAAAGTATTTTGATATGCTAACTGACACCCACCTTCTGTAGACCGATCGTCGTTTCAGACTCCTGCTCGATCCCAGACTCCAGCTCGTTCACAGACATCTGTTCAGACACCGGGTTCAGGGCGTTATAAGAGTAGAGCTCCTGGGTCTTCTGCTAGATCTGATAGTAGGGGCCGATCACATTAGAGTGGGGGACCGGCTATGACTGAGGCCAGACAGCCTAGAGTTGTTTATGCTACTAGACGACGTGACGACAGAGATGAGCCAAACGTCATTGCAGGTACATTCACTATATTTTCTGTTACATACTTTGCATTGCTTGACAATGGTTCTACCCAATCCTATGTATCAAGATCTGTGTCCCGAGACCTCCAGATTCCAATTGAGAGCACCGAGAGTGCAATTACCGTTATGAGTCCAGTGGGCCAGTCTGTGGTTGTAAATAAGGTTTTCAGGCGATGTCCCCTCGAGGTGCAAGGGGAAATCTTTCTAGCTGACCTTATGGAACTACCATTAGAAGAGGTTGATTTGATTCTTGGCATGGATTGGTTGATTGAACATCGGGTTTACCTAGATTGTGAGTCCAAGAGAGCAGTTTTGAAGACTTATGATGATCGTATAGTGGTTCTTATTGGTGAGCGTCGAGGGTATCTGTCTAATGTGATATCTGCTTTGGCTGACGACATGATGATCCGGAAGGGTTATCAGACTTTCATCGCCTGTTTCTTGAATACCAAGGGTTCCTTGTCAAAGATTGACAAGATTCGCACTGTTAGCGAGTTCCCTAATGTCTTTCCCGAGGAATTACCTAGATTACCTCCAAATAGAGATGTCGAGTTTGAAACCTATCCGGGATCTGCACGAACCCTTACCGTATGGCTCCTAAGGAGCTGAATATTCTGTTGCAAGAGCTCCTAGACCGAGGCTTTATCCGACCCAGCTCTTCGCCCTGGGGAGCTCCTGTTCTCTTCATGAAGAAGAAAGATGGTTCTCTCAGGCTGTGTATTGATTACCGTAAGCTGAACAAGTTGACAGTCAAGAATAAGTATCCTCTGCCCAGGATTGATGACTTGTTCGATCAGTTTCGGGGAGCCACAATTTTTTCGAAGATTGATCTTCGTTCCGGGTACTATTAGCTAAAGATAAAGGGGTCTGATGTAGCAAAGGCGGTCATTGGCACCAGATATGGGCACTACGAGTTTTTAGTGATGCCGTTTGGTCTGACTAATGCTCCTGCCGCATTTATGGATTTGATGAACCGTGTGTTCCGGCCCTATTTAGATCAGTTTGTAGTGGTGTTCATTGATGACATCTTAGTCTACTCCCGGACTGAAGCAGAACATGTTGAGCGTTTGAGGATTGTTCTGCAGACTCTTAGAGAGCACAAATTGTATGCCAAATTGAGCAAGTGTGAATTCTAGCTCAACGAGGTGAAATTTCTGGGGCATGTGGTATCGGTTCGGGGTATTTAAGTTGATCCGAGCAAGATAGAGGCCATTGTTAGTTGGAAACAACCCAAGAATGTTTCTGAGATCCGTAGTTTCTTGGGTTTAGCTGGGTATTACAGGCGTTTCGTCGAGGGCTTTTCTATTATTGCCGCTCCCTTGACGAAGTTGTTGAGGAAGGATGTTCCATTCATCTGGACAGATGCTCAGCAGGATAGTTTTGAGAAGTTTAAGACAGCTCTAACGCAAGCTCCAGTTTTGACGCAGCCCGAGTCTGGGAAGGATTTTGCAGTTTATAGTGATACATCGCGTTCCAAGCTTGGTTGTGTTCTGATGCAGGATGGCAAGGTAATAGCTTATGAGTCTCGTCAGTTGAGGCCACATGAGTGTAATTATCCTACCCATGATCTAGAGCTGGCCGCTGTGGTCTTTACCCCAAAGATTTGGAGACATTATCTCTATAGAGAGAAGTGTTATATCTACACAGATCACAAGAGCTTGAAGTATATTCTTACACAGAGAGAGCTTAATCTTAGACAACGTCGTTGGATTGAGCTTCTTAAGGACTATGTCTGTGTGATTGAGTACCACCCGGGGAAGGCTAATGTTGTTGCTGATGCTTTGAGTCGTAAGGCTATATCATACTTGAGATCCTTGTTTGCCAGGATGAGTATATACAATGATGGCAGTTTACTAGCCGAGCTGCAGGCTAAACCGACATTGGCCGAGGAAATTAGGACTAAACAGCTTCTAGACAGTTCCTTACTCCCTGTCATGCAACATGTTGAGCAGGGATCTACTTCTATCTATGCCTTTGATCAGGATGGAGTCTTGTGCTTCAAGGGTCGTTATTGTGTACCAAATGATGCCGAGTTGAAGCGGGCTATTCTTAGTGAGGCTCATAATAGCCCTTATGCTATGCATCCCGGTGAGGACTAGATGTATCAAAACCTGAGGCAGAGATATCGTTGGGAAGGTATGAAGAAGGATATTTTAGATTATGTATCTCGGTGTTTGACTTGCCAGCAGGTTAAGGCAGAGCACCAAAATCCTTCTGGTGTATTGCAGCCCATTAAGATCCCCGAGTGGAAATGGGAACATGTCATGATGGATTTCGTTACAGGGCTTCCTCTGACACCTTCTAAAAAGGATTCTGTTTGGGTGATTATTGATCGACTCACCAAGTCAGCTCATTTTATTCCAGTTCGAGTCACCTACTCTTTGGAGAAGCTGGTTAAACTGTACATCTCTGAGATCGTCAGACTATATGGGGTACCTTTATCCATCATCTCTGATCGGGATCCGAGGTTCACTTCTCGATTCTGGTTGGCCTTGCATAGTGCTTTAGGTACCCATCTGAATTTCAGTACATCCTTCCATCCGTAGACAGATGGACAATCAGAGAGGGTGATTCAGATTCTTGAGGACATGTTACGGGTGTGTGTGATTGATTTCCATGGTAGTTGGGAGGATTTCTTGCCCTTGGCTGAGTTTGCATACAATAACAACTATCAGACTAGTATCCGCATGGCACCGTATGAGGCTCTGTATGGCCGTAAGTGTCGTACTCCCATCTATTGGACGGAGTTGTATGAGAAGAAGACTTTGGGCCCAGAGTTGGTTCGAGAGACCGAGGAGATCATCAGATTGATCCGCAATCGTCTGAAAGAGGCTTTTGATAGATAGAAGTCCTATGCTGATCGGAGAAGGAAAGACATTGAGTTTGAGGTTGGTGATCAGGTTTTTTTAAAGGTGTCTCCATGGAAGAAAGTTTTGAGATTTGGGCGCAAAGGCAAATTGAGCCCAATATTTATCTGACTGTACCGTATTCGGAAGAGAGTCGGGCTTGTTGCTTATCAGCTTGAGCTGCCTCCTCAGCTTAACCGTATTCATGATGTATTTCATGTATCCATGTTGAGGCGGTACCACCCAGATTCGAGCCATGTTATTCAGGTACAAGATGTGGAGTTGAGACCATATTTGTCTTATGAGGAGGAACATGTTCAGATCTTGGATCAAGATGAGAGAGTTCTAAGGAACCGACGTATTCCTATGGTTAAAGTACAGTGGAGTAATCGTGGTCCAGAAGAGGCTACATGGGAGACCCTTGAGTCAATGGAGGAGCAGTTCCCACATCTGTTCAATTCAGGTAAATTTCGAGGCTGAAATTTCTTTTTAAGGGGGTGTTGTAACAATCCTAATATTCTAAGGTTAAAAAAAGGGAATGAAAAAAAAGTAGCCAAGGGGTTTCGAACCCGTGACACTTGGCTGCATAGGTCGATGACTTAACCAATTGAGCTAACATAACTCTTGGTTAGTTATTGCACCAGGGGAAATAAGAGTCAATGCCTAAGATCCTAAAATAATAAAATAACAAAAATATCTTACCTGCCACATTTAGTGTGATTTTAATTGGGATCAATTTTACACAAAAATTTCCAGAAACACCATCCCTCATATCGTCGTTTCTTTTTTCTTCCTTAAACCGAACCGGCCACCATCGATCAGCCTTTACCGCCGCGCCGTGGCGCTCACCGTCGGCGTTAAAACGTTCACCGTTAAACCCCAAGCAAAACCCCTCAACCCACGCGCTCAATCCCCGTCCGTTTCGCCGGTAATCGACCGTTGAAGATTTGCGAACCTAGGGCTAAACTGGTCGACCTTTTTCTTCGAGTTTTCCGACGTCGTTCGATGTCCGTTCGCCGCGCCACGACCGCCGTTGGACTCCCCGTCGCAAGCCGATCAAAACCCAAGTTGTCGTTCACCCGTTCATCGTTGTTTGCTACGTCATCGAAGATACGCCTTTTCCCGACAGGTTCGAACTATTAAGAACAAATCCGGTGAGTTTTGGGTTAATTCCGACGTTATTTCGATTTTAGGTGTATAATAAAATGATGGGTTGTTTGATTGTGTCTTTTTCCCACAGAAAACGACGTGAAACAGACTTTTTCGGCGAGGTTTCAGCTTCCGTCAGACGACCTTCGAGTTTTAAGGGTAAGAGTCAGTCCGCGTAGACCGAACTGATCTGAACTGGCTGGTCCGATTGAACCGGTCAGCTCAGTCAAGCCCCGTTGACCGACCCGACCCGTTGACCCGAGTCAACTCAGTGAGTCAACTCGTCCGAGTCAACTCAGTGAGTCAACTCGTCCGAGTCAACTCAGTGAGTCAACTCGTCCGAGTCAACCCAGTGAGTCAACTCGCCGAGTCAGTCTTGGACCAGTGACGTCAGCATGACATCAGCATTTACTTTGACCGCTGACGTCAGCGTTGACTTTGACCAAAAAGTCAACTTTTTCCGAAAAGTCCTATTTTATGTTTTTTGACGTCCTGAGTCCGATTTTGAAGTCCGTTTCGTGAAATTCTAACCCGAAATCCTCCAAATTGGACGTTGAACCCGAACATGCATAAGTTATGTCATTTAAGAGAAATTGATGATTAAGGACTGACATTAATCTTCTGATTTAATAGGTACTCGTGGATCTCCCGGTCGTGCCTACGCCCAGCCCAGCTCGTCTCGATCCGTACCGCCTCGTGATCCTATCGTCACTCGTACGACCCTAAAACTTAGTATTTTAATACGAATCAAGGTGTAAATTTGATTGTAACCATAATCCTTGTCTATTTAGGTTCCAGTATTGTAGCGGAGCGTGATCCCGATGCTCGATAGACCTTTTGACTGACCGATCTCATCTTTTGAGGTGTGTTCCTTGTGTGCTATATGACTGTTGTATATTTACTATTTTACATGTTTCACATGATTTAATAAAACAAACTATGTGTACATGATTGCTAAACTTGATTTTGTGAAAAACTAGTATGTTTTCTTCTTATGAAAGAAACACGATTATATTGTATGTTTGAATTATGCTTTAGCATTCGATATGGCAAGCATGCCTATGATTTCCGGTTATCAGAGTAAAAATATGTTGCTAAGCTTTGCTATGACTATTATTGTTGCGTACTATGTTACTGTCCGGACTAATTAGTAGAGGTACTTGGGGTATGATGAGGAAACTATCGGCTCAGCCCTGATCCAGCTGGTAAGACCGCCCGTATTCGGATCCTAAGCTTCGAATAGGTCCGCCTGTATTCGGATCCTAGGCTTTGGCCAAGTCCGCCCGTTTTCGGTTCCTAAGTTTCGACTAGGGCCGCCCGTATTCTAAGGTATATCCTTAGGATGGTACCCCGCCCAATAGGCTTGGGTTAATGCCAGTATAGGATACTGTTCTGGGGAACCGTATCATGATGTTTGATTGGAGGGTAGATAGGTAGCATGAAAAGTTTGATGTTTTTTATGTTATGTTTTGCATAACATGATTTATTATTTATTGATGCAACTATTTTACTTGCATTATTGGAACACACTGAGCTTTCTAGCTCACGCCTCAAATTATTTCCCCTTTTAGATATTTTGGATAGGTCACCCCGTAACTGACATTTGGAGGATCGACACATTTGGTATTCTTTTTTAGTGTAATGTTTCTATCCACCGTTGGTACTTTCAGGGTGACATGTGCCTATATTTTGTTATGTATGGTATTAAACTAAAAGTATTTTGATATGCCAACTGATACTTATTTTCTAACCATCCTATGAGTGGTTTATTTAAGTAATCATGGCTGCCTATATTATTTATGAAGTCTATGTTGTGAATGACTTTGGAAAATATTACTGCTTGACGTAGTAAACAGGTTCATTTAACTTGATAGTTTTCACTAAGTCCTGCCGTTATGCTGTCGAAATAAACACTTAGTTTTCCAACATATTTTCCACTTGAGTTTTAAATTTTGATGTGCCTTACTAGACTTGGTCATTCCGCATAGGCCGGTCTAGGGTGTTACAGGTCTCACACTCCTATAACTCCGTAGAACAAACTCATCTATAGGCCTCTTTCCAGACGAGTGGATAAAACTAGGTAGTAGAAGTATCTGGTTGCTTCTCGACTCAACTAGCATTCTGAAGTTCCTTTTCTTTCATGAGTGCAACTATCTTCTCAACAATCTTAGCTCGACCAACTAGCTCACCGAACACCTTATCATGACGTGTAGCAACTTCTCTCTAAAGCAGCAGTCGAAGCCCGTTCAAAAACCAATCGCATTTATCTTTCTCAATCGTATCTAACCAAGGAACATACTAGATCAACCTCACAAACTCTATCTCATAGTCGTTAACTGTAATATTATTTTGTTTCATATTATAGAATCATTCGACACTTTGCAAGGTACTCCAAAACCTCATTATCATCTATCTCATTCTGATTTCCTGTCTAATCAACATAAAGCAAATGTTCACTAGAAAAAGCAGCGGTATGACCTTAACCAAACGAAACACAAAGACTCATATGCGGTGGCATACTAACTATCTAAAGAAGGTAATTACTTAAATTCATATTCATATTCAGTATTGGAGTCTCAAATTTAAAACACGTTGAAAGTGATTCCGTAAAAATCAAGCGAAATCGTAGCAAGTTTTTTTTCTTCTTCAGAAAATTCACATTTAGCCGAAAATATTTCAGATGCATGCAAAAGTCAAAACATTTTAAAAGTACTTTTTGTGAGCATCAAAGTCGAGGGGTTGAACCTGTCTCTGATACCACTAAATATAACCCCCTAAACTTAGCCCAGAAAAAATGAGTCGAATCTAGAAAGTCGCGATTGAAAACTTATTCCTCAAGTTAAATCTTAGGCTTAAATATTTTAAAGTACAAAATTATTCTTAAAAGTAAATATAATCGTTAACATCATCGTTGTTATAAAATGTAATCGTATAAATATTATTCCTATAGTTTGATTAAATATCTAAAAATAGCTTTATAAATGCACGCATCTATTAAAACCCAAATTATAAACAGTCTCAAAGTCCGATTACATAAATATTCTAGAATGATATTAAAACAACAGTTTGTAATACTCAAAAGAGAGTTCATACTGAATTTTAAAAATGATTCAAATAAGAGTGAGATGCTCCAAGTACCAAGTCGCCTAAAAGAGTTTAAGTATTTGAAAGAGAAAGACTATAGGTGTATAAGCTAAAGAGCTTAGTGTGTCTATAAAGTGCAAATAACCACAAAATAAAATAATATTTTTATTTTTCGATAAAGTCTTTTCTAAAAACACAATAAAATCGAATCATGAAACACAATACTCTCCATCGTCACCATCTGAAGTGAAACTCAGCCTGAAGGGTGGACACACTGATCCAAAGCAAAATTCAGCTCGAAGGGCGAAACCGGTAAACTTCACCGAACAAATCCCAATCCATGTACACATAATGATATGATGCTGATTTTAAAATCCGAGTCTCATTCGAAACTTGAATTGTTAAAAATTCAAGTTACATAAATCTATAAATCCGATGTTTCACAATCTGATAAATCCGAAGTTTCATGATTTTGGAAATCTGATATCTCATAGTTTGGTAAATCTGATTTTTTAGTTAAATCACATTATGACATGTTATGCAAATGTCTGAAAACTTTCACCAATCACAACAGAACAATGCACGCAAAATGTATAAAGACATTTATTCATAACACCAAAAAAAAACACAAGTTTATAGCACAAGAAGAGAAACACATTTAGCGGGCAGAAGCTCTAATGCTGAGAAGGTCATGTCACACGCTTAGGTTTAGCTGAATTAGAACTTACGAGGTAAGATTTTTATATCAGGAATATCACTATCACTAAGCCACCAACTATAAATATAAACACTACTCTGAAAGAATACTCATGAGAAAGCCTCAAAAAACGTGCACAATTAGTATAAACAACTAGAGGTAACTCAACAATTTTAGAGACGTAATCACCTGAACATGAGAAATATTCTAAATCAAACTCTAAAATTCATAGCTTTTTAAATACTAAGTACAAAACAGTTGTAATTAGCAAAATAGAGCTTTCGGGTTTGAATTTAACAAAACAAGCAACAATTTCGAAATTAGGACATCAAAAAGGTCAAGAAGGTTATCCGAAAAAGTCAAGTTGGTCAACTTTGGTCAAAGTCAAAATTAAGAGGTCAAAGTTAACTCTAATGGTCAATTTCAACTATTCAAGGTCAAGGTCAACTCAGTCAAACTGGTCAAGGTCAGATTGGTTAAACGGTCCTATGTCAAAACTTGTTCAGGTCAACGGCCTGGGTTGGTCAACTCACGGGTCCGGTTCACTCGTTCAATTCAAAAGATCATTTAGTTGATCAAGTCTGGGCACACTGATCCGTTTCGGTTCACAGATTCATATTGGGTCCTATCTCACACGATTGGGCTCAAACCATAACGTACTCACATATCCCATTTGGGCCACATACACAGATCTAGACAAGGGTTTCCATTTGGGCTCAACCCAATCACAAGCACCACACACACAACCCATTCCTTCACCAACCCTTCGAACAGATATTGGCCTAGGGTTTCCGAGTCCTCACCGACGGCGGGTGATGAACAAACGATGACTACGACAACATACAACGGCAACATATCCGGTGACCACAACAATCTAACGGTGGCAACAGCTAAACAAACAAGGCAACAATGACACCACATAGTCAGTGCAGCTTGTCGGCGACTCCAACAGTGACCAAATGGTCATTCCGGCCAAAACCCAACAAAAAGAAGATCGACAACCCACTTATAAAAAATGAAAGAACAGGCACGCAATGATCCAAATGGCTTACCCAACTCGAATAATGGACGATAGGGACAGAGCGGACAGCGATGCAACACAACGAGTAGCCGGACGATTTCTCTTCGCAACCTCAGAAACGATGGGGTTGGGATTTACTCAACGATAGGGACGATCTCTTACATGAAATAACCTTGTTCCAAAACAAAACAAAACAAAAATAATAAAAAATCTAACCCAAGTGACCATTCCATTAGCTTGCCAAACCATCTGCTACTTGATTTGCTCGACGAGTTATTTGCTGAAAGGATACCATAGATAGGCGGGGTTGCTTCTTATCCTGACGTTTAATATGCATAATAACATCAGTACAATCAACTTCTACTTCAACCCTTTGATATCCCAATCTCCAGGCTTCGAGAAGTCCCATATAAACTCCCCAAAGTTCAGATTCAATTACTGAACATACACAAATATATTTAGCATACCCCATAATCTATTGTCCGTTGGCGTCACGTAACACCCCGTCATATGTCGCATGACCATTCCTTACTTGTCGCTACCCGTCCGTGTTAAGCTTCACATAGCCAAGAACAGGTCGCATCCAACTATATCTTAGAGCAGGTGAATTTAAACTGTTTATCCTCTAATGGTGAGTTGAATGCAATCGCATTCCGTTCTAGCCAAACATTTCATATTACTTATCCAAATGAAATATCCCAATCGTCAGTTGTGTTAAAAAAATCCTTTGGGAGTACTGTTCCAAACGACTCCATTGCCATTCTCATGTCTGCTACGCTTACCCTTGTCATGCTTATTGCTATGGCTGCCGTTACGTGGTTTATGAGTGGGTCAACGTTCACCAACCAATCGTCAAACCAGAAATCTATATCTGATCCATTCCCAATGCACCAGATTACATTCTTTTGCACATGATTCCAAATATTAATTATGGCTTTCCATAAGTGTGAGCAGTTTGCTCGATAAAGATCCTAGTGAATGTTACCTTCACATTTGTATTTTGCTCTAATAAATCTTGCCCACAATTGGTCTTTCCTGGCTAAGAGAAGATAAGCGAGCTTCATCAAAAATGCTTGATTCTGTTTTTCCATACTCCGAAAGCCAAGGCCGCCAACATCAATTGGTTGTCTGACGTGCTCCTATTTAACTTTATGTACACCTCCTTTTTCATTAGTAATTCCCTATATGAATTTGCGGATAATACTCTCAATCTCAACATCCGGCGGCTTCCCCGATATCCGGGGTTTCACCTTGCCTAGGGTTAGGGTTTTCTAGAGCATGCATCGATATCTTTTAACAAACAATGAAGCAATTTTATTGAATTTAGTGAGTTTATTCTTAAATTTTAATTAATGAAGATGATAATTATAAAATAAATTATCTAATTGAAGTGAATTTTTTTTTAATACAAAAAGGAGAAAAAAATGCATCACTTGTAATACTTATGTGAACTGGTGTCATAGTGCGCATTTGTCTCCATTTTGACCAGCATTATGTTCATCATCGGTGCTTCCCCAATCATCAATGGACTGGAAAAGAAAAAGAGAGGCTCCACGTTCGGCACAAGAAGGCTGAGTTTGATCAAGAAAACAATGCATGGAGATTGTACGGACTTCGTTTGAAGATAACTGTGTGATTGAACTTGGTGTTGACCTTTTTGGCACCGATATTTCAAGCATTCCCTCTCTGGCTGTAGAACTAAATTTCGAGCTTATGGATTGTAATTTCAGGTCTGGGTTGGAAGAAGGATCTTCTTCATCACTTGATGATATGCATTTGCTTAGGCCTTTGCCATTCATAAACAATTGTTTTTATGTGGTATTATCGTTAAATAATTAAGAAAATATTTGAGTAATCAAAGATCCGATCAAACTAAAGAAACAAGATTTGCGCCGGTTAGAAAAAGATTCGAATTCAGCAGCTCTGAACGATGCACGGTTACAGTGACGAAACCGAGGACCGTGGGCCCTCTTCCATCCAACTACCGCGTCATCTTTCTATTTAAGAAGTTGCAGTTGCGGATATTTTACCCCAAGTGTTGAAAAGATTCCTTTTCTATGCACAAAACGCGAGACCCCAATCAAAAACAGCCAATATGATTTGCTATTATAATCACTTAGTGGCGCCCCTTCTTGGGCTACGCTTTTCGATTGCTAAGCCTTTCCAACCCAGAGCCCACAACCCCATGGCTTCTGATCTCTCCTCTGACAGCTCCGTCTTCCGCGGCGTTTCCTCCTCTTCTCCCATCCGCCGCCGTGATCTAGTCTTCGTCGTCAATCCTCGAGGTTTTTGTTCGCTTTGACTTCTTTTTTTTCCCGCTTTTTGTTTGTTTTCTGAGAAAATGTCTCGCTTCCCGGATTTGGAGCAGGTGCTAATGGGAAAACCGGTATAGAGTGGAAGAAACTGCTTCCTTATCTTCAATCTCGCCTCGGGAGTGATTGTAACGTGAGTTTGATTTTTCATTTTTTCGACAAATCATCGCTTAATTAGGAGTTCGAACTGTGTTTTTTTGGGTGAAATTTGCTGAAAATCTTTTACATGTGTGGCAGATATGTGAATCCTTGACTTCTGGTCCTTCTCATGCGATTGACATTACTAGGGAGGTAGGAATAAGGGCTTCTTTTCCGGTTCTTTTTCTCAACCGAGACTATGAGATTGAGTTGGAGTTAAGAGTCACTATATATATTTGTAAGTTATAAATGGGTAATGGCTTGCAGGCTATAAGGGAGGGTGCTGATGCTGTCATTGCAGTTGGAGGTGATGGAACACTTCATGAGGTGCATATTTTTCTTTTTCGATTTCATTTTAGTGTATATAATCAAATGTGGTTCCAAGATAGCAATGATCTTGTTGCATCTTCTATATTTCTCCCTTTTATTTGCATACTTCGTTTAGAAGAGAAGATGATAGATTGACTAATCTTTTTTGGATGTGATAAGCAGGTTGTGAATGGATTCTTTTGGGATGGGAAACCTGTTGCTAATCAGAAAACAGAGGCTGTTCATTCAACAGCTCTCGGTGTAAGAATTCCCATTAAGCTCCTCCCCACCCCCTCTTTCTTTTTGTAAGGATACAATCGTGAATTTATATGTCCGTGCTCATTTGTCTTTTGCTTGCATGCTGCCAGTAATCTTTTTGATATTTTTCCCGAGTAACATATGACAATGTTGTCCCCTCTTGCAGCTCATTCCCTTGGGCACAGGGTCAGATTTTGCCCGAACATTGGGCTGGTTAGTTTGTGCTTATCCAGTGTAGAATGTAGATGCATCTGTTATAAGCTTTTATGATATTATTGCTTTGTGTCAAGTGTTTGTTCTGTTTTTTCTCAGGAAAAATGATCCATGTGAAGCCATAGAACGAATTGCTAAAGGTATTTTAATGCCCTTTCTGGATCTGTGTCTCCCTTGTTAATTTCTAGTAAATACAAGCTGTAGATGCTTTTATTTTCCTAGGATTTCATAATGCTGCTGTATCGTAGGGGTGAGATCACGAATTGATGTTGGTGTCATTAGCAGAGAAGGGGAAGGATCTCATTATTTCATTAATGTTGCTGATATTCATCTGTAAGGTTCACTTGGTCATTTTTTAGAATTAAGCCTTGATAAAACATAAGCTCATTTCACTAGCGTCACCGAAGTCTTTTGTGGAATTTTACAGGAGTGCAAAGGCAGGTTATTATGCTTCAAGATACAAGAAATTTGGAAACTTGTGCTATGTTATCGGTGCTTTGCAAGCCTTTATTGGCCACCGTAACCAGGATCTTAGAATCAAGGTATGCATTTGTAGGGATCTGACATGTATATTACATTTCTAGAAGTTCTTCTATGCGCTGATACATTAGGTTATGCTGTAGCCCTTATCATGCTTATTTTCACATGACAGCGATTAGACTTTTGACCATAAAAGTAATTTCACATACAGGTGAATGAGGGTGAGTGGCAAACATGCTCTCAAGTCACCGCCCTCTGTGTTGGAAATGCAAAGTACTTCGGTGGTGGCATGAAAATTACACCAAATGCTGATCCTCACAGTGGAAGTTTTGAGGTGAAATAGTTTTTCTGTTCTTCTATGTGGTTACTAGTATTTGTTAATTTTGAGGTGCAACGATAGTTTGTTTAAATTTTGCCCTACACTTTGCAGGTTGTCATTCTTCAGGACTTCAAGTGGTATGACTTCCTTCTAAAACTGCACAAGCTATACAACGGGACACATTTGTCTGTGAATAATGTGACCTCAAGAAAGTAAGCAGCATCTCTTTTTGGTATCCTTTTTGCTTGCCCTCTCCCTTCTGCTGTCTTCTTTCCTAATTTAGGTAGCTTCTTTTTTGAATGAGCAATTGTTCATAACCTTAACTCGAAGTATGAGATGGTTGCTACATTCTTTTTTAATGGTGGATTTGTTTTGCTTGTAAACTCTTCAACGCACCATTTTCCTTAGATGGTTTTCCACTCAAATAATTTGGAGCCTTGAAAATCTAGAATACTATATCAAGGTTTGGTGCTCCCTATAATAATGATAGGAACAAAGAAACTCAAGGAATTGATGGTCCAAAAACCTTGTCGTCCTCGAACCTTTGCAGGGTGTTTAAAGCTTCCTGAAGTTATCCATTATGTCAATGGGTTTGTTAGCCTTAAACTGTAAAAGAGATGGTATTCATATAGACAACTTACAAACTGAGGTCGTTTTCTTTTATTGCAGTGTATATACGATCGAAGTAGATGACATTTCAGGCAGTGGCAACATATTCATTCAGTCTGATGGGGAACATTTAGGATTTCTTCCTAGGAAGTTGTCTATTCTACCTGCTGCTATCGAGATGATTTCCTGACTTGAACCCCAGAAGAAACATCTGTTTTTGATTCGATTTGATGTATCAATTTACTCCAAAACTATGCATCTCCATGCATAAAGTTGAGTAAGACAAGCAAATGATCCCATCAAACTTAGAAGTAGGAAGATATGGGACAGAACACAGATAGACAATGATGGAGATGAATCATTAGTGGTACCCTTTCTAAACTAGTAAACTTTTGTGCTTTTGTTGAGTAAATTTTGTTGTAGGATTGCTTGTTTTCTTGCTAATGTCTACAAGCTTAGTGCAATACTTTTCTTACCATTAGGATTGACGAGGATAGGATATCTGCACTTTTTGAATTGTTTGAATTCGAATATGCATGCATATTTGTTTCGAATTATTCGAATTTGAATATGCAGATCTATTTAAAAATTTGAATTCATTTTTTTCCATAAATTATCTAAGCACTACTATAATCTGAATTAAATATCATTATCTGTTAGATATCTTAGTTTGCGTGAAAAAAATCGGAGTTCATAATCTTAAACCATTTCAAATATTCGAAATATATTTCCACATTTTGTAATCTAGAGTTAAATTTTGCTAATCAAATCTACATCCGCATTAGTAACGCAAATTATTGTATTTGGAGTATCTATATGTATTTGTTTTCAATATGCAACAATTGAATATTCACAATTTCTACATCTAAAATAAAAATGAATCGAATATTCGCAAATATCTAAATGTAATCCGAGCTTTCGAAATTGTCTTAGGTTTCACGTTTCAGTAGCCAAAAGTAATTTGAGTTAAATTGAATTAATCTATATAATAATTCTCCCAAACAACTATTTTCTTTCCTTTCCTTATTGTTCATTACAAAAACACATTAACAGTTATAATTTTGTTAGGTAACTTGTAGAAATTAATTTAAAATTATAATTTTAAAGTTTTGAATTTTGATAATGAATTATTTAAATTACTATATTAGCCTTCAAAGTTGGATTTTATTTTGAGTAAACTACATAAATGGTCAGTGAACTTTTAGGGTATTTTCATTTTGGTCACCAAAATTTTAAAACTTGCGATATAGTCACTAAACTTTTAGTTCATTTTTATTTTGGTCACAGAACTTTTAGGACGCTTTCAGTATGGCCCCTCCTGTTAGAAGCTGATGATGTGGCACGTTAGTTCTCTTTTTTCACTAAATAAAATAATGGATAAACTACACAATTCATCACCCAACTTTCTTCTAACTCCTATTTTGGTCACTAAAGTTTAAAAGTTTTTAATTTAATAACTTAACTTACGAATTGTTCCTATTTTGATTAATTGCTTAAAACTGTGAATCGTAATCGAATCGAAATAATTTATTTAAGAAAATTATCACTGTAATATGCTTCGATTAATCTTTAAAAATTATTTTGATTAATTAGTAAATTCGAATTATTCAATTCTCAAATAAAAAAATTTATTTAATAAAATTTTAATTGTAATCAAATATTTTGGTTAACTAAATAATCAAAATAATTTTTAAGGATTAATCGAACCCAATTACGGTGTAGATTTTCTTAAATAAATTATTTCGATTCAGTTCACAATTTTAAGCAATTAATAAAAAAAAGAACATTTTTTAAGTTGAGTTATTAAATTGAAACTTTTAAACTCTAGTGACCAAAATAAGAGTTAGAAGAAAGTTGAGTGATGAATGGTGTAGTTTATCCATTATTTTATTCAGCAGGAAAGAAAACTAATGTGCCACATCATCAGCTTCTAACGGAAGGGACCATACTAAAACCGCACTAAAAGTTCTGTGACCAAAATGAAAGCAAACTAATAGTTCAATGACTATATTGCAAATTTTAAAATTTTAGTGACTAAAATGAAAGTACATTTAAAGTTCGGTGACCATTTGTGTAGTTTACCCTTTTATTTTTTAGAAAACGGATAAAGATAGCCGGGTACGCGGGTTTTAAAACCCGTACCGTTCATCCATTTTTAAGTATATCGAAGAGACTCGTAGCTGAAAACCCTTCCACCGCTCTCTGGACTGCATTCTTCATCGATACGACATCAACATGGAGTTCCCGTACATGGAAGCTGTTGTCTGTACGGTCTTCGTTTTTTAATTATTATTTCCATAGCTCGAATCTTTCTCTTCGCTTTCCGGATTTATTCTTAATTCTCTTTGTTAAACCTTGTTCATTTTTCTCCATTTCTCACGGTTTAAAATCATTCTTTAAAAAGATTTGTGGTTTGGATTTTAATTGCTCAAAGATGAATACTTATTATAGATTATTTGTAAGTTTCTCCTGTTTTTTCTTGAAATGAACCGCGAAGCGCTTGATTTTTTAATTATTTTTTATAGATTAATTAGAATATGCTGTTAGTTCTCTAGTTTTGATTAGTATCCATTCATATCAGCGATTGAAAATTATAGGTTTTGAATTAGACTTTAAGCATCTCTTGAGCTATTTTCTTTTAGATGTATAAAAGACAAAGAAAATTGGCAGAAATGAGTTAAATTATGTTAAAATGGTATCTTTAGTTGTTGATGGAAGGGGACACAGGTTGATCAACTAAGTAGCTTGCAGGTCATCAGTAACTGTACGAATACGATAGAGAAGCATTTTCTATGAAAGAATCGAAATGTGTTACTTGCACTTATGCCGAGTCGAGGTGTTTTATGTTTTGAGTTCTTTGTCGTGTATTATTTCTAGAGACAATCATGTGTCTCTAGCTGTTCTGTCATAGTCTTATTTTGTTTGGATAGTTCTGAGTCTTTAGGAATAAAACCGTTTGGTTATGGATCCAATGATTTGTAAGATGAAACTTTTCAATTTTTGCATATGTTTTCATTTATGGCATTTCTTTGCAACGGAAACTGTTCGACCTTGAATTCTTCTATTTGTTTAGGTATTGTTGTGAGAAGTACATGGCATAGATTTTAATACTTGTTGATGATTTATATGTTTATGTTTTCAAAGAAATTTGTCTTGTTATGTATTGTTGTAGCCTGATTGTTATGACATTTAGAGTTTGTAAAGTTTTCTGTGTCACCTTTTCTCTTCCCAGCTTAACCTTAATTGTTTACAGGTTTTATGATACTAATGTACTTATTTGAAACTTATCTGGATCTGCGGCAACATGCTGCCCTCAAATTGCCAACTCTTCCAAAAACATTGGAAGGAGTAATCAGCCAAGAAAAATTTGAAAAGTCTCGATCCTATAGTCTTGATAAGAGGTCAGTTTTGTTGATTTTATTGATCATTTACATGACTTAATATCATTAGGGGAAGGTCAAGTTTCCGTTTTAACTTGATTTGAAATTATATGTACTGCATCTCTCTTAAATTTCAGCCACTTCCACTTTGTTCACGAGTTTTTCTCAACCTTGATGGACTCTTCAATGTTGTTCTTTGGCATATTGCCTTGGTTTTGGAAGGTAAGAAGTTAGGTATTACATAACTGGTTCTCCCTTTGATGATTTTCACTTTTTTCTTGTATTTTATTTTATATATTTTACTGCAGAAATCAGGAAGTCTGTTGCCATTAGTTGGTCTAGATGCAGAGAATGAAATACTGCACACCCTAGCATTTTTGGCTGGCGTTATGATATGGTCACAGGTGAATTCATGATATTTCCTTTGTTTCCTGGATACTTTGATAGAATTATTAGTTTGAATAGTTGCAACTACTAATTTTATGTTCTATGCTCTATTAACCCAATCAATAGCCTTGATCATTTACCTTGTGATTCTTATTATGCAGATCACTGACCTACCCTTTTCTCTCTATTCAACTTTTGTGATTGAGGCTCGCCATGGTTTCAACAAAGTTTGTATTCTTAATTGTTAAATCTCTTCCCCATGCTGTTCTGTTTTCTTGTTCACATTTGTTTTAGAATGTTGGTTATTTAAGATTGCATGTATCTTCATGTCCTAACTATTTCCTCATCTGTTTTTCAGCAAACAATATGGTTATTCTTTAGGGACCTTATCAAAGGAATGTGTCTTGCTATTGTTCTTGGTCCACCCATCGTTTCTGCTATTATTGTGATAGTACAGGTAAAATTGTTTACATTTGTGGCATTTGATCTCTGTCGGTCAGTGTCATTATTGTAATCAGACCTATTGTTAGCTTAACAAGAAGTTTTTATTTACTCTTTGGTCTTTTTGCTTTTATGCCATCCTTCTTGCATTATCGTGAATCTTAATTTTTGTGATGATAGAAAGGAGGGCCATACCTGGCTATATATCTTTGGGCATTTATGTTTGTCCTTTCACTGGTGATGATGACAATTTACCCTGTTCTGATAGCCCCACTTTTTAACAAGTTTACCCCTGTGAGTATTTATAATCAGCAACTTAGTTTCAGTCGAGCACCTTTTTCTATAAATATTTTTACCTGAGTAATGATTTTTATTTTGGTCTGGTATGATGCTGTGAGAAATAGCTTCCAGAAGGAGATCTCAGGCTTAAGAT
The DNA here is from genome assembly GCA_030270665.1 of Hibiscus trionum. Taxonomy (NCBI): domain Eukaryota; kingdom Viridiplantae; phylum Streptophyta; class Magnoliopsida; order Malvales; family Malvaceae; genus Hibiscus; species Hibiscus trionum. The sequence goes on from BSYR01000012.1 coordinate 4,150,131, forward strand.
TGAGAAACTTGCTTCCTCCCTTAGTTTTCCTTTAAAGAAGTTGTTTGTTGTTGATGGATCCACAAGATCAAGCCATAGCAATGTAAGGATTCATCCCTTGATTGTACATCTGTTGGTTCTCTCTGGATCCTTTTTTTCTTCATACCCTTTTTATGTTTATGCTGTGGAATCTCTGCATTTTATTCCGTTTCATATTCCATCATTTTGGAATTCATTCCTCTTACTTTAAAGATTCATCGCTGGTATTTACAGTAGGAATAGTTTTATGATGAATCGATTAATGTGGTGAATGACATTGTGGAGATGCATTTCTGTTCCAATTTGCTATTATTGGTACTTCAGTCACATGGAGACTGGTTTCTGAAGTGCCTTTGTTGTCACATTTATGATTCATCTTTTTGACCTTATGCAGGCCTATATGTATGGATTCTTTAAGAACAAGCGAATTGTCCTTTATGACACATTGATTCAGCAGGTATGGATCTAATAATAAATAAAATTTCATTGTCATCTTATGCTTGTACTTTCCTTTCTTTAGTAATAGTCGCAACTTTTCAATGTCTGTGTTTTTACTCGGTTGAAGTGTCTATGTTGTTGCCTGCGTGCCTTGATCATTTTCTTCATTGTCGGGCAACCAGTTCATGGAGCAGTATGAAGTGAATAGAATCCTGTCTTTTAATCTTCAGTCCAAACTCCTGATTAATCTCTTTCCAGTTCTCGACCTTATTTCAACCATCTCAGGAGACTTTTACTTTGTTTTCTTAATACTCTTAACACCCATGCTAGTAGATTTTTTTCTCTGTCAGCAAACAAACTGATTGCTTATAAATGACTTATATGCAACTTCATAAAATTTGTCTACATCTGACTATTTGAGTACTCATTTTAACCCGAAAAGAGTTGCACAAAACAATAAATTATCTCCTTATTTTCATTTAGTGCATGCGCCCTTAACATTTGGGAAAGGTCTTATGTTTGTTCATTTGTTTTTGTTGCTTTTTGCAGTGCAAAAATGATGAGGAAATTGTAGCTGTTATTGCTCATGAGCTAGGGCATTGGAAACTTAACCATACTATGTACTCCTTTATTGCTATGCAGGTAATAGCATGCTGCAGTTCTCCTGGAAAAATAAAACCTATGCACTGTTTAATCATTATTTGAATTAAATGAGCTCCATCTTATGACTAACTTATAGTACATGAGTCTTTGTTTATGTAAAGTGGGTCAGCAGGGTGTCATTAAACATGATTGATTTGATGATAGAAATTATTCTTTGTTTTCGATGCTTTGTAAAAGAAAAGATGTTTAGGTGTTTTTGCCTACTTAGCTTATGGTTACTTTAGGCTCTGAGGTTGAACCAGTCAACCCTTATGATGGTGCCCATCTAGCAAGATGATCCCATGTCCACTCTGGCACTAATAGATACAAGGAAGAACATAGAAAGAATGAGACACAAGCTGCAAAAATAGCTATTTGGTTAACGTTTAGAACATGGTCTATTAGTGGCTTTATCTTGTGTTGTTTGGTTATGTTTTTTCTTCTTCCTCCTCCCGAATGCAGATTCTTACATTTTTGCAATTCGGAGGTTATACTCTGGTCAGGAACTCAACAGATCTTTTTCAAAGTTTTGGGTTTGATACACAGCCAGTACTGATTGGTCTCATCCTTTATCAGGTACTAGTTTATAAAAAACAATGTACTATTAGTTGAAATGCCTAGTCAAATAGTGGGATTTACTTGATAAGCATAACTAAAGCTCTATCAATGTTTAATCTGTTTCATGTAAATAAGATTGAAGGGTGATAATTATTACTTGGTTATTCCTTTATCATGGAATGAAAATGAATCATTTGCCTTAGATTTTTTGACCATTTTCTCTGACCTTTTCGTATTTGCAGCATATTATAATACCAATCCAACACCTTGTAAGCTTTGGTTTCAATCTTGTAAGCAGATCGTTTGAATTTCAGGTAACTTCTTGTTGTAGTGAATACTGGTTTTGGAATTTAGTTTCTCTCTTCTTATTAATCTTTAAATTGAGATTAATCTACTGTATTTTATTTGCGTAGGCTGATGCCTTTGCCAAAAAGCTCGGTTATGGAGCTGCTTTGCGTGCTGGTCTGGTTAAACTGCAGGTTATTTCTAATTATTTAACTTATAATATCTGCTTGATTCTTATTATCTTCATGCCAATCATTTCATGTAATAATAAGTTAGTAGTGCATATGATTCATGAATCATTCTCATCAATTATGGATACTCCTACTTTCTCATTCTTAGAGTTCCATGAACTTCACTTTTGTGATGATTGCCCGCGTACAAGTCTATCTGTGGTAGCTTGAATAAAGAAGTTACTCATGTCGAAAGAAAGTACTCGTACAAGTAGGATACTGAAGTTGAGTTATTTGTGACGTCTTATTGTTTTTCAGGAAGAAAATCTGTCGGCTATGAATACCGATCCTTGGTACTCTGCGTATCACTATTCGCATCCTCCCCTTGTAGAAAGATTGGCTGCTATCGATGAACTTGAGAAAAAGGAAGACTGATTTGGGATCGGATCTGATCCGGGATCGGATCTGATCCGAGTTGCCAAATATTTACTTGATATGTTTGCATCATCTCACGTTTTCACTTCTGTTGAGTTGCTAAAAAGGAACACATTAGTGAGAGACCTAGTTCACAGTAGAGGGAAGAACTAAGCTAAGAAAAAGAGGGGGAAAGAGAACATTATAAATTCAACAAAAAAACAAAGCTTTCGTTAATATCTTGTGTTATATTTCTCCAGTCTCTGCAGATTTGGTTCAAAGGTGGAGGGAACAAATTTTGAGGTATATATTTCTTCTATACAAGTCTGAATATCAAATTATCTTTTGAAAGTAATTTACCAAAATATCTTTATAGAATATTTAATTTGAATTTTAATTATTTATAATTTTCCTATTAGAATTTCAATTTAAAATTATTATTATTCTCCTTGATATTTTTAACTCTTTTAACACTCAATTATTTCCCTATTACTAGTTACTTTCGATATGTGTTGTACATGTATATTTTTAGTATCTAATAATTATTTATATTCAAGTAAGTAGGGGTGAGCGTTCGATCGAGTCGAGTCAACAAATTTTGAGTTATTTGAGTTGACGCGTCATATTTTATAACTTGAACTTTATTTGAAATTTTTTCGATTTGAGTCGAGTTTTCGAGTTCTTATAAAAATTATATTATAATTATTTATCATGTTATAGTACGGTTTGATTTCAATTTAAACAACTTTTTCTAATCATATAAGATATGCACATATATTTTTTAATTTGTGACAATATTTTTTTATATTTTTATAAATTGGTATATATATATCATAAAAAATTGAGGGATTTGTCTAGAACTTAAAAATAAACTCATTAATTACTAAAAATTTTGAGTTATTCGAGTTATTCGAATTTTCATTTATAACTTAAACTTTATTTGAAATTTTTCGAGTTGAGTTTATGAAATTTTGAGTTGAGCCAAGACAAGTCGAGTATTTTTACCTCGAGTCGAGTTATTTAGTTTTTTTAAGTTGAGTCGAATTTTGTGTAGAATCTTTTACAAAGAACGCAAACAATCAAAAAGATATCGAGATTTAGTACTATTGAACCCGCCAAGCAGTATATAAATTACTAGTAAATCTATCAGACCTGTCTGCACGAAGTCTGTACACAAATAACTTAGTAAATCTATCATAAAGCCAATATTTCATTAAAAATAAAGTTAATATTTCATCGATAAATCTCAAAAAATATTACATTTAAAAGATATTGACGATCATATTGTAATAATCTAAACATGCATAATATTATATCATCTATAAAAATGATCTTTCATCTCTCTTTGATACTTTTGTTATTAGAATATAAGTAGTACCTTTCGTTTGAATTGATATTTCATGTCTTTTTATCAACAAGAGAAATGATACATTATAAAGTAAATGTTAAGATTTATACTCGTACAATATAAAATAATATAAATATTTTTAACCATCAGATTAATTAATAAATTTTAATATTCATGTTTGGGTTAATAAGATTCTCATAAATAATGCTTATTTAGTTTTTCAATAGAATTTAATAAATGTAATAATTACATTTCTAAAAAGTTGTGTTCCATCAATATAATGTAATTAAATCATAAGGGTTTAGGGGTTTAGGGATTTATATTTAGGGGTTATTGGTTTAGAGTTTATGATTTAGGGATTAAAATTTATAGTTTAGAGTTTTAGGTTTAGGAATTAAAGTTTGATGTTTAGGGATTATGGTTTATATTTTTAATATTTAGGGTTTAAGTTTTAAAGTTTCGAGTTTAGAGTCTAGGGTTTAGGGTTTAGGGTTTAGGGGTGTAACTAATTACATTTATTAGATTTTATTAAATTAATGGAACACAATTTTTTTGAATCGTAATTATTACATTTATTAGATTCTATTGAAAAACTTAGTAAGCATTAATTGTAGGAATCTTACTAGTCTTATTGACAGCCCTTAGGACTGTCTATAGCAAAACTCATTTTCTTATTAGGTGCTTAAATAATTTTTTGGCCCAAAAAACTGTTTATTCATCTCGTAACCTAAAAAAGTTTTTTTTTACGGACGTTAAAAATTTTCTATTATCAGATAAAAGTGTGACACACAATTTATTTATATATTTTTTATTTTTATTTAAAAAATAAAAAAATCTTTAATTTTATAATAAAAAAAACTTAAAATCTTATAGATTTTGTTAATAGATATTTTATTTTTTATTTTAAATATAGCAATTCAGTCACATTAGTGAATGTTGTGTCTACCAGCAGGCGATGTTAAGTTATAATGTAGTATTTATTTCATTAGTATGTCAGCTAACCGGTGGTAAAGTGAATTTATCTGTCGAACTATCACATTTGTCTTTATTAAGCATATGATTAGTATCATAGAGAGCGACAAGTGGTAAGAGGATGTATAGATAGGGTGCAATTTCAAAAATTTTAAATATGCAAATTGAATTTATTTAATTATTTTTAAATTAAGATAAAATTAATAAAATATGTAAATTTTTGGGACTAAAATTGATATTATATAAATATTATATATATATATATATAATTTTAATGATAAGTGATTTTTTAAAAGCAAAATTTTAATTAAATAATTAAGGGTATACTACATAAATGACCACCATAATATTAGAAAAGTTGCAATTTGACTACCTTACTTTTTTCGAAACAATTAAACCACCATATTATTAAATTGGATGTAATTTGACCACCAGCCGTTAGAGGTTAACGGAAGGGTGACGTGACAGTTAAAAAAATAAAAGTATAATTACACATTTGGTCCCCGTTACTTATACACTATATTAATGTGATCCTAATTTTAATTTAATAAAATAAATTAATTATGTGGTGACATATGTCACCACCTTATTTGAGGACTTTAATTATTTTTATTTAAGTTAATTAATTAATTTCCCCCTTCCAATCAGGTTGTAACATGTGTCACATGATTGGAGAAGGAAAATTGAAAGCAAAGAATCGGGGTTGGGGGGATTTGAACTAAGGTTAAAATTGGTGGAAAAAAGCTGGCTTGCCACTAAGCCAAGCTTACTTTTGTGATATGATGTACCACATATAATATATGTTTAATTGATATTAATGACTGGAAAAATTAGAAGTAACAAAATTAGAGCTAAGGGGATTCCAACCAAGGCTCCCTCGGTGGAAAGAAGGATGTGCTTACCACTAAGCCAAGCTTATTTTATGATATGAAGTACAACATATAATATATTTGTTATATTACTGTTAACGCTAGAGAATGGAGGAAATGCGGTTTTAGGGAACTTGAACACAACATACTTATGATGTATAAAAACATCTAACCCAATTAAATAAATCTAATAATTAAATTAAAGTTATCAATATTTTGTATATATTTTAAATTATATTTAGTGGACGATTAAAATAAAAAAAAATTATATTAAATTTTAAATTTTTTGTTTTAATCGTGCACTAAATATAATTTAAAATATATACAAAATATTGTTAATTTTAATTTAATTATTAGATTTATTTAATTGTGTTAGATGTTTTTATGTGTAACGCCCGTGTTTTGGGGTTAGGAGTTAGTGGGTTTGCGGGTCGAGTCGGTAAAATAAAACTAAAATAAATTCAACCTTAAATTGGACCTAATTGATCTTTAGTAAAAAGGGGAGGGACCTATGTTGCAATTTTACCCAAAAGAATTTTAAAGGAAGACAACTTTTAAAGAAAAGTTGTCTTCTCTTTCCCCCACCCCCCTTTCTAACGTCAAATACACATTCCCCTCTTTCAAACTCTCCCAAAACACTAGTTACTATTCTATTGGACTACAACTTCATTTCAAGGTGTTTTTGAAAGGTAAAATCATATTCTCACTCTCCTCTTTATTCTCTATCTACCCATGGTTTTAGATTTCAAAGATATGAACTTTTGAAAATTAGGGTTTGATTTAAAGTTTGGGTTTTTATGGGAATTTTCATCTTGTTTTGCAAAATTGAGTTGGGTCTTTGTTTATTCATGTTAAAAGGTGCAACATATGTTAATTTGGTTGAGTTTTGTTGAAAACTCGAAGTGGGTTCTTGGAGCCATTTTTGAGATGTCAAAAACTCCATTTTTGGTGGGTTTTAGGTTGAAAACAAAGGGCTGATGGTTTAGGTATGTTAGGAGGGTGATTTAGGACCTTTTGGGGGTCATTTGGGCGATTGGAACTGAAAATTTCAGCAAGGTTTTAGGGGAGCACGAAAATTGGTATTTTGGGTGATTATGTGGTTTGGGAATTTGTTGAAGTTGGCTTATACATGTGATGTGAGATGGTGATTGAGTTTAGCATTGAATTGTGATGTGGTTATGAAAATTGGCACTAAATAAATTACCGGTTGTAAATGATCAATCATTAGGATTAGTGTGCACACAAATTGAGTCAAAACGTACGTGGCCTTGATGGCGTTAAGTCATCAAGGAGGAGTACGGTGATGTAATATTCCACCGGAAGCTTTTATATATTTCTACGGGATGATGAGTGGAATCCCATCCGTAGGGCATGTGGCGATGAGTGGAATCCCGCACATGCAAGGTCCGGTGATGAGTGTAATCCCACCGAGATAAAGTGTTGTTGAGGTTTAAATCCGCACACCCGGGTAATTGATAGTGGCCAATTAAACGTGTTCCTATAATTGTGATATATGATGATGATGTATGATTGTTGATATTGATGCTTGATGCTTAGTATGATGTAAGATGCCATATTATGCCACTTGAAAGACTAGCTAGGTCTACTTGATTATATGCCATTGTAGGTTGTATGTGAGATTAGGATTTACATGCTTGAACCCTGCATTGTTGATGCTTTTCGTTTTAGAGCACCCTCACTAAGCTTATAGCTTACGCTCTCAATGTTCAACAATGCAGATCATTAGCGTGGTGTTAGCTCGGAGCAAGGCAAGAAGGGCTTTCCAAGTTTGTGGCTCAAGTATGGTGGTAAATTTGGTATTAGTTAGCAATGTGGCAAGGGTTTTTGTATGAGCTATGTATGACTCTGTATGATGATGTTTGATTTGGCTTTGGTATGTAAAGCATGTTAAGCTAGGATGAATGTTTGAGTGTGGTGGCATGCCCTCTAGATGTTTAGGTTGCCTTGTGTGTGAGTGCAAACCTTCCTATATGTTGACTTGTGCCATTTTGGCCTTTTTGAGCCTTTATGTATGCCCTTAAATGCTTAAATTGCTCTTTTGTTGGAATGCCATGTATGTATGTCTTGTTTCATGTTTGAATGCTTCCTTTGGCTCAAGTATGATTGTTCAAATGTTTGTATGTGCATAGGAGAGTCTAAAATTGCATTTAGAGTCGTGATTGGGGTCGTTAAGTTGAAATTGGTGGTTTTGCAGAGCAGGGCGTATCGGTACGCCTAAGGGCCGTATCGATACGGTCTTGCCTGTAGAGCTCAGTTTTGGCTGGGCGTATCGATACACGGGGGTGTATCGATACGGTTTTTGGTCACTGGAATTTTGAGAAATTAGGGAGTTTTTGGAGTATCGATACGGTGATGGGATGTATCGGTACGGGTTTATCTCGTTGACCACGAGATGTTGACTGAAGAGGGCGTATTGATACGCTCAAGGGCTGTATCGATACGGTCTCCTTCGAGTTGACTGTTTGGGTTGACCAAGTCAAGGTGTATCGATACCCTTGATTGGTGTATCGATACGGCCTGCCCTGTAAGCTCAAAATGGACTGTTTGTGTATGGCCGTGGTTCGAATGTGATTTCCTTTGATTGTTTTTCCGCTGTTGTGAATCACTTAGGACTTAATGTTCATCTAGGCAAGATTAAAATAAAAAGAAAAAAATAGGGTTGTTAACCGAGGGGGAACCTTAACGGGTTTCGCTTCGATTTTCCGCGTGTGGCCCACTCGGACCGGTCATCCAGCTAGACTGGGACGAGGGGGTTACATTATGCATCATAAATATGTTATGTTCGAGTTCCCTAAAATCGCATTTCCACCAAGGGAGCCTTGGTTTGAATCCCCTTAGCCCCAATTTTGTTACTTTCAATTTTTTCAGGCATTAATAACAATATAAACATATACTATATGTGGTACTTCATATCACAAAAGTAAGCTTGGCCTAGTGGCAAGCCCAGCTTTTTCCCACCAATCCAACCGTGGTTTGAATCCCCCACCCCCAATTCTTTGCGTTTAATTTTCCTTCTCCAATCATGTGACACGTGTCATAACCTGATTGGAGGGGGAAATTAATTAATTAAATTAAATAAATATAATTAAAGTCCTCCAATAAGGTGGTGACATGTAAAACCCTTAAAAAAGAAAAAAATAAGAAATGAGGTGAGGGTTGTGGGAATTGAACCTATAACCTTTGCTTGTTTAGCCGGATGCCCAACCAATTGAGCTAAGTGAGCTCTTGGTTATAGGCTCCCATTGGTTTATTTTAAACCATTGTTTCCCTTTCGAATTAAAATAATAATAAACCTAAAATATCATACCTACCCCCTTTACTGTGAATTAATTAGGCTATGCCCTTCCCAAAAAGTTTCCAGAAACCCCCACCCCTTTATCGCCGTATCTTCATTTTATTTCCTTAAACCACGAATCGGCCGTTGTCCATTCACCTACACCGTCACGCCGTGTCTTGCACCGTCGCTGCCAGACGAACCGTCGCGACATTCCGGTCAAAACCCCTAAGTCCACTCGCGCAGATCAGCCGCCGATCATCGTAAAATTCTATTTGAAGCTTCGACGGAGTTTGCAGTTTGGTTTTCGAATTTTTCCATCACCGTCCGGCGTCGTGGCTCGAATCGGAGGTCACCGTCGTCTCAGGGGGAACCAAGCAGAACCTGTACCGCCAAGCGTCAAACAGCCGCTGTATTGACCGTCATCGGAGTCACGTTAACCCGATCGTATTTCTTTCGATTTGTTAAGACCGGTGAGTATTTTGGCTTAAATATTGAGTTATTTGAGCTTTAATCGAAAAATGGATGACAACGGCGTGATCAGAAGCTTTTTCCGGCCACTTTAAGCCGTGCATGGGCCTCACGCGCCGTCCGGAGCGATTTCCGGCCGCCTTGGACGGTAGCTATTGAACCGGCTAGCTCAGACTCGGCCTGACCTAGACCGAGCCAACCGAACCGGTCCAAGCAAACCAGCCCAAGCCCAGTGGTAAACCAAGCCCAATAACCGACCCGACCCGTTGACCAGTGGCATCAGCATGATGACATCATCACACTAACGTCAGCATTGACCTTGACCAGTGACGTCAACATGATAACGTCGGTGTTGACTTTTTGACCAAAAAGTAAACTTTTTCAAAAGGGCCATATTATATGTTTTTCGACGTCCTGAGTTTGATTTTGAAGCTCGTTTCACGAAATTCTAACCCGAAAGCTTCCGAATTAGACTTTGAACCCGAACATACATAAGTATTAAGTTGTGTTATTTAAGAGAAATTGATGAATTAAGGACTGGCATTGATCTTTTGATTTAAAGGTACTCGTGGATCTCCTGATCGTGCCTATGCTCAGCCCAGCTCGTCTCGATCAGTACCGCCTCGTGATCCCATCGTCACTCGTACGACCCTATAACTTAGTACTTTATTTCGATCAAGATGTAAATCTGTTAGTAACCGTAATCCTTGTCTATTTAGGTTACAGTACCATAGCAGAGCGTGATCCCGGTGCTCGGTAGATCTTCCGACCGATCAATCTCATATTTTGAGGTGTGTTCCTTGTGTGCTACATAACCGTTTAAATATTGTTTTACATGACGAATATATGTTATTAAACTGAACATATGCCCATGATTGATAAGGTGTTTTCGCATGATTATGATATGATTTCTAAAATAAGCATGATTATATTTTATGTATGATACGTCTTAGTTTTGATTGAACAATATGCTCTCTGGTTACCGTTTTATTGAAAATAAATGCCTACTTTATATTTACCGACATTACAGTTACTATTGATTATCTAACTACTACATAGGTTGTTATTGGGGTACTTGAGATAGAATATGAAGTGACCGCAGGTTTAGCTCTGATCCAGCTGGTAATTCCTTACTGTTACAGGTTCCTATGCTTTGGCTAGGGTAATTCCTACCGTACCGTTCCTAAGGTATTTCCTTAGGTTGGCACCTATGCCCAATGGGCACGAGTTAACACCTTTTTACGCAGTTATGGGGAAACTGCATACTAGAGTATGGTTAGAGGGTAGATAGAAAATTGAACCGAACTGTATTGCTACTTGAATTCTATACTTTTGTATTATAAATGCTTACTACATTGTTTGTGATACATGTTTTTGTTTGCACTATTGGAACACACTGAGCCTTCTAGCCTACGCCCCCAAATTATTTTTCCACTGACAGTCAAGAACAAGTATCCTCTACCCAGGATCGATGACTTGTTTGATCAGTTTCGAGGAGCCACAATTTTCTCGAAGATTGATCTTCGTTCTGGGTACTATCAGCTAAAGATAAATGGGTCTGATGTAGCAAAGATGACCATTCGCACCAGATATGGGCATTTCGAGTTTTTAGTGATGTCGTTTGGTCTGACTAATGCTCATGCCGCCTTTATGGATCTGATGAACCGTGTGTTCTGGCCCTATTTGGATCAGTTTGTGGTGGTGTTCATTGATGACATCCTAATCTACTCCCGGACTGAAGCAGAACATGTTGAGCATTTGAGGATTGTTCTGCAGACGCTTAGAGAACACAAATTGTATGCCAAGTTGAGCAAGTGTGAATTTTGGTGCAACGAGGTGACATTTCTGGGGCATGTGGTATCGGCTCGGGGTATTCAGGTTGACCCGAGCAAGGTAGACGCCACTGTGAGTTGGAAGCAACCCAAGAATGTTTCCGAGATTCGCAGTTTCTTGGGTTTAGCTGGGTATTACAAGCGTTTCATTGAGGGTTTTTCCATTATTGCGGCTCCCTTGACGAAGCTGTTGAGGAAGGATGTTCCCTTTATCTGGACATATGCTCAGCAGGGTAGTTTCGAGAAGTTGAAGACAACTCCAACGCAAGCTCCAGTTTTGACTCAGCCCGAGTCTGGGAAGGATTTCGCAGTTTGTAGTGATGCATCGCGCTCCGGGCTTGGATGTGTTCTGATGCAGGATGGTAGAGTAATAGCTTATGCGTCTCGTCAATTGAGGCCGCATGAATGTAATTATCCTACCCACGATCTAGAGCTGGCCGTTGTGGTCTTTGCCCTGAAGATTTGGAGACACTATCTCTATAGGGAGAAGTGTTATATCTACACAGATCACAAGAGCCTGAAGTACATTCTTACACACAGAGAGCTTAATATGAGACAACGTCGTTGGATTGAGCTTCTTAAGGACTATGACTGTGTGATTGAGTACCACCCGGGGAAGGCTAATATTGTTGCTGATGCTTTGAGTCGTAAGGCTATATCAGACTTGAGATCCTTGTTTGCCAGGATGAGTATATATAGTGATGGCAGTTTACTGGCCGAACTGCAGGTTAAACTGACATTGGCCAAAGAAATTAAGGCCAAACAGCTTCTAGACAGTTTCTTACTCCCTGTCATATAGCAGGTTGAGCAGGGATCTACTTCTATCTATGCCTTTGATCAGGATGGAGTCCTGTGCTTCAAGGGTCGTTATTGTGTACCGGATGATGCCGAGTTGAAGCGGGCCATTCTTAGTGAGGCTCATAATAGCCCTTATGCTATGCATCCCGGTTGGGACAAGATGTACCAAAACCTAAGGCAAAGATATCATTGGGAAGGTATGAAGAAGGACATTTCAGACTATGTATCTTGGTGTTTGACTTGCTAGCAGGTTAAGGCAGAACATCAACATCTTTCTGGTCTGTTGCAACCCATTAAGATTCCCGAGTGGAAATGGGAGCGTATTACGATGGATTTTGTTACAGGATTACCTCTGACTCCTTCCAAGAAGGATTCTGTTTGGGTGATTGTTGATAGACTCACTAAGTCAGCTCATTTTATCTCTGTCCGAGTTACTTATCCCCCAAAGAAGCTGGCTAAATTGTATATTTCTGAGATTGTCAGACTTCATGGTGTACCTTTGTCTATCATTTCAGATTGAGATCCAAGGTTTACCTCTCGGTTCTAGAAGGCCTTACACGAGGGCTTGGGTACACGTCTGAATTTCAGTACATCCTATCATTTGTAGACCGATGGACAGTCGAAGAGGGTGATACAGATCCTTGAGGACATGTTACGGGGATGTGTGATTGATTTCCATGGTAGTTGGGAGGATTTCTTGCCCTTGGCTGAGTTTGCATACAATAAAAACTATCATGCTAGTATCCGTATGGCACCGTATGAGGCTCTGTATGGCCGTAAGTGTCGTACTCTCATCTGTTGGACAGAGTTGTATGATAAAAATACCTTAGGCCCAGAGTTGGTTCGAGAGACCGAGGAGACCGTCAAATTAATCTATAACCGTTTGAAAGAGGCTTTTGACAGACATAAGTTCTATGCTGACCGGAGGAGGAAAGACATTGAATTCGAGGTCGGTGATCAGGTTTTCCTGAAGGTGTCTCCATGGAAGAAAGTTTTGAGATTTGGGCGCAAAGGCAAATTGAGTCCAAGATTTATCGGGCCATACCGTATCTTAGTTACCTCCTTAGCTTAGCCGTATTCATGATGTGTTTCATGTATCTATGTTGAGACAGTACCACCTAGATCTGAGCCATGTTATTCAGGTACAAGATGTGGAGTTGAGGCCAGACTTATCTTATGAGGAGGAGCCTGTTCAGATCTTAGATCAAGATGAGAGAATTTTGAGGAACCGACGTATTCCTATGGTCAAAGTACAGTGGAGTAAGCGTGGTCTAGAAGAAGCTACATGGGAGACTCTTAAGTCAATGAAAGAGCAGTTTCCGTATTTGTTCAACTCAGGTAAATTTCGAGGCCGAAATTTCTTTTTAGGGGGGAGTTGTAACACCCTTAAAAATGAAAAAAAAATGAATGAAAAAAAATAAGAAGAGAGGTGAGGGTTGTGGGAATCAAACCCATAACCTTTGCTTGTTTAACTGGATGCCCAGCCAATTGAGCTAAGTGAGCTCTTGGCTATAAGCTCCCTTTGGTTTATTTTAAACCATTGTTTCCCTTTAGAATTAAAATAACAATAAACCTAAAATATCCTACCTACTCCCTTTATTGTGAATTAATTAGACTCTGCCCTTCCCAAAAAGTTTCCAGAAACCCCCACCCCTTTATCGCCATATCTTTATTTTATTTCCTTAAGTGAGCAGAACTCGTACCGCCAAGGGTCAAACGGCCGTTGTATTGACCTCGTCGGAGCCACGTTAACCCAATCGTATTTCTTCTAATTTGGTAAGATCGATGAGTATTTCGGCTTAAATATTGAGTTATTTGAGCTTTAATTGAAAAATGGATGACAACAACATGAACAGAAGCTTTTTCTGGCCACTTTAGGCCGCGCGTGGACCTCACGCGCCGTCCGGGGCGATTTTCGGCCGCCCCTGGACGGTGGTTGTTGAACCGGCCAGCTTAGACCCGGCCTGACCTAGACCGAGCCAACCGAATCGGTCCAAGCAAACCAACCCAAGCCTAGTGGTAAACCAAGCCCAATAACCGACCCGACTTGTTGACCGACCTGACCTATTTTCCGACCCGACCCATTAACCACGTTGATCAGTGACATCAACATGATGACGTCATCACGTTGACGTTAGCGTTAACCTTGACCAGTGACGTCAGCATTGACTTTTTGACCAAAAAGTCAACTTTTTTAAAAAGGTCTTATTTTAAGTTTTTTGATGTCCTAATTCCGATTTTGAAGCCCGTTTCGTGAAATTTTAACCCGAAAGCCTTCAAATTGGACTTTGAACACGAACATGCATAAGTATTAAGTTGTGCTATTTAAGAGAAATTGATGAATTAAGGACTGACATTGATCTTTTGATTTAAAGGTACTCGTGGATTTCCCGATCGTGCCTACACTCAGCCCAGCTCGTTCCGATCAGTACCGCCTCGTGATCCCATCGTCACTCGTACGACCCTATAACTTAGTAATTTATTTCGATCAAGATGTAAATCTGTTAGTAACCGTAATCCTTGTCTATTTAGGTTCCAGTACCGTAGCGGAGCGTGATCCTAGTGATCGGTAGATCTTCCGACCGACCGATCTGATCTTTTGAGGTGTGTTCCTTGTGTGCTACATAACCGTTTAAATATTGTTTTACATGACGAATATATGTTAGTAAACTGAACATATGCCCATGATTGATAAGATGTTTTCGCATGATTATGATATGATTTCTAAAATAAGCATGATTATATTGTATGTATGATACATCTTAGTTTTGATTGAACAATATGCTCTCTGGTTACCGTTTTATTGAAAATAAATGCCTACTTTATATTTACCAACATTACAGTTACTATTGATTATCGAACTACTACATAGGTTGTTATTGGGGGTACTTGGGATAGAATATGAAGTGACCGCAAGTTCAGCTCTAATCCAGCTTGTAATTCCTTACCGTTATAGGTTCCTATGCTTCGGTTAGGGTAATTCCTAGTATACCGTTTCTAAGGTATTTCCTTAGGTTGGCCCCTACCCAATGGGCACGGGTTAACACCTTTTTTACGCAGTTTTGGGAAAACTGCATACTGGAGTATGGTTGAAGGATAGATAGAAAATTGAACCGAACTGTATTGCTACTTGAATTCTATACTCTTGTATTAGAAATGCTTACTACATTGTTTGTGATACATGTTTTTGCTTGCACTATTGGAACACACTGAGCTTTCTAGCTCACACCCCCAAATTTTTTCCCTTTCAAATACTTTTGGAAAGGCCTCCCGTAGATGACACTTGGAGGATCGACGCATTTGGTATTCTTTTTAATGTAATGTTTCTATCCACCGTTTGTACTTTCAGGGTGACATGTGCCTATATTTTGATATGTATGATATTAAACTAGAAATATTTTGATACGCTAATTGATACTTATTTTGTAACCATCCTTTGATGGGTTTACTTATGGGGTCATGGCTGCCTACATTATTTTATGAGTCTATGTTATGAATGGCTTTGGAAATACTACTTGATGTACCAAACATGTTTATCTAACTTGATGGTTTTCTCCGAGTCCTGCCGTTATGCTGTCGAAATAAATACTTAATTTGCCAACAGGTTTTCCACTTGAGATTTAATTGTGAAGTGTCTTGCTAGACATGGTCATTCCGCATAGGCCGATCTAGGGGGTTACATTACATGTGTCACCAAATAATTAAATAATTAATTTATTTTATTAAATTAAAATTAAGATCAAATTAATAGAGTGTATAATTAACGAGGACTAAATGTGTAATTATACCCTTATTTTTTAACTGCCACATCATCATTCCGTTAACCTCTAACGGCTGGTGGTCAAATTGCATCCAATTTAATAGTATGATGGTTTAATTGCTTCGAAAAAATAAAATGATCAAATTGTGACTTTTCTAATAATATGGTGGTCATTTGTGTAGTTTACTCAATAATTAAATATTTTTTTAAAACGACACCTTTATTATACAATATAGTGTGAACTGTGAAGTGTGATGTAGTATAAATATAGTGGAATTCCTGAGAGGTACATCTTATCGGAAAGGTGGAATCTTCAAGGGGAGACTCAAAAGCTTTTCTTGTTCAAAAGCTTGACCCTCATCTCTGCAAAATTTAAAAAAAAATGCAAAAAAATCCAAAAGGAAGTAAATATAAAAACATTTACGCGCTCTCCCGACTTTATAGTCCTCAAGAAATGTCTTCTCTCTGAATTTCAGCTGTTATTAATATAAATATTACTGCAGACTACAATTCGGGTTGTGAGTCGAGTTCGGGTTTTATCCAAGATCGAATCCAAAACACATGTTGATGGAGCCAAGCTCGGGGTCCGGGGATCGCAGCATCAGAGGAATATCAACTCACGGCGGACACTATGTTCAGTACAACGTTTACGGTAACCTCTTCCAAGTTCCCAAAAAATCCGTCCCTCCGATTCGCCCCATCGGCCGTGGTGCTAACGGTATTGTCTGGTAAGATTTCTCTTCTTATTTTTATTGACTTTTTGTTTTTTTTTCACGATCTTGGTCTGTCTTAATCTTGACAGTTTTACAAGAATTTGATTTTATTGAAGTTATTTGTGTGTTTAGATTGATATTTTTTTCTGTTAATTTAAGTGAAGTATAATCATACTTTGCATGGTGAATTAATGACTGACCATATAGCATTGGGAGTAGCATCTTTTAGCTGTATTTTGCAGTGTGATTGCCTTTTTAGTGAAATTAAGCTGCAAAATTTATGGTACCATTGAAGTGAATGGCTCTAGGCCGAACAGTATTAGGCTTACTGGTCTATTTCTTTTATTAAAAATGTGGAACTGAGATGTGATTTGCGTCCCATTTTTGTTAGCGCTGCTGTGAATTCGGAGACTCGAGAGGAGGTTGCTATAAAGAAAATCGGTAATGCATTCGACAACCGGATTGATGCCAAAAGGACATTGCGAGAGATGAAGCTTCTTCGTCACCTGGATCATGAGAATGTAAGTTCTGTTTAAACTTTAAACAATAGACCCCCTAATTGTTAGGCTCCTTGCTGGCTGCAATGGTGCTGTTTCCGTGTAAACAATCAGCGGAAATGAAACGGTTCCTTTTCTTTCCTTCGTGTAAGGCTTCGACCGCATTTAAAATGGAGACATCAACAATATCCACATTTCTACCCTAATTTGAGTTCCTGAGGAAGATCATCTTTACACCCTAGTAACTTTTAACCATTAAGCAAGGGCCAATCTTATGATATTGTACATAAACCTTTTCTATTCATTTACTTGTTAGAACTCGCGATCTAACCACACTTTTCGGTAATTTGGTAAGAGCTGTTGCTATCAGTCTTTATATTCTTCGATGTAATGGTAAAAGTAACACAAGAAATGCCTAGTGCAAGTTATTAACTAAATTCTCCTATTAGATATAATTTTTTAGTTAGTTTATTATTTTTAGGCTTGGATATAACTTTCCTCTGCTTGTAAATCTGCATTTCAATAATGTTTTGAGGTTCTGCTAAAGTAGTCAATGCTGGTTGTGGAATTATAGTTTAACTGGCTTCATTTGTCTTTAGGTTATTGCCATCAAGGACATCATACGGCCTCCACAGCGGGAGAACTTTAATGATGTTTACATTGTTTATGAATTGATGGACACTGATCTTCATCAAATCATACGATCCAATCAATCATTGACGGATGATCATTGTCGGGTTGGTATCAATTACTTCCACTCGTATGAAACATGTTTAGTTAGGAACATAGTATGGTTCCTGTTGAGTAGCATAGAAGCTGGAAATATTGTTGATTATGCTGTGGTATTCTTGCAGTACTTTCTATATCAGGTTCTACGAGGGCTCAGATATGTACATTCAGCAAATGTTTTGCATCGGGATTTAAAGCCCGGCAACTTATTTCTGAATGCAAATTGTGACCTCAAAATTGGAGATTTTGGGCTTGCAAGGACAACATCCGAAACTGACTTCATGACAGAATATGTAGTTACTCGTTGGTACCGTGCACCAGAATTGCTTCTTAATTGTTCTGAATACACCGCTGCGATTGATATTTGGTCGGTGGGTTGCATACTTGGTGAAATCATGAGTAGACAAACCCTCTTCCCTGGAAAAGACTATGTGCATCAGCTGAAGCTTATCACAGAGGTATGGTGTCTAGATTTTCCTCGCAGGAAACTACCGGGAAACCCTTTAGATGTTCCTTTAACGCCTTATTGTTCCGCATATTCCGGGGATTGTTTAATTGCATCCTACCATGTCATTTGTTATAAGTTTGGCCCTTTGATTGTGAGACTCCTTGGTATATTTTTCTTTCTCAGTAGTGCATAACATCGACTCTGCAGTCCTAGGTGATCTTAACGTGCTTGTTGTTTTACTGGCGCTCGTATGTCATGAATGATTGTATATCTTGATGAATGATTTCTTTTTTTCCTTGGAATAGCTTATAGGTTCTCCCGATGATTCCAGCCTCGGGTTCTGTTGCGTGTAAAAGTGTCTATCGCAATGTAGTGCAAGTGTACACGACGCAAGTAGTAAAGTGATACTAGAGTATCGGATATCGTCTCCACAGGGACTGGGCTAGCCCTTTCCTTCGCTATCTGCACAAGGGGAAAGAAAATATTTAAGATGGTTGTCACGAAAATAATAAAGAATACTTAAATAAAAGAGTAGAGAAATCAAGATAGAAAGAATGGGCTGGTATTGAGTTGCTCAGTAGTGCAGGTATTGAATTGCTTAGGATCTCCAGTTCTGTCGTCGCGCCCGTCGCCGACAGCACCTGTCGCGGCGGCTGTCCGTTAGCTGTCGCGGCAGCGAACACTAACTCCGTACTTCAAGCTTGGCAAGAATCCCAGATCTGCCTTGCCCTATCCCTAGGCACAAGTCTGTCGATGATCACGTCTTTGATGATACCTCCCGGCGTGAATCGAAGGATGAACACCGATGTGTATGAATTCTTCCTTAGCCACTTAACCTCGCCCTATCCCTAGGCACGAGATGGTTCAACTATAAACTAGAGAACGCGCTCTTATCTCTTTCGTATACTTAACTCTCCCGATGCTAAGTAAATGGATAACCTCACAATGCTCTCCCGATGCTCTTGCAAGATATTAAAACCAAGATAAAAGAACTTGAAGTTTATTTTATTGAACTTGAAAAATCCTAAAACAAAGCAACCCTTGCAACTACTTTACAAAACAACCCGTAGCCCTAGGGGGAAATTAGAACATGTCGGTGACGGGTGGACGACAGGGGGTTTAGGTTTCGGTTATGGGGTAATCGGTTATGCCCTAGGTTTAATCTATGCCCTTATATAAGCTTTGGGCTCAAGTTATCTAAGGTAACAAGGATTACAACTTTAATTAAAAGTAAGATTCTAATAAAGACTAAATCTCTAAAGTCTCCTACTTTCCAGCCGCATCCTTGTTTCTAGGAATTTCTTCTCCTTGAGCTTTGGCTTGACATATCTTTTGATCCGGGGCTTGGAAAAATATTTGGCTTCCACACGACAGACGAGCAGATTTTTCTCTATCTATCGAGATCCACTTTACTTTTCCTCTTCATAAGTCTGCTGTCACCTTGCTGTCACGACAGGTCCATGACAGGTTCGTCTTCCTCGGCTGCTTGTCCAGTTCAGCTCTTCTGCTTATCTGCCCTGCGCCTGCCTTCATCGTCAACCATGGCAGATACCTACAAAACAACCATTTTTAGTAGAATCTGTGCCTTTTAATATATTTGTGATGTTTTGCTGTAAACTGACCTAAATGCAATGAATAATGCTTGAATGCAGCAGAAATATGGGTTAAAAAGGGTGTAAATAATAGAACTTTTAAACACTCATCACACCCCCAAACTCAAGTTTTTGCTTGTCCTCAAGCAATTAAGACTTAAAAGAAAAATGAAAATTTTTGTGTTGGCCTTCAAACAGTGAACTGTCCCTTACCCGTCGCTCATTCTCTATGGCGGCAGCAACCTGTCGGAAAGATTAGGATCTGTCCGGAATCTCCCTATAGTCCTCGTGCAGTGTGTGCATGCTTGTGAACAGTTATATGCCAAGACTCTCTTAGTTTCACTAGAAAATTTCAGCTCTTAACTCGAATTTTTATGCCAAGTTTATCTTTTGAAGGCACTTCTTATGCTCCTTTGATTTTCTGTTTTGACTCGATTTAAAATTTCTTTTTTTTAAGCTAAAGTTTCACTAGAGCCGGTTTCGGGCACCTCTAGCTAACTTCCTAGAGCCGGTTTCGGGCACCTCTAGCTAACTTCCTAGAGCCGGTTTCGGGCACCTCTAGGGCTATTGATTTTCTTTTGCTAAACTTCTTTCCTAGAGCCAGTGTTAGGCACCTCTAGGGGCTATTCAAGTACTAAGCATCCTGTTCTAGTTTGGCTAAAAGACATCTAAGCAGTATAACAGTCACAAAAGTGTTTAAGTTTTCAGAACTATAGAAAGGCTCTAAACTTCTCCTTAACATGTCCTAAAGATGCTGCCACGACAGAGCCGTCATGACAGGTAAGTTAACTTCACAGTTTTAAGCCAACAGTTTTATATTTTCTGATTTTTTTTAGAGAACTTAAATAAATAAAAGACACAACAATTAATAAAAAGATTTAAGACTCCATTAATGATGGAGGGTTGCCACCCCCGAACTCAAGGGTTGCATTGCCCTCAATGCAAAATGATATGAAAAATAAAATAAAGAAAAAGTACATCACAAAATATAAAGGCATGCAGCAATAAGAGGTAAAAACTTAAATTTTAGTCGCTGCCTCGCTGCTGCTGCTGACACGGATCTGATGGCGGCGTCTGGGCTGTGGAGGAGGCTGGGCAGGTTCAGGGGCAGGTTGCTCTACGACCTGGATGTCGGAGCTGCTGCCTCTGAGAAAGTGGAAGCAGCATTGCGTCGGGTTTTCCTATAAGATATATTAGTGCAAGGGTTGTGAAAAGTAAATGAAAGCAAATGAAAACTAAAAAGGGAGAACAAGTAAGAAAGACAGAAGTGAGTGAAAATGAAAATGAAACAGGGTTTTATAGTGGTCGAGGTGCTGCCCGTTAATGCTGTAACGACAAGCGTGAATAACGGAGCGGCAGATTGGATTTAGCGTGTCTGACGCGTCTGACACGCATTTATTCGTCTGCTACGCGTCTGTCACACGCTTCTGCGTCTGCCGTGTCAGTCTGTTGACAGCCTGTCATATCCGTCCGCGGCGGCAGCCGAAACGACATGTTTCCATAAATGGGCTTCAATGGGCTGATGGATGGGCGGTGGGCTTGGGTCACTTCTCCTTTTCTTCTTGACTCCTTTATTTCCTAAAAACATAAAAATAGAAAAACATTATTCGAATAAAATAAACCTTATTTCCTAATAATAAATAAGTAATAAAAATACTCCCTGTTCTATCGATGCTTGAGGGGTCGTTTCCGGTACTTCTTGAAGTCCATCTGTACCCTCCATCTGGTGATTTTTTTCATGGTGGGGGCTCCTTTCTTTCTCTTCCCTTTGTAGTCCATGAAGTCCTCCCTTCTTGGTAATGTTTCTGAGGGCATGAATATATGATTAGAAAAAATCAAATTGACATTCGGCCACAAACTTACCTTGTTTTCGTTGAATGTTGTTGTGGTTGAATGTTGCCCTTGCTGTCGTGCCTGCTGCTGCGGCAGGCAGTTATTTTGACAGTCCGTTGGCAGGTTACTTTGCAGGTCAATGGGACATTGGTAAGTACCATCGCTCTCTATACTAAATTCTGTTGACCACTCGTAAATCTCCATCAGTAGAGACTTTGATGATTCTATGTCCACCGGCTTTGGTTCCTCTAATACCTGCAATGGAATTGGTGAGTTTTCATATAATTCAAAAGGTTCGTTTATTACCTGCTCATATTCCATCGGCGAGGCATTGTCATTGGGTAGCTCTTCTAGGTGGTCGTGCGAGTGCCATGACAGGGATGGATGTGTGCAATCTTGGTTAGGCATAATCGAGGTCGTGGGTTGAGAGTTTGCCTCTGATGTGGTTGCTGCTTCAGCATCAGTTGCTGTCGAGGCGGCAGTTGCTGCCAAGGCGGAAGTTGCTGTCGAGGCGGCAGTTTCAGTCGAGGCGGCAGTTTCTGTCGAGGCGGCAGTTTCTGTCGAGGCGGCAGTTGCTGTCGAGGCGGCTTTTTCTACCGAGGAAGTGGTTGCTGCCGTGACATTCTCTTGAATTTCATTCAGTGTTGTCGTGGTGTTGCTCCATTTCGGCTCCTCGATCATTGCCATGGCAAGTTGTTGCTCAGACTCATCATAGGTTGGGTATTCGTTCACATGGGCATCCTCGTCGTCTTGCCTCAGGATTTCAGGTTCATCTGTGGCATGAATGAGGACTGGTCTGCTCAAGAGTTCATCCATCTTGGCGATACTTGCTTTCGTAGAGGCTGACACTTTTTGAGAGATTGCCAAGAAGGCTTGCAGTGTGTCTTCTAAGGATTTTGACTGCTCTTGAGGATGATGACATTGCCAGGGCAGGTCGGGTTCTGCAGCAAAACTGTCATGATATAAAAAATTTTGTGGGTTTTGATCGTACCATAAAAAATTTTGCTGCTGCGGCATTGGCATTTGCTGCCCCTGTTGCTGCCACGGCTGCTGCCCTGGCAGCATGTCTTCACGGTAATTGCAAGAACTTTCTCACATCAATTCTCGAATGGTTTTTCCTGGCATGTTGATGCCCTTGAACCTGAATTTTTTTTGTTAAAAAAATAAAAAAAATAAAAAAAATAAATAAAAGAAAAGTGCAGAAGCTAGGGTAAGAGTGTGTTGCCAGTCCCCGGCAACGGCGCCAAAAACTTGTTGCGTGTAAAAGTGTCTATCGCAATGTAGTGCAAGTGTACACGACGCAAGTAGTAAAGTGATACTAGAGTATCGGATATCGTCTCCACAGGGACTGGGCTAGCCCTTTCCTTCGCTATCTGCACAAGGGGAAAGAAAATATTTAAGATGGTTGTCACAAAAATAATAAAGAATACTTAAATAAAAGAGTAGAGAAATCAAGATAGAAAGAATGGACTGGTATTGAGTTGCTCAGTAGTGCAGGTATTGAATTGCTTAGGATCTCCAGTTCTGTCGTCGCGCCCGTCGCCGACAGCACCTGTCGCGGCGGCTGTCCGTTAGCTGTCGCGGCAGCGAACACTAACTCCGTACTTCAAGCTTGGCAAGAATCCCAGATCTGCCTTGCCCTATCCCTAGGCACAAGTCTGTCGATGATCACGTCTTTGATGATACCTCCCGGCGTGAATCGAAGGATGAACACCGATGTGTATGAATTCTTCCTTAGCCACTTAACCTCGCCCTATCCCTAGGCACGAGATGGTTCAACTATAAACTAGAGAACGCGCTCTTATCTCTTTCGTATACTTAACTCTCCCGATGCTAAGTAAATGGATAACCTCACAATGCTCTCCCGATGCTCTTGCAAGATATTAAAACCAAGATAAAAGAACTTGAAGTTTATTTTATTGAACTTGAAAAATCCTAAAACAAAGCAACCCTTGCAACTACTTTACAAAACAACCCGTAGCCCTAGGGGGAAATTAGAACATGTCGGTGACGGGTGGACGACAGGGGGTTTAGGTTTCGGTTATGGGGTAATCGGTTATGCCCTAGGTTTAATCTATGCCCTTATATAAGCTTTGGGCTCAAGTTATCTAAGGTAACAAGGATTACAACTTTAATTAAAAGTAAGATTCTAATAAAGACTAAATCTCTAAAGTCTCCTACTTTCCAGCCGCATCCTTGTTTCTAGGAATTTCTTCTCCTTGAGCTTTGGCTTGACATATCTTTTGATCCGGGGCTTGGAAAAATATTTGGCTTCCACACGACAGACGAGCAGATTTTTCTCTATCTATCGAGATCCACTTTACTTTTCCTCTTCATAAGTCTGCTGTCACCTTGCTGTCACGACAGGTCCATGACAGGTTCGTCTTCCTCGGCTGCTTGTCCAGTTCAGCTCTTCTGCTTATCTGCCCTGCGCCTGCCTTCATCGTCAACCATGGCAGATACCTACAAAAACAGCCATTTTTAGTAGAATCTGTGCCTTTTAATATATTTGTGATGTTTTGCTGTAAACTGACCTAAATGCAATGAATAATGCTTGAATGCAGCAGAAATATGGGTTAAAAAGGGTGTAAATAATAGAACTTTTAAACACTCATCAGGTTCCTTCGAAGCGACAATGCGCGGAGATACGTTAGGCAGCTTCCACAATACCCGAGGCAAAACTTCTCTGCTAGGTTCCCTAACATGTCACCTGGTGCTATTGATTTGCTAGGAAAGATGCTCGTCTTCGATCCCCAAAGGCGCATCACAGGTAAAACTTTTGATCTAGCCACAGCTTGCTTTTGACCAAGCATTGAAAACTTTTCGCGATGGATATCCGAATTCGGTAACAAGTATTTATGATTGGTTGCAGTGGAGGAGGCTCTGTGTCACCCCTACTTGGCACCACTGCATGACATCAACGAGGAGCCTGTTTGCCATAGTCCTTTCAGTTTTGATTTTGAGCAACCATCTTTTACTGAAGAGAATATCAAGGAGCTCATCTATAGGGAGTCTGTCAAATTCTACCCAGACACAATGTATTGAGGATTATATATATATATATATGTGTGTGTGTGCACGCGCGCCTGCAATTGCAATACTATGTTATGTTTGACCCATTAATCCCTTTGAGATTAGAAAAATAAACGACTGGGTTTATAATAGAATAATCTTAAACAGAATTGCAGTTTATTCAACTTCTCTAGCAGCATTGCATTTTCTCATAACATGATGGTTGAATTCCGATATATCTCCACAGCAATGACCTACTGCTGTGCTGGCTGCATATCTGAGGTAATTTGCGCTCTTTATGGCCCTAATAATTGAACAAGATATGAAAATTGCACGAGAAAAGGGGGATTAGTGGGAAAAAATATTTGTTAATTTGAAGACGATACAAACACAAATTCTGAACATTGTATATAATTTTTTTAATAGAAAATACTTTGATACTCAAGTTTGTGATACACAAGCCTTTTGATTTTAAGGTTTAAAAATTTAGGTTGTGGTTTAGGGGTTTAGGTTGTTGGGTAGAATTTAAAGTTTATGGTTAGAATTTAAAGTTTGGGGTATAAGCTTTAGGCTTTTAATGTGTTAGTACTAGAGATTTAGGTTTTAGATTTACACAACTTGCGTATCAAAATATAATTTTTTATTAACAAATATTATTGATATTAGTTTGGCATGTTGCATTCTTGAATGCGAGAATCTAAGATCAAAATTAAAAATGATAATGTTAAAAGGAAAATACTTTAATATACAAGTTTGTGTAAATTTTAGTTTACACAAATTTTTTAATTTTAGGGTTTAAAGTTTTAGGTTAGGGTTTAGGATTTAGGGGTTTATTTTGTATTTAATATACAAACTTGTTTAAAGTTTACACAAATATTTTAATTTTAGGGTTTAAAGTTTTAGGTTAGTATTTAAGGGCTTAGTTTGTAGGGTGTAGAATTTAAGGTTTTGGGTACTAAGGTTTGAGATTTAGGCTTTAAATTTTATAGAAGGATTGTGTAAATTTTTTGTACTTTATACAAGCCTTTTAATTTTAGGGTTTAGAGGTTTAATTTGTAGGTGTAGAATTTAAGGTTTATGGTTAAAATTTAGAATTTAAGCTTTAGTTTTTAAGGTTTAGATTTTAAGGTGCTAAAGTTTGGGATTTGTTTTAAATTTTATAGAAGGGTTATGTAATTTTTTTTACACAACCCGTGTATCAAAATATAACTCATGTTAAAATAAACAATCACTTATCCTAACATTATAGTAAAATGGACATAATATATATAATTGGTCTTTCTAATTATACCTAAATAAAAGTGAGATTTTAATTTAAATCTTAATTTTAGGGGTTAAGATCTTATTTTAGTATTTAAAGTTTAGAGGTTTAGTTTGTAAGTTTAAAATTTAAAGTTAGTGCTTATAATTTATGGTGTAGAGTTTAATATTTAGAATTTAGTTTTTTAAGATTAGGGTTAAAAATTTAAAATTTAGGTTTTGTAAGGTATATACAAGCTTGCGTGTATCAAAATTTTACTCTTAAATAATATTATTTATTTACATAAAAATATTATTTAAATATAAAAATATAATTAAAATAGAAAAAAAAATAAACTAAAAAAACATAAGATTATACATAAGAAAATATCATATTCCGATATTTTTCTAATTTTAACTTGCAACATGCTGGTAATTCTGTTACACTCAGAGTATCGCTGAAAAATATCTTGTATGAGAAATATTTTAAAAAAAATTCAATAAATGATCACAAGTAGGACCAAAAAAAATTGTGCATAAATCCATTAATTGTGTTCAAATTATATGATAACAGTTTTTAATTATTTAATTAAAGATGAGATAAATTCATAAATAAACAAGTAAATAAAAAAAGATTACAAAAGCTAATTATTCTTGGTCCTTTTCTTCAATCTATAATCCTCGTACCAACTTGTTTGACTTCTAAGCTAAATTGTCTTTTGACACCATAACCTGAAATGCTGGGATTTAGCTGTCTTAACCTGGACCAGAGACATGGATAGAATACAGACTGCAGAGCACCTACAATGGAGCCAAAAATAGACGCCAATTCAAAAGCCAGCCCTCCAACTTTATTATTTCAGATCAAAACCCCGAAAAGGAATTCTGAAATAAAAAATAATACAGTGAAAACTCAGAAAAGAAGCACCCAAAACTCTATACACGGTATGGTAGCCTCTAACAGATGGTTTTTGTATGATATACACACGGCAAATAAAAAAAAAGACATTATGGAATTCACAAGCTAAGCTATGCTACAAGCTGCTGCCAAGTCCTGGGAAGATCACACCTTTGTCACACATGACACATACATACACATCTACACTCTGTTAGCAAGTTAACATGCTGCCTGCATCTTTCTCCAGCAACCTGTGGCATTCAATCATTTCATGGAATGAGAATGAGGCGACAGTGAAATGAAAAAGGACATGCCCCGTTTCAGAAGCACTAAAAGTTTACCTTGTTATGCCGTCGGAACTGCACTTGCTGATTTTACAGAGTGAATGTCGTTGTACAAATGTTTAACACCCTTGGACTCTGCATCATATGTCGAAAGCAACCTTCTCTGCATTGATTTCTTATTAGTCAGTAAAGAATCGAACCTATACATCGAGATGACAGAAGTTGTGTTTGATCTTTCCGTACCAGCCGGTTTGGATTTTCTTTTGCAAATATTTGTTTTGTTATTACTAGGCGGCAATAATAGCTAAATTCTTGGCTTAAAACTTGAAGCCAGAACAAAAGTGAAGCCATGAAATGGGGTAGCAAATAACTCTAAAGCAATCAATATTACAGGGTTCTATACAAGACAACTAAAACACAGATAGGAGATCAAGTAATCAGTTCAGATTTAAACTTAAAATGTGGTTTTTCACCACTAGATGTGCAGACTTTTCCATCAAAAACTGTCTCATGCCTAAATTGAATTGTAAGAGCTAACAGCCTAACACTGAATATAAGACAAGCTGAAGATAAGAGAAGAGAATTTACATGATCCTCAAACTCGGGGCTTGTCAAATTGACTGAGAGGTTTCTCATTAACAACAGAACCTGCAAAGAGGCAATAACAGCACCGTTACGTAACAATAAGCATTTAAGCAAGCACAACGCCCTGCACCTTTTTTTTTTTTGGGGGGGGGGGGGGGGAGAAGATTATGGACATCATCTAGGGTGACATACGGTTTCCAAATTTATTGGGTCCATCTGCTTCAACTTCTGCAAATGCCCGCTAGCACCGGGGTCAAAGACACTGCCAATGAAGCTGTAGACCTGAGCAAAATCTGGCAGAACTGCATCAAATAGAAAGCAAAATTGTCACAAATGGGACAAGGAAACTTCAGGATGTGATAGCAAAATACTCAAGACGACTTTTGATTATCTTTTGATCTTAATAATCCAGTGCTAGACTAACAATAATGACAGTGTTAATAATTCCCGTTCAAGCATTTTGCTATGTTAAACTACACAATTCAAAGTCCACAAGTAACATGTCTACCTGTAATAGATATGGGAAAAACTGGAAAGAGCAGCATCAGAATGCAGAATAACAACATCAACAAATAACAAGTCGATTTTATTCATCATTTAAGTAGCATGATCATTTACTTGCAAATGGAGAAATGTGAATCTTTTTGTAACAATAAATAAACCTAAAGTAGATTTTATTCATCATTTAAGTAGCAAATAACAAGTCGA
The DNA here is from genome assembly GCA_030270665.1 of Hibiscus trionum. Taxonomy (NCBI): domain Eukaryota; kingdom Viridiplantae; phylum Streptophyta; class Magnoliopsida; order Malvales; family Malvaceae; genus Hibiscus; species Hibiscus trionum. The sequence continues at coordinate 4,178,539 of BSYR01000012.1, forward strand.
TTTTATTCATCATTTAAGTAGCATGATCATTTCCTTGCAAATGGAGAAATGTGAATCTTTTTGTAACAATAAATAAACCTAAAGTAGATGAGAAAAGTAAATAATAGTATGAAGTTTTCAAGTATAAAGTGAATATGTCAAACCAATCAGATTTATCTCTTAATAACAAGCACTTAATTCAGTAATAAGCAGCAAGGGTTAAATCCCTAGCTGGGTTACATTATAGCAGATGTCAAGATGTGGCATGAAGCTTTCTTATAGAAGCAAATTTTTTTAGAAATTGCATGCATGAGAAAACATGTTTCGAAGTTGTAGCTTAGAGACATGGGAACATGGTCCAATGGTGCCAGTATCAAGCTCAAGGTAGAAATAAAATGCTAACCTCTAGATTGCTTCCAATGATCTCCCCGGTCAATTATTTCACCAAGTGACCAAGTTCTGGGAGTGCTTTCACTACTGCTACTGTAACAGGAATTGTGCACAACAGTTGGTCCGGCTAACACTGCATCATCTAAAAACATGCACGACCATACATTGTTATTACTTTTTTAAGATTAGAAAGGAAGTATGAAGGAGGTAAAACAGTGGTGAAACAATTAAAAACCTTTAGTCACTTGAGATACAGTGACAGGCGGCACAGAGTTGCAACACCAGGGAGACAAAGATGCAGGGGCAATCGAATTTCCAGGCACTGCTGATGAATCTTGTCTGTACGTATAACCAGGTTCATGCAAAGCAGATGAAGATTGAAATGGTCCAGAAACTTGGGGTACAACAGAAGCTATACAGATGAAAAATAACAGTGTCAATTCAGGATCAAGAATTACAAAAGGAAGATATCGATGATATCGAAACGTTGGCCATACTGACCATTTTTGGGAGCTTTTTGCGGGTACGGATGAGCTGCTTTCCTTTTTGGTCGAGGGGGAGGTACATGTTCACTACTCCCATTTTTCTGAACCTTTAGAAAATACTTCTGTGCATGACTACGGATCTGCCAAGAGCAACCATTGAAACATTCGGTAAAACATGTTGAAAACAACATATAGAGTATAGACTAGTACTTGTGGAAAGAAATCATGAAATCTAAATTACCTGGATCACTGTCTTTGACCCAACAAATGCTTCAATCTTCTTCCAATCACGATCAAATCTAAAGTAAGTAATGCGAATTAAAAAAAATCAGCACCATGAGGAAGAAAATCGGCATCTAAAACGTAAAGCAACAGACTTGCTCAATGTTTAAGTACCTTGGGGGCTAACACTAATTTAATATGTATGCATTCAATTAACTCATCAACAAAAGGTCATTTTTTGCAGAGGAAAAATCAAATCTTTGAAATAAATTAAAAGAAAATAAATAAAAAGTGGTGCAGATCGGAGACTCAAATTGCCAACGCATAAACTAATTCCCAGCAACCAAATAAGATAATAAAACAAGCAAACAAAAAAGAACAAGGCTTTTGTGTCTCACTTCACTCGGATTCAATTTTCAAATTAACCACAAAGTAGATAAATTCAAACAAAAGAAATCCGTAAGTTTTAGAAAGACGAAGAAGAAATCGAGTTTAAGAAAATTGACTGACAATTGAAGGGCTTCGAGAAACTTCTCGTGCTCCTGCTCAGTCCAGCTCTCTCTAGACTTGGTAATAGTGTAAGGCTTCCGGATTTTCTTACTGGGATCCTCCGAACACACGGTTTTGTTACCGGCAGTAGAGGTGGCGGGAGGAGGTGGAGGAGCCTGAGGCGGTGGCACAGAATTAGCACCGGGGAGGCCCATATTCATGGGATCGAAATAGTAAAAGCCTTGAGCCGGTTTGGGGTTCACGGACACCATAAGCTTGAAAAATTCACAATCTTCAGCTTCTCTTTGATTTCGATTTCAGTCCTGAGCTTCGGTGGGTTTTTCTTTTTGGTTTCAGTTCGCTCTTTGGAAAGTCAGACAAAGGAGGGAAGTGAAATGCGGTGAAGAACTGACAAATCGTGGCTTTATATAATTATATATATATAGAAAATAACATTTCTGGATTTTACCTAAGAGAGGGGAGAGCCATGGTCGTACACGTGGAGAAATATAAACCATTAGATTGGTAGGGGAGGACAGGTGTTATTTGCGGGATGTTTTATTTATTTTAAGAAAACTGGGGATTTACTGGGTATGGCAGTTAGAATTGTCCACCGCCTCTAAAGGGGGCAGGTTTTGCCGGTTTGGTTTGCCCAAGGTATGCGTTTAACCATTTAAGTATATTTATTAGAAGCGTTAATATCACTTGAACACTGTCCCACCTTTAAACACTTAAAAATGTTAATATCACTAAATTATTAAAACGTAAAATTATTGACCACAAATTTTCTCATTCATTGTTATATGATCCTTCAATGTGATCACGGAATTTAAAATTACCTCTAGGAATAGAATTTTTAAAATATAACATTATTTGATGAATTATTAAAAATATTACATTACTTTATTTGGTTCATTTGATAAGAATATAAGAGGATAATGTTTGGTTGATAGATTTAAGATTATTCAAAAGCAAATTTAACCATATTGTCCTTATGATATATATATATATATATATATATATATATATATATATATATATATTGTAACAAGTTAAACATTTAATATTTACCTTGCTTAAAAAAAGTTAAAGATTTAATATTAAATTAAAAATATTTACATAATAATTTATAGAACTGTTTTTGTAATACAATCTAAAATTTTAAAATATATAAATCGTATTATATAATATGTAAATTCAAAATTATGCAAATAAAAAATTAACATTCACAAAATGTACTAAGGTATTCTAAATCTAAATATTTGTAAATTTTGTATCTTGCAAGTAGCAAAAGTTAAAAAAAAATAACAATTTATTCTAGACCTAAATTTTATGAATCGTATATAGGTAGACATAGAATCTACACGTCTAGAAAATGATTAAAGTAAAATAGTGGTTGGTTAGAATTACATTTGTAATTGCTTACGCACGTAATCATTTTTAAATTCCTTTGGTAAAGAAAAAAATGAAATCTACTTTATACGCAATTTTGCTAATATACTCTCCTGCAACAAGCATTTTATCTTTGGAGAGGCCTTCAATTTTTATGATTTCTGTGAAAATAGACATTCTTCGATTGTTTTTCTTTACCTCTTTTTTGAAGAACGCAACAATGCCCTTTATGTCGTATGTAATTTCTCGATATGCAGGACTGAATTTACCTATCTCTTCAACAAGAGCGGACAATCCATCATCATCCCGAGGCCTTTTCTTGCTAGAAACATCTTTTTTCATAGCAGTGGCAGCAGCATCAGATGTTTGACAACTTAAAGCACCTACCTCATCTCTTGATTAAGAATATTTTACTCATTCTTCAACATCAAGTGCATCTAAAAATATATTGTTTTCTGCATCAAGATCTTTCATTGCATCAATTGTTGTCTCAGCTGTTGTTTCTGTTGCTCTTTCTTTTTTAAATATTTGAACCAAGTTATCAAAGAATAGAAATAGTTTGTTTCTCAATCCAACAACGGTTGGGGACTTTATAAGACAACAAGTAAATATTAAATTCTATAATGTAATAGTTAAATATATAAAAATAATAGAGAAAAAAAATGAAAGTTTAAATACTTACCTTAACCCAATCATCAAAACAGTCTTCGGTGCAGTTAAACATTTTTCTTCTTTATTCCAGCCAAATCCACTTCTGATGTTAAGCATTTCAGATAAAACATTGTATTGTCTTTTAGTAACTTTACTCTAGATTTAATATACGAATTGACCCTAATTTGTGATGTAGAGAGCTTGGTCCCTAACATTTTTTCAAGATACGAGAGATATCCTGATCTGAAAGTTATATTGTTTCCTTTTTAGTGTGGGTCTTCTGCCAATATATGTAAGCACTCAATAAGTGCAACATCCTCATGTTTAGTCCACATCCTTTTAGTAGCTACAGACTTAATTCTTTCAACTGTTTGTTTCTGTCCCCTTTGATACGGATGAAGTTGACATGTTACGTTTTCAAACAATCTAAAAAATATACCAAAAAGTACATTACACAACATAAAATATATAATTGAAATAAAATAAAATAAAATTTAAAGTAGCAAAATATATTAAATCAAATGAAGTCATAAAATATAATAAATGTCAATAACAACGTCAACTTAATTTTTAAAGAAGATAAATACAAAAAATTTAAAAAAGTATCACGTCAAAATTATAAAATAAAATGCATATGAAATAAAATTTATCCTAAATTTTCTGAGCCAACAAACTAGTAAACATATCCTCTGCTAACTTTTCTCTCCACTCAGTCCAAGCAGTGCTTAGCTCACAATGTCTGATCATTTCAGACTCGTTAACTTCTTCAACTTGGCTATTATCTACATCAACATAGTCATTTTCAATAGGGTCAAGTGGCATCTCAGATTTAATGAAGTTATAAAGAAGACAACAAGCAGAAATGATTCTACATTACGTTTTCACTAGATAAAATAGCTTTTCCCTTAAAATGGCCCATCTCACTTTCAAAATACCAAAACATCTTTCAATGCAATAGCGTGCTTGAGAGTGTTTCATGTTGAAATATTCTCGAGGGGTGATAGGTTGATGTCCTTGTCTCCAATCATTCAAGTGATATCGTTGACCTCTATATGGTGCAAGAAATCTATCTCCATTTGTGTATCCAACATCACATAAATAGTAACACCCTATATATTTAAATTTTAAAAAAATCATTAATAGATATCATTAGTAAAAGTTTAACTTTATTTTATTTATATGTATTTATTAGTTAAGTATTACCTTGTAGAATATTTAAACCATTTCTTCTACTAATGGCATCCCTTAGTACTCTACCATCAGCAGCAGAACCTTTCTACTCGGGTAAAACATAAATGAATTGCATGTATGATGTGCAAACACCAAGTGCGTTTATTGTGATTTAATCTTTCCTTGTTCTATACCTAGGTCTGTCAACTGAAGCAACATTAACCTTAATATATGTCCCATCTAAAGCACCTAAGCATCATTGTATTCATGAAACAAGTTAAAATTAAATTATTATTTTTTATTTATAGATTAAAATTTATCGTATATTACATTATTAATGCAAGAATTATAAGACAATATCTTAAACCATTTCTATCTATCGTCTGTTGAATTCTCTTGTATCGGATCTGATTTTTTTAAAAAAATTAAATGCAACCTTAAAATTGAGTTTAACACCGCATAAAAAATTCTACTAATTATCTTACCAGATCTGGTTGTTTGACGTTTCAAAACACTGTTCTTAGTATGGTGGGCAATAATGTGAAAGAAGGTAATGACCATTTCTTCCATACACATGTGTCGACTCTCTTTTAGCTCCCCATCACATTTTAATAAATGACATAATTTGAGAAACGTTCTCCTATCCATTCGATAGTTATCGACGCTTTGTCTATCACTTTCAAAGACAATTTTATGTAAGTTGATTGACCTAATATTATGCCTATGAAGTCTTTCATGTGCATAACGTATTTTAGATCTAGTTTTATATTTTCTAAGAATAAGTGCAATAACCACAAGCATTAGCATTTGAAACATAATTTCTATCATCTCTAGTTGTAAAATGAGAATTGTCACGATGTACATCTTCTTTTGTATTTTTAAACGAGCCATAACTGTTTTTATGAAGAAAAAAAATAACAAATTTGATAATTCTAAATAGTTATCAAGCCCATATATATGTAGAGTGCACTTTAATTGTAATCTAAACACTAGTTCCTTTTAAGAAATTATACCCGAGACACAAAAAAATTGCATAAAAAGCTACAAAATTTATTGAAAATATACTAAGCTGCAACAAGAACAACATATCAAAATTCTACATAAACTCACACCTTACTAATATTTATCTACCATGTATTACAAATCAATAATACTAAAACAATAACCATGTAATTTCATTTTACCTTACTGGCCATATTATGAAGGAGAATGTTTAGAATCAAGAAAGCTATAATTTTATTTTGTAGCATGTAATCTCATTGCCAATATCTCTCCACCCCCATCAAATATAGAACATACGAACTCTTATTTTTATTTAAAAAAAGTCTCGTGCTTGTTGTTTGTACCCTATAAAAATCTGGGACATGGAGACGAGAATATGAGATTTCATATTCGACAACAACATTGAATAATAATACCAATAATAATTTGCAATAAGTATTTTTTTTCTATTCGAAGGAGAACAAGTTAAGTTCCAACAAGGATAAGAGCTAAAATGTCGATTCACTTGTAAAAACTAGAATCAGTCATAGACTTAGGTGAATTAAAAATTAGATGTAGACATTAATTTGTGCGTGTTGTAGCTTTGAGTGGCCTGGAAAGTAAAGTGCCTAGGTTGAATGTTGGGAGGCAGGCAGCTAGAACAATGGTTCAACATCAAAATGCCAAAGACAAAATAGAAATAGGATTACTATATCCATTAAACACTTATAATCATCAAACTTCAAATAAAATCTCAATGTAGCATGCGCTAAAGGACTGCTCTATCACGTCATCACGGAATAATTCTTTGAGGGTCACGAGGGAAAAGTGAAGTTTTATGGATGTTACCCAGAACGCAGAAAAGCATCACCACACGAGGTAATTCGAGTAAAATAAAAAAAAGAAAAATATGATCATGTTTCAAAATCAACAAATACAAAGAGAGAAAAAAATATTCGAATCAATTGTATCGATTGAAATAACAAAAACAAAATAACGAAAAGTAAAAAAGTTAAAAATACTTACCAGGAGATGTGCAAAACAAAGAGAGGGAGACATGATTTTAGGTTTAGCAATTTCACAATAAAAACCTATATTATATCAGGGTAATTTTGTCCAAGTTGGTCAGGAATTGTCAAATACCTAAGAATATGGTAGGAATCATATTCCCACCCTTTAATTACCAAACTACCATTGTTAGGAATTTTATATTATCGCATGATGAGAATCATCTCAAACCAAACATGGGTATGTGATTCTGGAAAAAAATATTACCTCTGGTAATAATGTTTTCCACGAACCAAACGCCCCATCAGGGGTTTTTTGTTAAATACCCCTAAGAACAATATTTGGAAAAATACCTCACATTCGGCCCTCAAGGGTAACTCGCGTTCTACAGGGTACGATTTCCAAACTCGCACCTCATAAGGTGTGACTTTAGTCTGATGTGGATATTATTATCTAAAATTAATGTTTTTTTAAATGAAATAAAGTCACGTTCTACAAAACATGACTTCTACGAGAATTTCAAACGAATCGACACGAATTCATCGTGATATATGCAAAAGTCGCGTTTTGCAGAACATGAGTTTGGCCTAATCTAGTTGCATGGTCTTGGGGGATAGTTTTATATGGTTTTGATCTTTTACCTCATAGTACTGATACATCTCTTGAAAATGGTGTGAAAATCGGCGTATATAAGACATCCGAAACGATGTATAAATCGCGTTAAAATGCTATCTTGCCATGTTCCTTTGCATAAAGAAAATGGAAACATGGGTCAGTAGTCATGTTTGAGTTGATTTTATGGTAATTTTGCATTTTTTTGTTATTTAACTTTCACGTCGTAGTACGGGAACACATGTTTACAATGGTGCAGAAATTGGCGCGTATGAGACATCCTAAAGGGTGTAGAAATTTTGTTAAAAATGTTATCTTGGTATAATCCTTTGCATGAAGAAAATGGAAACATGGGCTAGTATTCATGTTTTAGTCGATTTTTTGGTATGTTCATGGGTTTTTTTTTTGTTATTTAACTTTCACGTGGTAGTACGAGAACACATGTTTACAATGATACCTAGAAAACGTAACTTCGGAGGTTGATAATGTTATTTAAGATTAAAACATTAGAGTTACAATTACAATTAGTTGATTCGTGGGCGAGTCCTAGAAGGACATTAGAGTTACAATTACAATTACAATTACTGCACAACTTAGGTTGGCCGGTCCGTTCTTGAGGAACCATATCCTCGGCACAATGAATCTTACTTGAGTTTGAGCGACCTTTCTTGTTGCGTCGTAAGGATTCATTTGATCATATCTTAGGTTAATTGTCAACCACATCACGATGACGTTCATTTCCGATTGGAGAAAACTCGGATCGGTATACTTTAAAAATGTTTTTAAGTCGGTATACAGGATCAACGAGTGTCATTGCGTCGAAATGAACAGATGCGCATGCAGTGAAGGCGTGTACACACGGGTACTTGAATGTCTGGAAGACTCCGCAATCGCATGTTCTCTCTTATAGATTAAAAACGTAGTTGTGGTGCATAATTCCTTCAAGCGGTCGTGAAAATTCAGTAACTGTAAAGTGGTGTTCGTGACGAGAGAAGGATATGACACCCATCGCGTTTGCTTGGGCACAGTATATCTGAAATTTTTGCTTGAGATCTGGATGGAACCTGTGACCACCTGCCATCCAGTTTGTAGCTTTTTTTAGGGTTGCGAAAAGGGTAGCCAGTCGATAATATATTGCCTTCACAACTGATGTGATAGGTAAATGGTGCGTTCCCTTTAGAGACGAATTGATCTCTTGAGCCAAGTTCCTTGTCATGTGACCATGTTGACGATACCTATCATAATATCGCAACCATTTCTCTCTCGGGATATCAAGAAGATAGTTATATCCATATTGATTTCTATCTCTCAACTCTTCTAGCAGCTCCCCAACCAGCTCTATTCGGTGTGCGTTGCCTATTCAATAAAAGATGAAATAATTAATGAGAATTAATAATAAAAGCCAAGTTAATTAATAACTTTGAGAGTGAAAGACGTACTCATGCGAAGAACCATTATACGCTAATCATTGTTCTTATACCTCTAGTAGTAATTTGCAGCAATGTGTCACAGACAGTGCCGATGATGAATATACAGAGGTTCCCAAGAAGGTCACAAACATTGGATTGATCCCCAAATCCTTGCGCCTCTGTCTGAAATAATTAATATATCGTCTTCTTTTCCCCGTAGGACCTAGCGTAAGACGTGGGTGCACATGTTGGTGAGAAAAAATGTCCACAAAGGGATATCTTCCTTTTTAACGATTGCGAACGCTATCGGAATACATTTTCTGTCGTCGTCTTGTGCAAATGCCACTAGTAAGATCTGGGTGTATTTTCCGTACAAGAATGTGTTGTCGATCTGCAGCATCAGCTTGAAGTGGCGGAATGCCTTAACGCATTGCAAAAATGTCCAAAATAGGTGAAAAAATTTGCACTCCCCAGGTACGACACGATCCATTTTGTATGTTGCCACTGTCTCAAGTTCTACAACCATTCATGGGTTGTATTTCTGCATCACGTTCGCAACTCGTTGTAAGATTCCTCCCACCGCCCATACAGTTGTTGGATGGCACGATATCTTGCAAACCACATCTTATCATATGTAACCATGTATGTGAAACTCGATTTGATTAAGGTTATACATACCGACACAAATACGCGTGGATTTGCATTCACGAGTGGAAGGATATGATCAGAGAGCACTGCACATCCAAGTTAGGATGGTCTTGATTCAGGCTTGCCACGGAGCATGTATGAGGTCCATCGTATCTCATTTTCCGCCACAGGTTGTCATCCTCTTCAAACGTGATACATAGACCCTCCAATTACATTCGTCGTACTTGTGAAGGCATTTAGCAATATATTTGTCAGCTTTAATTTTCCTCACGATGGATGTAACTGAGTTGCGTATGTTGTAATGCTTGATGGTAGCCTCCGCAAGTTTTTTAGTCTTGAAGATCATCCCAACATACAGTTCACCATTATTTCATTCATTAAACTGGTCCAACTGTGGGAATTCTAAAAATTCTATAACGTATAATCCTTCCATATCCACTATTGTGAAGTGGGATTGTAGATTGTAATATGTGAAGCTTTTGTGAGTTTTAGTAAAACTGCCAGGGGCAACAACTTCCACAGGTTCTTCCTCCGCAACATCCTCTGCAACGTCGACTACATCATCCTCGGCATTTACGGGCTCATCAATGTTTGATGATTCTTCTAGAAATAAACCCATCTCGTCACCTTCGGGCCCGGGCTCCCTCAGCAGTTCCTCATCAAAATCATCCCATTCAAAACTGTATAGTTCTGATTCATCAGCAACATGTACCCTACTAGGTTCTGCAACCGTAACCCAATCGTGAGAATGTCTCCCCATCGTTGAGAAATAAACTATGTTTGCCTCACTAGGATATAAGTTAAGTGATGTCCAGAAGAGAAGTCATCAAACTGGTAAAACTCTTCATGGTAATACGACCTCACAGATGATGACGACCCTACACTTGGGATATAAGTTGAATGTCGTTCGTATGAGAAATCATCTACGTTTGTCTCACTAGGGATATAATTCGAGTGACGTACGGAAGAGAAGTCATCGAACGGGTTAAACTTTTCACGGTGGGACGACCCAATAGATGATGACGGCCCTACACCTGCATTGTATGGATTGTACGTTGAGTGCTGGGTTGGCGGCATGTTCAGGTCAATGTCGAACCTGCCTACGGAAGAATGCCTTAGCGTCAAGGTAGAAGACGATGAAGCCTGGTCATGGCTTGTACTTAGTAATTTGAAGCCTTGTCGCAAAGTTGATGTTGGACTATGAGCATTTGGGTCGAAGTCAAGATTTGCTCGTATACAATTTGGCACAACGGTTTGGAATCCGACATTTCGTTTAGAAAATGTTACAAAGAGCTCTAAGGGTCATCCCATGGAATACTGGGTATGGGTGTCGATCATCATTTCTACATCTACATCGTCACTAACATCGAATATTGTGAAATAAAACGGATCTATCGACGAAGGTAGTCGATACCTCAGTGACTGTAACTCCCTCCCGGAAGCATGTGGAATCTTCCTCATTAGCGCTCTCTCCAGCCTTTCATACGTTACTCCAATCGAAATTTGTAGTGTAACATTGTTGGGGGACTAGAATATGAAACCGAGTTCGACATCTGGGATCATCTCACCATCATAGTAAACTAGAGCATCCATTTCTTTTGCCATTGTTGAAAAAACCAAGCAGTCCTTCTTCGCACACGAATTACTTTGAACGTTTGTTAGAAAAAAAATTCACTAAATTTTTTTATCCGCGTTTTAATGGGTGGTGACGTGATGTGTGAGCATACCTGACAAAGCGTAACTCGCATCGTACAAAATGCGAGGTTTGCCAGCTTTGCAAGATACGTATCGTGTCAGGAATGTCGCGTTTTACAAAACGCGAGATTTTCCATGATTGATGACATGTCAGGAAAGTCGCGTCCTACACCACGCGAGTTTTATATTATAAATACCTTCCTAGTGAAGTGAACCCTACACCATACAGTCGAAGAAAAAAATAACTACATTGTAGTGCTTGAAGTTTTCGATTTTATTGTAACTACTAATGGCAACAAACCACGTATTTAGAAAATTTATTCGCAAACAGATTTCTCGGATATTGTGATTTGTCGTTATTTGTAGTTGCATCTATATGTTGAGTATATGTTGGTGGTTTACTAGTTCTTGTGAGATGATTGTTCGGTATTTTTGTTCATTAGGATCGACAACAACAAATCACAATATCCGGGAATCAGATGTCTTTTTGAATGGCATGTAGGGTTCTTAACCTTTTGTTCTAGGCTAGGATCCCCACATGTAACTGGAGTCAAAGCCCCAACCATGAAAGCATGTTTATGGGTACAATACTTGGCTCCAATAGACCTTCGAGCTTGAAGACAAGGACCAGTTCTCTACTCAGCTCAGGAAGTAAGCCGAGGGCATGTTAACACCCGACTTTGCAAAATGCATACCCTAAAGTTTTTACTATTAAGGCCTTCAAAAGAAGAGCGTCAGTTCTCTAAAAGAGGATGAGACCAAGAGAGCAAAATAAGACGAGGATCTTTTAGAAGTATCTTTATTAGCATGTTTAGGGGTAAAATTGTACAATAATAATAATTTACGTGTGCTTATTTCTTTTATAAACATATAAATAGTTTCTAAAATAAATGTCCTCTTAAGACCGGCCCTCAAATCAACTAATTGTACTTCTCCAATAGAGTTCAATATACTAATTATAAATATGTACTAATTAAAAATATATATTAATTAAAATATATACTAACTACAAAACAAATGACATACTAATGAAAATATATAGTAATTAAAATTAAACGAGAGTCAAAGTATTCCACAAATTTCATCCACCAAATATATATATATATACTAATTAAAAAAATAAACTAAAAATATTGATTTAACTAAAATATAAACTAATAAAGAACAAAATAAAAATATAAAGTTTAATATTTTCAAATAGAATAAACTAAAAAACTAATGACGCATTTGTCCACTAGTACCACAAGACGGTGGATGACGAGGTCGATCGGGATTGCGTAGGGGGCGAGTAACATCAACCGACTCATTGTTATCGTCGTCGTCATCATCATCCTAATTCCAGCTCCAGACGTACCACTCATTCTACTAGGCCCACTAACGTAGAAAGTGGATTGTGGCGGTGTTCTTTGGACAATATCGGTTCCAAATGTGGCTGCCGCTGGGAGAAACTGCATGAAGAGCACGTAGGTTGCAGGATAGCTCGAGGCCCCACTCATCATCGTCACAAACTGAGCATAGGGGTCTGATACATAAAGCGTTAAACAACCTTGGCTCGGACTCGGGGCCAGCTATGGTCGCATCGGTGGTAGGGTAGCATGTGATGGTAGCGGTGCTTTGTAGGTAGGAGAACGATTTCTCTTCGATGATGATGTATCGCCAGAGGTATTCCGTGCTCCCCTCGTACGCTGAGACCGTGGGCGGTTGCATTGCTAACACCGATAGAAAACCGCTTGTTCCTCTCGAGTCAGAATAAATGGCTTCTCATTCGCCATATACCAGTCCTCGTAATCATGACTGACCATCGTATCAAACATATGGTAATCACTTTGGGGTTGCCATCGCGAATTCGCTCTGTCGCTCTAGTGAGCGATATAGCCTTGGTGGTACACCGACCAATCAACCTATCGGACAATAACAAAATTTATTATTCTTTTTAGATATGAATTACGTTCGAGTTAATAAAAGAATACGGTAAGTAGATAATATTACCTCAGGCTTCCCTAGTTGAGTGAGTTTGTACAACTCGTCCAGACTTGGAGGGTCCATTGTATACATTAGAAACAACCAAACTGCCGTAAGACACGGTCAGTCGGATGCCACTCAACTGTGGTGTAGCAGACGAGTGGTACAGTGGCCGTCCAAATAAGCCTCATCTCGTCTGAAAATTCCGGGGTGCACTCGTTCACTTTCGGATCCTCGTACGTTGTCCATAAAAATTGTACAATATATAATTATAGTTAAATATAAAATTAATTTTATATAAATACACCAAAGTGTTACCTAATTTTTCGAGAAGTTCTCAATATCTTGTCTAATAACGTCCAGACCTTTTGCAACACCAACATGACTTAAAGGACTGGTCCACCTTAAAAAGAAGAAGATAATTTTAACTATAAAATACGTATATTAAAAAAATTAACTCTTTTCCTACCTCTGGACCAGCGGGAAAATATATGAAGTAGGCTGCATAAGCTTAGGGCGTAAAAATGACATTCTCCACCACGCCTAGGACTGGAGCAACACCAAACAACCTCCGATGCAATACTTTGACGAGTTGGCGTTCTTGCACAACTCCCTAAACAGAGTGGCCAAAACTGCGGATCCCCAGCTCAATTTACCGGCATCTTCAAAATTCTACAAATGTCGCAACCAAATCGTGTGAACTTTGTTTCGAGATTTTTCAGGCATCAATACCCCGTCGATCATCTGTAAAATATAAGCGCGAGCATATGCCTACAATAAGAAAATATATATTAGCATATGTACAATTTTTTATTATTTCAATAATATTCACTAAAAATTATTGTTACCTTCTTCACATTTTCGCTCACGTCATTGGGTACATTTCCAAAATTATTCCGCAACCACAATAATTTTATTTTTCCATCGTCAAAATGCTCTGGCACAACCCCTAGCTAATTCAAACATAAGTCATTCCAATCTTCTGTACCATGACCACCGATAACCTCTCCATCAATAGGCAAACCCAAGATATAGGAAACGTCCTTCAGGGTAATCGTCACCTCGCCGCAAGGAAGGTAGAATGTGTGTGTCTCTGACCTCCAACTCTCCAAAAGAGTGTTGATCAAATCAACGTCTATTTTCGCACCTTCCAAAATTTTGGACGCGCGTAAAAACCTGGCCTGCTCTAATTACGATTGGATCAACACGTCGGGTAATCTCGACATTCAGTTGTAAGAAACGTCCAGACGTCGATGCACCCCTCCCTAAAAAAATTAAACACATATGTATAAATTAACCTACATAAAAGAATATAAAAACATGTATGTATAAATTACAATATATAATATAATAAAATAAAACTAAATTAAACTAGATAAAACTTACATGTCTCCGACGATAATCGAAAACGTGTTTGTGATCCAACCTTATTAATCCCGCCGTTATATCAAACATGAGAAATCAACCGAGAAATTGAAAGAAAGTAGATTTGAGAGAGTGTGAGTTTTTTGGTGTGGGGTAAAAGGGGAGGGTGGAGACCAATTTATAGTGGAAATTGCACCAGTTGAGTGCGAATATTGAAGGAAAATTGCATCACGCAAGACGCGAGTTCCGTAAATCGCACCCTACAGAACACGAATTTCTCGTAACCATAACGCGATAAATAAATTTCCAACCATTTCAATTTATTAGCACAGAAATTGCGGCCCACAAAGCGCGACTTTAGTTTATCACGCCGATTCGTTTGAAATTCTCGTGGAAGTCACGTCATGTAGAACGCGACTTTATTTTATTTTTAAAAAAAATATTAATACCGAATAATATAGTCCACATCAGACTGAAGTCGCACCCTATGAGGCGCGAGTTTAGAAATAACATTTTTTTAAGAAGGGATATTTTGCCAAAAGAAACCCTTGAAAGGGAATATCTGGTCAAATTCTCCTCCTCTTTAATATTTGTTATATAATAGTTTTAGTGATAAAAGGATGACATTATTTTTAAGAGGTTTTTATTGAAAATTAAGATAAAAATTAAAGAAAAATAATAAATCGATATAAGAAAACAACGCTAAAAATTAACATTTGACGGTCAACCAGAATTAAAATTGGTGTCCCTCTGTCCATTTGTTCTATTTCAACGGGAAGTGTTAATATCACTTAACTATTCAAATTACTTCTTTTCCCCATTATACAAACAGTACATTGAATGGGACAAAGGGGTGGCATGCGTGCCACAGATGTGGCAGCAGGTAATAAAAGTACCACTGGCACCCTTAGTAGGACAAATCAAATAAAATTGAAAAAAGTTTTTTCTAATCTATGCCTTCTGACATATGTTAAAGGTGTGTTTTTTTAAGCTAAAGTGATTTTAAGTAGTATGTATTCTGAATATTCTCTTAATTATTTAATGTATGATCAATCACCCTACTGCAGCTGCTGGTGCTTGAACTCATGATCTTTAGGAAGAATAATCGTTCCTTTAACCACTGAGACAAGTTAGTTCGTGCATATTAATGTATATTGAGTAATACTAATTAAATAGAAGAATATATTGTTACATTTAATAAGAAACATTTAATAAGAATCTCATTTAAAATGATCTCTTTGATTATTTAACTCATTTAATAATATTAATTCTCACATTGAGTTGTTTAAGGATTTATGGCTTTTTAAGGTTATGATTTAGTGTGTTTAGGGTTTAGAGCATTTATGATTTTTTAGAGTTTAAGGATTATGGGATTTTAGAGCTTATAGTTTAAGTTTTAGTTTTAGTGTTTAGGGGTTAGGATTTAAGGTTATATTTTTTTTATAGTTTAGGATTTAAGATTTTATATTTTAAGGTTTATGATGTTATGGTTTAGAGGTTTTTAAAATTAAATAAATAATATTATTAAATAAACAAGAGAAGATTCTTATTAATTGTTTTTTTATTAAATGTTGGCATTCAGGGACGGAGCTAAAGGGAGGGTGGGAGGGGCAATTGCCCCCCCAACTTTGAATGGTTTAATTATTTTTAGGTCATTGATAGTTTTAAAACCTTTGCAATTAAGTCTTTGTCCCTCCTAAAAAATTTTGGTTTATTATTTTTAAGACTCTTTAACTTAAAATTTATAAAATTAAGCCATGACCCCTCATTTTTTCTGGTTTAATCACTTTTTAAGACCCTTCAATTTTAAAGTTAGTGAAATTAAACATTAATTCCCTTACTTTTTATGATTTAATTACTTTTTAGAACCCTATTTATTTCGAAGTTAGTTAACTTGCCCCCCTCATGGTTCAATCCTGGCTCCGTCCCTGTTGGCATTGTTTGGTAAACAGTTTTTTGAGCTAAAATTACAGTTTTGAAGCATTTTTAGAGGTTTGACCAGTCAAATTCGCTAATTGGATGTTTGATAAATAGAGATTGTAATAGTGGATTGAGGTGAAACCTTTCATTTTGAAAAGGCTCCTTTTAGGAATTTTTTGAGTTAGAGGTTTAGATAAAAGGCTTGTAAAGACTATTTTGTCCTTGATAATTATAATTTTTTTCTTCTAAATAACATAAATTTGATTAACTAATAAAATTAAAAAATAATTTCATAAATAAGAAATTAATATATAAATTAATAAATACATATAAATTTAATAATTAATAAAATTATATTCAAAATATAATTTCATAGATAAGAAAGTAATATATACATATAAATTGTATAATCATTAAAATTATATTAAAAGATAATTTCCAAATAAAAATTTAATATGTACGTTCTCATATATGCTTAGTAATGATATTAAAAAATTAGTTTTCATAATCTAATTAATATTAATAGGTAAAAATGTTAATAACTAATAAATTATTCAAATAAATATCAAATATAATTATGTCATTATATGTCATTTTGTTTGTTCAAATAATCAAACAACTATCATCTATGAGTTAAATTTACCAAATACTTTTATACAATCAGCTAATGTAATCTGCTAGTCAAATCATCTAATATTATAAGCTAATGTAATTCGCTATCTGCTATCCGCTAATTTCTAAACATGGTCGTTATTTTTTTAATTTAATTAATAATATTAAAAGCACTTGATGCATAGATTAGACAACCTTTTAAAAAAGAAAAAACTTTGATACACATGCATTATAAATTTTAGTTTACATGTGTTTTTTAGTTTTAGGGGTTAGAGTTTTAGTTTATGTGCTTAAGTTGTAGGGTTTAAAATTTAAGGCTAGTATTTAGAATTTAAGGTATATGATTTAAGGTTTAGGGTTCAGTTTTTAAGGTTGAGGTTAAAAATTTAGGATTTAAGTTTTATAGTGTAATATGCAAGCTCAGTGGCAGATCCACTTTGATTACTGGGTGGGGACAGGCCCATCCTGAACTTTATAAAGCTCACACATTTAACTTTATTTTTTTAATTTTTGTGAATTAGTCCTTGATTTTACTCTAATTTGGTGACGTGGCAATTAAAGTAAAATCTAATAGTATTAAATGTTATTTTTTAAAATAAATAATATTATTAAATAAACAATAGAAGATTCTTATTAATTGTTTTCTTATTAAATGTTATTTTTAAAAATTTAATTAATAGTATTACAAGCACTTGATGCATAGGTTAGACAAAGCCATTTAAAAAATAGAAAAAAATTGATACACAAGCCTTGTAAATTTTAGTTTACACATGTTTTTTAGTTTTAGGGGTTAGAGTTTTAGTGTAGGGGATTAAGTTGTAGGGTTTAAAATTTAAGGTCAGTGTTTATAATTTAAGGTATATGATTTAAGGTTTAGGGTTTAAATTTTTAAAGTTAAGATTAAAATTTTAGAATTTAAATTTTATAGTGTAAAATATAAGCTTATGTAAAATTAGTTTTACATACCTTGTGTATAAAAATTTTACCTTTTAAAAAACCAATTTTACCTTTTCGACTGAAGAAAAAGAAAGAATAATAGACACGTATGACATGACATGGTTTGAAGTCATAACTGAAGGGCATGAACGTGATCATGTCCTCCACGTTGCTTAAATAATCTAATTTTTCAATTGTTTTCTTAAAGCTTACACCTACAAATAGAATCCTACGAAACCAGAATTGATACACTGTACAAGCTTAGGACGCGGATTTACCTTTAAACATATCCAACCACAAAGTAACAAGCAATTGCTTTCGTGAAATTCAAAATCTCAAGAAACAAAAATATATTCAATACTGGCTTACGATGAATAATTTATGAGTTATATTTAATACACAAGTTTAAAACCATAAACTTTAAATTCAGTAATTAAAATAAAAAATTTTAACTTAAAACGATAAATCTTAAAATTAAAAATTTTGTGTAAACTAAAGTTTGTATAGTATCGAAGTATTTTCTATTATTTTATTTTATAAATAGTGTTAGACTTTTTCTTCTTTTTTAGTTTCAGTAATTAAAATTTATTGTTTAATATTTGTTTTTTCTAACAAGGTTAAGCAACTAGCATTAAAGAGAAATAAGGTCTACAAACACATGAACCAAAAACTGGCAATAGACGGCTAAAGAAAACGACCGGCAACACGCTACGAAATAGAGAACATTACGAAACAAAAACAAACAGGCCTAAAATAATGTAACATCCCAAAAATTACGTTCAAATTATAAATTTTAGATTCGAAAAATTCCTAATTTAGATACATAATTTTAAATTCTCTAATTTTTAAAACTCGAATTTTCTATGATGGACTAAATATGAATTTTTATTAAACTTTAAAATTAATATGAATTTTTTTAAAAGTTTAAGGAGTGACTCCGTAAATAACCCTTTTATCAAATTGAATTTCAATTCAATTGTTTTCCTCTCTACGTTTTTCAATTATTTAATATATTTTTTTAACGCAATTTCTTTTTAAATTGAATTCCAATTCCTTAACTCCCCACGGTTAAACTGTTTCTCCTTTTTTAATTTAAATTCTTGTTGGTATTATTATTATTATTATTATTATTATATTCTAAACTTAATTTGTTTAGATTACCACTGCTCAACTATATATATAGTCATAGTTATTACGTACATAAATAAACCTAAGTCTTAAGTTTTAAAGTGTTGCCGCTCTTAGTTATTCTCATGTTTTATGAATTCCTCTCGAATTGACGTTGTCATCAACTTACATCGAAGCTGCAACCGCCCTTTGTCGTCGTTAGAGCTATTGTTTGCTTAAGGCGTGTTTTCTTCCGGTGCTATAAATAAATTATATGATATTTTTTCTATGTGTTGGTGTTTTACACCTTGTGTGATTATTATATGTATTATGGCTTGTATGGTTGACATCATGTGCATACGATTTTCAAAACGTGTTTTAATTATGATTTATGAAACATCAGATTTACGTATATGATTTATGGATTTATGGACTATGTTTTATGATGTATGTTTATGGAATATCAGATTTATGGAACTTTGTTTATGAAATTTGATTTTTAATCATCATGTATGTATGAGCATGGGTTGAGATTTGTATGGAGTAAGTTCAGTGGTTTCATCCTTCGGGCTGAATTCCACTTTGGATTAGTGGTTCCACCCTTCGGGCTGAGTTCCACTTCAGATAGTGACGGTGTAGTGAGTGGTTCTGGGGAACCTATCTCTTTTTATGGCGGTTGTAGTTGGGTGCATTGCATTGTGAATGTGATATTTGTGTTATGATTTTTTTTAAAAGATTTTAAGAAAATAATACTATATTTTATAATTATGGTTTTCTTGCACTTTAGAGACACACTAAGCTCTTTAGCTTACTCCCCCCATAGTTTTTCTTTTACAGATATCTTGGACTCTAGGCAACTTGGTACTTGGAGGATCTCATATTTTATCTGGTTATTTTATTATTCAATACGAAACTATTTTAGTTTAATCAGATTTCTATTTATTATTTTGGGACATAATGTGATTTTAGACTATTTATATTTTGAGATTATTTTTAGCATTCATCTACTGTTATTTTAATTCAAAGATTTTATATAATTATTCGAATATCTATTATGATATTTTTATTTATTATTAAATTTATTTTATTTTAAAGTGTATCTTTTTAAAATTGGTTTTCTTGAGAGAAAAGTTTTCAATTGTAACTTCTTAAATTCGGTCTTTTCTCCTAGGCCGAGTTTAGGGGTTACAAACAAGGTGGTCAAAACATACAGAGCACAACAACAACCAAACAAGTAGAAACAACAAAGGGGAAAGCACATGGACTCAACACCGACCGGAGACGGGATAGAACGATGCCAGCAACCACAATAAGTCTATATGTCATTTCAGGGGTCATCGGAGGATGAGAGCAGTTAAGGAAATGCAAAAACAAGCAATCGAACAGCAACGACGCGTCAGATCTGAAATCGTGGAAGACTGTAGGCGAAGAGGAGATGGAGTCAGAGAGCCGAGTTATCGAACGAACCACTGACGGGTGGATAGAGTCGCGTCGATCTCCACCTCAACAAGGACACGAGGGACACATGAAAGAAGAAGAAGAAAACACAGAAAATAGCCAACCAAGCATCGAACCACCGTTTCATAAAGGAACCATTCCCCTCAAAAGCCTGGCGCAAGAGGTGGAAGAGAAAGCCACAAGGGCCACGTCACCGACCACCGAGAGGGCACAACGACCCATCCAAAGCGGAGGAGGCTTATTGAAGTCGGAGGGAAATTAAATCAAACCACCGACGATTGATGACCGGTAAAAAAGCAGAGTAAAAGTTAGGGTTACTTTAGAGAGGAGGGAGAGAATTTTCCATTGTTTAATATTTGTAAACACGTAAATGGATAAAAATGAAAGTCTTTTGTTAGATTGAGTAATCAATATAATTTTGACATTGGTTTCTTTAGTATGTGGTGTGGTTTGCTTGATGTACAAGTTGTGGCATGTGAATGTGAGTAGGAAAAGGAAAATGATAAGAGAATATAATAGAAAAGGAGCGGGGGTTGGTTTCGTTGATGTAAAGCATGAATTTCCAAAATGGGAATGATGATGGAGTTTTGTATTGTGGTGTGGGGTTCTTCCAATGAAGCTCACGTGAGTCATACATGGCATGACATGTGTCATTCACAATTCTAACCAATTTCAAACACTCGAACTGCCCCCCGCACGTTTCATGCGCATCATCTCGGGCTTAGAGCTTAGACTTTGGGACTACTGTAACATGCGCAAATAGAACGACTGCAAACAAGACCTTAATAAGTAGGGGCTCTAAAAATAAAGATCAAACATAAATTAAATTTTTATAAGTTTTTAAATTCGATAACTAACAACTTACATTGTTTTTTAAATTAATTGCAAAAATATGAACACTAAATCTCATGAAGAGTCATTTAGAATTGAATACTTCTTGTATATTGTCGATTAAGCCACCATTTTTTTCTATAAAAAATTTGAGTGATATCAATTATAAGAAATGTTATTATTGTAATAGTTTTGAAAATGCTCTTAAAAGGTGAATTATCTGATGTTGATGAAATGCATTATTTATTGAACTAAAATTATTTAGAGAACTTTTATCTAAGGAAAAAATTGGAGCAATGGATTTATTAAGATTTTTAAAACGTTTTAATTGTTTCTCAAATGTGACAATTGCTTTTAGAATCTTATTGACCATTCTTATTGTTGTTGTTTCTAGAGAATAGTGTTTTTCAAAATTGAAATTGTTGAAGTCATACTTACGGACAACTATGTCGCAAGAAAGGTTAAACGCACTTCTTTGATGCATGGAAATCGAAAGTGATCTTTCAGAAGAAGTTGTTGATATTGAAAATGCTTTAAATGATTTTGCTTCAAAACATGCAAAAAGAATCGACACTTTTAAGTAAAAATGTTAGATTTTTATATGTTTATAAGTGAATTTTTGTTGTTTAAGAGAGTAATTAAACATTTTTTTGTATTAAGGTAACATTTTGGAAGAAAAAATTATTTCTTACGAACTATAAATTAAGGGCCCTCATTTTAATAAGTTGCACAAAACCCCTAAATCTTTGAACCACCCCTGATCACCAGTATTCGACTCATTAATCGATTAATTCAGATCGAGTTTGTAAAGACTTATTATGGGGATGACCCTCAAAATTTAATTTTCTCCATTCACAATGTCAGAATTCAAATCTCTAACTTTACTTAAAAAAATATAATATCTCATTTAACTAGACCAACTTAACTCAACAATCCCACACCATAACAAAATCGTTCTAAAAGTCCCCAAGAAAAAAATTATAAATTAAAAAGAATGGTTTACACACTGTTCTGGTCAATTGGCAACATGCAAATGACCAGCCTACATTCCTACGTGACTAAATTATGAGCAATTTAAAAATTTAGTGATTAAATTAAAAAAATTAAACCTTAGTAATCAAATAACAAGAATGTTCGATGATTAAATTTATAATTTACCCTAAAAATTTCACTGTCGAGTGTGGATCTAATATTTTGCTGCCAATCAACGCCATGGCCCAATTATTCATTACTTTCAGTTCCGACGTCGAATGAAATGGTTCCCTCCGACCTTCAATTTGTTGGGCTTTCTTTTTGGCATCTAAAATTTCCTATAATTTAGGTGACAATGGATCAATTAAATATATCTGTGTGATTTTTATGTAGTATTTTGATTTAAAAAATTGAATAGAATACAGCAGGTTTCATCAGTTTGAACAAACTCAGTTCTTCAATTTTAGCTAATTCTTTATTATTTTTCAAAAATAATTTGTTGAAAATATCTTTGGCACCAAAACGATATAGAATAATTTATTTAAATCCAAATATGTTAAAAATAATCTTTTTGAATTTTAGAAAAGGGATACTATCTCGTGTCAGGTACCTACCTATCCACTAGGTGAGTCAGCGGCGCAACAGGTTTAAGGTGCGGCTAAAAATGGTAAGTTTAGAAATTTGTCTAAATACTTAAATGTTAGACTTTTAGACATTTTAGGGTATTTTTTCATAATTTTTTGACAAGTATCGATACATGTTTTTTTATAACATTTTAAGTTCTTGGACAAGTTTCAAAACTTGACCTTTTTTAGCCCACTCTAGACCTGTTGTACATTAGACTCCTCCCAAAAAAAAACTCAAGGTGAAACCAGACGAACAATTACTCTTTTCTCAAAATATATGTCTACTAAAATTTACACTATCACGGTTTCTATAACTTAAAACTCTAATTTCTTATCAGATGTTGGATTAATATCTCTACTTTTAAAATGTGACATTTCTCTCTCTTGAAAAACCAATCAAATAATTTCATTATATCCTTTCTAAAATCGTTCTATTTCGTATGATATTTCGTTTAATAAGGATAAGTAATCTACAGATATAACAAAACAATATATATATATATATATATATATATATATATATTGCTTCTATCAAAACTAATAAAAACCCCGCGTTGAGTATAAAACAATGATTTTGGCCTTGTTTGGTAATTATCGGATATCAGATTATATTAGCTGATTTGATTAGAGAATTGCATTAGCTGATTGTATAAAACTGTTTGGTAAAATTATCTGATAGCTGATAGTTGTTTGATTATTTGAACAAGCAAAATGACATATAAGAACATGATTATATTCAATACTTATTTGAATAATTTATTAGTTATTAATATTTTGTATCTATTAATATTAATTAGATTATAATTTTTTAACATCATTACTAAGTATTTATGAAGGATGTACTATTAATTTTTTATTTGTGAAATTATTTTAATATAATTATAATAATTAATAAAATTAGATGTATATATTAATTTCTTATTTATGAAATTTTATTTTGAATATAATTTTATTAACTATTAAATTTATATGTATATTAGTTTATATATTAATTTCTTATTTATTAAATTATTTTTTAATTTATTAGTTATTTAAATTTATGTTATTTAGAGAAATTCTTTTATAATTATTAAGGACGAAAGAGTCTTTACAAGTCTTTTATCCAAACCTCTAATTCAAAAAGTTCCTTTTAGGAGTTTTTTTTTAAATGAGAGGTTTCACTCCAATATGCTATTATAATCCTCTATTTACCAAACATCTAAATTAGCGGATTTAACTGGTCAAACCTCTAAAAATGCATCAAACTTCTAATTTTAGCTCAAAAAATTATTTACCAAACAGAGCATTTAACTAAAAAAATATTAGATATAATATTTAGCTTTTCCAATTAATTATACTTCCCAGAATAAGTTTTTTTAATAGTCTAAAGGTGATTACAAGGTAATATATGTTCATACATATTCTTAACCCTTTGACAATGCACATAGGTAATATATGTTCATACATATTCTTAATTCTTTGACAATGCACATACACATTACAGACAAAGTGATTGTGTAACCCCCTCGCCCCGGTCCAGACGCTTGACGGATCCGAGTGGGCTATACGGGGATAACCGAGATGAAAACCGTTAAGGCTCCACTTCGGTTACCGACCCTAGAGAAAAATTTTCACTTTATCTTATCTAAATGCATCAATTGGACCTAAGTGGAAGCCCAACAGCAAACTGGGCCTAAGCCCAACACTTGAAACCCCTTAGAGATGTCAAAAAGTCCAAAAACAGGCATGTGTTTCGAAACAGTCAAAGCCGGTTTCGAAACACCAGCTTCAAAATGAAAAGTCAGACACCCGTTTCGAAACGCATCCACCCCGTTTCGGAACAGGGTCTCGATTTGCCTTGCCGTTTCGATACCAGTTTTGGAACGGCAATTCCAGTGGCAAAAGTGTTTCGAAACTTGTTTCGAAATAGGGGCTCACAGTGGCCAAAACATATCGGAACGAGTTCCGATACGGGGGCCCTGGAACCAAGCCCGTTTCGAAACAGGACAACCCATTTCGAAACACCTACTGCCTGAAACTTCCAAAAATCAATTTTAGACATCTCCTAGTGGTTTCAAACGTCCGAAACAACTACACGAAGCATACAATTCATACAATTACATTCTAGAGGCATGCAACCTATAGCAACAAGCTCAACATACACGAGGATACAAGGGGAACATCCATTCAAAGATCATGCATCTCAAAGACTTAAACATTCAAGGTTCATGCTTACACATAGTCAAACACTTAGACAAAATTAAGGTAAGCAAAATACCAACATGGTTTACAAGCAAGGCATACATCCCAAAAGTCAATTTAACAAACACATAAGAGGAGTCTAACATGCTCCTAAGTAACCACATCGTACTTCAAAAGCATCATAGCACAAATACATGTCCCATTGCTTGACCATTACATCATAACTAAAAACCATACTTGATAGCTAGCACCACAAAGCACACACACTTGGAGGCCTCTTCTTGCACTTAGCAACCCACGAGCTACTGATCTGCATTGTCGAACAAAGAGAGCGTAAGCAATAAAGCTTAGTGAGGGTAAGCTCTTTAAAAATAAACCTCGACAATGCAGGGTCCAAGCACGATCTCAACCAAGGTAAATGCATGATCATACCTTCGATCCTTAAGAGCCAAAATGTCAATGATGCATGAACAAATATCCAATAATATGTCATGCTCAACAAGCTCATTTCCACAACATATGTAAGCACATATAATCATCCAAAAGGAAACACATTTCCACATCACATTGATACACATATCAATTTATATTGGCACCTAGCTATGACTCGAATACGCGGATAAACATGTTGGAACTCATATCCAACAACCCCTTTACCTCACGGTGGGATTACACTCATCACCGGTCTCGCAGAGGGGATTCCACTCATCCTCACGCCCCGTCGATGGGATTCCACTCATCATCGACTAATATATATAACAATTTCTGGGCGAACCCGTACTCCTCCTTGGTGACTCAACGCCACCAAGGCCACGCACGAATTTGACTCATGTGTGCACACTAACATCCTAATGATCGATCATTTGTACTCAAGCATACTAGTGCCAACATTTAACTCAATCCACATTAGTAATTACAACCAATTCCGCGCTTAGCACGTACTCACCATGATCACAATCATGAACAATCCACATGCATATCACAATGCATCACAACCATGCCTCATCACACATTTATAACACAGTATACATAAATCATCATATCATAAACATCACGAGGCATAAACATCAAGTAAGAGTTCAACCAATGTCTCTAGTTTAAGCTTAGGATTAGGCTACCACCCCAATCCTAACTCTAGGTGGGTCTACCAAGCCCGACCTAGTCCACATGCTCGAACCAAGCACTTAGAAAACACTTTGAAAACATTAACCACTCACCTTCACTTCCAAGCTTAAATACTAAGCAAGCAACCAACTTCAAGCTTCCGGATTCGCTCCCGATGCTTCACCAACACAAGTTCTTGCCTCAAAATAACCTCAACACAATCCAAACAACTTCAAATCAGCCCAAGCATCAAAGTAATTAACCCGGAACACAATTCAAACATCAAACTCAATATTTCAAGCCATGAACAAACCCCAAATTTACCAAACTCGTGCAGCCCATAAACCTCATTCAAAACTCATGTTTCCAACACTTTTTTATATGCCCAAATGATCCCAAAGCAACCCTTAACCATAGTAATAACATTAGCTCACCAATTCCAACCTAAAACAACCCCAAAACTCACCCAAAACCCTTCAAAAACCCCCTTTAAACCCAATTTCGGGAATGTGTTCAAAACCATGTAAAATTCATATATGTTGCATCATTTGACTCATAGACTTCATAACTAACAACATTAAATCGAAATTTTAAGTTAAACATAATAAAGTTATCATTTTTAATCAAAATCTCTAAAAACTCAATTTCCAAAACATTGAGGAAAACGAAAACCATTTGTACTTTTGAAGAGAGGAAGTTGAGGACAAGTCATATGCCATCATCTAATACGTAATCTCGAAAATCATAAAAAATGGGTTCTACGAACTTTCCGAGACACAAAATCATTAATGATAACATAATTTTTTTCTTCTCCAAATCAACTTTTTTATTTATTTATTTTCCTTAATACTATTTTTAAACCTAGCAAATTGGGCCCCTTTCAAGCTTAGGCCCTAGGCCATTGCCCTTCTAAACACCCCTCAGGGCCGGGCCTGGCTGGGACTACGGATGACGTGATGAGCCGGGTCCATTTAATAATTTCTCTGAGAGAGAAAAAAATAAAAAATTAAAATTGGACTAAGGTGGCGTAAATTTGATAATTTTTTAAATTATGATCACATTAAAATAAAGTGTAAAGATTATATCAATTTTATTAATTGTCACATATTTTGCCAATTTTTAATGGTAACAGACATAAGTGAAACTCAAAGTGGGCTATTTAAAAAATATTTAAATTTAAAAGGGACCAACAATACAAATTATATGTCAAGGGATTAAATATAATTTTACTATTACTACAACTTAAATTTTTCTAATTTTTAAATTTTGTAAGAGGATTATGGCCGCACTGATCTCCATTAAGAACCGCTTCTAACAATACATCAATTTGTTTTTTTTATAAAAATGAATGACTAGTTTGTAATTTTTTATGATTGAAGGATTCGACAAAATATGTTCTTTAGTCAGGGTAAGGGTGGCAATCGGGTGAGAAATAACCGAAAATCGTGGGGATCCGAACCGATGGGTATGGGGAATAACCGAATTCTTCACCCACGGATGAAGTTTAATCACCGAAGTTCAAATGGGGATGGGGACGGGGATTGCTATATCCGAATTGTGGGGATAACCGAACCGTACTCGTATAAATTACCGTGGGGATTCCCTAAAAATATCCGCAGGAATCCCAGTATTTTACAAATTTGAATGGACATAAGGGTACTTTACTCATTTTCAACAAAAAATCTAATCTTCTATAACAAAAGTATGGTTGTGTGGAGTAAGTTTGAAAATTCTCTCTAAACTTCATAAAAATAATTAGAAAGTGGTCTATACATCATTGTAAAAAAATTGGGTTAGCAAGGCAAGGCTTCCAAGTGCTCAAGTACGTTCCCTCACTTTAAAAATTCTTTTCTGATGTAATAGTAGCAACAAGACTCTTAAACAACATGCTTTTAAGAAAAATAACCAGCATACTTGTCACACAAGCAATCATGCTTATAATACAAGCAAACACCGTGCATATCAATCATAAAACACAACTTACCTCACTTACCTGCCCAAGGTCTCGATAACCTTAGGCTTTGATACCAACAAGTGTAACCCCCTCGCCCCGGTCCAGACGCTTGACCGATCCGAGTGGGCTACACGGGGATAACCGAGATGAAACCCGTTAAAGCTCCACTTCGGTTACCGACCCTAGAGAAAATTTTTCACTTTATCTTATCTAAATGCATCAATTAGACCTAAGCGGAAGCCTAATAGCAAACCGGGCCTAAGCCCAACACTTGAAACCCCTTAGAGATGTCAAAAAGTCCAAAAACAGGCATGTGTTTCGAAACAGTCAAAGCCTGTTTCGTAACATCAGCTTCAAAATGAAAAGTCAGACACCCGTTTCGAAACGCATCCACCCAGTTTCGGAACAAGGTCTCGATTTGCCTTGCCGTTTCGATACTAGTTTCGGAACGGCAATTTCAGTGGCAAAAGTGTTTCGAAACTTGTTTCGAAACAAGGGCTCACAGTGGCCAAAACGTATCGAAACGAGTTCCGATACGGGGCCCTGGAACCAAGCCCGTTTCGAAACAGGACAACCCTTTTTGAAACACCTGCTGCCTGGAACTTCCAAAAATCAGTTTTAGACATCTCCTAGTGGTTCCAAACGTCCGAAACAACTACACGAAGCATACAATTCATACAATTACATTCTAGAGGCATGCACCCTATAGCAACAAGCTGAACATACACGAGGATACAAGGGGAACATCCATTCAAAGATCATGCATCTCAAAGACTTAAACATTCAAGGTTCATGCTTACACATAGTCAAACACTTAGACAAAATTAAGGTAAGCAAAATACCAACATGGTTTACAAGCAAGGCATACATCCCAAAAACCAATTTAACAAACACATAAGAGGAGTCTAACATGCTCCTAAACAACCACATCATACTTCAAAAGCATCATAACACAAATACATGTCCCATTGCTTGACCATTACATCATAACTAAAAACCATACTTGATAGCTAGCACCACAAAGCATACACACTTGGAGGCCTCTTCTTGCACTTAGCAACCCACGAGCTACTGATCTGCATTGTCGAACAAAGAGAGCGCAAGCAATAAAGCTTAGTGAGGGTAAGCTCTTTAAAAACAAACCTCAACAATGCGCGGTCCAAGCACGATCTCAACCAAGGTAAATGCATGATCATACCTTCGATCCTCAAGAGCCAAAATGTCAATGATGCATGAACAAATATCCAATAATATGTCATGCTCAACAAGCTCATTTCCACAACATATGTAAGTACATATAATCATCCAAAAGGAAACACATTTCCACATCACATTGATACACATATCAATTTATATTGGCACCTAGCTATGACTCGAATACGCGGATAAACACGTTGGAACTCACATCCAATAACCTCTTTACCTCACAGTGGGATTACACTCATCACCGGTCTCGCGGAGGGGATTCCACTCATCCTCACGCCCCGTCGATGGGATTCCACTTATCATCGACTAATATATATAACAATTTTCGGGCGAACCCGTACTCCTCCTTGGTGACTCAACGCCACCAAAGGCCACGCGCGAATTTGACTCATGTGTGCACACTAACATCCTAATGATCGATCATTTGACCTCAAGCATACTAGTGCCAACATTTAACTCAATCCACATTAGTAATTACAACCAATTCCGTGCTTAGCACGTACTCACCATGATCACAATCATGAACAATCCACATGCATATCACAATGCATCACAACCATGCCTCATCACACATGTATAACATAGTATACATAAATCATCATATCTTAAACATCACGAGGCATAAACATCAAGTAAGAGTTCAACCAATGTCTCTAGTTTAAGCGTAGGATTAGGCTACCACCCCAATCCTAACTCTAGGTGGATCTACGAAGCCCGACCTAGTCCACATGCTCGAACCAAGCACTTAGAAAACACTTTGAAAACATTAACCACTCACCTTCACTTCCAAGCTCAAATACTAAGCAAGCAACCAACTTCAAGCTTCCGGATTCACTCCCGATGCTTCACCAACACAAGTTCTTGCCTCTAAACAACCTCAACACAATCCAAACAACTTCAAATCAGCCCAAGCATCAAAGTAACTAACCCGGAACACAATTCAAACATCAAACTCAACATTTCAAGCCATGAACAAACCCCAAATTTACCAAACTCGTGCAGCCCATAAACCTCATTCAAAACTCATGTTTCCAACACTTTTGTATACCCCCAAATGATCCCAAAGCAACCCCTAACCATAGTACTAACATTAGCCCACCAATTCCAACCTAAAACACCCCCCAAAACTCACCCAAAACCCTTCAAAAACCCCTTTAAATCCAATTTCGGGAATGTGTTCAAAACCATGTAAAATTCATATATGTTGCATCATTTGACTCATAGACTTCATAACTAACAACATTAAATCGAAATTTTAAGTTAAACATAATAAAATTATCATTTTTAATCAAAATCTCTAAAAACTCAATTTCCAAAACATTGAGGAAAATGAAAACCATTTGTACTTTTGAAGAGAGGAAGTTGAGGACAAGTCAAAAGTGGTATTACCTTTCAAAAACGAGTTGAAATGAAGGAGCTAGGTGATGGAATAGTGGAGGGGGTGAGAGAGCTCTTCTTCACGTTGGTTTTTGATTTTTAGAAGAAGATGAATAGTGAAATCATGAGAAAAGGGGTTTTAAATTGAAAATTGTATTATTTACAAGTTTGCCATTAATGAATGGCTATTTACTACTTTCTTTAAAATCTCTCCAAAATGTATTTCATTTCAATTTAGTCCAACATCAAAAGTTTGTTTTTGAAACCCGAGGCCCAAAGATTATTTTAATTATAGAACCGAACCCAAAATAATATTAAAATATTACTTTCACCTGACCCCTAAACCCGGGTGTTACAACTCTCCCCCACTTAAGGAATTTCGTCCCCGAAATTACCTGACGGAAACAAGTACGGGAACTGCTCAAGCATATCAGCTTTCCTCTCCCACGTGGCCTCTTCCACATCTCTATGTCTCCACAACACCTTGACCAACTCTATGGTCTTACCACGCAACACCTTGCTATCAGAAGCAAGTATCTCTACAGGCTCTTCATTATAAGACAAATCCGGATTCAACTCTATCTCCTTAACGGGCATAACATGGGAAGGATCTGATCTATATCTCCTAAGCATTGACACATGAAAGACATCATGGATTTTCTCTAACTCAGAAGGCAATCTCAAACGGTAAGCTATAGGCCCAATCCGCTCAACTATGTTATACGGACCAATGAACCTCGGACCAAACTTGCCTTTCTGGCCAAATCTCATCACATTCTTCCACGGAGATACTTTCAAAAACACTTTCTCACCCACGGAGAACTCAATCTCTTTCCTCTTCAAATCTGCATAAGACTTCTGACGATCGGAAGCTGCTTTCAAACGATCACAAATCAACTTTACTTTCTCGGTGGTCCCCTTAAGCAAATCCGGCATAGGTAACAATCTCTGACCTGTTTCAGCCCAACAAATCGGAGTCCTACATCGTCTACCATACAAAGCCTCATAGGGAGCCATCTGAATACTAGACTGATAACTGTTGTTGTAAGCAAACTCAACTAAAGGTAAGTGCTTCTCCCAAGAACCCTGGAAGTCAATCACACAACAACGAAGCATATCCTCTAAAATCTGTATCACTCGCTCTGACTGCCCATCGGACTGCGGATGATAAGATGTACTGAAGTGCAAACGACTACTTAGAGCACTATGCAAACAACCCCAGAATCTCGAAGTAAATCTAGGATCTCTATCTGAAACAATAGACTTCGGAACTCCATAAAGTCTCACAATCTTACGGATGTACAAGTTTGCCAACTTGTCCAAAGAATCTGTGGTGTTCACCGCTAAGAAGTGAGCACACTTAGTGAACCTATCAACAATCACCCAAACAGAATTCTTCTTCGAAGGAGACAACGGCAATCCTGACACAAAATCCATGGTGATCCTTTCCCATTTCCATTCCGGAATCTTCAAAGGTTGTAACAAACCTGAAGGAACCTGATGTTCTGCCTTCACCCTCTGACAAACCATACAACGACTCACATACTCGGCTACATCCTTCTTCAAACCAACCCAAAAGTAATCATTCTTCAAGTCACGGTACATCTTGGTACTACCCGGATGCATAGAAAAGGGACTCGAATGTGCTTCACTCAGAATCTGACGTCTCAACTCAACATCTTCCGGTACAACAACTCTATCTCTAAAGCACAACAAGTTCTCACCACTGAAACTATACTCGGTCAGCCTTCCTTTGGCTATGTCCTAAATATGGGGAACTAAAGTCACATCTTGCAACTGCTTCTCTCTAATCAATTGAATCAAAGAAGGCTTCACTTGAAACTCGGTGATCAAACCACCATCATCGGACACACTCAATCTAGCAAACATAGCTCTCAACTCAACTGCAACTTTTCTACTCAAAGCATCGGCTACTACATTTGCCTTACCCAGATGGTACTCAATGGTCAAATCGTAATCTTTTAACAACTCAAGCCATCTTCTCTGTCTCAAGTTCAACTCTTTCTGTGTCATCAAATACTTCAAGCTCTTATGATCGGTGTACACTATACACTTCTCACCATACAAATAATGGCGCCAAATCTTCAATGCAAAGACAATTGCGGCTAACTCTATACCATGAGTAGGATAGTTCTTCTCATGAACCTTCAACTATCTAGAAGCATACGCAACAACTCTTCTTTCTTGCATCAAAACACAACCTAACCCTATGTAGGAAGCATCACTGTAAATCACAAATTCTTTACCTGAAACAGGTTGCACTAACACTGGGCATTTGTCAAAGCTTCTTTCAATTTCTCAAAGGCCTTATGTCTTGCATCTGACCATTCAAACTTAACTCATTTTTGCAACAATTTAGTCAAAGAAGCGGCTACCCTAGAGAAACCATCAACAAATCTTCTATAGTAACCGGTTAATCCTAGGAAACTCCTAATCCCAGTCACAGACTTAGGTTGTTTCCACTCAACAATAGCCTCAATCTTCGATGTATCAACACAGATACCTTCGGCCGAAACAACATGGCCAAGAAATACTACCTCTCGAATCCAGAACTCACACTTACTAAGCTTCGCATACAACTGATTGCTCAACAACCTCTGTAACACAAATCTCAAGTGCTCATCATGCTCTTCTTCTGTCTTCGAGTACGCAAGTATGTCATCTATGAAGACAACTACAAAACAGTCTAGGTAGTCTCTAAAAATCCTGGTCATCATATCCATGAATGCTGCGGGTGCATTCGTGAGCCCAAATGGCATCACAAGAAACTCATAGTGACCATATCTAGTCCTAAAAGCTGTCTTCGGAACATCACACTCTTTCACTTTCAACTGATAGTACCCGAATCTCAAGTCTATCTTCGAGAACACTGAGGCACCTCTCAACTGATCAAACAAATCATCTATACGACGCAACATATACTTGATTCAACTGCCTGTAGTCAATACACATGCGCATGCTGCCATCTTTCTTCTTTACAAACAACACATGAGCACCCCAATGAGAACTACTAGGCCTAATGAAACCACGATCTAATAATTCTTGCAACTGACTCTTCAACTCTTTCAACTCTTTCAGAGCCATACGATACGGAGCTATCGAAACTAGATTAGACCCTGAAACAGTCTCAATCACAAACTCAACATCTCTGTCAGGAGGCAAACCCGACAACTCTTCTGGAAACACATCCGGAAAGTCACAAACTGTTCTAATATCTTTCGGCCTAGCCTCACTCATATTCGGATTCATAACATAAGCTAGGTAAGCCCCACATCCAGAATCCATCAACCTATGAGCCTCTAAAGCTGACACAACATTAGACAAGAACTTAATGTTCTCGCCTACTACTACTACCTCGTAGTCATCAGAAAGTTTCAAGGAAATCCTCTTCATCTCAAACTCCACACTAGCTCGGTGCTCAACTAACCAGTCCATACCTAGAATGATATCAAAGCCATAAAAAGGAAGTTCCATCATATCAACAGAGAACACATGACCCTGAATCTTCAGTGGACATCTCCTATACATACGTCTAACCACAACTGTCTCACCAAAAGAACTAGTCATATTCATACCTACATCTAATATCTCAACAGGTATATCTAACTTCCGTGCATGCTCACTCAAAATGTACGAATGTGTAGAACCCAAATCAACCAAAGAAAGCAAAGACATAGACTGTAACTCAAAATTACCTGCTATCACATCAGTATCGTTCCCGGCCTCTCTCTGAGCATAAACCCTCGCTGGTCCTCCTGTCTCTGGTTGCACAGCCACAACATGAGCAAGGTTCCTCTGAGCATCTACCCTAGGTGCATCAGCCCTAGGCTGGAAGTAGCCACGACCGCGCCCACGGCCTCTTTGAAAATCAGTCGCTCTCGCTGGAGCCTGAGCTAAGTTCGGTGCTTGTGCCACCTGATGCGGGCACTCCCTCCTAAAGTGGTCTCTCAAACCACAGTTCCAACAGGCATGGAAGTTACCCCAACACTCACCAGCCTGCTGTCTCCCACATCGTGTACACTCGGGAAAGCGCCCTCCTCCTCGATGGCCCTGATGGCCCCTACCATGGTGGCCACCGCCACGCCTATGGTCAAACTGTTGTCCGCCACCTCTATGCCTCTTGGCATCTCTACTGTCAAAGTGGTTATGCCTCTTACCAGAACTAGAACCACCAGATCGTTTGGCCGAACCCAAACTGTGCTCTAAATCCTTGGCCCTCGCGACCAATACATCAAAATCTGAGTAGTCAGAAGCTAGAGTGTACCTCTTGATCTCTTCATTCAGCCCATAGCGGAAACGGTTACAACGTTCCACTTTAGTAGGAACCAACTCTGGAGCGTACTGACTCAAACGAACAAAACGGATCTCATAATCAGTCACATAAGCATCTCCCTGAGTAAGGGCCATAAACTCTCGTTTCTTCTCATCTAGATACCTCGGACCCAAGTATCTCTTTCTGAAAGCAGACTCGAAGAAGTCCCAACCAATCTCAGCCTCTGGAACTCCGGTAGTAATGGTGACCCACCAAGTGTAGGCATCACCCTGAAGCAAAGAGATCACACAACCCAATCTGCGAGCACCCACGCAACCCATCTAAGCTAAGATGCGAACGGTCTTCTCTAGCCACAGGTCGGATCTCTCTAGAGTAGATCCCCTAAACTCTTCGGCCCCTAGGTTACGGAGCCTCTCCAACGGTAAACTGTTATCATCCCCTCTAGGCTGAGCTGCAGCATGAGCTCCCGCAACCGCGGCCTGGAATGCTCCCGCTATAGCTTGCACTAGCGGAGTCATATCTATTCCAGCTGGACCTTGGCCACCTTGAGGTCCTTCTTCTTCAGCTCCATCCTCGCCTCCAACTCCAGGCGGAGAAGGTGGTGGTGGTGGAGGAGCTCCAACTCCAGCAGCAGCAGGCCCCTCTATATGAGCCTCCACTCCAACCACCGGCTCAACAAGAGCCACAACACGTGGTTCATGACGAACCACCCTCGGCCTACCTCTCGGCCTAGACATCGTTCCCAAACAATAACCACAACCACAATGAACATAAAAAATTGGGTTAGCAAGGCAAGGCTTCCAAGTGCTCAAGTACGTTCCCTCACTTTAAAAATTCTTTTCTGATGTAATAGTAGCAATGAGACTCTTAAACAACATGCTTTTAAACAAAATAACCAGCATACTTGTCATACAAGCAATCATGCTTATAATACAAGCAAACACCGTGCATATCAATCATAAAACACAACTTACCTCACTTACCTGCCCAAGGTCTCGATAACCTTAGGCTTTGATACCAACAAGTGTAACCCCCTCGCCCCGGTCCAGACGCTTGACCGATCCGAGTGGGCTACACGGGGATAACCGAGATGAAACCCGTTAAGGCTCCACTTCGGTTACCGACCCTAGAGAAAATTTTTCACTTTATCTTATCTAAATGCATCAATTAGACCTAAGCGGAAGCCTAATAGCAACCGGGCCTAAGCCAAACACTTGAAACCCCTTAGAGATGTCAAAAAGTCCAAAAACAGGCCTGTGTTCGAAACAGTCAAAGCCTGTTTCGAAACATCAGCTTCAAAATGAAAAGTCAGACACCCATTTCGAAACGCATCCACCCCGTTTCGGAACAAGGTCTCGATTTGCCTTGCCGTTTCGATACTAGTTTTGGATTGACAATTCCAGTGGCAAAAGTGTTTCGAAACTTGTTTCGAAACAAGGGCTCACAGTGGCCAAAACGTATCAAAACGAGTTCCGATACGGGGCCCTGGAACCAAGCCCGTTTCGAAACAGGACAACCCTTTTCGAAACACCTGCTGCCTGGAACTTCCAAAAATCAGTTTTAGACATCTCCTAGTGGTTCCAAACGTCCGAAACAACTACACGAAGCATACAATTCATACAATTACATTCTAGAGGCATGCATCCTATAGCAACAAGCTGAACATACACGAGGATACAAGGGGAACATCTATTCAAAGATCATGCATCTCAAAGACTTAAACATTCAAGGTTCATGCTTACATATAGTCAAACACTTAGACAAAATTAAGGTAAGCAAAATACCAACATGGTTTACAAGAAAGGCATACATCCCAAAAACCAATTTAACAAACACATAAGAGGAGTCTAACATGCTCCTAAACAACCACATCATACTTCAAAAGCATCATAACACAAATACATGTCCCATTGCTTGACCATTACATCATAACTAAAAACCATACTTGATAGCTAGCACCACAAAGCATACACACTTGGAGGCCTCTTCTTGCACTTAGCAACCCACGAGCTACTGATCTGCATTGTCGAACAAAGAGAGCGCAAGCAATAAAGCTTAGTGAGGGTAAGCTCTTTAAAAACAAACCTCAACAATGCGCGGTCCAAGCACGATCCCAACCAAGGTAAATGCATGATCATACCTTCGATCCTCAAGAGCCAAAATGTCAATGATGCATGAACAAATATCCAATAATATGTCATGCTCAACAAGCTCATTTCCACAACATATGTAAGCACATATAATCATCCAAAAGGAAACACATTTCCACATCACATTGATACACATATCAATTTATATTGGCACCTAGCTATGACTCGAATACGCGGATAAACACGTTGGAACTCATATCCAACAACCCCTTTACCTCACGGTGGGATTACACTCATCACCGGTCTCGCGGAGGAGATTCCACTCATCCTCACGCCCTGTCGATGGGATTCCACTCATCATCGACTAATATATATAACAATTTCTGGGCGAACCCGTACTCCTCCTTGGTGACTCAAAGCCACCAAGGCCACGCACGAATTTGACTCATGTGTGCACACTAACATCCTAATGATCGATCATTTGTACTCAAGCATACTAGTGCCAACATTTAACTCAATCCACATTAGTAATTACAACCAATTCCGCGCTTAGCACGTACTCACCATGATCACAATCATGAACAATCCACATGCATATCACAATGCATCACAACCATGCCTCATCACACATGTATAACACAGTATACATAAATCATCATATCATAAACATCACGAGGCATAAACATCAAGTAAGAGTTCAACC
Organism: Hibiscus trionum; assembly: GCA_030270665.1. Classification (NCBI taxonomy): domain Eukaryota; kingdom Viridiplantae; phylum Streptophyta; class Magnoliopsida; order Malvales; family Malvaceae; genus Hibiscus; species Hibiscus trionum. The sequence goes on from BSYR01000012.1 coordinate 4,216,368, forward strand.
AATGTCTCTAGTTTAAGCTTAGGATTAGGCTACCACCCCAATCCTAACTCTAGGTGGGTCTACCAAGCCCGACCTAGTCCACATGCTCGAACCAAGCACTTAGAAAACACTTTGAAAACATTAACCACTCACCTTCACTTCCAAGCTCAAATACTAAGCAAGCAACCAACTTCAAGCTTCCGGATTCGCTCCCGATGCTTCACCAACACAAGTTCTTGCCTCAAAATAACCTCAACACAATCCAAACAACTTCAAATCAGCCCAAGCATCAAAGTAATTAACCCGGAACACAATTCAAACATCAAACTCAACATTTCAAGCCATGAACAAACCCCAAATTTACCAAACTCATACAGCCCATAAACCTCATTCAAAACTCATGTTTCCAACACTTTTTTATACGCCCAAATGATCCCAAAGCAACCCCTAACCATAGTAATAACATTAGCTCACCAATTCCAACCTAAAACAACCCCAAAACTCACCCAAAACCCTTCAAAAACCCCTTTAAACCCAATTTCGGGAATGTGTTCAAAACCATGTAAAATTCATATATGTTGCATCATTTGACTCATAGACTTCATAACTAACAACATTAAATCGAAATTTTAAGTTAAACATAATAAAGTTATCATTTTTAATCAAAATCTCTAAAAACTCAATTTCCAAAACATTGAGGAAAATGAAAACCATTTGTACTTTTGAAGAGAGGAAGTTGAGGACAAGTCATATGCCATCATCTAATACGTAATCTCGAAAATCATAAAAAATGGGTTCTACGAACTTTCCGAGACACAAAATCATTAATGATAACATAATTTTTTTTTCTCTCCAAATCAACTTTTTTATTTATTTTTTCCTTAATACTATTTTTAAACCTAGCAAATTGGGCCCCTTTCAAGCTTAGGCCCTAGGCCATTGCCCCTCTAAACACCCCTCAGGGCCGGGCCTGGCTGGGACTACGAATGACGTGATGAGCCGGGTCCATTTAATAATTTCTCTGAGAGAGAAAAAAATAAAAAATTAAAATTGGACTAAGGTGGAGTAAATTTGATAATTTTTTAAATTATGATCAAATTAAAATAAAGTGTAAAGATTATATCAATTTTATTAATTGTCACATATTTTTGCCAATTTTTAATGGTAACAGACATAAGTGAAACTCAAAGGGGGCTATTTAAAAAAATATTTAAATTTAAAAGGGACCAACAATACAAATTATATGTCAAGGGATTAAATATAATTTTACTATTACTATAACTTAAATTTTTCTAATTTTTAAATTTTGTAAGAGGATTATGGCCGCACTGATCTCCATTAAGAACCGCTTCTAACAATACATCAATTTGTTGTTTTTATAAAAATGAATGACTAGTTTGTAATTTTTTATGATTGAAGGATTCGACAAAATATGTTCTTTAGTCAGGGTAAGGGTGGCAATCGGGTGAGAAATAACCGAAAATCGTGGGGATCCGAACCGATGGGTATGGGGAATAACCGAATTCTTCACCCACGGATGAAGTTTAATCACCGAAGTTCAAATGGGGATGGGGACGGGGATTGCTATATCCGAATTGTGGGGATAACCGAACCGTACCCGTATAAATTACCGTGGGGATTCCCTAAAAATATCCGCAGAAATCCCCAGTATTTTACAAATTTGAATGGACATAAGGGTACTTTACTCATTTTCAACAAAAAATCTAATCTTCTATAACAAAAGTATGGTTGTGTGGAGTAAGTTTGAAAATTCTCTCTAAACTTCATAAAAATAATTAGAAAGTGGTCTATACATCATTGTAAACGTAATTCAGTCTAGTTTTGTTTAAAATACACAACGATCGATTTTGATATGTATTTTAAAAAAATATGAATATTTGAATGTTGAAAGGTCATAAAAATTTAGCAGCATATTCCTTAGAAAGAAGTTTTAACAGTGACTTTGAAAAATCACCAAAAATCTAAAAGATAAATCACAAAGTGAGCATTATATTTCTATAACCATACGAAAACCTAGATTCGTTTAAAACAAACGGTTCTTAATTTTGAGTTATGTATTAGGAGTTATTAATTTTTGAGTGAGCAAAGGTCAGAAGAAAAGATTATAAGCTATTTCTAAAAACAACGATGACAGTAACATAAAAAATTCATCATAAATCGAACAAGTAAAATTATAAGAGATAATTTATATGGTTGAAAAGATTATTGAATCTAGCTCTTCTAGTTCTTCCTTTTACAACAAACGGATCATGATTTGAATCCGTAAAGTACTAGTAACATATTTTCTTTTAAACGTAGTGCATGCCGATATATTTCAATAGTTAATATTTTAGTCATTTTAAAAAAATAATATTTTAGTCATTTATGTTTTTTTTATCGGCAAATGCATGATTTTATTAATGGATAATCATACATATCAGCACAACCAACCGGCCTCATTAAACCCCCCTAAATCCTAGCCGGGGGAAAAGAGTACCGGCGGTTGTGACAAAGAAACCAATACACTCTACAAAGATCAACAAGCTCGCTCCCATATCCATGTTGTCCTGACAACACCACCCTTAGCAAGAGTATCCGCTAAGTGATTAGCTTCTCGAAACACATTCGAAAAGCACACCCGTGGCAAAGCCTCACATGCCTCATCTATCTGATAAAACTAACGCCAAAGTTTCCAAGGCTGACGCTCCAAACCCTGAACCCACGCCACTGCCACCGTCGAATCCGACTCTATTACCACCGATTGCACCCCAACCCACGACATCTCCTGCAACATCCGCAAAGCAAAGGCAATTGCCTGTAACTCAGCCTCATTAGAGTCAGCCATCTCGATCGCTCCTGAAAAAAGCCCAACAATCCGACTATCCCAGTCCCGTAACACCCCTCCACATCCCGCCAATCCCAGTTTACCCCGGGCTGCCCCATCCACATTAAACTTTCACACACCCCTCGGCGGAGGTGACCACACCATCCCCTTCTCTCTGTTGGTTTCACCCTCAACTCCACGCTACACTTAAGCGGGCATTCCCACCACGCCAACTCACACAAGTCAATAGAACCAAACCTTGTCCTAGTCCAATGAAACGACCGTAGTTGGACCAAGAAGAATATCTCCTGACTCGTATGTCACTTATCCTGAAAAATAAGCTTGTTCCGTGCTAACCACATCGACCATAAGACACTCGTATGTCGCTTATCCTGAAACATAAGCTCGTTTAGTCGTTTATGTTTTTAGTTTTGGAGATTTAATGCTGAGTGTTTATTTTAATGTATTTTTTTTATTTTTTTGGGTACGAGGAATAACCGAAAACCGCGGGGATCCGTAAGAGATGGGTATGGGTCCTAAAAAATCCCCGAAACATTTAATGAGAATTCCCCAAAACCGTACCCACAAGTTTTGGGGACGGAGTGGGTAATACAAAACCGTCCCCGAACCGCCCCATTGCCACCCCTAAGTCAGGGACAAGGTAATTTATTTACATGGTGTAAAACTCAATTACTTTTACACTATTTTTATCGTTGGATGATGGTAATAAATTGCTAAGATTATTTCCTTATTTTTTTCAAGTGATAATCTTCACATTTTCTACCTTAATCTCATTCATCCATTTCACCCATCCAACGATCCAAAAAAATGTATAAAAATTAAAAATTCTTACATTGTCTAAGTGGATCCTATCCATATATATATATATATATATCCAGTTACACAATGCAAAACTCTCTAAGTTTTACACGTTTTTTTGGATCGTTTGATTGGTAAAATAGATGGCTGAGATTAACAATGAATTATGTGAAGATTATCACTTTTAAGTTTTACACGTTTTTTTGGATCGTTGGATTGGTAAAATAGATGGTTGAGATTAACAATAAATTATGTGAAGATTATCACTTGGGGAAAAAATAAAGAGTTAATCTCAGCGATTTATTTTCCTCATCAAACATTCTAAAAACTTGTAAATTTAAGAATTTTACATTTTATGTAAGTGAAAAAAATGGAAAAAAAGGAAAAAAAGAGAAAGATGCAGTAAAAAGGGCTACGGAGAAGAGAGAATTAAAGAATAAATTAGAATTTTTTTATATTTTGAATGAAAAATACTAACATTAGTTGAATAAAAGTCATACAATATCCTATCGTGTAATTTAAAAAAAAATGGTTCATGTAGTCTAAAAATTACATAACATGTATATTAAATATATTTTTATTTTAGATATCAAAATAGAACAAAAATAGCTTAGATATCAAATTGAAAGGGTACATACTTTACAGGCCAATACGTGCATTAAGCTTTTATTTTACTGTATATTCACAAAATAAATTCGAACAATTACAATTTACATTAAGTTATTTTTGTTGGTTTTATGATAGTATAAGAATACAACACGGCGATAGTTCAGAAATTATCAGTTTTTTTCTGTTGATAGATCTTTAGCAGGACCGATTATCCTTGATATTAAGCTAATGAGCAAGGGGTTTTAGGACTTATCCTTTAAACGTATTCATCGGAGCTCCAACACGGCGGCGCACCTCCTGGCCAAGGAGGGGAGGCGTTTTGACTCTCCGCAGATCTGGATCGAAGAAGCTCCTAGTGTGGTTGAGACGGCAGCTCTCGGAGGCTCTTAGAGATCGTTCTCGGGCCAATTTCGGTATCTAACTCCCCGTCTCTATTGTTTCCGGTGATTCTTCATCTAACTCCGGTTTTTTCACACATCTGCATGCATCGAGTCGTATCTTCAATGGCGGTCTGCTTTTGGTTCTGGAGCCTTCTTTCTTTTTCGCTTTTGGTTTTTGAGTTTTTTGGTTTTGTTGTCTTTTGAGTTTCCTTTTTTCTTCCGGTTTTATTTGGTTTTGTTGAACTTGACTCCCTATAACCGGTTATCTTTAGGGTAAACTATTTGTTTGACCACCAATCTATTGGGAAAGTTTTAAAATGACCACCATAGAAAAAAACGCGTCATTTGACTACCCAAACTATTAAAATGGGATCAATTTGGCCACCTGCCGTTAAGAGGCTAACGGAAGGTGACGTGGCAGTTAAAAAACTAAAGGTATAATTACACATTTCGTCCTTACTATTTACACATTCTTTCAATTTAGTCCTAATTTTAAACTAATAAAATAAATTAGTTAGGTGGTGACACGTGTCACCACCTTATTGGAGGAATTTAATTATTTATATTTGATTAATAAATAATTTTCATCCCCCAATCAGGTGGTGACACGTGTCACCACCTATTTAGAGGAGAAAAATCAAATCCCCAAACTTGCTCTAGTTGGGAATCGAACTTGGGTCTGGGGGTTTAAAGACAGCACCTTAACCACTACACCAAACACATATTTGTGCTAAAAATCACCAATAATATTATATGTCTTATTGTTTGTTACCATTCAAATTCATCTTCTTCCTCATCACTCCTCATAATCCAGTCTCCATGCAATTTTCTCAGCAAGATTAAAACATGATATACTTGGTTACTGACAAGTCATACGCATACGCAACTGTTTCCTTCCGTATTTCTTATCTCAATTGTATGATCTTGTTTGCTTAATGCTGTGAAAGGTATGCTGATATACTTGATGACATCAAGAAAGATCCCGAAAGCCATGGTGGACCTCCTGATTGTATTGTGAGTCAGATTTTAGAACTAATGCCTATATTACTTTAAGTATTTTAGAATGGTTGTTTTCGAGATATGAATGCGGTCCTCAATCATGATAGTTTTGCGGTATTGTAGCTTCTCTGCCGGATTCCTCAATCATGAAAGTCAAAGTGAGTATTGAAATTTATGCTACAGGTTCTTGTATTGCTAGAAACTGTTGTTTTATATTCGATGTGTCAGAATTTCAATTTACGATTTTCTAATTTTGACAAGTGAAAATATATCATCCTGTCTGGACAATACCTGTGATTTTATTTCTTTTTTTATAAAATGATATTTTTTCAAGGGATAACAAATAAAATGAACATTTTGGATGAATCTAGGTGTTGCGTTGTAATCAATTTACAATTTGTACAACTTGTAATTGTAAGAAAAGGTGATGGAGGTGTGTTAAGATATATACTTGCCAGTTATATGCTTTTCCCTTTCTTTGTTAACACTGCTCTTCTTTTGAAAACTTGGAATAGGATGAAGAGAATGCCAAGGCATGTAGTTCGTTTTAATGATGATATTGAAGATGAAGGGAAGCGCCTGGAGAATCTAGTTAGAGGAATATTTGCTGGAAACGGAATAAAACGATGTTAATGGTCATTTTCAGGTTTCATGTTTTAATCTTGCTGAGAAAATTGCATGGAGACTGGATTATGTGGTGTGATGAGGAAGAAGATGAATTTGAATGGTAACAAACAATAAAACATATAATATAATTGGTGATTTTTAGCACAAATATGTGCTTGGTGCAGTGGTTAAGGCATTGACTTTAAACCACCAGACCCAGGTTTGATTCCCAGCCAAAGTAAGTTTGGGGATTTGATTTTTCTCCTCTAAATAGGTGGTGAAAATAAATTTATTAAATTAAATATAAATAATTAAATTCCTCCAATAAGGTGTTGACACGTGTCACCACCTAATTAATTTATTTTATTAGATTAAAATTAGGACTAAATTGAAAGAATGTGTAAATAGTAAGGACGAAATGTGTAATTATACCTTTAATTTTTTAACTGCCACGTCACCTTCCGTTAGCCTCTTAACGGCAGGTGGCCAAATTGATCACATTTTAATAGTTTGGGTAGTCAAATGACGCGTTTTTTTCTATGGTGGTCATTTTAAAACTTTCCCAATAGATTGGTAGTCAAATAGATAGTTTACCCATATCTTTAAATATGATCAGCATTTCTTTAAAAAAAATACAAAAAGAAAACTAAAAATCAAAAGAAAATAAATGCGTAGAAGATTATTGGAATTCAATACACGAAAAAAAAGGTGGATAATGTTTGACAATAGTAGTAAATAAAGGCTTTTTAAATTTTATCTTTAAATAATTAATGATGTTATGACATTCAAACAATATAAAAAACATTATTTTAAAGGATTAATATCCTATACACTGGCGGTAGAAACTTTCAGTTTCCACCAGCGCATTAGTTTTAGGGTACATGGAGTTAGTTTAGGGTATATGGTTTAGGGGTTTAAAATTTAAGGATAATTGTTTCAATTTAAGGTTTAGGGTTATAATTTAGGGTTTGTAGATTAGGGTTTAGTTTTTAAGGTAATATGGTGAGGATTTAGGTTTTAACCTACAAACCCTAAATTATAACCCTAAGCCTTAAATTGAAACAACTATCCCTAACTTCATATACCCTAAAACTAAAGCACTTGTAAAAACTTTTAGTTTTCACCTTTTAGTTTTCACCGCCTGTGTATAGATATTTATCCTATTTTAAAAGGATTAACTTTACACTAAAAAGACGTCAATTTATGCCCTATGTAATTTTTTTTCTCTTCTTATTTTTTTTCCTCTTCTTTTACTCAATTTTCGACCACGATATTAACCACCACCAACCATCATCAACGGCAACCAATGAGTCATAAGACTTTTATTAAACTCATTTTCTCTTTTAAACAAAAAAATTGATGTGTGTCTAACAGGAAAAAAATCTCAAACTTCGCGAGCCTAACATTAAATGTTTTTTTTTATCCTTTAATCTTCGTCGTTTGTCGTTGGATAGAACCCAAATAAAGATGTGTTGCTCCTTGCTTCAAGAAAAGACTCTACACCATTCGAATCATTAAATAAAGACTATAATCTCTGTGAATCTTCTCTTTGATATCCTCCTTCATCTCCTTCATGATCGCGTTATTCTTTTTGTTTCAAAAGAACCGTAAGAAATTCAAATACTGCCATTTTAGACCCATTTCAGTCTAGTAGTTTCAATTATTGTAGAAAGAGAAATATCAATTGTAGCTACGATCATTTCCGCCATTATCTTTCTTTTACCATCATCACCTCTTCATCAAACTCTTGATTATGAAGACTTCCTTGTATATCTAAACTTGACTAAGGCCCCGTTCAGCAGAAATTTTTAAACGCTCGAAAGAGCCAAACGGCCGATTAAAAGTAGAAGTTGAATTTTTCAGCGGTAGCGAAACGCTCGTTCGAGGGCTAAATTTGCTGGAAAAACAAAAGCCAACGCTCGTTTGGTAGCCTGTTTAGCAACACTTTTTCGTTGAGCGCTGAAACGCTCGCCCCATAGGCGTTACTGAATGAGGCCTAAATTGAAACGACTAACGTCGTTTTTTGGGGTCCTTGTTTGTTTGTTTTAATTCTTGAGTGTCTAGGAAATAATTTCTTTAATGAATCTAATGTATGGAATGTTTAGCATTAGCTTAGATTTTTTAAAATCTTAACCCAAAATTTCGATTCATTCGAAAAATGTTTTATGGGTCTGAAAGTGTGTATTAAGTTATTTTTATTGTAAATTCACAAAATAAATTACAACATTTTCAATTTGCATTAAGTTGTTTTTGCTGGTTTTATGAAAGGGTAAGAATACAATAAGAACTATAAATCAAAAGAAGATAAAAACGTTAAAAATTATCAAAATTTAGTGGATGAGTCTACCACGTGCGACGAACACTGTTGAACATCACTAATGATGAACACCGCTGAACATCATCAAATTAATTAATAAGATTTAAAATTTTAAGGACCCATCATACAATTAATAATTATTTTTAAAAATTCAATTAAATTATTTTTTATATATATTAAAATTTTATTTTTTTAATAAGGGTAAACTATATATTTAGTACCTCACCTATTTTCGTATTTCTATTGAACCCTCGTTATTTAAATATTATTTCAAATTTGACCCTATTCTTTATAAAAAATAATTTAACCCTTAACCGTCAACCTAAAACCCTAAACTATTAAACCTTAAACCCTTAAACTCTTAAACCTATACCCTAAACTATTAAACCTTAAACCCTTAAACTCTTAAACATATACCCTAAACCATATACCATTAAAAATAATTTCACCATCATCGATTCAATTCAATTCAATAAAAGGGTGTATAGAATAGAATTCCGTGGGTTCCGAGCAAATAACTCACACCCAAAACCAATGAATACTGAATATACATAAATTCATTTCATGCAAATAACTTTTAGATGAATTCCGAGCAATTCCTCTCACCATACATGAAATACTTCAGCATTGAAAGAATGCTCAAATTCATCAAGCACTGCAACATATTCACATTAACCAACATATATGTAGATGTAGATGAGTAGTTTCTCAACCATCCAGCATACCTGAAACATCAAAAGTACCTCGACGGCAAATTGTTTACCCATGACAGAGCAATCAAGCTTAACATTCCCATTCTCATCTCTAATAACCTTGAAAGAAATCTGTTTTGATTCCTCATCCACTTTCGATAAACCTTTTCACACAGAAAATTGTGTTCTCAGGGTTCGCGACGCTTGTTATTTTTTTAATCTTTTTATCGAATATGTACTACAAGTGAGGCTAAAGGATAATAAATTTTATAAAATTAGAGATACATAAAAAAGAATGAATTAAGGCGTAATAATAAATAAAATAGATACATAAATGATTTATGTCACTTTTTATATTATAGATATCCATAATAATTTTAAAGGGAAAATATTCTATGCACCGGCGGTGAAAATAATTTTTTTTACAAGTATCTTAATTTTAGGGTTTAGGGATTCAATTTATAGTTAATAAAAGGGTAATCTCAAATTCAATTCATTGAATTGAATTGAATCAATGATGGTGAAATTATTTTTAATGGTATATGATTTAGGGTATAGATTTAAGAGTTTAAGGGTTTAAGGTTTAATAGTTTAGGGTTTTAGGTTGAGGGTTAAGGGTTAAATTATTTTTTTATAAAGAATAGGGTCAAATTGAAATAATATTTAAATAATGAGGGTTCAATAGAAATACGAAAATAGGTGAGGTACTAAATATATAGTTTACCCTTATTAAAAAATAAAATTTTAATATATATATAAAATAATTTAATTGAATTTTTAAAAATAATTATTAATTGTATGATGGGTACTTAAAATTTTAAATCTTTATTAATTAATTTAATGGTGTTCAGCGGTATTTATCGGTGTTCGTCGCACGTCGTAGAATTTTCCAAATTCAATACACAAAAAGAGAAAGTTGATACTTTTTGACAACAACACTAAATAAAGATTTTTAAAATTTTGTTAAACATAAAATGATTTTAATTTTTTTATTTTCTGGATTTTTATTTCTAAGATATGTTTAATTATGATAATTAATTTTTGAATAAGTAAATTTTTTATTTATCCTAAAGGAGTAATTGTTTGCTAAAATCAACTAAAGAACTAGACCTGGCAAACTTGACCCGAGAACCGAAATCCGAACCGAATTACCCGAACCCAGACCTGAACCGAAACCGAAAATCAACCCGAAATTGATCCGAAATTTGATCCGAAATCCGAAATAAACCGAACCGAAACTGAACCGAATTTAGTTGAACCGAATGGACCCGAACCGAATGGACCCGAACCGAATAGACCCGAACCGAATGGACCCGAACCGAATAGACCCGAACCGAATGGACTCGATTAATAGATATAAAGAAAGATAAAATATGAACAGCCGCACAAATCACTAAAATGTCAAATATATTGACTTTATAAAGTCATATATAGGGTGTAAAAATCTGACCAACCTAAAAATTTGATTAAAAACGACTGATCTCTCATTGAACCGAAAATAATCGAACCGAAATCAACCGAACTGAAATTAACCGAACCGAAAATAACCGAACCGAAATCAACCGAACCGAAATGACCCGAAACACAATAGACCCGAACTAAAACCGAACCGAAACCGAACCGAAACCGAATCTGAACCGAAAATATCAGACCCGAAATAACCGAAACCGAAATGACCCGAACCGAACCCGAACCGATTGACCCGTTTGCCACCTCTATAAAGAACTATAGAAAATTAGATAGCAAAACCTATACAATTACCTCCTAATTCCTATGTATAGATTCATTAGCGTTAACAACAATGCTAGTATTTACAAACCTATTACTAGCAAAACCAAAAATCAACTTGCACAAAACATGAGATAGTTGGTTGGACCACAACGTTGTCTTTGATGTCTCTCATGCCAAACAAGGTAGATACATGCATTCCAAATAATTCTAATAATAGAGGACATTAGATATTTTACTTTTTCCATTGTATTGTATCCATATGAACAGTTCCAACCACGAATGCGAAGTCTAACGTTCAGCACGTTATGATACGGTTATGGTGCGGCATCAACCGAAATGTTACAAACAGAATTTAAAATATTACTCATCAACTTAAAATTTTACACAAAAGTGTAACACTTTAGGTTGGTGTTTAACATGACAAGTATCGATACTCGGAGTAGTATCGATACTTAACCACCAACCGAAAATGTTATAAAAAAATATAACATTTTAAGTTGGTGATTACATTTTAAGAACATCTTATCTAAAAACTAAAAAATTAAAAAAGAAAAACGCAAATAAGATTGCATTGACAACTCCACTCTAACATATTGTCTTTTGTCGTCAATTTATTAACAACATTAAGTCACACAATGAATAAGTATCGTGGTATAGTTAATGACCTCATACAAAAAATACTCGAACTAAGCAACTATACTCGAAATTGATAGACCCTTTAGTAAAAATTAATTGGTCATTAGCAAAACTCGGATGTATGAGCACCGGTCTTGTTAAGCAAATATGATAAAAACGTTCATTCCAAAGATAAAAAAGGTAAGGAGACAATGGAACCTTACCTAATACCCTTAGCTCTTGGAAAATAACCCTTCAATCCACCATTTATAGTAACAAAAAGGCTTAAGCTATATTTTTGTTTTCGGGTTCGTACCAATAAATTAATTTAGTATATCTGCGAAAAATGCATCTAATTTGACCATCAAACTCGTAAATTGAATTAATTTAGCAATTTGACTAACGTTAGTTGTTAATATGCTGACGTGGCCGTTAACTGTGCTGATATAAAGTCCACATGTGAATGGTCATGCGGCAGAAGGGCAACATTTGATTTTTAGGGAGTTCGAAGATAAAATTAATTTTTAGAGAATTGGACAAAAATGATTTTTTAGGGAATTCGAAGATTTAATTATTTTATATTTTTAAAAAATAAAATATTAAAAATAAAGATACTATTAAAAATTAAAAAAAAAACTAAGTAAAATTTTAAAAATACCAAAACCTATATAATGATAAATTATACATTATTAAAAATCAAATTTCAAGAACATTTATAAAATGTTAAAACTATAAATTTTTCATTAAAATTACATTTTAAAGTTGACATTATAAAAAATATATATTTAAAAAAATTAAAAACATTGTATTGTTTTGTTTTAGATTTTGCAGGATTTGCAATTCTCTAGCAGTGAGGATAATGGTAAAGTTGACAAACTAATAAAATAAGATATTTATCGAACACAATCATAATAACAAATCACAATGTAAATAGGTAAAACAGTTGAGCACACACTTAAACAGTTGGACACGCTTGAAAAATGTTTTCCTTAATTAGTTTGTCAACTTCATAATTACCCTGCAAAATCTATAACACAACAATATAAGTTATTTTAAATTTCTAAATATCTTGTTTTATAATACCAAGAACTTTTCAATAGATATTTAAATAGATTTTTTATTTTAAAATAATTTTTAATATTATATCACTTTATAACTTCTTATATTTTTAATTTTTAAATTTAAAAGAATTAGTAATTTATTTTTATTTTAGTATTTTTAAAATAATGTGATAATGTATTTTATATTTTTAAAATTTTATTTAATTTCTTATTTTTATTGAAATATTACATAAAATTAATTTAGTCATCCAACTTAACTTCCTAAAAAATCAATTTTACTCTTAAATTCCCTAAAATTTAATTTTAACACCAAACTCTCTAAAAAGTCAAATATCGCTCCTATTATACGTCAGCGTTTACATATGAACTGTCATGTCAGCACCGTTAATGTGTTAGAGTAAGGTAGAGTATGTTAGTCCTGTAATTAACTTAGTAAATGAATATAGCTAAGTCTGATTGTACTATATCATTGATCACATAGGCTAGTTAAGAGTAAGTTAGTGACGGTAAGGTTATTTGTTAGATTTTCGTTACTTCAACTAACTCTATATCAACCACAGGTTGTACATATATAAGTTGTTCTTCTCTTGAAGATATTACATCTTTTTTAATGAAATTAACGAGAGTATCGTCTCTTTTTTGCTTACAGTTGATTCTTAGAGAGAATCTAACATCCTTTTGATCTTGGTAGCCGAGTTCATAGCATGTGTTCTATGGCATTGGTTCGTGCTTCTCGTTTCTTCATCTTCTGATTCGTGATGCGATTGTGTCAACACAATCATGAAATTCCAGATCTTTTGTGACTCTTCGATGTCACAGCTTGACTGTGATTTGTAAGGAAAATGAAGAAGAAAGTAGGGTTTCAGAAAAGAGCAGAGAAATAGAGAATAAGAAGAACTGATTTCATTAACTTCTCAATATGAATTTCAGTACATTCAGTAGCTGTGTATATCAAAATCTGGACACTGTATTATTTAGAGACAGGTGTCAATACAAACAAATTCCCCTAACGGTCTGCCAGCCCAATCTTGCACGTGCACATCCAGCTAGTCTTTAGACAAAACGCAGCTGTTTGCTGTAGCATCAGTAATAATCGAAACGCTGTCGTTTGCTTTCATCTGATTAATTCCCTTTCGATTGCCTGAGCCCCAATCCTTCTTCCGTTCGAGCCCTAATTCCCAATTCACTTTCTTACCCTCAGCCATGACAATACTCCCCTCTTCAATCGATCCTTGTCCCCAAGGATCAAAATCCGGAAACTGAGATTTAAGCACCGTAAAATCTTCCCAAGTAGCGTTTTCAACACCCATATTAACCCACTGCACGAGGAGTTGGGTGACGGCACGATTTTCTCGCTTCACCATTCGCTTGTCTAATACCTTCAGGGGGTACACTTTGGGTTGACCATCGTCGTTGACTGTCGGGAGTTCGAGCGAGGTACAAGCCTTATTACCAATTTTTTTCTTTAAAAGGCTGATGTGGAAAACAGGGTGAATCTTTGCTGAGTGGGGGAGTTGTAGTTGATAGGCAACCTGACCAATTCGTTTGACTATTTTGTAGGGGCCATAGAAACGAGCTGTGAGTTTCAAATGCTTTCGAAGGCCCACAGAGGATTGCCGATATGGTTGGAGCTTGAGGTAAACTTCATCCCCCACTGAATATTCTCGTTCGGATCTCCGTTTGTCTGCATTCTGTTTCATTCTTGCCTGTGCTTTCAGTAGATTGTCCTGTAGCTGTTTAGCAATTGTAGCTCTAGAAGTTAGGATATCCTGTACTCCCTGGACAGGTGAGTCACTTAGCCACTCCATATCCTGAGGCTTATACCCATATAATGCTTCGAATGGTGTGAGGCCTAAGGCAGTGTGAAAGTTGGTGTTGTACCACCATTCTGCCTGGGAGAGAAATTGAGCCCAAGCCTTAGGTTTCAAGAAACAAAACCCTCTAAGATACTGTTCAAGGCACTGATTCAGTCTTTCAGTCTGACCATCAGTTTCTGGGTGGTAGGCTGTGCTAAACAGAGGATTAGTGCCCATCTTCTTCAATAGTTCCTTCCAGAACACACTAGTGAAAATTTTGTCTCTGTCAGAGATTGCAAGCTTGGGGCTACCATGCAGCTTATAGACATGATCAAGGTAGACTTTAGCCACATCTGTTGCTGTAAATGGATGTGCTAGGGGAATAAAATGACCATATTTGGTATATTTATCCACAATAACCAAAATGGTATTAAATCTTGAAGATAGAGGAAGACTTTCAATAAAGTCCATGGTTATAACTTGCCAAGCCTGTGTAGGAATTGGGAGGGGCTGTAGTAAACCAGGCTTAGGAATATGCTCATCTTTGATCCTCTGACAAGTGTCACACTGTCGAACATAATCCTGAACTCTCTTCTTCATTCCCAACCAATAAAAGTATGGCTTAAGTCTCTGATAGGTACCCTGAATGCCAGAATGGCCCCCTAGGGGAGAATCATGCAACTGAAAAAGAAGTTGGTCTCGTAAGTCTCCATTTTGGCCCACATAAACTCTCTTTTTGTACCGCAAAACACCTTTAGAATAAGTCCAGTGTTGGTCAGGAGTAGGAGATATAGCAAGCTCAGTTATCTTCTTTTGTGCAAAGTCATCACTGTTGTAGCTTCTTTCAATCTCAGCAACCCAGGCTGGAATAATTGTTGTTGTGGTCATTTGAAAGAGTTCAGGGTCTTGTCTAGATAAGGCATCAGCAACTACATTGTGCTTCCCCTTTCTATATTGAATGACATAGTCTAAACCCAATAACTTTGTGAGTCCTTTCTTCTGAATTGAAGTAGTTAGGTTCTGCTCCAGAAGATGTTTAAGAGCTTCATGATCAGTCTTAATTATAAAAGAACCACATTCGAAGTAATGGCGCCACTTTGTAACTGCTAGGAGAATTGCTAGGTATTCCCTCTCATAGACAGAAGTATCTCTGTTCTTAGGACCTAGGGCTCTGCTGAGAAATGCAATAGGTCTGCCCTCCTGTGAAAGAACAGCCCCAATCCCTCTTGAACTTGCATCTGTTTCCAAACAGAATGTCTTGGAAAAATCAGGGAGTGCCAGAACAGGTGCTTTACACATTGCATCTTTCAAATCTAGGAACGCTGCTTCAGCTGTAGGTGTCCAAATGAAGTTGTTTTTCTTTAGCATGTCAGTCAGGGGCTTGCTAATGCTGCCATAATTCTTGATAAACCTCCTGTAGTAACCAGTGAGTCCTAGAAATCCCCTCAGGGCCTTTAGTGTCTTGGGTAAGGGCCATTGGCTCATAGCTTCTACTTTAGATTGATCAGTAGCCACCCCTTTTGAAGAGATGATATGCCCCAAGTATTCTACTTGATCCTGTCCAAAGAAACACTTTGATCTCTTTGCATATAATTGGTTAGTTCTCAAAAGATCTAAAACCAACTGTAAGTGTTCACAATGATCATGTAAGGTTTTACTGTAGACCAGTATATCATCAAAAAAAACTAACACAAACCTCCTCAAATAAGGTTGAAAGACTGAATTCATGAGAGATTGAAATGTAGCAGGGGCATTTGTCAGCCCAAAGGGCATGACCTTGAATTCATAATGTCCCTGATGAGTTCTGAAGGCAGTTTTAAATGTGTCCTCCTCTCTGACCCGAATTTGCCAATACCCTGATCTGAGGTCTATTTTTGAAAAATAAGCAGCACCATGTAGTTCATCCAATAAATCCTCCACAACAGGAATAGGAAACTTATCCTTAATAGTTAAGGAATTTAATTTCTTGTAATCCACACACAAACGCCAAGAGCCATCTTTCTTTTTAACCAGTAGACAAGGTGAAGCAAAGGGGCTTTTGCTGGTTTTAATTATAGAAGCAGTTAACATTTCTTCAATCTGCTTCTCCACCTCTAACTTCTGATGGTGTGGAATTCTGTAAGGTCTAAGATGCACTGGTTGAGCCCCAGGTTTTAGTGGAATAGCATGATCATGTGATCGAGTATGAGGCATTCCTTGAGGAGCTTGAAAAACATCTTCAAAAGAGTCTAAAACTGCCTGTATTACTGGTTGGTGTTTGAGTTCTTCTCCTTCAATGCTTAGAAGGTAAACCTCTCCCATCAGATTAGAATCCTTATCAGTGATCTTTTGAAGTTTTTCACTGCTGATAACCTTTATAGATGGTTTGGTGTGGCTGCCTGTTAGGACAATCAGCTCCTGGTCTTTGAGAAAACTTAGTGTCATTTGGTTAAAATCCAAGCTGATAGGGCTGTATTTTTTCATCCAATCAACACCCAGAACCATGTCGCTGCCCCCCATAATTAACACTCTGAAATCATGAACAAACTGATGCCCTTGCATTTTCCACACTAGCTGTTTAGACTTAGCTTCACTATATAACTTCTCACCATTAGCAACTGTGATGCTTAAAGGAGCAGTTGTTATGACTTCAAGTCCTTCCTTTGCCCAACCAGGGTTGACAAAGCTGTGTGTGCTGCCACTGTCAATGAGAATGCTTAACGGCCTGCCTTTAATAGTTCCCTGAATTCGCAAAGTGCTGTGACCAACATTTCCAGTTAATGCATTAATGGATATCTCTAATCCATCTTCAATCAGTTTGTCTCCCATAGTGTCCTCCACTTCAATCTCTGTTGCTACTTCCATTGGAGTGTCTTCCTCCTCCATGGAGTTTAATTGTTTGGGTTTGCAGTGATGACCAGGTAAAAATTTTTCTCCGCATCTGAAGCATAGGTTATTCAATTTTCTGTACTCTATCAAGGATTGTTTGGTGGATGGATTTGTGGTTTTCAATGTTGTCACAGGTAGGGTGGGGGGGTTTTTTTGAGGGGTCATTTGGTTGGAGTAAGTTGGGTACTTGTATGTAGGTTTGAGCTTTTTGGTTTCAAATTCCAGAGATAATTCATACAATCTGGCTTGTCGATATGCTTCAGCTAGTGTCTGGGGTAGGTGGATTTTTACCCTGTGTCTGATTTCTTCTTTGAGGCCACTGATGAAACTAGATAAGAAGTATGGTTCATCTAGGGTAGGGTTGATTTGGGTCATGTAAGGTCTCAACTCATCAAACTTCTCCTGATAATCTTCAACTGATGTTCTCTGAAACAACTTGTTGAATTCTTCTATGATATCTGTGTAGGTTTTATCACAGAATCTGTGGCAAAGATCACCTGCAAATTCTCTCCAAGAAAGTTGGTGTTTTTGGGTGATGTACCCATCAAACCAAGCCTCGGCTCTACCAACCATGTGCATTGAAGCCACATCCAGTTTTTGTTCTTCAGGAATGTCCAACAAGGTAAAGTATTTCTCACATTTTTTAACCCAACTTCTAGAGTTGGTACCATCAAACATCTGGAGCTCCAGTTTTGGCCTAAAGGTCACTCCTCTCATCCCAGTAGAAGTATTTTGGTGGGTAGTTCTTTGAAACTGGTAGGGTTCCTCTTGTTTTTCCTCTCCCATCTTCTGTTTGTTTATATTCAAAGGTTTGGATGAAGTATTTGGGTTCTGTGGTGGTTATTGATTTAAAATCCCAGGTTCACCTTGCTTAAATGTATATCTTTCATGCTCATCAATAATAGTAACAGTGACAGGTTTTTTGAAGGATATATAACATCTTTCTGAATCGTTTGTGGTAGAAATCTTCTGGATTTCTATGTGTTGATAGATTTAATTCTAGATCTTAATTCTCAAGAATATATTTTAGGTCATAAGAACGTTTGTCTCGTGGTGACTCATAGTCTGAAGAGCAAACTAATGATCGTGCTTATTTTCTTTTGATCTTCAATTGAGTTTTCTTGAATTAATTATTTTTTATTCTTGGAAACATTGCATCAGCTTGGATTATTCTTTGTTCTAGATTGGATCAGTTTTGTTCTGGTTCTTCTTCATTATTGTTGCGTTGTGTTCTATGCTCATCATCTGTTTGTTGAATTGTCGTTGAGGATTACTTTTCTATGCTTTGTTCTGGTGGTTTGCTTTCATGTTATTTTGCATCTATGGTTCCCGGTGTACCTCCTACCAATGTTACTTTTAATAATAATGGCTCCCAATCTAATTCTCCTACTATGTCTACTCATATGTCTCAACAATTTGTATTTCAAACCATGTTTGTGTAACATTTTCCTAAGCATGACACAATGAAACTAACTGAGTCTACCTATATACTTTGGAAGCAACACGTCTTGTTGATTATTGATAGCTATGGCCACATGCCTTATATCTCTGATAGTGTGATGTTTCCTAGTCGTTTTGTTACAAATGAGACAGGGCAAACTGTTGAAAATCTAGAGTATGTGGGTTTCAATCAGGAAGATAAATTTTTAGCCTCGTGATTGTTATCTACAATTCACTTTGATGTGTTGCCACATCTGACTGGCCTTAACTCTACCAAATACATATGGCATGTTGTGTCTAGGTTGTTTGGTGCTAGATCAAGTGCCAAGATTTCTTCTATGTGTCATAGCCTGCATTCTCAGAAAAAAGGTTGCCTTTCAGTAAATGAGTTTCTTGCTAAAGTCAAGTTGATTTGTGACATTCTTAGTTCTTCTAGGAATATTATATCTGAACAAGAATAGGTAAGTGTGATTTTGGCTAGCTTATTTACTGAATTTGAATCTTTCATTGCTATTGCTTCACGAGAGACAATAACATTGGATACTTTAACTGATATGCTTCTGGACTGTAAGGCACGACAGAAGAATTTTTTTACAAAGAACCTAACTGTTCAGGCAAATAGTGCAAGTATACACGTCGAAACAAGTAGTAAAGTGATGAGTGAGTATCGTCTCCACAGGGATTGAAGGTGTTTCATGGTTTAGCTTAAGCATACAAACACAAACTGAAAATGAAAATGCTTTGACAAACAGATGTAAGATAAGATATGCTGTAACAACAGGTTGTAACAAAAACAGGGCTAAATTAGTAGACTTAAATGGTCCTCACATGTGCGCTAAACTCACTTTGAGAATGACTGACTGGGGTTGCTTAGATGACCTATGTCTAGCACTCAATGACGTATCAACTCTTTAGCTTTTTCTATGCTCGGCAGGATTTACTAAGAGTGATCATATACTATCTCTACCAAGGAGTCTGGGAGTCAGAAATGCTACGACAATACCTCTCACCGTAAACCCTCACACTCCTCTACCCACGAAGTACTATCCTTTTTAGCCGTTGAAACCCCTCACTTATCTCTAAGATGGGTTAGAGTTGTGCCTCTCAACAACCAACTCCATTGCCTACATGGATCTAAGGTCAACTCTCTCGACCACTATCCTAATCTCACACCTAAAGGAAGGTCAACTCTCGAAGGCTCTTACAACCTTATGGAAATAACAACCATAGGCAAAGCATAGATGGAAACTGAAAAGCATAAACATCCATTAAAGAAACTTAAAAACAAAAGCATCCAAACAAACCCAAGCCACCTAAAATTAGTTCATGGCTGGGCAATAAAAATCCAACATCATTTCGTTCATACAACCCATATCCAGAAAAGTATAGAAATGCCAAAGCAAACAGAAAAGAAGAACTCCCGATCTGCAATAGACTGCCACGAACTGTCCTAGGCTTGCTTCCTCTCTCAAGGCCAGGAAGGTCTCCCCTTGGAGTTTCAACAATGGAGGACACCAAGTTGAGGAAGAAGATGGAAAAAAAGCCGCATTTAACTTTTTTCCTAGCCTTTTAGACATTTTTTCACGCCCTCTCTCCCCTCTTCCTCAAATGAGGGAATATTGTCCTTTATATAATAGAGGCTCTTAGGGTTTTGTGCCATACATATTTCTTTGTGATCCCAAGGAATATTCCCTGACACACGCTTGGCATTAGAGACAAAAAAGGGAGTTCTCACATGTGAGCTGAAAAATATCTTCTTCATGTTTTGTCTTGTTTTGCACTTACTTTTCAGTCCAAAATGCTATGGAAATTCCAGCTGCTATACTCTACTCACCTGCACATCATGAAACCAGACCAAACCCTTATCAAGTAGCACCCATTTCATATTTATCCCACGCCAACCAAAGCTATAAAATAAAATGCAACCATATAAACTAAATACCATGAATTGAGCTTAAAAACAAGCAAATATGAGAGTAAGAAAGCATGAAACATAGGTATTTTGCAGAGTTATAACACCCCCAAACTTAAGCTATTGCTTGTCCTCAAGCAATGAGAAGGGGAGAACAAAAGAAATGATATGACAAAGATTTAGCTCGAGGTAGTGCTATGGCAAAATTTCAGTCCTTAGAAAAGTATAGGCTATCAACATGGTTGACTAGACTTGCGATTTATAAGAACATTCCTTAGGACCAGGTTCAGTGCATGTGTGTACGTAATTTCATCCAATCTATGCTTAATAGAGTTAGAAAATTGTTTAAGAAAGCTCTCTAATATACCTTTGTATGTTTTCTTGAATATTTTATACTTATATTTTTTGTGTTGCTTTCGAAGGTAGTCAGCCCATCAAAACTACCTTCCTGGGCTTAAAAATGAAGTGGAGCAAACACCCCATCCTCGAGTCCATTGGGCACAGTCATCCCGTGACTACATTCATTCACTCATGTGCCTTTGCTGCCATTTATTCAGAAAGGGTTTTCTAGGCATTGCAGTGCACAGAGGAGTGTCCCTCTACAACTATGTCGTAGCATTTATTCACAGTTTATCATATTCAAAAGGGTTTTCTCTTTTTTTAGATGGAACTAAGGCTTACAAGAGTCCTTTCCTAAAAGCTTTTCTAACAATACTAAGCATAGAGAGCATGCAATCGTGTACAAGCTAATTCTTAAAGCATCAAACCCTAAAGTCAATTCTACCAATCTCAGCCAGTCATATATATTCAATTAATTCCAAGCCATATATATATCATCATTGGACATCCTTACTTTATTCATAAATTGCCTATGAACTAAACATAATGTCATAGCAAACATTTTGTTCCTAACTACAAAATGCAATTAATTAAGTAACTATGAACACTAACACCCCAAACTTGGAAAATGCAGTTTCCTCAATGCATGAAAAATGAAACTAAATGAGATGCATGAAACTACACTAAATGCAATGCAGGGGAGGTACCTCATGGTTGCTTCTTTATCACTGTTTTGGTGGCCTTGTGCTTAAAATTTGATGTCTTGAGCGAGGCAATGGATGTGTCTTCCTCGTCTGGTTCAGGCGATAGGGCTGGATCCTCCTGTCTAGCTGGCTCGGCCTGGTCAGCATCATCGTCATCATTATCTTCAGGCTCAGACTCGTCAACAGGGGTTGTCCAAACTCTCCTAGCAGTGCATTTCTGACGGTGTTTCTTTGTTGCCATAGCATCAGGGGTTTGTTCCATCGTATGCTGTGAGACAAGAGTGGGGTCTGGTTCCACGATCTTTTCAATATCATCACTCTCAATAGTGACGGTGTCTCGGGTAGGCTCTTCAAGCTACGAGGTAGAGGTAGGAGTGTTGGTTTTTCTCTTACGCTTCTTGCATGGTGTTGCAGTAGGTTCAACATATGGAGTTTCTTGAGTAACGGGTTTCGCGTTGATCAGCTGGGGAACTTGGTAGAGCAGCTTTCTTCTTTGCAGCGGGTTACCTTGTCACAGAAGTTGGTCGAGATGTTTTCTCTTTTGTAGTAGAGGATGGGTCTGTTGGGGCGTCGAATAAGTCTTTCGGAAAATGGGGAAATCGACGGTCATGAAATGCAGCAATTCCTTAAGGGAGGCGTGCAAGGTAGCATACCTGGCCTGCACATACCTGTAGTAGGTTGTGTAGTTGTCTCGCATTTGATCTATCTTGTCTTAGAGGCGGTCAGTGGTGGTCACCAAGGACGCGATCCTTGCTGCAGCAAAACTTTTGGCCTCGCCTCTAACAGTTTTTGCTGGGGCATCTTCATCAAATCCTCTGAGGGCTGGGATTTGGGCTGGTGTGAGTCCAGTCTTGTCGTATTCAATCTCGTCTTCTGCTGGGTCTTCAAAGACTTGCTTTTTTCGACATAGGGCAGTGATCAGGTTCAGAAAAATCAGTGGTCTCTTGCCCCTCTTTAACCTTGCATAGACCTCATCGACTATCAACTTCTCAACATTGATAGGTCTTCCACTAAGGATAGAGTAGATGAGCAGAAATCGATTGATATGTACCGTGGCGGAGTGAGATATGGGCATGAGGCGAGTCTTTACAAAGTGATTCCACGGCTTAGCCTCATGCTTTAGTCGTCCCCTCTCGACAGACCTTGTTGTGGCATCCAACTCAGTTCTGCTGAAGCATAAGTCCTCGAGGACCTCTTTTTGTGTTAGGGAATCGACACCGGTAGCAAAAGAAGTATGGCACCACATTCTTTAACCCATAAAATTTGTTAATGGCGGCGGCTGTGAATTTAATTTGTTCCCCTCGAACATACACACTTGACTGAGTTAGACTTGTCAAGTGGGCATAAAACTCACGCACCAAGGGAACGCATATATTCTCTGGATGCTTTACAAAAGTATCTCAGCGGTGCTGAACAATGACATCCAATAGTTCCTTGTCGAAGCCTTGTTCCCCCTCAGTAGGGAAATTGAAACCTTGCTCAGCGAACAACTTTCGATCCTTCAACTGCAGTCATTGTTCCTTGGCAGTCGGGTCTGAAAATTTCTTGATTTTGACTGGCGGGACTTGAGTACTAAAGGAGGCACCGACCACATTCTTGTATCTCACCATAGTTGCGGTAGAAAAAAGTAAGGGGAGAAATTTTTTGGGAGAGAACAAAAACAATTGGGTTCGAAAGGAAAAGGTTGGTAGGGAAATTTTAGTGGAGAAGATGAAGGGAAGTGGGGGAGGTGAAGTGTAGTGGAGGGGATGAAGTGTAAGAGAAGGTGAAAGGACAAGATAGGGGGTGGGTTTTTTTTAGTGGCAGGTAACTGCCATGAATTGATTGAGAGAGAAGGTGATAGGGATGGTTTGTCGACGCGTGTAAGAGAAGATATGTGAAAGGTATTTAATGTAAAGCAGTGGAATGGGAGAGAGAATGTCAGGTTTTAAATGGTTAGGGTTTTATGGGATTAAATAAGGAAAAAATATTCTCCCCTTTTTACTTTTTCCATGTCGCCACCCCTAAACTTGGAACTTCTTCACACCTTTTTTTAATTCCCCTTAATATTGTAGAGACAAAACCCTATCCTTAATAAAAAAAGCCTATCAACTGCCACTTTTTAGTGTGCCGTCTGCCACCTACGAGCAGAGTTGTCACAAGGATGATAAAAACAAACAAACAAAACGGAAAGGACACGAACACATTTAAAACACTAAAAGATTACTAAAAAAACTAAGTTATTTATGAACATAAAAGCGGTAAAATGCTTTAGCATAATAAAGATAGGGAAGAGGCTGCAAACTCTCAAGGTTCGTTGAGAGTCAAGGATGACTTGTCTCTCAAGATTGAGGCTATGTTGTACACTTTCAGCCTCTGACCATTGACCTTGAAGGTTGTGTCATCATCAAGCTTTTTGATTTCCACTGCACCATGAGGATAAACCTTGTGAACTTGGAAAGGTCCTGACCATCGAGACTTGAGCTTCTTAGGGAAGAGCTCGAGCATGGAGTTGTAGAGTAGCACTTGTTGTCCTTCAGAAAAATACTGTGGCAGAATGTTCCTATCATGCCACTTCTTTGTTTTTTCTTTGTATAGCCTTGCATGTTCGTACGCATGGGCTCTAAATTCTTCCATCTCATTAAGCTCGAGCATCCTTTTCTCACCAAACAACTGAGCATCCATATTGAGCTTTTGATAGCCCAATACGCCTTGTGTTCAAGCTCGATAGGAAGATGACAAGCCTTGCCATAGACAAGCTTGAAGGGGGACATTCCCAAGGGTGTTTTGAAGGCTATTCGATAGGCCCATAGCACTTCATCCAGCCTTGGGGACCATCCTTTTCGCTTGTGGTTGACCACCTTCTCAAGTATCTGTTTGATCTCACGATTAGATACCTCAGCTTTCCCATTGGTCTGGGGATGATATGTCGTAGCAATTTTGTGCCTGACCCCATATCTATAAAAGGCCTTGGCAATAAGTGTGTTATCAAAGTGGGTTTCTTCATCGCTAATGATGGCCCTAGGTGCTCCAAACCTGGTGAATATGTTCTTGTGAAGGAACTTCAAAACTGCCTTAGAGTCGTTCTTTGGTGTGGCCACTACTTCTACCCATTTCGACACGTAGTCAACTACCAATAAGATATAGAGATCTCTAAAAGATGAAGGGAACGGTCCCATGAAATCAATCCCCCATACATAAAAAAGTTCTACTTCCAATATGTCATATAGTGGCATTTCATTCCTCTGAGATATGTTCCCCGTTCTCTGACATCTATCACAAGCTTTGCAAAACTCGTGTGCATCCTTGAAAAGCGTTGGCCAATAGAACTCGGATTGTAGGACCTTTACAATGGTCTTTGTTCCGCCAAAATAACCTCCACATGGCAATGAATGGCATTGGAATAAAATGTCTCTTTGCTCTTCTTCTGGAACACATCTTTTCATTATCTGATCAACACATTGCTTGAACAAGTAGGGTTCGTCCCAAAAGTAGAATCTCACATCATGCTTGAACTTCTTTCGACCTTGGCTATTCAAATCAAGAGGCAAAATACCACTAAAAAGATAGTTAACAATATCAACATACCATGGAATTGTCGTAGCATATAAAATTTTCTCATCATGGAATTCCTCCTTAATTTCTTGTTTACTGCTATGTTCAGATGTGTTCTCAAGCCTAGAGAGATGGCCAATTACTTGATTTTTCACATCCTTTTCTATCCCTAACTTCCAAGTCAAATTCTTGTAAGAGGAGTATTCATCTAACAAGCCTAGGTTTAACATCCTTTTTAGTCACTAAATATTTAATAGTTGAATGATCAGTGTGAACAATGACCTTAGTGCCTATCAAGTATGACCTAAACTTATCAAAGGCGAACACAACAGCTAAAAAATCTTTTTCAGTGATGGTGTAGTTAATTTGTGCATCATTTAAGGTGCGGATAGCGTAGTAAATAACATGAAAGAGTTTACCTCAGCGTTGCCCAAGTATTGCTCCCACTGCGTAGTCACTCGCATCGCACATTAGTTTGAATGGTTCGTTCCAATCAGGTGGGACAACAATGGGTACTGAGACAAGCTTCTGCTTCAGTTCCCCGAATACGTTGCGGCAATCTTCATCAAACATAAATGGATGATTTTGCTGTAGCAAATTACAGAGCGGCTTGGAGATCTTAGAGAAGTTTTTGATGAACCTTCGATAAAAGTCAGCGTGCCCTAAGAAACTTCTTATACCATTGACAGTGCTGGGAGGAGGTAGCTTCTCAATGACTTCGACTTTTTCCCTGTCTACATGTATACCGTTCTTCGAAATTTTGTAACCCAAAATCGTTCCTTCGGTTACCATGAAATGGCATTTCTCCCAATTAAGGACCAATTCAGCTTCTTCACATCATTTCAGTACCTTCGCCAAGTTGCTTAAACATGTCTCAAAATCATCTCCGGAGACTGAAAAGTCATCCATGAAGATTTCCAAAAACTTCTCAACCATGTCTGAAAAAATAGCCAACATACACCTCTGAAAAGTTATTGGGGCATTGCACAATCCAAAGGGCATTCTTCTAAAGGCATATGTACCATAAGGACATGTGAAGGTTGTCTTCTCTTGGTCGTCAGGTGCTATAGCAATCTGGTTATACCCTGAGTATCCGTCGAGGAAACAGTAGAATGCCTTGCTCGCCATTCTGTCTAGCATTTGATCGATGAATGTGAGGGGGAAATGGTCTTTCTTGGTTTTCTTGTTAAGCTTCCGATAATCCATACAAATCCTCCATCATGTGACGGTCCTTGTTGGTAGCAACTCGTTGTCCTCATTACTCACTACGTTCATGCCTCCTTTCTTGGGTACGCATTGTACCGGGCTGACCCACAAACTATTGGATATAGGGTATATGACACCAGCATCAAGCCACTTGATTATCTCCTTCATCACCACCTTCTTCATGATTGGGTTAAGTCTCCTTTGGGGCTCAATAGAATTTCGGTGACATTCATTAAGCAAAATTTTGTGCATACAAATAGTAGGGATTATGCCTTTCAAGTCAGCCATAGTCCAACCTAAAGCATTTTTAATTTGATATAACATATTAATCAATCTAATTTCTTGCTTAGGTGTAAGACTAGATGATATTATACAGGCAAAGTTTCATTTGAAACTAAATAAGCATATTTAAGGTGTGATGGCAAAGGTTTTAGTTCTAATGAGGGTGCATGCTCAAGTGAGGGTTTTGGAGGAGTAAATTCAAAAAAAATCTAAAAGGTTCGAATTGCGTACCTACTATGGCTATGAGCATGCTTGATTGTTGTACCTTCATTGGGAACTCCTTACATTCCTCGAACTCTTCAAGCTCCTCGAACTCCTCATTGTCTTCTTCATTGAGCTTCATAAAATCCTCAATTTGCAAGAAATTGCTACAGCAAAACTGTGTGGCTTCTTCTTCTTCTGCCATATCATCTATATATTGACATTCTTCTTGTTCATCCACATACCTTAGGGTGTCGAAGACATTTATGGTTACCCTTTGATCAGCCACTCTCATGGTGAACTCCCCCTTTTCACAATCAATCAAGATACGACCAGTGGCTAAGAAAGGTCGACCCAAGATTATGGGTGCATTGTCATCAGCTTCATAGTAATTGATGGGGAAATCAATTGGGAAGACAAATCTGTCCATTTTCACCACAACATCTTCAATCCTTCCTTCTGGACGGACATGAGATCGGTCGGATAGCTGCAAAATAACAGTTGTAGGCCTTTCTTCTCCTATACCAAGCTTCATAAAAATAGACTTGGGCATGAGATTAACACTAGACCCAAGATCGCATAAGGCTCTTCCCACATAACTATTACCAATGGAGCATGGGATGATAAAGCTGCCCGAATCCTTCTATTTGGGTGGCAATTTACTTCACACAGAATAACATTATTTTGCTGTAGCAATTGTCTCATACCTTTTAACCTTCCTCTTCATTGGTAATAATATCCTTGAGGAATTTAGCATAAGTGGGCATTTGATCAACAGCCTCTAAAAAGGGGACCTTTATATGCAGCTGATCAAGAACATCCACAAATATCTTGAATTGGAGATCGTCATTATGCTTCTTCAATCTTTGTGGGAAGGGTGGTGGGGGTCTGACTTCTTTTTCTACTGGTGGGGATCTTTCTTTTGTTGTAGCATTCGATCTTCCATCGGCAGGTTCATTTTGCAGTTCCTCATCCTTCTCTTTCTCACGAGCTGATTCCTCTTGCTCATCAGATTCTTTCTGCATAGTTTCGGGGTTAGAATTATCCTTCTTCTCCCCCCCCAAAAAAATTATCTTCTTTGTTGAGTTGGGTGCCACTCCGTAAAGTGAGTGCACTACCTGCTCCTTGCCATGAGGTTTAGTGACTTCAGTGTCACTAGGTAAATTCCCTTGGGGTCAAACTGGCAAAGCTTACACGATTTGACCTACTTGGGTTTCCAAGGCTCTCAAGGATGAGCTATGGCTTTGTAGCAGTGCTCCTTGACTCATAATAGACGTAGAGTGTTCTTGAAGTAGAGCCTTCGTTGTGGTCATAAAGTCCTTCGAAGTTGTCATAAAATCCTTGAAAGTAGCTTCCAAAGAATGGTTTGTTGATGAAGATGTTGAACACTTATTGTTTTTTCATGGCATATTTTGCTAGAAACTTGAGGGTTCAGCCAGATGTTGTTGCTGATTCGAGCCACTAGAATTGTTGTTTCCTTGATTTCCCCAAGAAAGGTTAGGATGCTGACGCCACCCTGGATTGTAGGTGTTCGAGTAGGGGTTTTTGTTCCTACTATAATTCCCCACATAGTTGGTAGACTCGTTGTTTTCTGGGCACTCGCTTAAATGATGGCTTCCCTCACATCAAAGACAAGTAGATTCAGTCTTTACTTCCTTCACTTCGTTAGGATTCTGGAGATTCTTTAGCATATTCTTGATGGCTGATAATTGAGCTACAATTGAATCATCTGCATCAAGATCACGTGTTCCTTGAGCCTTCCTCCCTATTCATAGTCTCGAATAGGGGAATTGGTAGTTATTGTTGGCCATCCTATCAAGGATGTCAAATGCTTATTTGGGCGACTTGTCCAGCAAAGTTCCATTTGCTGAAGCATCCAACATTATCCTCGTGGGAGCATTAACACCGTTTTAAAACATCACTACTTGCGTCCAATCATGAAAACCATGATTTGTACATTTGCGCAACAGTCCCTTGAATTTATCCCAACATTCGTACATCGACTCGTCATCAGCTTGAAGAAAGGAAGCAATATCATTCCTTAGTTGAGTGTTCATGTTGGGTGGATTATACCGCAACAAAAAACTATTGCACAAGTCTGTCCATGATTCCAACGAACCGACTGGTACTCCACTCAACCACTCTCATGCTCGATCACACAATGAATAAGGGAATAATTTCAGCTTCAGCACATCTTCATGCACCCCTTTGTATCTAAATGAGTCACAGACATCTAAGAATGCACGAATGTGTTGTCTTGCATCATCATGAGGCGAGCCACCAAACTATCCAATCGAGTTCAACATGTTAAACATCACAGGTTTAAGCTCGAAGTGGGCTGCTTGAATCTCTGGAGTTACAATGCCCAGGTTGAGATTATCCAAGATCGAATTCAAAAGATCTCTAATAGCTCGTGGATGAACCGTAGGTTCACCATTTGCCGCAACATCAAGATCTGCCTCATTACCATCTGGCAATCCTTGGTTCTGTGCTCCGTTCATGATTCTGAGAGCTTCTTGTATACGTCTTCTTTGTCGAAAAAGATGTTCAATTTTAGGGATGATCAGTAGTATGGGTTCGTCGGGTCTTCCTTGGGTCATGCACCAGCACACACCTAAAAAAGACAAACGAGAAAAACAAAAAAAAATCTATACAATAAGAGAAAATAAAAATGATGCAAAAAACTAAACTTAAAATGACCAATTGCCAATCCCCGACAACGACGCCAAAAACTTTTTGCGTTGTGTGGTGTACTATAAATGATACGCAAATAGTGCAAGTATACACGTCGAAACAAGTAGTAAGTGATGAGTGAGTATCATCTCCATAGGGATTGAAGGTATTTCACAGTTTAGCTTAAGCACACAAACACAATCTGAAAATGAAAATGCTTTAACAAACAGAGGCAAGATAAGATATGTTGTAACAACAGGTTGTAACAAAAACTAGGCTAAATCAGTAGACTTAAATGGTCCTCACACGTGCGCGAAACTCACTTTGAGAATGACTGGCTGGGGTTGCTTAGATGACCTATGTCTAGCTCTCAATGACGTCTCAACTCTTCAACTTTTTCTATGCTCTGCAAGATTTACTAAGAGTGATCCTATACTATCTCTAGCAAGGAGTCTGGGAGTCAGAAATACTACGTCAATACCTCTCAGCGTCAACCCTCACACTCCTCTACCCATGAAGTACTATCCTTTTTACCCGTTGAAACCCCTCACTTATCTCTAAGGTGGGTTAGAGTTGTGCCTCTCAGCTAGGGGTGTTCAAAAAAATCCGATCCGATTATCCGTTGATCCGATCCGAAATTTCGGATATCTGATCCGTTTTTTATTTTTCGAATAATTCGGATCAGATATCCGAAAATTTCGGATCGGATACGGATAGTGGTTTTACATTCGGATCGGATATCCGATATCCAAAAATTCAAATTTTTTATAGGTATAAATCTTATTATATTCGATATTTTTACTTGTTATATATGAAAAATTGAAATTTCCATGGATACAAATATTGTTATATTCAATAAGTTATTGGTTTTTATATTCGAAAACCTAAATATTTCATGGATAGAATCATTAAATTAAAAAAATAATCAAATAAATTCATAAATTTCGGATATCCGAGTATCTGATCCGAAAATTCGGATATCCGGTTTTTTTGGATCGGATACGGATTGCTATTTAGGTGATCTGAATTTTCAGATCCGATCTGATATCCGAAATGAACACCCCTACTCTCAGCATCCAACTCCATTGCCTACGTGGATCTAAGGTCAGCTCTCTCGACAACTAACCTAATCTCACACCTGAAGGAAGGCCAACTCTCGAATGCTCTAACAACCTTAGGGAAATAACAACCATAGGCAAAGCATAGATGGAAACTGAAAAGCATAAACATTCATTAAAGAAACTGAAAAACAAAAGAATCCAAACAAACCCAAGCCACCTAAAATCAGTTCATGGTTGGGCAATAAAAATCCAACATCATTTCGTTCATACAACCCATATCCGGAAAAAGTATAGAAATGCCAAAGCAAACAGAAAAGAAGAAGAACTCCCGATCTGCAATGGACTGCCACGAACTGCCCTAGGCTTGCTTCCTCTCTCAAGGCCAGCAAGGTCACCCCTTGGAGTTTCAACAAAGGAGGACACCAAGTAGAGGAAGAAGATGGAAAAAGAGCCACCTTTAACTTTTTTTCCTAGCCTTTTAGACACTTTTTCACGCTCTCTCTCCCCTCTTCCTCAAATGAGGGCATCTTTTCCTTTATATAATGAAGGCTCTTAGGGCTTTGTGCCCTACATATTTTTTTGTGATCCCGAGGAATATTCTTTGACACACGCTTGGCACTAGAGACAAAAAGGGAGTTCTCATATGTGAGCTGGAAAATGTCTTCTTCGTGTTTTGCCTTTTTCTGAACCCAGCCTTTTCAGTCCAAGATGCTATGGCAATTCCAGCTGCTATTCTCTGCTCATCTGCACATCACGAAACCAGAACAAACCCTTTTCAAGTAGCACCCATTTCGTATTTATCCCACGCCAACCAAAGCTATAAAATAAAATGCAACCATGTGAACTAAATGCAACCTTAATGTCATGAATTGAGCTTAAAAACAAGCAAATATGAGAGTAAGAAAGCATGAAACATAGGTATTTTGCAGAGTTATCACGAATGTTGTTACTCAACAACAACAAAAGGTACAACCCACTGATGTCTCTAATGCTCAGAACACCACTAACCTGAACTTGGTCCAGTCTACCAATGATCAAGGATTTCTTCGTGCTGGCCGTGGTGGAGGAAATAATCGTGGTCGAGGCAGAGGACGCTATAATAATAGTCGACCTTAATGTCAATTGTGTGGGCGTCTAGGTCATGTGGCGCAAAAGTGTTATTACAGATTGGATCTTAGCTATCAAGGTTAAACACATGAAACTAATGGCAACACATGACATTATGAAGATAATCAACAACAACAGAATTCTTACAACAATGATGATTAATCAACAAGATCAATGGTATCTGCTTAGAACTATTAGCAATATGCCCTTCTACAGCCTGCTACTGTTCACAACTATCATCAGGTTACACTACATCATGCCTACACTCATGTTTATCAACCAGCTTCAGGGTTTTCTCCTCAACAGTTGCCTATGCAAAACTTCTCCTCTCATCCTGTTACTTTTTATCTTGATCCATCGTTTCCTCCTACTTCCTCAACTGGTTTCCAACCTCCAGTCTCACATTCATTTCATGCGCCTGCTAGTTTGCCTTCAAATGCTTTTGCTTCACCATTAATGTCTGCCAATTTTGCATCAAGTTCTGGTACAAAGGCTGCACCAATGTCTTCAAGTAAGGTAGCTTAGTACCCTGATTCTGGGGTTACACACCTGTAACGGGGTTTTTTCTTCGTCCCGCTACTTTAAAAAATATTCAATTTGATTTGAAAAGGGGGGAGTTTAAAAATTAATTCGGGTTTCGGGAAAATGACCTTTTTTAAAAAATCTTTTTTTCTCGGTTTGGTTTGGAGTCGCCACCGGCCACTAAGGTAGGCCAGACACCGTAAAAACAAAACCAAAGATTCTTTTGAAAGGGATCGGGAGTTGGTTACGTGTGGGGAAGGGTTAGCACCCCCATCACGCCCGGAAATCGGTACCAAAACAATTGTTGCTTTTAAATGATGGAAATTATCTGAAATTTAAAATGAATTTAACTAGTGGTTCTTGATTGAAAACCGGACTTTAAATATACGAGCTTTATCCAAATTGGTGGTTTTGAACTAATTAAACATTTAATCAAAAAGGATGACAGTACACCGGACCAAAAACTAAACTGACATCATATAAGGCTGACTGCCGTGTTAGTTTAGGGTTCGGATCTCGTACGTCACCTTTATGCATGATGCAAGCAATTAAAGGATGATGCTATGGTCTTGTTCGTTTTAATCTAGAATTTACCTTTAGACGATTCGAATTAATCCGAATATTCGCGGGACATCCAATAAGTTAGGCTAGTCGACCCGAATACGCGAATTAATAAGTATCTCCATTTTATAATTAAAATTAATTATCATGCAAATCAAGACATTAAAAATCACATGAATGACATTTAGAATGCATGTCACAAAATGCAAATTCAAACGACATTAAAAAGCATATAACAAATATATTCGAATGGCATGAAAACTAGTTAAAAACACACATAAAAAACAAGCATGCAAAACATATATTCGATATAAAATGCATGAGCAACAAATAAACTTAATAAAATGCTAAATAAATAAAAAGGCAAACTGGCAGGGATCAAGACTGTAATAAAACCATTTAAAAAAACTAATCAAAACACGAAATAGGACTAAATTAAAAAGACTCGAAAAACCACAGGGACTAAACACGTAATTACCCTACCCAAAAATCAATTTAAACGAGAACGGTGGCGAAATTGAAAGGACTTGAAAACGTGGAAGGACTGCGGGCGGAATTTTAAAACACATGAGCCCTCCCCGCATGATTTGAGAGACGCGGAGGGTTTTAAAAGGGTATTAGACCGATTTTTAAAACAAAACAATACTATAAATACCCGATTAAAACGTTTATATCCCCCTTTTCTCTTTTACAAAACCATAAACCTAAAAAACTTCTCCCCCTTTCTCTGTCGAAACCGTAGCCACCGTTAGGGTTCCGGTCGCCGTTGCCGGCGCCGGAACCCAAAAAAACCTCTTTTCCGACTGTTTCTGAACCCTAAAACAGAAAACCTTTTCTTTTCTTTTCGAAACCAAAACCCAAAAAACCCAAAGAACCTTTTTCCTGTGTTGTGAATACCATTAACCCCTTTTCCTTCGATCCTTCGCCGACTCACCCGTTCGTATTCTCAGAAGAGAATCACGTGGGCTTTTCGCCAGATGGAACGAAAGATGGAGGAAGCCGAACCGGCAAGGGTAAGAAAAATCGAAACCCTTAAAGCTTTTCCTTTGTTTTTTTATATTTCGAAATAAAAAAGTGGGACTGTGGTGATACCTATGTGAATCTGGCTCTTGCTCGTATTGATATGAAAGCTTGATTACAATCTCTCTCTCTCTCTGAATATTTTTCGAATCCCATTTTTCTCTTACAATTTTTTCTCTCTAAGAAATCCCCCGAAAAGACCCCCTTTTACATTGTGTGTGATTTCGGCTTTTATAAGCCCGAATATTACATTTTTCGGCTTTTTTTCTAAATACATGAAATGCTGGAAATACATTGTTGATTTGTACGATTTGTCTGCTAATTGCCTCTGAAAATGTTTGTTGCAATTGTGCCTCTGATTTCTGTTTTTGCGTCTGATTTTTTTGCTACCTTGCGTTTCTGACATTTTGGCTCGTTTTGTTTGTATGCGACCCGTGAGGAGAGGGGACCAAGGCTCGGCTGAGACGTGGCCGGTTGCATACTGTTGATGGGATTCGGACGTGCTCGGGGAACTCAAAGAGGCCGTCAGTGTACCGCACGCGCGCGTGGAGAGCTGAAACGACGCGCGTGAAGGAACTGGGGAGCCGCGCGTGCGGCGCGTGGGGCTCTGGAAGCTTCCGAGCTTCGATCCTGGCCGTTGATCTCGTGCCAGATCCGACGGTTGTGGCTTGTGGCGGCTGCATCACAAAGAGGGGGTTAGGGTTCTTTCTCAGATTAGGGCCATTAATTATTTGGGCCCAAACAGGCCTTGTATATTATTTTTGGGTTTTGATAATGTAAAATGGACTGTAAATAAATAAACATTCTGGGCTTTATTTATTTAATATATAATGGGCTCTATTATTTAATATTTTTGTTTTGTTAGATTTGATTAATAATAATAATAATAATAATAATAATAATAATAATAATAATAATAATAATAATAATGACAATAATAATAAGAATACTAATAGGATAATAATAGATATAAAAATAATAGGTAACAATAATAATATAATACTTATAGTATGATAATAATAATAGGTAAAAATATGATTGGCAAGTATAATAATAGTAATAATAGATCATATATATTGTTTTTTAATTTTTCTTTCCTTTCTTCTTTTTTTGGTTTTTAATCACAACATATATAATATCAATGTAAGCCCCTCGTCCCGGTCTGGCCGGATGACCGATCCGAGTGGGCCACACGGGGAAAACCGAGTGAAACCCGTTAAGGTTCCCCTCGGTTAGCAACCCTATTTTTTTCTTTTTAATTTAATCTTGTCTAGAGGAACATTAAGTCCTAAGTGATTCACAACAGCGGAAAGCATCCAAAGAAAGATCACATTCGAACCCCGACCATACATACTAGTCCATTTTTAGGCTTACAGGGCAAACCGTATTGGTACCCTAACTAGGGGTATCGATACGCCCTGACCAGGTCAACCCAAAGAGTCAACTCCGGGAAGACCGTATCGATACAGCCCTTGAGCGTATTGATACGTCCTTCTCGGTCAAACCTTCTTGGTCAACGGAGTAGACCCGTATCGATACTCGGGAACCCCGTATCGGTACGCACTACTCGTTCCAACTTCTCCAAATTCCAGTAACTTTGGAGGGTATCGATACCCTTAGGGTATTGGTACGCCAGGCAAAAACTGTGGCCTTTGGGCAAGGCCGTATCGATACGGCCCTCATGCGTATCGATACTCCCTGCTCTGCAATTCCACCAATTCCAACTTGGTGACCTCAATCAAGACTCTAGATGCATTTTTAGACTCTCCTATGCACATACCAACATTTAAGCAATCATACATGAGCCATAGGTAGCAATCAAACATAAATCAAGGCATCCAATCATGGCATTCAAACAAAGGGGCAATTTAGCATAAAAGGGCACACATAAAAGCTCAAAAGGGCCCAAAAGGCACAAGTCAACACATAAGAGGTTTGCATCACTAACAAGGCAACCTAAACGTCTAGAGGCATGCCACCACACACAAACATTCATCATAGCATTCAGGCATTACAACCTATAACCAATCCAAAACATTGACATAAGGCATTAACAACATAGAGCCAACACAAAGGAGTCTAGATACAAGCTCCTAAAACATGTAGCATTTCCCATTGCTAAACTACTACATTATTTAATAAACCATACTTGAGCAATTACCACACGCTTGGACGCCCTTTTCTTGCTCCTTGCTAACTCCAAGCTAAAGATCTGCATTGTCGGAAAAAGGAGAGCGTAAGCATAAAGCTTAGTGAGCGGAGCTCTAAAACATAGCTACGACAATGCAGGGTTCAAAGCTTTCATTAAAAGTAAAGACCAACACATACAAGTCACCCAACGACCTAATCCTTCTACTAACGTACAAGTTCAACCAAAGGTCAACAATATAGACATTTATCATAGCATTTCACTTCATGGTATACATGAGAACATAATCCTAGATTAAAGCAAAACATTAAGAAGACAATGATATAGTGAGATACAACATGAACATTTCATGGCATGCACAAGCATAACCAAAACACACACGGTGGGACTACACATCACCGTTTCGACTAGTAGTTTTCCAATGGGACTACACATCAAAGTACTCTTCTACTAGTCACTACCGGCGGGACTACACATCACCGGAGTTTTATACCACTCGCTACCGGCGGGACTACACATCACCGGAGCAACGACAACCATCACGTGAGGTTCGACACCAACCATGCAACACGATATACAATCACTATAATGCGACATGTACTCACTATATCATGCACAACCAAAACAAGTTGTAATAAAATCCACAATTAGGCATCACTTACTACTTACAATCTTACCAATCACAAATGGTCTTACTCACCATTTTCGTGCACAACCTGCACCAACTTACACACATCTCACAAGGCATATCAACATCAACATTATTACCATCATACATGATCAACGATATATTATTAAGCAATCATTCTTCTTCCCAAATTATTTAAATTTCATGCTTAACAAAACATCACCGCAAGTAATGAAAACAAATGGAAAAAGGGGAAAATAAAGAGGCAATTCACATCAACTTACTCTTGAATTTAAAATTGACTTTTCAAGCCCAAACTAAACTCTTTCAAAACCGACTTTGAACCAAAACGATACTTGAAAACATTTCCACATTCACATGCTTGAACCAATTGATCAAAGCCATTTAAAAATACTTTAACCACTCACCTAAGCTTCCAAGCTCCAAGCCAAGCAAGCAACCACTCTCACAAACCCGGATTTCTTCCCGAAGCTTCTCCAACACCGATTTCTGCTTTTAAACAACCTCAAACACAATTCAAACAATTCCAAATCAGCCCAACATCAAGAGACCAACCCGGAACACAATTCAATCACAATTTCTATGTTGCAAGCTATGAACAAATCCCATTTTTAGCAAACTCGGGCAGCCCTTAAACCATGTCCAAAAACCATGTTTCCAACATCCATTGCACCCACAAATGATCCCAATTCAACCCCTATCCATGGTACTAACAATAGCCTATCAATTCTCACCTAAAACAACCCCCAAAACTCACCCAAAACCCTTCAAAAACCCCATGTTTACCCAAATCCGAAAATTGCTCAAAATCATTTGAAATTCACATATGTTATACCATTTGACCTCTATACACAATAACTAAACATATTAATTCAAAACAATTCACTTAACAACATAAAGATCTCATTTTTAATCAAAATATTCAAAATTCCATTTTCCAAAACCTTCATGAAAATCGAAATAAATGGTACTTTTAAAGAGAGGGAGTTGAGGGGAAGTCAAAAACGTTATTACCTTTCAAAAAGGAGCTGAAATGAGTGAGCTTTGAAATGGAAAAGTGGCTTGAAGAGGGGAGAGCTCTTTCACGTTGGTAATGGGTGAGGAAGAGAGTGAATAGTGATTATTTGTGAAAAAGGGGGATTTAAATTAGAAAAGGGGTAAATTACAAAAAAGCCATTAATGAAGGGCTATTCCCTTGTTTTTAAAATAGCTCTTCAATTTGCAATTTAAATCAATTTGGTCACATTTCAAATATTTATTTTTGAAACCCGAACCGTAAGGATTATTTTAATTATAAACTCGAGGCCAAATAATATTAAAATATTATTTTCACCCGACCCCTAAACACGGGTGTTACAATCGAAAACCAATACTAAAAATAAAAGAAATCGGGTCTAACACCCCGGACAAAATTAGTGATTATAGTTGCCCCCCTTTGCTTATACTTGTAGCACAAGGATAAAGCAAAGACCATAAGCACAAATTTTGTCTGACTTTCCTGTTTGGATTCCGAGTCACCATGCACTTGAACTACTGGCGGTTCGGAAGTCGGTACGGGAAAATGCAACGGTCGCGGAGGCCTGAAGCTGTTTTTCTCATTTCAACACTCTCCAACCCTTCGAGGTCCGATCAAACATATTATTAGCAGAAGCTCCATTCTCCAAATGCCCGAACGGATGGGCGGGTTCTATTCTCCGAAAGCCCGAACAGATAGGCGAGTTCCATTCTCCGAGAGCCTGAACGTATAGGCGGGTTCCCTTCTCCAAGAGCCTGAACGTATAGGCGGGTTCCATTCTTTAAGAGCCTGACCGGATAGGCGAGTTCCATTCTCCAAGAGCCTGACTGGATAGGCGTGTTTCATTCTTCAAGAGCCTGATCGGATAGGCGGGTTCCATTCTTCAAGAGCCTGATCGGATAGGCGGGTTTCATTCTTCAAGAGCCTGATCGGATAGGCGGGTTCCATTCTCCAAGAGCCTGATCGGATAGGCGGGTTTCATTCTTCAAGAGCCTGATCGAATAGGCGGGTTCCATTCTCCAAGGGCCTGATCGGATAGGCGTGTTCCATTCTTTAAGAGACTGATCGGATAGGCGGGTTCCATTCTCCAAGAGCCTGACCGGATAGGCGTGTTTCATTCTTCAAGAGCCTGATCGGATAGGCGGGTTCCATTCTCTAAGGGCCTGATCGGATAGGCGTGTTCCATTCTTTAAGAGCCTGACCGGATAGGCGGGTTCCATTCTCCAAGAGCCTGACCGGATAGGCGGGTTCCATTCTTTAAGAGCCTGATCGGATAGGCCGGTTCCATTCTCCAAGGGCCTGATCGAATAGGCGGGTTCCATTCTTTAAGAGCCTGATCGGATAGACGGGTTCCATTCTCCAAGGGCCTGATCGGATAGGCGGGTTCTATTCTCCAAGAGCCTGAATAGATAGACTGGTTTCCTTTTACGGGGAAAGCTTTAAAATACCTGTCGAAAGTAGTTAAAAAATATATGATGATGTGAGTTAGCATGCCCCTAATCCTAGGGATGCCTAACTACAAGTGATGCATGAATTATGACATCAAAATGCTCGGATGCTTCTACTCTCCGAGTTGGTCAATCTCGACCTTCTTCTCTTCTCTTCTTATTCTCAATCTTCTTTTGACCTTCTTATCTTTGCCAAATCTTGATCTTCCGGTCTCTCCTCGAAAGATGATTGCTGACTTTCGCTGGTCAAACTAGAAATAACACTTCTTATTGCCCCCTTCTCAAACTGGGTGCTAAATTAGTCTCTTCGTCTTAATTCAACATAACGACTTCATCTCTTCTCAATAATGGGGGAAAAACATGCCCCCAAGTCCCTGAACTTTTCTTTTAAGTTCATCAAGGTCCACTTCCATTTTCTGAAGCAATCGAAACATTTCGACAAAAATTTGCTTCAAGTCCCTGAACTGTAACTAGAGGTGGCAAACGGGTCAATCGGTTCGGGTTCGGTTCGGGTCATTTCAGTTTCGGTTATTTCGGGTCTGATATCATTCGGTTCAGGTTCGGTTCGGTTCCAGTTCGGTTCTATTGTTCGGTTGATTTTCGGGTCGGTTGATTTTCGGTTCAGTTGATTTTCGGTTCTGTTCGGTTCGGATCGGTTCGGGTCAATTTCTGGTTGATGGGAGATCGGTCGGTTTTAATCAAGTTTTTAAGTTGGTCAGTTTTTTTACACCCTTTATATGGCTTTATAAAGCCAATATATTTAACTTTTTGGTGAGTTGTGCGATTGTTCATATCTCATCTTTTTTTATTTCTATTAATATCTTTTATTTATTTTGGGTTGTCTTCGGTTCGGGTCCATTCGGTTCGGTTTCATTCGGTTCGGTTCCATTCGGTTCGGGTCTATCGGTTCAGGTCCATTTCGGTTCAACTAAAAATCAGTTCATTTTCGGTTCGGTTTCGGTTCGGTTTCGGGTTTCGGGTCAAATTTCGGGTAAGCATGTTCGGTTCGGTTTCGGGTTCGGTTCGGGTAAATCGGTTCGGTTTTCGGGCCTCGGGTCAAGTTTGCCAGGTCTAACTGTAACATGTAGGAACTTATTACAATCTTCACCATAGCCACTGACAAGCTGTCATTTGTATTCATGACATTGCATTCTAAACTTTATCCTGAAGCAACGGGGAAAAAATTATTGTGTTCACAAAAGATTCAGATTGCATCTTCTAATCTCAACATGAGATGCACATTTTTTTAACAAAATTTTCTCTTTCAAATCATAGGTATATCAAGCTGGATTAAATACCCTGAATATTAAGCGCACGAATGACACTGTTATGGCTTACCAATGATTGCCTCAAGCATCATGTGTCTAGGAGACCTCGAAGGCTGAGCTGATGTCTGAAAATATGACATACTCTCCAAGTTATTTCGGCTTTTTAATCAATTAGGTTTATCTTTAATAGGCTTCGCCTTTATCAATTCTTTATAATTGTGGGGAAGTCAACTCATCACATTCCTTTGGCTCGAGAATAAAGATGGAGCATACAACGATACCCCGAGTTACTCGGCATTGTCACGATTTGAGAATATTATCATCACTCATGTAGCTAAAGTGGATGGTGCATAGCAACCTTATTGGTTTTTTGCTACAGCGGAGTGCCCCAAAAATTAGATTTATCTTCAATAGGCTTCGCCTTTATCAATTCTTTATAATTGTGGGGAGGTTAACTCATCACATTCCTTTGGCTCGAGAATAAAGATGGAGCATACAACGATACCCCGAGTTACTCGGCATTGTCACGATTTTACCATCACTCATGTAGCTAAAGTGGATGGTGCATAGCAACCTTATTGGTCTTTTGCTACAGCGGAGTGCCCTAAAAATTCCACATTTGTATCCGAAAATGCCTATTACCAGGCTTCGAACATTGTTAGGCTCAGTATTCTCGATTTTTTTTATTTTTTATTAGCCCGAAAGACTTCCGGTTATTCTTCCGAAGGTCATAATTCTATGTGTGTTTGATTAGGTGACCAAATTAACTTGGAGTGTAAGCCACATATTCATCATCTTCAAAGCTTTCGATTTCCACTAGAAAAAGGCGGCTCGAAGTCAACCTTTGGGGTCAAAGTCTATGTCCCTTATGCAATTGATATACGGGGACTCAATAGGCAAATATATACACAAAATGAAAGGGAATTGAAACATAATGCATCCTTCATTGAAACTTTAAAACATGCAATCTTAGGCCCTTACAAAAAGGTTTTTTTTTGCTACTTTCGGATAAAGGGTAGCAAAGTTTATTCTACACATTACTCCAGGAAAAAGATTAAAATGCAATGAAATGAAGACAAACGGTCTTAGACGCACTAAACTCTTAAATACTGCTGAGCTGACCATCCATTCCACCCCTCAAACTTCTTCGAGGAACTCAACCTTCTTATTGTCCATCAATTCCTGGACCAACTGTTTAAATTCCGGACAACTCTGAATCTCGTGCCCTGTAGTCTGATAGTATTCGCAAAAGAATTCATGGCCATCATATGCCCCCTTTAGACCAATCTCAAATCGGCTTCTAAATTAGCAAAACTTTCCTCCATTTGCCTTCTTTGATGGCGGGTAAAGTTTGGGTGCAGAAATCTTCGAAAATCACGAATGCTGCCATGACCCCAAATAATTCCAAGACTTAATGATGTAATGCATGAAATGTGTATGCATAACTGAAACAAATGATTAAAAACAACAAATTAAAAAACAAAAAATCGAATGCAAGGAAATGTTGATTCGACGAACATCATCATTAAACAACTTTCCAAAACGGAGATCAAGCCTTTTTACAACGAGGCAAGAAAATAAACACAGGGTACGATTTTTTCTTCTTTTTTTCGTCTCTTTCCTTAAAATTAGGGTCCCAAAAACTCCGTTGCTATGGACTCTTTCTCCCATTGTGAAAGTTTTCAACTTTAGACTGTTCTCGAATCAACACTTCATATGAAAATGCGATGAGTATGCAAAAATAAGCAAAACAAGACAAGAAGGCAACTGAGTTAGTATCAATAATAGTGAATACTTGAATAAAGCAAGCAAAAGGAAACACATCAAAGCAAATTAACGATGCAAGACCTAATAGCATGAATTCTAATTCTACAGTTAACCGCATGGCTCTAATCGGGGTGGGCTTCTTAAATTCTCACTCATGTGGGTTCTTTTCTAACAAGGGTACCCGAACCTATCTCATCACCTACTAAGGTAACAAGAACCCCAATTCTGGCCCATTACAAGCTTGCGAATTGGTTTCGGTTCGAGGGAAAGCACGACCTAATGACGTGGAGGGCTGCTCACATGTCAAAGGCGTGGATTCCGGAAGTGAATTACTGACCCGTGGAGGGAGACTCACGTGGGTATGGGCGTTTCACTCCCACTTAAGGGACGAAGCTCGGGTATAGAGCCTAATGCGTGATGCAACGCATGTCGGTGTTTCCTTTGAAATTAAATGAAAAATTAATTCAAGACCACCAATTATCAAAGCTCATGTACTTAAAGTCTTATTTTCAAAGAAGAACCATCTCGCTAAAGTCAAATCAAATTTCAAAAATTTCCATCATTAAAAGCAACAATTATTTTCTTGGCCTAACTCTCTTTTTGTTTTGTAAAACAAAATCGTCCCCAGCGGAGTCGCCATGCTGTAACGGGGTTTTTTCTTCGTCCCGCTACTTTAAAAAATATTCAATTTGATTTGAAAAGGGGGGAGTTTAAAAATTAATTCGGGTTTCGGGAAAACGACCTTTTTTTAAAAAATCTTTTTTTCTCGGTTTGGTTTGGAGTCGCCACCGGCCACTAAGGTAGGCCAGACACCGTAAAAACAAAACCAGAGATTCTTTTGAAAGGGTTCAGGAGTTTGTTACGTGTGGGGAAGGGTTAGCACCCCCATCACGCCCGAAAATCGGTACCAAAACAATTGTTGCTTTTAAATGATGGAAATTATCTGAAATTTAAAATGAATTTAACTAGTGGTTCTTGATTGAAAACCGGACTTTAAATATACGAGCTTTATCCAAATTGGTGGTTTTGAACTAATTAAACATTTAATCAAAAAGGATGACGGTACACCAGACCAAAAACTAAACCGACATCATATAAGGCTGACTGCCGTGTTAGTTTAGGGTTCGGATCCCGTACGTCACCTTTATGCATGATGAAAGCAATTAAAGGATGATGCTATGGTCTTGTTCTTTTTAATCTAGAATTTACCTTTAGACGATTCGAATTAATCCGAATATTCACGGGACATCCAATAAGTTAGGCTAGTCGACCCGAATACGCGAATTAATAAGTATCTCCGTTTTATAATTAAAATTAATTATCATGCAAATCAAGACATTAAAAATCACATGAATGACATTTAGAATGCATGTCACAAATGCAAATTCAAACGACATTAAAAAGCATATAACAAATATATTCGAATGGCATGAAAACTAGTTAAAAACACACATAAAAAACAAGCATGCAAAACATATATTCGATATAAAATGCATGAGCAACAAATAAACTTAATAAAATGCTAAATAAATAAAAAGGCAAACTGGCAGGGATCAAGACTGTAATAAAACCATTTAAAAAAACTAATCAAAACACGAAATAGGACTAAATTAAAAAGACTCGAAAAACCACAGGGACTAAACACGTAATTACCCTACCCGAAAATCAATTTAAACGAGAACGGTGGCGAAATTGAAAGGACTTGAAAACGTGGAAGGACTGCGGGCGGAATTTTAAAACACGGGAGCCCTCCCCGCATGATTTGAGAGACGCGGAGGGTTTTAAAAGGGTATTAGACCGATTTTTAAAACAAAACAATACTATAAATACCCGATTA
Organism: Hibiscus trionum; assembly: GCA_030270665.1. Lineage (NCBI taxonomy): Eukaryota > Viridiplantae > Streptophyta > Magnoliopsida > Malvales > Malvaceae > Hibiscus > Hibiscus trionum. The sequence continues at coordinate 4,260,359 of BSYR01000012.1, forward strand.
AAACGTTTATATCCCCCTTTTCTCTTTTACAAAACCATAAACCTAAAAAACTTCTCCCCCTTTCTCTGTCGAAACCGTAGCCGCCGTTAGGGTTCCGGTCGCCGTTGCCGGCGCCGGAACCCAAAAAAACCTCTTTTCCGACTGTTTCCGAACCCTAAAACAGAAAACCTCTTCTTCTTTTTCGAAACCAAAACCCAAAAAACCCAAAGAACCTTTTTCCTGTGTTGTGAAAACCCTTAACCCCTTTTCCTTCGATCCTTCGCCGACTCACCCGTTCGTATTCTCAAAAGAGAATCGCGTGGGCTTTTCACCGGACGGGAACGAAAGATGAAGGAAGCCGAACCGGCAAGGGTAAGAAAAATCGAAACCCTTAAAGCTTTTCCTTTGTTTTTTTATATTTCGAAATAAAAAAGTGGGACTGTGGTGATACCTATGTGAATCTGGCTCTTGCTCGTATTGATATGAAAGCTTGATTACAATCTCTCTCTCTCTCTCTGAATATTTTTCGAATCCATTTTTTCTCTTACAATTTTTTCTCTCTAAGAAATCCCCCGAAAAGACCCCCTTTTACATTGTGTGTGATTTCGGCTTTTATAAGCCCGAATATTACATTTTTCGGCTTTTTTTCTAAATACATGAAATGCTGGAAATACATTGTTGATTTGTACGATTTGTCTGCTGATTGCCTCTGAAAATGTTTGTTGCAATTGTGCCTCTGATTTCTGTTTTTGCGTCTGATTTTTTTGCTGCCTTGCGTTTCTGACATTTTGGCTCGTTTTGTTTGTATGCGACCCGTGAGGAGAGGGGACCAGGGCTCGGCTGAGACGTGGCCGGTTGCATGCCGTTGATGGGATTCGGACGTGCTCGGGGAACTCGAAGAGGCCGTCGGTGTACCGCACGCGCGCGTGGAGAGCTGAAACGACGCGCGTGAAGGAACTGGGGAGCCACGCGTGCGGCGCGTGGGGCTCTGGAAGCTTCCGAGCTTCGATCCTGGACATTGAGCTCGTGCCAGATCCGACGGTTGTGACTTGTGGCGGCTGCATCACAAAGAGGGGGTTAGGGTTCTTTCTCAGATTAGGGCCATTAATTATTTGGGCCCAAACAGACCTTGTATATTATTTTTGGGTTTTGATAATGTAAAATGGACTGTAAATAAATAAACATTCTGGGCTTTATTTATTTAATGTATAATGGGCTCTATTATTTAATATTTTTGTTTTTATAGATTTGATTAATAATAATAATAATAATAATAATAATAATAATAATAATAATAATAATAATGACAATAATAAGAAGAATAATAATAGGATAATAATAGATATAAAAATAATAGGTAACAATAATAATATAATTCTTATAGTATGATAACAATAATAGGTAAAAATATGATTGGCAAGTATAATAATAGTAATAATAGATAATATATACTGTTTTTTAATTTTTCTTTCCTTTCTTCTTTTTTTAGTTTTTAATCACAACATATATAATATCAAAGCCCATTACTAAAAATAAAAGAAGTCGGGTCTAACACCCCGGAAAAAATTAGTGATTACAACACTATATCACCAATGACATTTTTTTTCTTCTTTCAGGTATGATTTATAATGGTAATGAACATCTTCTCATGGGTAATGAAAATGGTATTTCTATTTCTCTTGTTGGTCAGGGTTTTTTGGTTACTAAGGATAAACTTTTAGTTTTACAGAACTTATTACATGTTCCAACTATTTAAAAAATTATTTTATGTGTCTCAACTAGCTAGGGAGAATAATGTTTATTTTGAGTTTCACTCTAATGGGTGTTGTGTGAAGGATGCTCAGAGCCAGATCACACTATTGGAGGGAGTCCTCACACCTGAAGGGCTTTACAAGTTGGCACATCCTGGTTCTCCTCACAACCAGGTTCAGTTTCAGAATTACAATGTTGTTGCATGTAGTGATAGTATTGGTTTGTGGCATAAACACCTTGGTCATCCCTCTCGTAAGGCTCTTCAAACTGTTTTGAATTCATGTAAAGGTTTTTTTTAAATAATGCTTTTGATGTATGTATTGATTGCCTACAAGGTAAGGCTCATAAGTTGCATTTTCCTCAGTCTTCCATTGTGTATACTAGTGCTTTTTAATTAGTTGTGTCTGATGTTTGGGGCCCTTCTCATGTGTCATCTAAGGGGTTTTGTTACTATATTTCCTTCATTGATATGTACTATAGGCATACATGGATGTACTTACTAAAGAGAAAGTCTGAGATTATGTCATATTTTTTTTTAATTTTAATAAACTTGTGGAAGTTCAATTTGGTTGTAAAATAAAAGCTCTACAAATTGATGGGGTGGAGAGTATCTAGATCTTCGAAATTAGTTGGCATCTAATTAAATACAACATAGGGTTTCGTGTCCTAAAACATCTGAGCAAAATGAGACTGCAAAAAGAATGCATAGACAGTTGGTAGAGACTGGTTTAACTTTTCTTGCACAAGCTTTCATGCCTTTGAAATATTTTAGTCATGCTTTTATTACTTCAGTGTTTTTAATTAACAGATTACCTAATGATATTTTAAAGGGTAAGTCTCTTTATGAAGTGCTTTATGGGTAACCTCTTAATTACTTAGGTCTTAGAGTCTTTGGTTTTACTGCTTTTTCTTATATTTTCTCTTTAATCAATATAAATTAGAATTCATAACAAAATAGTGTGTTTTATTGGATATAGTGTTTATCACAAAGGTTATAAGTGCCTAGATAAAAATGGTAAAAAAAATTTATTTTCAGGCATGTGACATTTGATTAAAACACCTTCATTTTTTTAAAGTTAGCAAATTCTTTTAATGAAGTTGTACCTTCCAGTTGTCTACCTATACTTGTTCAGTCTTTTTCTCAACCTAGTCAAACACTAGCTGTTAATAGTGAAAGTGCTGGAGAAACTCTTGAATCTAGTCTACAAGCAATTGAGCCAATGTTGGGGGTTGCAATTCCTTCTGATAATGGTGGCAGTCTTGATCAAGGTGTTCTGAGAACGGATCATTCCTCTGATGTGCCTGATCAGCTTATTTTTGAAGAGACAACTAATGATCCTCCCTTAGATATACCTGCTTATAGGTTACAGTATGATCTTTATGGTCACAGTTAAGCTGGGGATGAGGAATTTTAGCATGTTAATTCAGGGAACAATATGCCTCTACATGACAATAAAGATTTAGGTGCTGTTGTGTCAAACAATTTTCTCTCAGCTACACAGACTAAAGAATCTTGTGAGCTTGAGGGTGTTCTAGTTTATTCTTCTTCTGGAATTGGGGAGACTCCTAAATAGTGTATTACAGAGGTTGTTTCATGTAGAGAGTTTCTTTTTCAATATTTTATTGAGGCAACATTACAAGTGACTTGTATTGATGAGGCACGCCTTAGTTGTCAGATAAAGCTAATACTATGTGCATCTTATGGTAACTAGAGGAAAGAATAGCATTAAAAAGCCAAAGATTTATCTTGCAGAGAGTATTTATCCAGTTGTGATAAGTGAGCCTAAAGTTTTTTGGGAAGTTATAAAAAATGAAAAGTTGAGGGATGCTGCACAGGCAAAGTATGATGCATTGATCAAAAATAATGTCTGGTCTCTTGTTGAGCTACCACTAGACAGGAGACCTATAAATTACAAATGAATTTTTAAATTCAAATGTAATGTTGAAGGTTCAATCTCGAGATATAAGGCAAAGTTACTTGCAAAAGCGTATCTTCGAGAAGCTGGGATAGATTTTCATGAGGTTTTTAGTCTTGTTATAAAATTAATAACTGTCGAAACTATTGTGTGTCTTGTTGTTATCAGGGGATGAAAGCTAAGACAAGTTGATATTGATAATACCTTTCTAAATGTGGATCTTACTAAAGAAGTCTTCATGACTCAACCTTCAGACTATGAGAAGGGAGTAAAGGGTTAAAATTTGGTGTATAAGTTGAATAAAGCAATTTATGAGTTGAAGCAGGGCCCTAAAGCCTGATTTACAAAACTAAGAACATATTTACAGTCTGTAGGATTTGTCTTAACAAGGTCTGATGCATCTTTATTTGTAAAAAAGACTGGTGTAAGTATGGTATACTTATTGGTATATGTTGATGATATCATCTTGACAGGGGATGATAAGAAGGAAGTTCAGCAGGTAAATACTGACTTAAATCATACATTCTCTTTAAAAGAACTGAGTCAGCTCAGTTATTTTTTTAGGACTTCAGGTTCATCATGTGGCAGGTGATGTGTTTCTAAGTCAGAGAAAATACATTTTTGATCTTTTAATGAAGAATGGGTTGGTTCATGCAAAAGAATTTTCCACTTTAATGTTGACTAATTTTAAGTTGTCTAGTGTTAAAGGATCTCCCATTAAAAATGTCACAGAATACATGAGTCTAGCTGATGCATTACAATATGTGGTCATTACTCGACCAAAAATTGCTTTTGTTGTCAATAAAACGTGTCAATTTATGTAGGCACCCATGGACAATCACCTCCAATTGGTTAAGATAATTTTGCGTTATCTCAACGGGACTTTAGACTTCGGTCTTAGGTATATTCCTTCACAATGTTTATGTTGCGTGTAAAATAGTCTATCGCAATTAGTGCAAGTGTACACGTCGCAAGTAATAAAGTGATACGGAGTATCGGATATCGTCTCCACAGGGACTGGAAATATCTCTATCCTTAGATTGTTGCACAAGAAAGAAAATAAGTTTAAAAGAATGTTTGGAGTAATCTTGAAAAATAACAAAAGTAATAAGTAAAGAAAACAGATTGAGAAAATAGGCAGGAATTGAATTGCTCAGTAGTGCAGGTATTGCACTGTTTCAAGGACTTCTATTCTGTGTCTGGCTTCTGTTACGGCAGCACCTGTCGTGGCAGCGGTCTGTTGCTGTCGCGGTAGCGATAAGCAACTCAATTTCTTCAAGTTCGGCAAGAATCCCTGGATTGACTTGTCCTATCCCTAGATCCAAGCTTGTCGGCGAACACGTCTTGGATGATACCTCCCGGCGTGAATCGAAGTATGAACACCGATGTTTATGAATTCTTCTTTAGCCGCTTAACCTCGTCCTATCCCTAGGTCCGAGATAGTTCAACCATAAACTGGAGAACCAGTAGTTACTCCTTTCGTATACTTAACTCTCTCGATATTAAGTAAATAGATAATCTTACAATGCTCTCCCGATACTCTTGCAAGATGTTAAGACCAGAATAAGCAAACTTGAAGTTTTATTTCACTGAATAGAAAAATCCTAAGAACAGAACAACCCTTACAACTACTTTACAATATCAACCCTTTGCCCTAGGGGAGGTTTAGAACATGGTGAAGAAAGAGAAACGACTAGGGTTTAGAGATGAGAGGTATGTGATGTGATATCTCCATACCCTTACATACATGGGTATATATAGGCAAAGATCTAGTCTAAGTCCTTCTTGGAGTAGAAGTCCTTCTTGAAGTAGAAATCCTTGTTCAGCAAGTAAAGATAAGTTACTTTACTTGTCGATCCTTGATCAGCTCTATGCTCCGCTCATAGCCTCAGAAAAATGCAAGATTGGGCTCAATGGACTCAGAAAAATTTCCTCTATCAAACGAGACCCATCTTGACTATGTCGGTGTATTGTAGTCCGGGCGGCATTCTGCGGCGGCAGCATTCTTGATGGCAACTGGACTGCTTCAGTACAGCTCCTTCTGCTTCTAGTCTCCAAAAATATGCGAGTGGCTCACGATAGTCCGGCTTGAAATCCTCTATCTGTCGATCTCCACTTCGTGTTTTCCACCTCAGGTGTCTTCACTGTCGCCATTTCTTCCACAGCAGCGGTCACGACAGGCAGTGTTCGTCAGCCCTTCACTCCAGCTCCGCAATTCTTTTTTGCTCCTTTGCTGCCCTGGATGCTGCCATGACAGATATCTGCAAAAAGTGACTGAAATCAGCAGCATCTGTGCAATTTTATCTATTTGTGATGTAAATGCAAAACTTAACCTAAAATGTAGTTAAACATGCTTGAGTGCAGCAAAAATAAGGATAAATGAGGGGTAAAATATAGGACTTTTAGGCACTCAACACACCCCCAAACTCGAATCATTGCTTGTCCTCAAGCAAATGCAACCTAACTAACATGCATGCATACATATGTATATAATTTTTTTTCTTGGCTTAAGTCAGTGAACAATCCTTACCCACAACACCATCCCTATCATGTTTTAGCACCTGTTCAAATATTTAAGGATCTACTTAAAGCAAAAGTATAGTTCTCGTGCAGGTGTGTGCATTTATTGTGAACATACATGAATATATACTTCCCTAGCAACTAGAATATTATACTTAGATTGTTTAGAGTTTTCCCTCGAGACTTAATTTTTTTTCTTACTAGAGACAGTATCGGGCACCTCTAGTTGTTTTCCTTCTTTTTCTAAAATTTTCTCTTTTCTACTAGAGCCAGTATTTCAGGCACATCTAGTTAACTATCTAGAGCCGGTGATAGGCATCTCTAGAAGTTTTTCTCTGGTTATTTTCCTAGAGCCAGTGATAGGCACCTCTAGGTTTCCTGAGTTTCTAGTCTCTTTCTACTCTGAGTGCTAAGATTTCTATTCTAAGTATGCTAGAGAAAGTCTGTTATCAAGTAAGTCACAAAGTGTTTCAGTTTTTTCAGAACTATACTAAGGCTCTACTTACTTCTTAAAATATTTTTAAGGGGCTGAAACGAAAGAAATGGTAGCAGCAGATAATAAAAGTTCAATAAATTAAGCCAATTTTTTTAGCATAAAAAATAAATGCGACACAATTAAAACTAAATGCAATATTATATTAATAATTAGGAGGACTGCCTACCCCCAAACTCAAGGGTTGCATTGTCCTCAATGCATGACACAAGACATAAAAATGAAAAATAGAAAATAAAAATGACAGAAAAGTGAAACATCACAAAAAGATAATATATACAGCAGGCGGCAAAGAAAAAGAAAAAAAAAAGAAAACTTAAGTTTTGCGGCTGTCGTCGCTGCTGCTGGAGCTTTGGATGAGGAGCTGTCGGTGGGCAGTCTCCTTGGACTTTGTCGGAGGAGCTGTGGGTACTGCCCTGGGAGTTGGAGATGCGGAGGCTGTCTTCTTCCTTGCGTCACTATCTTCACTGTTGTTAGCGGTAGTCACTTTGAAATTCATCTCAGGGAGTATGAGTGCTTCCGCGGCAGGGGTGGAGGCAGAGCTTCCTCGGGTTGCTTGTATCGTCATTGCAAGGGTTCTTTCTGTTTACCTAATAACACAGACAAACTAAAAATCAATATCAAATTTCTAATTCCTAAAATAATAAAGATAAAATAAGATAAAAATAAAATAAATCAAGTTAAATTAGGAGTGCCTTGAGGGGCATCTCCTAAAGTAACTACTTTCTGTTCTATTGATGCTTGAGGGGTCGTTTCCGGTACTTCTTGAAGTCCATCCGTACCCTCCATTTGGTGATTATTCTCATGGTGGAGGCTCTTTTCTTTCTCTTCCCTTTGTAGTCCTTGAAGTCCTCCATTCTTGGTAATGTTTCTAAGGGCATGCATATATGATTAGAAAAAATTAAATTGACATTCGACCACAAACTTACCTTGTTTTCGTTGAATGTTGTTGTGGTTGAATGTAGCCCTTATTGTCGTGTCTGCTGCTTTGGCAGCCAGTTATTTTGACAGTCCTTTGTTAGGTTACTTTGCAGGCCAAGGGGACATTGGAAAGTACCATAACTCTCCATATCAAATTCTGTTGGCCACTCGTAGGTCTCCATCAGTAGAGACTTAGATGATTCTAAGTCCACCGGTGTTGGTTCCTCTAATACCTCGGAAGTGGTTTCTGCCGTGACAGGGTTGGCGATAGTAGCTTGCTTTTCATCTGCCGGGGCAGTATTCTCGGAAGGTGTCTCTAGGGTCGGTTCCTTACTGGTGTTTCTTTTTTTCTCGGCCCTTGTATTTTTTTCCCACTTCTCGTTGTAATTGTCTTGCACTGCTCCTGTGTGGGTTTTTTAGTGACCTCAGTATCAGTAGGGAATCTTCCATCTTGTCTGGTGTTTATAATCTGAGCAACTTGTCCCATCTGTATCTCTAATGATTTTAGAGTGGCCTCATAATTTTTCATTCTCTCCTCTGTTTTATCCATGAAGGTTTTAGTTTTCTTGACAAATTGGTCGATATTGGCCATGTATGCTCCAGTTTGAGACATGAAAGTTGCTAGGGTCTGCTCTATTATGCTTGTGGATGGTGCCGGCTGTTGTGGTGGCTTATCATGTCCTTGTTGGTTCCATCGTGAGTTGTCCATATATTTATTGAAAATATGGGGACAACTTTCAAGTGCATGATTACCTTCACGGTAATTGCAAGAACTTTCCCACATCAACTCTCGAATGGTTTTTCCTGACATGTTGATGCCCTTGAACTTGTATTGTGCCTGAGATATAACAACCAGAAATAGAAAATAAAAATAAAATAAAATAAAAAGTGCAGTAATTAAAGGTAGAGGTATGTTGCCAGTCCCCGACAACGGCGCCAAAAACTTGTTGCGTGTAAAATAGTCTATCGCAATTAGTGCAAGTGTACACGTCGCAAGTAATAAAGTGATACGGAGTATCGGATATCGTCTCCGCGGGGACTGGAAATATCTCTATCCTTATATTGCTGCACAAGAAAGAAAATAAGTTTAAAAGAATGTTTGGAGTAATCTTGAAAAATAACTAAAGTAATAAGTAAAGAAATCAGATTGAGAAAACAGGCAGGAATTGAATTGCTCAGTAGTGCAGGTATTGCACTGTTTCAAGGACTTCTATTCTGTGTCTGGCTTCTGTCACGGCAGCGATAAGCAACTCAATTTCTTCAAGTTCGGCAAGAATCCCTGGATTGACTTATCCTATCCCTAGATCCAAGCTTGTCGGCGAACACGTCTTGGATGATACCTCCCGGCGTGAATCGAAGTATGAACACCGATGTTTATGAATTCTTCTTTAGCCGCTTAACCTCGTCCTATCCCTAGGTCCGAGATAGTTCAACCATAAACTGGAGAACCAGTAGTTACTCCTTTCGTATACTTAACTCTCCCGATATTAAGTAAATAGATAATCTTACAATGCTATCCCGATACTCTTGCAAGATGTTGAAACCAGAATAAGCAAACTTGAAGTTTTATTTCATTGAATAGAAAAATCCTAAGAACAGAACAACCCTTACAACTACTTTACAATATCAACCTTTTGCCCTAGGGGAGGTTTAGAACATGGTGAAGAAAGAGAAACGACTAGGGTTTAGAGATGAGAGGTATGGGATGTGATATCTCCATACCCTTACATACATGGGTATATATAGGCAAAGATCTAGTCTAATTCCTTCTTGGAGTAGAAGTCCTTCTTGGAGTAGAAATCCTTGTTCAGCAAGTAAAGATAAGTTACTTTACTTATCGATCCTTGATCAGCTCTATGCTCCGCTCCCAGCCTTAGAAAAATGCAAGATTGGGCTCAATGGACTCAGAAAAATATCCTCTATCAAACGAGACCCATCTTGACTATGTTGGTGTATTGCCGTTCGGGCGGCATTCTGCGGCGGCAGCATTCTTGGTGGCAACTGGACTGCTTTAGTACAACTCCTTCTGCTTCTAGTCTCCAAAAATATGCGAGTGGCTCACGATAGTCCGGCTTGAAATCCTCTATCTGTCGATCTCCACTTCGTGTTTTCCACCTTAGGTGTCTTCACTGTCGCCACTTCTGCCACAGCAGCGGTCACAACAAGCAGTGTTCGTCAGCCCTTCACTCCAGCTCCGCAATTCGCTTCTGCTCCTTTGCTGCCCTGGATGCTGCCATGACAGATATCTGTAAAAAGTGACCGAAATCAGTAGCATCTGTGCAATTTTATCTATTTGTGATGTAAATGCAAAACTTAACCTAAAATACAGTTAAACATGCTTGAGTGCAGCAAAAATAAGGATAAATGAGGGGTAAAATATAGGACTTTTAGGCACTCAACAGTTTATCAATTGTGGGGTATGCTGATGTAAACTGGGGCTCAGACCGTGATGATCGTCGGTCAACCACAGGGTTTTGTATTTATTTTTTAATAATCTTGTATTTTGGGATCTAAAAAATAGTCATTTGTGTCTCGATCGATGACTGAGATAGAGTATTATAGTGTTGCGCATGCCACTTCTGAAATTATTTGGTTAGAATCCTTATTGAGTGAATTGGTGTCCAAGCAGATAAGAAGCATGTTTTTTGGATTGATAACTCGAGTGCTGTGGCACTTTCTTCTAACATAGTTATGCATTCGAAGTTTAAACATGTAGAGTTAGACTTTTGTCAGGGAAAATGTCACTGATGGTATGCTCGAAGTTAATAAAATTCCAGCTTTTGAGCAAGTACTAGGCATTATGACCAAACCTCTCTTTACACCAATTTTTCAAAGGCATCTAAACAAGTTATCTATGGTGTCAATGATTCAGGATTAAGTTTTTCTCTTCTTTTATATTTTTTCTTTATGATTATTGTGACTTTGTTCTTTCTTTTGCTTTGTTTGTCCTATGTTGCAAGTTTGCTAAGTGTGTTTTCAAAGAAAATTTGAAACTCAAGTTCAGGAGTTGCAAGGGGAATGTTAAAGTAAGGTAATTAGTCATGTAATTAGCTTAGTCAATGAATACATTAAGTCTGGTTGTATTGTATCATTGATCACATAGGCTGGTTAAGAGTAAGTTAGTGAAGGTTCGACTATTGTTAGATTGTCGTTACTTCAACTAATGTTAGGATATTAGTTCAAGTTTAGGTTAGTTAGTCGGTTAGGTTCTTTATTAGATTCTTTATTTTCTTTTATTTTCTTTATTGCTATATATATATGTGTGTGTGTATTTTTAGATATTGTATAATTCAATTTTGGGTTATTAATAAAAATAAAAAATTTTCTCTCACCTCAACCGTTCACTTCTCCCAAATCCATCTCAGTCGTTTCTTCTCCCAAAATTTCCTATTCGGTAACAAAAACCCTAGACCCAATTTCTTCTCATCTTCGCAAAATTACAGATTCAACATGGTATCAGTTGATGATGTTTCTAATTCCCGTTCTTGTTTTACTGATAATCCTCGAAATTCATTCAAAAACGATGATCCCGGTGACCCATTCTACATTCATCTGAGTGAGAATCCTTCACTGGTTCTCACATCTTCACTTCTTGATGGCAAGAATTATCATCTATGGGCGCGTTCGATCCGTATGGCGTTGATATCCAAAAATAAGTTTGGATTTGTTGACGGGTCTATCAAAGAACCCAAGCCTGACGATCCTCGTTTCTCCGCCTAGGTGAAGTGTAACAATCTCGTCTTATCATGGGTCCAGAGGGCGTTGAATCTAGAAATCGCACAGAGTGTGCTCTAGATTGATACCGCGACTGATCTTTGGATTGACCTTTTCGACCGTTTCAGCCAGGGTGATTTGCTGCGAATTTCTGATTTGTTTCAGGAATTTTTTAGCCTGAGTTAAGGTAATCTCACGGTCTCTGCCTATTTTACTCAGTTAAAGATTGTTTGGGATGAGATATGTGTTTTACGACCATTGAAATCTTGTTCTTGTTCCGCCTCTGTCTATAGAAAACAAGACTTAGTATTGCGTTACCTTCGTGGTTTAAATAAAAATTTTAGTGTTCCTAAAACTCAGATACTGATGCGCAAACCTTTACCAGATATTAATGAAGTGTTTTACCTTGTTGCCCAACATGAAAGAACCCTTTTCTCTACTGTTAGCTTTGATAGTGAGTCTCATGTTATGTTGGTTGGTCGTTCTTCTGATTCGGGTAGACAAAATTCTAGGGATTATATTTCTAAAAAAAAATTAATGTTTCTAAAAGGCCTCTGTGTGTCCACTGTGGTCTATATGGCCATACTTTCAAAAGATGTTATAAAAAACATGGGTATCCCCTGGGTATAGGACTAGGCCTCAGGTTAGTAAAATGAACCAAGTGGGTTCTGGTTCTGATTCTGGTTCTGATAATGATACTTTTCGAATTGATTTTTTATCTAAAGAAGATGGTTCTGTTTCTAGTTCCCTTACTTTCACTAAAGATCAATATGATGCCCTGATTAGTTTGCTTAATGAGAAAGGCAATTCTTTGCCAACTGGTCCTACTGTGAATAATGTTTCCAAGGTTAATCTACTATCTTCTGCTTTTGATGCTGATCCATCTGATGCTTCATGTGTTATTCTCTCTTGCTTCACTCTTAATAATGTATCATGGATTATTGATAGTGGTGCAACTGATCATATTTGTTGTTCATTAGATTTGTTTTCTAGTTATTCTAAGGTCATTAATAAGTTTGTAAAACTTCCTAATGATCAGTTAGTTCCAGTAAGTCATATAGGAATTGTTACTGTTTTTCAAAACCTTATTCTCAAAGATGTATTTCATATCCCAGGATTTAGTTTCAATTTGATTTCTGTAAGTCAGTTAACAAAAGATAAATTTATTTCTTTGATTTTTAATTCTGGAATCTGTTTTATACAGGATGTGCATCAATGGATGACGATTGGTACAGCTAGTGAGACCACAGGTTTGTACAAATTAAATACCTGCTTTCGAAATGATTCTGATTCTAGTTGCAATTCTGCTTATACTATTGCTTCTATTTGTAATTCTGCTTCAAGCCTTTGGCATTATAGATTAGGACATCCTTCAAAGCAAAGGATGCATTTCTTTTCTATGTTGCATAATAAAATACCTGTTGTGGACTGTTTAGATTGTAATACTTGTCATTTAGCTAAACAAAAGAGACCTTTTTCTTTCAGTAGTTCTGCTTCTGCATCCACTTTTGATCTTGTTCATGCTGATGTTTGGGGTCCTTTTCCCATTAAGAGTTTCTATGGCCATGCTTATTTTCTCATTATAGTAGATGATAAGAGTCGTTTTGTTTGAATTTTTCCCATTAAAATATAATTTGAAGTGTCTAAGTTGATTGTTGATTTCTCTGAAGTAATCCTTACTCAATTTAATACAAAAATAAAATGTATCTGTATTGACAATGCTAAGGAATTTGAAATGCTAGAGTTTTATAAATTTAAAGGTGTTATTCATCAAAATAGTTGCACTTACACTCCTCAACAGAACAGCATTGTTGAACGCAAGCACCAACATCTTCTTGTTGTTGCTAGATGCTTGCGTATTCAAACTTTTTTACCTTTAGATTTTTGGTTGGACTGTGTGCTTCATTCTGCTTATCTAATTAATAGAACACCTACTCCTATTCTTTCTAACAAAATACCTTTTGAAATTCTTTATCAAACTAAACCAACTTTTAATAATTTAAATTTTTTGGATGTCTAGCCTATGCTTCTGTGTTTCTCAAACTTAAAACCAAAATGCACTCTAGATCTAATCAATGTGTCTTTCTTGAATTTCCAAAACATATAAAAGGTTACATGTTATTTGACATTCAAAACAGAACTATTTTTATTTTCAGAGATGTTTTCTTCTCTGAATCCACTTTTTCCTTTTAAGATAGGAAAACTTAATTCCTCTTCTGAAATCATTTTCTTATAATTGAATCGAATTTCTCTATTGAAGATTTCCCTAGTTCAGATTCTATTGATACTCAAAATTTTGACTCACAGTCTGCACCAGCATCACATCAAAATGCACCAGATTCACCATTATCACAGTGTACACCAGATTCACCAGTGGATCAGTTTGTTGAAGTTTCTCTAGCTGAAAGTCAGCATGTTCAGTCACCAGCTAAGCCTAATAATGTTCTTCATCCTCGAAGGTCATCAAGAATAGTTAGGCTGCCTTCTAAGCTTGATGACTACCACATTGCTTTACCAGGAAGCAAAATTTCTTCTCATTCAACACCTCATAGCATTGCTCAGGTCCTCTTTTATGACCATATTTCTTTTAATCATCAAGCATATATTAATAATGTTGATATATTAAAAGAACCAAAAAATTATAAAGAAATTATTAAACATACATGTTGGAAAGAAGCCATGAATGAAGAAATTCTTGCTTTAGAGAAGAATAACACTTGGAACCTAGTTCCTTTACCTAGTGGCAAGCAAACCATTGGTTGTAAGTGAGTTTATAGAACCAAACTTAAGTCTGATGATAGTTTAAAGAGATATAAAAGCAAGACTTGTTGCTAAAGGATATACTCAACAACCAGGACTATATTTTTTGAACACTTTTAGCCTCATTGCTAGAATCACTACTATTAGAACTCATGTTGCTCTTGCTTCTGCTAAGAATTAGCATCTACAACAGTTAGATATCAATAATGCTTTTTTTCCTAGTTATTTTCATGAAGAGGTCTATATAGATCCTCCCTCTGGTTTTCTTCCTAGTGATTTTGGTCTCGTTTGCAAGCTCAATAAAAGTTTATATGGCCTAAAACAAGCAAGTAGGGAATGGAATGAGCGTTTAACTATAGCTTTAAAAAATTAGAATTTCATTCAAGCTTCTTGTGATTCTTCTTTATTTTTAAAAGGGATGGGTGATAGTTTTATAGCCTTAGCTGTCTATGTCGATGATATTATACTAATGAGTCCTAGTTTGGCTTAAATTAATACTATTAAAATGTTCTTACATTCCACCTTTAAAATTAAGAATCTAGGTGTTCTTAAGTATTTTTTAGGCTTTGAAATAGCTCGATCAAAAGAAGGTATTAACCTCTGCCAACGAAAGTACACTCTTGATCTTTTGGAAGAAACTGAATTTTTTAGTTCTAAACCTGCTTCAACACCTTTTAATGATAGGAATAAACTTTCTAAGTTAGATGGTGTTCCCTTGGATGATGTTACCTTTTATAGACGTTTGATAGGAAAGCTCTTATATTTGACTAACACTCGGCATGATATAACCTTTGTTGTTAATCACTTATCTCAATTTCTTTCAGCTCCTACTGATGTTCATCTTTCTACTGTACATAAGATTTTAAGATATTTAAAAGGCACTCCTGGCCAAGGGTTATTTTTCTTGCAAACAATGATCTGAAATTAAATGCTTTTTATTCTGATTAGGCATCCTGCCCTGATTCCCGCAAATCAACTACAAATTTCTGTATTTTTCTTGGTTCTACATTAATTTCATAAAAATCTAAAAAATAGTCTACTATTTTCAGGTCCTCCACATAAGCTGAATATAGAGCTCTTGCGACTGTAACCTGTGAACTACAATGGCTATTATTTCTCCTTTCTGACTTGCATTTACCTTCTCAATCTGCAAATTTTTATTGTGACAATTTGTCTGCAATTAAAATTGCAGAGAATCATGTCCAACATGAGCGCACAAAGTATATTGAAATTGACTGTCATTTGATCCGAGAGAAACTTCACCAAGGGATGCTGCATCTTCTGCCTGTTTCCTCTTCGAACCAACTTGTTGATTGCTTTACAAAGGCTTTACCACCAGCTTCATTTCGTCAGTCTATTTCTAAGTTACGCATTCACAATGTGTATACTCCAACTTGAGGGGAGCTGTTAGGATATTGGTTAAAGTTTAGGTTAGTTAGTCGATTAGGTTCTTTATTAGATTCTTTATTTTCTTTTATTTTCTTTATTTCTATATATATATATATATATATATGTATGTATGTATGTATGTATGTATTTTTGGATATTGTATAATTCAATTTTGAGTTATTAATAAAAATAAAACATTTTCTCTCACTTCAACCGTTCACTTCTCCCAAATCCATCTCAGTCGTTTCTTCTCCTAAAATTTCTTATTCGATAACAAAAACTTTAAACCCAATTTCTTCTCCTCTTCGCAAAATTACAGATTCAACAACTAACTCTATATTAGCCATAAGTTGTACAGATATAAGTTAGTCTTCTCTTGAAGATATTACAGCTTTTTCAATGAAATTAACAAGTATGACGTCTCTCTTTCGTTACATTGGATTTTTAGAAAGAATCTAATATAATAGCCACGTCAATACATTAACGATCAACGTTACTCAAACAGTTAAATTGATGTAATTCGTAAATTCGAAAGTTCAAATTATTTGTATTTTTCGTAGCAGGACTAAAGTGATTTGTTGATACGAAGCAAGAGATAAAAATACCCTTAAGCCTAACATAAAAATATACTCGGGTTATACAACTTTCAATCCAGAGACGAAATTTAACAAGGAAATTCATGAACACTAAAAACTAGAAAAATAAAATCCCAACACATGAAATCGAAAGTCTTTCTCAAATCAATTTTTAGAACACACCGTGGAGAAAAATTATAAAATTTATTGTTGAAGTGTTAAAGTAACGTTTTAATTATAGTCTATAGGTCAAATTTAATATTAATATTTTTTACGTTTTAAGTCACCTGTTTAACCAAAATAAGTAGTAGAATGATAATTTTGTGATAAACTATAATATTAAAACGAAAAAAAAAATTGATATACAAGCTTGTTATTTTTAGGTTTAGGATATTAGTTTAGTGATAAATTATAATATGTAATTTTTTATACAAATTGTGTATTAAAATATAATTCATATTAATAATTATTTTAAAAACAAAGGATAATATTAATAATTATAAGAAAAAATTTCAACCTCAGTAATAAAAGAAGTATAACATAAATCTTATCTTATATAAATTCGAAGGTGAACATTTGCATTAAAATCTATCCCCTGAATACAAATTATTATACCAACATTAATTACTACAGGTGTAGTACTCCAAGATCATTATGCTGGTCGTGTTTTCACTTCATAGGCCTCATTGACACTCTAAACTTTTCCCCCTGGTTTTCACTTTCTTCAATGTAGTTCAGTCCCTCTCTCTCTCTCTCTCTTCTCTTCTTTGCCCACCTTTTGTTTCTCTCTCCTATTCTGCAATTCTTGTTTTCATTCGGATTTTCTTTCCTTTTTTCCTTTATAATCTGTCCCAACCTCTCTATTCTTTTACAAATCCCGCCTTATTCTCCTTTTTCTTGTTTTCAACACCCTTTCTTATCTCACTTTCTCAGAATCTCTCTCTTTTTTTCTTTCTAAATCTCTGCAATCCCCTCATAAAAGAGAGAGAAAAAATAAAGCGTTCAAGCTCAACACAAATGAAGGTCTGTTTCCATCTCCGGGATGATCTCCTTTATCGGATTTCCAATGCTTTTTTGCTTTTTAATTTGGTCTCGTTTTCATGTTCTTTTTTCGTAAACGAATTGTTCTTGAATTCGGGTTTGATCATTAAAAGAAGATGACTTTAATGGGCCATAACAATCAAGTGTGTCCCTTTCACTGGATTTTTTATTTTTATTTCATTCTCTTCAGCTATAATAAAATATAAATTCTGGGTTTTGCTTGTGGGGTGTTGTTTTTCTATGAATCCATAGAATCTTTGGGCTATGTTCACTTTGGTTTTTTGCAGAAATGGTACTGAAACAGATCTCTTTTGTTATTGCAGAAGATTGTGCTGAAGCTGGATTTGCATGATGACAAAGCCAAGCACAAAGCTTTAAAAACAGTCTCAACTCTTGCAGGTACATACGTAAACACAGAAAAATGATGGGATTTCTTAATTATATCATATCTGTTTGGATTTTAAACTTTACCTTGGATTGTTATTTGTTTAAAACCCTCAATTTCTTCATGTTGGCGGTGATTTGTTCTTAATTTCTGTGATTTTCTACATGTTGTGTTGTTCTTTTGAGTATGGGAAAAGAATGGTTTGTTTCTTCAATTAATTGGATTGTTTTTTCTATTTGCTTTGCGAATTCGGTAGGAATTGATTCCATTGCCATGGATATGAAAGCGAAACAATTGACGGTGATCGGGACGGTTGATGCTGTAAGTGTGGTGAGGAAATTGCGCAGGAACTGGTCGACCAATATAGTATCAGTAGGACCAGCAAAGGAGCCGGAGAAGAAGGAAGAGCCGAAGAAAGAGGAGCCGAAGAAGGAGGAGCCGAAGAAGGAAGAACCAAAGAAAGAAGAGGAGCCGAAGAAGGAAGAACCAAAGAAAGAAGAGGAACCGAAGAAGGAAGAGGAGCCGAAGAAGGACGAGGAGCCGAAGAAAGAAGAACCCAAGAAAGAGGAGGAGGAGGAGAAGAAGGAAGAGGAGAAACCGGCACAACCGCAGCCGCAACCGCAGCCACCGGTGGATCCGGTTTTGGAGCTTGTGAAGGCCTACAGAGCATACAATCCTCAGATGACTACTTATTACTATGTTCAAAGCATGGAAGAGAATCCGAATGCTTGTGTTATTTGTTAACTTGGGTCGGGAAGAAGATGAGTGTTTTTTTCAGATATTGGTGATGGATTCAATGAATGCGATGAATGAGAATATGAGGCAAACAAAGAAAAGAAGTTTGTATATAGATGGTGATCCTTTTTTGGCTTTAATGTATCAGTTAAGGTGTTGTGTAGGGACTAGAGTGAATAAATGGAAACTTGGAGAACTTGTTTTGAACAAGAAATCAACCATTTTTCATGTATGCAATCTATACTGCTAATTCTGCTTCTTTTGAATCCTCCTCTTGAGCTTAAATGAGTTCGGGTTCGAATTTTTTTTTGAATCGAATTCATGTTGCCATCTCTATGCTCGTTTTTATGTATCGAAAAGCAAACATTCTATCTCTTCGATAGTTTTTTTTTTTTTTTTTGATCTAGTAAGCCACATTTATTCAATCTAATCAACAATTTGAACTAATTAGTTTAGCCGGAAAAAGGAATAAAAACACACATTAACTATTTTGATGCATCATTCCACATGAAGACTACATCATGGGCTAGCCCAACTCATGTATTAAAATTGAAAAGAAAAACATGTGACACCATTTATATTTAAAAAAAAAATCATATTTCCTCGACTTAATATAAAATTTGACCCCTAAATCAATTTGCCAACTAAATTATCATTTTCGTCCAAATTTATCCTAATATTAAAAATAAGTCTAAAGAACGTTATTCGTATTATTTGACGCCAATATTTTTGTTGGAGTAAAATGGGACACAAATAAGGATGTAAATGAACAGAGCGTTCGACAAATTGTTTTTAAACTGTTTGTATAATGTTCGTTTATTAAGTTAAATTGACGAGTACGGACAAAATTTTTATGCCCGTTTAATAAACGAAGTAACATGAACAAAGGTGTGTTTGGTTCGTTTATGTTCACGAACAAGCTTGTTTATTGGCTCGTTTACTCGATTACCTTTTTTTTTAATTTTTACATTTTAAATATTGGTGAATGTATGAACTAATTTGAACAGATGGTGAACTTTGGAGTTCAAACTGTTAAGCCTAATGAGCTTAAGGACTAGTGGGGTAATTTCACCATTTGGGCAAACATGTTAGTAGACATATAAACGAAACATGTTCACAAACAGTAAACAAAAGAACACAAACACCTTAAAAATAAATAAACAAACATGTTATTAAAAAAATTAAACGAAATGAACATGAACATCTTTAAAAATAAATAAACGAACATGAACATAGCCTTATTCGTTCAAGCTCGATTTACACCCTAGACACAAATAATAGTTTAAGGAAAAACGAGCAAAAAAAGTACAATGCAAAAGTGAAAAAAAAAAACAGATATACTTCAAAGATTAAATTAATAAATCGTGAATTAAACTTTTTCCAATTTACATCTTACAAATAAAATCAATACTTACAATGAAATGCAGTGAGATTTATTTAAAAAGACTAAATTCAAAAATAAGCCCTGAAATTTACCATCTATTTATTTTAGATGCCTAAAATATTTTCCCTCAAACTAGTTGCCTAACTTTACATGTTATCACCATCAAACTATCATTTTTAAAATTTTTGCCTTTTGTTTTGAAACTTTTACATTTTAAAATAGAAAAATTAAAAAAACTAAAAACCAACATAAAGATCCAAAAAAATATTATAAAAATGATTTGTGGCAATATGTGACACCACCAATAAATTTAAAAAACTGTTAAATTTAACGAGTAATACTGATTAAAAAGATGAATTGATAAAATTTTCAAATACAAAAGCTTAATTGGGACAAAAGATCAAAAGACTTAATTATGAACTTTTAATGCCTTAAACATATTATTATTCAGGAAAATTTTACAACGGGCGACAAACATTGATGAACACCACTAACGATGAACACCGATGAATACCATTAATTTTTTAAAATAAAATTAAAATCTAAAGGACTAAAATTATAATTAAAATTATCTCTTAAAAAATAAAAAATCAAATTTAATAGTTATTTTATAATATTTTTTAATAGGTTAGAATCAAATATACTCAATTCTCCTAAACCCTAACAAAATCAATCTCTTAAAAAAATAGAAATTAGTTTATAATTTTTAATAGATTAGAATCAAATATACCAAATTCTCATATTATTGATTCTAATCAATTAAAAAAATTATAAACTGATTTTTATTTTTTTTAAGAGATTGATTTTGTTAGGATTTAGGAGAATTGTGTATATTTGATACTAACCTATTAAAAAAATATTATAAAGTAATTATTAAATTTGATTTTTATTTTTAACAGATAATTTTAATTATAATTTTAGTCCTTTAGATTTTTAAAATTTAAAAAAAATTAATAATATTCATCGGTGTTCATCGTTAGTGGTATTTATCAATATTCATCGTGGTAGACTAATCCTATTTTTTATGCCAAGTTATCAACATTAACTCTTCGGCCTAACAATTGCCACTATATAAATAAATAAAAATAACAAACTCTTGAGCCTAATCCACGTTGGTTGTGGATTGGTGACAAAGCAGAAAGTCACGTGTGCACAATATATCTCTAATAATGGAGAAATTATTAGATGGATTCGGTTCACCACATCATCTGTGGTCTCAACTAATAAGGTTCATCCACTTTAAAATAACTATCCACTCTCTATCAACATGTAAAAAAAAGGTGATGATTCACCCTGAAAAAAATGACGTAATGAGTCGGGTCAATCTAATAATTTTTCCTAATTATCTTAACCAATAACAGTATACATTCAATGCACTCGTAAACTAATTTTGTGGTGCATGTAACATATTGGATCACTTCCACGTCACTCTTTTCGAGTACTTTATCCATTCGCTTGAAATTGTAGTTTGATTGACAATAAATTTTATTGGTATATGATGATCTAAGATCGAATATAAAGACTACGTCAGAAAATTATTTAAGAGATGTCATTTTTCTTGAATTATATTTAAGGGTTGTCAATTATTTTATAAATGGTTGTTATTTATTTATATTTTTAATATTTTTATATGTAAATTATATAGAATTTTTTTATCCCAAAAAATTTTGGGTGTCATTTGACCACCCATTTTAATAGGTGGCTCCACCCCTGGTCAAACATGTTTAAATTTTTAATATCCTCTAATTTATAGGTGGAGAGAGATTTGAATGGTATAGACATTGTATATTGAATGTTAAAAAAATTGTTAGTTTAGTAGTTAAAATATAGGTTATTTTAAATGCTTAAGATTTTAAAAATTACTTAAATTAGGGGGGAAATATCAATTACACGTTAAGGTTTGACATAATATTCTTTTTCTATTTAAAAATAAAATTATAGATCTTAATATTCATTTTTCCCATTTTCACACTCTCCCTCGAAATTAGTCTCTTATGCCAAAAAGAAAAGTTAATGGATAGGCAGATTCTTTTGGAAAACTAAATATTTAAAAAGTTCATATAACAAAAAAGAGAGAGTATAAAATAGGGATGGCAACGGGGCGGGGCGGGGCGGGTTTTTGGCCGCCCCGACCTATAAGATACTATACCCGATCCCGCCCCGCCCCGAATAAAAATATTAATTTACCCGCCCCGCCCCGCCCCGATACAATAACCCTTAAACCCGACCCCGCCCCGACCCGCCCCGAAAAATTAAAAAAAAAATAATCTTCGTCGACGGTAAATGTTAGATTCGACCAATCTTCCACCACAATCACAAATTATGGTTTCAAGGGACTTCAAACTTATATAAAAAAAATAAAATAAAACCAATTTTAAATTATACACGTGTTAAACTACATATTTAAAAGAATAAACTTGAATCATTGACCGTTAGAATCGAATATATCAAAACTTGAACAACATCTAACAAAATTTTACAAAATGTACGAACCAAAACAAAAACAAAAAATAGCTCAAAACACATAAAAATATTTAAATATAATGATATTTTTTTATAAATATAAT
This sequence comes from Hibiscus trionum, assembly GCA_030270665.1. Classification (NCBI taxonomy): domain Eukaryota; kingdom Viridiplantae; phylum Streptophyta; class Magnoliopsida; order Malvales; family Malvaceae; genus Hibiscus; species Hibiscus trionum. The sequence goes on from BSYR01000012.1 coordinate 4,282,490, forward strand.
AAAAATATATATAAAAATATAAAAATATACCGGGGCGGGGCGGGGCGGGGAATTTCTAGCAAATACCCGAACCCGCCCCGCCCCGACTTCATGCTTTTTCCGCCCCGCCCCGCCCCGCCCCGATCCCCGAAATTTTAGGAAAAATACCCGGTCGGGTCGGGTCGGGGCACCTCGGGTCGGGTCGGGGCCGGGTATTTTTGCCATCCCTAGTATAAAAAGCCTTTGATTTTTTTAGAAAAAAATTAATTAAGTTCTTTAAGCCTTAAGCCTAACTGTCTAAATTTATTTTTTTTTCCAAAAGAGTAAGGACTCGTTATACTCTTAAATCTAAGTGTCAATTTAGGGGTGAGTAAAATTCGACTCGACTAAAAAAATTAATTTTTTTTTATTCAACTCGAGGCGAGAAAATTCGGCTCGTCTTGACTCTACTCGAAATTTCATAAACTCGACTCGAAAAAATTTCAAATAAAGTATGAGTTGTAAAATAAAAAATTGAATAACTTAAAATTTTTAATAATTAGTAGATTAATTTTTAAGTTCGATTCGAGTCCCTCAATTTTTCCTTACCAATAAAAAAATATAAAGAAATATATGCCACATATGAATAAATATATATGTGCACATCTTATATGATTAAAGAAAGTGGTTTAAATTAGAATCAAATCGTATTATAACATAATAAATAATTACAATTAAATTTGTATAGCAACGCAAAAACTCCACTCAACTCGAATTTTATAAACTCGACTCGAATCGAAAAAAATTAAATAAAGTTTAAATTGTAAAATATAAAGCGTCAACTCAAATAACTCGAAACTTTTAACTCGACTCGATCAAACGTTCGTCCAATTTCATCCCGTGTCTTAGTTTTAGTGGAGAGAGTGATTGAGATTTTGTGTGGGCAAATCAAAATCTAGAGCTTAAATCTATAACGTGGATAAACTACATCAATAATTATCTAACTATTACTATTTTTTTATTTCGGCCATCTTTTTTTTGTAAATTTAATCATTAATAATATTTTTTTTAATTTTGATCACCAACTATTAAATTTTTATTAAAATTAACAAAAATGATGACATGACCAGATATAATAGTAGTTTTAGTTCTCAAAACTTAAATATTCTATTAATTAATTTTTTTGTTCAAAATAGTTGAATAAGTTTATCCTTCAATATTAAAAACAATTTAAATAGAGAAATCAGATTGTATAATTAATTTCCAGACATGAATAGAAATTCGAACTAAAAGATATTTTGTTCGATACAAATTATTTAAGGATCAATTAATTAATTAATTAATAAAAAATCATATATAATACGCAAATACCATTTGCATTGATGTGGTACTTTTACCTATAGTATTGTTATTGTTATCATAAGTTGATAAAACCATAGCAACTCAATTATTCATTTAATGGATAAAAGGCCAACAAATTTTATATATTTATAATGTACCCATCAAGTGATCATACTAAGAAAAGAATGTTATTTATTTTAAGTAATTTGGGTTCAAGTATCGTATTTACACGTTATGTTGTTAAAAAAATTAAAATTAAATAACCAATTATAATTTATTATCACACTAGATAGTTCAAAATATATATAATCGGAACTACATGTGTTTCAATTAAATTGAATTAACCAAATTAAATCGACTTTGCATAATTTTATTGATTTAGATAAAATGTCATGATCACATCATGTTCCATTGCATGTCCTAATTGTGTTTATCCAGAATTGAGTGCATATTATTTTTGTCTGAGTCTGCATCCCACCTAACAATATTAAAGTTTCAAATCAAATTCTATGATAAATTAGAGGATGAGTCTACCACGTGCGACGAACATTGATGAACACTACTAACGATGAACACCGATGAACATCATTAATTTTTTTTAATTTTAAAAATTTAAAAGACTAAAATTATAATTAAAATTATCTCTTAAAAAATAAAAATCAAATTTAATAATTACTTTATAATATTTTTTTAATAGGTTAGAATCAAATATACCCAATTCTCCTAAACCCTAACAAAATCAATCTCTTAAAAAATAGAAATCAGTTTATAATTTTTTAATAAATTAGAATCAAATATACCCAATTCTCATATTATTGATTCTAATCTATTAAAAAATATCTTTTAGTTCGAATTTCTATTCATTATTTAAAAAATAAAAATATCTTTTAATTTGACCCTATCAGTTTATAATTTTTTAATTTGACCCTAGCAATTAGATCCTCGGATGGAAATAGAGCACCAGGACCGGATGGGTTTAACCTGCAGTTTTATAAATGTTTCTGGCCTAGTGTTAGGAAGGGAGTGTTGGAGTTTTTTGATGACTTTTATTCTGGCAAACTACTGGATGAGAAAACCAATCAGTCCTATATAGCACTTATTTCGAAAGTAGCGAATCCGAGGAAGATTGAAGATTACAGGCCTATTTCCTTAGTGAGTAGCTTGTACAAAATATTGGCGAAAGTTTTAGCCCGAAGGCTTGCGGTTTGTTTGGAGGAAGTGGTGGGGGAGACCCAATTTACTTTTGTTGCGGGTAAACAAATAGTAGATTGTTCACTAATAGCAAACGAAATAATCGACGACTTGAGGAAAAGAAATCATTGTGCTGTTATTCTTAAGGCCGACTTCCGACGTGCCTACGATACAGTTTGCTGGAACTTCTTAGAATTTACCCAGGAAAAAATGGGCTTTGGAAATGTATGGAGACGCTGGATTAGAAATTGCATTTCTACACCATGCATTTCAGTGTTAGTAAACGGGGTCCCTACAAAACCCTTTTCGATCAAACGTGGCCTCCGACAGGGGTGCTCCCTGTCACCGTTGTTGTTTAATCTTGTGAGGGAAATGCTAAGCTCGATTATTAAGAAAGCGGTTTCCCTGAAAATAATCGAAGGTGTAAAGGTGGGGCAAAGCAGTTTGGTTTTAACGCACATCCAATTTGCGGACGATTTGATCGTCTTCAATAATGGAAATGAAGAGCAAGTCAGAAATATCATCAGGATATTGAAGATTTTTGGGCTGTTTTCAGGTTTGAATTTAAATATGACCAAAACTAAAATTTATGGGATTAACATGGAGGCTGAGGTTCTGTGCAGGTTAGCATCTTCGACAGGTTGTAGTGCCGGATCTCTACCATCCACGTATCTTGGGCTGCCTCTTGGACGCAGCAAAGGCAACGCGGATGTGTGGAAACCAGTTTTTGAAAAGATGGAAAAAAGGCTCGAAGGGTGGAAGAAGAACAACTTATCTTTTGGTGGAAGGCTAACATTATTAAAGTCTGTTCTATCTAATTTGCCGATATATTATCTTTCGATGTTTGAAATGCCCAAATGTGTAGCAAAGAAGTTTAATGGCCTGATTGCTAATTTCTTCTGGAAAAGAAATAATGGCAATTGCATTCGGTGGGTTAAGTGGGAGAATGTGTGCAAGCCGAGATCGTGTGGTGGATTGGGCGTGCGTGATTTCCGTTTAAAGAATAGGGCGCTACTGAATAAATGGGTATGGCGTTACGGTAGCAAAAAGAATAGCTTATAGAGGCGAGTGGTAGATGCGAAGTATGGAATGGAGAAGTCGGGACTAATTCCAATGAAGAAAGGGGGAAGGAAATGTTCATGGATTTGGAAAGACATTATAAAACCTCTTAACAATTCTGCTGATATCTTCACAAAGTCGCTTAGACTTTTATTTGGTGATGGCAGCTCCATTGATTTCTGAAACGACTATTGGACTGACGTTAGCTCATTAAAAGGGGCGTTTCCGAGGATCTTTGCGGTTGCGATCAAGAAGGAAGGAAAGGTAGCCGAGTTTGGTTCTATGGAAGATGGTGTATGGTCATGGAAAATTGAGTTGCGTCGCATGTTTTTCGATTGGGAAATTGACATATGGGACGAGTTTATATGTGTGTTGAACAGAGCGGTCCGCAGCCCAGCACTGGAGGACAGGATAAGATGGATAGGGGGAACAAGTGGGTTGTACTGTGTTAAGGATTATTGCAACGCCTCATTAGTTAGCGAAGAACAATCAGACAGTGTTTGGCCAAAGATTTGGTTAAACGTCGCTCCCTTGAAGGTCGAAACTTTCCTATAAAAAATAATTTAATTAAATTTTTAAGAGAATTCAACAATTCATTGAATTGAATTGAATCGATGATGGTAAAATTATTTTTAATGGTATATGGTTTAGGATATATGTTTAAGAGTTTAAGGGTTTAAGGTTTAATAGTTTGGGTTTTAGATTGATGGTTAAGGGTTAAATTATTTTTTATAAAGAATAGGGTCAAATTAAAATAATATTTAAATAATGAAGGTTCAATAGAAATACGGAAATATGTGAGGTACTAAATATATAGTTTACCCTTATTAAAAAAATAAAATTTTAATATATATAAAAATTTTATTTTTTTAATTGAATTTTTAAAAATAAATATTAATTGTATGATGGGTCCTTAAAATTTTAAATCTTTATTAGTTAATTTAATGGTGTTCAGCATTAGTGGTGTTCAGCGATGTTCGTCGCACGTGGTAGACTCATCCATTAGATAATTAAACCAATAATAATCTAAGATCTAGCAGGGGCAATCCTACATCTACCTAATGAGTAGATTACTCAGCTGAGGTGGCACATAATTTGTTAACTAATAAATATAATATAATATATATTTTAATAAACAATAAATGTAATACAATTAATACACTTTTTTTAAATTTTATCAATAAATAATTTTCAAGATTATAACTACAATATAATTAATATATCTTTATCTCATAAACAATTTTCATAATTATAAACGTAATTTAATTAAATATTTTTTTAATGGAATATTTTATTTTTTTAAATATAATAAGAAGAGAAACTAAGCTAACTAAAAAATATTTTGACCCATCGTAATATCATGTTCCGCTAGTTTTCGGATCAACGAGTACGATCTTGCTTCAAATAATAGCCATCGAAGAAATATTATAATTCGAAATTAAGATGAAATAGTTGATTTTTGTTCTTTTAGAACAAAAAAAAATAGTCAATAGTTCATGTATTCTAATTTTGGTAGTTTCGATTCATGTATTTTTTTAAAAATAAAATTGGTGTGATTACATGATAGTATATATATTCATACTTTTTTAACAATTTGATAGGCATACAAATAGATTTTGCAGACAAAGTTGCTCCAACTCATGTCCCTTAAAATAAACATAATATAATCTCTCTTTCCACTAAAACTACTCGTTGGGTTCGATTCATATACTTTTTAATTTTTAAAATTTCAGTTCACTCATAATAGCAAGACATTATAACTAAATCATATGACTTAAATTTATCAAACTGAAAAAAAAATAGAACAAGCGGCACGCACACACCGCTGCACATTATTAAAACTCATAAATGAATGTTAAAATTTATAGTGACTTAATATAAAATTAACCATATTAATAATCATTCCATGTAATCTAAATTACCAAACAAATTTAACTGAGTAGTAAACATAAGAAAAAGGTGGGGCTGTGAGGAGGCGAGTGACTCATGGGTGCCAACCAAAAATTCGATAATATTGTTATCCTTTTGTTTTTATTCAATCTTTGGTGGGTTGTAACTCATATCTTATGTTCTATATTAAAATCAATTATTGTTTTTAAATTGATGATCAATTTATCACTTTTTTTAAAAATAAAATTAACGATATGATAAAATAAAATAAAAATTTAAATTCAAATTCAAATTCCTGCCACACACAGAATATCACAATTGATTTATAATTCTACCATTATAACAAATATTTACAATTTAAAAACAGAAGAAGAAGAAGAAGAAAAGAAAGGAGAACCCAAATGACAGATGCAAAATTAGAAAATTTTTGTAAAAAATTAAAAAAAAAATTCAAACTCCCGATATCGTTTGACAGTCTTTTTAACGTAGTTAGTTTGAGGTCTAGATTATAAAATCATGTGTTTTTTAACATGATTAGTTGTATATTGAGTCCTTACAGATTTTAATATTTTTAATAATTATTAAAAAATAATAATGTTCAACGGTGTATTGCGTTAGTGATGTTCAGCGGTGTGCGACGTCCACTCTAGACTCATACATTGAAGAATGAGACCACTCGTTGGGTTCGATTCATGTACTTTTTAAATTTCGAAATTCCAATTAACTCATAATATCAAGACAATATAACTAAATTATATGACTTAAAATTATCAAATTGGAGAACGAGTACTATATCTATAAGTAACATATAATATATGGAACATTTTAATTTAATAGATTTCATAATTATTAGTGGTCCTAAACCATTTAGATGGTTCATGTCCTGGGCAGACGAGCCGGAATATGATGCTGTTGTCGATGCTGCAGTCTCCCAAGCTAAAGGTAAAGGGATCAGCTCTGTCTTAAAGGCCTGTAAGTCCCACTCCCAATCCTGGTATCAATCCCGATTGAAAAAAAACTTGGCCTCGAGCTCGTGCCTGGAAAAATCCATCTCGGATTTGGAGAACCTTGCCCAAGAAGGGAAAGCATCCTCTGACCAGTTGAAAGAGTTAGTGTCCCTTAGAGGAAGGTTATGGGCTAGCTATCGTAAAGAGGAGAGAGATTGGATCCAGAAGTCTCGGATTAGATGGTCAGTTGAAGGAGATAGAAACACTAGGTTCTTTCACTTGGTGGCATCTGCTAGGCGAAGGGCGAATCTGATATCTCAATTACATGTCGATGGTGGTGTTGTGAGCAATCCTAAAGAAATAAGGAAGGTGATCTTCAATTTTTTCAGCGAAGTGTATAACAAGTCAGATACTATTGCAGTGGCTAATTTGGCGTGTGAGATGAAGATGATCGACACAACTTCTGCTTCTAAGTTGGAGGAAGGTTTCTCTGAAAACGAAATTAAAACAGCAGTGTGGGCATTGGATAGCTCTCGAGCCCCGGGGCCGGATGGCTTCAATTTGGGCTTTGTTAAACGCTACTGGAATAGACTGAAGGATGATATTTGTCGGTTTTTTAGTGATTTTCATGGAGGCATAATGTCAGATACTTCGATTAATCAGTCATTCATCGTCCTAATACCAAAGATCAATTCGCCTAGATCCATGGATGACTATAGGCCCATCAGCTTAGCCGGGTGTTTGTATAAAATTCTGGCGAAGGTTCTGTCTATCAGATTAAATGGAGTCATGAAGGACATCATCGGAGAAACTCTGTTTGCATTCTGCCCTGGTAAGCAAATACTTGACTGCGCTTTGATATCCAATGAAATAGTCGATTATGTGAAGAAGAGGGAGAGGTCGGGTATTATCTTTAAAGCTGGTTTTAAAAGGGCATATGACTCTGTAGATTGGGGTTTTTTGATGGTTGTCTTAAAGAAGTTGGGTTTTGGCGATAAGTGGAGACAGTGGATCATGATGTGTATTTCGTCTGCTAGAATCTCAATTTTGGTTAATGGATCTCCGACGCAGTTTTTCTCAATAAGCAGAGGGCTCCGCCAAGGATGCCCATTGTCCCCGTTGCTGTTCAATCTCGTTGCTGAAGCCTTGAGTGCTCTCATCAAAAAGGCTGTTAGCAAAGGTTTCTTTGATGCTGTACATATTGGCAATAGCAATGTCAGAGTCTCGCATCTGCAATTTGCAGATGATCTGATTCTCTTTTGTGGAGCTAGTAAGATGCAGGTGAAGAATGTGATAAGACTTCTAAAGGGGTTTGAGTACGCATCTGGGCTTCGACTTAATCTGCAAAAGTCAAAACTGATAGGAGTGAACATGAACACTGAAACTTTAGAAGCTTGGGCAGTCGCGGCTGGTTGCTCAACGGAAAAGCTCCCATGTACTTACCTTGGATTGCCTCTCGGCAGTCCTAAAAATTCTGCTGTCTTGTGGTCACCGGTGGTTGATAAGTTCAAAAGAAGAATGTCGGGATGGAAGGCAAGGCTGCTGTCTTTTAGTGGGAGATTGGTGCTAGTTAAGTCGGTACTGTCGAACCTCCCGGTGTACTATTTATCTCAATTCGAAATGCCTGCAGCAAACTCTGAGCAACTCAATAAAATGATCGCTAGGTTTGTTTGGGGAAGTCCAGAGAGAAGAACAATCCACTGGGTCAAGTGGAAAGTCATATGTAGACCAAAAAACAAAGGGGGATTGGGCATGATGGACTTGAAACTTAAGAATATGGCCCTTTTAAATAAATGGCTTTGGCGTTTTGGTGCGGAAAATGAGTCCTATTGGAGGAAAGTTATTCAAGCAAAATATGAGAAGGATTCAGATGGACTTATGCCTCTTAATCTAAACAGTAAAAAAAAATCATGGATTTGGAGAAGCATCATTTCTCCTCTAAGCAACGTAGCTGATCCTTTCCTAAGTAATATAGTTCTTGTTGTGGGCGATGGTAAGACCATCAGATTTTGGGAGGATGCGTGGGTAGGATGCGCCTCCCTCAAAGCTAGATTCTCGCGAATATACGCTCTGGTAGTTAAAAAAGATGGAAAAATCGAAGACTTTGGCAGTATGGAAAATTCGAGTTGGAGGTGGAATATTGTTCTTAGAAGGAACCTGTTTGACTGGGAGATCCCACTGTGGAGGGAATTCATGAGTGCTATTAACTACGCTAAGCCAGGAAGGTTCCAATAGGACAGTGTGAGGTGGAAGGGGGCTTCAAATGGTGTATATAGTCTGAAAGACTTGTGCAGGCTGATGGGCGACACGAGCTTAGTAAGGGATCAAACTTGGGATATGGTTTGGGCAAAGCTAGCTCCTCCGAAGGTGGAATGCTTCACTTGGAAGCTTGTACATGAAAGAATCCCTACAAAATCAGAATTGATTAAGAGAGGTATGATTGCTAACTCATCTCCATTATGTGTTCTTTGTGGGGTAGCCATAGAAACGCCTAATCACCTATTTTGCGAGTGTGGTTTCACGTGGTCACTATGGCAAAAATGGTGCAATGTATGGCAAGTAAACTTGGTCATGCCAAGCAAGCCTAGGCAGCTGTTGGTGTGGTGGTTTGATTTCCAACCGAGCCTGAGTGAAATCAAGGTGTGGAGACTATCGTTTTTCTGTATGGTGTGGACCATATGGTTAGGCAGAAATGAAGTTTTGTTTAAAAAGAAATCTGCAACGGTTAATGGTCTTTTCGATCTGATGGTGCTGAGATTAGCCTGGTGGTGTAGAGCTAAGTGGCCTAACTGCTTAGGTTCCATCTCCGATGTATGTCATATGCCTTAATGTTCACTTCGGTAAACATCAGGGAAACGAGGGTAACCATTTCTTGCTGGAGCCCCCCGTCAGAAGGATATCTTAAGTTTAATGTGGACGGTGCCGCCTTGGGTAGTTTTGGAGCAGCAGGTATCGGGGGAATACTTCGCGACAGTGATTCCAAAATCCTAATGTTATTTTCAAAAAATGCTGGTTTTTTGGATGCAGCAACAGCTGAGATATTGGCCATTGTGGAAGCGTTAAAGCTCTATCGATCATCAAAATGGGCCACGACGGATCATCTCCTAGTTGAGTACGATAGTAGTGAGGTCGTCAAGTGGTTCCTAAATCCATCGACGGCTCCGGGATGCTTCAGGAGGATTATTGAGCCAACTGTGATGGAGGCTGCTGCACTAATGTGGAGTATCAAAGCAATTGCTAGAGAGCTGAACCCAAGTGCGGACAAGCTGGCAAAGAAAGGCATCAACAGAAGTGCAGATCTAGTGTGGTCAGTGGAAGACCATAGTTCCAGGCCCATTGAAGAATTTCCAGGAGGATAGAAGGACCCGTGAAACTTTCCTAGCTGATAGAGTGTCGGGAGGGGATGTTGATACTGGCATTGATTTGCAATGGAGGTACAGGGGTGGTTAAAGAGGTGTAATGGTAGGTTGAGATGGTGCATAGCATATGTTAGTATTGTAGTGCCTATACGTAGTGGCAAGATGGGGTCATAAGTGGTACTAAATGTATTTAGTATGCTGCTAAAAGGTACGGTCCGATGATGTTGGAAGGTCAGAAATAATGTGGCTTGGGATGATGTAATGGTTCCCCTGTGATTTTCAGGCCTCTAACTTGGTGCACTCTTTTTCCCCACCTAGGTTTAGGGGGGTTTTTTAACGAGGCTCGAGTTAGAGGCGCTTTTGCAATAATAATATCTAAATCTTCAAAAAAAAATTATTGTACGGTAAAAAAATTAATTTTTGTCAGATGTAAATATGGCATAATGTAAAAAAAGAAAAACATAATAATTAAAGTTATGTGGCAATAATCTGTGAACGGGACAATGAATAAGATAGAAAGTGAGAGTAGACGAATTCCTTTTGTATATAAATGTAAGAGTATTTGATTTATTTTTTTCTAGACAAAAATTTTGTCTAAATTTAAAAATAAAATTATATAATCATCTATCAAAATAAAATATTTTTTGATCATTTAAAAATAATAAACGTAAAAAAATAAGATTATATTTCCTAAAATTTATATCATATAAATAAAAAAATGATTAAAAACATAATTTTTTTTTGAATTGACAAAAAATGAGCATTAACTAATCTATTAATTAGCAATGTATGTTCTATACAAGTATTAAATATACTCAGGTAGGTATGGGTAGATAAATTAGATAATTAAACCAATAATAATCTAGGATCTAGCAGAGATTTATGTATCACATTCAAACTGCTCGCCCAAAATTTAATTCAGAATACAATGGTTAAAAATTATTCAAAATACTTCGAATTATTTTATTTTTATTTTATATTTTTAATTTACTTAAACTAGTTAATATTATTTTAAAAGTAACCAAGTCTTAGGCCTTGTTTGGTAAATAACGGTTTGAGCTAAAATTAAAGGTTTGAGTTAAAATTAAAGATTTAATCGATTAAATCCGCTAATTTGAATGTTTTGTGAATGACGGACTAGAATAACATATTGATTTGAAACCTCTAATTTTGAAAAAGCTGCTAATATGAGCTTTTTGAAATTAGAAGTTTTGACATAAGAGTTATAAAAACCTCTCTACCCTTAACAATTATAAAAAAATCTCCAAATAGCTTGAAGTTAACCTTTTTTATTTTAATTCTTCACCCTCATGTATTTACATTGTTACATTTGTAAACTTATATTTTTTATTTTTTATTTTAATTGTCACACATTTATATTTGCATATAAATTTAATAATTAATTAAATTCTATTAAAAATAATTATATAAATAATAAATTAATATATAAATCCTTCAAATATGCTTAGTAATGTTATGTTGAAAAATTATTTTTCATTATCTAATTAATATTAATAGATACAAAATAGTGATAACTAATAAATTATTCAAACAAGTATCAAATATAATCATGTCTTTATATATGATTTTTTGTTTAAATAATCAATCAATTATTAGCTATCAGTGTGAAAATGGAACTATGGTAGCCGGAGATAAGTGAACAACAGTGGATACAATGGAGATAAGAGGGGAGATGAGCGTCGGTGGTTGTGGGTTTAACAAAATAAAAGGAAATGAATACTAAAAATTGTATTATGTAAAAACGGTATGAGTTGAAAAGTGATTAAACCTAATTACATCAAACATGCTTTTTGTAACCCCTCATTCCGGTCTGGCCGGATGACCGGTCCGAGTAGGCCACACGGGGAAAACCGAAGAGAAACCCGCTAAGGCTTCCCTTCGGTTAGCAACCCTATTTTTTTTCCTTTAACTTATCTTTTCTAAAGGCTCAATCAAGTTCTATGTGATCACAACAACAGAATGAAAAGCGAAAGACAAACATTCGAACCCAAAACATCATTTAAACAGCCCAATTTTAATCCATTAAACAGGCCGTTTCGAAACACCCTTGAGGCGTATCGAAACGCCTTGACCAGGTCAACTGCTTCAAGTCCCATACGAAGGGGCCGTATCGAAACGGAGGTCAACCGTTCCGAAACGCCCTCAACGGTCAACTTCTCGTGGTCAACGAGATTTTGACCGTTTCGAAACCCTTAGACCCATTTCGAAACGCTTTCATCTCGTTGTTTTCTCAGAATTCCAGTAGCCAAAACGTTCCGAAACCCGTATCGGAACAGGGGCTCACAGTGGCCAAATCGTATCGAAACGCGTTCCGATACGGGGTCCCTGAAGCCTACCCGTTCCGAAACGGCCCAGCTCGTTTCGAAACGCGGGCTGTCTGCAACTTTTGAAAACCAGACTTAGGCGTTTTTCATCAAGTCTAAGGGTCCCAAACGACCTCTAAAGACACTCGACTCAAACATACAAGAACTAGAGGCATACATCCTATGTCAAACATGCTTGAACATACACGGGGCATAGATTGAAACATTTACTCATGGCATTCACACAATGGCAACATTTCATATAATGCATGCTCGTAGACATTGAAAGCCCAAAAGGCACAATCCATCTCAAAGGTTTACATGCTGATCAAAATACAACTTAACATCCACCAAGCATACTACCACACACAAGCATTTGGCAAGACGTAACATGTTTATAACCCAAGTCGAATCATAGACATCAACCACAAGACAACCTAACATGGAGCAATCCTAGGCACATACAGTTAAACAACAAGTCAAGCATGACCCACAATCTATGAAACAAAAGCATATCCATCCATAATTTTAACATGCTTAAAATAACATAAATCCTAAGGAGTTTGACATCATCTCCTATAACTCTATACCCCATTGTTTAGGCATTATTACAAAACACAAATCATACTTGTGCTAGCTCGAGAACTCCAAAGCTCTTCCCTTGCCCGCTTGCCTCCCGAACTCTAACGATCTGCACGTTGGAAATAAAGGAGAGCGTAAGCTACTAGCTTAGTGAGAAAGGCTCTACAAATCCACAACATGCAGTTTTCCAAAACACATTTTATATGCAAGAAAAGCAATGGATGCACGAAGCGACTGTCTCAACAACGACACATGGTTTGCGCAAGCACAACCAACATACACACATGGTGGGACTACACATCACCGTTTCGACTAGTAGATTTCCAATGTGACTACACATCAAAGTACTTTCCTACTAGTCACTACCGGTGGGACTACACATCACCGTAGTTTAGATTACCATCACGTGAGGCACGACTTCAACTCGACTACACATTAACAACTTAAAATGTATATGATAATCACAACATATAACCATTCAACCAATCACAACAACATAGGAGTAGAGAGGCTTACACTCGGGTTTAGGTGAACCCTCAAGGTCCCACCCAAACCCCAAAGATCCCAAAATGTGCACAATTCAAAGATTAACCAACCTACTCACCGTTGTTACCCAAGTGAAGACCGAAGACCAAGCTCAAGACTCCGAAATTCCCGGATTTGTCCCCGAAGCTTCACCAACCAAATTTCTCGCTTCTAAACATTCCAACACAAAGTAAACAATCCCAAATCAGTCCACATTCCGAAATAGTCAACCCAGATTACATACCGAGCACAAGACATCAAATTTTCCATTGAAAACAAACCCAAAATCCATATTTCCGAGCAGCCCCCAAGTGCACCCTAAAACCAATGATTCCAACCCTTAAATTACTCCCTAAATCCTCCAAAACAGCCCTTACACACAGCCTATCCATCGGCCCTCTTATTTCCACATAAACACCCCCATATCTCAACTCAAAACCTCCCAAAAACCTCATAAAAACCCAAATCCGAGAAATTTAGCAAAACCCTTTAAAAACAATACAAGTTGAACCCTATGTTTCCTAAACAACATATCTAACATAAATCAATTAAAATATTTAGCCAAGAACAATAAAGGCACCATTTTTTTTAATCAAAACTTCCACAAACTCATATTCCAAAAACATGGGTAAAGTGAAAAATAGTGGTACTTCCAAAGAGTGGAAGATGAGAGTAAGTAAAAAACAAGCTTACCTTTGAAAAATCTTCAAGGATGAGTGAGCTATGGAATGGAATAGTAACCTAAGGATGGGGGGTTTACGTTGGAAGAAAAGGGTGAGGAGAGAAGAAGATGAGCCAAAAAGCATATTTTAGTGTTTGTTTAAAATTGAAAAAGGCTAAAGACCAAAATACCCTTAATGAAAATAGGAAATCACAATGGGAGATATCCATGGCTAAATGGGCTCGTTTTGAAAATGTCCAACTTAATTTTATTTATCTTAAAACCCGGGGCCTAAACCATTATTTAATTATTATTTTCACCCGACCCCCGAACCCGGGTGTTACACTTTTATAGCCCAGAGATTAATAACCCAACAACTTTAACAAACCCATAACAAACTAACTGACTTAACTTAGCAACCTAATTACATTGGTTTATCTAACTATATTCTAACAATCAGTTCATTTTACCAAACACTTTTGTACAATCAGTTAATACACACCGCTAGTAAAATTAACTAATGCAATAAGCTATTAGTTAATGTAATCCGCTATCAATTATTTGCTAATTTCTATACAATGCCTTAATTAAATTGATATCAGTCATTTTTATAATGTACATAAAAACTTGAATTTAAATGTATTTAAACACACATTTTTTTATTTATATTAAAATTATTATTTCAAATTAAAGATTATTTTCATGTCAATAACATGTTTAGGTTGTAAACTAAAATTTAGATTTTATTTTAGTGCAAAATAAAAGTTAAAAAAAACATCTATTTTCACTGTTAAAATTACAATTAACGGAAAATCCAAGGAAAAAATATGAGATGAATTATTTTGAAACACCAAATACATATCATATTTAAAGACTGGGCTTCGCACTAAAACTTTCAATCAATAACGGGCCTTTGTTATTCCGATGAACCGAAAAGTACAAAGGTTTGGTAAATTGGTTCTCCACGTTCGTTCTACTGTCTATATTCGAATTTTTTTAGAGAGTAAATTCTATTAATTTTTTGTTTAAAATATCTAAGAGGACATTGTTGTTTTAAAGAGACATATTATTATTTTTCCACTATCAACTATTGTATATTTAGAATTTAAAAATTATTTACAAAATTAACCCACATTAAAATTTAATTATCGATTTAGTACCCTTTTCTGTCAGATCAGTAAAAAAACGCATTCGGTAAAAAACGTTTTTCCATGAGTGGTTGCCTTATCAATATCAAAAAGATTAATTATTCACTAAAATACGTTTTCTATATAAATGTGTTTTTGGATGATCTGACATAAAATGAAACTATAATAATAAATGAACGTAGGATGAGCCACGACAGGGAGGGCGGGGATGGGCGATGATGGTGGACACTCTTCATCGGCAATCTACCACCACAATTACATTAGAAAGGGGTGTGCCAGGTCTTTGATCGACACGGGGTTTTGGTAGATGTTTTTGTGCCGACGAAAAGAGCATGGGATGCATCAAGGTTTAGGTTTGTGAGGATGAAAACTAGAGAGGATGCTGATAGGGTTATTGAGCGATTCAACAACTTCAGACTATACGGGTCAAAAATCACTGTCCGGATGGCACAACGGGATAACCGAAATTCCTACTGGAGACGCAGGAGAGTGGAATTGCCGGCGACGTCGAATTCGTTTGGAAATGCAACAAATATTCGAGTAGAGAGGAATAGATTGGAAAAAAAGAGTGATACATGGGTAGGATCGACTGAAAAAATTCACGATTACCGGAAAATGGAAGGGATAATTGATGAGGAAAAGGTAGGGGTGTTGCAAAATTGTGTTGTGGGGTTTTGCCGAAAACCAATGTCGGTTATGGAGTTGGCGACGGAATTGAAGAAAGCTCAAATTAGGGATGTATCTTTAATGCGTGTGGCAGGATCACTAATGCTTCTATTGTTTCCAAATCAGGATCTGAGAAATAAATACGTCAAGTCAAATTACTTTGATCAGTGGTTAGAGAATATCACGGAATGAACGCTGGACAATGTAATATTAAACCGAAGGGTGTGGGTCGAAGCTTGTGGGATACCAATTCACGCCTGGTCAGAGGGAACGTTTCGAAACATTGCAGGCTTGTGGGGAGAACTAGTTCGGATTGAGGAGACCACAATGGCACATGTGTCATTTGAAAGAGCAAGATTTTTAATTGAAACGAATTGACTTTTGCCAATTGAGGAGATTTTAGATGTTGTGATTGGCAATAAACAGTACCGCATCCGAGTGACGGAAGTTAGAGAATTGTATCGCCATGATAGGAGGGTGGAGGTGGACGACGATGAGGGTTTGAATAATGAAGAGGAATCGGAAGGAGTGAGTCGAACAGATGAAGTGGTGAACGAGGAAGCGGAGGCAACAATACATTTACCATTGGATTGTTTTAATGAGGCGAAAGATGATACGGTGGTGCCGAATTCCTTAAGTGAGGCCTCACCGAACAATTGGAACCTTAACAAGTTGTGGGAAGACAATGGGATGCAGGATGACCGGGTGGTGGATTCTGTGTCCACACAACGAGAGGCGATGTCTAAGGAACGTACAATGTCGGGTGTAGCGGATGAAGACATTGGACTGGTGGATAGGGTGATCGTGGAACAACAAAACATTGATATAAGTGAGTGTGAGAAAGATGTGGGATGTGCAGTCGGGTATGAGGATACACTTGGGCCTCAGTCCGAAGTAAATAAGGCTGGAGTGGCAGCGATTGTTGATTATAAGGGTCGACAACGCCGAGTAAGGCAACTATCGGAGATTATTCGCACGTTCGGGGGGATTACAACGACAGGAGAAAATAGGCAGCCAGTGATGAAGAGAGGACGGGGCCGACCTCGGAAAAATCCACCAGCGGAATCATCACAACTTGCGAATGGCTCATTGTCGGATTCGGATTTCTTGCAACGAAAGCGAAGCATCTTAAAGGAGGCACATGAGACATTGGAGTTAGGGAAATTATTGGGTGCGGAAACGATTGGGAATGAGGAGAATGTTATAAAGGATATCACCATGATTATTGAGGCGAAGAAGACGAAACAGAATTAGAGAAAGTATGCGGGTGTTGTCGTGGAATGTGCGAGGTTTAGGAGCGGCTGCGAAGAAGAGAGCGTTTCGCAATCTGATACGACAACATAACGGTGAGTGCATTATTCTTTTAGAGACTAAGTTGGATGTGATTTCTGAATTTGTAGTGAGTAAAATTTGGGTGTCGGATAAATTTGGTTTTGCTTGTGCTCCATCGGTAGGAAAGTCAGGAGGAATTATTGTATGTTGGGACAAGGACAGATTTCAGGTTCATAAAACTTTGGTAGGGGAACGGTTTGTGTGTATCGAAGGTTGTTGGACTAGTGATAATTGGGTATGTGGTTTGATAGACATATATGCACCATGTGACGTGGAACAGCAAGGGATATTATGGCAAGAATTATTGGCTGTGATGTTAGCTAGTGATATACCATGGTGCTTGATGGGGGATTTCAACATGATAACATGTTTGTCGGATAGGCAGGGTTGTCTTGCTACAACTCGCGGAATGGCAGCATTTGTGGAATTTATTCAGACTTGTGGCTTGATGGATATGGATTTAGGTGGTCACTCGTTCACTTGGTTTGGACCTGAGAATCGGTGCAGCCAAATTGACCGATGTTTGGTCTCGACGGCATGGATAGATCGCTTTGAGAATTTAAGTTTGTCGGCACTACCGCGAGGTCTATTGGACCACACACCTTTGCTGCTAGTAAGTGATTTTTTTGATTGGGGTCTGAGGCCATTTCGCTTCCTTAATGCGTGGGTGGGAGAGCGAAGATTTGTGAAGGATTTGAAAGAGGAATGGGGGCGAATTTCCAGTATATCGGGACAAAGGGATATGAGTAATAAGCTACGGTTGATGAAACGTTTCTTGCGTGGTTGGAATAAGTCTGTATTTGGAAATCTTGAGCATAGAATTGAGTTGGCAACGAAGGAATTGGATGAGATCGACGGGGCAGTGAGTGTGGGCAATGTGTCCGATGCACAAGTGTTACATAAACGCAACACTCAGCATGTTTTATAGACATTGACGCGTCTAAGGGAATCAGTTTGGCGGCAGAAATTGCGTGTGCGATGGTTGAGAGAGGAGGATGGCAACACGGCTTTCTTTCATAGAGCGGCGAAACTGAGAGCGATGCGGAATTGCATTTCAGGGCTGGTGGTTGATGGGGTATGGGAAACCAATTCGGACAAATTTAGAAGGGTAGTGTTCAATAAGTTTCGAGCTTACTTTTCGCCACAAGAGAGTTTGGGTGCGATGGAGATGGGCGTGGGATTTAATCGCATGCCGGATGATATGGTGGCAGCGTTGGAGAAACCGTTTGGTGAGGAGGAAGTGAGAGATGTGATATGGGGATGTGAGGGATCGAAGGCACCGGGGCTAGATGGCTTTACTTTCGAGTTCTACAAAAAGGGATGGGAGTTTTTGAAGAGGGGTGTAATGGAGGTGTTGCACCACTTTTATGAGACAAGTGCTTTGCCGAAGGGTACCAATTTGACGTTTGTGGTACTAATTCCTAAAAGAGATAAGCCGCGACATTTGGGAGAATATATGCCTATTTATATATTGAACTCGTTATACAAAATTATTGCAAAATGCTTGGCGAAGAGGCTGCAACGTGTATTACTGGAGGTAATTAGTGACGTTCAATCGGCATTTGTGAAAGGCCGTCAAATTATGGATGGTATTGTGCTGGCCAATGAAGTGCTACATTCGATGCAACAGCGATCGAGTGGTGAGGGGGGTGCTGTTGAAACTAGATTTTGCAAAAGCATACGACTGTGTCAAATGGGAGTGCCTCGAGGTAATTCGATGCTGTATGGGTTTTGGTTTAACATGGAGAAAATGGATGAGAGTTTGTACTAATACGGCAAGGATTTCGGTACTATTAAATGGCTTCCCGACTCAGGAATTTCCAATGAGGCGTGGACTAAGGCAAGGGGATCCACTCTCGCCTTTGTTATTTGTGATAGTGGCGGAATTGTTGCATCGCCTATTAAGTGAGGCGGAAAGGAAAGGATTGATTATGGGTGTTCGCGTGGTAAATGAGTGTATGGTGTCGCATCTTTAGTTCGCAGATGACACGGTAATTTTCTTACAAGGTGAGATGTGTTTTGCCACTAATCTAAAGAGGGTATTAACCTATTTTGAATACTACTCGGGGCTACATATCAATTACACGAAATCGTACATGTATGGTGTGGGCGTAGAGGAGGAGGTGTTGGATGCGATGGCGGAGATAATGGGGTGTAATATGGGTAAGCTGCCGATGGTCTATCTTGGGTTGCCTATTGGAGTTGATCCACGTAGTTTAAGTATGTGGGAGCCTTTGCTGCAGCGTTTTAGACAGAGTTTGGCCGGGTGGAAAAGGGACTCTTTATTGTTTGCGACTCGATTGACTTTGCTGAACTCGGTGTTGTCTGCATTACCAATTTATTATATGGGAATGTTCTTGGTACCTAAGGGCATTATCAGACGAATTGACCGGATAAGGCGATTATTTTTATGGGGCGGTTCGGAGGAGCGACGTAAAATGAGCCGGGTGAGTTGGAAGGTGGTATGTCGACCACGGAAATTTGGTGGGTTGGGGGTGGTGGATTTATATCAGCGCAATTTGGCTCTTTTGGCGAAATGGAGATGGCGTTTTGCGGTGGAGGGGGAGTCGTTGTGGCGGTCGGTGTTGATAGCAAAGTATGGGGCGGATGTGTTGGCTACGCGAATGACACAAATGAGGCGACGATCGATGTCGACAATTTGGAGGCAGATTGTGGAATTACAAGAAAGAGAAGAGGTACATATATATATGACGATGTCAAATTTTTTTTGGCTCGTTGGGAATGGATGCAAGGTTCTATTTTAGCGCGATATTTGGTGTTCGGACGTTCCGTTATGTATGGTTTTCCCTCGCTTATTCCGCCTTGCAACGAATAAGTGGGCATTAGTGAAAGACTATGCTTTGGGGACCTCGTTGACACATGAGGGCTGGTGTGAGTTCTTCTCGCGCTCGCTACGTTCTTTTGAGGTAAACATGCTGCGAGATTTGCGAGGTGTGGTAGGCTCAGTGGTGCTAATAGACGAGTTGGCGGATAGGCTAGTTTGAAAGCATACGGTGACGGGTCAAATCTCGGTGGCAATGTTGTCTAGGTTGATGGCATCTTTTGGTTTGGAGTGTGACACAAACATATCGGGGATTTGGTCGTTGAGAATCCCGCAGAAGATACAGTGCTTTGTGTGGTTCATTTTATTGGGACGATTGCCTACGTTATGTTTTTTGAGGGATATGGGGATGCAGCTCGAGGGGAACAATTTTAGTTGTCGTTGGTGTGGGGAGGGGGAGGAGGAAGTGGACCATATTTTGTATCGATGTCCGTTTGCATGGGGAATTTGGTCGTTGTTTTTTGCGTGGTGGCGGGTTGAGGTAGTGCGACCAGCAGCAGTGATTGAGTTCGTTGTAATGGTGTTGGACAGTACTTTTTGGGGACCATTGCGACATAGGTGGTTGACGGGTTGTGCTGCAGCGTTATGGTCATTGTGGTTTAGCAAGAAACGACCTGCTGTTTCAGGACAAGAGGATATCCGTGGGCGATTTATTTTTCCTCATCAAGCTACACGTTTTTTATTGAGTGAGAGTGTTTGATACACAAGCGACGCTTGTTGAGTCCATATGGTGGGATTGCCCGAGGTGGGGTACGGAGGAATTTAGGTCCAGTGTGCCACGGGTGGGCTATGTATGGTCACCTCCGGTAATCGGTTGTGTGAAATTTAATGTCGACGGCTCAGCGCGAGGGAAACCGGGCCCGGCGGGGTGGGGTGGGGTGTTGCGAGATGATATGGGGAAGGTGTTGGCGTTATTTTCAGGACCGTTGGGTGTGTTGGACTCCAACGAGGCGGGGTTGCATGCGATTATGTTTGCATTGGAATCATTTTGGACGTCGAAATGGTGTGAGAGGCCTTGTATTATTGAGTCCGATTCGATGGTGGCGATCTCTTGGGTTAGTCAGGGGGAGGGTCGGCCATGGAGGCTTTTCCCATTGTTCAGATACATTGATGATGCATGCATGACGATGAAGTGTGTATTCCACCATGTTGTGCGTGAAGTGAATGGTGTAGCCGACGCATTGGCTAAGGGTGGGGTGGATCGGAAGGTTTGGATGCGGGTCGGGATCTAAGGGCGGAGGGTGCTTGATGTTGAAGGCTGGGAACAGGCATGCTGCTAGGGCGTGTGCGTGCTGGGTTGGGGATCGAGCATCACGTCATAAGTAGTTTGGGGATGCTGCTGGGTAGTGTGCGTGTTGGGTTGGGGATCGAGCATCGCGTCATAGGCAGTTTGAGGATGGGGATTTTGAGTGCTCTTTTACATGCGTTTTTGCGTGAGGGGTTTGTAGTTTGGGTGTCCTCTTCGGGTACTCTTTTCCTCTATTTAAGTGTATGGAGGTTTTTAATGAGGCCCGGAGGGATACGTTGTATGATTTTTCTGACTCAATAAAAACCATACGTTTGAGCAAAAAAAATGAAACTAGAACGAAAATTAATTTTTAAAAGGTACTAAATTTGTAATTAATTTGTTTATTAAGAATATTTGTGTAAAAATGCCCATATTGGGGATGGAAATGTGAACCTTGTAGAGTTGTAGCCATCCATATCCCTCCTCTTCCTTTCAATTGTCTCATTCATCCAATCTCAACCATGTCTTATCTCTTGTCTCAAAGGAGTTTTTTTATATATATGGAAAATCTCTACCAAATAAAAACCCAATATTTCAAGAAGAAAAAAAATGATGAAATAGTGTTGAAACTGTAGGGACCAATTTGGGAAATGCGTATATATCATCATTACCAATTTGTGGAAATTAATGCAAATGCGATTTCTTTTCGTTTGCTCCAAAAACATTAGAAAAAATGTAGTGTGCAATTAACTACAGTTAAGGATAATTAATGAGGTTGGTCTAAGTGTTAAGTAATTTGATATTATTTAAATAGATTTTGAGTTTAAAATTTTATGTATGTAAAAAATTTATGTAAAAAAACTCGCCCACTAAAATTTAATATACGATGTGAATTGATTCGAATTAATCAAAACAATATATCAAAACCACGAGAAAAAAAAAACTATTATTAAGGATCCATCACTTTGATTTGATCCTTTTCGACTACAACTAAATAGGATCCTAGGGAGAATAAAACATTGGGACCTATTGTACTGTATACTGCGAAAAGACAATGCTGTTATCCTTTCATAATATACACGTTGTGGACGAATTATTTAAATTCAAGTCTTTTAATATTTGTATTGTGTTAACACGTAAGAAATAAAAATTAATTTATCAATATTTTTTACTCATAATTCGATTTTAGTTAAGTGCATATTTAAAATTCGGTTTTAGTTAAACGCAAGTTTACTTAATGTGAACTGAAATAAAATATTTTTTATATAATCATTAATGAGAGGTATTTTCTAGATAATTCCCAAAAAATAATCTTCATTTAATTTAGCTTGCTGCACCCTTAGGGTTGCGGCTAAAATAAGCCAATATAAATTTTTATCATTTTGATAAATATTTATGTAGGACTGAGTAATAATTTAGATAGAACTAAATTCTTACTAATTAAGTAAGAATTTGTATAATTATATAAAATTTTACCAATTGATTTTGAATTTGTGTAAATATTACTTTAGCTAAGAAATTTTATAACATCGCAGATTTTGCTTTAAGAAGAATTTGTTACACTAATTCTTATCGAATGGGTAAAAATTTATGTAATAGTCCACCTCATTTTAGCTTTACTTCAAGTGCCTCACGGGAGAACTACAGCATAATCATGGAGGAAACGAAACGTGGCACTGCCAATCCCCACTTTCATACGCATGTGCAATGCAATCTGGCAAATGGCAATGTTTTGGTTTCAATATTCTAAAGGAATTTTCTTTCCTTTCCTTTAATCCTAACACAAAGATAATTAAGATTTATAATGCATTTTCAAATATTTACACGTTGACCTATTTTCATTCTAATCTTTAACACAAATTTTTTAGCATACAAATATTTTTTTGTTTTCTTTATTAAATTTGATCTTTGGTATTTAAAAATAATTAAATTTGATCATTATCTTTTTCAAAAGAGTCAAGTTATTATTTTTTTTAATAGAAATAATTATTAGAGTGTTAAATTTTTAATGATATTTGTTAAAATTATAATAGGAGAAAAAATGTACTTTGTATTAATTTTTCATCCTCCTAATTAAGTTACATACTTGTCTATTTATAAAGCTACTATACAAAGTAATAATAAATATAACTCCTTAACTAATACTCTAACAGATTAACTATC
Organism: Hibiscus trionum; assembly: GCA_030270665.1. NCBI lineage: Eukaryota > Viridiplantae > Streptophyta > Magnoliopsida > Malvales > Malvaceae > Hibiscus > Hibiscus trionum. The sequence goes on from BSYR01000012.1 coordinate 4,305,706, forward strand.
AGCCTAACAATCTTTTTACAACTCAACACTCTCCCTTAAGTTAGTGGTTGAAAAATGTCTTTTAACCCTAACTTGGATAACAAATACTGATGTTGTTGTGTACCAAGAGCTTTAGTCATCACATCTGCTAGTTGTTCTCCAGATCTCACTTGTTCGGTTTGTATAATTCCTTCAACAATTTTTTCTCAAACAAAATGGCAATCAATTTCTATATGTTTGGTTCTCTCATCAAACAATGGGTTTGCTGTAATTCGTAAAGCTGCTTTGCTATCACAAAACAATGTAGCTGCTCGTACTTCTAGAATACTCAGTTCTGCTAGCAATCCCTTCAACCAAACAATTTCAGCAGTTGTCATCGCCATGCTTCTATACTCAGCTTCAGCTGATGACTTTGCAATTGTATTTTGCTTCTTGGATTTCCATGAAACTAAGGAGTCTCCCAGCTTGATGCAGTAGCCAGTTATAGACTTCCTTGTCATTGGACACGATGCCCAATCTGAGTCATAAAAGGCAAGCAACACACATTTACTTGTGGCACTTAATAAAATTCTTTGCCCTAGGTTCCTTTTCACATATCAAACCACTCTAATTGCTGCATCGAGATGTGACTTTTTGGTTGTTGCATAAACTGGCTTAGATGATGCACATCATAAGTAATGTCTAGTCTGGTATGTGTCAAGTAAATGAGTCTACCAATCAACCTCTGATACACTGTTTTATCTGGCAGCAACTCATCAGTGTTATTTTGTTCAACTAAAGATTCATCAAAGATCACAGAAGTAAGCTTCTAATTTTGTTCAAGTGGTGTCAAGGCTGTTTTAGCCGCCCCTAAACATGAGTCTTCTATTAACTCCAAAGCATACTTCTATTGATTCACCAAAATTTCTTTTTTTGACCTCAACACTTTCAAACCCAAGGAAAACTTCAATTCACCAAGATCTTTCATTTTGAAGTTTGTATTTAAAATTTCCTTTAACTCTTCGATCAAGCATTTGTCATTTTCAGTAATGAGCAAATCGTCAACATAAATGAGTATTATAACAATGCAAGACCCTTTTTTTTTTTGTAAACAGTGAGTAATCATACTTACTTTGATTATATCCAGCAAGTAATAAAGCATTTGTAAGCTTTAAGTTCCATTGTCGAGACGCCTACTTAAGACCATACAATGATTTGTGCAGCCTACACACCTTAGACTCCCCCTGGCTGCCAAAACCCTCAGGCATATGCATGTAAACTTCTTCAACCAAGTCACCTTGAAGGAAAGCATTGCAGACGTCCATTTGAAAGAGTGCCCACTGAAAAATGGAAGCTAAAGCCAAAACAAGCCTCACAGTAACAAGCTTAGCCACTGGTGAGAAAGTGTCAGAATAATCCACATTCTCTTGCTGAGTGTACCCCTTTGCAACAAGTCGAGCCTTGTAACGCTCAAAACTCCCATAAACCTTGAACTTAATACGAAATACCCACTTACATCCAATTGGAGTTTTACTAGAAGGCAGGTCAACAACTGGCCAAGTGTTATTTAATTTCAAGGCTGAAATCTCCTCTTTTATGGCCTCAATCCGAATCGAGTTTTTAATAAATAGGAAAAAGACTTTGGTTCAACAAGATGGGAGGTGGAGGAAAGAAAAGTTTAAACATGGGAAGGTAAGTTATTATAAGAAATGACATTAGAAATAGAATGCACACCTGAGGTTGATGCTATAAGGAAGGAGGATTGGTAGGATTGCACATAGTCATTGAGCCATGAAGGTTGTTTAACAATGCGAGCAGATTTACGAGATGGAAGAACAGACTCAACAACAGGTTGACTGGATCTACTTGTTAAAACATCAGAAGAAGCAATAGAAAGAAGGGGTTGAGAAACAGAATCAAGTATAGATGAGGGATCATGTATAGGAGATGGCTCATGTACAGGAGAAGACTTATGTAGAGGAGATGTTACAGGGACATGAGATGAAGGATCAATAAAAGTAAGGAAGTAAAAAAATCAAACACAGAAGGAAAAAACAAAGAAGAAGAAGAAAGAGAAGATTTAAAAGAAAATATATTCTCATGAAATTGAACATCTCTACTAATGAAAAAACTTTTAGAGGTGAGATTGAAAAGAATATAACCCTTTTTGGTGGAAGAATACCCCATGAAAATGGAGGGAATGGCACGAGGGGAAAATTTATCTCTTATTGGAATCTAAGTAGCATAAGAAAGACACCTAAACACATGCAAATGAGCTAAAGAAAGAGGTTTATGGTGAAGCATTTCAAAAGGGCTTTTCCACCCCAAAATAGAAGATGGAAGTCGATTAATTAGATAGCAAGCAGTAGACACACATTCCCCCCAGAATTTCAAAGGAACAGAAGAATGAAAATGAAGGGCACGAGCTACCTCTAATAAGTGCTTATGTTTACGCTCAGCTATGCCATTTTGATATGGGGTGCACACAAGAGCTCTGGTGAATAACACCAAGAGAAGAAAAAAAAGTAGAACAATCTGAATTGAAAAATCCAGTTCCATTGTCACTACAGACAATGTTGATAGTAGCAGAGAATTGATTTTGAATGAGAGAAAAAAGGTTCGAAGAGAAAAAACATCATCAATTTTAAGTCTCAACAAGTAGATCCATGTCATACGAGTTGCATCATCAACAATGGTAAGAAAAAACCGATGGCCACTATGAGTGGACACCCTATAAGGACCCCATAAATCAATATGGATAAGGTCAAAAGGCTTAGTGGAATGAGAAACACTTAAAGGGAATGGTAACCTAGATTGCTTAGCTAGAGGGCAGATAGTACAATTATGGACAATGTCAGCATTCAATTTGAAAGAGTTCAAAAAGGAGTTTTATTTAACTTTGCAATACCAGCATGCCCCAAGCGAGCATGCCACAAGGTCGTATTATTAACAGAATCAGAAGAAATCATACAAGAAGTAACATGCAACATATGACTCAAAGAAACGGAATCAACATAAGAATCAAAAGGTAACAAATCCGAACAACACTGAGAGGAAAAAGATTTGTTACCAGAACAAAAACTTGAAGAATAGAAAAAATACAGGATATGAGACTCTCTACCAATCCTCATCATCCTTCCAGTGAAGAGTTCCTGTAAAATACAGAAATCAGGGAAAATGAACACTACAATTCAATTCTTTAGTCAATTTTGAAACAGAAAGAAGGTCGTGAGTAAAGGTAGGAACATAGAGAACATTGGTAATTATATGAGAAGAATCAAAATGAAAAGAACCAATATGGGATATGGAAGTGGTTTTACCATCAGGTAAATGGACTAATCTGGACTGAGAAACACAAGAAACAGGAGATGTTAAACCGTGAAACACAAACAACATATGATCAGTGGCGCCTGTATCTAGTATCCAATTAATAGCCCCAGAATCAACATAAAAACAACTTGGGGCAATGGTAGAGTCAGAAGTAATACCCGCCAAATTCACAGTCGAGTCTAATCAAGGGGCTTTGTTCAGTAAGCCTAGAATCTGATTGTACTGCTCCTGGGTAAAGACCAGAGCAGTCGGTGAAGATGGAGCTGCACCAGAGACCAGAGTAGTTGGATACGTAGCCATAGACACAGAGGGACCCTTCTTCTTGGTGAATTTGAAATCAGCCGGAAAGCCATTCAGACGATAACAATTGTCACGTTTATGGCCCTTGATTTTACAGTAATCACAAGTGCCAGTAAACCGGTGATGCTCGGAATTTCCTGATGTAGAATACAAGGCCGTAGAATCAGAAATTAAGGAAAACCCGAAAAGGTGAGCTCGTTGGGATTCCTCATGAATAATCAATGAATAGGCTTGATTAGCGGAAGGTAAAGGCTTCATCAGCATGATCTGGCTTCGAATTACCGAGTAAGTGTCATTGAGACCCATAAGAAATTGAAACAATTTTTGTTGGGCAAGATGAGATGTGTTCTGACTGGAAACCTCACAATCACAAGAAGCAAGAGGCATCAAAGAATGATATTCATCCCAAAGGAGTTTGAGGCGGGTAAAATAGGAAGAGATAGACGAATCACCTTGAGAAAGAGTCGAAATCTCCTGATGAAAAAAGTAAACCCTAGCGCCATCACCTTTGTCAAAATGATCCTTCAAATCGGCCAAGACTTGAGCTGCGCTAGAGGCAAACACGATTCCGATGGGTAAATCGCGACTGACGATATTCAAAATCCAAGATAAGACAAACGCATTACAACGTTCCCACTGAGAATGCAAGGCAGCTTCATAATCTTCCTTTTTGCAATCGCCGGTGACAAACCCGATCTTATTCTTTGCCAAGAGAGCAATTCACATGGATCTGCTCCAGAGGTTGTAATTCTCGATTCCAAGAAGCTGGTGAGAAACCAATAAACCACCAGGAGTGTCTGAGGGGTGTAAGAAGAGGGGATGGTTAAAATCAATCATCGTTGAATCGACCGAAGAAACAGTGGACGAAGGCATTTGAGAAAATGAAAAGATGAAAGAAATCAAAAAAGAAGGGAAAAGAAAGAGCGTGAAGAGAACGCTTCGCTAAAAAAGAGGAAAAGAAACACGTGAAAAATCAATATCCCTAGGAAACCTGAAAATTTGATACCATGTTAAAATTAGAATGGGAGAAAATGTACTTTGTATTAATTCTTCATCCTCCTAATTAAGTTACATACTTGTCTATTTATAAAGCCACTATACAATGCAATAACAAATATAAATACTTAACTAATAGCTAACTAATACTCTAACTGATTAACTATCAACCTAACAATCTTTTTACAACTCAACAATATTAACCTGATATTTTACACAACAGTTCACATGCATTTGTTTTTCTATTTTGTTTATGATTTTTAATATCCTTATAATTTTTAAACTACTTTTTGATAGGACATCTAAAATAAAAGAATAGGAAAATTTTAGAATGTGCGACGAACACCGCTGAACACCACTATTAAATTTTTTAAAATAATTATTAATTATTTGATGGGTCTTTAAAATTTAAAAACTTTATTAATTAATTTAGCAGTGTTCAGCATTAGCAGTGTTCAACGGTATTCGTCACACGTGATAGACTCATCTTAAAAGAATATCATATCAACATGAAATGTTGATAGGCTGTCGCACAAGTTTCCATGTCAAAATCGTTAAAGTTTAATGTTTTAACCAAGAATTTGGTTAAAAAAAAGATTTTACTGTTTTGAAAATTTGAACGTGAAATTGGCAACATGCGTACGCTTTGATAGTTAAATTTGTTAATACGCCTATTTTTCGATATAAAATCATTTTTCTAAAAAGAAGCAGTTAATTTTATTAAAAAAATATTTAAAGTTATAATAAACATTTACAATTATCATCGTAAACTAAATACATTATTTAGACATTTTACTATAATATTGACACAAAAAATAATTATTTTAGGTCATACAATAATCATACATGAAAAAAGGTTAAAAACCCAACAAAACACTCTAACGAAAAATAGATACAAAGCAAATCTGACTGCATCGGCAAACGACACACAAAAGGAGATTAAGTTATTAAAGACTACTAAGAAACGTAAATCAGAGCTAAGAGTCGTGAAAAATTATACACGAACGCAAATCGCATATCCAAATTCAATCTGAAGGTCTAGACCATAGAAGATCATCAAGATTACAAATAAGCGTCTTCTTGATCATCCATGGTGCCATCAAATCCAACATTGAAAAAACATAAAACAAAAATAACGGCCAAACAACTGAAAATAAGACAAAAAAACTTGCTAAAAGACAAATAAAAACGGGTCACAAAAATAGAGAAAGTGTTTCACAAAAGCATAGTTATTCTTATTAAAAATTAAAAAAATTAAAAAAACAGTCGACAGCCAACATTAAAATTTGTATCGCCACCTGCTAAATAAATCTGAAAAAGAAAAGGTTGTGCTCTATAGGCGTAAACCCTAATAAAAGTTCTGACATACCATCATTTTTCTTTGGTTAAAATCTTGTGTTAAAGGGTTATTTTTTCCTTTATATTAGTTTTAATTTATTGATTTCGTCCCTATGATATTCTCGTATTAATTTAGCTCTTGAAGTAGTCCAATTGCATCATCGTTTGTCCCTTGACCGACGGAAGCTAACGTTGACCGTTAGGGTGGTGACGTGGCAGAGGACAAAATTGATTTTTCAAGCGAGTTCGAAGGCAAAATTAGTTTTTGGTTGAATAAAAGGGTAAAATTATTTTTTAGGTAAAAATATGTATTTACGAAAATATTAAAATACTAAAATGATATAAAAATAATAAAACATTTAAAAGTATTTTATTAATATATGGTTAAAATAAAATATATATATATAATCAAAATATCAAAAACTATTAAATTATAAATTATTCAAAAAATAAAAACTTAAAAAATAAATTTTACCCTATAATACTAAAATTTGAATTTCAAACCTTAAAAAATTTAAACTCTGAATTGAAAACCCTAAACCCTAATTAAAAATTTTATCAATATAAAGTGAGTATAAATCATAAAAGTATGTGTATAAATTTAATCAAGTAAAGAGTTTAAATTTTAGGGCTTAAGGTTTGTGATTTAGAAATTAGACTTAGAGTGTAGAGTTTAATTTTTTAGTATTGAGAGATAGAAGCACCAAAAAGAGTAAAATATTCTTGTTCGGTTGAAAGAATCACATTAACCGTACTTTAAGATTCTTTCTTCCTTACATTTTTAAGATAACAAAAAAACAAAAATCGTCCAAATTTTTTATGAAGGATTTTATATTTTTTTAATACTTTATAAATATTTTAAATTTTAATTATTAAACAATTTATAATTTATTAGCTTATGATATTTTAAGTTTATAATTTTTACTTATTTTTAGATATTTTAATTATTTTATTTTATTTTTAGTCATATATTAATAAAAAAAAGTATTTTTATTATTCCTAAATGTTATTTTAATATTTTGTATTTTACTCATATTTTTTTGTCTAAAAATTAATTTTGCCCTCGTACTCAATCAAAAATCAATTTTGCCCTCGAACTCGCTTGAAAAATCAATTTTACCCTCTTTCATGTCATCGTAAACTGCCACATCACTACTGTTACGGTCAACGTTGGCTTCCGTCAGTCAAGGGGCAAACGGTGATGCAATTGGACTACCTCAAAACTAAATTGATGCGAAAATACCATATGGGCGAACTTGATAAATTAGGACTACTACAAGGGCAAAACTGACCAAGCCTAATTTTTATAACATATGCAAGCTATGGGTTTAATCCAGATACTCTAATTTGGTTATTATTAGTTTTTGTATGCTTTAAATTTTGACATAACCAAAACAGTAACACTAAAAATGATTAAGTTAGATTTTGTTACTAATTTTTGTATGATGGGTAAGTTATAGATTAAATTCAGATTTTTTTATTTAATCATTTTAAGTCCTATAATTTCAGTCATATTATCCTTTTTTATTTAAGTTAGGACTAAAAATTTTAAAATTAAAAATATATAAATAAAAATTGATCTAAATAAATAAATAAATAAAATTCAACACTCAAATATACCGGAATGACTAATGGTTATGACAAAACCCTCATCTTTACTCTCTCTTTTATAACTTATAAACTTCTACGACTTTTTATTTGTTGATTAATTTTTTTAATAATTTGTTGATTAAAATAATACTACGCCAAATATTTTCATTCATTCACATAACAGACGGTACAAAATCCAATATATTTTATACAAGGCTTATATTATAAATAAATATCTAAAATATACCAATTTTTATTTAGATTCTTAAAGTTTTTTTTGGTCAAAATAAAAAATTAAAGTATATTTTTAGTTATATTAAATAATTAAAGTATATTTTTTTGGTCAAAATAGGTACATAAAATGTTTTTTCGTCAAAGTAAATACGTAAAGTATATTTTTTTGTCAAAATAGGCACCTAAAATATTTTCGATCAAAATTGGTACTTGAAGTATATATAGGGATAGGATCCAGTTACACAGTGTAAAACTCTCTATGTTTTACATGTTTTTTGGATCGTTGGATGAGTGAAACGGATGGATGAGATTAACAGTAAAATATGTGAAGATTATCACTTGGTAAAACAAAGTAAGGAGTTAATCTCAACCATCCATTTCCCCCATTCAACGATCCAAAAAACGTGTAAAACTTAAAGAGTTTTACACTGTGTAAGTTGATCCTGACCTATATATATATATATATATATATATATATATATATATATATATATATATATTATATGTTACTAAAAGTTGTCATGTGACATTAATTAAAAAATGCATTAGGTACTAATTTTAACAAAAAATATACCTTAGGTACGTACTTTAACGAAAAAATAGTTTAGGTAACTATTTTGACCAAAAATTATATTTTAAGAACTTAAATTGACTAAAAATATTTTAAATATATATTTTAACAAAAAAATATTATAAATACTTGAATAAAAATATTAATATACTTTAAGTACGTTTGTGATATAATTCTTTATACAATTAGGCATATCCAGGACCGTTAGGTCATATTTTGACTAAAATAAGATCCAAAATCCTATAAAGACAAATATAGGACCCTAACAGTGAACTCACTATAAAGTCACGGCGAGTTTAATAAAATATTATTTTTTTAAAAAAAATTGAAACTCGCCGTAGAACCACGACAAGTTTTAAAAAAATTCAATTTTTTCTTTATTTTAACTTAATTAATTGCGTTAACGAATGATTAGCAAATCATAATAGGAACTCGCCATGTATGATATGCGAGTTTAATTTAAAAAAATAATATTGCCATATTAGCAAACAATACTGCCGCAAAGACAGATAAAACTGCAAAAATACAGATAAAATGTTGTCATACAAGTAGAAGAAAAAAAAACCCAGAAAAACAGATGTAGAATGACCCTAGCAAAGCAAAAGAAAATAAAAAATAAAAAAAACAAACGGTTCTTCATCAAAGGAGAAGAACTTTATTTATCTACATTCAAAATAAATATTAAAAAACAGTTGACGGCATGAAGGCCGTCGCCGAAAACGATTTCGACAAAAAAAACTTAAGATAATTTTTTTGAAAATAACTTCCTCAAAGAAAATGAAAATAGAGGGAAGTTTTCACAAATAATTTTTTTTGAAAGGTGTCTAATTTATTGATGATGACCATTGGCTAGGGCCTCGTTAAAAATCTTTATAGACCTAAATGAAAAAAAGTGCGACTAGCGAATGGAAATTTAGATCAACCATTACAAGGATCAAACATAACATTAGCGTTATTTACTCTTGGCCAGTAAACACCCTACTGCGCAGCTGCGCTTAGCCAGTTAATCAACAGAGATATTAGCGTTCCGAGAAATCGCGCGGATGGACCACGCCAATTCTGAAACGATGTTCGGGCACCCCGATATTGTCGCTCTGCCTCTGAATACACCTGGTTAATGATTTCATTATTTTAAAATATATTTGAGTTTTGGACGAGGTATTTTTAAAACAATTATATGAAGTCAATGGTAAATGGTATAGTCTATAAAACTTAAAGATAAATACATGGAATAAATATCAAACAAAACCAAAATCTTAGTCCAACGCGCCACACGCGCCAACTCAAGTTGTCCCTCCCGAGCGTCCCAAGGCTCCTCCTAGGCCAGCTTTGCTTCCACGACCGGTAAACGTTTCTTGGACGGATTTCGGCTGGGGTTGTCTCGCCGGTTCTCGTCCGACGGTGTTGGGTCCGTGCTCGCTCCCCTGGGTGGTGGTTTCCCGGTGGTTCAAGTTCGAGGTTGGTTTGGATCTCTTGAGTTTTGGAGTTGTGAGGCTCGTGGGTCGCCGATCTGTCCTCACCGGCGCCGGAGCGAGCTGTCGTCGTGGTGTTGCTGGTTCTGTAAATCGTGCAGGGCCGTTTCCACTATTCTATCATTCTCTAAAGCACTGCAGGGTTGTCGCCAGGCTGTTTTTCCCCTAGATACTCTTGGCCCGCTTCGACTCACAGGTGCGAAGGAAATCGGATCTACTCTTTTTGTTTTTGTTGAAGCTTTTCGGCTGGGGCTTAGTCTACAGAATTGAGCCAGTTTTTCGAATGGTGCTGGGAGCTGCCACCGTCGAACGGCGTTGCTTTCACCTGTGTCTTTGAGCCTCAAAAGTCTTCCTTAACGTTTCCGGCTTGATGGCGTTGAGGCACGATGTCTACGGGGAAAGGAAATTGCCGATAAGGGCAGTTTGATATTTTTCTTTCTTGACAAAACGTGGCACCTTTGTGTTGTCTTGTCCCAGTTTTAGCAGTTTCCATTTCTAGCTTTGGTTTTCCAAATATGGTGGGATTTGGCTAAAAAATTTCCATTTGAAGACGTACTTTAACGTGATTTACGGATCTGGGGAAGGTTTTCGCGCTAGGAAAGCTGGTGACTCCGGGAATGCAAGGCCTATCAGGCTTAGATGGGATCCAGACGGGCCCCATCAGTTATTTAGGCTTTGGTTTTTCTCACTTTACTATCGAACTAAAGCTATTTTCTCGTCTTTAGATGATCAGTGGCCTCTGTTTTATCGGATTTCCTTCTTTGGTCTGCTTGGCAACAAAGGTTTTGATGAACCAGGATTGGGAGGAGGCTCGGTGAACTCATATTCTCTTCATATACGGGATACAGTAGGTGATGCCTTGACAAAGGCCAACGTTTTCGCGTTGGAAGCTTGCCTCTGGATAGAGCTCTTAGGCACGACTATTGTCCTTCATCCTGGGAAGAGTTTATGGTTTTATCGCTTTCTCCAGTATCGTTATGGTATTATCGCTTTAGGAAACACGATCCACGGTTGACCGTTTGAGGTGTCTATCTGGGTGATCCAGTTTTCTTTTCGCTCTGGCTTGTTTGGTTTTTCGCGTGGTCTGCTGCTGTCCGATGTTTAACGCTGCTGTTCATGCCTTGGTCGATGGTTGGTTGGTTCTTTGTTACGGTTTTTCAGTTTGGAGTTAGGCTTTGTACGGTTCTTTGGTGACTTTTAGTTTTTCAGATGCTTGCCTCCTACCCTGATGTATCATGTTGTGCCTTGGTTTTTCTTCCTTATTTCTGTGGCTTCTATGCCTTTAGTTGGTTGTGTCTGTGGTTTCAGACCACTTTTAGTTTGCTGTATGTTTTGTACTGCTCGGCTGTTTCTCCCCTTCGCTGTGGGACTCTATGTTTTTTCCCATGTGGGATATGTTGTTGTGTCTTCGGTTATAATCTTTTTCTTTTAATGAATGGAAGTTATCTTTGAACAAAAAAATACATGGAATAAATAAATACATAAAAATAGATAAACGATTTATTTTAAATAAAACAAAAGATTTACCTTCTTCTAATATTATAGATATCCACATTTATTAATATTATACTAAGATATTAAATATATAGGTTCAACTTGTAGCCTTGTAAACGAATCGAACGAACACAAACGAGAGTATATTTATATTCTTTTAATTTTAACAGAACAAATGTACGAACACGAACAACTAAATGAACATAATTTTTTGTTCGTCTTTATTTGTTAAGGAATGTAGCTTGTTCGTGTTCGCTCATGTCCGTTCGCTAAAATGATAAATGAACGTAAACGAACACAAACGAACGAACATAAAAGGACATGTGTGAATAAATTTAAACGAACGAACGTACGTGAATATTTTTTTTAAATAGAATACTTTTGTTGTGAAAAATAATAAATATAAATGTACATATGTGAATAAACTTAAACAAACAGATTACCGAACGTTCGGGAACGTAAATAAACGAGCGAGTCCTTTGTTCATGTTCGTTCATTTAATTAAGCGAACATAAAATTTTGTTCATGTTCGTTTGTTTAAGAAATATACGGACATAAACGAACTTCCCGCCGAACGATATACTGAACGTTTGATTCGTTTACCCCTATCAACTTGAAAATGAAAATAAAGAAACAAATATAAGTAGACTAGCACAATATACATACATGAATACACACCACCCACTCAGTCACCCACCTACACTACATTAAGGTAAATGAAAATTATACTACTAAGTTCTACAAAACACACACGGCTAGATATTTTTTTTATTGTTTTAGATTTGAGTATTTGAGATTCATATATTTTTTTAAATCGAGTTTCATATCTTTTTTAAATCAAACTATTATAGATATAGATTATTTTACATCACGATCACTTTGAATCCAAATAATTTAACTATTTATTTGAACTGAATTTCATAAAATATTTTGAACTATTAATATATATAATTAAATACGATTCATTGAATTTAAATTAACGACTTGAATTTTTAGATTTTATTTGATAATTAGTGGATAGCTGATAGCGAATTGTATTAGTTGACTTGATTAGCGAATTGCATTGGCTGATTGTATAAAAATGTTTGATAAAATTAACAAATGACGGATAGTTGTTTGATTATTTAAACAAACAAAATGATATATAAGGAAATTGTTATATTTAATTTTTTAAATAATTTATTAGTTATCAATATTTTGTATCTATTAATATTAATTAGATTATAAAATTATTTTTTAATATGATATTACTAAACAAATTTGAAGAATCTATATATTGATTTAATATTTATATATTTATCTTTTTAATATAATTTAATTAAATATTAAATTTAAATGATATTTAAAACATATGTATTAACTTTTTTAATTCACTAAGAAGGAAGGAGGATTTCTATTTTGTCGACACAATATAAGATAGGAAGAGTAAGACCCACAGTAGCGGATCAATAAACTTTTCTGAGAGTGGACACACATATATTAAATATTAACAATATAAAATGTCTTGTATTTAAATGAGTACAAATAAAATTTTAAGTAGACACATTCAATAATATATATAATTAATAAATAAAATTTAAATTTGTAAGGTAGACATAATAAAATTTCAAGGCAAACACACAATAAAATAAATTATTAATAAAAAAATTAGATTTTAAGGGTGTACAGTGTACTCATATCTATCCTGACGCCTCAACACAATTACACAAGTACACAACCACTTAGGACCCAGCTTATTGTCGGGACACCCAAAATAACTGGCCTCCACTTTTTTTTTTTTTTTTTTTTAAATATTTTAATCTCTTTTATGCTTTTTTTTCTCTTTTGTCGGTAATTCACGAGCCTCCACTTAGAAGAGATAAAAGAGAGAGAGAGAGCGCGCAAAGAAAACAGACCGTGTGGACTTGTTCCAAGCCCTTTGACAATTTCCAAAAGTCAATCCCAAAATCACACCAGTTTTCAATGTCGGAACCTCAAAGTTTATAGATAGAACAAATCACAAACGATAAGGCTTTGAGATGCCCCATTTGTCAACCAACGATTTTTTTAATTCAATTTAAATTTCTTGTTCTTTATATATAATAATCGCAAAATCCCACTCAAATACAATCCCCCTCTTTCTATCTCCACAACCACAACCATCAAAAGTCAGCGCCTTGTTTTGTCTTCATATTCTCCTCTATCATCTTTCAAGCGTTTTCTTGGCAGAGGAGCCAGCTGAAAAAGCTGCAGACTTCCCATGGATGTTGATTGGGATTTACATGCGGTTGTGAGGGGCTGCGCCACCGTCACCACAACCAGCGGCGGCGGCGGTGTTTCAAACAGCTCTTTCATGGCGTTGGCTAGTCAAGAACCTTTTCAGGGTCAATTCTTGTCTTTTACAAACCAGTTTGAAGCTGAGAACAATATGGAAGAATTGCATGAGCTTTACAAGCCTTTCTTCCCCAAATCTCAGCCTCTTTCTTCACAGATAAAACAACAACAAGAGCATCAACTCAAGCCTACGCCATCTCACGGTGGCTCTGCGACGAGCGTTGCTAGTAGAACTTCTAGGATTCCCAGTTCTCACAATTCTCGGTCTAAAAGAAGGTAAATTTTGGCATTAAAAGTAGTCATTTTCAATTAACCAGCTCAAAAGATATTGCATTTAAAGTTTTTGTTAATTTCCCTTTTAGCAGAAAGAATCAGCTGAAAAGGGTTTGCCAAGTTCCGGCGGAGGGTTTATCTTCAGATGTGTGGGCATGGAGAAAATATGGTCAAAAGCCCATCAAAGGTTCTCCTTATCCAAGGTAAAATCATGTGCTTTTGTCTCTTTTCATGTTCGGTTTGGTTTTTTGTTTGGAATTTTAATTAATGTTTTTGTTTTCTTTGAATAACAGGGGCTATTACAAATGTAGCAGCTCAAAGGGTTGTTTGGCCCGGAAACAAGTGGAACGACACAGATCCGACCCCAATATGTTCATACTCACGTACACGGGTGAACACAACCACCCTGCTCCGACGCACCGGAATTCACTCGCTGGCTGCACCCGCCAGAAGACTTTCACTCCACAAACGATCTCTGCCGGTGACTGCAACAAACCTTTATCAGCTAAACCCGCTGACAGTTCGTCTCCGACGACCTCCGTTGATGAAGATGTTGTGGTTCAACTGCAAGGTACAAAGGTGGACAACAGAGAGGATTTGATTGAAGAAGATGAGTTTGGGATGTCGGACACGGCAGTGAGTGATGATTTCTTCGAGGGTTTAGAAGGAATTGCTGAAATGGTCGCCGGAGATTGTTGTTCTGATAACTTTCTGGCTGGTTTTGACCTTCCTTGGGTTGCTAACAGTGTTGCTACTGTTGCCGGTGGCTTCTAAAACCTGGCCGGATATGTTTCTTTTTTCTTTTCCCTTTAAATTCTTGTATATGTCATATACCCTTTTTGGTAGAATCGAAACCATCAAAGCTTTTATTCCGTAATTCATAGGATTCCATTAACGAGCCTTGTAGAGGAAAAAAGAAATAGTTTCTAGTCTAGTCTGTGGGTAAACTTTATTTTTGGTTCTAGACAACATTCTATTTTCCTAGTATTCATCATATATAAGAATGAACTTGAGATCCCATTGGTCCTAAGAGCTGTTGTGCGTAGTGTTCAGAATATTACCCTATTTTTAAAAGATATGTCTAATAGAATGTGCATCGTCATCGTTTATATATTTTAAGATTTTTTTTGACGATGCGAGATTAATGCTCTCAGCTCTTCTCATGCATCACAATAGTAACAAACTAAACCATTCTCTTAATGTTAAATCGCTTTAAAGAATACGTTTGTTCGAACTACAATTTAGTGTCAATCAGGATTAAAACGATATTAAAATTACTTACTAATTTTAATTATCCAAACAACATAATACAAAATCGTTTACTTTCTTTTCCTTTCATTTACTCCTTTTGATCCAAACATAATATTAACCATCAAAATTAACTTAATAATCAAATGGGATTTGGATAATAAAGGTTCAGTCCGGTTGGTTTTTTTATAAACTGGACCGGGGAACAAGGGTCCAGTGGCTCCCTACACAGGGCCTACAACTACAAAAGCGTTACTCTTCCTAAAGAAGAAAAGAAAATCCTCAAATCTGTTTGGCCCAAAAGAAAAACAGAGAAGAAAAAGGTACGGACATTATACTCGACTTCTTCACTAGTACATGACTCTGCAATTTCATTTTAGGGTTTAAGCAGGGCTTTTCTCTTTGTAGGTAGAGAGAATGCGGAGATCGTTAACATCGCTGGTTCGACCACTCGCGGGGGCGCGTGGGTTTTCCACGAGCTCCGAGAAAATTGTGGCCTCCGTTCTGTTCGAGAGATTACCCGTCATTATTCCCAAACTGGATCCTGTGGTTTATGCGTTTCAGGAGTTCTCGTAAGTTTTCATTTCCCGAGAAAATCTGGGATTGTTCCTTCTAGGATATCTTAGATTTCCATTTGCTTGAGAACTAATTGATTAGCTCCGTGATGCCAAAAGAATACTTGTAATAGTTTGAAGGGGGAAAACCGATTTTCCCCCCTCTGATTGATGGCTTATGACGCGAAATTATTATTCTTTTTCGTTCAAATTTTCAGTTACTAATTGTGGTTTTAATGAATGAGATGAAAGGCTTGGAATTTATGGTTTTTATGCAGCTTTCGATGGCAGCAGCAATATAGACGCAAATATCCTGATGAGTTCTTGGACATGTCTAAATCTAGGCAAGTTTGAAATTTGATTCCTTTGTATTACATATTATAGTAGGGGTGCTTCCTTGTATGTTATGTCCTTTGTGTTTCATACTTAATTGGTTACTTGATAAGAGTTATTGAATTTATTCATCTGCTTAAACTTTTTCTTACATCCAAATCAGAAATAAGTAACTAAAAAAACAGGAAAGCAATTGATTTATCGAAATGAACTGTGTGTTTATTGAGATTAAGAGTTGTGATTCCTCTGAAGAATTGATTCAGGGAAGACAATGTGGAGT
The DNA here is from genome assembly GCA_030270665.1 of Hibiscus trionum. Taxonomy (NCBI): domain Eukaryota; kingdom Viridiplantae; phylum Streptophyta; class Magnoliopsida; order Malvales; family Malvaceae; genus Hibiscus; species Hibiscus trionum. The sequence goes on from BSYR01000012.1 coordinate 4,321,990, forward strand.
AATTTTGGTCTAATTTTTTCAATCGAGAAACGACAGCCTCAAGGTTGATTTAGGGAAGTCATTGTCCATTGGGTTACATTATATATGTCATGCCCTCTCTCCTTGCTTTGCACTTTCAATGAGTACATGCATACAAGTACAAACTTGCAGATTCTATAAAAGAGGCAAAGTGCGAAAGATGGTTTTACTTTTCAGCTAATAAAGTGAAATTGTTGTATAACCAGGGGAAAAGGTGACTACCAAATTGACTATGTTCCAGCTCCAAGGATCACTGAAGCTGACAAAACAAATGACAGAAAGTAAGTGGTACATTTCATATTGCTCATTGGAACTGATTACCAAGATATCATTCTTTGTTTGGAAGAGATCTGATATATTTTGTCAAGATTCAACAATCTTTAGGAATAAATGGCCTGGAATCTGAATTAATTATCTCTAGGAAGCTGATAAAATGAATGACGGAAATAAAGTGGTACATTTTATTACAGATAGGTTATCCTTTGTTTGATAGATGCAAATATATGTCATCAGGAATTAACAATTTGTTAGAAGAAAAGGTCTGAATTGGATCTCAAAGTGCTTCTCTCTACTAGTTGAAGAATCTGTCTCCTTTTATTTTACGTAAGAGTTATGTGAAGGAACAATGAACATCATTCTGAGAAAATATTTTCTTCCTCTTGGTGGTTGTGGCTTGTGCGGATAAAAATGAAATTAGTACATTTGCGCCATTATAGTAGTTTAGTACAATATTCTGATGAGGGAAGTTTTGAATTTTATATTTTTCAAGGTCATTGCAGAGAGCACTTGATAGAAGACTGTATCTGCTTCTGTATGGTAAGAGTAATGGAGCTCCTAGTGGGGAACCTGTGTGGCATTTTCCAGAAAAAGTTTATGATTCCGAGGAAACATTGCGCAAGGTAAGTGTTGTTTTCTTTTGTTCTTTCTTTTTTATTTTCTTGATGTGATATAAGTGCGAAATATTTTGCAGTGTGCAGAGTCTGCCTTAGAATCTGTACTTGGAGACCTTTCTCACACTTACTTCGTTGGAAATGCTCCCATGGGGCATATGGTTATAGAGCAGAAGGAGAATGTGCCCGAACCATATAAGGTATTTCAAGCAAAGTGGTTATATTTTCTTCTACCGATGTTGATGTAATTCTTTCTTTGCTAGTCCTATTAATCAAATCCCAATCTCGTATGGATAACATATATGCATTTCACTTGGATATTTATTTCCCTACCTTGTGATTTTCTTTTTGTCAGCGATTCTTCTTCAAGTCTCAAGTGATTGATACCAACGAGTTCAATGTCCGTAAATGCGAGGATTTTGTGTGGGTGACAAAGGATGAACTCTTGGAATATTTTCCTGAACAAGCTGAGTTTTTTAAGAAGATGATTATCAGCTGATGGCAAATTTCTCCTTTTTATTTCCAAGCAAGTCTTTCTTATAGCCCATTGTGTGGTTTACTTGTAACTTTGAAGTAGAGTCTACATAAGAAGTTCAATCCGAGACAATACAACCGAACATCTGAACCTGAGTCGATTAGGCAAAAATAACGAAAAAGCTCATTGGCCAAGGATGGATTGAATTTTCCCAAGGTATTTATTTTCTTTGGTTGGTGACTATTAATGCAGGATCATTTCTCTTCTTCTTTTGTTGTAATAAGATAAGTTTGCTTCTATTACCTTTCCCCATGGTGTTGGAATTAGTATGAAGTAGAAAAGTAAGTTTGGGTTTTATGGTGTTGTGATTGGATGAACAGTTCCTTTGTGTACCTTCCCAGTCAGAGAGTGGGTAAATGTAGGTGACTTGATAAAACTAGAGGTTAGAGAAAAATGGTATTCTGACCTCAAGACACACATGATAAAATAATGAATCTTGGAAGTCTTGCAGGTGACCTAATTTAGGACTCTTCTTCCAGTCATGGACTAGCTCACTTGAATTTAATTAGGGATATGGCCTTCTTATCCCATATATGAAAAAACAAACATGGACGTAGTCATTTATGTTTTCGTTTTTTAAATATTTGGTCATTCATGTGTTAATTGTTGTTAGACAACTGGCGACGTGGTGATTTGACACAATAAGATAGATAAATTATTTAGATAGTCACTAAACTATTGTTTTATTCTTGTTTTGACCACCGAACTAAAGATAATTTATATAATTATGCATTTAATCTTCCATATTTACACATACAATCAATTTAGTTATAAGCCAAGAACATTTTATGCCTGTTCTTGAAAGGTGTTATGTGCCAATTCCAAACATGCCTGACCCTTTGTGACAGACCAATATTTCTTTTATTTGCACACACTTAATCTTTATGCTTTGTGCATTTTGTCAATTTACTCTAACCTGATTGGTTTTAATTCTTTTTTTTTTAATTTTAAAATTTCAGTCCTAAATCAAACGGTACATGGATAATTTGACAAATTTGGTCATATATTTAGCCAAATTTGTTTGCCACCCAAAAAAATCATTTCCCACAAAATTGAATTTCTACACTTTTATAATTGAACCTACACTTTAATTAGCTGCTTCAAGTCGTCGTTCTACGTAGGTTTTGATTCAAATCTCAACCTTTTGTAATCTCAAAGCTAAATCCTTCTATGTTAAAGAGAATAGACTTGTTTTTATCCTGATTTGAAAATTTGATCCGATCAGTTCAAATTTAAAATTATTTTGATCATAAAAGGATTGTACGATTTAAATCTAAATTGATTTGGACTGAACTCGAAACAACCTAAACCCATAATGCTTTCAATAAAATAATTTTGAATGACCTATATTTGAAGTGATTGAAACTTGTACGGACTCGATTTAAGATTAAAATGATCCAAAAATTTTAAATTATTTTAATCCAAATAATCATAATCTATAATCAATTCGACTCACGTAATTTAACAGTATCGGATGAAATTAAGGTAGTAATTTTTTTTGAAAGAAAAATTATATGCATAGGGTAGGGTGACTACGTGGTGTGAATGCAGCATTTATTGGGCAGACGTTTCATATTACTTGAGGGAAAGGGAGGGGGAGGAGCAGTTGAACAAAAGTAGTTGAAATGTTGTTGGCTCCACCAAAGTTACAGGAGAACGAGGAATATATATGTTTAGAATTCAATTATATAATGTAAAACTTTTTGTTCTATATTAATTTTGGATCAATGTATATCCATAAATTGATTGTTAAAATTAATTTTAAAAATGATTAGATTTTTAAAAAGAAAAAAAAGAAAAGTTAATAATTTCGATCATAAATTTATATCCACCGAATGATCTATAATTAATGCATATATTCTTTTAATTTTTACATTGTTTAAATGGATACTATCAATACATATATAAGATACTCATAATTTATTGACATAATTTAAAACTTAAAAAGTTTTATAATTTTTAGTGTGCTGTAATGGATAAAATTAACAATACAAAATAAAAAGTATATACAAATAATTTATCTTTAGTTTGAAATTTTAAATCTCAACTGTTAAATTTAATTAATTTTTTAATCATTTTTTTTACAGTGCACATACTTTACAACAAAACAATTAAATTCGAATCTTTTAAGAGAAATATAATATGTTTTTCAAATATAAAAACATATAAAATTGTACAAATAGATCTAACTCTATATTTATTTTCCTTCTCCTAAAACTCCATAAATCCTTTCTTCGTCTTCTAAAATCTATGTGGGGTAGTCCAACCTCTTCCACCATCCTGCACTACCTTCTTTCCCCCTTTTAAACTTCATTTCTCAATCATTCCCACTTCCTCTTTATTAATTTCTCCCCTATATTCCCTGTGGAGCCCTCAGAATTTTAGCTTCTTCAGATATGGATGGCCAAGATATTAGTACCCCTCCTCCACTCCCACCGCCGTCTGCGCCACCACTCACCACCACTCCTTTCCTCTTCACGCCTTCCTCCTTGCAGCCTCCTTTAGATACTCAAGTTATCCCCGACATTGATTGGGTTAGCCTCCTCTCTGCTCAAGCCTTTCTAGGCGCCGATCATCAGAGCAAGCCAGTGATTGAAACTTGTCCTTCGATGGCTGGAAACGGAGACGATCATCGCATCGAGAACGGCAGCAAAGACAAAAGGAAAGGTAGCCGGTTCAAAAAGACAATCCGGCCGAGGTTCGAGTTCCAAACCAGGAGTGCCGATGACATTTTGGACGATGGCTACAAGTGGAGAAAGTACGGACAGAAGGCCGTGAAAAACAGCAATTATCCAAGGTTTGTTTATCATAAAAACTAGTATTGTTTTTCTCTTACATTTACATAAGTGTTAGTAATTTATTTAGAAATGGAATAGGAGTTATTACCGGTGCACGCATCACACATGCAACGTGAAGAAACAGGTTCAAAGGCTGGCAAAAGACAGCAGCATCGTGGTGACCACCTACGAAGGAATCCATAACCATCCTTGTGAAAAGCTGATGGAAACCCTAATCCCTCTCCTCAACCAAATGCAGTTCCTCTCTAGGTTTCAATGAGCTAATCGCTTTGGATTGGTTTTAATAGGCCCGACACCAAATAATTTCATTACCCATGTCGAGTTACGTAAACAATTAATGTTAATATCTTCGATACTTATGTTCTTGCTTTTTTATATATATGTGTTCAAACTCGATCATATTAAGCTATCAAAGGATTCTACTTATTATTGAATTAGATCTGATGAATGTAGGTATTGGGTGCAGTGGCAGATCTAGAAATTAAAAAAAATGAGGCTCTAAAATATTTTTTTCTTTTTAAAATGGGTATGCAAAGTTATTATTTTTTACTTTTAAACATAAATTAAATTTTTTAATGAAATTTTTTTCTCTAATTTAAATTTATTTAAAAAAATAATGGGATACAGTTGCTCCGATAAAGAGACACCTGCATCCGCCCCTGATTGGGTGATCAATGAGCAGTCAAGAATCAACATAAAGGGTAAAATATAATTTACATTGAAAAAGATAGTTTAAATGAATTAAAAATATGAGTTTAAATATGTAAAACTCTCATTATATTTTTTAGGGTAAACTATATTAATGACCACCGAATTATAGGGTTGGTGTCGATTTGACCACTATATTTTTAAATGTGTTAAATATACCACATAACTATTTAATTGGTTCTAATATAGTCACATGCCGTTAAAAAAACGAAAAAGTTAACGGGACTGTTAAAATAATTGGTATAATTACATATTTAGTCCCCTTTATTTATACAATCATTCAATTTAGTCCTAATTTTAATCTAATAAAATAAATTAATTATTCAATTAGGTGGTGACATGTGTCACCACCTTATTTGAGGGATTTATCTATTTTTATTAGATTTATTAAATTTATTTTCCTTCCCCAATCAGGTGGTGACACGTGTCACCATCAATTGGAGTAAGAAAAATAAAATAGTGAAAGCTAGCCATAAGGGGAATCGAACCTGGGTCGCTAGGGAAAGAGATCAATGCTCTTGCCACTAGGCTAAGCATGTTCGATATTTTGTGTATACTTCAGGGGCCAAACATGCCATTAAGCCTTAAATTTTAAAACTCTTTATGGCCCTGTTTAACAATTAGCGGATAACGGATTACATTAGCTGATAGCGAATAGCTGATTGCATTAGTGGATTACATTAGCTGATTGTATAAAAGTGTTTGGTAAAATTAACTGATAGTTGTTTGATTATTTGAACAAGTAAAATGACATATAAGGACATGGTTATAGTTGATACTTGTTTGAATAATTTATTAATTATTAATATTTTGTATCTATTATTAATATTTAAAATATCATTATTGAGCATATACGAGGATGTACATATTAATTTTTTATTCGTGAAATTATCTTTTTAATATAATTTTAATAATTATTAAATTTAGATGTATAAATTAATTTCTTATCTATGAAATTATATTTTAAATATAATTTTATTAATTATTAAATTTATATGTATTTTTTAATTTATATAATAATTTCTTATTTATGTTTTTTTTTAAATTTTATTAATTAAATTATGTTATTTAGAGATTTTTTTATAATTATCAAAGATAAAATAGTCTTTACAAGTCTTTTATCCAAACCTCTAACTAGGAGCTTTTTTTAAAATGAGAGGTTTCACCTCAATCCGCTATTAAAAACAAGCTATTTACTAAATAAGACCTATCTATTTACCAAACATCCAAATTAGCAAATTTGACTAGTCAAATCTCTAAAACTCTTCAAACTTCTAATTTTAGCTTAAAAAAGCTATTTACTAAACAAAACCTATATATTTTTAAGGGAAAACTACACCGGTAGTCCCTTAACTATTACCGTCTTCCTATTTTAGTCCCAAAACTATGTTTTTTTGGCAAAATCGTCCCTTCTGTTACATAAAAACTAACGGAACTGCTGACGTGAAATTTTTTTTAATTTTTAATTTATTTTCTCTCTCCTATATATGTATTATTTAAATTTTTTATTCAAACTAATGTGGTGGTGACACGTGTCACCACCATAACAAAGCAAATAAATTGGATGTAAAAGTGGGGGAGCTGGGATTTGAATCCACGTCCTTAGCAAGTAGCATCTTAAGCCAATAGGTTAGCCATTGGGCTAAACTCCAATTATTGATGTGTTTTAGCACAAATTTCATTTAAAACAACCAAATGAACCCTCAAAAACTGTCTGCAACTCAAAACTGTCAAAGCTGTCATCGGTCTGTAGGCACTGTAGTCATTGATTTAGCTGTTTAATACTTTTTTTTTCATTAATTCCAACGTTAATCTAGCACTCCTAAAAAGAGTTTTTTTTAGTTAGAGGTTTGGATAAAAGACTTGTAAAGACTATTTTATCTTTGATAATTATAAAAAAATCTCTAAATAACATAATTTAATTAATAAAATTTAAAAAAAACATAAATAAGAAATTATTATATAAATTAAAAAATACATATAAATTTAATAATTAATAAAATTATATTTAAAATATAATTTCATAGATAAAAAATTAATTTATACATCTAAATTTAATAATTATTAAAATTATATTAAAAAGATAATTTCACGAATAAAAAATTAATATGTACATCCTCGTATATGCTCAATAATGATATTTTAAATATTAATAATAGATACAAAATATTAATAATTAATAAATTATTCAAACAAGTATCAACTATAACCATGTCCTTATATGTCATTTTACTTGTTCAAATAATCAAACAGCTATCGGTTAATTTTACCAAACACTTTTATACAATCAGCTAATGTAATCCACTAATGCAATCAGCTATTCGCTATCAGCTAATGTAATCAGTTATCCGCTAATTGTCAAACAGGGCCATAAAGAGTTTTAAAATTTAAGGCTTAATGGCATGTTTGGCCCCTGAAGTATACACAAAATATCGAACTGCCCATAAATTATTTTTTGGGACGTTTTACCTCCTGAACTAAAAATCGTGACCTCTGTTAGTCCATCCTATCTAACGTACGTTTAAAAATTTTTGAGAGCCAATTTTGACAAAAAAAAATTTGATTAACTTTAATAAAAATGGGTAAATGACATGTTGAGCCTCTCAAATTTTATATTTATTCAATCTAGCCATATTCTTCTTCAGGAAAGAAACCAGATTTCACTCCCAAGTTCGATATAGGCCTGAGGACAGCATCACATCTAGTTTTGAATTAGCAAAAAGAATTACCCTGCAACATGGAGTAGGTTGGTTGCAAGTTAGACATCAATAATTAGTCTCCCCATTCATTAATTAGTAATTATCACTACCTCTGAAAATCCATCCATTGCATCAGAGAGCCATTTTTTGTTGCCTGAAACAACAAAATTTTGTGATGCGAAGCAGTCACCATGACTTGAAGGGTGCAAAGGGAGAAGGGACTTCTCATCAAGTTGAGCAGAACCTAAGAAGCAAAGCTCTGGATTTCTTTCAGGAGACTGGGATCCAGGAAGCCCAAGCCTAAGTTTTGTTGCCTTCAAATTCAAACTAACATTGCTTCCATCCGAACCAGGGACGTTAGACTTTCTGCCACTCATTGTTCTTCCGTTTCCCTACCTTGTTGCTGCTGTAAAATGCAAGGAAAAGCTTCTGAGAAGAGGAAGTTGCCCACAGCGCCATTGCAGATGATTTTGTAGCCACTAAGATTGTTCTGTCCGAGATTATACCTCGCCTTTCTAAAAACATTGTGGTTTCCAGTTCATCCTCAAACAACCAAAGTCCTCTGATGCAAACATATGAAGGTAGTTTCTTTTTTAATGATTTAGTTGTGGACTTGGTTTATCTACACCATGTTCAGGCTGCTTATGCTCATGGTTTTTCTAAAATCTTGAAATTTTGTGAACGATTTAGTTATGTATCTTTGCCGGTCTATATTTTGGATTAGAGGATAACTGCTACTTCATATATGCACGTCTATTAGTTTTATATTGGAAACCAAGTCAAGACCGAACACCAGGCATTGAAGATACGCTTCTCAGGATTCCCCAGGTTTCACAATTCACCTCAGTTGATGATTCAACAGTGCTTTTGGAGAATACTGGTAGTAGTGGCAGCTCCAATGATAAGTTAAATTTTGACGGAGCGTTGAAACGAGGGAGGGAGAAGATGGCTAGATTGAATAAATATAAAATTTGAGAGACTCAACATGTAATTTACCTATTTTAAATAAAGTCATTCAATTTTTTTTGGTCAAAAGAGCCACATGGCGCGATCTAATTGGCCCATTTTTTTTAAACGGTAGGGACTAACAGAGGTCACAAATTTTAGTTTAGAGGGCAAAACATCAAAAAAAAAAAACTTTTGAGGACAGATCGGTATTTTGTGTATACTTCAGGGGTCAAACAGGCCATTAAGCCAAAATTTAATTATTCATTAACGAGGCTCATCACCCATAACTAAATATAAATAACAATTAAAATTTATTTAGTCTAGGTATTAATGGGTCTCAGCCCTCAGGGCCATAATTTAGATTTTAATGATAGTTTATTTTTTTAATATTTATTGTTAGGGGTCCAACTTTTTTTTTATATAAAAAAATGTTATTTAGAGCTCACTTTTTTCAATACTTGTTATTTAGATCTCAATTTTCCCCAACACTTGTTATTAGGCACACATTTTTTAAAATTTATTTTCAATATTTGTTATTAGGGCCTAATGGTCTACTCTTATAATTCATTTTTTCAGTATTTGTTATTACGGATCTACTCTTAAAATTTATTTTTTTCTAGTATTTATTATTAGGGGTCTACTCTTAAAATTTATTTTTTTCCCGTATTTATTATTAGGAGTCTAATTTTTCGGGCCACCAAAATCTCAAGGCCGACTCTGACACAATCCTATGTAAATTCATCCCTACTTGCTTGCAATGATGAAACCTAAAATATAATTAACCATTAAAAATGAGCAAAGTTCAAATGAATTGAAAATAGGAGATCCAAATAGATAAAAAAAACTCATTGTATTTTTGGGTAAACTACACTGGTGACTACTCAATTATAGGGTCATTCATATTTTGACCACCCAATTGATAAATTCGTCAATCAGACCACCGGACTATTAAAATGCTCATAATTTGACCACCAATCGTTGAAATTTAACGGAAGGGTGACGTGTTAGTTAACGAAAATTTATATAAATACACATTTGGTCCATGTTAGATAACTATTATATCAATTTGGTCGTAAATTTAATTTAATTTAATAAAATCAATCAATCAATCAAATGACGACACGTGTCATCACCTGATTGATTGGGAGCTGGTTCCTAAATTTTTAACCACCTTCAATATTTTTTTGGTAAAAAATAACCATCAAGATGTATTACTCATATATTAGGATTCGAACTCATACAAGATAAAACAATATGATTATCCTTAGCATCTAGACTAATTAGTGGATGTCAACCATCTTCAATATCTAATTGAAGATATCTCTCACATATTGTTGTAGATGATGTAGATAATATGTGAAATATATATATTTTCTATACAGATGTGAATTAAAAAAATACTTATGACCACTTAGTTTAATTCATTTAACCTTGTCATAAGAGCTAAAATTATTCTTTCTTGGACACACACAGACACGAGTTTTTAATGTTTTTGTTACTTCTCAAAACATAACACACAAATAAGTGCGCTTTAAGAAAATGATACAAATTAAACTAAACCTATTAATATGAGTGAATTCATTTGTATGTTGGGTTCTAAGTTCAGATCTTATTCCTAATTTTGTTCCAACAAAAATATATAAACTGATCGGTCTGTAGGAATCCGTTACAAAAATAGCTTAAAATTTGTTTGGTTGAAACTTGAAGAACCCGTTGGAATCGCACAAATATTGCATGGTTCAAATTTGAGACCAGACAATGGCAACAATAGCAATGTTAAAATTTGCCCAAAAATAAAATAAAACTGCATTATTCTCTTTAATTTATCCATTTTCAGCTGGCATTTCATTGAGTTCCTTTCAATTTATTAGTATTCAAGTAACTACCAATGGAGGTTAGGTTCTATTTGGTTTGCCTGTTGTTCTTGTTTTTCCTTGCATTAAACTAATATTTAATTTAATTAATTCACACAATTATTTGATAAAGAGTATCATTCGATTGAGCTTAAATTAATTCGATTGATTCTGAAATAATTTTAAAATGCTGTGTTTTTGCGAATACGGTACTATAGTTGATGAACAAGGCGAAGAACTATGTGACGGAGAAGGTGGCGGAAATGAGGAAGCCGGAGGCCAGCATTAAGGACTTCGATATTAATAGTGTGACGAGAGAAGGCGTGGAATACGAGGCTAAGATCGCCGTCACCAACCCCTACAGCCATTCCATCCCCATTTGTGAAATTAATTTCGATTTAAAAAGCGACGGCAGGTTTGATGTCAATTTTAAAAAGTAATGGAGAAGTGATCGGATATAATTATGATTATTTATGTGTTTTTGGATCAGCGAGATTGCAAGAGGAAAAATACTGGATCCAGGATCGTTGACGGGGAACGATACGACAATGGTGCAGGTGCCGGTGAAGGTGCCGCACAATATATTGATAAGCCTGGTGAAGGATATTTACAGAGACTGGGACATTGACTATGAGCTTAATGTACAACTCATCATTGATCTTCCGGTCTTCGGAGACATCACCATCCCCGTCAGTCAGAAAGGAGAGATCAAGCTTCCTACTCTCAGAGATTTGTTCTGAGTTTCTTTCTCTTTCCGCTATTTATGATGGAGCTTCGAAAATTATGTTTTATTTTATTTTATTTTATTTCGTTTTATTACTAAACAGAGTTGATCTGTATTTTTTTAAGAATTCAAATGAATTTACTATGAGTAATTTTATCTTTGATGGTAATTGAGAGATGCAGAAACTAAGGTTCTAAATGAGACGACACAAATAATAAGTTACTCAAGTTTAATTCGGTCAAACTTCGATCAACACTCAACTCGAGTTCTTAATGATCCGAGACGAATTTTTTAACATTCTACTTCGCAACCCGAGCCTGAATTCATCTTCAGAACGCATAGCAGGAAAAATTTTACCCAAAACTACACCAACTGTTTTTCTCAGCCACCCAGTAGTTTCGTTTCTTTTCAAAGCTACAAGAAAAAACAGAAATAAAAAGTTTCAAGAGATCATGGAAGTTAAAAAGAACTAAAAACTCTCTTTGAATTCTATTGCATTTCTGCAAAATGCAAAAACAAATCATCAGCATTGCCATAAAATCATGAACTGGTAAAACAAACAGATCAAATCCAATCTATTAACATAAAATTTATAAAATATAAAAGTTTAACCATGATTAAAACTGATGATCATACAAGAAAACCCAATATTGTATTTAAATAAAGCTCAAAATTGATCAATATTGAGACATAATGACATATAATAAAACTACAAAAAAAATCATGATCATTCAATAGAATCCAACAAGTTAAAAGTAGAGCAGACAGAAAGAAGAAACAAAGAAAAGGTTAGATCATTACAAGCTTCCTCTGTGTTTCTTGAACAAGTAACATCTTCGAGTCGAAAACACTACCAAGATCATCATTGACATGAAGACTACAATCTTGAAACCAGAAAAAGGAATTACATTTTTAGTTTACACAACAGGGTTAGGCTGCATATGGAGTATTTTGTGGCGAATTTGGTTTGGAGTTTCGAGTGGAAGAAGATGATGGGGAAGCCATTGACATGAAACCAAAGCAAGAGTTCGTGGCGATATGATTAAAGTTTTCGTTGATCATATAACAAAAGACCACTTGGTTTAATAGTAAAATTGTGTCATTTCCTCCTAAAGGTCTTGGGTTCAATTCCTAGCCAAGCTAAATTTTTCTTTGTTTTATTTACCTTATCTAATCAAGTCACATAAATAATTAAAATTTTCTAATAAGGTAAATTAGGATCAAACTGATAGAATATGTAACTAACAGGGACCAAATGTGTAATTGGTTAAAATAAGTCTATTTAAATAGTTGGGTGGTTGAATTTTGAATTTTTATAGTTCGGTGGTCAAAACAGGTCGCGACCAATAGTTGTGTGGTCATTGTGATAGTTTTCCCAAAAAAATAATGAGACGTGTGATTTTTATTGGTTGATCCTATGAATAACCTAGTGGAAATGACCTATGATATAATTTCTCGTAGTCTAGTTATATCATAAATTAGATTCCGTATTTATTTTATGGTTTATATTTAGAATATGATATTAATTTATGAAAGTGTAATAATTGGACGGAAATTTATGATTTAACTTTGGTCTTGTAATTAACCATGGATATGGTGGGTTTTAGATGCTAAATCTCGAGATAGAAATTATATTATGATTTGAGAGCCTTCCATTTTCTTGTGATTATTGAAGAAAAATAAGGTTAGTCCGGATATTAATTACAAAGAACAAGTGGTTAGTGGTTATTCACTTAAGTCCAATTACGATGATGATGTTGATGTTCATAAATATGTCAATGCCACGAAACTACGGTAGTTGAAAACTTGATTCAATAGCTACTAAATTATGAATTTTTCTCATCACATTATTTGTAGACCCAATCAATAGCATGAATTAGATTAAAATATTAAAAGTTTTAAAGTTAGGTGTACTCGATTGTATTTTACTTGTTTATGTAATATTTTTTTACTCTATTTAAGTTAGGGAAATTTTTAATAATACTCATAAGTTTTTAGCATATTTTGAATTATTAATAAAATTATTATGAGCATGCGAGGACGGCCTGTTGGTCAGAGCACGTTCACCTGCTCCACTCCCTTCTCCTTAGGTCCCGGGTTCAAGACCCCTCAAGTTTCATTAATACAATCATTATTACCAAGAAAAAAAAAGTCTTGAAACTAAATCATTTCTTGTTCTCATACCGAAGCTTGCATGAGATGCATACGTATAGATTGTTTGGAGGAAGAGGAACATTAGATTTTTTCAAAGCCTAAAACCATTATGATATTGATATTTTGAACTTTATTAGAGGAATTGTACAAAGTAGGTTTATATGGAAGAAGATAAGTAGGGTTAATGTTGTTAATGTTCAGTTGTGTATAACTTGGGTATTGTTTTTAAATTGTTGTACATGTAATTAACTGTAGCAGCTTCTTGCTTTTTTATAAATAGATTACAAAAATTTATCTAAATAATTTACCTCTTGCGAAATGAGATATGAATGTTGATTATCACTAAATATGATATTTTTAAAAATGTCTCTTAATGGAATTCTAGGAGTCGTTCCAATAATAAATGGTGGATGTTCCACTTAGTTAATTTGGATTCGAGTAACTTAGTATGTATATGTGTAGATTTATTCAGATTTGAATTTGGATATAAATAATATTTTGTACTCAAATAAAATGCTAAAAAATGTCTCTTAATATTGTATTGATGTTTACATTTCACACAAAAAATTGTATTTTTTTTGAAAACGTGCCAACTAGCTTTATTTATAACAATTAAAAAACGAACTCCCAAAAATCAGACAAAAAACCAAACGACACCGACAAAATAAAAGAGAGTTCTGGAGAGACAAAATACAAAAGCTAAAAAGAAACAGAAAAAACCCCAAATCGACAAATGGGAAGCTAGACTGACGGAGAACGCCCTCCGACCACCATGCGAAGCGGATCGCGAAAACTGAAAGATCGGGGTGAGAGCGGCGACACTAAGAACCGGAGACGAACATGCAGAGAAAAATCAGGTTCTTAGAATGAAAAACCCATGGAGCAAAACACTCACGACGGATCTGAGCAACGACGATCTTCTGCAGCTAGGGCTTCGATACGACCAGGTGCTTCTTCAACCCATGTCTGATCGGCGGTGATATTTAACCTTTCACGGGCTAATTCATGCGCGACTTTATTCTCTCCACGACGAATGAAGGAGAAACGATAAGTCTCCAGATTTGTTAAGAGCCTTCGAGAGTCCTATGTGATTGCTCCAATTTCTGAGAAATCAACCTCCTTTGATTTCAATTTGTGAATTACCGTTAGAGAGTCGCCTTCAATTATAACCTTTTGAAAACCCAATTCTATTGCTAATATAATTCAGTTTTTTGCTGTCAATGCTTCCGATGCGAAACTGGAGGGGACATGATTCAGCAATCGACACTGGGCCCCGAGAATGAAGCCTACATCATCCCGGATAACCAAGCCCAGACATGCAGTGCGTTCACTCTGTTTAAAACTTGCGTCAAAATTCAGCTTCACAAATGGGAGGGGGGAGGAAAAGACCAGGAACTGCTATCAACATGCTGTCGGAGCTGCAATCTGTTCGGGATGAGACTCAATTTCAACAGGTAACCCCTTACAAAGGTAATCACATCCTCGGGCCTTGTTTAGCATTTTCAAACACGAATTTATTTCGAGATGCTCATAATTCCCATATTATCATGAATATATCATCACATTTACCAATACCAAAATGATCCAACATGCTATTAAGCCATAAAGGCAAATCATGTAAAAAAGGAGTAGACATAGGATAAGTAGTCTGAAGATTCAAACCTGCCCATACTTGTCTTGCAAAAAAACAATCACGTATCACATGGATAGCATCTTCTGGGCCTTGATTGCATCTAGCACATAAGACATCACTTGCAACATGTTTCACACATAGATTGACTTTTGTAGGAACATAATTTTTAATAAATTTCCAGCACTGGATATTTATTTTTGAGGGGCACTTCGATTGCCATAACTTTTTAAATAGATCATGATCACTACTTCGAATACTTTGGTATGGTAGCAATCTTTTATAACCACTCCTTACAGTATAAATCCCCGTATGCTCCCCACTCCAAACCAATCTATCCATATGCGCATGACTAGCTAGGGGAATACTCAAAATCTCCACAACATCTGTGGCATTAAAATTTGCACATGTTAGATCTTCTTTCCACTCCCTCTTAACTGGATCAATGGGATCAGAGACATAATTTAAACCCGAAATCTCTGCTGTAGTAATTAGTTTAGGGATGTGGGTCGGTAACCAGAAATCGTTCCAAATTGAAATAGAATTACTGAGACCCACCTGCCATCGCAGGCCCATTTCCAGCAGCCCCCGGGCGCTCCAAATGCTTCTCCAAGTCAACGATGGTGACGAACCAAGGCGGGCCTGAAGAAAAGTCGAGTCTAGATAGTATTTGGCCCGTAATAACCTTGCCACAAGAGAAGAAAGGTTATGAAGGAGCCTCCAACCTTGCTTCGCAAGTAAAGCCACATTGAACTTGGTGAGATCTCGAAAGCCTAATCCTCCAAACTCCTTTGTAGTGCACATATCCAGCCAAGTACACCAATGAATTCCCCGACGTTCCTGCGAGTGCAGCCACAAAAAACGAGCAATTATTTGTTCCAAATCGTGGCAAAAAGACTTTGGAAGAAGGAAACAGCTCATGGAGTACATAGGAATTGCTTGGAGAATCGATTTTATAAACACCTCTTTCCCCTTGAGATAGGACTCGAATACACCTTGTAGAGAGACATTTAATAAATCGATCTCGTAAACACATAAAAGCCTTCTTCTTATTTCTTCCTACAATAAGAGGTAAGCCCAAATATTTCTCCGGAATAATGTTGTTATGCACCCCCAGAATTATGCGAACATCATTAACATTTTCTTCAATAACATTAGCGCTAAAGAATAATCCGGACTTCTCCAAATTGATAACTTGACCTGAACACCTAGCATAGAGTTGTAAAATCTCATTTATTCGGACGACTCCCCGAGTAGATGCCTCATAAAAAATAAGGTTGTCATCCGCAAAAAATAAATGTGAAATAATAGGAGCTCCTCATGAAATTCGAATCCCAATAGAATTATCGACCAAAGCCGAGTGCCTTAAAAGAGAAGAGAGTCCTTCACTGCAAATTAGAAACAAATACGGGCTTAGAGGATCCCCTTGCCTTAGTCCTCGGGATGGAACAAAACTATCTCTAACCTACCATTGATCACCACTGAATACGAGACCATGGTAATACAACGTATAATGAGAGAAACCCACTCAGAAGCGAAACTGTTAAGTTGCGAGGAACTCGATTCGTTCAACCGATATGGCTCACCAAGTGGTGGAGAGGTGAATTTTTGGGTGGAGGTGGTGTGGAAGCTAAAATGATAAGTGACACAATGATTTATAGTGGTTCAACCTTCTAACCAAGGTCTACATCCACTACCTTAGCTCCCCACTAAGGATTTCCAATCAATCCACTATTGATCCGTCCCCTTTTCTAGGCTTAGAAGGAAACCCTTATACACCGATCAAGCTTTCTACCCAAAGCCTTGATCAAACCCTCTTTTACAAAGAGATAAATAAAGCAAACACAAATTCCTCTAATAGGTGTTTGTCTCACCCAAAACCTAAAACACTTGAGCAAATTTGACAATTTTGGCTCACTAGTGTTTGTCTATACAAGAATTGACAATTTAGGCACTAAGACAATATTTGATCATTTGTTGATTGACAATATGAGCTTTAACCGTATCTTGATGCTTGGAGGTCCCTTTTATACTCCTTGACGAGTTTATAGCTGTTGCTAGCCGTTGGGGTTGAATTGGAGCCGTTGAGGACTTTAATTCCCACCATAAATGCAGTTCTGCAGCTCACCGTTTCGAAACAGTCGTGCCCGTTTCGAAACACCCTTTAAGTAGAAAGAGCCGTTGCAGTCTGATGAGGCACCCGTTTCGGAACGCCCCTGGCCGTTTTGGAACACGTATCGAAACACCTAGACCCGTATCGAAACGCCCTGCATTTAAGTGTTAGTTGGGAAATAGTCGTTGGGGTCAATGACCGTTGTGGTCGAAGCCACGTAGGTGTATCGAAACGGCATAGCCCGTTTCGAAACGATGGGCAAAAATCTCATCCAGGGAATGCCCGTTTCGATACCCGTATCGAAACACTTTTGCTACTGGAATGCACCGTATCGAAACGCCCTAAGGTGTTTCGAAACGCCTGGAAGGTTTTGTGTATTTTGGCTTTTGAAAACATACAAAACCCTTTATAAAATATCCCTAAACATAGTTTCAAGTTATTTGGATTTTTGAAATTGTTTTGAATTCTTTTTAAATCAGTCCAAAACATTTTTCAATTATTATATCAAAACATTAGTTCTACAATCTCCCCCTTTTTTATATAATACAACTATCTTGAAAAATTGTTAGGGATTCTCCCCCTTTAACTTTAAAAATGTGAATAAGAGAATTAAAGATATAAATCAATTAAAGCTCCCCCTTATTCATTTGAAAATTTAATTTTTCAAACCATTTCTCCCCTTTTTGTTATATCAAAAATAATTTAAAACATTAAGTTCAAAATAACAATAGAGGTAAAATTTTAAAAAAATAAGAATTTGGTTTTAAAATGGCCCCCCCTTACTCAAAGCATCATTAAAAGTGTTAGTCCAACATATATGATCATCTAGTTGACATAAATAGAAAATAAATCAAATAAAGCAAAATCAACTAGATTTTACCACACTTGAACTCAAGGTAGGATGTGAAGCCTTCCTTCTTCAAGTGTTCTTCCTTAGTGTACGTGGAGCTCCCCCTCAATGTTTGACTTGTTGAACATCTCCATCACACCTAGCAAAAGACAACCAAGTAATTTTTGGTATCCAAATTGCTTTGGATCCATGAACATTAGTAGCACAAATTTTAGCCCCCTTAGGAATCCATTTTTCAATGTCATCCTTTTTAATTGAAGTGGTTAGTCCTTTTGGGACTCAAACACTTCTAAAACATTTTCCTTTCACAAATCTAGGGGCACTAGATTGCCTTACATAAAAATTTGATTTTCCAAAATTGTTTTTCTTTTCAAGCTCTTTGGTAATCAAATCTTTTTCTTCTTGAACTTTTTGAAGCAATTTTTGTAAATCAAAACATTTTAGTTCAAACTCCTTGAGTTTTGCTTCAAGTTCAAGTTTGGTTTTAGAAATCAAATCATTTTGAATTTTCAACTTTGAAATCACTTTATTGTTTTTCAAAATGTGATTTTTAAAGTCTAAAACCAAATCATCATAGGCATCTTGTAATTCATCAAAAGAGTAAGAACATGAAGTAGATGAATTAGAAGTTACCCTTGAATCTTCTTCGATGGCCATAAGGCAAAGGTTGGCTTGTTCATCGTCGGTGGAGTCCTAATCACTCCAAGTAGCCACATGTGCCTTCTTCTTATGGCTTGAAGTGCTTGCCCTCTCCTTTTTCTTGGATTCTCGTTCAAGCTCTCTCAAAGCTTTCTTCATGAACGGGACACACTTCTTAAAGAGATGAACTATCTCTTCATCTTCATCCTCCTCTTGAACTAAACATGTCGGCAAGTGGAGGACTTGAGAGCCATGGCATTGGTGTTGATGCCAAGCCCCTTGAGCTTCTTCTCTCCCATAGCTCTAATTTCTTCTCTCTTCTTCTCATCCTCTTTGTTATTCTTCATGATTTGATGAGTAAGGAGTGACCCAATGAGTTCATCAAGCTTCAAAGTCTTCAAATTCTTTGCTTCGATGATGGCGGTCCTCTTTGAGTCCCAGGACTCGGGAAGTGAGTAGATGAGCTTTCGGACAAGTTTCTCCTCAGGAATGACTTCTCCATAGCCTTTGAGACCATTGGTGATTGTGGAGAAACTATCAAACATCTTCTTGATGTTCTCTTCCGGATCCATCTTGAAGTTCTCATACTCTAAGGTGAGGAGCCCAATCTTGGTCTCATTGAATTCATTGGTTCCCTCGTATGTGACTTCAAGCTTGTCCCATACCTCTTTGGCACTCTCACAAGAAGACATCTTCTCATATATGGTTGGGCCAAAAGCACAAAATAGGATGTGCAAGGCTTTGCAATTTAGCTCCATCTTCTTGCGATCGTCGGCACTCCACTCCGCTTTGCTTCGTTGAGGCACGAACGGACCATCTTCAATTATGTCCCATAATTTGTAGTCTCTTGACTTTATGAAAAACTTCATCTTTATCTTCCAATAGGCATAGTGGGTTCCGTCGAAGAAGGGCGGTTTGTCGATGGATTGCGCCATTTGAGCCGGTTGGTGAAATGATGATCGAGCTTGCCGGATATTCTCAATATGATGTGAATCCTCTTCGATTGAGCCAAGCTCTGATACCAATTGTTGAGTTGTGAGGAGCTCGATTCGTTCAACCGATATGGCTCACCAAGTGGTGGAGAGGTGGATTTTTGGGTGGAGATGGTGTAGAAGCTAAAATGATAAGTGACACAATGATTTATAGTGGTTCAACCTTCTAACCAAGGTCTACATCCACTACCTTAGCTCCCCACTAAGGATTTCCAATCAATCCACTATTGATCCGTCCCCTTTTCTAGGCTTAGGAGGAAACCCTTATACACCGATCAAGCTTTCTACCTAAAGCCTTGATCAAAGCCTATTTTACAAAAAGATAAATAAAGCAAACACAAATCCCTCTAATAGGTGTTTGTCTCACCCAAAACCTAAAACACTTGAGCAAATTTGACAATTTTGGCTCACTAGTGTTTGTCTATACAAGAATTGACAATTTAGGCACTAAGACAATACTTGATCATTTGTTGATTGACAATATGAGCTTTAACCGTATCTTGATGCTTGGAGGTCCCTTTTATACTCCTTGACGAGTTTATAGCTGTTGCTAGCCGTTGGGGTTGAATTGGAGCCGTTGAGGACTTTAATTCCCACCATAAATGAAGTTCTGCAGCTCACCGTTTCGAAACAGTCGTGCCCGTTTCGAAACACCCTTTAAGTAGAAAGAGCCGTTGCAGTCTGATGAGGCACCCGTTTCGGAATGCCCCTGGCCGTTCCGGAATACGTATCGAAACACCTAGACCCGTATCGAAACGCCCTGCATTTAAATGTTAGTTGGGAAATAGCCGTTGGGGTCAATGACCGTTGTGGTCGAAGCCACGTAGGCGTATCGAAACGGCATAGCCCGTTTCGAAACGATGGGCAAAAATCTCATTCAGGGAATGCCCGTTTCGATACCCGTATCGAAACACTTTTGCTACTGGAATGCACCGTATCGAAATGCCTGGAAGGTTTTGTGTATTTTGGCTTTTGAAAACATGCAAAACCCTTTATAAAATATCCCTAAACATAGTTTCAAGTTATTTGGATTTTTGAAATTGTTTTGAATTCTTTTTAAATCAGTCCAAAACATTTTTCAATTATTTTATCAAAACATTAGTTCTACAGAAACTCATTTTCAACGTCATAGCTTCTAGAAAGCCCCATTCCACTCGATCGTAAGCTTTGCTCATGTCAAGCTTAAGAGCGAAATAACCTTTCTTTGCACACTTCCTTTTTCTCATGAAGTGAATTAACTCATAAGCAGCCAAAGTATTATCCGAAATGAGACGTCCGGGAACAAAAGCACTCTATGCTTCATCGATACAAGGTGAAAGAAAACCCTGTAAACGATTAACCACACATTTAGAGATAATTTTAAATAACACGTTACAGAGGCTAATCGGTCGAAATTTGTCCATTGAATTTGCATTAACAATCTTCGGTATTAACACTATACGAGTGTGATTAATTGATGACATGGGAAGATTCCCTCGAAGAACTAAAATGCAGAATTGAGATACCTCGTGGCCGAAAATGTGCCAAAAACGTTGGTAAAATAGTGCTCCCAACCCGTCTTCCCTAGCAGCCTTTAAAGGATTCATAAATTTGACAGCCAAAAAAACTTCTTCTTCAGACCAATCCGATAATAAAACACGATTCGTATCTTCAGAAATACAAGTACTTACCCTATCAAGAATTTGATCGAACTGAGTGACACCCAGAGTTGAGAATAAAGAAGAGAAGAAATCACATGCAATACGATTCATGTCCTCCTCATTGGAGACTGGGTCACCTGCACCATCTTGGAGGCTCTTAATGCAATTCTTTCTTTTCCTCTGAGATGCGAAACGGTGGAAGAAGGCTGAGTTTCGGTCACCATGTTGCAACCAGTTTGACCGAGCCCTTTGTTCCTAGTACAACTCCTCCCTGTCAAGTTCGAAATTTAACGCCACTTTCGCATCCAAAATTTCCCCCAAAATGTCATCTGTTGGAACAAGGTTATTCAGCCGTTCCAATTTTTCTGACAAATCTTTGACTGTGAGTTTTTTTGCCCTTCGAGTCCTTTTGAACCAAGCTTTAAGACCTTTACAGGTAAACTGAAGTCGTTCTAAAAAATCCCCTCTAGAATCAGTCCACAGATTTTTAACTTCCTCTTCACAAGTTTCATCTAACAGCCATGAAGCCTCGAAACGGAAATTCCATACTTTCTTAGCAATTGATCTGCCGCTCTTTGTATTAAGTAATAGGGGGCAATGATCCGAAAAGGAATGGGATAAATGTTTGAGTTGAAACTCAGGGAATAGATCCCACCACTCAGCATTGGCAACTCCCCGATCTAATCTTTCTCGGATATTATTTGCTAAAGTGCGGCCCTTCTCCCAAGTGAACCAGGGACCTATATAACCCAAATCCTCGAGGTCACAGTCTTCCAAAACCCCACGGAAAGCGTCCATTTGCCTTGCACTTCTCACCAGCCCTCCCATTTTTTCTGAGGCTAAAATTATTTCATTAAAATCACCAATCACTAACCATGGTAAATCACATGTGTTATGAAGTGAGCGTAACAAATTCCAAGAGTCTGCACGTCGTTGTTCCTCTGGGGCACCATAAAATCCAGTTAATCTCCATTTATTGCCATCCGAATCATCTTCAATAGTAACATCTATATGCCTTTCTGAAAAAGAACGAAGAGTCAATACACAAGAATGTTTCCACCCCAAAGATAGTCCTTCGCTTCGACCAATTGCACTAATGTCTATGCCATTCGGAAAACCCAGTTGGTTACGGACTCTAGCCATCTTCTCACTATGCAACTTTGTCTCTATAAGGAAAATTAAAGCAGGATTTTTGTCTCGCAACTTTTGTTGAAGACGACCAACCGTCCGGGATTTCCCTAAACCCCGGATATTCCAACTGATGAGTTTCATGATGACCGGCGGACCTGATCTTGCAGGTCGGCCGATGAAACATTGTTAACAGCAGTAGAAACTTCCTTCAAAGTAACTCCCGATGTTTGAGCTAGAGGGTGATGTCGTTTTAAACCTTCCACAGGTTCGATAGGGCTATCCTCATCCGCAAGAGACATATGAGTATCAGAAGAGTGACTAAAATTGGATCTGCCAGAGCCCATCGAAGTACCAGGTTTAATGGGATTCGAGCTGGGCCAAGATTCTTGCCCAAAATTGTTTGCCATTGAATTTCCAGAATTAATAATTGGAGCACGATTTGGGGGATTTTGATTGATAACACGATTCACTCCTTCAAAATTGCCATAGATAGATCTCTGTAATGAAAGCGAATCCACTGATTCCGCTTCCCTCAACCAGCGGCTGGTGGAGGACGCCGCCCTTCGTGGAGGAGCTCGTAGAGAAGCATCCCAATTACGGATCAAAACCGAAGCATCCTGAGAGAAACACAAAGAACAAAAGGTTTCTCCATGGCCTAGCTTGCCGCAGAGAAAACATAACAAATTTAATTTCTCATACTCAAATCTAACATAATGCTCCATACCATTTGGAAGCAGGATTTTCTTTCTTCTTTTTAATGGCAAACGAACATCCAGACGAACCCGAACACGCAGTATTCGTTTATATCCAAGCGAAATAGCAGCAACATCGTATTTTATGAACGAACCAATAAAATTACCCAAAGAACGGGCGATGCGTTTCGAGATAAAACCATGGGGAACATCGCTGATCAAAACCCAGAAATCCAAATAATTCAAAGGCACCAACGCTGGATCTTCTCCCTTCTGTAACCGGTGCAAAATCAACATGTGAGAATTGAAATTCTAGGGGCCTCCGTTTTCTATTATGTCCGCATCCAGGGGATGGAATAGACGGAATAAAAAACGACCATCACCATCACCATCACCAAGATCGGAGATCGCTATCCCTTCATGAGGGCACCAAACATTAGCAAGAGTAGCCCGCATGGAGACAAAATGTATTATGCTTGACGTAAGAAAAGTTCCCACAAAACAGAAATCAAAGGATGGTTCGATCGTTGTCTCTTCCGATTCCAGTTGAAGAAGTTCATCTTCACCATCAGCAATTGACAGATTGGCAAAATCATTTTCCACCTCAGCCATAAGAACATGAAAGAAAAAAGACAAAAGAAAGAAAAGAGAAAAAACCTAAAGAAAATGAAAAGCGTGCCACAAAGAGCAGAGAGAAAAGCGTGCCACAAAGAGCAAAAAATTAACCCAACATAATTTAAATTAAGTTTTTATTATCATCAAACATAAAAAAAGAGCATATTATATATATATATATATATATATATATGATTTGTTTTGAAAAAAGAAACATGTGTGTGTTGCTATTGGGATAAAAGGAAATATGTTGACTAAATTTTATATTTTTATTTTGAAGATGATATTATAAGAAAGCCCTGCACGGTCTGAATGATTTTTACTGCTTCTCTAGTCCACCATCGTGGCTGCGTCCCCATTGAAAAACGATGCTTTGAGTATCCCATGTGTATTTATTAGTTTTCCTGTCTTTACATTAAAAAAAAAACATAAATTAAACATATGTCAATGCTGGAAATAAATCATAAAATTGAGAAAGCATTTAATGCTTAAGTCGAAATTCAAAGCTAGCATAGAAAATGAACTCCAAGTCAACATAGAGCAGCCTGGAATTTGAAACGCTACACAAACAAGAAAAATATCTAATCAAATTAATGATGCCACAATTGCATTATTAAAATAAAGCAAAATCCACCAATTAAACTTCCACTCCCGAACTAAAACCTTTATAAAACCACAAAATGTGATCCCTCCAAGATTTCCCATACCTTCTTCCCAACAAACATCCTTTAATTTCCCAAATTGATCCTTGCAATGACGGAAAGGGACCAGGCAAGGCCTCTGGCACCGACATCGGACCTTCCGAGCAGTGACGATGGAGAGGCCGCTTTGCATCTGCGTAAAGTTCGACACAAGAAATTCATCAAATGTTTTGGTTTTGTCGCAGCTCTAATGATCGTTGTACTTGCAGTGATCATAACTCTAATTTTCATGGTGTTTCGAGTCAAGGATCCGATCATCACGATGAAGGGCGTCACAGTCACAAACCTAGAGCTAATCAACGGCACATTTCCGAAGCCGGGTTCCAACATCACCGTAAGAGCTGATGTCTCGGTTAAAAATCCCAACATAGCATCGTTCAAGTACAGGAACACCACCACAACTCTTTACTATTATGGCAAGGTGGTCGGGGATGCCCGAGGGCCCGCAGGCCGTGCGAGGGCCCATCGAACCGTGCGGATGAATATAACGATCGATATCATCGTAGATCGGGTATTGGCCAGTCCGAATTTGGTCGCGGATGCCAGCTCCGGGACCTTGACCGTGACCAGCTACTCGAGAGTGGGAGGAAGGATCAATATGTTGAACATTATTAAGAGGCACGTTACTGTAAAGATGAATTGTTCCATGACAGTAAACATCGTCAGCCAAGCAATTGAAGCACAGAAATGCAAGCGGAAGGTTGATCTATAAGCTCTCGGGTACGATGGCATGTTTCCGTACGTAGAATAGAGCGTCTATGTAACATTATGATACGTATTACTTTTTTTTATCAAAATTATGATAGGTATTACTTAGTTTTACGATTATGTATGTTTGTATTTTACCGTATAAAGATCACAGTAGATTGAAAGATACGTAGTATTTAAGTACTTCATGAACCTATAAAGCACGTGTACTTCAATCTAATGCCGTTCTATGAACCCGATACGCAGGGCCGGCCCCGACATTTTTGAGGCTCTGAGCAAAATTATTTTTTTATTACTAGTTCATTAATGGTTATTTATAGCCTAACTATTATTTCTTTTACTTGTTATTTATGGCTCAAAACGGAGGCATCTATCTAATATTATAATTAAAATTTGAGGCCCTTTCTAGTATAATAATTTAACTGATAAAAATTAGGGTAAAAGGGACCCTGGGCGGTCGACCAGTTTGACCTGCCCCAGGGTCGGCCCTGCCGATACGTCCTCGTACTTGGGACATATTGGGTACGACTCTCTCTACTTTTTTAGTCTTTTATTCTCTTATACTTCTTATTTATTTTTTTCTTGGTTCTTTTTGATTTTTTTTTGCTCACATGATTCAATTATGTGTATAGAAGTATATGTGGTGACATACTCACATATTTTTTTTTTTATGAATTTTTACTTTTACATCTTTTAAAATATATAATTTATTTTATATTTCTCGTATATTTTTGTACTTGTACGCTGTAATTTTTGTACTCATATTCGTATCTGTGCCACATATCCCTAAACCATACTACTAGAGTTTGGATTAATTCAACACGTTTTTAGTTGAAAAGTAGAACGTCAAGTGAATAAGAATTTATAATGGTAGGGCAGAGCAGCTTAGAACCGGACACGTCCCTTGTTTTAAAGCTAGTTTCATAGGGTAAATTACACATGGACAATGGAGGTCCATGGGTACTTGATCCGAATGCCTTTAAAATCAGACAAATTATTTAAAAGAAAATTATCAGATATCTGTATCTTCAACAACTCGCATTAATTCTTTGAATTCTTATAGCCTTTGTTATAGGCGAGTGGCGGAATTAAAGGTAATAGTTTGTTGAGTCAACTTAAACTTTTAAAAAATTTGAAGGTTTAAATTCAAATTTTTAAAAATTTAAGGGTTTAATTAATTCTTTTATTAATTTTGAGACATTTAATAAGAATTTTTAAAAATTGTGAGGGGACATTTAATTAAAAATGTTCAAAATTTTGAAACATAATATGAGTTAAAATACAAGCGAGCGTCCAAAAAGGTTTAATATAATGACAGTTTTAGACATCAAAATTTGTGTATTCTACCAATTTAGTCTTACTTCAAAATAATCAATAAATCTATCATTCATATTAAAAAATATATCAATTTAGTCATTTTTTTTCTTTTGAATTATTTTTTCTTCACCGTTCATCATTATTCTTACTTGGGTACCTTCGGTAACACGAGTTATACTAAACTTGGTATTTTCAATTAATCATAAACATGTATAGTTTTCTATTATTATTATTATTATTATTATTATTATTATTATTATTATTATTATTATTATTATTATTATTATTATTATTATTATTATTATTATTATTTCATTTGGATCTAATAGTTCAAATTATAAAATATAAAATTCAACCATAAAAAATAAAAAATAAGTATGTATATGGATCTTAAAATATATAATACATGTAGATGATTATAACATATATAACTATAAAAATATATTTATATGTTACTAGTTTTATAATAAATATATTTTAAAATTATTTAAATGAATTAGAACCTCACAAAAAATTATGTGGTTTTTGCAGTAACTAAAACATGGAGCTCTTCAAAAATAATTTTAAATAAATTTTAATGAGTTTAATTTTAATGTAGATACTAATTACTGATCTAACATTAAAAAAAAACAACTATAAACATCTTTATAAAATTGTGTATTAGATTAATTAATAATTTTAATTGAAGTACTCTAGTGTTAATGGTAAAGAACAAACAATTTGGGAGAAGAAAAATCACTAATTTGCCATATTTTTAAATATGAAAGGTTAAATTTATTGAATTATTTTGAATCAGGACTAAATTAGTAGAATATATAAGTTTTAAGGACTAAAACTGTCATTATACTAAACCTTATTAGACGTCTGTTCGTATTTTAACGGAAGAGTTGTAACCCCCTTAGCCCGACCTAGACGTTTGATCCGAACTACGCAAATTACACGGGGAAAACCAAAGTCAACCCGAAAGTCAACCTTGATTAACGACCCTTTTTTTAATCTTTTCTAGATGCTCAATATTAACCTATATGTTTAGCAAATTAATTCAGCGGAAGCGGCACAGCGAACGAAAACCGAACAGGGACTCGATTGAATAGAATAATCTTTTAGGGACTAAAACGTAAAATTTCAAAATTATAAGGACTAAACGAGTTTTAATGTTACCAGTCCAAAATTAATCATATAACATTCCATTAGGTCAAATTTCAACTCAAACAAATCATTCAAACTCATTGAATTAAGCAACCAACATATAGGGACCAAAATGCAAGAAACAAAAACCCAAAACAGTTCAAAATTCAAACCCCACGGTCAGACGTTTCGATACGGATGACCCTTTACCGAAATGGTCATTTCGAAACAGGGTTGACCGTTTCGATACTCGGGTGCGTTCCGAGACCCGTATCGAAACACCCCCTTCCAATAGCAAAATCGTTTCGATACGTCCTCACCCGTTCCGAAACCTCATAGCCATTACAGGCCCCTGTTCCGAAACAGGCAAGGGCGTTCCAATACGCCTTGTCCTGCAACATCAGATTTTGCTGGTTTTTCATGCTTTTTCACATTCAAATCATTCTCGAGACATGCCACATTATACATACAACATGGATACATATCGACAATAATCATTTTGAGGCATTAGCTATAACATGGCAACCAATATGCAAGTATAGGTACTAAAGGCATGCTCCCTAGTCCACCAAAACAATAACAAGCCAAAAACATCATCCATAACCAAAACCAAACCATAAAGGCCAATTACATTTCAAAAGTAACTATCAAACATGCTCAAAGTAAAGGGAAAACATTCTCAACCATTCAATAGCATAAACCCCACCCATTGCCTTTTATTACACCGAAGTAAAGCCACATACTTTGCAAGATTAAAAGCTTGGATTCCTCTTGCCTACTTGCTGCCTTCAAAGCCTAGTTTTCAGCATTGATGAAACAAAAGAGCGTAAGCACAAAGCTTAGTGAGGGTCGCTAAATTACATTCATCAATGTATGTCTCATATTTTGCAAAACCAACACTTTAAATCTCATACCATTTTATAACACATGTCTTCTTAAGACCTCAATGCACTTTTTAACTACATGCACATATGCATCATTTTAAAACAACAATTAAACCTTTGCTCATGCTTTAACACATCTCATGCATTCTTGCATCATACACAAATATCTCATGCATCCTTGCATCATATACAAGCACCTCACGCTTCACATTAATCATTTACATTATATTGGCTCACAAGTGATAATCCATAAACCATTTCAACACAAGACACAATCGGATACGCGGATTACAAGCATTGTCCCTCACGCTTCATACAAACTACCGGACTATACGAGGTGGAGATTAATGGCACGATCACAACCCCTAAACACCCGTGATAGAGATTAATGGCACAACCACAACCCCTCAACACCCGTGATAGAGATTAATGGCACAATCACAACCCCTCAACATCACTCATCGGTAGTTGTATAATTCCACTAACGAGAGTATGTGACACATACACAAGACTTACACACGGGACTAACCATTCACCGTTGTGATCTTAACCTCAATCGTTAGGGTACTTGGATGGAGATTATGGCACAATCACAATCCCTCGACATCCAAGGCGACTTTATTCACGGTGCACCTAATCCTATAGCCGGCTAACTATATCCGATTAAAGTTACCAAAAACCATTTTCATCACTTGCCAATATAATCATTTAACCTCAGTAACTCGCTGTTTTTCAAGCATAACCACAATGCCATTTCCACAAGCACACATGCTTAACATCATATGCATAGTCATATGAAACACCAAGGATCACTTACCTAGTGTATCCTTAACATTATGGCGTTAAAATCCAGCATTTAAACCATGCTTAAACATTCTTAAAACAGTAAACAAAACCACATTTATGTCAAGTGCATTTTCATCAAAACATAGCACATTTCCAAGAGAGATTTTCGAACCACTTACTCTTGAGCTTAGCTAAGTGTATCAAACTTACACTAAGCTCCCAAGATCATGCTCAAAGTGTTACAAAGCAGGAAATTGCTTTTCCACTCACCGATACGCGAAGCCTTGCTCGCCGACACGAAAATTACTCTTCCGGAGCCTCCAACAACACCTCGTTTGCTTCCGGATCAAGATCCCATGTTTTCACATCATCAAAATAGAGATCTAAATGCATTAAAATGCATTCTAACACTAGCAACAATTCACAACACGTTGCTTATCCAAACTACACCAAATTACCCATCCAAAACAACCGAAAACTCAATCGATTGCTTCCTAAACCAAGCCCAGTCATCATACATCACTTCCAAACAATTATCAACATAAAAACATATCTAATAAACAACCTAACTCATCCTTATACCTCCAGCAAGCAAGATTCCACCATTTCACCCCAAAATCTCACTTAAAACTACCAAGAAACTCAAGAATCTCAAGGATTTCGGGATCTACACTATCAACACTTCATTTTAACATATAAATAAACTTAAAAATCATTTGAAATCGACACAAAACAGAGCCCAACTCATCAAGTCCGAAAATTAAGATTTCAACCACAATTTCACAAGATTTTGATCTCCAATCAAAACTATAATGAAAACTCAACCAAAAATAGTATTTAGAAGCCAAATATCTTGGGAATCTCAATAAAGAACTTAGATTAGAGGTTGAGAACGGGATTGACCTCCAATCCTTGCTTTTCTCAATGAATGACAAGTTTTCCTTAGTGAAATCTTGAAGAACTAAGAGAGATTTCTTGAAAATGATTTAGGAAATGTTGAGAGAGTTTTTGGAAGTAAGAATTCTGGAAAAAGATGAGTGAATTTGTGTTTGGCTGAAAATGAGAGAGATTTTTGTAGTTACGTAATTGAAATCCATTACCTACCTTTTAATCATTTTAATATAAATCCAAATAAAATCATTTAATTAAAAACCCTTTTAAAATACATGTCATATTGAGTAAAGGTCAAATTGACTTAAAGCCCCCTAAAGATTCTAAGATTTTGGCCTCCTCATTAAAAATCACATTTTTCCAGTTTTGAAACTTTACAATTTGGTCACTAGTCAAAATGTCCATTTTCCAAAACCCTTTTTGTAAAATTGATTTGACCAACCTCTTAAATATATTTTTATAAGATTTTAGCATTTTTATAACATTTTTATCCTATCCCGATCCTTGATTTCCTAAAATCACCTTACGCGATTCGAACTGTTCCCGACCGGTCCGATCTGATGCCTAAAACATCTAGGCCCGAAACCAGGGCGTTACAACTCTCCCCAACTTAGGAAATTTCGTCTTCGAAATTCTTACCTGATGAAAAGAGATGCGTAAACTGCTTCAGCATGTCCGCTTTGCTTTCCCACGTGGCCTCCTCAACTCCTCGGTGTCGCCACAACACCTTCACAAGCTCTATCGTCTTACCACGAAGAACTTTGCTACTCACATCTAGAGCCTTCACCGGTTCCTCATCATACGACAGATCCGGATTCAACTCTATCTCCTCAACAGGCATCACATGCGAAGGATCCGATCTGTACCTCCTCAACATGGAGACATGAAACACATCATGTATCTTCTCCAATTCCGCAGGCAATCTCAACCGATATGCCACAGAACCAATACGCTCCAAAATCTCGTAAGGTCCAATGAACCTTGGGCTAAGCTTACCCTTACGCACAAATCTCATCACTTTCTTCCAAGGTGACACCTTCAAAAATACACGTTCGCCAATCGCGAACTCAATTTCCTTACGCTTCAAGTCCGCATAAGACTTTTGCCTATCTGATGCTGCCTTTAAACGCTCACAAATGAGCTTTACCTTCTCGATGATTCCCTTTAGCATAGCCGGTATTGAAATCAACTTTTGCCCAGCTTCTGCCCAACAGAGAGGGGTTCTACATCTTCTCCCATACAAAGCCTCGTATGGAGCCATTTGAATACTTGCCTATTAACTTTAATTATACGCAAACTCAACCAACTGCAAGTGCTTCTCCCAAGAACCCTGAAAATCTATCACACAACATCTCAACATATCCTCGAGCACTTGAATTACACATCCCGACTGTCCATCCGTCTGAGGATGATAAGAAGTATTGTAATTCAACCGTGTACCCAAGGCTTGATGCAAACATTCCCAAAATCGTGATGTGAACCTCGAATCCCTATCCGACACAATGGACTTTGGCACACTGTGCAACCGCACAATCTCAGCTATGTACAGCTCAGCCAACTTATCCAAGGTATACGTAGTATGCACAGGCAGAAAATGTGCACACTTCGTAAGCCGATCCACAATCACCCAAACAGAATTCTTCTTTGACGGTGACAAAGGCAATCCGGACACAAAATCTATGGTGATTCTCTCCCACTTCCATTCTGGGATTCTCAAAGGTTGCAGCAACCCAGAAGGAACCTGATGCTCAGCTTTCACTCGCTGACACACCATGCACTTACTAACGAACTCAGCCACGTCTTTTTTCAACCCCACCCAGTAGTATTCATCTTTCAGATCACGATACATCTTTGTACTACCAGGGTGCATAACAAAAGGACTACTATGAGCTTCAGTCAGAATAGTTTGCCTTAACTCAGCATCATCTGGCACCACTATTCAACTCCCAAATCACAGAACACCATCATCACTGAAGCTGAAATCCGAAGGTCTACCCTCCGCAATGTCCTGAACATGCGTAACAAGAGAATCATCAAGCAATTGTTTATCTTTGATCAACTGAATCAGAGATGGTTTCACTTGTAATTCTGAAATAAGACCACCATCATGCGATATGCTCAAATGAGAAAACATCGCTCTCAACTCCACAACTACTTTTCTGCTCAAAGCATCGGCTACAACATTAGCCTTGCCCGGGTGATACTCGATCGTCAGATCATAATCTTTAAGAAACTCCACCCAACGACGTTGCCTAAGATTCAGCTCATTCTGAGACATAAGATACTTCAAGCTCTTATGATCCGTGAACACAACACATTTCTCTCCATACAGCTAATGCCTCCAAATCTTCAAGGCAAACACCACAGCCGCAAGCTCGAGATCATGAGTAGGGTAGTTGTGCTCATGCACCTTCAACTGCCTAAATGCATAGGCCACTACCTTACCCTCCTGCATCAACACACAGCCCAAACCAACAATGGACGCATCACTATAGACCACAAACTCCTTACCAGACTCAGGTTGAATTAGAACAAGAGCTTGCGTCAAAGCTTCTTTCAGCTTCACAAAAGCTTGTTGTCTCGCATCCGTCCACTCAAAGCGAACATTGTTTTGCAACAACTTGGTCAAAGGTGCTGCTATCTTCGAGAAACCCTCGATAAACCTACGATAGTATCCTGCCAATCCAAGGAAACTCCGTACCTCTGTCACAGACTTAGGCACTTTCCAACTCATCACAGATTCTACCTTGTGCGGATCAACGCGAATACCCTCAACTGATACAACATGCCCAAGAAAGACCACCTCCCCAAGCCAAAACTCACACTTACTCAGCTTAGCATACAACTGATTTTCCAACAACGCTTGCAAAACAATTCTCAGGTGCCTATCATGATCCTCCTCGGTACGCGAATACACAATGATATCATCAATGAACACCACCACAAATTGATCCAAGAATTCATGGAATACACGATTCATCATGTCCATGAAAGCAGCAGGCGCGTTGGTCAAACCAAACGACATCACCAAAAATTCATAATGCCCGTACCTCGTCTGAAAAGCTGTTTTAGGTACGTCCACATCCTTCACCTTCAGCTGATAGTACCCCGACCTCAAGTCTATCTTAGAAAACACTGAGGCTCCTCGAAACTGATCAAAGAGATCATTGATTCTAGGCAAGGGGTACTTGTTCTTGATCATCGATTTTAGGTACGTCCACATCCTTCACCTTCAGCTGATAGTACCCCGACCTCAAGTCTATCTTAGAAAGCACTGAGGCTCCTCGAAACTGATCAAAGAGATCATCGATTCTAGGAAAGGGGTACTTGTTCTTGATCGTCAACTTGTTTAGTTGCCGATAATCTATACACATTCTCATCGTCCCATCTTTCTTCTTCACAAACAAGACCGGTGCACCCCAAGGTGACACACTCGGCCAAATGAAACCTCGATCCAACAACTCTTGCAATTGTGTTTTCAACTCTTTTAATTCCTTGGGTGCCATGCGATAAGGAGCAATGGACACCGGAGTCGTATTCTCGTACAACTTAATACCAATCTCAACTTCTCTGTTTGGTGGCAACCCAGACAATTCTTCCGAAAAGACTCCTGGAAAATCGAACACAGTTCGGATATCCTGCACACGCACATCCTTGGTGCCAGGATTCATCACATAGGCAAGATAAGCCTCACAGCCCAAACTCATCATACGATTTGCTTCCAACACCGAGATCACATTCGACAAGAATTTCACGTTCTCTCCTACCACCACCACTTCATAATTATCAGCCAACTTTAGAGTGGCTCGCTTGACATCAAAGTCAACTACTGCCCTATGCTCCGTCAACCAATCCATACCAAGGATTACATCGAATCCATAGAAAGGTAACTCCATCAAATCCACATGAAAAACATGACCTTGCACAGATAAAAGGCATCTCCTATACAACTTCCTAGTGACTATAGTCTCACCAAAAGAACTAGTCACTTGCATTCCTATTTCAAGCATCTCAATAGGTATATCAAGCAAATACGCATGCTCACTCAAGATATAAGAATGCGTGAATCCAGAATCAATTAAAGCCAGTAAGGATAGAGACTGAAGAACAAAGGTACCTACGATGACATCGGTATCATTGCGCTCCTCGCGCTGAGCATAAACTCTCTCTGGTCCACCTCCCTCAAGTCGGACGGCCACAATATGAGCAATACCTCACTGCCCATCATCTCTCCTCTGAAAATTCCCACGGCCGCGCCCACGGCCTCCTTGAGGTGCAGCTACCACAGCAGCACGTCCCTGGCCTCCACCAGCCAAAAAAGGACACTCCCTCCTCATGTGATCCGCTGAACCACAATTCCAACATGAATTCTCTGTCACCATACCAAGAGCTTGGACCTCTCTAGCTGCCCGAGGACAATCTCACCTCAAATGGTCCCTCGAACCACATGTCCAGCATGTATGCTGCTCAGATCTCACACGACCTCCCTGAGCCTGACCACCTCGACCCGGAACACCACGCCTTCCCTCAGGTTGATGTCTCCTATCACAGCCTCTTTTGTTCCATCCACCACCGGAACTATACTCAGCAGCTCTCTTCCCAGAGCTACAACCAACACCTCGAGAGGACAAACCCAAATTCTGCTCGATGTCTTTGGCTTGACACACAAGCACATCGAAGTCAATATAGTCTGCAGCCAGCATATATGTCTTAACTTCCTGCACCAGCCTGTACCGGAAGCGATCACATCGGTGCCTCTCACTAGGTACCAGTTTAGGAGCATATTGGCTCAAACGTACGAACTAGACCTCATACTCAGCCACAGAAAGTTTGCCCTGAACAAGCGACATAAACTCCTATTTCTTTTCATCCAAGTATCTCACCCCTAGATACTTCCTCCTGAAGTCACCTCTGAAAAACTCCCAATCGACTTCATTGTGTTCCATACCAGCTGTGGTAGTCGTCCACCAGCTGTAAGCATCACCTTGTAGCAAAGAAACTGCGCATCCCAACTTGCGCACATCATTATAGCCAATCTGATCCATAATACGGATCGTACTCGCTAACCAGGCCTCATACGCCTCCGGAGACATACCAAAGAACTCTACAGCTCCCAAGCTCCTCAACCTCTTCAAAGGTAAGCCCACCTGCCCAGCTGCAGGGGTCTGTACATGCGCTCCGGCAACAACAGCCTAAAATGCTTCGGTGATCGCCTGAACTAGTGGCGCCAAATCACCCATACCAGGACCAGCTTGTCCTTTTTGCACCTGCTCCCCACCTCCAGGTGATGGCGGAGGAGGTAGATCTCCACCAGGAGGGACATCAACCCCTTGCTCAGCCTAGTTACCCTGCTCAGCTGCAGGCACTATCGTATTCGATCTTAACTCTCTTCTTGGACCCATAGTGCTATTTAAACAAGACATAACAACAAAACAAGGCAAACCATTTAGGCCATCTGCAAGCAAGAATCCAAGTTTACAAAACATTTGATTAGTGTAATAAGGCAATGGGCACCCAATTTCCCCCACAGAGCATAACATACATGAAACATCATGCTCACATACTTTTCATCATCCCAAAAATCAGCACATAACCACATAACATCATCATCACAAAATCATATTCATTCCACATGCAATTCGCATCACTCAAGCATGGCATAAAGTTCAAAATTCAACCAATAGCATGCTTTTCAAACATCATAATTCAACACATATCAATTTCACATACCAACATCCCTAATTCTTTCATAACCTGGCTCTGATACCAACAAATGTAACCCCCTTAGCTCGGCCTATACATTTGACCCGAACTACGAAGATTACACGGGGAAAACCAAAGTCGACCCGAAAGTCGACCTTGATTAACGACCCTTTTTTTATCTTTTCTAGATGCTCAATATTAACATATATGTTTAGCAAATTAATTCAGTGGAAGCGGCACATCGAACGGAAACCGAATAGGGACTCGATTGAATAGAATCATCTTTTAGGGACTAAAACATAAATTTTCATAATTATAAGGACTAAACAAGTTTTAATGTTACCAGTCCAAAATTAATCATATAACATGCCATCAGGTCAAATTTCAACTCAAACGAATCATTCAAACTCATTGAATTAAGCAAGCAATATATAAGGACCAAAATGCAAGAAACAGAAACCCAAAACAGTTCAAAATTCAAACCCAACGATCAGACGTTTCGATACGGATGGCCCTGTACCGAAATGGTCATTTCTATACTCGAGTGCGTTCGGAGACACGTATCGAAACACCCCCTTCCAGTAGAAAAATCGTTTCGATATGTCCTCACCCGTTTTGAAACTTCATAGCCATTACAGGCCCCTGTTCCGAAACAGGCAAGGACGTTCTGATACGCCTTGCCCTGCAACAGCAGATTTTGCTGGCTTTTCATGCTTTTCACATTCAAATCATTCCCGAGACATGCCACATCATACATACAACATAGATACATATCAACAATCACCATTTCGAGGCATTAGCTATAACATGGCAACCAACATGCAAGTATATGTACTAAAGGCATGCTTCCTAGTCCACCAAAACAATAACAAGCCAAAACCATCATCCATAACCAAAACCAAATCATAAAGGCCAATTACATTTCAAACGTAACTATCAAACATGCTCAAAGTAAAGGGAAAACATTCTCAACCATTCAATAGCATAAACCCCACTCATTGCCTTTTATTACACCAAAGTAAAGCCACATACTTTGCAAGATTAAAAGCTTGGATTCCTCTTGCCTACTTGCTGCCTTCAAAGCCTAGTTTTCTGCATTGATGAAACAAAAGAGCGTAAGCACAAAGCTTAGTGAGGGCCTCTAAATAACATTCATCAATGCATGTCTCATATTTTGCAAAACCAACACTTTAAATCTCATACCATTTTATAACACATGTCTTCTCAAGACCTCAATGCACTTTCTAACCACATGCACATATGCATCATTTTAAAACAGCAATTAAACCTTTGGTCATGCTTTAACAAGCATCTCATGCATTCTTGCATCATACACAAATATCTCATGCATCCTTGCATCATATACAAGCACCTCACGCTTCACACTAATCATTTACATTATATTGGCTCACAAGTGATAATCCATAAACCATTTCAACACAAGACACAATCGGATACGCGGATTACAAGTGTTGTCCCTCACGCTTCATACAAACTACCAGAATACAAAAGGTGGATATTAATGGCACAATCACAACCCCTCAACACCCGTGATGGAGATTAATGGTACAATCACAACCCCTCAACACCCGTGATGGAGATTAATGGCACAATCACAACCCCTCAACATCACTCATCGGTAGTTGTATAATTCCACTAACGAGAGTATGGGACACAAACACAAGACTCACACACGGGACTAACCATTCACCGTTGTGATCTTAACCTCAATCGTTAGGGTACTTGGATGAAGATTATGGCACAATCACAACCCCTCGACATCCAAGGCGACTTTATTCACGGTGCACCCAATCCTATAGCCAGCTAACTATATCTGATTAAAGTTACCAAAAACCATTTTCATCACTTGCCAATATAATCATTTAACCTCATTAACTCGCTGTTTTTTCAAGCATAACAACAATGCCATTTCCACAAGCACACATGCTTAACATCATATGCATAGTCATATGAAACACCAAGGATCACTTACCTAGTGCATCCTTAACATTATGGCGTTAAAATCCAGCATTTAAACCATGCTTAAACATGCTTAAAACAGTAAACAAAACCACATTTATGTCAAGTGCATTTTCATCAAAACATAGCACATTTCCAAGAGAGATTTCCGAACCACTTACTCTTGAGCTTAGCTAAGTGTATCAAACTTACACTAAGCTCCCAAGATCACGCTCAAAGCGTTACAAAGCAGGAAATTGCTTTTCCACTCATCGATACGCGAAGCCTTGCTCGCCGACACAAAAATTACTCTTCCGGAGCCTCCAACAACACCTCGCTTGCTTCCGAATCAAGATCCCCTATTTTCACATTATCAAAATAGAGATCTAAATGCATTCTAACACCAGCAACAATTCACAACACGTTGCTTACCCAAACTACACCAAATTACCCATCCAAAACAACTGAAAACTCAACTGACTGCTTCCTAAACCAAGCCCAGCCATCATACATCACTTCCAAACAATTATCAACATAAAAACATATCTAATAAACAACCTAACTCTTCCTTATACCTCCAGCAAGCAAGATTCCACCATTTCACCCCAAAATCTCACTTAAAACTACCAAGAAACTCAAGAATCTCAAGGATTTCGGGATCTACACTATGAACAATTCATTTTAACATATAAATAAACTTAAAAATCATTTGAAATCAAAACAAAATAGAGCCTAACTCATCAAGTTCGAAAATTAAGATTTCAACCACAATTTCACACGATTTTGATCTCCAATCAAAACTATGATGAAAACTCAACCAAAAATAGTATTTAGAAGCCAAATATCTTGGGAATTTCAATAAAGAACTTATATTAGAGGTTGAGAACGAGATTTACCTCCAATCCTTGCTTTTCTCAATGAATGACAAGTTTTCCTTAGTGAAATCTTGAAGAACTAAGAGAGATTTCTTGAAAATGATTTAGGAAATGTTGAGAGAGTTTTTGGAAGTAAGAATTCTGGAAAAAGATGAGTGAATTTGTGTTTGGCTGAAAATGAGAGAGATTTTGGTAGTTACGTAATTGAAATCCATTAACTACCTTTTAATCATTTTAATATAAATCCAAATAAAATCATTTAATTAAAAACCCTTTTAAAACACACGTCATATTGAGAAAAGGTCAAATTGACTTAAAGCCCCTAAAGATTCTAAGATTTTGGCCTCCACATTAAAAATCACATTTTCCCAGTTTTGAAACTTTACAATTTGGTCACTACTTAAAATATCCATTTTCCAAAACCCTTTTTGTAAAATTGATGATTTTAGCAATTTTTATAACATTTTTATCCTATCCCAATCCTTGTTTTCCTAAAATCACCTTACACGATTCGAACTGTTCCCGGCCGGTCCGATCTGATGCCTAAAACATCTAGGCTCGAAAACAGGGCGTTACAGGAGTGACCTGATCCTAATATAAAACTTTAATTGAGTGACTCAATTGTAACTTTAAATAATTGAGTGAACTCGAATGTTGTTTACCCTTTATTAAATTGTTGTTATCGTAAAAATTCTTCAACCCCATCCTTTAGTTCCTAGAGGGAATATGAAGATTATCATGTTAACTAGTAGGTAGGGGTGAGCAAAAATCGACTCGACTCGAGGGGAAAATACTCGACTCGACTCGAAATTTCCTAAACTCGACTTGATTTGAAAAAATTTCAAATAAAGTTTGAGTTGAAAAATGAAAATTCGAATAACTCGAAATTTTTAGTGATTAATGGGTTTATTTTTAAGTTAGAGATGAGTCTCTCAATTTTTATGATATATATATCGATATATAAAAATATGAAGAAATATCGTCACATATGAAAAAATATGAAGAAATATATGTGCATATCTTATATGATTAGAGAAAGTTTTTTAAATTAGAATCAAATCGTACTATAACATGATAAATAATTACAATTAAATTTTTATAGGAACTCGAAAACTCGACTCTGTGAGAAATGGGCCATCAGTGGCCGAAGTTGGTGACTAACGATGATGAACAACGATGTTAGGGATTTAACAAAATACAGAGGAAAAGAATATAAATCTTATTTATTGGAAATGGATTACTTGAACTGAGTTACATAAATGTTGGGTATTTATAGCCTAAACAAACAATGACCCAATAGACTAACAAATTCAACAAACTAATAACAGATTCTTTAGTGCTAATTAACTAATTATCTTCAACATTCACCCTACTTATTCAATTCTTTTGATTTTTTTTGAAGTTGATTTCCAAGTAAATGAACACAATGAGCCGAAGTTGGAGTTGATTTTGGAGTGCATAGTGAGCTGGTAGCTTGGTACCACGAACAACAAGCATTTTTTCTTGCTTTCTTCTTCTTACTTCTTATTTGATTGTGTATTCACAGCTTCTAAAAATAGATCAGTGACCCTGCATCTTCATTTCCTCGAATATTTGATCAACTAATTTGTACATCTTCTATTTGACAGTGTACTCAAATTTTCTCTCTTTTCCTTGACCAGTATTGTTGCATTTCCCTCTACTTGAACAATTGACCAGTTATGTACATATGCTCTCTTGGCATTGTACCGGAAAGAAATTTTCTTCGTCTTTCGTTTTTTCACTACTTCTACTTGATCAGTATCGATGTATGTTTTGTTCCTTGAACGTCTGATCTGCCAATGTACATCTTGTTGCTTCAACAGTGTACTTGGATAATTGTTCATAAAGAACAGTGTACTGGTATATGTAAAGTGTCCACAAGTTCTATATTTCATGCAAATTTCATCTCATATTATTCCTGTTTTTTAGTACATCTTAGGCATAATTAGGACCATGCATTACATTTTACAGTATTTCTTTACTTTGCCATGTTTTTCTAGATTTTCCTTTGTTTGGTAAAGAAAAGGTACTATTTTAGTGTACTTTTGGTTTTAGGTACTAGAGGCTGACAGAGGGAAAGAGGAGCTGAGGATGTGATGCTGAGGCAGCAAACCAGTGAGCTGTACTGATGCAGTTCCAGATAGAGACAGCAGCTGCCGAGTAGCTGCCGCCGCCCACATTGCTGCCCAAGACAACAGACTATGGAGTTGGAGAACCGGAGTGCGATTTATAGAGCAGAAAATCCTAATTCTATCGATGTTGTCCACTCAATTTTCTAACGTCTGTAGCAGCGGGCAGAGCCGCCAAAGTTAAATCTTGAGATTGCTTGCGAAACAAGGCAACATGATAAAGTCCACATTCAACTCAAAGAAGTCAGAGTTTAAAGTCACATTTAATGTGGAAAGCTACTTTGAAGACTTCTACATCAAGCAGGACTAGACCTAGCTAATGCCTATATATACCCATTGTAATTGTAATTCAAGATAGCTTAGGTTTATCTTAGGTATAGCTTAGGTTTTCTTGCCACCGACATGTTCTAATTCTCTCTTTGGGTTTGTGTTATGTTGTAATTAGTTGTGAGAACGGTTGTTTAGGTTTTCAAGTTTGTTTTTGCAATAAAATACTCTTAGTTTGCTTAATTCATGTGCTTCACTTTCTTCAATTAGTTCCAAAAGTCCAGTTGAAGAATCCATTTATCGGGCACGACAGTTTCAAACTCACGAAAGAATTAAGCACGATCTCATCATGAAGAGGTGTCGACTAATTCAGCTTAGACATAAGTTAGAATTTTAGCGGCTAAAAGGAGCAACCAAATGTTGACTGTCTGTGTTAGGTTTACGCTGAGATTGCTAGGTATTGCCTACATCACGCAACAACATAATCTTAGCCTAGACATAGGTAGGATCACTTCAGAATTGCTTCGCCGAACTTGGAGTATCTGCCAGACTTGCCACCGAGACTTCTCTTTATCTCACCTGCCAGGACAGTGAAAGTTGCAAGAGCAGAGTGCCGCTGTGGCAGCGAAAGATGCCGCCGCCTCAATTCTCCATTAACCTCCAAGGCAGCATATCGTGGCAGCGCAAAACACATTTGATCTATTCAATGCAGTTTTACACTAAGCAGCAGCATAACCTTGCCCTCTCTATCAACCTGATCACTTCCTTTATTATTACTTGTGCTTTTATTTTACTTTTCTTCTCAAACAACAACCTTACTTGTGCATTTACTTTTCTTGTGCTTGAATAACAATTTGAATCAAGTTGTCCATTCCCCGTGGGAGACGATATCTTATATACTATAACTTGACAGGAGTGTGCACTTGTGCTCATAAATAGAGAACACCCAAACGCTCTACAAGTTTTTAGCGTCGTTGCCGGGGATTGGTAACAACGAAATTCGTCTTTAATTTATGCACTTTTATATCTTTACTTTTTATTTTATTTTTATTTTTAATCGAAAAAAAGAATTTTACAGTTTCCTTTGCTAGTGTATGACCAGGGCGAATCCAAAAGGAGAAATCATCTTATACGACGATATCGAAAGAAGAGCAAGAGAGCTCAAAAAAGGAGATCAGAGTAACCCTAGGGAAAACCAAAGAGGAAAAAGAAAAAAAGAAAAAGCAAAGGTAAACATGGACCCACCCAACAATGCTGCGAACGGTATGGAAGGGCAGCAAGATTTGCCGCCCAGAGAACAACAAGATCCACCAAGGCAGCAACCCCCTCTTCTTGTACATCTGCAGAGCATTCAAAATACACGGAGTCCATCATGTCGTACGGAGGGTGAGATTATTTCCCTATTCACTGAGGGATATGGCAAAACAATGGTTAAACAACCAGCTAGCAGTATCGTTCAACACATGGACAGAGCTATGTAAGGATTTTCTGTATTAATTCAGCCCTTCCAATGTCACAGACAGACTACGAAACGAGATAACAACCTTCCGACAAGGGGATGACGAGCCGATGTATAAAGTATGGGAGCGGTATCAACAGATGCTGAACAACTGCCCGTTACATGGTTTTCCGGCTTGGGCACATGTATCAATGTTCTATAACGGGGTGAACTACCCAACACGGATGATGATTGATGCCTCAGCCAATGGAATCATCCTTGACAGACCACCAGAGGAGGCACTGCGGATTTTGAACCAAGCCGCCAAGAACGACTACAAGTATCCAACAGCCTGCCGAGGCGATGTTAGGTGGCCAACCACTATGAACGAGGTAAAAGCCTTAGAATCTGTCAATGCCCAAATTGACAAGCTGACAGAGCTGGTCATGAGCATTGTAAAACCTGCTGGGAAAGTCTATGAGGTAAAGGTTGTGGAGCAGTTCTGTGACGAGTGTTGGGGCAACCATGATTCCTCTGACTGCACCACATCTGCCAACTTTATGGGAGGATACGAGAGGAACAGCAGACCTGCCCAGAACACCTACAACCCTGGATGGAAGAACCATCCCAACTTCTCCTGGAGCAACCCAAAGACTGCTGCAAACCCACAACAACAATATGGAGGCTACTAACAAAACTTGTCCAGACAGCAGGCTCAGCAGCCGCAAAACAATAATTCACTAGAAGCAACTCTTCATACTTTTATGTCTAGAACTAGTGATTTTATTGTTCGCACTAATAAATTTATTGATAAATCTGAGTCTTTCATGGATAGGACGAAGATGAAGATGAACAACCAGAAGGCTGCTATAAAAAACCTAGCGACCCAATTTGGGTAGTTCACAAAGATCTTCAGTAGCAGAACAATGAG
This sequence comes from Hibiscus trionum, assembly GCA_030270665.1. Lineage (NCBI taxonomy): Eukaryota > Viridiplantae > Streptophyta > Magnoliopsida > Malvales > Malvaceae > Hibiscus > Hibiscus trionum. The sequence goes on from BSYR01000012.1 coordinate 4,365,357, forward strand.
AGCAGCATCCAGCAACACAGAGGCAACAACCAAACCCACTTACGAACAATGCAAAGCCATATCTACCAGAAGTGGGAAGCAGTTGGATGAACCAGGGTGGAAAACAACTAGAAACACAACCAGCACAAAAAGAACAGCCTCTCGCGGCAGCGTCAACACCAGTCGCCCCGGCAGCTGAACATAATAGCAGTCCTGAAGCAGATGATCCTCCACAGATTAAGTTCCCAGCAAGGAGCGTATAGAGGACATCCGCCTGCCAGCAACTTTTCCCCAGAGGCGTAAGAAATAGAAGCAAGAGCATCAGTTCAGAAGATTCCTAGATATTCTAAAGTAGGTGCACATAAACATCCCTCTAATAGAAGCCATACAGAATATGCCAAACTATGCCAAATATCTCAGGGACATGGTTTCTAAAAGGAAAAGGATTGGGGAGTTCGAAACAGTTGCTATAACAGAAGAGTGCATGGCAATGTTGCACAACAAACTGTCGCCCAAGCAAACAGACCCGGATAGCTCTGTTATCCCATGCATGATAGGCAGCAAACACGAAACAAAAGCCCTGTGCGACTTGGGAGCCAACATCAACCTAATGGCCAAAGCAGTCTTCGATAAATTAGGAATTGGGCCAGCCAAACCTACTTCCGTCATGCTAAAACTTGTCGATCATTCGTTTGTACAATCGGAGGGTAAAATCAAAGACATCCTAGTAAAGGTGGGCAACCTTATTCTACCAGTTGATTTCCTCATCCTAGACTGTGAGGCCGACGAAAAAGCCCCTTATCATCCTTGAGCGACCATTCTTGGCCACATGCAGAACGTTAATAGATGTGGAACATGAGGAACTGACCATGAGGGTAGACAAACAGAGCATAAAGTGAAATGTGTCACAACCCCCAGGAAAAGAAAAGGAAGGATGCCCAGATGCAAAAGCTGCCAAAATCAGCATAGAGACATGCCAAGGCAGTAGCTGTCACGACAGACCAAAGGGCAGGCTGAAGAACTCAGCAGCACATCACCTGAAGGAACAAGAGGACCCCCAGGAGGGAAGAACAAGCTAAATTACCTCAGGAAGTGGTTATGTCTGGGAGATGCACCCAAATGCACTCCCAACATAACTTAATTTTTTTATATATAATTTCTTGATTTTTATTTTTATGCATTAGGATTAGAGTTTAATTTATTTTTTTTAGGATTGGATTAGTTTCCAGATTTTTATTTTTCAAAATTTATTTAATTACTTTTATTTTTATTTGTATTTCAGGATTAGGAATAAAAGATTGGATCAAGAAGGAGGCCCAACAAGGAGCCCGCCCACCATCTCGCCGAGACAACCCAGGGCAGCCCAGCGCAGGAATGCGTAATGGCTAGTTGACTGCCAACGGCTGCGAAAATAATGGGTAGAAATCTCGTAACGTGTGCGAGACAACTGGACCGTTAGACATTTAATGTCGTCATGGCACCTCTCGGCAACCTCTATTTAAACCCTTATCACTTCATCCATTTACTTTATTTTCACCTTCTTGCTATCTATTTCTTGCATCCACTGCTCTCACCTATTTTCTTTCACAAATTTAGTAAACTTCAACCGTCTCACATGGCTTCCTCATCGACACCTAAACCCACCTTCCAACGCTTCTTCTCCCGCGCAGCTGAAAAGAGATACCGAACTCAGTTCGCAAAGCAGAACATATGGGAGGAGCAAGGTTGTCACTATACTTGACAGATAGGAGATCTCGGACTAGAACCAAATCTGTTCAAAACCATCCACAACAAGGGATGGGAAATCTTCGCATGGCAGCCAAAGATAGCCAACATCACCATGGTCAGGGAGTTCTATGCCCACTATCCCCGCCCAGAGATGTTGTTCGTGTACGTTCGATGGGAACCTGTAAATATCAACGCTACTGTCATCAACAACTTATATGGTTTGGATATGCACGACAACCCTCACGAGGAGTGGAGGTAGTCACTGACGGCTACCGACTATGAGAAAATCAAGGCCAAACTGTGCAAGCCCAACACGCCGTGGTTGGCAGGCAAGCATGAAGGATCTGTCCAACGCCGCCACCTGCTGCCCGAGGCAATGCTATGGAACACATTCGTCAAGAGGCGCCTGCTGCCCACCTCCCACAATTCTACAGTCGATCGGCCACGCCTTGCCCTAATCCTCAACATCATGATGAACCAGCCCATCAATGTTGGAGAAGTTATCTGCAAGGAGATCCACACCTGCTTCCGAAAGACGAAGGTCAGGTTGTACTTCCTGTCCCTCATCACAGGCCTTTGGGCCAACTTTGGTGTTCCGACCGACCCAGAAGATGAGACGACAACAACCAAAGAAGGGTGGACCAGAAAAGTCTGCCTGTAGATGATACAGGCTCCGGAGACAGAGCCCATAATGCCCAGCCAGCCATCTGCCGCCCAGCCTGACACTCCAGCCGCCCCCGACAGTACTGAAGCTACCCCAGACAATGAAGTCCTCACGCTGCTGCACACTCTTATCAACAGCAACAAGCGCATCGAGCAGCAGCAACTGACCTTCACGAAATACGTGGGGGAAGTCCAAGAAGCCTTTGTGGCTTATCTCTTACAGAAATTCCCTGATGACGGACCCATCCTGCGGACCTTGCAACAACAGCCCCATCACAAGGAACGCCATCCGCCGCCGCTGCCCGCCATAACGCTTCCCGCCGCCAAGTGCCCTCTCCGATGCACTATCCGTCTTACTCAACCACCACCACATCCAACACAGTGGCAGACTCCCCCGAGAGGAATCAGTAGCACTATTCATCTGCCTGCATAGCAACAACAATGGCGAACACCTCCTCATCAGAGGAGATTCAGCAGTAGTCGCTGGAACCAGGAACAACAGTTGTAGCAGCAGCAACGGCCATCCCAATGGCGATTGACCCTTCGAAAGCACCCATAGAGGAAGGCACTAGGAAGAGGAAGCGGCACATCATAGTTGTCGAGCCTGTGGACGACGAGACTGAGTTAGAAGAGAGCGAAGCACCTCATGCCGCTCCCCCTGCCGAACCTCAAGAAGAGCCCCGCCCCACGTCCAAAAGAGTCCAGCCGCCGCGGATAGAAAAAATCTCCCATGCTAATTCTGCCGCCAAGACATTTATCGGCTGCCGCTTCATCATCCAAACCTCTTCCTCCTCCTCAGCAGCAAAGACTCAAGCCTCCTCTCAACTCTCAACCAATTTTTAGTTTTTTTTTTCTTTCCTTTTTCTTCATTTTTTTTCTGTTTTCTTTATCCCTTGTATTTATTTTTCTGTTATTATTTTTTTGTTTTACTTTGTGCGTTGAGGGCAATGCCCATCTCGAGTTTGGGGGGATAGCTTTCGTATATTTTGTCAGCATATAGGTTGCATTGTACTTGCCTTAGTGATAATCAAAATAGAAAAATCTATTATATAACTTGTGCCTATGATAGTTAGCCGATTACTTATTTTCGCACCAATAATAAATTGAACTTAATAGGGGAAAAACATGAAAAATGACTTAGATTTTTTTTAATTGCCAAAACTGTCAAACACTACTGTTACTTATTGGATTTGTTAGAATATCTAATGAACATTGCCTGCTTGTTTTTAAAATTCTTTGCAAAGTTCTAACAATGGTTACAGGTAGCCGTCGAGGCAAAAAAGAGAAACAGAAAAATACAGCACTGCCACGACAGCAGAAGTAAAAACAAAGAAACATTGATGTTTACCAAAACAAAGAAACATTGATGTTTACCCTAGAGGTGCCCGCAACAGGCTCTAGGAAGAATCATGTGCGAGGACACTCCGCTGCTATCAAAGTCCATGAATCTGAAAGTTTTGAAGTGACAGACAAATTAGCATGAGTGAATGAAAGTCTTCACGGAATGTTTCTACTCCATGGGTTCGGGGTTTTGTAGTTTGATCCTATCTTAATTTTAGTCCTTGAAGAGTAGTTGTGATAAGCTGAAGCCCTCATTGACATGATTAAAATATTGTGCTTAACTGTGCTGCCTCGGCAGCAACCTTATATATCGTAACATCATCTTTGTTTATTTAGTTATTCTGCATATTCAGCCTATACACAGTCCTGCACATACTGCACTTGCATTAGAAATTAATTCTGAGTTGTTTTCTTGCTAAGTTCTCTTCACTAATCTAATATAGGTGCCACGGCCTTGAGGTATGAAATCAAGTTAAAAACATGTTTTTCTTTCTGATTAATATAAGGGCAAGTATGTTTAGGTTGCATTGCTTGAGGACAAGCAATAGTTCGAGTTTGAGGGTGTGTAAAGTGTCTACAAGTTCTATTTTTATGCGCATTTCATATCATATTATTGATATTTTTAAGTACATCTTAGGCATAATTAGGACCATGCATTGCATTTTACAGTATTTCTTTATTGTGCCATGTTTTTCTAAATTATCCTTTGTTTGGTAAAGAAAATGTACTATTTTAGTGTACTTTTGGTTTTAGGTACTAAAGGCTGACAGAGAAAAAGAGAAGCTAAGGATGTGATGCCGAGGCAACAAACCAAGGAGTTGTATTGATGCAGTTCCAAACAGAGACAACACCTGCCGAGTAGCTGCCGCCGCCCAACTTGCTGCCTAAGACAACAGACTATGGAGTTGGAGAACCGGAGTGCAATTTGTAGAGCAGCAAATCATGATTCTATCGATGTTGTCCACTCAATTTTCTGACGTCTGTAGTAGCGGGCAGAGCTGCCGAAGTTAAATCTTGATATTGCTTGCGGAACAAGGCAACGTGATAAAGTCCACATTCAACTCAAAGAAGTCAGAGTTTAAAGTCACATTTAATGTGGAAAGCTACTTTGAAGACTTCTACTTCAAGAAGGACTAGACCTAGCTAATGCCTATATATACCCATTGTAATTCTAATTCAAGATAGCTTAGGTTTACCTTAGGTATAGCTCAGGTTTTCTTGCCGCCGACATGTTCTAATTCTCTCTTTGGGTTTGGGTTATGTTGTAATTAGTTGTGAGAACGATTGTTTATGTTTTCAAGTTTGTTTTTGCAATAAAATACTCTTAGTTTGCTTAATTCATGTGCTTCACTTCCTTTAATTAGTTCCAAAAGTCCAGTTGAAGAATCCATTTGTCGGGCACGACAGTTTCAAACTCGCGAAAGAATTAAGCACGGTCTCATCATGAAGAGGTGTTGACTAATTCAGCTTAGACATAAGTTAGAATTTTAGCGGCTAAAAGTAGCAACCAAACGTTGACTGTCTGTGTTAGGTTTACGCTGAGATTGCTAGGTATTGCCTACATGACGCAGTAACAGAATCCTAGCCTAGACATAGGTAGCATCACTTCATAATTTCTTCGCCAAACTTGGAGTATCTGCCAGACTTGCCGTCGGGACTTCTCTTCATCTCACCTGCCGGGATAGTGAAAGTTGCAAGAGCACGTGCCGTTGTGGCAGCGAAAGTCCGTCTCAATCCGCCATTACCCGCTAAGGCAGCAGATCGTGGTAGCGCAAAACACACTTGATCTATTCAACGCAGTTTCACACTAAGCAGCAGCATAACCCTGCCCTCTCTATCAACCTGATCACTTTCTTATTATTACTTGTGCTTTTATTTTACTTTTCTTCTCAAACAACCACCTTACTTGTGTATTTACTTTTCTTGTGCAGGAATAAGAATTCGAATCAAGCCGTCCAATCCCTGTGGAAGGCGATATCTTATATACTGTAACTTGACATGAGTGTGCACTTCCGCTTATAAATAGAGAACACCCAAATGCTCTACAATATACAACCAAAATTTCACTAACCCGGCTAAACTAGGCAAGTGGATATAAAACCCTTGAAGAGTTGCTAAAAGGTACTAAACACATCAAACCAAAACTAGAGCTCAAAACCATGCCAACTTTAAATTCGGATTCTAATACCTCAACTTCAGAAATCCAATAAAAAATTATGAAGAATTATCAGAGAAGCTTGACATTCAACCTGATCAACACTATCGAACCAGCTGAAATGGTGCCATGTGGAGGAGGGAAAATTGAGGCTGAAGTGTAAGACGGACCATTGGTCGCATGTGATTATCTAGTAATTACCAAGAACTAGGGCAAACTCAAACTAAATTTCATAACCTTTATTTGCTACAACGCAACAAAATATCTTCTCCAAAACATACAACAAAATAATATAGACTCCATATATGCCTATCAGCAATACTCCAGCATGAATAGGTATCCACAACGATAACAATACCAATGGCTCTTACTAGTTGCCAAATAATGGAACCAATTAGCATTTACAGGTCCAAAACAACAGATATACCACAAATCAGAACCAGATCAGGTAACTCACAACCACTAGTCAACCAAGAGAAATCAGGAACTAGATAAGCGAGTTGAAAAATTGGCGCACCAATCCAATGCATTGAAGGATCCAATGCAAATCACCAAGCAAGAAGCATGTGTATTCAGCAGATCTGAGCGCAAATTCATATTAGAAACCAGACTTGTACATGCAATCGAAATTGGATTGCTATTCCGACTAAGATGATAGAGGCAGATCTAAAGATAAACCGACAAACGACTTGCGATGAAGATTTACAACACTGTAATCAACGACGATGAGCAAATTGTAGATCTGATATATGAAATAGAGATGAAGATGGTGAAACATGTGAATAGAGTAACCGCTATGCGAGTTATGATTGATGACAAAACGATGGTGAATCAACAAACAAACATCGAACAAATAAACAGTTTCAGGACCATCACGGCAGCGGAAGAAGACCGGCGTTAGGACCGTCAATGGCGAATGATACCATGTGAGAAAGGGGCCATCAATGGCTGAAGTTGGTGACTGACGATGATCAACAACAATGTTAGGGATTTAACAAAATACAGAGGAAAAGAATATAAATCTGATTTATTGGAAATGGATTACTTGAATTGAGTTACATAAATGTTGGGTATTTATAGCCCAAACAAACAATGACCCAATAGACTAATGTAAAACTAATGAATTGATTTTAATATAACAAAGGATTTAAGGACTAAATTGAAAAAGATAAAATAAATTTTTAAGTCCTCAAAACTTCCCAAAATCTCTAAGCAAATGGTCCAAGTCAAAGCCAATGTTTATGAATTTTTTCTAAGTGTTTTCCAAGTCAAAATAGTGATTTTCGAATCACCGTTTCGGAACGGCCCTTAGGCGTTTCGAAACGTATTAAAATTGTTAAGCTCTGTTTCAAAACAAGCCTTCCCAATTCTGTAACACCCCGAAATCTGGTCTAGTCGGAATTAAGTTCCGATGATCGGAAATCCTACATTGATGAAGTCTAAATATTGTATCGACTAGTTAAATATTGATATCGAACCTAAATTTAGTCAAAAATGTCATCATCGGACCCTAATGAATAATATTGAACCTATATAGTGACTAAATTGGAGAAAATGCAAGTTGGGAGGCAAAACCATATTATGGTAAGAGTTGAGGGACTAATCTTTCGATTAGCCCCTCCTCAATTAAAAATTTCCTACGTGGAGTGTCTGAGAGCTTTCCATCAAATAGCTTAAAATGTATTGTAAAGAAAAATGAGTGAAATATAGAAGCTTACCCGAGAATTGAAGAAAACACCTCCATCTTCTTCATCTTTGTAGAGTGTCCGCAAGTTCTATATTTTGTACTCATTCACGCCCTTATTATTGCTATTCTTAAGCTCATTTAGGCATATTTAGGTGTATTGCATGCATGATAACAGTAATTTCTCTTGCGCCATGCTTTTATTGAATATTTTATGTTTGGTTTAGAAAACATATTGTTTTAGCTTAGTTTTTATTTTCAAGTGTTGTAGCTAAGGAGAGGACAGGAAAGCTGGAACAAACGGAGTTGTACTGAAGTAGTTCTAGATGCCGCCAAGGACACTGCTGAAACAGCATTGCCGCCAAGTGCCGCCCAGGCAGGAGTTACGCCGACTTAATCAAGATGGGTCGCGATTGAAAGAGGGAAATTCCCTGAGCCCAGTCTTGTAATTTTCTGAAGCCTGTAGCGGCCAACAGAACTAATCCAAGATTGATAAGTAGGAGTACTTATCCTTACTTGCAGAAGAAGGCAACGCCCAAAGAGTCTACATTTAAGTCAAAAAAGAGTTTGTATTTAATGTAAAAACACTTTAAGAACTTCTACTTCAAGGAGGACTCAAACTTAGGCAATGAGCCCTATATATACCCAATGTATGCGAGAGTATAGGGGCATGAGGGGGCTTGACGAGGTATAACGAGGCATAGCAGAGATGTAGCTAGGTAGATGGGAGTTGTTGGGGGTCGCGGCCCAACTCTCCTAGTGTTTTAGGTGCTTGTATGTAAAGTAGCTGTGAGAAATGGTTGTAATAGCGTTGAGTTGTTTTCAATAAAGTTCCAGAGTTTGCTTAATCTATGCACTTCATTCTTTCAATTAGTCTTCACTGGTCAGTTGAGAGAATCCATTTGTCAGACAGGAAAGTGTAAGGCTCACAAAAGGGTTAAGCACGGTCACAACATGTTGGGGCGTGACTAACTTGGTTCCTAACAAGTTCACAAGTTTCAGTGGTTAAAAGGGATCACCATTCGAGTTTACTAGCATGTGTTAGGTTCACGCTGAGATTGCTAGGTATTGCCTACGTCACGCTAGGTTTCGAGCATCCTTGCCTAGAAATAGGGAGGATCACTGTCAACTATCCCGCTGAACTTGGAATGTCTGCCAGACTTGCCGTCAGGACTTACTTCCATTACATCTGCCGAGACAGCGAAAGTTGCAGGGGTAGTGACCCGCTGCGGCCGCGTGACAGGGTTGTAGCCTGCTGCCCGCCATACCCGCCGAGGCAGCAAATTATGGCAGCGCAAAACATGCTTAGGCTTTACAACGCAGTCTTCATGCTACTAAGCTGCAATTGTCTTACTCAATATATCGATCAAATCTCTCCCAATCATCCCTCTCAGCACTATCTTTATTTTATTTGTGTTTTATATTTCCACATCGTGAGATTTAATTGCGCATTTACTAAATCTTTGTGTAGGAAACCACTCATAGAAGCTACTCCAATCCTCGTGGGATTCGACATCTTTTATATTATAACTTGACAAGAGTGTGCACTTGCACTCATAAATAGAGAACACTCAGACACTCTACAAGTTTTTGGCGTCGTTGCCGAGGACTGGCAACAGCAACTACGTTTGAATTTCTAAACTTTTGTTGTGGTCTTTGCACATTAAATCTCTGTTTATTTTATTTCTTAAAAAAGACTCTTTGTTTTCTTTGGTGTATGTCCCGCCAGGGCAACAAAGATGGCAGCCAATATCCACCTGAGGAGGGGAAGGACATGCTCAGACGAAAAGCCAAAATCAAAGCCCCTCAGAAAGTGGTTATGTTTGGGAAAAGCGCAACACAATATAACCTAATTTTTATTTTTAATTTATCTTCATACATTAGGATTAGATTTAATTTTCAGTTATTAAATTTTTGCATTTAATTTATTTCAGGTTAGGAATGAAGGCAAGAACAAGAAGGAAGAAAGAATAAAGGAGAAGCCCAACCAACGACCAAGGCAGCCCAAGGCAGACGAGCATAACGGCTAGCAACTTTATAACGGCTAGCCGCAATGGCTATATTTGCAACAGCATGCGTAACAGCTATCTGCGTAACGGCTAGAATCTCGTTATTCGTGCCACAATAATTGTTGCCTGTTAGCAGCGTGCCCGCCAAGGCAGCAGAGAGAAGCGGCTATATAAGGCCAACTATTCTCTCCCCGTTCTTCACTTTGCTCTCTCATTTACTCTCAATTCTTTCTGCTATCTTTTCTTCTAAGATTTCCCTTGCTTTATTTTCTTTCAATTTCTTTTTCATGCTTTATGAAAAACAACCGTCTCACAACTATCCCCACATCGCAGCAACCCGCCTCCACCTCCAAACCTCTTTTCCAAAGGTTCTTGAACCCAACTGTTGAGGCAACCTATAAGGAGTACTATAGAGAGTGGCAACTTTGGGAGGAAATAGGGTTCCAATACACCAAGCCTGATGGGGATTTTGGCCTTGAACCCTCCCTATTCGAAAGGATACACAACTTGAGCTGGGACTTATTCGCACAGCAGCTAGAAGGGATAAACAACAACCAAGTGCGAGAGTTCTACGCCCACAAACCTATACCAAGAAGTCCTTTCATTTATGTCCGCGGAGAAAGTGTTAAGTTTACGGCGGATACCATCAACAGTTTCTACAGCATAGAAATTCGCGGCAACTCGCATGAAGAGTGAGAGTCCTACCTAACGACGACTGACTACAACAAGATCAAGAAAGAGATCTGTAAGCCCAACATTAAGTGGCTAACAGGCAAGAACAACGGCTCAGTCAACCACCGCGACCTGCTGCCAGAGGTAGCCCTTTGAAGTAACTTCGTCCAACGCCGCTTGATGCCCACAATGCACGGATCAATAGTCAACAAGCCGCGACTGGCCCTAATCTACAACATTATGAAGGGGCGACCAATCAATGTTGGCGAAGTAATTCTAAGGGAGATCCATGCCCACACAGAAAATCCAAACGCCAAGGTACCTCTCGTCTTCCATGCACTCATCACAGGCCTATGCGCCAATTTCCGTGTGCCGCTGCACCCTAAGGACACAATACTTCCTGCCAAGGAAGGATGGACAAGAAGGGCGCGCCAGTAGATGATACAGGATCCGGAGCCAGAAACACCTTCAAATGCCCAGCCGCCATCCCAACCTGCCGCCACCCCAGCCGCAGCAGGCAATATTGAAGTTGCCCTCTCGTTCGCGGTGATCCCCTACTACGCAGCCTAGTCGAAAGCTGCCAAAGGATCGAGCACAAACAGATGATTTTCACCAAATATGTTGTGGACGTGCAAGAGGCCTTTCTAGCCTACTTGCTTGACAAATACCAAGATGGCGGCCCATAGTTGCCCGCATTCCCAACAGAGTTAGCAGCATCCAAGCCGATCTATATCACACCAAGACCAGGTGCTACTCTTGTCGCCGTCGACAGGGAGGGGCCGCACATCTGCCCCAAAATAAGGACATCTCCAACTCCCATCCAGCCATTCAATCTCTCCTCCTCCTCCGAGTCAGAAAAAGAGAAGGAGACCACTAATGCCTCCCCAATAGTAAAAGAGGCCACTGCCAAAGATGCCGGCGACTTAGACATTGAGATCTCAGACTCCTTTGATGAAGAACCAGCAGAGTCAGTAAGGAAAAGAAAGCGGCCAGCAACAGAGCCCCAGGGTGGAGGACCTGAAGGACCATCCAAGAAACCCACCCCTAGCCGTATCCAGCCGCTGCGTAGCAAGAAAAAGAGCCCAGCCACCAGACCATCTGCCACACGCTGCCTAGTCCTGCCCGCTTCCTCAGCATCCTCCTCTGACGCAACAGCAACAGAGGGGAACTCCCCTAGTCTATAACACCTTTTTCTTTTCTTTTTATGTTTTATTTTTCTGATTCTTTTTCTTTTATGTTAATTTTTGTTTTTAATTCTTGTTTTGTGTAAAGGCATTGAGGACAATGCCAACCTTGAGTTTGGGGGGGATAGTCCTCTTTGTTTTTAGGTTCATTTAGCAGTATATAGGGTCTTATGTAAATTTTGCTCTCTACACATAATGAAGTAAAAATCTTTAGTCTAAAACTTGTGCCTATGATAGTTAGCAGCCTACTTATATTTGCACCAAAAAAAAATTAACCTAACTATGGGAAGAAGCATGAAAATACTTAGAAAATTTTCTTTTTTGCCAATTACTCTTACAATGTCTGTTAAATGCTGAATTATTGCATGAATTCTAAGTTTAACACTGCTTGCCTTACTTAACAAAAAATCCTTGATTGGTTACAAGTTTATCGTCGCGGCAGCACAGGGCAGCAAAACAAAGATGGAGAAAACCCTAGAGGTGCCCGAAACAGGCTCTAGGCAGGATGTTTAAAACCCTAGAGGTGCCCGAAACATGCTCTAGGAAGGATCATGAGCAAGGACACTCCGCTGCTATCAAAGTCCACGTATCTAAACCAAGTGACAGACAAATTAACAAGAGTGAATGAAAGCCTTCACGGGATGACTCTATTCAAAGAGTTTAGAGTTTCGTAGAGTGCACCTATCTTAGATTCAGACCTAGAGAATAGTTGTGATGAGCTGAAGCCCTTAAAGCCATGATCAGAGAAAGAAGACGAAAGTGCCCAACTGTGCTACCAAGGTAGCAACTCGTATTTTTTTAGCAATTTAATTATTTTAGGCATTCTTTGTTAACTTAGTTATCTCATCATATTTAGCATGAACACAGACCTGCACACACTGCACTAGCATTAAGAAAAATGAAAATCTAAGTCATTCTATGACATTCCCTATCACTAACATTAACTAGGTTACATTGCTTGAGGACAAGCAATAGTTCGAGTTTGGGGTGTGTATAGTGTTCGCAAGTTCTATATTTTGTACACATTCCCGCCCTTATTATTGATATTCTTAAGCTCATTTAGGCATATTTAGGTGCATTGCATGCATGATAACAGTAATTTCTCTTGCACCATGCTTTTATTGAATATTTTATGTTTGGTTGAGAAAACATATTGTTTTAGCTTAGCTTTTATTTTTTAGGTGTTGTAGCTGAGGAGAGGACATGAGAGGATAGGAAAGCTGGAACAAAAGAAGTTGTACTGAAGCAGTTCCAGATGCCGCCAAGGACACTGTCGAAACAGCATTGCCGCCAAGTGCCGCCCAGGTAGGAGTTACACCGACTTAATCAAGATGGGTCGCGATTGAAAGAGGGAAATTCCCTGAGCCCAGTCTTGCAATTTTCTGAAGCCTGTAGTGGCCGGTAGAACTGATCCAAGATTGATAAGTATGAGTACTTATCCTTACTTGCGAAAGAAGGCAACACCCAAGAAGTCTACATTTAAGTAAAAAAGGAGTCTGTATTTAATGTAAAAAACACTTTAAGAACTTCTACTTCAAGGAGGACTCAAACTTAGGCCATGAGCCCTATATATACCCAATGTATGTGAGGGCATAAGGGTATGAAGGGGCTTGACGAGGTACAACAAGGCATAGTGGAGATGTAGCTAGGTAGATGGGAGTTGTTGGGGGTCGCAGCCCAACTCTCCTAGGGTTTTAGGCGCTTGTATGTAAAGTAGTTGTGAGAAATGGTTGTAATAGCGTTGAGTTGTTTTCAATAAAATTCAAGAGTTTGCTTAATCTATGCACTTCATTCTTTCAATTAGTCCACACTAGTCAATCGAGAGAATCCATTTGTCGGGCACGAAAGTGTAAGGCTCACAAAAGGGTTAAGCACGATCGCAAGATGTTAGGGCGTGACTAACTTGGTTCCTAACAAGTTTACAAGTTTCAGCAGCTAAAAGGGATCACCAACCGAGTTTACTAGCCTGTGTTAGGTTCACGCTGAGATTGCTAAGTATTGCTTACGTCACGCTAGGTTTCGAGCATCATTGCCTAGAAATAGGGAGGATCATTGTCGACTATTCCACCGAACTTGGAATGTCTGCCTGACTTGCTGTCGGGACTTACTTCCATTCCACCTACCGAGACAGCGAAAGTTGCAAGGGCAGTGACCCGCTGCGACCGCGTGACAGGGTCGTAGCCTGCCGCCCGCCATACCCGTTGAGGCAACAAATCATGGCAGCGCAAAACATACTTAGGATTTACAACGCAGTCTTCACGCTACTAAGCCGTAATTGTCTTACCCAATCTATCGACCAAATCTCTCTCAATCATCCTTCTCATCACTATCTTTATTTTATTTGTGTTTTTATATTTCCACACCGTGAGATTTAATTGCGCATTTACTAAATCTTTGTGCAGGAAACCATTCATAGAAGCTGCTCCAATCCACGGGGGATTCGACATCTTTTATACTATAACTTGACAAGAGTGTGCACTTGCGCTCATAAATAGAGAACACCCAGAAACTCTACAATATTCAACCCTCAAGTACACACCTCCATTGGAGAGAGTTTTAAGTTTTACTTTTTCTTTGTTTTATCGATATTGAATCGTTGCTATTGATCGAGTAAGCTATAATCCTCAATCAGTTATTGGATTCCATGGATATCTTGAGTTTAATCTCAAGTTAGGGTTTTGACCATCCATGTATATTTCATCGTTAGTGTTTATATTGAAGTCGGATATCAATTTTAATATCATAGTAATGATTTTGATATCGAAATATCGATCATAATAGTTTTCTTTTGATTTTCTAGCTCAAGAAGAGGAGAAAGAGGTTTCACCATCTCCATCTCAAGCTAGGAACATGGGAATTGCTATCCGAGAGCCTTGAAAGCTTCGGATTGTCAAGGTGAGTGTAGTCTGAGTCTCGAGTTTGGGCAAAAGGCCTTCTCGGATCATTATTTGATAATTTAAATTACATCGCTAACCTTGTTGTTGAATAAATTGCGTTGGATGGTTAATCAGACACTTTGGTAAGAGTCGGTAAGTTGTTATTGAACATTGGGCATAGTCATTATTATCGTTATTGTACAGTTTCATTGATATGGATATTGTCATTGAATTATTATATAGAGATCATTGGACATTGATATTGACATTGAAATATGAAATATTGATGTTGAGATACATATAATTGTCATTGGAAACATTGAAATCATCGGACATCGGATTGCTATTGATTATTGAAATGGATATGAACATTGCAACCTTGGATTGGAATGGACACTGGATACAATTGGATTGCCATAGAATTCATGAGCTCAGAGTACGTGTGGACTACGGTCCAAAGGCTACGACCTATATTGATTTGGCGAGGCGTAGGAATTCGCGTATCCTTTATCTTGATTCAATCCAAGGATCTATGATGAGCTATAAATGATAATCATAGTATATTGATGCATAGTTTGACATTGATAAGCATGAAATTATGCATATTGATATTTGATATGATGTTGTTCATATTGTTTATGACTACTTCACTAGACAATGTATGCCTAACGTTTCTCATCTTATGCATTTCAGGTTGAAAGATAGAGAATCGGAAGATTGGATTCGGCTAGGCAATACAAGTCACTACAAGCCTCAAGTAATGTGTTTTTGACTTATAAACTCCTAGAAATGTGGCAAAGTAGTTGAACTATTCATTTGTGTCTATTTTGATGTGTTGGTGTATTGCCTAAGTTGTAATATGTTATATAGCTCTAAATGGCCTTTTGGTGAAGTTTAAAATGGATGGGAATTACACACATAGCTCAAAGAGGTAAAAACATAGCAAACGTGTTCATATGGTCATGAAATTTGGCATGTTAGTAGGTTATACCATTGAAATGTTGTGTGTAAAGTTTCGTTGCAATTGGACATCGTTCAACGGGTCAAATTGAATAAAAACCAGCAAAAATTCGTCATTACAAGTCAGGCTGTATCGAAACCGGTGATGGCGTTTTGATACACGTAAGCACAGTTTGGTTTGAGAAATAGGGTGTATCGGAACGGTCCATGGCCGTTTCGTAACATTTTGTCTCTGGAATCCCTCGTTTCGATACAGGTTCATAGCGTATCGATACGGGTCAAAGTCAAAGTCAAAGGAGGTCAACCAGTTTCGATACAGGGCATGCCCGTATCGATACGGTCTAAAGGTAGAGTCAGCACGAGTTGACCATCGTTCACCCGTTTCGAAACAGCTTAGGGTGTTTCGATACGGGGTTAGTTAAGTTAGTTAAGGGCATATTAAACAGATTGTCAGTTTTACAGTCTAGTCATTGAATATTGTAAGATTAAATTGGATGAGTTAATGATCTTCGAATTGAATGAAATTTTGCAGACATGACATTAAGGTAGTGAATTTCAAAATGGTAAAATCAATTGCATTGAAGGACCCTTAGTTTGGAAGAATTACAAATTGGTCCATATTGCCTAAAATAGTTGTGGTTTAACCCTTGAATAATTTATCGTTGCTTATTTGAGTATATTGGACTAAATTAATTGATAGCATCGTGTCGTTCTACATTATGGTTGAAAATGTTAAAAATAAAATGAAATTTTATTGCATCGGTTTCTGTATCGATCGTCGGTTACACCTTTTGACCCGGTTCTCGACCAGACCGGGAAGGGGGTGTTATAATTGTGGTATTAGAGCTAGAGTTTAGTCGATTCTAGGACTAAACCGAAGTTTATTGCATTGCTATTGTGTTACTTTTCCACCTAAGAGTTTTACATTGCGTATATTGTGACTTGTCGACTAATCTAATTTTTCATATAGATATGTCTGAGACAAACGAGGCTCATATCGACGAGCTCGCTATTGGATCCTCGACACATGGCGAGGAGATTAGAGGAGGAAATCTTCAGAACCCACCGCAACCACATGACCCTCATGTTCAGAGTACTGAGCCTGCAGCACCTACCACTCAGGTTGAATGCTATCAGAGAATGGCTAACATGTTCAAACATTTTATGGTTGCGATGCAAGCAACACCATCTGTTCAGCTTACTCCTCATGTTTTTCAGTATGTTTGTGCCCCTGTGGACAAGTTGGCTTCACTCCAAGCCTATTCCTTTGCTGGAAAAGATGATGATAATCCCAAAGTTTTCGAATATTGGCTGGAAAACACGCTGCGTATCTTGAATAAACAGCTGCAGTGTTCGGATGAACACAAGTTGGAATGTGCTATTGCATTATTGACTGATGAACCTCTCATGTGGTGGGAAACCACTATCCTCACAACTCTTGAAGATTCGGTTATTTGAGAGTTCTTTCTCCGAGAGTTCCGGAATAAATACATCGGTGAATATTACCTTGCGGAAAGGCTGAACACCTTTCTCCATCTGAGGCAAGGTGAGCGACCTATCGAGCAATATATCCATGATTTCTACAAATATTGTCGATACAGAGCGGAATTTATAAAGAAGGAAGAAGACAAATGCAGAATGTTCATAGTTGGCCTTAGCGATGAGTTATGACCTATGTTTACGGCCCTTGGTATCACCAACTTCAAGGATCTGGTGAACCGAGTCAAGGCCACTGAAGCTGCTCAAAGAGCTCAACGGGCTGGTGGGTTTGGAAAATCTGAGAAGAGGTTTAGGGATGATTCTTGACCTCTAAGATGGAATAAGAAGGGGAAATATCAAGGCCCCAAACAAAATATCTATTCACAACCCTCCCGATGTGGGAACAATTAGAGACCTCAGTCTGTGATGCAGTCTTTTGCTAAAGTCGCGTCCGTTGACAGCACTGGAGGCTCGAATCGAGGTAACCAGTACCCTCTCTGCAATTACTTTCAGAATAGGCACCCAGCAGAGCAATTCCGTAAGCAAACTGGAGCCTGTTACTACTGTGGCGAGCAGGGTCACTTTATTCATGACTGTCCTATGAATGCAACCAAATCTGTTGTCACACCGACTACTGCTGCTTCTCCTGCTCAATCCTTAGGAGTAAAAGATCCAAGCAAGGATCATCTGGGACGTTTGGGCGATCGAGTGGTCCACGGAAGCCCTTTAACAAACAAGACTCGAAAGCTCCTGCTCAAATGTATCATGTGAGGAGCATGGAAGAAAAAGATGAACTTGATGTTATTTCATGTACCATTGAGTTATATCTGCATCCTTTATATGCATTGATTGACCCTGGTTCTACTCATTCATTCATAAGCATCATTGTAGTTAAAAAGTATAACATGTATTATGAACCAATACTATCGAGAATCTCTGTAACCAATCCCCTAGGAGATTGTGTCATCATAAGGGTAGTATGCAATAATTGTCCCTTAATGATTCAAGGGATTCCTTTTCCGGCCAATTTGTTGGCTTTACCGATCCATGAATTTGATGTCATCCTAGGCTTAGATTGGCTTAGTGAGCACCAAGCCTGGGTAGATTGTTGTAAAAGAAAATTGTATCTTTGGGGTTTGGGTAAAGAAAGTGTTTTACTGATGAATGCAAGGAATCCATCGTTGTATGTCTTGTCATTGGAAACCAAAGGTGAGCCGCAACTACGAGACATTGACACCGTATGTGAATTTCCCGATGTCTTTCCTGATGAACTTTTGGGATTGCCCCCAACCCGTGAAGTGGAATTTGGCATCGAGGTGCAACCTAGGACTGCTCCAGTTTCCATTGCACCATATCGGATGGCAGCTGTGGAGTTGAAAGAATTAAAGGCTCGGATTCAAGACTTATTGAGCAAGGGTTTCATTCAACCGAGCTCTTCACCTTGGTGAGCTCTGGTTCTCTTTGTTAAGAAAAAAGATGGTTCTATGCGATTGTGCATCGACTACAAACAATTGAATAAAGTAACCATCAACAATAAATATCCATTGCCTAGAATAGACGACATGTTCGATCAATTAAAAGATGCCTATGTGTTTTCCAAGATTGACTTAAGGTCGGGCTATTATCAAATGAGAGTTAAGGAGTGTGATGTGCCAAAGACTGTCTTCTGTATGAGATATGGACACTACGAATTCTTGGTGATGACATTTGGGCTAACTAATGCACCGACAACTTTTATGGATTTGATGAATCTGATATTTAGACCCTATCTTGATAAATTCGTAGTAGTGTTTATAGATGACATCTTGATCTATTCCAAGAATGAAGCGGAGCATTGAGATCATCTTCGTATTGTACTTCAAACTCTCAGAGAGAAACAGTTGTATGTGAAGTTCTTCAAGTGTGAGTTTTGGCTCACTGAATATTCAAGCCATTGTAGATTGGCATCCACCGAAGAACATTGATGAAGTCAGAAGCTTCCTTGGGCTTGCGGGCTATTATCGTAGGTTCGTAAAAGGATTTTCTCTTATAGCCGCTCCATTGACCCAATTATTGAGGAAAGAAGCTCCTTTTGTTTGGACCGAGGTTCAACAATGAAGTTTTGATTAGTTGAAACAAGTGTTGACTCATGCACTCGTCCTAACCCAACCCGAGTCTGGAAAGGACTACACAGTTTATAGTGATGCATCGCATCTCGGGTTAGGATGTGTATTGATGCAAGAAGGCAATGTTATTGCCTATGCTTCGAGACAACTTAAGTCACACAAGATGAATTATCCCACCCATGACCTTGAATTGGCTGCAGTTGTTTTTGCATTGAAAATCTGGAGACATTATCTCTACGGAGAGAAATGCTATCTTTTCACCGACCATAAAAGTCTCAAATATTTGTTGACCCAAAAGGAGTTGAACCTTCGGCAACATAGGGGGTGGAACTTCTTAAAGATCACGACCTGATCATTGATTACCATTCGGGCAAGGCCAATGTTGTATCTGATGCACTCAGCCGCAAACCTTTGCCTGGTAAGTATTGACAATAAACTTGAAGTTATATGTATTGTGAAGTACATTAACTCATCGTAATATTGCTATGTTGTAGCCCATCGAGCAATTAACGCTCACTTCCGACTTCGGAAGCATCATTGTCTTGTAGCTGAACTTCAAGTTCAGTCTACCATCGTTTCACGAATCAAGGATTTGAAAGAGAAAGACCCTGAGCTTCAAACCATTGTCTCTAAGATATCGGATAACTCTGACTTTGGAGTAAACTCTGAAGGACTTTTATGTTTCCATGATCGATTTTGTGTACCTAATGATGAATCTCTTCGCATCGATATCCTTTCAAAAGCTCATTCGAGTTCTTTTTCTGTTCACCCCGGGTCCGTGAAAATGTATAAGGACATACGTGAACTCTATTGGTGGCCGGGCATGAAGCAGGCTATAGTTGATTTCATTTCCAAGTGCCTCACGTGCCAACGTGTTAAGGCAGAACATTGTGCTCCTACTGGACTATTACTGCCTATCGATCCACCGAAATGGAAATGGGAAAAGATAACTATGGACTTTGTTAGTTGTCTACCGTTAACCCCTGCAAAGCATGATGCTATATGAGTCATTGTAGATCGTTTCACAAAGTCAGCTCATTTTATACCGGTTAGAATGGATTGCGATCTTCCTAAACTAGCTGACTTGTATATTAAGGAAGTAATCCGACTCCACGGAGTACCTAAGTTTATCATCTTCGATCGAGATCCTCGATTTGCTTCTCGGTTTTGGAGAACCTTACAAGGAGCTCTAGGCACCAGAGTTAATCTTAGCACAACCTTCCACCCTCAGTCTGACGGTCAGTCAGAAAGGGTAATTCAGGTAATATATCGAGAAACTTGTTCATTGGAACCTTAGAAATTTTATTTTTATTGAATCTCCCTATATAGATCTTAGAAGACATGCTTCAAGCATATATTATCGACTTTGGTGGGACTTGGGAGAAATCTTTACCCCTTGTCGAGTTTGCCTACAACAACAGTTACCAAGCCTCCATCCAAATGGCCCCGTATAAGGCATTGTATGGTAGACGGTGTAGAACTCCATTGTGTTGGTCGGAGCTTGGCGAGGGCAAGATGTTAGGCCCTGACTTGCTTCGTGAGATTGAAGGATGGGTTACCATTATTCATGATCGTTTAAAGGCTGCCTTTGATCGACAAAAGGCTTATGCTGATCTTAAAAGAAGAGACATTGAGTACAAAGTTGGTGAAAAAGCCTTTCTCAAAGTGTCACCGTAGAAGAAAGTCTTAAGATTTGGCAAAAAGGGAAAATTGAGTCCCCGATTCATTGGACCCTTTGAAGTCATTGAAAGGATTGGTCCAATGGCATATCGGCTATTTCTACCTTCAGAATTGAGCAAAATCCACGATTTCTTTCATGTATCAATGCTTCGGAAGTATCGATATGATCCCTCACATATTGTGGAACCTGAATCTGTAGAACTTCGACCAAATCTATCATACGAGGAAGAACCAGTTCAGATTCTTGCAAGGGAAGTCAAGAGGCTTCGCAATAAAACTGTACCATTGGTTAAAGTGCTCTGGAGGAGCCACACCGTTAAGGAAGCCACTTGAGAACTTGAAGAGACCATGAGACAACAATATCTGCATCTCTTCAGTTCAGGTGAAAATTCGAGGATGAATTTTTTTCTTAAGAGTGGAGAGTTGTAACACCCCGAAATCCGGTCTAGTCAGAATTAAGTTATGATGATTGAAAATCCTACAATAATGAAGTCTAAATATTGTATTGACTAGTTAAATATTGATATCGGACCTAAATTTAGTAAAAAAATGTCATCATCGGACTCTACTGAATAATATTAAACCTATATAGTGACTAAATTGGAGAAAATGCAAGTTGGGAGGCAAAACCATAGTATGGTGAGAGTTGAGGGCTAATCCCCTCTTCAATTAAAAATTTCCTACGTGGAGTGTCTGAGAGGTTTCCATCAAATAGCTTAAAATGTATTGTAAAGAAAAAGGAGTGAAATATAGAAGCTTACCCGAGAATTGAAGCAAACACCTCCATCTTCTTCATCTTCAACCCTCAAGCACACACCTCCATTGGAGAGAGTTTTAAGCTTTAATTTTTCTTTGTTTTATCGATATCGAATCGTTGTTATCGATCGGGTAAGCTATAATCCTCAATCGGTTATTGGATTCCATGGATATCTTGAGTTTAATCTCAAGTTAGGGTTTTGACCATCCATGGATATTTCATCGTTAGTGTTTATATTGAAGTCAGATATCAATTTTGATATCGTAGTATTGATTTTGATATTGAAATATCGATCCTAATAGTTTTCTTTTGATTTTCTAGCTCAATAAGTGGAGAAAGAGGTTTCATCATCTCCATCTCAAGCTAGGAACAAGGGAATTGCTATCCGAGAGCCTTGAAAGCTTCGGATTGTCAAGGTGAGTGTAGTCGGAGTCTCGGGTTTGGGCGAAAGGCCTTACCGGATTATTATTTGATAACTTAGATTACATCGCTAACATTGTTGTTGAAGAAATTGCGTTGGATGGTTAATCGGACACTTTGGTAAGTGTCGGTAAGTTGTTATTGAACGTTGGCATAGTCATTATTATCATCATTGTGCATTGTCATTGATATGGATATTGTCATTGAATTATTATATAGAGATCATTGGACATTGATATTGACATTGAAATATGAAATATTGATGTTGAGATACATATAATTGTCATTGGAAACATTGAAATCATCGGACATCGGATTGCTATTGATTATTGAAATGGATATGAACATTGCAACCTTGGATTGGAATAGACACTGGATACAATTGGCATGCCATAGAATTCATGAGCTCAGCGTACGGGTGGACTACGTTCCAAAGGCTACGGCCTATATTGATTTGGCGAGGCGTAGGAATTCGCGTATCCATTATCTTGATTCAATCCAAGGATCTATGATGAGCTATAAATGATAATCATAGTATATTGATGCATAGTTTAACATTGATAAGCATGATATTATGCATATTGATATTTGATATGATGTTGTTTATGTTGAGATTATGCATAGTTTAACGATCAGGTCCATTTCGGTACGGTCTCTTAATTACACCCCAACGACTATTTCTATTTTGGTATGTTTCGAAACAAGTTCGAGCATTTCGGAACGAGTAGTTGCAGAAGTGCATTTATGGTGCGAAGATTACATCCCAGCGGCTATAATTATGATGGTAACAACCCCAACGGCTAGAATTCAATGAGAAGGTATAAATGGGAGTCCTAAAAGCACCAACAACAACTATTGATCCTAAGAGAAACATCCAAACATCAAATTCAAGCTCTTGTGCAAAATTTTCATATTCCTTGTAAAACCCCAATTGTTGTTCTTTGTATTTCACATTCTATTTGTTTCAATTGGGTTGAGTGCTTGTAATTGGGCAACATTTGTATTGAGAGATACTAGTTATTTTCCTTAATCTTCTTTGTAACCAAGTGAGAGGGTTTGGTCAATTTTTGGGTAGAAAATTGGCCATTATGTAAAGGTTTCCTCTTAAGCCTAGAAAAGGGGAAGATCAACTAGTGGAGTTGTTGGAAAATCCTTAGTGGGAGCTAAGGTAGTGGATGTAGAGTTCAATTGGAACTTGAACCACTCTAAGTGCCTTGTTTTGCAAATTTTATTTTACCACTTCACCACCAAACTTTCTAAAAATCCAATTCACCCCCTCTTGGCTTAAATCGATTCAACGATCCACTCAACAACTAATAAATTAAACAAACTAATAACAGATTCTTAAGTGCTTATTAACTAATTATCTTCAACAGACTCGAAATTTTTAAACTCGACTCGAATCGAAAAAATTTCAAATAAAGTTTGAGTTGTAAAATATGAGGCGTCAACTCGAATAACTCAAAAAAATTTGACTCGACTCGATCGAACAATCACCCTACTAGTAGGCAGCAGCTCCCAGGTGAGCTAGCGATATTTCAAACTTCATTCTCAACTTCCGATTCAAATTTTCAATACCCGAAGAGCAAGAAATCAAGCTCACTAATATTTTTCTCTCAAATATAGAGCCACTCACTTTTGTTCCTCTTTTCCTTTAAACACCGACAGCGGCACCAATTTTAATATTGGTCGTCGACCGTTGGAATCTATCGTTTCGTTTGTTTTGTTTTTCTCTTTTCAATAAATTATTCTGCTCTTGTGCCACGATTTTACTCTACCTTTTGGTACGTTTTCTTTGTCTTTTGGCATGATTTTTTTGTTTTTGATTTTCTATTATGGTTGAATCTGACGACGCCACGACTGATCATGATGGTGCTCCTTTCATTATGTTGTTGACCTCCCTGTCTCAGACCCTCGAACTGGATTTGGATACGCGATTACATCTACCGTTCCTTATTCGCGATTAAGTTGTGGTAATGACCTTATTGTCAACATACATTCATTGTAATATGCATTTTTATGTTGTTTGTTGATGGTTTTACCTATCATCGTCGATTTTGGTGATGTTTGTATCCTTCTTTTATTTCGAGTCTTTGAGTTAGGTTCTTACATTTTCCTTGTATGGTGTTCTTTTGATCTCGAGGCGCTAATTTTATTTATTAAGATTATGTCTGAATTTAGGTGTTTTGTTTACTAAGTTATGAACTTTTATTGTATTTTCGGATATATCCTCGTTTAATAAAATTAATAAATTTCATTTTTTTAAAAACAATAAACTATAAATTCTAAACCTTAATTTTATTTTTTTAACTCAAACTAAACCTTAAACTTAAATCTTTAAATCCTTCGATCAGCCCTTTTGTGAAAGTTTTTTTTTTTACCACCGATGTATCACATAATTCCTCCTCTAATTTTTTTTTTTTTTTGTTAAATTACAAATAAGATGAATTGTTATAAATTTAAACTCTATATTACACGAACCTAATCTTAGATAACCGAACCAATCACCCTTTCATGTTAAGGTAACGTGGAGCCCACTGATGTAACCCAAAGCGACTCCTGGATTGCGATAGCCGTCCATGACAAATCATCATCCCTCTAAATGATCGCCACGTGTCCCATTTTTTGAACCTTTTCTCAAAACCCCGCACCGACCCTTCGTGCTCCACGTTCCTCCCGTCAGAAAAAGGAAAAGAAATTTCAGAATCCAATTTACGCTGGACCCCACCACACCGTACCATACACCGCCCAAATCTAACGCCGTCAACGATCTTGATTTCAAAATTCTACCCGAGCCTTGGGTTTTGGCTCCGAACCTTAGGCTAAGACTCATCGACGGTTTATATATTCACATCATAAAACCCTACATTTTCTAATTCAGCTGTCACATACATCGATGCTCTTCGGACCTCGTAAGAATCTGAGACAAGGAATCCGTCATTTTTGGGGTTTTGTTCGGAATTTTTTTAGCAATGGCGGAGGAATCGGAGAGTAAGCAGTCGGCGGTTGAGTCGATGATGTCAAAGATCAGCGAGAAGATTCACGGACACGATTCATCCTCGGATTCGGATTCGGATCATGAGAAACCGGGTTCCGCTTCTACCGTTCAGGCTAAGATTTTTCGATTGTTTGGAAGAGAGAGACCAGTTCATCATGTGCTTGGTGGCGGAAAACGTACAAACTCTGTCATTTTACTTCTTCTTTTTTTCAATTTTCCTTTCTCAAATTTCAATAATGATAATAGTGGATCTATATTTTGTTTTATGCTTTATGATAATTGCTTTAGAAAGAGAATTTCTTGTTGTAGATTAATGGCTTTTGTTTGTGTTAAATGCCCGATGTTCTCTTTTTCTGTCTTATTTTTTTTTAAATAATTTGTTGCAGCTGCTGATGTATTTTTGTGGAGGAACAAGAAGATTTCAGCTGGTGTGCTTGGTGGAGCAACTGCAATTTGGGTCCTTTTTGAGCTGATTGAATACCACCTACTTACTTTGATCTGCCACATTTCCATTCTCTGTCTTGCGCTATTGTTCTTGTGGTCCAATGCTCATACCTTCATCCGCAAGTAACTTTTTACATTCTTCTCAAGAACATTGCTTTATTTGGTTATTGAGTTCAAGGTATTGTATGATTTCTTAAAGACTATGTATAAGGTATAACCCACCCTTTTCTTTATAGGACTCCGCCTCGCATTCCCGAAGTTCATCTACCAGAGGAGCCATTCGTCCAAGTTGCCTCAGCTCTGACTATTGAGTTTAACCGGGCGTTGAAGCTGCTGCGAGATATTGCATCCGGAAGAAATCTGAAGGAGTTTCTTATGGTGTGTTTGTTTTCATGCCCATGGGGATGCTTCATTTTAAGTTTGATTGAGAGAATTGCTAATATTTACATTCTTCGATTCGAATTTCAGGTTATAGCTGCATGCTGGGTTCTGTCAATTGTGGGAAGTTGGTGCCATTTCTTGACCTTGTTCTATATATGTAATAACACTGACTCGATTCTTTTAGCCCCAAGTATTTTTATCAATACACTGAATCTTTATTCATCTTTCATATGTTATCAGCTTTTGTGTTGCTGCATACGGTGCCTGTTTTGTATGAGAAGTATGAGGACAAGGTTGATCCATTTGCAGAGAAGGCTATGATCGAGATCAAAAAGCAATATGCAGTTTTTGATGCCAAGGTTTTGAGTAAAATTCCCAAGGGTCCTTTGAAGGCCAAGAAGGTCTAGGGTGTGCTCAATTCACATTAGCTTAAAATGTCATATATCATCAAAAGGCAACCAGTTTTTAACAGTATGCCAAGCTTACAAATGGCATCACAAGGTGATGATATTTTTGTGTAACTTTGTTTCATTTGGATAACAATCAGCATTTTTACATTGCTTGCCGCCTGATTTTGTTCCGTTTTAGCGTTATTGCCTTGGTTTTGTGCCGTTTCCTTATGGGCAGTCCCTTAATTGTTATAGGGTAAACTACAACAAAGGTCACTCAATTATGGGTAAGGTTACATTTAGGTCACTCAATTATAGGTAATGTTACATTTAAGTCACTCAATTATAGGTAATGTTACATTTAGGTCAGTCAATTATAAGTAATGTTACATTTAGGTCAGTCAATTATTAAAGGTTACGTTTGGGTCACTCAATTATGGGTAAGATTACGTTTGGGTCACCCAATTATTAAAGGTTTCATTTGGATCACTCAATTATGGGCAATGTTACATTTGGGTCACCCTTCTTATTTAAAAAAAAGTATATCAATTTGTATAATAGATTAATTAATGATTTCAAATGAAGTATTCTAATGTTAACAAGGGTATACAAATGATTTGGAAGAAAAAATGACTTAATTGATGTACTTTTTTAAATATGAAGGGTGACTCAAACGTAATTTTACCCATAATTGAGTGACCAAAATGTAACTTTTAATAATTGGGTGACCCAACTGTAGCCTTACCCATAATTGAGTAATCTAAATGTAACTTTTAATAATTGGGTGACTTAAATGTAACCTTACCTATAATTGAGTGACCTACGTTGTAGTTTACCCATTGTTATAATATGCATTACGATTAGGGTGTTTCCTTGATTTTGTGTTAGCCTTAATAGGCAAATAAGTGCCCAAATTATAACTTTTGTTTCAGATAGGTGTCCAATTTTTTTTTCAAATCAAATAGTTGCCAAGTTTTTAAAGTTTTCATTTAGGCGCATTGTTGTTATGTTAGCCAATAAAAACATTATGTTGCATGCTTTATTTTAAAAAATATCCTAAAATTTCTAAAATAGTCCAAATCCTTAAATTATTAAGTCCCAAATCTCGATTCCAACTATTGTGGCTGCCAATCCTGTTATCGTGTCCACCACTTTTGTCACTGGACCCCTACGATTATTTCTCCCATTTTCTCGTCATCGATAGTTTACGGACGGCGTGCCTATCGTCGAAATAAAATTGAACTCGCGAAAGGAAAAAAATGATTGACGAAAAACGGCGGTTGATCGGTCGACGAATGATTTTTGAGTCTTACAGCAAAAGGAGGCTTTATTTTGTCGTCGGTAGCGTGATGAACGACAATAATTGGATTTGGGGATTTTAGGTTATTTTGTAAATTTTAAAAAATATAAAGATTTTTTAAAAGTAAATTAGCGGGGCACCTAACATTTAAAACGCCAGGCAATTATTTGACCCGAAAAATATTTTAAGTATGTATTTAGAACAAAATATATAATTTGTACAATTATTTAACGATTAAGCATTTGTGTTGTTGCATATCTTTGGGTATTTCCTTATGTCCCTCAAAAGTTCATCATGGCCACAACTTCAGCATAGAAACATTACCTTTTCGGTAAATATTATGCATGAAACCCAAAATATTGGAGTGATAAGAATGTCATAATAATAATTCTTATTTTTAATAAAAAAATAATTTAATAATATTTACACTTATTATCACCCGATTAGATAAAAAATTATTAAATCATTTTTAATTAAAAATGATATCAGATTGAAAGAAAGTATAAATAGTAAGAGTTAAATTTATTGATTTTTTTAATTAGTACTTTTTATAATAGAAGCCGCTAATTTTATTAAACGAGAAAATACCCAAAATTACAATAATCGTTTACAACTATCATTGTAAACTAAAAACATAATTTGGACATTTTCCTAAAACTAGCCACTTAAGATCATACAAGGACCAAACTTGAAAAGGTTAAAAACCTATCCAAAATACTCGATCGAAAAATAGACACGAACAAATCTGACTGCATCGGCAAACAACCACAAAAGGGGATTAAGCTATTGAAAGACCACCGAGATTCGCAAATCAGAGCCGAGCGTCGTGAGGAACTATCCACGAGCGCAAACCGCGTATTCAAATTTAAATCGAGGGTCCAAAGTAGGGAAGATCATCATGATTATGAAAAAGCGCCATCTTGATCAGTTGTAGCGTCGTCAGATCTAACCCTAATGAAAACAAAACAAAAAGAAAAACGCACCATACGGTAGAATAGATCGTGCCACAAGAGCATAATAGATCGTGCCACAAGAGCAGAGTAATTTATTGAAAACTAAAAAATAAAACAAACAAAACGATAAATCCCGGAGGCTGCGACCAGTATTAAAACCGGTGTCGCCGCCAGTGTTTAAAGGAACATAAAAACAAGAGAGAGCTACGGCTGCACTTTTGAGAGAAAGAAAACTAGGTTTTTACAAGGGGAACGTGAAGATTTTTTTTCGCAGCGGAAATTACTGATCAAAACAAACATCAAAAGTCGATTTTTTAATTAGTACTAAATTGATTGAACGTGTAAATATGAATGATTAAATATGTTATATAAATGTTTGCAACTGTCACATTATTCTTCTAACAACAATTACCGGTTTAATGACTATTTTGTAATACCTATTATATAAATTTTGAAAGTTTAATACCTATTATATAAATTTTGAAAGTTTGGTAACTATTTTATGTTTTTTAGGATAATTTAGTGGTCATTTGTGTATTTTATTTTATAAAATTTCATAAAATCTGATTTACGTAAACCAAGACCTGACAAACTTGACTCGAGACCCGAAATAGATCCGAACATGATCCAAAATAAATCGAACTGGACCAAAATTGACCAAATTTTTTTGTTGAGCCGAAATGGACCCGGATTGATTTTCAACCAAGCAGAATGGACTTGAACCGAAAGTAACTCGAACCAAAAGTTGAATCGAACATCGACACAAATTTAACCCGATAATTAAAGCAAAGTGAATGAATAATTTATTTATATTATAACTATTATCTATTTTTAACAATAGGATAAATAATAAAATGGTTTATGTTATATTATCTTTTTGTATTATACAATGGGAGAGACCATTGTTCTTCTTAAAATTGTGATATGACAACATTTTATGTTCATAAGTTTAAATATTAGTCAAATAAGGCCTTTGTCCATACTAATCTTTAAATTTAGAAGTTTAATATACTCTTATCCCTATCAATATTTGATCCTAATTTCATCCATGTCAAATGTCGATGGGTATTTTGTGGTTGCTACATTTACAAGAAAAAGAGTCAAAAGATTGCATTAAAAGAAAGGCATAAAGTTCAAAAATACCCTCAATGTTTGACTGAATAATCACTTTGGTCTTTATCCTTTTTTGGAGCAATTCAACCATCAATGTTTTATTTTGGGTCAAAATGGCCCCTCTGCGAATGAAAATTGTTAGAAAACTAACGGTAAACAACTTGAAATGACTAGACAGAGTGATAAGTCAGCGGAAAAAAATATTTTATATTTTATATTTTATATAATTTTATAAAATTATTTTTTGACTAATGTAATATTTTTTCAAGTCAACACATTTGTCTATATGATACTGCCATGTCAGCATGCATTGTCATATATGTTTGTCATGTCATTTCAAGCCATTTACTATCAGTTGACTTGACAGTTTTCATCCGCAGATGGGTCATTTTGACCCAAAATAAAACGTTGAGGGTTGAATTACTCCACAAAAAGGAGTAAACTGACTATTCACTAAAACGTTAGGGGCATTTTAGGCTTTATACGTAAAAGAAAGGGATAAATAGAGGACCAATTCATAACTAGGAGATGTGTAGAATGAATGCTGGCAAAAGGTATAAACAATAAGTATTGGGAAAGTTATGCTAAGAGTCTTTTGCGTGCAAATATACACGATATGCAATTAATACAGCTTGGTAAGCTGGGTTATCGATCCCACAAAGATTGACTTGAATTCGATTGTTTGATTGCTACTTGCTTTGGAATAAAAGATGTTTGTTTTGAATGTTGTTTTGAAACTAAAGAAAAGAAAAATAAAATGAAGTAAATTGTTGACAAGGAAGGTGTTTCTAAATGAATGATGACTGTTGGCAGGGAATGTGATAAGTGTCCAAAAGTCCTATATTTTTACCCTTTTTTCATGGCAATTATCACTCAACCTACACCTATTTGAGCTGTATTATGGCCCTTCATGCATTAATTTCATCATTTATGTCTTTGATCCTTATATTCTATTTATTCTATGAAAAATGTATTGTTTGATGCATGTTTGGTGTTTTTGCAGATTTACACGCTGCTAGGGTAGGAGATGCCGTGAGGGCAATGAAAGAAAAGGAAGGATGAGGCGGAACCAGCTAGTGATAGACCCTGATTGAGCCAAGCCACAACTGACAACTTCTACTGAGGGAAGCTGATGAAGCCTTGCGAAGCAGAACCAGTCACAGACCCATACCGAGGCAGCAGAATGCCATGCCGCGGTCGTGTACTATTCAACCTACCGGAGGGCAAAATAGGCAAAGTAGTAGTCGATTTGTAGAGCTTTAAATGCCAGATTTTTCTACACACTTTGCGTGGAAGTTGGAGCTCAAGAAGAAGACGAAAACATAGAAGGAAGGATAAAGTTGGACTTTTGGCTAAAAGTAGATAATGTATTAAATTAAAGAGATTCACCTCTTTAATAAAGTTAAGTCCAATTCCAACTTAACTTCCTCTCCAAGAAAGATTTGTGCCTACACCTTCCCCTATAAAAGGAGGCTTGCTGCCATCACCAAGAAAAGAATCGGAAGAGAGAGAGCTTAGGGTTTAGTTTGTGTTTTCTTTCCATTCATTATGTTCTAATTTTTCTTAGGGTTAGGATTAGTTTGTTTAGTAGTCGTGTGAAGACTATTGTACTTTGTTTAAGTTCTTAATGCAATTAAGTCAAATTTTGCTTATTCTTGGCTTTAATCATTTTTGCATACTTATCGAGAGAGAGTTTGTAAGATTATCTATTTGTTCAATATCGAGAGAGTTGAACTCACGAAACGATTAAGCACAGTTTTCATCCCACGTGGTGTTAACTAACTCGGCTAAGAGTTTGTAAGATTATCTATTAAGTTAAGGTTAAAAGTTTCAGCGGCTAAGAGAAGCGTGTGATTAGTTGGTGTTTGTCTTTGGTTTACGCCGAGAAGTATGATCATATTTCAGTCATCAACAGTGTTCCGAGCTTATAGATAAGAAGGAGCCACTCAAGGACGCTTTGCCGAACCTTAACAGCATCTGCCCAAGAGCAAGAGATTGTCGCGGCAGAGACTCAACCTTTTCGGTCGTGGCAGGGACTTAGGTTATTGCCACGATAGTTTTGTGTTGATGCATTCAAGAACGAAGACAAGTCAATAGGATTCCACGCTACGACGTATTCTAATCCGGCCCATTCTCTCAACTTGATTCTCTCTTAATTTATTTTCTGGCTTATTTTAGTTTATTCAAACACCCCAACTCATCTGTGTTTTTACTTTAATTGTTTTGCAGTGCGAGGAAGTAAGACCAAAAGGCTAACTCAATCCCTGTGGAGACGATACTCGATATACTTATCATTATATTACTTGAGACGTGTACACTTGCACTATTGCGGGGCACTTTTACGTGAGCATCAGATTGCCTGGATTCAACATGGCTCATGCCAACCTTTATTGGCAAAACTTTCTTGGCATTGTTTGCCGAGTAGATTCAACAATAGCAAAGCCTCTCTCGATGGTCATTGCCCTAAATCGGCCAAGTAAAAACTCATATATCTCTATAGTGTATGTTTTTCTTAAACCAATTTGATTAAAACTAATTTATACTCCGAAGGGGTAGATTTCACTTCCGAAGTAAGTTCATCTACTTGAACGACTTCTCTCGAAGCTTCTCTCTCAAGTATTCAACAACTTAATCGTCGCCAACCCAAGTATGTTAAGATATTGGGAGGCAATAGGCGTACTATGCCACCTCTCGCTTGGCAGAGTGTTTAGGAAAAATTAGAGTATGCCAAATAGAAAAACTTTGCCAAAACAGAATTATTATAAAGAACTAAGGCATAAATCCAATATTCAGTCCAAAACATCCCCCACCAACTATGAAAATTAGTTCATGATGAGGGGATTAACCAACACAACCATAATCATTTTCAAAAACATCATCATAAAAAACTAAAGATAAACAATTTGTGCCAAGGGAATACGCAGAGGGCTCTCTCGATGCAGCCCTCCACGCCAGGCTCTCAACCAAGAGGTTAAACCACCCTTCCTCGGTGCAGTCGGTCGTCACTCACCGGTCACTCTAACACCATACTCCAGTCACTCTTCACCCGATCACTCTC
Organism: Hibiscus trionum; assembly: GCA_030270665.1. Taxonomy (NCBI): domain Eukaryota; kingdom Viridiplantae; phylum Streptophyta; class Magnoliopsida; order Malvales; family Malvaceae; genus Hibiscus; species Hibiscus trionum. Next base: position 4,397,685 of record BSYR01000012.1, read on the forward strand.
ACTTCGTCTCTCCTCGTCTTTGCATCCTCAATGCTTGATCGGTTGGTCTTTATATAGGCGTGAGTGGGAAAGGATGAAATAAGCTTTTGTATTTGAATTTGAAATGATCAAGGGATAAGATATAGAGCTCTATCCGATCATTTTGATATCTTATCAGCTCGGTGTGATAGCTTATCAGGCTAGGGCTGACGTCATCATGTTGATGTTGCCTTGGCATCCAAGCTTGGCACAACATCGCCAACATCACTTGGCACCACCTTATCTGTTATTTTTTCCCCGAAAGTTGATCCAATTGCGATCTTTCAAGAGCCTGATGATCCTTTCATATTTTTTCGGGGGTTCATCATCTCTTGGCATGACATTAAATGCATTTCTCTGCCAACAAGTGCTTGGCACACCACTGGTCCTTCTGTGCCCACAGCTCTTGGCATTCCTAACTGTGTTCGTAACTGTGCTGCTTTCATGTGTCCATTCCTCTGCCAAATCCTATGCTAAACCTGAAAAATAGCCACAAAACAACCCTTCACTCTGGCATAGGTAGAATACTAAACTCCTTATGCAAATGCATGATTCTAACAACCTAATGCAACTTGTAACCCCCTCGTCCCGGTCTGGCCGGATGACCGGTCCGAGCGAGCTACACGGGGAAAACCGAGTGAAAACTCCCTAAGGAATTCTCCCTCGGTTAGCAACCCTATTTTTTTTTCATTTTAAATCTTGTCTAGATGAGTATTTAATCCTATGTGATCATACAGCGGAACAACATTCACGAGGCAAACCAACGAACTCAGCCCAACATCTTACAGCCCAATTTTAAGCTTTAACTACATGCGGTATCGATACCCTTAAGGGGTGTATCGATACCCCCTTTACTAGGTCAACTGGTCAAAGTCAACCCGTAGAGACCGTATCGATACACCCAAGGAGTGTATCGATACCCTCCCCAACGGTTGACTTCCCACGGTCAACGCTAAGATGACCGTATCGATACGCCAAGGGCCCGTATCGATACCGAAATGGACAGTGGCTCCAGTGACCAAAAAGGTATCGATACGCCCCATCGCGTATCGAAACACGAGGCCTGAAACAAGAAGGCCGTATCGATACGGGACCAACTGTATCGATACCCCTGCTACGGACTTACAGGTTTGAGCTGATTTAAGGCACAAAGAGGCCTCTAAATCCCTCTAAAACCTCAACCAACACACTAACATCAATCCTAAGGCAAACCAACCATAAAAGCACGCTTTCACAAGAAACCAAGGGCACTAAACAACACAAGGAGGTGCACATACAATCAAGCAACTTAAGCATTCCAACACAACCTAAGCATCCATACATAGCATTTCAATAAGGCAATTTAACATATAAGGTCATACATGGAACTCAAAGGCCTTAAAAGGCACAAGATAAGCATAAAGAGGTTTGCACTATTACAAGGCAACCTAGCATCTAAAGACATGCTAACACACACGACATTCATCATAGCATAACAAGATTTACATGTCTTCACTACAAGCATAAGCATCCAAAAGACATGGCTTCCAAACAAACACATAGGCATCAACATAAGGCATCAACAAAAAGCCAACACAAATGAGTCTAGATACACGCTCCTAAAACACGTAGCATTTCCCATTGCTAAACTACTACATTATTAAATAAACCATACTTGAGCAAACTTCCACACGCTTGGACGCTCTTATCTTGCTCCTTGCTAACTCCAGGCTAAAGATCTGCATTGTCGGAAAAAGGAGAGCGTAAGCATAAAGCTTAGTAAGCGGAGCTCTAAAACATAACTACGACAATGCAGGGTTCAAAGCTTTCTTTAAAAATAAAGGCCAACACAAAATATCCATTCAACTACCTAATCCTCTTACTAACATGCAAGTTCAACCACAATCCAACAATATAAGCATTTATCATAGCATTACACTTCATGGTATGCATGAGGACATAATCCTAGATTAAAGCAAAACCATAAAAGAGTATGATATAGTGAGATACAACATGAGCACACATGGCATGCACGAGCATAACCAAACACACACGGTGGGACTACATATCACCGTTTCGACTAGTAGTTTTCCAATGGGACTACACATCAAAGTACTCTTCTACTAGTCACTACCGGCGGGACTACACATCACCAGAGTCTTACACCACTCGCTACCGGTGGGACTACACATCACCGGAGCAAAGACAACCATCACGTGAGGTTCGACACCAACCATGCAACACAATATACTCTCACTATCATGCGACATGTACTCACTATATCATGCACAACCAAAACAAGTTGTAACAAAACCCACCATTAGGCATCACTTACTACTTACAGTCTTACCTATCGCAAATGGTCTTACTCACCATTTTCGTGCACAACCTGCACCAACTTACACACATCTTACAAGGTATAACAACGTCACCATTATTACCATCATACATAATCAACGATTTAATAAATAGCCACATGCTTCCTCCCAAAGTATTGGGATTTCATGTATATCAAAAAGGTCATCTCAAGCTATGAAAACAATGGTATAAAGGGAAATTAAAGAGGCATTTCACATCAACTTACTCTTTGAGTTTAAGTCACTTTCAAGCCCAAATCTAAACCACTTTCATAATTACCTTTGAACCAAAACGATTCATGAAAACATTTCCACATCCACGTGCTAGAACCAAATCTTAGAAAATCAAATTAAAACGTTAACCACTCACCTCACTTCTTTAAGCAAATCAAGCAAGCCGACTCAAGCCTCCATGACTTCCGAAATCGATCCCGAAACTTTACCAATGCAAATCCTTGCTTCTAATCATCCCAACACAAGTGAATTAACCTCAAATCAGTCCACAACACAACATAGCAAGCCCGGAATACAATTCAAACATTAAACACTTGTTTTTCGAACCAAGAACAACCCCCAAAAAGCCATTCCCGAGCAGCCCCTTTGCACAGCCGAAAACCAATGATTCCAACTCTTTTGACACACCTAATAGCTTCCAAAACAACCCCTAACTATCATACAACCATCAGCCCTCATTTCCCAACATAAAACACACCCAAAATCAACCTTTAAACCTTTCAAAAGCCCCATTAAAACCCAAATTCGGGAAACTTAACAAAACCCTTTAAAAATCATATATGTTGAACCATTTGGTTCATAAACTTCATATCTATCACTATTAAATCAAAACTTTAAGTTAAACACAATAAAGCTACCATTTTTATTCAAATCCTCTAAAAACTCAAATTCCAAAACATGGATGAAAATGAAAACTACTTGTACTTTTGAAGAGAGGAAGTTGAGAGCAAGTCAAAAACGTAATTACCTTTCAAAACCAAGCCAAAATGAGGGAGAAAGGAGATGGAATAGTGAAAGGGGGAGGGAGCTCTTCAAACCCGTTGAAGAAGAAGAAGATGAATAGTAAAAGGGTGTTTTATTTGTATAAAGGGGGATTTAAATTACAAAATAGGTAAATTACAAAAAGGCCATTAATGAATGGCTATTCCCTTGTTCTTTAAATAGCCCTTCAACTTGCAATTAAATCAATTTGGTCCCATTTCAAATATTTATTTTTGAAACCCGAAATTTTAAGGGATCATTTTAATTATAAACCCGAGCCCAAATAATATTAAAATATTATTTTCACCCGACCCCTAAACCCGGGTGTTACAACTCTCCCCCACTTAAGGAATTTCGTCCCCGAAATTTATCAGACAGGAAGAGTCACTGACACTTGCTCCTCCACACTTTCTCTCTTACCACAACATACTCTCCAACTCGGTAGACCCACCACACAACATTAGCTATCTGATGTCAAGATCTCAACGGGTCCTTCAATGCATGACCATTTTAAACTCAACTCAATCTCTTCAACAACATAACACAGGACAAATCTGACTCACACTTCTGAATCATAGATACACAGAACACATTACATACCTCCCTCTAACTATGGTGGTAACTGCAACAAACAAACAACAGGACTAGCCCGATTCACAAACTCATACGACATTGTTTGAACACTCGACTCATAACTTTCTCTGACTGATCCTCTGTCTTCAACAGGTAACCAAACGTTGTACAAACGTCTTCGAAATTATTCTAGCTGAAAATCTCGAATCTTTACTGGCCACTAACAAACACAAGACACTGTACAACTCACACTCTTGCTAAGGCACAACTCCGCCATCTTACACAAGGTACAAGTAACGTGAACATGTATAAAAGACCACATACAGTGCGACTAACATTGATTACTCAACTAAGTTCTCACGGAGGAAATCGAAGGCGAAACAGACACAAGATCTCTCGAATCTATTACCCACTTCCAATACGAATCTCCCACAGATGTAACAAGCTAGAAGAAAACTGATGCTCGGTCTTGACGCGCTGGCAAATTACACACTTACTTTCATTCTGAACTACATTATCCCTCAACTCGATCCAGAAATACTCGTATTCAACTCACAATATGTCTTCATACTACTCTGATGCAATACAAAAGAACTGTCGTGTGCCTCGGCCAACACAATACGTCTCAAAACACTATGTCAATCGGCACAACTATTCTGTCTCTAACAATACAAATTCTATCATCTCTGAACTGTACTCTGAAGGTTTTCTTTCTGATATGCCTTGCACGTGAGGTGCCAAGAACCTGTCTTGCAACTGTTTCTCTTCAAACATTCTGACTCAATGTAGGTTTAACATATAACTCGACCACAAGATTTCTATCATTTGGTAAACTGAATCCGGCAATTACATCCCACAACTCAACTATTAATCTAACAACAAATACAACTCGAAGCATTGGTTACTACGTTGATCATCTCCGGATGATACTCAATCTTGATACTATAGTCTTCAAGCAATTCTAACAACTCATGGTGTTCAAGCTGCAACCCTTCCTAAGTCGTCTAATATTTCAAGCTCTGATGATCTGTATACACACTGTGCATTCTTACTATACAACTTTGTCTCTAAATCTTCGAAGCAATTACAACTGTAATTAACTCTAAGTCTCATATCAGATAACTCTTCTCACAGTCTTCCAACTATCTTGACGAACAAGCCGGAATCTTCTTCCTTGTATAAGTACACCACCTAACTCTACATGTAACATATCACTATGGTTCGCAAACTCTTTCTCTGATATAAGCTGATTCAAGGTCGAAGCTCTCTTCAAAGTTTCTTTCGGTTTCTCAAGGGCTCATTGTCTCGCATCTAACCACACAACTGAACATTCTTCTGTAGCAATCTATCAATGGAGCAACTATTTTCAAAGGATCATTTACAAACCTTCGATAGTAATAATGCTAGACCTAGGAACTATAGATACCTGTCACAGTCTTCAATTTCTTTCAACTCACATCTTCTTCTGACTACTTGGGATTTACTCTAATACGCTCGGCTAATCTACATGTCCTAGGAGGACATCTTCATTAACTTGGAGTTCACGCTTGCTCAACTTGACATACAACTAATTTTCTAATAGAGTCTACATCACTAACTCCAAAGCTTGTCATGGTCTTCTTCGGTACATGGATACACCATATGTCATCTAAGAGAACTACTACAAACTGATCAAGGACTTAGGAAAACATTCTGCTCAACATCTCTATAAAAGTAACTAACACACTAGTCAATCAAAACGGCATAACTCAAAACCCAAAGTGATCACATCTGCCCCGAAAGCTGTCTTCAATGCTTCAACTTCTCTCACTTTCAACTGGTAATAATCGGATCTCAAATCAATCTTCAAATAGGCTGAAGCACTCACTAACTGACCAACAAATCACTGACACTCGGAAACGGATACCAATTATTCACTGTCACTTGTTTCAACTGTCTGAATTCTAAACACATTCTCGTACTGTCACTCTTTCTTCTTCACAAATTGTACTGTCATACTCTAAGATGATGTACTACGCCAAATGAATCTAAGGTCTAACAAACTCGTAGTTGATTCTTCAACACTCTCAAGTCGGTCGAGAATCATAAGGTACAGAGCAACCAAAACACGAGCAAACTCGGAGACGGTCTCACAATCAAACTCTACTTCCCTATCAAGAGACAAACCGGGTAATTCTTGCCAACACTTTTAGGAAAACACAACATATTCTAACATTCTGTGGTCTGATTCTCATTCAAAAATCAAATCCATCACATTTGCCAGGCAAGTCTGTCAACCAAAGTCAATCAGTCTTTGACCCCTAAAGCTGGATCAACATTCGATACAAAATCCACATTCCTATCTACCATTTCAAGCTCATAGTCATCCACAAGCTTTAAGAAAACTTCCATTGTCTCAAATTCTACCCTAACTCTATGTTCTACAAGCCAATCCATGCACAGCTTCACATCAAAACCGTAAAAAGCAATTCCATCGCATCTACTGGAAACATGTGACCCTGAACCATCAACGGACACCCCTTGTACATCTTTCTGACCACGACTGTATCCCCGAAGGAGCTAGCAACACCAACACCTACCTCTAGTACCTCACAAGGTAGATTCAACAACTTCGCATGCTCACTCCAAATACATGGACACGTAGATCCAAAATTTATCAGAAAAAACAAGCCCAATGACTATATCGAGGAATTACTTGCTACAACATCGACATTCCTTCCGAAGCCAACTCTTAAGTCTTCCCTTCACTTACCATCTCATGTCAAGATCGGTCACATTGTTCTCCCTCAACAGAAACCAACTCATGTGCCTGTTGACCCAAACTGACAAACTGCACTCCAACTCTGGTAAGGTCATACTGCCCTGAACTAAAGCGATGAACTCTCTCATCATTCACATCCTCTAAAACCTCAGATTCACGATTTCCAGCTCTAGGCCCACGCCTCGGCCTCAAACTTACCAAAGACAACAATTCAATAATAAACAAAACACACAAACAAGAATATTTAGGGTTAGCAAGAGCAAGGGTCCAAGGTGCTCAAGTATATTCCTTTACAAAAATCATTTCAAATAAGTAATAGTAGCAATGGGAACTCGACGCTACGCTTCAACACACTCATCATGCTAACACATGCTTTCAAACACCGTACTAACAAGCAAACATTTAGCATTCATGGCAAAACATTCACCGAGACATAACAACAACATAACACATCAAACTTACCTCACTTACCTACCCGAGGTCTCGAAAACCTCAGGCTCTAATACCAACAAATGTAACCCCCTCGTCCCGGTCTGGCCGGATGACCGGTCCGAGCGAGCTACACGGGGAAAACCGAGTGAAAACTCCCTAAGGAATTCTCCCTCGGTTAGCAACCCTATTTTTTTTCATTTTAAATCTTGTCTAGATGAGTATTTAATCCTATGTGATCATACAGCAGAACAACATTCACGAGGCAAACCAACGAACTCAGCCCAACATCTTACAGCCCAATTTTAAGCTTTAACTACAGGCGGTATCGATACCCTTAAGGGGTGTATCGATACCCCCTTGACTAGGTCAACTGGTCAAAGTCAACCCGTAGAGACCGTATCGATACACCCAAGGAGTGTATCGATACCCTCCCCAACGGTTGACTTCCCACGGTCAACGCTAAGATGACCGTATCGATACGCCAAGGGCCCGTATCGATACCGAAATGGACAGTGGCTCCAGTGACCAAAAAGGTATCGATACGCCCCCCTCGCGTATCGAAACACGAGGCCTGAAACAAGAAGGCCGTATCGATACGGGACCAACCGTATCGATACCCCTGCTACGAACTTATAGGTTTGAGCTGATTTAAGGTACAAAGAGGCCTCTAAATCCCTCTAAAACCTCAACCAACACACTAACATCAATTCTAAGGCAAACCAACCATAAAAGCACGCTTTCACAAGAAACCAAGGGCACTAAACAACACAAGGAGGTGCACATACAATCAAGCAACTTAAGCATTCCAACACAACCTAAGCATCCATACATAGCATTTCAATAAGGCAATTTAACATATAAGGTCATACATGGAACTCAAAGGCCTTAAAAGGCACATGATAAGCATAAAGAGGTTTGCACTATAACAAGGCAACCTAGCATCTAAAGACATGCTAACACACACGACATTCATCATAGCATAACAAGATTTACATGTCTTCACTACAAGCATAAGCATCCAAAAGACATGGCTTCCAAACAAACACATAGGCATCAACATAAGGCATCAACAAAAAGCCAACACAAATGAGTCTAGATACACGCTCCTAAAACACGTAGCATTTCCCATTGCTAAACTACTACATTATTAAATAAACCATACTTGAGCAAACTTCCACACGCTTGGACGCTCTTATCTTGCTCCTTGCTAACTCCAGGCTAAAGATCTGCATTGTCGGAAAAAGGAGAGCGTAAGCATAAAGCTTAGTGAGCGGAGCTCTAAAACATAACTACGACAATGCAGGGTTCAAAGCTTTCTTTAAAAATAAAGGCCAACACAAAAGATCCATTCAACTACCTAATCCTCTTACTAACATGCAAGTTCAACCACAATCCAACAATATAAGCATTTATCATAGCATTACACTTCATGGTATGCATTAGGACATAATCCTAGATTAAAGCAAACCCATAAAAGAGTATGATATAGTGAGATACAACATGAGCACACATGGCATGCACGAGCATAACCAAACACACACGGTGGGACTACACATCACCGTTTCGACTAGTAGTTTTCCAATGGGACTACACATCAAAGTACTCTTCTACTAGTCACTACCGGCGGGACTACACATCACCGGAGTCTTACACCACTCGCTACCGGTGGGACTACACATTACCGGAGCAAAGACAACCATCACGTGAGGTTCGACACCAACCATGTAACACAATATACTCTCACTATCATGCGACATGTACTCACTATATCATGCACAACCAAAACAAGTTGTAACAAAACCCACCATTAGGCATCACTTACTACTTACAATCTTACCTATCGTAAATGGTCTTACTCACCATTTTCGTGCACAACCTGCACCAACTTACACACATCTTACAAGGTATAACAACGTCACCATTATTACCATCATACATAATCAACGATTTAATAAATAGTCACATGCTTCCTCCCAAAGTATTGGGATTTCATGTATATCAAAAAGGTCATCTCAAGCTATGAAAACAATGGTATAAAGGGAAATTAAAGAGGCATTTCACATCAACTTACTCTTTGAGTTTAAGTCACTTTCAAGCCCAAATCTAAACCACTTTCATAATTACCTTTGAACCAAAATGATTCATGAAAACATTTCCACATCCACGTGCTAGAACCAAATCTTAGAAAATCAAATTAAAACGTTAACCACTCACCTCACTTCTTTAAGCAAATCAAGCAAGCCGACTCAAGCCTCCATGACTTCCGAAATCGATCCCGAAACTTTACCAACGCAAATCCTTGCTTCTAATCATCCCAACACAAGTGAATTAACCTCAAATCAGTCCACAACACAACATAGCAAGCCCGGAATACAATTCAAACATTAAACACTTGTTTTTCGAACCAAGAACAACCCCCAAAAAGCCATTCCCGAGCAGCCCCTTTGCACACCCGAAAACCATTGATTCCAACTCTTTTGACACACCTAATAGCTTCCAAAACAACCCTTAACTATCATACAACCATCAGCCCTCATTTCCCAACATAAAACACACCCAAAATCAACCTTTAAACCCTTCAAAAGCCCCATTAAAACCCAAATTCGGGAAACTTAACAAAACCCTTTAAAAATCATATATGTTGAACCATTTGGTTCATAAACTTCATATCTATCACTATTAAATCAAAACTTTAAGTTAAACACAATAAAGCTACCATTTTTATTCAAATCCTCTAAAAACTCAAATTCCAAAACATGGATGAAAATGAAAACTACTTGTACTTTTGAAGAGAGGAAGTTGAGAGCAAGTCAAAAACGTAATTACCTTTCAAAACCAAGCCAAAATGAGGGAGAAAGGAGATGGAATAGTGAAAGGGGGAGGGAGCTCTTCAAACCCGTTGAAGAATAAGAAGATGAATAGTAAAAGGGTGTTTTATTTGTATAAAGGGGGATTTAAATTACAAAATGGGTAAATTACAAAAAGGCCATTAATGAATGGCTATTCTCTTGTTCTTTAAATAGCCCTTCAACTTGCAATTAAATCAATTTGGTCCCATTTCAAATATTTATTTTTGAAACCCGAAATTTTAAGGGATCATTTTAATTATAAACCCGAGCCAAAATAATATTAAAATATTATTTTCACCCGACCCCTAAACCCGGGTGTTACACAACTAAATGTACCCGAAAACAAGCAAAAACATATCAACATGTGCATGAAAAACAATACTTTTGAGGAGGTAACACTTGGAATTGATTGACATTTGAGTATGACGAAGGAAATGGATTTATTTGAAAAATTTTGGAACAACAAGGTTGATATTATAAAAAATATTAAGGGTGAGATTGAAAAAATAATACAATATTGAAGATTAACTTTGTAATTTTTTAAATTAATATAGTATCACTCTTCAATTATTTGTTGGTCTGAATATTTTTTATAAATTAGAAATTTAATTTTTATGTATTTTTATATATTAAGGACAAAATTGAAAACTAGTAAAACATCGATGGCTATTTCAACTATTATCCCTTGAGTAAATGGATATTTAAAAAAATTAAATGACATGTGTCAATTTATGATTGGACCAAGGGTCATATTAGATTCCGTAGCAAAGATGGGTAAACTCGTTAATGCCGATAACCCTCATGTATGTAATTGAGAATTTTAAAATATTATGTAGGAAACTGAAATTTTGATATAATTAATGTATCACATGGTAATTGAGCCATTTATTTTATTTATTAGCGACGAAGTCAAAATTTAGGATTAAATAGATAAAATATAGGGTAATTATACCATGCACCTGGGTGGAAATATTTTGTTTCCACAAACGCCGTAATTTTAGGGGTCAGGGATTTAATTTAGGGTTCATAGTTTAGTGGTTTAGGTTTATGTGCCTAGAATTTAGGGCCCATGGTTTGAATTTAGGGGTTATAGGTAAAAACATAAATCCCTAACATATTACTCTAAAACCTAAACCCTAAATTCTAAACCCCTAAACTCCTAAACTATAAACCTTAAATTAGATCCCTAACCCTTGAAATTAAGACACTTATAGAAACAAAATGTTTCTGCCGCCAGTGCATCATATGTTTTCCTTAAAGTATACTAATCATAAAAAATAGAGATAAAATTTAAATAAATTAAAAATGAAGGTATAGGATAGTAGGGGTGTTCATGGACGGTTAACCGCACCGGCATAGCTTATCGGTACGGTTATCGAAAGTCTCGGTTTGACATTTTGATGAACCGTTACCGTCTCGTTTAAATCGGTTACCGCCTAAACGGTTAATCGGTTTATTCGGTACGGTTACTCGATTAACCATGAACTGTTTTATATATTTATTACTACTAAATTTAATAGTTTTAAAAAAATCAACCAAATAAAGTATTCAATATTTATATTTAAAAAGTCTTCGAAACTTAAAACAATTAAAAGTTTAGAAAATTTTTATTAATTAAAAATTATTTGTATAATCAATAATGTGATATCATTATAATTTAATATTATTATAATTTTTTAAAGAAAAAAATCGTTAAAATCCCCTTCGTCGTTTGAGTCAACTGAAATCGAAATAAGAACACCGAAAAAGAAAAAAGTACTTCAAATTTATTTTATTTCACGATCACAATGACATGAACACGAGCTCAACATAATTATTCAAAAGCAAATGTAAATAAAACAAAGACACGACAACATGAACCGTAAAAGGAACTACAAGATCAAACCAATGCCCCAAGACACAAACTGCTTGCAACCACACTGGAAAATCCAAAACAAACAGAAGGATGCAACACATATCCCACTATATCTCAATAATAGAATAGATGCACGTTCGAATAGACATACATTACACATTTGATTATTACTAATAATTTAATATCATTATAAAATATAGTTTTTTTGAATACTTTATAAAATATAGTTAAGTACGGTAATTACACATATATTAGTAATAATAAATAATTTAATATTAATATAAAATTAATTTTAAAAAAATTTATTGGTTTTTTCAGTTAACCGTTTAGCGAAAAATCGTAATTATTTTCGTCCCGTTTAATCGCTAATTTTACCGGTACGATTACCGTACCGTTTCGACTATTTTTACTAGTACGATTACCTACTATTTAGTCAGATTTTTTCAATTTTTCGGTACGGTATATCGGTTCAGATTTTACGAACACCCCTATAGGGTAGACAAAAATCTCATTATAGATTTTAATTTATACAGTCCAACCCATGAAATAGATCTGTCTCAGCGGTTCATTCCTTTGTAGCAAGTAGGAAATAATGTTGTAGACAATAGTTTTGTCCATTTATGTAAGAAACAGCTGAGATGGAATTCCAGTTTATCAGTCGGCTAATGTGAAAACTAGCTTTGTTTTTTCAACTCATACGGCCTCAATGATTCTGAAGTTAACAAGCCAAGCAGTCGAGGTCTTACATTCTATGGGTCAACCATACCATTTAAGCAGCATTACACTAATATTCTGAATTTAATTAAAAGCCGACCTACATTAAATCTCGTCTCTTGCATATGTCTTATTTCATATTGATATCGCTTTGTTTATTTTTCACCCATGAATTCCTGACATCAAGGAAAGGAGCCAATAGTAAGGCACCAAAACAGTGGACAATGGTGGAAGATGGACGTGTAAGGACATGTGAATTCACTTTCAAACAAATCGTCTACGTTATTCCACTGCTCTACCTATGCTGTTGATCCGGTGCGGGTTTAGTGATTAATCTTTTATTAATAAATCCGAACAAATCCGCCATCCACAAATGCTGCTTTCCTCCTATATATAAGAGCTTTTCACAAATACCCCAAGCATCAAAGAAAAAGAATTTGCCTATAATTTCAGAAATCAGAGTAGGATCAAAGATGGCATTAACTCCAGCAAGCCCACTGGCTTTTTTCTGCACAATGATTCTTTTACTAGCTGTTAATGTTAATGCTGGTGGAATTGCTATTTACTGGGGTCAAAATGGAAATGAGGGTACCTTGGCGGAGACTTGTGCCACAAGTAACTATGATTTTGTTAATATAGCTTTTCTTCCAACATTCGGCAACGGTCAGACTCCGATTATCAACCTCGCCGGTCACTGCGATCCCTACAGCAATGGCTGTACCGGTTTAAGTTCCGACATTAAATCCTGCCAAGCAAAAGGAATTAAGGTGATGCTTTCGATCGGAGGAGGTGCAGGGAGCTACTACCTGACCTCAGCTGAAGATGCTAGGCAGGTGGCTATTTATCTTTGGAACAACTTCTTGGGGGGAACATCATCCTCTCGACCACTGGGGGACGCTGTCTTGGATGGGATCGACTTCGATATCGAAGGAGGGACGAACCAACATTGGGATGACCTTGCAAAGTACCTGTCCGGATACAGCAACCGTGGTAAGAAAGTGTATTTAACCGCTGCTCCTCAATGCCCTTTCCCTGATGCTTGGGTCGGGGGTGCCCTGAAAACTGGTCTATTTGACTATGTTTGGGTTCAATTCTATAATAATCCACCATGCCAATATGCATCTGGAAGCATTGGGAATCTGGAAGATGCATGGAAGCAATGGACCACAGACATTCCTGCAACTAAAATTTTCTTAGGACTTCCGGCAGCTCCGACAGCCGCCGGAAGCGGGTTCATTCCGGTAGCCGATCTTACTTCAAAAGTGCTCCCTGCTATCAAAGGTTCCGACAAGTATGGAGGTGTGATGCTGTGGTCCAAGTACTATGATGACCAAACTGGATACAGTTCTTCCATCAAAAGTAATGTTTAGTTTCTATTGGTACGTTAAATCTTGTAACCATGCTATGGAATTTATGGTATAATAATATTTTTAATGTTTTATATTAACATAATATCGATTTCATTACTTGAAAAAGAGTAATATACTAGAAGTAGAGTGGCAAAATTTATTATCGAAAATACTTTCGTGCCGCTTTTAGGGATGAATGTAGGATTCTTAGGTTAAAGTGCAAACTTTAAAAAAATATATTAGATTTCATAGTAGAAAATTATAAAATTTTAGAGACAAAATTAAATCATCAACTGAAATTTTTAGTGGTTTGAGTATTCCCTACTCACTCAGTTCATCCATGAATATTTCTCTTCTAATTTCTTATAAATTTTCATAGTTAGTGACAAATTAATTCTCAGTTGATCGCCGATCGTTAATTTTTTTTCTTTCTTTGGATTTGTCATAACTTTTGTTGTGCATATATGAATTATGTTATTTTATTTAACTAGTCTCACATTTTCGTATGAAAGTTATGGATAATTTTGTCTATTCGTGTAGCACACAATTGAGTAATAATAAAGCTAGTTTGCCAACATGTCTGTGTTATATGTATATTTATATTAGTGTAGATAATATTTATCCTTCGTCAACAATAATTTATTTTGTATTCTCTTAATTCAACCAATAAACCTAACTTTCAAAAAAGTTCAATAAAATTAACTGCTATGATTAGTAAAAAAAAATGAATTTAAAATTGAGGGCAAGAGAGAAGGGTGGAGGAAAACTATCTTAGTATACTGTTTGAGCCATTCATGAACATCAATGACAAAGATGCCGTTAGCTACATACAGTAATACTCACATGTAAACAAATAATGCATTTCTTTCTGAGGTAAGGCCTAGAAGCAAAGCAAAATGTCAAATCAGAATCTCCTGCAGAACATAAATGAAACTAATTTGATGTTACTAGTGTTGAATTTGACTTCTCAATATCTTCTGAAAGGGGTTTCACATACTTCCCTAATGCCTTTTGATGGTGTTTATGCCTCATCCTCTCCAGTTTATCCTTACTCTTTTGCTTCCTTGTCTCCTTCTGCCTGTTCCGGAGATTCCTCTCTCTGTCGAGAAAACCTTGCCAGACGACCTCGCCTGTCGACGGCCATAGCCATCGTCTTTTTGGATGGTCGGAATCTGCTTCCTCCGCTAAATCCTCATCCATGGCCTTTAAGGTGTTGAATGAAAACCATTTGATCCACATTTTACCCCTACGACCCTTGAACTTGTGGTATTCTTGCATCGCACCGGTTTCAGGATTCACATATACAATCCGGCGTGCACTGTGATATGCCCAAACGTTTATAAGCAGCTCGAGCACCCGTGAGTAGCAATGCTTGTCCTGTAGAACACAATCACTACGTTGAGAACAGCATTTGGCTATCTATGCTGGGAAAGTTCGACGAACAAGTTATTCTGCAGTCGTTTGAGATTAACTTTGATAATAATAATAAACTTTATGGTTACCTTTGAGAAACTGAGATAACAGTGACCACTTAGATGGTGCTCATCGTACATTTGTGCATCTAATGAATCCACAAACATCCTGCAAAATGCAAACGAGACGTTAAAATGTTTACAAATCAATACAGTTTCAACTGTTCACGCAGAGAAGCCATTAAGTTTAACCGTTCTTACCTTGAAAACATAACGAACTCCGAGAAGGACTTTGTTGGCAAAGCCCAACTCTGCATGACAGACCATGTGCCTCCTTCTTCAGGCATGGGCAGCAAAGAATTCAAATCATCCTGTAAACCATACATCCTTTTAAGAGTCTCAGAGAATACAAACCTGCAATGAAATGATAAACAAAATAATTAACAAGGATTTTTTTTGGGTAGAATTTCATGTTTTTGCAGATGAAATAATTGGTCAACTTTACAGTTCTTACTTGCAATTTCCAGCATTTATAGCATCACAAAATGACCAGAAGTCCCTCTGCTTGCTGTTTCTTGGATCCATGTCCATCCGGACCCAAAAGTATAGTGCGTCACCATACTTTCGCTTCTCGATGGCGTCTAACAATGAAGTTTGAGCAACATCAGACAATGATGCCTGTTTTTGCCCCACAATTAGGTATGAGTAAAGAGGACAGACAAAAGAACAAGATATATTTCATTCAAAGGTGTTGCTAAGCCAATGGAATAATTCTCAGCAATTAATCCAGAAACAAAAAAGATGCATACGGAGAGACAAAACAAGGAGAGAAAAAAAGGTGCAGGTTGGACATTTTCCATTACCTTCCGAGCTGTTGCTCTCCATGACTGAAATCCTATCCAGGCATTCCTGTGTAGATGGTCAATCCGGTTAGCAATAGCAAAGAAGGCCCCGTATTCACCAAGAGTGTCTCGGTAGTATGGGTTGTTAAGAAGTTGCAGGCGAGACGGTCCATCAACATCATCCATCCCGGGTCTTCGACCTTTGGTGGACTGCAACATCCATTGGACATATGTTTTAAGTGGTACTCAAAATTATGAATTACAGCACATTCATTTTTTTCATTTTACAACTTCGATATCTTGAAGGAGAAATGGGTATCCAATTGTTTAAAAATAAGTTTTAAAGAAATTCTTGATTTCATTTTATGTAAATCAATATGTGGAACAAAAGAAAAATGAAACCCATATGATTCTTTCACTAACATACCAATCCAAATCCACGATAAAGAGAATTTTGGTGCAGGAAAGGCCATGTTCCTTCACCAAAATAAGGTTCATATATACACAATGGTTGACCAATCCTTTCAAGCTCCCTTTCATCCCTTTCATGCAAGTCGTTCCTCATACGATCGGCCTTCTTGGCATTTCGATATACATCCTCCCAGGTGCCACGAGGTTGATCAGTTCTATCTTTCAACTACAAGACATTTGAAAGAGCATGAATCTTCATTAAGGAACAACTTTAACAAAGACAGCTGAAATTGTTCAACTAAACTTTTGGGTAACATAATTGCCGAGAACAATTCTTACCTCTTGCTCCTCTCGTCTCCTTTTGGTATTGAGAATATGCATCTTTTTTTCTTCCTCCCAAATCTCATATGAAAATGAATCATCCATAGCAATTAATGAACCGAGCTTCTCCCTTCGTGAATGGTTCCATTGTTCCTCTAAGGTGTTTAAAAATTTGGAACTCCTGCCTTCAAAAGTAGAATTTAGAAAATCCTCAAACAGGTTCCATTGCCATTCTTCTTTCAACTTTGAAGGAAGTTCTGATACAACCTTAGGAGGCGCAACTTCGGATGGAAGCTTGAGAACATTTTCCAGTAGAAAGGCATATCCTTCAACAGTTTCCTGAACCATCAAGTTTTTAACAGTTCCTCTCCCAATTGAAGCAATATTACGAGCCAATGGTGACAATTTTCCATTTGATATCACTTGCAAAATGATTTGAGTCAAAACTCTAATATTCTCCTTAGGAAAAATATAGCCGTTCACCCTGTCAACAACCTAATTGTTATTGCCAAGTCAGTAGGTTGTTTGCCTAATGATCCCGAATATCCATGAAGAGAAAAGAGTGACAGAGGCTTACGTATTTCCTGATATTGGAGAGTTCTGGTGCTATGATTGGTTTCCCAAGGGACATGGCTTTCATCAAAATTTCTGGGAATGATGGCTCCTCAAGGAATGAGCCATATATCACAAGGTCAGTCATGCTGAGAACATTGTCAACATCTTCCTCGATGCCCATATGCTTCACCACACCGCTAGGATATCTCAAGTTAAAAGCAATTCTCTGGGGGGAAATAGAGAAAATTAGAAAGAAGCTTGAAAACTATGTCCACATATGAATTTAACCACAGCATTCGATAAACTATAAAATGATTATGGCCATACCTCAACAGCCATGCTGTAGTTGCCTGTTGAATCACTGCTTAAAATGATAATTTTCGGATGGGAATTTGAATTCTTGTCGGATGAAAAGTCAGCAAAGAGGGGTAGTAGAGCTTGCAAAATAAGGGCATGCTCCAACCACAAGCCTCTGTACATAAATTGACTTCCAACAATTGCAATGAGTACTTCATCAGATCCATAGCCCATCTTCTCGCGCTGATTATCTTTGTACAAATTCATTGCATTCTCTCCTTTCCATACTGCAGCAGGAGAACCGGGAATGACATAATAGTTTCCAGAATCAAATGTAGAATAGATCATCTGCAGAAGGTAGATAGAGTAGAAGTCAAATCACTAGAAGCAAATCACAAGTTCTAAAGCACTCTTAGAAGCACAAGCATTATGGGAAACTGAAATCATATAAAACTGGTTCAAAATATAAATCAGTTACTATGATATTTCCTAATAAAATAGGAGCATTATCACTTTAGTTGCATGAACTTGTCCCATTGTTCAGACCTTCCTAATGGGACTAGAGAGCACCTATATACTTCCGCAACTTTTAGTTACTAGTATGTTAACAATGAACCGATGATGAAATGATTTTCAAAGACATATTACCGGAAGTGCATAATTTGGGAAGACAACAACAGTAGCCCGACTGAAAACCTTTTTCCAATCATTCACAAGCTCAATCTGCCCACTTGAAGTGTATTCTCTAGAACGTACAGCGAGCGCACTTTCAGGGATTGTCCATATAAGGGGAATAGATTTGAAAGGTTCCTGCATAAAACTATAACAAGTAAACTCATTCGTGTTAATTGACTTAGACAAGTAACACTTCCAGTGAAATTGTTAAACATACATCCTAAAAGATCAAATAAAAACAAATTAATGTCTTCAGCATGTATGCTAAAGCAATCTTAAACTTCCGAAAGCAATAGGTACATAGTGTTGCTGGATGAAAAATAGAATATCATACCTAGAAAAGACACTCTTGGCCTCAAGAGAGCTAACAAGTATTCCGTCATAGCTGCAAAACAATATATCACAATTATATACCCCCAAAAACAAAACTCTATGCAGGAGAAACTCAATCATTTTAAGAAAAGGATGTCTTGTCCTGAATGAAAGCAAAAACCTCCACAATCACTTGATCAAATTTCTTAATATAAGAACTAATGTATGTAACTGATACATATATAAATAGTTCAGTAATTGGATATATAAGATGAAGACCTTCAATTAAACACTGTTTAATAAGGTATCAATCCTAAAGTGGAATTTTTGGAGATTACAAACAAAGACACGTACTTCAGCCAATCAACAGCAATCTCATTCGGTCCGACTTTAAGAACGGTGACTGGAACTCCGATGCTCTGCCAAACATTGCGCACAGGACCATCTTCAAGGGAGTAGACCTTCCAAGAAAGAAATTAAAACACATGAAGCTAAGATGAACCGTCAACTTCATCTTCTAAGAGTTTGTCAGTCATATTCAATGCACTAAGTTTTCAGATGAAAAGACAGCTAGAGTGTTCTTGAATCAACAGCATAATTCCAAAATTATATATATCAACTCACAAATGATTAACTATCCAGAAATCAATGGCATTTACCTGAAGTTCATAACCAATCTCTCTCAATGCAGTTGCAATGGTCACCATCAGCAATTGTTGTGGGTCAACCAATAGATCAGGAAAGACCTTCAAGTATAAAATTTGAGGTGAAAAAAGAGAGAGGAAATCTTAATAACAGCAATCAGCAAAAGATCCAACAACAAAAACTGATTGAAAAGAAAATAAAAAGTAAGACATTTTTCACTAACCAGTGCAAGCTGAGGTTTTCTATATTGGAACCGGTGTTGACTCCGGTTGAAAGCAGATGAAGATTCCAAATTGACTCGCTTGTTTTCTCTCTGAAATTTCTCTAAAAGCTTACTGGGTTCCAATCTGACATCTTCACCAAAATCAAGCCCACCCATCTCCTTCAAATACCTCAATTCCCCAAAAACCAAACCTTTACCATCCAAGAAGGAATCTTGAGATTTGTCCATCACAGAGCCAGGCAAAAACATTTGAAAGAAGACCACGAAGAAGAGGAAAACAGCAACGGTGCAAATCCATTGGAGATAATCTAGCTTCTTGAAAAGCAAAAACCGAGAAAGTCTCGATCTGGGTCGGGTGGGGAACGGGTTTCTCTCGTTCCTACTAGATGCTCTCTTCAACGAGATCCCGTTTTCCAAGGAACCCATTTACATTCTCATTCAAAAAAAAAAGCTTAGCTCTTGAAATCCAAGAAGAAAGCT
The DNA here is from genome assembly GCA_030270665.1 of Hibiscus trionum. Lineage (NCBI taxonomy): Eukaryota > Viridiplantae > Streptophyta > Magnoliopsida > Malvales > Malvaceae > Hibiscus > Hibiscus trionum. The sequence continues at coordinate 4,417,741 of BSYR01000012.1, forward strand.
CAATCTAAAAAAAAAAAAGGAGGAAACACGGGCAAGAAACAAAGCAAAGACAAGAAGTGGGTGCTTTTAAAGTTTAATAAATACAGAAAGAGGGAGCTTGTGAGTATTGAAAAAGGGATGTAGCAAGGCAACAGCAGCATTTAGATGGGTTTCAAAGGCCATTGAGTTGTCAAAGATGAAGAGAGCAATAATTATTGACAAACGGCGGCAAGGGATTTTTCTGGATTTTTTTAACTCAGATTAGTAAAAGAAGATGGGTAATCTCTTGGGTCGGAAATCTATTACCCTTTAATTTAGCGTTCTCTGTCTTTAAGCCTTACTTAAATAATTAAGATTTCCCTACCTATCCCATCACGTTCTAGTTTAAGTATAATTGTCATCTGTTAAATGCTTTAATTTTTTTCCTTCTGACCAATAAAAATAAAGCATTTATGAATCAGAAAGAGATTGTTCTTTGAGGTGTGATTTTCTTTTTGGTTTATAAAACAAAATCCATTTTAATAATCTACTGATAAATGAATTGATTACCGACTTGAATAATAAAAAAACATACATAATCGAGGAATAATTAAGACCGGATTGTGTATTAATGGTGGAAAAACAATATACCTTTTTCAGAAACATTTATTTTGTTGTTGGCAGAAACTTTTTAATTAGACTAATTTATTTAGTTTGCACAACATTTCAACCAAGCTTTTGTAGTCCAACGGTTAGGATAATTGCCTTCCAAGCAATAGACCCGGGTTCGACTCCCGGCAAACGCAAGCATTTTTTTTGGATCTTGGAAGAGATCCAATCAAATCCTTAGCAGAGCCTTATCAAAGAACAGCTGTTAGGTGAGAGACACACCAGATCTTTATCTTATACAGCACATAACAAATTGTATTTGCATTATGTCAAGGAAAACAAATGTGACAAAACTTGATTGGTTTCGTCTGGAAACATCGTTATAATGCAACTTCAACACAATATTTGGACTGTGCTCTTGATTGAAACCCTATTTAAATGAAAGCATTTTGCTGAAGAAATGAGCTTTCTCGGCTGCTAATGGTTCATGTCATCTGGCTAATGGTCAATGCTTATCCGAGAGCTTACAAGCAGATGATTCTTTTGAGAAGACGATGATCCAACGGGATGCTCCACCTCTTAGGGTGGTCGTTGAGGCTGTAATTGGTTGTGCAGAAAGCAATCCCCAGGTCTTTTGCCTTTTTCATAATCTGCCTAGAGGGGACTCGAGAGCATGATCATCAACCAACCAAAGTCCATAGTCTCGGAAGCGCTTGATCTTCTTCTCAAAGCCGATGATGTAATTATTATGAATTATGACATGCATTCCTTTGGTTTCCCGCACCCATGTCTTGTTTTTGAAGTACAATCCTCCCGTTGGAAATGCTGCCTGAGGAAGCAGGTAGAGATCCACCTGCAGAACATATTGTCAATGTATGCTTATCAGAAAACTGAATCTTACTACCAGAAATAGATCACACACCATTGATTACAAATATCAACGAGAGAAAGAAAAGGCTCATAAAACCACAAATCTCACACCATAGAGTGCCATGGACCAGAAATGCAAGTAGGATACAGGCTAAAGATATTTCTAAAGAATATCAGATTGGATTAACCAAAGATGTTCCTTTAGAATTATGATAAGCGAATTTTCCATGTTACAGATTGCCAAAAGATGCAGCTACACACGACTGAGAATTCATTTGAATATGAATACGCACTGGTGAAAGGAAATACACAATAAGCAATGTTTTCCAAATTATGGCATGGTGAACGAGTACGGGAAATTGTCTTAACTCCAAACCTTGAAGAGTTAGCCAGAATTCAGGAAAACATGCCATATTTGAAAGGACAAGAAGATGCATAAACATACCACTCCAGCAGTTTTTAGTAGAGCCCAGTTAAAAGCAGGCTGATCATTTGCTTTCTGTGCTTTGGACCATGGCTGAGCTTGAAGTTCTTCAATCCATTTCTTCATTACTAGTTTTGCTCCATCTGTGGCACGCAGAAAAATCATACAACTACAAATATAAGGGCGGCCCTTTTTCCCTGGAGGCGGCAAACCATGGGAATGGTTCAGTGGCTTCACCTGATCACCCAAAGAGAAGAAGCATGAAGCAACTTTATAAGAAAGAAACAGAGTCAGAAAAATATTTCCCAGAGTCCAGGGAATTAGGGTGACTATTAAGTTAATTACAAGATATGGTCTTTGTTCCATTCTTTTCACTACTATTTCCCAATTCCCAAAAAAAGGAAAACAAAATAAATAAGCATACCCTCCCATTGCATACAATCCAATTTAACTATCATTCATGGCTTAACAATCATGGTGACAGTAGGATTTCTTAAGATAATCCAAAGCTTATTTATTTCTCATAATCTAGTAGAATGGCTTAATCTTGATGAATATTTTGCCTATTCTTGCATCGAATAACACATTACAGCACTCTTTTGTTCTACACCTCCAAGTTCCTAGCATGAAACTAAGCAATTTTTAAAGAAAAACAGGGTAAAAACTACATACTGCAGTCATGTCGTCAGTGAAGTAAACATCATGATTTCCTTCCAAATAAGGGAAGGGATCACCCAACCACACCATATCAACATCATTATACATAACATTGTAGCCGAGCTCCAAAATTTGCAACAAATGGCGAGGCCTCCTGGCAGTAAAATTGAAGAATCCCTAAATCAAGCACCCAATAAGCATCAATTGGAAATGCCAAATAAAAAAGGAAAAGATATAACTTTCGGAAAAACAAAACAAAACCCAAAGCGGGAACCGAACCTGAGAGCCAAATTTATGGGCAGATTGTGAATCAAGAGCGGGCGGGATTAAAACGGCATGGCCAGGCCATTTTCCATTGACCTTGTCAAGAGTAGCATAATCCTCAGCAATCACAAGAACTTTCTCTTGGTGCTTTTGTCTGGTGATACTAATCAGCCAATTGTTGAGAAAAGGCAAGTAAGGTTGACTCACGGCGCAGACAATTACGGTGCCGTTTTTGGCGACGAAGGAAGCGGCTTCGGCCAAAGAGTAGTCCCGCCATTTGGAAACAGAAGAAGATGCCATTTTTGAGTTAGAGAACATGGATTGGGGCATGCCTGACCAGGGCGCGAACACTCCGAGGATTACCATGAGCGAGAGAAGAATAATTAGGGCTGTTGGACTGAAGATCGAAATGGGTCTTTGCGAGGTTGATGAAGAGCGTGGGGAGATCGGGTTGGCGTTTGAGAATGGATTCTGGATGGGTCGTTGGTGCAAGAATGATGACATTGTTGCTGGAAATACTAAAGATCGTAAAGAAACGAGCTTTATTTATGGAGGTTTTAACTAACAAAACGACTCCGACCGGAGGGGGAATTTGGGTTTAAGGAAACGTGTTTTGAGATCGGATCTGTAAACGATGATGGTTGATGAGGATATGATTGTGGGTCGGGTTGTCGGTGTTGAGTCCAAACTCCGAACTTCTTGATGATATATATATATTCCCTCTTTAGCTTTACTCATTTTCTTTTGGGTAAACTATCTATTTGGTATCTCACTTATTTTTTTGTTTCTATTTTAGTCACTAAAATAAAAGTAAAGCTCTTAATGTTAGATACTATTTTACTAAAAAAAATTAGTTATATGACTAAAATGAAAACATGGAAATAAATGGAGTGCTAAATAGAGAATTTACCTTTTCTTTTTTGGATAAATGAGAATCAGCTTTACTCATTTTCGATGAGGAATTTTGTGAATTGGCATTTGTTCTTGGAATAATTTTGTCCAACATTCACAAGGACTCCAAATCACTTTCAAATTTTTAAAAAAAGTTTATATTTGAACTTTAAAATATTGGTATTAAATTAATTAAATTTTTATTAACTTAATAATTAGGGTAAAGTACATAAACGATCACTGAATTTTGGTAAAAAAAAATAAAATGGTAACTAAACTTTCAAAAATCACAAAATGGCAATTAAATTTTATGTTTTATAACAAAATGGTAACTAGACGTTAAAATTCGTTAAGTGTTTGTTATAAAATTGGTATAATAACACATTTAGTCTTTCATATTTATACATTCAATCAATTTAGTCCTAATTCAAAACAATTCACTAAATTTAGCCCTCGTTATTTATGAATTCTTTCAATTTGGTCTATAAAGCAAAATTCCAAAGTATGGTAACATGATAAATAATTACAATTAAATTTTTATAGGAACTCGAAAACTTGACTCGACTCGAATCGAAAAAATTTCAAATAAAGTTTGAGTTATAAAATATGACGCGTCAACTCGAATAACTCAAAATTTTTTGACTCGACTCGATCGAACGCTCACCTCTATTTTAAGATATAACGTGTCAACTCGAATAGCTCGAAATATTCGAATATTTTAAATCATTTTTTTCCTTTTAAATCGAATACTTTTAAAATATAATATTTAATAGGGTAATCTTCACCAGTGGTCCCTTTCGTTTAAGGTGTGTTCTATTTTGGTCACCAGAATTCAAAAAAGATTATTCTGGTCACTTACGTTTAGAATCGTTTCTATTTTGGTCCCTTGGCCGTTAGTCTCCGTTACTTAAAAAAATTAGTTCCTAATTTAACCCTCAAACTTTCAAAATTTTATTTTTCACCATCTTCCCTAAAAATTATAAAACTAAAACCCAGAAAATTCAATCAATGGCTATAACCCAACACTACAACTCATTCGCTCAAGATTAAAAGCGTCAGCTTCTATTGCAAATGGCTATAACCCAACACTATAACTCATTCCCCCATAGTTAACTTCATCAAAAACGAAGGGTAAAGCATTGATAGGTTGAGTTACTGCAATGAACTGGTCGACAAGAAAATGTGGATGACCGAACAAATTAGTATTTGAAGAAAGAAAAAAGTTTTTTTTATGATTTTGAGAAAGGGAGCTATACTGGAAAGCTGATGTTCATGAGTCTCAAAACAAATTGGAAGCAAATTGTGATACAACTGCTAGAATAAATGATAGCATAAGCCCCAAAATAACAGCAATAGGAAGATAGATATCACAAGCAGAATTTAGAGCATGAAACAAGTGAAGTTTAATGGTCATGTAATGCTAGTACCTGCAGCACACGAGAAGCAGCAATGACTATTTTTTCAAAATCTTTCTTTGCAAATGCACTTGCAAGGATTGCCCGAAAAAGGTAAGAAATATATTGAACTTCAGTCTTTGAAAAAAATAATGTAACTGCAATTTGATTCTATGGCTTAAAGAGATGAAGAGAAAGCAAAGAAGTTTGTGCTTTCGATTGGTTCCAAACTAAGCCAACTTCTAAAGACTAAGAGAAAAACTTGTTGCAAAAATATGAAGAGTGGTAAACATAATGTAAAGACGGTTCATTAAATTAACATGATATCTTACTTGTCCTGCAACAGCCAATCCATCAACAAGCAAAGAGGTTGCCAGCCAAATCTGTAAGCAAACCTGAAATGCAGCCATTGATTTCGGTCCCAGCCTACCGTTAATGAAGTTGCCACGGTCATACAGGATGTTGTGGATATTACCTTAACCAATAGATGAAAATCACAGATATCATAGTACTGCAAGTGTTCTATATCATTTTTTTTCTCCCAGCAATTGAGGTAAATCAATTTGAAAGAAAGTTGAAGAGAACAAAAACTGGATTACAAAGTCCTTACTGAAACAATTGAATTTTATTTTATTTCAAACATTTAAACATTCTTTTGATTTTTTAAGTACCATAATTAAAGCATTCACCAGTTTTAAGAAATCAACCGAATTGTAGCTCTTTAAAAATTGGAGGCAACAGAACGGTATTTTCGACTAATCTCCAAATGAGTATAAAAAAATTAAATACCTACAAATACGATGCACTAAGTGATTAACCAGATGAAAACACATTAAAAGATCAGAAAGAAGATGCGATCAGTTAACCAACAAAAATAATAACTTACTGAGAAACTACATGAGCAATGGCTGCACCATTGATGTAACACCCTAAGTTTTGTGTGTAAAAAAAATAATAAAAAAAATATAAAATAAAATGGGTATCATGTGGTTTGAACCCTTGACCTAGGGACCATGGGTGCAAGCCTTAACCGTTGGGCTAAGGTAGTATTCTTTTATAATCTATCTCAAACTTCATTTTAAGTTATAGACTTCTGTTATGTAAAATAAATAAAAGCATGAACCAAAATTTTCCCCATGTGTAAATTTTAGCCCCTCAAAAGAAATACCCAGATTTTAATCCCCTTTTCCCTCGCGACCCATCACCTTCCCCCGGCCTTGCACCGATCTCAGCCACAGCCGGCTCGTGACGTGCACTGCCACCACCGGCATGCTCGCCGTCGAGCAGTGAACCTAATGCCGTCAACCACTCGCGTTGAGCCGGCACCGTTTGCTGTGGAGAGCCGGTTGAAGGCTCGACATCGAACCAAACCACGTTCTTCGTCTTCGACCACCTCTGCCGCCGTTAGGGGCGCGTCGACGGGACAGTCGTGACCGGCGAAGCAAGAGAAGCAAAACCCCTAAAGTTCCTTGTCAGATCGACGCCGGCAAAGCCTTCATCGGAGCTACGCGGATTTTTGTCGGTTTGCCTCTGATTTCGATATTTCCGGTAAGATTCCGGCGATTTTATGAATAATCGAGTGCTTAGATTAAAGCCCATGTTTTGATCTATATATTTCTGACAGAATCACGGTGATTCAACGTCGCCGACGAAGATTCCGGCGACCGGCCGACGACGCTAAAATTTTCTGGTGAGTGAACCCGGTCCGACCCGGCCCAACCCGTATCCGACCCGACCCGTCTGCCTGAACCGAAAACCCGAACCGAGTCAATTCGAGTCAGCCGAGTCAACCCAGTTGACCAATGACGTCAGCATTGACCTGCCCATTGACCGTTGACCTGACCGTTGACCGTTGACTTTGACTTTGATTTTGACCAAAAAGTTGACTTTTTCCGAAAAGTCCTATTTTATGTTTTTCGACGCCCTGAGTCCGATTTTGAAGCCCGTTTCATAAAATTCTAACCCGAAAGCCTCCGAATTGGACCTTGAACTCGAGTCCACTTATGTATTTTAATAATCAATTATGAGTAAGGTGTTTAAAGACTGAAAGTGGAATATTTTTTATGAAGGTATTCAAAGTTCCTTGTATTCGGGATGTTGAGGACGTCGCATTCGGGTTCGAGAGTGATCGAACGGAGTATAATGGTCGACCGATATAACAAGTATTAAAGGTAATACACTACTACCTCTTGTATGCTTTGAGATCATGTTGGTATTTGTTAATGCATGCATGAAAATGATAAGAAGTGTTGTTAGCCCTACTTAAGTCAAACTAAATATGAAATTGAGTATGGTAATTTAGATAAGACCGAAATGCTCGAACGAGTAAGCTAATAAATCTGAAGTATCTGAAGTTCATTAAGTAATTAATGAGGCAGCTAATCTCCAATTCTGAGCATTAGTGTGAAATGTTTAAATGCGAAAGATACCTGGACATGAAATTACGAAAATGCTCTCAAGGTCTGTGAATGAATAAAATACCATTGAAATTAGAAGCGGTCTAGAAATCTACGCTAAATATGGTAAAACAACATGATTCATCTGAAAACCTCGAACTACTTGGAAAACTATGGAAAGGTGTTAGGTCATCTTGGATTTGGAATGAATCTTCGACTATAGATTTAGGGGAATCTATACATACCCCTAAATTAAGCGAGTGGCTCAAATTACAGAATAGATCGAAATGACTAAAAGTATTGAAAATACTGTTATGGTTAAAATAATCGGAAGGATGGTATTGACTAAAAAAGAGTTGAAGTATCCTCGGACACCGAGGTTTACAAATGAACTGGAAGGATGGATAAACCCTTGAGTTCTGAAATGAATGGAGTGGTTGGAAGTACCGAAATTTCTTGAATGGTTGAGACACCCATGAATATTTAAATAATTGAAATACTATAAATGGTTCAATTGACAGAAATGATGGATATTCCGAGTTTCAGAATAACTGGAATACCCCATTGACTAGAATAAGTAAATTGTCTTGATAAAATTCTGGAAATGTCGATAAAGCTAAAAATGACCGAAATGCCCTCAAGGGTTGAAGCATGACTTACGTACGTCAAACACTCTTGATATTAATATAAGGGTGGAAGTCTTCCCGCACAGAGTATTAGTTCGATTACTCTGTGGCAAGTCCTGTGGTGAGATATGAAAGTAACCGTTCAGATATACGATACAGTTTAGATGCATCAGAAGTGTTGGTTAGTACTGCAAGGTTGGAATATGTTAGTTCGAATGGTTTTGGAGACTCGATAAACTTCTGGGAATCTTAAATATTGCAAATCGTCATTTCATCATTATTGGGCTAAATTACAAATCACCCATAATTGTTAAAAGACCAAAATGCCCTCGTTGGCCAAAGTAATCAAAATAGCCCCGAATATATCTGATATCGTGAAAGATCTTGACGTAGAAATCTCTGAACGCCTGTTTGGATACCTGATGGGAAAATAGAATTTCTGAGCCACCGTTTACGCCTTGTTGGTATAAATTACCAAAATGTCCGTGTATGATAAAATGACCATAATGTCCTTGTAAGCCTAAATGGCTGAATCACTCAGGATATGTCAAAGCTCTCCAAGATCTTGATGTATCATCTCCTGAATATCTGGGTTAAACCGTTAGTATGAATCCCCTTTTTATAGGGGCCACATTTTAGAAATTCGTTCAAATCGTCACAAGCTCAATATGTCTCATTCCGTAAATGCCAAGCATCTCTGAGAAATGATCTGTCCCAATTAGTGTGTTCCATGTGTGTGCTAATTTCTGTTGAATGAACTGCATAATGACATTCTCTGCCTACTTGATAGTATGATATGTTAGCTTGATATATGATGGTACAATCTGTTTGCATGATGAATAATGAATGTCTGCTTTGCTCAATGGTATGCCCATTTATCTGTTAAAAGCATGAACTTCTGTTTCTGATACTCTGAATAGAATATGTCTGTTTCATGTATTATGTTACTCATGTCTGAAATCTGATTACCGATTCTCATCTGGGGTATACTGTTGGGTTATGATATGAAGTCTCTGTCGGTACAGCCCTGATCAAGCTGGTAAATCCTTATGGACCTAAGGCATCCCCTTAGGTGGCACCTAAGCCCATCGGGCCTAGGGTAAGTCCTTATGGACTCAAGGTCTCCCCTTGAGTGGCACCTATGCCCATCGGGCCTAGGGTAAGTCCTTATGGACCTAAGGCATCCCCTTAGGTGGCACCTATGCCCATCGGGCCTAGGGTAAGTCCTTATGGATGCAGTTCTGGGGGACTGCATTTTGGTGTAAGGTTGGAGGGTAGTTCTTGTAAACTTCTGTATGAACATTGAACATTTGCATTTAATCTGTTATGTGCTCATATGATATGATTTGTATGCATTTATGCCTATTTGATATGCACCAATTTGGAACACACTAGGCGTTAAACTCCTTGTTTCCATCTTCGTAATCTATTAGCTTGAATAATTCATGTTTGTTACTTGATGAATGAATAGAGAGCCAGTACCGTTATTCCCAGGTATAACATTACCCTTAAATATCAGAAAGGAAATAAAGACTGTTACTGCTTGGAACATCATGAAAATGTTATGCCTACCATGTATCTGCATGAGTTTATAGCATCTTTTGGTAGTTCTGTATTACTGAGCTTTCCCAAGCTCATGTTTTTTTACCATCTCAGGATAAAGGATCAGACAAGTTGCACCTATCAACGTCGGTATGGGAGTTTCTTCGGCTCGTCAGGGAGTATGGTATCTGTGTAACTAGGGGGGCATGTGTGTCGTGTTTGTATTATACAAATGAGTTTGAAACTTATTTCCGCAACTTGTATCATAATTGTTTTATCGTTTTGAACGATTTCTGAAATTGTATTTTAAATCATATATTTGATTTATGGTGTTAAAGGTTTATCTATATGTTTATTTGAAATCTTATTGTGGGTCGCTCTTGTGACCCTAATGTGACTTCCTAGGATCCGTTGTAACGCATAGGCGGGTCTAGGGGGTTACATTTAGTGGTATCAGAGCTTAGAGTTGCGTCATTCTGGGTAGATCGGCCGATCGTCTGTCGTAAGGTGTCTGGTCTGTGCATGCCCCTAGATCATAATCGTACTCCTCCGAGCCGAAACTCTGATGTCGAATCCTTTTTCCTGAAATATTGAATCTTAGCTTTCTTTCCGTTGTATCTCGAATCGTAATGACAAGGAATGTCTGTAACATTCGTCTGTGAATTGGATTAGCTTGGTGGATTTGAATCTGAGATGGTTCATGCTGGTGAAATTGAAGAATCAAAAACAGTTTAAGAGTAAATGTTTGATCATATGAGGTAACCGATATAAGACTGCATGTAAGGTAGCTCGGTGATAATGATATGTTCGAAAATATCCTGATAAAAAAAAACTCTATGAACTTCAGAGAGAAGTGTTTGTGATTGTGCCGAAAGTGTATAATCTGTGGTGCCTCTGTTAGACACGAAAGAAATAGTTGTCTGAATATTACGTTGAAGGTAAGTGATATCCATTAATGACCTTAGTTACGTTCGATCAGTATGAAGAAAGACATTTTCTTGGAAATGAGGCTTGGTGTATCGTTATATTTCATCCCTGACTGAAATTTGATGTTTACATCCTGATTCTGGGAGTCACTGTTGGAGTCCTAGAGTGCTTGTCTGAATTGTAGTTGCAGTTTTTCATCTGAAAATTAATAGTCAACCTAGAAAAGTAATTCGGACTCTGGAAGATATACCTTTGGGTGGTATGATTAACTTATGTAGTAGATCGGAATGTCTCTTATCCTTGACTGAGACCGTTATAATAAAAGTTATGAGACATGTTTGTTTTGTATTATATGGAGTTCGGTATGGATTCAAATGTTAAGTTCTGATTGATTGGTCCAAAATGTATGTTGGGATGATTATTAGTCTGAAGTCAATGTGAGTATCCAAGGAAACTGACAGATTGATCCGTGATTGTCTGTAGGTCCCGAGAAACAATGATGCTTTAATGGATAAGATTCAGTACAAGAATGGATGAAAGAGCTTTCTTTGACTCTAGTAAATTTCGAGGAAGAAATTTCTTTAAGGGTGGGAGAGTTGTAACACCCTAAGTTTTGTGTGTAAAAAAATAATAAAAAATATATATATAATAAAATGGGTATCATGTGGTTTGAACCCTTGACCTAGGGACCATGGGTGCAAGCCTTAACCGTTGGGCTAAGGTAGTATTCTTTTATAATCTATCTCAAACTTCATTTTAAGTTATAGACTTCTGTTATGTAAAATAAATAAAAGCATGAACCAAAATTTTCCCCATGTGTAAATTTTAGCCCCTCAAAAGAAATACCCAGATTTTAATCCCCTTTTCCCTCGCGACCCATCACCTTCCCCCGGCCTTGCACCGATCTCAGCCACACCCGGCTCGTGACGTGCACTGCCACCACCGGCATGCTCGCCGTCGAGCAGTGAACCTAATGCCGTCAACCACTCGCGTTGAGCCGGCACCGTTTGCTGTGGAGAGCCGGTTGAAGGCTCGACATCGAACCAAACCACGTTCTTCGTCTTCGACCACCTCTGCCGCCGTTAGGGGCGCGTCGACGGGACAGTCGTGACCGGCGAAGCAAGAGAAGCAAAACCCCTAAAGTTCCTTGTCAGATCGACGCCGGCAAAGCCTTCATCGGAGCTACGCGGATTTTTGTCGGTTTGCCTCTGATTTCGATATTTCCGGTAAGATTCCGGCGATTTTATGAATAATCGAGTGCTTAGATTAAAGCCCATGTTTTGATCTATATATTTCTGACAGAATCACGGTGATTCAACATCGCCGACGAAGATTCCGGCGACCGCCCGACGACCCTAGAATTTTCTGGTGAGTGAACCCGGTCCGACCCGGCCCAACCCGTATCCGACCTGACCCGTCTGCCTGAACCGAAAACCCGAACCGAGTCAATTCGAGTCAGCCGAGTCAACCCAGTTGACCAATGACGTCAGCATTGACCTGCCTATTGACCGTTGACCTGCCCGTTGACCGTTGACTTTGACTTTGACCAAAAAGTCAACTTTTTCCGAAAAGTCCTATTTTATGTTTTTCGATGCCCTGAGTCCGATTTTGAAGCCCGTTTCATAAAATTCTAACCCGAAAGCCTCCGAATTGGACCTTGAACTCGAGTCCACTTATGTATTTTAATAATCAATTATGAGTAAGGTGTTTAAAGACTGAAAGTGGAATATTTTTGATGAAGGTATTCAAAGTTCCTTGTATTCGGGATGTTGAGGACGTCGCATTCGGGTTCGAGAGTGATCGAACGGAGTATAATGGTCGACCGATAGAACAAGTATTAAAGGTAATACACTACTACCTCTTGTATGCTTTGAGATCATGTTGGTATTTGTTAATGCATGTATGAAAATGATAAGAAGTGCTGTTAGCCCTACTTAAGTCAAACTAAATATGAAATTGAGTATGGTAATTTAGATAAGACCGAAATGCTCGAACGAGTAAGCTAATAAATCTGAAGTATCTGAAGTTCATTAAGTAATTAATGAGGCAACTAATCTCCAATTCTGAGCATTAGTGTGAAATGTTTAAATACGAAAGATACCTGGACATGAAATTACGAAAATGCTCTCAAGGTCTGTGAATGACTAAAATACCATTGAAATTAGAAGCGGTCTAGAAATCTACGCTAAATATGGTAAAACAACATGATTCATCTGAAAACCTCGAACTACTTGGAAAACTATGGAAAGGTGTTAGGTCATCTTGGATTTGGAATGAATCTTCGACTATAGATTTAGGGGAATCTATACATACCCCTGAATTAAGCGAGTGGCTCAAATTACAGAATAGATCGAAATGACTAAAAGTATTGAAAATACTGTTATGGTTAAAATAATTGGAAGGATGGTATTGACTAAAAAAGAGTTGAAGTATACTCGGACATCGAGGTTTACAAATGAACTGGAAGGATGGATAAACCCTTGAGTTCTGAAATGAATGGAGTGGTTGGAAGTACCGAAATTTCTTGAATGGTTGAGACACCCAAGAATATTTAAATAATTGAAATACTATAAATGGTTCAATTGACAGAAATGATGGATATTCCGAGTTTCAGAATAACTGGAATACCCCCATTGACTAGAATAAGTAAATTGTCTTGATAAAATTCTGGAAATGTCGATAAAGCTAAAAATGACCGAAATGCCCTCAAGGGTTGAAGCATGACTTACGTACGTCAAACACTCTTGATATTAATATAAGGGTGGAAGTCTTCCCGCACAGAGTATTAGTTCGATTACTCTGTGGCAAGTCCTGTGGTGAGATATGAAAGTAACCGTTCAGATATACGATACAGTTTAGATGCATCAGAAGTGTTGGTTAGTACTGCAAGGTTGGAATATGTTAGTTCGAATGGTTTTGGAGACTCGATAAACTTCTGGGAATCTTAAATATTGCAAATCGTCATTTCATCATTATTGGGCTAAATTACAAATCACCCATAATTGTTAAAAGACCAAAATGCCCTCGTTGGCCAAAGTAATCAAAATAGCCCCGAATATATCTGATATCGTGAAAGATCTTGACGTAGAAATCTCTGAACGCCTGTTTGGATACCTGATGGGCAAATAGAATTTCTGAGCCACCGTTTACGCCTTTATGGTATAAATTACCAAAATGTCCGTGTATGATAAAATGACCATAATGTCCTTGTAAGCCTAAATGGCTGAATCACTCAGGATATGTCAAAGCTCTCCAAGATCTTGATGTATCATCTCCTGAATATCTGGGTTAAACCGTTAGTATGAATCCCCTTTTTATAGGGGCCACGTTTCAGAAATCCGTTCAAATCGTCACAAGCTCAATATGTCTCATTCCGTAAATGCCAAGCATCTCTGAGAAATGATCTGTCCCAATTAGTGTGTTCCATGTGTGTGCTAATTTCTGTTGAATGAACTGCATAATGACATTCTCTGCCTACTTGATAGTATGATATGTTAGCTTGATATATGATGGTACAATCTGTTTGCATGATGAATAATGAATGTCTGCTTTGCTCAATGGTATGCCCATTTATCTGTTAAAAGCATGAACTTCTGTTTCTGATACTCTGAATAGAATATGTATGTTTCATGTATTATGTTACTCATGTCTGAAATCTGATTACCGATTGTCATCTGGGGTATACTGTTGGGTTATGATATGAAGTCTCTGTCGGTACAGCCCTGATCAAGCTGGTAAATCCTTATGGACCTAAGGCATCCCCTTAGGTGGCACCTAAGCCCATCGGGCCTAGGGTAAGTTTTATGGACTCAAGGTCTCCCCTTGAGTGACACCTATGCCCATCGGGCCTAGGGTAAGTCCTTATGGACCTAAGGCATCCCCTTAGGTGGCACCTATGCCCATCGGGCCTAGGGTAAGTCCTTATGGATGCAGTTCTGGGGGACTGCATTTTGGTGTAAGGTTGGAGGGTAGTTCTTGTAAACTTCTGTATGAACATTAAACATTTGCATTTAATCTGTTATGTGCTCATATGATATGATTTGTATGCATTTATGCCTATTTGATATGCACCAATTTGGAACACACTAGGCGTTAAACTCCATGTTTCCATCTTCGTAATCTATTAGCTTGAATAATTCATGTTTGTTACTTGATGAATGAATAGAGAGCCAGTACCGTTATTCCCAGGTATAACATTACCCTTAAATATCAGAAAGGAAATAAAGACTGTTACTGCTTGGAACATCATGAAAATGTTATGCCTACCATGTATCTGCATGAGTTTATAGCATCTTTTGGTAGTTCTGTATTACTGAGCTTTCCCAAGCTCATGTTTTTTTACCATCTCAGGATAAAGGATCAAACAAGTTGCACCTATCAACGTCGGTATGGGAGTTTCTTCGGCTCGTCAGGGAGTATGGTATCTGTGTAACTAGGGGGGCATGTGTGTCGTGTTTGTATTATACAAATGAGTCTGAAACTTATTTCCGCAACTTGTATCATAATTGTTTTATCGTTTTGAACGATTTCTGAAATTGTATTTTAAATCATATATTTGATTTATGGTGTTAAAGGTTTATCTATATATTTATTTGAAATCTTATTGTGGGTCGCTCTTGTGACCCTAATGTGACTTCCTAGGATCCGTTGTAACGCATAGGCGGGTCTAGGGGGTTACATTTAGTTGTATCAGAGCTTAGAGTTGCGTCATTCTGGGTAGATCGGCCGATCGTCTGTCGTAAGGTGTCTGGTCTGTGCATGCCCCTAGATCATAATCGTACTCCTCCGAGCCGAAACTCTGATGTCGAATCTTTTTTTCCTGAAATATTGAATCTTAGCTTTCTGTCCGTTGTATCTCGAATCGTAATGACAAGGAATGTCTGTAACATTCGTCTGTGAATTGGATTAGCTTGGTGGATTTGAATCTGAGATGGTTCATGCTGGTGAAATTGAAGAATCAAAAACAGTTTAAGAGTAAATGTTTGATCATATGAGGTAACCGATATAAGACTGCATGTAAGGTAGCTCGGTGATAATGATATGTTCGAAAATATCCTGATAAAAAAAAACTCTATGAACTTCAGAGAGAAGTGTTTGTGATTGTGCCGAAAGTGTATAATCTGTGGTGCCTCTGTTAGACACGAAAGAAATAGTTGTCTGAATATTACGTTGAAGGTAAGTGATATCCATTAAT
Source organism: Hibiscus trionum (assembly GCA_030270665.1). Classification (NCBI taxonomy): domain Eukaryota; kingdom Viridiplantae; phylum Streptophyta; class Magnoliopsida; order Malvales; family Malvaceae; genus Hibiscus; species Hibiscus trionum. The sequence continues at coordinate 4,433,493 of BSYR01000012.1, forward strand.
GACCTTTGTTACGTTCGATCAGTATGAAGAAAGACATTTTCTTGGAAATGAGGCTTGGTGTATCGTTATATTTCATCCCTGACTGAAATTTGATGTTTACATCCTGATTCTGGGAGTCGCTGTTGGAGTCCTAGAGTGCTTGTCTGAATTGTAGTTGCAGTTTTTCATCTGAAAATTAATAGTCAACCTAGAAAAGTAATTCGGACTCTGGAAGATATACCTTTGGGTGGTATGATTAACTTATGTAGTAGATCGGAATGTCTCTTATCCTTGACTGAGACCGTTATAATAAAAGTTATGAGACATGTTTGTTTTGTATTATATGGAGTTCGGTATGGATTCAAATGTTAAGTTCTGATTGATTGGTCCAAAATGTATGTTGGGATGATTATTAGTCTGAAGTCAATGTGAGTATCCAAGGAAACTGACAGATTGATCCGTGATTGTCTGTAGGTCCCGAGAAACAATGATGCTTTGATGGATAAGATTCAGTCCAAGAATGGATGAAAGAGCTTTCTTTGACTCTAGTAAATTTCGAGGACGAAATTTCTTTAAGGGTGGGAGAGTTGTAACACCCTAAGTTTTGTGTGTAAAAAAAATAATAAAAAAAATATAAAATAAAATGGGTATCATGTGGTTTGAACCCTTGACCTAGGGACCATGGGTGCAAGCCTTAACCGTTGGGCTAAGGTAGTATTCTGTTATAATCTATCTCAAACTTCATTTTAAGTTATAGACTTCTGTTATGTAAAATAAATAAAAGCATGAACCAAAATTTTCCCCATGTGTAAATTTTAGCCCCTCAAAAGAAATACCCAGATTTTAATCCCCTTTTCCCTCGCGACCCATCACCTTCCCCCGGCCTTGCACCGATCTCAGCCACAGCCGGCTCGTGACGTGCACTGCCACCACCGGCATGCTCGCCGTCGAGCAGTGAACCTAATGCCGTCAACCACTCGCGTTGAGCCGGCACCGTTTGCTGTGGAGAGCCGGTTGAAGGCTCAACATCGAACCAAACCACGTTCTTCGTCTTCGACCACCTCTGCCGACGTTAGGGGCGCGTCGACGGGACAGTCGTGACCGGCGAAGCAAGAGAAGCAAAACCCCTAAAGTTCCTTGTCAGATCGACGCCGGCAAAGCCTTCATCGGAGCTACGCGGATTTTTGTCGGTTTGCCTCTGATTTCGATATTTCCGGTAAGATTCCGGCGATTTTATGAATAATCGAGTGCTTAGATTAAAGCCCATGTTTTTATCTATATATTTCTGACAGAATCACGGTGATTCAACGTCGCCAACGAAGATTCCGGCGACCGGCCGACGACCCTAGAATTTTCTGGTGAGTGAACCCGGTCCGACCCAGCCCAACCCGTATCCGACCCGACCCGTCTGCTTGAACCGAAAACCCAAACTGAGTCAATTCGAGTCAGCCGAGTCAACCCAGTTGACCAATGACGTCAGCATTGACCTGCCCATTGACCGTTGACCTGCCCGTTGACTGTTGACCGTTGACTTTGACTTTGACCAAAAAGTCAACTTTTTCCGAAAAGTCCTATTTTATGTTTTTCGACGCCCTGAGTCCGATTTTGAAGCCCGTTTCATAAAATTCTAACCCGAAAGCCTCCGAATTGGACCTTGAACTCGAGTCCACTTATGTATTTTAATAATCAATTATGAGTAAGGTGTTTAAAGACTGAAAGTGGAATATTTTTGATGAAGGTATTCAAAGTTCCTTGTATTCGGGATGTTGAGGACGTCGCATTCGGGTTTGAGAGTGATCGAAAGGAGTATAATGGTCGACCGATATAACAAGAGGAGACATTGGAGGAGCATCGGGATCGAATCCGAGCATTTAGGAGGCTTGCTTGCTCACTTGGGTTGCTAAGGAAGGGTGGTGAGTAAAACTTTAAATTGTTTTAAAGTTGGTTCAAGTGTGTGTAGTGGATGTGTGGGAATGAGCTTGGTAGGCCATTCCTAGGTGGGAGTTAAATTGGTAGTTTAACTCCTTGATTTCCTATTGATAAATGATATGCCATTGCCTACTTGTTCTTGTGAAATGTGGATTGATTTGTATGTGTGTACCTTGATATGTATATGTGATGAGTATGTGATATAAATGGTGGATATGTGATATGGTCAAAAAATTGGCACTAATTAACTTACCGGGTGTAAATGATCGATCATTAGGATTAGTGTGCACACAGTTGAGTCAAAACGTACGTGGCCTTGATGACGTTGAGTCATCAAGGAGGAGTACGGTGATGTAATATTCCACCGGAAATTTATTTATATTCTACGTGATGATGAGTGGAATCCCATACGTAGGGCATGTGGTGATGAGTGGAATCCCTCCTATGCAGTAGTAGTTAGAAAGATGTACAGAAGGTGTTCGTTGATGGTTGATATGATGGAGCTACCTTTCTATGGCTTTGATGTAATTCTGGGTATGGACTGGCTCACTGAGCATAGAGCTAGAATAGACTTTGAAACTAAGAGGATTTCCTTGAGACTCACAGATGATTATGAGATTGTAGTGGTGGGTGAGAACGTGAAGTTCTTGTCCAATGTAGTTTCAGTACCAGAGGCTAAGAGGTTAGTTGAGATGGGTTGTGAAGCATATTTGGCCTATGTGATGAATCCGAACATGAGTGAGGTTAGACCTCAAGACATCCGGACAGTGTGTGACTTTCCTAGTGTGTTTCCGGAAGAGTTGCCAGGTTTACCACCGGATAGAGAGGTAGAGTTTACTATTGAGACTTATTCTGATTCAGCTCCTGTTTCGATTGCTCTGTATCGCATGGCACCGAAAGAACTGAAAGAGTTGAAGACTCAGTTGCAAGAGTTGACAGATAGAGGCTTCATTCGGCCTAGTTCTTCACCTTGGGGTGCACCAGTTTTGTTTGTAAAGAAGAAAGATTGAAGCATGAGAATGTGTATAGATTACAGACAGTTGAATCAGTTAACAGTGAAGAATAAGTATCATTTGCCTAGAATTGATGATTTGTTTGACCAATTGAGAGGGGCATCAGTCTTTTCGAAGATTGACTTGAGATCCGGCTACTACCAGCTAAAGGTAAGAGAGGTTGATGTACCGAAGACGGCCTTTAGGACTAGATATGGTCACTATGAGTTCTTAGTCATGCCTTTTGGGTTGACTAACGCACCAGCTGCTTTCATGGATATGATGAATAGGATTTTTCATCAGTACCTAGATCAGTTCGTAGTTGTTTTTATAGATGACATCTTGGTGTATTCGCGAACTGAAGAAGACCATGACCGACACTTGAGACTATTTTTGAAGACTTTGCTAGAAAATCAGTTGTATGCGAAGTTAAGCAAGTGTGAGTTCTGGATCAGAGAAGTAGTTTTCCTAAGGCATGTAGTGTCAGCCGATGGGATTAGAGTTGATCTGAAGAAGATAGAGGCCATTGTTGAATGGAAGCAACCGAAGTCTGTAACAGAGGTACGTAGCTTTTTAGGCTTAGCTGGATACTATAGAAGGTTCGTAGAAGGTTTCTCGAAGTTAGTCGCTCCATTGACACAGTTACTTCAGAAGAGTGTTCAGTTTGAGTGGAAAAATGCAAGACAGAGAGCCTTTGAGAAATTGAAAGAAGTTTTGACCCAAGCACCGATCTTGATTCAGCCAGAGTCTGGGAAAGACTATGTAGTTTATAGTGATGCTTCCTATGTAGGCCTAGGTTGTGTTCTCATGCAAGACAGGAGAGTGGTGGCTTATGCCTCAAGACAGTTGAAGACTCACGAGCGCAACTATCTGACCCATGACATAGAGTTAGCTGCAGTTGTGTTTGCTCTGAAGATTTGGAGACATTATTTGTACGGTGAGAAATGCACAGTGTACACATATCACAAGAGTTTGAAGTACATCATGACTCAGCGAGATTTGAATCTTAGACAGCGTAGGTGGTTAGAGTTGCTAAAAGACTATGATCTTACCATTGAGTACCATCCGAGTAAGGCCAATGTAGTGGCTGATGCATTGAGTAGGAAGATAGCCGTAGACTTGAGAGCCATGTTTGCTAGATTGAGCTTATCCGGAGATGGTGGCTTGGTAGCCGAGCTTCAGGTTAGACCTACTCTAGGTCAGTTGATTAGAGAGAAGCAACTCTTGGATAGATCTTTGGCACCTCACGTGCAAGATGTGGCTGAGGGTAGACCTTCGGACTACAGTTTCAGTACCGATGGGGTCTTATGTTTCAAAAATAGGATAGTTGTTCCAGAAGACAGTGACTTGAGACGTACGATCTTGACTGAAGCACACAGTAGTCCGTTTGCTATGTATCATAGAAGTACGAAGATGTATCGTGATTTGAAGAATGGGTACTTTTGGGTTGGTTTGAAAAGAGATATGGCCGACTTTGTGAGCAAATGTTTAGTGTGTCAGAGAGTGAAGGCGGAACATCAGGTTCCCTCAGGTTTGTTGCAACCGTTGAGAATTCCGGAATGGAAATGGGAGAATATCACTATGGATTTTGTTTCGGGTTTGCCTTTGACTCCTACGAAGAAGAACTCAGTTTGTGTTATAGTAGATCGTTTTACGAAGTGTGCTCACTTCTTGGCAGTTAATACCACTTACACTTTAGATAGACTGACCGATTTGTACATTGGTGAGATTGTTAGACTGCATGGTGTGCCAAAGTCCATTGTGTCCGATAGAGATCCGAGGTTTACAGCTCGATTTTGGGAGTGTCTGCATACAGATTTGGGTACCCGTTTGAATTTCAACACGTCTTATCATGCTCAGTCAGATGGTCAGTCATAGAGAGTTATACAGATCTTAGAGGATATGTTGCGTTGTTGCATTATTGATTTTCAGGGTACTTGGGAGAAGCACTTGCCTCTAGTTGAGTTTGCTTACAATAACAGCTTCCAGTCGAGTATTAAGATGGCTCCGTATGAGGCCTTGTATGGCCGGAAGTGTAGAACTCCAGTTTGTTGGGCCGACGTGGGACAGAAGTTGTTACCCATGCCGGATTTGCTCAAGGGGACAACTGACAAGGTAAAATTGATTTGCGATCGATTGAAGGCTGCTTCGGATAGGCAGAAGTCCTATGCCGACTTAAAGAGAAAGGAAGTTGAGTTCTCCTTGGGTGAGAAAGTATTCTTGAAAGTGTCTCCGTGGAAGAAAGTAATGAGATTTGACCGAAAGGGGAAGTTGAGTCCGAGGTACATAGGACCGTATGAGATTGTGAAGAGGGTTGGTCCAGTTGCTTATCAGTTGCGTTTGCCATCTGAGCTAGAGAAGATACACGATGTATTTCATGTTTTGATGCTCCGTAAGTATAGGTCCGATCCATCTCATGTTATGCTTGTAGAGGAAATTGATTTGAATCAAGATTTGACTTACAAGGAAGAACCAGTTGAGATCCTAGCTTCTGACAGTAAGGTGTTGCGGGGTAGATCGATTGAGTTAGTAAAAGTGCGGTGGCAACGTTGAGGTGTGGACGAGGCCACTTGGGAGAGGAAGGAGGATATGGAAAGGCAGTTTCCGTATCTCTTTCAGTCAGGTAATTTCGGGGACGAAATTCCTTAAGTGGGAGAGAGTTGTAACACCCGTGTTTTGGGGTTAGGAGTTAGTCGGGTTAGCTGGTTCGAGTCGGTAAAATTAATTTTAATCAATTTGACCTTGGCTTGAGCTAATTGAGTTTTAAATAAAGATGAGGGGTCTTTTTGGTAATTTAACCAAAACAAAGAAAAAGTGGACAACCTTTTTCAAATCAAAAAGAAAGGAAAAAAAGTTATCATCTCCCCCTTTTCCCTCTCACCCGTTGGAAACCCCCAAACCCATCCAAAACCCCAAATTTACTATTCCATCAAATTTCTCCATCAATCCAAGGGCGTTTTTGAAGGTAATCACACATTTGAACTCTCCTCTTCATTCTCTACATTTACCTAGTCTTGAAATTGAAAACTACCATCTTTTAGAAAATTTCAAGTTCAAAGAAAGTTTGAATTTTTAAGGGGTTTTCCAATTGATTTTGATTTATTAAGTTGAGTTTTGGTTTAGTCTCATTAAAATACACATAATATGTTAAAATGGGTGATTTTGGGTGAAAAACCCGAAGTGGGTCCTTGTGGCCATTTTTGAAGTGTTAAAATTTGGATTTTTGGTGTGTTTTAGGGTTAGGTTGAAGGGCTGATGGTTTAGGGATGTTAGGAAAGTGTTTTGGGACCGTTTAGATGTCATTTTGGTGGTTGAAATCATGGTTTTCTTTTGGGTAATGAGGGAGCACGAAAATGAGGAATTTGGTGATTGTTTGGATTGGAAATTGTTGAAGTTTGGCTTGTACTTATGGGTTGGAGTTGGTGACTGAAATTTAGCATTGATTTGTGAGTAATGGTTGTGTTTTGATTGGCTAGAAACAAGAGGAGACATTGGAGGAGCATTGGGATCGAATCCGGGCATTTAGGAGGCTTGCTTGCTCACTTGGGTTGCTAAGGAAGGGTGGTGAGTAAAACTTTAAATTGTTTTAAAGTTGGTTCAAGTGTGTGTAGTGGATGTGTGGGAATGAGCTTGGTAGGCCATTCCTAGGTGGGAGTTAAATTGGTAGTTTAACTCCTTGATTTCCTATTGATAAATGATATGACATTGCCTACTTGTTCTTGTGAAATGTTGATTGATTTGTATGTGTGTACCTTGTTATGTATATGTGATGAGTATGTGATATAAATGGTGGATATGTGATATGGTTAAAGAAATTGGCACTAATTAACTTACCGGGTGTAAATGATCGATCATTAGGATTAGTGTGCACACAGTTGAGTCAAAACGTACGTGGCCTTGATGGCTTTGAGTCATCAAGGAGGAGTACGGTGATGTAATATTCTACCGGAAATTTATTTATATTCTACGTGATGATGAGTGGAATCCCATCCGTAGGGCATGTGGTGATGAGTGGAATCCTGCCCATGCAAGGTCCGGTGATGAGTGTAATCCCACCGAGGTAATGTTGTTGTTGAGAGTAAATCCGCACATCCGGGTAAACTAATAGTGGTCAATGATATTGCTCTCATGATTATGATGTTATGATAATTGAGATATTTGTTGTTGAGCTTAGTATGATGTGAGATGTCATATTATGACTCTTGAAAGACTAGCTAGGTTGACTTGTTGATACCTATGTATGTTGTTTGTGAGGTTAAGGATATGCATGCTTGGACCCTGCATTGTTGATGTTTTTGATTTTAGAGAACCCTCACTAAGCTTCTAGCTTACGCTCTCATTTTCAACAATGCAGATCATTAGCGTGGTGTTAGCAAGGAACAAGGCGAAGGGGCTTTCCAAGTTACTTGTTGCTCAAGTACGATTTAGCAATTAATGTGGTAGTTTAGCAATGTGGCAAGTGTGTGTTTTGTTTGAGCATTGTGTGACTCGTGGAGGTTGTTGGTGTTTATGTTTTTGTTGAATTTGTAAACCATGCTAAGCTTTGTTGGATGTTTGTGTGAGATGGTTATGCCTTAGGATGTTTAAGTTGCTTTGGTTGGCATGTAAACCATTATGTGATGAATTGTGCCATTTGGCTTTTGAGTCCTTAAGCACGCCCTTTTATGCAATGTTGCCCCTTTGTGTAAATGCCATGAATGGATTCCTCATCTTATGCCTTGTGTGTTTGAGCGTGTTTTGACATAGGGTTCATGCCTCTAGTTCATGCTTGTAAGTTTTGTGTGTTTCTTGGGGTCGTTTAAGGCCTTTGGGATCGATTAGAGACACTTAAAGATGGTTTTGGGAAGTTGCAGACAGCCAGTGTTTCGAAACGGGCTGGGCTGTTTCGGAACGGGTATGGCTCTAGGGACCCCGTATCGGAACTCGTTTCGATACGGTTTGGCCACTGTGAACCCCTGTTTCGAAACAAGTTTCGAAATACGTTGGCCACTGTGAACCCCTGTTTCAAAACCAATTTCGAAACACTTTGGCTACTGGAGGTGCCTGTTTCGAAACAAGTATCGAAACGCCTAGGCAGAATTAGGGCCCTGTTCTGAAACGGGATGGATGCGTTTCGGTACGGGTACCTGGCCTTTCTAACTGAGCCCGTGTTTCAAAACGGGTGACGATTCGATACGGGTAGTTGGAAATGGGTTTTTGGACATCTCTAATGGGTCTTAAGGGTTGGTCTTAGGCCCGGTTTGTGGTAGGGCTTTTTGTGGGCCTCGTTTTCCGCTATCGTGATCACTTAGGTAATTAAATGCATCTAGACAATATGTAAAGTAAACAAAAAATTAGGATCGCTAACCGAGGTGGAACCTTCACGGGTTTCATGTCGGTTTTCCTCGTGTAGCCTACTCGAACCGGTCAGCCGACCAGATCGGGGCGAGGGGATTACAAAAATTGATTTAAAATATTTGAATATTTAATTAAACTTTTATTGGAACTCGAAAACTCAACTCGACTTGACTCGACTCAAATTGGAAAAAATTTCAAATAAAGTTTAAGTTGTAAAATATGACGCGTTAACTCGAATAACTCAAATTTTTTTGACTTCACTCGATCGTACGCTCACCTCTATCTTAAGATATGACGCGCCAACTCGAATAACTCGAAATATTCGAATATTTTAAATCATTTTTTTTAAATGGATTATTTTTTAAAATAAAATATTTAATATTTTCATATTTAAATTACATCGAATATTTAATAACTACTTTAAATATTCAACTTAATTTAAAAAATTATATTTAAAAGAAAAAGTTATTTAAAATATTCGAATATTTAATTAATTTTTTTATAGGAACTCGAAAACTCGACTCGAATCGAAAAAATTCAAATAAAGTTTGAGTTGTAAAATATGGCGCGTCAACTCGAATAACTCGAAAATTTTTTACTCGACTCGGTCGAACGCTCACCTCTATCTTAAGATATGACACGTCAACTCGAATAACTCAAAATATTTGAATATTTTAAATCATTTTTTCTTTTAAATCACATCGAATATTTAATAACTACATTAAATATTCTATTTAATTTAAAAATATTTGATTTACAAGGAAAAATTGATTTAAAATATTTTAATATTTAAAATAGTTATTAAATATTCGAATATTTAAAAGAAAAAATATTTAAAGTAGTTATTAAATATTTGAATATTTTAAATCAATTTTTTTCTTTTAAATTGAATTGAATATTTAAAGTAGTTATTAAATATTCGATGTGATTTAAATATGAAAATATTAAATATTATATTTTAAAAATATTTGATTTAAAAGAAAAAATGATTTAAAATATTCCAATGTTTTGAGCTATTCGAGTTGACCGGTCATTTCTTACGATAGAGATGAGCGTTCGATCGAGTCGAGTAAAAAAATTTCGAGTTATTCGAGTTGACGTGACATATTTTACAACTTAAACTTTATCTAAAAAAATTTCGAGTCAAGTTTTCGAGTTCCTATAAAAATTCAATTGTAATTATTTATCATGTTACCATACTTTGGAATTTTGCTTTAAGGACCAAATTGAAAGAATGAGTAAATAACAAGGGATAAATTTAGTAAATTGTTTCGAATTAGGACTAAATTGATTAAATGTATAAATATGAAGGACTAAATGTGTTATTATACCAAATTTTATAACAAACACTTAATGGGATTTAACGTCCAGTTACAATTTTGTTATAAAATATAAAGTTTAATTGTCATTTTGTGATTTTTGAAAGTTTGGTTACCATTTTATTTTTTTTACCAAAGTTCAGTGATCGTCTGTGTACTTTACCCTAATAATTAATTTAGACCTGAAATATTAGTTCAGATTTATGTGAAGCCCATTTAAATATATTCACTATGAGTAAGTATATTTTACCGATTTGTCAAGCTGCTCATGTTTATTCTTCATATTCTTTTAAGTCATGGGTTATAGACTCACCAGGAGCACATCCTTCTTTCCTTATATTTCTCATTTCTCTCCCCTTTAAAAAAGATTAAAATTAAAAGGGAAAACTACTCCAGTGACCACCGAAGTAATTGAGATACCTATTTGAACCACCGAACTATAAAAAATGTCAATCACACCACCAAACTTATTAAATCAACCTATTTTGACCACCGCCGTTAAAAAGTTAACGGAGGGGTGACGGAAGTGCCACGTGGCAGTTAACAGGACATTTTTAAAATTACATGTTTAGTCCCTGTTATTTACTTATTAAATCAATTTGATCCTAATTTTATTTTAATTAAATAAAAATTAATCAACCAATTGGATTAATTTAATTTATTTTATTTAATATTTAATATATTTTTTCCTCCAATCAGATGGTGACACGTGTCACCACCAAGTTAAAGGAAATTTAAAGAAGAAAACAAAGAGAGCGTTGGGGTGGTTTGAACCTGGGACCAAGGGGATAAATCCCCAAGCTTTAACCATTGAAACAAACTGCTCTTAATGCTATTATTTGCACCGTTTATATACATATCTTATAGTGTAGTAAAAGTTAGGGGAAAAGAAGAGAACAAGAAGCATTATGGTGGTTCAAACCTGGGACTAAGGGGTTAATCCCCAAGCTTTTACCATTGAGCCAAACCTCTCTTAGTGAAATTATTTGCACCTTTTATATACATATCTTATAGTGCAGTAAAAGTTAGGGATAAAGAAGTAAAAATGATTGAAATACGACTCGAGCATAGATTACTTGGGATGTGTATAATCATACAAACATCCGATTTAATTTAAATCTGAAAACTATTAAATATTAGATTTAAAAGAAAAGAAATTCGATTTAAAATATTCGAATATTTTTCCTTTCTTCATATTTAAATCGAATATCTAAAAATAAATTTGATTTAAAACATTCGAATATTTTTTCTTTTTCGTAATTTTTCTCTTGCATATTTAAATATTCGAATATTTTTTCTTTTTCGTAATTTTCTCATTCATATTTAAATATTCGAATATTTTTTCTTTTTCATATTTAAATATTCGAATATTTTTTCTTTTTCGTAATTTATGTTTGAATCGTATTTAAATCGAATATTTTTTAAAATCGAATATTTAATAGTTTTCAGATTTAAATTAAATCGGATGTTTGTGTGATTATACACATCCCAAGTAATCTATGTTCGAGTCGTATTTCAACCATTTTTACTTCTTTTTTCCCTAACTTTTACTGCACTATACGATATGTATATAAAAGGTGCAAATAATTTCACTAAGAGTAGTTTGGCTCAATGGTAAAAGCTTGGGGATTAACCCCTTAGTCCTAGGTTCAAAGCACTATAATGCCCTCTTATTCTCTTCTTTTTCCCTAACTTTTACTACACTATAAGATATGTATATAAAAGGTGCAAATAATAGCACTAAGAGCAGTTTGGTTCAATGGTTAAAGCTTGGGGATTTATCCCCTTGGTCCTAGGTTTAAACCACCCCAACGCCCTCTTTGTTTTCTTCTTTAAATTTCCTTTAACCAGGTGGTGACACGTGTCACCACCGATTGGAGGAAAAAATATATTAAATATTAAATAAATTAAATTAAATTAATTCAATTAGGTGATGACACGTGTCATCATTTGATTGGTTGATTAATTTTTATTTAATTAAAATAAAATTAGGATCAAATTGATTTAATAAGTAAATAACAGGGACTCAACATGTAATTTTAAAAATGTCCTGTTAACTGCCACGTGGCACTTCCGTCACCCCTCCGTTAACTTTTTAACGGCGGTGGTCAAAATAGGTTGATTTAATAAGTTTGGTGGTGTGATTGACGTTTTTTATAGTCCAGTGGTTCAAATAGGTATCCCCAATTACTTCGGTGGTCACTGGAGTAGTTTTCCCAAATTAAAATTTATCAAAAAAAGTATATTAATGGCTAGATTTGACGTGTTACATAAGAATTGAACAGTTATAATAAAATTTAGTTTAATAATAAATTTAGTCATCAATATCATTTAGAGTTTATATTTGATACACAAATTGTGTATAAAAATTTATAAAATCATTCTTATTTAAATTAGGGTAAATTACATAAATAGTCCCCTGACTATGCTGTAATTATCTTTTGCGTCCTCTAACTATTAGAAATTACAAAATGGTCCATCGACTTAAAAAAAAGTAACAAACTGGTCCAACGCCGTTAAAAATCTAACGGCCGATGACGTATCAGTTAATATAAATTTATATAATTACATATTTAGCCCTCAAGTTCTACATTTATTTTAATTTGACCTTAATTCTAAAAAATTAACTCACATAATTTTAATAATCTACCAATTTAGTCATTTTTTTTTATTTCTCGTCTCCTTTAATTCCTCAATTCATTTAGTCCATATTTTCTATTTCTCCTCTCCTTTAATTGATATAATTGCATTAGAGTTTCATAATTTTAGCTGAATCCTTAAACTTCTTTTCATTTTCATTGAAATCCCCCTCTCTAATAAGAAAAACCCAATCTTTCAAGCAGCCCAAAGAGGAAAAACAATGGCTTCAGTGAATTTGGGTTCTTTGGTTCAACCTTACTCCATTTTCAATCAAGCTTCCAGATCCAAGTCATCTCCTTTACCCATATACTTCCTTTTCAATCCCTCCAAGAATCTTTCGTTTTTTTTAAACAATAATTGAACAATTATATTGCTATCATGAAATTCAAAATCAAATGGAACCCGAAACCACAAGAACTGCGACTCATTATTTTTACACTTGTATCTTATACATATCCATATATAAGAATGATCTTATACAGGAATGATCCTCTAATGACTCCCCAAACTCATGGAATCCGAGTGAAATCGAATGCTTTCGTGTTGGGCACATATCAATGTCCAAGTAAGCAATAATAAGCAGTTTGCTTACGCCAACCATCCCTAATTTAGCATCTCATTAGCATTTTAGCAAAAAAAATAAACTTGACATAAATGGCAAGATGGAAAAGCATAAGTTTACATGTTAGGATCTGACTCGAATCAATTAGTTTTCCATCATCTTCAACCCCCAAAAAATGATGCTTTAATTCTCTTCCTTCGATTTCATCAGTCATTACCAAAGAAGACACTATCGAGGAAGAAGAACAGAGCCCTCAAGCACCAATTTTTTTATTTCAAATCATACATGTTTCACAGGCCAACTCGATTAACCAAGCCACAGAGTCATCTGTTTCACTTCGTGACCCTGTTAAAATCCATGAAGTAATGTGCTACTCTCTTTTAGCCGGCGGCAAAAGGGTTCGTCGTCTTGTTCTTTGTTTAACGATTTTGTGGTGAAAATAAATTGAAGAATTAAAGGAGAGGAGAAATAGAAAAGAAGATGGACTAAATTGATAGATTATAAAAATTATGTGGTTTAATTTTTTAAAATTAGGGTCAAATTAAAATAAGTGTAGAACTTGAGGGCTAATTATGTAATTATATCAATTTATATTAACTGACATTTTGATCAGTCGTTAGATTTTTAACGGCGTTGGATCAATTTGTTACTTTTTTTAAGTTGAGGGACCATTTTGTAACTTCTAATAGTCAAGGGACGAAAAAGATAATTACAGCATAGTCGGGGGACTATTTATGTAGTTTACCCTTTAAACTATAAAATCTAAAACTTAAATCTAACCATAACATCCTAAATCTTAAACTTTAAACCCTAAACTCTAAATTCTAAATGATACAACATAAACCTCTAAAACCTAAAATTAAAAAACTTGTATAAATTAAAGTTTACACAAGTTTATATATCACAGTATTTCCCATTATTTAGACCTTATTCTTGCCCTCAATCTTTATTTTTTATGGTTTTCGACCTACTAGTGGACTAATTCAGACCGGGGTTTGCATATGCCCATTATGAGGAGTGGGGACGACCCTTCTAACCCAATTTTTTTTCATTTACAACATCAGAATTCGAACATACCTTGCTTAAGGAATTTAATTCATCATCCTACTAGATCTACTTGTTGTTGGTAGAAGATTTTTTTCATTGTCTTATATTATTTTTATAATATTTATTATTGTGACATAAAAATAAAATAATCTCATATAAACTGTAAAATAGAAGTGAACGAAGTTGGTGAGATATTATACTTGAGTTTTTATTTTTTTAATTTATAATAAAAGCTATAGTAATTTTGAAGTCGGATTGCTTACGATCTAACTAAGAACAGTATTTTAATTTTTTGAATTAAAAAATAAAAACCCCATGGAAATCACTCCAACTATGAGCAATGTTTTTAATTATTTCCTAAACCCAACTTTTAATTCGCATTCCATAAGGCCACTCAACTTTTAAATCGTATTCGATTAGGTCCCTCCCTTTAATTCCGTTAAAGTTTACGTGATTTTTCTTAATAAAAAAATAGGTAAACTACATCAATCATCACCCAACTTTCTTCCCACTCCTATTTTGATCACTAGAGTTTAACAATTTAATAAATTAACTTTCGAATTGTTCATATTTTGGTCACTCTCAAATGACATGGTTATACAAATAGAAAAATTCGATTAATCTTTTAAAAAATCTGGGTAATGATTTTTTTACTTTGCTTATTAAATTTACCATATTTGATATTTTAATACGCTAAGTAAAAAAATATTACTCGAATAAAATATTCTATTTAACCGGTCAATCGATTATCCGATTTAATTTGTACAATATAAGATCGAGAATTGAATAATCTGAATTTGGCACTTAACCAAAATAATTTTTAAGACCAATCGAACCCGATTCGGTACCAAAATAAAATAATATATTTTAAAAATTTATACCGAAATTGGGTTCAACTAATCATTAAAAAATATTTTCGTTCAAAAAATCATTACCCAGATTTTTTAAAAGATTAATCAAACCCGATTTCGGTACAAATTTTTAAAATAATTTTTAAGGATTAATCGAACCCGATTTCGGTGAAAAAATTAAAATAAATTATTTTATTTTGGTACCGAAATCGAGTTCGATTAATCCTTAAAAATTATTTTGGTTAAAAAATCATTACTTGGATTTTTAAAAGATTAATCAAACCTGATTTCGGTACAAATTTTTAAAATAATTTTTAAGGATTAGTCGAACCCGATTTAGGAAAAAAAATTATTTTATTTTGGTACCGAAATCAAGTTCGATTAGTCCTTAAAAATTATTTTGGTTAAAAAAATCATTACCCGGATTTTTTAAAAGATTAATCGAACCCGATTTCGGTACAAATTTTGAAAATAATTTTTAAGGATTAATCGAACCCGATTTCGGTAAAAAAAATTAAAATAAATTATTTTATTTTGGTACCAAAATCGGGTTCGATTAGTCTTTAAAAATTATTTTGGTTAAAAAATCAGTACCCAGATTTTTTAAAAGATTAATCAAACTTGATTTCGGTACAAATTTTTAAAATAATTTTTAAGGATTAATCGAACTCGATTTCGGTAAAAAAATTTAAAATAATTTTTTTATTTTGGTACCGAAATCGGGTTCGATTAGTCCTTAAAAATTATTTTGGTTAAAAAATCATTACCCGAATTTTTAAAAGATTAATCTATCCCGATTTCGGTACACATTTTTTAACCAAAATATTTTTTAAGGATTAATTGAACCAATTTCGTTAATTTTTTAAAAATAAATTATTTTATTTTGGTACCGAAATCGGGTTCGATTAGTCTTTAAAATTTATTTTGGTTAATTGCTAAATTTCAGATTATTCAATTCTCGATCTTATATTGTACCAATTAAATCAGATAATCTATCGGCCGATTAATTGAATTATTTTATTTGAGTAATATTTTTTTACTTTTCTTATTAAAATATCAAATATGGTAAATTTAATAAGAAAATTTAAAAAAATCATTACTCGGATTTTTAAAAGATTAATCAATTTTTTTATTTGTATAACCATGTCATTTGAGAGTGACCAAAATATGAACAATTCGAAAGTTAATTTATTAAATTGTTAAACTCTAGTGACTAAAATATGAGTGAAAAGAAAGTTGGGTGATGATTGATGTAGTTTACCCATTTTTTATTAAGGAAAAGCACAAAAACTTTAACGGAGTTAAAGGGAGGGACCGTATCAAATGTGATTTAAAAGTTGGGTAACCTTATCGAATGCGAATTAAAAGTTAGGTGACCTTATTGAATACTTTTAAAGTACGATGACTAAAATGAATCTACCCTAAAAATTCGGTGACTATGTAGTTTACTCTTTTTTAATTCAAAAAATCAAAACATTGTTTATAGTCGGATTGTAATCAATCCGATTTTAAAATCATAGCAGTTTTTACTATAGATTGAAAAATGAAAACCCAAATACACTATTTTGGATAATAAAAAACTCAAGTACAATTAGGGGTGAGCGTTCGATCGAGTTGAGTAAAAAAAGTTTGAGTTATTCGAGTTGACGCGTCATATTTTACAACTCAAGTTTTCGAGTTCCTATACAAATTTAATTGTAATTATTTTTCATGTTATAGTACAACTTGATTCTAATTTAAACGACTTTCTCTAATCATATAAGATATGCATACATATTTCTTTCACATGTGGCATATATATATAGAGAGAGAGGATACGTTTACACAATGTGAAACTTAAAGAGTTATACACGTTTTTTGGACCGTTGGATGAGTGAAACCAATGGATGAGATTAACAGTAAACATGTGAAGATTATCACTTGGAAGAAAAAAAAGTTAAGAGCTAACTTGAGCCATCCATTTCCCCCATCTAACGATCCAAAAACGTGTAAAACTTAAAGCGTTTTACACTGTGTAAGTTGATCATAACTCATATATATTATAGGAAAAATTGAGGAACTCAACTCGAACTTAAAAATTAATCCACTAATTACTAAAATTTTTAAGTTATTTCAGTTATTCGCATTTTCATTTTACAACTTAAATTTTATTTAAAAATTTTTCGAGTCAAGTCAAAACAAATAGAATTTTTTCGCCTCAATTCAAATCGAAAAATTCAAATTTTTAATAAAATTTTGCTCACCCCAAATACAATATCCCACCAATTTTACCGACATGAACTGTCACACGACTTGTCACATCAAAAAAATAGAAAGGTTAATGGTTTAATCAACAATTTCACTAGATACGGAACAATTAAAATTAAATAATTAATTAAGATCCAAATTTAGCTTAAAATGAAAGCGAAATTTAATAAAGGATAAATACACTCTATGTCACTTAATTATATGTTTGGTTACAAATATCTTTTAAAGTTATAATTTAGTCACTCAGTTTAATTTTTTTTACAAATATGTCACTTCACCTTAAAATTGAAACATGGTCTAGTATAATATTGGTTTTTGTCCTTAAAATTTGCACATTTTATCAATTTGGTCGTAATTTAAAATAATTCATTAAATTTAACCTTTCATATTTAAAATTTTTTACATTGCACCATCCGACCATTTGTCACACTTTTTGCTAATGTCCATATTGATAGTTTTACAAATGAGATAACTTGATGGACATAGTTACTTCACTATTGGACAGCTGAAACACTAATGAAACACTCATTGTGACCCTAACGCCGTCGGCAAGTAGATCTAATCACTTCACTAATGAAAATTTTAAATATGAAAGGTTAAATCTATTGAATCATTTCGAATTATAACCGAACTAATAGAATGTATAAGTTTTCGATGACTAAAATTAATATCATACCAAGTTACACTAGATGTTAGTTTGTAACAAACTTTTAATTGAATGATTAGATTGTAACTTCTAGAAGAAAAAGCGATTCATTTGTAACCAAACACGAATGACTTGGGGTCTTTTATCCATTAACAAAATATGTAAATGTGGAAATCTTTAAACCAATCATAATAATCCTAAATTAAAACATTTAAGATCTGGACACTAGTTTTAAAACATTTGATCAAATTAACCCATTATTAATTGATTTGATTCGGCTTTGTATTATTAGTAATTTTTTTTTTGAAAGAGAGAAGGGCCTCGTTAAAAACCCCCTTCGTACCTAAAGTCGAGACTTAGGCATTGGAAGGAGGAAAAGAGTGCCCGATTTTATTACTTTAAACTGCTTTAATCAGTTTGTATTATTAGTAATTATACCATGTATTAACTGTTGCAACTTTTTGTCTTGATTTTAGGGTTTATAGATATTAAACTAATTTAGGACTTAGGATTTTAGATATTAGAATTTAAGGATTGTGATTACAATTTAGGATTTAAGGTTAAAATTTAATGTTTATAGGTTAAAACATAAGTCCTTAACATCTTATCCTAAAATCTAAACCTTAAATTCTAACCATTATCTCTTAATTCTAAACTCTAACCCTAAACCTTAAACTAAATTCCTAAATCCTAAAACTAAGAGACTTAAAACTAAAAATTTCCACGGTAAGTGGATAAAATATTTTTCCATATATTATCGTTTACGCTGATAAATTGTTGGCATGAATCACTAGCGGGAAATTTTGTTAGTTTGACAGTTTACAAACTGCTTTATCTCTCCCGCATGAAAAGATTAAAAAAAAGCGTTATAACGTTTGTTAACGACCAAATGGAAATTCTCTCCCCAATATACAAACATTCAGAATAGGAATGACAACAGGCCGAATCTGATCGGATTCAGCTGGATCCAAATTCAGACATATTTTTATATCCTGAATTTAGACTCGTTCCGGATCTGTGGCTCTAGAAGATGAGTATAAAATTCAACCGTCTCTCTCTAATCTCTATATATAAAATATTTATATATATTTTAAACGTCATTTTAAAACTAAAGTTGGCTTTTCTATAAACGGGTCCATGTTTGAATCTTAGTGTCAGATCCGTACTTTAATTAGAGGGTCTAAATCCGGCCCGAATCATCGGGTCTACGGATTCGGGTCAGGTCCAGGATCCATTGTCACCCCTATTTCAGAGCAAACATCAACATACAAAATGAGAAGGAAAATAGAGATCAAATCATAGGATTATTGATGAAAGTGGGTACCGTTACTCATCTTCCTTATCACATATTTTATACAAATTGCTCATTATTACAAACCCATGGGGAGAAACAAGAATTTCATTTGGGGGGCACAATTCATAAAGGAACCAACAACTGGAAAACGTGGGAGGGGTAATTACAGGCAACTCCATCTCATCATCATCATCATCTTCATTGGCTTGTTTTAATGGAGATTCATACAACATATCCAGCCTTTAGCTTCATCGCTTTATGTTTGACAAAGAAAGCTGACAGCACACTTTTGCTCCTAACAGGTGGGCGTATAATCTGACGGTTTGGGTTATCGAATGACCTGAATGCTGTCAAAGGTTTGGAACCCTCTAATTCCTGCCAAAAATAAGTAAATAACAGGGATTTTATATATAAACATTCAAAGCAACAAAGTATATAGGATTATCCACCAGAAATCGCAATTGGAAAATGAAACGAAAGACCTCACTAACCAAATATCAATTGATATACCAAAAGGAATCAAGATAAATAAATCAATGCTAGTGTTAACATAGAAGCATCCATTTAAAGGACATCAGGCATGTATGTATTCTTGGTGATTTAAGCATTACCCTTTGTATGATACCCAATGATGGCACCAGTGCATTAGACGCAGGAAAAGGTGCTGGTGCAGACTTTGTCCTTGCATCATCTCCATTTTCTGCCAGAATTGTAGTCAAAATACAAGTCTTATCATCAAAAGCCTTTTTTTCTTTTTCTTTTTCATTTTTTTCTATCATCAAAAGCCTTTTATTAACAATACTAAATGAGCTACTAGTCTAACATACATACCCACAAATTGGAAAACCTCAGAAGCGGCACCCGAAGGTTTTGAGATTTCATTGCTGCATGGTAAGCAATGTTAATAACTTGTTGCCTCAGCCGAACATTAGAAGAACACACTGGAAGGAAAATCTACATTCGACATAGAATTTTTAAGCCAAACTAACCTCGCTAAAGGTTGTGAAGTCCCTTTCAAAGTAGACTTGGTTTCTGAAGATAAGTGCCACGAAAGAGTTTTTGATGCAGGTGTATCTATAGTTAAAAACATTTAATCAGTACTTGCCTTCATCCTATAAGAAAGTATATTGCTAAAATGCAGAAAACAACTAAAATTAGATGAGTTCCTGCCTGCTAAGAAACACTATACCTGAAGGCTGAAGACGAGAATTAGCCTGAAAATAGTTTTGCCTAGCATCTGTGGGTACCTGAGGACTAAAATGTACCTTCTTGCTGACAGAATCTGGCTTAGAGAAAAATGCAATGGAAGAGAAGCAAAAAAAAAAAAAAAAAAAACAGGACAAAACGGAAAGGGAAATGAGAAAACTTCCAACCCAGTAATTAGTTTCCAGGAAAGGGGGGCCTCAATCAACTACTCTTACTTGGTAAAATGTAATGCTTGTGATGTCTTGGGATAAATGCCAACAACTGCTGCTGCCTGAGACCTTCTTTATCCGTGTATGTTTGGCATGTAAGAAGTTTCTAATATTAACAAACTTAAATTAGTTAAGGCCCTCCATTCAATATAATTTTGTACTAGCATATTAAACAAGAGAAGTACAAAGAGATTACCTGATTTAAACAAGATGCCTTTAGCTCTATGGTTGACACTTCCAGTGTTTGCTGCTCAAGAAGATCAGTTAACTTGTAAGCTACAGTGCCGAGGTGATCAACAGCATTAACAAGAGCCCGTACAGCATAATCTTTCAGATTGTCCAGTACCCTAACAAATGTATTCCACATAGAAAAAAGTGGCATTATGAGAAGAGAACAATGGAAGTAAACCAAAAACAAGCAAATGCATAAGCATGCTAGCTTGATTAAAGAAAAAACCCATCACAGAGACATTTTGTGCAAATCGATCATGTTCTAAAGTCATTCATGGTATTGCTTGCATGAAAATGGAAAGGCTATGACACAAACAATGAAGGAACTAAGCACGTTTTACGGTAAAATAGGTAGCCTTACTGCCCTTACATCTGCTTCTGCTCATTATTGAGATAAGACTTTTCACAGTATTCTGCAGCTGAATAAAGTTGAGGCCTTAAGTTCTTGAGCTCCTATAAAACACAAGGGTCCAACTTATCAATTAGTATAACAATGAAATGCTGGAAAGTTTCAAAATGCATGAGCTCAAAAATTCATTAAATCAAACAAGAACAACAAATTAGCAAACCATATAGAAGTCTCAACTTTTGCAGATATTGTATTCAGATGCACGGATTTTCCCATTTTCTCCTAAAATGACATTCTTACATTGTAGCACATAATGGACTTGAAACTCGAAAGAGGTTTCCCATTGCCTCATTCAATTCAATTTGCTTCCGGGTTCCGAAATGCTCTGGCTCTAAAGTCTAAACTCATGAATGGAAATCAAGCAAGCACTGTTCTTCAATAAACACAAGAAGAGTCTATATCTAACTTACCATAGATCCATCCATTGCTATGACTCTACTTTCTAGCTTTGGAAGATATCTAACTTTTAACTCGGTCATAAATGCTACGATCCACTAATACTAAACCGTGAAGTCTTCTGATTAAGACGCCAATATATATATAACACAAATTTTCAAAGGGAAACAAAGCGATTTTCTTTATTCATGTCATTTTCTCTCCCCTCACATTTCCCGATAGCAATCAACCGGTGACTTATAAAGTCAACTAAAAAAACAAATCAAAATCTTAACAAAATTAAAATCAAAATTAGAAAGATATCCAGATCTGGTTCGAAAAACAGAAACTAGTAATGAAGAAATGAACCTGCAAAGCTTTAACGAAGCTCTTGCTACGCTCCATGGAGACCTCGTCGAAGGTCATGGCGGGATCATCAGGCCTGTGAAACTCCAGCTCCATTAAGTCACCTTCTCTTATTAAATTTCGAGGATCAAAATCTCAAACCCCTAAACCTCAAAAAAAGAAAAACGAAAATTGAAGAATTCGAGCACCAAAAAAGAAGTGAAATTACAGTTAATAAATGAATAGAGATTTGGGGGTTAGGTTTTTGGTGGAATAGCTAAACAAACTTGAAAAAGAAAAGAGAAAGTAGAAAATAATAATTTAAACTGGAATGAAAGGAAAAGTGAAGTGGAAGCAATTCCAGGGAATTGTTGGAATAGAAATTTTGGAGTTAATAGCAAGGGAAAATGACTTCCCACCGAGAGAAACAGAGCGTTTCTACTGTTGTCTTTAATTCCAAGGTGGTAGCGGTTAATGCGGTGGTTGAGTTGACACTTGACTCACTTCACTCGATCCGTATCGGTGATTCCATTTCATTGTTTTCAAGTTTTTGACTTTATATGGGCCATCTAGATTCTCCATTTCAAGGTTTTTTAATATTTCTATCTAATAAATATAAGGATGTGTCTGACACGTTTTGACGAACACCGATGAATATTATTAACGACGAGTGAAGTTTATCGGTGTTCGTCGTTAGTGGTGTTCGTCGGTACTCGTCGAGTGTGGCAGAATTTTATTAAATATAATAATATTTTCATTTAATGGTAATATTATATTCATATTAATATAAAATTATTTTAAATATATAATGAATTTTTGTGTAGATCCAATTTAGATAAATA
Source organism: Hibiscus trionum (assembly GCA_030270665.1). Classification (NCBI taxonomy): domain Eukaryota; kingdom Viridiplantae; phylum Streptophyta; class Magnoliopsida; order Malvales; family Malvaceae; genus Hibiscus; species Hibiscus trionum. Next base: position 4,455,953 of record BSYR01000012.1, read on the forward strand.
ATCACTTGTTGATTTAAAGATCCGATATCCTTATTGTCAAAAAAAAAATCCAATATATTTTAGTTCATGAACATATTCATATGCATTTCATTCTGTGGACAAAATAAAAAGTATAATATTAATGAAAAATAAATTTAATGCTTCTGAAAATTTTGAACTTTAAAAAAATCAAATTAGTCTTTTGATTTTTTTTCATTCAATTGAACCTTCAAACTAAAAAAATTAATATATAATAATATTTTTTAATTATAAAATAATATATTTTGATAAATAGTATTCATAGTTAGTAATCAATGTATTTTTATCATTCTACTCGAGTAAAATGTAATATTTGTGTTTGATTTTTAATTTATATAAACACACTCACACCTATAAACTAAATTATTTGAACCTGAATTATCTAGTTAAAACACGTTACCCTTCTTCACCAAGAGATAACATGTTTTTATTTTTTTTAGTTTGAAAAGTGGGTGCAAGTAGTTAAGCTCATGTTTCTCCCTTATTTTCAAATTTTTTATGAGTTTGTTTAACTATGACCCTAATTTAAAATTATTTTTTTTGAACTGGTAGAGTTGATATTTATTATTAAAACAAACATAAAGCTATTACAAATTAAAGACGGGGACACGAAACGCCACCGTTTATTAGAAACAAAACGTGCGAAAATAAAATAGAGAAAAGATCAGCTCAACCGACAGCACCTCTTCAAGACACCCACAACGGAACAGTGGGAAAGATGCAAATGAAGATATGAAGAGGATGAAGCATGCAATGGTTCCAGAGATGCAGAAATCAGGAATAAGCTCTGGAGATGGTTCTACAAAATCAATCCGAAGGTCGCTCCCACCTCCGATCAGCCAATACAGCCGATTCGACAGCCGGCAGAGCCTCTTCGATCCATACCCTCGACGCACTGAAATTCCTACCGTGACGAGACAAGATGTGTGTCGGAGAATTGCCAGCTCTGCGGATGTGCGAGAATCTCAGGTTAGTGAAACCCACGCTTCTATTCAAAATATTTCTCAGTCTCACACTAAGCAGCGATTTGTCCATTTTTCTGGAGATGAGTTTCGAAATGACGGAGAGAGAGTCACCCTCGACTATGACCTTGTGAAACCCCAAATCGGAGAGAAGGGAAACCGCCTGGTCACACGCCGTTGCTTCTGCCTGCTCCGGGTCGGCAATGAACCGGTTCGGGTAAGTACTCGCTGCCATGATGTACCCTTCTGAATTTCGAATTACAATATCCGAAACTGATGAGCCTGTAGATTTATCAAAACTAGCATCAAAATTTGCCTTGATAAAATCAGTAGGAGGGGGGTCCATTTTACATCGGGGGAATAGTTAGTGCTTGAGACATTAGGAGCCTTAGCTTCAGATTCCAACACAAAAACTTTAATAAAACGAATAACCTCTGAAGCATTCTGATTGCACCCTTCATGAACAATCTTGTTCCGTAGCCCCCAAATAGCCCAAAGAGATGTGGTAAAAACCTTCCGATTATAAAGAGTTACTGAATCAAATAGTGTAGCAAACCACTTGATAAAGTTCTGTTCTGGGGGAATACTGAAGTTGTCAATGCCCAGACCCAACAAAACTTCATGAACACTCATAGATAAAATGCATAGTAGATTCAGTACCATTTGCACATAGAAAACACTGAGGAGAGACATTTATGTTTCTGGTTCTGAGATTGGTTGAGGTAGAAATAAAATTATGAATGAAGCGCCAGAAAAAGATACGCACCTTAGATGGCAAAGGCAATGACCATAATGCTTTACTGAATTTTGACAACCTGTAACGCCCATGTTTTGGGGTTAGGAGTTAGTGGAGTTACGGTTCGAGTCGGTAAAATTTAATTAAAATTAATTCAACCTTAATTTGGACCTATTTGAGCTTTAGAAAAAGGGGAGGGACCAATGTTGTAATTTTACCCAAACGTTTTAAAAAGCAAGACCACTTTTAATTAAAAGTTGTCTTCTCTTTCCCCCATATCCCCCACCAACGTTAAAACCCTCTTCAAACTCTCTCCAAACTCAAGCTACTATTCCATTGAATATCTTCTTCAATCCAAGGTCTTTTTGAAAGGTAAAATCATTTTCTTACTCTCCTCTTCATCCTTTAACTACCCATGGTTTTAGACTTAAAAACTATGAACTTTGGAAAACTAGGGTTTGGTTAAAGTTTGGGTTTTTATGGTGATTTTCATTTTGTTTTGGAATGGTAAGTTAAGTTTTGTTTTAATCACATCAAGATATTCAACATATGTTAATTTGGGTGGGTTTTATTGAAAACCCGAAATGGGTTCTTGGAACCATTTTTGGGAGGTCAAAACTTGGGTTTTGGGGAGGTTTAAGGTTGAAATCGAAGGGCTGTTGGTTTATATATGTTAGGAGGGTGTTTTGGGATCACTTGAGAGTCTTTTGGATGTTTGAAAGTGGAGTTTTCAGCCAAGGTTTGAGGGAGTACGAATTTGATACATTTGGGGGTTTATTTGATTGGAAATGTGGATGAAGTTAGTTTAAGCTCTAAAGTTGAGTGTTGATTGAATGTTAGCATTGATTGTGGTTGTTGGTTGTGTTTTTGGTTGGCTAGAAGCAAGAGGAGTCATCGAAGGAGCATTGGGACCGAATCCGGGTTCGTAGGAGATTTGTTCGGTTGCTAGGGAAGGGCGGTGAGTGGCTTCAAACTTGTTTTAAAGTTTGGTTCGAGTGTGTGTAGAGTGTGTGTGTGGAATGTGCTTGGTAGGCCATATCCTTATTTCAAGTTGTTAATTCTAGCCTTTGATTTCATTAAATGCTATTGTGTATTTGCCTATCTATGCTCTTGTGGATTGTGGTTAAATTGGTGCATGTATATCATGAAATGTATATATGTGATGAGCATGGAATGTGCTTGATAATATATGATGTGGTTATGAAAATTGGCACTAAATAAATTACCGATTGTAAATGATCGATCATTAGGATTAGTGTGCACACAAATTGAGTAAAACGTACGTGGCCTTGATGGCGTTAAGTCATCAAGGAGGAGTACGGTGATGTAATATTCCACCGGAAGCTTTTATATATTTCTACGGGATGATGACTGGAATCCCATCCGTAGGGCATGTGGCGATGAGTGGAATCCCGCACATGCAAGGTCCGGTGATGAGTGTAATCCCACCGAGGTAAAGTGTTGTTGAGATTTAAATCCGCACAATCGGGGTAATTGAAAGTGGCCAATTATCTTGTTCATATATTGTGATATATGGTGTTGATGTATGACTGTTGATATTGATGCTTGATGCTTAGTATGATGTAAGATGCCATATTATGCCTCTTGAGAGACTAGCTAGGTCTACTTGTGAAATTGCCAATGCATGTTCGATATGTGGTTTAGGGATTACATGCTTGAACCCTGCATTGTTGATGTTTTTCGTTTTAGAGCACCCTCACTAAGCCTGTAGCTTACGCTCTCAATGTTCAACAATGCAGATCATTAGCGTGGTGTTAGCTCGGAGCAAGGCAAGAAGGGTTTTCCAAGTTTGTGGCTCAAGTACGGTGGTTAATTTTGTATTAGATAGCAATGTGGCAAGGGTTTTTGTATGAGCTATGTGTGAATCATGTTTGTCGATGTTTGGATTGACTATGTTTTGTAAAGCATGATACGCTATGATGAATGTTTGTGTGTGGTGACATGTCTTCAGATGTTTAGGTTTCTTTGTTGATGGGTGCAAACCTCAAATGCTTATCTTGTGCCTTTTAAGGCTTTTGAGTTCCATGTATGACCTTAATGTTGAATTGCCTTTTGTTGGAATGCCATGTATGGAAGCCTTGTTCCATGTTTGAATGCTTATGTTGCTTGTATGGTTTGGGCATCACCTTGTGTTGAAATGTGCCTTTGGTTTCAAGTTAAAGCATGCTTATTTGGATGGTTTGCCATAGGATTGATGTTAGTGTGTTGGTTGAGGTTTTAGAGGGATTTAGGGGCATCCTTGTGCCTTAAATCAGCTAAAACTTGTAAGTTCGTAGCAGGGGTATCGATACGGTTGGACCCGTATCGATACGAGCTTCTTGTTTCAGGCCACGCGTTTCGATACGCGAGGGGGGCGTATCGATACCTTTTTGGTCACTGAAGTTACTGTCCATTTCGGTATCGATACGGGCCTCTGGCGTACCGATACGGTCTTCTTAGCGTTGACCGTGAGTAGTTGACCGTTGAAGAGAGTATCGATACACTCCTTGGGCATATCGATACGATCTCCACGGGTTGACTCTGACCAGTTGACCTAGTCAAGGCGTATCGATACACTCATTAGGGGTATCGATACCGCATGCAGTTTAAGTTTAAAATTGGATTGTTAAATATTGTTTTGGGTTCGTTTGATTGACTCGTGTATGATGTTCCGCTGTTTGATCACCTAGGATCTAATACTCCTCTAGACAAGATTAAAATGAAAGAAAAAAAATAGGGTTACTAACCGAGGGGAAACCTTAACGGGTTTCACTTCGGTTTTCCCCGTGTGGCCCACTCGGACCGGTCATCCGGCCAGACCGAGACGAGGGGGTTACACAACCAATCCTCATAAATACTTGTTGGATGCATATGTGGACGAAGATCGACATTGACGAGCCATTTATACCCACTACGGACGGTATAGCAACCCGAAGGATCACCCCTCCAACATATCGTATCCGCGCAATGAAAAGAAGGCAAAGGTATAGACAAAATACAGTCTGCCTGATGGGGTAGAAAAATAGATTGGACCAACTCTGCATTCCAGGTATTATTGTCTATATTGATCAGATCATTAACCCTGAGATAATTAAAATTGGGATTAACCCCCTGAATTTTACCACTTGCAGCATCGGGAACCCAAGCATCCTCCCAGATACGAATGAGATCACCACTGCCTACCCGCCACCCAAGCCCTTGTTCCAGAAGACCTTTAGAGCACTAAATGCTCTTCCAAGTATATGAAGGGTAAGATCCCAACCTTGCATTCATAAAGTTGCCATTCGGAAAGTATTTTCCTTTCAAAACTCTAGACAGTAGACTTATTGAATTTTGAATTATGTTCCGACCTTGTTTGGCTAGAAGTGCTATGTTCAACTTAGCTAGGCTCCGAAAACCTAAGCCACCGTCTTTCTTCGGTAAACATAAAGTACTCTAGCTAGCCCAATGTATACCCTTTTTCGTTGAACTGTTACGCCACTAGTATCTATTCATAATCAGTTCCAAATCATTGCAGAGTGATTTTGGAAACAGAAAACACTGCATAGCAAATAAGGGAACTGCTTGTAAAACTGACTTAATAAACACCTCTTTCCCTCCAATAGATAGATCTCTTAGGCTCCAATTATCAGTATGCGTGTGCAACTTGTCTCTGAGGGATGCGAAAGCTTCCTTCTTCTGACAACCAACCATATTTGGAAGGCCTAGATAGCGTTCAGGGTTTGTAGACACTCGAACTCGAAATAATCCACTAATAGCATTTTTTAGGGCAAGCGAACAATTGCCGCTGAAAAAGATGGATGATTTTCCATAGTTGACATGTTGGCCCGACACAGATTTATAGGATGAGATAAGATCCTTCAACCGAGCCGCCTCATCTAAAGTGTTCTAACCAAAGAGTATGCTGTCGTCAGCAAAAAATAAATGAGTAATAGGAACCCCGAATCGACCTGCTTTAGTACCTTTAATAGATCCAGTGGACTTAGCAACATTGAGGATCGAAGATAGTCCCTCGACACAAAGTAAAAAAAGGTAGGGGCTAAGAGGATCCCCCTGTCGAATACCACAAGTGGGGGAAAAGGAATCACTTACTGATCCATTAACAATAACCGAATACGACACCTAAGTCACACAGTGCATTAAGGTGGAGACCCATGTATCATCAAAGCCTAGCGGTAACATCATAGCACGCAAAAAGCCCCAATTAACCTTATCATATGCTTTGGCCATATCTAATTTCAACGCAAAAGCACCCTTCATTCCTGATCGCTTAATTTTCATTGAATGTAATAATTCATAAGCGATTAAAATATTATACGTAATAAGTCTGCCAGGGACGAAAGCGCTTTGGGATTGGTCAATACACTTATCAAGAAGAGAGCGGAGTCTATTAGCTAAAACCTTAGCATAGATCTTATAAAAAACTTGGCAGAGACTTATAGGGCAGAATTTATCCATCGATGAAGGAGCAACCACCTTTGGAATCAAAACAATATTAGTCTTGTTTATGCCCTCAAGACTTGCGGATCCGGAGAACAGCATATTACAGAATTGGACTAAATCGGCACCCACAATGGACCAATACTGTTGGAAAAAGAGTGCAGGGAAGCCGTCCGGGCCAGATGCCTTCAAAGGAGCCATACTTTTTACAGCCGAGAGGACTTCTTCGGGTGAAATTGGCTGATTGAGATTAGTATTGTCACTAACAGTGATAGATGGCCTCACCATATTAAGAACATTAGATGGATCGGAAACAGGAGTAAAAGAGAAAATAGAACCAAAATGATCTTTAGCAAGTTCTAAAAGATCCAACTCATTCTCCACCCAAGTGCCATCATTCCGTTTAAGCCTCCTGATAGTGTTTTTTCTCTTTCGAAACGAAGCCCATTTATGGAAAAAAGGACGTATTCTTATCCCCTTCTGGAATCAATTCTCCCGAGCACGTTGTTCCCAAAAGAGCTCATCTTTGTCTGATTCCATATTTAAAGCCAATTTGACCTCAAGGATCTCTGCCAAATTATCATCACTGGGGTCTTCTGAAGAAAGCTGCTCTAAGCGACTAGTTAGAGCAGTTGCTGATATTTTCCTCCGCGAATTTAGTGTTCGACACCAGCTCTTCAAAGCACAGGATACATCCGAAAGTTTGGAAACAAAATCCCCTTCGGACCCGGACCACGTAGATTGGATAATACCTTCAACATCCCCTTCCAGAACCCAATTCGCATCAAATTTGAAAGCCAAACTAGCATCCCTTGTGATAGGTGAATCCGTGGTGTTAATAAGGATCGGGCAATAGTCCGATATAGTATAGGAAAGATATTTTACCGAATGAGATGGGAAAGTGGAAAGCCAACTGGAATTAGCCATACCCTTATCCAGTCGCTCCCGTATATTATTCCGTGCTAGACGCCCTTTCTCCCAGGTATACCAGCGACCAGAGTAGCCCAAATCTGAAAGATCACAGTCCGACATAGCCGCACGAAAGGAATTCAATTGTTGTTGAGATCGAACACGGCCACCCATTTTTTCATTAGCATATAAAACTTCGTTAAAATCCCCCGCAACCAGCCACGACATACTGGGATCAGTGTTGAGAGATCTGAGAAAGTTCCAAGAATGAATTCTTTGGCTTGTAATAGGATTACCATAGAATCCTGTGAATCTCCAAGTATTTGCTGAGTCTAAATCAGTAATATGAACATCAATGTGTGAAGATGAAAAAGAAATCAAACTAATATTAACATCATGTGTCCAAGATAAAGAGAGACCACCACGTGTACCATCCGCAGCCACCTCAATACCATTTATAAAACCACATCTCTGACGAATCCGTTTCATACGCAAATCAGAAACTTTAGTTTCCATCAGAAACAGCACATGGGGACGAATACTACGCATTTTCGACCGTAGTCGTCTAGCAGCCCGTAGCTTCCCCAAGCCACGGACATTCCAACTTACAATTTTCATTGCGACTGGCGGGCCTGTGAGACAAGGCCGGCCAATGAGTTTGAAGAAGCACCAGATGAATCAACTGACTTAGAAACATCAAGTGTAGCGGGTTGGACTCTTTTGCGTTTGGACCCATCAATAGAGTCCATTGGATTATCTTCATTAATCTGGTCCATGGTGACATCCATAATGGGGTTGGGCCCAACAAAAGCACCACACAGGTCCATTGAGAAAGACAAAGATGGTGGAAAAAAGGAAGGAACATTAATCTGCTTATTTGCTGTTACATTGCTGGTGGGAGGAAATTGAGGAAAATTTGTGATATCCTTGCCAGGCATTGATCGAGCGTTACCATAATTGACATTAGACAGGTTCCCCAAATTACGCCCTCCTATTAACTCCGGCTCTCTCAACCAAACACTGGTCGGAGGTGTAGCACGGCGAATCGGAGCTCGCAAAGACAAATCCCAGTCCCTAGTTATATTTTCCGAACCCCTCGTTACTTTGATCGGACAAAAGCTTTCCCTATGATCAAGACGTCCACAAATGAAGCAGAAAAGTGTAAGTCTTTCGTACTCAAATCTAACAAAATGTGATCGACCATCAGACAATAGTAACTTTTTCCGCCTTTTCAACGGCAATCGAATATCCATACAAACACGAATCCGCATAATACCCTTGTATCCCAGGGAAACCGCCCCAAAGTCAAACTCCAGAAAAGTACCCAAAAAATTGCCAAGAGAACAAGCCACTTTATCAGAGAAAAAACCATGAGAAATATCATGAACTAAGACCCAATAACAAAGATGAGTCAACGGCAGATGCATCAGATTTTTCCCATTCTGAATTCTTCTATGAACCAGTAGATGAGAGTTAAAATTCCAGGGGCCACCAGAGTCTACCCTATCAATATCAACCTCATTGAAAAAACGAAAAAGGAATCGACCACTACCCAATTCCAGAATAGTAATTCCCTCGATAGGACGCCACAGGTTTGCAAGAGTAGACTTCATAGATTGAAAATTGACGATACTAGTTGTAAGAAAAATCCCAACCAGGCAAAAGTTATAACTAACCTGAGAAACTGAATCCTGTTGATCTATAACCAAAATTTCATCTTCACCATTATCAATGGTTAACCCATTCATACCATTTTCTAGATCAGCCATCGAGACAACTGGAAGCGATAATAGAGAAGAGTGGGATAGAAGAAAGGAAGAAGAAGACGTGCCAAAAGACAGAGAAAAAACAGAGAAATTCTTTAAAATTCTTTAATTTTTTATAAATAAAATTATTTAATTATTAATTTTGAAAATTACATTTATTGTATAATTTTTGAAATAATTAAAATAATTTTTTACTTTGCGCTAAGGTATTCATCGTCGATAGCCGTGATTACAGAGTACTGACTAATTTTCTTGTTAACAGGTAAACAGTTGGTCATGAAATATATTTCATTCTCATAGATAAGGATCAAACCTATGACCTTGTAGTTAAGAGATGAGGTGAACAACCACCACATCACAACTCATGGTTAAAATAATTAAAATATTTTTAACATGCGTTTAAATCTTTTCTAAATATACTCTAGTCTTGTAGTGGTAAAATAATGAAATAAGACTAGAGTTTTTATAAAGTTAATATTTACTGTTTAGAATATGTCAATTATTGTTTGACAAGGTTAATATATTTTATAGTTTTTATGGTTCTGCAAATGGAATGTTTTGCTTGGAGTTAAATCGTAAATGAAAAATAATTTTAAAGACATTTTACAAACATAATTGTTATATTAGTAAAGATTTGGTCTTATTTTATTCTTTGAGTAAATTATATAAATATTCCTCTTATTAGAGTCATTTTTTATTGAACGAAAAGTTATAAAATATTTTTTGATTTAAAAAAAGAGAGTAAGAAATTAGTTCAGTGCCGTTAAAAATTTAACGGATAATAACGTGGCAGTTAACAAATTTTGACATTGTTAATTGGTCATTCATATTTACAGATTCAATTAATTTAGTCTTAATTTGAAAAAATTCAATAAATTTAATCCTTTTTATTTCCTTGTTTTATCAATTTAACCATTTTTACATAACCCTCCACTCCGGCACCGTCTCCTTGCTCCGACGATCTTTTTTTCGACCTTCGTTCCATCTAACGACACTTCCGTTTTACTCCCCTCGCTCGTGTGACCAACTCTCACCCTTCGATGCTCATCCCTACGCTTTGCTCATGCGCTCCAACAACCCCGATCCTTTGCACCAACGCCTTGCCGTGCGACCTTTTGCCCTCCGATAGAATGAGTAATAAAGATGACTAGATTTATTAAATTTTTTTTCGCATTACGACTAGATTGATTAAATGTGCAAATTCGAATGACTAAATGTGTTATTATGCCAATTTTTAATAATTCTCACGTCATCAAATGCTAAATTTTTAATGATACCAGGTCAATTTGTTACTTTTCTAAGTCGAAAGATAATTTTATAATTTTTCATAATCGGATAACTCAACAAAAATACCATATAATCGGAAGACTATTTATATAATTTGACCTTATTCTTTTTACTAGTCCGTGTAAAAATGTTTTTTTTTTGTGTCGAGCTGGAGGTTAAGTGGATAGCATACAGGCCCATGCCATGACCAGGAAAATACTAAGTATGAATCATCATAAAGCAATAATGGCTGTGGAATTACCATGATACAGAAATGATTGTGACGGTGGGCGGCTCTGCTGCAATAATATGGCATTGCCCACATATATTCATAATATCTTCGTTTTCCATCCATGTCAAACTCCACCTGGAATTTAGTAGTACCACTACCCATTTTGTTTGTTTCCTGAGAAAAATCAGAAATGGGCTCTAGATTTTGTTTTTCTTTTTAAGTGCCTAGAAGTGGAAAAATTATTGCATGGTCCCGGACCACCACGTCATCCATGGTCCCTCCCACTAAAAATCAGCCACATAATTTGTTTTTTTTCATGTCATTTTTTTCCAAAGATGAATCTTCATATTTTTAAGCCATGTAAACAGGAAGTGGGTAGTTACATAGAAGTTGATTATAAATAAAATAATGACATAGAAAAAATTAAATTATGTGGCTTATTTTTAGTGGATATGGACCATAGATGACGTGGTGGTCCGGGACCATGTAATAATTTCTCCTAGAAGTGGTATTATCGTATGGGTAGCGGCGGACCTACATGGTCACCATAATAGGGGCAATTGTACTTTTATTTTTGGGAAATATTTTTAATGTTAAATTCTTTCATAAAAAATATATTGTGTATAGAGAGGAAAAAATAAAAATATACATTGCATATTTATTTGAGAAAAAATATTTTTAACATCTATTTTTGAATTTTTAGATCTGTCACTGCGTATAAGTATGTCGTCTCTCTCTTGACTTTTCAATTTTTTTAATAATTACTTAAAGTCGACTAGGTAATGCGATTGTGGATATGGTATCATGAAAACTTAAGAGTAAATTTTGAGATTTCTGTTAACTGACCTTTGACTTCCAGTTTTTCAATTTTCAGGCTGACATGAAAAATATAATCCTCATTTTATTTAACGTTATTTCCCATATTATAATTTTATTTAAATCTTTATACATTTAATATAAATGTTTGTATATTGACAATTTGTATTATATAAATTTACAAATATGGTATGGACATTTTTATCGGACAGAACCAATTACCATCGTTAGTCCCAAACAATGGTGATATTACTGCCCATCAATGATAACAGAAAATTAATTGTTTGTAATTTATTCATCGGATTATAAGTCTCATAAAAGTCTTGTTCAAACATTTTGATGTCTTGAATTTATTTTAATTAAATAAAGATATTATATTTTTATTTCAGAATTTGAACTAATATAAAATAAGATAATATATTCACCTTTAATCACTAGGCCAATTAGTTAATATCGATGTCTTGAATTTTAGCAAAGGGGAAAAAACAAACATAATATGTGATACCGACGAAGATTTGATAAAAGTGTAACAAGAGAACAACTGTAACAAACAAAAGTTAGCCCACTTACCTGTAACATTTAATGTTGAAAATACGATAATAGTTAATACTAATACCACAATTAAAACATTTTTTTAATATAATCATAAAGTATGCTCCATTGATATGTTTAAATCCATATTCTTCATTCTAATATTAACATATCAATTGAATTAATAATCGTTTAGTAATTTTAGTTATTATTTTTTTGACAAATCTTAAATCTAATCGTAATCCTACATAGGCAGGAGGAGAATGAAAATTTTAGAGGAAGGAAGTGCTCTTAATGGATCTCGAACCCATGACCTACGGGAATATAAAGAACAAAGATGAACAGCTTAACCAAACGAACAAATGTGTTTGCTCAAATTATTATTATTTTTTGGGTAAAGTACACCCCCTTTGAAATCTCAATGCAATTAAAGATTTATACTTGCCCAACAATATTTTGAACCAGAAAAATGCCGAGTTAACTCACATGCGCAGTTAGTGGGCCGCAGAAGGAGCAGAAACTTTGCAAGAGAAGCATTGCTCTTAAAAGTTTCCAGATTTGATAGGCGGGGACAAAGCAAGAGAAAATTTTGAAAATAATACTATTGTGGCCGGGTATTTTTATGGAGGAAAAAAATAAAGGAGAGGAAGAAAAAGGTTGAAGAAAAAGTTAACGAGCGACGTGAGAATTTTTAACAAAAGTTAACGGGAGAGACCAAAATGAAAGAAAACTAAAAGTTGAGTGACCTCAATAAAAAATTTAAAAATTCAGTGACTAAAATGAACATGTACTAAAAGTTCGGTGACTATTGGTGTACTTTACCCTATTTTTTTTAAAGAATCATAATATGACATGTTAAAAACTACATGATTTAAACTTAGAGTAAAAATTTCATGCACTGTCAATTATTTTTGCACAAACATATCTACTTAAAGTCTACAATATAAATTTTAAACCTTAATCAAAAACTCTAAATATTAAACCCTAACCTCTAAATTATAAAATTTTTAAAACTAAACATTTAAATTATAAACTCTGAATAAAACCCGCTTATAAAAATAAATTTTTATCAGTAGATGAATATTTTCTCTTAAAATATCTGTTTATATTGTTGCGATTTCGGCTGGGAGATTGGCATTTCCGGTCCAAATTTATTTAAATTACAACAGATCCAATCAACCGGCCCAAAAGTTTCTCACATTGTTTGTGTTGTGCCTATCTATAACAAGAACCACCTCCCTTTTGCAATTAAGCTTGAAAATATATAAACGATAATCCTACTCGTCCTTCGTCGCATTGACATTCTCTTTTTCAATCGTCCTCGGCGGTTCGTCTTCACCGTTGGCTTATTCTCGCCGGCAATACCTCTCCCGTCGAAATGTCCCTCTAACGAAAAGGATTCTCTTTCCTTTCCTTTTTCACCCCTGATCAACGTGAAAGGAAGAAGGAAAAGGACAGAGAGAGGTAGGGTCAAGGCTGAGATGGATAACAATTACTATATTTTGGAGCTGACCTTGATATCCGCTCAAGGACTCAAGAAAACGTCGAAATTCCGTCGCATGAAGACGTACGCCCTCGCTTGGATCGATTCCACCGTCAAGGTTCGCACCGGCATCGATCGTGTCGGCGGTGTAAACCCGACGTGGAACGATAAGTTCCTCTTCCGGGTTTCACCGGCGTTTCTTTACAGCGAAACGTCCGGCATTTCGATCGAAATCTTTGCCGACGGTATCTTCCGCGATACCCTGGTGGGAACCGTCCGATTGCTCGTATGTAACCTTCTTCGTACCGGTTCGTCGTTGATCCCCGTGAGGGTTCCTTCTTTCAGTGCAGTACAGGTCCGCCGACCTTCCGGTAGGTGTCAGGGGATTCTCAACGTTGGCGCTTCGGTTCTTTTGGGTTCGGATGTCCCGGCAATGAACGGCGCCCCCGCAATGAACTTCCGTGAACTAATCGAAGAGTCCCCAAAATTAAAGGCCGTGAGGAGATCACAATCCGCAGTGGGTACCCGTACACGTATACCTCACGAGAATCCATTCCTCCGCCATGATGATCAACCGTACAGCCGTGATCCGATAAAAGAACGACATAGAATGATTAGGGAAATGGAAACAACGAAACATAAAAGGTCATCATCAGATGGTGCCAGATGGGGTACCGGACCGGCGATGTCGTCTAAACAGGTTGCTCGTTCCGGCCATGTAGTCGACGGCGACAACTTTAATGATCAGAAACGGTTGAGCGTCGGATCAAGACTGGCTTCATAAGATTGCTTGAAATGCCTCACCATTTCATCAAAACCACCCAACCTGCCAATAGAATCGTTGAGGATTCGAATGGCGGAAGCTTAAAACGGCTGCTCCTTGGTGGTGGGTGAAAGCTTAAAAAGGCTGCTCCTTGGTCGTCGGCGAAAACTCTGATTATCGGAATCAATGAGTGTCCGGTCAAGATTGGGTTCAGAAGATTGAATGAAAATGATGTGTGGGTTGTGATTCGTTAGAATGTTTAATTTTGGTTGTGTTAGACGTTTGAATTCAACGGATAGAACTATTGATTAGTATTATAAAGAAGATGATCGGGAATTATGATTCTCGCCTTCTGTTTTCTATGTACATTGCTAATTTGCTTTACAAGTATAATTGGATCAATTTGTGATTTTGTTATTCAATTCTGTATTTAGTGTTTATATTTATTTTAATATAATTTAATTTATTCATGTGTATTAATATTTTTTAAGCAAGGTGTTATGTTTTAACCGGGAGTTATTATTCTATTCATCCATAGTGACGTTTTTTAATCCTGTAAATTATGGGTGTTTATTGTTTCTGTAGACTATTAAACAAGTTATGTTCTTAATGTAATTAGAACAAATATTATTTTAAACATTATCATCGTAGTAGAAATAGTTAACTATTGTAATATTTAAGTTAACCATTAATATTTTACTGTAAATAACATCTTTATTTAATAAGAAAACATCTTAAGTTTGCTTTTCTGATTTTTTTTTTCAAGGACAAATGATTGTCATTCATGTGTCCTTATAAAATTTACAATATATATATATATATATATATATATATATATATATATATATGGATAATTCTATAGTAAATGACATGAACCACACTATAAAACTATTTATATGTAATGCAATATACCATTAACTATTTTAATTAGCTTTGAAATCTTAGAGACCGAAAGTATTATTATCCCTTTTAAAATAAAATCTTAAAAAATAATTTTTATACTATTTTTTTAAGATTTTTTTATTTTTTAATTCAAATAATAATTAAACTTTTATTACTATAATAATTTACCCAAACTTCACAAAAGGTCATTGGACTTTAGTAAATTATACAATTCGGTAATTAAACTTTTAATTACTTTAAAATGAGTATTAAATTTTTAGTTTTGCTTCAAATTAGTCACCGAGCCGTTAATGGCTGTTAAAAGGGTGACGTGGTAGTTAGCAACATTTGTATAATAACACATTTAGTCCTCTAAATTTGCACATTTAAACAATTTAGTCATAATTTGAAAAAATTAAAAAATTTAACCCTCGTTATTTACACATTCATTCAATTTGACCATATTTTTCATTAAAAATAATTTAATAGTTTTATTAAAAATGAAAAATGTTTTCGAAACCATTTTCCCTACCTAACACTAAATTTTCTTAGCAACCAAACAAAAAATTTTCTCACCAAAATCTCCCGCATAAAAATCCAAGATTCCCCAAAAAAAACCATTACCATTAACGTAAATGTGCAAGAAATATTTAGTTAAATAATAATAGTAATAAAATTTTAGTTTATCTACAAGGAATAGGATTGCATCCTAATTACTCCATGTCCAACAAACGAACTATAGAGATAAACAAATTGTTGTTCCAAAACCCCAAAAAGTGACTGGAAATATGAATCTGCATGTCCACGAAAATATGCTAAAAATATTGGTAAGCAACCATCACCAAGAATTAATGTTCAATCTGCTACAGAATCTATAATACATTGACCACACATCAATCTTTAGTAGTTGAATTTTAAACTGAAACTGTTGACTTTGCGATTACTGGGATTATTCCTGCCCTACAAACGGAGATGGATTGATTTTATTTTGTTGGGATGGTTGAGGAAGAAAGGGATGGTTGAAGAAGAAAAGAAAGTGATAGTTAGGATTTATGGTTGGGGATGGTTGAGGAAGAAAAGGTTGGTTGAAGAAGAAGTGTCTTAATTATTTTTTGTTTTATTTATTTTATTTATTTTCAAATATAACTTCAAAATTTTAAGAAGATGACACGTGTCAGATAACAGAAATTAATGATAAAAATTAATGGACGTTAACGATAGGGTGCCTATTTGGGTAACATTGAAAATGTTATGCACCTATTTGGTCTAAAATATAGTTCGGGCACCTATCTAGAAAAAAGTGTATTGTTTGGGCACTTATTTGACTGTTAACCCTTGACATAATGGGGATTAAATTTATTATTTCTTTCGAATTAAGACTAAATTGTTTGAATGTGTAAACGTGGATGATTAACTGTGTTATTATACAAAATATTTTAACAGTTGTTAACGGGTCAATGGTCAAATTGAAATAAAAATAAAAGTTTAATGGTAACATTGAAACAATTAGAAGTTTAGCTACCACATTGAATAATTGATAAAAGTTTAGTGACCATTTGTTAACTTTAACCTTAAATTAAAGTGAAGGTAGGAATTATTATAGTAATAAAAATTTAATTATTTTTTGAATTAAGAAATAAAAGAAAATTTTAAAAAATAATATAAAAACTATTTTTTAAGATTTTATTCTAAACAGGAATAATAACACTTTCGGTCCTTAAGATTTTATAACAAATTAAAACAGTTAATGGTATATTGCGGTACACATGAATAGTGGTACATTACGGTACATGTCATTTACTGTAGAATTATCCATATATATATATGATTATACAACAAGCGCCATGTACTACTGCGTACCACTAATCATGTGTACCGCAACGTACTATTAACTATATTAATTATTTTTGAAATCATGAAACCGAAAACGTTGTTATCTCTTTTTATAATAAAATCTAAAAACAATTTTTATATTATTTTTTAATATTTTTCTTTTGTGTAAATTACACAAATGATAACTAAACTTTGGTAAATTATTCAATTTGGTAACCAAACTTTCAATTGTTTTAATGTTACTATTAAACTTTTAGCTTTGCTTCAAATTGGTCACCGACCTGTTAACAACCGTTAAAAGGGTGAGGTGGCAATTAAAATATTTTGTATAATAACAAATCTAGTCATCCACGTTTGCACATTAAAAAAAATTGTCCTAATTTGAAAAAAATAATAAATTTAACCCTTATTATTTATAAATTATTTCAATTAGGGTATATTTTAATTAAAAATAATTTAATCCTAAACCTTAAAACCAAAACCCTTAAGCCCTAAACACTAAACCCTTAAACCCTAAACCATAAAACCAAATTAATGTGGACATAATTGTTAAAAGAATTCAAAACAATGTTAATTAGTAGACTATGCATTTGAAGTAATTTTAATATGTGTCAACTAACAAATAAAATCTTACATGGTAATTTAACATATCTTGTAGTGCTAAGCAATACTAATACTCGGTGAACTATGCGCCCCTTAGAGTATACTTTAAGAGAAAAACAAATTCCTTTAACAAGTAAATAATATAAGCCGAAGGAAAGAATCTCTAGATAAACCACAATCGGTTTCTTCACCCATTATCCTGACTGATTACTAACCATTAGAACTATAGAAATTCTTTAGTTGTAATTCAATATTAAAACGATTACAAAAGCATCATATTAATGGTCAAAATGTGAAGAAATAAGTATACTTTAAAACTTTTGAGCTATTAACAATTTTCTCACAATCCCGTTTTCATAATTAGGAGAAACTTTAATTTCAATTTGAAAGTTTGATTTATATTAAACTTAATACATATTATATGGAGTTAAATAAACTAAATTATAAATTAAGGATTTAATGTTTAGAGTTTAGTGTGTCATGTTCTTATAATAAGTTCATATATATACTTCATTTGCTGCCTTCACTTCAATTCTTACATTCAGTGGTCTGTGTATATAATTTTTCTTCAACACTGCCATTTGTGGAGAGTAGTCGCTTGCCGCCTGTAAAATTTTTACTGGGAAATCGATATAAATCTCGTGTCAATTTATTTTGCATGTAAGAAAAGAGATGACTAGGTCATCAACTGTAAGTCCTTTGGCAAAGAAAGAAGGTAATCGGACTGTAAGTGTATTCACATATATTTAAAAGGGTTTTATTTTGATGCACAAGCTGTGTAAATTTTTTTTACACAATCCTTTTATAAAATTTAAAATCTAAATCACAAACCCTAGCAACCTAAACCCTAAACCCTAAACCCTAAGCCCTAAACTCTAAACTCTAAATTCTAACCATAAACCTTAAATTATATACCCTACATACTAAACCCATAAACCCTAACATAAAACCCTAAACCCTAAAATTAAAGGGCTTGTGTAAACTTTAGTTTACACAGCTTGTGCATCAAAGTATTTTCTTATTTAAAATCTGAATATTTTTCAGATAATGTGTAAATAACGAGGTTTAATTTTTCCCCCTTCAAATTAGGATAAAATTGTTTTAATGTGCAAATGTGGATAGCTAAATGTGTTATTATACAAAATATTTTAACTATCATGTCATCCTTTAAACGATGGTTAACGGGTCAGTGACCAATTTGGAGTAAAACTAAAAAATTAATAGTAACATTGAAACAATTGAAAATTTGGTTACCAAATTGAATAATTTACCAAAGTTTAGTTACCATTTGTGTATTTTATCCAAAAGGAAAAATATCTAAAAAATAATATAAAAATTGCTTTTTTAGATTTTATTCTAAAAAGGGATAAAAATGCTTTTGGTCCCTATAATTTCAAAAGTAATAAAAATAGTTAATGGTACATTATAATACACATTATTAATACACATTATTAATGATACATAACGGTACATAATATTTATTGTAGAATAAAAAATGTCATCTTAAGCTCACTTGTCTTTTTTTTTTCCCACCTCCATGTTATCAAATAATATCCATTTTATGATATCACCTAACATCGCGTGGAAATGTTTTACTCATGTCTGTGTAGTTTTTATTAAACATTTAAACTCTCCTGTCCGCGAATCAAATATTTTTTTCTTAACTAAATCATTAATATAATTTAGAAATGGATAATCATGTGTCGCATACTTGCATTGTAGCGAAGTTTAATTCAAGTGATGTTAAGAAGTTGTCAAGTTCCTTAATTGCTAATTTAAAGATAAATAAATAGGATATATTAGGATTTTTAACCATTAGTTTTTAATCAACTGATTGATTAATTCATATCGAGTTTTACAAAAGTTTTATGGGAAGACCCTTCCAACTTAATTTTTTCTGTTTACAACGACAAAACTCGTAGTTTAATTCAAGTGCGGTGGAAAAGTACTTTTGAAAAGTATTTTTCAGAAGTGATTTTGAATTTTGGGGTTTGAATTTTAAGTATTTAGTATTGCTGTCAAAAAAGTACTTTTAAGAAAATAAATGATCATTTTAGACATGATATTACAAGTTTTATATATATATATAAAAATGATATCCAAATTCTTTAATGTTATAATATATGAATATATCAACTTAAATTGTCAATAAAATATAAAAAAAAATTTATTAATAAATACATATTTTTCTAATAATTGTACGTGTTCCATGAAAATATAATAAATTTAAAATATTTTATTTAAAAAATTTGACATTAATAAGTATATTTTTAAACTAAAAAATAATTTATTAATTATATAATTGTTATGACTATTTTATCTATGTGGATGTCTATCATGATTAGAACTTTATCTAAGGAGTTTGATTTATTTATTATTATGAATATTATCTCTATTAATTAGAGTTTAATGTATTATGTACTTCTTATGCCTATAAATAGATGATTCATTGAAGGCATTGTATACATAAGTCTATATTTGAGAATAATACAAATCTACTTCTTTCTCTCATCTCTTTGTTCTTTTATTCTTGTTCGTTGTTCTTGTTATTTTATTCACAACACGTTATCAGCACGAGGCTCTAATCAACTAAGATCGAATTCGATTTTAAGATGAACCGAAGATTCATTTACTTCTACTTCTCATGAGTTAGATCTCGAATGGTGGTGCACATATAATAACCTATGTGTAGCAAGAAGACTCAAATATGTAGCGATGAATTTAGTTCCATCTATTACAAGGTATATTTCCATTTTTTTGTATTATTCTTACCAGCGGTAAACTATATCTCCAGACTTATTTAAGGTTATTTAAGGTAGTTTTTATTTATTTATATAAGGTTATAACATATATCCCGTTTGGAAAGTTATATAAGGTTATAACATATATAATGTTTTAAAATAAAAAAAAATGAGGGAAAACAATGATTTATTCTTCTACGATCTTTGATTTATTGGTTTATCTATGATTATTTTATCTGAAATTTTTGATAGATGTATATGAATTATTTTATTAATATATTATTATGTTTATTTTATTTTATTGATAAGATTTGATGTTTTTAACCGTATTTTGAGTTTCACATGTATTTAAATGAGTTGAAAAGAGACATAGCGAAAAGATTATGAGAAGATGCATTGGTTCATTTGCTACGTCCCTATTGTCTTCGAATCAATATCGGTAAACTCTATTTTTATTTTTATCCTTTAAAATACGATTTTAAAGTGCGATAAATCATGATGATTTTGAATTTACAAGAAGATTATTATAAAGTCTATATTTGCTCGAAAGCAATATTTCTTCTTCATCGAAAAACTCGACCATAGACTTATCCCAATTTCAAGTTACAAAAATTCGTCTTGATCCAAAAAGTTTTATGGGAGGCATTCCCTGAAGTGAATGCAAAACATGATGTTTATTCCATGCGATTATCAATGATGGGGCATTCCCTGAAGTGAATGCAAGCATGATGTTTATTCCATGCGATTATTAGAACTGTTTCATTCCCTGAAGTGAATGCAAACATGGTAAATCATTATTCAATTAGAGACATAATTTCGATATAATCCAAGTATATTGGCTGGACATCCCGTTCTGCGAGGCTACTGGTCTCAAAGGAGGTTTTTAAAGGACCTTGTGGACAGGTTTAACAATGCCGCGTACGAGGATTAAATCTTTGTTCTCTGTGATAAGGATATGTGAAAGTGGCTTTACTCCATTCCCTGAAGTGAATGTGAGATTATATTATGGAATGAATAAAAACCACATTAGAAGTTGTGGTCGTGGTCGAGGCTATAAATATAGACATGAAAGATATGGTCATTTTAAGAATACTTCTACCCATCGGTAGTGAGGTTATAAGGATGACAAGAGTGATAAAGATCATTCTATTGAAGTAAAACTCTTCTTATTACCAATGCGATGTTATAAACCATTGGTTTCGTACGTGTTGTACGTTGAAAAATCAAGAATCATTGAGTGATAAAGGAAAGAAAATAGAAGTAAATTTTGTTTGCGAAACATGACGAAGATGATACTGGTCCAACTTTATTTGGACATTGTTGGTCCAACTCTTTTGGACATTGTTGATTTTCTTATAATCCTCGAAAGGAATAAATCATCTTCTAATTATTCTCATAACTTTGAAGAGAATTATTTATTTATTTTTATTTATTTTACTTTACGTTTATTTATTTTACACACATTAATTATTTACGTTTTATATTTATATTTATATATTATGATATTTACTTATTTTGTTTAACATGATTACTTGTCAAATACAATCTATGGTGACGATTTATACTCAACATAAGCATAAGATATATTTTTCCATTTAAATGCAAGAGAATAATGTGAGTACTATATCAAAGTACTGAAAATATTAATGCTTTAGAAGAGCAATAAATTCTTGAGAGAAAGCACATTATGAAAAGTACAGAATTGCGAATATTGCAATAATTATCGCTAATGGTAATAATATCGTCACCACTATAAGTGGAAATTTTAAGAGAGCAATATGAGTTCGCAAAATATCCCTTTGGAAATTATAGATAACATATGTTATCAATTGGCATTTGAAATAAGCCAATATGGATATAAGTTCTGGTAGCCAAAAAGTCAGTTGAAAGCTCTAGAAGAGCTATATATTGCTACCAAAAGATAATTTCAATTGAAAGCTCCGAAAGAGCTAAATATATTCCTATTTAAAGGAACAATTTTGATGGACGTACTAGACATGTACGAGTGAGATTGAATTACATGTTATGATAAACAAGAAGTTTACAAATTCAGAGATATATATACACATATAGTTGGCATGATCGGTTAGACCATCCTGGTTAATAATGGTGCAGAAATTATTGAGATTTACATGCACATGTATTAAAAGAACCTGTAGTTCTTGTGGTGCTTATTCTCAAAGGAATGGATTAAATTCCACTTATTAAAGAACGTGAAGTTCTTGTGTTGCTTAAAGGAATTGATTAAATTCCACTTACTAAAAGAACTTGAAGTTCTTGTGTTGTTTGTTCTCAAAGAATATAGATGATCCCACTTACCAAAAGAATTAGAACTTAAAGTTCTTGTACTGAAGTTGAGATTGTATGTCTTGCATATCTGAACGAAATATGGGTCCATGTATCCACAAATGTGGAAAGTTTTATATGATTTTAGTAGATGCATCTACATGGTTTTATCGACTTACAACCAGAAGTTTGTGAGATTGATTCTAAAAAGATTCAGATTATGCAGTTAGACTATTCGTCTTGAAAAGCTAGTGGGTTTATATTTTAGGCTATATCGGTTGTTACAAAGCCTATTAATTATGAAAAATGCGGTTTAGCAAATTTTAAATTGGATGCCTCCTGTTTAATAGCTAAACCGTGAGAACAAAACATCTATTATTTATATGGTATTTCCATATAGCAACACTTATACGAATCAAGCCAACGAGTTATAATAAACTCCCCATTATGATTTGACTTTTGGTCAGAAGTCATATTTCCCATTTTTGAATGTGCGATATATAGTTGAATTGCTCCACCATGACGCACAAAATGGGCAAGTAAAAAGGGTTGAGAATATATATTGAGTACGAGTCTCCTTTTATGTTTAAATTCTAAACATTAATTGGAGAATCATTTATTAGATGATTTTTCTCAACATCAGGGGGAGAGAATAATCAGCTGGATAAAGAAGGAAATGAATTATCATTATCTAGATATTCGAATATGAACTAAAAGTTCATAAGATAATTCATGTTATTTCATGTCAACTGCCAGCCATATTTACTGATCCAATGAGAGTAATTAAGTCTCATATACCAGCTGAAATGCTCTAAGTTTAAATTATATGTTAGAGCAAGTGGATGTAAATCATGCTTGAAGCATGATAGTTGAAATGGTTCCAATGATCAAAATTCTCGTACATAAAAAATATTATGCGATGGTCATATATTGGAGGCGGGTGCTCCTGAAGAGACTCAAGACATAACTAATAATAAAACTTTTGAAGAGTTTCAGGTACCTGAAATAAAGATTGAAATCTTGAAGAGATCTCGATGCGTTATGTCATTACGAGAATGGAACCAGAAAATTAGAAAGTTGTCGACAACGATTTTACAAACAATTTTACATAAAATACTTCTATAGAAGTAAAGAAAGAAATCGAGGATCTTGTATAAAATCTATCCAAAAGTATAGATATTGAATTAGCCGATGTTGAAAGACGCTTTGAACTTCTAAAATAGAAGTATTTGGACCAGTAGTCCAAACACCTAAAGGTGTAATGCAAGTGAGGCACAAATAAGTAGTCGTAAATACGACTTGAACTATGATTTATGAAAATTTTTAATTACTTCATGGTGGATGCAATTACTTTGGCAGTTATGAAAATTTTACATGCGTCTAATTATTTGTGGATCCATATTTATCCTTGAAGGATCTAAAATGCTATAAGCATTTGGAAATTTCCGAGGAAATTTATTTAGACATGTCTCATGAATATTTTGGCGCATTTGGTATAATCGCCTTAGTGAATACTAATTGAGAAAATACTATAAGAATGATCATATTTCCTTATGTATTTTATAAAGGAGTTTGGATCAAGATCCATTATGATAATTTTAGAACTCCTAAAGAGCTTCAAATTGGAAACTCATGAAACACTTCCAATACAAGTACTTGAATCTTGACATCAAGTTTATCTCGACCTGAAGATCAAGCATTTTTATATTTCTTTTGTCTATGAATAGACATAAGCTGAAAGAATCTTAAAGAAGATTCAATATGAATAGAGCATATCTATTGAGTATCCCAATAGTTGTAAGATTGTTGGATGTGAATAAAGATAATTATATATTTTCTTGGTCTTGAAGCACTATATATTAGTTGGTCAAGAAATATCTATGAATATAAAAAGATCATTACATTTAGATCTTCAAACATTCGTTGATGCCTCCTCAAATGTCGTAGAAATAATTGTTATGCACGAGGCAAGCCAAAAAATGTGTTTGGCTAAGACCATTGACCCAACATATCCAAAAGATATGTGGATTTACTTTTACAAGATATGATAAAAGCTATCTTGTGTGAAGATAATGCAAGATGTATATCTCAGTTTGAAAGTGGATACATCATGGAACATATTACTCCAAAGTTTCATCCCTCTCGATCTTTAGAAAAATAATATTCAAGATTAAATTATGAAGATTCAAAGATCTTCTGTGATGTTTGCATGAGGGGGAGTAAATACGCGTTGCACTCTTTTTCCCTTAACCGAGGTTTTGTCCCAATGAGTTTTCCTGGTAAGGTTTTTAATGAGGCAACATGTTATGCGTATCAAAGATGTGTGTACTCTTTTTCCTTCACTAAAGAATTTTTTTTCCACTGGGTTTTTATCTTAGTAAGGTTTTAACGAGACACATTATCTTCATAGACATCCAAGGGGGAGTGTTATGAATATTTATCTATGTGGATGTCTATCATGATTAGAACTTTATCTAAGGAGTTTGATTTATTTATTATTAGGAATATTATCTCTATTAATTAGAGTTTAATGTATTATGTACTTCTTATGCCTATAAATAGATGATTCATTGAAGACATTGTATACATAAGTCTATATTTGAGAATAATACAAATCTACTTCTTTCTCTCATCTCTTTGTTCTTTTATTCTTGACACTAAGAAACGGATGCACCAATGCCCAAAATGTACGAGAAGATGCCTGGCATTTCTTGAGAAGAAATTCTTCTTGTAGCTTGTAGAATGTATCGTGTTTTCAAAACACTCACAAATTTTTAACACAATTTTTGACATTCTAAAATAATCAAGTAACTCGATTCATGGCCATCAAGAATCTCACAAATCCAATAATCACCTGATTGTTTTGAATCCATGCACGATTGTTTAAATAAATATTTTTCATAATATAATTGCACAAAAGATGATGTCACAACAAACAACCTATGATAATTTTGTTGATGCTGTGAAAGCTCATTAATCTCCTTTTCATCATCATTTTCATCACCATGGGAACTGTTAATTGTAACAAGGTTTTTTCTTACCAGTAAAAAGATCCTCGCTTTTTTGAAAACATTTAATTTAAAGGGGATTTTAAAAATAATTCGGGTTTTGGAAAAAAACCTTTGAAATAATCTTTCATTCGGGTTGGAGTCGTCACCGGCCACTGAGGTAGGCCGGACACCGTAAAAACTAAACTAGAGATTCGTTTTGAAAGGGTTCGGGAGTTGGTTATGTGTGGAGAAGGGTTAGCACCCCCATCACGCCCAGAAATCGGTACTAAAATAATTGTTGCTTTTAAATTGATGGAAATTATTCGAATTTTAAAATGACTTTAATTAGGGGTTCTTAATTAATAATTGGACTTTAATCGTACGAGCTTATCCAAATTGGTGGTCTCGAATTAATTTGACATTTAATTAGAAAGGATGACGGTACACCGGACCAAAAACTAAACCGACATCATATAAGACTGACTGCCGTGTTAGTTTAGGGTTCGGATCTCGTACGTCACTTTTATGCATGATGCAAGCAATTAAAGAGTGATGTCATGGTCTTGTCCGTTTTAATTACGGATTTATCTTTAGACGATTCGAATTAATCTGAATATTCGAGGAGTATCCAATAAGCTAGGCTAGTCGACCCGAATACGCAAATTAATAAGTATCTCTGTTTTATAATTAAAATTAATTAACATGCGAATTTAAACATTAAAGAGTCACATGGATGACTATTAAAATGCATGTCACAACAAACATATTCGAATAGGCACTAAAACAACTAGGCATGCCACATAAAAAAAAATATGAACATACTAACATAAACAATATGGCAAATATATATATTCGAGACAAACACATGTCTAAATGGGTAAAATGCATGAATAATATAACAAAATAAAAATGCTGAGTAAACGATTAACATGCAAACTGGTAGGGACCGTAATAGTAAATAAACCATCAAAAATCTAATTAAAATGCAAAACAGGGACCCAATTAAAAAGACACAAAAATTAAAAGGGACTTAAAGGGTAATAAAACCATTTAAAAAATCTAATTGAAACGCAGAATAGGACTCTATTGAAAAGACGCGAAAACTTTAAAGGACCAAAAACGTGATTTGACCATTTGAAGACGAATTGCAATGAAATCGAGGGCTAAATTGGAAAGACTTGAAACACAGGGGGATCGTGGGCGTAGTTTAAAAAGGCGGAAGCCCTCCCTCGCGCAATATAGGCGACGCAGAGGGGCTTAAAACACGATTAAACCTATTTTAAAGTTTTAAAACACTATAAATACTAAGTTAAAACATTTTCGGTCTCTTTTTCCATCTTATTAACCCTAACACCGAAACTCTCACACCCTCTCTGAAAAATTCGGCGCCGTCATAGTTTCGGTCGCCGTTGCCGGCACCGAAACCCTAAAAAAACCTTTCCCCTTTTTTCTGAAACCAAAATAAACCGAAAAGCCCCTATTCGACTATTTTTGTTTAAAACCCAAAAAATTGAAACCAAAACCCAAGAAGAATTTCTACCCCTTTCGTGCTACTAGCTTCAACAGCTCACCATGCATGCCCCGAAAAGGGTCACGAGGCTTATCTCCGGTAAAGGTGGGCGAAACACGAAGAGGAGAGGGTTCGAAGCGAAGGTAAAAAGCTAACTTTCTATTTTTATTTTTTGTTTCGAAACTGGGAAATGAAAGACCGAAAAATATACCTCGAAAACTTTGAGGTTTCTGCTTGTATTGCTCTCTGTAAATACTTTGATTACAACTTTGCCCTCTCTCCGAAAAACCCTCCTTACAACGCTTGCTTTCGGGTATTATATAGCCCGAGAAATTACACATTTTGTGAATTACATAAATTAGAGAAAAAACCATATTGGTTCTGCTATTGTTTTGGCCGGATTCATCTCTGAATTTTTTGGTTTGTTGCCTCTGGTTTTCTGTTGCCTTTGTGCGTTTTTGTCTGACATTTTGGTTATTCTTTGCTGCATGTGAGTCTCGTACGAGGGGAACCAGAGGACGGCTAGACGACGTGCAGTGATCCGTGCCATCGATGGGGATCTGGACGGTCGCGAGGAGACTCGAAGAGGCCATCGGTGTACTGCAAGCGCGCGTATGGGAGCCCGAGGAGCGTGCGTGGGCGCGTGGAGATTCTGGAGAGTTCCTATGCTTCGATCTGGTCCGTTGATGGCAAGCTCGATCCGACGGCTCAGACGGATGCGGCGCTAGGACAAAACGGATGGAAACTAGGGTTTCTTCTCGAGCCTCGATCTGGACCGTCAGATCTCTATCTAGATCTGACGGTTGGGGTTGGGCGGCTGCAAAACAAATGAAACAGATTAGGGTTTTTGTTATCAGAATAGGGCTAGGTTATTTGGGCCAACGGGCCTTGTGATATATTGTTTTGGGTTTCTTAATCTGTAATGGACTGTAATATTGAATAAACTTTGGGCTTTGCTTATATTTTAGTGTCTTATTTCCATAATAATAATAATTATAATTATAATACTAATAGTAATAGTAACGTAGATAATAATAATAAGATAATAGTAATAATAATTATATAACGATAATAATTATATATAAAAATAATAAAGTAACAGATAATACTAGTATACGATAATAGATATTAATAATAAGTAATAATAATATAATATAATAGTAATAATAGATATATGTATATAACATTAATAATATATATGTATGCATACTGTTTTTTTTTCTTTTTTCTTTTCTCTTTTAGTTTTTTATTTATTAATTATTCGACACACATATTAACAAAGTCTATTAAAAAATAAAAAATAAAAATGGGGTGACACCCCAGACAAAATAGGTGATTACATTAATACAACTAATACTCATCAATTGTGAAAAATTATAAAAAAATTAAACATTTCAATTAAAAATTGAATATATCTAACATATATGACTTAATATATAAACATAGCTTAATATAAAAATCTCCACCATCAATATACATAAATAAGTACTCTTAGCAAACATAAATATATAGTCAAACATCAAGATCCAAAATAAAATAAATAGTAAACATAGGTTGCACTTATCAGTGTCCTTGACAAAATAAAGATTAAACATATGTGTCACTTATCAATGTCTTAAACTAGCTATTATAAGAAAGTGACACCTATCAATTTCCAACAAAATTTTAGCAATGCACATGTCAAGGACTAAAAAGACTAGAAAGTTTTAAACTATCCTTCATTTCCTCATTTAGCTATCGAACTCTAACCATTTGAGAAATTGATAAAAACACAGTTGATTTCTCCTTATTCGTTATTAGTTTCAGTGCGAAAAAGTAAAGTTTACTAGCTTTTAAAACTTCATCAAGCAATCCCTCGAATATTTTGATTGCTTGTGGAATGCCAAATGGATCCGTAATAGGATTCAACCTAGATGTTGCTTCATTCATACTTACGGCAATACTGTATAGTTTATCAATTTGTATGGACAACTTTGCAGCCCTCGAGTTTGTTTTTTTATCAGCAAAAAGTGTGATTTTATTAAGTGAAATCATACATGCTAGGATATGGTCATAAGTCTCATTAAAAACCTCTCTAAGCTTAAGTGGAGGAAAAGAGTACCACATGATCATGTTAAAACAACAAACGAACAAGACACCTAGAAGCAGACAATCAAACAAACTCACGAAAAAACACAACTAGAACCAAACCTCACTGGATCCCTCGACCAAAACCCCACCCCCAAAAATGCACCAGCAACACACACAGTAATCACCAAGTTAACAAACAACACAAACCACCAACATCAACACAACTAACAACACCAACCAAACTTGCCCAACATCTATCCAACCACAACAAATATGCAAGGGAGCAATGCTACAGACTAGAAAAACCATATACAATAATCGACTCTCTATAAACCCCCATTCGCAAGCACATTCACAAGGTCATTCGTCTTACGATAAACATGAAAGAAACATACACAAACTAGCTCATCACATGTCAAGTCCAAAGAAGCAAAAAGATTCCAAACATTCATGATTGACGCTCTTTATGCATCACCCAACCTATTGCAACCACGTAATAACGCTTCTCGCATAAAGGTAAATCTACCAAGTCTACCGCATCATTAAATGCATCAAAGTTCATTGAACCTGTTAGCGTAGAACTACAACAAGCCATCTCAGTAGAATTCCTAACAACATTGTAATCACCCCGATATAGACAACCCTTTTTCACCACATAAAAAAGATGTAATTTCATCCCTTTGACTAACTTGGCTACGCACACCCCCTAGAGCATATAACGACAAAACACAAAACTCACATAATTCTTCTTGCACCCAAAAACCTTTAATAATCCACCCGCAATGCATCCATACGAAAATACGTCTGATCCCAAACAATTAACACCCCTCCCTCCCGACCAACTGATTGTGCGAAAAGAAAAACAAAATTATCATTAAGTCACTATTAGCTCACCAAATTACCTGTAACCTTTTCTAATTTTGTTTCTTGCAACAGAACCATCTCGAAAATAGTGTTGTCACACTAAAGATCGTACCACGCGCTATTTTGATGTTGTGCCAAGCCCTCTCACAATTCACGACAACCTCCACATCCCTCAATGCTATTGAACTCGAACCCTTGCCTCTAGTAATCAAGCGATATCCTTCACAATTTCCTCCCCGTTCCCCACCGTTACTGCTCCAATATATTTTCCTAATTCTATTGTCTCTCTTGCTTCCTTTAACAAAGCACACGTTGCTCAAAAAATCAGAATCTGACAACGATCCATTCGCCAATGCCAGTGATCGATTAATGTTTTTCTTTGATCTCTCTCTTCCTCGCTTTCCCAATTTTTGTTTTGTCTCCAACTGTTTCTCAGGCGATAGAAAACTGAGTATAACTTTAGAGACTTGCCTCACACGTCAGACCTCACCATTATGTTCAATAAACACCGCTTTGTCAGCCCTAGGAATTTCGTATCGAGGCCCATCCAATGCTCTTTCTTCATCACCCATCAAATTACCATCCACAAGTTCCAGCTCTTGTACATTCTGCTCACGTATAGATGCATATTGACTCACCAAATTCATCACAACAATATTATCTCGTTCATCTATTTGTCGTGGAACAAGCCCAATCTCCTCCTCGACCATCCAACTTGGTAGGGTAAGTGATCTCAACACCCTCGGGTCCTCCATCTTATTTCAATCCCAAATTCACTCTGGATGGGATGAATCAGGAGTCAACATGATTGCTGAATTGGCCAACACTGTATTTTCCACTGAGTTATATTGAACGTATCACCTACCATCTTATTTCCATCCCAAATTCGCTCTGAATGGGATGAATCAGGAGTCAACATGTTTGCTGAATTGGCCAGCACTGTATTTTTCACTGAGTTATCGTTGAACGTATCACCTACCACCGTGTCATTCAACAAGTCTATTACGACCACCTCATGAGTCATTCCTATTTAAATTTACTTCTAATGATTTTACATTATTTTTTAACACTTATATTAAAAGATTAATAAAATTAAATTACTAAATTGAACAAAAATTTAACTTTACATTCTAAATAAAGAGAAAATCAATGACTAAAACAATAAAATTAAAAGATTACATGGCTGAAATAGATATTTATCCATTCCTATTTAGAGCTTGAGTGAATAAGCGTTAAAACAGGTTACAAATACAATACACACCAAATATCCCACATCCTTAAGATATATAAAGCAAGAAGAGAAAACATCCTATAAATAGGCCCTTATCAGATAGAACAAGGAAGCAATCTAGTCTTGGACTCTTGGCTGAGATTAAGTGTTAAGTTTATTGCTTTTAGGTGGGGTATTTAATTTAGTAGTTTTTTAAGGATACATTTTTAGTTTAATTATCCTTGAGCTTTTTAAGTTCAGATTAGTTTAATGGTTTTTAAAACTCTGCTCACAAAGAATATTAGGATTTTATTTCCTATTTTTTAAGTAAATATATTCGGGTAAGTTCTTGGGTACGTCCCCAATAAGAGTTGATCGTCTTCGATAAATTTGGGACGTCTTATGGACGTCCCCCCAGTCGTCCCCGCATCGTCCTCGTCCCCTGTAATTCATAGCTCATCGTAGGCGACCATTCTGTTACATTCTCCAGCCATTTAACCAATTGATGATCATCCATTACTTTTTTTCTCATTGACTTATTAAAGAACATAAGGAGGGGACAAGGGATCCTGCAATCCGCATCACTGTAAATCCTTTACACTTAGAATTTCTAAATTCCTTCGCAAGATCCCTCATTCTATATGGTTGTTTGCAAAAATCAATCGCACAATTCTGTAGGATATCTAGCTTATCCCCATCGACCACGCCTTCAATCAATTTTGTCTCTATTTGTGGATTCAGTTGTTGATGCACATACAATTTCAAAGGCACTTTCGGATGCTGATTCTAAGTGTTCCCTTGATCGGATTGGTTTTGTGATAATCTAGGGTCAATATATTTCTTAGAATCAGAACGCTTCTTTCGCGAAAATGAATCTCGCGTATCTCGTAAAGCCATATGCACTCTCACCCTTGATCCATACAACCAAAAGCCATCAAATCTTTTAATCACTCGCTCTGCATCTGGCTTCGACTTCATCTGTACAAATTCAAACCGAGATCCATCCTTTGTCAGAAAGAGGTGGGAGGCTAGTTGACGAAAGAGATATTGATGTTGCAACTTTTAAAATGAATTCAAACTAGTTGTGACTTACTTTCATGATAGTTGTCATTGCTGAATTTAGTAACATATTTCTTCGAAGGGACTATCCCGATAAATTATAAGTATGCGATAAACTACTAGTAGCAGAGCTGTACTGTGCAAGTTTAAGCTCCAAATTTATCCATAACCTCTATTCTTTTATCAATAAATCCCACCGATTTTTCAATTTTTTTTTGCGTATAAGCCTTTCCTGTTTCCTTCTCAAAGTTCTTCACTATTTTAATCCATCTTTTTAAAAAAAAATGAGTATCATGTCTATTACCATTTAATTTTTTACTTAATAGACAAATCACATAATATTATTGTCAACCTTCTATCTCATGTTACCTTTTTTTTCACCACTTCTTTCAATATTCGAAATACTTATTATCTATCATATATATACACACACTCAAATATTACAAAACTGACAGACTTGATATAAAAATGACAATGAAAGAACACATTCAATTCATGCATATTTCTACAAGAATTACACAATTAAACAGTAAAGTAATTTTCGTTTCCAAATACTTCAAGAAAAAGTTCAAAAAGACCTCTAGTGCGCTGCAAATTAGTGATAAAGAAATGAAATTGTAGCAGAAAAATAAAAAATCTAAATTAAAAAAAATTAGAACACGAACATCAGACCAACAAAACACCTCTAGTGCGCTGCAAATCAGTGATAAAGATGCAACATCGGAGAAATTAGAAGCAGAGAACAAGACTTCTTTTCTCTATCCACCTACACGCTTCATGCTTAAAGTAGGAGTGATGTGCAAAACCATCAATCTTAGAGGTTGCTTCGTAAAATAGATCTGACTGCATCTATGTTGCGTGTAAAATAGTCTATCGCAATTGTAGTGCAAGTATACACGACGCAAGTAGTAAAGTGATACGAAGTATCAGATATCGTCTCCACATGGATTGGGCTAATAGCTTCACCTTGAATTGCTGCACAAGAGTAAAGAAAATATTTGAGAAAGTTGTCACGAAAATAATAAAGTAAACTTAAATAAAAGAGTAGAGAAATCAAGATAGAGAGAATGGGCTGGTATTGAATTCTTCAGTAGTGCAGGTATTGCTGAGTATAGGAAATCCAGTTCTGTCGTCGTTCCCGTCGCGGCAGCACCTGTCGCGGCAGCAGTCCGTTGCTTGTCGCGGCAGCGAACAATCAACTCAGTACTTCAAGTTTGGCAAGAATCCCAGATGTGCCTTGGCCTATCCCTAGGTCCAAGTCTGTCGATGATCATGTCTTTGATGATACCTCCCGGCGTGAATCGAAGGATGAACACCGATGTCGATGAATTCTTCTTTAGCCACTTAACCTCGTCCTATCCCTAGGTTCGAGATAGTTCAACTATAAACTAGAGAACTTGCTCTTATCCCTTTCGTATACTTAACTCTCCCGATGCTAAGTAAATTGATAACCTCACAATGCTCTCCCGATGCTCTTGTAAGATATTAATAACCAGAATAAGAGAACTTGAAGTTTATTTTATTGAATTAAAAATTCCTAAAACAAAACAACCCTTGCAACTACTTTACAAAACAACCCGTGACCCTAAGGGGAATTTAGAACATATTAAGAGGAAGAAAACGGCTAGGGTTTGAGAGAAGGCTAGAGAATGGTGTGTATCTCCCTAGGTCGAAATATATGCCCTTATATAGGCTTTGGGTCCAAGTTTTCTAATTTAGCAAGGATTACAATTTTAAATGAAAGTAAAATTCTAATAAAGACTAAATCTTCAAGGAATCTACTTTCCAGCCGTCATCTTTCTTGCTTGGGATTTTCTCTCCTTGAACTTTGGGCTTGACATTCCATTCGATCTGGGGCTTGGAAAAATATGGTGATTTCACACGACAGACGGGCTGAATTTTCTCTATCTGTCGAGGTCCACTTTGCTTCTTCTCCTCAAAACTGCTGTCGTCCTTTGCTGTCACGGCGGCGACCATGGCAGCATCGTCCTCCTTGACTGCTTGTCCAGTTCCAGCTCTTCTGCTTTACTGCCCAGCGTCTTCCCTTTCCATCTGCTACAGCAGCAACCTGCAAAAACAACCAATTTTAGTAGAAACTGTGCCTTTTAATATATTTGTGATGTTTAACTGTAAACTGACCTAAATGCAATAAATAATGCTTGAATGCAGCAGAAATATGGGTTAAATAGGGGGTAAATAATAGAACTTTTACACACTCAACACACCCCCAAACTCAAGTTTTTGCTTACCCTCAAGCAACTAAGACTTAAAAGAAAAA
This sequence comes from Hibiscus trionum, assembly GCA_030270665.1. NCBI lineage: Eukaryota > Viridiplantae > Streptophyta > Magnoliopsida > Malvales > Malvaceae > Hibiscus > Hibiscus trionum. Next base: position 4,490,201 of record BSYR01000012.1, read on the forward strand.
ATGAAATATTTTTGTTTTGGCTTTAGACAGTGGACCTTCCCTTACCCGTCGTTCGTTCCCTGTGGCGGCAGCACCCTGTCGGATAATCTAAGATCTGTCCGGAATCTCACTATAGTCCTCGTGCAGTGTGTGCATGGTTTCACTAGAATATTTCAGCTCTTAACTCGAATTTTTTATGCCAAGTTTATATTTTTGCAGGCACTTCTTATGCTCCTTTGATTTTCTGTTTTGACTCGATTTCATTGATTTTTAAAGCTAAAGTTTCACTAGAGCCGGTTTTGGGCAGCTCTAGCTAACTTCCTAGAGCCGGTTTCGGGCACCTCTAGGGCTGTTGAGTCTATTTTGCTAAACTTCTTTCCTAGAGCCAGTGTTAGGCACCTCTAGGGGCTATTCAAATGCTAAGCTTCCTATTCTAGTTGACTAAAAGAGTTCTAAGCAGTATACCAGTCACAATGGTGTTTAAGTTTTCAGAATTATAGAAAGGCTCTAAACTTCTCCTAAGACTATCCTAAAGGCACTGCCACAACAGAGCTGTCACGGCAGGTAAGTTCGGTTCACAGTTTTCAGCCAAAATTTTCAATATTTTCATCTTTTTTTACCAAAAATAAACTAAGTAAAAAGACACAATTTTCAAACTAAATTAGACTCCATTGATGGAGGGATGCCACCCCCAAACTTAAGGGTTGCATTGCCCTCAATGCAAAATGACAGTTAAAAATAAAATAAAAACAGTACATCACAAAATATATAGCAGGCAGCAATAATAAGACAGGGAACTTAAATTTTAATCGCTGCCTTCGCTGCTGCTGCTGAGTCTGATCTGGCTGCGGGCTCTAGCTTTCGGAGCTGGCTGAGGCACGGGGGAGGCAGATGTGGTCTTTGTTTTGGCCTCCCGTGGTGGCTGGATCCTGGTCAGGGAGATGTGAGGGGGTTGCTCCACAACCTGGACCTCAGAATTACCGCTGCTTTCCTCACCGCTGCTGCTATTATGGCTGCTCCGCAAAAGTCTGCCATTGTAACGCTCGAATCTTCCGGGCTATGAATGGCTGGAGGCCCAGATTTTCCTCCTTTGAGTTGTAAATGAAACCCCTCTCTTCCCACATATCTCTGATCGCAAAGGGGCGTGGGATGGTTGCTGTCGGTGTGGAACTGGAAGCAGCATTTCTACGGGTTTGCCTGGAAGACATTGTTGCAAGGGTTGTGGAAATAAAAATTGAAAGTAAGTAAAAACTAGAGGAAGCAAGGAAGAAGAGTATAAGTGAGTGAAAATGAAAAATGAAACGGGGTTATATATAGAAAGATTTGCTGCCCGTTAAAGCTGTAACGGCAGGCGCGAATAACAGGGCCAGCTGGTATGCGTTAGCGTGTCTGACGCGTCTGTCACGCGTTTATGCGTCTGTGACGCGTCTGTGACTTGTTTCCGCGTCTGTCGTGACAGCGTGTTGACAGCCTGTATTTTTCGTGTCTGTCGCGGCAGCTAGAACGACATGCTTCAACTTTTGGGCTTTGTTGGGCTGGTGGATGGATGGTGGGCTGAGTTCACTTCTCATGTTCTTCTTGACTCCTTTATTTCCTAAAAACAATAAAAACATTATTCAAATAAAATAAATCTTATTTCCTAATAAATAATAAATAATAATAATAAAAAAATAATAAAAAAACTTAGGTTAAACTAGGGATGCCAGTTGGGGCATCTCCTAAGGTAACCACTTCCTGCATTCCTGGGGCTTCAGTCCCCTGATAATGCTTTAGGCGCTGTCCGTTGACTTTGAATTGGTGCCCGTCTTTTAATGATCAGATTGTTATGGCACCATGGGGAAAAACCTGTACAACTTGGAATGGGCCAGACCATCTAGATTTTAGCTTCCCTGGGAAGAGTTTCAGTCTAGAGTTGAACAACAATACAAGCTGCCCTGGGCAGAACTGTCGTGGCAGCAGCTTCTTGTCATGCCACTTCTTAGTTTTATCCTTGTAGATTCTTGCATTGTCATAGGCCATTGTTCGGATTTCTTCAATTTCGTTCAGATCTAACAGCCTTTTCTGCCCTGCCCTATCCAAGTCCATATTTACTGCCTTGATCGCCCAGTATGCTCTGTGCTCTATCTCGACAGGTAGATGACATGTTTTCCCATAAATCAATCGATATGGAGATATGCCCAATGGAGTCTTGAAAGCTGTCCTATAAGCCCATAATGCATCATTGAGGAGTAAAGACCAATCCTTCCTAGTTGGCTTAACCATCTTCTCAAGAATGTTCTTAACTTCCCTGTTAGAAATTTCAGCTTGTCCATTGGTCTGTGGGTGATATGATGTCGCGATCCGATGCTTGACACCGTATTTCTTCAAGGCAGCAGCAATAACCCTGTTGTCAAAATGTCTCCCTTCATCACTGATAATCGCCTTAGGGATGCCAAACCTAGAAAAAATGTTTTTGTGTAAAAACTTTTGGACTGTCTTGGCATCATTCTTTTGAGTGGCGATAGCTTCAACCCACTTAGAGACATAATCTACTACTAGGAGGATATATAAGTTCCCACATGAGGATGGAAAAGGTCCCATAAAATCGATCCCCCAAACGTCGAAGATTTCGACTTCAAGAATGTTCTGCAGTGGCATCTCGTTTCTCCTTGAGATGTTTCCTGTCCTTTGGCACCTGTCACAGTTCTTATAGAAGATTTGAGCATCTTTATACAGTGATGGCCAATAAAACCCTGACTGCAGCACCTTGGCAGCAGTTTTATTGCCTTCTAAGTGACCTCCATACTGTGAAGCGTGGCAGTGATGAAGTATGTCTTCTTGCTCTTCCTGTGGTATACATCTCCTTATAACCTGATCTGCACAGATTTTGAAAAGAAGAGGTTCGTCCCAATAATAATGCTTAACATCATTTTGGAACCTCTTCCTGGCTTGATAATTAAGATCAGAAGGAATTATTCCGCTGACTAAGAAATTAACGAAATCAGCATACCAAGGAAGTTCAGAATACTTATCTGCCACCATGGCTATCGCGGCAGTGATTGCGGCAGCAAAGAGCTGCTCATCTGGGAAGGTCTCTAGTATGTTTGTCTCATCTGTTGGTTGACTCTGTCCCTTCTCCAACCTTGACAAGTGATCTGCCACCTGATTTTCTGTCCCTTTTTTATCCTTGATTTCAAGGTCGAATTCTTGCAATAGCAGGATCCACCGTATCAATCGAGGCTTTGCATCTTTTTTCGCGAACAGATATTTCAAAGCAGAATGGTCTGTGTGCACTATTACCTTCGTTCCAAGTATGTAAGAACGAAACTTGTCAATGGAGAAAACCACATCTAATAACTCCTTCTCTGTGGTTGCGTAGTTCACTTGGGCGTCATTCAGTGTCTTGCTGGCATAGTATATGACATGAAAAATTTTATCTCTTCGCTACCCAAGTGCTGCCCCGACAGCATAGTCACTAGCATCACACATGATCTCAAATGGTTGTGTCCAGTCTGGTGGCTGTACTATTGGGGCTGTTACCAGTTTTTCCTTCAGAACCTTGAATACTTCAGTACATTCATCATTAAAGTCAAAGGGTCGGTTCTGCTCCAAAAGATGGCATAGGGGCTTGGTGATTTTTGAGAAATTTGCAATGAATCTTCGATAAAAACCAGCATGTCCCAAGAAACTTCTAATACCCTTGACTGTGGTCGGCGGCAGCAGCTTTTCGATCACTTCTATTTTGGCCCTGTCGACTTCTATGCCACGACAGCTAATCTTATGGCCAAGGACTATCCCTTCATCCACCATGAAGTGGCATTTTTCCCAATTCAAGACTAAGTTTGCTTTTTCACATCTTTCAAGTACCTTTTGTAGATTGCCTAGGCAGTTCTCAAAATCGTCCCCAAAGACTGAAAAATCATCCATAAAAATTTCAAGGAAGTCATCCACCATATCGGAGAATATGGCCACCATGCACCTTTGGAAGATGGCGGGTGCATTGCATAGTCCAAAAGGCATCCTCCTAAAAGCATACGTTCCGTAGGGGCATGTAAAAGTCGTCTTTTCTTGATCTTCCGGTGCGATAGCTATTTGATTATAACATGAATAACCATTAAGAAAACAATAGTAAGGTTTACCCGCTAATCTATCAAGCATTTGGTCAATAAAGGGTAAAGGAAAATGGTCCTTTCGGGTAGCTTTGTTAAGCTTCCGATAGTCCATACAAACCCTCCAATCAGTCACAGTCCTGGTTGGGATTAACTCATTGTTTTCAGTGGTCACCACGGTCATTCCTCCTTTCTTGGGAACGCATTGCACCGGGCTCACCCATTTGCTGTCGGAGATGGCGTAAATGATACCAGCATCTAACCATTTGATTATCTCTTTTCGTACCACCTCCTTCATCGCATGGTTTAGCCGCCTTTGAGCATCTATAGTCGGCTTATGATCATCCTCTAAAAGGATTTTATGCATGCATAACACCGGACTAATTCCTTGAATATCAGCTATCGTCCATCCAATTGCCTTTTTGTGCTGCTGCAGCATCCCTATTAACTGATGTTCATGTTCCTGCATCAACTTGGAAGAGATGATTACGGGCAACATATCATTTGAACCAAGAAAAGCATATTTTAGCTGCCCTGGCAGGGGCTTCAGTTCTAAAACAGGGGGCTCAACAGTTGATGGCTTTTGGATTGCATGGTTATCCGAAGTATAATTTAAAGGTTCGAATAACTTACCTGGACGATCGCCTATCCAGTTTACCTCCTCCTGATCTTCAGTATCAGATGTATCGGATTCTGAGGAGTTGCTGTCGTCGGTGCTGTCGTGACAGTCCTGTAAGTGGCTGCCGAAGTAGTGACCAATTTTGATGTCGTGACAGTCCGACCTGATGCAGGGTTGGTCAAGGGTTACTTCAGTGATAACCTTGCATTCCTCATCTGCATCAGCATGTTTCATAGCTTGGAGAACATTCAACTTTATTTCTTGATCGTTCACTCTCATGGTGAGTTCTCCTTTTTCGACATCAAGCAGTGACCAATTTAGTAAAATATTTCTTCGAAGGGACTATCCCGATAAATTATAAGTATGCGATAAACTACTAGTAGCAGAGCTGCACTGTGCAAGTTTAAGCTCCAAATTTATCCATAACCTCTATTCTTTTATCAATAAATCCCACCGATTTTTCAAATTTTTTTTGCGTATAAGCCTTTCCTGTTTCCTTCTCAAAGTTCTTCACTATTTTAATCCATCTTTTTTTAAAAAAAATGAGTATCATGTCTATTACCATTTAATTTTTTACTTAATAGACAAATCACATAATATTATTGTCAACCTTCTATCTCATGTTACCTTTTTTTTCACCACTTCTTTCAATATTCGAAATACTTATTATCTATCATATATATACACACACTCAAATATTACAAAACTGACAGACTTGATATAAAAATGACAATGAAAGAACACATTCAATTCATGCATATTTCTACAAGAATTACACAATTAAACAGTAAAGTAATTTTCGTTTCCAAATACTTCAAGAAAAAGTTCAAAAAGACCTCTAGTGCGCTGCAAATCAGTGATAAAGAAATGAAATTGTAGCAGAAAAATAAAAAATCTAAATTAAAAAAAAATTAGAACACGAACATCAGACCAACAAAACACCTCTAGTGCGCTGCAAATCAGTGATAAAGATGCAACATCGGAGAAATTAGAAGCAGAGAACAAGACTTCTTTTCTCTATCCACCTACACGCTTCATGCTTAAAGTAGGAGTGATGTGCAAAACCATCAATCTTAGAGGTTGCTTCGTAAAATAGATCTGACTGCATCTATATTGCGTGTAAAATAGTCTATCGCAATTGTAGTGCAAGTATACACGACGCAAGTAGTAAAGTGATACGAAGTATCGGATATCGTCTCCACAGGGATTGGGCTAATAGCTTCACCTTGAATTGCTGCACAAGAGTAAAGAAAATATTTGAGAAAGTTGTCACGAAAATAATAAAGTAAACTTAAATAAAAGAGTAGAGAAATCAAGATAGAGAGAATGGGCTGGCATTGAATTGCTCAGTAGTGCAGGTATTGTTGAGTATAGGAAATCCAGTTCTGTCGTCGTTCCCGTCGCGGCAGCAGTCCGTTGCTTGTCGCGGCAGCGAACAATCAACTCAGTACTTCAAGTTTGGCAAGAATCTAAGATGTGCCTTGGCCTATCCCTAGGTCCAAGTCTGTCGATGATCACGTCTTTGATGATACCTCCCGGCGTGAATCGAAGGATGAACACCGATGTCGATGAATTCTTCTTTAGCCACTAAACCTCGTCCTATCCCTAGGTCCGAGATAGTTCAACTATAAACTAGAGAACTTGCTCTTATCCCTTTCGTATACTTAACTCTCCCGATGCTAAGTAAATTGATAACCTCACAATGCTCTCCCGATGCTCTTGCAAGATATTAATAACCAGAATAAGAGAACTTGAAGTTTATTTTATTGAACTGAAAATTCCTAAAACAAAACAACCCTTGCAACTACTTTACAAAACAACCCGTGGCCCTAAGGGGAATTTAGAACATATTGAGAGGAAGAAAACGGCTAGGGTTTGAGAGAAGGCTAGAGAATGGTGTGTATCTCCCTAGGTCGAAATATATGCCCTTATATAGGCTTTGGGTCCAAGTTTTCTAATTTAGCAAGGATTACAACTTTAAATGAAAGTAAAATTCTAATAAAGACTAAATCTTCAAGGAATCTACTTTCCAGCCGTCATCTTTCTTGCTTGGGATTTTCTCTCCTTGAACTTTGGGCTTGACATTCCTTTTGATCTGGGGCTTGGAAAAATATGGTGATTTCACACGACAGACGAGCTGAATTTTCTCTATCTGTCGAGATCCACTTTGCTTCTTCTCCTCAAAACTGCTGTCGTCCTTTGCTGTCACGGCGGCGACCATGGCAGCATCGTCCTCCTTGACTGCTTGTCCAGTTCCAGCTCTTCTGCTTTACTGCCTAGCGCCTTCCCTTTCCATCTGCTACAGCAGCAACCTGCAAAAACAACCAATTTTAGTAGAAACTGTGCCTTTTAATATATTTGTGATGCTTAACTGTAAACTGACCTAAATGCAATAAATAATGCTTGAATGCAGCAGAAATATGGGTTAAATATGGGGTAAATAATAGAACTTTTACACACTCAACAATCCACGAACGTAGATCTACCACAACAGTAGATGAATATGTGTCATAAGGCAGAGGAAACCGTGTCACAAGGCAGAACAAAATTAAAAAACATCAAAAAATATAAAAGAAAATAAAAACTTGATAAAAAAATAAAAGAAAAGGACTACCGACGATGACGATCAACACTAAAACTGACGCCACTACGGATGAATCAAAAACTGAAAAAAAAAAGTTAGATTAAAATTGGAAGAGCGGCGCTTACTGTTTAGGTTTTTCTTTCTTTAAGGTTTTTGAGAGTGATGAAAATGAGTAGGGATGTTTTTTTTTACTGAATACCGGTTGGATGGGTGATTTATTAAAATAAAGAAAAAGTCTCAAAACACATCACGAAAGAGATAGTAAAAAAAAAACAAAATAAAAGCTTATCCCCTTTTGTCCTGGTGACAAAGGTAGATATTCATCGTCCCTTAAGATCTGGGTTCGAGCAACAGTAATGTATGTTGTATGTGACGTCTTTAAAAAAACTAAAAAAAAATTGAACAGATATTACCCTTGCATCACACCACATATTCAAAAAAAAACAAAAAAAAAAACTGTAAAACAGGAAAGCGAAACGCCAACTGAAAAAGAAAAGCAAAGAAAAACCCATATGATAGCAGACAGACCAGCTTACTAGTATCCATATGCTCAAAAACCCAATGAAGCCAGTCTAGGAAGTAGAAATGGTTTAGTGTGACAGGCCAATTATACCCCAATTTAGTCCACACTGACTTGGCCACTACACAATCACGCATCACATGTATCCCATCTTCAATAGCTGCAGGACACCAGAGACAATGAGGGTCATTTGTAACTCTTTTAACAAAGAGATTATGGTGAGCGGGAAGAAAATTTTGGCAAAATTTGTAACTCCAAATGTGTCTGTAGAAAGGCTGGAGATTGTGATCCAGATTAGGATCTCTTAGGAGCAACTTGTAACCACTCATCACCGAGTATTGACTCGTTTTCTCACTAGATCAAATAATATTGAAATAGGATACTTTCTAATTACTAATAATATTGAAATAGACACTCTTTTTCTCCTATGTAGGATTAAAAGGAGTTTAATGGGGCCTTTTATCTTTAAAAAAAACTTAACTACAAATAATTTCTCGTCAAAAGAATTATACTGAAAATTATTTAAATTTTATTCACAAAAATTTACAATGTTTTATTCTGTCTTTACCATGACAATATGGTGTTAAATAATTAAAAAATAGAAAGTACTTCTAACAAAAACACACCTTTTATTAAATAATTTCACTTTGCCTTGGTTGTTAAAGATTGTGTTTATAGGAGTATTAGGTTTTGGGTTCAAATCTACTGCAAGTAAAATTATGTTTTTTCTTTTTTCAGTTATAAATTTTTTTTGACAAATCCTAAATCTAATTTTAATCTTATTTAGAAAAAAATAAGAGAAAAAAGTGCTCATAATATGTCTAAAACTCATAACCTTAGGAAATATGAAGAAACAAAGATGAGCAGCTTGACCAACCGGCCAAATGTACTTGTTTAATTATAAGTAATTTTAAATGAACATGTTTTTTTTCTATCATTAATGTAATATTATGATTTTATTGGTTAAATACTATTTTTAACATGTTGTCTTCGACTCAAGCCTAGCGACAAACAAATTTTTACTTAATCTCATTAACTTCAAATATTCTTAAATATATATACAATTATGAACATAAATATTGGATGGAAATCGGCTGCGTTTAAGTATGCATCCTTTCACACCTCCACATTAAAAATTAAATTTAGGGTATAGGAAATTAGGTATAGGACTTAAAGTTTAAGATTTGAATTTAGGATTATGTTTTAAATTTTAATTTTTTAATATTTTCTAGTGTAGGGCATGGAAGGAGTCATACTTAGGGGCAGAAGATTTTTGTTCACACACACACACACACACACACACATATATATATATATATATATATATGTTAGGATCCACTTACACAGTGTAAAAGTTTTTAAGTTTTACACGTTTTCTGGATCGTTGGATGGGAGAAATAGATGACTGAGATTAACTCCTTTCTTTTTTCCAATGAAAATCTTCACATATTATGTTGTTAATATATATATATATATATATATATATATATATATATATATATATATATAAACTTTGATACACAAGCCGTGTAAACTTTAGTTTATATGTGTCTTTTAATTTTAGGGTTTAAGGTCTTAGTTTAGGGGTTTAGATTGTAGGGTTTAAAATTTAATGTTAATGTTTAGAATTTATGGAATAGGGTTTAAGGTTTAGTGTTTAGTTTTTTAAGGTTAGGGTTAGAAATTTAAGATTTAGGTTTTATAATGTAAATATGTAAGCTCGTATAAAATTAATTTTACACAACATATGTATCAAAATTTTACTATATATATAAGATTTAGGGTTAAAAATTTAGCTTATTACATTACACGTCTGCTTCAATTCCATCTTGCTGTGATTGTACTTTATATTTAATCATGTGTGCAGACACCTACTAGACGGGAAAGTCTAAATTGAACAAAAAAAAAAGACGGGAAAGTCTAAAAAAATTGTATAAAATGTGACCAACATAAATTATTATAAAAAATATAAGAATTTTATGTAAGATTGAGTAAGAATTTGTGTAATTATATAAATTCTTATCAACTAGGTAAGAATTAAGAATTAAGAATTTTTGTAGATTTTGTTTTAAGTAAGAATTTGTGTAGCTACATAAATTCCACATATTCTTATATTATAATCTAAATTCTTACCATTTGAGTAAGAATTTTGGTAGATTTTAAAAATTTTTGTAGTTACACAAATTTTTATCAACCGAGTAAAAATTTATGTAAGATCGTATTATTTTAGCCGCACCGTAAGGTACCTCATCCTATAACTACCCCTACTGGACACACTTCATTAAAAAAAAATTGTCCTAAAGGGCCTAAGTCATCCTTGCTCCAAGAATGCTCGCGTACACACATATATATACCCACTAGATTTGACAGAATATATTTTATTAAAATATATCCAACAATAATTCTAATTTTTTTAATAAAGAATTTATATAAACATTATATTGAACGTGGTTTAATTTTAAATGATTGGTTTTTAATTATTTTATTTTAAAATTATAAAAAGTATGAAAAGAAAAAAAGGCCATTAAAATAATATTAAGGATTACTATCCTATATATTTGTAGTATAAAAAATTTATTCCACATACGTGTTATATTACGGTTTAAGGGTTTATGTTATAAGGTTTATAAGTTAAAGTTTATGGTTAGAATTTAAAGTATATAATTTAGGATTTTGGGTTAATGATTTAAATTTTAAAATTAAAATAAACATATTTTTATAAAAAAAATTATAACGACAATATATCAAATAATAATTTTAATATTAATTACTATTTAAAGTAAAATATATATTTTAGAAATTTCAATTGAATAAGCACTTGATTAAACGGTGATGTCAATCCAATCAGACAATTAATAATGATATACTATGTCAGTTTTAGTGTCAGCAACCAAGCCCAACATTACTAATTAGCCTATGAAAACATTTAAAAAAAATGTTGTTTAATGAATGTTGTTAGATCCACCCCAACAATTTGATACCAATTTTAAAAATTAAATTTATTTTATAGGAAACTAGTCGATCATGTGTAAATTTTAATTTACAATCAAATTCAAACACATAGATCGAATCAAATTAACACTAAGAACAAAATGACATCCATTTCTGAAGTCTGTTAAAGTTCGGGGGACCTAAAGCTCAATTTTCCCTTGAATATTTTATTATATATATTTACTTGGCAGTATTCACCAAACCCTAACACTAACCCATTTCAGCCGCCATCCTCTCTAGTCTCTCCAATTTCGTGCGACCACATTGTACACACAAACTCTTCTGTCGTGCCCTTTCTTCCATTGTTGTTCGAGTTTCTGCCGTCGTCTTCAGCACGCGAAATACCTTTTATGACAATTTTTTTTACGTAATTAGAATTATTAGTAGATCAATATGCAAGATTTATGTTGTCCATCGCCTCTCTTACAAAATTTTGATGATGGTAGCTGAGTTTCCAAAAAAGTTAAAGATTATGTTTAAGAGATATTATTCACACCGTTTGTTTTTCTTTTTGTATAAGTTTTGGTGGATACAGTCTTCTAAAATTTTCTTTTACATTTAGAGTGTGTTTTGTTACACATTTTTTTATCTTTAATAAAATTCGACTCTTATTAAAAAAATTCATAAAACAAATTAAACTAACACTAAAAACAAAATGACATCAACAAAATCAAATTCTACAGATTTTGTTTTCTCTATGACAGCATAAAACAAATTAAAGATCCATAAAAATTTAAAATCATAATAATTTATGGCATCTTACCAATAGGACCGAGCGTGCCCGTTAGCACTAAGAACATCATTTTCAATGTTCGGTTAAACACCTCTTTCTGTCTGTCCTGCCCAATCCATGACTTATGTTTCAAATGTATTTGGTGGGTTTTCCTTAACAAATTCAACACATAACAACACAAGACGTTGACAATTTTTTAATAGTTTTTTCCCCCAATTTTTTTGAAAATAAACTATTGGAAGTGAGAAATGACTTAATGTGCACAAGATGGCTCAGCTGGAAAGAGGGTATAGTAGTAGTAGTGAGTGAGGTGTCGCCACTATAAAACCTTTTCGGTTTCTCTTTTCCTACAGCAACTCTCGTGCTTAGTTCGGCGTAGATTTTAAAACGAGCGTTAGACTAAAAATAGACGTTTAACAGAAGTTAATTTTTTTAATTTTTACGTTTTGTAACTTTTAAGATAATATTTGATTTTTAAACGATCGTTCTGCACGTCTAATATGATCGTTCGACAGTGTTTTTACGTTCGACAAACCAATAACTGTTTAAGGAGTATTCCCAAACAAAACCTTACTTCATCACTAAAACTTTGAGCCTTTTAATATTTAAAAGTCAATTTGCACATGTGATGTGCTTTCACTTTCCGTCGTCTATTTAAGTTGCCAGCGACGAAAAATCTTCCATCTCCTTTGCATGCATTTCTTTCTTTCTCGACGCATGCTCAAACATTAGTAAAAATTAAATTGTCCTTTGAAATCTATTTTGTTTGTAGTATGAGTATTATATTGTTAAAAAACATTAAAATTTTGCACCGATAAAAATTGTTTAATAGATTAATATTAACTGAAATAGATCAAAACACATCAAAAACTTAATTGGGACATAGCTTAAACTACTTGGTATTGGTATAATCTAACACGGATACAACCGTCTAGCACGATACCGAATGGCATCTTGATAGTGGGAGGGGCTATTGCCCTAACCTCAAAAAATTTTGTTTTCTCTTTTCAGTTTATATATTAAAATTAAAAATTTTATTAGATAATTATAGTTTACTCTGTATTTTAGAAATATTATATTTTGTCCCCTCAAATTAGAATTCTGGCTCCATCCCAACATGTTAATAACATTTTTTTCTCATTAAATCAATCATTTATATTATTTTCTAGAATATTAAGTGCAGTTATAGTTATATACTTTAACAAGAGTAAAAATCTCCTGCCCCTTAACCATGCCTCCTTATGTGCCCTTACTAAAAAATACCTAAAAATTAAATTCGAAGCTCTAACCCTAATTTTCATATCCTAAACCTTAAACCCTAAATCTTAAAAAATAGACCATACCCCTAATTTCCTACACCCTAACCCTAAGCTCCAACCTTAAATCTTAAACCCTAAACTCTAAACCCGATGTTTTAAAGTAAAGGCACCAATAGGGACATAATTAAGAGGTATACGATTTCCATCCGTTCTAACAATGTTTTTTTTTGTGTTCAAAATGCTTTAACAATGTTTAATGAAAATTAGTCTTAAGGTTTTTATATTACTCCTCCGAATAATGGCATATAAAACTAATAAAAGTTGGGAGATTTCATTTTAGGTAACCAAAAAAAGTTTAAAGATTTGAATATTTGCTTTCATGGATTTTCTCATCACATCTAAATGATTAAACAAATACGAGTAGATAAAGTCGTTCAAAAACCATGGGTGAAACGTGAGTGATGCATTTAAAGATTTTTATATCCCTACACATATTTGATTTGCACCGATAATGACAAAGAGGTTGAACTCATAGAAAATGAGATTGTTGTTCCTTTTATATGATTTGAGTTTGAACGATAATGTCTATAAAGTTTGTGTAAATTATTTAATTTTAACAAAAAGAATAGATATTATGTGGGACTTCCAAAATCAAAGGGAAGGGAACAATGGTCTTGAAGATGACTTCTGGAAAAGAATTCAAGATGCAGAATGTATTGTATGTGCCTGACGTACGCAAAAACCTTGTTTCTGAAACACTTTTAAGTGTTCACGGTTTTAAAATAGTTTTTGAATTCCAGAAGTTAATTTTGTAAAAAGGGGATGTTTGTGGGTAGGGGATATGTATTGAATGGAATGTGGAAACTCAATGATATCTCTGTAAAATCCAAAATAATGAATAAGAATGCAACTTCTTCTTCTATTTACATGCTCGAATCATTTAATTTATGGCATGGTAGACTTGGACGTGTTAATTATGATACCTTACGTAGGTTAATTAACTTAGAACACATCCCTTCATTTCACATTAATTATAACCATAAATGTGAAACGTGTGTAGAAGCAAAATTAACAAGATCTTCATTTTAAACAATTGAAAGAAGTACAGAACCACTTGATCTAATACATGGCGATCTTTGTGATTTGAAATTTGTTCAAACTAAAGGAGGAAATAAATTTTTTATTACCTTCATCGATGATAGCACAAAGTATTGCTATCATGGGCGGACCATAGGGGGGGTTTAAGGGGGTATGGTCCCCCCCCAATTTTTTTTTCATTAGTAATAAGATAGAATTTTTTTAGAAAAAAGGTAAAATTACCTCTATAATCCCTTTAAAATTTGCAAATTTTTAATTTGGCCCCCGTCAAAATTTTTAATTTCATTTTGGTCCCCTTCAAAAATTTTTAGTTTTTTCTAATTTCATTTTGGTCCCCCCTTTAAAAATTTCTAGTTCCGCCCCTGATTGCTATGCATATTTGCTTAAAAGCAAAGATGAAGCTATATAGAAATTTATACTCCATAAGGTGGTAAGAAGTGATCGTGGTGGTGAATATGTTATTCCATTTGGTGAATATTGTTCACAACAAGGAATTATTCATGAAGTAACACCACCATATTCTCCTAAATCTAATAGAGTATCTGAACGGAAAAATCGGACTCTAAAAGAAATGATGAATGCTTTGTTAGGAAGCTCTGGGTTACCACAGAACATGTGGGGGGAAGCAATTCTTTCGGCTAATTACCTTTTGAATAAGGTTCCCCGAAAGGAAAAGGATAAGACACCATATGAGTTGTGGAAAGATCGAAAGCCTTCCTATAAATACTTGAAAATGTAGGGGTGTCTTGCCAAGGTAATGGCTCCATTATCAAAACAAATGAAAATAGGTCCAAAAACTGTGGATTGTATTTTTATTGGCTATGTTGAACATAGCAATGCTTATCGATTTCTTGTGTATGAATCAAAGAATCCCGAGATTCACAAGAACACGATAATGGAATCAAAGAATGCATCATTCTTTGAAAATACATTCCCTTATAAATTTAGGGAACTTGATCAAAGTTCAACATAACAAACTTTGAATGAAATAATTCCAAGTGATTAACAAGAGGCTGAAATTGAAATAGATGCAAGAAGAAGCAAACGAGCAAGAGTAGAAAAATCCTTTGGATCTGATTTCTTAACTTTTATGCTGGAGGTTGAACCTCTAACGTATAGTGATGCTATACGCTCATCTGAAGGCACTTTTTAGAAAGATGTCATTAAGAGCGAAATTGATTCCATCATGTAAAACCATTCATGGGAATTAGTGGATCTTCCTCATGGAATTAAACCACTAAATTCAAAATGGATTTTCAAAAGGAGAATAAAAGCAGATAGAACAATTGATAAGTACAAGGCAAGGTTGGTAATCAAAGAATACCGACAAAAAGAAGGCCTTGATTACTTTGATACATTTTCCTTGTATCAAGAATAACATCCATAAGGATGATACTCGCAATTGCTGCTCTGCGAAATCTAGAAGTACATCAAATTGATGTTAAAACAGCTTTCCTAAATAAAGATCTTGATGAAGAAATTTACATGGAACAACCTGAAGGTTATGTAGTTTCAAGTCAAGAAAGGAAAGTATGCATATTGATTAAGTCCTTGTATGGGCTTAAACAAGCACCAAAACAATGGCATGAGAAATTCAATAATGTCATGATGACCAACGGTTTCAAAATAAATGAGTGTGACAAATGTATACGTAAAAAATATAGACATTGGATATGTCATCCTATGTTTATATGTTGATGACATACTTATTGTTGGAAGCAACAATGAAATTGTAAAACGTACCAAAAACATGTTAAATTCAAGATTTGACATGAAAGATATGAGACTGGCCGATACGACTCTGGGCATTCAAATCAAAAGGTCACTGGAAGGTTTCATATTAATTCAATCACACTATATGGATAAGATTTTTGAGAAATTTAATAAGGAGGATTTCAGCATAGCCTTAACTCCGTTAGACCCTTGTTTACATCTATCAAAGAATCGAGGGGAAAGTATCCATCAAGTGGAATATGCAAGAGTCATAGGCAGCTTGATGTATCTCATGAGCTGCACTAGACCAGATATAGCTTTTACTCTGAGTAGTTTAAGCAAATTTACAAGCAATTCACGGAAAGATCACTAGAAAGTAATTGTGAGAATACTGAAATATCTACGATATACTCGGGACTACAGACTGCATTATTCTAGAGACCTCGTTGTCTTAGAAGGATACTCTGATGCCAGTTGAATATCTGATATTCAAGACACCAAAGGCACAAGTGGATATGTATTCACTTTGGGGGGAAGAGCCGTGTTATGGAAATCCTCAAGACAAACTATTATAACCAGATCCACAATGGAATATGAGTTTGTTGCTCTAGAAAAATCTGGAGAAGAAATAGAATGGCTTCGTCAATTCCTTGAGGATATCCCTGAATGGTCGAAATCTGTGCTGACAGTATGTATACACTGTGACAATCAAGCAACAATTGCTAGTGCACAGAGTTTCATGTATAACGGTAAGTTAAGGCATATGCGTCATCGGCATAACACTGCAAGACAACTGATCTCAAATGGAGTTATCTCTATTAACTTTGTAAAATCAAAGGATAGCATTGTGGATCCACTAACCAAAGGATTAAATCAAGATCAAGTTGAGAAAACATCTAAAGGAATGAGACTAAAGCCCATGAGAAGTAAAGGCACTGTGTGAAGGAAAACCCTACCTAGTTGACTGGAGATCCCAAGATCTAGGTTCAAAGGGACAACCTAATTACATAGACTTGTGCGATCACTGTGGGGGATCTTTCCCCAAGTTCATTCCTATGATGTAAACAGTGATAAAAAGTGGGAAAGGTTAAGCAAAGCTTTTAATGGTCATTGTATGCTTCGGTGAGCCAAGCAACATAAGTCACCTATGTGAGAGTGAAATGGGGCCACTTCAAGGAGACTATTGGGCATAGTTCTTTCAAACTCTTGCAAAATCAGGAGATGTCCACGGCCACATGGACATAACCATGAGAACTAATACTCTTGTTAGAGAGGTAGTTGTGTGAAGTATATCATCGTTTACACAAACAGCTGAACAGTTCAAGGGCATCACGTCTACTGGTTAGCTAGTAAAGTAAATATATTTTCACAAGGGAAGGTTCAAAGGAGAAAACCTACCTATCCTATGCAACTATCAATCGTAGATCTTATCACCACATCGAGTTAAAATATTTTGATAAAATCATCAATTTCATTCATGTGGGGGATTGTTGAAAAAATGTGAGAAATTTGAAACTTTGAGCCATATTTTCTAGTGGTAAAGGTGAAGGTTCGAATGATGAATTTATTAATTCATATTTTACTCCATGAGACATTTACAACAGTATCTCATATGCTCAAAACGGTTGAAAAATGAATGAGAAATTGATGCTCAAAGTGAGGATGTTGTGAATTGTGTAAAGGAAAATAAAAACCTCATATCCCACATGGGTGGGATAACAAGCTTGGGAATGATTTAAATACATCAATCCAGTTGGAAGTCATTGAATGAATTGAATGAACACTATGCCTCGTGCGTAGGCGCAGGGGGTGCAAATCGAAGCTCGTTGAACTCATTCGGGTTGGGGCGCGCTTGCACATTGTGGGTGACGCAAATGTCTGGACCGGTCGGGTTCCTTACTTGGACCTGCGGATATTTTACCCACTTCGAATTAATTTTTTCCTTACATGTCTTTTGAATATTCCGAATTTAATAGGATAATAATTGACTTTCAATTATATTCGAATATTAAAAGGTAATAAAGCAATTCACAAAAAACATATCCGTTTAATGAGGTATTTAATTGATTATTTCTGAATTAAATCGGATATAAAGTCAATGACCATATTTTATTTTTCATATTTTCCTCCTCCACTCCCGTATATAAACCATGCATCTTCTCAATTTTTAACACACTCAAAAATCGTTTTCCTTCTCTCGTTCTTTTTATCCTGGTGATAGGCTAAGTCAAGAGTTCAAGTTCGAGATCTCTTTAGCTCGTGCTTCTATCGAAGATCTTCTTGTTGTTGTATCCTGGAAGACGAACGACCAACCAAACTCAAGCACCGCGGAGTGGTCAAAATTTGTCTTAAGGAAACTGCTTCTCGCAGGTCTCAACACCTTCTCTACTCAACTTTAATCTGGTTTTGTATTTTCTACTCTTTTCAATTATTTGATTAAAGTTGTTATTTTATTTTATCGTCTTGGATTGATTACTTTGTAACAGTTCTCTCGCAAGCACATAATTTTCGAGTGTGAGAGCCGTAACTTAGTCCACTAGATAAACAACGCGCATCTCTCCCCCGATTGTGTGTCAAATGTATGGTTCAATACATTTTAGCTTCTAAGTGTAAGTCTGAATTGGCAAATCAGCTTAATCTCTAGAGAGAAAAATAAGTTGACCGATGGTTTAGCAAAGAAGGGTATATTTCGTGCTATTGACTTAGTTGAGATCAAGTAATTTTGAAGGCTCTATTCTCATTCTTGGCCTCGGCTATTTAAAATCAGTACATCACCTCGAGCGTCATCTTGAGGCTCAGTCTACTGCTATCGGCATCGAAGGCAACAACTTGATTCGCAAGGGTGGTTGGGAATGACATCTTGTTTTTGTACAATGTTTTGAATTCGCCGCTTTCAATGTATGGTAGCGTTGGCTCTCGGCTAGTGTATTATGTACTTAGATATGTCGCATTTTTTCTTCCAACTAGGTTTAAGGAGGTTTTTTTAATGAGGCGCATATCTAAGTTAAATTTTCATGAATAAAATCATTTATTATCCCTTTCAAAAAAAACTTGACTCGACTCGAATCAAAAAAATTAAAATAAAGGTTGAGTTATAAAATAGGATTCTCCAACTCAAGTAACTTGAAATTTTTTTGACCTGACTCGATCGAATGTCCACCTTAAATTTAATGGTCGAAGATTATAATTGTAAGCGGGAATTTCAACTAATTTAATAGTTGACGATTTTAGTTACATGTAAATATCACAATGAAATTTTCGGTGTCGATTAAAGTTGTTAATAGTAAGTGCAAATATTTTGATAGAATTTGTGGCAAGGTAGAAATTGTTAGAGATTGATCTAAATTGTAATTAAAAATTTTATTTGTGATTTTAATTAATTCTATTGGTTGACTTGATTATTAAATTTATTTAATATATATATATATATATATATATATCATTAAAATGTAAGAAATCTCACTGAATAATCTTTTTTGTTAAGGTTTTTGTTATCAAATAATATGCCTTATAAATTAATAGTAGTTTTACCCTTTAGAATTAAGATGTTTACAAGAGGGGTAGTTCCTAATGAATTTTTTTATGTAATTAGTGTTTGTAATTTTTTTAGTGCAAAAGTTATACACTGTTGTGAGAAATAATTCGTGGTTTTATAAGGGTAAAAATTACAAGTTCAGTGGAATGATATTTTATTGTTTTTAGGACCGTAGAGGTAGACAAAACTCAAAAGAGACTAACCATGTTAAATATTGTCTTTTGTAAATGTGATTAATTCTTTTAATTTTGTCTTAAAATTATCATGATGTGCTTATCTAAGGAGTAATCACTTCAAAGTCAAAGTGAATTCTCTCTAGATACATTTATTTAATTCGAATTCAAATTTATAGATTATGCTGAAGGTTTATAGTCACGTGCTTTTATCTGACTTATTTCGTTTTTTATCTTATTTTTTATTACTATTTTTTATTGTTATTATTATTATTATTATTTTTTTTGCAGATTACGAAAGATTCTAATTACATCAAATATGGTAAGATTGCAAGAGATATTGTCCAACAAGTATGGAAAATCAAGCTATGTGCAAGAAATTCTCATTGCGGACTTGCGACGAATTTTTGATAGGATCTGGGGCATTTCTGGGTTAGGATGTCTTCTTACGAGCTGGCGGTCTTTCAGTTACTTTTCCAAAGCATCTTAAAACGCCTCAATCGGGCGTCAGAAGCTCAAGATATGTTTGTTTTACTGAAGACAACACGTGTAGAAAACTAAATACTAGTTGAATACGTGAATTTTATTTTATTACGAATTTTCAAAATACTTTTCTACTTTTTTCCCTAGAATGCCCAATATTTATTTTACATTTTTTACGCGTCGTGCATGCACAACAAATTTTAATTAAGATTAAGTTAATCAGATAATTACCTTTTAAACAAAGATTTTTTGTTTTTAAAAAATTTTGAATCTCGCCCGGTAAAGATGCTATCCTAGGAAATATAGAACTTCGAGTGCTAGTTTGAGAAGTATAAGATGTGATGGTGCTATTTTAGGGATAAGCCCAATTATAGATCCTAGGGAAGAATTATGATTGGTCAATAAAAATATATTTTAAAGCTATTAAAATTTTCTTTTGTCTGAGTTTAGCTAATCTATCCTGAAACGAAGAAAAAAGAGAGTAAAGTAACGATGTGTCGATTGTTTTTAAATGTATTTTTCCCTTAATTTTTAAACCGAGAGATTCATGAATCAGGATCCTAATGCATATAGATAGATATAAATGGTCTAATAGGAGTAAGAATTTTATTTCCTAACATTCACTGTATTATAATATATATATATATATATATATATATATATATATATATAATGATGCAATTTATATTACTAAAGGCTAGTTGACGCAGTGATAAAGGTTTGAGAATTTCCCTTGGAAGTTTCAGGTAAAACCCACATGATTGAAGAAAAATAAATATATTAAATAAAATAAAATAAAAATTATATTTGTTGAATCATAAACGTCTCCAATAATTAAAAAGAAAAATTGGCGGTGAAAAATAGTTTTTACAAGTGGGATGATTTTAGGGTGTATAGTTTTAATTTAGGGTTTAAAATTCAAAAGTTTATGTTTAACAATTTAGAATTCAGGATAATAAGGTTAGTGGTTTAAATTTGACTTAAATAAAAAATAGGTGCCCAAAGTATGTTTTTTTTAACTTTAGGTACATAAAGTATTATTTTGTAAAAATAGGTGTCCGAAGTTTTAAAAGTTATAATTTTAGGTGCCTATCGTTAATGGGTGTTAAAAAATCTTTAACCAATTAATGCTTGACACGTGGTATATTTAATTTGTTTATTTTTTCAAAATTTAAAATTAAAAACAAAAAACTTTCTATTTTTCACAAAATCTCGAAACTTTACAATTTTTACAAAACAATCCCTAAAATGACCCAAACCCAAACCCCCAAATCGTCGCTACTTTCGCCGCCCCTGAGCACACCCTTTGGTCGCCGGGCCAAGACGGTCATTTCCCCCAACACGACATCGCCGGAAACGACGAGCAGCGTGCAGCCGGACGTCGAACGTCAAATGCAAAATCGACGTTCGGCTCATAGGCCGTTCGCTATTTCTGACGACGCTGTGTTGGGGGAAATGACTGCCTTGATCCGGCGACCAAAGGGTGTGCTCAGAGGCGGTGATCGGCGGCGGAAGCATTGGCGTTTTGGGGGTTTAGGTTTGGGCAACTTTAGGGATTTGGGGACTGTTTTGTATCAAAATTTCGCGATTTTATGATAAACTAAATTTTTTGGGTGTTTTTGTTTAAAAATTTTAAAAATCAAATTAGTGTCACATGTCAAGCATTGATTGGTTAAAATTTTTTAACACCCATTAACGGTAAAAACCTAAAATTATAACTTTTGAAACTTCAGGAATCAATTTTTACAAAATAATAATTTAGGCACCTAAAGTTCAAAAAAAACTTTAGGCACCTATTTTTAGTTTAAGCCTTTAGATTTTAACCTTAAATCCTAAATTTCAAAAACAAACTTTAAATTCTAACTATATTTTTAATCACTAAACATAAGCTTCAAGGCTTTGCTTGGTATGAATGATGTAAAATTTGTTAATCAAATGGTTAAAATTTAAAGTAAAAAGGTGATTATGAATCTCCACCGTTTGATTAACAAATTTTTTGTCTTTTCACATTTCCATCATTCGTATAAAGTAAAACCTAAATTAAAATTATAAACCCTAAAATCTATCCCTCATAACATTTTTTATCAAATAATTACTCTAAAAAAATAAAAATAGTCATTTTTTTGTATTTGGTATTTGCTGTTGAGAATGACTTTTGGAATCGAAAGTTGCTTTGAAACCAACTTTAATGCTAAGACAAATAAATGAACTCTCCCCCTTCCCACCCCCATTTCTTTCTTTCCCTCTCTTGCATCTATAGATCATAGGCTAAAGTCTAAACACGACAACAGCCTTTAGAGAAAAAAAAAAAACCGCCTTCCCTCTTCATCCCCTGCCCCTGTCTCTCTCTCTCTCTGTCGTTGTTATTATTATTATTTGTTTATATCGAAAAGGAAGCACTAGAAAGGGAAAGAAAAAAAGAAAAACCCCTCTCCTTTCTCTGTTTCCTCTCCAACTAAAAAATGGGTTTTGCTTAGGAATTTGTAATGTGCAGTCTTGGAGTAACCCATTTCCATTGTTCTCTGCTATTTGAAGGAAACAAAAAGAAAAGAAATTTCACTTATTACCTCCATGCCTTGTTGTTTAATGGCGTCCTTTTTGCCCAGAACCTGTTATTTTTACCTGTCTGAACTCTGAACTGTTTCTCCTTTGCTGATTTTCCTTAAATCTCGAGACTTGGTTATAATCTACCAACACCCATTGCTTCAGTTGCCCTGGAACCAGCTTCATTACAGGTATGTATCCGTTTTTTTTGTTTATTGATCCATTTGCCTGTCTGAAATCTAATCATGCTTTTGTTTTGGTTGGTGAAGCTTTTTTTTTCTCTTTAGTTATTTGGGGTTTTCATTTTGATGTTTGATTGATAGGTAAGGATGGCCTAATCCTTCTCTTCTTTTACCTACCATTATTTGATTTGTCCTAAAAAACACTTTAGGGTTTGCTAAATTCATGAAAAGTTTGGTACTTTTTTGTCAGTAACAGACCACTGCTTAGTTTGGATTGAATACTCTTTCTCTAGTTACAAATCTGGTTAAAAAGTGTTTCCTTTATGTATCAATCTATGAATGTTTTTTCCCTGTTCAAGTAACAAATCAGTGATTCACATTTTTCTGTTTTTTGCATATTCTGTGTTAAGATTTCAAATTTATTGTATTTTCATGAACTTTCATGGGTTTGATTCATCCTCCATCTTGGAAATCAGTGTTCTGGCATCATTTTGCTTGTGAGCAACAGATGATTAGATGTCCTAATTGATGTTCTGTTTTTTCTTTCTTACTCATCTAAGGTTGTTTGGTTTTGTGAACTTGATACGCTATCCTTAGTCCTTAGTAGGCATGCATGTAATCCCTGAAAATCCTAAAGAAATTTATTCTTTTTTTGTTAGATTCTCAGGAATTTTCTTCAGGTTGCTCTTGATCATGGAAGGAGAAACTTCATGGATCAGCCATTGCATTGATGACATGTGTAAAGACATCGGTGAGTTCGATTCATTCTCAGAATTTAGCGATGAAGGTAATAAAGAAACAACAGTTTCTGTGGACTCTATCCTACCCGACGACTTGTTGGAACGAATATTGGCTTATCTTCCCATTGCTAGCATTTTCAGAGCTGGTTCTGTGTGTAGAAGATGGCATGAGATTGTCAGTTCCAAAAGGTTTTTATGGAACTTTTCACATGTCCTATCGCAAAAGCCTTGGTATTTTATGTTCACAAGTTCTGATGAACCCGTCGGTTACGCCTATGACCCAATTCTTCGGAAGTGGTACAGCATTGAACTTCCCTGCATTCAGACTCCAAACTGGTTTATTGCTTCATCATGTGGCTTGGTTTGTTTCATGGACAATGACAGTAGAAGCGAGTTGTATATCTGTAATCCAATCACCAAAATTTGCAGGAAGCTTGAGGAGCCCCCTGGTATGAAATTCTCTGATTATAGTGCATTGTCAATCTCAGTGAACCGGACGTCTCTGAATTATACTGTGTCCATTGTGAAATCAAAACAAGTTCCCGACAATTTTTTCGAATGGGACCTTTCGATACATGTTTATGATTCTGAAACAATGATGTGGGCAGTCTCCTTGACCGAGGTTCTGACAGGATGGAGAGGTGGAGATGAAAGCGTGATCTGTGATGGGGTTTTATATTTTCTAATTTACTCAACAGGGGCCGGTACACCAGAAAATCGACATGCCCTTGTTACATATAATCTCTCCAGCCGATCTTCCCCATTGGTAAGGAGTTTTATACCAGTACCAGGTCCGCTTACTTGTGGTCGTTTGATGAACCTTAAGGACAAGCTAGTAATGGTGGGAGGAATCGGTAAGCAAGATCGGCCTGATATAATCAAGGGCATTGGAATCTGGGTTCTTAACGGCCGGAACTGGGTAGAGGTCTCGCGAATGCCCCATAAGTTCTTCCAAGGATTTGGTGAGTTGGATGATGTTTTTGCTAGTAGCGGTACTGATAATCTCATATACATCCAGAGCTACGGTGCTCCGGCTCTTCTTGTTTTCGACATGAACCAGAAACTCTGGAAATGGTCGGTCAAGTGTCCGGTATCAAAGAAATTCCCTCTTCAGCTCTTCACCGGCTTTTGCTTCGAACCAAGACTTGAAATTGCTCCGTGATGTATTCGAGTGTGTCACAGACAAATCATTAGTTCCTCTCATTATGATTATATGGTATCTTAGTTCCAAAAAAGAAAATGTACACAAAATGTATCCAGCAGGTAAAGCTGGTGATTTATGAAATGAAAAAAATGAGCAAATTCTTGTATTGGGTGGTTTGAAGAAAGAGAAGCAGTAAAGTGAAAAAGGCAAGTATCCAGCATGCCCTTGTAATTTCTTATCCTAACAGGAAAATCTTGGAGATTCATGACTTTTATCTGCCTCTGATAAGGACTTTCCCTTCATCTTTGGAGTCAGAACTCAGTGATGGGTTCCCACTTCCCATGCCATTGAGTTCTCCTTCCTTCTTGTTTCTCTATGATGTGATTGCTTACTGCTTAGCTTTAGCCTTTGGACCACATAACTTTGTCATGTTTGGTTTGCCATTCATTTATTTTAGGTTGTTTTTGCCAGCATCAATTTTACAGAAAACACAGTGTCTGGCCCTGTCATTGTTTTGGAAAAGTTCTAGGAGTTTTATTTAACTCTGTTTCATTGATTCCTTCCACATTTTAAGTAGCATTGGCTTTAAGCTCAAGGATCATTTCAGTTGAGTCCAGCAGTAAGATAATCGACCGACATTGGATAGAATCTATACTGCTAACCATTTGAATCACCGGCGGGAGGAATCCAGCCGCAATCCGGTGCCTGACCACTTGAACAATTGCAAAGGATTGAATGGTTTTCAAAACCAAATTTCAGCGTCTGAAATTTCTCTTGAATTTTTAAAACTTGTTTGATCAATCTTCTCATCTTAAGATGCTCAACGGATAAAAACACCTTGAGCCAGGTGGCAAAGTTGGTCCAACTGCAACTTCCCGGGACACACAATATACACTATACAGTCATCCCCTAATAAAAAAACTTGATTCTGATACAAATATATATTAGTGAAACAGGCGAAGTGAGATTAAACTTGAACAAAAATGCTATATTTAAGATATTTCAAGGTTTTTATGCTCCGTTGTGGTTGTTTGTCAATATGCCAAGATTTTACAATAAAATGATTTACATATATTATAGAGTATTCTAATTGAATTAGATAATTGCTAAAAATTTATTTTGCAAACTGAACAAAGAATGTTAGAGAGTGATGGAATTTTATTTTTTTTATACCTTTTGAGTTTTAATGTATATTAGTTTTATTTACTATAATAATTTTACGGTGTATTGTGTTTATAATATTTTTACTCATAAAATCCATTTTTGTTTAAGTTTTTTAAAAAATCACATGTTTTGTGAGACGTTCTGTAACCCCCTAGACCCGCCTATGCGTTTCATGGATCCTAGGAAGTCACATTAGGGTCACAAGAGCGACCCACAGTAAGATTTCAAATAAACATATGGTTAAACCTTTAAAAATCATAAAGCAAATATATGATTTAAAAATGTAATTTCAGAAATCATTCAAAACGATAAAACATTTGTGATATAAGTTGCGGAAATAAGTTTCAGACTCATTTGTATAACACGACACACATGCCCCCTAGTTACACAGATACCATATTCCCTGACGAGCCGAAGAAACTCCTATACCGACGTTGATAGGTGCAACTTGTCTGATCTTTTATCCTGAGATGGTAAAAACAACATGAGCTTGGGAAAGCTCAGTAATACAGAACTACCAAAAGATGCTATAAGCTCATGCAGACATACGGAAGGCATAACATTTTTATGATGTTCCAGGCAATACTTATCTCCATTTATGTTTCGCTGATTTAGTGAAACACTATTTTTGAGGACTACAAGATTTGTTCTTTCTATGTTACTGAGTATTATGATAGAGCTTATTGTTCAGAGAGTCAACAGAGTGGCAGGTTGGAAAAGTTAAACCACAAAGCCTAGTGTGTTTTAATAAGTCGCAAAACAATATACAGAAGTACTTAGCATCATATCATATGAGCACATAACAGATTAAATGCAAATGCTCAATATTCAAACAGAAGTTTACAAGAACTACCCTCCAACCTTACACCAATGTGTAGTTCCCCAGAACTGTATACAGTAGGTCTTATCCTAGGCCTGAGGCGTAGGAGCCTACCTAAGGGAATGCCTTAGGTCCAGAAAGACTTACCCTAGGCCCGTGGGCGTAGGAGCTCAACAGAACAGCTGGATCAGGGCTGTGACAGACACTTCAATCATAACCCGAGAGTATACCCAGACAGTAATCAGTGTTCAGATTCCAGATATGAATAACATAATACATGTATCAGACATATTCTATTCAGAGTATCAGAAACAGAAGTTCATGCTTTTAACAGATAAATAGGCATACTATTGAGCAGAGCAGACACTTGTTATTCATCATGCAAACATATTATACCATCATAGGTCAAACTAACAGATCATACTATTGAGTTTATCGGATCATCAGACAATACCATCAACAGAACTCAGACAACAGTCAGATAACATTTTATCATTTAATGATCAGATATTTCTAGTTCAAATCAGACATGAGATATACCTTTTTAACATATCATTATAAACAGATATTCATCACATTATAAATCTGCTTTTCAGTAGTCATGCTTTACAATTACCAGTGCGATCTATAATGTTCAGAGAATCGTAACAGGACCCACGCATATATATATATAGATATATATATAACAGATATAACAGAATGTAGCACACATGGAAACACACTAGATGGGACAGATCAATTCTCAGAGATATT
This sequence comes from Hibiscus trionum, assembly GCA_030270665.1. NCBI lineage: Eukaryota > Viridiplantae > Streptophyta > Magnoliopsida > Malvales > Malvaceae > Hibiscus > Hibiscus trionum. The sequence continues at coordinate 4,517,323 of BSYR01000012.1, forward strand.
TGACATTTACGGAATGAGTCATATTAAACTTTTAACAACTTGAACTGAGTTCGGAAACGTGGCTCATCTTAAACAGGGGGTTCATACTAACGGTTTAACTCGGATATTCAGAAGGTGATACTTCAAGATCTTAGAAAGTTCAGATATATTATGGGTACTTTAGTCCTTTAAGTATACAAGGGCAATATGGTCATTTTGACGTTCACAAACATTCTGGTAATCATACCAACATTGAAAACAATGATTCACAGAACTCGGGTATCTTATTTGCTCATTAGTTTTCTATCCAGATATGCAAGAATTTCTAATTCAAAGTCTTTTTAAGTTATCAGATATTTTCAGTGATAATCCGATTATTTAGGCTATCATTGCCTTTCAGTTATTTTGGCCTTATTAACAAATCCAGAGTTTCGTCAAATACATATTTACTGATTAACTCAGAAAGGTATTTCGGTTATTTTAGACTGAGATAGATCTACCATTTGGTACCTCCATCATTCACTTACTAAAACGAGATTAAGGAGTCCTAACTCTCCGGCCCTTTACAGAAAATTCATTTATTTCAGAACTTGAGGTTTATTGTCATTCAATTAATCAGACATTTCGGTGCTCGCGGCATTACCATCTTTTCTGTCATTTCCTTTATCAGATGAGTAGTTTAGTCAAATTTATGCTTTAAGGGTATTTCCGTAATTTCATATCCAACATCTCGTACTCGACATTCTGAACATTGGTTCTTAGACATCATTGATAGAGTTTCAGATTTAAATGTATTATTTATTACTATTAGCACTTTCGATACTCCCGGTCTATTAATATTCTTAACTGAATACTTTGATCTTACTGATTCTGATACTTAATTTTCGTATCGAATTCGGCTTAAGCAGAGTTCACAGATACACTTTATCACAAACATGCATGCTTTAACCGGATATCAACATGTGCATAAAGCATACAAGGGGTAGTAATGTATTACCTTAATTTCGAGTTATACCGGTCGACTCCCGATACTACATTCGATCGCATTCGAATTCGGACTGGATGTCCCATGACATTTCGAATACCGAGATATTATCATACCTTCAAATACACAAATTAACATTTCAGTTCTTATCCATAGAGCTCTTAACAGAATTAAACACTTTCGGGTTCAAGGTCAGATTTAGAGGCTTTCGGGTTAGAATTTCACAAAACAGGCTTCAAAATCGGACTCAGGACGTCGAAAAACATAAAATAGGGCTTTTCGGAAAAAGTTGACTTTTTGGTCAAAGTCAACGGTCAACGCTGACGTCAGCAGGTCAACGCTGACGTCAGCAAGTCAAGGTCAACGGGAGACAGGTCAATGCTGATGTCATGCTGACGTCAGCAATCAACAGAAAGTCAACTGAGTCGACTCGGGCTGACTCGGACGAGTTGACTCGGGTTGACGGGTCGGGTCGGACGGGTCGGGTCAGACGGGTCAGGTCAGACGGGTCGGGTCAGTCGGGTCGGACGGGTCGGGCGGACGGGTCGGACGGGTCGGACTGGCTGACCGGTTCAACCGGTCCAGCCGAGTCAGACCGGGTTAGACCGGTTTGGACCCGATTTTTACCTTTCGATAATGCCTCGTCGGACGGTCGCCATAATTGGTCGCCGGAGACACATCTGGCACCGATTCTGCCGGAAAATGAGAGTTCATTAACTCCATAATTTAACCCATACGAAATAAGCACGAAAAATGCCGGAATTCTTACCGATAAAGACCCAAAATGTCAAAACTTCACCGGAAGAGACGAAGCTCCGACGAAGCCTTTATCGGAGTCGGATGAACGATCGGACACATGGGTTTTGTTCATCTCCTCACCAGGAGCCAGGATCTGGCGGCCGCTTCTCGAACGGACGTCGAGGATGGCCGGAATCTGCAGAAAACAATACGCTTCAAACCCTAGGTTCGTCAAACCTTTATACGAGTCTTCACCGGTGATGGGAGGCTCGGTAGCGCGCGTGACGGTCAGGGGTGAGGTCGGGACATCGCGACGCTTCCGGTGATGCTGGCGGTGGTGACCACGGACCAGCGGTGGGGGCAGATCGGGCGGCCGAACAATTTTTGGGGAAGATGGGTTAGGTGAGGGAATTTTCTGGGTTCTTTCATTCGAATACGCAACAACAAAAATGGGGTAGCTGGAGAGTCGGAGTAGTTATATTTTTTTTTATTTTCTGTACATTAGTATGAATAACTTAATAGGAAATTAAGGTAGGCTATAACCAAAAATTTCCTTAGCTCAGATGGTTAACCCTTCAACCTCCCATGCCAAGGGGCACGGGTTCGAGTCCCTTTGGCAGCCACTCTTCTTTTTATTTCTTTCTTCTTTTTTTTGATTGTTACAATTCTCCCTTCCTAAAAAAAAATTTCGTCCTCGAAATTTACCTGAATCAAACAGATGCGGAAACTGTTTTCTCATGGATCCTTCGATCTCCCAAGTAGCCTCACTAGGACTCCGATTTCTCCACAGAAATTTAACCATCGGAATGCGTCGGTTTCTCAGAACTCTCTCATTAAAGTCCAAGATCCGAATCGGTTCCTCCTCGTAGGACAGGTCTGACCTCAACTCTACATCCTGAACTTGAATGATATGATTAGGATCTGGATGGTATTGCCTCAATATGGACACATGGAAGACATTATGGATACGACTGAGCTGAGGAGGTAACTCCAGCTGATAGGCAACTGGCCTAACTCTCTTTATGATACGGTACGACCCAATAAATCTCGGACTCAACTTACTTTTTTTTTTGAACTTTCTTCCATGGAGATACTTTCAGAAAGACTTGATCACCGACTTCAACCTTAATATCTTTTTCTTCTCCGATCAGCATAAGATTTCTGTCTGTCAAATGCCTCTTTCATCCATTCATGTACTAAAACTTATCCAATAGAGCACCATTGTTTCTCGAGACTCACAGACAAATATGAATCAATCTAGTAGTGTTCTCAGTTACTCGATTTGACTTGGGACTCATAATCATCTCATCATACATTTTGGGACCAATTTAATCAGGATATAACATTTGAATCCACACTGAACTTCATATGTTACAAAACAAACATTTGTCTTATAACTTTTATTATAAACGATCTCAGTCAAGGATAAGAGACATTCCGATCTTCCACAGAAGTTAATCATACCACCCAAATGTATATTTTTCAGAGTTCGAATTACTCTTCTAGGTTGACCAAAATTTTCAGATAAAAAAAAACGACAACTACAGTTCAGATAAGCACTCAGACTCCAACGACAACTCCAGAATCATGATGTAAACATCAGATTTCAGTCAGGGATATTATTTAACGATTTACAAAGCCATGCCATGGAGGAGATGCCTTTCTTCATACTGATCGAACACAACTAAGGTCATTAATTGATATCATTTACCTTCAACGTAATATTCAGACAATTATTTCTTTTATGTTTAACAGAGGCACCACAGATTATATACTTTCGGCACAATCAAAAACACTTCTCTCTGAAGTTCATAGAGTTTTTTTTTCCACAATTCCGGTAGGGTATTTTCAGACACAATCGTTATCACCGAATAGCCTTTCATGAAATCTTGCATCGGACATCCCGCATTATTAAACATTTATTCTTAATCTGATTCAGATATTCGATTTCACACGCATAAACCATCTCAAGTTTCTTATCCAGATTCAAATTCAAACATTTAATTCAGAATACAGACGAACGTTATAGATATTTTCTATAAGCAGATGCTGAGCTATGGAATGAAGAATACTCAAATTTGGTTATTTCCGGAGAAACGATTCGACATCAGAGTTTCGGCTCAGAGGAGTACGATTATGATCTAGGGGCATGTACAGACCACACATCCTATGACAGACGATCGGCCGATCTACCCAGAATGACGCAACTCTAAGCTCTGATACCACTAAATGTAACCCCCTAGACCCGCCTATGCGTTTCATGGATCCTAGGAAGTCACATTAGGGTCACAAGAGCGACCCACAGTAAGATTTCAAATAAACATATGGTTAAACCTTTAAAAATCATAAAGCAAATATATGATTTAAAAATGTAATTTCAGAAATCATTCAAAACGATAAAACATTTGTGATATAAGTTGCGGAAATAAGTTTCAGACTCATTTGTATAACACGACACACATGCCCCTTAGTTACACAGATACCATATTCCCTGACGAGCCGAAGAAACTCCTATACCGACGTTGATAGGTGCAACTTGTCTGATCTTTTATCCTGAGATGGTAAAAACAACATGAGCTTGGGAAAGCTCAGTAATACAGAACTACCAAAAGATGCTATAAGCTCATGCAGACATACGGAAGGCATAACATTTTTATGATGTTCCAGGCAATACTTATCTCCATTTATGTTTCGCTGATTTAGTGAAACACTATTTTTGAGGACTACAAGATTTGTTCTTTCTATGTTACTGAGTATTATGATAGAGCTTATTGTTCAGAGAGTCAACAGAGTGGCAGGTTGGAAAAGTTAAACCACAAAGCCTAGTGTGTTTTAGTAAGTCGCAAAACAATATACAGAAGTACTTAGCATCATATCATATGAGCACATAACAGATTAAATGCAAATGTTCAATATTCAAACAGAAGTTTACAAGAACTACCCTCCAACCTTACACCAATGTGTAGTTCCCCAGAACTGTATACAGTAGGTCTTATCCTAGGCCTGAGGCGTAGGAGCCTACCTAAGGGAATGCCTTAGGTCCAGAAAGACTTACCCTAGGCCCGTGGGCGTAGGAGCTCAACAGAACAGCTGGATCAGGGCTGTGACAGACACTTCAATCATAACCCGAGAGTATACCCAGACAGTAATCAGTGTTCAGATTCCAGATATGAATAACATAATACATGTATCAGACATATTCTATTCAGAGTATCAGAAACAGAAGTTCATGCTTTTAACAGATAAATAGGCATACTATTGAGCAGAGCAGACACTTGTTATTCATCATGCAAACATATTATACCATCATAGGTCAAACTAACAGATCATACTATTGAGTTTATCGGATCATCAGACAATACCATCAACAGAACTCAGACAACAGTCAGATAACATTTTATCATTTAATGATCAGATATTTCTAGTTCAAATCAGACATGAGATATACCTTTTTAACATATCATTATAAACAGATATTCATCACATTATAAATCTGCTTTTCAGTAGTCATGCTTTACAATTACCAGTGCGATCTATAATGTTCAGAGAATCGTAACAGGACCCACGCATATATATATAGATATATATATAACAGATATAACAGAATGTAGCACACATGGAAACACACTAGATGGGACAGATCAATTCTCAGAGATATTTGACATTTACGGAATGAGTCATATTAAACTTTTAACAACTTGAACTGAGTTCGAAAACGTGGCTCATCTTAAACAGGGGGTTCATACTAACGGTTTAACTCAGATATTCAGAAGGTGATACTTCAAGATCTTAGAAAGTTCAGATATATTATGGGTACTTTAGTCCTTTAAGTATACAAGGGCAATATGGTCATTTTGACGTTCACAGACATTCTGGTAATCATACCAACATTGAAAACAATGGTTCACAGAACTCGGGTATCTTATTTGCTCATTAGTTTTCTATCCAGATATGCAAGAATTTCTAATTCAAAGTCTTTTTAAGTTATCAGATATTTTCAGTGATAATCCGATTATTTAGGCTATCATTGCCTTTCAGTTATTTTGGCCTTATTAACAAATCCAGAGTTTCGTCAAATACATATTTACTGATTAACTCAGAAAGGTATTTCGGTTATTTTAGACTGAGATAGATCTACCATTTGGTACCTCCATCATTCACTTACTAAAACGAGATTAAGGAGTCCTAACTCTCCGGCCCTTTACAGAAAATTCATTTATTTCAGAACTTGAGGTTTATTGTCATTCAATTAATCAGACATTTCGGTGCTCGCGGCATTACCATCTTTTCTGTCATTTCCTTTATCAGATGAGTAGTTTAGTCAAATTTATGCTTTAAGGGTATTTCCGTAATTTCATATCCAACATCTCGTACTCGACATTCTGAACATTGGTTCTTAGACATCATTGATAGAGTTTCAGATTTAAATATATTATTTATTACTATTAGCACTTTCGATACTCCCGGTCTATTAATATTCTTAACTGAATACTTTGATCTTACTGATTCTGATACTTAATTTTCGTATCGAATTCGGCTTAAGCAGAGTTCACAGATACACTTTATCACAAACATGCATGCTTTAACCGGATATCAACATGTGCATAAAGCATACAAGGGGTAGTAATGTATTACCTTAATTTCGAGTTATACCGGTCGACTCCCGATACTACATTCGATCGCATTCGAATTCGGACTGGATGTCCCATGACATTTCGAATACCGAGATATTATCATACCTTCAAATACACAAATTAACATTTCAGTTCTTATCCATAGAGCTCTTAACATAATTAAACACTTTCGGGTTCAAGGTCAGATTCAGAGGCTTTCGGGTTAGAATTTCACAAAACAGGCTTCAAAATCGGACTCAGGACGTCGAAAAACATAAAATAGGGCTTTTCGGAAAAAGTTGACTTTTTGGTCAAAGTCAACGGTCAACGCTGACGTCAGCAGGTCAACGCTGACGTCAGCAAGTCAAGGTCAACGAGAGACAGGTCAATGCTGATGTCATGCTGACGTCAGCAATCAACAGAAAGTCAACTGAGTCGACTCGGGCTGACTCGGACGAGTTGACTCGGGTTGACGGGTCGGGTCAGACGGGTCAGGTCAGACGGGTCGGGTCAGTCGGGTCGGACGGGTCGGGCGGACGGGTCGGACGGGTCGGACTGGCTGACCGGTTCAACCGGTCCAGCCGAGTCAGACCGGGTTAGACCGGTTTGGACCCGGTTTTTACCTTTCGATAATGCCTCGTCGGACGGTCGCCATAATTGGTCGCCGGAGACACATCTGGCACCGATTCTGCCGGAAAATGAGAGTTCATTAACTCCATAATTTAACCCATACGAAATAAGCACGAAAAATGCCGGAATTCTTACCGATAAAGACCCAAAATGTCAAAACTTCACCGGAAGAGACGAAGCTCCGACGAAGCCTTTATCGGAGTCGGATGAACGATCGGACACATGGGTTTTGTTCATCTCCTCACCAGGAGCCAGGATCTGGCGGCCGCTTCTCGAACGGACGTCGAGGATGGCCGGAATCTGCAGAAAACAATACGCTTCAAACCCTAGGTTCGTCAAACCTTTATACGAGTCTTCACCGGTGATGGGAGGCTCGGTAGCGCGCGTGACGGTCAGGGGTGAGGTCGGGACATCGCGACGCTTCCGGTGATGCTGGCGGTGGTGACCACGGACCAGCGGTGGGGGCAGATCGGGCGGCCGAACAATTTTTAGGGAAGATGGGTTAGGTGAGGGAATTTTCTGGGTTCTTTCATTCGAATACGCAACAACAAAAATGGGGTAGCTGGAGAGTCGGAGTAGTTATATTTTTTTTTTATTTTCTGTACATTAGTATGAATAACTTAATAGGAAATTAAGGTAGGCTATAACCAAAAATTTCCTTAGCTCAGATGGTTAACCCTTCAACCTCCCATGCCAAGGGGCACGGGTTCGAGTCCCTTTGGCAGCCACTCTTCTTTTTATTTTTTTCTTCTTTTTTTTTTGATTGTTACACGTTCTTCAAAAATTTTGTTCATTAGTTTATTTTTTTAATAATGACATCTGAATTAATTAATTACAATAAAAGATATTACAAGTACAATGCATTAAAAATAAATAAAAAATACTAATTTATTAAAAATCTCATACAAAGGTGCAAAGAAAAGTAAATCATTCCATGGAGATTAGCATACCATCAAAACTTAGAAACCTTCATGAATCTTTTTGTCTCAAGCCAAACGAGTCACTTTATGGGATGAAAAAGGAGTTGTGAGCGAACTAAACTATCAAGCAGATTGCTTCGCTACACAGTTCTGATTACATCGACTAACAAACTATCAAACGAGTAGGGATCAATTTTTTATGACCACCGACAGAATCAAATCAGAAAGCTAGCGCCGTGAGAATCTATATGAGAACCAAACGACCGCTACAGTATGCTGAAATCGTGCCAAACGACAAATGAAACGAACCATAAAAGTCAATGAAAAGTGTGTCACATAGGTAGAGAAAACACGTGCCACAAAAGCAGAAATTTTTATTAAAATTAAAAAAATAAAATATAACAGAGCAAGAAAAATAATGAACACCGGTGATCGACAACCAATATTATAATTGATTGTAGTCACCGATTAAGAAAAAGAAAATAAGATAAACTTGTGACAAAAGTTTTTTTTTTCTTTCTATCCATTAGTTTTTAAAATCTATTGCTTTAGATAAAGTAAAACACTCGCTAATTTCCGAATATATTTTATCCTAAAATATGTATATTTTTGAAAGCTATAATAGTTAAAAAGGTGCCAACATATATTTTTTTGTCAGTTTAGTACTTAATATTTTTTTCGGGTCATTTTAGTACCTAAAGTTTCATTTTATAATTTAAATTGGATTTTTCCGTCAACGACCATTAAAATTTTTTCGTTAACCAATTATAACGTGACATGGCTTGTTTTATTTATTTATTTATTTAATTTTGGAATTACTTTAAAATTATATATTTCTTAAAAAACTTCAAAGTTTTAGTTTCTTTCAAATAAATCCTCAAATCACATCTCCCTCATCGTCTGGCATCCCTACATGTCGACGGTTCACCGTTCGGCGTTCACCACCCAAGTGTCGGATACTTCACCGTTCAACATCCCCCACCCTCTAGCCTTCGGTTAGAAGCTCAAACGGTCTTTTTTTTCTTCATTTTTTTAATGTTTGTCGACGAAGCAATTGACGGTTCATTCGCCGATTTTTGACGACGAGATCATGGGGCTTTTAGACGTGGTAGGAGGGGTGGGAGGCGAAGGCAATGGTGGCCGATGGTGGTTGAATCGGTGTGAGAGGGGAGGAATTTAGGGATATAGGGTTTGAGTTTAAGCGTTTTAGAGAAATTAAAGATTTTGAGTTTTTTTATAAAATTAAAAATTTTCTGATTTTTAGAAAAATAAAATTAAATAAAATATTAGAATATACCACATGTCATGTTTTTATTGGATAACATTAAAATTTTAACGTCCGTCACGAAAAAACCAATTTAAATTACGAAATAAAACATTAAACACCAAAGTAGCTCAAAAAAAAATATTAGGCATCAAACTAAAAAGAAAGTATAAGTTGGCCAACCTTTTGACTATTAAGCCTTTTTGAAACTAGTGTTAAAACCAGTAAAGATGGTCAATTGAGTTTTAGTTGGTATGTATCATTGTTATTATAATATGCTCAATATAGTGTTCATGGTTAACCGTTATAATATTTTTGTAATTATAATGAGGTGGGTACATTATCTTTAGATATTATCATTCAATTATACTAAAAATTATGTAAAAAAATTATACTAAGAACAAAATTTACAGATTAACCGTTATAATATGTTAGTTAATCATAAACATTCCTACTCAAAGTCGTCGTTCGAGTGCATTTATTATTGTTTACGAAAGGGATAAGCCCATTTTTAAACACCCCCCAACTTAACCCTTTTTCTCACACTGGTACCTTAATTTTTTATTGGTCAATGTTGGTGCCTATAGTTGTATTTTGTTACATACTTAGCCCAAATTTTAACACCGTTTATTTCGGGTTTATCCTTATACTATTTTAAAATTTAAAATTTAGATTGTATACTTTACTTTTGTAGCATTTAGTCCTGATACTAGTCTTGATTTGAAAATATTGGCCACTCTCCTAACTTATGAGAATATACATATACATATACATATACATATACATATACATATACATATACATATACATATACATATACATATACATATACATACTATCAAAACAAACTCCTCAATTTAAATTCAAACTAAAGCACAAATAAAGTAATTTGCAGTTAAAGTATGATAATATCATTTGATTTTATAAATATTACTTAGGTTTGCACTTTTGTATAATTTGATTGTATTTTGATGATTGATGCTATTGTCATTTAGATTTTTTGTTGTTGAGATTTTTAGACATTTTAAATATCTAAGAACGTTGTATTCTTTTTTTAAATTTCACATAATTATAATTTTAAAAATATTTTATAATTTAAAAACAAATTATAAATTTTCATATAAATATATATATTTAAAAAAATTATGATAAATTTAGATTTTGAAATTATTGCGTAGATATATTGAAAAAGTATCAAAATAAAATTTTAATTACAATTGAGGGGCCAAATAAGATATTAACCCAATTACTAACGTGTCGTATCACCTCTTAACGACATGTAACGGTGCAGTAACCAAAATATAATTTTTTGATAACTTTAATAACTATTTTGCAACTTAAATTGACCAAAACGATAAGAAAATCATAGTTTAAGAACTATGGGTGTACTTTACCCTAATAAAAAAACCAAGCCTACTACATTTAGGGATTCCGAAACCAAGCCAAACCAAACCGGACACAATATTGTCCTAAAATGGAAGTAGTTGGTTGGAACCATCCCCCCGCTTTCAATATCCCTTAACTGATTCAGCCGCGAAATGCTGTTTTGCCTTCTGCTCTCCACCGGCCATTTCACAACAGATTAGAATCGTATATAATAATGGAAATTTCAAAACACCAAAAATAAACAGGGAAAAAAAAGGGATTTTTAATTCAAGGAATCCAACATTCTTGCAATTCTTTTAGACCTTCACTGGGAAAACAAAAAGAGAGTAGAGGGTATAATCAAATTCATTTATCCCACGAAAATGGGGTCTTTTTTTTACCCTTTGATGCTTTGAAACGTTCCTTTATCATTAAATCATTTTGTTGATAATGTTTTTGCAGAGCGGGAAGTATATGGCAGAGTCAAGCAAGGAAATTTCAGCTTCAGATTTAACGGATTCGCAAAGATATTGGGTTCATTATTCCAGACAGCAGTGTCTTAATCTCCCCCCAGGATCAATTACTGCCTTTGAATGGAAAGATTATTGTCCTAGAGCTTTCAGGTTTACCCAGTTTTTTGCTTTCCGATCATGTTTTTAATCGTTGGATTTTATGCGTGTTTTGTCGCTAAACTGTTTGTTGAAATTCCTCTTCCAGGCTTATACAAGAGCACGAAAATATCAACAATGAATGTTACATGATGTCGATTTGTAGTGACGAAACTTTAAGGAAAGTTACTTCAAGTTTGAGGCCTGGCAACTTTTTCGTTCTGTCCACGGACAGCCGATTTGTAGTAAAAACACTACACAAATCTGAAGTCAGGGTAATGAAATCAGTCTTTGTTATCATCTACTAATGAAAATTTTTCCGAGTAGATATAATATAAGATCATATATATTGCTCATATGTTGCACATTTGCGGTTTAAAGGGTGGGTTTGGGTTGATCTTCCTCTTAAATTTGAACATTAAAGGGATTGGATTCTAATGAAGCTCCGAGATAAAAGTATTTATAGACGTTTGAGTTTCTGAATCAGAAAAGAATGTATAATTATAGTCAATGCGTTTGATGTAGGTCCTCTTAGAAATGCTTCCAGGCTATTATAACCATATCAGAAAGTTCCGCAGCACAGTCTTGAACAAGCTTTATGGAGTTCATGTCGTGAAGCCGGACGGAGGTGTTAAGGTAAAAAGGAACATTATTTTATGTCATAGTAAAGTTTCTCATACTGGCATTTTTATTTTCAATGGAATCCACAGTTTTAAACTGTACAATGAAGATCTTTGTCACATAAATTAAGTACAAAGATATTGATGATTGCAACGGATGCAAATTAAAAATGAAGGTCATCAAGAGGTATATGCATGTCTCCCTCCATGAAGGGGTTCTAAATTAATGATCTTAGTTGAAATTTGCATTAACATACTACGAGCTTTCCCTTCCTTTTGGCCGGTAATAATATGCACTGATATTTTTCGGAATTGGGGAAACAGGTTTACTTTTTGGTTACAGGAAACATATTCAAATCAGATTTGTTGATGCACCGGTGTTATGACCTCAAAGGCTCCTTACAAGGTCGAAAAGTCGAAAAAGTGAGATTTCGTGAGAAAGTTCTTCATAAGGAATCGGATCTTGATTTTCACTTTTACCTTGAACCACTGGTTCGACATAGGCTTTTGAAGTAAGTCCATCAATCTATATCTTCCGTCTTAGCATAGTTTTCTTTTTGATAAATGGTAATGTGATTTTTATGCAATTTCCTATTCCTTTTTGTATACAATTCTTACAGTAATCCCCTCTCCCTTTTTCCCTTCACCCCTTACCCCAGCGTGTGCAGGCGAGTGTGTTACCTAACATGCATAATCCTTGGTTGATTAACAATACTTTTTTATTTGATAGGCAAATCAAGCATGATTGTGCTTTTCTTGAGGCTGCAGGCGTCATGGATTACAGTATGTTACTTGGCTTCCATGTAAAAGGGTCACCTAAAGGTGAATTTGTTTCCCATAAATTCTCATTTTTTCATGAAAAAACAATATTGTTATAAGAGGTAGAGTAAGATTTCTGATAAGGTTTTAGTCTCTCACAGATCTCTTGGAAGCTGGACGTTCACTTTCTTCAGACTCCGAACATGGAGGTAATTACTTGCATCAAAAGGATCTTTGATTCTTCATCACTTTATTACATGTTATTCTTGTGAGGAGGCTCAAAGCAGCCCCAGTTCTTGGCATATGTAAAGCACAGAGAAAAAGATTGTGTTGCGAAAATACAACAATATTGCATTATTTGAAAATACCAAATGACTAGATCTTCCAGAAAAGTGCACGTCTTAAATGAAATTTTAAGTTCTTTCTGCAGGTTCTGTTGACACTAGTTCCAGCGATGGAAGGAGAATATCCTGTGACTCGTATCATAGTGATTTATCCTCATATGGATACTCTGCCTCTTCAATTCGAGGTGATACATTGAAAATGCATCTCATTCATCATCATTCTTTGTTGCTTAAAGGCAAAGTAAAAGGAAAATGTAAAAAACCAAAAACTTGAAATTTCAGAATTTGTAAGAAGCTTAACTGTTATAAATTCTAATGCTGTCCTATCCATTGAACTAAAATATGTTAGGAAAAGTTGTATATTTTGCCAATCAGGAGCTCGCTACCGTGTTAGTGTTAAGTTTTATAATGCATAGTCTGTGTTCCTGCCTTGCAGATTCAATTGATTCCAATGATAAAAAGAAAAAAGATTCAATTGATTTCAGGTCAGAATTGAGTTTTGGTGATCAGTGGCTACCAGGTCACAGGTAAATATTTTCCTTCTAAGCCCAAAATAAGTGTCTCATTTGATATGGGGTTCGAAGATGATGTAGTGAGGAATCGACTGTTTTACATTGGCTTTCTCGCAGTCAAACTACTAACTTTGGTGAAGAAATGTCTGCACGTGGTGTTCACATACCAAAGAATGGAACTGGAACTCTAACATCACATGAAAATCTCAAGTCTGGGGAGTGCTATGATGTACTTTTGTATTTTGGAATAGTAGATTTCTTCCAAAACTACGGCATGATCAAGCGAATCGAGCACGCGTACAAGTCATTGCAGTTCGATCGAAGGATGATTACAGCCGTAAACCCCAAAGCATATTCTTCTCGGTTTCAGGATTTCATCAGTGACATATTTAAAGCAGACGACTCACTCAATCTTCCGGCCGCTTACTAACGGTAAGTTCTTTATACAAGTTTGTACACATCGGAAACATTGTTTACTTGAGTTTAATTTAATATCCTCAATGAAGAGGGTTACAAGCAATGATTTCAACTAATAACCTTTAGACATCAAGGGTCAAGATGCTACCTTGAACACCCGAATCTGATATCAGGAGACTTAGAGAATCTGCTATGTTCATATATAGATTTAATCCCATACTAACAATATGTGTTTTCCGTGAGACAAAATCACTAGCCTTTCGGACTAAAGCGTCATAGAAGAAAGCTCAAAGGGATCCTCTCATGGTCCATGGTCTTATTAAAACATTAATGTTTCTCGGCATAAATTAAACCATGCTTGATATGTACAAAACCTAACTGAATCTGATTTTGTTTTTTGTTTTTTTTCAGGATGCAGAGAAAAGATCCTGCAAATGCAATGAGAGGAGTAGGTTTTGAGCATGTGAAGGACTCCAGAAATCATGAAAAGATATAACAATGTACATAAATCTTCTGTAAGACCGAGAGTTATCCCTTAATTACTTGAAAATAGAAAGGGAAAAAGAATGATCCAAATTAGAACCCAGAATTTTGTTGCTTCTGCATGCTGAGCTTCTGATAAATGAAGCTTTTACATGTGCAATGTATAGCATCCTAAACATCCCTGTAATATTCTGGTATAAATTAGCTTTCAATAAGAAAAATCCAGATTTGAAGTTTATATTTGCTGCATAAACTAATGAAATTAAGACTGGGGTTGAGTTTGGCTTTGGTATAGTGTCGCGGGCTATTATTCTTTTCCTAAAAGACATGTATGATAGCATGGGCAATGCCACCGTTTTTATATCTCAACACCTCTCTTTTCTTTTCTTTTCTGATGTAGGATTAATGTCCCGTCTCTTCCCATGTGTGAAAATACGCATCTGTCCCCAATGCAATAATGGGAAATGTTTGTAACCAGCTTTTCCATGTGCAGCAACCATAGAGATTACAGGGCACATAAATTCCCTTGTTGACTTTTGATGGCTTCGGTTTGGAAATGAGTCGTGGTGTCTCTCTCTCTCAGCCAGAGTGCACAAGCGCTTGTCGCACCCTGGGCCCGACCCTGACCCTGACCCTGACCCAACGAACCCCGCACGGATTGACTTCAGAGTATGGAAGGTTCATGCAAAGCCCTAAGCTTTGAATCTCTGAATCTCTTTGGTTCAAATTTATCTCCTAAGGTTGAAAAAAAAAAAGGTAAACATACCATTGGTCATTAAACTATTTCCGTTTTTTATTTTGATCAGTAAATTATTATTTTTGGCAAAATAATAACTAATGTTACGTTTTTCCTATTTTAGCCACCTACCGTTAAAAAACTCATGAAAAAATAGGAAAGCGGAAATGGTTTAGTGACCAAAATAGGAAAGATGCAATAGATTGTTGACCAAAATAGGAAAAAAAGTAACATTAGTGACCAAAATATGAAAAATAAGCGCAATATTAGTGACGATTTTGCACAAAATAATAGTTTGGTGACCAAAATAGGAAAATGAGAATGGTTCAGTGGTTAATGGTGATGTTTAAACAATAAAAACAAGTTACTTTTAAGATTAAGTTGTTAAATTTTAAAGTTAAAGCGATAAATGAGTTATTATTTGATGATTTTTTATTGGAGAAAAATTGTTCTGCAAAAATTTTATTTCAACGTTAAAAAGTAAAATCTAAATTCTAATCCTAAAATTCTAAATCATAATCGCTAACCCTTAAATTCTAAACTCTAGCGTATAAATTCTAAACTTTAAACACTCAAACTTTAATTCTAAATTAAATCCCTACACCATGAAATAGACCTACCAATATGCACCAAATATTTTCTCTCATTAAAAACTCCCTTTTATCACAGTTATTTGTAATACATAATATTAAATAGTTTTAAAAAATAAAATACTATTTATTTTTTAAGTAAATAACACATCCTGTGTCAGCGTAAGACATTTCAAAATTTGATTGCATTACTCACAAACTAACTTGTGTCACATCCACGTGTTACTTATAGTAAACAAGTGTCCATCCTAAAATTTAATTTTTTTATTAATTAAATATTTTACTAGTTATATCTACTTTTAAAAATATTTTTAAAACCGTCATTGTTAGTTTAGTTAAAAATATCATAGAATTGTCGAAATTTAGACCAATGCATGCATAAAGTGAAAACTATTGATGAATTTAGGATAGTCATAATCTAGATCATTCTTTATATACATGGAATGAAAAATATAAACCTAATATTTTATTGTGCTCCACCCGACTAATAAACTTGTTTGATGATTGAATTTAATTACTTGAAGCCCTTGAAGTTAGGCATGATATAACGAGAAAGACGAGCGTGCTAAGAGAATTGATGTTTCAATTAAAACATTAACCGACCAAATTTAGATAAACATTCATTTATTCGACTGAATATGAGAAAATAAATAATGGCATCGACATAGTTGGGCGAATAGAGAGGATGTTTCATCATTTATTATTGTAGGTGGTGCATATCCTTATTATGTGGTGAATTTATAGAATAAATATGCATGAGCTTTTTGGACCACATTAAGTTAAGACAGAACTACTTTAAAGTGGCCCATCTTAATTATCTATCAGTCATGTGGCCCTCCAATTAATCACGTTCATCTTGTCTTTCTGCAACGTGCTCAGTTTTGTTAATTGGCTGAATGGTAAAACCAGTGTTACCATGTTTGTTTGTTCTGTTTAAAGATGTCCAACACAAACAAGTAGCAGCAAGTACAAGAAAGGTTGAATAAGTATATATATTTCATATTTACAGACTAAGGACTATATTTATATAAATTTTAATATTTTTGTGTAATTTATACTGTGTTATAACATGTTTCATCATATTTCGTTAAGTCACATTTGTCAGTTTCTTTTTTTACCGGTTCTTAGTGCTTTACTCTAACTAATATAGATCGACTCGTATCGCACACTTGGTTTTTGCCACTTTGGTAGTTGACTCTTTCACTTGAGATTTTCTACATACATAATGTCTCGAACTTGAGACCTTCTTAAACGATACCAAATTGCTTACCACTTGGACCAACCACGTTGGTTGGTCAATTTCATTCTTTAAAGCAATTTACAAATAAAAAAATCCATGCATTTTTTTATTACCCGGTTTGAAGGATAAAGGCCTAATATTTTGCATTCTCAAAAATACCATTACTTATTAGATTAATTCTTGGCTTAAACTAAAAAGCAGCACTCAAACTTTATTATTTTTCTGTTTTAAGTACCTAAACTATAGTTTGGGCAAAATAAGCCTATAAACTATCATTTCTTGTCACTTTAAGTTCGATAGTTATTTAAGTCAAAAGAAAATTATTTCGACTAATAAGATGTTGACACATCATAAAATGTTTTTTGACCAACATATATTTTAGGGACTAAAAGAAGAAAAATGACATAGTTTAGGTACTTATTTTGACCACAAATAGTTTAAGGACTTAAAGTGACAAAAATGATAGTTTAGGGGCTTGTTTTGCCCAAACAATAGTTTATGTACTTAAAACAGAAAAAAGACATAATTAAGGGGCTGATTTTTCATTTAAACCATTATTCTTTTACGTTTGACATTTGAAAATCAAAACCCAAGGAAAAGAGAAAAATATAAAGTTAAAACATAAAATAATGTCATTTCATTTAATAAAAGATAAAAAAAATAAGTCATGTTTGGCAATTAGCAGATAGCAGATTACATTAGCTGATAGATGATAGCTAATTGTATTAGCTGATTTGATTAGCGGATTGTATTAGTTGATTGTATAAAAGTGTTTGGTATAATTAACTGATACTTTATAGCTGTTTGATTATTTAAACAAGCAAAATTAGTAAATGACATATAATGACATGATTATATTCGATACTTATTTGAATAATTTATTAGTTATCAATATTTTGTATCTATTAATATTAATTAGATTATGAAAAATAATTTTTAATATAACATTATTAAGCATATTTGAAGGATTTATATATTAATTTATTATTTATATAATTATTTTTGTTGAGTTGATCAAACAATTGCAAATGGCCAAGAGGGGGTGAATTGGCGATAAAAAATTTAAGGGTGGAAATTGGAAGAATAAAATTTTGGACACAAGGCAATTAGAGTGGTTCAAGTTCTCCAATAAACTCTACATCCACTACTGTGAAACCAAAATTGAATTTGATATAACATCTAAACTTATGGACCAATTTGCAAAACAATAAATTTTTAAATACTCCTTAAAGTCTCACTATTGACAAGTATTTTAAACAAAATAATATCTCAAGACAAGTTCTTAAAATGTTAAATATTTCTAAGTCTTTTCCTATGTGTTTTCAAGCCAAACTACACAAAAACGCCCAGGCGTATCGATACCCTTAGGCGTATCGATACGGTTTTTAGTCACTAAAATTTTAATGGACATAGCGTACCGATACGGTATTACCCCGTATCGATACGATATTCATATGGGCAACACTTTCAATGATACCGTACCGATACGCTTTGCAACCGTATCGATACAATACATTTATCTTTGCAAAATCTTTGCATTTAATTTTTGACCGTTGACTTGTTAGTTGGTTGGTATCCCAATTTTTAAATGACCGTTATACCGTACCGATACGCTAAGTATGCGTATCGATACGATTTTTATAAAAAACAAACTTGGGATTCCAGTGAGCAAATCTCGTATCGATACGCCCCTTAAAACCGTACCGGTACGCCTTCTAAGCGTATCGATACGCGATGTTTTCAGTCACAACGGCTCTTTCCTCTTTGATACAGGTGTCGATACGCCCCCTACCCGTACCAATACGGTAGGCAGCCGAGCTATATTTATTGCGGGAAAAATGCTCTCAACGGCTCTATTGATGATCCCAACTACCCAAACGGCTAGAATTCAATACAAGGGTATAAAAACAAGTCTCAATTGAACAAGCAACAATCATTGAACCTATAAGCATCATCAAAGCACTCAAATCCAAACTTTGCACCCTTAGAGTTAAATTCTTGTACCAAACTCTTGTGTTCTCAATTGTATCTTTTTATTGTAAGTTTGGGGAGTGTAAAATTGTAATTGGGTAAACAATTATCCTTTGAGAGAAATTTGTAGAGTTTACCAAAAATTTCTCTTTGTAAAAGTGAGTGGATTAAGCTTTGGGTAGAAAGCTTAATCAAAATTGTAAGGTTACCTCCTCATCCAAGAAAAGGGGAAGAATTCAAGTAGTGAATTGGTTGAAAATCCTTAGTGGGAACTAAGGTAGTGGATGTAGAGTTCATTTGGAGAAATTGAACTACTCTAACTTCTTGTGTCACATTTTATTTTTCACTATTATCTCCTACCAAAATTTTTATCGTCAATTCACCCCCTCTTGACCATTTGCAATTGCGTGATCAACTCAACAATTGGTATCAGAGCTACACTCATTGGAAGGATTACAACCCTCTTGAGTCGATTCTAGGAGAGTTTGATCAACAACTAGTCAAGCAATGACATCCACCTCCAACTCCAACCATTACGAGTCTCAATCTACTACCAAGCCACCATTCTTCAATGGGGATAACTGCCCATATTGGAAGAATAGGATGAGGCTCTTCATCAAGTCTACCGACTACATGGTGTGGGATGTGGTTGAAGAAGGTCCATTCATACCTATGAAGAGAGATGGTGAAAGAAGACTTGTCCCAAAGGTCAAAGCCGAAATGACGGAAGATGATCGAAGAAGGATGCAAGTAAATGATAAAGCTCTTCATGTCATCTTTTGTGCACTTGGTCCGAATATCTACTCCAAGGTGTCTTCGATCGAGAATGCCAAGGAAGTTTGGGACACCCTCGAGACAACATATGAGGGAACTAGCGATGTCAAGGAAACAAAAATCGGGCTACTCAATCTAAGCTACGAAAATTTCAAAATTGATCCCGATGAGAGTGTTTCCAAGATGTTTGATCAATTCTCGGTCATTGTCAACGGATTGAAGGGTTTCGGTGAGATCATCCCTGAAGACAAGCTAGTGGGGAAATTGTTGTACTCTCTTCCAGAATTATAGGATAGCAAGAGAACGACTATTATTGAAGCTCGAGATTTGAAGACTCTCAAGCTAGATGCTCTTGTTGGATCTCTACTCACCCATGAGATCATGAGGAAGGGAAGAGAAGAAGAAAAGAAAATGGAGGAGAAGAAGGTTGAGAAGAAGGATGTTGAGAAGAAGAAGATTGGAATCGCTCTTAAAGCTTCATACCATGAAAGCGATTCTAGTGAAGATGAAGATGAGGAGATGGCCATGTTGGCCAAACGATTCACTCGCTTCATGAAGTCTAACCGTAGGAGAAAGTTCATTAGAAAAGAAGACTTCAAGGGCAAGAGTAAATAAGAGGAGAAGGACCAAATCATTTGTTATAAGTGTAAAAAATCCGGCCATATTCGTTTCGAATGTCCTCAATTGAAGAGGAAGAGCTTTGGGAAGAAGAACAAGCTCAAAGCTCAAGTAGCAACTTGGAGTGACGATGAGTCATCCGAGGAGGAGGAGGAAGTGGCCAATCTTTGTCTCATGGGCATTGATGATGAACCAAAGGGGGAGCATTGCTACAAGGCCAAAGCTTCAAGCCAAAACTTATAGTACCTTGATAGTGGATGCTCAAGACATATGACCGGTGACAAGAGTAGATTCATGGAACTAAAGCCAAAAAGTGGTGAAGTGGTAACTTTCAGTGACAACTCCAAAGGCCACATTGAAGGAATAGGCTCCATTGGTAATCACTCTTCTATTTTCATTGAAAATGTTTTGTATGTCAACGGTCTTAAACACAACTTATTGAGCATTAGTCAATTACGTGATAAGGGTTTTAATGTTATATTTGATAAAAATGGTTGCAAAATTATGAACATTAAAACAAATCAATTAATACTCATAGGACATAGAATAGGCAATATTTACATGGTGCATTTAGATGACATCCATTCATCTCATGCATCCTTAGTTGCACATGATGAACATGATGGTATAGAAAATTAGGACATGCTAGCATGAGTGTTTTAGAAAAATTGATTTCCATTAATCTAGTTAGAGGCTTACCCAAACTTAAGTTCTCTAATGATAAAATTTGTGATGCATGTTCTAAGGGTAAACAACATAGAACTTCATTTAAATCCATTAATGATGTCTCTACTAGTAGATGTTTACAATTGATTCATATGGATCTTTTTGGGCCTATTAGAACAATGAGCTTGGGTGGTAAATCATATGTCTTTGTACTTGTAGATGACTATTCTAGGTTTACTTGGGTTCTATTCTTAAGTACAAAAAATGAGGCTTTAGAAAAATTCATCACATTTTCTAAAATAACTCAAAATGATCTTGAACTTAAAATTTCTCACATTAGAAGTGATCATGGAACCGAATTTCAAAATCTAGGTTTTGAAGAGTTTTTAAATGAAAATGGGATTAGCCATAATTTTTCCGCACCTCGCACTCCTCACCAAAATAGGGTAGTTGAGAGGAAAAATCAAACTTTAGAAGAAATGGCTAGAACCATGCTTTGTGAAAATAATTTACCTAAATATTTTTGGGCGGAAGCCACAAATACCGCTTGCTATAATATAAATCGAGTAATGATTAGGCCAATTTTGAAGAAAACACCTTATGAGATTTTAAAATCTAAGAAGTCTAACATTAGTTATTTTCATCCTTTTGGTTGCAAGTGTTTTGTCTTGAATAATGGTAAAGAAAACTTAGGTAAATTTGATGCTAAAAGTGATGAAGCTATTTTCTTAGGGTACTCTTTAAACTCTAAAGCCTATCATGTATTTAATAAAAGAACTTTAGTAGTTGAAGAGTCTATACATGTTGTTTTCGATGATAACCTCATTCTGAGGAAAAAATCTTGTGATGGTGATGATGTAGGAATTCTTGATGCCATTGATAGAGGACAAACGTCAAAGGTGAATGAGATTCCAACTAACGATGAAGATGCACAAGATCCACCTCTTGAAGCCTTGAAGGACTTGGCTCTTTAGGAAAATGAGGTATCTTACCCAAGGGAGTTCAACTATGTCAAAGGTGGTGAAATCTTGGGTGATCCATCCAAGGGGGTAACTACTAGATCATCTCTCAAATTAATGAAATATGTTGCATTTCTTTCATGCATTGAGCCTAAAAATATCAAAGAAGCATTAAAAGATGATTTTTGGATTTTGGCCATGCAAGAGGAATTAAATCAATTTGAGAGAAGTAAAGTTTGGACATTAGTTGAAAGGCCTAGTAATCAATCTACTATAGGAACTAAATGAGTCTTTAGGAATAAACTAGATGAAAATGGTAATATAGTGAGAAACAAGGCTAGGCTTGTTGCTCAAGGCTATATCCAAGCAGAGAGAATTGATTTTGATGAAACATATGCACTCGTAGCTAGGATGGAAGCCATTAGGATGCTTTTGGCATTTGCATGTTATAATGATTTCAAGCTTTTTCAAATGGATGTGAAAAGTGCTTTTCTAAACGGTTTTATAAATGAAGAAGTGTATGTTGAACAACCACCGGGTTTTGAGGATTCAAAAATTTCCAAATCATGTGTTTAAACTAACTAAAGCTCTTTATGGTTTAAACAAGCTCCTAGAGCTTGGTATGAAAGACTTTCAAATTTTTTAATTGAAAAGGGTTTTAAAAAAGGTAAGGTGGACACTACACTCTTCATAAAAAGATATAATAATGACATCTTAGTAGTACAAATTTATGTTGATGATATCATTTTTGGTTCTACTAATGAATGTTATTGCAAAGAATTTTCTAAGCTAATGCAAGGTGAGTTCGAGATGAGCATGATGGGGGAGCTCTCATTCATTTTGGGACTCCAAATCAAGTAAAAGAAAGATGGCACCTTCATAAATCAAGCTAAGTACGTGAACGATATGCTCAAAAAGTTCGGCTTGGAGAATGTAAAGCCTCAAGCCACACCTATGAGTTCTTCCATAAAGCTTGACAAAGATGAAGGAGGTAAGTGTGTTGATTCTAAGCTTTATAGATCCATGATAGGTTCTTTGCTTTACCTTACTGATAAGCTCTCAAATATGATACTTTTTAATAGCTATTTTTCTAGTTTTTAGGATTTCTTGCTACCTAATCCATTTTGTTTTGCTATATTTTGCGCAAGGAACCTAATTCTGAAAATAGCAGCAAAAGAGGGCATTTTCTGCAGTCTTTTTATTATTCTGGTTATGACTGGCATCGTGGGCACGATACTGGGCACGACGCGTCTGACGTGGTAGATGCGTGGCGACTTCTAGAAGATTATGGAACGTTCTGAAAGACCTTATCAGCTTATCCGTTTAGATTTTCTGTATTTAAATTTCAAAAAACATTTGAATTGTTTATCTTTTCTTTATTTTGAATTTTCCTTATCATTTATCTTTGTAAATCCAAGCCTATAAATATCATTCCTTGGTAAAGGCTTAGGCGTCAATTAGTCTTCATCTTTTAGTTTGAAACACTTGTTATTTCTAGTCTTTAATCAAAGTTCTCTTTTCTTTACTTTTGTTCTTTTATGTTCTTTAATTATTTTTATGAAATCAAGTTAAGTATGATAACTAATATCATGCTTAGCTAAATCTCTTGAGCCAAGAACTAGCCAAGTCAATTCAAATTGTGAGAATTGAACATTGCCTAAATTCCTTCGGGAATACATTTTTATCTTTCTGTTTAGATAGTTTGGCAATCGGCCTTACTAAAGTTTTTAATCATTTTTCAAATCAAAAAAGCTCGTTGGCCTGGAATCATTTAAAAACATAGTTGGGAGGAAGGATCGGCCTGTGGCAATTTCGACTTCCTGTGAACACCTTAGCGGCGGTTCGCTAAGGAAAGATAAAATCAGAAGCGATTCTTTTTAAGACAATTTCTGAGTCGGGCTTTTCCTGTTTTCAAAACTAAATATTTTAACGGCGATAGACGTGGTTAATTTGTTTAAGAACCAATCTTCGAAAAGAGACTTGGGAGGATTGGTTACTCGAGAGAGAAGCAAGTTGCGACGGGTTGGGCCTCGCAGATTGTAACCGGCATGATCCCCGAAGTAAAAATCCATTTCAATGATCGAAAGAATTGACAAGGCTAGCTCGAGGCTATTTTACATATTTGGACTTTCTTGTTATTTTCTTTACTTTTGCATTCAATTTCTTCTATTTTGTTTTCACTCAATATCCGATCACCCCCTTTTTTACTTTTCTTGTTTTCACAGATATTCCTGGAAGCATTAATCAAAGCAACCTTTAGTCAAGAATTTCGACTAATCTCCCTGTGGATCGACCCTCTTTCCCTATAACTACTTAATTTCTCTATTTTATATTTGTTGAAAGAGGTTAATTAATTTATTTATTTTGATGGGTAAAACGACGCTTGTCAAAATTGGCGCCGTTACCGGGGATCGAACCCGGGTCACCCGCGTGACAGGCGGGAATACTCACCACTTAGTGTTTGCTTGTGTGCTAGGTTTCAAGCTAGTCCTAGAGAATCCCACTTAGTTGCCATTAAGAGAATCTTTAGATACCTTAAAGACACACCTAATTTAGGCCTTTGGTATCCTAAGGATTCCTCATTTAGCCTTCATGCTTATTCGGATGCGGATTATGGGGGTTGTAAGATAGATGGGAAAAGTACTTCCGGGACTTGCCAATTATTAGGTAGTATGCTCGTATCTTGGTTCTCTATGAAACAAAATAGCATAGCCTTATCTACCACCGAAGCGGAGTACATATCCTTAGGGAGTTGTTGCGCTCAAGTCCTTTGGATGAAACAACAACTCTTAGATTATGGTGTTGAAGTAGAAACCATACCCCTTAGGTGTGACAACACTAGTGCCATTTGTCTCACTAAGAATCCCATCCAACACTCTATAACTAAACACATAGAAATTAAACATCATTTTATTAGAGATCGTGTGTTGAAAAATGATGTTGTTTTAGAGTATGTTGATACCTTGAACCAATTAGCGGATATATTCACAAAACCTTTGGATAAAGAACGTTTTTGGACCCTTAGGAGAGAGTTAGGTTTAACTAGCTTCTCTTGACCCTTTTTAGGTCCCAAAATATCAAAAATTTGCTTGAAATTGGTTGTGATTCATGCTTATGTTAATTTGCATCTTTTTGCTTCTATGCTTGTTTTTAGGGGGAGTATGCATTAAGTTTAGCCATTAAAACTTGTTCATATGACATTTACATGCATTTAGAGACGTTTAAAGTTGGATTTTTACACTTAAATCTGTCATAAATGCCTTATCTGGTAAAGGCATATCGATACGGCTGAAGCGTATCGATACGGGTTCATCACTGGGAAATCTTTGAAGCTCAATGTGTATCGATACGACCCCGCATATCGATACTGTTAAGTCAAGGGCAGTAATTCAGATCAAATCATACCGATACGGTCCCGCGTATCGATACGATAATAACGCCAAATAAAAAATTAGGGTAAAAGCGTATCGATGCGCTATACAAGCGTACCGATACGGTCTCGACGGAAAGGCTATTTAGGGTTACATCTTCAAAACACTTTAAAATTAAAAAACCATCTTTTCTCTTAAAACCCTAGCCGCAACCCTCTATAAAAACCCCCTCAATCCTTCAATTTTTCCATCAAACTTAAAAATTCTTTGAGGGTTTTTAATCTCCACATCAAAGCTAAGCTTTTTCAGCAATCTTGTGCACTTACATCAACACATTCACCCAATCTACCAATTCAAGGTATAAAATTTTCTCTTTTCTTTAGTTTTATTTTCGTTTGATTATTTTAATTGTTTCAACTTAGTTTTTTTTTACAAAACAAACTTTTATAACATGGGTTTTAATCTTTTTATCCAAAATTTTCAAAAATAAAAAAATTTTCATTCAAATATATTTTCTACTCGTATTTTTTTTAAACTGTTTTTATTTTTATTTTTTTAACTCTTTCTAAAATATGTACATATCCTTTTCACAATAAATTTTTTTAATTACCTTGAACTATTAGAATTTATTGGTTTGGATGAGATGTTAATTGCATACATATTCGAATCATTTTGATGTATTTTCAGGGTTATGGCACCGAAAAAGAGAACTAGACATTATCTTGCCACTTCCGATCCTAGTGAGGATGAAGAGGGTAACCCTAAACCCAATCTCTCTTATATTATCCAATGTAGTTTTCCCGGCCCATCTGATATGTCTCGTTATAATCTATTTCAAGGTTTCACCCTTAGGGAAGAACGCATTGTGTCCATATCGTTTTTAAGCTCTGCCCGCTTCAAATTCAAATACATCCCTTTAATTAGGCAATGGAAATTTCTAACCTTTTTAAGCGTTCCTCCTATTCTATATAGGAATCTGGTCATCATATTCTTTTCAAATGCTTTATGTGTTCATGATGAACCTAGAGAACATGTCATTGCTATCGAGTCATTTGTTATTAGCAAAACCATTAAAATTGATCAAGAGATTCTTTGTAAAGCTTTTGGTTTTGAAAACGTAGGAATTGATGATGAGAAGTCCTTAGGTCAAGGTTCTTTAGGCTCAGTCAAAGTCTTAGATGCTCATGACCGTATTCTTTATCTTCTCATTACTTGGTTTTTGCGTCCATCGGGAGGGAAGTTTTCTACTATACGTCAAGTGGATGATTTTTGGCTTAAGTGCTTTAGGGTAGGTCACCGTTCAAATCTTTGTCAAATTATGTTTGCCGACTTTGTCTATCTAGTCCAACACCGTCACACCGAACAAGTCAAATCTTTTTACTATTCTACGGCGTTGAGTCACCTCCTCCACTCCCTTGAAATTGATTGTTCCTATGATTATTCCGAACCCATTGGCCAACTCATAGATGAGCATTCTCTATCTCGTGCCGACTTTTCTTATGTTGACAATGAAAGGGTTCGTGTCCCTCATGCTCCTCAACAAGATGATCTGGTTGATGCTCCTCATGCTTCTTCAAGCTCTTAACGAGCTCCAATTGAGTCATCTTCTATGGGCACCCTCATGACATTCCTCAATGAGAAATTCACTAACATGGAAGCCAGATTTACCGCCATTGACACTCGATTCACCTCCTTGGAAGATCGCGTCAAAGGTATGGAGAATCAAATGAAAGCCATAGCTCTTCAACAAAACTCCATGGATATCTCTCTCACCGCCTTCCATGGTGCTTGACTCAACCAAAATAGGAGGAATCAACCCACTCGAGACGATGTAGATGAAGAGGACGAGGAAGAAGATGATGATGAGGCGGACGAGTAGTTTTTGCATGCCATCTCATGACATTTAGTTTTTGCACCTATGATTAGTACTTTATGCCTTTTATCTATGTTTTAGGATCTAAGTTTGGATTATTATGTTGCTTTTCCTTTGAAGTTTCATTTGAACTATTATGTTTGCTTTAATTTTAAGTTTGCTTTGAATTTTATGAAATGATTGTTGCTATTATCCTTGTGTTTATATTTGATCTAACAAAAAGAGGGAGAAGGATTATAAAGTCATTTTTTTATTTTGAAAATCCATCTTAAATTAAGGGGGAGAAAGTTTTTCAAAAGTTTCAAAAACTTAAAAATTTATATGTAGTTTTGTTATATCAAAAAAGGGGAGATTGTGAAACCAAAATTGATTTTGATATAACATCTAAACTTATGGACCAATTTGCAAAACAATAAATTTTTAAGTACTCCTTAAAGTTTCACTATTGACATGTATTTTAAACAAAATAATATCTCAAGACAAGTTCTTAAAATGTTAAATATTTCTAAGTCTTTTCCTATGTGTTTTCAAGCCAAACTACACAAAACGCCCAGGCGTATCGATACGGTTTTTAGTCACTGGAATTTTAATGGACATAGCGTACCGATACGGTATTACCCCGTATCGATACGATATTCATCTGGGCAACACTTTCAATGATACCGTACCGATATGCTTTGCAACTGTATCGAAACGATAAATTAATCTTTGCAAAATCTTTGCATTTAATTTTCGACCGTTGACTTGTCAGTTGGTTGGTATCCCAATTTTTAAATGACCGTTATATCGTACCGATACGCTAAGTATGCGTATCGATACGATTTTTATAAAAACCAAACTTGGGATTCCAGTGAGCAAATCTCGTATCGATACGCCCTTCCGTATTGATATGCCCCTTAAAACCGTACTGGTACGCCTTCTAAGCGTATCAATACGCGATGTTTTCAGTCACAACGGTTCTTTCCTCTTTGATACAGGTATCGATACGCCCCCTACCCGTACTGATACGGTAGGCAGCAGAGCTGCATTTATTGCAGGAAAATTACTCTCAATGTCTCTATTGATGATCCCGAC
This sequence comes from Hibiscus trionum, assembly GCA_030270665.1. NCBI lineage: Eukaryota > Viridiplantae > Streptophyta > Magnoliopsida > Malvales > Malvaceae > Hibiscus > Hibiscus trionum. The sequence goes on from BSYR01000012.1 coordinate 4,545,432, forward strand.
TACCCAAACGGCTAGAATTCAATACAATGGTATAAAAACAAGTCTCAATTGAACAAGCAACAACCATTGAACCTACAAGCATCATCAAAGCACTCAATTCCAAACTTTGCACCCTTAGAGTCAAATTCTTGTACCAAACTCTTGTGTTCTCAATTGTATCTTTTTATTGTGAGTTTGGGGAGTGTAAAATTGTAATTGGGTAAACAATTATCCTTTGAGAGGAATTTGTAGAGTTTACCAAAGACTTCTCTTTGTAAAAGTGGGTGGATTAAGCTTTGGGTATAAAGCTTAATCAAAATTGTAAGGTTACCTCCTCATCCAAGAAAAGGGGAAGAATTCAAGTAGTGAATTGGTTGAAAATCCTTAATGGAACTAAGGTAGTGGATGTAGAGTTCATTTGGAGAACTTGAACCACTCTAACTTCTTGTGTCACATTTTATTTTTCACTATTATCTCCTACCAAAATTTTTATCGCCAATTCACCCCCCTCTTGGCCATTTGCAATTGTGTGATCAACTCAACAACTACCTTAGCTCCCACTAAGGATTTTCAACCAATCCACTAATTGATGTTTCCCCTTTTCTTGGATGAGGAGGAAACCTTACAATTTTGATTAAGCTTTTTACCCAAAGCTTAATCCACTCACTTTTACAAAGAAGAGATTTTGGCAAACTTTACAAATGCCTCTCTAAGGATAATGTTTACCCAATTACAATCAAACACTCCTCAAACTCACAATAAGAATTACAGTGAAGAACACAAAGGAGTTAGGTACAAAGATTTGACTCTAAAGGGAACAAAGCTTGGATTTGAGTGCTTTGATGTTGCTTTTAGGTTCAATAGTTGTTGATGTTGCATTTGAGACTTGTTTTTATACTCTTGTATTGATTTCTAGCCGTTTGGGTGGTTGAGATCATCAATAGAGCCGTTGGGCTGCAATTTCCCGCAATAAATGTTGTTCAACAACCTGCAGTATCGGTACAGCTCGTGGGCGTATCGATACTTGTCTCAAACAAGAAAGAGTCATTGTAACTGAAAAATAGAGCGTATCGATACGCTTCGAACGCGTATGAGTACGATATTAAGAGGTGTATCGATACAGATAGGCGTATCGATACAGATTTTACTCACTGGAATCATGAGTTTGGTTTTGATAAAAAGTGTATCGGTACGCTCCCTTAGCGTATCAATACCGTTCAACGGTCATTTAAAATTTAGGATACCAACTAACTGACAAGTCGAAGTTCGAAAATTAAATACAAGGATTTTGCAAAGGTAAGCATATCGTATCGATACAGTGACATGCCGTATCAGTACGCTATAGCAAAATAATATTTTAATAAGAAAACTGTATCGATATGGTTTCAATGTGTATCGATACGCTATAGCTTAAAGTTTTACCTAGATGAATATCGTATCGGTACGAGAATAAACCGTATTGGTACGCTATGAACGATTAAAATTCCAGTGTTGAAAAATCGTATCGATACACATAAGGGTATTAATACGCCTGGCATTTTGTTGAAGTTTGGCTTGAAAACACATGAAAAGACTTAGTGAAATTTGAACCTTTAAGTATGTTTTAACTTGAAATATTGTTTGGTTCAAAATTGCTTGTCAAAATGTGAGTCTTTGAAAATACTTAAAAATTTATTGTTTTACAAATTAGTCCATAAGTTAAATTGTTATATCAAAATCAATTTTAGTTTCACAATTTTTAATAAATTTAATTAATAATTAAATTTAAATACAAATATAAATGTGTGAGAATAAAAAAACAAAAAATATTAGTTTACAAATGTTACAATGTAAATACGCGAGGTTGAAGAATTAAAATAGAAATGGTTAAATTTAGGCTATTTAGAGATTTTTTTATCATTGTTAAGGGTAAAAGAGTTTTTATAACTATTATGTCAAAACCTCTAAAAAATTAGAGATTTCACCTCAATCCGCTATTTCAATCCGCTCTTTACCAAACATCTAAATTAGCTGATTTGACCGGTCAAACTTCTAATTTTAGCTCAAACTTCTAATTTTGGCTCAAACCTCTCTTTACCAAACAGGACCAAAATAAAATATAATACTCAAAACCAAGTCATTTTGCTAATTAATTGAATTGAGTTGAAAACTTCAATTCAACTCGAACTTGGATAATCAAATATTATATTATATTGACTCTAATATCTTGAAAATTAAATATTTTTAAATTAAATTGAATTTTTTTTCACCCTATACAAGAGTGAATGTTGGCTTGTAAACAAAAAAAATCATAGTTTATTTTTTTTGATAAAAAAAATCATAGTTTATAATATTTTAACAATTATATCAATTTAATCACTATACCAAATGCGTATAATTGTTATTTATATAATAATTTAATAAATATATCAAATTTGTCATTATAAAATTGATATCGATGGATAAAAAATTATAAGTAAGTGGTTTTATATGGTAATAAAAATATCAATTACAATCTATTACAATTTGCATATTTGTTATAGAATTTTAATATAATAAAAATTAATAAAAATATATTTTTTTTTATTATTTAACATAAATACAAATTGAAAATTGTTATGAATATTTATCTATGTGGATGTCTATCATGATTAGAACTTTATCAAATGAGTTTGATTTATTTATTATTAGGAATATTATCTCTATGAATTAGAGTTTAATGTATTATGTACTTCTTATGCCTACAAATAGATGATTCATTGAAGGCATTGTATACGATTCTATATTTGAGAATAATACAAATCTCCCTCTCTCTCTCTCTTCTCCAGTGGCGGAACTCATCATATTTTATTGGGGGGGCCATCTATAAAATATGAACTTATATATATTAACTAAAATATTTTAATATATATCAACGTAAATTATTTATTATAAAATATGAACTACAATTCATTAAAGTTCATCGATTCATAAAATATTCAAAGAAACAAAATACATCGATAATAATGTTACTTAAAGTTTAAAAAAACAAAATACATCGACAATAATATTACATAAATTGTGAACGTCGTTCTTTTAAAGAAACAAAATCCTCAAGAATTGAATCTGAACTAAATGTCTCAGCAATCTCTCTTTCGATATTAATAACCAAATTATCTGCAAGAAATTCATCTTCCATCTTGTTTCGCAGTCTTGTTTTGATGATCTTCATAGCTGAAAATGACCGCTCACCAGTTGATGTAGACACTGGAAGAGTTAAAATAAGCCTGATCAATCTGTCAAGAAGATAAAATGCTTTTGATTTTCCTGTCTCCGTCAGAACAACACATAGTTGAGACAAACACGTCAAATTTTGCAATTTCACATCATTACGCATATCACACTCAAAATGCTTCAACTGGAACGGAAAATTCAATTTCTCTTGGCTAGTAAAATCAAGAGGATAGTATTTTTCAGCAAGAGTGCAAATATCACCAATATTAAAAGACTTATAACCTTCATTTGGATCCAAAGCAGAACTAAGTTTCAAAAGATCAACTGCCTCAATGCTAAACCTAGTATTTAGCTCTTGCAATTGAAAATCAATCACTTCATTGAATATGTCAAAATGATAATGGTGTTCCACAGTTTTTTGAATTTGTTGTTGTCGACGCCTACCTTCAAAATATTGTGCACTTAAATCAGGAACATCCAAATCATTCTTTTCACAAAACGATAGCACATGTTTCAACAAATTTTCCCAACCATTATCTCTCAAATTTTGGATCAACATCTTTGTACTTGAAACCAAATGCATAGCATTTACAATGTCTTGAGATTTGTGCTGCAAAGCTTGACATAATATATTAGTAATGCCCATGACCTCTTTCATCAAATGCAAAATGAAAATGAATTCAAATGAATGAATCATTTTGGATGCACTAGTAGCATCTCCTCGTTGAGAATAACTGGATCCTTCTCTTTTAATATTCTCAAGCACCAAACAAGTTGCATCAAACATTGTAATAAGGCTGCATATAGAATGAAAGTGTGAACCCCAACGAGTATCTCCAGCTCGTTTTAAAGTGCCAATTTGATTAGCACCTTTTCCAGTTTTAAGCTCATTTGTAGTTAACATGTGTGCAATTGTAGCTTCTTGACTAGCATGCAATTCTTCATGACGTTTGCACGAGGCATCAGCAGAATTGATAATAAAGCTCAAATTATTAAAAAATTTATGAACAGAATGTACCTCTCGAGATGCAGCAACAAGAGCCAATTGTAGTCGATGAGCGAAGCAATGCACATAATAAGCAGAAGGACAATCATTAAGGAATAATGCTTGCAGTCCTTTCCACTCTCCACGCATATTACTAGCACCATCGTAACCTTGACCACGAATATTTTGAACATCAAGACCATGACGAGCTAGGATGACACATATTTCATTCTTAAGAGTCAACGCAGCTGTATCTTTAACATGTGCAAGATCAAAAAAATGCTCTCTAATAAAGCCTCCTTTATCAACAAATCTTAAAACAAGGGCCATTTGTTCTTTTTTGGATTCATCACGAGCTTCATCAACTATGATGCAAAATTTTGAATCTCCAATATCATCACGAATCTTGTTCCGAACTTTATTAGCAATGACATGTAAAATCTCTTTTTGAATCAAAGGAGAAACATATTTAGCATGCTTAGGAGCATTTTCCAAAACAACTTTCTTAACATCATCATTATAGGACGCCAAAAGTTCAACCAACTCAAGAAAATTTCCACGATTTCTTGAACTAGGTGTCTCATCATGACCTCTAAAAGAACAGGCTTGAAATGCAAGCCATCTAACAGCATCTATTGAAGTCTTGACTCGTACCTTGTTATTCAAAATTTCTTCTGAATTTTGCCGATGAATTACTTTATCAATATGCACAGATTGCTTCATCAAATCCGCACAAGATCTCACGGCATTATTATGCGGTGAACAAGGATCAACTCCCATATGATAAAGAAAAGCACAATTTTTTCCAGAATTAACTTTTTTCCAACTTCGAAACCCTTTAACAATAAATGCATCCCAACCAGGTTGTCCATTAGATTTCATATTAAAAAGATAACATGGTAAACAATATGCAGCATCCTTAGTTGGAGAATACTCAAGCCATGAAGAAAATTGAGCAAACCAAGAGTACTGAAAACGCCTATGATGTTTTTCTTCAGAAAATGGATAACTAGAGAGACGAATTTGATACGGACCTGCTCTCAAGTATGCTCGTCGAATTTCATCTCGTTGATTGATTGGATGTTCCCACATTGGTTTACGTAACCCAGGATCACGTTCTATTAACGGAATATTAACTTCTTCAACCTCAACAATCGGAGATTTAGGGGGAGATTGGCTACAACTTTGATGCTCAAGCCTTGGAGTTATCGATGACATACTAATTTCTTTATCATCACTTTTTTTCTGAAAAAAAGAATCCAATCTTTTTTGTTTGCCCATGAGTTCACACAACCTATAACCATAAAAAAAATAGTTTAATTTATTGAAATCAATGACATTATGCTGCAATAAATTATAAACACATTTATTGATTAATTCATCACTTGTTCAAATATAAAAAGATGAAAGTGACCGAAAGCAATAAAATTACAATAAATCCAAAGCATTTTAAATTAGATTTTAGTTCCAAATCAACACATTTGTTATGTTCATGCTTAACAATAAAATTTTCTACAGCAAATTAATCATCATACAATACAATGATCTTTTGTTAAAGTTATTATAAGGAGGATTGGAGTTCGTATATTAAATTTTGTTAGAGATTGAAGTTCGTACATAACCAAACTTTCTTTTGGGAGCTTCAAATTTATCATGCTTTCAAAGATTTGATAGCCCAGAATAGTAATGGAAAATAACTTAAATGAAAGCTTTAGTTTAGATGAAATGCAGTTTTCATATTAGTTGCCTTAAAAAGATGAACAAAAAGTTACTCCATTACAGTTCATTTGCTTATGTTTTGGACATAACTTGATTATCTAATCTACTTGCACAATAATCTTTCTAGTTTTTCTATCATTGTATAAACAAGAAGACGAAGTGACACAAATTAGAATTGAATTAAAAACATAAAGGGATAAAAGCAAAGAATCATGGATTCATGGTGAAGATGAAACTATAAACTGGGAGGAAGTCGAAACACAAAATAAATTATATATCATATCATAATTCAAAAATTAGAACTCAAACAAGAAGATGAAGTGACAAAATATGAACTAAATTGAAAACATAAATGATTTTTACCTTCAATTGAATTAAAAATATCAACCAAAACAAAACTATAAACATAAAGTCATGAACTGAAATTAAACAAATCTAAAAAATTTACCTTTGAGTTCGATTGCAATGGAGTCAATTTTTAGAAGTTAGAAAGCTTTGAACTTGAAGATGAAGGGGCTTAGGAGTTAGGAGCAGCACTGTAAAAGGCAAAGCAGAATTTTTTTTTTTACTGAAAGAACAAATGAAGTATAAATTTTATTTTTTAAGAATAAATAATTTAAACAAAATACCCATTACACCCTTTGCCCCATTTATTTATTCGGCTATTCACTCTTGTTTTAATAACCAACATTTAACATGATTCAAATCAAATAATTAACACGTTTTTTTTTTCACTTTTTGTGTGTCAGAGTGTTGGGAGAACGGTACACGTTTGACTTTGTGGGTGGGGGGGCCAAATCAAATAATTAATATATATACATATATGCTATCTATAGTATAAATAAAAAAATATTATTTTTGTGGGGGCCACGGCCACTATAGGCCTTTGAAAGGTTCCGCCACTGCTCTTCTCTTTGATATTTTATTCTTGTTCGTTGTTCTTCGTTATTTTATTCACAACACGTTATCAGCACGAGACTCTAATCAACTGAGGTCTTCATCGTTATAATTTAAAAGAAGTTACCGGGAAGAATTCGATTATAGAATAAATCAAAGATAAGTTTTTTTTCTCCTTATTTTTTTTAGTTACCGATTGTCTTTCTCTTTCTATTTTAACTTTGTTTTAATTTTTGAAAATTTTGGAAGTATGTTTGATTTTATTCGAACATTGAAAAGAGATAAATTTGTGGCTTCTCACAAACCAAAAGACGAATCGACAGAGACGAAGAGGTTGCATTTGGTGTAAATTACGTGTGTTTTCTCTTGTTCCTAAAATGGTTAATTAGCGGAAAAAGTCGATAATGTCGCGCTGTTTTCCTTACCTGCCTCCTCGGCTTTTAAAGCAGGGAACGATGGAATCGATTAAGGTTTGTTGAGCGAAAGTATTTGTGGGTTTTCATTTTTGGTACTCAACTACTTATGCTTTTCATACTTAATTATTATTATTTGTGTTTGTATATTTGTAAATTCATGAAGTTTGATGATGGTGCATGTAAAGCCTGTTCGATTTACTAACTATACTTTGTAATCATGAATAACAAATTTATGTACGTAGAACTATGGTAGTCTTTCATATAAATTCATTAAAATACGTACTCTAGGTTTAAGGTTTTTTTTTTAGTAACAAAGATCTGTACATTAATGAAACACCTTTGTTGGTTTAGTTTTTTTTTTAAAGAGAGAATTATGACATAGATCCTCTGATTTCTAATATATTCAATTCAGCCCATACATATAGATCTTATTATTATGGTTTCATATATGTTTATTTTTGACACAATAGTTAAACTTTGTATTAAGATCAATATGTGTTTATAATATTTTATTTGATGATATTGATATTTTAACCATGTATTGAGTTTTACATGTATTTAACTGTCTTGGAAAGAGACACGACATTATGAGAAGATGTTTTGGTCATTTGCTACGTCTCCATTTTCCTCGAGAGGAAAACTAATATCGGTAAATTCTGATTTTATTTTTATTCTTTAAATTATGATTTTAATGTGCGATAAATCATGGTGAATTTCAATCTATAAAAAGATTGTTATAAAGTCTATATTTGCTCGAAAGCAATTTTTCTTCTTTGTCGAAAAACTCGACCATAGACTTCTCCCAATTTCAAGTTACGAAAATTCTTCTTGATCCAAAAAGTTTTATGGGAGGCATTCCTTGAAGTGAATGCAAAGCATGATGTTTATTCCATGCGATTATCAATGATGGGGCATTCCCTGAAGTGAATGCAAGCATGATGTTTATTCCATGCAATTATCAATAATGGGGCATTCCCTGAAGTGAATGCAAGCATGATGTTTATTCCATGCGATTATTGGATCTGTTTCATTCCCTGAAGTGAATGCAAACATGGTAAATTATTATTCAATTAGAGACATAATTTCGATATAATCCAAGTATAATTGGCTGGACATCCCGTTCTGCGAGGCTACTGGTCTCAAAGGAGGTTTTTAAAGGACCTTGTGGACAGGTTTAACAATGTCGCGTACGAGGATTAAATCTTTGTTCTCTGTGATAAAGATATGTGAAAAAGGTTTTAAAGGCCCACTGGCTCTACTCCATTCCTTGAAGTGAATGTGAGATTATATTATGGAAGGAATAAAAAATCACATTAAAAGTTGTGGTCGTGGTCGAGGCTATGAATATACACATGAAAAATATAGTCGTTTTAAGAATACTTCTACCCGCTGGTAGCGAAGTTATAAGGATGACAAGAGTGATAAAGATCATTCTAAGGAAGTGAAATCCTTTTACCAATGTGATGTTATAAACCATTGGTTTCGTACTTCTCAAACGCCAAAGTATTATGGACTTTATCCATAATCATGAATGATAAATGAAATAAAATATAAACAAAATTTGTTTATGGCGAAAATAATTATGGCGTTATTGGTTCAACTCAATTGGATATTGTTAATTTTCTCATAACCCTTGAAGGGAATAATTTACCATTTATTTTATTTCCCTTATAACCTCTAACAGGAATAATTGTTTTTTTTATTTTTTTATGTTAATTCGTTTTATTTATTATTTATTTATGTTAGTTTGCTTTATGTTTATTTATTTCACATATTATTTATTTACGATTTATGTTAATTTATTATTTGAAGAATATGATTACTTCCGGAATAAAATATACAATGAATTGTGGCTATTTATGCCTAGAATTGTGGCTATTTATGCCTAGCAGATAATGCAAGTACTCATATTGTACTTAAGCATAAGAAATATTTTTCCCATTTAAATGCAAGGGGAAATATGAGTAGTATTTCTCAAAGTACTAAAATATCAATACTTCGGAAGAGCACTTGAAAGTTTATCTCTGATAGATAATCGACTTGATATGATGTGCTATATTTTATATTTTTCATTCCTCGAAGTGAATGATACAAAGTACATATTTTCATTACCTGAAGTAAATGAAACAAAGCACATTTGAAAGATGCACAATTATGCATTTCTCGATTAAAATGCAAGGGAATAATGTGAGTACTATATCCGGAAGTACTAATATCACAAAAGGCTCTGGTTGAGCAAATATGTTATTGTCAAATGAAACTTTATTCCATATTCACAGTGCGTTATACTCGTCAAAGTCATAAAGAGAGCAATATGAGTTCGCAAAATATCCCCTTGGAAATTATAGATAACATATGTTATCAATTGACATTTGAAATAAGCCAATATGGATATAAGTTCTGGTAGCCAAAAAGTCAGTTGAAAGCTCTAGGAGAGCTATATATTGCTACCAAAAGATAATTTCAATTGGAAGCTCCGAAAGAGCTAAATATATTCCTATTTAAAGGAACAATTTTGATGGCCGTACTAGACATGTACGAGTAAGATTGAATTACATGTTATGGTAAACAAGAAGTTTACAAATTCAGAGATATATACATACATATATATAGTTAGCATGATCGGTTAGACCATCCTGATCAATAATGGTGCAGAAATTATTGAGATTTACATGCACGTGTATTAAAAGAACCTGTAGTTCTTGTGGTGCTTATTCTCAAAGGAATGGATTAAATTCCACTTATTAAAGAACGTGAAGTTCTTGTGTTGCTTAAAGGAATTAATTAAATTCCACTTACTAAAAGAACATGAAGTTCTTGTGTTGTTTGTTCTCAAAGGATATAGATGATCCCACTTACCAAAAGAATTAGAACTTAAAGTTCTTGTATTGAAGTTAAGACTGTATGTTTTGCATATCTGAACGAAATATGGGCCCATATATCCACAAATGTGGAAAGTTTTATATGATTTTAGTAGATGCATCTACATTGTTTTATCGACTTACAACCAGAAGTTTGTGAGATTGATTCTAAAAAGATTCAGATTATACAGTTAGATTATTCGTCTTGAAAAGCTAGTGTGTTTATATTTTAGGCTATATCAGTTATTACAAAGCCTATTGATTATGAAAAATATAGTTTAGCAAAATTTCAATTGGATGCCTCCTATTTAATAGCTAAACTATGAGAACAAAAGAGTTATTATTTATATGGTGTTTCCATATAGAAACACTTATACGCATCAAGCCAAAGAGTTATAATAAACTCCCCGTTATGATTAGTTTTTGGTCAGAAACCATACATTTCCCATTTTATGATTTTTGAATGTATGATATGAATTGCTCCACCACAACGCACAAAATGGGTAAATAAAAAGGGTTGAGAATATATATTGAGTACGAGTCTCCTTTTATGTTTAAATTCTTAAACATTAATTGGAGAATCATTTATGACATGGTTTTTCTCAACATCAGGGGGAGATAATAATCAGCTGGATAGAGGAAAATGAATTATCATTATCTAGATCCTCGTATATGAACTAGAAGTTCATAAGATAATTCATGTTATTACATGTCAACTGCCAGACATATTTACTGACCCAATAAGAGTAATTAAGTCTCATACACCAGCTGAAATGCTCTAAGTTTAAATTACATGTTAGAGCGAGAGAATGTAAAGCATGCCTGAAGCATGATAGTTGAAATGGTTCCAATGATCAAAATTCTCGTAAATAGAAAGTAATATGAGATGGTCATATATTGGAGGCGGGTGCTCCTAAAGAGACCCAAGACATAACAAATAATAAAACTCTTGAAGAGTTCCAGGTACCTGAAATAAAGATTGAAATCTTGAAGAGATCTCGATGAGTTATGTCATTACGAGAATGGAACTAGAAAATTGGAATGTTGTCGACAACGATTTTACAAACAATTTTACATAAAATACTTCTATAGAAGTAAAGAAAGAAATCGAGGATCTTGTATAAAATCTATCCAGAAGTATAGATATTGAATTGGCCAATGTTGAAAGACGCTTTGAACTTCTAAAATAGAAGTATTTAGACCAGCAGTCCAAACACCTAAAGGTGTAATGCAAGTGAGTCACAAATAGGTAGTCGTAAATACGACTTGAACTATAATTTATGAAAAGTTTTAATTACTTCATGGTGGATGCAATTACTTTGGCAGTTTTGAAAAATTTACATGTGTCTAATTATTTGTGGATCCATATTTATCCTTGAAGGATCTAAAATGCTATAAGCATTTGGAAATTTCTGAGGAAATTTATTTAGACATGTCTCATGAATATTTTGGCGCATTTGGTATAATCGCCTTAGTGAATACTAATTGAGAAAATACTATAAGAATGATCAGATTTCCTTATGTATTTTATAAAGGAGTTTGGATCAAGATCCATTATGATAATTTTAGAACTCCTAAAGAGCTTCAAATTGGAAACTCATGAAGTACTTTCAATACAAGTACTTGAATCTTGACATCAAGTTTATCTCGACCTGAAGATCGAGCCTTTTTATATATTTCTTTTGTCTATGAATAAACATAAGTTGAAAGAATCTTAAAGAAGATTCAATACGAATAGAGCATATCTATTGAGTTTCCCAATAGTTGTAAGATTGTTGGATGTGAATAAAGATAATTATATCTTTTCTTGGTCTTGAAGCACTATATATTAGTTGGTCAAGAAATATCTATGAATATACAAAGATCATTACATTTAGATCTTCAAACATTCGTTGATGCCTCCTCAAATGTCGTAGAAATAATTGTTATGCACGAGGCAAGCCAAAAAATGTGTTTGGCTAAGACTATTGACCCAACATATCCAAAAGATATGTGGATTTACTTTTACAAGATATGATAAAAGCTATCTTGTGTGAAGATAACGCAAGATGTATATCTCAGTTTGAAAGTGGATACATCATGGAACATATTACTCCAAAGTTTCATCCCTCACGATCTTTAGAAAAATGATATTCAAGATTAAATTATGAAGATTCAAAGATCTTCTGTGATGTTTGCATGAGGGGGAGTAAATACGCGTTGCACTCTTTTTCCCTTAACCGAGGTTTTGTCCCAATGGGTTTTCCTGGTAAGGTTTTTAATGAGGCAACATGTTATGTGTATCAAAGATGTGTGTACTCTTTTTCCTTCACTAAAGATTTTTTTTCCCACTGGGTTTTTATCTTAGTAAGGTTTTAACGAGGCACATTATCTTCATAGACATCCAAGGGGGAGTGTTATGAATATTTATCTATGTGGATGTCTATCATGATTAGAACTTTATCAAAGGAGTTTGATTTATTTATTATTAGGAATATTATCTCTATGAATTAGAGTTTAATGTATTATGTACTTCTTATGCCTACAAATAGATGATTCATTGAAGGCGTTGTATACGATTTTATATTTGAGAATAATACAAATCTCCCCCCTCTCTCTCTCTCTTCTCTTTGATCTTTTATTCTTGTTCGTTGTTCTTCGTTATTTTATTCACAACAAAAATATATTTTTTATTTAATGGAAAATATAATTATTAACATTTATTTTTATAAACTCAACATTAATTTTCTTTAATTATCAATTTTAATTATACTTAATCTGATGTCTTTAATTATATTTAATGGAAAAATTTAATTTTCAATAATGATTTCACAATCATCATTGAGTTTGAATCAATATAATTATTTGTGTATATACTATGTAAATATAAAATATATTATGTTATAATATTTTTAATAATTAGGAGAATTGAATTAAATCGAGATTTATTAATTAGTTTAGTGACTAAATATATTATATTGTCCAATTTTTTATGAGTTTAAAATTTAGCATAAAAAATATAATACCTCTATATTTAATAAAATAAATCAAATCAAAATTTTATGTATATAATTATACAAAATTAAATTATATAATTTTAGTATTCACTTTTTTTAACTTTTTCTTTTTTTTTTCTTTATTGCTTTTACTATAAGCTTTAATGTCACATTCTTGTAGGTTTTACTTTTTACTTTTGCATTGATGGGTTGGATTAGGGCAGGTCAAGTGTTTGACTTAGCTTTCAAGATAATCTTAGGTTTGCTCATTATTTGATTTGATTTTATATTTTGCAACAAATCATTGTTGGCGATGAATAAAGATGAACCCTGCCATGATTTCATCTAATCATCTATATTTTGTAGATTTCGTTATTAGTATTACCACTATCTTTCTATAGCCATGATTTCATCCAATTAACTTCTTTTGCTAAATACTCAAAAAAATATTTTAATCAATATTTATAAAATTGGATAAAATTCGTAAATCATCATTGAACTTTAATCTCTGACTTATTTTGATTACTGAAGTTTTAAAACGTTCAATTTAATCACTGAACTTTATACATTGATTTTCTTTTCATCACTCGTCTGTTAACCCTCTAATACCATTATGACGTGTAATAAAAAATAAAAAAAATTGATGGGTAAAATACGTAAATTATCGCTGAACTTTGCTCTCTGATCTATGTTGGTCATTGAACTCTGCTCTCAGACCTATTTTGGTCACTAAAGTATTACATGTTATGGTCCATGTCATAGCTATGTTAGAGGGTTAACATGAAAAAAAATCAATGTATAAAGTTCAGTAAGTAAATTGAACGTTTTGAAACTTCAATGATCAAAATAAGTCAAAGAACAAAGTTTAGTGATTATTTGTATATTTTTCCCTATAAAATTTAACTGGTTAAATCTTTTCATTTGCAAGCACTTTAAAGTTTAAGGGGTAGATTTTATGTTAGAGATTTAAAATTTAATTTACTGTCAATGCATGAAATAATAATTTGTATAAAATTTATATTAGAATTAAAAAACTGAAGTATAGTTTTTTTTATAGTTGGATCATCTGCATGACTGTGTTGATTGGAGTAAAATTAGGATGAATTTTTTAAAATTGTTTTCATTTGAATTTAGACTATCAAAATTAATTTTTTAATTCTTTATAAATTTTGAAGTTCTTTTATCATTTTTATCCAAACCAATAAATTCATTATAGAATTTTAGAAATCTTAATAAAAACCGTCATTAAAATCTCTCGTCCAAACGTACTTAAAAATTCTTTTAAGAGTAAACTACATCATTGACCACTGAGTTGTTCTAAATTTTTTATTTTGGTCATCAAACTATTATTTCTGGTAAAGTTGTCACTAACGTTACATTTCTTCCTATTTTGGTCACATTCCGTTAAAAAGCTCGTGAAAAAAACAATAGCTTGGTGACCAAAACAAGAAAGAAGCAATAGATTGGTGACCAAAACAGGGAAAAAAGTAATTTTAGTGACCAAAATAGAAAAAACATAACATTAACGACAATTTTACCAAAAAAATAATAGTTTTGTGACCAAAATAGAAACACGAAAATAATTTAGTGACCAATAATATTCTTTACCCTTCTTTTAAAATGTGACATTTCTTTTTTTATATATATCATAATAAAAAATATATGACATTTCATTCACTCTTTGTTTTAATATATATATTAAAATTCCGAGACTATTTTAGTTCAAAAATTCGAATATTTTGATGTAAATGTAAACTATAGACTATATGTATACATTGTCATTAGACTATACCTATAAATTTAGGGTAGAATTTTAATATACATACGTAGGGGTGCTTAACGAGTTGAGCAGCTCGTAAGCTGTTCGAATTTGACTCGGTAAATGCTCAACTCGGGTTGACTTGACTCGAATTCGAACTAGACTCGAGACCTTAACGAGTTGAGTTGAGCAAAGTCTAACTCGACTCGATAAGTTTGCGAGCAGCTCGTTAATTTTTTAAAATATTTGTGGATTGTTACTTTAGTTTTAATATGTTAGTTTGATGAATTTGTGGATTGTTGCTTTAGTTTTAATATGCTAGTTTGATGTATTTGTGGATTGTTAGTTTGGAATTTAGACTTTAAAAGTGCTTTATACACTTTTTTTGATATTTTTTGGTTAAATTTGTTAATATATGTTAATATTAAGCCCCATATAGTATTGTTAAATTTACTTTTAGTTAAAAAGAAGGTAAATTTTTTAGTGAGTTTAATAAGCAACGAGTCGAGTTTAATGAGCAGGGAATCGAATTGAGCAACAATTTTTTTAACGAGCACGAGTCGAGCACAATTTTAACGAGCTTAACAAGCAACGAGTCGAGCAACAAATTTTTTTAACGAGCACGAGTCGAGCACAATTTTAACGAGCTTAACGAGCAACGAGTCGAGCAACAAATTTTTTTAACGAGCACGAGTCGAGCACTGCTTAACTCGCAATCGACTCGCTCGATAAGCACCCCTATACATACGTGTAAAGTACATTTTACATAAGCTTTTGTATTTATATTATAAAATTTAAATCTTAAATTTATAGCCTTAAACTCTAAACAAACTAAACCTTAAACCCTAAACACTAAATTCTAAACACTAGCTTTAAATTCTAAACTTTAAAAATTAATCCCCTAAACTTTAAACCCTAAAATCCCATACCCATAAATCTAAAAAACTTGTGTAAACTTTACACATCTATCAACTTTTTTCCCATAAATTTAATTCAAAAAATACAATAAGCAGCAGTAATTAATTGGATGATAGCTTTAAACTTAGACCTGGGGTGCCCAATAAATAAGGGAATCCAAAGTCCATTAAGTAGTTGGAAAAACAAAAGAGAGGAGAGAAATATCATCCTTGCGAAAAATTATTAGATGGACCAATAATCTCTATTTATGTTATTTTTGTTTAAGTTAATTTTCAGCGCTTTCCTACATGTAAAAAAATAAATGGTAATTATTTAGAAGTTCTTTTTACATGAATAGATTTTATTGGCTGGGATCACAAATGATGTGGTGAGCTGGGTTGATCTAATAATTACTCTATTTCTACATATGATATGGCCAATAGGTAATTATTTAGAAGGTTATTTTTTTAGTGTTAGAATATAGAGGCAAAAAAAAGTAGAGAATTTTTATCATTGAGAATGTTGGTGTTGGACTCTTCAAGGGCTGGTTGCTTGGCTGGGTGACCAAAACTATTCCCACAAGACACAGCATGAACAGTTGAGAGTTGAGTGCAGAAGCATAAACAGCCCCACAGTTTGAAGATGGAAAGCAAAGTAAAAGGGAGAAAGGGGATCCTGATGGCGGGGGAAAGAGCAGGCCCCTCTACTCCATCAACTGTTTGGCCACATTCCCAGTTTTCTTCT
Source organism: Hibiscus trionum (assembly GCA_030270665.1). Classification (NCBI taxonomy): domain Eukaryota; kingdom Viridiplantae; phylum Streptophyta; class Magnoliopsida; order Malvales; family Malvaceae; genus Hibiscus; species Hibiscus trionum. The sequence goes on from BSYR01000012.1 coordinate 4,561,856, forward strand.
CCTTGGGTTTCTGCCAGAAAACTCTGTGCCCATCTCTGGCAACTCCAACCACCTCATTACCCACTTCCAAATATCTCATGTCACCCAACAAACTCCAGTAACTTAAGGAAGCGTATTGCAGTGATGCAGCACCGTCGATCGGTTGAACGACACCACCACGGTTTGCCAAACCCTGCGTCCCCATCAAGTTATGGAAGCTCACCGGAGGTCAACATCTATCCCCCACTAATCTCTTTATAATTATCTATGTTTCTTTCCTTTTTTAATGAATTTTCAGCTCTGTATACATATTTTGCCTTCTTTGCAGGTGGCACCCTATAACCCTGCGATCACACCATCTAGTTCTTCAGGTCATAAGGTTAAGACATCAACGGAGTTGCTCAAGCTGCTCAACAGAATCTGTGCTCTCGAAGAACAGCACGCGTCGAACGTGTCATTGGTAAAGGCTCTGAAAACGGAACTCGACCGTTCTCGGGCTCGGGTTCGAGAATTGCAGTTATTGAAGAATAAGGAGCAAGGTAGAATCAATGTTGCAATTCAGTCACTGAGAGACGAGCTAGAAGATGAGGGGAAGTTACGGAAGAACTCGGAAAGTTCGCGCCGAAAGCTGGCTCGAGAACTCTCCGAGGTGAAATCTTGTTTTGCCGATGCATTGAAAGAACTCGAGAGAGAAAGAAAAACACGGATTCTACTGGAGAATCTGTGTGATGAATTTGCTAGAGGAGTTCAATGCCTAAAGCACAAGCATGTGGTTGATCACGGAGAAGGCCCTGAGCGGCTCATTCTCCATATTTCAGAGGCATGGCTCGATGAGCGTATGCAAATGAAGCCTGCAGGAAGGAATACGATTGTCGACAAGTTAAGCCTCGACATACAAACTTTTCTCCAAGCAAAACGCGGCATCGGATTGAGGAAATGTGAGCGTAAGGAGAACGGCTCGCACCGGCGACATTCTTTACAGTCCTTTCCATTGATTGATGCTGTTAGTAGTTCCCCTCAGGGTGCAGCTGGTGAAGAAGATTCAAGTGGTAGCGACAAACAATGTAATGAACTTAACAAAACCGCAAAGGTGAGGTCTCGGGGTGCCGGCAAGGGAAGTAAACTGATTCGATCTGTACATCAAGTCGATCGTGGTAGTTCGGTACAACGATGGGTGTCGAAGTCGAAATCCGGAGATTTCGAAACATCTAATTCTTCTCCGAAATTGGGAAAAGAATCCATTGAAGGCAAAGTTACCAGAAGCAAGACTAGAAGGCCAGCAATAGTTTAATAGATTGTACATTAATGCCGACCCCTTCATAATTTCATGCACATCGACCACACAAGTCACTGTTTTTTTAGATGAACCATTGTTTCTACAATTGCTATGATTCGATAATGCCAATGAAACAAAATAGTTAGCGCATGATTTGTTATTTGTTTTCTTTTTTTGATAAAAAAATTTACACATTTAGTCTTATTATTAGTTTGGGTAATCATCAAGCTATCGTGACAAAAAATGGTTATTTTATGGTCTCATTTAGTTTGTTAACAAAATTATTAACGTTTTAATTGAAACCATTACATAGTGTTTAATATGCAAAATGACAAAAGATGCCCCCAACATTTGCATGTTTTTGTTATTTTGCCTCTTATTTTTTTTTTGGTCCAAATATGCTTCTAACGTTTTAATTTGGTCCAAATATGTTCATGTTGGATGTAAACTGTCAGTCAACTGACGTCAACGGCTGATATTGACTGAACTTGTTACGTGTTAAGATATGTTGACGTGTCAGCATTATATTTGCTATGTATCATCATCAGATTCTACCACGTGTCAGCATGATAGCTAGTCACGTATCACCAGGGAGGTGGCTCCAAAAAATGAACTGCATCAAAACAATCTTTGTTCACCTCATTTGCTATATACCATCAGTAACTCGGTTACTCTCACGCCTAATATGATGAAACTATAGATTCTACGGGTAATTTCGCCCCTCCGCAATGTGCAAAAGAACCAAGGAAACATTCGATCACCATGTCATATTAAACGAGTATCCAGACTATCGGACTCCACTATAACTTACCGGAACTCAGCTTCGACGCATATTACAAACCGATCAGCACGCCCCAAAGTTCTGCTTCCCTTATCGAGCAAATACCCGGAGCTTTATTAAAACCAAGAACCCAATGGCCAAGGTGGTCCTAAATCACTCCGAACGAGCCATCGGAGCCCCAGCAAGCCCCGTCCGAGTTAATTTTGGATCAATGGATTTTTAAGCAATGTGTTGTCATTTCTTTCTGCTATCGTTTTGGACATGTAAATTCAAAATGTAGTTGGGTTTAAACTGTTCTTGTTCCTTTGTTTGGTTCTTCGGGTCTAACCCATTTTTATTTCTAGATTGACTGCGTCGAATTGGAACTCGGAATCCGGTGCTTGTTTTCAGACCAATATATCATGTTGTCGGATTTGGTTTATATTTTTGAAATAATGTATGATGCATGGTTTTTCTTGAATAATTGTCATTTAAATGATATTCCATTAAGTTATTGTAATTCCAGAATGTGAGGTAGATTGATGCAGTGACGGATTCAGAAATATTTTTAGGGTGGACATAAGTTAAAATATTTTTGAGGGTAAACACAAGTCAAAAAAATTAAAAATATTTAAGGACTAATTTATAAAAAATTAAACTCAAATGTATAAACTTTAAAAAATTCAAGGTGGACACAAGCTCACCCAAACTTAATCTTTCATCCGTCGCTGGGCTGATGAGAGAGATAATGGTTATCGGTGAAAGAGATTTTGGATTAAATTGATAGTGTTTATAAATAGGGTAAAATACTTAAATCATCGCTCAATTTTTCTCTGTGACTTATTTTGGTCACTTAACTTTTAAAATGCTCAATTTTAACACTAGATTTTAAACATTGACTTATTTTGGTCACTCTAGCGTTAAATCTCTAACACTGTTATAACGTAAAACTAAAAAATAATATTTTAAGACACATCATTAAATAAAATAGAAAACAAATAGGCATCATGTTTCTTCTCCTTCAGCAGAATAGAGTGCGAAACCCTTTTCGTTGCTTTCTAACCGCCACCACAATTGTTGCTTTGGCTCTTCTTGTCGAACAGGAACCGTCAAAGCTTTCCCTTTCTCTCTATCCATTTGGATTTCTCAAAAAATAACTCAAATATTTTGAAAACGAAACCCAATCGGAAGTAAGAACCTTCTTCGATCTCTTGTTCTCGCTGTTGGATCAACGTCGAAATGAGTTATGTTGCTCCTTCTTGCCCGGGCTTCACCTTCACCTTTAGGATCGTCCGTTGGGGGCTTCGGTCACAGAGAACCGCCATGGTCGAGAGTGGGTGAGTTCTCTTCTATTTTTTGAGTTTTTGATTTCGTTTGGCTTTGCTCTGATTTCTTTCTTTCTTTTTCTTTTGATATGTAGTGACTGCGTGGGTGAGAAAAACGACTATGCCGACTACCTCATTGAGGAGGAAGAAGGACTTAATGTCCATAATGTTGCTATTAAATGTGTTGAAATTCAAAACGTCGTCTCTGAAGGTTGTTGATATACATCTTTCTTTGTATTTTAAGTGAATGAGATCTGTTTTTCCCCTAAAGGCTTGGTTTCTTTATTTTGTTAAAGAAAATGATTTTTTTTGTTCTTGAAACATTTTGGTTTTGATGTTTTTGAAGTTTAGATCCCTGGGAATATATATATATATATATTGTTGGTATTATTTTGGTTTCTTTATTTTGTTACAGAAAATGAAACATTGTTTTAAGTTGCCGGTGGTTTTGGTTTGTCGAAAAACCCACCGAAGCGGCACTATTGGGATGAAGAAGATGGTTGCCGTTGGAGGTAAGAATAGGGTTGGGAGAGGGTGAAGTGAGAGAGTGTTTGATTTTTTTAATTTATTTTTTATTTTCACATCATAACAGTATTAAAAATTTAACGGTGGAGTGATAAAAATAGGTCAATGTTTAAAGTTCATTTCTAAAATTGAGTGACCAAATATGCCACAAAACAAAGTTGAGTGATGATTTAGGTGTTTTACCCTTATAAATATAAATGATTAAATTTACTAAATTATTTAAAATTATAATTAATTTTAATAGAATGATGTAAGTGTTGAAAACAACAACGGAGTGTTTGTGGTCCAACGGTTAGGATAATTGCCTTCCAAGAAATAGACTCGGGTTTGACTCCCGGCAAACGCAAATGTTATTTTCACAGATGTGTATAGATTGTAGGATCATCATCTGATAGGTTACCTTTATACCTTGTAATACGTTAGATGTAGCAACTTATGGGATAAACTACTTCATTGACCACCATACTATTGGAAAAGTTGCGATTTGACCACATTACTTTTTTTTTCTAATGTAACCCCCTCGTCCCGGCCTAGCCAACAGACCAAACCGAACGGGTTACACGGGGAAAACCGAAGCGAAACCCGCTAAGGCCTCACTCTAATTAGCAACCCTATTTTTTCTCGTTTATATTTATCTTGTCTACATGTCACAATTAATCCTAAATGTGAAGATGACAGCGGAAAAAGTGAAAACGGGTACAATTCGAGCAGAGCATATGACAACTTAAGTTTACCAAGTAGCTTAATTGTTCAAATTCCATGCACACGGGGAAAATCGTCATAAAGTATACATATACACTCAATTAGGGAGCATACAAGCCATAGGGACTAAAATGTAACGTTCAGGAACCTTTGAAGATGCCATTTAACCGATTTAACTGCCTGCGTTTCGAAACAGGCTTGCCCGTTCTGAAACACGGCTCCATTTAAAAAGTAAGACCAAGCCGTTCTGAAACGGTCCCACCTTGAGTCGGAACGGAAGTCTACAGTAGCAAAACGTATCGGAACTGGTTTCGAAACAGGGTTTCACAGTGACAAACCGTATTGAAACGGGGGCTCACAGTGGCAAATCGTATCGAAACGACACCACCCTCGTTCCGATACGAGTTCCCCTGAAGCTGTTGACCGTTCCGAAACCATATCGAGCGTTTCGAAACGCATGCCCACAGTTTGGCCCGAAATCATACTTTTGACACCTCTAAACGTCCCAAACTTGTCCTGAATCATCAAAACCACATAGCAACATATCATACATACATTCTAGATGCAAAGTGTCCTAATCACATCATCAATCATACATTCAAGCAACAAATTGGATTTCAAGTCCTAAGCTCACAAGAACACATAGATTCAAGAACACTAACATGCCAAAACACAAAGCAATTCATACATGGCCACATTAAACCTCAACATAACATAGTATTACCATTTCAAACATGCTAGAAACATAAACAAGCCATAGTATAGGAATTTGATCACCAACTCCTTAACATACAAATCTAGCAATCCCATTGTCTAAGTGTTACTACAAACTATAAAATCATACTTGAGCCAACCAAGAACTCCGAGAAACCCTTCCTTGCCCACTTGCCTCCCGGAACCTCTAACGATCTGCATTGTTGGAAAAAGAGAGCGTAAGCTTAAAGCTTAGTGAGCGGAGCTCTATAACACAACAACAATGCAGTTTTTAAAACATAAATCTTAGATTTATGGCAAAACCATTTAAGGAAAAAATGTAATGAAACACAATCATAACAGTACATGGTATGCACATGCATAACCAAAACCCGGTGGGACTACACATCACCGTTCTCAACAACTAGTAGCTTTTTGATGGGACTATACATCACCGTACTCTTCTACTAGTCACTACTAGTGGGGACTAAACATCACCGTAGCAATGAAAACCATACGTGAGGCTCGACACTAACAAACGACTACACATCAACATTAAACAGTGAGTAAAAACAATCCAAAACACACCACAACACACATAATCGAGAACACCCATAATCAACCAAACAAGCAAGAGTAGATAAACTTACACTCGGGTCTAGGTTAGTATCTAAGACTCCACCCAAACCCCAACAACCTTCATTGAACACATTTAAAGTCTCAAAACAGTTTCCACTCACCGATTAAGCCCAACGAAAGCCGAAGCACCATTCTCAAGCCTCCGTAGCACCCGGTATCGCACCCGAAGTACCCGAACCAATATCATATATTTCAAGACAACCCAAAACAACTATTAGGATGCTAATACACTTGTAAACCAGCAACAACCCGGAAATCTACTTCTTGCAACCAAAACACATTGATTCAAACCCAAATTTCATCCAAACTTCACCATCTTTGTTCTAGACAAACCCCACACTGAATCCATCCATTTCAACCACCAAAACACATCCAAAATCATCTAGAAACACTCCCGAACATCAAAGGAACCTCCAGCCCCAATTTCAACCTAAAAATTCAACCTTTTCAACCTAAAAATCTCATTTTTATACCCATTTCTGGTTTCCCAGCATTTGCCATCTTTTTAACATTTTTAAGACACCCAAGTATGATAAAAAAACACCCTTAAACATTACATTAGAACACCCACACGAAAAAACCCTCCATTTTACCATTTTCAAACTCAAAGTATTTTGAAATAACCCCACAATAATAGATTTTTAAGAAAAAATCTAACTAGTGACAGCTTAAGGGAAGAAAAATTAAAACAATGGAATGCTTACCTTGGAAAAGTTGCTTGAAAGAGGGACTGAGCAATGGAATAGTGGCTTTAGGGTTTAAGAGAGGTTTTGGTGAAAAGGGGTGTTTGAAGAAGATGACACTTTTGTTTTTCTTTTCAAACTTTTCCTTTTTCTTTCTTTATTCTTTTTACTCAAATCTCCATCTTCAATTTTCATTAATGAAATTTTCGTAAATAAAGGAATTTTTTATAAAATCATCATTTTAAATCTAATTTTAACCCGGACTAATCCTAGGTCAACACCGATAAACTCCTGGGCCCTAAACCGTGGCATTACAACTCTCCCCTACATAAGGAATTTCGTCCCCGAAATTACCTGAAGGAAAAAGATACGAAAACTGTCTTTCCATGCCTTCCTTCCTCTCCCAAGTAGCCTCTTCCACCCCTCGGTGTCTCCACAAAACCTTGACTAACTCGATAGACCTCTCGCACAATACTTTCTTGTCCGAAGCAAGAATCTCAATCGGCTCCTCATCATATGAAAAGTCGGGGTTCAACTCAATTTCTTCCACTGGCATTACGTTAGACGGATCCGATCTATACTTTCGAAGCATAGAAACGTGGAACACATCGTGAATCTTCTCTAAATCGGTCAGGAGTCTCAATCTATACGCAACGTGACCGATCCTCTCAACTACCTCGTAAGGTCCAATGAATCTCGGACTCAACTTACCCTTCCTTCGAAACCTCATCACCTTCTTCCAAGGTGAGACTTTCAAAAACACTTTTTCGCCCATGGCATACTCTATTTCCTTTCTCTTCAAATCGGCATACGACTTCTGTCGGTCTGAAGCTGCCTTCAAGTGATCACAGATCAACTTTACCTTCTCGGTAGTACCCTTAAGCAAATTGGGCATCGATACAAGCTTTTGTCTGGCCTCGGCCCATCAAATAGGTGTTCTACATCTCCTACCATACAGAGCCTCATACGGTGCCATCTGAATACTAGCCTGATAGCTGTTGTTGTATGCAAACTCTACTAACGGTAGGTGCTTCTCCCAAGAACACTGGAAGTCGACGATACAACACCTCAACATGTCCTCAAACACCTGAATAACTCTCTCTGACTGACCATCTGACTGCGGATGATACGAAGTACTGAAATTCAACCAAGTGCCCAAGACACGATGCAAACACTCCCAAAATCTAGTTGTAAACCTCGGATCTCGGTCTGATACAATCGATTTCGGTACCCCATGCAATATCACTATCTCACTAATGTATAGGTCGGCCAACTTATCTAAGGTGTAGGTAGTATGAACAGGTATGGAATGGGCACACTTAGTGAATCTATCGACTATCACCCACACTGAATTCTTCTTCGAAGGAGTCAACGGTAAGCCCGACACAAAGTCCATGGTGATACGTTCCCACTTCCATTCTGGAATCTTCAACGGCTGTAACAAATTTGAAGGAAACTGATGTTCGGCCTTAACTCGCTGACATACCATACACTTACTCAGAAACTCGGCCACATCCTTCTTTAACCCAATCCAGTAGTACTCTTCTTTTAAACCACGGTACATCTTCGTACTACCCGGATGCATAGCAAAAGGACTGTTATGGGATTCATTCAAGATAGTACGCCTTAACTCGACGTCTTCTGAGACTACTATACTATCCTTGAAACATAGGATCCCATTCTCACCAAAGCAAAAATTTGTAGGCCTACCCTCGGCTATATCTTGCACGTGAGGTGCCAAAGACTCGTCTTACAACTGTTTCTCTCGAATCAACTGAGCCAACAAAGGTTTAACTTGTAATTCGGCTATCAAACCTCCATCATTTGACACACTCAACCTCGCAAACATGGCTCGCAACCCAACTGCCACCTTTCTACTCAAAGCATCGGCCATTACGTTTGCTTTACCCGGATGGTATTCTATCGTAAGGTCAAAGTCCTTAAGAAGTTCTATCCACCTACGTTGTCTAAGATTCAACTCTCTCTGAGACATCAAGTACTTCAAACTCTTGTGGTCGGTATAAACGGTGCACTTCTCACCATAAAGATGGTGTCTCCAAATCTTCAAAGCAAACACTACTGCGGCCAACTCAATATCATGAGTAGGGTAGTTCTTCTCGTGAACCTTCAACTGTCTCGAAGCGTAAGCTACAACCTTTCCCTCTTGTATAAGCACACAATCTAAACCTACATACGAGGCATCACTGTAAATCACAAACTCTTTTCCCGGTTCATGCTGAATCAAAATAGGAGCTTCGGTCAAAGCTTTCTTCAACTTCTCAAACGTTTGTTGTCTTGCATCCGACCACTCATACGAAACATTCTTCTGAAGAAATTTAGTCAAAGGTGCCGCAATCCCCGAAAACCCCTCGACAAACCTTCAATAATACCCCGTCAAGCCTAGGAAACTACAGATTTCTATCACCAACTTCGGTCGTTTCCAACTCACTATGGCTTCTATCTTCTTGGGATCCACACTAATCCCATTGGCCGAGATCACATGACCTAGGAAGACTACCTCCCTAATCCAAAAGTCGCACTTACTCAACTTGGCATACAACCGATTCTCAAGCAAGGTCTGAAGCACTAGCCGCAAATTCTCATCATACTCTTCTTCGGTCTTAGAGTACACTAAGATATCATCTATGAACACTACCACAAACCTATCCAAAAACTCGTGAAACACTCGGTTCATCATATCCATAAATGCAGCTGGAGCATTAGTCAAACCGAAAGGCATTACCAAGAACTCATAGTGCCCATAACGTGTACGGAAAGCGGTCTTCGGTATATCTCCATCTTTTACCTTCAACTGATAGTAACCGGATCTCAAATCAATCTTCGAAAACACTGAAGCACCTCTCAACTGATCAAGCAAATCATCTATTTGAGGCAAAGGATACTTGTTCTTCACTGTTACCTTGTTCAACTGTCTATAGTCTATACACATTCTTATACTACCATCCTTTTTCTTCACAAACAAGACCGGAGCACCCCACGGAGAAATACTAGGCCTAATGAAACCTCTATCTGACAACTCCTAAAGTTGTGTCTTCAATTCTTTCAACTCTTTCAGTGTCATTCTATACGGAGCAATAGACACGGGTGCAGAGTCAGAATACGTCTCAATAGCAAACTCAACTTCTCTATCTGGAGGCAAACCTAGCAACTCTTCTGGAAAAACACTCGAAAAATCACAAATTGTCCTGATGTTTTGTGGTCTAACCTCACTCATATTCGGATTCATCACATAAGCCAAATACGCCTAACAACCCGAATCCATCAATTTCTGAGCTTCTAAAGTAGAAACAACATAGGACAAGAACTTAATGTTCTCGCCCACCACTACAACTTCGAAATCATCCGTAAGTCTCAAGGAGACTCTCCTGGTCTCAAAGTCTACCCTAGCTTTATGTTCTACGAGCCAATCCATGCCCAAGATCACATCAAAACCATAGAACGGAAATTCCATCATGTCAACCGGAAACACATGGCCCTGAACCATCAAGGGACACCTCCTATACATCTTCCTAACTACCACGATATCACCGAAAGAACTAGTAACATTTACACCTACCTCTAACCACTCCTACGGTAGACCTAGGGACCTTGCATGTTCACCCAAAATGTACAAATGTGTCGAACCCGAATCTATCAAAGAAAGCAAAGTTAAAGACTGTATCGAGAAATTACCCGCAATGACATCCGTGTCATTCCCAACCTCTCGCTGTGCATACACCCTAGTCGGTCCTCCGCCCTCGGGCTGAACTGCCACTACATGAGCTAAGTTTCTCTGACCATCGTTCCTCGGCTGAAAGTTACCACGACCGCGCTCACGGCCTCTCTGATGCTCAAAACCCCTAGCTGGAGTCGGTCCGCCCTAGCCGGGTGTGGACAGTTACGCCTCAGATGATCTCGTGAACCACAGTTCCAACATACCCCAAAGGTACCCATACACTCGCCCTGATGGCGTCTCCCGCACCTAGTGCACTCATGAGTGTGAACAACAGCTCATTAGCCCTCATGGCCCCGTCCATGGTTACCGCCCCTATACCTCGAATCGAGCTGATACCTCTTATCTCTATGCCTCTTGGCATGATCTCTGTCCCAGTCCGCGTGTCTCTTCCTGGAATCGGACCCACTAGCACGAGCACTGGAGCCTAAGTTTTACTCGATATCCTTGGCCCTAGAGACCAAAACATCAAACTCGGTGTAGTCAGAGGCAAGCATATAAGTCTTCACATCTCTAGTCAACCCATATCGGAAACGCTCACACCGTTCCCTCTCGCTGGGAACCAACTGGGGAGCATACTGGCTCAACCTCACAAACTGAACCTCGTATTCCGACACCGTCTTGCTACCCTGAACCAAGGCCATAAACTCTCTCTTCTTTTCATCCTGATATCGAACTCCGAGATACTTCTTCTTAAAGGCATTTATAAAGAATTCCCAAGTGACATCCGCTTCAGCCATACCCGAAGTAACAGTGGTCCACCAAGCATATGCATCTCCCTGAAGCAATGAGACAACGCAACCCAACTTACGAGTGTCTGAGCACTCCATCTAACCCCAGATGCGTGTATTACTCTCGAGCCAAGCTTCTGAACCCTCGGGAGTCAAACCACGGAACTCAACTCCACCCAAGCTACAGAGTCTCTCAAGTGGTAAACCAGTCCCCGCACCCTGAGGTGGTGCTGCAGCTTGCATACCGGCCAAAGCTGTCTGAAAAGCCCCAGCTATAGTCTGAATCAAATGGGTCATGTTCGCACCTGCCTGACCCTGACCAGCCTGAGATCAATTACCATCACCTCCAACTTGCGCACCGACCTGAGGCACATTACCTTCACCACCCACAACATTACCATCAGGAGCAGGAGGAACAAGAGGTACATCCCCGGGTGCCTAGTCACCCGCTCTAGGCCGTCCTCTCGGTCTTACCATAACGAGATAGAATCTAAACAATTAACACATCACACGCAAGAAAACATTAGGTTAGCAAGGGCAAGGGTACAAGTTCTCAAGCTCTTTAAACCAAAATCGTTTTCCAATAACAACACCTAGCAATAAGAACACTTGACTAAACTTCAACCAACAACAAGGACAATTAAAGCATGCTTTCATACCCCGTGCAATAACAAACAACCAAACAAAACAACTTACCTAACTTACCTTCCCGGGAGACCTCGTAACCGAGGCTCTGATACCACCAAATTTAACCCCCTCGTCCCGACCTAGCCAACAGACCAGACCGAACGAGTTACACGGGGAAAACTGAAGCGAAACCCGCTAAGGCCTCACTCCGATTAGCAACCCTATTTTTTTCTCGTTTATATTTATCTTGTCTACATGTCACAATTAATCCTAAATGTGAAGACGACATCGGATAAAGCGAAAACGAATACAATCCGAGCAGAGCATACGACAACTTAAGTTTACCAAGTAGCTTAATTGTTCAAATTCCATGCACACGGGGCAAAACCATCATAAATGATATATATACACTCAATTAGGGAGCATACAAGCCATAAGAACTAAAATGTAACGTTCAGGAACCTTTGAAGATGCCATTTAACTAGGGATGGCAAACGGGCGGGGTGGGTACGGATACCCCCTCCCCCATCCCCATACCCACCTAAAATTTTCATATCCACCACCTACCCACCACCCACAACGGGTACAATTTTTAAATCCACACCCGCCCATGTGGGTATATTCTCAAATCCATCCCCACACCCACCACCCAATTAGATACCTATTACCCATCTCGTACCCGCCTATACCCGTCCACTTGGTAGCAACCATATCACATAAAACAAAAGTTCAAGAACAATCATAAACATAAATTCAAGCTCGATCATAAAACACCATAAACAAACCAAAGTCTTAAGTTCATAAAACAAACCAAAGTCTTAAAATTATATAAAATTTTAGGATTTATATAATAGTTTGTGAAATTACATCTAAATTCATAATGGTTCAAATTTATATGGCGGGTAGGAAGCGGGGCGGGCGGATGCGGGGCGGGCGAATACGGGGCGGGCGAATACGGGGCGGGCGGATGTGGGGCGGGCAAGGTCTTAAATCCACCACCTACCCACTACCCGCGGCGGGTATGACTTTTTACATCCTCACCCGCCTACTACCCACCAAACTTATACCCATCCCCACCCTAATTGGGGCGGGTGCGGTGCGAAATCAAAGAAATTGTACCCGTCTGCCATCCCTACATTTAACTGATTTAACTGCCTGCATTTCGAAACAGGCTTGCCCGTTCCGAAACGCGGGCTCCATTTAAAAAAGTAAGACCAAGTCGTTCCGAAACGGTCCCACCTTGTTTCGGAATGGAAGTCTACAGTGGCAAAATGTATCAGAACTGGTTCCGAAACAGGGTCTCACAGTGACAAACCGTATCGAAACGGGTTCCAAAACAGGGGCTCACAGTGGCAAATCGTATCGAAATGGCACCACCCCCGTTTCGATACGAGTTCTCATGAAGTTGTCGATCGTTACAAAACCATATCGAGCGTTTCAAAACGCGTGCACACAGTTTTGCTCGAAATCATACTTTGACACCTCTAAATGTCCCCAAACTTGTCTCGAATCATCAAAACCACATAGCAACATATCATACATACATTCTAGATGCAAAGTGTCCTAATCACATCATTAATCATACATTCAAGCAACAAATTGGATTTCAAGACCTAAGCTCACAAGAACACATAGATTCAAGAACACTAACATGCCAAAACACAAAGCAATTCATACATGGCCACATTAAACCTCAACATAACATAGTATTACCATTTCAAACATGCTAGAAACATAAACAAGCCATAGCATAGGAATTTGATCACCAACTCTTTAACATACAAATATAGCAATCCCGTTGTCTAAGTGTTATTACAAATTATAAAACCATACTTGAGCCAACCAAGAACTTCGAGAAACCCTTCCTTTTCTACTTGCCTCCCGAAACCTCTAACGATTTGCATTGTTAGAAAAAGAGACATAAGCTTAAAAGCTTAGTGAGCGGAGCTCTAAAACACAACAACAATGCAATTTTTAAAACATAAATCTTAGATTTATGGCAAAACCATTTAAAGAAAAGATGTAACGAAACACAATCATAACAATACATGGTATGCACATGCATAACCAAAACCCGGTGGGACTACACATCACCGTTCACAACAACTAGTAGTTTTCCGATGGGACTACACATCACCGTACTCTTCTACTAGTCACTATCGGCGGGACTACACATCACCGTAGCAACGAAAACCATCATGTGAGGCTCGAAACCAATAAACGACTACACACCAACATTAAACGAAGATTAAAAACAATCCAAAACACACCACAACACACATAATCGAGAACGCCCATAATAAACCAAACAAGCGAGAGTAGATAAACTTACACTCGGGTCTAGGTTAGTCTCTAAGACTCCACCCAAACCCCAACAACCTTCATTGAATGTATTTAAAGTCTCAAAACAGTTTCCACTCACCGATTAAGCCCAACGAAAGCCGAAGCATCGTTCTCAAGCCTTCTTAGCACCCGGTATCGCACCCGAAGTACCCGAACCAATATCCTCTGTTTCAAGACAACCCAAAACAAGTATTAGGATGCTAATACACTTGTAAACCAGCAACAACCCGGAAATCTACTCCTTGCAACCAAAACACATTGATTAAACCCAAATTTCATCCAAACTTCACCATTTTCCTTCTAGAAAAACCCCACACTGAATCCAGTCGTTTCAACCACCAAAACACATCAAAAATCATCTAGAAACACTCCTCAACATCAAAGGAACCTCCAGCCCCGATTTCAACCCAAAACCAACCCAAAAACTCAACATTTTCAACCTAAAAATCTCATTTTATACCCATTTCGGGTTTCCCAACATTTGCAATATTTTTAACATTTTTAAGACACCTAAGTATGATAAAAAACACCCTTAAATATTACATTAGAACACACACACGAAAAACCCTCCATTTTACCATTTTTCAAACTCAAAGCATTTTGAAATAACCCCACAATGATGGATTTTTAAGAAAAAACTAACTAGTGACAGCTTAAGGGAAAAAAATTAAAACAATGGAATGCTTACCTTGGAAAACTTGCTTGAAAGAGGGATTGGGCAATGGAATAGTGGTTTTAGGGTTTAAGAGAGGTTTTGGTGAAAGGGGGTGTTTGAAGAAGAAGACACTTTTGTTTTTCTTTTCAAACTTTTCCTTTTTCTTTCTTTATTCTTTTTACTCAAATCCCCATCTTCAATTTTCATTAATGGCATTTTCGTATATAAAGGAATTTTTTATAAAATCATCATTTTAAATCTAATTTTAACCCGGACTAATCCTAGATCAACACTGATAAACTCATGGGCCCTAAACCGAGGCGTTACATCCAAGAAATTAAACCACTAAAATATTTAAATGGTATCAATGTGACCACCAGTCGTGCAATGAAAAAGACTCCAAGGGGGATCAAACCAACGACCTCACTAAGAGAGAAGGACAAGCATGCTTGCCCCTGGGCCAAGCACATTTTTGTGGTGTAA
The DNA here is from genome assembly GCA_030270665.1 of Hibiscus trionum. Lineage (NCBI taxonomy): Eukaryota > Viridiplantae > Streptophyta > Magnoliopsida > Malvales > Malvaceae > Hibiscus > Hibiscus trionum. The sequence goes on from BSYR01000012.1 coordinate 4,577,010, forward strand.
GTTACAACATTTAATATATGTTTTAAAACTTGTTAATGCCCGGAAAAATGAAAACAAGGAAAATGACCTTTGGTGGATTCGAACCAGTTCCCTTGGAGTAAAAGTAAAACATGTTTACCACTAAGCCAAGCATATTTTTAAGATATAGGATATAACATTTAATATATGTCTTGAATAATTGTTAATGCCCGAAAAAATAAAAGAAAAGAAAATGTGGTTTTAAGAAAATCGAACATAAAATATTTAACCCAATATATTTTTGATTTATTTAATTAAACTTTGATTTATTTAATTGGGTTAAATATTTAACCCAATATAATTTTGATTTATTTAAGACATATATTTTTCCGGAAAAATAAAAGGAAATAAAATGTGGTTTAAATATTGGGTTAAATCTAACATAAAATATTTAACCCAATTAAATAAATCAAATTTATATTGGGTTAAATATTTTATGTTCGATTTTCCTAAAACCACAATTTCTTTTCTTTTATTTTTCCGGGCATTAACAATTATTCAAGACATATATTTAATGTTGTACACTATATCTTAAAAATATTCTTGGCTTAGTGGTAAACATGCTTTATTTTTACTCCAAGGGCACTAGTTCGAATCCACCAAAGGCCATTTTCCTTGTTTTTATTTTTCCGGGCATTAACAAGTATTTAAAACATATATTAAATGTGCTTGGCCCAGTGGCAAGCACGTTGGTCCTTCTCTCTTAAGAGTGGGGTCGTGGGTTCAATCCCCCTTGGATGCTTTTTCATTGCTTTCATTTTTCCTTCTCCAATCAGCGTGTCACCTGATTGGAGGGGGAAATTAATTAATCCTCCAATAAGGTTGTGACAATTAAATAATTAATTTATTTTATTAGATTAAAATTAGGACTAAATTGATAGATTTTTTAAATATAGGGGATCGAATGTGTAATTATACCAATTTTATTTAACAACATCGTCAACTTTTCTGTTATTTTTAACGGCGGATGGTCACATTGATACCATTTAAATAGTTTGGTGGTATAATTACTTCGAAAAAAGTAATGTAGTCAAATCACAACTTTTCTAATAGTATGGTGGTCAATGAAATAGTTTATCCCAACTTATGTTGCTTCCTTTGGGTAATAAAGTCAAATTATCCACACACAAAAAAAAAATCTATATTTCTCTAACAACTAAGGAATAGATGATCATTTTTTTTATTTTGATTTTTTTCAATTTTTTTGAACTTGTGTTTTATTACATAATCATTGGTACCGATTCATTGAACGGCTAATTTAAAACAAATATTACAAAGGATTACTATGCGAGCAAAGTAGGCCCCTAAATATTAAGTGTTAAAAATTGAATTTTCAGAGTAGGCCTCTTGTATTATTGAAAAAAAATGAATTTTAAGAGTCTCTTGTAATATTGAAAAAAATAAATTTTAAAAGTAAATATCTAATAAAAAATATTAAAAATTTATTTTATGATCGGTCTAGAAATTTTAGAGGCCCAAAGTAAACCGAAAAATTAGACCCCTTAATAATAGGTATTAAAAATTGAATTTTAAAAGTAGGCCCCTTGTAATATTGAAAAAATAAATTTTAAGAGTAGACATCTAATAACAAATATTAAAATTTTAACTTTAAGAGTAGAGCCCTAATAAAAAATATTGAAAAATGAATTTTAAGAATAAGCCCCTAATAAAAATATTTGGGGAAAAATTGAGCATCTAATAACAAGTATTGAAAAAAAATTGGACACCTAATAACAAATACTGAAAAAAATGAATTTTAAGAGTATGCCCTAAATAAAAAATCTTGAAAAAAATGATTTTAAGAGTAGACCCAAATAACAAATATCAAGGGAAAATTGACCTTCTAATAACAAGTGTTGGACCCTTAATAAGAAATATTGGGAAAATAAATTTTAAAAGTGGACCCCTAATAAAAATATTGAAAAAAATGAAATTTAAGAGCAGACTCCTAATAACAAATATTGAAAAAAATGAATTTTTAGAGCAGACCCCTAATAACAAATACTGGAAAAAAAATAAATTTTAAGAGTGGGACCAACAAATGTTTGTAAAATGACCCTCTATGACAAATATTAAAAAAATTAGACCACAAATAACAAATATTGAAAAAGTTAGACTCCAAATAACAAGTATTGGAAAATGTGGACTTCAAATAACAAGTATTAAAAAAGTTGGACTCCAAATAGCAAGTATTGAAAAAAATAGACTTCAAATAACAAGTATTAAAAAAATGGACCCCAAATAACAAGTATTGTAAAAATAGACCCCAAATAACAAATATTGAAAAAAATAGACTCCTTGTCGCGACGGTTTTTTTAAACCGTTTGTGAAAAACAACATGACGATTATAAATTTGAAATTTGAGGTCTTTCATTTTAGTTCGATCTTGAAATTAGAGTCTTTTCCATTTTAATTTAAATTTTCTTTATTTATTTTTTAAAATTGTTTTGGAGTCGCCACCGGTCACTTTGGTAGATCGGACACCATAAAAGCGGACCAAAAATTTGCCCCAACATGCACTGGTGACTGGGCGTCGCCCCTGCCAAGTTGATGTGGACCTTATTCGCAGAAGAAGGTTTTTCATGCTGCATTCTGATGTGAGATGTAGTTTCAGCCTGATCGTTCATGTCGTTGAAGCACGTTCAGGTATTTTAACTTTTCCAGACTCTTTTGGTCCTAACTGGGCAGTCAGCTGACTGATAATCTCTGCTTGTGCCTGGTCGAAATGGTCTTTGATAGATTGCTCCATTCTATCAAATCGATTTTGTGTCTCCATCCGATCATTCTCCAGACTAGCAATTCTATCTTCAACAGCCATGGCTTTAAAGCGCATGCGAGTCCCGTATGAATGCAGTATGATTGCGGCTTAAAGTAAACTGCCATTAAACGTTTCCTTTATTAAATTCCTTATTTTGCAATATACTATGAAGTTTTAAATGTGTGGATGCATGACTGTATGCAAGAATGAAAAAGGAAGGCATCGAATTTAGGAACCAGTCTTTTAGAAACATACAATCGTTTGAAAGTTCAGTTACAAAGAAAAGATAAATTTTCTATAACAAACTACTAGCCCTAATCCCCAAGTTGACCAACCCGTGCAGCAGGCGAGTGATAACTTCTTCGTGTTCTTGCTCAACGTTGGGTTGCTCCAAAAAACTCGTAGCTTGCATTGAAAATATCTGGACGTATAAGGCAACACTCCTGACTTGTCCCTTGAAACTCACCAATTCATCGTTCTGGCTTTGAACCATGCGCCGTGTCGCTTCATACTTGTCTTTCCGTGCTCCACTCTCCACATATAGTAATCCTTTATAACCTGCAAGTTTTTCCTTCAAATCTTGTACAATATTTTCTAGCTTTGTTACCTTTTTCTGTAGCTCTTCCTTCTCCATTTCTATCTGAACTTTGTCCTCATTGTGGTACTTTGTGATTAGTTGCTCTAACTGCGTTACCTGACTTGTTAGATCAAAGTTTCTAGCTTGTTCCTCGTCCAGCTTCTTTTTCGCTTTACTGCTCGACTCTTTGCTTGCTCGCGATTTCTTTTCATACATATTTTTATAACCATCTTTGTTCTTGGTCATTGCATCCAGTTTCTCCGACAAGCTCTTCACTACTTTGCTCATTCCTTCAGTTTGCTTGGCCTTATAATCGTTATGCAATTCCTGCAGCTCTTTCAAATCACGACTAATCTTCTTGTTCCGTTCCATCAGCTCTTTTTCCTTTCTCTCATGCATGCTTACCTGCAGCTTCGCCATAGTCAGTTCTTCAGTAAGATCGTTGATTCCTTTTTCACACCTCTTCAAATCCAACTCACGATCATGTTTGATCTTCTCTAAAGCCGATGGTGCTTCTTTAGCGGTCTGAGTGGAAGGACTAGCATTTAATGACCTTCTTTGAAATGTGTTGTCGTTGACCCTTTGTGCTCTCCATTCATTGTATTGCGCCATCACTTCCAAATCTTGATAAGGCTGGACCCTCTTGGTGTTTCCCATGCTTTTGAAGTTTGAATTATTGACCCTTTGTAGTCGTTCGTCTTGTGTACGTATTCAAACTTTGCTATTCCTGCGGTAGCTGGTATGAACTGTCTTGATCCAAACTGTCTCGATACTAACAAGGGACAATAGGCCGTTCCACCCTAAATTCCCGACAATGGGACCCAATCCCTATTTCCGCACTGGTATAAGAAATTTACTCTTCTATTCAACCATGGAGCCTTTCATACCACATCAGTGTCTTTTAAGTCCTTGAAGTATTCTTCCCAGTGTCTTTCACTCTTTTTCTCTAAAGGACAACCATTTATGTGATCTTCTATCGGTGAGTACGTATCGAGGTACCTGATTCCCCTGTAGGGTGTATCCCACTTGTGACCTCTAAACCAGATTTCCAACAATTGTGAGCATTCTCAAAACCTTCATTCTCCTGATTTCTTGCAAGCATTCAGTGATCTATAGGTTTCTGTCAAAATGGCAGGCACTGGCTGACTCCTTTCTCTAACCGTTCAAATAGTCTCACAGTTGACGGGTCAATATGCTCTAGGGTCTTTGGAAATAAGACCAGCCCATAAATACACAAGGCGAACAGGCTTCTCATTCTGACCAGCTCATCATTACTTGCCAATATCAGTTCTTTAAGGCTTCTCCAATTAATTTGTTGTCTATCTTTATTTTGATCAGTAATGTCATTACTAGCCATTTTTTGTCCAACCATTCTTTTGTTTTTCCAGTTAATGATATTAATTTTTTGATGTAGCTTGAGTTGTTGACTGGTCTGGGATAAATCTTATCGCTTTTGATTCTTGGACAGTTAACTAATATCTCATACTCGTCCAGTGTAGGTGTCATATCCACTTGTCTGAAGGTAAAACAATTGTATATTGGGTTCCATAACTGTGCCATGGCCCTAAGCAACTCTTGATCGATCTTTACACTTAATAACAAAGCTATGTCTCTAAATTCTTTCCTAAATTGTTCCTTCGTTTCATTATCCCACTGATCCCATATTTTTTTAATTCTAGCAAACATGTATTTTGATTAATGTTTATCTTTATATATATCCCTTCATTTTGGACACTTCATCTTTATCGAGACTGTCCCCCTTCTCGTGTTGAGTTTGCTCAGATCAGGTCCAGACTGTTGTAATATCTTTTCCTATCTTGAACTCTCGAGACATATTGAATACTTCTAAATTGACTGACTCCCAATTCGATGCTAAAACAAATGCAATTTATGACAGGATTTATTCAAAACAAAACAAAGCAATCAAAATTAAAAAAAAACTCGTGTTAGTACTATGAATTAATATGAAAAGTGAGTGAAGAAATTATTCATTAAGAGAAATAAGTAATATGTAGCAAGGAAAATAGCCAGAGAAATGTATTGAAATCGGCAGCACCTGTCTTAGGTTCTTGTATGGCTCCAGTAGGGTGGGCTACTAAAACAGAATGTGGGCTTTATTCTAAACTTTCGATTCTCGAACTATCTATTGCGACAGTAAGGCATCGATTCGGCAGTATAGGTCCCTTATAACGGAGGAGTAGGCCCCACGACGCATAAGGTTAGTATATCGGAAGAAGACAAAAATTTGAACTCAAAATTGGAGAGCATCACGTCGGATATTGTCTTTCTCCCACTTAAAGGTGAAAAACCAGGGTTGAGGGTTTATGCACGAATAATAGATATATCATACACAAAAGCTACATCTATTTTTCCTGAAAATCCATCCAACAATTCTCTTAGAAAAAATTAAATTCGGATTATTCTTTAAAATGCCAAAATGCCACGTGGAATTAATTAATAGGTCTGACTCAACTTTATCCCCAGCGAAATCGTCAAGCTGTCGCGGCCATTTTTTTTTAAAACCGTTTGTGGAAAAACAGCCTGACGATTATAATTTTGGAAATCGAGGTTTTTCATTTTAGTTCGATCTTGAAATTAGAGCCTTTTCCATTTTAATTCAATTTTCTTCATTTATTCTTTAAAATTGTTTTGAAGTCGTCACCGGTCACTTTGGTAGACCGGACACCATAAAAACGGGCAAGCGATTTTTTTTATAAAATTCGGGTTCGGAGTCGGTTACGTGTAGGGAAGGGTTAGCACCCCTACAACGCCCGTTATTGGTACCTTATTAATTCCAAGTGGCATTTTGGCATTTCGAATATTAATCTGAATTTAATTAAAATCTTTTAACTGTTAAATAGATTCCATTTCGAATGAGAATATTCTTTTGTAAGAAAATACATTTTGGATGAATATAAGTTTTGAAACGTCCAAATACATTAGTACACTTCAATTTATGTTCAAAATGTATATCAACACAAAATGTTTGATGCATGTTCAATTATTTTCTTGTCATTTTTAAGTAAGACCTAATTAGGGCTACATTAATTAATTAATTAAAGTTCTATGAATATTATTAATTTTTGGGCTTTTATGGTAACAATCAAATAATTGGACACTACACATATTAGGCCCAAAAGTAACAATATTCCTAACTTTAATGATACTAATTATTTAATCCTATTTTTAATTTTATTTAAACTAATTATATGCAATTTCCATTTTCTATGTTCAAATGAAACATTGAATTTATTACTTAAATATTCCCTTAATTAACACCACATTACAATGTGATACTAATTAACTTAGAATATTTGAGCTTTATTCAACATTCATTTATTTATCTACAATGTCCTCTCCTATTGAATTAATTGCATTTAATTAGAGGATCTAATCTTAAAATATTCTAATCCTATTTTACTAAATGTATTAAGTTCCCATAATCATGCATACTATATGATTATTTAAAATCATGCATCAAATAAATATTAAATAAATAAATTAAATAAAGAAATTAAACTGCCAGGACTAAATTGAATTAAATTCAAAATTATAGAGCCAATTTACAAGGAAAAGTGACAAATTTGTAAGAAAGAGTAAACTCGAGAGCCCAAACCTAACTCCCTTTAAATGTCAACCCAAACCCATTTAAACCAAGCCCAAAACGACAAGCCCAAATTTTGACCGGACATGGGGTCGGATCACGGACCCATATCCAAACCCGCTCAAAAGAGCGTGGATCCTCCTTGTGACCCGACACCAAAACGGTGTTGTGTTGACTAGCGTATAAAACTCGCGTGACCGGGCCAACTCGGCCATTCCTACGATTCTATCTCTCTCTCCTCACCCACACTCTCTTTAAATCCTCTCAACACAAACATAAATTTCCCAAATTTTTTTCGCTCACCTCAATCAAAACTCCTAGTTCATCCCAAATTCATCATTCGTTCTTCCATTTCCCACACTTTGATCGATCTAAAACACAAAATCCCCTCCACTTTCTGTTTCTTTCGGATCAAAATCCACTTTTCACTCATTTTTCATCTCATGTTCTTCATTTTCTTTCGTTTCAATCCCCACAAACACTTATTCCCATCGTTTTTCTTGTTTTTGAGGATCTAAACTCCTAAAAATCAAGAACATAACATATGTAACACCCTTGTTTTGGGGCTAGGAGTTAGTCGGGTTTGTAGTCCGAGTCAATAAAATTAATTAAAATAAATTAAACTTAAATTGTGATGTAATCGAGCATTATTAAAGAGGGAGGGACCTATGTTGCAATTTTCCCCAAAAGATTTTAAAAGGATGACAACTTTTGAAAGTTGAATGTCTAAAACTTAGATTTTGGTGAGTTTTAGAGTTAAATCAAAGGGTTGGTGGTTTAGGTACGTTAGGAGGGTGATTTGGGACATTTTAGATGTCATTTGGGTGTTTAAAAACATGATTTTCTGCTGGGTAAAATGGGAGTACGAAAATGGGAATTTTGGTGATTGTTTGGGTTGGAAATTGTTGGAGCTTGGCTTGCACCTATGGGTTGATGTTGTGGTTGAATTTAGCGATCATTTGTGGGTACAATGGGTGTTGGAAACATGGATTTTGGAAGGGGTAAGTGGGCTGTCCGAGGTTGCAAAATATGAGGGTTTTTCATGGTTCGCAATATTGTAAATTGGATTTGATTTGTATTCCGGGTTGATATTTTGACGTTGGGCTGATTTGAGGATTATTTGAATTGTATTGAGGTTGTTTAGAAGCGAGAGCTTGCGTTGGAGAAGCTTCGGGAAGAATTTCGGAAGCTTGAAGGTGATGCTTGCTTGGTAGTTGAGCTTGGAGTAGAGGTGAGTGGTTAATGTTTTTAAATGATTTTAAACATTGGTTCAAGCATGTGGACCTAGGTTGGGCTTGGTAAACCCACCTAGAGTTGAGGTTAGGGTGGTAGCCTAATCTCAAGCTTAAGCTTAGGAAACTTTGGTTGAACTTCTAATTGTTTGTTATGCCTCTTAATTATATGTGTTTACGGTAGTTATGTATATTGTGTTATACATGTTGTTGAGGCATGGTTTGATGCATTGCTATGCATATGGTTTGGATTGTGAATTGTGCATGATGATGATCATGGTGGGTACATGCTAGGCATGGAAATGGGTTGTGAAATACATGTATGTGAGACATGATATTTGATGCATTGTTATATGCATGTAGCTATGAAAAATGGATTGCGTTTAATATTGGCACTAGTATGCTTGGGTACAATGATCGATCATTAGGATGAGTGTGCACACAAATTCAGTCAAAACGTACGTGGCCTTGGTGGCGTTAAGGCACCAAGGAGGAGTACTGTGATGTAATATTCCACCGAAAGCTTTTATATATTTCTACGTGATGATGAGTGGAATCCCATCCGTAGGGCATGTGGTGATGAGTGGAATCCCGCCCATGCAAGGACCGGTGATGAGTGGAATCCCACCGAGGTAATGTTGTTGTTGGAAATGTGTTCCAACGGGTTATCCGCGTATTCGAGTCATAGCTAGGTGCCAATATGAGGTTGTATGTGTATACCCATATGAGATCATGTATATATATACTTGCTTGTTGTGAAATGTGATGCCCTTTATGAATTGATATATGATGTGGATAATGCATTGAGTTATGTATCTTTGTACGTTGAGCTTATGGGTTGTTGAGCATGGCATAATGTGATTATATGTTCATGCATCATGATCATTTTGGCTTATGCGGATCGGAGGTAAGAACATGCATTTCATTATGGAAATTGCTCGTGCTTGGACCCTGCATTGTCGAAGGTTTGTTTTATGAGCTTGCCCTCACTAAGCTTTTATGCTTACGCTCTCTTTTGTTCGACAATGCAGATAAATGGCTTGTGGGTGGCAAAGGCAAGGAAAGGTCTCCAAGTGTTGCTTTTGGTGAGCTCAATGTATGAATTTTAAGTAATAGGATGTAATAGTTAAGCAATGGGATAGGTGTTATTGATTTGAGTTTTGATGCATGTCGTTGTTGGCTTGGTTCGTGGATGCCTGGTTTGATTGTAAATATTGCTTATGTTACATGCCATGAATGTCTACATGTTTTGGTTGCTAAGGCATGAAATCTTAAGTGCTTGTATGTCCATATATGCATAAATTGCTCTTTAATTGGAATGCTATGTATGAATGCTTTAATCCATGTTTGAATGACTCTCTTGGCTTAAATATGTGTGCTTGTATGTTCGTATATGCTTAGGTGAGTCGAGAAATGCATTTAGAGTCGTGTTGGGGTCGTTTAAGTTGAAATTTGAGGAATTGCAGTGCAGGGGGTATCGATACCCCTAGCTAGGGTATCGATACGGTCTTGCCCAAAGGCCTCAGATTTTGCCTGGCGTATCGATACCCTAAGGGTATCGATACCCTCTAAAGTTACTGGAATTTGGAGGTGGGGGTGAGAGCAGAGCGTACCGATACGGGGTTCCCGAGTATCGGTACGGGTCTACTCTGTTGACCAATAAGGGTTGACCGAGAAGGGCGTATCGATACGCTCAAGGGCTGTATCGATACGGACTTCTCGTGGTTGACTTCTTGTGTTGACCTAGAAATGGGGTATCGATACCCCTGGCAAGGGTATCGATACGGTCTGCCCTGTAAGCTTAAAAATGGACAGTTTATGCTTGGCCGTGGTTGAATGTGTTTTCCTTTGTATGTTTCCGCTGTTGTGAATCACTTAGGATTTAACCATCCTCTAGACAAGATTAAAATGATAGAAAAAAAAATTATAGGGTTGCTAACCGAAGGGAACCTTAACGAGTTTCACTCGATTTTCCCCGTGTGGCCCACTCGGACCGGTCATTCGGCCAGACCGGGACGAGGGGGTTACATTTGTTGGTATCAGAGCCTAAGGTTTCCGAGACCTTGGGCAGGTAAGAGAGGTAAGTTGTGTTTTATGATTGATATACACGGTGTTTGCTTGCCATGTAAGCATGTTGCTTGTTATTCGTGTATGCTGTGATGTATGATTGTTTGATTGAGAATGTATGTTGTTTGATCGTATGCATATGTTTGCTTGTTTAGCAAGTATGCCTTGTTATATGCTTGGTTGAGCATGTATGTGTGTTGATTCGTTTGAAACATGCTTCGTAGAGTCCCATTGCTACTATTACATCGAAAAAGAGATTTTTTTTAGTGAGGGAATCATACTTGAGCCACTTGGACCCTTTCCTTTGCTAACCCAATGTGTATGTTAATTTACTGTTGTTGTTGTTGTTGTCGATTTATTGGTTTTCGGTAAGTAGAAGTTGCGGTTTCTGAAAGGGTGGACTATGTTGGGGGAGTCCATCACCTTAGTTAGGGAGGTATGGTTGTACCGGAATTGAGGTACAATTTGTCCGTTTGAGACGGTGTGTATGTGGGTTGATTCCTGTGGATGAGGGACGAGGTGATCAACTCTGGCATTAGTTGGTAAGAAGAAGTGAAGGCCTATGAGTGGGAGTCAGACTGGTGTCGATGTTTTAACCGACAAGCCCTTGGTACATTATTAAGTTTGTTTCCTCCGGTCGATTCTGAGTCTGTACCTATGTATGTTGTTAGCAAGCATGCCAGGTTTGAATATGCCTGGTGAATTGTTAGAGGTAGGTGCGAGTACCTTGGTTCTTTTAACGAGATCAAGGTAGGGGTCTCGTGTGAGTAATCTGAAGTTCAGAAGTGTTAGTTGGTGACTGTTGGGGTTCGGCCTATGATTTTAATGCAAGACAGCCGGTCAGTGTCCGTGAATGGGAGCTAGTTTGTGTGATTGGGTCAGTGTACGTTGAGTTGACTTCCAGCAAGCGGAAGAGATGAAGTCACTTCCGATACAATTGAGCTGAGAAGGGAGTCTTGAGCTTTGACTCCAGGTTGTTCGGTAGGGGTGGAACAAGTCCAGCATGACTGTTTGTGTGTGATCAGAATTGAATTTTGAAGTTACGAGATGCTCTAAGAACAGTTTAGAAGAGTCAGACTTGGTTGAAGAACCAGTCTGAGAACAAGAGGACCGGAGACTATCAGTTGTGTACATGTGAAGTTGCAATTTCCGCGGGTACCTTCTTTTGTGTGAGCACGTAAGAAATTAGATATCCTTGTTGAGACCTTAGGTGTAGGGACACATGTGACTAGCCCTTGGGAGATAGTATTGATCAGAAAGAGGTACAGAAGATGTTTGTTGGTGGTCCAGAGTTACTAGTTTCTAGTAGGTGTGAAGTGATTGTCTTCCTACGGTTTTGATGTACCTTCTGACAAGGTTTGGCTTGAAGAGCACAAAATTAGTGTATACATTGAGACAAAGAGAGAGTTACCTTGAAGTCGCGGATTTTTGTGAGACTGTAGTAGGTGAGGATATGAACTTCTTTTGAACGATTGATCCAGTTTTAGAGGTCAAAGATTGGTTGATTTTAGTCAACAGGCTTGCTTAGCAATTGTGATGGATTTGATTTTGAATGAAGATTAAACCACAGAATGTTAGAATAGTTGTGTTTTCTTTTCCTAGAAGTGTTTGGAAGAATTGCCGGTTTACCTCTTGTTAGAGGAGAATAGTTTGTTATTGAGACCGTTTTCAAGGTTGCTTCTGTTTTGTGTGTTCTGTAACTTATGAATTCCGGAAGAATTGAGAATGTTGAAGAATTAACTCCGAGACTTGTTAGACCTTAGATTCATTAGGCCTAGTACGTCATCTTAGAGTATGACAGTGCAATTTGTGAAGAAGAGAAAGGACAACACAAGAATATGTTGAGACTTCAGACAGTTGAAACAGGTGACAGTGAATGATTAGCATCAGTTTTCGAGTGTCAGTGATTTGTTGGTCGGTTAGTGTGTGCTTCAGCCTATTTGAAGATCAGTTTGAGATCCGTTTACTACCAGTTGAAAGTGAGAAAAGTTGAAGTACCGAAGACAGCTTTAGGGGCAGGATGTGATCACCTTGAGCTCTGAGTTATGCCGTTTTGTTTGACTAGTGTATTAGTTACCTTCATAGAGAGGTTGAGCAGAATATTTTCCCGAGTTCCTTGATCAGTTGTAGTAGTTCTCATAGATGACACATGAGTATATTCACGTACCGAAGAAGATCATGACAAACTTTGAAGTTAGTGTGGTAGAACCTTTTAGGAAATCAGTTGTATGTCAAGTTATGCAACGTGAACTTCGAGTTAATGAAGATGTTCTCCTAGGACATGTAGTTCAACCGAGTGTGTTAGAGAAAAAAAAATCCCAAGTAGGCAAAAGAAGATGCGAGTTGGAAGAAATTGAAGACTGTGACAGATATCTAGAGTTCCTAGGTCTAGCATTGTTACTATCGGAAGTTTGTAAATAGCCTCCCGAAGATAGCTGCTCTTTTAACAGATTGCTACAGAAGAAAGTTCAGTTTGTGAGGTTAGATGCGAGACATTGAACCCTTGAGAAACCGAAAGAAACTTTGAAGAGAGCTCCGACCTTGAATCAGCTTATGTCAGAAAAAGAATGTGTGAACCATAGTGATGTGTTACATGTAGAGTTAGGTTGTGTGCTTATGCAAGACAGAAGATTGTGGCTTGTTCATCAAGATAGTTGAAAGACCGAGAAAATAGTTATCTCACACTAGACTTAGAGTTAGTTACAGTGTATTTGCTTCGAAGACTTGGAGACAAGCTTGTGTAGTGAGAAATTGCACAGTGTGTACGTACATATCATCACAACTTGAATTGTTAGACAACTTAGGAAGGGTTAAAACTTGAACAACATGAGTAGTTAGAATTGCTTGAAGACTGTGATCTCAAGATTGAGTACTATTTGAAGAAGGTCTACGTAGTAACCGATGTTCCGAGTTATTTTGTTGATAGATTAGTAGTTGGGTTGCGAGATGTGATTGCCGAATTCAGTTTACCGAATGATAGTAGTTTCGTGGCCGAGTTTCATGTTGAACCTAAATTGAGTCAGAATGTTTGAAGAGAAACAGTTGCAAGACGGATTCTTGGCACCTCACGTGCGAGGCATAGCGGAAAGAATACCTTCAGAATACAGTTCAGAGATGATAGAGTCTGTATTGTTAGAGATAGAATTGTTGTACTGATTAGCATAGTGTTTTGAGACGTATTGTTTTGGCCGAAGCACACGGTAGTTCATTTGTATTGCATCTGAGTAGTATGAAGACGTGTTGTGAGTTGAAGATGGATACTTCGGAATTGAGATGATGTGTGATGTTGTTCAGTAGGAGAGTAAGTGTGTAAATTGCCAGCGTGTCAAGGCCGAGTATCAGTTTTCTCCTAGTTTTGATACATCCGTGGGAGATTCTTAATGAAAGTGGGTAATAGAGATTCGAGATTTCGACTAGATTGATTTTGAAGACGTATGCATAGTGTTTGGTTACCTGTTGAAGACGTATGATCAGTCGAAGGAAATTGTGGGTCAAGTATTCAAATAAGGTTGTATGAGATTGCGAAATCGGGCTAGTTCAGTTGTTCATTTGACGCGGTTACCACCAGTGCTAGAAAGAGGTTAGTGATGTGTCTGTGAATCTATGATTCGGGGATGTGAGTCAGATCTGCTCCGTGCTATGTTTGTTGAAGAGATTGAGTTGAGTTTGAAATTGTGCGCAACGAAGAATCAGTTGAGATCTTAGCATCAGATATCTATTGTTGTGTTGAAAGTCTACCGAGTTGGTGAGTATGTTGTAGTGAGAAGAGGAAAGGAAGTGTGTAGGAGTAGTTTCCGTGGCCCTTCATGTTCGATGAATTTCGGGGAAGAAATTTCCTTAAGAGGGGGAGAGTTGTAACACCCGTGTTTTGGGGCTAGGAGTTAGTCGGGTTTGTAGTCCGAGTCAATAAAATTAATTAAAATAAATTAAACTTAAATTGTGATGTAATCGAGCATTATTAAAGAGGGAGGGACCTATGTTGCAATTTTCCCCAAAAGATTTTAAAAGGATGACAACTTTTGAAAGTTGTCATCTTCTCCCCTTTTCCCATTAATTCCAACGTGAAAACACTACACCCACTTTCAAACTCTCTCAAAATTTTCAAGTTACTATCCCCTTTGATTTCTTCATCAATTCAAGGGCGTTTTTAAAGGTAATCACATATTTGAACTCTCCTCTCCATTTCCTATCTATCCATGGTCATTGATTTTAAAACCATGAACTTTTGAAAATTAAGGTTTATATCAAAGTTTGGATTTTTAAGGGGTTTTTCATGTTGTTTTGATAAATCGAGTTGGGGCTTTGTTTACTCATGTTAAAATACACATTATATGTTAATTTGGTTGAATTTTAATGAAAATCCGAAGTGGGTTCTTAGACTCATTTTTGAAGTGTCTAAAACTTAGATTTTGGTGAGTTTTAGAGTTAAATCAAAGGGTTGATGGTTTAGGTATGTTAGGAGGGTGATTTGGGACATTTTAGATGTCATTTGGGTGTTTAAAAACATGATTTTCTGCTGGGTAAAATGGGAGTACGAAAATGGGAATTTTGGTGATTGTTTGGGTTGGAAATTGTTGGAGCTTGGCTTGCACCTATGGGTTGATGTTGTGGTTGAATTTAGCGATCATTTGTGGGTACAATGGGTGTTGGAAATATGGATTTTGGAAGGGGTAAGTGGGCTGTCCGAGGTTGCAAAATATGAGGGTTGTTCATGGTTCGCAATATTGTAAATTGGATTTGATTTGTATTCCGGGTTGATATTTTGATGTTGGGCTGATTTGAGGATTATTTGAATTGTATTGAGGTTGTTTAGAAGCGAAAGCTTGCGTTGGAGAAGCTTCGGGAGGAATTTCGGAAGCTTGAAGGTGATGCTTGCTTGGTAGTTGAGCTTGGAGTAGAGGTGAGTGGTTAATGTTTTTAAATGATTTTAAACATTGGTTAAAGCATGTGGACCTAGGTTGGGCTTGGTAAACCCACCTAGAGTTGAGGTTAGGGTGGTAGCCTAATCTCAAGCTTAAGCTTAGGAAACTTTGGTTGAACTTCTAATTGTTTGTTATGCCTCTTAATTATATGTGTTTACGGTAGTTATGTATATTGTGTTATACATGTTGTTGAGGCATGGTTTGATGCATTGCTATGCATGTGGTTTGGATTGTGAATTGTGCATGATGATGATCATGGTGGGTACATGCTAGGCATGGAAATGGGTTGTGAAATACATGTATGTGAGACGTGATATTTGATGCATTGTTATATGCATGTAGCTATGAAAAATGGATTGCGTTTAATATTGGCACTAGTATGCTTGGGTACAATGATCGATCATTAGGATGAGTGTGCACACAAATTGAGTCAAAACGTACGTGGCCTTGGTGGCGTTAAGGCACCAAGGAGGAGTACGGTGATGTAATATTCCACCGGAAGCTTTTATATATTTCTACGTGATGATGAGTGGAATCCCATCCGTAGGGTATGTGGTGATGAGTGGAATCCCGCCCATGCAAGGACCGGTGATGAGTGGAATCCCACCGAGGTAATGTTGTTGTTGGAAATGCGTTCCAACGGGTTATCCGCGTATTCGATTCATAGCTAGGTGCCAATATGAGGTTGTATGTGTATACCCATATGTGATCATGTATATATATACTTGCTTGTTGTGAAATGTGATGCCCTTTATGAATTGATATATGATGTGGATAATGCATTGAGTTATGTATCTTTGTACGTTGAGCTTATGGGTTGTTGAGCATGGCATAATGTGATTATATGTTCATGCATCATGATCATTTTGGCTTATGCGGATCGGAGGTAAGAACATGCATTTCATTATGGAAATTGCTCGTGCTTGGACCCTGCATTGTCGAAGGTTTGTTTTATGAGCTTGCCCTCACTAAGCTTTTATGCTTACGCTCTCTTTTGTTCGACAATGCAGATAAATGGCTTGTGGGTGGCAAAGGCAAGGAAAGGTCTCCAATTGTTGCTTTTGGTGAGCTCAATGTATGAATTTTAAGTAATAGGATGTAATAGTTAAGCAATGGGATAGGTGTTATTGATTTGAGTTTTGATGCATGTCGTTGTTGGCTTGGTTCGTGGATGCCTGGTTTGATTGTAAATATTGCTTATGTTACATGCCATGAATGTCTACATGTTTTGGTTGCTAAGGCATGAAATCTTAAGTGCTTGTATGTCCATATATGCATAAATTGCTCTTTAATTGGACTGCTATGTATGAATGCTTTAATCCATGTTTGAATGACTCCATTGGCTTAAATATGTGTGCTTGCATGTTCGTATATGCTTAGGTGAGTCGAGAAATGCATTTAGAGTCGTGTTGGGGTCGTTTAAGTTGAAATTTGAGGAATTGCAGTGCAGGGGGTATCGATACCCCTAGCTAGGGTATCGATACGGTCTTGCCCAAAGGCCTCAGATTTTGCCTGGCGTATCGATACCCTAAGGGTATCGATACCCTCCAAAGTTACTGGAATTTGGAGGTGAGGGTGAGAGCAGAGCGTGCCGATACGGGGTTCCCGAGTATCGGTACGGGTCTACTCTGTTGACCAAGAAGGGTTGACCGAGAAGGGCGTATCAATACGCTCAAGGGCTGTATCGATACGGAATTCTCGTGGTTGACTTCTTGGGTTGACCTAGAAAGGGGGTATCGATACCCCTGGCAAGGGTATCGATACCCCTGGCAAGGGTATCGATACGGTCTGCCCTGTAAGCTTAAAAATGGACAGTTTATGCTTGGCCGTGGTTGAATGTGTTTTCCTTTGTATGTTTCCGTTGTTGTGAATCACTTAGGATTTAACCATCCTCTAGACAAGATTAAAATGATAAAAAAAAATTATAGGGTTGCTAACCGAAGGGAACCTTAACGGGTTTCACTCGGTTTTCCCCGTATGGCCCACTCGGACCGGTCATCCGGCCAGACCGGGACGAGGGGGTTACAACATAAACTTTCCCCAATTTCTATTTTGATCTTCAACCACAGCGACCCTAACCCCGACTTATTTCCCGGCCGCCGGAGGCGACGTCGATCATCGGTCGTCATCTCTAGTCATCTCTTATCTTTCTCTGATGACCGAAACTTCTACGATCATCTTCTCCAACTGGCATGTATTTTTCGATCATCTTCTCCAACTGGATTACAATTCCGACCACCGCGCTCTGTCGCTGGAGCAATTTTCAGCCACCGTCCGCCGTTGTACTAGAACCCTAAAATCTTTGTTTCTCCCTTTTTTCAAGCCTAAACCATAATATGCTACCTATTTCATCATAAACACCCCGCTTCCCCACTTAATCTACCTACCTGAACCAAAAACTCACACTCTCTATATCATTTTCAACTTCAGCCGAATACCTAGCTCTCCGTTTTTAGACACCGACAACACTCAGAGCAAGATAAGGACTCGAAATTCTGTTTTCGACTTTGTGTTTAGTTTTAGATCTAGGTTAGCTATTGTTTTCCCTAATTTTTAGGTTTATATTTGATTTATTTTGTGATTCTATGTAGGAATATGAAAGGAGAAAATAGGAGCTACTTTCTGGTGAGCTCAGGCGACGACACGGTGCTCCGGCCAATGGAGACGATGTCTGATTCCCGCATCTCTTCAACTTCTGGTGAGGCTTTTCTGTTTCTTCTCTCTCTCTTCTCAATTAAGGCTTTAATAATTGTGCAATCATTGCCATAATTGTTTCTTTCTCTATTTATATTTGAGTGGATGCTGACATCATCTTGAATGTCGACGATGCTAGCTGGAGCCGGTTAAGGGAGTCAATCCGCGTGAGGAGCTGTTGGCCAATCCGAGTTCACACGCGGTGTCTTTAGGCCAAAAAAGAGAAGCACAATTTGGGCTTTTGTGTTTCTTAGGCAGATCTTTATGTTATTTGGGCGGAAAATGTATTTTGTATTGGGTCTTAAAGTTTGTGAATGAACTTTTAAGATTTTATATGAAATGGACTCATATTGTATGATGGGATTTTTTATTTTTATTTTTTTTTTGCTCAATCGTATGATTTTATTTAAGAGAAAATCATGCATATCATCCATCCTCGGGCCTCATTAAAAACCTCCCTACACCTAGGTGGAGGAAAAGAGTACCCAAGTTGGATAAGAGAAACGAAACCCCGAACCATACAACTCACACACCCCTCGCACGCAACACACACCACGAACTATCAACCCGTTC
Source organism: Hibiscus trionum (assembly GCA_030270665.1). NCBI lineage: Eukaryota > Viridiplantae > Streptophyta > Magnoliopsida > Malvales > Malvaceae > Hibiscus > Hibiscus trionum. The sequence goes on from BSYR01000012.1 coordinate 4,595,455, forward strand.
ACACCCTCTCCCAACACTGCCCGCAAGCAGACCCCAATCCCGACCGCCCTGCTACATTCCCACGCACAACCAGCCCCGTCTCTCGACACCCCCCTTAGCCAACTTGTCCGCAATGCCATTTGCTTCTCGGTGCACATGTTGCAACGTACAATGCACCCCTATCCGTGCAGCATCGATTCGCCTAAATAACCAATAATATTTCCACGGCCTACTCTCTACATTCAGGGTCCATGATAAAGCCACCAAAGAGTCGGATTCAACTATGCACGACCAACTACTCCATTGTGACCCTCCAATGGGCATTTTTATTTATTGAACTCTTTGGACTTATTTAATTATTTATTATTTGACCTTGTTATTATTTTTGGTATTTATAAGGAAAATATATACATAAGCACATTCGGTCGAAATTCGGGTATTACACTCCTAATAAAAAATATTGAAAAAAATAAATTTTAAGAGCAAGCTCCTAATAACAAATATTGAAAAATTGAATTTTAATAGTAAGTCCTAATAACAAATAAGGAAAAATGATCCTTTAATAACAAGTATTGAAAAAAAATTATGGCCATGTTTGACAATTAGCGGGTAGTTGATAGCTGATAGTTCATTATATTAGCTGATAATAGATAGCTGATAGCATTAGCTGATTGTATAAAAATGTTTGATAAAATTAATTAATAACCGATAGTTGTTTGATTATTTGAACAAGCAAAATGACATATAAGGACATGATTATATTCAATACTTGTTTGAATAATTTATTAGTTTTTAATATTTTGTATCTATTAATATTAATTAGATTATGAAAATTAATTTTTTAATATCATTGCTAAGCATATATGAAATATGTATACTTTAATTTTTTTATTTTTAAAATTGTCTTTTTAATATAGCTTTAATAATTATTAAATTTAAATGTATAGATTAATTTATTATTTATGAAATTATTTTTAAATTTTATTAGTATTTCAAATTTATATTATTTAAATAAATTTTTTTATAATTATCAAGGACAAAAGAGTCTTGATAAGTCTTTTATCCAAACCTCTAACTCAAAAAACCCCTTTTAAGGTTTTTTTTCAAAATGAGAGGTTTTACCCCAATACGCTATTATAATCCTCTATTTACCAAACATCTAAGTTAGCTGATTTGACTAGTCAAACCTCTAAAAATGCTTCAAACCTCTAATTTTGGCTCAAAAAGCTATTTACCAAACATGGCCTATACATCTAATAACAAATATTAGAAAAAATTGAATTATCATTAAAACATTATTTATGACTATAAGATCCATTAATATCTAGACTAAATAAATTTTAATTATTTTATATTCAATTAAGAATGGTGAACCCCATTGATGAATAATTAAATATTAAAATACTATTTATATAATTAAAAATTATAGATAGTGGGCCCTTGGTGGGCGCCATGCTTGTCCACCCTCTGGACCGACCCTAATGCGAGTGACCTTCCAACTCAATTTATTTTAATTTTTAATGTTAAAATTTAAACTCTTAATCTTGTTTGAGGTACACAACACCTTATCTCACAAAAGCAACTAATAGTTAGTTCATTGAACTTATTTTCAATGGCTAATATTTGTGATATGATTTGATGGTGCCACATCATAAAAGGGTTGAAAATAAAAAAAAATCAAAAGATAAATGTGAAAAAATATTCAAAAATTAAATGTTATATTTTTAATGAAACTGTTATGAATATTTATCTATGTGGATGTCTATCATGATTAGAACTTTATCTAAGGAGATTGATTTACTTTATCATTAGGAATTTATCTCATTTAATTAGAGTTCAATGTAATGTGTACTTCTTATGCCTATAAATAGATGACTTGATGAAGGCATTGTACACAAGTCTATATTTAAGAATAATACAAATCTTCCTCTTCCTCTCATCTCTTTGTTCTTCCATTCTTGTTCTTTATTCTTGTTCTTTATTTTATTCACAACACGTTATCAGCACAAGACTCTAATCAACTGAGATCTCCATCGTTCGAATCCAAATGAAGTTACCGAAAAGAATGAATTCGATTATAGAATGAAACTAAAGATAAGTTTTTGCTCTCATTTTTTTAGCTATTGATTGACTCTCTCTTTATATTTTTATTTTTATTTTATTTTTTTAAAGAATGGAAGCATGCTTAATCGCATCAAATCCAATCTCGCTCAAAGAATTGATCTCTCAAGCGATCCAAATTCATATCAAGGGGATCGTGGGGGAGAAGATGATTATCTTGAGTATATTTACAGATAAGTATATTTTTATGGATTCATGATATATAATACGGTGAATGTTTTTTTAAAATTTTATTTAACCATATTTTAAGTTTTGCATGATATGCTTAAATGGCTTGGAAAGAGACGTGACGTAAAGAAATTATGAGAAGTTGTTTCGGTTATTTGCTATGTCTCCATTGTCCTCGAGAGGAAAATTATTATCAGTAAACTTTTGTTCTCTTTAAATTATGATTTTAACGTGCGATAAATCATGGTGAAATTCAATCTATAAAAAGATTGTTATAAAGTCTATATTTGCTCGAAAGCAATATTTCTTCTTCGTTGAAAAACTTGACCATAAACTTCTCCCAATTTCAAGTTACGAAGATTCGTCTTGATCCAAAAAATTTATGGGAGGCATTCCCTGAAGTGAATGCAAATCATGATGTTTATTCCATGCGATTATCAATGATGGGGCATTCCCTGAAGTGAATGCAAGCATGATGTTTATTCCATACGATTATTGGAACTGTTTCATTCCCTGAAATGAATGCAAATATGGTAAATCATTATTCAATTAGAGACATAATTTCGATATAATCCAAGTATATTGGCTGGACATCCCGTTCTGCGAGGCTACTGGTCTCAAAGGAGGTTTTTAAAGGACCTTGTGGACTGGTTTAACAATGCCGCGTACGAGGATTAACTCTTAGTTATCTATGATAAGGATGTGTTAATAAAAACATACCCCACTTTTCACGACAAATAATATTGTCCTCAGACACAATATCGTGAAAAAGGTTTCAAAGGCCCACTGGCTCTACTCCATTCCCTAAAGTGAATGTGAGATTATATTATAGAAATAATAAAAGTCACATTAGAAGTTGTGGTCATGGTCGAGGCATGGACATAGACATTATGGTCATTTTAAGAATACTTCTACCCACTGGTAGTGAGGTTATAAGGATGATAAGAGCGATAAAGATCATTCTAAGAAAGTGGAATCTTTTTTTATTACCAATGTGATGTTATAAACCATTGGTCTCGTACTTATCATACGTTGGAAAAAACAACAATGATTGAATGATAAAGGAAAGAAAATAAAAGCAAATTCTGATTGCGAAAAATGACAAAGATGATATTGGTCCAACTTATTTGTGCATTGTTACTCCAACTCATTTGGACGTTGTTGATTTTCTTATAACCCTCGAATGGAATAAATCATTTTCTAATTATTCTCATAACTTTGAAGAGAATTAATAATCTTTTTATTTATTTTTCTTTATGTTTATTTACTTTATACATTAATTATTTACATTTTATATTTATATTCATGTTAATATTTATATTTATATATTATCATATTTATTTATTTTGTTTAACGTGATTACTTATCAAATATAATTTATGGTGACGATTTATGCTTAGCAGAAGCATAAAATATATTTTTTCATTTAAATGCAAGGGAAAATGTGAGTACTATATCTCAAAGTACTAAAAGTATTGATGCTCCAGAAGAGCAATAAGTTCTTGAGAGAAAGCACATTATGAAAAGTGCATAATTACGAAAATTGCAATAATTACCGCTAATGGTAATAATATCGTCACCACTAGAAGTGAAAATTTTAAGAGAGCAATATGAGTTCGCAAAATATTCTTTTAGAATTAATTGATAACATATGTTATCAATTGGCATTTGAAATAAGCCAATGTGGATATAAGTTCTGGTAGCCAAAAAGAAAGCTCTAGAAGAGCTATATATTGCTACCAAAAGATAATTTCTATTGAACGTTTCGAAGGAGCTAAATATTCCTATTCAAAGGAATAATTTTGATGGTTGTACTAGACGTGTACGAGTGAGATTGAATCACATGTTCTAGTTTACCAAATTCAGAAATGTATATACACACTTGTATATAGTTGGCATGATCGGTTAGACCATCCTGATCAATAATGATGCGAAATCTATTGAGATTTATATGCACATTTATGAAAAGAACCTGAAGTTCTTGTGGTGCTTGTTCTCAAAGGATGATTAAATTCCATTTACTAAAAGAACACGAAGTTCTTGTGTTGCTTGTTCTCAAAGAAAATGATTAAGATCCCACTTAGCAAAAGAACTTGAAGTTTTTGTACTAAAGTTGAGACTACATGTCTTGCATATCTGAACGAAATATGGGTTCATTTATCCACAAATGTGGAAAGTTTTATATGATTTTAGTAGATGCATCTACATTGTTTTATCAACTAACAACCAGAAGTTTGTAAGATTGGTTATAAAAGGATTCAGATTATGTAGTTAGACTATTCGTCTTGAAAAGCTAGTGGGTTTATATTTTAGGCTATATCAATTGTTACAATGCATATTAATTATGAAAAATATAGTTTAGCAAACTTTCAATTGGATGGCTCCTATTTAATAGCTAAACAATGAGAACAAAAGAGTTATTATTTATATGGTGTTTCCATATAGCAACACTTATACACATCAAGCCAACGAGTTATAATAAACTCCCCGTTATGATTGGTTTTTTGTTAGAAGGCATACATTTCTCATTTTATAATTTTTGAATGCGCGATATGAATTGCTCCACCACAACGCACAAAATGGGTAAATAAAAAGGGTTGAGAATATATATTTAGTACGAGTCTCCTTTTATGTTTAAACTCTTAAACATTAATTGGAGAATCATTTATGACATGATTTTTCTCAACATTATGTGGAGATAATAATCAGCTGGATAAAGGAAAATGAATTATCGTTATCTAGATCCTCGTATATGAACCAGAAGTTTATAAGATAATTCATGTTATTACATGTCAACTGTCATGCATATTTACTGACCCAATGAGAATAAATAAGTCTCATATACTAGCTGAAATGCTCTTAGTTTATATTACATGTTAGGGCGAGAGGATATAAATCATGCCTGAAGCATGATAGTTGAAATGGTTCCAATGATCAAAATTCTCGTAAATAGAAAGTAATATGAGATGGTCATATATTGGAGGGGGGTACTCCTGAAGAGACCCAAGACATAACTAATAATAAAACTCTTGAAGAGTTTCAGGTACCTGAAATAAAGATTGAAATCTTGAAGAGATCTCGATGAGTTATGTCACTGCGAGAATGGAACCAGAAAATTGAAAAGTTGTCGACAGCGATTTTACAAATAGTTTTAAATAGAATACTTCTATAGAAGTATTTGGACCAGCGACCTAAACACTTAAAGGAGTAATGCAAGTGAGGCACAAATAAGTAGTCGTAAATACGACTTGAACTATGATTTATGAAGAGTTTTAATTACTTCATGGTGGATGCAATTACTTTGGCAGTTATGAAAAATTTTACATGCGTCTAATTATTTGTGGATAGACCTGGCAAACTTGACTCGAGACCCGAAAACCGAATCGAATTACCCGAACCCAGACCCGAACCGAAACCGGAAATCAACCCGAAATTGACCCGAAATAAACCGAACCGAATAGACCCGAACCGAATAGACCCGAACCGAATGGACCCGAACCGAATAGACCCGATTAATAGAAATAAAGAAAGATAAAATATGAATAGTTGCACAAGTCACTAAAATGTCAAATATATTGACTTTATAAAGTCATATATAGGGTGTAAAAATCTGACCAACCTAAAAATTTGATTAAAATCGACTAATCTCTAATTGAACCGAAAATAACCGAACCGAAATCAACCGAATCGAAAATAACCGAACTGAAAATAACCGAACCAAAAATCAACCGACCCGAAATGACCCGAAACACAATAGACCCGAACTAAAACCGAACCGAAACTGAATCTGAACCGAAAATATCAGACCCAAAATAACCGAAACCGAAATGACCCGAACTGAACCCAAACCGATTGACCCGTTTGCCACCTCTATTTGTGGATCCATATTTATCATTGAATAATTTAAAATGCTAGAAGCATTTGAAAATTTCTAAGGAAATTTATTTAGACATGTCTTATTGGATATTTATATTTTGGCGCATTTGGTATAATCGCCATAGTGAGTACTGATTGAGGAAATACTATAAGAATCATCAGATTTCCTTAAGTATTTTATAAAGAGATTTGGATCAAGATTCATTATGATTTTTATTAAAACTCTTGAAGAGCTTCAAATTGGAAAGTCATGAAGTACTTTCAATGCATTTAATGAAAGTATTGGAGAAAAAAGAATCTTGAGATGTGGTTTTGTTTCGACCTAAAGATCGACCACTTAAATATGTGTTTTGTCTATGAATGGACATAAGTTGAAAGAATCTGAAAGACGATTCAATATGGATAAAGCATATTTATTGAGTATCCTAATAATTGTAAGATTGTTGGATGTGAATAGAGATAATTATATCTTTTCTTGGTCTTGAAGCACCATATATTAGTTGGTCAAGAAATGTCCATGGATATACAAAGATCATTACCTTTAGATCTTCAAACATTCATCGATGCCTCCTCAAATCTTGTAGAAAATAATTGTTAAGCACGGGGCAAACAAAAAAAAATGTGTTTGGTTAAGAGCATTGACCCAACATATCCAAAACATATGTGGATTTACTTTCACAAGATATGATACAAAGCTATCTTGTATAGAGATAATGCAAGATGTATATCTCAATTGAAAGGTAGATACATCATGGAAGATATTACTCCAAAGTTTCATCCCTCACGATCTTTAGTAGTGTTTTCATGAGGGGGAGTAAATACGCGTTGCACTCTTTTTCCCTTGACCGAGGTTTTGTCCCAATGGGTTTTCCTAGTAAGGTTTTTAATGAGGCAACATGTTATGTGTATCAAAGATGTGTGTACTTTTTTTCCTTCACTAAAGATTTTTTCCACTGGGTTTTTATCTTAGTAAGGTTTTAACGAGGCACATTATCTACATAGACATCCAAGGGGGAGTGTTATGAATATTTATCTATGTGGATGTCTATCATGATTAGAATTTTATCTAAGGAGATTGATCTACTTTATCATTAGGAATATTATCTCATTTAATTAGAGTTCAATGTAATATGTACTTTTTATGCCCATAAATAGATGACTTGATAAAGGCATTGTACACAAGTCTATATTTAAGAATAATACAAATCTCCCTCTTCCTCTCTTCTCTTTATTCTTCCATTCTTGTTCTTTATTCTTATTATTATTCTTCTTTATTTTATTCACAACAGAAACTTTTTTATTTGTTTACTACAATTATTTCCCTCTATCGAATGATTGCCGTCATTTGTGAAAGTTTTACACTAAATTATTTGATATTCATTCAGTGTAGCATCTATTAAACTAAATTTGATTTGCATTTCATTTGCTTTTGACTATGAAATATATTTCATTTGGATGGTTAACTGGAGTGATTGCATTTTGAATCAGATTAATTTAGATCAAATGAATTAAGTTTAAAATTTTGTCAATTTCTATTCAAATAAGTTAGAGTTCATGCCATTATATTTGAGGTTTATGTTTTAGTGTTTAAGTTCAGGTTAGACTGATTTAAACGGTAAATTTTTATGAAAAAATTGAATTAAATTGAATTGATCCTATTAAACTTTCGAGTGTGAACCCGATCTAATTACAAAGCAAAAGCGGTTCAGAATATGAACATTTACAATTGTGGTGCTACTTCTATGCGTATATAAAATGATAAAGACCAAGAATCCAATTGAAAACGAAGGACTTTACCTCACCCCAGAAATGACCCAGCATCCACCATGACCAACAAAGAATATGAAACACACCCATTTTTGTGTCTTAATTAATAACATTGGTCCTTTTAACTCCATTATTGCTGCTTAATTAAATTGCTTGGACCGTCAATGAATTTAAAATTTGATGGCACCTGACCTCTTTTTAAGCAATTTCTTTAACATCTTAATCTGTTCATCTTTTTATGTAGTGGACCACATTGGAAAGCAACCAGCTGTTAAAGAATATATATTTTTTAGATAAATGGTATTTCATTCATTCAAAGAAGAAAAAAATTATTGTACAAAAAAAATGAAGAGGTTGCTCGAGATCTAATGTGAACCAGAACTAAATTTATGTTATTTATCGAGGTTAAAAGTACGTTTGATATCTTAAGCAATGAAGAATAAGTGCGTTTCACATCTTAAGCAATGAAGAACGAGAAACTTTTGAGATCAAAAATGTTTTTCAACCCAAAAGTAAAATTTAAAAATTAATGCTTATGAGTTCTGGAAAATTATAAAACCTTGATTTTTGTTTATTTAAAATTCAAGCAGTCGTCGCCGTCACCGCTACCTCTTGCTGCTAGCCTCTATCTAATGTTACTTAGGGTTTCAAGTACAACCATGGTGTTTTTTTAAACTAAGGTGATTATATGTAGTATCTGTTCTGAATATACTCTCAATCATTTGACAATGTATGCTCAATCACCCTGCTGCAGCTGCTGGTGCTCGAACCCATAACCTCTAGGAACAATAACCATTTTCTTAACCACTAAGGCAAGTTGATTCGTACACAACCATGGTGTTTGTTTACCGCAGAAAAATTAGGGAAAGTTATTGACAATGGATGCAAACATATCAAAAGAAATCTTGAAAAACTTTACCGCAAACAAATCAAAAGATTTTTAGCCTATGTTTTCCTTTTTACCGTAGAATTATTTTCGAAAGCCAAAGAACCATTGTCGCGGCCTAAATTATTTGGTGGCGGTGGCGGCGACTTGAATTTCGAACGAAAAGAATTAGGGTTTTGTAATTTAGGGGTAAATAGGTATTTTGATGTATGTTTAAAAGAAAATTAAAAATAAAATAATATATTTTAATTAATTTACCTTTTAATTTTTAAATAATTTATAATTACACGGTGAGTCCTTTAAATTTTTAATCTTTATAAATTGAATTAATAGTGCTCATCGGTGAAAGTCGTTAGTGGTACTCATCGGTGCTCGTCGAGCGTGGCAGACTCATCCTAATTATAATCCTAATCCTAGAGGGAAGGGAAAGGGAAGAGGTATTCCTAGTGGGTCTAGAACGCGTGACCTAAGGAAAATAAGCAGGGACGGAGCCAAGATTTGGGGTGGGGGCAAACTATAAATGTTTGAAAGTGGGGGGCAAATTCATAAATAAACTAATTTTTAAAGAAATTTAAATAAGAGGACAAATGTGGGAAAAAAATTCGGGAACAAATATGAGCATCTTGACTATTCAGCCAACTAATAGATCTCGATTAAAATGTATATTTTAAACTTACTTTGAAAGTAAGTTTAAAATATACATTTTAATCGAGATCTATTAGTTGGCTAAATGATAAAGAAATTCATATAATTTGATTCCATATGAGTTTAAATCACAGTATTTACTTTAAGATGTAGTTACCTTTTTACTTAATAAAAAGTACATTTTAACTGGTAATCAAACGAGAATCAAACTAATTAGTAGTTTACAAAAATGAAAATATGCCACACCGACCAATAATAATATACATTCATGTTTAGAAAGATGATCCCCATTACCGCACCGTAATCAAATAAATTGAAGACTAGAAAATCTAAGATTCCTCTCCCTCCTTGATTTCTAGGCAAAATAGTAATTGGACGGCCCAGATTGCTTCATCTTCCTCATGTTTAGGCCTATAAAAGGAACCCCCAATTATCCTTTTAGTCTCGCAATTTTCAGTTCGATCACTATCTATCTACAACAAAGAAACAGTACTCGCAAAAAAGGGGGTAAAACGGAGCTCTCTGAACTCCAAACCGGAAAGGAAGTGATGGTAGGGTACGGCTGCTAGTTCATGAATATCTCCGGCTGCTTAATAAAGAGTTCGCAGTCGAGGGTTTGCATGAACTAGGAGACGTTCTTACCTTGATTTTTTTTGGTATTGGAGTGAAGGGAGCTCCGTTTTCTGTTTTCTTTTCTTCTTTTGTTCTCATTGTTTTTTTAATTTTGCATTCTCAACTTTGCTCATGTCGTGAAAGAAGAATCGTTTTTACTTTTAATCAAGAAGGGAAATTCTACATTTTGCTTGTCTATTTTATTTTGTTGTCTTGCATAAACCAACTTGTCTATTTTTTTGTTTTGTTTTGAATCTAAGTTTGTTAGACCAACACCTTATAGGTTGAGTAATAAAAAATTTCATACCTTTCAAATAAGTTTGAGTTTAAGTCTTGTACTAAAAAAAGGTTTAAATTTTAAATTTTTGGACATGTAATAAGCAGAAATGTTTTGGACATGCATAATAGGGACAGTCGCATATGGTTCCTTAAAAAAAGGTTGTTAAAAATGAGTTAGGTTTTTTTTTTTGAAAGGATCCAAAATGAGTTAGTTAAATACTTGCAAGGGAAAAAAACAAAAGGTTAGTTATGTATTAGTGAAGGGGAAGTAAAATGATGGTGTACTTCATTCATCTTTGGTTTTGTTAAACTTATTTTTATTCAAAAATTAATCTACTATATACCGATAAATTAAAACACGTTATTTTTTAATTAAAGATTTTATTTTAACACAAAACTTCATAATTTTTTTGGCGAGTCTCTGGTAGTAAGCAAATGGTACATTGTCAAAAGTTTTTCTTAGCTGAACTAATGCTAACAAATCACAAAAAATTGACATAAATAGTGGCTTTTCCTTGTGTAGACAATCCTGCCCTCGATTTGTTTTAGATTCACTTAATTTAATTCAATTATTTGAAATTTAAATATAAGTCATTTTTATTTAGGCTGGTTTTGGTGTCGGATCAATTCCAGATTTTATTATTTTATTGTCATCATATTACGAATTCAAATTAAACTAAGTTTTAATTATCTAATGCATAAAATTTTTGTTGAGAGATTCAATCATTAAAGTCGGGTGTATATTATGGATTGTTTCGGATTAGTTAGGACAAAACCTTGAAGAACCGAGAAAGAAAAAAAATAAATTGCTTAAAATTTAAATTATTTTATGTTTACATAATTCAAGTTTAGATTGAATGAATTCAAATCGTTAGCATTTTATAATTAAACCAAGTTGGATAGAGATTAGATTTAAATAAGTAGGTTTCCATGTTTAGATCAAAATAGACTGATCTAATCTTTACTTTTTATATTAACTTATATTCTTTATTATTTTTTATTAAAAAATTCTTTATTATTACGTCACAGTTTAACGTGACATTAATTTTGTCACTGTAATCATATAAAACTTGTATATTTATTATTTTCTATTAATAATTCTACTACAATTATTATTCTTTGTGGCTTGCTTACGTGATGCAAAAGAAACCCATATTTGCTCGGCAAGCAATTTATTTAATTTAAAAATATAATTTAAAAATAAAAATAATTTAGTTGGCAAATTACGTCACTATTATAAATAGATTCAAAGATGGGTATCCTAAATTTAATTCATCGAGAAGCTAGAAAACAAATTGCAAATTGAAAAGGCGAGTTAGGGTTTGTTTTTTCAACACAGGAAGAGCGAGCTCCAATCGTTGCGAAGAACCAAAGATGCCGAAGAACAAGGGAAAGGGAGGAAAGAACCGGAAGAGGGGAAAGAACGAGGCCGATGACGAGAAACGCGAGCTTATTTTCAAAGAAGATGGGCAGGAATACGCCCAAGTCACCCGCATGTTGGGCAACGGCCGATGCGAAGCTATGTGCATCGACGGCACCAAGCGTCTCTGCCACATCCGCGGTAAAATGCATAAGAAGGTCTGGATCGCCGCCGGCGACATCATCCTCGTCGGTCTTAGGGATTACCAGGATGACAAGGCTGACGTCATCTTGAAATACATGCCCGACGAGGCTAGGCTTCTCAAGGCTTATGGGGAGCTGCCGGAGAATACGAGGTTGAATGAAGGGATTGCTGGCGGCATCGATGAGGAAGATGATGGTGCCGGTGATGATTACATCGAGTTCGAGGACGAGGACATTGATAAGATCTAAAGCTTTTTTTGTCCTTTTTAAATTTAATTTAAGACGCGTTGATGGTATTTGGCATTTTTTATGCTTTATTAAACACTATGGATGCTGGATTTGTGTTATAACACATGGTTTTACCTTTTATTATCTTAATGGTATTGTTTTCTCCTTAAATTTGACATGTTTTCAGATTTTGTGTTGATTTTAATATCGCAATCTAGTATATTATCATCTTCTTTTGGTTAAATGCTGTGATATTATCATCTTCTTCTGAGAATTAGTTAAGATTTTAAGCATTTTTTAGGGTAGAGAATCCAGGAAGTCCTGATTCAGAGGTTTAGCTTGATGCTCCTGTTTTTCACCTCATCTTTGTGTTAGATTTTGATTGTTATATGAAGGTTATTGGTTTCTGTTGCTATCCTTGATACGACTGCAAAACCGAAGCATTGCTGTTATTCGAAATTGGAAGGCCTTTAATCACCATTGTTCGACTGTAACTAAGATGATGGTGACAATTTCATGTGTATGCTACCTGGTTTAACGGGGTGATATCCGTGTGTGTTTGATACTGGTATGCGCGATTTCTTTTAAAGTTCTTTCATATAGTCTCAAGTATGAAATAAGTTTGTACCTCCACCAGCTTTAGAATGACTATGTCTATGATATCAAGAAGCTTTTTCAGGCTTTAGATTGTTGGTAAATTGAACATATAAGGTTCAATATACATTTGAATGGAAGAAATGGACTACTTTCTCTGCATTAAACATGGCATATATGGTGTAGGAAATTATAGGCATAATGCACACAAATTTTATTCCAGGCACAGGGCAAATATAAAGGTGTCAAGAATTCATAAAGGAAACCCTACAATTACAGGATACATACGTCTCTTTTACAGGGTATAAAGGTGCCATTGCCAATCTTTGAATCTATTCAATTCCAGCAATCTTCTTTTTCAGTTCCTCGATATCGGTAGCTAGTTCTTTCCTGCTTGACTGAAGAAATAAGATGTTAGCAAATTGTTCAGTGCACATATATGATACTTCTTCCCCTATACATAGTCTGAAAACCAATAAGCTATTAATTGCAATTATGCAACTCTTCTTAAGTTGAATACCACCTCCAACATAAGCTGAATTTAAGATTTCGAACCGGTAACTCTCAAAGGTTGGTTCGAAATCATGACATACATCATTATCTCTTTCTGCACTTGTTAATCTCCCTTTAGGGTTTTGTTAAAACAGTTGATTATCCACAATTAAGATTCATGGGAATACATTTATGTATAGAGACTTGATCTTACCTTGAAGAGAAGGTATCTATAGACAAACCATCCAGTATATCCAAGTCCAACCAACTCCATTATCTTTGGGAGCTGATAATCACAGAAATACATTGATTTCAAATTGGATTAGCAATTTAAGTGAAGGGTATGAACAAGTATTAGAGTGCAGCATTAAGAGTTTACTTACCAGAGGGACAGAGTTAATGGCACCAACAAGAGTAGATGATAGCCAAACAGCAACTATTGCCCCGCCACCATAAATAATAACAGTGGACTTGTTCTCAATTTTATCCCACTGGTAAACCACCAAAAGGAAGAGGCCAAATCAGTACTGAAGCAGGTTAAAAGAGCAAGAAATCGAATACTAGGATAATATAATGGGTGGAGCCTGGAGATATTGTTTGTTTGTCACCTTTTCTATCAAGTCTGAGAAAAGCTCCCCAGCATCAACGGAGGTCTCCTCCGTGGCTTTTGTCTGGAGCAAAGGAAACCTCCGGGATTCTGTTTAAGAAATGTACATATTCTCAAAGCTACAAACAGATCTATTTGGATAAAATCAAATGAAAAGGAAGAGCGCACATGCAAGTCTCGCAAGCCAGTGTTGATGTTAACAACAGTACCTGGAATTAGCTTAACGGACGAGGAAAACGGAGCGCCGGAAACGCGGGGAGGGAGGAGCGGCAAGGCAGAACAGCGGGTGGTTCTAACGGCCGTGGGAACACGTGGAATCAAAACGGCGGTGGCCGCCATGGAAGATGCTGCTGCTGCCGCCATTTCTCTCAAAAAATAAAACTATCGGTGTTTTCAGGTAAGAGGCCGGTTGAACGCTACAAATCCTACCCTTTGATGCCTTACTTTTCAATCTTTTTCCCCGCTTCTTTTTTCGTTTCCCGATTTGTTTTTGTTTGAATTTACCAAAAAAAAAAAAAAAACAGAGGCGTTAGCTAGCGTTGTTGTGATGGGCGCGTTAGCGAATGGAGTGAAGGACACGTGGATAAGATTAATAATGGAGGATTGTGATTGGTTGATTCCTATCTATCTGAAATCTGGTTTTGAGGAATTTCATAAGTTTGGTGGACCTAACTTATCCAAAAGAGACTTTTGGTTCCATAGCCAAATGGGCTCACTAACAGGCTTTTGGTTGCAAAACCATGACCCATTGGAATGTTTGTTGAACCAGAGTAATTCGGCTTGTACTATTTTACCTGCGCATAGCTTCAGAAATACCCTACCACACAGTTATATTACACCAAAAACTTATTTTAAATACATATCTAGAAAAATAGCCCCACATACTATTATTTAAAAAAATGATCTCCAAATCTATCACGAATGAAGAACTTGTGTTTTGGGGATCGCGAGACACGACCTCGCGCTACACAGAGAGCAAGTTCCACATATGTGGCAACACTTTTCAGAATAATGAACTTTACGGAAACTCGCGTTCTGCAAAACGCGAGTTCCCCGAGAATTTGAAGAGGCGGCTGAATTTATCGTGGGGAACTCGCTTTCTGCAAATCTGGATGGAAGAACAAGAGTCGATATGCATGTCCGAGCAATATTTTGAGCTTATTAATCGTATATTTTTAGTAAACATTCAGTTTGGGTTCATAGTACTGGAACGTGTCTTTCATTTGACACCAATATGACCCAATTCGGTCCGTTCTAAACCGACTAAAATTCGCGTCGAAAACGATATCGTAGCTTGTTTTGTGAATGAATGAATGAAAGTATAAGATGGCCTCATAGGCTCTTTCTGCCAAATTTTCGGGGGTTTTAATCAGAGAATTATCACAATTTTTGACCTTGCAAGCATTGTAGTGGAACGTGTCTTCTACTTCAGACAGATATTGGCACGCACGATATATGGAGAAAGGTATAAAATTTGCCTTAAAAATGGTTCCAAAGCGTGGTTTTCTGCAACAACGACAAGCCGGAAAAGAGAATTTTCAAAACGAATAAGACTAAATTTTAAAACGAATAAGACTTGGTTAATACGAGGGCCCGAGCAATTAGGACACTTGTTCATTGTGTGTCCAGGATTTTTACATATATTGTAATGTTTCTTTTTTCCGGATTTTTTTCTCTATGTTCGACCAGATCCTCGACACAGTAAATTCGTGTCGATCGTGGACGTCCCTTTTCTCTTATTAGTGCTGGATCTGGGCGCATGGTCGGTTCAGCGTCAACGACATAAGGATCAATTTCATTTCCGATGGGAGAAAACTCTTTTTCATAAACCTTGAATATCGTTTCGAGTAAGTATACCGGATCAAGCAATCTCATGTAGTTAATCTGTTGATTTGAACAAGCAGCAATGGCGTGTGCGCATGAGTATTTGAATGTTTGCAGTCGTAGGTTTTTTTCTTAAGATCTACTACGTACGCGTTGTGTTGTATGCCTTCCAACGACCTGAAAAATTCTGAAACACGGAATAAATGTCTTTCTCGCGAAAAGAGAGTTGCAGTCATCCCATTTGCATGACGCACTTCAATTTGCAATTTTTTGCAAAAAGTCCGGGTGGACTTTGTGGCCACCTGCCATATACTCAGTTACTTGCCTTCCCAAGTTTGCAAATAAGGTAGCCAAACGATAGTATGTCGCTTTGACAACTGAAGTGATAGGTAAATGTCGCACTCCCTTGAGTGCTGAGTTGAACGCCTCAGCAAAGTTCGTTGTCATGTTACCATATCGTTTACCCCTGTCATATGATCTAAGCCATTTTTCCATTGGGATTTTGTCAAGGTAGTCCGCGCCATCTTTATTTTTGGCTCTTAGTTCTTTGAACATGTAATCTACCTCATGTACGTAATGCGAGTTGCTTAGGGAATGACAGTTGAATAGTTAGGGGCGAACAACACATGCAAAGATTTCGTAAATAAAAATGACCTAAAAGACGTACCCATTCGAAGCACAAGAGCACGTTCATCATGGTCCTTGAACTGCTGCAAGTAGTTCGCTGCAATGTGTCGCAAGCAGTAACGGTGGTAAATGTAGGGAGGCTTCCAAGAATCGCCCAAACGTTCTATTGCCCACAAGATCACTGTGCCTCTGTCGGAAATAAGACATATCCCATCAACTCTTGCCCGCATTACAGGAGAAAGAACATGTTTCTGTAGGTTCTTAAGGAAGAACACACAAGACTCGAGATCCTTCTTTTCGACAATTGTGAATGCTACAGGCACGATTTTCCGATTTTCGTCTTGTGCAACAGCCAGAAGTAAGACCTGTGTATATTTCTCGTACAACCATGTATCGTCAATTTGAACCATCAGTTTACAGTGCTTGAATGCATTAATGCACTTGGGGAATGTCCAAAATAGTCGGTGGAATCGACAAGCACTTCGAACGACACGATCATTTTCGTATGCCAGAACCATATGAAGTTCGAAAACTATTATGGGTATGTGTTTCTACATCAGGTTTAGCCACGGGCGCAACTCATTGTAAGATTCCTCCCATTAGCCAAACAGTTTTCTACGGATTGGTTCTTTGCATACCATGCTTTATGGTATTCAGGACAGTAGCGGTGGACCTGTTGAGTTGTAGCTTGAGAGACGCGAACCGTCACCCAGGGATTTGCTTTTACCAGTGACATGAAGGTGTTGCAAAGGACGTGCACATCCAGGTTCTTGTGATCCTGACTTAGTCTAGTAATGGTGCATGTATGGGGCTTTTCTAGTTTTGTGATTCTCCACATGCCGCCCACCTTCTTCAATTGAGATACATAAATTTTCCACTAACATCCTTGATTCTTGTGGTTACACACCGCCTTGTAGAAACTCGCTTGGGTTTTCTCCACATTCGTCGTAACAGCATGGCAAATGTTGTACTACTTAATTGCGGCCACCGCTAGTTCTTTTGTAAGAAACGTCATCCCAATGGCCAGTTCACCATCAACACGGTTGATTCTGCCGTCAATTATTTGGTATTGTGAAAATTCTGGAATGTCCAACGCATCCATATCAACCGTCGTGAAGTGGGATGGTGGCTGGTAATAAGAAATAGGTGTGGCCGATACTGGACTCCGTATGGTAATCTGAAAATTTATTTCTAGTTATTCATATTATTTCGATAATCAAATTTCATAACTAACGTTCAAATAAATTTTTTCAGTTCATGTGAACTCCGTACGCTAGTCTTGCGATTCACCAGATTTCCTCGTCAGACATTGTGCAGTCCTCTCATGAATGGTTGCTGCGAGTGCTACTCATCAACTACGAAATTGTTGAGTGGCATCCTACAAACCGGGTTCTGCGACAATTTGGGTACATCCAAGTGGTTCTGCATCTGCCACCTAATTTGGACGAATTACATCAGTTGATGCGGCAGGGGAAGATAGAAATTCATTGGGGCCATCATTACGCTGACTGGGTCCAGCAATTGATGGACCGATATGGCTGTCGACCGCCCATCCTCGTACCCATTGTGGATTAGGCCATGTCCGTCACTTTCGATTATTTTCAGTGGTACCTCCATAATGGGAAGCCACATATACTTACTATAGAGGAGTGCGAGCAAGAAATTGAGGCGCCTCCCCAAAATCGCACACGCACCCAACGTCGAGCCAGCCAGAGCTAGTCGAGGCAACACGATCCAAGACCATGAACTAACACTACATGGCATCGCCTTCTTGAACAGCGTTTTAGAATTTCAGTGGTCCTTCCACGTTTCAGCATATGAGGCCTCCACTCGAGTTCGGCTTCTCAGATGTCTATCGTCCCTCCATGCCGATGAGTGGTTCTCCGGTGATCGATGTCCCACCGTTGGCATCACAGTTCGACTACAACATTGTCCAACATACGTCGTCGGGTAGCTTGTTCTCCACCCGCCCCGGTCCCAGTAGGAGTTTGTGTTTCGAGGACAACTTTGAAGCCGATGATGATGATGATGATGATGCTGCTGCTAATGATGATGATGAGAACGACCCTGGAGCACATGACATTTGGAGGAATCCGCCACGAGATCGTCGTGCACCCCGCTGCGGAATGGGCGGAGATAGACATCATTAGAGCTTTTTTTCAAATTTATATTTAATTATGTTTTTATTATATTTATGAAAGATGTAATTACATAATTTTAATTTTCTTTAGTAATTTTTTATATTTTTTTTCTTCTAATTTATAGTTAATTTTGCTTTTTTTATTACTATTATTCAATTAATAAACCAAGCCTACCACGTCTTTTTAAAGGCAAATTCATTAAAAAACAAACTAGGATACCGTTTTTAAGCGAATTTAGGCTGGTTTAGAATGGACGGAAATTGCCCATATTGGTGCCATATGAAAGAGAATTTTCAGTACTACGAACCCAAACTGAATTTTTACTAAAAATATATGATTAATAAGCTCGAAATATTGCTCGAACATGCCTCTTCATATTCTGGGGAAAATCATGTTTCGCAGAATGTGAATTTCCGTAAAGTTCGTTATTCTGAAAAGTGTTGCAACATATGTGGAACTCACTCTCTGTGTAGCACGAGGTCGTGTCTCGCGATCCCCAGAACGCGAATTCTTCATACATGGCAGATTTAAGGGTCATTTTTCTAAATAATAGTCTGCGGGGGCATTTTTCTAGATATTTATTTAAAATGAGTTTTTGGTGTAATATAGCCCTAATACACCTCCATATTTAGCAAACTTTGAAGTTGGCCAACTACAAACAGTTCTTCCGGAGATAGGCTATTCTGAAGGTCGATATTATAAGAATCTATAAGTTATAAGGAGAGCAAATACAGCCGTACGCTACTGCACGACGTCAACTTGGCCAACATACAAAGCCTAATACTTGAAAATTGGGACTATCTCTGCTAGCCCATCTAAAGAATGTCACAGGATCTCAATAGTACTAGAGAGGGTTATAAATATTCACGCCCCCAATAAGAGAGACTAAGAGCTGAAATGGACATAATGTGCCTTCAGGGCAGGTGAATGATCATCAGTCCTGGAGAGGACGGAATTAGGTTGGGGTAGTTGATTTTTGGGTTGGGGTTAGAATCGAAATGGTAAAAGAAACCCAACCCATTCCCGCCATGTGGCCATCCCAACCTGAAATTCAAACCCTGGCCTTTAGGCTACTCGACAAGCACGCTAACCACTAAACTATATCTAACGCAGGGAACCCAGGCCTTTAGGATATTTGACGATTCACAAAAAGGTGTATTGTCCTATATTTTGCAGCTAGGATTCGAATCTAACCATTTCAAAACTTAATAAACCCTACTGCTCTACAACTACTTTATTATATTAATGTTATTTTCGTATTAAATCACAGCTCAATTGATTAAATTCAAAATCTAAAATGTAATCAATTGGACCTTCAATTCATTTTTTACACTTTGAATGTTTATTTTAAAAGATAATTTTTTAAAGGTTATGTAATTAATTACATTACTAAGGGTTGTCAATAACAATTTTTTTTTTTAAATGAGATGTGAAAAAAGGGCATAGCGGCTTTGTTTTAATTCACTTCATTAAATGAGAACAGAATAGATAAAGGGAAGTAATTAATCTCACAACAATGTCCAATCCAGGAATATAGTGATGAACAAATACTAATACTATAAAATAAAAAGGAAGACCCAAAAACCAATCCTAAGCAGAAATGAAAATGCAAAAAAGAATTGCCTCCTCGGTCGCTTCAAACTTCCATGCACGTCAACTGCGAATGTCGATCCTGCACATCAAATAATGATATACTTTTAACTGAATTAATAATATGTCCATTTCGTTAAAAATAAAAGATAAATCAGTTTTAAGCACTTGAATTTGAGTGTATCATATAACACAGCGTTCAGTGTCATGTCATAAAAAGATTAAAATTTGAAACAAAAAACTCGAAGTTATGAAGTAAAAAATTGAAGGACTAAAACAAAAAAATATCAAATTCATGTACTAAAAAATTATTTATCCGTAAAATAATGAGAAGTTTTAACATTGGGTTTACCATCTTAAGGTGTGGGTGACGCAGTTAGGCGCATCACCGCCTTCAAGCTGTTTCATGGTGATTCCCTTGCAATTAATGGTAACCCCCAACATGCCGGTCTTCAATCCCCCGAAACTCACTCCGACTTTCGTCTTAGCCGCCACGTTCACCGCCAAGCTCTTGGCTTTGTACCCAGCCAGAAGCCTATTCGCCACCGCATCATCCACTTGCTTGTTGCTCGCCTTCGTCTCCACTTTCAAACTCGTCGTGCTTTGTTTTTTCGAAGTGAACTTGGGCATCTTCGTCGTTCCCAACTCAATCTCGTCCCCACCTTCTCCAACGCTGACGTCGACCACCGTGTCGCCGTAATAATACGTCATCCTCCCGTTGGGGTTCTTCACTTCGATTACCGTCGTCGTCGCGGAGTCAAGGTGGGTTCCGTCGAAATTTTCTGTGACGTTGAAGCTGGAGATTTGGAATGATTTGACGTGGAAGCCCGGCAACTTGGGGTTGAAAAAAAAGAAGAAAACGGCAGCAAAGATGAGGAGGAGGGCGATAAGGAGGGAGAAGAAGATGCAGCAAAAGCAACAACAAACACGACAGCAACTGCTCTTTTTCTTCTTGGGTCGGAACGAAGGCGGCAGAACCGGCTTTCGCGGTGGCGGTCTGAACCCAGGGTGGATGGCCGGAGAGTTTGGGTCTTGGTATCCCGGTGGCTTATTGAGGGCGGATGGAAATGCAGATTCGGACATTGCTTTTGTGATCGAATGAGAAAGAAAGAAGAGAAGAAAGAATTTAAGGAAAACGCAGAGAGTTGGGTGAGGAGTGAGGAGAGGAGGTAAAATTGCGAGAAAAGTGAGTAAAGTAGCAACTAACAATATAAAAACGAAAATGGAAAGATTGTCAGCAGTTCCTGCCTGATTTTAGCCGCCGACGCCGAGATTCAAGCGCAGCGTCTTAATTTTTCTAGTTTCGACTTTGTTCCTGTTTAATGAATAACAGCTAACTTACTATGTATGTTTTCCTTGCTTTGGATTTCAGAGAAATGGCCGCGGAAGCCTAACACTTCTAAGTTCTAACTGACTGCCAGTGCCGCCGGATTTACCTTTTTGCGGTTAGGAAAACCTACTTTCCGGTTCATCCCATGAAAATCTAAACAATTTCAGGTACACAACCATGCATGTCTTGTACACACCACGAAACGATTTGGTGTTTATGTATTCTCTCAAAACTACTCATTATATAAGGGTTGGAATTCATTTGCATCTCCGGCCTCTTTTTTTGTCCTATGTTAAAAATTAATAAAGTTGTAGAGTTTAAAGAGTAGTAATAGAGTTTAATTTTTATAGCTTTAGGTTTATAGTTTAAAATTTAATTGTTTAGTATTTAATATAAAAAAAAGTACTGAAAAAGGAATGAAAATCTTTTTGTTAATAAGAGGCCGAAAACCATTACATCATAAACTTATAAGAGCGTAAATAGGTCGGACCATGAACGTCACGACTAAGCGAAGGATCAAGAACCGGAGGAACTTCTAAGAAGATGTATATGAAACCATCACTATTTGTAGGGAGCTTGACAAAAGAATCGACAGAGAAGGGCGTGAGGATTTGGGATGGTAATGGATCTAATTTGGAAAGTTTAAGTTCTATTCAATTAACAATCAGATTTTAAAAAAAAAATTAAGTTTGAATTCAAGTCCGATCTAATAAAATATTTAAAATTCAAATCCAAATTCGAAAGTCTGAATCCAATTTATTTTTCATTTTTTAAAGTAACAACTCAAACAAAATCTTTAATAAAAATAACAAATAATTTCCATCAAACGAATCAAGGTGATTAAAGGTGAATAATTACCTGTTTAAAATCTGGAATTCTGAATTTGGAGAAGATAGATACCCAATAACGATTCCACGATGTCGATTCCTAAGCCGCAACGATAACGCTTCGACCTCTATGTAGTTTACCCAGTTGAAACGAGCATATAAAACTCTCTAAACTATTTAGGGTTTTTTTTCTCCAAAAAGCATTAATGATTGCTAGATTTCTCGTGCCTTAATATAATCTTTGTAATCCTAATATATAATCCTACTTTAACTTTAAGGGTAAAATACAAAAATAATGACTCAACTTTTGCCTCTCTCCTATTTTACTCACTCATCTTTAAATTGAGTCGATTTAATGACTCAACTTTTAACATTGGATTTTTATCATCACCCAACCGTTATATTATGGATGACGTTAGTGACGTGGCTTTTTTTATTGATTTGACCGCCACATAAGCACACACGTGTTAAAAACAGAATAAATACAAAAAAAAAAACTGCAAAGAAAAGAAAAGGAAGAGCTGCTCCCCATTCCCTCTATTTCCTTTCTCTTTTTCTTTAGTTTCTCTCTTGCTTTACCAACTTAGCTCTCTCCTCTATGGCAATATCAGCCTCAAAGCTAGTATTCTTCTGAGGATTTCAGACATATGTGACAAATTCAAAGTTTCACCAGAAAAACACACATGGGAAGATCTCATTATTTTTATAATATTTTGGGGACAAAGGAAGGGGGATATTTGATTATGAAAGGTGTACAACAACAGCGGCGGCGGCAAGAGATGCTTGGGGAAGATCTGCATGCAGGCGGTGGAAATGAAGGAAACCGTTCGGGTTTTGAAGGTGGTGGTGAAGAAAGAGAGATCTGGTTTGATAGTAGGCAGCATCAAGATGACGAGTTGCTCGATGTTAACGATGCTTCGATTTTCTATGTCGATTTCCCTCCGCTACCTGATTTCCCTTGCATGTCGTCGTCGTCTTCTTCTTCGTCGACTCCGACACCCGTCAAGGCTATTGCAAGTTCCTCCTCGGCTTCCACAGCTTCGTCTTCCGCGGCTTCTTGGGCGGTTTTGAAGTTGGATGCTGATGAAGATATGAAGAGAAAGAAAATTGCGCTAGACTATGCATGCGGCTCCGGTGCTGACTGCAACCCTTTACAGTCCGACGGGCTTTGTTTTCTCCCGAATACCATCCAGGCTCATGCTTCTTATGCTTTCAATAGCTATTACCAGCGTCGAGCAATGGCGCCCGGTTCTTGCGACTTTGCTGGCACTGGCACTGTTGCCAAAACTGACCCCAGTTTATTCTTTAAAAACCTTCAACTTTCTTTTTTTTCATTTTTTGAATGGTTTTTACGATTGGGTGTTTGCTCATTTCATCATGGTTTTTCAGGTTATGGATCTTGCATCTACCATCTTCTCAAAGGTATGCATATTTGCTTTTTTCCTATTGAAACAATGATACATTTGCTCTTCTTTTACTGGGTAGCTTTAGAAGGAATTTGCTCTGATTTTTTAAGTTTCACGCATTTTTTTGATAAATTTTTTCCCTATATACAGTCACTCTTAGTACTGGTAAATAATTGCTGAGATTTAAATCATATAAACAAAGTTGAATCAACTCTGCCATTGATGAAAAAGCAATGGTAATGGCTTTATTTGGATAATATAACACTGGCAATCTGGCATGGGAGTAGTAATTCCGATGCCTACATAGCGTGAAGGTTGGGTTTTGTGCAACCAATACTCATATATACATGGCTTGATCAACATCTAACGTAGCAAAAGCATACAAACCCTAAGGGCTGGGGAAGACAGCCGCCATTTATGGCACCTTCCAATTCCCTGCATCGTCGGTCGCAAAGCAGACTGCTCGTACAATAATCAAGCGATCTCGTACTTCGCCTCGTGCAAAGCTGTGCTTCCGCCATTTGCGTCCTTGTTGATCCACAAAACAGTTAATCACTAATCAATCAGATTAAGACCCAAAGATTAGAAGCTCAATAAGGTAATGATCGGTGCTGAGTATGTTATGATTTTGACCTTTTATTCCACAGATATTTTATACAATCAATCACTTCTCGCCTCGGCAACCACAAGTAACGTTATGCAATCGAAAGCACTTCCAATTATCGTAATTTAAACTCCTAAGATGGTGCTTACCGGAGTAAACCAGGAGCGGGAGGGTGAGGATGAAGGAAAAGCAAAGGAAAGTGTAGTTGGGGAGACCAACAAATAGTTTAGCCATTACAGGTTTGCCGGAGGGATTGCTACACTGGGGTCAAATCAATAAAAAAAGCCACGTCACTAACGGCATCCATAATATAACGGTTGGGTGATGATAAAAACCCAATGTTAAAAGTTGAGTCATTAAATCGATTCAATTTAAAGATGAGTGAGTAAAATAGGAGAGAGGCAAAAGTTGAGTCATTATTTTTGTATTTTACCCTAACTTTAATTAGAATTTTAATATATATATATAGATATATATATGATCCATTGTAAAACTCTTTAAATTTTCCACGTTTTTTGGACCGTTGGATGAGTGAAACGAATAGATGAGATTAACAATAAATATGTGAAGATTATCACTTGAAAAAAAAGAGTAAGGAGTTAATCTGAGCCATTCATTCCCCCATCTAACGATCCAAAAAACGTGAAAAACTTAAATAGTTTTACATTGTGTAAGTTGATCATAACTCATATATATATAATCTCAATTTAACTTAATTAGGATTTCAATATATATCTATATTTTTTAAATTTAAGAGTTTTAAATGTTTTTATTCGGATTCATATATGGATCGGACTCCGATCGAATATGGATTTGGAACGGATTTAAATCGGATCATGGCAATGTCCATATCCGATCCACCTCCTATTAGGACTCAGACCTTTTTTCGAATTCAAATTTTGACTTTTTTCGATTGAATTTAGATCATATTTTTTCTTTAGATCGATTTGAATTCAAATTATATTGTAATCCCTAGTGTGAATTTTTGTCCACTCTGAAATTGTAATAACATTTTTGTATGATCAATATCTTAATAATTTGGCTTGTATTCGATATTTCATTCAAATGCGTTAGGAAAATTCTACAACGTGCGACGAACACCGATGAACACCACTAATGATGAACACCGATGAACACCATTAAATTAATTAATAAAAATTTAAAATTTTAAGGACCCATCATACAATTAATAATTATTTTTAAAAATTCAATTAAATTATTTTTATATATTAAAATTTTATTTTTTTAAATAAGGGTAAACTATATATTTAATACTTCACTTATTTCCGTATTTCTATTGAACCCTCATTATTTAAATATTATTTCAATTTGACTCTATTCTTTATAAAAAATATTTTAACCCTTAACCCTCAACCTAAAACCCTAAACTATTAAACCTTAAACCCTTAAACTCTTAAACATATACCCTAAATCATATACCATTAAAAATAATTTCACCATCATCGATTCAATTCAATTCAATGATTTGTTGAATTCTGCTAAAAAAATCAATTAAATTATTTTTTACATATATCAAAATTAATTAAACCCGAATCTCTTAGAATTAACATTATCATCTTATTGGCGAAACCCCCATTATACAGCGGTTAAATTCAATTCAATGATTATATGTCCTGCTCAGTGTTCTTGTTGTGAAACTTTTTATCAATATTTAATGGTCAGTCTAATTACAGTTATTTTTTAATTTCCCTTCGATACGATGCTAATTCTAGTTATCTAAAAAATCAAATACGGAACAATCTACATATCTTGTCTAGTTGAATCAATCATCACCCGAAAATGTCATATTTCTAATGAATTTTTACTGTCCATGTAAATGTACTATCGGCGGATACGAATTTTTTTAAGTTTAGGCTTGTAGTTTAAAATTTAAGGTCTAAAATTTAGTTTAAGATTTACTGTCCATTAAATTGTTCCGAGCATCAGCGAGACGACGACGGTATAGAAGAATTTAACCACTGTATATTGGGGGTTTCGCCAATAAGATGATAATGTTAATTTTAGGAGATTCGAGTTTAATTAATTTTGATATATGTAAAAAATAATTTAATTGAATTTTTTAGCAGAATTCAACAAATCATTGAATTGAATTGAATCGATGATGGTGAAATTATTTTTAATGGTATATGATTTAGGGTATATGTTTAAGAGTTTAAGGTTTAATAGTTTAGGGTTTTAAGTTGAGGGTTAAGGGTTAAATTATTTTTTTATAAAGAATAGAGTTAAATTGAAATAATATTTAAATAATGAGGGTTCAATAGAAATACGAAAATAAGTGAGGTACTAAATATATAGTTTACCCTTATTAAATAAAATAAAATTTTAATATATAAAAATAATTTAATTGAATTTTTAAAAATAATTATTAATTGTACGATGGGTCCTTAAAATTTTAAATCTTTATTAATTAATTTAATGGTGTTCATCGGTGTTCATCATTAGTGGTGTTCATCGGTGTTCGTCGCACGTGATAGACTCATCCAATGCGTTATGTATGTTTTTTTGGGATAAAGTGGAAATATAACGTTGTCTAAACTCTAAACCATCTCTATCAAACTACCCTTTTTGTGTAAATGAAAAAATGTTTAACTATTTGCTGAAAGTAAAAATATTGAATTCTAATATATATGGACAAAGGTAATTTTTTAATATAATAGAGATATTATATTAATTAAAAATTTTACAATGCATAATAAATATATAATAATTAGATTGTTAAAACATAAAAATTAAGAAGTTATAAAAATATGCAAAACTATTTATATTTACAATACTACTAAGTATAAGTTATAATATGTTCAAATAAAGTTTAACCCTTGACTCAATTGAATGAGGGGTTAATGTTTTCAAATATGTTCAAATAAGAAATTAACATTTTTAAAGTTACTCAAACGATAGTTGGTTTGATTAATTTGATGGTGTAGTGTTATTTTTAGTATAATGTAAAATTTAGCCTCTGACACCTTAATTATTTTTTAATCGCCTTAGCCTTCAACCATCGATATTTATTTAAAATATTTTTTATGTAAAAGTTAGTTTAATTGTAAAAATTTAACGATGCTAACGTGACAATTCGCGCGATACTCCACGCATCTTTCATTGATGAGTTGGATATTTTAAAAATAAGCTTCTTTATGAAATTTTAATATATTTATGTATTTTTGAATTTTTTAGGTATACATGGATTGTAAAGTGAGCTATCACATAAACAATATCAAAATTTAATGTCCCACAATTTTTTTTGTCTAAGAATCTATAACTTGACTAAATTTTAAAGATTAAAGATCCAAATGATTAAAAAAACAAAGTGATAAAATGAGTAAACGTTTGGGGGTTAAATTTGCTATTAAAAAGAAAAAAATATTTTTAAAAATATTAAGTTTTTATTTGAGCATATTCAAAATATTTAACCGTTTGAATTTTGAAAGATTGAAGCCCTGATTGGTAATTAGCGGATAACTAATAGCGAATAGCGGATTGCATTAGCTGATTTGACTAGCGGATTGTATTATCTGATTGTATAAAAGTGTTTGATAAAATTAACTGATAGTTGTTAGATTATTTAGAAAAGTAAAATGACATATAAGGACATGTTTATATTCAATACTTGTTTGAATAGTTTATTAGTTATCAATGTTTTGTATCTAATTATTATTAATTAGATCTATAAAATTATTTTTAATATAACTTTTCTAAACATATTCAAATGATTTATATATTAATTTATTATTTATATAATTATTTTAATATAATTTAATAAATAAATAAATTTAAATACACATATAAATATGAGATAATGAAAAGAAAAAAAGTAAATAGGATTAACTTATAAATAGGGTGAGAAAATATTTAATTTAGGTTATTTTGAGATTTTTTGTAATTGGTAAGGGTAAAAGAGTCTTTACAACTCTAATATCAAACCTCTAATATCAAAAAGTTCCTATTATGAGCTTTATCAAAATTAGTGGTTTCACCCCAATCTGGTCTTTCAATCCGCTATTTACTAAACAACAATATTAGCGGATTTGACTGGTCAAACCTCTAATTATGCCTCAAACCTCTCTTTACCAAACATGATCTGGATAATTTCTTAATTATCTCTTCTTGATTATCACGAAAGATTAAATCCTTATAGGAACAACATCTAAAAGATTAAGCTTAATATTTACCTATAAAGTAAAATCGCAAATTAATTTATTAATAGTACTATAAGATCAAATAGGACAAAGTATAGCTCAACCTTTGTTTTGAGTTTGACGTTTATTGTTAAATACTCAGCATGGGGCTGCTGCTAATCTGAAAGATCAAAATCACATCTTAATTAATTATTGACTTTTTTTCTGTCTATATGAACCAATTATTTTTGGTACTCCCCTCTCTAGTTATAGGTGAAGTCATAAAACGAGATGGAATACAATGTATGTACTTTCCACGTTGGTTTCATATGGAGTTTTAGACTTCTCTTTTCATGCTACTCTAGCGGTTGGTATTTGAGTTTTTATATCATTCTGTATTTAAAAATTTTGGTGATTTCTTTAAGAAAATAACCTCAGTACACAGGCCATATTGTAAACTAAAGTTTATACAAGCTTTTTAGTTTTAAGGGTTATGGGTTATAATGTTTAGAATTTAAGGTTAGTATTTATAATTTAAAATTTAGAGTTTGTGGTTTAGTTTTTTAGAGTACATGTTTAGTAATTTAAGATTTTAGTTTATAGTATAAATATGCAAGCTTGTGTAAAATAAAACAGCTTGTGTATCAAAATTAAACCTTTTTTTTTGTTATATACGCATGTCTGTCTTACGGTCCATGTTCGGGGTGTGACGTTGCCCCTCCCAACAATGTTGTCTCCAAGGTTCAAACATGCATCCTCTCATTGGGAGTGCAACGTGCCTTATCAATACACGCAACACTCGTTGGCAGTGGCGGAACTTGGAGTAAAAGTTTGAGGGGGCCAACTTAAAGTTTTTTTTTTTAAAAAATGGGGATTAAACATAAAAATTAAAAAAAAATTGAGGGTTTAACGAAAAAATTTAATAACTTTGAGAGATTTAACAAAAAATAAAATTTTGAGAGAAAATTTAATTTTAAAATTTTCAAAATTTTGAAGCTTAATATAAATTTTTAAAAATTTTGAGGGAGACAAATTAAAATTTTAAAAAAATTTAGGGACAAAATTAAAATTACTCAAAATTTTGGGGGGCCATAGCCCGCAGATCCCTTAAAACATCCGCCTATGCTCGTTAGTAATTAAACCCTATCTTTAATATATGTTCAATTTTATTATTAACCATCAACATAAAAATATAAAAACCTAAAATAAAATTTTAGCAACTATATTTATAGTTTTTATTTACATGAATCGTAATATTTAAAATAAAAAAAATAATCATTGATCGAACAATATAAATTTTCAATTATTTAATTTTTACAGTTTTTAAGGACAAATCTTGATGGAAAAAAAAACTGTATACATGAAAGACTAAGAATATTTTAACTTTTATATGGCTGCTAGAAAAATAATTGACAACAAAACAAAACGAAAGTTTTTTTTTTTAGAAAATGCTGGTGTGATGCAAGGATGTGCATCTGTTCAATTTTCTTTTAGCTTTTTTTTCAAGGAAGACACACACAGCATACAATACTGATGCTCGATTTCGAGTCCCAAGGGATGATGAACATCAACCTTTGCCACCAGGACACAAGGGGATGAGCAAACAAAACGAAAGTTAGCAGCGAAACAATAGTTTTCAAATAAATATAATATAAGAACTCAATGTCTCACAATTAAACTTTAAAAACTAAATTTTAACATTTATTCCACACAGACAATATTTTTTTCCACAAATAAACTTTTTATGTTATGTGTCTAGAAAAAGTAAATCCTAAAACCTAAATAAAACACATAACGATTTTAAAAGTTAGGAAAAAACTCCACTACTGTATGAAATAATTTCTCTAATTTTAAATAGAAACTTTTGGCATTTTAAATTCGTCAAAAATACAATTGGTAAGAAAATCGATTTTTTTCCTTGAAAATATTGTCCATCAGCAAAAAAAAAAATTAAAAAAATTTCTACGAATTTTATTTGTCTCAATCCAAACGAAACCCTTAATAAGGTGAAAAAAATAAGTGATAGCAAACCAAACTATCAAACAGATTGTTCCGCTATCTAGATATGGTTACATCGGTAAACGATCATCAAAGGGAATCAAACTTTCTATGACCACCGAAAAATTCACATTAGAAAACAAGAGTCGTAAGGATATCTGTACGAGCACCAAACGATCATAAAGATATGCGAAACCGTGCCAAACGGCAGAAGAAGCGTATCACAAAAACAAAAGAAAACGTGCCACAAAAGTAGAGAAGAACGTGCAACAAAGGCAAAGAAGAACGTGCCACAAGAGTATAGATTCTTATTAAAATAAGGATAAACTCAAACATAATAAATAAATACAAAAAATAATGAACACCGACAATTGACAACTAACACCTAAATTGATGCCGTCCTGGCTAAACTATGAACGAAAAGAAGAACAAGCGACGCTGGTCGAAAGAACATCAAGCTAGGGTTTTTTCTATTAAGCAATGACTTTTTCTAAACTCTTTTATTTCCACATACAAGTGCAAGGAATTGCCTCAGTTATAGATTTTTTATTGTGGTAGCTTACAACTCTTGAAATTTACATTCTCATTATCAATTTTCCGGCTACCAAAATTAATGCCTAACTTTCCCTCAATTTTTACTATTATTTCTTTTGAACAATTTTTACCTATGGAGGAGAAGCGAAATTTTGCTCCTACTGGTTTTGAGCCCACAACCTAGAGAAAGGGGAGGGTGTTGGTAATACTTAAGGTAAGAACCAAAGGTAAAAGCCTATATCCCACATGGGTTGAGAAAAAGGCTTGTGAAAGGTATTTATACCTAAGTTTCTCCTTTATCTTGTTGAGTGAGAAAGAACAAGGGATATCCTCGTGCGCTGCTGCCGTCGGGCTTGGGCTCAGGTAACATGTGTCTTTGACACGTCCGCATGCGAATATTATCTTTTTGGAGAAAATTCATAAGGAATTTTCTTAAGAATAAAGAAAGAATTTTTCTACTTATTTATAGGCTCTAAAAACTGTTCGAATTCGGAATTTATTTTTTAATTAAATTCGAATCAGAACATTTTAATCCAGTTGAGCAGTATGCTGATTTGTTCGAATTTAAACATTCTGTTTAAATTTCGAACTGTGATGAATTTAGACTGTTTTCCAATCAAATTCATTTGTTTACAACAACTGTTACTGGATGTTAATTACAGATTTAATTTGCTGTTATAGAGAGCTATTATTGCAGATTAAATCTGTTGTTATGCAGATTAATATATGAATTAATTTGAACAGTAAAATGACGGTTCTGTCCATGGTTTTCAGCCTATAAATAGAGTTTTTTCATGTAGTCTAAGCATGCAAAAACACATACAACTTATCAAAAGCTCTCTATATTCCTTCATCGCCAGTAACTGCAATATCACCGTTGTTCACTCCGGTGTCGAGTGTACGACTCCCGGAGCGTCCGCGTTCACCTCGAGGGACAATCTGCTTGTAAAGCGACTACACTGATCGTGACAAAATTGTTTCTAAGGCAGTGGCCCACATACCACGACAAAGTTCAACTCGTTTTATTTTATGCTTTCTTTATTTTCCAGTCAGTGCTAACCAGATCTTTTGCAGTATTTCAAACCAACAATTTAGAAAATATTCTCATTCCGATTCTGCAAAATGGCATCCTCGTCTACACTGCTTAGCAAGCTCATCCCAGACCTGTCAAAGCTTGATGCGTTGAATGGTAGTAACTATCGAAGGTGGTCCCAACGCATCCTGATTTTCTTCGAGTAGTTGGACCTTGACTACGTGCTGCTCACCGAACCACCATCCGTGACTGCCACTACTGTTGTTGTCCCTGCCGACAACCAATGGCAGCATGATGCTACCACCGAAGCTATTGTTGTCGCCACCCTTGCCAAGTATGAGAAGGACAATAAGACGGTTCGTGGTTATCTCCTAAGTCACATGTCCAACAAACTTTTCGACATATACCTTAAAGAGAGAAGTGCAAAGGTGATCTGGGATTCGTTGGATACGAAGTACAATACCGATGACGCGGGGATAAAAAAATACGTCGTCGGTGAGTGGTTGAAATTCCAGATGGCCGACAACAAGCCGATCATGGACCAGGTCCATGATTACGAGAATCTTGTCGTGGATATCATCGCGGAAGGCATGCAGATGTGTGAGGCTCTGCAAGCAACTGTCCTGATCGAGAAGTTGCCTAAGTTCTGGTTCGATTATCACAACTCCCTCAAGCACATGAAAAGGGACATACCACTTCAGGAGCTGATCGGGCACATGAAAATTGAAGAGGCCAACCGATTGAAAGATAAGGTTACTAATAACTTTAGTCACTTATCATTTAAATCTAATTTAGTTGAGTCTAGTTGTCACATCCAAAAAAAAACCGGTCTAGTCGGAATTAAGTTCCGGTGACCGAATATTTTTTTTATCGATTAAATAATTTGTTCGATCTTATTTAGATTATTCGAGATAATTTATAAATCAAGGTCAAGTTCCAGCAAATTAATATTTTCATTTCGATTAAAGGTTGGTTCGATTGGGTATCCAAAATAGATTAAATAGTTAGTTTATTATTATTATTATTATTATTATTATTATATTTGGTGGATTGTCGTGTAAGGCATACCACTTGACAAATTGGTGTATATAATATTAGGCAAATTGGCCACTAAATCAACTAGTACAATTATTGAATAAACAAAGGGGTAGTGGGGGGAATAGTGACATCAAAAACTAGTATAAAAAGGGGGGGATGGATGAGTGAAATTACACGGCAAAATTGAAGGAAAAGATTAGTAGGATACGACCCAATATTTGATTGGTAGTCCGATATTTTCGATATAGTAATATCGAATTTCTGCCGACGACGGGGTAAGCTCAAATCTCTAGTTAGTTTAAGTTTCGGTATCGAGTTTGATTAATATTTATATATATATTCGATACTGTCTTATTATTTTAATTAATTTTTATCGTAGTACACGAGGTCGATTCAGATCAACTTTCAAGCCCAATAAATAAAAATAAAGCACCGGTCTGTCAAGGTGAGTGTAGATGCATTTGTCTCGGGTGACACGGTGTCATTCCGATATTTTTTTATGTTCTGATATGGGAGTATAGTCGTGTCAGGGGTAGGCTCGGTGCCTTCCTGTTGCATTAATTATGAATTTATTTGCATCTGGTAAGTACCTTGCATTATTTGGATATGCTCAAAAATAATTATGATATGCTACAAATATATGAAAATAATTTCTATCTGATATGGAGCTACGGCTCATCTTGCTATTTGATATGATATGATCTGAAAATCATGGACTATGTGAAATTATGTGTATTTATGAACGTTGGATACAATTGGCATGCCATAGGAATATTCGAGCTCACCATGTAAGGGAGGACTACGGTCCAGGGCTACGGCCTATATGTGGGAGATAAAAGGATGGAAGTGTAAGGGATACATGGAGCTACGGCTCAGGGCTACGGCTCATTTATGATTTATGATATGGTGTACAGGGAATCCGCGTATCCAATGGTACCAATATAATATGTATTCGATATGTTATACCATGACATGTTTATGATAAGATATATGATTATATTATGTTATGTTAGTGATATGGATATCTGATCATGTTATGCTTATACTGTTATAGAAGCATGCAAATAAGTTAGATTAAATTTATATTTAATCATGACATTCATATTATTGTCAATTTACTATCATGACTACCTCACTAGGCTATGTAAGCCTAACATACGTGTCTCATGCATTTTCAGGACCCTGATAGATTTCCAACCTTCGATCGTGTGGTGCAGTTGCAAGTCACATCTCTACCTTATATGTATGATATCTTTCATGAACTCCTAGTAAAGTGGCATATGATCCAACTTTTGTATAAATTGTGTTTTGTAATTTAATAATGTGGTTTTATTTTAGTAATCTAGAAAAGTCCTATTAAATAAATGTTAGAACAATAATAATGATAGATACGAATAATTTTCTAATAAAAATGATTAGAAAGGACTCTAAGATTTTTGTAAGTTGTTAGGCTCATTTAAATATGTAAAGAATTTTAGTAAGATAATAAAAAGAAATAGATTTGAATATTTTACAAAATAGTCACTAAATATTGCATCGTCTAATCAGGTAGATAAATAATCTCCGATAGTAATGAGGTTTTACAGGCTAATAACTAGTAAGTTTAATTTCAGTATATTTTCACGAATTTCAGATAAAGACCTTTAATTTGTGAAAATTACAATTTAGTCCCTAAGTTTGAAAAAGTTTAAAATTGACCCCAATTTGAGTAAGTTGTTAATAAGTTAAGTGTTATGTCTTAAAAGAGATTAATAAAATATTACGAAATGATTTTTGAACTTTGAAATTATGTCTCCGATCTCCGCATCGTTTCCGGTAGCGCTCTCCGACCCGGTTCTCTACCAGGCCGGGAAGGGGGTGTTACATTTGTGGTATCAGAGCTAGAGTTTAGTCGATTCTAGGACTAACCAGGCATTCGTTAACGAGTCTATGTCTCATATGCCACTTAGGAGTTGATTAAATATGTATTTTGTGACTTGCAACTTACACGATCTAATTCTTATGTGTGTCTAGACCCAAAATGACCGCTCCTACTATTAGGAAAGAAACAAATGAGCCCGATCATGATTCCTCTTCCACTCGAGGGGAAAATGTGAGGCTAGAGCCAAGTACCGAACAAGTGGCTCAGAATGATCCACCCCATCTTCCACCCATGTTATCGGCTCAACAAGACTATTTCGTGTCTATGGCCGACATGATAAAACAAGTAGTGGTGTCTCTTCGACAAGAAGCACCTTCCTCATCTGCTGAAGCTGCTCAGCAGATCTCTCGAGCTCCAATAGATAAGCTCAAACGTTATCAAGTTTATACATTTACTGGCCAAGATCTGGATAATCCTGAAATCGCAGAATATTGGCTAGAAAATACTTTGAAAGTAATCAACAAGCAACTAAAGTGCCCCGAGGAGCATAAGTTGGAGTGTGCCTTAGCCCTGATTGCAGATGAAGCACAAAACTGGTGGCACACTGTAACTCTCACTGTACCCGAACATAAAGTAACCTGGGAATTTTTCCTCCAGGAGTTTCGTAAAAAGTATATTAGTGAGCATTACCTCGCTGAAAGACGTAAAAAGTTCCTCCATTTGAAGCAAGGAGGAAGGCCGGTAGAACAGTACATTCATGACTTCTGCAAATACGCTAGATATGGTACTGATATCATCCACACTGAAAAAGAAAAATGTAGAATGTTCATAGATGGCCTCTGCGATGAATTACGTCCTCTTTTTGTTGCTCTGGAAATCGAGGATTTTCAAATACTGGTGAATCGAGCCATTGCAACTGAAGCTTCTCAAAGAGCCTCGGAAAGAAGGAAGGGAAACCAAGCTCGACCTGATAAAAGATTCCGAGAAGATTCCAAACCTCCTCTATCTCAAAAAAGAGGAAGACAGTGGGACCAAAGGTCATCTGCCAATCAACAGCTACCTAACTCTAATTATGTCTCTCAATTTCCATCTGGTGGGACCACTGTTACGCGTACGACCTCAATAAACAGTACAGGAGGCTCTGCCAAAAGTTCTCAGATCCCTCTGTGTAATTTTTGTCAAAAGAGACATTTGGGACAGTGTCGTAAACAGTCAGGTTCTTGTTACCTGTGCGGAGAATCTGGTCATTTCATCCGACAATGCCCCCAAAATCCACAAGCCCCTACCTCTATAGCCTCCCAGAACGTTCCAGTAAAAGGGAGGGGAATAAATCAAGCACCGTCTGGTTCTTCCGGAAGGCCCCACAACAATAATGCTCCTTCACGAAGCCGAAATCCAAAGACCTCAGCCCAGATGTACCACGTTCGAGGCCGCGAACAAGAAGACGACCCTGATGTTATTGCAGGTATGGTGGAGTTAGGTTCTGAATTTGTTTATGCTTTGATAGATCCAGGCTCCACGCATTCCTTTATTAGTGAACCTTTGATTGAAAAATACGCCTTAAAATGTGATCATGTTGCTTCCGAAATACTTGTGTCAAACCCATTAGGAGATAGTGTAGCAATCCAAAAGATCTGTAGATCTTGTCCCCTAAAAATCCAAGGAATTCCTTTTCCGGCCAATTTGATGGTCTTACCCTTTAATGAGTTCGACCTTATCCTTGGCCTAGATTGGCTAGCTGAACATCAAGCATGGGTAGATTGTTCTAAAAAGAAATTATATCTCCGTGGACTAGGTAGAGAAAGCATCACCTTAATGAAATCTAAATGTCAGAGTAGTCTTATGTGTGCCTTAGAATCTACGAAGGAACTAAAGCCTGAAGATATACCCATAATAAGAGATTTTCCTGACGTATTCCCTGAAGAACTTCCGGGACTCCCTCCTGTACGTGAAGTTGAGTTTGGGATAGAAGTTCAACCTGGAACTACTCCAATTTCTATTGCTCCATACAGGATGGCTCCAATGGAGTTAAAAGAATTGAAGGCCCAAATCCAAGACTTTGAAAGTAAGGGGTTTATTCGACCGAGTTCCTCACCCTGGGGAGCACCGGTTCTATTTGTGAAGAAGAAAGATGGATCGATGCGCTTATGCATCGACTATCGACAACTGAATAAAGTAACAATAAAAAATAAGTACCCGCTTCCTAGAATAGACGACCTATTTGATCAACTAAAGGGTGCTTCTTTCTTTTCTAAGATAGACCTCCGATCTGGTTACTATCAAATGCTCGTGAAGGAACCAGATGTTTCAAAAACAGCCTTTCGAACCAGATATGGTCATTACGAATTCTTGGTGATGCCTTTTGGGCTCACCAATGCTCCTGCAGCCTTTATGGATCTGATCAACCGAATATTTCGATCTTATCTTGATAAATTTGTCGTTGTCTTCATAGACGACATTTTGATCTATTCGAAAGATTCTGTTACTCACGAAGAACATCTTCGGATTGTACTCCAAATCCTCCGTGAAAAACAGCTCTATGCCAAATTTAATAAATGCGAGTTTTGGCTGACTGAAGTATCTTTTCTCGGTCATGTGATATCTTCCGCGGGAATTCAAGTAGACCCAAAGAAGATTCAAGCCATTCTCGAATG
The DNA here is from genome assembly GCA_030270665.1 of Hibiscus trionum. Classification (NCBI taxonomy): domain Eukaryota; kingdom Viridiplantae; phylum Streptophyta; class Magnoliopsida; order Malvales; family Malvaceae; genus Hibiscus; species Hibiscus trionum. The sequence continues at coordinate 4,632,875 of BSYR01000012.1, forward strand.
GATACCCCCGAAAAACGTGGGAGAAATTCGTAGTTTCCTGGGTCTTGCAGGATACTATCGTAGGTTCGTTAAAGGGTTCTCCTTGATTGCTTCACCCCTAACGAAGCTTCTCCGCAAGGACATTCCTTTCATGTGGACAGTGGACCAACAACGGAGTTTTGACCAGCTTAAACAAATCCTCACCCACGCTCCTGTCCTAGTACAACCGGAACCAGGAAAAGATTTCACAGTATACAGCGATGCATCCCATCAAGGCCTGGGCTGTGTCTTGATGCAAGAAGGTAAAGTTATAGCCTATGCCTCACGTCAACTCAAACCGCATGAGCTTAATTATCCAACTCATGACCTTGAGCTAGCTGCGGTTGTGTTCGCACTAAAGATCTGGCGACATTACCTCTATGGTGAAAAGTGTTATCTTTTTACTGACCACAAAAGCCTGAAATACCTTTTGACCCAAAAAGAATTAAACCTTCGTCAGCGTCGTTGGATGGAGCTTTTGAAAGATTATGATTTGGTAATTGATTACCATCCCGGTAAAGCAAATGTGGTGGCGGACGCTCTTAGCCGGAAGCCCACTTCTTCTCTTAGATGTTTAAACGCTCACTTTCGGCTCATGAAGCGTGGCAAGTTATTAGCCGAGCTCAGGGTACAATCGACCATTGTGTCCCTGATTAAAGCACTTCAAGAAGATGATGAGGAGTTGCAACCTATTTTAGCCCGAATCAAGGATGAACCAGACCCTGATTTTGCCATAAATTCTGACGGCTTGTTATGCTTTCGTAATCGTATATGTGTTCCAAACAATGATGATCTTCGGAACCAGATCCTGCGTGAAGCACATGCTAACCCTTTTTCTATTCACCCCGGAGCTGTTAAGATGTACAAGGATCTAAAAGAGATCTACTGGTGGTCCGGTATGAAAAGTAAAATCACAGATTTTGTAGCAAGGTGTTTGACTTGTCAACGGGTTAAAGCCGAACATAAAGTACCGACGGGACTTCTTCAACCCATTGAACTGCCACAGTGGAAGTGGGAACGTATCACTATGGATTTTGTAAGCGGATTACCTCCGACTCCAAAGAAAAACAACGCAATCTGGGTCATCGTAGATCGATTTACCAAGTCAGCTCACTTTCTTCCTGTAAGAAAGGACTTCAGCTTATCCAAGCTAGCAGAGTTGTATATCAGCGAAGTTATACGCTTGCACGGAGTTCCAACATCAATAATTTCTGATCGAGACCCACGGTTTGCATCCCGATTTTGGAGAACCTTACAGGAGGCACTGGGAACTAGAGTACATCTCAGTACTGCATTCCATCCCCAAACCGATGGCCAATCTGAAAGGGTTATTCAGGTAACCTCGTTAGTTTCTTTCTTTAAACATAAGCTAGGTATCCTATATCAATTACGATCTTCCTTGTAGATTCTGGAAGATATGCTCCGAGCCTGCATTATTGATTTTGGGAAAAATTGGGAGAAATCCCTACCCTTAGTAGAATTTTCCTACAACAATAGCTATCAGTCATCTATTCAGATGGCTCCTTTTGAAGCGTTGTATGGCAGAAAATGCAGAACTCCTCTGTGTTGGTCCGAACTTGGTGAAAACAAGGTGTTGGGACCACAACTGCTCAGAGAAACAGAAGAGAAAGTTCAAATCATTCACTCTCGATTGAAACAAGCTTTTGATAGGCAGAAAGCTTACGCTGATCTAAAACGAAGAGACATTCAGCATAATGTGGGAGACAAAGTCTTTCTTAAAGTCTCTCCATGGAAGAAAGTATTTCGGTTTGGAAAGAGGGGAAAGCTCAGTCCTCGCTTCGTTGGACCTTTTGAAATTACTGAAAGAATTGGCCCAGTGGCTTATCGACTTGCACTTCCCAGCGAGTTCGATAAAATCCACAATGTCTTCCACGTGTCAATGCTCAGAAAGTATAGATCTGATCCATCTCATATCTTAGAGCCGGAAGAATTAGAGCTGAATCCTGACTTGTCTTACGAAGAGGAACCAATCCAGATTCTGGATAGAGAAATCAAAAGGCTCAGAAACAAAAATGTTACATTGGTTAAAGTCTTGTGGAGAAATCACAGGAGGGAAGAGGCAACATGGGAACCTGAGGACACGATGAAAAAGCAATATCCTCATCTATTCGATTTAGGTAAAAATTCGAGGACGAATTTTTTTTAAGGGAGGGTGAGTTGTCACATCCAAAAAAAACCGGTCTAGTCGGAATTAAGTTCCGGTGACCGAATATTTTTTTATCGATTAAATAATTTGTTCGATCTTATTTAGATTATTCGAGATAATTTATAAATCAAGGTCAAGTTCCAGCAAATTAATATTTTCATTTCGATTAAAGGTTGGTTCGATTGGGTATCCAAAATAGATTAAATAGTTAGTTTATTATTATTATTATTATTATTATTATTATTATTATTATTATTATATTTGGTGGATTGTCGTGTAAGGCATACCACTTGACAAATTGGTGTATATAATATTAGGCAAATTGACCACTAAATCAACTAGTACAATTATTGAATAAACAAAGGGGTAGTGGGGGGAATAGTGACATCAAAAACTAGTATAAAAAGGGGGGGATGGATGAGTGAAATTACACGGCAAAATTGAAGGAAAAGATTAGTAGGATACGACCCAATATTTGATTGGTAGTCCGATATTTTCGATATAGTAATATCGAATTTCTGTCGACGACGGGGTAAGCTCAAATCTCTAGTTAGTTTAAGTTTCGGTATCGAGTTTGATTAATATTTATATATATATTCGATACTGTCTTATTATTTTAATTAATTTTTATCGTAGTACACGAGGTCGATTCAGATCAACTTTCAAGCCCAATAAATAAAAATAAAGCACCGGTCTGTCAAGGTGAGTGTAGATGCATTTGTCTCGGGTGACACGGTGTCATTCCGATATTTTTTTATGTTCTGATATGGGAGTATAGTCGTGTCAGGGGTAGGCTCGGTGCCTTCCTGTTGCATTAATTATGAATTTATTTGCATCTGGTAAGTACCTTGCATTATTTGGATATGCTCAAAAATAATTATGATATGCTACAAATATATGAAAATAATTTCTATCTGATATGGAGCTACGGCTCATCTTGCTATTTGATATGATATGATCTGAAAATCATGGACTATGTGAAATTATGTGTATTTATGAACGTTGGATACAATTGGCATGCCATAGGAATATTCGAGCTCACCATGTAAGGGAGGACTACGGTCCAGGGCTACGGCCTATATGTGGGAGATAAAAGGATGGAAGTGTAAGGGATACATGGAGCTACGGCTCAGGGCTACGGCTCATTTATGATTTATGATATGGTGTACAGGGAATCCGCGTATCCAATGGTACCAATATAATATGTATTCGATATGTTATACCATGACATGTTTATGATAAGATATATGATTATATTATGTTATGTTAGTGATATGGATATCTGATCATGTTATGCTTATACTGTTATAGAAGCATGCAAATAAGTTAGATTAAATTTATATTTAATCATGACATTCATATTATTGTCAATTTACTATCATGACTACCTCACTAGGCTATGTAAGCCTAACATACGTGTCTCATGCATTTTCAGGACCCTGATAGATTTCCAACCTTCGATCGTGTGGTGCAGTTGCAAGTCACATCTCTACCTTATATGTATGATATCTTTCATGAACTCCTAGTAAAGTGGCATATGATCCAACTTTTGTATAAATTGTGTTTTGTAATTTAATAATGTGGTTTTATTTTAGTAATCTAGAAAAGTCCTATTAAATAAATGTTAGAACAATAATAATGATAGATACGAATAATTTTCTAATAAAAATGATTAGAAAGGACTCTAAGATTTTTGTAAGTTGTTAGGCTCATTTAAATATGTAAAGAATTTTAGTAAGATAATAAAAAGAAATAGATTTGAATATTTTACAAAATAGTCACTAAATATTGCATCGTCTAATCAGGTAGATAAATAATCTCCGATAGTAATGAGGTTTTACAGGCTAATAACTAGTAAGTTTAATTTCAGTATATTTTCACGAATTTCAGATAAAGACCTTTAATTTGTGAAAATTACAATTTAGTCCCTAAGTTTGAAAAAGTTTAAAATTGACCCCAATTTGAGTAAGTTGTTAATAAGTTAAGTGTTAAGTCTTAAAAGAGATTAATAAAATATTACGAAATGATTTTTGAACTTTGAAATTATGTCTCCGATCTCCGCATCGTTTCCGGTAGCGCTCTCCGACCCGGTTCTCTACCAGGCCGGGAAGGGGGTGTTACACTAGTGGTGCATCAGGGTCCAAAAAGCCTTTTAAGAAAGGCCCCCAGAACAAAAAGCCCAAACCACAGAAGACCATCAACTTCAAGAAACCGATCAAGGCCAAGCCGGACGCGAAAACCATGAAGTGTTACGTGTGCGGCCAAGCTGGTCATAAGGCGTACCAATGTCAGCACCGTGTGGACCGCTAGAACGAGACTAGACCACGCATGCATGTGGCGGAGGACATGGATGATGATGTTATTGCCGCGGTGGTTTCGGAGGTCAACCTTGTAGAGAACACCGAGTGGGTCGTGGACACAAGAGCTTCTCGACATTTCTACGCAAGGAAAGAGTTCTTCACCGAGTTCGAGGACGTGAACAATGGTGAACGTGTATACATGGGAAACTCCAGCAGCTCTCAGGTGATGGGCAAAGGCAAGGTTTTACTCAAGCTTACTTCCGGTAAAACGTTGGCCCTTAACAATGTCCTATATGTACCTGCCCTCCGTAGAAATCTGATCAGTGGTGGCCTATTAAATAAGGCAGGCATTAAGTTAGTTTTTGAGACAGATAAACTTGTACTTTCCTGTAATGGTGATTATGTCGGGAAAGGTTTTTTAAGTGAAGGTTTATTTGTCATAGAAACTCAACTTAATGAAAATAAAGCTACTACTTCTGCTTATATTGTTGAATCTGTTGATATGTGGCATGCTAGATTAGGACACATAAATATTCAATCTTTAAAGAAAATGATGAGTATGAATATTCTGCCTAAACTAGACATAACAAACTTTAATAAATGTGAAGTTTGTGTAGAAGCTAAGCATGCTAAACCTACCTTTAAAACTGTTTCAAGAGAAAGACTGAAATGTTAGAACTTATTCATACTGATCTAGCAGACTTTAGAAACTTTGAAACTAAAGGAGGAAAACACTACTACATAACTTTTGTAGATGATTACTCTATATATACAAAAGTTTATCTCATAAGAACTAAAGATGAAGCTAAAAACTTCTTCCTTATTTATAAGGCAGAAGTTGAAAATTAGTTAGATAGGAGAATAAAACATGTTAGGTATGATAGATGTGGTGAATATGGATCTAATTTTCTAAAAGAGGTTTGTGAGACGAATGGCGTAATACATGAAACTTCACCCCCTTATTTTCCTCAACAGAACGGTATAGTCGAGAGGAAAACAGAACTTTAAAAGAGATGATGAACTCATTGTTGATAAGTTCTGGGTTGTCCGACAACATGTGGGGGGAAGCCATTCTATCGGCTAATCACATATTAAACCGAGTACCTCATAAGAAAATTGATTCTACCCCATACGAATTATGAAAAGGGTATGCTCCAAATTTACAATACTTGAAAGTGTGGGAGTGTCTGGCTAAAGTGGGTTTGCCAGACTTTAAGAAGTCCACCATAGGACCTAAGATCATTGATGCAGTGTTTATAGGCTGTGCTTCTAACAATGACGCATATAGATTCATGACTTTACAAGACTCTTCTATTTGTGAATCTAAGGATGCTGTTTTCTTTGAAGATATCTTTCCTCTCAAGAAACCTAGATTAAGTGATGAAACACAAATAGAAAACTTACCATCCACTTCTTCTAGTGTGCCTTCTAGGTCTTTTCAAGAGATTTAATTTGAGCCTAGAAGAAGTAAGAGACAAAGAGTTGAAACCTCTTTTGGACCAGACTTCATAACTTCCTTTATTTCTGAGATAAATGATTTAGATACCATATCTGATCCTATAGCTCAAGCTTATTTGTTAGATGAGGATCCTAAAACTTACGAAGAAGCTATACGATCTATTGATGCTAGTTTCTGGAAAAGCGCTATAAAAGATTAACTAGAATCAATAATGTCTAATCATACTTGGGAAATAGTTGACTTGACTAGAGGATTTAAAACCATCAGCAATAAATGGGTCTTTCGAAAGAAACTTAGACCAGATGGTTCTATCTAGAGGTATAAGGCAAGGCTAGTAGTCAAAGGGTTCACTCAAAGATTTGGTTAAGACTTCTTTGATACCTATTCTCCCGTCACTAAAATCTCAAGGATCCATGCATTATTTGCACTAGCCTCCATTCACAAGTTGCAAGTACATCAAATGGATGTAAAGACTGCATTTTTGAATGGGGATGTAGATGAAGAGATATATATGAAGCAACCTCTTGGATTCGAGGCGCCTGGTATGGAAGGCAAAGTTTGTAGACTTAAAAAGTTGCTTTATGGCTTGAAGCAAACTCCTAAACAGTGGTATGAGAAATTTCATAGAACTATCCTTAGTTTTGGTTTTGTTGTGAATGGTTCGGATGCATGCGTGTATTCGAGGATATTTGGTACTGATTGTGTCATCATAAGCCTGTATGTTGACGACATGTTGATTTTTAGTACTAACATTGAGTCCATTTACAAAACAAAGAGTTTATTGTCCACTAAGTTTGAGATGACTGACTTGGGAGAAGTCGATGTAATCTTAGGAGTCAAAGTAACCAAAACTGAAAAGGGATTTTCTTTAAGTCAGACACACTATATCGAGAAAATGTTAAAGAAATTTGACAGTTTTGATGTCATCCCTGTTCGAACTCCTTATGACCTTAGCATACAATTCTTTAAGAATAAAGGAAATAGCATTTCTCAAACAGAATATGCCAAGATAATTGGAAGTCTGATGTTCTTAATGAACTATACTCGGCCAGATATTGCCTATTTTGTAAGCAGACTTAGTAGATATACTCACAACTCTAGTGGTGAGCATTGGGTTGCTCTTAGACGCTTACTTAAATACCTTAAGGGTAAGATGGACTGGAGACTTGAGTTTGTTGGCTTTCCTGCTACTTTAGAAGGATATTGTGACGCCAACTGGGTCTCTGATAGTGATGAAGTAAGCTCTACGAGTGGGTATGTTTTTACTTTGGGAGGAGCAGCAATTTCTTAGAAGTCTTCAAAATAGATTTGTATTGCTCGCTCTACTATGGAGTCAGAGTTTATAGCTCTTGACTTAGCTGGGAAAGAAGCTGAGTGGCTAAGGAGTTTGTTAGCCGATATTCTGTTGTAGGGAAGTCCGAATCCTCATGTTTCCTTGTTGTGTGATTCACAAGTTGCGAGTTGTGTTGCCAAGAGTTGAGTTTACAATGGTAAAAAAAAAGCACATTCGCATAAGACATGAATCTGTTAGACACTTAATAAGGAATGAAGTACTCTCTTTAGTGTATGTGAAGTCGAAAAGAAACCTAGCAGATCTGCTTACCAAAGGGTTAAGCAGGAAGTTGGTCCTAGATTCGTCGAGGGGATGGGTTTAAAGCCCATTGGTTGAGGAATTCATGGTGGATACTCAACTTAGTTATCTAAGTTCAATGTGGTCAAACGAAACCATGGAAAGACTCATAGTGTACATTTCTCAGTACCTATCCCTATGACGAATAATGTACATGCTCAGGTTGAGTACTATTACTCTTAATAAATTCATACCCCAAGTTTTGGGTGGTCTTTATGAGAAAGGCTTGATGAATTTACCGAATCATGGTTGAATACTTATTCTTAATAAGTTCATAACACAAGTCTGAATGTGTTGTCCTATTGAGAATTACAAGATGAACTTACCGCCAGAAAAGGTTGAGTTTCAAGAAACTCTTAATGAATTCAAAGTTTGAATGGTCCTATTGAGAAGGACATATTGAATTCACCAATAATGAGGTTGAATATTTATTCTTAATGATTTCTTATCCCAAGATTGGGTGGTCCATTTCAAATGAACTTGAAGAAATCACCATATCTCTAAGAGGTTGAGCCATTACAAATGGTTCTTAATTATTTCATAGCCCGATTTCAGGGTGATTTATGTCGAGATAAACTTGATGAAATAGCATATGTAAGTGAGAAGGATTAGCCACCTTCTGTGAAAAACGTTGGGCCGTTTTTCTAACACACTTACTAGAATCCTGAGGTAAGATGGCAAAATATACACTTGTGTATATATATCTTACACATCGAGAACTTCGATGGATGAAAGAGTTAGTTGTGTGTTATGAGTTTACCCCTATCTTAGAAAGTTCAAGATTAGTTTCACTTATCTAAGAGAAGGATCGCTCATCATCACTATGTACTAGTTCAAGATACGTTCACTAGTACTTAAGCAACTAATTCCGCTCTTGCTCTTCTGAGGAGGTCTGTGTTTGAGATTCAGATGAATTCTTTCGCATTAGTGGGGGAATGTTGGTAATGCTTAAGGTGAGAACCAAAGGCAAAAGCCTATATCCCACATGGGTTGGGAAAAAGGCTTGTGAAGGGTATTTTTACCTAAGTTTCCCCCCTCCCTTGTTGAGTGGGAAAGAACAAGGGACATCCTCGCGCGACGCCGTCCGACTAGCTCGGGCTCAGGCTCGGGCTCGGGTAACACGTCCGTGCGCGGATATTATCTTTTTGGAGAAAATTCGTAAGGAATTTTCTTAAAAATAAAAGATAATGTGAAAGAAATTTTTTACTTATTTATAGGCTCTGAAAATTGTTCGAATTCAGAATTTATTTTTTAATTAAATTCGAATCCGAACATTTTAATCCAGCTAAGCAGTCTGCTAATTTGTTCGAATTTAAACAGTCTGTTTAAATTTTGAACTATGTTGAATTTAGACTATTTTCCAGTCAAATTCATTTGTTTACAACAGCTGTTACTGTATGTTAATTGCATATTTAATTTGCTGTTATGGAGAGCTGTTATCGCAACTGTTATTGCAGATTAAATTTGCTGTTATACAGATTAATATATGAATTAATTTGGATAGTAAAATGACGGTTTTGTCCATAGTTTTCAGCCAATAAATATAGATTTTTCATGCAGACTAAGCATGCAACAAGCACATACAAATTATCAAAAGCTCTCTGCATTCCTTCATCAACAATAGCTGCAATACCACTGTTGTTCACTCCGATGTCGAGTGTACGACTCCCGGAGCGTCTGTGTTCACCTCGGGGGACAATCTGCCTGTGAAGCGACTACACTAATCGGGGCAGAATTGTTTCTAAGGCAGTGGCCCACATACTACGACACGGTTCAATTTGTTTTATTTTCTGCTTTCTTTATTTTCCAGTCAGTGCTAACCAGATCGTTTTTCAGTATTTCAAACCAACAGAGGGTATCGACGGAAAGCTTTAACCACTTGTTCTAGAGATTATTAACACTATTATTATTTACTATTCAGGAGTTTGAAACATGTTGGTATTTACTTTTTTTGGTTGCCTATTATTTATCCTTTAACAATATATGAGCCATACTTAACAAATCTCCACCTTGGCGAATATCATGCCCCTTAGGAGATAAACATGGAGTTTCTCACACATCAAAGTGGGTTGGGCTACCATGTTTCTCTAGCATTTGCAATCATTCAACAAGTCCAAACAATGCATGAACTTGTCAATAGTAACAATCTTGGTCAACATATTAGTTGCATTGTATGTGGTATGCACCTTCTGTAATAATATCTTACCAGATGCAATCAACTCTCTAATCTTGTGAAACCTCACATCAATATGCTAAGTTCTAGCATGATACACCCGATTCTTAGCAAAATGAATAGCATTTTGGCTATTACAATGCAACTGAACTCCACCTTGCTGAATACCTAATTCCTTCACTAGCCCAATGAGCCATAAGGCTTCTTTTGCAGCTTCAACTAATGCCATGTACTCAGCTTTAGTTGTTGATAATGCTACTATAGACTGAACAGTTGACTTCCAACATATAGGCCCTCCACCAAGGGTAAAAACATACCTAGTTGTATACCTTCTATCATCCAAATCACCTACAGAGTTTGAATTCACATATCCTACAACCAAAGGATCATGTTTGTAACCCCCTCGTCCCAGTCTGGCCGGATGACCGGACCGAGTGGGCCACACGGGGAAAACCGAAGTGAAACCCGTTAAGGCTCCCCTTCGGTTAGCAACCCTATTTTTTTTTCTTTATCTTTCCTAGATGCCTTTATTAAATCCTATGTGATAGGACACTCAGCGAACAAACACGGACACGAAACCCATAAGACATGCAATTAAACAGCCCAATTTTTCTTTTTAAGCAGACCGTATCGATACACCTACAGAGGGTATCGATACGCCTTGACCAAGGTCAACCCTCTCAGTCAACTCAGGGAAGACCGTATCGATACAGCCCTTGAGTGTATCGATACCCCCCTCTCGGTCAACATTTCGAGGTCAACGAGACGGAACCGTGCCGATACGCCTTAACCCCGTATCGATACGCCCTAAACTCACCAACTCCTCTGAATTCCAGAGAGTTGAGACCGTATCGATACACCCCCGTGTATCGATACGCCCAGCCTAAACTGAGTCCTGCAGGCAAGACCGTATCGATACAGCCCTCAGGCGTATCGATACGCCCTGCACTGCAACCCTCTATTAACTAAAATCTAGTCATACAAGGCACCCAACATGGACGAACATCATTCAACCAAGGAATCCACGTAATCATTCAAAGAAGGCATACAAAGCATACATGAGTTTCATGCCTTAGCAAACAGACATAAAACATTCATATAAGGCAATCTAAACATGATTTTACAAGCCACACATGACATCCAAATACCAAAGCAACACAAACATCCAAGGACATGACTATAAGCCTCCCAAGTAAACACTTAGGCATCAACATAAACATGGTTTACAAATCCATCAACATGAGGCATTAACAACATAAGCCAACACAAAGGAGTCTAGATACACGCTCCTAAAACACGTAGCATTTCCCATTGCTAAACTACTACATTATTTAATAAACCATACTTGAGTAAACTACCACACGCTTGGACGCCCTTTTTTTGCTCCTTGCTAACTCCAAGCTAAAGATCTGCATTGTCGAAAGAAGGAGAGCGTAAGCATAAAACTTAGTGAGCGGAGCTCTAAAACATAACAACGACAATGCAGGGTTCAAGCTTTCATTAAAAGTAAAGGCCAACACATACAAGTTCAACCACAAGTCCACAATATAGATATTTATCATGGCATCACACTTCAAGGTATACATAAAGACATGATCCTAGATTAAGGCAAAACCATAAAAAGGAGAATGATATAGTGAGACACAACATGAACAACACATGGTATGCACAAGCATAACCAAAACACACACGGTGGGACTACACATCACCGTTTCGACTAGTAGTTTTCCAATGGGACTACACATCAAAGTACTCTTCTACTAGTCACTACCGGTGGAACTACACATCACCGGAGTCTCATACCACTCGCTACCGGCGGGACTACACATCACCGGAGCAACGACAACCATCACGTGAGGTTCGACACCAAGCATGCAACACGATATACAATCACCATCATGCGATATGTACTCACTATATCATGCACAACCAAAACAAGTTGAAACAAAATCCACAACTAGGCACCAACTTACTACTTACAATCTTACCAACCACAAATGGTCTTACTCACCATTTTCGTGCACAACCTGCACCAACTTACACACATCTTACAAGGCATATCAACAACACCATAAATACCATCACACATGATCAACGATATAATAATAAGAAACATGCTTCCTCCCAAAACATTGGAATTTCAAGCATAACAATTTATCACCACAAGTAATGAAAACAAATGGTAAAAGGGGAAATTAAAGAGGCGATTCACATCCACTTACTCCTTGAGTTTAAATCGACTTTTCAAGCCCAATCTAAATTCTTTCAAAACCATCCTTGAACCAAAACGATACTTGAAAACATTTCCACATCCACATACTTGAACCAACCTTTGAAAATCAAGTTAAAACATTAACCACTCACCTTACTTCCTTAAGCAATCCAAGAAAAGCCGACTCAAGTCTCCACAACTTCCAGAATCGTGCCCGAACCTCCCAAGGCCAAATCCGATGTCTCTAACCAATCAAAAGCAATGTATTAATGTTGAGTTGATCGAACAATTGCAAATTGCCAAGAGGGGGGTGAATTGGCAATTAAAATTTTGGTGGAAAGAAATGGGTGAAAAATAAAATTGACACAAGTAGTTAGAGTGGTTCAAGTTCTCCAAATGAACTCTACATCCACTACCTTAGTTCCACTAAGGATTTTCAACCAATTCACTACTTGAATTCTTCCCCTTTTCTTGGATGAGGAGGTAACCTTACAAATTCGATTAAGCTTTATACCCAAAGCTTAATCCACTCAAATTACAAAGAGAAGTTGTGGTAAACTCAAATGATTCCTCTCAAAGGATAATTGTCTACCCAAATACAATTTCAATCACCCCAAACTCAGAATACAAAATGACAATTGAAAACACTAGAGTTGGGTACAAGAAATTTGACTTTGAAGAGCACTAGGGTTTGGATTTTTGCTTTGATGATGCTTGAGGGTTCAATAGTTGTTGCTTGGACAAATGAAGCTTGTTTTTATATCCTTGCATTAATTTCTAGCCGTTTGGGTAGTTGGGATCATCAATAGAGCCGTTGGGAGCAATTTTCCCGCATTAAATGCAGCTCTGCAGCCTACCGTATCGGTACTCGGGAAGGGCGTATCGATACCTGCATCAAAGAGGAAAGAGCCGTTGTGCATGAAAATAGGGCGTATCAATACGCATAGAAGGCGTATCGGTACGGTTTTAAGGGGCGTATCGATACGGAAGGTCGTATCGATACGGTTTTTGCTCACTAGAATCCCAAACCAAGTTTACATAAAAAGTGTATCGATACGCATACCAAGCGTATCGGTACGGTATAACGACTCTTTGAAAATTGGGAAACCAACCAACTGACAAGTAACGGTCAAATAATTAAATGCTCAGATTTTTCAAAGATATGCTTATCGTATCGATACGATTGCAAGGCGTATCGGTACGGTTTCATAAACACAGTTGCCCAGATGAATATCGTATCGATACGGTTGCAAGGCGTATCGGTACGGTTTCATGAAAATAGTTGCCCAGATGAATATTGTATCGATACGGTTGCAAGGCGTATCGGTACGGTATGTTCATTAAAATTCCAGTGGCAAAATAGGGTATCGATACGCATAAGGGTATCGATACGCCTGAGCGTTTTTGCATACTTAGGCTTGAAAACAATAGGAAAAGACTTAGGAAATTTTTATATGTTTACGAGCCAGTCTTCAAATATTATTTTGTTCAAAAATACTTGTCAATTTTTGAGACTTTAAAGAGTACTTAAAAATTTATTGTTTTGCAAATTGGTCCTTAAGTTTATGTGTTATATCAAAATCAATTTCGGTTTTACAATCTCCCCCTTTTTGATATAACAAAACCATAAATAAATTTTTAAGTTTTTGAAACTTTGAAAAGCTTTCTCCCCCTTACTTTAAGATAGATTTTCAAAAACAAAAATATTTGACTCTATGATCCTTCTCCCCCTTTTTGTTAGATCAAAATAGAATACAAGGATAATAGCAATATAAAGCAACAATAATTCATTAAACTTAAAGCAAGCATAAGATTTCAAATGCATAAACTTCGAAATAAACATAAAGGTTCAAATGCATAAATATCAAAGCAATCATCATAATCCAAACTTTTAAAATCCTAAAAACATAGAAAATAGGCATAAACTTCAAATCCTAAAACCAAAGTGCAATAATAATAATAAAATACTAAAAGTCCTAAGATGAGATGCATGATCTACTCGTCCCCTTCGTCATCATTATCTTCCTCGTCATCTTCTTCTTCATCTTCTTGAGATGGTTGATTCCTTCGGGTTTGATTGATCCAAGCACCATGGAAGGCGGTAAGAGAAATGTCCATAGAGTTTTGGCGAGCGGCCATGGTGTCTATCTTCTTTTCCATGCCTTGGACGCGATCCTCTAAGGATGTGAAACGATTATCCATCGCGGTGAACTTCTCATTTAGGAAGGTCATGAGAGTATCCATGGAGGAGGAATCAAGAGGAGCACGGTGAGAGCTCGAAGAAGCACGAGAGGGATCGACCAGAGCAACGAGCGGAGGATCTTGAGCATTGCGAACCCATTCATTATTAACATAAGTGAAACCGGAACGAGCTAGGGAACGCTCATCGATGGGTAGGCCAAGGGTTTCGGGAAAATCATGTGAACAATCAATGCCAAGGGAATGAAATAGAAAACTCAAAGCCGTGGAGTAGTAAAAGGATGAGACTTGTTTGGTATGAGCGTGTTGAACTAAAAAGACAAGGTTGGCAAACATGATTTGACACAAATTTGGACGTTTACCTTCTCTAAAACACTTAAGCCAAAAATCATCCGTTTGACGAATAGTTGAATATTTCCCACCCGATGGACGGATAAACCAAGAAATAAGAAGGTGAAGGATACGGTCATGAGCATTTAAAACTTTTGCGGGACCTAAAAAACCCGTACCCAAAGAGTGTTCATCATCAATACCAACATCTTCAAAACCAAAGACATTACATAAAACCTTTTGATCAATTTGAAAAGTTTTGCCCATAATAGAAGATTCAATGGCAATGACATTCTCCCTAGGTTCATCATGTATGCATATGGCATTAGAAAAGAATACAATGACTAGGTTCCTATATAGGATAGGAGGAATGCTCAAAAAGGTTAAGAATTTCCATTGCTTAATCAAAGATAGGTATTGAAACTTGAAACGGGCAGAATTTAAAAAAGGGATTGACACAACTCGCTCTTCCCTAAGGTTCATTCCTTGAAAAAGTTTATATCGTTCTCTATCACCATCCTCGGGAAAACTTAATTGGATAATGTAAGGAAGATTAGGTGTAGGATTACCCTCGACATCCTCAATAGGATTGGAAGTAGAACGATGACGCTTAGTTCCCTTTTTCAGTGCCATAATCCTGAAAATACATAAAAAAGGATTCGAATATGTATGCAATTAACATCCGATTTGATCCAATAAATTCTAATAATTCAAGGTAATTTGTTAAAAAGAATTTTATTTTAAAGAGATATTCACAAATAAAAAAAAGTTTAAAAAAATATCGAATATAAAATATATTCGAATGAAAAAATTTAATTTTTTTTTTTGAAAAAAAATTTGTGAAAAAGGTGAAACCCATAACAATCAAGTATGGTTTGTACAAAAAAATCAGTTGAAACAACAATTAAAAACAAACAAAAATTAAAAAAACTAGAAAAGAGAGATTTTATACCTTGAATCTTAGAATGGATGAAAGAGGGGATGTGAATGCACAAGATTTAATGCCAAAGCTTTGCCTTGATGTGTAGAGTAAAAGCCCTCAAGGAATTTTGAAGATTGATGGTAAAATTTAAAGGATTGAGGGGGTTTATATAGGGTTTCGCGGCTAGGGTTTTTGAGAGAAAAGAGGTTTTGAGTTTTTAAAGAGTTTTAACACATACAGCCCTAAATAGCCTCTCCGTCGAGGCCGTATCGATACGCTATACACGCGTATCGATACCCTTTAACCCTAATTTTATATTCGTCGATACTACCGTATCGATACGCGGGTGCGTATCGGTACGCTTGGCTTTGACTATTTCCATTGACTTGTACCGTATCGATACTCATGGTCGTATCGATACTCGTTCATCCTCGAAAATTCCCAGTTATCAACCCGTATCGATACGCCTTGAATCCGTATCGATACACCTTTACCAGATTATGTAGTTTTGACAGATTTAAGTCCAAAATTCCAATTTGAAACGTTCCTAAATGCATGTACATGTTATATGAACAAGTTTTAATGGCTAAACTCAATACATACTCCCCCTAGCAACATGCATAGAAGCAAAAACAACAAAATTAACACAAGCATGATTCATAAACAATTTCAAGCAAAATTTAGACATTTTGGGACCTAAAAGGGTCAAGAAAGGCTAGTTAAACCTAACTCTCTCTTAAGGGTCCAAAAGCGCTATTTATCTAAAGGTTTTGTAAATATATCCGTTAATTGGTTCAAGGTGTCAACAAACTCTATAACAACATCATTTTTCAAAACATGATCTCTAATGAAATGATGTCTAATTTCTATGTGTTTAGTTCTAGAGTGTTGGATGGGATTATTAGGGAGACAAATGGCACTAGTGTTGTCACACATAAGGGGTATGGTTTCTATTTTAACACCATAATCTAAGAGTTGTTGCTTCATCCGAAGGACTTGAGCACAACAACTCCCTAAGGATATGTACTCCGCTTCGGTGGTAGATAAGGCTACGCTATTTTGTTTCTTAGAGAACCAAGATACGAGCATACTACCTAAGAATTGGCATGTCCCGGAAGTACTTTTCCTATCAATCTTACACCCCCCATAATCCGTATCCGAATAAGCATGAAGGCTAAAGGAAGAGTCTTTAGGATACCAAAGGCCTAAAGTAGGTGTGTCTCTAAGGTATCTAAAAATTCTCTTAATGGCAACTAGGTGTGATTCTCTAGGACTAGCTTGAAACCTAGCACACAAGCAAACACTAAACATGATATCCGGTCTACTTGCGGTAAGGTAAAGCAAAGAGCCTATCATGGATCTATAAAGCTTAGAATCAACACATTTACCTCCTTCATCTTTGTCAAGCTTTATGGAAGAACTCATAGGAGTGGCTTGAGGCTTTGAATTCTCCAAGCCAAACTTTTTGAGCATATCATTCACGTACTTAGGTTGATTTATGAAGGTGCCATCTCTCCTTTGTTTGATTTGGAGTCCCAAAAAGAATGAGAGCTCCCCCATCATGCTCATCTCGAACTCACCTTGCATTAGCTTAGAAAATTCTTTACAATAACACTCATTAGTAGAACCAAAAATGATATCATCAACATAAATTTGAAATACTAAGATGTCATTGTTATACCTTTTTATGAAGAGTGTTGTATCCATCTTTCCTTTTTCAAAACCTTTTTCAGTTAAGAAATTTGAAAGTCTCTCATACCAAGCTCTAGGAGCTTGTTTTAAACCATAGAGAGCTTTTGTTAGTTTAAACACATGGTTTGGAAATTTTGAATCCTCAAAACCCGATGGTTGTTCAACATACACCTCTTCATTTATAAAACCATTTAAGAAGGCACTTTTCACATCCATTTGAAAGATCTTGAAATTATTATAACATGCAAATGCTAAAAGCATCCTAATTGCTTCCATCCTAGCTACGGGTGCATATGTCTCATCAAAATCAATTCCCTCTTCTTGTGTATAGCCTTGAGCAACAAGCCTAGCCTTGTTTCTCACTATATTACCACTTTCATCTAGTTTATTCCTAAAAACCCATTTAGTTCCTATAGTAGATTGATTACTAGGCCTTTCAACTAACGTCCAAACTTTACTTCTCTCAAATTGGTTTAATTCCTCTTGCATAGCCAAAATCCAAAAATCATCTTTTAAAGCTTCTTTGATATTTTTAGGCTCAATGCATGAAAGAAATGCAACATGATTCATTAATTTGAGAGAGGATCTAGTAGTTACCCCCTTGGATGGATCACCCAAGATTTCACCACCTTTGACATAGTTTAACTCCCTTGGGTAAGACACCTCCCTTTCCTCAAGAGCCAAGTCCTTCAAGGCTTCATGTAACACCCCAATTTTGGGCTTAGAAGTTTTGGGTTTGAACCGGACCGGTTGGATTTTCGGTTCGAATATAAAAGGTGGTTTTTAGGGAAAGCCTAGTTCGGGATGCATTAAAAATATGGAAAAATATCTTAAAATTCTCTTTTATTATATGTAAGAGATTGGTGAAATCAATTTTACAAAATGAGGTTTCGAAATGTGACATTTCAAGTTAGTGACTAAAATGTAATTTTTGAAAAGTTGGTGACTGTTTTAATAGGATTGAAACTTTGAATCTTTAAGGAGCTAATTTACCCAAGAAGAGTTTCTCCAGATTTTTCTTAATATTAAACATTTATTAAATGATATTTAATAAAAGGAAAAAGGGGAAATAAATATTTTGGAAGTTCATAACTAACTTTTCTCAAAATTTTCCCTCTTCATTTTCTCTCCCTTTTCTCTCAGCCAAACACATTTCCCCAGCCATTTTTCCTCTGATTTTAACATCTAAAGATGAGATTTCAATCTCTAATTGATCTCTAATCATTCCTACACCAAATTCTCATCATTTGCTTATTGAATTTTCAAGAATTTTGGCTCCAAACAAGGAGAAACTCACATTTAGAGGTATGAACGTCCTTCTCCTCTAAATACTCAGTTCTTTACTGAAATTCCCAAGTTCTCAATCCTTGATTTGAGTTTTATTAAAGGTTTTGATGTTGTGATCTTGATTTTTGGCTTAAAATGCAAGATTTGGATTTAATTTTGAAGAAATTCGTAATAATTGATTGGGCTCTGTTTTGAGATGTCTTTTTGATGAAATTTGGATGTCTAAATGATGTATAATTGAGGTTTGATCAATGCAATCCCGAATAGGTTGCTTTTCCTAAGTTTTTACTTGTGAAAATGGTGGTTTTGGGGTGATCATGGTGTTTTGTTAATGCTGGAGGTATAAGGACGTGTTTGGGATCATTTTGGATGTTAATTGATGTTTAAAAATGGTTAGAAGTGATGGATCTTGGCTGGGTTAGGTTTTGGAAGTGTTTGGATGTGATTTTGGTTGTGTTTGGTAGCCGAAATGTTGGTTTTGCAAAGAGCAGCGAGTTTAGGTGTGTTGCTGGTGTTTTTAATGCATGATGATGCATTAATCCTCTGTTGTTATGTGCTTGAAACAGGGGAGAATGATCCGTGAGCAATAGAGGTGGCGTTGAAGGTTTCGGGTGCTTGGAAGGCTTGTTGGCTAGCCTTGTTTTGTGTATTGGTGAGTGAAGTTGGGTTTTCAGCTTTAAAACCAAGGTTTGAAGGTTTTGGGAGCTTAGTTTAAGTCTAAACAACTTAGCTAAGCTCAAGAGTAAGTAAATGGAATTTCTCTCTTGGTTTGTGTTATGAATTGGTTTTTAAAGCACTTGTGATTGTTGGATGCAATGCATGTGATTTGCATGTTTTAAATTCTGTTTTGAAAGCATATTTTAGCATGGTTTAATGCTGGTTTTGAAAGCCATGTGTGAAGGGTGCTCAAGGTAAGAGATCCTTGGTTTCGTACATAGGAATTGTGGAATTGATACATAGTATTGCATGTTGTTTAATGGCTTTGTGTAATGCTTCAAAAACAGTGGATTGATGATGGTGTTTGGTGGTTTTGGCATTTTGGTTATGCTTGTAAAACAATGGATTAATGTGGTAAAATGGTTATATTGGCAAGTGATGTAAGTGGTTCTTGGTTACTTTAATCGGATATAGTTAGCCGACTATAGGATTGGGTGCACCGTGAATTGAGTCGCCTTGGATGTCGAGGGGGTTGTGATTGTACCGTAAACTCCATCCAAGAATCCTAGCGATTGAGGAAATTGGTGTCACCACGATGGAGGTTGGCTCTCGTGGGTGGGCTTGGTTTAGTGCCACTACGATGGAGGTTGGCTCTCGTGGGTGGGCTTGGTTTAGTGCCACCACGATGGAGGATGGCTCTCGTGGGTGAACCTTGTTAAAGTCACCATGATGGAGGTTGGCTCTCATGGGTGGACTTTGTTAAGCGTCACAACGGTGGAGGGTTGCTCCCGTGTGTGAGCTTGGTTAAGGTGATTACAATGGTTGTGGTAGCTTCCATGTGTAAGCATTGTGATGTGTCCCGGCTCTCGCTAGTGTATTATACAACTTCCGATGAGTGATGTTGAGGGGTTGTGATTGTACCGTGAAGCTCCATCACGGGTGTTGAGGGGTTGTGATTGTACCGGTAAACTCCACCTTGTGTTGTTCGGAAGTGTGTATGAAGCGTGTGGGACAACGCTTGTAATCCGTGTATCCGATTGTGTCTTGTGTTATGATGGTTTGTGAATTATCACTTGGAAGCCAATATAATGTTCTTGAATGTAATGAAGCATGAGATGCTTGAAATGATGCATGGTTGCATGGGAAGTGTGTGATGTTCTATGAATGCATGTATAACTTGTTAGCTTGAACAAATGTTTATCTTCTATTGAGAATGTTTCATTGTGTGCATGGAATCTCTTTGGTGCATTGAAGTCTTGTGAAGGCTTGTTTTTAAAAGGCATGTAATGCAAATGTTGATTTTGTGGTTCATGTATTGCATTTGTTTAATGCATGAGATAGATTGAAGTGGTAAGTGGTTTTCAAAGGTTTCTTGCATTGAGATGATTTCCAAGTATGAGAAAAGTATAGTGTGAAGTGGAAGTGTTTTCCAAGGAACTTGTATTTAACTTTGCATATGATGTTCATGCATGGAAAGGTTAAATTGATGGTTTTGCAAGGTCGTGCTTTGAAGTGAATTACTTAGCTTTTCTAAGCTAAGGGTTGGTTTTCATGTTTGAGCAATGCATGATTTAAAGCATGTTGTTAAAAAGGGTTTTCAAACATTGCTTTGGTTTATCGAATTGTGTTTACTTTTAAAAGAGGTTTTATGACTCGCTGCATTGATGGTGTTTTGGTTTTGAGCATTCCTCACTAAGCATTATGTGCTTACGCTCCTTTTTGTCCATCAATGCAGATTCTTGAAGTTGGGACAGCGAGAAGCAAGAGATTCAAGAAGAGCTCCACTTGAGATGTATGTCTCGGTCAATAGCTATAGATAATAAAGGCAATGGGGGGAGAATCTCTTATGTTGATGTTTAATGAGATTGTGTATGTTGGACAAGCTTGGTTTATGATTTTGAACTATGTGGTTCAACGCTTGCAACGTTTGAATCTTCTTATTCTTAAGTCGTTATGATATGCTTCTTGTTTTCAAAGCATGATTGAGTGTTGGATGTGTTGAATGAGTTGGTGCACCTAGGGGTGGTTTGTATCTAGATTTTGATGCAATTTGGTAGGTATGATGCTTGGCATGTTGTTGATTTATTGTGGAATGGTTTGGAGCATGTTCGATGGGGTTTAAATGTGTTAGAACAGGCCTATCTGCTGTTTCTGGGCATTCCGTATCGGTACAGGTGCTACCGTTTCAGAACAGGTGGCTTGAAATGGTCATGGCGTTTCGAAACAGGTAAGGGCTGTTCCGAAACGGATTTGCCACTGCCAAGCCTTGTTCCGCAACAGGTTTCGGAACGGTCCCGCGTTTCGGAACGGAGCTTCCCCGTTTCGGAACACTCGACCGTTGGGCACTGAATCTGATGGTTAAATGTTTTGAACTCTCACGTTTTGGTCCCAATGTTTGTACATGCAATTGGATGAGTTTGAGATGTCCGAATGAGATGAAATTTGGCACAGAGGCATGAAATATGATTAATTTCATGATGGTAAATTTAAAACTGGTTAAGTCCTCTTAATTTACAGAATTTACAAATTGGTCCCTAAATTCGTATTTTGTGCATTTGGGTCCCTTGTTGTTTTCCGTTTGCTGTGATGTTTCAGTATGTTTCTCTCAAGAGAATGCATAGGTTTAATGTGCATCTAGAAAAGTTTAAAAAGAAACAAAAGGGTCGTTAATCAAGGTTGACTTTCAGGTTGACTTTGGTTTTCCCCGTGTAATCTTCGTAGTCCGGGTCAACCGTCTAGGCCGGGCTAAGGGGGTTACACTTCAAGAGGTGGATCTTGTGAATCCTCTTCTTTGGTTGGAATCTCATCCACCTTTGACGTTTGTCCTCCATCAATGGCATCAATGATTCCTACATCATCATCATCACAAGATTCCTTCCTCGGAAGGAGGTTGTCATCGAAAACAACATGTATTGACTCTTCAACAACTAGAGTTCTTTTGTTAAATACACGATAGGCTTTAGAGTTTAAAGAATACCCTAAGAAAATAGCTTCATCACTTTTAGCATCAAATTTACCTAAGTTTTCTTTACCATTATTCAAAACAAAACACTTGCAACCAAAAGGATGAAAATAGCTAATGTTAGGCTTCTTAGATTTTAAAATCTCATAAGGTGTTTTCTTCAAAATTAGCCTAATCATTACTCGATTTATAATGTAGCAAGCGGTATTTGTGGCTTCCGCCCAAAAATATTTAGGTAAATTATTTTCGCAAAGCATGGTTCTAGCCATTTCTTCTAAAGTTTGATTTTTCCTCTCAACTACCCCATTTTGTTGAGGAGTGCGAGGTGCGGAAAAATTGTGGCTAATCCCATTTTCATTTAAAAACTCATCGAAACCTAGATTTTGAAATTCGGTTCCATGATCACTTCTAATGTGAGAAATCTTAAGTTCAAGATCATTTTGAGTTATTTTAGAAAATGTGATGAATTTTTCTAAAGCCTCATCCTTTGTACTTAAGAATAGAACCCAAGTATACCTAGAGTAGTCATCTACAAGCACAAAAGCATATGATTTCCCACCCAAGCTCATTGTTCTAATAGGCCCAAAAAGATCCATATGAATTAATTGTAAACATCTACTAGTAGAGACATCATTTATGGATTTAAAAGAACTTCTATGTTGTTTACCCTTTGAACATGCATCACAAATTTTATCATTGGAAAATTTAAGTTTGGGTAAACCTCTAACTAGATTAAGGGAAATTAATTTCTCTAAGACACTCATGCTAGCATGTCCTAATTTTCTATGACAAAGCCATGAGTCATGTTCATCATGTGCAACTAAGCATCTATGAGATGCATTGATGTCATCTAAATGCACCATGTAAATGTTGCCTATTCTATGTCCTATGAGCATTAGTTGATTTGTTTTAATGTTTACAATTTTGCAACAACTTTTATCAAATAGAACATTAAAACCCTTGTCACACAATTGACTAATACTCAACAAATTATGCTTAAGACCGTTGACATACAAAACATTTTCAATGAAAATAGAAGAGTGATTACCAATGGAGCATATTCCTTCAATATGGCCTTTGGAGTTGTCACCAAACGTTACCACTCCACCACTTTTAGGCTTTAGTTCCACAAATCGACTCTTGTCACCGGTCATGTGTCTTGAGCATCCACTATCAAGGTACCAAGAATTTTTGCTTGAAGCTTTAGCCTTGTAGCAATGCTCCCCCTACAAACAAAGAAATTAGGCCTTGATTTTTGGTACCCAAATCATTTTGGGTCCATGAGTGTTAGCCTTCAACAATTTTGTTCCCTTAGGAATCCAAGAAGCAATAGCATTTAAATCATTAGGAATAATGAGTTCTTTAGGAACCCAAACACTCCTAACTCTATGACCTCTAGCTTGCTTATTAAAATTTCTTTGTTTAGGTACAAAAGGTTTTCTTTTTACATATTGGGATTTAGAATGATTTCTTTTTTCAAAATTATTTTTCCCAATAGCAATAGATGTTTTAAGATTATCCACTTCCTTTGTGTGATAATCTTGAAAATCGGAAAGAAGTTTTTCAAGTTCAAGATTTTTAGTTTTAAGATCATTCGAAAGATTAACTAAAAACAAAACCTTCTTTTCCAATTCGGAGTTAGCTTTTGAAAATGTCTCATTTTGAATTTTTAAATCGGAAATTGTTTTCTTGTTTTTCAAAATGGACTCTTTGTATTTTCCTACTAACTCATCATACACTTCTTGCAATTCATCATAAGCATCTTGAAGTTCCTCATAGAAAAATCGAAATTGGATGAATTAGAGTTTACCTTAGGTTCATCATCGATGGCCATGAGACATAGGTTGGCCACTTCCTCCTCTTCCTCGGATGACTCTTCGTCACTCCAAGTAGCTATTTGTGCTTTGAGCTTGTTCTTCTTCCCAAAGCTTTTCTTTTTCAATTGAGGACACTCGGAACGGATGTGACCGGGTTTCTTGCATTCATAACAAGTAATTTGGTCCTTCTCCTCTTCCTTGCTTTAACTCTTGAAGTCTCCCTTTCTAATGAATTTTCTTCCACGATTTGACTTCATGAACCGAGTAAAACGTTTGGCCAACATAGCCATCTCCTCATCTTCATCCTCACTAGAATCGCTTTCTTGATATGAAGCTTTTAGTGCGATTCCCACTTTCTTCTTCTCAACTTCCTTATTCTCCACTATCTTCTTCTCTTGTTCTCTTTCCTTCCTCATAATCTCATGTGTGAGTAGAGATCCAACAAGAGCATCAAGCTTGAGAGCCTTCAAATCTCTAGCTTCAATAATGACCGTTCTCTTGCCATCCCATGACTCCGGAAGAGAGTACAACAATTTTCTCACTAGCTTGTCTTCGGGAATGATTTCGCCGAAACCCTTCAAACCGTTGACAATGACCGAGAACCGATCAAACATCTTGGAGACACTTTCTTCGGGATCCATCTTGAAGTTCTCATAGCTTAGATTGAGTAGCCCAATCTTTGTCTCATTGAAATCACTAGTTCCCTCATATGTTGTCTCGAGGGTGTCCCAAACCTCCTTGACACTTTCGATTGAAGACACCTTGGAGTAGATATCCGGACCAAGTGCACAAAATATCACATGTAGAGCTTTGTCATTCACTTGCATCATTCTTCTCTCATCATCCGTCATTCCGGCTTTGACTTTTGGGACAAGTCTTTCTCCATCTCTCTTCATGGGAATGTATGGTCCTTCTTCAACTACATCCCACACCATATAGTCGGTAGACTTGATGAAAAGCCTCATCCTATTCTTCCAATAAGGATAGTTATCCCCATTGAAGAATGGTGGCTTGGTGGTGGATTGGGACTCATAGTTGGATGTGGATGCCATTGCTTGACTTGTTGTTGATCAAACTCTCCTAGAATCGATTCAAGAGGGTTGTAATCCTTCCAATGAGTGTAGTTCTGATACCAATTGTTGAGTTGATCGAACAATTGCAAATGGCCAAGAGGGGGTGAATTGGCAATTAAAATTTTGGTGGAAAGAAATGGGTGAAAAATAAAATTGACACAAGTAGTTAGAGTGGTTCAAGTTCTCCAAATGAACTCTACATCCACTACCTTAGTTCCACTAAGGATTTTCAACCAATTCACTACTTGAATTCTTCCCATTTTCTTGGATGAGGAGGTAACCTTACAAATTCGATTAAGCTTTATACCCAAAGCTTAATCCACTCAAATTACAAAGAGAAGTTGTGGTAAACTCAAATGATTCCTCTCAAAGGATAATTGTCTACCCAAATACAATTTCAATCACCCCAAACTCAGAATACAAAATGAAAATTGAAAACACTAGAGTTGGGTACAAGAAATTTGACTTTGAAGAGCACTAGGGTTTGGATTTTTGCTTTGATGATGCTTGAGGGTTCAATAGTTGTTGCTTGGACAAATGAAGCTTGTTTTTATATCCTTGCATTGATTTCTAGCCGTTTGGGTAGTTGGGATCATCAATAGAGCCGTTGGAAGCAATTTTCACGCATTAAATGCAGCTCTGCAGCCTACCGTATCGGTACTCGGGAAGGGCGTATCGATACCTGCATCAAAGAGGAAAGAGCCGTTGTGCCTGAAAACAGGGCGTATCGATACGCATAGAAGGCGTACCGGTACGGTTTTAAGGGGCGTATCGATACGGAAGGCCGTATCGATACGCTTTTTGCTCACTGGAATCCCAAACCAAGTTTACATAAAAAGTGTATCGATACGCATACCAAGCGTATCGGTACGGTATAACGACTCTTTGAAAATTGGGAAACCAACCAACTGACAAGTAACGGTCAAATAATTAAATGCTCAGATTTTTCAAAGATATGCTTATCGTATCGATACAGTTGCAAGGCGTATCGGTACGGTTTCATAAACACAGTTGCCCAGATGAATATCGTATTGATACGGTTGCAAGGCGTATCGATACTATTTCATGAAAACAGTTGCCCAGATGAATATCGTATCGATACGGTTGCAAGGCGTATCGGTACGGTATGTTCATTAAAATTCCAGTGGCAAAATAGGGTATCGATACACATAAGGGTATCGATACGCCTGGGCGCTTTTGCATACTTAGGCTTGAAAAACATAGGAAAAGACTTAGGAAATTTTTATATGTTTAAGAGCCAGTCTTCAAATATTATTTTGTTCAAAAATACTTGTCAATTTGTGAGACTTTAAAGAGTACTTAAAAATTTATTGTTTTGCAAATTGGTCCTTAAGTTTATGTGTTATATCAAAATCAATTTCGGTTTTACAATTAACCTCTTAATCAACCACAAATTTACCGTTACACATCAGCTCTCAATTCCCTAACATTTTTTCAACAATTCAAAGCCGAAATCCTCCCAAATAATCCCATTTTCGTACTCCAGCAAAACCCAGCCATTACCTCTCAATTTAAACACTTAAAACACTCCAAAACATTTCC
Source organism: Hibiscus trionum (assembly GCA_030270665.1). NCBI lineage: Eukaryota > Viridiplantae > Streptophyta > Magnoliopsida > Malvales > Malvaceae > Hibiscus > Hibiscus trionum. Next base: position 4,659,336 of record BSYR01000012.1, read on the forward strand.
AAAACATCACCCTAAGGCTATACAACCATCAGCCCTTCTTTTCCCCACAAAAACACCTTAAAACTCTCATTTTCCACTCCTAAAAATCACTTACAGCAGTGGCTACGGGAATTCATTCAAACCAACACTATCACCACTCAAAAATCATCAAAAAACATCTAAAAACACTTACCCAATGTTGCTATAACATCAACTCAACCATTTTTCACAAAACCATTCCAAAAACACAAATTTTGACACTTTAAATATACCCCTAAAAACCCATTTCGGGATTTTTGTTAAAATCCCATCATTTTAAAATATAAGGTGTCTTAGGGTGAGATTAGTTCAAATCTAAACTCTAAAAATAAAAAAAAGCCAAGAAGCCATTAAAGTTTCATGCTTTTCTTCAAACTTGAAAACTTCAAAAACTCAAAAAGAAGATTTCTATGAAAACTAAAGCTATGGAAATGTTGGAAATCATGAGGAGAGTTCAAAAACGCAATTACCTCGAAGAGAGCCCTTGAATTGATGAAGAGATTTGATGAAATAGTGCTTTAGGGGATAAGAGGGGTTTTAGGTTTTCAAAAATGGTGGAATGAAGAAGATGAGCATTTTTTTCAAATAAAACCCCCTTTTGTCATCTTATTTCCCCTTCATTTCAAAATTTACTAAAATACCATTAATGAGAAATGGTCATCTTCCACTATTCTAAAATCCATGAAATTTAGGCTTTAAATTAAAACAAGTCCAACATAATTTATTTGTTTTGAAAATCCGAAGCACAAAATAATATTTTATTATTTAATTTCACCTGACCCCCAAACTCGTGTGTTACAACTCTCCCCCACTTAAGAAAATTTCATCCCCGAAATTTATCGGACAGGAAAAACCACGAAATCTGCTCTTCCACACCTTTCTTTCTTTCTTACCACAACATTCTAACTAGCTCGAAAGACTTACCACACAACATTAGCTATCTGATGTTAAGATCTCAACGGGTCCTTCAATGTAGGTCAATTTTAAACTCAACTCAATCTCTTCAACAACATAGCACGGGACAGATCTGATTCACATCTCATACGGCACCGTTTGAATACTTGATCGATAACTTTTTCTGACTAACCATCTGACTTCATCAGGTAACCAAACACTATGCAGACGTCTTCAAAAATCTAGTTAAAATTTCGAATCTCTATCGGCCACTAACGACTTCAAGTCACTGTGCAACTCACACTCTTGCTAAAGCAAGACTCCGCCATCTTTTACAAAGTACAAGTAACGTGAACATGAATAAAATGAGCACACTCAGAGCAACTATCATTGTTTACTCGGCTAGGCTCTCCCGTAGGAAATCAAAGGCGAACCAGACACAAAGTCCCTCGAATCTATTACCCACTTTCCTTATGAATCTTCCACGGATGTAACAAACTAGAAGAAAACTAACACTCGGCAACGGCACGCTGGCAATTTACACACTTACTCCCATTCTGAACCACATCATTCATCAACTCAATTCGGAAGTACTCTTCTTTCAACCCACGATACGTCTTCATACTACTCAGATGCAATGCAAATGAACTGTCGGGTGCTTCGGCCAAAACAATGCGTCTCAAAACACTATGTCATTCGGCACAACTATTCTGTCTTTGAAATGCAAAACTCTGTCATCTCTGAAACTGTAATCTGAAGGTCTTCCTTCCGCTAATTCTCGCACATGAGGTGCCAAGAACCTGTCTTGCAATTGTTTCTCTTCAAGTATCTGACTCAAGGTAGGTTTAACCCGAATCTCGCCCACAAATCTACTATCATTTGGTAAACTGAATCCGGCAATCATAGCTCGCAACTCAACTACTAATCTATCAACAAATATAACTCAGAACATCAGTTACTACGTCCACTCTCTTCGGATGGTACTCAATCTTGGGATTACGGTCTTCAAGCAGTTCTAACAACTCATGCTGTTCAAGTTTCAACCCTTCCTAAGTCGACAAATATTTCAAGTTCTGATGATAAGTGTACATATACTATGCATTCTTTACTATACATGCTTTGTCTCTAAGTCTTCGAAGCAAATACAACTGATTACGGTCTTCAAAGGCTCGTTGTCTCGTATCTAACCACACAAACTGAACATTCTTCTATAGCAACATGTCAATGGAGTAGCTACCTTCAAAAGACCACTTACGAACCTTCGATAGTAACAGTGCTAGACCTAGGAACTATAGATACCTGTCACAGTCTTCAATTTCTTCCAACTCACATCTTCTTCTGACTACTTAAGGTTTACTCTAACACACTCGGCTGATCTACATGTCCTAGGAGGACATCTTCCTAAACTCGGAGTTCACGTTTGCTCAACTTGGCATACAACTGATTCTCTAATAGAGTCTACATCACTAACTCCAAAGCTTGTCATGATCTTCTTCAGTACGTGAGTATACCTATGTATCATCTAAGAGAACTACTACAACTGATCAAGAAACTTAGGAAACATTCCGCTCAACATCTCTATAAAAGTAACTAACACACTAGTCAAACAAAACGGCATAACCCAAAACTCGAAGTGATCATATCCTGCCCCGAAAAGCTGTCTTCGGTACATCAACTTCTCTCACTTGCAACAGGTAGAAATCGGATCTCAAATTAATCTTGAAAAGAGTGGTGCACACACTAACTGCTCAACAAATCACTGATGTTCGGAAATGGATACTAACTAACCACTGTCACTTGTTTCAACTGTCTGAAATCTAAACACATTCTCGTATTGTCTTCTCTCTTCTTCACAATTTGCACTACCATACACTAAGATGGTGTACTAGGCCTAATGAATCTAAGGTCTAACAAATCTCGAAGTTGATTATTCAACACTCTCAATTCTTTCAGGATACGTAAGATACAAAGAAATCAAAACAGGAGCAACTCGGAGATGGTATCAATAACAATCTCTTCTTCCCTAACGAGAGACAAATCGGGTAATTCTTGCAAACACTTCTAGGAAAAACACAAACTATTCTAACATTTTGCGGTCTAATCTTCATTCAAAAATCAAATCCATCACATTTGCTAGGCAAGCTTGTCAACCAAACTCAATCAATCTTTGACCTCTAAAGCTGGATCAACATTCGATACTAAATCCACATTCCACCTACTATTACAATCTCATAGTCATCCGCAAGCTTTAAGAAAACTCCCATTGTCTCAAATTCTACCCTAACTCTATGTTCTACGAGCCAATCCATGTCCCGTATCACATCAAAACCGTAATAGGGTGGTTCCCTCACATCTACTGGAGACACGTGACCCTGAACCATCAACGGGCATCCCTTGTACATCCTTCCGACCACGATCGTACCCCCGAGGGAGCTAGTAACACTAACACCTACCTCTAGTACCTCACAAGGTAAATTCATCAACTTCGCATGCTCACTCAAAATACACGGATACGTAAATCCATAATTAATCAGAAAAAACAAAAAAACTCAATAACTGTATCGAGGAATTACTTGCTATAACATCGACATCATTCTGAAGCCAACTCCCAGGTCTTCACTTCTTTCACCAACTCATATCAGGATCGTCACATTGTTCTCTCTCAACAGAAACCAACTCATAGGCACGCTTACCCAAACAAACAAACTGTACCCCCAACTCTAGTACTGCCCTACTGCCCTGAACTAGAGCGAGGAACTCTCTCATCAATCACCTCCTCTAAAACCTCAGATTCACGATTACCAGTTCCAGGCCCACGTCTCGGCCTCAAGCTTACCAAAGACAACCATACAACAATAAGCAAAACACACAAGCAAGATTATTTAGGGTTAGCAAGAGCAAGGGTCCAAGGTGCTCAAGTATATTCCTTTACAAAAATCTTTTCAAATAAGTAATAGAAGCAATGGGAACTCGACACTACGCCTCAACACAACCATCATGCTAACATATGCTTTCAAACACCGTACTAACAAGCAAACATCAAGCATACATGGCAAAACATTCACCGATACATAACAACAACATAACACTTCAAATTTATCTCACTTACCTACCTGAGGTCTCAGAAACCTCAAGCTCTAATACCAATAAATGTAACCCCCTCGTCCCGGTCTGGCCGGATGACCGGACCGAGTGGGCCACACGGGGAAAACTGAAGTGAAACCCGTTAAGGCTCCCCTTCGGTTAGCAACCCTATTTTTTTCTTTATCTTTTCTAGATGCCTTTATTAAATCCTATGTGATAGGACACGCAGCGAACAAACACGGACACGAAACCCACAAGACATGCAATTAAACAGCCCAATTTTTCTTTTTAAGCAGACCGTATCGATACACCTACAGAGGGTATCGATACGCCTTGACCAAGGTCAACCCTCTCAGTCAACTCAGGGAAGACCGTATCGATACAACCCTTGAGCGTATCGATACGCCCCTCTCGGTCAACATTTTGAGGTCAACGAGACGGAACCGTACCGATACGCCTTAACCCCGTATCGGTACGCCCTAAACTCACCAACTCCTCTGAATTCCAGAGAGTTGAGACCGTATCGATACACCCCCGTGTATCGTTACGCCCAGCCTAAACTGAGTCCTGCAGGAAAGACCGTATCGATACGGCCCTCAGGCGTATCGATACGCCCTGCACTGCAACTCTCCAAAAACCAGCAAAACCAAACAAAACCCAACTCTATATGAATTTTGGGACTTCTCTAGACTCATTCAAGCATTAATACCACCTCTATTAACTAAAATCTAGTCATACAAGGCACCCAACATGGACGAACATCATTCAACCAAGGAATCCACGTAATCATTCAAAGAAGGCATACAAAGCATACATGAGTTTCATACCTTAGCAAACAAACATAAAACATTCATATAAGGCAATCTAAACATGATTTTACAAGCCACACATGACATCCAAATACCAAAGCAACACAAACATCCAAGGACATGGCTATAAGCCTCCCAAGCAAACACTTAGGCATCAACATAAACATGGTTTACAAATCCATCAACATGAGGCATTAACAACATAAGCCAACACAAAGGAGTCTAGATACACGCTCCTAAAACACGTAGCATTTCCCATTGCTAAACTACTACATTATTTAATAAATCATACTTGAGCAAACTACCACACACTTGGACGCCCTTTTCTTGCTCCTTGCTAACTCCACGCTAAAGATCTGCATTGTCGGAAGAAGGAGAGCGTAAGCATAAAACTTAGTGAGCGGAGCTCTAAAACATAACAACGACAATGCAGGGTTCAAGCTTTCATTAAAAGTAAAGGCCAACACATACAAGTTCAACCACAAGTCCACAATATAGATATTTATCATGGCATCACACTTCAAGGTATACATAAAGACATGATCCTAGATTAAGGCAAAACCATAAAAAGGAGAATGATATAGTGAGACACAACATGAACAACACATGGTATGCACAAGCATAACCAAAACACACACGGTGGGACTACACATCACCGTTTCGACTAGTAGTTTTCCAATGGGACTACACATCAAAGTACTCTTCTACTAGTCACTACCGGTGGGACTACACACCACTGGAGTCTTATACCACTCGCTACCGGCGGGACTACACATCACCGGAGCAACGACAACCATCACGTGAGGTTCGACACCAACCATGCAACACGATATACAATCACCATCATGCGACATGTACTCATTATATCATGCACAACCAAAACAATTTGAAACAAAATCCACAACTAGGCACCAACTTACTACTTACAATCTTACCAACCACAAATGGTCTTACTCCCCATTTCCGTGCACAACCTGCACCAACTTACACACATCTTACAAGGCATATCAACAACACCATAAATACCATCACATATGATCAACGATATAATAATAAGCAACATGATTCCTCCCAAAATATTGGAATTTCAAGCATAACAATTTATCACCACAAGTAATGAAAACAAACGGTAAAAGAGGAAATTAAAGAGGCGATTCACATCCACTTACTCCTTGAGTTTAAATCGACTTTTCAAGCCCAATCTAAATTCTTTCAAAACCATCCTTGAACCAAAACGATACTTGAAAACATTTCCACATCCACATGCTTGAACCAACCTTTGAAAATCAAGTTAAAACATTAACCACTCACCTTACTTCCTTAAGCAATCCAAGCAAAGCCGACTCAAGTCTCCACAACTTCCAGAATCGTGCCCGAACCTCCCAAGGCCAAATCCGATGTCTCTAACCAATCAAAAGCAATGTATTAACCTCTTAATCAACCACAAATTTACCGTTACACATCAGCTCTCAATTCCCTAACATTTTCTCAACAATTCAAAGCCGAAATCCTCCCAAATAATCCCATTTTCGTACTCCAGCAAAACCCAGCCATTACCTCTCAATTTAAACACTTAAAACACTCCAAAACATGTCCAAAACATCACCCTAAGGCTATACAACCATCAGCCCTTCATTTCCCCACAAAAACACCTTAAAAACTCCCATTTTCCACTCCTAAAAATCACTTACAGCAGTGGCTACGGGAATTCATTCAAACCAACACTATCACCACTCAAAAATCATCAAAAAAACATCTAAAAACACTTACCCAATGTTGCTATAACATCAGCCCAACCATTTTTCACAAAACCATTCCAAAAACACAAATTTTAACATTTTAAATATACCCCTAAAAACTCATTTCGGGATTTTTGTTAAAATCCCACCATTTTAAGATATAAGGTGTCTTAGGGTGAGATTAGTTCAAATCTAAACTCTAAAAATAAAAAAAAAAGCCAAGAAGCCATTAAAGTTTCATGATTTTCTTCAAACTTGAAAACTTCAAAAACTCAAAAAGAGGATTTCTATGAAAACTAAAGCTATGGAAATGATGGAAATCATGAGGAGAGTTCAAAAACGCAATTACCTCGAAGAGAGCCCTTGAATTGATGAAGAGATTTGATGAAATAGTGCTTTAGGGGATAAGAGGGGTTTTAGGTTTTCAAAAATGGTGGAATGAAGAAGATGAGCATTTTTTTTTCAAATAAAATCCCCTTTTGTCATCTTATTTCCCCTTTATTTTAAAATTTACTAAAATACCATTAATGAGAAATGGTCATCTTCCAATATTCTAAAATCCATGGAATTTGGGCTTTAAATTAAAACAAGTCCAACATAATTTATTTGTTTTGAAAATCTGAAGCCCAAAATAATATTTTATTATTTAATTTCACCCGACCCCCAAACCCGGGTGTTATAATGTTGCTGACTACCAAAAATAATTTCATGTCCCACAGTACCCTTCAAATACCTAAAAATCCACTTGACTGTTTCTCAATGTGATCTACCTAGTTTAGACATGTATTTACAGACTTGACCAACAACATGAGCTAAATCAGGGCGAGTACATATCATTACATACAACAGGCAGCCAACAACACTGACATATGGAATCTTTGCCATCTCTTCAATTTCCTTATCTGTCTTCGGGCACTGTTCTAAAGAAAGCTTAAAATGATTCGCCAATGGAGTGCTCACGGACTTTGCATTGCTCATCACAAACCTGTCTAACACTTTCTCAACATACTCTTGCTGAGATAACCACAGATTCTTTGAGCCTCTATCTCTGTGAATCTACATTTCAAGAATTTTCTTTGTAGCTCCTAAGTCTTTTATTTCAAATTCCTGGCTCAATAAAGCTTTCAAATCGGCAACATCATGCATACTCTTCGCAACCAGCAACATATCATCAACATACAGTAGCAGAAAAATAAAAGAACCATCATCAAGGCTCTTAACATAAACATAACAATCAGTCTCACATTGCTTGTAGCCAATCTGAATCATGTAGGAGTCGAATCGCTTGTACCATTATCTTGGAGACTGCTTCAACTCGTACAAAGATTTCTTTAACCTACAAACCAGATGCTCATCTCCAGATTAAGTGAACCCTTCTAGTTGTCGCATATAAATCTACTCCTCTAGATCACCATGCAAAAAAACAATTTTAACATCCATCTACTATAAATGCAAATCAGAACTAGCTACGAGTGCAAGTACTGCCCTGATTGAAGTATGTCTAACCACAAGAAAAAAAATCATCATAATTAACTCCTTTCTGCAGTGAGAAACCCTTTGCTACCAATCGAGCCTTGAACATTTTCTCCTCTTTTTCTGATATTGCTGGTTTCATTTTATACGCCCATTTGTAATCAATAGCCTTCTTTCCCTCAAGAAACCTAACTAGTTCTCATGTATGATTTTTCTGCAAAGACTCCATGTCCTCAACCATTGCAACCATCCATTTGCCTTTCTCTGGACTAGTGATAACCCCTTGAAAAGTAGCTGGATCATCACTGCTAATGTGAAGTGCAAAAGACACCATTTCTTCAAAACTCAATCTTCATGAGCCTTTATATTGATGCGTCTCTCTCTATCTCCGACTAAATTATAATTTTGCAAAGGAACTGCATTAGAACCACCAGATTTTGAATTAGAATTTTCACCTTTCTCAGCTGTTACACCTTTCTCAACTGCTCTGGATACTGTTCAAAATCCACTAACACTTTGTCTCGGTTTTGCTGCAACATGAACTGCTCGTCAAAAATTACATCTCTACTGATTACTATTTTCCTTGCAACCGGATCCCAAAATTTGTATCCTTTGACACCTTTCTTGTAACTCAGAAAGATGCACTTCTTCGATTTTGCATCAATTTTTAATCTTTCATCTCCAGTACATGCACATAAGTAGAACAACCAAAAATTTGTAAGTGTGAAAAATCAATTACATTGCATGTTCATACCTCTTTTGCAATTTTTTCCACCCAATGATGCCCGTGGTGACCTACTAATGAGATAACATGCCATACTTACAACCTCTGCCCAAAAGCTTATAGGAAGCCTTGTATTCAGTCTCAAGCATCGAGCCCTTTCAGTTAATGACATGTTCATCCTTTCAGCAACACCATTCTGTCATGATGTCTTGCACACTGAAAAATGTCTCTGAATCCTATGCTCCTCACAGAAGTTTTGAAACTGTGAATATGTGTACTTTGTGCCATTATCAGACCTTAAGTATTAAGTCTTTCTACCAGTTTAGTTCTCCACCTCAGCTTTCCACACCTTGAACTTGGCAAAATTTTCAGACTTTTGTTTCAAAAAGTACACCTAATTTTTTTAGAAAAATCGTCAATAAAAGTAACATAGTACATATATCCAACCAATGATGATTCCCTGGTAGGCCTCCGTATATCAGAATGCACATAATCAAGAATTCCTTCAATTTTGTGTTTCTTTCTAGTCGTGAAACTAACTTTAGTCTGTTTACCAAGGACACAAAACTCACAAAGATCCAGCTTGCAACTTTTAACACCATGCAACAAATTTCTTTTATACAATTCAACCATTCCATGTTCACTGAGATGACCAAGACGCATGTGTCACAGTTTGTATTATCATCATATAACTCAACAAAATGAGCTCCACCTGCAACTGTACTCCCTAACAGTTTATAGATATTCACTGCAGTTATTTTTCCTTTCATCACAATTAATGCACCTTTAACAATTCTAATGGTTTCCCTATCCTCGTCTGCTTTAGGAATAAAATCATTCTTATGCAAAGTGCCCAAGAAAATTAGATTCTTTTTCAAATATGGTATATGTCTAACATCACATAATGTTCTAACAATATCATCATACATCTTAATTCTGACTTCACCAATACCAACAATATTGCAACATTTATCATCGTCTAAATAGACAGAACCAGAATTAACGGACATATAAGTCGAAAACCACTCCATGTTAGGCGTTATATGATAAGAGCATCCTGAATCAAGAATCCATACATCCATGCATCCTTTTTAACTTTGGACAATCTCGCTTCATATGTCTTGACTCCTTGCACTTGTAGCAATGATCGTCTTCTTGCCTCTAGACTTTAATTTAGAATTTCGTTTTCTATAACCTTTTTTCTCTGACTTCTTTCCACGGTCTTGATTACCCTTAACATATAAACCATCAGCATGAAAACTTTCACATGTATTCTGCTTTCGCTGATTGTGAGCCAACAAGGCTCAGGTAATTTCTTTCATCTTTGATTGTTTCTTTCCTATATATAAGAGTATTCACCATGTGTTCATAGGGCATTTGACTTTCCTAACCAAAACTTCATACATATTTGCCTAACTTCACATCTGAATTACTTTCAGAATATTTGAACTTCTAAATTGATTTTTTAGAAAAAAAAATAGAGTTTTTATTAAAAGATCAAAATGAATTTATAAATGTTTGAGAGGTCTAAAAAACAATTTTTATTAGACTAATTCATAATTACATAATTTCTTCATTTTAAGGGACCCAAAACACTTTGTATCTCCTCTAACTCCGTCCCTGTTATCATGCTTATTTATCAATTTTCCAACGCAAATACAATCTGCATGAATTATATAAACTTTGTTCTCACAAAATATATTAGCAAGGAAGGAGAGAGATTCAACAAGTGAGGTTGTTGACTCAAATCATTTCATTGGTCCACGACTGCATGTTTCTTAAAATGTGGCATTTAGTTCGATAATTTTAACAAATTATCACATGACATTTCTATTACACGAAGTCCATGTTTGGTAAAGAACTTTTTAAGCTAAAATTAGAGGTTTGAAGTATATTTAGAGGTTTAACCAGTCAAATTCGCTAATTTAGATGTTTGGTAAATAGAGGATTGTAAAAACTATTTGGATGTTTGGTAAATAGAGGTTTGAAGCATGTTTAAGAGCTTTTTGAGTTAAAGGTTTGGATAAAAGACTTGTAAAAACTATTTTGTCCTTGATAATTATAAAAATTTCTCTAAATAACATAAATTTGATTAACTAATAAAATTAAAAAAATAATTTCATAAATAAGAAATTAATAAATACATGTAAATCTAATAATTAATAAAATTATATTCAAAATATAATTTCATAGATAAGACATTATATATCTAAATTTAATAATTATTAAAATAAAATTAAAAAATAATTTTACAAATAAAAAACTAATATGTACATCTTCACAAATGCTCAGCAATGTTATTAAAAAATTAATTTTCATAATCTAATTAATATTAATAGGTACAAAATGTTAATAACTAATAAATTATTCAAACAAGTATCAAATATAATCATGTCCTTATATGTCATTTTGCTTGTTCAAATAATCAAACAGCTATCAGCCATCGATTAATTTTACCAAACACTTTTATACAATCAGCTAATGTAATCCGCTAATTAAATCAGCTATCCGCTATCATCTAATGTAATCAGCTATCCGCTAATTGCCAAACAGGGCCGGAGTAGTTTTATTGATTATTAAACATAATTATATCATTGCACATTAAAATTATTAATTTTAGATATCTAAATTCGGATCGAGCTGCCTTGTTTGCAAGTTGTATGTGCTCTACTAAAGGAGAAATTATATTATAGGCCCGGCTCGCCACGTCATCCATGGTCCCAACCAATAAAAAGCATTCATTTCATTAATTTTTTCCATATCATCTTTTTACCAAGTGAATCTACAATTGGTTAAAAGTGTTTTTTAATTTAATTTACAGTAAATCTGAGTGAAGATTCACTCGGTAAAAAAATGACATGGAAAAAATTAATGAAATGGATTCTTTTTATTGGTTGGGACCATGGATGACGTGGCGAGCCGGGCCTATGATATAATTTCTCCTATTAAAGGGTTAAGAAAAAAATATTAACAAATATTACCTTGTAATCACTTAAGACTACTAAAAAATATCTACATTAAAAAATATAAGATCCAAATATTAAATTAGATAAATTTATAAATATCATAATAATAAATTTAAATATCAAATTATATAGACTTAAGGGTATCATAAGCCTTTAAACTTTTGAAAAAAAAAATCAATTAAGCCCCTAATTTTTTTGCACCCATTATACTCCAAAATTTCATCAATTCACTCTTTGACCAATGTTGACTGTTAAATCTAACAATTTTTTGGACCAGTTGGTGTAACGTGTCGCGTTACAATGTTATCACTTGACATTTAAAAAAATTCTTTAAATGTTTTAAAAAGTCTAAAAACTTATTAAATTATAAAAAAATAGTTTTCTATAAAAATTGTAAAAGTGACATTACAGAACTATAATGAATCACGTGACACATAACTATAGTGAGTCATGTGGTAGTAATATCTAAAAAATCGTTAAAAACTGATGGTCAAAATTAATTAAAGGGATTAATTGATTAAATTTATTAGCTCGGAAACTTAATTCGGCGTAAAAATAATTCAAAGATTAATTATTTTTTTTTAAGTTCGGGGCTTAAAGCACCTTTAAGCCAATTATATATTGTCTGACACATAAACATAGTTCAGCATTCAGGCCTCCGCAGCATTAAGCCTTTTATATTAGCACATCCCTATTTGTCAAAACCCAGAACCACTCTCCAGAAATGGCAGATGCCGCTTTATTTAATAGATCACATATGAAAACAGATTTTTTTTTATTTGGACTAATTGATGTGAGATTATTTTAATCTAGATTTTTGTTTTTTATTCTTAATCTTTTGAAAACGTACACACATTGTCGAGACTACAATGCTCGAGCCGAATTACCTAAATGAGTCGTTATATCATTTAGTCATAAATCACGATTACAACCATCGTTTTTCTGCTTAAATCATTGTGATTTAACCATGTTTTTAGTTGATTGTAACAGCATTTATTCACATCCATAATAACCATGAACATAAAAAGATGGACGTGTCTATAACCATGATTTATATCTCAAATTAAAACCAGGTTCTAGTCAAAAGCATGGCCATTATAAATTTATAATATGGGGTGTTGGGTTGAAAACGGTAAGAAAACGTGGAAATTGGGGGGGGGGGGGGGGGGGGGGTTAACATGGAAATTGAATTTTCAAATATAAGCTTGGAAAATAAGAAGCTTTAAAACAGTTGAGTTGAGCACATGTTTGTTTATGGCTAAAGTAAAGCAAAGAGAAAGGCAGGTGTTTCACGTGAGAAAAACACACACGCACTACTCGTTCTTGTTGAATTTCTTTGGTCAAGGCTGAAGCTTGCTGACCAAAGTTGTCCCCCACTGTTGCGTTTCGAAAGAATTAACGGTTAACTAATAGGGTTGGTCCACGTGATAATCAATTTAATATCGTTTAAGTATGTTTTGAGTTCGAAACTTTATATATTAAAAAAATTATTAAGAAACTCACCTACCAAAATTGAGAGTGCAACGTTGGTCGATCTGAATTTCACATAACAAAATTCTGAAAAATCAAAAGCATAACCAAATAAAAAATTAAGGGTTTAAGTAACTGTCACTCAGTCTTGAATATTCTTCAGTTGTTCCAGATGTCGACTGGACAAACAGTGAACTTCCAGAAATTCTCAGTATACTTCTCTCTCAATATCAGTGTCAGTCTCAAGAGCCATCTTTCTAATGTCCTGGGCTTCAGACCATTGGAGGAGGATAGTAGGTATCTTGGCCTCCCTTCTCTCTGAGGGCGAAGCAAAAAGAAAGCCCTCGCTTTTATCAAAGAAAGAGTCCAGAACAAGCTTCGGAGCTGGAAAATTAAATTCTTAAACCAAGCGGGGAAAGAGATTCTTATCAAAGCTATTGCCCAGGCTATTCACACATATGTGATGCAATGCTTTCTTCTCCCTGTCACATTCTATGATGAACTCAGCTCGATGGTGGCTAAATTCTGGTGGAATAACTGTGGATCCAAAGAGAGAAGCATACACTGGATCAACTGAAGGAACCTTTGTCTTTCCAAAGATTAGGGAGGAATTGGTTTTCGAGATCTTAGGTCCTTTAACAAAGCTCTAATTGCTAAAATCGCTTGGAGAATTCTCAAGAACCCGGATTTTTTTTTGACTAAAACTCTGCGGGGCATTTATTTTTCGAATGGCAATATCTTTGAAGCACTGAAACGTAATAACTCTTCCTGGGCCTGGACAGGTATCAAAGAAGGGGTTGAGATGATCAGAGAAGGCTCTTTATGGCGTGTAGGAGACAGAAAAAGTATCTCTATTTGGAAAGACAACTAGATACCGAAACTTCCAAAGTTTCGCTTATTATTTAGGCCCGCTTCTTACCCCTCCTCTCTATCTGTCTCAAGTCTCTTAAATTCTGATCAAAGATCATGGGATCGCTCAAAGCTGGACCTTCTATTCTCGCCTCTGAAAGTGGAAGCCATTCTTACTATCCCAATTGGGGGCCCTGGAATCAAAGATTCATTGATTTTGGCTGAAACGAAGGATGAAGATTATTCTGCCAAATCAAGATACATGTTCATTGAGGATGAACATCGCTCGTCAGAGGACCCTTCTTCAAGTAATGACCCGGGCAATAATAAAGGCTTTTGGAATTTCATCTGGAGTCTGAAGGTGCCACCCAAAATTCGCTCTTTCCTCTAGAAGCTTTCTCATGGTATTTTACCTACCAAAGGGACTCTCGATGCCCGCTTCCACGGTAGCTTCAAAGACTCTAATTGTTGCCCGAGATGTGGGATAAAAGCGGAATCCATTGAACATCTCTTATTCTTTTGCCCTTTCGCACAAGCAGTTTGGAGAGTGCCCGGTTTCAACTACTCTCCTTCCCCTTCGGGCTTTCCTGGCTTTTCACGTTGGTGGCTCAAAATTAACGAGTTCAGAAAATTGGGTAATTTCGATGAAGGTTGCGCCCTCATTGCTTTCTTTCTCTGGGCAATGTGAAAATCAAGAAACACCTTTGTGTTTGAAAACAAGAAGAACCCCCATTGGAAAGTATGGCTACGTGCGGACAATGCCTTCCAGGAATTCTCTCAGGATTCGTCGTCACGCCCGAACGCTGAGTCCTCCAGGTCTACAGAGTCGACGAGTTGGACACCCCCACCTCCGGGCACCATAAAGATTAATTGTGATGTCGTCTACGACTGTCTCACTGGGAAAGCCACTGCGGCAGCCATTGCACGAGACTTTTCTGGAAATGTTGTCCAAGGTGTCTCGGAACCCCTGCTCGCCCCTTCTGTGGCAGCGGCCGAAGCCATGTCCATTAGACTTGGATTAGCTCTGGCATCTTTGAACGGATTCTCTCATGTCATCGTCGAGGCTGATTGCCAATCAGTCATCAACAGGCTCCGCTCAGGTTCTTTGTCAGAGTGGGTCTCATCGGCTGTCGAAGAGGACATTAGACGCAAAGCTGAAACGTTTCAAGCTTGTTCCTTTTCTTTCGTTCATTGATCTTGTAATCAGGCTGTCGACGGGTTAGTTAAGTTCGCTAGGGACCTACAGGTCCAGACTTATTGGGGACCATCTCTTCCCCCTTGCCTCCTTATACACCTTTGATTTGGCTCTTAATAAATTTCTGTCTTTGGATCAAAAAAATTAAGATTGCGGCTGAGATGAAACTCTAAACAATTCAAATTTTTTCTTCACATTTTGCTTACTGCTGTTTTATTTTACTATTTATTTTCACTACAGTTTAAATCCCCGCTAAATTACTTTCCTACAAGTTTATACATAATCTTGAGCACGAAATTACTCACAAATTTCTACTTTAATTAAAATAATGATAAATTATTCAGTTTCCGTGGAATTCGATCATACTTGCACTTATTTATTCTTTTTAATCTGTTTTAAACCTAGGAATTATACAAAAAGATTTCTGCAGTTTATAGTTTCACATATAGGTTCAGCTTTTACCATGAAACATAGAGGGAAGAAAACAAAGAATTAATCAACTCAGTTGAACCAAATCAAGAACGATGAAAACGAATTTATTGAGTGATTTTAATGGTAAAATATGATGTTGTTTTCTTAAAAATTGATTTTATGTAAAAAAAATTATACATAAAATTCTTTACCACTTTACATATAAATTAATTGAATAAATTTTAAAATATATATGTTTTACTTAAAATATTTTCTTTGGCTAACCGTATAAATATGATAATGGTTACAAAGGCCCTCGAACTTTTGACAAAACAAATATAATCTCTAAATTTATTACACGCAATTAAACATTCAGATTCAAAAAAATTAATATTGTCCATCAATTTTAATAAATTTTAATTAATTTGTGATGCATGTTACATGACATTGCTGCCATGTGCAGAGGCGAAACTAGAAATTTATAAAGGGGACCAAAATAAAATTAAAAAAATAAAAATTTATAAAGGGAGTCAAAATAAAACTAAAAATTTTGAGAGATTCATACTAAAATTTTACAAACTTTGAATATTGTTAAAATATGATAATCTTAAGCTTTTAATATTTAAAAAACATTTTAATCGATTATCATAAGCTTTTAATATTTAAAATTATAACGATTAAATTTTTAAATATTTTTAAATTTGAAGATTTATTATTTAACAAAGTGATTAAGAATATTCATCTGATGTAATATCTCTGTTTAATTGAAATAAAGTTTTAAAGGTATGTTTAATTATTTTATACATAATTTGAAGATTTCGGAATCATTAAACCTAAAATCTATTTATAGATATACATCAAAGGTTTACGTAAAATATTCGAAAATATTCTAAAGTTTAAGGGTACGATCAATCGGCGAGAAAAAAACAAAAGCCAGGGCTTTCCCTGAATTTCAAGCACCAGGTTTATGTTTTTTTTTCAATTCTAATTCTGTTTTATTGAAAATTCTTCTTTTCTGAGTTTATTATCTTCTTTTTCTCATTTGAATTTCTAAGGTTTGTTGCAGTATATTCAGTTGAATTTTATTTAGTTACTGGTTTTACATTTCATATTCTTTCAATTTGAAAATTTTATGAGCTTTGAATATTCTCTACTTAATTTCTAAAGGGAAAATTCAACTTTCCCGGAAACTTCTTCAATCGTTGAGTATTCGTCAAAGACTAGGAACGCGGACGCTTGCTTCTCATGGCCCCTTTTCTTTTTCCTCCCTTTTCACTGAATTTTCACTTATTTATATGCTTCTGATTGGCAGCAGAGGAATAGTTTCAGTAACTATGATTGAGAAGATGGAACTTCTGGACGTTGATGAACTGATAGAAGAGTTCGAATCAATGACAAAAAATGCAGAGAATGTTCAAAGAGACACTTTAAAGAAGATTTTAGAAGAAAATGGATCCGCCGAGTATTTGCAGAATCTGGGCCTCAATGGCAGAACTGACCCCGAAAGCTTCAAAGCTTGTGTTCCTCTCGTCACTCACAACGATTTGGAGCCTTATATTCAACGAATCGTCGACGGGTCGTCTTCTCCAATTCTCACCGGAAAACCAATAACCACCATTTCTCTCAGGTACCCTTTTTTTTCTACGATTATCTTGTTTGATATCATTTGATTTTTTTTCAAAATTCAGAGCTGATTTTTGTTGCAAACTGCAGCTCTGGCACTACTCAAGGAAAGCCCAAGTTTGTGCCTTTCAATGAGGAATTAATGGAAACTACTTTGCAGATATACCGTACTTCTTTTGCTTTTAGAAATAGGTATTGAATTGGATATACTTTTATTTTCATTTAAGTTTTCTTGTTGCTGAAATTTATGATGTAGTTGGATGATGTTAACCTGTTTGTAGTATTGCTAAACAGAGAATTTCCTATTGAGAATGGGAAGGCTTTGCAGTTCATATATAGTAGCAAGCAGAGCCAAACCAAAGGGGGTTTGATTGCTGGAACTGCAACTACAAATGTCTTTCGCAATTCTCAGTTCAAGAACGCGATGAACGCAATGCAATCTCAGTGTTGCAGCCCTGATGAAGTGATATTCGGTCCTGATTTTCACCAATCTTTGTACTGCCATCTTTTATGTGGGCTGATTTTCCGTGAGGAAATCCAGTTCGTCTCCTCCACCTTTTCTCATAGCATTGTTCACGCGTTTCGGACTTTTGAGCAAGTTTGGGAAGAGCTCTGTGCTGATATAAGGGAAGGGGTCCTCACAAGCCGGATCACTTACCCTTCGGTCCGATCGGCGATGGCCAAATTGCTGAAGCCAAATCCTGAACTGGGTGATTTGATTCACGAGAAATGTTCGGGGTTGAATAATTGGTATGGACTGATACCGGAGCTTTTCCCTAAGGCGAAATACATTTATGGGATCATGACTGGTTCCATGGAACCTTATCTGAAAAAGTTAAGGCATTATGCAGGGGGTTTGCCTCTTTTAAGTGCCGATTATGGTTCTTCAGAGGGGTGGATTGGAGCAAATGTCAATCCAAGTGTACCTCCCGAGTTGGCTACTTATGTCGTGCTTCCGAATATCGGATATTTCGAATTCATTCCTCTGAAAGAGAATGTTGAGGAGTATGTACAATGCAAAGCCAGTAATTCTTTCCTCTCTACGGAGCCAAAGCCAGTGGGTTTGACTGAAGTTAAGGTTGGTGAAGAGTATGAGATCATTATCACCAGTTTTGCAGGTATCTTTTTTATGCATTTTGTACAGTTACTTTAAAATATTTTGGAGAGTTCATTCTTTAGTCTGCATTCGGCTCCATGACTCCACCTAGTTCAAATGAATTATAACGTTTTGCGGTATCGCACTTTTCAGTGTCTGCAACTTGTGGTTTGTTTATTTGTTAATAAAACGACCCGACTATGACATAAATGCTCATCATATGGGTGTGGCCATGTAGGACATAGGAAGAACAAGCAATTTATGTTGATTTGGGGCCATTTTATGTCATAGGTTGTTGTGTTCCGTTCTGGAAAAGTTGAGGATCATGTAAACCAGAACTGCCTACGTTCATGCATATTGATTATTGAGTGATTCTTTAGCTGTCCTTTCAACTGTAATTGGCAGGTTTATACAGGTATAGGCTAGGGGATGTGGTGAAGGTTACCAGCTTCCATAACTCGAGCCCGGAACTGAAGTTTGTATGCAGAAGAAATCTAATGCTCACCATAAACATCGACAAGAACACCGAGAAAGATTTACAGCTCGCGGTCGAAGCAGCATCCCAGGTAAATGCTGAAGAAAAGCTGGAAGTGCTCGATTTCTCTAGTCATGTCGACTTATCGACCGACCCTGGTCACTATGTGATCTTCTGGGAAATTAATGGGGAAGTAGGCGACGAGGTACTGAAAGAATGCTGCAATTGCTTGGATCGTTCTTTTGTTGATGCAGGCTATGTTAGTTCTCGGAAGGTGAATGCCATCAGTCCTCTGGAGCTCCGAGTTGTTCGGAAGGGAACTTTCCAGAACATTCTTGATCATTATGTAGGATTAGGAGCTGCTCTTAGTCAGTTTAAAACCCCGCGATGTGTAGGGCCTAGGAACCGCGAAGTGTTGCAAATCTTGTGTGACAATGTTGTCAAGAGCTACCTCAGTACTGCTTTCTAGTTGTGGTCATAAAAATATGATGAGAAAAGTAATTTTCTTATCATTTGTTATATAATAATAAATCAAAGGTGTTTATTGGCTTAATACTTGGAGGTCGGTTGAATTTTAGTTCCATATGATTAGAAAAAAAAATAATCTATTCAAATTCGTAATATTCGATTTATGTTTTATTTGGATTCGGATTCGGATTCAGTTTATTTTTTAGAATAGTGTCATCATGGACTTCTTAGACCTGGTCGTTGCTAAGAACCATTTTATGATTATCCATCAATAATCCAAAGCCAGACCTTGTGATTTTCCGACAATAAGTAAAGAGACGAGAAAGGATAAACCAGGAATCCAACCATATGAACTGTTGTTGTATCTTAAGATAGTGCTTTGAGTTTTTCATTTTTGTTTGATGGACATAATGAAGTAGGACCACATGGACTTGTCTGAAAGGGAAAACCATAGATAAAATTAAAAAAAAAAACCTGACCCCCAGTTCCACAAAATCTTATCATTGCATCTCCCACAATTGTATAATAATCTACTTAATCGGCTGTCGGTCATGATGCGAATAATTTTATGGTAAAATATCTCATGCAGCGGCGGTAAAAATGAAATTTTTTTATAAGTGCTTTAGTTTTAAATTTAGGAATTCAGTTTAAGGTTTAGAGTTTAGGAATTTAAGTGTATGTGTTTAAAATTTAGGGCTTATAGACATAGTTAGAGTTTAGAGGTTAGGGTTTAGAGTAATATGGTTAGGGATTTAGCTTTTAACCTATAAAACTTAAATTTTAACCCTAAATTCTAACCACACCCCATATATTCAAAGGATATATATTCAATACACTAGCAGTGAAAATTAAAAGTTTCCACAAGTGCCTTAATCTTAGGACTTAGTTTAGGCTGTGTGATTTATGGGTTTAAAATTTAGGGATAGTGGTTAGAATTCAGGGTTTAGAGGTTAGGGCTTAATTTCTAGGATAACGTGATAGGATTTAGGTTTTAATCTATAAACCCTAAATTTTAACCAATATCCTTAAATTCTAAAGCCCTGAACCATACACCCTAAAACTAAGTCGCTTGTGTAGACTTTTATTTTCCAGAAACGCTTGTGCCTGGAATAATTATCCAATAAATCACTGTTAAACAGCTTGACATCATTTAGTTGAGATATCCACGAATTTTGAATTTGTAAATCATAAATTATGGAAATATTATGTTTCAAATTGATTTTGGATTAATCGATTTTTCTTGTGTCCATCTCTAATTTCAGTGTAAGACAAAAGCCTTACTATTCAGTATCATCCTTTCCTGTATTTCCTTGATGTTTCTTGGGTAGCAGGCAGCTGCTACATACTTGCATTCATCAAACGAGAAATGAACTTTGAAAGAAGAAGCATGTAATGATTATTTGGAAGAAGATAAATATTGCTGATAAAAGCCTCCACTCTTTGTATATTCATATATTTTGCTTCTTCTTCTTCTTTACATAGTTATGGCTTCCATAACCATAACATTGTCAATAAGATAATGATTAATAACGCAGACAATTCGAATCTTTTTACATGGACTTGGATGGTATTATTCCACTTGACATGTTCAGCGTCCAATCCCAATTTTCTAATAACCGGATCTGTCATTTTCTTCACCGCATTTGGGACGATCATTTCCCTTGTTTCTATACTGTTTTGTTTTACATGTGAGCCTCACCTATTACATTGATAAATCTGTTTGTAAATCCCAGAATTCTCTTCTTTTTTATCAAACTACAATGGAAAGACCATCTGAAACCGAAGAGAACAATGGAGGGGGAGAAAAAGAAGCAAAATTTGCTATATGGGATTGTGGCAGCCCTTTATATGATTCATATGAATTGGTGTCGTTCAGTCTGCAAATCGAACGGCATCTAATGAAACTGCCATATCTTGGAAGTTCAAAGAGGCTGACGTCCACCGGAACCAGATTTTCTTATCTACCTGATGTTGTTCCTGCCACCATTGCAGGTACTCCCACAAGCAATGCCAGAGCTAAAGTATTTTCTTCTCTAATGAGTAGCTTAGGAGAATTCTTGGGGAGCAAGTTTTTGAAGAGAATAAGATTTGGACAGAAGAGGAACAAGCTTTAAATGTCGACAACATTCATCTGAGGTAAACCGAATGTTTGGGAAATTGTTGTTGCTTTTGTTCATTGCTGTTCTTTAGAGTGATATTTCAGATTTGACAACATGCTGGAACAGTTGTATGTTGAAAAATAAAATGGGTTTTTAAGTTATCTCATGAGAGATAGGACAGTGTATTTCCAATGTGGATGGCACCCATGAGCTATCTCAATGTGGGTGTCAAATTGTAAGCAATAAGAAAAGTAATGCAGAATCTGGTCAAATATAAAATCATTTAGGCAAGCGTGTTAAATGCAGAACTCGGTCATTTGTCACGCCTCTCGGTGCCTTGCTTGGGACCTGCAATGCTCCAAAAATGGTCCGGAATCTGGATAAAGTGGTCAATTTTGGATGGTTCTTTTCATTTGCATGATGAATGTTTAACATAGTATTAGCAAAGTTTTACTTGATCGAACTCGGAGTCTAATGCTATTGAGTTATACTCTTGATTGGATGAGTTCGAAATTCGAACTTTCACCTTCTAAGATCCGGAGCTATGTCTAAGGACAAAGTCATCCACTTATCTTCAAACAATGTAATAAAAGCAAATATCATACCAGAGCTGATCAACCCACGACAATGCACTTGATCATTCACATGCTTGCATGGTACTATTTGTTCAAACTATGACTCAAATGCTAAAAAGGGTACTTCCAAAATCAGAAAGTAATGATTGTGATGTCTATAATATATACCTACTAATTACAAAAAACCACATGAATTAACACAGATGATTGCGGAAGACTTTTGGGAGGTTCACTCTTTTTTCCCATCTTTCTAGTTTCTTGTTACAAATCATTGTCTAAGCTCGAAAAGCAGCTAAGACTTACTCGATAGCTTTAAATTTCCCGACCAACCAGTTGCTTTGCTTGGCGTAGAAACCAACATAGTTTAATGAAATCATGAATATCTAGGGCTGTGATGGAGTAGGAGATGTTGGTGGCTTCAAATCAGGATACTGCAACCATAAAACGCGGAAACATTCACAAATGTAAGCATTTTTTTCTGTTCATGAAACTGTAAGAATATATAAAACAGCATAAGGAGAAATGAGAATCATGGAGTAATAAAAGTGACATTACAGAAGCATATGGTGAAAGTGGTCTAGGGAATCCGGAGTTTCCATCAGCCGCGGATTCTGTTTTGGGAACTGAATTAATTAGAGGGGTTCCTGCTGCTGCTTCAACTTTCGGCTCCGGTTTTGCCTCTGTAGGTGAAAGAGTAGCCTTGCTAGTGGCAGGCTGTGTTGGAGTAGGCGATGTTGGAGGCTTCAAATCTGGATACTGCAACCATAAACAATGGAAACATAATCATTTTTTCATTTCTAATACAAGTACATACAACAGCATACAAAGTATAAAAAGGGACATTACAGAAGCAAATGGTGAAAGTGGTCTCGAAAATCCAGAGATTCCATCTGCCTCGGATTTTGTTTGGGGAACTGAATTAATTTGAGGGGATTCTGCCACTGCTTCAACTTTGGGTTCGGGTTTTGCCTCCGTAGGTGAAGGAAGAGCATTGCTAGGGGTGCTTGTTGGTAGAAGGGCCACTCCAATTTCCTGAGTTCACAGGTAAATAAAATATACAGAAATTTGTCAAAGATAAGAAGTCAAAGTTTTATTGTTGAGAAACCATGAGGGAATTTGAAAGAACAGCTCCTGGAAAAAAATTTCTTGGAAATAAACTGATCAAAGCTCAGCAGATAAAGAAAGCATACAAATAATCACCATGATTTATATCAAGTTTGGATACCTTTACATCATCAACAAGTTCCTTAGGAGCCACCTTTGTGTTTAAGAATGCATCAACTTGTTGCAGGGTTTGTTTTCGGTCCTGTTACAATTAGCACGGTAGAAACTAGGAAGTCAAGTTAAGCCATTAGTGATGTACTCAATGCTTGTTCATGACCATATTCTTAGAACTTAAATATTACAGTTGTTGTTTGCTATGAGCTTAAGCTTTTAGGACAATCAGTCACTTGATTTAATATGGTAACGAAGCTCTAGAGTTCGAATTCTAGACCTAGTCTACTGTTGCATAATGGACAATCAGTCACTTGATTTAATATGGTATTGAAACTCTTTGTTCAACTTGTGCTTTCTTTCAACACAAAGCTTTTAGGACAATTGATCATCCGATTTAATATCATTCACAGTTAGCTGAAAAATGCTTAGTTTTCGATTAGATTTATAGAATAAGAAAGTAACTCAAATAAAATGTGGAGACTTACCTCTGCAAATAGGAGTTTCTTGCTTACAAACTGCACAATAGCAGCTGAACCTAGAAGTTGAAGGATTGTTTCTAACTGCAGGAGGTATGGGAATGCCACAATTTGAGTTGTTTGTATATATATACACAAACTTAAATCAAAACAAAATAATGATCAAAGCAGAAAAACAGCATCAAAGTTAATAAAAGGACTTAAAAGTCTAACCTCTGAAAATGCCAAAAAGCCTAGTCCAGCAGCTGCAGCAATACCTACAGTAACAGACAGGCCATCTGATCCTTCCTGCAGATAGTCACAAACATTTATCATACAGAAGAATACCAAACAAGAAAGACTGAAAACTTTGCCAACAAAAACCATGGAGGCTCTAACAAGTCTCAATGAAATGGAAATCTTAGAAATGCATAAGCAATCAGGGGATGAAGATACGTACTCCAAAGGCCTCGGTGAATGTTTCTGTCAAAATGCCAAGGTCAAGGCCTTTCTTTGGTGTTAACCAGGGAAGACCACTGTTCTGAAGAATTGAAACCAGTCTCAAAGGAAGCAATTGAAAAGTTTAAAAAAGGAAAGAAAAAAAAAGAGAACATATAGAACAGCAAATACCACCCATCCCCGCGGTCCATCTGCACCATCTTTTATTGCATAAGCTGCTTTGAATCCATTTGCAGTGACCAATTCCGCAGCCAGTTCAGAGTTCCCATCAAATCTGGCTTTCAACACAAATTTGAATACCATTAGAAGATGAAGCAAACAGAAGTTCGTATTTCATCTTTCTTACAAACAATTTAGTTTATAGTTACATATAAAATGCATGTAAGTCAGTGCTTAGACTAACAATTTAGAAGGCTTTCAACCCATGGAACAAAATGCAGCTAGTTTGGGTAAAGATCAACTAGGAGACAGACAATGGCAACATATATTTCTAGATTCTTCCTTCACAATCAATAAGCCTTAGGGTTTCAAGAATCTTACTTGTCTATGATGAACAAGGTAGTATTTTCAGGTTCCTTGAATTTCAAAGACAGCTTTTTCAAGAACCCTGCTTTATCTTCACCATCATAGGCAATTGATACAGGCCTCTTCCCAAAACCCTTTATGTCAGGGCTTCCAGCGTCTCTAATCTCCTTGAGTGGCCTTATGTCCAGCAGCTGAGCAGTGGAATCATCACCTAGCTTGGCATAAGCATTCCTTGCAGACTCAACTCCCCATGGCTTTGGATTGTTCAACAGCTGAGTCAAAATCAATGGAACTGCCAAAGCAACAGCGCCACCAGCCACAACCGTGGGGTTCTCAGTTGCAAAACCGACGACGGTATCAAGAATCCCATTTGGATCTACTTCAAATGAAGAAGGGGAGCCCGTAGTCTGCTGCAAGGCTTCCTCGTATGATAAAGCTTTAGCGAAACCAGCAGGGAGAACCGATGACAGTAGCAGTAGACCCCCATGCAAGCCTCTTGAGACACACTGGTGCAGAGGTGGTTGTGTCCTGATAAAAGCCGGGGGTTTGGGGAGTTTGAGTGGTGAAGCAATGGAGACCAATGGTGCTTTTCTGGGTTCTGTTCTTATGTCGGAGAGGGGTGTGGAGGTTGGAGTTGCTCCATTGAGGGTCTTCATTGCATAATATTTATGCAAAGAGATGTGATGAAAAAGCTTGAACCATCAACAATGGAGGATTTTGTTGTTGTGCCTGTAGAATTGGTTGGATGACAAAGGCTTAGAGGCTTAGACCCTTAGCTTTGGGAGGAGGAATTTGGCTGGTGAACTTTGAATGCTGAAATGGAGTTGAGGTGGAATGAGATAGGAGACCTCTACCAATCATTGTCTGACACGTTGGAAGTGAGATGAGAGAGGCCTTGTGATGCTGTCCTTAAATGCACTGTCTGATCTTAACGACATTTGTGTGGCTCATAATTGTCTGAAAAATATGCAGCCAACAAGCTAAATCATGGAGTAAAATATACCCTTAAAGTTAAATAATTAGATAAATAATCCGAATCCAACAAGTGTCCAAGTAGAAAAACGGATGATGTTCATCTTAGGAGACGGATCAAAGGGTTAAGACTTAAGAATGTATGAACAGATATTAGTGTGAAGATAAATAATCAACTTTAGACTATTCAAAGAAAAAGATAAATAATCCCTTCTTGAAGATTATTTCGATAAATACCCCCTTCAACTCATGTAAAATAAATCCGCGTCGTATGTAAAGTGATTTTAATGGAGCTCGCATCTAGTCCAACGCGTGTTCAGGAATCGCGTCCAGTTCAACGTGAGTTATATGTGAAATAAACAAGATAAATTAAATTGTTTGTCATCTTATGTATCCACTCAACACAAAACTCATCTTCAATGAAGCGCGAGTTCGTATCTCGTTTTATAGAAGACGTGAGTTTGTCCTACATAGGCTGAAAATAAATATTTATCTAATTAATTATTTTTAGAGATATGTTTGTATGATTTAACCCAACTATACAGCTACTATTCTTGTATTGCAGCTTAATTTATTGATATTACAAATTTAAAACTTAAATTTGGATAACACAAAGAACAATAATTATTTCTGATAAAAAAAAAGAACAATAATTATTAAAATCCAACTTTATTATAAAAGGTTGACAACTTTTTTAATTTAGTATTTAACTTTTCTAATTGGTATTTAAATTCAAGAAAATAAAATCTTTAATTTGATACTTATATCGACATGATACTTCAAGAATTAATCAGATTATATCATATAATATTTGGAAAATACTTTGATGCACAAGCTGTGTAAACTTTAGTTTACACAAGCCCTTTAATTTTAGGGTTTAGGGTTTTATGTTAGGGTTTAGGGGTTTAGTATGTAGGGTATATAATTTAAGATTTATGGTTAGATTTTAGAGTTTAGAGTTTAGGGCTTAGGGTTTAGGGTTTAGGTTGCTAGGGTTTGTGATTTAGATTTTAAATTTTATAAAAGGATTGTGTAAAAAAAATTTACACAGCTTGTGCATCAAAATAAAACCCATAATATTTAATGACAGTTGTGTTTTGACCGAGAAATTGTATCATGGGTGATTCCCACCACGTCATCTATGGGACCAACCACTAAAAATGACCCACTTCATCGTTATTTTCCATGTCATTAATCTAATAATAGAATAACTTCCAAAAAACAGTTTTTAAAATGACATGGAAAAATTTTAGTGAAGATTCATTGGTTGGAAAAAATGACATGGAAAAATCATGGTGAAGTGGGTTGTTTCCATTGGTTGGTCTCATGGATGACGTGGTGGGAATCACCCTAAATATAATTTTTCGTTTTGACCATGCTAATAATAGTTTAAGTGACATGTCAATACAGGAATAGAAATCTTCTGTCCTTTTTCGGTGCCCCGACTTATGCCCTCATGTTCAAAATTAGGTTTAGGGTTTAGTGTTTAGAGTTTTAGATTAGAGTTCATGATTAGGGTTTAAGAAATTTAAGGTTGGTGTATTTTTAGGGTATATGGTGTCGGATTTAGAATTTAAATTTTAAGGTTAGGACTTAAAATTTAATTTTGTAGTGTTTATTAATGTTGGGTATAAATAATAACATAAAAAATGAAATAGAATTTTTATCCTTCAATTCAGATACCAATTTATTTTTTTCCCTCCAAATTCTTGTTTAGTTTCTAGATGGGATTTAGTTGATTGATTAGTTGTAGTGTTTTTATTTGGATTAGTTGTACAGACAGTAGTATTTTCGGATGAATAAAAGATTTCATTTATCCTATTAAAAAAAAGCAACTCTCCCCTTCCTTTCTATCTAGCCACCGGTTTTTACTTTTTTTAAATTTTAATGTTAAATTGTCGATTGTCATATATTTTCGTTGTTTTCTTATATACGTTGTTGTATATTTTTTTCTTTTTTTAATAAGATTTTATTTTATTTTTTTATTCTTCGCACATCTAATTATGTTTTTTCCTACTTCATGGCACGTTATATATCTACTTTTGTGATCGTTTGGTGCTTATACAAATAACCTCACAACGCTAGTTTCTGATTTGAGATTGTTGGTGGTCACGAATAGCTTAACCCTCCTTTGTAGTTGTTTGTTGATGTAATTAGAACTGTGTAACGGAGCAGCTACAAGATTGCTTGTTTCGCTCGCCACTCCTATATCACCTCTTATGCATCTCGTTGGATAGATATAATGATATTTTATAACGTTTGTTGAGTTTTTATGGTTTCAAAGAAGATTTTCGATGTTATTTATCCCTTTAAGTTTTATATTTTTTGTTTTATTTTTTTTTTGATAAAAATATTTTTTGACATTATCCCCGAACATCTTTTTATATTCAAGTACGTTGTATAGGTTGAGCTTTTCATTATTTCTAATGATACTCAATTATCACTTTTAAAAAATTATCTATTTTTATAATAAACCTAACAAGTTAATATGAATCACTATACTAACTCAAGGTCCAAGTTGTATATATTTTGGCTCAGGAACTATGACGGGCCTATCAGCATGTGGGTTTATTTTATGTAAAAAGCCCAAAAAACTTTATTTGTATATAAATGGTAGTAGGTTTATAGATTACATCAGTAGGGGTGGACAAACAATTGATATGGTTAATAATATAATCGAATTATTTAAAATTAAATTAATCGAATTTTTAAAATTTTAAACTATTAATTGAACCGAATCTTTTTCCCGAAAAGCATTTATCGAACTAAACTAAATTTGAGCAAATCAGTTGATTTTCAAATTAACTGGTTTTTTAATATTTTTAAATTTTGTTTCAAAATAACAATTTAAGTTACAATAAATTAAAAATGAGTTTTTTTAGATATTTTTATTATTAGTCTTCACCTTTTTGGGTTTAGTTTAATATTGAGAGCAGGACAGTTTCTGAGATTTTAGTGATCTATGGGCGAATCAAAATTTTGGGCCCTAATAACAATTATTAAAAAATAATAATCATAAGAGCTTGCAAAAATAAATTAATTTAGTTGTAAATTATATTTTTTATTACAACAAAAAACTATCCAATAAATACATCAAATTTTAAATGAAAAACATCATTAAATTTTATTAAACATCCAACTAATCATACAAAACAATTTCTACGAGCATTTTTAGATGTAATCTCTTTGAATATATGAATTTTTGCCTATTGAAATATCAAATAAAAATTATATATATAAACTAAAATAAATTGTGAGAAAATAACATAAGAAATAGAGAAAATTGAGGAGAAATTGAGATGTGAAGAACAAGAACAATACAAGAATTATTTATAGGTGTGTTTACAATTTTTATTCTTATTAAAAAATAAATTATTATTAAAAGGTTAATAATTATCCTAAAACCTATACTAATTACAATTTACAATAAACTAACGGTACTTTTTTTCAGAAGAAAAGTTATCGGTACAATACATAGTGATGGTAATAGATTGGTTATTTGAGATTTGCATTTTAGTTAAACTCACTGTAACTAAAAAAACAAGTTCAAGAATCAAACGGTTCTAAAAAAACTAATAATAATGAATAATCCCTCCAAAAAAACTAATGATAATGTGGGCCCGCCATGCAGTCATTTTTCAATTTTTCCGTGCAGCCTTTACCTATAATAATGTGTGGGCCCACATCATGCAGAATTTTATTCTAGCATATATATATATATATATATATTGTTATGGGCCTTAGATTTCTTTAAACTTATTTCAAATCTCTAACAAACATATTCTAACATATTTAGATGTGGGCCTTGTGTAAAGTGGGGCTCTGGGTCGTCGCCCTTATTGCCCTGGCCCAAGGACGGCCCTGATTGAGAGTAAAATATAAATATTGAGTTTTAAATATTATGAGTCATTGATGAGATTTTGTCTTATGATTAAAAATATATTAGTTATATATTGAAATATCAGTTAATTCAGTTTTTTAATCGGTTTCAAATCGAATTAACTAATAATTAAATATTAAATATTACCAATTGAATACTTCAAAGACCGACAATTAATTGAATTAAATTTTGATTTAGTGGATTAATCGATTTTAACTGAACAATGAACGTTCCTAATTACATGTAACAACTTAAACCCTCCCAAACATTTAAATTTGAAGGTTAAATACACATCTAAATATGGTCTCACATGTCAACAAAGCAAATGGTTAAAAACTTTCGGTTGACACCCTTCCATCTCCCATAGGTCGTGGATTCAATACCTATTAGGTAGGGATGTAAAAAGTTGACTCGACCTGCAAAATTGACTGAAACCGACTTGAGTTAAAACTGCTTGTGACCCGAGGTGATGGTGATCCGAAATCGATTCGAGTCTGAACTGGTATTGACCTGAACCCGAGTTGGACTTGAAAATTTTGGATCTGAACCTGACCTGAGAACGACATGAACCCGAACTCAACCTGATAATACGATAACCGAACCCGGCCTGATATGAACCTGAACCCGAGATTAACCTGGTAAATAACTGATATTACCCAACATGTTATCAACCTGATCTGTAATTGACTCAACCTGTAAATGATCTAACTTGTTATTGAACTGATATGATATTTAGCTGACTTATAATAACTAATAAGTTACAATTAATGAAGTTGTGAGATTATAAATTTATTATATTATAGTGTGACAAAATACATTTTCACTATTTAAGGTACACGATTAACTATGATCATTAAGTTAATATGTTTACTTTTTATATTTATAAATTATGTAGTATATAAAAATATTTAAAAGTTTTATTAAATATCTAAATGTTGCCAACATGATTCCTTATGATTTATGGTTTAATATCAACAGTTTATAGTTTAGCTTAGTGTTATTGGTTTATGAGATTAATTCTGATTCCTTAAGGTTTATGGTTAGTTTAGTGTTTAATTCAGGGTTATTAGTTTATGTGATTAATTTGAATTCCTTAAGGTTTATGGTTTAGTATCAATGGTTTATGGTTTAGCGTATGATTATTGGTTTATGAGATTAATTTTGATTCCTTAAGGTTTATGGTTTGGTTTAGGGTTATTGATTTACGAGATTAATTTCGACTCAACTTGCTAATTTATGCATTTGAATTTGATTAAATATTTAAATCAAAGCTTCATGTGTACAATTGAACTAAATTAAAGTTTCAACTTTCATGTGTACAATTATTTGTTTACATCCAAATCAAAATTTTGTGAATAATTATATTAAATCAAAATAATAATAATGATGATGATGATGATGATGATGATGATGATGATGATGAAGATGTCCGAATTGAATTAACTTATTAAACTTAGGATCTAATTAAGCTAAATTAAAACCTAGAAGCATAAATCATGGACATAATTAAAAGAATTCTAAAACTAAATGTGGTATTCTAATTAAATTAATCAAAATTGTGACTCAATTGAATTAAACTAAAACTTAAAAGTAAAAGTTTTGGACTTAAATGAAAAGCATCTAAAGTCGGAAGGGCTAAAGAATAATTGCCCCTAACGTAAAAGATTAGACGTGTTCTTTCCCTCCCACTAATTCAATTTAATTAAAACAAAGAGAGGGAAAAGGAGAAAATTTAGGAGGGAGATACACTACCTATTATTTTGGTTACGGATTAATTATCTTTTAGGTCATGTTGGGTTAAAATGTTACATTTTAATCATAATATTTACTTTTAAGTTTGAGTTTAATTCAATTTAGTCACAAGTATCCCCACGGTTTGGACTTCGGATATAGCAATCCCTTCTCCCACGGTGATATTTAGTCCTCAAAACTTTGCTTTCAATTGAAATTGACCCCTATTTATTTCTAATTTTTGTAATTTAGTCTAATAACTTTAATATGCTGTCATTTTTTTCATTTTAGTTCCTAAGATTTAAATTTTAGCCGAAATTGACCCTATTTATTTTTATGGCAAAATTGTGAAAAAATTGTGAAATTGGTCACTGGACTCTCAAATTTCTTCACTTTCAAATTGTCAAATTTGTCCCTAATTTCGGCTTTATGCTATATATTATTGTTAAATTGGTCACTAGGCTCTCAAATTTCTCCACTTTCAAATTGTCAAATTGGTCCCTAATTTCGGTTTTAGGCTATATTTTATAGTAAAACTATGAAATTAGTCCCTAATTTTTGGTTTATGGCTTAGGGTATAGGCCTTAGTGTTAATGGTTTAGGGTTTATGGTGTAGTTTAGGATTATTGGTTTATGAGATTAATTTCTTTGGCTAACGGTTTATGGTTTAGGATTTAGTATTAATGGTTTAGGGTTTATGGTGTAGTTTAGGGTTATTGATTTATGAGATTAATTTGTATGGTTTAGGGTTTGCCTTAGTGTATGAGATTATTTTCAAGTGTTATATAATCTATAGTCTATAATCTATATATAATATATCATACGCGATGATATTATTATTAATTTATTATTATAGTCTATGGTATATGCCTATATAGTCTATAGTCTATATTGATATATGTAACGTGAATATGTCTCAGACGTGTTACATGATTATACTTTTTTAGGGGTTATAACCTATAGGTTTATGTGATTAGTTTAGGGCTTAAGGATGGAATTTAGAGTTTAGGAGTTTAGTATTCAATTAATTCCCTACAAATATGTATTTAAACCGAAATTGATCTTTATTTATTTTTAAATTGTGTAATTTAGTCCAACATTTTTAATATGACGATATTTTTTGTTCATTTAAGTCCCTAAAATTTTACTTTTAACTGAAATTGACTCATATTTATTTCTAATTTTTATAATTTAGTCTAATAAAGTAAAGATGGTGTTGTTTTTGTTTATTTTAGTCTATAAAATTATATTTTTATCCAAAATTGAACCATATTTATTTCTAGTTTTTGTAATTTAGTCCAAACCCTATAATTTTTTGTAATTTATTCCAAAACATATAAATCATAAGTCCCTATAAGAATTCTAAAACCAAAGCTCGAATTTCAATTATAACCTAAATTGGGACTCGATTGAATTAAATTGAAAGCTAAAAGTAAAAATTCGGGACTTAAATGAAAAACATCTAAAGTTATAATGGCTAAAAAGTTAATTTCCCTTAACCTAAAAGAACATGAGGATTCTTTTCCTCTAAAAATCCAAATGGAATCATTTTTAAATTTGATTCAATAATTAATTGCCCATTTGGCATTTGCTGCCTAATTTTTGCTTAGTAATTAATTACCCTTTAGGTCCTCAATCGTTTAAATTTTTCATTTTAGTCCTAACATTCACTTTTAAATTTTAGTTTAATTCAATTTAGTCACAATTATATACATATATATATTTTAAATTGTAACATATTTCGACATCCTAAGAGATATTTTGGTTCATATTAATCCTTGAAAATTTATTTTTATCCGAAATTTACCCACAATTACCATACCGAAGTCTATTTGTACACGGTAAGACTCGACTTGAACTTCAACTGAAACTGATATTATCCGACCTAAATTTTATCTGTCAACAACGTGACTCGACCTTTACGTGGCCCGACCTGAAGTCCATTCGAACCTGAATTAACCCGTTAATTAAGTGATTCAGACCCGAACCGTTTTGGCCTGAATTGAAACTTACCTGATTTGAAATTAACTCGACCCGAACCCAAACTCAATTTGATTTGAAATCAACCTGGCAATGACCCGAATTTGAGTCGACCTGGACCCGAACTGATACGAGTCTAACCATTAAATTGACCTGACATAACATGTATTTAGTTTGACCTGACATGACCTGAAACTTGAACAATTACCTGATTTCACATGCCTACTATTAGGAGCAAATTCTCCCTCCCCTAGTCAGAAACTGTTCATATATATATATGGTCAAACCTTTGGGTGTTATAATGACAACTATAACTATGATAATCGAACTAAGGTTCAATCGACAATTTAATTAAATTTATATGTTTTTAGTAAAATAATATATATTTAATATCTTCTTTGTAATCTAAAGAATCGTGAAATAAACAATATATATGTAGCACTTTCGCATTCCAATAAGGTTGCTTTCTTTTGTTTTTACAATTCATTTCCTCAGTTGATTCATCTTAGGCAAGCTGATGTTATAAAGATAAAGATGTTTGGTGGGGAAATGATGAATAAGGACCGCATTGCTACGTTCCATTCAATATGGGAAACAGATGCCTAGACCGCTTTATGCTTTGTTGAGATAGATGGAGGAATCTTTATGGCTTTTCGGGTCCGATTCGTTTTCGTCATCCGGGCACCCTTGTGAGAATATGTGCCTGGGGATCAAATTCCGGCATTGATGAGCTTCTACATGGACAGAAAACTCAAGTAATCAACGGTTGAGATGTGCAGTATGTGGCCTATAAAAGGGGCCTCATTAGCCTCAGTCCTTGCTCAAGCCGAGCCTTTTGAAAACATGTATAGTCTAGGGTTGTGGCGAGCAAAGCAAAGTGGGTTATTGAGGTAACATGAGACCCTTTTTCACTCTCTTTCTAAGGCTTCTCACTGCTAAGTTATAGTATTACAGTTCGAGGCCTTCGGAAGAGAGTGGAGAAAAGTTGTCATGGTTTTTTTTATCAGCTTTTGCTCCCCACACGCACATATATTATATATATATATGCTTTTGTTGTTGTTGTTGTTCAGGTTTTATAACTTGGAGGCGTGTATGTATCGCCTAAAAGTTTGGTATAGCACATAATTACATTCTTTTTTAGTTGTCATGTTTTTTTTATCATTAGCAAATAACACGCACATATATTATATAGGATCCATTGTCGTACAAAGTCTAGTATAGCACATAAAGTCAGTGAAGAAATTGGTTAATAAAGCACTGTTATACTCATTCAAGGAATTGAAATCATCTACCTTTTTCGGTGCTTCTATTTATGTCTTCATACTAAAAACTTAAATTTAGGGTTTAAGGTTATGATTTACGATTAGAGTTTAGAGAATTTTGGGTAGGTTGTATTTTTTAGAGTTTAAAGTCTAAGATTTAGGGTTTAGAATTTAAAGTTAAAGCTTAGAATTTGATATTTTTAGTATTGGGGCATACGATTTTTTTACCCATTCAAGGGCTGCACTATTCATTTTGAGCTCGATTGTAATCTTTATATACGAAAAGTTTTTGAATGGTAATATTAAATTCAAGAAATAGAGATCTACTAAATGACAGTTAATGCTTAAGAATGTTCTATATTGTTCTATATTGTATGGATTCGAATCATGATATTTGTGTCGGAAATGTAATTATCTCTACTTAATAAAAAAATAAATTTGAAAAAAGATTTGAGTAGGGCAGACTTCCTTTATAGTTAAAATTATCAGCTAAATTAATCATCAATCGACTCAAGAGCTTTTTTTACCATAAACTCAAGAGCTTTAACCAATAAAAATTCCCATCATTCAATACCGTCTTAAAATGGTAGACGACCCAGATTAGACGAAAATGTAAAGACTAAAATCCATTAGTCACTTATAGAAACTTGAAAGCATTTTCATGGAATTCAAAACTACAATCATTACGTCCTTACAAGTTTTCCAGTACATGCGATGATATTATTATTATGTTTACCAACTTTTTAAGATATACTGTGAATCATTTTAGAGTAAGTGGTATAAAATTTTCGATTGATATTTTTACATTTTTTTATGAGAGTAAACTTTTCGTTCTCCTCCCTTAAATAAAAATCATTAAAAAAAAATTTCTAGGATATGCTGTCACTCTTTTTTTGGCAATTTTAATACGGATAATTTTTTTTGTGTTCTTATTTATGTCCCAACACTAAAAAACACTAAAAAATTAAATTTCAAGCCCTAATTTAAAATTTTAAACTCTAAACCTTACACCCTATCTTAAAAAATATATCCTAGCCTAAATTTTCTAAACTCAAACCATAAATTCTAACCTAAAATCTTAAACTTAATTTTAAGCGTGGGAACATAAATAAGAGCAGGATTTCCATCACTTTAATACTCCCATTCTCGCGAGTTCCCTGAGATGATACGTGTCGGAAGTTGATTCCAGAGAAAACTTTCCACTTAGGTAGGTCGAGCTTTAACAAAGATCATCAGCAGATCTTTTGAGTTAGCGTGCTCTGCCTCTGCAACTTTATGACTCAAAAGCAAAGCAAGAAACAACAAGAAAGTAGACACCAAAAATGAACAAAACAAAGAAATATGGTTTCTCCAAATTCACTACAACATGGGGAAATGGAAATAAAAGTCTCCATCTCTCATCTTAATCCTACTTAATTTACAAATAACACCAAACACACAATATAAACCTATCTTCTCCAAACCCCAAATCATATCACCACTCGGTTAGTATCGGTTTATAGGCTCCGTCTGGTCCAGCACTGCCATCCTCTCCGAAACATCGGCTAGCGATTTCAGATTACATCGGATTAAAGCCTCCACAAAGTAACAAGTTTCGTCCATGGTGTTTCCTTCCGGTATATCCACCACGAAAGACTCGATCACCATTGTCCCCGCCCTTCCTTCGATAACCTCGGGATGGACCGTCATGATTGACGAATAATTCTGAAGTATACATATATATATATATATAGTCAACAAAATTATGGTAAGGACTAAGGAGAAACAATAACAGTGTTTGTACTACTACTCACCCTGAGGCGGTGATCGCCGCCGACGATTTTGACGCCTAGGATGTGTTCTTCATCGTCAAGAAGCTCTAATCGTTCGGTGCTGGTGGTGGCGGGAAGGCCGGATTTGACGTTCACTTCTCTAACACTGCCGATTCCGATGTCCCCTTTCATTGTACACCTGCTGACGAATGGCTTGTACTTTTGCGGCTCATCAAACCGCCTTACCAATGACCACACCTATCCCATAAAACTTAATTTAAGAAAGCACATTCTACTTCTAACAACAGTACTAGGATATAGTAGCTAAACAAACAAACAAACAAAAAACAGAACAGATGAAATTATACAGACAGGGAAACCAGAAACAAGAACTTACAAGATGAACAGGAGCTTTGATGTGTTTAACAAGAGCAGAGGTGCACTGGTCTTCTCTAATCTGGTGCATGTGATGCCTCCGTATGTACTGCTCCTCCATCATACTGTAAGCATCACCCCTGTTCATTTCTTCTACTTTCCTTAACTGGAAGTATATAAATAAAACTCACTTGTGTTTCAGAAACTGAAAAATTTCAGACCAGATAACTGGGTTTCTTTGGTTTGGTTTTTGGCACTGCAAGATTTGGTGTGGTTGGAATTGGATGTTAACAAATGGGAGAGACCTTCCTGTTTAGGCTTTACCTTTTAGACCTAGTTCTTGTTTCAAATTATTTTACTCTCATTTGTTGATTTTTGTAATTATATTGATTACTTTTTTATATATTTTAAGTTTATTTGACTGAACTGATCAAAAGTGGAAAAAATTATGAATTATAATTATTTTTAAATTATTAAAAAATAAAAATAATTGGGTGCAAAGAAATAAAGTCAGAAGTAACATGAGGTGGGAAGATGGGTTCTCCTAGTTTCTACCGTATTCTAGATAAAACATGAGGAATACAAATAATTTCAGTATTTGTTATCCACAAATCTTGGTTAGATTAGATACATACATTAATTTCATGTCTGCAATCTTTATACCTCGTTATAAGGCAAATAATATAGGCCTTTAATTGATGATCATATGTTTATTGTTTTCGTACACCAATGGATTTATAGGATGTAGGGGTGAGCGTTCGATCGAAAGGAGTCGAGTTAAAAATTTTCGAGTTATTTGAGTTGATGCTTCATATTATACAACTTAAATTTTATTTAAATTTTTTATTCGAGTCAAGTAGAGTTTTTGAGTTCCTATACAAATTTAATTGTAATTATTTATCATGTTATAGTACAATTTGATTCTAATTTAAACGAGTTTTTCTAATCATATAAGATATGCATATATATATATAATATTTCTTTGTATTTTTTCATATGTGGCATATATTTCTTTATATTTTTTTATATTGGTATATATATACTAAGAAAAATTGAGCGTCTCGACTCGAATTTAAAAACCAATTTACTAATTATTAAAAAATTTGAGTTATTCAAATTTACATTTTACAACTCAAACTTTATTTAAATATTTTCGAGTCAAATCCAAACAAGTCGAATTTCTTCAACTTAATTCGAATTAAAAATTTCAATTTTTTTAAATCGACTTTTGCTCACCAATGAATGACAGGCCGTTCATCAATACCCATTTCAAGGCTTTCTAGTTTCTGTGGAGTTCAATAGGACCACGGCACCATCACAATTTTTGAGCTTTTCATTTTTGAAAATATATATATATATATATATATAAGATGTATAAATAAAGAAAAGTTGATGTTGATGTGAAAGTTTGGGTAATCATCATCATTGGTCACTAAACTATTATAGTTTTTTTATTTTGGTCATCAAACTATTATTTTATATAAAAGCGTCACTAACATTTTGTTTTTTTTTCTTTCACTATGTCACTTCTTTTTTCTATTGCGTCTTTTTTATTTTGTTCACTAAACTATTTATGCTTCTTTTTTGTGAGTTTTTTAACGACGGGCGATTAAAAAAAACGTAACATTAGTAATTATTTTACTAAAAATAATAGTTTTGTGACCAAAACAAAAAATATGAATAGTTTAATAACCAATAGTGATGTTTACCCTGAAAGTTTTAAGTAAGGACATGGTTTGTGGAGATGGTATGGATGTTATTGCCAAATGAAGTGATGCAGAGGAAGGGGTGGGGTGGGTTCGGGTAGGGTTGTGTTGGGTGGTGGGTGGCAGACAAGGAGCTGCTTGGGCACAAGTGGGAAAAATGAAACACAATAATGCATTTGTTTACGTCTCAAGATTCGAATATTCCAACAATAAAATAACCTTAATTGACCAGATAGTTCTAAAGTGAGGCACTCATACGGTGCGAAAAAATAAAATAATCTTACATAAATTTTTATTCAATTTATTAGAATTTATGTATTATATAATTTATTACTATCTACACAAAGTTTTTATCCAAATGATAAAAATGTTGGTCAGGTCAGGGATCAGACTGCAGAAAAACCCGGTGGTGAAGTGGTCCAAATGATCATAGATTTCGACACCTCAAATGAAATCGTGGAGCATAATTATCTGTTTTTCCACCTAAATAACTGCAATTTTATTGGATGGCTAACGGATAAGTCCAAGGCATCCAATCGTAGGATGCCATGATTCAAAGCAATGAAAAAAGTGACTGCATTATTTTTATGGATAAATATTCTATATACAGTTGGTGTCTTAGTTTAGGGTATAGATAGTTAGTTTAGGGTATATAATTTAGAGGTTTAGGTGTAGGCAGGGACGGAGCTAGAAAATTATTTAAGGGGTGCTATTTTTATTGAGTTATATTTAAAAGGTGTCAATTATTTATAAATGGTTGTTATTTATTTATTTTTTAAAATTTTTTATATTTAAATTATACATAAAAAATTGTCCCAAAATATTTTGGGGTGTCATGTGATCACCCATTAATATGGGTGGCTCCGCCCATGGGTGTAGCGTGTAGGAGGTTAGAATTTAGGGATAGTTGTTTTAATTTAAGATTTAGGATTATAATTTAGGGTTTATAGGTTAAAACCTAAACTATAAACCCTAAATTATAACCCTAAACCTTAAATTGAAACAACTATCCCTAAATTCTAAACTCTATACCCTAAAACTAAGACACTTATGAAAACTTTTCATTTCCACCGCCAGTGTATAAGATATTAATTATTTCTTTATTTATTTGCATGATGTTTGCTTCCTTAATCCTATCGAGTGCAAACTGCAAAGGCAAGAGTTTTTCTTTTGAAACATTGTTATGAACATCCATGAACGATAACCATTACCTACTCCTTGAAGTTTAATGTTAATCGTTAAATATTGACTCAAATTTTATAGATGGTTAAAGAAACCTTAACTATAAAATAAGTGTCCAAATTGTACTTATTTTTGAAATATGTGCATAAATTTTTTTAACTGAAATAAATGCTTAAAGTTTTTTGGGAGCAAAGTAGATGCCTCAGTTTATATTAAAACAAGTCAAAAATAAAACTTTATTCACCTATTTCAGCTAAAAATAAACTTTAGGCACTTATTTTACCCAAAAATACTTTAGGCACTTATTACAAAAAAAACATAGTTTGAGCACTTATTTTATAATTAAGCTTTAAAGTTATTTATATATAAATATTTATATTAGTAGAAAGCTTTATAAAATAAGTTTTTTATAGTCAAGTATTTGAATTTATAATGTAAACTAAACCTTATTCTTAACCTTTCAAATATAAGAGATAATTATTTTAGAGAGATGTAACCTTTTAACGATCTCTATAACTATTGCAGTTATATTGCACATATAAATATTTGTATTTTTCATGTGTTTATGTTTATAGTGAATTATTTGTTTTTCTTATATGTAGCTATAAGTAAAGTCGAACCACGTCAAATTCGATCTACTTGTACGTGCCTTACTTAAAATTAAAAGGTCATTAACTGAGAACTAATTTTGTTAAAAAATCACGATTTTCAATCCTTTTCTGATTTTGAGAATTAGAGATGGCAGGGGCGGATTTAAGTAGGCTTTAGTGAAATAATTGACCTCACTTAGTTCTAGAGAATCTTTGTAAAAGTAGAAAAGTTTAAGAGTAAAGGAAAAAACTAAATATATTTCAACCCACTTGACCTCGCTTAGTTTGTTTAACTTTTATTTTTTTGAACCCACTTAATAGGAAGTCTAAATCCGCACTTAGTGATAGGGTGGCAACAGGGCGGATCGAGGACGGTTTTGTATTTCTCACTCCGTCTCCAACACTTACGGCTACAGTTTCGGGGAATCCCCATTAAACCTTTCAGAGATTTTTTTTCGTCCTCATACCCATCCCTTACGGATCCCCGCAGTTTTTGGTTAATCTCTATACCCAAAAATAAACATAACTTAATACATTAAAATAAATACCCAACACTAAACCTCCAAAATTACAAACATAAAAGATAAATTTAGTTTTACCAAACAACAAACAAATCATTTCAAAATTATAAAACATGACTCAAATATTAACTGTTGAAGTTGAAACATGGCAGTCTGCACAACTTTTAAAAGAAAATATGTAACTAATAATCTATAGTTCCAAATCATGATATGTTTGTTTTAAAAAAAGAAACAGATTCGATAATTTTTTCAACCATATAAATTACATCTTCTAATTTTACTCGTACGACTAATGGTGAATTTTCAAAGCCACTGTTATTGTTGTTTTTAGCAACAGTCTGCTGTATTTTCTTCTGACCTTTGCTCACTCAAAAATTAATAATTCCTAATATATAACTCAAAATTGAGAACAATTTGTTTTAAACGAATCTAGACTATCGTATGATATAGAAATATAAGGCTCACTTCTTAATTTATCTTGTATAATTTTTGGTGATTTTTCAAAGGCATTGCTAAAACTTTTTTAAGAAGTTTGCTGCCAAATTTTTATGACATTTCAACATTCAAATATTCATATCCTTTAAAATACATATCGAAATCGACCACCGTGTATTTTGAACAAAACTAGACTAAATTACATTTACAACAATGTATAGACAAAATTCTAATTGTTTTTATAGAATTTACGAAGAATTTTTAAACTTACTCCAGCCGGCCATACTCAGGTGAGAATAGATTTTTGATGAAAAATAGGTAAATTACCCTTATGGCCATCAAACTTTGTAAAATATCATATTTATGTGGATATTTTTTGGGATCCCCACGGTGATTTATACGAGTATGGTTCGGTTATCCCCACGATTCGGATATAGCGATCCCTGTCTCTATATCCATTTAAGCTTCGGTTATAAAACTTCCCCATCTTTGTAACATGTGGATGAAGCTTTCGGTTATTCTTTATACCCATCGATTCAAATTCTCACAATTTTCGGTTATTCTCCACCCAATTGCCCTCTTTAATTAGAGATAAGATCAAGACTTTCTTGCTTGGGTAATGGTCTTGAGTTAGAGTCAAAAGTGTAATTAAATTATTCATCGACCGTCCAAAACATTTTTAAAGATTTTGATTCCAGCAGAATGGTATTGACATCCCAACAAACAAATAAATAAATATCTTTTCTTTGTCTATCTTTGTTTCCATGTATGTTTCTTTGCCACTCTTGACTAACCCCAAAAGTCCTGGTTTCGCACTTTTGAGATTTGAAGTCGAGAGTCGACACCAGCAAATTTGTTACGGGATTAGACTTCGCAAACATGACTTGAGATTTAATATTGATTTGAATATGATGATTTAAATTTGATATAAAACTTAAGAGTAGTTGAACCGGATCAAAATTAACTGAAATTTTAGTTGAACCGAAATGGACTTGAACCGAAAATAACTCGAAATAAAGAAAAGATATTAAAAAAAATAAAGATGAGATGTGAACTACCGTACAACTCACCAAAAAGCCATACATAAAGGGGCGGAGCTAGAAATATATTTAAAGGGTGTCATTTTTTAACGATATTTAAAGAGGATTAATTATTTATAAAAGGGTGTCATTTTATTCATAAAAGGGGTGTCATTTGTCTATATTTTTAATTTTTTACATACAAATTATATAGGAAAAATAGGTTTCCCAAAAATTTTGGGGTGTCATGAGACACCCCTATTTAAAGGGTGGCTCCGCCCTTGCATACATAGTGTGTAAAAAACTGACCCAACTTGAAACCAACCGATCCAAAGGTTGACATGAATAAAAAAATTAACTTATCTCCTATTGACATAATATTGACTCGAATCGAAATTAACGATCCGAAAATCAACCAATCGATGGCCACCTTATTAAATATCGGACTGCATAACTCGTGGGACGCGTAATTTTACAGCAACCCCAATCCAGAAACCTCTGCCTAGTGCCTATTGTCCGATCACTTCATTTCTTGGACCATTGGGCCTGTTGCATCCAAATTATGGGTTGATTACTTGATCA
The DNA here is from genome assembly GCA_030270665.1 of Hibiscus trionum. Classification (NCBI taxonomy): domain Eukaryota; kingdom Viridiplantae; phylum Streptophyta; class Magnoliopsida; order Malvales; family Malvaceae; genus Hibiscus; species Hibiscus trionum. The sequence continues at coordinate 4,701,947 of BSYR01000012.1, forward strand.
AAATGTGTGTGATCCACCAACATTTGCCGTGTGATAAACCTAAACTTGGCAATTTTGATTTAAATTCGATTATTCAAATTGATTTAATTGATTTGAGTTTCTATATAAATTTGAATATAATGATCTAAATTTAATTTGAAATCTGAAATAAAATGAACTGAACAAAAATTGATTTGAATTTTAGTTGGATAAATATAGACCTATACCCAATTTAGCTTGAACCGAAAGCAATTCAAGTTTAATTTACTCAAATCCGATTTGAACTGAACATCAAGCCGAGTTTAATTTAAACAAATCTAATTTGGACTGAATATCAACCTGATTTCAACCCGATCATTAAGTTGAAGTGAATAAATAAATTATTTTTTAGCAATATTTCTCTTTTATATTATACTACTAGTTTTTTTTTGAAAGCTAAGATAATTACAAGTAGTATCTATTCTGATTATACTCTCAACCAATGCATGCTCAATCACCCTGCTGCAACTGCTGGTGCTCGAACCCGTGACCTCTAGGAACAACAACCGTTCCCTTAACCACTGAGCCAAATTGGTTCGTGCATATTATACTACTAGTTAAACATCAGCTTGACTAATAGTTTAATGGTTCAAGATTATTTTCCCTTTATTAAAAAAATATTTGATATGAAGAGACATTGTCAATAATTTCGTATACTAAAAAAATATTCAATATGAAACATACATTTGACACGAAAAACACATTTTTCTAAAAAAAGAATATATTAATTATTATATACATATTGATTTGACTCATACCTAATTCAGCTCGAATTGAAAACTGACTGATCCGATACTAACTCGACCTAAAAATAACTAATTCAATATTGATACGACCTGAAAACTAATCTATTCAATATTGACCTGACTCGAATCGAACATAAACCAAATGCAGTTTAGATTCAAATTGAACTGAACTAAAATGACTCAATTCAAAGATCCAAATGAAAATGAATTGTTGGTTGTGGTTTGGTGGTTAAGTGGTGAGGGTTTGTGAGGTTGATGTAGGGATAGCAACGGGCCGGGGGGTTTGGCCGCCCCGAACATGACCCGAGCTTAATATATTTTTTATCTCCGATTCGACCTGAAATAATAAAAATATAATTCGACCTCGAAATTTTAATAAAAATTCAGTTAAACCCAACTCATCTTAAAGAAAATTAATAAAAACATTAAATATAATATATATAAAATAATATTTATATATATATATACATATATAAATCGGTCGGGTCGTGAAACTTCCACCCTAAACTCAAATCCAACCCGACTCAAAATTCTTAAAAACCTGACCCGAAAACCAAAAAATTAAAAAATAATATGATCGTACCGGATCAAATGGTCAAAACCCGTCAGATTTCAGTTTTTTTTTTTTGTTTTCCCTAGGTTGATGACGGGTTTTCCGATGAGGATGAAGTTTTACAATTTTTTTTGGTTAAAGATTAAGTGTCGTGTTATCGATCTAATTTAATGAGAATGTCCGAATAATTATTTTATGGGTAAAGTACATTAATGGTCACCGAACTTTTAGAGTGTGTATATTTTGATCACCGAACTTTTAAAAATTTTATTGGTGTCATCAAACTTTTAGTTCGCTTTCATTTTGGGTGACCAAAATTTAACGGGAGGGATCAAAATGAAAGCAAACTTTTAGTTCGCTTTCATTTTGGGTGACCAAAATTTAATGGGAGGGACCAAAATGAAAGCGGACTAAAAGTTGGGTGACCCGAATAAAATTTTTAAAAGTTTAGTGACCAAAATGAACATACTCTAAAAATTTGATGACCATCAGTATATTTTACCTTTATTTTATTATATTAATGACTAGTAATTAAAACGTAACTTTTGAGATTTTAATGATCAAAATAAAAATCTATTTGAATTTTAGTGACTACGAGTGTACCTTACCCAACTTCAATGTATACTTTATTAAGTATCGCATTTGACACCATATGTATATCGCATTCAAATATTTACTTTTATCGGTAAACGAATTTTTAGTTAGGGTAAACTACACGAAATATCACTAAATTTTAACTTTTATATCGATCATACTACTAAACTATAAAATAATACATGAAATGTCATTGAATTTTTTTTTTCAATCTAAGCACTCGAGTGTTAAACTGTAACCGACCGTTAAATTTAAAACGGTGTCGTTTTAGTATAGTTGCTTTGATGTCTAAGATAGGCCAAAACGACGTCGTTTTGTTAGTAAAAAAAATTAAGAAAACATTGTATTTGAAGGGGAATGAACCAAGGACCTCTAAGATAAAAAGTTTATACCAAACCACCAAGTCAATTTAAATATTTAATATAATCCTAACGAAAATAATATATAAATAATAATGCAGTTGAACTTAATTTCATTTATCTCGTGATATATAATATTTATAATATAATTTATAAATATATCAAAATTATAAATAAATTATTATTTATAATTTATATTATAAAACTAAAATATTATTTGTAATATATATAATTAAATCCTAAACCCAAACTCTAAACTATATATATAACTAAACCCCAAACCCTAAATTATATATATAAATTCTCAATCATAAACCCTAAACTGTATATAAAATTAAACCCTAAACTTAAACCCTATATATAAATAAATCCTAAATCATAAACTGTAAAACTAAAATATTATTTATAATTTATATTACAAATCCTAAAATATAATATAAATAATATTTTAATTTTAGAGTTTTGGGTTCGAGATTTATGATTTAATTATATATATTTAAGGTTTGGGATTTTAGATTTAATTATATATATTTAGGGTTTAGGATTTGTAGTTTAGTTAGTTACATGTATAGTTTAGGGTTAAGGGTTTAGTTGTATATATTATAAATAATATTTTAGTTTTGTAATATAAATTATAAATAATATTTATTTATAAAGTTAATATATTTATAAAATTATATTATAAATATTATAAAAATATAGCATGAGATAAATAAAATTAAGTTCAACTATAGTATTATTTATATACTATTTTTGTTAGAATTATATTAAATATTTAAGTTGGCTTGGTGTAAACTTTTTATCTTAGAGGTCCTTGGTTCAATCCCCTTCAAATGTAGTTTTATTTTTTATTTTTTTACTAACAAAACGACGTCGTTTTGGCCTATCTTAAGCATCAAAGCAACTATATCAAAACGACGTCGTTTTGAATTTAACAGTTTGTTACAGTTTAACGGTCGAGTGCTTGGATTGAACAAAAAACAAAGTTCAATGGTATTTCGTGTATCATTTTATAGTTCAGTGGTATAATCGATACAAAGGCTAATGTTTAGTGCGTAGTTTACCCTTTTAGTTAATATTGAGGTGTCAAATGTGATACTTTCAATTTAAAATTACCATGAGAGCATCCATGGATGTGGTGCCCATTTTGTAAGAAAATCAAAATATAAGTGGCCCTTGTGAAACATTTTAAAGTGTGTGACCAAATTTCAAGAAAACAAGACTCAATTGAAATAGTTTTAAAAAGATCAACATCTACTTTCAGATTCGGTAATTACAATCAAAGCTGCTTTTGAAACTGTTTATTGGGCATAAAACAATGCTTGCAAACTTCTGTAAATTGATTCACTTTTAGACAAAATCGACATCTTGAAAATTAAAAAAAAAAGTAACAAAAATTATTTTGAACGAGAACGTAACAAAAATTAAAGAACGAGAGGAGAACTTAACCTAGATTTAAAAAAAAAAAAAAGAACGATGCAACTGAGTGAAAATTTGTAGGAATTTTAGAGTGATGAATTGAATGACGATAGGAGTAGGTTTATGGAAGCAAAATTGGAAACTTGAGGGCGTGTTAAAGTTTTGTGTAAAATTGATATTTTGTTTAAAATTTAAGGATCAAACTAAAAAGTAATTTTTTACTAACGTTCAGGCCAATAGGTTAATTGGAATTAACGGCTCAATGACTAAAATGTAATAAATTAATAACATGATTAATTGAAATCTAACTTTTAAAAATTTAAAGATGAAAATCGAACAAAACCCAAACAAAAGTGATCGGTGCAAATTATCTTAAATTCGATTTCGATCGACTCTGATTTTTTATTATATACACAATTTAACTCAATTTGTGAATAAACGACAATACAACACTCAACTCAAGTGAGCTCCGATGTGGAGTTTTTTTGGCATCCAGTTCCGAATGAAGAGAAGGGAATACTATTGAAATTAGCATACTCAAACCAATAACTTCTTATACTCGCACAGATCAATCAACCGGCAATTATATTGGTATTTCAATTTTAATTACTGAAAAAATATTTAACGATTCAAACGTGTACACCATTATGTGCCATCATACATCAAATATATATACGGCAGCGACCTCACAAACTAAATTGTTTCACTATTCACATATTATTTACGTTATGAACAGATACCTATCATGGTTTTCGAGCTTCAGATTTGGGATCAGAACCGCGCTTTGCGTATAAAGAGCCCACAGCTGGAACTTCAGTAGCTGAAGTAACCGTGCCAGATAAAGGCTGGAAATTGGTGCTCCCAATAAACCAGTATAGAGCCCATTTCAGATTGCAGAGGGTATATTTCAAAGCTTTGGTCCAATTCTCTTGCTTATTGAAGCTTTGTGTGATGGAGTAGTTTTCGACTTTATCGTTCTCGATCCTGTAAGAAACCACCAATAGAACGGTACACTCAAGAGTTCGGATATACAATATTTAAAACTCACCAAAATCACATTGATATTTCAGATTCAAAAAAGACTAGGAGTAAAATTCTATATAGAAAGGAAATCTTACTTGTAGGGCAAGTTGAAGCATTTCTCAGGTGGAATGTTGTTTTCTAGATCTTTGGCATTTGCAAACTCGGCAAAGTCCTTAAGGCATGTTAAAAATAATGTCATTGCTTTGTCGTACCGTGTACTCCAGAACAAGTTCACCGGACCAAACCTAAAACACAGCAAGTAGCTGAAACACGCAATAAGCATGATCTGGAAAACACAAAAGATGAGATTTCCCAGATTTATGCATTATGTACTGTGGAGGATGCACCAATGCTTTCAGATTCACATGCTTGTACTTTAAGATTCTGAATCAAATCATTCAAAAAGTCAAAATTCTTAACACTTACAACTCATATGTGTTGTTGTTGCTGTCCATTATGCGAGGGTAGCTTCCCAGAGGAATTATCTTTATCCGATAGCTGAAAGTCACTGATTAAGGATGCTTCACATATCACTTTATAAACCACTTCAGTAATGAAAGGCAACAAAGTTCCGTAAAAGTTGGCATACGAAACATTTTAACTATTATTTTACCTTATACAGACGGAGCTTTATGTAAATGATAGCATGCAAAAAGAGTTGACTACATTCAACTTGATCAATTACCCCCCCCCCCAAAAAAAAAAAAAAACTGGCATAAATTCTCATGGAAGTACTTCATAGAGTAACACAGATTGGAAAAAGGATACTGGAATTTTGGTCGGAAATATTGGCACATTGTATGAAGTAGGAGGCATGCTTGACCCCAGGCAGCATTTATTTCATCCCACTCAACCTAAACCAAAAGCAAGAAATATCAGTCACTTTTCAGTACCAGGAAAAACAATTTCTATATGGAAAATGATGCCTATTTCTTACTGGAATTTTAGGGAGTCGTCCAAGACGAAAATTGTTAATAGTTCCAAATTCTCCTTCATGCCCGATGGGGAAAGCATCATTGAGCACATTAGTTCGCTTTAACAACTCTAAATGTGCTTGTGAAACTTCAGTCTTTGCCAAAATTGCATCTCTGTCTTCCTGTTAAGCAGAATATTTTACAAATGTAAGAAAGCAGTTAAAGAGTTCACTTTGTTATTTGAAAGAAACATTTCTTTGCAAATGTTGATTAAATTTACTACTTAACAACTTTGTATATAACACTTCAGCGTGAAAAAAAGTTCGATGCAATAGCATAGTATTCAAATTAACATTAATAACATTGACATTTTCTGTAGCATCTTGGACTGTCTTAATTGATCAATACTAGGTCAAAGAAAAAAATACTCAAGAAACCGCGTCGGAAACAAACCTGATGAGAGATTAATTGAAACTGAAAATTGTTGAACTCTTGCCAATACCTGTTGCACATTGATTCCAACAAGCATAAGGTTCTGATGATTAAAAATCCTGGCTATATACAAATCAAGATGTGCTTTGCATTCTGGTTTAGAAAAAGAGATGGAGAGCCATCCGGGTGGAAAAAGGAAAAACAGGCAAAACAAAAGTGTTGTACACTACAATTTTATCTGAGAAAACAAATGCAGGATAAAGAAACTTACCGTTCTTCCAATTCTTTGAAGCGGTTTGATTTTTGCTCTAATTCTTTTAGTTCGTCATTTACTGCATCATTCTGTTTTTCTATTTCTTCAATTGCTGCTTCAAGCTTTCTTTCTTCTTCCTCAATCTTACAGAATGAACAAACAATCAAATATTCATTTAACTGGGAAAGTCATTTAACAAGATAGTTGATGCTTATATAATTACGAAGAATGATCATTTACTAGTATTCTGGTTTACTATTCATATTCCTTCAATAGTATATTGTGGATTAACTTTGGGAAAAGTTAAGTCTTTTTTTATGGATATTGTTTTGGGTAATTCAAAGAGACTTTAATTCATCCAGTTAACCAATGACAGCATCTTGGATCCTGCATACATTTTAAAAATCCTAGCCATCTGTCATCTACTAGAGTCTTTTATGATACCCTGTTTTGAAACCAAAAATTGATTCATATTTTTACTGCACTAAAATTTAGAGTGTCCAGACATAAAAAATACATTAAAGATCCTTTGATGATCTACTCGTTAGATTAAGCACTAGGAAGAGAACCATAATTTTTTATCCTTTATCATATAAGTTACTCATAAAGACTGCCAAACAGCTACCTTTAATTTCTCCTTGCGAAAATCGGCCTCAGTGAGAACATCTTGTGGTTCTCCCTCCAATCGCTGAAGACAGGCTTCATATGCTTCAATGTCCCTAGTCACATCTTCAACCTCCTTGTCAAGTTTGTCGGACAACACCCTCATGCATTCAAGGCATAACGGTTGCTCAACCTAAAAATGCCCGAGAAAGCTGAATAAAGAACATATATATCCTCTTTGCTACAATTGAACACCGAATTGGAAAAGCCAGAAAGCAATACCTGTGTCTGAGTCGTTGCAATCTCAAATGCATTTTTGAGGACGGTAATAGTTGAGTGAAATCCAGAGTTGTTTGGTTGCAAAGAACTACTTGGTCCACCTTCTGATGATGGTAATTGGGTCCCACTTCCATCAGAAGCAGACTCCGATTTATAGACCACCACAAATGATTCTTCCATGCCTTTCCTAGATTGGATTGCATCAGACTGACCAGGCACACCACGAGGTCGTGGAGGGATCCCTGGTGCCAGCGGCTTTTGCTTTGGCAGCACAACGAAAGAGTTATCCATTCTTGTTGAACCCAGCACGCTGCTAGCTCCATGAACTGAAGACCCCTGCATCGCTGCATTGTTCATACACACCATGTTCTTAGCAAGAAAAAACAGCTGGTTTAACACTTAGTAGTCAAAAATTAATAAAATCAGTGAAGAATCCACAACGTTTGGGTCCTAATTCCAGCTCAAATACATGCAGATAATAGGAAATTTCCAAATTGATAAATCTTGCAAATTACTCGACTCCAAAATCGGAGAATATTAAACAAAAAAAAAGGATTAAATTCAAGAATTGGACGCAAACAGAAATTTAAAAAAGAAATTGAAGGAAATTAAATGGGAAAAGATCGGATAAACCCTAACCGGAGCGAGAAGAGTCGCTTGGGAACTTTTCGACGTAGGAATCAACGCCGACGATGCAGAGGGAATGGTGACAGTTCTGGCAAACCCATTTGGGGAGATTCGGATCGACGGGTAAGCTCCGGCCTTTATCGGGTATATCTTCTTTCTTCATTGAGCTCTTCGAATTTTATGTGGGGGGATTTTTCGGGTTGTCGTGCAATCAGGGAAGAGAGTAGGTTTGCTTCTATGGTTTTGTTGCCGTCAAAGTAAAAAAAAAAAAAAAAAAAAAAAAAAAAAAACCAAACAAAAGAAATCACAACAGTTTTATTATGACTGGTTTCGTGATCAAATAAAACGTCCGATTATTTGTCCACAAATTATAGTTTGGGTAAACTACATACTTAGTACCCACCTATGCTTGTGTTTTTATTTTGGTACCGAAACTAATTCTTTTGGCAAAATGATGCTTAATGTTACCTATCATTTTTATTTTGGTACCCCGACTGTTAAAAATAAACAAAAATGGTAACGTAACTTGGTCAAATAACAATTTTAGTCCTAAACATTTATATAATCTATCAATTTAATCTAAAATTCTATCGATTTAAACATTATTTTAAATTTTTGGTTAAAACTGTAAATTTATCATTTTTCTTCTCCCTCATGTTGATAGCTTCTTTGGAATTTAAGGTTTTCAAAACCAGAAATCAGACACGTTGAGTGTAACACCCCCTTCCCGGTCTGGTAGAGAACTGGTTCGAAAAGTGTTACCGGAAGACGTATTCGGAAATTGGAGATGAAATTGGAGTTTGGAACGAAATTGGAATATCTTATTGGTTGCCTTTAGGACTTAACGAACCTATTCGTTGCTAACCTTATCTAATTTGGGTCAATTTTAAACTTTTTTGAACTTAGGGACTAAAACGGAAATTTTACAAATTAACAGTCCTAATCAGAATTTCTTATTACTAACTTGATATTAAACTTGCTAACCATTAACCTGTGAAATTTTGTTACTATCGGAGGTCGTTTGCCTATCTAATTTAGTCATATAACTTATTAGTGACCATTCTGTAAACTGTGTAGAACTGAAATCTAAGTCTTTTAACCGAATTAACTAACATTGTATCGATACCCTTAGGACCGTATCGATACGCTAAGCCTATTTTTCAGATTCAAAGGATAGCAAGCCCGTACCGATACAGCTAAGCCCATATCGATACATATTGACTTCGTTGACCGCGTATAGATACGCTCTAAGACCGTATCAATACCCTTTTTTCCCAACCAAATTCCAGTGACCAATTTTCGTAGCGATACGCCCAAACTGTATCGATACGCTCTGTTTGACCAATGTTGACTTGACCAAAAATTACAAGGACCGTATCGATACGCCCTGACCTGTAATGACAGATTTCTATTGGTTTTTATTCGAATTACCCTAGCAAAAGTTGTCCAATCATTACCAAATTTTACCAGCAAGTCTAAAATTCATATTTCTAATAGCATATCAAAATTTATAGCATTTCGAATCTATTTACCTAGTTTTCACCCTTTAGCACTTTTTAAGCCCATTTAGCTAGTTTTAACCTTTCACAAACATGCCATATTTTTCACACAACACTAGTAATATTTAGGCCATTACACATATATCAAAATAGTCAAACATAACTTATCTAAACTGAAGAACTAATGTTTTGATATAATAATTAAAAAAATAGTTTTAGATTAAATTGAAAAGATTTCAAAAGTGCTTTTAAGTCCAAACAACTTGAAAATAAGTTTGTGGATGTTTTAAATGGTTTTGGCAAGGTTTAAAACGTTTTTAAGTAACCAAACCAGACCTTTCAAGGTAACCGTTTCGAAACAGGAGGACCTATATCGAAACATTTTGAAACTGCCAAAACCCGTACCAAAATAGGGCTTGCTCGTTTCGATACGGAGGGTCTTCGTTTCGAAACACCCCTTTTGTGTTTCGATACGCCCACCGGTCAAAACCTCCCAAACGGTTATTTTCCCAACGGCTTTTTAAATTGCAACTCAACTGTCACACGTTTCGAAACGAGGTTGCTACTGTTTTGATACGGATCAAGAGTGCTTCGAAACGACCAGAGGCGTTTCGAAACGGCTTGTTGCATCAGACTTCAACAGCTAGTTCTGAAGAAGGGCCTTCCGAAACAGGTTCGATTGTTTCGAAACAGACGTATACAAAACAGCATTTATGGTGGGAAATAAAGTCTCCAACGGCTCCAAAACATCCCCAACGGCTACAAACTCAATTGGGAGTATAAAAGGGACCTCCAAGCATCAAGAGAAGACTAATGCTTCAATTCTCAACAACTATATGATGTCAAAATTGTCTTAGAGCTTATTTTGTACATTTTCTTGTATAGACAACACTTGTGAGCTTAATTGTCAAACTTGCTCAAGTGTATAGGTTTTGGGTGAGAGCTTAAGATTGCAAACAAATACCTATTAGAGGGATTTCAAGTTTTCTTAGAACTTCTCTTGTAAAAGAGTGATTAAGCTAAGGGTAGTTAGCTTAACCGTTGTAACGGTTTCCTCCTAAGCCGAGAAAAGGGGACAAAATTCTTAGTGAATTTGGTTGAAATCCTTAGTGGGAAGATAAGGTAGTGGATGTAGGTGCTTGTTAGAAGGTCGGACCACTATAAATCCTTGTGTCCAATTCTTATTCTTTTGCTTTCACTAAAACACCCAAAAATCAAACTTCTCCACTACTTGGCAAGCAAGAACGGTTGAAGGAAATCGAGAACTTAAAAACCAAACAATTGGTATCAGAGCTTGGCTCAATTGAAGAGGATTAACATCCTATTGAGATGATCCGGCAAGCTCGATCAACATTTCAAACAACCGGCTCAATGGTGCAATCCATCGACAAGCCACATTTCTTCGACGGGACAAATTATGTATATTGGAAGACGAGGATGATGTTCTTTGTCAAATCCAAAGACTACAAGCTTTAGAATATCATTGAAGAAGGCAAGTTCGTACCAAAAGAAAGCAAGGCGGAGTGGAGTGCCGACGATCATAAGAAGATGAAGCTAAATTGCAAGGCTTTACACTTTATCTTTTGTGCACTTAGCCTCAACATCTACAAGAAGATGTCTTCTTGCGAGAGTGCCAAGGAAGTTTGGGACAAGCTCGAAGTTACATACGATGGGACAAACGAAGTAAAGGAGACCAAGATCGGCCTCCTCAACCTAGAGTATACAAATTTCAAAATAGATCCAGAAGAGGACATTGAGAAGCTATTCCATTGATTCTCCACCATCACCAATGGACTCAAGGGTTATGGAGAAGTCATCTCGAAAGAAAAGCTTGTTTGAAAGTTTATCTATTCTCTTCCCGAGTCATGGGACTCAAAGAGGATCGCCATCATCGAAGCTAAGAACTTGAAGCTTGATGAACTCATGAGGACACTTCTCACTCACCAAATCATGAAGAAGGATAAAGAAGGGGAGAAGAAGAAGGAAGAGATAAGAAAGATGGGGAAGAATAAGATCATGGAGCTAAACATCCATGCGAATGCCATGGCTCTCAAAACCTCCAAGTGCAACCATATTGATACAAGCGATGAGGAGGTTGAAGAGGAAGAGATAGTTTATCTCTTCAAGAAGTGTGCCCCATTCATAAAGAAAACATTGAAAGAATTTGATTGTGAATCAATGAAGAAGAAGAGGCAAGCACTTCAAGCCATAAGAAGAAGGCATGTGTGGCTATATGGTGTGATAAAGACTCCACCGATGATGAACAAGCCAACCTTTGCCTTATGGCCATCGAAAAAGATTCAAGGGTAACTTCTAATTCATCTACTTCATGTTCATATTCTTTTGATGAATTACAAGATGTCTACGATGATTTGGTTTTAGAATTTAAAAATCACATTTTGAAAAACAAGAAAATTGTTTCAAATTTGAAAATTCAAAATGATTTGATTTCTAAAACCAAAATTGAACTTGAAGCAAAACTCAATGAGTTTGAACAAAAATATGTTGATTTACAAAATTTGCTTCAAAAAGTTTAAGAAGAAAAAGATTTGATTTCCAAATAGCTTGAAAAGAAAAACAATTTTGGAAAATCAATTTTTTATGTAAGACGATCTAGTGCCCCTAGATTTTTGAATGGAAAATGTTTTAGAAGTGTTTGGGTTCCAAAAAAAACTAATCATTTCAACTAAAAAGGATGAAACTGAAAAATGAATTCCTAAGGGGACTAAACTTTGTGCAACTAACGTCTATGGATCCAAAGCAATTTGGATACCAAAAATTACTTGATTGTCTTGTTTAGGTGTGATGGAGAGTGATCAAAAAGTCCAAATATTGAGGGGGGCTCCATGCACACAAGGAAGAACACTTGAAGAAGGAAAGCTCCACATTCTCCCTTGAGTTCAAGTGTGGTAAAATCTAGTTGTTTAATTTGATTTATTTTTTTTAATTTAAACTAGATTATCATATACGTTGGACTAACATCTTGATGATGCTTTGAGTAAGGGGGAGCCATTTTAAAACCAACATTCTTATTTTTGTCATTGTTTTTAACCTCCCAAGTTATTTTGAACTTAAAGTCATTTAAATTCTTTTTGATATAACAAAAAGGGGAGAGTTTGGTTTGAAAAATTGCATTTTCAAATGAATAAGAAGGAGCTTTAATTACTTGTCAATTTTGAAATCTCTTATTCAAATTTTTAAACTTGAAGGGGGAGAATCCCAAACAATTTTTCAAGTTGGTTTTATTATATCAAAAAGGGGAGATTGAAGAACTAATGTTTTGATATAACAATTGAAAAATAATTTTGGACTAAATTGAAAAGATTTCAAAAGTGCCTTTAAGTCCAAACAACTTGAAAAAATAAGTTTATGGAGGTTTTAAATGGTTTTGGAAAGGTTTAAAATGTTTTTAAGTAACCAAACCAGACTTTTCAAGGTAACCATTTCGAAACAGGGGGACCTGTATCGAAACATTTTGAAACTGCCAAAACTCGTACCGAAATAGGGCTTGCCCGTTTCAATACGGAGGGTCTTCGTTTCGAAACACCCTTTTAATGTTTCGATACGCCCAACGGTCAAAATCTCCCCAACGATTATTTTCCCAACGGCTTTTTAAATTGCAGCTCAACTGTCACACGTTCTGAAACGGGGTTGCTACCGTTTCGATACGGATCAAGAGTGTTTCGAAACGGCCAGAGGCGTTTTGAAACGGCTAGTTCTGAAGAAGGGCGTTTCGAAACTAGTTCGATTGTTTCGAAATGGACGTCTACAAAACAGCATTTATGGTGGGAAATAAAGTCTTCAACGGCTCCAAAACATCCTCAATGGTCCTCAATGGCTACAAACTCAATTGTGAGTATAAAAGGGACCTCCAAGCATCAAGAGAAGACTAATGCTTCAATTGTCAACAACTATATGATGTCAAAATTGTCTTAGAGCTTATTTTGTACATTTTCTTGTATAGACAACACTTGTGAGCTTAATTGTCAAACTTGCTCAAGTGTATAGGTTTTGGGTGAGAGCTTAAGATTGCAAACAAATACCTATTAGAGGGATTTCAAGTTTGCTTAGGATTTCTCTTGTAAAAGAGTCTTTGATTAAGCTAAGGGTAGTTAGCTTAATCGTTGTAACGGTTTCCTCCTAAGCCGAGAAAAGGGGACGAAAATCTTAGTGAATTTGGTTGAAATCCTTAGTGGGGAGCTAAGGTAGTGGATGTAGGTGCTTGTTAGAAGGTCGAACCACTATAAATCCTTGTGTCCAATTCTTATTCTTTTGCTTCCACTAAAACACCAAAAAATTAAACTTCTCCACTACTTGGCAAGCAAGAATAGTTAAAGGAAATCGAGCACTTAAAAACCCAACATAAACCTTATGCCACCTTACTAGGAGTTCAAAGCAAAAAATAAGCATACATATGATTTGTAAGAGTGACTTGCAACCGCAACAACATGATCGAAGGCCGAAATTCTTTAAGATTCTAAAATGCATGAGACACATGAATGTTAGGCTTACATAGCCTAGTGAGGTAGTTATAACCAGTGCAAATAAACAATTAATGATATGAACATCATAGTAACATGCTTAAATAACATAATTAGTACACAAATCATATTTGTATCTCATGATCAATTCAGATAACACATTTTCATATACAAGATACATATCAAATCACAATTCATTTTTTTGGACATAGTAACCAATGGATACGCAGATTCCCCTGTACACCACATATATCAGAAAATAGGTCATAGTCTTGAGTCGTAGCTCCGGATAAGTCCCTTACACAATCCATCCTTATCTCACCACATATATAGAACGTAGCCCTATCCGTAGTCTAATCCCTTACTTAGTGAGCTCGAATAGCCCTATGGCATGTCAATTGTATCCAATGTCCACAAATGTCCAAGTTCACATATTTCATCATAATTTATACCTTTCGGATCATATCATATCGGATAACAAACGAGCCTTAGCTCCATATCACATAACATATTCATATCAAATTCTATAATTCACATAATTCGAATATCACATGTATTCTTATAAACATATCGAAGTAACTTAAAGGACTTACCAATCTTACCATTCGAATCCATGTATGGTTGCTCTACTTGAGCCTTTAACAAAATGCAAATCAAATTCATTATCAAATGCAACGGGATGGCACCTACCCTATCTCTTGACACAACTACATTCACCTAGAGCACGAAGGCTTTTAGGATTTCTGAATTTCAATTCCTCTGCTCCTAGACTTGGTTGGAGATGACGAATTAATTTCCTCAAATTTTTGGGCTAGGAAGAAAGTAGAAATAATCATTATAATCAACATAACTATATGGTACTCATTCAAATATTAGGCTTATAATTTCGATTTAAAATTAAACTCTAATTGGTCATGAAATTCAACAATCGAATGAGGGTTTCTCCTTACCCAACCAATGGCTATGCGATGGAATTTTCGAATCGAAGAAAGCTTGAGCTTAGAAGATTCAAAGATGGAGGCGTATGCTTGAGCTTGAGGTTGGGGACAACAATGGAGGTGTGAGCTTATTCAAAGAAAAGATAGTTTTAGTTTCGGGAGAACATAGCAAGGAAGAAAGCTTTCTTTCTTTATGAGTTCTTAAGAGCCAACCCTATTTATTCCCCACCTACATAGCAACCAATAGGAAACTTACCCTTCTTTAAGGGTTTGCTAAACCTAATTTAATATCTTGCGCCAAGCCATCAATTTTTTCAGCATAAGAAGTGACCCAACTACGTGGGGTAGTCTACCAAAGAGGTGACTCAGCACTTTGCCATATATTCTTTTAATTTGGCCTTCAAGATAGCTTCGAACAAGGGACTTGTATCGATACACTTTATAATTGTATCAATATGGTTACGCTAAAATAGGTAAGTTAGTTATTGGTAGTTAGATTATATTAACACTGGTCTCACCGTATCGATACATATGGCTCAAATTGCAGATTTTTAGTTTGATTTTCATACAGGGAAGTTTAACTATTCAAATGGGACCAAGGTGTAACTTCATTACATAAGAGGGGTACAAAGGTCAATTACTTACAACATTTAACATATTAGAGTTAAAATTTTCGATTACCGGAACCTAATTCCAACTAGGCCAATTTTTGGGATGTGACATTAAGGACTAATCGGAGCTTAAAAAATAGTATAACGACGCGACGACTGAGGTGAATTTGCAGATTGTTAAGGGAAGCACAACTGAGATGGGTTTTCTACATTGAGCACCGGGGATGAAAGAAGTTTTGAGCATTGGGTAAGTTTTGAGGTTTATTTGATGAACTGTGGGTTGACCAACTTATTGGATAAGCGATAAACAAAGCACATGACTAATTTGTAAGAAACTTTTGAAATTCCTCGACAAGAATTGAAATTGCGGTACTAGAGAATTAACCTTTATGGAATTTACTCATAAATTTTCTACTATTTCCTTATTATTGCAACAATCCATGTTGGGCAGGGTCGCAAGATTTTCAAGGCGGACGAGGTCATGGCAGGTCGAGAGGCGTGGGGGTGTTTGGTTCGAGTGGGTCGAATATGATGAACTAATATTTTGATATAAAAAATTAAAAGAAAAATGTTTTTGGACTTAATCAAATATATTAATTCTTGCAAAAATAATTCAAAGTCCAAACAAACTCGAAAAATTTGTTTTGAATGTTTTCCAACTTTACCAATCTTTTTCAAAACAAGTATGATCCGTTTTTGCACTACAAAAACTGTTTTCCAGACTTCAAGGCAAAAAGGATCGATCCCCTAATGCAAGGGATCAATCCCTTGTTGGACAGTTTCATACTAATTTTGTCTTAGTGCAAAAGGATCGATCTTCTGGTGTATGGGATCGATCCCTTTTTACAACTGTCATATTTTTCATAAGAAAGGATCGATCCCTCGTGATATAAATGCTCTATTTTCAAGTAGGTAACGGCTTTATGACATCTCCAACGGCTCCAAACGGCTAGTATTGATTGAGAGGATACGAAAACAAAGAAAAAAACATCTCAGCAACAACAAGAAAGTCTACACAAACATTCAAGCTTTCAAGAGTCCACTTTGTGCTTAATTTTCGATCTTTCTTGAAAACACTAGAGTGCTCTTCATTGTAATCCTTTTGCTAGTGTTTCTTTGGGTGTGTGTGTCACATCCCAAAAACCGGTCTAGTCGGAATTAAATTTCGGTGACTGAATATTTTTATCGATTAAATAATTTATTCGATATTATCTGAACCAATAAATATTATTCGGGGTAATTTATAATAGTTTATTATTATTATTATTATTATTATTATTATATAAAAAAGAAAGTAAGTGGAGGAGTTGGTGACCAAAACCACTAAACCTTTAATAAATATAATGAAAAAAAAAATGGTGGGGGGATAAAGTTGACGCCAAAATATTAAAAAGGGGTGTGGGGTGCTGGCCGTTCAAGTATAAATAGAAGGGAGAGATGAGTGAAATTCACAGCAAATTGAAAGAAAAAAATAGTAGCATATGATCCAATGTTCGATTGGTAGTCCGATATTTTCGATATAGTAATATCGAATTTCTATCGACGACGGGGTAAGCTCAAATCTCTAGTTAGTTTAAGTTTCGGTATCGAGTTTGATAAATATTTTTATATATATTCGATACTGTTTTATTGATTAGTTTTTATTAATTATCATGGTACACGAGGTAGATTCGGAACAGCCGTCAAGCCCAAGAAATAATAATAAAGTACCGATCTATCAAGGTGAGTAAAATAAATTAGAGTTGAGATTAGAGTCTCAACTACCTTTAATTTGATGTTAGTATTTATATTAAGTATGAAATTGGATTAATTAAAGGTTGGTAAAAGATAAGGGTAGAAAGAATAAAGAAATTCGGATTTATAAACTGTCCTGTAGAAAACTGCATTTTTAAGCATGTTAGAGTCATTTCTGGAAAACGGGTTCTTCTACAAAGTTGTAGAGGACAAAATTTTACATGAAATAGAGGTATGATTTGCTCAAAAATGTTAAGTATAGGTCTCAGAATTGTTGTTAGAAGTTACTGGACTAAAACTGAATAAATCTAGAATCTGCTATACTAAATTGTAAAATTCGAAAATTATAGGGGCTTAAATAATGCCAATAAAATTCTGGAAATTTATACTTGAAACAGGGGAGTCATGAAATGAATGAAATTAAATGGCCAAGCTTGAATTAAGTCTCAATTGATAGGTTAAATCTATTTAGATCACATATAGGATTATTAAAGAATTAAAGGGGACTGTTTTATAGAAATTGATAAATTGAGGACTTACATGTCCTATTTTTGAGGTTGCTGGATTATAGAAATAATGTTAATATGTGAAGGTAAATGTGGTTAAAATCTCAAGATTAATGGTGTAGTGAAACATAGGTTAAATGTACACTAAAGTGGCAAGTTGAAAACAGTGGGCAGAATAGGTCTACGAGAAAGCCCGGTTTTCAAACAATAAACTGTATTGATAGGTACATGCTAAAAATATGTATCATACATGATTTTAAAGGTGTGTTTATAAGCTTTCTAGAATGGTAAAGAACTCCTTATTTGGAGTTGTGAGTAAAAAGATATGAATTTTTGAGTAAGTAAAGGTCATAAAAACAGGGTAACAGTTTACCCCTAAATCTGCATCAACATGGACTTTAGAAATTCATTATAAATTGTATAAGAAGAATTAAAAGTTATAATTTATATGGTTTAAAAAGTTATTAAGTCTAGTTTCGTTTAAAACAAACGAAATCAGATTTTGAATTATAGAACATTTTATATAAATATTTCTTTGAGGAGAATGCAAGCTGCCTAATGTACTAAATGATATATTTCTTTAATGTTTGGTTAGAAAAGAGTAGAAATGAAGGAAACCACAAAGTTGGAGAATAAGGAAAATGTCCCTAAGCTTGGATTGAGGTGAGTGTGGATGCATTTGTCTCGGGTGACGCGATGTCATTCCGATCATTGTTTTTATGTTCTGATATGTGAGTGTGGATGCATTTGTCTCGGGTGACGCGATGTCATTCCGATCATTATTTTTATGTTCTGATATGTGAGTGTAGATGCATTTGTCTCGGGTGACGCGGTGTCATTCCGATCATTGTTTTTATATTCTGTTATGTGAGTGTGGATGCATTTGTCTCGGGTGACGCGGTGTCATTCCGATCATTGTTTTTATATGTGAGTGTAGATGCATTTGTCTCGGGTGACGCGGTGTCATTCCGATCATTGTTTTTATATTCTGTTATGTGAGTGTAGATGCATTTGTCTCGGGTGACACGGTGTCATTCCGATATTTTTTATGTTCTGATATGGGAGTATAGTCGTGTCAAGGGTAGGCTCGGTGCCTTCCTGTTGCATTAATTATGAATTTATTTGCATCTGGTAAGTACCTTGCATTATTTGGATATGCTCAAAAATAATTATGATATGCTACAAGTATATGAAAATAATTTCTATCTGATATGGAGCTACGGCTCATCTTGCTATTTGATATGATATGATCTGAAAATCATGGACTATGTGAAATTATGTGTATTTATGGACGTTGGATACAATTGGCATGCCATAGGGTTATTCGAGCTCAACATGTAAGGGAGGACTACGGTCCAGGGCTACGGCCTATATGTGGGAGATAAAAGGATGGAAGTGTAAGGGATACATGGAGCTACGGCTCAGGGCTACGGCTCATTTATGATTCATGATATGGTGTACAGGGAATCCGCGTATCCAATGGTACCAATATATTATGTGTTTGATACGTTATGCTATGTTATTCTCATGATATGATATTATGCTTTGTTATGAATATAAAGTATGACATGTTATTGCATTATGATCATTTTTGGAAGCATGCTACATGACATAACATGTTCATTCATTGTCATTGGCTACCTCGCTTAGACTATGTAAGTCTAATGCATTCATTGCATAACATTTCAGGTTAAAGAAAGTAATAGATCGAGATCGGGATTAGTTGGAAGATTGGCAAGTCACTACAATTAAAGAGTAATGTGTTTTGTCCTTATGAACTCCTAGTATGGTGGCAAAGTAGTTAAAGTAATTATACTAGTCTTGTGGGCCTACTATTGTGAAATTTTGCCTATGTTTTGTATAAGGTTTTAAAAGCTATATTGACTATTGAGTTAGTAATAAAATTGACATAATTGGTACTAAAATATTGATTAAAGGACTCTAAGATTTTTGTGAGTTGTTAGGCTCATTTAAATATGTAAAGAATTTTAGTAAGATAATTCAAAAAGAAATAGATTTGAATACTTTACAAAATAGTCACTAAACATTACATCGTCTAATCAGATAGGTAAATGCCCTCCGTTAGTAATGAGATTTTACAAGCTAATAACTAGTAAATTTAATTTCAGTATAATATCGCGAATTTCAGATAAGGACCCCTAATTTGTAAAAATTACAAATTAGTCCCTGGGTTTGAAAAAGTTTAAAATTGACCCCAATTCAAATAAGTTGTTAAAAAGTTAAGTGTTAAGTCTTAAAAGAGATTAATAAAATATGCCGAAATGATTTTTGAACTTTGGAATAAGTTCTGATCTCTAATATGTTATGTCACTAAAAGATTTATGTCTCCGATCTCCGTTATGTTTTCCGGTAGCGCTCTCCGACCCGGTTCTCTACCAGGCCGGGAAGGGGGTGTTACATTAGTGGTATCAGAGCTAGAGTTTAGTCGGTTCTGGACTAAACTTAAGTATGTTTGTATTGTGTGTTAAGTTACTTTGCCACCTAGGAGTTATTTATTGAGTATTGTGACTTGCCGATTAATCCGGTCTTTTTATGTTTAGATGTCTAAGCTCAGTCAAGCTCATATAGATGAGCATATTCTTGTCGGAGAAAATTCGAGGACGAATTTTCTTTAAAGGGGGAGAGAGTTGTCACATCCCAAAAACCGGTCTAGTCGGAATTAAATTTCGGTGACTGAATATTTTTATCGATTAAATAATTTATTCGATATTATCTGAACCAATAAATATTATTCGGGGTAATTTATAATAGTTTATTATTATTATTATTATTATTATTATTATTATTATTATATAAAAAAGAAAGTAAGTGGAGGAGTTGGTGACCAAAACCACTAAACCTTTAATAAATATAATGAAAAAAAAAATGGTGGGGGGATAAAGTTGACGCCAAAATATTAAAAAGGGGTGTGGGGTGCTGGCCGTTCAAGTATAAATAGAAGGGAGAGATGAGTGAAATTCACAGCAAATTGAAAGAAAAAAATAGTAGCATACGATCCAATGTTCGATTGGTAGTCCGATATTTTCGATATAGTAATATCGAATTTCTATCGACGACGGGGTAAGCTCAAATCTCTAGTTAGTTTAAGTTTCGGTATCGAGTTTGATAAATATTTTTATATATATTCGATACTGTTTTATTGATTAGTTTTTATTAATTATCATGGTACACGAGGTAGATTCGGAACAGCCGTCAAGCCCAAGAAATAATAATAAAGTACCGATCTATCAAGGTGAGTAAAATAAATTAGAGTTGAGATTAGAGTCTCAACTACCTTTAATTTGATGTTAGTATTTATATTAAGCATGAAATTGGATTAATTAAAGGTTGGTAAAAGATAAGGGTAGAAAGAATAAAGAAATTCGGATTTATAAACTGTCCTGTAGAAAACTGCATTTTTAAGCATGTTAGAGTCATTTCTGGAAAACGGGTTCTTCTACAAAGTTGTAGAGGACAAAATTTTACATGAAATAGAGGTATGATTTGCTCAAAAATGTTAAGTATAGGTCTCAGAATTGTTGTTAGAAGTTACTGGACTAAAACTGAATAAATCTAGAATCTGCTATACTAAATTGTAAAATTCGAAAATTATAGGGGCTTAAATAATGCCAATAAAATTCTGGAAATTTATACTTGAAACAGGGGAGTCATGAAATGAATGAAATTAAATGGCCAAGCTTGAATTAAGTCTCAATTGATAGGTTAAATCTATTTAGATCACATATAGGATTATTAAAGAATTAAAGGGGACTGTTTTATAGAAATTGATAAATTGAGGACTTACATGTCCTATTTTTGAGGTTGCTGGATTATAGAAATAATGTTAATATGTGAAGGTAAATGTGGTTAAAATCTCAAGATTAATGGTGTAGTGAAACATAGGTTAAATGTACACTAAAGTGGCAAGTTGAAAACAGTGGGCAGAATAGGTCTACGAGAAAGCCCGGTTTTCAAACAATAAACTGTATTGATAGGTACATGCTAAAAATATGTATCATACATGATTTTAAAGGTGTGTTTATAAGCTTTCTAGAATGGTAAAGAACTCCTTATTTGGAGTTGTGAGTAAAAAGATATGAATTTTTGAGTAAGTAAAGGTCATAAAAACAGGGTAACAGTTTACCCCTAAATCTGCATCAACATGGACTTTAGAAATTCATTATAAATTGTATAAGAAGAATTAAAAGTTATAATTTATATGGTTTAAAAAGTTATTAAGTCTAGTTTCGTTTAAAACAAACGAAATCAGATTTTGAATTATAGAACATTTTATATAAATATTTCTTTGAGGAGAATGCAAGCTGCCTAATGTACTAAATGATATATTTCTTTAATGTTTGGTTAGAAAAGAGTAGAAATGAAGGAAACCACAAAGTTGGAGAATAAGGAAAATGTCCCTAAGCTTGGATTGAGGTGAGTGTGGATGCATTTGTCTCGGGTGACGCGATGTCATTCCGATCATTGTTTTTATGTTCTGATATGTGAGTGTGGATGCATTTGTCTCGGGTGACGCGATGTCATTCCGATCATTATTTTTATGTTCTGATATGTGAGTGTAGATGCATTTGTCTCGGGTGACGCGGTGTCATTCCGATCATTGTTTTTATATTCTGTTATGTGAGTGTGGATGCATTTGTCTCGGGTGACGCGGTGTCATTCCGATCATTGTTTTTATATGTGAGTGTAGATGCATTTGTCTCGGGTGACGCGGTGTCATTCCGATCATTGTTTTTATATTCTGTTATGTGAGTGTAGATGCATTTGTCTCGGGTGACACGGTGTCATTCCGATATTTTTTATGTTCTGATATGGGAGTATAGTCGTGTCAAGGGTAGGCTCGGTGCCTTCCTGTTGCATTAATTATGAATTTATTTGCATCTGGTAAGTACCTTGCATTATTTGGATATGCTCAAAAATAATTATGATATGCTACAAGTATATGAAAATAATTTCTATCTGATATGGAGCTACGGCTCATCTTGCTATTTGATATGATATGATCTGAAAATCATGGACTATGTGAAATTATGTGTATTTATGGACGTTGGATACAATTGGCATGCCATAGGGTTATTCGAGCTCAACATGTAAGGGAGGACTACGGTCCAGGGCTACGGCCTATATGTGGGAGATAAAAGGATGGAAGTGTAAGGGATACATGGAGCTACGGCTCAGGGCTACGGCTCATTTATGATTCATGATATGGTGTACAGGGAATCCGCGTATCCAATGGTACCAATATATTATGTGTTTGATACGTTATGCTATGTTATTCTCATGATATGATATTATGCTTTGTTATGAATATAAAGTATGACATGTTATTGCATTATGATCATTTTTGGAAGCATGCTACATGACATAACATGTTCATTCATTGTCATTGGCTACCTCGCTTAGACTATGTAAGTCTAATGCATTCATTGCATAACATTTCAGGTTAAAGAAAGTAATAGATCGAGATCGGGATTAGTTGGAAGATTGGCAAGTCACTACAATTAAAGAGTAATGTGTTTTGTCCTTATGAACTCCTAGTATGGTGGCAAAGTAGTTAAAGTAATTATACTAGTCTTGTGGGCCTACTATTGTGAAATTTTGCCTATGTTTTGTATAAGGTTTTAAAAGCTATATTGACTATTGAGTTAGTAATAAAATTGACATAATTGGTACTAAAATATTGATTAAAGGACTCTAAGATTTTTGTGAGTTGTTAGGCTCATTTAAATATGTAAAGAATTTTAGTAAGATAATTCAAAAAGAAATAGATTTGAATACTTTACAAAATAGTCACTAAACATTACATCGTCTAATCAGATAGGTAAATGCCCTCCGTTAGTAATGAGATTTTACAAGCTAATAACTAGTAAATTTAATTTCAGTATAATATCGCGAATTTCAGATAAGGACCCCTAATTTGTAAAAATTACAAATTAGTCCCTGGGTTTGAAAAAGTTTAAAATTGACCCCAATTCAAATAAGTTGTTAAAAAGTTAAGTGTTAAGTCTTAAAAGAGATTAATAAAATATGCCGAAATGATTTTTGAACTTTGGAATAAGTTCTGATCTCTAATATGTTATGTCACTAAAAGATTTATGTCTCCGATCTCCGTTATGTTTTCCGGTAGCGCTCTCCGACCCGGTTCTCTACCAGGCCGGGAAGGGGGTGTTACATTAGTGGTATCAGAGCTAGAGTTTAGTCGGTTCTGGACTAAACTTAAGTATG
Source organism: Hibiscus trionum (assembly GCA_030270665.1). NCBI lineage: Eukaryota > Viridiplantae > Streptophyta > Magnoliopsida > Malvales > Malvaceae > Hibiscus > Hibiscus trionum. The sequence continues at coordinate 4,725,779 of BSYR01000012.1, forward strand.
TTTGTATTGTGTGTTAAGTTACTTTGCCACCTAGGAGTTATTTATTGAGTATTGTGACTTGCCGATTAATCCGGTCTTTTTATGTTTAGATGTCTAAGCTCAGTCAAGCTCATATAGATGAGCATATTCTTGTCGGAGAAAATTCGAGGACGAATTTTCTTTAAAGGGGGAGAGAGTTGTCACATCCCAAAAACCGGTCTAGTCGGAATTAAATTTCGGTGACTGAATATTTTTATCGATTAAATAATTTATTCGATATTATCTGAACCAATAAATATTATTCGGGGTAATTTATAATAGTTTATTATTATTATTATTATTATTATTATTATTATTATTATATAAAAAAGAAAGTAAGTGGAGGAGTTGGTGACCAAAACCACTAAACCTTTAATAAATATAATGAAAAAAAAAATGGTGGGGGGATAAAGTTGACGCCAAAATATTAAAAAGGGGTGTGGGGTGCTGGCCGTTCAAGTATAAATAGAAGGGAGAGATGAGTGAAATTCACAGCAAATTGAAAGAAAAAAATAGTAGCATACGATCCAATGTTCGATTGGTAGTCCGATATTTTCGATATAGTAATATCGAATTTCTATCGACGACGGGGTAAGCTCAAATCTCTAGTTAGTTTAAGTTTCGGTATCGAGTTTGATAAATATTTTTATATATATTCGATACTGTTTTATTGATTAGTTTTTATTAATTATCATGGTACACGAGGTAGATTCGGAACAGCCGTCAAGCCCAAGAAATAATAATAAAGTACCGATCTATCAAGGTGAGTAAAATAAATTAGAGTTGAGATTAGAGTCTCAACTACCTTTAATTTGATGTTAGTATTTATATTAAGCATGAAATTGGATTAATTAAAGGTTGGTAAAAGATAAGGGTAGAAAGAATAAAGAAATTCGGATTTATAAACTGTCCTGTAGAAAACTGCATTTTTAAGCATGTTAGAGTCATTTCTGGAAAACGGGTTCTTCTACAAAGTTGTAGAGGACAAAATTTTACATGAAATAGAGGTATGATTTGCTCAAAAATGTTAAGTATAGGTCTCAGAATTGTTGTTAGAAGTTACTGGACTAAAACTGAATAAATCTAGAATCTGCTATACTAAATTGTAAAATTCGAAAATTATAGGGGCTTAAATAATGCCAATAAAATTCTGGAAATTTATACTTGAAACAGGGGAGTCATGAAATGAATGAAATTAAATGGCCAAGCTTGAATTAAGTCTCAATTGATAGGTTAAATCTATTTAGATCACATATAGGATTATTAAAGAATTAAAGGGGACTGTTTTATAGAAATTGATAAATTGAGGACTTACATGTCCTATTTTTGAGGTTGCTGGATTATAGAAATAATGTTAATATGTGAAGGTAAATGTGGTTAAAATCTCAAGATTAATGGTGTAGTGAAACATAGGTTAAATGTACACTAAAGTGGCAAGTTGAAAACAGTGGGCAGAATAGGTCTACGAGAAAGCCCGGTTTTCAAACAATAAACTGTATTGATAGGTACATGCTAAAAATATGTATCATACATGATTTTAAAGGTGTGTTTATAAGCTTTCTAGAATGGTAAAGAACTCCTTATTTGGAGTTGTGAGTAAAAAGATATGAATTTTTGAGTAAGTAAAGGTCATAAAAACAGGGTAACAGTTTACCCCTAAATCTGCATCAACATGGACTTTAGAAATTCATTATAAATTGTATAAGAAGAATTAAAAGTTATAATTTATATGGTTTAAAAAGTTATTAAGTCTAGTTTCGTTTAAAACAAACGAAATCAGATTTTGAATTATAGAACATTTTATATAAATATTTCTTTGAGGAGAATGCAAGCTGCCTAATGTACTAAATGATATATTTCTTTAATGTTTGGTTAGAAAAGAGTAGAAATGAAGGAAACCACAAAGTTGGAGAATAAGGAAAATGTCCCTAAGCTTGGATTGAGGTGAGTGTGGATGCATTTGTCTCGGGTGACGCGATGTCATTCCGATCATTGTTTTTATGTTCTGATATGTGAGTGTGGATGCATTTGTCTCGGGTGACGCGATGTCATTCCGATCATTATTTTTATGTTCTGATATGTGAGTGTAGATGCATTTGTCTCGGGTGACGCGGTGTCATTCCGATCATTGTTTTTATATTCTGTTATGTGAGTGTGGATGCATTTGTCTCGGGTGACGCGGTGTCATTCCGATCATTGTTTTTATATGTGAGTGTAGATGCATTTGTCTCGGGTGACGCGGTGTCATTCCGATCATTGTTTTTATATTCTGTTATGTGAGTGTAGATGCATTTGTCTCGGGTGACACGGTGTCATTCCGATATTTTTTATGTTCTGATATGGGAGTATAGTCGTGTCAAGGGTAGGCTCGGTGCCTTCCTGTTGCATTAATTATGAATTTATTTGCATCTGGTAAGTACCTTGCATTATTTGGATATGCTCAAAAATAATTATGATATGCTACAAGTATATGAAAATAATTTCTATCTGATATGGAGCTACGGCTCATCTTGCTATTTGATATGATATGATCTGAAAATCATGGACTATGTGAAATTATGTGTATTTATGGACGTTGGATACAATTGGCATGCCATAGGGTTATTCGAGCTCAACATGTAAGGGAGGACTACGGTCCAGGGCTACGGCCTATATGTGGGAGATAAAAGGATGGAAGTGTAAGGGATACATGGAGCTACGGCTCAGGGCTACGGCTCATTTATGATTCATGATATGGTGTACAGGGAATCCGCGTATCCAATGGTACCAATATATTATGTGTTTGATACGTTATGCTATGTTATTCTCATGATATGATATTATGCTTTGTTATGAATATAAAGTATGACATGTTATTGCATTATGATCATTTTTGGAAGCATGCTACATGACATAACATGTTCATTCATTGTCATTGGCTACCTCGCTTAGACTATGTAAGTCTAATGCATTCATTGCATAACATTTCAGGTTAAAGAAAGTAATAGATCGAGATCGGGATTAGTTGGAAGATTGGCAAGTCACTACAATTAAAGAGTAATGTGTTTTGTCCTTATGAACTCCTAGTATGGTGGCAAAGTAGTTAAAGTAATTATACTAGTCTTGTGGGCCTACTATTGTGAAATTTTGCCTATGTTTTGTATAAGGTTTTAAAAGCTATATTGACTATTGAGTTAGTAATAAAATTGACATAATTGGTACTAAAATATTGATTAAAGGACTCTAAGATTTTTGTGAGTTGTTAGGCTCATTTAAATATGTAAAGAATTTTAGTAAGATAATTCAAAAAGAAATAGATTTGAATACTTTACAAAATAGTCACTAAACATTACATCGTCTAATCAGATAGGTAAATGCCCTCCGTTAGTAATGAGATTTTACAAGCTAATAACTAGTAAATTTAATTTCAGTATAATATCGCGAATTTCAGATAAGGACCCCTAATTTGTAAAAATTACAAATTAGTCCCTGGGTTTGAAAAAGTTTAAAATTGACCCCAATTCAAATAAGTTGTTAAAAAGTTAAGTGTTAAGTCTTAAAAGAGATTAATAAAATATGCCGAAATGATTTTTGAACTTTGGAATAAGTTCTGATCTCTAATATGTTATGTCACTAAAAGATTTATGTCTCCGATCTCCGTTATGTTTTCCGGTAGCGCTCTCCGACCCGGTTCTCTACCAGGCCGGGAAGGGGGTGTTACATTAGTGGTATCAGAGCTAGAGTTTAGTCGGTTCTGGACTAAACTTAAGTATGTTTGTATTGTGTGTTAAGTTACTTTGCCACCTAGGAGTTATTTATTGAGTATTGTGACTTGCCGATTAATCCGGTCTTTTTATGTTTAGATGTCTAAGCTCAGTCAAGCTCATATAGATGAGCATATTCTTGTCGGAGAAAATTCGAGGACGAATTTTCTTTAAAGGGGGAGAGAGTTGTCACATCCCAAAAACCGGTCTAGTCGGAATTAAATTTCGGTGACTGAATATTTTTATCGATTAAATAATTTATTCGATATTATCTGAACCAATAAATATTATTCGGGGTAATTTATAATAGTTTATTATTATTATTATTATTATTATTATTATTATTATTATTATATAAAAAAGAAAGTAAGTGGAGGAGTTGGTGACCAAAACCACTAAACCTTTAATAAATATAATGAAAAAAAAAATGGTGGGGGGATAAAGTTGACGCCAAAATATTAAAAAGGGGTGTGGGGTGCTGGCCGTTCAAGTATAAATAGAAGGGAGAGATGAGTGAAATTCACAGCAAATTGAAAGAAAAAAATAGTAGCATACGATCCAATGTTCGATTGGTAGTCCGATATTTTCGATATAGTAATATCGAATTTCTATCGACGACGGGGTAAGCTCAAATCTCTAGTTAGTTTAAGTTTCGGTATCGAGTTTGATAAATATTTTTATATATATTCGATACTGTTTTATTGATTAGTTTTTATTAATTATCATGGTACACGAGGTAGATTCGGAACAGCCGTCAAGCCCAAGAAATAATAATAAAGTACCGATCTATCAAGGTGAGTAAAATAAATTAGAGTTGAGATTAGAGTCTCAACTACCTTTAATTTGATGTTAGTATTTATATTAAGCATGAAATTGGATTAATTAAAGGTTGGTAAAAGATAAGGGTAGAAAGAATAAAGAAATTCGGATTTATAAACTGTCCTGTAGAAAACTGCATTTTTAAGCATGTTAGAGTCATTTCTGGAAAACGGGTTCTTCTACAAAGTTGTAGAGGACAAAATTTTACATGAAATAGAGGTATGATTTGCTCAAAAATGTTAAGTATAGGTCTCAGAATTGTTGTTAGAAGTTACTGGACTAAAACTGAATAAATCTAGAATCTGCTATACTAAATTGTAAAATTCGAAAATTATAGGGGCTTAAATAATGCCAATAAAATTCTGGAAATTTATACTTGAAACAGGGGAGTCATGAAATGAATGAAATTAAATGGCCAAGCTTGAATTAAGTCTCAATTGATAGGTTAAATCTATTTAGATCACATATAGGATTATTAAAGAATTAAAGGGGACTGTTTTATAGAAATTGATAAATTGAGGACTTACATGTCCTATTTTTGAGGTTGCTGGATTATAGAAATAATGTTAATATGTGAAGGTAAATGTGGTTAAAATCTCAAGATTAATGGTGTAGTGAAACATAGGTTAAATGTACACTAAAGTGGCAAGTTGAAAACAGTGGGCAGAATAGGTCTACGAGAAAGCCCGGTTTTCAAACAATAAACTGTATTGATAGGTACATGCTAAAAATATGTATCATACATGATTTTAAAGGTGTGTTTATAAGCTTTCTAGAATGGTAAAGAACTCCTTATTTGGAGTTGTGAGTAAAAAGATATGAATTTTTGAGTAAGTAAAGGTCATAAAAACAGGGTAACAGTTTACCCCTAAATCTGCATCAACATGGACTTTAGAAATTCATTATAAATTGTATAAGAAGAATTAAAAGTTATAATTTATATGGTTTAAAAAGTTATTAAGTCTAGTTTCGTTTAAAACAAACGAAATCAGATTTTGAATTATAGAACATTTTATATAAATATTTCTTTGAGGAGAATGCAAGCTGCCTAATGTACTAAATGATATATTTCTTTAATGTTTGGTTAGAAAAGAGTAGAAATGAAGGAAACCACAAAGTTGGAGAATAAGGAAAATGTCCCTAAGCTTGGATTGAGGTGAGTGTGGATGCATTTGTCTCGGGTGACGCGATGTCATTCCGATCATTGTTTTTATGTTCTGATATGTGAGTGTGGATGCATTTGTCTCGGGTGACGCGATGTCATTCCGATCATTATTTTTATGTTCTGATATGTGAGTGTAGATGCATTTGTCTCGGGTGACGCGGTGTCATTCCGATCATTGTTTTTATATTCTGTTATGTGAGTGTGGATGCATTTGTCTCGGGTGACGCGGTGTCATTCCGATCATTGTTTTTATATGTGAGTGTAGATGCATTTGTCTCGGGTGACGCGGTGTCATTCCGATCATTGTTTTTATATTCTGTTATGTGAGTGTAGATGCATTTGTCTCGGGTGACACGGTGTCATTCCGATATTTTTTATGTTCTGATATGGGAGTATAGTCGTGTCAAGGGTAGGCTCGGTGCCTTCCTGTTGCATTAATTATGAATTTATTTGCATCTGGTAAGTACCTTGCATTATTTGGATATGCTCAAAAATAATTATGATATGCTACAAGTATATGAAAATAATTTCTATCTGATATGGAGCTACGGCTCATCTTGCTATTTGATATGATATGATCTGAAAATCATGGACTATGTGAAATTATGTGTATTTATGGACGTTGGATACAATTGGCATGCCATAGGGTTATTCGAGCTCAACATGTAAGGGAGGACTACGGTCCAGGGCTACGGCCTATATGTGGGAGATAAAAGGATGGAAGTGTAAGGGATACATGGAGCTACGGCTCAGGGCTACGGCTCATTTATGATTCATGATATGGTGTACAGGGAATCCGCGTATCCAATGGTACCAATATATTATGTGTTTGATACGTTATGCTATGTTATTCTCATGATATGATATTATGCTTTGTTATGAATATAAAGTATGACATGTTATTGCATTATGATCATTTTTGGAAGCATGCTACATGACATAACATGTTCATTCATTGTCATTGGCTACCTCGCTTAGACTATGTAAGTCTAATGCATTCATTGCATAACATTTCAGGTTAAAGAAAGTAATAGATCGAGATCGGGATTAGTTGGAAGATTGGCAAGTCACTACAATTAAAGAGTAATGTGTTTTGTCCTTATGAACTCCTAGTATGGTGGCAAAGTAGTTAAAGTAATTATACTAGTCTTGTGGGCCTACTATTGTGAAATTTTGCCTATGTTTTGTATAAGGTTTTAAAAGCTATATTGACTATTGAGTTAGTAATAAAATTGACATAATTGGTACTAAAATATTGATTAAAGGACTCTAAGATTTTTGTGAGTTGTTAGGCTCATTTAAATATGTAAAGAATTTTAGTAAGATAATTCAAAAAGAAATAGATTTGAATACTTTACAAAATAGTCACTAAACATTACATCGTCTAATCAGATAGGTAAATGCCCTCCGTTAGTAATGAGATTTTACAAGCTAATAACTAGTAAATTTAATTTCAGTATAATATCGCGAATTTCAGATAAGGACCCCTAATTTGTAAAAATTACAAATTAGTCCCTGGGTTTGAAAAAGTTTAAAATTGACCCCAATTCAAATAAGTTGTTAAAGAGTTAAGTGTTAAGTCTTAAAAGAGATTAATAAAATATGCCGAAATGATTTTTGAACTTTGGAATAAGTTCTGATCTCTAATATGTTATGTCACTAAAAGATTTATGTCTCCGATCTCCGTTATGTTTTCCGGTAGCGCTCTCCGACCCGGTTCTCTACCAGGCCGGGAAGGGGGTGTTACAGTGTGAGAGAGCTTAAACTTTGCAAACACATTTCTAGTGAGGATTTCCTAGTTTACTTATTTGTATTTGTTTTGGGGAAAAGATTCAATAGACTTTGGGGTATAAGTCTATTGAATTGTGTAAGGTTACTCATTATCCTTAAAGGAAAGACAAATTAGTGGATTTGTGGAAAATCCTTAGTGTGCTCACTAAGGTAGTGGATGTAGACTCAAATTAAGGGAGTTGAACCACTCTAAATCTCCTTGCAATTTCTAGATTTGCAATTAGTGTCCACCGTTCTTTCAAAAATCCAATTCACCCCTTCTTGGTTTTAATCGATTAATTGCCACTCTCAACAATTTTATTGCAATAGACTTTGGGATTGTTGATTGTTTTAGGTTGATTTAAAGAACTCATATTATTGAAAATACATTGATTTTATTGCAGGAGGTTTACCAATCATTCAATTTTACTCAAAACCCTTTTTTTCCAAACTTGCACACCAAGTGTTTGTGAAAAAACCTAAACCAACTTTCCCTTTGCAAAAAATCGGCTAAACTTAAACTTTTAGCCAAAATTTCATGTTTAAATTCATCCTAAATCTTTTCAATCATCCTTAAACATCATTTTGATAATCTTACTCACTTGAATTTTAAACATTTGTTAATATGTCAAAAAGAAAACTATGGCTTCTAAGGGTAAGGGAATTGCATCAACCCTCCTCCACCTCCAAACTCCTTGAATACTTGTTTTCGAAACTCTAAGGATAGTGAACGTTTTTGAAACCTCTTTGTATCTGCGCCGGTTAAGGAAACTCACTCAATTGATTTTAATTTCCTAACCAAACTCAATTTTCCCTACTTACAAAAGTTTGTGGATTTTAAGTGGATGGAGTTTTTAAAATTCAATGAGTCGACTTATCCTACTCTTGTTCGAGTCTTTTATTTTAATGCCACTGTCTCTTCTTCAAAACTCTCGGATGGCACCATCATTCAAACAATCAAATCTTATGTTTTGGGTAAACATATCACTCTTACAATTGATTTTCTTGTTAATGCTTTTGGTCTTCTCGATGATGGTATTGAAATTGAAAAAGGGCCTTATCCTGAAAATTCCCGTGTCACGAACAACCAAGCCACTTTTTTCCTCTTCATAATCGTCTCTTGCACCTTATTCTTTCACATGTGATTCGTCCTCGTGGGATGAAGTATTCATCGGTTCGAGAGTCTGATTATTGGTGGCTTCATTGCATCCGTAGTGGAACTCAACCCCATCTTGTCGCTTTCATCTTCGAGGATATGGTAAAGAATATCAAGGCTAAGAAGGTGCAAACCATAGCCTATGGTATGTACCTTAGCCATATTTTCTCTTTGCTTGACATTGATACATCCTTCGAGCTCGGCATCGATCCTCCCACCAACAATATCATTGGTCGTCATTCGATGGATCGCTTGGGATACAAGGAAGAACCCAAATTCTCTATGAATTGGGTTAAGAAGAGAGGTGAAGTTCAAGATCTGGAACACCATGAAGAAGGAGATGAAGAACATGAGAATGAACATATGAATGACGCTCTCGGAGCCTCCACTCGTGCTAGACCTCATGACATGTCGTTGAGGGAGCTTCATGATTCTCTCATTCGTCATGTGGACTCTTCCATTGGATCTCTTCGGTCTCACATGGATTCTAGACTCGATTCTCTTGAGGCACGCTAGGCTTCTTTGGGTGATGTTTTTAGCGCTCTTCAGCGCAAGTTTGATAGTTACCCATCCCCATCGCCACCATCTTCATCTTAGATGCATGCATACATGGACATCATATTATATTATGCTTTTGTTTATCGTTGCTTTTAGACATTGCTACATACTTTTTATGACTCTTTGTTAGATGTTGTTTTAAACCTTGATGCTATGTTGCTTTGGTTTATTTTGGTACTTATGGCTACTTTATAATTTTTAATTTAAGTACCTATGAATGTTTATGCTTTAATTGTGTTATCTATCATTTCAATTCTAGCATTTACTTTTATTTTTTCTCCTTTGTTATATTGTGCTAACACTCTTCTTGAATTATTTTTGATATAACAAAAAGGGGAGAAATATGAGCAAATAATGAAAATGGTTTTTAAACAAAATTGGAGCTTAAATTGTTATAATTTAAAACTAGATTTTGAAACCATTTATCAACTCAAAAATTATTTTCTTAAGGGGAGCTTTTGTCAAAAACAATTTTTCAAAGAGTTTTGTTATAGCAAATAATGAAAATGGTTTTTAAACAAAATTGGAGCTTAAATTGTTGTAATTTAAAACTAGATTTTGAAACCATTTATCAACTCAAAAATTATTTTCTTAAGGGGGCTTTTGTCAAAAATAATTTTCAAAGAGTTTTGTTATATCAAAAATGGGGAGATTGATGAACTAATATTTTGATATAACAAATTAAAATAAAATTGTTTTTGGACTTAATCGAATATATTAATTCTTGCAAAAATAATTCAAAGTCCAAACAAACTCGAAAAATTTGTTTCGAATGTTTTCCAACTTTACCGATCTTTTTCAAAACAAGTATGATTCGTTTTTGCACTACAAAAACTGTTTTTCAGAGTTCAATGCAAAAAGGATCGATCCCTTGTTGGACAGTTTCATACAAATTTTGTCTTAGTGCAAAAGGATCGATCTCCTGGTGTATGGGATCGATCCCTTTTTGCAACGGTCATATTTTTCATAAGAAAGGATCGATCCCTCGTGCTATAAATGCTCTCTTTTCAGGTAGGTAACGGCTTTATGACATCTCCAACGGCTTCAAACGGTTAGTATTTTGAGAGGATATAGAAACAAAGAAAAAACATATCAAAAACAATAAGAAAGTCTACACAAACATTCAAGCTTTCAAGAGTCCATTTTGTGCTTAATTTTCGATCTTTCTTGAAAACATTAGAGTGTTCTTCATTGTAATCCTTTTGCTAGTGTTTCTTTGGGTGTGTGAGAGAGCTTAAACTTTGCAAACACATTCCTAGTGAAGATTTCCTAGTTTGCTTATTTGTATTTGTTTTGGAGAAAGGATTCAATAGACTTTGGGGTATAAGTCTATTGAATTGTGTAAGGTTACTCCTTATCCTTAAAGGAAAGACAAATTAGTGGATTTGTGGAAAATCCTTAGTGTGGTCACTAAGGTAGTGGATGTAGACTCCAATTAAGGGAGTTGAACTACTCTAAATCTCCTTGCAATTTCTACCTTTGCAATTAGTGTCCACCGTTCTTTCAAAAATCCAATTCACCCCCTATTGGTTTTAATCGATTGATTGTCACTTTCAACAGAATAACCTGCGACGGCTGACTGGTCGACGAAACTAAACCTAAATATGAACATTTTTTACGAGAAGAAGAAAAAAATAAAAAATTTACACTTCTGACCCAAAAAATTAATTACACGAACATAAGTGAGGTATTAAATATGTAGTTTTACCCGTATAGTTTTGGTCCTTCTACTATACAAACGTTTGATATTTAATTTTTATATTTTAGTTTAAAATAATTTGATTCTTTGATGTTATTAAGTAATTCAAGTTAAACATATTGAAGACTAGCAAACAATTAATGTAAAAAATCCTTAAGACATTTTGTTAATATATAAATTTTCTATTAGATAAAGACATTTTCATAGGATTTTTAATATATATATATATTAGCACATGAATTATAACAAGTATTTAAGACACGCATATAAAAAATTAAATGAATTACAATAGTTCTAAAGATAAAAAATACACTTATAAAAATATTTATCATATTTTTTTTACAATTTCTTCTTTAAAGAGGATTAGAGAAATTTTGCTCATACTAATTATTGAACCCACAACTTAAGAAAGGGAAGGAAATCAACTGAGACCTAATTTATCGTACTTTAAAATAAAGGGAAAATTTATAATTTTTCAATTAAGTTTATATCTAAGTTACTCATGACACCAAATTCAATCAAATTTGTAATAAATAGTATATAAGAAAATACTTTGATACACAAGTTTGTGTAATTAAGGTTTAGGATTTTAGGTTGTGGTTTAGGCTTTAAGGGTTTAGTGTATAGGGGGTAGAATTTAAGGTTTATGGTTAGAATGTAGAGTTTAAGGTTTAGGATTTAGGTTTTAGGGTGCTAAGGTTTGAGATTTAGGTTTTAAATTTTATAGAATGGTTGTATAATTTTTTTTGCACAGCTTGTGAATCAAAATATAACCCAATATATATTATTGAGTTATATTTTGATACACAAGTTGTGCAATAAGAATTTTACAATCATTCTATAAAATTTAAAACCTAAATCTCAAACCCTAGCACCCTAAAACCTAAACCTTACACCCTAAACTCTAAACCCTAAACCCTAAACCTTAATTTCTACTTCCTACACACCGAACCCTAAAACTCTGATACAAAACCAATAAACCCTAAAATTTACACAAACTTGTGTATCAAAGTATTATCCATATATATATATATATATTAATACTTTAAGATAAGGATACGTTTGTAATTTCTAAATTAATTGTTGTTTTAGTTAACTTGTGACACCAAATTTTTTTTCTTTAACCATTAGTATTTACACGATTCTCTGACTTTGTTTAACGGATATATCTCCCACTAAATCAATTGATTGTTAATAAATATAATCAAACTTTTAATGAGTAGTATAAATATAATGATTATGTTGATAACAATTTGAACTAACTAATAACATCAAAAAATTAGAAGATCAAATTATATCAAAAAAATAAAATATAGGGTTTATGTTTCAAAGTTTTGCATAAAATGGACTAAAACCGAAGTATGACCATTTTTCTTTAGGATTTACTCATAAGTCATACCCGGTGGAGCCGACCCGAATACCAAATATATTGGCCCTGTTTGGTAAATAGCGGTTTGGGCAAAAATTAGAGGTTTGAGGTATAATTAGAGGTTTGACTAGTCAAATCCGCTAATATTGATGTTTGGTAAATAGCGGATTGAAAGAGCGGATTGAGGTGAAAAAGCTAATTTTGAAAAAGCTCCTAATATGAGCTTTTTGAGATTAGAGGTTTGATATTAGAGTTGTAATGACTCTTTTACCCTTAACAATTACCAAAATTTTCCAAATAACTTAAATTAAATAATAACATTTTTTAATATAAATAATAACATATTAAATATTCGACTATTTGTTGTTACTACTAATTTATATGGTGATATTTATAAGTTAATTCTATTTTTTATTATCACATATTTATATGTGCATATAATTTTTTTTAATAATTATATAAATAATAAATTAATATATAAATCTTTCAAATATGTTTAGGAAATTTATATTAAAAATAATTTTTACAAATCTAATTAATATTTATTAGATGCAAAATATTCATAACTGATAAATTATTCAAACAAATATTGAATATAATCATGTCCTTATATGTCATTTTGCTTGTTTAAATAATCAAACAGCTATCAGCTATCAGTTAATTTTACCAAACACTTTTATACAATCAGCTAATACAATCCGCTAGTCAAATCAGCTAATGCAATCAGCTATCAGCTATCAGCTAATGTAATCCGCTATCAGCTATCAGCTATCCGCTAATTGCCAAACAGGGCCATTAAAAGATTGATAGTCGGGAAATTAGGGGTTCTTTATAACCGGATCCCAATTCCAACCCTAATTTCCCCCTTTCTCCCTGATCCCCAAATTCGATTCAGACGGAACAAAGAAACTTTCCTCTCAAATCGCAAACGTATCAGCTATGGAAGATCATCAAATTAGCGGGAACGATGTCAACAACAAGGACCTGAACCCAAGGCAGTTACAGCTGTTCGTTAAACTTCTCAACGGCGGAACTTTGTCGCTCCAATTCCCGACCCCTCAAGTCCAAGTCGGCGATGTCAAGCACCGAATTCATGAAATTACCAAAATCCCTATCAACTTCCAGCGCCTGGTTCGCGGCCATCAACTCAATGACGATTCGGTGATTTCCCACTCCAACGCCACCCTCAATCTCTCCCTCCGGCTTCTTGGTGGCAAAGGAGGTTTCGGATCGCTGCTACGTGGCGCAGCCACGAAGGCCGGGCAAAAAAAGACGAGCAACTTCGACGCGTGCCGAGACATGAGCGGAAGGAGGCTGAGGCATGTGAACGCGGAGAAGAGGTTGGAGGAATGGAAAGCGGAGGAGGAACAGAGGAGGTTGGAGAAGATTGCGGAGGACTTTATTAAGAAGAAAGCTAAAACTGGGAAAAAAGGAGTTGGAGATGGAGCGGCCGAGAAGTATGTAGCGAAGTATAGGGAGGAGTCAGCGAGGTGTGTAGCGGTGGTTGAAGAGTCCGTTAGGGCAGCGTGCCAAAATGGAAAGCGGAAGGCGGTTCCAGGAGGAGCTGACCCCAAAAAGTTGAAGATTTGGTAAGTTTTTAAGATCATTTATCTTGCTTGTAATTTAGGTTGGTATTACTATTAATATTTTGATCATTTATATGTTTTTGTTTGCTCGTATAGGATGGGGAAGAGGAAGGTGGATGAGAGTGATAGTGATGATAGCAGTGAGGATGAAGAAGAGAGTGAGAAATCTATAGTTTTGAACAATGGGAATCATTCAGATTCTAGTAAGGGAACTGAAGGGAGTTCTGGTTCGATTTTGGGGGGAAATCAGGACATAGAATTTTCAGGTGGAGCCTCAAGTGAGACTGGTTCTGAGGAAGAGAAAGAGGTTGTCCTGCCGCCAAGCTCGGATTCTTGTGGCAAAGATGCTAATGCCATGGTTGAAGCTGATGTGATTGCTGGAAGTGAAGCAGCTCCAGCTGAGATGCTGGAACATAATGGAACTAATCCAGTTGCAGAAAATGGAGGAGTTGGACTTGAAAGTGAACTTAATAATGAAGTCAATTGCTCTTTGAACCCGGAAGCAGAAGTTCGCAAAGAAACAGTAGTTTCAAATGCTATCATTACAGAACCAGAAAAGCCATTGAACTTTGATGACTTCAATTCTTCTGAAGAGATGGAGGTATGGTTTGAACACTTGAAGTTCTTTTACTGTTTCCTAGGCTAAATTCTAATAAAGATCAATACCTTTGATGTATTTAACTGGTTTAAAAAAAATACTACTTTCAACTAACTCTATGATTGCATACGCAGATGGTATATGATATTCAGCAGTTTGTAGTTTGTTGTTGCAATTTTGTCAAATGCTTTCCTTTAGCCCATGTAAATCCGATTATAGCTATTTGATGTTATTTAAGCTTTGTCTTCATGTTCTTGTGTAAAAAGTTGTTGGACCATACAAATTGGATAATTGAAGAAAAGATATAATGGAGTGAAATTAAAATCAGCATATGAATTGAATTGTCATTAGCCTCATGGTGATGCCGTTGCTTTTCTAATGCTTAATGGCAGTACGATATATCATTAACTGTTTTATCATTTCTAAAGGTTCTTGGATTGGAGCGGCTGAAATCTGAACTGCAGGCACGCGGGCTAAAATGCGGTGGTACATTGCAAGAGCGAGCTGCCCGTCTTTTCTTGCTGAAATCTACCCCTTTCGATAAGCTTCCAAAGAAGTTGCTTGCAAAGAAGTGAAATAACCAATGTAGTAGGCTTGAGGCTTCATATAACGATATATTGTATTGCCAAGGAGTGTTCCTTTTTGTCAAACCAAGAAATGTGTATATTTCTCTTGTTATGTTTAATACTGTATGACTTGGTTCTTATAAAGCTGAAACCCTGTTAGCTTTCTTTAATAAACTTCTATTTTGCCTAAACCGAATCTTGAGATTTGTGGAATGATAAATGTTATGATGTTTTAGCTTATAGAACCCCATTCTTCGTGAATTTATGCATAGTAACATTATATGGTGTCTTAGGGAAGAATGTGGTGAAATTAGGTTTTTGATTATTTTTTTTTACCGTGGAACCTTCATCCTTAAATTTTAAGTCATTTGAGTTGATAAGTCATATTTTACAATTCAAACTTTATTTGAAATTTTTTCGAGTCGAGACGAATCAACGAGTTTTTGAGTCTATATAAATTTAATTGTAATCATTTATAATGTTATAATACATATTGATTCTAATTTAAATGATTTTCTATATTCATATATGATATACATATATATTTGTTCAAATTTTCACCCATGATATACATAATATATCAGACAGAATTGACATACTTAGACTAATTATTAAAAATTTTGAGTTACTTGAATTTTTATTTTATAATTCAAATTTTTTTTAAAAAATTTTCGAGTCAAGTCGAGTTTTTGAAATTATGAATTGAATTTTTTCGCGTAAAATTAAATAATTTAATTTTTTCAAGTCGAGTTTTGTCCACCACTAATTGATAGTTATTATGAGAGTGGAAACATATGCAATACTAGTAAAACCTAAAGGAGTTTCATTTTTTTCCCTAAACGTGTCCATCTACAAAACTGAAAGTGTTCGGTCCCCGGCTAAGATCATGCAATGCCACTCCCCACTAAAACGTAGCTTTCCTTCCAGACTCCTTTGAATTGGTTAAATTTGGAAAAGAAATACAAAAGGAGGTACCCACTTTAGCCACACTAACCAATCTTCCGTCGCCATAAAATTTATATAAAAGAGAGAAACAATCTTCTTTTTCAAGCAAAACCACAGAGATTTTAACTCAATCTAAGGCCGCCCCACTCGGTTTAGCTAAGTGCCCAATAATCTTAATTCATAGAAGTTTTCCAGCAAAATCTTGTATTATCGAGAAGGAATGCCACTTTGCGTAAAAGTGAAAAGAAATAGTATGATATATAAAAGAAATGGGAGAAGAAGTGATTTATTGTTAGAAAATTCCACACGATGCCGGAAATGTTTCGTGCTCTCCCAAATCAGCAGTTGACTTGGAAGTTTGAAAATAACATCTCAAAGTAATGCGACTTTAGCTTATTTAAAATTAGGCGCAACAGTTTCCTCCACTTCTACACTTGTTATTGGATCTTGAACACAAACAAAAAAAAAACCCCAAAATTTGTCATTGGATGAGTGTTTTCGAATATTAATTATTTGAAAAATGTTTCCACCGTCCTTCGGCTTAAATTAATGAGAAAAAGTTCATAAACTGTCGTTATACGTGTAAACGAGACAAGTCGAGTTTAAGTAGGGCTGAGTTCGACTAATCTCGTTAAGATTTCGAGTCGAGTTTAAGCTTGAGTAATTTTTAACGAGCCTGAAAAATTTGAGCTCGACTCGGCTCGTTAAGAACTCGAGTCGAGTTCGAGCTTGATTCGAACCCAATTGAGTCATGTGTTGACCGATCTTTGACCGTGTCGGACTCGAGTAGCTCGCAATTTGTCACGTCTCATTTAAAGCCCTATTAGGAAAAAAAACTTTGATACACAAGTTGTGTAAACTCAACCCTGTTAATTTTAAGGTTTAGTGTGCTAGTTTAGGGTTTAAAGGTTTAGGTTGTTAGGTTTATAATTTAGGATTTAGATTTTAGGGTTTATGTTTTAGAGGTTTAGGTTTAGGAATTTAGATTTTAAATTTAAAAATAAAAAAATAGTATATTATATTTTCGAGTAGCTCACGAGCTTTTTGAGTTGAGTATCAAGTAGCTCGGCTCGGCTCGTTAAGAACTCGAGCTGAGTTTGAGCTCGAGTCAAGTCCAATCGAGTTGAGCTTTAACCGAGTCAGACTCAAATAGCTCACGATCTGTCTCATCTCATTTACAACCCTATAATTATACTACTCTAAAATGATTATTTTGACTATTGAACTTTTAGAAATAATAAAACGAGAACTAAACTTTGAATTTTGTTACGAAATGAACATCGAACCATTAACAACTTAACCGTAGGTTGACTCTGCAACTAAAGAAATATAGTAGTTGTTACAAAATAGTCATTAAATTTTGTAAATGTTACAGATGATCATTAAACTATTTAATTGTTATAGAATGGTAAATTTAATATTTAATTATTCAAAATGTTCATTGATTTATCTCATTATTACATAACGAACATTGAACTATTTAATTATTGCTAAATAGTCATTAAACTGTTTAATTGTACCAAAATGGTTGGTTATTACAGGTTATACTGCATTTTTTGTTGATTTGAAGAAATTTTGTTTTTAAAAACGTTTCGAATGAATGAATAAAATGATTCTTTTGAAAATAAAGTCCATTGAAATAAACTACAAAGTCAACTTGCATTATAACATGCAATAACAAACCATTTTTATAACAATTAAATAGTTCAATGATCATTATAACAATTGAATAATAAATTTAACATCATTTAACAGTTAAATAGTTCAATGTCCATTCCGTAACAAATAATATATTATTTCAGTTGCCCAATTAGCCCGTTGTTAGACTATTAACAGCGTCTAAGGGCTAATGTCTAATTATAAAAAAGTTCAAATTTTAATGTTCACTATAATTATAAAAAAGTTTAATGACTAACATGATAAATTTAAAATAATTTAACAAACATTTGTAAACTTTACCTTAAATTAATCGAAAAATCCATCATTTGTGCAATTTAAAATTATAGTATTTTTTTATTAATAAAGGGGATACTATGGCAGACCTCATTAAAAACCTCCCTAACCTAAATGGAGGAAAAGAGTACCCACCATAATATTACAGAGACCAGGGATTAACCCGAAAAATATACACAAATCAAACTATAGGACTAGGCAAGTCATAATGCAACAACGCGATCACCGCATCCGGTGGGGTACAAAAATAACTTGCCTCATAACCATTCCAAGGACCCAATTTAGCAAGAACATCGACAATGCGATTAGCATCTCGAGAAATATGACGAATCTCAAGCAAACCAACCTTTGTAATTAAACGACGAACAGAACCTAACAGCGACAGCGGGCCAACATCATCCCTCTCCTTGTGTAGCAAGCGAACCACCTCAAGATAATTCGATTCAACTATCAATGCCCCAACATTACAATCGAGCGCACATCGCAGGCCCTCATGAATCGCCCATATTTCCGCTTCAAGGGCACTACAACGACCAATGAATTTCGAGAAGCCACGAATCCAAGACCCCGCGGAATCACGAATCACACCCCCACAAGAAGCACGACCCCCAGATAGATCACACGCCCCATCCACGTTGACCTTCTACACGTTGGCAGGCGGTGGAGACCACATCTCCTGCTGCCGCATATCCACCGAAAAACCACGCCCAACACTGCTGTGCAGCACAGCTCTCCCGCCCAGCAGCGCCTTGGTCGTCCCCTGCACCAACCGCCTGGCCTTCATCAGCACATCATCCACGCAGGGGCTCACATTGCCAAAAACAAAGCCATTTCGTGCCAACCAAAGGTACCAAATAACAGCCCCGAACAGGAACCCCCACTGCTCCTCGCCACTGCCAGCATTGCCACGCATATTCCTAATGATCCAATCCGCGATGGGAGCCGTGAAAAACCAGCCCCGGTTAGCAGCTGGAACCAAACGCAACCACGTGCTCTTCGCCGTCAAACATTGTCGAAAACATGGTCAATCGTCTCGTCACTATGCCCGCATAACAAGCATTATGTTGTGTCCGCAAGGTGCCTCCGAGTCCGTTCACTGTTCGTCAACACACGATCCTTGCACAGCAGCCACAAAAACAAACGAATACGCTGAGGACCCGAAAACCGCGTCAAACTTCGCCAAATATTTTCCCTCGTTGCTTCAAGCTCATTCCGCTTCGTCGCATAAGCCGACTTAACTGAAAATTTCATGTTTGCACTCCAACTCCACCCCGCAGCGTCAACCACATCATTTGCTACAGGGGAATGAATGGCGGCAATTCTATCAACAACATCACTTGGCAAGATTTGTGCAAAGCGATCAAAGTCCCAATTCCCCTTGCTATTTCGCATGTCCTGTAGGGAAACAAAACCTTGTTGCATCCCACTCGGAGCAGTAGCAAAGTTCACAAGCGGCCTAACACCCCGAATCCAATTGTCACGCCAAAAATTGATACAAGCTCCATTACCGACTCTCCAAACCAAGCCCTCCCGAACATCTAACCAAACCGACGATAGTCCCCGCCACAAGTGGGAACAATTCCGCCTAACAAGTGTATCCGGAACAATCTCACTACACTTATACTTGGCGCGAAGAAACCACACCCAAAGATGCTCTCGCTTGTCAACTAAATTAAACGCGAGTTTCATGAGAAACGTATCAATCTGATCTCTTAAGCATTTAAAACCCAACCCGCCCATCGAAGAAGGCTTAAAATTAAAATTATAGTATTTGATAATATAATTAAAACTAATGCATGAAAAGCGGGAAAAATGCATTTATCTCTCTTTGCTAATATTAAATGAATAAAAACCATGCACTGCTTTTTTTTTTGGGTGAATCTAAGGTGCGAAGGATTTAGAGTGCGATTAAAAAAGAAAAATTTTAAAATTTGTTTAAGAACCTAAAACATAAGACATTTTTTACAACATTTAAGTTGGTTTTTTTTGTAATTTTTGATAAATTTCAAAACTTGTTTTTTAATAACATTTTAAGTTGGTGTTTTTTTAACAAATTTCAAACTTTATTGTAAAAACCAATCTAAAATATTATTAAAAAATTTAACATTTTAGGTTGCTAAAATTATTATTTTTTACCTTAAATTAAGCTTTCGTGTTTAAAACTCCCTCTTTCTTCGTCGTGTTGGCAGTGACGTGGAAATGGAACTTTGGATTGGTAGCTGTGGACCAATATTATTATTCCGTCCTAATGGGTTGCATTTGCATGACATCATTTTTTAATGGTAATAAATTCCACCATTTTAGTAAAAAGCTTAAAAATATTCCTAGCATCTATGTATTTAGCACTATCTCCATTGTATAATGCAAGAAGTGTGATCATGTAATTTGGTCGGTAATAAATTTAAGAATGAAACATTAAAAAATAAAAGGGCAACCATTTCAATTTTAATATGAAAAACACATTAATATATTTAAATTGAATAGATAATTCTTTAAATTTAAAAATTAAAAATATATTTTGCTACTAAAATGTTTTTTCTCTTATATACTACTAATTTTAAAGATGAAATACCAAATAGAAGACAAAAACCCTAGCATTTTTATGCTCTCGCCAAATCCCGAAAACCCTACTTCTACGGAGGGCTTGTTGTTTGGGACCGTTGATGGACGGCCACCGAAGCAAGTGTCTCATGTTGCTAACCAATCCAGCCTTGAAAGACCGGAGTCGTCAATTCCGTTGGCAGACCAACCTATAAGTAAACAAAATAAGAACCTGATAGGGGTGGTGGCTTGCCAGAAACTACGGACATAAAGGCTGATGGAGAGGAGATGTTGCAGGTATCGCGTGGTACTGGTGTGGGGGAGGACACCGTGCATGGGAATGATGCAACGGCGAAGTAATCCTATACGAGTATTGCTAGAAAGGCTATGGCTCAAGGTGATAGGAGTACCCCTAGTGCCACTGCTATAGATACTGAAGTCATTATTTTGGAGGATGGTATCAAAATTAGTAGAGATGGTATGATTCTTTCGATACAATTTTTGACAGAGTTTATGCGCATGTTGATCAAAATATGTGCAATGCTATCATCGTCCGACTGCTTGGTTTCAAAGTGTTATGGACTAGGGTGCATGCTTTATGGAAGCCTTTGGGAGAGTTACAGCTAATTGACTTGGACAATAATTATTTCATAGTTTGTTTTTCTGATGAGCGTGATTACACTAAGGTTCTTACTACGGGGTTGTTGAGCTTGATAGGCTCGATTATCACCTTCAAACGATGCTTGCCAAGTGATGGAAAAGTTGGATTTTTGGGTGTTTGAGTTGGTGGCAAAAATAAAAAAATTAAACACAAGGATTTAGAGTTGTTTGACTTTCTAACCCAAAGCCTACATTCAATACCTTGGAAAGCCACCAAAGATTTCCCAAATTCACTAAGAATTTCATCATCTTTTCTCGTATGAGAAGGAAACCGTTACAACGATTAAGCTATCTACCCTTATCTTAATCAAACACTCTCTTACAAGTGAAATTCAAAGTAAACAAGAAATCCCTCTAATAGATATGTGTTTGCAACTCTAAGCACTCACCCAAAACATATACACTTGAGCAAAGCCTTCGATTTTTGTTGTCAAGTTCTCGATTGGTAGATCTTTCAACGATCCAAACATACGACATTATTCCCCTATCTAATTGGCCATGTACAATTTTACGGTGGTGATTTCGCAATTATTTCTTCTGATCTCTTTGTCGATTTTGATTGTTTTTATGTTCTTTCAAATTTTATGTAAACCTAATTTATGAGCCTATTTCGACCATAGTTTTTTTTAATAGAAGTCGGTAGCTTTATTAAACAAGAAAATACCCAAAATTACATTATTGGACATTTTCTTAAAACTAATCACTTTAGATCATACAAGGATCATACATGAAAAAGGTTAAAAATCCATCCAAAAGACTCGAACGAAAAATAGACACGAATAAATCTGACTGCATCAACAAACGAACCACAAAAGGGGATTAAGTTATTGTAAGACCACCAGGAATCACAAATCAGAACTGAGCCTCGTGAGAAACTATCCACGAGCGCAAACCGCGTATCCAAATTCAATCCGAGAGTCCAGAGTAGGGAAGATCAACAAAATTTCAAATAAGTGCCATATTGACCAGTCATGGCGTCGTCAAATCCAACCCTGAAAATAATAATAAAAGAACGACCAAACGACCGAGGAAGAATAAAAACATGCCAAGAGTCATAGATAAAACGTGTCACAAATGCAAAAAACATGCCACAAAAGTAAAGTTGTTTTTATTAAAAATAAAAAATAAATAAAAAGAGATCTAGCCGTCGACAACTATCATCAAAACCGATGTCTCTGCTAACTAAATAAAATGAAAAAAAATAAAATTTGTGGTGCGCTCGAAAGATGAAGAGGGTTGTGTTAAAAAAATGGAATGAAATAAAAGTTTATTTGTGAAAAATATATAATTTTTTACGCTCATTAAATGATGAAAGACAAAACTCGTGCCGTTTAGGTTTAGCTCATGTTCCCTAAGATTCAACGAAGATATATCATTTAATAAATAATAAAATATGAATCATATTTGATTTTTAATATTTAATCTTTAAAAAAATATTTCAGTCAAAATGGGCTAAAAAGGACTGTGGACCCGGACGAGGCACGGATCTTCTTACTCTCTGCGCCCTGCAATGCAAACTGTCAACAGGGCGGCCAGCTATGGCCTATTATATACACTGCTTTTCAGATTTTAATTTTTTTATCATTTTCCCAAAAGAGGAAAAAGTTATTCAAAACTATTTTAATATATCTATTACTTTCCCCATACATATATTCGAATTTTAAATTAAATTCGGGTCAATTTCGGGTGTCGTTTCGAGTAAATTGGTCCGATTCTCGGGTCTCGGTTAAGTTTGCCAGGTCGAAGTAAGAGTTGCATTAATAAATTCAACGATTAATAATTCAATTAACACCATTTAGAGTATTTAATATTTTTAAAAAATTATAGGTTGTGTTTGGCAATTAGTGAATAGTTAATAGCGAATTATATTAATTGATAGTTGATAGCAAATTATATTAGCCGAAAAAAATGTTTTTATGTATCTATCTTTAATCCTTGAGGATGAATCAGGTATTTCAGATTATATTGTCCGGACCTTCTTTTCTGTTCTAATATCTTCTTATCCGAACATATGATAAAGCTTAAATAAAAAAAATCTAATTATACTTCTATATGACTCGAACTCGTATCGGATACTTAGATCTGAGTTTGGTGAATTTCGCCTAAATGATAAAAGATGAGTTTTATAGTAATACTTGTTTAAATTTATATAGGTTATTTTGGTAAACAAATTTGATTGTAATAGTGGATTGATGTGAAACCTCACATTTTGAAAAACTTTGTTTTATGAGTTTTTTGAGTTAGAGGTTTGGATAAAAAATTTGTAAAAACTATTTTATCCTTGATAATTATAAAAAATTTCTCTAAATAAAATAAATTTGAATAACTAATAAAATTTAAAAAATAATTTCATAAATAAGAAATTAATAAATAAATATAAATTTAATAATTAATAAAATTTTATTTTAAATATAATTTTATAAATAAAAAATTAATATATACATCTAAATTTAATAATTAATAAAGTTATATTCAAAATATAATCTCATAAATAAGAAATTAATATAAACATCTAAATTTAAATAAGTATTAAAATTGTATTAAAAATATAATTTAACAAATAAAAAATTAATATGTACATCATTCATATATGTTCAGTAATGATATTAAAAAAATTAATTTTTATAATTTAATTAATATTAATAAATATAAAATGTTAATAACTAATAAATTATTCAAACAAGTATTGAACATAATCATGTCCTTATATGTTACTTCGCTCGTTCAAATAATCAAACATCTATCAACTATAAGATAATTTTACCAAACACTTTTATACAATCAGCTATCCGCTATCAACTACCCGTTAATTATCAAACAGGACCATACTGAATTATATATATTTTATAATAGTTGAGAAATACTCAAATTACACTACCACTAGGCACTAACTAATCTAACAACATTTGGTGTTGCACAAATCGATGAAGATCCAACAGTAAATCTAACGCTATGTTCCGTTAAAGTTTTTTTTTTTTTCTAATTAAAAAATTTAACTATGATTCAATTATACTCATAAACAATTCAATTAAAGATTTTATTTTCAATATAAAAAATCTTAAAAAGTCTGAAAAAAAATTTCTGGTATTGAAGCCGGAATTCGAAGAATGTAGAGGAACGAGGCTTCCATGGCTGATGTTACGGTGGTAGAAAATATTTTTTTAGAGGGTGTGTTTTTATAATTTATACTACGTGAATGAAATCGATCTCATTTACGTAAATAACCTAAAAGGAGTGTTATTTAGTTAAATAATCTAAAAAAGGTATGGGGGTAAAATTACCATAAAAATCCTACAAAATGATAGCCAGTGTATAACTAGCCCAGAAACTGCCATAAAACGGGATATACTCATCTGACCGTCAAATCTCCGCCCTTCCTTCCTTATCACACTCCAAAACTCTCTCTTATATCACCGCGGATGAAAGCTTCAATGGTTACGCCCTCTTCCTTATCCCAATATCTCTGAAATTACCTTCCTTTCCTCTATTCGCTTCTTCAACCTTCAAGTCTCACAAAATCTTCTCTTCTGCTGCAGCTGCGCTCGGTAACTATTGAATCTCAATCCCTACACTCTTATAAGCAGTCCATTTTAATGGCATAGAAAGCTAGTTTTCTATTGGTTTAATGAGCAACGATTCTTTGGTGGTGGAGATACTGCGTTTCTGCCATTTATATATTTATCTTATCGTTTGATTAATTTCCTTGTTGCAGGCGTGCAGTGAAGCTCAAGGCTGAGAACTCGTTTCCCATCTACCCGAAAAATGGCTCCAAGGAACAGCCGCGGAAAGGCCAAAGGGGACAAGAAGAAGAAAGAAGAGAAAGGTACGTATTAGTTACGTTTATTGAAAAATTGGCTTGGAATTAACCGCCGCCGTCCCGCATCGGCCTTTCTTTGTGTTTGCAGTTCTTCCGGTGGTGGTGGACATCACGGTGCACCTCCCCGATGAAACTCGTGTCATTCTCAAGGTTTGTCCTTGCCGTCGGTCGTTAAACCCATTTTTTTCTGTTCATGTTCTTGAACACCCCGCCCTTTTCCAGTAGCAAATTTTGTTTATGGTCGTCGCACCATGTGCGTGTGTTTTCTTTAAAATTAAAAGAGGCGTTTTTTTCCTTGTTCATGCTATTGGAGCTGGATTTCGTTACACAACCGTCTTCGTCAGCACCAATTTATTACTATTACTCCTTCTTTGCTTGGGTCCCGACTAATTATGAAAGTTGAAATCAGTTGGACTTGTGTTTTCACCGTGTACTATGGACTTTAATGTAAAAAATATAAAAACAAATGTGCAGGGCATATCAACGGACAGGATCGTAGATGTTCGTCGTCTTTTATCGGTGAATACGGAGACCTGCAACATCACAAATTTCTCCTTATCACATGAGGTACGAATGCATGCACATTCATTATGGTAATTTATTTTACTAAACACAAATTATTAGGGACTTTTAACATTCTTTTCTCATATATCTGAAAAATAATGTCAGCTGCGAAAGAATATATATAACAGCAGAAACGACATGCAGATGATGGTGAAGTTGATAAAATTGTTTTTGGAAATATCTAATTATTATGGCCATCATTTTCCATCTCCGAAATAATGGACTGTAATTTTGTTCACGTCTTCTTTAGATGGATAGAGATGCATGATGCATCTCATTTTGCGCAACATACAAATTAGTAGTATTAATTAATATTTATGTTTTTCGTTTATTAATTTAACTGCGGTTAAAATGAAACAAACCTTTCTTTCTTCACAGGTAAGAGGGCTGCGGTTAAAAGACACCGTCGACGTTTCGGCGCTTAAACCCTGCGTTTTAACCTTAGCAGAAGGTAAAGAGTTAAGTAGGGCAAAAATGTAAATGTAGTTTTTTATTTTTAAAATCGATTAGTAATGACGTGGACGAAAAATATACCCGTTACGGTCCTTTGGAAAGGCTTCATTCTTATCCCCCCCCCAAAAATAATTTGACTGCTAGTTTCTTTGTGTTTCTGTTGTCTGCCGTCAAATTTTGGAAATAAAACAGAAGAGTATGATGAAAAGAGCGCGGTGGCGCACGTTAGACGGATACTGGATATCGTGGCTTGCACCAGGAGCTTTGGCTCATCGTTCACCGCCAAAGATCAGCCGAAGCCCGACGCCGGCAAGAATGCGGTGGTTGCGCTGGAGAAAGGCGGTGCAGCGGCTAAGAAAACCGTATCCGGTTTGAATAAGGAATTGTCTCCGAAATCTTCAACGAAGGACGCGCCGGTAGATGTAGAAGGGGAGATGAGCCATTCTTGTCCTAACCTCGGCACCTTCTACGAGTTCTTTTCCCTCTCTCATCTCACTCCTCCTCTTCAGTGTACTCTCTCTCCCTCTCTCCGTCTGTCTTTGTTTGCATTTCCTCTTGTTTCCCCCTCGCGTACGGTTTGAACTTAGCAATTTGTTTTCATTTTCAGTTATAAGGAGGGCAACTAAGCGGCAAGTTGAGGAGATCTCATGCGACAATCATCTTTTCTCTCTTGATGTGAGATATTCGCTCTTGAACCGGTCTCTTCGCAATACTGTATCTTCTCTCTCTTTCTCTCTTGCATTTGTAATTGATTTGTGTGATAATTACCAGGTTAAGCTTTGCAATGGAAAGCTGGTTCACGTGGAAGCGTGCCGGAAAGGTTTCTATAGCGTTGGGAAGCAGCGGATTCTTTGTCACAATCTTGTTGATTTGTTACGCCAACTTAGTAAAGCTTTTGATAAGGTCAGTTTTTAATTTCCCCCCTTTCAAGATATTACTCATTTTGTTTATCTAAATTGAGGAATGCTTTGAAACGTGATAAGTTTTTTTATTCTCTTCTTAATGAGTTACTGGTTTTGGAGATGATAGTCCTTCATGCCTAATTTTTAACGCTTCCCCTAGTTAAGCACGATAAGTTTAGATAATATATATAAATATTTTAAGCTGAATTGGCAATTTGGAGTATGATTTTGATCTAGAGATCTTATAGACATGAGGTAAGATTTTCAATCTATTGGGATTTTAGAGCTGCGGTGAATGTTTAGTAACGGATTTTTTATGTTATAACCATACTTACACGCATAATTATAATACATCCAAAAATATAATTAGAGTCAACTGTCATAAAGTATAACGAAGCTGCAGCGTTTCTTTTTATAAATACATGTGATATATATTTGGACATCAATATATGTGAGATATTTCTCACATGAGTACGTGTCATTGTTATGTACTAAATCCTTGGATTGGGCCTGACAATGCTGCACCATTTCTTTTGATAAATATTGTCTGACTTGTTTTAAGTTTTAACTTCATTTTTGTCAAGTTAAATGGTTTCTCTTTCAATTATGTGTATTGTTCAGTTCAAGTTGCCTCTTTTGAATTTTCAAAAGAATTTCCTGATGTTAATATCTTGATAAAAACATTACAGGCATACAACGAGCTCATGAAAGCATTTTTGGAACGTAACAAGGTATATGATTATTCCATCACTGCTTGTCCTTTTCTTTAGTTGGTTTGACAGAAAATGCCCAAGAATCAATATCTTGTTCATTAAGATAGCCGAGCTCTTGTATTGTTTCATACATTTTTTTGAACTTCCTTTTCCAGTTTGGGAATCTTCCTTATGGCTTTAGAGCGAATACCTGGCTTGTACCTCCAATTGCAGCGCAATCACCATCGAATTTCCCTCCTCTTCCTATGGAGGATGAAAAGTGGGAGGGTCACGGAGGCGGTTTAGGAAGAGATGGCAAAAGTGATTTGGTACCTTGGGCCTATGAGTTTTCAGTTCTAGCATCTATGCCCAGCAAAACAGCAGAGGAGAGACAAATACGGGACAGGAAAGCATTTCTTCTTCACAGCCTCTTTGTTGACTTGGCAATTATCAGAGCCATCAAGGCTGTGAAGCATGTAATGGAGAAGCTGGATCCCAGTTGTTCAATAAAAAATTGTGAAACTCTGTACTCTGAGAGAATGGGTGACTTGAATATTACGGTAATGAAAGATGCTTCCAGTGCAAACTGTAAGGTGGACACTAAGATTGATGGAATTCAAGCAATTGGATTAGATCAAACGAATTTGCGTGAAAGAAACTTATTGAAAGGGATCACAGCAGATGAAAACACGGTTGCACATGTAAGATATTATCTGGAAAATGTTAATGAATGAAAGTCTCAGTATGGTTCAGGACTCTACTTTTGGAGCTGGTGAGATTGAGACAATTTTTACATTTTGACTGCAGGATACTTCCACTCTTGGTGTACTAAATGTGAGATACTGTGGCTATATTGCCTTTGTGAAAGTTGAGGGGAGAGAGAATGAGAAAAGCAGTCGACCATCACAAAGCATTGAACTAGAACAGCCTGAAGGAGGGGCCAATGCCCTCAATATTAACAGGTTATTCTTTTTCCCCCAGAAATATTAACAGTTTATTCTGTTTTCTACCATGTGTCAAACATAAATATACATGAGCTGTATTATATTTTATAGTAGAGGGAACAAACTGTTGATTTGATAAATTTTAACATGTTTGATAACTGAAACTCTTCTTGAGTGTATGCAGTAGGATTTAAAAATAACATAATGCTTCAAGTTTCTAGTTTGACCAAGATCTTTTCTAATGTTCAATATTCATTTCTCTTGGAGGGAAAACTTTAACCTCAAAGGTCCATATCATTGGACTGGAGGTCTCTTGACTTGCATCTAGATGGTGCCGTATGCATATCTTTTTAAATTTCAATTAAATCTTTCCTTTTTGTCCTGTATTTATTTATCTTGGAAGGAGTACTGAAACCTCAATGATGCAAATCATTGGGTTGGTGTTTTCATATTTGCATATAGATGATGTGGCTTGCATATAGTTTCTATTTCACCCCCTCCAAAAAGAAAAAAAA
The DNA here is from genome assembly GCA_030270665.1 of Hibiscus trionum. Taxonomy (NCBI): domain Eukaryota; kingdom Viridiplantae; phylum Streptophyta; class Magnoliopsida; order Malvales; family Malvaceae; genus Hibiscus; species Hibiscus trionum. Next base: position 4,754,812 of record BSYR01000012.1, read on the forward strand.
AAGAATGACAAAAGTGAGCTGATTTTGAATTGAAAAGGCATAATATTTCATTTACTACGATGCGTATATTGTTCTTTAGTTTGTGGTTATCTTTTTGCTCCTTCAGCTTCACAAGCAAAATTCTTAAGAGTTCCCTTTTTCTCTCAGTTTGAGATTCCTCCTCCATAAAACAATACCTTCAGAACTTAATGTGCCGGGTTCACCTTCACAAGTTTTGGAGCATGAAGACCTTAGTTCTTCCCAATTTTTGATAGAGAGACTGCTGGAAGAAAGTCTGGCTAAGCTTGAGGAAGAGGAACTCGAAGAGAAACCTTTTGTGAGATGGGAGCTAGGAGCCTGCTGGATACAACACTTGCAGGACCAAAATACACAAAAAGATAAAAAACCATATGGGGAGAAGCACAAAAATGAGATGAAGCTTGGGGGACTTGGGACACCTCTTAGGTCCCTCAAAAACAAGAAAAAATCAGATGGCAATATAGGGTCTGGAAACTCAAACTCTCATCCAGATGCTGTTGAAAACGTTATAGCAGCTTCTATGGAATCTGAGCTTGAAACCAGTTCAAGAGACGATGAACTTGTGCTAAAGAGGAAGTTATCTGAAGAGGCCTTTGCTCGACTAAAAGAATCAGAGACTGAACTTCATCGCAAGGTAGATATTCTTAATTATAACATAGAATTTTGTATATTGGAGGCATATGTCTAACATGTCCATTTTGATTGACAGTCGTTACAGGAACTAATTGACTTGTCTCAGAAATATTACATTGAAGTTGCTCTTCCAAAACTGGTAATGCTGAGCGTTATTTCCTCAATTTCCTGACTGTGTCTGTAGTTGGGTTTGTAGTACTTCTGGTTCCAGCACTTATTATGACATAACAGGTTGCAGATTTTGGTTCTTTGGAACTCTCACCAGTTGATGGCCGAACTCTGACTGATTTTATGCATACTAGAGGTCTTCAGATGCGTTCCCTTGGACATGTTGTAAGTGCTATACTCTGATGTATTATTTATTTATTTATAAATGTTTGCCCTGTACAACATCTTTATCCTGCTTGAAAAGTAATTCTTAACTTATTTTTCCTTACATTCCGAATGCTCTCTCAAGCCCTGCCAATTTTCTTCTTTCTATTTGTAATGGGTCACACTTTTATTAGTAGATTTAACTTGTATGTGCTTGTTAAAAAAAAAACAATCCACTGACATTGCATCACAGTTTGTTAAGATTCAGTATACAGTCCCTTTTTGCTACCTATCCCCGTGTACTGAAATTGGTGTGTGTCTGTGTGAGCCTGTTGAGATATGGAAAAAAATTGAAAGACTGACTATTATTTCCCATAATATGTTATTGATTGGTATTTCTTTCCTGATCTTAGGTCAAGCTTTCGGAAAAGCTATCACATGTGCAGTCACTTTGTATTCATGAGATGATTGTTAGGGCATTCAAGCATATTCTGCAGGCAGTGATTGCCACTGTTGTTAAAACTGATAAACTGGCTGTATCAATAGCTTCTGCACTGAACCTGATGCTTGGAGTTCCTAAGCATGGAGAACTACACAAGTCTTGCAAAATCCATTCCCTGGTGTGGAAATGGTTGCAGGTCTTCTTGATGAAGCGATATGAATGGGATATTAGCAACTTAGACTTCAAAGACATTAGGAAATTTGCAATTCTACGCGGATTATGCCAGAAGGTATTGAAGGCTATCTCTTTCAGTTCAATTTTTAAGGCTTTTGGAGATGAAATAAAATTAGTGTTATTCTCAAGGAAAGAGGGAAGCATATACCTTGCTTCGCGTCCTTCTATAAATACTTTGATGCTAGATTTTTGCTAAATTGGTTAAAATGCAAAATTTTCTAATCAAAATTCAGAATAAGGGAGCATTCTCGATGGCTATGTAGGTCACTTTGCATGACAAGAGGAAGGCTATAGATCATAGCCTAGTTGCCTGTTACCAAAAATAGGATGTGCTTGTTGATGAAGCACGAAACTAAGTACCAATTTCCTTTTTCTCTCTCCTTTGCATCTTTTAGGTAGGAATTGAGTTGGTTCCAAGGGATTTTGACATGGATTCTCCTAGCCCATTCCAACCATCAGATGTTGTCAGCCTGGTTCCTGTGCATAAGGTGATAAATAGTTCTTGAACATTTTCTTTTCTTCTTCCTCAACTCTGTTTCAGAATTTTTATTTTATTTTATTATGGTTTTCTATCTTCTTGTTATTTCTCTTCAGCAAGCAGCATGCTCATCTGCTGATGGAAGACAACTTTTAGAATCATCTAAAACAGCCTTAGATAAGGGAAAACTCGAAGATGCAGTAACTTATGGAACCAAGGTATACTTCCCAGATGATTTGCCTATCGTGTGCTTCATCAACTTTATTTTCATATATCCGGTCTCTAATCTGTTATACTTCTCCATTTTTTACAGGCTCTTTCTAAGCTAGTAGCAGTTTGTGGTCCATATCATCGAATGACAGCTGGAGCTTACAGCCTTCTTGCTGTAGTTTTATATCACACTGGAGATTTCAATCAGGTCTTGTTGTTAACCATGTCTACCTGCAGTGTGGAAATCCATATCATACTAAAATACTAGTCCCTAATAATTTTTGTAGAAGTTTAACTTCTGCGTATTTAGGGTTTCAAGTTGAATTTAAATCAATCTATCCCAATTGCAGGCCACAATATACCAGCAAAAAGCCTTGGATATCAATGAGAGAGAACTCGGACTAGACCATCCAGACACGATGAAGAGTTATGGAGATCTTGCTGTATTCTATTACAGACTTCAGCATACAGAACTTGCTCTTAAGTACGTTTGTTTGCATTTTATATGTGGAAATTTTGCTGTTTTTATATCAAGGCTTAAACAAGCTGTTTACAAATTAATTTTGGTGCTTGTAGCTATTGTAGTTTATCTTTTATTGCTACTAAATATTAATTATAGATCTTGATGCAGCTACCTGAACATTTTCTGGTGGGCCTTTGAATTGATTTAGTGTCTTGAATCTGATTAAAAGCATATAACTAGATGTATTTTCCTTCTCTAGTCTTGCTTTTTGAAGCTAATACTATTGTTTCCTTTTTGGCATTGTGAGTTTCTGAAGAAATATCTTGTCAGATGGTACTGGCAATTTGAAGTCTTATTTTTCATCTTTCTGGTTAACCTCCTAATCTGAATATCTTTATATTATTGTTGGATCAGATATGTAAAGCGAGCTCTGTATCTTTTACATCTTACTTGTGGGCCATCTCATCCAAATACTGCTGCAACGTACATAAATATAGCGATGATGGAAGAAGGCCTGGGCAACGTGCATGTTGCCCTTAGGTATCTTCACAAAGCTTTGAAGTGTAACCAAAGGTTGCTTGGTCCAGACCATATTCAGGTTTTAGTTTCTTATTTTTTTCTTAGTTAATTTCATTGAGTTTGGCTTTATGATATTTTTTGTCATATGCATCGATGCTGCCTGCTATTTCATGATACATAACAAAACCTTTCTTATATGACCTTTGTCCGTTAATGTCTTCAGACAGCAGCAAGTTATCATGCTATAGCAATTGCACTCTCGTTGATGGAGGCATACCCTTTGAGTGTCCAACACGAACAAACAACCTTGCACATTCTCCGAGCAAAGCTGGGCCCAGATGATTTGCGTACCCAGGTATCTTTTGCAGTCCATGATTGAACATTACTCTCTTCGGTATATGATTCAGACCCTTCAAAGATTTAGGTAATCTGCAACTTAGAGATATGCAGCTACTGCTTCAAACTCTTAGTTGGCAGAGCTAATTATAATGAAGTGAAAGTTGGCACCAATAGCAGCTTGGTAATTTTGACAGAAGCGCATCAAATGCATGGCTTGAATAAATAGTTTCCCACAGCACATGATAGATATGATTATTTTTTTGGGTTGTATTATTCAACTCATCATCACCAATTTAACCTTATGATGAAAATCTTGCAGGATGCTGCTGCATGGCTTGAGTACTTTGAGTCCAAGGCATTTGAACAGCAAGAAGCTGCTCGAAATGGTACTAAAAAGCCAGATGCATCCATAGCTAGCAAGGGCCATTTAAGGTAAAATATCTTAGCATATTCCCTGAAGAGGGGGAGTAGGAAATAGTTGATTGTTGTTGAGTGTGTGCAGGGCCGGTCCTGGGCTTTTGGTGGCCTAGGGCGAATCTAAAAAATGGGCCCTAAATCAGAGATTTAAATTGTGATTGCAGTTGTATTTACGGTCGTGTTACGTTTATCGTGGTTGCGACATTATAGATCCTATTTCGGTCACTGCGAGTATTGCAGTTGCGATTTTCTTTTAACAACATAGGCTATTATGAACATAACGGTTGTAGGTACTGCGATTTTAGATAGTACTGCTACTTTCATATAATGGTCGTTGTTGCGGTTGCATACCGCTATTTAAATCCCTATCTCTAATAACAAGTAATAAAAGAAAATTGAATTTTAAGAGTAGACCTTAATAATAAATATTGAAAAAAATTAGACACATAATAACATATACTAGAATAAAATTAGAGCCTTAACAACAAATATAATTCCAAAAAATAAATTACAAACATTTAACTTCTCCGAGCGGTGGGCCCTGGCCCAGGGCTGGGCCTGTTCATGTGCTATTCAAATAGTTGGTCCTGCTATTATGTCAGTTGCTTCTCCATCTTCCAGTCCAGAATAGAAAAATGCAATCAATGCCTTTGGGTTTTTCTTGAAAGTCGTGAGATTTCACTTGGTTATTGTGGAACCAACTTTATATTCCTTGTGGAAGGATACATTTACAAAATAAGAAGACAGTTTCCATTTTCTGAGTTCTACTTGGAGAGTCTCCTTAAAGCCAGCCTCAACCACTTTTCCTGTAGTGTACCTAATCTTTTACCCTTTAAATTACCAATGGTGGCTAAGTACCTCTATTCTCCCCTGTCATTTTGGCTTCACCCTACCCAGATCCTTGTTGGATAATCGTCTGTCCCCTTATCATGCTCTATTTATGCCCCACTTTAAAATAGTGGTTTTATGGTTTAGGGTTTAAGGTTAGGGGTTGTGGTTAGGGTTTAGAGAAGTAGGGATATGGTGTATTTTTAGGGTGTAGGGTGTAGGGTTTATAATGTAGAAATTAGGGGTAGGTTTAGAATTTAATTTTTAAGGGATTTTTAGTGTGGGCATGATTAGGGGCAGAGGATTTTTACCCATCCTTGTTCACATGCGAAAGAAACAAAACCAAACCTGCCCAATGCTGGTGGGACCAAACTATGTAGCTTATTTGTGCCCTCCATATACGTGTTTTCGAATTTTTCTTTCGTATCCCATTCATTGATATTGTAGATTATTTACTTTCCTCATATTTATTTGACTTAGTTTATTGAGCTTTAAGGATATCTTAAATGCTGTGGAAATGGTTAAAATTATTAATGTATTAGTAGTTAGTTTGGTTTTCTAAGAACTCTTTTGGTGCCTGGTCAAAATGAAAAAAATATTTTGGTCAGTACATCGTTGGATTATCAGCATTTGTACAAATGTATATTCTCCATTTTGTGTCTACAATGGGAAAATTCAGACATGCCTATACTGATGGTGCTGATGTTTATGCTACTTTGCAGTGTATCTGATTTGCTGGACTATATTAATCCAAATCATGATGCCAAAGGGAAAGATGTTGCAGCAGGAAAGAGAAGAAGCTATATTATGAAGGTAGGATGGAGTTTTATTTGTACTTGGTTACACTAATTGTTGATGATAGGATACTGACACAAATAGGATTCTCTTTAATAATGCCATTGCTTGAAATGAGTTAATACGTAGGTGCTGGCAGACGCAGTAGGGAATTATCTAGATGCTGGTGACTAAGTTTTTTGAATTTTGAACTTATGGCCAAGAACTATAGAAAGAAATTTGTAGTTTAGGTCCTTAGTTACTGAGTTAGCCAAACTGTCATAACCTGATTTTTGTGCTTCATTGAACCTATTCTCAAGCTGTCCATGTAATGTTGAGAAGGGTTATCATGGGTAGAGAACAGAGAAACTAGAACGTTTAGACATGGAGATGTGGAGCTAGGGGTGAGCGTTCGATCGAGTCGAGTCAATTTTTTTTGAGTTATTCGAGTTGATGCGTCATATTTTACAACTCAAATTTTATTTGAAATTTTTTGGATTTGAGTCGAGTTTATGAAATTCGAGTTCGAGTCGAGTTTTCGAGCTTCTATACAAATTTAATTGTAATTATTTATCATGTTATAGTACATTTTGATTCTAATTAAAACGGCTTTCTTTAACCATATAAGATATTCACATATATTTCATCATATTTTTTCATGTGTCATATATTTCTTCATATTTTTTTTTTATATTGGTATGTATATATCAGGAAAAATTGAGGAACTTGACTCGAACTTAAAAATCAATCAACTAATTACTAAAAATTTTGAGTTATTCGAATTTTCATTTTACAACTCAAACTTTATTTGAATTTTTTTCGATTTGAGTTTATGTAATTTCGAGTCGAGTCAGAACGAGTCGAGTCGGAAATTTCAGTTTTTTCAAGTCGAGTCGAGTTTTGCTCACCCCTATGTGGAGCTAGCGTGGTATCTAATAGGATCTGTTACCCAAGAAAAGAAATTGTGCCTTTTACAAAAAAAAACATATATGATGCCACATTTTCGTCAAGGAAGGAAAACACATTTCATTCCAACTTTAATTAACAATTTAATTTTAAAGAGGAAAGCATATATACATCCTGTTAAAGGCATAATCATGGGAGTACTCACCAGACAAGCCTGGATAATTGCAAGTCTGTAAATCAGGAAAAGGGAACATGACTATTGGCATGCACGATCAGATGCATTTCTTTCTTTTTCCTTTAATCCAAAATGCCCCTCTGATGCAATCTCAATTCTTCTCTCTACAGGTGAAAGGAAAACTACATCCTTCAAGTTATGAGGAGTCACCTACAGAGGGTGAAAACAAAGTTTCAGATGAAGAGACACATGTATCTGAACCGGAAGATAAAGCAGATGCTAACCAGGAGGTGAGCTCTTTGCCAGTACAGTCTCAGGCTCCTGTTGCGGAAGAGGCAACAGAAGCAAGACCGGACCCTGATAATCACATCCCATTTGAATCACAAGCTGAAGGGGATGATGGGTGGCAACATGTTCAAAGGGTAAGAGCATCCGTCTCTCTGGTGCAGAGACTAAAGCAGAGACGAGCAACTATAGGCAAGGTTTTCGGTTCTCAGAAAAAGAATGTTGATCCTGATATGGAATTTCCTCCGGTCAAGGCCAGTCATCAAAATAGTAGGTATTACCGTTTAAAGAAACGAACAATATCTCATGGAGGTCACGTGGAGCAGCACACTATTAATACCTCTCCAGGTTCAAAGTTTGGAAGGAGAATAATTAAAACTGTTGCATACAGGGTCAAGTCCACTCCATCTACTAAAAGTTCAACTGAAATCTCTAGAAATGGAGGCGAGGTGTTTAATTCTCCTGGGGAATCTGCTTCTACCTTTGCATCTAATGATCACGGTCCAATAAAAAATTCTATAGTCAGTCTTGGGAAATCTCCTTCGTACAAGGAAGTAGCGTTGGCCCCTCCGGGTAGTATCTCCAAACTGCATTTCAGGCCTGAAACTAATTGCGTTGATAACCCAGACTTCATTGAAAAATATCGAGAGGACATAGAGGAAACAAAAGACAACTTTGAGGAGTTGACTACGGGGATGGAAAACATATATGAAAAGAAGAGTGAGAACAATTTATTGGATTCAAAAGATAGCCCAAAAGAGGAAACCCTAGTTGAAAACAAGGAAGAGACTATGCCAACTGCAGTGATGGAAGATAACTCTTGTTTGACGGTGTCCGAGAGAGTGGAGGGACAAGAACTTGAAACCGGTGATCATGAGGTTCATGAAGTTGTACAGGATGGCATATTCATAAATGGCATGCCAGATTCAGTTGATTCTCCTAAAAATGAACTCTGTGAGAAGGATTTACCTGGAAGTTTTGAACCCCACAGTAATTCAAACTCCACATTACAAGGTGTAGAAGAATTGAGGGACAAACCCTTAGTCCCAACTTCTGATAATTGTCAAGAACTTGCCAATAAAAAGTTGTCTGCATCTGCAGCTCCTTTCAACCCATCAACGTCCATTTCACGTGCTGCTCCACTCCCCTTAAACATCACTCTTCCTCCTCCTCCTAGACCTGTTCCACTGGTAGCACCATGGGCAGTTAACATGCCTCTTCACTCTGCACCACCTACCGTCTTACCGAATCCAATATGCTCTTCCCCCCATCATCCATATCCATCACCTCCTCCAACTCCAAGCATGATGCAGTCACTACCCTTTATATATCCACCCTATACTCAATCCCAACCTGTACCAACAATGACCTTTCCTGTAACTAGCGCTCCTTTTCATCCCAGTCAATTCTCATGGCAGTGTAATGTGAACCCCAGTGTACCTGAGTTCATTCCTGGGACAGTTTGGTCTGGTCATCCAATGGAGTTCTCTGTACCACCACTGATTGTTGAGCCAATTTCTGATCGGATATTCGAGCCGAAAGTGCAAGGTGATGATATAAACCCAACTTCAGCTCCAATACTGCCACTGGATATTGATACTATCGGAGAAGCTAAGAAAGAAGTCAACATTTCAGCATCCGAGGCAATAAATAGTGTCAAGGAAGTAGCTAGGGTTGGTTTGGAAAGTATACAGGAAAATGGTTGCTTGAACAAAAATATGGTTGATAACTCTGAGAACGTGCTGAGCCAAATAAAAAACCCACACAATATGGCTGAAGGCAATGCTGAAAGGAAGACTGATGGTGAGAAAACCTTCAGCATTTTAACAAGGGGTAGAAGAAACCGAAAGCAGACATTGAGAATGCCAATCAGTTTGCTTACTCGACCATATGGCTCACAATCTTTTAAAGTTATATACAACAGAGTCGTCAGGGGGAGTGAATCTCCAGAATCTACTGGCTTTTGTTCAAGTGAAAGTTGTACATCTACTGCTACATAGCCGAAAGCTCTATTTCTTGCTAAGCAGGATTGTCAGGAACAAGGTAGAAGAAACAAACTTTGATCAATCCTAAGAAAGGCAAAGACATATCTTTCTTGCTTCATGGTAACAAATGGAAATGCCCTCTGGATTTATGCTCTAAAATGCAGGTTAGTTTTGTTTAACAGAAGCCAGAATGCCTTTTTTTTAGATATGTATGTGCATGGCGTGTCTTACTTATGTTCCGGCTATTTTGGTACTTTTGTTTCACAAATAAAAATTAGGACATGCTGCTAACCCTTTTAAGCTCGTCCTTCTCTCCCAAAATCATACGCATGCACAAGATTTTTTTCTCTTTCCCTCTGAACGATCATATTAACAATCCTAAAACTTTTTTTGCAGGTTCTGTATGTTTGAATTTCTACTTGATTCAGCTGAAAGCATGAACAAGGAAAGAAGTGGCTTTTCAAATCAGGTATTGTAATTTCACAGTTACTTTATGTCTTCATTTTGCTGCTTAGGAAGTTGTGGGAAATCATTCAAATGGTGACTAACTAATGGGGGAATAAGTAGAGCGCTGTTGAAGTGACAATTTTGGGGTATACTCCGAGTTAGGAAATTTATTAGATGTTGGATCACAGAATGTTGACTGATTTTATCTTTTTTGATTCTTTTCCCCATGGCAATTGACATTGATAATCCTTTTCTTTCAACTGCATGACTTCAATTTTGTCCCTTTTTGTTATCAGTTCGTTTTTTTTAATATTGTTCAAACTAATAAATTGGTGCTGAAATTTATTGTTAAGACATAAAGTTATCTAATTCGTGTTTTATGTTTTCCACTAGATATATTTGGTCACAAAATCAAACATGTAAATTTCATTCTTAAATGGATTAACTAATTCCTTATGAGTAATTTGGTTTTTATATCTTTTTACTTTTAAGGTTGAATGTTAAATAAATGTGGAACTGTGTTTTTAAGTAACATGAACATAAATAATGAAAATTTAGGCATAATCTTATTTACACAAATCAATATTCTTTAGCATTCAAATCTGGTAACACAATAATTAATTGGTTTAATGAGACTACACTAGATTTCTTAAATAAGGTTATAGATTCAAATTTTGATATTGTAAATGTGTTTTAAATTAGTTAACCAAGGAATTGAATACTTGTGGTTATATAAAAATTACCTTTTTATTTAAAAATATGATTATTTTTTATTTCAAAATTATATGTATGAGTAGATTACCTTTTTTTTTTTGTAAGGGAGAGTTTAATTTACTCTTTGTATCCTCAATTTTTTTGTTGAAAAAGTTAATTATTTTTTATTAAACAAACAATAAAAAAGTATAAAATGAACAGTTAACCCAGGCTGGTTGAAAATGTTGGAAACCTTACGCAAGAGATGACAGCCATTATTAACATTAAGCAGAGAAAGCAAGAAGAAGAAAGTATACAGTAGACATGGGCGGAATAATTTTTTAGAAAAAATAGTTTTATAATACTTTCAATATTTTTAAAATCTTATTATAGCTCACCTAAAAAAATTTAATTTCGTTATAGTCCATTTTATAAACTTTTAGATCCGTCCTGAATACAATACAAAAAAAAGCTTTCGACTTATTTTATTTCAACAAACCCTAATATCCCAAGGGGACGGGTTTTAGTTTGTATACAATGAGAGATCCTAACTGATTTCTCTCCCATCACAAACAATCCTAACTAACTTTGTCTATATGCAAAGCACTCATGCTATAGTACTCTCTAATGGAAAAACACTGGGACTGGGTTGCTTCACTGTTCATGCGAATCAAAAGGGTTTTCATCTAGGTAATTCCCGGGGGGATTGTAGGAGCACATGATGAAGACGCCACGCTTTGCACACTTGGCTCGGCTGCACCCTACCTTCACCGTGTCCCTCCACACAATCTGTGTATAATGGCCGCACATTTTCCCGCGCTGGCAAAAATTCGTCTCCTTGTTGTAATACTTCTCCTCGTTCACCCACGACTTGACGGCTTTAGTGATGGTCCAGTGATCTTTCACCGCCACGAAGATGTTCTCGCCATAGGGTCCATCGGAGTGGAGCATACGGCAGTCATGGATGCGCTTAATCGCCCAGTTGCGAGAGTAGTTGGCCAGGGTTTCATCCCAGACGTAGAAGGGCTCGGACTCGTGGGCACGAGCATCATTGTGGGCCTTGAGGATATGTTTGATCTCCGATTGAGGGAGGTGGAACTTGGGGTAATGGCGAGGCGGTTTCTTTGGTTTCCGGGGCTGTGGATGGTGGTGGTGGTATGGTCGATTAGCGTTTGGTTTTCGAGGGAGAGGGCGTGGTCGAGAGATGGGGTGTCTCACTGATTTCCTGTACGGCACAGCTGGGTCAGTTAAAACAATGGGAGAAAGAGGAAAGAAAAGGATGATGAAAAGCGTGAAAACCTGGGCCATCCCCATTGTTGTTGTTGTTGTCTTTGTCTTTCTTTCCATCCTGGAGAAACATGAAAGAAAAGAAGGATGGTGAGAGGAATCCATTCCCCATTGGCCATTCTACGGCTTTCTAGGATTACCATCAATTCTTCTTTCTCTTTCCCCCCGTGTTATACTATAAAACAATTCCCCCACTTTTAGTTAATTACTTAATTAAGCTCTTAATCACTTGGTGAATCTCGGATTAAAATAAGAAATTATTAGATGTATCTGGCTCACTACGCCATCTGTGGTCTCAGCTAATAAGAAATTATTACATGTAAAACTTAAAATTTACAAATTTTTTGAATCATTGCATAAAGATAAATGGATGATTGAGATTAACTGTAAAAAATGTGAAAATTATCACAGGAAATAATCTTAACTATTTATTACTCATTCAACGGTCCAAAAAAGATGTAAAAGTAATTGAATTCTACATTGTATAACTAGATCCTAACCTATATATATATATATATATATATCCGACCATGATCTTGGCCTCTTGATCTTGTGGTGATTGAATTCTACAAATTTTTTGAATCATTGCATAAAGATAAATTGATCTTGCGGTGAGTTGTCTCCATTTCCCCGATCATGATCTTGGCCTCTTGCTATATATTTACTGCTGGTGGGCGCTGCACATTAAATTCTCCAAGACTTGGATTTAGTGTATTCTCTAGATATCCATCCGATTTGCTAAATTTTTTCGAATGTATTTTAATTGTGCTTTGTAACAACTAATTTTTTTAGTATGGTCGGATATATATTGTACTTGTAAGTTGTAACTATGAATTTGGTTGATTTATTTATTTTTTTTGTTAACATTTTTAAGAAAAATCTTGGAGCCAACACCACCATGTTGGTATTTTAAGAAAAGCTGTGGGATATATGACATGAGTTGAAATTAAGTTACCCTTTTACGAATGGTTCAAATTCATGTCATGGTGCCCCATTGTTTGTTTCGGATGGAGAAAAATGTAGTTTATGCTTTTTGTTTGAGTGCGAGACGTAAATGTTAGGATTCGAAGATTTAACGTGTTTATCGTTTTTTAGAAATGAATACATAAATTACTTGAATTAAACTTGGGGATTCAAATTCTAACAACTTATATTAAACATGAAGTACTTTTATATTTAGTGGTTTGATAAGGAAGATCACCTGCTCAACCTACTACATTAACTAGTACCATTGGTCGCCATCCAATCTGCCATATAAACTAAGCAAAAAACAGTTCCAACCTTCTTCTTATGTCCCAAGTCCGAGCATTCTCAGTTCAATTTCCGGTCAATATATCAGATGCAGTTAGCAATGAGAGAAAATCTCCTATATTGTGTAAAAGACTGATCTAACATTCTAGCTCTTTATTTATTTCCAAGAATATGTAAAACTGAACAAAACACATGAATGTCACAAAACTGACATACGAGGACTCTTGCTTAAATGCTTCATCATACCTGATTCACAATGGCACAACCAGATTCCTCAAGCTCAAAGAGGAATTCGATTGAAATAGCTTCATTAATGCAATGAATATCCAATCAGTTGGTGCTTTATATATTCAAACGAACAAAGTTGAAATTGTTTGACCAGTACTTGCCTAAGGATTACAGCATGACCCTTCAAGAAATGTCTGCAAACTTAAATAGGAAACCATCTACCATTGATTGGGAAACGCTTCTTTATAAGTTGCATCCTCACCCTGGGTCATCTGTCTTATCGTTGCATCTGTTGCCCGGGTGTTTAGAAGTCTCTGAGCTAACCTATCCTTTGTCGTAACTTTCTTCCGCAGCATAGATGCCAGAGTTTGTTTGTTTCTTCTCCCCACTGACCTCTCGCCAACAGTTTCCCCCATGTCTTCTCCAAAAGCAGCTGATCTTGATGTTGAAGCCATTGCAGCATCACGAAGAACAGCTTCATTGTGTTCCCGAACTTTAGCAAGCTTTTCCCTCTGTAACGACTGTTTCGCAAGTTTTCTCTTCCTTGCTTCCTCTTTATCTTGCTCCCTAACATTCTTCACAGCTTGTTTTGCTAACTGTTCTGCTAAATCAGAGCCCAACTCAGGATCTGTATCATCTGAAGAAGAATTCTGATTGATTGGGTTTCCTGCATCATCTCGAGGTATAATGGGCCCATGAAATGGGCAAACCTTCAAATCTCTTCTCTGACAAAGTGCACCTTTACTCAAAGGTGCACGGCAAGGTTGGATTTCTCCTAACTTTTCCTGGTAAATAGTCGCCTGAAGATTCAATTCTGCAATTTTCTCAGCTGGAATCACAGCATCATAATCTACTCTTCCCCAGTGATTGTCAAGCTCCAAGCCTTTCTGATTTGCTAATGTATCCCTATTAGAGACTGATCCCCAATTATCCAAGAAAGAACCCCAATTGAGAACTGGAGCTTCAGCCAAAAGCTCACCCCTAACAGAATTTTCACTGTCCAGAGTCTCTTTCCCCTTAGAACTTAAGTTACCGCAGTCTTTATCTTTGGCTTTCACCTTGTTAGAAGCTGGCACTTTAGCAAGATTTTCACTTCGTTTATTGGATTTCTTGGAATTCCTATCCTCAATAGATTTACTTTTCTCTTCTGCATTCGAACTTTCTACCACCTTAAGCTTCCCAGGTTTAGTAGTAATTTCATTCTCGGTTGATCCAAAATTACCTTCCTCCCAGAAATCTTCCTCCTCCTCTTCGTTATTTTTTGCAGTTTTGGGTAAAGCACAACCAGATTCTTCACAATCCTTCTTCACAGACATGAGACTGTTTCGTATATCAATCAACTCCTTCAGCATGGAATCTCTTGACCTGCTGTCAGCCACTTCAACCCTTATGAGAAGAGAAATCCTTTCTTGTACTGAAACCAGATGCTTAGTCACTAAAAGCTTATACAGCTCTCTTAATGCATCGAAAACCACTTTGTTATCATTGTTCTCGTGCACTTTTTCTCCTTCCTTCAATGAGTCAAGACGGATCTGCCTCAATTCAGCAGAACGGAACTCTACAAAATCTTCATCATCCAATAGGATGGGAGGCATACATTCCTCTTTAGTACGAACAATATCTAAACATTGTCCAATCTCGTCAACCGTAGCCCGTATTTCTTCCTTAACGGAACTAAAATTCGCCTTCAGCGTTTCAAACTTGTTCTGTAAGATCTCCCGAGTCCTCCTCTCTCTTTCCCTTCTCTCTCGTTCTATTCTGGCGGCGGTCTCCTGAAGGTTAGGGAATTGAAACCTGAGAGTATTCTTAAGATAATCAAAACCCAATCTAAGCTGCCTGTAATGAATCCCAAAAGATGCATTCCACTTCTCCAAGAACTCAATTGCCTTAGAACGCAAAGTGGAGGCAATTGCTGGAGGAGCTGGGAGCGGCATATTTCTTCTGAACCCAACACTTAAGGCCAACAGCTGATCTAAGTTCTCAACCAGAAGGGTTCTAAAAAGCTTAGACCGCATGAAAAGTTCATCGATTATAAGAAGCGTGAGATAACGAACCTGCAATCACAAGTCTCATAAACTCAAATTCCCTAAACACTCGTCTCTTTGGATTTTTCTTTTCATAATTTAGAAAACTCTTAGAAATCCGACTGCACAACATGCATTAGGTAAGGAAACTAAAATTGGATAAACCGAGGGGGAAAACCCGGAAATGCTGCTGAAATCAAAAGAAGCTTATTTAGAAACTCGTTGAAGAAGGATGGATACAAGACCTGGGAATGATCGCGCTTCATGAGGTCCATGAGGGTATGAGCGGCCAGTCGGAGCTCCGAATCGGAAGACCGGACCACCGATTTGATTGCTTTCAGAAGGCGTGGATCAACCTCGGCAGCGGTCGAGTTCGTGGCTTTCTCTATCAAAGTCCCGACTTTTCCTCGCTCCTGCATCTCCACCTCCATTCCCCAATCGTATCAGTTTTCCAATTTTTCTCAATTTTTTTTCCCTTTCAAAATCCCTAATTTTTATAACCTCTCGTTAATTTTTCCATTGCGCGCAAAGTCAACAGTTAACTGGATAGAGGCGGTTTCTGAGCTAATGACGAGGGAAAGGTTAAAACTTTAAGGGAAAACTACTCTAGTGACCACCGAATTAATTGAGTATACCTATTTGAACCACCGAACTATAAAAAACGTCAATCACGCCACTAAACTTGTTAAATCAACATATTTTGACCACCGCCGTTAAAAAGTTAACGGAGGGGTGACGGAAGTGCCACGTGGCAGTTAACAGGACATTTTTAAAATTATATGTTTAGTCCTTATTATTTACTTATTAAATCAACTTGATCCTAATTTTATTTTAGTTAAGGGTAAACTATATCATTGACCACAGAACTAATTGAGGATTCCTATTTTGACCACCGAACTAACGAACTCGTCAATCAGACCACCGAACTTATTAAATTAATCTATTTTGACCACCGCCGTTAAAAAAATAATAGAGGACTGACGTGACAGTTAACTAACTTTTATAAAATTACACATTTAATTCTTGTTATTTATACATTCTTTCAATTTAGTCCTAATTTTAAATTAATAAAATAAATAAATTAAGTAATAACACGTGTCAACACCTAATTAGAGAAATTTAATTATTTATATTTGATTAGAGGCTGGGGTGGATTAAATCCTGCAACATGTGGGTTTCAAACCTACACCTTTACCATTGCACCAAACCTCTCTCAATGAAATGATTTGTGACATTTAATATATATATGTTATAATGTAGTAAATGTTAGAGGGAAAAAGTAAAAATGATTGAAAGGAGATTCGAACCTAGACCACTTAGGATGTGTATAATCACACAAATATTCGATTTAAAATATTCGAATATTTTTCTTTTTCATATTTAAATTATTTCGAATCCTTGATTTAAATATTTTAAATTTAATATTTTAAAAATATTTTTTTCTTTTTCATACTTTAAATATCGATTTAATTTAAATACTTTAAAATGTATTTAAATCGAATATTTTAAAGTATTTAAATTAAATCAAATATTTAAAAGTATGAAAAAGAAAAAAATATTTTTAAAATATTCGATATAAAATATTTAAATCAAGTATTCGAATTAATTTAAATATGAAAAAGAAAAATATTTGATTTAATGCATTATAACATATATAAAATATATATCAAATATATTAAATCAAGTATATAAAGAAAAAATATTCGAATATTTAAATATTTTAAAGTATTTAAATTAAATCGATATTTAAAGTATGAAAAAATATTTTTAAAATATTCGATTTAAAATATTTAAATCAAGGATTCGAATTAATTTAAATATGAAAAAGAAAAATATTCGAATATTTTAAATCGAATGTTTGTGTGATTATACACATCCCAAGTGGTCTAGGTTCGAATTCCCTTTCAATCATTTTTACTTTTTCCCCTAACATTTACTGCATTATAACATATATATTAAATGACACAAATCATGTCATTGAGAGATGTTTGGTGCAGTGGTAAAGGTGTAGGTTTAAAACCCACATGTTGCAGGTTTGATCCACCCAGCCCCTTTCTCTCATATTTGCTTAATTTTCCTTCAAACAAGTGGTGACACGTGTCACCACTTGATTGGAGGAGGGAAATAAATTTATAAAATCAAATATAAATAATTAAATTCCTCCAGTAAGGTGTTGACACATGTCATCACTTAATTAAATAATTAATTTATTTTATTAATTTAAAATTAGGACTAAATTGAAAGAATGCGTAAATAACAAAGATTAAATGTGTAATTTTGTAAAAGTTAGTTAACTGCCACATCATCCCTCCGTCAGTCCTCTGTTATTTTTTTAACGGCGGTGGTCAAAATAGGTCAATTTAATAAGTTCGGTGGTCTGATTGACGAGTTCGTTAGTTCGGTGGTCAATGATATAGTTTACCCTTTAATTAAATAAAAATTAATCAACCAATCAAATGATGACACGTGTCATCACCCAATTGGATTAATTAAAGGTGGCGACCACCTGGTTAAAGAAAATTTAAAAAAGAAAACAATGAAAGTGTTATGGTGATTCAAACTTAGGACCAAAGGGATAAATTCCCGAGCTTTTACCATTGAAACAAACTGCTCTTAGTGCTATTATTTGCACCTTTTATATACATATCTTATAGTGTAGTAAAAGTTAGGGAAAAAAAGAAAAAAACAAGAGGGCATTATGGTGGTTCGAACTTGGGACTAAAGGGGTTAATCCCCAAGCTTTCACCATTGAGCCAAACTGCTCTTAGTGAAATTATTTGCCCCTTTTATATACATATCTTATAGTGAAGTAAAAGTTAGGGAAAAAAGAAGTAAAAATGGTTGAAATACGACTCGAACATAGATTACTTGGGATGTGTATAATCACACAAACATCTGATTTAATTTAAATATGAAAACTATTAAATATTAGATTTAAAAGAAAAGAAATTCGATTTAAAATATTCGAATATTTTTTCTTTTTTCACATTTAAATCGAATATCTAAAAAATATTTTTGATTTAAAATATTCGAATATTTTTCTTTTTTGTAATTTTTTTCTTTCATATTTAAATATTCGAATATTTTTTCTTTTTCATATTTAAATATGAAAAAAGGAAAAAATATTCAAATATTTTAAATCGAATTTTTTTTCTTTTAAATCAAATATTTTTTAAAATCGAATATTTAATAGTTTTCAGATTTAAATTAAATCGGATGTTTGTGTGATTATACACATCCCAAGTAATCTATGTTTGAGTCGTATTTCAACCATTTTATTTCTTTTTTCCCTAACTTTTACTGCACTATAAGATATGTATATAAAATGTGCAAATAGTTTCACTAAGAGCAGTTTGGCTCAATGGTAAAAGTTTGGGGGTTTACCCTCTTAGCCACAGGTTCAAACCACCATAATACCCTTTTGTTTTCTTCATTTTCCCTAACTTTTACTACACTATAAGATATGTATATAAAATGTGCAAATAATAACACTAAGAGCAGTTTGGTTCAATGATAAAAGCTTGGGGATTTATCCCCTTGGTCCCAAGTTTGAATCACCATAACACCCTCATGGTTTTCTTCTTTAAATTTTCTCTAACCAGATGGTGACATGTGTCACCACATGATTGGAGGAAAAAATATATTAAATATTAAACAAAATAAATTAAAACTAAATTAAATTAATCCAATTGGGTGATGACACGTGTCATCATTTGATTAGTTGATTAATTTTTATTTAATTAAAATAAAATTAGGATCAAATTGATTTAATAAGTAAATAATAGGGACTAAACATGTAATTTTAAAAATGTCCTGTTAACTGCCACGTGGCACTTCCGTCACCCATCCGTTAACTTTTTAACGACGGTGGTCAAAATAGGTTGATTTAATAAGTTTGGTGGTGTGATTGACGTTTTTTATAGTTCGGCAGTTCAAATAGGTATCCTCAATTACTTCGATGGCCACTGGAGTAGTTTTCCCAAACTTTAATTACGTGGTATATTTAGTAAAGCAGGCCTTCAAATTAGGGTTGTAAATGAGACAAGACAGATCGCGAGCTATACGAGCTCGATTCGGGCAACACTCGATTCGATTAGAATCAACTCAAGTTTTTAACGAGCTGAATCGAGCTACTCGATATCCGACTTGAAAAGCTCGCGAGCTTATCGAAAATATAATATACTAAATTTTTTAATTTTTTAAATTTAAAATCTAAATTCTTAAACCTAAAATTCTAAAACATAAACCCTATACATAAGTCCTAAACCCTAAAATTTAAATCTTAAATTCTAAACCCAACAAACTAAACATCTAAACTCTAAACTAACACAATAAACCCTAAAATTAACAAGATTGTGTAAACTAAAGTTTACACAACTTGTGTATCAAAGTTTTTTCCTAACATAGATTTAAATGGACGAGATAGATCGTGAGCTACTCGATTCAAATTCGGTCAAAGCTTGACTCAATTTAACTCGACTCAAACTTGAACTCTACTCGAGTTCTTAACGAGCATAGCTCAAATTATTCAGGCTCGTTAAAAATTACTCAAGCTCAAACTTGACTCAAAATCTTAACGAACCGAGTCGAACTTAACACTACTCGAGCTCTAGGCTCTTTTAAAAATCCCTACTTCAAATATCCATTATTTAGATATGCAATTTGGATGTTCAAATTATTAACCGTCATAGATTTAATCACATCCTCAATTACTCATTATTTGAATTTACATAACTCATATAAGTTATGTATTTAAAAATGCGCTTAATATATTTCCCCCCTTAAATTTTACTTATTTTCTTAACTTGCCTTCTACAGATTATTTTGACTATTTTTGTTCTTTAATGTTTTCGACTTTACCTATATTACCTTCTATCATTAAAAAATCTATATTGGCCAATCAAAATGTGTCACGTCATAGGTTTTTCACTTTTCTCTCAGTGCCGCCGCTCTCCTTCTCTTTGGTTCAAACTTAGGCCGGCGGCGGCAATAGCTTTCGGGCTATTTGTCGACCGCCGGTCACCCTTTTTCATTTATTTGTTTCGTTCTTTTGATTTTTCAATCTTTTTAATTCAATAAATCTGTCTTTATGACACGCTTTTCTCTACCGTTTGGTACGTTTTTCTGCTTTTTAGCATGTTTTTCTGTCTCTTGGCACGTTTTTCCATTATTTGTTTTCTATGAGGGTTGATTTGACGACGCCACGACTGATCAAGATGGCGATTATTTGTAATCATGTTGATCTTCCCCGCTATGGACATTCGGTTTGAATTTGGATATGCAGTTTGCGTTTGTGATGAGTTTTTCAGGTGCTCGGCTCTGATTGTCGTTTTCTCGGTGGTCTATCAATAGCTTCATCCCCTTTTGTGGTTCGTTTTGCCGATGCAGTCAGGTTTCGTATCTATTTTCAATCGAGTATTTGGATGGGTTTATAACCTTTTCATATATGGTTCATATCTGATCTAAAGTGACTAGTTTTAGGAGGAAGTCCAAATTATGTATTTAGTTTACAATGATAGTTTGTAAACCCTTATTGTAACTTTGGGTATTTTCTCATTAATAAAACTAGTGGCTTATTTTTAAAAAAAAAATGTGTCACGTCATTTTTTATTTATTTTTAAACTTTAAAAATAAAATAAAATAAATATATCAAAATATCCGAAACACCTCATATTTATCTCATCATCTTCTTCCCAAAACACCCCTATTTTCATCCCCCATCTTCCACGAAATTTCCCATCTTCCCCCCAACTCTCTCCTAAGTCTCCTTATTTAACGCCTTCTCTTCTCTCTCATTCCCAACCATTTCCCCCTTTCCCTTTGTTTAGATTTGATTTTATAGCAGTTTCTTAAGTTGTCCAGATTCAACTCTGTATTTTTGTTACCCAGATTCTGAAATCATCTTTGACAACCATGGAGAACAACAACCAGCAATCCTTTTGGCAATTTAGTGATTAACTCAGAGTCCATAATTCAAATTTGGCTAATCTTTCACTCAACGATTCCATATGGAGCAACACTTATCTTTCAAAGAGGCCCGATGAGCAGAAGAATTTTGATATCAGAATCGGCGGTGACCTGAATTCCCTTAACAACTTGAAGCCAAAGCTCTCCGATTTCAACTCTTTCAACAACGATGGCTGAAAAATCGAAGCCAGCAGCAACAACAACAATATCGAGTACGGTCTAGTTAGATCTCAGAAGAATATTGGAGTTAACGAAGAGTTCAATAAAGGGATTTATTGAAACAATAATTTCAATGTTAATTTGAAGGGTAACAAAAATAAAGGAGGGGAAATCAAAGAATCAAAATTGGGAAGAACAAGAAGAACATCGACAATAATAATAACAACGAGAATAAGAATAAAGGTGGAAAGACTGTTGCAGATAAGAGGTTTGATTTGACTTAATTTTGAATAGATATACTTTGGGTAAACTACATAAATGGTCCCCCGACTATGCTCTAATTATCTTTTGCATCCCTCGACTATCAAAAGTTACAAACTGGTCCCCTGACTTAAAAAAAGTAACAAATTGGTCCAACACCTTTAAAAATCTAACGCCTGGTGACGTGACAGTTAATATAAAATGATATAATTACATAACTAGCCCTCGAGTTCTACAATTATCTTAATTTGACCCTAATCGATGAACACTCATTCTAGAAAAACCCAGATCGAGTAGAGACATACAACTTGAAGAAACCTTCCTGAAAGCCAAGAATGGTTTCCACTGTGGGTGTGGAAAAAAGTTGAGACTGGAAGCGTATTTGAGTTGATCATAGTCTGCGGAGTTGAGGACAAGGACAGGGATATGGGCGAGAGAATGCTGAAAACAGCTTTGTGGTGCATTCAACATCGGCCGAATTTGAGGCCTTTGATGAGCATCGTGGTGAAAATGTTGGAAGGAGCAACGAAGATTCCTGCCCCTCCAAATCCTTTTGCAGCATTTTGGTTGGAATCTGATGCCTCTAATAAGAATAATTCGACTCACACCACATGGACCGATACCACTTGTGATACGGGATTGTCATCAATAGTAGCAGACTGTGCAACTCCTGTGATGAAAAAGTATAGAATTGAAATGGCTTCGTCCTAGTAAATGATCTACTTTCAGGATCATACCCTTATTTCCAAAGTAAATAGCTAGAATGATGAATATCGATAACAATACTGATGTGTAGTTTGAATTCAGTTGTCGAATATCGATAACAATACTGATTTGATTAAGCTGGGTTATGTTTTAGAATGATGAATTAGTTCTATAACCGAACATCCATACTGCATGAAAATTTTTTCTCTGAAATTTTCTTTTTATTTTTTCAAAAATTTTCTTGGATTTGAACCTTTTTGTGAATCTGGATGTGAATCTTTTCTCAATGGTGTTTTAATTATCGTCTGTTCCGATAGTTTTCTCCATTTCATTCAATTATACATGGATGATTATTACTGGATTCAAGTTTCTGCTCTTGAAAAATCATGGTTCTCAAACACAATAGATATTATTGTGGCATTTTCAATGAATTCTAATGATGGATTGTAATTACAGATTGCATATGTACAACCCTTGATATATTCCGACCATGATACACTGGTTCTTATTTATCCGGCGAAGGTTACATCGGTAACTACTTTTCGGTGGTAGTTCTCCGATCAATTTGTCAAAACTCCGAGGCCCTTTCCAATGTTTTATCAAGATTTGCATTAACAACTGTTGATTCAAAGAGAATGAAGGATGATTTATGGATATTATATGACATTTTGGGACAACTTTTAACATTTTCAATCTCATGCTTCGTGTGACAAAGATTGCACGTCTGATTGGTTTTATTTTTAATTTTCCTGAATCAATTGTAGACTGGAATTCTACTTCTAATGAGATTGTGGCTAGAAAATTACAATTAATCCATTACCGATTATTCAAAACAGTTTTAACTGTCCCAATATTTCGACAGTTACTCATGGAATTTTTTAAATCAGATTTAGATTCTTGATGTCTTTGTTCAAATCATATCTCACGTGTTCTGAACTTTATTAAGATAATTGTAGAACTCGAGGGCTAGTTATGTAATTATATCATTTTATATTAACTGCCACGTCACCAGGCGTTAGATTTTTAACGGTGTTGGACCAATTTGTTACTTTTTTAAGTCAATGGACTATTTTGTAACTTCTGATAGTCGAGGGATGCAAAAGATAATTAGAGCATAGTCAGGGGACCATTTATGTAGTTTACCCATATACTTTTCTGTTAGAGTGAGGGGTACTTTGTACGACAGAAAGAAAGTACAGGGTGTTAATTGAACATTTTTAACCTACAGATCTCGCATTGATAAATTTTGTATAGTATTTGTATTATTAATTCTTTTTCTTCTACATGTAAAAAAATAAAATAACATAAATTAGAGGGCATGAGAACAATTTCTGCTTTTCATTTCAAGTTTAAATTAGACAATATTTTTCCATTCATTTTCTTAAAGAAAACTTGCAACTCTGCAACTCTTTTTTTCACCATTATTGTCTTTGTCGTCAAGGATTCTTCTCATCATTCGGTCAATAACCGTCACAAATCTAAAATTTTAACAAAAAATATCGACAAATTTCTATGCATTACCGTTGGATCGATCCACATTTGAGTATGTTCTTCGCTACGAGCTTTGTAATGTTTAATCAACCCCTGTATTTCCTTCCATCATACAAAATACCCCTCACCCTAACATCGTTAGGGAAAGGGGCACTTTGTATGACGGGAGGAAAATATAGAAGGCCGATTGACATTTTTAAAGTACAAATCTTACATTGACAAATTTTATATAGTACAGGGATAAATGTGCCATTATCCCAAAGTAAATTAGTGAGAGAGAATTGAACAATCAAGTGAAATGAACTTATATTCCTAATTTGTTGCTATGAATCATATGCAGGTTTGCCTCGACGTTATCAAAAGTTGTTAAAGAAAACTGGGAAAGAAATGATGGGGATGAAGATTGTATTTTATATATTTATTTAATTTAATTTAATTTATTTAAAATTTTTAAAATAAATAAAAATGACATGGTATGCTCTGATTGGTCAAAACATAATTTTTTAATGATAGAGGGTAATATGGGTAACGTCGAAAACGTTAGGGGGGCAAAAATAGTTTAAATGAACTTTAGTGGGTAAGTTAGGAAAACATGTAAAGTTTAGAGGAAAAAGTGTATTAAGCCTTAAAATTTTGACATCATGTTACAAATAGAGATTTTTTTAAGGGGATTCGAACCTTAATCCTCCAAAACTTTAAACGAGGGGATAAGCTAAACAAAAAATAAAATTTAAAGGGTAAAGTACTATAATGGTAACTGAACTTTGTTAAAAAATAAAATAGTAATTAAAACTTTAAATATTACAAAATGACAATTAAACTTTATGTTTTGTTACATAATGGTAACTCGGAGTTAAGTAATTGTCGTAACTGTTATGAAACTTTGTATAATAGCACATTTAATCTTCTATATTTACAAAATCAATCAATATAATCATAATTCAAAATAAATAAATTTAGCCCTCGTTATTTACACATTCTTTCAATTTGGTCCTATTTATAATTAAAAATAGGGTAAACTACATCGGTGACCACCAAACTATTTGGGGATACCTATTTTGACCACCGAACTAGACAACTCATCAATCAGACCACCAAACTTATTAGATTGACCTATTTTGACCACCGCCGTTAAAAAACTAACGAATGAGTGACGTGGCAGTTAACGAAAATTTGTAAAATTACATATTTGGTCCATGTTATTTACCTATTATACCAATTTGATCCTAATTTTAATTTAACTAATTAAAATTAACCAACCAACCAGAGGACAACACATGTCACTATCTTTTTTATTTTTAATTTATTATTTAGTTTAACATATTCAATTAACCAAGCGGATGGTGATACAGGTCAGCATCTGATTGGACCTAATCAAATAAAGAAAATAAAATGGGAAGCATTACAAGCAATGGGGATCAAACCCACAACCAAAAGCAAAAAAGGCTTAAGCCACAACAACTGAGCTAACTCCAATTATATTATATAATATGATAACATATTTTATTAAGGGATTACTTCATACACATGAAAATGCTATATCCGTTTTAGAAATTAGAAAACATTTTCTCAACTAAATGGATAAAAAACATAGTTTTTTACCTGGAGTGGGAAAGGTTTCAATGGTGAAATTCAGTTTAACCAATCTTAAACAAAAACATAGGAGGCCTTAAGCAAAAAAAACATGCATTGTGTAGTAAACAGGTCAAGCCAGTGCTTATGCAACAACCATGAAGAACACTTTTTGTCTTGAGTTCGTGTTAGTGCCAAATGTGTAATTTTATAATTTTTCGTTAACTGTTACGTGGGATAAAAATAAGAACAAAAAAAATGATCAATAGTGAAATTCGAAATACACCGTATAGCAAATCGTAAACGAACAAGCAACGTGAACACTCTCAAACTCAAACTGCAACACTGTTAATTTCCTAAAGCTCACTACAATCCCCACCCCTGCTGTAAACAAAAGAGGTCACAACTCTGCTTTTTATGCATGTTCATTGGTCTCATGCCTCCTATATTTTTGTTTAAGATTGGTTAAACTGAATTTCACCATTGAAACCTTTCCCACTCCAGGTAAAAAACTATGCTTTTTATCCATTTAGTTGAGAAAATGTTTTCCAGTTTCTAAAATTGATATAGCATTCTCATGTATCTGAATGCTGGGATGGGCTTTGATTTTGTGCATTGAAGCGATAATCCCTTTAATAAAATATGTTATCATTTCATATTGTATAAATGGAGTTAGCCTAGTGGTTGTGGCTTAAGCCTTCTTTGCTCTTGGTTGTAGGTTTGATTCCCTTTACTTGCAAATTGCAATGCCTCTTATTTTATTTCATTTATTTGATTAGGTCCAATTAGATGGTGACACGTGTCACCATCCGGTTGGTTAATTAAATCTATTAAATTAAATAAATTAAAATTAAAAAAGATGGTGACACATGTCGTCCTTTGGTTGTTTTGTTAATTTTAATTAGTTAAATTAAAATTAGGATCAAATTGATATAATAGGTAAATAATAGGGACCAAATGTATAATTTTACAAATTTTTGTTAACTGTCACGTCACACGTCCGTTAATTTTTTAACGGCGTTGGTCAAAATAAGTCAATTTAATAAATTTGGTGATCTGATTGACGAGTTGTCTAGTTCAGTGATCAAAATAAATATTCTTAATTTGTTCAATGGTCACCGTTGTAGTTTACCCTTAAAAATAATATTAAATATTTAAATTTGCTCTAGATATTCTGACTGGGTTTACTCATATTTTTATCTTCCTCCCCGAACCTCACTCCTTTTTTCTCCCTCTACTCCCTTCTTGTTCCGTGGTTTTGTAATGATAATGAAAGAGAGCAGACACATTTTACTTTCGAAATTAATCATGTTAATAGTGTCCGAAAAAGTTTTGGTTAAAAACAGGGAAAGTGTGGTCTATTCAAGTATGGTTTTGTCAACTGAAAGAATTATTTGATTCAACATTTTGCTAAATGGATTGGCACAGGGGGAGCAAGTGGGCTTGGCATGGCCACAGCTGAGGAAGAAATGTTTTTATAAACTAAGGCTTAGTTTAGGCTTGAGGTTGGAAACCAGTTTTTGGAGGTAAATTCGGTATAAACGTTCGTTTTAGAGAAGTTGAAAAATTCAGCTTCTATGAACGCTCGTTTAAAATATTAAATTTAAATTGCAAACGCCAGTTGAAGATCAAATCAAAAATTGTTTAGCATTGAGATTAAGGCCAACCGTTAGAAACAATAGTCGCAACAAAAAAACGAGGCCTAAATCTCTAATACAGGAACTTGAAATTTAATCACGGAACAACAAGGGAGTAGGGGGAGACAAAGGGGTTGGGGTTGGGTTGGGGGAGGAAGATAAAAATATGAGTAAACCCACCCGGAATATTTAGGCAAATTTAAATATTTAATATTAATTCTAGTTATAAATAAGACCAAATTGAAAGAATGTATAAATAAAGAGGGTCAAATTTATTTAATTTTTTAAAAATTAGGACTAAATTGATTGAATATGTAAATATAGAGGACTAAATATGTTATTATACAAAATTTTATAACAAGTCATGTTAAATACTTAACGGCCGAGTTATCATTTTGTAACAAACATAAAATTTAATTGTCATTTATAACATTTAAAAATTTAATTACCATTTTATTTTTAACAAATTTCAATACTTCACCCAATTTTAAAATATAAAGTGAGAAAATAGTGTATTAGGAAAAAAATAGGGTAAATTTCACCGGAGGTCTCTTTTGTATCATGTTCTATTTTGATCACTCATTTTGAAAAAAAAATTATTTTTGCTACTTATGTTTTTGATCTGTTTTATTTTAGTCACTGTGCCGTTAACACCTGTTAGTTTAATGATTTGACATGTTAGTTAAAAGGGTTAATTTCTAATTTGACTCTGTAAACTTAAAAAATATATTAATTTGAGCCCTAAACTCTCTCAACCTCACTTATTTTTATCTCACAATGTCGCTGCTCCAGCCACCTTCTTTGATAGATGATGACTCCAACCACCTCTATCTCCTTCTCCTTCTTTCCACCCTTTCCTCCTCCTTTGCTATTTGTTAACTGGTATTGATACTACATCTGTTTCAAATAGGAGCTTGTGAAACTGAGAGTGAATTTTCTAGGCACATTAACAGTTTAAAGATTACTCATTCGCAACATAAATAGTAAAAAGCATGCTGGTTGCATGATGAACCATAGAAAATATGAATTCATTGTAAAACTGCAATTAGAACCAAGACTAATTGTTTGCATACCAATCAATATTCTTTTTGTGTATGTATGTGCATATGCAAATGCATGTTTTCATCAAGCATGAGAGAACCAGGATAACTTTCAAGACTGACAAAAGAAAAGTCATTTTGACTGGAAGCAGCTCAGGTTTAGAAGGAAAATGAAGAAGCCATAAATAACTTCACAAGGGATACGAGAAAAATAACCTTAATTTCAGAACATGATATCCTTCTCTAAAAGAAAACTCCATGGCATCCACAATCGAACATATTAAGCATTCTTTCATTTCAACAAATTTAAATATATATATATATATCATATATTTGGTTATCAAAAAGCCGATTTGTTCTTCTCTCAAAGGAAGAAAGAACAAAAAACATCAAATCGATCCAGTTTGGCTTAAAATGATTGAGTCATGGTGTCCTCTCATTTAAAAAGAAATATTAATTATCATAAACAAATCAAACTGATGAA
The DNA here is from genome assembly GCA_030270665.1 of Hibiscus trionum. Taxonomy (NCBI): domain Eukaryota; kingdom Viridiplantae; phylum Streptophyta; class Magnoliopsida; order Malvales; family Malvaceae; genus Hibiscus; species Hibiscus trionum. The sequence continues at coordinate 4,783,076 of BSYR01000012.1, forward strand.
CATACATGCCATTAAACTAGCAATACTATCAGATTATTCTGTTTTTATTGTTATTAGGTAGTTATTAAGATGTTAGATTACAGCCTGTATTTTCTTTATTGTTTCTTTATTTTCTTTTATATTATATAAAGACATATTGTATTTTATTTTAGACTTACTTTTGATAAAATAAATGAATAATAAACGCTTTACTTTTCCTCTTGAAACGTCACAGTGTATTCAGCCCTAATCCCTAATTTTGTTCACTTCTCCTAAATCCCTTTCGTTCGTCTTCTTCAACCGTTCGACTAAATCTTTCAATCTTTCAAACTTCAATCGAATCAAAGTATCTTGATTCTATCATGGTATCAGTAGACTCTGTTTCTCGCTCTCGATCGTCCGATGATGCGAGTTCTTTTCGGAATGATGATCCGACAGATGATTTCTATATTCATCCTAATGAGAACCCTGCCCTAGTTCTCACCTCTGCTTTGCTCGACGGCTCCAACTATCATACCTGGGATCGATCGATGAAGATGAGCCTCATCTCCAAAAACAAATTCGGGTTCGTCGACGGCAGTATCAAAGAACCTCGTTCAAGTGATCCTAAGCACAACGCGTGGATTAAGTGCAATAATTTAGTCCTTTCTTGGCTTCAGCGTGCAATTTCGCCGGAGATCGGTCAGAGTGTTCTTTGGGTTGACAGCGCTTTCGATTTGTGGACGGATCTTTACGATCGATTTCATCAAGGAGACCTGGTTCGTATCTCAGACCTGATGCAAGAATTTTTTTCTTTACAGCAAGGTAATCTCTCGGTCACTAGTTTTCATACTTAGTTAAAGGTTATATGGGATGAGTTGTGTAATTTGCGGCCTTTATCCGACTGTGATTGTTTTGCCATTAAGTATCGAAGGCAAGATTTTTTTATTCGTTTCTTGCGTGGTTTGAATGATAACTTTGCTGTTCCTAAGTCTCAGTTGCTCATGATGAAGCCCTTTCCTAAAATAAATGAGGTGTTTGTTGTTGTTCTTCAGCATGAGCGTTCTATAGCCTCCGTTTCTCATAATGAGTCAAATATTTTACTGGTAGATAAGTTTCGGAATAACTCTGATAGTCCTAAGAATGATAATAGATATTCTGGTGCTAAGAAATTTTATAATGGTTCTGCTAGTAAGAGGCCTATGTGTACTTATTGTGGTTTGGCTGGGCATACGGTTGATAAATGCTACCGTAAATATGGTTTTCCTCCAGGGTATAGGAATAGAAATCAGGCTCTTAGGGCTAATTGTGTTGCTGTTCCTAATTTTGATAATTCTGGTTCTGCTCATGGTGTTTTTAATGATAATCTTGTGAATGCTCATGGTTCTATTGCTCATGGTCATGTGAATGCTGGTTCTGGTTCTAATGGTTCTGGTAGTCATAGCTTTACTAAGGAGTAATTTGATAGTATTCTTAGTCTTCTGCAAGAAAGGAATAATTCTGGAAATCCTGGTACTATTGGTTCTGATTCCAAGGTGAACATGCTTACTGCTTCTTTTGATAATAATCCTTCTATGAACACAAGTATTATTCTAAATTCCACTCTTCAGTGTTCTAAGTGTTCTAAGTCTTTAGTCAAAAAGCATGTTTTTAATTCTTGGGTTATTGACTCTGGTGCAACAAATCATATTGCCTATTCTTTAGATTTATTTTCTAGTTATCATGTTATAAAAGGTAAATGTGTTAAGTTGCCAAACAATGAAACTGTTCAAGTTTCTCACATTGGTACTGTTAAGATAAATCCTTCCTTAACATTGTACAATGTTTTACACATTCCTAGTTTTGGTTTTAATTTAATATCTGTTTCTCAGTTAACTAAATTCTCTTCTGCTTGTCTGGTTTTTGACTCTGGTTTTTGTTACATACAAGATGTTCCTCTTTTGAAGATGATTGGTTCAGCTAGAGAGGTACAAGGCTTGTATGTGCTGGAGGCTCCAGGTGTTTCTTCTCTTATTTCAGATTCTGTTTATAATAATACCGTGTCTTCATCATTAGTTCTTTGGCATTCTAGGATAGGTCATCCTTCATCTCAAAGGATGAAGTCTTTTTCTGCTTTACATTCTTCTATACCTACTAGTAATCTGTTGGATTGTGATGTGTGTCATTTGTCAAAGCATAAACGATTACCTTTTTCCAATTAGTGACTCTGTTTTTGCTTCCTTATTTGATCTTGTGCATATGGATGTATGGGGACCATTTCCTGTGAAAAGTACTTATGGTCATTCATTCTTTCTTACTGTGGTTGATGATAAGAACATATTTGTTTGAGCTTATCCTATGATTTATAAATCTGAAGTTAGGTCTTTAGTTGAGAATTTTTGCAATATGGTGGAAAGACAATTTAATATGAATATAAAATGCATTAAAACTGATAATGCAAGAGAATTTGATATGACTTCTTTTTATGCTAGCAAAGGCATCATCCATCAAACTCTTGTACTTATACACCTAAACAAAACATCATAGTTGAGAGAAAACATCAGCATATTCTAACTGTTGCTAGAGCATTAATATTTCAAGCTCATTTGCCTTTGGATTTCTGGGTGGACTGTATTTTACATTCTATTTTTCTTATCAACATCACACCTACCCATGTCCTTCAAGGAAAAACTCCTTTTGAATTGTTGTTTGATAAGCAACCTCAACTAGATAATTTGAAAGTATTTGGTTATCTTGCTTATGCTTTAGTTTTACCAAAGCCAAAAACAAAGCTGCATTAGGGATGGCAACGGGGCGGGGCGGGGCGGGTTTTTGGCCGCCCCGAACCCGCCTCGACCTATAAAATACTATACCCGACCCCGCCCCGCCACGAATTAAAATATTAATTTACCCGCCCCGACCCGCCCCGATACAATAACCCTTAAACCCGACCCCGCCCCGACCCGCCCCGAAAAATTAAAAAAAAATCTTCGTCGACGGTAAATGTTAGATTCGACCAATCTTCCACCACAATCACAAATTATGATTTCAAGGGACTTCAAACTTATATAAAAAAATAAAATAAAACCAATTTTAAATTATCCACGTGTTAAACTACATATTTAAAAGATTAAACTTGAATCATTGACCGTTAGAATCGAATATATTAAAACTTGAACAACATCTAACAAAATTTTACAAAATGTACGAACCAAAACAAAAACAAAAAATAGCTTAAAACACATAAAAGTGTTTAAATATAACAATATTTTTTTATAAATATAATAAAAATATATATAAAAATATAAAAATATACCGGGGCGGGGCGGGGCGGGGAATTTCTGGCAAATACCCGAACCCGCCCCGCCCCGACTTCATGCTTTTCCCGCCCCGCCCCGCCCCGATCCCCGAAATTTTAGAAAAAATACCTGGTCGGGTCGGGTCGGGGCACCTCGGGTCGGGTCGGGACCGGGTATTTTTGCCATCCCTAAGCTGCATCCTAGAGCTACTAAATGCGTGTTTCTTGGTTTTCCTAAAAATATAAAGGGTTATAGGCTTTTTGATTTAGAAAAGAAAAATGTTTTTGTCTCTCGAGATGTTTCTTTTTCAGAAAATATTTTTCCTTTTAAAAGTTCAGATTCTTGTCCTAATTTTACAAGAATTCTTCCTTCTTGTGATAACAGTCACCTTTATGATCCTTTCATATCTTCTTTTGAAAATTCTACTAGAAGGATTAGTGTCAATAATCATATTCCTATTTCTGCTGATGATAATTCTTCTGCTATTCATAGTACCATTCCCCTTTCCACTGCTAACAATTTTTCTGATATTAATAGTAATATTGATCCTGTTGTTGATGATAACAATCTTTCTGCTGAATATCCTTCTATTGATATTCAGCCTTCTAATGTTCATAGTGACATTCATCCTGCTGTTGATGATCATTCTCTGAATCATGTTTCTTGTAAAAATTCTTCTCATGACAGATCCAATTCTGTTATCCCAGCAGAACAAGATGATAATTCTGGTACTGTTTTTCCTCCTGTAGCTTCTAGGTCAACTAGGCAGATTCGTATGCCACAGAAATTCAATGATTACCATGTTTCTTTGCCTAAAAATAGAACATCTCCTCATACTGTTGCTCAAGTTTTTTCATATGATAAAATATCTTCTCAGCATCAGACTTATATTAATAATGTTGACATTTTAAAAGAACCTAAGAATTATAAACATGCTATTTTACATGATTGTTGGAAAAATGCAATGAATGAGGAGATTAATGCTCTAGAGTTAAATCATACTTGGGATCTTGTTCCTTTACCTCCTGGAAAACAAGCTATAGGTTGCAAATGGGTCTATAAAACTAAACTTAGGTCTGATGGTACTTTGGAAAGGTATAAGGCTAGACTTGTAGCAAAGGGGTATACTCAGCAACATGTAGTTGATTTTCTTGATACTTTCAGTCCTGTAGCTAAACTTACTACTATTAGGACTTTAATTGATGTTTCTGCTGCCAAAAACTGGTTCTTACATTAATTGGGCATCAATAATACTTTCTTACATGGTTTTTTGGATGAAGATGTTTATATGCAATTACCACATGGTTTTAGTAGTCCTCAATCTGACTTGGTTTGTAAACTTAATAAAAGTTTATATGGATTAAAACAAGCAAGTAGGCAATGGAATGAGAGGTTGATTATTTCTTTGTTAGAAAAAGGTTTTAAACAAGCTTCTTCTGATAATTCTTTATTTGTTAAAGGTTAAAATGACAATTTTATTGCCTTGGCTGTTTATGTTGATGATATTGTCCTTGCTAGTCCAAATATTTCTGAAATTCAGTCTGTCAAGTCTTTTCTTCATACTACTTTTAAAATAAAGGATTTAGGTGACTTAAATTTTTTTCTTGGTCTTGAGATTGCAAGATCTTCTAAAGAATTTAACCTTTCTCAAAGAAAATATACTTTGGATTCACTAACTGATTCTGGTTTTTTAGAGTCAAAACCAGTAAGAACTCTTATTGTACCTAATCTAAAAATTTCTAAAAGTAATGGTTCTCCCTTGCATGATATTACTGCCTATAGAAGATTTGTAGAAAAGTTGTTGTACCTTACTCACACTCGGCCTGATATTTCCTTTGCTGTTCAACAGTTATCTCAATATGTTTCTGCTCCTACAGATGTACATTTAACTGCTGTTCATCGTGTTCTTCGGTATTTGAAAGGATCACCAGGACAAGGCATATTTTTCCCTACTTCTAATTCTTTCGATTTAAATGCTTTTTCAGATTCTGATTGGGCTTCTTGCCCTGATTCTAGAAAATCAATTACTGGTTTTTGTGTGTTTTTAGGAAAAGCTTTAATATCCTGGAAATCTAAAAAACAACCAACAATTTCCCGATCTTCTAGTGAGGCAGAATATAGAGCTTTAGCATCAGTCACTTGTGAATTACAGTGGCTCAATTTTCTTTTATCTGATTTACAAATTCGTTCTTCTATTGCAAATGTTTTTTGTGACAACTTATCTACTATCAAAATTGCAGAAAATTCTGTTTTTCATGGAAGGACTAAGCTTATCGAGATTGATTGTCATCTTGTTCGAGAAAAAGTTCAAAAAAGACTCATTCAACTTCTGCCTGTTTCCAGTAGCAACCAACTTGCTGATTGCTTCACAAAGGCTCTTCATCCTTCATCTTTTTCAGTTTCTATGTCCAAGTTAGGCATACAAAATGTGTATGCTCCAACTTGAGGAGGGTATCAGATTATTCTGTTTTTATTGTTATTAGGTAGTTATTAAGAAGTTAGATTATAGCCTGTATTTTCTTTATTGTTTCTTTATTTTCTTTTATATTATATAAAGACATATTGTATTTTATTTTAGACTTACTTTTGATAAAATAAATGAATAATAAACGCTTTACTTTTCCTCTTGAAACGTCACAATGTATTCAGCCCTAATCCCCAATTTTGTTCACTTCTCCGAAATCCCTTTCGTTCGTCTTCTTCAACCGTTCGACTAAATCTTTCAATCTTTCAAACTTCAGTCGAATCAAAGTATCTTGATTCTATCATGGTATCAGTAGACTCTGTTTCTCGCTCTCGATCGTCCGATGATGCGAGTTCTTTTCGGAATGATGATCCGACAGATGATTTCTATATTCATCCTAATGAGAACCCTGCCCTAGTTCTCACCTCTGCTTTGCTCGACGGCTCCATCTATCATACCTGGTATCGATCGATGAAGATGAGCCTCATCTCCAAAAACAAATTTGGGTTCGTCGACGGCAGTATCAAAGAACCTCGTTCAAGTGATCCTAAGCACAACGCGTGGATTAGGTGCAATAACTTAGTCCTTTCTTAGCTTCAGCGTGCGATTTCGCCGGAGATCGGTCAGAGTGTTCTTTGGGTTGATAGCGCTTCCGATTTGTGGACGGATCTTTACGATCGATTTCATCAAGGAGACCTGGTTCGTATCTCAGACTTAATGCAAGAATTTTTTTCTTTATAGCAAGGTAATCTCTCGGTCACTAGTTTTCATACTTAGTTAAAGATTATATGGGATGAGTTGTGTAATTTGCGACCTTTATCCGACTGTGATTGTTTTGCCATTAAGTATCGAAGGCAAGATTTTGTTATTCGTTTCTTGCGTGGTTTGAATGATAACTTTGCTGTTCCTAAGTCTCAGTTGCTCATGATGAAGCCCTTTCCTAAAATAAATGAGGTGTTTGCTGTTGTTCTTCAGCATGAGCGTTCTATAACCTCTGTTTCTCATAATGAGTCAAATATTTTACTGGTAGATAGGTTTCGGAATAACTCTGATAGTCCTAAGAATGATAATAGATATTCTGGTGCTAAGAAATTTTATAATGGTTCTGCTAGTAAGAGGCCTATGTGTACTTATTGTGGTTTGGCTGGGCATACGGTTGATAAATGCTACCGTAAATATGGTTTTCCTCTAGGGTATAGGAATAGAAATCAGGCTCTTAGGGCTAATTGTGTTGCTGTTCCTAATTTTGATAATTCTGGTTCTGCTCATGGTGTTTTTAATGATAATCTTGTGAATGCTCATGGTTCTATTGCTCATGGTCATGTGAATGCTGGTTCTGGTTCTAATGGTTCTGGTAGTCATAGCTTTACTAAGGAGTAATTTGATAGTATTCTTAGTCTTCTGCAAGAAAGGAATAATTCTGGAAATCCTGGTACTATTGGTTCTGATTCCAAGGTGAACATGCTTACTGCTTCTTTTGATAATAATCCTTCTATGAACACAAGTATTATTTTAAATTCCACTCTTCAGTGTTCTAAGTGTTCTAAGTCTTTAGTCAAAAAGCATGTTTCTAATTCTTGGGTTATTGACTCTGGTGCAACAAATCATATTGCATATTCTTTAGATTTATTTTCTAGTTATCATGTTATAAAAGGTAAATGTGTTAAGTTGCCAAACAATGAAACTGTTCAAGTTTCTCACATTGGTACTGTTAAGATAAATCTTTCCTTAACATTGTACAATGTTTTACACATTCCTAGTTTTGGTTTTAATTTAATATCTGTTTCTCAGTTAACTAAATCCTCTTCTGCTTGTCTGGTTTTTGACTCTGGTTTTTGTTACATACATGATGTTCCTCTTTTGAAGATGATTGGTTCAGCTAGAGAGGTACAAGGCTTGTATGTACTGGAGGCTCCAGGTGTTTCTTTTCCTATTTCAGATTCTGTTTATAATAATACTGTGTCTTCATCATTAGTTCTTTGGCATTCTAGGCTAGGTCATCCTTCATCTCAAAGGATGAAGTCTTTTCCTGCTTTACATTCTTCTATACCTACTAGTAATCTGTTGGATTGTGATGTGTGTCATTTGTCAAAGCACAAACGATTGGCTTTTCCAATAAGTGACTCTGTTTTTGCTTCCTTATTTGATCTTGTGCATATGGATGTATGAGGACCATTTTCTGTGAAAAGTACTTATGGTCATTCATTCTTTCTTACTGTGGTTGATGATAAGAACAGATTTGTTTGGGCTTATCCTATGATTTATAAATCTAAAGTTAGGTCTTTAGTTGAAAATTTTTAGAATATGGTGGAAAGACAATTTAATATGAATATAAAATACATTAAAACTGATAATGCAAGAGAATTTGATATGACTTCTTTCTATGCTAGCAAAGGCATCATCCATCAAAATTCTTATACTTATACACCTCAACAAAACATCATAGTTGAGAGAAAACATCAGCATATTTTAACTGTTGCTAGAGCATTAAGAATTCAAGCTCATTTGCCTTTGGATTTCTGGGTGGACTGTATTTTACATTATGTTTTTCTTATCAACATCACACCTACCCCTGTCCTTCAAGGAAAAACTTCTTTTGAATTGTTGTTTGATAAGCAACCTCAACTAGATAATTTGAAAGTATTTGGTTGTCTTGCTTATGCTTTAGTTTTACCAAAGCTAAAAACAAAGCTGCATCCTAGAGCTACTAAATGCGTGTTTCTTGGTTTTCCTAAAAATATAAAGGGTTATAGGCTTTTTGATTTAGAAAAGAAAAATGTTTTTGTCTCTCGAGATGTTTCTTTTTCAGAAAATATTTTTCCTTTTGAAAGCTCAGATTCTTGTCCTAATTTTACAAGAATTCTTCCTTCTTGTGATAACAGTCACCTTGATGATCCTTTCATATCTTCTTTTGAAAATTCTACTAGAAAGATTAGTGTCAGTAATCATATTCCTATTTCTGCTGATGATAATTCTTCTGCTATTCATAGTACCATCCCCCTTTCTACTGCTAACAATTTTTCTGATATTAATAGTAATATTGATCCTGCTGTTGATGATAACAATCTTTCTGCTGAATATCCTTCTATTAATATTCAGCCTTCTAATGTTCATAGTGACATTCATCCTGCTGTTGATGATCATTCTCTGGATCATGTTTCTTGTAAAAATTCTTCTCATGACAGATCCAATTCTGTTATCCCAGCAGAACAAGATGATAATTCTGGTACTGTTTTTCCTCATGTTACTTCTAGGTCAACTAGGCAGATTCGTATGCCACAGAAATTCAATGATTACCATGTTTCTTTGCCTAAAAATAGAACATCTCCTCATACTGTTGCTCAGGTTTTTTCATATGATAAAATATCTTCTCAGCATCAGACTTATATTAATAATATTGACATTTTAAAAGAACCTAAGAATTATAAACATGCTATTTTACATGATTGTTGGAAAAATGCAATGAATGAGGAGATTAGTGCTCTAGAGTTAAATCATACTTGGGATCTTGTTCCTTTACCTCCTGGAAAACAAGCTATAGGTTGCAAATGAGTCTATAAAACTAAACTTAGGTCTGATGGTACTTTGGAAAGGTATAAGGCTAGACTTGTAGCAAAGGGGTATACTCAGCAACATGGAGTTGATTTTCTTGATACTTTCAGTCCTGTAGCTAAACTTACTACTATTAGGACTTTAATTGCTGTTTCTGCTGCCAAAAACTGGTTCTTACATCAATTGGACATCAATAATGCTTTCTTACATGATTTTTTGGATGAAGATGTTTATATGCAATTACCACCTGGTTTTAGTAGTCCTCAATCTGACTTGGTTTATAAACTTAATAAAAGTTTATATGGATTAAAACAAGCAAGTAGGCAATGGAATGAGAGGTTGACTATTTCTTTGTTAGAAAAAGGTTTTAAACAAGCTTCTTTTGATAATACTTTATTTGTTAAAGGTCAAAATGACAATTTTATTGCCTTGGCTGTTTATGTTGATGATATTGTCCTTGCTAGTCCAAATATTTCTGAAATTCAGCCTGTCAAGTCTTTTCTTCATACTACTTTTAAAATAAAAGATTTAGGTGACTTAAATTTTTTTCTTGGTCTTGAGATTGCAAGATCTTCTAAATGAATTAACCTTTCTCAAAGAAAATATACTTTGGATTCACTAACTGATTCTGGTTTTTTAGAGTCAAAACCAGTCAATACTCCTATTGTACCTAATCTAAAAATTTCTAAAACTGATGGTTCTCCCTTGCATGATATTACTGCCTATAGAAGATTCGTAGAAAAGTTATTGTACCTTACTCACACTCGGCCTGATATTTCCTTTGCTGTTCAACAGCTATCTCAATATGTTTCTGCTCCTACAGATGTACATTTAACTGCTGTTCATCGTGTTCTTCGGTATTTGAAAGGATCACCAGGACAAGGCATATTTTTCCCTACTTCTAATTCTTTCGATTTAAATGCTTTTTCAGATTCTGATTGGGCTTCTTGCCCTGATTCTAGAAAATCAACTACTGGTTTTTGTGTGTTTTTAGGAAAAGCTTTAATATCCTGGAAATCTAAAAAACAACCAACAGTTTCCCGATCTTCTAGTGAGGCAGAATATAGAGCTTTAGCATCAGTCACTTGTGAATTACAGTGGCTCAATTTTCTTTTATCTGATTTACAAATTCGTCCTTCTATTACAAATGTTTTTTGTGACAACTTATCTACTATCAAAATTGCAGAAAATTCTGTTTTTCATGGAAGGACTAAGCTTATCGAGATTGATTGTCATCTTGTTCGAGAAACAGTTCAAAAAAGACTCATTCAACTTCTGCCTGTTTCCAGTAGCAACCAACTTGCTGATTGCTTCACAAAGGCTCTTCATCCTTCATCTTTTTCAGTTTCTATGTCCAAGTTAGGCATACAAAATGTGTATGCTCCAACTTGAGGAGGGTATCAGATTATTCTGTTTTTATTGTTATTAGGTAGTTATTAAGAAGTTAGATTATAGCCTGTATTTTCTTTATTGTTTCTTTATTTTCTTTTATATTATATAAAGACATATTGTATTTTATTTTAGACTTACTTTTGATAAAATAAATGAATAATAAACGCTTTACTTTTCCTTTTGAAACGTCACAGTGTATTCAGCCTTAATCCCCAATTTTGTTCACTTCTCTTAAATCCCTTTCGTTCGTCTTCTTCAACCGTTCGACTAAATCTTTCAATCTTTCAAATTCAATCGAATCAAAGTATCTTGATTCTATCAAATACACCATAAGAAAATAAGAGCTTTTCTCCAGTTAGAGTTCCAATTTTGACTGCTGGTTCTTTTGCAGCAAATACACCATGTTGTAACATTAATAATTATATGAGCAACCAGAAGTGTTGCTGAAGCAATTAAGCCAAGACCAAGTGCAGGACTCCGGGGATATGAACATTGTGTATTGGAGACAAACTTAACTTACGAAGCCTATATGAGAAAAAAAAAAGAACTGGACGTCATAAGAATTCCAGAAAGCTCATGACTGAGTAAATCTAATACATGGAACAATAGTAGCATGTTAGTTACATTATCGGTTTAACAAGCTCCTATTTGAAACAGATGCAGAAAATTCATCCCAGCAGGTATTTCAGATAAAATATATGAACCGAATATCTATTGCTTATTGTGGGGTGGAGAAAGGAGGAGGAAAGAAGGAGAAGGAGATAGAGGTGGTCGGAGCATCACTTACGGAAGAAGGTGGCCGAAGCAACGAATATTGTGGGATAAGAGTTAGGCTGAAAGAATTTAAGGGTATTAATATTTTTTTTAAAGTTTAGGGTCAAATTAAAAATTAACCCTTTTGACTAATGTGTTACGTCATTAAACTAACGGGGTTAACGAAGTGACCAAAATAAAACAGATAAAAAGCGTAAGTGATGAAAATATTTTTTTTCAAAATAGGTGATCAAAATAAAATAAGGTCCAAATAAAAGAGACTTTTGGTAAAATTACCCATATATATATATCGAAAGTTGAAGGAGTGCAACAATTGTGGGAGTCTGGGAGAGCGTTTTCTGAACTAAAATTTTACTTTTCTGTGGTGTCTTCTTAACATTTGCAGGAATCTGTGCAATTTATTAAAATGTGATCTTAATTTATAATTACTAGGAGATATATATTTTTTATAAATTATTCTAATACAAAAAATATTATTAGATTATCTTTTTAAGTAAAAAAAATTGACTTATAAATATATAAAAATCAAACATTTTCACATAAAAAATGTCATTTTTTTGTATGTTTTAAGTTTTAGATTATTGTTATATATATACACATAACTATATATGTAAATTTATAATTTTTTAAATATTTAATTTAATTTAATTTAAATTCTCTATTTTTGGGCCTCCCTATTAGGTACATGTGCGGTCGCTTTTATTCTGTCTGTTCAGAACTCCACTGCAAGCTTATGAAATTAAATGATAACGAGTAGATGGTATTCAGTAGTGAGTATACATAAATTTGTTTGTAGTTTGTCCCAGTCTTTCCATTTTGACTTGGTTTTCGATCTGGTCAAACTAGAGGGAATTTGGTGGGATCATAGGCCATGGAATCTCCATAATCCAATGAAAAACTACATCCATGATCAACGTGAGAGTACAGATCAAGATGATCAACATTCAGAAGTATACCCAGCAACTGATCTTTTTGCTTCTGCAGTTCCAATACTCGAGCATTCGTCGATTCGAGCTGCACTTTAAGTTCTTGCACCATCTTCTGCAGTTGAAAAATGGTCCCCGCGCTGCCATAAACAGGGTCTCTCATCCGCGCTTTCGCCTCGTACACTAGCGCTTTCGCTGCATCCTCCCTGTTCCTTTCCTCCACCATCTGTTATCCAAAACTCATAACCAATAAAACATCTATTTCATTCGTACATGCAACTAATAAATGTACTAGTACAACCAACCTGAATCATTTTGATAACATTGCTGGCACCGAAAACCTTGTGCACCCCGGCAAACTTCTCGGGCTCATCGCCCGGGAAATACGGGGCGAGAATGCAATGAACGTCGCATCGCCTGCGAAGCATCTTACAAGCGGCGCAGGGTTGATGGGTCCTGGCCCTTGCCGGGGTAGTTTCGATTTTGAAAGCCATTGTCGAGAACTACATGTTGTGAACCAAAGTCTATATAAGGAAAAGGACAAGTGTGGGAAGTCAAGAATGGTGATAAAAAAAAGGAAAAATCAAATGTTAGTGGTGGGAAGTTGGGGAGGCGGCCACTTAAAGACAGGATTAGGATAATGGTGTTGTTAGGACTTATTAGGACAGTGGACCTAACAACAATGGCATTAGTTGGGTTTTTTCTCACGAAACAAACAATGGTTTGTCACCGTCTCACGGAATATAACATTGTTGACTTCCACTTCCAGGACAAATAATACCCAAATTTGATTTCTATAAGGTTAATAAGATTCAAATGCCGAGTTGTTGGCGTGGATAATGTAGGAGCCAAGGGCCCAAAGCCATTAGTTTATAAACAGCACACAAATTGGATAATTCAGAACTAAAAAGCAATGGCCCGGCCCCCCCAGTGCCCCGCGCTCCGCCGCTTAACAGAATCACCAAATAAAAAGGGGAAGAATTTACTAATCGATCAAACTAAAGATAACCCAAAAGATTTGATCAAACAAGGCGATGGAAAGCAGCGGCAGTTTCATGACATGCGACAAGCTAGATCGCGTGGCTAGCTGGGTGGGCGCTAACATGGCGTCTGCATTTTTTGCTTCATTGGAGCGGTGTTCCTGTATTAACCTCAGCACCACAGATTTCGATGACGAAGAGGAAGCCAAGGACCGCCCTCTCATGTCCATCAAGCCCGTCATCCACGACGAGCCCCAATCTTTTCCTGAACCACTCGCTGGGACCGCCGATAAGCTCGGCGTTTGATTCTTTCGTCTTCTAGGGTTTGTTTCTTACGCTTCTCTACTTTTCCCCTTTTTCCCGTTGTGTAAATGTCAAGAATGTTTCTGGGTGTTTACTTTGGTTTTATAATCCTCTCATCCTTTTCAGTGCAAGTTTTGGAAAGTTCCCATTATTACCCTTCTTTTTGATTGGATGCATCATATTATTGTGATTGCAGTGAAATTATGGGTTTTAAGATTTTTGTTATTTACTCTGCAAACTACTCAAAATAGCAAGAACAGATTAAGAATAAAATTAAGACCAGATAAAGAAGAAAAGCTCCTTAATACGACCCACCACAGTTGCATCAGCTTATCTCTAAAATAACCATTTTGCATAAGCAGAGGCATCAATTTCAATGATGAACTCTTGATTGAAATCAGGAAGAGCAAGAACAGGAGCTGAAGTCATGGTTGCCTTAAGTTTCTTCATTGCATCTTCAGTTTCATCATTTCAACACCAATCATTTTTCTTTAATAAACCAGTAAGTGGCTTTGCTATACCTCCATAGCCACGAATGAATCTTCTATAGTAACTAGATAGGCTAAGAAAGCCTCTCAACTCCTTGATGTTCTCAGGAGCAGGCCACTCCAGAACATATTTCACTTTTTCTTTTTTCGAGATGGTATACCTCATAAAGTTCATTTCTGTGGCCCCAAATGTACATTTGCTATGCTTGGCATATAATTTATGCTGCTTAAGTATCTCCAATACTTCCCTCAGATGCTCCTTTCAACTCTCACCAATATATCTTCAAGAAAAAATAAAACTGTTTTTCTCAACAGAGCCTTGAAAACATAGTTCATTAGGCCTTGAAAAGTTGCAGGGGCGTTTGTCAGTCCAAAGGGCATCACTAGAAATTTATAGTGACCCTCATGTGTCCTAAAGGCAATTTTGTGAATGTCTTGACTCTTTCATTCGAATCTAGTGATATCCTGATCTTAAATCAAGCTTTGAAAAGAATTTGGTTGCACCCAATTCATCAAACAGTTCTTCAATTATGAGTATGGAAGATCAAGGTAAGATTGTTGAGCTGCTTATAGTCTACACAAATTCTCCACGCTCTATCTTTTTTTTCACCATCACAATGGGAGAAGCAAAAGAACTATCTCTGATGATTCCAGTTTGTAACATGTCATGTATAATCTTTTTAATCTTATCTTTTTGTACTGCTGAATACCTATATGGCCTAATCTTCACCACAACTTGCTTATTCTGTAAAACAATATTGTGATCATGACCTCTAATAGGAGGTAGTCCCTTACTTCAACTGAATTTCTACTGTTGCAAGTCCAGAGGCATGTCTCCTTACTTCAACTGAATTTTTACTTGGGATGTAACGGTTAACAAAGACATTCCAAGAGTAGTTCTAGTACCTTTTAAAATTCTGGAGTCATTATTATCTCCCAAAATTTGAGTAGGGCCAGGTACTAATCCCATTAAACACACATTCTGACTAGCAACCTTGAAAGTCATAGATAACTTGGAGAAGTCCAACTAAATTGAGCCAAGAGTAGCTAACCACTGAACACCCCAAACCACATCTTATTCCTTCAAAGGCATAATTAAAAAATCTATGCAGAAAGGTTGTCATTGAGATTCCCAGTCCATTTCTCTACAAAGTCCATGAGTATGCAACGAACCACCATCAACAATGGTGACTTTTTAATTGATGATGTTGCTCAACATATAATCCACTAGCCTTCACCACCCCCAAACTAAGGAAGTTATAGGTACTTCTTGAGTCAATCAAGGCCACCAAAGTCAGTTTTCTAATTGTTACATGCACTTTCATAGTGTCACACCCCGTAGAGCCCCATATTGCTTGCAACGAAAGTATTAAAATTTCAAGATGGCCACCTTCCACCATCTCAGGCTCAAGTTTGTCCTCACAGTCCACAAACTCTTCTTGCTCTCTCTCCCCATCAATCCCCTACATCAACAGTTGATATAATTGAGATTGTGTGCGCTTATGACCAGGAACAAACTTAGCAGGGCACCAAAAACAAAGGCCTTTGCGTCTCCTCACCTCTCATCTATCTCAGCAGAAGATAGCTTCCCTGGGCCATTTTTAGTTGCATGTATACCCCTTTTAGGAATTGAAACTACAGAATTACTTTGAACTGAACTCCTAGAGGGAAAAAGAGGTGTAGCAGTTCCTGCAGAACTCCTGGAGGTAGGAGATGATCCAGATCTGCTAAATGTGGAAAGTGGAACATGGGTAAAAGACAGATTGGAAATAGGAGTTCTCAGTGATGAAGTGTAGCTTTTCTTAGGGTTTAGAAAGGTTATCTGCTCAAAATGCAAAGTCAACCTAAAAGTATCTAACAAGACCTTAGGTTGAAAAATCCTAATATATTGGCCTATCTCCCACTTCAGATTCTTAATAAAAATATTAATAGCATAATCATCAGCAAGCTGCATTTGGTTCAATAGACTTACAAAATCACAATAGTATTGATTGACAGAGGATGTTTGCTTGAGATTTACTAGCTCACCCATTGGATCTTCCAGTCCCTCGGGCGAATCTGTCTTTCATCAGCTTCAAATAGAAGTCCCAAGTAAGATTGTTGATGCCAGCATGGTTTGTCACCACAAAATGATGCCACTGAAGTGCCTTATCTTCCAAAAACCCAACATTTCCAATTTCACATTTGCATTGTTAGGAACGTTTTCAGCCGAGAAGAATTGCTCTAATTTTGTCCACCAACCCTTAAAATTGGACCCATCAAAACTAGGACATTTAAGAGGGTAAAACTGTGTATTGGATTCTCCCTCAATAACTGTTAAGTGCGCATAAGTTTTATATTTATACCCTAGTTTAGCTCCATTATTGTTGTTCTTAAGTATAGTTTAGGTTGCATTTATTAGATAAACATACATAACATAGCATAAATTAGATAATCTACCTTGTTTGATGAATTTAGTTGATTTTATACATATGATACTGCTCAAGTGCATTTTCTCTCTGTGCGTAAGTACCTACCCAGGCAGATGCCGCCGAGGCAGCAAAGAGGGCAGATGAAGAGAAAGCTGGGAGCTGAAGGAGGAAGTTGTTGGAGCATCAGGAGAGCTGATCGAGGAGGAAAGAACCAGAATGTAAAGTGTGAAATTAAAATTGATTTTGATATAACACCTAGACTTATGGATTAATTTGCAAAACAATAATTTTTTAAGTACTCTTCAAAGTCTCATTATTGACAAGTCTTTTTGAACCAAACTATATCTCAGGACAAATCTTTCTTAAATGATAAAAATCTTCTAAGTTTTTCTATGTATTTTCAAGCCAAACTTCATTAAAACGCCTAGGCGTATCGGTACCTTTAGGCGTATCAGTACGATTTTTAAGGGGCGTATCGATACGAAATTTACTCACCGAAATCCCAACTTTGGTTTTGATAAAAAATGTATCGGTACGAATACTTAGCGTATCGGTACGGTATAACGGTCATTTAAATTTTGGGATACCAACTAACTCACAAGCCAACGGTCGAAAATTAAATGCAAAGATTTTGCAAAGATAAGCAAATCGTATCGATACGGTTGTAGTGCGTATCGGTACGGTATCATTTAAAGTGCTACCCAGATGAATCGTATTGATACGAGGTAATATTGTATCGGTACGCTATGGTCTATTAAAATTTTAGTGACTAAAAATCGTATCGATACGCCTAAGGGTATCGATATGCCTGGGCGTTTTAGTGAAGTTTGGCTTGAAAATACATAGAAAAACTTAAGATTTTTATCATTTAAGGAAGATTTGTCTTGAGATATAGTTTGGTTCAAAAAGACTTGTCAATAGTGAGACTTTGAAGAGTACTTAAAAATTTATTATTTTACAAATTAGTTCATAAGTCTAGGTGTTATATCAAAATTAATTTTGGTTTTACAATCTTCACCTTTTTGATTTAACAAAACCACATAAATTTTAAGTTTTTGAAGCTTTTGAAAAGCTTTCTTCCCCTTAATTTAAGATGGATTTTCAAAATCAATTTTAAGTTTTCAAAAAAATGGCTATATAATCCTTCTCCCTTTTTGTTAGATCAAACATAAGCACAAGGATAATAACAACAATAATATGATAAACTTCAAAGCAAACTTCAAATTAAAAACAACATAATAGTCCAAACTTAGATCCTAAAACATAAATAAAAGACATAAAGTACAAAACATAGGTGCAAAAGCTAAAGAAACTAAATGACATGAGATGATATGCAAAAAGCTACTCGTTCCCATCATCATCATCTTCTTCGTCCTCTTCATCCTCATCGTCTCGAGTAGGTTGATTCCTCCTATTTTGGTTAAGCCAAGCACCATGGAAGGCGGTGAGAGAGACATCCATGGAGTTTTGTTGAAGAGCGATGGTTTTCATTTGATCCTCCAACGATGTGAAACGAGTGTCAAAACCCTTGACTTGATCTTCCAAAGAAGTGAACCGAGTGTTAGTGGCGGCAAACTCGGCTTCCATGTTTGTGAACTTCTCATTGAGGAATGTTATTAGGTTGTCCATGGAGAAAGACGCAATCGTAGCTCGTTGAGAGCTTGAAGGAGCATGTGGAACATCAACCGAATTATCTTGTTAAGGAGCATGAGGGACACGAACCCATTCATTGTTAACATAGGAGAAATGAGCACGAGATAGGTAACGTTCATCGATAGGTTGGCCAAGGGGTTTGGGAAAATCGTGTGAACAATCAATTTCAAGGGAATGGAATAGGAAACTCAACGCCGTAGAATAGTAAAAGGATTTAACTTGGTCGGTGTAACGGTGTTGAACGAGATAGACAAGGTCGACAAACATAATTTGACAAAGGTTTGGACGTTGACCCTCCCTAAAGCACCTAAGCCAAAAATCGACTTGACGAATTGTGGAAATTTTTTCTCCCGATGGACGCAAAAACCAAGTAATGATAAGATGAAGGACACAGTCCTGAGCATTTAAGACTTTGACGGAACCTAAGGGACCTTGACCTAAGGACTTTTCATCATCAATTCCTTCGTTTTTAAAACCAAAAGCCTTGCAAAGAACATCTTGATCAATTTTAATGGTTTTGCCCATTATGTAGGACTCGATTGCAATGACATGTTCTCTAGCCTCATCATGAATACATATAGCATTTGAAAAGAAGATGATGACCAAGTTCCTATAGAGAATGGGAGGAAGATTTAAAAAGTTGATAAATTTCCATTGCCTAATCAAAGTAAGGTATTGAAATTTAAAATAGATAGAGTTTAAAAACGGTAGAGACACGACACGTTCTTCCCTAAGAGTGAAACCTTGAAAGAGTTTGTAACGAGATATATCCGAAGGGTTAAGAAAACTACATTAGAGAATATAAGGGAGATTTGGTTTAGGGTTACCATCTTCGTCATCAATAGGATCAGGAGTGGCAAGGTGACGTCTTTTTCTTCTTTTTCGGAGCTTCCAAATACTTGTCTTCAATGATGTCCCAAACCTCATAGTCTTAAGACTTGATGAAGAATTTCATGATATTTGCCCATTGGAAGTATGCTTCTCCTTCGAAGAGCGGAGGACACGAGATAGAGCGGTCTTCTTCAAATCTTGCCATTTTCTTGAACGATGGACTTCGAGCAAATGATATTTACTCTCGGATGTTAGCCTTTCAATGGAGACGAGGCTCTGATACCAATTTTTGGGTTTATAACATGCTCGAATCGATCACCAAAATCATCAAGGAGGGTCGTAAATGTTTGGTGGTTGAATTGGCTAAAATCGAAATAAAGGTAGACAAGTGACACAATGATTTTAGAGTGGTTCGGGCTATTAACTAAGCACATACATCCACTACTTAGCACACCACTAAGGATTTCTCAATTCACTGAACAATGAATTCGTCCCCTTTTACCGGTTTAGGAGGAAACTGTTACAACCCTATCTTTTGAACTTGGCTAAGATAAAACCAACTCTAATTTTTCTCTCAAGGCTAAATTAGAACCTCTCTTTTTACAAGGGATTTGTTTGGTAAACTTAATACCTCACAGGGTAGGTGTTTACACAAATTTAAGATCACACGAGAACAAAGAATTTACAATTAAGCTATCTCTAAAGACTATGTACAAGAGAATAGTAAAATAAAGATTTAGACTCTAATTCTCTTGACTATATTACTAGGATGTTGTCTCTAACCATCTTCATGTGTTCTAGCCTTCCTTTTATTGATTGAAATGAACTTATGGTCGTTACTAGCCGTTAGGGATAGTTTAGAGCCGTTGGAGACTGATTTCCATGTAAAATTTTCATCTCTAGTGCCTTCAATATCGATACTCGTATGGGCGTATCGATACAGTTATTTCTATAATAGGACCGTATCGATACACCCACACGAGTATCGATATCGAAGGTACCAAAAGTGGAAATTTTACATAGAAATTAGTCTTCAATGGCTCCAAACTATCCCTAACGGCTAGTAACGACCATAAGCTCATATCGGTATCGTTACTAGCCTCTCTCAATTTTGGTTTCACCTTGATCCGTATCGATACCACCATTTCCAGTAAGCAAAACCCAGATGCAAGGCTAGTGGTATCGAAACCACCTTGCTGGTATCGAAACCAGCTTGACTTTTTTCAACCTCCAACGGCTATTTTCATAATATGATCGTATCGATACGCCCACACGAGTATCGATACCGAAGGCACCAAAAGTGGAAATTTTACATGGAAATCAGTCTCCAACGGCTCCAAACTATCCCTAACGGCCATAAGCTCATTTCAATCAATAAAAGGAAGGCTAGAACACATGAAGATGGTTAGAGACAACATCCAAGCAATATGGTCAAGAGATTTAGAGTCTAAATCTTTATTTTACTATTCTCTTGTACATAGTCTTTAGAGAGAGCTTAATTTTAAATCTTTTGTTCTCGCGTGAGCTTAAATTTGTGTAAACACCCACCCTGTGAGGTATTAAGCTTACCAAACAAATCCTTTGTAAAAGGAGAGGTTATAGTTTAGCCTTGAGAGAAAAATTAGAATTGGTTCTATCTTAGCCAAGTCCAAAAGATAGGGTTGTAACGGTTTCCTCCTAAACCAGTAAAATGGGACAAATTCATTGTTCAGTGAATTGAGAAATATTTAGTGGTGTGCTAAGGTAGTGGATGTAGGTGCTTAGTTAATAGCCTGAACCACTCTAAAATTATTGTGTCACTTATCTACCTTTATTTCGATTTTAGCCAATTCAACCACCAAACATTTACGACCCTCCTTGATGATTTTGGTGATCGATTCGAGCATGTTATAAACCCAAAAATTGGTATCAGAGCCTCCTCTCCATCAAAGGACTAACATCCGAAAGTAAATATCATTTGCTTAAAGTCCACCGTTCAAGAAAATGGCAAGATTTGAAGAAGGCCGCTCTATCTTGTGTCCTCCGCTCTTCGAAGGAGAAGCATACTTCCAATGGGCAAATATCATGAAATTCTTCATCAAGTCTCAAGACTATGAGGTTTGAGACATCATTGAAGACAAGTATTTGGAAGCTCCAAAAAAGAAGAAAAAGACGTCACTTTGCCACTTCTGATCCTATTGATGACGAAGAGGGTAACCCTAAACTAAATCTCCCTTATATTCCCCAATATAGTTTTTCTAACCCTTCGAATATGTCTCGTTACAAACTCTTTTATGGTTTCACTCTTACGGAAGAACATTTTGTGTCTCTACCGTTTTTAAACTATACCCGTTTTAAATTTCAATACATCCCTTTGATTATACATGAAAATTTATAACTTTTTAAATCTTCCTCCCATTCTTTATAGGAACTTGGTCAGCATCTTCTTTTCAAATGCTATATGTAATTATGATGAGGCTAGAGAACATGTCATCGAGTCCTATATAATGGGCAAAACCATTAAAATTGATCAAGATGTTCTTTGCAAGGTTTTTGATTTTGAAAACGAAGGAATTGATGATGAAAAGTCCTTAAGTCAATATCCTTTAGATTCCGTCAAAGTCTTAAATGCTCAGAACCGTGTCCTTCATCTTATCATTACTTGGTTTTTGCGTCCATCGAGAGGGAAATTTTCCACAATTCGTCAAGTCGATGATTTTTGGCTTAGGTGCTTTAGGGAGGGTCAACGTCCAAACCTTTGTCAAATTATGTTTGCCGATCTTGTCTATCTCGTTCAACACCGTCACACCGACCAAGTCAAATCTTTTTACTATTCTACGACGTTGAGTTTTCTATTCCATTCCCTTGAAATTGGTTGTTCATATAATTTTCCCGAACCCCTTGGCCAACCAATCGATGAACGTTCCCTATCTCGTGCTCATTTCTCCTATGTTAACAATGAATGAGTTCGTGTCTCTCATGCTCCTCAACAAGATGATCCGGTTGATGCTCCACAGGCTCCTTCAAGCTTTCAACGAGCTCCGATTGCGTCTTCCTCCATGGACAACCTAATGACATTCCTCAATGAGAAGTTCACAAACATGGAAGCCGGGTTTGCTGCCATTAACACTCGGTTCACTTCTTTGGAAGATCAAGTCAAGGGCTTTGACACTCGTTTCACATTGTTAAAGGATCAAATGAAAGTCACCGCTCTTCAAAAAAACTTCATGGATGTCTCTCTCACCGCCTTCTATGGTGCTTGGCTTAACCAAAATAGGAGAAATCAACCTACTTGAGACGATGAGGATGAAGAGGACGAAGAAGATGATGATGATGGGGACGAGTAGCTTTTTGCATATCATCTCATGTCATTTAGTTTCTTTAGATTTTGCACCTATGTTTAGTATTTTATGCCTTTTATTTATGTTTTAGGATCTAAGTTTGGACTATTATGTTGCTTTTAATTTGAAGTTTGCTTTGAAGTTTATCATATTATTGTTGCTATTATCCTTGTGCTTATGTTTGATCTAACAAAAAGGGGGAGAAGGATTATAGAGCCAATTTTTTTGAAAACTTAAAATTGATTTTGAAAATCCATCTTAAATTAAGGGGGAGAAAGCTTTTCAAAAGTTTCAAAAACTTAAAAATTTATATGTGGTTTTGTTATATAAAAAATGGGGAGATTGTCAAACCAAAATTGATTTTGATATAACACCTAGACTTATGGACTAATTTGCAAAACAATAAATTTTTAAGTACTCTTCAAAGTCTCACTATTGACAAGTCTTTTTGAACCAAATTATATCTCAAGACAAATCTTTCTTAAATGATAAAAATCTTCTAAGTTTTTCTATGTATTTTCAAGTTAAACTTCACTAAAACGCCCAAGCGTATCGATACGGTTTTTAGTCATTAAATTTTAATAGACCATAACGTACCGATACAATATTACCCTATATCGATACGATATTCTTCTGGGCAACACTTCAAATGATATCGTACCGATACACACTGCAACCGTATCGATACGATTTGCTTATCTTTGCATTTAATTTTCGATCGTTGGCTTGTCAGTTAATTGGTATCTCAAAATTTAAATGATCGTTATACCGTACTGATACGCTTTTTATCAAAACCAAAGTTGGGATTCCAGTGAGAAAATTTCGTATCGATACGCCCTTTCGTATCGATATGCCCCTTAAAAACCATACTGATACGCCCTCTAAGCATATCGATACGCGCTATTTTCAGTCACAACGTCTCTTTCTTCTTTGAGACAGGTACCGATACGCCCCGAGCCGTACCGATATGGTAGGCAGCTGAGTTGCATTTATTGCGGGAAATTGTATCCCAACGGCTCTATTGATGATCTCAACTACCCAAACGGCTAGAATTCAATGCAAGGGTATAAAAACAAGTCTTAGTTGAACTAGCAACAACTATTGAACCTACAAGCAACATCAAAGTACTCAAATCCAAACTTTGTACCTTTAGAGTCAAATTCTTATACTCAACTCTTGTATTCTCATTGTAATATTTTATTGGGAGTTTGGAGAGTGTGAAATTGTAATTGGGTAAACAATCATCTTTGAGAGGAACTTTTAGAGTTTACAAAATACTTTTCTTTGTAAAAGTGAGTGGATTAAGCTTTGGGTAGAAAGCTTAATTAAATTGTAAGGTTCCCTCATCATCCAAGAAAAGGGGAAGAATTCAAGTAGTGAATTGGTTGAAAATCCTTATTGAGAAGTAAGGTAGTGGATGTAGAGTTCGGTTGGAAAACTTGAACCACTCTAATTGCCTTGTGTCACATTTTAAATTTTCTATATTTTCTTCCACCAAAATTTTTATCGCCAATTCACCCCCTCTTGGCCATTTGCAATTGTGTGATCAACTCAACATAAAGCTGTGTCAACCCCTGCACACCAGTTCATATCCCCGTCGAGGCAGTCAACTACTTGCCGTCGAGGCAGCACTTCAAGGAAGACTAGAAAAATACAAAGTGGTATGCGATAGAAAGAGCTCATCAAGCCCGATTTTTAGAGACCATTTGCACGTGCATCGGAGCCTAGTAGACAAAGAAAAGCTGGGTCAAAGTAAAATTGGAGAAAAGTCAAACGGGAATTTAGGAAGATTTAATGATCTTTTAATGAGTTGTAATTATATTCTAACTAGTATTCCTTCCCTAAACCGACTTAGGCCTAGGTTCCTCCCCTATATATATGTAATCGACTTGAAGGAGAGAACAAAATTGAGATTTGAGAGAATCTCCTTCTTGTCGAAACTTTAGTGCCGTTCAAACCCCCACCATGTTCTAAACCTTCCCTTGGGCTAAGGGTTGGTTGCGTAATAGTTGTGAGAGTCTTGTTGTATTCGTTTAAGATTTTAGTTTTACAATAATATTTAAGGTTTGTTTACTCTTGGTTCTTCATTGTCGCAATCTTTATCGGGAGAGAAGAGGGCTTCAATCCATTTGTTCAATATCGAGAGAGTTAAACTCACGAAACGAGTAAACACACTTTTATCCAACCATAGGGTAAAGCTACTTCGACTTAGGGATAAGTTAAGAAGTTCAGCGGCTAAAAGAGGATCCACAATCGGTTGGTGTTCGCCCTTAGATTCACGCCGGAAGGTATCATCCAAGACGTGTTCGCCAATAGTACTTTAAGCTTCGGAAGAAGAGGGAGTCATAGAAGGGAGCCTTGTCGAACCTTGAATCATCGCTTAACTGTCCAGGCAGTCACTTGCTCTCTGCCGAGGCGGGCGCCTGCCGAGGCATAGTCGTGGGCGACTGTTGAAAGTTGTTAAGTTGATATGCAAAACTGTGCCGAGACAGTACATCACTTCTCCACACTACGAAACATCCAACACCGGCCCATTCTCTCACTCCGATTTCTCAATTTACTTACTTGTTTTAGTTTTAGCTTCAAATAAACCAACTCCTAATATCTATGTTTTTACTTTACTTATGCAGAAAAGTGAACTCAAAAAAGCTGTCGCAATCCCTATGGAGACGATATCTTAAATACTATAACTTGGCACCGTGTACACTTGCACGCTAAATTTGCGCATCACTTTTGCACGCGACAATAACCACATCATCGTCCTTACGGTTTGAAGTTGCTATCGACGGCTGTGCTTACAGCTTTGTAACACTCGACGATGAAGCGCCCATCAATACTTTCGAAGTCGACAGGTTACCCACCAATTTTTCTAGCAAAACCCTTAATTCTCGCACTTCCGAGCGAATGTCTTGAACTTTTTCAATCAGAGTTTACTCAATTTTATCTTTCAATTGTTTCCCCAATTCTTTAAAATCAGACTGCATTTTCGCTAGTTCATGTTGAGAATGAGTTTGAACACCGTCAATCATAGTTAGGAGTAGAGGCTCTGATACCTTTGATGCTCACAAATACTCAAAATAGCAAGAATAAATTAAGAATGAGATTAAGACTAGATGAAGAAGAAGAGAGGAAAAGCTTTCATTCACAGAAAAAGGGATAAGACCAAAGAAAACATTCTCAAAAACCAGAATACCCTAGCTAAGGATAAACCCCCCCTTAATACGACCCACCACAACTACGTCAGCTTATCTCTAAAACAAAAAAAAAACAAACTTAAATGAAACGACATCATTTTTACAAAAAGAAATAAAAGATTGATAACAACTAAATTTGAGATTTTAAGATTTTTGAAGTCTCAATTTTTCTATTAAGCTAAGATCGCCATAGAAATCTCTTTTGAACGAGTGTGTAGATCAGTTGTGCATCTCTTCCAATTTTATAACCCCATAAAAGTTACTTACTCATATGGTTTGAAGCAATACAATTTAGGATATCTTGCAATTCAATCCTAGTATTGTTTCTTAGTCTTTGGGGATTTATGAGACATGAGGATGTAATTTAAATGCAGTAGAATTTATTCAACAATGATGTAACCCCCTAAACTCGACCCAAGGGTTATGGGCCGAATCTAAGAAGTTAGATTGAAAACGTAACCCTCAGGTAATTTATTTATTAGGTTTCTGGAAATTAATACTCAAAATATTAATTTAAAACAGTGTCGTTTATCATTGAAATTTTTGTCTCGAAAACGCAGTCGTATATATAAGATAATCCAAAACAGAGTAGGAAAAATATCACATTAAAATCCCCATGCATGCTAAACAGTTTCAAAATCCCAAATAAAAGTAAAAATAATCGAGTTTACATAAAACCCCAAATAATAAAATAATCGCAATAAAACCGAAATAAAACTGGAAACTAAGAATATCCATACTAAAACAATAGTAAATCTGATAATTGTGGTCCTCCAAGTACCGAACTCCTATGTCTGAGAATCTGAAATAGAAGCTAAGGGGGGAGTCAGCTATTAACTTCAGTGTGTCTCTAAGGTGCGAAAATCAGAGTACCTCATGTATCATACAATCACAAATCAAATCAGCAGACAATCAAATACGCAGATATGCATGTCACGATGCACCTAACTCTATGTTATGTACCCGTCTACATCACCGTCCGAAGAGTAAGGTTCCCCTGAACCACTCTCTACATCGTCACCATCCGAAGTGGAACCCAGCCCGAATGGTGGAACCACTGATCCGAAGTGGAATTCAGCCCGAAGGATGAAACCACTGAACTTCCGCCGTACATATCCCACCAGAATGATATGACATGAATGTTCCGATTTCAATCCGAATGCAACATCATTAGTCCGAAAAATGCATGAGCATTTAATCCGATAATTAACTATTCAGATTCCAATGTATGATGTTTAACAGAATGACATACAACATATCACATAGTCCAGATCACAACATATCACATAGCCCATATCACAACATATCACATAGTCCAGATCACAACATATTTTACAGTCAAACATCACATAGCAACAACATATTTCACAGTCAAACATCACACAACATCAACACATATAGTATAGCACAAGCAGAGAACACACCTTAGCCCAAGCAAACTCAACCTACTGAATGATGCGCTTTCCACGGTTGTAAGTACTAGGTCCAACTGTATCGGTACCTATGAGATTAATTTATATATTAACAATATTATCACTATGCCACCAAACTAAATCTAAAGCACTAATCTGAATATTTTAAGACTTATATGATTTGTACTATTGTTCTCCAAATCAATTGAAGAAACGATTAAATTAAACGATTCGAGTATAGCCAGTTGGACAAATATGCATATGTGTTGGGAAACGAATTAGAATATAAGTGTATGTATATATGTGTGTATATATACAGACTTGATTTTATAAGTTTACATATTATATTAAACAAATCAATGTTGCTGTTAAAAAGAAGTGAAAGAAAAATATGTCTTACCTTGCTTTGAAACACAAAGTCAGGCGATTTGGTGGAAAATAAAAACGTTGACTTGAGTGTGGTGCAAAGGAGGAAACAAATTTATTTTCAAGGGGCAGAAGGCTTTAGGCGCTGATTCCAGCAAAAAGTTTTAGGGTTTCTATCAAAAATAAAATGAGGGGAATCGGGTCTTGCCTTATATATATTTGTGAATAAACGAGTATGCATATATTTTATTATTAAAATAAAATAGCACATAGTAATAAAAATAGAATTAAAACACTTTAAATCAAATGATGAGATCGTTAATTAAGGATGAAAAAGTTCCAACAAAAATTAAATTAGTTAAAACTACGACTTTAACCTTAAAATTCAAATTCCTTAAAAATTAGTCATGCGTTCAAAAATTTCAGATCTAAAATTAAGATTTTTCCACAATTTGATTTTTTTTCTAAATTAAAAATTAGGGTTTTTAATTAGGAAGAAAATTCAGGGTTTACAACTCTCCCACCCTTAAAAGAAATTTCTTCCTCGAAATTTTCAAACTTAGCGACATATCCTTGAAAATACAAATATTCTGGTAAAAACTTCTTAGATAATTTTTGATGGAGTATAGATGATAGCAGAGCATTTGTAAACACACTTTTGATCTCAAATTAACAAGGACAAGTATGGTCATGATCATTTGTTTGATTAACTGAAGTTCATGTCCTTATTAGAGTTCGGTTATGATCATCTTCATAGGTTACTCGAAAGAAGGTATAACTAGGATTTGCGAATTTCAGAAGTATCTTTGACGATATCGCAAGGTGGAACATGTTATAAGAAATTCTATGTCTAAAGCAGCACTCACTAACTAACGAGTACCATTCCTCTTATTCTGGATCTAGATGAAACATACTCAAATATAAAGCTCCTACAAGGTGACATACTTGACTATCTACATAAGGCAATAACCTAGAGCTAGATTCGGTACTGGAGTCTCGGAGTTAAAACACGTAGGAAAAATAAGGTAAAAAAATCACATAATATCGTAGTATATTTTTCAAAAAAAAACTCATT
Organism: Hibiscus trionum; assembly: GCA_030270665.1. NCBI lineage: Eukaryota > Viridiplantae > Streptophyta > Magnoliopsida > Malvales > Malvaceae > Hibiscus > Hibiscus trionum. The sequence continues at coordinate 4,811,453 of BSYR01000012.1, forward strand.
TATCCCAAAATACTTTAGATGCATGCAGAAGCTGAAAATATTTTGAAAATAACTGTTGTGAGCCTCACAGTCCGAGGGTTGAACTTAGCTCTGATACCACTAAATGTAACCCCCTGAACTCGACCCAAGGGTTATGGGTCGAATCTAAGAAGTTAGATTGAAAACGTAACCCTCAGGTAATTTATTTATTAGGTTTCCGGAAATTAATACTCAAAATATTAATTTAAAACAGTGTCGTTTATCATTGAAATTTTTGTCTCGAAAACGCAGTCGTATATATAAGATAATCCAAAACAAAGTAGGAAAAATATCACATTAAAATCCCCATGCATGCTAAACAGTTTCAAAATCCCAAATAAAAGTAAAAATAATCGAGTTTACATAAAACCCCAAATAATAAAATAATCGCAATAAAACCGAAATAAAACTGGAAACTAAGAATATCCATACTAAAACAATAGTAAATCTGATAATTGTGGTCCTCCAAGTACCGAACTCCTATGTCTGAGAATATGAAATAGAAGCTAAGGGGGGAGTCAGCTATTAAGCTCAGTGTGTCTCTAAGGTGCGAAAATCAGAGTACCTCATGTATCATACAATCACATTTCAAATCAGCAGACAATCAAATACGCAGATATGCATGTCACGATGCACCTAACTCTATGTCATGTACCCGTCTACATCACCGTCCGAAGAGTAAGGTTCCCCTGAACCACTCTCTACATCGTCACCATCCGAAGTGGAACCCAGCCCGAAGGGTGGAACCACTGATCCGAAGTGGAATTCAGCCCGAAGGATGAAACCACTGAACTTCCGCTGTACATATCCCACCAGAATGATATGACATGAATGTTCCGATTTCAATCCGAATGCAACATCATTAGTCCGAAAATGCGTGAGCATTTAATCCGATAATTAACTATTCAGATTCCAATGTATGATGTTTAACAGAATGACATACAACATATCACATAGTCCAGATCACAACATATCACATAGCCCATATCACAACATATCACATAGTCCAGATCACAACATATTTTACAGTCAAACATCACATAGCAACAACATATTTCACAGTCAAACATCACACAACATCAACACATATAGTATAGCACAAGCAGAGAACACACCTTAGCCCAAGCAAACTCAACCTACTGAATGATGCGCTTTCCACGGTTGTAAGTACTAGGTCCAACTGTATCGGTACCTATGAGATTAATTTATATATTAACAATATTATCACTATGCCACCAAACTAAATCTAAAGCACTAATCTGAATATTTTAAGACTTATATGATTTGTACTATTGTTCTCCAAATCAATTGAAGAAACGATTAAATTAAACGATTCGAGTATAGCCAGTTGGACAAATATGCATATGTGTTGGGAAACGAATTAGAATATAAGTGTATGTATATATGTGTGTATATGTACAGACTTGATTTTATAAGTTTACATATTATATTAAACAAATCAATGTTGCTGTTAAAAAGAAGTGAAAGAAAAATATGTCTTACCTTGCTTTGAGACACAAAGTCAGGCGATTTGGTGGAAAATAAAAACGTTGACTTGAGTGTGGTGCAAAGGAGGAAACAAATGTATTTTCAAGGGGCAGAAGGCTTTAGGCGCTGATTCCAGCAAAAAGTTTTAGGGTTTCTATCAAAAATAAAATGAGGGGAATCGGGTCTTGCCTTATATATATTTGTGAATAAACGAGTATGCATATATTTTATTATTAAAATAAAATAGCACATAGTAATAAAAATATAATTAAAACACTTTAAATCAAATGATGAGATCGTTAATTAAGGATGAAAAAGTTCCAACAAAAATTAAATTAGTTAAAACTACGACTTTAACCTTAAAATTCAAATTCCTTAAAAATTAGTCATGCGTTCAAAAATTTCAGATCTAAAATTAAGATTTTTCCACAATTCGATTTTTTTTCTAAATTAAAAATTTGGGTTTTTAATTAGGAGGAAAATTCAGGGTGTTTGGTTTTAGAGAATGTAGTCTGTTTCATTTTCATTTTCTTGGAATATAAAAAACGACGAATAAAACATGTTTGTTTGGAAAAGTAGAAAATGGTTTTTAGAAAATGAAAACAAAAATAAGTGAAAATTTGAAAACATATATATTTTTTAATTTTAACCTCATTTTAATCAGGGTTCGAATCATTCTAATGTCATTTTTCTAAAACTTTAATTTATTTATTCATATTTTATTTATTATTATTATTATATTTTATTTCAATTATTTAATAATTTTTTCATTTCTATTTTAAAAAGCTTTAAACCAAACACATTTTTACTATTTTCATTTTTGAAAATAACTTTCCATCTTTATTAACCAAAACATATTTTCTAACTTTTAGAAAATTGAAAATTGAAAATTATTTTTTAAAAATGAAAACTGAAAACAAAACCAGAAAATATTTTCTAAAACCAAACAGACCCTTATATTGAACATAAATTTGATTCTTAGACTTTTATTATCTTTTTATTTAGGAAAAAAACTTTGATACACAAGTCTGCATATTTACACTATAAAACTTAAATCATAAATTTCTAACCTTGAACTTTAAAAATCTAATCTTTAAACTCTAAACTATATACCCTAAATTTTAAACCCTTAAACTTTAAACACTAAACTAAAACCCTAAAATTAAAAGACTTATAAATACTATGTGTATCATTTTTTTGGGAAAACTACCCCAGTGACCACCAAACTATTGTCGTCGACCTGTTTTGACCACCCAACTAAAAAAATTCAAAATTTGATCACCCAATTATTTAAATAGACATATTTTGACCACCGGCCGTTAAAATATAACAAAAAGGTGATGTGACCATTAAAGTGAAATTTGTATAATTACACATTTGGTCCTTATTAGTTACCTATTATATTAATTTAGTCATAATTTTAATTTAAATAAATAAATTAAAGGTAAAATTCAAGAACAAAAGGCAATTGCTTTACATGGGTTTGAAACCAAAACCTTATGTGTGAAATCTAGGGATGTAAAAACAGGTAATCGGATGGGTTTCAGGTCGGGTAAAATGGGTACAGGTCATTTCAGGTCATTTTTCTGTTTTGACTCGACTCGGGTCGGGTGCGGGTCCATTTCAGGTCGGGTCCATTTCAGGTCGGGTCCATTTCAGATCGAGTCCATTTCAGGTCGGATCCATTTCAGGTCGGGTTCATTTCAGGTCGGGTCAAAACGGGTCGGGTCCGAAGCAGATAATTGACAGGTTAATTCGGGTTCGGATACACTTCAGGTCGGGGCCATTTCAGGTCGGGTCCATTTCAGGTCGGGTCTGTTTCAGGTCGGGCCCGTTTCAGGTCGGGTCCATTTCAGGTCGGGTCCGTTTCAGGTCGGTTGCATTTCAGGTCGGGTGCATTTCAGGTCGGGTAATTTTAGGTCGGGTAGTTTCAGGTCGGGTAATTCAGGTCGAAGTATTTTCAGGATTGAAATTTGTATTGAGTTCGGTACAACCGTATAAGTAGTCGATAGACTTTAGGTTGGCCTTCGTCAATCGTTATTGATTTGGAGTTAATTATTTAAAGTCATATCAAATTAAAATTATAAAACATTGAATTAATTAAAAAATAATGAAAAGGGGTCAATTTGAACTGAAAAGGGGTCAATTTGGATTAAAAATAAAGTTTCACGGATTATAATGAACAAAAATATAAAATTAAATTTATAAAACATTAGACAAATTTAAAAGAAAACAATGAAAAGAGGTCGATTTGGAATAAAAATAAAATTTTGGGGACTGTAATGAACAAAAATATCAAATTAAAAGTATAAAAATTAGAGTAATTAAAAAACAATATGTAGATGTCAATTTAGAATAAAAATAAAGTTTTAGAGTCTAGAATGAACAAAATTTCAAATTAAAATTATAAAACATGATGAATTAAAATATATATATATATGGGTCAATATGGAATTAAAATAAAGTTAAGGGACTACAATGAAGAAAATATCAAATTAAAATAATAAAACATTGGACAAATTAAAAAAAATAAATGTGGGTCAATTTGGAATAAAAATAAAATTTTGGGGACTGTAATGAACAAAAATATCAAATTAAAAGTATAAAAATTAGAGTAATTAAAAAACAATATGTAGATGTCAATTTAGAATAAAAATAAAGTTTTAGAGTCTAGAATGAACAAAATTTCAAATTAAAATAATAAAACATTTGGAATTAAAAATAAGTGTGGGTCAATTTGGAATTAAACTAAAGTTTAGGGGACTAGAATGAACAAAATATCAAATTAAAATTATAAAACATCGGACTAATTAAAATAAAGTTAAGAGACTAAAATGAACAAAAATATCAAATTAAAATTATAAAACATCGGACTAATTAAAAAAATAAAAAGTGGTCAATTTGGAATACAAATACAGTTTAGGGACTAAAATGAACAAAATGTCAAAGCAAAATTATATATTATTGGACTAATTAAAAAACAATTAGTATATAGGGGTCAATTTGGAATAGAAATGAAGTTTTAAGGGCTATAATGAACAGAAATATCAAATTAAAATTATAAAATATTAGACGATTGAGGGTTTAGGTTTTAGGGAAAATTTATTAATGGTTTAGGGTTCATACATTGATAGATACATATATACCTGCATACATTATGGTTTAGGGTTTATGGTGCAGGGTTTAGGGAAATTCATCAAGGGTTTAGGGTTCATACATAGATAACTACACACATACTTACACACATTAGGGTTTAGTGTTTAGGGTTTATATTTTTAGGGTTTAAGGTTTCGGGTTAAGAGAAAATTCATTAAGAGTTTAGGGTTCATACATTGATATGTACATACATACATACATTTTAGTCACAATATTAGGCACTAGAATGAACAAAAATATCATCAAATGTTTTATATCTAAAATATTGGAGTAAATTACAAAAATTAAAAATTAATAAGGGTAACTTTATGTGAAAAATAAAATTTTAGAGAATAAAATGAATAAAAATATCACCATATTAAAAATGAATAAAATTTATATCTACAGATATATATATACACATATACATATAAATATACATATACATATATTATGATATATATATATTGTTATAATTAATTAATTATATATATATATATACTAAAACACACATGTATACATACATACATACTAAAACACGTATATATGTATGTATTTAAGTTTTAGTATATATATATATATATATATATATATATATATGTATGTAAGTTTTAGTGTGGATATATTGTAATATATATATACTAGAACATACATATTTGTATGTATATATGTATACCCCTAAACAATACCCATAAACTTCAACCCTTAAATCTTATAATCACTAATAATTAGAGTACAAGCCTAGTCCCCTAATCCTTAAACTAATCTCATAATCCCAAATAATTAAGTTGACACATTTACCCTAAACCCCAAACATGAATATCTAAATCTTACAGGCACTATTCACTAATAATTAGAGTGCAAGTCTAATCACATAATCCCTAAACTAATCTCATAACCCCAAACAATCAACTTGACACATTTACCCCTAAACCCTAAACATAAACCCATAAATCTAACAAACAAAATAAATTGAAACATAAAAAGGACAAATCTAAAAATAAATTAAAACTAATTAGAGCCAAAATTACAAATGAATAAAATTATTAAATTTAATTACTTACCAAATCTTTATACGAGGACCAAATTAAATTTAAAGTAAACCAAAAAGTTTAATAGTTAATTAATTTATGAAGCATGGCCTAATTAAATGAAATTTAAAGAAACTAAACCAAAAGTTAGGACTAAAAAACACAAACTAAAATTCAAAAAACCTAAACCCTAACCATCTAATTAAGGAAGGACCTAAAGAATAATTAACCCCTAAATAAAAAAATCACACCTCCATACCCAATTTTATTTGATGTGGCGGCAAAATCTCCCCCCTCCCCCAATTTTGTCAGCAAAATCTCCCCCCGCCACACTTTGTTTTATTGGCGCCAAAAAATCCCCCTCCCTATAATTAATTTTCTATCAATCAAAAAAACTTTCCCCCATTAGTTCAAAAAAAACTTTCCCTAAACTAAAAAAAATATTTTTTTTATTGTTTTAATAGTTATAATTAAAAATTTTAATAAAATATTTTTTAAATTTAATGATCACAATTAATAAATTGATTTAAATTTTAAATAACTTGTTTTAAATTCATCCATCACAACTTATTAATTTGATAAAAAATTTAAAATTTAAATATTTTTAATAAAATAAATTTAAGTATGTTAATTCTTATTAAACTTCACAAATAATTTATATTGAACGAGTTAGTATTAAATTAATTTAATAAATTAATACTTTACATTTATCATCACTTTAAATTTATCAAATTGTAGATTTCTTCAACTATATATCAGGTAAATATCAAGTCAGATCAATATTAGTTCAGGTTAAAAAGAGGTCGGGTTCAAAGCAGGTCGGGTCAATTAACAGGTCGGGTTCAAAACAGGTCGGGTTCAAAACAGGTCGGGTTCAAAACAGGTTGGGTCCAAAACAGGTCGGGTTCAAAACAGGTCGGGTAATATCGGATCTCGGGTCAATTCAGTCGGGTAAAATCGGTTATCTGCCAGGTCGGCTTCGGGTTCGGGTTCGTTTCAGTCGGGCGCAGGTCGGGTTTCAGGTCCACAGTAACATGTCCAATTCGGGTTCGGGTCGTTTTCAGTCGGACGCAAGTCGGGTTCGGTCACTACAGTAACAGGTCAAATTCGGGTTCGGATCAACAACAGTCAGTTACAGATCGGGTTCGGGTCATCAAATCCTCAGGTCAAATCAGGTTCTGACTCGAGCAGGTTTCAGTCGGGTTTCCAGGTTCTTACTTGTTTTTACATCCCTAGTGAAATCTCATGACTTTACCACTTCACCAATTCACCAATCCATTCTTAATGATACAAATTGAACCAAATTTTATATATTTTCTTCCATCAATAGCCCCCTGGTTTTGACTATCAGCCCGTTTCCCACTTTTCTCCAGCTCGATTTTATCTTTACAATTTATTCAATTTCGTTGGAATTCTGTAGATCAAGAAATTGGGTTTTTGAGCTTAGCTTATTTGGCGAACTGGGTATGATTCTGATCAAGGAAAAAGCTGGATGCTGAAGGGGAATTGAAAGTGGAGTTCTGGTTATGAGAAAATGGGGGAAAGTGGAAATGCAGCTTCCCTGCACACTGCATTGAACGCTGTGCAGGCATTAGAGAGGGGATTTGATGTTGACTTCGATACGAGGTTATTGTATTGTAAAGGTGTTTTGCCAAATATTTCAAGAGATATCAAGAACTCCTCAGAGCCTTTTGGCCGTCATAGTTCTTGGGTCTGCAACTTCCATGAGGTAACCTTGTGGTTTTGCCTTTTTTTTCTTCCACCTTTTCTCATGCACGAGCTTTATTAAGGACTTAATTGATGTACTACAATTATCTGTTGATGTCAGTTGTGAACATAAAATTCTGAGTGCTATGAATAAGCTGTTGATGGAAGAAAATATATACAAACCGGTTCAATTTGTATCATTAAGAATGGATTGGTGAAGTGTTAAATTCATGGGTTTTCACACTTGAGGTTATCGGTTCAAATCTCATGCCAAGCTCTTTTGTTCTTCCATCAGGTGGTGACACGTGTCACCACTTTGGAGGAAAATAAATATATTAAATATTAAAAAATAAAATAATAATTAAATTAAAATCATCCAATCAGGTGACGACACGTGTCATTATCAGATTGGTCGATTAATTTTATTTATTTAAATTAAAATTAAGATTAAATTGATATAATAGGTAACTAATAAGGACCAAATGTGTAATCATACAAATTTCATTTTAATGGCCACATCACATTTTCATTAGATTTTAACGGCCGGTGTTCAAAATAGGTCTATTTAAATAGTTGAGTGGTCAAATTTTAAATTTTTTTAGTTAGGTGGTCAAAAAAAGTCGCTGGCAATAATTGAGTGGTCACTGGGGTAGTTTTCCTATTTTTTATTATTTAAAGTCACATATTGATTGACACAAACTCTAATTCATAATCATTCATCTCCCTAATTTATCACATCTACCGGTTTTAGAATAGAAGTTGGTCACGAGGGTATCTAAACTTCAAGATAACAATCAAATTAACGTGAAAACGATGTTTATTCTTTTTTTCCGTCGTCACAATTTTGAAAAGAAAATGAGATCAAGACTTAAACCTTGATATTTGATAATCACGTATAATTTGTTTAAAAGTCGGACTATTCGTTTGAAATTTGAGAGGTTTAGAAGAATATAATAGTCTAAACAGGGTTTTGATAAAAAAAATAATTTTTTCTTCATACTTAATTAAAAATCAATTTTTCCCGAATAATTAATTTTACCCCTCTGCCATATCATTTTCACACATGAACTGTTACGTTATCATAATTGACCACTACGTCAACATCGTTGATCGTCACATCAACACCATAACGGTCAATGTTGGCTTATGTATGTAAAAGGACAAACGTTGAAACAATTCAACTAGTTCATGGGTCAAAATAATGCAAAAAAAATTGTAAGAATGAAATCGACAAATTGAAATTACTACGTGGAAAAAGTAACCTTTAAGCTGAGAATTAACAAACAAATAGTTTTCGGTTTTGTTTGATATAGAGTTAATATATTTTTATATGAATTTATTTTTAAGGTTCAATTTGATATTTAAGTTTTTATTTGATTTAATTAGATACATTAACTTTCTTCAAAGTTTAATTTAGTACCTAAATTTTTTTTGATCCAATTAGGTATCTAAATTTGTCTTTTTTGTTCAAATTGTACCAAAATTTTGTTTCATATGGTTCAAATTGATTAGAGATCGTAAATACCAATTTGAATTCAGGGGACAATTTAAACTAATAAATCAAATCTAGATATATAATTGGACATAAAAAAGTTCACATATCAAATTGAATCTTGAAACCAAATTCAGGTACCAAAATATATAGTTACCCTAGTAAATTAAACAATTAGATAACAATTTTTTTATATTAAATTACTAGATCTTAACTTGTATATTATAAAATTGTTAAAACCCTTAAATCTATAGATGCAGTTACCCTTTGATAAATTAAAATAGATAAAAAAAATTATATTAAACTAAATGTAATTATACCATGCACGGGCGGTGGAAATATTTTGTTTCTACAAGTACTCTAATTTTAAAAGTTAGTGATTTAGTTTAGGGTTCATAATTTAGGGGTTTAAGTTTATATACTTAGAATTTAGAGACTGTGATTTGAATTTAGAGTTTAGTGTAAGAATCTAAGAGTTATAGGTTTATGTGCTTGTAGAAACAATATTTCCATCGTCAGTGCATCATATATTTTCGATAAAAACTAATAAATATTAACTTTTATATTATAAAATTGTTAAAACCTTAAATCTCGAGAGGCTCATGAGTCAAATCCATGATTGGTTAAAAAAGTTTGATTCAACAACCCCTTTATCTGATCATTAGTCATTACCAAGCGAATCCTATATTCTCATATAAAAAGTATGCAGAATATGTATATATAATACCAAAAGTAATTATTTAGACATATTGATATGCAGGCCTTTGCTCATTGTAGGTGCCTGTAGATCGAAAGGTAAGCACGTGAAAAGCTAAGATTCAACCTCTACCAACTTTATGGGGATCAAACTTTTGGACATTTGCACACATAATTAACCAACAACAACGCCATCTTACTTTTTGTTTTTATTCATTTCCCCCCACTCAGATCAGCAATGATTCAGCAAAAGATTCCAACTGCAGTGGATCTTCGTTTGTTTTCAACAGCTGCAGATACTCTTCGTAAATCTTCTCGAAACCATTGTCATCTCCACTTGCTGGTACACTAGAGTGACACTCCAAATCGGAGCCATTGACAAGACCATGATCTTCGTTGTCATAAGCAGAAAGAAACCCGGTCCCGTTTTGACCATCGTTGACATATCGTGACCAAGGAGCCTGTATGACCTCGGCACTTAAACCCCCTTCCCTTCCTTGGCTCGAAGACACCGTGCTGAACGTGTTGCATTGGTCGAACTCGAAGCTGTCGTTTCTTGGTAAAGACAATGAAGTTACCCTGATGGGTTTTGGGATATGGAGTTTGGGTGGTTGTTCATCTTCTGCTGCAGGAGGGTTGAGTGTTGGCTTTGGTTTGGTTTTCTTCCTCTTGTTGGGTGATGGTTTTTTGCGGGTAGTATTATTGTTGTTGGGAGGAGTGGGAGTGGGTTGGGTTACGAGGGTTTTGCAGAGGTGGGTGTTCCAGTAGTTTTTAATCTCGTTATCGGTTCGACCAGGGAGCCTGCCGGCGATGAGAGACCAACGGTTGCCGAGTAGTGAATGTAATCTGATGATGAGATCTTGTTCGTCGGGGGTTATGTTACCTCTCTTGATATCTGGTCTAAGATAGTTCATCCATCTCAGCCTGCAACTCTTTCCACACCGAAGTAGACCTGCAGATTCCGGGGGAGAATGAAATCATGCAATATTTTAGTTGGAATTGAAGTGATTTGGTTACCAGCTTTGTTGGGGAGGGATCTCCAGTGTCCTTCGCCGTGAGCTTGAATGTAGGTGAGGAGCAAGGTGTCTTCTCTTGGGGTCCATGGACCTCTGCGCAACCCAACTTTTGAACAACAAGGAGCCCTTCCCATTCCTCTCTCTATTTCAACGACTCAACTCACTCTCTTTCTCTCTCAAATATTCGTCAAGCATTGAAACAATTGAGAGGCTAGAGAGAAAGAGAAGGATTTGTTGTTAGAGCAAGCTTGAGAGAGAGAGAGAGAGAGACCGATGCTCTGAGGACCCAAAAGCTTTGGCTTATATGCCTTTTAATATGAAAAAAAGGGTAAACTACATAAATGGTCCCCTTGACTAAGACCAAATTCTTTGTTGAGTCCCCTGACTATGAGAACTTATAAATAGGTCCCCCGACTAATCGTGACTAACAAATTGGTCCAATTTCGTTAAAAATTAAACAATCGATGATGTGACAGTTAATAAAATATGTAAAATAACATATTTAACCCTCAACTTTTACATTTTATTATAATTTGGTCCTAAATTTAAAATTCCATCTCTCAATATTTAAATATTACAACATTTTAGTCCCTTAAATCTTAAATTTCATCTTCTCCCCTTCTAAAAAAACCATCATTGATGTTGACAGTAGCCATCTGCATCCCGATTTGTACGAGCAGTGGAAAATAGTTGAAGAATCAAAACATCCATTGAGTTTTACGGTAGTCATCTACGATTTAAGGGAAGAAGATGAAGTTTACGATTTAAGGGACTAAAATGTTGTAATATTTAAATATTGAGAGATGTAATTTTAAATTTAGGACCAAATTAAAATAAAATGTAAAGGTTAAGGGTTAAAGTTGTTATTATACAGATTTTATTAACTACCACGTCATTAGCCGTTTATTTTTTAACGAAATTGGACCGATTTGTTAGTCACGATTAGTCGAGAGATCTATTTGTAACTTCTCATAATCAAGGAACTCAACAAAGAATTGAGTCATAATCAGGGACCATTTATATAGTTTAACAAAAAAAACCAACGCTATGTCATTATAAAAATAAAAGTATATATATAATAAAAAAATTAAAAATGTTTTTTTAAACATCCTGATTTAAGAAATTCAAAATTAATAGAAAAATATTTTTTTTCAATATTAGATTAACAAGAAAATATATACAAAATGACTAACATTATTTATCATTGATTTTTTGTCAAACTAAATCGGATGACAGAAAAAGTAAAAAACTCGCTAAGTTGAAGTCAATTATATTATCATTCTGTCTAGGGAGGTTAATATAATCCGAATTCGATCTGAAGAAAAAAATTTGATTCAAATTCGATTGAAAAAAGTTTGAATTCGAATCCGAAAAAGGTTTGAGTCTTAATAGGGGTGGATCGGATATGGACATTGCCATGATCCAATCCGAATCCAATCTAAATTCATATTCGATCAAGTCCGATCCATATATGAATTCGAATAAAAACATTTAAAACTCTTAGATTTAAAAAATATAGATATATATTGAAATCCTAATTAAGTTGAATTAGGATTACAAAGGCTAAAGACATGAGAGTTCTAACAGTCATTAATGTTTTTTTTTTGGAAAAACCCTTTAAATAGTTTAGAGAGTTTTATATGCTCGTTTCAACTGGGTGAACTACGTAGAGGTCGGAGTGTTATCGTTGCGGCTTAGGAATCGACATTGTGGAATCGTGATTGAGTATCTATCTTCTCCAAATTCAGAATTCCAGATTTTAAACAGGTAATTCTTCACCCTTAATCACCCTGATTCGTTTGATGAAAATTATTTGTTATTTTTATTTAAAGATATTTGTTTGAGTTGTTACTTTATAAAAAGGAAAAAAATAATTGGATTCGGACTTTCAGATTTGAATTTTAGATATTTTATTAGATCGAACTCGAATTTATGTAATCGGACTTGGATTCAGACTTGAATTTTTTGAAGGTCCGATTATTAATTGGATTGGACTTAGACTTTATAAAGCCCGATCCATTGACATCCCTAATTATGTCAATATTGAAATTCATTATTTTTTGGAAAATCCAAAATATACTAAAAATATTCAAAAATAAAATATATTTGAAGTATTAACTGATTGTAAAAATTATAAAAACTAACAATATAAAGTATATACGGAAATTATTAAAACTTTGTTTTATCAATTAATTTAATTTGAAAAAGAAAATGAAACCCAAAGAGGAAAAGAATTAAACAAACCCTTTTCTTCTTTCCCTAGTTTTCTTCCCAATGTCTCTATGGACTAACCTTTATCCTAGGGGTGAAGAGTTTTTGAATCGTCGTTTTCTTGTGGATGTTCACAAGAAAGTTGGTTCGGGTTGAGTCCTTGTTTAATTTTTTATGATTTTTCGTTGTTTTACTGGTTTATTATTTTCTTGAGGTTTTTCCCTCTTGTCCGCCATTCTCTCTTGTCCTTTTGTGCTTGTAACAATGAACATTGAGGTTTCGTCGGTGTCCCAAAATTTTGAAAATAAAGAGAATACTGGCCATAGGAAAGTTCCAGAAGTGGAAGTAGGCGCTGAAGATTACCTCGAAGTTCTAGACTTAAATGAGGATAGTGAAGTCAACCTAGCCATAAAGAACCATGGCTTGGTAGGTAAGATTCTTGCTGACTTCATGGCAAAACACAATACAGTTATTGCCATCCTCCGAAAAGCTTGGAATTGCTGCGACTTGGAGTGTCACGACTTAGGAAAAAATATATTCCTCTTTGTTTCCCCCCACTTCTTAGGACATCTTAAGGGTTTTGGGCCAACGTCCCTGGGCAGTGCAGGATTGGCTACTGATTCTCAAAGAATAGAACTCGAAAATCGTTTTTGAAAAAATTAATTTCTCCATAGAGGAGTTCTGGATTCAGGTCCATAACCTTTCCATGACTCTCATCACTCTAGAAAACGCGAGAAGATTAGGGAATCTCTTCCTACGATGCTTCAGCTCTAACTTGGAGAAAGACAACAAAGTAAAATGGGACGGTTAACTGAACATCAGAGTAGCGATCAGAGTGAAAGATCCGTTAAAAATCGGCTTCTCACTTAATCAGAAAAACTTTCACCCTTTAGAGGTAAATTTTTGGTATGAACGATTACCAAAGATTTGTTACCGTTGTGGGAGGCTCGGGCACGACAAAAAAGAATTTTGGTTTGATACTAAACCATTCAAACTTGCTGGTCGATACGTTCCATGGCTCCGAGCTGCTCAATTATGGGAGCCAAAGAACGACAAACCTTGGAGGCACACTAGGCAAAAAGGTGAAGTGCATGCTAGCCTTCCTGTCCTCGATCAAGGAATAGGGGAAAAAAACAAAAAGTGAGCCTCCCAATGCAAATCCAGGCTGCCTCGTTCCCCTCCCCCGAGGATAATAGGTTTCCCAAGTCAACCTCTGGGGTACTAGAGATATAGAAACACCCAAGGTGGATTTGGCTGCTGCAAATCTAGACCTATATCCTCCTAATGTAGCGTCCGAAACAAGACAAAATATCATCAGTATGTATGAGTTAGAGAGAAAAGGGAAAGGGAAATGCCTTGAGTTGGTTTCTAGCCATGGCATTGTTTTACAGAACCAAGAAACCACTCTTTCTTCATCTGAAATTTGGGGCACCATGATTATTGAAGGTATTGGCACTATGTGACTAGCAAGATCAGCGAAACGCAAAAGGGTGGAGGAATCGGCTGAGTCTTTCTTCGTTGCCAAACATAGAGAGCTGTGGAATCTTAACACTGAAGGTATCTTCCAAGCTTCACCCGAGAATTGGTGCACGAAAGAGCTTGGTGCCGTTGCAAATGAAGACATGCTTAAGGTGGCTTTATTCCCATAATCTTTCACATTCTCATCTCCATTGATAAATCATCTCGAACGAAAAAATATAGGTCAATCCTTTGGCACAAAGAGACTAACTTTGATCAAGCAAGCGACTAGACGTAAACGTGCGATGGAATCCTCAAGGGTGATGCTGGATGAGGTAGGAATCATTGAATTGGGTATTGACCCAACGGGAAAAATATCACCAAAAAGACATCAATGATTGTCGGGGAAGACCTAGAGCTGAATGAAGAAATTGTTCTTAGTGACAATGATTCTATGAATGAGGGAATAGAATTTCAGCAGGAGGCGTCTGCAAAGCTCATGATAGCGGATAACCCGTTTATGGGTTATCAGCAGCAACCATGATCACATGTTACCTTGCTACCTTCGTCGAGAAGGATCGAAGAGTAGTTCCAAGGGTTTATCCTTCTCCATGGATCATTAGTCGGTGCTCTATCGTTTATGATCTATGGTCTCCTTCTGAATGGTTTTTTCGATTCATGTCTTTTGCCGTTTGCTCTCCCTCAAGATCATGGCTTGTCAAGGCTCTTGGCGAAGCTGGCCCTTCCCTGCTCAATCATGGATACATTTCCACATCGTTCAAGATGACAAGACCCTCGACTCGTTCGACCTAGGGAGCCTGTCTCCGAAAGGAGCTCTCACTTGAATATAGTAGATCTCGTGGCATCCATTGCTTTTGCATGGTGTTCTATGTTTTTTTTCTCTTTTCCGGCTTTGTTGGCCCCTGCGACTGTTCCTTTTTTAGGCCTTGTTTTGTTCGCGACTGTTGGTTGTGTGCCATGTTGTGGTCTCTTTCGGCTTGCTTCCCTTGCTCGTTTTTGTGGTCAGTCCCTTTGAACTGTCTTTGTTCATGCATGGGGTTAGTTCCATGCTTTTGTTTTCTCCATTTTGTAAGCCTCCATTTTGTTGGTTAATGCATTTGAAATTTCCTTTGATAAAAATAAGGGTAAACTACTGTGCAGGTCCCTTATGTTTTACAAGTGTACAGAGTTAGTCACCACTTTTGAAAAGTGCATATTAGTAGTCCTTCACGTTTTCGATGTGTAAAGAGTTAGTCACTCCGCCGTTAGACTCCGTTAGAGACCTAACGGATTGCTGATGTGGCTTAGTTAATTTAAATAAATATACACGTGTTTTTCCACGTGGATTATTACGTGGAACCTTCCCCTAACATTATAAAATCCCCAATTTGTATAACCCTAACCCTAAACATTCTCTGTAAAATTAGATTTAGATTATGAAACTACAAAAATTTGTTCAACAATCCACTTCACATGCTGCAAAAGAATCATCCAAGTCTAAAGAAGCCAAGGCACTTGTGAAATTCATCAAAGATCAGGTACAATTAAGTTCATTTAACATTTCAATTTGCCATTAGATTTAAACCACTGATTACACAATTCAAAATGGTTCAACAGTTGATGGAAATAAAAGAGAAGTTGCCTCCTGAAGTTTCTGAAAGCGAAACCTTCAAAGCTATGCAAACTCGAGTCGAGGCCTTCTTAAACCAACTCGAAACATCTGTAGCTTCTTCTTTGCCTGCAAACTCAGAGTCTTCACCTATGGAAGGTAACACGAATGCATCGAGATCATCGCAGGCTTCAGCAACCAGAGGTGAAGGTGGAAAAGAAATTACCGAGCAATTCGAACCGGGAGTCTATATCACTTACGAGTATCACAACAATGGTGTAAAGATCTTCAAGCGAGTTAGATTCAGGTACTTGAGTTAACAGTTCAAACGAGTCTAAATCTGTTGTTTCATGTGAATATGGACTATGTTACTCGAATTCGAGTCGGTGTTTGATATGCATGAAAAGGTGCTAATAATCTCACTGCCTTTTGTTGACTCCCAACATTTTTGCAGCAAAAGGAAGTTTAATGAAAAACAGGCAGGAGAATGGTGGAGCAAAAATAAAGATAGGGTGTTTATGAGGTACAATCCGAATGCAATAAAACCAGCTTCAGCTGTTTCATCTCCTACTCCACCTTCTTCTTCTTCTTCTTCTTCTTCTTCTTCTTCTTCTTCTTCTTCTTCTTCTTCTAAATCTAATTTTACAGAGAATGTTTAGGGTTAGGGTTATACAAATTGGGGGTTTTATAATGTTAGGGGAAGATTCCACGTAATAATCCACGTGGAAAAACACGTGTATATTGATTTAAATTAACTAAGCCACATCAGCAATCCGTCAGGTCTCTAACGGAGTCTAACGGCGGAGTGACTAACTCTTTACACATCGAAAACGTGAAGGACTACTAATATGCACTTTTCAAAAGTGGTGACTAACTCTGTACACTTGTAAAACATAAGGGACCTGCACAGTAGATTACCCTAAAAATAATTTGACAAAGAAAATAAAAATTTAAAGATTAAAAGAGATAAAATATAAATATAAAAATGATTTTTTTTAATTTGAGGGTTAAAGTCTAAAGACATGCATTAGATTAGACTTGGAGTGAATTAGTAATTAAAGGAATATATACAGGTACAGACACATAATTGTAAGTTAGGGTAAACTTATAAAATTTAGGGAGAGTAAATAGATTTTTAATAAAAAATACATAATTTTTTTAAAAAAATTCAAATTTTAGGGTTTGCAATTTTTGGTGGTTGTAAGTAAAGGAAAGGTCCGTATAGTGCAAGAGGCGGGCGTTGGTCTTGTACAGTGTATGCTACCCGTATAAATTATAAAATACGTGACCAAATTGTATTTTTGTTGAATTTTCTCACGTAACACACCCACCTTTCCACCTTATCTGCCATTCTCACTTCACTTCCTCCTCTCTTTTTTTTTTTTTAATTTTGATTTAATATGCTTCGTTAACTCATTTATCTAATAAATAAAACTCTGTTCTCGTGGTTAACTCTAAAATAATTCTTTTAATATTAATAAAAAATTTTAAATTAAATATCAATTAAGATTAAAATAATACTCCCTCAGTCCTACAATTTTTGTCCCTTATTGACTTTTTTTAGTCATTTTTTTCAACTTTGACTCATAATTATTTAAAATGTATCATTGATAAAAATATGAAAAAATATATTTTAAAAACCTCCAATTGAGTAGTTTTCAAATATATATTTTATAAAAAATAATTATTTAAAATATTTAATATAATAATAGTCAAAGTTTAAAATTTTTGACTTTCAAAAAATCAATAAGGGACATTTTTTATAGGACGGAAGAAGTATATATTTTAACAATATATCGCTTTGATTTATTCAATAACTTAGTTATTGAAATTCAATTCAATATATTTTTGTTGTGGAGCTAAATTAATCTGTGGGAGTATGTTTAGATTGCGAATGTTGTACATAACAGTCTAAATCAAAATGTTTTCAGGAGTCGCTCTATAAAGAGTGTATAAGATTTGTTTGATAAACAATGTTTTGTGCTAAAATTAAAGTTTTAATTATTTTTATTGGTTTGATCAGTTAAATTCGCTAATTAGAATGTTTGATGAATGCAAATTTGTAAGAGCAGATTTGGGTGAAACCTTTTAATTTGAAAAATCTGCTAATATGAGCTTTTTGAGTTTAGCAATTTTGACATAAGAGTCATAAAGACTATTTTACTCTTAACAATTAAAAGAACTTTCAAATTAACATATGCTTCAAATATCATTTAAATTTAATAATTAATTAAATTATATTAAAAATAATTACATAAATAATAAATTAATATATAGATCATTCAAATATGTTTAGTAATGTTATATTTAAAAAAATAATTTTTATAATATAATTAATATTAATAGATACAAAATATTGACAAGTAATAAACTATTCAAACAAGTATTGAATATAATAATGTCCTTATATGTCATTTTGTTTGTTCAAATAATTAAACATTTATCAGCTATTAGTTAATTTTACTAAACATTTTTATACAATCAACTAATGTAATCCGCTAATCAAATCAATTACTGCAATTAGCTATCCGTTAATTACCAAACTAAACCTATATAGTATTCTATTTGAATTAGTTAACAAATATATTAAATATAGATAGTTATATAAAAAAAGACAACTTAACCTAAAACGTATCTCATCAATGTTTCATGTTTTTGTTTTTTGGTTGAAAGGCCTCATTAACTGACAATTGGTGCTTTGAATATTGGCGAACAAATAATTGAGTTTTGGAGTTGAGATCTTGAATATACTTTGATATCTAATAAAAGATATTTGAAAGAGGTTTAGAAATTAAAAAAAATTACATCCTTAATCATTCAACTATCCACGTATTTTCATTTCAATCACTTTCCAAGGGCATGAGGCCTAGTGTGAGAATTGTCTGTTTTGATAATATATTTGGAATCTTTCGGTGACTTTTAATGTTTTTATATTGAATTTTTTTTGAATGGATAACACGCACCACTGCACATCACTATTGTTATCACTATTAATTTTAATAATTTTTAAATAAATATTAAATTTTTTAAAAAGTACTCAACGTACAATTAATTATATTTCTAACCAGAGTTAGAATTTTGAATAACTCTTCGATCCTTATTGTTTTTTAAATCTTTAATTTAAAATATAGTATTAAATTATGGATTTATATCCTATACACTGACGGTAGAAACTTAAAGTTCCACAAGCGCCTTAGTTTTAGGCTTTATGGTCTTAGTTTAGGGTGTATGAGTTTAGAATTTAGGAATGATGGTTATAATTTAGGGTTTAGAGGTTGTGGTTTTTTTAGGGTAATATGATTAGGATTTAGGTTTGAACTTATAAACCCTGAATTCTAAACCTAAACCTTAAATTTTAACCACCATCCCTAAATTCTAAACCTCTACACCCTAAATTAGGACCCTAAACCCTAAAACTAAAGCGCTTGTAGAAACTTCTAGTTTCCACCGCCAATAAATAGGATAAGAATCTTTAAATTATACCTCCTCCCGAGCATGCAATTAATAAAATGATTAAAAAATACTATAAAATAAAAAGATTCAAGGGTTGTTTAACTAAAATTCTAACTTTATTTAAAAGTATTTTACAACGCTGGACGAATAGCGCTGAACACCGTCTGAGCCGTTTTTGGGCATGGGCGAGAGGGGTGCCCGCTTAGGGCTCATTTTTTTTATATAATATTGGTATTGTGGTCTAAATTTTTTAATACTTATTGTTAAGGGTTTATTTTTTCTAATATTTGTTACTATGGCCTAATTTTTTTCAATAATTGTTATTAGAGGCTCGATTTCCCTCAATATTTGTTATCACGAGTCTACTCTTAAAATTCATTTCCCAATATTTATTATCAGGGGTTCAATTTTCTCCAATACTTGTTATTAGGCCCTAATTTTTCTTCTTCAATATTTGCTATTAAGCATATACTCTTAAATTTTTTTTCACAATACTTGTTATTAGAAAGCTATTTTTTCCTTCTAATACTTGTTATTAGAGGCCCGATTTTTTTCTCAAATTTTGTTCTTAGAGATCTACTCTTAAAATTCATTTTTCTGATATTTGTTATTATGAGTCCAGTTTTTTCTCAATACTTGTTATTAGACGTATACATTTTTAAAATAAAATTTATTATTAGAGACCCATTTTTCTAATACTTGATGTTAGGGACCTACTTTTAAACTTCAATTTTTCCATACTTATTATAAGGGGCCTAATTTTTAAGTTCACCCTAGGGCCACTAAAATCTCAGAAACAGCTCTGAACACTATTAAATTGTTTAATAAAGATTAAAAATCTCAAGGGCTCAACATATAATTATAATTTTTATTTTAAATAAAATTTTAATTAAATTGTTTTTCATATATATATATATCATATTTTATAATTTTTTTTTAAAAATAATTGGATCAGATACCAACTTTAGTCAAGTTAAAAAATAAAAATTTTAAACCCTAAACCCTAAACTCAAAGCCCTAAACCCAAAACATGAAACTTTAAACCCTAAACCTAAAACATTAAAATCTAAACCCTAAACTATAAACAATAAACCTAAATTTGAATATTGAATTTAGGGTTTAAGGTTTACAATTTAGGGTGTAGGGTTTATGGTTTATGATTTTGGATTTAGGGTTAAGAGTTTTTTATTTTTAAATTGACTAAAGTTGGTATTTAATCTAATTATTTAAAAAATATATAAAAAATAATTTAATTAAAATTTTATTTTAAATAATTTATAATTATATATTAAGTTCTTGTAATTTGTTTATCGCTCGTTATAGACTTTTATGATTAGTTGATTTACTTTTTAATTATTATAAGAATTTAGAATCAAGTGAAGAGGTAAAATAACAGAATGGAACACAAGAGTGGAAGAGTAAGTGTATAATTAGGATTTAGGGTAGTATCCCTGTTCCACTAAATAATTTAATAAATGCAACGTATACTCTCCAACTCCAATAATTCAATGTCCTCTTAACTATGAGTCTGACAGCGTCCACTAAGTACGAGTTTCGTCAGAGACTTACCTGTTTCCCTTAATTGGGTTTCTACTTCTGTATGCTTTCGTACTTTGAATCTGTCCCTCTCGTTTCTATATGATTACAAACTATTATTCAATACAATATTATCTATTGTGCAACCCAGAGTAATTAATAAAATGATTTAGTCGAAAGATCCACCATCTAACTTTTTTTTTCTCTACAATTCATGGACTAATTTTGAAAAACTAGCAAATGAGTCCAATCAAGTCTAAGCCAATGCTTTATTCTGCTGGCAAAAGAAGTATGTATCAGTTTTCTCAGGGAGATGACATCTCTAGTTGTCGGTTAGAAGTCCCATTTTCTTCGGCCGCTTCATCGTGACACGCTGCCCAGCCTAGGTTCACAGCCAAGTCCTCAACTGGGACCTTGATCACGTCAGTTCGAGCACCTATATCAGTTGCATACCGGCTCATACAGTAGTACATCCCAGCTGTAACTGTTGCCACACCTATAGAACTTGGCATCAAAACCTTCAGTGAGGAAGAAACAAGAGCAGCCAAGGGGGCACCTATCATGGAAGAGGCCTGACCGCTTCTTCCAATTCCTGGATTTTCCAGAATCAGAAGACCGGTTTTGCAATACAGAGCAAAGTCCTCGCAGTTGTTCTGGAACATGTCATAATTTCCAAACCCGTTTTGGAGAAGATACATTGCCCGGTGGATAACTGTTTCGGGAGGATCAGAGGCTGCTGTGGTGCATGTGCCTCCACGGACTTTGGCAAGGAAAACGGATGGGGTCACCCCATATTCAAAGCAGTAAGGAGATCCATTTCGAAGGAAACAATCCAGACATGAGAGTACTACCCCACTGTTTGGCTGCCGGAAACCACAATCAGGAAAAGTCGAACAAGTTGATCGAGAGAATATAGGATCATATATATCAGAAGATGTCTCGATGCTGGGATCCAAGTTACGGTTAGGTCTAAAATGAACCACCTTGCTTCCACCAACAAAGATACCTACATGATTTGACATTCACCAAGCATATGATATTGAGCTTGATTCAACCATGCACAGTAAACATCTCAAAACCTATCCATTGTCTAAGTACTGTTTTCACCATCACCATATATCCTTGAAAAGTATGTGGAATGAAGCCATGAGGTATTAAGTTGTAATAACAAACCAATCGTATACTTGATAAAGAAAGGATTTATTCATGCATGGGGTATCAGAGGATTTTGACCCTAGAATCATAATTACTTCTACTTATAGAAATAGGAGTAAGAAGCAAGAAACAGAGATATGCTTAGAAATCCAACAATCAGACTAAGGCAGTAACCCTACAAAGTGAAGAAATGTAAAGAAAGAAGATACGACTCGAGACATAACTCAGCTGATGCTGCCATGAGATCAGTCTTAAACCACCAACAAATGAATACAAGGGGAGTCCAGAGATATCATCAAAATTTCTAGTTTTAGCTTTTAATCTATATAACAAATAGAATGGACCTAAAAGTTTGTGACTTAAGAGATGCATTATTGGGATTGGAACTTCAATGCCACTTTTGAACAAGAAAAATGGAAAAAGTGAAAACACATCTAAAAATTATCAAATAGCTGCAACATGTAGGATTCAGGCCGTGGGCTAGTGGCCAATACATATTGCCATCATAACTTTGATTATCCTCAATGCCACCACTACCAAGTAACTACTTGACCTTTGTAAGAATTACCTTCAACAGAACACTTTACATAGCTTTCTTTTTTTGGTTTAACCACCGGTATCCGACTCAATGGCCAACTAATCCGGATTGGGTATTACAGAGACCCAATATGGGGGCGACCCTCCCAACCCAATTTTCTTCAGGACCTAGTGCCTCGTCCCATGACTTGTTGTTGGTACTTTAAGTAGCTAATTTGACATGGCCAAATCTTAATTCAAAGGAAAAGGTCAAAAAAGATCAACCGGCAATGCTAACAAGCCATCACCTTAAGAAAGAGACCACCATTAGCTATATTTCACTGCTAAAGAAACTCCCTTCTCCGTATATTTAGGGAAAAAAACAGGTTTAAAGTTTTTGCTTGCTCTTTTCACCACAAAATACTACCCTCAGAACCAGTGCTTGTAGGAAATGAAGGAAAAATAAACTTAAAACACCTCTAACAGACATCAGAAAATGCCAATTCCTAGACATTCATAAGACCATTTTCAGTTCCAAAGCTTTTGAAGCAAAATTCACCCAATAATAGCCAAAAAGACAAAAAAAAAAAAAAGAATTGCAAGATGGAGTCACGGCAATTTTTCAAGCATAAGTCAAATTTTAAACAAAAAGAAACTAAATTGAAGCAAGCAAACAACACAACGAAATTAAAAAAAATGTAACCCAGAAACCGAAATGGATACCCAAATCACAATGCAAAAAGTACCCAATATTTTCTATGTCCAAAATCGAGTGAAAGAGGGAGAAAAATACCATGGTGAGAGTAGGTGAAAACAGCTCTGTAAGTGTAAATATGGTCTCCTAGCTTGATCTCATTCCTCTCCACTCTGTTTGTAAGCAGACCCATTTTTCACCCTCCTCCTTTTTTGCCCCTGACAATGTATCTATGTTTAACCAGCAGCTCAACGACTCTGGATGAATTGACTTATATATGTTTTGATGTCAACGTTATAATCGGGATTATATGTGACAATGATGATGGGCGATGAACAATTTTTCTTGGGTTTTCTTTTTGTTATTTATTTGGGAAGTTTGGAATTCAAAATCCACCATCAGGAGGCAAAGGAAGTTGATGAAGCTCAGGATTGTAAGGGTTGCTTATGGGCCAAAGACTATGAAATGGGTTGGCATTTTCCAGCGGGAAAAGGCAAGGAAACAGGGGTAAAAATATCCTGCACCTAACCATGCCTCCTTCTATGCCCCATGTCTAAAAATACTTAAAATTAAATCTTGCCCCATAACCCTAATTTTCATATCCTAAACTCCAAACCCTAAAAAAATACACCCTACCCCTAATTCCCTACACCCTAACCCTAAACCCCAACCTTAAACCCCAAACTCAAAACCCTAAACCCACTATTTTAAAGTGGGGCACAAATGGGGGCATACTTTGGGGGCAGATGATTTCCATCCAGGAAACAGTGTATAAGATTTTATAGTATCTATTAAAATATATTAATTTTATAAATATTATTTGTAACATTAATTCATATTTGAATTTAAGGTAAACTACATAAATAAATAAATAATCACTCGACTTTATTCATACTTTATTCTTTTCGTTTTTATTTTACTCACTCAAATTTAAAAATTAACAATTATTCATACTTAAATATAAGAAACATAGTATCATCAACCCTAAATCCCCTTCAACGAGAATTTTTTTCTCTCAACCTTAACCCCTTCCTATAGGAAACTCTAAATCTTTTTCAGCGACGATTATTCGCTCCGTCTTTAGTAGCTGACCTCCCATTCAGGGTCGTTTCTGAGATTTTAGTGGCCCAAGGACAAACCAAAAAAATAGGCCCCTAATAATAAATATTAAAAAATAAAATTTAAAAGTAAGCCCCTAATAACAAGTATTAGAAAAAAATTAGACCCCTAATAATAAATATTAAAAATGAATTTTTAAAAGTATGTCCCTAATAACAAGTATTAGAAAAAATTAGGTTTCTAATAACAAATATTAGAAAAAAATATTTTTAAGAGTATGTTCCTAATAACAAATATTGAATAAAAATCATGTCCCTATTGGACCCCTAATAACAAATATTAAAAAATTAATTTTTAAGAGAATGTCCCTAATAACAAATGGGGGAATTGAGCCCCTAATTATAAGTATTAGAAAAAATCGGGTCTAATAATAAGTATTAAAAAAATAAGAGTATGTCACTAATAAAAAATATTGAGAAAAGATATGCCCTTAATAATAATTATTGAAAAAATTAGACCCCTTATAACAAATATTGAGAAAAATTAAATTTTAAGAGTAGGCACCTAATAACAAATATTGGAAAAAATTGAGTCCTAATAATAAGTGTTAAATAAATAAATTTTAAGAGTACACCCCTAATAATAAATATTAAAAAAATTAATTCTTAATATCGAATATTATAAAAAAAATGGGGCCCTGGGCAGGCGCCCCTCCTGCCCATGCCTAGGGACGACACTTCTCCCATCTTATTCTCCTTTTTTTCGTCTTTTTTCTTTGTTTCTGTTCTAATCTTTTCTTTAGCTTGTTATGATTTCGAAGCTCTACTGGTTCATTCGGTGAGATTTACTCTCCAACGATTTGAGTTTTTGCCTCGAATCCTTCAACGAGATGGTGGTTCGGTCGCGGACGTGGAAGAGAGATCCATCTCTTCCCTTTAGTTCCTCTTCTTGGTTTGCTAAGTTTTGAGTTCGTATCCATTTTTGCAAGGTTGTTTTGGCCTGCATAGGCGGTCTTGACTCCTCTTCGTCTTTTGATGACCGTTTGGTCTTAGAACTTTAGTCTGGTTCTCTCTTCCACTCCCATCTTGCATAAACACTTCTTTATCTTGGCGCGATGCTGCCGATGACGTTCCTAACTGCATCACCTTTATCATCATATGCTTATGTGGCCGCCGAGTCAATATGCAGTCGAAGACGATGTGCTTGCGTTTGTTTTTTGTTGTGATTCTCTCCTGACCTTGGAGATCTACTCTTCTGTGTTGGTTCCCTCGTTGCATCCATACTTTTACGTTTTGTGTTTGTTTGTTTTTGTGTATGTTGATGTTCTTGTCTGTTTTGTTTTGATTCGTGTGATTTTCTCTTTCCTGTGTGTTCTTCTTTTGGTTGTGCTAGTTTCTTCCTTTATATTGTGTTTCTTTATTTAATAAAATTGTCGGCTTTTATAAAAAATAACAATTTAATAGATATATTTTATACATGGAACATTTTTGGTGACTTTGGAGTTAATTCGCACTAAAAACAACAAACACATCAAATTTGAAAATTAACAAAAAAAAAGACAATCAAGAACAATCTCTTTTAATTCTCTAATCTCTAAGCACAAACTCAAAACAACAACAACAGAAAAAGGATTGCTCACTCAATCCAGGACTCGGTTAAAGTTGACCTAGATGACATTTTAGGATTTTTTAGTTTCTTTACACTATCTTCAACATAGTCAAAGCACCGAAATTATCTTTCCCTCTAGACAAAAGAAATTGTTGATGATGGTGTGGCGGCAAAATGTCATCACAAAACCTTGACGAGTCAATGTTGAGTTGATCAAACGATTGCAAATGGCCAAGAGGGGGTGAATTGACAATTAAAATTTGAAGGGAGAAATTGAATGAAAGAAAATTTGACACAAGGTAATTTATAGTGGTTCAAGTTCCTAAATGAACTCTACATCCACTACCTTAGCTCCCACTAAGGATTTTCAACCAATCCACTAATTGATTCTTCCCCTTTTCTTGGATGAGGAAGAAACCTTACAAAACTGATTAAGCTTTCTACCCAAAGCTTAATCCAATACACTCTTTACAAAAGAGGAATTTTGGTAAACTTTACAAGTACCTCTCAAAGGATAATGTTTACCCAAATACAATCAAACACTCCCCAAACTCTTAATAAAATTACGATGAAGAACACACTTGAGTTGGGTACAAGATTTGACTCTAAAAGATCAAGGTTTGAATTTGAATGCTTTGATGCTCAATAGTGGTTGCTGTAGCATTTGAGACTTGTTTTTATACCCTTACATTGATTTCTAGCCGTTTAGGTGGTTGAGGTCATTAATCTAGCCGTTGGGCTGAAATTTTCCGCAATAAAGGCTCCTCAACAACCTACCGTATCGGTACGGTTCGTGGGCGTATCGGTACCTGTCTCAAAGAAGAAATAGCCGTTGTGACTGAAAAACAGGTTGTATCGATACGTTTAGCCGTATCGATACGAATTTTGCTCACTGGAATCCTGAATTGAGTTTTACTAAAAAGCGTATCGGTACGCTAGCTTAGCGTATCGATACCGTTCAACGGTCATTTAAAAATTTGGATTCTGGAAACTGACAAGCCAACGTTCGAATATTAAATGCAAAGATTTTTGCAAAGGTCAACATATCGTATCGATACGGTGACATACCGTATCGATACACTATAGCAAAGAATATTTTAATATAAAAACTGTATCGATACAGTCCCGATGCATATCGATACGCTATAGCTTAAAGTCTTGCCCAGATGAATATCGTATCTATACGGAGTTAGACCGTATCGGTACACTCTGAACGATTAAAATTCCAGTGTTGAAAAATCGTATCGAAACGCATAAGGGTATCGATACGCCTGGGCGTTTTGTTGAAGTTTGGCTTGAAAAATCATGAAAAGACTTAGTAAAAATCGAACCTTTAAATATGTTTTGACTTGAAATAGTGTTTGGTTCGGAATGGCTTGTAAAATTGTGAGTCTTTGAAAATACTTAAAAATTTATTATTTTGCAATTTAGTCCTTAAAGTAAATTGTAATATCAAAATCAAATTGTTATATAAAAAATCAATATTTTTGAAGAGTTAACACTCCCCCAAACCTAGCTCATTGCTTGTCTTCAAGTAATGCAAAAAAGCTAAAATAAAAACAAAAAGGTGAAAATATTACCTCGACAAAGTTTTGGTTGGAATGCCAACAAGTGCTGGCAAGTAGAATTAGGTCTAGCTTTGTCCTCAGTCATCTCAGTGCAGTAATGCCAAGCAGATAGGAAATTCAAGTGCAACAATATAACTCTAGTTTAAGGGCATGAAGAGTGCATGATGTGTGGGAAATATGCATCAAGTATCCTTTTACTCACTTAGTCAATTTTACTACATAAACTCAGAATTTTCATTTTTCTTTTATTCCTGCCAAGGGTTTCAGTTGGCATTAGTTTAAGCTTGCTTCGTGACATTGTTTGGCATGAGAAATAAGAGGGAGCATACCACGAACCCCCACATTAATCCAAATGTCACTAGACTTTCTCTTCAACTCATACCCTAAAGTTTTAGACTTGAGAACTAGAAGGGAGCAAACTACGAAGCCCAAAGTAACTTATTATCCTTAAGGTAGAGGAGAGTTCAATTTTTTTTCATTGCCTTGGCAAAAATTGTTGCCTTATTCTTTTCTTTTTACCCTGACATCAAAATTTTCTTTTTTTCTTTTCTGATCTTAGTTTAAAAAATTCTAAGTTTGCTTGGGAACTAGATGCATACTACGTGTTAAGTGAAAGTTCAATTCCCTAAACTAGAGATCATTTGTCAAGAAAACCTGGCATTACTATTCTGCTGGCAAGCCACTAAAGATTTCAAAATTTCTTATTGGTCATATTATTCTAAAACTAATTAAACTTGCCTAACAAGTGTTAGCATTCTTCAAAATTTGGCTGAAACAAAATTTTCTTTATCTATTTTTAGTGGTTCGGTATGCAAAGCTAAACTATATGGCACATATGGCATGACAACATAAATGTAAAATTGAAATGCATGGCATGGAATAAATGTGAGGAAATGCACACCCCCAAAACCAAGATGTGCATTGTCCTCAATGCACAATACATATATACAAATAAATGGAAAAATAAAAATTGCATGAACATAAAAATGCAATGAAATGAAATGATATGCAAAGGAGTTTAGGTAGAGGAGGACTCCCCATGGGAGACTTCTTCTCATGTGACTTGGGTCTTCCTCTTGACAAAGCTTCCACGATTGGGTGTTGTGTGCTTTACTCTTGTCATGGCTAGTTTTGCGGCAGTGGAGGCTCCAACATCACGAAGAAATTCCTCCATAATCTTGATAGGTTCCAATGCGGCAGGGGCATCAGTGGCATCGAACTATGGCTGCGCGGTAGGTGTTGCGGTAGACTTGGCTTTCGTTTCCTTTGATTCGATCAGAGAGTCGGTACTAGAAGATTCAACATGGAATGGAAACAACGGGACTGTGGCATCAGATGGTGTACAAGCTGATTAGGGACTTGCTGGCATGACATCGTCACTAGCAAAGATCTCTATAGGTAAATCTGGGAAAGCTGGAAAGAAATTTGGGGACATCTTCTCAAGGGTCTTCCTGGTGGCAATATCCCTGGCATGGCTATACTACCAAAGCTTGACATTCCGCTCCTCGACTTTCTCTAATTTAAGGAGAATAATCTCCTAGCGATGGTGGGTTTCAGAAAGTAATGCCACTGCACTAGCTGGCATGGGAACGTCAGATTCTGCCTTTGGAACTCTAGGCTTTGGCATGGTTGTCTTTTCTTTGTCCTTGGTCTCAGTGGCAATGAGGTTTCTCCATATAGCAAGCGATATTGTGATGCCCTCGATTTCTTGGCCTTTGTCTAAATCAAGCTTGGGCACACCATGCCTCATGCAAATGTTAGAAATTAATAAAGGAAAGAACAAGCTGCCATTAGTTTTACCAGTACATTTGTAGGTCTCTTCAATGATGATCCGACCAACATTGATTTTCGGCCAGTGATGATGGAATGCAATAGTGCCATCCGTTCCTCCGACACCGTTTTATTGTGAGTGGTGGGCATGAGATTTGCCTTGAGAAAATGGTTCCATCACTCGGATGAGATTTCAATGCCAATATCTTGACTGTCCTATGGCCATTGGATGAAACAATCCATGTCGTGCCAGGTTCACATAGGTCTGCCAGCAACTTCTTTCTCTTAGCAGCCGTCATGGACTCGGCATACTTCATGTGTTCATCCTCCACATTCCCTCGTTTAAACATGGCATTAATATAACCTTCATCAAAACGAACACATGTACCTTGGATCATCAAGAACAGGCTATCCTTGGTGGTCAAGTGGGCGTAAAACTCTAGAACAATTTTCGCATAAACCTCCCCTTTTTGCTGGTAGAATAGCTACCATTTGTGCTGGTTGACTATCACCATGAAATCGTCGGAAAATCCCACGGTTGCTTTACCTTTGAAGTCGAAGTGCTTCTCATAACAAAAAGATCTTGAGGCGTAGTTTTCTTCATGTTTTTTTCGGATCTTCTCATCGAAAAAGATTTTAAAGGGGTTGATGAAAAAGCCATTGAAATGGAAAGAAATCTTGGGACAGTTTTGAAAAAGGAAGAAGAAGAGAAAAATGGATCTTGGTTTCTTGCTTGATAAAGAAAAAGAGAAGTGAAAGAGATTTGTTTCTTTGAACGGTTAGGGTAGGTAGAATGTAAAGAGTTTGAGTGTTTAATGGGGGTGTAATAAAGGTAGCCGAATTAATTGGGGATAATGATGGAAATTAAAAAGATTTAATTTGATAAGGGGTTAAGTACTAAGGGTGATGTGATAAGGTGCTAAGTGATAGGATATATTTAAAGAGTGGAGTGATAAGGTGATTAAGTCGAATTTAAATTTCAACTTAATTTTTAGGTGGCTAGGGTTAAAATTCAAAGAAAAAAATCTCTCTCTTTAATGGGCCTAATTTAATCAAGCTAGGGTAAATCTCTTCTTCTAATATTTCAATCCGTCGCATGCCAAGCCTTTGCGTTGGCTTCTGCCTGGCACGCAAAATTCTCTCATTGTGTCATCGTCTCATGTCAAATCCTGCCTTGGCATTATACCTGGCATACTAATCTGCACATACTCAAAGAAAAACCTTTCAACGCAGCAAAGGAAAATTAAATACAAAAAGAAGAAAAATAAAGAAATAAAGAAAAATGCTGAAAAGGAAAAACATCTAATCCTAATATTTACAAAAAATTAAACCATGATGATGATGATGTTATGGTACCTCTGCCAAGAGGATAACCTCATTGGCATTCTTCTGATCCCCTTCCAAATAGTGCTTTAAACATTGGCCATTCACCTTAAAAATATCTCCCGTCTTCAAATTCTTGATGTCCACAGCTCTATAGGCATAAGGCTTTACAACTTCATAAGGGCCGGTCCATCTCAATTTGATTTTACCTGGAAACAACTTTAGCCGTGAGTTAAATAACAAAACACGTTGGCCTACTTCAAATTGTCTCGGCATTACCCTTCTGTCATGCCAGTGTTTTGCCTTCTTCTTGTACATTATGGCATTCTCATAGGCTTGTGCTCTGAATTCTTCCAACTCATTTAGGTCTAGTAATCTATTTTCTCCAGCAACTCACCATGCCATGCAAGTGTTCTAATGGCCCAATAGGCTTTATCCTCCAGCTCTACTGGCAGATGGCATGGTTTTTCAAAAACAAGTCGAAATGATGAAGTACCCAAAGGAGTTTTAAAGGCAGTCCTATAAGCCCACAAGGACTCATCTAGTCTCAAGGACCAGTCTTTCCTTGATGGATTTACAGTCTTCTCTAAAATATTTTTGATCTCCTTGTTTGAAATTTAGGTTTGCCCATTTATTTGTGGATGGTATGCCGTGGCAATCCTCTACTGAATTCCATTCATGCACAAAGCTTTAGAAATTAGATTGCATTTAAAATGGGTACACTCATAATGAATAATCACTCTAGGGCACCAAATCGAGTAAAAATGTGTTTGTGCAAGAACTTTGTAATATCCTTGGCATCGTTTGTTGGCAGGGCAACAACCTCTACCAATTTCGATACATAATCAACGACCACAAGAATATATACATTACCAAATGATAGAGGAAATGGACCCATAAAGTCTTTCCCACATTCATCAAATAAGTCTACAGACATAATGTTTTGGAGCGGCAATTGGTGTCTGCCAGAGATGTTTCCACTCCGTTGGCATCGATCACATACCTTGGCATAGTTGTGGGCTTCTTTGTATAACATGGTCCAAAAGAATCATGACTGCAACACCTTGGCAGCAGTCTTCATCCCGGAAAAGTGTCCCCCATATGGTGCGGCATGGCATAATTGCAATATGTTGTGTTGCTCATCCTCTAGCACACACCGACGAATCACTTGGTCGGCACACTGCTTGAACAATATTGGCTCATCCCAATAATATTGCCGAACATCTCACAGAAAACGTTTCCTGGCATTATATGCCAAGTCTTGTGGAAGAATATTGCTTACCAAGTAGTTGACTATGTCAGCGTACCATGGCACGACATTAACTGCAAGCAAATACTCGTATGGAAATTCATCTCTTATGGAAACGATATTACCATCTTTAAGGTGATGCTCTAGGCGTGATAGGTGGTCAGCTACCAAATTTTCACTGCCCTTCTTTTCTCGGATCTCGAGGTCAAATTCCTGTAGAAGAAGCGTCCATCGGATCAACCTAGGCTTGGCATCCTTCTTTGCCAAGAGGTACTTCAGTTTCGAATGATCTGTATACACCACAACTTTATTACCAACTAAGTATGATCTGAATTTATCAAAAGCAAATAAAAATGCAAGAAATTCTTTCTCAGTTGTGGAGTAATTAAGCTGAGCTCGATTTAAAGTCCAACTGGCATAGTAGATGGTATGGAAAACTTTGCCACGCCACTGTCCTAACACTGCTCTGATGGCATAGTCGCTGACATCGCACATGAGCTTGAATGGCTCATTCCAATATGTCGCCACAACTATAGAGACATTAATCAACTTCTCTTTAAGTTCCTAAAATGCTCTTAAACATGCATCATCAATGTAACACCCACTTCACGGCCTAGTAGAGAACCGGGTCGGAGCGTATTACCGGAGGACAGTACGATGATCGGTGCTATAAAATTTCATCTTAACCACATTCTTAATCAATATTAGTCCTACAGAACGTTACCAATATGTTTATTAGTCCAATTCAATCATAAGAAATCCACAAATAACCATTTAGGATCATTTTATAACTTTTATAGGTTTAGGGACTAATCTGTAAAAAGTGACAATAACAAGTCTTTTAAAGTAACAGACATAAAAACAATTTAATTCAATGCATGGATAACTAGCCTATAAACTTTCATACTATTTGGAGCTCATTAACATAATCAATTTATCTTTAAGAAATTCAGTGGCTAAATTGTAACATTAGCAATCTGTCTAATAAGCCTTTAACCAATTTACCTAACCCCGTATCAAAACACCCTAGGTTGTTCCGAAACAGGTGCACGAGAGTCAACTCTTGTTGACCTTTCCCTTTAGACCGTTTCGATACAGGCTTGACCAGTATCGGAACGGATTAACCACCTTTGACTTTGATTCGTTTCGGTACGCTATGAACCCGTACCGAAACATTGGTCTCCATTGACAAAATGTTCCGAAACAACATTATTCCGTTTCGGTACGCCCATACTCTCAGGTTCAATATTGGCCACCCGTACCGAAACGTCATCACTCGTTTTGATACGGCCTGGCATGTAATGACAGATTTTTGCTGGGTTTTATTCGATTTACCCTGTCAAACGATGTCCAAATGCAATGAAACTTTACACGCAATATTTCAATGATATAAAATACTAGCATGCCAAATTTCATGACCATATGAATACATTTACCATGTTTTTACCTTTTTGAGCTATGTATGCATTTTCCATCCATTTTCAACTTTACCAAAAGAGGCATTTTAAGCTATATAACTTATTACAATCTTACCAATGCACCCACACAAAAAAATAGGCACCAATGAATAGTTTAATTACTTTGCCACCTTCCTAGGAGTTTATAAGGCAAAAACATATTACTTGGGGCTGGTTGTGACTTGTCTTGCTTGCCGATTCGATCTTCCAATACACAAACCTTTTTAACTTGAAAATGTATGAGATGAGACACGCTAGGCATACTTTGCCTAGTGAGATAGTCACAAACAATGTAAGTAAAAATAATGCCATGGTTATACTTATACATAATCTCATGCCAACAATGTTGATGCTATGCAACAATACATATTGTATAAACATGTTTCATCTTCATTCTTAGTCCTTGGATTGAATCAAGATTGTGGATACGCGAATTCCTACACCTCGCCAAATCAATAATGGTCTAGTCCCTCCGCCTCGCCAATGTGACCAATAGCAACACATCCATCCACCTCACCAAATCAATATAGGTCGTAGCCTTAGGACCGTAGTCCACCCGTACACTGAGCTCATGAATTCTATGGCATGCCAATTGTATCCAAAGTCTATTCCAATCCAAGGTTACGATATTCATATTCATTTTAATAATCAATGATATACCAATGTCCGGTGAATTCAATATATTCGATGACCAATATATATATATATATGTCTCATCATCAATAACTCATAGTTTAGAATCAATATCAATGTCCGATGGTTTCTATGCAATAATCCGATGACAATGCATATATCAATGACAATACACAATGACAATATCAATGACAGTAACCAATGTTCAATGGCAACTTACCGACACTTACCAAAGTGCCCGATTAACCATCCAATGCATTTTCTTCAACAACAATGTTAGCGATGTAATCTAAAATGTCAAATAATGATCCAGGAAGGCCTTTTGCCTAAACCCGAGACTCCGACTACATTCACCTTGAGACTCCGAAGCTTTCAAGGCTCTCGGATGACAATCCCCTTATTCCTAGCTTTTGATGGAGACGATGGATGCTTCTTATCAATGTCTTGAGCTAGGAAATCAATAGGAAGATTGTTAAGGTCAATATTTCGATATCAAAATCAATATAACAATATCAAGATCGATAACCGATTTCAACAGAGATGACAACGATGAGATATCCATGGATAGTCAAAACCCTAGCTTAGATTACACTCAATATATCCATGGAATCCAATAACCGATTGAAGAATATAGCTTACCCGATCGATAGCAACGATTCGATATCGATAAAACGAAGAAATAACAAAGCTTGAAATTCCTCTAATGGAGGTGTGTGCTTAGTTGAAGAAGATGATGAAAATGAGAGGTGCTAGCTTAAAAGTTTTCTCGGGTAAGCTATCTCTCTTGCTTTTGTTTCTATAATTTAACACCAAGCTTTCCTTCAATTGAAGGAAAGTCATCAGATCACTCCACGTAAGTGAAGATTTTAATTAAAGAGGGCTAATCGCAGGGTTAGCCCCTCACTTCTCACTTCATTATGGTTTTTGCCTTTCAAATTACACTTTCTTCAATTTAGTCACCAAAAAGGTCCAATATTATTCAATAGGGTCCAATGACAATATTTTAAGCTCAATTAAGGTTCAATATCAATAATTAACTAGTCGATAAAATATTTAAGCTTCTTCAATGTAGGATTTCTGATCATCAGAACTTAATTCCGACTAGACCGGTTTTCGGGGTGTTACAACTCTCCCCCTTTAAGAAAAATTCATCCTCGAATTTTTACCTGAACTGAAGAGATGCGAATATTGTTGTCTTATAGTCTCTTCAGGCTCCCAAGTGGCTTCCTCAACAGTGTGACTTCTCTAGAGCACTTTAACTAACGATACAGTTTTGTTGCGAAACCTCTTGACTTCCCTAGCAAGAATCTGAACCAGCTCTTCCTCGTATGATAGATTTGGTCGAAGTTCTACAGATTCGAGTTCCACAATGTGTGAGGGGTCAGATCGATACTTCCGAAGCATTGATACATGAAAGACATCGTGGATTTTACTTAATTCTGAGGGTAGCAATAGCCGATATGCCACTGGGCCAATCTTTTCAATGATTTCAAAGGGTCCAATGAACTGGGGGCTCAGTTTTCCCTTCTTTCCAAATCTCAGGACTTTCTTCCATGGTGACACTTTAAGAAAGGCTTTTTCACCAACTTCATACTCGATGTCTCTTCTTTTAAGATCAACATAAGCTTTCTGTCGATCAAAGGCAGCCTTTAAACGATCATGAATAATGGTAACCCGTTCTTCAGTTTCACGAAGTAAGTCAGGGCCTAACATCTTGCCCTCACCAAGCTCCGACCAACACAATGGGGTTCTGCATCACCTACCATATAATGCTTCATACGAGGCCATTTGGATGGATGCTTTTTAACTGTTGTTGTAGGCAAACTTGACCAGAGGTAGAGATTTCTCCAAAGTTCAACCAAAATCGATAATACATGCTCGAAGCATGTCTTCCAATATTTGTAAAGGGAGATTCAATAACAATGCAAATTTCTAGGATTTCAATAGACAGATTGTTCGATGATTTACCTGAATTACCCTTTCTGACTGATCATCAGATTGAGGGTGAAAAGTGGTGCTAAGACTAACTCTGGTGCCCAGAGCTCCTTGTAAGGTTCTCCAAAATCGCGATGCAAACCGAGGATCTCGATCGGAGATGATAGACTTAAGTACTCCGTGGAGTCAGATTACTTCCTTGATGCACAAGTCAGCTAGCTTAGGAAGACTGTAGTCCATTCCAACTGGTACAAAATGACCTGACTTCGTGAAATGATCTACAATAACCCATATAGCATCATGCCTTGCAGGGGCTAACGGTAGACCACTAACAAAGTCCATGGTTATCTTTTCCCATTTCCATTTCGGTGGATCGATAGGCTGTAATAGTCCAGTAGGGGCACAATGTTCTGCCTTAACACGTTGACACGTGAGACACTTGGAAATGTAATCAACTAAGGCTTGCTTCATGCCTGGCCACCAATAGAGCTCACGTAGGTCTTTATACATTTTCACAGACCCGGGGTGAATAGAAAAAGAACTCATATGAGCTTCGGAAAGGATGTCGGTGTGAAGAGTTTCATCATTAGGTACACAAACTCGATCATGAAAACATAGGAGTCCTTTAGAATTAATCCTGAATTCAGGGTTATCTGATAGCTTAGAGACAATGATTTGAAGCTCGGGATCTTGCTCTTGCAAATCCTTGATTCGCATAACAATGATAGACTGAACTTGAAGTTCAGTGATCAATGCTTAAAAGTTCTATATTTTACCCATCATTTATCCTTATTTTTGATGCACTCAAGCATGTTTAACTGCATTTTAGGTTAAGTTTTGCATAAACATCACATTTAGATAAAACTGCGCAGATACTGCTAAATTTGGTTACTTTTGCAGGTATCTGCCGTGGCAGCAGTCGTGACAGCATCCAAGGCAGCAGTCGTGACAGCACCCAGGGCAACAGCCGTGACAGCACCCAGGGCAGCAGCCGTGGCAGCACCCAGGGCAGCAATCGTGGCAGGCGCTGGGCAGCGATGCAGAAAATCTGGAATGAGCAGTCAAGGAGGACGATGCTGCCATGGTGTTGCCGTGACAGCAGAGGACGACAGCAGTTTTGAGGAGAAGAAGCAAAGTGGACCTCGACAGATAGAGAAAATTCAGCCCATCTGTCGTGTGAAAACCTCATATTTTTCCGAGCCCCAGATCAAAAGATATGTCAAGCCCAAAGTTCAAGGAGAGAAAATCCCAAGAAACAAGGAGGACGGCTGGAAAGTAGATTCCTTGAAGATTTAGTCTTTATTAGAATCATACTTTTAATTAAAGTTGTAATCCTTGTTAAATTAGAAAACTTGAGCCCAAAGCTTATATAAGGGCATGTATTTTAACCTAGAGGAGAGAGACCCCATATCCCATATCCCATAACCGATAACCAAAAACCCCTAGCCGTTTTCCTGCCCTCGACATGTTCTGAATCCTTCCTAGGGCCACGGGTTGATTTGTAAAATAGTTGCAAGGGTTGTTTTGTTTTAGGAATTTTCAGTTCAATAAAATAAACTTCAAGTTCTCTTATTTTGGTTATTAATATCTTGCAAGAGCATCGGGAGAGCATTGTGAGGTTATCTATTTACTTAGCATCGGGAGAGTTAAGTATACGAAAGAAATAAGAGCAAGTTCTCTAGTTTATAGTTGAACTATCTCGTGCCTAGGGATAGGGCGAGGTTAAGTGGCTAAAGAAGAATTCATACACATCGGTGTTCATCCTTCGATTCACGCCGGGAGGTATCATCAAGACGTGATCATCGACAGACTTGGACCTAGGGATAGGCCAAGGCAGATCTGGGATTCTTGCCAAACTTGAAGTACGGAGTTGAGTGTTTGCTGCCGCGACAATCAACGGACTGCCGCCGCGACAGGTGCTGCCACGACGGGCGCGACGACAGAACTGGATTTCCTAAACTCTGCAATACCTGCACTACTGAGCAATTCAATACCAGCCCCATTCTCTCTATCTTGATATCTCTACTCTTTTATTTAAGTATTCTTTATTATTTTCGTGACAATATCTTAATCTATTCTTTTCCCCTTGTGCAGATAGCGAAGGAAAGGGTTAGCCCAGTCCCTGTGGAGACGATATCCGATACTCTAGTATCACTTTATTACTTGCGATGTGTACACTTGCACTCAATTGCGATAGACTATTTTACACGCAACAAGTTTTTGGCGCTGTTGCCGGGGACTGGCAATACACTCTTACCCTAGCTTCTGCACTTTTCTTTTCTTTTTCTTTTTCTTTTTTTTCTTTTTTTCTTTTTCTATTTTTATCAAAAAAAAAACTCAGGTGAAATACAGGTTTAAGGAGCATCAACATGCCAGGAAAAACCATTCGAGAGCTGATGTGGGAAAGTTCTTGCAATTACCGTAAAGGTAATCTTGCATTCGAAAGTCGTCCCTATTTTTTCGGTGAATATATGGACAACCAACGATGGAACCAACAAGAACAAGATATGCTGCCACAACAGCAACAGGGACAGCAAATGCCGATGCCGCAGCAGCAAAATTTTTTATGGTACGATCAAAACCCGCAAAATTTTTTATACCATAACAGTTTTGCTGCAGAACCCGACCTGCCCTGGCAATATCATCATCCTCAAAAGGAGTCAAAATCCTTAGAAGACACACTGCAAGCCTTCTTGGCACTCACTCAAAAAGTGTCGGCTTCTACGAACGCAAGTATCGCCAAGATGGATGAACTCTTGAGCAGACCAGTCCTCATTCATGCCACGGATGAACCTGAAATCTTGAGACAAGATGACGAGGATGCCCATGTGAAGGAATACCCAACACATAATGAGTCTGAGCAACAACTTGCCATGGCAATGATCGAGGAGCCGGAATGGAGCAACACCGCGACAACGCTGAGTGAAATTCAAGAGAATGTCAAGGCAGCAACCACTTCCGAGGCAGAAACCCCAGTCAAGGCAGAAACTGCCGCCTCGGCAGAAACTGCCGCCTCGGCAGCAACTGATGCTGAAGCAGCAACCACATCAGAGGCAAATTCTCAACCCACTACCTCGATTATGCCTGACCAAGATTGCACACATCCATCCCTGTCATGGCACTCGCACGACCACCTAGAAGAGCTACCCAATGACAATGCCTCGCCGATGGAATATGAGCAGGTAATAAACGAACCTTTTGAATTCTTTGAAAACTCACAAATTCCATTGCAGGTATTAGAGGAACCAAAGCCGGTGGACATAGAATCATCAAAGACTCTACTGATGGAGATCTACGAGTGGTCAACAGAATTTGGTATAGAGAGTGATAGCACTTACCAATGTCCCATTGACCTGCAAAGTAACCTGACAACGGACTGTCAAAATATCTGGCTGCCGCAGCAGCAGACACGACAGCAAGGGCTACATTCAACCACAACAACATTCAACGAAAACAAGGTAAGTTTGTGGCCGAATTTTAATTTAATTTTTTCTAATCATATATTCATGCCCTCAGAAACATTACCAAGAATGGAGGACTTCATGGACTACAAAGGGAAGAGAAAGAAAGAAGCCGCCACCATGAGAATAATCACCAGATGGAGGGTACGGATGGACTTCAAGAAGTACCGGAAACGACCCATCAAGCATCATTAGAACATGGAGTAGTTACTGATCAGTGTATAAAAGTTCTATATTTTACCCATCATTTATCCTTATTTTTGCTGCACTCAAGCATGTTTAACTGCATTTTAGGTTAAGTTTTGCATAAACATCACATTTAGATAAAACTGCGCAGATACTGCTAAATTTGGTTACTTTTTTAGGTATCTGCCGTGGCAGCAGTCGTGACAGCATCCAGGGCAGCAGTCGTGACAGCACCCAGGGCAGCAATCCTGGCAGGCGCTGGGCAGTGATGCAGAAAATCTGGAATGAGCAGTCAAAGAGGACGTTGCTGCCATGGTTGCCGCCATAGCTGACGGAGAAGGCAGGCGCTGGGCAGAGAAGCATAAGAGCTGAACTGGACAAGCAGACAAAGAGGACGATGCTGCCATGGTGCCGCCGTGACAGCATGGGGACAACAGTTTTACGAAGAGGAAAAGCAAAGTGGACCTCGATAGATAGAGAAAATTATGCTCGTCTGTCGTGTGAAAACCATAAATTTTTCCAAGCCCCGGATCAAAAGATATGTCAAGCCAAAGCTCAAGGAGAGGAAATCCCATGAAACAAGGAGGCGGCTGAAAAGTAGGATACTTGAAGATTAAAGTCTTTATTAGAATCTTACTTTTAATTAAAGTTGTAATCCTTGTTATCTTAGAATACTTGAGCCCAAAGCTTATATAAGGGCATGTATTTTAACCTAGAGCTCTCAACCTCCACATCCCATAACCCATAGCCGATTTCCCTTTAAACCGAAAACCAAAAACCCTCCGCCGTCTACCCGTCGTCTACCCGCCGTCGACATGTTCTAAAACCCCCTAGGGCCACGGGTTGTTTTGTAAAGTAGTTGCAAGGGTTGCTTTTGTTTTAGGAATTTTCAGTTCAATAAAATAAACTTCAAGTTCTCTTATTTTGGTTTTAATATCTTGCAAGAGCATCGGGAGAGCATTGTGAGGTTATCTATTTACTTAGCATCGGGAGAGTTAAGTATACGAAAGAAATAAGAGCAAGTTCTCTAGTTTATAGTTGAACTATCTTGTGCCTAGGGATAGGGCAAGGTTAAGTGGCTAAGGAAGAATTCATACACATCGGTGTTCATCCTTCGATTCACGCCGGGAGGTATCATCAAAGACGTGATCATCGACAGACTTGGACCTAGGGATAGGCCAAGGCAGATCTGGGATTCTTGCCAAACTTGAAAGTACTGAGTTGGTGTGTTTGCTGCCGCGACGACCAACGGACAGCTGCCGCGACAGGTGCTGCCAGCGACAGGCGCGACGACAGAACTGGAGTTCCTAAGCAATACAATACCCGCACTACTGAGCAATTCAATACCAGCCCATTCTCTCTATCTTGATTACTTTACTTTTATTTTTCCAGTATTCTTATTTATTTTCGTGACAAAATCTTAAATCATTCTTTTTCCCCTTGTGCAGACAGCGAATGAAAGGGTTAGCCCAGTCCCTGTGGAGACGATATCCGATACTTAGTATCACTTTATTACTTGCGACGTGTACACTTGCACTCAATTGCGATAGACTATTTTACACGCAACAAGTTTTTGGCGCCGTTGCCGGGGATTGACAACATAACTACACCTTTCTTTTATTGCACTTTTCGTTTTTGTTTTTGTTTTTGTTTTTTCTTTTAATTTTTCTTTTTCTATTTTTCGTTAGTACTTTAAACTCTTGCTTTTCACAAGGTTATCTTGTTTATGCGCAGATCTAAAAGAGGCGAAGATCCTGAGTATAAATTAGATCCGGTAATAGAACGTTCCTTCAATCTCAAGAAACAACTTCGCCACCTTTTAGACAGGAACGAGTACCTTGAGGAACAGCTAGAGAAGATGGCCCGTAATTCGCCCGCCGGTGATGGTATACCGCCTGTCGGTGACCCGCCCGCAGCAGCTGGACGACGGTCATGTCGTGACTACATGCTGAACGATCATGTAGAGCTGGAGACCACACTGCCGGATATTGAAGTTGACAACTTTGAGCTTAAGCCTGTCATGATTAGTATGATCAACAACGCCGGGCAGTTCAGTGGTGCTGTGACAGAAGATGCTAGGGAGCATCTCAAGACGTTCCAGGAGATCTGTGGTTCGTTTAGACTGCCAGGAGTTAATCCGGAGATACTGAGGCTTCGGTTATTCCCCCACTCATTGAGGGACAGAGCTAAAACTTGGTGGAATAAACTAACACCGGGTTCAATCGTAACTTGGGCAGATTTGTCTCGTGAATTTTTATCTCGTTTTAATCCTTCACATTTATCTGAGCGATTACGTAACAAAATTGCTACTTTTCAACAGGAAGATGACGAGCCAATGCACGAGGCCTGGGACAGATTTACTACTCTTCTTCGAAACTGCCCCATGCATGGATTCCCCGTCTGGAATCAGGTAACTAAGTTCTATAATGCTGCTAACTTACAAACTCGCATTCGAATTGATTCTGCAGCAAATGGACTATTATTGGATAAAGATCCGGACGAGGCATTGCAAGTTTTGAAAAATCTAGCCAAGAATGAGGAGCAGTTTCCGACTGCAAGAAGAGGGGGTAAACGGGTACTTGCTGTCAAGGATTATGAAGCCGACAACACTATGAAATCACAGGTAGCATTCCTTACTAAAGCAATGAAAAGGTTGTTGAATGATGATGGATTACAAGGATTTGCTGTTGAGGAAGTATGTGATATTTGTGAGGGAAATCATAGTCGGGATGAGTGCCCAATAAATGTAGAAGAGGGAAAATATGTTGGAAATTACAAGCCAAATTACAACTCCAACAATTATAACCCCAATTGGAGGAAGGATCCCAAATTTTCTTGGAGTAATCCTAACAATGCCCTGAATCCGCAAGCACACAATCAGAATCAGGGAGGACCTAGATTGCTGACGCGACAGCAACTGCCGCAACAACTGTCGCAGAACCTGCCGCCACAGCAACAACAGCAGCCACCACCTGCCACGAGCAGTATATTGGAACAGACTCTGGCCACCTTTATGTCTCAGACCGGTACTTATATTGAGAATATGAATCAGTTTGTCAAGAAGACAGAGAATTTCATGGATAAGACAGAGATGAGAATGACAAATCATGAAGCTACTTTGAAATCTCTGGAAACACAAATGGGTCAGGTTTCTCAACATATTAAGCCGAGGCAGAATGGAGGATTCCCTAGCAATACTGAAAATGCTAGACCACCCACACATGAGCAATGCAAGGCAATTACTACTAGGAGTGGGAAGAAACTACCAGGGCCGGAAAAAGAAGCTGAAACAGAAAAGGAACCAGCCGTGGATAAACCTGCCGAGGAAGCTGCCCCGACAGGTGATAAACAGACTGCTGCCGATGAGCCTGTCACGACAGCAGAAGTGACAGAGGAGAAAAATGAAGAACATCGTCCTCAGATTCGTATGCAGTGGGAAGGACGTATTGCTGATTACCGTCCCCCACCACCTTTTCCTCAACGGATACAGCAAACTAAGCAGGAATCTCAACTTAAAAAGATTTATGATATTTTTAAGCAGGTTCAAATTAATATTCCGCTGTTAGATGTCGTTAGGGAGATGCCTGGTTACGCCAAATTTCTCAAGAATGTCATGTCAAAGAAATACAAATTTGGGGAATTTGAAACGGTAAGGATGACAGATGGTTGCATGAGTATTCTTCATCGGCAGCCACCCCAGAAAAAGAAGGATCCGGGGAGCTTCATCATACCTTGTGTAATCGGAGACAAATTTTTGGGCAAGGCACTTTGTGATCTTGGTGCTAGTGTTAATTTAATGCCAAAGTCTGTTTTTCAGAAATTAGGTATTGGAAAGGCGCGGCCCACGACAGTAACTCTGCAGCTGGCAGACCGCTCTTACGTTCATCCAGAGGGAAAGATTGAAGATATTCTGGTAAGAGTGGATAAGTTTATTTTTCCTGCTGACTTTCTTGTTTTAGATTGTGAGGTAGACGAAAACGCACCAGTCATCCTTGGGAGACCCTTCTTAGCCACGGGAAGATCACTGATTGATATGGAGAAAGGAGAACTCACCATGCGCGTGAACGATCAAGAGATTAAATTAAATGTTCTCCAAGCAATGAAACATGCTGATGTGGATGAGGAATGCAAGGCTATCATTGAAGTAACCCTTGATCATCCATACATTAGGTCGGGCTGTCATGATATAAACTCTGGCCACTGCTGCGACAACCACTTACAGGCCTGTCACGACAGCAACGAAGACAGCACTGACGA
The DNA here is from genome assembly GCA_030270665.1 of Hibiscus trionum. Taxonomy (NCBI): domain Eukaryota; kingdom Viridiplantae; phylum Streptophyta; class Magnoliopsida; order Malvales; family Malvaceae; genus Hibiscus; species Hibiscus trionum. The sequence continues at coordinate 4,855,174 of BSYR01000012.1, forward strand.
CAGCAACTCCTCTGACTCCGATACATCTGATACTGAAGATCAAGAGGAGGTAAACTGGTTAGGCCATCGTCCATGTAAGTTATTCGAACCTTTGAATTACACTTCGGATAACCATTTAATCCAAAAGCCATCTACTATTGAACCACCTGCCTTAGAACTGAAGCCTCTGCCAGGGCAGCTTAAATATGCTTTTCTTGGTTCGAATGATACGTTGCCCGTAATCATCTCTTCTAAGCTGTCGCAGGAACATGAACGACAGCTAATCGGCATGCTAAGGCAGCACAAAAAGGCGATTGGATGGACGATAGCAGACATTCAAGGCATTATTCCGGCGTTATGCATGCACAAAATCCTCTTAGAGGAAGATCATAAGCCGACTATTGATGCCCAAAGGCGGCTAAACCATGCGATGAAAGAGGTGGTGCGTAAAGAGATAATCAAATGGTTAGATGCTGGTATTATTTACGCCATCTCCGACAGCAAATGGGTGAGCCCGGTGCAATGCGTTCCAAAGAAAGGAGGAATGACCGTGGTGACCAACGAGAACAATGAGTTAATCCCAACCAGGACTGTGACCGGTTGGAGGGTTTGTATGGACTATCGGAAGCTTAACAAAGCTACCCGAAAGGACCACTTTCCTTTACCCTTTATTGATCAAATGCTTGATAGATTAGCGGGTAAATCTTACTATTGTTTTCTTGATGGTTACTCAGGTTACAACCAAATTGCTATTGCACCAGAGGATCAAGAAAAGACGACTTTTACATGCCCCTATGGAACGTACGCTTTTAGGAGAATGCCATTTGGACTCTGTAATGCACCTGCCACCTTCCAAAGGTGCATGATGGCCATATTCTCCGACATGGTAGAGGACTTCCTAGAGATTTTTATGGATGATTTTTCCGTCTTTAGAGACGATTTTGAGAGCTGCCTCAGCAATCTTCAAAAGGTACTTGAAAGATGTGAAAAAGCTAATCTTGTTTTGAATTGGGAAAAATGCCACTTTATGGTGGATGAAGGGATAGTTCTCGGCCATAAGATTAGCTGCCGTGGGATAGAAGTCGACAAGGCCAAAATAGAAGTCATAGAAAAGCTGCCGCCACCGACCACAGTCAAGGGCATTAGGAGTTTTTTAGGGCATGCTGGTTTTTATCGGAGATTCATTGCAAATTTCTCAAAAATTACCAAGCCCCTATGCCATCTCCTAGAGCAGAACTGACCCTTTGACTTTAATGATGAATGTACTGAAGCATTCAAGGTTCTGAAGGAAAAACTGGTGACAGCCCCCATAGTACAGCCACCAGACTGGACACAGCCATTTGAGATTATGTGTGATGCTAGTGACTATGCTGTCGGGGCAGCACTTGGGCAGCACAGAAATAAGCTGTTCCATGTCATATACTACGCCAGCAAGACATTAAATGACGCTCAAGTGAACTACACCACCACAAAAAAGGAGTTATTGGCTGTGGTGTTCTCCATCGACAAGTTTCGTTCATACATACTTGGGACAAAGGTAATTGTGCACACAGACCATTCTGCCCTGAAGTATCTGTTCGCGAAAAAGGACGCAAAGCCTAGATTGATACGGTGGATCTTGCTATTACAAGAATTCGACCTTGAGATCAAAGACAAAAAGGGGACAGAAAATCAGGTGGCAGACCACTTGTCAAGATTGGAGAAGGGACAAAGTCTACCAATTGACGAGACAAACATACTGGAGACCTTCCCAGATGAGCAGCTCTTTGCTGCCGCAATCGCTGCCGCGACAGCCATGGCGGCAGGTAAGTCTTCTGAACTCCCCTGGTATGCTGATTTCGTTAATTTTATAGTTAGCGGAATACTCCCTTCTGATCTTAATTATCAAGCCAGGAAGAGGTTCCAAAATGATGTCAAGCATTATTATTGGGACGAACCTCTTCTTTTCAAACTAGTCCATGGTCGTGGCTGGACCGACAACAACATCACCAGCCTCATGGAGCTCATAGCCGCAACGCCCATCAACTCCTTCAACCCAGCTGCCTCCCCAGCAGACTCAGATGAGGAACCTGACACCGAACCTGCCGCCGCCACCTCCCCGACAGACCAGTCTGCCCACATCCTTGCTGCGCTACAACGGGTGGAAGAGCGACAAATGGGATTGATGACCTTCATCCGGGACTTCACAAATTCAACGGTAAACTTCATTACCAACAATCTAAATTATCCCGATGTCAATTTCCCTACTTTTCCTGCCCATTTTTTTTCCACATCCCCACCCCTGTCCACACACCTACGCCTCCTGCCTCCCCAAATGCACACTCCGCTGCTTCCACCCCTTCACCTGCCCGGACGGTAGCTGCGAATCCTCCGACCGACAGCCCCGCATGTGGAATGGAGCGGCCAGCCACAGCCGCCAGCGAGGAAGAACCTCTGATTAGGAGGAATTTGGAGAGGGAGTTTACGCCTGTCAAGAGGCAGAAGCACGTGGCAGACAGGAAGCTGATGCCCAAGGCTAGCACCTCCACCAGCAGCACTTGGGACAGCGGCAGCAGTTCCGACGTCCAGCTCGTGGAGCAACCTGCCCAGCCTCCTCCACATCCCAGACGCCGCCGTCAGATCCGTGTCAGCAGCAGCAGCGAGGACAGCGATTAAAATTTAAGTCTTTTATTTTTCTTTTCTTGCTGCCTGCTCTATCTTTATTTTGTGATGTATCTGCCTCTATCTTTTCTGTCATTTTGCATTGAGGGCAATGCAACCCTCGAGTTTGGGGGTGGCACCCTCCATCATTAATGGAGTCTTAGTACATCTTTTTATTAATCTGTTGTGTCTTTTATTTAATTAAGTTCTCTTAAAAAAAGATTAAACTGTTGGCTTAAAACTGTGAAGTTAACTTACCTGTCATGACAGCTCTGTCGTGGCAACATCTTTAGGACAAATTAAGGAGAAGTTTAGAGCCTTTCTATAGTTCTGAAAACTAAAACACCTTTGTGACTGTTATACTGCTTAGATTTCTTTTAGCCAAACTAGAATAGGAAAGCTTAGCACTTGAATAGCCCCTAGAGGTGCCTAACACTGGCTCTAGGAAAGAAGTTTAGCAAAATAGCCCTAGAGGTGCCCGAAACCGGCTCTAGGAAGTTAGCTAGAGGTGCCCGAAACCGGCTCTAGTGAAACTTTAGCTTGAAAAATAAAAAGCAAGTCAAAACAGAAAAGAAGCATGAAAATGTGCCTTCAAAAAGATAAACTTTGGCATAAAAATTCAGGTTAAGGGTTGAATATTCTAGTGAAACTAAGAGAGTCTTAGCATATAACTGTTCACAAGCATGCACACACTGCACGAGGACTATACGGAGATTCCAGACAGATCCTAATCTTTCCGACAGGTTGCTGCCGTTACAGAGAATGAGCGACGGGTAAGGGACAGTTCACTGTTTGAAGGCCAACACAAAAAAATTTTATATTCTTTTTCTTTTAGGTCTTAGTTGCTTGAGGGCAAGCAAAAACTTGAGTTTGGGGGTGTGTTGAGTGTGTAAAAGTTCTATTATTTACACCCTTTTTAACCCTTATTTCTGCTGCATTCAAGCATCATTGCATTGCATTTAGGTTAGTTTACAGTAAAACATCACAAATGGATTAAAGGCACGGATTCTACTAAAAGATGGTTTATTTTGTAGGTTGCTGCCATCATAGACGGTGAAGACGGGCGCAGGGCAGAGAAGCAGAAGAGTTAAACTGGACAAGCAGATGACAAGGAAGAAGCTGCCATGGATCTATCGTGACAGCAAGGTGACAGCAGCCTTATGAAGAGGAAAAGTAAAATGAACCTCAATAGATAGAGAAAAATCTGCTCGTCTGTCGTGTGAAAGCCAAATATTTTTCCAAGCCCCAGATCAAGAGATATGTCAAGCCAAAGCTCAAGGAGAGGAATTCCCATGAAACAAGGAGGCGGCTGAAAAGTAGGAATCCTTAGAGATTAAGCATTCATTAGAATCTTACTTTTCATTAAAGTTGTAATCCTTGTTAACTTAGAATACTTGATCCCAAAGCTTATATAAGGGCATATATTTAACCTAGGAGGTATCATACCCCATAACCGATAACCTAAACCCCTCTGCCGTTTACCCGTCATCGACATGTTCTAAATTCCCCCTAGGGACACGAGTTGTTTTGTAAAGTAGTTGCAAGGGTTGTTTTGTTTTAGGATTTTCCAAGTTCAATAAAATAAACTTCAAGTTCTCTTATTTTGGTTTTAATATCTTGCAAGAGCATCGGGAGAGCATTGTGAGGTTATCTATTTACTTAGCATCGGGAGAGTTAAGTATACAAAAGAAATAAGAGCGAGTTCTCTAGTTTATAGTTGAACTATCTTGTGCCTAGGGATAGGGCAAGGTTAAGTGGCTAAGGAAGAATTCATACACATCGGTGTTCATCCTTCGATTCACGCCGGGAGGTATCATCAAAGACGTGATCATCGACAGACTTGGACCTAGGGATAGGCCAAGGCAGATCTGGGATTCTTGCCAAACTTGAACGTACTGAGTTGGTGTGTTTGCTGCCGCGACGACCAACGGACAGCTGCCGCGACAGGTGCTGCCAGCGACAGGCGCGACGACAGAACTAGAGTTCCTAAGCAATACAATACCTGCACTACTGAGCAATTCAATACCAGCCCATTCTCTCTATCTTGATCACTCTATTCTTTTATTTACGTTTTCCTTTATTATTCTCGTGACAACTCTCAATTATTTCCTTTACTTCGTGCAGTAAAATTAGGTGAAGCTATTAGCCCAATCCCTGTGGAGACGATAATCCGATACTTCGTATCACTTTACTACTTGCATCGTGTACACTTGCACTACAATTGCGATAGACTCTTTTACACGCAACAGTTACTTTAGGAGTTGCCCCTCAAGGCACTCCTAATTTAACTTATTTTATTTTATTTTTATCTTATTTTATCTTTATTATTTAGGAATTAGAAATTTGATATTGGTTTTTAGTTTGTTTTTGTTATTAGGTAAACAAAGAAAAACCCTTGCAATGACGAAACAAGCAACCCGAGGAAGCTCTGCCTCCACCCCTGCCGCGGCAGCACTCATACTCTCAGGGCAGCACCCACAGCCCCTCCGACAAAGTTCAAAGAGACTGCCCGCCGACAGCTCCTCATCCAAAGCCCAGCAGCAGCGACGACAGCCGCATAACTTAAGTTTTCTTTTTCTTCTTCTCTGTCGCCTGCTATATATATTATCTTTTTGTGATGTTTAACTTTTCTATCTTTTTTATTTTCTGTTTTTCATTTTTATGTCTTGTGTCATGCATTGAGGACAATGCAACCCTTGAGTTTGGGGGTAGGCAGTCCTCCTAACTATTAATATAACATTGCATTTAGTTTTCATTGTGTCGCATTTATTTTATGCAAAAAAAAAAATAAAAAATGAAAATATTGAAAATTTTGGCTGAAAACTGTGACTTGAACTTACCTGCCATGACAGCTCTGTCGTGGCAGCGACTTTAGGATAGTCTTTAGGAGAAGTTTAGAGCCTTTCTATAGTTCTGAAAACTTAAACACCATTGTGACTGTTATACTGCTTAGACTTCTTTTAGCCAAACTAGAATAGAAAACTTAGCGCTTAGAGTAGAAAAGAGACTAGACTCTCAGGAAACCTAGAGGTGCCTACCACTGGCTCTAGGCAGATAACCAGAGAAAAACTTCTAGAGGTGCCTATCACCGGCTCTAGACAGTTAACTAGAGGTGCCTGAAATACTGGCTCTAGTAGAAAAGAGAAGAAATTAGAAAAAAAAGGAAATAACTAGAGGTGCCCGATTCTGGATCTAGTAAGAAAAAGAAAGAAATCAGTCTCGTAAGAAAAACTCTAAACAAGCTAAAGAATAATATTCTAGTGAAACTAAGAGAGTCTTGGCATATAACTGTTCACAAGCATGCACACACTGCACGAGGACTATAGAGAGATTCTGGACAGATCCTAGATTATCCGACAGGGTGCTGCCGTCACAGGGAACGAACGACGGGTAAGGGAAAGTTCACTGTTTGAAAGCCAAAACAAAAATATTTCATTTTTTCTTTTAGGTCTTAATTGCTTGAGGACAAGCAAAGATTCGAGTTTGGGGGTGTGATCAGTGCTTAAAAGTTATATATTTTACCCATCATTTATCCTTATTTTTGATGCACTCAAGCATGTTTAACTGCATTTTAGGTTAAGTTTTGCATAAACATCACATTTAGATAAAACTGCGCAGATACTGCTAAATTTGGTTACTTTTGCAGGTATCTGCCGTGGCAGCAGTCGTGACAGCATCCAGGGTAGCAGTCGTGACAGCACCCAGGGCAGCAGCCGTGACAGCACCCAGGGCAGCAGCCGTGGCAGCACCCAGGGCAGCAATCGTGGCAGGCGCTGGGCAGCAATGCAGAAAATCTGGAATGAGCAGTCAAGGAGGACGATGCTGCCATGGTGTTGCCGTGACAGCAGAGGACGACAGCAGTTTTGAGGAGAAGAAGCAAAGTGGACCTCGACAGATAGAGAAAATTCAGCCCATCTGTCGTGTGAAAACCTCATATTTTTCCGAGCCCCAGATCAAAAGATATGTCAAGCCCAAAGTTCAAGGAGAGAAAATCCCAAGAAACAAGGAGGACGGCTGGAAAGTAGATTCCTTGAAGATTTAGTCTTTATTAGAATCATACTTTTAATTAAAGTTGTAATCCTTGTTAAATTAGAAAACTTGAGCCCAAAGCTTATATAAGGGCATGTATTTTAACCTAGAGGAGAGAGACCCCATATCCCATATCCCATAACCGATAACCAAAAACCCCTAGCCGTTTTCCTGCCCTCGACATGTTCTGAATCCTTCCTAGGGCCACGGGTTGATTTGTAAAATAGTTGCAAGGGTTGTTTTGTTTTAGGAATTTTCAGTTCAATAAAATAAACTTCAAGTTCTCTTATTTTGGTTATTAATATCTTGCAAGAGCATCGGGAGAGCATTGTGAGGTTATCTATTTACTTAGCATCGGGAGAGTTAAGTATACGAAAGAAATAAGAGCAAGTTCTCTAGTTTATAGTTGAACTATCTCGTGCCTAGGGATAGGGCGAGGTTAAGTGGCTAAAGAAGAATTCATACACATCGGTGTTCATCCTTCGATTCACGCCGGGAGGTATCATCAAGACGTGATCATCGACAGACTTGGACCTAGGGATAGGCCAAGGCAGATCTGGGATTCTTGCCAAACTTGAAGTACGGAGTTGAGTGTTTGCTGCCGCGACAATCAACGGACTGCCGCCGCGACAGGTGCTGCCACGACGGGCGCGACGACAGAACTGGATTTCCTAAACTCTGCAATACCTGCACTACTGAGCAATTCAATACCAGCCCCATTCTCTCTATCTTGATATCTCTACTCTTTTATTTAAGTATTCTTTATTATTTTCGTGACAATATCTTAATCTATTCTTTTCCCCTTGTGCAGATAGCGAAGGAAAGGGTTAGCCCAGTCCCTGTGGAGACGATATCCGATACTCTAGTATCACTTTATTACTTGCGACGTGTACACTTGCACTCAATTGCGATAGACTATTTTACACGCAACATTCAGCTACAAGACAACGATGCTTCTGAAGTCAGAAGTGAGCGTTAATTGCTCGAGGGGCTACAATATAGCAATATTACAATGTGTTAGTGTGCTTCACAATACTTATAACTTCAAGTCTAATATCAATGCTTACCAGGAAAAGGTTTGCGGTTGAGCGCATCAGCTACAACATTGGCCTTGCCCGGATGGTAATCAATGACCAGATCATATTCTTTAAGAAGTTCCATCCACCTCCGTTGTCGAAGATTCAACTCCTTTTGAGTCAACAAATATTTAAGGCTTTTATGGTTGGTGAAAAGATAGCATTTCTCCCCGTAGAGATAATGCCTTCAGATTTTCAATGCAAAGACAACTGCAGCAAATTCAAGGTCGTGGGTGGGATAATTCATCTCGTTTGGCTTAAGTAGCCTCGAAGCATAAGCAATAACCTTTCCTTCTTGCATCAATACACATCCTAACACAAGATGCAATGCATCACTGCAAACTGTATAGTCTTTTCCCGACTCGGGCTGAGTTAAGACATGTGCATGGGTCAGAACTTGTTTTAATTGATCAAAGCTTCGTTGTTGAACCTCGGTCCAAACAAAATGAGCTTTCTTCCTCAATAATTTGGTTAAAGGATCGGCTAACATAGAAAATCCTTTCACAAATCTACGGTAATAGCCAGCAAGCCCAAGGAAGCTTCTGACTTCACCAATGTTCTTCGGTGGATGCAAGCCTACAATAGCTAGGATTTTCTTCAGGTCCACCTGAATGCCCGAAACCGATAAAATATGCCCCAAAAAGGCAACTTCGGTGAGCCAGAACTCACACTTGGAAAACTTTGCACACAACTATTTCTCTCTCAGAGTCTGAAGTTGTAACCCCCTTGCCCGGCCTAGACGCTAGACCCGAACTACAAAGATTACACAGGAAAACAAAAGTCAACCCGAAAGTCAACCTTGATTAACGACCCTTTTTTTTATCTTGTATAGATGTAAATTAAGCCTATGTGATTACCCAAGAAACCTATTACATAAAGGCACAGCGATCAGAAATCATTTAGGGACTCAATTGCATGAATTCCACTTTTAGGGACCAAAATGTAATTTTTTGAAAATATAAGGACTTCGCAGTTTTTAAGTTTACAAATATGTAATTATTCATATTACATGCCTCTCTGTCAAATTTCAGCTTAAAAGAACATTCCAAGCTCAAGCAATTGCATCCACAACAATCAGGACTAAAATGTAAAACATGGAAACTTAAAGCAATTCAAATCAACATCCAAAGGTCATCCGTTTCGGAACACCCACCCTCCGTACTGAAACACCCGTATCGAAACGGTGTCGACCGTTTCGGTACGCGGGAGCGTTCCGAGACCAGTACCGAAACAAGCCTCACCAGTAGACAAAGTGTATAGGAACACTCTCAGCCGTACCGAAACGCTATGGCCATTACAAGCCCCCATTTCGAAACAGTTAAGGGTGTTTCGATACACCCTGCCCTGTGACAACAGAATATGCTGGTTTTTCTCATTTTAAACCACTCAAACATGCTTCAGAGCCTACCATAACATACCAGCAACTCAATAATACCCCAAAGATCACAATTAAGGACCTTAAGCTAGAGCATGGCATCAATCACATAATCACACAAGCTATATGCATGCTTCCTTACCACAAAACCAAATATAGGCATACAAACCTCAAACCAATTCTTAAGGACCATTTACAACCCATAAAGCCATCACAAACATGCTTCAAACTTAGGGAGTTCAAAACACATCTCCCAAATACAACCTTGGTGTCCCATTGCCAAATATCAAAACTAAAGTGTATAAAAACATCACCATACATGAGCTTTGCACTTCCTTGGATGTTCTTAACCTTCTTGCTGCCCAAAAGCACTTCAATTATCTGCATTATTGGTAAAGAGAGCGTAAGCACATTTGCTTAGTGAGACATGCTCTAAAGAAAACCAACATAATAATGCATTATTCAAAACACTTTCTCAAAAGTCTTTTCTACAACATGCTCATTCTATCTCATGCTTGAAAACCATTTCAAAGCAACTCTTCATTGAAAACACATGTACCTCAATTCTATCTCATGCATTTAAAGCAATGCAAATCTCATGGCAAGGCCATTCTCATGCTTGTAAAAACCAAAGCATAACATATACAAATCTCATATGCATTTCTCATAGCATAAATCATCTCATCAATAGGTACATGTGAACCAAAAACATTTCCATATATTATATTGGCATTTCACATCTCATTATTACTCAGATATGGGGACATCATTCTCAACCACTAGACGCTTCCGGTGGAATCTCACATCACCGTACTCACATGGCGGAATCTCTCATCGCCACAAAGCTTGGGTATTTCACCAAGTCCTACCCGATGGAATGCCCATCATCGGTCTCTCCCTTTGGATTAAACCAAAGAGCACGTACGAATTTTTAGTTTATAGTGCCCTCTCATCCTATTGATCGATCAATTATATCCGGTAAGTATCTCATCTTCTATGCCAATATATTATGTCAAAACATCATCTCACCTACTGTTTTTCATGCAACATTTCTCAAATCTTTCTCATCTCATTTCAAAACCATAACATTTGTCATGCTTATAAACAAAAGCTCAAAACTCCACAATACAACATGTTATTTCATAAAATCATTTCAAACATCATCTCATGCTACAAATCATGCATAAAAACATTAGGAATTTATCTATCTCAAACCATGAGCATGTAAAAGCATTTTAGGGGCAACCACCACATATATGAGAGCAATCTAGCCAATACTTACTTTCAGACTTAGGAAGGTGTTTCAAACCTTTCCTAAATCCCCAAACCTTGTTTCTTTGTCCCTCAAGGACCTCTAAAACCATTCGCACTCACCGATTACGTTTCGCTTACCGCCGAAACGCTATCTAAGCTCCCGGATCAACGCCAAAGGCGTCCGAAGATGTCTCCCATATTCATAACACATAAGAGCAGAGGATTAATGCATCACCATGTATTGAAATCATCAGCCACACACCTAAACTCACTGCTCTACTTAAGAACCTCATTTCGGCTACCAAAAACAACCGAAATCATCTCCAAACTCTTCCAAAACAAAGCCCAGCCAAGATCTAACACTTCTAATCATCTCTAAACATCAATCAACATCAAAAACCACCACAAACTCGTCCTTATACCTCCGACTATAACAGAGCACCAAAACCACCCCAAAAACCACCATTCTAGCATACAAAACTTAGGAACCCAAGCCTATTCGGGATTTGTTTGATAAAACCTCATTTACAACATCAATTAACATCCAAAATACATAAGAAAACAACCTCAAAACAGAGCCTAACCATCAACCACGAAAATCATCAAGATCTCTCCAAAAACCTTGAGTTTTAATACAATTTCTTGTTTCTAACATTAAAGCAACTCAAAAATCATCAACAAATGATTGATAACTTGGGAATTTCTGTAAAGAACTGACCATTAGAGGAGAAGGACGAAGCTTACCTCTAATGGCTGATTTCTCATTGATTTAGGCAAGTTTCCTGAAAATCCAATGTGAAATCAAGAGGATTTGGTGAGTAAAAGATTAGGAATCAAAAGGAGATTGAAATCTCTTCAAAAGGAATGAAAATCAAAGGCTAATTGATGGAGAAAATGAGTTTGGCTGAAAAGAAATTGAGAGAAAATGAAATGAGAGAAAATTGACGTAAGGTAGTTATGAAAAGTCAAAGGTGATTTTTCCTTTAATTAAAACATTAATAAAATCACCCAAAATAAGGAGAAATATGATCAAAAACATTTTGGTAAAATTAGCTCCTTAAAGATTCAAAGTTTCAATCCTTTACAAAACAGTCACTATTTAACTTTTGCAAAAACTGCGATTTGGTCACTACATCGAAATGTAGTATTTCCAAACCTTATTTTGTAAAATTGTTTTCACCATAATCATTCATATAATAAATGCGGATTTTTAGATATTTTCCATATTTTTAAAGCATCCCGAACTAGGTGATCCCTAACTCTCCCTTAAAGGTTCGAACCGTTCCCGACCGGTCCGATTCGAACTCTAAAACATCTAGGCCCAAAATCGGGGCGTTACAACTCTCCCCCTCTTAAGAAATTTCGTCCTCGAAATTTACCTGGAGGAAAAAGGTAAGGAAATTGCTTCTTCATGTCTTCCCTCCTTTCCCACGTGGCTTCCTCAGCACCACGATGTCTCCACAACACCTTGACCAGCTCAATGGTCTTACCACGGAGGACTTTACTATCCGAATCCAGAATCTCAACAGGTTTCTCATCATATGTCAAATCTGGATTCAACTCAACTTCCTCCACATGCATAACATGCGAAGGGTCCGATCTATATCTCCGAAGCATGGATACATGAAACACATTATGTATCTTTTCTAACTCTTGAGGTAGTCTCAGCTTATAAGCAACATGACCCACACGTTCTATCACCTTGTATGGTCCAATGTACCTTGGGCTCAACTTGCCCTTCCGACCAAATCTCATCACCTTCTTCCAAGGTGAAACTTTTAGAAACACACGATCACCCACTGCAAATTCTATCTCCTTACGCTTCAAATCCGCGTAAGATTTTTGCCGATCTGATGCTGCCTTCAACCGCTCACAAATGAGCTTCACCTTCTCGGTGGTTCCTTTTAACAGAGCTGGCATCGAGACCAACTTTTGTCCCGTTTCAGCCCAGCAAAGAGGAGTTCTGCACTTCCTCCCATACAAAGCTTCATAAGGTGCCATTTGAATATTCGCATGATAACTATTATTATAAGCAAACTCCACCAAAAGGTAAGTGCTTCTCCCAAGAGCCTTGAAATTCAATAACACAACACCTCAACATATCCTCAAGCACTTGGATAACACGCTCAGACTGTCCATCTATCTACGGATGATAAGAAGTACTGAAACTCAGCCGCGTACCCAATGCTTGATGCAAACACTCCCAAAACCTTGTAGTGAACCTCGGATCTCTATCCGACACTATAGATTTGGTACACCATGCAAGCGTACAATCTCAGCAATGTACAACTCCGCAAGCCTATCTAAGGTGTACGTAGTATGCACAGGTAAGAAATGCGCACACTTCGTAAGGCGATCCACAATCACCCAAACCGAATTCTTCCTTGATGGCGATAAAGGCAAACCAGACACAAAATCCATGATGATCCTCTCCCATTTCCATTCAGGAATCCTTAACGGCTGCAACAACCCCAAAGGAAACTGATGCTCAGCCTTAACCCGCTGACAAACCATACATATGCTAACATACTCAGCGACATCTTTCTTCAATCCCACCCAATAGTACTCATCCCTCAGATCACGGTACATCTTTGTACTACCAGGGTGCATAGCAAAAGGACTGCTATGCGCTTCGATCAAAATAGCACGCCTCAACTCAACATCATTCGGCATCACTATTCGACTCCCAAAACACAGAACACCATCATCATTAAAACAGAAATCCGATGGTCTACCCTCAGCAATATCCTGAACATGAGGCACCAAAGAATCGTCTAACAACTGCTTATCCTTTATCAACTGGACTAAAGATAGTTTCACTTGCAATTCAGCAACAAGACCACCATCTCACGATATGCTCAAGCTAGCAAACATCGTTCTTAACTCCACCGCCACTTTCCTGCTCAAAGAATCGGCCACAACATTGGCCTTCCCCGGGTGATACTCGATCGTCAGACCGTAATCCTTAAGCAACTCCACCCAACTTCGTTGCCTAAGATTTAACTCTTTCTGAGACATCAGGTATTTCAAACTTTTGTGATCCGTTTACACAGTACACTTCTCACTATAGAGATAATGTCTCCAGATCTTTAGAGCAAAAACTACCGTAGCCAACTCAATATCATGCGTAGGATAATTGCGCTCATGTACTTTCAACTGTCATGATGCATAAGCCACCACCTTATCCTCTTGCATTAACACACACCCCAAACCAACATAAGATGTGTCACTATACACCACAAACTCTTTCCTTGATTCAGGTTGAACCAGGATAGGAGCTCGCGTCAAAGCTGCTTTTAGCTTCTCAAAAGCTTGCTGTCTCGCTTCCGTCCACTCATACTTAACATCTTTTTGCAACAATTTCGTCAAAGGGGCAACAATTTTAGAGAATCCATCCACAAACCTCCGGTAGTAACCTGCCAACCCAAGGAAACTACGGACTTCATGAACGGACTTAGGAGGCTTCCAATTCATCACCGCCTCAACCTTCTGAGGATCAACTCGAATCCCTTCAGCCGAAACCACATGACCAAGGAAAACAACTTCCTTTAGCCAAAACTCACATTTGCTCAGCTTTGCATAAAGCTGATTTTCCAACAGCGCTTGCAAAACAATCCTTAGACGACCTTCATACTCCTCCTCAGCACGAGAGTACACAAGGATATCATCGATGAACACCACAACGAACTTGTCCAAGAATTCATGGAACACCCTATTCATCATATCCATGAAAGCAGCAGGAGACTTCGTTAACCCAAACGGCATAACAAGGAACTCATAATGCCCATACCTTGTTCTAAAGGCTGTTTTCGGCACATCCACATCTTTCACCTTTAATTGATAATACCCTGACCTCAAATCAATCTTTAAAAACACAGCCGCCCCTCGAAACTGATCAAAGAGATCATCAATCCTCAGCAAAGGATACTTGTTCTTGACGGTCAGCTTATTCAGCTGATGATAGTCAATGCACATTCTCATCGTGCCATCTTTCTTCTTAACAAACAAGAACGGTGCACCCCAAGGTGACACACTAGGCCGAATGAAACCTCGGTCAAGCAACTCCTGAAGTTGTGTTCTCAGCTCCTTCAACTCTTTGGGTGCCATGCGATAGGGAGCAATGGACATCAGAGTTGTGTTCTCATACAACTCAATTCCAAACTCAACCTCTCAACTAGGCGGAAAACCAGGTAATTCCTCCGGAAACACTCCAAGGAACTCACACACGGTTCTTATATCCTGAACACGCACCTCCTTTGAACTAGGATTCATAATAAAGGCTAGATAAGCCTCACATCCTTGCCGCAGCATTCGACTTGCTTCAAACGTAGACACCACATTAGCTAGAAACTTCACATTCTCTCCCACCACCACCACCTCATAATCATCTGCAAGTTTCAGCGAAACTCACTTGCTTTCAAAATCCACTACGACTCTATGCTCAACAAGCCAATCCATTCCCAGAATTATGTCAAATCCATAGAATGGCAATTCCATAAGATCGACAAGAAACACATGATCTTGCACCATTAAGGGGCATCTCCTATACAACTTTCTTGTTACAACCGTCTCACCAAAGGAACTAGTCATACGCATACCAACATCCAAGGACTCAACAGACAAACCAAGCATTTGAGCATGTTCACGCAATATGTATGAGTGTGTAGGTCTAGAATCAATCAAAGAAAGTAATGACAAGGATTGCAAAGTAAAGGTACCTGCGATCAAGTCCGTGTCATTCCTTCCTCTCGATGAGCATATACTCGAGCCTGGCCACCACCCTCAGGTTAGACAGCCACCACATGCGCCACATTCCTTCCACCCCTATCTCTACGCTGGAAATTACCACGGCCGCGCCCACGACCTCTCTGTGGCTCAGCTGCTCTCACTGGAGCCTGACCCCCTCTCAGCTGTTGAGGACTATCTTTCTTCATATTCCCCCGGTTACCGCAGTTCCAACATGTTCCAAGGTTACCCCAACACTCACCAGCGTGTCTCCTTCCACACCGGTTACACTCAGGAGTTCTCAAGAAAGCATTGGGTCCTTGCTGACCTCTTCCAGGGTTATCACCCCCACGTCTAGCATCAAAATGCGGCTTCCGATCCTTATGCCTCTTGTTGCGATCTCTACCATAATCACGTTCTGCAGCTCGCTTACCCGAGCTAGATCCTCCTACTCGGCTCGCCAAGCCAAGATTCAACTCAATCTCCTTGGCTCTAGTGACCAAGACATCGAAATCAGTATAATCGGTTGCGAGCATGTAGGTTTTCACGTCCGCTACCAGCCCATAACGGAACCGTTCACATCTTTCTCGCTCATTAGGGATCAGCTCAGGCGCATATTGACTAAGGCGAACAAACTGAATCTCATATTCAGCCACAAACATGCTCCCTTGCACAAGGGACATAAACTCCCTCTTTTTCTCGTCGAGGTAGCGAACTCCCAAATACTTCCTCTTGAACGCATTCAAGAAGAATGTCTAGGTCACATCATCATCTTCCATCCCAGATATCGTGGTCGTCCACCACGTGTACGCATCACCATGCAATAGTGACACAATTCATCCCAGCTTCTGAACATTATTACAGTTCAGCTGTCCAAGTATCCTCTTGGTACTCTCCAACCAAGATTCGGAACCTTCCGGGGTCAAACCTCTAAACTCAGTCCCTCCTAGACTGTGGAGACGCTCCAGCGGCAATCTCACATTAGCACCATCCTGGGGTGCAGCTCCATGAGCTCCAGCTACTGCTGCCTGGAAAGCTCCAGCAATAGCTTGTATCAGAACGGACATATCAGGAGCAGCTTGCCCCTGAACTCTCTCGGGTCCAGCAACCCCAGCACCAACTCTAGCAGCATCATCCCCAGCTCCACCACCACCAGGTGGTCCACCAGGGGGAGGATGAGGTAGATCCTCAGCGTTCTCTACATTCTCATTCTCAGCCATAGCTCTAGTATTGATTCTATGCTCTCTACGTGGCCCCATAATAAAACAATGCACTGACAAAATACAACAAATTCAATTAGGCATAATACGGTAAGTAATCCAAGTACTCAAGCTCATTTTGAAAACAATTCTTCTCATTAGTAATGATATGGCAATGGGATCCCCAACTACACCTAAACATAGCATAGCACTACAAAATACAAATTCATCTCAATTGAATCATACATCAACCTTCATACTTCATACTTTCACTGAAAAGTCACAAACATACATAACCACATACAATAACCACCTACCAAGCCCCAATTATTCGCTAACCTGGCTCTGATACCAACAAATGTAACCCCCTTAGCCCGGCCTATACGCTAGACCCAAACTACGAAGATTACACGGGGAAAACCAAAGTCAACCCGAAAGTCAACCTTGATTAACGACCTTTTTTTATCTTGTCTAGATGTAAATTAAGCCTATGTGGTTATCCAAGAAACCTATTAAAGAAAGGCACATCGATCAAAAATCATTTAGGGACTCAATTGCATGAATTCCACTTTTAGGGACCAAAATGTAATTTTTTGAAAATATAAGGACTTCATAGATTTTAAGTTTACCAATATGTAATTAGTCATATTACATGCCTCTCTGTCATATTTCAGCTTAAAAGGACATTCCAAGCTCAAGCAATTGCATCCACAACATTCAGGACTAAAATGTAAAACATGGAAACTTAAAGCAATTCAAACCAACATCCAACGGTCATCCGTTTCGGAACACCCACCCTCCTTACCGAAACACCCATATCGAAACGGTGTCGACTGTTTCGGTATGCGGGTGTGTTCCGAGACCAGTACCGAAACGGGCCTCACCAGTAGCAAAAGTGTATCGGAACACTTTCAGCCGTACCGAAACGCTATGGCCATTACAGGCCCCCGTTTCGAAACATTTAAGGGTGTTTCGATACACCATGCCTCGTGACAGCAGAATATGCTGGTTTTTCTCATTTTAAACCACTCAAACATGCTTCAGAGCCTACCATAACATACCATCAACTCAATAATACCCCAAAGATCACAATTAAGGACCTTAAGCTAGAACATGGCATCAATCACATAATCACACAAGCTATATGCATGCTTCCTTGCCACAAAACCAAATATAGGCATACAAACCTCAAACCAATTATTAAGGACCATTTACAACCCATAAAGCCATCACAAACATGCTCCAAACTTAGGGAGTTCAAAACACATCTCCCAAATACAACCTTGGTGTCCCATTGCCAAATATCAAAACTAAAGTGTATAAAAACATCACCATTCATGAGCTTTGCACTTCCTTGGATGTTCTTAACCTTCTTGCTGCCCAAAAGCACTTCAATTATCTGCATGATTGGTAAAGAGAGCGTAAGCACATTTGCTTAGTGAGGCATGCTCTAAAGAAAACCAACACAATAATGCATTATTCAAAACACTTTCTCAAAAGTCTTTTCTACAACATGCTTATTCTATCTCATGCTTGAAAACCATTTCAAAGAAACTCTTCATTGAAAACACATGTACCTCAATTCTATCTCATGCATTTAAAGCAATGCAAATCTCATGGCAAGGCCATTCTCATGCTTGTAAAAACCAAAGCATAACATATACAAATCTCATATGCATTTCTCATAGCATAAATCATCTCATCAATAGGTACATGTGAACCAAAAACATTTCCATATATTATATTGGCATTTCACATCTCATTATTACTCGGATACGAGGACATCATTCTCAACCACTAGACGCTTCCGGTGGAATCTCACATCACCGTACTCACTTGTCTAGTAAATATAATTTCCGGTGGAATCTCACATCACCGTACTCACATGGCGGAATCTCTCATCGCCACAAAGCTTGGGTATTTCACCAAGTCCTACCCGATGGAATGCCCATCATCGGTCTCTCCCTTTTGATTAAACCAAAGAGCACGTACGAATTTTTAGTTTATAGTGCACTCTCATCCTATTGATCGATCAATTATATCCGGTAAGTATCTCATCTTTTATGCCAATATATTATGTCAAAACATCATCTCACCTACTGTTTTTCATGCAACATTTCTCAAATCTTTCTCATCTCATTTCAAAACCATAACATTTGTCATGCTTATAAACAAAAGCTCAAAACTCCACAATGCAACATGTTATTTCATAAAATCATTTCAAGTATCATCTCATGCTACAAATCATGCATAAAAACAGTAGGAATTTATCTATCTCAAACCATGAGCATGTAAAAGCATTTTAGGGGCAACCACCACATATATGAGAGCAATCTAGCCAATACTTACTTCTAGATTTAGGAAGGTGTTTCAAATCTTTCTTAAATCCCCAAACCTTGTTTCTTTGTCCCTCAATGACTTATAAAACCATTCGCACTCACCGATTACGTTTCGCTTGCCGCCGAAACGCTATCTAAGCTCCCGGATCAACACCAAAGGCGTCCGAAGATGTCTCCCATGTTCATAACACATAAGAGCAGAGGATTAATGCATCATCATGCATTGAAATTATCAGCCACACACCTAAACTCGCTGCTCTACTCAAGAACCTCATTTCGGCTACCAAAAACAACAGAAATCATCTCCAAACTCTTCCAAAACAAAGCCCAGCCAAGATCTAACACTTCAAATCATTTCTAAACATCAATCAACATCAAAAACCTCCAAAAACTCGTCCTTATACCTCTAGCTATAACAGAGCACCAAAACCACCCCAAAAACCACCATTCTAGCATACAAAACTTAGGAACCCAAGCCTATTCGGGATTTGTTTGATAAAACCTCATTTACAACATCAATTAACATCCAAAATACATTAGAAAACAACCTCAAAACAGAGCCTAACCATCAACCACGAAAATCATCAAGATCTCTCCAAAAACCTTGAGTTTTAATACAATTTCTTGTTTCTAACATTAAAGCAACTCAAAAATCATCAACAAAGGATTGATAACTTGGGAATTTCAGTAAAGAACTGATCATTAGAGGAGAAGGACGAAGCTTACCTCTAATGGCTGATTTCTCCTTGATTTAGGCAAGTTTTCTTGAAAATCCAATGTGAAATCAAGAGGATTTGGTGAGGAAAAGATTAGGAATCAAACGGAGATTGAAATCTCTTCAAAAGGAATGAAAATCAAAGGCTAATTGATGGAGAAAATGTGTTTGGCTGAAAAGAAATTGAGAGAAAATGAAATGAGAGAAAATTGACGTAAGGTAGTTATGAAAAGTCAAATGTGGTTTTTCCTTTAATCAATCTTTATTTCCTTTAATTAAATCATTAATAAAATCACCCAAAATAAGGAGAAATCTGATAAAAACATTTTGGTAAAATTAGCTCCTTAAAGATTCAAAGTTTCAATCCTTTACAAAATAGTCATTATTTAACTTTTGCAAAAACTACGATTTGGTCCTACATCGAAATGTAGTATTTCCAAACCTTATTTTGTAAAATTGTTTTCACCATAATCATTCATATAATAAATGAGGATTTTTAGATATTTTTTCATATTTTTAAAGCATCCCGAACTAGGTGATCCCTAACTCTCCCTTAAAGGTTCGAACCGTTCCCGACCGGTCCGATTCGAACTCTAAAACATCTAGGCCCAAAATCGGGGCGTTACAGAAGTACAATACGAAGATGATCTCAATGCTCCGTTTCATTCTTGGAATAGATTAAGATATCGTCTATAAATACCACTACGAATTTATCAAGATAGGGTTTAAATACCCGATTCATTAAATCCATAAAAGCTGTCGGTGCATTAGTTAGCCCAGAAGACATCACCAAGAATTCGTAGTGTCTATATCTTGTACGAAAGGCAGTCTTGGGCACATCACACTCCTTGACTCTCATTTGATAATAGCACGACCTTAAATCGATCTTGGAAAACACAGAGGCATCTTTTAATTTGTCGAACAGGTCGTCTATCCTGGGTAATGGATATTTATTCTTGATGGCTACTTTATTCAATTGCCTATAGTCAATGCACAATCGCATAGAACCATCATTCTTCTTGACAAAAAGGACTGATGCTCCCCAAGGTGAAGAGCTCGGTTGAATAAAACCCTTATTCATAAGGTCCTGAATTTGAGCTTTTAATTCTTTCAATTCCACAACAGCCATCCGATATGGTGCAATGGAAAATGGAGCAGTCCCAGGTTGCACCTCGATGCCAAATTCCACTTCACGGGTTGGGAACAATCCCGGAAGTTCATCAGGAAAAACATCTGGGAATTCACTTACTGTGTCAATATCATGGATCTGAGGTTCATTCCTGGATTCTGTAGATAATGTACACAACATGGAGTTCCGAGATTCCATCAGCATTATTCTTTCCTTGTCAAGGCCTCGGAGATACAATTTTTGCTTATTGCAGTCTACCCACGCTTGATGTTTACTAAGCCAATCCATGCCTAGAATCGCATCAAACTCGTGGATTGGTAAACCTAGGAGATCCGCGGGGAACGAAATTCCTTGAATCAAAATCAGACAATTCTTGCATACAAGGCTTAGAGTAACATAATCACCTAACGGATTTGTCACGGAGATTTTTATTGCCATAGGTTCGCTAGACATCCTATGTCTTTTAACCAATTACATGCTTATAAAAAACGTGTAGATCCAGGATCAATCAATACATACAATGAGTGTGCATATAACATAACGGTACCTGCTATAACATCAGGCTCGTCATCCTCCTCGCGGCCTCTCACATGATACATCTGGGCAGAGGCCTTCGATTCCTGCTTGTTACCTTGCTTCCCGGATCCGTCTGGTCTGCCTGAGGTTCCTGATGGTGCTTGTCTTGGCCCTTTTCCTCGGAAAGATTAGGCGAGTGAGGTGGTGTCTCCGTGCACAGCCAGTGGCTTAGAGGGATTCTGAGGATAGTCCATGATAAAATGTCCTTGTTCCCCACAAAAGAAACATGCTCCCGCCTGCTTACGACACTAGCCTGCTGGGTGCCGTTTCTGATAAAAATTACAAACTGGATGCTGAACACTCCGGTTCGAACCTCCAGTACTCTCAAATGAAGCCGCTTTAGACCAGGACTAGGTGATAGTCTGTGGTCTCTCAATGTTCCCGGTACGGGAAGGCTGTGAATATGAAGCTTGCCTCGAGCCTTGATACTTGCCCTTCTTGTTCCATTTGGGAGGTCGAGAATCGCCCCATGCCCTTTTCTCAAATCTATTAGACATATTTTCTCTCTGAGCTCTCTATGCAGCTTCTGTTGCTTTAACTCGGTTCACCAAATCCTGGAAGTTGGTGATTCCAAGGGCTGTAAACATATGTCGCAGTTCATCGCTAAGGCCAGCTATGAACATTCTACACTTGTCTTCTTTCTTCTTTATAAACTCTGCTCCATATCGGCAATATTTACAAAAATCATGAATATACTGCTCGATAGGTCCTCCTCCTTGCCTCAGGTGAAAGAAGGTATTCCGTCTCTCCGCGAGATAATACTCAATGATGTATTTATTTCAAAATTCTCGGAGAAAGAAATCCCAGATGGCCGATTCTTCAGGAGCTGTGAGAATAGTAGTTTCCTACCACATAAGATCTTCGTCCGTCAGCAATGCAACAACACATTCCAACTTATGCTCATATAAACACTGCAGTTGTTTATTCAAGATATGAAGTGTGTTGTCCAGCCAATATTCAGCAATTTCAGGATTATCATCATCCTATCCGGTGAAAGAATAGGCTCGAAGTGAAGCCAGCTTATCCACAGGGGCTCAGAAATACTGGGCAACAAGAGGAGTACGCTGAACTGGTGGTGTTGCTTGCATCGCAGTCATAAACTGCTTAAACATGTTAGCCATGTTCTGATAGCATTCAGCCTGAGCAGTAGGTACTGCAGGCTCAGTACCCTGAACATGAGGGTCCTGTGGTTGCGGTGGATTATGAGGATTTCCTCCTCTAATCTCCTCGCCATGTGTCGAGGAGCCGGTAGTAAGCTCGTCAATGTGAGCTTCATTTATCTCAGACATATCTATATGAAAGGTCAGATTAGTCGACAAGTCACAATATACACAATATAAAACTCCTAGGTGGCAAAGTAACACAATAACAATGCAATAGACTTCGGTTTAGTCCTAGAATCGACTAAACTCTAGCTCTGATACCACAAATGTAACACCCCCTTCCCGGCCTGGTAGAGAACCGGGTCGGAGTGTATTACCAGAGGATAGTACGATGATCGGTGCTATAAAATTTCATCTTAACCACATTCTTAATCAATATTAGTCATACAAAATGTTACCAATATGTTTATTAGTCCAATTCAATCATAAGAAATCCACAAATAACCATTTAGGATCATTTTATAACTTTTATAGGTTTAGGGACTAATCTGTAAAAAGTGACAATAACAGGTCTTTTAAAGCAACATACAGTAAAACAATGTCATTCAATGCATGGATAACTAGCCTATAAACTTTCATACTATTTGGAGTTCATTAACATAATCAATTTATCTTTAAGAAATTCAGTGGCTAAATTGTAACATTAGCAATCTGTCCAATAAGCCTTTAACCAATTTACCTAACCCCGTATCGAAACACCCTAGGTTGTTCCGAAACAGGTGCACGAGAGTCAACTCCTTTTGACCTTTCCCTTTAAACCGTTTTGATACAGGCTTGACCAGTATCGGAACGGATTGACCACCTTTGACTTTGACTCGTTTCGATACGCTATGAACCCGTACCGAAACATTGGTCTCTAGTGACAAAATGTTCAGAAACGACATTATTCTGTTTCGGTACGCCCATACTCCCAGGTTCAATATTGGAAACCCGTACCGAAACGTCATCACCCGTTTCGATACGGCCTGACCTGTAGTGACAGATTTTGCTGGTTTTTATTCGATTTACCCTGTCGAACGATGTCCAAATGCAATGAAACTTTACACGTAATATTTCAATGGTATAAACTACTAGCATGCCAAATTTCATGACCATATGAATACGTTTACCATGTTTTTACCTTTTTGAGCTATGTATGCATTTTCCATCCATTTTCAACTTTACCAAAAGAGGCATTTTAAGCTATATAACTTATTACAATCTTAGCAATGCACCAACACAACAAAATAGGCACCAATGACTAGTTCAACTACTTTTCCACCTTCCTAGGAGTTTATAAGACAAAAACACATTACTTGGGGCTGGTAGTGACTTGTCTTGCTTGCCGATCCGATCTTCCGACACACAAACCTTCTTAACCTGAAAATGCATGAGATGAGACACGTTAGGCATACTTTGCCTAGTGAGGTAGTCACAAACAATGTAAGTAACAATAATGCCATGGTTATACTTAAACATAATCTCATGCCAACAATTTCGATGCTATGAAACAATACACAATGTATAAACATGTTTCATCTTCATTCTTAGTCCTTGGATTGAATCAAGATTGTGGATACGCGAATTCCTACGCCTCGCCAAATCAATAATGGTCTAGTCCCTCCGCCTCGCCAATGTGACCAATAGCAACACATCCCTCCGCCTCACCAAATCAATATAGGTCGTAGCCTTAGGACCGTAGTCCACCCGTACACTGAGCTCATGAATTCTATGGCATGCCAATTGTATCCAAAGTCCATTCCAATCCAAGGTTACGATATTCATATTCATTTCAATAATCAATGATATACCAATGTCCGGTGAATTCAATATTGTCGATGACCAATATATATATATATATATATATATATCTCATCATCAATAACTCATAGTTTGGAATCAATATCAATGTCTGATGGTTTCTATGCAATAATTCGATGACAATGCCTATATCAATGACAATACACAATAACAATATCAATGACAGTAACCAATGTTCAATGGCAACTTACCGACACTTACCAAAGTGTCTGATTAACCATCCAATGCATTTTCTTCAACAACAATGTTAGCGATGTAATCTAAAATGTCAAATAATGATCCGGGAAGGCCTTTCGCCTAAACCCGAGACTCTAATTACACTCACCTTGAGACTCTGAAGCTTTCAAGGCTCTCGGATGACAATCCACTTATTCCTAGCTTTAGATGGAGATGATGGATGCTCCTTATCGATGTCTTGAGCTAGGAAATCAATAGGAAGATTGTTAAGGTCGATATTTTGATATCAAAATCAATATAACAATATCAAGATCGATAACCGGTTTCAACAGAGATGACAACGATGAGATATCCATGGATAGTCAAAACCCTAGCTTAGATTACACTCAATATATCCATGGAAATCAATAACCGATTGAGGAATATAGCTTACCCGATCGATAGCAACGATTCGATATCGATAAAACGAAGAAATAGCAAAGCTTGAAATTCCTCTAACGGAGGTGTGTGCTTAGTTGAAGAAGATGATGAATGTGAGAGGTGCTAGCTTGAAATTCCTCTTGCTTTTGTTTCTATAATTTAACACCAAGCTTTCCTTCAATTGAAGGAAAGTCATTAGATCACTCCACGTAAGTGGAGATTTTAATTAAAGAAATCTAATCGCAAGGTTAGCCCCTCACTTCTCACTTCATTATGGTTTTTGCCTTTCAAATTACACTTTCTTCAATTTAGTCACCAAAAGGTCCAATATTATTCAATAGGGTCCAATGAAAATATTTTAAGCTCAATTAAGGTTCGATATCAATAATTAACTAGTCGATACAATATTTAAGCTTCTTCAATGTATGATTTCCGATCATCGGAACTTAATTTCGACTAGACTGGATTTCAGGGTGTTACAATCAAATGCAAAAGTGACATATTTTCCAAAAACAAGCATAAAGGTTTAGAAATTTAAAAAAAAATCTTGAATGAAGCGTCGGTAAAAACCTACATGTCCTAAAATACTTCGTAGGAGGTGGCAATTGCTTGATTATCTCAACTTTTACTTGATTAACCTCTAATCCTCTCTTGGTTACCTTGTGCTCGAGAACAATGCCCTCCTTCACCATGAAGTGCATTTTTTCCAGTTCAAGATTTAGTTTATCTCAATGCATCTCCTCAAAACTTGCTCCAAACTCTGAAGGCATTCCTCAAATGTTTTTCCAAACACCGAGAAATCATCCATGAATACTTCCAAGTTATGCTCAATCATGTCAGAAAAAATGGCCATCATGCAACGTTGAAATGTTGCTGGGGCATTACACAACCCGAATGACATTCTTTTGAAGGCAACGTCCCTTACGGACACATAAAGGTGGTCTTCTCTTGATCATTAGGGGCGATGGCAATCTGGTTATAACCTGGATAACTATCCAAAAAACAATAGAAAGCTTTATCTGTCAGCTGATCCAACATTTGGTCGATGAAAGGCAATGAGAAGTGATCCTTTCGCGTGGCTTTGTTCAGCTTTTTATAGTCCATGCACACTCTCCATCATGTGACAGTCCTGGAGGGTATCAATTCATCCTTTATGTTTTGTACCACTGTCATGTCACCCTTCTTTGGCATGCATTGTACTGGGCTAACCCACGAACTATCGGAAATGAGGTAAATTATCCTGGCATCAAGCCATTTGATAATCTCCTTCTTCACTACTTCTTTCATGCTCGGATTCAAACTTCTTTGGCCTTCAACGGTCTTGCCATTGTATTCCTCTAAGATAATCTTGTGCATGCAAATGGTTGGGCTTATACCTTGGATGTCAGCCAAGGTCCAACCCAAAGCTTGCTTATATTTGCTTAATATTTCCAGCAATCTTCCCTCCTGATCATTAGTGAGATCAGCAACAACGATCACTGGCAGAGTTGAGTTTTTACCTAAATAAGCATACTTGAGGTGGTTTGGCAATGGCTTTAGCTCAAATTTTGGTGGCTCCTCAATTGATGGTTTCGGTGCCTTGATTTCTCTGCCAGCCAACTCTAATGGCTCAAAATAACTCACATCTTCAGCCTCCAAGGCTGGTTCTTTAGGTTCTTCACTCGTCTTATCATTGCTAACCAGTTCGCTGACATCATCGTTTGTGTCTTGGCATAACTGTGCCATGTTTAAAGTAAAAATGGAGTCCATCATCTCATCGGTTCGGTATTCATCAGATTCATCTACATATTTCAAATCTTGTAACACATTAAATGTAACATGCTGATCATTCATGCGCATTGTAAGTTCACCCTTATGAACGTCAATCAAAGCCCTACCCGTGGCAAGGAATGATCTACCCAATATAATTGCGACATCAACATCTGCCTCATAATCTAAAATGATGAAATTAGCTGGGAAAATGAATTTGTCTACCTTTACCAACACATCCTCAATCTTACCCTTAGGATGTGCAAAGAATCGGTCTTCCAGCTGAAGTGTCACTATGGTAGGTCTTGCTTCTATGCCAAGATTTCTAAAAACTGACATTGGCATCAGGTTGATGATGGCTCCTAGGTAGGCCTTGCCCATGAATCTGTTGCCAATGGTTCAGGGAATAGTAAAACTTCCCGGATCTTTCAGCTTTGGTGGAAATTGATTGAGTATCATGGTACTGCATTCTTCGGTGAGAGCTATGGTCTCAAAATCTCCCAACTTTCTCTTTTTGAACAAAATGTCCTTCACAAATTTGACATAGTTGGGCATTTGCTTAAGAGCCTCTACCAATGGTATGTTGATTTGCAACTGTTTAAGAACTTCTAAGAAGCGCTTAAATTGCCGGTCTTGATTATGCTTTTGAAGCCTTGCTGGAAATGGTGGTGGTGGATAAGAGAATGTCGGCTCCACTGGCTTTGCCAAGGTGGTGCTGGCATCTGGCTCTTATCCGACATTGGTATGCTTCTTGGCATTAGGTATTGTTTTGGCAATATAATGTTGTCTGGCATCAGGTTTGGCATCATCAGCTATTGTTTCTTTCTTCTCAGCTTCTTTGGGACCATCTGTTGGCATTAGCTTTTCAGTTTGGCAATAAGTTGGTTGCTTAGCAGCCATCTCTGTCTCCCATTTCTTGCCACTCCAAAGAGTTACATGTTTGTGTTGCTCATTGTCTTTATGTCGAGCATCCTCTGTATCACTTGGCAACGCTCCCTGGGGTTGATTGCTAAGTGCATTGGCAATCTGCCTAAGCTGAACCTCCAAGTTTCTCATTGATGTTGCCAAACTCTGGACTGTTGCATCACTTCTCTCCATGTACTCCACGAGAGTGTTTCCTTGGTTATATCTCTGCCCTTGCTGAAAATTGTTTTTGGGCTTTTTGTGGCATGACATTCTGATTGAATTCTGACATGGCATTGTTATTCTGCCTCTGGGCATTTTTGTTCTGACGCTAAGCATTGTATTGGTTACCTCCTTGATTTCCCCAAGCTAAATTTGGGTGCAGTCTCCAACTTGCATTGTAAGTATTGGTGTTGAAATTATAGTAACGTCCAAAATTACCAATAGAATTTACTGACTCATTGTTGGCAGGGCAATCATCCATGTGATGATCTTGATCTCGTTTCTCAGCCTGGCATTAAGCTTAGGTGGTTGGTATCGTAATAGAAACTTCAGGCATAGATTTGCCCATGTAGTCACTGATCCATGTGGCAAAGAACTTAGCCATGTCTTAGCTTTATCTCTAAGGGAAAATGTGAACAGTTTCAGCATCACTTTATCCTCCGAAGCTTTAGGTTGCTGAAATAGTTGGCCAACTTCCATGAATTGCTTCAAGTGTTGCCTTGCATCTCAAGTGGGTGATCCATCGAACTGACCTACATTTAAAAGAGTTTGAATCATTATTGGTTTAAGTTCAAAATTGACAACATTTACCTCTGTGCCAATTAGGTATGGCATCAAATCGTCAACATTTGGTGCCAAGTGTCGTCTAATAGGTCTCTCTATGGCATTGTCTACTACGGGTGCGGCAGGGGCAGCCGGTATCCCTCCATGTATAGGTGGATCTTCTTGATTGTGTGGGACACCCTATACTCTTCCATTACCGTTCTGAGTCATCTCTCTGATTTTCTTTTTCAATATGTGGTAGGTTCGTTCAATTTCAGGGTCAAATGGCTGATAGTCAGTAGGGCGGTTCCTGGTCATACACCAAACAAAACAAATAAGTAAAATAAAACTAAAACAAGTAAAAACAAAACAATAAACTCCATTGCAATCCCCGGCAACGACGCTAAAAGTTTGTTGACTCGCGTGAGTGCTTGGCAAAAGGGTTGAAAATGTATTGGAAAAGTAATAAAACAGTGCTGAAGGTTGAGTCTTTTTCATGCAAGTATACACGGTCTGCAAGTAATATAGTAGTGAGTCGAGTATCGTCTCTACAGGGATTGGCCAATAGTTTGAATGCTTTGAATGTTTACTTGTCAAGGGAAAAGTGTTGTTTGATTTGAGAGTTGTTCGAAAATGGTTTTAAATAAAAGAAAAGTAAATTAAAACAGCGTTGGCAAGGTGAGTGTCAAATGAGTGATGAGCGTTGGCAAGGGATGCTTGGTTTTCACGCTATTCATGCCATGCTAGCCTTTAATAATGTAGTGCCTTGGCATCATTTAACGAGCAGATTCAAAGTTGGCAAAGCCTCTTTTGACGGTCGATGATCGAAATTAACCATGTAAAAACCCCTATATTTCTATAGTGATGTTTTTTCATAAATCAATTTGATTAAGTCCCAATCTATACTCCTAAAGGGTTGATTCACTTCAGAAGTAAGCTTGTCTATTTGAACATCTTCTTTTGAAGCATCTCACCTTAGTACCTAGCAACAGATCATTGCCCCCTAAGTCTGTTAAGATATTAAGGTTGAATAAGCCAACAATGTTAGCTTTCGCTTGGCACAGTTTTGTAAAACCTAATTTGATTTTAATATAACAAAGTGTCTAGGACCTATTTGTAAAAGTAAACAAATTTTTAAGTAATTCAAAGTCTTAAAAATTGACAAGCAAACTTGAACCAAAATGTTTCTAAGTCAAATAAATTGTTTAAGAATTTTTTTTTCTAAATGTTATAGCCCAAAACCTACTTGTACGCTAAGGCGTATCGATACGCTATAGTCGTATAGATACGATTTTGAGGTTCTATAATTTTAATCGACAAAAGCGCATCGATACGATTATATTATACCCGTATCGATACGGTATTTTATCTGGGCTTAACTATAAGGCATAGCGTACCGGTACGGTTGTACCCGTATCGATACGGTTTGATTTGATTTGATAAATCTTTTCATTTAACGTTTTTGACCGTTGCTTGTCAGTTATGATTTCAGCAAAGTTTCAAACGGTCGTTGGACCGTATCGATACGCCTATATAGCGTATCGATACACTTTTTGCTAAAGTTTTAATCAGGATTCCAGTGAGAAAAATCTGTATCGATACGATCTTAGAGTATCGATAAGCCTTCTTAAATGTGCACAACGCCTCTTTCTGTTTTGAGATAGGTATTGATACCCTTGTTCGAGTACCGATACGGTAGGTTGTAGAAGTGCATTTTTTTGCGGGAAAAATGAAGCACAACAGCTTTATTGATGATCTCAACCACCAGAATGACTAGAAATCGATGCAAGGGTATATAAACAAGCCTCAAAAGCTACAACAATAACTGTTGAACTTAATTGCAACAATCCAAGCACAAATCCAAACCTTTGAGCTATTAGAGTCAAACCCTTGTACCCAATTCAATGATTTTTAATTGTATTCATCTTTTATCAATTTGGGTTGAGAGTACTTGTAATTTGGGGCAAATATTCCACCTTGTGAGGTTTATCTTTCATTTTCCAACAATCTTTGTATTTGAGAGAGTCTTGGTTAATCTTTGTGTAGAAAGATTAACCGGTTTTAAGGTTTCCTCCTAATCCGAGAAAAGGGGACAAATTTCTAGTGAAATTGGTTGAAAATACCTAATGGGAGCTAAGGTAGTGGATGTAGAGCTTGTTCTAAGTTTGAACCACTATAAATTGTCTTTTCTTGAATTTTTCATATTTCAATTTGTTCCATTTAATTTTAAAAAGTCAATTCACCCCTTTTTGGCCATTTTTGATTCGATTGATCAACTTAAAAATTAGTATCAGAGCCTAACTCTTTGAGGGACTCACATCCACAAGAGAAGATCCTAGAAGAAGATCAATCAACCTTCGAATCAAGCCATGACATCTACCTCCGACCAAAACTTCCTTGAGTCACAATTGATCACCAAGAGGCCATTTTTCAATGAGGATAACTATCCCTATTGGAAAAATAGAATGAGGCTCTTCATCAAGTAAAATGACTATATCCTTTGGGATGTAGTGGAAGATGGACTAACTATTCCGATGAAGAGAGATGAAGAAGGGAGGCTAGTTCCTAAAACAACAGCGAAAATGACCGATGAAGATCGAAGAAGGCTTCAAGTGAATAACAAGGCCCTTCACATCATCTTTTATGCACTTGGACCCTA
Organism: Hibiscus trionum; assembly: GCA_030270665.1. NCBI lineage: Eukaryota > Viridiplantae > Streptophyta > Magnoliopsida > Malvales > Malvaceae > Hibiscus > Hibiscus trionum. Next base: position 4,885,846 of record BSYR01000012.1, read on the forward strand.
TATGTATGCAAAGATGTCATCTTGCACAAGTGCAAAAGAAGTGTGGGACAAGCAAGAGAACACCTACGAGGGCACCAACGATGTAAAAGAGACCAAGATTGAGATCCTTAATTTGAGTTATGAGAATTTCTAGATGGAGCCAGATGAGAGCGTCTCCAAGATGTTTGATCGGTTCTCTGTCATTGTAAATGGTCTCAAGGGCTTCGGTGAGATCATTCCCGAAGACAAGCTAGTCTGGAAGCTTCTTTACTCTCTTCCTGAATCATGGGATATGAAGAGAATCGAATCACCGAGGCCAAGAATTTGAAGACTTTGAAGCTCGATGAGTTGGTGGGATCTCTCCTTACTCATGAGATCATGAAGCAAGGAAGGGAAGAAAAAAAGAAAAGATAAAGAAGAGAGTGGATAAGCAAGAGGTAGAGAAGAAGAAGCAAGGAATTTCTCTTAAGGCATCTCAAGAGGAAAGCAATTCTAGTGAGGATGAGTTTGAGGAATTGGCTATGATAGCATAGAGATTCTCTCGGTTTATGAAGTCCAATCGGGGGAGAAAGTTCCAAAGAAGAAAAGACTTCAAGAACAAGAACAAGAAGAGGGATCAACTCATTTGTTATGAGTGCAAGAAGCCGGGACACATAAGATCAGATTTCCCTGAACTCAAGAAAAAAGGCTTCGATAAGAAGAAAAAGCAAAAGCCCACGTTTCCACTTGGAGTGATGAAGAATCATTATCCGATAGGAGCACAAAGTGGCTAATCTTTGCCTCATGGCTATTGATGATGATCCTAAGGTAAACCCTAACTCATCTACTTTCACTTTTACATATGATGAACTTCAAGATGCATATGATGAGTTGCAAGAGGTTTATGATGAGTTGGTTGAAAAGTACAAGGAATCAGTTTTGAAAAACAAGAAAATGATTTCCGATTTGAAAAACCAAAACGATTTCCTTTCCAAAACCAAATCGAAACTTGAAAAGAAGATTGTGGTTTTACAAGATGATTTAAAGTATTTTCAAAATGAAAATGTTGATTTAAACAATCTTCTTTCAAAAGTTCATGATGATCACCACAAAGTGGTGAATGAGCTTAAGGTTTCTCTTAATGTAGTTGGGAAATAAGATTTTTGAAAAAGCAAGTTCTTCAAAAACCAACTATGTAAAGAGGAACTTTAGTGGCTACAAACAAAAAAGCTCTCAAAGGCATTCTAAAGGTAAAAGGGTTAGAAATGTATGGGTTCCTAAGGAACTAGTAGTTTCTAATAATATTAATGCTATTGCTTCTTGGATTCCTAAGGGAACCAAGTATTTGGGAGCTAACTCTCATGGACCCAAAATGATTTGGGTACCAAAAATCAAGAATTAATCTTTGTTTGTAGGGGGAACATTGCTACAAGGCCAAAACTTCAATTCAAAACACTTGGTACCTTGATAGTGGATGCTCAAGACACATGACCGGCGACAAGAGTGGATTCATGGAGCTAAAGCCAAAGAGTGGTGGAGTGATGACAACTCCAAAGCCACATTGAGGGTATATGTTCCATTGGTAATCTTTGTTCTATTCTTATTGAAGATGTGTTATATGTCAACGGTCTAAAGCATAACTTGTTGAGCATTAGTCAATTATGTGATAGGATTTTTAATGTTCTTTTTTATGTTAATGGTTGCAAAATGGTGAACATTAAAACAAATAAGATAATGCTCATTGGTCATCATATAGGTAATATATACATGGTGCATCTAGATGACATTCATACATCCAATACATGTTTGGTTGCTCAAAATGAAAATGATGCATGGCTATGGCAAAGGAAACTAAGACATTCTAGCATAAGTGTTTTAGAGAAATTGGTTTCCCAAAATCTAGTTAGAGGTTTACCTAAGCTAAAATTCGCCTTAGATAAAATTTGTGATGCTTATGCTAAGGGTAAACAAAAACGAACTTCATTTAAATCCATTAATGATGTTTCAACTAGTAGAGTTTTAAAATTGATCCATATGGATCTCTTTGGGCCCATTAGGACAACTAGCTTGTAACACCCTAAAATCCAGTCTAGTCGGAATTTAGTTTCGGTGATCAGAAATTCTAAATTGATGAAGTCTAAATATTGTATCGACTAGTTAATTATTGATATTAAACCCTAATTGAGCTTAAAACATTGTCATTGGACCCTATTGAATAAATTTGAAACCCATATAGTGATTAATTTGAAGAAATCGCAAGTTGGAAGGCAAGACTATAATGTAACGAGAATTGAGGGACTAATCTTGCGATTAGCCCATTCTTCTTATGAATTTCCCACATAGAAGTACCGGGGAGAGCTTCCTTCAATTGAAGGAAAGCTATCTCAAATAAAGACTTAAAGAAATAGTTAAGAATTAGCTTACCCGATTTCAAGAGAAAGCTAGCACCTCTCCATCTTTGTCATCTTCATCTCTTACCTCCAAGCACACACCTCTATTGGAGAAGTTTTAAGCTTTGCTATTTCTTCGTTCCATAGATATCGAATTGTTGCTATCATTTGGGTAAGCAATAATCCTCAAACAATCGTTGGATTCCATGAATATATCGAGCTTAAACTTAAGCTAAGGTTTTGGCCATCCATGGATATTTCATTGTTAGTGTTTATATTGAAGTCGAAAATCGATTTTTATATCGTTGTATTGATTTTGATATTGAAATATCGATCCTAATAGTTTTCTATTGATTTTTTAGCTCAAGAAGTGGAGAAAGAGGTTTCACCGTCTCCCTCTCAAGCTAGGAACAAGGGGATTGCTATCCGAGAGCCTTGAAAGCTTAGAATTACTAAGGTGAGTGTAGTCGGAGTCTCGGGTTAGGCGAAAGGCCTTCCCGGATCATTATTTGATAATTTAAATTACATCGCTAACATTGTTGTTGAAGAAATTGCATTGGATGGTTAACCGGACACTTTGGTAAGTGTCGGTAAGTTTGTTATTGAACATCGGATATAGTCATTGATATCGTCATTGTGCATTGTCATTGATATAGTAATTGTCATCGGATTATTGTATAGAAATCATTGGACATTAATATTGACATTGGATTATGATATATTGAAGATGAGAGACATATATGTTTGTCATTGGTAATATTGAAATCATCGGACATTGGAATACTATTGATTATTGAAATGGATATGAGCATTGGAACCTTAGATTTGAATAGACACTGGATACAATTGGCATGCCATAGAATTCATGAGCTCAGTGTACGAGTGGACTACGGTCCTAAGGCTACGACCTATATTGATTTGGCGAGGCGGAGGGATGTGTATTGATATTGGTCATATTGGCGAGGCGGAGGGATCAGACCATTCATTGATTTAGCAAGGCGTAGAAATTCACGTATCCATTATCTTGATTCAATCCAAGGATTAATGATGAAATGAAAATGTTGTATATTGATGCATAGCTTTGACATTGATAAGCATCAGATCATGTATATTGATATTTGATATAATGTTGTTCATATTGTTTATGACTACCTCACTAGGAAATGTATGCCTAACGTGTCTCATCTCATGCATTTTCAGGTTAAAAAGGATCGTGTGTCGGAAGATCGGATTGGCAAGCAAGACAAGTCACTACAAGCCTCAAGTAACGTGTTTTTGACTTATAAACTCCTAGGAAGGTGGAAAAGTAAATGAACTAGTCATTTGTGCCTATTTTGATGTGTTGGTGAAGTGCCTAAGTTGTAATATGGTATATGGCCCTAAATGGCCTTTTTGGTTGTCTTAAAGTAGTATAAAAATGCATGGTTAGCTCAAAAAGGTAAAAACATAGAAAATGCATTCATATGATCATGAAATTTGGCATTCTAGTAGTTTATACCATTGAAATTTTGTGCGTAAAGGTTTTTTGCATTTGGACTCCGTTCAGTAGGTTAAATCGAATAAAAAACCAGCAAAAAATATGTCATTACAGGTCATGCTGTTTCGAAAAAGGTGATGGTGTTTCGATATGGGTATGCACAACTTAGCCTGGAGAATAAGGTGTATCGGAACGGTTCATGGCCGTTTCGAAACATTTTGTCACTAGAATCCCTTTTTTCGATACGGGTTTATATCGTATCGAAATGGGTCAAAGTCAAAGTCAAAAGAGGTCAACCCGTTTCGATACAGAGCATGCCCGTATCGATACGTTCTAAGGGTAAAGTCAAAACAAGTTGACTATCGTTTACCCGTTTCGAAACATCTTAGGGTGTTTCGATACGAGGTTAGTTAAGTTAGTTACGGGCCTATTAAACATATTGTCAGTTTTACAGTCTAGTCACTGAATATTGTAAGGTTAAATTGAATAAGTAAATGATCTCCAAATTGAATGAAATTTTGCAGACATGTCATTATGGTAGGGAATTTCGAATTAGTAAAAATCAATTACATTGAAGGACCCCTAGTTTTTCAGAATTGCAAATTGGTCCCTAAAGCTTGTAATGTTTGTGATCTAGTCCTTGAATGCTTAATCATTGCTTATTTGTGTAAATTGGACTGAGATATTTGGTGGTAATGATTCAATGTATGTTGAGGCTGAAAATGCTAATGATAAAATGAAATTTTATTGCACCAGTTTCTGTATTGATCATCGGTTACACCTTCCGACCCGGTTCTCGACCAGACCGGGAAGGGGGTGTTACATAGCTTGGGTGGAAAATCATATGCTTATGTTTTAGTTGATGATTTCTCTAGATACACTTGGGTTCTCTTTTTAAGTACAAAAGATGAGACTTTAGAAAAATTCATCACATTTTCAAAAATTACTCAAAATGACCTTGGTCAAAACATTACTCATATTAGAAGTGACCATGGAACAAAATTTCAAAATCTAGGTTTTGTGGATTTTTGTAACTCTGCTGGTATTAGCCACAATTTTTCTGCACCTCGCACTCCTCAACAAAATGGGGTAGTTGGGAGGAAAAACCGTACTTTAGAAGAAATGGCTCCTCAACAATCTTGGTGGCTCCTCAATTGATGGTTTCGGTGCCTTGATTTCTCTGCCAGCCAACTCTAATGGCTCAAAATAACTCACATCTTCAGCCTCCAAGGCTGGTTCTTTAGGTTCTTCACTCGTCTTATCATTGCTAACCAGTTCGCTGACATCATCGTTTGTGTCTTGGCATAACTGTGCCATGTTTAAAGTAAAAATGGAGTCCATCATCTCATCGGTTCGGTATTCATCAGATTCATCTACATATTTCAAATCTTGTAACACATTAAATGTAACATGCTGATCATTCATGCGCATTGTAAGTTCACCCTTATGAACGTCAATCAAAGCCCTACCCGTGGCAAGGAATGATCTACCCAATATAATTGCGACATCAACATCTGCCTCATAATCTAAAATGATGAAATTAGCTGGGAAAATGAATTTGTCTACCTTTACCAACACATCCTCAATCTTACCCTTAGGATGTGCAAAGAATCGGTCTTCCAGCTGAAGTGTCACTATGGTAGGTCTTGCTTCTATGCCAAGATTTCTAAAAACTGACATTGGCATCAGGTTGATGATGGCTCCTAGGTAGGCCTTGCCCATGAATCTGTTGCCAATGGTTCAGGGAATAGTAAAACTTCCCGGATCTTTCAGCTTTGGTGGAAATTGATTGAGTATCATGGTACTGCATTCTTCGGTGAGAGCTATGGTCTCAAAATCTCCCAACTTTCTCTTTTTGAACAAAATGTCCTTCACAAATTTGACATAGTTGGGCATTTGCTTAAGAGCCTCTACCAATGGTATGTTGATTTGCAACTGTTTAAGAACTTCTAAGAAGCGCTTAAATTGCCGGTCTTGATTATGCTTTTGAAGCCTTGCTGGAAATGGTGGTGGTGGATAAGAGAATGTCGGCTCCACTGGCTTTGCCAAGGTGGTGCTGGCATCTGGCTCTTATCCGACATTGGTATGCTTCTTGGCATTAGGTATTGTTTTGGCAATATAATGTTGTCTGGCATCAGGTTTGGCATCATCAGCTATTGTTTCTTTCTTCTCAGCTTCTTTGGGACCATCTGTTGGCATTAGCTTTTCAGTTTGGCAATAAGTTGGTTGCTTAGCAGCCATCTCTGTCTCCCATTTCTTGCCACTCCAAAGAGTTACATGTTTGTGTTGCTCATTGTCTTTATGTCGAGCATCCTCTGTATCACTTGGCAACGCTCCCTGGGGTTGATTGCTAAGTGCATTGGCAATCTGCCTAAGCTGAACCTCCAAGTTTCTCATTGATGTTGCCAAACTCTGGACTGTTGCATCACTTCTCTCCATGTACTCCACGAGAGTGTTTCCTTGGTTATATCTCTGCCCTTGCTGAAAATTGTTTTTGGGCTTTTTGTGGCATGACATTCTGATTGAATTCTGACATGGCATTGTTATTCTGCCTCTGGGCATTTTTGTTCTGACGCTAAGCATTGTATTGGTTACCTCCTTGATTTCCCCAAGCTAAATTTGGGTGCAGTCTCCAACTTGCATTGTAAGTATTGGTGTTGAAATTATAGTAACGTCCAAAATTACCAATAGAATTTACTGACTCATTGTTGGCAGGGCAATCATCCATGTGATGATCTTGATCTCGTTTCTCAGCCTGGCATTAAGCTTAGGTGGTTGGTATCGTAATAGAAACTTCAGGCATAGATTTGCCCATGTAGTCACTGATCCATGTGGCAAAGAACTTAGCCATGTCTTAGCTTTATCTCTAAGGGAAAATGTGAACAGTTTCAGCATCACTTTATCCTCCGAAGCTTTAGGTTGCTGAAATAGTTGGCCAACTTCCATGAATTGCTTCAAGTGTTGCCTTGCATCTCAAGTGGGTGATCCATCGAACTGACCTACATTTAAAAGAGTTTGAATCATTATTGGTTTAAGTTCAAAATTGACAACATTTACCTCTGTGCCAATTAGGTATGGCATCAAATCGTCAACATTTGGTGCCAAGTGTCGTCTAATAGGTCTCTCTATGGCATTGTCTACTACGGGTGCGGCAGGGGCAGCCGGTATCCCTCCATGTATAGGTGGATCTTCTTGATTGTGTGGGACACCCTATACTCTTCCATTACCGTTCTGAGTCATCTCTCTGATTTTCTTTTTCAATATGTGGTAGGTTCGTTCAATTTCAGGGTCAAATGGCTGATAGTCAGTAGGGCGGTTCCTGGTCATACACCAAACAAAACAAATAAGTAAAATAAAACTAAAACAAGTAAAAACAAAACAATAAACTCCATTGCAATCCCCGGCAACGACGCTAAAAGTTTGTTGACTCGCGTGAGTGCTTGGCAAAAGGGTTGAAAATGTATTGGAAAAGTAATAAAACAGTGCTGAAGGTTGAGTCTTTTTCATGCAAGTATACACGGTCTGCAAGTAATATAGTAGTGAGTCGAGTATCGTCTCTACAGGGATTGGCCAATAGTTTGAATGCTTTGAATGTTTACTTGTCAAGGGAAAAGTGTTGTTTGATTTGAGAGTTGTTCGAAAATGGTTTTAAATAAAAGAAAAGTAAATTAAAACAGCGTTGGCAAGGTGAGTGTCAAATGAGTGATGAGCGTTGGCAAGGGATGCTTGGTTTTCACGCTATTCATGCCATGCTAGCCTTTAATAATGTAGTGCCTTGGCATCATTTAACGAGCAGATTCAAAGTTGGCAAAGCCTCTTTTGACGGTCGATGATCGAAATTAACCATGTAAAAACCCCTATATTTCTATAGTGATGTTTTTTCATAAATCAATTTGATTAAGTCCCAATCTATACTCCTAAAGGGTTGATTCACTTCAGAAGTAAGCTTGTCTATTTGAACATCTTCTTTTGAAGCATCTCACCTTAGTACCTAGCAACAGATCATTTCCCCCTAAGTCTGTTAAGATATTAAGGTTGAATAAGCCAACAATGTTAGCTTTCGCTTGGCACAGTTTTGTAAAACCTAATTTGATTTTAATATAACAAAGTGTCTAGGACCTATTTGTAAAAGTAAACAAATTTTTAAGTAATTCAAAGTCTTAAAAATTGACAAGCAAACTTGAACCAAAATGTTTCTAAGTCAAATAAATTGTTTAAGAATTTTTTTTTCTAAATGTTATAGCCCAAAACCTACTTGTACGCTAAGGCGTATCGATACGCTATAGTCGTATAGATACGATTTTGAGGTTCTATAATTTTAATCGACAAAAGCGCATCGATACGATTATATTATACCCGTATCGATACGGTATTTTATCTGGGCTTAACTATAAGGCATAGCGTACCGGTACGGTTGTACCCGTATCGATACGGTTTGATTTGATTTGATAAATCTTTTCATTTAACGTTTTTGACCGTTGCTTGTCAGTTATGATTTCAGCAAAGTTTCAAACGGTCGTTGGACCGTATCGATACGCCTATATAGCGTATCGATACACTTTTTGCTAAAGTTTTAATCAGGATTCCAGTGAGAAAAATCTGTATCGATACGATCTTAGAGTATCGATAAGCCTTCTTAAATGTGCACAACGCCTCTTTCTGTTTTGAGATAGGTATTGATACCCTTGTTCGAGTACCGATACGGTAGGTTGTAGAAGTGCATTTTTTTGCGGGAAAAATGAAGCACAACAGCTTTATTGATGATCTCAACCACCAGAATGACTAGAAATCGATGCAAGGGTATATAAACAAGCCTCAAAAGCTACAACAATAACTGTTGAACTTAATTGCAACAATCCAAGCACAAATCCAAACCTTTGAGCTATTAGAGTCAAACCCTTGTACCCAATTCAATGATTTTTAATTGTATTCATCTTTTATCAATTTGGGTTGAGAGTACTTGTAATTTGGGGCAAATATTCCACCTTGTGAGGTTTATCTTTCATTTTCCAACAATCTTTGTATTTGAGAGAGTCTTGGTTAATCTTTGTGTAGAAAGATTAACCGGTTTTAAGGTTTCCTCCTAATCCGAGAAAAGGGGACAAATTTCTAGTGAAATTGGTTGAAAATACCTAATGGGAGCTAAGGTAGTGGATGTAGAGCTTGTTCTAAGTTTGAACCACTATAAATTGTCTTTTCTTGAATTTTTCATATTTCAATTTGTTCCATTTAATTTTAAAAAGTCAATTCACCCCTTTTTGGCCATTTTTGATTCGATTGATCAACTTAAAAATTAGTATCAGAGCCTAACTCTTTGAGGGACTCACATCCACAAGAGAAGATCCTAGAAGAAGATCAATCAACCTTCGAATCAAGCCATGACATCTACCTCCGACCAAAACTTCCTTGAGTCACAATTGATCACCAAGAGGCCATTTTTCAATGAGGATAACTATCCCTATTGGAAAAATAGAATGAGGCTCTTCATCAAGTAAAATGACTATATCCTTTGGGATGTAGTGGAAGATGGACTAACTATTCCGATGAAGAGAGATGAAGAAGGGAGGCTAGTTCCTAAAACAACAGCGAAAATGACCGATGAAGATCGAAGAAGGCTTCAAGTGAATAACAAGGCCCTTCACATCATCTTTTATGCACTTGGACCCTATATGTATGCAAAGATGTCATCTTGCACAAGTGCAAAAGAAGTGTGGGACAAGCAAGAGAACACCTACGAGGGCACCAACGATGTAAAAGAGACCAAGATTGAGATCCTTAATTTGAGTTATGAGAATTTCTAGATGGAGCCAGATGAGAGCGTCTCCAAGATGTTTGATCGGTTCTCTGTCATTGTAAATGGTCTCAAGGGCTTCGGTGAGATCATTCCCGAAGACAAGCTAGTCTGGAAGCTTCTTTACTCTCTTCCTGAATCATGGGATATGAAGAGAATCGAATCACCGAGGCCAAGAATTTGAAGACTTTGAAGCTCGATGAGTTGGTGGGATCTCTCCTTACTCATGAGATCATGAAGCAAGGAAGGGAAGAAAAAAAGAAAAGATAAAGAAGAGAGTGGATAAGCAAGAGGTAGAGAAGAAGAAGCAAGGAATTTCTCTTAAGGCATCTCAAGAGGAAAGCAATTCTAGTGAGGATGAGTTTGAGGAATTGGCTATGATAGCATAGAGATTCTCTCGGTTTATGAAGTCCAATCGGGGGAGAAAGTTCCAAAGAAGAAAAGACTTCAAGAACAAGAACAAGAAGAGGGATCAACTCATTTGTTATGAGTGCAAGAAGCCGGGACACATAAGATCAGATTTCCCTGAACTCAAGAAAAAAGGCTTCGATAAGAAGAAAAAGCAAAAGCCCACGTTTCCACTTGGAGTGATGAAGAATCATTATCCGATAGGAGCACAAAGTGGCTAATCTTTGCCTCATGGCTATTGATGATGATCCTAAGGTAAACCCTAACTCATCTACTTTCACTTTTACATATGATGAACTTCAAGATGCATATGATGAGTTGCAAGAGGTTTATGATGAGTTGGTTGAAAAGTACAAGGAATCAGTTTTGAAAAACAAGAAAATGATTTCCGATTTGAAAAACCAAAACGATTTCCTTTCCAAAACCAAATCGAAACTTGAAAAGAAGATTGTGGTTTTACAAGATGATTTAAAGTATTTTCAAAATGAAAATGTTGATTTAAACAATCTTCTTTCAAAAGTTCATGATGATCACCACAAAGTGGTGAATGAGCTTAAGGTTTCTCTTAATGTAGTTGGGAAATAAGATTTTTGAAAAAGCAAGTTCTTCAAAAACCAACTATGTAAAGAGGAACTTTAGTGGCTACAAACAAAAAAGCTCTCAAAGGCATTCTAAAGGTAAAAGGGTTAGAAATGTATGGGTTCCTAAGGAACTAGTAGTTTCTAATAATATTAATGCTATTGCTTCTTGGATTCCTAAGGGAACCAAGTATTTGGGAGCTAACTCTCATGGACCCAAAATGATTTGGGTACCAAAAATCAAGAATTAATCTTTGTTTGTAGGGGGAACATTGCTACAAGGCCAAAACTTCAATTCAAAACACTTGGTACCTTGATAGTGGATGCTCAAGACACATGACCGGCGACAAGAGTGGATTCATGGAGCTAAAGCCAAAGAGTGGTGGAGTGATGACAACTCCAAAGCCACATTGAGGGTATATGTTCCATTGGTAATCTTTGTTCTATTCTTATTGAAGATGTGTTATATGTCAACGGTCTAAAGCATAACTTGTTGAGCATTAGTCAATTATGTGATAGGATTTTTAATGTTCTTTTTTATGTTAATGGTTGCAAAATGGTGAACATTAAAACAAATAAGATAATGCTCATTGGTCATCATATAGGTAATATATACATGGTGCATCTAGATGACATTCATACATCCAATACATGTTTGGTTGCTCAAAATGAAAATGATGCATGGCTATGGCAAAGGAAACTAAGACATTCTAGCATAAGTGTTTTAGAGAAATTGGTTTCCCAAAATCTAGTTAGAGGTTTACCTAAGCTAAAATTCGCCTTAGATAAAATTTGTGATGCTTATGCTAAGGGTAAACAAAAACGAACTTCATTTAAATCCATTAATGATGTTTCAACTAGTAGAGTTTTAAAATTGATCCATATGGATCTCTTTGGGCCCATTAGGACAACTAGCTTGTAACACCCCAAAATCCAGTCTAGTCGGAATTTAGTTTCGGTGATCAGAAATTCTAAATTGATGAAGTCTAAATATTGTATCGACTAGTTAATTATTGATATTAAACCCTAATTGAGCTTAAAACATTGTCATTGGACCCTATTGAATAAATTTGAAACCCATATAGTGATTAATTTGAAGAAATCGCAAGTTGGAAGGCAAGACTATAATGTAACGAGAATTGAGGGACTAATCTTGCGATTAGCCCATTCTTCTTATGAATTTCCCACATAGAAGTACCGGGGAGAGCTTCCTTCAATTGAAGGAAAGCTATCTCAAATAAAGACTTAAAGAAATAGTTAAGAATTAGCTTACCCGATTTCAAGAGAAAGCTAGCACCTCTCCATCTTTGTCATCTTCATCTCTTACCTCCAAGCACACACCTCTATTGGAGAAGTTTTAAGCTTTGCTATTTCTTCGTTCCATAGATATCGAATTGTTGCTATCATTTGGGTAAGCAATAATCCTCAAACAATCGTTGGATTCCATGAATATATCGAGCTTAAACTTAAGCTAAGGTTTTGGCCATCCATGGATATTTCATTGTTAGTGTTTATATTGAAGTCGAAAATCGATTTTTATATCGTTGTATTGATTTTGATATTGAAATATCGATCCTAATAGTTTTCTATTGATTTTTTAGCTCAAGAAGTGGAGAAAGAGGTTTCACCGTCTCCCTCTCAAGCTAGGAACAAGGGGATTGCTATCCGAGAGCCTTGAAAGCTTCGAATTACTAAGGTGAGTGTAGTCGGAGTCTCGGGTTAGGCGAAAGGCCTTCCCGGATCATTATTTGATAATTTAAATTACATCGCTAACATTGTTGTTGAAGAAATTGCATTGGATGGTTAACCGGACACTTTGGTAAGTGTCGGTAAGTTTGTTATTGAACATCGGATATAGTCATTGATATCGTCATTGTGCATTGTCATTGATATAGTAATTGTCATCGGATTATTGTATAGAAATCATTGGACATTAATATTGACATTGGATTATGATATATTGAAGATGAGAGACATATATGTTTGTCATTGGTAATATTGAAATCATCGGACATTGGAATACTATTGATTATTGAAATGGATATGAGCATTGGAACCTTAGATTTGAATAGACACTGGATACAATTGGCATGCAATAGAATTCATGAGCTCAGTGTACGAGTGGACTACGGTCCTAAGGCTACGACCTATATTGATTTGGCGAGGCGGAGGGATGTGTATTGATATTGGTCATATTGGCGAGGCGGAGGGATCAGACCATTCATTGATTTAGCAAGGCGTAGAAATTCACGTATCCATTATCTTGATTCAATCCAAGGATTAATGATGAAATGAAAATGTTGTATATTGATGCATAGCTTTGACATTGATAAGCATCAGATCATGTATATTGATATTTGATATAATGTTGTTCATATTGTTTATGACTACCTCACTAGGAAATGTATGCCTAACGTGTCTCATCTCATGCATTTTCAGGTTAAAAAGGATCGTGTGTCGGAAGATCGGATTGGCAAGCAAGACAAGTCACTACAAGCCTCAAGTAACGTGTTTTTGACTTATAAACTCCTAGGAAGGTGGAAAAGTAAATGAACTAGTCATTTGTGCCTATTTTGATGTGTTGGTGAAGTGCCTAAGTTGTAATATGGTATATGGCCCTAAATGGCCTTTTTGGTTGTCTTAAAGTAGTATAAAAATGCATGGTTAGCTCAAAAAGGTAAAAACATAGAAAATGCATTCATATGATCATGAAATTTGGCATTCTAGTAGTTTATACCATTGAAATTTTGTGCGTAAAGGTTTTTTGCATTTGGACTCCGTTCAGTAGGTTAAATCGAATAAAAAACCAGCAAAAAATATGTCATTACAGGTCATGCTGTTTCGAAAAAGGTGATGGTGTTTCGATATGGGTATGCACAACTTAGCCTGGAGAATAAGGTGTATCGGAACGGTTCATGGCCGTTTCGAAACATTTTGTCACTAGAATCCCTTTTTTCGATACGGGTTTATATCGTATCGAAATGGGTCAAAGTCAAAGTCAAAAGAGGTCAACCCGTTTCGATACAGAGCATGCCCGTATCGATACGTTCTAAGGGTAAAGTCAAAACAAGTTGACTATCGTTTACCCGTTTCGAAACATCTTAGGGTGTTTCGATACGAGGTTAGTTAAGTTAGTTACGGGCCTATTAAACATATTGTCAGTTTTACAGTCTAGTCACTGAATATTGTAAGGTTAAATTGAATAAGTAAATGATCTCCAAATTGAATGAAATTTTGCAGACATGTCATTATGGTAGGGAATTTCGAATTAGTAAAAATCAATTACATTGAAGGACCCCTAGTTTTTCAGAATTGCAAATTGGTCCCTAAAGCTTGTAATGTTTGTGATCTAGTCCTTGAATGCTTAATCATTGCTTATTTGTGTAAATTGGACTGAGATATTTGGTGGTAATGATTCAATGTATGTTGAGGCTGAAAATGCTAATGATAAAATGAAATTTTATTGCACCAGTTTCTGTATTGATCATCGGTTACACCTTCCGACCCGGTTCTCGACCAGACCGGGAAGGGGGTGTTACATAGCTTGGGTGGAAAATCATATGCTTATGTTTTAGTTGATGATTTCTCTAGATACACTTGGGTTCTCTTTTTAAGTACAAAAGATGAGACTTTAGAAAAATTCATCACATTTTCAAAAATTACTCAAAATGACCTTGGTCAAAACATTACTCATATTAGAAGTGACCATGGAACAAAATTTCAAAATCTAGGTTTTGTGGATTTTTGTAACTCTGCTGGTATTAGCCACAATTTTTCTGCACCTCGCACTCCTCAACAAAATGGGGTAGTTGGGAGGAAAAACCGTACTTTAGAAGAAATGGCTAGAACCATGCTTTGTGAAAACAATTTACCTAATTATTTTTGGGCGAAAGCCACAAAAACCGCTTGTTATATCATAAATCGAGTAATGATTAGGCCAATTTTAAAGAAAACTCCTTATGAGATTTTAAAATCAAAGAAGCCTAATATTAGCTATTTTCATCCTTTTGGATGCAAGTGTTTTGTTTTAAATAATGGAAAAGACCATTTAGGTAAATTTGATGCAAAAAGTGATGAAGCTATTTTCTTAAGATATTCTTTAAACTCTAAAGCCTATCGAGTGTTTAACAAAAGAACCTTAGTTGTAGAAGAGTCTATACATGTGGTTTTCGATGATAACCTCATTCCGAGGAAGGATTGTTGTGATGATGATGATGTAGAAATCATTGAAGCCAATGATGGTGGACAATCATCAAAGGTAGATGAGGTTCCAACCAAAGAAGAAGAAGCACATGATCCTCCCATAAAATCCTTGAAGGACATGAATCTTGGAGAAAAGAAAGTGAGCTACCCAAGGGAACTCAACTATGTCAAAGATGGTGAAATTTTGGGTGATCCATCCAAGGGGGTAACTACTAGATCCTCTTTTAGATTGCTTAATAATGCTGCATTTATTTCATGCATTGAGCCTAAAAATATCAAAGAAGCATTAAAAGATGATTTTTGGATATTGTTCATGCAAGAAGAACTTAATCAATTTGAGAGGAGTAACGTTTAGACATTAGTTGATAGGCCTAGTAATAGGTCTACTATAGGAACTAAATGAGTCTTTAGAAACAAACTAGATGAGAGTGGTAACATAGTGAGGAACAAGGCTAGACTTGTTGCTCAAGGTTATACTCAAGAAGAGTGAATCAATTTTGATGAAACCTATGAACCCGTAGCTAGAATGGAAGCAATTAGGACGCTTCTTGCATTTGCATGTTATCATGAATTCAAGCCTTTTCAAATGGACGTTAAAAGTGCATTTTTAAATGGTTTTATAAATGAAGAAGTGTACGTTGAATAACCACCCGGTTTTGAAGATCCAATTTATCCAAACCATGTTTTTAAACTAACTAAAGCTTTATATGGTTTGAAACAAGCTCCTAGAGCTTGGTATGAAAGGCTTTCAAACTTTTTGGTTGAAAAAAGTTTTGAAAAAGGCAAGGTGAACTCTACACTTTTCATTAAAATAAATGGCAATGACATCTTAGTAGTACAAATTTATGTTGATGATATTATATTTGGTTCTATTAATGGATTTTATTGCCAAGAATTTTCTAAGTTAATGCAAGGTGAGTTTGAGATGAGCATGATGGGGGAGCTGTGATTCTTCTCGGGGTTCCAAATCAAGCAAATGAAAGATGACATCTTCATCAATCAAGCTAAGTACATCAAGGATATGCTCAAGAAGTTTGGCTTGGAGAATGTGAAGCCTCAAGCCACACCAATGAACTCATCAATTAAGCTTGACAAAGATAAAGGAGGTAAGTGTGTCGATTCTAAGCTTTATCATTTAATGATTGGCTCTCTGCTTTACCTTACTGCAAGTAGACCCGATATCATGTTTAGTGTTTGCTTGTGTACTAGGTTTCAAGCTAGCCCTAGAGAATCGCTCCTTGTAGCCATTAAGAGAATCTTTAGATACCTTAGAGACACACCTTGTTTAGGCCTTGGGTACCCTAGATACTCTTCCGTTAACCTATATGCTTATTTCGATGTGGATTATGGGGGTTGTAAGATAAATAGAAAAAGTACCTCCAACACTTGCCAATTCCTAGGTAGTATGCTCATATCTTGGTTCTCTAAGAAACAAAATAGTGTAGCCTTATCTACCACCGAAGCGGAAAACATATCGGTCGGGAGTTGTTGTGCTCAAGTCCTTTGGATGAAACAACAACTTCTAGACTATGGAATTGATGTAGGTACAATACCCCTTAAATATGACAACACTAGTGCCATATGTCTCACTAAGAATCCCATCCAACATTCTAGAACCAAGCACATAGAGATAAGAAGCCATTTCATTAGGGATCATAGCCTAAAGACTGATGTTGTTCTAGAATATGTTGATACCTCAAACAAACTAGCGGATATATTTACAAAGCCATTAGAAAAATAGTGGTTTTGGACTTTTAGGAGAGAGTTAGGTCTAACTAGCATATCTTGACCTTTTAGAGCCCTTAAATGTCAAACAAATTTGCTTGAATTTGAATGGTCATGTTTATGTAGTTTTGCTTCTTGATGCATCTATGTTTGTTGCTAGGGGGAGTACGTATCTGTTTTAATCCATAAATGTTGCTCATTCATTATACACATGCATTTATGATCGATTAAAGTCCAATTTTTGAACTCAAGTCAGCTCAAAAATGTATTTCTGGTAAAAGGGTATCAATACAGGTAATAGTGTATCGATACAGGTTGCTCAATGAGCGTCGATACAATCTTAACTGTATTGATACGATCACGCATATCGATACGGTATAAAAATCATACCGATATGGTGGATCGATACGCCACGTCAGCGTATCAAGACAGTAAGCCGCTGGAGTCTAAATAGGGTTTTAAATGGGTGTTTCACTTTAATTAAAACACAAAACCTTTTTTCCTCAAAATCCTAGCCGATTTTCATCTATAAAAACCTCCTCAAACCCTTAATTTTTCACACCAAACTCAAAATTCTTTTGGGTTTTTCATCAACACATCAATACTAAGCTTTGCTATCAATTTGGTGCATTCATCATCCTTCACTCATCCAAATCCATTACTCAAGGTATAAAAACTTTTTTCTTTATTTTTTAATTTTCGTTATTGTTTTCAACTAATTTTTGTATACATAGTATATTTATAATATGGGTTTTGAAGTTTTTGCAAAAATTCTTTAAAATCTGAAAAATTTTGTTTCGAATATATAAATATATCATATATTTTAGTATACTGTTTTTCAAAACTATTTTTAACAAAATTAATATTTTTACTTTGATATATTTTTAACATATAAAATATAGTGTTTTTCACAATACCTTGAATTATTGGAATGATTATTGGATCCAATGTGATGATAATTGCATACATTGTTTTCGAATGGTTTTGATGTTTTTCAGGTTATTATGGGGCTGAAAAAGAGACCAAGGAAAGAATTGTCTTCTAGTTCGTCCAATCCCAATTCGAAAAATGAGAGTATTACTAAATCGAACCTTGGTTTTATTATTCAAAATAGTTTTCAATCCCCTTCGGCTATGACCCATTATAAATAATACCAAACTTTTTCAATCCAGGATGAAAGAGTTGTTTCAATCCCTTTTCTAAACTCCGAACATTTTAAGTTCAAATATTTTGGATTGTTACAACAACGGAAATTTATGACTTTTCTAAGTGTACCCCTGATTTTATATCAAAATCTCGTTTTGATTTTCTTTGCTAATGCCCGATGTATTCATGATCAAGCTAGGGAAACTGTTATTGCAATTGAATCCTATCTTATGGGCAAGAAATTTCAAATTGGCCATAGTGTTTTATGTAATTTTTTTGGTTTTGAAAATTTGGGAATTGATGATGAACACTCATTGGGGCATTCTCAACTTGGCTCCATAACCGTCCTTGATGCCCATGGATGTATCCTTCATCTTATCATCTCTTGGTGGATTCGTCCTTCCGGTGGAAAATTCTCTACCATTCGCAAAGTTGATGCTTTTTGGCTCTGTTGTTTCTGAGATGATAAGCGCCCAAACCTTTGTCAAATTATGTTTGTCGACTTGGTTTATCTTGTTCAACACTGTCACACCGATCAAGTCTAGTCCTTTTTTATGGTACGGCTTTGAGCTTCTTGTTCCATTCCTTGGAGATCGATTGTTCCCATGATGTCGCCGAGCCTCTAGGCAAGTCGATCGATGAACACTCCCTAACTCGTGCTAACTTTGAGTACATTGATCATGAATGGGTTTGTGTTAATCGACCTCCTCCTTAAGACGATCAACCTCCTTCGGTCGCTTCACAAGGTCCACAAATCCAACAAGCTCAATCTTCCATGGATGGACTCGTGGTGTATCTAAATGATCAATTCACATCCTTATGGATTAATATTGCTTCTTTAGATAAGAACATGAATGCCGCATTTGCGGCCATTGATACTCGCTTTACATCATTGGAGGATCGAGTCAAGGCCTTTTAACAACAACAAACTTCCATGAATGTCTCTCTCACCGCATTCCATTGTGCTTGTCTCAATCATACTCAGAAGTCTCAAACTAATCGTGATGATGATGAAGAGGACGAAGACGATGGGGACGAGTAGTCTTTGAGCATATCATTACATATCATATCATTTAGGAATTATCTTTTTTTATGCACCTTTTTCTTTAGGAACCATATGTTTTGATTTTTTTAGGATTAATTTTGGATTTAAATTTGAATTTATTTTGAACTATTTTTTCTTTGGATTTTCATTTGAACTTTAATGATATTATGTTGCTTAGTTATGCTTTATCTTGTGCTTTATTGTTATATCTTGTCTATATCTTTGAATTGTGGCATTGATTTTGATCTAACAAAAAGGGGGAGAAGTGTAAAAACATAAATTTTTACAACTTTTTGAAAACCAATCTTAAATTAAATGGGAGTAAACTTTTCAAAGTTGTCAAAATACTTAAAAATCAACAAGCAAACTTCAACCAAAATGTTTCTAAGTCAAACAAATTGTTTAAGAAAAAATTTTCTAAGTGTTATAGCCCAAAACCTACTTGTATGCTAAGACGTATCGATACGCTATAGTCGTATCGATACGGTTTTGAGGTTTTAAAAATTTAATCGACAAAAGCGTACCGATACAGTTATACCCAAATCGATGTGATATTTTATCTGGGCTTAACTATAAGACATAGGGTACTGATACGGTTGTACCCGTATCGATACGGTTTGATCTGATTTGATAAATCTTTGCATTTAAAGTTTTTGTCCGTTGCTTGTCAGTTATTATTTCAGCAAAGTTTCAAAAGGTCGTCTGACCATATCGATACACTTTTTGCTAAAGTTTTAATCAGGATTCCAGTGAGAAAAATCTGTATCAATACGGTCTTAGAGTGTCGATACGCCCTCTTAAATGTGAACAACGACTCTTTCTGTTTTGAGATAGGTATTGATACCCTTGTTCGAGTACCGATACGGTAGGTTGCATAAGTGCTTTTATTGCGGGAAAAATGAAGCACAACAGCTCTATTGATGATCTCAACCACCAGAACGACTAGAAATCAATGCAAGAGTATATAAACAAGCCTCAAAAGCTACAACAATATCTATTGAACTTAATTGCAACAATCCAAGCACAAATCAAAACCTTTGAGCTATTAGAGTCAAACCCTTGTACCCAATTGAGTGATTTTTAATTGTATTCATCTTTTATCAATTTGGGTTGCGAGTACTTGTAATTTGGGGCAAATATTCCACCTTGTGAGGTTTATCTTTCATTTGCCAACAATCTTTGTATTTGAGAGAGTCTTGGTTAGTCTTTGGGTAGAAAGATTAAAAGGATGTAAGGTTTCCTCTTAATTCGAGAAAAGGGGATGGATTTCAAGTGAAATTAGTTGAAAATCCTTGGTGGGAGCTAAGGTAGTGGATGTAGAGCTTGTTCTAAGCTTGAACCACTATAAATTGCCTTGTCTTGAATTTTTCCTTTTCCAATTTGCTCCCTTCAATTTTAAAAAGCCAATTCACCCCATCTTGACTATTTTTGATTTGATTGATCAACTTAACAAGTTTTGATAAAACATTGAAGAACATGCCAAATAGGGAAACGATGCCGAATCATTATCATTGTTAAAAACTAAACATAAAAACAACGTTCAATGTAAACAACCCCCACCAACTATTAAATTAGTTCATGGTGAGGGTATGAAACCAAAAACCTTCATCGTTTTGCAAACACGCCATCATTTAAAAGAAAATAAAAACAACTAAACAAAGAGAATGGGCGAGAAGGGGTCTCTCGATGAAGTCCTTCAAGATCCAGGCTCTCGGTCAAGATGGTCCAACCACGTCTCCTTGGTGCAGCTGGTCGTCGATGGATATTTCGACCTCTCCCTAAAAAAATCTATTGTCTCACACCGATTGATCTTCTCCATCGGTCTTTAATTAAGCGTGCAAGGAAGACTATGATAAGCTCTTGTATTTTGAATTTTGAATGCTCAAGGGATAAGGGATGTGATCATCTTATCCAAGTTTGAATGTGAGCTGATCAGGTTAGGGCTAACATCATTTTGCCGTCATTACTTTGCCAACAAAGCTTGGCACTATTTATCCGCTATTTTTTGGAGATTGATCTATTTTCTATTTTCTCGTAGCCTGATCTGATCATATTTTTTCGGGGTTCAATAGCTACTTTTCCGGGCATCAAATTCCTCTTCACTGCCAACCAGTGTTTTGGCAATATTTTGTCCATCTGTGCCAACAACATCTTGGTATTCTCTCTGGCATTCCCTCCTTACGTTGCTATGTTCTGCCAACCGCTATGTCAATCCTATAAAATGCCAACAAAACAACCTTTCACACTGGCATAGTCAAAATTCCTAACTTCTTATGCAAATGCGTGAATTAATAACTAAATGTACTCAAAAGAAAGCAAAGGCATTGTAAAGTAGGCATAAAAATCAATACTTTTGAAGAGTTAACACTCCCCCAAACCTAGCTCATTGCTTGTCCTCAAGTAATGCAAGAAAACTAAAATAAAAACATAAAGGGGAAAATATTACCTCGACAAAGTTTTGGTTGGAATGCCAACAAGTGCTGGCAAGCAGAATTAGGTCTAGCTTTGTCCTCAGTCATCTCAATGCAGTAATGCCAAGCGGATAGGAAATTCAAGTGCAGCAATATAACTCTAGTCTAAGGGCATGAAGAGTGCATGATGTGTGGGCAATATGCAACAAGTATCCTTTTTACTCACTTAGTCAATTTTACTACTTAAACTCAAAATTTTCATTTTTTCTTTTATTCATGACAAAGGTTTCGGTTGGCATTAATTTAAGCTTGCATCGTGACATTGTTTGGCGTGAGAAATAAGAGGGAGAATACCACAAATCCCCACGTTAATGCAAATATCACTAGACTTTATCTTCAACTCATACCCTAAAGTTTTGGACTTGAGAACTAGGAGGGAGCAAACTACGAAGCCCCAAGTAACTTATTATCCTTAAGGTAGAGGAGAGTTCAATATTTTTTTCATTGCCTTGGAAAAAAATATTGCCTTATTATTTTCTTTTTACCATGGCATCAAAATTTTCTTTTTTTCTTTTCTGAGCTTAGTTTCAAAAATCCGAGTTTGTTTGGGAACTAGATGCATACTGCGTGTTAAGTGAAAGTTCAATTCCCTAAACTAGAGATCAATTGTCAAGCAAACATGGCATTACTATTCTGATGGCATAGGCAACTAAATATTTCAAAATTCCTCATCGGACATATTATTCTAAAACTAATTAAACTTACCTAACAAGTGTTAGCATTCTTCAAATTTTGACCGAGACAAAATTTTCTTTTTCTTTTTTTAGTGGTTCGGTATGCAAAGCTCAACTATATGGCACATATGGCATGACAACATAAATGTAAACATGAAATGCATGGCATGGCATAAATGTGAGGAAACGCACACCCCCAAACACAAGATGTGCATTGTCCTCAATGAAAGAAAAAAAACACAAATATACAAATAAATAGAAAAATAAAAATGCATGAACATATAAATGCAATGAAATGAAATGCAAAGGAGTTTAGGAAGAGGACTCCCCCTCGGAGACTTCTTCTCATGTGACTCGAGTCTTCCTCTTGACAAAGCTTCCACGATCGGGTGTTGTGCACTTTACTCTTGTCATGGCTGGTTTTGCGGTAGTGGAGGCTCCAACATCACGAAGAACTTCCTCCACAATCTTGACAGGTTTCGAAACGACAGGGGCATCAGTGGCATATGATTGTGCCGACGCGACAAGCGTTGCAGTAGACTTGGCTTTTGTTTCCTTTGATTCGATCGGAGAGTTGGTACTAGCAGATTCAACATGGACTGGAGACAATGGGACTGTGGCATCAGATGGTGTGCGAGCTAATTGGGGACTTGCGGGCATGACATCGTCACTGGAAAAGATCTTTGTAATGAAAATCTGAGAAAGCTGACAAGAAATTTGGGGACATCTTCTCAAGGGTCTTTCTGATGGCAATATCCCTGGCATGACTATACTGCCAAAGCTTGACATTCTGCTCCTCTACTTTCTCTAATTTAAGGAAAATAATCTACTGGCGATGATGGATTTTAGAAAGCAATGCCACTTCACTAGCTAGCATGAGAACATTAGATTCTGCCTTTGGCACTCTGGGCTTTTGCATGTTGTCTTTCCTTTTCCTTTGTCCTTGGTCTTGGTGGCTTTGAGGTTTCTCCATATAGTAGGCGAGATTGTGGTGCCCTTGATTTCTTGGCTTTTGTCTGAATCAAGCTTGGGCGCACCATGCCTCATGAAAATGTTAGAAATTAATAAAGAAAAGAACAAGCTGCCATTAGGCTTACCAGCACATTTGTAGGTCTCTTCAATGATGATCCGACCAACATTGATTTTTCGGCCGGTGATTATGGAATGCAATAGTGCCAGTCGTTCCTCCGACACCGTTTCATTATGAGTGGTGGGTATGAGATTTGCCTTGATAAAATGGTTTCACCCCCTCAGTTGAGATATCAATGCCAATCTCTTGACTTTTCTATGGCCATTGGATGAAACAATCCATGACGTGCCAGGTTCACACAGGTCTGCCATCAACTTCTTTCTTTTGGCAGCCGTCATAGACTCGGCATACTCCATATGTTCATCCTCCACACCCCTAGTTTAAACATGACATTAATATAACCTTCTTCAAAATGAACGCATATACCTCAGATCATCATGGACGGGCTGTCCTTGGTGGTCAAGTGGGCGTAAAACTCCCGAAAAATGTTCATATAAACCTCCCATTTTTTCTGGTAGAATAGCTCCTATTTGTGATGGTTGACTATCCCCATATCAAAAAGAACACACCCTGAGTCGATTTGGCAACCCCAACGCAACATTCTATCTTTAGTTGGGAGCCTGTCCAACACTACCAACCAAGAAATAAAGGAATAACGAGTTATAGATAGCCCCCAAACTATTCGATGCCAAAATACCTTAACTTGCTTATTTCGCAGCAACTCCCAAGCAAGCCGAGCTTTATATCCACCCTGCATATTACCATAAATATCGAAAGGATCTCTAAGTTTCATCAGCTTCCTCCATGCCAAACTATGCGAGGCCTTCACTTGAGCATTTAAAACTAAGACACCCTTCAAAGTATATTGCTCTACCCAAGCAACCCACATAGATCCAGATTGTGTAAGAAGAAGCCAAACACACTTCAGCATACAATCTTTGTTCCATACAACCATATCCATGACGCCAAGTCCCCATTCGTATTTTGAGAGATAA
Source organism: Hibiscus trionum (assembly GCA_030270665.1). Taxonomy (NCBI): domain Eukaryota; kingdom Viridiplantae; phylum Streptophyta; class Magnoliopsida; order Malvales; family Malvaceae; genus Hibiscus; species Hibiscus trionum. The sequence continues at coordinate 4,909,737 of BSYR01000012.1, forward strand.
ATTTTCTCTCAACTAACTTTAGCCCCATGAGCCGAACCCTCAACTCTCTTCTATAAAAAGCCATTACACAATTAAGAAATCATTTTCAAAACCTTAGAGGGCAGGATGAAACTTCTACACCAGAAGTTATGGATACTAAATGAATAAAAAATTAATATGCGATTAAAATTTTGAAACGGAAGAAGTATATTAGATTTGAGTTAACATTTAAGTTAAAGTTGATGAAAAAATATGATTGATATGATATTGATACTATAAGACTTAATTAAAATATTTTAAAGCTTAAAGATCAATTACAAATTTAATAATATAAGATTTGAGGTCATTCTAATATAGAGTTCACCATCAGCATGGTGGTATTGCTCAATATGTGGGAACTGCGAAAATTCCGAAACGTTGAATGCTTCCATATCAATCGTCGTGAAGTGGGACGGTGGCTGGTAACAAGATATCGGAGTTGCATGATGTGGAACGATGGTAGGTTCGGCGTGTTCTTTGTTGCCTTCGACTTCATCCTCTACTCCGTTGTCTTCCTCAACTTCTTCGGGCATGTGAAGATCTTCTAGTTCATCATAGAAGGGGCCTTGTTCTTCACTGTCGGGCCCGAACTGCCTTACCGGTTCTTCGTTACAATTTTCTAAACCCTCAAAGCGGAATAGTTCTTGGTTGCTGAATGCTACTGTCACAGGTGTAGCAATTTTTCGTCGACCGCGACACCGCTCATGAGACTGCTCGCGAAACGTATTACAAAGATCAAGGTCGACAGTAGCTGCACAAGAATGTATCCCCATACACTGTTCAATGTACTCCGCACTAGGGATATACGTTGGATATCATCAAGATGTAAAATCATTGAACGGGTTAAATTCTTCATGATCTTGCGACATCATGTAGTTTTGCGATTATGACGCGCCGACATCATCGTTGAATGTCTGGGCATAGAAGATGACGATGCACCGAAGTCAACATTCAGTGGCGGGTTAAAGTCGAAGTCAAAACTGGCTATGCAAGAATGTCTTGGCATAGAAGACAATGATCCACCGAATTTGTTGCGTGGACTGTGTGTGCTTAATAAGTTGAAATCATTCTGCAAATTGGTTGTCGGGCTCTGAATGTTGGCATTAGGATCGAAGTCAAAATTTTCCATCCTCCAATTTGGGAATACGGTAGCATTATCATCATCAGAAAACATTGCATACAGCTCCAAGGGCCCTCCGAGTGAATACTGCAAGCGGGCATCCAGCATCAACTCCACATCACTATTGTCTGCGACATGGAATATTGAGTACTTAATGGTTCGTACGACGTATGTAGTCGATAATTCAACGGCTCCAACTTTTTTCCACGAGCATGTAGAACATTGTTCCTCACTTCCTTCATCAACCTATTATATGTTAATTTCCTTGGCAACGTTAGGGTTATAGTATTTGAGGACCGAAAGATGATGTCAAGGGATGCATCAACCATAATCTCGTCATCATAGTATACCAAGGCAGTAATACTTCCTCGTCTCAACATATTTAGAGAATATCTATGATCATCTAGAAAGAAGAACAAACATTAGCGACCTTGTAATGAATTCAAACTATATAACAATCGAGGAGTATCGTATAAACATACAATTGACACACTTATCCGAAAGTGTCGTCACGCAGATTAAGTTGGTGTGCCTCACTTCTCTTTTCCTTGTCTTCTATGAACCGCTGCAATTTATACCAATTGTTTCGTGTTTAGGTTACTACTTGAATGTCTGATATAAGGGCACCAAGAGCAACAATTGTTTCCTCGCAAAAACCGTGGAACCTTCCTTTTTTCAATCCTATCAGACACGTTTTGTCAGTAAGGTTGAGATTCTAGGAACTCGCATCTTGAAGAACGCGAGGTCTACAGAGATTCCTGACATGGCATTAACCTCGCGTCCTGCAAAAAAACGAGTTCTACAGAGATTCCTAACATGTCATACTGGAACTCGCTATCTACAGAAAACGAGTTTCAATTTTTTTAAAATCCAATGCACATCACCATCTATAAAAACGTCAATTCGTGTTAGCTATATTGAAATGATTTGATCTCTACATGTTCCTTTACAGTCGAAAGTTTCCAGAAGATGGCAAGATTTTATGCAATCGTCTTCCATTCTAGAACCTATTTCTACACTTCCTTCAGCAGCAAGATCAACAAAGACGAGCTATATGATTTGATTTCAACGCAGCTTAGCGAATCTACAACACGCCAAATGTCTTGTTTGTTGGCGAAAATACCCGTTGATGAGTCTGGCCCTGAGGCGCATTATATGCTCCCCTTATCAAACGCTAGGGACCTTCGCAAGATGTTTAGAAGCTAGACTCGTGTCGAGGGTAAGAACATCGAGTTGATTGTAAAATTTGATGAAGAGGCAACTTTTTTACGTAACTACAGCAGATGACTGGACAAAGAGCAAAAAATTGAGGAACTAAACATAACATCAGACTTGTCCACATACTATGACGACACGGAAACTGACTCATCTTCTATACATTTCAACTAAGCGTAGCTTCATGTATCTTGTTCACAAATATGTAATCGTATGTGTCTTCTATTCATGTATCTTATTCGACTCAGCGTAAATTTTAATTTAAAATTATAAATTTTTATCAAAGATTTCTTTTAAAGATTCTTATTTAAAGAAAAATAGGTCAAATTAGAATAATTAGGATATTTTCAAATAATTACGATTTTCCATATCCTTAAATCATTTTTCAAATAATTAGGTCATATTATATTATATATTCGAATAATTATAATCTATTAAATTACATATTAAAAAAATTAGGTTAAAAAATTATATCTAGATTAGAGGGTAATTATGGGTATTATGATCTTTCATTTATTAAGGAACAATATCCAAACGGTCAAGGGAACTCGTTATTCGCAGAACGTGAGGTTGCTGCAGTTAAACCCGCTTTAAATTCAACCCCTTCAATTTCTCGGGGAACTCACGTTTTGGAAAACGCGAGGTTTTTTCCCATAATTTTAAATCGGGATATCTGAAAAGTGCATCCACGTAGAACAAAACTCGCTTCTTACAGAGAGCGAGGTTAGGATTCTCGTTTCGTCAAGCGCAAGGTCATCCTACGTGGAAGATTTGGGCGTCATTTTTTTAAATAATTTTGGGTGGGGGTCAAAAATCTAAATAACTATTTAAAATGAGTTTTTTTAGATAAAAAGCTTTTATAATATCTATTAAAATATAGGGTAAACTACATAAATGGTCACTAAATTTTTAGGGAGGATTCATTTTGGTCACCGTACTTTTAAAATATTTGATAATGTGACCTAACTTTGAGTTCGATTTCAATATAGTCACCAAACTTTTAGTTCGCTTTCAATATGGTCCCTCTCGTTACCTTCCGTTAGAAGCTAACGTTAGTTTTCGTTCTTCCTTAATAAACAAATGGGTAAATTACACCAATCATCACTCATCTTTCTTCTCACTCCTATTTTGGTCACTAGAATTTAAAAATTTCAGCTTAATAACTTTCAAATTGTTCATATATTGGCCACTTTCAAATTACATGTTTATACAAATAGAAAAATTTGATTAATCCTTAAAAAATATTTTGGTAAATTCATATTATTCAATTCTCGATCTAATATTGTATCAATTAAATAAGATAATCGATTAACCAATTAACCGAAATATTTGGTTCTGGAAATAATTTTTTTTACTTTGTTTATTAAAATATCAAATTTGATAATATCGTAAATTTAATAATTGTTTGGCTATGATAAAAGTGCAAAAACAACTAGAAAGTCAAAAAAATTGAAAGTTCACACCTATTAATCATACCCAAAGCCAAAACTTTTTTTTAAAATAAATCAAAATGATATCAAAATCACTAGACTATAAGATATTGTAATGCATAAAATTTAGAAATATTGTATATATTAGATTAGATCGGTAAATCAATTTTGCTTAAAACTGTGAACCATAACAGAACCGAAATAATTTATTTTAAAAATTTGTACTGAAATCGGGTTCGATTAATCCTTAAATAATCATTTTGGTTAATTGATAAATTTAGATTATTCAATTCTCGATCTTATATTGTACTAATTAAATCGGATAGTCGATTGACCAATTAATTGGAATTTTTTATTCGAGTAATTATTTTTTTACTTTGCTTATTAAAATATCAAAAATGGTAATATGGTAAATTTAATAAGCAAAGTAAAATAAATCATTACCAAATTATTTTAAGGATTAATCAAATTTTTCTATTTTTATAACCATGTCATTTGAGAGTGACCAAAATATGAACAATTCGAAAGTTAAGTTATTAAATTTAAAATTGTTAAACTCTAGTAATCAAAATAGGTGTGAGAAGAATGTTGAGTGATGATTGGTGTAGTTTACCCACTTTTATTAAGAAAAACGAAAATTAACATCAATTTCTAGCGTAAGGTAATGGGAGGGACCGTATCGAAATCGAACAAAAAGTTGGGTGACCTTATTGAATATTTTAAAAGTACGGTGACCAAAATGAATCCGCTCTAAAAGTTCGGTAACCATGTATGTAGTTTACCCTAAAATAGATTAATTTTATAAATATTATTTGTAACATTAATTCATATTTGAATTTAAGGTAAACTACATGAATAATCACTCGACTTTATTCTTGTCGTTCCTATTTTACTCACTCAAATTTTAAAATTAACAATTATTCATACTTGAATATAAGAAACAAGGTATCATTAACCCTAAATCTTTTTTAGCAATTTTTTTTTCTAAACCTCAACCATTTTCTATAAAAAAAACTCTAAATCTCTATCAGCGACCACCATTCGTTTCATCTTTAGTAGCTAGCCTCCCACCTTATTCTCTTCTTTTTTTAATCTTCTTTCTTTCTTCTTTATTTCTATTCTCCTCTTTTCTTTGGCTTGTCATGTTTTCGAATCTATATTGGTTCGTTTGGTGAGATCTGCTCTCCAATGATTTGGGTCTTTGTCTCGGGTCCTTCAGCGAGATGGTGGTTCGATCGCGGACGTGAAAGAGAGATCCATCTCTTCCCCTTAGTTCCCCATCCCGCTTTTCTTGATTTGTTGGAGTTTGAGTTCGTATCCACTTTTGCAAGATTGTTTCGGCCTACGTAGGTGGTCTTGACTCCTCTTGCATCAATGCTTCTTTATCTTGACGCGGCGTTACCGATGGCGTTTCTAGCTGCATCACCTTCATCGGGCCTCTGAGTCAACATGCAGGCGAAGACGATGTGCTTGCGTTTGTTTCTTGTTGTAGTTCTCTGCTGACCTTGGAGATCTACTCTCCTGTGTTGGTTCCCTCGTTGCATCCACAATTTTACGTTTTGTGTTTGTTTGTTTTTGTGTATATTCATGTTTTTGTCTATTTTGTTTTGATTCGTGTGGTTTCCTCTTTCTCATGTGTTCTTTTATTTGTGCTATTTTCTTTCTTTACATTGTGGTTCTTTGTTTAATAAAATTGTCAGCTTTTATAAAAAGAATAACAATTTAATAGATATATTTTATACATGGAACATTTTTTGTGACTCTGCAGTTAATTCACACTAGAAACAATAAACACATCAAATTTAAAAATCAACCAGAGAAAAGGAAGACAATCAAGAACAATCTCTTTTAATTCTCTAATCTCTAAGCACAAACTCAAAACAAAAACAACAAAAAAAAAATGATTGATCACTCAATTCAGGACTCGATTAAAGTTGACCCATGTTACATTTTAAGACTTTTTAGTTTCTTTACACTATCTTCCAACATAGTCAAAGCACCGAAATTATTTTTCCCTCTAGCCAAAAGCAATTGTTGATGACGGTGTGGCGAAAAAATATCATCACAAAACCTTGATGGGTTAACAATAAACAATGATGTAGCATGGTAAGAATAACCTGAACCTGACCCAACAGAAAATCTACTTGTGGCAATAACATAAGAAGAACATCATTTTTTATAACTTTGAGTAGAGGTGGCTGTTATCACCATTGTTGGAGATGGAGAAGCAGAATATGGGGTTTAACAAGTGAGTTAAAGTTGGGATAAATTTCTCTCTTTAGAGATTTTAAAACTGTTCTTGAAGGTTAGAAGCTAAGAAGATGGCGTCACAAAAAGAGTATCAGAGTTTTATAGCTTTGCGAATCTGATATCAGTGTTATGATTTATGAACAAGCACAAACTCGAGATGAGCCCAATAACAAGTTCCTTTATCTTTATTCTTCTCCGGTTCATTTTTTATGATGAAATTGATGTGTTTGTTGTTTCTGGTGTGAGTTAAGAGTGAGAGATGATAAATTTGAAGAAAGAGAAGATAATAAATTAAAGAAGGAAAAAATATGTAAAAAATTGAAAATTTAAACAAGTGTGAAATTTTTATTTAAAAAGTCACGTCATAACATTGTTAAAAAATATGTGAAAATTAAAAAAAATTAATATCAACGGCAAGCACCCAAATAGTAAAATAGTGGACGGCCTCAAAGAATAAAGCCCTTCTTGCCAAGTGGGGCTGGAGATATGCAACAGAAAAGAGAGCTTTATGGAGGAGGGTAATTTGCTCAAAATATGGTGGTTCAGCTCGGAGTTGGAAATTGAAATTGTCCAATTCGAAGAAGTACTCTCTAATTTGGCGAGGCATCGTAAAAAATTTGGCGAATCCGGATGTTGATAGATGGATGAAATTTGAAGCTTTCAAGTGGTTAGTAGGGGATGGTCTTTTTATACTTTTTTGGGAAGATTGGTGGTGTGGTGCACAGCCACTTTGTAAGGCATTTGGGAGACTCTACAGATTAGTTATTAACAAAAGCATTTTGGTCGCGGAAATGTCTTCAGAAGGCGAGTTTTCGAGAGTTCAATGGCATGAAGTCTTTTCGAGACAATTACTGAATAGAGAATGGTTGATGGTAGACGAGTTAAAGAAGGTAATTGGGAATGTTTCTTTGCGCCCTGGTGTACCGGATCAAATCGTTTGGATTCATGACAAAATGGGTCAGTTTTCTGTTAAAAAACTTTCGTTTATGCTTGTCGATTCTGATATTGTTGCTCCGAATTTTAATTTTGGTAACATATGGAAGATGAAAGTACCTCCAAAGGTTAAAACTTTCTTGTGGTTGCTTAAACTAGATAGAGTTCCTACGAAAGTGTTCCTTAGAACTAGAGGAATAGCTTTAGATGCGAGCCATTGCATGTGTGTTTGGTGTGGATTAAATTAGGAGGACGCAGACCACTTGTTTGTTAATTGTACTTTTGTGAATTGTTTTTGGGTGTTGTTTTGTCAATGGTGGAATATTCCGAAGAGACACTTCCAAAATGTTAAGGGGTTATTAGATTTTTGCTTTGAAGTTTCGTTATCGGGTGACATTAAAAGTATTTGGTTAGTTTCGATTGGTGCAGCATTGTGGAGTATTTGGTTAGCGAGGAATTTGAAGACTTTCAAAGATAAAAATACAAATCTCAAGGACCTATTGTTCTTGTCAAAATTGAGAGCTTTGTTTTGGTTAAAGGTTTCAAAAAAAGATTGCAATCCTAATATAGATGAGTGGTGGATTGATCCGAAGAGAGGATACTGCAGTACTGCTAGTGCGGGAGAGAAGATTTCAGTATGGTTACCTCCTGAAAATGGAGCGGTTAAATTTAACGTGGACGGAGCAGCAAAGGACAATGTCGCTGGATATGGTGGTGTTCTCAGAACGGGAGATGGAGCAATGAGAGCGATCTTTTCAGGCCCTTGTGAAGGTTTAGGAGCTGAGTTTGCAGAAATTCAAGCTATTAAAACAGCCTTAGAGATTTTTATCGAGGCGGATTGGATTGATAAAGCTCCCCTGGTTGTTGAATCTGATGCTAAGGTGGTGATCAATTGGATATTGAATAAATTTCAAAGACCGTGGGGCTGGTGGTTGGAGCTGGTGGAGATCGACAGATTGGTTAAAAGGATAGGGTATGTGCAATTTAATTTTGTCCCGAGACAAGCAAACGTGTTAGCAGATGGATTAGCAAAGGAGGGTATGTTTCGGGAAGAAATTTTCAAAGCTTGGTGGTAATTCTATTCAAACTGTTAACGCCTACTCGATTATTGTTATTTGGGTGTTTCTCTCAACATTGCCTTTTTTATTGTAATGATTTGAGCAGTGTCTGGTGTTGTATGGTAGAGTAGTTGTGATGGGGAAATCTTCATAATATTGGGTAGCATGGTACTTGTGCGGTTTTGGACTTAATGTTCGAGATCTTTTGTTTTTTTTTTTGGTTCGCTCTTGTTACCCCGGTTGTGTTGTACTCTTTTCCTCCACTTAGGCTTAGGGAGGTTTTTAACGAGGCACGCAACCGGGATGAGATCATTTGTTATTAATAAAAAATTATTTGCCGAGCAAAAAAATAATAATATTGAATTGGGATTTAATTGGTTGAACCGAAAATTGAAAGTTTAACTGATTTAATATTAAGTTTGTTTTTTAAAATTATTATTTTTAAAAATAATTTAAAATTTCAAGTATTTTAATATGTTATATTGAATGTTTTTTTTGGATAAATAAAAAATTTATTCATCCAAAGTAACTATCCTTGTACACATGAATAGCAAGCCACTCAAAACAATACAACTATTAACAAAAAAGAATTAATAATATAATCCCCATTCAGTAACCAAAGAAAGATTAGAACCAGCGATCTTGCTCCAGCTCAGAATTTGTTGTCTAACATCATGCCGAACCAGGGAAAAAATAACAACAGTTCTGCGAGGCCCCTTACCATGGAATCTGCAATTCCTTTCCTGCAACACAAAATAATTTAGCCCACACCATGCAAGGCAAACATGCATGCTTCTCAAAGATTTACCCTTCCCATTCCTCTACACCCAGTCAAGCACTTCCATCTAACGACAATGGGAGACTTAAATAAAACATGCCTACAAAATAAGCTTCCAAATCTCCATGAAGAAACCACACTCGGCAAAAAAGTGGTTCCTTGTCTCCATACCCATATCGGAAAGAACACACTCTGAGTTGATTTGACAACCCCAACGCAACATTCTATCCCTAGTTGGGAGCCTGCCCAGCACTACTAACCAAGAAATAAAAGAATAACGAGGTATAGATACTTCCCAAACTATTCGATACCAAAAGACCTTAACTTGTTGGTTTCGCAGCAACTCCCAAGCAAGCCGAGACATATATCCACCCTGCATATTACCATAAATATCAAGAGGATCTCAAAGTTTCATCAGCTTCCTCCATTCCCAACTATGCGAGGCCTTCACTTCAGCATTTAAAACTGAGACACCCTTCAAAATATATTGCTCTACCCAAGTAACCCACAAAGATCCAGATTGTGTAAGAAGAAGCCAAACACACTTCAGCATACAAGCTTTGTTCCATACAACCATATCCATTACGCCAAGTCCCCTTCGCATTTTGGGAGATATATTTTCTCTCGACTGATTCTAGCCTCACGAGCTGAACCCTCAACTCCCTTCCATAAGAAGCCATTACACAGTTGAGAAATCTTTTTCAAAACCTTAGAAGACAGGATAAAACTTCTACACCGGAAGTTATGGTACTAAATGTGTAAAAACTTAATATGCAATTAAAAAATTGAAAGGAGAGATTAGACCTGGCAAACTTGAACCGAGACCCGAAACCCGAACCGAATTACCCGAACCGAAACCCGATTTTGACCCGAACATGATGATTTGAAGTTGACCCGAAACCCGAACCGAACCGAAATTTTTTGTTGAACCGAAATGGACCCGAACTGAAATGGACCCGAACCGAAAGCTGAACCGAATATCGACCCGATTTTAACCCGATTTTAACCCGAATATCTATTTTTAACAATATAATAAATAATAAAAATGAAGTATAGAAATTTGAGATCTTGGTGACCAATTTTATAATTTCATCATAAAATATAGCATAAAATTGAAATTGTTGACTAAATTGACAATTTGGAAGTGGAGAAATTTGAGAGTCCAATGACCAATTTTGTAATTATACCATATAAATAAATAGGGGTCAATTTTGGCTAAAAATTAAATCTTTGAAATTAAAATGAACGAAAATATCAATATATTAAATTAATAGACTAAATTACAAAGATTAGTTAATTTCAACTAAAAGTAAATTTTTAGAGACTAAATATCACTACGGGGAGGGGATTTCTATATCCGAAGTCTAAACCGTAGGAATACTTGTGACTAAATTAAATTAAACTAAAACTTAAAGTTGACTAAAATGTAATATTTTAAATGCAACATGACCTAAAAAGTAATTAATCTCTAGCTTAAAAAATTGGTGGCTTATTTCCCTCCAAAATTTTGTCTTTCTCTCTCTATTTTTTCCAATTGTCTTTTTTTTTTCAATCTAGCTTAAAAAATTGGTGGCTTATTTTCCTCCAAAATTTTGTTTTTTCCCTCTCTATTTTTACCAATTGTCTTTCTCTTTTTCTTAATTTAATTGAGTGTCAATTTAGATTAATTTAATTGAAATTTCACATTTAGTTTTAAAATTATTTTAATTATGTCCGTGATTTATGCTTTTAGATTTTAGTTAGTTCAATTAGATCCTAAGTTTAATAAATTAATTCATTTCAGACATTATTATTATTATTATTATTATTATTATTATTATTATTATTATTATAAACTTTAATTTAATATAATTATACAAAAAAAATTTATATGGATACATGAAGCTTTGATTTAAATATTTAATCATATTCAAATTCATAGATTAACAAGTTGAATCAGAATTAATCTCATACACCAATAACTCTAAACTAAACCATAAATACTAAACCTCAAACCTTTAACCCAACTCAAATCGAATTGACCCAAAAATTTAAATGTTGACCCGACCGGAAATTGACTCGATTTTAACCCGAACCGAAAGCGACCCGAACGACCCGATTTTGACCCGAACCGAAAGCGACCGATCCGATATTGACCCGACCCGAAAACAACCGATCCGATTTTGACCCGATCCAATACCCGAACCGAATCCGACTCATCACAGACCCGAATTAGACCCGAACCCGAACCGAACCGACCCGAACCGAATCTAAACCGATTCTAGATAGACCCGAAATGACCCGAACCGAAACGACCCGAACCGAATGACCCGATTGCCACCTCTAGGAAAGATGTATATTAGATTTGAGTTAACATTTAAGTTAAAGTTGATGAAAAAATGATTGATACAATAAGTCTTAATTAAAATATGTTAAGTTATTTGTTTTGATATAATAATAGAAATTTTTTTTGACTAAATTGAAAAGGTTTAAAAAATGTTAATAAGTCCAAACAACTTGAAAATATGTTTGATAAATTTTACAAGACTTTGGAATGATTTAAAATGTCTTTAAAATAGCCAAACGTTTGTTTTTCAAGCCACTATACCGATACGGTATACCCCGTATCGATACGCTTTAGGGTTTTAGCTACAGGAAAATTCCAGTAGCCAAAACCCGTACCGATACGGCTTGTTCATACCGATACGAAGAGGATGTGTATCGATACGTTGTGTGGCATTTCGATACGGTTGTTTTACAAACTCCCAATGGCTAGTATCCTTACTGATATGGTTGTATCGAGTACCGATACGCCTAACAGTTTTCAACGGTCATTTTCTAAACGACTATTTGAATTGCATGTCGTACCGATACGCCTATAAGCGTATGGATATGCATCAGCTAGAAAGACTCCAACAGCTAGTTTTTGAAGAATGTGTACTAATACAGCTACCTGCGTATCGATACAGACAGCTCCAGAATAGCATTTATTGCGGGAAATAAAGGCCCCAACGACTCCAATTCAACCTCAACGGTCTCCAACGGCTAGAAACTCATTCGGAAGTATAAAAAGGTATCTTCAAGCATCTATACATGACTAATGATCCTCAAGTCAACAACATTATGATGGAAATTTGTCTTAGTGCTTAAATTATAAATCTTTGTGTAGACTACACTTGTTGAGCTTAACTTTCAATGTATGCTCAAGTGTATTATGTTTTGGGTGAGGGATTTTTAGTACAAACACATACCTTTTAAAGGGATTTCTAGTTTGCTAAGTTTTCTCTTGTTCAAGAGTGATCCCAAAGCTCGGTTTGTGATATTTGGTTTCTAGACTTGGTGAGTGAGTCTAGGTTGTAATTGGTTGTTTCCTAATCCAAGAAAAAGGGAAGACTTCTTAGTGAATTGGTTGAAATCCTTAGTGGGAGCTAAGGTAGTGGATGTAGAGCTTGTTAGAAGTTTGAACCACTATAAATCCTTTGTCTATTTTGTCCAATTTTTGCTTCCACCAAAAACACCCAAAAATCAATCTTCTCCACACTTGGCATGCAATTCGGTTGAAGGATATCAAGCCTAACAATTGGTATCAGAGCGAGACTCAATCGAGAAGGTTTAACCGCCTATTGAGACGATCCGGAAGCTCAATCAACAAACAATTCAACCGGTGATAAATGGTGCAATCAATCGACAAGCCATCATTCTTCAACGGTGAGCATTATGCCTATTGGAAGAACAGGATGATGTACTTTGTCAAGGGACAAGATTATCGTCTTTGGGACCTTGTTCAAGATGGACCATTCGTGCCTCAAAGAAGGAAGGGGGGTTGGAATGTCAACGACAAGAAGATGATGGAGCTTAGTTGTAAGGCGTTGCACATTCTCTTTTATGCTTTTGACCCGGATGTATATGCAAAGACGTCTTTTTGTGAAAGTGCCAAGGAAGTATGAGACATGCTTGAAGTCACATACGAGGAAAAAAATGAAGTAAAGGACACCAAGATCGATCTTCTCAACCTTGAGTATAAAAACTTCAAGATGGAACCGGAAGAAGACATCACAAGCATGTTCGATCGGTTCTCCACAATCGTCAATAAACTCAAAGGATTTGGAGAGGAGATTCCAGAAGACAAACTCGTTCAGAAGTTGATTTATTCACTTCCCGAATCATGGGAGGGCAAGACGACGACTATCATCGAAGCCAAGAACCTAAAGGAGCTCAAACTTGATGAGCTAATTGGGTCCCTTCTTACCCATGAAATGATGTCTACACCCTTGAAGAGGGAGAAGGAGAAGAATATCAAAGAGCAAGGCATTGATGTTAATGTCATTGCTCTCAATTCCTCCAAATGCCAACATGAAGAATCAAGTGAGAAGGAAAGTGAAGATGAAGAGATAATTCATCTCTTCAAGAAATGTGCCTAATTCATGAAGAGCAAAATGGAAAAATCTAAGCATGAATCGAAGAAGAAGAAGAAGAAGAAGAAGAGGGCAAGCTCTTCAAGCCATAAGAAGAAGGCATATGTGGCTACTTTGAGTAATGAAGACTCCACCGAAATGAACAAGCCAACCTTTGCCTTATGGCCATCCAAGAAGATTCAAGGGTAACTTCTAATTCATCTACTTCAACTTCTTATTCTTTTGATGAATTACAAGATGCCTATGATGATTTGGTTTTAGAGTTTAAAAATCACATTTTGAAAAAACAAGAAAGTGGTTTCAAATTTGAAAATTCAAAATAATTTGATTTCTAAAACCAAAATTGAACTTGAAGCAAAACTCAATGAGTTTGAACAAAATGTGTTGATTTACAAAATTTGCTTCATAAAGTTCAAGAGGAAAAAGATCTGATTTCCAAAGAGCTTGAAAAGAAAATCAATTTTGGAAAATCAAATTTTTATCAAAGACAATCTAGTGCCCCTAGATTTTTAAATGGTAAATGTTTTAGAAGTATTTGGGTCCCAAAAGGACTAATTACTTCAACTAAAAAGGATGAAATTGAAAAATAGATTCTTAATGGGAATAAATTATGTGCTACTAACGCTTATGGATCCAAAGCAATTTGGATACCAAAAATTACTTGATTGTCTTGTTTTAGGTGTAAAGGAGATTGGTCAATAAAGTACAACATTGAGGGGGAGCTCCATACACACAAAGAAGATCACTTGAAGAAAGAAGGATTCACATCCTATCTTTGGTTCAAGTGTGGTAAAAAATATTAGTTGAATTTTTTTATTTTAATTTGTTTTATTTATTTTAATTCAACTAGTTTATCATAACTGTTGGACTAACCATTTGATGATGCTTTGAGTCAGGGGAAGCCATTTTAAAACCAAAATTCTTATTTTTGTCAAAATCTTTTAAATTTCCATTGTTATTTTGAGCTTAAAGTCATTTAAATTCTTTTTGATATAACAAAAAGGGGGAGAAATGGTTTAAAAATTGATTTTTTAAGTGAATAAGGGGAAGCTTTAACTACATTTCATTTTTAAAATCTCTTATTCAATTTTTTAAATACTAAGGGGAAGAATCTCAAATAATTTTTCAAGTTGGTTTTATTATATCAAAAAGAAAGAGATTGTTGAGTTGTTTGTTTTGATATAATAATAGAAAAATTATTTTGGACTAAAAATTGAAAAGGTTTTAAAATGTTAATAAGTCCAAACAACTTGAAAATATGCTTGATGAATTTTACAAGGCTTTGGAATGATTTAAAATGTCTTTAAAGTAGCCAAACCTTTGTTTTTCAAGCCACCGTACCGATACGGTATACATTGTATCGATACGCTGTAACCCCCTTAGCCCGGCCTAGACGCCCGACCCGAACTAAGAAAATTACACGGGGAAAGCTGAAGTCAACTCGTTAAAGTCAACATCGATTAATGACCCTTTTTTCTTTTTATCTTCTCTAGATGCACATTATTATCCTATATGTTCAGCAAAGCGATTAGGCGAAAACGGCACAACGATCAGAGTTCGATTAGAGGTTCAATTGCATACATTTGACTTTTAGGGACTAAATTGTAATTTCCAGTAAATACATGGACTTTTCAGATTTTAAAGTTACAAATCCTTAATTAGTTCATGTAACATGCCAACATGCCAAATTTCAGCTCAAACAGATCATCTCAACTCATCCAATTGAACATACAACATTCAAGGACCAAGATGCAACAATTCAGAACTCAAAAAGATTCCATTAACCGAAATTAACGAACCCGTATCGGTACACCTCAGCCCGTATCGATACGCGGGTTGACAGTATCGAGTTTTGGGAAAAGAGTATCGATACGCCCAAGCCCGTATCGATACGGCCTTCAATCTTTTGCCTAGGCGTATCGATACGCGGGCAAATTGTATCGGTACACCTAAGCTGAAATGCCTAAAATTGGCCTTAGCGTATCGATACTCAACCCCGTGTATCGATACGTATACCAGAGATGCACTTTCAACAGCCCTTTAAACACACATAACATCATCTAAACAAGTCCTAATCAATCATACATGCTATGATCAACTTACCAAACATATAAGCATCAACAAACAGCATAACACAAGCATCAAGCATGGAAATTCAATGTGAGGCTTTAGCTACTCAAGCATGCTTTAAAATATAAACCATAGCATACTCAAAATACCATAAGCAAGGCCACAACCCAATTAAAGACCATTTACAAGTCCAAAAACATAAACCAAACATCCATAAAAGGGTTTAACATCACCCAACAAACCAAGAGTAGAAATCCCACCCATTGCCTCTTATTACACTAAAGTAAAATCACATACATTGCTTAGCCAAATACTTGGATTTCCCCCTTGCTTTCTTGCTGCCTCAATTGCTCAATCTTCTACATTGATGAAACAAATGAGCGTAAGCATAAAGTTTAGTGAGGACCGCTAAAAACCAAACATTCATCAATGCATTTTGTAAAACCAAAACATCATCATTTGATAACATATGCCTTCCTTTAAAACATGCTCTTCAAAGCATCAATGCACTTTTAAAACCACATGCGCATAGCATCATTAAAATAACAGCAAAATCCTTTGCTCATGCTTAAACCAAGCATCACATGCATTCTAGCATATTTCCCAAGCATCACATGCTTAATTCATTTCTCAACATCATTATATTGGCTTACCAGTGATCATTAACAATCCATATCAAAACCAACACAAGTGACACAATCGGATACGCGGATTACAAGCGGTGTCCCACACGCTTCATACACACTACCGGACTACACAAGGTGGAGATAAATGGCACAATCACAACCCCTCAAGATTACTCATCGGTAGTTGTATAATTCCACTAACGAGAGTACGAGACACAAACCACAAGACTCACACACGGGATTAAACCATCCACCGTTGTGATCTTAGCCTCAATCGTTAGGGTACTTGGATGGAGTTTACGGCACAATCACAACCCCTCGATATCCAAGGCGACTTTATTCACGGTGCACCCAATCCTATAGCCGGCTAACTATATCCGATTAAAGTAACCAAAAACCATTTCTATCACTTGCCAATATAATCATTTAACATCGTTAGTCCACTGTTTTACAAGCATAAATCACAATGCCATTTTCACAAGCATAAACATGCTTAAACCAAATGCATTAATCAATGAATACAAGGAACACTTACCATGTGCATCCTTAGCAAAATGGCATTAAAACCAGCATCATCAATGCTCAAAACATGCTTTAAAACAGTAATCAATCTACATTTAATTCAAGTGCATTTCCAACAAAAACATAGCACATTTCGAGAGAGACTTTCGATTTACTTACTCTTGAGCTTAGTTAAGTGTTTCAAACTTACACTAAGCTCCCGACACCACGCTCAAAGCGTTACAAAGCTGGAAAATCCATTTCCACTCACCGATACGCGAAACCTCGCTCGCCGACGCGAAGATCACCCTTCCGAAGCCTCCAAAAATGCTTTGCTTGCTTCCGGATCAAGATCCCCTATTTTTAGAGCATCAAAACAGAGATCCAAATGCATTAAAATGCATTTCAACACCAACAACTAAACACAAACTCGTTGCTCACCAAAACTACACCAATTTACCCATCCGAAACAACCGAAAACTCAATCGATTGCTTCCTAAACCAAGCCCAGCCAACATACATCACTTCCAACCATTATTAAACATCAAAACACATCTAAAAACAACCTAAACTCTTCCTTATACCTCCAGCAAGCATAACACCATCAAATCACCACAAAAACCCAACTAGAACCATCAAGAAACTCAAAGATCTCAAGGATTTCGGGATCTATATTATCAAAACTCTTTTTCAACATAATAATCATCTCAAAACTTAATTAAAATCAATCCAAAACAGAGCTCGTCATAAACACTCCGAAAATCAAGATTTAAACCATGATTTTGCAAGATTTTGATCTTAAATCAAAACTATAAACAAAACTCAGCCAAAAACAACATTTAGAGCCAAAGATCTTGGGGATTTCAATAAAGAACCTAGATTGAAGGTTGAGAACGGGATTTACCTCCAATCCTTGCCTTCTTTAAGGATTGACAAGTTTTTGCTTCACAAAACTTGAAGAGATTTCTTGGAAATGATTTAGGAATCAAAGAGAGAGTGTTTAGGAGAAAATAAATATGGAGAAAGAGTTGAGAAAATGAATTTTGCTGAAATGAGAGTTAGTTACGTCAAAAACTTCTAATTTTTCTATTTTAGCAATTTAATAAAATAAAATCCTTTTTATTTTAATCATCTAAAAATCATTTTAAAACACATGTCAATTTAAGGAAGATGTAATTGCACCAAAGCTCCCTAAAGATTCTAAGATTTTTGACTCCTCTTTTGAAATTGTATTTTTCCACAGTTTTGAAACTTTACATTTTGGTCCCTACCCAAAATGTACAACTTCCAAAGCTCTTTTTTTAAAATTGATTTGACCAACCTTTTAAACATGATTTTAGAGGATTTTAACAATTTTTTTTCATATTTTTATCCTTTCTTGATCCTTGATTTCCCTAAACCACCTAATACGATTCGAACCATTTTTGATCGGTTAGGTCCGATGTCTAAAACATCTAGGCCCAAAATCAGGGCGTTACATACGCTTTAGGATTTCAGATACAAGAAAATTTCAGTAGCCAAAACTTGTACCGATACAGCTTGGTCGTACCGATATGGAGAGGACGTGTATCGATACGCTACGTGGCGTTTCAATACGATTTTTTTACAACCCCCCCCCCAAAGGCTAGTATCCGTACCGATACGGTTGTATCGAGTGCCGATACGCCTAACAGTTTTAACGGTCATTTTTCCAACGGTTATTTGAATTGCAGGCCGTACCGATACGCCTATAAGCGTATCGATATGCATCAGGTAGAAAGACTCCAACATCTAGTTTCTGAAGAAGGCGTACCGATATGGCTACCCACGTATCGATATGGACAGCTCCATAACAGTATTTATTGTTGGAAATAAAGGCCCCAATGGCTCCAATTCAACCCCAACGGTCTCTAACGACTAGAAGCTCATTTGGAAGTATAAAAGGGGCCTCCAAGCATCTATGCAAGACTAATGATCCTCAAGTCAACAATATTATGATGAAAATTTGTCTTAGTGCTTAAATTCTCAATCTTTGTATAGACTACACTTGTTGAGCTTAATTGTCAATGTATGCTAAGTATATTAGGTTTTGGGTGAGGGCTTTTTAGTGCAAACACATACCTTTTAGAGGGATTTTTAGTTTGCTAAGTTTTCTCTTGTTCAAGAGTGATCCCAAAGCTTTGGTTGCTAGACTTGATGAGTGAGTTTAGGTTGTAATTGGTTGCCTCCTAAGCCAAGAAAATGGGAAGAATTCTTAGTGAATTGGTTGAAATCTTTAGTGGGAGTTAAGGTAGTGGATGTAAAGCTTGTTAGAAGCTTAAACCACTATAAATCCTTTGTCCATTTTGTCCAATTTTTGCTTCCATAAAAAACACCCAAAAATCAATCTTCTCCACACTTGGCGAGCAATTCGTTTGAAGGATATCGAGCCTAATAAAATATTTTAAAGCTTAGAGATCAATTACAAATTTAAATCAAAATTTAAGGTTTCAGATGAATTAACCCATTGTTTTACTAAAAAGTAAGATCTTAGATTCCATTTTGACATTGTTTTTGAAAAATACTTTTTGAAGTCATAGACAATGTTATACACATAAATTTATAAGAAAAAAATATTTTTGAAATGTATTTTTCAATTGAAACGCATAATTTAAAAATTTTAGTTTTTATATCGAAAAATATTTTTGAAGTTAAAATTACAGTTTTAACATTTATTTTTGATAAGTTTATTTTATATTTTATATTTTATACATTTACATTTTTTTATGAAAATATAACTATATGATCCAAAGTTTCATTTTAACATTAGTTTCAAAAAAACTTATGGAGTGGTTCTAATAGTAAATGATGATGTATTCTATCCATGTGACTCGAGTTCGAGCACTATGTGTGTACAGTGTGTGTGCCTTATTAAAGGGTTAAGAAAATTAAACAAATAATTTCTTGTAATCACACCAGCTCATTAAAAAAATATTATTTTCAAAAAGTGTTTTTTTAACCAAAAAAACGGCGCGGCCCGTGAGCGCATAAAATAGACAGCCTAAAAACAGCGCGGTTTTATAACAAGTCAAAATCCAATCCGGTGGAAGCCGGCGGCGGCGGGCAGTTAGCCACCAAACTAAAAATAGAAGAAACGGATTTAGACGCACAGAAAGAGGGAAAAAAAGTGTTTAAGCTTTCCTTGAAATTGAATTAAACCCGTACAAGTGTTTGTTCAAAGCTTCAGTTTCGGACATTTACAGAATCTTCATTCCAACAGCTTTTCTCTTTTTCTCCTTTTAACAACAGTCCCCTTTTCTTTTCCCTTTCCTATCTGTCCGAAACCCCAAATCGCATTTCGTTCTCCTTTTGTCTGATCTATTGGTTTATGTTTTTGGTTTTGGAAGAGAATTTGTATTGGGCTTTTTTTTCTTCTGAGAAAATAAAATTTTAGGGGAAGAAAAGAATGGAATTGGAGAGGATAGGTTTGGTGTAAAGAAAATGAGGGGATTGCTAGGCAAGGTATTCGGGGTTATGAATTGTAAACGCGGTTCATTGCCTCGGAACAACGTCGTTGTTGCCGTGATCGAATGCCGGTTCCGTTCTCGGTCGGTATTCGATTCATTCTCCATGGCCTCTGAAACCTTCTCCGAGCACCACCACCACCAACAGCAACAACAACGTTATCGTCACCTTCCCATCCTGGTTCTTTAACAGCTAACTCTTTCATTGCTTATTCCCAATCTCTTTCCCTTCCTCTGCCCAAAAAATTTAAGGTGAAAAAGTGAATTTTTTTCGAAAATTTTGATAAAGAAAGAAAGAAAGAAAAAACAAAAACTCTCCTTGTTTTTTTGGGTAGTTATTTTGTTCTTCAGCAGGAATGAATTCTGGGTTAGGTTTGGAAATGCCAGCCAATGATGGAATGCATTTTACTTCTGAATCAGATCCCGGTTTCGTAGAAAGGGATCCTACGGGTCGTTACATTCGGGTACGGATCATTTCACAAGTTAGGAATGGAATGTTGAGAGGAACTTTCATGTTTTAATATAACATTTGTTCTTTTTTTATGTTACAGTTTGATGAAGTCTTGGGAAAGGGTGCATTTAAGACAGTGTATGGTTCTTTATCTCCTCTGATCTTAGCAACAATATGGATATACTGTTTCAATGATTGTTTAGTGGTTACCATTAGGCTTTTGTTTGCAATACCTGCAGTTATAGGGCGTTTGATGAAGCCGATGGAATCGAAGTTGCTTGGAACCAAGTGAGGATCAACGACGTGTTGCGGACGCCGGAAGATTTGGAAAAACTGTACTCTGAAGTTCATATCCTGAGATCATTGAAGAATGAGAACATCATCAAGCTGCACGATTCATGGGTGGATGACAAGAAGAAAACTGTTAACATGATCACCGAGCTATTCACATCCGGGAGTCTCAGGATGTATGCACGATCCTTGATTGTTTTAATTGTTGTTTTTCCCAATTTAAGTCCTGTTCTATATGAAGTGATTTTCTTGTTTCGATATCAGATATCGGAAGAAGCATAAACATGTAGATACAAAGGCGATAAAGAACTGGGCGAGGCAGATTCTTCGAGGGCTAGTGTATCTTCATAGTCATGTCCCCCCTATTATTCACAGGGATTTGAAGTGTGACAATATTTTTGTTAATGGGAACAATGGAGAAATCAAAATCGGTGATCTTGGATTGGCAATTGTCATGCAGCAGCCAACTGCTCGGAGCGTTATCGGTACCCCTGAATTTATGGCTCCAGAGCTCTATGAGGAGGAATATAATGAACTGATAGATGTATACTCTTTCGGAATGTGTATGTTAGAGATGGTTACTTTCGAGTATCCATATAATGAATGCAAAAATCCAGCACAGATCTATAAGAAAGTTATGTCCGTAAGTACCTCATGCAACTGCTTTCATCTTGCTCTTTGTTTTTGTTAACTTCTGTTATATATTTTGGTGAATTGCATTCAGGGTGTTAAACCTGCTTCCCTGAGTAAGGTTGCCGAACCACAAATAAAGGAATTCATCGAGAAATGTCTGGTTCGAGCATCTGAGAGATTGTCTGCAAAGGAGCTTTTGGAGGATCCATTTCTTAAAGTAGAGAGTCCAAAACAACCAGTTCGACTTCCCCTCCTACTACTGAACCCAATTTCAAAGCCTTCGTCCATGGACATAGATACCAACTATAAGCAGCTTGCCATAAGCCCATGTGCTGGAAGTAATAGCGAGAGTCCTCGATGTCCAGTGGTGGAGTTGCAGAGGATGCATAATAACAGTATATTCAGGTTGAAAGGGAAAAGGGATGATGATAACTCAGTTTCATTGACCTTTCGCATTGCTGATTCTTACGGTAAGTGCTTGTAGTGCCTTTAAACATTGAATTGATTCCTGATCGCAGTATAAAACAGAAGTTACCTGCTATTTCACAGGTCGAGTCAGAAACATACATTTCCAGTTTTACCTTGATAGCGATACTGCACACTCTGTTGCAGCTGAGATGATCGAACAACTAGAATTAACAGACCATGATGTCGCCTTCATAGCTGAGTTTATTGATTCCTTGATAACGAAGCTTCAACCCGGTTGGAAGCCTTCTGTTTATCTCTCGAGTGGAACTGCAAGTCCATGTGCTGAGTATTCTGTTTCAACCAGCAAACCTTCATCGCCCACAGGAGGTGTCTCTGCTCTAAACACATGCCTCAACAAATGTGTCATACAAGCTCCGGGTGGGTCCGATAATGAGTGTCTTTCATTTTTGGAAGATCAAGAGTCACAAGCATCGGCCGTTTCAGAGATATTGGTTGAGGATGCTTCCATTAAGAATGCTAAACCATCGGAGGACACCGACTCAAATATAAATCAAACCTGTAAAGATTTAGGTGGATACATATCTGAAGACTTTCAGGATACTTGTTATGATGAATTCAATAACTCAAGAAGAAACGAAAGCAATACCGAAGAGTGCATACCTGTTAACGAATTCATGAAGGCTTCAGGGCTTTCTTTCTCCAATTTAGTCAGAGAATTGAATTTCACTTGCTTGCCAAGTAGTTGCTCGTCGCAGTCTAAAGCAGACAAAGATCTAGATATAGGCCTAAAGCTGGAGCTTGATGCAGTTGAGGCACAGTATCAACAATGGTTTCATAAGCTTTCTAGGATGAGGGATGAAGAATTAGAGGCTACCAAAAAGAGATGGATGTCAAAGAAAAACTTGGCTGTTAAGTGAAAAAAAAATTAACAGTTGTTTTACTCTGTTCTGTATTCATTGCTGTTCCTGCTCGACATGTTTATTCTCAGAACTCATGCTGTTTTTCTCGAATCTTTCTTTGGAATGGTAATGTATTAATAGCATGCATTTGTAGAGTTTCAAGCTTTTGATACTCTAATTATTGATGTCTCATTGCCAAGACAGTTTGTTCAAGTTGCAGTGATTCATGTAGAGGCTACTTGAATTGACCTTCTCACAAATTCACATATTTATTAGCAACTCAAAGTACAAAATCCCAGCCAACTATTTAGACAAAGATTTAATAGTACCATGGACAAAATTAGAAGTGAAAGCAGCGAGAATCTATTGTTTTCGGTATTCCGTTGTCTCTAATACACAAAAGTTTTGCCTTTTCTCTTCACTGCCTATTATCACTTTGAAGTTTGTTGTCCAGAAAGTATTAGTACATCTTAGGAAACTGAAAATTTGAAACTCAGAGTTTTAAAAAATCATGTCCCACAAAGTCAGGCCAATAAGAAAAAAGGGAGATAACATGTACTCAATCCTCACGCCACATCTTCTCGCATTTCAAGCACTGATAGAATGTTGTTGCTGGCTCGTCAGCTGACCGGATCTGCACCTGTGAGAAAAGGGCCCTTCCATGGCTACAAGAAGGGCAGGTTGCTGCAAGAAAACAGAGAGAAGGTTTAAAAGCGAATGACAAGAAAATAAAGCAACAACAGTAACAAGAAGAGAGACAGTAAGCGTGTGTCTGATTCTATATGTCACCATAATTGACTTTCTCAAATAATAGTCAACTAATGGCAGTAAGAACACCTAAACATAAATGTGGCTTCGCCTCGCAAGTTTCAGCCTAACTCTCAACCGGCAATATTTACATGGCTTTCTATCCAAACGAGAAGAGATAATTATATGACAATAGGAAAAAATAAAACAAAAAAACTATGCGAGATCATTCCTGAACCATATGAAATGCACTTTCTATTAGAACTTTGGCCTGCAATCTAATTGTAATGATGAACTACCCTTCAAATTTAGGCCATCTTCTCTTGCCAAGCAACTCCGTACTTCACCGTGATTTTGGTTCTCTTTTTGCCACCCATCATGTGGCATCTACCTAACATTACTTCTTTCTTTACCATTTTTAAGCATTAATTTTAAAAACATATTGCAGTTCATAGACCACCACTGGCTACCTCCGTCGACTACACCAAAACCCTCGAGTAATGACCTCTAATTGAAAGAATCACAATCACAATCAAGTGTTGAATAGATAATCGTAGCACATCAAGAATGAAACAAAAAAACAAAAAAAACCAAAAATTCCCAATTTATAACCACAAAAGACTCGTATGACAATACACAATGGATACCATGGAACAAAATTCTAAATAATCCAACAAAACCATGACAGAAAAAAAAATTGACAATAATCTCCAGGTTGTGAAGAATAAGAAACACTTTCAAGGAAAAATGCAACTTACCATCAGTCTCAGACCCGCCTATCTTCATATCTTCTTTGTTGAAAACAGGTTCAATTTCTTTCTTAACAAGATGCTGCCTCCTCTTTATTTTAACCTATTAAAGGGGGAAACCCCAGAAAACAAAATCAATCAACAGTGAATAAAATTGAAAAATTTCAAAAGAAAAATCAAATTAATTCAAGAATAGAACACCTTGGTTTCAAGGTGACAAACGTAGGGACAAGTCCGGCAATAAAACCTGGAAGAGCGACCCATATGCGGCAACTCATACTGTAACATGTTCCCGCAAGTTGGACAAAACTCCATCCTTCATCCGCAAACGGTACTCCTCTGAAGTGAAAACCTAATTAACTTAGGAAATTATGAGCTTCTATGTGTATATATAGTACGTGCGAGTTGGAGTATTCCGATTTCTCTGAAGGCTTAACTATAATTTTGGGTAAACTACACCGGTGGTACCTTAACTATGCCTGTATTCCTACTTTGGTCCCAAAACTATGTTTTTCGGCAAAAGAGTCCCTTCCGTTACATAGTTTTCCTGTTTTGGTCCCCGACGTTAAATAACTAACGGTTTTGCTGATGTGGCATTTTTTAATATTTTTTAAGGCTGACGTGGCATTTTTAAATATTTTTTAATCATTTCTCTCTCATCTTATATATTATTTTTATTTAATTTTATTCACCCAATCATATTGTGACACGTGTCACTACACCATTAGATGAAAAAACCCCCCAAATATTCTAAAAATCGAAAGTGGTGCTGCTGGGATTCGAACCCAGGACCAGCAGCACACCAAGCATGCACTTGAACCAACTAGGCTAGGCTGGATAATTGATTCAAATCTACTAACACTTATATTTAAATTGTACAAATTAACCCAAAAAACTTAAAAACATAATTGATAACCAGTTCTCAACAGCAGATCCCACCACTGCACCAGCAACAAGCCCCCCTATAGTAATCAATTTAAAATCTTTTTAAATTGTTTGACTCCTTCGTCGAACATGCTAAGCAAACATCTAAAAAACCAATTTAAAATCCCAGAAAGTAGAAGCAAATAGCACATGACAATTAGTATTTTTTTCAGAACTACATATGGATTGGAAGCCCCTCTGTTCCTCCCTGCAAAACCATTTTTCAGTATAACACAACCCACTGCTATTAGTCCAGATAAACCATTTTTCACTAGATTTTAAATTGATTACTATAGGGGGGCTTGTTGCTGGTGCAGTGGTGGGATCTGCTGTTGAGAACTGGTTATCAATTATGTTTTTAAGTTTTTTAGGTTAATTTGTACAACTTAAATATAAGTGTTAGTAGATTTGAATCAATTATCCAGCCTAGCCTAGTTGGTTCAAGTGCATGCTTGGTGTGCTGCTGGTCCTGGGTTTGAATCCCAGCAGCACCACTTCCGATTTTTAGGATATTTGGGGGGTTTTTTCATCTAATGGTGTAGTGACACGTGTCACAATATGATTGGGTGAATAAAATTAAATAAAAATAATATATAAGAGGAGAGAGAAATGATTAAAAAAATAATTAAAAATGCCACGTCAGCCTTAAAAAATATTAAAAAAATGCCACATCAGCAAAACCGTTAGTTATTTAACGTCGGGGGACCAAAACAGGAAAACTATGTAACGGAAGGGACTCTTTTGCCGAAAAACATAGTTTTGGGACCAAAGTAGGAATACATGCATAGTTAAGGTACCACCGGTGTAGTTTACCCTATAATTTTTTGGGTACACTAACTCAGTCAACACGGAATTATTATAATGTACTTATTTTGACTATCGAACTAGTAAATTTGTTTATTAGACTATTAAATTTATTAAATTGACCTATTTTGACTAATGCTATTAAAAAACTAACGGAGACGTGACGTGACCCTTAATGGAAATTCGTAAAATTATATATTTAGTCCTTATTATTTATTTATAATATTAATTTGGTCTTGATTTTAATTTTAATTAATTAAAATTAATCATCCAATCGAATGAAGACACGTGTCATCACCCGATTGGACAATTTATTTTAATCGGGCGATGACACGTGTCACCACATGGTTAAAAGAAAATTAAAGAGATAAAAAGTGTGTTTCTATAAGGTAATAGAATTATGCCATTACCAATAGGCCAACCTATTTATATTGATTTAAATTGCACCCTTTTATATATATCTTGTGCTTTGTTAGTATTTGTTTCTAGATGAAAAAATCGTTTTCTTGTAAAAGTCAGTTGCAAAATGTGGTGAAAGCAGAAATTGTTGGCATCGTGAAGGTTCTTTAAAGCACTACAAGTACAAGAATAGAAAGTTGCAGATTATGCAAATGCAGGAGCATCCAAATATCGTTTCCCTTAAAGCTTAAGTATTGGGTTTGTTCTAAAAAACAGACGAGGAATCTACCCCAATCTTGTTAAACTGTTAATCGCACAGAAGTAATTAGGGGTTTGAGTAGTGCTAAATTCAGAAGTAATTATTCGGTGCCTTATCTATGTATTTTGAATTGTTGTTTAGGTTTTGGAGGGTCCAACAAGAGAGGAGATCAAGTGCAAGCATGAATTCAAGTGTCCCCAGAAAATCGCCTGAATTCAAGGCTTTTGGTTGCTGCTGCAATTGATACAATGTTGAGAATCTATATATTTTAGCCTCCTCTACATACTAATTTCATTTGTAAAACGGTGATAATGAACAGTTATGAGCAGCAAGGTTTGGATAAGAGGATTGGTTGGGGGAAGCTCGAGGTGGCTTAGAGTGAATCACGGCAACATGGGTATTGAAGAGAATTTTCGATTTAGGTGGAGGATGCTCGTGTTGCCTCTCGCTGGTTTCTGTCGAGAATGGTGATGGGTAGGTTGTTGAGAAAATGGTGATGTTGCTCAATGGCTAAAGGTGTGAGGCCGTGAGGGTAATGATAATTTAGATTGTTATTATAATATATATATATATATATATATATATATATATATATAGGTTGCCGTAGTGGTAATGTAACTCCATCGAGAAGGTTTATCTCAATAAACGACTTTTTTTATCTTGTCTAGATGTTAGTTACAAACCCTAAGTATTTAATGTTGCAGAGGATGGAACATACCATCAATCAACCGCCAATTGCATGCATAGACAATTTTTAAGGACCAAAATGTAACTTGCCAAAATACAAGGATGTTTCCAAATTTTAGATTACCATCTTTAGATTAATCATATTACATGTTTCTCTGTCAAAGTTCAACTCTAAATAAACACTCAAACTCATTTACTTGAATCATCAACATCTAACGACCATAACGTAAAGATTCAGAACATTCAAAGATAACTTTCAACCAATTTAACTATCACCGTATCGATACCCTTCGAGAGGGTATCGGTACGCTCTCTATAAATGCAACATTCAAAATTCAAACTACAAAGGTCATACCGATACCCTTCGAGCCCATATCGGTACGCCTAAAATCACTAACCAAAATTGGTATCGATACCCCCGCGTATAAGTACTCCCTTCCTATTTAGCAAGTCCGTATCGATACCTAAGGAGGGTATCGATACCCCGCAGTATGCTATTACATTAAAGTTTGGTTTAACCTATTTAAACCCACATAAAAGCAATCCAACATACTTTCGATCACATCCAAAGAAATCTAAGTAACATTCCCAAAGCATACATAGCAGATTTGGCTACAAGACATGGCAATTGACATCAATGTAATCTAAAGGCATGTTTCTTATAAAATCAAAGCATTCAAAAGATCAAATCTCAAAACAATGTTTAAACCATCAATTAGAGGCCATTTACAAGCTCAAAACCAATAACCAAATATGCACATAAAGGGAGTTCATATACATCTCCCAATTAGACTATGGTACTCCTATTGCCCTTATTACTCTAGTTCATAAAACAAAACATACGTTCAAAAGTGAAGTCTCCTTAAATCCTCTTGCAAGTTGCTGCCCCCAAGCACTTAGTTATCTGCATTGATGAGCAAAAGAGAGCATAAGTATACAAGCTTAATGAGGAATGCTCAAAACCAAAAATACCATCAATGCTTGAAAACTATTTTAAGCCTTTTTGTAAATCATCATGCCTTTATTGAAATCCATACACTTTATTAACAAAATCAACATGTTATTCATCATGCAACAAGTATCACATACTTAACAGCAACATCATTTGTTCATGCTCATCTTAAACATTTTCATGCATAACTACCATATGTAAAGTTTCAAGATTAAATCATGATTTTCCATACTATGCATCCATATACATTTCATAGCATTACAACAATTATATTGGCTCACAAGTGATCAAAAACATACTCATTTATCAAAATGTATCGGATACACGGATTCCCAAGTGTTGTCCCAAGACTTCATACATTCTCACCGGCATCTTAAGGTTCACACACGGGAGCTACCCTCCACCGTTGTGACACCCGTGGTGGAGTATTCGGAACCTTGCAACCCCTCAACACCACTTATCGGTAGATGTATAACCCCACTAACTAGAGACGGGACACAACTCAATTTCCTCAATCATTAGGGTACTTGGATGGAGTTTTTGGTACATTCACAACCCTCAACATCAAAGGCGACTTGTTTATAGTGCACTCAATCCTATAGCCGGCTAACTATATCCGATTTCATTTGTAAACCACTTTACACACTTCACTTACTAATAAAATTCTCATTTAGTACAAACCCCACTGTTTTCAAAGCATTCACAATAAGCCATATTCCAAGCATTAAACCATGCTTCATTAAACATGTATAGGAACATACATACAAGGATCACTTACCTAGTGCATCCTTTAACAACATGGCATCATAAAAATCAAATCTCTTTCTCAAAATCATGCTTTAAAACAGTAGATAAACATATATAAAATCAAGTGCATCATCAAGCTTACAATAGCACAATCCGAGGGAGAAAATCACTTTACTTACTTCCAAACTTAGTAAAGCGTTTCAAGCTTACACTAAGTTCCCGAAACCACTTTAAAGATGTTTCAAAACTGGAAATCTCATTTCCACTCACCGACTCGCGAAACCTCAATCGCCGACGCGAAAACCAAGCGTTTGAAATCCCCGGAACTTCGCCAAATGCTTCCAAAGAATCCTCCCTTGTTTATACCACACAAGAATAGAGGATTAATGCATCTCAATGCATTAAAACCATCACCAAATACTAAAAAGCCCGCAGCTCTGCCCAAAGGCACTTAAAAGCCTATCCGAAACAACACGGAACTCGCGTTTTCTAGAAAGCGAGGTTCGAACTCGCGTTTTGTAGAAAGCGAGTTCACCTATGTGGACGATTTGGGGGTCATTTTTCTAAATAACATTGGTTAGGGGGTTATTTACGTAAATAACTATTTAAAAATGGTTTTTTATATAATAATGTCATAGATGAATTCTCGAAATCAAAGTGTTTGAAAGTTAGGATTATTCAACTTATCAAAAATAAATTAGTTTTTGAAAATTTCCCTTTTCTTTTCTATTTGTTTCTTAGAAAATCGAATGAGAGAAAGGAAAAGGATGAACAGACACCACATGTCACGCATTTATTAGGTAAAAGGTTTTAGCGTATGACCTTAACTGGTAACGATATAAAATTTTAGACTCTTATTCTAATAAAAAGAAGGCTTAACTACAAAATAAGTGTTCAAACTATGTCTCTTTTTGCAATAGGTGCCTAAAGTATTTTTTGGTTGAAATGGATGTCTAAAGTTTCATTTTTAGTTGAAATAGGTGCCAAAGTAGGTGCCTTAGTTGACTTTAAAATAAGCCAAAAATGAAATTTTAGGCACCAATTTTAGCAAAAAAAAACTTTAAGCACATATTTCAGCCAAAAATAAAATTTTAGGAACATATTATAAAAAAAAGACATAGTTTAGACAATATTTTTATAGTTTAGCCTAAAAAGGACTAGACACCTAAAATAAAAATATATAATTCAAACAACTTATTTTATAGTTAAAATTTTGATTTTTTACCCAATAAACTAAAAATAAAAGAAACGGAACCAAATTAAACAAGTCAAATAAAAAATAATCCAACCCAAAAGAGTTGAGGGAAGCAAAAGAGTGGAGAGTGAGAAAATTAGAGAAAAATCTTCTACTAAAACCAATCAATTTGGGAAACTTTGCTCTTTTGTATAAATGAAAAAAATCCTACTATTTCAAAAAAAAATATTGCAAAGCAAGGTTTACGGAAAACTTACATAAATATCGTGATAAGATTTTTTTTCCCAAATTATTGCACTGCACAAATTATTTTCACAAATATTGTGGTTTGAACAGTGCACTTGAAGTCGGATTCTGTTGAATTCGAGTGTGAAATAAAATGTTTAAAGTAATTTTTTCCTTCTAAAGTCGGATCCTTATGCCCAAGACTTTGGGGTTTTTCCCCTCTAAAGTCGGATCCTCATGCCCAAGACTTTGAGGTTTTTTTCAAATTAATACCCAGCTGAATCCGACTTCACTTGGTACTATTCAAATAACAATATTACCGAAAATAAAATGGACAGTGTCCTATATTGGGAATTAAAAAAATCAAAAACAATATTTGTGTAATTTTTCCCAAGATTTACGGTATAATATTAATGGACGGATTTATTTTATACTTTTGTATTTTAATGTTTTGTTTCGGATTTATTGATTTTTTAAATAAAAATTAACATGTATATTTATGGATTTTTTAATAAAAACATATATTATACATATGGTATTATATACATATAAATTATCTCAAACACACATACTTATATGCAATTATAAAAAACAAAATTGTTAATATCATAAAATTGAAATTAGTTCAAAATATCAAAAATTTGTACTGATTACTATGAGTTGGTATTGGCCCAAAGTGTAACAACCTGAAGTTAAAAGAAGAAGAAGAAGAAGAAGAAGAAGAAGAAGAAGAAGAAGAAGAAAGAATGAAAAATGGAGTTTAAACCCGACCACACCCATGGCCGTCACGCGCGTATGTGAGCCGCCTATCATTGGCTAGATTTGTTTGAAGTTTCAGCCAAAAACTTAGATCACCTCCACGGTTTTTTCCGGTTTTCATCGCCGTCCACCATCCGTTTGCCGCGTCGTCGTCTTCAGTGAGTTCCTGATACCGAGACGAGTCAATCTCAAGTGGCCGAACTTTGATCCGCCGCTGCTATGGGCTCCGTCGGAGCTTCGTCTTTTCGGTTGAAGTTTAACCTTTTAGGGTAAGTTTCTGTTATATTCCGGCTTAAATCGTTAAATGTTCAGCTTGGTTGAGTTTTTAAACTCCTAATCTTTGTTTTTTCGGTAGAATCGTAACCATTGGAGTCTCTGGTGTACCGCCGACAAGCTTGAATTTTTGGGTAAGTGAACCGGATTCAAATCGTCCAAAACGGCTTGGACCGGCTTGAGCCGGTCTTAACCAGCTAGAACGGTTGAACCGGTCGGCCCAGCTAAGCCCTTGTAACACCCGTGTTTTGGGGATAAGAGTTAGCTGTGTGAGTTGGTTCGAGTCAGTAAAATCAATTTTAATCAAATTGACCTAGGCTTGACCTAATTGAGTTTTTAAATAAAAAGGAGTGACCATTTGGTAATTTAGCCAAACTAAAAAGGTAGACAACCTTTTTGAAATCAAAAAGTGAAGAAAGCCATCATCGTTTTCTCCCCTCTTTCTCTTCCAACGTTGAAAGCTCTTAAACCCTCCCAAACCCCAAAATTTACTATTCCATCAAATCTCTCCTTTGATTCAAGAGTATTTTTAAAGGTAATTACATATTCTCACTCTCCTCTTCATCCTCTACATTTACCTAGTCTTGAAATTGAAAACTACCATCCTTTTGAAATTGCAAGTTTAAAGAAAGTTTGAATTTTTAAGGGGTTTTCCAATTGATTTTGATTTATTAAGTTGGGTTTTGGTTTAGTCTTCTTAAAATACACATAATATGTTAAAATGGGTGATTTTGGGTGAAAACCCGAAGTGGGTCCTTGTGGCCATTTTTGAAGTGTCAAAAATTGGATTTTTAGTGTGTTTTAGGGTTAGGTTGAAGGGTTGATGGTCTAGGGATGTTAGGGAAGTGTTTTGGGACCATTTAGATGTCATTTGAGTGTTTGAAATCATGGTTTTCAGCTGGGTTTTAAGGGAGCTCGAAAATGGAAATTTTGGGTGATTGTTGGGTTTGAAATTGTTGAAGTATGGCTTGTACTTATGGGTTGGAGTTGGTGGCTGAAATTTAGCATTGATTTGTGAGTAATGGATGTGTTTTGATTGGCTAGAAACAAGAGGAGACATTGGAGGAGCATCGGGATCGGATCCGGGCATTTAGGAAGCTTGTTTGCTCACTTGGGTTGCTAAGGAAGGGTGGTGAATAAAACTTTAAATTGTTTTAAAGTTGGGTCAAGTGTGTGTAGTGGATGTGTGGGAATGAGCTTGGTAGGCCATTCCTAGGTGGGAGTTAAATTAGTAGTTTAACTCCTTGATTTCCTATTGATAAATGATATGCCATTGCTTACTTGTTCTTGTGAAATGTGGACTGATTTGTATGTGTGTACCTTGATATGTATATGTGATGAGTATGTGATATAAATGGTGGATGTGTAATGTGGTTAAAGAAATTGGCACTAATTAACTTACCGGGTGTAAATGATTGATCATTAGGATTAGTGTGCACACGATTGAGTCAAAACGTACGTGGCCTTGATGGTGTTGATTCATCAAGGAGGAGTACGGTGATGTAATATTACACCGGAAATTTATTTATATTCTACGTGATGATGAGTGGAATCCCATCCGTAGGGCATGTGGTGATGAGTGGAATCCCGCCCATGCAAGGTCCGGTGATGAGTGTAATCCCACCGAGGTAATGTTGTTGTTGAGATTTAATCCGCACATCCGGGTAAACTAATAGTGGCCAATGAACTTGATATTATAATTATGATGTTGTGATGTTGATATACATTGTTGAGCTTAGTATGATGTGAGATGTCATATTATGACTCTTGAAAGACTAGCTAGGTTGACTTGTTGATAGCTATGTATGTTGTATGTGAGGTTGAGGATTTGCATGCTTGGACCATGCATTGTTGTTGTTTTTGATTTTAGAGCATCCTCACTAAGCTTCTAGCTTACGCTCTCATTTTCAACAATGTAGATCATTAGCGTGGTGTTAGCAAGGAGCAAGGCGGAGGGGCTTTCCAAGTGTAGTTGCTCAAGTATGATTTTGTGTTAAAGTGGTAGTTAGCAATGGGGCTACTTTATGTTTTATATGAGCGATGTATGACTCATGAATGCGGTTGATGTTTATGTTTTGACTTGGTTGTAAAACATGTTATATCTTGTTGCATGCTTGTGTGTGATGATATGCCTTTTGGATGTCTAGGTTGCTTGGTTGTATATGCAAACCTCATATGTGGTAACTTGTGCCTTATGGCCCTTGAACTCTTAAGTAAGCCCTTTTTATAAAATGTTGCCCTTTGTGTAAATGCCATGGTTGGATGCCTCATCTTATGCCTTGTGTGTTTGAGCATGTTTTGACATAGGGTCCATGCCTCTAGTTCATGCTTGTAAGTGTTGTGTGTTTCTTGGGTTTGTTTAAGGCCTTTGGGATCGATTAGAGACACTTAAAGATGGTTTTGGGAAGTTGCAGACAGCCAGTGTTTCGAAACGGGCTGGGCTGTTTCAGAACGGGTATGGCTCTAGGGACCCCGTATCGGAACTCGTTTCGATACGGTTTGGCCATTGTGAACCCCTGTTTCGAAACAAGTTTCGAAACACTTTGGCCACTGTAAACCCCTGTTTCGAAACAAGTTTCGAAACACTTTGGCCACTGGAGGTGCCTATTTCGAAACAAGTATCGAAACGCCTAGGCAGAATTAGGGCCCTGTTCCGAAACGGGGTGGATGCATTTCGGTATGGGTACCTGGCCTTTTTAACTAAGCCCGTGTTTCGAAACGGGTGATGACTGTTTCGAAACGGGTAGCTGGAAATGGGTTTTTTAGACTTCTCTAATAGATTTCAAGGGTTGGGCTTAGGCCCGGTTTGTGGTAAGGCTTTTTGGTGGGCCTCATTTTCCGCTATCGTGATCACTTAGGAAATTAAATGCCTCTAGACAAGATGTAAAATAAACAAAAAAAATTTAGGGCCGCTAACCGAGGTGGAACCTCCATGGGTTTCATGTCGGTTTTCCCCGTGTAGCCTACTCGAACCGGTCAGTCGACCAGACCGAGGCGAGGGGGTTACATTTGTTGGTATCAGAGCCTGAGGTTACCGAGACCTCAGGCAGGTAAGTGAGGTAAGCTTGATGTGTTAAGTAATTGTATTGCTTGATGTATGCTTTGCCATGAAATCTCATTGTTTGATTAATCGTATGATGATTTGAAGCATAAATTGTTGCGTTCGGTGTTGAGTCGAGTGCCCATTGCTACTATTACTTAATTTAAAAAGGTTTTTGTAAATGGAGTACTTAAGCACTGTTGGACCCTTGCTTTTGCTAACTTAATCCTTATCTGTTTGTTGTTGTTTGTTGTAGTTATTATCTTGCTAGTCGTATCATGAGACCACGTGTGAGGCCTAGGATGGTTCAGCCGGAACCACGGGCACAAGCTCCGGGGATTGAGCAGATTGGTGGGGCATAGGCTCCTCAACCTCCTCCACCTCCTCCTCATCAAGAGGGAGGTGAGGCGGGAGCCGAGGGTGTTGGACCTCAAGTAGGCCAAGGACCGGCCGGAATTGATTTAGCTCCCTTAGTTCAGGCGATAGCTAGAGCTTTCCAGGCTGTGGTGGCTGGGGGTCAGGCAGCGGCACAACCTCAGGGAGAGGGTATCGGGTTGACTTTGGAGAGACTCTGCAGTTTGGGAGGTGAAGAGTTCAGGGGATCGACAACAGAGAGGTCTGAGATGTGGTTAGAGAAGACTGTACGTATCTTGTCTCAGATGGGATGTACTGGAGGACGCAAGTTAGGGTGTGTTGAGTCCTTGCTTCAGGGTGATGCCTACACTTGGTGGGTCACCATCACTACGGGTATGGAGGAGGGCGAGATTACTTGGGAGTTCTTTGAGTCAGCATTCCGTAAGAAGTATTTGGGTCCTCGATACCTCGATGAGAAGAAGAGGGAATTCATGGCTTTGCTTCAGGGGAGTATGTCTGTGAGTCGTGACCGACTATGAGATTCGATTTGTTAGGCTGAGTCAGTATGCATCTGAGCTTGTTCCTTCTGAGGTGGAACGTTGTAACCGTTTCCGTTATGGGCTGAATGAAGAAATCAAGAAGTATACTCTAGCTTCAGACTACATTGATTTCGATGTCTTGGTCGCGAGGGCCAAGGACTTGGAGCACAGTTTGGGCTTGACCAAATGGTCTGGTGGTTCTAGTTCTGGTAAGAGGTCTAGTGATTTTGATAGAGGTGATGCCAAGAGGCATCGGGACAACCGGCATCACTATGACCATAGGCGTGGTGGAGGTAACCACGGTAGGGGCCAACAGGGCCAGAGGGCTGGTGGGAAGTTGCCCACATGTGCTACTTGCGGGAGGAACCACACTGGTGAGTGTTGGGGGAATTTCCACTCGTGTTGGAATTGTGGGGCTAGAGACTATATTAGGCGTGACTGTCCACATCAGGTGGGACAGGGACCAGTTCTGGCTCCTGCTAGGGCCAATGATTTTCAAAGAGGCCGCGGGCGCGGTAGAGGTAACTTCCAGCCGAGGAATGATGGCCAGAGGAACATAGCACATGTAGTTGCAGTCCAGCCGGAAGGCGGAGGTCAGGCCAGAGTTTACGCTCAGCGTGTGGATCAACATGACACCGATGTGATCGCATGTAACTTCTCGATACAGTCTTTGGGTTTGCTTTCTTTGATTGACTCCGGGTATACACATTCTTATATTCTGAGTGAGCATGCACAGTCGTTGAATTTGCCTTGTGAAATGTTAGAGGTAGGAGTTAGTGTTACTAGTTCTTTTGGGGACACGGTAGTAGTTAGAAAGATGTACAAAAGGTGTCCGTTGATGGTTCAGGGACATGTATTTCCAGTGGATATGATGGAGCTACCTTTGTATGGTTTTGACGTAATTCTGTGTATGGACTGGCTCACTGAGCATAGGGCTAGGATAGACTTTGAAACTAAGAGGATTTCTTTGTGACTCACAGATGATTATGAGATAGTAGTGGTGGGTGAGAACGTGAAGTTCTTATCCAATGTAGTTTCAGTCCTAAAGGCTAAGAGGTTAGTTGAGATGGGTTATGAAGCGTACTTGGCCTATGTGATGAACCCTAACATGAGTGAGGTTAGACCTCAAGACATTCGGACAGTGCGTAACTTTCCTAGTGTGTTTCCGAAAGAGTTACCAGGGTTACCACCGGATAGAGAGGTAGAGTTCACTATTGAGACTTGTTCTGATTCAGCTCTTGTTTCGATTGCTCTGTATTTCATGGCACCAAAAGAACTGAAAGAGTTGAAGACTCAGTTGTAAGAGTTGACAGATAGAGGCTTCATTCGACCTAGTTCTTCACCTTGGGGTGCACCAGTTTTGTTTGTGAAGAAGAAAGACGGAAGCATGAGAATGTGTATAGATTATAGACAGTTGAATCAGTTAACAGTGAAGAACAAGTATCCGTTGCCTAGAATAGATGATTTGTTTGACCAGTTGAGATGGGCATCAGTCTTTTCAAAGATTGACTTGAGATCGGGTTACTACCAGCTAAAGGTAAGAGAGGTTGATGTACCGAAAATGGCCTTTAGAAGTAGGTATGGTCACTATGAGTTTTTAGTCATGCCTTTTGGGTTGACTAACGCACCGGCTGCTTTCATGGATATGATGAATAGTATTTTTCATCAGTACCTAGATCAGTTTGTAATTGTTTTTATAGATGACATCTTAGTGTATTCGCGAACTGAAGAAGACCATGACCGACACTTGAGACTAGTTTTAAAGACTTTGCTAGAAAATCAGTTGTATGCGAAGTTGAGCAAGTGTGAGTTCTGGATCAGAGAGGTAGTCTTCCTAGGGCATGTAGTGTCAGCCGATGGGATTAGAGTTGATCCGAAGAAAATAGAGGCCATTGTTGAATGGAAGCAACAGAAATCTGTAACAGAGGTACGTAGCTTTCTAGGCTTAGCTGGATACTATAGAAGATTTGTAGAAGGTTTCTCGAAGTTAGCCACTCCTTTGACACAGTTACTTCAGAAGAGTGTTCAGTTTGAGTGGACAGATGCCAGGCAGAAAGCCTTTGAGAAATTGAAAGAAGCTTTGACCCAAGCACCGATCTTGATTCAGCCGGAGTCTGGGAAAGACTATGTAGTTTACAGTGATGCTTCTTATATAGGCCTAGGTTGTGTTCTCATGCAAGACAAGAGAGTGGTGGCTTATGCCTCAAGACAGTTGAAGACCCACGAGCGTAACTATCCGACCCATGACATAGAGTTAGCTGCAGTTGTGTTCGCTCTGAAGATTTAGAGGCATTACTTGTACGGTGAGAAGTGCACAATGTACACAGATCACAAGAGTTTGAAGTACACCATGACTCAGCGAGATTTGAATCTCAGACAGCGTAGGTGGTTAGAGTTGCTAAAAGACTATGATATTACCATTGAGTACCATCCGGGTAAGGCCAATGTAGTGACCGATGCATTGAGTAGAAAGATAGACGTGGACTTGAGAGCCATGTTTGCTAGATTGAGCTTTTCCGGAGATGGTGGCTTGGTAGCCGAGCTTCAGGTTAGACCTACTCTAGGTCAATTGATTAGAGAGAAGCAGCTCTTAGATAGATCTTTGGCACCTCACGTGCAAGATGTGGCCGAGGGTAGACCTTCAGACTACAGTTTCAGTATCGATGGGGTTTTGTGTTTCAAAAATAGGATAGTTGTGCTAGAGGACAGTGACTTGAGACGTATAATTTTGACTGAGGCACACAGTAGTCCGTTTGCTATGCATCCGGGGAGTACGAAGATGTACCGCTATTTGAAGAATGAGTACTTTTGGGTTGGTTTGAAGAGAGATGTGGCTGACTTCGTGAGTAAATGTTTTGTGTGTCATAGAGTGAAGGCAGAACATCAGGTTACCTCAGGTTTGTTGCAACCATTGAGAATTCCGGAATGGAAATGGGAGAATATAACCATGGATTTTGTTTCGGGTTTGCCTTTGACTCCTACGAAGAAGAACTCAGTGTGGGTTATAGTAGATCGTTTTACGAAGTGTGCTCACTTCTTGGCAGTCAATACCACTTACACTTTAGATAGATTGGCCGACTTGTACATTGGTGAGATTGTTAGACTGCATGGTGTGTCGAAGTCTATTGTGTCCGATAGAGATCCGAGGTTTACAGCTCGATTTTGGGAGTGTCTACATACAGCTTTGGGTACCCGTTTGAATTTCAGCACGTCTTATCATCCTCAGTTAGATGGTCAGTCAGAGAGAGTTATACAAATCTTAGAGGATATGTTGCGTTGTTGCATTATTGACTTTTAGGGTACTTGGGAGAAGCATTTGCCTCTAGTTGAGTTTGCGTAAAATAATAGCTACCAGTCGAGTATTCAGATGGCTCCGTATGAGGCCTTGTATGGCCGGAAGTGTAGAACTCCAGTTTGTTGGGCCGAAGTGGGACAGAAGTTGTTACCTATGCCGAATTTGCTCAAGGGGACAACTGACAAGGTAAAATTGATTTGCGATCGATTGAAGGCTACTTCGAATAGGCAGAAGTCCTATGCCGACTTAAAGAGAAAGGAAGTTGAGTTCTCCGTGGGTGATAAAGTATTCTTGAAAGTGTCTCCGTGGAAGAAAGTAATGAGATTTGGCCGAAAGGGGAAGTTGAGTCCGAGGTACATAGAACCGTATAAGATTGTGAAGAGGGTTGGTCTGGTTGCTTATCAGTTGCGTTTTCCATCCGAGCTAGAGAAGATACACGATGTATTTCATGTTTCGATGCTCCGCAAGTATAGGTCCGATCCATCACATGTTATGCCTGTAGAAGAGATTGAATTGAATCCGGATTTGACTTATGAGGAAGAACCAGTTGAGATCCTAGCTTCTGACAGTAAGGTGTTGCGGGGTAGATCGATTGAGTTAGTAAAAGTGCGGTGGCAACGTCGATGTGTGGACGAGGCCACTTGGGAGAGGAAGGAGGATATGGAAAGGCAGTTTCCGTCTCTCTTTCAGTCAGGTAATTTCGGGGACGAAATTCCTTAAGTGGGAGAGAGTTGTAACACCCGTGTTTTGGGGTTAGGAGTTAGCTGTGTGAGTTGGTTCTAGTCGATGAAATCAATTTTAATCAAATTGACCTAAGCTTGACCTAATTGAGTTTTTAAATAAAAAGGAGTGACCATTTGGTTATTTAGCCAAACTAAAAAGGTAGACAACCTTTTTGAAATCAAAAAGTGAAGAAAGCCATCATCTTTTTCTCCCCTCTTTCTCTTCCAACGTTGAAAGCTCTTAAACCCTCCCAAACCCCAAAATTTACTATTCCATCAAATCTCTCCTTTGATTCAATAGTATTTTTAAAGGTAATTACATATTCTCACTCTCCTCTTTATCCTCTACATTTACCTAGTCTTGAAATTGAAAACTACCATCTTTTTGAAATTGCAAGTTTAAAGAAAGTTTGAATTTTTAAGGGGTTTTCCAATTGATTTTGATTTATTAAGTTGGGTTTTGGTTTAGTCTCCTTAAAATACACATAATATGTTAAAATGGGTGATTTTGGGTGAAAACCCGAAGTGGGTCCTTGTGGCCATTTTTAAAGTGTCAAAAATTGGATTTTTGGTGTGTTTTAGGGTTAGGTTGAAGGGCTGATGGTTTAGGGATGTTAGGGAAGTGTTTTGGGACCATTTAGATGTCATTTGGGTGTTTGAAATCATGGTTTTCAGCTGGGTTTTAAGAGAGCTCGAAAATGGAAATTTTGGGTGATTGTTGGGTTTGAAATTGTTGAAGTATAGCTTGTACTTATGGGTTGGAGTTGGTGACTGAAATTTAGCATTGATTTGTGAGTAATGGATGCGTTTTGATTGGCTAGAAACAAGAGGAGACATTGGAGGAGCATCGGGATCGGATCCGGGCATTTAGGAGGCTTGCTTGCTCACTTGGGTTGCTAAGGAAGGGTGGTGAGTAAAACTTTAAATTGTTTTAAAGTTGGGTCAAGTGTGTGTAGTGGATGTGTGGGAATGAGCTTGGTAGGCCATTTCTAGGTGGGAGTTAAATTGGTAGTTTAACTCCTTGATTTCTTATTGATAAATGATATGTCATTGCTTACTTGTTCTTGTGAAATGTGGATTGATTTGTATGTGTGTACCTTGATATGTATATGTGATGAGTATGTGATATAAATGGTGGATGTGTAATATGGTTAAAGAAATTGGCACTAATTAACTTACCAGGTGTAAATGATCGATCATTAGGATTAGTGTGCACACGATTGAGTCAAAACGTACGTGGCCTTGATGGCGTTGAGTCATCAAGGAGGAGTACTGTGATGTAATATTCCACCGGAAATTTATTTATATTCTACGTGATGATGAGTGGAATCCCATCCATAGGGCATGTGGTGATGAGTGGAATCCCGCCCATGTAAGGTCCAGTGATGAGTGTAATCCCACCGAGGTAATGTTGTTGTTGAGATTTAATCCGCACATCCGGGTAAACTAATAGTGGCCAATGAACTTGATATTATGATTATGATGTTGTGATGTTGATATACATTGTTGAGCTTAGTATGATGTGAGATGTCATATTATGACTCTTGAAAGGCTAGCTAGGTTGACTTGTTAATAGCTATGTATGTTGTATGTGAGGTTGAGGATTTGCATGCTTGGACCATGCATTGTTGTTGTTTTTTATTTTAGAGCATCCTCACTAAGCTTCTAGCTTACGCTCTCATTTTCAACAATGTAGATCATTAGCGTGGTGTTAGCAAGGAGCAAGGCGGAGGGGCTTTCCAAGTGTAGTTGCTCAAGTATGATTTTGTGTTAAAGTGGTAGTTAGCAATGGGGCTATTTTATGTTTTATATGAGCGATGTATGACTCATGAATGTGGTTGATGTTTATGTTTTGACTTGGTTGTAAAACATGTTATATCTTGTTGCATGCTTGTGTGTGATGGCATGCCTTTTGGATGTCTAGGTTGCTTGGTTGTATATGCAAACCTCATATGTGGTAACTTGTGCCTTATGGCCCTTGAACTCTTAAGTAAGCCTTTTTTTTAAAATGTTGCCCTTTGTGTAAATGCCATGATTGGATGCCTCATCTTATGCCTTGTGTGTTTGAGCATGTTTTGACATAGGGTTCATGCCTCTAGTTCATGCTTGTATGTGTTGTGTGTTTCTTGGGGTCGTTTAAGGCCTTTGGGATCGATTAGAGACACTTAAAAATGGTTTTGGGAAGTTGCAGACAGCCAGGGTTTCGAAACGGGCTGGGCTGTTTCGGAATGGGTATGGCTCCATGGACCCCGTATCGGAACTCGTTTCGATACGGTTTGGCCACTGTGAACCCTTGTTTCGAAAAAAGTTTCGAAACACTTTGGCCACTGTAAACCCCTGTTTCGAAACAAGTTTCGAAACACTTTGGCCACTGGAGGTGCATGTTTCGAAACAAGTATCAAAACGCCTAGGCAGAATTAGGGCCCTATTCCGAAACGAGGTGGATGCGTTTCGGTACGGGTACCTGGCCTTTTTAACTAAGCTCGTGTTTCGAAACGGGTGATGACTGTTTCGAAACGGGTAGCTGGAAATGGGTTTTTGGGGCTTCTCTAATGGGTTTCAAGGGTTGGGCTTAGGCCCGATTTGTGGTAAGGCTTTTTGGTGGGCCTCATTTTCCGCTATCGTGATCACTTAGGAAATTAAATGCCTCTAGACAAGATGTAAAATAAACAAAAAAAAAATTTAGGGTCGCTAACAGAGGTGGAACCTCCATGGGTTTTATGTCGGTTTTCCCCGTGTAGCCTACTCGAACCGGTCAGCCGACCAGACCGGGGCAAGGGGGTTACAGCCCTGACCCAACTCGTTTGACCCGACCCGTCAACCCGAGTCAACTCGTTCGAGTCAGCCGAGTCAACTCGTTCGAGTCAGCCGAGTCAACTCGTCTGAGTCGGCCCGAGTCAACTTAGTTGCCACTTACTAGTTGACTGCTGACGTCCGCGTTGACATGCTGATGTCAGTGTTGACTCTGATCCGTTAACGTGACGACGTCAGCATTGACTTTGACAAAAAAAGTCAAATTTTCAAAAAAGTCATATTTTATGTTTTTCGACGTCTTGAGTCCGTTTTTGAAGCCCGTTTTGTCAAATTCAAACCCAAAAGCCTCCAAATTTAACCTTGAACCTGAACTTGTATATGTATTTAGTTATGTAGTTAAGAGTACTGTGAATAAGGACTAAAACAGGAACTTGTGTAATTCAAGGTACCCACAGTTCCTTGAATATGAATTGTTGAGGGACGTCAAATCCGGGTTCAAGAGTGTTCGAATGTCGTTCATGGATCGACCGATATAGAAATGATTTAAGGTAATACATTACTACCTCTTGTATGCTTTATGAACATGTTGGTATTTGTTAATGCATGCATACAAATGATGATGAGTACTGCTAATTCTGCTTAAGTTAAACCGTATATGAAAATGAGTATGATAATCTAGATAATTTTGCAATGCTCGAATGAGAAGATTAATAAATCAGAAGGATCTAGAGTTCAATAAGTAATTAATAAGGCAGCTAATCTCCAAATTCGATTATTAGTGTCAAATGATTAAATGTGAAAAATATTTGAATATAAAATTACGAAAATTCCCTTAAGGTATGAGAATGACTAAAATACCCTTGGAATTGGAAGTGATATAGAAATCTACACTAGATATGGTAAAACAACCTGATTCATCTGAAAACCTCGAACTACTTGGAAAGTTATGGTAATAAGATTTAAACCTTCGAGATTGAAAGGTGTTAGGTTTCCTTGATTTTGGAATGAATCTCCGAATATAGATTTACGGGAAACGACTAAAAGTATTGGAAATACTGTTATGGTTAAATTAATCGGAAGGATTGTATTGACCAAAAAGGCTGAAGTATCCTCAGACACCGAGGTTTGCAAATTGACCGAAACGATGAATAAACCTTTGAGTTCTGAAATTGAATGAAGTGGTTGGAGGTACCGAAATTTCGTGAATGGCTAAAACACTCACGGGTACATAAATGATTGAAATACTATATATGGTCCAGTTGACAGGAATGATGGATATCTTGAGCTTCAAAATGACCGAAATACCCCATTGTCTGGAATAAATAAATTGCCTCTGATAAAATTTTGGAAATGCCAATAAAGCTGAAAATGACTAAAATGCCCATAAGGGTTGAAGCATGATTCACGTACGTCAATCACTCCTGATATTAATATAAGGTTGGAAGTTTTTCCGCACAGAATATAAGTTCGACTACTCTGTGGCAAGTCCTATGGTGAAATATGAAAGCAACCGTTCAGATATAAGATACAGTTGGATGCATTAGAAGGGTTGGTTAGTACTGCAAGGTTGGGATATGTTAGTTCGAATGGTTTGGAGGCTCGAAAAACTTCTGGAAATCTTAAATATTGTAAATCGTCATTTTATCATTATTGGGCTAAATTACAAAATCACCCCTGGTAGTTAAATGACCAAAATGCCCTCGTTGGCTAAAGTAATCAAAATAGCTCTGAATGTATCCGATATCGTGAAAGATCTTGACATAGAAATCTCTGAATGCCTGGTTGGAAACCTGATGAGCAAATAGAATTTCCTGAGCCATTGTTTATGTCTCGTTGATATAAATTACCAAA
The DNA here is from genome assembly GCA_030270665.1 of Hibiscus trionum. Classification (NCBI taxonomy): domain Eukaryota; kingdom Viridiplantae; phylum Streptophyta; class Magnoliopsida; order Malvales; family Malvaceae; genus Hibiscus; species Hibiscus trionum. The sequence goes on from BSYR01000012.1 coordinate 4,953,590, forward strand.
ACACCCATGTATGATAAAATAACCATAATGCCCTTGTAGGATTAAATGACTAAATTACTCGTGATATATCTAAACTCCCAAAGATCTTGATGTATCAACTCCTGAATATCTGGTTTGAACCGTTAGTACGAACCTCATTCTAATAGGGACCTCCTTTATGAAATTCGTTCAAACTGTCAAAAGTTTAATGTGTTCCTTTCCGTAAATGCCAAGTATCTCCAAAAAATAAACGGTTCCACCTAGTGTGTTCCATGTTTGATACATTTAGTTGAATGTGTTGTATGATTATTACATGTTAGTAAATAATCTAATGACTTAATAATGAACTATGATATGCTTGATGAAATGATGAACTTGACATATGATAACATTTTCTGCCTACCCATTGTAAGTCCGCTCGATCTGTATACTTGGTATATGATTGTGCTATGTGGTTATTTGATCTGTGATAATATTGTCTGTATGCCTGATGTAAGTAATAGTATAATCTGTTAGCTTAACCTAGGATGGTACACTCTGATTGCATGATGAATGATGATATCGTCTGCTCAATGGTATGCCCATATAGGTGTCTAAATAGCATGAACTTCTGTTTCTGATGCCTCGAATGGAATATGTTTTCCATATGTATTCTGTTACTCATGTCTGAAATCTGAATACCGATTGTTATCTAGGGTATACTGTTGGGTTATGTTATGAAGTCTCTGTTGGTACAGCCCTGATCCAGCTGGTAAATCCTTATGGAGTCAAGGTCTCCCCTTAGGTAGGTTCTGATGCTTTAGCACGGGTAAATCCTTATGGACCTAAGGCAGCCCCTTAGGTGGCACCTATGCCCACCGGGCCTAAGGTAAGTCCTTATGTATGCAGTTCTGAGGGACTGCATATTTGAAGTATGGTTGGAGGGTGAATAAAGAATTAAAAATGAACTTTACTAGTATTACTTGGAACAAATGTATTTGAAATAAAAAGGTTACTGCATTGTTATATTTCTTGCATTAACGTTGCACTGTTGGAACACACTAGACACTAAACTCTTTGTTTCCATCTTCGTAATCTATCAAGTTGTATAATTCTCGTTTGTTACTCGATGATTGAATAAAGAACAGGTACCACCGGCATGACCGTGTTAGCCTAATCGTAATCGACCCACTTGTGCCGCCAAGGTATTTTATTGAGCATTTATCAGGGATTTGGTACGAATGATTCCAAAGCGATGTTCTGAACACCAAACAGTAAACGGAGTGCAATCGACCAGTCCCAATTTCTACTAGACGAATTCCAGTTGTGCGCAACACTGGTGCCATTGATGAGAATTGGTGAGATTTATTTTTTCTAAAAACTTGCTTGATAAAGAGATAGCCTATTAAGTGCTCGATAAAATTCTTCAACAGCTTTGGTCCACTATCCCTCGGATCACTAGCCAATAGCAAGGGTATTTCGAGAGAATGCCGTCGGAGTTTGGTAACCGGAAGGTGTGGACAATATTTGTGGGAAATCTCTCTACATCCATTCACTAGAAAGGGGTATGGCAGGTTTTTGATCGTCATAGGGTGGTGGTGGATGTTTTCATCCCTCGGAAATCTAGAAACGGATCCAGATTTGGGTTTGTGAGAATGACTAGTTGAGAGGATGCTGAGCGGGTGATAGAACGCTTGCATGGTAAATGGATTTACGGTTCTCATATCTCGGTGTTTCAAGCGAAATATGGAGACCGCGACTCGTTTTGGAGACGAAAACAGGCCAACACCAGCACAGAGAAGTCGGCACAAGCAGGGAATTTGCGACCAAAAGTGTCGATGAAGCAGCGATCGGAGGAGGCGGTAAATCATGGTGACACTTTTGATTATTCAGTGCAGGGGTTTGTGGCGGTGGATAAGATGGAAATTTTGCAAAACTGTGCAGTGGGGTGGTGCAAGCAACCATGGAGTATCAAGAAGTTGGCAGCGAAAATGCACTTGACGGCGGTAGAAGGTTTGTCGATTATGCGTATAGCCGGTTCAATGATACTGCTCATGTTCAAGGACCCTTCAACACGTGATAAGGTGATGTTGTTAGAATCAATACGAGGGTGTTTCACAAGGCTAGAAGGGGAGTCACTAGAGATAGGTTTAGAAACGAGATGGGTTTGGTTATCGATCAAAGGACTACCAATCCATGCGTGGTCGCAACAATCATTCGAAAGTATCGCGAATATTTGGGGGAACTAGGTTCGTTTAGCGGACTCTACTGATTCTCCCCAATCGTTTGAATGCGGATGGATGCTAATTGAAACATCATTCATGTCATGCATAGATGCAAAGGTGAAATTGAAGGTGGACGGCGTGTGTTTCCCTATACTCGTCCGAGAGTTTGCTTTTGGCCCTTGGATGGAATGTAAGTGTACGACGATGCAGACTGATGATAAGGACACTGATCCTTTGACACAGGGTTCGGATGGGGGTACACCACGCACGGGTGATGATCACCAATTGAAGACAATAGGGCACGTGGAACCGTTCGGGGACCAAGCTCACACGGAAGAGACGAGGTTGTGGCGATGCAATAATTTGTGGGATCACCAGTTGGATCATGTTGAAGGCTCTCATGATGAGGTTGGATCGAAGGGGCTGCCGTATCTAATTAAGACGCAAGAAGGTGGTGTGGCAGATCCGATGGAGGAGAAAATCTTCGATAGGGTGGTGGGTGAGGCTGGGAAGAGTCCTACAGTAGCTAACCAGCTTGAGGTAGTTCATTCACACTCGACTTATTTAGATTTGAACGCAAACAATGTGGAGATGGTTGAACCAATCACAACTACTGTGGATTTGGTAGATAATTCAGTTTCAAATAGTGATAGGATAACAGATAAGGCTGGAGAGAAATTATCTGTTTCAGACAATGCAAACCATAGTTCTCAGCTTTGGATTAACGGTAGAAAAACAAAGTCAATAAACCTTCTCTTGGGAGTGATTTCGACGCAAAAAGCTGGTAGGGGCAGACCGCGAAAACAGGTGCTACGCCAGTAAGTTCCGACGCAGGTTGTGAATGCTTCATTATCAGATTCGGATTTTCAGAATCGCCAGCAATTGTTAACTAAGGAAATAGAGGCGACAGTGGCATTGGGTAGTATCGTGGGAGTAAGAACTGTGGGGTGTCAAGCAGATATTATAAAGGATCTCACACGGGTTTTTTCAAGGAAAAGCGAGGTCAGTAAGGATGCGTGTGGTTTCATGGAATGTAAGGGGGTTAGGCTCATGTTTGAAGCGTAGGGCGGTGTGCGAAGTAGTAAAAAACAACGCACGGATATGGTGATGTTGCAAGAATCAAAGTTAGAGGATGTGTCGTCGCTATTGGTTGCAAGCTTATGGGTATCGGATGGATATGAATTTATTTTTTCACCTTCGATAGGTGCCTCGGGGGGTTTGATTATGATATGGGAAGGTTCACGTTTCAATGTAGTTTCGGTGGAGGTGGATCATTATTTTATCCTTATAAGGGGGAGGTGGTGCGCGGAGGAGTTGCAGTGCTGTATGTTGAACGTTTATGCTCCATGCGATGTGTTGGCACAAAATCTGCTGTGGCAACGTCTAGGAGAGTTAATTCTGGACATCCCAGGTCCGTGGTGTATTGCAAGCGATTTTAACTCGATACGATGGTTATCGGAACGTGGAGGGTGCAGCTTGGTGGCGTCAGGTATGGTAGCTTTCTCTGATTTCATTGACAATGCTGGGCTTGTGGATTTTCCGTTGAAAGGGAAGCAATATACTTGGTTTGGTAGGGGTTTTAGGCGGAGTCGTATAAATAGATTTCTGTTATCGTCTGCTTGGGTAGATGTCTTTTCCAAAATTGTTCAGCATTCTTTGCCTAGAGGGGTATCGGATCATACACCGTTATTGCTGCTATGTGATGATCAGGATTGGGGACCTTGACCATTTCGCTTTATTAATTGTTGGTTGGAAGATAAGAACCATGTACATGAAATGGCGGAAGAGTGGTGTCGGTTGTCGAAATGGGGGGTTGGAACTGAAAATATAATGGTCAAGCTTAGGTTTCTGAAGAAGTTTTTGCGTAGCTGGAACCGTACTATTTTTGGTGATATTGAGCTGGAAATTCAGTCGATACAAGCGAAGCTGGAGGATAAAGCTGATGCATTGGCTAAGGAGGGAGTGTCGCGTGTTTCTTTATTTTTGTGCTTGTTAACGTTATCGGGTGATTGCTGGTTTTGTTCGCTTGCTGTCGGTTTGTTTTTGTTGTCACAAACGGGTCGTACTCTTTTCCTTCGTTAGGATTATGGAGGTTTTTAACGAGGCGACCGTTGTGACGTATGGTTGTATATTTTTTCTTAATATACGACATCTTGTTGAGCAAAAAAAAATATTCTCAAGTATAACGTTACCCTGAAATAACGGAAAGGAAATAAAGACTGTTACTACTTGGAACATCATGAAAATGTTATGCCTACCATATATTTGCATGAGCTTATAGCATTTTTTGGTAGTTTTGTATTACTGAGTTTTTCCAAGCTCACGTTGTTTTTACCATCGCATGTTAAAAGAATATATCATGGTATAATATTTGACAACAGTGTTCGGAGTTCTCTCGGCGTTGCTTTTGGAGTACGGTATTGTATAGTTAGTGGGCATGTATGTCATGTATTGTTTTATGATAGTGTCTGTAAAACACTTTCTAAAAATTTTTATATGTGTTTAAATGACTTCCTGAAATGGTATTTTAAACAAAAGTTGATTTTATAGTTTAATAAGTGTTTGAGGAAAAAAATATTTTTATGTGTATTTTCACTGTGGATCGCTCTTGTAACCCTAAAATGACTTCCTAAGATCCGTTGTAACGTATAGGCGGGTCTAGAGAATTACACAAAGCATATCAAAATTTCGACCGGAATAGAATTTAAATTACTTGATATCAACTAAGGACTATAATAATATGGTTGGAATGATATGTACTAGATATACCTATATCGATTACGATGACATAAAGCATATGTTATATGTATTTTTTTTATACGATATCTAAACTATATGTAACACATTTGACGTCCAAACTAAAAGTTATTGTGCATATAAACAATTCTAATACACAATGTTCAAAACATAACAAAAAACAATGATATCAATCGAATTAAAACTACACTATATAAAATTTTAAGAGGGGTTACTTGTGTTTTGACTATCTTTCTTTGTCAATTCGGTCACTTGTATTTTGACATTTTTTGAACATGCATGAAAGTGAAGGGTCGACTATGAGTTCAATATTTGGAACCTGTCATACTTGTGAAGAATCGTTGAAGAAATTAAGCAAATGATCAATATTCAAATTTGCATAAGAGAAACACTTTAACATAGAATAAGTTAAGTAATTATTGGTTTAGCCGTTTACCCTTTTTTTTTTCTCTCTACCTAACCTTTTTTTTTGCTTAGTCAGCGACAAAATGTCGTTTTAGTATTAGTTGCCGCTCGTCTCCCGCCGGTACCTTTATTTTTTCTTTGCTTGCTTATCTCTTACTTTTATTTTTTTATTGTAATTTTTATAAGAATAGCTCTACTTCTATGATATATATTTTTTCTCTGTTTTTATAGTACGTTATTGTTCTTTTTTGTCGGCCGTTTGACCTTTTTTTCGTGTGTGTGTTTTTTCAGGATTGAATTTGACGTCGCATCAACTGATCAAGATAGCGCTGATTTGTTATCATATTAATCTTTCCTGCTTTAGACCTTCTGATTGAATTTGGATACGCAATTGACGTTCATGGATAGTTTTTCACGACACTCGGCTCTGATTAGCGATTGTCGGTGGTCTTTCAGTAGTTTGACCCCCTTTTATGATTTGTTCGTATCTATCTTTAGTTCGAGTCTTTTGATTAGGTTTTTTCCCCTTTTTCATTGTATGGTCATTGTATGATCTCAAGTGATTAATTTCTTTTGGGTTATAGAAAAATGTTCAAATTATGGGGTAAAAATCTCTTGTCCCCTAACCATGCCTCCTTCTATGCCTCATGCCTAAAAATATTTAAAAATTAAATCTTATCCCATAACCCTAATTTTCATATCCTAAACCTTAAACTCTAAACCCTAAAAATACACCCTACCCCTAATTCCCTACACCCTAAGCCCCAACTTTAAACCCCAAACCCTAAACCCACTATTTTAAAGTGGAGGCACAAATGGGGGCATACTTAGGGGGCAGATGATTTCCATCCCAAATTATGTGCTTAATTTACGATAATAGTTGTAAACCCTCACTATAATATTGAATATTTTCTTTTTTAATAAAACGAACCGCTTCTTCTGTAAAATAAAAAACATAGAATAAGTAAGGCGGATTAATAATATTCCATGAAGGAATATAATTTGAATTTCAGCCAAGAAAGGGATTAAGATTACCGTGTTGGATGCTGCTGACATGAATTCCCCTCCCACGCAACTCTCTTAGGCAAAAGAAAAATCCTGCAAATCACTCCATTCGATACCTACCGTAACATATTAACCATTCCTTCTGCTTCTGCTGTGCATTTCTTTGTCTTTCCTTTCTCCTATGTCAGATTATGGTCGCTTTCGTTGCGGACTCAAACTTTTTAGATGCTACATTTTTCTAAGAATAATTGAACCAACCACATTAATTAAATCGAATAAAGATTTGTGTTTGTAATCGATCCTTGATTACTGATTACTATATAAGAACATTTCGTTAGTCATTGTTCCTGTGCCCATTTTCTAAAGCATTTCGATTTTAGCCTTTGATTTATATATCTTTTCCGCATTATGTCAAACCAACAGGCGCCATCTCGTCCTTGGTTTCGATTAGCATCCCTAGCAAGGCCAGCACCTACACCTACCCCTGAACCCACGCCAGCTCCGCCAAGACCTGCAGACACTGTTCCACCTGCGTTCAGCCCGCCTCAGTCCCCACCAACCGCCGTTTCCTCGGTTCCAACATCCCCTGCTGCTGTTAGCAGAGCTTCTCAACCGTCTTCTCCTTCCTACAGAAAACCTACAAGTACAACTTCTTCTTCAGTGCCTAGTAATTCCCCAACTGTACCGAAAACAGCAGCAACTGCATCATCAATGGCAAGTTCCCCAACTGCCGTAAAACCTGCCATGCAATCTCCAATTAAATCACCAAAGGTCAAACTACCAACTGCTCCAACACCTTCTCCTTTAACTCTCCCACCTCCGCAGTTGAAAGCTCAAGCTGAGGTTGAACTCAAGAATAAGATCCCTGTCGAGGTTCAAAAAACGATAGACAAGCCCAAGGAATGGCTCTTTGGTGCCCCTCAAAAGGATGTTGCCGAGACATCCAACCCGAGCATTCCACTGAATGAACCGTACAATAATGGCGAAACAAAGGAGAAAGGTCATGGCAAGGATGATGTTGGCACGAGGGTTATAACAATTGCCGGAGCAAACAAAGGTGCTTTCATGGAAATAATCGGATCACCCCATAACAATGGCTTTCAGGGCAGTCCTCATCGTCTCGGAAAGATGGTCGATTCTTCGAGAACTGGCAGCGACTACCAAATCTACAGCAGCAGCGACGGAGAAGGTGATGGTAAGATGAACAACAACAGCAATCGCACATCAAAAACAAAGCCTATGAATGCGTTTATGAACAGCAACGTGCAAGGCGTTAATAACTCGATTCTTTACAATTCTTCGTGCACTCACCATGACCCTGGCGTTCACCTTTCTCTCCAGAGAAAACCAGCCGCTGGTGCCGGAGGATTCCATGTCAAGGAACGCATCAATGGTTACAACAGCTAGAGAAAAAAAGACAGCAAAAAACCATATGGTTTTTAGAATAAATTTAATACTAATACTTTATTGAGATGGGTAAAGGGCACATGGATTTGGATTCTTGCATGTCCAGGCCTTTTAGTATTGAACATTACGAGTATACATGCTGAACTCCTAATCTAATAAAGGTGAAAGATAAATACCAATGTATTTGCAGTTCACAATAACTCAACTTCCAATTTGCATACTGAACATTCAAGTCGACAAGGGATAAGGGAAACCAGTTTACCAAGCATTTGAGTTATGAACTGTACGGACACGTGATTTTACGTTAAAATGTGCTAATTATTAGGGAGTTACATTAAAATTTTAAGGGTGGGAAATTACAAAATTTTAGGAAGTGAGAACTTCGATTATCGATAAAAAAATATAAAGAAAATATATAAAGTATATAAGAGTGAAATTTATAGGATGCGACTGCCTCTCTAGTACCCTCGGTTCATCCCTAGAGATTAAATTTTTTTAGATTTTAGCATCAGCCGTCAAGGTTGAGCCCAAAACTTTTGATTCAAGTTTGGGTTTCAGTAGCTCCCTTTTATCCCAATCAATTACTCCACGGCCTGCCTTTATCCTTTGGGTTTAACTAGTTGCACAACGTATCAATAACAAGTTGATTTATTGATAAACCATCAAAACTTAATTCATTCAATTGAAATGATAATTATGTGTTAGTTCCAAATATTTTCAAATTTGGAACTTCTTTTTAGTATGAATTACAGTAAAACAGAAGATTAGTATTGACTGGACAAGATAAAAAATAAACGATTGAATAGAAGAATGTGTTCACTGTGTCGTGGTAAATTACTGTCTAAGAAGTAAATACGCCACGATTTGTGTAATCGTTACATTGGATTCTCCTGAGATTAACACAATCTCTCCAAAAATCGTACACCCAAGGTTCGGAGTGGACAACAATGGTATTGATCTTCTCGGATGATTGGAATTCGGAAAAGCTTTTCAGAAATACACAACTGAAAAACAGAGTAAAACTTGTGTGAAACGAGTATTTTAATTTTGATATAACTAAAAACCTAAGGACTAAATTGAAAATGTCAAAACGAATTTTAAGTCCTCAAAATATCCCATATAATTTTAAGATTATGCCCATGTTAAAAACAAAGTTTTTCAAACATTTTTCTAAGTGTTTCATGTCAAAACAGTGATTTTCAAAGTCCTGTTTCGAAACGGCCCTAAGGCGTTTCGAAACGTTTTCATCACTGTCAACCCCTGTTCCGAAACGTGTATCGAAAAACTTGACCCTGTTTCGAAACGGTCTCTCACGTTTCGAAACTGTTCTTCATATTTGAGTTTAAAAAGGCACAACGGTTGAAATATTTGCTGAATATTTAAAGATAAAAAGGGTGTTTCGAAACGGGCTATGGCCGTTCCGAAACGACCCTTGACAGTAGCAAATCCGTTTCGAAACGTATCCAAAGCGTTTCGAAACAGGTCTTCATTTTAAATTGAAAATATAACTGTTGCAATTGTTTTTAACTGATTTTCTGAAAACCGTTAAGGTGTTTCGAAACGGGCTAAGACCGTTTCGAAACGACCCTTGACAGTGACAAAAGTGTTTCGAAACGGCCCTAAGGCGTTTCGAAACGGGCTCTTAAATGCACCCCAACGGCTCTTTCCATTTTAGTCCGTTCCGAAACAGGTACCCCGTGTTTCGAAACGGGTTGTTGCAGACTGCATTTATGGTGGTGAGATAACATCCCAACGGCTCTATTGATGAGTGCAACAACCACAACGGCTAGAAATCAATGAGAAGGTATAAAAGGGACCTCAAAAAGCACCAGCAACAATTATTGATCAAAAAGCAAACATCCAAACATCAAATCCAAGCAATTGTGCACAAATCCCATTTTGTCTAAAACCCCAATTGTAATTTTCATTCATATCTTGTTCAATTGGGTTGAGTGCTTGTAATTGGGCTATTATTTGTATTGAGAGATATCTAATTAGCCATCAAATTTCTTTGTTCACTTGTGTGAGGATTGAGTTGATTTTTGGGTAGAAAAATCAACCGAAATTGTAAAGGGTTGCCTCCTTGTCCTAGAAAAGGGGAAGAGCAATTTAGTGGAATTGTTGCAAATCCTTAGTGAAGCTAAGGTAGTGGATGTAGAGTTCATTTGGAACTTGAACCACTCTAAATCTCTTGTCCATCATTTTTAATTTGCAAATTTCCACCACAAAACTTTAAATTTCCAATTCACCCCCCTCTTGGTCAATATCGATCTTGCGATCCACTCAACAATTGGTATCAGAGCTTAACTCTTTTAGGATTAACAACCACAAGAGGAGATCCTTGGAAGAGTGTGATCATCAAAATATCAAGAGATGGCTTCAACCTCCGGTTCCGGCATGTACGAGTCACAATCGACCACAAAGCCTCCCTTATTCAACGGTGATAACTATTCTTTTTGAAAGAATAGAATGCGTCTATTCATCAAGTCAAATGACTATCTTGTGTGGGATGTCATTGAGGATGGGCCATACATTCCATTGAAGCAAGACGGTGAAGGCAAGATGGTGTTGAAGAAGAAAGTGGAAATGAGTGAAGAGGAGAGGAAAAAGATTCAAGTCAATGATAAAGCTCTCCACATGCTATTTTGTGTTTTTAGTCCGGACATCTACTCAAAGGTCCCATCAATTGAAAGTGCCAAGGAAGTGTGGGACACTCTTGAAACCACTTATGAAGGCACCAATGACGTCAAGGAAACTAAGATTGGAATTCTCAATCTTAGTTATGAAAACTTCAAGATGGAGCCCGATGAGACGGTGTCAAAGATGTTTGATCGATTCTCCACGATTGTCAATGGTCTAAAGGGCTTTGGAGAGATCATACCGGAAGACAAGCTTGTCCGGAAACTACTCTATTCACTTCCCGAGTCTTGGGATGGGAAGAGAACCGCTATCATCGAAGCAAAGAACTTGAAGACATTGAAGCTTGATGAGCTTGTGGGTTCTCTCCTTACTCATGAGATCATGAAGCAAGGAAGGGAAGATGAGAAGAAGAAAGAAGAGAAAAGGGTAGAGAAGCTTGAGGTTGAGAAGAAGAAGAAGATGGGAATAGCTCTCAAGGCTAAAGCTTCACAACATGATGAGAGCTCATCTAGTGATGAGGATGAACTTGAAGAATTGGCTATGATAGCCAAACGATTCTCACGCTTTATGAGGTCCAACCGGGGAAGAAAAATCCAAAGGAAGATGGACTTCAAAAGCAAGAACAAGGAAGATGGAAAGGATCAAATCATTTGCTTTGAGTGCAATAAACCCGGCCACATACGTTCGGAGTGCCCTCAACTCAAGAAGAAGGGCTTTGAGAAGAAGAAAAAGCTCAAAGCCAAGCTTGCTACTTGGAGTGATGAGGAGTCATCGGAGGATGACGAACAAGAAGTGGCTAACCTTTGCCTCATGGCACTTGAGGAAGATTCCTCCATGGTAACCTCTAACTCATCTACTTTAGATTTTTCATATGAAGAATTAAATGATGCATATGATGAGTTACAAAAGGTATATGATGAATTAGTTGAGAAATATAAGGAGTCGGTTATTAGGAATAAAAAGATTATTCTAGAATTAAATGAGAAAAATGACTCACTTACTCAAGCTAATTCTAAATTTGAGAAAAAGATATTAGGATTAAAAGATGAACTTAAATTCTTTCAAGATGAAAATGTTGATCTTAATAATCTTTTATCTCAATGTAATTGTGAACACCAAAAGGTGTTGGGTGAGCTAAATGAGCTCAAAAAGTCTTTAAAAAATGTTGGTAGTGTCAAGCATGAAGTAGGAGAATCCTCTAGAACACACCAACCTAAGAAAAAGACTAACTACTACAAACAAGGTAGCTATCCTAGACATAGTAGAACTAAAAGAATTAGAAGTGTATGGGTTCCTAAGGAACTTGTTAAATCTAATAATATTATTGCTATGTCATCTTGGATTCCTAAGGGAACCAAGGTTTTGGGAGCTAACACTCATTGACCCAAAATGATTTGGGTACCAAAAACCAAGGTTTAATATCTTTGTTTGTAGGGGGAGCATTGCTACAAGGCCAAGGCACAAAGTCAAAACTCATGGTACCTTGATAGTGGATGCTCGAGGCACATGACCGGAGACAAGAGTCGATTCATGGATCTAAAGCCAAAAAGTGGAGGAGTAGTAACATTTGGTGACAACTCCAAAGGCCACATTAAAGGTATTGGCTCCATAGGTAATCACTCTACTATTCTCATTAAAAATGTTTTATATGTCGATGGTCTTAAACACAATTTATTGAGCATAAGTCAACTATGTGATAAAGGATTTAATGTTTTGTTTGATAAAAATGGTTGTAAAATTGTAGACATTAAATCTAATAATATTATGCTCATAGGTCATCGCATAGGGAATATATACATGGTGCATCTAGATGACATTCATACATCTCATGCATGCTTAGTTGCTCAAAATGAAAATGACGCATGGTTGTGGCATAGGAAGCTAGGACATGCTAGCATAAGTGTTTTGGAAAAAACTAGTCTCTCTAAATCTAGTTAGAGGTTTACCCAAGATAAAATTTTCAAATGATAAAATTTGTGATGCATGCTCAAAGGGTAAACAACATAGGTCTTCCTTTAAATCCATTAATGATGTTTCCACTAGTAGATGCTTACAACTAATTCACATGGATTTATTTGGGCCAATTAGGACTATGAGCTTGGGTGGTAAGTCTTATGATTTTGTGCTAGTTGATGATTTTTCTAGATTTACTTGGGTTCTCTTTTTAAGTACTAACGATGAGGCTTTGGAAAAATTCATCACATTTTCAAAATTAACCCAAAATGATCTTGAACTTAGAATTTCACATATTAGAAGTGATCATGGAACCGAGTTTCAAAATTTAGGGTTTGAAGAGTTTTTAAATGAAAATGGTATTAGCCATAATTTTTCGGCTCCTCGAACTCCTCAACAAAATGGGGTAGTTGAGAGGAAAAATAGAACTTTGCAAGAAATGGCTAGAACTATGCTTTGTGAAAACAATTTACCTAAATATTTTTGGGCGTAAGCCACAAACACCGCTTGTTATATTGTAAATCGAGTAATGATTAGGCCAATTTTAAAGAAAACACCTTATGAGATTTTAAAATCTAAAAAGCCTAACATTAGCTATTTCCACCCTTTTGGGTGCAAGTGTTTTGTTTTAAATAATGGAAAAGACAACTTAGGTAAATTTGATGCAAAAAGTGATGAAACCATTTTTATAGGTTACTCTTTAACCTCTAAAGCCTATCGAGTATTTAACAAAAGAACTTTAGTAGTAGAAGAATCTATTCATGTTGTATTCGATGATAACCTCCTTCCTAGGAAGGATTCTTGTGATGATGATGATGTAGGGATCATAAATGCCTTTGATGGAGGTCAAACTTCAAAGGAGGATGAGATTCCAACAAAGGAAGAGGACTCACAAAATCCACCTCTTGAAGCCTTGAAGGACTTGGCTATTGAGGAAAAGGAAGTGAGCTACCCAAGGGAGTTGAACTATGTCAAAGATGGTGAAATCTTGGGTGATCCATCCAAGGGGGTAACCACTCGTTCTTCTCTTAGATTAATGAACCATGTTGCATTTATCTCATGCATAGAGCCTAAAAATATAAAAGAAGCATTGAAAGATGACTTTTGGATTATGGCTATGCAAGAAGAGTTAAATCAATTTGAGAGAAGTAATGTATGGACATTAGTTGATAGGCCTAGTAATCAATCTACAATAGGAACTAAATGGGTCTTTAGGAACAAACTAGATGAGAGTGTTAACATTGTGAGAAATAAAGCTAGGCTTGTAGCACAAGGTTACACTCAAGAAGAGGGAATAGATTTTGATGAAACCTATGCACCCGTAGCTAGAATGGAAGCCATTAGGATGTTGCTTGCATATGCATGTTATCATGATTTCAAGCTTTTTCAAATGGATGTTAAAAGCGCATTTGTAAATGGTTTTATAAATGAGGAAGTGTATGTGGAACAACCACCGGGTTTTCAAGATTCAAAATTTCCAAATCATGTTTTCAAACTTACCAAAGCTCTTTATGGTTTAAAACAAGCTCCTAGAGCTTGGTATGAAAGGCTTTCAAATTTTTTGATTGAAAAAGGATTTGAAAAAGGTAAGGTGGACACTACACTCTTTATAAAAATGTATAAAAATGATATCTTAGTAGTTCAAATTTATGTTGATGATATCATTTTTGGTTCTACTAATGAATGTCATTGTCAAGAGTTTGCTAAGTTAATGCAAGGTGAATTTGAGATGAGCATGATGGGGGAGCTCTCATTCTTTTTGGGACTCTAAATCAAGCAAAAGAAGGATGGCACCTTCATCAACCAAGCAAAATACATAAAGGATACGCTCAAGAAGTTTGGCTTGGAGAATGCAAAGCCTCAAGCCACTCCTATGAGCTCATCTACAAAGCTTGACAAAGATGAAGGAGGTAAGTGTGTTGACTCTAAACTTTATCTTTCTATGATTGGATCTTTGCTTTACCTTACCGCAAGTAGACCGGATATATTGTTTAGTGTTTTCTTGTGTGCTAGGTTTCAAGCTAGTCCTAGAGAGTCTCACCTTATAGCCGTTAAGAGAATCTTTAGATACCTTAGAGACACTCCTTGTTTAGGTCTTTGGTATCCTAGAGACTCTACCTTCAACCTTCATGCTTACTCGGATGCGGATTATGGGGGTTGTAAAATCGATAGGAAAAGTACTTCGGGAACTTGTCAATTCTTAGGTAGTATGCTCATATCTTGGTTCTCTAAGAAACAAAATAGTGTAGTCTTATCTACCACCGAAGCCGAGTACATATCCTTAGGGAGTTGTTGTGCTCAAGTCCTTTGGATGAAGCAACAACTCTTAGATTATGGAATTAAAGTTGAAACCATACCCCTAAAATGTGACAACACTAGTGCAATATGTTTAACAAAAAATCCCATCCAACACTCTAGAACCAAACACATTGAAATTAGGCATCATTTCATTAGAGATCATGTCCTTAAGGAAGATGTTGTTATAGAGTACATAGACACCTTGAATCAATTAGCGGACATATTTACAAAACCCTTAGACAAAGAGCGTTTTTGGTCCCTTAAGAGAGAGTTAGGTCTAGCTAACCTATCTTGACCTTTTAGGACCTCTTCTGTGCTTAAATATGCTTGATTTTGTGAAATGACATGTTTATGTGTTTAATCTCCTAATTTCATCCATGCCTATAGTTAGGGGGAGTATGTTTATGCTTGAATATGTTTTGTCTGCTCATTCATAACATTTGTGCATGTTAGGCCTCTTAAAACTTCATTTTTCTGCACTTTTAGAGCCTCATCTGCACTTCCAGGCCCAGGTGTATCGAAACGGGTGAACCTGTTTCGATACGGATACCTTAAATCCAGTTCTGAGAGAAGGGCGTTTCGAAACGCCTCCAATGCGTTCCGAAACGTTTTTGCTACTACCAAGGGGTGTATCGAAACGTGTTTCGATACGGGTCAACAGGGCTTCGATACGGTCAACACCGTATCGAAACGGTCAGTCTATGGTCTCCAAACGGTCAAACCCTAGTCGCCTCGTTTCGTAACGGTCCCGACCGTTCCGAAACGGCATCGCGGAATGCTTTAATTAGGGCTTTTAATGATAAAGTTCACTTTTTATCAAAACCCTTAAAACCCTAAACCGCCTCCCTCTCTAAAAATACCCTCTCAAACTCATTGTTTTTCACAAAATTGTGAGGGGTTTTACTCTAAAACTCAAGTCTAAGCAAGTTTCATCAAAATTGTGCAAGGATTTTCATCAAATCATCCAAAATCCCAAACTAAGGTAATTTTTCTTCTTTTCTTTTTCTTTCAATTTACGTTCAAATCTTAGGTTAAAAAATTTTATTTTTGTATACATTATAGTTTTTCCTTTGTGGGTTTTCCATATCTTGTAAAAAAAATTCAAAATCCCAAAATTTTTTATTCGAATATAAAAATTTCCAGTCGTATCTTTCTTTACTGTTTTTTTTTATTTTTTTTTATTTTTTTTATTTTAATTTTGTTTCAAAAACCTAAGTGGGATTTATTATTGGATTGATTTCAACTATCCATGCATACACTTAATTTAAATATACTTGCTTAATGTTTTTAGATGGCGGATCAAGCTAACAAAAAACGCAAGGCCGTTCAATCCGGTGATTCGAGCATTCGTCCAAATCTTACCATGCTTTTTCAGAAATCCCTTAAAACTCCGGAAGCGCGTGCTCGCTTCTCTTTTGTCAAGGATTTCGCAGTTCGTAAAGAACATGGCATTAATCTTGACTTCCTCAATTCCGAGCGATTCCTATTTCGTTATCTCGACCGTTTGAGTGAGTGGAATCTTATCTTGTTCTTGAGCATTCCGGATATTCGCTACAAACACATGGTACTCCTTTTTTACTCTAATGCTCGTTTTCTTTATGATGAGACCAAAACCGAGATTATAGGAATTGAATCTTCTTTATTGGGCAAAAAGTTTGTTCTTAATGTTGCTCTCTTGGAGTCTATTTTTAAACTTAAAGATGAGGGTCTTGAGGATGAACGTCACTTTGGCAATTTCACCGGTAAAGCACTTCATTTGGATGTGCACGATCGCGTTCTTCACTTGATGGTTTCTTGGTTCATTCGACCTTCCGGAGGTAAATACTCTCATATCCGTCAAACTGATCATTTTTGGCTTGAGTGTTTCCGTAGAGGTGAGCGTCCTAATGTGCCTAAAATAATTTTTGCCGAGATTGTCAATAATATTAAGCTTATTGACACAAATGAGTTGAAATCTTTTACCTATGGCACTCTCTTGAGCTACATCTTTCATGATCTTGGTATCGATTGTACCTACGACTCTCCGGAACCTCGCAAGACCAAGATTGGTGAGTCATCCCTTCGCAAGTCCGGGTTCACATATGTGAATGATGTTTGGGAAAGAGTTGATAG
The DNA here is from genome assembly GCA_030270665.1 of Hibiscus trionum. Taxonomy (NCBI): domain Eukaryota; kingdom Viridiplantae; phylum Streptophyta; class Magnoliopsida; order Malvales; family Malvaceae; genus Hibiscus; species Hibiscus trionum. The sequence continues at coordinate 4,970,350 of BSYR01000012.1, forward strand.
AGAAGCGGTTCCTCCTCCCGTTGCTCCTCTACCGCAAGTTCCGGTTGCAAACAATGAAGCCCTCACGGCTCTCATTACCGAGCGGTTCAATGCTTTGGATACTAGCATTGCTTCGGGCTTTACTACTATGGAAAATCGCTTGAAGAATGTCGAGGATCGTCTTCATACTCTTGAGACTTCCCATGCAAACTTGGATCTATCCTTCTCTACGCTCTATGGGCAATGGACGAAGTTTCACCGTTCTCAAGTTAAGAGCGATGATGATACTTCGGATGATGATGACGAGGCCTAGGATCTTCATATCATATCATATCATATTATCTATGCATTTTAGGATTAAGATTGCATCTTTATGTTTTACTATGTTTTAGAAACCTATGCTTTTGGCTTTTCATTTGGGATTTTATTATGAACTTAATGTTTGGTTTATGTTTTGGATATTTTGATGTTATGAATAAATATTATGGTTGCTTATTAATGCTTATTGGTATCAATCCTTTGTCTTCTCTATGAGCTTTTATTATTCTTTTTGATCTAACAAAAAGGGGGAGAAGAAATTTAAGAGCCACAAACTAAAATTCGTTTTAAATTTTAAAAGTTTTTTTTTAAGCTTTACAACTTGGATTTCAAGTCAAACATTTTTTTAACTTTAAAAACCTATCTTAAATTAAGGGGGAGTTAGAATATTTTCAAAACCTTCAAAATTATCAAAAATTCTAACTTTGGTTTTGTTATATCAAAAAAGGGGAGATTGTGAAACGAGTATTTTAATTTTGATATAACTAAAAACCTAAGGACTAAATTGAAAATGTCAAAACGAATTTTAAGTCCTCAAAATATCCCCATATAATTTTAAGATTATGCCCATGTTAAAAACAAAGTTTTTCAAACATTTTTCTAAGTGTTTCAAGTCAAAACAGTGATTTTCAAAGTCATGTTTCGAAACGGCCCTAAGGCGTTTCGAAACGTTTTCATCACTGTCAACCCCTGTTCCGAAACGTGTATCGAAACACTTGACCCTGTTTCGAAACAGTCTCTCACGTTTCGAAACTGTTCTTCATATTTGAGTTTAAAAAGGCACAACGGTTGAAATATTTGCTGAATATTTAAAGATAAAAAGGGTGTTTCGAAACGGGCTATGGCCGTTCCGAAACGACCCTTGACAGTAGCAAATCCGTTTCGAAACGTATCCAAAGCGTTTCGAAACATGTCTTCATTTTAAATTGAAAATATAACTGTTGCAATTGTTTTTAACTGATTTTCTGAAAACCGTTAAGGTGTTTCGAAACGGGCTAAGACCGTTTCGAAACGACCCTTGACAGTGGCAAAAGTGTTTCGAAACGGCCCTAAGGCGTTTCGAAACGGGCTCTTAAATGCACCCCAACGGCTCTTTCCATTTTAGTCTGTTCCGAAACAGGTACCCCGTGTTTCGAAACGGGTTGTTGCAGACTGCATTTATGGTGGTGAGATAACATCCCAACGGCTCTATTGATGAGTGCAACAACCACAACGGCTAGAAATCAATGAGAAGGTATAAAAGGGACCTCAAAAAGCACCAGCAACAATTATTGATCAAAAAGCAAACATCCAAACATCAAATCCAAGCAATTGTGCACAAATCCCATTTTGTCTAAAACCCCAATTGTAATTTTCATTCATATCTTGTTCAATTGGGTTGAGTGCTTGTAATTGGGCTATTATTTGTATTGAGAGATATCTAATTAGCCATCAAATTTCTTTGTTCACTTGTGTGAGGATTGAGTTGATTTTTGGGTAGAAAAATTAACCGAAATTGTAAAGGGTTGCCTCCTTGTCCTAGAAAAGGGGAAGAGCAATTTAGTGGAATTGTTGCAAATCCTTAGTGAAGCTAAGGTAGTGGATGTAGAGTTCATTTGGAACTTGAACCACTCTAAATCTTTTGTCCATCATTTTTAATTTGCAAATTTCCACCACAAAATTTTAAATTTCCAATTCACCCCCCTCTTGGTCAATATCGATCTTGCGATCCACTCAACAACTTGCAATTTTAATTTATGGGATGAATTGAAAATAGTTGAAATGCCTAGGAGTGTTCAAACTTCCGTTTTAACCGAATTAACCGACCGAATTGAATTTTTTTCCAATTAATTTTAGGTTCGGTCGGTTAATGGTTAATGGTTTTTTAAACTTCGGTTATCAGTTAATTTGGTTCGAAATTGGTTAATTAACCGAGTTAACCAAATTTTTTGTATATTATATAATTACATACATTTATTTTTGGTCATTGAAATTTTAAAACCTATAAAATGATCATTAAATTTTTTGATATATTATAGAATGTTCACCAAACTTTATCAAATTAGCACAAAATAATCATCAAATTTATTGAATTATTAAAAAAATAATCATTAAACTTTTCAATATTTATCAATAATTTATAATGCGTAATGAATCAATGACCATTTTGTAATAGTTCAATAAGTTTAATGGTTGTTTTATAACTTTTGAAAGTTCAATCGCTAAAACGATCATTTTAATATGGTTTATTGACTATTTGTGTAATTTACCCAAAATGTTAATTCGAAAATCGACCGAGTTAACCGAACTTTTACAGTTCGATTAAATTTTTTTAAGAAAAAAATAGGTTCAATTGATGGTTAATAAAAAAAATTCAGTTGATAAATATTTAGTAGTTCGATTGGGTTGGTTAACCAAACCGACCAATTGAACACCCCTATAAATGCACCCCTACAAATGCCTAGTATTTATAGACTAAAATTTGAGGGGGGGGGGAACGTCCAAGAAAACATATTCTTAAACTTTGTTTAATGCTCTGTTCGAAAGTTGTCAAAAATCACTTAAATGTTGCAGAAGAAACAGTTCAGAAATGATGCGATTAAGGTCCAATTCAACAACCGGATTTAAGCTAGAATTCAAGCAGTAATGAAAGGTGATCGGTCCAGTCCAACTGCCTATTAAAACATGTAAATCATTTTAAATCCGAGTTCTTATATATAGGAGAAACTCTTTCATACTTCAAAAAAAAAAAAAAAAACTCAAGAAAACCTTGTGGACTTTCAACAACAACAACAAAAAAGAATTATACATCAGCGATGAAGTTTCATAAGTGGATTAAGAAAGTCCTACGTGTCCTTAATTAATATTTTTAGAAAATAAATGAAGCATATGATAGGTTTTTTAGTTCATTTGTGAAATGAAAAATATACATCCTTAATCGATCAAATAATGGTGTTTTAAAAGAAAATAAAACGTGTTGGAGCCTATTAAAAAGTGCACATACATCTAACAAGGGTTGGGTACAATAGCAAGGCGCATTGTTCTCTTAAAGAGAGAATTCGACTTCGAATCTTGGAGATGACATTGTTAAGAGAAAGAGCCACAAATCTCGAATATAATTTGGGCACAACACATCAAATGCCTGCTAATTTCAATAGACTACAAACAAGCTAATCATATAATTAGATTTTAGCATATTTTCCATCATCAACTTTACATATCAAACATTATTGCCATTAAAATGTAGGAAAAGATTAACCATTCGAGAACCAACAATAACTACTCCCTCCCCCTTTACTTTCACCATGATTCATCTACGAGGAAAATGTTGCTATTAGCATATAAATGGGCTCCTCACAATTTGTAGGTAGTCGAATAATTAATCATACTATTTGTTATTCAAGAGCGGCTGATGAGTTGAATCAATTTTGTGTGGTCCTTCTAATTTTTCTAAGCAAAATAGGAGCCAACGGGAAGATTAATTTGATCCACCACAGTCGGTTTGTGAGTACATGTGCGTTAGGTAACAGATATAGTATGACCAGGGACTGACGTAGAACTTTATGTTAGGAGGTGAACCTATAAAATTTTAGAAGGGGCGAACTTATAAAATTTTAAGAAGCGAAAATAGATTTTCAATAGGAAATACATAGAAAATTTCTAAATCATATAAGAATTTCAAATTTTTAGGGGGACGACCGCCCCCTCCAGGTCTAGGGATGGGCACGGGTCGGGTAGGGTCGGATTTTTGGCCCACCCGCACTCGACCCAAAAATAAACACCCTACACCCGCACTCGACCCGACCCGAACATATTCTTTAAAAAATCCGACCCGACCCGACCTATATAAAATAAATTAATTTTAAGGACCTAATTATAAAAATAATAATTTTAAGGGACTTAATTGTAAAAAATTAAAATTAAAAGGACTAAATTATAAATAAAATTCAATTTTAAGGACTTAATTATAAAAATATATATAAAGAGATGTATTATTATAAATATCCCTAAAAATTTAGGGGGAAATTATAGTATTAGTCCCGGGTTGGGTCGGGCCAGATATTTTCTACCCTAAACTCGATCCGACCCAACCCGAATTTACCCTTAACAAAAATACGGCCTAACCCGACCTGAACCTAATTTTTTATTAAAATAATCTGACCCGATCGGGTCGAAACCTATCGGGTCCGGGTAAAATGTCCATCCCTATCAATTCCATCCCTGGGTGTGACCAATTGACAGTGGAAGCTCTGAGGAATTTATGGTCCTCGTCAATTCTCGTAGCTGTAATGGCGACCTATGATAATTAATAAAGCAAAACTATATATTCTGGAAGAAGAAAAGAAAAGAAAAGAGCAGACAGGATTGTACCATTTCATCTCCAATAATTACTGAAAGTATGTATTCACAGCCAGGAAAAATGGCTCAATTTCTTTCTCTCCTGGATATCAACTTCTCAGCCAGATATATATATATATAAAGTGAATTCTATAAGAATGCGAAGCTACACAAAACTGAACTGTGCTTTTGATCCAAATCAATCACACAATGTTCAATGTTTGGTCAAATTATTTGTAGGGTCATTGTAATTTTTTCACCACGTCCAAAACTTAGCTCAGATCTTGTTTCCATGGGTTTCGGTAGGGGTGATCAACGAAATCGAGAAAACCGAAAAATCAGACACGATTTTTTATTATTTGATTTCGGTTTTCTTTTTAAAAAAACTGCAGATTGCGATTTGGTTTATATTTTGTTAAAAAATCGAACTAAATACACCCTTAGGTTCCAGTTCCAAACTTTAAGTCGATAATTTTACATTATTGATAGCAAGGACTAAGGGAAATAGCCAATTGATCCAACTGTTATTCTAGTCTATCCATGCAGTAAATTTTTAAACATGGCATTCAATAAATCTGAATTTAAATTTCAGACTGTTTGAATGATTGATTTACTTTTAAAAGCTCAAATGTTTACTAGATTTGGTCAGAGGAATGGAAGGGTTGTTCGAGAAAGATTGCGTTACAAATATATGTGAACGATAATGACAGTGAATTGATCACATAATATAATAGGCAGATTTTAGGTGAAAAATTTTAATAGAGAAAAACCACGGATAAACGAAAGAATTTATATTGTTGAATATGACAAGAGGTATGCAGCTACGCGTGACTTCTAAGACTTAATTCTAGTCCTAATCCCGATAATCTATTTATAGGAATTACTTGAAGAGAGAGAAGCATAGTATGTTTGAACTGTATAGGCAGGCCTCCACATGCACCATATATTGCCGTATGCTCTTAATTTTATTTCTTTACCAATAAATTTCTTCAGAAATTTCCAAATGCTTCTAACATTTTAAATCCTTCAAGGATAAATATGGATCCACAAATAATTAGACGCATGTAAATTTTTTCATAATTGCCAAAGTAATTGCATACACCATGAATTAATTAAAACTTTTCATAAATCATAGTTCAAGTCGTATTTACGACTACTTATGTGTGCCTCACTTGCATTACACCTTTAGGTGTTTGGACTGCTGGTCCAAATACTTCTATTTTAGAAGTTCAAAGTGTCTTTCAACATCGGCCAATTCAATATATACTTCTAGATAGATTTTATACAAGATCCTCGATTTCTTTTTTTTACTTCTATAGAAGTATTTTATGTAAAATTGTTTGTAAAATCGTTGTCGACAACTTTCCAATTTTCTGGTTCCATTCTCGTAATGACATAACTCATCGAGATCTCTTCAAGATTTCAATCTTTATTTCAGGTACCTGAAACTCTTCTAGAGTTTTATTATTAGTTATGTCTTGGGTCTCTTCAGGAGCATCTGCCTCCAATATATGACCATCTCATATTACTTTCTATTTACGAGCATTTTGATCATTGGAACCATTTCAACTATCATGCTTTAGGCATGATTTACATTTTCTCGCTCTAACATGTAATTTAAACTTATAGCATTTCAGTTGGTATATGAGACTTAATTACTCTCATTAGGTCAGTAAATATGTCTGTAGTTGACATGTAATAACAAGAATTATCTTATCAACTTCTAGTTCATATACGAGGATCTAGATAATGATAATTCATTTTTCTCTATCCAGTTGATTATTATCTCCCCTGATGTTGAGAAAAATCATATCATAAATGATTCTCCAATTAATGTTTAAGAATTTAAACATAAAAGGAGACTCGTACTCAATATATATTCTCAACCCTTTTTATTTACCCATTTTGTTCGTTGTGGTGCAGCAATTCATATCCCACATTCAAAAATCATAAAATGGGAAATGTATGGTTTCTGACCAAAAACTAATCATAACGGGGAGTTTATTATAACTCGTTGGCTTGATGCGTATAAGTGTTGCTATTTAGAAACACCATATAAATAATAACTCTTTTGTTCTCATAGTTTAGCTATTAAATAGGAGGCATCCAATTGAAATTTTGCTAAACTGTATTTTTCATAATCAATAGGCTTTGTAACAACTGATATAGCCTAAAATATAAACCCACAAGATTTTTCAAAACGAATAGTCTAATTGCATAATCTGAATCCTTTTAGAATCAATCTCACAAACTTCTGGTTGTAAGTTGATAAAACAATGTAGATGTATCTACTAAAATCATATAAAACTTTTCACATTTGTGGATATATGGGCCCATATTTCGTTCAGATATGCAAGACATACAGTCTCAACTTCAGTACAAGAACTTCAAGTTCTAATTCTTTTGGTAAGTGGGATCATCTATATCCTTTGAGAACAAACAACACAAGAACTTCAAGTTCTTTTAGTAAGTGAAATTTAATCAATTCCTTTAAGCAACACAAGAACTTCAATTTCTTTAATAAGTGGAATTTAATTCATTCCTTTGAGAATAAGCACCATAAGAACTCCAAGTTCTTTTAATATATGTGCATGTAAATCTCAATAGCTTTCGCATCATTATTGATCAGGATGGTCTAACTGATCATACCAACTACATACAAGTAGGGGTGAGCGTTCGAGCGAGTCGAGTCAAGTCGAGTCAAAAAATTTCGAGTTATTCGAGTTGACGCGTCATATTTTACGACTTGAACTTAATTTGAAATTTTTTCGATTCGAGTCGAGTTCGAGTCAAGTTTCTATACAGATTTAATTGTAATTATTTACCATGTTATAGTACGATTTGATTCCAATTTAAACGACTTTCTCTATTCATATAAGATATATATATATATATATATATATATATATATATATATTTCTTCATATTATTTTTCACATGCATAAGTAAGATTTGTAATGTTATTTAATAAAAAAATATCATCTAAACTTCTAAAATATATTTATAATATTATTTTTAAATAATGAACTTTTAAGGATAAAGTACTGATGGGGGTATAAATGAGTCAATGAATTGATGTAAAGAAAAAACTTACAAAAAATTCGGTTGAATGATCAAATTGAATAAAGTATAAAGTTAAAGGGTTAAATTAAAAAAAAGAATAAATTTGTTAAAGATATGAATTGAAGTTATATAGATATTATATAGTGTTAGTGAATCATGTGGTTTAATTTTGGTAAAAAAATAGACTTAAAACGAAAGAGAAATTAAAGAAATGGGAAACATTCAAAGTTGAGGGGCTAAATTACAAAAGTAAGAAATTTAATTTAAAAATATGAATTGAAGCTAAATAGGTATTCTAGTTTCTACATTGGTTTAGGAGCATGTGGTTCAATTTTGGTCAAAATTGACTTAAAACGAAGGAGATATTGAAGAAATGAGGAAATCATACAAAGTTAAGGGGCTGAATTGAAAAAATATGAAATTTATTTTCAAAATATAAATTGAAGATAAATACGTATTCTACGCTGGTTTAGGAATACGTGGTTCAAATTTGGTTAAAAATGGACTTAAAGTGAAGGAGGAATTGAAGAAAAATGAAATCAATGACTAAATTGCAAAACTGTAAAATTCGGTTTTTCGAGTTGGGCAAATTCCAAACCGACTCGAAATCGAAATTTTTTCGAGTTAATCGAGTTGACTTGTTGAACTTATTTTGATTTTGATATAACTTAAAAAGAAATTTTAAAGGACCAAATTGTAAAAATTTGTAAAGTAATTTTAAAGAAATAAATTTGTCAAAAACTCGATTTTAACTTGACAAAATGCTTTGAAAAAGTTCGATTCAATACGTATATCGAACTACATTTTTAAAAGCCAACAAATGCCCAAAATACTCATTTTGATATCAAAGTTTCGAAACTTTATCAAAGTTTCGAAACTATACTGGGCAGTAGCATGGCAGTAGCACTCTGTTTTTGAAACCTGGGTAAAGGTTTCGAAACCTTCATAAGGTTTCGAAACTGTAACACCCGGGTTTAGGGGTCGGGTGAAAATAATATTTTAATATTATTTGGGCTCGGTTTTATTATAAAAATGATTCTTTCAAATTTCGGGTTTCAAAATAAATATTTGAAATGGGACAAATTGATTTAATTATAAGTTGAAGAACTTTTTAGAGAACAAGGAAATAGCCATTTATTAATGACCTTTTTGGTAATTTACCTATTTTCTAATTTAAAATTCCCTTTATATATATTAAAACCCCTTTATCTCTTCCTTATCATCTTTTTCAACGACAAAGAAGAAGCTCTCTCCCCGTTTCACTATTTCATCTCCTTCCTCCCTCGTTTTGGCTCGGTTTTGAAAGGTAATTACGTTTTTGACTTGCTCTCAACTTCCTCTCTTCAAAAGTGCAAGTAGTTTTCATTTTCATCCATGTTTTAGAAATTGGATTTTTGGGAGATTTGAATAAAAATGGTAGTTTTATGGTGTTTAACTTGAGATTTTGATTAAACAATGATAGATATGAAGTTTATGAACTAAAGGGTTCAACATATATGATTTTTAAAGGGTTTTATAAAATTTCCGAATTTGTGTTTTGGAGGGTTTTTAGGAGGGTTTTAAAGTGGTTTTGGGGGTGGTTTGATGTTGGTTTTCGAGGGCTGTTGTTAGTATGATGTTTGAGGATCATTTTGGGTGCGATTGAGGTTTGTTTGGGTGCTTGAAATGAGAGTTTTCAGTGGGTCAAGTGGGCTGCTCGAAAATCCTGTTTTTGGTCTAGTTTTGAGTGTTGAATGCTTGGTAATGATAATCCGGGTTAGTTGCTATGACAAGATATTGATTGTGGATGTTTTGTTTGTGTTTGGGGTTGATTAGAATCAAGTGGGCACCGGTGAGGCATCGGAAGTGAATCCGGGAAATTGAAGACAATTGCTTGCTTGGTCTTGAGCTCGGGAGTTTAGGTGAGTGGTTAATGTTTTAAAATGATTTCAAGTGTTGGTTCAAGCATGTGAACTAGGTTGGGATTAGTAGACCCACCTAGAGTTGGGATTAGAGTGGTAGCCTAATCCCAAGCTTTAATTAGAGACTTTGGTTGCACTCTTTAATGGTCGTATATGCCTCGTGTTGAATTGTGATGGTGTTGGTTATATATGTTGTATACATGTATGTTGAGGCATGATGGATGCATTGTTACATGCATGTTGATGATAAATGTGATGGAAATATACATATGACATATGAGGTGATAATTGTGTTATTGAGATGCATGTAGTGTTGACATGTGTAATGATGTTAGGAGGATCATGGTGAGTACGTGCTAAGCACGGAAGTTGATAATAAATGATATTGTGGAATGTATTAGTATTGGCACTAGTATACTTGGGTACAAATGATCGATCATTAGGATGTTAGTGTGTACACATGAGTCAAAAGTCGCGCGTGGCCTTGGTGGCGTTGAGTCATCAAGGAGGAGTACGGGTACGCCCGGAAATTTATATATTCTACGTGATGATGAGTGGAATCCCATCCGTAGGGCATGTGGCGATGAGTGGAATCCCGTCCATGCAGGGTCGGTGATGAGTGGAATCCCATCGACGGGCGTGAGGATGAGTGGAATCCCCTCCGCATGAGATGAGGCGTGAGGATGAGTGGAATCCCCTCCGCGAGAACGGTGATGAGTGGAATCCCACCGCCAGGTAATGGTTGTGTTGTTGGATGTGAGTCCAACGGTTATCCGTGTATTCGAGTTATAGCTAGGTGCCAATACAGATTGTAGTTATGTTGCCATTATATGGTTAATTGTGAGCTAATGAGATTTGTGATGTGTTGCTAACATGGTTTAATTTATATGATTTCATGTATTGTGGTATTAAACATGTTGAGCATGACATGACATTGAGTATATGTTCATGCATCATTTTATGATCATGGCTCGTGTGGACCGGAGGTATGAACATGCATTTTATCTCAGTTGTATCTCGTGTTTGGACCCTGCATTGTTGAGGTTGTTTTTAAAGAGCTTACCCTCACTAAGCTTTTATGCTTACGCTCTCTTTTGTTCGACAATGCAGATAAATAGCTTGTGGGTGGCAAGGGCAAGGAAAGGTCTTCAAGTGTTGCTTTTGGTAAGCTCAACGTATGAGTTTTAAGTAATAAAATGTAATAGTTAAGCAATGGGATAGGTGTTATTGATTTGAGTTTTGATGTATGTCGTTGTTGGCTTGGTTCGTGGGTGCCTTGTTCGATTGTAAATATTGTCTATATTACATGCCATGAATGTCTACATGTTTTGGTTGCTAAAGCATGATATCTTAAGTGCTTGAGTGACCATATATGCATAAATTGCTCTTTTGTTAGAATGCTATGTATGAATGCTTTAATCCATGTTTGAGTGATTCCTCTGGCTTAAATATGTGTGCTTACATGTTTGTATATGCTTAGGTGAGTCGAGAATTGCATCTAGAGTCGTGTTTGGGGTCGTTTAGCTTAAAAATGTGGACTTTCAGTGCAGGGCGTATCGATACGCCTAAGGGCTGTATCGATACGGCCTTGCTCAAAGAACACAAATTTGGCTGGGCGTATCGATACGTGGGGTGTATCGATACGGTCCCAACTCTCTGAAATTTAGGTTAGGCTGGGCGTATCGATACACAAGGGTGTATCGATACCCTCTTAACTCTCTGTAATCTTGGGGAATTGTGGAGTGCATGGCGTATCGATACGGTGTCCAAGCGTATCGATACGGTTCAACCTAGTTGACCAAATGGTGTTGACCGAGAAGAGTGTATCGATACGCTCAAGGGCTGTATCGATACGGTCTTCTTATGTTGACCATAGGGTGTTGACTTTGGTCAAGGCGTATCGATACGCTCTGAAGGCGTATCGATACGCTCTGCATAAAAGGGTTAAATGGGTTGTTTTAAGGTGCTGTTTTGGTTGGTCGTTGCTACGGTGTTTGTGTTTCCGCTGTCATGTTTCACATAGGACTTAATAAGACATCTAGACAAGAATAATTAAAAAAAAAAAATAGGGTTGCTAACCGAGGGGGAATCTTAACGGGTTTCGCTTCGGTTTTCCCCGTGTGGCCCACTCGGACCGGTCATCCGGCCAGACCGGGACGAGGGGGTTACATTTGTTGGTATCAGAGCCTAAGGTTTCCGAAACCTTGGGCAGGTGAGTGAAGTAAGTTGTGTTTTATGATTGATATGCACGGTGTTTGCTTATCATGTAAGCATGTTGCTTATTATTCGAGTATGCTGTAATGAGTGATTGTTTGATTGAGAATGTATGTTGTTTGATCGTATGCATATGTTGCTTGTTTGGCAAGTAAGCCTTGTTATATGCTTGGTTGAGCATGTATGGGTGTTGAATTGTTTGAAGCGTGTTTAGTAGAGTCCCATTGCTACTATTACATTGAAAAAAAAAGAGATTTTAAGTGAGGGAAACATACTTGAGCCACTTGGAAGCCTTGCCTTGCTAACCCAATCTTGTATGTTTTACTGTTGATATTGTTGTTGATTTAAATTGTTTTTTTTGTAAGTAGAAGTCGTAGTTTCTGAAAGGGTGGACGATGTTGAGGGAGTCCATCGCCTTAGTTAGAGAGGTATGGTTGTACCGGAGCTGAGGTACCCTTGGTTTGGTTGAGTTAGGATGTATGTGAGTTGATTCTCGATGACAAGGGGCGATGTGATCGTCCCCGGTGTTAGTTGGTAAAAAGAAGTGAAGACTTGTGAGTGAGGATCAGAGTAGTATTGATGTTACAGTAGTTAAGCCATTGGTACTGATTCGAGTCTGCCCCTCCTGATTGAATCCGAATCCGTATCTTTGTACATTGTTAGCAAGCATGCAAGTTTGAATGTGCTCGATGAGGTGTCAGAGGTAGGTATGAGTACCTCAATTCTTTTGGCGAGATCTAGGTAGGGGTCTCGTGTGAGTAATCTGAATTTCAGAAGTGTTAGTCAGTGACTGTTGGGGTTCAGCCTATGATTTCGATGCAAGACAGCCGGTCAGCGTCCGTGGGTAGAATCTAGTTTGTGTTATTGGGTCAGTGTACGTTGAGTTGTCTTTCAGGGAGCAGAAGAGATGAAGTCACTTCCGATATAGCTGAGCCGAAAGGGGAGTCTTGAGCTTTGACTCCAGATTGTTTGGTAGGGGTAGAACAAGTCCAGCATGACTATTTGTGTATGATCAGAATTGAATCTTGAAGTTACGAGATGCTCTAATAACAGTTTAGAAGAGTTAGATTTTGTTGAAGAACCAGTCTGAGAACGAGAGGACCGGAGACTATCAGTTGGGTACCTGTGAAGATGCAATTTCCGCGGATTCGTCCTTTTGTGTGTATGAGCATGTAAGAAATTAGATATCTTTGTTGAGACCTTAGATGTAGAGACACATGTGACTAGCCCTCTTTGGGAGACAGTAGTGATCAGAAAGATGTACAGAAGATGTTGTTGGTGGTTCAGAGTTACTAGTTTCTAGTAGATGTGAAGTGATTGTCTTCCTACGATTTCGATGTACCTTTTTGATAAGGTTTGGCTTGAAGAGCACAGAGTTAGTGTATACGTTGAGATGAAGAGAGAGTTGCCTTGAAGTTGCAGATTTCTGTGTGACTGTAGTAGGTGAGGAGATGAACTTCTTGTCGAATGTTGATCCAGATTTGAAGATCGAAGATTGATTGAGTTTAGTTGGCAGGCTTGCTTAGCAAGTGTGATGAATTTGATTCTGAATGAAGATTAGACCTCAGAATGTCAAAATAGTTTGTGATTCTTCCTAGAAGTGTTTAGAAGAAACGCCAGTTTGTCTCCTAACAGCGAAGAAGAGTTTATTATTGATGTCGTCTCCGAGTTTGCTCGTGTTTTAGTTTGCTCTGTATCTTATGGTTTTTGACAGAATTGAGAATGTTGAAGAAATAACTTCGAGATTAGCTGGACCTTAGATTCATTAGGCCTAGTGCACCATCTCAGAGTTCTACAGTGCAATCTGTGAAGAAGAGAGAGGACAATACAAGACTATGGTTAGATTTCAGACAGTCGAAACAAGTGACAGTGAATAATTAGTATCCGTATCCGAGTGTCAGTGAATTGTTGATCAGTTAGTGTGTGCTTCAGTCTTTTTGAAGATTAATTGGAGATCTGTTTACTACCAGTTGAAAGTGAGAAAACTTGAAGTACCGAAGACAGCTTTAGGGGCAATATGTGATCACCTTGAGCTCTGAGTTACGCCGTTTTGTTTGACCAACGTATTAGTTACCTTATAGAGATGTTGAGCAGAATATTTTCCCGAGTTCTTTGATCAGTTGTAATAGTTCTCATAGGTGACACATGTGTATATCCACGTACCAAAGAAGACCATGGCAAGTTTTGAAGTTAGTATGGTAGATTCTATTAGAGAATCAGTGGTATGCCAAGTTGAGCCAACGTGAACTCCGAGTTAATGAAGATGTCCTCCTAGGACATGCAGATCAGCCGAGTGTGTTAGAGTAAATCCCTAGTAGGCAAAAGAAGATATGAGTTGGAAGAAATTGAAGACTGTGACAGATATCTGTAGTTACTAGGTCTAGCATTGTTACTCATAGAGAATTGTAAATAGTTTTTTTTGAAGATAGTTGCTCCATTGTTAGATTGCTACAGAAGAATGATAAATTGTGAGGTTAGATAAGAGACAATAGGCCCTTGAGAAACCGAAAGAAACTTTGAAGAGAGTTTCGACCTTAAATCAGTTTATATCAGAAAAAGAGTTTGCGAACCATAGTGATGTGTTACATGTAGAGATAGGTTGCGTGCTTATGCAAGACAGAAGATTGTGGCTTGTTCATCAAGCTAGTTGTAAGATTGTGAGAAGAGTTATCTGAAATGAGACGTAGAGTTAACTACAGTTGAAATTGCTTCGGGGACTTGAAGACAAACTTGTATGGTAGGAAATGCATAATGTATATGTACGTATCATTAGAGCTCGAAATGTTTGAAGATTTAGGAAGGGTTGAAACTTGAACCGCCTAAAGTGTTAGAAATGCTTGAAGACTGTAGTATCAAGATTGTGTACCATCCGAAGATAGCCTACGTGGTGACCGATGCTTTGAGATATATTTGTTGTTAGATTAGTAGCCGAGTTGTGAGCTGTGTTTGCCGGATTTAGTTTTTCAATGATAGTGGTTCTGTGGTCGAGTTTGGGTTAAACCTACTTTGAATTAGATGCTTAGAGAGAAACAGTTGCAAGACAGGTTCTTGGCACCTCACGTGCAAGGCATAGTAGAAGGAAGACCTTCAGAATACAATTTCAGAGATGATAGAGTTTTGTGTTTCAGAGACAGAATAGTTGTACAGATTAACATAGTGTTTTGAGATGTACTGTTTTGGCCGAAGCACATGACAGTTCTTGTGTATTGCATCAGAATAGTGTGAAGACATATTGTAAGTAGAAGATGAGTACTCCTGGATTGAGTTGATGGATAATGTGGTCCTTTATACATGTTCAAGCTACTGGTACCGTGAGTAAGAGGACGAAGTTGTGTCTTACTTTCGATAGTGGACCATAGAGGTTCAAGATTTCAACTAAACTTTGAAGACGTTTGCATAGTGTTTGGTTAATTGATGAAGACAGAAGATCAGTTAGAGAAAGTTATGAGTCAAGTGTTCAAGCAGTATTGTATGAATTTGTGAGTCGGGCTATTTCGGTTGTTTGTTTGTTGTAGTTACCACCATAGTTAGAAGGAAGTATGTAATGTGTTTTATGAATCTATGATTCAGAAATGTGCGTCAGATCTGTCCCGTGCTATGGTTGTTGAAGAGATTGAGTTGAGTTTGAAATTGGCATGTCTTGAAGAATCATTTGGGATCTAGGTGTAAGATAGCAAGTGTTGTGTGGTAAGTCTTTCGAGTTGGAGAGTATGTTGTGGTAAGAGAGAAGGTGTAGAGGAGCGTGTGCCAGTGACTCTTCCTGTCTGATAAATTTCGGGGACGAAATTTCTTAAGTGGGGGAGAGTTGTAACACCCGGGTTTAGGGGTCGGGTGAAAATAATATTTTAATATTATTTGGGCTCGGTTTTATTATAAAAATGATTCTTTCAAATTTCGGGTTTCAAAATAAATATTTGAAATGGGACAAATTGATTTAATTATAAGTTGAAGAACTTTTTAGAGAACAAGGAAATAGCCATTTATTAATGACCTTTTTGGTAATTTACCTATTTTCTAATTTAAAATTCCCTTTATATATATTAAAACCCCTTTATCTCTTCCTTATCATCTTTTTCAACGACAAAGAAGAAGCTCTCTCCCCGTTTCACTATTTCATCTCCTTCCTCCCTCGTTTTGGCTCGGTTTTGAAAGGTAATTACGTTTTTGACTTGCTCTCAACTTCCTCTCTTCAAAAGTGCAAGTAGTTTTCATTTTCATCCATGTTTTAGAAATTGGATTTTTGGGAGATTTGAATAAAAATGGTAGTTTTATGGTGTTTAACTTGAGATTTTGATTAAACAATGATAGATATGAAGTTTATGAACTAAAGGGTTCAACATATATGATTTTTAAAGGGTTTTATAAAATTTCCGAATTTGTGTTTTGGAGGGTTTTTAGGAGGGTTTTAAAGTGGTTTTGGGGGTGGTTTGATGTTGGTTTTCGAGGGCTGTTGTTAGTATGATGTTTGAGGATCATTTTGGGTGCGATTGAGGTTTGTTTGGGTGCTTGAAATGAGAGTTTTCAGTGGGTCAAGTGGGCTGCTCGAAAATCCTGTTTTTGGTCTAGTTTTGAGTGTTGAATGCTTGGTAATGATAATCCGGGTTAGTTGCTATGACAAGATATTGATTGTGGATGTTTTGTTTGTGTTTGGGGTTGATTAGAATCAAGTGGGCACCGGTGAGGCATCGGAAGTGAATCCGGGAAATTGAAGACAATTGCTTGCTTGGTCTTGAGCTCGGGAGTTTAGGTGAGTGGTTAATGTTTTAAAATGATTTCAAGTGTTGGTTCAAGCATGTGAACTAGGTTGGGATTAGTAGACCCACCTAGAGTTGGGATTAGAGTGGTAGCCTAATCCCAAGCTTTAATTAGAGACTTTGGTTGCACTCTTTAATGGTCGTATATGCCTCGTGTTGAATTGTGATGGTGTTGGTTATATATGTTGTATACATGTATGTTGAGGCATGATGGATGCATTGTTACATGCATGTTGATGATAAATGTGATGGAAATATACATATGACATATGAGGTGATAATTGTGTTATTGAGATGCATGTAGTGTTGACATGTGTAATGATGTTAGGAGGATCATGGTGAGTACGTGCTAAGCACGGAAGTTGATAATAAATGATATTGTGGAATGTATTAGTATTGGCACTAGTATACTTGGGTACAAATGATCGATCATTAGGATGTTAGTGTGTACACATGAGTCAAAAGTCGCGCGTGGCCTTGGTGGCGTTGAGTCATCAAGGAGGAGTACGGGTACGCCCGGAAATTTATATATTCTACGTGATGATGAGTGGAATCCCATCCGTAGGGCATGTGGCGATGAGTGGAATCCCGTCCATGCAGGGTCGGTGATGAGTGGAATCCCATCGACGGGCGTGAGGATGAGTGGAATCCCCTCCGCATGAGATGAGGCGTGAGGATGAGTGGAATCCCCTCCGCGAGAACGGTGATGAGTGGAATCCCACCGCCAGGTAATGGTTGTGTTGTTGGATGTGAGTCCAACGGTTATCCGTGTATTCGAGTTATAGCTAGGTGCCAATACAGATTGTAGTTATGTTGCCATTATATGGTTAATTGTGAGCTAATGAGATTTGTGATGTGTTGCTAACATGGTTTAATTTATATGATTTCATGTATTGTGGTATTAAACATGTTGAGCATGACATGACATTGAGTATATGTTCATGCATCATTTTATGATCATGGCTCGTGTGGACCGGAGGTATGAACATGCATTTTATCTCAGTTGTATCTCGTGTTTGGACCCTGCATTGTTGAGGTTGTTTTTAAAGAGCTTACCCTCACTAAGCTTTTATGCTTACGCTCTCTTTTGTTCGACAATGCAGATAAATAGCTTGTGGGTGGCAAGGGCAAGGAAAGGTCTTCAAGTGTTGCTTTTGGTAAGCTCAACGTATGAGTTTTAAGTAATAAAATGTAATAGTTAAGCAATGGGATAGGTGTTATTGATTTGAGTTTTGATGTATGTCGTTGTTGGCTTGGTTCGTGGGTGCCTTGTTCGATTGTAAATATTGTCTATATTACATGCCATGAATGTCTACATGTTTTGGTTGCTAAAGCATGATATCTTAAGTGCTTGAGTGACCATATATGCATAAATTGCTCTTTTGTTAGAATGCTATGTATGAATGCTTTAATCCATGTTTGAGTGATTCCTCTGGCTTAAATATGTGTGCTTACATGTTTGTATATGCTTAGGTGAGTCGAGAATTGCATCTAGAGTCGTGTTTGGGGTCGTTTAGCTTAAAAATGTGGACTTTCAGTGCAGGGCGTATCGATACGCCTAAGGGCTGTATCGATACGGCCTTGCTCAAAGAACACAAATTTGGCTGGGCGTATCGATACGTGGGGTGTATCGATACGGTCCCAACTCTCTGAAATTCAGGTTAGGCTGGGCGTATCGATACACAAGGGTGTATCGATACCCTCTTAACTCTCTGTAATCTTGGGGAATTGTGGAGTGCATGGCGTATCGATACGGTGTCCAAGCGTATCGATACGGTTCAACCTAGTTGACCAAATGGTGTTGACCGAGAAGAGTGTATCGATACGCTCAAGGGCTGTATCGATACGGTCTTCTTATGTTGACCATAGGGTGTTGACTTTGGTCAAGGCGTATCGATACGCTCTGAAGGCGTATCGATACGCTCTACATAAAAGGGTTAAATGGGTTGTTTTAAGGTGCTGTTTTGGTTGGTCGTTGCTACGGTGTTTGTGTTTCCGCTGTCATGTTTCACATAGGACTTAATAAGACATCTAGACAAGAATAATTAAAAAAAAAAAATAGGGTTGCTAACCGAGGGGGAATCTTAACGGGTTTCGCTTCGGTTTTCCCCGTGTGGCCCACTCGGACCGGTCATCCGGCCAGACCGGGACGAGGGGGTTACAGAAACCTTGGCCTGAAAGTTTCGAAACCTTATGAAGGTTTCGAAACCTTTGGCCTGCAACGGTCATTTATTTCAAATCTAAACCTAAAGTTTCGAAACCCTTGGTAAAGGTTTCGAAACTTATGTGCAGGGGAGCCTTTTAAAGTCAAAAATAAACATCCCCAACGGCTCCAAAGACCCCCCAAAGGCTCCTAACGGCTAGATGCTCAAACAACACTATAAATGCAGCATTGGATCATCAAGAAACATCAAGAAAGCAAATACAAACATTCAAGCTTCCAAGAAATCATTTTTGTGCTTATTTTTCGATCTTTCTTGAAAAACACTAGAGTGTTCTTCGTTGTAATTCTTGAACTAGTGTTTATTCGGGTGTGTGAGAGAGCTTAAACTTTGCAAACACTTTCCTAGTGAGGATTTTCTAGTTTGCTCATTTGTATCCAACTTTGGGATAGGATTCAATAGACTTTGGGGTATAAGTCTATTGAAGTGTGTAAGGTTACTCCTTGTCCTTAAAGGAAAGACAAATTAGTGAATTTGTGGGAAATCCTTAGTGTGGACGCTAAGGTAGTGGATGTAGACTTTGGTTAGAAAGTCGAACCACTCTAAATCGCTTTGCAATTTTTATCTTTGCAATTAGCTTCCGCCGCAATTTTTCAAAAATCCAATTCACCCCCCCTCTTGGTTTTGTTCGATCGATTGCCACGTTCAACAATTGGCATCAGAGCTTTGGTTCATTAGAAGGTCTTACAACCTCTTGAAAAAGATCCAAGAAGTGTGCAATCATCTACAAAGTCATCCATGGCATCCACCTCCAATGTTGTAGCTTGGGGTGATTCTCAACCCACCAACAAGCCTCCCTTCTTCAATGGAGTAAACTATGCCTATTGGAAAAACCGCATGAAGCTCTTCATCCAAGCTTATGATCTTGAAGCTTGGAAAATCATCATGAGAGGATACATAGCACCAACGAGCAATATTGAATCATGGAGCGTTGAAGAAGACAAGGGATTCTCAACAAATGCAAAGGCTATGCATCTCATCTTTTGTGCCCTTGGCCCGGACGAGTATGGAAGGGTGTCATCTTGTTCCAATGCAAAAGAAATTTGGGACAAACTTGAAGTTACACATGAAGGTACAAATCAAGTGAAGGAGACCAAAATCGGGCTCCTCAATCTAAGTTATGAGAACTTCAAGATGGACCCCGAGGAAGACATCAAAACCATGTCCGATCGATTCTCCGTGATCGTAAATGGTTTAAAAGGTTATGGCGAAGTAATCCCCGAAGACAAACTTGTGAGGAAGATGATCTACTCTCTTCCCAATACATGGGATTCGAAGAAAACGGCCATAATAGAAGCAAAGGACCTCAAAGTTCTCAAATTAGATGAGCTTATTGGTTCCTTGCTTACTCACGAAATGATGTCAACGGGCAAGGAAGAAAAGAAGAACGAAGTGGAGAAAAAGAAAGTTGGTCTTGCTCTTAAAGCATCCAAAAAGGATGATGATTCTAGTGAAGAAGATGAAGAAAAAGAGATGGCAATGTTTGCCAAAAGATTTAAAAACTTCATGTTGACCAACAAAGGAAGAAGATTCCAAAGAGAAGAGGGATTCAAAAGCAACAAAGGGAGAGATCCTCTAACTTGCTATGAGTGCAACAAACCGGGACATATCAGGATCGATTGTCCTCAACTAAATAAAAATAGCTATGAGAGGAAGAAGCACAAGGCTCACGTAGCTACTTGGAGCGATGACTCTTCCGACGAGGACGAGGATGAAGTAGCCAACTTGTGTCTTATGGCTTTCGAGGATGACTCAATGGTAACCTCTAATTCATCTTATTCATTTGATTATACTTTTGATGAATTACAAGAGGTTTATAATGAATTAGCCTTAGAGTATGAGAAGTTAATTTTGAAAAATAGAAAAATTACTTCAAAATTAAAAAATGAAAATGACTCTCTCTCTAAGACTAATAAGGAATTTGAAAGCAAGTTCGAAGAAATGCAAGTCCAATTAAAAGATTTTGAAAAGAAAAATCAAGACTTGCAAAACTTACTTTCAAAGGTCCATGAAGATCATCAAAAGGAACTTGATGATCTTAAAGCTTCTTTCAACAAAGTTGGGACAAAAATTGTTGAAAAATGTGAAAGTTCAAAAACCAACTATGTTAGAAAGAACTTTCAAGGGTATAGACAAAGATCACCTAATCGAAAGATGATTAGGAGAATTTGGGTTCCAAAGGGACTCATTGCTAACAAAGATTTTAATCTATTGTCAAAATGGATACCCAAAGGGACTAAATTACTAGGAACTAACTCTTATGGACCCAAAAGAGTTTGGGTACCAAAACATACATAGTTCCCTTTTTGTAGGTGTGTTGGAGCCATGATATGCAAATTTGAAGAAACTTGAAAGCTCTAGACACACAAAATGGAAGGACACTTGAAGAAGCTCAATCGACATATCTTGGTTCAAGTGGTAACTATTTTATGCAAAATTTACTCTTACATGTTAATTTCTATGAATAATTTGTGTTGAAACATGTTTGAGGTTCCCCATATGTTATATGAATGCCTTTAGTGAGGGGGAGTTATGTTTTGCATGTTTGCTCAATATTTGGCCTTATGTGTTAATTGTTTGTATTTAGGCCTTAAATATTAGCAATATTATGCACTTAATTGTTTAAATTTTTTTTGTGACCTTAATTAAGATAGTCACTTTTAAATCCAACTATAAGCGTAAAATTCTTTGATTTTAGTTCAAATATGGTCTTTAATGTTGATAATTATCATAATAATATTAGAATGCTTTTAGAAACAATTTTGAGGCAAAATCTGATGATTTCTAAGTCAATACAGGGCAAAGTTTCGAAACTATTCCATAGTTTCGAAACCTTATAGTTTTTCCAGAAACATATTAGTTACTGGAACCAATAGTTTCGAAACTTATACAAAGTTTCGAAACCTTGGCCAGATAGTTTCGAAACTTTAGCAAAGTTTCGAAACCTTTAGGTGCCCAGACTCAATCTTTTGCTACTGGAGGCAAATAGTTTCGAAACTTTGGAAAAGTTTCGAAACCTTAGGCTGAAAGTTTCGAAACTTTCCCAAAGTTTCGAAACCTTCATTAAAGGCAGGCCTGTTTCGGACGAGTTTTTGCTTATAAATCAAAATTTTCTCAAAACCTAACTTCTATTTCATCTACACCAAACGGCCATTCTCTAAAATTCTCTCAAAATCCTCAAAGCCATTGCTCAAAATTACAAGTTCTTATCAATCTTTCGGGCTTTCATCATCATATTCATCAACTATTTGAGGTAATCTTTCATTAAAACTTTCTTTTCTTAAAAGTTTTTGAGAATTTTAGGGTTATAAAATTTTTAGGGAATCAAGTTTTAGAGATTTTTAGAACAATGTGGGTTGATAATTTTGCTTATTATATCATGTTTTGCAGGAGGTATCACCTAATCTAGATTTATCTCTTGTCTAAACACCCTTAGACTCTTGCCCACAAAGTGTTTGATAAAATTCCCCAACCAAAATTTTTGAACCAAAACCATGCCTCCTAGAGTTATCCTTCCTAGAACCAATCCTCCTAGAGCTAAACGTCAACGCAATGAAATCGGTCAAAATTCCGGTTCTAATCCTAATCCTCAATTTGAGGATCGTTGCTTTAGGGATTCGGATAACTTAGATAGATATCAAAGTGTTTTTGAGAATAAGAAAGTTAGAGAGGAAAGAACTATAGATTTTGATTTTCTTACTTCTCCAGATTTTAACTTTGATCTCTTTGAACTATTTGCCGATTGGAAATGGCTTGATTTTCTAAACATTCCTCCTTACACCCATCGCAAACTAGTTCGTGCCTTCTTTGCAAATGCCTCCTTCATCCGATCACCTAGGGATCGAAACACCATCTTAGGTATCCGTTCTTATCTTATGGGTACCGAATTTGATATAACACCTCAAATAATAGCTGATCATTTAGGTGTTCCTTTAGATGGTAGTTCAGATGAAAACGTAGCTCATAACATTCCAGCTTTCCCGGATGGTAGTCCTACGCACCTTCCTCTCGAGGAGCGCCTCTTTTTACTCCTTACTACTTGGTTCTTCCGTCCCTCCGGCGGAAAAGCCACTAGTATGAGAGCTTGTGATTATTGGTGGCTACGCCAATATCGTGATAGGACTCGTCCCGATATTGCTACCATCATTTTCCTCAACCTCATCAAAATTATTCATAATCCCACCTCATTCTCTCTCTCTTATGGGAATGTTCTTAGCCATATTTTTAGGAAGCTCAATATTGACACTTCCTTAGATCCACATGTTAAGAACAAGAGCTTTATTGACATTAAATCTTGTCACAAAGCCCAATGGTATCATGGAGATTACGGTTGGGTTCATAGAGGAAAGGAGTTTGATGATGATGAGGATCCTATTGGAGAGGCTCCACTAGCTCCGGCACCGGCACCGGTTACATTAGAGAGTATGTATGCGACTATGGTCACGCGTTTTGATAGCTTAGATGCTCACCTTCGTGGCATAAACGATCGCGTTCGTGGCATAGATGATCGAGTCACATCGTTGGAGCATGACATGCACGATGTCCATACTCACTTTTTTCCACAGATGCCTCAGGATGATGTTTAGTTTACATTTGCATTCTATATGACTTTATGATGTTATTGGTACATTTTTAGACTTATTTTGATTTACGCTTTAGTCTATGTTTTTAAGACATATTATGCTCTTTGATTGAATATTTTTATGAATTTTATTTTGTTGGATTATAAATCTTGGATGATATGCTTCATGAATGATATGCTTTATGGATGATATGCTATTGAATTATATTGATCTATTAACATTTTTGTTGCTTGTGTAGCCATTTATCCTTTTTGCTATAACAAAAAGGGGGAGAAGATTAAGAGGAGCAAATTTGTTTTTATCAAAGTTTTTATCCAAATATTTCATATGTCTTTAAAATTACAATTTTAAAATTTTTCATGAAGACATTTATTAAGGGGGAGCTTATGAAAAAGATTTGAAATATTAAACAAATTATTTCAAAAACAAATTTTTACAAAATGTTTTGTTATATCAAAAAGGGGGAGATTGTTGAACTTATTTTGATTTTGATATAACTTAAAAAGAAATTTTAAAGGACCAAATTGTAAAAATTTGTAAAGTAATTTTAAAGAAATAAATTTGTCAAAAACTCGATTTTAACTTGACAAAATGCTTTGAAAAAGTTCGATTCAATACGTATATCGAACTACATTTTTAAAAGCCAACAAATGCCCAAAATACTCATTTTGATATCAAAGTTTCGAAACTTTATCAAAGTTTCGAAACTATACTGGGCAGTAGCATGGCAGTAGCACTCTGTTTTTGAAACCTTGGCCTGAAAGTTTCGAAACCTTATGAAGGTTTCGAAACCTTTGGCCTGCAACGGTCATTTATTTCAAATCTAAACCTAAAGTTTCGAAACCCTTGGTAAAGGTTTCGAAACTTATGTGCAGGGGAGCCTTTTAAAGTCAAAAATAAACATCCCCAACGGCTCCAAAGACCCCCCAAAGGCTCCTAACGGCTAGATGCTCAAACAACACTATAAATGCAGCATTGGATCATCAAGAAACATCAAGAAAGCAAATACAAACATTCAAGCTTCCAAGAAATCATTTTTGTGCTTATTTTTCGATCTTTCTTGAAAAACACTAGAGTGTTCTTCGTTGTAATTCTTGAACTAGTGTTTATTCGGGTGTGTGAGAGAGCTTAAACTTTGCAAACACTTTCCTAGTGAGGATTTTCTAGTTTGCTCATTTGTATCCAACTTTGGGATAGGATTCAATAGACTTTGGGGTATAAGTCTATTGAAGTGTGTAAGGTTACTCCTTGTCCTTAAAGGAAAGACAAATTAGTGAATTTGTGGGAAATCCTTAGTGTGGACGCTAAGGTAGTGGATGTAGACTTTGGTTAGAAAGTCGAACCACTCTAAATCGCTTTGCAATTTTTATCTTTGCAATTAGCTTCCGCCGCAATTTTTCAAAAATCCAATTCACCCCCCTCTTGGTTTTGTTCGATCGATTGCCACGTTCAACATGACTCGAATAACTTGAACAACTCGAATAACTCGACTCGAATAACTCGAAATTGAAAAAATTATCGATTTTTTCGAGTCGAGTCGAGTTTTGCTCACCCCTACATACAAGTGTGTATATACATTTCTGAATTTCGTAAACTTCAGGTTTACCATAACATGTGATTCAATCTCACTCGTACATGTCTAGTACGATCATCAAAAATTTTCCTTTGAATAGGAATATATTTAGCTCTTTCGGAGCTTTTAATGGAAATTATCTTTTGGTAGCAATATATATAACTTTTTTAGAGCTTTCAACTGACTTTTTGACTACCAGAACATATATCTACCATGGCTTATTTCAAATGCTAATTGATAACATATGTTATGCATAATTCCCAAAGGGATATTTTGCGAACTCATATTTGCTCTCTTAAAATTTCTAATTCTAGTGGTGACGATATTATTACCATTAGCGGTAATTATTGCAATATTCGCAATTCTGCACTTTTAATAGTGTGCTTTCTCTAAGGAATTTATTGCTCTTCTAGAGAATCAATATTTTCAGTACTTTGAGATATAATACTCACATTATTCCCTTGCATTTAAATGAGAAAATATATCTCATGCTTATGTTGAGCATAAATCGTCACCATATATTGTTGATTTTTCAACGTACGACAAGTACGAGACCAATGGTTTATAACATCACATTGGTAATAAAAATAATTTTACTTCATTAGAATGATCTTTATCACTCTTATCATCCTTATAACATCACCACCAGTGGGTAGAAGTATCCTTAAAATGCTATGTTTCCCATGTCTATATTCATGGTTTCAATCACGACCACAACCTCTAATATGACTTTTATTCTTTCCATAATATAATCTCACATTCACTTTAGGGAATGAAGTAGAGCAGTGAGCCTTTGGAAACCTTTTTCACGATATTGTGTCTGAGAACAACATTATTTTTCGTGAAAAGTGGAGTATGTTTTTATTAACATATCACCATCACAGATAACAAAGATTTAATCCTCGTACGCGGCGTTGTTAAACCAGTCCACAAGGTCCTTTAAAAACCTCCTTTGAGACTAATAGCCTCGCAGAACAAGATGTCCAGCCAATATACTTGGATTATATCGAAGTTATGTTCCCAATTGAATAGTGATTTACCATGTTTGCATTCACTTCAGGGAATGAAACAGATCCAATAATTGCATGGAATAAACATCATGCTTGCATTCACTTCAGGGAATGCCTCCCATAAAAACTTTTGGATCAAGCCGATTTTTTCGTAACTTGAACTTGGGAGAAGTCTATAGTCGATTTTTCGACAAGGAAGAATGATTGCTTTTGAGAAAATATAGACTTTATAACAATCTTCTTGTAGATTCAAAATCATCATAATTTATCACTCTTTAAATAATAATATAAATAATAAAAATAAAATCAGAATTTACCGATATTGATTTTCCTCTCGAGGGCAATGGAAGCATAGCAAATGACCAAAACATCTTCTCATAATATCTTTATGCCAAATCTCTTTTCAAGCCATTAAACATGCAAAACTTAAAATATAGTTAAAAATATCAACTCTTATAAAATAAATAAATTCAATATATAATAGAAAACATTAATTTTGCTCATAACTCTTGAAATAAACATATTCAGGCAAAACATATCATCTAATCTCGCAAATTAGATGCACAAATATACTAGGGTTTTCTTCCATAATATTAATGTCAACGTTAGCGCATAATCATGGTAAATATAGATTTAAAAGTATTTTTTTTGTAAACACATGATAAAATTCTCATGAACGAAACATGCCATCAAAATCACTTTTCCCAAAATTACTGATTTCAACAATTTCGTTTATAAAAATATCACTTACAAAGATATATGTTGTCATATGTTGAAAGCCCAACCAATAAAAAGATATATAAGTAAAACATATCGAACTTCTCAGATTAACTTGAATATATAATGGATGTAACAATTTTCAAGAACCACCAATAATAACCATAGTAATTGAGCGAGATCGTGCTGATAACGTGTTATGAATAAAATAACAAAAACAACGAACAAGAATAAAAGAACAAAGAGATGAGAGAAAGAAGGAGATTTGTATTATTCTCAAATATAAACTTGTGTACAATGCCTTCAGTAAATCATCTATTTATAGGCATAAGAAGTACATAATACATTAAACTCTAATTAATGTATATAATATTCCTAATGATAAACTAAGTCAAATCTCATTGATAAAGTTCTTATCATGATAGGCATCCACATAGATAAATATTCATAACAAATATATATTATCAAATTTTTTGTTAAAAATATAATTTAAATAATAAAAAAATAATGACCACGTGGGGGCTGGCAGGGGCCAAACTCTCGTGGTTCAGCCTTAACCATTCTTTTTTTAATTTGGCTCATGTAAAATTTTAAATTATAATTATTTTACTTGTTTTAATACTATAGAGTAAGTGTTGTCTTAGTGGTAAATTGTGTATAGGTGTAAAACCAAAATTGATTTTGATATAACAATTTACCTTAATGACTAAATTGCAAAACAATAAATTTTTAAGTATTTTCAAAGACTCACAATTTGACAAGTCATTTTGAACCAAGTACTATTTCAAGTCAAAACACATTAAAAGGGTTCAAATTTTCTAAGTGTTTTCAAACCAAGAAGCAAAAAAATGCCAGGCGTATCGATACCCTTGGGCGTATCGACACTATTTTTCAACACTGAAATTTTTATCGTTCATAGCGTATCGATACAGTTTAACCCCATATGACCATACCGATACGATATTCATCTGGGCAAGACTTTAAGTTATAGTGTATCGATACACATTGGGACCGTATCGATACAGTTTCCATATAAAAAATATTCTTTGCTATAGCGTATCGATACAATATGTCATCGTATCGATACGATATGCTAACCTTTGCAAAAAAAACTTTGCATTTAATATTCGAACGTTGGCTTGTCAGTTATTAGAATTCAAAATTATAAATGACCGTTGAACAATATCGATACACTAAGGTAGCGTACCAATACGCTTTTTAGCAAAACTCAATTCATGATTCAAGTGAGCAAAATCTGTATCGATATGGCATTTCGTATCGATACGCCCCTTAATACCGTACCGATACGCCCTTCAAGCGTATCAAACACCCTTCAAGCGTATCAAACGCCCTGTTTTTTCAGTCACAACAGCTCTTTTTTCTTTGAGACAGGTACCGATACGCCTACGAATCGTACCTATACGGTAGGTTGTTGAGGAGCATTTATTGTAGGAAATTGCAGCACAACGGCTATATTAATGACTTCAACCACCCAAACAGCTAGAAATCAATGCAAGAGTATAAAAAAAGTCTCAAATGCTACAGTAACAACTATTGAGCCTTCAAGCAACATCAAAACATTCAAATCCAAACCTTGAGCCTTTTTAGAGTCGTATTTTTGTACCCAACTCATTTGAGTCTCTTATTGTAAATTTGATTGAGAGTTTTGGGGGTGTGATTAATTGTATTTGAGTAAACATCAACCTTTGAGAGGTAACTGTAAGGTTTACCAAACTTCTTCTTTATAAAGAGTGAGTTGGATTAAGCTTTGGGTAGAAAGCTTAATCGGTCTTATAAGGTTTCCTCCTCATCCAAGAAAATGGAAAGAATCAATTAGTGGATTGGTTGAAAATCCTTAGTAGGAGCTAAGGTAGTAGAGGTATAGTTCATTTAGGAACTTGAACCACTATAAATTGCCTTGTGTCCAATTTTTCATTCATTCATTTTCTCCCTTCAAATATTAATCTCCAATTCACCCTCTCTTGGCCATTTGTAATCGATTGATCAACTCAACAATAGGAAATTAAGTTTGTTTTACTTGAAGTTAGTGAATTGAATCCTAATGATAATGTTTTTCCGTCTTTATTAAGCTTTTGGACCAAGAAATTGAATTAATTAAATCATTTGACCATTAAATCTTGACAATTTTTTTCTTTAGATATTACTGACATATGATACACTACAGTTCTATCATGTCGCATTTAGAGAGTTTTGCAATATATATATATATATATATATATATACGCTTTTTAGAATTTTTAGAACTTTGAAACAAGTTTTTAAATAAAATATTTTTTAAAAATGTCAAGACGAGACATTGTGATACAATGCACTGCACCAACAAATCTTAAAAAAACTATCTATATTTGATGGTCAAATTTTGTTTAAGAGCTTAATTGGGTGAAAAAAATTAGGGGCTTAGATGATTTTTCCCCAGAAGTTAAGGCTTTTTTATACCCTTAATTTTTTCCCGACCCCTTAACTTTTAATTTCTGACTTTTCCCCTAGTTCTGTCGATCCATATAGGGGCAATTGCTGGCCAAAAATTTTAAAACTTCTCAATGCCTAGGGTGAGGATTAAACCTTCGACCACTGACTAAGATAAAAAAAAAAAAAAAAAAAAAAAAAAAAAAAAAAAAAACCTTTACGATCTCACCTAACCTCATGGGTGATAATAGACCACTTTAATAGCAGGACTCAAATTATTTGGCAATGGACAAATGTAAACTATGATTGAAGGGCACATCAGGAGTTTAGCGATCCATGTGAATAGTGGGGTGATCTTTTCTCTGGTGTTAGTTTCGAATAAGAAAGATGAGATATGATATAAATGTTTAAACATGAAATATTAAATTGAAAGCATCAACATATCCAAAATGAAAAGCAAGCAGTCCACCCATTCAAAGGGGTGGTACCACAGTTCCACTATCTATGGAATGTTTCTGCACTCAAATCTTACAACTCATTTAACTTCCATGTGACAAAAGAGAAAAGAAAGAAAGAAAACTCCTTTGGAATCTTTTCTAATGATTTTCATCAAAGAAAATGTGAATGTATCTATCCATAGCCATATGTATTTTGAAAGAATGGAAAATTAAAATGGAGTAGCTACTAGCTTGCGCTGATTAATTCGAACCTACTCGCATCGCATATCTAATTTTGATGGGAAAGTCTTCCTGCAGAGATTTTCTGCATATACAAAATTTCGAACTCAAAACTTACTTAAACGATACCAAACTGTTTGTCGTCAGTTTTGGTAATAGCTTTTCTAGCAACACTTCCGCTCTATTATGGAACAAGTATCAACGTTGTTTCCTTTACTACACCATCCGAAACAAGTATCACTATTGTTTCTTTTAATTTATCTTTTGAAGAATAACTCTTGTTCTGTTCCGAAATGGAATATACCACGAGCAACTGTGTTAAGAACACCTTACAGTCGAAACGTGTTTCACCAAAAACAATATTGCCACAAAATATTTTATCATAGAACAAGATTGCAAGGAATACATATACTTATGAGACATTAATGCAATAATGGATCGAAGTGAAAATAACCACATAATATGGCAGGGTTCTTGAGTTATCCCTAAACTTTTCCTTGGAATACCAAGTGCTTTCCCTTTTTCTTCAAAAAGCATAGTGAACAAGAGTCCATCTTCTATTATTATTCGGTAGGGATTTTGGACATGTGTGAGATGAGCGACTACACATGACCCAAAAAAAACCTTAAATAAGTTGAATTAAATGTTTATAGGAAAAATAAAAAATGGTTTAATAAATTACAAGAAAAAAAACTTTAAAAGAGATCATATTTTTAGGGTAAACTGCACTACATACCACTCAACTATGGCCGCAGACTCGAAAATACCCCCGAACTTTAAAAAAGTTCAAAACTAACACTGAACTTTAGTTTGTGACTCAAAATACCACTCTGCCGTAACTCTTAACACCCATGTTAAGTCAAAACGACGTCGTTTTGATGCGCTTGAAGGGATTTGAACCCAAGTCCTTCAAATATAAGCACTAAGCCTTATTCACTGAACCAATATGATATTATATAATATTTTACCAAAAATACTATATATCTTAAACTATTTGAGATTAATTCAAATTATTTTATGAAATAAATAATATTATAAATGATATTAATATATAAAAATATAAAACAATATTTTATATATTTATATATTATTAATTATATGAATATATTATTTTCAAACCCCAAAATATTCATAAAAATAATATATTTATATTATTAATAATATATAAAAAACCCCTAAACCCTAAACTATTAACCCACAAATTCCTAGGCTTCAAACTTAAGCCATGTACTTTAGAGTTTAGGTTTTAGAGTTTAAGGGTTTTTTATATATTAATGTTATGAATATGTTGAGTTTTAAAAAATATATATTTATATTATATATAATACAAAAATAATATATTTTATTTAAATTATATAAACTTATCCATTTGGTTCAACCAAATCATTTTATGAAAAAAATAATACTATAAATAATAAAAATATATTAATTACATATTTATCAATAAAAATATATTATTTTTACGGTTTTTTCTATATTATTTATAATATAAATATATTATTTTTAAAAAAAATATTCATGAAAATAATATATTTATTAAAATAATATATTTATAATATAAATAATATATAAAATATCATAAACCCTAAACCTCAAACCACAAGGTTTATGATTTGAGGTTTAGGCTTTATAGTTTAAGGTTTAGGATTTATAGTTTTTATATATTATTAATAATATAAATATATTATTTTTATGAATATTTAAAAAAAATTAAAAAAATAATATATTTATATTATAAATATTATCTAAAGAATAAAAAACACAATTTTATTTTTATATATTGATATATATATATATATATAAATAATATGTTTTATATTATTTGTATATTAATATTATTTATAGTGTTATTTATTTCATAAAATAATTTGAATTAATATCAAGTAGTTTGAGATATATAATATCTGTGGTAAAATATTATATAATTTTAAGTTGGTTTAGTGGTTAAGATTTAGCTTTTTATTTGGAGATCTTGGGTTCAAACCCCTCCAAGCACATGGTTTTAATGTTTTTCTTCCAGCAAAACGATGTTGTTTAGGGTTAAATTAGGCTTTAAAACAACCGCACAAAAAGGACGTTGTTTTGACTTAACGGAGATGTTAAGAGTTAACGACAGAGTGATATTTTTCAAGCCACCAAATAAAATTCAGTGTTAGTTTTGAACTTTTTTAAAGTTTGATGGCATTTTCAAGTCATCAGACATAGTGAAGTGGTATATGGTGTAGTTTACCTTTTTTATTAAAAAAACCTATATATCTTTAAAATTTTAAATTAAAAGATCTCATTTTAATTAAAACGTATAAGGCCTCGTGAACCTTTAAACCACACTTGTTATTAACAACAACCTGATTTCTTGATTATAATAACTCTTGTCATGGTGTTCTCTAAAAATAAACTGTTAATTATTAAATGTGTTTTATTCTCATGATTAAATATCTAACTCTGATCACATAATTGAGAATGGAAATGTGCTCTGTAACTATTCGCGTTATTTTTTTAGGAAATATTGATATGAACATAACTCTATGTTTAGATTAGGTTGTAAACATGAGTCATTATGGGCAATAAATAACGAATATAACGCAAAATGGGAAGTAGTTTTCCCTCATTTTCTTTATCCGTAAATTTTTAGCATATTTCAAGTTCGAGACTTTGTATATAAAGAAAATCATCGCTGAAAGATACACCTATCAAAGTCAAGTATGTGACGCGGGTCAATCTGAATTATTCAGAGGCTCATGGTAAAATTCTGGGGACCAGAGTAAATCTTAGGTCATTCTTTATTAGTATGAATCAAATAAAAATCTTTTTCCCTCTTTTTGATGTCTCTTTTTATGTCTTAACACTAAAAAATAAACTCAAACTTCTAACTCTAAATTCTAATATAAACCCTAAACTCTAAAAAATTACAACCTACTCCTAATTTTCTAGATCCTAATCTTAAACCATAAATTTATTTTATAAGATGAGAGCATAAACGGAGGCGCCATTTAGTGGATTAACTAATTTAATTGAAAAGTTATGTTCATACTATTTTGATTGGATTATTAATAATCACTGGAATACTATTGATTTTTCACACAAAAAATTACGGGGATTTTAGTTTTTATTTATTTTATCACTAATGAAGTTTTGAAAATAGAAAAAATAAAATAAAAAATGACCAAATGCATATAAGAAGGAGGGATAAAAATTATTTGCCCCTTTCGAATTCGATGCCCTTATATATGCCCTAACATTAAAAAAATACTAAAAGTTAAACTCTAAATCATAACCTTAAATTTTAAATCTTAAACCATACACCATATACCCTAAAAAATACACCTTACTCTAAAATTCTCTGAACTCTAATTATAAACCTTAATCTTAAACCTAAATTCTAACTTAATTTTATACGTGAAAGTATAAATAAAGGCACCTTAGGGTAAAGGATTTTCATCCCAGAGAGACTGATTTCCACACTCATATCTGGAGCGAGAAAGATCCACCATAATAACATGCATGATGATGAATGATGCATGTCATTCACCCTCAAAACATGCCCATGGCTAGTCCTTAGGCCCCGTTTCGTTTGCCACATGGCGCCGCCTAAATCCTTAACCTATCGGTTCCTTGCTTTTTAGCCCACTATAATTCATTCCTCCACCTCTAACACATCTGAAACAATATTCCCAATCTCCCCTCGCTCTACACTCCCGCCGGAAAAATGAAGGTAATAATTACACCACCATACCCATAATTTCTTACTCATTAGTATTATTTTATAAACTTAACACTTGTATTCCTTTTCTAATGCACTCCTCTGGATTTTTGTGTTTGAAAGATCTTCAACTGGGTGCACAAGGGTCATAATGTCCTCAGAGGTTTGATTTCTTAAAGTTTTCCACTTAATTCATATTCTTTTTTGGGATATTTAAGAGTGTAGCGACAAATTTTTATTGGACGTGTATCCAACCTCATGCATATATATGAGAAAACTTCCATTTTCTGCAGATGGGATGGCTCGGAACGTTAAGAAGACTGATTCCATTGCAATCGACACAAATTCGAAAGACTTACTCGAACAAGTAGCACTGTTCGACGTGCTGGATGGTTGGCGCTATGGCGTTCTAACCATAGGAACCTTCGGTTTTGATCCTTTGAAATCCTTTAGCCAGCAAAAGGACCACTCAGCCTCGAAAAGTGACGAGGAAGAGGAAGAAGAAGAACGATGCTCTAACAACGACGACGACGAGGATAATAATATTGACGAAGAAGTGAACCCACTGTTGTTCGGACATACTTTGGAGGACAATGAGGGATCTACGAAGCATGAAATCAAGTTTAGCCCTGATGTCATTATGGACGATTCTGGTAAGCTGAGAAAAAGAACTACTTTAGCAGACCTGTTCTACGAAGAATCTGACATGAAAACGAAGCCCACCCCTCATGACTCGGAGTTAAATCCTGGCAAAAAGGCTTGTGATTTTTGTACAGAAAAGGAGCCTTCTTTTGCCAACAAATTCATTCCTCAAGTTGGAAAGGGTTCACGTCCTATCAAAGTGCTAAACAAAGTGAGTTTTCCTATTCATATATGGAATTTTGTGTTAATTTCACATATATTGCCGAATTCATTTGATTGAACAAATTTTATTTGGTTATTTAGATGGTTAAGAGGATGTTGAAAAGGAAGATCCATCCGGAGCTTGAACGCAAGGATAATAAAGGGGAGGGGCAATGCATGCAAGCCCTAATCTAATCAGTTTCTCGTCATCCAGGTATAATTATATACTAAATTAGATTATACTATTTATAAATGAATAAATAAATAATGTAATTTTATGAGATGATTCACCCATGTTTCACCATTGTTGTTGCAGACGCTGCTACCGCATGACCTAATCTGCCTACAAGTTAATCTTTTCCGGGTGTTCTTGTTAAATTATTTATGTCTTTGTTTTTTTTTTAATTATGGAAATTGTTCATTGATGATGCTATTCATGTATGTAATATTTTCATTTGGTTGTACTTTGGATTTTGTGAACGTTGGTTGTTTGATTGTCCTAGCGTTGGACAGGCTTTGGTTGTTCGTGGTTTGACATCTGATTGAATGCACTTTTATTCCGAAATAAAGCAGATCAAATATCATTAATTTGTTGAAAATTTGGAGCAACAGTAGTCAGGCCGTATTTTTATAAGTGTTGCATGTGACACGTTACATGGCCTCAAAATTTGAGAGCCCCACACTTTAAAAAAATTGTTAACTCAAAAAAATATTTTTAATTTTTTCTTTTATTATCTCAAGAATTTAATTGTAATCAATTCTTTAAAAAAAACTCACCAAATTTATAGGGTTTAACGGGCAAATTTTTTATTATTTATGTCCATCCTAATTTTAATCTTCTTCAATTACTTTAGATTCAACTACTACTTAGTAATATTTATCTTCTAAAGATAAAAAAAGTTTCTACTACTACTACTTTTAATTAGTGTTTTGAATGTTGAATTTTTACTTGAGGAATTTGAAGATTTTGAAGTTTTGATAAAGCTATTGTTTCTCTTAATAGAAGATTTGAACAATACTAAGATTATGAAAAAAAATTGGGTTTTGGTTTACTTCTAATAAGTTGCAGTCACTAGGTGATGCGAGTCTAAAGTTTCATAGTGCTTATTTTGAGTCTATTCTTAAGAATAAAGGACAATTTGATATTGATAAAAATAAATTGTATTTGGAGTTGAGGTTACAGAGAGAGCTCTTGCCTGTCGAAAAAAAATGAGCAACTAGAGATTTTGAGATTTTTGAAAGGTAGTATTTTTCTTAATGCTATTATTGCACGTAGAATTTTATTGACTATTCTTGTAACAATTGCATTCGCAGAAAGAAATTTTTTCAAATTGAAGTTGTTGAGGACCTATATGCACTCTATAATGTCACAAGAAAGGCTTAATGGGTTAGCATTGATAGCGATTGAGAATGATATTTTAGAAAAAAGTTAACTATGAAGATTTGGTTGACAATGTTACTTCTAAGAGCTTCTGGATGATGGCACTTTTTAAATAAAATGTCACGATTATAGAGTTTTTTTGTGATATTGTTTTAGTTTCATATGTTTGGAATTTTTTTATTTTCTAAGAAATAATAGTAATGTAAAATTAAAATTGATTTTGATATAACAACATTTTTCAAGGACTTAATTGCAAAATGAAATAAATTTTTAAATACTCAAAAGACTCACAAAATGACAAGGATTCGAACTTTAAGTATGTATAAATTAAAAGCCAAGTATCTAAAATATTTTAAGTATTTTTTAACTTAAATTTTTGAAATTTGTTCAGGCTTATCCATACAGTCACACCCGTATCGATACGGTTTTTGGCTACTGGAAACGAGTCAAGAAAAGTGTATCGATACACTCCCTGTCGTATCGATACGATTTTAGACTCGATGTAATCCTGGATTCTAAAAACTACTTACCGTACCGATACGCTCCTTTGTGTACCGATACAAGTTGGTAAATTTTGAAAAATCTTGGCATTTAAATTTTGACTGTTGCCTTGTCAGATTATTGGAACCAAACACTTTGAAAGTTGGTTAACAGTACCGATACGCTTAACTATCGTACTGATACACTTTTTGGTTAACCAACTCTCCATATTCTAGTGAGCAAAATCGGTACTGGTACGCACTATGCTGTACCGATCCCCTATATAAAATATGGTTTCCATACCAATACGTCTCTTCAGGTATCGATACGCTATTTGTATACAACGACTCTTTCTTCTTTTGACAAGTACTGATACTGTGACGCGAGTACATGTACGGTAGGTTGCAAAACTGCATTTATGGTGGGAAAAAGAGAGGCCAACGACTGTATTGATGATGCCAAAAACCCAAACGGTTAGAATTCAATTAAGAGGTATAAAAGTAATCCATTAAAGCTACAACAACAACTATTCATCAAGTCAAGCACATTCAAGCAAAAATTCAATCCAATTTGAGCAAAATAGAGTCAAACCATTGTACCCAATTGAGTGATTTTTATTGTATTAATCTTTTGTCAATTTGGGTTGAGAGAACTTACAATTTGGGGCAAATATTATGGGTGTGCATATTTAACTGTAACCGTTAACCGGTATAACCGTTACAATTTATAGGTTAATTAACCGAACCGTTAAGGTTAAACGATTTCAGTTAACCGAACCGCTGTAAATGATGGTTAATGGTTATGGTTACGAATTTTGACAAATGGTTAATCTATAGGTTAACCGTTTTTAAATTATTTATACATACATAAATCGGTAAATGCCTTGAGTGATTTGATCATAGAGTTAACTTTCGTGGCTTGTGGTACTAACTCATTGAAGTTTAATTTACCTTATGTTTTTTTTATGTTAGTTAAACATTTGTCTTTAGAACTTTGATGATATATTTCTATGTCCTGAACTTTGATGGTGTATTGCTATGTGTTGAACATTGTTGAAACTTGAAAATAAGTACGAAGTTTTTTGTATATTGTTGTGTTAGAACTTTGTAATATGTAGGTAGCTTTTTAAATTAAGTATGAAGTTAGTGTTTAGAATCTCACTATTTTAGTTTTTTCTGAACATTTTTATATAATATTTATCGGAGAGATAGTTTCATTATTCTCAAAAGAAGAACATGTACAAAAAAGTCTAATATGTTATTGGTTAACCTATTACTGAACCGTCGGTTAACCGTGTTTTAATGGTTAATCATTAGCGGTTAAACGTTTTTTAACGGTTAGGTCACGGTTAGCAAAATTTTGATAACCGTTCTAACGATTAACCGACCGTTTAGGCTAAATAGTACGGTTAACCTACCATGAACACCCCTAGCAAATATCCTACCTTGTGAGGTTTATTTTTCATTTGCCAACAATCTTTGTATTTGAGAGAGTCTTGGTTAATCTTTGGGTAGAAAGATTAACCGGTTTGTAAGGTTTCCTCCTAATCTGAGAAAAGGGGCCGAATTTCTAGTGAAATTGGTTGAAAATCCTTATTGGGAGCTAAGGTAGTAGATGTAGAGCTTGTTCTAAGCTTGAACCACTATAAATTATTATGTCTTCAATTTCCAATCTTTCAATTTGCTCTCTTCAATTTTAAAAAGCCAATTCACCCCCGCTTGGTCATTTTCGATTCGATTGATCCACTTAACAATTGGTATCAGAGCCTAAATCTTTAAGGGACTCATATCCACAAGAGAAGATCCTAGAAGAAGATCAACCAACCTTCGAATCAAGCCATGACATCTACCTCCGGCCAAAACTTCATTGAGTTACAATCGATCACCAAGCCACCATTTTTCAATTGGGATAACTATCTCTATCAGAAAAATAGAATGAGACTCTCCATCAAGTCAAATGACTATGTCCTTTGGGATGTAGTGGAAGATGGACCAACTATTCTGATGAAAAGAGATGAAGAAGGAAGGCTAGTTCCGAAAACAAGAGCGGAAATGACCGATTAAGATCGAAGAAGGCTTCAAGGGAATGACAAGGCTCTTCACATCATCTTTTGTGCACTTGGACCCAATATGTATGCAAAGATGTCGTCTTGCACAAGTGCAAATGAAGTGTGGGACAAGCTAGAGACCACCTACGAGGGCACCAACGATTTAAAGGAGACCAAGATTGGGATCCTTAATTTGAGTTACGAGAACTTCAAGATGGAACCGGATGAGAACGTCTCTAAAATGTTTGATAGGTTATCCGTTATTGTAAATGGTCTCAAGGGCTTCGGTGAGATCATTCTCGAAGACAAGCTAGTCCGAAAGCTTTTTTATTCTCTTCACGTATCATGAGATGGGAAGAGAATCACAATCATCGAGGCCAATAATTTGAAGACTTTGAAACTCGATGGGTTGGTGGGATCTCTCCTTACTCATGAGATCATGAATCAATGAAGGAAAGAAGAAAAGAAGAGAGAAGAGAAAAGAGTGGAGAAGCAAGAGGTAAAGAAGAATAAGCAAAGAATTGCTCTCAAGGCATCTCAAAAGAAAATCAATTCTAGTAAGGATGAGTTTGAGGAATTGGCTATGATAGCCAAGAGATTCTCTCGGTTCATGAAGTCCAACCGGGGAAAAAAGTTCCAAAGAAGAAAAGACTTCAAGAACAAGAACAAAGAAGAGAAGAATGATCAACTCATTTTTTATGAGTGCAAGAAACTGAGACACATAAGATCGGAATACCCTCAACTCAAGAAGAAGGAGATCGATAAGAAGAAAAAGCACAAAGCCCACGTTGCTACTTAGAGCGATGAAGAATCATCATCCGATGAATAGGAGCACGAAGTGACTAATCTTTTCCTCATGGCCATTGATGATGATCCTAAGGTAAACCCTAACTCATCTACTTTTGATTTTACATATGATGAACTTCAAGATGCATATAATGAGTTGCAAGAGGTTTACGATGAGTTGGTAGAAAAATATAAGGAATCGGTTTTGAAAAACAAGAAAATTATTTCCAATTTGAAAATCTAAAATGATTCCCTTTCTACAACAACTCGGAACTTGAAAAGAAGATTGTGGATTTACAAGATGATTTAAAGTATTTTCAAAATGAAAATGTTGACTTGAACAATCTTCTTTCAAAAGTTCATGATGATCACCACAAAGTGGTGAATGAGCTTAAGGCTTCTCTAAACGTAGTTGAGAAAAAAGATTTTGAAAAAACAAGTTCTTCAAAACCCAACTATGTGAAGAGGAAATTTAATGGTTACAAACAAATAGGCTCTCAAAGGCATCCTAAAGGTAAAAGGGTTAGAAATGTATGGGTTCCTAAGGAACTAGTAGTTTCTAATGATATTAATGTTGTTGCTTGTTGGATTCCTAAGGGAACCAAGTACTTGGGAGCTAACTCACACGGACCCAAAATGATTTGGGTACCAAAAATCAATAACTAATCTTTGTTTGTAGGGGGTATTGCTACAAGGCTAAAGCTTCAAGTCAAAACACCTGGTACCTTGATAGTGGATGCTCAAGACACATAACCGGCGACAAGAGTAGATTCATGGAGCTAAAGCCAAAGAGTGGTGGAGTGGTGACATTTGGTGACAACTCCAAAGGCCACATTGAGGGTATGTGTTTCATTGGTAATCTCTCTTCCATTCTTATTGAAGATGTGTTATATGTCAATGGTCTAAGGCATAACTTGTTGAGCATTAGTCAATTATGTGATAAAAGGTTTTAATGTTATTTTTGATGTTAATGGTTGTAAAATTGTGAACATTAAAAAAATAAGATAATGCTCATTGGTCATCGCATAGATAACATATACATGGTGCATCTAGATGACATTCATACATCCCATGCACTTTTGGTTGCTCAAATGAAAATGATGTATGGTTATGGCATATGAAACTAGGACATGCTAGCATAAGTGTTTTAGAGAAATTGGTTTCCCAAAATCTAGTTAGAGGTTTACCTAAGCTAAAACTTCCTTAGATAAAATTTGCGATGCTTGTGCTAAGGGTAAACAAATACGAACTTCATTTAAATCTATTAATGATGTTTCAACTAGTAGGGTTTTACAATTGATCCATATGGATCTATTTGGGCCTATTAGGACAACTAGCTTGGGTGGAAAACTATATGCCTATGTTTTAATTGATGATTTCTCTAGATACACTTGGGTTCTCTTTTTAAGTACAAAATATGAGACTTTAGAAAAATTCATCACATTTTCAAAAATTACTCAAAATGACATTGGTCAAAACATTACTCATATCAGAAGTGACCATAGAATGAAATTTCAAAATATAGGTTTTGAGGATTTTGTCGCACTAATGGTATTAGCCACAATTTTTCCGCACTTCGCACTCCTCAACAAAATGAGGTAGCTGAGAGGAAAAATCATACTTTAGAAGAAATGGCTAGAACCATACTTTGTAAAAACAATTTACCTAAGTATTTTTGGGCGAAAGCCACAAACACCACTTGTTATATTATAAATCATGTAATGATTAGGTCAATTTTAAGGAAAACTCCTTATGAGATTTTAAAATCAAAGAAGCCTAACATTAGCTGTTTTCATCCTTTTGGATGCAAGTTTTTTTTAAACAATGAAAAAGATCATTTAGGTAAATTTGATGCAAAAAGTGATGAAGCTATTTTCTCAGGATATTCTTTAACTTCTAAAGCCTATCGAGTGTTTAACAAAAGAAACTTAGTTGTAGAAGAGTCTATTCATGTGATTTTCGATGATAACCTCCTTCCGATAAAAGATTCTTGTGATGATGATGATGTAGGAATATTGAAGTCAATGATGGTGGACAATCATCAAAGGTGGATGAGGTTCCAACCAAAGAAGAAGAAGTACAAAATCCTCTCATAGAATCCTTGAAGGACATAAATCTTGGTCAAAAGGAAGCGAGCTACCCAAGGGAACTCAACTATGTCAAAGATGGTGAAATTTTGGGTGATCCATCCAAGGGGGTAACCACTAAATCCTCTCTTAGATTACTTAATAATGTTGCATTCATTTCATGCATTGAGCCTAAAAATGTCAAATAAACATTAAAAGATGATTTTTGGATATTAGCCATGCAAGAAGAACTTAATCAATTTGAGATGAGTAAATTTTGGACATTAGTTGATAGGCCTAGTAATAAGTCTACTATAGGAACTAAATGGGATTTTAGAAACAAAATAGATGAGAGTGGTAACATAGTGAGGAACAAGGCTAGACTTGTTGCTCAAGGTTATACTCCAGAAGAGAGAATCAATTTTGATGAAACCTATGCACCCGTAGCTAGAATGGAAGCAATTAAGATGCTTCTTGCATTTGCATGTTATCGTCAATTCAAGCCTTTTCAAATGAATATTAAAAGTACATTTTTAAATGGTTTTATTAATGAAGAAGTGTATGTTGAACAACCACCTAGGTTTGAAGATCCATTTTATCCAAACCATGTTTTTAAATTAACTAAAGCTTTATATGGTTTGAAACAAGCTCCTGGAGCTTGGTATAAAAGGCTTTCAAACTTTTTGGTTGAAAAAAGTTTTGAAAAAGGCAAGGTGGATACTACACTTTTCATTAAAAGAAATGACAATGACATATTAGTAGTACAAATTTATGTTGATATAACCTTTGGTTCTACTAATGAGTTTTATTACCAAGAATTTTCTAAGTTAATGCAAGGTGAGTTTGAGATGAGCATGATGGGGGAGCTCTCATTCTTCTTGGGGCTTCAAATCAAGCAAAGGATGGATGACATCTTCATCAATCAAGCTAAGTACATCAAGGATATGCTCAAGAAGTTTAGCTTGGAGAATGTGAAGCCTCAAGCCACTCCAATGAGCTCATCAATTAAGATTGACAAAGATGAAGGAGGTAAGTGTGTTGATTCTAAGCTTTATCGTTCAATGATTAGCTCTTTGCTTTACCTTACCGCAAGTAGACCCGATATCATGTTTAATGTTTGCTTGTGTGCTATGTTTCAAGCTAGCCCTAGAGAATCACACCTTGTAGCCATTAAGAGAATCTTTAGACACCTTAGAGACACACCTTGTTTAGGCCTTTGGTATCCAATTTGAGCAAAATAGAGTCAAACTCTTGTACCCAATTGAGTGCTTTTTATTGTATTCATCTTTTATCAATTTGAGTTGAGAGAACTTGTAATTTGGGGCAAATATCCTACCTTGTGAGGTTTATTTTTCATTTGCCAACAACAATCTTTGTATTTGAGAGAGTCTTGGTTAATCTTTGGGTAGAAAGATTAACCGGTTTGTAAGGTTTCCTCCTAATCCAAGAAAAGGGGACGAATTTCTAGTGAAATTGGTTGAAAATCCTTAGTGGGAGCTAAGGTAGTGGATGTAGAGTTTGTTCTAAGCTTGAACCACTATAAATTGCCTTGTCTTCAATTTCAAATCTTTCAATTTGCTCCCTTCAATTTTAAAAAGCCAATTCACCCCCTCTTGGCCATTTTCGATTCGATTGATCCACTTAACAGGTAATATGATAAATTTTAATATTTTATAATTTTATCTTATTATAAAATATTTTAAAGGCTTCGTTTTAAAAAGTATCACAGAACTCGCACATCTGTTGGTCGGGCCTGACAGTAGGCGTGGTTATTCCATAGCATTTAAAACAAACAAAAAAAACTTTTATCTCATTACTTATGGATGTCAAGTTTAGTTTAAAATTGACCCAAAATTTCCTTTTCCAGTCTATTGGGATTGAGGAGAGAATCAAGAATTACAAGCCCAAGCTTGTTGTCAACGGTGACTATGTCAAGATTTATTTTTTTTCATACAAGAATCTCCTCCGATGATTTTGAAATCATGTTTTGAATTTATAAATAATAGTTAATTGTGTCACACACATCTCCAAATTATGATCTTCATTTTATATTGATCAATAAATTTTTAAATATTTTAATTTCATCTTCAAACTATGATTCTCATTCTAAATTAGTCCTCAAACTTTTGAATGTTCCAGTTTCATCCCCAAACTATGATCCTCATTCTAAATTGGTTCCAAACTTTTGAACGTTCCAATTTCTTCCTCAAATTATTGTTTATGTCGCATCATATTATTACCTAATACACATAAGTGTTTACATGGCAATTGATATTTTTTATAAATATTTTACTAACATGGGATATGATTAGCATATACTAATAATTTGAAGATGAAATTGGAACACTTAAAAGTTTGAGGACTAAATTAGAATGAGAGTAATAGTTTGATGATGAAATTGGAATGTTTAAAAGTTTGGGAACCATTTTGGAACAAGGGTCATATTTTCATGATGAAATTGAGACACTTAAAAGTTTGCCAATTTAGAATGAG
This sequence comes from Hibiscus trionum, assembly GCA_030270665.1. Classification (NCBI taxonomy): domain Eukaryota; kingdom Viridiplantae; phylum Streptophyta; class Magnoliopsida; order Malvales; family Malvaceae; genus Hibiscus; species Hibiscus trionum. Next base: position 5,013,901 of record BSYR01000012.1, read on the forward strand.
AGTTGTAGTTTGAGGATGTGGGGTGCAATTAACTCTATAAATAAATATATATTATTTTGACAAATTTTAATTATAATTTTAATCCTACCTCTAAGAGAGAGAAATGTGGCACTTTAAGGGAAAGAATGGGAGGCTCCTAGTGGGTACATATATAGGGCTAGACACGTTCAAGGACATGTTATTTTAGGGATGGCCATGGGTCGGGGTTTTGGTCAATTCGTACCCGACCTAAAAATTTAACACATCCATCCATACCCGACCCAATATTTTTATTATGTTCCACCTGACCCGAACCCAACTCGACTCGACTCGATATAAATAAAAAATTACTAATTTTTATTAGTATTGGATAAAAATAAGCAGCTAATTGTAAAAATACAAATAGAGACAGAGTATTATAATAATTATTCTATTTTTATTAGAAAAAATAAGGAGATAATTGAAATATATATAAAGAGAGGAGCATTATAGCAATTATACCTAAATATTTATAATAAAATTAAATCATTATCCCGGGTCGGGTCGGGTATTTTTCACCTTAAACCTAAACTCGACCCGACCTCATCCTAAAAAATTAAATCCAAACCCAACCCGAACCAAAAATTTTCTTTAAAAAGCTCGACCCTATAGAATCAAATTAGGTCAAAACCCATTGAGTATGGGTCAAATGGCCATCCCTAGGTTATTTGTCGAAGCTCGAAGACCCGTCTAATATTTAGGAGGATTTGGACAAAATATTAGGTTTGGAAAATAGACTTAGGACAAAATTAGACCTGTTTAAATTATAACAAGGCTAGACTCCAACATCCAAAGCTTAACACGACCCGACCCATTTTGTAAGTTTATAATATAACATGTTATATTGTATTATATTATTTTTGGCTTGAGGGTATAAGAAGTTCAAAGTAAAAATAAATAAATTTAATGAAAGAGAATTTATATAAAATATTAGATATTTAAATTAATAATAATAATAATAATAATAATATAATAATAATAATAATAATAATAATAATAATAATAATAATGACAAATGAATTTAAATATGAATTTAAACCTAATTAGTTTAAACCTAATAATAATAATGCCAAAATATCTTTAAGATTAACCTAATTATCTGAATTATCTGAATTTATATCTAAAGTCAAATTCAAGTACTAAATCAGACAAAAAAACCTAATTACCAAATTAAACCTTAAAGTTAAAGTCAAGCACCCGAGACATATATTAGTGTAAACTGACAAATGAATGAATAAATAGTTTTTTTACATTTACAAAAGGCTTAAATGAAAAAACAACTCCTAAACTATACATTTTGTTTGTTTTTAGCCCTTAAACTATTCTTGGTCAAAATAAGTACCCAAACTATTATTTTGGTCACTTTAAGTCCAATAATTATCTAAGTTTTAAAAAATTATTTCGATCACTTAGATTTTGACACATCACAAAGATTTTTTGACCAATAGATCATTTAAGAACTAAAAGCAAAAAATGGTATAATTTAAGTACTTGTTTTGACCAAAAAATAATTTAGGGGCTAAAAGCAAACAAATGACTTAGTTTAAAGGTTGATTTTTCATTTAAGCCTTTATATAAATACATATATACCTGTCCATCTTCCAAAGTTGCATTCAAATTAGGATGAGTCTGTCACGCTCGACGAGCACTGATGAGCACCACTAACGACGAGTACCGATGAGCATTATTAATTTAATTTATAAAGATTTAAAATCTAAAAGACTCAACGTATAATTATAAATTATTTAAAAATTAAAAGGTAAATTAATTAAAATATATTATTTTATTTTTAATTATCTTTTAAACATAGATCAAAATACCCATCTACCTTTAAATTACAAAACTTTAATTTTTGTTCATTTGAAATTTAATCCACCGACGCCGCTGCCCTAGTGAAAACTTGACTCAAACAATAGTTGAACCGAATCAAATGCAATTTGAGCTTTTTATTATTTAATTAGTTGAACCGAATCAAATGCATTTAACCGTATCAAACTTGATTCATGGAAACTTGACTCCAACAATTAGCTTTTAATCGTCTGCCCGATTTGTGAAGCATTAAAACTTGTTCGAACCACTGACTGTTTGCAGGAGGCAGCGAATGCGACAGTAGCGGCGGCTTAAATTTTAAATGAAAAAAAAATTAGAATTTTGTAATTTAGGGGTAGATAGGTATTTTGATCTATGTTTAAAAGAAAATTAAAAATAAAATAATATATTTTAATTAATTTACCTTTTGATTTTTAAATAATTTATAATTATACGTTGAGTCTTTTAGGTTTTAAATCTTTGTAATTTAAATTAACAGTGCTCATTGGTGCTTGTTGTTAGTAGTGTTCATCGGTGCTCGTCGAGCGCTATAGAATTTTCATTCAAATTATATTTCAATTTTGTTAAAAATCGATTTCATCTCAATTGTACATATTATTCCTTTATATTATTATTTGTTGTCAAATTTATTATTGATTAGATTTTTTTTAATTGATAAAGGGTAAAAAACAATATTTTGAGAAACAATTTCCTTATTTTGGAAATTTATTTGAATTATTGTTGGAAATTTAATATACCACAAACACGATACTTAGAAGATAAAGATAAATTTTGACAAATTCATTATTTTTTGAATGGCCTAAAAGTGATTATAAGATAGTATTTGTTCATACATATTCTTAATTTTTTGACAATTCACATATACCTTGTAAACAAAACGATTTGAACATATGTCTCCTACAATAAACATTATCCGCTTTTTCACTGAAACATTTGTTGGATTCACAAATTCATCATCTTGAAAACCAAAATCTCAATTTATCAAAATTCATTTTTTTACAAAGACTAAGGGCCTGTTTTTGGTTGCGTTTCGCAACCAAAAATCACTTTTTTAAGTGCTTTTAGTTAAAACATGCTGTTTTTGGTTGCTTTTAAAACTAGCTTTTCCACCCAAACCAAGAAGCTGGATTTTATAGCTTCTTGGGTGGAAAAGCTAGTTTGAAAATAAAATTACTTTTTTACCCTTATTATTTAATTATAATTTATTGTTAAAATAATGTTTATGCATACATAATTGTAAAATAATATATATTTTATAATATTTATATTGAGAATAAAATTGTTTTATTTGTACTTTATTTTATATTTATTATTAATGTGTAAGTGGTATGTCTGTATATAATCTAGAATGTAATTTATATTTTCAAATTAAATTTTATAAAAAAATATTTTTTTATTATAATTGAAATTGATTTATTTCATAAATCATAACATTAATTAAATTGAACAATCACTCAAATTTACTTTTACTTTTTAATATCATGTCTAAAATAGACTTTTATCTCATGAAAATCACTTTTTGACTTCAATTACAAACACTAACCAGTTTTTCAAAACTACTTTTCAACAGCTAGTTTGAAAATCACTTTTTTCACCACACTTTTTAAAATCAACCACAAACTAAGCCTAAAGCTGCCAACAATGAATTCAAAATTACAATAGTTGATGTAATCTGCGTTCAAACCACCTTATGTCGCGAGGACATGTCTTTTCTTCTATTGCCTATACTTCATTGTATCAAGGTTCCATCGGAGCAACAATTATTCGCGTTAATCTTTGTCAAAAACACCGAGAATTAGAATGAATATATATATATATATTATATGGAAAATTCTACAACGAGCGTCAACATCGATGAACACCGTTGAACACTATTAAATTAATCAATAAAGATTAAAAATTTTAAGGACTCAACATACAGTTATAAATTATTTAAAATAAAATTTTAATTATATTATATTTTATATATATCATATTTTTAATCAACTTTTAAATAAATGGATCAAATACTAACCATAGTCAATTCTTAAATTAAAAAACCTAAATATTTTCCCCAAAATTAAAACCCTAATTCTCAAATTAAAATCCAAATTTCTAAATTAAAACCCTAAATTATATCCCGCCTTCTCCACACAATCACCTCTCCAAACCAGATCGAATTACACAAATAGAAGACCGACGTGGAACTTAAAAAGGGAATCCACAACTTTAAGTTGCCAATCAAAACAAATCTCTAGCAGAAATCGTGAACAAGGGTTGGGAAATTTGGGGAGAAAAGTTAGGGATTTTTGTTTTCGTAATATGGGGAATTTAGGGATTAATTTAAGGAAAAAGATTTAGGGTTTTTTATTTAGAAATCGACTATGGTTAGAATTTGATCTAATTATTTAAAAAATTAAAAAAATATATAATACATATGGAAAATAATTTAATTAAAATTTTATTTTAAATAATTTATAATTTTATGTTGAGTCCTTGAGTTTTTTAATCTTTATTAATCAATTTAATGGTGTTTCAGCGGTGTTAAACACACATGGTAGACTCATCCATATATATATATATAATCATTTGGAACTATCAACTTGTATTTACTCGAAAGATGGATGATGAGTTTAATTCAATTAACATTACTCTAGATGGAATATACACAATGCCGTGAATTGAATAGGTTTAAGTGTTGATCTCCATCATTACCATAAAAGAACATTGAGATTCATGAATCCTGTCTGTCATTTATATCTGTTTTCAGGATCAAGTATTGGTTAATTATTACCTGTTTGATTTGATTTAATTTGTTTGTATATATTTGCATGGAGTTGTTGTTTTGGGAACTTTGTGTGGGGTTAGTTAGGCATGGTTTTATCGTTTTATTTTAGCTGTACCAAAATATCTTTTTACTGTTTAATTCTCATTCAAGTTTCAACCGGAAACATGTATGTCGACATTATTCAACTAGGTTTTCTTCACATCGAACCATCACTTGCTTTGAGCCCACTTGCATTAGGCAGCACGCCAGCACCTATATTTACTATATTACAAATTCAATCGTTCACTTCACAGCCAAATAAATATGCGGCAACGTCTTAAGGTGATTATAAGATAGTATATGTTTATATATCTTAACCGTTTGACAATACACAAATATTTTACAGATAGGGACGGAGCTAGGATCAAACATTGAGAGAGGCAAAGATCTATTAAGCCTTTAAATCTAAAAATTAGGAGGGACAAAAGACCTTATTTGACTACTATTTAAAGTAAAAAGGACCTCAAATGATATTATACCAAAAAAATTGGGAGGGGTCAAACTATACATACTTCCGTCCCTGCTTACAGATAAAGTAATTTGAACTCGAATCTTCTAAAATAAACAACATTCTCTTTTTCACTGAAACCACTCATTAAATTTATATGATAGATTGTATTCAAAAAGGTATTATTTGTAATTTAAACATTGTATAAGAAAATATAAGAAATTTAGGGTGCGTTTGGTTCTAGAGAATGGAGTCCGTTTTCATTTTCTTAGAAAATAGAAAACGTTGAAGAAAACGCGTTTTGTTGTGAAAATAGAAAATAATTTTTAGAAAATGAAAACAAAAATAAGTGCAAATTTGAAAACATAAAAAGATGTTTTCATTGAAAATTTTTAGAAAAATGGAAAATATGAAAATAAAGGTTTTTAAATTTTAACCCGGGTTCGAATCCTTCTAATGTCATTTTTAAAAAACTTTAGTTTATTTTCATATTTTGTTTATCTATTATTATTATATTTTATAACTATATTTTATTTCAATTATTTAATAATTATTTTTTCATTTCTATTTTGAAAAGCTATATACCAAATACATTCTCACTATTTTCATTTTTGAAAATAACTTTTCATTTTTATTAACCAAACATGTTTTTTTTAATTTTTAGAAAACTAAAAATAAAAACTATTTTTTAAAAATGAAAAAAAAAACAAAAACAAAAACAAAAAATATTTTCTACAACCAAACGGAGCCTTATATTCGCACGTGAAATTCAATTGCCGAGAATACGCTTATACATATAAACCATAAAAATCGCCTCTGAGACAGGTGGGTACTGTGTATCCCATAGAGGAGGAGTTTGTCAACAACTAGTAGGTTTGACATAATTTGATGATCGTACAATTGATCCCAAAAATCTAGCAGGAATTTGGGGAAGTGATTTAATTTGACGGTCCATTTGGGTTTGCTGTGCCCTGTATTTAGGACTTCTTATCATAAAACAAGGTACAAAGGCCTTGGTCCAAAACAGATCAAAAGGGTTTGTATTTAGGATAATAGTCCAATTGTCCTACCCACCCTAATTTATGATGATTATCACATACCAGCTGGACTAGACTCGGTAGGTGTTGAGCTACTCTAGGAATAGCAACGGGTGAGACGGGTTAGGTTTTTGGCAATTTTTAAAGAATAATCTCTTTTAAATTATTATTTGGGAAAATGGCTCCCAAAAAATATTATTTGGCAAAATGATCCTCAAACTTGCCACGTCGGTGAACCTCGCGTTGTGTAGGACGCGAGGTTTGATATCGCGTTCTACAGGACGCGAGGTCGTGAGGTTTTTAAAAGATGAATGCACGTTAACACAAACAACAAGGCCAGGTAGACTAAAATCGCGTTGTGCAGAACGCGATATCAAACCTCGCGTCTTACACAACGCGAGGTTCACCGACGTGGCAAGTTTGGGGGTCATTTTGCCAAATAATATTTTTTGGGAGCCATTTTCTCAAATAATAATTTAAAAGGATAATTCATTCAAATTTGCCTAGGTTTTTTAGCTGACCCAAAAATTTAAAATTTTGACCTGATTTGAACTGAGTTGTATATATCTTTATTTTCAACCTGACCCGATATAATAAAAGTATAACCCGACCCTGACTCGATCTTGAAATTTTAATAAAAAATTCGATTAAATTCGACCCAACTAGAAGGAAATTAATAAAAAATATTAAATATAATATATAAAAATATAATAAATATAAATATATATTTATAAATAAACCAGGTCGGGGTGGGTCGGGAAATTTCGACACTAAACTTGAACCCGACTCGAGCCAAACTTTTTTAAAATCCCACCCTATTGTATCCGGTCGGGTCGGAACTAGCCGGTTTCGAGTTTTTTTGCCATCCCTAAGCTACTCGTTTAAGTTGGATGGTCTATCTAAAATTTGAGAGAATTTAAATAAAAAAAACTCAAAAAATAAGGTTGATTAAAAATGTAAGAACATTTAAAATATGAGGAGAAGACGGTATCAACCGAGAGCTTTTAATCATCTACTTTAGAGGTTGTTGAGATATTACAAATAAATATTATTGAGTGCATTGAGAATAAGTTTGTGCTAATTATTTATAAATATGAGGAGGTTTGTATAAAATTTGAGACTCATTTTTAGGATAGACCGAGTTTGGTCAAGTATGTACTTTTAAGTATATAAAAAAGAGATTTTCTAATTTATTAACTATCGATTAGTCTATTGGGACGAGACGTTAGGTTTTTAAGTAAGATCAAAAGTTTAAATATTAAAGTCATGAATGAAATAAACTAAATTAAAAGAATCATGTATAATAGTAAACCTCTGTAATACTTGATTTGAATTAGTCGATCAATTGAGATATTAAGGGTAATAGTAGTAGAATAGATAAGCAAGTTGTTCAACAAATCAAGTGGAATCCCCAAATTAGTAAATCTTTAACTCCCATGTCCCATCGCCATACCCAAAGCTATTGAGAGTGGAACTTGGCAGCATATGAAAGGGCATTGAATCCAATAATCTTTATGGGTTTTAAAGTCACATTTGGGTTAGTCCTTAACTGTTCCACTAACATATACAATATGTATGCAAATTGTTAATATTAAAATGTGGAGAATGGGTTCTTCCTCTCCACTCATTTGTTGCTTGCGTTAGGTAATATACCCCTAGTGGCATAAAATGATTAGAGAATTATATAAAAGAAATAAGTGGAAACAAAGCAATAATCCAAACCAGGTAAAATATAATTTTCAAAGTTATAATAATATAACATGGTTAGAAGTTGATTGGCAATGAAATATTCTTCAATCTTGATTGCCAAGTTGATGCTTTGTTTCAAGTATTGACTTACAACTGAGTTTGGTGCAAATTTTATGCTTTAATTAAAAGATTTTTTACCCTGGAAAGTCCATACACTTTTGCTGTGGTTCAAGGGACCTCACCTTGCCTTTATCACTTGCAAATAAATTAATTAGATTTTGGGATTTACGAATATTGCTCCTCCAACTTGCAATTTGTTTCCAATGTTTTAAGATTGCAAAATTCATATCTTTATTTTTTTTCTTTTGTGCTAAGCATGTTAAAAGTTATTAATAAAAATGAATCTCTCGTAGCAACACAGAGGCGAATGCTAGTAAGACTCAAGTGCGGCCTTGACCCCCAAAATTCAGAATAATTCACATTTGACTCCTTCAAAAAATTTAAAATTCTCATTAAATTTTTATTTCTTTAAATATTTTTAATTAAATTCCTTTTAATTTTTTGAAAATTTCTGTTTAAATATCAAAAAAATTTAAAAATTTTAGTTTAGACTTCTAAAACTTTCGAAAATTTTAAATTGGCCCCTTTAATTTATTTTACCAAGATCCGGCCCTATCGTCAAGAGAGCATGGAAAAATAAAATTAATACTCAAAATAGTAATTATTCAAAGTAGAAATATACAATTCAAAGCAAGTATATCCTAATTGAGAATTTATTTCTTCCATATTTGAATTCTAAAGTCAGCTTAAATCATACACCTTAAATCTATGCCTGCATTGATTTTCAATGGCGTGCAAATTGATATTAAATATTGATAGAGGTTATAGATGATGTGTAGTTTGATTCTCGATTCACTAATGTTAATGTTCAAATATTTCCTTTCGTTATGTTTTTCAATATATATAGAGGGCCGTCTCATATATTATCGGGGCCATGTGCAAAAACACAAAAATAGATTCCTATAGATCAAAAGTACATCTCATTACTTTGAATAATTAATTTAATATTTCACTAATAAATCATAGAAACATGATTAAACTTTGATAAATACATTATTTTCATTGTATTATTAAAAAAATTGAAAGTGTTGAATTGTGGGTAATTGGGTATGATATGGAGCTTGATTTTTAACAATAAATACAAAAGGATTGAAGAATATTATATCATTTTTTTCATCGTTAGATTAGAGAAAAATAAAAAGAGAATTAAATTATAGAAAAAATAATCTTGAGATTTGAGAAAGAGAATTAAATTTGAGAAAGAAAATTATTTTTATTGTTTTTTTGTTTACCCACCAGTATCAAACCCAATTGCTGACTAGTCTAGATCGGGTAATGTAGAGACCATTAAGGGGACGATCTTCTCAACTCAATTTGCTCTATTCACAATGTTAAGGTTTGAACTTTTGACCTTGCTTCAGGAATCTAGTGCCTCATCTCACTAGACCAATTGGTTGTTGGTAATTATTTTTTATGGTTAAATTAATTTATTTAATAAATTAAAAATAAATTTTAAAATAAAAATAATTATTTTTAGGTGCCCTAGACTAATTGGGGCCCTGAGCAGTCGCTCATTATGCTCCTCCTATCAATCGACCCTATATATAAAAGATCCAGTTACATAATGAAATTTTTTTCAATTTATACATGTTCTTTTCATGGAAAGTAATAAACAATATATATATACATATATATATATATCACTCACAATATATTAAAAATCCTCACATCTCTCTTTCTTATAAGTTTCTGTCACTCAATTTTGTTTTTTGGGATAATTGTTTATATTATTACCTAAGAAGAAGGAAATCATTGTTACGATCAAACCAGTCTATACAACAAATCTATACCAGTATATCCCAACTAGTACAAAATAGTACATTAACTAAATCAGTCTTATTTAACAATTTACTCCCAATCTAGCATGAACGATGATTTTAATAGCCGGTAAAATTATCTATATTTGATCCCCAAAAGTTTGAAAAATCTTTTTGTTTCGTTCCTTCTAAACAAAGTAGATATATGCACTCTAAGCAAGCTTGAGAATAGTAACAATAAGGGACTTACCCTTCAAGTGACAAATCGTCCATTCGAACTCTTCCTTCCAGTTACCAACTTCTCTTGTTAAACCACAGAGAGCTAAAACATCCCTCTAGATCGCCTTTATCCTAAAACAAGTGAAGAACAAATGGTCTCTGGACTCCTCACCAGCTTCATAGACACCACAACCCCTTTCAACATCCACTCCCCACTTGGATAATCTATCCATAGTAGGAAGCCTCCCTTATATGGTTATCCAAGCAATTAAAGCATGCATAGGGATATGGAAAGCGGTCCAGATCAGTTTGTGCCAACTTACCTTGTCTCTACTCTCCCTTATATCATCCCAAATGCGAACTGTAGGCAAAGAGGTGCCCCCTACCACAAGTCTCCTATATTTCCCTTCAAATTGATCCCTAAGCTTCAAGAGCCTCTTCCAAAACCAACTCAAAAAATTTCATCTGAATATGCCAAAAACTCACACCCTTAAGAATATAAGCTTGAGCCCAGGAAATCTAGAAAGACCCTTACCCAACAAGGATATTACGAATGACCTGCAACATACAAGTATCGTTCCATCTCATCACCTCCCTCAAGTCAAGCCCTTACTCAGACTTGTAAGCACAAATCACAGTTGTAGGGCGTGTAGGTGTTCCCCTTTTTGTAAGAGCGCAAGTGCACACTCCTGCCAAGTTATAGTATAAAAGATGTCGAATCTCACGAGGATTGGACAATGATCTTCGGTTGTTGGTTTTCTTGCATAAGAAGCAAGTAGTTTAGTTTTATGTTTAAGGAAGCGAAGAGAAAACAAGTTTGTAAAGGAAATAATCAGATTTGAGAAGTGGGTCCGGTTATGTTGTGTTGTAGTGAGAAACAGAATTGAATAGGATGGAGTGCTTCGTGCTGCTAGCCTTCGCTGCCTCGGCGGGTGATGGCAGGTTGCTGCCCTGACGCTCTCGCTGCCCTGGCAGGAGGAATGGTGGGAAGTCTCGGCGGAAAAAACGGCAGATCTTCCAAAGTTCAGCGGAACGTTCTGATGTGATTCTGCTTATGTCTAAGTCAGAATCCTGTCGTCGTCCTCTGTAGATAATACCTGTCGGCGTGAATCTTGTAGTGAACAACAACGCTTTGGTTGTTCTCTTTTATCCGCTTTAAACCCTAAACCTGTGTCTAGGCCAAGTTGATCGCACCGTCTATAGATGAAATCGTGTCTATCTCTTTCGTGAGTTCGACTCTCTCGATACCGAACAAATAGATTGCTTCGAATAAACTCTCGAATTACTCAAAACAGTGAAGAACATAAGATAGACAAACCTTGAAGATTTTATTAAAGAAAAGCACTCGAAAATCCTAACAATAGTTCCCACTACTTTACAACACACCCAAAACCCAAGAGAAAGCTTAGAACATGTCGGCTTCTCAAACTCTCTCTAATCTACTGTTAATGATCAATTACAAGCCCTTAGGTGTTTATTTATAGGGAAAGTCTAGGTAATTCTACTTGGGGAAGAAGTAGGAGAAGGCTAGGGTAACTCCTACTTGGAGAAGAAGTAAGGTTGAAATACATTAAATAAAAACTATCTTTTCGGGCTTAAATCTCCCTTCCTTGAAATTCTCCTATTTTCATGGGATTTGCCTTTGACTTTCCTCTGGCCTTTTCATGGTCTTCCCGTGGTCCGATTGGCATGCAAATGGTCTCTAAAAATCAGGCTTTTCTTGCTCTTCAAAACATGTACCACTTTGCATATTTCTGCCACTGTCGTATCTAGAAGGTTGCCGCCGGGGCGGGTTTTTCAGTCTGGTTTTGCTTCCTTGGTTCTGCTTCCCTCAGTAGAAGCTGGCTTAGATCTGGACCATCCGGAGATGATTCTGCACCGTTTCCATCATGTTCCTTCACTATGCACGTTGTGGCAGTGCCTACCCGGGCAGCATCACTGGCGGCATCACTGCTATGTTAGTGAGTAAATCTGCACAAGCATCAAAGTGCATCAAAACAGTATCTTTTCCACCAAATAACACAAATATAGAGATCAAGCAGCTTAAGACGTGAAATTCAGTTTTTTATGCAAAAAGGGCTACAATATAACTTGAATTGGTGTAGGTTTAGCAATAATTGTCATAGAAAAAAATGGTGAAAATATAGAACTTTTAGACACTCATCAGCAGCCCAGCTAATACAAGCACCAGTGGCTACAGAATCAAACCCCACTCACTTTTGTTGTCTTACCAAGCATTGAAGGAAATTTATTTCTACATCAACTCTGGTCGGGGTAGATTTTTAAAATTTTAAAAATAAAATCAGTTGAAGCACATTCCTAACAGGCTTGCAATTGCAAATACTTTATTTCCTGGGAATTTTCTATATCATTACAATTATACATATGATACTAAATAATAATAATAATTGTGAATAGAATCATCTAGGAACAAAGGAGGGAAAATACGCAGTTATACTAGGATATGATGGTGATGAACGATGACAATAAAACAATGAAGAAGGTGATTGCAAACAAAGAATGAAAACAAAAAAACCAAAATTTACGTGAAAAATTCAAAAAGAAAAAAACCATGGGCAGAGATGAGATATTTTACTATGACAATGAAGAAAGGATTACAATTAGTTTGAGTCTCAATGCTTTGTAGAGTTCTTGATCTACATATTGCATCTTGTATTACGTTTGTTGTGTGTAAAACCTTAATTCGTAGTATCTATTTAAAGGGATGAGTTGTTTGTTTACATTAGAAAATTGCATAGAAAATAATTCTACTCGATTCATACATTTAATTAATGTAAAGAAAACAAGATCTACTAAAATTAAAATTCATACTTTAAATAAAATCTTACAAAAATTTGGGTCACAACTTTAACAAATCTCCACTTGTTTCATTTATGTGTTTGATTCATGTTGGTCTTGATTGGATGACTCTTTTAAGTAGTGGATGTAAGCTTTGGTTAGAAAGTTGAACCACTCTAAATTCTTGTGTTAATTTTTCTATCTTTTTGCTTCCACCACCATCACCCAAGAAACCAGTTCTCCACCACTTGACAAGCATGTCGGTTGAAGAATTCAACCCAACAATTGGTATCAGAATGAGGCTCAATCGTGAAAGATTAACATCCTATTGAGGCGATCCCGGTAAGCTCAATCAACTATTCAATCAACCGGTGTTCATAGCACAATCAATCGATAAGTCGCTATTCTTCAACGGCAAATATTATGCCTATTGGAAGAATATGATGATGTTCTTCATCAAGGCCAAAGACTACCGAATTTCGGATATTGTTGAAGAAAGATCGTTTGTGCCTCAACGAAAAAGGCAAGATTGGAGTGCGGGTGACAAGAATAAGATAGTGCTAAACTCAAAGGCTTTGCACATTCCATTTTGTGCATTGAAACTGGAGGAGTATGCCAAAGTCTCTTCTTGTGAGAGTGTCAAGCAGGTTTGGGACAAGCTTGAAGTGATCCATGAAGGTACAATTGAGGTGAATGAGACAAAGATTGGTCTACTCAACCTCAACTACGAAAACTTCAAGTTGAGCCCAGGATAAGACATCAAGAGTATGTTCGACCGTTTCTCCATGATCTTCAACGAGCTAAAAGGATTTGGAGAGGAGATTTCGGAAGACAAACTCGTTCAGAAGTTGATTTATTCACTTTCTGAATCATGGGAATCAAAGAAGACGACAATCATTGAAGCTAAAAACTTGAAAGAGCTTAAGCTTGATGAGCTCATCGGGTCTTTACTTACCTATGAATTGATGTCTCAACCCTTGAGAAGAGAGAACAAGAAGAAGATCAGAGAGAAAGGAATTGAAGATCTAAACATTGTTGCTCTTAAATCCTGCACAAGTCATCTAGAAGATTCAAGTGAGGAGGAAAGTGAAGAAGAAAAGATGGTCTATCTCTTTAAGAAGTTCACTTGGTTCATGAAGAATGAAATGGAAAAATCTTCAAGACATAAATCGAAGAAGAAGAAGAAGAAATATTCCCTAAAGAGTGTTGAATGCAAGAAGCAAGGACACACCAAATACGATTGCCTTCGCTTCAACAAAAAATGGATCATCTTCAAAGAACGCATACATGGCAACATGGAGTGATGAAGAAGACTCCACCGTAGAGGTGGCAATCGGGTCATTCGGTTCGGGTTCGGTTTGGGTCGTTTCGGTTCGGGTCATTTTAGGTCTATCTAGAATCGGTTTAGATTCGGTTCGGGTCGGTTCGGTTCGGGTTCGGGTCTAATTCGGGTCTGTGATGAGTCGGATTCGGTTTGGGTATTGGATCGGGTCAAAATCGGATCGGTTGTTTTCGGGTCGGGTCAATGTCGGATCGGTCGCTTTCGGTTCTGGTCAAAATTGGGTCGTTCGGGTCGCTTTCGGATCGGGTCGATTTCGGGTCGGGTCAACATTTAAATTTTCGGGTCAATTCGATTTGAGTTGGGTTAAAGGTTTGAGGTTTAGTATTTATGGTTTAGTTTAGAGTTATTGGTGTATGAGATTAATTCTGATTCAACTTGTTAATCTATGTATTTGAATTTGATTAAATATTTAAATCAAAGCTTCATGTATCCATATCAAAATTTTTGTATAATTATATTAAATCAAAGTTTATTATATGTAATAATAATAATAATAATAATGTCTGAAATGAATTAATTTATTAAACTTAGGATCTAATTGAGCTAACTAAAATCTAAAAGCACAAATCACGGACATAATTACAATAATTCTAAAACTAAATGAAATTTCAATTAAATTAATCTAAATTGAAACTCAATTAAATTAAGAAAAAGAGAAAGACAATTGGTAAAAATAGAGAGGGAAAAGACAAAATTTTGGAGGGAAATAAGCCACCAATTTTTTAAGTTAGATTGAAAAAAAAAAGACAATTGAAAAAAATAAAGAGAGAAAAGACAAAATTTTGGAGAGAAATAAGCCACCAATTTTTTAAGCTAGAGATTAATTACTTTTTAGGTCATGTTGCATTTAAAATGTTACATTTTAGTCAACATTAAGTTTTAGTTTAATTTAATTTAGTCACAAGTATCCCCACGGTTTAGACTTCGGATATAGAAATCCTCTCCCCGTAGTGATATTTAAAAATTAGTTTAATTAATTAATATTGAAACGTAAAATAACATAAAATGTTATTATACCACAACTTTAACAAGAGGAACGATCTCTTCCATGGTATAGTATAAAAAGATAATAAAACATACTTCATTTTATTATTTATTATATTGTTAAAAATAGATATTCAGGTTAAAATCGGGTCGATATTCGGTTCAGCTTTCGGTTCGGATAGCATTCGGTTCGGGTCAAATCGGTTCGGGTCCATTTCGGTTCAACAAAAAATTTCGGTTCGGTTTCGGTTCGGTTCGGTTTATTTCGGGTTTCGGGTCAACTTCGGATCATCATGTTCGAGTCAAAATCGGGTTTCGATTCGAGTTTCGGGTCTCGGGTCAAGTTTGCCAGGTCTACTCCACCGATAATGAGGTAGCCCACTCATGTCTTATGACCCTCCAAGAGGGTGAGGTAACTTCTAACTCATCTATTTCTAAATTCTTATACATTTGATGAGTTACAAGAAGCCTATGACGAATTGGTTTTTAAGTTCAAGACTTCATTTTCGAAAAATAAAAATTTGATTTTAAAATTGAAAACCGAAAATGATTTTCTTTTGAAAACCAATTTGGAATTTGAAGTAAAATTTAATGATTTTTTAAGTTAAAGTCTTAAATTTACAAAATTTGCTTCAAAGTTTAGAAAAAAACCATCAAAGAGAGGTGGATGATCCTAAGAAAGAAAAGAATTTGGTTTCCGAGGAACTTGAAAAGAATTTTTTTTTGGAAAATAATTTTTTTATCAAAGACAATCTAGTGCCCCTAGATTTTTGGACGGTAAATGTTTTAGAAGTATTTAGGTCCCAAAAGGACTAATTACTTCAAATAAAAGGGATGAAATTATAAAATAAATTTCTAAGGGGACTAAAGTTTGTGCTACTAACGTTATTGGATCCAAAGCAATTTGGGTATCAAAAATTACTTGATTGTCCTTTTTATAGGTGTGATGGAGCATTGATCAACAAAGTGATGAACCAAATAAGCTTTATGCACACAAGTAAGAACACTTGAAGAAGAAAGGCTTCACATCCTACCTTTGGTTCAAGTAGTAAAATTAGTTTAATTTATTTGTTTATCTTGTTTTATTTCTTTTAATTCAACTAGTTAATCATGAATTGTTGGAATAACATCTTATTTGATGCTTGAGCAAGGGGGTCCATTTTCAAATTGCAAAATTATTTTTAAAACCTCTTTTGTTATTGAACTTAATGATTACAAAAATCTTTTTGATATAACAAAAAGAGGAAGAATAGTTTGAAAAATTGAATTTTCAAATGAATAAGGGAGAGATTGAGTTTTCAAATGAATAAGGGATGGATTGAGTTTTCAAATGAATAAGGGGATCTTTTTAACTCTTTTGATTTCTATATTCTCTTATTCAAAATTTACTTTTCTAAGGGGGGAATCACAAAAATAATTTTTCAAGTTGGTTTTATTATATCAAAATGGGGGAGATTGTTAGGATATTTGTTTTGATATAATAATATGAAAAATGTTTTTGGACTTGTTTGAAAATTTTGCAAACTTGTATTATAGTCCAAACAACCTGAAAATGTGTTTGAAAATGTTTCTAATACTTTTGACATGTTTTTAAAAGATTTTGAATTAGCCAAACTAGTCTTTTTCAAAGCCTCGTATCGATACACCTAGACTCGTATCGATACCTTTTATGGTTTTAACTACAGTAATTTTTCAGTAGCAAAAATTTGTACCGGTATAGGCTTAGCCGTACCGATACGGAGGGGGGCGTACCGATACGCCTCAATGCGTACCGATACCCCTTTGTTTGAACTGCTTCAACAACTCTTTCTATTTTAGGACTGTACCGATACCAACACTCGTGTACCGATACGCCCTACTGTAGAAGTGCATTTATGGCTGGAAAAGATGTCCTCAACTGCTCTAAACAACCCCCAAGGGCTAATAACGACCATGAAGTTGTTATAGGGTATAAAAGAAACCTCCAAGCATTTATGGAAGACCAAGAAACATTGTCGCGGCCATTTTTGAAACCGAGTGCATAAAAATAGCCTGACGATTGATTCTTTTTAAAATTAAGGTTTCTATCCATTTTAATTCATTTAATTTTGAAATTTAGGATTTTTCGTTTTAAATCGAGTTTCCCTTTATTTATTTCTTGAAAATCAATTTGGAGTCACCACCGGTCACTTTGTTAGACCAGACACCATAAAAACAACCATATATTCTTTTTTCTTAAAATGTGGGTTCGGGAGTCGGTTACGTGTGGAGAAGGATTAGCACCCCGCAAACGCTCGTTATCAGTACCTCGTTAATTTCACGTGGCATATTGACATTTCGAACAACAAATTGAATTTAATTAAATCCTTAATTGTTAACTGGATTTTATTTTGAATGGAGATATCTTTTTGCAAGAAAATACATTTAAAGCGAATATAAGTTTTGAAACATCATGTTACTTTAGGATACTTCAATTTATATTCAAAATATATCTCAACACAAAAGGTTTAATGCATGTCCATTTATTTTCTTGTTAATTTTAAGTTCAAACCTAATTAGGGCTCTAATTGATTAAATTAATTAAGAATCTATTAATATTATCAAATTTAGGGGTTTATGTGATAATACCCAAATAATTGAGCATTATCCATATTATGCCCTAAATCAACAATATTCTTAATTATTTAATGACTCTAACTATTTAAACATATTCCTAATTTATTTTAATTAGACTAAATATGTGTAATTACAATATTCTAAGTTTAAATGAAATATTAAATATTCAACTAAAATATCCCCTTGATCAACATCTCATTACAATAAGACACTAACCAACTTAGAACATTAAAGTTTCGATTTAATATTTATTTATTTTCTACAATTTTCTCCGTATTTAAATTAATTAATTAATTAAAGTACTTAAGCTCAAAGGCTCTAATTTATTATGCTAAATGGATTTGTCAACTAAACAAATATACTACATGCCCATTTTAAATTATGCAAACATACATACAATTAAGCAATTAAAATTAAAGCTGAAACAATGATCAAATTGAATTAAATTCAAACTAAGGTGCCAAATTACAAAGAAATTGTGACCAAATTGAAATGTTTACAAAAATCAAAGAGTTTGGCGCAGATCCTATCTAGACCCGGATAGCCGGCGCGGGTCGAGTTAACCTGGTTCCAAAACGGCACCGTTTTAGCTCAGGTATTTAAACTCCCAAATCGAGTTAAATTGGTCATTTCTCACCTATTCACACTCTCTCTCCTCATTCTCCCTATTTTCAAATCCTCTAAACTAAAACAACATTTTCCAGAAACATGAACCAAAATCAGATCAAATTCCCTATTTCTCACCAAAACTCAAACGTGTTCTTCACAATTTCATCATTTGATCCACTAAACCTTTATTACGTACATGCCAAATTGTTATCCGACTGCCTTACCCGACTCCCGACCATCGCGAACGTTTGGTTGGCCGCCGCGAGGAGATTTCTGAGCACCTGTCGAAACCCTAAAAACCTCAAAATCTCGATTTTTAGCCTTGAAACCTAAACTAAGCCTCGATTCGACAGAATTCGCCTATCTCCGTTCAATCCTAGGTCTAGATCTAACCTCTCGAACACTCAATCACTCATTTTCAACTCTGACGGTGTTACAAAGCATCTTCAACCTCCGGCAACACGAAACGAGCTCCGATCACTCTTTTTTTATTTCCATTTTTATATGCTTTCAATTTTGGTGTATATATGTAAATTTGACTCTATTTGCCTTTGTTTTTGTAGGAAATGAAACAGCTCGAAAGGAGGAATACCTTCTAATGGTGACGATGAAGCTCTGGAACCATGCATCGGCGTTTATTCGCGTTCCAACGGCAGTCTCTTCGGCTTCCAGTGACGTTTCGGCTTCACAGTGACACGTCAACTCCCAAACGGTTCAGCTTCAGGTGATGGTTCGTTTCCCGATGAAGATTCGAGTTCTTGCAGCTCAATATCCTATGACCAATCAGATTCCCAGGGTAATACTCTCTCTCCTCATTTTATTATATTATTTTTTATTATTATTAATGGTAGTTATTAATGGTTAATGATTAATCTGACATTTCTCTCTCATGAGTATTTATATTGGGTGGAAAGTGACGCCATTGTTGATGTCAGCGGGGCCACCTAGATCCAACTATTGGTGAAAGAAAATCACAATCTATGGCTAAGGGTTTGGACCAATGGTGGCACGACACGTGTACCTTGGATACCGGATTTGGACGGGGAACTTGTTTTTCAAATAACATTGTGTTTGTTTGGTTTAAGTGAACTGTAAATTGGAATTTGAGCTTGTAATGGGATATGGGTTTTTGTAATTGTAAAGTGGACTTTGAAATGGATTTTGAATTGCTATTTGAGACTTATTTATGGCTTTATTAATATCGAATTACTAATATTATACTAATCCTGGACAAAATACGGGTATTACAAACATCAAGCCAACATTCCATTGATTTGTAAAATGTTTTAGAGCTCAATTTTCACATTTTGTATAAACAAACACTTGTGAGCTAAATTGTCAATGTATGCTCAAGTGTATTAGGATTGGTGAGAGCTTTACACTGCAAACAAACACCTTGTGTGAATGATTTCAGTTTGCTTTTATTTCTCTTGTTGAGAGAGGTTCCCAAAGCTTTGGGTAGAAAGCTTTGGTTGATAGACTTAGGGGATTAAATCTAGGTTGTAAGGTTTGCCTCCTAAGCCTTGAAAAGGAGAAGAAATTATAGTGAATTTGGAAATACTTAGTGGGGAAGCTAAGGTAGTGGATGTAGGTTTTGGTTGGAAAGTCGAACCGCTCTAAATTCTTATGTTAATTTTCTATCATTTTGCTTCCATTACCGTCACCCAAGAAATCACTTCTCCATCACTTGACAAGCAATTCGGTTGAAGAATTTGAGCCCAACACCTTTCCTTTTAACTCAACCAATCAAAACCAAATTACTACTTAAAAGATGCATCATTTTGAATTTTTGAAGTACACATTGCTTGACAACCAATAGTAACAATTAATGTATAAATAGATATTTATTTTAATATATATATACACACACACATAAATAAGTATGTGCTCAGTGTTACGAGGATATATATTTCTTTTATCAAATTATGAGGATATACTTGGTTGTCATCTCTAACGATATGCAAGTTGATTTTTTTTAACAATGGCATCTAAATTTTGTTAATCACCATGAAAATTTATATAATACAATGCATGAAAAAGAGAAGAAAAAAATGGACAAGTCTACTAAAAGTCTCTTACAATGGTGCAAAGAAAAGATGACACTTGCATCGAGATTAGCATACCAAAATCCAGAAACATTCTTGAATCTCCTTGTCTCTATCCAAACGAAACGCTTTACGGTGTGAAAAAAGAGTGGTGAGTGAACTAAGCTATCAGGCAGATTGTTCCACTACCTAGGTATGATTATATCGGCAACCAACCATCAACTGAGTGGGGATTCATCTTTCTAAGACCACCGACAAAATCATAATCAAAGATTAACGTCGTGAAGATATATGTACGAGCACCAACCGCAGTGGGGGTTCTAGACAGGCGCAATAGGAGCGACCGCACATGGCCCCAAAAAAGAGGGGCCCAAAAATAGATAGAATTTAAATTAAATATTAAAATACTATATACAATTTTGTGTGTATATATAACAACTTTTGGTAAAAGTAAAAAAATTATAATGATTACCTAAAACTAAAAAAATTAATTTAAATTATCATAGTTGGCAGCCCATATTGGAATTTGAGGTTTTATTGGAATGTGTGTGGCTGTGTGCAACAATTAATTACTTTTAACGGTTAAAATTGAGATTTAAAGTCTATTCCTCTCCTTTATATACACTGCCACTTCACCAAATATTTTACTTAAGAAAAGACTTATTTTACTCTTTGTCTGAGCTGCTGTCGCTGTTTGTAATCTTTTGGTGCTTCTACTGCGTCGAAACCAAGAAAAATCTTACTTTAACCTTACAAATTCATATTTCCCAATTGTTTGATAATATATTGTTAGCAAAACAGTTGAATATTTCTCATTGCAAGAAACTTCATATCTTTACGGTAAGTTTTTTTTAATTTAATTTTATTTTATATTTATGTTTTGTAATTTCAAATTATTTAATTAATTTATATTTAATTTTTTATAGGTTGATTTATTGATCTCATCCGGTCGGACCAGTGGTCTCAAGTTGTTCGATAATACCTTTTTGCAACAATACGGGTGCTATCTAAATCTAATCTTTTTGCCTCTCTTTATTTACTTATTTAGTTATAATAAAAGTTTACTTACTGTTAATATGCTTCGAAAATATCCATCCGATTTTAAAAAAAGTAAAAAAAAGTAAAAAAAAAAACAGAACAACTAATTCAATCTCAAAAGTGTGCTCTAAATAAATATTTTTTAAGGAGTCCCAAGTAGGTGAAAAGTTTACTAATGTAGAAGATGTTGGTGTAAAATTTTTTGATGATAGAGATATTGAACAAGCAGAACATGATGTAAATAATGATTTTAATATATAAGACACTAGGAGTTCACAAGACTATGAACAAAATGAAGAACAAAATTCTGATAAGAATGCTCAACATGTTGAGGAAAATGAGTTTAATTTATTTAATATTTATGATCCAAGAAATTGGGATGCTCTTGATTCGAAATTAATTGATATTTTAGTAGTAAATGGCCCTAAACGAGATATAACCATAGTAAAAGGCCCTAAAGATAAATACTTTCGTAGATTCTCTTCGAATTTCTATATAAGACATTTTTCGAATAACGAAACTTGTGATAGAGATTGGCTTGTTTATTCATAAGAGCTAAACAAAGTATTTTGTTTTTGTTGTAAGATTTTCAAAAAGGGGCCTAAAAGAGGTTTTTTGTCTAATGAAGGCTTTAATGATTGGTCGCATCTTAGTGTTAGACTTAGAGATCATGAAACAAGTAGTGATCATTTGTTGAATATGGCGACTTGGTGAGAATTTCGATATAGATTGCAAAAAAATGAAACCATTGACAAAGTTTCTCAAGAACAATTTCAAAAAGAAAAAGAATATTGAAAAAATGTGATTATTAGAATTATTGCCATTGTGAAGAATCTTGCTAAACAAAATTTGGCATTTCGTGAAAAAAATGAAAAATTATATCAAAGTAGTAATGGAAATTTTTTAGGGTTAATAGAGATGTTGGCAGAGTTTGATCCTGTGATGAAAGAGCATGTTCAACGTATTAATAATGAAAAAATTCATCATCATTATTTGAGTAAAAATATTCAAAATGAGTTAATACTTTTACTTTTTTCTAAAATTAGATCAAACATTATTAAAAAGATAAAAGAAGCAAAATAATTTTTTGTGATGTTGGATTGTACTCCAGATGCTAGTCACCAAGAACAAATGTCATTAATTTTAAGGTGTGTTGATGGGACTTCAAATTCTTTTAAATTTGAAGAGTTTTTTATTGAATTCTTACAAGTTGATGATACAACTGGAGAAGGACTTTTTCAAGTGTTAGAAAATGTGTTGAAATCTCCTGATTTAGATATAGATAATGTAAGAGGTCAAGGATATGACAATGGATCTAACATGAAAGGAAAAAATTAAGGTGTACAAAAAAGACTTTTAGACTTAAATCCTAGAACTTTTTATACTCCATGTGGTTGTTATAGTCTTAACTTAGTTTTGTGTGACATTGCAAACACTTCGATGAAAGCGAGAGATTTTTTTGGAATAGTCCAACGCATTTATACTTTATTTGTCAATTCTTCAAAGAGATGACATATATTAAGAGAAAATGTGAAAGGTTTGACTCTTAAATCATTGTCGGTCACACGATGGGAAAGTCGTGTTGAAAGTATTAAGGCAATAAGATTTTAAATTGTTGAAATAAGAAAAGTCTTACTTCAAGTAGCTCATACAGATAATGATTCTAAGATACAAAGTGAGGCCAAATCCTTGGCAACAAATGAGCTTAGTAGCTTCAAATTTTTGCTATCTACAATCATTTGGTATGAAATTTTGCTTGCTATAAACTTAGTTAGCAAAGATTTATAGTCAAAAGACATGTTGATTGATGTTGCTATTTATGAGATAAAAGGGCTTATTTCATTTTTCAAAAGTTACAGAGATAATGGATTTTCAAGTGCAATGGATACAGCAAGAAAAATAGCTAATGAAATTGGAATTGATCCTACCTTTCTTCAAAAGCGTATAATACATAGGAAAAGACACTTTGATGAAGTTGATAGCGATGAAACATTAATATCTACCGAGGAGTCATTTAGAATTGAATACTTCTTGTATATTGTCGATCAAGCTATTATTTTTTTGGATAAGAAATTTGAACAATATCAATTGTATGAGAATGTTTTTGGCTTCTTATGTCATTATGATAAACTACATTCATTGTATGATGTTAATCTCGAAACTCATTGTAAAAATTTTGGAAATGCTCTGGAGAAAGATGAGTTATCTGATGTTGATGGAAACGAGTTATTTATTGAGCTGAAATTACTGAGAGAGCTTTTACCTAAAGAAAAATTGGGAGCATTGAATTTATTAAGATTTTTAAAACGTTATAATTGTTTCCCAAATGTGACAATTGCTTATAGAATCTTGTTGACTATTCCTATTATTGTTGCTTCTACAGAACATAGCTTTTCAAAATTGAAGTTGTTGAAGTCATACTTACGAACAACTATGTCGCAAGAAAGATTAAATGGACTTGCTTTGATGGCAATCGAAAGTGATCTTTTGGAAGAAATTGATATTGAAAGTATTGTAGATGATTTTGCTTCAAAACATGCAAAAAGAATGACATTTTTAAGTGAAAATGTTTGACTTTAGATGTTTGTAAGTCAATTTTTTGTTGCTCAAGAGGATAATCTAATAATATATTTTGTAATACAATATTTTTTTGAAAAAAAACTTATATCTCTTATCGATTATAAATTAAGGGCCCCATTTTGATAAATTACACAGGGCCCCTAAAATCTTTGAACTGCCCCTGACCAACCGACCGCTAAGGTATGCTGAAAATCATGCCACAAGGACAAATGAAACGAACTACAAAAAAATAAAAAAAAAACGTGTCATAAGGACAGAAAAAGCGCATGCCACAAAAATGAAAATTCTTATTAAAACATGAAATAATAAAAAACAAGAAAAATAATAAATCCGGTGGTCGACAACTAATACTAAAATTAGTTGTCGACTACCAATCAAAGAAAAAAAATAATATTACAAGTAACAGAGATTTTAGAAAATGCAGCCAAATTAAAAAACCTAAAAAAAAAGCGGCGGCTTTGAAATTAGTGTTCAAGTATGATAATTACATTGTATATTATATGATCCGATTCCATTCCATGCATTTATAAAATAAGATTACATTAAATTGACCTTGGTTTTAGTCCTCGGTCTTGGTCTTGCCCTTTCTAGCAAACTGTTAAGTCCTAAAACGTCCAAACTTTTGAATTCTGACAACCTGATTGGTTTCTTCATTGCTAGCAACATCAACGGTCAGGGATTCCTCATAATGGTTGAACCGACAACTGCGAAATACTAATACGTGGGCACCATATTATTATAAGGGGAAAACTATACCGGTGGTCCCCTAACTATGTCTGTCTTCCTACTTTGGTCCCACAACTTTGTTTTTCGGCAAAAGAGTCCCTTCCGTCACATAGTTTTCCTATTTTGGTCCCCAACGTTAAATAACTAACGGTTTTGCTGACGTGGCATTTTTTAATATTTTTGGTCCCCTAACTATGTCACATAGTTTTCCTATTTTGGTCCCCTAACTATGTCTGTCTTCCTATTTTGGTCCCCGACTTTGATTTAAAAAATATTAAAAAAATGCCACGTCAGCCTTAAAAAATATTAAAAAATGCCACGTCAGCAAAACCGTTAGTTATTTAACGTCGGGGACCAAAATAGGAAAACTATGTGACGGAAGGGACTCTTTTGCCGAAAAACAAAGTTGTGGGACCAAAGTAGGAAGACAGACATAGTTAGGGGACCACCGGTGTAGTTTACCCTATTATAAGTTTGATGGTTCAAATTTTTAGTCGACACTCAAGAGCAGTGGCAGAACAAATAGGACTTGTAGGGTAGGGCCGTAGGGGTGTTCATTACTGAATACCCGCCCGAAGTATCGAGTACTAGATTTTTCAGTCCATGTCCCGGCTTGGTTTAATCGGGTATTTATTATTAGGTATCTGTAAAATTTAGGTATTCGTATTTTTGTCTTTTATAAAATTATTTAAATTTATTTTTAAAAAAATTATAACTAATAAAAGTTCGAATCATATAATCTCGCCATAGAATTTAAGATCTAAAGTATCAAACTCAAACAACTTTAGAATATAAACTCCATAATTCTTAAAAATTACATACATAATTAGATTATTTGATTTGGGAATATAGTGAATATAATGGTATTTTATTTAAATAATAATTATATTTAAAATATAAAAAATAAAAAAATTAGGGAACCATGTTATCGGGTCACCGGGTACCCGATAATAGGTATTCTTGCGGCCCGGGCACCACCCAAGAAAATGTATATTTTAGCGGGTTGGGTACCCAACCTGGGTAAAAAAAATCCGGGTAATTACCCGATTATTTATATTCGGGCAATCGGATTGGGTATTTTTGAACACCCCTACTTAGGAACTTGGTTCCTCTAAAAATTTAAAATTTATTTTTTCAAATAAATTTAATTTAACCTTTTACAAAGTTTTTAAAAATTCATGTTAGAGTTTAGAGTTTTTAAATATTTGTAATTAGATATTAAAAGTTTTAGTTAGACTCCTTCAAATTTAAAAAAAATGTAAATTAAGCCCTTCAAAACTTTTAAAAATTTTATTTTAAATATTCATTATTTTAAAAAGTTTTAAATTAACCCCTTCAAACTGTTTTACCAAGCTCCGTCACGTAGGGATGGCAAACGGGCGGGGTGGGTGCGGATACTCATTCCCATACCCACTTAAAATTTTCATATTCACCACCCACGGTGGGTACAATTTTCAAATCCACACCCGCCCACGCGGGTATATTCTCAAATCCATCCCCACACCCACCACCCAATTTGATATCCATTACCCATATCGTACCCGCCTGTACCCGCCTATTAACCCGCCTGGCAGCAACCATACACATAAAACATAAATTCAAAAACAACCACAAAACATAAATTACAAGCAATATCCTATAAAATTTTAGGATTTACAGAATAGTTTGTGAAATTACATCTAAATTCATAATGGTCCAAATTTATATGGCGGGTAGGATGCAGAGCGGGCGGATGCGGGTGGGTAAGGTCTTAAATCCACCACCTACTCACTACCCGCGACGGGTATGACTTTTTACATCACACCCGCCCAGGCGCCCACTACCCACCAAATTTATACTCATCCCCGCCCCAATTGAGGCGGGTGCGGTGCAGAATCCACGAAATTGTACCCGTCTATCATCCCTACTGTTACGGGAACAAGAGACTACATTAACCCTTGAGATTATGGTTTCTCAATTTTTTATATTAAAAATTATAATATTTTTACATATTAAAACCCTTAATTTTTAATTCATTTTATCTTTATTTTTTATTAAAAATATAATCTTGATAACCACGATCATAATTGCCAAGAAGCAAGAGAATTAGAGGGAATACAAGATGAGGATTAGTGTCGAAAGAAAAAAAAGGATTTTATTTTTTTATCATAAAAAATGTTGTATTTGATCATTCATTTTAAGGTAAACTACACCCTATACTACTTCTCTATTGTATTGCTGAACTAAAAATTGATAATATTTAATATTAAACTTTAATTTAAGTATTAATTAAATTATTAGGTCATTAAAATTGATGATGTAGATATATTTTCATGATCTACATACGATGATGTAAATAGATTTTAACGGTCTAATAATATAATTGAAACATAAAATTAAATTTAATTTTAAAATAATATCAACTATAGTTCAATAACATCATCTATACTAAACATAAAGTCCAGTGTATTTGGACCCTTCATTTCAACCCATATGAAAGGCTACATGTGAGGGATCAGTATGAAAAGAGTAGCACCATCATGTGCAGACATTGCATGAAACGAACACGTGGGCAGAAGGCAGGCGATTGTTGGAATACGGTTTTTGGTGGTTTCCCGAGGAGTGGAGATAGATGGGCATGTTGATGTTTAGGGTGCGATTAAAAGATGATATGTTTTGAAATTTGTCCAAAAATTAAAAATATTAGACTTTTTCATAATATGTTTGGTTTTTTTTTTTGGTTTTTTTTTTCAAACTATCTATATTTATTTTGTAAGTATCGACAATTTGCCTTAAATTAAAAAAAGTATCAAAAAAATTAATATATCAATACTAACAAAATAAGTATCGATAATAAAAATTTTAAAAAAATAACTAAAAATATTATTAAAAAATCTAATATTTTCAGCTTATGAACAAATTTCAAAACTTACCTTTTATTAACCGCACCCTAAATATGTTGCATCCCAAACCTACCCGATTTAGATGCCATGTCGGGTGTGGTGTGTGTTTTTACGCCCAAAAGCCAGTGTATGACATAGGTTCATGCAGGGGCGGAGCAAGGAATTTATTCAAAGGGTGTCATTTTTTCGAACGGTATTTAAGAGAAATTAATTATTTATAAAGGGGTGTCATTTTATTTGTAATGGGGTGTCAATCACATATATTTTTTATTTTTTATATACAAATTATATAAAAAAATACCATTTTTAAAAAAAATTGGGATGTCAACCGACACCGCAATGATCAACATGGCTCCGCCCATGGGTTCATGGGTGTCATGTGCTACCACCCGACAACATCCGTCCACACGACCCCCTCGTGTCATTCTTTTGGAACTTGAAACCCATGTTAACTTGTCCGATAAATTTGTCTCCTCTACGCGCCACCCTCCTCCTCCACTCCGGCAGTCACTCACACCTTCGTACATTCTCATAGTTTAATTATATAATATATCCATATATATTACGGCTCATCGTAGTCAGTAGATGTGTCCATTTACGGATCGGATCATATTCGATTTAAAAAATTAGATTTATAAAATTTTATATCGATAAAATAGGGATCCATTTCCCATTTATAACAAGTTGGATATCAGATATTCAAATATCCAAGTATTCAAATATAATTTTATTTAAGTATTTTTTTTAAATTTGGCGATTGTATCTATGAAATTTTGATTTTTTAATATTTCAAATTTTCGGATAATTTAAAACTTGAAATATTGTGATCTATATCCGATCTGAAATTAAAAAAACAAATCAAATATTCGATCATAAAATAAAACTCGGATCAAATATCTAATTTTCAGATCGAATCAATAAATAATCGAATTAGATATTTTTCCACACACCTAATAGTGAGGAGAACGGTGTTGATGGCAACCGACAAGTTAGGGTTTTGGTCAAACTAATCTAATTCATATTTAAATATAATTCTATTTTATCTAAAAATTAAATTAAAGTTTTTATTAGATTTAATTTAATATATTTTTCAAAAATTATATTTATGTTAAAATAAAATATTAATTTATTCAATTAATAGCATAAAATCAAAATCAAATTTAATTTGAGACACACTAATTGACCTAGTGATTAAAGATGCTCATATAGCCTCATCTTGTATAGATTCACATCCCATCATAAGAATGTAATTCTTCTCTATTTAATAAAAGAATCAAATTTAATTTATAACGTCATAGTCCTAGTATTTTGTATGTTAATTATATTTATATATTATCTTTTCAAAAATTTAATTAAAAATATAAATATATTTACATAATTATTTGTGGTCAAATTTTCTGTAAATCTGAATTTGAATTGAAACATAAAATTTATATAATAAAAAAACTCGACTCTCTCTAATCGAAATCCATTAAATACATGTTTTCTTGCCATTATTAGAAAAGAGGTTTTCATATTCAATTCCTAAATCTAGAATAAATTATTATAATTGTTACAAGTTTAACTATACACGCTTCTAAACAAGTATATTTTATAATTTGAATACATAAATTAAGGGATTTACTTAATAAATTAAAACCAATTCATAATAAGTTTCTATCAAATGAAGAGTGGTTGTAAAGAACACTCGTATTTTAATCTCTTTGGAGCTGTGGGGCATTGTAATTATTGATCATTTCTTTGTTTTCTCAAATGCAGCCTAAAAGGATGCTTCTGGCCTCTGGGAACATTTCTTGGTTGGGAATGAAAAAGACAAGTAATAAAAATATATTTGCCAATGAAAAAGGAGCTGGAAACATTGTTTTATTCATTACTTCATTTTAACAAATAAGTTTGATTATCAACATTGAGGAATTCTGCTCCGTTTCACACTCCAAATTGGGCCTGAAACAGGTCAACACAATGTTTTCCAGATCTTTTCAATTTCTGCAGCTTACCGACAAATAAACGTCAGCGCCGAAGCACACGATCCCAGGAAATAGAGACATGTTTCTACGCGCTCCAATGTCGGAGCTCTCTTTTCCACATACTTCGTCATGCAATCGTGGCGGCGCATCTACTGTATAAAAAATGTTAATGGAGTAACAAAATTTGCGTGCCACGGTTTTCATATAATATATATATATATATATATATATATGGATAATTCTACACTAAATGTCATGTACCGCAATGTACAACTATTTATATGTATCGTAATGTACCATTAATTGTTATAGTTAATTTTAAAATCTTAAGGACCGAAAATGTTATTATCTCCTTTTTGAATAAAATTTTAAAAAATAATTTTTATATTACCTTTTCAAATTTTCTTTTATTTTTCAATTCAAAAAACAATTAAACTTTAATTATTATAATAATTTTTACCTTCACTTTAATTTAAGGGTAAAGTTCACAAATGATCACTAAACTTTGATCAATTATTTAATTTGGTAACTAAACTTCCAATTGCTTCAATGTTACCATTAAACTTTTAATTTTGTTTCAATTTCACCACTAACCCGTTAACAACCATTAAAAGGGTGATGTGTCTGTTAAAATATTTTCTATAATAACACATTTAGTCCTTCACGTTTACACATTCAAACAATTTAGTCCTAATTCCAAAGAAATAATAAATTTAACCCTCATTGTTTTAATTTGACCCTATTTTTAGTTAGAGATAATATAATATTTTATTTTGATCCATCAATTATAACTAATGTTATCTTGTCCCTCTCAAGTCTCAACCATACCCAATCCATCATTTTTAAATTAATTTGTAATGTTTCAAAGCTGGTGTGGTTCAAATCTTACACATGTTTAAAAAATGTGTAAATACAAAAAAGATTAGATACTTTTATAAAAAAAAATTAAATTAAAATATATAACTTTAAACAAATTTTGAATATATTGTTATTTTATATACATTTTTTTACCGAAAGAAAGTACAAAAACCAATTTAGGAGAGAAAAAAGTCCATGTATCAAATTGTACGGAAATAATAAATACAAGGTTCACTTGTGTATTTAAGCCTTTTTTCTTTGATATTCAATATACAAATTTAGGGGGGGGGGGAATAATTTGGTTTCAAACAAAAGCAACATTAATTAATGATGATTTGTTAGAATTTTCCTCAACCCTCCTCTTTAAGTACCCTGTTCACCCCTCTCCCTTCACTCTCACCCCATCACCGCCTCTCTCTACTCTTAAAAAAACAGGGCCGAGTTCTTAACACTTTTAGTTTTAGTCATAGCGTTGAAGAAGTTGTAGGGGGGAATGGTAATTGTGAGTTTATTATGCATTTTGATGTTTAGTTTTAGTATCTAATCCTCTGCTTCAATCTTAAACTGGATTGGAAATGGTTGAGATTGGGAGGAACTAGATAACATTAGTTATAATTGAGCGATCAAAATAAAATACTAAATTATCTCTAATTAAAAATAGGGTCAAATTGAAATAGTGAAGGTTAAATTTATTATTTCTTTCGAATTAGGACTAAATTGTTTGAATGTATAAACGTGGAGGACTAAATGTGTTATCATACAAAATATTTTAACAGCCACACCACCCTTGTAATAGTGGCCAAATTGAAGCAATTAAAAATTTAGTTACCAAATTGAATAATTGATCGAAATTTAGTAACCATTTGTGAACTTTACTCTTAAATTAAAGAGAATACAAGAATTATTATAGAAATAAAAGTTTAATTATTTTTTGAATTAGAAAAAAGAAAATCTAAAAAATAATATACAAATTATTTTTTAAGATTTTATTCTAAAATGGGATAATAACACTTTCGATCCTTAGGATTTTAAAACTAATTAAAATAGTTAATGGCACATTGCGGTACATATGAATAGTGGTACATTGCAATACATGACATTAATTGTAGAATTATCCATTTAAAATACCCCATTTAAAATCATTTTGAAAAGTACCCACCTTTGAAAGTAATTTGGAAAAATACCCTTCATTTGTTCAAGTAAGGACGACTCGCATTCAGCTAGGCGTGAGTACTGAACTCGCGTCTCGCACTTTGATATGTCACGTCTTATCCGTTGGCCTCATTTTATTTTTAATAAAAAAAACTTGTACATCAGCTTGAGCTCGCATCTAGCTGAGCGTGAATTCAAAATCACGTTTGGCGAAACATGAATCGTCTTTACGTGGACTGAATATGGGATATATTTTTAAATAATTTCAAATGAAGGGTATTTTTCTAATTTTTTCTTAAAAAAAATATTCAATCAATTTAGCCTTATTCATGATCTGCGTTTGGATTGAAAATCTTATATTACTAATTTTGGAATACTATTATTATTACCTCGTTTGGATTATCGGCATTAATTGGTGAAACAATATAAAATTACTAATAATAAAATACTATTTCTATTTGTGAATATTGCAGGTAATTTCATTACCGCCTAAATACTTCACTAATGTAAAATCATCAAAAGTAAACCTCATTTAAAGCAATTTTGTTACTAGAATTTATTTATTTTACCAAATTAATCATGTCAAATATTAAAAATGTGATAAAAATAAAAAATAAATATAAATTTATTTGTTTTTATTTGTACATGATTTAACATGAAAATAATGTAAAAATTTAATGGGGCGAAGCCAGAAATTAAAAGTTAAGGGGCCGGAAATAATAAAGGTATAAAAACTCTTGAAATTTTTTTAAAAATCAATTAAGCCCGTAAAATTTTTGCACCCAATTAAACCCTTGAACAAAGAAATTGAATCAATTAAGCCCTCGAACTAATTTTGATAATTAAATCTCGATTGTTTTTTTAGCTGTTGGTGCAGTGTGTTGTGTCATAGTGTCTCGACTTGACATTATCAAAAATATATTTTATTTAAAAGAAATTATTTAAAAGTTTTAAAATTTCTAAAAAAACGTATAAAATATAAAAGAACATTTCCAACATTTTTATGTCTTTGCATTTCCTTCAAGGAAGTGTATCATGTGTCAGTAATATCTAAAGAAAAAATTATCAAGATTTAATGATCAACATTGGTCAAAAGATTTAATTAATTCAATTTCTTAGTTCAAGAGCTTAATTGAGTGCAAAAAAAGTTCAGGGGCTTAATTAATTTTTTCAAAAGTTCAAGAGTTTCTTACACATAAGCCTAAAAAGAATTAAAAGACTGAAAAACGTCATCAATAGGATTTGATTCACTAAATTCAAATAAATAAACTTAATTTTCTGTACACACTTTGCCACTATGACAACACCCACTCTGTAATATTAAAACAAATAAAATAATTATGATTTAAAATTCTACGGGGCCAAATTAAAAAAAGAATGGACCGTAAGGGTGGGCCACGGGGGCCCTGTCAGCCCCCATGTGGCTTCGCCCATGCATGAACCAATGAGGTTGGTTCTAGTGATAAGCAGTTTGATATCGTTTAATAGTAGAAACATTTTGTTTTAACAAGCGCCTTAATTTTTGTTTATGTTCTTAGAATTTAAGGTATATAGTTTGAATTTAGGATTTACATGTTAAAATTTAAATTCCTAACATATTACCATAAAACTTAAATTCTAAACCACTAAACCTAAACTAAAGTCCTAAACTCTTGAAATGAGGGCGTTTGTGGAAACAAAAAGTTTCCACCACCACCGGTGCATGAAATATTTTTCCTTAATACAAAGTATTCTACTTTTAATGAAGAAATATTGTTTGACTCAGGTAAATTTTAATTTTTGATAAAATAATTTAGTGGAATAAATAAAAATCTAAAGATCTAAAAAATTAATATAAGCAATATTATTTAAGATTAAAATAATTTTAAAATCTGTATTATTCATCATAAAAATTAACTCTTGAGTCTTGACCAAATTATTTTAAATCAAGAGTTATATGAATTTTTATACAACTATTTTTTAATTTAGGAAAATTCTATAGCGCTCGACGAGCACCGATGAACACCACTAACGACGAGCATTGATGAGCATCATTAATTCAATTTATAAAGATTAAAAATTTAAAGGACTCACCGTATAATTATAAATTATTTAAAAATTAAAAGGTAAATTAATTAAAATATATTAGTTTATTTTAATTTTCTTTTAAACATAAATCAAAATACCTATCTACCCCTAAATTACAAAACCCTAATTTTTACTGCCGCTGCTTTTGTCGCCGCCGCTGCCTCATGAGTTTGCGAACAGTGTGGCTTATTGCCATGGCCTATAGCAGGAACCGTTTTCAACTTCTTTAATGTCTTGGGGTATTAAGATCACTAGAAACACTGAAGAAAAGAGAGTTTATTGTATACAATGATTATACTTGCAAAAGGTGATTGATACATGAGCTGAGAGTTGCTATTTATAGCCAGCTCCAATCCTAAAACAGAAGCATAACGAAACCTAACAGCTTCAACAGACAGCAGTTACATTGAAGCTGCCAACTAACAAACTCTAATAGTAAAGCTTAGTGAAGCTCAGCTAAGCTCGTCCTTCTACATTCAACATGCTCCATACTTTTCCCTTTTCTGCTTCTTCAATGGAGCATACACCTAACCTTTGTCGAAACAACTGGAAATATGCTTTAGACAAAGGCTTA
This sequence comes from Hibiscus trionum, assembly GCA_030270665.1. NCBI lineage: Eukaryota > Viridiplantae > Streptophyta > Magnoliopsida > Malvales > Malvaceae > Hibiscus > Hibiscus trionum. The sequence continues at coordinate 5,048,043 of BSYR01000012.1, forward strand.
GTGAAACCGTCTGCCACCTGATCAGCTGCAGGCACGTAATTTACTTGCAATTTGTTGGCTGCCACCTTCTCTCGAACAAAGTGGACATCGAGCTCCACGTGCTTTGTCTTCGAGTGATAAACTGGATTGGCGCTGACAGCAATTGCACTGGAGTTATCACTCCAAACCACAGGAATATTCTCTTGTTGCACCCTCATATCATGCAGCAGAGCATCGAGCCAAGTCACCTCTGACGTTACATCGGCAAGACTCCGATACTCGGCTTCAGTAGTTGAACGTGACACCACCTTTTTTACGAGAATTCCATGTGACCAAATCCCCTCCAAGATACACACAGTTCCCTGAGATGGAACGTCGATCCTCTGGACAACCTCCCCAATCAGCATCAGCAAACGCTGTCAACTGACAAGGTTCATTGTTAGCTGCAAACATCAAACCATAGTCTACTGTCCCATTGAGGTATCTCAACACACGCTTCACAGCTACCATATGTTGCTCACATGGATTGTGCATAAACTAAGCCAGTTTATTCACACTGTAGGCAATATTGGGCCTCGTATGACATACGTACAGCAGGGCTCCCACAAGGCTCCTGTATTAAGAGGCATTGACAAGAGCACTCCCAGCCTCTTCATGTGTAAGCTTGGAACCAACCACCATTGGAGTTGGCACTGGAGTTGCATTCCTCATTTTAGCTTTGTCAAGAAGTTCAAACACATACTTCTTCTGACTCAGCAGAACAGATGTACCAACACGACGCACATCAATGCCCAGAAAAAAATTGAGTGACCCTAGGTCTTTAAGAGAGAACTTTTTACCGAGTTGAGTAACCACATCTTCAATGTCACTGTCCAAACTTCCTGTTACGATAATGTCATCGACGTATACTAATACGTAAGTAATACCATCACCATTACTTTTAACAAACAAGGAACTGTCAGCCCTGGAACCTTTGAAACCAATCTCAATAAGGTGATCCCTAAGCTTCGAATACCAGTTACGGGGCGCTTGCCTGAGACCATACAAGGCTTTGCTCAGCTTGCACACAAGCATTGAACCATCTGAAGCCTGTTGTTCAAAGCCTGGTGGTTGTTGCATGAAGACCTCCTCACTCAATTCACCATTCAAAAATGCATCGTTGATGTCCACTTGTCTGAGCTTCCAATTTTGTGCAACAGCTAGAGAAAGAACCACGTTGACAGTTGCAGACTTAACCACCGAGCTGAACGTATCTTGAAAGTCCTGTCCAGGGACTTGAGAGTAACCTTTGGCCACCAATCGTGCTTTATATCGTTGAATAGATCCATCAGCATTTCGTTTAATTTGAAACAGCCATTTGCAGCCCACTTTTGATCGTCCCTCAAGCAATGTCACTAAGCTCCAGGTTTTGTTGTTAACCAATGCCTCATATTCATTCATCACTGCCACCCTCCAGTTAGGGGACTCAAGAGCCTCTTGAATGTTGCATGGCTCAGCATCCTCAATTGCATGCATCACAACATAGCTTTTAGGTTTAAAGATCCCATTCTTGCTACGTGTGGTCATAGAGTGTTGACTAGTTCATGGAACCACTTGAGCTGCATCACCTGATTCATGCAAGACTCTTGTATCCACAACAACTGGTTTATGAAACACTACTTGATCAGCATCAGGTACAACAAGAGTAACCACAGGAACCTCATCAACTAATCCATCTTTAACAGCAGAATTTGAAGTATCACCAGCTACTGAAGAAGAGACACCACCAGAACAATTAGAGACACGCTCCATAGATGTATGATTAGGGTTGGACTGACAACTGGGAGAGTGAGTAAGTGGCATAGTTGAAGTTGAACTGGTTGCTGGCACAGAAGCAACAACACAAGGTGGTGCTGTAGTAGGAACACTTGAGCACACACGATCAGCACCTTCAACAACTGGAAAATAGGCACAAGATGTTGTAGCCTTGTTTTGAGACCATGCAGAAACCTCACGAGCTAATTCTGCAAAAGGAAAACAATCCTCATCAAATATAACATGTCGTGATATATAAAGTCGACCGTCTGAAGCTCGACAACAATAGCCACGATGTTGTGCACTGTAGCCAAGGAACGTGCACGGGGCAGATCTATAACTGAGTTTATGAACCTGAAAGTCCCTCAAATGTGGAAAGCACCTACACCCAAACACCTTAAGACGTTCATAGTCAGGAACCTTATTATACAAGGCTTCGAAAGGTGACTTGCCCTGAAGAACTGAAGTTGGCAGCCTATTGATTAAATGGACACTCGTACTTACAGCAAAAGACCAGAATTTAAAGGGAAGAGACGCTTGATTCAACAAAACGAGAGCCAACTCCACTATGTGTCGATGTTTTCTCTCGACAACCCCATTCTGCTCAGATGTATGGGGACAAGTTTTGCGATGAAGAATACCCAGAGAAGCCAATACTGTGGAGAGTTTTCTGAATTCCCCTCCCCAATCACTCTGCACTTCTTTAATCTCAGTGTCAAACTGCATTTTAACCATGTTGCGAAACAACTGAAAGGCATGTAAGGCTTGATCTTTGGTTTTTAGAAGATACAGCTAGCAATGTCGAGTTGCTGCATCAACAAACGAAATGTAATATTTATAACCATCTGAAGATACAACATGAGAGGGTCCCCATAGATCTGTAAACACCAATTGAAATGGTTTAGTATAGATTGTAGAAGAATCTGAGAAGGGCAACTTGTGACTTTTACCAACTCTACATGAAACACAAACTGAGCTTTTATTATCTGTGGAATCAAGTACAATTTTGACATTTTTACAAACTTGAACCAAAGTGCTATGAGCAGGATGCCCAAGCCTTCGGTGCCATACATCATATGTATCTTTAGATGCAGTAACTACATTGGCTTCAGCTCGAACAGTATCTTTAATAGCTTCAAACTTGTACAAACCACCTTCTTCACGCCCTTGCACGAGCAACTTCCCAGTCTTCTCATCACGAACAAGGCATGTCTTAGCATGAAATTCAAAAAATACATCATTGTCTTTAGCACATTTCGAAACAGACAATAGATTCTTGGTTAAAGAAGGCACATGAAACAATTCTTTAAGCAGTAAACTACGAGAAGAAGAAACTAAAGAAGCTTGACCAGTTTTGCAAATGGTCAGATTGTTTCCATTACCCACTATCAACTTACCAGGGCCTTCATAGTCAGTACTATTGGCCAGATTTGAGACATCCGGAGTCACATGTTGGGTTGCACCAGAGTCCACCACCCACGTATCAGACCCAGCTCCAACATGAGACTGAGCACAGCAGTTGAAACACACATTATTGGCCTCCATGCCACTGCCAGAGGCTCCTCCTCGATCATCGGATGCCCTAGCTAGTACACCAGTAAATGACTTATCATATCAACGCCAACAACGATCTGCAGAATGCCCAGTCTTTCCATACAACTGACACTGCAACCGCATTCGTCCTCGTCCTCTAGAGCCAGATCTACCACCACTGTAAAATGGACCAGGTCGTGAATCTTGATTCCCATTACCAGAACCAAGATGCATGTGAGCCATATTAGCAACAATAGGGAGTTGAGCATCAACATGAAACCCTCGAAGCTGTGTCTCAGCATCAATCAAAACAGACTTAACACCATCAAGCGAAAAATGATCTTTGCTGGAAGTAATAACAGCCATGAAAGGCTGATATTCAGATGGAAGACCATTCAAGATCGTGTCAATATGCTCCACGTCTGAAACCTTGCTGCCATAGGCTCCAAGAGCATCGCACACCTCTTTGATTTGCGTAAGATAGGATCTCATAGTTTGTTCCCCTTTCTTGATAGACCTCAGTTTGCAATGCAAACTCATAACACTGGTCGTGGAACGGCTGGAGAAAAATTTGAGAACCGTGTCCCAAACTTCAGACGCAGTCTCAGCACCAACAAAGAGAGGTAACATGTGCACACTGATTGTAGACAACAGCCAGGATGCAAGCGCTGAATCCTGAGCAACAAACACTTCATACGCACAATTGGGAACTGACTGACCAGTGGCGTTCGTAACAGTCTCTGACGGAGGTTTCTGTTGGCCGGTGAGCAGTTTTTCAAGACGATGACTGCGAACAGTAAGCAAGACTTGTTGTTTCCACAACAAGAAATTCATCTCATCCAAAACAACATTAATGGTTTTGTGAGTAAAGATTTTCCCAGTAGAAGATGAATCAGAGGTACTCATTTTGGAAAAAGAGAAAGCGAGAGCAGCACAAGAGAAAGAAAGACTGAAAAGGAAGAAGAAACAACAAATACCAGACGCTAGAAGAACTAGCAAGAAATGTATGCAAGCGGAAGACTCTCCTCAAGGATCTTTGGCAAAAGATACCATATTAAGATCACTAGAAACACTGAAGAAAAGAGAGTTTATTGTATACAATGATTATACTTGCAAAAGGTGATTGATACATGAGCTGAGAGTTGTTATTTATAGCCAGCTCCAATCCTAAAACAGAAGCATAACGGCACCTAACAGCTTCAACAAACAGCAGTTACATTGAAGCTGCCAACTAACAAACTCTAACAGTAAAGCTTAGTGAAGCTCAGCTAAGCTCGTCCTTCTACATTCAACATGGGGGATGTCGCTTTTGCCTATGCTGGGCACAATGTAGTCATGAAAATTCAAGCTACCATCGTGTCTACACCCGAGAAACCATTGAAGGGACCAATGTGGAGAGGCGTTATTGTTGCCTATATAGTTGTGGCCTTGTGCTACTTCCCTGTTGCATTAGTCGGGTATTGGATGTTCAACAATTCAGTGAAAGACAACATCCTCGTCTCATTACGACGGCGGCAGAGCAGCAGTGGCGACAACGACTTAAATTTCAAATGAATAAAAATTAGGGGTTTATAATTTAGGGGTAGATATGTATTTTGATCTATGTTAAAAGAAAATTAAAAATTAAAAATATATATTTTATTTAATTTACCTTTTATTTTTTAAATAATTTATAATTATACGGTGAGTCTTTTAGACTTTTAATCTTTATATATTGAATTAATGGTGCTCATCGGTGCTCGTCGTTAGTGGTACTCATCGATGCTCGTCGAGCGCCGTTGACTCATCCTTTAATTTAATATTAAAAGTTAAATTATAAAAATAATTTAGACACCCTCATTTCTTTGTTATCTATGGTTGTTCTTAGTTTTTTTTTATTGTCAGTAGCTACGTTAGTTTTGCATTGATTTTTTTTATTTTTGTTCGCAATAAAAATTTTATTTGTCTTGAATTTTTTCTTTTCGTATATCTTGTTGTGTTTGTTTTGTCTGTTTCTATGATACGATTTTTATTGTTTTGTAGTACAGTTCTCATCTACTTAATTTGTGGTAGTTTTACGTTCGTGTAGCTATCATCATGAGTAAAAATCTTCTGCCCCTAACCATGCCTCCATTTATGTCTCCTGTTAAAAAAACACTTAAAAACTAAATTAACCTAAATTCCAAATCCTAAACCCTACACCCTAAAAATACACCATACACTAAATTTCCTATACCCTAACCCTAAGCTCCAATCATAAACTCTAAACCCTAAACCCCTAATTTTATTATGGATGCATGATTAGGAGGTAGATGATTTCCACCCCTATTATTATAGCGCATGTCCATGATCATGAGAGATCCACAGTCAAATATAGATAAATCCTCTTTTGTGGCAATTTGTCAAGGCAATTAAAATTATTAGTAGAACATATATGCAAGGTTGATTATCTCCATCACCTCTTATACGTAATTGCATAAGCCATAAGCATCATTTTGGATAAAGATAAAGAGTTTTTTAAGGTAGTTACCAGATTTCTAAGGAAATTGAAGATCATGTTTAACGGGGGTTTGCTTTTATTCCCGCTCTTTAAATTTTTATGTTTTATGTTTCTTTATATACAAGTCATTAGTGAACATAATCTTCATGTTTCTATTTATGTTTGAGATGTATTTTGTTGTACCTCTTCTTATTTTTAATGAGACATGACTCTTGTTTTATAAAATATAATATAATACAAAAAATATTTTAAAAAAAATTACTTTTAGGTAATCAATGAACCCTTAGATTAGTTCTAGTGATAAAGGATGATGCATTTCATTAAGGTGACCCCGGTTTGAGCACCATGTGTGCACGGTGTGTATTACTAAAGGGCTAAAATATTAAACAGATTACACGGTATAATCTTATACTCTAATAATATATTATATTTTAACAATATTTTTAGAGATAATGTAAGATTGTAATATTAAAATGCCTGACGGTTATTATTTTCTCGCCGTTTAAGCTCTTTGTCCCCTATATAAATGCAGCCAAACTCGTTAGTTTACACCCCCAAAATCTAAAGCCCACATATCCTCTACTACCACCTTCTTTCAATTCTCAGAATCCAGCCATGAGAAGTGACATAGAGAGTGTGTGGCTCTTTGCCCTCGCTTCCAAATGGCGAGCTTTTTCTGAAGAAAACTTCGCATGCTCACTTTTGCTCTTCTTTCTTGCCTGGCTTGTTATGACCCTACTCTATTGGGCTCACCCCGGCGGTCCTGCTTGGGGTAAGTTCAGCTTCTTAAACCGCTCCTTTCTTTCTGCAGTTAACAACCGGATTCCAGGGCCTAGAGGGTTGCCTGTAATTGGCAGCATGAACCTCATGGCCAGCTCCTTGGCTCACCACCGGATTGCGGCCGCTGCTGAAGCATGCAAAGCCAAGAGGCTAATGGCCTTTAGCCTCGGTCACACTCGTGTTATCGTCACGTGTAATCCTGATGTAGCCAGAGAGATTCTTAACAGCTCTGTATTTGCTGATCGGCCGGTGAAAGAGTCGGCTTATAGCTTGATGTTCAACCGTGCTATCGGCTTCGCTCCTTACGGTGTTTACTGGCGAACCCTGAGGAGAATCGCGGCGACGCACCTTTTCTGTCCCAAACAAATAAAAGGCGCGGAGGATCAGAGGCGCGAGATTGCCGCCGAAATGGTCACTTTATATTCTCAACATGACCGAAGCTTCCGTGTTCGCCAACTGCTCAAACGAGCTTCTTTGAACAACATGATGGCTTCAATATTCGGACGAAAGTACAAGCTAGATTCTTCCAATAACGAAGTTGAACAACTCCAAGCGCTGGTTGATGAAGGGTACGATTTACTCGGCACATTAAACTGGTCCGACCACCTTCCTTGGCTAGCAGAATTCGACCCTCAAAAAATCAGAGCTCGATGCTCTAACGTTGTACCTAAAGTTAACCGATTTGTCTCCCGAATTATATCCCAACACAGAGCTAAAACAAACGGCGAAACACAAGATTTCGTTGATGTTTTGCTTTCTCTCCAAGGTGCCGATAAATTATCAGACTCCGACATGATTGCCGTTCTGTGGGTAAGCTATATGTCCAAATTCCAATAGTACTAAAATCAGTCATTTGTTTATTGTTAATTTGTTTTTGTGCAGGAAATGATATTCAGGGGAACTGATACCGTTGCGGTCCTGATCGAGTGGATACTGGCCAGGATTGTGCTTCATCCCGATGTTCAACAAAGGGTCCATGATGAGCTTGACAAAGTTGTTGGCAGATCAAGAGCCGTTGACGAGTCTGATGTAACCAACATGATTTATCTTCCGGCTGTGATCAAGGAGGTTCTGAGGCTTCATCCGCCTGGCCCACTTCTCTCCTGGGCCCGCCTTGCTATCTCCGATACGACTCTCGATGGGTATGACGTGCCGAAAGGGACGATGGCAATGGTTAACATGTGGGCCATCACGAGGGACCCTCAAGAGTGGGCGGACCCACTCGAATTTATCCCCGATAGATTTGTTCCCAAAGAGGGTGAGGTGGAGTTTTCTGTGCTTGGTTCGGACCTTAGGTTGGCTCCATTCGGGTCGGGCAGGCGGACATGCCCGGGAAAGAACTTGGGTTTGACCACCGTCAGCTTCTGGGTTGCCACCCTTGTGCATGAGTTCGAGTGGCTGCCGTCCGATCAAAATACTATCGACTTATCCGATGTTCTTAGGCTATCTTGTGAAATGGCCAATCCTTTGAGTGTCAAAGTTCGTCCTAGACGAAGGTGAAACCTATCTCTCTAAAGTTATCCCATGGAAATTAAGTTAGGAGGACTAGCACTAGCAGAGACGAATGCATAACTTTATATTAGTGGGCGAACTTATAAATTAAATTCTATAAGGGTGAAAATAGATTTTCAATAGAAAATATATAAAAAAATTCTATAAAAAGAATTCTAAATCATGTACTAGTTTCAAATTTAAGGTGGGCAACCGCCCCCTCTAACCCCTCTGGAATGACTACTAGTAATAGTTTATATGCATATCCTAAACCCTTGATAATGTTGTCTTGGTGCTCGTGTTTTTGATTTCTTTTGTTTTAACCCTTGTAAATATGGGTGGTCATAGAGTAATACATGTTACTAAGTATTGTAACACTCTTCATTTTTTTCTACCTTCCCATTTTTTTTATTGCATAGCAACTTGTCAATTTCACTGAAATATTGTCTCTAGTTAAAGTTTTACATCTTTATTTTGCTCACAAAGAAAATTGTCTTAAATCATGTCACATCATAAGAATATCTCGAACTATTTAAATAAAAGACATGTTGAAGAAATTGAAGAGTTTGATATTTAATGGGCTCGACCTCGTAACGAAAATTAATATAAATCAGAATCTTTAGTGACCTAGTAGATCGAAAGAATCCTAGTAAATCTATCCATATAATCAAAACGAAGATTGTTGTTACTTGGAAAGAACGAAAGGACGTCAAGTAAGAGTTCTGGAGTCAATGTCAATGGAGGAATAAATTCGAACATGTCAACATAATATTCTTCATGAGACTTGTTTTATTTGCAAAGAAGCCGAATTGATTTTTTTCTAAAAAAATTTCGACACCGAAAACTCAGAACAAAACCTGCAAGTTGAAGATATGTTTGTGGCTGTGTCTTGTCTAAGGCCATTTTCAACCAAATCTCTTACGAAAAAAAGAAAGTAAGAGTGACAAAAATTAGAAGAGTAAAGTACACAGACGGTCACTGAACTTTGGTAAAAAAATAAAATGGTAACCAAACTTTTAAAAATCACAAAATGGCAATTAAACTTTATGTTTTATAACAAAATGGTAACTAGACGTTAAATGTCGTTAAGTGACTGTTATAAAAGTTGGTATAATAACACATTTAATCCTTCATATTCACACATTCAATTAATTTAGTCCTAATTCGATACAATTCACTAAATTTAGCCCTAGTTATTTACGCATTCTTTCAATTTGGTCCTTAAAGCAAAATTTCAAAGTATGGTAACATGATAAATAATTACAATTAAATTTTTATAGGAACCTAAAAACTCGACTTGAATCGAAAAAATTCAAATAAAGTTTGAGTTGTAAAATATGATGCGTCAACTCGAATAACTCAAATTTTTTTGACTCGACTCGATCGAACGCTCATCTCTATCTTAAGCTATGACGCGTCAACTCGAATAACTCGAAATATTCGAATATTTTAAATCATTTTTTCCTTTTAAATCGAATATTTTTAAAATAAAATATTTAATATTTTCATATTTAAATCACATCAAATATTTAATAACTACTTTAAATATTCAATTTAATTTAAATATATTCGACTTAAAAGAAAAAATGATTTAAAATATTCGAATATTTAGTAACTATTTTAAATATTTTTCTTTTCAATATTCGAATATTTAATAACTACTTTAAATATTCGAATATTTTAAATCAATTTTTTCTTGTAAATCGAATATTTTTAAATTAAATCGAATATTTAAAGTAGTTATTAAATATACGATGTGATTTAAAAGAAAAATGATTTAAAATATTCAAATATTTCGAGTTATTCGAGTAGACGTGTCATATCTTAAGACAGAGGTGAGCGTTCGATCGAGTCGAGCCAAAAAAATTTCGAGTTATTCGAGTTGACGCGTCATATTTTACAACTCAAACTTTATTTGAATTTTTTTTGATTCGAGTCGAGTTTTCGAGTTCTTATAAAAATTTAATTAAATATTCGAATATTTTAAATCAGTTTTTTCTTTTAAATTGAATATTTTTAAATTAAATCTAATATTTAAAGTAGTTATTAAATATTCGATGTGATTGAAATATGAAAATATTAAATATTGTATTTTAAAAAATATTCGATTTAAAAGAAAAAAATGATTTAAAATATTCGAATATTTCGAGTTGACGCGTCATATCTTAAGATAGAGGTGAGCGTTCAATCGAGTCGAGTCAAAAAATTTCGAGTTATTCGAGTTTACGCGTCATATTTTACAACTCAAACTTTATTCGAAATTTTTTCGATTCGAGTCGAGTCGAGTTTTCGAGTTCCTATAAAAATTTAATTAAATATTCGAATATTTTAAATCAATTTTTTTTCTTTTAAATCGAATATTTAAAGTTGTTATTAAATAATCGATGTGATTTAAATATGAAAATATTAAATATTTTATTTAAAAAAATATTCGATTTAAAAGAAAAAAATGATTTAAAATATTCGAATATTTCGAGTTATTCGAGTTGACGCGTCGTATCTTAAGATAGAGATGAACGTTTGATCGAGTCGAGTCAAAAAATTTCGAGTTATTCTAGTTGACGCAACATATTTTACAACTCAAACTTTATTTGAAATTTTTTCAATTCGAGTCGAGTCGAGTTTTCGAGTTCCAATAAAAATTTAATTGTAATTATTTATCATGTTACCATACTTTGGAATTTTGCTTTAAGGACCAAATTGAAAGAATGCATAAATAACGAGGGCTAAATTTAGTGAATTGTTTCAAATTATGACTAAATTGATTGAATGTATAAATATGAAGGACTAAATGTGTTATTATACCAAATTTTATAACAGTCACTTAACGACATTTAACGTCTAGTTACCATTTTGTTACAAAACATAAAGTTTAATTGTCATTTTGTGATTTTTGAAAGTTTGGTTATCATTTTATTTTTTTTACTAAAGTTCAGTGACCGTCTGTGTACTTTACCCAAATTAAAAAAAGGACACGAACGTTTATCAAATTTTGACAATAATTGTCGTCATTATAGATAGATAGATGTGAGCAAATCCAACACCGAATGCATATGCGTAGGGTATCGAAATATACCATTTGTGTTTCAACTCTATATGCAGCTCTGCGTACTCTTCTTTCTCGTTTTCAGAATTCTTTCATCACATGTGTTCATCTAAATTTTCTTTTTCCCTTTTGTTTCTTACTAGTATTAATGCTAAATAAATAAATAAATAGCAATTGTATATAGGCATCATAACATTTGATTTGATTGCGGTTTTCCCTGTCCTGTAAGGAAAGTGGGCGAAGCATTGAGATAAGTATGAGATTTCTAAAAATATCAAAGTTGAATGTTTGAGAATGAGACAAGTAGTTTACTAGAGAATGAGTAATCATGGTTGGATTTGGCTGTTTCAGAGACAACTTGGGTGGATGAGCATCGGCCATGAGATGAACATCGCTCGCCGGAGAAGTGTAATAAAACCAACACTTTGCAAATGGCCCAGCAATGGGTGGCTGTTCTCTGTTTGTTGGTAATACAAAAAAGTTGTTCTATATCGTATACTAGTTGGATATAATCTTCTTCAAATATTTTTAAAAATAATCTACTCTCGACATGTGGTTGGTATTTTTTTTAAAAATATCAAAGCAGATTTATGCATTTTCCCAGGAAAAATAATGAAGCTCTAATGCACTGTTCTTTCAATTTATTTGTTTATTTACTTATCAATACTAACATATTTATTTTACAGCAGCATATTTATTAATGCCAGTATTTCATTTTTTTAATCCGCGGCGACATTAGACTTTGCACTGGTTGTCGACTGTCGGTAATTCATATTTCATTTGTTTTGTTTGTTTTCATCGCACATTTTGTTGTGTTTTCTTCTGTCTTCGTGCCATGTTTTTTATGTATTTATGACACGTCTCTGCCTTGTGACACGTTTCTACGGTTCCTTTTGCAGGTTTTTGGTGTTCATACGGTGACCCTCACATCGCTTGTTTCTGATTTGTGTTTGTCGGTGGTCATGTAGAGCTTGAACCCCTTTTGGGTGGTTTGCCGATATAATCTCAAGCGAATCGTCTTTTTTTGAGAATAGGCGTGAAAGGTGGTTGCCGATTTTGAGGATTTCATCTAGTTCGTGTTTCGAGAACTTACCAAAGACCCTTCCTACAATGGACCGTAGAGATTTTCTTTGGTGCAAAGAGAAAGTGTTTATCTGATTGGTGCAACGCTTATCTTTTCCTTTTTAATTTTACTATTTTTTTATGTTCTAAAAACTCTTTATGTTCTAATTTTATTTTATTTATCAATAAAGCTGCCTGTTTAATGTGTCAAAAATTAAAGATCCAATATATTAAATATCATGTGATTGTCAAGAAAGATATCAATGTGCCTAGAATGTTATGGACCACAACAAAAACCACTCCCCAGTTAACTACTTGATAGGACCAGACAGATTGCCGGATTGGAAATTCTTTATTTAGTTGAAGATATAAGGAAATTTACATCATGTGATAGATGCATGATCACTTTAACTACCTACAACTCATCGATTCAAAAAAAAAAAAAAACTACCTGCTACTCATAGTATAAACATATATATTCACATAAGGGTAGATGGTAATGGGAATTAGGACAAGAAAGAAAAACCAAATAGAATAGTGATATATATATATATATATATATTTGAATAGAGAATAGTGATATTTGGGTTTAAGTAGTTATTATGTAGTTATCAAGGTCTTCATGAACCGTCATTCTTGCTAACGCATCAGCGACTTTATTACCCGATCGTAACATGTGTGAGATTCGGATATCCCACTCTCGCTTCCATAAAACATGCATATGTGCCAATATAGAGTGACTGTCGTTCCCTGTTGTGGCAACCTTAATGTCTCGAATCGCCTTCAAACTGTCCACTCCCAAATGAACGCGTCGCAAACCATGCTCCCAAGCACAGGACAAACCCACATACGCACCCCACAACTCGGCATCAAGGACCGAACGATTAGAGGTGGCAAACAGTTTAATCGGTTCGGGTCATTTCGGTTTTAATTATTTCAAGTCTAATATTATTCGGTTCAGTTTCAGTTCGGTTCGATTCTCGGTTCAGTTTCAGTTCGGTTCTAGTTCAGTTTTATTGTGTTTCGGGTCATTTTGGTTCGGTTATTTCGGTTCGGGTCAATTTTGGGTCAATGAGAGATCGATCGGTTTTAATTAAATTTTTAGGTTGGTTAGTTTTTACACCCTACATATGACTTTATAAAGCCAATATATTTGACTTTTTAGTAAGTTGCACGGGTGTTCATATCTCATCTTTCTTTCCATTTCGGTTCAACTAAAAATCGGTTCAATTTCAGTTCGATTTTAGATCAATTTTCGGGTCATCATGTTCGGGTTGGTTTCGAATCTTGGTTCGGTTCCCGGTCTCGGGTCAATTTTGCCAGGTCTACGAACAATCACCTACAATTTTGGTAAAGCCAAGAAGCCATTGCCCATGGCTGCCACGAATCACCCCGTCGCACGTCTTCACGGATGACACAACAACACACTTCGCAACGTCGGTGTTAAGCTTGACCCATCCTTCTTCCGATGGAGACCAACTGCCTTGAAACCAATCTGCCTACCCAAAAACCTAATGATGATTTCTGCATGTTATGGTCGATTTGGTCATGGACCCTTTCTGGAAAAACGAACCGTTGGGAAAGGCCCCGAAGTATCAACCGGTACATCCTCATCGAGCACAATCACCTCTTGTTCAATCCAACTCGGCTTAAGGCCTTTACAAGCACGAGTCTCGGCTACCTTGCTTGCATAAGTCACCTTCTCCCCATTCGTACTATATGTCTGGTTATCTACCAAAATACAATCACCCAGACTGCCATCGCCATCAGCAACCATGTCAGTATGTCACTGTTAACCAAGGCCTCATCACCAATGTTCTCATCTTGATTTCTACTCTTTTTGGGTAATACGAGTATCAACCACCGAGGAAAGAGAAGCCGACCGTTCCAACACAGGTGGCGCATCAAAACGGACGTGCGATTCCGGTGGCATGCCTCTAGGACTCTCGTATGGCAACGAGTGGTCAACTAGGGAGCCATTAGGGTTCATCGCACTAATAGGGTTTTCGAGCACCATTAGGGTTCTTCAAAAAAAAAAAATTAAGATTATATATATATATATATATATATATATATATTCAAATACATTTAATCACTGTAGAATAATCACCTAAAAAATTGTAAATACTAAAGTAATAAGGCTTATATATCATATTAGTACCTAAAGTATACCAACTTTTTCATTTTGGTACCTAAAGTATTTTTTGGTCAAAATAAGTACCTAAAGTATACTTTTTGGTTAAATTAGATACCTAAAGTATACTTTTTGGTCAAAATAGGTACCTAAGTATTTTTTGTCAGAGTAAGTAACTAAAGTATATTTTTTGGTCAAAATAAGTACCTAACGTATATTTTTTCCGTTAAAATAGGCACATAATGTATTTTTTAATTAGGGTACTTATTCTATACACAATGGCTTGTGGAAACTTTTTTACACAAGCGCCTTAGTTTTAGGGGGTAGGGATTCTGTTTAGGGTTTAAAGTTTAGGGGTTTAAGTGCAGTAGTTTTAAATTTAGGGGTTGTTGATAGAAGTTTGGGTTTATGGTTACAATTTATGGTTTATAGGTTAAAACCTAAATCCCTACCCATATTACCCTAAAACTTAAACCCTAAGCCTAAGCCCTAAATTTTAACCATGAACCATAAATTCTAAACCCCTACACTAAAACTCCTAAACTCCAAATCCTAAACCCTATAATTGAGGAGCTTGTAGAAATAAAAAGTTTTCACCGCCAGTGTATAGGATAATAATCCTTTTAATTAATGTCACATGACAATTTTTAGGAACCTAGATAAAAAATATGTATAGTTTAAGTACCTATTTTGACCTAAAAAATACTTTAGATACCTATTTTGACCAAAAAATATACTTTAAACACTTACTTTGACGAAAAAATACTTTAGGTACCTATTTTGACTAAAAATTATACTTTAGGTACTTAGTTTAACCAAAATAAAAAAGTTGGTATACTTTATGTACTAATATGATATATAGACCAAGTAATAAATAGGCTTATGTGGTATTTTGGTCCTCGAACTTTATCAAATAATAAATTTAACTTTATCTACTAAAAATACATTAATATTATCAATTTATCCCTTTAATCGTTTATGTGCTGATGTAGCAAACAACAATGCTCACATAACCGTATTAGGGTTTTAAGATCTAGCATAAGAATGATGGAGAGATTTTCTTTTTTTCAAAAAAAAAAAGTGATGGAGAGTTTTGATTCTGAATCGACCCCAAACTCCAAAATAGGGTTTTAGATCTGGCGATGAATTTATGGGCAGTCGGCAGTTTTGAATATGCTAATGACGGCTATCTTATTTAGGGGTTTTTGCTGGGTTTCTGAACACTACCAAGCAACACATAATCAGCAAAATCAAAATTGGCCCAAAATTACGAAAGTAAATTGGTTTCCATTAGTTGGCCCAATGATATCATGCGTCATCTGTGTTCGAGTGAAGATTTTTTAAAATATTATCAAACACTAAAATCGCAACTTTAAAACTTAAATACTAACCTCTAAACCTTAACCATTAAATATTTGTAGAATATTTTTTTATCGTTAGACCATAAAATATTTTTTATATTAATAAATATTAAAAATAATTATATATTACTATTATTCTTATGAATCAGTTGCAATGATCTTTTCTCATCAATATCAATTGGCCGAGATCCTTTAGAGAATCATTTTTCCATGATTATTTTTATGGTGAAGACGGAAGAGAATGATCTGATTTAATATATATATATATATATATATAGGGTTAGGATCAACTTACACTGTGTAAAACTCAATTACTTTTACACAATTTTTGGGCCGTTAGATGATGGTAATTAATGGCTCAGATTATTTCCTTATCTTTTTTTCTCAAGTGATAATCTTCACATTTTTTACTGTTAATCTCATCCATCCATTTTCCTTATCCAATTGTCCTAGATTAGTGTAAAACTAAATGAGTTTTACACTATGTAACTTGATCCCATCCTATATATATATATATATATATATTATTAGAGATTCATTAACTACCCTACACATGAGCATCCCTCTAGTTTTCTTTCCTATCAAACACATCCAAAATTTATTTTCTTTCCATTTTCTCTCCCCTCCTTTCACTCAACCACTGAAGGAGATTCTTGAACACCAATTTTATACACTACCCATCTCTTTGTATCTTGTTAAGAGACACCCACATCTCTGCATTACATTGTGGAATTGGCCTTTCTTACAGCCTCCATTGAATCCCATCTTATGAGTGTAGCTGTGAAGTTATTCTGCATCCTCCCAACAAACAGAGAATAATTACAAAGAAACCGGTCACCACCGAACCCTAGGGAAAGAGCTGGCATACCAAAACAAAGAAAAATAAAGCTAAAAACAACACATGAGAAAATAAAGGTAACAAAAACACCACAACTATTAACCGAAGCCGAGACAAACACGATGACTATCAATGTGAGCGTAAACGCTTAATAAGGCCGGAGTTATCAGATTCAACAATGATGTTCTTGAAACCTTTCAACCTAAGCGAATTGCTTTCGCTTCAGCATTTTGTGCCGATGAGGCAAGGATGGTCTTAGAAGAACCTCCAACGAAGAGACCTCTATCATCGCGAAAGACAGTAGAGATCCCAGCAAAACCAGAAGACATCTCAAACGAAGCATCACAATTGATTTTAATAACAGCTGGAGGTGGTGTTTCCCATTGACCAAGGGGATTTGATTCCACTTCAAATTGCTGACCATCGGTACTGGAACAACACAGAAACTCAGAGCAAGCTTGTTCAGCAATCCTCCACACATCAATAGGGTTTTCCTTTAGGCCGGAAAAAATCCATCAATTACGAGATTTCCAAAGATGCCAACAGAGGAAGGCAATAATAGAAATTCTTGTATTAAAACCAATTGCAGCGCATAATTTCATAATTGAAAACCACCATTTAGCAAAACCTGGGAAGCCAACCTGACTTGGACAATAACTAAAATTCGAAGCATTCCACACAGCCTGAGCAAAAGGACAGAAAAAAAGAATATGCTCTAAACTTTCTGTTACGCAGAGGCATCGAGAGCGAAGGGGAGATGGAGATTTTAGTCTCGCATTCAAGTTACCATTAGAGGCCAGAGCATTGTTACAACTTTATGTTGCGTGTGTAAAGTGCCCCGCAATTGTGCAAGTGTACACGTCTCAAATAATAAAGTGATAAGTATAGAGTATCGTCTCCACATGGATTGGTTTGGGCCAACTTACTTAAGCTACTGCATTGTGAAAGTAAAAACAATTGATAATATGAAAAGTTTTATCCAACAAATAAACTAAAGAACAATAAAAATAAAAGATAGATAGATCGAATAAGAGAGAGTAGGCCGGATTAAGTTGCGTTGTAGTGTGGAAACCAGTTGGAATTGTCTCAGTTCTTGAATGCAACAAACACCAAACTGCCTCGGCAGAAACCAAAGTTAATGCCGCCGCGACAATGGGTTAAGTAGCTGCCTCGACATTCCCTTACCCGAGAAGCAACGATCAACGTCAAAGTTCGGCAAAGCGTTCTTCAGTGGCTCCTCCTTATCCCTAAGTTGAAACACTGTTAATGAGCAGGCCTTGATAATACCTCCCAACGTGAACCAAGGATGAACACCAACCAATCTTACACTTCTTTCAGCCGTTGAAACTCTGAACTTATTCCTAAGTCGAGTTAGCTTTCACCGTTTAGGATGAAAACCATGCTTATCCGTTTCGTGAGTCTAACTCTCTCGATATTAGACAAGTAGATAACCTCACAATACCCTCTCCCGATTCGATTGCAAGAATAAAATCAAAACAAAGAATAAGCAAACCTTGAACTTTATTTGCATTAACAAAAACCTAAACAATTACAAATGTTTTCTCACAACTACTAAACAGAATAACCCTAGCCTAAGAAAATAACTAGAACATGCTAAGCCTCTCAAACTCTCGATACTCGACTATCCTCCAATTTGGTGGCTTGGCCTTCTTTAAATAGGAGTGGGCTTGGGGCAAATCTTTCTTGGAGAGGAAGTTAAGTTGGAGTTGGACATGTCTTCGTTAAAGAGGTGAATCTCTTTAATTTAATCTATTTTATCCACTTTGGTCGAATTTCATCTTTAACCTTCCTTCCATGCTTTCGTCATCTTCCCGTGCTCCGATCGCCATGCAAAGTATGTGAAAAATCCAGCGTTTTATTCTCTTCAAATCGACTACCACTTTGTATATTTTCTCCACCGGCAACTTCATCTGTGCACTGCCTCGACGGCAGCTAGCTGCTACCTCGGCAGAGATCTGTCAACTGATTCTGCTCCATAAGGCTTTATCTTCATGACTCAGCTTCTTTCAGTAGAAATTGTCATCTTTGGTTGGCTTGAGCTGGTCCTGTCGAGAGCTCGTTCTGCACCATCATCTCTTTCCTTCATTGTCTGTCAACAATCGTGGTAGTGGCTCGGCATGGCTTGGTAATTCTTAGCATAACCTGTACATGCACAAAATAAATACCATCAGTACCTTTTTCCACCAAAATCGCTTAAAACATGAACTCAAGCATAACTATGAAGGAAATTATGAAAGTATGCATGAGTGCCTAATAATGTAACTAAAATGTGCCTAAGTCTAACAATAATATGAGTAAAAGGGGTAATAAAATAGTACTTTTGAACATTCATCACACCCCCAAACTCGAACTATTGCTTGTTCTCAAGCAATGCAGACTAACAATTACCTGCATGACTTTAATCATCAAAGGCATGCTTTCAAACTTGAATTCAATCCTCTTAACTAGGGGTGCTTAACGAGTTGGTCAACTCGTGAGCTGCTCAAACTCAACTCGGTCAAAATTCAATAAACGCTCGACTCGAGTTGACTCGAACTCGAACTCGACTCGAGACCTTAACGAGTTGAGTTGAGCAAAGCCTAACTCAACTCGATAAGTTTGCGAGCAGCTCGTTAATTTTTTTAAAATATTTGTGGATTATTACTTTAATTTTAATATGTTAGTTTGATGAGTTTGTGGATTGTTACTTTAGTTTTAATATGCTAGTTTGGTGTATTTGTGGATTGTTAGTTTGGAATTTAGACTTTGAAAGTGCTTTATACACTCTTTTGATATTTGTTGGTTAAATTTGTTAATATATGTTAATATTAAGCCCCATATAGTATTGTTAAATTTTACTTTTAGTTAAAAATAAGGTAAATTTTTTAGTGAGTTTAATAAGCAACGAGTCGAGCTTAACGAGCAGGGAGTCTAGTTGAGCAACAAATTTTTTCACAATTTTAACGAGCTTAACGAGCAACGAGTCGAGCAACAATTTTTTTAACGAGCACGAGTCGAGCACTGTCTAACTCGCGATCGACTCGCTCGATAAGCACCCCTACTCCGAACCGTGGCACAGAGTATGATCACCTTTTAAATTTTTCGAATGACATAAAAATCACCCAGAACCATACTATAATGCTCATGACAATGTGTGTGCGTGGTTGTGTACAAGTTGATTTTCAAGATTCCATGTGAACAATAGGCTTTTATCTATTTAATTATCGGGGTATTTATTTTTACTTTCACTAGAGCCAATTTTGGGCACCTCTAGCGATTCAATTTCTTTTTTTTTATTCGACTAGAGCCAATTTCGGGCACCTCTAGTGATTCTTTTAAGTGCATTAACTACTAGAGCCGGTTTCGGGCACCTCTAGCAACAAATTAACCTTTAATTTTGCAATTTACCCAAAAAAAATATTTAGTAACCTAAGTTCACTAAGTTTCTATCAATCAACAACTCACAACTGTGTAAAATTTTTCAGCATCATAGTAAGTTTCTAGGTTCTTTTCATGCAATCCTAAAATTTAAAGGATTTTTCAATTAAGTGTAGTGACGAAAATTCATCATCGAATATTTAACAAGTCTTAAGCAATTAAATCCAATTAAAGGCATGACATGTAACATATGCAACCTATATGCTATTACTAAAAAATGAATGCAACTAAACATGAAACTAACTAGAAACCAACACCCCCAAACTCGAGAGAAGCATTGTCCCCAATGCATGAAAAAGAAGAAAAAACAAAATCAAATGCTTATGAGTTAGTCAGAAATGTCGTCACCTTGAATAATGAATTTTCTTCGTGTCGTTTGCTTGATCCTTTTGCTTGTGCCTGGTAGTTGCTGGGGCATCGTCAGTCTTAGTTGCCTGGGCATCCTCATTGTGTGTCGCTGTAGCAGTAGGCATTGTTGAGGCATCAGGTGTTGCTGAGGCATTAGGAGTTGCCGAGGCAGTAGGCATTGTCGAGGCATAAGGAGTTGCCTAGGCAATTTTCTGTGTAGGGATTTTTTTTGGTTTATGAGGTTGTGATTCTCGATGTGGAAAAGAAAAGAAAATCAGAAAACTAAAAATACTGAAGACAAAAAGATAAAAAAATCTCCTAAAATTTCTAAAAATTTTAAAAAAATCTTAGAAAAGGCATTTTCATACGTCTTCTAAGGTTACTGCATATCTGAGAAAGCTTGAAGAGGGTCGTTTCTGATACTTCTTATAGTCCATTCGCACCCCTCATCGAGTGACAATATTGCCCAAAAAAATTGGGCCAATGTGCTCGCAGCTACTTCCCTTTGCGTTACCATGGCAGAGGTGTCTTTCTTTCTTGTTCCCTTGTAGTCCATGCATACCATCCACCTTGCTACAATTCCTAAAGGCATGAATATATTATTAAGAAAAATTATATAAATATCCAACCATTTACTTACCTCATTATCGTCGAAATCCGTTATAGTTGGATGTAGCCTTTGTTGTCGTGGCAATTGCTTCGACAACCAATTGTCGTGGCAATCTTCTGCCATTATTCGGTGTAAGTCAAGGGAAAACCCAATTTTTTGAAAAGCGTCATGAATCAAAACACCGTTTTCTTTAGGCTCCTCAAACATCTCCATTAGTAGAGATTTTGATGGCTTCAATTCTACCAGCATTGGTTCCTCAAAGAATACCTGCAATGGAAGATGTGAGTTTTTAAAGAATTCAAAAGGTTCAACCATTACCTGCTCATATTCCATTGGCAAAGTATTGTTGTCTCGTTGATCTTTTGTGTGGTCGTGCAATTTCCATGGCAAATGTGGATGAGAGCAAATTGTTGTAGCATTACTCTTCTCAGCCTCTCGAAAGGTTGTCACGGCGTTGCTCTATTCAGGCTCTCCATTAATTGCCGAGGCATCAAGACTTGCCAAGGCATGTGTAGTTTCCGAGGCATGTGGTGTTGCCGTTGCATTCTCCATACTTTTCTCAACCTCACTAAGTGTTGTTGCGACATTGTTCTGTTCAGGCTCCCCAATCTTTGCTGAGGCAATTTGTTTCTCAGGCTCATCATATGTTGGGTAGTCTTTCTCATTGTCATCCTCTCTTCTTGGAGGTTCTAATTGTTCCCCACACATCGAGGAGCTCTGATTGCCTTGCTCCTTCTCCTCTTGCCTTGGGACTTTAGTATCCCTAGGAATGGATTGTTGGTGCTTATTACCCGTGGCATATGTGGATCTCTTCAATTAATCTTCTACTTCTCTCACAATGTTGGGTTTTGTGATGCTTGATTTCTTTAACCGTTGTGTTTGCCAAGTTTGGAGAAGATTGAATTTTGGGTGTTAAAGTGGAAGCTAAAAGATTAGAATTGGACACAATGATTTATAGTGGTTCGGCCTTCTACCAAGCACCTACATCCACTACCTTAGCTTCCCACTAAGGATTT
The DNA here is from genome assembly GCA_030270665.1 of Hibiscus trionum. Lineage (NCBI taxonomy): Eukaryota > Viridiplantae > Streptophyta > Magnoliopsida > Malvales > Malvaceae > Hibiscus > Hibiscus trionum. Next base: position 5,069,952 of record BSYR01000012.1, read on the forward strand.
CAACCAAATTCACTAAGAATTTCGTCCCCTTATCTAGGCTTAGGAGGCAACCTTTACAACCCTCAAAGCTTTCTACCCAAAGCTTGAGTAAACCCTCTTTGCAAGAGAAATTCTAAGCAAACTTGAAATCTCTCTAATAGGTGTTTCTTTGCACTGTTAAGCTCTCACCCAAAACCTAAACACTTGAGCAAATTTAACAATGTTTAGCTCACTAGTGTTGTCTATACAAGAAAATGGACAATTAAGCTCTAAGACAAAATCTTAATCATAGTGTTATTGACAATTGAAACATTAGTCTTCTCTTGATGCTTGGAGGTCCCTTTTATACTCCCAAATGAGTTTGTAGCCGTTGAGGACCGTTGGGGATGTTTTAGAGCCGTTAGAGTCTTTATTTCCTACATTAATTACAATTCTGGTGCTTATCGTATCGGTGCATGAGGACCCGTATCGGTATGCCCTTCTTTAGAACTAGCCGTTGGGCTCTTGCCAGCCTAAGCGTATCGATACGCTAGGGAGCGTATCGGTACGGTCTGCACTTTAAAAGACCGTTGGGAAATAGCTGTTTGGGGTTGTTAAAGCAGGGATCGGTACGCTTTAAAGGCGTATCGGTACGACCCCTCTCCGTATCGATATGGACAAGCATGTATCGGTACGGGTTTTGGCAGAATCAAATCTGGAGTAAAAAAGTATCGATACGGGGTATACCGTATCGGTACGGTGGTGCTAAAAAGCCAGATTTGACTACTTTAAAGCATTCCAAACTTTGCCAAAAACCTTTTTAAATACATCAAACATATTTTCAAGTTGTTTGGACTTAAAGACATGTTTTAAATTCTTTTCAAATTAGTCCAAAACATTTTTTCAATTATTATATCAAAACACCTAGTTCTTCAATCTCCCCCTTTTTGATATAATAAAACCAACTTGAAAAAATGTTTGTGATTCTCCCCCTTCAAGTTTAAAAATTTGAATAAGAGATGAAAAAAATTTAAAAGTAAGTAAAGCTCCCCCTTATTCATTTGAAAATGAAAATTTTCAAAATTAATTCTCCCCTTTTTGTTATATCAAAAAGAATTTAAATGACTTTAAGTTCAAAATAACTTAGGAGGTTACTAAAAATTGACACAAATAAGAATTTTGATTTTAAAATGGCTCCCCCTTACTCAGCATCATCAAAATATGTTAGTCCAACACATGATAATTTAGTTGAAATAAAATAAAATAAAATGAATTAAACAGATAAAAAAACTAGATTTTACCAACACTTGAACTCCAAGGGAAGATGTGAAGCCTTCCTTCTTCAAGTGTTCTTCCTTGTGTGCATGGAACTACCCTAAAAAATTGGACTTGTTGAACATCTCCACCACACCTAATCGAGACAATCATACAGATTTTGGTATCCAAATATCTTTGGATCCATAAACGTTAGTTGCATAAAATTTAGTCCCCTTAGGAATCCATTTTTCAATTTCATCATTTTTATGTGAAGTGATTAGTTCTTTTGGAACCCAAACACTTCTAAAGCATTTTCCATTTAAAAATCTAGGGGCACTAGATTGTCTTTGGTAAAATTTTGATTTTCCAAAATCATTTTTCTTTTATAGTTCCTTGGAAATCAAAATCTTTTCTTTCTTAAGATCATCTTCTTTTTTATGATCTTTTTCCATTGTTTGAAGCAAGTTTTGTAAACTAGAAACTTGTCGCTTAAAATTCTTCAATTTTGCTTCAAACTCAAAATTGGTTTTCAAAAGCAAATCATTTTCATTTTTCAACTTTGAAATCAACTTTTTGTTTTTTTGAAAATGAAGCCTTGAATTTGAAAACCAACTCATCATAGGCTTCTTGTAAATCATCAAAAGTATAAGAATTTGATATAGATGAGTTAGAAGTTACCTCTCCCTCATTGAGGGCCATCAAGCATAGGTGGCTACCTCATCATTGGTGGAGTATTCATCATTCCATGTGGCCACATATGCTTGCTTTGAAGATGATCCCTTCTCGTTAGACTTGTGGGATTCCTTCATCTTCTTCTTCGATTCATGATAAGATTTTTCCATTTTATTATTCATGAACCGGGTGAATTTCTTAAAGAGATAAGACATCTCTTCGTCTTCACTTTCATTCTCACTTGATTCAACATGTCGGCATTTGGAGGATTTAAGAGCAATGACACTCCCGTTGATGCCTAGCTCTTTGACTTTCTTCTCCCTATCTTTTTTATCTCTTCCTTTTTCTTCTCTCATTCTTTTCCTTTCTTCATGATTTCGTGTTTGAGGAGAGATCACATGAGTTCATCGAGCTTTAAGGATTTGAGATCTTTAACTTCGATGATGGTCGTCTTCTTTGAGTCCCAAGACTCGGGAAAAGAGTAGATGAGTTTGCGGACAAGTTTGTCTTGCGGAATGATTTCTCCATACCCTTTGAGTCCATTGGTGATGGTGGAGAATCTATCGAACATCTTCGTAATGTCCTCATCCGGTTCCATCTTGAAGTTTTCATACTCTAGGTTGAGGAGCCCGATCTTGGTCTCCTTTACTTCGTTTTTCCCCTCGTATGTAACTTTAAGCTTGTCTCATGCCTCTTTGGCATCTTCACAAGAAGACATCTTCTCGTAGATGTTGGGGCTCAATGCACAAAAGATGATGTGCAAGGCTTTGCAATTGAGCTCCATCTTCTTGCGATCATCTGCGCTCCAATCCGCCTTCTTTCGTTGTGGCACGAACGGACCGTCTTCTACTATGTCCCAAATCTTGTAGTCCTTGGACTTTATGAAAAAACATCATTCTTGTCTTCCAATGGGCATAGTGTGTTCCGTTGAAGAATTGTGGCTTGTCGATGGATTGTTCCATTTGATCGGTTGGTTAATATGTTGTATCGAGCTTCTCGGATCACCTCAATAGGATGTTAATCCTCTTCGATTGAGCATTGCTCTGATACCAATTGTTGGGTTTTGTGATGCTCGATTTCTTCAACCGATGTGTTTGCCAAGTTTTGAGAAGATTGAATTTTGGGTGTTAAAGTGGAAGCTAAAAGATTAGAATTGGACACAAGGATTTATAGTGGTTCGGCCTTCTAACAAGCTCCTACATCCATTACCTTAGCTTCCCACTAAGGATTTCAACCAAATTCACTAAGAATTTTGTCCCCTTTTCTAGGCTTAGGAGGCAACCTTTACAACCCTCAAAGCTTTCTACCCATAGCTTGAGTAAACCCTCTTTGCAAGAGAAATTCTAAGCAAACTTGAAATCCCTCTAATAGGTGTTTGTTTGTACTATTAAGCTCTCACCCAAAACCTAAACACTTGAGAAAATTTAACAATGTTTAGCTCATTAGTGTTGTCTATACAAGAAAATAGACAATTGAGCTCTAAGACAAAATCTTAATCATATTGTTGTTGACAATTGAAGCATTAGTCTTCTCTTGATGCTTGGAGGTCCCTTTTATACTCCCAAATGAGTTTGTAGCCATTGAGGACGGTTAGGGATGTTTTAGAGCCGTTAGGGTCTTTATTTCCCACATTAATTGCAGTTATGGTGCCTATCGTATCGGTACATAGTGACTCGTATCGGTACGCCCTTCTTTAGAACTAGCCATTGGGCTCTTACCAGCCTAAGCGTATCGATACGCTAGGGAGCGTATCGGTACGGTCTGCACTTTAAAAGACTGTTGGGAAATAGCCGTTGTGGGTTGTTAAAGAAGGGACCGATACGCATTAAAGGTGTATCGGTACGACCCCTCTCCATATCGATACGAGTTTTGGCAGAATCAAATTTGGAGTAAAAAGGTATCGATACGGGGTATACTGTATCGGTACGGTGGTGCTGAAAAGCCATGTTTGACTACTTTAAAGCATTCCAAACTTTGCCAAAAACCTTTTTAAATACCTCAAACATGTTTTCAAGTTGTTTGGACTTAAAGACATGTTTTAAATTCTTTTCAAATTAGTCCAAAACATTTTTCAATTATTATATCAAAACACCTAGTTCTTCACACGAGTACATCCATCATGGCAATACACGCATCCATGGAATTTAATAGCTCTTGAAGAGAACTACATTGCCATGAAATATCTGTTGTCGTGACACTCTACTGTTGATAAGGACTACATTGCCAAGGCATGTCTGTTGCTGCAACAAAATTGTTATGGTAAAAAACATTTTGAGCTTTTTGATCATACCATGAATGATTTTGTTGTTGCTTCCATCTATGGTCCTCCATGTAGTCATATGCACCGAAAAAATGAGGACAATCTTCAAACACATGATGTTTTCCACACATAGCCCAAGAGTTTTCCACGGGATATGCTTTTCTCGATTGATTCTTATCTTCCAACATCAACTCTCGAATAGTTTTACTTTTAATTTCACACATGTTTATGTCCCTTAACTTGTAGCGCACCTGCTTTTTTTATAGAACAAACAAAAAGAAAAATTAGTAAAACTAAGAAAAAAATGCAATATAAAAAACAACTAACATCAATTGCCAATCCCCGGCAACGGCGCCAAAAACTTGTTGTGTGTGTAAAGTGCCCCACAATTGTGCAAGTGTACACGTCTCAAGTAATAAAGTGATAAGTATAGAGTATCGTCTCCACAGGGATTGGTTTGGGCCAACTTGCCTAAGTTACTGCATTGTGAAAGTAAAAACACAATTGATAATAGGAATAGTTTTATCTAACAAATAAACTAAAGAACAATAAAAATAAAAGATAGATAGATCAAATAAGAAATAGTAGGCCGGATTAAGTTGCGTCGTAGTATGGAAACCAGTTGGAATTGTCTCGGTTCTTGAATGCAACAAACACCAAACTGCCTCGGCAGAAACCAAAGTTACTACCGCCGCGACAATGGGTTAAGTAGTTGCCTCCGTAATCCCTTGCCCGGGTAGCAACGATCAATGTCAAGGTTCGACAAAGCATTCTTCAGTGGCTCCTCCTTATCCCTAAGTCGAAACATTGTTGATGAGCAGACCTTGATAATACCTCCCAGCATGAACCAAGGATGAACAACAACCAATCTTACGCTTCTTTTAGCCGTTGAAACTCTTAACTTATTCCTAAGCCGAGTTAGCTTTCACCGTTTGGGATGGAAAGCATGCTTATCCGCTTCGTGAGTCTAACTCTCCCGATATTAGACAAATAGTTAGCCTCACAATACCCTCTCCTGATTCGATTGCAAGAATAAAATCAACATCAAGAATAAGCAAACCTTGAACTTTATTTGCATTAACAAAAACCTAAACAATTACAAATGTTTTCTCACAACTACTAAACAGAATAACCCTAGCCTAAGAAAAGAACTAGAATATGCTAAGTCTTTCAAACTCTCGATACTCGACTATCCTCCAATTTGGTGGCTTGGCCTTCTTAATATAGGAGTAGGCTTGGGGCAAATCTTTCTTGGAGAGGAAGTTAAGTTGGAGTTGGACATGTCTTCATTAAAGAGGTGAATCTCTTTAATTTAATCCATTTTATCCACTTTGGCCGAATTCCATCTTTAACCTTCCTTCCATGCTTTCGTCATCTTCTCGTACTCCGATCGCCATGCAAAGTATGTGAAAAAATCCAGCGTTTTATTATCTTCAAATCGCCTACCACTTTGCATATTTTCTCCACTGGCAACTTCGTTTGTGCACTACCTTGGCGGTGGCTACCTGCTGCCTCGACAGAGGTTTGTCAACTATTTCTGCTCCATAAGGCTTTATCTTCATGATTCAGCTTCCTTCAGTAGAAACTGTCATCTTTGGCTGGCTTGACTTGGACCTGTCGAGAGCTCGTTTTGCACCATCCTCCCTTTCTTTCATTGCCCACACGACATTGAACTACCGCGACAGTGGCTCGACATGGCTTGGCAATCCTTGGCATAATCTGCACATGCACAACACAAATACCCTACAGTACCTTTTTCCACCAAAATCACTTAAAACATGAACTCAAGCATAACTATGAAGGAAATTATGAAAGTATGCATGAATGTCTAATAATGTAACTAAAATATGCCTAAGTCTAACAATAACATGAATAAAAAGGTAATAAAAATAGTACTTTTGAACACTCATCACATTCCAAAGGAATGTGCAAATTTTTGGAGGAACATTTAAACTCCAAATTGACTTTCATAGTTTCTTATCATTTCGCACATCGTAGCCTGATGATGGAGTTTCCGTAGAAACCTTCTACTTCATAAGAGATTGGTAACATGACTTGGTAGTGTACAATCCATTTTTATCCTCATACCATACCAACTCATCGGAAATTGAGAGGCCTCCATTAGGAACCTTGAGAATGTGGTCAATTTCTATAGGCAAAAATAACTCGCAAAACTTTTGTTGGTTCTATTCCTTCTCGTTACTCATAATAATATGAGTAACAAGGGCATCCTGACACCTAAATGACCTTTCCGATGAAACAGATGATCCTGGAAGATTAGGTATCCACCTATCTTCCCAAATAGAGTAAACATTTTCATTGTATAAAAGCAAATTGGGGCCTCATAGTCATAGTCATCTTTATGGTATAATATTATTTCAGACATAAAGTAATACCCTTTCCCTCAGGGAAGGTATTGGTGTTGTGAATTCCATTTTGTACGTATCAACAATATTATTAAAAGGGATTTGACAGCTACGTCTTGAGTACTTAATTTGACGACAAAAATACCTATAAACATTCGTTAATACAACAGTAAGTAATTAATGAGAGGCCCTAAATATATATTAGCCGTAGAGTAATAAAAAATGAAAACATTGACCTTATAGCTTAGGCCAAATAGTTGGGATGGGTAAACCCTGACCCGGTCTTGGCCTCGAACTCCTCCCCATTTCCAAAAGCTACACGCCATACGAGGCCTGCCCCTCTCTATCTTCAAAAATACAAACTCACATTTAAATATCACGTTAATAAAGCTTCCCATTTTTTTTATTAATTTTCAAAATTAATTACTACTTTTATATACAATATAAATTATAAATTATTATAATAATATATTTGTTACACATTTAAATATCACGTTAATAAAGCTTCACATTTATAGTTGGTCATCGTGGTGTTCCACCTAAAAATTCTGACACATAAGAGGAGTGAACAATCTTATTTATGCACAAATTTTGTATACGGGACTTTATAATTAAACAAGGAATAATTTGCAATCATTTTAAACTTACAGGTGATTCAAGAAAATATTATTTTTATAAATATATTCATATAATATTATTATTTATGTTATTATTAAAATATTATTATTATATATTCTTCTTAATTAATCTTTTATTTTCGTAACACAATGTATAAATATTTTTATAAAATTGATATACCTTAATGGTAATTATTTTATACACCGGCGGTGGAAACTAAAAATTTCTACAGGTATCATAGTTTTAGGATATAGGGACTTAGTTTAGGATGTATGGTTTAGGGTTTAGGTGTATGAGTTTAGAATTTAATGATAGTGGTTAAAATTTAGGGTTTATAAGTTAAAATGTAAGTCCTCACCGTATTACCCTAAAGACTAAACCCTAACCTCTAAACCCTAAATTCTAAACCCCTACACATATACCCTAAATCCTACGCTCTATACTAAGCCCCTAAACCCTACACTTTAAATTAAACCCCTAAACTCTAAAACTGAGGCACTTGTAGAAACTTTTAGTTTCCATTGCCAGTGTATTGAATATAGATTCTACTTTAATTGATGTTTTAGATATATTATTATAGTTTAGATTATAATTAATATATTTTTCTAAAATAAAAGTAACTAAATTCAAAAATAATTCAAAATAAATACTACTTTTGTCAACAATATATTAAATCTTTAACTTGAATAGGGGTGTCCAAAAAAATCGAAAAACCGAAACCGAAACCGACCCCGAAACTCGAAAAAAACTGAACCGAAAAATTCGATTTCAGTTTGGGTTTTTGTTTTTTAAGAAACAAACCGGTTCGGTTATGGTTCACGGTTTTGGGACAATCCGGGTAACCGAACCGAACCAGTTTATATAATATATATTATTATTTTATATGCCATTTTAATATTTTATATTTTTTAAAAAAATGATTTTATTTTATTTTCTCATTCCCAAAAAATAAAACTATAATTTCATTTTATGAAGTTTAAGTGTTTAACTTGCTAGTATTAAAAAAGATACTAATATCATGTGTTGAATTTTAAAAGTATATACTTTTTTTTAACATATTATTAAATTTTATATTTTTAATAAACAAAATAAAAAACAGTTACCTGAACCGAAGTTTTCGGTTAACCAAATAACGGTTAACCGGTTGAATGGTTACGATTTAGGATCGAGAATTGGGTGACTCGAACTTACCAATTAATCGAAATAATTTGCTAATGGTTAACAAAACCCAGTATTGCACCCCCTAAACTTGAAGGAGTGGTTGGGACGTTAGTCACTCTTGTAGAGGTTACAAGTTTAAAATTTATGGCTTGCATTTTATATTTAAGATATATCATGTCATCATCTCATTAACCGAAGAAAAAAATTAAATATGCAAATTCAAATGGCTCGAAGGAAAAAAAAACATAACCTTCTATACCTTCGTTTTCGATAGAAAGCTACCAATCATCATTAAAATTTTTATGTCTCTATTAAACTAAATGTTATATAAATGTATTAATGATGATCGAAAAAATCAGTAGATTATTTTACTAACAGATCTGATTGTATCGTCAAACTAACACAAAATGGATCTAGTTGTACTAGATTGTCCATCTTCCTTGATCAGAGGTGCGTCGTATTAATCGCTACACAAACATCAAACTTTCATGAAGAAGGAAGAAAATCAAGCTATCACAAAAAAAAATTTGTCACAAAAATAGGTGAACAAACGCAATAAAATATACAAAAATCATTTATATATAGACAAGATTTTTATTTAAAATTAAAAACAAAACATGAAAAAAAGAGAAAATGTTAAATGCTGACACTAAAACCATGTCGAGGAAGAAACACTTAAAAAATTTAGAGAAACGTTTCATATATATATATAAAAGATTTCCTTATTTTATTATAACTACAGGTTTAGTGTATATATATACATTCAATGGCAAAAAACAAAGTGAGTGATATTAAATGTGTTTTTCCATCATGGGGCAGGCGGGCAGCTCAATGACTCAACAACTCCTCTGACTCACTTTTAGCCTTTAGGCTCTCCTTTTTACTTTGATGCCTTTTAAATTCATCATTATATATTTTATATGTTTTTAACATTGTACTTTATCAGTTGCATAATTTGAAAATATTTTATTTGAATTAGGTTGATATATGAATAAGATTCTTCTAGTAATGATAAACTTTGGAGAAGACAACCAGAACCAGTCTCCCAACCCCTGGTCATCACTGTTCGCAAATCTCACAAATCCTACGGTTCTTAAGGGGTCCGGGTTAGTAGGCTTTCATGAAGGAATAGACAGTACTGAGTACAGCCTCTGTAGTTTATTTATCATCTTTGATGACACAATCAACCATCATGCCCCTAAATCTAATGCTGCCTTTTGGTCAAGTACTCATTTTATCAGTCAACTTTGCTTGTACGAGGAGTTTAACTTCCTAATCATACATTGGAATACAATCCAACGGTTAGCAAACACCCAAGTTAGAGATAGAGAGAGAATAGAGTGCATGAAATGGTGGTCATTTATGGAACTTAGAAAAACAGCTGGTAGGGTCGGTCGAGTCTGCAGCTATATTTTTGTCTTTTTTAACGTTGGCTTTCCACTCCCTTTTAACTCATCTTTAACCTCCCCCCTTTCTTCATCACATGATCATCCAACCCACCGCTCTTTCATGTCCTAAAAAAGGAGAGTTTCTTTTGAATATGGTTTTAATTGGGATGTTCTAAGGGCGTTACTCTTTGAGGGGAATGTTGTCTGGCTCGAGGATGCTTCCATGAATCAGTTTGTTCTTATGGATCTGATTGTTGTCGTTGTTGTTTTAAGAGATTTGATTTGAGTTTGAGCCAGCGCCGTCGGACCAGGCTTCATTCCCCCCAATTTCTGCTCCCGTTTCGAACATCCCAACAAAGGTTGTTGTTTTCTAGATCAAGGACTGCAGCATGTGAAAAAAGGTTTGATTTTTACCTTGAATGATCATTTTGGGTGTTTTCTTTTTGCCTGTCATGGGAAGATTTGGAGGTTTTAGATCATTGGGTGCTTTTGTTTTTTTAGAGCAATCAATTAAGGTTCTTATTTTATTTGCAGATTGGTGTAATGATAAGGGGTTTGACCAATTTTCTTTTCTATCATTTGTATAAAAGTTTCATCATTACTCTTTCTTTTTTTTCTGTGATGTTTTTGTCAGTCCCTTTCTGGTTCATCATTAGGCAGGTGCTTCCCATGATGGTTTCCAGTATCAGATCTGTCTCTTTCAGTTTCACCTGTTTTTAGATCTACATTTGAAATCTGCCATTTCTCTTGTTTTTCATCTCTCTAGGGTTTCAAGATGGAGATCCTTGTTAGATCTTCCTCAAAATGAATCCTTTTGAACAAAGCTTGGCCTGGGTACAGAACCAAAGGCAAATGGAAACGAAAGACTTTCCCTTGCTTTAACAGTTTGAAAATCCCATGAAATCAAACATTTCTTACAACGAGGAGTTACTAAATTCAACACCGACAAGTGCTAAATGATGTTTGAATTTGAGGGTGTGCAGAAATAAAATGATGTCCAGTCCAGCTTTCTTATTCATTGTTCTGCATCACATCTCTTACCTACTTTGCATGCATTTGCTGGATTAGAGTCTTGTGTATTTATTCTATTTTAGTTCCTATATATACATAGCCAGCTAGCTAGAGTGAACAATGGAGCTTTCGGTGTAAATGAAACCTATCTTAATCTAAAACCCGTCTTAATCTAAAAACCCTAAATTTGATCGTCAAGGCGAGAATGTTGAAAATCCAGGTCCAGGGTTTGTTTCATCTTGCAACCAGGGTTAAGGAGTGATTATCGTTTGAAACAAAGGGAGATTTTCCCAATGGTGTGCTTTCTTTAGTACATATTTGGGAAATAAGGAACAAGAAACGAGGTGTAAAAATGTTATTACATTAACTTTTCCATAAATTGCAATTTGCTTGACTCATGGATGCCTTGGAACAGAACACATGAAGAAACAGTTGATTGGAAAGATTGGCAGGCTTTAGATCATATGTCACGTTATTTATCCCACTTGCTGTGTGCTTGTCACTCCTTTCCACCACCACCTACATTACGATTGTTTACATATTAATTTAAACCTCAAAATTGTGTATCGACTGGTAAAGATTTATGTAGGTACATAAAAATTGGTAAGAATTTGTGTATATACCGAAATTTTTACTATTTTGTAAACATTTTTATAGGTACACAAAAGTCGATATATAAATTCTTATTATTTTTGTAAGCATTTCTGTATAGCCTCATTTTAGCATGCCTCAGCCTAGAATCACCCATTTATTGAGTGGTATGATCTCGGAAAAACATATTCGGTTTTTGGTGTTAGTGTTCAGTATGATTCTATGAATCACTTTCTATTAAGAGGTGTTCAAATGCTCTCTTTATGGAAGAGGAACAAAATTTCAATGCTAAATTATCAGTACAAGCATCTTGAGAATATAATATCGAACATATTGAAGTCCTAAACCATTAAGAAAAAGAATTGACCCAAATGGTTCCATGTACACATAAAAATGTCCTAAAAAAGCAATAAATATTTATCTTCTTTGGTGGGTTGTCTTCTTAGGCATCTGAGTGCTCTCAATCTAAATTTTAAAGAGTTCGGAAGACAATACCACAATCACAATCCGGGAGAATACCAACAGATTATTAGAGGTTCAATTAGTTAGTTGGGAGATAAACTTCTTCTCAAAAATTCACTTTACTGACATAGCGATTAAACATGGGTCTCTTAGGATAAACAACATCCGTCTTTTTATTAGGACCACTTGTTGAGTTCAAAATGTATATGAGTCTACGCACTTATCTTCACATATTTGGTGAGTTAATAATATATATTGTTAATAAATCAATATATATATATATATATATATATTCTCAATATATTTTTGTGTTTATACAAAAGTTTTAAAAGCTTTTGAAACTTTGTTTCCAGAATTTCAAAAGAAAATTTTCTTTTGAACTAATGTTCCCATTTTTAGTTTTAACCTATTGGCCTTTGTTTCTCTTTACCATTCTCTCATTCACATGGTTCAAAAAAAAAAACATTCGTTTAAAAAAATTACTGTCCCCTAAAGAACTGCGTTCTGGGGAATGGATTTTTTTTACCATTGCAAAAAGATTAAAAAAAGTGTTTTTGCTTAGGTTTTTATAGAACGTCTGGTTAGGATGAATGAAATAGGGACAAATATCGAGATTTATGTCAACCTACCCGTCAGAAATGTTATTTTCCTGCTTTATTACCACATGTCTTGCAGGATGCAGCTAGTTTTTAAATGATTAAAATGCTAATTTAAAATCATACCACCATTTGAACCCAACAAGTGGTTTCAGTGAGATAGATGACGATGCTCATCATAAGATACCCGAATTTAAAACAGTTTTGCCTGCAAAATATGGGTCTTAAGTCAGAGCGTTCGACGAACCGTTTGCATAATGTTCGTTTATGAAATTAAATGAACGAGTATGAACAATATTTTTTTGTTCGTTTAATAAACAAACGAACATGAAGAGAGATATGTTCGGTTCGTCTATGTTCACGAACAAGCTCGTTTATATGTTAAAAATGCTTGTGGATGTATCTAAATACTACTTTTTGTTGTTGTTAAGGATGTTATATAAGTTCATGTTGAAATATAAGTTTTACTTTGTTGCTTTTGTTTTATTTATTTATTGTTAATTTAGTTAACATTTTTGAACATATAAACGAACATGTTCGCGAACACTTAAATGAACACGTTCGCGAACACATAAACGAACATGTTTGTGAACACTTAAACTAACATGTTCGCGAACACTTAAACGAACACAAACACCTTCAAAAATAAATAAACGAACACAAACATGAACACGTTTAAAAATAAACAAACGAACACGAACATAGTCTTGTTCGTTCAAGCTCGGTTCATTTACACCCCTAGTCTTAGGGTAGTTCCGTGGTACAACATCCTAATTTAAGGATAAAAAACTGCAAGTTTCAAAACTTGTTCAAGCAACCTAAAATGTTATACTTTTGAAAATATTTTAGGTTATTTTTTTTCGTGGTTTTTCTCAAGTTTCGAAACTTAAAAACAAGTTTCGAAATTTGTAACAAACCAACCAATAATGCTATCAAAAAGTATAACATTTTATGTTGTTTGATAAATTTCGAAACTTGTCCTTTTTTAACCTTAAATCAAACTATCGTTCTTTAGACTCTTTCGTGTGTCTTACCAAATAGTTAAAAAAATATGAACAAATACTACCATATAATTATCATTAAAAAATTCAAAAGAGAAAAGGAAATCATAGCACCATTTAGTTCACTTCTACCCCTTCATAAATCTGTCGACCATCTTCTGGTTTCCGTCTGCTAGTAAATCCTGCTTGATGATCTAAATTTTGTCATAAAAATGGGTTCTTTTTACATTTGTCGATGTTGTGAGTATGTCAAATCACACAACTGCTTAATTTAGTAATCCACTCACTAAAAACCCAATGGTGAAGGAACGATTCATCTTTGACATCTCCGGATTATAATGCAGCTTTTTCGGACAAAGCTACCTTAAAACAAACAGGATTTAATTTGGTTTCTCAAATTCATACTATTATTAAACTCCTCATTATCTTCCAATTAATAAACCAAATATCACAATTGATCAAAATAAAAAAAATGGCTTAAAACTCAATCCCTGTTTAAAGATCAGCGAGTCCAAGTCTATCCCAAAGTTCTTTTCAAACCCAAATATTTCTTCCTCTCGGTCCAAATTTGATTTAGTGCCTTGGAGTTTGTTCTGAAGTGGAATCATATCTTTGGAAGAAAACGTAATTAAAGAGGCAATATTAGATTGGTGAAAAAGATGCAAAGTCAAGGAAGAAGTGGGGGAACCAACACACCATCTAATGTGAGTTTTTTTAACCAGCAGTATGTGACTCATTGCTCGACTAATTTGAATTGGATTTTACATAGGTCTAACATGACAGTGACGGATCTAGAAATATTTTTTAGAATGAGAACAAGTCAAAATATTTTTGATGGTGGGCACAAATTATAAAATTTCAAAATTTTAGGGTGCGCACAAGTAACAATTTTTTTTTTTAAAAATAAGGACTGATTCATAAAATTTAAAAAAAAATTAAAGCCAAATTGTGAACTTTAAAAACTACATGGTAGGCACAGGCTGACCCAAGCTTACACTTGCATTTTCCGCTGTAACATAAAGTGACCCTCGCAACTCATTTTTATTCGTTCACAATGTTAGAATTTAAATCTATGGCCTTGCTTAAGAGATCTAGCGTCTTATCTCGTTAGACCAACGAGTTGTTAATGTAAGAGATATTTTTTTTTGAAGAATGAATATTCAAGTTGGCTGGAAAAGAAATTGAGTTAGTTCCTTGGAGCCTGTTCTTTGGAAGAACTTCTCCTTTGAAATATTCCTTTTGATGTTTTTTGAATAATGAAGATTCAAGTTGACTGGAAAACACACTAGTGTATGTAGTGTATTGGAATCATGATTACTTGCGGAGTGCAGGGTTATCCAAATTCTGTGCTTAATTGAGACACGTGCTTGACAAAATTTATTCAATTTAAGTTGACCGGAAAAGTTATCTTTTTTTAAGGTTTAATAGATAATTTGAACTTAGAGCATGATCGGATTTTCATTTTTGCATTTACAATTTTGTTGTGTCCATGGTTTTGACTCCTTCCTACGTTGATAAGAAAAGACCAATCAATTAATGAGTGAGACGTGAAAAGTCAAATTGGAAATAAACTATAATTTAAGGGTAAAATTGAGATTCTGGTGTCCTTAGGACGAATCAAAAAATTAGGCTTATAATTAAGAATTTAAATTATGGTTGCAGTCACGTTCTCGGTCGCGTTGCGTTTATTGTGATGCGAACATACTGGATGATATTGTGGTCACTACAAGTATCGTGGTTGTGAATTATTAATAACATTTTTTTATCCGAGAAAAAAGAAAATGCGTTAATAAAAAAAGAAATTACAACACCGCATCCCATGTCCCACAAACAAAGCCCAAAAGGCATGCAGAAGCATGCAACCCGGGACACCATCAAAGACAACCACACAACAGGGATCCACCCTGAGCAAAACAACAACCGGTGAAAGACTGAAATAGACAAAGTCAAAGACATGGCACGTAGGCCAAAAGCAGACGAGGGTGTGCCCATAACAAAGGGATATCCCTAACCAGAACAAAGAGATAGAAAACAACACAGAAACCCTTGTCAATCTTGGAGTCGGTCTTGAGGCTCGATCGAAGCATCCGAGTGAGAACATTATTTTATAACAAATATTAAAAAAAATTAGGCCATAATAACAAGTATTGAAAATAATTGAGCCCTATATTTAATATAAAAATATATTTTTATAAGTACAATACACTATAAAATTTCTGGGCCCTGGCTGGTTGCCCCTTCTGCCCGGGCCCAGATACGACCATGATATATATATATATATATCTTAGATTTTGGGGACATTTGTGTATTGTGCTCCGACTCTTTTTTACTTGATCGGATAAAAAATATTGATGTGGCTTATGTCAAAAGTTAGTGCAACTTGTTGTTATTTGAATTTGGTCAAGTCCTATTTTTAAGAGTCAATCAACAGTTAGTTTTGTTTCTTTATTTGTGCAAATAAAGGAGTACGTGAGTTACTCTCAATTTAGTTGAGATATTTTATGAGGGTTTTTTAGTATAAATAGAGTATTATTCTTAGCTAATTCACCACACTTCAACCTTTAATTTTTTCTTGTACTCTCTTGATTGATTGAGTAATAAAGTTTATTTTTATCTTTTTTTAGTTTCTTTTATTTGTGTCATTTGGTATCAGAGCCAGGTTGGTCGTCAAGTGTTTTTTATTTTTACTCAACTAATATGAATGGTGAGAGTGCTTCTTCGGGCATAGCTGTAGAAAAGCTTGTTGGTAACAATTATGATTATTGGAGATTATGTATGAAAGCTTTTCTACATGGGTAAGATTTGTGAGATTTGATTGATGGTGATAACACAACGACCCCAGCAGATACTACATAGAATGTCGAATTACGACAGAAATAGAAAATTAGGTGTGGTAAGGCTTTATTTGCTTTGCGGACATCGGTCAGCAAGGAGTGCATAGATCATTTTCATGATATGAAGTCACCGAAGCAAGTGTGGGAAACTCTTCAACAGCTGTTTACCAAGAAAAATACAACCAAATTGTAATTTCTTGAGAATGAATTAGCCTTAGTAGCTCAAGGTAATCTTTCTATTGAAGAATATTTTTTAAAAGTTAAAAATTTGTGTTCTAAAATTTCAGAATTAGACAGGGAGGAGCCAGTGAGTTATGCACGTTTGCGTCACTATCTTATTCGTGGGTTGTGGAAAGATCTCATGCCTTTTGTTTCTTCAATACAAGGATGGGCAAATCAACTTTCAATTATTGAGTTAGAAAATTTACTTTCTAACCAGGAAGCTTTGATAAAGTAAATGGCAAGCACTAAGCTTTCTTCCAAGTCAGAGGATGTGTTGTTTGTCAAGGATTAAAAGAGGAAGAACTTTTACTCGAAACCTTTCTCAGGTGACATAAACTAGTCTAGAAACGAGGAGTAGCCCAAAAGATCTTTCAAGTTTTGCTACAGGTGCGAAAAACATGGACATCTTAAACGAGATTGTAGAGTGAAAGTGGCGTGTGATCGATGCAGAAAGTGAGGCCATATTAAGGTGAATTGTCGAGTCAAAATGCAAGAAGTGGCGAATGTTGTACTTGATAGCAATGAGTTTCAACAACCAATTTGGGAGCAATGTTTATCTATTGAAGTGTTTGATCAACCAACAAATGTGACTTCCCTTGTGCACCAAGGTGATGTGTCAGTTGATGCTCATGCTTTTTATCAACTATGATGATGAGTGAGTTGTTGATTCCGGTTGTTCTCATCATACTACCAAAAATGATAATCTTTTATTGGATGTTTGTCCGCACCGTGAGAAAAAAAGATCATTGTGACAGCTGATAATTCACTACATTCTGCGACGAAAGAAGGAGATTTGAATGATGAAGGAGTTCATCTCAAAGATGTTTATCATGTTCTTGGCTTAAAAAAACTTGCTTCTGTTTCACAAATAAAAGATTCAGGAAGGTATGTTCTTTTTGGCCCTAATGACGTTCAAATTCTATCAAATGTGAAACATATTGTTGTTGATATCTTGTTTTGTGAAAAAAGAAAAGAATCATTATATGTTTTATCCGCAAGTGATGAATATGTTAGAAA
Source organism: Hibiscus trionum (assembly GCA_030270665.1). Classification (NCBI taxonomy): domain Eukaryota; kingdom Viridiplantae; phylum Streptophyta; class Magnoliopsida; order Malvales; family Malvaceae; genus Hibiscus; species Hibiscus trionum. The sequence continues at coordinate 5,087,366 of BSYR01000012.1, forward strand.
GGCAGGTCACAATGCAAGCTCAACGCTCTGGCATGCTCGCTTGGGTCACATGAATTTTCAGTTGCTGCAAAAAATATCCACAAATCAACTTCTTGATGGCGTTCTCATTTTTAAAGATATTCATTATAACGATATTCGTCAAGGTTGTCAATATGGAAAGTCGCATCGTATTCCTTTCTCAAATTCAAAGAGTAAAGCATAAGTGGCATTGCAATTGGTCCACTCTGATCTTTTAGGACCAATGACAACGCCAAGCTACACATGCTTTCATTATGTGATGGTTATTGTAGACGATTTCTCTCGTTTCAGTTGGGCTGCCAATCAAGTGTCTGCGCACAGATAATGGAAGGGAATTTCTATCAACAAATTTATGAATTATTGTAGAGAGCATGTGATTCAACGTCAAATGAATTGTCCATAAACCCCACAACAAAATGGGGTTGTTGAGCGCAAGTTAGCTCATCTCACATCAGTTTGCTTGTCATGGTTACACGCGAAGAACCTTCCGAGAGAATATGGGCAACAACTTTTCAAACAGCTTGTCATGTTATAAACTAGTTGCCTCCATAGTCAGGGTCAGAACCATCTTCTTTTGAGCAGCTATATCTTCGTAAACCCAATATGAGGTATTTTCGTATTTTGGGTCCATTTGTTATGTTCATGTATTGAAACACAATCGAACTAAAATTGATTCAAAGGCCAAGAAAGATATTTTTGTTGGCTATGATACTCATAGGAAAGGTTGGAGATGTATGGATTTGGATACAAAGAAGGTCATCATATCCCGCGATGTGGTGTTCAACGAAGTATCCTGTCACAAAGATAATACAAATTGCGACAAAGGTACAAATAATGTTGCACACTTTCCAGATGATGTTTCTTTAATTAAATGATGCATTCAACCTGAGGAAAACATTGAGGCCACCACAAGTATCGAGACCGCCACACACAAAAATCTACCGAGATAGAAAAGACAACCAGGACATTTGTCTGATTATGTGGTTAAAATGATTCATCTCTCTATTTTGTCTTGTTTTTTCATTGAAGGGTCATGTAGAAATGAGCCTAGATCGTATAATGAAGCTAAAGGAGTTCCAAAATGGAAAGATCCAATGATATAAGAAATTTCAGCACTTAACAAAAATGACACGTGAGAGCTTGTACCAAAGACCATTGATGTTGACTTAATTACTTGTAAGTGGGTTTACAAGTTAAAGAAAAAGGCCGACGGTACAATTGATAGATACAAAGTCCGTCTCGTTGCTCGTGGGTTCTCTCAACAATACGATCGAGATTATGATGACTTTTAGTCCTGTTGCAAGAATGAAAACGGTTCGAGCAATCATTTCACTAGCAGCTAGCAAAGGTTGGAAGTTATGGCAACTAGATATGAAAAACGACTTCCTTTATGGAGAGTTGGATCATGATATTTTTATGGAACAACCACAGAGATTTGTATCCAAGGAGTATCCTAATCATGTGTGCAAGCTTAAGAATGCGTTATATGACCTCAAGCAAGCTGCTCATGCTTGGTTCGTTAAGATTGCTTAATATCTTAACTTTTGTGGTTTTAAATCTTCAAGTACTGATCTAAGCTTAGTTATCAAGCAAACACCCACTGTGTTCACTTTACTTTTGTTTTATGTGGATAATATAATTATTACGAGTGATGATAGTGTCGAAATTAACAATCTTCAAAATGATTTAATGGTTCGTTTTAAAATGAAAAGTTAGGGTGATGCAAGTTGATTTCTTGGTTTGGAAATTGAAAAAAATGTGATGGTTATTTTCTTTCTCAAAAAGGGTATGCAGCAAGCTTGTTACACAGGTTTCGCATGGAGGATTCAAAAGCAAAAATAACTCCCATGGAACCTAATCTCAAGTTAGCTAAAGATGAAGGAAAGCCTTTGAAAGTTGTAACATTTTTCCGTCAAATTGTTGGTAGTTTATTTTATTTAACTTGTTGGGTTATCCAATAATAACGGGCACATATGTATAACATATGTTGCTATTATAAAGTTTAACACGAAATTTAAGTGACCAATCATGTTACACGTGTTATAGGTATTAAATTGTGTTGGGTTTTAGGGTGCTCGATTCGTTCAACCGATTATGCTCACCAAGTGGTGGAAAGGTGGATTTTTAGGTGGAAGGGTTAAGGAAGCTAAAAAGAATAAAGACACAAAGATTTAGAGTGGTTCGGTCTTCTAACAAGCACCTACATCCACTACCTTAGCTCCCCACTAAGGATTTCACAACCAATCCACTAATTGATTCGTCCCATTTTCTTGGATTAGGAGGAAACCCTAACAACCGATCAAGCTTCTACCCAAAGCCTTGATCAAAACCCTCTTTACAAAGAGAAACAATAAGCAAACTTAAAACCCTCTAATAGGTGTTTGTTTACACAATTAAGCTCTCACCCAAATCCTAGAACACTTGAGCAAATTTAACAATTTTGGCTCACTAGTGTTTGTCTATACAAGAATTGACAAATAAAGCACTAAGACAATTTCTTGATCATTTGATGTTTGACAATATGAGAATTAGTCTTCTCTTGATGCTTGGAGGTCCCTTTTATACTCCCAAATGAGTTTGTAGCCGTTACTAGCCGTTGGGGATGAATTGGAGCCGTTGAGGACTTTATTTCCCTTCATAAATGTTGTTCTGCAGCTAACGGTATCGATACACGTGGAACGGTATCGATACGACCTTCATATGAACTAGCCGTTGGGCATTTGCCAGCTTGGTCGTATCGATACGCTTGAGGGCGTATCGGTACCCTTTGACATTTAAATGGCCGTTGGGAAATAGCCGTTGGGGTAGTTAAAATGGGATCGGTACACTGACATGGCGTATCGAAACGACCCCCTCCGTATCGATACGAGGGTTTGCTGTATCGATACGTGTTTTGACAGTGGCCAAATTGAGGCAAAATGGTATCGATACTGGTATGACTGTATCGATGCGGGTAACGTGAAAAGTCAAGTTTGGCTATTGAAAACATGAAAAATCTTTGTCAAAAACCTCTTAAAATACCTCAAACATAATTTCAAGTAGTTTGGACTTTAAAGCCAAGTTTTTAAATTCTTTGAAATTAGTCCAAAACATTTTTCAATTATTATATCAAAACATTAGTTCTACAATCTCCCCCTTTTTGATATAATAAAACTAACTTGAAAAATTGTTTGGGATTCTCCCCCTTTAACTTTAAAAATGTGAATAAGAGATTAAAGATGTGAAATCAAATTAAGCTCCCCCTTATTCATTTGAAAATTCAATTTTTCAAAACCATATCTCCCCCTTTTTGTTATATCAAAAAGAATTTAAAAACATTAAGTTTCAAAATAACAATTGAGGTAAAAACCTTGACACAAAGTAAGAATTTGGTTTTAAAATGGCTCCCCCTTTCTCAAAGCATCATCAAAATGTTAGTCACAACATATATGATCATCTAGTTGAATTTAAAATAAAATAAACAAAAGAAATCAAAAACAACTAGAATTTTACCAACACTTGAACCCAAAGGTAGGATGTGAAGCCTTCCTTCTTCAAGTGTTCTTCCTTGTGTGTATGGAGCTCCCCCTCAATGTTTGACTTGTTGAACATCTCCATCACACCTAGCAAAAGACAATCAAGTAACTTTTGGTATCCAAATTGCTTTGGATCCATGAACGTTAGTAGCACAAATTTTTGACCCCTTAGGAATCCATTTTTCAATGTCATCCTTTTTAATTGAAGTGGTTAGTCCTTTTGGGACCCAAACACTTCTAAAACATTTACCATTTTTAAATCTAGGGGCACTAGATTGTCTAACATAAAAATTTGATTTTCCAAAATTGTTTTTCTTTTCAAGCTCTTTGGAAATCAAATCTTTTTCTTCTTGAACATTTTGAAGCAATTTTTGTAAATCAAAACATTTTAATTCAAACTCTTCAAGTTTTGCTTCAAGTTCAAGTTTGGTTTTAGAAAGCAAATCATTTTGAATTTTTAACTTTGAGACCAATTTTTTGTTTTTCAAAATGTGGCTTTTAAAATCTAAAACCAAATCATCATAGGCATCTTGTAATTCATCAAAGGAATAAGAACGTGAAGTAGATGAATTAGAAGTTACCCTTGAATCTTCTTCGATGGCCATAAGGCAAAGGTTGGCTTGTTCATCGTCGGTGGAGTCTTCATCACTCCAAGTAGCCAAATGTGCATTCTTCTTATGGCTTGAAGTACTTGCCCTCTCCTTTCTCTTAGTTTCTCGTTCAAGCTCTCTCAAGGCTTTCTTCATTAACGGGGCGCACTTCTTGAAGAGATGAACTATCTCTTCTTCTTCATCCTCCTCTTCACTTGAGTAGACATGATGGCAAGTGAAGGATTTGAGAGCCATGGCACTAGCATTGATGCCAAGCCCTTTGATTTTCTTCTCTCCCATAGCTCGAATTTCTTCCCTCTTCTTCTCATCCTCTTTATTCTTCTTCATGATTTGATGAGTAAGGAGGGACCCCATGAGTTCATCAAGCTTCAAAGTTTTCAAATTTTTGGCTTCGATGATGGCGGTCCTCTTTGAGTCCCAAGACTCGGGAAGTGAGTAGATGAGCTTTCGGACAAGCTTCTCTTCTGGGATGGCTTCTCCATAACCTTTAAGACCGTTGGTGATGGTGGAGAACCTATCAAACATCTTCTCGATGTTCTCTTCCGGATCCATTTTGAAGTTCTCACACTCTAAGGTTAGGAGCCCAATCTTGGTCTCCTTGACTTCATTGGTTCCCTCGTATGTGACTTCAAGCTTGTCCCATACCTCCTTGACACTCTCACAAGAAGACATCTTCTCATAGATGGATGGACCAAATGCACAAAATAGAATGTGCAAGGCTTTGCAATTTAGCTCCATCTTCTTGCGATCGTCGGCACTCCACTCCGCTTTACTTCTTTGAGGCACGAACGGACCATCTTCAACTACATCCCATAGCTTGTAATCTCTTGATTTGATGAAGAATTTCATCTTTGTCTTCCAAAGGGCGTAGTGGTCTCCGTCAAAGAAAGGCGGTTTGTCGATTGATTGTGCCATTTGAGCCGGTTGATGAACTAGTGATCGAGCTTGCCGGATCTTCTCAATAGGATGTTAATCCTCACCGATTGAGCCAAGCTCTGATACCAATTGTTGGGTTTTAGGGTGCTCGATTCGTTCAACCGATTATGCTCACCAAGTGGTGGAGAGGTGGATTTTTAGGTGGAAGGGTTAAGGAAGCTAAAAAGAATAAAGACACAAAGATTTAGAGTGGTTCGGTCTTCTAACAAGCACCTACATCCACTACCTTAGCTCCCCACTAAGGATTTCACAATCAATCCACTAATTGATTCGTCCCCTTTTCTTGGATTAGGAGGAAACCCTAACAACCGATCAAGCTTCTACCCAAAGCCTTGATCAAAACCCTCTTTACAAAGAGAAACAATAAGCAAACTTAAAACCCTCTAATAGGTGTTTGTTTGCACAATTAAGCTCTCACCCAAATCCTAGAACACTTGAGCAAATTTAACAATTTTGGCTCACTAGTGTTTGTCTATACAAGAATTGACAAATAAAGCACTAAGACAATTTCTTGATCATTTGATGTTTGACAATATGAGCATTAGTCTTCTCTTGATGCTTGGAGGTCCCTTTTATACTCCCAAATGAGTTTGTAGCCGTTACTAGCCGTTGGGGATGAATTGGAGCCGTTGAGGACTTTATTTCCCTTCATAAATGCTGTTCTGCAGCTAACGGTATCGATACACGTGGAACCGTATCGATACGGCCTTCATATGAACTAGCCGTTGGGCACTTGCCAGCTTGGGCGTATCGATACGCTTGAGGGCGTATCGGTACCCTTTGACATTTAAATGGCCGTTGGGAAATAGCCGTTGGGGTAGTTAAAATGGGATCCATACGCTGACGTGGCGTATCGAAACGACCCCCTCCGTATCGATACGAGGGTTTGCTGTATCGATACGGGTTTTGACAGTGGCCAAACTGAGGCAAAATGGTATCGATACTGGTATGACCGTATCGATACGGGTAACGTGAAAAGTCAAGTTTGGCTATTGAAAACATGAAAAATCTTTGTCAAAAACCTCTTAAAATACCTCAAACATAATTTCAAGTAGTTTGGACTTTAAAGCCAAGTTTTTAAATTCTTTGAAATTAGTCCAAAACATTTTTCAATTATTATATCAAAACATTAGTTCTACAAATTGTCATGGAATTAAAAGTGTAGATACCGTAAGTTATATTTATAACTCAATGAGGGACAGAGTTGTAAATATTAATAAACTGATTTTAATTCAGTTTATATAAAGGGTAGTGATCCCCGAGATCTAGGTTAACTTGCATATCTCTCCTTCCCCGTCAGAGAGTTGTGTGGCAAGAGGTAACCTATCATCTTGGAAGATCAAACCCTCTCTGAAAAATCTCCTTCAATGGATTCAGGTACGCTTCCGCAAATCTAGTCTTTGTTCTTAATGGTTTGGCATGTATGGATCTTGGGTTTATATTCGTATGAATATATTTTTGGTTCTAACAAGTGGCATCAGTGCCAGATTATGTCGAATCATTAAGAATCAATTATGTATTTCGGCGTGGTTTTAATTTCTATGTCGTTTATTCTTGTGCGATGAAGATCTCTTAATTTTGTTTCTTCGCATATATTAGGGTTTGATGCTTCACATATTCTGAAATTGTTTCGATAATCCTTTTACGTGAATAATTGGTAATTAGCACTGATGTTTTCAATTAGGAATATTCTTGTTGGTCTCTGTTGAATTTGCGATCAGTTTTCAATTGAATTGAAATTGATGTTTGCCAGTTTAAAATTGGCTTTGGATATTTTTTTTTTCAATTGCAAGATTCTTTGGGCAAAAACAATATTTTATGTTTTGGTTTGTGAATAGTATTCTATTTCCAGAATATGATAATACCCCTAATATTTTGTAATTTTTTAGCATGAAATATATATTTAATTCGGTTGGATCAAAATTTTAGTTTTGATCATCAGGTATAAAGATAAATCTTTAGAAACGATTAAAATTCATGTTTTGACTATGTCTAATATTTTAGTGGGTTAATTGAAACACAATGTCACCAAAGTGACCGCTTCTGCGTAGATTAACTTATTTAAAATATCAAGATGTTTGTGTTTTTGTAATTCATGCATTTATTAATTGGCCCAAAGGAAAATTAATATTTGGCCGAATTTCAACGACACATGTGGTAATAAACGTGTGACAATTATAAGGTATTTTATGTGTGCAATACATTAGTCCAAAGATTAATCTATTGTTCGACATAGTTTATTGTCAATGGTTGATTACTACAACACGAGTACTGCTTACTGTTAATATTATTCTCCAAAGACTTGATATTAATGTTGTGTTTGGTATCTTGAGGGGAATTAGTCATTTCTTTGAATTTATTTGTTTACTTATGAAATATTGATGTGAGCCTGTTTATTTTTATTTTGTTCTATATTCATCTAGTTCTTCTACTGCCACAATATCTGCTAATATCAGTTCTATACCCATGCTTAATGGGACAAATTTCAAGGAATAGAAAAGGCACGTACTTATAGTACTTGGTTGTATGGACATAGACCTTGCATTAAGGCAAGAAAAACCTGCACCTTTCACTGCGGATAGCACCCCTGATGCCAAAAGGGATTTTGAGAGGTTGGATTGTTCTAATCGCATGAGTTTGATGATCATGAAACACATCATTCCAGAAGCCTTTAGGGGCACTGAATCTAAAGAGATTACTCAGGCTAAGTCTTTCCTTGACGATCTTGAGCAACGTTTTGCTAAAAACGATAAGGTTGAAATGACATCACTTCTTACTTCTTTGATGTCTATGAAGTATAAGGGTCAAGGAAATATAAGGGAGTACATTATGGAGATGTTCCATATCGCTTCAAAACTTAAGGCACTTAAAATCGAGCTTTCTGAAGACTTGCTCGTTCTTATGGTTTTGGTATCTCTTCCTGCACAGTTTAACCAATTTAAAATTAGTTATAACTGTCAAAAGGAGAAATGGACTCTAAATGAGCTCATTTCTCATTGTGTTCAAGAGGAAGATAGGTTGAAACGTGATAAAACTGAAAGTGCTCATTTGGCCAGTACCTCTAAGGATAAGGGCTAAAAAAAGAAAATATCAGAATGAAGCTGCTAAGGGTCCAGCTCAAAAGAAACAAGAGCAAGTTCCAAATAATTGTTACTTTTGTGACAAGCCTGGAAACTTGAAGAGAGATTGTACCAAGTATCACACATGGCGTGCTAAGAAAGGTATGAATCTTACTTTGGTCTGTTCTGAGGTTAATTTAGCTTTAGTATCTAGAAACACTTGGTGGTTAGATTCTGGTGTTACTACTCACATAAGTGTTTCTATGCAGGGTTGCCTGAGCTACCGAAAGCCAAATGATGGTGAAAAAAACATCTTTGTGGGCGATAGAAAATCGGTAGAAGTTGAAGCAATTGGGCATTTTAGGTTGTTATTAGGAACTGGTTTTTATTTGGATTTGAAAGACACTTTTGTTGTTCCGTCTTTTAGGCGGAATTTAGTTTCAGTTTCTTTATTGGACAAATTTGGATATTCTTGTTCATTTGGAAACAATAAGTTTACTTTGTCTTTAAATTCAAGTATTGCCGGAACTGGTTATTTAAATGCTTATGACAACCTTTATTTGCTAGATACAGTTGCATCATATAATGAAACCTTGCACGTGGAATCACGTGGTACTAAACGCGCATTAAATAAAGAAAATTAGACATCACTATGGCATAAGCGCTTAGGTCATATCTCAAAAGGTAGGATTGAGCGACTTGTATCTAATGGTATTTTGGAGTCCCTTGACTTTTCAGACTTTAATATTTGTGTTGATTGTATCAAGGGAAAACATACCAAAACTAAGAGATTAGGTGCCAAAAAATCTACAGACGTCTTAGTATTAATTCACACTGATATTTGTGGGTCATTCCCTACGGCATCTTGGAGTGGTCAACAATATTTCATAACATTCATAGACGATTACTCACGTTATGGGTACCTATATCTCATTCATGAGAAATATCAGTCTTTGGACGTGTTCAAATCTTATAAGGCTGAAGTTGAGAATCAACTCAACAAAAGAATTAAGAAAGTTAGATCTAATCGTGGTGGTGAGTACTACGGTAGATATAATGGCTCAGGTGAACAGCGTCCAGGACCATTTGTGAAATTCCTAGAGGAATGTGGTATTGTACCACAATACACCATGCCAGGATCACCTAGTATGAATGATGTAGCTGAGAGACGTAATATGACTCATAAGGATATGGTAAGGAGTATGATTGCTCATTCTACCTTACCTGAGTCCCTCTGGGAGAAGCATTAAAGACATCAACGTACATTCTGAATAGAGGACCAACTAAAGGAGCTGAAAAGACACCTTATGAGCTTTGGATAGGTCAAAAACCTAGTCTAAAGCACTTTCACATTTGGGGATGTCCAGCTGAGGCAAGGCCTTATAGGCCACATGAAAAGAAATTGGACTCCAAAACTGTGAGCGGCTACTTTATTGGATATTCTGAGCGATCTAGGGGCTATAAATTTTATGATCCCACGATTAAGAATATTTTTGAGACGGGAACTGCAACATTTTTTGAGGATGTTGAACTTGGAGGAAGAAATAAGGTTAAAGACATTACTTTTGAGGAGGAATTGAGTTCCAACTCAATTCCTCCTATCACTTTTGATAATGTTCAGGTTCTCATACCTGTCATTAATCAAGAAGTGAATCCGGAACCTCAACAAGATAGTGTTGAACAACTTCCTCCTATTCAGGATGATGTAATTGTTCCAGAAGAACAAACTCAACAACCTCAACAACAAGTGCCTTTAAGGAGATCCACGAGAGAAAGGAGAAATGCTATTCCGGATGATTATATTGTATTTCTCCAAGAAAATGAGGATGATAATAGAATGATGGAAGATGACCCAGTCAACTTTCATTATGCCATGCAAAGTGTTAACTCTCAAAAGTGGATTGATGCCATGCAGGAAGAGTATAAATCCATGCAAGACAATAAAATTTGGGAACTTGTCCCATTACCTGAAGGTGCAAAACCAATTGGTTTTAAATGGATATTTAAAACCAAGAGGGATGCAAATGGTAATGTGGAGAGGTATTAGGCACGTCTTGTAGCTAAAGGATATACTCAAAAAGAAGGCATTGACTTTACAGAGACTTTCTCTCCGGTTTCATCGAAAGACTCTTTTAGAACAATCATGGCACTTGTAGCTCATTTTGATATTGAGTTACATCAGATGGATGTTAAGACTGCATTTCTCAATGGAGACATTGAAGAAACAATTTATATGGTGCAACCAGAAAACTTTGAGTCGGGAGACCCAAAGCATATAGTTTGCAAATTAACAAAATCCATCTATGGACTCAAGCAAGCTTCTCGTCAATGGTACCACAAGTTTCATCAAGTAATTGTCTCATTCGATTTTGAGATGAATATCGTTGATGATTGTGTGTATCACAAGTTCAGTGGGAGTAAGCATATATTTTTGATTTTATATGTGGATGGTATTTTGCTTGCCACAAATGATACATGCTTATTGCACGAAACCAAGAGATTTCTATCTAAGCATTTTGAAATGAAAGATCTTGGGGACGCTTCTTTTGTTTTAGGAATTCAGATACATCGAGATCGATCTCGAGGTATTCTTGGATTGTCACAAAAGAACTATATCGATAAAGTACTTAAAAGGTTTGGCATGCAAAATAGTAAACCAATGGACACCCCTGTCGCTAAAGGAGACAAGTTTTGTCTTGCCCAATGCCCTAAAAGTAACCTTGAAATTCAAGAAATGCAGAAGATTCCCTATAGATCAGCTATTGGGAGTTTAATGTATTCTTAGGTTTGTACGCGTCCAGATATTGCGTACATTGTTAGGATGTTAGGCAGATATTCAAGCAACCCCGGTATGGACCATTGGATAGCAGCCAAGAGGGTTATGAGGTATCTTCAGAGAACAAAAGATTACATGCTCACTTATAGGAAATCAGATCATTTGGAGGTCGTAGGGTATTCGGATTCTGATTTCACTGGGTGCCAAGATAGCAGAAAATCTACATCATGCTATATTTATCTATTAGCTGGAGGAGCTATATCCTGGAAAAGTGCTAAACAAACACTTGTAGCTTCTTCCACTATGGTAGCAGAGTTTGTAGCATGCTATGAGGCATCTAATCATGGAATATGGTTGCAGAACTTTGTCACTGGGTTGTGTATTTTGGAGAACATAGAAAGACCGCTTAAATTGTTTTGTGACAATAAGTCAGCAGTACTGTATTCCAACAACAATAGGAGCTCATCTAAGTCAAAGCACATAGACATAAAGTTCCTAGTTGTAAAAAAAAGAGTGCAAAGTGGACAAATATCCATAGAACACATTGGGACAAACTCTATGATAGCGGATCCGCTCACAAAAGGTTTACCACCCAAGATCTTTCATGAGCACACTGCTCATATGGGTGTTGTATCATTTGAGGATATTATTGTTTGAGTGGGAGTTTGTTATTTGTTTGCTTCATGTTTGATTTTGGACATTTATGTATTCGGTTATTTTTCTGATTAGAAATGAAGTATTCAGTTTATTCACTCTTTTCTTATTTCGATAAGGACCTCACTTAAGTTTAAAGAGGACCAGTTGGAAATAGGCATGTTCGGTTCACATTTACATGTAATTTCCATGCTACGCATCCATGATTGATCTATGTCATTTGATTGTGTTTGTATACATGACCATTGATGGGTCTAGTCATGATTGATATGGCGAAGACCGCTTTGATCCTATATAGATATAGTTGATGGATGAGATTGTTAAAGAATACCTATTGTATGATAGCAAATTTTTTAGCTCATAAGGTTATACATTTGTCAGGAAACATATTGTAGAACTAATGTTTTGATATAATAATTGAAAAATGTTTTGGACTGATTTAAAAAGTATTTAAAACAATTTCCAAAGTCCAAATAACTTGAAACTATGTTTAGGGATATTTTATAAAGGGTTTTGCATGTTTTCAAAAGCCAAAATACACAAAACCTTCCAGGCGTTTCGAAACACCTTAGGGCATTTCGATACGATGCATTCCAGTAGCAAAATGTTTCGATACGGGTATCGAAACAAGCATTCCCTGGATGAGATTTTTGCCCAGCGTTTCGAAACGGGCTATGCCGTTTCGATACGCCTACGTGGCATTGACCACAACGGTCATAAACCGCAACGGCTATTTCCCAACTAACATTTAAATGCAGGGCGTTTCGATACGGGTCTAGGCGTTTCGATACATGTTCCGAAACGGCCAGGGGCGTTCCGAAACGGGTGCCTTGTCAGACTGCAACGGCTCTTTCTACTTAAAGGGTGTTTCGAAACAGGTTCGAGCGTTTCGAAACGGTGAGCTGCAGAACTACATTTATGGTGGGAATTAAAGTCCTCAACGGCTCCAATTCAACCCCAACGGCTAGTAACGTCCATAAACTCATCAAGAAGTATAAAAGGGACCTCCAAGCATCAAGATATGGTTAATGCTCATATTGTCAATCAACAAATGATCAAGAATTGTCTTAGAGCTTAAATTGTCATTTATTGTATAGACAAACACTAGTGAGCCAAAATTGTCAAATTTGCTCAAGTGTTTTAGGTTTTAGGTGAGTGCTAAATTGTGCAAACAAATACCTATTAGAGGGATTTAAGTTTGCTTATTGTTTCTCTTTGTAAAAGAGGGTTTGATCAAGGCTTTGGGTAGAAAGCTTGATCGGTGTATAAGGGTTTCCTCCTAAGCCTAGAAAAGGGGACGATTCAATAGTGGATTGATTGAAAATCCTTAGTGGGGAGCTAAGGTAGTGGATGTAGACCTTGGTTAGAAGGTTGAACCACTATAAATCATTGTGTCTATTATCTTTTTAGCTTCCACAACCCTTCCACCCAAAAATCCAGCTCTCCACCACTTGGTGAGCTGTAACACCCGGGTTTAGGGGTCGGGTGAAAATAATATTTTAATATTATTTGGGCTCGGTTTTATTATAAAAATGATTCTTTCAAATTTCGGGTTTCAAAATAAATATTTGAAATGGGACAAATTGATTTAATTATAAGTTGAAGAACTTTTTAGAGAACAAGGAAATAGCCATTTATTAATGACCTTTTTGGTAATTTACCTATTTTCTAATTTAAATTCCCTTTATATATATTAAAACCCCTTTATCTCTTCCTTATCATCTTCTTCAACGACAAAGAAGAAGCTCTCTCCCCGTTTCACTATTTCATCTCCTTCCTCCCTCGTTTTGGCTCGGTTTTGAAAGGTAATTACGTTTTTGACTTGCTCTCAACTTCCTCTCTTCAAAAGTGCAAGTAGTTTTCATTTTCATCCATGTTTTAGAAATTGGATTTTTGGGAGATTTGAATAAAAATGGTAGTTTTATGGTGTTTAACTTGAGATTTTGATTAAACAATGATAGATATGAAGTTTATGAACTAAAGGGTTCAACATATATGATTTTTAAAGGGTTTTATAAAATTTCCGAATTTGTGTTTTGGAGGGTTTTTAGGAGGGTTTTAAAGTGGTTTTGGGGGTGGTTTGATGTTGGTTTTCGAGGGCTGTTGTTAGTATGATGTTTGAGGATCATTTTGGGTGCGATTGAGGTTTGTTTGGGTGCTTGAAATGAGAGTTTTCAGTGGGTCAAGTGGGCTGCTCGAAAATCCTGTTTTTGGTCTAGTTTTGAGTGTTGAATGCTTGGTAATGATAATCCGGGTTAGTTGCTATGACAAGATATTGATTGTGGATGTTTTGTTTGTGTTTGGGGTTGATTAGAATCAAGTGGGCACCGGTGAGGCATCGGAAGTGAATCCGGGAAATTGAAGACAATTGCTTGCTTGGTCTTGAGCTCGGGAGTTTAGGTGAGTGGTTAATGTTTTAAAATGATTTCAAGTGTTGGTTCAAGCATGTGAACTAGGTTGGGATTAGTAGACCCACCTAGAGTTGGGATTAGAGTGGTAGCCTAATCCCAAGCTTTAATTAGAGACTTTGGTTGCACTCTTTAATGGTCGTATATGCCTCGTGTTGAATTGTGATGGTGTTGGTTATATATGTTGTATACATGTAAGTTGAGGCATGATGGATGCATTGTTACATGTATGTTGATGATAAATGTGATGGAAATATACATATGACATATGAGGTGATAATTGTGTTATTGAGATGCATGTAGTGTTGACATGTGTAATGATGTTAGGAGGATCATGGTGAGTACGTGCTAAGCACGGAAGTTGATAATAAATGATATTGTGGAATGTATTAGTATTGGCACTAGTATACTTGGGTACAAATGATCGATCATTAGGATGTTAGTGTGTACACATGAGTCAAAAGTCGCGCGTGGCCTTGGTGGCGTTGAGTCATCAAGGAGGAGTACGGGTACGCCCGGAAAATTTATATATTCTACGTGATGATGAGTGGAATCCCATCCGTAGGGCATGTGGCGATGAGTGGAATCCCGTCCATGCAGGGTCGGTGATGAGTGGAATCCCATCGACGGGCGTGAGGATGAGTGGAATCCCCTCCGCATGAGATGAGGCGTGAGGATGAGTGGAATCCCCTCCGCGAGAACGGTGATGAGTGGAATCCCACCGCCAGGTAATGGTTGTGTTGTTGGATGTGAGTCCAACGGTTATCCGTGTATTCGAGTTATAGCTAGGTGCCAATACAGATTGTAGTTATGTTGCCATTATATGGTTAATTGTGAGCTAATGAGATTTGTGATGTGTTGCTAACATGGTTTAATTTATATGATTTCATGTATTGTGGTATTAAACATGTTGAGCATGACATGACATTGAGTATATGTTCATGCATCATTTTATGATCATGGCTCGTGTGGACCGGAGGTATGAACATGCATTTTATCTCAGTTGTATCTCGTGTTTGGACCCTGCATTGTTGAGGTTGTTTTTAAAGAGCTTACCCTCACTAAGCTTTTATGCTTACGCTCTCTTTTGTTCGACAATGCAGATAAATAGCTTGTGGGTGGCAAGGGCAAGGAAAGGTCTTCAAGTGTTGCTTTTGGTGAGCTCAATGTATGAGTTTTAAGTAATAAAATGTAATAGTTAAGCAATGGGATAGGTGTTATTTATTTGAGTTTTGATGTATGTCGTTGTTGGCTTGGTTCGTGGGTGCCTTGTTCGATTGTAAATATTGTCTATATTACATGCCATGAATGTCTACATGTTTTGGTTGCTAAAGCATGATATCTTAAGTGCTTGAGTGACCATATATGCATAAATTGCTCTTTTGTTAGAATGCTATGTATGAATGCTTTAATCCATGTTTGAGTGATTCCTCTGGCTTAAATATGTGTGCTTACATGTTTGTATATGCTTAGGTGAGTCGAGAATTGCATCTAGAGTCGTGTTTGGGGTCGTTTAGCTTAAAAATGTGGACTTTCAGTGCAGGGCGTATCGATACGCCTAAGGGCTGTATCGATACGGCCTTGCTCAAAGAACACAAATTTGGCTGGGCGTATCGATACGTGGGGTGTATCGATACGGTCCTAACTCTCTGAAATTCAGGTTAGGCTGGGCGTATCGATACACAAGGGTGTATCGATACCCTCTTAACTCTCTGTAATCTTGGGGAATTGTGGAGTGCATGGCGTATCGATACGGTGTCCAAGCGTATCGATACGGTTCAACCTAGTTGACCAAATGGTGTTGACCGAGAAGAGTGTATCGATACGCTCAAGGGCTGTATCGATACGGTCTTCTTATGTTGACCATAGGGTGTTGACTTTGGTCAAGGCGTATCGATACGCTCTGAAGGCGTATCGATACGCTCTGCATAAAAGGGTTAAATGGGTTGTTTTAAGGTGCTGTTTTGGTTGGTCGTTGCTACGGTGTTTGTGTTTCCGCTGTCATGTTTCACATAGGACTTAATAAGACATCTAGACAAGAATAATTGAAAAAAAAAATAGGGTTGCTAACCGAGGGGGAATCTTAACGGGTTTCGCTTCGGTTTTCCCCGTGTGGCCCATTCGGACCGGTCATCCGGCCAGACCGGGACGAGGGGGTTACATTTGTTGGTATCAGAGCCTAAGGTTTCCGAAACCTTGGGCAGGTGAGTGAAGTAAGTTGTGTTTTATGATTGATATGCACGGTGTTTGCTTATCATGTAAGCATGTTGCTTATTATTCGAGTATGTTGTAATGAGTGATTGTTTGATTGAGAATGTATGTTGTTTGATCGTATGCATATGTTGCTTGTTTGGCAAGTAAGCCTTGTTATATGCTTGGTTGAGCATGTATGGGTGTTGAATTGTTTGAAGCGTGTTTAGTAGAGTCCCATTGCTACTATTACATTGAAAAAAAAAAGATTTTAAGTGAGGGAAACACACTTGAGTCACTTGGAAGCCTTGCCTTGCTAACCCAATCTTGTATGTTTTACTGTTGATATTGTTGTTGATTTAAATTGTTTTTTTTGTAAGTAGAAGTCGTAGTTTCTGAAAGGGTGGACGATGTTGAGGGAGTCCATCGCCTTAGTTAGAGAGGTATGGTTGTACCGGAGCTGAGGTACCCTTGGTTTGGTTGAGTTAGGATGTATGTGAGTTGATTCTCGATGACAAGGGGCGATGTGATCGTCCCCGGTGTTAGTTGGTAAAAAGAAGTGAAGACTTGTGAGTGAGGATCAGAGTAGTATTGATGTTACAGTAGTTAAGCCATTGGTACTGATTCGAGTCTGCCCCTCCTGATTGAATCCGAATCCGTATCTTTGTACATTGTTAGCAAGCATGCAAGTTTGAATGTGCTCGATGAGGTGTCAGAGGTAGGTATGAGTACCTCAATTCTTTTGGCGAGATCTAGGTAGGGGTCTCGTGTGAGTAATCTGAATTTCAGAAGTGTTAGTCAGTGACTGTTGGGGTTCAGCCTATGATTTCGATGCAAGACAGCCGGTCAGCGTCCGTGGGTAGAATCTAGTTTGTGTTATTGGGTCAGTGTACGTTGAGTTGTCTTTCAGGGAGCAGAAGAGATGAAGTCACTTCCGATATAGCTGAGCCGAAAGGGGAGTCTTGAGCTTTGACTCCAGATTGTTTGGTAGGGGTAGAACAAGTCCAGCATGACTGTTTGTGTATGATCAGAATTGAATCTTGAAGTTACGAGATGCTCTAAGAACAGTTTAGAAGAGTTAGATTTTGTTGAAGAACCAGTCTGAGAACGAGAGGACCGGAGACTATCAGTTGGGTACCTGTGAAGATGCAATTTCCGCGGATTCGTCCTTTTGTGTGTATGAGCATGTAAGAAATTAGATATCTTTGTTGAGACCTTAGATGTAGAGACACATGTGACTAGCCCTCTTTGGGAGACAGTAGTGATCAGAAAGATGTACAGAAGATGTTGTTGGTGGTTCAGAGTTACTAGTTTCTAGTAGATGTGAAGTGATTGTCTTCCTACGATTTCGATGTACCTTTTTGATAAGTTTGGCTTGAAGAGCACAGAGTTAGTGTATACGTTGAGATGAAGAGAGAGTTGCCTTGAAGTTGCAGATTTCTGTGTGACTGTAGTAGGTGAGGAGATGAACTTCTTGTCGAATGTTGATCCAGATTTGAAGATCGAAGATTGATTGAGTTTAGTTGGCAGGATTGCTTAGCAAGTGTGATGAATTTGATTCTGAATGAAGATTAGACCTCAGAATGTCAAAATAGTTTGTGATTCTTCCTAGAAGTGTTTAGAAGAAACGCCAGTTTGTCTCCTAACAGCGAAGAAGAGTTTATTATTGATGTCGTCTCCGAGTTTGCTCGTGTTTTAGTTTGCTCTGTATCTTATGGTTTTTGACAGAATTGAGAATGTTGAAGAAATAACTTCGAGATTAGCTGGACCTTAGATTCATTAGGCCTAGTGCACCATCTCAGAGTTCTACAGTGCAATCTGTGAAGAAGAGAGAGGACAATACAAGACTATGGTTAGATTTCAGACAGTCGAAACAAGTGACAGTGAATAATTAGTATCCGTATCCGAGTGTCAGTGAATTGTTGATCAGTTAGTGTGTGCTTCAGTCTTTTTGAAGATTAATTGGAGATCTGTTTACTACCAGTTGAAAGTGAGAAAACTTGAAGTACCGAAGACAGCTTTAGGGGCAATATGTGATCACCTTGAGCTCTGAGTTACGCCGTTTTGTTTGACCAACGTATTAGTTACCTTATAGAGATGTTGAGCAGAATATTTTCCCGAGTTCCTTGATCAGTTGTAATAGTTCTCATAGGTGACACATGTGTATATCCACGTACCAAAGAAGACCATGGCAAGTTTTGAAGTTAGTATGGTAGATTCTATTAGAGAATCAGTGGTATGCCAAGTTGAGCCAACGTGAACTCCGAGTTAATGAAGATGTCCTCCTAGGACATGCAGATCAGCCGAGTGTGTTAGAGTAAATCCCTAGTAGGCAAAAGAAGATATGAGTTGGAAGAAATTGAAGACTGTGACAGATATCTGTAGTTACTAGGTCTAGCATTGTTACTCATAGAGAATTGTAAATAGTCTTTTGAAGATAGTTGCTCCATTGTTAGATTGCTACAGAAGAATGCTAAATTGTGAGGTTAGATAAGAGACAATAGGCCCTTGAGAAACCGAAAGAAACTTTGAAGAGAGTTTCGACCTTAAATCAGTTTATATCAGAAAAAGAGTTTGCGAACCATAGTGATGTGTTACATGTAGAGATAGGTTGCGTGCTTATGCAAGACAGAAGATTGTGGCTTGTTCATCAAGCTAGTTGTAAGATTGTGAGAAGAGTTATCTGAAATGAGACGTAGAGTTAACTACAGTTGAAATTGCTTCGGGGACTTGAAGACAAACTTGTATGGTAGGAAATGCATAATGTATATGTACGTATCATTAGAGCTCGAAATGTTTGAAGATTTAGGAAGGGTTGAAACTTGAACCGCCTAAAGTGTTAGAAATGCTTGAAGACTGTAGTATCAAGATTGTGTACCATCCGAAGATAGCCTACGTGGTGACCGATGCTTTGAGATATATTTGTTGTTAGATTAGTAGCCGAGTTGTGAGCTGTGTTTGCCGGATTTAGTTTTTCAATGATAGTGGTTCTGTGGTCGAGTTTGGGTTAAACCTACTTTGAATTAGATGCTTAGAGAGAAACAGTTGCAAGACAGGTTCTTGGCACCTCACGTGCAAGGCATAGTAGAAGGAAGACCTTCAGAATACAATTTCAGAGATGATAGAGTTTTGTGTTTCAGAGACAGAATAGTTGTACAGATTAACATAGTGTTTTGAGATGTACTGTTTTGGCCGAAGCACATGACAGTTCTTGTGTATTGCATCAGAATAGTGTGAAGACATATTGTAAGTAGAAGATGAGTACTCCTGGATTGAGTTGATGGATAATGTGGTCCTTTATACATGTTCAAGCTACTGGTACCGTGAGTAAGAGGACGAAGTTGTGTCTTACTTTCGATAGTGGACCATAGAGGTTCAAGATTTCAACTAAACTTTGAAGACGTTTGCATAGTGTTTGGTTAATTGATGAAGACAGAAGATCAGTTAGAGAAAGTTATGAGTCAAGTGTTCAAGCAGTATTGTATGAATTTGTGAGTCGGGCTATTTCGGTTGTTTGTTTGTTGTAGTTACCACCATAGTTAGAAGGAAGTATGTAATGTGTTTTATGAATCTATGATTCAGAAATGTGCGTCAGATCTGTCCCGTGCTATGGTTGTTGAAGAGATTGAGTTGAGTTTGAAATTGGCATGTCTTGAAGAATCATTTGGGATCTAGGTGTAAGATAGCAAGTGTTGTGTGGTAAGTCTTTCGAGTTGGAGAGTATGTTGTGGTAAGAGAGAAGGTGTAGAGGAGCGTGTGCCAGTGACTCTTCCTGTCTGATAAATTTCGGGGACGAAATTTCTTAAGTGGGGGAGAGTTGTAACACCCGGGTTTAGGGGTCGGGTGAAAATAATATTTTAATATTATTTGGGCTCGGTTTTATTATAAAAATGATTCTTTCAAATTTCGGGTTTCAAAATAAATATTTGAAATGGGACAAATTGATTTAATTATAAGTTGAAGAACTTTTTAGAGAACAAGGAAATAGCCATTTATTAATGACCTTTTTGGTAATTTACCTATTTTCTAATTTAAAATTCCCTTTATATATATTAAAACCCCTTTATCTCTTCCTTATCATCTTTTTCAACGACAAAGAAGAAGCTCTCTCCCCGTTTCACTATTTCATCTCCTTCCTCCCTCGTTTTGGCTCGGTTTTGAAAGGTAATTACGTTTTTGACTTGCTCTCAACTTCCTCTCTTCAAAAGTGCAAGTAGTTTTCATTTTCATCCATGTTTTACAAGCTATGAGACATAGTTGAAGATGGTCTGTTCGTGTCCCAACGAAGCAAAGTAGAGTGGAGTGCCGACGATCGCAAGAAGATGGAGCTAAATTGCAAGGCCTTGCACATTCTCTTTTGTGCATTTGGCCCAACCATCTATGAGAAGATGTCTTCTTGTGAGAGTGCCAAGGAGGTATGGGACAAGCTTGAAGTCACATACGAGGGAACCGATGAAGTCAAGGAGACCAAGATTGGGCTCCTCACCTTAGAGTATGAGAACTTCAAGATGGATCCGGAAGGGAACATCGAAAAGATGTTTGATAGGTTCTCCACCATCACCAACGGTCTTAAAGGTTATAGAGAAGCCATCCTAGAGGAGAAACTTGTCCGAAAGCTCATCTATTCACTTCCCGAGTCTTGTGACTCAAAGAGGACCGCCATCATCGAAGCAAAGAATTTGAAGACTTTGAAGCTTGATGAACTCATGGGGTCACTCCTTACTCATCAAATCATGAAGAAGAACAAGGAAGATGAGAAGATGAGGGAAGAAATTAGAGCTATGGGAGGGAAGAAAATCAAAGGGCTAGGCATCAATGCAAGTGTCGTGGCTCCCAAATCCTCCACTTGCAATCATGTCTATTCAAGTGAAGAGGAGGATGAATAAGAAGTGATAGTTCATCTCTTCAAGAAGTGTGCCCCGTTCATGAAGAAAGCTTTGAGGGAGCTTGAACGTGATTCCAATAAAAAGGAGAGGGCAAGCACTTCATGCCATAAGAAGAAGGCATATGTGGCTACTTGGAGTGATGAGGACTCCACCGACGATAAACAAGCCAATCTTTGCCTTATGACCATCGAAGAAGATTCAAGGGTAACTTCTAATTCATCTACTTCATGTTCTTACTCTTTTGATGAATTACAATATGCCTATGACGATTTGGTTTTAGACTTTAAAAATCACTTTTTGAAAAACAATAAAGTGATTTCAAAGTTGAAAATTCAAAATGATTTGATTTCTAAAACCAAACTTGAACTTGAAGCAAAACTCAAGGAGTTTGAACTAAAATGTTTTGATTTACAAAAATTGCTTCAAAAAGTTCAAGAAGAAAAGGATTTGATTTCCAAAGAGCTTGAAAAGAAAAACAATTTTGGAAAATCAAATTTCTATGTAAGACAATCTAATGCCCCTAGATTTGTAAAAGGAAAATGTTTTAGAAGTGTTTGGGTCCCAAAAGGACTAACCACTTCAATTAAAAAGGATGACATTGAAAAATGGATTCCTAAGGGGACTAAAATTTGTGCTACTAATGTTCATGGATCCAAAGCAATTTGAATACCAAAAGTCACTTGATTGTCTTTTGCTAGGTGTGATGGAGAGTGATCAACAAGTCAAACTTTGAGGGGGAGCTCCATGCACACAAGGAAGAACACTTGAAGAAGGAAGACTTCACATCCTCCCTTTGGGTTCAAGTGTTGGTAAAAATCTAGTTGTTTTTGTTTTTATTTGTTTTAATTTTTATTTAATTCAACTAGATGATCATAAATGTTGGACTAACATTTTTTTATTGATGCTTTGAGTAAGTGGGAGCCATTTTAAAACCAAATTCTTATTTTTGTCAAAATTTTCCTCTCTAGTTATTTTGAACTCAATGTTTTAAATTCTTTTTGATATAACAAAAAGGGGGAGAAATGATTTGAAAATTTGAATTTTCAAATGAATAAGGGGGAGTTTTATTTGATTTCATATCTTTAATATCTTATTCACATTTTTAAAGTTAAAGGCGGAGAATCCTAAACAATTTTTCAAGTTAGTTTTATTATATCAAAAAGGGGGAGATTGTATAACTAATGTTTTGATATAATAATTGAGAAATGTTTTGGACTGATTTAAAAAGTATTTAAAACAATTTCCAAAGTCCAAATAACTTGAAACTATGTTTAGGGATATTTTATAAAGGGTTTTTCATGTTTTCAAAAGCCAAAATACACAAAACCTTCCAGGCGTTTCGAAACACCTTAGGGCGTTTCGATACGGTGCATTCCAGTAGCAAAATGTTTCGATACGGGTATCGAAACAAGCATTCCCTGGATGAGATTTTTGCCCAGCGTTTCGAAACGGGCTATGCCGTTTCGATACGCCTACGTGGCATTGACCACAACGGCTATTTCCCAACTAACATTTAAATGCAGGGAGTTTCGATACGGGTCTAGGTGTTTCGATACGTGTTCCGAAACAGCCAGGGGCGTTCCGAAACGGGTGCCTTGTCAGGCTGCAACAACTCTTTCTACCTAAAGGGTGTTTCGAAACGGGTTCGAGCGTTTCGAAACGGTAAGCTGCAGAACTACATTTATAGTGGGAATTAAAGTCCTCAACGGCTCCAATTTAACCCTAACGGCTAGTAACAGCCATAAACTCATCAAGGAGTATAAAAGGGACCTCCAAGCATCAAGATATGGTTAATGCTCATATTGTCAATCAACAAATGATCAAGAATTGTCTTAGAGCTTAAATTGTCATTTATTGTATAGACAAACACTAGTGAGCCAAAATTGTCAAATTTGCTCAAGTGTTTTAGGTTTTGGGTGAGTGCTAAATTGTGCAAACAAATACCTATTAGAGGGATTTAAGTGTTCTTATTGTTTCTCTTTGTAAAAGAGGGTTTGATGAAGGCTTTGGGTAGAAAGCTTTATCGGTGTATAAGGGTTTCCTCTTAAGCCTAGAAAAGGGGACGAATCAATAGTGGATTGATTGGAAATCCTTAGTGGGGGGCTAAGGTAGTGGATGTAGACCTTGGTTAGAAGGTTGAACCACTATAAATTATTGTGTCTATTATCTTTTTAACTTCCACAACCCTTCCACCCAAAAATCCACCTCTCCACCACTTGGTGAGCCATATCGGTTGAACGAATCGAGCTCCTCACAACCCAACACATATGTTGCCCAAGTGGGAGATTGTTGGGTTATCCAATAATAATGGGCACATATGTATAATGTATGTTGCTATTATAAAGTTTAACGCAAAAATTAAGTGACCAATTATGTTACATGTGTTATAGGTATTAAATTGTCATGGAATTAAAAGTGTAGATACCGTAAGTTATATTTATAACTCAATGAGGGGCAGGGTTGTAAATATTAATAAACTGATTTTAATTCAGTTTATATAAAGGGTAGTGGTCCCCGAGATCTAGGTTAACTTGCATATCTCTCCTTCCCCGTCAGAGAGTTGTGTGGCAAGAGGTAACCTTTCATCTTGGAAGATCAAACTCTCTTTGGAAAATCTCCGTCAATGGATTCAGGTACGCTTCCGCAAATCTAGTCTTTGTTCTTAATGGTTTGGCATGTATGGATCTTGGATTTATATTCGTATGAATATATTTTTGGTTCTAACATAACTATCACATGGCCTGATATTGTATTTTCTGTTAGAGTTATTTCTCTGTTTATGGATCATTCATGTCATGGTCATTTAATTGTAGCAAAGAAGATTCTTCGCTACATCAAGGGCACTCTAAGTTATGGCTTAATGTATGAGCAATCTAAGACATTTTCTTTGAGTGTCTTTGTATATGCAGATTAGGCTGGTGATGTGAATGACTGACGCTCTACAAAAGGTTTTTGTTTTACAACAGGTTCTGTTGCGATTTCATGTTGTAGTAAAAAATAAACTACCGTTGCTCTTTCAAGTTGCGAAGCAGAATATGTAGCAGCTACAATGGTTACTCAAGAATGTTTGTGGCTAAGGAGACTCATTCAAAAATGGTTGATTCTTTCAATTATCCAATTCCGATTTGTTGTGATAATGAGAGTGCTATAAAGCTTGTTGGAAGTCCTGTATTTCATGCTCGTTCAAAACACATTGAAACTTATTATCACTTTGTTTGAGAGAAAGTGTTATCTCAGGATATGAGTTGCAGAAAATTCAGACTGATGAACAAGTTGAAGACATCTTTACTAAGGCACTTGCAAAGGATAAGTTTGAAGTTTTCAGTGGAGATCTTGGCGTTATTGACAGGAAGCTTGCACTAAGGGAGATTGTCAAAAGTTAGTGCAACTTGCTGTTATTTGAATTGGGTCAAGTCTTTTATTTTAAGAGTCAATCAACAATTAATTTTGTTCTTTGATTTATGCAAATAAAGGAGTACGTGAGTTACTCTCAATTTAGTTGAGATATTTTAAAAGGTTTTTTAGTATAAATAGAACATTATTCTTAGCTAATTCACCACACTTCAATCTTTGATTTTTTTTTTTTGTATTCTCTTAACTAATTAAGTAATAAAGTTCATTTTTATATTCTTTTGAGTTTCCTTTATTTGTATCAGCTTATCCATATCTTGAAATGTCTTTTGATCATTTGGATTTATCAAAAAAAAAAAAAAAATACCTGAAGCCCTTCAATCGATTGAAATTTGAGGACCTTTTTATGATTTACGCTTTATATCTTCGTCTTCTTTGTGTTTTAATCAAATGAAGGGTTTTGAGATTTTTTTTAACAAATCAAAACAGTCAAAAGATGTTTAAGGACTAAACCGTATTGATGTTTTTATCTAATTTGAGGATCAAAATTGGAGATGGGGGAGTGAATATCTCAAAAATAAATAATCATTTTCGTGATTTTTGAGATTTTTTTTTAAAAAAATTGATGATAATTTAGGCATGAAAAAATGATGACGACAATTTTGATTTAAAAATCAAATAGAGTTGGAGCACAATGGTCGGAGGTCGTCAAAATCTGGTTTTTAGATTTAAGCCTATTTTTAGGATTATTTCTAATATGACCTTTAAATTATAGTTTATTCTCATTTAGCCCCCCCACCCCCACGTGTCATATTTTTTTTATTGACAATTTTTTAACGGCAATAAATGGAGGAGCCAAACCGTTGAAATGAAATTTTAAGGGCCAAAACAAGAATCGAGTCATACTTAAGAGGCCAATTTGTCCATTAAACTTAAAAAAACATGTATATAAAAATAAAAGTGATCTTTTTTATGCACGACTTGTGTAAAGTTTACTCAACTATGTATATTTAAATCCAAAAACATAAAATTTAAAAAGCATAACCTCTAAACCTCTAAACTCTACACCATAATTAAAATTTTTACACTCTACAATTAATAAAATTGTGTAAACTAGAGCAAACACATTTGGTCAGTTAGCCAAGCTGCTCATCTTTATTCCCTCATATTCTTTTAAGTTATGGGTTTTAGACCCACTAGGAGCACTCCCCTTTCCCATAGAATCCCCTTCCCTTCTCCCTCTAAATAGGATTATGATTAAATTTAATATTTGTAAGAAAAATGTGTAAACTAAAGCTTATACAATCTATGTATAAAATAATTTTTCATAAAATAAATAACATGATTGCAACTCATTTTTCCAAACATGCTTTGAAATTCTTATTATTAATAAAATGGACCTTGTTAATCTTAGAACAAAAATAAATCAACATGTTACACGAAATGAATGATTGCCCGAACGACGTAATTCTTGGTTCAAACACTCATCTCGTCTACTGCCTAATGTCCCAACAACGCATCATTGTTAATTCACAGTTGACCTTTGCACTTTTGCCACTGTGTCTGCACTGTTCCAAGTCAAACCATTTTGCAACATAAAATCGAAAAAAAAATTGTCATGGTCACTCTATTCCAGTAAGTTTTGAAAAGAAAAAAATTAATTGCGTCACACGTACTCAAACCATGACACTTATTCTAAATTAATTCTTAAGCTTTTAAATATTTTAATTTCATCTTTAAATTATGACATTTATTTTTTATCCCCCAACTTTTGAGCTATCCGGTTTCATCCTCAAACTATGACTCTCATTCTAAATTGGTCCTCAAATTTTTTGAGCATTCTAATTTTACACCCCAAATTATCAATATATGCTAATCTTATCTTCAGGGACGGATGTAAGTAGAGGGTGAGAGGGGCAATTGCCCCCCCTAACTTTGATGGTTTAACTACATTTTAGGCCATTAATAGTTTTAAAACTATTTCAATTAAGTCCTTGCCCCTCCCGAAATTGCATGGTATAATTTATTTTTAGGACCTCATCAATTTTAAAATTAATTAATTAAGCATTGACCCCCAAATTTTTTAGTTTAATTATTTTTTAAGACCTTTTAATTTTAAAAATAATGAAATTAAATTCTAACTCCTTTAATTTTTATGTTTTAGTCACTGTTTAAGATCTCGATCGTTCTAAAATTAAACAACTCGCCCCCCTCACGATTCAATCCTGGCTCCGTCCCTGCTTATCTTATGTTAATACAACCGTTATAAAAATTGTTACTTGTCATGGAAAACTTATGTGTATCATGTAATAATATGATGTGGTATAAACGAAGATTTTATGATGGAACTAGAATATTCAAAAAGTCTGGGGGACCAATTTAGAATGAGTGTCATAATTTGGGGATAAAAATAGAACATTCAAAAGTTTGGGGGACTAGTTTAGAATGAGACTCATAATTTGATAATAAAATTTGAACATTTAAAAATTTATGAACCAATTTAAAATGTGTCATAGTTTGGGGATGTGTGGTGCTATTAACTCGGTCTTTATGGATTTTTTTAAAGGAGTTGCAGTATTATGTTGAAAAATAATAAACAAATCTAATGGACATCAAGGATTGGAATGGAACTTTTTAAATAGAAAAACTAAGTGAAATTGTTTTTTAAAGGAATTTTTAAAATTATATTGTTCAGTTTAGGGACAAAACTATTTTCACAGAATTTGATCTCAAATAAGAAAAGGCATCTCAATAGGAGAAGCGTATCTCTAATTTTTCTAAGCACAAATTCAGCACACGCTTGCTTTTTTTTGACCAAGAGAAACTTTCAATAAATAACTAGATGAAGGACAAAGAAACAGAAAGAGGGCCCCACAACCATGCTGGGGCCATGCACAAACGTAACGAAAACAGGCACCAAAAACAAGCGCCCAAAAACAAACGACAAACACCAGCCATCCAAACACACAAATTAAATCTGGTAAACAGATCCTGAGGATCAAAGGAAACCGAACCCATCTTCCGCAAGAAACAAGACGTCTCGCCATAGGGAGACGCAACAAACTTCTCCAACATCGTAGATGTAGATAAAGGTACATTCCAGAGAACCCTAATACATATTTGAGGATGACCAAAACGACTTCTCGCCAAACTCAGTTGACGGTGCGCTGCTGCCATTGCGCCTGAGAGCTCATTCTAGAGACAGGCCTCCGATAGATAATCGGTCCTTATCAAGGCGTCGACTGCAGCACATTGTCGGTGAGGGGACTTTGAGAAATCAAGAACATCCCCCTGCATAGTGAACTCATCATAACCGAATCTAAAAGAAGAACAAGGAAAAGAAACAAAAAAGCGTTGGATCTTCAAATCATCAAGACTCCCACTGGAAACAATGATCCAAAAGGAAGGCATAGGTTCCCGCATTCTCCAGCAAACCTTCCTTTCACTGGAAGCGGTTCTCATAAACACCATTAAGCAAACGGATAACTCTCAGGGGAGTTATCAGTGGAAACATTCTCCGTCAGGCAAGGAGATTGTGGAGATAGGGCTGGGGGGTTGCGTTTTCTTCATCACTAATATGGATTTCCTCGTTCAACACGAAATTATCGTCGATGCACATTGACGGGGTACGAGTAATCTTTTTTCCAAATAGATCGATTCCCAGTTCAATAAGCCCCGCCTCATCAACAAGCATCCTGGTATACTCCATATTGAACTTGCGACGAGCAGCCTTCTTGATGAGAGTTAATCTCCTTATCCCGAAAGTTCTCCCTTTCTTGGAACGTTCTACCTTCTGGATTATCTTGGAGGAGTTAAACATAGAATCAGGGAATAGAGCCGCCATGATGAAATCATCCCTTGCTGCTTCATTTTTTTCCGAGATACACCAGTTGTGCTTGCCAACTTCCACGATGGTATTCGACACTTTTTCCCACAGCTCACGTCTTTTAGCAGGTCCAAAAATCTCGAATTGTTCCTTCTCTCATTTCCTTTTACGTGGGGCTGAAACCTGCATCTTATCGAAGCCACTAGCCAGAAAATTTCCCCATGTCGTTCAACATTGGATATCCGCAGCCTGAGAAGAAGATTGACCGCAGGGATTTGGAGCAGTCTTGGTAAGTGGGCCTGCAAAAACCTCCTCTGTAGACTCCGGGAAAGTGATAGAACCTAGGATATTTCTACTGCTGCTGCTTTCCCTAGTTTCCAGGAAAGGAAATAAGGGGTTGACTTTTTGTGGGGTTGACATGACTTTCCATACATCCTCAGCTGTTGAAATCTTTTGTTGGATTGCTTCCTCGTCTGCCCGCTCTGTAATCTGTCCAAAGGTTGTGTCCTTTCGTACGACACCTTTGTCGTTTTGCATGAGTTGGCCTTCCTCGTTGCGCTGAGGCTTTGGATTGTTCTTGGTTGGCTTGCTGGAAAACGTAGTCTTCGATTTTCCCCGGAAGGGGGCTCGTAACCACGGTCCGAATTTTCCGGCGAGTTTGAAGATTGACACATCAAAACTGCAGTCCCGCTCAGCATGTCCTAGCCTCCCACAACGGAAACAGAACTTGGGAAGTCCCTCGTACTTGAACGCTATCTCCAAAGGTTTGTCTTTTTTACGATTGAGGACAAAACCCGTCTTCAGTGGATCCTCCACACGGATGGCAACTCTGATGCTTAACGCATCTGGCCAGACAGACTTGTTATCCTCATCCAGCGTCGATCCGTAGAAGACAAGGAACAATTTTCCGATCCTTCGAACGTTATCTGGCGTGCTTAACCCGATTGGAAGGTGATGAACTTGCACCCAGAAATCTTCAGTGGAAAAATCAATTTCCTCCAGAGCTTTTTCGGGTTGCCAGTCTTTGAGAATCAACAAGGAATCCTAGATTGACCATGGCCTAGCTCCCATGATCCTTAACCTATCATCTGGCGAATCGAACAGGAACAAGTAGAAGTTTCTGCCAAGCTCGTGGCACTCCAACTTATCGCACTTCCATGCCTTTTTAAGGATAGCAGTTAATGCTAATATTCTGATGGAATGTGATGTTAAAAGTTTACCTACAACAGCAAGGTTCTTCAAGACAGCATTAACTTCACTATCTTCATTTAGTTCCATCTCGTCAACGTACTCCTGACTGAACAGATTAGGGTCTGCAGGGTTCGTTGGGGAGTAGTTGTTGACCACACCAGTGCTCAGCGATGAACAAAAGTTTTCCATAATGGTAGTGTAGTAAAAGCTCCGAGTAACGAAACCAGGCTGCGTTGCCAGTCCAGGGAAACGGTGCCCAGGCCACAGTAGGAAAAAAAAAACGAATGAAGAAGCTGGGGAAAGAAAAGAGGTAACAAGAGCAGAGGCTCCAAACCAGCTCAACCACCGTGAAGTTCACACCATCTTGTTTGGTTTCCCAAATGCAGAAAAGGGCAGATGAGATGAACAACTACAAAACCTGGACTTTAGGAAATAGTTGAGAGAGAGCTTACTTTTGGTAAGATTATAATTTGAATCTATGTGGTCCTTCAGCACACGCTTGCTTGCTAGTTTCAATGTATTTACGTCAAATTCACAAGTACCATACGTATTCCTCTTCTTCCCGTTTAATTCTTTTCTTAAAAGCTAAATTTGTTCACAATTATCTATGAAAAACATTTTTAAGTATATTTCATGTTTATTTCAAAGTCCACATTCGAAGTTTGAAATTATTCTTTTAATATCAATTTTAAAGTTTAAATTTGATTTTTATTGTTAAAATTACAAAATATGTTATGAAACTTTTTATAATAGAGAATATTATGCCAAAATTATATTTCATATAATTAATTGGATTTTATTTGAAGACAGAAACTTAAATTGAGTAAAAGGTTTTAAAAGATAATTTTTGTCTATGTAATAATATTGTCAGTATTATAAGATGAGATAATATGAACATTTTTAGCCACTAGGCTAATGAGTGGATTTCAATGTTTATCTTTTTTTTAATTGAATATTAAGGTTTTACATTCACATATATGTCGGGATTTGAACTCATACAAAGTGGAGCAAAATAAATATCCTTAGCCATTAGGCTAATTAGTAGATCTCATCATTATTTTTTTAATTTTTATCAATTTAACCTCAAACTTTTAATTTACATTAATTTCATCATCTGATGTCGTTGACCAAAACACTCAAAAATTATAAAAAAAGACAACATTATTTATTTGAGATTGCTGCATGGACGCCAAAAGAAATTGAAAGGTCAAACTCAAAAAATAGGAAAAATAAATATCGTGCAACTGACCATCCAACTTCAATGGAACCCCTAAATCAACGGTCAGCCTAGCTAATCTAGACCTTGATTGGATCAAGATCAAACGGTGATAAAGCTTTTAGTAACCTTTCTTCTTGAGATCGACACATTTGGCATCAATTTCAGCCTTTATTTTGGCTTTTGGGTTCCATCGTCAGCCATACTAGATGCCATGTCCTTACCATTCATAAAAGAGTAATTAGGGTTCTTTTAGTAATATTATCTCTAAAATTTATTTACTTATTTTTATCAAAATTATCTCTAAAATTGAGATTTAGTGCTATTCTCCGATTTACTTGAAAAAAAAGGTAAATGAATAAAGTAAAAAATGAAGATAAATTGATCTAAAATCTAAGATTACACCCGTAATTATAGAATACACTAATCAAACGCCCCTAAGCATTCGGTAGATATTAATCCTGAATTTGATCTCTAACCACTCTTATCTACAAAAGTGTATTACAGCATCAAAACGACATGTTGCCTGTCGTGTTGGACTATTCCCTCCCGCTGTCCACTCACCATCCACGTGTCCATCTGGCTATTCACAGTTTGCCATTCCTACGCCATTTCGTCCGTTACAACGATAAACTAATAAATCTTCTCCAAATCCAAAATTTGCCCTTTCCATCTTCTCCCGATCCCTTTAAATCAAACGTATAGAAACCTCCCTTTCCTTTTTCCCTATATATTTTAACTTCTCAAGTTCCGGTTGGTACGAAGTTTCACATATGTTGATGTTGGATTCTAACGTCGGATACTCTCCACTCACTACACAGGACCTAAGACCTTAGCTTTTAACTTTTTCTTCTTCTTCTTCTTCTTCTAAATGAAAAGTTCGAGGAACTTTCATTTACACCTGCCGCACCTTCATCATCAAGGGAAGAAACAGACGAGGGATGTCCCGAAAGGGTGTTTGGCTATCAAGGTTGGGTCGCAGGGGGAGGAGCAGCAGAGATTTGTGGTGCCTGTTATGTACTTCAACCACCCTTTGTTTCTTCAGCTGCTGAAAGAAGCCGAGGAGGAGTACGGGTTCGACCAGAAGGGGACGATCACAATCCCTTGTCACGTCGAAGAGTTCAGGAGTGTACGGTGCTTGATAGACAAGGAAATGTCCCTCCACCATCACCACCATCATGTCGGGTGTTTTAGGGTTTGATTTGATTCCTTTGTTTGTTTGTTTTTATGGTTTTGAAAGTGGCAAACAAGGACGGCCAGAAAGGCAGAAACCATTCTCTTTAAATCTGGGAAGCGTTTAATTTCTTGTTGGAGTTTGTTTTTCTCTTGCTTTTCTTTTTCCTGTTTCTCGGTAGGCGCTAAGATGATGCAGGGTGAAGCGATAACGACGACAGATGTTGGTTGCGATTTTGTTAGCAACCGTATTGGATAAAAAGCAAGAAAGTAATTGTCTTTTTTTTTTCAATTGCTTTAAGTTTTAAATATCAAACTAAGCCAATTGTAAATATTTTGCCAATTTAAATTAATAGTGAGAACATGATTTAAGATAATAGACTGTAAACATGAGAATATGGATGAGTGTATTAAATTTACGAAATATGAAGTGACATCGAAATGGGTGAAAGAGTGTATCCCCTGCATTCCATGCAACACGAGTAAAACTTAAACAAATTCTGACTAATACATGAACCTGCGTAACTCTTCTTTTTATTATTTGGACCACATATGATATGAATGGGGGTATCGAAAGAGTCAACTAAAACTGCCCCTTGATTACAAGGTTTTTTTTTTTAGGGCAGAGCCAGACAGGTTCACACGGGACACGAACAAAGACTGTTTTTGTAGCCATTTGGGATTGTACAGGTTGATGTAACGCACGGTTCAAACACTAACGAGTTTCTCTTTCTCTGGTTTGGATGTGCTGTGTCTGGCATCCTTTGGAACCATTTATGTATAGTTCCAAGCCACGCGAGAAGACATTAGTTGAAAACATTGTGGGCCTTGGACTCTGCCTTTTCACTATTCCAAACAATTTATACCGAATTGTATGAATTTAAATGAGTTAGTGCTGGCCACTGCCACTATCCATTTTTTTAACAATTCTTACCCTTAGGGTACGAGGAAATTTACTCCTAATACTATTTAGTTAATCTCTCCATGAGAGCTCAAAGGGTATTAATTAGTCACATCTACTGAACCTAACAAGTGGTCTCATTAGAAAAGCGGATGATATTTATGTTATATAAATTTTATATATATATTAGTTGAATAATATTGATGCTAAGTCATGTCACTTGGTAAATAGACATGATAATAATAAGTCATGTCACTTGGTGAATAGACTTATTAATTATTAGTTTAAAGTTGCATTTATTCAATCGAATATATTAACTTTTCAACAAATCTTTCCATCGAAAGGTTTAATCTTTTCATCAAATTGTTTAATTTCTTCATCCACTATATAATGGGTTGTTGTGACTCATTTTTAACATCAACTTATGTTGCGTGTAAAAGTGTCTATCGCAATGTAGTGCAAGTGTACACGACGCAAGTAGTAAAGTGATACGTAAGTATCAGATATCGTCTCCACAGGGACTGGGCTAATAGCTTCAACCTGGAATTACTGCACGAGAGGAAAAAGAAATAGTTTAAATGTTTGTCACGAGATAATAAAGAATACTGATAATAAAAGAGTAAAGAATTCAGGATAGAGAGAATGGGCCGGTATTGAATTGCTCAGTAGTGTAGGTTTTGCAAAGTCTAGGAATCTCTGTTCTGTCGTTGCGCCTGTCGCGGCAGCAGTCTGTTGTTAGTCGCGGCAGCGATCACACAACTATGTACTTCAAGCTTGGCAAGAATCCCTGCTGTGCCTTGGCCTATCCCTAGGTCCAAGTCTGTCGATGAACACGACTTTGATGATACCTCCCGGTGTGAATCGAAGGATGAACACCGATGTTGTTGAATTCTTCCTTAGCCACTTAACCTCGTCCTATCCCTAGGTCCGAGATAGTTCAACCATAAACTGGAGAACCCGTACTTATTCCTTTCGTATACTTAACTCTCCCGATATTAAGTAAATATGTAATCTCACAATGCTCTCCCGATACTCTTGCAAGATGTTGAAAACCAGAATAAGCAAACTTGAAGTCTATTTTATTGAACAGAAAAATTCCTAAAACAAACACAATCCTTGCAACTACTTTACAAATCAACCCGTAGCCCTAGGGGAAGTTTAGAACATGATGAGAAAGGGAAAACGACTAGGGTTTAGAAGAGAAGGCTAGAGAGTAAGATATCATTCCCTAGGTCGAATTACATGCCTTTATATAGGCATTGGGTTCAAGTTTTCTAATATGGCAAGAATACAAATTTAAACTAAAGTACAACTCTATTAAAGACTAAATCTTCAGAGCATATATCTTCAATTCGTCCTTCCTTCTTGCTTGGAGTTTCTTCCTTGAACTTTGGGCTTGACCTTTATTCTGATCTAGGGCTTGGAAAAATATAATGGTGCTCCACGACAGACCGACTTAATTTTCTCTTTCTGTCGATGCCCACTTTACTTCTTCTCTTCACCGTTGCTGTCGTCCTTGGCTGCCACGGCAGCGGCCATGGCAGCATCGTCCTCCTCGTATGCACATCCAGTTCCAACTCTGCTTCTTTACTGCCCAGCGTCTGCTTCTCCACTGCCCTCCAGCAGCTACCTGCAAAAGCAACCAATTTCAGTAGAAACTGTGCCATTTGATATATTTGTGATGTATAAATGAAATCTAACCTAAATGGAATGACTTATGCTTGAATGCAGCAAAAATATGGGTTAAATAGGGGGTAAAATATAGAACTTTTACACACTCAACACACCCCCAAACTCAAGTTTTTGCTTGCCCTCAAGCAATTCAGACCTAAGAAAGAAAAATAAAATTATTTTTTTATTTGGCATAAAACAATGAACTTTTCCTTACTCACCGTTCATTCCCTATTGTGAGCAACACCTTGTTGGATAAATCAGGATTCATCCAGAACCTTGCTATAATTCTCGTGTAGTGTGTGCATGCTTGTGAACAATTATATGCCAAGACTCCCTTAGTCTACTAGAATAGTTAAGCTTCTAACTTGAATTTTTATGCCAATTTTCATCTTTTTGGAGGCAATTCTTATGCTCCTTTAGTTTTTATGCAGTCTCGATTCTATTTTCTTAAGCTTAAGTTTGACTAGAGCCGGTTTCGGGCACCTCTAGCTAACTTCCTAGAGTCGGTTTCGGGCACCTCTAGGTGTATTGAGTCTATTTTTCTTAACTTATTTTCCTAGAGCCAGTGTTAGGCAACTCAAGTGTTAAGCTTTCTATTCTGGTTTACTAGCAGAGTTCTAGGCAGTATAAAAGTCACAAATGGTGTTTAAGATTTAGAACTATAGTAAGGTTCTAAACTGCTCCTAAAACTATCCTAAAGGCACTGCCACGACAGAAGCTGTCACGGCAGGTAAGTTCAGTTCAAGACTTAAGCCAAATTTTCATTTTTTAAGCAAAAATAAACTAAGTAAAAGACACAATTTTTTAAACTTAAAAAGACTTCATTAATGGAGGGATGCCACCCCCAAACTCGAGGGTTGCATTGCCCTCAATGCAAATGACAAGGATTAAAAAAAGAGAAAAATTAAAAACAACATCACAAAATATAACAAAAGGGCAGACAACAATATAAGATAAGAAACTTAAATTTTCAAGTGTTTTCGTCGCCGCTGCTGCTGCTGCTGACGGGCAGTGACTTTCCTTGCTGGTGCTAGCAGACGGATGGGAGAGGCAGAAGTGTTTTTGGTTTTGGCTTCCCGTGGAGGCTGGATGCGGGTAGGGGAGATATGAGGTGGTTTCTCCAATACCTGAACCTCCTCGGAGCTGTTGCTGCTGTTGCTGCCGCTACTACCACTACTGCTGCTGCTGCTGCTACTACTGCCACTGTCAGATTTTTCTTTATCTGATGGTTCGACTTCAGGGCCTGTTTTCTGCCGTTTCTCTAGGCTGAACTCCTTGGACAAGTTCCTCTTGATAGAGGGCTCGTCATCAGATGCCGCCCAAATTTCAGAGAAGGAGAAACCAACAATATACCTATCGAGGTCGGACATAGGCTCCTTTCTCTTGGCTCCCCTGGCAGAAGTTTCTGCTGTGTGGCTGCCTCCTGCAGCTGTTGTGGTAGAGGTCGGAGTAGACGCGACATATGGCGTTTTTGGTGTGGCAGCAGGGTAGGGGTATGGGCAGGGGTGGGGGCAGCAAAATAATGGTTGGGGAATACATGGAACAGTGCATCAGGGAAATTAAGAGAGGTGTGGATGAAATGTACCGTGGCGGTGGTGAAGTCTCGGATGAAACTCATCATGCCTGGCTGTCGTTCCTCCATTTTATGTATGACAGCAAGTATTTGTGTGGAGGTGTCTGTTGGAGGAGCTGCTGCGGTGGGCTGCCTGGGTTCTGTAGCGGCAGGCTCGGTGTCGGTGGGCTATGTCGGCTCACCAGCCGTGGCAGTATGGTCAAAAGACGACAAGGGTGTGGCAGCTTTGAGTTCCATCAGGCTGAGGATGTTCCTGTCTGTCCAGCCTCTCCCTCGAAATCTTAAATCCTCGACAGCTTCCGGTACATTGTGGCCGCGACAGAGGGCAGTAATGAGGTAAGGGTAGAAGAGTGGTCCTAATGGCCGGTATGCACAATCCAGTATACCCCCCGAACGTATCTGCCAACGTTAATTGGCCTCTCATTTAAATTAGAATGGATGAGGGCTAACCTTGGTTGGTCGACTGTTGTGTTGTGCGAGGAGGGCATAATCCGCTTCTTGACAAAAGCATTCCAAAGCTTTGCCTCCGGCGTGAATTGAACTCGTTTTACCGTCCTTGGGTGTTTAGGATCGGTATTCCACTCGGTACCCTCTTCTATGAGTTCTGCCATCACAGCATCGTAGTCGGGAGGCTCTAAACTCTCCATAAATCTCCGGTGGCCATCTTCCTTTCTCCCAACATAGAACCCGTAGAGAGTGTTGATGTATTCGGGCTCGAAAGGTACCTCTTTTCCTCGGACTGTAAATGATGTCGCTTCCATGCTGTCGATGGCAGCATAAAATTCCCGTACGAGGGTCACTTTCATTTCCTCTGGCTGCTCGGAAAATATCTGCCATTGCAGGGCTCTAATTTTGCGGGCTATGAACGATTGCAACCCCAGGTTCTCTGTTCTGGAAGTGTAAATGAAGCCTTTCTCCTCCAACATATCTCGGATCTGGAAGGAGCTTGGAGTGGATGCTGCTGGGGCAGATCCTGAGGCAGCGTTTCGACGGGTATTTATGGTACTCATGTTGCCAGGACTGTGGAAAGAAAATGAAAGCAAGTAAAATTCTAAAGGGAACAAGTAGAGAGAGTAAAAGTGAGTGAAAAATGAATAGTAGAACGAGGTTTATATAGAGGGGGAGTTTGCTGCTCGTTGGAGCTGTAACGGCAGGCGCGAATAACGGGGCCAGCTGTTACGCAGTTTCTGACGCGTCTGTCACGCGTTTCCGTGTCTGCTGCGCGTCTGTTATGCGTTTGCGTGTCTACTGCGACAGCATGTTGACAGGCTGTATTTTCCGCGTCTGTCGCGGCAGCTGTAACGACAGGCTCCAAAGTTGGGCTTTTTGGGCTATGGAGAGATGGTGGGCTGAATTCACTTCTCCTCTTCTCCCTGTCTCCTTTATTTCCTGAAAATAATAAAAATAAAAACTTTAGTTCCTAAAAATAAAATAATTCTAAATACCTAATATATATATATAAATAATAATAATAATAATAATAATAATAATAATAATAATAATAATAATAATAATAATAATAAGTAAAATTAGGTTAAATTAGGGATGCCATGAGGGGCATCTCCTAAAGTAACCACTTCCTGCATTCGTGGGGCTTCAGTCCCCTGATAATGCTTCAATCTTTGTCCATTGACTTTAAATTGGTGCCCGTCTTTTAAAGATCTGATTGTGATGGCACCATGGGGAAAGACCTGCACCACTTGGAATGGGCCAGACCATCTAGATTTCAGCTTCCCTGGAAAGAGTTTCAACCTAGAGATGAACAACAACACAAGCTGCCCTGGGCAGAACTGTCGTGCCAGCAACTTCTTGTCATACCACTTCTTTCTCTTGTCTTTATAGATTCTTGCGTTGTCATAGGCCATTGCTCGAATTTCTTCTATCTCATTCAAGTCAAGCAGCCTTTTTTTGTCCTGCCTTTTCCAAGTCCATATTCACTGCCTTGATGGCCCAATATGCTCTGTGCTCAATCTCGACAGGTAAATGGCATGTTTTCCCATAAATTAGCCGGTAGGGTGACATTCCCAATGGAGTTTTGAATGATGTTCTGTAGGCCCATAACGCATCATTGAGGTGTAGAGACCAGTCCTTCCGAGTTGGCTTAACCATCTTTTCAAGAATGTTCTTAACCTCTCTGTTGGATATTTCAGCCTGTCCATTGGTTTGAGGGTGGTATGCTGTTGCGATCCGATGTTTGACACCATACTTTTTTAAGGTAGCAGCTATAACCCTATTATCGAAATGCATCCCTTCATCACATATGATCGCCTTGGGGATGCTAAATCTGGAAAATATATTTTTATGCAAAAACCTCTGAACCGTCTTGGCATCGTTTTTCTGAGTAGCGATCGTTTCATCCCATTTGGACATATAGTCTACTGCCAGAAGGATATATAAGTTTCCACATGAAGTTGGGAATGGTCCTATAAAATCTATCCCACACACGTCGAAGATCTCAACTTCAAGAATGTTTTGCAGCGGCATCTCATGTCTCCTTGTGATGTTTCCAGTCCGTTGACACTTGTCACAGTTTTGTAGAATGTCTGGGCATCCTTGAACAGTGACGGCCAATAAAATCCCGACTGTAAAACCTTGGCAGCAGTTTTGTTACCTCCTAAGTGTCCTCCATACTGTGAAGCATGGCAGTGATGTAGTATAACTTCATGTTCATCATGTGGTACGCATCTTCTAATAACCTGATCTGCACAATATTTGAAAAGAAGAGGTTCGTCCCAATAATAATGCTTAACATCATTTTGGAACCTCTTCCTAGCTTGATAGTTAAGGTCAGGAGGAGTTATTCCGCTAACTAAGTAATTAACGAAATCAGCATACCAGGGGAGTTCAGAAAACTTACCTGCCGCCATGGCTGTCGCGGCAGTGCTTGTGGCAGCGAACAGCTGTTCGTCAAGGAAGGTCTCCAGTATGTGTGTCTCGTCAGCTTGAAGACTCTTTCCCTTCTCTAACCTTGACAAGTGATCTGCAACTTGATTCTTTGTCCCCCTTTTGTCCTTGATCTCAAGGTCGAACTCTTGCAGTAGCAGAATCCAACGTATCAGTCTAGGCTTTGCATCCTTTTTGGTGAACAAATACTTTAATGCAAAGTGGTCTGTGTGGACAATGACCTTCTTTCCAAGTATATATGAACGGAACTTGTCAATTGAGAACACCACAGCTAACAGTTCCTTCTCTGTTATGGTGTAATTTACTTGGGCATCGTTTAGTGTTTTGCTGGAATAGTATATAACATGAAAGAGCTTGTCTTTCCTCTGCCCAAGTGCTGCCCCGACAGCATAGTCACTAGCATCACACATGATCTCAAATGGCAGTTTCCAATCTGGTGGTTGTACTATTGGGGCTGTTACCAGCTTTTCTTTCAGAACCTTGAATGCCTCAGCACGTTCAGTGTTGAAGTCGAAGGGACGGTTCTGCTCCAGAAGATGGCATAAGGGTTTGGTGATCTTCGAAAATTTCACGATAAACCTCCGATAAAAACCAGCATGCCCTAAGAAACTCCTGATTTCCTTGACTGTGGTGGGTGGTGGCAGCTTTTCAATTACCTCGATCTTAGCTCTGTCGACTTCTATGCCGCGGCAGCTTATTTTATGGCCTAGGACTATCCCTTCATCCACCATGAAGTGACATTTCTCCCAGTTCAATACTAAGTTTACTTTCTCGCATCTCTCGAGCACTTTCTGTAGGTTGCCTAGGCAGCTTTCAAAATTGTCTCCAAAGACAGAGAAATCATCCATGAATATCTCCAGGAAATCCTCCACCATATCGGAAAATATTGCCATCATGCACCTTTGAAAGGTTACTGGTGCATTGCAAAGTCCAGATGGCATCCTCCGAAAAGCGTAAGTACCGTATGGGCAAGTGAACTTCGTCTTCTCTTGATCTTCCGGTGCTATGGCTATTTGATTATAACCTGAGTATCCATCAAGAAAACAATAGTAAGGCTTTCCCGCTAGTCTATCAAGCATTTGATCAATAAAAGGCAGGGGAAAGTGGTCCTTCCGGGTAGCTTTGTTAAGCTTCCGGTAGTCCATACAAACCTTCCAACCGGTCACAGTCCTGGTTGGGATTAACTCGTTTTCTTCGTTGGTTACCACGGTTATTCCTCCTTTCTTGGGAACGCACTGCACCGGGCTCACCCACTTGCTATCCGAGATGACATAGATTATTCCAACATCTAGCCATTTTATGATCTCTTTACCCACCACCTCTCGCATAGCATCGTTTAAACGTCTTTGTGCATCAATTGTCGGCTTGTGATCATCCTCTAAGAGGATTTCATGCATGCATAGTGCCGGACTGATGCCTTGGATATCAGCTATAGTCCATCCAATAGCCTTTTTGTGCTGCTGCAGCATCCCTATTAGCTGCTGTTCCTGTTCCTGCATCAACTTGGAAGAGATGATTACGGGCAACATATCATTTAAACCAAGGAAAACATATTTAAGCTGCCCTGGCAGGGGCTTAAGATCTAGAACAGGTGGCTCTACAGTTGATGGCTTTTGGACTATATGTTCATCCGAGGTATAGTTTAAGGGCTCGAATAACTTACCTGGACGATTGCCTATCCAGTTTACCTCCTCTTGATCTTCAGTATCAGATATGTCAGATTCTGAGAAGCTGCTGTCATCGTCGCTGCCGTGACAGTCTTCTAAATGGCTGCTGGGGCAGTGGCCAATTTTGATGTCGTGGCAGCCCGACCTGAAGCAGGGTTGGTCAAGGATAACTTCAGTGATAGCCTTGCATTCTTCTTCTGCATCAGCATGTTTTATTGCCTAGAGAACATTCAGCTTGATATCTTGATCGTTCACTCTCATAGTGAGTTCTCCTTTTTCCACATCAATCAGTGATCTTCCGGTGGCTAAGAAGGGTCGCCCCAGGATGATTGGTGCATTCTCATCTGCTTCACAATCTAAGACAAGAAAGTCAGCAGGAAAAATAAATTTATCCACTCTTACCAGAATATTTTCAATTTTTCCCTCTGGATAAACGTAAGAGCGGTCTTCCAGCTGCAGTACAACTGTTGTGGGTCGAGCTTTTCCAATACCTAATTTCTGAAAAACAAATTTGGGCATTAAATTTATACTAGCACCAAGATCACAAAGTGCCTTACCCACAAATTTATCTCCGATTATGCACGGTATGATGAAGCTCCTAGGATCCTTCTTCTTCTGGGGTGGATGCTTGTGCAGAATACTCATGCATCCCTCTGTCATTTTAACCGTTTCAAATTCCCCAAGTCTGGACTTCTTCGATATGGCATCCTTGAGAAATTTGGCATAACCTGGCATCTCCTTTATTGCATCTAACAGCGGAATGTTAATGTGAACCTGCTTAAAAATATCGTAGATCTTCTTAAGCTGGGACTCCTGTTTCAACTTCTGTAACCGCTGAGGAAAAGAAGGTGGGGGACGATAATCAGCAATACGTCCTTCCCACTGCATTCGGATCTGAGGAGGTTTAGGTTCTTCATCTTTCTCCTCTATCCATTCTACTATCGTGACAGGCTCATCGACAGCAGGCTGTTTGTCGTCTGCCGGGGCAGCTTTCTCGGAGGTCGACTCCAAGGCTGGTTCCTTAACTGATTCAGCTTCCTTCTCTGACCCTGGTAATCTCTTCCCACTCCTTGTCGTGAGGGCTTTACACTGATCATGTGTGGGTTGTCTAGCGTTTTCAGTATCGCTAGGAAATCATCCATTCTGCCTCGGTTTAATATGCTGGGAAACCTGACCCATCAATGTCTCCAATGATTTTAGAGTAACTTCATGGTTGGTCATCCGCATCTCTGTTTTATCCATGAATGATTCAGTCTTCTTGACGAAGTGATTCATGTTCTCAATGTAAGTTCCTGTTTGAGACATAAATGTAGCCAAGGTCTGCTCCAGTATACTAGTCGTCGTAGCTGGTGGCTGTTGCTGCTGCTGTTGTGGTTGCTGCCGAGTTAGTAATCTAGGCCCCCCTTGATTTTGATTGTTTTGTGCTTGAGGATTCAGGGCATTGTTAGGGTTGCTCCAAGAAAACTTGGGATCCTTTCTCCAATTGGGATTGTAGTTGTTGGAATTGTAGTTCTGTTTATTATAATTCCCAACATACATCCCTTCCTCTGACTGAAGCGGACAATCTTTCGAACTATGATTCCCATCGCAAGTTTCGCATACCTCTTCAACTGAGTAGACATGTTGTGAATCTTCTTTTAGAAGCTTTTTCATTACCTTAGTAAGATATGCCACCTGTGATTTTAGAGAACTATCGGCCTCATAATCTTTTACAGCTAGTACTCGTTTACCCCCTCTTCTTGCTGTAGGAAACTGTTCCTCGTTCTTCGCCAGATTTTTCAATACTGTCATTGCATCTACTGGATCTTTGTCCAACAATAATCCATTCGCTGCTGAATCAATTCTCATACGAGTCTGTAAGTTGGCAGCATTATAAAATTTAGTTACCTGGTTCCAAACAGGGAATCCATGCATAGGGCAGTTCCTCAGAAGAGTGGTAAATCTGTCCCAGGCCTCGTGCATTGGCTCGTCATCTTCCTGTTGAAAAGTAGCAATTACGTTATGTAATCGCTCAGATAAATGTGAAGGATTAAAACGAGACAAAAATTCACGAGTTAAATCTGCCCAAGTTCGTATTGAACCTGGTGTTAGTTTATTCCACCAAGTTTTCACCCTGTCCCTCAATGAATGAGGAAATAACAGAAGCCTCAGTAACTCCGAATCAACTCTTGGTAGTCTAAACGAACCACAGATTTCCTGGAACATTTTCAGATGCTCCCTAGCATCCTCTGTAGCAGCACCACTAAATTGGCCAGCTTTGTTAATCGTGCTGAACATAACGGGTTTCAGTTCAAAATTTTCAACTTCTATGTCTGGTAGGGTTGTTTCTAGTTCTACATGATCATTGAGCATGTAGTCTCGGCATGACCGGCGTACGGCAGCGACATGAAGATCGGCAGGTTGATCGTTCCTCCCATCTCCGACAGGATCTTCAGCATCCTGGGGATTCCTTTGGTTGTTCATGGCTTCTAACTGTTCTTCAAGGTATTCGTTTCTGGCCATCACGAAGCGAAGTCGGTTCCTAAGATTGTATGAGCGTTCGATTTCAGGGTCTAGTTAATACTCAGGTTCCTCTCCTCGACTCGATCTGCGCATAAACAGAAAACCTTGTGAAAAGCACAAGTTGAACAGTCCAAGTAAAACAGAAAAATAAAATAAGTGTAGAAAAAAATAGGGTAAAGATATGTTTCTAGTCCCCGATAACGGTGCCAAAAACTTGTTGCGTGTAAAAATGTCTATCGCAATGTAGCAAGTGTACACGACGTAAGTAGTAAAGTGATACGTAAGTATCGGATATCGTCTCCACAGGGACTGAGCTAATAGCTTCAACCTGGAATTACTGCACGAGAGGAAAAAGAAATAGTTTAAATGTTTGTCACGAGATAATAAAGAATACTGATAATAAAAGAGTAAAGAATTCATGATAGAGAGAATGGGCCGGTATTGAATTGCTCAGTAGTGTAGGTGTTGAAAAGTCTAGGAATCTCTGTTCTGTCGTTGCGCCTGTCGCGGCAGCAGTCTGTTATTAGTCACGACAGCAATCACACAACTCTGTACTTCAAGCTTGGCAAGAATCCCTGTTGTGCCTTGGCCTATCCCTAGGTCCAAGTCTGTCGATGAACACGTCTTTGATGATACCTCCCGGCGTGAATCGAAGGATGAACACCGATGTTGTTGAATTCTTCCTTAGCCACTTAACCTCGTCCTATCCCTAGGTCCGAGATAGTTCAACCATAAACTGGAGAACCCGTACTTATTCCTTTCGTATACTTAACTCTCCCGATATTAAGTCAATATGTAATCTCACAATGCTCTCTCGATACTCTTGCAAGATGTTGAAAACCAGAATAAGCAAACTTGAAGTCTATTTTATTGAATAGAAAAATTCCTAAAACAAATGCAATCCTAGCAACTACTTTACAAATCAACCCGTAGCCCTAGGGGAAGTTTAGAACATGATGAGAAGGGGAAAACAACTAGGGTTTAGAAGAGAA
The DNA here is from genome assembly GCA_030270665.1 of Hibiscus trionum. Classification (NCBI taxonomy): domain Eukaryota; kingdom Viridiplantae; phylum Streptophyta; class Magnoliopsida; order Malvales; family Malvaceae; genus Hibiscus; species Hibiscus trionum. Next base: position 5,131,389 of record BSYR01000012.1, read on the forward strand.
GGCTAGAGAGTAAGATATCATTCCCTAGGTCGAATTACATGCTTTTATATAGGCCTTGGGTTCAAGTTTTCTAATATGGCAAGAATACAAATTTAAACTAAAGTACAACTCTATTAAAGACTAAATCTTCAGAGCATATATCTTCAATTCGTCCTTCCTTCTTGCTTGGAGTTTCTTCCTTGAACTTTGGGCTTGGCCTTCATTCTGATCTAGGGCTTGGAAAAATATAAGGGTGCTCCACGACAGACTGGCTTAATTTTCTCTTTCTGTCGAGGCCCACTTTACTTCATCTCTTCACCGTTGCTGTCGTCCTTGGCTGCCACGACAGCGGCCATGGCAGCATTGTCCTCCTCGTCTGCACATCCAATTCCAGCTTTGCTTCTTTACTGCCCAGCGTCTGCTTCTCCACTGCCTTCCAGCAGGTAACTGCAAAAGCAACCAATTTCAGTAGAAACTGTGCCATTTGATATATTTGTGATGTATAAATGAAATCTAACCTAAATGCAATGACTTATGCTTGAATGCAACAGAAATATGGGTTAAATATGGGGTAAAATATAGAACTTTTACACACTCAACAACTTACAAAAACAACTTTGAAGTTTTTGACTTGGAAAATTTCCTTCCAAAGTTCATTTTATTTTCCGGTGATAGATGAAGGCAAGATTGTGTTCAATTGTTCATTGCAATTGTGCTACTGTTGTGAACGTTTGTTGTTGTATCCTGAGAGATAGACGTCCAACGTTAGTCAAGCACCAAGGAGAGGACGAATCTGTCTCAACGAAACTGTTCATACGGGCTATTGGATCAAATAACTGCCCAAAAATTGGTTATAACAGACTGGATGGTTAGTTTCAGTCTGTTAACCGTATTGGGCTATATAAACCACTAAGTGGTACTGGCCCAGTTAGTTAATTTTGACTGGTGGCCTACATTGAAAGAAAACCTAAAATCAAAATATCTTTTCTAGCCCACTTTTCTTTCTTTCCTTTTCTTTTCTTTCTTTTTGTTAGCCGTCAACGGTGGTCATTTGGTTACCGATGGTGCTAGGGTTTCAGTTTTGATTCACGGTGGTTCCTCTCGTCGGCGTTCACCATAACAAGGTATCAGAGCCTACGGAGCTTGTCTTCCTCGATCCGTTCTTTTATTGAAGTTTTCAATCCAGATCTTGTTTTCAATCCGGCGTTTTCTCTAGTTCGATTGATCGTGTTTTTTTTCCTGGTTCGATTCTTTTTCGCGTTTCTCTTTGCTCGCTGTAAGTATGACTATTGTTGAGAATGCCTCGCTCTCTCCATCTGATTCGACTGATAATCCACAAGCTTCTAATGAGTTGGAATCTTCATTCTTCGCTAATAAACAAGTAAATGTGAAATTGGATGATTACAATTTTTGTTATGGAAGCAACATGTTATTATGATGATTAGGGGACATGAACTTGAGCATTATCTCGATGAGACGTATCCAGTGCCAGCCAAGGTGATTAAGAATTCCAGTGGTGAACTCGTTATCAATCCGACTTATAGAAGGTATCAGAAGCAGGACAGCTCTCTCGCGTAATGCTTGCTCTCAACTATTGGTCCGACAGTGCTCCCTCAACTCGTTGGAGCAGAAACGACAGCAGCGATCTGGGGCTCAGTGGTCAAGCTGTATTCTACACTTTCCACAACCAAAATCATGAACCTACATTGCAGACTTCGTGCTTTAAAGAAAGGCAATTCCACAATCAGTGAGTACACTACTTATACTAAAGAAATTTGTGATCTATTAGCTACCACTGGAAGTCCAGTTTTTCAGATTGAACAAATTGCAACTGTTCTTAATGGATTGCCTGTAGAATATGAGTCGTTTATTGCTGCTATAACTATTAGTCGAGAGCTGTAACACCCGGGTTTGGGGGTCGGGTGGAAATAATATTAAAATAATGGCCCGATTTCGGTTTTAAAATTTTAAAATAGTAAAATATTATTTTTGGCTTCATATATTCGAAGCAAAAATTTTGTGTTGGATTAAAAATTGTTTTGGGAATAAAATCCCATGGATTTTAGGATAAATGAGAAATTGCTATCTCATTAATGACATTTTTGTAATAAAGAGGACTTCTTTTAAAACACATTTTCTTTTAATTAAAATAGAGTTGTCTTCTTCTTTCTCCCATTTCCAACATTTTGAACGACAATGGGGAGAGCTTCTCTCTTGCAACTTTTCCACCTCCTTTCTTCTTCATTCTTGGAGCTTTTTGAAAGGTAAACATATTTTTGACTTGGCCTTGGTCTCCTCTTCATTTTGGTACCACTAGTTTTCACAAAAACTATGTATTTTGTAATTTGGGTTTTTGAAAGTTTTAGTTAAAGGTTGGAGCTTTATGATTCTTTATCAAAGCTTTTGATTTATTTTGGTTAGATATGTTGTTTATGAACCATAAGGTCCAACATATATGATTTTTAAAGTGTTTTATTGAGATTCCCGAATTTGGGTTTTAATAGGATTTTTGAAGGGTTTAAAGGTTGCTTTTGGGTGTGTTTAATGTTGGAAATTGAAGGCTAATGTTAGTATGTTAGTTGAGGGTTGTTTTGGAAGCATTTGGAAGTGTTAAATGTGTTGAAATCACAAGTTTTGGGCTGGGTATAAGGGCTGCTCGGGTTTGGTGATTTTGGGGTTGTTCATGGCTTGAATTGTTGTGTTTGTTGCTTGAATGGTGTCCCGGGTTTGCTACATTAATTGGTGAATTGATTTGAGATTGTTTTGATTGTGTTGGGGTGATTAGAAGCGAGATTTTGTGTTGATGAAGCCTCGGGAACGAATCCAGAAACTTGAAGACCTTGGTTGCTTGGTAATTGAGCTTGGAGGTGGAGGTGAGTGGTTAAATATTTTTAAATGGTTTTCAAGTGTTGGTTCAAGCATGTGGACTAGGTTGAGCTTGGTAGACCCACCTAGAGTTGGGATTAGAGTGGTAGCCTAATCCCAAGCTATAGTTAGAGACTATGGTTGATCTTTGAATGTGTTAATGCCTCGTGTAAATTGTGATTATGGTGGTTATGTATATGTTGTTGTACATGTATGTTGAGGCATGGTTTGATGCATTGTTACATATATGTTGAGGCATGGGTTGATGCATTGTTATATGCATGATGATGATAAATATGATATGGATATACATATGTGTAAAATATGATGTGATATTTTTGTAATGATATACATGTGGTGTTGACATGTGAAATGATGATATGAGGTGGTCGCATGATCCGAGGATCATGGTGAGTACATGCTAGGCATGGAAATGTGGTTTGTGCATGACAGTGAGTCATGGTGAGTACGTGCTAAGCACGGAAGTGGTTATGAAATGATATTGTGAAAGATTAATGAAATGTGTAGTATTGGCAAGCATACAAATGATCGATCATTAGGATGTTTAGTGTGCACACGTGAGTCAAAATGCGCGCGTGGTCTTGATGATGGTAGTCATCAAGATGGAGTACGGGTTCGCCCGGAAATCTTCTTATATATATATATATATATATATATATATATATATATATATATGTCGGTGATGAGTGGAATCTCATCGACGGGCGTGAGGATGAGTGGAATCCCCTCCGCGTGAAACGAGGCGTGAGGATGAGTGGAATCCCCTCCGCGTGAACGGTGATGAGTGTAATCCCACTGTCAGGTAATGGTTGTGTTGTTGGATGTGAGTTCCAACGGTTATCCGCGTATTCGAGTCATAGCTAGGTGCCAATACGGATTGTGGTTTATGTGGTCAATATGTGTTTATTTGTGAGCCAATGTGATTTGGGATGTGTTGCTAACATGGTTTAATATATGTGATTACATATGTCGTGGATTTAAACATGTTGAGCATGACATAATATTGATTATATGTTCATGCATCATGGGTAGATTGGCTTATGTTGATTAAAGGTAAGAGTGTGCATTCTATCATGGTAGTTGTTCGTGCTTGGACCCTGCATTGTCGAAGGTTTGTTTTATGAGCTTACCCTCACTAAGCTTTTATGCTTACGCTCCTTTTTGTTCGACAATGCAGATCAGTTGCTTGTGGGTGGCAAGGGCAAGGAAAGGCCTCCAAGTGTTGCTATTGGTTAGCTCAATGTATGATCTTTAAATTATAGATTGTAATAGTTAAGCAATGGGATATGTGTTGTTGATTTGAGCTTTGATGTATGTTGATGTTGGTTTGGTTCTTGGATGCCTTGTTTGATTTGTAAATATTGCTTATGTTTTGGTTGCTAAGACATGAACCTTAGAGTGCTTTGAATGTCTCCTTTGGGTAAAGGCATGAATATTGTAGATGAATGATGCTTGTTAGTGTCGGTTGCCTCGTATGCTTAGATTATGGTGGTTAAATGTTGTATGTATGTTGTTTGTGGCTAGAGGAGTCGTAAATCGCATCTAGAGTCGAGTCCTAAGTTGTTTTGCTGAAAATTGGAGACTTGCAGTGTAGGGTGTATCGATACGGCCCTTAGGCGTATCGATACGGTCTTGCCTGTAGGACACAATTTTGGTTGGGCGTATCGATACACGGGGGTGTATCGATACGATTTTTGCTCTCTAGAATTCTGATATTTTTGCGAGTTTTTGGTGTATCGATACGGTGTTGTGGCGTATCGGTACGTGTTCATCTCGTTGACCACGAGATGTTGACTGGGAAGGGCGTATCGATACGCTCATGGGTTGTATCGATACGGTCTTCCTATGTTGACTGCTGAAGGTTGACTTTGGTCAAGGCGTATCGATACCCTTGACAGGTGTATCGATACGGCCTGCTTAAAAAGGTAAAATGGGCTGTGTTAATGTGTTGCCTTGGTTGGTCGTTGATATGTTGTCTGTGTTTCCGCTGTCGTGTTTTACATAGGACTTAATAATGCCTATAGACAAGATAAAGTTAAAAGAAATTTTTCTACAGTTGCTAACCGAGGTGGAAACTTAACGGGTTTCGCTTCGGTTTTCCCCGTGTGGCCCACTCGGACCGGTCAAGCGTCCTGACCGGGACGAGGGGGTTACATTTGTTGGTATCAGAGCCTAAGGTTACCGAGACCTTGGGCAGGTAAGTGAGGTAAGTTGTGTCTTATGATTGATATGCACGGTGCTTGCTTACCATGTAAGCATGTTGCTTGTTATCCGTGTATACTGTGATGTGTGATTGTTTGATTGAGAATGTATGTTGTTTGGTCGTACGCATATGTTTGCTTATTTATCAAGTATGCTTGATGTATGTCGTTTGATTGTGCGTGTGCGTTGCTTGAAGCATGTTTAGTAGAGTCCCATGGCTACTATTACATCGAAAAAGAATTTTAAGTGAGAGAATCATACTTGAGCACTTGGAAGCCTTGCCTTGCTAACCCATTCTTGTGTGTTTTATCGTTATTGTTGATTGATTTATTGTTTTTAGTAAGTTTGAGGCCAGTGTGTGGACCGTGAATCGGTAAGTAGAAATTGTGGTTTCTGAAAATATGGATGATGTTGAGGAAGTTCTTTGCTGTAGCTAGGGGAGGGTGGTTGTACCGGAGTTGAGGTACAATCTGTTTGTCTGAGTCAGTGTGTATGTGGGTTGATTCCTGTGGATGAGGGGCGATGAGATCGATTCTGGTATTAGTTGGTAAAAAGAAGTGAAGACCTTTGAGTGAGGATCAGAGTGGTATCGATGTTATAGTAGATAAGCCCTTGGTACAGTTTTGAGTTTGTTTCCTCCGGTTGATTCTGAGTCCGTACTTCCGTATGTTGTTAGCAAGCATCCAAAGTTTGAATGTGCCCGATGAGGTGTTAGAGGTAGGTGTGAGCACCTTAGTTCTCTAGGCGAGGTCAAGGGAAGAGTCTCGTGTGAGTAATCTGAAAATTCAGAAACGTTAGTTGGTGATCGTTGGAGTTCGGCATGTGGTTTTAATACAAGACAGTCGGTCAGTACCCGTGAGTGTGAATCAATTTGTGTGATTGAGCCAGTGTGCATCTGAGTTGTCCTCTAGCAAGAAGGAGAGATGAAGTCACTTCCGATGTAGTTGAACCGAGAAGGAAGTCTTGAGCTCTAACTCCAGATTGTTTGATAGTGGGATGTTTCGTGTCGTCAGGACCGATGTTATAGAACAAGTTCAAGCATGATTGTTTGTGTGTGATCAGAACTGAATTTTGAAGTTTCGAGATACTCTAAGAACGGTTTTGAAGAGTCAGATTTTGTTTAAGAACCAGTATGAAAACAAGAGGACCGAAGACTATCAGCTGTGTACATGTGAAGTGCAGATTTCTGTGAGACTGTAGTGGTAGGTGAGGATGTGAACTTCTTATTGAATGTTGATCCAGCTTTAGAGGTCAAAAATTGATTGAGTTTAGTTGACAGGCTTGCTTAGCAATTGTGATGGATTTGATTTTGAATGAAGAATAAACCACAAAATGTTAGAATAGTTTGTGTTTTCCTAGAAGTGTTTGGAAGATTTGCCCGGATTGTCTCTTGTCAGGGAAGAAGAGCTTATTGTTGATACCGTCTCCGAGTTTGCTTTTGTTTTGATTGCTCGGTATCTTAAGACTCCCGAAGAAATTGAGAGTGTTGAAGAATAAATTACGAGATTTGGTAAACCTTAGATTCATTAGGCCTAGTGCATCATCTTAGAGTTCGACGGCGTAATTTGTGAAGAAGTAAGAGTGACAGTGCGAGAATGTGTTTAGATTCAGACAATCGAAACAAGTGGCAGTGAATAATTAGCATCCGTCTCCGAGTGTCAGTGATTTGTTGATCAGTTAGTGTGTGTGCACCAGTCTTTTCGAAGATTAATTTGAGATCCGACTACTACCAGTTGAAAGTTAGAGAAGTTGAAGTACCGAAGACAGCGTTAGGGGCAAGATTTGATCACTTTGAGTTCTGAGTTATGCTGTTTTGTTTGACTAGTGTGTTAGTTACTTTCATAGAGATGTTGAGCAGAATATTTCCTGAGTTCCTTGTTCAGTTGTAGTAGTTCTCATAGGTGACATATGGGTATATTCACGTACCAAAGAAGATCATGACAAGCTATGGAATTAGTGTTGTAGATCCTATTAGGGAATCAGTTGTATGCCAAGTTGAGCAAATGTGAACTCCAAGTTAAAGAGGATGTCCTTCTAGGATATGTAGATTAGCCGAGTGTATTAGGGTAAATCCCAAGTAGGCAGAAGAAGACGTGAGTTGGAAGAAACCGAAGACAGTGACAGGTATCTATAGTTTCTAGGTCTAGCGATGTTACTATCGGAAGTTTGTAAATAGTCTTTCGAAGATAGCTGCTCCTTTGTCAGATTGCTACAGAAGAATGTTCAGTTTGTATGGCTAGATGCGAGACAGTGAGCCCTTGAGAAACCGAGAGAAGCTTTGAAGAGAGCTTCGACCTTGATCCAGCCATTGTCAGGGAAAGAATTTGTGAACCATAGTGATGTGTCTTATGTAGGGTTAGGTTGTATGCTTATGCAAGATAGAAGATTATGGCCTATTCATCGAGATAGTTGAAAGACCGAGAGAAGAGTTATCCGACACTAGACATAGAGTTAATTACAGTTGTATTTGCTTCGAAGACTTAGAGACAAAGCATGTATAGTAAGAAATACATAGTATAGGTACACTTATCATCCGAACTTGAAAGATTAGACGACTTAGAAAAGGCTGAAACTAGAACATCATAGGTTGTTAGAACTGCTTGAAGACCGTGATCTCAAGATTGTGTATCATCCGAAGAGACTTAACGTAGTAACCGATGTTCCGAGTCATATTTGTTGTTAGATTAGTAGTGGAGTTGCGAGATGTATTTGCCGAATTTAGTTTACCAAATGATAGTGTTCTTGTGGCCGAGTTTCATGTTGAACCTACATTGAGTCGGAATGCTTGAAGAGAAACAGTTGCAAGACAGATTCTTGGCATCTCAAGTGCAAGACATAACGGAATGAAGACCTTCATAATACAGTTTCAGTGATGATAGAGTTCTGCATTTTAGAGACATAATAGTTGTGCCGAATGACATAGTGTTTCGAGACGTATTGATTTGGCCGAAGCACACGACAGTTCGTTTGTATTGCATCAGAGTAGCATGAAGACATATTGTGGGTTGAAGATGAGTACTTCTGGATCGATTTGATGGATGATGTGGTTCAGTATGGGAGTAAGTGTGTAAATTGCCAACGTGGCGTTGCCGAGTGTCAGTTTTCTCCTAGTTTGTTACATCCGTGGAAGATTCATAAGGAAAGTGGGTAATAGATTCGAGTGACTTTGTGTCTGGTTCGCCTTTGATTTCTTACGGGAGAGTTTAGCCGAGTAAACAATGATAGTTGCTCTGAGTGTGCTCATTTTATTCATGTTCACGTTACTTGTACTTTGTAAAGGATGGCGGAGCCTTGCTTTAGCAAGAGTGTGAGTTGCACAGTGACTTGAAGTCGTTAGTGGCCGATAGAGATTCGAGTTTTCGACTAGATTTTTGAAGACGTCTGCATTGTGTTTGGTTGCATGTTAAAGTTAGATGGTTAGTCAGGAAAAGGTTATGGGTCAAGTATTCAAACAGTGTTGTATGAGTTGTGAATCAGGCTAGTTTTGTTGTTCATTTGTTGCGGTTACCACCAGAGTTAGAAAGGGGTTTGTGATGTATCATGTGTATCTATGATTCGGAAGTGAGAGTCAGATCTGTCCCGTGCTATGTTGTTGAAGAGATTGAGTTGAGTTTGAATTTGCGTACAACGAAGAACCAGTTGAGATCTTAGTGTCAGGTAGCTAATGATGTGTGGTAGGTATACCGAGTTGGTTAGTGTGTTGTTGTGAGAAGGAAAGTGGGTAAGAGCAGATTTCGTGGTAATTCCTGTCCGATAAATTTCGAGGACGGAATTTTCTTAAGTGGGGAAGAGTTGTAACACCCGGGTTTGGGGGTCGGGTGGAAATAATATTAAAATAATGGCCCGGTTTCGGTTTTAAAAATTTAAAATAGTAAAATATTATTTTTGGCTTCATATATTCGAAGCAAAAATTTTGTGTTGGATTAAAAATTGTTTTGGGAATAAAATCCCATGGATTTTAGGATAAATGAGAAATTGCCATCTCATTAATGGCATTTTTGTAATAAAGAGAACTTCTTTTAAAAAACCCCTTTTCTTTTAATTAAAATAGAGTTGTCTTCTTCTTTCTCCTATTTCCAACATTTTGAACGACAATGGGGAGAGCTTCTCTCTTGCAACTTTTCCACCTCCTTTCTTCTTCATTCTCGGAGCTTTTTGAAAGGTAAACATATTTTTGACTTGGCCTTGGTCTCCTCTTCATTTTGGTACCACTAGTTTTCACAAAAACTATGTATTTTGTAATTTGGGTTTTTGAAAGTTTTAGCTAAAGGTTGGAGCTTTATGATTCTTTATCAAAGATTTTGATTTATTTTGGTTAGATATGTTGTTTATGAACCATAAGGTCCAACATATATGATTTTTAAAGTGTTTTATTGAGATTCCCGAATTTGGGTTTTAATGGGATTTTTGAAGGGTTTAAAGGTTGATTTTGGGTGTGCTTAATGTTAGAAATTGAAGGCTAATGTTAGTATGTTAGTTGAGGGTTGTTTTGGAAGCATTTGGAAGTGTTAAATGTGTTGAAATCACAAGTTTTGGGATGGGTATAAGGGCTGCTTGGGTTTGGTGATTTTGGGCTTGTTCATGGCTTGAATTGTTGTGTTTGTTGCTTGAATGGTGTCCCGGGTTTGCTACATTAATTGGTGAATTGATTTGAGGTTGTTTTGATTGTGTTGAGGTGATTAGAAGCGAGATTTTGTGTGCATGAAGCCTCGGGAACGAATCCGGAAACTTGAAGACCTTGGTTGCTTGGTAATTGAGTTTGGAGGTGGAGGTGAGTGGTTAAATACTTTTAAATGGTTTTCAAGTGTTGGTTCAAGCACGTGGACTAGGTTGGGCTTGGTAGACCCACATAGAGCTGGGATTAGAGTGGTAGCCTAATCCCAAGCTATAGTTAGAGACTATGGTTGATCTTTGAATGTGTTAATGCCTCGTGTAAATTGTGATTATGGTGGTTATGTATATGTTGTTGTACATGTATGTTGAGGCATGGTTTGATGCATTGTTACATGTATGTTGAGGCATGGGTTGATGCATTGTTATATGCATGATGATGATAAATATGATATGGATATACATATGTGTAAAATATGATGTGATATTTTTGTAATGATATACATGTGGTGTTGACATGTGAAATGATGATATGAGGTGGTCGCATGATCCGAGGATCATGGTGAGTACATGCTAGGCATGGAAATGTGGTTTGTGCATGACGGTGAGTCATGGTGAGTACGTGCTAAGCACGGAAGTGGTTATGAAATGATATTGTGAAAGATTAATGAAATGTGTAGTATTGGCACTAGTATGCTTGGGTAAAAATGATCGATCATTAGGATGTTTAGTGTGCACACGTGAGACAAAATGCGCGCGTGGTCTTGATGATGGTAGTCATCAAGATGGAGTACGGGTTCGCCCGGAAATCTTCTTTTATATATATATATATATATATATATATATATATATATATATATATATATATATGTCGGTGATGAGTGGAATCTCATCGACAGACGTGAGGATGGGTGGAATCCCCTCCGCGTGAAACGAGGCGTGAGGATGAGTGGAATCCCCTCCGCGTGAACGGTGATGAGTGTAATCCCACCGTCAGGTAATGGTTGTGTTGTTGGATGTGAGTTCCAACGGTTATCCGCGTATTCGAGTCATAGCTAGGTGCCAATACGGATTGTGGTTTATGTGGTCAATATGTGTTTATTTTTGAGCCAATGTGATTTGGGATGTGTTGCTAACATGGTTTAATATATGTGATTACATATGTCGTGGATTTAAACATGTTGAGCATGACATAATATTGATTATATGTTCATGCATCATGGGTAGATTGGCTTATGTGGATTAAAGGTAAGAGCATGCATTCTATCATGGTAGTTGTTCGTGCTTGGACCCTGCATTGTCGAAGGTTTGTTTTATGAGCTTACCCTCACTAAGCTTTTATGCTTACGCTCCTTTTTGTTCGACAATGCAGATCAGTAGCTTGTGGGTGGCAAGGGCAAGGAAAGGCCTCCAAGTGTTGCTATTGGTTAGCTCAATTTATGATCTTTAAATTATAGATTGTAATAGTTAAGCAATGGGATAGGCGTTGTTGATTTGAGCTTTGATATATGTTGATGTTGGTTTGGTTCTTGGATGCCTTGTTTGATTTGTAAATATTGCTTATGATGCACGTCTTGAATGCTTGCATGTTTTGGTTGCTAAGACATGAACCTTAGAGTGCTTTGAATGTCTCCTTTGGGTAAATGCATGAATATTGTAGATGAATGATGCTTGTTAGTGTCGGTTGCCTCGTATGCTTAGATTATGATGGTTAAATGTTGTATGCATGTTGTTTGTGGCTAGAGGAGTCGTAAATCGCATCTAGAGTCGAGTCCTAAGTTGTTTTGCTTAAAATTGGAGACTTGCAGTGCAGGGCGTATCGATACGCCTAAGGGCCGTATCGATACAGTCTTGCCTGTAGGACACAATTTTGGCTAGGCGTATCGATACACGGGGGTGTATCGATACGATTTTTGCTCTCTGGAATTCTGATATTTTGGCGAGTTTTTGTTGTATCGATACGGTGTTGTGGCGTATCGGTACGTGTTCATCTCGTTGACCACGAGATGTTGACTGGGAAGGGCGTATCGATACGATCATGGGCTGTATCGATACGGTCTTCCTATGTTGACTGTTGAGGGTTGACTTTGGTCAAGGCGTATCGATACCCTTGACAGGTGTATCGATACGGCCTGCTTAAAAAGGTAAAATGGGATGTGTTAATGTGTTGCCTTGGTTGGTCGTTGATATGTTGTCTGTGTTTCCGCTGTCGTGTTTCACATAGGACTTAATAATGCCTATAGACAAGATAAAGTTAAAAGAAATTTTTCTACGGTTGCTAACCGAGGTGGAACCTTAACGGGTTTCGCTTTGGTTTTCCCCGTGTGGCCCACCCAGACCGGTCAAGCGTCCAGACCGGGACGAGGGGGTTACAAGAGCCTTATACATTTGGGTCAGTCACTTTAGTTCTTAAAGATGCTGAATCTAGGTTGTCAGATCCTCTAAGAGTACCTGTAGGTATTAATCTGACTCGGTTTAATGGAGATCGATCTCGTGATGTGTCGGACACTGATAATGAGTTGGCTCGTGCTTCTGTGGATTCTAGGTTTCGTGATCAACGTACTGTAAATCAATCTAATTCTTGGTTTTATGGGTGTCCTCGTATTCAATTTCAAATCTGCAATAAGTTGGGACATTTGGGTGATAGATGCTAGTATAGGTTTAATAAGGATTTTAAAGGATCTAATTCTCAGCAGACAAAACAAACTGGAGATGTTCAAGCTGCGAACACTCAGGCTAATGTCTGTAGATTTGTTGATAATGTTGTAGATGAATGTTATGATCCTTTTGTGAGTCAGAATGCAGGTCCTGATGGTGGTACAGCTGAAGATATTGTTGATATTGTCCACATCAACTCCTTGATTGCAAAAGGGGTTCTGACCACGATAGAAAAGTGGTATCCTGACTCTGGTGCTACACACCATGTCACCAGTGAGTGTACAGCTGCAAGTATGGTCCAACCCTATTCAGGTAAAGGAAAAGTTTATCTTGGTGATGGTTCTATGTTGAAAATATCACATATTGCTGAGTCTGTTATTTCTACAAGTTCAAAGTCTCTTGTTCTTTCTCAATTACTTTGTGTTCTTCAAATTACAAGGAATTTAATGTCTGTCTCTCGGTTTGCTCATGACAATTCTGTATTTTTTGAGTTTCATGATACTAAGTGCTTTGTTAAGGATAACAGGTCCAAGGCCATATTGATGGAAGGTGCTCTGGAGGATGGTCTTTACTGCTTTAGTTTTGGTTCTGGTACATCTGGGTCTGGTATGATGTGTTGTAATTCTACCTCCTCCAATGTTGATTCTGATGCTTCTATACCTATTGTTCATACTGCAAATAAAACTGGCCAGTACAACACTTATTGGCTCTGGCATCAAAGGCTTGGTCATCCAAATGCCAAAGTTGTCAGCTCTATATTAGATAAACAAATCACTGTAGATAAAAACAGTTTGTGCAATGCATGTCAGTTAGGGAAATCTCATCATCTACCTTTTCATTCTTCTGTCATTGTCTATAATAGACCCTTTGAACTTGTTGAAGCTGATGTTTGGGGTCCAGCACCTGTTAAGTCATTAGGGTGGCAATATTATGTGTCTTTTGTGGACTTGTATAGCAGAAATTGTTGGCTCTTCTTATTAAGGAATAAATCAGAAGTTGCTTCAGCTTTTAAAGCTTTTGTTGCTATTGTTAAGAATCAATTTTCTACTTCAATTGTTGCCCTGCAAACAGATGGTGGAGGTGAATTTAGGGCTTTAGAATCTGATCTTGTTGGCTTAGGTATTCAACACAGAGTCACTTGTCCTCATACCTCACAGCAAAATGGGGTTGTCGAAAGAAAACATCGACATATTATTGACACTGCTCTCACTCTTTTAGCTCAAGCTCATGTTCCATTTCAGTACTGGTCTTTTTCTGTTCTAAGTGCTATTTATTTAGTTAACAGATTGCCAACTGATACCTTGAATGGTGTTTCACCACATCAAAAGTTGTATGGACGAAAACCAGATTACAAATTCTTAAGGGTCTTTGGTTCAGAATGCTTTCCCTGTCTTACTGATTATAACACTCATAAGTTTGACTTTAGGTCAAAATCTTGTGTTTTCTTGGGCTATTCACCCAAATATCATGGCTACCAATGTATGGATTCCACTGGGAGAATCTACATTTCCAGACATGTTAATTTCAATGAGCATGTCTTTCCATTTACTGCTGGAGCAACATTCAAAATGGCACATGCTCGAGATAAGTCTTTCATGTCTCTCTCATTTCCTTTATCTCACACAACATTTGTAAAGAGTCCCTTACAAGATTCTGGTTCAGCTGACACTCAGGGATCTCGGGGTCAAGCTGGGCAAGTTCATGTTCCAGAACCACTGCAGCAGTCACCATCAAGGACTCAGTCTACTCATCCTAGTCAAACTGAAGATGTTCAAGACCAAGTGTATCATCAGTCACCAAGGTTTCAAGATACTTCTGTTCAAGACCATCCTTATGAGTCACTTTGTGCTGAGGAGTTATCACCAGTAGGCTCCCATGCAACTAATGTTTCTGGTTCAGTCCAGCCAGATGCTAATGGTCCAGTGCAATTGGATGTTTCTGCTGAGTCAACTCACACTGTTCATGAGAATGCTCTATCTCATGATGCCTCTACCTCTACTGCTTTTCTAGATTGTACTAATGACCATACTTATGCTGTGTCACTTCCTTCTGAAGTTTCTCATCCAGCTGTTGGACCTGGTCCATTAACCTCCAATCAACATTCCATGGTGACAAGAAGCAAATTGGGAATTTATAAACCGAAGGTGTACACTGTTGAACATTCTAACATACCTGCAATTGTTCAACAAGCACTTACTCATTCTCAATGGAGTGGAGCAGTCCATGCTGAATATAATGCCCTTATTGATAATGGAACGTGGGAGCTGGTCCAACTTCCCTCAAATCGAAAGTCTATTGGGTGCAAATAGATTTTCAGAATTAAATACAATTTTGATGGCTCGATCAGTCGCTACAAGGCCAGGCTTGTGGCCAAAGGCTTCTCACAAATTTCAGGATGTGACTTTGGTGAGACTTTTAGCCCAGTGGTTAGGTTTTTCACTATTAATATTCTATTTTCCTTGGCTGTTACCAGGAAGTGGAAAGTTCGGCAAGTGGATGTAAACAACGCATTTCTAAAAGGAGATTTACAAGAAGATGTGTATATGAGGCAACCTGATGGCTTTATTCAATATGCCAATGATGGTAAGCCTCTTGTCTGTAAGCTAAAAAAGGCTCTTTATGGCCTGAGACAAGCGCCAAGAAATTGGTTCAGTAAGTTGAGAGAATTTCTTCTTGCACTTGGCTTTGTTGCTTCCTATGCTGATCCTTCATTGTTTGTGTACAAAATTGATGATGTTTTGACTTTCCTTGCTGTCTACGTCGATGATATTCTGATAACTGGGTCTGTTGTGAGTCATGTTGATTCTGTGATACAAGTCTTGCATGACAAGTTTTCACTGAAAGATCTTGGTCTTGTACATTATTTTCTTGGTATAGAGGTAGTGCATGTTCAACAAGGTTTATTCTTAAGCCAGCATAGGTTTATTGGTGAATTGTTGGCCAAACTGAACATGACTAATACTAAGATTGTAGATACTCCTATAGCAGTTTCCCCTAAACTCAGCAAAGATACAGGGTCTTTAAGTGCAGATGCTCAGTTGTATCGTAGTACAGTAGGTGCTCTCCTTTATATTTGTCATACGCGTCCAGATATCGCATTTGTTGTTAATAAGGTAGCTCAGTACATGCAAGAACCTAAGGATGCTCACTGGTCAGCAGTGAAAAGGATTTTACGGTATCTACGTGGAACATCAGACTATGGGTTGTTATTTTCTTCATATGAAGGGTCGTTTGATTTACATGGGTTCTCGGATGCAGATTGGGCAGGGGATGTTGATGATCGTAGGTCTATTTCAAGATTTTGTGTGTATAGGGGATCTCATTTACTTGCTTGGAGCTCGAAGAAGCAATGGTCTGTGTCAAGGTCCACAGCTGAGGCGGAATATAGGAGTTTGGCAGACACAGCTCCTGAAATTGTTTGGATTAAATCAGTCATAAGTGACCTTGGTATCACATACACAGAACCTTTGAAGCTGTGGTGTGATAATACTAGTACAGTGGCTATGGCAGCTAACCCTGTACTTCATGCTAAGACAAAACATGTTGAATTAGACTTACATTTTGTGCGAGAGAGGGTTCTAAACAAGCATCTTGAAGTTAATTACATCCCTGCTCAGTTTCAGACTGCTGACGTTTTCACTAAACCTCTGGCTGCCTCACGTTTCCAGGAACTTCGCAATCAGCTATGTGTTTGGTCGTTAAATAAGCTCAAGGAAGGTACTCAAGGAAGGTGAAGAAGTAGGGTGAATATTGGATCAAATAACTGCCCAAAAATTGGTTATAACAGACTGGATGGTTAGTTTCAGTCTGCTAACCGTATTGGGCTATATAAACCGCTAAGTGGTACTAGCCTGGTTAGTTAATTTTGACTGGTCCTTTTCTTTTTTTTTCTTTCTGTTAGCCGTCAACGATGGTCCTTTGGTTACCGATGGTGCTAGGGTTTCAGCTTTGATTCACAGTGGTTCCTCTCGCCGGCGTTCGCCATAACACGGACCTCAACAAAAATTCTTTTGATTTTAAATGTGTCCAATTTCATGTTATGTTTTTAATTTGTTGTTATTTATTTTTTCTCACAGTATCCTATTATTCTTGGATTATTACTACACCAATATTTCTAATCGTTCATCCTAGGAGACCCAAATTTAATCACTTTGTCTATAAATTATGTGTGCACTATCAAGGAATTAAGAATATATTTAAACAAATATTACATTGTAATCACCTAGACTATTAAAAAAATAGTCACAGCTCATGTTATCAAATTAAAAGGGAATAATAAATATCATTTACACCTTTTTAAGCTATGTTGGATAAGTAACTGGGCTGAATCATGTGGATGGCGATTTGTGAATTAAGAACATTGGAACTTATATTTTGAAAGAGCTGAGAATTTATGCTTTATTTGATTGGGGTGAAAAATTGAAGGATAGAAGGAGGGAGATGAATAGTGAAAAGAAAATAAATTTTGAGTGTGCTTGGTAAAAAAAGAAAAGGGAAGGAAAAGAGAATGAGAGAATTGGAGAGATATATGTATTTTGTTTTTCTTCTCATTTTTTTCAACTCACTAAGCAACCAGCTTTTCCATCTTTCTTACCAAAAATAAAACAGAAATAAAAAAATTAATTTTTCATCTTTTTATTTTTTTTATTCTTTTAATTTTTTATTATTTCAATTTTCTTTCCGCTCGACCAAATAAAATGAACACTATGTTGAGCTGGAAACGAATTGTATGCATCATTGCATAAATATGGGGTAGCAGACTAGCAATAGTATCAGTGCCTGCGTGGGCCTTGATTTTTCATCAAAAGAGACGACGGTGTAATATCCATTCTTGGTCACACAAGTTCAGTTTGGGATGTTGCTGAATGGCCTCATGACATGAAACTTTACCAACGGCCCAGTGAAGACTCCTTTTGCCTACAAAACATTTATGTAATATAAGGTTAATGGGTCAAATTTACTCATGTAGTAATTTGAAATTAGTAATGTTATCTTTATTTTTTTTATTCGTAATTTTATCTTCAAAGTCAGTCAATTGTAGTAATGTTGTCCTTTGACCGACCTCAACAATTGAATGACTTTGAGGGTAAAATTGAATGACTGACTTCACCGTTAACTGTCACATCAGCACTTTAATGGTCAACGTCGGTCAAAGGGCAAAATTGCTTCAATTGACTGACTTTAAGGGTAAAATTACGAGAGAAAAAAGTAAGGCCAACATTACTGATTTCGGATTACTACATAAAAAATAATTCAAGATATTATCAAACTGGTACGAGTAGGCAGCTCTGATTGTAAAGAAAAGTGTGGGGATATTGATATTCGATCTCCATTTGGAATTAAAACCGGTTGCTATCACAATTCGAGGTTCAGAGTAACTTGCAACCAAACTGCTGATGGGCCAAAGCCTTTCATTAGTAGCATTAATCTGGAGTTACTTGACTGGTCTTCCCATGGCAACAACATCACCATTGTCAACAATCCAGTAACTTATCTAAAATGTGTCGATAAAGGAAACAACGGCAGCACTTCTCCTTCAAATGTCCACCTACAAGGCTCTCCATTTTTTTTCAAGTTGATACAACGCATTCGGGTCAATTGGTTGCGGGAATCTGGCCACTATTTTTCGCAACAATGAAACGACTCCGACCTCTAGCTATCTGCAGGAAAGCTGTGGCGACCTGGCTTTTGAGTTAGGTAGCTGCTATGTTACAATTTCTGAAAATTTCACTTCCTATATATCAAGCTGTTAGGAAATAATTTGGTTTCTGTAGATCTGGTGACTAACATGAAGCTTGTTATGTCAGCTGATGGACCGCAAATTATTCATGAGATCTTCAATCTTCAAAAATCATGGTGTATGATTTAGAGAAAGAACTGGAAGTAATGAGGGAAGAACATACTTCACTACAGAAGAGAGTGAAAAAACTGCAGGATGTGCAAGACAACACAATAGAATTGCAGGATAGAGTTAAATCAATGACAGGTTTATTATCATCGAAATACCAAGGCATGCATGTTTATTTTTTTGAATCCTACTTTTTACTCGAAATTTATCCCTCAAATTTCAATTTGTTATATTTGAGAATTGGATGCATGTGTTTGGTAGAATAAAATGGATTTTGGGTGAAAATGAATTGAAGAATTAAAGGAGAAGAGAAATAGAAAAGAAGATGGACTAAATTGATAGAATATTAAAATTTGTGGGTTAATTTTTTAGAATTAGGGTCAAATTAAAATAAGTGTAGAACTTGAGGGCTAAGTATGTAATTATATCAATTTAAATTAACTGCCACATCATCAGCCGTTAAATTTTTAACGGCGTTGGGCCAATTTGTTATTTTTTTTTTTAGTCGGGGGACCAGTTTGTAACTTCTGATAGTCAAAGGACGCAAAAGATAATTGGAGCATAGTTAGGGGACCATTTATGTAGTTTACCCAAATTTAAATCATAATAAAAAGCCTAATAGTAGTCAAATGCTTATATTATTTATTCAACTATTTTTGATTTAAGTAATTATATTCCCGATACAAATATTGAAATTCAAACACATACAAAATATGATAAGATGAACATCCTTAATCACTCAACTAATTAATAGGTTTCAATTTATTCAAATGTTTTAAAACCAATGAATCCCTTGAATGCAAAAGTGGTAGAATGAAATATACCTATTCTCTCTTCCTTTGAACGACCATAAGCATGAAGTGAAATTTTAACAAATCCAACTCCTCAACCTTCCAATTCATAAATTAATTCTTAAGACATAAACCACAACCATATATGTTTCTACCACGTTGCTTATTCCAGTTGGTGACTTAGTTAAAGCCGTCCACTACAAGATTTCACCCACTTCCTTGGGCTGTGTTCCTTTGGAGTAGCTTCAAAGTAACTCATAAACAAATCAAACGGTGTTTTCCTTACATATCCATATATTTCTGTAACCATTTTTTTGCATGAAATTACGATGCATGATCTGCAACGCTTGTAACACAAGCATTCCTTCGCCTGCAGTCGGCTGAGGCGTTTAGATCGTCATCACCAACCATATATGTTTTACTCATTTCCCACATGTAATCAACCCACAACCACCCTGCATATACCGCACCGCAACGTCGTGCAGTTGGCCGTAGGTGGACATATCCCCTATGCACGTTCCATTTTCGACATACGATTAAGACAATGACTGAAGTTATTTATATTTACAATCTTTTCCGCTGCGTTTATGCTGATTTATGCTTACAAAATTACCTTACGGTCGTTCTCGGATGCTGCTAGTGAAGCTTTCTAAATAGGGTAATTTAGGTCTAGAAACCGTCGAATCAACATCAATGGGTGGTATAGCAATGTCGGATAGGTTGCGTTTTGCATGATTTTGCATGGTAGATGTTCAGTTTTCACGTGCCTCGCTCGTTCTGTTTACCAATGTATCAAATCTGATGATACCTTTCGATGTGTGCCTTAATTTGCCTCTGCTTTTAGAAAAGTTTGTTCATACGCTTGGACCAAATCAAAAGGACCACTCTGTACTATCATTATTGGTGGATTTAAAAAGTAATATTTAAGACTCAATTTAAAGCTCTATCCTACTTCAAAAGGTTCGTATGAAAAAATAACGTAGGGTTAGTAATATTTTAAGAGTAATTTATACCAGATATCACTTAATTTTATTAAGTACTATCATTTTTATCAGTCAACTTTAATTCTTTAACACACTTAAATTATAGCTTCAAACTTTTATTTTGTTTCAATTATATTACTAGGTTGTTAAAATTTAATTCGCGTGATGATGTAGATAATTCTTTTTGTCGATGGGATGAGTAGACAAAATGAAGTTGTTTTATTATGACTATTAATACTCAAAACGATGTTGTTTTAGACACCGAAGTAGAAGGAAAGAAACAGCCACCAAACCAAAGCTTAAGATCGGGGACAAGAAACCAACAATCGGCATGTGTCCATGTGATTATGCTGTGAGCAAGAAATCGAATGTCACTGTCAATTCCTTTACCATTATCCAGAATCTGCATCTCCAAGCAACCTCCGCCCCTTGTCTCTTTTTTCTTTTCAACCAAACCCAACTCTTTTACTTCTTTAATTTTTTTCTTACCCCCCTTAACTTCTTCATCTTCTTATATTTATTTATTTACATGTTCCTTCCTTCTCGTTTTCTCCTAAGACATAGAGCGTGTGTAAGTGTTAGAACTGGGAAAGAAAAACAGAAAGATGACAGGGTTGTTTCGATCCAAATCTTGTGGACTTGTCGGAATCAGAGAGTTTAACCGTGCTCCTCCCACTCCATTCTTCAACCGAACCAAGACCAACCACGTTTTCGAACCCAATGACGAAGAAGAAGAAGAAGAAGAAGAAGAGAAAGAAGAAGGAAATGGGCTTTATGGGAACCCCATTGCTACGGCGGCGACATTCGGGAACGGTGATCCAATGCCGAAAGACAATAACCAGGTGCTGGATGTTTTGGCGGCGTTGTTAAGGAAGTCTCTGGTCACGTGTAGCGTGGATACTGGCGACGTGTCTTCCATGGATATCAGCACGCCAACTGAAGTCAAGCACGTCTCTCACGTCACCTTCGACCGCTTTAATGGTTTCCTCGGCTTGCCTACCGATCTACAGCCCCATGTTCCCACAAGGGTTCCGAGTGCCAGGTTTGGTTCTCAGTTTTTTATTTGTTATGCATTGCAAAATTTTAGATTTTTAAGCAAGTTCAAATCTTCTGAATTTGTTTGATTTTGGAACCATTTAATTCTGTCCTTCTCATGTTTGTTATGATTTATGGGTGTGTCTTTGAACAATGCTGTACAAGAAAGATACATGCCAACTACTTTTGCTATGTTGGATAAGGAAGTTGTTAATGTTTTTGCACTAAAGGTTTTCACTTTTTTTTTTCTTCAGAAAACGTTTATTCTTTGATTAAGATGGAAATTTAAGGATGGCGCTTTTAACCATTAGGATTTCTTTTTGTAGTCTGCTGATAATCGAAGTTTTCGAATGCTGATATTGAGCAGTGTTTTCTCTTGATTTAGCATGTTGATCATGATTTTGATTTTTTTCATGCAACCAATTTGTTGAGCAGAGTTGATTTCTAGCAGCATTTCATTTGTTTTAAAAACCAGAAAACGAAAAGCAATCATGTTTGTTGGGTTAATCATGCAAGATATGTTTTTTCCGTTGTCCAGTGCAAGTGTGTTTGGAGTTTCTGCCAAGTCAATGCAGTGTTCTTATGATGACAGAGGGAACAGTGTTCCAACGATTCTTCTTATGATGCAGAAGCGCTTGTACGTCGAAGGAGGCCTTAAGGTAAGTCTAAGTCTATGCTGGTTAATGATTGAATTGTATTCTAAATGGTTAAGGTTTTGAATTTGATTGAAGGCCGAAGGAATATTCCGAATTAATGCTGAGAATAGTCAAGAAGAGTATGTTCGGAACAAGTTAAACAAAGGTGTCGTACCGCGCGGAATCGATGTGCATTGTTTGGCTGGTTTGATAAAGGTAGTATAAATTACCTGTTCTTGTTTCCAACATTGCTTTTGCCGTTGATTTTAGATTTAACATAAGAAAGAGGATTATGAATGTGGTTTTGGACCTTGCAAATAGCTGAATTTCTGCCTTGCTAGTCCATGCAATCCACATCTTTCGATTTTGAACTTGAAATGTTTTAATAGGCATGGCTTAGAGAACTTCCAAGTGGAGTGCTTGATTCCCTTACACCGGAACAGGTGATGCACTGCAACACCGAGGAAGACTGCATCGAACTTACGAAATTACTTCCTTCAACTGAAGCTGCCCTGCTTGACTGGTCTATCAACTTGATGGCAGATGTTGTCCAACACGAACAATACAACAAAATGAATGCACGCAACATCGCCATGGTTTTTGCACCAAACATGACTCAGGTTTGTCTACTTGTCTTTCTTGATTTCTTTCAGGCTTTAGTCCCACCAATCCGAGAAATGTTAGGAGTCATACCGCTGGATTTACCATGAACGTTGCTAACAATGACTAAATGAGAGCCTCTGTATCTGTTTTCAGATGGCTGATCCTTTGACAGCATTGATTCATGCTGTGCAAGTAATGAATTTCCTCAAAACACTGATCTTAAAGACATTGCGAGAAAGGGAGAAGTCCGCTGCCGAGGGCAGGTTCCTGCAATCATGTTCAGGTTCTCCTGCCAGCATAATTGACATCCATTCCGATCGTCAAGCTCTAGATGCATGTCCACCTAAGGAACCTGTCACTGCTAAGTTCTTGAGGTCTGCCACACTGAGTAGACTCGAATGTAGCCCCGACTATAAACTATGGAGCTTTCAGGAGAGCAACGGAGAGGAGGAATTTGAATCCATTTCAGGTAACAGCGCGTCAAATGTGCACGAAATAGAGACGGTTGAAAACGAATGTAGAGGTGGATATGATATCAGGACATGTTTAGTTTAAGGCGATTACGGTGGCGCCCTGAGACGCTCAGGCGTGATATGCCGAAATGTTCATATGTTACTTATTGATCATGAGATCATTGCTGGTGTTGTATAGGCTTATGACGGTATGATTCTTAGTGTTTGAGCGAAATTTGTAGTTTCCTGGGTATGTTTTAAGGCACTAACTGAAGCTTTAGATTAGTGTGCTGATTTATGAGATAAAAAAAAAAACAGTTGTTAGTCTTCTTGTCCTAAGATTTGCAATAAAACTAATTTTAGAGAATGAAAAATGTTGAGATAATTCCTTTTTTTCTCTTGAATATGCCATAAAACTATCTATATGGGTTGGATAGGGCTGCATATTGATAATTTTAAAAAAGTTAAGTAGGATTGAATTCATTATATATATATATATATATATTAGGGATAAATATGAATTTAACAAGTCCTCTCAGTAGCAAAAGTGGATGATGTTCATCCTAGGAGGCCTGAGTTCAACCGCTTTGTCTGCAAATTGTGTGTATTGTCAAAAGGTTAAGAATATATATAAACAGATATTACATTGTATTTACCTTTAGACTATTCAAAAAATATTAAGGATAAATATGAAAACATCGTGCGAATACCTGAATTTTGATTATGTGCAATTATATACATGTAATTTTTATTTCATTCAAATTTCACAAATTACTAAAATTGTTATCAACATTGTGTCATTTTATGTTTGAATCAAATAAAAAAGATAGATTAAAATATAATCGAATACAAATTAAAATTTCATATGTACAATTGTACCAAATAAAAAATTAGGTATCACATTAAAGTTCATGTATAAATTAAATATTTATTTCTATATATTAATAAAATATTTAAAATAAAATTTATATAATCAAATTTAATTAAAGGGTTAACTGCTGTAATGGTCACTTATGTTTCCCCCAGTACAGAGTTGGTCACCAATTTTAAAAAACAACCAGTAAGGTCACTCACGTTTTCGAGGCGTAAATTTTTTGTCACTCAGCCGTTTGTTGTCGTTAAGCGTTAACGGGAGGCTGATCTGACACAATAAAAAGAAAGATAAATTACCTAAATAGACCCTAAACTATTACTTCATTCCTATTTTGACCACCAAAATAAAAATAATTCATATAATTACACATTTAATCCTCCATATTTATAAATTTTTATTTCTTCTCCCCTCTACAAGTTTTCTACTTTTTCTTCCATCTATGGGCTTCTCAAACACTCAAAGTTTTCAACACTCAAATTAGGGTGATGACTGTTATTGTTCTAAAGGACATTCATATTGATATCGTGGACTATATTTCTCATTTTGTTTGTACTGATACTGCATTCAGAACTATGTGGGCAGAATTTGAGTGGGAAATAAAGTATTTTTTAAACTATTTCCTATGTTATTAATATCACCTTGCTTTTACAGCCTCCCTGTTTTTTTCAGTTAGCTAGCCCAATATTGATATCTCAATTTAGTGTAATTTTATACCTTTATTCTTATCTGCATTGATGTTTCGATTTATTATTATTCTTATTATTAATTATTTTGTTTGTGATATAGGTTGCTGTTAACACACTGTAAATCAAAATGAGAAGAAATTCTTTGACCATATTATTAAGTCAACTAACATGAAGTGCCTAACTACACTGTGGGTTTGCCTTGTCTGCTAATATATTTACATTTAAAAATAAACTGAGCAGGTTTTGGTTTCTGCAAACCATACTGAAGGTTGCACATTATTAGTAATACAACATGCAATGTGGTTTATAATGTGGTCGCTTTATTGTTGTGAAAAAGTATTTGAATCTGATCATGCTTTGTATGTAGTATGTTGATTTTGAAATATATATGTATATTGTTTTTAATTTACTGTTGTAACATGGTAATAAATTTCTCGACTAAGATCCTTATAAGCTATTTTAAATCTTTTTTTGCTGCTGGCTGGTTTATGTTTCAGATCTGCACTGGATGAGAAGTGTGGATTCCTGGCTGCGAACTTGTATGCAAAGAGTGTGTTTGGGGAGGATGCTTTGGTGAATTTCAGTGTTGAGAAGCAAACGGATGGGAAGCTGAGTGGATACATCTATGTAAATATGGAAGATGGTGGAGGGAGAAAAATAAAAAACAAAATTGTAAATATGGAAAATTAAATGTGTAATTATACAAAATGTTTTTATTTTGGTGGTCAAAATAAGATTGAAGTAATAGTTAAGGGACTATTTAAGTAATTTATCCTTCTTTTTTATTATGCTAGATCAGTCCGTTAACGTTTAACGGGTGAGTGACCAAAAATTTACACCCCGAAAACGTAAGTGACCTTACTGGCCGTTTTTAAAAATCGGTGACCAACTCTGTATTGAGGAAAAACATAAGTGATCATTCCAGTAGTTAACCCTTAATTAAATTCAAACCAAATTGGACCGGTCTAAAATAAAAACTCTCCTACCCAATCCCTGTCGGGTCTATCGGACCGTTTGGACAGATCTAATATGTCTGGCCCCATGATGAATGACAGCAAAGCCTAGGTTTTTATCAAATACTATATAAACTTAAAAGTGCAAAAAATATTATGTAAACTTTTCTTAGTCGATATATTTTAATAAAAAATAAATGATGTGTATTTATTTCTTTTCTATTAATTAATACTGCTAAAGTCAATAATATTAGAAAACATGTTTTTTTGTTAAGAATAAAATTTTATTTACTTGAATATGCATTACTCCCTCTGTCCCACTAAAACTGTCACATGTTGACTTTTTTTGGGTCAAACTTTTTCAATTTTGACCTCTTATAATTTAAAATTTATTATTGATAAAAATATGAAAAAATATATTTTAAAAACCTTGAATCAACTAGTTTTTAATATATTTTTTATAATTTTTAATTAATTAAAATATTTAAATAAATTATAGTCAAAGTTGAAAAATTTTGACCAGAAAAATGTCAACATGTGACAGTTTCAGTGGGACGGAGGGAGTATTTTTTATAGTTTTAAAATAGATTATAAAGTAGTATATGTTTAAATTCTGACTATACATTAAAATTTAATATAATTAATATATGAAGATATAATAAAGAATATATATATATATATATTAAATTTGATAGTGTGACTCATTTTGATCATGAAACCATGCTAAATTATAATATATTTCTCTCTTTTTTAAGTTGTAGGTTTAAGACTTAGCATGAGCAAAATTATCATTTTCCTTAAAATAGAAATTGTTTAAAAAATACTAATTTAAAAATATTTTGAGTCATGATTTGAAAGTTTGTGTTTAGTATTTTGTTTGAAACAATACTTTTATGAAATATATACTTCCTCCGTCTCATAAAAAATGTTCTTTATTGACTTTTTGAAAGTCAAAATTTTTAAACATTGACTATTGTTATATTGAATATTTTAAATAATTAATTTTTATAAAATATATATTTAAAAACTACTCGAAGTTTTTAAAATATATTTTTTCATATTTTTATCAATGATACATTTTAAATAATTATGAGTCAAAATTGAAAAAAAATGACCAAAAAAGTCAATAAAGAACAAAAATTGTGGGACGAATGGAGTAATATTTTTAATGTTATTCAATATTTTGGTCTTAATCAAGGCAATTATTTTTGTATCGGTGTTTTTCGTACGAGTTTTAAATCAATACCGAAGATTTTAAGTTCCATTTCGTTTAAATTTCAGTATGTTTCGATCCATTTTAATAAATATCACTTGTATTGATACATACTGACCTTTTTTGATACTGACCTTGATACAAAATTGATACTTTCAACTAATTTTTATTATTTATGTTAACTATTTTTTGAATTACAACATTTAAAATAAAATATGATTATTTAAAATATTTATTGAATTTAAACAATGAGGTGTGGTGTAGTGGTTGATGATCTCATTCTTTAACCATGAGGTTAGGAGTTCGATTCCTACTAATGAGAATGGAGTATATTTCATGACAAGCTATTTACCTCTTAGTGAGAATATTGAAAGTAATCCGGTGACAATTTTTACAGATCCGGCAAAGAGAATTGAGAAAGAAAGAACAACGAGAAACCCTAGCCGGCTAAGCAAAACGAAGAAAAAAGAGAAAAGGAGAAAGTTTACAATGTAGGCCAAAAAAGAGTGTCTGGGCCAATACCCATTGGTGGGTTTATATAACCCAGTTAGTTAACAGAAAAATTATTGTTTTAATTTTCTGTTAAGGCTAACAACGGGCTGTTAAATTGGTTAGAGGCCTGTCGAGTTTGTTGGAGCCAGTTGAAACCATTTTTATAATCAAATATTCACCCTGCTTTCTGGACTTCTGAACTTTCTCCTCGAATCTGACTTAAGGACCAGACAAACAGCTGACTACGAAGAGCTTGAAATCTTAGAACATGCAAAGGTTTTGTGAGCACATCCGCAACTTGATCATGAGCAGGCATGTAATTCACCTCCAACTGGTTTCGCATGACTTTCTCACGAACAAAATGGAGATCAAGCTCAACATGCTTCGTCTTCGCATGCATAACTGGATTCGCAGCCATAGCAACCGTGCTGATATTGTCACACCAGACCTGAGGTATACTTGGAACTGGGACATTCATGTCAGTGAGAACAACAGAAATCCATGTAGCTTCACTAGCAGCATCAATAAGACTCATGTACTCTGCTTCAGCAGTTGATCGGGACACGAATCTTTGCTTTTTTGAACTCCAAGCTAGCAAATGTGAACCAAAGAACACACAGTGACTAGAAATGGAGCGTCTATCATCCGGATCACAACCTCAATCAACATCCGAGAAGACTTGTAGATTGATACAGGCATTGGGTGCAGAAAATCAAAGACCAAAAGCTGAGGTGCCTTTGAGATATCTTAGAATTCTCTTCACAGCAGACCAGTGGGTCTCAGTGGGCTGCTGCATATACTGGGAGACTTTTTTGACCGAGAATGCCACATCTGGACGTGTGTGACAAACGTACAAAAGAGCACCAACTGTACTTCTGTATAGCTGAGGATCTTTGAACAAGTCACCAACATCTTTAAACAACTTGGGTGACACCACCATGGGTGTGTCAACTGAGTTTGTATGCTGCAAGTTAGTCTTAGCAAGCAGCTCATCGATGAATTTCTTTTGACTCAAAAATACCCATATTGCAACATGAACATCTTCAATGCCGAGAAAGTAATTGACTTGACCAAGGTCTTTCAAAGAAAATTTGTCATCAAGCGCTTGAATGACTTGCTTGACATTGGAAGAGGATGAGCCTGTGATGAGAATGTCATCAACATAAACAGTAATATACATCACTTCATCATCAATATGCTGAACAAAGAGAGATGTGTCTGCACTAGAAGAACGAAAGTGAATGCTATACAAGAAGTCCCTTAGTTTGATGAACCAATTTCGAGGTGCCTGACGTAGCTCATTAAGGGCTTTCTTCAGTCGACAAACAAGTTTTGAACCATCTAGCCCAGTCTTCTCAAAACCTTCAGGTTGCTTCATAAACACTTCTTATTGAAGATCACCCTTCAAGAAGGCATTATTAACATCCACCTGGTGAATTGACCACCCATTGGACACATCAAGAGATATGAGAATATTGACCGTGAAGAACCTAACTATCGGACTGAAGGTCTCAGCAAAGTCAAAACCAGGGACTTGACTATTATAACCCTTGGCCACTAGTCTGGCTTTGAAACGATTTACTGACCCATCAGAGTTGAGTTTCATTTTGAACAACCATTTAGAGCCAACTATTTTTCGATTGGAAGAAAGAGGAACCAACTCCCAAGTGTCATTCTTAAGAAGGGCATTATACTCATAAAGAATTGCAGCGTGCCACAAAGGTTGTTGAAGAGCCTCATGAATATTGGCAGGTGGAACCAAGCTCTCAACATTGTAGAGTTTTGGCTTAAAGATGCCATATTTGCTTCGAGTAATCATTCGATGACTATTTGTGGGAACTGAAACAGACTGAACAACTTCAGTAGATTGTGGAGGAAGATCAGGAGCCTCAGTTAAACTAGGATGGGTAACTAAGGGCTTTAGTTCAGTGTCCAACTGAGGACAAAGCTCAGCAGACAAGGGAGATTCAATGTAACACCCGGGTTTGGGGGCCGGGAGAAAATAATATTTAAACAATGGTTCAGGTTTCGGTTTTATAATAAAAATAATAAATAATTATTTTGGGCTTCATATATTCGAAGCAAACAATTATGTTGGATTTAAGTTGTTTTGGGGATCAAATCCCATGTATTTTAGAATAGATAAGAGTGGCCATCTCATTAATGGAGTTTTGGTAAATATGTGAACTTTTAAATAAAAAACCCCTCTTTTATTTTAGAAGACAACTTTTATCTCTTCTTCATCTTCTTCATTTCTTCTTCCACGTTAAAAAAGCTCCCCCTCTCCAAATCTTTATTTCATCATCTCCTTGGCCTTCGTTGGTGATTTTTGAAAGGTAAAGACATCCCCACCTTGCTCTCATCTTCCCCTACTTGAAAGTACAAATAGATTTCATTTTCATCAATGTTTTAAAATTTGGGTTTTTGGAAGATTTGAATAAAAATGATACCTTTA
Source organism: Hibiscus trionum (assembly GCA_030270665.1). Taxonomy (NCBI): domain Eukaryota; kingdom Viridiplantae; phylum Streptophyta; class Magnoliopsida; order Malvales; family Malvaceae; genus Hibiscus; species Hibiscus trionum. Next base: position 5,160,745 of record BSYR01000012.1, read on the forward strand.
TTGTTTTTAACTAAAGGTTTTGATGTAATAAGGTTAGATATGATGTGTGGGAACCAAATGGTCCATCATATATATATTTTTTTGAGTGTTTTAAATGAATTCCCGAATTTGGGTTTTGGTGGGGTTTTAGGAGGGTTTTTAGATGAGTTTTGGGTATGGTTTGTGTTGAAATTTGAGGGTTGATGTTAGGGTAATAGTTGGGGGTTGTTTTGGAAGCATTTGGAAGTGTTAAATGTGTTGAAATCACAAGTTTTGGGCTGGGTATAAGGGCTGCTCGGGTTTGGTGATTTTGGGGATTGTTCATGGCTTGAATTCATGTGTTTATTGCTTGATTAGTGTTCCGGGTTGTTGCATTGTTGTGTGGACTAATTTGAGGCTATTTTGGTTGTGTTGATATGATTAGAAGCAAGAAATTGTATTGGTAAAGCTTCGGGAGTGAATCCGGAAACTTGAAGACCTTGGTTGCTTGGTAGTTGAGCTTGGAAGTGAAGGTGAGTGGTTAAATGTTTTTAAATGGTTTTCAAGTGTTGGTTCAGGCATGTGGACTAGGTTGGGATTAGTAGACCCACCTAAAGTTGGGATTAGGGTGGTAGCCTAATCCCAAGCTTTAGTTAGAGACCTTGGTTGATCTTTAAGGTGTTGATTTATGCCTCATGTTTAATCGTGTTTATGGTGGTTGTGTATATGTTGTTATACATGTATGTTGAGGCATGACTTAAAGCATGGTTATATGCATGTTGATGATAAACGTGATGGAGATATACATATGTATGAAATATGTTGTGATAATTGTGTTAATGATATACATGTGGTGTTGGCATGTGAAATGATGTTATGAGGTGGTTGCATGATCCGAGGATCATGGTGAGTACATGCTAGGCATGGAAATGTGGTTTGTGCATGACGGTAAGTCATGGTGAGTACGTGCTAAGCACGAAAGTTGTTATGAAATGATATTGTGAAAGATTAATGAAATGTGTAGTATTGGCACTAGTATGCTTGGGTACAAATGATCGATCATTAGGATGAGTGTGCACACGAGAGTCAAAATGCGCGTGGCCTTGGTGGCGTTAAAGCACCAAGGAGGAGTACGGGTACGCCCAGAAATATTTATATTAGTCGATGATGAGTGGAATCCCATCGACGAGGCGTGAGGATGAGTGGAATCCCCTCCGCGAGAACCGATGATGAGTGTAATCCCACCGCAGGTAATGGTTATGTTGGAAATGCGTTCCAACATGTTATCCGCGTATTCGAGTCATAACTAGGTGCCAATATGAGGATATACATACATATATATATGCCTATATGATATGAAATGTGATTTTCTAAAATGAATCGATATATGACGTGGTTAATACATCGAGTTATGTATCATTGTATGTGGAGCTTATGAGTTGTTGAGCATGGCATAATGTTGGATACATGTTCATGCATCATGATAATTTTTGCTCTTGCGGATCGGAGGTAAGATCATGCATTTAATCTTGGTTGTGGCTCGTGCTTGGACCCTGCATTGTCGAAGATTTGTTTTATGAGCTTACCCTCACTAAGCTTTTATGCTTACGCTCCTTTTTGTTCGACAATGTAGATCAGTAGCTTGTGGGTGGCAAAGGCAAGGAAAGGTCTCCAAGTGTCGCTTTTGGTAGCTCAAGTATGAACTTTAAATTGAAAGATTGTAATAGTAAAGCAATGGGATAGATGTCGTTGTTTGAGCCTTTGAAGTATGTTATGTTGGTTGTTAGGAGCATGCTAGACTCCTTCCATATGTTGTATTGATTTGGCTTTTGGGTTGTATGCCTTGCTTGTGAACCATGTTGGATTTGCTTATCTTAATTTGTTTAAGTGTTGGTCTTGTTGAAGTTTGATGTCCTTTTTAAATGCCATGTTGGATGCCTCATCTCATGCCTTGTATGATTTGAATATGTTTCACCATAGGATCCATACCTCTAGTTCATATTTGTAAATGTTGAGTGCTTCTTGGGGTCGTTTAGGGCCTTTAGAGTTGTTGAGAAATGCTTAAAGTTGGCTTTTGAAGGTTACTGACAGCAGTGTTTCGAAACGGGCTGAGCCGTTTCAGAACGGGTAAGGCTTCAGGGACCCCGTATCGGAACTCGTTTCGATACGGTTTGGCCACTATGAACCCTTGTTCCGGAACGAGTATTGGAACACTTTGGCTACTGGAAATCTGAGAAATTGCCGAGATGAAAGCGTTTCGAAACGGGTCTAAGGGTTTCGAAACGGTCAATATCTCGTTGACCACGAGAAGTTGACCATTGAGGGTGTTTCGGAACGGTTGACCTCCGTTCCGATACGGCCTTCTCGTGTGGGCTTGGGGTTGTTAACCAGGTCAAGGCGTTTCGATACGCCTCAATGATGTTTCGAAACGGCCTGCTTAATGGATTAAAATTTGACTGTTTATTTGTCGATTTGAGTTCTGTTGCGTGTCTTTCTCAAATTCTTCCGTTGTGGTGTTCACATAGGATTTAAATGTGCATTTAGAGAAGATTAATTTTAAAAGAAATTTTTTAGGGTTGCTAATCGAGGGGGAACCTTAAGGGGTTTCGCTTCGGTTTTCCTCGTGTGGCCTACTCGGACTGGTCATCCGGCCTGACCGGGACGAGGGGGTTACATTTGTTGGTATCAGAGCCTAAGGTTTCCGAGACCTTGGGCAGGTAAGTGAGGTAAGCTAAGTTCTTATATTGAATTGCACGGTGTTTGCTTACCATGTAAGCATGTTTCTTGTTATTCGTGTATGTTGTGGTGTGTGATTGTTTGATTGTGAATGTATGTTGTTTAATCGTACGCGTATGTTGTTTGAAGTATGTTGAGTAGAGCCCATTGCTTCTATTACATCGAAAAAAGAGATTTTAAGTGAGGGAATCATACTTGAGCCACTTGGACCCTTTCCTTTGCTAACCCTGTTTGTATGTTAATTTGTCGATGTCGTTTATTTATTTCTTTTAGTAAGTTTGAGGCTAAGGCGTGGGCCGTAAATCGGTAAGTAAAGTTTTGGTCTCTGAAAAGGTGGATGATGTTGAGGGAGTCCATCGCTTTAGTTAGGGAGGTATGGTTGTACCGGAATTGAGGTACAATTCGTATGTTTGAGTCGGTGTGTATGTGGGTTGATTCCTGTGGATGAGGGACGATGTGATTGATTCTGGTATTAGTTGGTAAAAAGAAGTGAAGACCTATGAGTGGGAGTCAGAGTGGTGCCCATGTTTTATCAGATAAACCCTTGGTACAGTTTTAAGTTTGTTTCCTCCAGTTGATTCTGAATCCGTACTTTTGTATGTTGTGAGCAAGCATGCAAGGTTTGAATGTGCTGGGTGAAGTATTAAAGGTAGGTGCGAGTACCTTAGTTCTTTCAGCAAGATCAAGGTAAGGGTCTCGTGTGAGTAATCTGAATTTCAGAAGTGTTAGTTGGTGACCGTTGGGGTTCGGCCTGTGGTTTTAATACAAGACAGCCGGCTAGTGTCCGTAAGTGAGAATCGATTTGTGTGTTTGGGCCATTGTGCGTCTGAGATTGTCTTCCAACAAGAAGGAGAGATGAAGTCACGTCCAATATAGTCGAACCGAGAAGGAAGTCTTGAGCTTGGACTCCAGGTTGTTTGGTAGTGGGATGTTTCGAGTCGTTATGACCGATGTTATAGAACAAGTTCAAACATGATTGTCTACGAGTGATCAGAACTGCATTTTGAGGTTTCGAAGATGCTCTAAGAACGGTTTTAAAGAGCTAGCTTATGTTGGAGGACCAGGCCGAAGACTAACAGTTGTGTACTTGTGAAGTTGCAATTTATGCGGATTCGTCCATTTGTGTGAGCATGCAAAGAAATTAGATATACTTGTTGAGATCTTAGACCTATGGACACATGTGACTAGACCTTTGGTGAGATAGTGGTGGTCAGAAAGATGTACGGAAGATGTTTGTTGATGGTTCAGGGTTACGTATTTCTAGTAGATGTGAAGTAATTATCTTTTTACGGTTTCGATGTAACTTTTGGCATGGTTTGGCTTGTAGCACACAGAGCTAGAGTATACCTTGAGACAAAGAGAGAGTTGCCTTAAAGTTGCCGATTTCTGTGAGACTGTAGTGGTAGGTGAAGATGTGAACTTTTTATCGAAGGTCGATCCAGCTTTAGAGGTCAAAGATTGATTGAGTTTAGTTGTCAGGCTTGCCTAGCAAACGTGATGGATTTGATTTTTGAACGAAGATTAGACCACAAAAGGTTAGAATAGTTGGTGTTTTCCTAAAAGTGTTTGGAAGAATTACTCAGTTTGTCTTTTGATAGGTAAGAAGAGTTTGTTATTGATACCGTCACTGAGTTTGCTCCTGTTTTGATTGTTTTGTATCTTATGACTCCCGAAAGAATTGAGAGTGTTGAAGAATCAATTACGAGATTTGTTAGACCTTAGATTCATTAGGCCTAGTGCATCATCTTAGAGTTCGACAGTGTAATCTGTGAAGAAGAAAGAGTGACAGTACGAGAATGTGTTTAGATTTCAGACAGTCGAAACAAGTGACAGTGAATAATTAGTATCCGTTTCCGAGTGTCAGTGGTTTGTTGATCAGTTAGTGTGTGCTTCAGTCTTTACGAAGATTAATTTGGGATCCGATTGCCACCAGTTGAATGTGAGAGAAGTTGATGTACCGAAGACAACTTTAGGGGCAAGATATGATCACTTTGAGTTCTGAGTTATGCCGCTTTGTTTGACTAGTGTGTTAGTTACTTTTATAGAGATGTTGAGCAGAATATTTCCTAAATTCCTTGATCAGTTGTAGTAGTCCTCATAGATGATACATGGGTGTATTCACGTACCGGAGAAGACCATGACAGGCTATGGAGTTAGTGTTGTAGATTCTATTAGAGAATCAGTTGTATGCCAAGATGAGCAAACGTGAACTCCGAGTCAAGGAAGATGTCCTCCTAAGACATGTAGATTAGCCGAGTGTATTAGAGTAAATCCCAAGTAGGCATAAGAAGATGTGAGTTGGAGGAAATTGAAGACTGTGACAGGTATCTATAGTTCTTAGGTCTAATAATTGTTACTTTCAGAGAATTGTAAATAGTCTACTGAAGATAACTGCTCCTTTGACAGATTGCTACAGAAAAATGTTCAGTTGTGTGGTCATATGCGAGACAATGAGCCCTTGAGAAACCGAAAGAAACTTTGAAGAGAGCTTCGACCTTGAATCAACTTACATCAGAGGAGGAGTTTGAGAATCATAGTGATGCGTTACATGTAGGGTTAGGTTGTGTGCTTATGCAAGACAGAAGGTTGTGGCTTATTCATCGAGATAGTTGAAAGACCTTGAAAAGAACCATCCGACACTAGATATAGAGTTAATTACAGTTAAATTTGCTTCGAAGACTTAGAGACAAAGCTTGCATAGTGAGAAATGCACAGTATATACACCTATCATCAGAACTTGAAATATTGGACGACTTAGGAATGATTGAAACTTGAACAACATGATTTGTTAGAATTGTTTGAAGACCTTAATCTCAAGATTGAGTACCGTCCGAAGAGAGTCAACATAGTAACCGACGTTCCGAGTTATATATGTTGCAAGATTAGTAGTTGAGTTGCGAGCTGTATTTGCCGGATTCAGTTTATCAATGATAGTGGTTTTGTGGCCGAGTTTCAAGTTAAATCTACTTTGAGTCAGCATATTTAAGGAGAAACAGTTGCAAGACAGATTCTTGGCACCTCACGTGCAAGACATAGTGGAAGGAAGACCTTCAGAATACAGTTTTAGAGATGATAGAGCTTTGCATTTTAGAGACAGAATAGTTGTGCCGAATGACATAGTGATTTGAGACGTATTGTTTTGGCCGAAGCACGTGATAGTTCAATTGTATTGCATCAAAGTAGTATGAAGACGTATTGTGGGTTGAAGATGAGTACTTCTGGATTGAGTTGATGAATGATGTGGTTCAGTAAAGTGTGTAATTTGCCAGCGTGTCAAGACCGAACATCAGTTTTCTTCTAGTTGTTACATCCGTGGAAGATTCTTAATGAAAGTGGGTAATAGAGATTCGAGATCCCAACTAGATTATTTTTGAAGACGTCTGCATAGTGCTTGGTTACCTGTTGAAGTCAGATGATCAGTCAGAGAAAGTTATGGGTCAAGTATTCAAACAGTGATGTATGAGATTGTGAATCGGGCTAGTTTTATTGTTTATTTGTTGCGGTTACCACCAGAGTTAGGAAGAGGTTCGTAAAGTGTTTTGCGTATCTATGATCCGGAAGTGTGAGTCAAATTTGTCCCGCGCTATGTTGTTGAAGAGATTGAGTCGAGTTTGAATTTGACGTGCATTGAAGGACTCGTTGAGATATTAGCATCAAATAGCTAATGTAGTGTGGTAAGTCTACCGAGATTGGTTAGTGTGTTGTGGAAAGGAAGAAAACTGTGTAAGAGAAGATTTTGTGGTAATTCTTGTCCGATGAATTTCGGAGACGAAATTCCTTAAGTGGGGGAGAGTTGTAACACCCGGGTTTGGGGGCCGGGAGAAAATAATATTTAAACAATGGTTCGGGTTTCGGTTTTATAATTAAAATAATAAATAATTATTTTGGGCTTCATATATTCGAAGCAAACAATTATGTTGGATTTAAGTTGTTTTGGGAATCAAATCCCATGGATTTTAGAATAGATAAGAGTGGCCATCTCATTAATGGCGTTTTGGTAAATATGTGAACTTTTAAATAAAAAACCCCTCTTTTATTTTAGAAGACAACTTTTATTTCTTCTTCATCTTCTCCATTTCTTCTTCCACGTTAAAAATGCTCTTCCTCTCCAAATCTTTATTTCATCATCTCCTTGGCCTTCGTTGGTGATTTTTGAAAGGTAAACACATCCTCACCTTGCTCTCATCTTCCCCTACTTGAAAGTACAAATAGATTTCATTTTCATCAATGTTTTAGAATTTGGGTTTTTGGGAGATTTGAATAAAAATGATACTTTTATTGTTTTTAACTAAAGGTTTTGGTGTAATAAGGTTAGATATGATGTGTGGGAACCAAATGGTCCAACATATATATATTTTTTTGAGTGTTTTAAATGAATTCCCGAATTTGGGTTTTGGTGGGGTTTTAGGAGGGTTTTTATATGAGTTTTGGGTATGGTTTGTGTTGGAATTTGAGGGTTGATGTTAGGGTAATAGTTGGGGGTTGTTTTGGAAGCTTTTGGAAGTGTTAAATGTGTTGAAATCACAAGTTTTGGGCTGGGTATAAGGGTTGCTCGGGTTTGGTGATTTTGGGGATTGTTCATGGCTTGAATTCATGTGTTTATTGCTTGATTAGTGTTCCGGGTTGTTGCATTGTTGTGTGGACTGATTTGAGGCTATTTTGGTTGTGTTGATATGATTAGAAGCAAGAAATTGTATTGGTAAAGCTTCGGGAGTGAATCCGGAAACTTGATGACCTTGGTTGCTTGGTAGTTGAGCTTGGAAGTGAAAGTGAGTGGTTAAATGTTTTAAAATGGTTTTCAAGTGTTGGTTCAAGCATGTGGACTAGGTTGGGATTGGTAGACCCACCTATAGTTGGGATTAGGGTGGTAGCCTAATCCTAAGCTTTAGTTAGAGACCTTGGTTGATCTTTAAGGTGTTGATTTATGCCTCATGTTTAATCGTGTTTATGGTGGTTGTGTATATGTTGTTATACATGTATGTTGAGGCATGGCTTAAAGCATGGTTATATGCATGTTGATGATAAACATGATGGAGATATACATATGTATGAAATATGTTGTGATAATTGTGTTAATGATATACATGTGGTGTTGGCATGTGAAATGATGTTATGAGGTGGTTGCATGATCCGAGGATCATGGTGAGTACATGCTAGGCATGGAAATGTGGTTTGTGCATGACGGTAAGTCATGGTGAGTACGTGCTAAGCACGGAAGTTGTTATGAAATGATATTGTGAAAGATTAATGAAATGTGTAGTATTGGCACTAGTATGCTTGGGTACAAATGATCGATCATTAGGATGAGTGTGCACACGAGAGTCAAAACGCGCGTGGCCTTGGTGGCGTTAAGGCACCAAGGAGGAGTACGGGTACGCCCGGAAATATTTATATTAGTCGATGATGAGTGGAATCCCATCGACGAGGCGTGAGGATGATTGGAATCCCCTCCGCGAGAACCGATGATGAGTGTAATCCCACCGCAGGTAATGGTTATGTTGGAAATGCGTTCTAACATGTTATCCGCGTATTCGAGTCATAACTAGGTGCCAATATGAGGATATATATATATATATATATATATATATATATATATATATATATATATATATATATATGCCTATATGATATGAAATGTGATTTTCTAAAATGAAACGATATATGATGTGGTTAATACATCGAGTTATGTATCATTGTATGTGGAGCTTATGAGTTGTTGAGCATGGCATAATGTTGGATACATGTTCATGCATCATGATAATTTTGGCTCTTGCGGATCGGAGGTAAGATCATGCATTTAATCTTGGTTGTGGCTCGTGCTTGGACCTTACATTGTCGAAGATTTGTTTTATGAGCTTACCCTCACTAAGCTTTTATGCTTACGCTCCTTTTTGTTCGACAATGCAGATCAGTAGCTTGTGGGTGGAAAAGGCAAGGAAAGGTCTCCAAGTGTCGCTTTTGGTAGCTCAAGTATGAACTTTAAATTGAAAGATTGTAATAGTAAAGCAATGGGATAGATGTCGTTGTTTGAGCCTTTGAAGCATGTTATGTTGGTTGTTAGGAGCATGCTAGACTCCTTCCATATGTTGTATTGATTTGGCTTTTGGGTTGTATACCTTGCTTGTGAACCATGTTGGATTTGCTTATCTTAATTTGTCTAAGTGTTGGTCTTGTTGAAGTTTGACGCCCTTTTTAAATGCCATGTTGGATGCCTCATCTCATGCCTTGTATGATTTGAATATGTTTCACCATAGGATCCATGCCTCTAGTTCATATTTGTAAATGTTGAGTGCTTCTTGGGGTCGTTTAGGGCCTTTAGAGTTGTTGAGAAATGCTTAAAGTTGGCTTTTGAAGGTTACAGACAGCCAGTGTTTCGAAACAGGCTGAGCCATTTCGGAACGGGTAAGGTTTTAGGGACCCTATATCGGAACTCGTTTCGATACGGTTTGGCCACTGTGAACCCCTAGGAACGAGTATCGGAACACTTTGGCTACTGGAAATCTGAGAAATTGCCGGGATGAAAGCGTTTCGAAACGGGTCTAAGGGTTTCGAAACGGTCAATATCTCGTTGACCACGAGAAGTTGACCGTTGAGGGTGTTTCGGAACGGTTGACCTCCGTTCCGATACGGCCTTCTCGTGTGGGCTTGGGGCTGTTGACCAGGTCAAGGCGTTTCGATACGCCTCAATGGTGTTTCGAAATGGCCTGCTTAATGGATTAAAATTTGACTATTTATTTGTCGGTTTGAGTTCTGTTGCGTGTCTTTCTCGAATTCTTCCGTTGTGGTGTTCACATAGGATTTAAATGTGCATTTAGAGAAGATTAATTTTAAAAGAAATTTTTTAGGGTTGCTAACCGAGGGGGAACCTTAAGGGGTTTCGCTTCGATTTTCCCCGTGTGGCCTACTCGGACTGGTCATCCGGCCAGACCAGGACGAGGGGGTTACATTCAACAGATACACAGGCTTGAGGATTGTCACTCAAGGAGGGTGTCTCAGCATCAACATTACTAGCCTCACTATTGCTAGACTCAGGAGGCTCCTGTCGAGAATCATTAGCCTCTGCAACAGATGGTCTATGTACACCACCAGACCCATTGCATGGGAAACTAGAGTCAGGAGAAGCCATTATTGTATCACCAACATTAGACACATTAAGTTAATGGTCATCAGAGACTAAAGTAGGAGATGAACCAAGGGAGTTTGAGGGACATGTTGGATCGACTAAAGCGGGACCTTCCTATGCCATAGAAGATGTAGAGGATGTGCCGCTGAGGATGGAGCAGGACTGGATGATGGACAGATCACTTCAGGTGTATCCAAGCATTGAGCAGATTGAGGAAATACACTAGAAGGAACACAATTAGTTCTAGAGAGAACATCTGAATTATGAGTATTAAGGGCAAAAGAAAAGACTTGCTCATTGAACTTCACATGCCTTGAAATATAAACACGACCAGTATCGTCCATACATTGATAACCAAAGTGCATTGGGGAATAGCCCAGAAACACACAGGACTTGGTACGAAAGTCAAATTTTTGACGATTATAGTCACGAAGACAGGAAAAGCACCATGACCCAAGGATCTTAAGAAACTTATAATTGGGCTTCTTGACATATAGTTTTTCAAAGGGTGAAATCCCACCTAGCTTAACAAAGGGCAACCTATTGATTAAGTATACAGCACTGATAACTACAAACGACCAATATCTAAGAGGAACTGAGGCTTGTGCCAACAATGACAGAGCAGTATCTATAATATGCATATGCTTTCTCTCTACTAAACCATTCTGAGCAGAAGTATGAGGGCATGATAATCTGTGTTGAACTCTTAGCGTTTTAAGATCAGTAGCTAAGGCTATAAATTCTCCCCCATTATCAGTTTGAACAGCAGATATATTGGCAGAAAACTGATTTAAAACCAAGGCATGAAATTGCTTAAATGCAACAGTTACATCATACTTATTTTTTAGCAGAAATACCCCGCAATTCTTAGAGTACATGTCAACAAATGAAACATAGTATAACCAACCAGATGACCTGATGGGTGCAGGGCCCCAGACATAAATTTCAACAAGCTCAAATGGCTTAGAGTAAACAGTAGTAGAAGCATAAAACGATAACTTATGTGATTTACCTAACTGACAAGCAGAGCACAAAAAAGTCTTATCAACAGCAACTGACTTATTTAAAACAAGACTGACAACATCATGATATGCATGACCTAGTCTTTGATGCCACAACCAATATGAAGCATGTTCAACAGAGGGAGCAGGAGCAGTAGATGAGGCAAACACATTATTGCATCCAGTGATATGAGATGGGGATGCAGAAGCAACCTGAAAACAATACAAACCATCCTCCAGAAATCCTTCAAGAACCACGGAGACAGTCAATTCATCCTTGACAAAGCATCTGTCAGCATGAAATTCAACAAAAACTTGATTATCGTAAGTAAATTTCGAAACAGACAATAGATTTCGAGTGATCTTGGGCACACATAACAAGTTATCAACAACCAACAAGCCACAATCAGTAGGTATAACAGCCTTACCAATATGAGAAATATTAAGAGAAGAATCATCACCTAGAAACACCTTACCATTACCACCATACAGACTGTTCTGAGTAGTTGAGTTTTGACCCCGTGCCACATGGTGTGTAGCACCAGAATCTGGGTACCATTTTTCTGTTGTAGATAACACTCCCTTAGCTACAAGTGAGTTAACTTGAATGGTGTCCTGAGTGACTTCTGAAGGCATGACACTAGCACCAACTTCAGTCTGAGTGAATGGACTATAGGATTGCTCTTCAGTATCAGGAACATAGTGACACATATTGGCACGCATATCATCTGAAACCTTGTGCTGAACAGGAGAATCCCTCTTAAAATTTTGGTTAAATCTGTTCCAACATTTGTCAGCCAGATGCCCTAGTTTGCCACATATCTGGCACTGAGGCCTGGATTGATTACCCTTGAAGCGAAAATTGGACTGTTGTTGTTGTCCACGACCCCTATTACTGAAAGAGGAGTAATAGTGCCTGCCTATATCACTGTCTTTATGCTCAGTTGCTTTCTCTGCACCATATCGAGCCATATTAATACCAACCGAGACACGCATAGGATCCAAAATTTTGGTATCGACATCTTTTAAAATAGCTGTTACGAACTCGAGAGTGTATGGTTCTCTACTTACGGTAATTGCAGCAATGAATGGCTCGTACTCAGCCGGAAGACCATTAAGAATGGTTGCGATTTGTTCAACAGCTGCTACTGGATTCCACTAATAGCCAGCAAATCACAAATTTCCTTTATCTGTGTTGTATAATAACGAATGGACAATACACCTTTCTTCATGGCACGCAATCGACAGTGAAGATTCATGTTCTTCGTTGCGGAAAGACTTGAATACTGCTTCGTGACAATGGCCCAAACTTCTGTCGTAGTTTCTGCTCCGACCAACTGAGGCAATATATTGGCACTGATTGTGGACAATAACCACGAAGCCAAAGAATTACCTTCCTTCTTAAACCTTCGATAGTCCGGATTCAAGATCAACTGGCCAGAAGAGTTTTTGACTACTTTTGGTGGAACTGGTGTGCTCGGATCCAAATAATGCTCCAATTTGTAGTCGCGAATCATCATCGTGACCTGCTGCTTCCAAAACAAAAAGTTGAAATCGTCCAATCTCACATTGATCTGCTTGTTCGCGAACATTGGCCCAGACAAATCTCCAAGAACATGTTGATTACCATGCTCGTCGGCTTGAGCGAAGTGAGAGGCATTGACTGTTTTTGTTTGAGGAGCCATAGACGAGAGGACACGGAGACAAACTTGAACAGAAAGGGATTTTGGAACAAGATGAACAACTGATCGAAAAACACACGAACGCACACAACGGAACCCTAGACCGATAGCTCTAATACCATATTGAAAGTAATCCGGTGACAATTTTTACAGATCCGGCAAAGAGAATTGAGAAAGAAAGAACAACGAGAAACCCTAGCCGGCTAAGCAAAAAGAAGCTAGAAGAGAAAAGGGAAAAGTTTACAATGTAGGCGAAAAAGAGTGTCTGGGCCAGTACCCATTAGTGGGTTTATACAACCCAGTTAGTTAACAGAAAAATTATTGTTTTAATTTTCTGTTAAGGCTAACAACGGGCTGTTAAATTGGTTAGAGGCCTGTCGAGTTTGTTTGAGCCGGTTGAAACCATCTTTATAATCCAATAGAGAACACCCACAACACAGCGAGAGGACTAGTCACTGCGATCGGCGGTAGATTATTGACTCAGACCAAAAAAATTATTGAATTTAATTATTAATTTTAAGATTTATATTTTCATATAAACATGTTTATGTAATTATGTGTATGTAACTTAAGTATATTTACATTATGTAGAATTTGGTTAAAGTTCAGCTGAAGCCCTTGTATCATAGCAAAAACTTCAGTTTAGCCCTAGTACCCTTGGAAGAAACATTCTAGATCCTATACTTTTAAAATCCTACTATTTTAATTCAAAATGTTAATTCCCCACTAACTGACTAATATGGTTTAAGGGTGGTTGATGATGCAAGTAGGGACAGAATCATGATTTGGGGTTTAAGGGATAAAACGTAAATATTTGTGAGTGGGGGGCAAATTTAAAAATAAACCAATTTATAAAGAATTTTTAAAAAAGAAATTGCCCCCCACCCCCAACATACCTCCGTCACAAATGCAAGTGATCAAGGAGATGATGTGAGTTCGAACTTTAGAGACGACATTATTGGGAGGAGCAGCCTCGCACCCCGAACATGAACCGTAAGACATTCATGCATAATAATAAAAATAAAATAAAACGATTTGAGTAAAGCTTTAAAATTAAAGACAAAACTATTTATTGTTATATTTTAATTAACGTGCAAAATATGTCTTATTTTGGGGCAATAATTTCAAAGGAAATTTTAATAGCTTCCCCAAAACAAATGGGCGACGCGTTTTTTTGTTTTAATTTTGTTTATAGTTGGCAACTTGCAAGGGAACGTATCAAATATTTCGCCATAAATAAATTGGAGAAAGAAATAATTAAAAGAAATTTAGCTTTCTTGAAAGCTAAACATATAAATATTTTTTCAGTTGGATTTGTTAGATTACATAACTATATTATGTTTTTTTATTAAAGATGAGATTTGTTCAGCAGTAACTGACAATGCAAATTGGTGGAGGTTTCAACTAATATCCAAATTAACTATTCAATATTTTGTCAATCCATATTAATATTATTTTATTACATCCCCTTGTGTCCTGGTGGCAAAGGTAGATGTTTATCATCCCTTGGGACCCGGGTTCGAGCACCAGTAATGCCATGCTGTGTGTGTCGTATTTGAAAAAGACTAAAAAAGTTGAACAGATGCTACCCTTGCTTCGCACCAGCATATTCAAAAAAAAGAAAAAGAAATCATTTGGGTTATTTTCACAGACAACTCAATGATATTTTCTTTAGGGAAAATTATATATTTAGTATTATAACTATGTATGCATTACTGTTTTGATACCCCAACTATTGTTTTTGGCAAAATAGTACCTAACGTTACGTTTTTGTTCTGTTTTGGTACATCTGCTGTTTAAAATGAGGAATTTACAAATCCTATCAATTTAAACATTATTTAATTTTTGGATTAAAATTGTAAATTCCTCATTTTTTCTTCTTCCAATCAAACATAGGGTTTTGGAGTTTAAAAAATACGACAGGGACAATTAAAACTTAGAATTTGCGGATCAACGGGGGCTAATGTGGGGTCCATTGGAGGATCCAAACTCCACGATCGAGATACCAACGATGATACGAGGGGGTGAGAAAGGGATGATACAAAATTCAATCAAAATTAAGATGATGTTTTACCCCCAAAATTAAGATGATATTTTAAATTGATAGATTTTGGACTAAATTGATAATATATAAGTGTTTGGACTAAAACAATGATTATACCAAGTCACGTCATCATCTTCGTTAGTTTTTAACGGCCGGGTACCAAAATAAAACAAAAACTTAATATTAAGTACCATTTTGCAAAAAAAAATAGTAAAAATACCAAAACAATAATACTTATATAGTTTAGGTACTAAATATGTAGTTTTTTCTTTTCCATATTAGGACGGGATCCATAATTGGCAATAAAAAAGTCAAAAGAAAAACTTTAACATCATGATAAATGTTAAAAATGCTTCCTTTTCAAATAAAAACATTATTTTTTAAATGAGTATTTTTTAATCAATCTAGTATTAGTATAAGGTTAGCTCTATTTCAACTCTAGACAATAAACTATGACGCATAAAAAAGACAAGCCTTTAATTTAATCGATTTCAAGTCGAGAGGGGCATGCATAACACCTTTTTAATGTGTTGTAAATGACTAAATGGTGCATTACAATAATTTGGTAATTGCAGGGAATCTTGAATTCTTGTAGCTCTCCTCTCGTATTGGACACTTTCTCTTGGAATTTAATTATGTAACAGAAAACAAAACCGATGTAGTTTATTATTATAAAATTTAAGAAAAAAAAAGATTTGATCATATTTTTTTTAAAAAAATAGTATTAGTCAATTAATGAATTATGTCGAAGATTAAAAAAAATTAGTATTAGTTTTTCTCTCTTAACCCTAGCTGCTCTAGGCTTTTTTTTCTTCTAATCTAAATGCTCAACTTTTTTTTTCATCTTTATTTGGCCGACAACGATACTAACGTTAGTGTTGACTGCTGACCGTCGGTATTCTTTCGTTTTTCTTGCTTTGTTATATCCTATCCTTGCTTTTCTTTTGTTTTTTTTCTAGTTTTGAGTAAGAATAACTTTGTCTTTGTGACACGTTTTTCTTTGACTTATGACATGTTTGTCTTCTTTCTCGATCATTTGACCGTTCTTTTCATTTTATATTTTCTCATAGGTGTAGTTGACAACGACAAGCTAATCAAGATGACGCTTATTTTTATTTTGTTGATCTTCCGTGCTTTTGGACCTGCTGGATTTAGATACATGTTCACAATTATCATTTATTGTTCGTTATTGAGTTGTGGTAATGACTGTTTTGTCAACGTGTCATAAGGGTTATATGCATTTTTTAATGTTTAGTGTTTATGGTTTTATCCTTCATCGACGATTATTGGTGTTGTTTGTTTCTATCTTTTGTCCGAGTCTTTTGGTTGGATTTTTTTATACCTTTTTTATTGTATGGTCCATGAATGATCTTAAGTGGCTAGTTTTTGTTTCAATAATTATAGGAAAATATCCATATTAAGTGTTTAGCTTATGTTTATTGTTATAAACCCTCGTTGTAATTTTGAATATTTCATTCTTTTAATAAAATTAGCGGTTTTTATATAAAGTTTTTAGTATTTAAATTTTCAGTAAAATACATCAAAGATCACTTAATTATAAGTTTTGTTACTAAACATGTCATTTTTCATCTAAAATTAACAATTTAGTCACCCAATTAAAATTATATAACAAACAGATCACTTTCCTTTAAAGGAAATAATTTAGTCACTTAATTAAAATTTAAAAAAAAACTTAAGGGTAGTAATTTGGCCACACGATTAAAATTTTAAAATAAACATCATTTTTCTTTTAAAGACACAATTGACAAAAACACGTCTTTATCTTATGTATCAAAAAAAATATTATTTCAAAAATTAATCTCAAATGAATATTATTTTAATAATTAATTTTAGTAATAAATCCGAAAGCCTTTTAAGGGTAGCACCCTAAACATAAAAGTATTGAATGGCAAATTGTTAGGTTTAAAATACATTATTTTAATCAACTTTTTACTCCACTTTCAATTAGAAAATATAAAATTGAAAGCTTTTCAATGAGATTTAAGTTTTTATGAAAAGTTAAAAAAAAATTTGAAAATGAAAAAGTTAAAAACTTAAATTCTAATGTTGTGAATAAAATAAATTAGAGTGTAAATCGCCTCAATAATAAGCTTCTTTAGTATTTAACAAGAATTACTCTATTATAAAAAAATCAAAATAACTATTTTTTCATTAAATAAAAGTAATATTTACATAATTAATATAGTTGAAGCATATTGTCACGTCGGTAGACTGTAGCTAACTCGATCGTGCGGCCTTAGTCGACTCGCGGAACCTTGTGCGACTAAGTAAGCCTAAATCCACTTGCCACGAGGCTAGACTCCTGCTAACAAAACCACGCGACCTTAGGCGAGGCTCTCCCAACAAATGCTTAAGTTGAACTGGATTCCCACTCTAGAAGATCAAACACTTCTAAAGCCCTCGAACGAAAGATCGTTCTACGCGGAAGCTAATCAAAGAACTCTGAAAGTGATGGCAACAAGAACGAACGAAGAACACTAAGAACAAATGAAGAACGCTCAGAGAGTTAGAGTAAATGCCTCTTTGTATTACTCAGAGAATGAATGAAATGGAATGATTACAACTGAGCTGGGGAGCCTCTATTTATAGTTGAACTCCCCCAGATCCAATGGTACAGTTTAAGTTACATCGACGGTCGAGATCTATCCTATCTCTTAGTTTAAATCTCTAATTATCACAAACATTATCTCTAAGATAATTACAAATAATATAAGTGATAAGAAGGATGGCTTATCACATTTTATCATCCCAAGTTACCCCGGTAAATCCTTCATAGAATTTACTAAGTCTGGTGGGCTTGCAAGCTTTTTAGCATTCTCCAAGTGCCAGGCCAAGTCTGATCGTCTTGGCGAGCCCGATGCTCCGCGCACAACCTCGTTGCTCGATGTTTGCGCCAATGACTCGGTCCCAAAAGTTTGGCCCGTGACATTCTCCCTCACTGAACTTAGCGACGCCCTCGTCGCTGCACTCGAACGATCCTAGGCAGGGTCAACTTGATAACTTGTCGATGTCTCAGCTTCGTGCAATCCTCCCATACGAACTGCTTGCCTCGGTTCAAATTGGTTTGGACAATCGCGTACTAAGACGCCACCTGGTACATCACCATCGTAGGAACTCTTTCCCACAAAATCTGATTTGCCTTGTCTCGGACACTCATGGCCCCGCGGCAAAGTCTTGGGTGTCACCACATTGAACACTGGACGAACTCTCAGACTCGTCAGCCCATCTGTTTGGCTCCTTAGAACTCTGAAAGGTCCCTTCCAAGCTTTGTCTCCCCCGTAACAAAAACTAGGTCTTACTCGACCTACACTCATTAATGATGGCAAATCAAACTCGAAACCACAAGAGTTGGGTTTGAGATGTACCTTCCTTTCGGATGTTGCATTTACTCTAAAATGGGTCAGCCTCTCTTTCATCTCGAATTCTGGCCCCCTTTGCATCGAACTTCCCTCCTTGGAGTTCTTTGCATGCATCGGCCCTTCTGCCACGAAGTCTGTTGCCCCTGATTGCATTCACCTTCTTGAACAAGAGTTTGGTGCTTGCTTCTTCTTACATCGGCCCTTCTTCTTTGAAGTTCGGTGCTTCCTCTTGCGTCGGCGCTTCTTACTTGAAGCCCTTCGCTTATTTCCAACCTTGCCCATAGGTTGCGTCTCAACGGTCCCCATGTCCCTCAACGGCTTGGCCTTACTTGGCCCATTTTTAACTTTGGTCCCTGAAGAAGTGTTCTTCACACGAACAACCCTCAGCTTGCTCTTCCTTCGGCCCTTTTCTAATCGGTGCCTCTGAAGTGATGCTCTTTTCCCTAAGAACATCCTCAGAAATCTTTTCCTTCGACCCTCTTCTCATGACGGTCTTTGAAGCCATGTTCTTCCCACGAACATGCTCGGCGGATTCACTCGTAGCCTTTTCGGACATGTCTAACTCGTTCTGCCCTCGGTCAAGATACACCTTGGCAAAACTCAACGGGCAATCTTGCACATTGTGAGGCCACTTACACTGGTATCGATGATGATACGACTAAGGTAAACACAGCTTCGATTTACCTTACCGATGTCGCTCTGTTGTGGTGGCGACGTATGTGTGATGAGGAAGAAGACGACACACTTCCCTTCAAGACATGGAAGGACTTTCAGTATGAGTTTAAGAAGCATTTCTATCCGAAGAATGCTCAGCAAGAGACGCGTTAGAAGATGCGCAACCTAAAGCATGATGAGACCATCCTCGAGTATGTCAAGAAGTTTACAGAACTTAAGCTCCAACTGCCGAGTTTGAATGAATATGAAGGCTATTTCGACATCATGAATGGGCTTCAGAAGTGGGCGAAGATGGAGTTGAGGCGTATGGGAGTTAAAGACCTTTCATCGGCCCTATCCACAGCCGAAGACATAGCCGAATTTGAGAACAGGAAACCCGAGTCATCCAAACCGAAGCTGAAGTTTAAGATCAGTGGGGGAGGAGACAGGGACAAGGCAACCAGGTCTGATAGGCCTCCAGGTGGCCATGGGAGGCCGCCCTATGGAAGGGGACGTCAGCCATGGGACATAAACAATCACAGTAACGGTTGTTTCACTTGTGGGGGAAGACATATAGCGAGGGACTGCCCACAGAATGCGAGAGCTGCTGCCATCCAAGAGAAGGATGCTAGTGAGAATGAGACTCACAAGATGGGAGCCATCCTTAGTTGCATGGACTCCAAGAAGGGCAACAAGAAGAAGGGTCTAATGTTTGTAGATGCCACTGTTGCCGGTCAGAAGTTGAGTGCATTAGTTGATACGGGTGCCTCAGAGTTGTTCATATCCGAACAAGCAGCGAAGAGACTCGGCCTTTGTGTTGAGAAGGCGAGTGGGTTCATCAAAACAATCAATTCCAAAGAAGCTCTGATTGCCGGCATAGCAAAAGGAGTTAAGCTCGGCATTGGAGGTTGGACGGGTAAGGAAGCCATCAAGGTAATTCCACTTGATGATTTTGACTTTGTTATTGGGATTAGCTTCCTTGATAAGATTAATGCTTTTCCCATCCCTTTTGCTGATTGCTTGTGCATCATGGATCCGAGGCACCAATGTGTTGTTCCGGCAAGCCGAGAGACCGGAGTTGGGGCTCGAATGTTGTCAGCTATCCAGGTATCTAAGGGGGTGCGCAAGGAGGAACCCACCTTTCTAGCGACATTGGTGGTAGATGAACCAGTCATTACCGAGAAGGTCCCCGATGAGATGGGACAAGTGTTGGCAGATTTCCGAGATGTGATGCCAACAGAATTGCCGAAGAGTCTGACGCCAAAAAGGGAGGTAGACCACAGAATTGAGCTTGTGCCCAATGCGGAGCCACCAGCCAAGGCCCCTTACCGAATGGCTCCGCCCGAATTAGAGGAGTTACGCAGACAGTTGAAAGAACTCCTAGAGGCAGGGTATATCCGACCGTCTAAAGCACCCTTCGGCGTTCCAGTGTTATTTCAGAAGAAGCATGACGGATCCCTCAGAATGTGCATTGATTACCGAGCTTTGAACAAGCTCACGATGAAGAACAAGTATCCGATCCCGCTTATTGCAGACTTGTTCGACCAGCTTGGTGGTGCAAGGTGGTTCACCAAGTTGGACTTGAGATTTGGGTATTGGCAAGTCAGAATAGCCGCAGGAGACAAGCCGAAGATAGCGTGTGTTACCCGTTACGGTTCGTTTGAGTTTCTAGTGATGTCGTTCGGCCTCACGAATGCTCCATCAACGTTTTGCACTCTTATGAACAAGGTACTACAACCGTTTCTAGATCAATTCGTTGTGGTTTACCTTGACGATATTGTTGTATATAGCAAATCTCTTGTGGAGCATGTTGAGCACTTGAGACAGGTGTTCGAAGTACTACGGAAGAACGAGCTCTATGTGAAAGAAGAGAAGTGCTCGTTTGCTCAAAAAGAAGTTCCTTTCCTTGGCCATATCATTGGTGGGGGCAAAATCCGAATGGATGGAGCCAAAGTTCGAGCTATCGATAAGTGGAGTCCACCGACCAAGGTGACCGAGCTGCGGTCGTTCCTTGGGCTTGCCAATTATTACCGAAAGTTTGTGAAGGGCTACTCAAAGATTGCCGCACCCTTGACCGAGATATTGAAGAAGGACAAGGCGTGGGTTTGGGGCATGGAGTGTCAGAATGCCTTTGCAGAATTGAAGAAGGCCATGGTGAGCGAACCGGTGTTGGTGTTGCCTGATCACACCAAGCTATTTGAAGTTTACACAGATGCATCAGACGTTGCCATTGGAGGAGTCTTGATGCAAGAGGGACATCCGGTTGCATATGAAAGCCGGAAGCTTAATGAGACCGAGAAGAAGTACACGGTCCATGAGAAGGAGATGACGGTAGTGGTACATTGTTTGCGCATTTGGCGACATTATCTTCTTGGGTCGAGGTTTGTTGTGTTTACCGATAATGTTGCAAATAGTTATTTTCTGACCCAGAAGAAGCTTTCTCCCAAGCAGGTCCGTTGGCAGGAATTCTTAGCAGAGTTTGATTTTTCCTTGGAGTAAAAGCCAGGGAAGGTGAATTTCGTTGCCGATGCACTAAGCCGAAGGTACAACATTGAGACAGTCAGCTTGCCTGTGGGAACCTTGTTAGAGCGCATCAAAGAGGGGCTATCTCATGACCCAACAGCCAAGATGTTGATAGATCATGTCAAAGAGGGCAGAACCAGGAAGTTTTGGCTCGAGGGGGACTTGTTATATGCCCGAGACCGCCGCCTTTATTTGTCGCAGTTTGGTGAGTTGCAAAAGGAGATCATGAAGGAGTGTCATGATTCGATGTGGGCAGGACATCCAGGCATTACTCGGACCATAGCCCTCATTTCATGAGACTACTATTGGCCTCACATGGGTGCAGACATTGAAGCCTGTGTGAAAACTTGCCTTGTGTGCCAACAAGACAAGATAGAGATGAAGAAGCCCGCGAGACTTTTGCAGCCTTTGCCGATACCCGACCGACCATGGGAGAGTATTTCTTTAGATTTCATTGTTGGTTTACCTTGTACTGACGGGTTGTCGAGTATCATGGTGGTCGTGGACAGGTTCTCGAAGTATGGGACATTCATCCCAGCTTCCAAGGTGTGCCCAGCCAAGGAAGCAGCCAGACTTTTCCTTAAGCACGTGGTGAAATATTGGGGCGTGCCAAAGACCATCATCAGTGACCGGGACACACGGTTCACAGGGCGGTTTTGGACCGAGGTGTTCAAGCTTATGGGATCGAGCTTGAACTTTTCGACGAGTGTTCACCCACAGACAGACGGACAGACCGAGAGGGTGAATGCACTTTTGGAGATTTACTTGAGGCACTATGTGAGTGCCACGCAGCGGAATTGGCCCAAGCTATTAGACGTGGCTCAGTTTTCTTATAATTTGCAACGGAGCAAAGCCACAGGTCAAAGTCCGTTCGAGATAGTGATGGGGCAGCAATCGCTCACACCCAATGCGGTTGTTACCAAGTATGATGGGCCTAATCCAGCAGCACACGGTTATGCCAAGGAGTGGCAAGAGCATCAGGAGTCAGCCCGAGCTTGTTTGCACAAGGCGGGGAAGAGGACCAAGAAATGGGCGGATCGAAAGCGCAGAGATGTGAACTTTCAAGTTGGCGACCTTGTCCTAGCCAAGTTGACCGGGATTTTGCGCAACCCAACCGTGCACAAGGGGCTTGTGCGAAGATACGAGGGTCCGTTCAAAGTTTTGAAGAGGATCGACACCATAGCGTACCGACTAGAGCTACCATCATCCATCCGAGCTCATCCAGTGTTCCATGTGAGCCTACTTAAGCCATTCCATCATGATGAGGAGGATCCAGATCGAGGCAAGTCACACCGAGCACCATTCGGAGTGAAAGTTTCTTATGAGAACCAGGTCGAAGAGATCCAAGCCGAAAGAGTGATTCGTCGACCAGGTCACCGGCCGAGACATGAGTATTTCGTTCTTTGGAAGGGACTTCCCGACAGTGAGGGGAGTTGGGAACTAGCCGAGGACCTTTGGCAGTTCAAGGATCAAGTGGAGCAGTATCATGCCGACCGCGCGACGAGGGCGTCGCTAGCTCAAGTGGGGGAGAATGTCACGGACCGCCAGCCCGCGACCGAGCCAGTTCAGCACTGGGGTTCGTCCAGCACACCCCAGGGTGCATTCTGCTTGCACCAAGGTGCAGCCAGGACGCACCAGGGGCCCTAGGGGCTTGATTCCGCACCATAGAGGCCTATTTCAGCACCATGGGTCTGCCCGATCGAGCCCAGGAGGGTCCAGTCCGAGTTTGGAATAAGTCATTGCTATTTTAAGCCATGTAATCTTATTTTTACTCATTTATTTTAATAATTTCATGGCTCCCCTTGTTTTTAGGGATTTAGAGATTTTGGGGCGATCTGAGCCGTCCGTGTAGTTTAATTTGGACCGTTAGATGTACGGGGCTTCATGTATAAATAGAGGTTTGCCCCTCCTCACTTCATCACTTCTTCATTGTGGAATACAACTTGAATTCCCAACACTTCTTCTCTTGTGTTGTCATTTTCCTTTCCGTTGTCATTTTCCATTTCCGCAAAAGTTTGAGCCTTTGTGCTTAACTGTTTCAGGCTTACTTAGTCGCAAGAGTTAGAGAAAGCGAGCTAAGGCCGCATGATTGAGTTAGCTACAGTCTACCGACGTGACAATATGCATTAATTCACTGTCTAATTAGTTCATAATCAAATAACCAGTTAACTGTTCTTTTTTCGCTCAACAAAATATCAATTTATTAGAGAATTAACTGTTGCTTGTCAACTTTACTGACCATAATTGTTTTGGTAATTTAATAGATTCATTAATTAATTTTTCATGATGCCTTAATTTTCGATTAAAAATCATTTGTCCCTAAATATACTACTCTATAACCCATACATAAAAATATTAAAAAAATAAATTATGAACTCTAACCCCTATTCTATACTATAAAAATACACATTACTCTAGCCGCTCTTCATACTAAAATTCCTAGCCGCTCTTCATACCAAAATTCCTTCAATTCTATTCGTTTTCTAGATTGATCAATCCCTTTGATCGGTGGTCGACAATCAATTTTAATATTGGTTGTCGACCACCGGATCTATTAGTTTTCTTGTTTTTTATTTTAATAAGAATCTCTTTCTCTGTCTTTGTGACACGTTTTTTCCTCTGTCCTTGTGACATGTTTTTGTTTTTGTTTTTGTTTTGTGATTTGATTCATCTGTCTTTGTGGCATGTTTCAGCATATCCTAGCGATCGATTGTTGTTCGCACAGAGATTCAATCGGTGCTAGTTTCTGATTTATATTTTTGTCGGTGGTCACTTGGAAAGTTATATCCCCACTCGGTTGATGGTTGTTTGCCGATGAAATCAGTCCTGGGTAGCGGTACTTTTTGCTTGACAGCTTGGATCGCGCACCACTCCTTCTTCCTTCTTTATGCGTCTCGTTTGGACAGAGACAAGGAGATTCAAGAGGCCGCTAAATTTTGTTGGTATGCTTATTTCCATAGAAGTTTTCATTTTTCTTTGTTTATAGGTTGTAAGGATTTTTTGGGTTATTTAATCCAAATATTTTTCTTCTTAGATGCATTGTAATTGAAATTTTTCTATGAATTTAATAAAAATTTAGTGGCTTTTTATCAACAAAAAAAAATACACATTACTCTTAATTTCTTTTACTCTAACCCTAGATTCTAAACTTAAATTTTAATATATGAAACGTAAAAAAGGACATATTTAGGAGTCATACGATTTTCATGATTTTCGCATTCAAAATGTGACGTTAAACGAATAATAATACATTAAACTTGCTTATGTGTAGAATTGTGGTTGCATTTCAAAAACGCATCTATGTAAAAAAAAAACAATTGATAAAAGTTAAGATATTTCCTGATCAGTTTTAGTCCTGGTTTGATTTAATTTAATCATTGAATCAATTTTATAATTAATGATTAATTCTAGTTTCAGTGCTTGTTTCTGAACGATTGTATTAATTGTTTTAGTTGAATTTTGTAATTTAAAAAATATTATAAACTATTTTTATGATTAAATTCTAAAAAATGGTATTTGTTTTTAAATTAAAATCGGACATCTTTATTAATAAACAAAAGAAAATTAAGAACATAATCTTCAAAGGTTTCAAACATAAAAAAATAAAAAAAAAATGACAAATCTAAAAAGAAAATTAAAGGGTTGCTCTGGTCAAATCAGACACTTCCTCTTTGTACCACAACAAATTTTTTAAGTTTGTTGTAGGAAGAGTGTCTTGGGGAGTTGTCAAAACAGTTCTGATTACATCGGCAAACAACCACAAAAGATGGTCAAACTATAAATGATTACCGACAAACCAAAATCAAGAACAAACGTAGTGAGGAATACTACACGAGCATCAAGCGGACACAAATATATCCAGAAAACATGTCATAAGAAAGAAACGTGCCATAAAGACAAAAAAAAAAGACATGTCACAAAGCCAGAGAAAATAAACACATCAAAATTTGCGATAAATAACAAAAATGCATAGAATTTTATTAAAAACTAAAAAATAAAAAAAATAAAAACTAGAATGAAATATAAAAAATATAAAAAAAATTAAACACCGACAACTAACGACCAACATTAAAATTAATGTCAGCCAAAAAAAACAATTGAGTTAGGAGAAAACTAGGTGCTAATTGGCTTAGAGTTCCTAAAAAATAGTATTTTATTTGAATCTAAACCTAACCGGATTAATCCTAGATTGGATATTATCTCCTAGCCGAAACATTTTTATACCGAAAAGATACAGAAATATTATTATATAATACAGTGGCTCACGATAAACATATGAAAGCTGTCTTTTAATAAATAAAGTATTAGCACTAATTGGAGTATGATTTGGGAAAACTCCAATGATTCACCGTCCATGATATATATTCTAAGCATAAACTAATTGCATTAACAGCACCCATTTTACCTAATTTTTTTAATAGTCTAAAAATGTCTAACTATTCAGAAGAAATTGGTAAAATAAAGAACAAGGGCAAAATTAGAACGAACATTATTATTAATCATATCATTACAAAACATCTTATTTCTTTGTATAAATATATTTATATACAATTAAACTGAAGCATTTAAAAAATTTCTTAATTGACTGGTGAGAAATTATGTAATTTATTTTCTGTCAATTTGAATATTAACATTTTACTTTTAAAATGCAATAGTTCTTTATTTAATAAAAAATAACCATTTGAAAATAATAATTCATATATTGCCAATTTGCTATTAAATATATGTTTTTAACCTTTGGTGCTTACAAAAGTCTAATTATCACATGAATACAAACATGTTTTTCTATTGGAATCGTGTTTAGAATATTACAGTTTTGACACACCTTGAGGCTTGAGGAAGATAAGTGAAAGAGAGGGGGGAGGGGGTCCATTTTTGTTTGCTTGCTCGTGGCAAAAACCAAAAACTATATAATAAAAAAAAACAATATGCAATTAATTCAAATTCTAGCCATCATTTTCATGATTAATAATTGCAAACTTAATTACATTGGATTCCACGAATTTTTAAAGATTTTGTCCGCACCATTTAAGCTATTTTAATTGGGTATTGTCTAACCTATGCATATGATTAAGGATTTTGCTATTGACAGCCCTTATGGCTGTCAATAAGAACTCTATAAATTCTTATAATTAATGCTTGTTTTGCTTTGTAATTAATGTTTGTTTTGCTTTATAATAAATGATTGTTTTGCTTTGTAATGAAATATAGTAAAATGTAATTAAATACATTCATAAAAAATCATGTTTAATTAATTTTACGTTGTTTAATGTAATTAATACTCACTTAAAATGGTTTATTGTTTAGGGTTTAGGGTTTGAGGGTTAGGGTTTAGGGCTTATGGCTTATGGTTTAAGTTTTAGGGCTTGATGTTTAGGGTTTAGGGTTTAGAGTTTATGGTTTATGTTTTAGGGTTTGAGAGTTTGAGAGTTTGGATTTAGGGTTTATGACTTATGGTTTAAGTTTTAGGATTTGGGTTTAGGGTTTAGGGTATGGGGTTTATAATTTAGGGTTTGAGGTTTGAAGTTTGAATTTAGGGTTTTATTGTTTAATTAAATTAAAAAATTTAAATTAATGAAACACAACTTTTTAGGAATTTAATTAATTACATTATACTATACTACATTAATTACAAAAATCTATAGTGTTCTTATTGACAGCCCTTAGGGCTGTCAATAGCATAACCCTATGATTAAGGGTCATTTCAAAGCCTTTATTGAATACAAGATTTTATTTAAAAAATTACAATCATTCAATGTATTACAAAACTCTAAAAAAATTTAATAAAAAAACACTCATTCAATTTAGTAAACCCTAAAACCAAAACCCTAAACTCTAAACCTTAAACATAAACCTTAAACTTTATGTTGGAGTATGCCCACAGACCAATCATGAGATGATTGTAAAAGACATACTTATTTTATCTTATTTATTAATAAAGTCATTATTATTATTATTTCAGTCTTATTCTGTGCATCTATAAATAAACTGAATTATAATAAAGTCCTTAGAATAATATAATTATTCTTGAATGTCCTTAGTCGAGAATTATTGTGGGCGTGGACAACAATAATATATTAAGACTAATATGTGGTTGATTGATAACAAAGTGTTGTTATTGACATAGAGATGTCAAAATCAATACATAAGTATGTATTAGAGAACGACATACTGGACTGACTGCTATGAGCATGTTTCTTTGATTATTATGTGACAGACACAACATTGCTAATGGTGATAACTAAGTGTATGATTCTCAGACTTGAGATCATCATTATTTCAATATCGAGAGTGACATATTTTGATGTAATCAAATGTGTGTTGTAACAGACTACACTATAAAGACTGATATTAGATATGTCACACTCTATATAGAGAAATGTGGTTGATCAAGATAGGATTTTTCCCTCCTACATAATAGGAGTAATATCGTAGGCCACTTGCTTGAGTGAGACTAGAAAATGCATGTCCATGCTCGAATAAATTGATATGAGATATCATAGTTATTCGTTTATTATAGTCTACCCAAGATATCAAGAAATATTAGATGAACTATACAAGTGTGACTAATCCATGACTTGTGTTGGATCTAGATATAAAGACAAAAAGATGTAATACATAAAAAGAAGTTAATCACGGAAAAAGGTAAAGTTGAACTACGACTTCATGTAACTTAGGTAGCAATGATGTATTGCTAGATGTCACTCATTATTTGTAATATTAGAATTGTTCTAGATATTACTACTAACGTTACATGAACTTACAAGGGTCACACCCTATGATTGAAACGAACAAATATCGACTAGATAGCATGTGTACAAACTTGTTGTACATGTAATAATTATTAAAGGCGAAATTATTATAATTATTGTAATTATAGATAATATCGTTTATATATATATATATATATATATATATATATATATATATATATATATATTAATAATTAGATAATTATTGTAATAATCAAACACTATTAAAATATATATCCTTAAAGAAACCTAATTAAATTAGAATCAGATTCTACATATTTAATTGTATTCGGTTAAATATATTGTATATTTAATGAATTCCAGTTAAAGTAGAATTGGATTCTACATATTTAATTATATTCGGTTAAATATATTGTATATTTAATGAATCCGAATTTAATTAGAATTAAGTTTTTGAATGTTATATAAAGGCATAAGGTCTAACGGCCAAAATATGCTTTTTCGGAAAACCTCTCTAACAGTTAAAGAAGAGAAAATGTTGTTCGTTTCGTTCGTGTATACTGCGTAGAGGTCGAAGCGCTATTGTGACTACTCGAATTTAATTTGGTTTATCCTAACTTCTTAAGGATATCAAGATACCAGATTTATTAAGGTAATATTTCATCCCTACTCACCCCGAATTCATCCATGTACATGAATCACTGGCGGAATTCGTCGGATAATTTTTCGCTGCGCCATGGGTGTACCGGCGTTTCCCATCACTTTAAACATAAACCTAAACCCCTAAACCATAAACCCTAAAATCATAAACACTAAACCAAAAATCTACATAAACATAAACCTAAACCCTAAAACCCTAACCATAAATCTTAACTCTAAACCCTAAACCTAAACCCTTACCATAAACTCTAAATCCTAAACTCTAATATATTAAATGAGATTTTTTTCCAACAAAATCTTTTAGGATTTTGTAATACATTAAATGATTGTAGTTTTTTCTGTCTTTATGGCACATTTCTGTCTTATGACACGCTTTTATAGTTAATTTTACAAGTTTTTGGTGTTCGTACGGTGACCCTCACATCGTTTGTCTCTAATTCGTGTTTGTCGGTGGCCCATGAAGTATGATCTCTTTTTTGGTTGTTTGTAGATGTAATCTATAACGAATCGTCGTTTTTGAGAATATACGTGAATGATATATTTATTTATTTTTATATATTTTCTTGAAATTTTTATTTGTAATAGAAAAATTCAACTTAATGTTTTTCCTATAATACTTCACTCAATTTTCCTACGAAGACTGAACATCAGAATTAGTGATGATCATATTTTTTATGATTTAGTGTTTATGATTTTAACGTTTATGATTAGAATTTGTTTACACAATATAAGATTATTTAAGTAAATATTTAACTTTAAAAAAATAAATATTTAATTTGATTTGGACTGAGCTTCTACCGATATGATAATTTGTTACATTATTTAAGAGAATTAAATATTTAAAAAATAAATTTAATTCAACATTTAAATATATATATATATATATATATATATATATATATATATATATATATGGTTAGGATCAACTTACACAGTGTAAAACTTTTTTAAGTTTTACACGTTTTTTGGATCGTTGAATGAGGAAATGGATGGCTGAGATTAACTCCTTACTTTTTTCCCAAGTGACAATCTTCACATATTTCACTGTTAATCTCATCCATCCGTTTCACTCATCCAACGATCCAAAAAACATGTTAAATTTAGAGAATTTTACACTGTGTAATTGGATCATATCCAATATTTATATATTTGTTTGATTGATTGATTATTACAAATACGACATAAGGTTTTGTAAGTGATATTCACTTGATTTAATTATCAAGTCCATTTAATATAATATATATTTATTAATTATAAAATATCTTTATATATATATATTTTAAAAATTATAATCAAATAATGTTGTTGGAGGGAATATAAATCCTCTTGCTCTTTTCGATACCTTATTTATGTCGACATTAAAAAATTAAGTTTAGTGTTTAAGGTTAAAGTTTAAGAATTATATGAATGTGTCTATTTTTAGCGTTTAGGCTTTAGGATTAAGAATTTAGACTTAAGACTTAAAATTTAATTTTTTTAATATTGGAGCATATAAAAAATTATTAAAAAAGGTCAGAAGATTTTCATCCTGACGCAGGGTTGTGTTTATTATTTTTGTGTACATGACACCAAAGGTGTTTTTTTTCTTCTTCTAGATCTAGTTTGAAGGATATCAAGGTCTACATGTGACATTATTCAATTGTTTTTTTTTAGTTTTGGTGCGGTTTCTGATTTTAATATGGATTTATGGTATTGTTTTTTTTAATTATTTTTTTGTGAGAATGGTCTGTAATCTTTTACGTGCAAAAATTACATGTTGTGAGGATTGTTTGTAGCTTCATTCGTGCAAAGCTATAATTTTAGTGAATGAAACTTTATCGTTCGAGATCGTACATGTAAACTAAAAAAACTTGAACCACGTTAAATATGATCTTTTATTAATGTGAGTATATGACTCGTTCTGTCCATTAATTTTCATCTCATGTTAAATTATGTTTCTATCCAGAAATTATGTCTGTCTTACTGTTCATGTTCGGGGTGCGAAGTTATCCCTCTCAACAATATCGTCTCCAAAGTTTGAGCTTGCGTTCTCCTTTGGGCGTGTAATGTGCCTTACAAATGCACCCAACATTTGTTGGTATTTGCATGAAATTTTGATTATTTATCTTGACCGTTCCTAATTTTTAAATATATAATTATAATTAAAAACCTAATTAAATTAAATTAAAAACAAAATGTAAAAGAAAAAACAATGAACTAGAGATTTTTATACTCTTCTAACCTCCGATTGAAGAGAGAGTAAAAGAATAGAATGAAATAGATAAAAGTTGCTCTAAATTTTCTGACTTTATCTGAACAAGCACGTTTCCAAATGTATAGGGGACCATCGTAATTCATTTCCAATACTTTCTCTTTCAATTCTGACGAAGACAAAATACCTATAATTGCACGGACAACATATTGGACACTTGTATTGTTATTTTGATATAATATAACTAATTTATTATAAAGTTGTACAAAGGGTAAAATATGAATTTCATCCTTTCCATTTTTTCTCACTCTTATTTTGGTCATTTAAATTTAAAAATATTTAATTTAACTATTAAACTTTTTATTTGTTCTTATTTTGATCACTCGGAAGTTAAAATTAGAAATGGAAGGCTGACATGGCAGCCACATTAACTGACATGTACTGTTTTTACAAACATGGCAACCAAATGCCATCCATGTCATTTCCCCCTCCCTTTTCATTTTTTTAATTTTATCTTAGGCATAATGTAAAAAATACCCATAATGTTTGACTGAATAGTCACTTTGTCCCTTATTTTTTTGAAGCAACTTTCAACGTTTTATTTTGGGTCAAAATGGCTCTTCTACAGATGAAAATCGTTAGTCAATTAACAATAAATGGCTTGAAATGACATGACAAAACAGCCTAACAATGCATGCTAATATGGCAGTGTCATATCAGTCAAAAATATTTTATAAAATTATATAAAATATAAAATTATTTTTATGTTGGCGTATTATTCTATCAAGTCATTTCAAACAATTTAACATTAATTGACTAATAGTTTTCATCCGCAGATAGGTCATTTTGACCCAAAATGAAACGTTGTGTTAAATTGTTACAAAAAAAGAATAGAGGTCAAAGTGACTATTCAGTCAAACATTATGGGCATTTTTAGCATTATTCCTTTATCTTATTTCCACAAGGTGAAAGTTATAAAATTCACCCATCTATCACACCGACGCTAAAATAATCATTTTTCTGACGTTTTTTCCGACTACTCAAGACACCAGCAAACTCGTCTCATCGTCTCCTCCACTTTATCATTTAGATTATCCCAAAATCACTTTAAAACTCGCAAAACTCAACTCACAACTTAAAATGCGTGAAACCTCGTACTACTATTATATAAAATATCCACCATTCGATCAGCATGGAATCAAGATATATTGCCCGCTTCGTCTTTCTCTACCTCTCCACCATTGAGATTCGGAAAAAGATGCTCTACCGTTGAGAAATAAAAGGGAATATGAAACTAGGGTTTTTTTCACATAAAACAAAGTTTTGGGGCCATTTAATATTTTTTAAAAGATTGATGTTCAATCATAACACCGTTAAATATTTAATGGCAGTGTGTGACCAAAATAAGAACAAGTCAAAAGTTTAATGACTAAATTAAATGACCAAAATAGATGCGAGAATAAAGTTTAACTATGAAATTTATAATTTAACTTTTATAAAAATTATGAAATTGTATTAAAAATTTTCCATATATATTCCTATTATTGTCACTAGTATGGTGTTCGGTACGTATGGAAATCCTCTGTCTCTTTTCGATGTCTCTACTTATGCCTATGCTCAAAATTAGGTTTAAGGTTTAGAGTTTAAGGTTTTAGGTTAAGGTAGGGTGTATTTTTAGGGTATAGGGTGTAAGGTTTAGGATTTAAAATTTAAGGTTAGGGCTTAAAATTTAATTTTATAATATTTTTTTAGTGTTGGAGTATAAATAGAGACACAAAAAAAGTACATAATTTTTATCCGTTCGGTACGGTAGACCTCTTGCTTCTAATAAATTAAAGGTGATTATGGTTTAAGCAAATTTTACTTGTACGATGTATATCTTATTAAAAAAATATTAAAATTAATAAATAGACACCATGTTTTAATCACACACAGAATTTTTTTAAAAAAATAAAGGTGTGAATTAATAGTTGATGTATATAGCTTCTAAGAAATTTAAATAGTAATAATAATAAAGCATTATTGTTCTTGTAAACGAAGGAGAAGAAGAAGAAGAAGAACGCCCCCACAACAGTAGTAATCACTGACCCCTCTCGCTGCTAAAACACGTGGTAGGAGGGACCAACAGTGACTCACCTATGCCTACTCAACTAGGGGTGTAAACGAGCCGAGTCGAGCTCGAGTAGTGCTAAGCTCGGCTCGGCTCGTTAAGATTTTGAGTCGAGTTCGAGCTTGAGTAATTTCTAACGAGCCTGAGAAACCTGAGCTCGACTCGGCTCGTTTAGAATTCGAGTCGAGTTCGAGCTTAATTCGAGCCCAATCGAGTCAAGTATTGACCGATCTTTGACTGCATTGGACTCGAGTAACTCTTCATCTGTCACGTCTCATTAAAGTCCTATGAAAAAAAAACTTTGATACACAAGTTGTGTAAACTCAAGCTTGTTAATTTTAGGGTTTAGGGTGTTAGTTTAGGGTTTATAGGTTTAAGTTGTTGGGTTTAGAATATAAGATTTAGATTTTAGGGTTTAATACTTATATTTAAGGTTTATATTTAGGGTTTTAAATCTAAGAATTTGGATTTTAAATTATAAAAAAATAGTATATTATATTTTCGAGTAGCTCGTGAGCTTTTCGAGTCGGGTATCAAGTAGCTCAGCTTGGCTCGTCAAGAACTCGAGCCGAGTTCGAGCTCGAGTCGAGTCCAATCGAGTCGAGCTTTGACTGAGCTTTGACCGAGTCGAGCTCGAGTAGCTCGCGATCTGTCTCGTCTCATTTACAGCCCTATACTCAACAATAGGAGTAATTATTTGATAGACTCGCTCACCAAATCATTAATGATCTATCCAAAAATATTTATTTATTTAACATAACTTTCATGTAATTACGCACTGTTTAATGACATGTAAGAAAGAGATGAATATTTATATTGAAAAAAATAATATGGAAAAATATTATTGGATGAGACCATATATGGCGTGGTGAGCCAGACCCATTTAATAATTTTTTCAATAATATGCTAGTTTGGACACTTCCGTTCTAGCACAACCCTCTACATTAAATTTAAGGGTACATTTGATTTATATAATGTAATATATCTTTAGGAATAAGATACTCGAACTACAACATTATCTTATACATTAATGAAAATATTATATTACTTGGTTTATTTGACAACAACGTAAGATTGCAATACTTAATTAAAAAAAAATATAAGATTATTTGAATATATATTTTACCAAATTGTCATTGTGACATTTTTTAACAAGAAAAAAAGTAAGAGTAAAACTTAAATTGTCAAATTGTATAGATCTATTAATTGCTTCAGTGGTTAAAGATATTTTTCTTTATTTTGTATGAGTTCAAATTTTGATATTTGTTATTCATAATGTAAAAATTTTCTATTCAACTAAAAAATACCGGGTTGCAAAGCTTATTAATTAAAACGTCATGGGCTTTATTTTTAGACACTTTTTGGAACCTAAAATCAAATAATAAAAACAATAAAAAGAAATCAAATGTTGCGAAAATGGTCATAGAAGGTTTCTTCTCTCGCCATTTCCTTATAATTATCACCGGAAAAGTTCATTTTAACTGGCATTTTTATAAAAAAAAATCGAAGACATTTGCTTCCCTAACAACAATTGCAGATGAAATAATAAGCTCATCTTTACTTATTTAATTTTTTAAAGTTGAAGCATAAAAAAAATACCGAAAAGAGTAAAAAGTTTTTATCCGAAAATTACATTTTTATCATTTAATCAAAAAATATCGTTGCTGGAACGTAATACTACCACTTAAAAGGAACTTTTCCAAATCAAAAGTGAGTATGTATTTCTAAAAAAAAATAGTAATGATATTCTTTACGAACCAAACACTTCCTAACAAAGGAGGATCCTTGTGGAAGCTAGTGGGGCCACGATCTAAATTTAAAATTTTTAGATTTAGTCTTTTGAATAATTTAAATTTTTTTAATTTAACCCCTTTAAAAACTTTAAAAATAGTTTTATATTTTTTTAAAAAATAAATAATTTTAATTAAATTCCCTCCTAAAATTTTTAAGATGAGTATTTTTTAAAATTTTAGTTAACCCCAATTTTTTATGAAAATTTTAATTTAAACATTTCAAAATTTTCAAAAAATTTAATTTAAGCTTCAAAATTTTAAAAATTTTAAATAGGCCCCCTTAAATTGAGTGGTCAAGATCCACCCCTACTTCCTAAGGGTCTGTTTGGATACCGAGACCGGATCCTCCTTATCATGGGAAATTTTAAGGAAATGCGGATTAATATACGATTAAGAAACACCGTGACCGGAAATTTAATAAGATAAGTAACAAAGTCGGTAAAGCGCGACCGGATGTGTTGATATAATATAATGTAGTAGGTAAAAAACATGAAGAAATATTAAAAAAATTTGGTAACCGACAAACTTTGGTTATCGGTAGGTATCGATACAAACATAACAAAATAGGTAAATTACTTATTTTGTTGATAAGATTATCAACATATTAGGTAGTGTCTATTATGTTATTAAAGTTTAACTGATGGGGCATTGGAAATCCGACGATAACAAAATAGGTAAATTACTTATTTTTTGATAAGAGTATCAACATATTAAGTAGCACCTATTATGTTATTAAAGTTTAAGCTGATGGGGCCTTGGAAATTCGACGATAACAAAATAGGTAAATTACTTATTTTGTTGATAAGAGTATAACATATTAGGTAGCGTCTATTAAGTTATTAAAGTATAGATACTTTCGAAAGCATCTATACTTTTTTAAAAGTTTAAGCTGATTGACATAGCATACTGGGAATATGGCTCGAAAGTATCTATACTTTTTTTTAAGAATATCGATACTTTTTAAAAAAAGCAATGTAACCGGTTGCAATGTGGCTCGAAAGTATCTATATTTTTTAAAAAAGCACTGTAACCGGTTGCATAAAGTATAGATATTTTCGAGCCACATTGCATCCGGTTACATTGCTTTTTAAAAAAAAAGTATCGGTACTTTTAAAAAAAATATAGATACTTTCGAGCCACATTCCCAGTATGTTATGTCAACCAGCTTAAACTTTTAAAAAAGTATAGATACTTTCGAAAGTATCGATACTTTAATAACATAATAGGCGCTACCTAATATGCTGATACTCTTATCAACAAAATAAGTAATTTATCTATTTTGTCATCGTCGGATTTCCAAAGCCCTATCATCTAAACTTTAATAACATAATAGACGCTACCTAATATGTTAATAATATTATCAGCACAAATAATTTTTTCGGTAAAAGCATATAATATATCCAGTTGCGCTTTTAACCGATCACATATTTAACTAGTCACGCCGTATATTAACCTTCTCACGTCCCCTTATCATCAACATCTTACAGTAACTGTATAATTTCTCTTAGATTCGTCCGTACTAGTATATGTTTTATTATTATTTTTAATAATATTGAAATATTTTCAGTCTTTCTTGTTTGCCTTTTAGTTCATTTCTCTTTCTTTTTTTTTTCTTCTCGATTTTTGGGATTTTAACCTTTTCTCGGTTTCCCACCTCGCTCTATATATACACACACAATACACCATTTCCTCCCGGTCAGAAAACTCTATAGTTGTGATAATTAAGAAGGCAAAGACAAAAACCTCAAGCAGCTCCTCAGCTACTACAGTCCACACGTTATCCCCCTTTTTTTGTGTCTGTCGGCCATGGAAGAAGTAATTATCTCTCCATCTTCATCTTCTTCATTGGTTTCCTTTTCACATGAAACTCCACCTTTGACTCTCCAACAGAGGCTTCAATATGTAACTGAAAGGCAGCCGGATTGGTGGGCCTACGCTATTTTTTGGCAGACGTCGAGCGATGATCAGGGCCGACTGGTCTTGGCTTGGGGAGACGGTCATTTCCAAGGCACCAAAGATACGTCCCCCAAGTTAAGTGCCAACAACAGTTCAGACATTCAGGGCTTGCACGATGAACGAAGGAAGGTCATGAAAGGAATCCAAGCCCTCGTCGGAGACAACCACGACGTCGACATGTCCATGATCGACGGCACTGATATCAGCGATGCTGAATGGTTCTACATGTTGTCTTTGACCCGGAGTTTCTCCGCCGGCGATGGGATCCCCGGGAAGTCTCTTACGACCGGCTCTTTGGTGTGGTTGACCGGTGCCCATGAGTTGCAGTTTTACAATTGCCAAAGGGCTAAAGAAGCACAGTTGCACGGCATTGAAACACTGGTCTGCATACCCACTTCTTTTGGCGTTCTTGAACTTGGCTCCTCTGAAATTATCAGGGAAAATTGGGGATTAGTCCAACAAGTGAAGTACTTATTCGGGTCGGATCTCAACGGCCTGCTACCAAAACAATCAACTCCGAACCCAGGTCCAAGTCCAATCCAGGTCCTTGATAGAAGCATCTCGTTTTCCGACATCGGCGTAATTGCCGATGTTCAAGAAGACCACAACAACGAGGCCAAGAAAGATTGTACAAGATCCGGGGAATTGTCCTTTGTTAACTCAGAGCATTCGGACTCCGATTTTCCATTGCTTCCGGTGAACAAGACAGAGAAGAGAACCCCAAAGAAACGTGGAAGAAAACCGGGTTCGGGACGAGAGACATTGTTGAACCACGTGGAAGCCGAAAGGCAACGCCGGGAGAAGCTGAACCACAGGTTCTATGCACTCCGAGCTGTAGTCCCGAACGTGTCCCGCATGGACAAAGCATCCCTCTTGTCCGACGCCGTCTCATACATCAACGAGCTCAAGTCCAAGATCGAAGACCTCGAATCGGAGCTCCGTAGAGAGTGTAAGAGAGTGAAGGCAGAAACGGTGGAGGCCATGGACAACCAAAGCACCACCACCACTACCACTATCACTACCACCTCGGTGGAGCAGGTAACAACAGCCAAGCCTAGCAATTCATCATCCGCGAGCGGTGGATCTAGTGGAGTGGAAGTAGATATCAAGATCATAGGAAACGATGCAATGATTAGGGTCCAATCGGAGAACGTGAACTATCCGTCCGCAAGATTAATGGACGGCCTCCGTGATTTGGAGTTTGAGGTCCATCATGCGAGCGTGTCGTGCGTTAACGACATCGTGCTCCAGGATATCGTCGTCAAGGTTCCTCATAGGTTCAAAACTAATGAAAATGGCATCAAATCTGCTCTTCTCAGGAAGCTAGAGCAGTAAATTTCACTACTTTTTCCTCTTGATTTTGTATTTTACTTCATCCAGTTCGCTTTAACTCTGCTTGTCATGTAATTAATTCAGAAGATAAATTCAAGCAGCTACGTTATGTTTATTTCTTCTTCAATTTTTTCTACAGGAATTTGTTACGGGTGTCCCCCGAGTCTATATCAACCTTGAAAGGAAACCAAACCTTAATAAATGTTCGGACCACTATAAATTAAAACTTATGATGTCTATATACGGATAAAAAAATTCTACTCATTTTTTGTGTTCCTTTCTATGCCCAGTATCAGGCTCGTTCATTTACAAGTGTGACATGTGACACGTCATATGACCTCAAAAATTAGAGCCCCACATTTTTAAAAACAATCTGCCAACTCAAAAAAAATATTTTCCATATAATATGCACACTTAAAAAAACTCAATGAAAAATTCAGTCATTCTAATTTCTACATCAATTATCTCTACTCATTAATTTTTTGTTCCCTACATCAACCAAGAAAATTCTTGCTATCCCTCCTTTATCAATTCCCATGACAAGATTCAACAACAAAAAAAATTTCTAATTTTCTCTCTTATTATGTCAAGAATTCAATTGTAACAAATTCTTCTTAAAAGAACTACCAAATTTATGATGTTTAACGGACAAATTTTTTTTTATTTATGTCCATCCTAGTTTCAATCTTTTTCAATTACTATAGATTCAACTACTAATTAGTGATGTTCATCGTTTAAAATCTAAAAAGAAAGTCTATACTAGAACTTTTAATTAGTGTTTTGAAGGTTGAATTTTTAATTGAGTAATTTGAAGGTTTTGAGAATTTGAAGGTTGTTTCTTCTCTAATTCGGTGGTCTTGTTGAATGTAAAATGTTTTTTCATTCTTCTTTTATTTTTTTGTTGGGGATATAAGTTATTTTTTTTTCATTTTTTAGTATCATAAATATATCAGTATTCTCGTATAAATTACACTTTTTATTGTCTTAGTTTCATATGTTTGGAAATTTTTTATTTTGTAAAAAACAGTCGTAATATATAAATTTTGATATTTTACAATTTCGTCTTATTTTAAAATATTTTATGGGGCCTCATTTTAAAAAAGTAAGATAAGACCTCCACGACTTTTGAAACGGGCCTGCCCAATACTAAAAATTATTAAAAAATTAAATTATAAGACATAACCTTAAATTCTAAATTTTAAATCATATACCCTAAAAATACACTTTACCCTAAATTCTCTAAATTTTAA
This sequence comes from Hibiscus trionum, assembly GCA_030270665.1. NCBI lineage: Eukaryota > Viridiplantae > Streptophyta > Magnoliopsida > Malvales > Malvaceae > Hibiscus > Hibiscus trionum. Next base: position 5,199,851 of record BSYR01000012.1, read on the forward strand.
CCACAAACTCTAACCTTAAACCATAAATCATAAACTTAATTTTTAGTGTGTGAGCATAAATAGAAACACCGAAAAAGTAAGAGGTTTTCTATTCGTCTATACACTCCTACACGTTTTATATATGAAACAATTATTTAGAAATATATTATAATTTGTTAAAGGGCACTCCATTTTTTTTATATAACTTTACGTCGGTTAATTTTCCATATCCAGGAAAACCCAGTAATGTCGCAACTTTTATGCACAAAATTATGGAAGAGAAAAAAACTTTAAGCACAAAAGCAAAATAAATGGTGGAACCTTCGTCAAATTATGAAATCCCTCCACTTTGGTACTACAGAAGATAATTGGGACCTGTTTTTTTTAGTGTCTAATTCAAAATTGTAATATATATATATATATATATATATATATATATATTATTTATAATAATTTTATGAAATTTGTATCATGAGTTAATTGTATATTAATTTAATTAAAAAATATCAACATTATTTAAGAATAAAGGGAGAAAAACCCTAGTATGACGTTTGAGTTTCCGCCGCAAAGTTTGGCACAACATGGGCAGCCGCCGGCGGATCCTGGCGGGCAGCCACAGGCGACGATGACTGGGGATGGGCAGACGCCGGTACAGAGCCAGGGTGCTGGGCTTTTTGTGGAGACGCCGGCTGACGGTAACCCTGTGAACGCCGCGGGCTTACCGGCTGACGGGGCTGGGACGCGCGAAGGTATGGAAGCAGTAGCGATGGACGTTCAAGAGGGCACGGTGAACGGCCGGCGGTCGTATGCGGCGACTCTGGCAGGAGCGGTGGCCGGCAGTCAGGCGGCTGAGGGTGATATGGATGAAGGGTTGGAGGTTCTAGATACCGATTTTGTGATCGATCGAAGTGGTATTTACCCTAAAATTACCTTTTCGGAACGTGTTCATTCAAAGATTGATGACAGTATGAAACATGCTATTATTGTTCGTCCTCTTGGAAGATCGATTGGTTATAGGACTTTGGTAAATCGTGTGCATGTGCTGTGGAAGACGGAAAGAAATTTTCAAGTTATTGATTTGGCGAATAATTATTTCTTAGTCAAATTTGAATCGGTTGAAGATTATTTGAAGGTGCTAACGGGCGGACCATGGACTATGTTTGGATGCTATTTAACTGTTCAACCATGGTCGCGGAATTTTTCGACGACTGAAAACCATCCTTCTCAAGTTGTGGTTTGGATTCGTTTACCGGGTTTGCCGTACCGGTATTATTCGAAGGCTCTTTTTCGGAGGATTGATGATGCCATTGGTCGAGTTATTAAGATTGATTACAGCACATCAATGGGTGAGCGTGGGCGGTTCGCTCGATTGGCGGTGGCGGTTGATCTTAGTAAACCCTTGCTGTCTTGTATCGGTATCGACGGTTTTGTTCAAAAATTGGAGTATGAAGGACTCAATTTGATATGTTTTAAATGTGGTCGATATGGACATGCGCAGGATATGTGTGGTTTGCATGTGACAGATACTGATACGGCGGAGGGGAACGCTCAGGGGAACAAATTCCTTCGGAAAAGCCTGCGGACACGGTAACTGAGGATACGCTTTTTGGACCATAGATGGTGGTTGACAGGTATCGTCGACGTAATCCGAAAAGTACTGTTCCGAAGGCTAAGAGTTCGCGTGAGGAAAACAATGGCTCACGGTTCCAGGCGTTGCAGGGCCTAATGGATGAGGAGGGTTCGCGTATGGGCGGTAGGGCGAGTGCTGTAAAACCGCAGGAACCGGCTATGGGTAGACCGGTAGGGGCACGACGGGCGCCACAGGGGAAACAGTCGGCAGTTGCGTCATCTAGCATAGCAGTCGACAATTCTAGTAGGGGCAGTTTGATCGGGGTTGCGCCGGGAGTGCGCGGGAAAGTTGGTTCAAGTAGCAAAGGGAAGGAAGTGGCTAGTGAAGGGGGTGTTGTACCTCCTGTGATGCATGATCTGGCGTCACCAGTGGATACGATGGTGGTGGATACGAGCTGTGCCATGCAAGTCGTCCCGTCTGTTGGGAATATCGAGCCCAACACGGTTGTGTATTCACCGGGTATTGCGGTGGGAGCCCATCGCGCTATTGTTATTAATGAAGGGCGAGATGCTTTTAAGTCTACGGCACGTTTGCGACATGGTGCTGGTCCAGGAAAAGGAGGAGTGGGTATCAAAGCAGTGAATAAGAAGAGCTTGAAGGTTTCGAAAAAGCCGGAGCCGCGGGTGCCGCCTCGTCCGGTTTTGACAGAGTGGGTGCAGTCTCTCTCGGCCAAGCTAGATAACGTCCAGGATCCGAATGGGGAGATTGGTGATCAGCTTATGCAAAAGGGTGAAGTTCAACAGAACGTTGCGGATGTGGACTCGATTGATGTTTCGGGCGTTGGGAAGGAGAACTTTCCTTCTGCTTAGTAAGTTTTTTCTCCTTTCTTGTATTTTGTGTTGATGGATAGTTTAATGTTCTGGAATACTCAGGGTGCGGCGAGTGCTGAATTTCGCCGTCACTTAAAGAATTTTGTGAGGATGAATAATCCACAGATGGTCGCTTTATTTGAACCGAGAGTGAGCTTTGCAGAGGCTGATAGAGTAGTGCAGAGGTTTGGTTTTCCTAACTCGTTTCGCGTGGAAGCCCGTGGTTTTAGTGGGGGTATTTGGGTTTTATGGCGAGAGGGTTTGGTTGTGGAGTTTATTTCTATTTCCAATCAGTTTGTCCATGGGAGGTTTAGAAAGGAGAATGGGAGCAAATGGTTTTTCTTTACCGCGGTTTATGCGAGTCCTAATGTGAGTGTTCGTTGGCATTTATGGGATAAGTTAGCTTGCTTAAATCCGGGTGATGATTGTCCGTGGATCTTGGGAGGTGATTTCAATGCGATCGTTCGGAAGGAGGAGAGATGGGGGGGGTCGAGTACTGTGCTCGGCGTGAGTTCCTTATTTCGCAATTTTATTACTTCAGCGAATCTGATTGAAATGGATTACAAGGGGGAAGAATTTACTTGGTCTAGGGGTGATCTCTTTCAGCGCATTGATCGTTGTTTGGCGAATATGGCTTGGTTTGAGGAGTTTCCGGTATCTTTGGTTATTCATCTGGATCGTGTGGGGAGCGATCATTGCCCTTTACTTGTGCTTCCGGGCGGGGCTCGTAGTGAGGGGAATTCGTGCCCTTTCCGGTTTTTGGCAGCTTGGCAAGAACATCCGACTTTCAGGCCTCTTTTGGAATCTGTTTGGGAACCTCATGGACATATAGGCGATAATATTCATAGATTCCAGACTGTGGTTAAACAATGGAATGAGGAGGATTTTGGGCACATCGGGCGCAAGAAAAAACGTGTTTTAGCACGTATCAGAGGAGTTGATCAAGCTCTAAGGCGTTATGATTCAGATTACTTGATTGATTTGAGGTATAAACTGCGCGAGGAACTTGACGTTATCCTGGAAGAGGAAGAATCTTTGTGGTACCAAAAGTCACGAAGTCAGTGGATTCTATCGGGAGACAGAAATACCCGATTCTTTCATGCTTCGACCATGGCGCGTCGTCGCGCGAACGCTATTGTGGCCCTCAAGCTCAGTAATGGGAGATGGAGTTCTGATCAGGAAGTTCTGCGTCGGCATGCGATTGACTTTTATAGTAAACTTTTTACAGCTGATACAGGGTGTAGCGGACAGTATTCGGTTAGGGGTCTCTTTCCGCCTATGCCGGATCATATGCGGCATGCTATGGCAGCACCGTTGGAGGATGATGAGGTTAGGGTGGCTTTATTTGATATGGGGCCGTGGAAAGCACCAAGTGTGGATGGTTTACCGGCGGGCTTTTATCAGAAGAATTGGGATATAGTGGGACCGAGTGTTTGCAAGTGTTTTCGCCGGGTGTTTAGTGGTGAGCCGATTCCTGCTTCTCTTAATAAAACTCTTATGGTGTTGATCCCCAAAGTTGCTACGCCAGAATCGATGAGTCAGTTTAGACTGATTAGCCTATGCACGGTTATGTATAAGATTATAACGAAGGTTGTGGTAAACCGGTTGAAACCTTTCCTCTCAAGTTGGGTGTCGGAAAGCCAAACTAGTTTTGTGCCTGGCCGTGCTATTTCGGATAATATTATCATCGCTCAAGAAATAGTGCACTCAATGAAACGCAAGGTAGGGAAACGAGGGTGGATGGCTTTAAAGATAGATCTGGAGAAGGCGTATGACAGATTAGAGTGGAGCTTCATTGATGACACGCTACAGGATATCGGTATTCCTGTGGGTATCCGGCGTATTATCCTTGAGTGTGTATCTAGTGCCTCGACGCAGATTGTGTGGAACGGTTCCGTTACGGAGGAGTTTACGCCTACGAGGGGAATTCGACAAGGGGATCCTATCTCTCCTTATCTGTTCGTGTTGTGTATGGAACGCCTAAGCCAGGCAATTAGTCTGCGAGTGGGTTCTGGGATGTGGAAAGGGTTTTGTACCGCCAAGAATAGCCCAGTAATTTCTCACCTGATGTTTGCGGACGACATGGTCTTATTTGCGGAGGCATCGGCAAAGCAACTTGATGTGATTCGGGAAGTGCTTATTGACTTTTGTAGATATTCAGGGTTGAAGGTTAGTGTCCAGAAATCTAATATATTTTTTAGCAAGAATGTTCATGCTGATATGCGGAGAGATTTGAGTGCTGTGGTTGGTTTTTCGGAAGTGTCGGACCTTGGGCGTTATCTCGGAGTGCCTATTCTCCATAATCGGGTTACTCGATCAACATATGCATATTTGGTGCAAAAAGTACGTGATCGTTTAACAGGATGGAAAGCGCGATATCTTTCCTTTGCGGGACGTGTAACGCTTGCTAAAGCAGTCTTGTCTACTCTTCCTTACTATGCTATGCAAACAACGAAGCTACCGGTGAGTATATGTGAGGAAATTGAGCGGTTGATTCGGGATTTTGTGTGGGGTCATTGTGAGGATAGGAAACGCGTGCATCTGATAAGTTGGAATGAGTTGTGTAAGCCGTTACCTTTTGGAGGCTTGGGCTTTAAGCGGTTATGTACTCAAAATGATGCTTTTCTTATGAAAATTGCGTTTAATTTGGTAGCTAAGCATACGCAACTTTGGGTCCGGTTCCTCCGAGCGAAGTATAAGTGTTATAATCTTGTCCCGGATACATTGGCTAGGCGTGGCGCATCCCATTTATGGCGGGGTATGACAGTGATTTGGCCGAATGTTCGTGATGGTCTTATGTGGAAGGTTGGTAACGGTGAGTGTATTGATTTTTGGCGAGATCGATGGCTCAGGGATGCTGGTCCGTTGGCGGAGGTAGCTACTATTCCACCCGATCAGCAGCAATGCTTTGTGCCATTGGTGCACATGACCACGGCAGGGGAGCAGTGGGATTTTGAGCGACTTGCGTGCATGGTACCGGGGGATATCGTCGATGCCATTGCGGCTGTTAAACCTCCTTCTGCGGTGGACGTCGTCGATGAGGTTGGTTGGCGGTGGAGTACTTCGCAGAATTTTTCGGTTAAATCTTCTTATGATATGCTTTGTGTGGATAGTTTGGGTGATGAATGTAATATTTGGAAATATCTGAAATGCTTCATGGGGCCACAAAGGATTCGTTTGTTTTTATGGCTTGTGTGGAAAGGTCGGGTGCTAACCAATAGCGAACGGGTTAGGCGTCACCTTGCGGATACGGCGATTTGTTTGGCATGCGGACATGGACTGGAGAATCTTGATCACTTGTTTCGTAGCTGCCCTGTTGTGAAGGACCTTTGGTTGCGGTTGGTTCCTTCGGCTAACCGAGGGTGGTTCTTTTCTTCTTCGATTGAGCAATGGATTATTGGTAATTTGAAACCAGGCATGATTGTCAGCAGTGGCGTGGAGAACTGGGGGCTGCTGTTTGGTAGTCTGGTATGGCTTATTTGGTTGGCTCGTAACAAGCTGGTCTTTAACGGGATATGGCCAGATGTCGAGGAATTATTGGCAAAAGGGCGGCGCATGGTAAGTGAAGCGGAAAGAGCTTGGGCAAGGCAGCTCCCCGTGCAGCGCGATAGCAGTAACACTGCTGTGCGGAGTGCCGCTGCGGCTCGTCAAAGGTGGCGCGCTCCACCCGATGGATGGTGCAAAATCAACACCGATGGTGCGTATAATCGGAACACTGGACGTGCGTCTTGTGGCGGGGTTTTGCGTGATAACTTAGGGCGATGGATTGGTGGTTTTATGAAGATGATAGGGCGATGTAACGCTCTTGAGGCGGAGCTTTGGGCGATACATGAAGGGTTGGTGTGTGCGCTCAAGTATAATGTGGGGAGAGTGATCGTAGAGTCGGATTGTGTTGAGGCGCTTAAGTTGATTCGGCGAGAAGAGATTCGTGTTGGCCCTCGTTCCTTGGTAGGTGCGATTCACCGCTTATTGGGAAGGGTGTCCGCGTATGAGTTACGGCATGTATCGCGGGATGCTAATTGTGTAGCCGATGCCCTCGCTAAGTTGGGTCCATGGGATGGGTATGGTGTGAATTTCTTTGATAGTCCACCGGATGCGGTGTTTGTTATGTTACATGAGGATCTAGCTTGTCCTACGATCTAGTTTGTTATGTTATGTGCCGGGGCGTTCCCGCTTTTCTGTAATGCTTTGGTTGGTACTCTTTTCCTCCATTTAGGTTAGGGAGGTTTTTAATGAGGCCAACCATGGCATCCCTTATTAATCAAAAAAAAATTTAATTAAAAAATATCAAAATATTTTTAAAATTATAATTCATAATATTGTAATAGTGTATCCTTCTTTCTATATTTTAAATAATTTTAAAAAATAACTAAAGTAATATAATTAAATATTCAAATTTACATTTAATAAGATTCACATAATAAATTTTCACCACTTCAATTAAATCATTATCAAATAAATTTAAAAATATATATTATTTTTTTATCATAATAGAATTTTATTATGAGAAAAATATCAAAAAACTCTCACAACTCCTACGGCCTCATTAAAAACCTCCCTAATCCTAATGGAGGAAAAGAGTGCCCCAATGGAGAAGGGGATACATAATTAGCAATACAAGATCTCTTAGCATCATGGAGGTTGTACGCGTAAAAACATTAGTCATGAAGGTGAACCTGCTAGATAGCCTACACCTCGCAGCCTGGGGGAAACAAGTACTACTGCTTTATCCAATACCTGCTTTGGCCAGTGCATCAGCTGCAGCGTTGATGAACCTTGGAATGTATCAGAAAATATAACCATTTAGTGTTCTGGCACGGCTAATCTCAAGAACCTGGGACTTGAAAACTGTCGGACAAAGGACGGGGTTAGCAATCCAATCTATGAGTAGTTTACTATCGGATTCGACAATGAGTCTAGCAAATATGCTTTCTGGGCGTTCAAGGAAAATTTGGAGACCTCTTCTCAAAGCTTCCAACTCCGCTAGTACAGGAGGGCCAAGGCCACAAGGCTCGGAGAAGGTGGATAGGATAGTTCCTGCATGGTTACGAATGAGACCCCCTATGCCACCCTTAATGCAGCTGTTTGCCATCGCACCGTCTATGTTAAGTTTTAGGAAACCTTGAGGTGGAGGGTGTCAAGATTCTTTTGCTGGGGAGGAGGCCATTTCCAGCGTAGTAAAGTTTGTAACAGATGGATCACACACAATATCATCTAATGAAACAGCAGCCAAAGGATTTCCCGTTTTGAACCAAAGTGCAACTCGATATTTGGTAATGAAAAGCAAACTACCGAAGTCTAATTTACCTTTGTTGAAGATCGGTTCGTTCCTTGTCAGCCAAATGGACCATAGGATAGCACTGGGAATAATGTGCCACATTTCCACCTTAGCAAATTTGGGTTTCGCGTAATACCAATACGAGATAACAACAGCCGCGTCGTTGGGAAGGATCAGGTTCATGGTCCAATATGAGGCAAATGACATCTACAATCTCCGCTCTACTTTACACGTAACCAAAAGATGTGTCGTTGTCTCCGGATAATCCTTGCAGAGGGGACATGAGAGATCACCGAGAGTATTCATACCACACTTTAACAACTCTAACTTGACTGGAATTCTGTTATGCACCACTTGCCACATAAAGAAATCCACCTTTGGTGGAGCCAAACCCCGCCAAACTAGTTTATTCCACATAGTTGCTGAACTTTTGTTAGGAATAAAGGTATTATAGCAAGCCTTTGTCGAGAATGAGCCATCACCAGCACCATGCCACATTAGACAGTCGAACTCTATCGAATTTGAGCTAAAATTCTTCAGAAAGGCCATTAGAGAATCCCATTGAGTCTTCTCCCAATCAAAAACATGACGCCGTAGAGGTATATTCCAACTCCAACCTGATGCGAGTTTGGTACCAAATTCAGCCACCTTCCCAGCTTTGTTCTGAGATAAAGCAAAAATTCGGGGGAAGCTAACCATCAAGGGTTCATTCCCAATCCAAGTATCCGACCAGAATAGTATAGCCCGGCCATCGCCCACCTGCGGAATCAAATTGTCCCTAAAGCAAGTTCCCAGTACATCATTCCTGTAAAAAGATTTAGTGATCCCTTTCCAAATACAAGATGACATAGGAGAGTTCGAATTAGGTGGTAACAATGATAAAGGATCTAGATTATATTTAGCGCACAAAATCCTCTTTCACAAGCTATCTCGCTCAACCGAAAATTTCCAGATCCACATACATAGGAGGGCTCGATTCTGAAAGATAATGTCCTGAATTCCAAGACCACCGAGAGAAATTGGGCAGCAAATCGTATCCCATTTCAACCAATGAATTTTCCTTTGAGTACATGAACCACCCCAAAGGAAGTTTGCCATAAGGCGATTCAACTTGTTTACTACCGATGAAGGCATAGCAAATAAGGATAAGTAATAAGTTGGGAGAGATAGTAGTACCGATTTTATCATTGTAACGCGACCACTGAAAGATAAATTTGAAGCTTTCCAACTAGCCAGTGCATCATGAAACTTCTTCATAATTGGATCCCAAAGGCTAACTGTATTTCGTTTAGAACCTAGAGGTAGACCCAAATAATCTGATGGGAAATGTCCCACCGAGCATCTGATTTTCGCTGCCCAATCCGTAATTTTCTGATCCTCGACATTGATTCCAAAAAGCCGACATTTGCTCAAATTTAGTTGCAGTCCCGAGGCAATTTCAAAAAGTCTAAGGACTCTCTTTATATTCCTTATATCGCCCAGCGTAGCAGTACTAAATATGATGAGGTCGTCTGCAAATTGCAGATGGAAAATGGTTAGAGACTTCTCCGCCCGACCAATACGGAAGTCGTTGAATAGTCCTGATTGTACTGCTTTATTAAGCATCGAGTGAATAGCTTCTCCCACTATATTAAAGAGTAGTGGAGATAGGGAGCATCCCTGTCGAAGGCCTCGTGACAAGGAGAAACTGGGAGTAGGGGAACCATTAACTAACACTGAAATTGTAGCCGAAGAAATGCATTTAGAGATCCATTCTATCCAACACTCACCAAACCCCATTTCTTTCAAAATCCAGAGAAGAAAACCCCAATCAACTGTATCATAAGCTCGTTTGAAGTCAACTTTGAAAACAACTCCCTGCAAACCATTCTTTTGTATGTAGTCGATAGCTTCGTTTGCAATGAATGAGCAATCAGTGATTTGTCGGCCTGGGATGAATGCAAATTGTTCTTCGCTAATGATCGAGTCCACACAAAGACGGAGAAGTCTAGATAGAACTCTGGACAGAATCTTGTATAGACCTCCAATGAGGCTAATTGGCCTATAATCCTCAATTGAGGCAGCTCCTATCTTTTTGGGGATAAGGGTGATGAATGAATGATTCACACCAATTCTCCAATCACTGCCTTTGGAAAAGTCATCAAAGAATTTTACCAGTGCCGGTTTTAAGTATTGCCAATATTTCTTGAAAAATTCCATTGTGAAGCCGTCAGGCCCCGGAGCACGTTCGTTATTCGAGGATGAAATCGCATCCCAAATTTCTTCACCAGTGAAATCTTTTTCCAGCTCCATTCTTTGTTCATCGGATACCCTTTTAAAGCCAAGGTTAAGATCTTCCACATTTAGAGCAGTTCTGGTGTTATAAGCCTTGCTGTAGAAGTAAAAAATGTTCTCCCGAAGTTTGTTTGGATCAGAAATCAGAATGCCATTGACATCAAGCTCATGAATTAAATTCTTTTTTCTTCGAAGAGATGCAATTGAGTGGAAGAAGCGCGTGTTTCTATCGCCTTCGCGAAACCATTTGATTCGAGAATTTTGAATCCAGATTCGTTCTTCTTTAAGGAGCAACTCCCATAAATTCTTCTTTAAAGATGTAAGCATTCGAAAAGTATTCGAATTGTAGACCCCTACCTGAATATTTTTTTCTATTTCCGAAATGCGGTCCTCCAAGGCCTTCATCGCATCTCGAATAGGAGGGCAATGCTCCTTAGTCCAGCTTTTAATTGAGAGTTTAGCACCTTTCAACAAACCACATATGCCAATTCTTGGGTTGAGTTCTTCCATGTTGCTAATAACCACTTTGATCATATCTGAGAATCCTTCTTCGTCTACGAGAAAATTAAAAAGCTTGAACGGTTTAAGGCCCCAATCTATAGCCAACTCCTCAAGCATAATAGAATTATGGTCGGAGACTGATTTCAATAGCACTGATTGCCTCAACGATTGGAATGCCATAAGGAATTTTTGGTTAATCAAAAAACGATCGAGTCTTACAAAGGTCGATGGAGTTCTATTATTCGACCAGGTAAATTCGCCACCATTCAGAGGTAAATTAATAAGGTTCGCCTCTTGGATAAACATCCTAAAAGCTTCGGCTGCTGTAAGATTGAATGATTTCCCCATTTTTTCCTCCTTGCAAGTAATGGCATTAAAGTCCCCTGCGAGACACCATGGATGATGATGAGACCGTATGAAGCCTAGTAATTCCTCATAAAAAGCTAATTTCTCGGACTCATTTGAAAGGTCGTAGACGTTAATAAAACTGCAAAAGAGCTTGTTATATTTCAAGGTACCCACAGCCGCAATGAAGTGTTGGAATACAAATTGGTTCGAGACTGTCAAACCTCTAGAATCCCAAAAACTTAGAAGTCCACTTGCAGATCCAACGGATGGAGAAAGGACATGCTCAAAATCATTGACACACCTCAATTTTCGCAGTAACGATCGATTAAGAGATTCTTTCTTTGTTTCATGCAGAAAAGTTAAAATAGGTTTCTTGCTCTGTAGTGTTACTCTAATCGCTATAGATTTCTCCGCCTTTCCCAAGCCTCGTATATTCCAAGATAATATCGAAAAATTCATAAAGATTTATATATGCCCTGTGATTGATCTTCCCTTTGTGTAGATCAGATCCTCTTTTCCAGTTCAACAACCTTTTCAATTAAGGTTTTTTTTTGCCTCCCGAAAAGGATATCCCTAGCATGTTACTGACACCTCATACTGCTAAAGCTTCTTATATGTATCTTAAGTGGGTTGAATTGATAGATGTTTCTTCTGGCACTGGCAGCATTGAATGTATTGGGTTAGAATTCTCCAGAGTTTCACGTATTCTTTTCATCAAAGATTTCCGATGATTGGCATCTAGCAAACCACCCACAATGTTCCGAGGCATAGTAATTTGAATCTGCTCGCATTGCATCTCCATTTGATTCTGCTATAATCTTTCTGTTTGAGTCGACTTGGAAAGCGGAGAGTTGATCTCTGAACCAGAGAATTTCCCATTTAAATCTTGAATCGTTTCTAGAACGAAGCTATGACAAGAGAGGACAATTTCCGGGTCGATAGAATCTTTGATGATAATTTCCATTAGGTTGTTGTAAGATTAGCCCAGAGACTCCATATTATCAGCCCATGCTCTAGGATAGTAATCGCAGCCCAAAGAGGGGCCTGTTATTCGACCAAGATTCCCTCCCAAACGTACGTGTTCCACATTTTTTGTCTGCTTTACTAGAGTAGCCAATGAGGCAACTGAAATCGAGGTACCTTCTGACTCCCGTACATTCCCAAGTACTTGGTTTTCGGGTTCCCCATTATTAGGAGCCTCGTGTTCTGCTCCCAAAGGAGACTGAAACGACGGAGAGCTCCTCTCTTCACCAACCTTTGGACTCCCAAACACCGGAGAAGACATCACCTCCAGTGACGTTCTTTCTACTGGAAAGAATTTGTCCTTGACCGCATCTGTCTGTAAATCCAGTACTGGTTCTGATGGAGTTGTCAAATCCTACCGATCTTCAGCATCTTGAAAAGTTCTACCAGTATTATCTTGTTCCGGCCAAACATCTGCAAACGGAACGTCTTCATTCCCGGACTCCATGAATTCATTCTCCGGAAATGTTTCATTCATCTTGATTCCAATAAGATACTTTATACAATTAATTTGCAGAGATATAGAACTGGGGATGTCAAATTGGCTAGGAGTTCTCAGAAGGAGTTTTGCTTTGAATAAATCCAACTTGTGTAACGTCTGCTCATGAATTTTAATAAGTACTCCCCATCTCTTAGCCAGTTCTGTGAAGAAGCCTTCATACCAACATTGAATCGGCACACCCAACAACGAGACAACACAAAAACCCCAAGGGATTCCGTCAATGGTAACATCGAAATCAAGGTATTCGAACCAGAAGGATAGTTCCTCCTTCTTTATCTCCCATGCATTATCTTTCTCCACTAGTGAATTAAAGGTAATCACACAGAAGTTGTCTTGGACACCACATTTAGCCAAGCGAACCTTCAAACCATCGCTAGCCAGAGCTTTTTGAACAAACTCTCTATCGAATGAAGATTTGATTATGCATATCATATAATTCTTGATCCATTGATTTTCCGACACTGGTATTGCAATATCCAGCAAACTGCCTTTCTTTCTTGCATCTGGTTTGGTATTGTTGTCGTTAGTTCTGCCTTCCGATGAATTTCTCTTCTTTGAGGATCCATTCAATAGCACCTCTTTAAAAGATCGCTTGTCTCTCCAGGCTGGTTTGAAACTTCTTTGATTTTTTTCCGCCTTGCCTTTTCCTCCTGATCTACTCCCACCACTGCTTGGCCCATATTCGTCGTTCTTCCGCTGCTGGGCATTTAGGGTCTTCCGGGGTTCGGGGAATTTGGCTTTGGAAACTGCCACTTTCCTCCCATCAATGAGAGAGTTGTGAGTCTTCTCAATCGCTCTAATCATATCCTTCTCGTTTCCCATATGTATTAAGGCAAACGTGCAAAAGCGATATTTAGGTTTGTTGTTCACCATTGGGATAAAAATCTTTTGAACCGACCCGTAATGCTCAAACAGTTCCTTTAAAGCTACCCTCGACACTCTCCTGCTTAGATTGTCTATGAAGATAACCCATCTGTTGACGTCGACGTTTGATCGGCTCTTCTCCTGGTTCACAGCCTTTTCGCTCTCCTGGTTCGCAACCTTTTCGCTCTCCATCGGGATCATTAAACTTGATTCATACCATAGAAATGCATAATTTTTGAAAAATGTATATTATTATAAAATAGTACTGATTTATATGTGACAAAATCCAAACCAAATTTGCTAACAATATCGTTGTTTTCGGCAACCACCTAGCTATTGGTTGTCGATCGTTGGTGTTTATTATTTTTTTTTTGTTTTTTTTTTCTTTTTTCGAATAAGAATCTCTGTCTTTATGGCATGCATTTTCTGTCCTTGTGACACACATTTTCTTCTGTCGTTGTAACATGTTTTCTTTGTTTTGTAGTTTTGTTTCATCTATTCTTGTGGCATGATTCAGCATACCCTAGCGGTCGATCGTTGCTCGCATAGAGCTTTTAATCGCCGCTAGTTCCTGATTATGATTTTTTTGGTGGTCACAGAATTGTTAGATCCCCACTCAGTTGATGGTTGTTTGTCGATGTAATCAGTCCTGGGTAGTAGAATAGTCTGTCTGATAGTTTGGATCGCTCACCACTCATTTTCATCAGTTATGAATCCCGATTGAATAGAGACAAGGAGATTCGGGAAGCTTTTGAATTTTGATGGTATGCTTATCTCCATAGAAGTTTTTCCCTTTTCTTTGTTTTTGGGTTGTAAGAAATTTGAGTAGATTAGTCCCATTATTTTCCTTCCTAGATGTATTATGAATCCCGGTTGAATAGAGAGAGAGAGGATCCATTTACACAGTAACGTTTTTTTGGACCGTTGGATGAGTGAAACGAATGGATAAGATTAACAGTAAATATATAAAGATTATCACTTGGAAAAAGTAGAGTAAGGAGTTAATCTGAGTCATCCATTCCCCCATCTAACGATCCAGAAAACGTGTAAAACTTAAAGAGTTTTACATTGTGTAAGTTGATCCTAACTCATATATATATATATATATATATATGACCATTGGATTAGTGGAATGAATAGATGAGATTAAACACTGTTATTTTTTCTCCTTAAAAATCTCTAATATGTATATAATTATTTTTTATATGAAAATAATTTCAATATGAACTTAACTAGTGATTTCAGTGAGAAAAAAGGATGATGTTCATCCTATGAGATCTGAATTCAAGCATTTTTATAGAGGTAAACCGCCTGAATCTGTCATAATTATTTTAGTCTGCCGTTTTTACCTCCTGTGTTCAGTGTCTCCTCATTTTGGTATCAACAAAATTAATAATAATTTGTAAAAGATACATTACTTGAATACAGTAATGTGTAGTTTGGATAAAACGATACATTGTTCATGTAAAGATGCATAGCTTGAATGAAAAGTGGCATGGTTCGGTGAAAAATGGATGTATTGGTGAAATGATACAATTATCGGTGAAAAGTACATGGTCTATCTTTCACCAATAGTTGCTATCATTTATAAAGTTACTATTTGTAACTTAAAAAAAATCAAAGAATAAGACTTTTCATCCAAAAGTATCTCAATTGAATTGCATCATTTTGGTGATCTATAACTAACAACTCCATGGCCAATTTCATTATATTCATTCCAACACATTGTGTACATTTTTTTTTGACAAGAATAAGAGATTTGAGAATTATCCGGTGGTAAAATTCAACAATTACAGAGTTCGTAAGGCTTCGTTGCCCCCTAAATTTAAATATTTTTAAATGATCCCTCAATAAATAATGTTGAGTTTTACCACCGGATAAAGAAGGAGTGTTCATGTTTTATTCTAAATCAATCAATTTCATTTAAAACAACATTACAATTCAAAGGAATGATATGTTTTTTTCTGCATTTTTCAAAAGGTTGGAATCAAAATCCCAACTGTGGAATTTATTGAATGAAGCTTTTCTATTTATGGAAAAAGAGTATCAAGTTTCACACGTTGAAATATTTGTGTTTGTGTTTCCGGATGTGTTGTATTATTGGATACATTGTTTTTCGATAATGTTTCTGTGTTTTTCAGACATTCAGTTTCAGTTCATGAACCAAAATTCAAGCACGCGGGGTTTACTTTTTGCTTACACGGATTTACAACGTGGGAAATTTGGGCATTTCTCAATGTGACCACGTGACTACTAACATCATGGAAACGTTGAATGTATTTGTTGGCAAGTCAACCATTCCACTACTACTTTTTGCTCCCTTGGATCCATGAATCAACTACATTTCATCACGTGAAATGAATCTACTAAATGAACACACATATTCTAATTTTTGTACCACTCACGCGCTTGTTAAATATTTCAAACATTAGGTTTTTTAATGTTTTATGTGATATTCTTTTATTTAAAAATTTAAATAATATATTATCGTATGCGTTTTAATTGTTCGAGCTGCAATTAGGTTGATTGAGTTAGTTTAAGAAATTCGTATTATTTAAGTACGAATGTCTTAAACTAAGTTAGACTCCACAGATATAACCATATTTTTTCTGAAGAAAAAAAATGATATTATTTTAATTATTTGTACTTACCATTTTTTTCTTATAAATTATACATAACCAAGATAGAATTATCAATCGAAAGTCAAGTTGCTACATGAGAGATGTCTGTCAATTTACAATATGCAACCAACCAATTATTGGACTTAAACCTACTTTTCAATTGATTTTTTTTATTTTTACTTATAATTTATTTCTTATTATTTTATATTTTTTATCGGCAAAGTAGTACGATATTAATAAAAGACATCATAGATATTGAAATACATGATCATGAGTCTCGTTAAAAAGCTCAGGAAAAAAAATATCCACAATCATAGTGCAAAAGAAGAAAACAGAACACCAAAAAATAAACACAACTCTTCGAAAATGGCTCGAATACAAAGCAACACACCTATCTACTATGGTCTATGCAAACCGAAAACAATAAACAAAATAACCCCTCCATTGAGCCATAAATGCGAAGTAAAGCCATCCTTAGCAACAACCCGCGCATTGAGAGCCGACCCTAAGTCAGGTAGAACCGGTCAATCGCTTAGGGCCCTATTTTTCTTAATTTTTATTACTTAAAAATTATAACAGAAAAGATCTTAAAATTTAATTATAATATTAAATAGACGCTCTCATTTTGGGCCATAAATAATAAGTAAACCAAATAATAATTTGGTTATAATATTAGATAGAGGCCCCATCTTCTTTTTTTAAATTTTATTACTTAAATAGTTATATTTTAATTTTTTCTAATAGTTAGTATTAGGGGTCCAAATTTTTAGGGTAAACTACACTGGTAGTCACCGAACTTTTAGGGCGCTTTCAATAAGGTCACCGAACTTTTAAAACTTTCATTACAGTCACCCAACTTTTAATTCGCTTTCAATAAGGTCACTACCGTCAACCACTGTTAAAAAAGCTGACATGGCATGTTAAATTTAAGGGTAAAATACACTATTAGTCACTGAACTTTTAAAAGGCTTTCAATATGGTCACCGAACTTTTAAAACTTTCATTACTATCACTCAACTTTTAATTCGCTTTCATTACCGTTAAAAAAGCTAATGTGACACGTTAAGTTTAAAAATAAACGTTTTCCCACCATATTTTCTCTCCCCTCTTATTTTCTTCCATCCAAACATGTCTTTTTCTTCCATATGAATCAAATTGTAATTTTTTTGTGAAGGTCGTTACTTCTCTAGTAACACATCAAGGAAAATATTAATGTATCTAGACATGCATGCGACATGTGTGAGAACAAGAAAAATATTGGGAGACATCCGATGATGGAATGATAAAGAAATAACTAAAATTTTGCTCATAAAAATTCTCTTTATGTTTCAAGCCCGACATTTACTGAGTCATGCACTGGATAATGAGGAGTTCAAACGAAAATATAATGTATCTAAAAGATAGACATGTTTGGATGGAAGAAAATAAGACATGGAGATAAAATAGGGTGAGAAAAAGTTTATTTTTAAACTTAACGTGTCACATCAACTTTTTTAACGGTAATGCAAGCGAATTAAAAGTTGAGTGATGGTAATGAAAGTTTTAAAATTCTGGTGACCATATTGAAAGCCTCTTAAAAGTTTAGTGACTAATAGTGCATTTCACCCTTAAATTTAACATGCCATGTTAGCTTTTTTAACAGTGGTTGACGACAGTGACCTTATTGAAAGCGAATTAAAAGTTGGGTGACTGTAATGAAAGTTTTAAAAGCTTGGTGACCTTATTGAAAGCGCACTAAAAGTTCGGTGACTACCAGTGTAGTTTACCCATTTTTTTAACATTTGTTTAAAAAAAATTCAAAATTTGTTATTAGAGGCTCAATTTTTTTCTCAATATTTGTTATTATGGGCCTACTCTTAATTTTTTTAATATTTATTATTAGGGGTCCAATTTCTTTAACACTTGTTCAAATTTTTTCAATATTTGTTATTAGAGGCTCAATTTTTTTTCTCAATATTTGTTATCATGGGCTTACTCTTATTTTTTTTTCAATATGTGTTATTTGGGGTCCTATTTTTTTAATACTTGTTACTAGAGGCTCAATTTTCTCAATATTTGTTATTAAAAGACCAATTTTTTCAATACATGTTATTTGATGGCCAATTTGTTCTTAGGGATCTACTCTTGAAATTCAATTTTTTTAATACTTGTTATTTAGGCTCCATTTTTTTCAATACTTGTTATTTAAAGTATAATTTTTTCAATGCTTGTTATTATAGACTCGTTTTTTCCCAACATTTATTATTAGAGACATACTCTTAAAATTAAAAAAAATTAATATTTGTTTAAGACCTTAAATTTTATTTTTTAAATATTTATTATTAGAGACCTACTATTAAAAATTAATTTTTTTCTTTCAAAATTTATTGTTAGGAACTTAATTTTTCGGTTCGTCCTAAAATCTCTAAAATCTCAAGATTGGCTCTGCGCGCATCCAAACTACACCGAATAATCCAAGACCCAAAGCTCGGCTCCCACGTTGCTCCACCACTCAACTCCCATGCGAATAGAAATTACTATTATTAAAATACAGACCACTGTCGATACTCAATGTAGAACTAAACCCCCACATCATGACAAGACAAAGCCTCCACAATTCTTTATCTGAATAACATCAGATCATGGCCCTCAACAGACTCATCAACTCTAACAAGATACTTTTATAGCTAAATTTACAATAAAAATAAAATTTACTCGTTTTAAATTATTTCATATGTGTTTATTAAACTATAATGTATTAATAAAAAACATTGTTTTAATTTTAATGAACATTAGGTCCCAGTTTATATATGTGTTTATCATTTACTGACTTCCTTTTTCACATTTATTTTCAATAAAAATAATTAATTGTTTTAAATTCAATTACAAAGAATTTGTTCATGACAAATTCCGCTGGCAGCAGGGGAGACTAATAACCGAAACAGGGGAAGTAAAACAGAGGAAAATTTCCTCTTGATGTTCATGACAAATTGGTAGAATTGAGGAAAAATTAAGTAAATGGTACATAAAGTACAAATCCCATGTCCAAGTTGCTTTGATTATGAAAAAAGGAAAATCAAATTGAGGTATTCGAAGGCTAAGAATCGGGTAGATACAAGAATAAGAGTAAGTGGTCTTTCCTTTGCATACATATTTTCGAGTTCAGTTATTAAATAATCAAATAGTGATCGTGTTATTTGTGTTTCGAATATATGTTTCAAAATTTTAATAAAAAATATGATCAAGGCGTTTAAAGAAGATAGCTAAGTGATGGCGATGATGATAGAAAGCTTACGATGCAGTTCGATTTTAAATTCGAACTATATTATGATTTGCTTATAAGTCAATGATCTATATTATGCTTCTATATGACACTTTATGTTAAGTTCCCACAAGTACATGTAAATCGATTGATTGTATAGGAATTACACAAATATTGGATGTAATTGACAGGTTGCTTTTAAGATGTGAATATAATTCGAATGAAGATGTTACGTTGAGCTTACAATTTCATGATAATTGATGTACGTTTTTATTGTTGTTATAAGGTTAGTATGTTTACAGCTAAAACCCTGATATAAGTGAAAGAAGTTTTTAAAAATACAAATTATTCATAAGGCTAAATTACAAGGTCTTTCCTCTGATGTTATTAAATCATTCAATTTCTTATCTTAAGTAGAATCCTCAATAAGTTTGCTATCTCAAAAGTCTTGTACAGTCAGGTCACTTGAAAGTTTTTCACCAACAGATAATATGAATAGATGGATTGAGGGAATACTAGAGGCAGTTGTACCCCTAAAAATCTTAATTTCTCATATATTTTAATTTTTTTTCTATTTTATAATAATAATAATCTAGTTTTACTACTGAAATTTTTTCAAATTCTCATAATTTTATTAAATTTGCACCCTATACATAAAATTATGTCTCCGTCCCCGATCATGTTCTTGTCTTCATCTTCCACATGCTCGGTTCTTTCTGCTTCTAATGATTGATCTTTGCCATCCACCCCAGATTTCGAGTCCCCATGCTCTTTGTACACCATTTTCTCCCCCATTTCCATCACTAACAATGTAAATGAACTAAGCTTGAACGAACAAGACTATGTTCATGTTTGTTTGTTTATTTTTAAAAGTGTTCATGTTTGGATCGTGTTCGTTTAAATTTTTAATATTGTGTTCATGTTCATTTATTTATTTTTGAAGGTGTTCATGTTCACGAACATGTCCGTTTAAGTGTTCATGAATGTGTTCGTTTATATGTTCAGAAATGTTAACTAAATTAACTATAAATAAATAAGACAAAAGCAACAAAATAAAACATACATTTCAACATGAACTTATATAACATATTTAGCAACAATAAAAAAGTAGTATTTAGATTAATAGAAATCCTCTATCCTTTTTCAGTGCTCCTATTTATGCCTTTGTACTAAAAAATTAGGTTTAGAGTTTAGGGTTAAGGCTTAAGGTTAAGTTTAAGATTAGGATTAAAGTTTAGGAAATTTAGGATATGATATTTTTTATGATTTAGGGTTTAAAGTTTAAGATTTAGAATTTAGGATTATGGTTTAGAATTTAATTTTTTTAATGTTGGAGGATAGAAAGTGGCACTGGAAAAGGGACAAGGAATTTTTGTCCGTATTTAGATACATCTACAAGCATTTTTGTAGAACTAATGTTTTGATATAATAATTGAAAAATATTTTGGACAAAGTTAAAAAGAATTCAAAACCTTTTCTAAAGTCCAAATAACTTGAAACAATGTTTATGAGATATCTTAAAAGGTTTTTATGTGTTTATCAAGTCAAAACTAACAAAATCATCAAGGCGTTTCGAAACGCCTATAGGTGTTTCAATACGGGGCTTCACAGTGGCAAAATATTTCGAAACATGTTTCAAAACGGGCTTGATCTGGGTGAAATTTTTGCATAGCGTTTCGTTATGGGCACTACCGTTTCGATACGCCTATGTAGCATTGACCACAACGGTCATAAACCCTCAACGGCTATTTTCTAACTACCTTTTAAATGTAGATCGTTTCGATACGCTGATAAGCGTTTCGATACGGCCAAGGGCGTTTCGATACGAGTGCTGCATCAGACTGCAACGACTCTTTTTATTACAAGAGTGTTTCGAAACGAGTTCGAGTGTTTCGAAACGAGGAGCTACAGAACTGCATTTATGATGGGAAATTAAGTCTCTAACACCTCCAATTCAACCCCAACGGCTAGTAACGACTACAAACTCAAAGAGGAGTATAAAAAGGACCTCCAAGCATCTAGTAATGGTTAATGCTTCAATTGTAATACAACATATGATCAAGAAATTGTCTTAGTGCTTAATTGTCATTTCCTTGTATAGACAAACACTAGTGAGCCAAAATTGTTATATTTGCTCAAGTGTTTTAGGATTGTGTGAGAGCTTTATTGTGCAAACAAATACCTATTAGATGGATTTGAGTTTGCGTATTTTTATCTCTTGTAAAGAGGGTTTGATCAAGGCTTTGGGTAGAAAGCTTGGCCGATTTGTAAGAGTTTCCTCTTAAGCCTAGAAAAGGGGACGAATCAATAGTGAGTTGATTGGAAATCCTTAGTGGGAAGCTAAGGTAGTGGATGTAGACCTTGGTTAAAAGGTTGAACCACTATAAATCATCATGTCCTTATAAATTTCAGCTTCCACACATCTTACACCCAAAATTCCACTTCTCCACCACTTGGCGAGCAAGAACGATTGAAGGAATCGAGCACCGAAAAACCCAACAATTGGTATCAAAGCTTGGCTCAATTGAAGATGATTAACATTCTATTGAGAAGATCCGGCAAGCTCGATCATCATTTCAAACAACCGGCTCAATGGCGCAATCCATCGATAAACCGCCCTTTTTCGACGGAACACACTATGCCCATTGGAAGACAAGGATGAAGTTCTTCATAAAGTCAAAGAACTACAAGCTTTGGGACATAGTAGAAGATGGTTCGTTCGTGCCTCAACAAAGCAAGGTGGATTGGAGTGCCGAAGATCGCAAGAAGATGGAGCTTAATTGTAAAGCCTTGCACATCCTATTTTGTGCATTTGGCCCTAACATCTATGAGAAGATGTCTTCTTGTGAGAGTGCCAAGGAAGTTTGGAACAAGCTCAAAGTTACATACGAGGGGACAAACGAAGTAAATGAGACCAAGATCGGGCTCCTTAACCTAGCGTATGAAAACTTCAAGATGGATCCAGAAGAGGACATTGGGAAGATGTTTGATAGATTCTCCACCATCACCAATAGACTTAAAGGTTATGGAGAAGCCATCCCGGAAGAGAAACTTGTCCGAAAGCTCATCTACTCCCTTTCCGAGTCATGAGACTAAAAAAGAACCACCATCATCGAAGCTAAGAATCTCAAGACTTTGAAGCTCGATGAACTCATGGGGTCACTTCTCACTCATCAAATTATGAAGAAAAACAAAAAAGAGGAGAAGAAGAGGGAAGAAATTAGAGCTATGAGGGAGAAGAAGCTCAAAGGGTTTGGCATCAACACAAATGTCATTGCTCTCAAATCCTCCACCTGCCATCATGTAGATTCAAGTGAAGAGGAGGATGGTGAATAAGAGATAGTTCATCTCTTCAAGAAGTGTGCCCCTTACATGAAGAAAGCCTTGAAAGAGTTTGAACCAGAATCCATGAAAAAGAAGAGGGCAAGCACTTCAAGCCATAAGAAGAAGGCATATGTGGCTACTTGGAGTGAAGAAGACTCCACCGACGATGAACAAGTCAACCTTTGCCTTATGGCCATCGAAGAAGATTCAAAGGTAATCTCTAATTCATCTACTTCATGTTCATACTCTTTTGATGAATTACAAGACGCCTATGATGATTTGGTTTTAGAGTTTAAAAATCACATCTTGAAAAACAATAAAATGATTTCAAAGTTGAAAATTCAAAATGATTTAATTTCTAAAACCAAACTTGAACTTGAAGCAAAACTCGAAGAGTTTGAACAAAAATGTTTTGATTTACAAAATTTACTTCATAAAGTTCAAGAAAAAATGATTTGATTTCCAAAGAGCTTGAAAAGAAAAATAATTTTGGAAAATCAAACTTTTATGTAAGACAATCTAGTGCCCATAGATTTGTAAATGGTAAAGTTTTTAGAAGTATTTGGGTCCCAAAAAGACTAAATACTTCAACTAAAAAAGATGAAATTGAAAAATGGATTCCTAAGGGGACTAAGTTTTGTGCTACTAACGTCTATGGATCCAAAGTAATAGCAATTTGGATACCAAAAATTACTTGATTGTCTTATGATAGGTGTGATGGAGAGTGACCAACAAGTCAAACATTGAGGGGGAGCTCCATGCACAAAAAGAAAGACACTTGAAGAAGGAAGGCTTCACATTCTCCCTTATGTTCAAGTGTGGTAAAAATCTAGTTGATTTATTTGTTTAATTTGATTTATTTTTTATTTCAACTAGATTATGACATATGTTGGACTAACATTTTGATGATGCTTTGAGTAAGGGGAAGCCATTTTAAAATCAAAATTCTAAATTTTTGTCATCTCTTTAAACCTCCAAAGTTATTTTGAACTTAATGTCTTTTGAATTCTTTTTGATATAACAAAAAGGGGAGAAATGGTTTGAAAAATTGAATTTTCAAATTAATAAGGGGAGCTTTAATTGATTTCAAATTTTTCATCTCTTATTCACATTTTTAAACTTAAAGGGGAGAATCCCAAACAAATTTTCAAGTTAGTTTTATTATATAAAAAATGGGAGATTGTAGAACTAATGTTTTGATATAATAATTGAAAAATGTTTTGGAGAAAGTTAAAAAGAACTCAAAACCTTTTCTAAAGTTCAAATAACTTGAAACTACGTTTATGGGACATCTTAAAAGGTTTTTATGTGTTTACAAAGTTAAAACTAACAAAACCATCTAGGCGTTTCGAAACGCCTATAGGTGTTTCGATACGGGGCTTCACAATGGTAAAACGTTTCGAAACGGGCTTGATCTGGGTGAGATTTTTGCATAGCGTTTCGATACGGGCACTGCCGTTTCGATACACCTATGTGGCATTGACCACAATGGTCATAAACCCCAACGTCTATTTCCCAACTACCTTTTAAATGCAGATCGTTTTGATACGGTGATAAGCGTTTCGATACGGCCAAGGGCGTTTCGATACGAGTGTCACATCAGACTGCAACGACTCTTTCTACTCCAAGAGTGTTTCGAAACGGGTTCGAGTGTTTCGAAACGGGGAGCTGTAGAACTGCATTTATGGTGGGAAATTAAGTCTCCAACGGCTCCAATTCAACCCCAACGGCTAGTAACGGCTACAAACTCAAAGAGGAGTATAAAAGGGACCTCCAAGCATCTAGTAATGGTTAATGCTTCAATTGTAATATAACATATGATCAAGAAATTGTCTTAGTGCTTAGTTGTCATTTCCTTGTATAGACAAACACTAGTGAGCCAAAATTGTTAGATTTGCTCAAATGTTTTAGGATTGGGTGAGAGCTTTATTGTGCAAACAAATACCTATTAGAGGGATTTGAGTTTGTGCATTTTTTATCTCTTGTAAAGAGGGTTTGATCAAGGCTTTGGGTAGAAAGCTTGATCGGTTTGTAAGGGTTTCCTCCTAAGCCTAGAAAAAGGGACGAATCAATAGTGGATTGATTGGAAATCCTTAGTGGGAAGCTAAGGTAGTGGATGTAGACCTTTGTTAAAAGGTTGAACCACTATAAATCATCTTGTCCTTATCAATTTTAGCTTCCACACCTCTTACACCCAAAATTCCACTTCTCCACCACTTGACGAGCAAGAACGATTGAAGGAATCGAGCACCGAAAAACCCAACAATTTTCATCCTATAAATGATCCTATAAATAAGCCTATAAACGAGTTTATAAACGAACTTATAAACGAGCTTGTTCGTGAGCATAAACGAACCGAACAAACTCTATTTGTGTTCGTTCGTTTATTAAGCGAACATAAAAATTTTGTTCATACTCATTTATTTAGCTTAAAAAACGAACATAAACGAATAATACATTGAATGCTTTATTCATTTACAGCCATATCCATGACCATGACCACCATCATTTAAGTGCAACGGAAAAACATATTCCCGAGTCATATAAAACATAAAATTCCAGTAACAAATTGAATAAAGTTGAAACATTTCCAACGTAAAACCCAGTTGAGCCAAAAGCTTACCTATAGAACTGATAAATTTGATAGGAGACTCGAATCGATTTATTTAATCCAAAACTCGATATCAATTTACACATGATGACCTAAACTTGATCCAAAACTCGAAATAAACTGAACTGAATCAAAATCTACCCAAATTTTAGTCGAGCCGAAATAGATCCGAATCGATTTTCAACCAAACTGATTTTACCCAAACCAAAGGCAACTCGAAACAAAAAGAAAATATTAAAAAAATAAAGAAAGATGATATATGAACTACCACACAACTTACCAAAAAGTCAAATATACTGACTCTATGAAGCCATATATATGAGTGCAAAAAATTGTCCCGACATAAAAACCTGACTGAAACTGACCAATCACCTATTGATCCGACCCGAAATCAACCGAGCTGAAAATACCCGACTTAATATTAGCTGACCCAAAAGTCAACCGAACGGATATGGCACGACCGGCCCGATAAGTAACTCGAATCATTATAGACCAGAACCAAAACCCAGTAAATCTTGACCCGAACCTAAACTGAATATAATCAGACCCAAACGGAACCCGACCTAGACTACTTGTTTGCCACCTCTACTTACCCAAGCAAAATATAACAAATTGTAATGCTACCAAACAGGCGAATATCGAATAACAATCTTCTATTTTTTTGGTCTCTCTATTCATACCTCATAGTAAAATAATAGGTTTATGATTTATGGTTAATGTTTAGAGTTAGAGTCTAAGGAATTGATGGTAAAATGTATTTTTAAAATTTAGAATTAGAACTTAAAATTTTATTATTTATTGTTGGGACATATAAAATACAAATTTTTTGTTCGTGTTATTAAAAAAATTGTTCGCAAATATCGGCTAAAAACAGAGGAAAGATAATAAGATATCAGGGCAGTTTAAAACAAAGGAAAATGGTGATTTTGGGCTTACCAACTGACCATTTATTGGTTTTCTGAGCTTTGATTTCATGGGTTTCTTCTCCGGTTCGTGTTCTTATGAGCCTATATTATTTATCCGACGACGAGCCCAATTGGGCGAGTGATTAATCTTTTAGGGTTTTTTTTTTTCAATTAGGATAGCTAAAAACTTTTCTTTCTTTTATTTCTCTCTTTACTTTTTCTCCCTGGGCTGTCATTTTTCTATATTATGTGTTACATATCTAAATTATGTTATTTTATTTGTTAATTTAATTTTTTCATAAAAATAATAGATGTTTTTGCTTGTTTATATAATATATTTTTTCTATTTTTTAGCACGTCTTTTTTTTTTCTGAGTTAGATTTGTCACCGTCTTTCAAATAATATTTATTTGATTATTTTGTTGATCTACTCTCATTTTAATGTGTTCACAATTTCCTAAAATAAGTTGCATTTGAGATGTGATAATGTCAGATTATCAATATATCAATTTTATTATACTAATTTTTTACATTAATGCCCAGTGGCGGATCCAGAAATTTTTTTAGGGTGGGACATATATATTAATATTATAATTTTTTAAAATAAAAATACTGATAATATTTTAATTATAATAAGAAGTCTTACAAAAAAACATAACTAAAAATATTTTTTTACAATTCTTCCCGCTTAGGCCTTATTTTTTGGAGAAATTATATAATGGGTTATTTCATCCACGTCATTTATGGGACCAACTAATAAAAATCATACATCTCATTATTTTTACCATATTATCTTTTTACTAAGTGAATGTTCACTCATATTTATTGTAAATCAAATTTAAAACAATTTTTACCAATGAAGATTCACTTGGTAAAAAGATGACATGAAAAAAAAATATGAATAGTTTTTATTGATTGGTCTCATATATGACGTGACAGGAATGACCCATAATGTAATTTCTTCATTTTTTAATATCGTTGTATGATCTTTTCATTGTTAAATTTAATTGATAATTACATAACTACCATGTTGAATTTAATTGAAAATTATAATTACCATGTTAAATTTAATTAATAATTACAATTGCTTTATTAAATTTAATTAATAATTAAAATCTAAATTTGTAATCAATTAGAATTTAATTGGACCATTCCGACTCTGGAAACCAACTATACCAGATATGAAGGGCTAATTGGAACCATTTTTGACATGTTTGTTTGTTGTCATGTTTTACTATATTATATAGTAATTTGGACCAAATCAGGAGAATTAAGAATTTACAAGGCTCTACTGCTAAAAAAAACTCTTCAAATGAGGACCTAATTGAAAAGCTTCAAAAGCGGCATGGCCACGCGTATAATTTACCCCAAAATAAGGAAAAAGCGTGGATCTATGATTGGTACGGGTCGGGTCAGATGGTTATTCGGGTAAGTATTTAACTAAAATTCTAGCCTAAATTTCATTTTAGACCATTTTATTTTTTAGCCTCATTCTTTACTTTCAAGATCCTTTGGGATTCAGACCATGGCTGAATGACATTAGTCATGACGGCCACCATTCGTTAGCACCGCCTATTGTTGGCGACGGTCGAAAAAACTCAAAAGAAATATATTTTTATATTTTTTTCGTGTTTCAATCAAATTCGATGTCGTTTTTAAAAAAAAATAATTAAAATTGCATAAATCTAAATTTAAAAACAACGGACGTTACAATTTTACCGTCTGATCAAGGTGCCTCGAATATCCTTGTCCACTCGCCGTCGCGAGTTGCTCGCCGTACATATTCACAGTCGAAGTTGTTGTTCGTCAAAAAAATTATAATATAGTTTTTACTGCTAATTTCTCCATTTTATCGGAGAACAAGCGGCAATCTTCTGGTAGGAACTCCTCAAATGTAAAGAATTTAGAGTCTGCTCTGAAGGGCATTGAAAGCCTACATTTTAGCAACGATGAAAGGCCACACTATTAGCCTAGAACCACAGCCTGCCCGAAACTCATGCTGCCAACAAATTTTACGATGGCATACTTTCGCATTCACTCAGAGTGGGAGCTGTGTATTGTGTTTTTTTTAATAAATAAAATATGAGATGAAAAACAGAAGCTTAAGACGAGGGAGGATGAAGTTGGGAATTATATATAGTTTTAAATGTCTTTGCTACCTCCTTTTTCAGTAAAATGTTGTTTGTTTATATCATGTAACAGATTATAAAATTAAAAAGCAGGCTATCTGTAGCCTTTTTATATCAATTTTGTATCTCTTTATTTATTTATTATTTTTTGAACTAATAGGTTAATTACTGTCGATGAAGACATGATGTTAGAGGAGTTGAAGGAAAAGAAAAAGAAAATGTGATTTAATGTTGTTTCAGTAGAAGATGAAGATGATGTGAGGCAATGGAAAACGATTTTAATTTTTGATGTTTATTTACATATACTATATTATAGGAATTATATCACAATGTAGCATTTGGAGTGGTGGTAAGCTATCACCATTCCTTTCTAAGAGACGCAGGTTCAACTCCCCCCACTTGCATTTGTGGTTTTTTCCATTTTCTTCCTTTAATTAGGTGGTGACACGTGTCATTACTTAATTAAATAATTAATTAATTTTATTAAATTAAAATTATGACTAAATTAAAAGAATGTATAAGTAGTAAGGACCAAATGTGTAATTATACCCTTATTTTTTTAACTAACACGTCACCCTGCTGTTAACCTTTAACGGCTGGTGGTCAAATTGCACCCAATTTAATAATATGATGGTTTAATTGCTTCGAAAAAAAAGTAAAGTGGTCAAATCACGATCTTTGCAATAGTATGGTGGTCATTTATGTAGTTTACCCTAATATTAATCATTTAAAAGAATTTGTCGTTCTTTCGAACCGTAGCCATAGCTCAGTACTCTATATATCAACTTTTTAAATTAATATTAGGGTTCGGCACTCACCCTGCATTTATACGACAAAGGCCTAAATTAGCTTTTTCTAATTTCTAAAATACTTTTGAAATACGTATATGTACCGGTAATATAGCGTAGTCAGAGGACCTGCTTTTTCTCAACAGTAGACACGAGGCACTGCCTACACGCATTTTGACCAGCCTCTTTTCTCTCTTCTCGGACAATTTTTCAGCCCTCCATGCTATAAATATTTACCTATACTTCAAACAATGCTTTAGGATCACTGCACCATTCTCCATTCATAATCAATAACTTCTTTCTTCTTTTTTATCCCACAACCAAAGGTACTTTAATCTTCACTTTCTGCTTTGTTTAGGATCATAAGTGAAACCCTTCTCATTGTTTCCTGTTGATGCAGTATGAGCGATGAAACTCGTGGACCGCCCCGTCTAAACGAGAGGATCCTCTCGTCTATGTCAAAGAGATCAGTTGCTGCACATCCTTGGCATGATCTTGAGAGTGGTATCTATCCAATGTCTGAATAATCAGATTCCATGTTTTTATATCATTCTCCGAGTGAATCACATGTTTTAAAAACATTGTCTGCTGCAGGATCTGAAGCTCCAACCGTTGTCAACTGTGTATGCCTCAACTTCTTCAATTATTTATATTGTCTGAATGAATAATCAGACTGGGGATTTTTTTGGTCAACTGTACAGGTTGTTGAGATATCAAAAGGTAGTAAGGTCAAATATGAACTTGACAAAAAGACCGGAATGATTATGGTATGAAAAAACTTTCCTTGAGCTACTTTAGAATATAGAGAAGAGGAATACCTAAAATAGGCAAAGGCTTTTCCCGTCCTGATGAGTTTCTTACTGTTTAAATGAATCTCACAGGTTGATCGGATTCTGTATTCCTCAGTAGTCTATCCTCACAACTATGGTTTCATCCCTCGCACGCTATGCGAAGACAATGATCCCATGGATTGTCTGGTGATTATGCAGGTGAAAATAGTCCTACAACTTTATAGTTGCATCCTTGAGCAGCATGTTAACATTGATCTTCAAGTTCTGAGGTTATGTCATTTGTTCGAATAGGAGCCAGTTCTTCCGGGATGTTTTCTTCGAGCCAGAGCCCTTGGTCTTATGCCCATGATCGACCAGGTATTTCATTGAAGTTTACATTACTGGACATTTTTTATACTTCTTCCCTTCAGTTGGTGTGAAAACTGCTTCATTATTCTGTCACTCAGGGGGAGAAAGATGATAAGATCATTGCAGTTTGTGTTGATGATCCAGAGTACAAACATTTCACTGATATCAAACAACTTCCCCCTCACCGCCTTACTGAGATCCGCCGTTTCTTCGAAGACTGTATGCTTTTCAATCTCAAATCATGAACTCATTGCATCACAACATTAAAATCTGCTTCCTAATGTGAGGGAATACTGATTTCTTAACATTGCACAGACAAGAAAAATGAGAACAAGGAGGTTGCTGTCAACGATATTTTACCTGCAAACACTGCTATTGAAGCCATCCAGCATTCAATGTATGCCTAAAGCTGATGGACATTTCCCTTTTGTTTAACTTAAACTTTTCTCTATAGTTATTAGTAAGTGTTGCTCTTTCGGTTCTATATCTGACATAGGGCGTTATTCTGATATGATGCAGGGATCTTTACAACGAGTACATCTTAGAAACATTGAAGCAGGACAAATGATCTAGTATCACATCTTTTTGATACGATTTCATTTACTCTTTTTTTTTATATATTCTACATATTTCTCATATTATTCGATTGATTAACATTTTGAAATCGCTCTTATTTCTATTTTGTAGTTTCAAATGCATCATACTAAATAAAAGCATATCATCATTACTATCGTTATTATAATTACTTTTATTGCTTGTTGGATTGAACTCTCATGTGAAATGAAATGACAAAAGGAATGTATAAGTTAACGACAGCTAGTAATATCAAATATTAATGATAAAAGGAATGTATAAGTTTACTAGAGCTAGTAATATCAAATACTCTTACACATTTTCTGCTGTTTAGGACTCTTCCTTTGGAGTCAAAGGAGTTTTCAACCCATATTTGGAGAAGACCCCTGTTAGCTGAGCCTTTTCCTTAATCTTTAGCCTGAAAAAAATGATAACATAACTTATAATTTTAAACCATATTGGAGAAAAACTATTTACTAATGAGTTTTTAGTAATGCAGACAAATACCTCTTTGAAGATCCTGGAATATCTAGCTTTTGAACCTTTTGCTCTTTCGGAAATTTTTGTTGGTTTCTTTTAGTAACTACCTTTTTCTTAATAGACCTCACTCTTTCTAGCTTCTGATCTTTTTGCTCTTTTGGATCTCTTTGCTGTCTTCCTCTTGCAAGTAGCTTTTTCTCAAGAGCCCGAATTCGTTCCAGCCGAGATGAATCATCTTCACGTTTAGACGTCATTTCCATTATAGCAGCATCTTTTGCCTCTACTAAACTAATAGCATTAATATTGTTTCTACCTTTTCCTATTTCCACTTCATCAAACTCATCATCCAGCTCATCAAATTCATCAGATACAAGCTCGTCATCCTGATCATCAAATTCATCCGATACAAGCTCTTCATCCTGATCATCAAATTCATCCAATACAAGCACATCATCCTGATCATCAAATTCATCATATACAAGCTCATCATCTTGATCATCAAATTCATCCGATACAAGCTCATCATCCTGATCTTTGACTTCATCTGATAAACTTTCCAATGATAAATCTGAGGAAGAGTCATTCGTATTGAAAATAGCATTTGAACTGTCTACGAAGCGAAAACTTGCCACTACAGGTGTGATGGATTCATTGTCACTCAATTCACGAGCAGGATTCATCATCTCACATTTTATTTGCTTCTGGATCCTACCAAACGTGAGCTTATGTCCAGAGAAATTTTGCACAAACCTACCATACGAAAGATATCATTTCAGTTGAAGGATCATATTACAATGCTAACTCTCTAAAAACAAGAATGATAAGCCGCCTGAAGTCAATTAGAACAAGATGCAATATTGCATTACCGGTGAATATGCCAGTTCTTAATCTTATTGCATGAGTTTTATATAATGCAGTAGCTTCTGTTACACAAAACTCTGAACTACCAATGATTTAAGTTTGCAATATAGAACACCATACCTGATTGCATCCACTTCGCGCTTAAAATCAACATAGGCAAAACCTTTGCAGACAGGATCTTTAGTCTTCTTATTCCCAGAAACAGCCGGAGATATATTAAGTAATCCAGAAACCCCATCGAAAGCAGCTTTCAAATCCCTGTGAATGTTCTTTTTCCTAGGAAGATTGCCCACTCTCACACGAATTCCAACCGGGACACTTTCAACTACTGCAAAGCAAATAAAATGGGCCATAAACCAGTTAAACAGCATGGAGGCGTCCATAAACCAGTTTCAGCTATAGTTGAATATCTTAAGGAAATAAATAGATTTAGACAGAGGCTAGATAATATAAATATTCAATTATGTAATGCTTGGGGTATGTTTAGAAATAGGCTGATCATTGCAGATATTGTAGTTTGAAGCAAATTGGATTTATATAAAAAAAAAATCAGAAACCCTTTCAATAAAATTGCTAATAAAGTTGAAAAGGCCCAACCTTTTTTGTTTTTGTGATCATCTTTCTTAGAACCAGGCTTGACAGGATTGTTTTTAAGATTATTGACATTAACAGTTTGTGCTTCTCTGCTTTGCTCTATATCTTCGAGCAGCTTGTCTTCAATGGAAGTATCGTATACTTTCCCTTCACCGAACCCACGAGGCTTGTTCTCAAGCCACTTCTTCATTTTTTCAAGCGGAACAAACATGCCCTCTTCTCCGTCTTCTCCGTCGTCGTTATCGGCATCGTCGATTTCATCATCGAAATCAATGGACTCGTCGACCTCCTCCTCCTCGTCCATTTCGAATAGGGTAGTGTCGACTTTTCTTCCTTTGTTAAAAGCAGAAGTCCGCAATCTATTAGAATCCATTACATTAGGGAAAACGGAAAGAGAAGGGAAATGGGTGGATTGAGAAATTGGAAGCAAGGAAGAAGAGAGAAAGAAAGTGGCGGCGTTCTTCTGGTTACGAGGGCGGAAGCTGCTGCTGCTGGCGGTGCTGCCGCCAATGCCAAAGTGAAGAGGACGGAAGAGAATCGCCGAATTAGACAATGAAGACATTCCCATCGTCTTCATCTTCCGCACTTTCACTAATCTATCTACTTGCTCTCCCTCGAATTCAAGTTGTGCTTTCTTTCGGAGCTTATCCTTTTACTAGAATTGTAATTATTTATAGGTTAAATTCTGTAGAAGGTCCCTATACAATGCATCTTTTGTATATTTAACCTCCGCAATTGATTGTTCTGACATTACGGTTCTAACTAATTTTTGATTTTGTCTACTTCCTTGGGCTTAAATGAAAATTAAGTGCCCAAAGTATATCTTTTTTTAAAATTTAAGTGTTTAAAGTATTCTTTTGTGATAATAGGTGTTAAAAATATCGAACGCTATAATTTTAGGTGCTCGACCGTCAGTAGCCGTTTAAAAAATTGTTACCCAATTCGTTATATATATTTTTGATTTTAATTCTTGTACGCTATAATTTTAAATAATGATGATGGGATGAATTTAATTATTTAAAATATATATAACGAATTCAAACATTATTTAAAATATATATCATAATTTATGCATCTTCGGGAGTCATATGAGAGTCATCTTTTTTTTTGTGTAATGTCGAAGAGCTTTATCCATCCAACGCCAGTGGCAGTTGTAACTTGCTACAACGTATAATATAAAATAATACTTACATAAAAGTAACACATTAAAAATTGATCAATAATTAAAAAAAATAATACATCGTCATTAGTTATATGAGCAAAACTCTTCGACCCGGCGGTGTGAGTAAACTTTTGTTGCTGTCTACTAGCAACTCCAATGCGCTCTCGATCCTACAATTAAAATTTGCATTACGTATAAAACCAATATTATAATGCTAGTATTATTTTTTTAAAGTGCATCGATTATACTTTTCCTTTCGTTGAACTCCAAAACTTTACTGCATCTTCTCATTGATATCGAAAAATTTCTTGTGGGACATTTTGCAGCTTTTCTTGAAGGCTAAGATTATTTTTGAAATATGTCTTTTCAGAAAACTCTTATTATCTCTCCATTTATTTCCTAATGCATGCTTCACATAATCGTCTGAGACCTCTAAAGAAAATTTATTCTACAAATTACACCATCAAAGTAAATATCAATATTACTATTGAACTGTAATAGATTATCTATTACAATGACATTATTACTTTAACAAGATCCAGAGCCTGGTTTTTGTTATTATTCGACATCCAACTCCATGACTCATAATTGATCGGCAAAATTGAAGCATTGCATGCAACAATGCCTAAGTAACTATCCAGAACACCTGTTTTTGCCCCAATGGGTTGGCCAACTTTGTTTCTTGAAACTTTCACGCGATCCCCAACATAAAAATTGTATAATTCATTCAACACCGTGCGCCCTACAGTCTTGTGCCTTCGACCATTTCCAACTATATAAAAAATAATTTAATAATATTTTTAAAACGAAGTCAATAATAACAAACAACTAGCTTTCAAATAAAGTGTTAAACATTATCTTTAATTTCTACATTTTCAACTGTTTTCGGAACTTGTGAAGATATGAACATTAGATCATGCTACCAATAATACCATTTCACTTAACCAAAGATCAAAATAAAAAAAAACATAAAAATAAAATATCAAATCTGTAACGTATTCCACCACAATGTCCTCTACAATGGCCACGATCTCTGAAAGTGTCTGAACTCACAGTAATTGCAGGTCATAATTATGATCACATCCATGAAATAATCATATTTCTAGAATATTATACAATCACTAATACTCACTTTTGTTATATCACAATGTCCTATACAATGGCCACGGTCTTTGGAAGTGTCTGAACTCACAATAATTGCAGGTCATAATTATGATCATATCCATGAAATAATCATATTTTTAGAATATTATACAATCACTAGTACTCACTTTTGTTACATCGCAATGTCCTCTACAATGGCCACGGTCTCTGGAAGTGTCTAAACTCACAGTAATTGCAGGTCATAATTATGATCATGTCCATGAAATAATACAATCACTAGTACTCACTTTTGTTACATCACTTTTCCGACTCTTCATTCTTTTTGAATAATTCTTGTCTAACATCTATGCTAGAAAAATATTTGTTGATTGATAGAATAGAGTAATATAACAAGCAGGACAAAAATTATTCTTCATAATTTAGGTTGTAAATACGCACTTAAAGCTTCCAGCCGTCTCAAAACAATCACTAGCCCAAGAAAACATCAGTAATTATAGAATGAAAAGTTAATAAAACCAGACAAAAGACGCCAAGGGTGGACGGTGTTGGCTTACTTGTTGGTGTGACCGAGCGGCCTGAGGGACGATCGACGGTGAGGCAAACGACTTAGAGTGAAAGTGATGAGCAGCAGAACGAGAAGGTAGCAGAAAAATTTAGGGATTTTTGCACATTAATCTGGGGATATGAAAATTTTGAGATTATGAGCTAAAACAGTGAGTTTTACCTTTTACCTATTGCCGCATTTTTAATAACAAACACCACTAACTCTGAATTTCTTATGACATTTTCTATAAATCGCCACTAACACGATACCTATTGCGGTATTTTTGTAACAAATGTCGCTACTACCAAACTTATTGCGGCCTTTTTTTAAAAAAATGTCACAAATTATTTTTCTACAGCGATATTTTTCATTAAAACGCCATGAAATTGGCCATTTTGTGACGATTGTATCCTAAAAGTCGGTAAAAATAAAAAGTGTAGGTATTTAATTATGCTATTTTAGGGGCTATATTTAATGTGTTATTTTAATATTTGAGCATATGAGGCATTGTGTTATGGCTAGGCTAGTTGAACACACAAAAAATTAATTAACTAGAAAGATGAGTTGTGCCCTAGAATTGAAAAAAAAAACACTTGAAGTACATAAAATTAGTAGTATTTTTTGTCATGTTATTTGAAATGGAGCTAAAGGGTATGAGGTCATGTGTCATGTGTCATGGAGACACATTTGTAATTGATATCAAGGGCTGAAAATACACATGCAATATGTGTCATACTATACATAGAAAAAAATTGGAAGACTATGTACTCGATTTATACAAAAAGTATGTATATAGTGAGTTATACAGTGCTTCTATACCCATTATGCCTAATAAAAAAATTTGGACAAACATTAAAATGGGCTCCCTTGATCTACTATTGAAGAAAAGATTACTCAGAAGAACAACATATAAAAGAAAAATAGAAGAAAGAGAAGTACGTAATAGAAACAAGTTTATGAAGCGAGGAGCAAAGAGGGGCTGCAACCTTCTTGTCCTGCTACAACATCTTCTCAACATTCCACAACTGTCTCTGAGCCTCCATAAGCAATGATTCAAAAATTGACCATAAAGAGACTTCTCCTTAAACTCACCATTTAGAGACCTTAAAAGCTTAATGATATTTTTTTTGTTATATTTGTTAGAATTCAAATTTTATTTGAATTCTTAATTCGGCAATGATGGTGTAAAATCATCTTGAAACTTATCAAGAGTTGGCATCAATAAATGAATCATGATGAATCATCAAATTAGAGTATGAACATGGCAAGCTTGACAAAATCCTTAGCAATTAAGCTATTGATAATGACCTATGGACAAATCAAGAAGATGATGTGGCAGCAACACAATGAAACCTTGGTGGAACAAAATACTTAGCAACTAAGCAAGTCTAATGGCGGCAAGCAAATTGAACTCTCCTTAGGCGGTTTATGATACTATAAATATGGGTAATATGTAGTTGTACGTATTGTAATTGTGAGCCAAAAAAAGAGAGTTAAAGCTTTGCAAAGCTTTGTGTAAAACTAGGAGAAGCTAGTGTTCGTGTTGTACTCGTATTTTGTTCGTATTAATAATATCGTGAGTTATAAAGTTTATTGAATGCCCACCTAACGCTTCCAACAAGTGGTATCAGAGCTTGGTTCGAGTTTAAGCCACGAGAAGATGAAGAACATGATCCAATCTCAAATCCCGAGATTGACGAAGACGAACTATGGCAACTGGAGTATTCGAATGAAAGCATTACTCGGTTCACAAGAATGTTGGGATATTGTTGTAAAAGGATACGTTGAGCCGGAAAATGAAGAGCAGAGGCGGCTCTGACCAATGAACAGAAAAGAGCACTAAGGGATGCTCGTAAAAGAGACCAAAGGGCGTTGTATTTTATTTTTCAAGCGGTAGATGAATCTACCTTTGAAAAAAATTGCAGAAGCGACAAATGCAAAGGAAGCTTGAGAAACTCTGCAAAAATCACTCCAAGGAGTTGAGAATGCAAAAAAGGTACGTCTCCAATCACTCAGAGTCGAGTTTGAAATGCTTAAAATGAAAAACACGGAAAGCATAGATGACTATGTTAACCGTGTGAAAGCCGTTGCAAATGAAATAAAAAGAAATGGTTAATCGCTTGACGAAGTTAGAGTGATGGAAAAAAATTTACGGTCGTTGACACGAAAATTCGACTACGTGGTTGTCACAATAGAAGAATCAAAAGATTTTTCCCAGATAACGCTCGATGAGCTTGTGGGATCACTTCAAGCCCATGAGCACAAGATGAAGCAAAATGAAGATTTTGAAAATTTAGAGCAAGCTTTGCAAATCAAGATGAACGTCAATGAAGGAGAAGCTAGCAATAGCTACACAAGAGGTCAAGGAAATCGTGGTGGTTATCGTGGACGCGGTGGTCGATCGTATGACATAGCTCAAACAAGTGAAAATTTTCAGACGTCAAGTCGTGGACAAGGTTTCAAAGGTCGAGGCCGAGGCAGATATCAACAAAGAAATAAATCTCAGGTACAATGTTATAGCTGCAACAAATATGGCCACTATAGTTACGAGTGTCGATTAGCTCCTAAACAAGAAGAAAGAAATAATGTAGCAGCAACAAAAGAAGAAAATGTTGAAAAATCTCATGTATTCCTTACTTACAAAAGAAATGGAGAGTTTAAGAAAAATATTTGGTACCTTGACAATTGTGCTAGCAATCATATGTGTGGCCGAAAAGAGCTGTTCGTGAAGTTAGATGAAACAATTCATGGCCGAGTAACATTTGGAGATGACTCGCACGCAGAAGTCAAAGGCAAGGGTGAAGTCATGATTACTAAAAAAATGGTGAAAAGAAGTACATCTCAGATGTTTATTATGTACCGGCTTTGAAAAGCAACACCATCAGCCTTGGTCAACTTCTAGAAAAATGATATGAGGTGTTGATGAAAAATCGCTCACTTTCCATCACAAATAAAGATGGAGAATTGATAGCCCGAGTTGATATGACTCGAAATCGTCTTTTTACTATTGACATTGAGTCAGGAGAAGTCAAATGCATGAAGACTGCAATCAAAGATGATTCATGGTTGTGGCATTTACGATATGGGCATCTTGGATTTTCGGGCTTGAAGCTATTATCAAAAGCAAATATAGTGATGGGACTACCAGAGATCAATCCTCCAGAACAACTGTGTGAAGCCTGCATCAAAGGAAAACAACATAGACAAAGCTTTGAAGTTGGCAAATCCTGGCGAGCCCAAAGACAATTGGAGATTGTGCACACAGATATCGCTGGTCCTTTTGACATCCCATCACTTGGTGGAAATAGGTATTACCTAACCTTTATTGATGATTATAGCAGAAAGTGTTGGGTTTATGTTCTTAAACAAAAGACGGAAGCACTAGAAAAGTTCAAAGAATTTAAAGCAATGATGGAGAAGCAAAGCAGTCAATACTTAAAGATACTTAGATCTGATAGAGGAGGCGAGTATACCGTAAAATTATTTGAAGACTTCTGCAAAGAGCATGGCATCATCCATCAGCTAACAATTAGATACACGCCTCAACAAAATAGAGTTGCTGAAAGAAAGAACCGCACAATCCTTGATATGGCAAGGAGCATGATAAAAGGGAAGCACTTACCAAGAAATTTTTGGGCCGAAGCTGTTCGTTGTGCAGTCTACCTGTTAAACCGATGTCCAACTAAAAGTGTTAAGTATATGACACCAAATGAAGCGTGGAGCGGTAAAAAACCAAGAGTTGGACACCTAAATTTTTTTGGCTGCATAGCATACTCCCATGTTCCTGAACAAATCAGAAAGAAGCTCGATGATAGATGAGAAAAGTGTATCTTCATCGGTTATGATGAAAGAAGCAAAGCCTACAAACTATATAATCCTCTCACAAAGAAGATAATCATTTCAAGAGATGTTGAGTTCGATGAAGCAGATCACTGGAAATGGAGTAAAGAAGAAAAGAAAGTTGAAGGACTATTTTTTAATGAAGATAAAGATGATGATGATTTCATCAACCAAGAAGAACAAGGTGATGATCAAAGTCATCAACAAAATCCAATTGACCCATCTTCGTCAAGCAGCAGCAGCTGTAATACTAGTACAGAAAATTCTAAAATACAACCAACTGAAGTTCGAAGGTATACAAGAGAAAAAAGAATGCCAGAAAGGTACAACGATTATGAATTACAAAATATTTCACTTTTCTGCTCACTTGTAAACAGTGATCCAATAACATATGAAGAAGCAATTAAAGATGATAAGTGGAAGAATGCTATGGATGAAGAAATTGCATCAATAAATAGAAATGATACATGGGAGCTAACAAATCGACCTGAAGGTCACAACCAAATTGGAGTCAAGTGGGTGTACAAAACGAAGACCAACAAGGAAGGAGAAGTGGAAAAATACAATGCGAGACTAGTTGCGAAAGGCTACAAACAAAGACAAGGAATAGAATATGATGAAGTATTTGCTCTAGTGGCAAGGATCGAAATTATTAGACTTCTCACAGCAATTGTAGCACAAAACAAATGGAAGATTTATCAGATGGATGTGAAGTCAGCATTTTTTAATGGCTACCTAGAAGAAGAAGTTTATATCGAACAACCACCTGGATACACTAAAAAGGGCATGAAGACAAAGTCTATCGATTGAAGAAAGCCTTGTACGGATTAAAGCAAGCTCCAAGAGCGTGGAACACGAGAATAGATGAATACTTCCAAAGAAATGGGATCATGAAAAGTCTGTACGAACATGCCTTATATACAAAGAAAAATGGAGATGGTGATATCATGATCGTGTGCTTATATGTGGATGGCATGATTTTCACAGGAAACAATCCAAGTATGTTTATTGATTTCAAGAAAGCCATGATTAAAGAATTTGAAATGACAGATATAGGAGAAATGTCATACTTCCTTGGAGTCGAAGTAAAACAAATAAAAGATGGAATATTTATATCACAAAAGAAGTACGCAGAGCAAATTTTAAGCAAATTTAGAATGGAAGGTTGTAAGCCAGTAGCCACGCCAGCAGAACCAGGCATGAAATTGAGTGTTGATTCAACAAGAGAGCTGGTGAATCCAACGTTCTTTAAAAGCATCGTTGGAAGTTTAAGGTATCTGACTATCACACGGCCAGACATAACATATGATGTGGGACTGATAAGCAGATTCATGGAGAAGCCGAAACAAGATCATTTGATTGCAGCAAAGAGAATTTTAAGATATGTTAAAGGCACAACAGATCATGGTCTATTTTACACACATTCACAAGATTTAAAGTTGGTTGGTTATTCTGATAGTGATTACGGGGAAGACTTGGATGATCGAAAAAGTACTTCCGGGTACCTATTACATATTGGCTCTGAAGCATTTTCATGTTCCTCAAAGAAGCAACAAACGGTGGCTCTTTCAACATGTGAAGCAGAATATATAGCCGCAGCAGCGTGCACTTGCCAAGCATTGTGGTTAAAAAATATCTTGAACGAGCTAAACTTGGAACAAGAAGAACCGACTACAATTTATATTGACAACAAGTCTACAATATCTCTTGCTAAGAATCCCGTCTCTCACAACCGAAGCAAGCACATCGATACAAAGTATCACTTTATACAAGAGCAAGTGAAGAGCAAAAACGTAAAATTAATCTACTGCAGAACTGAAGATCAACTTGCAAACATTTTTACGAAGCCGTTGAAAACTGAAATATTTTATAGATTAAAAGATAAGCTCGGAATGAAGGTCTCGGCATAATATTGAGAAAAGAAGGACTTGGCATGAAAAATCAAGTTTGAGGGGGAGTGTTAGAATTCAAACTTGATTTGAATTCTTAATTCGGCAATGATGGTGCAGAATCATCTTGAAACTTATCAAGAGTTGGCATCAATAAATGAATCATGATGAATCATCAAATTAGAGTATGAACGTGGCAAGCTTGACAAAATCCTTAGCAATTAAGCTATTGATAATGACTTATGGACAAATCAAGAAGATGATGTGGCAGCAACACAATGAAGCCTTGGTGGAACAAAATACTTAGCAACTAAGCAAGTCTAATGGCGGCAAGCAAATTGAACTCTCCTTAGGCGGTTTATGATACTATAAATATGGGTAATATGTAGTTGTACGTATTGTAATTGTGAGCCAAAAAAAAAGAGAGTTAAAGCTTTGCAAAGTTTTGTGTAAAACTAGGAGAAGCTAGTGTTCGTGTTGTACTCCTATTTTGTTCGTTTTAATAATATCGTGAGTTATAAAGTTTATTGAGTGCCCACCTAACGCTTCCAACAATATCAGTCTGCTTCTACTAGTTGGTGTATCAAACATAACTTGATAAATTTTAAAAAAATCATTTAATTGGATTTAACATTAAACACCTTCTAAATAAATATATATAATTACGAAGACACGATTTTTTTTTACATTCACAAAAAAATACAAAACTATAAAAAATAAAATACTTCTCATAGAGTAATTCATTACATTTGAAAGAAACAAGCTCATCTTAATTGATAGCAACATTCTTTACTTAGTCTCATCACATCTATCAAATTTATGCTCTCTAAAGACTAAATTTTTTCAGAATATATATTATCCATGAAGTAAAAATGCAATTTTATAGAACAATAAATTGTTCTTCACATTTGTTAATTTCACCTTATATAATCTAATTTTCTCTTTTTGATAGTCAAGTTGAGCTCTCAACTCTTCAATTGCATATTTATTCTCTTCTTTCTTGTCAAGCCACTAAAAAAAGTTACAATGATTTTAGAGATAAATTCAAGTCAAACAGATATTAACATAAGCAAGAACAAATTTAATAAATGCTTCACATGTGTTTTAGAAATAAATACAACCTGAAAAATAGTCTGACAAAGATTGAAAAACAAAATAAAAAACTAAAACCTATTAACACAATGATGATTGTGTTTTCATTATCAGCAAACCTGAATTAATCTAGCCCATGGAGAAAATGATAAGTTGGGACAAAGCAATAAGCAAAAAATTTCTAAGAAAACAACCACATTACTAATTTACTATAATTTAATAGAACTTTTTTGAAAATTATGAACCTTAAGTTTACAAAACTTATATTACCTCTTTCACTTGCAAACACCCATAAAACATCTTTCTTTTGTTCCAATGCCTATCCGAGCTGCAAATGGGGGCGCTAATTCTGCAACACACGACCCTTGACCCATTATTAGATTTTGAAGATTCAGTCGACATCTTCACACCAAAACACGAAATTAAGGTAAATTTTTAGGGTTCTTTGCTTGGATAAGAGAATGAATGAAAACCCTAGATTGAGATGGGTTAAAAAAGAGGGGAGAAGAGTTTCAGGCTAAGGATAGTGAAGATCAAAATCGATTAAACCTTAATCATAATTTAACAAGAACAAGTCAAAAAAATTTCATGGGAATAGACCCTTGTTCATCGAGAGTGAGAAGGAGAAGAGCGAGATAAAACATGAGTAAGTTTTACTTTTGGGTAATATTAGATTTAGGTTAAAATATTTTTTTAAAATTTTTAATTTAGAAAAAAAAGCAAGTCGCGTGTCTCTTCCAGATTTTGTACCGATTTTTTTATTTAAACGGCTACTGACGGCCGAGTACCTAAAATTATAACATTTGATACTTTAGGCACCTATTATTACAAAAAAAAATACGTTAAGCACTTAAAGTTCAATATATATATATAGAATGAGTCTACCACGTGCGACGAATATTGATGAACACCACTAACGATGAACACCATTATTTTTTTAATTTTAAAAATCTAAATGACAAAAATTATAATTAAAATTATCTCTTAAAAAATAAAAATCAAATTTAATAGTTACTTTATAATATTTTTTAATAGGTTAGAATCAAATATACTCAATTCTCTTAAACCCTAACAAAAGCAATCTCTTTAAAAAATAGAAATCAGTTTATAATTTTTTAATAAATTAGAATTTAATATATCCAACTCTCTTAAACCTAAGCCCTAATAAATTCAACCCCTTTAAAAGGGTTTTACACTGTCATTGAGTATCTAATGAAAAACTCGAATCTAAGTAATATGCTTCTTTTTTGGCAGGTCTGTTTGTAATATATATGGTTTATTCAACTCCCAACTCTGTTTTATGCTTTATATAATCCCTAAAATCATCCAACTAATAATGTCTCCATTATGATGTTGATAAGATGGTAATGTGGGGTTTTGATAAATTTTTAAAAGGTAATGATATCGTGCACGGGCGTGAAAACAAAATTTTCTATAAGCATCTTGATTTTAAGGTTTAAAGATCTAGTTTAAGGTGTAAGGTTTAGAGGTTTTAAGTTTATGAATTTAAAATTTAAGGGTTGTAGTTAGAATTTAGGGTTTATAGGTAAACCCTAAATCTCTAACTATATTACCTTAAACCTAAACCTTAAATTCTAACCACATGCCTTAAATTCTAAAGTCCTAAACATAAACCTTTAAACCATATACTCTAAGTTAAATCTATAAACTCTAAAAATAAAACAC
This sequence comes from Hibiscus trionum, assembly GCA_030270665.1. NCBI lineage: Eukaryota > Viridiplantae > Streptophyta > Magnoliopsida > Malvales > Malvaceae > Hibiscus > Hibiscus trionum. The sequence continues at coordinate 5,243,641 of BSYR01000012.1, forward strand.
TTATAAAATATTTTGTTTTCACGGTCATGCATGATATATTTTTCCATTCTTAATATAGCTTCAGCCTTTTTTTTCTTGTAAACGTGGAAAAAAAAGGTGGGTTTTGATTGGATCAAGTGGGAGTTTTGTGGTTTGGAAGTATATGCCGTCAGCTGTTACTCCCCCAAACTTTAAAATATCCTTTAAAAGGGTTGAATTTGTTAGGGTTTAGGTATATGAGAGTTGGTTATATTTAATTTTACTCTATTAAAAAATTATAAATTGATTTCTATTTTTTAAGAGATTGATTTTGTTAGGGTTTAGGAGAATTGAGTATATTTAACCTATTAAAAAAATATTATAAAGTAACTATTAAATTTGATTTTTATTTTTTAAGAGATAATTATAATTATAATTTTAGTCCTTTAAATTTTTAAAATTAAAAAAAATTAATAGTGTTCATCGTTAGTGGTGTTAAGCAATATTCGTCACTCGTTGTAGAATTTTCCTATATATATATATATTTGCATTTAAGCCATTTCCTTGCGTGATTCACATTCTTTTATCAAATTTTATTTTTCACCCTGAAAATTATTTTTAGTATCAACGCTTGTTGGTATTATTGAAGTTGGATGAAGATTGGGTCCGTTAGTTTGTTACAGCCGGTATTGTTATTGGTTAGGTTGTTGGATTTGTAGGGCCCAGAGGTTGTAACCAACTAGTCAATATGGCAGTTGGGTTATACCAAAAAACTGGGCTATATAAATAAGAGCCTGATGACTCTGGCCCATTATCTTGAATAGTGAGGCCTACATTTCTTTTCCTCTATTCGACTTCTTTCTTCTCTTTTCTCAGTAACCAAACACTCTCGTCTGAGAGTAAACCTAGATTCATCATGGTATCATTCGCTAGGTTGTAATTTCTTGCTTCCGTTTTCTTGCTTCCGTTTTCTTTCTCTGATTCGATTGAGTTTATTTCTCTCTTTGTTTTGATTTTTCCTCTTGCGTCATGCCAGATTTTGCTGATTCCGTTTTGCTTGGTGAGGAATCTGGTGATTCGGTTATTGGAGGTCGATCGTTTACAAATAAGAGAGTCAATGTTTTGCTCGATGAGTCTAATTTTCTCATCTAGCGGCAGCAAGTTTTACTTACAGTGCGCAGCCACCACCTCGAAAAGCTTCTCACCGGCAAGGTCACTGCTCCGCCGGAGAAAGTTAGGTCATCTAATGGATCTCTTGATGACAACGAGGCTTATGAGGATTTCATTGCCCAGGATAGCGCGTTAGCGTCGTGGTTGCTGTCGACGATGAGTCCGCACCTGCTGTCCAATTTCTTCGGAGCTGAGTCGGCGGCGCAGGTTTGGAAGGTTATGGTGGAATTCTTCAGCAGTCGCTCCACAACAACGGTTATGAGCCTGCATTTCAAGATGCGTGCCATTCGGAAAGGGGATCTGAGTATGCGGACATACATATCGAAGGTTAAAGAAATTTGTGACGGTTTAACTTCGTGCGGGAGTCCAATGTCTACTACTGAACATGTTGCTTCTATCCTAAATGGTTTGCCTGTTGATTACAAACTTTTCATAGCTGTAATCACTGCGAGTCGTGAGCCTTATACCTTGGATCCTGTGTTGTCTGGGTCCTCAGATAGTTCTTCTCCAGCTGAAACTTCTGATGCTTCTGCTAGGAGTCTGTTAAGTGGGGCTACTGTTGTTCTTGGTGCCTCTGATCAAGGTGTTTTAAGTGGTGATCCTGCAGTAGTTGTCTCTAATGGTCAGGATGTTCTAAGTGGTGGTACTGAAGTAGTTGCAACTGATGATCATGATGTTTTGGATGATGCTGCTGCTCAGTCTGGTTCTAGTGCTTCTAATGATGTGGTTTTAGCTCCTGCTGTGGATGTGTTTAATGTTCCTGATCAGTCTGTTTTGCGTACTGATGCTGAGCAGCTTGTTTCCAGTGATGGTCTTGGTGTTCGAGATCACTTAGCTTCAATGTCTGTTAGCAATACACACAGTATGCTTACTCGTAGTAAAAGAGGGATTTTTAAGCCTAAGTTGTACATGCATGTTGCTGACTCTAAGGAAGAGGTACCTACTGATATTAGTGAGGCTTTTAAGTCTGAATCTTGGAAAGCAGCTGCTCTTGCTGAGTTCACTGCTTTGGTTCAGAATGGAACTTGGGAGTTAGTTCCTAAACCTGATGGCAGACGTATTGTGGGGTGTAAGTGGGTATTTCGTATCAAACAAAATCATGATGGTTCTGTTGCAAGGTATAAAGCTCGCCTTGTAGCGAAGGGTTTTTCTCAGGTTCCTGGTCCTGATTTCCTAAATACTTTTAGTCATGTAGTTCGCTTCTCTATAGTTTTGTTGTGTTATCTCTTGCTGTTACAAATGGGTGGCGACTACGTCAAGTGGACGTCAATAATGCATTCCTCCATGGTGAATTAGATGAGGAGGTGTTTATGCAACAACCACCTGGTTTTGAACATGTTGATGATGGTGGCAACTTACTGGTTTGCAGGTTACAAAAAGCCTTATATGGTCTTCGTCAAGCGCCTCGCAACTGGTATACTAAGCTTCATGATTTTCTCGTTGAGCTTGGTTTTTCTGAATCGAAGGCCGACACTTCCTTGTTTGTGTGTGCTTGTCGTGATAGTGTACGTCGACGATATAATCATTACAGGTTCTTCCACCTGTTTTGTTGAAAAGGTTATTGCTGACTTGAGCACTAAGTTTGCTTTGAAAGATCTTGGTGATCTCCATTTTTTTCTTGGGGTTGAAGTTACAAGGGTTGATGGTGCTTTACATTTAAGCCAGAAGAAATATATCCTTGATCTGTTACACAAGGCTCAAATGCAGCAGGCTAAGTCTGCTCCTACTCCTATGCTTTCTTCAGTTAAACTGGTTCAGGATGATGGCGGTGCTCCTGTGGATGCTCAACAGTTTCGTAGTTTGGTTGGTTCTCTGCTCTACGTTTGTCATACTCGCCCAAATGTAATGTTTAGTGTCCATAAAGTGGCACAATTTATGCATAAGCCAACTGAGACTCATTTGGCAGCAGCTAAGCACATCTTGCGTTATCTTGCTGGCACCTTGAATCATGGATTGGTTTTTGCTAAGTCTGATACAAGTGTCACAAACGTTGTTGCCTATGCTGATGCTGATTGGGGTAGTAATTTGGATGATAGACGATCAACAACGGGCTACTATGTATACATTAATCATTGTCCAGTCGCTTGGAGTTCGAAGCGTCAAAAATCTGTGTCTCGTTCCACGACTGAGGCAGAGTATCGCAGCATTGCCGATACAGTTGCTGAAATTGTGTGGGTCAAAGCTTTGTTGTCTGATATGAAGGTTGTACCTAGTTTGATTCCGGTGGTGTAGAATGATAATACTAGTGCTGTTGCTATGTCAGCAAATTCAGTGTTTCATTCTCGGTCTAAACATGTTGAGTTGGACGTCCATTTTGTTCGTGAAAAGGTTGCTCAAGGGCAGGTTCAAATTAATTTTGTGCCTTCTGATCATCAAGTTGCTGATGGCTTGACTAAGCCTCTCTCCAAGGCTTGTTTTCAGCTATTTCGTGATAAGCTGAATGTTTGTGAACGCAATGCTCTTGTGTAGTTCCTTTGCTGAGCACAAAGTTCAGAGAAGGGAAGAATGAGTGGGGGAAATGTTGTGTTGTTGAAGGAAGAAGAAAGTAGGGAGGATGTTGGTATTATTGAAGTTGGATGAAGATTGGGTCTGTTAGTTTGTTACAGCCGGTATTGTTATTGGTTAGGCTGTTGGATTTGTAGGGCCCAGAGGTTGTAACCAACTAGTCAATATGGCAGTTGGGTTATACCAAAAAAACTGGGCTATATAAATAAGAGCCTGATGACTCTGGCCCATTATCTTGAATAGTGAGGCCTACATTTCTTTTCCTCTATTCGACTTCTTTCTTCTATTTTCTCAGTAACCAAACACTCTCGTCTGAGAGTAAACCTAGATTCATCAACGCTCTTTATTAATATTTCATTTTTCATCATAAGTTTTACTTTTTTAAAAAATCATCATAAAATTTAACAATTATTATTTGTCCATAACTTTTAATATATATATATGGGATAGGATCAAATTACACTGTGTAAAACTCTTTAAGTTTTACACCTTTTTTGGATCGTTGGATGAGGGAAATGGATGGTTGAGATTAACAGTAAAATATGTGAAGATTATCACTTGGGAATTAAAAACACGGAGTTAATCTCAACCATCCATTTCCCTCATCCAACGATCCAAAAAAGGTGTAAAACTTAAAGAGTTTTACACAGTGTAAGTTGATCCTAACCCTATATATATATATAATTCATATATGTATATTATTTTATAAAATCTCTGACTATGTTGATGTGACATGTTAATTGAATACTAATTCAAATGATAAATTAAAAATTATGTTTTATAAAGTATTAAGTAATTTATCGTGTATATAAAGTATTTGGCTGAGTTAGTGTCTTATGTCTACAAGTCAATGGACACACAAACAATTGAAAAATGGTTAAAAAAAAACTCAAAACTTATAAAGCATTCAACAATATTTTAAGAGTGCTTTTGTCCTTGCACGTTTTTATATAAAAAATTAAATTAATACAATAATTTAAAACTATTATTTAAGATTTAAATATGAGATTAAATAATTTCATATTAAAATCTCTTGACACTTTTTCTTAATTAGTTTTAAGGTGATTACAATGTAGAATTTGTTCATAATTTTTAATTTTTTGATAGGACACACACCTTGCAGACAAAGTTGCTCGAACTTCAATCTCATAAAATGAATATCATCTTTTTTTTTCTATTGAAATCACTCGTTGGGTTCAAAAATCTCTTAACGCTTCACTTATAATCATTCATGCACTTTGAATATAATAAAATCTGATAATACTTAAAAAGATTGATGAATGTAAATTACTTTTTGATCCTTTTGAAGAAAATGTAGTATGCATATACTTTACATTTTATATGCTTTAATTTCATTGAATTAAAGTTATTTCTTCAAATAAAAAATTCCATGGCATATTTGATAAAGTTGAGACTTTGAGTTTTTGATTATCAACTCTTATTTGGTGTAAAACATATGGAGTATTTTTTTTTATTTCTCCCGTAAATATAAAATTTATTCAAATAAAATGAAATTGTTATTTTTTTTTCAAACACAAGTTAATAATTGAAAATTAAATATTAAAAAGGATAAATTATATTGGTAGTCCCAAAACTTTTAGGGTGCTTTCAATATGATCATTAAACTTTTAAAACTTTTTATTACGGTCATTGAACTTTTAATTCGTTTTCATTACGGTCACTGTCGTTAACCACCATTAAGTATTAACCCCTGGTTTGAAAAAAATAAAGAAAAATATCAACTTTAAAAGAAAAGAACAGTCTTTAATGCCCGGAAAATCTCAACAAAAAAGCCTAAGAACCTCCATGAAAAGTAGCAAAATGCATACCTCCATTCATCTCAACAAAAAATCAAAGGACTCATTCATTTACCAGGACTCATTCATTTTCAGTTTCGACTTTGAAGTAAAAAAAGAGAAAAATGCATACCTCCATTCAATCAAAGGACTAAAGGCTTTGAAGCATGATCACGTTCAGCTTCAACAATGTAGTAAAAAAGGGCTTATGCTTCTTGTAATCCACCGGAAAATACCCAGAGAAGTGTTGAAAGCTTAAAATAGAGGGTTGTCGTTACCCTTAAATGCATAATGAGAAATATAAAAGCTGCTGTTAGAAGTAAGTTGCAGAGGAAGGGAGTATGGGTTAATGGTGATTTAGCTATGGAGAGAAAATATTGGAGAGGAAGAAAAGGGGTTTATTAGGGGTAAAAGAAGGAATGTATAATAAATTAATTATAAATAAATAGTTTGAAGTGCCACCTCAGCTTTTTTTTAACAGTGGTAGGCAACAATGACCGTAATGAAGACGAATTAAAAGTTTAGTGATTGTAATAAAAAATTTAAAAATTCGATAATAATATTAAAAGTACTCTAAAAGTTTAGGGACTACAAGTGTTGTTTACCTTTAAAAAAATCATAGATGGAAATGAAACATTGATAAACATTGTAACTTGAATTCTTTGACATTTGAAAAATGCAGTGAAACAATTAGTGGGATGACCTGCTAGTGCATTCAGTCTTCAAATTTGGCATGGTAAATATATATTTCAACTCAAATCTAAAAATTTTAACTTTTGATTCAATAAAAAGCTCTCTCAAAAGTTTTTCTCCTTTTCTCTAATCAAACTCTAAGTTCAACCTTTATTTATTATTTTATAGCATATTTATTTTACAATTGGCTTAAATGACAAATCAGTTCTTAAAATATATACTCCCTCCGTCCCACTTAAGATGTCTATTGTTGACTTTTCACGCAGTTTTAGGAAGAAAAAGTTTGTGTAAAAAATGTGATATAAATTAATTAAAAAGACAATTTTACCCTTAAAAGTTAAAGTTTGTTTTGTTGGAAAACTAAAAGAAAGGATAGAAAGGGAAATACACCTTGTAAAAGTAGTTGATTTTTTCAATGAGACATTTTAAGTGGGACAATTTTAAAACACAAAAGAGACATTTTAACTGGGACGGAGGGAGTATATTTTTTGTCCTTAAGTTATTTTTTAAAATAAATACTTAAACTACTTCGGGTCATTTTAAGTATTTAGATTATTTTTTAATTAAAATAAGCATCTAAACTATGTCATTTTTTTTACTTTTAGTCTCTAAAATATTTTTTGATCAAAAAATTTATGCCGTATCAACATTTTATTGATCAAAATAATTTTTTAGTTTATATAACGGTTGGACTTTAAGTAACCAAAAATAATAGTTTAAGTACAAAACATAGTTTAGGACTAAAAGATTATATAATTTAAGAGTTAATCGCACTACACATCCTCGAACTATGATCCTTATTTTAATTTGGTCCCTAAACTTTTAAATATTCTAATTTCATCCTCAAATTATGACACTCATTCTAAACTGGTCCCTAAACTTTTAAATGTTATATTTTCATCCTTAAACTATGACCCTCATTCTAAATAGGTCCCCAAAATTCTTGAATATTTCAATTCCAATCCGCAAGTTATCGTTTATATCACATCATATTATTACATAATACACATCAGTGTTTCGTGACAATTAACGCTTTTATAACGATTTTATTAACATACAATATTATTAACATATACTGATAATTTAGGATGAAATTAGAACATTCAAAAAGTTTGAGGACCAATATAGAATGAGAGTCATAGTTTGAGGGTAAAACTAAGATGCTTAAATGTTTCGGGATCAATTTAGAATAAAGGTCATAGTTTGAGGATGAAATTAGAATGTTTAAAAATTTAAAGACCAATTTAAAATAAATATCATAGTTTGGAGACATGCGGTGCAATTAACTCATAATTTAAAGATTGATTTTTCATTTAAGCCTTTGCAATTTATGAACTTATAATTTTTTATCAAAATATAATTATATGATTAATAAATTATTTAAGGTTAAAATCTTATATCTCAACCTACTAATTTTTTAAATAAAATTTAAAACACGTACTATCATCATAAATTTATTTTTTTAATAAATAATTTTATTATATTTTAATTTGATGTATTTCATATATTATAATATTAAGTAATTTAAATGTCATTTAAATATATATTGTTTTAGTTTACAAGACCGTGTCTAAAACAATCGTTTAGATTTCCAAAAGTACATTTTGACAGCAACACCAAACACTCAAATTAAACCAAACAATCTAAACACATAAGAAAAATGACATGACTAAGATAATAGCCTTCATCAGAAAACTTCAGGCAGCAAGTTGGGATGAAAGAACCAAATCTTCTTCGTACACAGCTTAGAGAATCGAGAGTGAAGTCACCGGGAAAAAGAGTCGAGAGCGCGGCGGTTACATCATGAACCTATTTACTTCTCAGAGTCACAGGAATGCATGCATTACTTAGAGCAGCAAAGATTATAAACTGTGAAGATATTACATATAGATTCATCGACGCGACTCGGCGAAAACCTCAAATTCAAAGAACTAGTTCCTAATGAAGTATATGTGAGAAGGATATGTCTAGGTGGCACATGCTTTGATGCTTTAGTTGTGGGAATCACACAGGAATTGCTATTGAAACTAATTCATAAATGACAGATATATAGACTATTATGCCTAAAAGTGCATTGATAAAAATATATTGACGGTTGACTAGATTTATGGTTCAATGAAGGTTTATATATGCATATGAAGAAACGTTTTTTATCACTGTCAGCTGACTCATTCAAATGAGTCTGCAGTCGTGTATTTCCGTAGTTTTTTTTTTCCTGCTGTTTTCTGCTTACCGTTAGATTCCATAATAGGATTTTCCTTTAAAGGAAGATTGACAGCAGTGGCATGTTTTTTTAAATCTATAGCCTGCGAGAGGAGTTAAAAGCAAGTTAAATAAACCTCAGCATTTCATTTCGAGAGCATTTTTCTTTAATGCAGGTGAACTGTTTGGTTTCCAATTGATGCAGCCTGCAGGTTGATTCCCTTACCTCGTCTTGGGAGAGTAGTTTTCCGCAAAACTTCCTCCGCTTAGCGATTCTTTTTGGCTCATCATTTTGCTCTATCAATTTTTGACATCTTTCTTTTTGATATTGAGGGTTGTCGATTCTTGTAGCACGAACTGTACACTGCAGATCAACAACTGACTCAACAGCAGGGGCATCCATTTCCCAGGAGTCTTTACAGACAGATACCATCCTTTCTCTTCCATGGGGATCATGCTTTACAGCAGATAAAGTCACATTTGGTACATTAACCATTGCCGATGCTTGGAGTTTCTTAGAACCAGCATGTTCGTCAAGCATCATTGAATCAGTTAGCACCTGCTCATACAGTCGACATAAAAGAAGAAACGGGCAATTAATTAAGCATCCAAAAAGAGGAATTATAAGCAATTCAGAACTTCTGAAAGGTTAAAGGATGCCAAGACTGCCTCAAAGCATTTTCACTTTTAATTTTCATTTCCGGGAGCAGTTTATTTGTGAAATAGGCATGCTTTTTAATTGTTAGTTAGGCAGGACAAACAAGTTTTTTTTAATTAATCCATAAACACCATGCCAGCATAACATCGATCTTGCTTGCATAAGAGAGTACTCTAATAACTATTTTTCTGCTTATTATAATACTCTTTGATTTCAATATTTTACCATTGGTGGACATTCTTCGTTCACAATGGCCCTGCACAATACACCATCTTTGGAGCGTGTTCTTTTTCTAGAGGATTCTCCGGGGCAGGTCATACCCGTATCCACTAAGGGTAAATTGCATCCCTCATTTCCAAGAACTTGTCCACTGCTTCTTTCATCAGGATAGAGTTCAGCTTCATCGGTTAAATATCTAATCCAGAAATCATCATTCTGTTCCTCGGGGTTAGATAGGTGTGGAAGTTCATCATAGGAACCACTCAAATGTGTGAATTCCTCGCAAGGCAACTGATGCTCATGCATCAGCAGTTGCTTTGCTAGAGAGAAGAGGTTATCGGACTCATGCAATTCATGCCTCCCATCCGGTTGTTTTGCTAGAGAGAAGAGGTTATCAGACTCATGCAATTCATGCATCCCATCCGGTTCTTCCAACGAGGCAAGCATCTCATCAGGGTTAAACATGGTCGAGATCTGAATCATGGAGAAACAAGAATTGTTACATATATTTCTACCAGTCCAAACAATTGACTTGAGAGAAATTTGCATAAGGCATCTTACATCGGGAATCTCCTCATCTGCAACCCGACTTGGCTGACAACTCTCACTAGGTGAAGTGTTGGCCTTTTCATCATCTTTTTTCTTCAATTTACAGAGAAAAATACGCTCCTGCAAGGGTGCAAGGAAATACGAAGTCAGCCTTAAATTATAAATTTCAAAAATATAAATATACTATATAACAAAAAGGGTCTCTTTTTCAAACTCTTAGGATTACAAAAACAGAACACAAATTACACATCAAAACTCTGAAGACTTGACATTTTCCTCCAATCACCTCAACAACCACTGAAAATGCAGTGACTAACTTGTTGGTCATGAAACCTTACCAACCGAGTAATGAAAATTACTACCGTATTTCAGCAAAGATGAAAAAAGACACAATTTTTAGTTCAAAATTAGGAACAAACAGTTAACACTTCAACAACACTGTCACTCCCGATCCCGTGGCGTTATTTTCCCTAATCAACACCAAGAACGATGACAGAATTCCAGAAATAAGATGTGCAAGAAAGAACATACTTTGTTATCAAGAACAGTGGAGGTGAAAGTGTACTCGTGGATGACCCAAGGTGTCCACTTTGCATTAGAGAAACGACCCTCATAAAAAACCAAACTTTTCTTTTCAGCACACCCTTTCTTCCCCTTCACATTCCGAGTCTTTCCCGTCACTTTCCAGAACCCTGTATCCGTTGTCCTCTTGACCCGTTTGTCGTCTCCTCGCCGGGAAAAGAAATACCACACCTGATCAGCTGATTTTATTTTAGAGCAACCTTAGAGAAAGAAAAAAAAGAGGATAACCCAGGGTTATGACTTATGAGTGATAAAAGTAGTGTTTTTCAAGTCACAAACTTTTATATAAAGATAAAACAATAAACTTTGGAGCTATTACCGGGAAGTTCCCAGGGATCTTTGTTGAAAAGAGAATCGACCTCTTTTATAGCTTGGACGAGAGAATCACGGTCGAGGATTTTGTTCCATAGATAATGGTCGACGAGTTCTTTTTCAGTTGGATGGAATCTGTATCCCACTATGTCGCTGTTGCCATTGATGCTCATCGTCTCATAAAAGAAGAAGAAAAAAAATTTGATGGGATCAAGAGGCAGCACAGGGGGCGATGATCTGAATCCAAAAGAAAGAAACCATCTCCTGAATAATGATCTGGTCAGATAATCTCCAATTATCACTATTTCCTAGGTTGATCAAACTTAAAAAACTGAGTTAAAAAAATCAAATAAAGTGACTGATAAAATAAATTTCGAAAAACTCAAAAATTTTATAATCACTTGATAATTTTTAAGTTTAAATCGAGTCTTTAAACTCTACCTAATATATGTATACTGCACATGAAGAAATATAAAGAAATATATATATATATGTTAGCGGCAGTGATGTCGAAAGTGTATAAGGTAATGAATGAAGAAGAAAGAATCTGAGAATTTTTATTTTTTTGTTATTCGAATACATGAATAAGGAAAGGTTTCCCTATTTATACAACTAACTTAACCTAATCTTGTATCCTAACTAACCTAACTACCGTAATACAATGACGATCATACCCTTATATTTTAACACCCCCCTTAAGTTGAAGGGTGAAAAACGTCTTTCACACCCAACTTGGACATAAGGTGCTCATGTTGTCCTATAGTAAGACCCTTAGTCAGAATATCAGCTTGTTGGTTTGTTGTAGAGACATGCTGAGTTTGGATCACCTTTTTTTAAACTTTTTCTCGGATAAAGTGACAGTCAATCTCGATGTGTTTCGTGCGTTCGTGAAACACCGGATTGGCTGCAATTTGTAATGCCGCTTGGCTGTCACTGTACAGGATTGTTGGTTTCTTTTTGTTCGAATCCAAGTTCCTGCAACAATTCTCTTAACCAAATTATCTCAATTGTTGCTGATGCCATGCCCCTATATTCAACTTCTGCTGAAGATCGGGAAACCGTGTTTTGCTTCTTCGATTTCCAGCAAACTAACGAATCCTCCAGCTTAACACAATACCCTGTGACAGACTTATATGTTAAGGAGCATGCTGCCCAATCAGCATCACAATATGCTGTCAAATGTGGTGTTCCAACTGCTGGTGAAAGAATCCCTAGTCCTGGATTCTTCTTGATGTATCTCACGACCCTTAAGGCTGCATCATAATGTGTTTTCTTGGGTTTATGCATGAATTGGCTTAAGTGTTGAATCGCAAAGGCTATGTCAGGTCTCGTGTTCGTTAAGTATAACAACCTGCCAATTAACCGTTGATAAGATCTCATATTATCAAGGAACTTTTCTTCTGCTGCTGCATCACTTTGTTTTGTATTTTGTTCTAATGGTGTCGAGGTAATCTTAGCATTTTCAAGGCCTGAGTCAGCTATCAATTCAAGTGCATACTTTCTCTGATTAAGGACGATTCCCTCCTTTGATCGAAGCACTTCAATCCCTAAGAAATATTTCAATTGTCCTAGGTCCTTCATCCTAAAGCTTTGGTTCAAGACCTTCTTCAGCTCATCCATCATCTTTTGGTCGTTTCCTGTAATTAGTAGATCATCGACATATACTAATAAAATCACCAGTTTATTTCCTTCCCTTTTTGTAAACATGGAGTAGTCGTCCAAGCTTTGAACATAACCACCTGCCACCAAAGTTTCAGTGAGTTTTAAATTCCATTGGCGTGATGCTTGCTTTAGACCATATTAGGACTTTTGTAATCGGCACACACGATTCCCCCTTTGATTACAAAATCCTTCTGGAAGTGTCATATACACTTCTTCATAAAGATCACCTTGTAGAAAGACGTTGAACACATCCATTTAAAACAATGGCCAATTGTTTAGGGATGCTAAAGAAATAATAGTTCGAACGGTGACCTGTTTGGTGACTGGTGAAAAAGTATCATGATAATCAATGCCTTCCTGTTGATTGTACCCCTTTGCAACCAAGCGTGTTTTGTAACGCTCAATAGAACCATCTGTATTGTATTTAATCTTATATACCCACTTGCATCCAATAGGTTTATGTCCAACTGGTAACTCGACCAATTCCCAAGTACCATTAGACTCCAAGACAGCTATTTCTTGTTTCATGGTCTTAACCCAATTATCATCATGCATGGCTTCTTTATATGTTCGCGGTTCACAAGTAGAAGAAATAGAAGCTGCAAAAGCACGGGTCTGTGAAGGTAGATGTGAATAGGAAACAAAACTTGCCATGAAATTCTTGTTGTGTGATCCAGACTTGGTACAAATGAAGTCATTTAGCCATGTAGGCTGGCGTTGCACACATGAAAACCTCCTTATAACATTCTATTTTGAGGAACTACTACCTGACTATCATTGGTAATCTGTTGATCAAGAAGTGAAACACCACGAGCGGTAACATCACTGGTCATATCAGTGGTAGTATTAACAGGTTGCTCATCACCTTGCAAGACATGTAAAGTAGGCACAATTCCACCAGTACCAGGTTGATCATTATGAGGAATCAAGGGTTGTGTAGGCAAAGATGGTCCATGGTCAATGTCTAGAAAGTCAAGGTCAGTGTAAGAAGAAGGAGAAAATAAATGAGATGTTTTAGCAGGAAATGTGAAGGGAAACACACTCTCATGAAACACCACATCCCTGCTAACCAAGAAAATTTTATTTTCTAAGTCGAACAAAATATAATCCTTCTGATTAAGAGAATATCCCATAAAAACAGATGCAACAGCTTTAGGAGTAAACTTTTCAAAATAATTTGGGATAGTAGCATAAGCTAAACATCCAAACACACGCAAGTTTGAGAGGTCATGTGGTCTTTTATTCAAAACTTCAAAAGGAGATTTCCACTTCAAAACAGCACTAGGTAGATTGTTAATTATATAACACGCAGTATTAACACAATAACCCTAGAACTTAGTAGGTACATTAGAGTGAAACTTTAAAGCTCTAGCCACCTCAAGGAGATGACGGTGTTTACGCTCAGCAACACCATTCTGTTGCGGCGTATAAACACAGGAGCTTTGATGCTCAATTCCATTTTCTTGGAAAAAAGAAGCACTCTCATTTGTGAAAAATTCATGACCATTATCACTACGTATTTTCTTCACAGTGACAGAAAACTGAGTTTTAAAATAGCTAACAAAGTGTTTTAATGCAACAAAAGCATCACTCTTAAGTTTTAACAATCGAATCCAAGTCATGCGTGAGTAATCATCAACAATAGTTAAGAAGTAACGTTGTCCATGCACAATGCTAATTCGATATGGTCCCCACAAGTCTATATGTATCAAATTGAAAGGATCTTTAGAAGTAGAAGTACTCAAATGAAAGGGCAACCTCGTTTGTTTTGCAAGAGGACAAACATTACAACCTTTTATTTCTGCTTCCAAATTGACATTACATTGTATTCCTGAAACATGAGACAATGTTTTAACAGAACTGTGGCCTAACCTAGCATGCCATAAGGAACTTATACTAACATGCAAACACGAGTCATTAGTGATGCATGCATTAAGGCAAGAATGTTTATCTAAAGAAGCTTGGAGAGCATATACACCATCACGGATCCTACCAATCATCTTCATCTCTCCACTGTAAAGATCCTGAGACATACACACGTTAGGCAAAAACAAAATTGCACAGTTTCAATCTCTAGCAAGTTGCAAAACAGAAATAAGATTAAATTTAAAACTTGGTACACATAAAACATTCTTTAAAAACCTTGTTGAAGATATTTTACACGTTCCAATATGTATAACACTAGTTGAATTACCATTTGGTAATTGAACACTGGAAGAAGGATCACAGATGATAGGTGAATTTAAAAAATTCAAATTAAAGGTCATGTGATTAGTGGCACCTGTGTCTAATATACATTCCTGAGTTAAAGTATCTGAAAGCATACCTACCATGTGAGCTGTTCCTTTTACAACTGGATCTTTCCCAAGAAGACTCAGAATTTGCTGATACTGTTCTGCAGTAAAGGTTGGAGCTTGTGTTGAAGCTGGTTGAACCATTCCCTCTGATCCACTTTCTACAGTGGCTGAATTCGCAGCTTGTCTAACACCCATTCCATTTCTTTTGGTGAACTTAAAATGTGATGGATAGCCAATTAACCTATAACGACGTTCCCTTTTATGTCCCTTAACATGATAGTAATCGCATACACCATTGAATTTCTTTTTGAATTGATTGTGCCCCTGTGTATTAGAGGAAGTATATAATGCAGTTGGTTCGACAAGAGTTTGCATTGAACCTGAAGAATGCTGACGCTGACCTTCCTCTTGTACTAACATATTATATACCTGATTTACAGTTGGCAAAGACTTCATTAACAGTATTTGACTACGAACCATGGAATATGTATCATTTAAACCCATCAACATCTGAAACAACCTTTGTTGATTAAGAAGGGTACCGTTTTCTCGTGCTACTTCACAATCACAAGAAGTAAAAGGCACCAACGCATCAAATTCATCCCATAGTAATTTCAGACGTGAAAAATAAACCGATATCAATGAAAGATTCTGAACATGTGTCACAATTTCACGATGTAAGAAGTATATTCTTGAACCATCTACCTTATTAAAACGTTCTTTTAAATCCGCCCAAACCACCGATGCATTAGAAGCAAACACTATTCTAGTTGGAAGTTCTTGACTTACAGTGTTGAGTATCCAAGATAACACCAATGCATTGCATCTGTCCCATTGTGCTCGCAAACCCTCTGTAACCGATTCCCTTTTGCAAGTTCCATCTACGAGTCCCACTTTGTTCTTCGCCAACAAAGCAATTTTCATAGATCTACTCCAGAGATTATAATTCTCTATCCCTGTCAACTGATGTGAAACAAGAAGTGTTCTCGGTGTATCAGATGCATGAAGATAAAGAAGATAATTCGAATCTATAACTGTTTCCATTTAGAAGCTGTCAAGAAACCAGTAAAAAAAACTAGAATCGCCAAAAAAACTTCAAAAGAAATTAAAGAAAAGAAATTGAAGGAAACTATGAAGAAGCCGATCAACTAGGCATTTGTTGATCATCGAAAAACTCCTCCGCCTGTAGCTCTGATACCATGTTGAGCGACCACTGATCGCCGGTGAGGAGTCGACAGTGATGTCGAAAGTGTATAAGGTAATGAATGAAGAAGAAAGAATCTGAGAACTTTTATTTTTTTGTTATTCGAATACATAAATAAGGAAATGTTTCCTTATTTATACAACTAACTTAACCTACTCTTGTATCCTAACTACCCTAATAGAATGACGATCATACCCTTATATTTTAACAATATATATATATATCATTATAGAAAGTTGTTTAAATTGAAACAAATTACCATCATAACAATATAAATGTTTATAATTAAATTTGAATAGAAACTCGAACAATTTAACATTCAAATTTCATAAACTTTATTTATAAAAATTTAAATTAAAATTTGAATTATAAAATATGACTCGTCAATTTGACTAACTCAAAAATTTTCACTCAAATCGATTCTATCGAATACTCACACTCCTAATTCTAATCTTTTGGAGTATTAAAGAGAACAAAAAAATTTATGTGACGCCCACTCTTTTTTCTAATCTTTGATGTAACGTAAACATACAATATAAATCGTGTATCTAACCCATATATGTATTTATGTTTTAAGGCTTTTTTTTTTTAACTATGCGTGCATACATAAGTTAAGGGTCCTTAAAAAGCTTACATTAAATATAAGATTCTATTAGAAAAAAATATAATATTTTATTGAAAAATTCTCATTTAATGTATTATGTTTTAAGATTTATAGTTTAGTGTTTAGGGTTAGAATTAGGATCTAGGATTTAGAGTTTGGGGTTATTATTTTAGGCTTCAGTTAAAGTTTAGGATTCTAGGGTCTAAGGTTAAGTTTTAAGGTTTACTAATACATTAAATGAGTATTTTTTTAATAAAATCTTATAGGATTTTATAATACGTTAAATAATTGTGTTTTTTAAATAAAATCTTATATTTAATGCAAGCTCTTAAAGTTAGACAAAATTATACTATTAAAATTGTACTATATCTTTTTTAGTTTTTTTTTTTAAATTACTCATACTTTGTTTAGAAGTCACAACTTAAGAGAAGGAACAAGTGTCAACTGAAAGCTTTTAACCACTTGCTCTAGAGATGTTGATAGATAAATAAATATATCTATCTATATATGAAGAAACATATATATTATACCATATATGGTTATAAAATGAATGGCAAAACACGTGAGCAAGTTAACTTTCCAGGGCTATATGCAAAAAAAAAATCAAAATTTTACAGTTTTCTTTTTCCTTTTTAAATGTGTAACAAAACTTGTGTTCCGTTGTGTAATCAACAATTCTACTCTACAAGCTTCGCTTTGAACACCGGAATCTCATCGGTGAGAATACTGCGGTGAGTCGGGCATGATCAGAAAGCGAGTAATTCTCAGGCCATATCCCCTTCTCCGCTTCACGAGGGAAGAGAACTGCTTTCTTTACCGCAAAACCGAATGTTTCTTCTTCTGCAACGCCTTCATTCAAGTCTGCTAAGCTGCAGTCTTCATCCATATGTTGCAACCATGTAGCATCCCAGATTCTCTGCAGACATGCCAACCAATTACTTTAACATGCAAAATGAAATTCTGTTTCAAGGAGAAAAGTAACCTTAAATATTACATCAGATATGTTGTCAAAACTTATTGCAGTGACAACTGACAAGACAATATGAGTCCATTCACAAAGGCATCCTGCTACAAGTAAAATTAGAGAACTTTGAAAGAAAGTGATAAACCAAGAATGCAACACACCTTAAATTCTTCATAGTCTAGAACACCATTTCCATTGGTGTCTGCTTGGACCCAGAGATCTTTTGTCTCCTGGAAACTTAATCCGTAAGAAAGACCGGTCAAATTTACCTGTAGATGGTTCAGACAGGTGAGAATTTTACCACTCCCATTATATATTAGGGAACTGTATCAAGGAAGTGAAAGAGAAGTACCTGTCTAAGTGCATCACAAAAAGCTGAATAAGTTATATTGTTGCCATTGTTGTCAGACCTTAGAAAGGCAAAGGCCTCATTTTCAGCCAATGAAACCTTTTTAAGTTGGTACTGTCACCGAGAAGATGGGAATTCAATTTTAGATGTGGAAGCATGATAATAATTGATATTCATTTGCAAAAGAAAAGGTAAAACATAACTTCCCCGTCATGCTCCTAATCATAAGATACACAAGTGTCAGGTGAGAACCAGAGAGATGGCTAAAAATTTCAGATTCCAGAGCCAGTCGCTCGACAATTTTGTCATAGGTCACAGATTTAAGTAGTAATTTTTGAGCGAATTATCAGACATGGCCAGCCCTGATGTAATCGTCTAATGGCACGCTCTAGAGAGAGAATCGGCTTAAATTTGACTGCTGTAGTAAGAATTAAGCTATACTTTTGAGCTAGAAGGACAGAATTTGGAACTATAAACTAACAGCTCAAAATGAAAAATGCAGAACTAACCTTTATTATACCAAAAGCTGCTTCAGCCCAACTTATCTTCAACGGTTTTCGAGATTTATGAGGATTACGAAGCCATATGAAATCGACACCGCAGATGTTACCCCTATGATTTCGATGGCTAACCCACTGTGGGAGCCAACATATTTCATCAGTAAGCACTGCAGACTCAAAAAACATAGTGGTATATTGATAAAGAGGTGCTAAAATGAAATCTGAAATTGAATATACTAACCCTGTGAGCATCTGCATCGCTGTCTGTATATTCATGAGCAATATCATAAGATGATACAAATCCCTGGGACCTGAGGAACTTGTAGACATGTCCACGCTTGCTTCCATTCCAGTCACTGCAAAATCAATAGCATTTAAGAGGGGGGGGGGGGGAGACCACGTAAAACAAAACAAATGCCTTCTACTGAGGAGATCATCAAGCGATAAAACCAAAGATAATGCTTACCCGCAGAGTATGACAGGCATCTGGCTGAGTTTGTTTTCTCTCTGATACGTTTCCAGATATTGTAGTATTTGGTAAACCTAAGAGAAGAATATCAAAGGTAGAGATAAGTCAGCTTCGTTAACATAAAAAAGAACTGAAAAAGAAAGTGGAGTTGTACACTGACATATTTCATAAGACAATATATCTACCTGGTGCAGTCTTACAATGGATAAACTAGAATCATGAGGAAATAAAAGGTGGGTGTTCACAATGATAATTTCTTGTTCAACACTGTCATTCTGATTTCTTGAGAATGGTACAATTGACTGAACATGTAATAGTTGCGCAACACGATCTCCAAAGTTATTGAAGAACAACTCTCTATGGTTTAAAACCTTGAAGTACTCCTTGTTTATAGCAGTCAACAAACCTGTGGAAGTAAAATTAATATAAGTTCTCAAGCCGGAGACTAAAAAGCACTTAAGACTCAAATTGAATCATAACAATAAAAACATTAAGAACTAAAGCAATCAAATTTAAATCCTGCAAGATGATCTACACACATTATAAGGACTGTAACCAGCCCAAGAGGTATGACCATCCTTTCCCATATCGCAAGCAACTGAAACCATAGAGCAAAAGGAAAAATATGTGAATTATAATGGAAATAGTTTGGCTCTCAAAAGGTAAGAAAAGGTCATTCTTCTGTTTACCCTATTCTATATGAGCCGATCAAAATAGAAGATTTGCATTCTGAAAGTGGACAAGTAGAAATGAACTTCCAAACTAAACAACACTAGCTGCATCAAACTATTAACTAATGTTACAAAATTATCTGTCAAGCTCTCAAATTGTCTAATGATTTTGACTTGATTTAAGCTTAATGTACTTGAACTCGGCACAACGTCAAATGAGAACATCCATAACTATCAATCTACAAACAAATCTTAAACTCGGCCTCCAGTATGAGAATAATAAGTTAAAGTGAGTGTACCATCTCCTCTGTTGTTGCTTCTTGCAAGCTTGAAGGTATTATAGCCTGCATCACCAAGCTTTTCTTCATACATATGCACCAACTCTTCATTTCCAACCCAAAATTCCTAATCATTGAACAAGCAAATAGTCATTAAATAAAGGCTTATGTCTTAAGAGTTGACATTAAAAGGCTCTTGTTGGAAGGAAAGTGTCCATTATTTAATTTAATAATTCATAACATGAAAGTCAAACACTGATGTGAGAGGGAGAGGAGGTAATAGAAGAAAATGGCATATGAAACCCACCTGGAGACAGATAATGGAGGCCCTTTCGTAAAGCAACCAATTTATGATCTTCTCGTTTCTAGCTAACCAAAATGCTCTAAAATCACTCTCTCTTACGCTCTGGTTCTGTCCCATAATCACCAAAAAAGACAATGAAATGAGCAAAATTTGCAAACCTTAACTCTTAAGACATCAACAATAGCCCAAAAGGAATCACCTGCTGGTCCAATCGCTTGTAAATAGGGGCTAGGATGTTGAAGGTGGTACAAGAAATGCAAGGCTCCCCCATTGTTGAACAAACATAACCAGTTTCTTTAAAAGGAACAGAATCATTTTCACTTGAATCCACATTAGCAACATCAGAGTTATTATAATATCCCGCCAACAGCACCTTTCACACACAAAAAAACGAAAAAGGAAAGGTTACAATACAGGATACTGAAAGGAGTGACAAAACCCAAAGTCTGAAACGAGAAAAAGATTCCAAATTTGCAGATACCATTTCAGAATTCTTGCCACTTCGATTGTTGTTGAGGTAAGCAAGGAGAAAGGGGGAAATGAAAAAAGGGAGGACGCAGACAACAAAGATTTTGAGAAGGGTGGGTTTATTGAAGTAAGATTTAAGGGTTGGCCTTACGGAGTTTGATGGAGGATGAACTCTAATGTCTTGATTCATATGGTCGAGATTTTTTTTGTTTATTTATATAGAAGTTGGAGTCGGAGAGATATTGATGGCAAGGAGAGCGAGCTGTGTTTTGTTCGGATTATTAGAAACAACGAGGCTCCGGTGTTCTCTTGGTAAAAACCTGGCTCGGGTTCCTTAGCTTGGATCTGCTTGTTTTTGTCGGTTGTGTTCGTAGGTTTTCTCCTGGTTATACTCGAAGGATTTTTCACTAAAAATGGATTCGAAGTGAGTTTTTATATATTTAGAGTCATAGGGGTAAACATATTCACAAAAAAAAAGTCATAGGGGTAAACTGGTCATTCGGATCAGGTTCAGATTGGAAAGGGTCTGGTTCGATTTTAAGTTCGGCCTATGATAATTCAGGTCGGGTGCACCATGGACCCATGATGCATGGTGGGTCAAGTACCACCATTAAAAAAAAATAAGATAAATTACTTTGGTAATCACTAAATTTTTAGGGTGTTTTTACTTTAGTCATTGAAATTGAAAATTCTTCAGTATAGTCACTAAACTTTTAATTTATATTCATTATAATTACTGTTGTAATGCTTTTAACCCCGTTAAGAAATATTGATGTGGCACGTTAAAGTCTTATTCCCAAAAGAATCTTAATTTTTCAAAGTTACAACTTTTTCCAAGACCATAATTTTGATTAACGGAATGATCGTCGATCAATCCCAACGGTTGAAAAGATTCGTTTTGCCTAAAGTTTAGTTTTAAGTTGATTTTATGGTTGGCATTATTGAATCAAAAACTAAAAATTACAATTTGAGTATTTGAAACCTAAAATGATTTTGATTTCGTAATTTTTTTGAAAAATCCTAGAACTTCAAACCGGATTTGAATATAAAACTTATGCTTGCTTGCACAACAATTACCACTATCAATACTTAATTTCACTAGAGTGAGTTTTTTATTCTCTAAAACACAATTACATCGGTGTAATATAGTTCTAATTTCTCAGACATATTTACGCATATCGGTTCTTCAATGTCAATATGTCTCTGACTATAAATTATGTTTGTTTGCACAACAATTATCACTTATTAATACAATATTACAACAGTGTAAATTGATTCTAAATTATTACACTGGTCGGTGAACTACCACGTTTAAATTTTTAGATCCGCCCCTGGGTAAATATCGGGTGGGGTATTGTTTTTTATTCATGTCAACCTTTAGATCTTCAGGTTCAGTTGAGTATGAGTTCAATCGAAGTATATATAGAATATTGATATATTCATGTAAAAAAACTTATCATTTTGTTTTTCAATTATCATTTAGATTATTTTTTGTTTAAAAAAGAATACTTTGATTTTTAAATATGAATGATATAATGTTGATGCAAAACTCATTTCTTATATTTTATTATATATGTATATATATATATATATATATATATATATATATATATATATATATATACACGACAATAAACCAGTAAAAATTTGTTTGATTAATGAAAGTGGAAGCTCTACCACTACCAACAGTCCAATAATGAAAACTAGTGTTATGGTCCCTTATTTCATGTTTTTCACTAGATTTTAGGGTTTGTCTTTTAATTGTGTTAAAGATCTACATCGCTTTCGTGTCTAATGAAAACAAAGCTGATTTTAATTATTAATCTAAAAAACAATCAACATTTTTTAATAAATAAGTATCTTAATCGTCACAGGTTTAAATGAGATTGACATTTGGTTTAAATTGGGTTTGCGTAAAATAAATTTGGGTTACTTTAGTTTGAATGAAAATCAGTTCGGCTCAACTAAAATTTAAGTCGATTTCGATTTGATTCGATTTATTTCAAGTTTCGAATCATGTTCAAGTCAATATCACGCCTCGAATAAAGTAAATCGATTTGAATATCGAGTACCGGGTCAAATTTGTCAAGTGTATTTAAAGTATTGAAAAGTAAATTTAATAATGTGAGCTAATATGTATCTTCATTATAATAAAATTTGAAGTTTATATCAAATTCATTAAATTAACATAATAAAAATATTTATGTGATCTAAATTTTGTATTAAGATATTTTTTATAAAAAAAATAGTTAATTTATATACGTAAAAACTAACCCAACTTCTAAAAACATCATCACAACACTAATTAAGTTGAACTAATATTCTATAGGTAATTATTCAATACACATAGTGAAAACAAAAATTTCCACAAGCATCATAGTTTTAGGGTTTAAGGTTAGATTTTAAAATTTAAAGGTTAAAGGTTTAGGTTTAACGGTTTATAATTTTGGGATTAAGGTTATGATTTAGGGTTTATAAGTTAAAACCTAAGTCTTTAACCATATCATACTAAACTTTAAACCACAACCTCTATACCCTAAATTCTAACTATTGAGATGATCAATCGAATCCAAATAGCCAAGATGGGGTGAATTGGAAATTAAAAAAAATGAAGGGAGCAAGTTGGAAAGATAAAAATGAAGAACAAGAGATTTATAGTGGTTCAAGCTTCTAACAAGCTCTACATCCACTACCTTAGCTCCCACTAAGGATTTTCAAACAATTCCCTACTGAATTCGTCCCCTTTTTTAGGCTTAGGAGGAAACCGTTACAAAACGATCAAGCTTTCTACCCAAAGTTTGATTAAGAACATTCTTTTACAAGGAATTGTTGGCAAACTTAAAGTGACCTCTCAAATAGGCTTATATGTTGCACAATTACAAGTGAACTCTCCCCAAACTTGAAATAAAAGATTACAATAAAAAATCACAAGTTGGGTGCAAGGGTTTGACTCTAAAAAGCTCAAAGAGATTGGATTTTTGCTTGATTGCTTCTCACTTGATGAATAGTTGTTGATGTAACTTTTGAGGCTTACTTTTATATCCCCTCGTTGATTTCTAACCGTTTGGGTAGCTAATATCATTAATAGAGCCGTTGGAGACCATTTTTCCCACAATAAATGCACTTATGTTGCAGGGTGTATCGATACACGGGAGCCCTGTATCGGTACCTATAAGACAGAAAGTAGCTGTTGCAAGAGTAAGTGCAGGGGCGTATCGATACACGGGAAGTTATATCGAAACAGTCTTAGTGTAAAATGGGGGTCGTATCGAAACGACTAGGCTGTATCAGTACGATTTTTGCTCATTGGAATCTGATGAAAAAGTTTTGGGAAAAAGGTATCAGTACGCTTCAAGGGTGTATCGAAACGAAAAGCTTGTTTTTATAAAAGCGTATCGAAACGGACGTAACCGTATCGGTACGAGTTAACTGAATTTTGAAGCTTT